>OX411745.1:29216569-34341569 GCA_948252205.1 Orthosia incerta
TCCGCCTAAATTATAATCGTAGCAAGCGAACGAGTCGTTAGCGCAGCGACGCGACGCAGGCACCCCGTATATTTATGCTTTTCTTTGACATCGCGCCGCACCGCGCTGCCCAGCTGCCCCACCCCCCCGCCTTTTAGTAGTGAAGTATCCTTTGCACAATCAACGCGTGTCGCTTGCGCTCCGTGGAATCAAAGGTAAAATAATTGACGCACTTAGACATATCAACGTAAAACAAAGCATAATATGTACATTATTATAACATTGCAGATGTAGATAGCCAATGGACAAAAAAAAAACTTTATTACAAGTTAATCGTTGTGTTTTATACAATGTATGTAAATAAGGCATGCACTGTCACGTCATGGTCTCATCAGTGGTTTATGTGTTCATTTAACTTTGCTTTCTTTGCAGTAGTAACATGCCGTACAAAATAGTGGAAACATTAGAAAAGGGTAAAAATACGTTGTTTTTTGTTCCAAATAACTGGGAACAGAATAATAATTTACATTGGCCAAAATGGAAGGTTGAGACTTTGTTAGCTCAAGAAAATTCATACCCGGACTCTTCGTGGCACACGATGAAATGCCGAGTAAAAAGGACGGGATTATTAACAAAAACAAGTGCGGAAGCAGAATTAAATACTACGTTAGATAAAAGTGATATAGAGGTCGATTAAATATCAATTAATAAAAATACATTAAATTTCTACATAATGTTGATTCTAAAATTGTAGTACACTTTTTTTTTAAAAGATGTATATGTGTCACTAATCTCCTTCCAACAAAACCATAAAAATGTGAAATAATTATTGATAGCATGCATCTCCTCGTAAAGTATTCATTAATTATTTTTTATACTAACACTAATAGATAGACAATTTTATAACGAACATTTTGTAAGTTTTATTTTTTTTAAAAGACCAATATTCGATTTTATAAAGATTTTATTCTATAATCTGGGCGTATTCACTACCGTAATTCATGCGCCACCAGTGCCGCTAGGCCAATAGGAATGCTCATATCTCATGCTGATTTTTTGGTCAGGGCACGGCCTTAAGCTAAGTGTTTATCAATAATAAGTGTAAACTGATTGTCGTTGATAATTTTTTTACTGAATTTGCCATATTCATATCTTAATTTTTATTAGATTATGTTAAGCTAAGTGTTTATTAATAATAAAAATAAGTGATAAACAGACTGTTGTTGAGATTTTTAATTAATAATAAGTGATAAACAGACTGTTGTTGAGATTTTTAATTAATAATAAGTGATAAACAGACTGTTGTTGAGATTTTAATTAATAATAAGTGATAAACAGACTGTTGTTGAGATTTTTAATTAATAATAAGTGATAAACAGACTGTTGTTGAGAATTTTTTAATCGAATGTGCCATATTTGTACCTACATTTTTATTAGATATTGTAACAGTATTTTATCTCACGAAGCACCGCGTGGTTTCCTTTTGGTTACCAAGTTTAAAAACACGCTGTGAATGTATGTGTAAGTGCGGTACCGTCCAAGACAATGTCGAAGTTGAAAGTGTGTATGTGTGTGTGTGCGTGTGTTAGGTGCTGTGCTCATATTCACAGCGTGTTTGTATACTTGTTTATGGTTACCACAAGTAAAGCGCGCGTCGCTTCGTGAAATAAAAATACTATAAGCTAAGTGTTCATTAATAATAAGTGATAAACAAACTGTTGTTGATATTTTTTTAACCGAATGTGCCATATTCGTACCAAAACTATTAGATTGTTTAAGCTAAGTGTTAATTAATAATAAGGTGATAAACAGACTTGTTAATTGTCACCACCAAAATTATTGTACTATACTGTGATTTTCCTGGTGAATAAAAAACAAATGGCTACTTTAGATCTTTAATTTTTTTACGATGACAATGTGTGAATTAAAGGTATAAAAAATATATGCTCATTATAAGCAACACTAACCAACTTGCATTTAACATCTGATATTTTATGTGTTAACTCTGATTTAGTAACAGTATTAATATCACACTTATATATATTTAAAAATGAAGATTTAATAGGCTTTTCAAACGCATCGGAACAATTTTCTAAAAGGTTACCAAATATTACAATATTTCCATCGTTATCGTTCAACACTGAAATAATTTCAACTACATGATTATTAGCGTTTAGAAACCATTTATTATGATTTTGTGGAGATATAATAAAATTTCCAAAATAAACAATAGAAATAACACCATGTACCTATCGTCCTTTTAGTTTTAATAAATGGAGTTCCCTTTATGTGCTTCTCTTCAAAATGCTTTACTTCTATGTAATTTCTCTCCATAATCCTTTTTGCTATTTGACTCAATGGTTTATTACCTTGTCTTACCATTTTTTTTATAGCACATAATTTATTTTCAAAAGGGTATGTGTTAAAATTTTGCAGAATGCCAAATTTCTTCACTTCGTCAACTAAATGGCATAAGTTGTGTACATTACTAGTAACGTAACCACTACCATAAATATTACCGTAAGTAGTTATAAAATATTTAAGCATTTCTTCGGCAAGCCGTAGGTAAGTAAAGTGTTGCTTATTTGAACATATGGTGATTGCGCAAAAAAAGCATAAAAAGTGATAAAATGCTTCATAGCATAATAAGTCCTTTAAGATAATAAAACTGAGATAATACAGAAATGTGCGAAATTCTGATCCCTTCCAATGTGCTAAAACTTCCAAAGTTCGGACGGATCTGTGAATTTCACTAGGCAGTTTGCAAGTATTTAAATAATCCGATACTTTGGTAATATCTGTAGAACGCCACTTCGTCAAGTATTTTCCAAAATTGCCATCCCGCCAACCAATCAATAGCCTCTTCATAATCCCCAAATCTATAAGATGTAAGGAATCACCCACGGGGACATCTTCAATCATATCTATCGGAAGCTCAAGAAGAGGAGAGTCAAATTTATGATGTTGGCCATATTTTTTGGCACGGAAATCAGCGTCATTTCGTTTGGGACAATCTATCCTCGGGAACACAACTGTGTGTGATGTTTGAGAATACTCTCCAACAACTGTGCATTTTAAGCATCCGTGTTTCCCGTTGAAGTTGCAAACTCCTGAAATCATTCCCCGTATTAAATCAGTAATCAGTTTTATGTAAACTATGAGTAAAGTACCTACTCAATAATGACACACCTCAATCTCAGGATTTCACTCACCACTACACAATCGACGGAAGGGATGCAACATTAGAAGAAAAAATAATGTCAAGTTAAATCCCGAAAAGTTGCCAAACAAGTATTATTTATTTACCTTTTAATAGGGCTCTAGCCGGAGAATCACAAATAAAAGCTCTTATTTTTACTGAGCATTTATTTTCTAATCTATTTTTGGTGGTAATTTTCAAACCATTTTGAAGAAGTCCTTTCATTTCTGCTACGAAATGGTGTAAATAAGCATGTAGATCACCAGGTTTGCCTTTTCCTGCATAAATACCGACAACAAACGGTGGTATATCTTGTTTTTCAAAAATATGACAAAGTATAGGCCATACTTGCTGTCGTGAGCTATTATAAAGAGGAAGTCCATCAATATTAAATGTTAATGTAATATTATCTATTATATCAGATATATTTTCCAATATTTCTTTCAATGGTGCAGATAGTCCATTATGCCAATATTGGCCTGCGTCGACAGTAAATAGTGTTACATTGACCTTATTCGTTTTAAGAAGCGTTCTGGGATCTTTAGGAACTATATTGGGCAGTCTTTTATTTAAGATTGTGCTCAAAGACTTAATGGCTTCATGAGAAATGTTAAAATCCATTGCCCATTTTTGTATGTCATCCCGAAATTCAAAATCTTTGTCATCGTCGGATGTGCTTGAACTTTCAGAAGCACCTTCAGGTAGCTCCAAATGTTCTAAATAATCTTTGTCAGATTTATCTAAAAATAAATAATTAAATCAATTTGAAAAATAACTGTAACCTGTAAAAAATGAAAGATCATGTTATTAACGAAACTAACCGTTTATCTGTTCGTTACCACTTGAACTATTCAATTCCGAACTTGCCTTATTAGTATCATCTGAAATAGGTAGTTATTAAACAAAAGAAACATTAAAAAAACGCCAAACACAATTAGCAATAATTTTTGAAAATATAATTATATACGGAACCTTTTTTGGAAACATTCATTCTTTCTTGTATGACATTTTTGGGTAGTTCACAAAACAAAGAGGTTATCGGTTCACTTTTCAATGAACGGAACGTTTCCCTAATTTTTCGCTTGAAGGCCCCACTTCCTTTAATTTTTCTCCATTTATTAGTATCCATATTTTTTACTTATATCACTTTGTTAATGGACAAAACAAAATGGGAATGGTATAATTAACGTGTCGATTTGACCTTTAAATGATGTAAAAGTCTACTTAAAGTTATTTAACCGTAAAATTCAACATTTTAGTCGCATACAAGTTTTAGTAAGTCATCCATAGGATCAAATAGTTTTGTTATATAAAGGTCATGCACAAACGTTTAATCGGCTTTTTAATTATATAATAATTATGATAAGATTCGCACACGACGATGGTTGTCTTACGAAAACCATTTATTTAACCGAAACTTTGATATGACCAATACATTGTTAAAATTCAATGTACATCATGGCTGGCACCATTATCCGACGTCATATAAGTTAGTCCTGAAAACATTTACTCAACATATGCACTGACACCATTCTACAACGTCGTATAAGTTAGTCTTGAAAACATTTACTCAACATATGCACTGACGCCATACTATAACGTCGTATAAGTTGGTCCTGAAAACATTTACTCAACATATGCACTGACGTCATAATAACGTCGTATAAGTTGGTCCTGAAAACATTTACTCAACATATGCACTGACGCCATACTATAACGTCGTATAAGTTGGTCCTGAAAACATTTACTCAACATATGCACTGGCACTATACTATAACGTCGTATAAGTTAGTCCTGAAAACATTTATTCAACAAATGTACTGATACTTTTCTACAACGTTGTATAAGTTAGTCCTGAAAATGTTTACTCAATTTTATATTAAGACATTACAGTCCCGCGACTCAACCGTCGTAAGATAAACGTCTATATATCAAAATAGTTAACTTCATACCACTATATAACTGTTATATAACATGAAGTCTTGTAAGACTAGAATTATTTGACGTTTTTGCTAGTTGGGTACCTACCTACCCTACCTACCTACCCTACCTACCTACCCTACCTACCTACCCTACCTACCTACCCTACCTACCTACCCTACCTACCTACCCTACCTACCTACCCTACCTACCTACCCTACCTACCTACCCTACCTACCTACCCTACCTACCTACCCTACCTACCTACCCTACCTACCTACCCTACCTACCTACCTACCCTACCTACCCTACCCTAACTACCCTACCTACCTAACCTACCTACCTACCTACCTACCCTACCTACCTACCTACCTACCCTACCTACCCTACCTACCCTACCTACCCTACCTACCTACCTACCCTACCTACCTACCTACCTACCAACATACCTACCCTACCAATCTACCTACCCTACCTACCTACCCTACCTACCTACCCTACCTACCTACCCTACCTACCTACCCTACCTACCTACCCTACCTACCTACCCTACCTACCTACCCTACCTACCTACCCTACCTACCTACCCTACCTACCTACCCTACCTACCTACCCTACCTACCTACCCTACCTACCTACCCTACCTACCTACCCTACCTACCTACCCTACCTACCTACCCTACCTACCTACCCTACCTACCTACCCTACCTACCTACCCTACCTACCTACACTACCTACCTACCCTACCTACCTACCCTACCTACCTACCTACCTACCCTACCTACCCTACCTACCCTACCTACCCTACCTACCCTACATACCTACCCTACCTGCCTACCCTACCTACCTACCCTACCTACCTGCCTACCCTACCTACCCTACCCTAACTACACTACCTACCTACCCTACCTACCTACCCTACCTACCTACCCTACCTACCTACACTAGCTGCCTACCCTACCTACCTACCCTACCTACCTACCCTACCTACCTGCCCTACCTACCTACCCTACCTACCTACCCTACCTACCTACCCTACCTACCTACCCTACCTACCTACACTACCTACCTACCCTACCTACCTACCCTACCTACCTACCCTACCTACCTACCCTACCTACCTACCCTACCTACCTACCCTACCTACCCTACCTACCTACCCTACCTACCTACCCTACCTACCTACCCTACCTACATACCCTACCTACCTACCCTACCTACCTACCCTACCTACCTACCCTACCTACCTACCCTACCTACCTACCCTACCTACCTACCCTACCTACCTACCTACCTACCCTACCTACCCTACCTACCCTACCTACCCTACCTACCCTACATACCTACCCTACCTGCCTACCCTACCTACCTACCCTACCTACCTGCCTACCCTACCTACCCTACCCTAACTACACTACCTACCTACCCTACCTACCTACCCTACCTACCTACCCTACCTACCTACACTAGCTGCCTACCCTACCTACCTACCCTACCTACCTACCCTACCTACCTGCCCTACCTACCTACCCTACCTACCTACCCTACCTACCTACCCTACCTACCTACCCTACCTACCTACCCTACCTACTGTAACGTTACGTGTAGCTAAATAGCTACACGTAGGCTACGTTAATACAAATAAGAATTATAAACAAGAAAACAAATAATAAAAGGATATAAACTATAAGAAACTTCGTGAAAATTAACGGATATCAGGCACCACGATGGTCTAGCTGGCACACGGGTTGGTATGCTGTTATGTAGGCATACGGTAGGTGGATACGTGGATTAAAATCAGACAGTATATCACACACAATATATTAAACTGTATAAACTTCAGATAATATGGACATACACGAGCTGGATATTAATAGATTTGTCTTCAGATCAAGACTTGACATTTAGTAATTCAAGGTAGAATCGTCTTTCGGAGTTCATTGCAGATTCCAGACTGCCCCAGGAATGTCTGGGAAATGCCTTTTATAGTCAGCGTTTTTCCAAACAAACGTTTCTAGAATTCCATTATTCTTTCTATAATTTTTAAATTATGAGTTGCCTGTATTTAAAACGGCCTGTATTATTTAGTCATAAAGAATTCTGTGAGCGTTATAACATAATTTTACAAGCGTAAGAAGATAAGAAACTACTATCCAGTAAACAATAGTAAATTAACAATAATATATAGAGCTAACAATAAAAATTATTTAAATTACTTAAAATCAAATTAAACCTTCATAGTCACTAAGAAAATTACACAAAATCAAAGAAAAAGTAAATGACAGGCTTGACAACTGACGTAATGTCAGACAAAAAGTAAACATTGAAAAATTATAAAATTATTATAAAATTCAATATTCTATTTCAGCAAAATAAAGTTAATAAATCGAATGAGATCGATTTAATATGAGATGAGAATGATTGATATTAAAAGTGTAAGTATGGATACTATACTACCTACCCTACCTACCTACCCTACCTACCTGCCCTACCTACCTGCCCTACCTACCTACCCTACCTACCTACCCTACCTACCTACCCTACCTACCTACCCTACCTACCTACCCTACCTACCTACCCTACCTACCTACCCTACCTACCTACCCTACCTACCTACCCTACCTACCTACCCTACCTACCTACCCTACCTACCTACCCTACCTACCTACCCTACCTACCTACCCTACCTACCTACCCTACCTACCTACCCTACCTACCTACCCTACCTACCTACCCTACCTACCTACCCTACCTACCTACCCTACCTACCTACCCTACCTACCTACCCTACCTACCTACCCTACCTACCTACCCTACCTACCTACCCTACCTACCTACCCTACCTACCTACCCTACCTACCTACCCTACCTACCTACCCTACCTACCTACCCTACCTACCTACCCTACCTACCTACCCTACCTACCTACCCTACCTACCTACCCTACCTACCTACCCTACCTACCTACCCTACCTACCTACCCTACCTACCTACCCTACCTACCTACCCTACCTACCTACCCTACCTACCTACCCTACCTACCTACCCTACCTACCTACCCTACCTACCTACCCTACCTACCTACCCTACCTACCTACCCTACCTACCTACCCTACCTACCTACCCTACCTACCTACCCTACCTACCTACCCTACCTACCTACCCTACCTACCTACCTACCCTACCTACCTACCCTACCTACCTACCCTACCTACCTACCCTACCTACCTACCCTACCTACCTACCCTACCTACCTACCCTACCTACCTACCCTACCTACCTACCCTACCTACCTACCCTACCTACCAACCCTACCTACCTACCCTACCTACCTACCCTACCTACCTACCCTACCTACCTACCCTACCTACCTACCCTACCTACCTACCCTACCTACCTACCCTACCTACCTACCCTACCTACCTACCCTACCTACCTACCCTACCTACCTACCCTACCTACCTACCCTACCTACCTACCCTACCTACCTACCCTACCTACCTACCCTACCTACCTACCCTACCTACCTACCCTACCTACCTACCCTACCTACCTACCCTACCTACCTACCCTACCACCTACCCTACCTACCTACCCTACCTACCTACCCTACCTACCTACCCTACCTACCTACCCTACCTACCTACCCTACCTACCTACCCTACCTACCTACCCTACCTACCTACCCTACCTACCTACACTAGCTGCCTACCCTACCTACCTACCCTACCTACCTACCCTACCTACCTGCCCTACCTACCTGCCCTACCTACCTACCCTACCTACCTACCCTACCTACCTACCCTACCTACCTACCCTACCTACCTACCCTACCTACCTACCCTACCTACCTACCCTACCTACCTACCCTACCTACCTACCCTACCTACCTACCCTACCTACCTACCCTACCTACCTACCCTACCTACCTACCCTACCTACCTACCCTACCTACCTACCCTACCTACCTACCCTACCTACCTACCCTACCTACCTACCCTACCTACCTACCCTACCTACCTACCCTACCTACCTACCCTACCTACCTACACTAGCTGCCTACCCTACCTACCTACCCTACCTACCTACCCTACCTACCTGCCCTACCTACCTGCCCTACCTACCTACCCTACCTACCTACCCTACCTACCTACCCTACCTACCTACCCTACCTACCTACACTACCTACCTACCCTACCTACCTACCCTACCTACCTACCCTACCTACCTACCCTACCTACCTACCCTACCTACCTACCCTACCTACCTACCCTACCTACCTACCCTACCTACCTACCCTACCTACCTACCCTACCTACATACCCTACCTACCTACCCTACCTACCTACCCTACCTACCTACCCTACCTACCTACCCTACCTACCTACCCTACCTACCTACCCTACCTACCTACCCTACCTACCTACCCTACCTACCTACCCTACCTACCTACCCTACCTACCTACCCTACCTACCTACCCTACCTACCTACCCTACCTACCTACCCTACCTACCTACCCTACCTACCTACCCTACCTACCTACCCTACCTACCTACCCTACCTACCTACCCTACCTACCTACCCTACCTACCTACCCTACCTACCTACCCTACCTACCTACCCTACCTACCTACCCTACCTACCTACCCTACCTACCTACCCTACCTACCTACCCTACCTACCTACCCTACCTACCTACCCTACCTACCTACCCTACCTACCTACCCTACCTACCTACCCTACCTACCTACCCTACCTACCTACCCTACCTACCTACCCTACCTACCTACCCTACCTACCTACCCTACCTACCTACCCTACCTACCTACCCTACCTACCTACCCTACCTACCTACCCTACCTACCTACCCTACCTACCTACCCTACCTACCTACCCTACCTACCTACCCTACCTACCTACCCTACCTACCTACCCTACCTACCTACCCTACCTACCTACCCTACCTACCTACCCTACCTACCTACCCTACCTACCTACCCTACCTACCTACCCTACCTACCTACCCTACCTACCTACCCTACCTACCTACCCTACCTACCTACCCTACCTACCTACCCTACCTACCTACCCTACCTACCTACCCTACCTACCTACCCTACCTACCTACCCTACCTACCTACCCTACCTACCTACCCTACCTACCTACCCTACCTACCTACCCTACCTACCTACCCTACCTACCTACCCTACCTACCTACCCTACCTACCTACCCTACCTACCTACCCTACCTACCTACCCTACCTACCTACCCTACCTACCTACCCTACCTACCTACCCTACCTACCTACCCTACCTACCTACCCTACCTACCTACCCTACCTACCTACCCTACCTACCTGCCCTACCTACCTACTCTACCTACCTGCCCTACCTACCTACCCTACCTACCTACCCTACCTACCTACCCTACCTACCTACCCTACCTACCTACCCTACCTACCTACCCTACCTACCTACCCTACCTACCTACCCTACCTACCTACCCTACCTACCTACCTACCCTACCTACCCTACCCTAACTACCCTACCTACCTAACCTACCTACCTACCTACCCTACCTACCTACCTACCTACCCTACCTACCCTACCTACCCTACCTACCCTACCTACCCTACCTACCTACCTACCCTACCTACCTACCTACCTACCAACATACCTACCCTACCAATCTACCTACCCTACCTACCTACCTACCCTACCTACCTACCTACCTACCTACCCTACCTACCCTACCTACCCTACCTACCCTACCTACCCTACCTACCCTACCTACCCTACCTACCCTACATACCTACCCTACCTGCCTACCCTACCTACCTACCCTACCTACCTACCCTACCTACCTACCCTACCTACCTACCCTACCTACCTACCCTACCTACCTACCTACCTACCCTACCTACCCTACCTACCCTACCTACCCTACCTACCCTACCTACCCTACCTACCCTACATACCTACCCTACCTGCCTACCCTACCTACCTACACTACCTACCTGCCTACCCTACCTACCCTACCCTAACTACCCTACCTACCTACCCTACCTACCTACCCTACCTACCTACCCTACCTACCTACACTAGCTGCCTACCCTACCTACCTACCCTACCTACCTACCCTACCTACCTGCCCTACCTACCTACCCTACCTACCTACCCTACCTACCTACCCTACCTACCTACCCTACCTACCTACACTACCTACCTACCCTACCTACCTACCCTACCTACCTACCCTACCTACCTACCCTACCTACCTACCCTACCTACCTACCCTACCTACCTACCCTACCTACCTACCCTACCTACCTACCCTACCTACCTACCCTACCTACCTACCCTACCTACCTACCCTACCTACCTACCCTACCTACCTACCCTACCTACCTACCCTACCTACCCTACCTACCTACCCTACCTACCTACCCTACCTACCTACCCTACCTACCTACCCTACCTACCTACCCTACCTACCTACCCTACCTACCTACCCTACCTACCTACCTACCTACCTACCTACCCTACCTACCTACCCTACCTACCTACCCTACCTACCTACCCTACCTACCTACCCTACCTACCTACCCTACCTACCTACCCTACCTACCTACCCTACCTACCTACCCTACCTACCTACCCTACCTACCTACCCTACCTACCTACCCTACCTACCTACCCTACCTACCTACCCTACCTACCTACCCTACCTACCTACCCTACCTACCTACCCTACCTACCTACCCTACCTACCTACCCTACCTACCTACCCTACCTACCTACCTACCTACCTACCCTACCTACCTACCCTACCTACCTACCCTACCTACCTACCCTACCTACCTACCCTACCTACCTACCCTACCTACCTACCCTACCTACCTACCCTACCTACCTACCCTACCTACCTACCCTACCTACCTACCCTACCTACCTACCCTACCTACCTACCCTACCTACCTACCCTACCTACCTACCCTACCTACCTACCCTACCTACCTACCCTACCTACCTACCCTACCTACCTACCCTACCTACCTACCCTACCTACCTACCCTACCTACCTACCCTACCTACCTACCCTACCTACCTACCCTACCTACCTACCCTACCTACCTACCCTACCTACCTACCCTACCTACCTACCCTACCTACCTACCCTACCTACCTACCCTACCTACCTACCCTACCTACCTACCCTACCTACCTACCCTACCTACCTACCCTACCTACCTACCCTACCTACCTACCCTACCTACCTACCCTACCTACCTACCCTACCTACCTACCCTACCTACCTACCCTACCTACCTACCTACCCTACCTACCTACCCTACCTACCTACCCTACCTACCTACCCTACCTACCTACCCTACCTACCTACCCTACCTACCTACCCTACCTACCTACCCTACCTACCTACCCTAACTACCTACCCTACCTACCTACCCTACCTACCTACACTACCTACCTACCCTACCTACCTACCCTACCTACCTACCCTACCTACCTACCATACCTACCTACCCTACCTACCTACCCTACCTACCTACCCTACCTACCTACCCTACCTACCTACCCTACCTACCTACCCTACCTACCTACCCTACCTACCTACCCTACCTACCTACCCTACCTACCTACCCTACCTACCTACCCTACCTACCTACCCTACCTACCTACCCTACCTACCTACCTACCCTACCTACCCTACCCTAACTACCCTACCTACCTAACCTACCTACCTACCTACCTACCTACCCTACCTACCTACCTACCTACCCTACCTACCCTACCTACCCTACCTACCCTACCTACCTACCTACCCTACCTACCTACCTACCTACCAACATACCTACCCTACCAATCTACCTACCCTACCTACCTACCTACCCTACCTACCTACCTACCTACCTACCCTACCTACCCTACCTACCCTACCTACCCTACCTACCCTACCTACCCTACCTACCCTACATACCTACCCTACCTGCCTACCCTACCTGCCTACCCTACCTACCTACCCTACCTACCTACCCTACCTACCTACCCTACCTACCTACCCTACCTACCTACCCTACCTACCTACCCTACCTACCTACACTACCTACCTACCCTACCTACCTACCCTACCTACCTACCCTACCTACCTACCCTACCTACCTACCCTACCTACCTACCCTACCTACCTACCCTACCTACCTACCACCTACCTACCCTACCTACCTACCCTACCTACCTACCCTACCTACCTACCCTACCTACCTACCCTACCTACCTACCCTACCTACCTACCCTACCTACCTACCCTACCTACCTACCCTACCTACCTACCCTACCTACCTACCCTACCTACCTACCCTACCTACCTACCCTACCTACCTACCCTACCTCAGTCAGCCGTCCAATCAAGCTCCGAAGCAGACCACACTACATTCCATCGTAGTGTCGGCCAGGGATGAGAAGGAAACGGGGGAGCAAGTCCTGGACCGACTTAGGAAGGTCGTAAATGCCAAGGAAGGGGGTGTAGCGGTAGAGAAAGTGAGGAAAGCTAAAGATACGAGAGTAATTCTAGGCTGTAGGTCAGAAGAAGAGAGGGAAAAGTTGAAGGAAAAGATCAGGAAGGCGCCTGAGCTGGAAGCGCAAAACATTAAAAACAAAAACCCGCAGGTTGTGTTGCGCGACGTAATGCAGTACAACGCAAACGAGGAAGTACTCAAGGCACTTAAAAACCAAAACGCCGCCATCTTTCGAGATCTCCAAGATGAGCAGGCAAAAATGGAAATAATTTATAGAAAGCGAGCCAGGAATCCGCTAATGTGTCACGTAGTGATGAGGGTCGCCACAGAGGTTTGGCGGCGCATGCTCGAGGTTGGGTCGGTGCACGTGGAGTTCCAGCGGGTGAGGGTCGAGGACCAATCCCCGCTGGTCCAATGCTCGCTCTGCCTCGGGTATGGGCATAGCCGACGCCTTTGCACAGAATCTGTGCCAAAGTGCAGCCACTGTGGCGGTCCCCACATGAGGACGGAGTGCGCGGACTGGGCCGCAGGCCTACCTCCAAAGTGTTGCAATTGCACGCGCGCGAGGATTGACAGTGCCAACCACCACGCTTTCAGCTCGGAGTGTCAAGTTAGAAAAAGGTGGGATGCAATAGCCCGTTCTGTTATAGCGTACTGCTAAGGGCGCCCCGGAGACTTCTGCCCAAGAAAACGCAAGACCATACCGTGTGGCCCAAGCAAACCTACAACGAAAGGACCTGGCAACGACCGAACTCTTTTTAGAGGCCAGTAAGAGGAAGATCGCATGGGCGCTTATCCAGGAGCCGTACGTGGGAGGGGCGCGAGGTATGAAGAACTACCGAGGTTCGCGAATCTACCAGTGCGAGGTTGATGGAAGTGGGAGGGTAAAGGCGGCAATTGCCGTCTTTGATGATGACCTGGATGTCATTCCCTACCCGAAACTCACCACAAACAACATCGTTGTGGTGGGGATCCGGACCAAAGCTTGGGAGATCGCAGTAGTTTCTTACTACTTCGAGCCAGACCAACCCATAGGGCCATACCTGGACCAGTTGACCCGGATCAAATCGGAAGTGGCCACCGCTAGATTGCTTATAGGCGGCGACGCGAACGCCAAGAGTCCTTGGTGGGGCAGCATCATCGAAGACTCCAAGGGCGAGGAAATGTCCGGAACCCTGGAGGACTTAGAGCTTCAGGTATTGAACACTGGTGACGCTCCCACCTTTGACACAGTAAGAGGTGGCCGAGTATATAAAAGCCACGTGGACGTCACGGCATGTTCGCTTGACCTTTTTGACCTGGTGGACGGCTGGAGGGTCGACACAGGAGCAACATCCTCGGACCATAACACGATATTTTTCGAAATTAAAATTAAAAGGGATAAAGGGGTAAATATAACCAGGACGACCAGAAAATTTAACACAAGAAAGGCGGACTGGGATACATTTAAAGATAAATTAGGGGAAATTAAAATTGAAAACAATATAAATTTGAATAGTATAAGGGAAATAAATAGTAAAGTAGATTTAGAAGAATTAATCGTAAATTACAGAGACAGTATTTTAAAAGCATGCGAAAATTCTATTCCCAAGACTAGTATTAAAAGTAAAATCACTTGTCCATGGTGGTCCGAGGAGCTCACTGTGAAGAAGAAGGAGTTTACCAGACTGAAGAACCGCATCCGAAATGCCGCGCCGGTCCGGCGAGCGATGGTCGTAGACGAGTACCTGAAGGCCAAAGAAGAGTACGAGATGCTAGCGAAGAGCGCCCAATTCGCAAGTTGGAAGGAGTTCTGCCGGAAACAGGATCGGGAAGGGGTCTGGGAGGGAATCTTCAGGGTGATTGGTAGGACCGCCAGAAGACAGGAGGAACTGACCCTACGCAGCGATGGTGTATTCCTCAACCCAAGTGAATCGGCCGCCTTACTCGCAGATACGTTCTACCCCGAAGACAGAGTAGACCAGGACAACGCTGACCACAGGCGAATTAGAGAAGCAGCCAGTCGAGTAAATGAGTGGGCTCATGATGAATATCATGACCCACCATTTACCTCGCTGGAGCTGAAGACCGCCGTGGCAGGTTTCAATCCCAAAAAGGCACCAGGAGGGGATGGACTGACGTCTGATATCTGCAGTCGAGCGATCCACCAGGACCTGGATGCGTTCCTTGCCCTCTACAATAAGTGCCTTGAATTGGCACACTTCCCAAACATCTGGAAGGAGGCCACAGTCGTGGTCCTCAGAAAGCTGGGCAAAGACGATTACCTAAACCCCAAGGCATACAGGCCAATAGGTCTACTGCCGGTGCTGGGGAAGGTCCTGGAGAGGATGGTAGTAGCGCGTCTAAAATGGCAACTTGTACCGCGGTTTAGTACTCGCCAGTTTGGCTTTATGCCCCAGAGAAGCACTGAGGACGCCCTCTATACGCTAGTGAAGCACGTACAGGACAAGTTGAGGCTGAAGAAGCTAATTGTCCTGGTGTCGCTGGATATAGAGGGGGCCTTCGATAGTGCTTGGTGGCCAGCCATCAAGGTCAGACTGGCTGAGGAAAAGTGCCCGGTGAACATAAGAAGGCTGCTAGACAGCTACCTCGACAGTAGGAAAGTCAAGGTTCGTTACGCTGGGGAGGAATGCACGCGAGTGACTAGCAAGGGCTGTGTTCAAGGGTCAATAGGTGGACCCATCCTGTGGAATCTCATTCTAGACCCACTATTGCAGGAACTGGAAAAGCGCGGAATCTTCGGGCAGGCGTTCGCCGATGATATCGTCTTGGTTCTAGATGGGGACTCAGCGACTGAAGTTTCAACATCAGCCAATGCAGCCCTCGCCCATGTTCAGAGTTGGGGCGTCAGAAACAAGCTGCGGTTCGCACCGCACAAAACCTGTGCGATGGTCGTAACCAACAAGCGCAAATATGATACCCCAAAGCTGAGCATGGCCGGGGTCGACATTGGTATGGTTAAGAAGATGAAGTTGTTGGGTCTAACCATAGACGAGAAGCTCACCTTCAACGAGCACACCGCGAACGTCTGCAGGAGGGCAGCTAACATTTATAAGCAGCTGTCCCGCGCCGCTAAAGTGAGTTGGGGATTGGACGCACAGATCATACACACAATCTACACTGCTATGATTGAGCCCATAATAACGTACGCGGCCGCAGCCTGGGCTCCCGCTACGAAGAAGCTGGGAATACGGAAGAAGCTAGGCTCAGTCCAACGAGGATTCGTCCAGAAGATCTGTAAATCTTACCGTACTGTCTCCCTGAACTCGGCACTGGTACTGTCCGGAATACTACCTCTAGATCTGCGCATACAGGAGGCAGCCGCCCTGTATGAAGCGAGGAGAGGGCCATCCCGGTTTGTGCCAGGAGATAGGGAGATTGAAGGTGCGGTGAGTTTTGCAGAGGCTCCTCATCCAGCTATGCAAATGCCCCTGGAGTTCATGTGCCTGGCAGACCAACAGTTGCTAGACAGCAACAATGTGCAGGCGGTGCGAATCTTCACCGACGGCAGCAGGATTGAGGGAAAGGTCGGAGCCGCATTATCCATTTGGGATAATGAAGGTGAAGTCCGGAACCTCAAACTTAGCTTAGCCGCGTACTGCACAGTCTTCCAGGCGGAACTCCTGGCCATTTGCAAAGCGACGGACGTGATCCTCACGCGCCAAGAGACGAGCTATGGTTTGTACAGTGACTCAATGTCAGCATTGCAGACGCTTGCAAGCCATGGCTCTCTCCATCCCCTGGCAGTTCACGCGCGCGCCAATTTGGCTCAAGCCCTGGGTCAGAGCAAAGCTGTGTCTTTGTTCTGGATCAAGGCCCACGCGGGCCTGCCTGGGAATGAGCGAGCGGATGAGTTGGCAAAGAAGGCAGCATTGTCGTTACGGAGGAAGCCGGACTACGACCAGTGTCCGGTGTCATTTATCAAGCGACAGATCCGTTTGGAATCGCTTGATGAATGGAACCGGAGATATGTGTCGGGCGAGACAGCCTCTGTGACGAAAATGTTTCTTCCGGATGCCATAGCGGCTTTCCGTATTATAAAACAGGTGCGGCCCACAGGCGTTCTCACGCAGGTTTTGACGGGGCACGGTGGGTTCTCTGAATACTTGAATCGCTTCAAGTGTAAGGAGAGCCCATCGTGCGTCTGCGAACCAGACGTGGCAGAGACTGTCCAGCACATACTTGTAGATTGCCCGTTATTTATCAGGGAACGCTACCAACTCGAATGTGAGCTGGACAGGAGACTGACGAAGGAGAGCCTGCATGAGCTCATGAGTAAGCAACACAGGGAAAAGTTCCTGGTGTACTGTGTTAATGTGGCCTCCACCGTCATTGCACGAAACCGAAGCTGAAGCGGCACTATGCTTCACTAGTATTATAAGAATATTTGTAAGAAGCATAGAATAGCACGCACAAAACTGAAATGACGAACCGTGCACTGGGGTAGTACCTAAGAAAACAGATTGTCTGTATGGTGAAAAGCACTGTTGTGCTTCTCATCCCTAAATGTAAGGCATTATTTATATTGTGATTTTCCTGTGATAAACAGCACTTCTGTATCTTACCTGTGATCTGCAGCACTTTTGCATATTTTACTGTGACCAATAGCACCTTTTGTATTCTTGTATATGTAGCACTTTTTGTCTTTTAACCTTACACTAAATAAATAAAGTTGCCTTTTAAGTATTTACATAAAGTGGGAGTCCCACCCACCGTATACAAGAAGACGTATGCAAGAAGAACCATGGTATGAAGAATGATAGTACGAGAGGAATGAAAGAGGAATGGAATGAAACAATTTGCATAGAATAGGCGCCAACTTTGTTGAGCGGGATTAGTATTATATATCAATAAAAAAAAAAAAAAAAAAAAAAAAAAAAATACCTACCCTACCTACCTACCCTACCTACCTACCCTACCTACCTACCCTACCTACCTACCCTACCTACCTACCCTACCTACCTACCCTACCTACCTACCCTACCTACCTACCCTACCTACCTACCGTACCTACCTACCCTACCTACCTACCCTACCTACCTACCCTACCTACCTACCCTACCTACCTACCCTACCTACCTACCCTACCTACCTACCCTACCTACCTACCCTACCTACCTACCCTACCTACCTACCCTACCTACCTACCCTACCTACCTACCCTACCTACCTACCCTACCTACCTACCCTACCTACCTACCCTACCTACCTACCCTACCTACCTACCCTACCTACCTACCCTACCTACCTACCCTACCTACCTACCCTACCTACCTACCCTACCTACCTACCCTACCTACCTACCCTACCTACCTACCCTACCTACCTACCCTACCTACCTACCCTACCTACCTACCCTACCTACCTACCCTACCTACCTACCCTACCTACCTACCCTACCTACCTACCCTACCTACCTACCCTACCTACCTACCCTACCTACCTACCCTACCTACCTACCCTACCTACCTACCCTACCTACCTACCCTACCTACCTACCCTACCTACCTACCCTACCTACCTACCCTACCTACCTACCCTACCTACCTACCCTACCTACCTACCCTACCTACCTACCCTACCTACCTACCCTACCTACCTACCCTACCTACCTACCCTACCTACCTACCCTACCTACCTACCCTACCTACCTACCTTACCTACCTACCCTACCTACCTACCCTACCTACCTACCCTACCTACCTACCCTACCTACCTACCTACCCTACCTACCTACCCTACCTACCTACCCTACCTACCTACCCTACCTACCTACCCTACCTACCTACCCTACCTACCTACCCTACCTACCTACCCTACCTACCTACCCTACCTACCTACCCTACCTACCTACCCTACCTACCTACCCTACCCTACCTACCCTACCTACCTACCCTACCTACCTACCCTACCTACCTACCCTACCTACCTACCCTACCTACGTACCCTACCTACCTACCCTACCTACCTACCCTACCTACCTACCCTACCTACCTACCCTACCTACCTACCCTACCTACCTACCCTACCTACCTACCCTACCTACCTACCCTACCTACCTACCCTACCTACCTACCCTACCTACCTACCCTACCTACCTACCCTACCTACCTACCCTACCTACCTACCCTACCTACCTACCCTACCTACCTACCCTACCTACCTACCCTACCTACCTACCCTACCTACCTACCCTACCTACCTACCCTACCTACCTACCCTACCTACCTACCCTACCTACCTACCCTACCTACCTACCCTACCTACCTACCCTACCTACCTACCCTACCTACCTACCCTACCTACCTACCCTACCTACCTACCCTACCTACCTACCCTACCTACCTACCCTACCTACCTACCCTACCTACCTACCCAACCTACCTACCCTACCTACCTACCCTACCTACCTACCCTACCTACCTACCCTACCTACCTACCATACCTACCTACACTACCTACCTACCCTACCTACCTACCCTACCTACCTACCCTACCTACCTACCCTACCTACCTACCCTACCTACCTACCCTACCTACCTACCCTACCTACCTACCCTACCTACCTACCCTACCTACCTACCCTACCTACCTACCCTACCTACCTACCCTACCTACCTACCCTACCTACCTACCCTACCTACCTACCCTACCTACCTACCCTACCTACCTACCCTACCTACCTACCCTACCTACCTACCCTACCTACCTACCCTACCTACCTACCCTACCTACCTACCCTAACTACCTACCCTACCTACCTACCCTACCTACCTACACTACCTACCTACCCTACCTACCTACCCTACCTACCTACCCTACCTACCTACCCTACCTACCTACCATACCTACCTACCCTACCTACCTACCCTACCTACCTACCCTACCTACCTACCCTACCTACCTACCCTACCTACCTACCCTACCTACCTACCCTACCCCTGGTCTCTCGCGATCCCCCGCCCTCGCTAGTTCAGTTTTAAGCGACTCCGCAATCAAAAATCGGGAAAACCGGAAACTTATCGCAGTTTTCAGTGAGTGATAGCTCAAAGTGTTCGGGCTAGTGAGTGCTGTATGCGCGCACTAAAGGAAATCATCGGACTCCACTTTTGGGATTTTTTCTGGGTAAAAGAAGAAAAATTCAGAAAGTATTTTTCATAAACCCTTAAACGCTATTGAATTCAGAGTGGTGAGCCCCTGATTTTTTAGAGGGTTGGGCTGCGCCCTGGCTGCCCGCACATTCTGAGGTGTCCTCCAGATTTTTCCGGTGTAACACCGGAGACCTGCAGGCGAAAGAAGAAATACCACCCTTCTTCCAAGACTTCGCCTGGGGGCGAGAGACAAATACTGGTTTTGCCCACCTGTGGGCCATCGACGAGCCGTGAAGTTTCCAACAACAAAACTTTTCAACAGTGTGTGGCTAAGTTTTTACAGTGCAGTTCTTCAACATAACCTCAAAGTGTTTTTCGCTAGTGAATAGTTCGAAATCTAAAGCGAAAACATACCTTTTTTATTACGGGATATTGACCCTCTGTGTGGCCCTCTGCTATATTCTGACTTTCAGATTTTTTTAATTGAAAACTCGAGTGCGTAATTACACATCAGTGAGACCACGTATTCGGTACTTAACCTCGAATAAAAAACGTGGTCCGAAAATCCTGATCGTGAAAAAGTTTGAGGAGTGTTACAGACATACCTGCCTGTTCCGATCTGACTATAGAGCTGACTATAGAACAGCTCCACAAATCCTCAGCAGGAAACTTCGAGGGAACTCCTCAATCTCTGGCCTGACGTCACCCGAGATTGGAATTGTGTTGAACAGTCCCCCCACCCCTTTGCAAATTCCCCCCCTCCCCACTTTTAATTCCCCCCCCCCCTCCCCCGCCTTCACCCCCTCTGAACTTCGGCATTTGCCCACCCCCCCCAACCCCCCTCAAATTACCTCACCCCCCTCGGGTTATCTCGGTCTAAAATAGTGGTGGACCACCCGAGTTAGGGTCCATTGTGACCGGCTTGAGGAACCCTATTTTTTGGCCCCGACAGAAAAAAAAAAAAAAAAAAAAAAAAAAAAAAAAAAAAAAAAAAAAAAATATATATATATATATATTTAGAGGCAGACCACCCGAGCTTGGGTCCACTGTGACCGGCTTGAGGAGCCCTATCTTTTGGCCCTAACAGAACCCCCCGCAACCCTTTTTATTACCACACCCCCTGCATCCTATCTCGGCCCAGGTCAGAGCTGGACCATCCGAGCTTGGACTCATCTTGACCGGCTCGAGGAGCCCAACTGACTGGCCCCAGTAGAAAACTTCTTCTCTGCACCAGTTCAGCCATAGCCTAAAAAAACGCCCGGACTCGGAAGACACGTTCCTGAGCACTACCTGACCTTAATTTTAATTTTTTGTATTATTTTAAGGACATAATATAGCAGCATTATTTGTGCTGCTATACTTAGGTTAAGATAAGATAAGCTTTTTATAGCTAATCTAAGTGTGAAAAATTTTAACTGTCGACATATTCTATATATAACTTTTGTGCTACTATATTTTAGAATAAGATAGACTAGGATTTTAACTTGGGACATTCTCGCAAGAGAATATTTTATATTTTGACATCTGACACACAAAAGGGGTACCCTTTACAGTACCCCCTTTTACATTGACACAAAAAAGGGTTATCTTTACAATATCCCCTTTTTACTTATTACACAAATAGGGGTGCTCTTTACAACACCCCTACTTGACACAATACTAATCCCAACCACTTACTCACTCACTCACTTTCAAAAATGACCGGAATGCCTGGTTTACGCACGCCTGTCCAGCACTCGGTGGCAACCAAACCCCCGACTAAAAGCCCCCAGAGGGCACCTGAGGAGGCAGGGCCTTCGACGCAGAGCGTCAGGAGGAGCGTGGGTGAGTGGGAGGCGGGTAAAACCGTCACAAAGAGGACTACCCCTAAAAAGCTGGAACGAACATCACCAGTGACATCCATATCCTTTGAGATCGGGAGCCCGCCTACCCAAAGGAGCAAAGTCGCCGAGGCTAGGATAGCCTCAAACAAGATAAAAGCCCTAATGACAACCTCCAAAACAACAAGAAACGACATTAGGGCGGAGGTCAAGGCGCAGGCAGACCGGCTCTACCAGCTGGTAAAAGAGCTCGAACAGGGAAGAGCCCCTCCAACTGCAAAGACCATGGAATCGACCGGGACCCAAGTCCAGGAGGAGCCAAGGGTTGAGCAATCCCCTCCCACGTGCTCAGAGGCTACCAGTGAGGTCGAGACCAACTCCCTCAGGCGAGCTCTAGAAGAGCATAGCCGAAACCTGGCCGAGAACAGTCTAAAAATGGACAGGCTGAAAGAGGCGCTACAAGCTAGCCGAGACCAGATGGCCTCGTATGCTAGCGTGGCGGCAAGTCAGCCGTCCAATCAAGCTCCGAAGCAGACCACACTACATTCCATCGTAGTGTCGGCCAGGGATGAGAAGGAAACGGGGGAGCAAGTCCTGGACCGACTTAGGAAGGTCGTAAATGCCAAGGAAGGGGGTGTAGCGGTAGAGAAAGTGAGGAAAGCTAAAGATAGGAGAGTAATTCTAGGCTGTAGGTCAGAAGAAGAGAGGGAAAAGTTGAAGGAAAAGATCAGGAAGGCGCCTGAGCTGGAAGCGCAAAACATTAAAAACAAAAACCCGCAGGTTGTGTTGCGCGACGTAATGCAGTACAACGCAAACGAGGAAGTACTCAAGGCACTTAAAAACCAAAACGCCGCCATCTTTCGAGATCTCCAAGATGAGCAGGCAAAAATGGAAATAATTTATAGAAAGCGAGCCAGGAATCCGCTAATGTGTCACGTAGTGATGAGGGTCGCCACAGAGGTTTGGCGGCGCATGCTCGAGGTTGGGTCGGTGCACGTGGAGTTCCAGCGGGTGAGGGTCGAGGACCAATCCCCGCTGGTCCAATGCTCGCTCTGCCTCGGGTATGGGCATAGCCGACGCCTTTGCACAGAATCTGTGCCAAAGTGCAGCCACTGTGGCGGTCCCCACATGAGGACGGAGTGCGCGGACTGGGCCGCAGGCCTACCTCCAAAGTGTTGCAATTGCACGCGCGCGAGGATTGACAGCGCCAACCACCACGCTTTCAGCTCGGAGTGTCAAGTTAGAAAAAGGTGGGATGCAATAGCCCGTTCTGTTATAGCGTACTGCTAAGGGCGCCCCGGAGACTTCTGCCCAACAAAACGCAAGACCATACCGTGTGGCCCAAGCAAACCTACAACGAAAGGACCTGGCAACGACCGAACTCTTTTTAGAGGCCAGTAAGAGGAAGATCGCATGGGCGCTTATCCAGGAGCCGTACGTGGGAGGGGCGCGAGGTATGAAGAACTACCGAGGTTCGCGAATCTACCAGTGCGAGGTTGATGGAAGTGGGAGGGTAAAGGCGGCAATTGCCGTCTTTGATGATGACCTGGATGTCATTCCCTACCCGAAACTCACCACAAACAACATCGTTGTGGTGGGGATCCGGACCAAAGCTTGGGAGATCGCAGTAGTTTCTTACTACTTCGAGCCAGACCAACCCATAGGGCCATACCTGGACCAGTTGACCCGGATCAAATCGGAAGTGGCCACCGGTAGATTGCTTATAGGCGGCGACGCGAACGCCAAGAGTCCTTGGTGGGGCAGCATCATCGAAGACTCCAAGGGCGAGGAAATGTCCGGAACCCTGGAGGACTTAGAGCTTCAGGTATTGAACACTGGTGACGCTCCCACCTTTGACACAGTCAGAGGTGGCCGAGTATATAAAAGCCACGTGGACGTCACGGCATGTTCGCTTGACCTTTTTGACCTGGTGGACGGCTGGAGGGTCGACACAGGAGCAACATCCTCGGACCATAACACGATATTTTTCGAAATTAAAATTAAAAGGGATAAAGGGGTAAATATAACCAGGACGACCAGAAAATTTAACACAAGAAAGGCGGACTGGGATACATTTAAAGATAAATTAGGGGAAATTAAAATTGAAAACAATATAAATTTGAATAGTATAAGGGAAATAAATAGTAAAGTAGATTTAGAAGAATTAATCGTAAATTACAGAGACAGTATTTTAAAAGCATGCGAAAATTCTATTCCCAAGACTAGTATTAAAAGTAAAATCACTTGTCCATGGTGGTCCGAGGAGCTCACTGTGAAGAAGAAGGAGTTTACCAGACTGAAGAACCGCATCCGAAATGCCGCGCCGGTCCGGCGAGCGATGGTCGTAGACGAGTACCTGAAGGCCAAAGAAGAGTACGAGATGCTAGCGAAGAGCGCCCAATTCGCAAGTTGGAAGGAGTTCTGCCGGAAACAGGATCGGGAAGGGGTCTGGGAGGGAATCTTCAGGGTGATTGGTAGGACCGCCAGAAGACAGGAGGAACTGACCCTACGCAGCGATGGTGTATTCCTCAACCCAAGTGAATCGGCCGCCTTACTCGCAGATACGTTCTACCCCGAAGACAGAGTAGACCAGGACAACGCTGACCACAGGCGAATTAGAGAAGCAGCCAGTCGAGTAAATGAGTGGGCTCATGATGAATATCATGACCCACCATTTACCTCGCTGGAGCTGAAGACCGCCGTGGCAGGTTTCAATCCCAAAAAGGCACCAGGAGGGGATGGACTGACGTCTGATATCTGCAGTCGAGCGATCCACCAGGACCTGGATGCGTTCCTTGCCCTCTACAATAAGTGCCTTGAATTGGCACACTTCCCGAACATCTGGAAGGAGGCCACAGTCGTGGTCCTCAGAAAGCTGGGCAAAGACGATTACCTAAACCCCAAGGCATACAGGCCAATAGGTCTACTGCCGGTGCTGGGGAAGGTCCTGGAGAGGATGGTAGTAGCGCGTCTAAAATGGCAACTTGTACCGCGGTTTAGTACTCGCCAGTTTGGCTTTATGCCCCAGAGAAGCACTGAGGACGCCCTCTATACGCTAGTGAAGCACGTACAGGACAAGTTGAGGCTGAAGAAGCTAATTGTCCTGGTGTCGCTAGATATAGAGGGGGCCTTCGATAGTGCTTGGTGGCCAGCCATCAAGGTCAGACTGGCTGAGGAAAAGTGCCCGGTGAACATAAGAAGGCTGCTAGACAGCTACCTCGACAGTAGGAAAGTCAAGGTTCGTTACGCTGGGGAGGAATGCACGCGAGTGACTAGCAAGGGCTGTGTTCAAGGGTCAATAGGTGGACCCATCCTGTGGAATCTCATTCTAGACCCACTATTGCAGGAACTGGAAAAGCGCGGAATCTTCGGGCAGGCGTTCGCCGATGATATCGTCTTGGTTCTAGATGGGGACTCAGCGACTGAAGTTTCAACATCAGCCAATGCAGCCCTCGCCCATGTTCAGAGTTGGGGCGTCAGAAACAAGCTGCGGTTCGCACCGCACAAAACCTGTGCGATGGTCGTAACCAACAAGCGCAAATATGATACCCCAAAGCTGAGCATGGCCGGGGTCGACATTGGTATGGTTAAGAAGATGAAGTTGTTGGGTCTAACCATAGACGAGAAGCTCACCTTCAACGAGCACACCGCGAACGTCTGCAGGAGGGCAGCTAACATTTATAAGCAGCTGTCCCGCGCCGCTAAAGTGAGTTGGGGATTGGACGCACAGATCATACACACAATCTACACTGCTATGATTGAGCCCATAATAACGTACGCGGCCGCAGCCTGGGCTCCCGCTACGAAGAAGCTGGGAATACGGAAGAAGCTAGGCTCAGTCCAACGAGGATTCGTCCAGAAGATCTGTAAATCTTACCGTACTGTCTCCCTGAACTCGGCACTGGTACTGTCCGGAATACTACCTCTAGATCTGCGCATACAGGAGGCAGCCGCCCTGTATGAAGCGAGGAGAGGGCCATCCCGGTTTGTGCCAGGAGATAGGGAGATTGAAGGTGCGGTGAGTTTTGCAGAGGCTCCTCATCCAGCTATGCAAATGCCCCTGGAGTTCATGTGCCTGGCAGACCAACAGTTGCTAGACAGCAACAATGTGCAGGCGGTGCGAATCTTCACCGACGGCAGCAAGATTGAGGGAAAGGTCGGAGCCGCATTATCCATTTGGGATAATGAAGGTGAAGTCCGGAACCTCAAACTTAGCTTAGCCGCGTACTGCACAGTCTTCCAGGCGGAACTCCTGGCCATTTGCAAAGCGACGGACGTGATCCTCACGCGCCAAGAGACGAGCTATGGTTTGTACAGTGACTCAATGTCAGCATTGCAGACGCTTGCAAGCCATGGCTCTCTCCATCCCCTGGCAGTTCACGCGCGCGCCAATTTGGCTCAAGCCCTGGGTCAGAGCAAAGCTGTGTCTTTGTTCTGGATCAAGGCCCACGCGGGCCTGCCTGGGAATGAGCGAGCGGATGAGTTGGCAAAGAAGGCAGCATTGTCGTTACGGAGGAAGCCGGACTACGACCAGTGTCCGGTGTCATTTATCAAGCGACAGATCCGTTTGGAATCGCTTGATGAATGGAACCGGAGATATGTGTCGGGCGAGACAGCCTCTGTGACGAAAATGTTTCTTCCGGATGCCATAGCGGCTTTCCGTATTATAAAACAGGTGCGGCCCACAGGCGTTCTCACGCAGGTTTTGACGGGGCACGGTGGGTTCTCTGAATACTTGAATCGCTTCAAGTGTAAGGAGAGCCCATCGTGCGTCTGCGAACCAGACGTGGCAGAGACTGTCCAGCACATACTTGTAGATTGCCCGTTATTTATCAGGGAACGCTACCAACTCGAATGTGAGCTGGACAGGAGACTGACGAAGGAGAGCCTGCATGAGCTCATGAGTAAGCAACACAGGGAAAAGTTCCTGGTGTACTGTGTTAATGTGGCCTCCACCGTCATTGCACGAAACCGAAGCTGAAGCGGCACTATGCTTCACTAGTATTATAAGAATATTTGTAAGAAGCATAGAATAGCACGCACAAAACTGAAATGACGAACCGTGCACTGGGGTAGTACCTAAGAAAACAGATTGTCTGTATGGTGAAAAGCACTGTTGTGCTTCTCATCCCTAAATGTAAGGCATTATTTATATTGTGATTTTCCTGTGATAAACAGCACTTCTGTATCTTACCTGTGATCTGCAGCACTTTTGCATATTTTACTGTGACCAATAGCACCTTTTGTATTCTTGTATATGTAGCACTTTTTGTCTTTTAACCTTACACTAAATAAATAAAGTTGCCTTTTAAGTATTTACATAAAGTGGGAGTCCCACCCACCGTATACAAGAAGACGTATGCAAGAAGAACCATGGTATGAAGAATGATAGTACGAGAGGAATGAAAGAGGAATGGAATGAAAGAATTTGCATAGAATAGGCGCCAACTTTGTTGAGCGGGATTAGTATTAAGAAAAAAAAAAAAAAAAAAAAAAAAAAAAAAAAAAAAAAAAATACCTACCCTACCCTAACTACCCTACCTACCTACCCTACCTACCTACCCTACTTACCTACCCTACCTACCTACCCTACCTACCTACCCTACCTACCTACCTACCCTACCTACCCTACCCTAACTACCCTACCTACCTAACCTACCTACCTACCTACCTACCCTACCTACCTACCTACCTACCCTACCTACCCTACCTACCCTACCTACCCTACCTACCCTACCTACCTACCTACCCTACCTACCTACCTACCTACCAACATACCTACCCTACCAATCTACCTACCCTACCTACCTACCTACCCTACCTACCTACCTACCTACCTACCCTACCTACCCTACCTACCCTACCTACCCTACCTACCCTACCTACCCTACCTACCCTACATACCTACCCTACCTGCCTACCCTACCTACCTACCCTACCTACCTGCCTACCCTACCTACCCTACCCTAACTACCCTACCTACCTACCCTACCTACCTACCCTACCTACCTACCCTACCTACCTACACTAGCTGCCTACCCTACCTACCTACCCCACCTACCTACCCTACCTACCTACCCTACCTACCTACCCTACCTACCTACCCTACATACCTACCCTACCTACCTACCCTACCTACCTACCCTACATACCTACCCTACCTACCTACCCTACCTACCTACCTACCCTACCTACCCTACCCTAACTACCCTACCTACCTACCCTACCTACCTACCCTACTTACCTACCCTACCTACCTACCCTACCTACCTACCCTACCTACCTACCCTACCTACCTACCCTACCTACCTACCCTACCTACCTACCCTACCTACCTACCCTACCTACCTACCCTACCTACTGTAACGTTACGTGTAGCTAAATAGCTACACGTAGGCTACGTTAATACAAATAAGAATTATAAACAAGAAAACAAATAATAAAAGGATATAAACTATAAGAAACTTCGTGGGCCGGCTTCGCACGACGTGGGCGGCCCAACCAGGCAGCAGATCGGATAGGCAGGAAGACGTGTAGTAGGCAGCAAGTCGGTGGGCGGCTAACCAGGCGGCAGGTCGGATAGGCAGGAAGACGGAGTAGGCAGCAGGTCAGACTGGAACGCCTCTTGAGTCGTGATATGCTCCAAATTAACGGATATCAGGCACCACGATGGTCTAGCTGGCACACGGGTTGGTATGCTGTTATGTAGGCATACGGTAGGTGGATACGTGGATTAAAATCAGACAGTATATCACACACAATATATTAAACTGTATAAACTTCAGATAATATGGACATACACGAGCTGGATATTAATAGATTTGTCTTCAGATCAAGACTTGACATTTAGTAATTCAAGGTAGAATCGTCTTTCGGAGTTCATTGCAGATTCCAGACTGCCCCAGGAATGTCTGGGAAATGCCTTTTATAGTCAGCGTTTTTCCAAACAAACGTTTCTAGAATTCCATTATTCTTTCTATAATTTTTAAATTATGAGTTGCCTGTATTTAAAACGGCCTGTATTATTTAGTCATAAAGAATTCTGTGAGCGTTATAACATAATTTTACAAGCGTAAGAAGATAAGAAACTACTATCCAGTAAACAATAGTAAATTAACAATAATATATAGAGCTAACAATAAAAATTATTTAAATTACTTAAAATCAAATTAAACCTTCATAGTCACTAAGAAAATTACACAAAATCAAAGAAAAAGTAAATGACAGGCTTGACAACTGACGTAATGTCAGACAAAAAGTAAACATTGAAAAATTATAAAATTATTATAAAATTCAATATTCTATTTCAGCAAAATAAAGTTAATAAATCGAATGAGATCGATTTAATATGAGATGAGAATGATTGATATTAAAAGTGTAAGTATGGATACTATACTACCTACCCTACCTACCTGCCCTACCTACCTGCCCTACCTACCTACCCTACCTACCTACCCTACCTACCTACCCTACCTACCTACCCTACCTACCTACCCTACCTACCTACCCTACCTACCTACCCTACCTACCTACCCTACCTACCTACCCTACCTACCTACCCTACCTACCTACCCTACCTACCTACCCTACCTACCTACCCTACCTACCTACCCTACCTACCTACCCTACCTACCTACCCTACCTACCTACCCTACCTACCTACCCTACCTACCTACCTACCCTACCTACCTACCCTACCTACCTACCCTACCTACCTACCCTACCTACCTACCCTACCTACCTACCCTACCTACCTACCCTACCTACCTACCCTACCTACCTACCCTACCTACCTACCCTACCTACCTACCCTACCTACCTACCCTACCTACCTACCCCACCTACCTACCCTACCTACCTACCCCACCTACCTACCCTACCTACCTACCCTACCTACCTACCCTACCTACCTACCCTACCTACCTACCCTACCTACCTACCCTACCTACCTACCCTACCTACCTACCCTACCTACCTACCCTACCTACCTACCCTACCTACCTACCCTACCTACCTACCCTACCTACCTACCCTACCTACCTACCCTACCTACCTACCCTACCTACCTACCCTACCTACCTACCCTACCTACCTACCCTACCTACCTACCCTACCTACCTACCCTACCTACCTACCCTACCTACCTACCCTACCTACCTACCCTACCTACCTACCCTACCTACCTACCCTACCTACCTACCCTACCTACCTACCCTACCTACCTACCCTACCTACCTACCCTACCTACCTACCCTACCTACCTACCCTACCTACCTACCCTACCTACCTACCCTACCTACCTACCCTACCTACCTACCCTACCTACCTACCCTACCTACCTACCCTACCTACCTACCCTACCTACCTACCCTACCTACCTACCCTACCTACCTACCCTACCTACCTACCCTACCTACCTACCCTACCTACCTACCCTACCTACCTACCCTACCTACCTACCCTACCTACCTACCCTACCTACCTACCCTACCTACCTACCCTACCTACCTACCCTACCTACCTACCCTACCTACCTACCCTACCTACCTACCCTACCTACCTACCCTACCTACCTACCCTACCTACCCTACCTACCTACCCTACCTACCTACCCTACCTACCTACCCTACCTACCTACCCTACCTACCTACCCTACCTACCTACCCTACCTACCTACCCTACCTACCTACCCTACCTACCTACCCTACCTACCTACCCTACCTACCTACCCTACCTACCTACCCTACCTACCTACCCTACCTACCTACCTACCCTACCTACCTACCCTACCTACCTACCCTACCTACCTACCCTACCTACCTACCCTACCTACCTACCCTACCTACCTACCCTACCTACCTACCCTACCTACCTACCCTACCTACCTACCCTACCTACCTACCCTACCTACCTACCCTACCTACCTACCGTCTCTCGCGAACCCCCGCCCGTGCCAGTTCAGTTTAAAGCCACTCCGCGCTCAAAAATCGGAAAAGTCGGAAATTTATCGCAGTTTCAAGTGAATGACAGCTTAAAGTGTTCGGGCAAGTGAGTGCTACATGCGCGCACAAAAAGAAATCACCGGACTCCACTTCTGGGATTTTTCCTGGGTAAAAGAAGAAAAATTCATAAAGCCTTTTTCGTAAACCCTTAAACGCTGTTGAATTCTGAGTGGTGACCTACTGGTTTTTTGGAGTGCTGGGCTGCGCCCTCGCTGCCCGTACATTTTGAGGTGTCCTCCAGATTTTTCCGGTGCAACACCGGAGACCTGCTGGCCAAAGAAGAAATACCACCCTTCTTCAAAGACTTTGCCTGGGAGCGAGAGACTAATTCTGGTTTAGCCTACCTGTGGGCGATTGACGTGTCCTGAAGATTGTGATATCAAAACTTTTAAATAGTGTTGTGAAAACTTTTGACAGTGCAGTTCCGGTACATAACCTTAAAGCAATTTTTCGCTATTAAATAACTCGGAACTTAAAGCGAAGACATAGTGATATTATCACGGGATATTGACCCCCTCTGTGGTCCTCTGCATTATAGTGATTTTCAGATTTTTAAGACACAGACTCGCGCGGATAAAAATTAATCAGTGAGACCACGTTTTCCATACTTAACCTCTAAGAAAAAACGTGGTCGAAAAATCCTGAAGGTGGAAGACATCGAAGATCGTTATCCGCATGTTGCCCTGTACCGAGCTGACTATAGAACAGCTCCACAAATCCTCAGCAGGAAGCTTCGAGGGAACTCCTCAACCTCTGGCCTGATGTCACCCGAGATTGGACTTGTGTTGAACAGTACCCCCTCCCCTTTGCAAGTACCCCCCACTTCACCCCCCCCCCCCCCACTTTTACCCCCCCCCCCCCGCCTTCACCCCCTCCAAACTCAGGATTTTCCACCCCCCCCCAACCCCCCTCAAATTACTTTACCCCCCTCGGGTTATCTCGGCCAAAAATAGAGGTAGACCACCCAAGTTGGGGTCCATGGTGACCGGCTTGAGGAACCCTATCTTTTGGGCCCAATAGTTCCCCCCCCACATTATCCCCCCCCCTACCCGCCCCCCCCGCCTTCACTCCCTCTAAACTCTGAATTAACCCCCCCCCCTCCCTAATCTCCCTCAAATTACCTTACCCCCCTTGGGTTATCTTGGTCTAGGATAGAGGCAGACCACCCAAGCTTGGGTCCATTGTGACCGGCCTGAGGAGCTCTATCTTTTGGCCCCAACGAAACCCCCTCTACAACTTTGTTTTAGTGCCTTACCCCCCCTTGTCCTATCTCGACTCAGGTCAGAACTGGATTATCCGAGCTTGGACTTATCCTGACCGGCTCGAGGAGCCCTTTCGACTGGCCCCAGCAGAAGACCACTTCTCTGCACCAGCTAAGCCAGAACTATCAAAATCTTCCCCAACGGGTAGTATTAGTAAGCACCATACAACCAAGCTTACTGAAGGGCAACCCAGGAGCACATAGCTCCTACCCTACCTACCTACCTACCTTACCTACCTACCTACCCAACCTACCTACCTACCCTACCTACCCTACCGCACCGCAAGTGTACCGCAAGGAAGCGTTCTGGGTCCACCACTATTTATATTATACATTAATGACCTACCAAATGCCACTGATAACCCCATAGCTCTCTTTGCGGATGATAGCACTGTTACTGTCAAATGTAAAGACAAAAATACTTATGAAGATGATTTAAATAGCACCTTGAGCTCAGTTATGAATTGGTTGAATGTAAATAATTTAAAAGCCAACCTTAAAAAAAACTAAATTAATGAACTTTATACAGCGTATACTAACACTAAACAATCTAAACGTAACAATACATCTATTGAAGAAACAGACACTACAAAATTTCTCGGCTTGTATATTGATAATAAAATGACTTGGAAACCACATATTGAACAATTGTGCAAGAGAGTGAGTCGATCAGTTTTAGCCCTACATGAACTTGCATATAAAGTAAATTCTAGAACACTATAATTGCATATCATGGGCTTGTTACGTCTGTTGTCAGATATGGCATCATTTTTTGAGGGAACTCCACCAACAAAGATCTTGTTTTTAAGGCACAGAAACGGTGCGTTAGGGCTATGTTAGGTTTACAATCTATTGAGAGTTGTGTGCCTTTCTTTAAAGAGTACAGTATCTTACCATTGCCTTCACTGTATATATTTGAAGTAGCTGTCTTTGTGAAACATAATCCAGAACTTTTTGTGTTAGCATCTGAAGCTTACAATCGTACTCAACGAGATGAAAGTTGTCTCTACGTTCGTAGAACTAATACTGCCTTAATGTATAAAAGTATTTTTCATATGGCACCAGTCCTTTATAATAAATTGCCGAAGGAGCTAAAAAAATGTCCTCTTGATTTGTTTAAGCGAAAATTAAGTTTAAGTCTCAGATTTTTTAACAGATAAATTCTGACATTAGGTATTGTATAGACATTTTTGATATTATCTAATAAATTGTTATAATTATATAATTCTAATTTGACTTCATGACATTCTACAATAATTATACTATAATATTAATGCTTTTCTGACTAGAGAATTTATTTTGACATTGGGAATTACTTTTTTTTTTTTTCTGTTGACATTTTTAATTTAATGATATTGAATGAAATGAATTTATGACAATTATAATAATCATCATATTTGCACGCCATAATTCGTGGCAAACATGTCTGAACCTGTGTTTTTTTCTTTGTATTATCCTGCATGCATATTATTGTATTATTGTATGTGTACGTATGTTTGAGCAAATGAATAAATATGAATATGAATACTATAATGCAAAAAGTGTCGTGCCAACTTTTTGTTAGATTTATTTCCGTCTAGCCCACTTTCACAACGCGCGATAAGGAACTTCGTTCCAAAAACAACTGTCTAGCTATCTCGGGTCCCGTTTTTACCCTTTAGGTACGGAACCCTAAAAAAAACATAAAAATAAAAAGTTTATTAAATAATAATATTCAAACTTTCTTGAAAATTTTCTGTTTTTAGTAACCTGACGCAAATAGAAGGGTTTATGTGTGTGTTTTAGTGTTTTATACCCGTGCGAAGCCGGGGCGGGCCGCTAGTATACAAATAAAACAAAACAGCGATCAACACAATTAATCTCAACAGACAATCCTATAGAGTCTATAAATTCAGTTAACTATTTTTTTGCAAATGTAGAAAGGAAACTGTTAGAAAAGCTACTCTCACAACATATAAATTTTCCAAATGACAATGGCAACAGCCATCTTATAAATTCTCCTCAAAATTCCTTTGTTCTTCTGCCTACTGACGAAGAGGAAATACAGTCCTTAATAAGTAAATTAAAAAGCGAGTGTGCGGTCGGCGTTGATAATATATCTGGATCCTTTTTAAAACGTTTCTCCAAAATTATTAGTCTCCCATTAACATACATATGCAATCTCTACTTTTCCACTGGAATATTGCCGCAGGCCTTCAAAACTTCTAGGATTGTACCCGTATTCAAAGCAGGAGACAGATACTGTGTCAATAATTATAGACCAATATCCTTACTCCCAACATTGTCAAAAATATTAGAACGATTAATGAATACCAGGCTTACTAAATATCTTGAACAAAACTCTCTTCTATATCCATCTCTTTTCAGATTTCGATCTGGCAGGTCAACAGCTGAAGCCGTCCACGAACTAACAGATCACATCATTAATAAGTTAGATAATAAAAAGAAGACCTTAGCCATTTACCTCAATTTAGCCAAAGCATTCGACACAGTATCTGTTCCCATTTCGATTAAAAAACTCGAAAATATGGGAGTTAGAAGTCTGCCGTTGCAACGATTCACAGATTATCTATCTGACAGAATACAAAAAACGAAATAGGAAATTGGGTTAGCGAAGAACTTCCTTACGAATACGGTGTTCCACAAGGCAGTATACTCGGTTCAACATTATTCTTAGTTTACATAAACGATTTATGTAATATCAGTTTAGAAAACGGAAAAATTATTACGTTTGCCGATGATACTGCCTTGATATTTCATGCTTACACTTGGGATGAGGTTAGACAATATGCTCAACAAGGATTTGATACCGTCTTTAAATGGCTGCATTACAACCTGCTAACCCTAAATGTGGATAAGACGAAATTTATGATTTGCTCACTTAGGCCGCAAGATCAACCTATTTTTTGACTTTAAGTCAGCTCACTCTTGTGATAATATCAACCAGTGTTCCTGTCTTGGCTTGGTTAAAACTAGTTTTATTAAATATCTTGGTATAATTATAGATTCCAGACTCAGCATCCAACAACAATTTCCAACAACTTCTGTCAAAACACTTGACACGCGAACAATCTTTCCGTGATTTTATTCCGTTTTTACCGGTAAAATGTCTAAATTCAACGTTGAAACCGCTTTTAACGATTTGTCGAAGAAAGTTGCAGCGTTGACAGCAAAAATTGCGATTCAAACAGCTGTTATGGAGTCGCAGAACAAGATAATTGAAGATCATCAGCGAAAGATCGATAAGTACTTTGTCATTATTAATGAACAAACGAGGGTACTAGCAGATTTGTGCACCAAAATTGAGAAACTCGATGTTCAAGTTACAATATTATCTTCGAAGAGTGAGATGGATAAACCCGTCGTGGTAGCAGATATACAGCGGGCAAGGGAGACAAACATTGCGTTTGAAGCGAAGGACCGCAAAAGAAGGAGACGGAACGAGCGCGCCGAGCCACCGAGCGCGAGCGGACTAAGGCGGCTTCCTTACCGCATAAGACGAGCGAGCGTTTATCCGAAGCCGCGCAGCTATACCAGGAAGAAAATGTTACCTCTGAGGAATGGAAAATAGTTTATAATAACAAAAAGCGAACTAACCGAGGTAGTAATGTCGTACTAAAAGGAGGGAATGCGCAAATTTCCGCGCTTCAAGCAATTCAGAAAAAAGTTCCTGCATGTCTGGTAATTTATGTAATGCTCAAAACCACCTTTCTTCAGGAGTTCGCTTAGCTCTTTTTGAAGTAGCTTTGTTTTTTCTATGGTATGGTGACCCGTGATGGTGGCATCCATATAAAATTCGTTCAGTAGCGCCTTTTGTTAACGCCATCTAGTGGCCACCGGACGGAGACAGCGTTGAAAGGCAAAGATCGGGATCGAGAGCGGCGCGCAGGTCTGTTGCTGATTGGTCGGCGGCGAACGATTTTTGTGTCTGCTTCCTTCGTTCAGCGGGCCTGCGTCCGGTGCTAAAGTAATTCACTCTCTACAAAAGCTTGCAAGGAAATAGATGGTAGTCGGTGCACCATCCGAAATTAATTTTTTACTTAAAATTATTAACAAGTACCTAATGTGTAAAAACCAATATACATATACAACCATAATTCGTCCAGTAATTGAAAAGACCTGACTCCTGACCACATACACACAACATATTGGTCCTTCGAGCCGGATCAAAGCGGCTTCAAGCAGAAGACCTACAGGCGGAAGCCGGCAACCAGCAGAACATAAAACGGTCAGGCCAGTCAGTATTCCTATCCAAACCCATCCTCCAGGATCATTTGTGTTAATATCGTGTATTCTTGTGCAAAATTACAGTTACCTACGTAGTCGTGCCGCGACCCCGAGTTTGAAATAAGTACCTACCAACCGCCATATTATTTTGCGGCGTGGTTTCGTGTTCGATCGAGCAAGTTAATAAACTGTAAGTACTTTCTTTTGTTTCTTACAATCTCCCAAAATGCCACTCGACGAATATAAAGATTTGGTTAAGAAAAGGGGTGTGATAAAAGGAAAATTTTCTGTGTTCACGAAATACGTGCAATCGTTACAAAACGTAGAATTATCAGAATCTCAAAAGGTAGCTCTAGAAGATCGTTGTAATAATATAATGTCATTACTAGAACAGTTCACAAGTATTCAGGATGATATAGAATTTCACCTACAGGATTCAGAATTAGACTTAGAAAAACAATTAATTGAAAGAGAAACCTTTGAAAACCAATTTTATGAGATTACATCTAAGGCAAAATGCACGTTAAAGAGTAACGAAATTAGTGATAACAATTCTGAAGTGTGCAATAAGAACTTTAGCATTAAACTACCCACTATTTCATTACCTTCCTTCGACGGGTCGTTTGACCAATGGTTAGAATTCAGAGACACATATATATCCTTGATTCATGCTTCTACAACTATAGACGATATTCAAAAATTCCACTACTTGCGTTCCGCGCTCACTGGCTCTGCTAGTCAAATAATAAAATCGATACAATTCACTGCCGAGAATTACGCTATAGCCTGGAGTTTATTGGAGAACAGATTTAATAATAATAGATTACTCGTTCAAAACCACGTTAAAGCTCTGTTCTCATTACAGTCTTTACACAAAGAATCCGCGTCTCACATTCGTAATTTAATCGATAACGTACTAAAAAATATTCGCGCTCTTAAAGGTCTAGATGAGCCCACAGAGTCCTGGGATACTTTAATCATATATCTTATTGTTACAAAGCTGGACTCGGCCACCGAGAAAGAGTGGGAAAACCATAAAAGTGCACTTTCCAAATTACCAAGTCACGCTAATAAAAAACTAACTCTAAACGATATTATTGCATTTTTTACCGATAAGGCAGACACGATAGAATCAATTAAAGCTATCCATGAGTCTGGTAAGCAATCGTCTGATGGTTCCGTTAAGAAATCATCGTCATCTAATAATTCAAAGCATGCAAGCTCACATAGCTACGTCGCAACAAATAATAATAATTCGTCTAAATCGGCACAAAAACCTAATACGAACAATAATTCAAAACGTTACCAAAGGTGTAATATGTGCAAAGAGAGTCATCCGTTATATGCATGCAGTAAGTTCAATGACCTTCCTATGAAGGAGAAATTAATGTTCGTAGACGATAACAAACTATGTAAAAATTGTTTGCGTGCTGGACATACAGTGTCTCATTGCTGGTTCGGAGCCTGCAAGATATGCAATCGTAAACATCATTCGCTACTTCATGGTGAGTGCTGTGATAACGGCAACACGTCAAAGTTAGGGCCGCAAGACGCGCATGCGTCGGCGTTCACATCGTGTCGCGAGTCCGAAGCGAAGGGCAGCGCATACAGTACAGCGCTACACAGTGCGTCAACTGAAACGCGTCAACAAGTTAACGATGGGTATTCATTTCAAGAACCCGTTATTCTTTCGACTGCATTATTAGAAATTTTAGACCGTGATAACAAATATCACACGATTCGCGCTATTCTAGATAATGGGTCTCAACATTCATTTATCACAAAATCATTATGCGATAAGTTAAAACTTCGTTTAATACAGTCCACAGTACAAGTCGCAGGGGTAGGTAATTCGCTAACCCAATCTACGCAATCATGCAAGGTGCAGTTACGATCTAAGAATAGTGAATTTAATATGCATTTAAATTGTCTCGTACTGCCTTGTATTACTGCAACGTTACCTTCTGTTACTCATAATATCGCAAAGTTTATGATTCCTAACAATGTATCACTCGCCGATCCTAAGTTTTTTATGTCGAATAGAATCGATTTATTAATAGGAGCAGATAAGTTCTGGGAACTTTTGAGTGACGGATTAATTCGATTAACAAACGGCCCATACTTACAAAATACTAAGCTAGGTTGGGTTGTATCTGGTGTCATACATAACACAAAAGGTTCATCCGTTAATCGAGTTCAATGCAACTTTACGCACACGTACGACAATTTAGATACTCAATTAATAAAATTTTGGGAGTTAGAGGAGATACATTCTCAAACAAATAATATGTCTAAAGAAGAACATGACTGTGAAGATTTATTTACTAAAACAACTACACGGGATAATCATGGTCGTTTCTCCGTGCGTATGCCACTACGAGAATCAGCTTGGCGACTCATACCTACAAGCCGAGAGTCGGTTCCTCGCGCTCGAGCGCAAGTTAGGTCGGTGCACACCGAGTTATAAAAAATTATACTTAGATTTTATGCGGGAATATTTAGAACTCGGTCATATGACAAAAATAGATACTTATCCATCTCCACATTATTTTTTGCCGCATCATGGTATATTTAGAGAGCATAGTACAACTACGAAATTACGAGTAGTATTTGACGCTAGCGCTAAAACTACTTCCGGTAAATCGCTTAATGACATCCAATTGATCGGCCCGTCTTTACAAAACGATATTGTTGCCATTCTGTTAAGATTTCGTCAGTACACATATATTGCCTGTGCAGATGTCGAAAAAATGTACAGACAAATATTAATTCAACCCGATCAACAATATTTACAATTAATTTTGTGGCGAGAAAACCCGTTGGATGCGCTCGGTGTGTACCGTCTGAACACAGTTACTTACGGCACGGCGTCCGCGCCATATTTAAGTATGCGTTGTTTACAACAGCTGGCGTCCGAATGCACTGATAACGACATCGCTAATATTATTTATAAAGATATGTACGTCGACGATCTTATTACGGGAAGTGATGATAAAACCGAATTATTAGACATTTGTGATAAAGTTTCTACGGTATTAAAATCGGGTTGTTTTTGTTTACGAAAATGGTTGTTCAATTTTGATTTGTCAACCTTAAACGCGTCAAAAAATTTATCTTTAGGCGAATCATGTCAAAGTAAAACTTTAGGTTTAGGCTGGTTCGCGAGTACAGATGAGTTACATTATACGACTAAACTTAAATTAAGCGGAAGTCACGTAACTAAACGCATTATTTTATCTGCTGTCTCGCAAATTTATGATCCTTTAGGATTATTAGCGCCTATTGTAATACTTGCAAAAATATTATTACAAAAATTATGGACTTATAAGATTGGATGGGACGATCCGGTGCCACATGATATTTTAATTAATTGGCAAAAATTCGTTAACACGCTTGAATATTTGGATAAAATACGCATACCTCGTCAGGTTATAAATTCTAAAATGCAATATATAGAATTGCACATATTCACGGACGCCTCTCAAAATGCTTACGGGGCATGTGCTTACGTGCGTGTGTACTCGGACAACAATACAAATGTATCCGTAGCCTTATTGTGCGCCAAGTCGAAGGTCGCGCCTGTCAAACCGATAACGATACCGCGTTTGGAATTATGTGGGGCGTTATTAGGTGCAAAGTTGTACACAAAAATTATTAATTCACTTCGTTCAAATTTCACTAATATTTATTTTTGGTCCGATTCCACAATTGTGCTAGGATGGTTACGGATGACACCTAACACGCTTAAAAAATTTGTACAAAACAGGGTGGCTCAAATTAACGAACTCACAGGTAGTTTACCATGGTTACACGTAGGAAGTAAATCCAACCCAGCTGACTTGGGGTCACGTGGGGTCACGCTGGACGCGTTGCGTACATCTGATATTTGGTGGCACGGCCCTGCATATTTACACGAACGGCGGTGTAACTTTAGTTATGATTCTAGCTGTCATAATGTTAATTTCCACGAGTTGCCAGATGTTAAAAGTACTACTTTGTTAGTACATCAGGTTAACGAGAAAAGGTTTCCGTTTGAGAGATTCTCTTCTTTTACTCGTATGAAGCGTGTAGTTGCTTACATGTTACGTTTCATTGATAACGTTCGTAATAAAATTAAAATAAATCGTCAATACGGCCCGCTTCAAGTAGATGAGTTAAATAAATCCGTTATTAAATTGACTCAACTGTCACAAAGCCAATCATTTCCTGATTTCAATATTTCATCAAAAGGGAATGTAACCTTGAAGGCTACACGGAGTGTTTCTGGGCTTAATATCTTTATGGATAATAATAAAATTATTAGAGTTGGAGGTAGATTAGACAATTCTTTAAGTTTCTCATATAATAAGAAACACCCTATATTGTTATGCAGCAAACATATTTTCACACAATTATTATTTCAGCATGAACATAAGCGCCAGCTTCATGCAGGCCCTCAATTACTCCTAGCCATCATCCGCGAAAATTGGTGGCCCCTCAGAGGCCGTAATCTGGCTAGAAAGGTGGTCCGTCAGTGCGTCCGCTGCACGCGTCTGAGGGGAAAAACCGTTTCCCCACTTATGGGGAACTTACCTGAGGAGCGGTTGGAACCGGGTTTTCCTTTCATCCGTTGTGGGGTGGACTATGCCGGACCCGTATCAGTGCTTAACCGCAAAGGTCGGGGGGCTAAACTTGAAAAAGGATATATATGTCTCTTTGTTTGTTTTACAACACGAGCGATCCACCTCGAACTTGTTACTTCTCTTTCCACACAAGAGTACCTATTAGCTCTTAAAAGATTTATATCAAGACGGGGTAAACCGGAGGAAATATTTTCTGATAATGGCAAGAATTTTGTTGGGGCTTTGAAGGAACTTACTCAATTTTTAAAGAATAATGGTGATAATATTGTAGAGGTTCTAGCTAATGATAATATAAAATTACAATTCATACCACCATATTCACCGCATTTTGGGGGATTGTGGGAGGCAGGAGTAAAGTCCTGTAAATACCACATCCGTCGCGTTATTGGCAATGCAAACTTAACGTACGAAGAGTTTAGCACGATATTAGCTCAAATCGAAGCCGTCCTAAACTCTCGACCCATGTACCCGCTTTCCACAGATCCAACTGACCTTCTTCCCCTCAGCCCTTCTCTGTTTCTGATTGGCCGGCCGCTCACCTCACCTGCCAGCCCAGACCTGACGACAACTGCTTCACATCGCCTGTCCCGCTATGACCGCTTGGAGCAGATGCGCCAGCAGTTCTGGCAGAGATGGTCAAAGGAGTACATAGCAGAGCTCCAGACCAGAACGAAGTGGAAGACAAGTAAGGAAGAGTTGGTACCTAATACTCTCGTACTCATCAAAGAGGACAATCTTCCACCCCTCAAGTGGCGCATGGGAAGAATCCTTCAGACTTTTCCTGGGAAAGATGGCCTGTCACGAGTCGCAGACATCAATACGGCGACCGGTATGGTGCGAAGGGCATTCTCCAAAATATTTCCTTTGTTACCACAAGAAGAAGAGAAGAAGAGGAATCTGCAGTAGTCAACGCCAGCGGTACTTCGTTGGAAGCAGGGACTTCCAAGGCCGGGGGCATATGTTAACGCCATCTAGTGGCCACCGGACGGAGACAGCGTTGAAAGGCAAAGATCGGGATCGAGAGCGGCGCGCAGGTCTGTTGCTGATTGGTCGGCGGCGAACGATTTTTGTGTCTGCTTCCTTCGTTCAGCGGGCCTGCGTCCGGTGCTAAAGTAATTCACTCTCTACAAAAGCTTGCAAGGAAATGGATGGTAGTCGGTGCACCATCCGAAATTAATTTTTTACTTGAAATTATTAACAAGTACCTAATGTGTAAAAACCAATATACATGTACAACCATAATTCGTCCAGTAATTGAAAAGACCTGACTCCTGACCACATACACACAACACCTTTTGAGCCAGAGGAAAAGCGTTTCCTTCACCTTAGGCCAGCAGTTGGAGAGTGCGCATCGCTATGAATGGAGCGACTTTGGTCCCGTAAGTTAGGGTACAAAGCTGCATCTCTCAAATTGGTTCTCTCATGGAGTCTCTCCAAATAATTTTTTGAAGACATTGTTGATCTTGATGAATAAGGATTTGACGGTACATTTTCTCAATGTCCGCCGTTAGAACATATTTATAGCTCCGCCATTTTATGATCAGGGATAAAATGTCCTTTTGAAGATTTGGCCCTTTTTCTATCAAATCGTATAAGCTGTACCCGGAGTCTGTTTTCATTGATGCGTTAAAAACAGCTCGTAGTTTGGTGGTTGTTGAGCTCTCCCTTAACACGCCGTGGTGCGGTAGAAAGGCTTGTACTCGACTTTTGGATTCTGTCACTGGTTTCATGTGACCTAATTCGATGTATTCTCGGATGAAGATTTTGTATAGTTTAGCGAAGTGATCTTGTCTCCTCATTTTCTTTTCTAAATGAAGAAACTGTGCTGTGGCTTGAGGTTTTGAGTTTCCAATGTTTTTCTCGTAGTTAGCGTTCATCGGCATCTTCACCACATAACGCCCGTCGCTTAATCTCTTTGTTGTTTCTGTGTAATATTTTTCACAAAATTCGTTTTCGGATGTTGGTTCAGTTTCTGATGGAATGTCTTCTACCTCCCAAAATTTTGTTAGGTTGTCTAGCTCTGTTAGAGTAACTAGACAGTTAAACTGCTTTGTCGCACCGCACAGTATCCAGCCCAACTTTGTTTGTTGCGCTACTGGCGAGTCATTATTGTGCTTAATTATTCCTCCTAAGATCACATCGGAGTAAACATCAGCTCCAAGCAGTAGATCGATGGGTCCAGAGATGTTGTAGGCTGGGTCGGCCAACTTGATATTATGAAGGTGCGTCCAGCTCTCTGTGTTGATCGTCGAGTTAGGCAGATTATTTACGAGTTTACTCATTACTAAAGCTTCGGCTTGGATTGTATAATCCGAGTGGATTGATTAACATTCCAATTTTATCATTCCTTTACTCCTGCCCATTATAGCACCAACACCCGTGACAGCAGCGTTCATTTTGCTTCGGGGTAAGTTCAACCTTTGAGCAGCATTTTCTGTAATCAAGGTTTGGGGGTATGCGGAACAGGGTGGAAAGTCCCACAAACCTCCATAGAAAAGGGAGGATCCTCCGACCAGACGGGTGTTGTGTCTGGTCAGGGCAACTGCCCAACGGTAATTGTCGGAATGTTGTATGTGTTCAAATCGCGCCGCAAACTTTACTTGCGCGATGCAGGATTTGTGTGACGTCATGTCTTTAGTTCGTAAGTGGCGGCGCTGGTGCCGCTACATCACTCCCTCCGGAGACCGGAGGTCGATAGCAGGTTGAGTCGTCCGTACATCTTGTGAGGCGTGCCTGGCCAGTGGAAGGTTGGTTCCCGTGAGTCGGAACCGGAAGTCGCAGAGTTCGCGGTGAGTCGGAACTGTATGCGGTTGTGCCCCAGTGAGTCGGGGTGATGATATCCCAGTGAGTCGGGATAGTGTTGCTGGCTCCAGTAGTTCGGAGCGGTGATGATGTCCCAGTGAGTCGGGACAATGCTGCTGGCTCCGGTGGGTCGGAGCGGTGATGAAAGAAGCTGGGGGTGATGACCAGGAATGCGCGTCCGCTGCATGCTGGTGGTCAAAGTACCCCCGTAGATGCCGTTGGTACTGGCTGGCTGTATGACTCGCTGCTCGAAAGCTTGAGGAAGTGATGCTGACGGATGCTGACGTCACGACGAAGTTGTTCTGCACGAAGGCTGCGCTGACGTTCATGTTCGAGGGTCACCAGTTTGGGGATAGGTGGAACAGGGTGTAAAGTCCCACAAACCTCCATAGAAAAGGGAGGATCCTCCGACCAGACGGGTCTTGTGTCTGGTCCGGGCAACTGCCCAACGGTAATTGTCGGAATGTTGTATGTGTTCAAATCGCGCCGCAAACTTTACTTGCGCGATGCAGGATTTGTGTGACGTCAATGTCTTTAGTTCGTAAGTGGCGGCGTTGGTGCCGCTACAAAGGTAACTTGAGATCCTTGATCCAGTAACGCCCGAAGGAAGATGTAATCTCCTTCTTTGTTCTTGACTCTTAGTTGAAGAGTGGTTAAGTTCGTTAACATGGTTAGATGTCCGCTCAGCCACCGTTGGTGTGGTCGGCTTTGATCGTTGCCCTTTCAGATTGTCATCATGAAAAAGGGTTTTATGCTTGAAGTTACACGTGCGGCATTTTTTCGTTGACTTGCATTTATTTTCGCCGTGACTATACAAGCAATTTTTGCACAAGTTCAAGTTACTTGTTGTTTGATTTCGCGTTACGACATCCATGTTCAAGAATGTCGGACATTGCCACAGCACGTGTTCGTTTTTGCAAACTGGACATTTTTTCAGCGATGCATGGAAGGTTTTTGTCCACTTTTCTGCGTCTTTAATGTTTGATGATTTGTTGTAATTATAACTTTTATGCTGGTTATTATTCGTTGAATAACCTTGTTTTCCTCCGTTCCTTTTAGTACGGGATGTTTCCAACGTCATTAACTGCAAATCCAGGAACTCCATAAACTCTTCTAAATCTGGAAGCTCTCTTGAATGCTTCATGGTTTTGATGTAGTCACCGTGAGTGACGTCATCCAGTTTGGAAGATAGTAGGTACACGAGAAGAGGACCCCATACTGGAACATTAATGTCTATGTTCTCTAGGCCATTTAAACACTCTTTCGTCGTGTCGTACAGCTTCTTCAAGTTGGTCGAGTTTGGTTTTTCAATAGATGGTTGATTGAGAAGTGTTTCTAAGTATGAAGTGAAGAGTAGTCGCTTGTTATCGAAGCGATGCTGGATAATATCCAGGCACGAATCATAATTCTCCGCGCTCACAGGAAGGTGCTTGATTATCCTTTCCGCTTCACCCTTCAATTTTGACTTTAGGAACTGCATTTTCTGCGTTTTGTTTAGCGTTGGATTGTTGTGAATCATCTCAAAGAATAAATCTCTGAAAGAGATCCAATTGTTGTAAGTTCCGTTGAACTCTGGCAATTCCATACGCGGTGTTATTTTTTCGTGATGGGATGTCTCAAAGATTTTTCTGTTCAAATCTTCCTTTAGGTCGTCGTAGACTTTCTCCCAGTGGTCATATTTGGCTTCGTAGTCTTTATCGTTGCCTTGCAGTACGTAACTCAGTTCCCAGTGAATCTTGTCTATTGCTTCCCATTTTGATCGCAAAATATTTAGTTGATCTTGCAGTTGCCATTTTTCATACATGCTGCTCATGTTGACCTTGGAGACCGCTCGCTTCAATGCGTTGAAGTTACACATTTGATTACGTAACAGTGTCGATAGATACTTGTCCGTTTCATCTTCCATTTGTTGGTGTACTCCAGTTGTATCAAATTGCGGTGTTCCGGGTGTTTCTGGTATTTTTGATTGCAGCATCCCCGAAGCCCCAGGTTCGTTTATCAACTTGTTTCGTATTTGACTCATTGATAGCATTGTTTCTTCAAACATGCTTTTTGTTATGATGAAAATGTCCTTTCTGAAGTAGTCATGGTCTCTTTGGGCAGTCTCAAACTTCTTCAAGACATAGTGATTGGCCTGAAATTCATCCCATAAGGATTGTAAAGATTCGATGCTATTGTTAAGGTATACTGTGGTTTTTCTACTCACAGCATCCTTTTTGTAATTAGCTTGAAGAGTTTTGATATTCTCGTAGCTGTTTTGCTGCTTAGTTATAAGTTCAGCAAATTCGTTGTAGTCTTCTGTGGACATTGTTTATGCCTTGTGGCTGCTAGTGGTTGGTGCGTGAGTAGTGTGGACTCTCACAGGTTTCGAAGTAATCGCAGTAGACGTAATCTCTGCTGAAGAAACCGCCGTGGACGTTATCCTCGCCGATCCTTGTTTGATATGTAGCTTGTAGCAGTAGACGTGATCTCCGCTGGTTCTTAAGTGGCAGACACTTAGTGTAGCTCACCCTCCTTTACGTTATGTGCAACGTCTCAATGCTACTGGTGAGACCCGCTTGTGGGAGGCCAGCAGCACCGATTTGCTAACGTAACTGGGATATACCACGCTAAGCACTCTGCTTGATGAGGAGTCACTATGATTCACACGATGTGTTCCTCGTGGACCCGTGACATCCGGCTCGAAGGACCAAAAGATGTTGGGGTTTTCTCGTCGTTGCCGAGTAACCCGGTAGTTGTAGAAGTTAGTTTTAACACCAAACCACTGTTATGTTCCAAATATTTATTATGGACACAGTTTTTAGGTTGTTGCTAGTAACCTGAGCCGCACTTAATGTTTAGTTACGTCAACACGCAAATTAGCGTGTGTCGGTGTTTTAGTTACGACTGATTTACTTAATATTGTGCAGTACTTTAATAGGCGTACTTTTGCTGTATGAGCAATATTGGCTCGAACAAATGTTTTAGCATCGACTTATGACCTTTTTGCAATTACGGAATCAGGTCTCAATGATGGCATTCATGACGGAGAACTAATTCCAACGGATTATAACACGGTTTTCGGCCGGGCCGCAGTACGGGGGGCCACTTACTGTCTTTTGTTAGCTACTTGTCGCCCGCTATTGACGCGGGGGGGCACGTGGATGTGGCATATTTTGACTTCCGGAAAGCCTTCGATACTGTGGATAACGATGTACTTTTGTGTAATCTCGCTGCTGTGGGATTCACGCCGCACTTGCTTAAATTATTTGCTAGTTACCTTGGCGAGCACCGACAGTACGTCGAGTATGCAGGACATGATTCCAACCCTTACTACACGTTCTCAGGGTTGAGTCAAGGGAGTAATATCGGGTTATTGGAATTTAAATTGGTAGTCAACGATCTGACAACAGTAGACAAAGAGGCAAAGTGTCTGCTGTTTTCTAATGACTTAAAGTTATTTTTAGCTGTTAAAGACGAGGCAGATTGTAATCGGCTCCAGTCAGACATTAACAGTGTAGTCCAATGGAGCAAAGCGAACAAACTTAATTTTAATGTTGACAAGTGCTGCGTGATGAGTTACAGCCGTGCGCGTGCTCCATTGCATTATCAGTACGAGATAGTCACACAGGTGTGGGTGCTGGGCGTGCGGATGGTGCCGAAGGTGACGTTCCGCAAACATATATTTGAGGTGTGCGGCAGGGCTTTCAGAAATCTCAGTTTCATTTTGAGACAGTGTAAGGATTTTAGCGATACGGCGGCTGTGAAAGTTTTGTATAATGCACTGGTACGGAGCCATCTGGAAACAAGTGCTATTATTTGGAATCCTCATGAGGAAAAGTACAGCCTCATGCTGGAAAAAATACAAAACTAGTTTCCGAGGTTTCTGTATTTGAAAGAATATGGGGTTTACCCTTTTTATCCCCTCATGTACCCGAGTCTGTTCGTCCTGGGCATGGTTGGATATACCAGGCTGGAGTTAGAAGAGATGTTGCGCTGGTCAAGTATGTGGCTAGCGTACTGCTAGGTTTATTGCATCACCCAGAGGTGCTGGAAGCGCTGCGGCTGTGTGCGCCGGACGGGTGCGTGGGCGCGCGCCGCCGCCCCGCTCTGTTAGACGTACCATTTGCTAGGACTAACTTACTTAAGTTTGCCCCTTTAACGCGAGTCATACGTTTTATAAATACTATAACGTTTTCGGATGATATATTTTGCCAAAACCTGCCGAGATTCGTCAAAGTAGCGCAAAATGTTATTGAAAGAGGTCTGACCATGTAAATAATGAATTGGAATGTCTTATTGATGTATTGTATTTTAATGTTTTATATGTATGTTATAACATCGCATTGGAAGCTTCTGTAAAGGTGTTATAATAATAAATAAATAAACATATAGAATCCCTTGTTAAAAGAATACGAAAATTAATTTATATATTTAAAAACCTACGACATATTTGCAATACATCAGTTCTTAAGAAAGTTTACTTCGCATTATGCCAATCACTTATCTCATATTGTATTACCACATGGGGCGGTTCCTCTAAATCATACATTATCAATCTAGAAAGAGCCCAAAGAGCTGTATTAAAAGTTAGTTGCTTTTTCCCAATCCTATACCCAACTTCTGAACTTTATCAACACTGCCAAGTACTTACAGTCCGGCAATTATTCATTATCATGACGGTATTTAAAAAAATACGCTGAACTACCCCTACATCCCGATCTCCTAACACAAAACAGAAGATTACCCAATATTTGTCCAATCATCCGTTACAACACAAGTTATTAATAATAAACTATCTATATATAAGCATACAAAAGAGGTTTGTAAAAGGAAATTAAGGAATTGGCTGTTGGACCTAAAACCAGTGTCATAAACTCATACACGCTATTCCTTCCGCCACCGGTCGGAATGCAGCGCTGACGGTGGCGCCACTTCGGCGGATAGTACCGCGGGACAGTGGAACTAATGACAATGAGTGAAGTGAAGTTAGCTATAATATAAGAAAAAATATGGTGGACAGCACGGTTCTTAGCAGTAGAAATATCTTTTGTTTTTTCATCCAAAATTATTGTAAAGTCTTCAGTATTGTAATAAACAGTATAACTACAGTAAAGCAGTGCTTAATTTCATACATCCACCGCACACACTCGTCGCATAAAAATACGAGTTCCAAAAAAAGGACGCTAAGCAGCCATCAAAGGTAAAACAACGCGTGGCTGAGCGAGGCGCCCTAACACACGCACATTTACACTCACACTCTTACACTTACACATTTACACTCTCACATTACACTTATTTAATCACTTATGCACACATCCTTTTCATTTCTCCATTCTCATTTTTGTTTTAATATTTTTTTATAGTTACATAGGTACTTATTGTTTGTAGATTCATATTTTTCAGTGAATAAGATACTTTTGTATATTTTTCGCAGATTTTTTATATTTTAATGTTAATTTCTCTTTGATTTTGATTTTAAATCTCTTTAAATTTAATTTAATTGTATTCTACTTTAAACCTAAATTTCGATTTTGTAAAGAACTACACACAAATTATTTCATGGTTTATGTAAAATGGGTGATCTGTAACACAGGGCCTTACCTATCTCAGAAACCCTTCTCCATACACAGGGCCTTACCTATCTCAGAAACCCTTCTCCATACAAGGTTACGTATTATGATAGTCACTGTATTTTGATGTCGAGATAAATAAATATTTTTTATTATTATTTTTATTTTTTATTCCAACTAGAATAAACATTTGTATTGATTATGGTATCGTAAAAACTACTACTGTACTTATACTGGATTGTCACATCACCGACCACCTTCCGTTGCTTGTAAAAATCGATGACACAAACCCAGTAAAAATAAAAGTACCTACAGACTGCCTAAGATAGACTACCCCAGTGTCAAAGCAGATATAGAAGGACAAGATTTTTTCCAAGTTATAAGTACAGACGACCCTAACTTAGCATCCACTGCTCTAATAACCGCCAATCAAAATATTATTAATGTAAACACAAAAATAATTCAAGTTACTAAGAGAAACAGAATCCTAAAGCCGTGGATCACCCCCGGTTTACTAAGATGTATTCGCCTCCGCAACAGATTACATAATAAGGCACGGAAGACACCTGATAATCCAATCCTACAAATCACGTATAAACGGTATCGAAACCATTGTAACAGCCTTCTTAGAAAACTAAAAAAACTACTTGATAAATACGATCTACGATCGATGTAAAACAAAACATAATCCCAAAATACTTTGGAATAAAATAAATGACATCACTAAAACAAAAAAGAAATGTCCATCACCTACAGAACTGCTGAACACCAAACCTGATCCAAAGGCAGCTATTAATAGTGTATTTAACTTCTTTGCCACAATTGGCGCTTACCTAACCACAAAAATACCTGGCACTTCACTTCACACATTCCTTTGTATTTCTTAAGGTGGCTGAATCTGAGATGGAGAAAAATTTGCCCCCCTGCCCCCAGTCGCTTCAGGCCGGAGAACAAGATAGGATAACCCCCCCCCTTAACTGTTCACCTTCCCCCCCGCAATTTATTTTTACCCCATTCTAAAATATCAATATGAAAAGTCTATAAAATCGTGCAACAAACCCCTCCCCCCACCCCCCCTCACTCCTCACCCGCTCTCATTTACTCGAAATCCTTTTCATAAAATAATTTTAAAAAATTTTTTAGTTGAGGTCGAAAATATACGAACGACCGAACCAACTATTCAAATCGTAAAATCCACATTTGTTAACCGTATGCTTGATTCGTGCTTGGAAAAGCATCTGTACTTGCACGATTCACAGTTTCGGTTTCAACCTGGACTGTCTACTGAAAGTGCAATCCTAAGCCTCAAGAATACTGTCCAATATTATACGGATCGTAAAACGCCGGTGTATGCTTGTTTCCTGGACTACTACTATTCAAATTGTAAAATCCACATTTGTTAACTGTATGCTTGATTCGTGCTTGGAAAAGCATCTGTACTTGCACGATTCACAGTTTGGGTTTCAACCTGGACTGTCTACTGAAAGTGCAATCCTAAGCCTCAAGAATACTGTCCAATATTATACGGATCGTAAAACGCCGGTGTATGCTTGTTTCCTGGATCTTTCCAGAGCTTTTGATCTTGTGTCATATGATGTGCTGGAGGAAGCTGGGGGACAGGAATGTACCGGCGGAAGTTCTTAAAGTTCTGCAATTTTGGTATGCGAACCAAACCAATCACGTGAAGTGGTCCAACACTTTCTCCGAGGCATATGGTTTGGAGTGCGGAGTGAGGCAGGGAGGTTTAACGTCTCCCAGGCTCTTCAACCTATATGTAAATGACCTCATGGTCGAGCTCAGCAGCATGCGTGTCGGCTGTTCGGTGGGTGGTACTAATATTAACAGCATCAGCTACGCAGACAACATGGTGCTGCTGGGCTCGACTGCGGGATCTATTAGGGAGATGCTGAAAGTTTGCGAGGACTACGCGGCTGCGCACACGCTCGTATATAATGTTAAGAAATGTGAGTACATGGTCTTTGGGGTCGCCGGTAAGTGTACAGATTATTCACCTAACCTTACCCTAAATGGCTTGAGCATAAAAAGAGTGAACCAATTTAAATATCTGGGACACATACTTGCCGACGACCTGAAAGATAATGTGGATATTGAGAGGGAGCGCAGGGCATTGGCGGTCCGCGGTAATATGTTGGCTCGTAGATTCTCCCGCTGTGCAGACCAGGTCAAAATAACACTTTTCAAGGCGTATTGTCAGGGTCTGTACGCGGGGGGTCTATGGACCAGTTACACCAAAAGGTCGCTAGATGTCCTGCGCGTCCAATATAATAATATTTTTAGGATGCTCTTGCGGCTGCCCCGGTTCTGTAGCGCGTCAGAGATGTTTACATTGAATCGTACTGACGGCTTCCACGCAATCGCATCCTAAAAACAGTGGCCGAGCGTGTGTTTTCCCCTTTTATGAGGCATTTTGTGGAGAGGATGACCGAGTAAAAACTTGCTCATCTTCTGTGCAAAGTGCTTCTCAAACTTATTGTTATTATTTACTAACACTAGGTATAAGGTATGTTACTAACACTATGGATTTCTGTTATCCGAATTGTTAAATAAATAAATAAATAACCGTCACCTAGCGCCATCTGTTGCCATCAGATGGAATTAAAAAACATTAATTTAAGAAATAAAATTGTATCTCGGCAACGGGAGGAGATAGACCAAATCTGACAACAGATTAGAATATACTATAAATATGTTATAAATTGTAATAAATATAGTATATTCTAATATATATATTTTTTTTTTTTTTCTATATCAATAAAAACTAAGGTTCTTAATAATAAATTACAATCTAGCCTTAATAGACTAATAAGCAATTTAACTCTAACTTATAATTATATTGTATAATGTTATGACTAAGAATAGTGTCAATTTGCACTTTTATACAGTTCGGTAGCACTTTCTTAGAGTCTGATACGTTAAAAACACTTAGTTCACGTGTTACATGAATAGCACAGTATTGTTTGCTATTATTTTTTCACTTATTATACACTACACTAACTCAAATGGTTTAGTTCTCTTTAGCCTACGCACTATGTCCGTGTTATCTAGCAGCTGGATTGCTTCCACATTCACATGCCGATGAAGTCTGTGTTCGTGGGCTTCAGCAAAGTTTTGAATAACGGTCGTGACGAGTTTCATTTTAAGGTCGCGGTGAAGGTCGTCATTTCTGATGTACCATGGTGCATTAACAGCATCCCTGAGTACTTTATTTTGAAATTGTTGTATAATTTTAACATTGCTATGTTTAGTACAGCCCCATAGTTGAATACCATACGTCCAAATTGGCATAAGAATATGCTTGTATATTATAATTTTATTCTGTATTGATAGACAGGATTTCCTTCCAAGTAACCAATACATATTTTTGTAACGTATATCGAGTTCCTGTCTTTTCTTTTTGACGTGAGATTTCCAACGCAACTTGGCGTCAAGAGTTATGCCAAGGTATTTAGCTGTATTCGCATAAGGCACTTGCATGCCGTTTATATAGACTGGGTGGTAATCGCAGTGTTTATTAGTGAAGTCAATGTGAATCGATTTTGACTCATTCAGTTTGATCTTCCACTTTTGTGTCCAGTCGTAAACTTTGTTCACAGCTAGTTGGACTTTTTCTACTGCTTCTTTGTGGTTTGAACCAATAGCCATAATAGCAGTATCATCAGCAAAGGTCGCTATGGTGTTGTTTTCCAGCTCTGGGATATCACATGTGTATACCAAGTACAGGATTGGGCCTAACACACTTCCTTGTGGTACTCCGGCCTTAATTGTTTTTAGCTCAGAATATGCATCCTCTTGCCTTATCCTAAACATTCTGTTGCTTATATATGACTCTAGAATATCTGAAAATTCAGGGAGCATGCGTCTGAGTTTGTATATCAGACCCTCATGCCAAACTTTGTCGAAAGCTTGTGCGACATCTAGAAATACGGTGGCGCAGACTTGCTTGTTTTCGAGCGTTTTTTCGATGATGTTTGTTATTCTGTGTACCTGGTCTATGGTAGAATGTTTTTCCCTGAAACCAAATTGATGGTTCGGAATAAGTTCTTTTTCTTCTATAATTGGTTTTAGCCGTTTTAATAAGAGCTTTTCAAACAGTTTAGATAATACTGGCAGCAGGGAAATGGGTCTATAAGATGATGCTTCATGGGGTGGTTTTCCAGGCTTCGCAATCATTATGACTTCAGCAACTTTCCATGGCCCAGGTACATGTTTTAGCATAAATGCAGCGTTTATAAGTCTGGTCAGCTTAACTATGGCTTTGCGCGGGAGGTGTTTTAGAATTTCTCCTGTTATGAGGTCATAACCTGGGGATTTCTTCGAGCTTATGTTGTTTTTAATTTCTCTCACAACTTCTTTAGGAGTTACAAGCCGAATTCTTTGGTTTTGTGATACATTTTCACTCTCAGATATTTCTATGGAACTTTCATTAGGTTGAAAAGTAGCTTCTAAATATTGGGCAAACCTTACCGCTTTTTGTTCATTGCTTATGGCCCATTTTCCATCACTGTTTCTGATGGGAGGTATTTGCATAATTGGCCTTTTTAGTTTTCTTGTAGCTTTCCAAAGAGAGTAATCCGTTGATTGGTCGTTGGTTAGCTGCACAAGGTTGGAGTTCAGAGTTTCATCCTCAAATTGTATAATTTTCCTCTTTAATTGTTTAGTTAGGTTGTTTAATAGTGTTTTATCCCGCGGGCACCTTGTTTGCTGCCAGCGCTTTCTTTGTTTTCTTTTCTCTGATAGTAAATTCACAATATCCTTGGGATAGATATGCCCTTTATATTTCCGTTTTAATTGTGGAGTGTTGTTCCAAGCACATTGTTGAATGTTAACAACATATTTGTTTACTTCTGAGTCAAGCTGATCCTGATTTTGTAATGGAGTTTTTAGGTCGATTATTTTATCTAGATCAAGGGCAAAGCTGTCCCAGTCTGTAGACTTGTTAACCAGAGTTAGATGGTAATCTCTTAATAGAATTTTTTGACTTAGTCTTAGTATGATCGGGGAGTGATCCGAATTCATAAAAAACTCTTCCTCCAAACTAACATAATTGGTGGATATGTTTTTACATATGAAAAAGTCTATGAGATCCGGTATTTTCTGATGATCAGTTGGCCAGTATGTTGGTTTGCCAGTGCTCATAACTTCACAATGTGTGTCTCTAACTGCGTTTAAGAGCTGTCTTCCCTTTGTTGTAGTCAGTCGTGATCCCCAATGCGTATGTTTGGCATTAAAATCACCGCCTAGGATGAATCTTTGACCCAAAACTTCAAAGAATTGCAAATATCGCTCTTTTCTTATCATATGCCTTGGAGGACAGTAAACAGCTGCTATGGAAACGTGACAAAATTTGGTTTTGACAGATACTGCTACAGCTTGGATGTCTGGTTCTTCAAATTTACTGTGCTCGTAATGGTTAAGGTTTTCTTTAATTATAACCGCACTACCTCCTCTGGCAGAGTTGTCAGGGTGAAGCGAATTATATATCTTGTATCCTTTAAATTTAACAAAAGATTGTTTAGTGAAGTATGTTTCAGAGATTAAACACACGTCTATGTTTTCTGTGTCTAGGACTGCCTGCAACTCATTCTGATGTTTGAGGAGCCCATTGGAGTTCCACGCCATTATTTTTAGTGTATTCGTCATTTATGATTATTAAGAGCAGCTGTTTTGGTGCTGGATTCTAACTTCTCTAGTCGTTTGTCAAATGTAGTAATACATTTTAAAATCTGATTTATCTTATCTTCTAGATTTGAGGGTTGTGTGCCTTGTTTTGCAGCCTGAGCATAGGAAATACCTTTGGTGGCTTAAACAGGTTTAACAGTTGACTGGACACCTTCTTTCCGTGTGTGTTGGTCAGGATTCCCTATTGTAGAAAACTGTTGGGCTGTTGGCACAACAACTTTCTTTTTTATGTTTTTGTTTTTCATCATTTGCATCTCTTTGGCTACTTCACACCCTCTGTAGTTGGCTGGGTGGGGTAAGCCACAGTGGACACATTTCGGTTTCTCTTGCGGAGATTTAATACATTCGGCTGTAAGGTGCTTGCCAGTGCATTTTACACACCTTGGCTCTTTTTTACAGTATTTATGAGTATGCCCATATGCCTGGCATCTCTTACACTGTGGAATGAGTTTCGGATTTTTGAGAGGGTGAATTTCAATTTTACACCCTAAAATGTACTTAGTTGCATATATTTTATTGACATCTTCGTCATTATAAAATGAAAGGACGAACATATTGAGCGGTTCTTTACTCTTCCAGCTCAACTTGTGGTCAACTTTTTCTATTTTAAGACCTTGCGATATTAAATCATCTTTGATTCGGTCTGGCTGGCAATAGGAATGTAACTTTTTCACTACAACTCTTATTGGCCTAGCCTGTTTGTTTTCATATGTGTGCCAATGATAGTCTTTCTCTGTCAAAAACCTAGCAATCGCTCTATAAGCGTCATCAGTTTTAGCGTTGATCTTCACACCGTCTCCATTCAACATTTTGGCGGTGAAAGATTCAGTTGGTTGGGTTTCAGTCAGTGAGTCGTAAAACATTTGGTAGCTCTTGACTCCGTCTATAATGATTGGCGGTGGTGCACGCACTTTTTTGACTAATGTCTGTTCTTTCTCCAATGATTTTTGTTGTTGGGCTGATATATATGTGTATACACATATGTATATATACTAAAGGAACTTCATTCCATCCGGGTGTCCCTTGACACCTCTCAAGTTTTTTAAAATCTCCATAGGAAAAGGAGTATTCCCACAACCATTCAAGAGGGTCCTGGTCTAACCGATTCATAAGAGCCGGAACAGAGACTGTGTCAACAAATTATAGACCAATTTCGGTACTCTCGGCTCTCTCTAAAGTAATGGAGAAGTTGATAAACAGTCACCTAGTAAACTACCTGAACAAGTACAACATTGTAGCATCCAGCCAATACGGGTTCAAAAGAGGCGTCTCCACCGAAGACGCAGTTATCGATTTAACCCAATTTGTATCATAAAAACTAGATGAAAGACAAAAATGCACTAGTATTTTCCTAGATTTGAAAAAGTGTTTGCCTAAGTGATGAAGAAACAGTCACATCTGTGCACGCTGTCTTTACATAAGTCACAGATCTTTACGTACGCTGATGATACTGCGATTGTCGTTTATGGTAGTACATGGAGCGAGGACAAGCGTTCTGCGTAACAATCCTTAAATAAAGTTGGGAAGTGGTTGCGAAAAAACCTTCTCAAGCTTAACGTGGCTAAAACCAACTTCATTCCGTTTTCTATTAATTATAGGAACAAAGCACCACCGGAATTTGAAATTATTGCACACACATGTTCTGATCACAACCACTGCTCATGCGCGACCCTTACTCGTGTCAACCAAACGAAGCATCTGGGTGTAGTGATTGATGATGGACTGAAATGGTACAATCAAATAGTAGTAATAATAATATCACTTCAAAAGTCAGAAGACTCATCTACGTTTTGAAATCTCTGAGATTCTGCGACTTACTCCCCCTCATATACACGCCTCCGTTTAATAAATTCCCTTACTCTTAGTTTAATTTTCTGGAAATAATGTGATTGTACTATCATACCTGTTCTTATTTGCCATGATTTTCTATAACGACATAAACTGATTTTAAATTATTTCCACTGCACACGTATTGCTTATTTCCGTAACCTAGTAATAGGTTATGGGCCTTATCACGGCAATGTGAATATTGTGTGAAACGAATATTATTTTGTGCAAATATGGGTGAGTATTCTAACTCGGCAGTTCCGATGGAGAAGCTGAAAGGTACTATCAAGTTTCGTGACTGGGCATTCCAAATGCAGAATATTCTCATATTTGAAAACTTATGGAATTGTATTATAGGACAGGATGAACCCGCAGAACTAGGTACGAGTACGTGTAAGAGCACTGTTGATCAGGCGCGTAAAGAGGAAAAGGCTCGAGCGAGGCTTTGTTTAAGCGTTGTGAAGTCATGTAACCCGCAAATTGTGCAGGCGATGACTGCAAAAGATGTTTGGGATGCCTTAAAGAAGGCATACGACGACTCTGGTTTACATAGAAGATTGACGTGTTTACGTACTTTATGTTCGATCAGAATCAGAATTATTTATTTGCTAGCAATGCAGGTACAAGTTTGAGATGGTACAGAATTGGGTGTTTCCGCTACATTCTGCCTTACGGCATGCAAAAACATTATTTTTTGAGATTACAATACAACATTTGTCATTGACTTAATATCTAACTAGGCATAAGAAAATAAAATAAAAAATCACAAATAACTTAATTGTCTCATACACAGTCGATTACGAATCAATAAGCTTATCCAAAATTATAAAAATTGTTATCATTTAAAATGTCACATACATAGTCGATTACAAAGCAACAAGCATATCTAGGAATTATAAAAAAAATGTTATCATTTAAAAATGTCAATTACAAGAAAAAAATAAGGTACAGTTATAAATCTTTATCATTCAGGAAGTCATTAACAGAATAGTAACATTTTTCTAATAGTAATGTAGTCAATTTAGTTTTAAATATACGGATAGGGTGTTCTTATAAATTATGCGGATTTTTATTATAAATGATAGGCCCCATTGACATAATATTCTTTCTTAATAGTGCTGTTTTATATTTACCTGTATGTAATTACTTATTATATTGTAGTCTTAAAGGACCTGAGCGTAATCTAATGCTGGCTAGTGTCGGAAATAAATTTAAATTCGATCTAACAAAAATTTACACTTCCAATATGTATAGAGACGGGCAGATTAGTATTTTCATTGACCTAAACACAGGCTCACCACAGCTTTCAGTAGTTTTAAACTTGACATTGACCTTATGCAGCGCTTTTGAGCCCTGAAAATATGCTCCCTCTCGCTACAATTGCCCCAGAAAATTACTCCGAACCTCAATATTGATGCAACCAAACCATTGTAAGCTGTTAGAAGTGAAGTATGGCTTACTTTATGCGATAAGTTGTACAGAACATAAGCCAATTTACTAAATTTTTTACATACGTCCTCAGAATGAGGTTTCCAAGTCAGATTGCTGTCAATTTAGATTCCCAGGAATCTTGCTACATGTGTTGAGTCAACTTTTTGCCCATTATAGCCGACAGTTAAATTAGCGGGACTTATCCTTTGTTGAAAATGCATTACTTTCGTTTTTTGTAAATTTATGATCAAGTTATTCATGTTAAGCCAATGAATAATACTCTTTAATGTGTTATTAATATCACTTTCATATTTTTTTAAGTCCGAACATTTTACTATCACAGTACTATCGTCCGCAAACAACACCATATGATGCCATGTTTTATCTCTCTACAATCCGAAGTATATTTAAGTTCACGTCTAGTTTTTAGGCATACTCTCGTTATTTCTGTGTATTGCAATCGGCCTCGAATATATGATTTTTTAGATCTAGGATATTTCCTCTTATACCATAGGCGTAAAGTTTTATTAAAAGGACACCATGGTTTACGTAATCGAAAGCCTTAGTCATATCAGTCAAAATTGCACATACAGGAATTTTATTGTCAACATGTAACATAATATTAGTCAAGAGATTATATATTGCCATATTAATATTTTTTATTTTTTTCTGTACCCCATTTGTTCCTCGCTTAATATATTATATTTACTCAAGTATCTATCCATTGCTTGATAAATAATCTTTTCAAATACCTTAGAGAATATCGGGATCAATGCTACTGATCTATAATTGGACATATCTTCTCTATTATTTTTTTATGTAAAGATTTTATTACTACGGTTTTTAGGCTATTAGGGAATACACCAGATTCAATACAACAGTTCAGAATATGACTTAGAGGCCCTGCAACAACATCACTAACAAATTTAACAACACTGGTAGTAATCTCATCGTACCCATAACTTTTAATATTTGTAAGCGATTTAATTGCTCTTATTATGTCATATGGGATTGTCGGTGACAACAACATTGAATTCGAGCCACTTACTAGGTCATTAATTCCGTCAGCTGTGTCATAAGATATACTTTGTACTTGGTCAATAAAGAAATCATTAAACGATGTTGCTATTTTCCTGGGATCCTTTATTGTGACATTTTGATTGTAAATTTTTAAAATAGGTTCTTTAATATGCTTTTTATTGTTGATAGTCTCAAAAGGAAAATGTCTTTAAATGATTTTTAAATTTAACCAAATTTTCTTTTGAGTAATCTCGTATCTGAGTGCGCCAATACCTTAATTTGCAAGTTCTACTGACTTGAATTTTGAGTAATTGAGCTGAATGATCCGATATTGCCAAATCCATTACTTCAGCAATACATTTTAGATTTGAGTTCAGAGCAAAATTATCCAAGCAGGTAAGGCTCTTTAGCCGCGTAGGTTGGTTTATTTTTAAGATAAGGTTGTAATTTAGGAGCAGAGATTCAAAGTCCTAGGTGCATCTGTTAGGTTTGAAATATCTATGTTGAAGTCTCCACATAATACTGCCTTAACATTTGATTTATTGCATATCCTTTTTAATACAGTGCCCAAAGTGTCATAAAAAAGACTAATATTAGACATATTCGGTGGTCTATAAATTCATACTAATATCAATTTATGATTAATTATTTCTATAGCACAGCATTCAATAACGCCTGTGATAGAATAACATTAGTTAGTTCCTTGTAATTGTGGAGTGTCTTAAGTAAAATACACGAACCTCCTCGCTTGTGCTCTCTTCTCGAGTAACATGCTGCTAGCTTAAAGTTTGGCACGTTTATTAAATTTTCTTGACCAGAAATGACGAAGTGTTCCGTTAGGCATATCATTTCAATACTGATTTGTTTTTGCAATAGATCTTGGATATTACAGTGTTAGCAGGACCGTTTTATTAAGGAGGCCAGCTATGTTTTGATGCAAGATGTACAAAGAAAAACTCAGAGTTATCATAAGATTTATCATTTACCAATAAGTTCGATGTATTTTGAGTTCCACTATGTTCTTCTTCAACTTTAGAACAATCTTGATCGTAGTCAATTAATATTTTAGATCTGATCTGGTCAAAAATATCTCTCCATCCGTGTTTATAAATTTTTCCTGTATTGTAGGAAAACATGTCAAGAGTCAGGGTGTAATTACTTTAAAAAAAATAAGCATATTCATGGTTTTTTATGTCCAAACTTAGAAGGTTGTTGAAAAGCTCGACTTTATAATTGTGAATTAAAGCCCCTCTTATATACGTCGGAGCGCATATAACAATATTTGTGTGTTTAATGGTTTTTAGTGAGTTTTTAAATTTTTCGAGGATATCCAGATACTCATTGTTTTTTAAATCGTTTTCTCCAATAAAGATCAGGCAATAGTCTTGCATTGTGAAGTATTTTAGGTTGGCCTCGACGTTGTTTAATCATTCTTATATGGTGGCGTTATGTAGAAAATAATGACAGTAGTCAAATTGATTACAGAAAACTTCTTCGATTAACGGCATTGTTTCTTTGGTACACCTACTACTCGTTATGGCGAGTTTATTTTTATGTTTCGGTTGAAATACGCCTAATGGTTTTTTTAGAGTAACATTATCCCGGTGTGAAGATGATGTCAGGTTTTTGTTTTGCGTCAATGTATCGTAAGTCATCTCGGAAGTCTGAGTTTCTTTATCGAGAGTGTCGACTTTATCTTCCTTGCAATAATGGATCGAAGTCGTGCTGGAATCATTATTTGAGGCAATTGGTCGGATCCTGTACTGCTTTGATTTTTGTTTGCTCGATGTTGATGGTGTATTAGTTTTCCTGCCAGGAGTCAAGCAGATCTTTTTACATGTCTCGGCAGTCTTTAGGGCTTTATCTAAATCGGTTTTTAATCGAAAGTTTTCGCTGTTGAGGTGGTCTATTTCCTGATGATCACTCATAAGTTCCATCTTAAGTGCATATAGTTGTTCGTTTAAGTTGTTAACATAGTCACCGTCATTATAATCATGCAGGCTGTCCGGTACGCCATCATTGTGGTGTCAAGTAAAGTCTTTTCATCGTCATATGTTAAGACCGATAAATTAGTCAAAGATCCAGTGTTCTGCTTGCAAAGTGTGATATTGTCTGCATCCATGCTTATATGTGGGTATTTATGATGTTAATAAGCAGTAAGCGACCTCTGTCAGCCAGTTCTTGATTTTTAAAAGCTGGTGTACAGAATAATTTATGTCGCAAAAAGGATTCGAACTTGAATAGCGAGGCGAGTGTCTGATCGATGTAGCTTCTTATTAAACTGAGCCACACTGCTATTACAATGCCAAGCTGAAATTAAGTAGCGTATGTTGAAGCATGACAAATTTAAATTTGGTAAATCGGTTGGTATGAGTAATGTGCCAAGATTTTTTTTCCACTTCACGTAGGTATAGTAACGGGTCAATATATCAATAGTAACGGGTGTTTTCCTTTGTTTGAGACACTAATGTGAACACTTTTTTATGTTAAATATGTACACTTTGAATACTATTTGGTTGATTGTATGTTCTGATTTAATAATATCACTGCTATTAATACTCTTAATTGTCACTTTTTTATTTATTATCAATAGTAACGGGTGTTTTTTTTTAACACTTATTATTTCACTCACTTTTGAGTTAGTCAGTTTGATAACATTTACACTGTTAAATTAGGCATTTTTGTGATAAAACTTCGTAAAATATATGTATAAAACATATATTTTACGAAGTTTTGTCTCAAAAATACGACTATAAATACTTTTAAACAAAATGTAAACACGGAGCTTATTTATCGAGGTGTCAAGCGGTACAGCGCCATCTACCCTTCTCTCGATTAAGCTTGAACAGTTTGGTAACATGGAAATTTACGTTAACGAGATTTTGTCACTCGCTGATCAATTGCGTAGCATGAAAAAGCCTCTTGACGATGTACTTCTGTCTGCTATTATACTTTAAGGGTTGCCTCAGGAGTATGAGCCCATGATTATGGCTCTGGACCATTCAAGCATGGACATAACAACAGATATGGTAAAAACCAAACTTTTTCAAGACAAGCGATGGACAAAGAATACTGGTGGTAACAATGACTGTTTATTTACGCAGAATCGTGGTGAAAATAAGAACAGTTCCCGAGGTGCAAAGAAGAATGCGCCTAGTACATTGAAACACGCTAATTCCTCATCAAATGCGAACAAATTGTGGTGTTGGAAGTGTCGGTCGAATGGACATGTCAAAAAGGACTGTCCTCAACTGGATCTAAGACTATCGATTTTTTTGGTATTGTCTGCACTTAACACTGACAGTTCATGGATTATCGATTTAGGTGCGACAGATAATTATGTTTGGATGTCGAGAATGGTTCAAATCTCTCGATGAGTCGTCGACGAAGGAGCTGTGTGTTGCTAACGGCAAGATGTTAATAGTAGGTGGTGTAGGAGATGTACATTTTTCGGTTAACTTTCGTGGCAATACGACAGATATAACTTTAAAAGATGTAATGTTTGTACCTGACCTTACTGTAAACTTGATATCTGTATTTATTCTTGCAGCTAAGGGTTTTAAGTTTAGTTTTAATAATACTGGATGTGACATACTCAAAGCTGGCAAGATAGTTTTAAATGCTAGGAAAGTTGGGAGAGTTTACAGAATTAACACTGTCGGTAGAGTCAATCTGGCAACTTCATCTACGTCTAAGGACATGATGTTATGGCATCAACGATTAGGACATCTTAATTTTGATAGCTTGGCATCACTTAGGAAGGTTGCTAATGACATGTTAGTAATAATAATATCACTTCAAAAGTCAGAAGACTCATCTACGTTTTGAAATCTCTGAGATTCTGCGACTTACTCCCCGTCATATACACGCCACTCACAAACAATTACATAATTGTCATATTTTGCAAATTCACATCACAACTCTTCTGTTTTTATTCATAACTGTGCCACAGCTCTAGTGTCTCCTTTACTAATAGAATATAATGAATCGCTGGCTACTGGAACTTTTCCGTCAGAATGGAAAAAAGCCAAGGTTGTCCCAGTGCATAAGTCATGACATCATGACATGAATACAAACTTATTTAGTCAAGTTTTGTTAAAATAGAATTAAGTTACGACTAAGAAGATGTTTTTATCTAAACAGTACTTTAAAGTTGCATGTTTATTATAATACCCTTTATTTTTCAAAAAAAATCGGAGAGTTTTGATGTTTTGTTATTTTGAGTAGGTTTAGGAATATCATTATATTGTTTACATTTATTAGTTTTACAGTGGCTAGAATACATCAGTGCTCTGCTCATCAGCAAATTTATCTGTTGTGTAAATAATAATATGTAATATTTATGTACCTACAGATTCCCAAATAATTCTGTATTAAGAGAAAAATGGATTCGAATTTTAAACAGACATGGATGGTCTCCAAATAGAAACTCTACAATATGTAGTAAACATTTTGAATCGAAATACTGCATACAAAGAAAACATCGACGACTCTTATTGAAAGAATCTATACCTACTTTATTTGTGCCTGAGAGAATGACACTTCCTATCGTATAGTTAGTTAGTTGCCAACCTAGTGTTAATTTTCAAACCATCTAGATACCTCTAACATAGCTGTACAACTATCAAAAAGTTCAAAACCTATCTAGATACTGGTCACGCCTAAATTTGTTTAAAAATCCCATCGAGCCATCGAGAGACACGGCGAAGCACTTGCTGAATCGCTTGATATCTTGAAGGCCTTTGACAGGGTCTGGCACGCAAGTCTACTCAGTAAGTCAATTCACTCAATCTGGCTGTTTCTTTCCTCGAAAGACCATTTCAGACATCAGTCTACATGGTCTTCACATGAACTAATTAAGATTTTGTCTCGAATTTAAAAGAGACTGTGACCTCTGAGTGTGTTTCGGCATTTCTTCTCGGAGTAGTCAGATAGGAAACGCCGACCTTATCTAGTTTTATAAAATATGATCGACATGTAAAAGTGTTTGTACAAACCAACTTACAGAAATAAAATCATTTATCATAGAACTATCTGTAGGCCATACAAATATTTCTTCCGTGCGGGGGGGTCGAACTCGCGACACGCAGCGCAGCAGCCGATCGCTCAACCACTACGCCAATCGTGTCGTCAATTTCAAATACCTGACGCTCCGGTATTTTGTTATTAGTACTTCAAATACTTGTGGCTTCAAAATACATTTAGCGATTTTATTAATAGATGCGTTCTGCAGAAAATAGCGCTTGATAGATTTCATAAGCAAAATGGCGACCGCGTACGTCAAATTGTCAAGTACCTTGTAAATTGTCATTTTCATTGCAAACGGTTATTTTCACCGAACTTCTGTGTATTGATTAAGTTTATTAGTACGAATGTCATGATGGATGACCGACTGTATTTTGTTATTTGTATTTTAAATAAAAATACTTAAAATACTGTATTTTATATTTTAAATACACGACTTAAAAATATTTTGTATTTCATATTTAAATACATGTGAGATATTATTTTGTAATTTGTATTTTAATTAAAGCAAAGCATGGTTTTTGCCCAGCAATCGTGTTTCTTATGGTGTTCACTAAGTATCGATATCGATATTGAACATGGACTTTTTATCAACACTTTTTTAACTTACACATGGACAAATCCCTAACACATAGATTTTATATTTTTGTTTTCGTTTTTCATCTGACTCTGTGTATCTTGTACATACTATATCTATAGTTTGCCCTTCATTTCGATTTCTAATAACATAAATGATATAATGACAAGTCTTGATATTTTTTTTGTATCCGAGAATCAAATATGTGCCCTTGAAGATACTAAATCTTGTGTAAAAAATGGTAGCTCTTGCTTTACCACTCTAATGCAAAATACCCAGTCCATTAACTGTAATTACTGAAGCCATCGAACGCTAATACACCATATGGATATCCTTGTTCTTACAGAATGCTGGCTGCCATGCTCTAGCAACTCCTCAATTCCCACTCTACATAACTGTGTACATACAAAACAACCAATCACCTTAATCAGAGTGACGGGGTAGTCGTGTATTCTAAGTCAGATATTATAGCCACATGCAAAGAGCCTGACTTTCTTGGCTCAGCTTTGGAGCTACTCGTGACCTTAAATTCGGAAATTGGTATACTTTGTGTCTATCGATTACCGTCAAACAAAAATATTCATACACTCCTTATAGCTCTCTATAATATTCTTCCACCCCTCAGTTCCTACAAATCAGTTATCGTAACTGAAGACATTGACTTGGATATTAAACCCACCAACCAAGACTCACGTTCCCACGAATATCTAAGCACCATGGCGTATCACGGATTCCTATCAGCGCACACACTGCCTACTAGATGCAAAAACTGCTTAGACTATAAATCATGATAGGATGAAAGGCTACTATACTTACTATAATCTACGACACAACTGGTAACTGAGCATTGCTCTTCCCTACTACGTATAAATGTAACTGTGAATTCAGCGGAATACGTCAAGATGTTGCAAGACTTTTTGACGCCGCAGTTGCATGAATTTCAAGGGTACAACAGCAGGACCTGGATGCAACAAGATGGAGCAACATGCCATACGTCAAATGTGAGTTTACCGGTAGTCAAAGAAATGTTTCCGAACAAATTGATTTCTCGGATAGGTGATATCTCATGGCCTCCGAAAAGCCCGGACCTTACACCATGCGATTTTTTCTTTTGTAGATACCTGAAAAGTCGAGTGTACCTTAATAAACCGACGACAATATCCCAATTAAAACAAAACATCCAAGAGCCGCGGTCCCCCGCAGCATGTGTCAGCGAGTTTTCCAAAGTATGTATGATACTCGAAAAAAGGAGGCTACGTCGAGTATGGCACAGTAGCAGACACTCAAATGACAAAAGAGAATTGAACAAAGCCACTCCAGATCTGAAAACTCTTATCAGAGACGCTAACGACACTGCCTTGGATACCTACTTGGAAGGTTTATCAACGACAGAAGCTTTTTTTTTTTTTATTATCTATAGGCTTGCGCTTGACCACTATCTCACCTGATGGTAAGCGATGATGTGGTCGACGGTGAAGCACGCTTGCCTAGAAAAAAACCATTCACTCTTGACTTAAAGACCCCTAGATTGTAGCTATCGGGAAACATAGATTCCGGCAGGGAATTCCACTCCTTAGCTGTACGCATAATAAAAGTATCCCCAAAACGTTTTGTGCGTATGGGTGGGATGTCCACCATGTACCGATGACGCATCGCCGTACGTCTGGTAGTCCGATGATGGAACGGGCTGGGCGGAATCAAGTCATGCAATTCCATCGCACACTCCCCGAAATGTAATCGATAAAAAACCGACAAACTGGCAACTCGGCGACGATGTTCAAGGCTCTGGAGCTTTGACTTGACCAGTGCCTCATTGCCGATGAGTCTCTTGGCCCGCTTTTCAATCGACTCTAGTGCATCTAGCTGGTATTTGGCAGATCCGTCCCAGAGATGAGAACAGTACTCCATGCACGATCGAACTTGCGCTTGATACAAGTTGAGCAGCTGTTCCGGCGTGAAGTACCTTCTCACCTTCGCAAGGATCCCCAACTTTTTGGCAGCCAGCTGAGCCTTAGCCTCAATGTATGACCCAAAATTGAGAGTCGATGTCAACGTAACGCCAAGAAGCTCTAGATGGTCCGTTATTGGCACGGTTACATCACGGAAAGTTGGAGCCGGGTGAAATTGGCTCCTTTTAGCGGAAAAAAGACACGCCTGGGTTTTAGCAGCATTAAACTTGACCAGATTGGCATCGCCCCATTCGGAGACTGCCTGCAAGGACAGGTTCAAACGCTCCACCATGGCCTCACGAAGAGACCGGATCTGCGGCCCGGTGGCCCGTGCGTTGGACAAGTATCTCTCAGCAACAGTGCTGTCGTCTGCATACCCAAAGGTGCCGGGTTTTAGCAGATCGTTAATGTGCAACAAGAATAATGTTGCTGAGAGTACCGACCCCTGAGGGACCCCGGCATTAATATCCAATTGGTCCGAAGAGCAGCCATCGATAACCACTCGAATGGACCGATCTTTCAGGAAGTCTGCAATCCAATCACACAGACCACCGGACAGACCGAATGAAGGAAGCTTACCGATAAGGCTTTCGTGCCAGACCCTATCGAAAGCCTTCGAGATGTCAAGGGAGACGGCAAGCGCTTCCCCGTGCCTCTCGATGGCCTCACTCCATATGTGAATGGCATACGCTAGAAGATCCCCAGTAGACCGATTTCGGCGGAAGCCGTATTGGCGGTCGCTAAGGATATCGTTAGTTTCTAGGTATGCCAGGAGCTTAGTGTTGAGTACACGCTCCATACTCTTACAGAGTATGGAGCGTGTACCAGTAGTAGATAACCCAATGTGTTCGTTGTCTGTGATCTGCAAACTCCCTAAATGTGGCTTTTACGAGACATGTTCAATGCCTACACATTGTTTTGGACCCACAAAATCATTTGCTGAGCCCTCTCTTGCCGAACATCTGCCACTTCGTTACCATGGATTCCTTTGTGCCCACATCATTCTTACCCTTTTATGCTTCCCAAGCCTGTTTAGGGTTTGGATAGCACCCAGAATAAGTCTGGAGTCCACTTTGTAGGATGCCATGGCTTTGATTACAAAAAAAAAAAATACAAAATACAAAATCTTTATTTCTTTAACAAGATTTTTTTCCTTATAATTATTAGTTGTTGGAGTCTCCTTTTAAGCATGTAAATATGCCTGTGTCAGGAGGCTCCGCTCTTCCTTAACGTATTAACAGCTTAGCAAGAGTTAATTTATGTAAACATAAGTTTTGTATTTTAATTATTTTGTGGGTAAGTATTTATTTATTAAGGCGCCCAAGGTGTGCTATAAGATTCCCCAGCTCCTAGAAGTTGGGGTCGGTTACAGCACCATTAGGTGTGTGTGTGTGTGTGTGTGTATGTGTGTGTGCGCGTGCGTGTGTATGTGTGTGTGTGTGCGTGTGTGTTTCTGTAATCAATGCAAGTTTATTCCACATATAACAATATTTTTTCTGTTTCTGCATAATTTAGGGTTTTTATCCACTTTATGAGTACTGATTTGCACTCATGAGAGGTCTTCGAAAAAATCCGCAATATTTTGTTAACTTTATTATAAAGATAAGCTGATCGCTTATTGAATTGGATACTAGCAAAAGTAGTCTTTGTTATAGGAACATTTGTGACTATGTTTTTTCTACGTTTAGTTTCTATGCGAGGATCATAGGTTAGTGTTTTATGTTTTTTTAATATGGTGTATACAATATATAATTTTCGAACTGACAGTAGGTTGGACACTTGATATAGACTCACAGTAGGGAAACGTTGTTTTTTGAAGTACATAACTTTTATAAGAGCTCTTTGAGCCCTTTCTACATCTAAAAATCGGGTTTTGAGAGCCCCTCCCCATATGGGAATACAATATAAAATTATGGATTGTACTAAAGCAATATAAATTTCATTAAGAAGGTATTTTTCGGAATTGGGGTTATTGGACGTAGTTTTTGGGACTACAGACTTGATTGGAGCCTGACTGTCACTAAGAATACATATGGATTTACCTCTGGTACCTTGGAATACAGTTGCCATCATCCCTAAGCTTATGCTACATTTGTAACCTTTTGCGTATATTCCTGCTCCTGTATCTGATTCCATTTTGTATTCATCGCTTTACCACACCAGACTATCTAGTTCTGATGGATCGTGTCCCCTCGTCCAGTCATCTATTGTTGGGATTTGGACCTTGAAAGACCTTTCAAACAAAAACATAGTTTGCTTTATATCGAATATCATTCTTGTAACCCGATCCAGGTCTTCATTTCCATCAAAATTTGTTTGGTAAGTCTTTGGCTTAGAGGCATCCCATAGTCCAGCAACAGCAAGACGATGTAATGTCTACCTTGCCTCGAATTCATCCATCATATGCAAAGGAGGGGTATTGAGATATCTCTCAGTCGCTGCCGTAGGTGTTGTCCTGAAAGCACCTGTGATGCCGAGACACACTGTTCTTTGTAACCTGGTAATTGGCAATTTGCGAGAGGCATGTTTTGTTCATGGCCACCACACTATGCTGTCGCATGTGATAATAGGTATTATCATTGTCCGGTACAGCCGTCGTATCACTTTGGGCTTTAGCCCCAATTTTTACCATAGGTGAAACGACACATGCCGAACACTCGTATTATCGTAATATTTTCCACATGAGTTTTCCATCTGCATTCTTTATCAAGGCGTTACACCCAGATATTTAACGTCGGTGGATCAGTGCAGCTTTATTCCATTGGGGGAGAGCTCTCCTAGGTTAGGTTACCCAGTTGTCTCTTCCTCGTGAATGGAATAATGACTGCTTTGCTTGGATTGATGGAGAGGTGGTTCTTTGTACACCATTTCTCTGTCATCCTCAATGCCTGTTGTAATAATCCAGAGACTATGTTCGTGAATTTACCATTAACCTTTATAGCTATGTCATCTGCATAGCCTACTGTGTAGAATGGTACGGTATTGAGTTTGGTAAGTATCGAGTCTAGTACCAAGCTCCACAATAATGGTGACAGCACTCCGCCTTGCGGACAACCTCTTGTTGTTTTTGCGCTAAGTCTGTCTCCCATCAGTTCCGATCTGACTATTCTGCTTCTCAGCATAAAGTCAATCCAGATGAACGTGGTATCATTGATGCCATGTTCATTTGCAGCAATGCGTATGGACTCGAATGTCCCGACACAGATCTCTTGTCCCTCTAGTGCAGCCTTGGCTCGACTCGCAACATAGTGCAATTCTCGTCCTTTGTGACTGGTTTCTTTTTATCGCTGTCTCGCAGTACACATTCTGGGCAGTGAGTCCTAAACATCATATCCAGAGTGTTTCCGTGAGATACCCATTCGTATCCTAGTAGAGTAGATGAGTACAGATGATAGTGGGTTTGTTTTAGTCATGGACGTTGCTTTGCACAACCTCATTCCATTTGGCAGAAGTTTCGATGGAGGTGCAATGCTGCCGCCAATTATTTCTTTTGACCTTGCGTACCGCCGTGTTATATTTATTTATTTATTTAAAACTTCATGCACAAAGGTACGGCGAATTTAATGCCTTAGGCATTCTCTACCAGTTAACCAAGGGTGGTGAACAGATAACGTGGCAGGTGCACATACTAGAATAGCCAGAAAAATCTTTTCATGATTTTGCACTTGCTTTTACGATTGTTTGTCTTATATATATATTTTTGTGGTTAAAAATAAAGAATATAATAAATAAATTAATAAATAAATAAATAGAGGCCTGTCCGTGTTTCCTGACGTAGTTTAGCTAGTTCAGGAGTCCACCATGGTACCTTTTTGCAAATGCCTTTTCTCTGGGCAATTATCCCATGCACCGATGGTTCCCGCCTTGATTCTGTCCGCCTCAAATTCTATATCCAGTATGGAATTAAGCTTACCTTTAGGGCCTCCTACGTTTACTTTGAGGACCCTCCTGTACGAGTCTCATTTTGTATGCCGTGGGGGGTTCTATGTTAGAGGGTTCGGTTGCCGCACTTAGTCCTTCAGGTAGTCTATTGTGCGTGGGCCATGGCGGCCGTTTGGTGGTTATTCCAACCGGCCCACCTCTCTCCAGAAGTTAATTAGAAGACCTGGTTTTCAAAGAACAACGGTGTAAGATCTGGGTGATCCCTGTGCATTCAAAGAGAACTTGCGCAACGGTTTCCTCAGTCTCAATGCATGCCCTGCACAGAGGACTGTCCGTTATGGCTATTGTGTGGAAGTGTTTATTATGTGAGCAGTGTCCCGTGATGGTCCCCGTCACCAGGCGCAGGCTATTCCTGTCCAGACGTAGCAGACGTCTATATGTATATTTTTTCCGTAAGGATTGGAGGACGCTGTCGGCGAGTATACGTATGTGGGTGTCCGTAACCCTCCTGGCTTCTAGGGTGTGGACTGCTAGTATGATGCCCACACACTCCACCTGATAGACGGTGTTGAACCCTCCTAGTGGTCTGGATATATTATTTATTTATTATAAACTTTATTGTACACCACAAAATAAAAAAACATTCAGGACAAACATTCAACAAAAAAACAAAGTGTACAATGGGCGGTCTTATCGCACAGGGCAATCTCTTGCAGACAACCTTTGGATGGACTTAAAAGATAGGAGAAGAATTTAGGGCTGTCAGTGTACCATATATCGATCATAAATAATATTACTTACTTATACATAATAACATAAAATACTTATATACTATACTACATATCTAATATACTAATAAATATCGAATATATAACAGATAAAGGAAAAGACTAAAAATTATAGTGAAAGGTAATGCTCCTTTACCATTTTCTTAAAAATTGGCAGTGTTTGAGCACGTCTTATTTCTATAGGTAATGCATTCCACAACCGAACTGCTTGAATCGTAAAAGATTTGTCAAAGAAGGAAGTGGAATGCATACGAACACTCAATTTTAAATTCTCCGATGATCTCAAGGACTTAGAATGGGTTTCACAGAGGAACTGAAAACGTTCTTTAAGATAAAAAAGAGTAAAAGGATTAAAGAGCACATTATAGAGCAAAGAGAGTATGTGGGCATTCCGGCGAAGGAAGCCATCTGAGCTTAGTACGAAATTCAGAAACGTGATCATATTTGCGCAAGCCAAATATAAACCTAACACAGAGATTTTGAAGTCGCTCAAGCTAATCCAATTGGTCTTGGGTGAGATTAAGATAGCTGGCATCAGCATAGTCCAGGATAGAGAGAAGAAGATATTGTGCTAACGCAATTTTTTGTGGTGATGGGAAGAAAATTCGTCTCAGGGACCCCGCAGAAGCAAACAGTTTACGACTGACTTCCTGCAGTTGTTTGGTCCAGGCAAGAGTGCTGTCGATTTAAATCCCCATGTTCTTCACAGTGTTAGCTATAGGAATAATGGTGTTGTTGTAAGAAACCCGGGGAAGCGTCGACCAATCAATCCTAGGAACAGTCCGTGAACTACCAACAATAGTCACCTGAGTCTTCGTCGGATGAATCTTCAGCCCAAACTCAGCACTCCAGTCGCCTATTCGAGCCAGGTCTATATTAATCGTCCCAATGACATCTCGTAACTCTCCAAGAGGGGCTTGGGTATAAATCTGAAGATCAACAGCATACAGGTGGTAGAAAGAAGAAAGTCGTTGAGTGATAGCATTAATAAAGAGTGCAAAGAGAAGAGGAGATAAAACGCCACCCTGCGGCACACCGGCAGAGGTATGACACCAAGAAGAGTAAGATTCATCAGTGCAAATACGCTGCCGGCGGCCAAACAGGTAACTACGAAACCAGTCAATTACCGGAGGAGATATGTTAAAAGAGCTTATGATGCCAAGCAAAATGTCGAAGTCAACGGTATTGAAGGCATTTCTAAAATCAAGCAGAGCAAGTACCATTAACTTACCCACTTCCATGCCTGACCTGATATCGTCCGTAATGTGAACAAGTGCTGAGGTAGTGCTGTGTCCGCGTCGAAAACAAGATTGGAAAGGATTAAGCAGATTGTGTTTGGTAAGGAACGTGCTGAATTGATGGTGGACAAGTTTTTCAAGGACTTTGGATAGGAAAGGAAGAATAGAAATGGGACGATAGTCAGAAAAAGATACAGGTTGAGATTTTTTGGGTAAAGGAATAATTTGGGCATCTTTCAAGGATTGTGGAAAGACACCAGAGAAAATGAGGATATAATGGATGACAGGGATAATGTTATCAAGGATGGGGATGATCATTTTACGACTGATACAGTCACTACCAACAGCGTTGGATGTAATCGATACAAAACTCTTTTTAACATCACAGGCAGTGAATTGACTTAAGACAAAAGGGGAATAATCAGGTATCGGAAGATTTGAAAGATAACTAAGCGTAGTTGCTTTGGTGGCCCTATCCAATATAAGCGAAGTAGAAAAATGACTGTTAAGTACGTTGAAGTCCAAGTCTTTAGTAACCGTGTCACGAGACTTTTTTCCGATACCTAACGATTTGAGAAATTTCCAGACTTTGGCTGGGTCACCGTTTTGAACAGAATTATGGATATGTTGGCGTTGTGCGTTCCTACACACCTTGCTACATTGGTTCCTTATTGAGACGTATTTTTCCCTGTTCTCGTCGTTGGGCCGAATTTTAAGTTTAAACTTCGCAGCCGTCTTTTTGCCTAGTAAAACTTTAATTTCATTAGTCAGCTATGGTGCTGGAAGATGTTTAACTCTTATAGCTCGAACATGTGCATGTGAGTCGTAAAGCCGAATGAGGGTAGACGTAAAGATATTAACTTTTTCGTCGACGGACGAGGATGTGACCAGTGGTGTCCAGTCAATGTTACTGGCGTCCTCCCGCAGACGATCACCGTCCATGCCATCAAAATTGCGAAGCAGGAGAGTTTTAAACTTATGCTTAGGAGGTCGAATTTTATAAGAAGTGTAAATAAGATCATGATAGGAAAATGCGTCGGCAGAATATTGACCATGTTTAGCGACGTGAGACAATAATAAGATCAATAAGCGAGGGAACAGAGTTAGAAAAATGGTGAGTGGCACCAAGATCAAGAATAGAAAGATTGGTAGATTCTACAATATGACGAAGAGAAGAAGATCGGGAATCTTTTTTAATAAGACATGTATTCCAGTCGCCCATTATGATACTGTGACTGTCAGAGAGGACTAAATGTTCTAAAATACTTTCGAATGAAGAGAAGAAATTAATTCGAAGAGAATTAAAATATTAAACACAATGTAGTAATAACATATTTTGTCAAATCAGTGGAACGCAAACATGAATTGACAGTTTGTGAATACGAAGTATCTCTAAGTAGTCTGTGGTTTGTGACATTGACATGACATGACATTGATGAAATGAAAACATATATTACAAAAACTTTGTACGGTATTAAAGCAAACGAGAAATTAAATATGAATAAGTGCGAATTATACCGGTACCGTATGGTGACGGACGTAAAGAATTTCACCATCCCATATCTTGCCGTGGGTGTCGTAAGAGGCGACTAAGGGACTCACCAGAGAATGGGCAGCAGCGTTCTCTGGGCACTTTAACAACAAACTGTGATCGCCAACCCACCTGCCAAGCGTGGCGATTATGGCAAACCCCCCCAAACCTAATGAATAGCACACAAATAAAGCGGCCCCGAGTGCCCGGCAGCCCGTCTACCCTCGGCTACGGTAGCGGTCAAGGCACGCGAACACTCCGGACCGACGAGAAGATAGCCGAACTCGAGGAAGAATTGAGCGGGTTGCGATGGAGTATTATAGGGTTATCTGAAGTCCGAAGAGAGGGGGAGGACTCGATAATCCTCAAATCCGGTAACCTGCTCTATTTCCGAGAGGGTGACCGACAGTCCCAGGGTGGTGTCGGGTTTATCGTCCACAAGTCCCTTGTGAACAACGTGGTGAAGATCGAGAGTGTGTCGACCAGGGTGGCATACCTTATATTCAGAATATCCCAAAGATATTCGCTGAAGGTCATATAGGTCTACGCCCCGACCTCGGCACACCCCGACGACGAGGTAGAGACCATGTATGAGGATATCTCTGGAGCCATGCATGGTTTCAAAACTCATTTCACCGTTGTCATGGGGGACTTCAACGCGAAACTGGGAAAACGAGACGTGGATGAGCTGCAAGTGGGGCAAATTGGAGTTGGACGTCGGAACCACCGGGGTCACCTACTGGCCAGTTTTATGAAGAAGGAGGGCCTCTACATGATGAACTCCTTCTTCAGAAAGCGTGAGCACAGGAAGTGGACCTGGCAAAGCCCCGATGGTGCAACTTAAAACGAGATCGACTTCATCATGTCAACCAAGAAGCAAATGTTCAATGATGTCTCTGTGATCAATTTGATGAAAACCGGGAGCGATCACCGCATGGTAAGAGGCACATTGAACATTAATGTTAATCTTGAAAGGTCTCGACTGATGAAGTACACGCTCCGTCCAGCACAGATCCGGGTTCAAAACCCCGAGAACTTTCAGCTCGAACTCCAGAATCGTTTCGAGTGCCTAGGGAGCTCCATGGACGATTACAGCGATGGGTTCGTGGAAGCTGTCCATACGGTCGGGTCTTAGTTTTTCAAGACCCGCTGTACAGATAGGAACAAAAATCTCTCTGATCCTACTCTCAAGCTCATGGAAGAGAGGCGTGAGATGATCCTGCAGTCTTCAGACGATGCGTTGAAATACCGGCAACTAAATGGACGGACCTCAAAGTCCTTGAAAAGCGACCTCCGTCGCTTTAATACTGAGCGTATTAAAGACGCGATTGAGCGGACTATGGGCTCCAAGGTCTTTGCAAGAGATCTATGTTTTGGGCAGAGCCAGCTCACGAAACTGAAGACCGATGATGGCAGGATCGTTTCCGCCAAACCGGAGCTTTTGAGGGAGATCGAAAGATTCTATGGGCAGTTTTACACGTCAACCAGTAAACCCGTCGCGAATCTAGCAGAAGGCAGAAACTACAGAACGCCACCTGCTACGATCCTTACATACTTCCTTTGCTTCACTCACATTCATACATCTTGTCATACACACACGCCGGTTATGAGTTCTGCGCACCTTGCTTTTCTGAAAAACATCACCTATAAGTTCTATGTCTATGTCTTCCTAGGGCGTCCCCTCCCGGCGTTTCCATTCACGTCTGCCTTGTAAATACCTTTCGTTAGTCGCCTTTTATTCATCCTCTCAACATGGCCAAACCATCTTAACATTTACCCTTTTCAATTTTAGTCACTACATCTTCTTTTAAACCACAACGTTGTCTTATTACCTCATTCCTCAATCTATCATTTAAAGTTACACCACACATACTTCGCAAGGACCGCATTTCTACTGCAATAATCCTACTTTCATGTCTTTTTTGCCATACCCAACTTTCACTTTTGCTTATAATGTTAAGCAAAAACATGTATGCTCTGTATTTAATTTTGTACCATCTTCTATACCATGTTTTTATGCAAATAAATGTTATTCTATTCTATTCTATAAAAGATAATAAAAAAAATACAAATTCAAATTCAAATCTTTTATTTGCAGAATATGGGTGGGTATACAGGTGTTAAAATTGAAAAAAAAATATCGCCATAATCAGGCTCACGCCATGCAAATTTTAAAAAAGCATATTAATAAATTACAAATCAATTAATTATACATAGCATCAAGCAAATAAGGCATTGAATTACGGCGGAAAATGTCAAGCATACAATAATTTATATTATTACAATTAATAGAAATAGAGAGATCAATACATGTCAAACAGTGCAAAAATAGTTATACAAATATACATAATTCGATATAGATACATGTACGATTATTATTATTATTATTTTCTGCTTTAAAATGTATCATCAAGAAACTCTTTTACTGAGTAATATGATTTATCTAACAGTATTTTCTTTAGTTTATTTAAAAAAATGTTATTGTTAGAAATTTCGAGTAAGTAATTGGGTAAATGATTATACACTCTAGGAATCATACAAAATACACTATTGTTCAAAAGTGCAGTTCTATTAGGAATTAAGCTTATTTTAAATCGGTGCCTTTGACTTTTTAATTTAATAAAAGAACTGCTGTTATTTGTCACAAACATAATCATGTCCAATATATACAAACAAGGTAGAGTTAACACTATAATTTTTGGGAATATTGGTCTACAGCTTTCAGTCTGTTTCATCCTAAAAATCGCTCTGACGCATCTTTTTTGCGCTCTAAACACCATTTCTTTATCTGGAGAGTTGCCCCAGAACATGACACCAAACATTAATAAAGGGGTAACATAGCCATGATATGCTGTTAGAACTGCTGTCGTATTAACAGTTTTCGATAACATGTTGATAGCATAATTATGAATACTGATTCAGTTTTTTACACAATATTTCAACATTTGGCTTCCAATTTAACTGGGAATCAATGTTTATTCCCAAGAACCTTGCTACATTTACTTGTTCGATTTTTGTGTCTATGTATTGTTTATCCATTTCTTTTAATTTATCAACTCTATTTCGAAACGTCATTAATTTTGTTTTTGTTATTTTTTTTTTTAGATTATTTAAGGTTACCCATTTTTTTTTTTTTTCTAAGGTATTACTTATCTCTATTTGCATTTGTCTTTTGTCTCTTCCAGTAAATATAACTGTACTGTAATCAGCTAAACTAACAGTATCATTGAACGTTACTCCGGGTAGGTCATTTATATATATAATAAATAATAAGGGCCCCAATACACTACTCTGTGGTACCCCAAAATTATTATTTTTGTAATTTGATTCGTAAATAGTATTTTTTTTTAGTTGAATTATCTAATCTTGTAATGTGTGTTGACTGTTTTCGATTGCTAAGATAACTTTTTATGAGATTATAAACGTTTCCCCTAACTCCATAAGCATATAACTTATCTAACAAAATACTGTGATCAACGTAATCAAAAGCTTTTGTAAGATCCATGTAAAGGGCGCACGCATAGTTTTATTTATCAATCTCTACCATAATACTTTGTAAAAATGAAAATATTGCCATATTTATCCTCTTACCTTTCCTGAAACCTATTTGTTCTTTTGCAAATAAGTTATTTGCCTCGAAGTAATTATATAAACTTTCATGGATTACTTTTTCAAAAACTTTGGACAAAATAGGTACTAGTGCAATAGGTATATAACAACCCATATCATTCTTGTCGCCTTTCTTAAAAATAGGCTTAATCACAGTAAACTTTAACTTTTCGGGGAAAACACCATGGAATATACAAAGTTTAATTAAGAATAACTGATAGCTTAGTTGATACACACTTTAAAACATGAGTCGAAATGTCATCATAGCCTGTACTATTCGTGGACTTCAGATTTGAGATTATTTTTTGAATATCACTTGGTGTAGTGGGTTTCATAAAATATTGAATTAGGTTTACTTGAAATGCTAATTGGTGTTTTATGGGAGACTAATTTGGTGATTTGATTAACAAAATATTCATTAAACTCATTGGCTATGATGAGGGGGTCTTTAGTTGTGGTTCCATTAACATTAATTTCTCGTATTTCTTGTTTTGGTACATTCATTTTATTTTTGTTGATAACGGTCCACGTAGCTTTAGTTTTGTTATTTGCATCACTTCTGAAATTATCGTTCTTGGTCTTTTGTGTCAGTTTAATAATGCTATTTAACCTTGATGAAAGTTCTTAAAAGGTTTTTTTATTATATTCTGTTCGATTTTTCCGTAACTGCCATAACAGCTGACGTTTACGCTTGCAGCATAGTCTAATAGCCTTTGTTATCCATCTTGAATTTGCTTTCGCTTTAATCTTAACATACTTTTTAGGAAAACATAAGTTATAAAATAGACCGAACAGGTCATAAAAGTAATCAAACGCTTTATTTGGGTTATCACTATCAAACACATCTTTGAAACTTAATTCATTTACGCATTCATTAATTTTTTCCATACTTTCTTTGCTATAGTCCCGTTTTTCGATGAACCAATATTTTAGAGAATACAATAAAATTAGTATCACATTATAGATCTTGAGGGGAGTGGTTGCGCTAACGCTACTGAGGTCCTCGAGCTTTGTACTGGGGTCCTCCATGACCTCAACCTTGACAGCTATATCATCGGCGGACCGAAGGTGAGTGACGTGCTCGCCGTTGACGTCGATCCCTAGACCTCTCCGGTCCGGAGCCTTGAAGGTGTCCTCCAGTGCAGCGGTGGACGGTTTCGGAATTGTGGCGTCTCCCTGTCCCGCACCTCGCTCCACGTCATACCGATGCCCGTTGCTTCCGCCAACACGTTACGGCACCAGGTTTTACGGGGACGGCCACGCTTTCTTTTGCCTATGGGATTCCAATCCAGCACTTGCTTCGGTATATAATCTGAATCCCTTCGCAGCGTGTGGCCAAGCCAACTCCATTTGCGACGCTTGATCTCGTGGCATTGCTCCAACAGCTCTACGTTGGTGATGGTCTCGGGCCAAATGCCGAGTATGCGACTAAGACAGCGGTTGACGACGACTTGGATCTGGCGTGAGATGTCTTTTGTGACTTTCTACGTTTCGCACCCGTAAAGCAAAATGGATTTGACTATTGACCCGAAGATTTAGTGGTAATCCTTTTTGTGTTGATTTTGATTAATCCTTTGGGTCAGTTGCCGCGATTGCCAAACAGGTCTCAGCTGCGCGAAGGCACCATCACTACCTCCAGTTTCTGACACGACGCTCCCGAGTTAAGTGAACTTGTGGACGCGTTCCACTGCCTCTGTGCCAATCAGTAACGGTAAAGTATTCTTCACACCAGATCTCATTTCTAGTGTCTTCCGGGTGTGACCAGTATGTACATAAAAAGAACCGCTACTGCTGACTTCTTTTTTTACCAGTAAGTATCATCTGATGATCAGTCTTATAATGGTGTCACTGCTGGGACACAGGCATCCTCTCTTTGGGAGAGGTAATGGGCCTTAATCCATCACGCGGGCTCAGTGCGGGTTGGTGGATGTCACATGTCATCGAATTTTTGGTTCTAACACATGCCGGTTTCCTCACGATGTTTTCCTTCACCACCGTAGGTATTACTGTAATTCTCTGATGACTGTCAATTTAATGACCAGTAGATATAATCTACTGCTATTACTGTCATTATCTGATGACTGTCAATTTAATGACCAGTAGATATAATCTACTGCTATTACTGTCATTCTCTGATGACTGTCCATTTAATGACCAGGTATATTCTACTGCATTTGTGTGCTCTTGATTTATTCTTTTAGAACTAATCATGTAGCACAAATCAAATAACTAATCATGAGGTCACGGATCCAACTCCCAGGTCGGGCAGTATCACTCGGTTTCTCCATCAGGAACCTCGCAATAATACACCATATGCGTGATGTTATGTTAGGCCAGCGGTTACCACTTAGGCTCACAGTTGCCACAAAGGCCAACTAGGCTACTCCTAACCAAACTAGATTATTGGGTTCGTGAAAATAAAGTAATTTTAGAATTCTAGTTTTATTCCAACTAAATCTTACTTTTTAACTAACTTTAACCATAGTCGTTCCAAATAAACTTTAAAACTCTACTGCAGCAAAAATGCCAAGCAAACAGTAACCCTCGAGTGAAACCTCTAACGCCACGGCTCTCTAGCCGACCAGCAATTGCATTGCACTCACACAACGGTCTATCTAGACCCAGACCTTCGACAGAGCTAAACGCAATATTGCGCACCTATGGACTACTTGTGTTGCCTCAAGATATACCGATTTACGAATAGGACTACGCTTAACTACTGGTACGGTCGAACACACAATACAACCGATAGCCTGAATTACTCGACCTTGTACAGCTTGCTCTTCAATCATCATTATCGAAATCAACATCAACTGGAACGTGAGCACGTGATCCACTATCATCTTCCTAAACCAATCGTGTGTATACTTCTAAGTTCTAAGCGTACCTATTTAAAGCTTTCAGTGTATAACGATTACCAATAACGAATGGTTCCTCGTAAGCCTTAGTAGTAATTGATCAGAAACCGTATCAGCTTAGATCATATACAACGCTCATGGCATGACTGCCGCAGCAGCTCACTCATGCCACCCATATAGTCATTACCTTAAGTGATACAACCAACACACATCACTTCAAATAGAGTCTACAACTTCTAGGTTATTACAAAACCAATACAAAGAGTCTCCTATGAGACCCGTGTCCCTGCTACACCACCAGCTGCCCATCGCCCCCTGAACAACTCACAAGTGAATTGCAGGTCCGACTACAGAAAAGTGCGTACAATGTGAGCCACGGTATGTGCTCTCCTGCTCGGTGGAGGAAGTCTCCTCACTGTTTTCTACGTTTAACTCGTTAGGAGCACTACTTACAGGCATCCTTTGTATGCGATCGTGAACGTCATTATTCGTTCTATTACTATTTACAGATTTCAAAAGATAGCGATCGCGGGATCTGATACTATCATAATGTTACTTTAAAAGTAAGCTCGACGATTTACAACGATCTTGATCGATCCATCGATCGATCGAGATCGTTGTAAATCGTCCCGTGACATAAGATCTTTTCTGAATACATGTAATTGACCAATGGCCGGTGTTTAGAATACTATAACGCCTTCTCAATTTAAATAGCAATATGCACAAACCACGTCTCATTGCCTGAACGCATAGCTGTTATGAGTTTATTTCTATGTACCTACATCTCTGTACAACATTTTTGTTTTTTACTTCTTCATCTTGTCTTTGCAAAGAATACAGCTCTAAAATCATCGGAAGCCTTTTATTTCAATAATCCTGGATAAAGAACCCCCAACATGGTCCTAACGAGCGGATATTAATGAAGATTCAAAAATAATCAGTGGAAGTTAGAAAATTACGGGTTTATACTGGAATTTTAGTATTGAAGATTATTGAAGTAGCCCGGTACACGGAGTCCAAAGGTCAAGGCGAATATTAACTTGGAAATCTTGCTATATTTGGAGAAATTGGATAGCTGGATGTGGATAAAAACAGTGTTCAGTGGATAATATTATTGATAATACCCAGTACTCTCAATTAGGTTTGTTTTAAGGTAATATTTCGCGTAAGTTTCCGAAAATTGTTAAGGTTAGTACTACCTACTTTATTTTACTTTGATTGTTATAACCAGATAATTATTTTTTTGCAGTTAACTGATTGCATTGTATAAACTAAGCAGAAACTAGGTGTATTGTTTATAAAGTAATTATATCAATATATCATTAATCATTATTGTAGTTTTTCAGCTAAGTTGATATTAGTGTAAGGTGGTATTTAAAAACAATCTGTTAGGTAGATTACTATTACAATAAATTATTGTACTTTAACTTGTTGTATTTCAGCGGCAAGACATACTTATTGTTATTGTGAGGCATTTGTATGTTATGTAATTGTAACCTTTGTATATTTCAGTGTAATACCGGTGTCTCAAAATGACTGACAAGGAGTTAATTAAAAGAAGAGCAAGTTATAAAGGACGTTTGACAGCTTTCTCTAATTATGTCAATGATTTGGAAGATTCGTTGAATCCATCACAGGTGTGCGAATTGCAACTACGTTTGGGTAAGATAGAAAATTTATTTGTACAATTTGACGAGGTTCAATTAAGATTGGAGTGTTTAGTTGATGACGTCAGTAGTCAACTACAGGAGCGAAACGAGTTTGAGTCCATATATTACAAGATCTTTTCAAAGGGTCAAGAGTTACTTACACGTAATTTAAAACCAACTAAGGATGATGATCCTTTGGAAAATGACAACTCTTCATCACGAACGCATAATCGTAGGCTTGTTAAATTACCTACCATACAACTGCCAAAGTTCAGCGGTTCTTATGAAAAATGGTTGGAGTTCCACGACACATTCTCTAGTTTGATACATTTTAATGATGAAATTGATGACGTCAACAAATTCCATTACCTTAGGGCTTCTCTCGAGGGTTCAGCTGCTGTGGTAATTCAATCTATAGAATTCTCTGCCAGCAATTACTCTGTTGCCTGGAAAATATTGTGTGAGCGTTTCGACAATAAGCGGATTTTAATACAAAATCATGTAACGGCATTATTTAACCTCGAAACAATTCGGAAGGAGTCATCTGTTACTTTAAAACGTATAATTGATTCTGTAAACAAGAACTTGCGTTCATTGGAATCATTAGGAGAACCAACAGATCATTGGGACACGCTCTTAATTCATATAGTTACAAATAAGTTGGATTCTAAAACTTTTCGCGAATGGGAAGAGTTTAAAGGTGGTTTAGATAAAGAAAAGTCAATCACATTAGACATGCTTCTTGTTTTTTTGCGAAATCGTTCGGACTTATTGGAAACTATTGAAATCTCGCAAAATAATTCAAATAATAATTCTTCTAATCCTAACAATAAACATAAAAGCATGGTTTCTGTGACCAGCACATCAACTAGTCGGCCTAATTTTGGTTCTAGTTCTATAAAATCGTGCCCAAAATGTCGAGGTGAACATAACCTCAGTAACTGTTCACAATTTTTAGGACTTAGTAATGAACAGAGGTTAGAGTTACTACCACAATATAAAATATGTTTTAATTGTTTCCGCACAAGCCATTACGCCAAAGTTGTAAATCGAGTGGTTGCAAAGTGTGTAAGCGCAAGCACAACACACTTGTTCATGTTACAGATGTCAAAGCTAAGTCAACAGTTAAACCATCTACCACCATTGGTGACCGTGATGACAGCCGGGAAGCTACTGGTACTGAACCATTGGCTAACAATAACGTAACACTATCGGCACAAGTCACGACCACTGTACAAACTAAAGGAGAAGTTCTTTTAGCCACTTCATTATTAAAAGTTTATGATGGTAATAACCACGAATATCTCGGTCGCGCCATTCTTGACAGTGGCAGTACGTCGTGCCTTATAACAGAAAAATTCAGTAAATTATTAAATTTACCGACTATCAAAGTTAGCGAGTCACTGATGGGTATAAATAATTCTAAGTCACCAATACGTAAAATGTGTTGCGTGCCAATAAAATCATTAAATGAAAACTTTTCTAAAAATATTTACTGTTTTATCTTACCTTCCATTACTGGTGAAGTGCCTTGTCGACAGTTGGATCTTAATGAATTAAATATTCCGAGTAATTTAAGTCTAGCTGATCCTCATTTTCATGCACCATCTCCTGTGGACTTAATTATAGGTGCAGACGTTTTCTGGGACCTCTTGGGTACAGAAAAAATAAACCTCGGTATTGGCAAACCGGTGCTATATGAAACTAGACTTGGTTGGATAGCTTCAGGCCCTATGCTACATAGTGGTCAAGTTCCGTGTTCGCTTCCTTTACTTTGTAATTTGACAAATATTCGTAATCCCAAAACTACAGTGGATAGCTCAAATACTGATGACATTCAAAACCTTTTAATGCGTTTTTGGCAGCTTGAGGAAGTTAGCCATCAGTCATCAGCATATTCTCAAGAGGAGAAAATGTGTGAAGAGCATTTTATTCAAACCACAACGCGCCTCGAAGACGGCCGTTTTTGTGTGAGAATACCTTTAAAACAGTCATATCGTAACTTAGGTGACTCTGTTCATAGAGCTAAGCACTGTCTGCTTTCATTAGAGCGCAGGTTTAAGGGTCAGCTATCGTTTAAAACACGATATTGTGATTTCATGAAAGAATATTTTGAGTTAAAACATATGTCTGAATGTGTACCTGATCCACAGAAGGTTGCATATTTTATACCTCACCATGGCGTTGTTCGTGAAAATAGTTCAACCACAAAACTCAGAGTGGTGTTTAACGCCAGTAGTCCCACCACCTCAGGAGTATCATTTAATAATTTACAAATGACAGGACCTACTGTACAAGATGACTTAGTGTCAATTCTTCTTCGGTTTAGGAAATATAAATATGTTCTCTCCGCAGATGTGGAGAAGATGTACCGCCAGGTAATAGTACATCCAGATGACAGGCATCTACAACAGATCCTATGGCGGGATGCTCCCTCGAAGCCTATGGTAGCATACCAGTTAAATACGGTTACGTACGGTACCGCTAGCGCACCGTATCTTGCCACTAGGTGTCTTAGACAGGTAGGGCTCGATTGCACCGACAACAAAATTGCTGTTATCATAAAACATGATTTTTACGTTGATGATTTGCTTTCGGGGGGGGATACAATTGAAGAGGTCCTTGAAATACGTAATAAGGTAACAGCAGAGCTGTCTTCAGCTGGAATGCCGTTACGTAAATGGAAATCAAATAGTTCTCAAGTGGTTTCTGATTATACAGATCATTATTCATTAAGCTTGAACATTGGTTCAACAGAACCCTGCAAAACTTTAGGTCTAAGCTGGCATACTGAGCCCGACGCGTTATGTTATTCAATTGATCCAAATATTACTAATATTATGACAAAACGCGGCATACTTTCGATAATTTCTCAAATTTTTGATCCGCTAGGTCTATTGGCTCCATATATTATTGTTATGAAAACTGTCATGCAAAAACTTTGGGTACATAAATTGGGATGGGACGATCAGTTGCCATCTGATATATTAAAAATTTGGTCCAATGTTATACGTGACTTACCAATGTTAAATTCATTAAGTATTCCACGGATTATACTTTGTGAATTGTATAAAGACATAGACCTGCATATATTTAGTGACGCATCTCAAATTGCATACGGTGCATGTCTATATGTTCGAAGTACAAGTCATGATGCTAATGTCCTAGCACGTTTACTTACAGCCAAAAGCAGAGTAGCTCCAATTAAACCTACTACGATACCAAGGCTTGAGCTTTGCGCGGTGTTGGTTGGTGTTCGTCTTTACGAAAAGGTGATTCACGCTCTTAGAGCTCAAGTCAGAAGTGTCACCTTTTGGACTGACTCGACGGTTGTATTAGGCTGGTTGAAGATGTTACCAAATAAATTACAGCCGTTTGTGCGCAACCGTATCGCAGAAATATTGGACAAGACTGCTGCATGCTCCTGGAGGCACGTCCCTACAAATTTAAACCCAGCTGACCATATATCACGCGGTACAGATGTAACTCTTTTGAAATCTTTAGATCTGTGGTGGTCAGGCCCTGAATTCTTGAGATACGACATCTCTAAATGGCCTAGTAATCCTACTGTACCAAAGGAAAAACTTCCTGAAATTCGGTCCGAAGTTTCTTTATTTGTCACTACCGCAAGTCCACTACAAGTTATAGAATATAATAGATTCTCAAGTTTCACTACTCTTAAACGGTCGGTGGCATATGTTTTAAGATTTATAACTAATTACACTAAAAAGGGAACACCTAAAAATAAATTTCTCAGCACTGACGAATTAAAACAGTCATTGAATTTTATTATAAGGCTCTCGCAAAAGGACTCATTTCCAGAATATACACTTTTGTTAAATAAAAAAGATTTACCAAAAAGGAGTCCATTGATTAAGTTCAAAGTTTTTCTAGACGAACATAAATTAATGCGTGTCGGAGGTCGACTAGAAAATTCACAATTTTGTTACGACAAAAAACATCCTTTATTATTACAGTCCACTCATATTGTCACAAAATTGTTGTTCGAATTTATGCACAAAAAACTTATGCACGCTGGGCCGCAACTGTTACTAGCGTCCATTAGAGAAAATTATTGGCCGATTGGTGGTAGACGTTTAGCTAAATCAGTTTATAACAAATGTATTTTATGTTGTCGTATGAAAGGTCAGGTGGTCTCTCCTCTCATGGGTAATTTGCCACAGCAGCGTTTGATTCCCGGGGGTTACCCCTTTGAAACTGTGGGTGTAGATTACGCTGGACCGATTATGTCAGCCACTAGACAAGGACGTGGTTGTCGTCTTACTAAAGTATACGTTGTTCTTTTTGTATGTTTTACGACTAAGGCGGTACACATCGAGTTGGCAGGTGATTTAACAAGCAACAATTTTTTATCAGTTCTCCGTAGATTCGTTTCGCGAAGAGGAAAACCTAAACACATCTACTCTGATAATGGGACCTCGTTTGTTGGAGCATATCACGAACTTGGCCAGTTCATAAAGCGTAATTGCAATTCGTTGTCCAGTGATTTAGCAAATGAAGAAATTAACTTTCATTTTATTCCTCCTTATGCCCCTCACTTTGGAGGTCTTTGGGAGGCCGGTATTAAATCTACTAAGTATCATTTAAAGAGAGTACTGGGAAATTGTAATCTTACATTTGAGGAGTTGAACACCGTGTTAGTTCAAATAGAGGCTTTACTCAATTCTCGCCCACTCACAGCACTCTCATCGGATCCCAACGATTTGTCGCCGCTAACGCCTGGACACTTCCTAATAGGACGACCACTGACAGCACTACCTGCACCTAACCTCGAGGACCGATCCGTGACTTATTTGACCAGATACCAGAGGATAGAGCAACTACGTCAGCATTTCTGGTCCCGATGGAGCAAAGAATACGTCTCAGAGCTACAGCAACGAGTGAAATGGCGATCCTGCACTAAGCCATTGGAAAAGGACACTCTTGTGCTCATTAAGGATGAGAAACTACCTCCTTTGAAGTGGCGATTGGGCCGAGTCACGGCAGTTTTCCCTGGACAGGACGGCATCAGTCGCGTCGCTGACATCAAGACGACATGTGGAGTGGTTCGGCGAGCCTTCAGCAAGATATGCCCGTTACCTCTATCTCACTCAGAGGATTCTGGTTGAGAGATGATCTCTCAACGCCCGGGGGTATGTTTAGAATACTATAACGCCTTCTCAATTTAAATAGCAATATGCACAAACCACGTCTCATTGCCTGAACGCATAGCTGTTATGAGTTTATTTCTATGTACCTACATCTCTGTACAACATTTTTGTTTTTTACTTCTTCATCTTGTCTTTGCAAAGAATACAGCTCTAAAATCATCGGAAGCCTTTTATTTCAATAATCCTGGATAAAGAACCCCCAACAGCCGGTATTGGTTAAAGCAGCTACAATACTAACTTCCTCTCACATTTAAAATGACAGTTGTGCAGTCCTTCACAAGGGATATCTCATCCTTACTGAACAAAATGTTGAAACTATTACCGTCAATTAGAAATTCTTTACGTACTGGCTATGTACTAGATACGTCTCAATTACCTAGTTATAGTGCTAGGTATAACCACAACCAATTCAATGATCAAACACAATTAACTCAAAACTTATTATTTCATTTGGAATTATCATTTTGTCTTGAATAAAGTACGGCATTGTTATTATATCGCTCTAACGTCCAAACAAAAATAGTCAGCCAAGGCTAGCTAATGGCCAACAGTAATATTATTCAACAACACGAAAACTTGACCAGTGATAGCCAATACGGATTATGACCTAACATGACCCATACTGTATACAAAACCAGAAGTTTGGCTAATAAATACTTATCCTGAGCCATAATAAAATGAAAACGACTCACCAGATTGGCATAAAGAGCCGTGTGTATGGACCCACACATATACACGCTCCTCATTGATCTGTCCAGCTCCTTGGTTGTTGCTAGCTTTCTCCACTCCGGGCTTGTTTTTCATTATTCGAGATTCTGAGGGTAGTCGTAGAAAACTAGACGACTCCTTAAATTAGTCCCACATTGTTCCTGCCATGTAGACGCGAAGCAGAAGGGCTTACTTCTACTGCATTCAGTTTTGGTGCGACCAAAACAATACGAGGCCGACGGTGTAGTGTGCCAACAGTGTGCATAGTGTGTGTTTACGAGGTTGAATTCCACAGCACTACTCAGCAAGTGCACTACTTATCGTATACATTTGATGCGTTTCAAAAACGAACCGCCACTGATTTTAACTGTCACCGTCACACACATTTATTTCTTGTTTTTTTTTTTTTATTGTTATAAAATAGAATGGAATATAATGCATTGTAACCAAAGTCTTCATGTTCCTTTTTAGAGAAAACAACTTTATTTCACTCTACGGTTTTCTCCTCGTCGCCAATGTAAAATATGCACATTTATCAATATTAATAGTTGACTTGCCAACGCACCACGGGACAGGCCGACAGTCCGATAACGACTGATCGCTCCACTACTCGGACCGGTATTTATAACCGAGCGTACGAGACAACATTACAATACTGTTATCGGCTTGTAGCGCGATATATTGATATCTACATACACTACAATACATTTAATTCTTAAATCACACTTCTACAGCGATCTTAAAGAGATATTCTCTATCGATTACCTCAAAGTCCGTACGAGCTCCAAAACATATTCTACCTGAATCCAATATTGTTCCTCTACCATATGCCATAGTAAAAAAAATACAGATTGTGTTGTTCTTATTCATGATAAAACATTTAATACAGTCTATCAATTCCATTTGAATGACTTTCACATGCGTCACTAAACAATACTGTACTCCATTAGTCCGTTGGCCAAAGTTGATCTTTTTTTAGCAAAAGTTACACTGTTTCCAAGGAGTGTGCCTCAAGTTATGGACCTGCGCGGCGGGGAAGAACGAACCAAAACCAGCTTCCTTCAATCTCTTTCGTACCGTAAGCTCACTTACTGTTGCACCTCGAACTTCCTCCAGCTCATTTTTGGCTTGAACGACCTTTAAACGCAGGTTTTTGCGAACTCGAAGCTGAATGAAACCATAATTCCTGTTAGAAGTACGGGTATTCTGCCTTGTCCTGATTTTCTCACAAAAAAGTAGTCTCTCTGAATCATTGGAAACTGTAATAAATGGTTGAAACAAGTAAATGATGAATTATCCACATCATCTGTAGGTTTGATCATTTCTCCTCACCTCAAGTGCCCTGGCCCTCTCAGTTTGGATTAAGTTGGCCACAATGGCGTCCTTAACTAGGAAAAAGATCTAAAAGTTAAAATTAAAACAAATAATTCAGTATTTTTTTCGAAATTTTAAAACATATCCTTATAGTGGCAATAAGCGAAATTCTCTCAAAATGATGTAAGTTCGAATAAAGTTATAACAATCGCAAAAAGTTAATGCACAAAAAAGTTGGGGTGAAGGCCAAATATAAGCGACGACCTACTGATGCGAATTGGGACAAATATGCCTCTATCCGCAAACTCTGCAACAAGGTGTGTAGGAATGCTAATCGCCAACACATTCATAACTTTGTCCAAAACGGAGACGCATCCAAAATTTGGAATTTTCTAAGATCATTGGGGGTCGGTAAAACGCGACAAGAGTCAATTCCTAAAGATTAAGATATCGATGCATTGAATAATCATTTCACAGCTTCGTTCAATATCAATAGGACAGTAAAATTGAATACATTGGATTATCTTTCATCTCTTCCGACTCCCAGTTATGCTCCATTTGTTTTTAGTCAATTCGCCGCAAGTGATATTAAGAAGAGCATACTATCAATTACTTCCAATGCTATAGGAAATGACTGTATCAGCCGTAAAATGTTACTCCCGGTGCTGGACGTTATCCTTCCTGTCATTTGCCACATCCTTAATTTTTCTGCGTCTAGCGGTGTCTTTCCACTGTCATGGAAAGATGCACAGATAATTCCTTTACGAAAAAAGTCCAATCCCACATCCTTTTCTGAATACTGCCCAATATCTGTCTTACCATTCCTGTCCAAAGTTCTAGAACGGTTAATCCATAATCAAATTAGCACTTTCCTATCCAAAAATAATCTCCTCAATCCCTTCCAGTCCGGCTTCCATCCTGGTCACAGCACCTCCACAGCTCTTCTCAACATTACGGATGATATTCGGTCAGCCATGGAAACCAGTAATCTCACGGTCTTGGCATTGCTGGATTTCAGTAATGCTTTTAATACTGTTGATTTCGATGTTTTGCTTGGCATTCTATGCTCTCTTAATATATCTCCATCGGTGGTTGACTGGTTTCGTAGTTACCTGTTCGGGCGCCGGCAACGTATTAACATCGGAGAGAAGTTGTCTTCCTGGTGTAGTACTTCTGCCGGGGTACCACAGGGTGGCGTTTTATCCCCTTTACTTTTCGCAGTTTTTATAAACTCAATCTCCAATTAACTAATTTCATCCTACCATCTTTATGCAGACGATCTGCAATTTTACTCGCGAGCTCCTCTCGGAAAGCTGTCTAAGGCTATAGCTACCATCAATCTTGATCTGGCTCGCATTTGCGATTGGAGCAAGAGGTATGAGTGGGCAGTTCTAGAATGGTTTCTAGGATTGACTGGACGTGTCTTCTCCAGGTTCTTTTTGACAATTCAGTAATTTCCTTCAGTGAGAAAGTTAAAAACTTGGGGATACTCATCGACAAGAGCTTCTCTTGGACTGCTCAACTGCAAGAAGTCAGCCGCAAGTTGTTTTCATCTGCTGCAACTTTGAGAAGACTGCGTAACTTTCTTCCGACTGCCACTAAGATTGCGCTTGCACAATCTCTTCTTCTTCCCATCCTTGATTATGCTGATGTCAGCTATCTTGACCTTACTCAAGAACAACTCGATAAACTTGAGCGGCTTCAAATTTTTTTTATAAGGTTCATATTTGGTTTGCGCAAATATGACCATGTTTCCGAATTTCGTGTAAAGCTCAAGTGGTTGCCAATTCGCCTTCGCCGGAATGCTCACATTCTTTCTCTTTTGTTTAATGTGCTCTTTACTCCTTCCACTCCTCTTTACCCGAAGGATCGTTTTCAATTTATCTGCGATTCCCACACGAAATCTCTAAGGTCATCAGATAACTTGCGACTTAAAATGCCAGTACATTCCACAACTTTCACGGATAAATCTTTTACTGTCCAGGCTGCTCGTCTGTGGAATGCATTGCCTGACTCAATAAAACGTGCTCAGTCGTTGCTTGTATTTAAAAAACTTGTCAAAGAACATTACCTGTCGCTGTGATTGTGCTCTTGGTTTTTTGACATAATGTGCTATGATTGTTGTACATCATTTATTTTCATTGCTTATATATTAAGTATGTACGTATTTATGTATCTATTATTTAGCATATGTATGTATTTTTGTTTCTAGTGAGTATTATTGTATAAATATTATTTTCATTGTTGGTATTGTCGCACCACTGACAACCCCATGTCATGTCCAGGTAATCTCTGTCCATTCCAGGTTGCCTGGAAGAGATCGCGGAATGCGATAAGGCCGCCTATTGTATGTTTTTAGTATTAAGTTTATTTTTTCTTGTTTATTATGGTATACAGTAAAGTGTATATAAATAAATAATCGCATGAAAGGTGATTTTCAATCGTTGTTATCAATTTGGCATAATTGGTTTTATTATAAAACAAAAACCAGCCCGTAACGGTGAAAAAACAGTTTCACGATATTTTTTTCTTGTTCCGCTAATTATAGAATATAATAGAATCTCTTTATTTCAGACGCAAAAATCCATAGGGTGTTAGTAAAATAGAAACAACTTATTGCCTACTGTTAGTAACATATAAAAACTTATTACCTAGTGTTAGTAACAATCAACCTCCGCACAAAATGCTGCATAATCGGAGAGCCGAAGCTCTCAGCTACAGTTTTCAGGATGCCGTTTTGACTGTCCCTCACTCTCCTAAGCCAATTTTGCCAGTGTGAGTATTTTTAGGACTTGACGCATGAGATTGCATAGAGTGCTGTCGTGGGTCCCGTTTATTATTATTGTTATATAATTCTCGTAGCTAATGGTGAAATAACCTTTGTCGTTGAGTATATTGATGAGGCTGTCTGCTACCAGGTTCCATAGGAGTCGCGAAAGGACAGCCTGTGGACAGCCCTTCGCGACGGCCCTTGTAGTATCGTTAACCGTGACTTGAACCGCTCGCAGTTTTAGCATGTTGGTGATCCATCCCCCTAGGGTCGGATCTATGCTGTGTCTGCCGAGGGCCGTGTTTATGCTGTTGAACGTGGTCTTATCGAAAGCGCCCTCGATGTCAATGAAGGCAGCCAGTGCTGAGCATTTGTGGTCCTCTGCACATTCAATTTTAGAAATCACGTTGTGCAACGCGGATTCTGTTGATTTTCCTGTGGAGTATGCTGTTGTTTATGAAGTGGTTTTAAGCGGAGAGGCCCATTACGGATGTGCCTATCACAGAGTATTTCGAGGGTTTAAGGATGTGAGGCTAGGTCTATACACCTTGGGTTGCATGTAATCAGTTTTTCCAGGTTTGGGTATGAAGATGACTTTCATCTCTTGCCATGCGAGAGGTATTTATCTAAGTGCTATGCAGGCCCGATAGATCTCCAACAGCCATGGTGTTAGATAATCTACCCCCCCCCCCCCCCACTGCAGCAGGGCTGGACCGTCGACTTGAATAGCTGAAAGGTGTTGGTAGCTCATTTTATACGATCTACTGTAACTATATTGTGGGCTCTTGGACTTATGACTTACCCAAATGGACTTCAACGGAACAAGACTGGTTGTTCCGTTGAAGTCCATTTGGTTTCACCCTCCCGCGTCCTGTTCTCCAGGATTTGACAGTCCGGGAAGTGGGTTTTGAGGAGGACCTTCCTGGTTTCTTAATCAGTTTGTGTGTATGAGTTGTCGGGTTTTTTCAGCCCGCCGAGGGTTCGGTCTTGATCATTTGATAGGATCTTCCGTACCCTTGCGGCCTCATTATTTGTCTCAATGGATTCACAGAATTTCCGCCATGCCGTCCTCCTGGCGGTTCTAGCCTGTTTTTTGTATACATATTGGGTATCTTTGTATATATCCCAGTCTTCCGGGAATCTCGTGTTTTACGTATTTTAAGTCCGTACGCACCCTTAAACTTCTATACGTCACCCTTGTCAGAGGTGTAGAGGGACTACGCGTCGCAGGTGTGGAATCCTACCTATAGGGTCCATATCGACCGAATTGAACGTGTCCAAAGAGGCTTTACCAGATACCTGCGGTAAAAGTCGAGCAGCAGTCCTAACAAAGCTACCTATCCTGAAAGGCCAAGTCATTTTAATCTGTTTTTTGTTCTATTTTCTAGGGAAATCGTCAACGGTTTGGTCAATGTACCTAAACTTCTGGATGACATAAATTTACGTATCCCCCGTAGTAGTCAACCCAGGCCTGACCGTAAGGTCGATTTGTTTGTGCCACCTACAGCTCGAACCAACCTCGGGCCTTCAGTGCCATTGAACCGTTAGATGAGGACGTATAATGAGAGCCACACCTCCATCAATAGTATTGACATGTTTTCCAACACCTTGGCTCAATTTCAAAGACATCTCTCTAAACAACTCAAGGTTGATAAAATTAATTATGTTTTTTAGTTTTAGTTTATGCCATCACCTAATATGATATTATTAATTAATTCTATGTTTTGTATATTATTTTTATTTTAGTGATTATTTATTGTTTTTTTTTTTGTAATTTATGTTTTATTATTCCAAATTATCATATAATACGCGATTGGTCGTGGAGTTGCGGAAAACAGCCCGTTTCATCCTAACTATCAAATTTTAAATTCTTATTTTTCATTTTTTTATTTGACATTATATTACATTCCACAGGAATCAAATATAATTTTAACATAACGATACAATGTAGAACTTTAAAGACTACAAAATAAGGTATACATTTCAATGAAAGAATTCGAATACATCGAAAGAATTCCAGATTTAAAATTCGAATTGAAAAACAATTACCCTTGTTATAGACCCTGAATCCTACTATCACACTTATATTATAAAAAAGGCGAAAGTTTTTGTGTGTGTGTGTGTGTGTGTTTGTATTTTTCTTACTTCTTCAAGCTCAAACGGCTGGACGGATGTGGATGAAATTTTACACTGAGATAGATTATGGTCAGGAATAGCAAAATAAATATAAATAGCGCAAAGGTTTTATTCCCTCGGGATAATTTTCGACTATCACGCGGGCGAAGATGTTGGGAGAAGCTAGTAAATTAAATAAACTATTTGATTATTTTCCACAGAAAGTGTCTGTCCAAGAGTTCCCCAACTTCGTTTCGCCTATTGACGGTGAGACGGTGGTGGTCTGCAAGGTCCTGGCCGTGCTGTGCTGGCTCTCGCTGATGCTGACCTTCGTGTTCTGCACGCGTCGCCTGCTGCAGGAGAGGGCCTCGGGTATACAGGCAAGTATTCCACATTTAAATCTGTATCATCATATGCCTGCCCTTGTGATACTTGAAGTCGGCGCAACACGTTCTCATCTTCCATACCATCCTGTCCCTCGTCACGCCATCACTGACTCCCTTTTCTTTCATCTCTCCTGACACAGTCCATCCACATTTTAATCTGTAAGTATACCTTATTTATTAAAAAAAAACAATAATGTTCATAGCTTGAAGTTAGTGGGGCTCTCGTGCTTGAAGTCATCGGCTCAAATCCGGGCAAGCACCCATGTGACCTTTTCAATTCATACGTACTTACTAAGTTTATCTTGGACAGCGCTGACAATGGTGAAGGAAAACATTGCAAGACTTACAATTAATATAAATTTGAAATCGCCAACCCGCATTTATTTTATTATTAATAGGCTCGCGTTTGACCACTATCTCACCTGATGGTTAGTGTGCTGGACGTAGCGAGTTCACTGGCCCCGAGAAAGAAGGGCGTAAACCTTCTGACCATTGCCGCTGAACGCCCCGATCACATACGATATAAGGTTCTTGGATGCCTAGCTGCAGCAGCGACGCAAGGTTCAAAATCGACTCGAACGGTTCAACAATGTGGTGGACTTAGCCGAATTAATATGCAAGTTTTAGGGCTTACAATTGATAATCAACTTAATTGGAAGCAACATACCTCAATATTAATTTTAAAAAATTGAAAATTTGTTTATGCTTTGTATAAATTAAAGAAAGTAGTCAATCAAGCAGCGGCAGTCACTGCATACTATGGATATGTCTACTCTATACTGCGCTACGGAGTCATGTTTTGGGGTAACTCCTGTAATAAGGACATGGTGTTCAAATCGCAAAAAAGATGCATTAGAGCTATTACCGGTATCAAAGTAACTGATAGTTGCAAACCTTATTTTGTATTGTTAAAAATAATGACTTTACCTTGCTTGTACATACTTGAGACTGCTTTATTTGTAAAAAAAGAACATGCATCTATTCAGAAAAGCATCTGAACATCGCTATAAAATTATTAGACAAGCATACAGACATGAACGCATATTCGACCATCAAAGAACGCCTTGATGCACAAATGCATACTTTGCATGGCCCCAAAAATATATAATAAATTACCAAATGGAATTAAGGAATTATTCAATTTAAAAACAAATTAAGACATCTTTTATTAGAAAAATGTTATTATACTATTAAAGAATTCCATATTGATAAATTTTAAGTTATTTGACATTGAGATTTATTTAATTTTGACATTGTATTATTATCTTTATTTCCATTAATAATTTATATGTTTATCTTATCTTATCTTATGGAGGGGCCGAGAAATACCTCGGACACTTCGACCCATTGGGATCTTTTGTGGTCCCCTAGATAACTTACTCCTCTTCATTCTCGTTGAAAACTGTTTTCATGAGTTTTACAACGAGACTAGGAGATATGAGCCTATAATCTTCTGGTTTTGGGTATCCAACCCCTAGGAGACTCATTCGCTTACCAGCCAGTGCATCGCATGTGCACAGTAGGTGCTCCATGCGTTCCGTATGTTCCCCACACAACCTGCACATGGGTGTCGCGGTTAGACCCATCTTCATGAGCATGTCGTTGGTTCCAAAGTGCCCAGTAAAGGCCCCAAGCAGGTAGCGGATTTGCCCCCTGCTCATGTTTCAAATGCAATCCCGGGCTTTGAAAGTGGAGCCCAGGAATCTCTTGGAGTGTTGTAGACCGGTAGTAGACAGCCAACAAGTTCGTTGTCTGTGATCTGCAAACTCCCTAAATGCGGCTTTTACGAGACACGTCGAGATGCCTACACATGGTTCTGGACCCACAAAATCATTCGCTGAGCCCTCCCTTGCCATTTCATCAGCCACTTCGTTACCATGGAATCCTTTGTGCCCAGGGACCCACATCAGTCTTACCCTGTTGTGCTTCCCAAGCCTGTTTAGGGTTTGGATAGCATCCAGAATAAGTCCGGAGTCCACTTTGTAGGATGCCATGGCTTTGATTGCAGCCTGACTGTCACTAAGAATATATATGGATTTACCTTTGGTCCCTCTGTCTATATTCTCTTGAGCACAGGTTATAATGGCATATGTTTCCGCTTGGAATACAGTTGCCATCTTCCCTAAGCTTTTGCTACATTTGTAGCCTTTTGCGTATATTCCCGCTCCTGTACCTGATTCCATTTTGGATCCATCAGTGTACCACACCAGACTATCTTGTTCTGGTGGATCAAGTCCCTTCGTCCAGTCCTCTATTGTAGGGATTTGGACCTTGAAAGACCTTTCAAACACAAACATAGTTTGCATTTTATCGGATAACATGCTTGTTACCCGATCCAGGTCTTCATTCTCATCGAACTTTGTATGGTTAGTCTTTGGCTTAGAGGCATCCCATAGTCCAGCGACAGCGAGACGATGTAATGTCTTCCTTGCCTCGAATTCAACCATCATATGCAGAGGAGGGATATTGAGGTATCTCTCAATCGCTGCCGTAGGTGTTGTCCTGAAAGCACCCGTGATGCCGAGACACACTGTTCTTTGTAACCTGGTGAGTGGCGCTTTGCACGAGGCAAGCTTTGTTCTTGGCCACCACACTATGCTGCCGTATGTGATAATAGGTATTATCATTGTCCGGTACAGCCATCGTATCACTTTGGGCTTTAGCCCCCAAGTTTTACCGTAGGTAGAACGACACATGCCGAACACTCGTAAGGCCTTTTTCGTAATATTTTCCACATGAGTTTTCCACCTGAGTTCTTTATCAAGCGTTACACCCAGATATTTCACTTCGGTGGACCAGGGCAGTTTTATTCCATTGAGGGAGAGCTTTCCTAGGTTTCCTAGTTGTCTCTTCCTCGTGAAGGGAATAATGACTGCTTTGCTTGGGTTGATAGAGAGGTGGTTCACTGTACACCATTCCTCTGTCATCCTCAATGCCTGTTGTAATAATCCAGACACTATGTTCGGGAATTTACCATTGACCATTATAGCTATGTCATCCGCATAGCCTACTGTGTAGAATGGTCCGGTATTAAGTTTGGTTAGTAGCGAGTCTACTACCAAGCACCACAATAATGGTGACAGCACTCCGCCTTGCGGACAACCTCTTGTTGTTTTTGCACTAAGTCTGTCTCCCATTAGTTCCGATCTGACTGTTCTGCTTCTCAGCATATAGTCAATCCAGTTGCACGTGGTATCATTGATGCCATGTTCCTTTGCAGCAGTGCGTATGGACTCAAATGTTGTCTTGTCAAAGGCTCCCTCTATGTCGAGGAAAGCCCCGGCACATATTTCTTGTCCCTCTAGCGCAGCCTCGGCTCGACTCGCAACATGGTGCAATGCCGTTTCCGTAGATTTGCCGGGGCTGTAGGCAAATTGTAGTTTATGTAGAGGGAATACTTTCAGAGGACCCTCTCTTAAGTACCTGTCTACCAGTTTCTCCAGAGTTTTCAAGAGAAAGGATGATAGACTACTGGGCCTGTAAGCTTTAGCTTCTTCATAAGTCGGTCTACCCACCTTCGGTATAAAGGTGACTTTGACCTCCCTCCATGCTTTGGGTACGTACCCAAAGGCTATGCAGGCTCTGTAGAGCTTACTCAAATGGGGTATCAAAACAGATGCCCCTTCTTGCAATAGTATTGGGTAGATGCCATCTGGACCAGGGGATTTGAGTGGCTGGAAGCCCGCTAAGGCCAGCTTCAGTTTATTTTCATCTACCACTTTCTTTGCCGTGAGCCAGTTATTTTTGGACGTGTGCCTTGTAAGCTCGTCCCTTGTGACTGGTTCCTCTTCATCGCTATCGCGCAGTATACATTCTGGGAAGTGGGTCCTAAACATCACGCCCAGAGTGTCCTGTCCAGTTGCCGTGAGTTGCCCATTCTCATCCCTTACAGATGCTAGTGGGTTTGTCTTGGTCATGGACATTGCTTTGCACAACCTCATCCCATTTGGCAGAGTTTCGATGGAAGTGCAATGCTGCCGCCAATTAGTTCTTCTGGCCTTGCGTACCGCCGTGTTATACCTTGTTAGCATGCTATGATAGCCAGAAAAATCCTTCCTGGCTTTTGCATCATTAAAGGCCTGTCGTGTTTCCTGACGTATTTTGGCTATTTCAGGAGTCCACCATGGTACCTTTTTGCCATAGGCCTTCTTCTCTGGGCAGTTATCTTCCCATGCACCGATGATGCCTGCCTTAATTCTGTCCGCTTCAAATTCTATATCCAGTATGGAATTGAGCTTACCTTTAGGGCTCCCCAAATTTACTTTGAGGTCCCTCCTGTATGAGTCCCAATTTGTATACCTTGGGTTTCTCCTTCGTCTAGTTTCGGCTTCTCCCGCCGTCCTAAACCTAAAGCATATATAATTATGGTCAGACAAAGAGATTTCGTCCGATACATGCCAATTTTCAATATGAGCGCTGGCCCTGTTTGAAGCCAGCGTAAGGTCAATAACTTCAGTCCTCGCAGAAGTCCTAAAAGTAGGTTTATTGCCTACGTTAAGGATTTGTAAAGAAGAGCTTACCACAAAGTCCAACAAATCCTCCCCTCGTTTGTTGACATCCGAGCTGCCCCAAACGACGTGGTGTGCGTTCGCATCGCAACCAAGTATCAGGTCAAGGTTCTTTTGGTTGCCGTAATCAACCAGTCTTCTGATTAGTGGTGTTACTGGTTCTTTTTGTTCATATGGGAGATAGGCAGAGGCAAGGATGATTCTCCTTTTCTCTGTTCCCGTCCCCACTTGGATCAAGGTTGTTGTGAGATCCCTGTAACAGAAAGTACGTAAGGGCATTGCCCCTATACCGCCCCTGATATAGATGCAAGTCCTCGCGTCATTAGTTGGACAGTCATAGAGCACTATGCCTCCTGTCCCACCTAAGCCTTTTATAGTCCCCTTATACAGATAAGGTTCCTGTATCAAGGCAACGTCGTATGTGTTAAGCTTCAGTTGCCGAGCCAGAAGGGCAGTAGCGGCTCTGCAATGATGCAAATTAATTTGTACACACCTTAGTCCCTCCATCTTGGATGATTTTGATGGGTCTGTGTTGATATGGGAGGGCCTTAGTCTTGAGGCCCCTCCTCCATCGCCTGGCTCTCCTCGAGAGCAGTCGGCGACTCGATTCCCAGGGTGTCGAAGTCCCCGAGGATGTCATCCTCGTGGTCTGTCTCCGACGCTCTGGTCCCAATCTCTGTTGCCTGCGCTGCGCCGTCAGCAGAGATTTCTTCAATGGCCTCCCCATGTTGTGGTGGTCCATCCTCGGAGGGCTCCACTTCTGCTTCCGCAGCAGGCGCCTCTCCCTTGTCTTCTTCCAGGAGCATGAACGAGTATCGTTCAATTCCTCCTGGAAGAGAGTAGCCCGCGGCCTTGATGACCCCAGCGGACACCCCGTCCATGAGGACGATACGACGGATGCCGGTCTGCTCAGTGAGCGTATTCACGACCTTCCAGTCGTTCGTCCTCAAGGTAGGGTTGAGTCGCTGGAGCAATCGAATGGCCCGGGCAGAGTCTTGCAACGCCAAGTTGCGACTCTTCCATGCCATTTTGACTGGCTTTGGAAGGTCCCTGGCGTTAACAACCTTAAGTTTCAGGGCACCAAGTTCCGCATTGTGGATGGCACCCCGAAACCAGTTGGCTGCATCAGAGTTGTCGCAGGATACATGAATTGCACCCGCGACGACTCCGGGAGCAACCGTTAGGACAGGCAGAGGATCCGGCGCCACTTCCAGTTTCTCAATTATGAGCTCCTGGATCGGCACCAAGTCCTCCGCCTTCAAGTACTCCGGGTACTTGACTGTCACAACAGCGAGTTTCACAGCCGCCACCGCATCCCTAAAGGATCCGGTTGAGGATGATTGCCCTTGGGTCTTCATCCTCTTGGCCGCCATGTCCCCGCTGTCCCCGCTGAGAGCAGCACGCGGTCTCTTTGATGGGCCCTCCGTAGGAGTCCCCTCCAGAGCCGCCTGCTGTCTCAGCTTTTGGCACTTTTTCCTGCGCACCCCAGATCGTCCAACCGGAAGCCAGCCTGATTCATGCTGGCCGCCGGGAGACGACGAGGTGCTGTCTTTGCCGGTCGCGTCCGGGGCCGCAAGGTCCGAGGTCATACGATCTCTAACGCAAGCGTCCCGTATCGCGCCAGCTTTGGCAGTACCCTTATGCTCGGTGGGCTGGTTTGCAGTTCCGCCCTTCGGTGGTCCCGCAGCAGTGCCGGCCCCCGACAGTGCCGCGACAGTCCCGTCATTTGACAGTCCCGCCACAGCCCCGCCTTGAGACGATCCCACTGCAGTATCACCTCTGGACGTTCCTGCGGAAGATGCAGTCCCGGCTTGCGCCGGTCCCGCCGTCTGGTGTGCAGTCCCAGCTTTCGCCGGTCCCGCCTTTTGGTGCGCAGTCCCAGCTTTCGCCGGTCCTTTCGCCTTGTGGTTTTTTTAAATTAAATTATTCATTAATCCGAATAAAACAATTTTCATCCCTCGATTATCCCCACCCGCCATGGAGTGCTCAAGTGGCGATGCTACGGTAGCACCAGGGATTAGTCGAGGGATATAGCCCCCCCCCATTAGTTGCCCACGAGACTGCACGACACCAACTCACACCGCTACCACTAGCGATGCGAGCGAGCGCCGCCGTCTGCAAGCCCCTAATGGGAGTGAACTCGCCTGGGGGCCGTCTGACCGGACCCCGCAGCCGATTGACCGTAGCTGGCTAGGCTACGGCCACCCGTGTGAGAAGAAATCCGGGCCAAAGTGGAGTGTTGCCTCAGAGACGTTAAACCGCCTACGCTCATCGGCTCAGCCACCAGGATCCCATCATCCTTCCGTACGGGTCCCTGCGCACGGCACAAACACGCAGGAGGTCATTACTATCCATCATCTGATTTTTTTTCCGATGGTGGACACCCAGGGGCATGACCTCGCCACCCCTGTGATAGGGCGCCCGGTGATTTCTGTTACGTCTATTTCATAGGGAATTAGACCAAAAACAGGGCGGCAACCACGAGAAGGAAAATCACCGAACTTGCCTTGAGGATCATCACGACCGTGCGCTCTCCCTCAAGACCACGCCACCTTGCCGTCTCTGAAGGAGTCAGACAAGGTAGGACTGCATCGACAAAGCCATGCCCCATAGGGTTTGTGTTTGATTGTCGCTGAGGGCTCAAAGCGCATTTACATGTTTACTCAATTGTTAATGTTTTGCTTGTTTTTATTTCTGTCTTAAGTTATGTTGTGTTTCATTGTAATTATTTTATTTTAATGTATTGATTATTCTTTTTATTATAATTACTAATGATGTGAAAGAGTGTACACCTTTAAGGTAGATTTTTGAGGAACTAATTATTATTAATAACATCTCATGTAAAATGTACCAGAAATTACACTAATCAATGTATTTTTTTTTTGGCCTCTTGGCCCGTTTTTCTATAGACTCAAGTGCATCCGGCTGGTATTTGGCAGATCCGTCCCAGAGGTGAGAACAGTACTCTATGCATGATCGAAATTGCGCTAGATACAAGTTAAGCTGTTTTGGCGTGAAGTATCATCTCACCTTCTTGTGGCTAGCTGAGCTTTTGCCTCAATCTATAGACCAAGATGTCAACGTAATACCAAGAATCTCAAGATGGTCCGTTATCGGAACGGTCTCACCCCGGAAAGAAAGAGCCGGGTAGAAATGCCTCCTTTTTGCGGAAAAAAGCACGCCTTGGTCTTAGCAGCGTGGAAACTGACCAGATTGGCATCGCCCCATTCGGAGAATGCCTTCAAGGACAGGTTTAAGCGCTCAACCATGGCCTCCCGGTGAGACTGGATTTGAGGCCCGGTAGCCCGTGCGTCAAACGCATATCTCTCGGCAATAGTGCAGCTGTCGTCTGCATACCCAAAGGTGCCGTGTTTTATTTATATGGAGTAAGAACTGATGCTGGTGAGAGCACCGACCCCTGAGGAATCCTAGCATTAATATCCAGCTGGCCAACGAGCAGCCACCTATGACCACTAAGACAGACCGATGCCTCATGATGTCCGCAATCCAAACACACAAACCACTGGGCAGACCGAGTGAATTCCTTCACTCGGTCTGCCCAGTGCTTACCAATGAGGCTTTCGTACAAAACCCTGTCAAAAGCCTTCGATATGTCGAGGGAGATGGCAAGCGTTTCTCCGTGGGCCTCACTCCAGATGTGAATGGCATACGATAGAAGATACGGTTTAAAATTCTTTATTTCCCAAAGTTAACAAATCACTTACGAGGAGAAATAAAATATAAAACAAAACTTAAGCAATTTAAAGTACAGATGCGCATAGACGGTAGGATAATATCTTAGAATATAAAACAATGAAAACAAAATTAAATTTTTGGGTAATTTGAATTTACTTTTTTATTCGTGTTAGTGAATGCGGGCGACAGCTTTTGAGCAGATAAAAGGAACGGTTTACATGGAGTGAGAACGATAATAATATTGGGCTCGGACAGATTTACTTTTTTGAGATGCCTTTGAAAATATGTTCTTTTAATAACTTTTTGAATAGAGACATTGACTTAGTATCTTTTACATGTTTAGGTAAAGAGTTGTAGATCTGTGCTCCTTGATACAAAATACACTTTTTACCGTAATTAGTTCGCGGTTTATATAGTTGTAGATCATGTGCTCGCCTAGAGCTGCGGGTATATATTTGATTGTATGTTGTGAATTTAATTTGTGTGTGTATGATTTTGTTTAAGATTTTTCGTATTAAAATACATGTGTTATTTCGGTAAATTTGTGCAATATTAAATAATTTTGTTTCTTTATAAATTTGGATAGTTGGAGTTAAATAATTGTAGTGGAAGAGGACTTTTATTATTCTATTTTGCGCTCTTTGTAATTTATCAAGATGTGTTTTGGCAGCTGATCCCCATACTTCTATCAAGTAATCAATGTGAGGTTTTACCAACGAATTATAGATGGTGTAGCGTACTTTTATGGGAAGACATCTTACAATTCCCCGAAGGGCACCCGTAAGAAGATCCCCTGTTGATCGAGTTTGGCGGAAACCATACCTATTGGTGGTCACTGAGGATATCGTAATCTTCTAGGTATGCCAGGAGCTTACAGTTGAGCACCCGTTACACACTCTTACAGAGGATGGACGTTACTGAGATGGGACTGTAGTTGGTCGGTTAGACCAACTGTCTATTTTGGGCGCAAGCTGAACGTTGGCTTGTTTCCAAGCGTTCGGTACTTTTCCAGCGTCTAACGAAAGGCGATATAGGCGTGTCAAGATAAGAGACAGTAAAGGTGCACTAGTTTGGAGTCCCTTCAGGGCCACTGGCCTTGTTCACGTCATGGGTACTCAGCACCCTACGGACCTTCTTTTGGTGTATGCGAATTTCCGACGTTTTCGTCCCACATGCATCAGGATAGGCCTCGCTTCTTAAGAATTTAGACGTGAAAATGCCACAAAAAGAAAGCCAAACAAGTTTACTTTCTCCTCAGCAGAGTAAGCCAGCGACCCGTCGGGTTTAAGCAGTGAAGGTAGTGAAGGGCAGCAGAAGTTCGATTCAAATGATTTAGCTAGGTACCAAAACCCTTTACTATCTGCCGGGTATGAAGCAAGTTTGTTCCCTATCCGACTAATGTGGTCAAACTAAGCCCTTCGCCTTTTTTGCAGGGCTTCGCAGCCCTGTTGAAGGCTTTCTTATTTTGACCGACGTCACTCGCCTTACGCATTCGAGCGTCGACCCGTGCTAGGCATGCCTCGTGTTTTAGCGCTTCGGTGCGATTACATACGGCACAAAAACATTCCCGGTTGACGCTGGACATTATTACGTCAGAGAACGAAATGTAGTACTCTATTCCCCAAAGCAACACATTCGTCAAGGCATCCGTGCATGACGAAGGAGCAGTCGAAGAGAAGCAGGTAGGCTGCCAATGGTATCAAGTCAGTAGATTGGAATGGCATGCGTTCTTTACGCATGCCATACCAATCTACTGACTTGTATCACCAAACCCGCCGATTTCCTTTTGGGCTAGGATCAGGCGAGAAGTAGACCGATACAGACTTCACCAGACAATTTTCGGAACTACCCAAAGGCACAGACAATATAATACTAGCATATCGCCACCTCATCCCATACAAAAAAAACCGTGCAGACGTAACTAGCTTTTCATCTGATTAATCTTGTTATTTTTGTAAGTACATCAATCGCGTTCGATCCCGTTTCACGGTAATAGATGGTGTTAACAGCGACTTGCAAGTAAAAGGGTTTACTAGGTTCGTGAATATATTTTCTTTAAATACAGTAAAGGTTCGTTTTATAGTATTTTTTTGCACGTTTTTACAGTTTTTTGCACCAAAATGTGTTACAATGCAAATTTTGACAATCGAGTGGAATGCCTCAGAAATTTAAAAATGCGCCATCTATTTTCATCAATTTTAAATGATCCGCTCAAATATTCTTTGAAATGTGAATTAAGAGCCCAATATTCCATAATTTTGTACTTAGGAGAGTTGATTAAACAAGAACATAAATAAAATAAAATAAAAATAAAAATAAAATAAAAAGCCTTTTATTTCCTGCGAAATTTTTAGGTAGGTTACAGAGTTTGAAAAAAAATTAAAAATATACTCAATGTTTAGTGTTAGATACATTTTAAAATAAACATAAAAGTAAAGATAAAGATAATAAAAATAAAGTTTGTTAGTAAATCTTAATAAGTTAACTCAGTACTATGTATATTTTAAATCTATGTATTTAATTTGCAAGAACCCTCCTCAGGTAGAGGTGAAGGCCTCCTCTAAAGAAGTCCATATTTCTCTATCATGGGCAGTTTCTGGCCAGCAAGGGCCAGCTATTTTTACAATTTCGTCTGCCCATCTCATGTAGGGTCTGCCTCTCAGCCTTTTGCCGTCTGGACCCTTCCATTTTGTGACTCTGCCTGTCCACCTGTCGTCTTTTAGCCTTGCGACGTGACCCGCCCATTTCCATTTTAATTTTTTTGCGTAGGTTAATGCATCTGTGGCTTTGGTGGTGTCTCTAATTTTTGTGTGACGAATTTTTTCTATTTTTCTAATATTTAGCATGCTACGCTCCATCCCCCGTTGGCAGGTAACAATTTTATTTTTTATTTTTGTTGTATACTTCCAAGTTTGACAGGCGTAGGTCAAGCAGGGTAGGAGGCATGACGTCATCGTTTTGGTTTTGATACGAACTGGCATGTTGCTTTTAAATATTTCGCTTAGAGACCAATATTTGTTCCAAGTATTTTGTATTCTTCGTTGTACTTCTAATTCATTTTGTTTTCTGTCAAAACCAATTTGTTTTCCAAGGTAGATGTATTTTTCTGTATATTTCAAAATTTCATTGTTTACTGTAATTTGTTTGTTAATACTGTTTGTCATAATCATTGTTTTTGAACAAGAACATACAATTTTTATATTACTGTTCAATTCCAGAAAATGTTAATTTTACACATGTCGCGCCATCTAGTGAGGTTGATTTGAACCAAATTTTCAATATTAGCAATAAGACCCCGTGCCAAAGGTGAAGATACCGACACCGAGTAGCGGTCTGGTACTGTTGTCAGCAGAAGGTCCAACCAATTGACTGTGCGCGAATCAACATCCGGCACCGTCGTTGCCGTCTGGACCAGCTGGCTGAGATTTAACGCAAGCTCAAGCTTTCGCGGCTCTCGCCCAGCATGATCAGTGCTCTGGTATGGGAAAAGACACTCCTGGTGGTGAGCATTAAAGTCCCCCAGTAACACTAATTGGGCGGAAGGGTACCGCTGCTGTGCCGCAACAGCCACCTTACTGAAGTACTCCGCATTGAGCAAGCGTACTGATTAATGCTCGTGCCTTCTTTATGTCAAAAGCCTTTGCGCTGCAGCGGCACAGTATGTCTGCTATTATTAATAGTGAAAATATTGTGCAGTGGTGGCTTAGTGGTATCGACCGCGACATATATGTTGTAGGTCGTGGGTTCAAACCCAGGCAGGCACTTTACTTTGTGTAAAATATTTAACCAACACTACTATCAAAACGATGAAGGAAAACATCGTGAGGAAACTGGCATGTCCTGGAAACAAAAAATCTAATACATGTGACATCTACTATCCCGCATTGGGCCCGCGTGGTGGATTACGGCCCATTTCCTCTCAAAGAGAGCAGGCCTATTTCCCAGCATTGGGAACATTAAAAAGGCTGATGATGATGATTATGAAAATAAAAAGTCTACAATATCACGCGATTTATTATAAACTTACAATATTTGCATCAATCTGGTAACACGCATAAAGCTTTTAATAAATAAATTGATAAAAAGAAAACTGCGAAGTGTTATTGGGATTTTCCATCAGGAACTTCTTAAGAGGGCGCTTCCCGGTCCATCTATCGTCAACGCAAGCATGGTCAAAAAGCTCTTCGTTTCAACCAGCGCAATGTTTGAAAAAGATGCAAAGCGAAAAAAGAGAATACGTGTGCACCTGAAGGTTCGGTTGTCATCCGGTAACTTCCGCCACTCACTCGCGGACGATCGTCACCGACCGACCCCCCGCGGATGTGTGTTAGTATTTTTACCAATCTTCCTAGATTTGCTTATTTTTGATTTACCGTACGTGCGCTATTTTTTACTGCATTGAAATTATTTAAAATATATTCGTTTCTTCGTAATTTATGTAGAATACCTACATAAAGTTTTAGTTTTTTGGGGGCCGAGTCACCCACGTCCGTAGGAGTGTACCCCATCCGATTCCCTACACGTGGCACCAGGTGGTGCAAAGCAGGTGACAAACTGGTGGTAGGCTTCGGCCGAAGGCTTGCGACCACCCACCGGGCAAAGACGTACCGCCAAGCGGCATAGTCGTGTTCCGGTATAATGCTCGGTGCAGCCACTAGAGGAGTTGGGTCGAGATAGTTGTTCCACTACAGTCAGGCCGGCCTGACTCGCGCTTTTATGGAGGTATCGGGTGACTGGTCGCGGAGGGTAGCGGGATCCGAGGCACGGTGCAACGCTGGCCGACCGCAGGTAGTTGAGGGCCCAAGTAGTGTGCCAGCCACACATGAAAGGCTGCCCCGCCAATTGTCGAAAAAGATGCGCCATCGTGCTGGTTGGCGACCAGACGAGAGTGCCCGATGGACATTCCTGGGGGGGCTCGGGCGTCCCCGCAGTCTCCAGACCAGTCCCCCAATGATGGCGTCCTATCGGCGCGTGTCTGTAGGTTGCAAGCGTGGGACCTCATCTTCCTTCTCCGCTCCCTCCATTTTCACTTACAAAAATAATGCCAAGGAACAAGAGAAAAAAGCTGAACAGTGGCAGCACTCACTCTTACAAAAGGTGCACCTCAGCAACATCCGAGGTCTGCACTCTAACCTTGTCGCAGTCCATCACCACCTCGAGACTGAGAAACAAGCACTTTTGTTCCTTACGGAGACGCAGATCGGATGCCCGTCAGACTTGGCGTACCTATCTTACACAGGGTTTACCCTGGAGCACATGTTCAAGCCACGCGCTAGTCTATGCATGTACGCCCGGGACGACATCTGCTATTGGCGTCTCCGTGACCTTGAAGACTCAAATTACTCAGTGCTATGGGCCCTAGTGGACACAGGTCTGGATAAGATCATCTATGCCTGTGTCTACCGATCGCATAGCGGTGATCTGGAGACAACCAGGGTCACAAAGTACCTGAGTGAGGCGGCTGATATGGCTCAGCTACGATACCCCTCCGCCAAACTAGTGTTACTGGCGGACTTTAATGCCCACCACCAGGAGTGGCTCTTCCCATACCAGTGCACTGACCATGCTGGACGAGAGATGCAAAATCTTTCGATTGCGCTAAATCTCACCCAGCTGGTCCAAGGGGCTACGAGGGTGCCGGATGTTGATTCACATACAGCCAATTGTTTGGACCTTTTGCTGACAACTGATCCAGACCGATACTTAGTGTCGGTATCATCACCTTTGGGTAGTTCCGACCACAGTCTGGTGTAGTCTGTATCCATATACTGCCCGCCCAATCCCAGCCCAAGAGGCACCTGGCGGGTTTGGCGGTAAAAGTCAGCAGATTGGGATGGTATGCGATCTGTCTTCGCATGCTATCCTTGGCGGCCCACTTGCTTCTCTTCGGATGACCCATCGTCATGCGCTGACGCAGTGACCGATGTGTTGCGTCCGGGGATGGAGTACTACATTCCGTTCTCTGACGTAGCGGTGTCCAGCGTTGACCGCCCATGGTTTGGTGCCGAGTGTGACCGCGCAAACGTGATTAAACACAAGGCGTACCTAGCATGGGTCGACGCCCGTGTGCGCAAGGCAAGGGACGTGAGTCAGAAGAAGAGAGCCTTCAACAGGGCCGCCAAGTCCTGCAAAAAGGCGATGCGAAGGGCCCGGTTTGACCACATTAACAGGATCGGGGAGAAACTTGCTTCACTCCCCGCAGGTAGCAAGGCGTTTTGGTCCCTGGCTAAATCGGTTGAATCAAACTTCTGTCGCCCCTCACTACCACCACTGCTGAGACCTGACGGGTCGCTAGCCCACTCCGCTGAGGACAAGGCAAACTTGTTTGCCACCCTCTTTGCGGAATCTTCGCTTCTGAATACTGATGGCATGCGGCCCCCTCCTTCTGCTGTTCGATATGAGACGAGTATGTCGGACATTTGCATCCATCAGAGGGAGGTCTGTAGGGTGCTGCGTAACCTTGACGTGAACAAGGCTAGTGGCCCGGACGGGATACCAGCAATTGTACTTAAAACTTGTGCTGCCTGAATTGTCTCCTATCATGACACGCCTATATCGCCTTTCAATGGTGACGGGAAAAGTGCCGAAAGCTTGGAAGCAAGCTAACGTTCAGCCCGTGCCCAAGAAGGGTAGTCGAGCTGACCCGGCCAACTATAGACCCATATCAGTAACGTCTATCCTCTGTAAGAGTATGGAACGTGTATTGAATAATAACCTCCTGGCATACCTAGAAGAAAACGACCTCCTTAATGACCGCCAATACGGCTTCCGCCGAAACCGGTCAACTGGGGATCTTCTAGCGTATGCCATCCACATCTGGAGTGAGGCCATGGAGAAGCACGGGGAGGCGCTTGCTGTCTCCCTTGACATATCGAAGGCCTTTAATAGGGTCTGGCACGAGAGCCTTATTGGTAAGCTTCCTTCCTTCGGTCTGCCTAGTGGTCTGTGTGACTGGATTGCAGACTTCCTTAGGGATCGGTCCATACGAGTGGTAATTGATGGCTGCTCGTCCGGTCGGTTAGATATTAACGCCGGAGTCCCTCAGGGGTCAGAGCTCTCGGCAACATTGTTCTTGCTGCACATTAATGACCTGCTAAAACCCGGAACCTTTGGGTATGCAGACGACAGCACTGTTGCTGAGAGATATGTGTCTGGCGCACGGGCTACCGGGCCTCAAATTCGGTCTCTTCGGGAGGCCATGGTTGAGCGCTTGAACCTGTCTTTGGAGGCAGTCTCCGAATGGGGTAATGCCAATCTAGTCAGTTTTATTGCTGCTAAGACCCAGGCGTGTCTTTTTTCCTCAAAAAAGAGCCAATTCCACCCGGCTCCATCCTTCCGTGGTGTAACCGTGCCGATAACGGACCACCTCGACCTTCTTGGTGTTACGTTGACATCGACTCTCAATGTTGGTCCATTCATTGAGGCAAAGGCTCAATTGGCTGCAAAAAAGTTGGGGTTTCTTGCGAAGGTGAGACGGTACTTCACGCCTAAACAGCTGCTTAACTTGTATAAAGAGCAAGTTCGGTCATGCATGGAGTACTGCTACCTCTGGGACAGATCTGCCAGGTACCAACTAGATGCATTTGAGTCGATTGGCAGATGGGCCAAGACACTTATCGGCAACGATGCGCTGGTCGACGCAAAGCTCCAGAGCCTTGAACACCGACGACGAGTTTCCAGCTTGTCGGTTTTCTATCGGTTACATTTCGGAGAGAGTGCGATGGAACTGCACAATTTGATTCCACCCAGCCCTTTCGATCATCGGACTACAAGACGTACGGCAATGCGCCATCAGTACATGGTGGATATCCCACCCATATGCACAAAGCGTTTTGAAAATACTTTCATTGTGCGTACAGCTAAGGAGTGGAATTACCTACCGGCGTCTTTTTTTCCTAATAGCTACAACCTAGGGGTCTTCAAGTCAAGAGCGTATAGGTTGCTTCTAGGCAAGCGTGTTTCACCTTTAACCACATCATCACTTAACATCAGACGAGATCGTGGTCCAACGCGAGCCTATAACAAATAGCATAGCTCTCTCCATTGCCCTTTGGGTGACTTTAAGCTTTCTGATGAGGCCCATTGTAAGCGACCACTTCTCAGAGCCATATGTCATCACTGGCAACTCACACTGGTCATGGACTTTCGTCTTGAGACACTGTGGTAAGTTGGACGAGAAGATACCGCGCAACTTCCCGAACGCTACCCAGCCGAGTCGGATTCGACGGTTGACCTCTTTCTCGAAGTTGGCCCTACCTAACTGGATCGTTTGTCCCAGGTACACATAGTCGCCCACAACTTCGAGTGTAGAGTCTGCGACCTTGATAGGAGTGGGTGTAACATGGGCATTTGACATCACCTTGGTTTTGTCCATGTTCATTTAAAGACCCACTCTTTCGGAAGCTCTACTAATGTCATCAAGCATTGTACTGTGGTCCTCCATGGACTCAGCCATAACCACTATATCGTCGGCAAACCGAAGGTGAGTGGTGTACTCGCCATTGACGTTGATGCCTAGCCCTCTCCAGTCTAGAACCTTGAAGACATCCTTCAGTGCAGCGGTAAACAGCTTCGGTGAAATGACGTCTCTCTGTCTCACACCTCGCTGCAGAAGGATGGGTTCTGAAGTCTGATCCTGAAGACGGACTGACATGTATAAACACTTCAACACCTCAATGTACCGGTAGTCAATTTGGCACCGTTGGAGATAGCAGTACAGCCCAAGTCTCGATCAAATCGAAGGCTTTCTCGTAGTCCACAAACGCTAAACAGAGAGGCAGGTTGTACTCTTCGCTTTTCTGTATAACCTGCCGCAGCGTATGTATTTGGTCTACGGTGCTGAAACCTTTACGAAATCCGGCTTGTTCGGGAGGCTGGAAATCGTCAAACCTGCGCGCGAGACTATTCGGGATGACTCTTAAAAACAGCTTGTAGACATGGCTAAGAAGTGCGATGTGCCTATAGTTCTTAAGTAGGGCATCGTCACCCTTCTTGAAGAAGAGAATCACCACACCCCTGCACCATGCCTGTGGCGTTTTCCCTTCGAGTATGACGGAATCAAACAGCTTCTGAAGGGCCTTAAGTATTGGTTTTCCACCCGCCTTCAGGAATTCTATCTAACTATCTGGGAAACGTTGAGGGATCAAAAAGTCGATAAGGAAAACATAGAGGTGATAAGAAACGTATATAGAAACAGTACTAGCAATGATAAATTGGAAACAACTGGCCAAAGCTGTTTCCAATTGAACTGGATGGAATGGATCGCCCGATATGTGGACAACAGGTGGACCATAAATGTCACTACATGGAAGAGCACACCCGGCAAACACCGAGTAGGGAGACCCTACATGAGATGGGAAGATGACATACAGAAAAAGGTCGCAGGTATAGATTGGCTACTAACAGTACAAAATAAAGATTAATGGCGATCCTTGGAAGAGGCCTTAACCTGAGAGGGGTCCATGATAAAAAAAAAAATTGGAATCTTTTAAATGTACTGATCTAACTAAATAATTATTAATTAATTAAATTATAGTGAACGAATTTTAATTGTATTTATTTGTATGGATATAATAATCTTATTCAATTGTTATTTGGAATTAAATTTAATTATTTGATTGGAATTGATTTATTTATTTAGAATTTAAATTTATTATTTATTTAGAATTGAATTGATTTATGTACTTAGAATTGATTTTTATTATTTATTTAGAATTGAATTGATTTATGTATTTAAAATTGATTTGAATTATTTATATAGAATTGAATTGAATTATTTATTTAAATAAATGTATATTTGCATGCTTTTCTACGAGAAATTACTGTAACTCATGGAATAAAAGATTGTTTTTATTTTATTTTATTTATTTAAAAGCACCACTTATCAAAATAATCTAATATCAATTAATAACAAACCAATAACAATAACTTGACCTTGACATTTTTATGCATTTTGAACTCTTAATAATTTTACAAAATAGTTATGTTTGGCACCACTTAGACTTTTTGTTAATATATCGGCAGGAATCTAAGATGTTAATAAGCTGGTAAAAATTGTTTATCTGTCTTAAACAATTTTTACCAGCTTATTAGAAACTGCTTCTCGTATAAAATGCTTAGTTCGTTTGTAAAATAAAGGGTTTTCCGTCAACTTTGAGCTCCCTAGTTATCGTTGTAAATTACCACAGTATAGTTACAATCAACAATATCTGATAAAAGTTTTTTTATATATATTGTACCTTTACATGCCTCAGCAATGGCCATTTATTCACATGACCATATTGCTGAGGCATGTAAAGGTTGGCTGGCTTCAGTACTTGACAATGCTACTATTTGTTGCTTCCTGCATTCATAGGATACTACACAGCCTGACAATTTAAAAGCAAAACCCTTTGTAGGATTTCCTATCCATAGTATTTGAAGCCCAATCAGCATCAACGAAACCTTATAAATTACAATTGTCTTTATAACTTCAAACCATAAGACTTAGTTTTTTACAAATATTTTAAAATTTATTTTGGCATGATGGCAATAAAGATAGCTCAAACTATATTATATATCTGGACCAGTTAATACTGACAAAAACATTAGATTTCCTATAAACTGTTTGTCAACACATTCTGCCTTATCTAATTTCAAATTACATTCTATTGGAATATATTTAGTATTACAATCATTCATAAAATGAGCAGTGGTGGCCCAGTGGTATCGGCCGCGACTTACAAGTTGTAGGTCGTGGGTTCGAGCCCAGGCAGGCGCTTTACTTTGTGTAAATTATTTCATTATCTCTGCTCTCAAAACGGTGAAGGAAAACATCGTGAGGAAACCGACATGTCCTAGAACCAGAAGTTCGAAGACATGTGACATCCAACCACACTGGGCCCACGTGGTGGATTACGGCCCATTCCCTCTCATAGAGAAGAGACCTGTGTCCCAGCAGTGGGAACATTAATAGGCTGATGATGTGATGTGTGATGTGAATCAGTCATATAAAACTTTTAAGAATTTGTTTTAAAAATTGTTCCTGATCAATGGAGATACAATTATTATCATATTTCACTCGCATACCTTTTTATTTGACCTAAATCTTTAATTTTAAATTTTGACATAAGATTTTTCTTCAAATCATTAGTCATAGTCTTTCTATTAGAGAAAATGAAAAAATCATCAACAAATATTGCAATGATAGTCTGCTCATTTTTACATTTTGTACTATACAAACATGTTTCTGAAACTGATTTTACATAATCCATATCTATTAAAACATGTCCATAACATACCCTGGCATAACATGTCCTAGCAGATTGCTTCAAACAATAAACTGCTTTTTTAAGTTTAAGAACACAATTACTTGGACAATTTTAACTACGAGGTGCCTGCAATTATCTGCATGTACACATTTTCTGTTAAAAACCATTTAAAAATGCTGTAACTACATCAATATGAGTGATTTCGAAATGAAATTTTACACTTTGTGCAAACAGAAGTCTAAGTGTAGAGTACCTGAGAACTGGTAAGTCTCATTAAAATCTACTCCATGCTGCTGAGTGTAACCTTCCACCACAATTCTAACTCTAGTGTCAGGTACACTGCAATTGCTTTCTGGCTTTTTCTTGAACACCCATTTGCACTGTACTACTCTGACTGCCTACTTTTGGTTAACAATCCGCCACGCATGGTTGACTTCAAACCCTTGAAGTTAATCGGACAAAGCCTGTTGCCACTTGTCTTTCTCTGGACCGTTGGATGCTTTGTCATAAGTTATGTCTTCAGCCCAAGCCTCTGTTATCTGAAACACAAAGATTTGTAAAACTTTCAGGAGGTTTTCTGATACGCTTTTCCACCAATGGAGGCTTTTCATTTTCAGATAGATCTTCTTCTTCAGATAATCTTCGATAAGACTCTCATTCAGTTAAAGTTGTACTTTTTTCTGAATCATATACATAAGTAGGATCGTCCTAACTTGTCTATGTTATTTCACTTTCTTCCGTATAACTTTCCCCTTGTACTGATTGTTTTTTTTCTATCTGTCCTACATTTATTTCTATCTTGCTCCATTACAATGACATTCTGCTGGTACATACTGTTCTAGCTTTTGGGTTATAAAACCTATAACCTTACACGTTCTCTGAGTATCCCACTAATATAAATCTAATATAAATTGAACTGCTTTCTTGTCCCATTTCTATCTTTTATTTTTTGGGACATGCGTCATTATTGGGCTCCCAAATATTCTGAGATCAGGCCTGTCCAATCAATCAAACCTCCTGTCCTGTCCATACTTCAATCGGTGTCTTTTGGTTCAAACCTGAAGCCGGCGATGCCGTGTTAGCTGCTTCTGCCCAAAAACTTTTATCCAGTTTGACCTCTAACAAGAAACATCTTGCACGTTCAACTATAGTCCTGTAGAAACGCTTGCTGAGACCATTCTGCTCCGGAGTGTATGAGTTCGTCTTCTGATGGATAATTAAGATAAAACCTCCATAGGCCCACATAGGTTGAGTGAACTAAATGTAGCACTTCTGTACTTCTATGGTTTCGTAATTGGGACGGTAAACTCTGTTTCCCTTCAAAACATACTTTTTTTTTTTTTTTTTTGGGTGGTAAATCATCCAATGACTTCTCCCGCTCTGGGTGAAGCGGGAGGGCGTGTCAGACTTTTACTGACTAAAACCCACCCGTGTTCTTTCAGTTGCTTGAGCCAGGGCCGCGGTAACTATTTTTTTAATTTATCCGCGACCCAGACAGGCATCGGCCCTAGCGGACCCCGTCAATTTTGCTGACATCTCTTTGAGGCGCGCGTGGAACACTACGCGCCGTTGACTCGGGCCTGGTCCTTATCGGGCGGCGAGCTACCCATTACTCGCCGTCCGCAAGCCCGCGCCTACGGTGGCCAGGCATCGGCATGCGACCCCCGACGCCCGGGCGTCTCCTGCGGTGGCTTGGGGCGTGAGGGCGCCTCCGTTGCCTCTCCCTAACTCGTTCTGCCTCCTCCTTTGCGAGCATTACTGCTTCGCAGAAGGAGGTGACAGCTTCCCATGCCCTCTCGCTCCGTATCATGGCCTGAACCAGAGCCGGACGCGAGAGGTCGCCACCGCCGATCGCCTCCACGAGGACACGGCGTTGCTCCGCCCAAGCGGGGCAGACCTCCACCGTATGTTCTACCGTGTCCTCCGGGCGATCCGCACAATGGCGACACCCGGGCGTTTCCTCCTGCCTTATCCTGAACAGGAACCTCCCGAAACAGCCGTGTCCGGTGAGGACCTGCTTCAGGTGGAAGGTGAGGACGCCGTGACGCCTCTCAAGCCACTCCTCAAAGAGGGGCCTTACCGCCACTATTGTGGCGTGCCCAGCGCTGGGTTGCGACAGTCGCCCTCTCCATGTCGCCATGAGATCTTGCCGGAGCTCTGTCCGCCGAGCCGTGATTTGTCGCGGCAGCGGAGTTTCGCCCCGGCATTTCTCCTCCTCGCGCCATTCCCATATTTGCGCGAGGACTTTTGCTTCCAGATCCCATGGCGGCAATCCAGCAAGGAGGCTCGCCACCTCACCGGAGACCGTGCGGTATCCCCGGACTAGCCGGATGGCCATGACCCTTTGGGACGCGTTCAACCGGCGGGCGGCGGGCTGGTCGCCGCCTCACGGAACGCGCCCATACTGGTGCCCCGTAAAGGGCCATGGACCGCACGACCCCCGCGTAGAGCCTCCGGCAGGAGGCGTTAGACCCCCTAGATTGGGAAGGAGCCGCTTGAGGGCAGCCCCGGTCCGCTCCAATTTGGGAGCCAAACGTCGGAAATGCTCCACGAAATTCCACCGGCTGTCGAGGACGAGTCCCAGGTACTTCATCGTCGACCCGACGCCGATGTGAACCCCTCCTACCGTTATTTGGGAACCCGGCGGTGGCGCGTTCCGAGGACCATGAAAACACATGGCCTCGGACTTGTGCAGGGCCACCTCGAGTCCCAATTGCTGGATCCTCACGACGATTGTCGCAACCCCGCGTGTCGCGTTGTCAGCCGCCGCCTGGTGCGATCTCCCCTGTGCCAGGACTAGCGTGTCGTCAGCGTAGCAAATCACGCTAACGCCACTAGGGAGATCGGCGCGCAGCACCCAGTCGTACCCGATGTCCCACAGATGCGGCCCCAAGACCGATCCCTGTGGGACACCGCACGACATCTCTCGCCGGTTCCACTCTCCCTGGTGACCAGGGTAGATGACGGCCCTATCCGTCATATAGGCCTCGACCACGCGGCAAAGGTAAGGCGGCATCCGGTGATACCGGAGTGCCTCCCCGATGCAGCTCCATGGCAGTGTGTTGAAGGCATTGGCGATGTCTAGAGACACCGCCAAGATGACCCCACCCCTGGCCACTGCGTCCCCCGTCGTGAGGGCTCGCACGCGCATGATGGCGTCCACCGTAGAGCGCCCCCTGCGAAAGCCAAACTGGTTCTCTGCCAAATCCGGCCCCACCCGCACCAGCCGCCCGATGAGGCGGTCTGCAATGACTCTTTCAAAGAGCTTGCCCACCTCATCGAGCAGCACGATGGGCCGGTAAGCGGACGGAGAGTCCACAGGGCGCCCCGGCTTCTTGATGAGGACCAGTTTCCCCGTCTTCCAACGAAGTGGGTACTGGCCCCTCTCCAAACATGCGCTAAAGAGCCCACTTAGTCGAGGCCCGAGAGCCTCCAAGGCCAGGACCCAGGCTTTTCCAAGTAAGCCATCTGGTCCTGGGGCGGTATTTTTGGCATTCAGCCTGCGTACCGCCGCTCTCAGCTCTACCTCGGTCACCTCTGAAGCATCGTCGTCGTCAGCAGTGTGGTCTGCATTAGGCACCGCAGGAGGCGGAGCCATGGGCGGAGGAGTATATTCCCCTCGCGAAGGGAACAGAGTGTTCACCACGCCCTCTACGAGCTGCGGCCGGAGACTCTGCGTCAGCGGAGGAGCCCATGGGTGGAGTTTATCCCGCACCATTTTGTAGGGGCGTCCCCACGGATCCCTGTTCAGAGTCCCCAGCGACTCCTCGCGGGCTAGACCCTTGGCCCGCTTGATTTCCGCTCGGAGGGTGGTTCTCGCCACTCTGTACCTCTCATATAGCTCCGCCTCAATGGCTTCCGTATCCGGAGGGCGGTTACGGAGCCTGCGGTGTCTGGTGTACCGGCGTCGCGTAGCAACGCACGCCTGCCGCAGAGCCGTAAGCTCCGGCGACCACCAGTACACCTGGCGCCGGGCACGTCCTGGCTGGACCCGGGGCATTCCCACGTCACATATCTCGGACATGGCCTCCCGGAACCACTCCGCCTCGTCGTTAATGTCAGCAGGCCTATCCGGTGATGGCACCCAGGCCTGCACGATCGAGGCTTCCAGGAGGAGCTCCCGGTCCAGCTGCTTCAGCTCCCACCGTGGACCGCTCGGGGTCTGTCGGACCGGCGCGCTCGAGGTCTGGGGGGAGACGTCAAACCGGATATACCGGTGGTCGGAATAGGTCTCCACCTCCTCCATGACGCGCCAGTCGACGACACGTGGTGACAGAGCGGGGCTGGCGAACGAAATGTCTACCACCGATTCGCCCTGCATACGTACACACGTGGGGACAGAACCCCGGTTTAGGACGACCAGGCCTGTCTCTAAGGCCCAGTGCACCACCATCCTGCCCCGTGAGTCCGTATACCGGGAACCCCAAGCCACATTTTTGGCATTGAAGTCCCCGAGGACGAGCACAGGGAGGGAGCGGTACTCGACGACGACGATTTTCAACTCCGCAAGGGAGTTGTGGAACTCGGCGAGAGTTCGGTTCGGGGAGAAGTATACCCCCACCACAGCGATCTCCCCGTACCGTGCTGCAACGCAACCCCGTCCCCTCTTGACATCCTCGAGAAACGGGGTACCGGTGGCGACCGACGAAATTAAGGTCACTGAGCCGCTCAGGTCCTCCACCCAGTCATCTCTGGGTGGGACAAAGTACGGCTCAGCGACCACGGCAATGTTAATCGACCACTGTGCCATGCTCTGGAGCAATAGGTCCTGAGCAGCGGCACAGTGGTTAATATTCGCCTGGAGGAGGCGTACTGGGGCCATTACTGGCACTCCATTTCGGCCCCCTCCCGAACCCCTTGTGAAGGTCCTACCGCGGTGATTTCGTTGGCGACGACGGCTATGGGGGCAGCAGCAGCGGCGGAAGTGGTTGAGGCTGCGGCGGTGGAGGGCTTGCCCCTGCCCCTGGCATTGGCAGGTGGAGCGCAGGTCTTGCTCCCATCCCGGTGATCGGCCGGCTTGCCAGCTGCTGCAACGACGCAGTGCGATGTGGCATGGCACGAGCCGGCCTTGTGACCGGGCTGACCACAGCGGAAGCAGTGGTCGCTGCGGTCCACCTCCGAGGTACATTTAGCTCCCACGTGGTTGCCCACGTGGCAGCGGAAGCACCTCAGAGGTCTGGGTTCCAGCAGTTTCACCTGTGCGGAAACCCAGCCTACCAAGAGCCGTTGGCCCTCTCCAGCTATTTTTTGGGCCGCCGGGACGGGGCAACTCACCGTAACGGCTCGCATCCCCGTAGCGTCAGGACGTATGGTGCCTGCCCTCACCTGCTCGGCAGGGCACCCCCCGGTCCTGGCAATGGCGGTCACCACCTCATCCTCCGTCACAGAGTCGTCCAGACCCAGAATACGCATGTTAGCGCACTTGGTGAGTCTGGACACTCGAGCCTCGTCCGCATTTAGGTACGTCCTGAGCCTTTCGGCTAGGGCGTCAGCGGTCGGGCCGCTGGCCGCACCGGGAACTTCCAGCATCCGGGCTCCAGTCGCGGTGACCCTCACCCGGATGCCCTCGGTGACGCCGAGCTCCTCTAGGTTCACTGCCGCCCTTGCTTTGGCAAGCACTTCGCGGTAGGACACGCCCTTTTTTTTCCGCTTCCGGCTGTAGCGTTATCACAGCTGCGGACTTCGGGGCGCGTAGCCTAGCCGCGACGCTACGCTCCTTACGCCGCTTCCGCCTCTCCTTTTTTTTGCCCGTTCGCTGCCTTGCCTGCCTTCCTCTTCTCCCCGGCCACTTGCCATTCGGCATCGGCCGCAGTAGGAGATTGGGGCGGCCGACTCGCCACCTGGGTTGGGGCCCTCGCCGCCTGTCCAGCCGCTGCGCCTTTTTTGGGTGCTGAGTTTCCCGATCTCACCGGGGCTGACCTCGTGGGTTCCGGCATGGCTCCTTGATTGGGCTGTCTCGATGAGCCCGCGGCAGCTGCGGTGGTGGCTAACGAGGCCTCCTTACGCTGCCTCATGGCCGCCCGGCTCGCAGTTAGCGGGGGGCGCAGGACGATGGCCTCCAGTGCAGAGAACCTGCTCTGAAAGGCAGCCAGCTCCTGCCGCACCAGGTTCAGAACCTGGTTCTCCGCAGACACGGGCTGGCCTAACCCATGCTGTGCCTCCTCCTGTGGCATCTCTCGGGAGCCGGCTCCGCGAAGCCTGGCCAGGTCCGCTCGGAGCTTCTCGTTTTCCTTTTGGAGAAGCTCCATGTCGCCTTTCAAGCGGGTGATCTCCGCCTGCATCTCGGACATGCCATCCAAAGGAGGCCCAGCACGATTAGCTTCCGCCGCCGCCATAATGGAGGCCGTGGCCGCGGATATGGCCTTGTCTATAGAGGATTTGTTCCTCTTCAAGGCCACATCCCGGATGGCGGCTCCCACGACCTCTGCAAAACTGGCCGCTCGTTCCAAATTGGAGCCACCAGCGGCGTCCAGCTCGTCGCCAGAAGACCCCGAGAGGATTGTCCTCTGGCTGGTCGATCCGGGGTGGCGCTCCTCCGCGGCAAGCCTCTCGGCTCGATGGGCAGCCTCCTGAGCGGTGAGCCCCCTACCCGATCCTCTGTCTCGGCCCCCACCCCGTCTGCTGGTGGGGATCTTCCGGGCCGAGGCCAGCTCGTCATCGGAGAACGACCCCAGGCCATCCCCCGATTTGGGGCGCTTCCGGAAGAACCTTAAGTTCTTCGCAGCAGCCCCCTCCACTTCGCGCTCCAAGCTCTGTGGGCCTTTTGCGCTAGATTTGGGGTCGGGCTCCGACTCCGCATCACTCAGCTCTTCATTAAAAAATATCGGTGTCCGTATTTCAAGCATGTGGTTGTCGGTTTTGTCTGAGACAGACGGAAGACGTTTGTTGCCCACCCCAGAATACGGAGGGCAGCCCGCCGAAGCGGGGTGGGATTCCCCGACCACAGAGCAGTCGGGACCCACCTGGGGACGTTTTTTACAAAAGTCTTTTTCCATTTTAATTATTTTTTAGTTTTTCTTTAAAGGGTGAGGTCCCTATTTCTCCCTCCTTCTCTACGCCCACTCGACCTACCTTCTGTAAGCAGAGGGGGGAGTAGGCGTCCTGTCACTAGCCCGGTTCCCTTCATAAACCATCAAGGATGATCTGTGATTGGAACCGTGACCCTTCCTCGGGTGTTGAAAATTAGCCGCCAGCCCCAACTGTCCCCCCAAAGCGGGTGGGCAGCTGAAGCCGACGTTGTCCGGGGTGCGCCACATGGAGGCTTTCAACACGCACCCCTTCACAACATACTTGACAGTTGTATTTTTGAGTATCAGCCTTCATATCAAACGATATTTCATTTACAGCACCATTTTTTATCTTCTGCAAATCATTATTTGTGGCAACAGATTATTCACACTATTAAGAACGCGAAATAGTCCCGCTTATGTGTAAGCTCGAAGGACCAAAAAGACGCAGGGTCTTTACTCCTTTTCTTGATGATAGTTTAAATGATTCGCAAGAATACGTAATAATAGACTTTATTGATTCATGATTAATTGAATGATAATGAGTGCACGCGATGTGAATGGTTTTTGTTTGCGACGATGCGTCACATAGCTTACATATGAACGTTGTAGCTTATGTACTAGCGTTATATATGAAATACTTAAGTAAGTCTTGTCAAAAGTCAAAGCATTTTATTTTAAGTAGGCCAGTTACAGGCACTTTTGAATTGTCAAAAGACAAAATAAAATATTACAAAATTATGGTGCTACAGTCCCAGTCACAAGACATAATAACTGTGAAGGTACCGTAGATGCCCATTCCAAGGAGTAGATCTCTATGGAGAAGAACGGGCAAGAAACTCCATGGACACTCTTTTTCAATTAGGTAATTATTACAAATCATTTGTTACATCATTCATGTTGAGATTACACATTATGTGAGAACGATGTAGCAAGTTAAAAGTGTCCATAGTAAATATAAAAAGACAATTCAGAAATAAAATTAGAATCAATTAAAATAAACCATGGCAGCTAAGAGATGACCAGTCCCAACCGACAGCGCCCTTTCACGAACATGACGCATGTATCAGCACCATTCAGCTCATTGTAATACCATGGGTTAATAAAATTATTTATTTTCGTTTAGGACCCCCTCAAAAAAGCAGGGTAGCAAGTAGCGCTGTGTGCGATCTGTTCACGTACCAATCGTATTATTTACCTTACACTCGTTAGTTTGTTAGAAAACGTTAGAAAGGTTTTTTTTTGTTTGTTAAGAGAGCTGTCAGAGCCATATATAAGTTAAGTCAGCGAGAATCTCTTAGGGAGCTATTTAAAAAGATTAATATTATGAGTTTCTTGCCAATTCATTTATGTAAATATTATGTATGTAAGGAAAAATGCAAAAGAAGGATGCTTTTCAAATCATGCGTGAAAAAGCACACTCATTGCCAAACAAGAACTTTCATAGAAACTTACACAGCAATACTTAAAACCGGAATAACAAAGCAACCTCATAAATCACAAGAATCAAAAAACAAATACATTCCCCCAAGCCGGCTGGTCCCCGTGGGGAAAAATTACCAAAACCCTCCAGAAAAAATAAATAAAATTATAACACAAACCCCACTGTACATTGGAACATTTAATGTAAGATCTTTAGCATCCACAAGAAAGTACATAGAACGCATGTACTCCCTACAAAAAATAAAAATTGATATATTAGGCTTAGCCGAAGTCAGGCGAATGGGTTGTTGCATCGAAGAGCATGAAGATTTTATATTCTGCTACAAAGGAGAAACACCAGGCCTGCATGGATTGGTTTTTTGATAAAAAAGGAATACAAAAATAACATATTAAATTTCTTAGGTTTATCTGAAAGAGTTGCGCTACTTCAGCTAGAGTTCAACAAAAAGATGATTTCAATAATTCAAGTGTACGCACCAACCAAAAAAGCTTCTAAGGAAGAGATTAACAAATTCTACAATACCTTACAAGAAGCGCAAAGTCAGGCAGGCGAAAACGTACTAGTCATTGCAGATTTTAATGCCAAAGTGGGTCTAGCAAAAACAAACGAAGACACGATTCTAGGAAAGTTTGGCTATGGAAAAAGGAATGAACGAGGTGAAAAGCTCATAGAATTTGCTATCGAACACAAATTATCGGTTATGAATACATATTTCAAAATGAGACATAATCGCAAATGGACATGGATTTCACCAAACGGAAAAGTAAAGAATGAGGTGGACTTCATCCTGTCAAATCAGCCAAAAAAAGTAAGGAAGATAGAAGTACTGCACGGTTTAGGGTTCAGCTCTGATCACAGACTGATTAGAGCAACTTATCTCCTACAAAACTGCAAAAAAGCAGGAAATCATTTAAATCATCTTCAAAAAAATTTAAAACAGAAGAGGCAATAACACTATACACTAGAAGTTTAGAAAATAACACAAACGAATTAGAAAAATTAGAGGACGACGAGGATGTCCAGACCCTATACAATAAAATAGAACACATAATTAAAAATAGTATGTCAATTGAACAACAAGAAGAAAAACAATTTAATGTAAACAAAATCCTCACAAAATCTACAATAGAACTAATAACAAGACGCTCAGAACTTAAAAAATTAAAACATAAAACTAAGGAAATGAAAGAAGAATTAAGTACGCTATTCAAAAGATCTAACAAGGCTATCAAACAAGATTACGCAGACTACAGAAAACTGATTTTAGAAACAAACCTAAAACAATATGGGAGCATTAAAAGAGCATACAAACAAAAACTGGATACAAAACTTAAAAACAAGAACCACAGGAACTAACACGAGGAAAGATATTATAGATTGTGCCACAGAGTTCTACAAAGACCTATACAAAAGCAACGTGGGAACCTGTACTTGTAAAAACGAATATCCTAAAAATTATAGTGACATTGAAGTCGAGCCCGCAGAAGTGGATGTGATGGAGATAGTAACGCATATTAAAAAGCTAAAAACAGAAAAAAGTCCAGGGCCAGATGAAATACCGAATGAAGCTCTAAAAATTGGATTAGCTTGGTTAGCACGCCCACTATCATACTTATTCAGCAAAATCATAAACACAGGACAATTACCAAAACAATGGAAGAAATCAGATATAATTTTGCTATACAAAAAAGGTGACCCTCAAGATATAGGCAACTATCGTCCAATTAGCCTTCTCCCTAGCACGTATAAACTTTTTACCTCCATATTGCTAAGCAGAATCAGTGGCAAAATCGAAAAACATCAGCCTATAGAGCAAGCGGGGTTCCGTTCAGGGCTTTTCAACTGTAGACCATTTACATGTAATGCAGCAAATAACAGAAAAATACAAGGAGTTTAACAGGCCATTATACGTAGCATTCATCGATTACGCTAAAGCATTCGACACAATATCACACGATGCAATCTGGGAAGCATTAAACAAATGCCAAGTACACGAAAAGTACAAAACCGTTTTGAAAAACATATATGACAGCAGCACTAGCTGTGTGAAACTGGAGAAACGAGGTCCAGAAATACCAATTCTCCGAGGAGTGAGGCAGGGAGACCCCCTGTCCCCCAAAATTTTCATAGCTGTGCTTCAAAACATCTTTGAGGATCTGAAATGGGTAAATGAAGGAATCAAAATAGGTAATCGGTACTTAAGCCACCTCAGATTCGCAGACGATATAGTCCTCTTCGCTGAAAACAGTAGACAATTAGAAACAATGATAAACCTATTAAGTGTACAAAGTGGAAAAGTAGGTATTCTAATGAATAAAGAGAAAACAAAACTTATGACAAACAGCTACACCCACACAATAAAACTCGAAGGAAAGACACTTGAATACGTGAATAAATGCATTTATTTAGGGAAACAGTTATCATTTGAAGATAGAAACGAAGAAGAAGAGGTAGAACGCCGAATCAATATGAGCTGGAAAAAATACTGGTCGCTCAAAGAGATTATGAAAGGTGACTATCCGCTCCACCTAAAGAAAAAAGTGATGGATACATGCATTCTACCAACTCTCACGTATGGTTGCCAGACGAGAACTTACACCACTAAAATAAAATCAAAACTAATCAGATGCCAGAAAGCGATGGAAAGAAGCCTACTAAAAATAAGAAGAATACACAAAGTAAGAAGTGAATTAATAAGAAAGAAGACAAAACTGATTGACGTCTTACACTACAGTCTAAGGTTAAAATGGCGATGGGCTGTCCATGTAGCACTAAACAGCGACAAGCGATGGACAGTAGAAGCGACGAGATGGAAGGGACCTAGCGGAAAAAGACGAAAAGGCCGACCTATGAAACGATGGCTGGATGACATTATAGCTACAGCAGGAAAAGAGTGGATGAAACATGCTAAGAATAGAGAAAACTGGAATAAACTGGAGGAGGCCTATACCCAAATAGGGGTTCCTATCCTAGAAAATAATTAGATATATCAAAAAAATAACCAAAATAAAAAAATAAAAAAAATAAAAATAAAAAACGAAACAAATTCGGTTTAAAATATATAATGTAATACTATAAGTAAAAATTTTAAAGAAACTAAAAAATACTAAAAAATTTGTAAATAAGTAAGCCAAACACTAACAATTACCTACTAACAACATTTGAAATGTAACAATAAGGATACGGAAATAAAAAGGTATTATAAAAAAAAGGAAAAATATATTTAACCAATTATCAAAAGTGCAGTGACACATATGAACTAACTTTAAACCGTGTTTCAGAACTTGAACAAGATTTGTGTAATGCCCATAAGGCCCTAGCTATTGCTGAGTCTGCTAAGATCAGCGAGCAGTGTAAAAAAACTAATGGTTTATACAATGAGTTAGTTGACAGTTTTCAGTCAGAACCAGTGTGTGAGTCTGATTTTATAATAGATTTGACTGGTGAAGACACTATACCATTATGTCCTATTGTCATGAGTCACAATAAATTAAAAAAATATATTAAAATAAAAAAAAATATAAAACGGTCACGGAGAGCGATGAAAAAACAAAATCTCTTAAAATTAAATATTTCTTTGAGAAAGGATCGTGTTAACATAACTAGTAAATTAAATATCTGTATGGGGGAACTAGATAAATGTAGGAAAATGTATGATGTAGATACTCAGTGCCTCCAAAATGATTTACTATATAAGGAGTGTTTACTGAAGGAAATTTTTGAGAAATATGAGAGTTCACAACAGCAATTGAGTGAGCGCTTGTTTGAGGCCGGGGAATTGTTGGACTTGGTGAAGTACAATGCAGAGAGGTATGAGTCTCTGACTAGTGCCTCATGTAGCTGTGCCAACCATACACCACCCACCCCGCTGCAAGGTGACTTGTCTCCACCAATGTTGGTGCTTCCAGAAAAAATCTGTATACCCAATTCACAGGAATATAAAACAATAATGTTTAGTGACGAAATAGGTTCTGGCTTTGGAAAAATATTAAATAATAACCTTAGCTACAGTTCTACAAATCATTGCTACTATAATATTAGTTTCAAGCAAATGATTAAAAAAATTATAAATTCGAATATGGATAAATATTCTACAATGGTTTTGCTATTAGGTAATAGTACTGGTATTACCAAAAAGGACATAGTGGGCGGTATTGACACCTTGTTAGGATTAAATTTAAGAAATCTGATGATATGTGCTTTTCTCAGAACAGGAAAACAATCGTACTTTTAAATTAAATAACATTTTGCAAATGTTGACTTGTCATATTTATTTATTTATTTATATATGCTTTATTGTAGGTACACCAAGTTAAAACAAAGAAAAGGAAACTTAAAACTAAAATACATACAACGGGCGGCCTTATCGCTTACAGCGATCTCTTCCAGGCAACCTGGAATGGATAGTGATAGCCTGGACATGAAATGGGGTTGACATTGGTGTAACACATAACAATACGAATATTTACTTTAAACACAATAATATTATTATAGAATACACAAATATATACATATGTTCTATAATAGATACATAAATACATACATACTCAATAAATATATAGGCAATGAAAGTAGATGTTGACTAACGACAATCACAGTGACAGGTAATGTTCTTTCACGAGTCTTTTAAATACAAGCAAAGACTGGGCGCGTTTTATTGGGTCGGGCAATGCATTCCACAGACGAGCAGCTTGGACAGTAAAAGCTTTATCCAAGAAAGTAGTGGAATGTTTTGGCATTTTAAGTCGCAAGTTATCCGATGACCTAAGTGTTTTCGTGTGGGAATCGCAGATAAACTGAAAACGGATCCTTGAGGTAAAGAGGAGTGGAAGGAGTAAAGAGCACATTATACAGAAGAGAAAGAATATGAGCATTCCGGCGAAGGCGAATTGGCAACCACTTGAGCTTTACACGGAAATCGGAAACATGGTCATATTTGCGCAAACCGAATATGAACCTTATACAAAAATTTTGAAGACGCTCAAGTTTTTCGAGTTGTTCTTGAGTAAGGTCAAGATAGCTGGCATCAGCATAATCAAGGATGGGAAGTAGAAGAGATTGTGCAAGCGCAATCTTGGTGGCAGTCGGAAGCAAATTACGCAGTCTCCTCAAAGTTGCAGCAGATGCAAATAACTTGCGGCTTACTTCCTGCAGTTGGGCAGTCCAAGAGAAGTTCTTGTGGATGAATATCCCCAAGTTCTTAACTTTCTCACTGAAGGGAATAACTGAATTGTCAAAACGAACTTGGGGAAGAGACGTCCAGTCGATCCTAGAAACCATTCTCGAACTGCCCACTACTATAACCTGCGTCTTGATAGGATTGACCATAAGCCCGTACCGCTTGCTCCAATCGCAAATGCGAGCCAGATCCAGATTGATTGCAACGATAGCCTCAGACAGATTTCCGAGAGGAGCTCGCGAATAAATTTGTAGATCATCTGCATAAAGATGGTAGGATGAAATGAGTTCATTGGAGATTGAGTTTATAAAAACTGCGAAAAGTAAAGGTGATAAAACGCCACCCTGTGGTACCCCGGCAGAAGTACTACACCAGGAAGATAAGTTATCTCCGATGCAAATACGTTGCCGGCGGCCGAACAGGTAACTTCGAAACCAGTCAACTACCGATGGAGATACATTAAGAGAGCGTAGAATGCCAAGCAAAACATCGAAATCAACAGTATTAAAAGCATTACTGAAATCTAGCAATGCTAAGACCGTCAGATTACTGCTTTCCATGGCTGATCTGATATCTTCTGTGATATTGAGTAGAGCAGTGGAGGTGCTGTGACCAGGTCGAAAGCCAGACTGGAAGGGGTTGAGGAGATTATTTTTGGCAAGGAAACTGCTAATTTGATTATGAATTAACCGTTCTAGGACTTTGGACAGGAATGGTAAGACGGATATTGGACGGTATTCAGAAAAGGATGTAGGATTGGACTTTTTGGGTAAAGGAATGATTTGCGCATCTTTCCATGAACTTGGGAAGACACCGCTAGACGCAGAAAAGTTTAGGATGTGGCAAATGACAGGAAGGATAACGTCCAGCACCGGGAGTAACATTTTGCGGCTGATACAGTCACATCCTACTGCATTGGAGGTAATCGATAGTATGCTCTTCTTAACATCACATGCAGCGAATTGACTAAAAACAAATGGAGAATAACTGGGAGTCGTAAGAGATGAAAGATAATTCAATGTACTTAATTTGACTGTCCGATCGAAATTGGACGAAGCTGAAAAATGATTATTCAATGCATCGATGTCTAAATCTTTAGGGATTGACTCTTGCCGGGTTTTACCGACCCCCAGCGATCTTAGAAAATTCCAAACTTTGGACGTGTCTCCGTTTTGGACAGAGTTATGAATGTGTTGGCGATTAGCATTCCTACACACCTTATTGCAGAGTTTGCGGACTGAGGCATATTTGTCCCTATTCTCATCAGTAGGCCGACGCTTAAATTTGGACTTTGCCGCAACCTTTTTGTTAATTAGCTTTTTGATCTCATCTGTCAGCCACGGCGCCGGCAAATGTTTAACTTTAACTGCTCGTACAGGTGCGTGAACATCATAAAGATCGACTAGTTTAGCAGTAAAGATTTCCACTTTCTCATCGACCGACGTAGAGGCAAACAGAGGAGCCCAATCAATATTACTTGCATCCTCGCAAAGATTGTCAGCGTTCATACCACCAAAATTGCGTTGCATGAGGATTTTGGCTTTAGCCTTAGGTGGACGAATTTTATAAGAAAGAAAAATCAGGTCATGATACGAAAAGGCGTCGGCTGAGCATTGGCCATGCTTAGCGACGCGATCAGGAGAGGAGACAAAAATCAAGTCAAGAAGCGAAGGAGTACAGTTTGGAAAATGATGTGTCGCACTAAGCGGAAGAATGGAAATATTACTTGAAGCCGAAATATTAATCAGAGAAGACGAACGATGGTCATTCTTCAGGAGACAAGTATTAAAATCACCCATAATTATGCTATGACTGTAAGAAGGGATCAAGATTTCTAAGAGTTTTTCGAAAGATGAAAAGAAATTGATGCGTAAAGAGGGACAGTAATAAACACCAAGAAGTAATTTTGAATGATTTAGTTCGAGCTCAAGAAAAAGATGTTCACCAGCATTTGATGGCGGTGGCTGCGCTGACACATTGACAACTGAGAATGGAATATATGCGCGGAGATATATTGCAACACCACCACCACCAGCCCTGTCGTTTCTTATGAGCACGAAGCCGGGAAGAGAGTAGCTAGTTGAAGGGAGACAAGGTTTAAGCCATGACTCGGATACAAGAATAGCATGAATGTTCTTACAGTCAAAACTTGCCAGCATATCGTGGAAATGGGCCGGAATACTCTGGGCATTGATATGAATAACGTTAAATTTTTTAGGATCATCAGAAAACTGCGCCTTAAGACTGTCTGCAAGAGATGGAATGGACACGAAACTGTCATCGTTACTTGATAGTGACAAAAAACTATTACTATCACTGCTCAGATCGAAATTCATAAATATTTACCTAATATAAAAAATATTATATATGTAGGAGGAAGGTATTTCTAATAATCTAGAACAAAGAAGTATGACGCATTTAAACTTATTAATTCAGTTTTGTTTAATTGGCAACATTTAGCCTACGATTCAATCTCAGTTCGATTTTATTCGATTGACAACACTTTATTTGGCTTATGTCAAAATACTCGATTTTGATTGGATGTTAAAAGCTGTGAACTTTGCCCGAGGTGTTCTTGAACCAATGAAAGCAGGGTAGCCAAGGATAATGGCGACCTGAGCGAAGTCGCCCGCCATATTTGGTCGGAAAAGAGTTAGAAAAAGGAACGCGCGGGAGCGCGTTTTGCAAAAAGTTGAAATCAGATTTGTGAGAGAAATAATTGAGAAGTAGCCTAAAGTGTGGCGTTATAAACTTGAAAGTGTGTTTTGTTGAGAGAAAGCGAAACGAATAGGTGGCCGAATTCGCTGCTTTGATAAGATTGGAACAAGGACTATCTCCAAATCGGCATAAGTTACCTGCTTTGTAGCATGCATATACCCACGAAAGCCCACAAGATCGAGTGTTTATCCAAGATAGCCCTCGTATTTCCGATATCAGAAGTCCGGGATCAGTGCAAGCACAAAGCGATAATGGAGAATGGACCAAATGAGACGAGTAATGGCTGGCGCGCTCTCTTTGGTGCGCAAGAAAATGGCATGGAAGTAGCTAGAGCTACCTACTTATAGAGACGTTTCGCAACTCGTCGGCTACTGGCGACAGGAATTCATGTTGCCCGAATTCAACCGTATAGTGTGGCCTATACTAGACAATGTGCGAAGTCGGGCTGCAGATAATGTTGATGATGACATCGATGCCCAATCCTGACTAGATACTGAGGAAACGCAACTGTGGTGGTGATGTTCAGGGAAGTATAAACTTAAGTATTCTGATAATAATAAGTACCTACCTAATGTCTTGTGAAGTTTAGCCGCAATATTGTTAGTTTAGCTTGGTGTAAAGTGGCTAAAATTTAAAATAAAATTCTATTTTCGTTATGATGCTAAATGAAACTCAGTCAGTTTCATACCGTCAGCGGAGTTCGCAAGAGATTAAGACGACTTGTGCAAATACAATGCAAGATAGCAAACATCCTAAGCTACAGCTTGATTTAGCAAAACATCATTATGATTATGCTTGTGGAACACTTATTCATAGACATGAATTTTTCAGCCATTGGGACGTCTGAGCCCTTAAACATTGCTGTGGATACCACAAGACCTGTTGTGACCAGCTGCGTGTGGTGAAACAAGTGCGGAGCTCGGGTTCCAATTCAAGAGGCAACACACAAACTGCAACCTACAGCGCTATGAATAAGGAAATTTTGTGGTGTTATACATGCCGCTGCGGTGATCAATCAATTTGATATTTTCTGAAAGCAGCTAGGAGTCTGGACAAGTGCATGGTCAGTGACAAAATTTTGCTTTTGTGCCTGGTGTACTAAGCGCTGCTGCCTGACCTTCCCGTGAGTACAGGCTTAAAGGTATGTGACTTTGATCTGCATTCAACTATCTGTGCATCGGCATACATTTGTGGCAGCCGAAGTATGTATTGGGTTTGGAAGTACCTATCTTATCTTATGGAGGGGCCGAGAAATAACTCGGGACACTTCGACCCATTGGGATCTATTGTGGTTTGGAAGTACCTAAGTTTTATAACTAATTGCTGTTTTCATTGCAATTTATAACTATTGCATTATTTTATTTCATGGAAATGTGTAAGGTAAGTTACATTAAAAGAGTAGAAAATTCAAACAGCGCCATCTATGTAATGGTATTGATACTGTGTTTCTTTCAATAATCATCGAAATTCGCTTCGGGACCCCATTTTGCCGTAATATGCTGCTTGGAGGAACTTATTGAATAGGTGCATGTATTTTTTAATGATCAATTTAAAAACGAACATATTATTTTTACATAAACAGAATGAGAAGTTGGTGCATGTCACGCCATCTATTTAAATCTATGTTGTGTTCGAGCTTTGAAATATTTTGCTACAAATATTTTAATCGTTTTGTTCACCAACAAAACAAACAACGAAACGATTTTCGCAAGATTATCTTTAAAATGTACCCGGAGCATTGAAACGTGAGTACAAAACGCAAAGAAATCAAATTTCATTATGTTATGTTGCATGATGTTAGAACAATATACGGTTTTGTGACCACTAGTGCTGTCACAAGCGTACATACAGATTATTAAATAGGTTGTTAGTTTGCTGAAAATCGAGAAGTGAAGATATTAGCAATCCGTTTTTCTTTTACTTGTTTGAACACTAGCAATTTCAGCCATGCATTATTTTTTTGTTATCAATAGGTGTCACTTCAGATTTCCCGTAAATATTACTACCACTGAGGTTGTTGTTGATTTGATCACCAAGGGAATTTGTGAATATGCTTTTCTTTGAAATTAACTTACTTTCTAACTATTCGCGTTGGTATTTTTTTATGCAAGTGTGAATACAGTTACGGAACGCAAAAAGAAAAATCGTAATAATAGCCGATCTTTAAACATCTTTGGCGGATCAGGTTTGTTTTCACAACTAAATTAAAGTATCAGGTATAAGGGAAAGATATTTGTTTACGTTGAATTCACTTAAGTTTGTGTAATACATTAAATTATTCTTAAATAATATTTTGGTTCATATCATAACAGCAAAATCTAATCTCGATTTTGTAGGGTGAAATATCGATTCGCTGAATCGATTCAGTACTAAATATCGGTTGGAAAATTGTTTATATTTTTTTTTGTGCTTTAAATCGATTCGTCGATTAATCGATAACAGATCGCCATCCCTTGCCCATCTCTATCAGAGAGTGACATTAAGTGTCAACATTGAAAAAAGTTTGACGAAACAAAACAAATAACTTGTGATATGATTTTTAACTTATAAGTTACTAGTTATAGACTAGATTATTAATAAATCGATACAAGGTGTGAGTCAATGTGAGGATTAAACTTTTGCTTTGTTCCAAAGACTTGCGATAACTTTCAGTTGAGAGTTATATTGTGATCAAGATTATTTTCAAACCGGTGTTTAAGTTTAGTGAAATAGTTTGTTGTTAGACTCGATTTGCAATCTTACAACCCGAAAATATCACGAAGATTAACGTGACTATAGCCTAGAGAGTTGGCGTTTAGTTTTGTTGCTACCAACGGTTGAATAAAGGTAAAGTTAATGTCTGTAGTTGTTATATACCGCATTGTAGAGAACTAACCAAATAATAACATGTCATTCTTACGATACCTACAAAAAAATAATGATTTAAATTGACTACGGCGAATGAAAGTGCAACTAGACATTTAGATGGTGTCTAGCAGATGTATTTAGGTATTATGAGATGCCCGAGGGCCAATAACTGTTGAAGTTGTGGCTGAAGATGAGATAAATGTTCAATTGGCAACATTTTAATTTACATAGAACAGTTTCTTAGTTTCATGGGTCAGAGAGCTGACGGTGTCAAGAGTTGATTCGGCAATTAAATTGAAAGTGCATTCTGTGTAGTGAGTTAATTCTGCGAATGTATTTACTAAGTTATTGTGGATTGTGGACACTTGGGTTTTATTTTATTTACTTGGTACAGGAGTCATTTTTTGGAGGAAACTTGGAATGGTTTTCTTGTTCTGCGTTGTTCAACGATGCTTGGCCTCGGTAATTTTGAACATTGTTCAAAAGTTTTAATAATTGTAACATCTCTTTAAAATAAAGGTGTGAATTTGTGAATTGTGTGATTGTGTGGTGTCATGTAGGAAGTCTAGTACCTACCTAACTTGAATAATAAATGTGGAATTTAAAGTGTCAGTAATGGTTGTGGTGTTCTAACTTTTTGAATGTTCTGTGCTGGTCATTGTGAACATACCTAACTTAATTTTGTGTTATTTGCTATCTGACCAAGCTGGATAAGATAATGTTAACACAGATGTAAAGTCGGTGACATGAGGTACATGATTTCATTTTCTTTTTATTTTGCAAAATTGGTAATGTTTGATGATGGTAGTTAGTTGGTAGATTATACCTATCGCACTGAGGGTTTGGTATGAAATCATGAACATAAAATGGAGTTCTTGAAAATGCTTTTGGCTGGGTAAGAAATCCTGAATGTGAGGTTGCTGTTGTATTTTGTACTGAGAATAAAGTATGAAATAACAAATTTTGTTATGGTTTAAAGGTGCTGTTTATGGTTATTGGAGTTCTGAATGGTGGCAACTATGTGTTGAATTAAAGGCTTTGTTTGGTTTATGATGAGTTAGAGAAAAGCTGAAAGAAAAAGTACCCATTGATGTAACTGAATGTATTATGTTGAAGACTGATTCAAATCAATCTAGCAATGGTGAGGTCGGTGTGTACGGTCAAAAGACTGACTGTACGGTGAGGTGTGTACGGTCAAAGGACTGACTGTACGGTGATGAGTAGTCACTGCGGTGACTGCTGTAACCAAGGAGGGTTACGAGGTGTGAGTGGTCAAAGATGACTGCTGTAACCGAGGAGGGTTACGTGGTGAGTGGTCAAAGATGACTGCTGTAACCGAGGTGGGTTACGAGGCCTGGTCAGGATGACTATGGTTGCAGGATGGTCACAGGGTTGACCATCGGGAGCCACAGCGATTGCTGTGGGACCAAGAAACATTGCTGGATATGTGTGGGGGGGAGCCTGGTCCCTCTGGGGCTTCGGTGACCTGTTGTATGTCTGGGGAAGCCTGGTCCCTCTGGGGCTTCGGTGACCTGTTGTTTAGTGTATGTGGTATGGGTATCTGGCAGTCTTGTTGCTTCGAGAGGACCGGTTGTCTGGGGGAGCCTGGTCCCTCTGGGGCTTCGGTGACCTGTTGTCTGGGGGGAGCCTAGTCCCTCTGGGGCTTCGGTGACCTGTTGTGTGTCTGGGGGAGCCTGGTCCCTCTGAGGCCTCGGTGACCTGTTGTTTGGTGTATGTGGCATGGTATGTTGTGTTGGGCGTTTGGATGGTTTCTGGCACACTTAGTGCTTCGAGACCGAATGGACGCCTGTTGGGAACCTGGTACCTCTGGTGCTTCGGTAACCGTTTAGAATGTGGTAATATGGTTGTCTAAACGGTGAGGTGGCTGTTTCGATAGTACGAAGATGGTTGTGTACGGTGTACGGTGTGGAGACCTAGATTTACATGGAGAAAACAAATGAACACTGTGAAAGCTATGAGAATTCCGTTTTCATGAGTAAAGAAGTACTTGATTTTTGTTATAGGCTGGTAATATAGGGTGTTGATTGAAGGTTTCACGTAGAAGGAAGATGTCACGACCACGTTATTTTTTTTATTTGGTCAGGAGCGGCCGAACTTAACCTATTACTTATTTTTTTATTGCTGTTCTGTCTCTGTCTGTTTGTTTTTATTAAAATTGAGTAACGATTTCTCTCGTCGCTCAAACGTGGGACCGTTTGTCTGTCAGGTTGGCCGTGTAGGAGGAAGGTATTTCTAATAATCTAGAACAAAGAAGTATGACGCATTTAAACTTATTAATTCAGTTTTGTTTAATTGGCAACATTTAGCCTACGATTCAATCTCAGTTCGATTTTATTCGATTGACAACACTTTATTTGGCTTATGTCAAAATACTCGATTTTGATTGGATGTTAAAAGCTGTGAACTTTGCCCGAGGTGTTCTTGAACCAATGAAAGCAGGGTAGCCAAGGATAATGGCGACCTGAGCGAAGTCGCCCGCCATATTTGGTCGGAAAAGAGTTAGAAAAAGGAACGCGCGGGAGCGCGTTTTGCAAAAAGTTGAAATCAGAGTTGTGAGAGAAATAATTGAGAAGTAGCCTAAAGTGTGGCGTTATAAACTTGAAAGTGTGTTTTGTTGAGAGAAAGCGAAACGAATAGGTGGCCGAATTCGCTGCTTTGATAAGATTGGAACAAGGACTATCTCCAAATCGGCATAAGTTACCTGCTTTGTAGCATGCATATACCCACGAAAGCCCACAAGATCGAGTGTTTATCCAAGATAGCCCTCGTATTTCCGATATATATATAAAGCCCTATCTTAAATCAGTTAACACCAAATGTCAGATTTACCTGCCGGTTGCGCTATTACGTTACAAATAATAATACAATACAATACTAGCAGTCCGGGTAACAAAAAAGAAAAAAAACAATATTAATAAATTATAAAACAAGAAATGTGAAAACCCAACAAGAGGAACCACAAAATAAAACATTAAAAAAACATAGTTTCCCCCAACTTGCTGTTCCGTTTCAAGCAACGGTGTATTAGTGCATCGTTACTTGCAACGGAACGCACTAATGACAATCTTGAATGAAGGTTGACTGACAGTGACAGTGACAACTTCACCCTTCCTTGTCTCGTTGACATAAATATTTATGATAATATGATTTGACAGAAAGATCAGAATAGATATGAAGCAAGACACTAAATTGAGTAACATTAATAAATATTATTGGGTCAAAAATAGACCAAAGTGTAGTCAAATACAAAACAAGTGAAGGTTAATATAGAAAGACAACATTACCCGGACATTGCATCAATCACTAACACTACACAAAACATCACTTCTTTAAGGCTCCAGTACGCTTCAATCTTGCGGTCTTCACAGCAGCAGCTGGCACAGCCGTTTTAGGATTGCTCAGACCGAGCTCACTGGGAATTAATGCCACCGGCGCAATCCTGTCCAAGTCTGCTAGGGATTCCACTCGGTGCCGCGTATCGTCGGGTGCAAGGACATAGATAGACGCAGCCCGCCTTAGTCCAGCTCTTGGTGACGCCGCATCTTTCCCTCGCAGCCAAGAAAACGTCATGCCGCCCCTTTGTAAGGAACTCAGACAAAGTGACGCCCGAAGCCCTCAATTTCGTTTTTGAGAACCAGATCCTATCTCTGACTGCAAGATCGCAAACCTTAAACAAGATAGGCCTGGTTTTGTTGGCCACCGCTCGCCCCATCCTGTGACAACGGCTGATGTCAGCAACCGTGAATTCGCTCAGCTGCAGCCTATTCCGGACCACCTCAGTGATCAACTTGGCGGTGTCCTCCTTTTGCTCTTCAGAAATTCCATGCAGGAGCAAGATCTTCCTTCTGCCCCGCATCTCCATCTGGTCGACACTTCGAGCTAGAAGTCCCACTTGTTGCTGAAGACTGTTTAGAGCCTGTGTTATGAATGACCGGAACAGACTAAACTCCGCAGCCAGGCCAGAAGCTGTGACAGGTGACTGCGGCGCGGTTCTCAGCAACTCTTCCTCAAAAACAGCCATTCTGGTGTGAAACATCTGCTTCAGTTCACTTAGAGTGCTTGATAGTGAATCCATCCTAGTGTTATGAAGTGACTGTAGATTGTAAATGTGAAATGTGCAGAGAAAACGCTACTCCAGCAGGTATAGACTGTTAACTTTTATTATAAGGCATAAAATTATTGTAAAAATACTTTTAAATTTATTATATTTAAATTAAAAATACGAGCAAATTTTTCTTTGTCTATCTGTTACAACTACCCACGAAGAAAAAACTGTCATAATGACAAATTATTGTTTTTTGACACTAATAAATTTATTAGTGGACTCCATGTAACCCAGAGAGCTTTCTCTCTGTCACCTAGGTGTAGGCGTACGATTGCTATGTTAATAGCATATTCTTTAAATTTATCTTTTACTATAAACTCAGACATAAATAGTATGTCGAAGGTATGTACTGTAGTTGATATTAGTAGTAATACTAATTTACAGGTGGTCAATAAGTTTAATAACGTTAGCACTTCTGCTATTAATATTTATAGTTTAAACTAGTTTGTAGGACAAGGGAGGGTACCAACAACGGAATAGTTACAAGAACATCCACCATCAAGAAGGTACCTTCTTGCTCTCACTTAGTTAATTTAAAAAAAGGGGCTAAGCAGAATTCCTTGAAATTATTCCATCAAAATATTCAAGGTTTTTCTGCGAAGCAATTGGAAATAGAATTGTTTTTGGAAAAAACAATGTTTGAAATTGTTTGTTTTACTGAGCATTGGCTGAAAGATCATGAAATGCTAATTAATTATGAAAATTATACCGTGGGCAGTTGTTTTAATAGAAATATTATGTTGCGTGGAGGTTCACTTATATTAATTAAAAATGGTATTAAATCAAAACCTCGTAAAGATATTGTAGATCTATCAGTTGAACATAGTGTTGAACTGTCCTGCGTTGAGCTGGATAAGCATGTTATAGTGTGCGTTTACAGACCCCCCAATTATGGAAACTACTCTATATTTGAGTCAGTGATGGAGGATGTTTTGGCAAAACTTGCAAATGGTAATAAACTAGTCTTAATCTGTGGTGACTTTAATATAAATATTTTAGAAAATAATTCAGATAGCAGTAGATTATTAAATCTCTTCAAATCATTTAATTTGTCACATGTGTTTATGGAACCAACACGAACAACTGTGACTACTGCTACATGTATTGATAATGTTTTTTGTTGCTGCGACTACTTAGACAAAGCCATTATGAATTGTCTGCCTTCGGATCATAGTGGGCTACTGGTAACATTTGAGTCCAACATACCAATAAAACAAGTGCAGATTCAATCCAGACCAATAACATCCGGTAAATTAAATAAATTTAACAGCACTTTAATCAGTAAGTTAAGTTATCAGGACCTCACAGTGAATGATGGTAATATTTTGTATGATGAGGTTTTTTCAGTGGTTCAAAAAGAGTTCAATAACACTTTTAAGAAGAAAACTAAATCTATATGCCCTAAGTTTTTATTCAGTGACTGGGCGACTACAGGACTTAGAAAAAGTAGGGAGAGACTTTACGAGCTATATGACCTTAAGCCTTGTATTAACACTGAAACGTTTAATAAGTATGTTGCTACTTACTCAAGAATTTTTAAAAATACTTGCAAGGCAGCAAAGGCCTTGTACATTAGCAATAAGGTTAAATTTGCAGAAAATAAAATCAAGACTGTTTGGAAAATTATAAACAATGAAACAAATAGGAATTAAAAAAAAAATACTGATTACACGCTTGAGACCACACACGGACTTATTAGAGATAACAAAAAAGTTGCGCAAGAATTTGTAAATTTCTTTACCAACATCCCAATTAAAACTACTGAAACCCTAAATTCTTCGCCCTCGCTTGCTTTCGGATTATTAAACGCGAACGTTTCAGCCTGCCCGAATGTATTTAACTTTTCACATATAAACCCCATAACAGTAATAAAAGCTTTTAAGCAAATCAAGATCAAGCCGACTGAAGATCTGTGGGGAATGTCCATCAAAGCTTGTACCTCCATTATTCAGACTATAGCGCCGTACTTGGCTTTGATTTTCAATTTGTGTGTAGATCAAGGAGTCTTTCCGGATCTAATGAAATATAGTAAGGTTATACCACTTTTTAAATCCGGGGACAGTAAAGACACAAATAATTATAGACCAGTATCCGTGTTGCCGGTATGCAGCAAGGTTTTTGAGAAGATAATGCTAAATCAAATGCTCATTCATTTTAATACGAATAACATCTTGCATGATAAACAGTATGGTTTCACCAGAGGACGTTGTACAACTGACGCTGGGGTCACCCTATTAAAACACATCTTTAATGCGTGGGAAGAGTCGCAGGATGCCATAGGTATCTTCTGCGACCTGTCGAAGGCGTTTGATTGCGTTAATCATGAAACGTTGCTTCTGAAACTTGAGCATTACGGGCTAGGTCAGTCAGCGTTAAGTTTGGTTAAATCTTATTTGAATGATAGACAGCAATTAGTTCAAATAAACGGTGTGAATTCGTCCGGGTTAAACGTGAAAATGGGGGTACCCCAGGGCTCAATTTTAGGTCCTTTCTTATTCTTAGTATACATAAACGATTTACCCCGTTTATTGGAAAACAAACTAAACATGGTGTTATTTGCTGACGACACATCTTTAATTTTTAAAATAAATAGACGTACTTGTCAGGTTGACGACGTAAATAACGCGCTACGGCAGGTTCATGATTGGTTCACAGCCAATAATTTAGTTTTAAATGGTAAAAAAACCAAGTGCGTAAAATTTTCATTGCCGAATGTCAAAAGTACTGATTGTGACATTATGTTAAACAAGGAGAAGCTAGAATTCGTCGATAAAACGGTTTTCCTGGGGATCACGCTGGACTCAAGGCTGCAATGGGGTTCTCATTTGGTGTCCCTTGCGGGGCGGCTGAGTTCGGCGGCTTATGCTGTTGGAAAGATTCGTCGGTTAACGGATGTGGATACCGCGAGACTGGTATATTTTAGTTATTTTCATAGTTTAATGTCTTACGGTATCTTACTATGGGGAAGGGCTGCAGACATTGAGTAAATTTTTATTCTGCAAAAACGAGCCATCAGAGCAATATATAATCTTCGCCGGCGCGATTCTTCCGACATTAACATCATGACGGTTCCTTGTCAATATATTTATGAAAACATCATGTACGTGAGAAAGAATTTACTTCTTTTTAGTAAAAACGGCGACAGACATAATTACGTTACTAGAAATAGGGACCAATTAGTTCAACCAGGTTTCAGACTGGCAAAAGTAGCTTCATCTTTCATGGGGTACTGTACAAAATGTTACAATAAAATTCCTCCCCACATTCTTGAGCTGAACGAGACGAAATTTAAAACTTGTATAAAACGCACACTATGCAGGCTGGCATATTATAAGTTGGGGGATTACATCAGTAGATGGCGCTGTTGGCCACGCAAACAAGTGCTCCACGTATTTTAATTAATAAAAATAGTTAAAGGACGATTTTAGTGACAAAATATTACTGAGTCTTTTGTTTTATATGTAATTAGTACGGACACATGTGCGTGTAAAATTCTCCCAAGAAAAACTCGAGGAAAACCTTAAAACAAACAAGAGTGAAGTGTGACTACGAAAGTGCAAAATTAAACAAAAACTATACTAGTTTAAGTGCGTTGTGATAATTACAGATCAGTACGAGATCAGCCCTACCACATATTGGACAAAAAACCAACAACGGGTGAATATTTATCTTCGTTTACTTATTCAAGCACTGATGAGTGATGACATGCATATTTTGAACTTCAAAGTCTTCAAACGGTAAACGATTTGACAACAACAAATGACATATGTTACTGGAAATAGCGACATCTATGATAAATTAACATCATCATTGGACAATAAGACTATAAGCAGCGACATCTATGAACACAGAAACGCGGCCATATTATTCACAGCGTAATCTGAGTAATATAAGTACCATATTTGACATTACTACTTAACTGACACGGTAGCCGAACGGCTGAGAGCCCGCCTTGCACAACATAGGGTGCGGGTTCAAATCCTATTCGTGATTGCACTTTTTGTGAATAGTAACATTGTTACAATAACATCAATATCAAAATAGACAATAGATAAAGGCAAAGAAACATAAATATAAAACAAAATGAATTTCTTAGAAAATATTACCTTTCGCCGGAATAGGACAAACTCGGACTCGAATCTAAACAACAGTGATAACATGACACATAATCTGAACAATACAGTCACTAGTGTGCCTGAGATGTCAGACGATGAGGATGACGAACTAAAAAAGGTACGCGAACAAGTTATAAAACTTACGGTAGAGCTTCAAAGTGCTCATTCAGAAATCGAAATATTATCATTGGAAAACAATGAACTCAGACAGTTAAATGATAATTTGTCTAAACAAAATGAATTGCTTAAGAAAGTCACAAACAGTCCAGCTAAATTAAGGCCATCTAGTGCCAAAAAACAGAAAAGCAATCGATTGACTAGCAATAAACAAATCCAATTCGAAACACCACTTATCAAAAAAAGTCACGTGACAACAACAGAAGTAAACAAAAAGTGTTCTAATATTAAAAATTACCAATCAGCAGGTCCTAATCCTAATACCAAGAAAAGATGCAAAATTTGTATCTTGAGTACAGATAACAATAACAAAATTTTGAGCATTGCAGAGGAATTTCTGACACGATCGGAAATCTATCACCACATAACACCTCATGGAAATGTACGCTTCTTGTTAAAAGGATTGGAAGCCAAAGTATCCGACTTTACGTTAGAGGACTATTGCATAATTATGTTAGGTGAAGAAGACTTCAGAACAACAAACAGCTACTTTGACATTATTGTGCATATCAGACAAGTACTACAGGAAATCAACCATACTAACTTTATTTTGTGCGCTCCAACATATAAATGCGAAAATTACACTAATTTATACAATTCAAGAGTGGAGACATTTAATAACTTACTTTTCTTGGACATACTGACGCACGAATACGCATATCTAATAGACAGCAATAAAAATCTTACCTACAGCTACAATGAGTATAATAGACGGACTGGAGCAATAAATAATACTGGAATACATATAGTTTTTAAGGATATAATTGAATTAATTGATGACATAAAATATAATAACCAGATGATTTCGACTGACATGAACTATAGTATGGATAATCTGTCACATGGTGAACTTTTTCGTCTCTAAACATCTCCATGTAATGCACCAGAACATAGCAGGTCTATTGAATAAGGCGGATGCGCTCACAGTTTGTCTGACTGAACTTACAGAAAAAAACATACAAGTAGATATAATATGCGTTACAGAACATTTTATGATGGAAGGCTACGAAAACCAGTTAAGCATACCAAACTACTGCTTAGCCGCTCACTATAGTAGAAAAGAAGTTAAGAGAGGAGGAGCATGTATCCTAATTAGAAATGGACACGAATGGAAAGAGTTAATAAAAATCTCAAAAATGTCAATAACAGGGACTTTTGAATGCTGTGCCATCGAGCTCACCAAGTACAAGACTGCTTTTGTATGTGTTTACAGAATTCCAAATACTAACAATCTTAATAGTTTCTTTAATCAGTTCGAATTAGTCGTTCATGAATTATCAAAGAATGCCTATAAAAATATTGTAATAGCCGGCGATTTCAATATAGACATATTGAAAAGGAATTATCAATCGATGGAATTTGAGTGCCTTCTACTTAGCTTCAACCTCAAACTAGCAATAAATCAACCAACTCGAACGGAAAGTCAAACATGTATCGATAATTTTGCGCATAATTATAACAAACGGTGTAAATCAGAAGTCTTAGAGTTTGCCCTTTCAGACCACACAGCCCAGATTTTAAAATGCCCGGTAAATAAGATATGTACGATCGACAAATACGGTGCTATTAGACGCAATTACAGCAAGGAAAATACATCTAAATTTAAATATTGTATGAACAAAGTTTATTTCTCCGAAATATATGAAACGGATGACCCGAACATTGCATACAACAAATTTCATGAAATATTTTCTTTTTTCTACAACCTCTGTTTTCCTAGGACCATGGTTACAGTAAATGTAATAACAAAGCCAAGGTGGATATCTAAAGGTATTAAATCCTGTAGTAAAAAAAAACGTCAACTTTTGTGGACCTACAGATTGAAATCAAATAAAGTAAATAGAACTCGCTTTAAAGAATACTCTAAGCGTTTTAGAAAAATTATGACTCTGACACAGCGTTCACAAAATAACTATAAAATCAAAACATCACTCAATAAATGTAAAACCGCCTGGCAAATAATAAATCAAAGTAAATTTAATGTCCCTAAAAATTATATTTCGAAAATTAAAATTAATAATGACAAAATTACGGATGCGAAACAAATTGCTAATCAATTCAATGACTATTTTATTAATAAAATAAAACCCACCCAGTCCAATTATAAAACTACAGGGTCCATCTTAAACAACAAAAACTCGATGTTTATGGCGCCCTGTACACCACAACAGGCACATACTATTATTAAGGCCTTAAAAAACACAAATAGCGTGGGATACGATGGCATATCAACCAAAGTAATAAAAGCTGCAGCATCTGAAATATGCAACCATTTGTCTCATATTATAAATCTGTGTATTGTAGATGGCACGTTTCCTGACGCACTAAAAATAGCTATCGTTAAGCCAGTGTTTAAGAAAGAGGATAGGGAGCTCATGGAATTTTACAGGCCTATTTCTCTGATTCCTATCTTCTCGAAAATATTTGAGAAATTCATTCAAAAGGAATTAAACGGTTACATAGAGAAAAATAATATATTATGTAATGAGCAAAAGGGTTTTCGCGAAAATAAGACCATAAATATGGCGATCTACGATTTTTTATATACTGTATTGATAAAAGTGGATAAAAAAACACCTGTATGTGCTATCTTCTGCGATATGACTCAAGCATTTGACTACGTTAATCATGACATTCTAATAAACAAACTTGAAAAGTATGGTATAAGAGGCAATGTTCTTAATTTAATTAAATCCTATTTAGACAGTAGGAAACAAAAGACAGAAATCACTAGAATTAATATAACCACTAAAAAGGAAGAAGTATATTTATCAGATGAACGTCAAACTATTTTTGGTGTTCCACAAGGTAGTGTATTGGGACCGCCACTTTTTACACTATACATTAATGACTTGCCAAAATCAATTCCACATCCAATGACTTTATTTGCAGATGATAGCACGGTGACAATTTCTAGTAGTAGCAATGACATGATCAAATATAAACTTAACATTCACAATACCTTGACATCAATAATAGAATGGTTAAACAAGAATAATTTGAAGATTAATCTAGACAAAACTAAAATCATACATTTTAGCCAACGTTTGACTGTAGAAAATATGGACATAAATATAGACAATAAAATTGTAGAAATCGTAAATACTACTAAATTCCTTGGACTAATAATTGATAAAAGGCTTGACTGGAAATCACAAATCGAAAACCTTTGCAAAAAAATTTGTAGTACTGCATTCGCGTTGCACTCTCTAGCTGCAGTTGTGAATGTAGATACCCTGATTGCGGCCTACCATGGCTTAGCTGCGTCTCACCTAAGATACGGTATCATATTTTGGGGAAACTCTACAGACGCTAACACGGCATTTAAGGCCCAAAAGAGATGCATTAGATCCATGTTCGGGCTAAAAACGGACGATACCTGTAAACCATATTTTAAAAGGTACAAGATATTAACTCTTCCTTGTCTGTATATCCTCGAAACCGCAATGTTTGTTAAAACAAACCCCAATTTGTTTCCACGTCTACAGGACGTTGTACCTCGTAACAGACGGGATATGACAGTTCTTCAAGGCCATTCAGCAAAAACGGCACTCATGCGCAGAAGTATCGTCTGTATGGCGCCTACTATATTTAACATATTGCCTAAACGTTGGAAGGAGCTGAGTGGTAAGGCATTCAAGCGTCAGTTGAATGTGTTTCTTACGCAAAAAGCATACTATAGTGTCTCCGAATTTTTAGCTGAAAAAGATTTTTTTTGATTATATTAGTTTTATCTTTTGCTGACAATAATAATACATTTCTATGAATAATGAATTTTAATTCGATTTAATATCTTGCATGCTCTTTTATGTATGCAATGTTTGAAGAAATAAAGCAATCTATTATAATCTTATCTAATATTAAATTTTGTTTGACATTTTATTGAAATTTTTATATAGATTTTATTATTCATTATTCCTATTTGACATTTGATTGATATTTTCATTTTGCCTTTTGCCATTTTTATAAATTTGACATGCATTATATTATTTGACATTTGATTTATATTTTTTGCATAGATTTTTATTTGACATTTTTTATTGATATTATTATTTTAATTTCATTGGTGATAATTATGAAATTCATTTATAATTAAATTCATTAATTGTTTACCTTGCATAATATTTGCACGCCATAGCATGTGGCAAACATGTCGGAATCTTTTATTATTTTTTGTTATCTTGCATGCATATTGTATGTGTTACCCATGTTTAGCAAATAAAATATATCTTATCTTATCTTATCTTATCTTATCACTGATAAAAATGCTTGGCTAAATGCTATTCCTGCTCAACATCCACTAGGGCGCAAAAACAAGTGATATGCAGAACATTATTGTTTTGAAGTATTGTTAGAACTGCTGTAGACTGAATGAATATTTTTGTATTGTATAAACTCAATTTCCTTAGTATTGTATAACTGCACGGCACGTGTGTGAGTACTATGTACCCGACTGTAAATCTAACATTTACTGTACCTGTGTGTCGTTCGTTGACTTGTGTGTGCCCTGGCAGTTGAGTGTGTCATGCTCTCTCAAATGTTTCTCTGATGGTGGCGCGTGTGTTAGATCATCCGGTTCCCTTCATTATGGTTGAGCTGGGTGGTGCCATTCATGCGTCATGTTCGTGAACGGACGCCAGTTGGGATTGGTCATAACTTAACTGCTTCGGAATATAATGCTTTTCTAGCATCTATTATATAACTGCACAGTACATGTGTGAGTACTTTTATTACTTTATGCCTGTACTTAGTATAGTGTGTAGTGCTATTCTGGGTGCATTTTCCTCACATATGTGAATTTATTAATGTATGTACTTATGTAACTAAATATTGTAAAAAAACATTTTCTTTAAAAGAGTAAGTATGGAGTTTCTTGTGCATTCTTCTCCATAACAAGCTACTTTCCGAATGCACGGTAGAATCAACTTTTATAACTTGTATGTACCTAACGTTCAAAAGTGCCGCTTGGTGGCCTACTTGAAATAAAATATCTTTGTCTTGTCTTGTCTTTGTCTTGTAAAATATCTTTGTCTTGTCTTGTATACATCTCTTTAGTAAAGTCAGTGATAGACACAATTGTAATACGAGAAATAAAGATAAGTTAGATCAACCATCTTATATACTAGCTAAAGTACACTCATCTTTCATGGGGTACTGTGTTAAATTCTATAACAAAATACCTTGTGATATATTAAAACTAAATGAAAGTAAATTTAAAACTTTAGTTAAAAGCACACTTTGTAAACAAGCATACTACAAACTAGATGATTATATTCAAGATAAGAATGCTTGGAAACATGCTGGTCCTGCTCCATAGGGCAATCCTTAGTGTAGACAAAGTCCAACTGGTTAATTTGTATTATATTCATAATTATAGTAAGGCTTTATTTCTATTATATTCATAATTATACCTAACGCTTTGCTTTCTATTATTATTTTTGTTTAAAAAAATTTGATTTGCACACTGTTTCATTGTTGTTGAATTAGGTAATTTACCTATGTATGCAATATTTGTAAGTATGTGAGAACGATGTTCCTATTTATCAAGTGAAGTGTTTTACCTGTTAGTGCTTGTAATACTTTATACCTATATGTAGTATAGTAGGTGCATCGTCCTCACGTACATGAATTTATTAATGTATGTACTTTAATATTGTAAAACTTTTTTTTTTAAAAGAGTAAGTATGGAGTTTCTTGTGAATTCTTCTCCATAACAAGCTACTTTTCGCAATGCACGGTAGAATCAATTTTTATTACTTGTAAATTTTAATTGTTAACGTTCAAAATTGCCGCTTAATGGCCTAATTGAATAAATACATTTGACTTTGACTTAGTAGTTTAGGATAAGTTCATCGGCTATACCAGGTACATACAATTATTTTTTTGGCTTCTCTGGTACCACAAAAGGGTCGTGATGTTTTCTCAATTAATGTAGAGTATCACCATCAAATAATTACAAGAACAAAGTGACCTCACCAGTTACTGTATATACTTCCGGCAGTCAGATGTTTGCTAAATCTGTACTTTCTAATGTGCAGCAGATTCTTCTATCACCACTTTATTATCATTACTTTTAACCAGGCAGGTAGAGTTAATATGTTGAGTTTTCAGAATTCCATCACTTAAGGTATCTACTCTTCACACTTGTTTCTGAATTAGTCTAATTATGATTCTCTCCCGGCGATGATTCGCAAAATCAACTCTTGTTTTTAGTTCCTGGTTTTGTACCAACGTATTGGAATCCTTCTTGTATTATTTCAATTAAACTAAACAACTGAGATCAAAAGCTCGAAGCATTAATTTAAAACAAACCATTCCGGCTCTGGGTGCTGTGTATGTGAGTTAATATGTTTGTTAACGCACCCACGATACAGGCAGAAATTCCTAGTATGGACAAGGTTTTTTTTAAAGAAAGAAAGGAACTTTTCAACAAAAACTAACATTAACTGGCCTTGAATTTAGTTATCTAGTTTAAACTTTTTAATTGATATTATTGAAAAAATTACAATGAAACCCTTACTAACCTGTTCATTTAAATCAAAATGAAGTATTGTCTGAATAAGAGATCTCCATAGAAAAAAATGAAAGAAAGAAATCACATTTATTTGGCCACTAGAGCACACAATATAAACATAAAAAAAGAAAAAATAGACTCATAAACAATAAAAAAGAGAGAAAACAATATGACAAATGTAACATTGTGTTTCCCACGGCTGCGCCAAATAGGACCAGTTAAGCAGAATGTCGGGCAGCTAGTGCCCGACGTTTGTTTTCAACTGTACCTGTGACCGACGACGTGACGGACGTAAAGCAGTTCTAAAGTAACTAAATATGTAAGTGAAACAAGTACTTACTAGGTTCTTAGTTAGGCTAATGCGTCATATTATTGAGGCATGCAGTGCGACCATATCCAGCTTACGTTGCACTACTACCAGATACTGCCGTAAACGTCTCCTAAATGATTCCATTGTGTTGGCTGTTCTGATCAGTGGTGGAATATTATTCCAAACTTTGGAAGCCGCGTAACGAAAGCTGCCGCTAAACACTGCTGTATTATGCGATTGCGTCGAGAGTTGTTGCGAGCATAGCCTTCGCACGCATTCCCGTCCATTCAGTATCCAAACAAGATTATCATATAAATAATCCGGTTTGTTATATTTAACCACAACAAACAGCAGACATGCCAAGTGTAGTTTGCAACAACTAAACTAATTAGATTTTATAAACTTTTGTCATAGTTACTATTATTGTAAACTCTCCAAGTTTAACTAAGCAAGAAGGAAACCTTTCAATCAGCTTAGAATCCATCATTATCAAACTAAAAGTTGAGGAATGTTTTTCAGTCACTCATTGCGCTACAAATAAGATTATGTTCATTTCATTCATGACAAAATTTGTGCAAAACAGCAGATTTTTGGAGGCTTACACTGAATTAGTATTTCCCAATATTTTTTTTTTTGCTTTGATATACCAGGACATAGTGCACAAGATACCTACCTATTAGTTAAAAAAGATCAAAAATAGATGTGTTACAACGGCATAATCATGTACGAGTCTTTGTATTAAAAAGAATGTCGGGTTGGCCGCTCTTGATAGCTGCGCGGTGTCTAGATTTGTGTCCGGTTGATGGTTTGCCCCCTATTACATAGGACTTTAACATAACTTGCGAAATGTGGGTGTAACTATAGGTGCGCCTCTGCTAACTCTTCGGAGATTACAGGCGTGACATATTTATGTAAATCTCTTTCACAGGAACTAATGAAAATGGCAGGCGTATCTTTCAACACGCTATGGCTCACTCACTTCCTGAACGTGTTGCCCTGTGGGCTGATCTTTGCCATCGGAGGCGCCTTACTCTTCTCCTACTCTTACTACCCTCTGATCATCAAAACTCACGGGATCTGGCTATTCCTGATGCTGCTTCTATACTTCAACACCATAGTCACCTTGGCTTTCGTATGCAGTTATATATCGAGAGGGAGTGAGTATTCATATTGGTTGTTTTTTTATGTACCGGGTCGCACAAAGTATTTTTGTATTTGTCTAACCAGAATATCTCAGTAGCAGACCGGACTAAGGACTTGTGCCTTGTTTGTAGCAATAAGCCCCCCCCTCCCCCCCTATGCCGATGGGACTTAAATATGACTGGCAAAATATGGGTGTATTATAGTTGTACCTATACAACTGGTTTCCAAGCGTGGACGACCAAATCAGAAACGATGAGGAATAGCGAAAAGCACTCAAAGGAGTCATGAGGCTGATTTTGATAAAAACTAAAACTGCATCATTCGATTTTTGATAAATCAATATTCCTAGCCAGGAATTGAAGCCAAGAACACTGTATTGTTACACCATCCGATAGTGTCGCTAATAAGGAACAAATTCTGGGCAGTAATAACTTACGGCAAACTTAGGGCAAGACCATAATTTTTCATTTTTATTTTTCTTATCTTAAGTAGGTACCATCAAAGTTCAATCCTACATCTATCTCTTGTCTCCTGCAGCTCAATACGGAACCACCCTATCCGTCTTGGCGTACGTCATGCTATGGATGCCAACGCGTTACCTCTCGCAGAAGAAGATGCCTTATCTGATGACCCTGACTACTGGCTTCTTACCTCATATGCCCATGTCCTGGTTCTGGAAGGAGCTGTCTTTGCTGGAAGTTTGTCGTTAGTGTTGCTTTGAATATTTATGACAGTTTGTCCTAGATATTAATACAATCTATATTTGTTTCTATATGCGGTTTCGGTGGTGTCAAAAGCAGACGTGTTATAACAGTGCTCCAGTTTTTTATTCAAATGTACGTGAAATACTTTTACCAAATACTCAAAAAGACCATATAATCGATAAGTGGATATCAGCAGTACAAAAATATAGTGAAATAAGCAAGAAAGAAGTGTTAATTTGTAAAATTACGGCAAATCAATTTACGAATTCCAATATTTTGATGGATAATATTTGCTGTCAAAATCTAACGGCAAAACGTCAAAGACGGACGAATCGTAAACAAGACCCCGTATTGCCAACATTAAAACATAACGGGTGCGTTCGCGCAGCTCGCAAAAATTACGTTCCGTTCCACGTATCGCAGACCAAGTTGAATAAGGACAACCAATCACTTTTTGAAAAAATCAAAACAGAAATGCAAAACCAAACCAAAGAACTTACTGCATATATGGATAAAAAACTTGTACCTGTTAGACAAGAAATAGAAGAACTGAGGCAAGAAAACCAAACATTAAAATTAAAAATATCTAACCTAGAAAAAACTAAAAGGTCGAACAACATAATTATGCATGGTCTGGAAGAAAGCGAAAAGTCTCTTGAAGACCTCAGGGAAACAGTTATACAAAAGTTAAAAACTGATATAAATATCACCATAGAAAATATAGATAAAAAAAAAAGATATAAATATAATCTACCGAATTGGAAAAAAAGGGGGAAAAAGTAGACCCATACTCATCTCTTTTGTCAGCGGCTGGATAAAAACATCTACCATGAAACAGAAAAAAAAACTAAAAGACATTTACGTATCAGAGGACTACCCTAAAGAAGTCCAAGAGAAAAGGAGAGAATTACAAGAAAAATTAAAGGCAGAAAGAGAAAAAGGAAACTATGCAATAATTAAATATGACAAGTTAATTGTGAAAGAAAAAGTCCCAAACATTGAAAACAGGAGAAGAGAGTTGTCAACATCCTCAAATACTCCAACTCAGCCAGACAAGCAACCTGCTCTTAAGGGAATAAAGATAAATTCATTCGATGTCATGAGAGGGTTAGCCAATCCTTCTTCTTCGTCCAAACCATAGGATAAGGATAACAGCCAACGGAACCGTAGCACGTCAGAATTACAAAGTAAACTAAACAAAATCACCCCAAGAAACCTGGTCAGTCTGGGGCCAAACACCGACCGCATCCCCCCAACAGAAAGATTAAGGAGAGATACCCGCAACTACCTCTATATATGGACTTACAATGTTCGAACCCTTATGGAAGATCATAAATTGCAGGAGCTTGAAATGAGCCTAAAGAAATTGAAGTGGCACATTATAGGCCTATCGGAAGTACGACGAGAGGGAGAAAATCTTATAGAATTAAAGTCAGGTAACTCTACTACTATGGCGTGAAACAAGAAACGCATGGAGTGGGCTTTCTCATTAACAAGGACGTAAAAAGCAACGTCATAAAAATAAAACACACTTCAGAAAGGGTAATAAACTTGGAGCTTGCAATAAACAAAAACTCATACACGTTCATTCAGGTATATGCACCGACTAATACAGATGCTCTGGACCCAGATGTACAACGCTGCTTGAAGGACATCGAAGACTCACACTGCGAATCAAAAAGTGACTATATATACATAATGGGAGACTTCAACAGTCAAGTGGGGGAAAGAAAACCTGGCGAAGATTTCAACATGGGAAAATACAACTACGGCAGAAGAAACCCTAGAGGAGGTCAGCTGTTAGAGTTGGTGCAGACGCTCAATCTAAAGATAGGAAATACATTTTACAAATGTAAACTCAACAGAAGATGGACCTGAAAACACCCAAACAATAAAGACAAAACCCAGATAGCCTACTTTCTAATACCTAATAAAGTCAATGTACACAACATATCTACTATAAGACAAATTCAATTTAATTCAGACCACAGACCTGTAGAGATGATACTGGAAGTACCAAAAATGCGAAGAAAGTTTAACAAGAACACAAGATCCCTAAAAATAGACATAAATAAACCAATACCAGCAATTACTCATAAACAGGGTGAAGCTTTAACCACAAGACATAAGATAGAATACAGATAGAATACGATATTATGGGGAAACTCAACAGACTCCCAGCGGGCATTTTTATCTCAAAAACGCTGCATAAGAGCCATTGTTGGCATTCCTCCATATGAGTCCTGTAAACCGTACTTTAAAAAACTCAAAATATTACCCTTACCAAGCATGTATATTTTTGAAATTTGTGTATTTGTAAAATCTAATCCTAACCTATTTGTGAAAGCTTGTGACATTTATGCACGTGATAATAAATACCCACGTAGTTCAAGACATGGTCAGCGACTGGTGTTAGAATTTGTACCAAAGACTGCTGTGTTTAATAAAAATTGTTCAGCTATGTGTGTTAAAATTTATAATAGGTTACAAACAATCATCCAAGATCTTCCTCTACCAAAGTTTAAAAAAGTGCTTAAAGAGATACTCCTAAAAAAAATGATTTACTCTATAAATGAATGGTTTCAAGAATAATATATGTACATGCAATGATGAGTTTGTGTGTAAAAGTGTGACATCGAACCTACTATTTTTATTTGACTGTTAAATAATATATTATATAAATGACACTATTTAACGTTATAATATAACTGACTAATAATCTATATTGCACTGTATTTAACCAAGTAATATTTAATTGACATTATGCACGCCGAATTTCAGAGACAATAGGACTGAATTATTATTGTTAATTACCCACGATTTTTATATATCTTTGCATGAATAAATAATTTCACATGCCATACATAGGCTAAATAGAATATAAGATTCAATGATGTAACATAACAAACCAACGTATGTAATTACTCTATTTATATGTGAATAAATGAATTATGAATTATTATTATGATAAACTGGAAAGGGCATTAAAATCAGCAATGAAAGAAGCACTAGTAGAAGAACAAAAAGAAGAGAATATATATAGTGAGAAAACAAAAAGATTCCTGAACCTTAAACTACAGCTAGAGTCTTTAGAATATAGAAGTAGATCAGAAAATAATAGAATGAGAGCAATAAAGAGAAGACTTCTAAAATTGAAAAAAATAGACATAGAAAATAGTAGAATGGCAAAAATAGAACAATTACTAATTCAAAGTTGCTCAATAAGGAAAGCTGAAAACACTAAAACCATAGGAAAGGAATAAATTCTAAATTTGGAGAGTAAGGGAAAAATTAAACACAATAGGAAAGATATAGTTACAACTGCCACCGAATTCTATAAAAAACTTTACAATCCTCGACAAATGGACAACCCAACACAAAAAGAATTTTTCAATTCCAATCAGTAGTTCCTGAGATTAGCACATTTTATAAAAACGGTATATCTGGCGACAAGTTTTCATATCATTTAAATTCTGTAATGTAATAAATTGATGGCTTTGGTTTAGTTTATTGTTTATTTTATTTTTAGAGCATTTAAACAAGAACTTTTAATTTAGATTTTTTTGCTTTAAATTTTGTTGTTTTTTTGTCACTGTTATCATATTAAATTAGTTAGCGAATCTTCGCAGACGTGATAGATCATAAAACTAATGACAATAAATAAAAAATAAATATATTTTTATCTGCAGTAAATGCAACTGGGGCTCTATACATGACATTCTTTCAACGACAGTGTTGCGGTAGCGACTGAAAAACAGTTAAAAATTTATGGGAATGTCAAGCGCTATCGCAATATAACGTGATCAATCCCTTACAATTTAGCCATCCATCATACCATCGTTTTCGCGGATAGAATGACAATTTGTTTAAAACCTGTCATAACTTCAATATTTTTTTACAGATATAGGTGTCAACTTCAGCAACATGGCCACAGCTGTTACTCAAAACAGGCCCTCCATTCTCACCAGTTACTTCTTCATGCTGCTACAACCCGCCATCTTCTACTTCCTGACCTGGTACCTGTCCCTGGTCAGGCCAGGGAACTATGGTCAGGCTTTACCCTGGAACTTCCTCTTCAAGGTATGTGGGCATTGTCTTTCGTTTAAACATGTAGCGGCACCTATGCCACCACATACGAACTGATGGCATGACGTCATGTAGCGTCATCTATGATGCCACATACGAACTGATGGCCTGACGTTATGTAGCATCATCTATGACGCCACATACGGACTGTTGGCTTGACGTCATGTAGCGGCACCTATGCCACCACATACGAATTATGGCCTGACATCATGTAGCGTCATCCATGACGCCGCATAAAAACTGATGGCCTGACGTCATGCAGCGTTATCTATGACACCATATACTGCGAAAATTCGCTAACTAATTCAATATGATAACAGTGAAAAAAAACAAAAAAAAATAAAGTAAAAAAATCTAAATTAAAAGTTCTTGATTAAATGCTCTAAAAGAAAATAAACTTAACCAATGCCATCAATTTATTACATGACAGAATCTAAATGATATAAAATAAAAACTTGTCGCCAGATATAATAAAATAAAAAACAATAATAATAAAGCCTCTATATTCCTTATTATTTTAAAGTAACAATTGGTTTTCTTAATATTAACATGCATAATGATTATCTAAGAATGACATGCATCATGACTTTGTTTTTTTTTATTTTTTTTATAATTGTTTATTGTTAGCCAATAAGGACCTCTCAACGAGTAAAGGCCTCCTCCATTTTTCTGCACACGGTTGTGTCCTTCGCTTTTTCCATCCAGTTTATTCCTGCAGTCCTCTGTATCTCATCGAGCCATCTATTTGCTGGTCTACCTCTTGACCTCTTGCCTGTTGGGCCGTTCCATGATGTTACCCATTTTGTCCATTTATCATCACTCATGCGTGCAATATGGTCTGACCATTTCCATTGAGTTTTTTGCAGTGTTCTAGAGCGTCAATTGCTTTGGTTGTCTCCCTTATGTCTTTATTTCTTTTTCGGTCTTTTAATTTCAGATTTAGTATGCTGCGCTCCATAGATCTTTGAGTTGTTAGTATCTTATTTTTAGTGTGTTTGTTATAAATCCAGGTTTGTGATGCATGTGAGAGACATGGTAAGATACACGAGTTTATATATTATATGCTGTTTGTCATAACTTTGGTTTTTGTTATGTTTAATTGCAAACCGATATCATAGCTGACTGCGTTTAACTCATTTATCATGGATTCTAGTTGTGATGCATTTTCTGAGAAGAGCACTATGTCGTCAGCAAATCTGAGATTACTTAGATATTTACATTGAATCTTTATACCTGTGCTTTCCCATTTTAGAGTTTTTTTTATGCTTTGCAATACAGTGATAAAAATTCTTGGTGATAAAGGGTCCCCCTGGCGAACGCCTCTACATATATTTATTTCAGATCCCCTTTTTTCTAATCGCACTCTGTTTATGCTTTTCCTATAAATGTCTTTAATAAGTTCTATAGTTTCAGACGGTACCTCGCATTCTTCTAGAGCTCTCCACATGCTGTCATGAGAAATTGAGTCGAACGCCTTTCTATAATCAATAAATGCTAAGTAAAGCGGGCATTTCATTTCTTCATACTTCTCGATGATTTGTTCTAAAGTGTGGATGTGGTCTACAGTTGAGTAATTCTTTCTAAAGCCTGCCTGCTCATCCGGCTGGTGGTTCTCCGTGTATTTTGCAAGGCGTTCATCCAAACATGAGGCGAACAGCTTATACAAATTTGACTGCAAGCTAATAGGTCGATAGTCAAAAGTCAAAGCATTTTATTTCAAGTAGGCCAGTTACAGGCACTTTTAAATTGTCAAAAGACAAAATAAAATATTACAAAATTATGGTGCTACAGTCCCAGTCACAAGACATAATAACTGTGAAAGTACCGTAGATGCCCATTCCAAGGAGTAGATCTCTATGGAGAAGAACGGGCAATAAACTCCATGGACACTCTTTTTCAATTTGGTAATTATTACAAATCATTTGTTACATCATTCATGTTGAGATTACACATTATGTAAGAACGATGTAGCAAGTTAAAAGTGTCCATAGTAAATATAAAAAGACAATTCAGAAATAAAATTAGAATCAATTAAAATAAACCATGGCAGCTAAGAGATGACCAGTCCCAACCGACAGCGCCCGTTCACGAACATGACACATGTATCAGCACCATTCAGCTCAACCATTTTGAAGGGAGCTAAATGATCCGACACACGCGCCACCATCGGCGAGACATTTGAGTGAGCATGACATACTCTCAACCACCGGAGTCATTCAAGTCAATAGAAGACGTAGGTATCTAGACAATGATAGTACATGGTACTCACACAATGTTGGCTATGCTGCTATATAATACTAGAAATATTGACTCTATATAATGCAAAGATAGTAGCAATCTTCATCAGCTCCGACAATAACAGTAAATGATACCTACGACAGTCTTACCAAAAAATAAAATTTAAAAAATACACATAAAAACGAAATTAAAAAATAATAATATTTAACCTGTCAGCAAGCTAATTTTGGTAAAAGAACACGAACATTGTCTTGAGTTCAACACTGCGACCAACTATGCTTATCATCTAAATAATCATTTACAGAATAGTATGCCTTAGAACAGAGATTAGCTTTTACTTTTGCTTTAAATGCGTTAAATGGCAAATCTAGAAAAGAAGACGGTTACTTGTTGTAAAAAGTTATACCAACCCCAACGAATGAACTCTGCACCTTATGAAGTCGATGAAAGGGAGCTCGTAGCTTGTCCATATTTCTGGTGTTAAAGTTGTGAATATCACTATTTTTAGATAGTTGCCTATGTCTGTAGGGTTTCCTTCTTGTATAAAAGAACTACATCTGATGCCGCCCGTTCTCAAGGAATTGTCTTGTCTTCTAATATTTTATTAAATAAGTCGGTTAAAGGACGTAACAATAGTAGGTCTCCTGCTATAATAGCCTCACCTTGACACGCCATCAGGTCCGCTGCTTTTATCTTTCTTCAGGGATTTCATTTTAGTATATATGTCTTGAATAGAGAATCTTTGTATGATGGTATTGTTTTGTATTTTTGTTCGACTTTGGCTTTCTTCCCTTGATGATGTTTGTAAGGCTATAGTATCCATACTTACACTTTTACTATCAATCATTCTCATCTTTTATAAAATGGCCTTTTTCCATATTATGTCGTGCTTTGGTAGCATTTATTTCTGTTGGCAGTCTTAAGATCGATCTAATTCGATTTATTAACTTTGTATTTTGCTGAAATAGAATATTGAATTTTATAATTTTTCAATGTTTACTTTTTGTCTGACATTACGTCAGTTGTCAAGCTGTCATTTACTTTTTCTTTAATTTTGTGTCTTAATTTTCTTAGTGACTATGAAGGTTTAATTTGATGTATGTAATTTAAATTATTTTTATTAGTATGTTAGCTCTAATAATGTTTATTATTGTTAATTTAATATTGTTTACTGTATAGTAGTTTCTTATCTTACGCTTGTAAAATAATGTTAACACGCTCACAGAATTATTTTATGACTGAATAATACAGACCGTTTTAAATACAGGCAACTCACAATATTTAAAGTATTATAGAAAGAATAATGGAATTCTAGAAACTAAACAATTTGTTTGGAAAAACGCTGACTATAAAAGGCATTACCCAGACATTCCTCTCTTAAACTCTAATATTTAATAAGTATGTCAATGTGGTTTTAATAATCTCTTGAAAAACTGTAAATAAACATCATTGGAACTAAGTGAACTTTTACTGCTAAATAAGCAAAAGCTGCATCAGACAAATCTATAGCGACGCTCACGGCCACAGCGCGTCCGCCAGCAGCACGCATAGATTCTGAAACCGCCTACTTGACCGTCAGCCTGAGAGCCACAGCCCAGCTCTTTTTGATACGTTGCTGCTTGCCTTCCTGCTCTACTTGAAGACTGGCTTATCTGGCTACATGCCCATTTTGCCTGCTCATCACCTGCCTACCACGAGCATACCACGACTTTTGAAGAGTTCCTGTCTGTTTAGCTGCCTGCCTTATCGACCTACTGCCTGGTTACCAGACCACCTGCCCCGGACCTGCTGCCCACGACGTGTGAAGCCGGCCCCTACTATATTTTCTATTCTCTTTAGCCTTTTTTATTTTTTGTTTATAATTATTTAGTTTTAATTAACGTGGCTTACGTGTAGTTATTCTAGCTACACGTAACGTTACAAGGCATAGAGATTTAATAAAAATTTATTGCTACCCTTATTATTCCTGACCTAGAAAAGATGTTCCTGATTTTTGTAGAGCTCTCATTTAGGCATGGAATCCATTTCTTAGCAGTTGTAAGTTCCTTCGAAGCTTTTTTCATACTTCCAGTCTTGTTTAAATTGTTTTTAATCTATGTTCTTGATCACGGAACAGTAAAAACAGTGGAAGTGCAATGCAGCAAAATTACTACGGGAACCGGTGTCGCCAAACACACACAAATAAACTGATAATCATATAATGCACTACAAATAAGCCGATCATTTGATTTGTCGTTTTAATTTTAGTCAAAACAAGCATAAGTCACAGATCCTACATCTGAAAAGAAATCTTCACTCTCTTTAAATAGGACGTGTTTTGCGTTAGTGCAGAAAGTATTTACGACGTTTTGTAATCTAAAGTCAAACTAGATTCTAATCAATATATAGATATAAGAATCCTACGAGCATTCGTAAGGCTCCCATCACACAAGACAGATTATTCATAAATTGGACTTCCTGCCCGGTGCGAGATTTCACACTGGTAACGAGATGTTACAAGTGCCAACAGTACGGTCATGCGGCTAAGACGTGCAAAGTTGCTGCCCCCACATGTGAACATTGTGGTGTAGAAGGGCACGCTGTTCACGACTGCACGAAGAAAACCGAAACGTCAAAATGTGCAACATGTCTTCGCTTCAAAAAACCAGCCAACCATAAAACTGGAGATCAAGAGTGCCCTGCTAAAAAAACTGCCGAAAACAGGTACATAAACTCGATCGACTATGAAGGCGCCTAAGAGCGCCACATACTTGTTGATATTTTTAGACTTAATTTTATTGTTTATATTTTTCTTACATTATGGATAATAACTAAATGTCCGATATAGATAACGCATTTCGTACAGATTCAAAGTCATGTGAGGTTGAAGAATGCAGGCAATATCTCTCGCAATATCAAAACTCACTAACCATACTAACTCAAAACATTCGCAGTATTTATAAGAACATAGATAGCTTTAACGTTTTTCTCCATAGACTTAACTTTGATTGTGACATAATGGTACTAACCGAGTGCTGGCTATAAGAACCTATAAGAGATATATAAATAACCTATAAGAGATATATAAATTTTTGCAACAACCTCCTTAAAAACTTGAAAAATAATTACGGTAAAAATGAATTAAATAGAGCAGGAAACAATAGTAAGCAACTTTGGAAACATATAAAAAACGTCACTTATAGGTCAAAACAGCGGGAATCTAATTCGAGCTTGCTGCTTTCTAAGTCATCGCCTCTTTTGTCAGCCAACCATGTTAATTACTTTTTTGTGAATGTTGGGAAGACTCTTGCCGAACAGATTCCAAAACATTACTGTGTTCCACCATCTTCCTAAAATAATAGATGTCCTTTAAAATCTTTTGGCTTGCTGGATACTGACGAAGACGAAATAACCCGAATCATATCCGGACTAAAAGATGACTGTGCAGTTGGATGGGATAATATAAGCAATAAGATACTTAAAAACTTTAAGCACATACTGGTACCTCCTTTAACACATATATTTCGTATGTGTTTATCTGATGGTATTTTCCTTAGATGTCTGAAAAAAGCAGTTGTAATACCTATCTTTAAATCCGGACACAAAAACTTAGTAAATAATTACAGACCAATATCTTTACTTCCTTCTATATCTAAAATACTAGAGAAAATTGTAAACAGTCGACTAGTATACTATCTTGAAAAACACAATATTTTATCATCATCGCAATTTGGGTTCAGGACCAAATTATCTACAGCCGATGCGGTGCATAGTCTGACAGATTATATCGCAGAAGAACTTGGCAAAGGTAACCAGGCTCTGGGGGTTTTCCTTGATCTAGCCAAAGCTTTTGATACGGTGTCCGATTCCATACTTATAAAAAAATTAGAGGCTTTAGGAATTAGAGGAACACCGATCGATCGATTAGACGATCGATCTCAATTTATTAAATTAGATGATATTACTAGCGATGAGCAAAAAAATACTGGTTATGGTGTTCCTCAAGGAAGCATACTGGGCCCAACCCTATTCCTGATTTACATTAACGATCTGTGTAGTTTAGATATTAAACAAGGCAAACTTATATCGTATGCCGACGACACGGCACTTATTTTTTCCGCGAAAACTAGTAATGAATTGTACGAAAACGCCCAACAAGGTTTCAATACTGTGACTAATTGGCTGCAAAGCAATTTACTAACACTTAATTTATTTATTTATTTATTTAGGTTAACCAACAATTGTTTACACGATGTACATTTCAGACTTAATGACTAGAGTAACATTTACAAGTGCAACAATTAATTACAGGTTAACACCACATGCACAAAAAAACGGTTTAACATACTCAAAAACAAAATCAAAATCGAAATTAAAATTAAATTAGATTAAATTAGATTACATTAGATTAAATTAGATTAAATTAGATTAAATTAGATTAAATTAGATTAAATTAAGTTGTCATTGGTTTATTTACAAGAACTCGTAGGAATTTATTTATGCTATCGTGGTGTACATCTACTAAGTCACTGAGGCCATTAAGGATCTTGCATAATCTAGGCATCGGAGAATTCGCACCTAGTACAGACTTTCGACGTGGCGGACACAGGGGTGTTATCTTATTCCTAGGATATCTAGAAGGCGCACGGAAACCAATAAGCTTCAGTAAACCGGGGCAGTCGATCTCGATATATTGCGCAACACTTTGTAAAGAAACAAAACATCATTTATATCTCTACGCATAGACAACGACTGCATCTTGAAATGGCACAGACGGACTTTATAAGAGGGCAGACGCTTGGATTGCCCGTCACTGAAGGCTAGATGCCACACAAAACGTTTCTGGACCCTTTCCAGACGCAACATGTGAGTGGCATAGTGCGGTCTCCACACAACACTACAATATTCCATAACACTGCGTACAAAACTGTTATATAACATTATCTTGGTGCTACTTTTACGAAAGCCTTTGGTGTTACGAAGTAGGAACCCAAGCATTTTTGATGACTTTTTAATAATGTCATCAATATGAGGAACAAAAGTGACCTTCCTGTCAAAAAGTACTCCTAGATCCCTTATTTTTTCCACTTCTTGGACTTGTTCTTGGTCTATGAAGTACTCTGTGTCAATACAACTAATTTTCCGCGTATATTTAACATGGTAACATTTCTTCGGATTTAGTTGCATTTTATTATTGCGGCACCATTTTATAACCTGGTTAAGATCGTGCTGCAGAAGTTCGCAGTCTCTTTTTGACTCTTTTACTCGTGCAAATTTTAGATCATCTGCATACAGAAAAGGTTCATAAAAACGAAAACACTCAAGAAGGTCATTAATGAACATAATAAAAAGTATTGGGGGCGCCCGAAGTTATCCTGTGTGCAGCCGATCGAAAACCGTTTACAACGACAAAAAAATCGCGTTCAGCAAGATAGGACTTGAACCAGCTTAATAAAGGCCCTGTTATGCCATATGCTGCCAACTTATATATCAGAATAGAGTGAGGCATTTTATCGAATGCCTTACTGAAGTCGGTGTACACTACGTCAAATTGTTTGCCTCCATCTACTGCCTGTATTAAGGACTCTGTGAATGACACCAAATTTGTGGCTGTAGATCGAGATGCTACGAAACCGTGTTGGTTATCATTAAGATACAATCTTAAATGTTGCTGAAAGTGTGGACATATTATGGATTCAATAATCTTTGCGAATGTGGATAGGATTGAAATTGGCCTGTAGTTGCCTACGGTATCTTTTTCATCTGGCTTATGCACTGGGACAACCTTGGCTTTTTTCCATTCTGACGGAAAAGTTCCAGTAGCCAGCGATTCATTATATACTATTAGTAAAGGAGACACTAGAGCTGTGGCACAGTTATGAATAAAAACAGGTGGGATGCCATCCGGGCCAGGTCCTTTACTAATGTTTACAGTTTTTAGTTTTCTTAGTACACAGTCGCGGTCAATCACTGGAATACTCAAACCCTGACCATTATTATGGAGTGCTTGGAGGTACGTTGTATGGCAGTTGAATTCTGTACCCTCGTCAGGCGTGTACACGGTTGCAAAATGGTTAGCAAAAAGGTTGCAGATCTCAGAACCGTTAGATGTAACAACCTGTCCGTCAGTCATTGCCAAAGGGTAGCCACTAGACCCACCGCGTTTCGCTTTTATGTAACTCCAGAGAAGTTTGGGATTATCTTTTATGTCCTTCTCAATTCCATAAATATAGTCATTATAAAGATTCATGGCAAATTTTTCACACCGCTTGGAAACCAGTTTCAGTTCAATCCTATCTAAAGGATTCCTGTATTTCCTGTAGCGCAACCTCAACCTATTTTTTTCCTTTAATAATTTCAATAATGCTTTATCAAACCACGGCGGATAGCGACTGTTGTTTGGTTTTCGATCAGGCACAAATTTCCCAATTACGGACACTTGTAAAAAATTGCCACCATGTTCACATTCACATCACGAGTATTCAGAAAAAGTTCATTCCAGTTTAGCTTATTTAGGTAATTATTAATTTCAGGGTAATTAGCCTTATAAAAGTTAGGTCTTGAGTCCATACTATATGGTAAATTACAATTCTTTAGCAAAGACATAGTTAGTTCAAGGGGGGGATGCAATTTGTCGACAGCTACTAGAGAATTGCTAGACTCACTCACCAAACAAGTTTGCTCCGTTGACAAGACCAGATCCAGTATTCGGCCAGAACAGTTCTTTACGTGATTATATTGTGATAGTTGATTTACATTCATAAAATCAAAGAGGTTTTGACAAGCCTTAGGTAGGGAATCATTTACGGCTGTTTTATCCCAAATCAATTTACTTAGGTTAAAATCACCAATTATGTAACAGGGGATATCCGTTGAGTCGAGCACTCTGTTGCAGCTGTCCACAAAATTATCCAACGCTGCGAGACACACCGGTGGTGGCAGATAGACGGCACAAAGAACAACCTGGTGCGACTTGTGAGATGTCGACATGTCAAGTGTGACCCAGAGGTCTTCACAATTACTTTGCCAGCGTTCGATTCGTGCGGAGTTAATTTTTTTATTAATTGCTATCAAGACTCCTCCCCCGTTTTTGCTGTGCTGAGACCCAGCTGTTTCTCTGTCCCGTCTGTAAACTTCATAACGATCATCAAACAATTCACTACTCAATACATTACTGTTTAGCCAGGTTTCCGTTAATACTATAACATCATAATTTGTATTGCACAGATTAAAGTAAAAAATATTCGTTTTAGTTCTTAATCCTCTACAATTTTGGTAATAAATTGAAATATCTTTGAATTCTAAGCAGTTTAAACCTAACGCATGCATTAAATTACAATAACAAAAACAATAACAATAAATTACATACGCATCAATCATCATTCAACCTTACTAAGACTACTCTTGTTCCTTATTTGTATATGATCTGCGCCATCAGTTTTCCTCACAAATATTCTGCCATTTCTGACCCACACGTATTTATAATTCTTCTCTTTGGCTTTTGTCCTCGCAGCTGCATGAAGAGCTCTATTTGTCGGGGACAGGTGTTCAGTAACATAGACTGGAGATATTGGCCCAGCATATCCGAGGTGTGAACTGTTCAGCTTTTCTTTAGGGTTGGCTTGATTGTACTTGATTTTTGCTGCCAGAAGATGATCGCGCATCCTTGGTGCGGCCATCTGGACGATTATAGAGCGAGGGCGGTTACTTGATGGGTTGGCCTTAGCAATGCGGGTGCAATGCATTACATCTCGCTCACTGATTTCGCAATTAACCACACTCGCAAGCTGAGTAACTATGTTGTAAACATTTTCATTTTTATTCTCCGGTACACATTGCAATTCTATGATGTTCGATCTTGATTGTTGCTCCAGATTAGCAAGTTTGTCATTGAGGTCTTCCACGGTGACCTTGAGATCTGTGTTTTCCAATTCTAACTTTGTGATAATTTCCTTAGACAGCTCATGCGCCTTCATTATATCTTCAAATTTACTATTCATGAAAGACATAGACTCAACAATATCAGCTATCTCCTTCTTAATTGGTGCCAGTACTTTGTTAATCGTGGAAATAATAGTGTTATTAAACTCCGCCGACATCTCACTTAATTCATGTTTAATTACTTCACTTATAACCGAGCGCAGTTCGCCGTTATCGTTGGACGTGGAAGGAGGCGAAGGCGGTGAAGGCGGTGCAGTGGCTTGTCTTTTCGGGCCTCTGGTCGTAGACACGTTACGAACTGGAGTGGAGTCGTCCTTGCCCAACTTTGGCGTTTTGCTCAAACAAGACAGACACTTCCAGGTAGCCTTCTTATTAGGAGATTTAGTAAGGGGTATACAAGCATAATGATAACGCTTTGCACAAGTTGGGCACTTTAATGATTCCGCCTCTAAACCTGTTTCACGTTCATTAGTGCAACAGCCCCATTGTGCAGTTTTGTCAGCCATGATAACTATTATTTGTTATTATAGTTAGCGATACCGTGATATGAAATAACAACACAAAAAATACAAAAAAAAGAACAACAAAAAATATTGTGTGTTTGTCGTCTTCCTAGAGGCAGTCCATGATAGGCATCAAGTGCTGTCCCGCCTGTGTTAACTTATATTTGGCGCGGGCCGTCGCCTGAGTCATCGGACGCCGCTGCAAGCGATATTGACGGTTCTGCGCACTGCCGTACCGTGCAAATTCCGTGAACTGCGCGTAAAGTGTCTTGTCATTCACTTACCGGCTGAGTCGTTAACTTTCAAATCTGGGAAAGGTTTGCACTTAATAATGTTCAAATTACACACTTTACTCTAGTTTTTTTAAAATTAATCACACATTAGCAATGGCATCGAGTCACTGTGTCACTTTTATTTGTTAATTGTTCGCGAGTTGTATTGTATAACTGATTAAAACACAGAGTGAAAAAACTACGTATGTTGACCGTTTGGATGCCGAGACAAAGAATTAATGCAGAAAAGACGAAATATATTCACTTCTCCATGCGCAAGCGCCAATTAAATACTACTAACTCTCATCTGTATGCCCACAAATGTGAATTCCATCCAATCAGCATGTGTAATATTCTTTTATCCTCAAAACAGACAACATAAAATACCTCGGGGTTATAATAGATGAAACACTCTCCTTTAGACCACATATAGAAAGCCTACTTAATAGAGTGCGCAAATTAATTTATGTTTTTAAAAAGTTAAGAACGATTTCAGATTCAAAACTAATCAAACAAGTGTATTTGGCCCTAGGTCAATCAGTAATTCAATACTGTATCACTTCATGGGGTGGAGCGAAAACGCGGTGAAAACGCATTTACTGCCTCTTGAAAGAGCTCAGAGAGCAATTTTAAAAGTTGCCAACTTCCATCCTTTTCTCTACCCCACAGATCTGCTTTACAAATCCTGCAACGTGCTGACTGTTCGCCAGCTTTTCATAATGCACTTTGTTTTAAAACAACATACCATGCTTTGCTATAACGCCGTAAATACAAATAATAAGAGACGAAATGACATCGTCTGCGATTCCAATGCATCCTCAAAATATGTCTTTGTAAATAGATTCTTTACATTCTTAGGGCCATTTATGTACAATTGTTTAAATAGAGAATTAAGTATCTATAAGTTAAATAATTTTAGCTGTAAAAAGATTATTCTGAAACATTTACTTAGTATCTCTTACGGGGAGACAGAAAATCTCCTGGTTATAACGAAATAATATTGTTTGCCGTGTCTTTAATTTAATTTATTTTAAGTTCTATACATACAAGTTATATTAATTGTTAATTTATTATTATTATAAGTTTTAAGCACTTTCTAGTCTGAAACACAGGTCCAACCTAGTTCAGGCAAATGAGCAACTGTGTTATCTTATATGTTTAAAGATATTTTTTTTTTTTTTGTTGGGACAATCCCACCGCACTATTCCCAAACCACTGCAACTCCTGAAAGCCAGAATCAACAGTGGCGACCACCAGAAAAGCGCCGAGGCAATGAAGCTCGACGAAGTCCCGGAGAATGAATTTAACTGTCTTGGATCCCGCAACGAAATTAATCAGAAAATAATAACGGAGGAGTAGGAAAAAGTACAAATTTCCACTTCCCTCCATATCAAGCAGGAGACAGAACGAACAAGGCCAATAGGCACAAAGGGTCGTTTACAACTGGGATAAGCCCAGTTGCCTAGCACCACGGATAAAAATTTGCATTAATATTAAGGGGTCCTACATTGTGAGCTGCTATATTTGTTTCCAATAATAGGTATGACAAAAATGCTTGAACGCACGGAAATTTGTTCTAGTTTCCACAAGGTCCGTATAGTAAACAACTCCAGATGCAGCCTGTACATTATTTAACATAAAATTGCGCTCATTCTGCCAAAGAATACACTCCCATAAGATATGATGTGCAGATTGTACATATTCGCAGTCAGACGTAGAACACTGACATAAAGGTGAGGCAACGAGCTTGAAGGAAAATAATTTACTTTTAAAGTTACCATGCCCTGTGAGAAATTGGGCAACACAGTGATCCACCTCCAGCCACGTTCTGGCGAGCCGCACGCGAACGGATGGAAAGAATTGGTGGAGGTGTCGGCCCTTGATGGAATTATCCCACCTACATTGCCATTCGGATAAAAGTTCCTCCCAGACGTCAATATGTGGTTTAAATAACCTAGAGATTTTCTCACGGTCACACCAAGTTAAAAAGTCCGCGTCCATGGTCTCTCGTGCGGAATAGTACATTGCAGCGCGTCGCTGCACTTCAAGGTCGACCGGTACGCCAGCAAGTACCGGTAAGGCTTCAGTACTAACCGTCCTGTATGCTTTGCATAAGAATATCAAAGCCAAACGCTGGCTTTGAAGTAATTTACGTCGTACCGCCCCTATTGTGGCCCTATCAGCCCAAACAGGCGCACCATAGCACATACAACCCAAGTAAGTAGCCCCATAAATAGTCTTTAAGGTTAAAAAAGACAGACCCTACGTAGATTTAGATATTCTCGTTAAGGCATAGAAGTTCTTTTTTTGCTTTTTCACCGACTATTTTAATATGATCTATAAATGCAAAATTCCTCTCTAACACTAGACCAAGATAGCACACGGACTGCTTCCTTTTTACGGGAACGTTATTAAACTTTATAGTAGGACACGATTTGAGATTACCTTTCAAAATGAGTTGATAAGTTTTGTGCGGAGCAAAGGTCAGGCGGTTTCGATCACCCCACTGAGATATTAATCGTAGGCAAGTGTCAGCCAAGTTCTCGAGTCCAGCTCGAGTACTTGATTGAATGAGCAGAAGACCGTCGTCCGCGTAACCGGTTAATGAACAGCCGCTTGGAAGCGGAATCGCGAGGAAATCATCAAAGCCTAAGTTCCATAAAGGTGGACCAATAACCGAACCTTGAGGACATCCCATGGTGAGAGACTTCGACATGGAATGATGACCGAGTTTAAGTTTCGCGGAACCATTTAAAAAGTAAGAGTAAACTAAATTGTATATATTTCTATAGCAGCCCCGAGTTTTCATTTTAAGTAATAGCATTGGCCACCATGCGTTATCAAAGGCCCCAGAAATATCTAGAAAAATCCCAATTACGTACTTATGTTCAGATGTATTAACAATTTTCCTAACAGTAAGGGCCGCGTCTACGGTAGATTTTCCCATAGTGAAACCGAATTGATTGTTATGAAACTTTGGTCCGTCCGGTAGCAAACGTGGAACGATAAGGCGCTCCAGGAGTTTGCCCAAAGATGGAAGTAATGTTATGGGCCGGTATGACTTTGGGTCGTCCGGGGGTTTGTCGCCACTTTTCGGGATGATTCGTATAAATCCACGTCGCCAAATACGAGGAAATACGCCCTCTGCAATACAACGGTTGTAAACGGTTAAAATCGCATCACCGGCTGTTTTACACGCTTCTATAATCATCCGATTAGATATTTTATCTTCACCTGACGACTTGTTGAGTGGTAACCTCTTGACAACGTTAATAAATTTGTTAGTGGATGGAAGGTCTGACGCTGGTGATTCAGGTGGTACAGCTGCCCACGCTCTGATCTGTTGATGGTAGTCGTTGTCATTAGAAAGTAAGTCATCAGGTATAAGAGTGTTCAGCAAAGCTTCAGTTGTCTCCTCAATACCGGCGGTGTGTTTATTATTTACTTTAATGTTCTGAACAAACGCGAGGTCGACTGATCGATTGGCTTTAAACTCATGATATAAAGGAGACCACGGACCCTCTTTATCAAATTTTTCTTTTTCCACCGATGCTCTGTAGCGGGACCTGGCAACTCTAAAAGCATTCAACGCAATGGAAAGAGGGTCACCGGTGACCTTACGTTTTTTAAGCTTGTTAAGATGTTTACGCGCTCGGCGATAACCCTTACGCTGTTCAGTTAGGTAGTCACACCACCAATCGCATCTACGTACATTGGTCATAGATCCACGACCAATGGCAATGTCAGCACAGTAAGTAAAGGTGTCTGACATAATTTCAGCACTTTCCTCAGCTGACAGCCCATCACGAGTGAAATCTTTGGCGTGAGACGCAAGAAGCGAGCTAAAGAATTCCCAATTCGCACCCTTACATTTATACCTAAAGTTACCAATTGCATGTGTCGTACCCTGAGTAAAAACCGGAACAAATTCGTACACGATCAAGCGATGATCACTACAAGACGCGTCCGGTAGGACACGCCACCTATCCAAGCGTACGTCTGCACTAGACAGTGTGACGTCAATACAAGATTCGCCCATTTGGCTGCAAAAAGTTGGTGGTGCGTCAGGGGTATTATGAATAGTCAGATTCATTTCAGCAATGAAATCTTCAACAGCGCAGCGTCGTTCATAATCCGTAGACCGAACTTTGCCATACCATAAAGTCGAAGACGCATTAACATCAGCGCCAACGATAACTTTGCAGCCCGCGAGCGACTGCAAGACGTGACGGAGATTATGTATATGAGGACCAACAGGGTCTGAATATTGAAAGTAGCAGCTCACAACGTAAACTTTAAAAGAAGACGATGAGACCTCCGCAACGGCACAATGGGGTGTCATAAGGTTACGCAAAGACGTTACTGTGAAGTTAGAAGAACGGGCCACGTAAATTCCGGCTCGTGCTTTGCCATCCAACTGTACTACTTTGTGACGTAAACACGCGTTTTGATATTGTTCTTGAACAAGCACTATATCCAAGTTATAATCGATAGTAAGTTTGTCTAGTTTAGAAGTCGCCACCCTATCGTTGTGGAGATTTAATTGTCCTATGGTTAATCTATCCATTATTTTAGTAGTTGGTGTTGAGGATAAGTTGTTCGAGCTTAAGTTTATAAGTTGCACACTCGTGTGATCCACAGCGATGGTCATATGATTTCTTGGAACGTTTACAAGCAACGCAAGACGGTGTATAATTTAAATTTTCCTTATGCGGGCAGTCTTTGGTTGTTTGGTTGTTGGGTTTCATGTGCCTCAGAGCAATTAGAAAGATATTTTATTGTAAACTGTGCCTTTTGTTATAAATAAACGATATTTATTTATTATTATATTATTATTTATTATTAATGCCAAGTAAATTCCGCTACCCGACCATAGATGGCTGTATTCTCAGTGGTTGCAATTATAAATTTTATTGCGTACGCTGTAAGGTTGACATTCGTGTCATCGGTCGATATTTTCTGCTACTCAACCATGGCAGTAACATTACATTTTTAATTACATTATCGATATCGATAGATACCCGATTTCTTAATTCTAAAAAATAAACCTTGTTTGGAGTTCAGTAAAACTGTAGAATGAATGGCGTATTATTGTGTAAACATAAAATATTCTATGTATAAAAATATATTACTTTTCGTTAGTCTCGCTAAAACTCAAAAACGGCTTATATCAACTTCTAAAACATATTCAGAGCATATCGTGTTTAATTTGGATGGCATCTAATTAACTCTACCCGTTGCATCTATCCATTTCTCTATGACGCTAGCTTCTTCAGGAAATCTCAAAATCAGAAGGTTTTTTCATTTAGTGATTTCAAGAAATTGCTGCACAAATAATCATTGTAATAATTATTATGCATGCAATACAGCATACTTCCATTTTTTTGGAAATATTTTATCCACCTAATATAAAAGAAAATATAGGTGCCTATTTTTTTTATCGATATCTATCTATAAAATCAATACCCGACCCGACTGCATCCCTAATTGAGTAGCGAAGAACTTTCGAGAACGAAATAGTGAAGACATTCAATCCAAAATAAACTTTATTTTAATCGCATAAGGTTGATTATACCTAGACGTTTTATTAAATTATTAGTAAATTTAAATTAACAAAGATTTTATCAGAAAACAAATAAAATCGTTTTTACCGATGATACGAAACAACTCCATTTTCAAGATTCTTTCTCCTACTATAATTTTTGCACTCCAAAATGGAATAAAACGGCATAGTTACGGAAAAATAAATTTGTCGCGAGACTAGCAACTCGACGCGATGTTAGAACACGACTGGAATCAGTTTGGCGTGAATGCGCTTATGAGTGACACGCGTGCCACGCCTACTTTGCATTTCCACTGTTTTTTCTGTTCCGTGTTCTTGATGTTCATTTTTAATAAGTCTGTGAATGGCTTTATATAATCTACATTTCTCTAGCTTTTCATCATTTGATAGATGTTTTCTACTTGGTAAGTTCGTTTCTTCTATTTATAAGGTTTTTTGTACTATCTGAAATGGTGAATTTTTGTTTCTTCGTTATATTTTTGTTTTGTACTGAACGTAAGCTTTCATCAATCGCCTTCTTGATTTTTCTATAGTATGTCTCTACATTATCGTATTCTTCTAGTTTTATGTTTGCGGTATAAGATTTAAAAGTTTCTTTAAACTGTCGCCAGATATACCTATTTTATAAAAAAAAACAAGATTGTATGACGACCACGATTGTATTGTATGATCTTTATTATCTTGCTTATGATTTTAGTATGTTCACTAAGAGTAGTAGTACTATAAATAATCGCGGTATGGCCAATATTTTGCATAATATAAGTTTAATGATGAATGAATTTAATCTATAAAGGGTCTTAAATACGTGTAGTTCTTCTGATGAAGTGACAAATTTGCCTCACACTGTACCAAGCAATGTTACTGAAGAAAGTGAACTGTTTTTTCTCTAATAGATATATCAACATATTGCATCAAAATATAGCAGGATTGATAAATAAAGCAGATGATTTGTTGGTGTGTCTAGAGGAGCTATCTAAGAAAAAGACAAATGTTGATATCTTGTGTATTGCGGAGCACTGTATCATAAAAGGGTATCAAAATTTATTATTTTTACATATCTATAATTTGGCTGCACATTATTTTAGAATAGAACAAAAAAGGGGTGGTGAATGTATCCTTGTTAAAAATGGGCTACAATGGATAGAATTGCCAAAAGTACCAAAGTTGTCAACTCCGGGCATATTTGAGTGCTGTGGCGTGGAACTGATTAATTATAAATGAATAATTGTGTGTATATATAGAATTCCGAACTCAAATAATTTAAATCATTGCTTCGACAAACTTGAATTGCTCTTGCAGGAAATTTTACGTACATGCTGTAAGAAAAGTGTTATCTGCGGAGATTTTAAAATTGATGTACTCAAGAAAAATAGTGTAACTAATGACTTTGAATATCTTTTAATGAGTTACAATCTGACACTTGCTTTGAAACAACCAACTTGCATGGCTAGTTTATCGTGCATTGACAACTTTGCGCATAACTTTAATGCATGTAAGACTGAAGTACTAGAATGGGCATTATCGGATCATACAGCACAGCTGCTTCAGTGTCCAGTACAAAAAATATGTTATATTAAGTATTGGTACGCAACTAGAAGGGACTATAGTGCGGAAAACGTAGTAAAATTTAACCATCTGATTAATCTTACCTTTACAGAACTATATGACACAGATGACCCAAATGTAGCCTATAACCATTTCATTGAGATTTTCAAGCTATTATACCATCTGTGTTTTCCAATAAAAGTGGTTAAAATAAATGCAATAAGAAGAACTAAGTGGTTGTCAAAAGGTATCAAACTATGCAGCAAAGGACTCTTCTATGGCAGTTTAGACTTAATCGTAGCAATATCAATAAAACCATATTATATAATTATTCTAAAATGTACAAAAAATTATCGATTTAACACAAAAAGCACAAAACAATTATAATATAAAAACATCTAAAAAAAAACGAAAATTCCGTGGCAAATTATTAATCGTGCAAAGTAAATAAAAATAAAATGGGTGGCTGCGTCATATCTCATCATAAGACCATTGCGGAAGCATTTAATGATTTTTTTATTCATAAAATACAGCCAAAACTGGATGTCGACTGCAGACCGGGGGCGTGTACATTAGATTTCAATAACAAAACTATGTTTATGGCCCCTAGTATACTAGACGATATTAAAAAGATAATAAAGTCCTTGAATAATACAAGCAGTGTGGGATATGACGGTATTGCTACTTATATACTAAAACATGTTGCGGAGGAAATCTGCAGTCCTTTGAGTCATGTCATCAATCTCAGCATTAGCGCAGGAGTGTACCCTGCTGCTCTAAAACTCTCTATCGCCAAGCCACTATTTAAGAAAGACAATAGGGAGTTAATGAAGAACTATCGGCCGATATCACTAATTCTTATAATCTCTTAAATATTTGAGAAATATATTTACAGGGAACTAAATTCATTTACAGAAAGACATAATATTATATGCGAAGAACAGAAAGGATTTAGAATAGGTAACACTATTGATATGGCTATTTTTGATTTTTTATATAATGATACATCTAACGTGGAAACCGGTCTGTGGCGTATTTTGTGACATGACGCAAGCCTTTGACTATGTGCATTATGGTACACTCTTAAATAAAATTGAAGCTTACGGAATTAGAGGAAATGTCAACAATCTAATTAAATCTTACTTACTTAATAGAACTCAAATAACAAATATAACCAAAATTAATATGAAAAGTAAACATGAAATTGTATTTCAATCCTCAAAACGTAACCAAAGTTTCGTTTGGTGTGCTACAAGGGAGTGTTCTAGGGCCTCCTTTGTTTATATTATACATTAATGATATACCGAAAGCCATCCCTCAACCTTTAACACTTTTTGCCGATGATAGCACCATAACGATACCTTGCAAAAGTAATGATACTTATGAAAGTGACAAATGATTCTATATATCTAATGGTAAAGTGGCTAGATGACAATAACTTAAAAATTAACCTGACTAAAACTTAATTAATACATTTCAGTCAACGGATCAATAGGAACAGTAATTTAAATATACACTACGATGACCAGCCTATACAAGAGGTAGAAACAACAAAATTTCTAGGGCTTCACATTGAAAAAAAACTTAATTGGAAAACCCATATCGAAATCTTGTGCAAGAAAATCAGTAAATCTGCCTATGCCCTGCTCACATTGTCGTCTATTATAGGTGTGGAGACATTACTTACAGCCTACTATGGTTTAACAGAATTACATCTACGCTATGGTGTCATTTTTTGGGGCAACTCGACAGAAAAAAGCACGGTGTTCAAGGCTCAAAAGAGATGCGTTCGTTCAATATTTAGAATTAAACCTACTGATAGTTGCGTGCCTTACTTTTAAAAATATAAAATACTTACTTTGCCATGTCTGTACATTTTAGGAGTAGCTGTTTTGTTAAAACAAATCCACACCGATTTAAACGATTAGATGAAGTAGTCACACGTAATAGGCGCGACAACAGCAGGATATGTTCTCATACTGCGAGAACAACCCTCATGCGCAAAAGTGTTTTCTGTATGGCTCCTATCATATTTAATGCATTACCTAAAAGTTGGAGAGAAATGCCCTTGGCACTTTTCAAAAATAAGCTGAGATTTTTTTTAGTTAGTAATATGTATTACAATGTTGTAGATTTTTAAAAGAAATATTGATTTATGCTACAAGTGCGGAAAGTAAGTGATTTCCGATGAGTGGATAAATCGACACGAGTCGGAAATCATCTTACGCACGTGTATCATACAACATTTTACTATGCATTGTGCGAGGAAATAAAAAAAAATATCTGAACCAAGCAAGAAATTAATAAAATAGCGCTTATTCAAGGGCGCTCAGCATATCTACAGATTAACTAACTTCATAGTTCCTCGGGCATATCTACTGCGCATGTGCAAATAGCTGTCACGTTGTAACGCAAAAAGGCACGAGCAAAATATTCATTCTGCCAAACATATTTAATGAATATTTAAAATTAATTTATTGATCAAAATCTAAATCTAGAGTAATTAAAAACGCTTTAAATGAAGTATTCGTTTTGTTTTACCTTTTATATGAATGATAATCTGTACTTAACTATTTTTTTTTACTTTTCTCAAATAATAAAAACTCTATGCGGCGGGCTGACGTTGGAGTTAAAATTTAAAAAAGTACAGGAAAGTAAAAAGCACTAGTAAAAAAAGTGACACTTTCCGCACAGTTTGGCTGCTTAGAAAACGCTTTTTCGAGAACATGCATTGTAAAGGACTTTTTTATACCGGCTTCTAATATACATAGTTAAGAATAACAATTGAATAATGTGAACTTTAAATTTATTAACTTTTGTATGATTCTATTTTAGTAATGAATATTCTGGACATTGTTTAATTTATTTTGACTATAATATACTTAATTATACTATAATATCTTTAAATCAATTATTTGTTTTGTATGTTGTAATGCAATTTAGAATGACTGCATGTATAATGCAAGTTAATCTATACTAATATTATAAAGCTGAAGAGTTTGTTTGTTTGAACGCGCTAATCTCAGGAATTGAAAAATTCTTTTTGTGTTGGATAGTCCATTTATCGAGGAAGGTTATAGGCTATATAACATCACGCTACAACCAATAGGAGCCGAGCATAAATGAAAAATGTTGCAAAAACGGGCAAAAATATTCCTTTTTGAGAGCTTTTGTTGCGTGCGCTGCGTAAACGGCTTAAGTTACGCAAATATAATGTATGATGGAATTGTTCTTCTTTAAAAGTTCTAAAAAAAAAGTCCGCGACAGCATATGTCTATCTTTTAAGATTTACTCACAATAGCAGCTTTTATGTTCTAAATTTTAATTAGATCGCCGCCGCCGGTAGAAACAAAAGTTTACAGGTTACATTCGTATAGTACTAAGAGTATGAATGAATGAATGAATGAATGAATGAATGATATATTTATTTGCAAGAATATAGGTAGCTAACATAAGTTCTTAAGATCTATAAGGTTTCACTATATTCGGCATTTCAGCCGTGCAAATATTTAAATTTTACATATTGTTTATACTTATAGCATGCAGTACACATTAAGTAATTAGCCATAACATAAAGATATTAATAATAAAGTGACAATTTAAATTTCGATTACAATGCAATTATCAAAATTAAAACTAAATACAATTTAGTCATTTAAAATAATAATTCATATTAAAAATAACAATCAATCATAATAATGTCATGTCAGTAAAAAATAAGAAGAATTATGGAAATGTGTCAATATTAATTATGTAAATGTCATAATAAATTAAAATTAATTACAATTAAATACATTTCTATTCATTTAAAATAATAGTTCATATTAAACATAACGATCAAGCATAATAATGTCATGTCAATAAAAAATAGCAAGAAAAATAGCAAGAATAATTTAAATTTGTCAATATTAATTAAGCAGATGTCACAATAATTATAATAAACAAGTTTTACATTTTACACTCAAAATATTCATTGATGGAATAAAAACATCTCTCACACAACCAGCTATATAGCTTCTTACTAAATTCCAAACCTGTAGCACTTCTAAATTCTTCAGGTAAGTGGTTATATATTTTCACTGCCATGGTATAACAATTTTTATCGCATAATTTTATTCTATTTCGTGGGACTACTAGTGGCTTTTGTGTTATTTTTCTCTTAGAAATAGTCTTTTCATCTTTTTCAAAAAGCGAGTAATGGTTTCTTACAAATTTGCAGGTTTCAAATATATATAAAGACGGCAGGGTAAGCAGTTTTTGTTTAATAAATACTGGTTTACAAGAGTCTGTCCACTTAAGATTAAAAATTGACCTTACACACTTTTTTTGGGCTATGAATGCTCTCTGGGCATCTGTTGAATTTCCCCATAAAGTTATTCCATACCTTAAAACAGAACAAACATGGCTATGATATACCAATAAGGCTGTTTGAATGTCTGTTAAATTTTTGATTCTCCTAAGTGCAAATACAAATTTGTTTATTTTCTTACATACATTATCTACTTGAGCTTTCCAATTGCAATGTCTATCCATAACTACTCCTAAAAATTTTATATTAGTAGGCAGTAGGAGTAGGCAGGATAGGGTAGGTAGGGTAGGGTAGGGTAGGTGTAGGGTAGGTGTAGGGTAGGTGTAGGGTAGGTGTAGTTGTAGGGTAGGTGTAGGGTAGGTGTAGGGTAGGTGTAGGTGTAGGGTAGGTATAGGGTAGGTGTAGGGTAGGTGTAGGGTGGGTGTAGGGTAGGTGTAGGGTAGGTGTAGGGTAGGTGTAGGGTGGGTGTAGGGTAGGTGTAGGGTAGGTGTAGGGTAGGTATAGGGTAGGTGTAGGGTAGGTGTAGAGTAGGGTAGGTAGGATAGGGTAGGTACGTAGCCAGTTGACGGGAGCGAAGCCGCGTGGGACAGCTAGTGTAAAATAATATACCTACAAATTTTGTACGCCATTATTGGCAAAACATGGACGCTCATAACATTTATTAATTCAATACCATGCATGTCTGATTAGTTATGTAAACGCATGTTTGACAAATAACGATTTCTTTCATTCTACGTATTGTTTCACGTGAGTGCATTTCTGCGGATTGCTGCGCATGTTCACCTCTGGAACGAGTTGATGCACTAATACTTAAAAAAAAATACAACCAACTTCTCAATAAAAACACTACAAAGTTAAGAATAACTTAATTTCGTTTTCGTGTCTTTGTTTTTTGACACCGACTTCCAAAATTGAAGTTATTTTTCACTTTCTAGTATTTTTATTGGGTAGTCTGAAAAGAGAAGAGCACATCTCTTGTAGGCTCAGTTAGGTACTGACCGGCCACGGTTACTTCGGTGAGTATCTGAATAGGATTGGGCAAGACACCACGGCAAATTGCCATGACTGCGAGGCGACCGTGACTCTGCACAGAACACGCTCGAGGAGTGCCCAGTGTGTGCCTCAGAGCGGCAGTTCTTAGTCGCCAGGATCGAGCGAGACCTGTCTTTTCCAGCAGTTGTGAGGGCCATGCTGGCAGAGACAGAAAACTGAAGGGAAATTGCCACCTTATATAATTAAATATGACCCGTAGCTTAAAAAACCCACTGAAAGAAGCCTGGAACAGATAATCAGGTGATCTTACCGTCCCGATCAAGCCCGGATAATGCAGCCCTCAGAATTTCAGTTGTGCCTCGTGCAGTATGCGCCGTTGTACTATGCTGTTGGAACCACATGTTCTCCAGTTCCATTTTTTTATTTTATTATATTTTAAAGGCTCTCGTTTGACAACTATCTCACCTGATGGTAAGACAATAGTAATAATAATATACATATAATAACATATTTGTTCCTTTTAAGGATAGAGAAAGACGTTGATCATGCCTCTGGAACCTCATCGACCACAGTAGTCGTTTGGCGGCCCGATGTCGCTTCTAGCGTAAACAACACTCATTTTTTTTGCCTGGGGATATGCTTATGCATACTGCGCTATCACGAGGAGATAGCGCAGTTTTGTGGCACCCAAACCCACTAAAACTCCACAGCGTCTTCCCGTACCGCTTATGGCGGGGATGCGGGCACGTGTTAGCACTCATCCATGAAAAACAACACACCATGCAGTAACTTTGAGCGGGTGTAATGACTCTTCCTGGATTACACGCGGATTTTCTATGCCACAGAGATTATAATTTTGCTTATTCACAGAGCTTGTTCATGATGATATTCGATGAAAAGTTTTCTTCCTCGTGGTCGTGATTTAGAACGGCTTGACGTAGAGTAGGTTACACGCGCTTGGAGTTTACCAGCTACATTTTGTATCTGTTTACTTTAAAAATGTCAAAACAGAATTGACGAAGAAAAATTATAGCATCTTCCGATAGAGTGATGAGTCTTGCACCATTCTGTACAGTCTTGATATGGATACTCCAATTAATTTACGCTATCAAAGTCGTCATCAGGAAGTTAGAATTGAATTATGGACTTCTTTGTTGGTTTTTCTGTCTGGTGCCATAATGACCTTTTACACTTCAACACTCCTTATTACTTCTTTAAGGGATGTAATTAAAACAAGCCTTAGATACGTGTTTCTTTAATTGTATTTGTTATAGCGGTTTGAGAAACCTCTTCATCCTTGTGTCTATTATAAAAGGTGGACTGTATTTGAAGGGTTCTGGTAATTGTGCGTTGAAAATAAGCGGAAAAATATTCACGGATCAATTAACACACACATCATCACATCAGCATTATCAGCCTATTAATGTTCCCACTGTTGGGACACAGGCCTCCTCTCTGTGAGAGGGAATGGGCCGTAATCCACCACGTGGGCCCAGTGCGGGTTGGTGGATGTCACATGTCTTCGAATTTTTGGTTCTAGGACATGCCGGTTTCCTCACGATGTTTTCCTTCACCGTTTTGAGAGCAGTGGTGATTAAATAATTTACACAAAGTAAAGCGCCTGCCTGGGCTCGAACCCACGACCTACAACTTGTAAGTCGCGGCTGATACCACTGGGCCACCACTGCAATTAACACACGGGCGATCTAATATGGGAATGAGGGAAGTAGTACGCTTTACCTTGAGGTGATCGAAGCTAGCCCACGTGTGGCGGCGAGCTGGTGTTCTTCAACTCCAAAATGGCGATGACGACTTACAGGATCCACACACTTAACACAAATGTTTTATATCCGCGAAGCGGGTTAATAGACACGGTACACAAGGTTCTCTGCAATCTAACTAATTAGATGCATCAGTCTCCCGCCATGTGGCTTGGAAAGCTGGCGGTTGAGACGCGAAGCCCGTTCACGATGAAGTTTCGGTTCGTTCTGGCGACCTGTCATCAAGGCGTACATGAAGGGAAAAGGAATGAGGAAGGAACGAGATAATCAGGATATCGATCGCCCGCGAAATCTCAAATGCATTTGTCTATGTATTCGGTCTTTGATTTAAGACATTTACAAGAGATGGCGCTACCATTTTCCCGGCCTTAAAGGGTCACTTTTAATGAAAATTAAACTCCTATGAGGTGTACTACCGTATACCTATTCAGCAATACAGACTAAGATGCGGCTTTAAGAATTTTAATTAAGAGTAATTCTGCGAGTTGCATAATACTTTAAGTTACATACCTATACTTAAATTTTAGAGAAAATTATGTTGCGTCGCAAACTAACTAAAACTAAAAGACCTAACTGTCAAGCCAGGCCTTATTGAGTCGGCCTTAATGGACACAGATGTACAACAGGGCGCACGTAGCTGCCCTTCGCGGTTTTCACAGTAACAACACGGGTTGTACCATCTTTAGAGGTATGCAATTTCTCAACAATGCCTAACGGCCATGAAAGAGGCGGAGCGTTATCAGTAATGATAACTAGAATAGTACCCTCTTGTTTTGAAGGTGCAGGACTATTCCTTTTGGATCTAGCCTGAAGTTGATGTAAGTATTCTGAACGCCAGCGCTGCCAAAATGACTGCACAAGTTTGTCCAGTAGAGTATGTCTCTGAAGCAAGCTGAGCGTGTCTGCTTCAGGAGCGGGAAGGGACAACAACGGCGCCGTGTGCAAGAAATGCGCAGGGGCCAGCGCTGATGGTTCAGTAGGGTCACTACTCATAGCAGTAAGAGGCCGCGAATTAACTATAGCCTCAACTTGGCTAAGGACAGTTATAAGTTCCTCGTAGGAGAAGATTTGTTGACCTATAACCTTGAAAAGGTGAGTTTTAACAACTTTAACCATACTTTCTCAACATCCTCCAAAATGTGGGGAAGCAGGCGGAATAAACATCCAATATAAGTGATTGAAGGAAAGTTCTTCCTCAAGGTGAGGACGAAAATCTTTAAGAAATTTATGAAGGTCGCGTAAATAAGAACCCGCACCTACGAAACAAGTACCGTTATCGGTGTATAAGCATTTAATAGGACCACGTCGCGAAAGAAAGCGTTTTAAAGCTGCAAGGAAAGTCACTGTGCTTAAATCTGTAGCCAATTCAATGTGCGTGGCACGCGTCGTCAAACACGTAAAAATTCAGAGCCAAGCCTTACGGCTCTTAACACCTCGACCACGAAATGGTTTGTACTGCAGCGGGCCTGCATAGTCACAGCCGGTGTGAGTGAACGCCTTGTCGACTTGGTTAACACGCTGGCAGGTAGATCTGCCATAAGTGGAAGAACAGGACGTGGGTGGAATTTAAAACAAGTGTTACAGTTGTGGATTCTGTGGCGAATTATTCGACGTGCAGCTAAAATCCAATAATTATGCCTGAGTAAGGACATAAGCAACTCCGGACCAGCATGAAGATGTTTCTTGTGACAAAAGTCATCAAGTAGATCAATAACATGGTCATGACGCGGTAGAATACAGGGATGTTTATAATCGTAGGGTTCATCCGAATTTGTGAGACGACTACCAACTCGTATGATGCCGTGCTGATCAAGAAACGGCTTAAGCTTATGGAGGGCGGGAGTACATGGTTTATTGTTTTTTTAAATTTAGAATATCGTTACGGAAATAAACATCCTGTACAGCTCGCAGCAATTTAATTTCTGCATATTTGAGATCTGAGCTTGAAACAGTATGTGCACTAGGCAGTTGTCTTAAAAACTTATAGACATAAACAATCGCGCGCAGCAACTTAGACCATGACGACACACGTAGTGCTAGCGCGTAAATTGGCGATTCCGTAACGTCAGAAACCACGGCATGAGCAACTGATTTCTGTTCGGGTGCGCCCTCATGCAGTGCATTGTGGTCGAAAGTAAGTATGGGCCAATCAGATGTGTCATGAGAAATCCATGAGGGTACACGATACCACAATGGATGATGCAAGAGCTTAGCTGGCATAACACCACGAGACAGACAATCAGCAGGGTTCTCAGTACCCGCGACGTGGTTGAAACAATTAGCGGGCATAAGCTCTATTAGCTTAGTAACCCGATTGGCAACAAAAGTTTGCCAGCGGTGCGGTGAGGAATTTATCCAGGCGTGCACTACTTTAGAGTCCGTAAACGCGTATACATTATGGATGTGGAAGTGGGGCGATACTGTGTCTTGTACCTTGCGAAGCAACTTAGACAACAGTAGGGCCGCGCACAACTCCAGTCTAGCTACCGAAATGATTTTTACAGGTGAGACTTTAGTCTTAGCACTAACTAACTGCACGGAGTAGTTAGAACCAATGCCTATTAGCATGTATACGACTCCGCCGTAAGCACGCTCGCTGGCGTCAGCGAAACCTATTAAATTCATGGTGCATCCGTTGACCAACCCCAGATGACGCGGAATAATAATTTCATTAAGTGTAGAAAGCTCAGCACAAAACTGCTTCCAAGCTGTGACTATATGGTCAGGTGGTTTGTCGTCCCAGTCACACTTTGACAGCCAAAGCTCCTTAATTAAGAGCTTGGCGTACAGAATAGTGGGCGCGACAAAATCCATTAAGTCCCATAGCCGAGCCACTGTGGAAAGCATGGTTCGCTTAGTGCATTTATCATCTGGTGTGGCGACGTCAAAGCGGAAACTGTCACAAGACTTGTCCCAGCGTAAACCCAGGACCTTATGCGGTATGGACTTCTCATACTCGATATCGGGCGAAGCCTTATGAGTATCAGGAATGTGTGCGAGAACCTCTTTCGAGTTACTTGTCCATTTGACAAGGTCGAACTGGCCTCGCTTGAAGAGCTGAATAAGCTCATCACAAAGCGAAATTGCTTGCGGTATGGACATGACACTACAGGCAATGTCATCCATATATAATGCGGAAGAAGCAGCAGCAGATGCTGCAGGGAAATTATCGCCTTCATCACCGACTAACTGACGGACTACACGTAACGCGTGATATGGACTAGACTTAAACCCGAAGCAAACACAATTAAATTAATAAACCGTTATAGGTTCATGTTTGCTAAATCTGTAAAAGATGCGTTGAAATCTACGGTCCGATTCACGAACGCCGACATTGAGAAACATTTGGCGGCAATCAGTAGACAGGGCTACCTGAAAGAGACGAAAACGAATTATGATATTAAATAAATCACCCTGTAAATTAGGGCCTGCATGTAGAATATCGTTAATCGACTTTCCCGATGTAGTTTGAATACTAGCGTCTAAAACTACTCGAAGTTTAGAGGAAGTCTTATCTTCGCGAACGACACCGTGATGCGGAATATAATATGACAGAATAGAAACGTTGTCACCCTTTTGTTACATATGAGATTTTGTCGGGGTAACTAAACAAAATCTCTTTTTTTTTTTTTTTTTTTTTTAATACTTCATGCTCACAAACGTACAGAGGCGGACTTAATGCCTTAGGCATTTTCTACCAGTCGACCTTTGGGTGATGCAGAGACAAATAATGGTAGGTGCAATATTTAAAGTTAAACACGATACCTAAGGTAGGTTTATTCAAATACAAAGCTATATACATACATACTATAAATACATACAACAGATACTCAAACATATAAATAAATACACGAAAATACTTAAACAATTAGTGGTAGCAGATAATTGGAGAAAATTATCACTGTAACGATACTACTGCCAACTTCTTACGAACATGCTCGCGAGCTTTCACTTTGAATGCCTTGTTTTACTTAATTAAAACTTTAAAGATAAAACAAAAGGAATCAGTACTCGGCTTATCTCCAACCCCCCACAACCTTAGTTTTACTGACTGAATTTATCGCCGGCTGGCTTTGAAAAGGTGATACCTTTAAGTTACGTTCTAAGACTATAGACTTAAGCTGTTTAGGACCGTTTGTCATTGTCCATAAGCTTAGGGTGTTTTGAACCTGTGGGATTTTGGAACGTTTTGGAATTTCAACGGAAGACAATGACGGACAGGAGCAATTTACAATTTCAGTATTACAAGTGTGAGCGATTAAGTGATGAGTCAGTTGATGTGATTTACCGGGGTTACGAATTGAAAAAGGGATGAATTTAGTTTTATCTGTATTAAGTGAGAGATAACTTATGGCAAGCCATTTAGTGACCATATTGAAACCAAATTGTGCCTTTTGGTAAATTTCATCCCAAGTGTCACCATGGAAAGTTAGAGTCGTATCATCGGCATAGGAAATAATTTTACAGTTTTCAATATTAAGTTGTGTAAGCTTATTAATGTACACTATGAATAACGTTGGGCTCGGAATACTACCCTGTGGCTCTCCATGGGTTCAGACAGATCATCACTCGTATAATTTGAAATTCTGACCCTTTATTCTTCCAGATAAATAATCTTGAAGCAAGTTCAGTTGTTTTCCCCGAATACCAAGTTGATGCAACTTGTTAACTAGGGTGGGAATAGAAACCGTGTCAAAAGCTTTTGCCAGATCAAGAAAAATAGTGAGACATTTTTTTTTGTTATTAATTTTTTTTAAATGTGATCAGTAAAATTATTGAATGCATTTTCTGTAGACTTTCCGGATCGGAAACCATATTGATGATTAGAAAGTAGCTTATTCTTTTCTAGATATTTTATTAGTCTTGTATTAATTATCCTTTCTAAAATTTTTGACAGAGATGTAAGAATAGAAATAGGTCGATAGTTAGTGACACAGTTTCCATCTCCACCCTTCAAAATGGGTCGTACTATAGACCGCTTAAGTGAGTCGGGAAATTTTCCCAGCCTTAGGCACATGTTAAATATATACGTAAGCGGGGCCACTATTTTGTTTTTTGTCAGTTCAAGTACTACAGATGAGATTCCATCATCACCTGCAGCACAGTTACACTTCAGCTCACAGATTAGGTTTTCAATTTCGGTTTCATAAGTGTCAAGAAGAGCAAATGAATTGCTAGATAAGGAAGACGTGTTGCATTGCCGAACATTGGACATGGCACTGAGAACTGATCCAGTTGGAGGAGTGATTTTGTTGCAAAGAAATTATTTATTTGTGGCATTGACAGATTCGTGCGGTGTTGGCTCTATTGAAAGCAGATATAATGAGTTATCTTTTTTTTACATTTCTATTTGTTATATTATTAATAGCATTCCATATGTTTTTACTATTTTTACCCGCTTCTCTGAGTAGATTTTTTTCATATTCACGCTTTAATTTCTTAACAAGGTTATTATAGAAATTTCTGTATCTCTTATATGTTATTTCCAGCACTACGATATCCGGATTACGTTTAAATTTTTTGTGCAACCGATCCCTATTGCGAGTACACCTGATGAGTCCAGTTGTCATCCAAGGTTTCAGAATTCAGTTTCTATTTGTTATATTTTGTGATTTTGTGTTTACATGTATTATATCAGTTATTTTAGATATAAATATGCCCATAGTCTCATTCGGGTTATTCGCTTCAAAAATTGATGTGAAGTCAAGATGATCACATTCCAACTTTATTGCCTCATAGTCAAGATTTTTAATTTGCTTTTTTGTTGGTTTACTTATGTTATTAACTTTAGCACAGCACAATATAGGTGCATGATCAGTAATATGGGAATATATTATAAACGTACTTACAGGTACATTCGTATTCAAAATTACATGATCTAGACAACTGCACGTGGAGCTTTATTAAATGCTGGAAGAAAGCCGTTTAGAGATAGAAAGTCAAAGTACTCACTCAACTCCCTTCCTCCCGGATCTCGAATACGAGTAGATGTGTTTTAAGTTACCGTACCATTATTATTTTTTAATTAATTACGTTTTTAACTATTTAAAAAGAAGTATAAAAATAGGAGTGCATAAGTCCCCCCCCGGTGGGTTCCCGCTTTGTCGAGGCGGGGGGGCTCAGTAACCGTGGCTTGGTCACCCACGGTGAAGCGAAGAGGAACCCGAGGAGGGGCCGCTCGTCAGGGCTTTTGCCGATTAAGCCGACGACGTAGCGGCCAACTAGTAGGTTGCGGTGCCGCTTGGTAACAGGCGACATCGCAACTGAGGCGGGCCGCGATGTCTTATGGAGATTCCCAGGTCCCATACGATATCGCGGCTGAGGGTTGGAGGCCGCGGCGGGAGAGGAGTGCCGGTATTGCGGTGCGCCGCTCTCCCTACCTTCCGCGGCCTAGACGGGGTCGCCACCGTCTGATGGCGGACGCGGTGGGGCCGCAGGGGAAGAGGAGTGTCGGTATAGCGTTAGCCGCTCTCCCTATCCCCTGCGGCCGCAAAATGGTAGGTGGCGGGGCCATTGACCTCGACCCGTCACAGTGGGACCAAGGGTGCCATACACGGGGTCGTCTGGCACCCATGTGCTGAATTGGTCCCTGGGGTGGTCACGGCGTACAGTGTGTTCTGGTGTGCCGGTGATGGGGGGTACTCCCCCGAGGAGGGTCCGGCGACGGACAGCCACGGCGGGTTCGCGGTGAGTGCTAACGCGTGCCCGTGTTCCCGCCATAAGCGGCACTGGAGGACACCGTGGCGTTTTAGTGGGTTAGAGTCCCACATAACTGCACTATCTCCCCGTGGTAGTGCAGTATGCATGAGTATTTCTCCACGCAAAAAAAAAAAAGGAGGAGTGGAAAGGAGAGTAAAAAGGAGTGCATAAGTCGAAGGAGTTCGAAAATTCTCTGCGCGACGTCAAAAAAGTCATCTTGGTGAATAGCAGCACAAGTGCCGCCTCCCAGCGCACACCAGCAGCCCATCCTGGTGATTAGCGTACGGTTCCACCTCCCTGCGCACGAGCATCCTGCTATCTCCCTTGTGTGGCAGCCCGCCGACCGCCAACACAACAAAGGTACGCGCCTGCTTCTACTTACTCCGCCCTCACAGTGACGCAGTGACGGCGCTGGTGCCACCTCCGCAGAGTCTATGCGCTCCTGGTACTCCAAAGCTCTTAATGAGTCATCTTTATTGACGTCCGTCGGTGAAGACTGCTACTTGACATTGTTAACTCTTGTTTACTCACAAGCAAATTGAGCTCTGACAAACTTTTACTTTCCTGGTAACTGGATTGAGCAAACAGACTATAACTATGCCGCAAAAGCGAACATCCTCCGCTTTATCACCTCCGAAAACTGAAGTTCCGGCTAAAGTCAATAAGAAACATTCGGCCATAAAATTGACTGCATCGACCTGCGATCTGGAACACTCTGAGTCGGTGCCTGATCTTCGTGTGCTCGCGGCATGCACGGCGGAGCGAAAAAAGCGCATGTTCAACGAAAATGACGAGAGTGACAGCGATTTCTGCACTATGATCGAGGAGAAATTTGACATATTCTCTAAGGAACAGGAAAAACGCTTCCAGGACTTAATCAAAACCATTAAAGAAGTCAATGCCCAAAATGTCGAGTTACGAAATAGCGTTGAGTTAATGTCAAAAAAATACGACGAGTTCTTATTAAAAATATTGCTGCTCGAGTCTGAGAGGGTAGAAGACAAGAAATATATTAAAATACTTGAAGAAAGACTAGAAACACAGGAGTGTAAGTTGCGGGGAACCGGTATCGAAATCCGAAACTTACCAAAACCCACGGGGAAACGAAAGTCAATCTATGCAACGATGTCATTGAAATTGGCAAAACGCTGGACCTCAAAATCGACTGTTCCACAATAAGGGACATTTATAGAATACCCGCAAAAGATGGCTCTAATCCGATTATTCTTGAGTTTACTACCGCCCTAACAAAAGACAATGTATTGCGGGGGGTCAAAAGTTTCAACAAATCTAAAACCAAAGGATATAAACTAAACACAACTCATGTTAAGTCTGACTATCCCCTAAAACCAATTTACATTTCGGAAACATTGACGCAAAAGACACAAAAGTTATTATATCAGGTGTTGGGCCGGCGCTAAGGTAAACAAAACATGATTATGAACTACGATCTCGCCCGGCCCTTCAGTCTCAGCCCGGTCGCGGTACTGTATAAGTGTATGTGTGTATCCAATGTAAAAGAAATTAATAGACATTACCTCGATAGAAACTGTTTAATTATTTAACCAAAACCGACGACAATAAGAACCCAACATTGGTGACCACCGTCGTGCAATTATTCATTTTTGATATTAGTATATGGACAGATCAATTAGAAGACAAGATTAATCGTGAAATATAGTGAAGTGTATGAATGCAACATACGAACGGACAGAGTTCAGTGACACAAGTTTTATAAGTATTTCTAAACACGCCGCGTAACAGACACTAGATACAATGGATAACCCAAATCAACAAGGTCAAAAACCAATTCAACCACCAAGCTCGGACATTCAAACAAGCGGGGACCTAGCCGGCATCAGCGTGTCCTCGAAAATACCTGAATTTTGGACTGATTTGCCGAGGCTGTGGTTCGCCCAGTTTGATGCGGTGATGGACCCCCAAAAGCAAGGCGACGCAGCGAAATACAACATGGTTGTTGCAAAATTAAGTCGTGAGGCTCTACAACAAGTAAGCGATTTGATATATTCACCTCCAGCAGATAACAAGTTTGTTACAATAAAAGGAACGGCTATTGACAACTTTTGAAGAGAGCGCCGAGAAGCAATTCGACAAGCTCGTAGGTGAGATGGATCTAGGGTCCCAGCGCCCGTCAAAGCTTCTAAGAAGGATGTCGGCACTGGCTACCAACACTCAAGTTTCGGATGACGCATTAAGACGGCTCTGGATTACAAGGCTACCGACCGAAGTGAAAACCGTGTTATCTGTAGCGCCGGATATGAAATTGGATAATTTAGCTAAATTGGCTGATAAAATTATAGAAAATATGCGATCGGGAAAAGTGGCCGCCGTCGCATCTGCCGCGCCGACACCGGATATATCAGACCAGTTAAGACAGATGACCAGGGAACTGCGGCAGTTGCGTCTAGAATTGAACGAGATTAGAGGAAGGAACGTGAATAGAGGAGGAGCATGGAATCGACAAAGGTCGAGATCACAATCTCGAGGGCAACCGAAAATTTCAGGAAGCCCCGGATGGCTGTGCAGGTACCACTACCGTTGGAGGGACCGTGCCAGGATGTGTGAGCAGCCCTGCAGCTGGAAGAAACCTGGAGCAGTGGCTCCGTCGGAAAACTAGATGCCGTGCAGTCCAGCTCGGTGGGGGACTGCAGGCAGTTAGGCGCAAATCACCGTTTGTGTGTAATGGATAGAAAGACTAGAACTCGTTTCCTGGTGGACACGGGCGCCAACGTTTCGGTTCTACCGGTGAGTTATTTTAAGTGTGAAAATTCAATAACTGATTACAAACTTTATGCGGCAAATAACACCGAAATTAGAACATACGGAGTTAAGACGTTAGAATTAAATTTAGGATTACGTAGAGCGTTCAAGTGGACTTTTATTGTATGTGAGGTCAAGCAGGCCATTTTGGGCGCTGACTTTATTGAACATTACAAATTAGTTATAGATTTATATCATAAGAGACTTGTTGATAGCGTTACGAATTTGCGCACGGATGGGTCTATGATACAGTGCGTCGATCCTTCTATTAAGAGTATACTAAATAACAATCCGTACAGTGACCTTTTAGTGGAATTTTCAGATATAACGAAGCCAGTCGCTTATAGGGACATTCCGTCGCATTCCGTCTATCATCATATAGTTACTTCCGGTCCGCCAGTGTATGCGCGCCCGCGACCGCTACCGCCAGACCGCTATAAGAAAGTTAGAGACGAGTTTTGTACCATGCAAGAGCTGGGGATCTGTAGGCCAGGGCAAGGTGAATGGGCTAGCCCTTTGCATGTAGTTCCTAAGAAAGACGGTCAGATACGTCCCTGCGGGGACTACAGGGCCCTTAACGCGATAACGAAACCGGACCGATACCCTATACCTAGGCTGCAAGAATTTACGTATATGTTGCCAAATAAACGCGTATATACACGATTAGATTTAAATAGAGCTTACCACAATATAGCTGTGGCACCTGAAGATATTGAGAAAACTGCCATTATTACTACGTTTGGCCTCTATGAATTTCCACGTATGAGTTTTGGATTAAGGAATGCCGCACAGACATTCCAAAGATTCATGGACCAACAAGTTTTGAAAGGTATAGAACAAATGGGAATGTCGGACGAAGACGCTGATTCAACGATCTTTTGTTCTATAGATGATATTTTGCTGACATCTAAAAATATAAATATCCATAAATTACACTTAAGAGCGCTTTTCAAAAGGTTACATGAGTTCGGCATTACTATTAATTTAACTAAATGCATTTTCGGTCAGACAGAGGTCGAATTTTTAGGGTACACCGTTTCGGAAAAAGGTATCAAACCAACAGCTGATAAGATAAAAGCAATAACTGAGTACCCCAGGCCAGATACGGTTGAACAGCTTAGGCGTTTTATGGGAATGATTAATTTTTACAGGTCGCACTTGCCCAACGCAGTCATACACCAGGCGGAACTAAACAAATTTTTACATAATACTAGGAAATAAGATCAGACGCAAATCGTGTGGGACAAAAAAAGTGTAGAGGCATTCGAGCAGTGCAAGGTAAGCCTAAAGAGCGCCGTTACACTGTCGCATCCAAGTGCAGACGCACCATTAGCTCTCATGACAGACGCATCTGACACATGCGTCGGAGCTGTATTACAACAAAAAATCAAAGGAAACTGGTTACCAATAGGCTATTTTTCAAAAAAACTATCGGATTCGCAGCAAAAGTATTGTACGTATGACAAAGAATTGACTGCAATTTATCTAGCTATGATACATTTCAGAAGTTTAATTGAAGGCCGTCAGTTTACTATTTTTACGGACCACAAGCCACTCATCTTTGCTTTCACGAAAATAGGAACAGATAAAGAAATACCTAGAAGGGCCATGCAACTGTTATATATCAGCGAATTCACTAGCGATATACAACACATAAGTGGCTCAGATAACGCAGTGGCGGACGCGTTATCGCGGGTTGAGTCCATTTCTGGCCCTACGACGATAGATTACAATGAATTAGCGCAAGCACAGGTAGCCGAAGCTCTAGTGATAACAAAATTAAACAGCAATTTAGTGTTCAAACATGTTAATGTAACAAATTCTAATAATCAAGTGTACTGCGAAATGTCCACGGGCAATGCACGACCTTATATACCTTCTAATTTTCGAAAACTAGCCTTTAATAGTATACACAACATAAGCCACCCTGGCGCTCGTACCACCCGTAAGATGATGACAAAGAGATTCTTTTGGCCAGAAATGAACAGGGATATTAATCATTGGACTAGGACTTGCATTTCATGTCAGAAGTCTAAAGTAGATAGACACACAGTTTCGGGTTTATCCAAGTTTCCACCGTGCACGAGATTTGAACACATACATACGGACATTGTGGGCCCGTTGCCTTCCTCGAAACATGGATATCGTTATTGCATTACAATTATATACCGTTTTACGCGTTGGCCTGAGGCCACTCCAGTCTCAGACATATCAGCGGATACGGTATCTAGGGTTATCTTTGAGCAGTGGATTTGCAGATTTGGCTGCCCAAGTAGAATTACAACGGATCAGGGAAGGCAGTTTGAGAGCGACCTTTTTAATGCATTAATGAAACTAGTTGGGGTGCAAAGGATACGAACTACCCCGTATCATCCCCAAAGTAACGGGTTAATTGAAAGATGGCACCGTTCTTTAAAAAATGCGTTGACCGCTCGACTGTCGGCCGACAGAGACTGGGCAGAAGAGTTACCGATGGTTTTGTTAGGTTTGCGAGCAGCAAGTAGGACAGATACAGGCATAAGTGCAGCGGAAATGGTATATGGAGAAACAATCAAACTTCCAGGCGATTTTTTTCATGTAGATAATAAAAAGATTACGGACGAACATGTTTTGCTAAAACAATTACGACACACTATGGGTAAAATAAGGCCTCAGTCACGAGCGGATAGCGACTCGCGAAAAATATTTGTTAGTAATAGTTTGATGTCGTGTGCGCATGTATTTATTCGAAACGATACTCTAAAAAAATCTTTGTGTCCCACGTACGATGGCCCATACCGCGTATTAAGCAGAAATGATAAAGTCTTTAAAGTAAGGCTACCCAATAGAATCATACAGGTGTCTATAGATAGGCTCAAACCGGCATATATATTAAATGAGGAAGAAGACCTTGATGATAAATCATGTTTAGATAGTAATTTAGAAGTAGGAAACAATGCTAGCAAAATTAAGGAAACGAAATCGCCCTCGCTTGATACTAGAACCACACCCTTCGGTGGGCATGTAAAGCCACCGGTACGATTGTGTAGTAACCCACTTACATAAAACTACTAAAAATGTGAACATTGGGATACTTATTGAGAAAACATTGTTCAGATCAACAGGAACAATGGTATGGTTACATATATGTAAGTTGTATGTGTATGTGTGTATTGTATAAGTATGTTTGCAGTTAATTAGTATTTAGTAACGTAGTTTTTTTTTTAGTAACGTAGTTTTTTATATTAAATATTCATACTTGTAGTAAATGAATAGGTACTGTGCGCTTATGCCGAGTTTTATTTTATTGTTTTCATTGTACTCTCTCGTGATAATGTAAACAATCTCTTATATCGAAATGTATACAAAAAAGAGGTTTCTCATTACCGTCTCCAGACGGTGCTTATCCAGTTTCAATACAGATTGATGTTTACGTTAACGCGATTGAGTGTGTACTCACACTAAGGCCTCTGATTGTACTACGGTAACATGATAAATTAAACAACTTGTCCTATTCTAAATAAGTTGTAACATGATACGATGTTTATGTCACACATTCGTAGAAGGCAAACATTCAAATCATCAATTAAGCCCATTCATCTTGTAACTAAACAAATTCCTGTGTGCGTTGTGCGCTCAAATATAAATGTTAGAACTTTTGTAATTAATTATTTGTACTGATAATATTTTATTCTGTAATTTTATTTTCATTTTTGACAAGGGGAGGATTGTTGGGCCGGCGCTAAGGTAAACAAAACATGATTATGAACTACGATCTCGCCCGGCCCTTCAGTCTCAGCCCGGTCGCGGTACTGTATAAGTGTATGTGTGTATCCAATGTAAAAGAAACTAATAGACATTACCTCGATAGAAACTGTTTAATTATTTAACCAAAACCGACGACAATAAGAACCCAACACAGGCAAGAATGTTTAAAAGAACTATGGATACACATTTTGTTGGACTTCTAATGGTATAGTGTATCTCAAGAAAAACGTGGACACTTCCCATATTCGCATAGCCAACGAAAATGATTTAGAAAAGTTAAGAGTCTCAGAATGACTATTATTAGATAAGCTCAGTCATACTTCTTTATATACGTTTTTATTTTTTATGTTTACCCTACAATTTTTTTTTTGTCTTACACATGCACACTCTACACAAATCTCGCTCTTTTAATTCTATATTGCGGACAACCGTATACATACAAGACCACTTAAAAAATATTTAATAAAAACCTCAGTAGTGATGGCCTATCGAGTTGTTTTAAAGTCACCTACATTCTACGAAAAATCTTTTTTGTACTTTTCTGGTATTTTGGATGTTCTGAGATGCTTACAGGTATCCCTCTGTCATTATCTATGCGCAGTTTGCAAGTTATCTAACACGTTCATGTTTAGCTAAATAGCTAAACATGTCATAACTTATTCAGTCTGATTCCATCCATGGTTATGATGAAATATTATGAAGAAATGACCTTAACCAATCACATTCGATAGTCTGAACGAACTGTCGGCAGACATAGACGGGGTAACCATCTCAAAATCGCAGACAGCTGATATTGAAGAATGTCACAAACTTGTAACCTCATCGTCGGATAGCCTCTTAGTTCTAACTCAAAACATACGCAGCATCAACTGCAATATATCAGCACTAGAAATATTATTGACCAGACTTAAGTTGGACTGTGACATTATTGTGCTTACTGAGTGCTGGCTTTCACGTACTTCAGTTATTCCCAACCTTAGTGGCTATCGTTTTGAGGCAACCAAAAGTAACCGTAAACAAAATGACGGTGTGGTGATTTATTATAGAGAACACCTTCGTCTTACAGTAATAGAACCAAATTTTGAAGAAAGTAACTGTCTGGTTGCCACTTTAGATAATCGCACGGCAATCATTGCTATGTATCGCTCTCCTTCTTTCCATAACCTAGATCCTTTCCTACAATCTTTAAACGAAATTCTCTCAAAATATTCCTGTTTTGAGAATATTATTGTCATGGGTGACATAAACATTCCGATCAACCATAACAAAATAGAGGTAAATGGCGAACGATACCTAACCCTTGCTGCTTCTCATGGCCTTCTTCCAGCCCATACTCTTGTTACACGTAGTGAAAGTGATACATGCATTGACCATGCCCTACTTAAAACTAAAAGCTCTGCTATGACAATTGTGCCTACCACATCATTGACTGATCATTACCCAGTTTTGCTGAACCTAAACTTCAAGAAGACTACCCATTTCTCCCTTACATCCATAAAAAAAGTTGACTCTGAAGGCTTAAAACATGACATTCTAAATATTGACCTTAATCCTATTTATGACTCACCAAATCCTAATGCTTCCCTGAAATATCTCACCGAAAGTCTTCACCATAGTAAACAATACTAAAGTGGTAAACCTATCAAGACGAAAGAAAATAATAAAGCCGTGGATTACGCAAGGCCTTCTACGCTGCATGAAAAACAGAGATAAACTACACTTAAAAGCTAAACTCTCTCCTGATAACCAAACCCTAAAAACTACCTACACACGCTATAAAAACTTCTGCAATAACCTATTAAAAAAAGTCAAAAGAGCCTACTAGAAGGATAAGATACAAGCAGCGCAGGGGGATAACAGGAGGCTATGGAAAGTGATAAAAGAAATTACAAACACTTCTAAAAATACTAACCACCCCAATGAACTGCTGTCTGAATCAACTTCCCCTCAATCATCACTAAATGAAATTAATAGATACTTTGTAAATGTGGGTAAGTCGCTAGCTGATAAGATCGAACAAAAGAAAGCGGGGAGATTTTCGGCTGCTACTGGAGACAGCTCTCTCTCACAGCTGAATTCTTTCGTTTTGGAGGGTGCCACCGAGGAGGAGGTGGAAAGTCTCATCGCCAACCTAAAAACAAATTGTGCTACAGGCTATGACCAAATAAGCAGCTCTTTCTTAAATACATTTAAAGGGTTTCTGGTTCCTCCACTGACCTTCATTTTTAACTCTTGCCTTCATCATGGTATTTTCCTTCACAGCCTGAAGAAGTCTGTTGTATGCCCCATACATAAGAGTGGTGACAGGAGTCGTATCATTAACTACAGGCCAATTTCAATCCTCCCAGCACTTTCTAAACTTCTGGAAAGAATAATAAATACGCGACTAGTGCGATATCTAGAAAGCAAACACCTGCTTTCACCAAACCAATACGGTTTCTCGGGAAAGCAGATCGACAGATCAAGCTGTTAATAACCTCATAAACTTTGTAAGCAACAAACTCGACAAAAATAAGAAATGAATAACAATTTTTCTTGATTTAGCCAAGGCTTTTGATACGATTTCTGTCCCGATTTTACTCAACAAGCTGGAACTACTTGGTATTAGAGGTACTCAACTGGATCTTTTCAAGAGCTATTTGACCGGACGGCTTCAAAGTGTTCGGATTGGCAACCTTAATAGTGGTGACCTTCCAGTTACGTATGGTGTGCCACAGGGCAGTATCCTGGGACCAACCCTATTTCTCGTATACATAAACGATCTCACGAATCTCAGGCTTCCCCATGGCAAAATAATCTCTTTTGCAGATGATACTAGTCTCGTGTTCTCTGCCGACACATGGGAAGGGACTTTCAATGCTGCCCAAAGGGGTTTCGATGCTGTGAGGGAATGGCTTGAGTGCAATATCTTGACTCTAAATGTAGACAAAACGAAATATATTTGCTTCAGTATACGGACAAACACAAAAATCAATTACAACCGTCAGTACATCATACCACATGAGTGTGTCTCTAAAGAAAATTACTCTTGTACTAAATTGGAAAATGTTAAAACGTTTAAATACCTAGGCGTTATAATAGACAACAACCTCAACTTTAAAAACCACATTAAGACCCTCTGTGGTAGGATCAGGATATTGATATACGTCTTTAAGACCCTCAGACACGTTGCCGAACTCTCTGTGCTGAAGCGAATATACTTTGCTCTCTGTCAGTCCCTCATCACTTACTACATATCTTCATGGGGTGGATCTCCTAAAACTATTTTGAAACCTGTTGAAGTTGCTCAGAGTGCCATTCCGAAGGTTAGCACCTTCAAACCAATATTGTTTTCCACCGCGCTACTTCATGAATTTTGTGGCGTCCTAACCGTAAGACAGCTTTTTATTCTTCATGTTATAACAATGCAACATAAAAATCTCACCTACGACCCACCCATTTTAAATAGACGTACAAAAGATTTGGTTTGCCCTCAACCGATCGCTTTTAAAATCGATTTCGCCACTAAATTTCCTTTATTTATTGGCCCCTACATCTACAACAAGCTAAATATAATTCTTAATTTCTACCCGATGGCAAGGAAATCTTGCAAAATCAAAGTGTGTGAATACCTCCAGAAACTCACGTACGAGGAAACAGAGGAATTGCTTCGAGTTCCTAGATAGAATACGAATAATATTACCATATTTTAAATTCTGTAATTTAATCATGGAGATAGTCATAAGAGCAACAAACGGTCCGCAATCTCACACACCCTCTCACATTCACTCATCTCACTTCCATCACACTCAAAGAGAGGACTAGTTACACACCTACCATTAGTATTTTTGTTTTTCTTTGCTTTATCTGTTATTTTTTAGTCCATCCTCCATCTGTTTTTTTTTTTTTATTGTATAACATCTATAGTTTGCATTACCTAATTTATTGATTTTGTATTATTATATACTTATTACCTTTGTATTTGATAAGTACATTCAAACATGGGATCATCATTTTCGAAATATCTACTAAAAATTGCAACTCAAGGGAAACGGCGTTGAAGGCTGAAATACAGGCTACGCCTAGTTCGGCCTCAAATGCTAATATTCTTGTGTACTTTAATTTTAGTTTAAGCATTACTTGTGAAAAATTTACAAATTTCTATGAATAAAGATTACTATTACTATTACTACTATTACTACTCAGACAAAAAACGATCAGAGCTGTCTGCAGCAATATTTATGTTAATGTTGCCTACAATTATGATGTTTTTGTAAGACGATAAACCATCTATTTCTTTTGTAAGGATATTAGGCAATGATTGATAGTTTTGAAACAGAATGGTCGGTATATAGCTATAACAGCCACATCTGCATTAGTTTTAATAAGTATACAGTTGGCTTCTTGAATGACGGGTACTTCAAGAGCGGCTTTTATTGTATTTTTTATGAATACTACAACCCCATCATTCTGGTTATAGTGTGTAGATGTGGAGAAACTTAAATATCCCTCAAAGATAGGGAGATTCCGAACGCAAGACATCCAACACTCCGAAAGAACAATAATGTCATTTTCAAATTGAAATCTCTGAAGGAGGATATTCAAACTATCAAAGTTAGCATTAAGACTACGAATATTTTGTGATAATATTTTTAAGTAACAATTTGGTTCCATCAGAATAGATACACAACACTCAGGTTCACAGGATATCTGAAATCGAAAAATTATCGATCTCATTTATTAGATCCTTATCATAAGGATACATCGCAAGGGCTTACAAGACCATCTAGTGATGGGAAAGGGAGGTGTTTACTTAACAAGCGCTCTGATAGTACCCATACTTCCAATAATACATTTATAAATATATTCTGATAATTTATAAATGCTATTGGTTGGCCCGCGTAAGTTCGCCTGTTTGTGCGTAAGAGATCGTTTATGATATTTTGCATGCTAATATTGTGAAGCTTGTAAGAGTTTTGCTTAGACAATCGTAGTCGTGCTCGAAAAGTTGCTGAATAGTTTGTCATTACTAACATTATTTTAGCACATGTGTGTGATATTTGAATGTATTTATTATATGTATATATATTTATTGTGTATAATTGGGAATGTATAAAAGTGTATGTTTTGTATATTTTTAGTGTGATATTAAAAATACTGTGGTGAATATTAAGTTCACAGTGAAAAAGGATACCAAGAGTTAACAATTCAATCAACATGTCATTTCTATAACAACAAAGCATGCAGAAATCCATCGTAGCAGGAAAATAGACCTGGTCAGCCTTAGAGCTTAGTCATTGTTTAGTTGAAGCTTGCAGAAATCAGTTTCGCAGTCGATTCGTATTGCGGGGGTACCCTCCTTTTTCCTCAAGAATATCTTGCCGTACGAAACCCAGCAGTAGTTATACTCAAGTGTTTTTGCCTTTTCTCGTGCAAGATAGAATAATTGCCTCTTCTTAGCTGTTAAGTTTTCAGACATATAGATTGGATTTCGTGAGCCATCTAACAGTATGTCTTTTGAGGATAATTCGTTTTTCTTGTTATAGTTTTTGTAGTCTTGTAGGAGACTGTCTTTAGCAATAACTGTGGTCAGATCAACTACCACTGTGCCACTACTCCTTTCAGATTTGGACTTTAGGTGATAAATATCCCGAATGTCTGATTGCTGTAGGTGGATATTCAGAACCTTACTGGCACCAATGAGAGTCTCGGAGAGAGAAACTTTGGTTTCCTTTTTGCTCACAGGAAAGTTTCTTTTCTCCAAGCTAGATGATTTATTGTCTTTAGCAATAACTGTGGTCAGATCAACTACCACTGTGCCACTACTCCTTTCAGATTTGGACTTTAGGTGATAAATATCCCGAATGTCTGATTGCTGTAGGTGGATATTCAGAACCTTACTGGCACCAATGAGAGTCTCGGAGAGAGAAACTTTGGTTTCCTTTTTGCTCACAGGAAAGTTTCTTTTCTCCAAGCTAGATGATTTATTAAAAGTTTCTAAGCTTTCTATTTTCTTCTGTAATATCTGTATGTAATCTAATTTTTCTCGGTTTTCCCTCTCCAGCTGACCCAATTTTGGTAGTAATTCGTCGTATTTTGCTGATAAGAATTTGGTGGTTTTTTCTATCTCAGCGTTTTGGGTCTTTATTATCATTTACTGTACTCATCAGTGTATTATACCTTGAATCCTGACTATCCGTAAACTCCTTCATCATTTTTCGTATTTCCCCTAAGAAATCGTTTAAGTAATCATCATGTTGATGCTTGCGTTTGAATCTCTGTGTGATGTTAGAGAGATTCTGTGGCAATGTACAAACAGAGCTTACCTCTGGCTCAGAATCATAAAGCATTTCTGTTGGCTTATTCGGGGGAGTTCTCCTCGACATATTTCAAGGCTTTAAATATATATATATGTATATCAAATAAAAACAATATATTATCTCTTATATTATTTTCGGTTGCAAGATTTCCAAAAGACTGCAAAAAGAACAAAAAAGAAAAAATCAACAATAAGTCCAATTTGGCAATGATGGATTCGAACGTGCACGCATTTGCACGGAAACCGCAGCGCTACACCACTAGACCAGACTAGCTTAAGTAACTTGGTCGAATTGTTAGTTCTCTAGGTAACTTGTGATTGTGGAACGTCGTACACTAATGACCTTGCATTGTTTGTCAATGAGACGGCTCACCAACACTACGAGTAGGTACACGTTTTTTTCCTTCCTCCGATCTTAAAAACTTCGAGTTTACACTTTATTCACTGGTTGTCACTTAAGTTAATCTGCACAGTCCAAAGGAACAGCTCTTAGGCTACACGTTAGTATATAACAGACACAAGTTAATGCAGGTTTTACCAACTTTTGAATTTAAAAACACGGATACAAAGAAATGGCTGTCATAACAAGACGGTGGGTAGAGTGCTGGGTGAGTTAATAGCATATACATGAAACATTATAATGCCACGTAAATCCAATAAACAGCTTTCTGCTGTTTTTGGTGCCTTAGGGTCTACAATAGCATTTTTAGGTAGATAGATAATGCCTAATGCTGCTTAATAGAATAAACTTGTACCATTATAATGCACCGTAAATCTTGTATACAGCTTTGAGCTATTTTTAGTGCTCTTTGTTGTGTAATAGCACTTTTAAGTGGTTAGTAAAAGCCTAAACCTGCTGAACAGCATAAACGTGAATCAATGTAATGCTTGCATTTCTAAAGATCAACTGAGTTCTGTTGTATAGCTAACAGCTCTTTAATCAAATACACGTGAGTTATTGTAATGCATAAAACTGTAAATAGGTTCATTTTACGATATTTGTAAAACCATTTGTCGGCCATATAGAGGATAAGCACAATATTCGCTATAACCATGTTTTTTTTTGTTGACGGCAGCATAATTATTTTAATAAGCCACGCGCAGGCATATGCATATGAATATGGAGATCATGCGTTCAGAAAGCTATTTTATCAACAGACTCTTGGCAAACGGATACAAGTTGAACAAAATTTCTGAAACTGGTTTATTTGTTTTGCTCGAGGATCCCCAAAATTACTTTCAAATAATAGCACTATTTCAGTCTACATCAAGTCTACTGGTCAAAGTCAAAGTCAAAGCATTTTATTTCAAGTAGGCCAGATAAAGGCACTTTTGAATTGTCAAAAGACAAAATAAAATATTACAAAATTATGGTGCTACAGTCCCAGTCACAAGACATAATAACTGTGAAAGGACCGTAGATGTCCATTCCAAGGCGTAGATCTCTATGGAGAAGAACGGGCAAGAAACTCCATGGACACTCTTTTTCAATTTGGTAATTATTACAAATCATTTGTTACATCATTCATGTTGAGATTACACATTATGTGAGAACGATGTAGCAAGTTAAAAGTGTACATAGTAAATATAAAAAGACAATTCAGAAATAAAATTAGAATCAATTAAAATAAACCATGGCAGCTAAGAGATGACCAGTCCCAATCGACAGCGCCCGTTCACGAACATGACACATGTATCAGCACCACTCAGCTCAACCATTTTGAAGGGAGCTAAATGATCAGACACACGCGCCACCATCGGCGAGACAATTGAGTGAGCATGACATACTCTCAACCACCGAAGACATTCAAATCAATAGAAGACGTAGGTATCTAGACAATGATAGCTCTGAAGTACATGGCACTCACACAATGCTGGCTATGCTGCTATATAATACTAGAAAGATTAACTCTATATAATGCAAAGATAGTAGCAATCTTCATCAGCTCCGACAATAACAGTAAACGATACCTACGACAGTCTTACCAAAAAATAAAATTTTAAAAATACACATAAAAACGAAATTAAAAAATAATAATATTTAACCTGTCAGCAAGCAAATTTTTGTAAAAGAACACGAACATTGTCTTGAGTTCAACACAGCGACCAACTATGCTAATCATCTAAACAATCATTAACAGAATAGTATGCCTTAGAACAGAGATTAGCTTTTACTTTTGCTTTAAATACGTTAAATGGCAAATCTAGAAAAGAAGACGGTAACCTGTTGTAAAAAGTTATACCAACCCCAACGAATGAACTATGCACCTTATGAAGTCGATGAAAGGGAGCTCGTAGTTTGTCCTTATTTCTGGTGTTAAAGTTGTGAATATCACTGTTTTTACTGTACAAATGAATGTTCTGCCTAATATATAAAATGTTGGCGAATATGTACTGTGAAGCCGCTGTGAGAACACCAATCTCTTTAAAAAAATCTCTTAGAGAAACACGCGCACCTAATTGGTAAATGGCACGAACAGCTCGTTTTTGAAGCACAAATATATTTTGGATATCAGCGGCTCTGCCCCACAGTAGAATACCGTAGGACATGATACTGTAAAAATAAATAAAATAGACCAACCTCGCCGTATCAACGTCAGTGTATTTTCTAACTTACCCGCTAGGCTTGATATATGTGGCCCCCATTGAATTTTTGAGTCTACTGTTATACCCAGATACACAGCTAAATCAACAGCTTCGAGCTTCTTATTGCCGAGGACAATGTTGGGACCCAAATTTCTAACATTGGGCAAAGCGAACTTTATGCATTTAGTCTTCTTGGCATTAAGAACAAGATTATTTGTTGTGAACCAATTTGTGACCATTGATAGTGCGTTCTTCACGTCGTCAAAAACTTGTCTATTCCTATCTTCTTTAGAGATCAGAGAAGTATCATCTGCAAACAGTACAACGTCGCAAATATCCTTTAAATAGAATGGCAGATCGTTAATATAAACCAGGAATAAAAACGGACCCAGTATTGAGCCTTGAGGTACACCCAGCTCAACAGGTAACCTGAAAGATTTAACGCCATTAACGTCTACGCATTGGTATCTATTAAGTAAATATGACTTAATTACATTTAGGGCTTCGTTTTGAACACCGTAATACGCAAAAATAAACTACGTGTTTACGCAAGTGTATCGTGGTGAACGCAATCGAAGGCATTAGAAAGATCGCAGAAAACACCAATTGCATTTCTCGACTTCTCCCATGCGTCACATATGTGTTTCAACAAAGCAACACCCGCATCTGTAGTCGAGCGACCCTTCGTAAACCCATATTGGTCATTGTGAAGGAGGCTATTTAAATTAAAATGTCTTAGTAACTGCTTAAGAATTAACTTTTCAAATATTTTTCTGAATGCAGACAAAATAGAGATTGGTCTGAAATTACCAATATCATTTCTGCTACCGGATTTAAATAGAGGGATGACTTTACTGCTCTTCATGAGATCAGGAAAAGTACCCAAATCAATGCATTTGTTAAACGTAACAGCAAAATAGAGGGCCATAATGTCTATTATATTGCCCAAAAGTTTGGTAGATATGCCCCAGTAATCACCCGTGTTTTTAGATTTAAGAGAATTAAAAACGTTAACTACATCACGAGGCGCTACATGCTCGAATCTCAATACATAACTACATTTAAGGACGCTTCTATGTAATAGGTTTTCAGCCTTAGACGGCGACGAACTTAAGGAGCAAGTCGTCGTTGCAGGTATGCTCGTAAAAAACTCATTAAACGCCTCAGCTACGTCAGCTGGTTTATTAACTAATTTGTTATCAACCATGATCTCGAGTTGATTTTCTTGGTTACCCGATTTACCCGTTTCGTTGTTTATGATTTTCCAAGTGGCTTTTACTTTGTTATTAGATTTTTTAATAGTCTCACTTAGAAATTTTGATTTTGCAACACGACAAATCTTTTTAAATAATTTTGAATAATTTTAAACATATTCTAAAAAATTGTTATCAAACTTGTACTGTCTCAGACCATACAACTCATACAATCTCGCTCGGCTTTTATAAATGCCTGGTGTAGCCCATTGGTTGAAACTAGCGGAAGTCCCAGTAATGTTGATAGTTTTAGTTTTAAAAACGGATTTATACTCATTTTGCACAACATCAAAAAGGGCCTCGTACATTTCATTCGGGTTCTCGTACTCTATTATTGACAGTATAACTTTAAGAGCTATATTATTTTAAAACTTACTGCAACGACTAACGGTATAAGGCCTGCATTCTACTTTGCGAGGCTTTTTACTTAATCGCATAGGGAAGCTAGCCATTAATCCACAGTGATCTGATGATAAATCACTTAACACCAATTTATTGTCGGCATCAAAATCACAAAATATATTATCAAGGCAAGTCGACGAAGACGCCGTGATCCTAGTTGGTTCGAAAAACAAATTAACTAAATTAAAAGATTTAAATAATTTCAGAAGCCTAGTACTTAGTGGAGTATTATCTAAAATATTAACATTAAAATCTCCACATAAAATTATATTTTTACTACTGCATTTAATATTATTAAGTGAATCCTCCATTGCAAATTCGAAATAAAGTCCCCCGAAGGGGGTCTGTAGACACAAATTATTATGTACCGCTCAAGTTCAACACAAGGCAACTCGATATTGCGCTCAATGGAAAGATTAACTAGGTCTAACCGTTGTTTACATTTTAACTTGTTTGAAACAAGAATTAAAGATCCACCGCGAATAGCAGTTTTTCTCACAAATGCACTCTGTACAGAAAATAAATCATCATTGATAAACATTACTTCATGCTCTTTCAACCAATGTTCAGTTAAATATAACACATGAACATCATAATTCTCCATAAACAAGCTTAACTCTAATTCCTTGCCGGACAAACCCTGCATATTTTGATGTACAACATTCAACATATGCGACTCACCCGTTGTCGAACCTAACAGTTTAAACTACTAGGTGTGTGTATAGCAATGTTAGTATCACTACCAACAGAATCAAATGTGATATTAGTATCTGGTATACTTATGATCTGGTATACTTATGAACCCATATAGATATACTTATGAACCCATATAGAACTACTTTATAGACAATGGCACTACAGTGGTTCATTAAAAGTCTTCTCTCTGGCTTCTGGCTTAATAATTGTTCACGTGTGAGTGTTTATACTGCTGGTGGCATTAATTAGCTTTTTGAAAGGCTCACCGGGCTGCTATGGACCGACACCATTTTGTAAATATTTTATAACCAAAAATTATTATCATTCGGACCTATTTATAAAAACAATAGGCCTATATAGTAATAATATAACTTAATTTAATACTGTCCAATCAATACTATTATATTAATTATGCAAAATTCGCTCTATACTAGGAGTACACAATTGTTTTGGTTATGTAACACATATATTTATAGAATTTTTTTAAACAAAACCACAAAATATCGAAGGCGCGTGAAAATTTTCAATTAAACTTATATAGACATTTACTGTAAACTACATTGCGCTATAATATTTGAAGGTATGAAATAACAAAAGTGTCAAAAACTTAAACAGTATAATAAATTTTGTTTTGATGCAAACAAATATGGTTTAACTCCCTCAGTTTTAAACCTCTTCGTCCATATTATATTGCGAGACAACGTAGTTAAGTTACAACGATAATTATATTATAACATTTGTACCGTGGTATTAGAGATGTTTTTGCAATGATGTAGGGTTTAATTAAGTTCTAACTGTGAATACTTAAATAGCTCCATTAATGCTTTTCCTACATTTTAATGCTAATCTTATGCTTTTGTAATGCAATTAACATCTTCAATATCAAAAATATTGCTAGTAATGCTTCTGTAATGCGATTGGCAACATCATTGACTGAAATATAGCTTCTTGCATGATGCAATGGGTAACTTCTTTGACCACAATAATGCTAATATAATGCGCCTGTAATGCAATCAAACAACTCTTGTGAACCCATTTAGGATCAAAAGCCGGATAACTTGCGCCCAAATAAGCATTACAGTAGCCGTATAATCGTTTGTAATGCTACTATTAAACTATCTTAAAATGCGAAAACGATACGTAAATGCTGTAAGTCGGCCATTATACTGCTTTGATGTGTTACTTGGGGTGTCATCAGCAAATAACACCATGTTTTGTTTGTTTTCCAATAAACGGGGTAAATCGTTTATGTATACTAAAAATAAGAAAGGACCTAAAATGGTGCCCCGGGGTGCCTCCATTTTAACGTTAAAACCGGACGAATTGACACCGTTTTTTTGAACTAATTGCTGTCTATTATTCAAATAAGATTTAACCAAACTTAACGCTGATTGAACTAGCCCGTAATGCTCAAGTTTCAGAAGTAATGTTTAATGATTAACGCAATCAAACGCTTTCGACAGGTCACAGAAGATACCTATGGCATCCTGCGACTCTTCCCACGCATCAAAGATGTGTTTTAATAGGGTGACACCAGCGTCAGTTGTACAACGTTCTCTGGTGAAACCATACTGTCTATCATGCAAGATGTTATTTGTATTAAAATGAATGAGCATTTGATTTAGCATTATCCTCTCAAATACCCTGCTGAAAACCGACAACACGGATACTAGTAATAGACCAGTTTATTATAGATTATTTGTGTCTTTACTGTCTCCGGATTTAAAAAGTGGTACAACCTTACTATATTTCATTAGATCCGGAAAGACTCCTTAATCCACACACAAATTGAAAATCAAAGCTAAGTACGGCGCTATAGTCTGAATAATGGAGGTACAAGCTTTGATGGACATTGCCCACAGATCTTCAGTCGGTTTGATCTTGATTTGCTTAAAAGCTTTTATTACTGTCATGAGGTTTTTAAGTGAAAAGTTAAATACAATCGGGCAGGCTGAAACGTTCGCGTTTAATAATCCAAAAGCAAGCGAGGGCGAAGAATTTAAGGTTTCAGTAGTTTTAATTAGGATGTTGGTAAAAAACGAAAAATTCGAAGATATGTGACATCCACCAACCCGCACTGGGCCCGCGTGGTGGATTACGGCCCATTCCCTCTCACAGTGAGGAGGCCTGTGTCCCAGCAGTGGGAACATTAATAGGCTGATGATGTGTGTGTGATGTGTGTTGGTAAAAAAAAATACAAATTCTTGCGCAACTTTTTTGTTATCTCGAATAAGTCCGTGTGTGGTCTCAAGCAGTAATCAGTACTATTTCTTTTATTTCTATTCGTTTCATTTATTCTTCGGTTTAGAAGGTAAAACATCTGAAATTGTTGGTTAACGCTCTTGGTTAATAAAAGAACAATCAGTTTTTTTTTATGCCGGCAATTCTACCCCCAAGTGGTTTATAAAGGGGTCCCCAAAAAAGCGGGTTGAAACGTTGTATAAAATTTCTACAGTTTGTAAGTTGGACACCTGAACTTTTACATTTATGCTCTTGGTTGATAAATAATAAGGATACATGTATTTATTGGTTTTTGGAAATTCCACCCCTAAGGAGATAAAAAGGGGGTTGAAAGTATGTGTGAAACTTCTACACTTTTAAGTGTAGAAGACACGTGAAATTAAAGATTTACGCTTTTGGTTGATAAAAATAATTCATGTAAGTATTTACTGGTTTTTGGAAATTCTACCCCCAAGCGGGTGGGTTATATATTTGAAACATGGCATAAATACAAACCAAAGTAAATAGTAATGATTTCTATTGTTTGTTTTTCAAAAGTTGTTAAAGATTTTTGAAGAATTTTACTGTACGTGAAACCTTTTTATGATGTAGGGGAGCACTAAGAAGGGATTTTTGAAATTCAACCTTTAAGAGGGCGAAACTAAAATGTAGGATAAAATACGGAACACGCGAACGAAGTCGCGGGCGAAGTGCTAGTTAATAAATAAAACCATTCTTAAACTTTGATTTCTACAGCCTCAGTTCTGGAGCAATAACGAGGTGGAACCGGATTGGGGTGCAGACGAGGAGAACCCCATGACGCAGGACCAACGGTACTTCGAACCGGCGCCGGCGCATGCCGTGCCCGGGATCAAGATCGTCAACGTGTCTAAGGTAGGAGCTATGAAGTGTTCACAAAAAAAATACATATTGTTCAACACAGTACTTATCATCAATTTCCAGAAGTTAGGCAAACGCGCAGTTTACTGTATTTTACCAATTTAGGCTTGCAATATCATTATTTATTGTACAATATCATGAATTTTGATTAAAGTCATACCATGGCATAAATTTATCATTAAAAATATACAATGTGATACATAATTACTTAAATTACACAATTTCTTTTAAAACTGCCCATAGTCAAAGTCCCGGTTTCTTGACGCTAAATTATAGCAAAACTAATATGACAAATTGTCAAGCACACGTTATCTGCTGTGATTGGTGTAGTGAATTTTAAACAGCCAATCACAGCAGATCATAAAAGCCAAGTCCCGTATGGTATCGGACGTAAAGAATTTCACTATCCTATGACCAAAGAATTCTTGGAGCATTTGTAACAACCATACTGCGATCGGCAACCCACCTGCCAAGCGTGGCAGGGTAGGGTTATCTGAAGTCCGAAGAGAAGGGGAGGACTCGATGATCCTCAAATCCGGTAACTTGCTCTATTTCCGAGAGGGTGACTGGCAGTCCTAGGGTGATGTCAGTTTTATCGTCCACAAGTCCCTTGTGAATAAAGTGGTGAAGATCGTGAGTGTGTCGACCAGGCAGGCGTACCTTATACCCAGAATATCTTTGAGATATTGGCTGAAGGTTGTATAGGTCTACACCCCAACCTAAGCACACCCCGATAACAAGGTGGAGACCATGTATGAAGATATTTCTAGAGCCATGCATGGTTTCAAAACTCACTTCACCGTTGTCATGGGGGACTTAAACGCGAAACTGGGCAAACGAGACGATGATGATTTGCAAGTGGGGCAATTTGGGGTTGGACGACGAAACCGGGGTCACTTATTGTACAGCTATACTCCATTTATTATAACATTAGACAAAAGAGGCTCGCAGAAGCATGAGTACGAAACCTTTTATTTTCAAGTCAAGTTCAAACAATTTTAATAAATAATGTATATGATTTTTTTGTAAGTCACAATGTATGGCATACAATAAAGCGTATTTTATCTATCTACTCGTCACGATTCTTGGATAGGTACATGAAATGAAAAAAAAAATTAGTAACAATCAGTTTATTAAAAACAACTTTATCACAATATGTCCATGTTTTCAATCAACCAAATAAATACAACACAAAACACCACTTAACAATTTAGTCACTGCTACTATCAGTCATCACAAATGATAATAATTAATTGACATGGGTGGTAACAAAAGTCATAATTTTAACTATAATAATTTAGAATGACAGTTAATTAACAAAAATACACCAGTTTCACAAGCTAAATTCCAACAAAGAAAACATTTTCCAGAGACAGAAGTGTGAGATGAGATTTATGATGATGAGGTCTTTTTCCTCAAAAGGAATATTTTTGCTTTTTAGCCACTCCTGAATATCTGCCTTTCGTGTGGCTGTAGTTGGCAGCTTCTCCAATTTCCTCGAATGATATGGTGCATTATCCATAACAATAACTGTACCACTCTCGATTTTTGACAATATTAATTTGAACCACTTTTCAAAATTGTGTGCATCCATTTCAAAATGGTAGTCTCCATCACCCTTTTTGGCTTCAAATATTAATTCACCATCCATTAAAAACCCATCCGTTGATCCTGTGAAATGAAATAAAAGTAAATCAATAATTGTGTATCGGTGGCGTAGATTACTTGATCGCTGGCAATAGATTTTAACCTTTAAGTAGCAACCGAAATTAACTGCATCATTACTGTCCTTGAACAGGTTAATCTACAACCATAAATATCTTTTTCCGAGGGGAGGCATTAAGACTTAACGAGATTTCAGTGACAGAGAACGGAATGATCATTTTATTATTGATATTTGGTAATTTCACATTACCAAATCATTAATATAATGATCACTTGTTGATCAATTCTTGATTTAAATGTATTTCTTTTGAAATTATCAAAAGAAATACATTTAAATCAAGTTTTAACAATATGGCCAATGATAAGCCGACTTCCTTTTCCAGTTGGGTTCTTTAAACCAGATGATAAACCTGCCCGGTGTGCTTCTTTTGACTTAATAGTATTGTCTAGCCATACCTTGCTTTTCGTGTGTCCTGTATGTATAATTAAAATTATAGATGTAAATACAGTATTATATCGACGTATGTTGAACTATTAATACTTCACTGTATGTGTGTGTTTTGCATAAAGGAGGCTTTAAATAGCTTACCAAGTTATGTAAAACCTCCTTCTTTCAGACTATAAATATAAGCAGCCTTTATTTAGCCAAGTCTCATCTAAATAATATATTTTTTCCTTCGTTCCTTAATCTCTTAATTTCATGGAGATATTTCACCCTCCATAATACAATCTCTTGTTTATCTATTATGACACTTTTTCTGCTTCTTTTAATATAAGTAAATTTTATTTTTTTCTTGATTATGTTGTATAAAGTGCTTCTTTCAAAATCGGGTAGAGACTCATTACTATTTATAGCTTCCAGAATCTTGTCCAACGTTGGTAACTCGCTATCAAAGAAAAAATAATGAATTTTTCTCCGTATTCCACTTAACGTTATATCATCATAATCGTCAGATTTTGGGTATTTCCGTTGGCGAGGAGGGGGTGATTGCAGGCGACCTTCTGTATTGTACTCTTTTAGTACATTATAGACTATTGTACGAGATATGCCTATAAAATAAGATTAATAATGTATGTTATTACCTCACAAATCATGTTACTTTCAAATACGTTTATTTATTATGGTAATCATTTTATGATCCTTACCTGCAATTTCTGCAGTTTTTTTAATTAACTGCGTCCTATAAGCAGGAGAACCTTCGGGCCTGGACCCCTTAACATCTTTATAAATATTTATGAATGTTCTTTTTTCTGCAGCACGAAGCGGTGTTTGCTTTGTTCTATTTTTCTTGGGAGACAATATTTTAACGTCGTGATCAACGTTGGGGCCACGTTTTTTTCGCTGTTGACAGCGTTACCAGCAGTTTCAGAGCGTACATGTTGCGCTTGCAAGCCACTCGGGCCTGCACCGGGATCGTCCCTGTCCATAGTTCAACAAAACGTACCGCTTTGTACGAGCAACACAAAACTAACACTTATAACGATAACAAAACAATAACAACAGAAACAATAATAATAAACAATATTTATTTGTTCAAGACTTAAACCTATTCACAATGATTGTACCTTAAATTAGACTCATTAAGTTAGTGGCAAGATACAAAATATGTGCAACTGGGCTTAAACTAGGAGGATTCCTGTGCTATAAGCACCAGTTACTTCCGTCACCACCGTGTTCGAGCTGCCATTACAAGTGTGGTGCAGTGCAAAAGTAAGAAACAAATAACAACCAAACCACGTAAATTCACCAATAACAACGAGAAAACGCGGAGCATTCACAAGTATCCACAAGCGAATGACAATTGACAACTGCAGATTATTTATGCAATTTGACGGAAAGATGATATCATAATCCGATAAAATTAAAAAACACGTGCTGCCACAACTTATTAAGGGAATAGGTAACATTTTAGATTTGGTCGAGTTATAGTGACATGAAAAACGTTTCCGGTACTGTCCGCCCCTGCTTCTTTTAGATTTTAAACATTGACACGACATTATTTTATGTAAAAACTAAATAATATTAAATGAAGGCCTTGTAATTTCAGAAGGTAGATAGGTTAAATAAGTGCAATTACGTGTGACAACTGTTATTTAAATTGATTATATTTAACTCCACATCAATCTTGACTGTAATAGTGTTAGTTGTATTTTTATTACAAAGTGTGCACCCTAAAAGAGCCTTTTTTAACTTCTGTCTAATGCTATAGTAAATGGATTATAGTCGATTCTGTAAAAAAAAACATCGGGAATGCTCAGGTGAAGTGAGCTGTCAGCAGGCTGCCAGTGATACTAGGGATTATAGATTTACAAAACATATCGACAATCGGGTTTATCGAATATTAATTAAAGCTATTGAAAATTGTATATTTATTTAAACTCGTATTTATGAGTCTAAACACTAACTATAACTTGAGAATAAAAAACAAGACTCTTGAGTATTTCATTTAGGTACCTTCTTTATATTTTATATATAGTATATACCTAACTAATTACATACATATACTCTATTTGAGACAACATAAGATATTTAAATGATCCCATTTTACAGTCCGTTCAACCGATTTTGACTTCTATTGCGTTGGTAATATTACAAATAGCAGCTGTATTAAACAGTTACTTTTGTTAATAGGTTTATGTTTTTTATGGCATCCTTATACTTACGGTATAGAACTCAAAATTGGTTGAACTGACTGTAAAAAGAGCTTGTAAACATTTCTAATGTTATTTCAAATAGAGTGTAGTCCTGGCCTCCTCATCCGCTGTCAGCTGTCACCGGGCGAATTCTCACATCGCGTTTGAGCAATTCTTCAATATCCAAATATTCAATGCCCAACTGCAGGAGGTTAGCCGCAAGCTATTTGCATCTGCTGCGTCTTTGAGGAGACTGCGTAATTTTCTTCCGACTACCACCAGGATTACGCTTGCACAATCTCTTCTTTTATCCATACTTGATTATGCTGATGCCAGCTATCTTGACCTTACTCAAGAACAACTCGATAAACTTGAGCAGCTTCAAAATGTTTGTATAAGGTTCATATTCGGGTTGCGCAAATATGAACACGTTTCCAAATTTCGTGTGAAGCTCAAGTGGTTGCCAATTCGCCTTCGCCGGAATGCTCATATTTTTTCCCTTTTATATAATGTGCTCTTTACTCCTACCACCCCTTTTTAACTTAAGACACGTTTTCAGTTTCGCCGCGATTCTCACACAAAATTTCGTAGGTCATCAATGAACTTACGACTTCAAATTCCAACACATTGCACGAATTTTTTGGATAAATTCTTTACTGTCCAAGCCTCCGTCTGTGGAATGCATTGCCAGATCCAATCAAACGTGCTAAATCATTGCCTGTGTTCAAAAGACTCGTAAAGGATCATTACCTGTCGCTGTCTTTGTCTTAGCGTGTTGATTTCAAACAGACATTGTGATTGCGATTCATTCATAATTTATTTGTATTGCTATTATATTTAGTATGTATGTATTTATTTATATATATCATAGCATATGTATTTATCTGTGTATCTATTGTAATATAGTATTTTAACAATGTTATTGTCACACTAATAACAACCCCACTTCATGTCCAGACAATTACTGTCCATACCAGGTTGCCTGGAAGAGATCGCGGAATGCGATAAGGCCTCCCATTGTATATGTATTAATTTTAAGTTTCTCTTTATAATTGTATTGTAAGGTGTACAATAAAGCATATAATAAATAATTAAATAAATAAATACCTCACCCAAGTGTTATTATATGGAACCCATCCAGTTCTGTATCTCCGCAGTTGAGACTACCTCAATTTCTTCCTTGATCGGTGTAGGTGTTGAAGGAAGGCTGCGCCGCATCACCCCACTCCGATTAAAGGGGACTTCTATCTTTCAGATTATAATAATATATAATCCAGTCCGTCCATTATTCCACTTAGAGTGTCTGAATTACACGTCAATATACTAAAACTGGGTCACTATTTATGCTAAAACGTTAATTTATATTATTTTTAATGAATTGATCAGCAAGTCCGTATGCGACGAGTGCGCAAAGAGAAATCACCACTAAATGAATATTATATGATTCAAATGTTCATTAAACCATATAAAATAAGTTAAAATGACAGGAAAGTGACAGACAGGAAAGTGATAATAGCAAATTTTTGGCTCTCTCTGTTTATAATTAAAATAAAATAGTAAATTTTGTATTAATGTCATAAAATTAGTCACGCGCGCGCCTCCATACGTGTCGTGTGTTTCTTGGTTGCGCTGTAGATATTAATTCTTACGCAATGACGTCTACACTTAAGTGTAATAATTGTAATCTTGTTGTTGACGAAATGTTGACGTATTTGCAAAACAAGTTGTCGGTTAGTGATGAAGAAACTCTTACAAAAGTATGCTTGTCAACGTTCACGAGTGCGCAAATTGAAAAATCTAAAACTTTGCTATTTGAATCATTACCGTTGGATCAACGTAAACCTGCTAGAAAGGGTCAGGGAAAGGACAATAGAGTGTTAAGTGACATTATAAGCGTATTCAAAGTGACCGAGCCTGATGTGATGCCTGTGTTCGTTGCCCGTGATTTAAATAAACTACCTCCCATAACCTTTGATCACTTGGATGTTTCAAAGCTGCTAAAAGATATCTTATTGGTGCAAACTGAAGTTAAAGATATCAAAGCATCCTATGCCACCGTGACGCAGTTCGAAGATCTGAAGAAGGATTTCAAAGCCCTGTCATTTTCTGCTTCAGCCCGGAATGTCAACACGAAAAGTGGAACGCGCCGAGACAGTGAACCTTCATTACCATCACCTACCATGATTGGTTCGGCAGCGGAAAACTGCGAAAATATTGATGATTCATTGTTCATGATAAGGGAAAATGAAAACCGTTCTTGTCATAACAAAAATCAAGTTGCGGGTAGTAGCTGTTTTGTTGACGCTTTAAATAAAAATCCGTTGCCGAATTCGCCGCGGTGTGTTGCGGCGACTGAGTCATCGCAGCTCGCCACTAATCAGTTGGGCGAGTCGATACGACCGCGAAATAAACAATCGTTTGCGAATGCAGTTAGACAACAATCTACCTTAGTGAATGAGGAGACAAGGCGGAATGACGAGTGGACCTTAGTACAGAATCGTAAACAAAGGTTCAAGGAACGTTTTATGGGGAAAATGGGTAATAGTGCTGTTGATACTGATGAAAGGTTTCGAGCAGCAGATCGAAAAGTGCCTATCTTCATTACCAATGTTCACAAAGATACAGCAGAGGAGGACATTAGAAATTATATACATAGAAAAACTTCTATAAATGTGAAATTGGAGAAAATAAATTTGAAAAAACAAGGTGATTACAATGCATTTAAGTTCTTTGTACTGCATCATAACGTACATAAGTTCTTGAATAACGAAATGTGGCCGCAGGGAATTATTTTCAGACGGTTTGTGCATTTTCGACCTAAGCCAATGAATACTCCGAATACTGGCTCTGGAAACGGTTCTTCCGCATTAATTAATGGAAAGTAAGCTGCACAAGTTTGCAACATTCAATTGTAAGAACGTCAAGCGTTCAGTTGACAGTATTCAGGATTTGTGTAAACATGTTGACATTATAGCCTTGCAAGAGACTTGGCTACTGTCGCATGAATTGTACGGGAACGTCAGCAGTGGACTCCACTAATGGGATGCTGCGAGGAAGACCACATGGTGGTATGGCACTATTGTGGAGGTGGAGCGTCTACACAAACGTAACTGTGATTCCGAGTGATAAAATCATATGTGTACTGATATAAATCATAAACATCTCATTGATAAAATGTATGGTCAGATTATTGGGGCTTTATGTGAATTTTCGGTGGTGGGCCGCCATGGTAATAAACGCAACAAGAAGATTGTTACTGGGTGGAATAGGCATGTCGCCGATGCACACAGGCATGCTAGGGATACATTTATTTTATGGTCCTGGTACGGTAGGCCTACTTCTGGTCGTTATTATGAGGAGATGTGTGAATCCAGGAGGAAATTTAAATCTCGGTTAAAATGGTGCCAGGACCGAGAAGATAAGATTAAAATGGATATTCTGGCATCCAATCATGTTAATGAGGATTTTCGTGGATTCTGGAAAAACACGAAGAAACTTAGTCATAAGCCGAGCGTGCCTGTGTGCGTCGACGGTGTGAGCGATCCACAGGGAATAGCCGAACTGTTCAAAGATAAATTTGAAGTGAAATCGTCATTAGGTCCGTCGCGGGCGGTGATCGATGTTGAGCCCGTGGGGGAGTTGGGAGTCAGGGTTACTGCTAAAGACATTGCTTCTGTCATACAGTCTATGTCAAGGAGTAAGTCTCCCGGTCACGATGGGCTCAGCATCGAGCATCTTCGTTATGCGGGTCCTCACTTGCCACGTCTATTAGCTTTGTTGTACAATCTTTGTTTGAGCCATGCGTATCTACCCCCGGAGATGTTAAGAACAATAGTGTACCCGTAGTTAAAAATAAAACTGGGCTATTGACGGATAGGAATAACTATCGACCTATCTCGCTGGCTACGGTTGTGTCTAAGGTATTGGACAGCGTGCTTAATTCGCAATTAGGTAAACATGTACAATTGCATGACAACCAGTTTGGATTTCGACCAGGGTTGTCCACTGAAAGTGCGATTTTGGGATTTAAGCACGCTGTGGAGTACTATACAAGCCGTAGCACGACAGTGTACGCCTGTTTCCTCGACCTATCGAAGGTTTTTAATTTGGTTTCCTACGACACTCTTTGGAAGAAGCTAAATGATGCTAACTTACCACCTGAAGTAACAAATATTTTAAAATTTTGGTACGGGAACCAGGTCAACAGTGTTAGGTGGGACGGGGCGTACTCGAGTTCATATGGTTTGGAGTGTGGTGTGAGACAGGGGGGTCTAAGTTCTCCCACACTCTTTAACCTGTACATGGACCAGTTGATTGTGGAGCTGAGCAGCACCAGAGTCGGATGTTATATTGATGGCATATGTGTCAACAACATTAGCTATGCAGATGACATGTTGCTGCTCAGTGCCTCAGTCTGTGGCCTTAGAAAGTTGGTTAGTCTGTGTGAAAGTTACGCCAGTGCCCACGGCCTATTGTATAATGTGCGGAAGAGTGTCGTTATGGTGTTTGGGGCTGCTGGAAAATATCCAGAAACGGTACCTCATGTTAAAATGAATGGTGTACCATTGTCGAGAGTACAGACCTTTAAGTACCTTGGGCACGTATTGACCACTAGCCTCGGGGACGATGACGACATTGAGAGAGAGTGGAGGGCGCTGTCGGTCAGAGCGAATATGATTTATATACTTCAAGCACACAAATGTACAGAGGCGGACTTAATGCCTTAGGCATTTTCTACCAGTCGACCTTTGGGTGATGCAGAGACAACTAGTGTTAGGTGCAATATTGACAGTTAAACGAATAAGGGTTATGCAAAAATATATATAAACTATAAATACTATATAATTACAACATATATACTCAAAAGAATAAACTAAATATATAGACATACTTAAATAATTAGTAATATTAGATTAATAATTGAAAAACATTAGCGTTGTGACGATACTGCTGCCAACTTCTTGCGAATGTGCTTGCGAACTTTAACTTTGGAAGTTAACCGGTTGGTTGCCATCCTGATTTCCTGGGAGAGCGAATTCCACAGAGAAATAGACTGAACGAAGAAAGAACAGTGAATGAAGTCAGTACGGTGAGTGGGACATTGAAGAAGGCGGTTATGGGATGACCGCAGATTTTTATTGTGGTTATCGCAGATGTATTGAAAGTGTGGGGCCAGGTAACCAGGGGAATTAGAAGAGGCGAGAAATGAGAACAAGGTGGTTAGTGCCCTTTGCTCTCTGCGCTGGCGTATAGGCAACCACTTTAGAAGCGATCGATGCGCAGAGATATGATCATATTTACGCAAATTGAAAACAAATCGAATGCAGTAATTTAGAAGACGGTCAAGTTTGTTGAGAAGATCTGCATTCAGGTCATAGTAGCACACATCACCATAATCGATGATAGGAAAAATTAGGGCCTGCACAAGCATTGCCTTCGTGTTCGATGGTAATAAGTTTTTCATACGATACAGAGCCCGCAACGTTCCAGTGACCTTCCGACTCACACAGCGACTTGAGTACGCCAGTTAAGGGTATTATCGATGTGCAAGCCCAAGTCCTCTACATCAGTACTAAAAGCAGCGTAGTTTGAAGAAGAAGTAGCTAGTATTTTATAAGGAAAATCACTGCGAAGATATATCGCCACACCACCCCCTCCCTTACCAATCCGATCATTCCGTATAAGAACGAAACCGGTGAGCGGGTAAGTGGTGGACAGAGACATGAAAAGTTTCTGAACGTTTATTACAAATGTCAAAACAATTTCTGCCGTCTATTTGACACTGACAGAATTGATAGTAAAACAAAACAATTTTGAGGGTTTCAACAAAACATGAAAACATTAGTGAAGGTATCGAATATTTCAAACAATTATCAAATACACCTCTATAGAAATACCAAAACACGCAAACAGTGAACGGTGAACAACACAGAAGAAGAATTAGTATGAGAAGGGGAACATACACAGCGGTTAGTAAGGATTTTGTAACAATGGATTGATGGACGAAAAAGGCACTCACAACACAATTCAGCTATTTACGTGTCATGCTTTTCAGGCTCCCGACTGCGTCCGCACCTCTTTCACTCGCTGATGGAACTACTGCCAGTGACCTGGGGTACCTGGCTATAAGGTGTTTCAGCTTGTCAGTGGAAGTCACCTTATGCCGACTCCCGTCAGGGGCCTTTATGACGATGACACCATCCTGAGTCCAAGACGCCCGCATGCCAAAGTGCTCGCGCGCCTTCACGAAGACCGACTGCCTGGCTTTCGTCAAGAACTCCTTGACGGATATTTTGGAACCCTTCAATTTTGTTTTCGCCCTCCACACCAAAGACTTGATGTCCGCACTGGTGAACCAAGCGAAAATGGGCCTTTGATGTTCCTTGCTCGGGGCTCCAAGTCTATGGCAGGCCACAATTGTAGTCACTGCAACGTTCTTGAGGGCAAGCTTGGTGCTTAACACATCCAGGATTACTGCCTTACTGTCTTCATTCTCCACTTCAGCAAGTCCCTGGAAAACCAGTGCCTTCCGCCGGTGCCTGGTCTCCATTCCATCAATATGTTTGGCGCACTCATTGATCTGGCTTCGGAGCAGACCAAACATAGAGAAAACGAGCTCCCGGAAGGTGCGAAACTCATCAGCTATCTTCGCCACTGTGTTTGCCTTGGAAGGCCCAGCACTCTGGATCTGCGCGTCGAGTTCACTCATCTTCTTTAAAAAGTTCTCCTCCAGTGTCTTCTGAGCAGCCATAACTTCAGCGTATTGTGACATGGCTATTTTTTTAAAGTGCTGACTATTTTTGTAGTGACAGTGCAGTGATCAGCTGGCAGGTGGTGTATATATTGAAATTATGTCACATAAATGTGCCACAAACAATGGTAATAGTATTTTAGCACTTTTAGGTTAATTACTGATCTAAATTTAATCAGTACTTTCAGGAATAACTAATAATTATATTTTAAATAAAATTTACACTAAAAATTAACGTCTATGCTTTTTCGACACCTACCCGCGAAAAACCGAAAAATGATTGCCCGCAGGTTTTCACGTGCTTCTGCGGGGGTTAAGAAGACTCTGTTTAGGGCCTTCTGTACCTCGTTTTACGCCTGTAGCCTGTGGGTTCATTTCACGCAAAAATCGTACAGTGCCCTTCGCGTTCAGTATAACAATGCCTTCAGGGTGCTGATGGGGCTGCCTCGCTTCTGTAGCGCATCAGGGATGTTTGCGGAAATGTGCGTCGATTGCTTTTATACACTGATGCATAAAAGATGTGCATCCTTGGTGCGCAGGGTGCGGGCCAGCTCCAACGGCATTCTGGCCATGATTGCTGATAGGCTGGACTGTGTTCACATGAATCGTTGCTCCAGTATTTCAGCTGGAATGCTGAAGCAATGATCATTGAATCTCAGGAATAACTAATAATTATATTTTAAATAAAATTTACACTAAAAATTAACGTCTATGCTTTTTCGACACCTACCCGCGAAAAACCGAAAAATGATTGCCCGCAGGTTTTCACGTGCTTCTGCGGGGGTTAAGAAGACTCTGTTTAGGGCCTTCTGTACCTCGTTTTACGCCTGTAGCCTGTGGGTTCATTTCACGCAAAAATCGTACAGTGCCCTTCGCGTTCAGTATAACAATGCCTTCAGGGTGCTGATGGGGCTGCCTCGCTTCTGTAGCGCATCAGGGATGTTTGCGGAAATGTGCGTCGATTGCTTTTATACACTGATGCATAAAAGATGTGCATCCTTGGTGCGCAGGGTGCGGGCCAGCTCCAACGGCATTCTGGCCATGATTGCTGTTAGGCTGGACTGTGTTCACATGAATCGTTGCTCCAGTATTTCAGCTGGAATGCTGAAGCAATGATCATTGAATCTATGTGAATTTTTAAATGTTGATCAAATTGTATATTTTGTTATTGTGCTACTAACATAGGTATAAGTTTGTATTGTTACTAAAACCATTATTATGTATGTTTAGATTTAAGTTATTTTATATGGGCCCTGTCGCCTGAAATAAATGAATTAATAATAAAAAATAATAAATAAAAGCTTACCCAGTTTACAAGTTGACTTATCACCAATATATTTTACTAATAATCACACTATTACAATTACTCATCACCACCATAATGGACAACACTGCACTGCTTGCGAAAAGTATGGACGAGCTTGCTGAGTGGATGGATTCCCGAATGTCTGAGTTCGAGAAGAATCAGCAGGCAGCGGCTTCTACAGGTACACCTAATGTGAAGGTCCTCTCTGCGGACTATTTAAGTTTCAAGTCCATTGTGTTGACCACCCTGGCCATGTTAAGATCGCAGCTGGAATTGTTGGTGAATGGATTGGATCGCTTGGAAACACACTCTCGAAGAAAGGTCCTACTCCTCCATGGGGTTTCTGAGGTGGATGCTGAAGATCTTCCACAAAAGGTTCACAGCATATTACGCGACGACGATGAATTGTGTCGTCTGTCAGTCCTGATGCGATTGAAACAATTCATCGTTTAGGCATTAAAAAGAACAAGAACCGTCCTATTCTGCTTCGATTCTCCACTGCTACGCATCGTTCTGCCGTATGGAATGCCAAAACGAAGTTGAAGGGCTCCAAAATGTCCATTTCGGAGTTTCTCACAAAGTCGCGACAAGAGGTTTTTTCCGCGGCCAGAGATCATTTTGGCATGAAGAACTGTTGGTCGTCGGACGGTGTCATAATCATATTGTTACCAGATAGGACACGTAAGAAGTTAGTAACGATATCTGAGCTTCAGCAGCTGATCAAACAGTATCCAGACAAATACGTTGGGGCGAAGAAAACTGGAAAGTGAAGGACTATTTTCTCGTCGTAATGATGTTCACAATATATTTTTCGTTCCAATATGAATCTTATGTGCCGTGCTCTCGTATTTTGTTTTCCCTGAGGTAATCTCCACAAATTTAAAGTCAGTATTGTGAATAATATTCCGGGTAGAACATTTTATTTTTGATTGTTTGCTTTCTCAACACTCTGCAGATTGTCAATGTCAAATGACAATCATGACGTTTTGTTTGTTTGACGGAATGGTTGCGTTCCATTTCTTTTTACATGATTTTGTTTTGCATGTTGTCACTTTCACAGATTTATATGGATACGTTCATTCATTCATTCACATTCAAAGTGATCAAATTATAATGTTCAGATAAGTGTTTGGTAATTTTAACGTTCCGTTGCAAGTATCTGTTTTATACTATGTTATTTTTAAGTTGACTGTTATTACCTTTACCTTTTATTATGTGTGATTTTAATAATATCTCTTTCAGTCAACTTGTAGCTGGTAAATGCTATTCAAAAAGGTATTTAGTTTAATTGTAATAATTATATCATAAGTATTAATATTTATAAAGATTTATTATTTGTGTATATATATATGTTAAATAATGAATATTTCTCTTGCTCGTTCTCTGATGATGAATATCTACTATGATATTACTGAGATTCTAGCTCTTCTCTTTCGGATTCTGAACCTTTAGAGGAAAAACTCTTTTCTGTTTTTCATCGTAGCTCGAAATTCCTATCCTTAGTGCACATCAATGCACAGAGTGTTCCAGCTCATTACAATGATCTTCTCACATCCTTTAGTAACACTGTAGTTGATGCAATCTTATTTTCAGAAACATGGCTTAAGCCTTCTCTTCCTTCAACATCTTTTGGTCTGCCTGGTTTTCGGCTGTTTCGTAATGACCGTGTCGGCGCGGACGGCGGCGGGGTAGGTATCTACCTCCGCGGTGACATCCCGGCCACTCTTATTAGCAATTCTCCTTCTCAGTACTCTGGATCTCTTGAGCATCTTTTTCTGGAGATCATCGTGAACCATAAAAAAGTTTTACTTGGTGTTGTATACAGCCCAAATGATAAGGTGGTTTACTTTCCTACGTTAGAGTTTGTTCTGGAACAGTTCAATACTATATATGAACATATTATCATTATGGCTGACTTGAATACATGTATCTTGAAGGATGATTCCAGATCACAAAAGCTTGTCTCTTTAACCTCTTCACTTAATTTACACATTCTTCCACTCTCAGCAACACATCATCTTCCTAATTGCAGGCCCTCATTGCTCGACGTTATGATCGTCTCCAAGACGGATTCTGTCATCACGCACGGACAAATGATGGCCCCTTTCTCGCATCACGATTTAATATTTCTTGCATATAAAGTACGTCCTCCCAAAGTCAAGAGTAAAGTAATTTTTCAACGTAATTTTCGTAACATGGACATGGACCGTTTGAGAGAAGATGCTGAGAGCATCGATTGGTCGCCGGTATTGTCAGCTGATAATATTGATGCCAAAGTTTCTGCCTTTAATTTGATTATAACTAGCTTGTTCAATATTCACGCACCAGTTAGACCAGTACGAGTGAAGCATGCTCCTGCGCCCTGGTTGACTCCTGATATTAAGAAAATTATGGCAAAAAGGGACAGAGCTAAGCGTAAACTTAAAAAGGATCCTTCGGATGATACTAAAGCTGCTTTTAAAAAAATTCGTAACATCTGCAACAGAATGTGTAGGGATGCAAAACGTCGCTATATTCACTCTAAATTTGAAAATCTCTCTCAGGCTCTGACCTGGAGATTCTTAAAGTCATTAGGCGTGGGCAAGGCCATGGAGGCCACTAATGGTACCATGGATCTAAATGCTCTTAACAAACACTTCTCTACCCCACCTGTTTCGCTCGATATTATTACAAAAACATCATCCCTTTCTTATCTTTCCACCCGACTGCACTCAATTTACATTTCAACCGGTCACTGAGGACGACGTTAAGAAGATTATCCTTTCTATCTCCACGAAGGCCGTGGGCAGTGACGATATGAGTCTGGACATGCTCCTTCCTGTTTTAGGAAGCATTATGCCTACTATCACACACATTATAAACTTTTCACTGTGGGCTAATGTCTTCCCTTTTTCGTGGAAAAAGGCATTCATTATTCCTTTTCCCAAAACCGCCAATTCAACTTCCCTCTCTCAATACCATCCAATCTCCATCCTTCCTGTACTTTTGAAAGTTCTCGAAAGTGTTGTTCACAAACAATTGTACTCCTATCTTACTCTCCTATCTAATAACCTACTCTGTCCTTTCCAATCTGGTTTCCGTCCTTCTCATAGCACGGTTAGTGCGTTGCTGAATGTCACAGAGGATATTCGCCATGCGATGGATAACACTAAGCTAAATGTTATGACTCTACTTGACTTCAGTAACGCATTTAATTCGGTTGACTTTGATATTCTCCTTGGTACCCTGAGCTCTCTTAACGTTGCTCCTTCTGTGATTGATTGGTTCCGATCTTATCTTCTTGGTCGCCAGCAGTGTGTAAAAATCGACGACTTGACGTCGGACTGGTTGAATCTCACTGCTGGTGTTCCGCAGGGCGGCGTTCTTTCCCCATTGCTTTTTTCCATCTTCATAAATAATATTTCTCGAGTAATTTCTTCTCCCTTCCATTTGTATGCAGATGATTTACAAATATACCGACATTTTTCATTGTCTGAATTCTCCGAAGCGGTTAAAGTGGTGAATTCAAATCTTTCAGCCATACAGACATGGGAAAAAAACTTTGGGTTGTTAGTGAATCCCACTAAGTCACAGACTATGATTATAGGTAGCAGTAGACTGAGGAGTAGACTTGAAATTACTGACGACCTCAAGATTTATTATAATGATACCTGTATCCCATACACGGACAAGGCAAAAAATTTGGGAATAATATTTGATTGTCATTTATCCTGGTCAGCGCAGATTAGCGAGGTGAGCAGGCGCATGCATTATTCTTTTCATTCTCTCAAGCGACTCCAGTCCTTCCTGCCCTTACAAACTAAAATCATGCTTGCTCAAGCACTTCTCCTTCCTACTCTTGATTATGCTGATGTATGTTACTTGGATGTGACAGAGGAGCTACTAAATAAACTTGAGCGCCTTCAAAATCTGGCTATTCGGTTTATTTTCGGACTTCGCAAATATGATCACATCTCTGAATTTCTTGCTCAATTTAAATGGCTCCCAATCCGACTTCGTCGTGATGTGCACATCCTATCTGGTCTCTACAAGATCCTCAAAGTCCCGTCCACTCCAGATTATCTTCACTCCCGCTTCCGCTTACTACCTTCCAATCCCCGGCCTAGGCGTGCATGTAACACCAAGGTGTACCAACTTGAGTGTCCTAGAGCCAATACAAAATTTTTCCTCAATTCTTTTACTGTTCGAGCTACACAACTTTGGAATAATTTACCACAAGTAATCCAAGACTCTCCCTCTGTAACATCTTTTAAAAATAAATTGAAAGAGCACCTCCTTTCGCAACAACCTTGATATTAATTTATGTATTTATATGTAGGTTTATATAATATATATATTTATTGGTGTAGGTTTTTTTTTTCTTTTCCCCATTATATATTTATGTATTATATATATTAATAACATGTAATTATTTGTGTGTACAACCTTGTCCCCGTATTGTTATTTCGTACATCAGTTTTACAGGTTGGCTGGAAGAGATCTCTATAAAGAGATAAGCTCACCTTTGTGAACAAGTTTCATTTTTAAATTTGTATTGTAAACCTTTTTGTGCACAATAACAAAAAGGCCTTATCAGAATATCAGCGCAGTGATATTTTCTTTTTAATATCGTTGCACATGCTGAGATAGGAGCCTTTTTGGTCTCGCACGGGGTTTTTTATATTTTATTGTTGTTTGTGTTTTGCTTATCTCGTGTCTCCTGTGCGGGTCACAAATAAATATATTTTCTTTCTTTCTTTCAATAAAGAATATATACATATATTAAATGAAATTATGTCATATTATGATCTTTACATCTTTTATTATTATTTCAAACGGTACACACCCGGGTATAATAGGCGTAATGTTATGTGTTTTTTTTAAACGCTGATAGTTTATTTTATAATAAATTAGATAACGTTTTTTGTAATTATGATTACCTAAATAAAGAAATTGTAAATAAAAATAACATCTGATTACAGTGAACAAACAATAACATTTAGTACCTACATATCTTTGCAAAAAATGCAAATAAAATTTAGACCAAATACATGTAAAATTTTGAAAAATTTAATAAAACCTTGACTAGTAAATTATGTGCGCAAAACTTTGTTAATGTAGATGATCCAAATGAGTTCTATGCCGAGTTTTTTAAAGTACTCAACACGCAATTTAATGACACTTTTCCACTGAAAGCGAAAAGTATTTACACTAAGTTCGTATTTAGTGATTGGGCGACTCCAGGCATTCGTAAAAGCAGGGAAAAGCTATATGAACTTTATGGCCTAAAGCAACATATGAATAATACAAGTTTTGATAAACATATTGCGAAATATTCAAAAACCTTCAAGATTGCATGCAAAATAGCTAAAGCGTTTTATATTAGCAATAAAATAAAATCAGCAGACGATAAAATAAAAACCACCTGGGAAATAATAAATAATGAAACAGTTAAGAAAAAACAGCGTAATAATAAATTTAATTTAGCGACTGCACATGTTCCCATATACTCAGATATAGAGGTAGCTCAGGAATTTGAAAACCTTTTTGTTAATATTCCTCTTACAACTACAGCAGCCTTAAACTCCTCACCCGCGCTCTCTGCTACCTTACTTAGAAGGAGCGTGAATGCGTGCCCTTCAGAGTTCAAGTTTAAACATACAAACCCCCAGGCTATTTTAAAAGCTTTTAAAGATCTTAAATTAAATCAACAGAAGATCTTTGGGGACTATCTGTAAAAGTGTGTAAACCAATCATTGAAACTATTGCACCCTATTTAGCTTTTATATTTAACACTAGTTTCGATCAAGGAGTTTTTCCGGACCTCATGAAACACAGTAAAGTGGTTCCATTGTTTAAATCCGGGGATAGCAAAGAAGCCAATAATTATAGGCCAGTGTCAGTTCTGCCGGTTCTCAGTAAGGTCTTCGAGAAGTTAATGCTCAACCAATTGTTGCGTCATTTTAATAAACATTCCATCTTTTATGATCAACAGTTTGGTTTTACCAAAATGCGTTGCACAACTGACGCCGGTGTCACCCTAATAAAGAACATCTTTAACGCCTGGGAGGAAGCACAAGACGCCACTGGAATCTTTTGCGACCTCTCGAAGGCGTTCGATTGCGTTGACCATGAGACACTATTGTTGAAGCTTGAGCACTATGGAATTAGACATACAGCCCTTGAGTTACTTAGATCATAATTAAAAGCAAGACAAGTTAAAGGTAAACGGCATAAACTCACTAGGGTCAGAAATGACAATGGGTGTTCCTCAAGGCTCGATTGGGTCCATTCTTCTTTTTAGTTTATATTAACGATTTACCCCAACTACTACAAAATCAACCGAAGATGGTGTTGCAAATAAGCAATGACACATATTTGATATTTAAAATAGATCGGATCACAAAATCTAGATGATGTTAATAACTCCATTCATCAGGTCCAAAATTGGTTCACGGCAAACAATTTGGTGCTAAATGAAAAAAAATACCAAATGTATTAGATTCACATTGCCGTATGTTAGAAGTAGCGGATGTGACATCATATTGAATGGCAGAAAGCTGGATTTTGTAAATCAAACAGTTTTATGGGTATCACTCTAGACGACAAACTGCAATGGGGTTCTCACATAACGTCTCTTGCGAGTCGGTTGGGCTCGGCCGCTTATGCTGTTAGAAAGATAAGACAGTTGACGGCTGTGGAGACCGCGCGTTTGGTCTATTTTAGTTACTTTCACAGCATTATGTCATACGGTATTATACTGTGGGGTCAAGCAGCTGACATTGAAACCATATTTATATTGCAAAAGAGAGCTGTCAGAGCCATTTATAAGTCAAGTCACCGAGAATCTCTTAGGGAACTATTTAAAAATATTAATATTATGACAGTTTCTTGCCAATTCATTTATGAAAATATTATGTATGTAAGGAAAAATATACATCTCTTTAGTAAAGTCAGTGATAGACACAATTGTAATACGAGAAATAAAGATAAGTAAGATCTACCATCTTGTAGACTAGCTAAAGTACACTCATCTTTCATGGGGTACTGTGTAAAATTCTATAACAAAATACCTTGTGATATATTAAAGCTAAATGAAAGTAAATAGTTAAACGCACACTTTGTAAACAAGCATATTACAAACAAGATGATTATATTCAAGATAAGAATGCTTGGAAACATGCTGGTCCTGCTCCATAGGGCAATCTTTAGTGTAGACAAAATCAAATTAATTGTTAATTTATATTCATAGTTATTGTATTAATTTTCTTATTTTTTTAACAAATTGACTCACACACTGTTCCGTTGTTGTCGAATTAGGTATTTTACCAATATTTGTAAGTATGTCAGAACCATGTTCCTATTTATTATCAATTTAATCAATTTATCTGTTAATGAGAGCAGTGGTGGTGGTATTAGCCGCGACTTACAAGTTGTAGGTCGTGGGTTCGATCCCAGGCAGGCGCTTTACTTTGTGTAAATTATTTCATCACCACTGCTCTCAAAACGGTGAAGGAAAACATCGTGAGGAAACCGGCATGTCCTAGAACCAAAAATTCGAAGACATGTGACATCCACCAACCCGCACTGGGCACGCGTGGTAGATTACGGCCCATTCCCTCTCACAGAGAGGAGGCCTGTGTCCCAGCAGTGGTAACATTAATAGGCTGATGATGTGATGATGTGATGTGATCTGTTAATGCTTTTATTACTTTAAACCTGTACGTAGTATAGTGTGTAGTGCTATTTTTGGGAGCATCGTCCTCACATATATCAACATCATCATCATCATATCAGCCGAAAGACGTCCACTGCTGGACATAGGCCACCCCAAGCGTCACCACATTGACCGGTCCCGTGCGTCCCGCTACCAGCGGATCCCTGCAACCTTCACCAGGTCATCGGTCCACCTGGTGGGAGGCCTTCCAACGCAACGTCTACATACACACACATCACACACATGAACACACACACACACACATATATGAATTTATTGATGTATGTACCTATGTAAATATTGTAAATCACCTATTTTTTTATAAGAGTAAGTATGGAGTTTCTTGTGCATTCTTCTCCATAACAAGCTACTTTTCCGAATGCACGGTAGAAGCAACTTTTACTTCTTGTAAATTTTAATTCATATATGTATGACGTTCAAAAGTGCCGCTTACTGGCCTAGTTGAAATAAATATATTTGATTTGACAAATTCATTTGTACAGGTTTACCCGAAACACCGAGCGTTAAGGAACGTCTCTTTGGAGGTGTATAAGGGAGAAATCACAATGTTGTTGGGCCACAACGGAGCCGGCAAGACTACCCTCATGTCTATCATAACAGGTAACTGACTTTTATCTTTTGTTGCGGCTTCGCCCTCGTGAAAATGTTTTCTTATCCCAATGAAAAATTATACTGGGATGAAAAGTAGCATAACTATGTGCTATTACAGATTATTGTCTATCTCTGTGCCAAATTTCATCCAGTTCCATTGAATATTTTGGCGTGATTGAGTAATAACAAGTAGTAAAATCAATCCATCCATCCAAACTTTCGCATTTTCCCTTTTAAGTGTACGCTGATAAAATTGCGAGTATTTTTTTAAAGTTGTGTTATAATGTTTATAGGCTACATAGTCTGACGGACTGAAAATAGTATGTTATTTTAACTAAAAACCTTTTTTTTATTAATGACATTGTAGTGAAACAGTGTTAAATAAAAAATAAAATGTCACCAAACTGACGTTACATTCAGGGGCAAGATTAAAAGAAAAAAGTTTTCTAATCTCCATTAGATATTTTGTAAGAATAAGTATGTGAAATTTTTCTAAGGATTTAAAACGTCAATATTAAGTAAATAACATTATTAACACAACAAAAAAGTGGAGACAGCTGCCGAAACAAACAAAAACACCCTTTCACTCGAGAAATGCCGGCCGTGATCTTCTTTACAAAATGTTGCCTTTTTAGGTACTATGAGTTTCTTTACTAATTATTTTATACAAGGGGGATGTAAACTGCCATTTTTTCACGATAGGTGGCGCATCGTCGCTATGGCTATTGAAAGCTGTCAAATCCATACATTCAAAATGTATGGCTTTCCTATTCCTATGGACCTATCATCTAGTAAATTTTTCATTTTCTCGAAATATGTCTCGGTGTGCTGTACCAGGATGTACCGACCCCGGTGTTTATTTGTTGCCCAAAGATAAAACGCTAAAAATACCGGGAAAAGGCTAGGTTACTAGCTGACCCGGCAAACTTTGTTTTGCCATAAAAACACCAAACATTCATCTACCCTACTCTACCTACCCTACCCTACCCTACCAAAAAAAAAAAAAACATCTTCACATAAACCGTCTACTAAACAGTCCGAACAAAGCCTAAACATTTGGTTTGGATAGGTAAGCCCGTTCTTGAGTTATAAAATTACAACGAAAAGTGGCGTTGATTTTTAACACGCTTTTATTAGCTTGGTATGTATGTATCTATGTATCTATGTATCAATGTACCAATGTATCAATGTATCAATGTAACGGAATCTTTGAACGTGATTTTCACCCACTTCAAAACGTTGGATTGATTTGAAACTTTGCACACTTATCAAGGACCGATGACAATGCAATAATTTAAACAGTTTGTCCCATTATCCTTACCATTAAAGCGTGTTTTTTAGTTTTTAGAACTACAATTTTTATATATATAGATGTAATGTACCTGTCAAAGTAATTCTGATTATGCTGCTTGGTAATATTCGGCGATATAGTGTAGCTATTAACATATTGATAAAGTTCTACAGCAGGAATGTCATTTGCTTGGCCTTCAGAAGTTTGAGGGCTTTGATTGCCGAAAATAAAATAAAACTTCTAACCTAAAACGTAAAGAATACCAACACATTAAAGTAATATTCTCTCATTTTGTGTAAATTTTCCTACCATGATTCAAGTATAAATAACTCGTTACAACTAAAAAAAAGTCCAATTTAGAACATATCGCCGATCAAAAATGTGTATTAGAGTGATATTACATATATATATTATAAGTTTAGATTTTCACCGCTTCAAACTTATTCTTGAATTCTGTTTCTTCTATATTTTTTAAAATCTTCTTTGCTTTCTATCTTCATAAACGTCTATCAGTATATATTTCATGATTTCTTCAACTATTGACGTCTTCGCTTTTCACGTAAGTTGCAAAATTTTAATTACTGGCTAAGGGTCGCCATGTATTAGAGTGATGTAATCGAAATAAAAGAGAAGTATTCGATCAACGATTCGTGTAATAATGCCCATAATTGGTGTGTGTTGTTACATATATAAGGTTGGGCGAGCTGCACACTACAGCTCCCCTTTTTTTTTAAAGAAAAATGTTGTTATTACTAAGTACATAATGCATTTTTTTTATACTTCTAAACTAAGCTTACATCACTACATTTAAAATTATTTACTTTTTAACATAACATTATACAAAAAAAAACATCTTATCTTAATTAACCAAAGTAGTTTAAGTTACAAACAGTTTTGTATTATTTTTATGAATAAGAATAACATATTCTTTATCATCTCTTATAATTTTTACATTTGGTGATACATCTTATATGACTCTGTATGGTCCTAAGTAAATTTTATCTAACTTATTTCCTACTTGATTCTTGATTAAAACTAAATCTCCACTCTTATTTATTAACCGATTTACATTTTTATCAAAATTATTTTTCCTTAATTCCTTATAAAATAAAAAAAATAAAAAAGCCTTTTATTTCATGCATTGAATAAAGTTTACATCTGACAAGTGTAGTTTTAAATACAATGACAATTAGATTTCTAGACTTATAATTCAATTCACAAACTTAAAATTTAATTCAATTCATAATTCAACACAATTCACTGATTCATTCCGCTAATCCAGTACTAAATTAAGATTAAAGAATACTAATATAACTTGTATAAGTATGTGATCATTAAAATCAATTAAAACATAATAACAAAACCAATCAAAACAAATCAAACCAAATTAAAAAGTTTAAATAAAATAGAATCAATTAGAATCAATTAGAACAAAATCATCCAAAATAAAATGTTAAAATCAATTCAAATAAAATAAATTAAAACAAAATAACAAAATCAATCAAAATAAAGTAGTAAAATAAATCAAAACAAAATCAAACCAAATTCAAATAAGTTAAAATAAAATCAAATAGAATCAATTAAAACAAGATTATCCAAAATAACATGTCAAAATCAATTTAAATAAAATAAATTAAAACAAAATCATTCAAAATAAAATACCAAGATCAATTCAGATAAAATAAATAAAATTAATCAAAACAAAATCAATAAAATGAATTTCGTATTTAAAATAAAATAACATGGCATGCATGAACCTCTCACATGGTGAGAGTGAAGGCCTCCTCCAGGGATGCCCAGTGATCGCGGTCGCTGGCTTCTGACATCCAATTATTTCCTGCTACTCGTTTGATGTCGTCAGCCCATCTAGTGATTGGTCTTCCTCGTTTTCTATTGCCTGTAGGGCCAGGCCATGACGTCATCCGAATAGTCCAACGGTCATCACTCATTCTCGCTACGTGTCCTGCCCATCTCCATTTAAGCGTTAGAGCATAGGTGACAGCATCTGTTACTTTAGTTTTTTGTCTGATAAGGGAGTGCCGAATTTTTTGAATTTTTCTGATTTTTGTGATACTTCTCTCCATGCTTCGCTGGCAGGACGTAATTTTTTGCTTTACTCGATGTTTGAACTTTCATGTTTGACACGCGTATGTAAGTGAAGGTAGCAAACACGAGTTCATGACTTTACTCTTGATTTTCATCGGCATTTGGCTTTTTAATATTTCCTTTACGCTCCAAAATTTTTTCCACGTCGTTATTATTCGTCTATCTACTTCTGCGTCGTTGTTATTTTTATCAAAAGATATTTGTTTTCCCTTAATTCCTTACTGAATAATAAATCATTTCTAGCTTCAGCTTGTGCTCTTTTATGTCTGTATTTTAGCTCCAAAAGGTAAGAATCTGGATTATATAAAGGATCAACATATACATTTTGTGCTATATTAGATGATAAATTACATTTTTTTCCAAATACTAACTCAAATGGAGTGTATTTTGTCTCAGAGTGCACTGTAGTGTTAAAAGAAAAACACCAGAATGGAAGCCAACTGCTCCAATCTGTTTTATTATTGTCACATTGAATTCTAAGATAAGCTCCTAGAACCTTATGAGTATTTTCCAAACCTCCCAGAGTTTCATGATGATAAGTTGTTGAATGCAGTTTAAATAGCAGTGCAAAACTTACATTGCAGTAGGTACGTATTGTACTGACAACGTAAAGGTAGGTCACGACGTCTCATGTGGCGTGGATGAACGGACTCCTCAGCACTGGACGCGAACTGACTCCGTTGGTCACGACGTCTTACGTGGCGTGGATGAACGGACTCCTCAGCACTGGACTCGAACTGACTCCCAGCTGCTCCAAATCGGACCAGAGTTTCATGATGATAAGTTGTTGAATGCAGTTTAAATAGCAGTGCAAAACTTACATTGCAGTAGGTACGTATTGTACTGACAACGTAAAGGTAGGTCACGACGTCTCACGTGGCGTGGATGAACGGACTCCTCAGCACTGGACGCGAACTGACTCCGTTGGTCACGACGTCTTACGTGGCGTGGATGAACGGACTCCTCAGCACTGGACTCGAACTGACTCCCAGCTGCTCCAAATCGGACCTGAACGATTTATCGCCCGGCGCCCTGCATATCTTCTCATCATAAGGCATTCTCCCGGCACCCGGCAGCAACGTTCCTTTTCTGTCTTCTTATTTAATACTAGCGGCCCGCCCCGGCTTCGCACGGGTATAAAACATTAAAACACACACATAAACCCTTCTATTTGCGTCGGGTTACTAAAAACATAAAATGATCAAGAAAGTTTGAATATTATTATTTAATGAATTTTTATTTTTATTTTAATGTTTTTTAGGGTTCCGTACCTAAAGGTTAGAAACGGGACCCGTGATAGCTAGACAGTTCATTTATTTTGTTTGGTAGTCATCCAATGACTTCTCCCGCTCTGGGTGAGGCGGGAGGGCGTTTCAGACTTTTACTGACTAAAACCAACCAGTGTTCCATCAGTTGCTTGTGCCAGGGTCGCGGTAACTCTCTTCCAATTTTATCTGCGACCAGAACACTGACTCCTAAGTCACAGTTTTCCCCTAGTTTAGGAGGCAGGGATTCCATTATTTAAGTAGGCAAAACAGGACCCTATTACTAAGACTCCGCAATCCGTCCATCTGTCTGTCTGTCCGTCTGTCACCAGCCTGTATCTCATGAACGGTGATAGTTAGTCAGTTGAAATTTTCACAGATTATGTGTTTCTGTTGCCGCTATAACAACAAATTCTAAAAACAGAATAAAATAAATATGCACGAGTCTGACTCGCACTTGGCCAAATTTTTTTTGTTATCTAAACTAATAACACTTTATTTCTTGACATTGACTGTCCTCCCGTACGGCCCGTGCCCTAGTGACTCCTACATTGCACAAGGTGGCTGCATAGCTAGCCGAGCAGGGTGAGCGGCTTTAACGCAAATTTTTTCTAATACTTACATTTCTAAACTCATGATATCTTTGGAACGGAATGTCTGAATTGAATAATTTAAAGACAAAGACAAAGATATTTTATTTTAAGTAGGCCACCAAGCGGCACTTTTGAACGTTAGGTACATACAAGTTATAAAAGTTGATTTTACCGTGCATTCGGAAAGTAGCTTGTTATGGAGAAGAATGCACAAGAAACTCCATACTTACTCTTTTAAAGAAAATGTTTTTTTACAATATTTAGTTACATAAGTACATACATTAATAAATTCACATATGTGAGGAAAATGCACCCAGAATAGCACTACACACTATACTAAGTACAGGCATAAAGTAATAAAAGTACTCACACATGTACTGTGCAGTTATATAATAGATGCTAGAAAAGCATTAACATCCGAAGCAGTTAAGTTATGACCAATCCCAACTGGCGTCCGTTCACGAACATGACGCATGAATGGCACCACCCAGCTCAACCATAATGAAGGGAACCGGATGATCCAACACACGCGCCACCATCAGAGAAACATTTGAGAGAGCATGACACACTCAACTGCCAGGGCACACACAAGTCAACGAACGACACACAGGTACAGTAAATGTTAGATTTACAGTCGGGTACATAGTACTCACACACGTGCCATGCAGTTATACAATACTAAGGAAATTGAGTTTATACAATACAAAAATATTCATTCAGTCTACTTCAAAACAATAATGTTCTGCATATCACTTGTTTTTGCGCCCTAGTGGATGTTGAGCAGGAATAGCATTTAGCCAAGCATTTTTATCAGTGATGTAATCCCCCAACTTATAATATGCCAGCCTGCATAGTGTGCGTTTTATATAAGTTTTAAATTTCGTCTCGTTCAGCTCAAGAATGTGGGGAGGAATTTTATTGTAACATTTTGTACAGTACCCCATGAAAGATGAAGCTACTTTTGCCAGTCTGAAACCTGGTTGAACTAATTGGTCCCTATTTCTAGTAACGTAATTATGTCTGTCGCCGTTTTTACTAAAAAGATGTAAATTCTTTCTCACGTACATGATGTTTTCATAAATATATTGACAAGGAACCGTCATGATGTTAATGTCCTTAAACAGTTCCCTTAGAGAATCGCGCCGGCGAAGATTGTATATCGCTCTGATGGCTCGTTTTTGCAGAATAAAAATTGACTCAATGTCTGCAGCCCTTCCCCATAGTAAGATACCGTAAGACAGTATACTATGAAAATAACTAAAATATACCAGTCTCGCGGTATCCACATCCGTTAACCGACGAATCTTTCCAACAGCATAAGCCGCCGAACTCAGCCGCCCCGCAAGGGACACCAAATGAGAACCCCATTGCAGCCTTGAGTCCAGCGTGATCCCCAGGAAAACCATTTTATCGACGAATTCTAGCTTCTCCTTGTTTAACATAATGTCACAATCAGTACTTTTGACATTCGGCAATGAAAATTTTACGCACTTGGTTTTTTTACCATTTAAAACTAAATCATTGGCCGTGAACCAATCCTGAACCTGCCGTAGCGCGTTATTTACGTCGTCAACCTGACAAGTACGTCTATTTATTTTAAAAATTAAAGATGTGTCGTCAGCAAATAACACCATGTTTAGTTTGTTTTCCAATAAACGGGGTAAATCGTTTATGTATACTAAGAATAAGAAAGGACCTAAAATTGAGCCCTGGGGTACCCCCTTTTCACGTTTAACCCGGACGAATTCACACCGTTTATTTGAACTAATTGCTGTCTATCATTCAAATAAGATTTAACCAAACTTAACGCTGACTGACCTAGCCCGTAATGCTCAAGTTTCAGAAGTAACGTTTCATGATTAACGCAATCAAACGCCTTCGACAGGTCGCAGAAGATACCTATGGCATCCTGCGACTCTTCCCACGCATTAAAGATGTGTTTTAATAGGGTGACCCCAGCGTCAGTTGTACAACGTCCTCTGGTGAAACCATACTGTTTATCATGCAAGTTGTTATTCGTATTAAAATGAATGAGCATTTGATTTAGCATTATCTTCTCAAAAACCTTGCTGAATACCGGCAACACGGATACTGGTCTATAATTATTTGTGTCTTTACTGTCCCCGGATTTAAAAAGTGGTATAACCTTACTATATTTCATTAGATCCGGAAAGACTCCTTGATCTACACACAAATTGAAAATCAAAGCCAAGTACGGCGCTATAGTCTGAATAATGGAGGTACAAGCTTTGATGGACATTCCCCACAGATCTTCAGTCGGCTTGATCTTGATTTGCTTAAAAGCTTTTATTACTGTTATGGGGTTTATATGTGAAAAGTTAAATACATTCGGGCAGGCTGAAACGTTCGCGTTTAATAATCCGAAAGCAAGCGAGGGCGAAGAATTTAGGGTTTCAGTAGTTTTAATTGGGATGTTGGTAAAGAAATTTACAAATTCTTGCGCAACTTTTTTGTTATCTCTAATAAGTCCGTGTGTGGTCTCAAGCGTGTAATCAGTTTTTTTTTTTATTCCTATTCGTTTCATTGTTTATAATTTTCCAAACAGTCTTGATTTTATTTTCTGCAAATTTAACCTTATTGCTAATGTACAAGGCCTTAGCTGCCTTGCAAGTATTTTTAAAAATTCTTGAGTAAGTAGCAACATACTTATTAAACGTTTCAGTGTTAATACAAGGCTTAAGGTCATATAGCTCGTAAAGTCTCTCCCTACTTTTTCTAAGTCCTGTAGTCGCCCAGTCACTGAATAAAAACTTAGGGCATATAGTTTTAGTTTTCTTCTTAAAAGTGTTATTGAACTCTTTTTGAACCACTGAAAAAACCTCATCATACAAAATATTACCATCATTCACTGTGAGGTCCTGATAACTTAACTTACTGATTAAAGTGCTGTTAAATTTATTTAATTTACCGGATGTTATTGGTCTGGATTGAATCTGCACTTGTTTTATTGGTATGTTGGACTCAAATGTTACCAGTAGCCCACTATGATCCGAAGGCAGACAATTCATAATGGCTTTGTCTAAGTAGTCGCAGCAACAAAAAACATTATCAATACATGTAGCAGTAGTCACAGTTGTTCGTGTTGGTTCCATAAACACATGTGACAAATTAAATGATTTGAAGAGATTTAATAATCTACTGCTATCTGAATTATTTTCTAAAATATTTATATTAAAGTCACCACAGATTAAGACTAGTTTATTACCATTTGCAAGTTTTGCCAAAACATCCTCCATCACTGACTCAAATATAGAGTAGTTTCCATAATTGGGGGGTCTGTAAACGTACACTATAACATGCTTATCCAGCTCAACGCAGGACAGTTCAACACTATGTTCAACTGATAGATCTACAATATCTTTACGAGGTTTTGATTTAATACCATTTTTAATTATTATAAGTGAACCTCCACGCAACATAATATTTCTATTAAAACAACTGCCCACGGTATAATTTTCATAATTAATTAGCATTTCATGATATTTCAGCCAATGCTCAGTAAAACAAACAATTTCAAACATTGTTTTTTCCAAAAACAATTCTATTTCCAATTGCTTCGCAGAAAAACCTTGAATATTTTGATGGAATAATTTCAAGGAATTCTGCTTAGCCCCTTTTTTTAAATTAACTAAGTGAGAGCAAGAAGGTACCTTCTTGATGGTGGATGTTCTCGTAACTATTTCGTTGTTGGTACCCTCCCTTGTCCTACAAACTAGTTTAAACTATAAATATTAATAGCAGAAGTGCTAACGTTATTAAACTTATTGATCACCTGTAAATTAGTATTACTACTAATATCAACTACAGTACATACCTTCGACATACTATTTATGATTCTCTCTCTCTCTCATTATTGATATCTATTTTTGAGTTTATAGTAAAAGATAAATTTAAAGAATATGCTATTAACATAGCAATCGTACGCCTACACCTAGGTGACAGAGAGAAAGCTCTCTGGGTTACATGGAGTCCACTAATAAATTTATTAGTGTCAAAAAACAATAATTTGTCATTATGACAAGTCAACATTTGCAAAATGTTATTTAATTTAAAAATACGATTGTTCTCCTGTGCTGAGAACTTATTAGAGTATGGAAAAGCACATACCATCAGATTTCTTAAATTTAATCCTAACAAGGTGTCAATACCGCCCACTATGTCCTTTTTGGTAATACCAGTACTATTACCTAATAGCAAAACCATTGTAGAATATTTATCCATATTCGAATTTATATATTTTTTAATCATTTGCTTGAAACTAATATTATGGTAGCAATGATTTGTAGAACTGTAGCTAAGGTAATTATTTAATATTTTTCCAAAGCCAGAACCTATTTCGTCACTAAACATTATTGTTTTATATTCCTGTGAATTGGGTATACAGATTTTTTCTGGAAGCACCAACATTGGTGGAGACAAGTCACCTTGCAGCGGGGTGGGTGGTGTATGGTTGGTACAGCTACATGAGGCACTAGTCAGAGACTCATACCTCTCTGTATTGTACTTCACCAAGTCCAACAATTCCCCGGCCTCAAACAAGCGCTCACTCAATTGCTGTTGTGAACTCTCATATTTCTCAAAAAATTCCTTCAGTAAACATTCCTTATATAGTAAATCATTTTGGAGGCACTGAGTATCTACATCATACATTTTCCTACATTTATCTAGTTCCCCCATACAGATATTTAATTTACTAGTTATGTTAACACGATCCTTTCTCAAAGAAATATTTAATTTTAAGAGATTTTGTTTTTTCATCGCTCTCCGTGACCGTTTTATATTTTTTTTTATTTTAATATATTTTTTTAATTTATTGTGACTCATGACAATAGGACATAATGGTATAGTGTCTTCACCAGTCAAATCTATTATAAAATCAGACTCACACACTGGTTCTGACTGAAAACTGTCAACTAACTCATTATACAAACTATTAGTTTTTTTACACTGCTCGCTGATCTTAGCAGACTCAGCAATAGCTAGGGCCTTATGGGCATTACACAAATCTTGTTCAAGTTCTGAAACACGGTTTAAAGTAAGTTCATATGTGTCACTGCACTTTTGATAATTGGCCACTTGATACTGAAGTACCTGATGTTGTTCGGCTAAGTCCTGGTGCTGAGTATGTAGCTCAGCCAGTTCATTTTTTAGGAATGTGTTCTTAAGGACCACATTTTCGACTTCCACCTCACTGTCTGCAATTTCTTGGAGCAGTTTTATATTTAACGCTTTGGAGTCTTGCAGCTCCTTCAGGGAAGCTCTCAATTTTACTTCCAGCTCTTTGATTGCAGCGCTGCGGGTCATCATTTTCCTTAATTACCTAAAATGTGTGGAATTTAAATTAAATAATAGTGCAGTAATTTTCTAATATTAAGATTAGAAGGTGGGAGGTAGTTGGAAAAAATAATAATAAAAAATTACTAAAGAAAAAGTTTACAAGTTAATATTAAGAAAATATAGCGATTACAGATAGATATGGTTAATAGGACTTAAATGTGAAAGTTAAATGGGTAAAAACAAAAGAAAGAACTATTGAAAACACTACTTTGATTTGGTTAAAATTTAAATTTAGGCTACAGTTTTTCTACATGTACTAGATTTTTTACACATTCTAGGTAACATTTAAATAGAAACCGAACAGATAATTTTGTGCAGTCAATTTATGTATGTGGTGTTCATTGTCTGGGCTAATGTTATTGTCGTCAATTTTGCTTCCACAAATAGTCAAGCAAAAGGAGACATAAACCGTGCCAGTGTGTGATGGACGTAGCTCAGATAACTGAGCAGTATTCTGTGATGTCGTGCAGTCTGTAGATACACTTAATTAGGACAAGAATACTCCCAGGGAATGATGATTTTTTCCTTCCGTTTCAAATCCGTCACCGTTGATGCAACCAGCTGACAGCTGGGTTTATGTTTCCTTGTTTTTCAACAGTTTCCCGACAAAAACACCACAATTATTAGATATTGAAGTCAATATTGAGTTTTGACTATTTAATAACAATTAATCCTCATTAAAACACTTTAAACTATTTTATTTTAAATTAAATCTCTTAAAAAGTTATATAAAGGTATTAAAGCAGTCTTCAATATGAAGTCATTTATTTTGATAAGGATTAATACCAAGATACAAATTAAGAGCCTTTTCTAGCGGCGGCATTCCAATAAAAAAATGTATAATAAAAGAAACACTTATTGTGGCATAACTATAATAGTTAGACATATGCTGTTGCGACTTTTTTTGTAAATAATGATGTGTTCTGCAAACTCGTAGTACATTATTTTATTCTATCATCAATAGTTTTCGCAGCGCACGCGATGTAAAGAATATTTTAGGTATTTTTTTTACATCCTGGGTTACATTATTTGAGTTTTAGTAAGGATCCCTAGTTTTTTTGAATATATAATATAGCCTATGTCACCCGGAGATAGTGTAGCTTCCCAACAGTGAAAGAATTTTTCAAATCGGTTCAGTAGTTTCGGAGCCTATTCAATGCAAACAAACAAACAATCAAATCTTTCCTCTTTATAATATTATATTATTATTATAAATATAATAATAATATATATATATATATATATTTTATAAGTTTAGATTTTCACCGCTTCAAACTTATTCTTGAATTCTGTTTCTTCTATATTTTTTTAAATCTTCTTTGCTTTCTATCTTCATAAACTTCTATCAGTATATATTTCATGATTTCTTCAACTATTGACGTCTTCGCTTTTCACGTAAGTTGCAAAATTTTTATTGCTGGCTAAGGGTCGCCATGTATTAGAGTGATGTAATCGAAATAGAAGAGAAGTATTCGATTCAACGATTCGTGTAATAATGCCCATAATTGGTGTGTGTTGTTACATATTCCCAACACAGGCATTACTTGCTTAAAGGGAAGCTCCAAACACAAAACGTTTATTTTGTATATATAATGTTGGGCGAGCTGCACACTACAAATGTTTTATTATATAAAAGTCTGCTTCTCAATAAGATCTGTTTTCTTTCCAGTTATCCTCGCTCCTCATTTCTTTAGTTCGTATTTCAATTCCTTCCACTTGACCTCACCACAGAGGGCTGATGTATATCAAAACCCAGTAAGTGCCTTGAAACTATTATATTCCAGGATAGCGCAAAGTCATCTTGTATTAGCTTCCAGGGACAATACATATTATCAATGACGATAGTAGATCGGTTTAGAATAGAATAGAATACTCTTTATTATGTACACCATATAAGTTACAGAAAGTATAGACGAAGAAAACATTACACTGGGTGACACAATGGGCGGCCTTATCGCTAAAAGCGATCTTTTCAAGACAACCTTTGGATGGATTTAAAAAATGATAGGAAAGACAGTACTGTAGTAAGTCTTTGGTGTACTATTTAAAAATAAAATAAATACATATATATATATATATATTTATATTATATAGACAAATATATACAGTAATAAGTATGGAAAAAAAAGCATAGAAATTAAGAATAACAACTATTAAAGAGAGAGGTAGTGATTCTTTACCATCGTTTTAAAAATGGGCAGAGATTGAGCACGCCTTATTGACACGGGCAAAGCATTCCACAACCGCACCGCTTGAACCGTAAAAGATTTGTCGTAAAAGCTGGTGGAGTGCATCGGCATCTCTAGTCCCAAGTTTTCCGATGACCTCAGATATCTATTATGTGTGTCATGAAGGAACTTGAAACGTTCTTTGAGATAAGAGGGGGTTGTAGGATTGTATAGAATACTGTAAAGCAGAAATAAAATATGAGAATCCCGGCGAAGACGTATGGGAAGCCACTTGAGCTTTGTCCGAAATTCAGAAATGTGATCATATTTGCGCAGGCCAAATATAAATCTTATGCAAAGGTTTTGAAGACGCTCAAGTTTATCTAGGTACCGGTTTAAACACAAGAAATAACAAAAAAACGTGATGTAAACAAAGCAAAAATTATTTGACAGTAGCCATTGCGCCGCCAGCGACATCTGCTCTCAGCTCTGTGTTCATATCCGCATTGGAACCGTCCCTAAACTGATATGTCCGACCGGTTTAAGCATAGAACATTTTTTGAAAATGTATTTTTAGATTGTGTTAACAGATTTTAAATTTTAAAAAGGACAGTATTTTAATCTAAGCTGACTTAAATTTGAGCTTCTGAAAGTGAGTTATAAACGACGGAAATTCCATTAATTGTCTAAGTTTTTTCAAAGTATTGTAAAGGAAGGGGTATACGTGGGGGTGTAAATAAGACCACGTATCCAAGTCAGCATAAAATAATATATATTAAAAAAAAAAAGAGAAAGGGGGTAGGTAAGTTTATGGGTACAAAATTTCTCCAATTCCCCTGTGAGTCACGCAGTGCTCTCCTGGCTCAGCCGGGTGCGACGATGAATCAGCGGTTGTGCCACGCTGCTGACGCCAGGGATGGTGACGGTCGGCGGATGTTCGCGCCAGACCCGTAGGATGCTCGACGTGGCCAAGCGGGTATAAAAGTACCCGGCACGGAGCTTGACAAGAACCCGGATTAACCGGAACTTTGGTCGAGTTGGTAGCTGGAACTTTGGACCCCAGTATGGGTTATGGGAAAACACAGAATTTAATAACGATGACTAATAGGAATCAATAAAAACTGTTGCTTGCGTTAGGCTTAAATAATTGCGAAGACTAAGCATGTAAGGTCACCAGTGATCAAGAGAATGCGTGCGTCTTAGCCCGGAGCAAGAATTCGAATGTGCTGGTCATCGTGAATCGAGTGTCCGCGGAGATCGTATGAAGGTTCTTCTAGGCAAGCGTGCTCTATCGTCGACCACATCATCGCTTACCATCAGGTGAGATAGTGGTCAAGCGCAAGCCTATAGATAATAATAAAAAAAAAAAAAAAAAGGTTACCGGTCCTCATTCACCCGTTCGAACGCGCCGACCGCGCACAATACTAGCACAGACAGCTAACTAATTGCGTTAGTAACTTAAGGCGTCCCTAATGATATAACATCTGTGGTTTGACTTGATATTTATTGTTGTCAATATGTTGTTTATGTAAATAATAACGTACAACGTTACAGTATAAAATTAACTAGTTCACCACGGATAAAAAGAAACATTTTAAGTGAAAGTTATTTGATTTTATCGATAACTTTCATTAGATTAATGTTGTTATTCTGCCAAGTGGCAAGTAGTAGCTGTAGTAAGTATAAAATTATTGTATTTGTTATTATAATTAAACAGAGTAAATAACAATTCAGTTTATGTCTCAAGAATAAATAATACTCACGAATAGTTGGTATTTCAGCAAAAACACAAAGTGGGGCTTTTAACTATTATTTATTTTCCACTTCACATTAAGTTACCATCGTTACGTCGATGCACACAGCCAATTGCTTGGACCTTCAGCTGACGACAGATTCAGACCGCTACTCGGTGTCGGTATCTTCACCTTTGGGTAGTACCGACCATTGTCTGGTGAAGTCTGTATCCGTCCAGTCCCCACCCGATTCCAGTCCAAGAGGGACTCGGCGGGTTTGCAAGTCAGTGGATTGGGATGGGATGCGATCTTTTTTCGAATCTTATCCTTGGCAGCCTACTTGCTTCTCTTCAGCTGATCCTTCGTCATGCGCGGATGCCGTGTTGGATGTGTTGCGTCGGGGAATGGAGTACTACATTTCGCTTCCTGACGTAACAATGTCTAGCGTTGACCAGCCATGGTTTGTCGCCGAGTGCATGCGCGGCAACGCGTTTAAACATGAGGCCTACCTGGCATGGGTCGATGCTTGGACGCGCAAAGCAAGCGACGTGGGTCAGCGGAAGAGAGCGCCAAGTCCTGCAAGAAGGTGATTCGAAGATCTCGGTTTGACCACATAAGCCGTATTGGGACCAAACTTGCTTCTTACCCAGTGGGTAGTAAAGCGTTACGGTCCCTGGCTAAGTTGGTTGAATCGAACTTCTGCCGTCCCTTACTTCCACCACTGCTAAAACCCGACGGGACACTGGCCCACTCCGCTGAGGAGAAAGCAAACATGTTTGCCTCCTTTTTTGGGAAATCTTGATTGTTAAGATGGATTGTTTGGGTAATATATAGGCTCATAGGAGAGTGGTCTCTGGGTTATCCTAGGCCTGGGGTTTTGCTTTCGGGAACTTCTCTTGTCCGGGATCTTTATCAGATGCCCCGACCACCGAAAAGCCAACAGCGAGCGGAGCTGCCATCGGCCATTCCCGCGGCTGGGGTTGGGCTATCCTCAACCTTTCCGCGGCCGAGCGGGTGCTCGGTTGCATGAGAAGAAGTGCCTGGCACTCCGGGTCACCCCACCACGGATATACGTATACATTCGCGTTGGGTCGACTCAGCCTCCTCCGAGAATTCAGGTATCTGAATGGGTGGTAATCTAGGTCGATCGCGAGTGTGATTTGCCTAGCTCTGTTGGACAGACAGCATCTCAAAGCTTCTCGCAACACGTTTGATGCGACAGAAAAAATCAAACAACGCCAAAGTTTGATAACTCAGCATATTCTGGATTTAATTCTGACTCTAAAACATTAATATCATGAATTACGGATTCAAAATCCGCGCGCAAACTATCCAAGTTTTCTACAGAACTTAAGTGTTCGCGACTAAGCGTCACCAACCATACTGAATGGTTTTTGTAAAAATAAAGTTTGTATATGCAGACACGTCTGCTTACCTCATCGCACCATCTCATACTAAAATATTTTAGAGGGCGCGGCCATATTTATAGTATTTTAGATAAGAAATGTTTACTTGCATTTTTAAGGCAGTAATATAATGTTTTTAGTATTTATCAATATGTAATAGGGTGCGTTCATTCTGCCAAAGAATACTCTTATGGGAGTGTATTCTTTGGAAGAATGAACGCAATATTATGTTGAATAATGTACAGGCTGCATCAGGAGTTGTTTACTATAAAGACCTTGTGGAAACTAAAACAAATTTCCATGCATTTAAGCGTTTTTGCCATACCTATTATTGGAATCAAATATAACAGCTCACAATGTTAGGACCCATTAATATGTATGCTAATATTTATCCGTGGTGCTAGGAAACTGGGCTTATACCAGTTGTAAACGATCCTTTGTGCCTATTGGCCTTGTTTGTTCTGTCTCCTGCTTGATATGGAGGGAAGTGGAAATTTAAATTATTTTTACCTACTCCTTCGTTATTCTTTTCTGATTAATTTCGTTGCGGGATCCAAGACAGTTAAATTCTTTCTCCGGGACTTCGTCGAGCTTCATTGCCTCGGCGCTTTTCTGGTGGTCGCCACTGTTGATTCTGGCTTTCAGGAGTTGCAGTGGTTTGGGAATAGTGCGGTGGGATTGTCCCAAAAAAAAATGTAATAGGGTTCTATAGTTCAATATTAGTAAAGTAAAAGCATTACAAAACATACTGATTAGAGTTATCATAGTAAAAAAACGTAAATTCCTGTCTCCATAATACTTGCGCTCGGTACGTTGGTTTAGTACCAAATGAGCCTCCAGATGGCGTAGGCTTATATTTATAGTCTGCGCACGTTAAGGAAAAATCAATACAAAAATATTGTAATTAGAATCGTGTTTTAAGGGCTTATCTTTTGTACTGAACATAGTTTCAGTATATAACAATGATTTTATGTGAAAACTACATAGCTTCCACTATAAATATGTGAATGTTGACTTGATATCTCAAAAGCGATTTATATGATTTAAGGTAATTTTAGGGTATATAGGGGCCTAGACCGCGACGGGACAGCCCATTTACTTGAGATAACAAGTCGGTATATAGTATAAAACATGCTGTTTATTAGACTTTCGGCAAAGCTAAAGTTTTAGGTGCCCTAAGTACTTAGAAAATATGTACGTGTACTGATAAAAGTACTACCATTGGAAAGCTTGTCGAAAGCGCTTCCAGTTGGCTTTTCGAAGAATCGCCTGGATAGTCAGCGAGTTAAACAGCATAACAAAATGTAAACAACGGAAAAACGTTGAAATGTGTAGACCCTTCAGGTGAAATAACTCCCTGAAGGGAATAGTTGTACTTATGGTGTAAGTACTTTTGGATGGCTTGTTGGACTATCTACCAAGCCATCACTTTGGAGTGATAATCGCTCAAGTATTTTAAGTACAATTCCAGAAAATAGGTATCTGGAATTGTAATTTTTCGTCCGTTTTTGGTATACCCCGGGACTATGCAACCCTGGGCTTTCCAAAAATAAGGAATATTCGGGGACATCCAGATAGCCCGATAAACGATCTATCGTGTCGTCTCAAAATTGTTAGAATTATATAAATAGTTTCTGCGATAGCTAGGCACAAAGAAAGTGACTAGCTGTCGGCTTGACACTTTTCGAGGCACCTTAAGTGCATAGAATATAGATAGACTTATGAAAGCACTAGAATTGTAAAGTGCAGTCTATCGGCTACCAGGACACCCATAATAAGTGGTGGTTACCTGGTCAGCCTAAGTAGGAATTCCGCTAGTCAATGAAATTACTTAGGAATTTATAGATCAGGTACACACAGGATGATATCCCATAGAAATATTCCGAAAATAAGCTTTTTCTAAACGTCATTAGACAGCCTGCTAGTAGCATCGGTAGTTCATCCCGACCTATAGAATATCCTTAGGCTAGGTTAGAAGCTATTTAGCTTTAAATCGGAAAACAAAGGAAAGTGTCCCTTTGTTCTATAGAATTAGCCTGGGGAAGCTATCAATACCTAGATATATAGGTATATGGATTAGATACATAGATAAGGGGCGCTACTGAGTTACAGCACGAAGAAATCTAGGTATTGATAGCACCATGGAAGGGATGTGATAGCCCAATTACTGAATGTTGGTAAGGGATTTTTTAAGGTAATAAAAATTATTTTCGGCGAGAAATTGCGGGGCTCTCAATAATGGAACGGACCGATGGTATATAGCACCCCCCGTCATAATTAGAATTTGTAGTCATCCAAAGCTAGTCGCTTGTACTTGTCTTAGTAAATAAGAAATAATTTCTTATGAATAAAATCTCAGTAATTGTTGAGAGCCCTAGAATCATGCTGCCAAAAAATGTTAGAATTATCCGGCTCGAAGGACCAATGTTCGGGGTTGGGGTAAGATTAAGATAAACTGGGATTCAAGATTAAAAAGATAAATATATTTCAGTGAGTCAAATGGGATAATAATTAAAACTAATGAGGTGAACGATATGGGGTTATGAGTCACGCGCACGGTATGCCGCCGAATTACGTACTGAACTATTGCTGTGTATGTGCAATGATATAAATAATGGAAACATACTGAGCGGGTGGCGCAATAATGATGACCCAAGAAAACGTACTGTACGGTGGTAGGCCCGTACATGCTCCCGGGGGCAAAGATAGGGGTTAGTAGGATAAAGATGGAGATGGGATTTACAAGATGATAAACAATTTTCAACTTATCAACTATATGACAGGAATAAGGATTAGTAGTGAGTGATTAACAATATTTAGAACAAGTACAAGTAGTCTAGTAACTACTTATCTTAGATCGGGAAGGGAAAATACGCGAAAAACCGGGGACGAGGCCCTATCTTCTGTTTGTAAACACTCGCTAGATTTAATAAGATTTTTGGGAACGCTTTTCACAGATTGACTAAATTGACCTTTTTCCCTACGATCACAACACTCACTCACTGCACTTTTCACTTTGATTAAAGATTGCCTTTTTTCGCTAACCGCACTACACTCACTTATAACACTCTCATTGCCGGGATGTGAAGAGATCGCAGTAGCAGTAGGTGCCTCTCCAGCAGGCGCCGAGGGTTCTCGACGTGTAGACCGCCTGTGACGCCGCCAACAGTATACCGCCGCAGTTATCAGGATTCCAAAGATTAGAGCATACAAGACGCTATAAAGATGTACGTCGTGATAGGATATTTTATTACTCCATGGTTCAGTTTGTTTCATGATCTCAATCTTTTTCTGTGTGTCTTCAAATTGTCGCAATATTTCAGAATTATTAGGATTAATTTCAGGAGATTCAGGGATAGATATGTTGAATATATGATTAATAGCTGATATTTGTGGTGCAATAATTCTTGCACCGATACTCATTTTGCTAGACAGCCTTTTATTAGCATGGACAACGAAATTGTCCGTCTTTATCATACAGCCTTCCTCCACATTCAACAGACCTGCATTCATCAATTTAACGGCGGTAATTTCCGCCATGTAATTGCCGTCACGGAGAAGTTTAAAGTTGCTTTCATTGCAACAAAAATAATATTTATTATCCACTGTTAATTCTTTCCAAATGTTTTTACAAGGAGTTAAAATAGTTTCACAGGTTCTTGTGTGTGGGATCATTTTACACAAGCTGTGATCATCTTTTAAGATACTTATAGGGTTTTTTGTATGACATAGAATCCTCCCAGGATTTTGTCTTATACAAGACTGGAGATCAGCATCAGTAAGGGTTACGTATGAGTCTTTTCTGAGGTTAATGGCAGCAAAACTTGAGATTACTTTCACATGTATCATGTCGTGGTTCAATAATCGTGGGACTGGAATGAGGTTATAGATTTCGTAAAGGTCTCTTTCGATGAGGGGTATTCTTATTTCAATGATCAAGTACTTATGGTACTTAGTCCGCACTTTTATCAAGTTGTAGAGATCCTTGAGATTCAAATGGTCGACAGGAAGTGCCATGTCTTTGGGGATATGTGCTGATATAGAACTTAATTCCGTTCTCAGCCGTTTAGGAGATATCAGATGGAAGTCCAATTTTCCATTGTAAATATTAGTTACCGTATCAAGAATGGAGTCTTGTATTTTCCTGAGGCTATGCAGTAAGTAATTTGCCGTCATAGCAGACGCTAAGAAATCGGTGACTAAAGTCATGTTCTGTACCTGGCGTTGAAGATCTTGATAGGATTCTTTAAGGTAATTTAACTGTTGATTTATCGATTTATGATGTTTGTTTTCAGCTTTCTCCATTCTTTTCATGAGATTAAACTCGGCTTCCACGATTGAAGTTTGGTTTTTCCAGAGGTTATACAAATGTTTATCATTTTCTTTCAAAAGGTCGATGTCTTGTGCATATTTCTCCGCAAAACGCTGATCTAGCACGCCAAACAAGCTGTTTGCGACGTAGCCTACTCTGTCTATTATACCACGACGCCGGCGCCGCCGCTCGTCTCCAGTTACAAATGATTCATTCATTGTCAACATACTATCGTAATATTTAATTTCTTCGAACTCGTGCCCGAGTTGTAAGATGATGCCGGCGCAAGGTGTGTGTTCTTTAATAGTGGAGCATAATGTTTCAAGATAATTAATATACTTCTCGAGTGCCGACGTTCCTTTTTTGTAGGGATATGTGTCATAATAAACAATTAAAGCCAATCGTCTCTAATAAGATGCATGTTGGAGATTTTATCGAAATAAACGCTGTTGTTGCTCAAATGGGTAAAACTATAAGATGCTTGAGATAACTTTATTAGTAACAGTAAGAATAGCGTTACTGACAGAGCTATAGTCGAGAAAGAGATACGCTTGGGATTTTTCTTCCTTGGTGTTTCATCCTTAACCTTCTTGTCACTAGGAGGATTATTGTCTCTGTCCGCTGGTAATAGAGATAGCTTAACAACAGGTCATTTTAGGAAACCATTTTTGGTTTTAAGGGTAACGACTCTGACGTGTCCGTCAGAACTAGGATGCAGTTCTACTATACGCCCTAGAGCCCACTTCCCAGGCGGAAGGTTTTCATCTTTGATGATAACAATATCGTTGAGACTGAGATTCCCTTGAGATTGTCTCCATTTAGATCTAATGGATAACTGTGAGAGATATTCATTTTTCCAATATTTTTGTCGTATAAATCCACTCGTCATTTTCACTCCACCATGGAATACTAATTTATGGGATTCGTCTATTATGAGATCAGCTAATTTAGTTTGATTTGGGATGTTTCATTTCGGGGTCTAAACTCAAATGTTTTAGCCGCCCACCGACATGGAGTATTCCGTGGTTGTCTAAGATAGGATTGAGATTCAAGATCTGGCTTTTTTTGCTTAAAGGTTCACCTTTTTGAAGTTGAGATATTTCCTTGAAAAAGTATTCTTGTTGCACATATTTTATTAAACTTTCCGTCGCTCGTTTGAGGTCATGCAGAGTAAGATAGTTTTCACGCTTATTTTTGTAAATCAAGATGTTGTTGAATGTTTAAAGTAGTTTAAAACGTTATGTAAATTTAGTTAAGATTCTGGCCGATAGATGGCGCTGTACCGGATTCCTTTAAAGTTAAATCGCGGTGTTAAGATTCTCCGCCGTTCAATGACCTTAGTGATATTTTGTTCAATAAAAAAACCTTTCGTTGGCATACTTCCGAGTATTATTTCATCCTTTTTAAATAGTAGCTAGATCATCCCCGAACATTTTGGTCCGTCGAGTCGAATTATATAATTATATTCGAACTAGCTAGGGAGTACTGTTGCGGTGAAGTTTTTGCCTTAGTACACCGCGGCAGTTGTTAGGGAGCACTGAAGGGGTTGTGGATCGCAACTCAGGTGTTGGAAGGGTTTCCCCCGAGGAGGGAGACAACATCAGGTGGCGCCGGGAGCGTGACGTCATCAGCCAGCCCTGAGAAGAGGAAGTACTGCCAAGCAGAGCACCGTGTCGTCAGCAGCGCATCGTGACGTCAGTGGTGGCGTGCAGCGTGACGTGTACGGAGAACAGGTGGAATATTGTGTGTGTGTGAGTGACGAAGATAAACTGTGAGTACAATTTGTGTTATATCATCAGTGAAGAAATAGTTCAAATACTTTGCAAAATTTCGCACATTCCATTAACTTAGTCGTTTTCTGCATGAATCTTGGACTTAGAAAAATCAGTGCATAAAATTTAACGACTTAGAATTGTAAGCGAAATAACGAGGGAACGTGGAATCTATGCCCGATTTCGCTCAGAGTTAAAGTTTTGTCAAACACTTGTAAAAATATCAAGATTTACTGTTTAGAAAATAAGTGTTGCAGTTTATACTAAGTTATTTTTTACTTCAAAAATGGAAAAATACAATTACAATTATTGAAAATTATTGAAAAGTCGAGATCTAATTTTAAGAAGACACCTAAGGAGCGTTTCTCTTATCAGTACATCGATGCAAGATTAGAGAAGTTAGAACGAGATTGGCAAGCATTTTTTAAAAATCACTACGAGATATTAGAATTAGATAGTAAAATTGTAAAATCATTAGAAGGTGTTACGAGTGATGTTTATGAGGCGACAGAGGAAATTTATATTTGTTATAAGTCGGAACTAAAGATCGCATTATGTAATTATACCACTCCAGTCAATGAAACATCAGTTTGTAAGAACACCCAAGATGTTTCTGTACCTATGTCGTCTGGTTCTTCTGTAAGATTACCAAAAATAACTATTCCTACTTTCTCTGGGAAATATTCTGAATGGACATCTTTTCGCGACTTATTTATTTCTTTGGTGCATAATAACCAAACTTTAGATTCAGTACAAAAATTACATTATTTAAAGGCTCATCTTGCAGGAGAGGCAGAACAATTGATAAAGTTTGTACCTATAGCAGCAGCTAATTATAATCAGTGTTGGTGACAGTTAGAATCTAGATATAATAACAAACGATATTTATCAAATTGTATTTTGAAAAGACTATTTAGTCAACGTAATTCGAATGTCGAGTCGGCTACAGCATTGAAAGAGTTGTTGGACACTACAACGGAGTGTTTACATGCCTTAAGAAATTTGGAAATTGATGTGAGCTCATGGGACATTATTATTATTCACATTGTTGCTTATAAATTAGATCCAGATACGAGGAAACAGTGGGAATTACATGTCACAAGTGACAACTCGAATGTGTTACCAACTTTTAGTCAGTTTTCAAAATTCTTAGATAGTCGCTTCCGAGCATTAGAGTTTATTGAGCCCAAATCAAAATCTTTGGTTCAGCAAAATACTTCACAAAACAAAGCTCACGTCAACAACCCAAAGTTTTTCCATATTTCAAATCAGGCTATTGCTTGTAAATATTGTTCAGACAATCACAAATTATGCTTTTGTAAAAAGTTTGCAAAACTTGATTATGATAAAAGGCATGACTTTGTTATGAAAAATCATATTTGTTTTAATTGTTTAGGTAGTAATCATTCAGTACGGCAATGCCAAAAAGCCACTAATTGTCGTGTTTGTAATCGTCGTCATCACTCACTTCTTCACCCAAACAACAGCTCAGCAACTACTGTTGCACAACATAACAACAATAATCAGGTCACAAAGGTCAACCCATCCCCACCAGGGCCGGAATCGTCATCAAATGAGAATTCACCAATTGTCTCATGTTTTTCGTCAGGAAATAGTCGTCAAGTATTGTTAGCCACTGCGCTAATCAATGCTGAATCGAAATTCGGAGGCAAACAGATCATCAGAGCCTTGATTGATCAAGGTTCACAGGCTTCTTTTATAACAGAGGCCACAGTACAAACGTTGGGCCTAAAAAAGGTTCACGCAAATGGTATTATTTCAGGTGTTGGTGGAGATAGCACCATCACTTCAAAATCAGTAGTATCTTTAAAGGTACAATCGAGAGTTGATCCGTCTTTTGAAATTGTAGTCAGAGCTTTTGTACTTAAATCGATAACCACTCTTCTTCTAGTTATAGTTAAGGTTATTGAATTACATATTTGTACGCCGTTAAGGTAAAACATGACTGTGATCCTTTCTGCAATGTATTTAACATCTTGCATGCTTTGTGTGTGCATACTCATGTTTCAGACAAATAAATGATCTCTATCTCTCTCTCTATCTCTCCCAGTTATGAAAATAAGTGAGTTGCAAGAGTTGGATTTACATACGATTACATTAGCTGATCCCCAGTACAACAGGCCTAATAAAATTAATATTTTGTTAGGTGCTGAAATTTACTGTCAGATCATACAACAAGGACTTTTGAAAGGACCTACCGGTACTCCAGTAGCACAATGCACCTCTCTCGGATGGATACTATCTGGGTTAGTAGCTAATAAAGAAACTGATAATACAGAAACTAAACTTGTAGTTATGAATGCTACCGTTAATGAGGACGACGTTCTGAAAAGGTTTTGGGAATTGGAGTCAGATCATTCTTCAATTTCACAAAAAATGTTAACTGAAGAACAACAGAAATGTGAAGAATACTTTAAAAGTACAACGCGTAGAGCACCTGATGGTCGTTACGTGGTCCGATTACCTTTTCGCGACGTTGATCCTGCATGTAAATATGGTAGATTTCGGGAGATAGCTGAAAATAGATTAAAGTCGTTAGAAAGAAAGTTAAATAAAAATAAAGAAATGAGAAAAAGATATACAGATGTTATAAAAGAGTACTTACAGTTAGGTCACATGATTCCTGTTCCAGAGAATGATGATAAGCAGTATGAATCTGTTTATCTTCCCCATCATGCGGTCATAAGAGAAGACAATTCCACCACAAAGGTGAGAGTCGTCTTTGATGCGTCATGTAAGGGTGTAAATGGCGTTTCCTTAAACGACACATTACTAATTGGTCCACAATTACAACCTGAGTTACGACATCTAATTATACGATGGAGGGTCCATCCTATTTGCTTAGTAGCTGACATTATAAAAATGTATCGCCAAGTACGAGTCCATGATGATGATGCGGTGTTTCAGCGAATATTGTGGAGAGACAATCCTGAAGATACGGTGCAGGAATACCAGCTGGTCACTGTAACATTTGGAACGGCTTCAGCCCCATACTTAGCGGTTAAAGCACTTCAGCAGGTAGCTCTTGATGAAGGAGGTCAATTTCCAGAAGCTGCAAAAAAGGTTCTTGAAGATTATTATATGGATGACCTTATGAGCGGTTGCGAAACTGTAGAAGAAGGCATTAAATTATTTAAAGAAATTAACATGTTACTAAGCAAAGGTGGATTTAAATTGCAAAAATGGACCAGTAATGATGAAAGAATAATAAAGGAAATTAATTTAGAAAAAAAAGAACAAGACATAGTTAAGGAACAAGATTTAGATCAAAATTTGGAAATTAAACTAGACTCTATAATGAAGGTTTTAGGACTCACCTGGAACCGTAGAGATGATATCTTCCAATACTCGGTGAAGCTTACGAAGACCGCAGGACCTGAAACAAAAAGAACAGTTATTTCTAATATATCACGGTTGTTTGATCCGTTAGGTTGGTTGGCACCGGTGTTGATTACAGCAAAGGTATTTATCCAAAGGCTGTGGTTAGCGGGCATAAGCTGGGATGAAGAACTTCCAAACCAATTACTAGATGAATGGAATACTTACTGTAGTGAGCTGTTACAACTTACGGAGTTCAAAATTCCTAAATGGCTAGGAACAAGGGCGAGTGATGTCACAGTAGACTTACACGGCTTTTCTGATGCCTCTAAAGTGGCATACTCGGCGGCAGTCTATATACGAAGAGTTGATGTCACTGGTAACGTTCACGTTTCACTAGTTGCGGCTAAGACACGAGTCGCACCTATAAAACAAATAAGCATACCGCGTCTAGAGTTGTGTGGCGCAGTATTGGTGACACGTTTGCTAAATGAGATGGCAGAAGTTTTAAATATTCCCAAAACTAACTTGCGAGCATGGACTGATTCGACGGTCGTACTCGCATGGTTGAATAAACACCCAAGTTATTGGAAAACCTTCGTAGCGAATAGGGTTTCTGAAATTCTTACAACGTTAGATGCATCTCAATGGGCACACATACCTTCGAATCAGAACCCTGCCGATTGCGCGTCCAGAGGAATACGACCTGTAGAACTTATAGATAATATTCTGTGGCTACGAGGTCCAGAGATTTTACAAGACACAGATATAAAATACCGGAGGCCAAAGGAATTAGAAGTCGATTTAGAAAGGTCAATAGTAACACATTGTTCATCTGTCAACAATTTTATATGGGACAGATATTCTTCACTCTCTAAGTTGTTATGTATTGTGGCATATTGTAGACGATTTTTAAATTATAAGACAGATACCGATCGGACTAAACATTTACGTAAATGGGAGATCGATGAAGCTTTGAATTGTTGTATTCGGCAATGTCAAAGGCAAGAGTTTCAAGTAGAGCTAACAGAATTAAGACAGAAAGGTAAAATTAAGACAAAAGGAAGTAAAATAAGAACACTTAACCCGTATATAGACGAGAAAGATATGATTAGAGTTGGCGGCAGGCTTCAAAAAGCTCAACTAGATGAGAAAACGAAACATCCAATTGTATTACCCCATCGATCCCATGTCACGCAATTAATCATCAGAGATGCTCATATTAAAACCTTACATGGGGGACCACAACTCATGCTAACTTACATACGATCAGCATATTGGATCATTGGCGTTAACAATTTAGTGAAACATTATGTCCGTCGATGCGTTCCTTGCGTAAAAAATAGTGCGACTGTGAAGACTCAAATGATGGGTTCTCTACCATCAGTTCGCGGAACTCCGTCCAGAGCGTTCTTACACAGTGGCGTGGATTACGCAGGCCCCTTAAATGTCAGAACGTCAAAGGGACGAGGACATCGGTCTTATAAAGGCTACATATGTTTATTTATATGTATGGCCACTCGAGCTATACATTTGGAGATGGTCAGCGATTTAACTTCCCAAGGCTTTTTAGCAGCGTTCAGACGATTCGTCTCTCGTAGAGGTCATTGCACAGATTTATGGAGTGACAATGGCACCAATTTCATAGGAGCGTCCAAAGAGTTAAGAGAGTTATTGATAGCGCAAGAGTCCAACCTGACTGAGGAAATCGCAAAGAGCTTAGCTCTCATCGGCACAACGTGGCATTTTATTCCTGCACACGCTCCCAATTTCGGTGAATTGTGGGCGGCAGGAGTAAAATCCACCAAGTTTCATTTAAAACGGGTCATTGGTAACTCTACACTCACATTTGAAGAGATGACCACTCTCCTGACACAGATTGAGGCGTGTCTAAACTCCAGGCCGCTGTCAGTCGCATACGGCACAGATCCTAATGATTGCACACCGTTGACTCCTGGTCACTTTTTAATAGGCGAGCCAATACTTACTGTGCCTGATATAAATTATGATGCAAGTTGTATTAGTAGCCTGAAAAGATGGCATTTAGTGCAAGGTATGTTGCAAAATTTTTGGCGTAGGTGGGCTAATGAGTACTTGACACATTTCCTCCATAGATATAAGTGGACCAATAAGATACCTGAACCCCAAATAGGAGATGTTGTTTTGGTAAAGGAAGATGACTTACCTCCCGCGAAGTGGCTTCTTGGTAAGGTCGTAGAAAAACACCCAGGCAGTGATAATCTTACCCGAGTGGTAACATTAAAATGTAAAAATTCTTATTTAAAAAGACCCACTTCAAAATTGTGTGTTCTGCCTGTCACAGATTAGAAAATATTTTATTCATGTCGTTTAGTTATTAAGAAGTTTTGTTAGATTTAGAACAAATTTGTTATGTTACTTAGTACAGCGCCAGTGCCTGTAATTGTAAAGGATAATTATGATGAAAGACTTATTATGTGCCTAGAGATTTCCCATCAAGGTTAATTTTGTATTCTTGTTTGTCTTGGTTTTCTTTTGTAATTTCATTATGTCTGCCACGGTGGGCGGTTATTTTTAAGGACAAAGGTCCTTGGTGGGCGGTATGTTTAAAGTAGTTTAAAACGTTATGTAAATTTAGTTAAGATTCTGGCCGATAGATGGCGCTGTACCGGATTCCTTTAAAGTTAAATCGCGGTGTTAAGATTCTCCGCCGTTCAATGACCTTAGTGATATTTTGTTCAATAAAAAAACCTTTCGTTGGCATACTTCCGAGTATTATTTCATCCTTTTTAAATAGTAGCTAGATCATCCCCGAACATTGAATTTGTTTACATAGGCTAGAACTCGTATTATTTTCTTGTAACTGCTGTATTTCTCTAATAATTGTTTTATAACGGAATTGCTAGAGTCAGCAGTAATAGTGTTAACTAGCTTTTTCTTTCTGAGATCTTCAGTTGTTTTATAAAAGATGGGTTCTGGATTCTTTTCAGAATTGTATTGAAGTAACCAATTGGGTCCGTGCCACCAAAGTGAATGATTTGCTAAATGGGACGCGGTTAGACTACGGCTAGCGCAATCTGCGGGATTTTCTTGGGATTTCACATACCGCCACCTAGTTTTTGGGATAATTTCGCAAATCATTTTTACTCGATTGGCAACAAAGGGTTTCCATTTTTCTGGTTCACCACTTATCCATCCTAGTACTGCCATGGAATCTACCCAGCCATAAGCTTGGATTTTGAGATCAGATAAGGATGAGATTATTTTGGCCATAAGTTTTGATAATAAAAGAGCTCCACTAAGCTCCAAGCGAGGTATAAATTGAGATTTTTTCAGAGGTACCACTTTAGATTTTCCAGCAACAAGAGTTATGTATGTCTTGTGGTTTCTTGTAATTTTACAATAAACAACGCAAGCGTAGGCCTTTGTGCTGGTATCACAAAACCCATAAAGCTCAATTATATCATTCTCCATGGTTTGTATCCACCGAGGTATTTTAAATTGGGATATATAAGGTAAGTCAGCCTTTATTTTATTCCATTCCAGGGAAATATTATGAGGAATCGGTTGATCCCAACCTAATTCCGTTTTCCATGTTTCTTGGAATAATATTTTGAGTTTTATTGTGACTGGCGACACCCAGCCCAAGGGGTCAAAGATTTTTGAGATTTCAAACAAGAATTGTCGTTTTGTTGGGATGCCTTCTGTGGTAATTTCTATTGGATGAAAGATAAAATGGTCTTCCTTTGCTAAAAGTTCCGGCAAGTTCGAGCGCCATTTTCTAAGATTGAGGCCGCCTGACTTAAGAAGGTTTGTCATCTCTGCTTTGAGATGTTTAGCAGCTGTCGCGGTATGAGCTCCATGCATGAGATCATCCATGTAAAAAGAGGTTTCTAATATATCAGGAGCGCTGCTATTAGGATAATTTGGCCTTTCATCGATGGCAAGTTGTTTCAGTGTCATCATGGCGAGGAACGGTGCGGCCTTTGTACTGTAGGTGACAGTCGCTAGCTGATATTCTTGCAAAGGTTGGGATTGATGATTTCTCCAAATAATTTTCTGGAACTTTTGTTGATCAGGATGTAGCCAAATGTTACGGAACATCTTTTCAATATCTGCCGTGAATGCGTATTTAAACTGTCTCCATTTTAGGATGAGACTTAAGAGATCCTGCTGCAGGTTCGGCCCCCTGCACATAAGATCGTTGAGGCTGTGACCCGTAGAGGTTTTTGCAGAGGCATTAAAAACAACTCGTAATTTTGTAGTTAATGACTCAGCTCGAAGTACGCTATGATGCGAAAGGTAGCAATCTGGGGTTACGTTGACATGTGTTGCAACGGGGATCATATGTCCGAGCTCTAAATACTCGGACATAAACAATTTATAATCACGTGCCAAGTCTGGTTGCTTAATTAATTTTCTTTCTATTTGAAGGAATTGCGCAATGGATTTATTTTTAGATTCACCCAACTGTTCTTCAAAATTTTATTTAAAAGGTATTTTCACGACATAGCTGCCGTCTTCGCGCCTTGAGGTTGAGGATTGAAAGAAGTCAATGCAAGCTTGATCTTCTTGAGATATTGATAAGGGTTCGCGAATATCCTCCATTTCCCAGAACTGTAGGATATCGGTGAGATTGTTTAGGATCACATTGCACTGAAATGTTTTACAGTTACCGCTTAGGATCCATCCCAGCTGTGTCTGCTGGGCAATGGGTAACATTCCCTCGGAACGGCAGATACTATCCAATAGGATTTGGGAATAAACGTCAGCACCGAATAAGATATCAACTGGCCTACTTTTGTTGAATTCAGGATCAGCTAGAGTTATTTGGTTAAGAGTTGGCCAGTTGGGTTTAGTGAAGGTATGACTAGGCAAGTTCGTGACTAGTCTTTTCATTATTAATACGTCGGATTCGAAAGTGAAGTCATTAATTACCGACATACACTTAATAGAGATCATGCCCTTACAGCTATTTTCATTGTTTCCGATTCCAGAGATAAGTCCAGTGCATTTTTGCCGACGCAGGTTTAAGAGCTGTGCAGCTCGTTCAGTAATGATTGAGGTCTGAGATCCCTGATCTAGAAGAGCTCTCATTCTTTCGTAAGATCCGTCAGCTGCTTGAACCTTGATAATTGCTGTCGCGAGGAGTATTTCTATAGGATCATTTTGCACAGATACTAAGGTGTTCATATCTTGCTGAGGCGGAGATTTCGTAATTGTCGCCGTGTTCGGCCCCGATCGCGACGCATCTGAATTAGCATTTCTTGACGTAAAACACTCATGTAGAATCGTATTGTGGTCTTTATTGCACTCTTTACACTTGACTTCCGAAAGGCATTTTCTACCTTCGTGATAGTGCAAACAGTTGACACAAAGGTTCAAATTTGCGATTGCGTTTCTACGAGCCGATGGATGCATTTTTGCCAGCTTTTGGCAATTTTGTATGCGATGATCACTTGCATCGCAAATACCACATTGCTTACGTCTTTCGTTATTTTTCCAATTGGACTTTGACGATTGCGAAATGACCTGGTTTGTCGAATAGGTATGATTTGTGGTGTTGTTATTTTGTTTGAAACGAGAATTAAATCCTTTTGAATAAGATTGTTGGTTATTAAGATAGCCTTTAGATGATGAAGGTGCGTGTTGGGATTGAGATGACTTTTGAATGAAGGGTTCTTGTTTCTTCCGTGAAGTTTCCAGCGACGTAAACTTATTCTCCAAAAACCGAAGTAATTCTTCCAATACTGGCAACTCCTTTGGAGATTTCAACGAATCTATATAGTCATCGTTGGTTTCAGAGTCTAACTTCTCCGCTAGGATACATACGAGGAAGGGATCCCAAGTAGATACAAAGATTCCGAGATTTTTTATAGCGTTCACGCTTTCGTACGTTGTATCGTGGATCCGTTTGAGGTGACTCACTGATTTTTGCTGAGATGTCGGGATATTTAGGAGGTTTTTGAGATGAGATATAAAAATACGACGCTTATTGTCATAGCGATGCGTAAGGATATTCCAACAAACGGGGTAGTTGTCAGAACTTATTTGAAGATGTTGGATTAGTTTTTCCGGCTCGCCCTTGGTCTTACTTTTCAGGAACTGCATTTTTTGGGCGTTCGATAACGATGGATTATTGTGTACAGTTTCTGTAAAAAGATCTTTGAAGGATATTCAGGACGTATAACTTCCTTCGAAGGTAGCTATTTCCATTTTTGGGGTCGATTTCTCAATATGAGCCACCGACCACATCTTTCGGTTAATATCTCTTTTCAAAGTTTTATAATATTTCTCGTAGTTTGAGAATTGCTCGTCGTACTGGGTGTTGGAGCCGTTGAGCTCGTTGTCCAGTTCCCATTGTAGGGTGTCAATAGCTGCCCAACGAGTTTTTAAAGTTTTTAGGATGTCTTCAAACTCCCACTTTTCAGAGATAAGATTGAGATCAATGTCAGCAGCTTCTCTTGAAAATGCACTAAAATTAGTGGCTTGTTTCTTCAAGAGGTCTTCTATATTTACGCTATCCTTAGGAGGATTATTTTGAGATGAGAGGTCCGAGGTTTGAGATATTAAAGATTGTTGAAAAGTAGGGGGTTTCAAAAAAGGGGTTTGAGGTCTGTCTGTGGAAGGCTTATAACTCTGAAGGGCTGTTTTAATATTGCTGTATTTCACCTTCATTTGGTCATACTGATCGGTAGTGAAATACGCATGAGATCGATCACCAAAGGATAACAAATTCATATGATTGTTATGAAACACCGTAAAATATTGCTCTAGGCTTTCTAATCGTCGACGTAGGTAGTCGGGGTTCTTGCGCTCTGCTCCATCTTTCTTGAAGTTGGAGTAAAGTCTATCTATGTCTTCAATGATTTGCTGTTGAGTAGCTAAAATGCCTTCCATTGTAGCCATAGTAAAAGTAAGAAGAAAGATACCTTACTTGTAGGGTTTCTTCGGGGTCGAACAGGATCGTGAGATGAGATGAGTGGCGCCCTCCTAGGCACTACCGGGATTGACCAGGAACACGAGATGAGGCAAAGTGGCGCCTTCTTAGGCACCGGGATCACGAGATGAAACAAATTGGCACCTTTCTAGGCACCGGGATGGAACAGGATCACAAGATGAGATGAGTGGCGCCCTCCTAGGCACCGGGATCACGAGATGAAACAAATTGGCGCCTTCTTAGGCACCGGGATTGAGCAGGATCACGAGATATCACACACTGTATTTTCCAAGGTTTCTACTTGCGTGTAACGAAACCGGTAAAACGCACACACAAAAGAACAAAGCACAAAGTTTTGCACACGCGTTTCGGTCTCGCTAACGTGCTCGAAGGACCAATGTTCGGGGTTGGGGTAAGATTAAGATAAACTGGGATTCAAGATTAAAAAGATAAATATATTTCAGTGTGTCAAATGGGATAATAATTAAAACTAATGAGGTGAACGATATGGGATTATGAGTCACGCGCACGGTATGCCGCCGAATTACGTACTGAACTATTGCTGTGTATGTGCAATGATATAAATGATGGAAACATACTGAGCGGGTGGCGCAATAATGATGACCCAGGAAAACGTACTGTACGGTGATAGGCCCGTACACATGCCGTGTACTGAATAACCAAAGTGTTTCATTTAATTCGTTCGTATCAACCCTCTGGATCCATGCATCTTTGAATCTTGAGTCGCTGCTGCAGCCAGGCATCCAAGAACCTTATATCATATGTGATCGGGGCGATCAGCGGTAACGGTCAGAAGGTTTACCCTTCCTTCTCGGGGCCAGTGATCTCGCTACGTCCAGCACTATAAGAACGGATCTTTAATAGCTAGATTAACTGTTTTAAGTGCATTATCACAAATAGATTGCACGCGAGAAAATAGCATGTCTCTTTTAGCATATTAAAGTTTCAATTGAACTTTGTTGTCCTTTGGAGGCATCGTGAAGAGCTATTACACACTATCAATGCGGTAACAAAAAAAAGTTATTTTAGCTATTACGCGGTGAAGAACAGTGACGCGGACAATAAATGTAATTTAATTACCTAAAGTGGGTAGGCAGTTATCAACGAACTGCGAATTAAATAAACGAAAAGTAGGTACTTTTAAATCAATCCTCATTTATCCACTAGGTTGTCTCTGTTTCTGATATACTTACAAATACTTTTCGACTTCCGAATGATTAATTAGTGGAACGTCAACTAAACACGGAGATGTATAGCTGACTGTTTTATTCATAAGAGCGCATACCCACATTAGACAATTATAAAAGTCCCCCTTAAGGTTACACTCGTCGAAAATTCTTCCATACAAACGTAGTCTAGGGATTATGCCACTGTTTGACGATGTACGTTCAAAATAAAAATTGACATCAATTTTTCTCATCATTATCTAGCCCTGTATGGAAGCAAAAAAGAAAATAATTGAAAGTTATGAGCGTCGAAAGTTCCTCATTTCGACACTAATTTTAACGCATTTTTGGGCGCAAATAAATCCCATAATAAGACGGAAAATTACAAAATGGCCTCCATACTGGGATATATTAGTAGTTCAACAATGCAAATAACTTTATTTTAAACATATAAATTTAGACGTTTTTTCATGATATCTAGACTGCCAAAGGTCTGTATATAAAATTTCGCGCGCTCGGTTTCGTCCTAAGTCATTATCCATTTCGCTACAAATTTGCAAAAGTGTGTATTTCTAGCGAACTAGCTTCCTACTGCTCATCACAGCATCTATCTCTTCCGCACTTGTTGTCGGTTGATATAAAATGCATTTTAACCCCGCGCACAAAATAGTTCGTGCCGTCGACTAGTTTATGTTGAAATAATAGACGAGAAGTGACTAGAAGTAGCTATTGAATTTTATTTTATTGAATCAAAAGAACAGTACAGTTTTCTTTAGTTAGAAAAATATAGAAGAATGACAAGAAGAGACAAAAGAGTACAGGACCATAACTTTTTGTAAAAAAGGTAAACTCCTGACAGTTTGAATTTGCAACAGTTTACCCTTAAGATTAGATGTTAACTTATCACTACAACTTATAACTGTAACAGAAAGTACTATAACAAGGTTTATTAAAAATAACAACTCCATAAGATAACTATAACTATTTAGACACATTGTTTTTATTGACGGCGCGCGCGTGTGCTCGTATTGCTCGGGCCGAAGCCCCTGACGGCGGCGGCGGGGGTCGCAGCGCCGTTGGTGCGGCCGGGTCGCCGGGCCTGCGCTTCCCGCCTCCATCTCCGGCTCATTGATGGGTGCCTCTGATGCATCCTCAGAAGCATAATCATCGTGATCATTACTGTTCCCCTTTTTAGGACCGATGCTCGCTCGCGATAGTGATAACTGCGACTTGTCCCCAACTGGTATTATTTAGGTAAGGCTTGCCACCTTTAGACGCCAGTTCTATGTTAAACAGATCGTCTTCCCCCGAGTTATCTGTACTTACGTAGTTTTGCCTGCCCGACCGACCACTACCACGCACCTCTTTGCACATCACTTTCAAATTATCACGTTGGTTATACTCATCACAGTTATACTATATGTACCGACATCTTTCCGGCCGATGCGGCCTCCCACACCGCCAGCACTGTTGAGTCAACGCGGCCTGCGCCGGCGCCGCAGGGGTGACTCCTCTCGACACCGCGCCGTCAGCCCTTTTATTTTTGTTTACGGGGGGAAACCTTCAAAAGGCGCCTGGACTATTGGGGAAAAAGATCAGGGAGTGTGGAATTTTTACCTCACTAAAACCTTCCCGGTGATCACCTTCAGCACTTGGAAGGGGCCCCGTTACCTCTTAAAAGACTACTCCGGAACCCCCTCTGTGCAACGCCTGTTAGGGCACATCCCTGGGGAGACTGAGGAGCGTCTCCCCTGAGCCTCGCTGTGCACGGCAGCACGTGATTACTGTGCCACCATCTTTCCTAGAGTCACTTGGTGAGTGGCCGGAATCCCCAATCTGATCACCCGTTACCCTGGATTCCCACCTGCCAATGATGCAGGCGGGGTTTTTGCGTTTGAGGCGGCGTCGAGGCGGTTGCCTCTACGACGCCACCTTGAGCCGCACCTGTTTTTCCTAACGGAGACGAAGATAACAACCCAGTCGGACGTGGCGTACCTCAACTACCCGGGTTACTCTCTTGAACACAAGTTCAAGAAGCAAGCTGGGGTCTGTGTGTCCGCGATGACATTTGTTAACGTCGTCTCCGTTGCTTTGAGAAATCGGGTTTTTCTGTAATATGGCTACTTGTGGACACTGGCATGGAGAAGTCCCTCTATATCGGTGTCTACCGATTGCACGCTGGTGACCAGGAGACGACAGCGCTCTTTAATTGCCTCGTGGAGTCGGCTGACATGGCCCAGCAAACGGTAGCCAACAGCGAAGCTTAATATTCTGGGGGACTTTAACGTCTATCTATAAGGAGTGGTTGTACCCGTACCGGAAAACTGACTATGCCGGGTTAGAGGCGCGCAAGTTTTCTGTATCGCTAGATCTAACCCAGCTGGTAAATGTGGCAACGCGGGTACCGGATGTAGACGGCCATACACCCAATTGCTTAGACCTTCTGCTGACAACTGATCCAGACAGTCATTCGGTATCGGTCTCAGCCCCGCTGGGAACGTCTGACCACTGTCTGGTGAAATCCGTGTCAACTAGCTCTCCTCCAGATGAGAGTCCTAGAGGCACGAGGCGAGTATGGCGATACGAGTCAGCAGACTGGGACGAGATGCGGCACTTTTTTGCGTCTTATCCTTGGCGGCATGTGTGCTTCTCCTCGGGTGACACCTCGAGCTGTGCGGATGCGGTTGCGGATGTGATTCGGCAGGGAATGGAGTACTTCATTCCATTCTGCCTCCAAGTTCTGCAAGCGGGTTTTGCGTCGGGCACGTTTTTAACCATATCGGACGTATTGGGGCCAAGCTGGCATCGCACCCTCCGGGTAGTAAACAGTTCTGGTCCCTGTCTAAAGCGGTTGAATCGAATTTCTGTCGTCCCACTTTACTTCCAATGCTGAAACCTGATGGGTCGCTGGCTCACTCTGCGAGTGAGAAAGCAAATTTATTTGCATCTCTCTTCGCTAGCAATTCACGTCTAGACGCTGGCTCCAAGCTCCAAGCCGGCACGCGAGTCTGCTCAGTAAGCTTCCTGCTTATGGCATCCCCGCTGGTTTTTGTAGCTGGATATCAGACTTCCTTAGCGAACGTTTGATCCGAGTATTCATTGACGGCTGCTCCTCAGACCTAATGGCAATTGATGCCGGAGTTCCTCAGCGGTCTGTTCTCTCTGCAACTCTTTTCCTGCTGCATATCAATGACCTACTTCAGCCTGGTATTGTTGGGTACGCAGATGACAGTACTATTTCAGAGAGATACTTCTCCAGCGCAAAAACCAGCGTGGATGAAGTTCGTACCTTGAGGCCTCCCTCATGGTGGAACGGACAGATTTGACCTTAAGCCTTGTCTCCCAGTGGGGTGATGTCCTTCTGGTCTCTTTTAACGACACCAAAACACACACATCAAACGTCTACTTTTCGGGGTGCCTCTGTTCCTGTGACTGATCGGCTCGAGTTCTTAGGCATGGAGTTGACATCCAGTCTCAACTTCAGTGCCTCCATTGAGTACAAAGCCCAAATTGCGGCCAAAAAACTGGGCATCCTAAATAGAGTGAAGCGATACTTTACGCCTGGACAGCTTCTAACCTTATACAAAGTGCAAGTCCGATCCTGCATGGAGTATTGCAGCCACCTTTGGGATGGCTCGTAAGTATCAGCTTGCCGCGCTTGACTCAGTGGAACGCAGAGCCAAGAGGCTCATTGGCAACATTGAACTGGTGGACGCCAAGCTTCACAGCACGGCTCATCGCCGCAAAGTTGCCTGCTTGTCGGTCTTCTACAGACTGTACTTCGGTGAGTGTGCTCAAGAACTCCACGACCTCATCCCACCAGCCCCCTTCTACCATCGGACATCTAGACGCACTGCAAGTTATCATCCTTACCTTGTTGCCATTCCACGAATTCGAACCAAGCACTTCCAAACATCCTTTATAATGCTCACAGCAAATGAATGGAACTCACTACCTGCTACTGTGTTTCCGAAAGCATTCAACCCGAATCTCTTCAAAGTTAGTGTGAACTAACTAAAAACTAGTGCTTGGATTTATGTCGAATTGACAGCTGTCAGTGTCATTCGCAACTATAGCTCTAAGAAATCTAGGTTTTTTTTCTCGCCACGAGTCTCTTGGCTAACACTTGTGTTCCGAGTGCCTAGTGGTGTTTTAATCAATTTTTGCTACGTTTGTGACGTGTTTGTGTATTTTAAGTGTGTTGTCCTTGTTTGTAACAGGTTTGTTCTGTGATTGTCCTCCCTTTTACCACATACATTTGTAATTATGGATAGGAATAAACCTCCCGACCCCGATCCTCCTGATACCCCAGCTTCCTTATATCCGACTCATCCCTCTCCGAATCCGCTCTCGCAATTTGCTGATGTTATCAGCGTATCCGAAATGGAAGTCCTGCAAACTCAGCAAATCACGCGTAAACGACCTGGGAACTCTGAATTATCCACTCCGACATCCAATAAACTAGCAAAGAGTCAAATTGGCAGAGTGAAATATTCCGTCATGGATAAGGGTCCCTATGTCGTCCACGTTTCACGCGTAGAAACGCAGCAAAATTCTGGCACCACACTTCACCCCGTCAATTTTGGCAAGTTTCTAATATTTAATAAGGTTTCAAACGTTGTTCGCGGTGGCGTCAATAGAGTGGGTCGTAATAGGGTATCTGTGGAGTTTACATCCCCTCAGGATGCAAACGCCTTTCTAGTCAACTCCTTGCTTTCCAAACACAGCTATACTGCAACAATTCCAACCTTCAACATCACCAGGATGGGTGTTGTGACAGGTGTTCCCGCAGACATTAATGAGGAAGAGGCCCTATCTTACTTATCTGTGCCCTCAGGTTGTGGAGATATTTTAAAAGTACGCTGAATCAATAGAAAGGTTAACAAAGAAGGCATAGTGGAATGGAAACCCACAGAAACATGTGTACTTACCTTTGATGGACAAACTTTACCAAAGCGTGTTTACTGCTGCTACACATCCCTCCCCGTAGAACAATATATCTTTCCTACCATCCAATGTCGGAAGTGCTGTCGCTTTGGACATATTGCAAACTTATGCAGGTCGAATCTCCGCTGCAGCAAATGTGGCCACGATCACCCTGGTGATGGTTGCAACATTTCAGAGGACGAGGCCTTCTGTGTGCTTTGCTCGGGAGACCACTTTGCTAATAGCAAGTCTTGCCCCGAGCATGGTAGACAGAAAGCTATTAAGACTGTAATGGCGGAGAAATCCATCTCCTATGTTGAGGCTAGCAAAGTCATCCCAATAGTCTCCCGTAACTACGCTAATGCCACTAAATCACAGTCTTACCGTAAGACCGTCACCCTCAAGCCCAGGACCCATGCCCCTTTATCTCAATCTTTTGATCGAACTGCTCATCAGCAGATAGTAAGCACCCCCCAATCCTCACAGTCTAATGGCTGTGGTCTAAATAGTAATGTCCCTAGCAATAATACAGTTTCAGTCATTGAACTTTTAGTAAAACTTTTACCTACTCTTATTTCCTCTTCTAGTAACTCTCAATTACCGTCCAACGTTGCCGATCAACTTATTTCTCTTTTACTATCCATAAAAAATGGCGTCCCGCCAAACATTTCTTCAGTGGAATGTGAGGAGCGTGTGGCATAAAAAGCACGACCTCATATTCCTTTTTAACAAATACAAGCCGTTGGCTTGTTCCATAGCTGAGACTTGGCTCACCCCTAGTCTCAGCTTTCGTATACCACACTTTAACATCCTTAGATGTGATAGATCCGATGGGTACGGAGAGTCAGCTCTCTTCGTAAATGATCGGGTCCCACTTTCCCCTTTATCCCTTCCTCCCCTTCAGGGTAATTTGAGTGTAGTTGCAGGTACGGTTGAAGGTATCACAGTGTTTTCCATCTATATTGCGCACCCTCACCTGGATTTCCTAGTCATATTAAAAAACATTTTTAGTAATGTACACGGTTCATTGCTGGTTAAGGGTGACTTCAACTGCCATCATTAAAGATGGGGGTCCGAACGCTGTGATACCTTCGGTATAGCTCTAGTGGAGATCCTGGACGACCTAGACCTCTGCGTCCTGAACAATGGCTGCCCAACCCGTAGGTCTCCTCCTGGACAACAGAAGAGTTGCGTTGACCTCACTTTCTGTTCAGTTGATCTAGCAGCATCATTTCACTGGGAATGCACATCCTTGTCGCATGGTAGTGATCATTACCCTATAATCATATCTTTAATTAATAAAACTTATTTAGAAAAAACTTCTCCTCCACTTTTGAAATATAACCTGTCCAATCCAGATTGGAATAGGTTTGTATCATTATTGGAGCAGAAAATTGATAATCTTCCAAATTTAAATTCAAGTTTATTTGACTTTTCTGATCACCGCCATGCCAAGAACTGCTATGTAGGTTTTGTTGAGGCCGTAACCTCTAGTGCAGATTCCTGTTTCCCTCTGAAAAACAGTGCCCGGAATAAAATCCCCTCACCCCCATGGTGGGATCAGGAATGCACTTTGATGGTCAGGTCGAGGAATGAAGCCGAAAAACAATACAACCGGGAGATGAACACCCAAAACCTGTTGGCCTATCAGCAGGTTCATGCCAGATCTAAACGTCTCCTTCGTAGGAAGAAACGTGCGGGTTGGGTTAAATTTTGCACTTCCTTATCTCCCTCCACCTCAATCTCAGCTGTGTGGAAAAACATTAATAGGTTTAGACGTGGTTGTTCGCCATTAATCTCTTCACCAATCACTAGGGAAAGAGCAGAACTTTTTTTTGACAGAATTGCCCCAACATATGTCCCACTCTCTTCTGAATGCATTAGTGTTCCCGCACATATTGAGTCTGATGACCCCTTTGATGCGCCATTTACTTTGAAGGAATTAAATTTGGTCCTCAGTCATGTCCGGGACTCAGCACCTGGTATTGACGGTATACCATACTCTTTTATAACTCATTCTGGGGATAAAGCTAAACAATATTTTTTAGATTTAATTAATTTTTGTTTTAATCATGGTTGGGTTCCAGACCAGTGGAAACTACAAATAATTATCCCCTTATTGAAACCAGGCAAACATGTGGATGATCCGAATGGCCTTAGACCTATTGCTCTGTCTTCAGCCTTAGCACAATGGACAGTGTTGGTATTCTAATAACAGACAGTCGTTTATCTTTTTCTAAAATCGATTCTGTTGTAGCAGCCTTCCTGGACATCTCTTCGGCATATGACAATGTTCTTCTTCCTGTCCTCAGGCAAAAACTGCACCAGCTGAGTATTCCAGTCAAGATGATCGAATGCATATGTGGACTTCTTTGGCCTCGCTCCTTGGTTCTGAGAGTCCAGGGCGAGGATTTCGACAAAAGGCAGACTTGGAGGGGACTCCCGCAGGGCTTCGTCCTCAGTCCTTTACTTTACAATCTGTATACAGCTGATATCGGCTCCTGCCTAAACAATAACTGTCATATCCTACAGTACGCTGATAACTTAGTTTTGTATGTGTCAGATTCCTCCATAGTTGACGCCGCGTCTTCTCTCTGCCTCTCTCTGGACTCTTTGAATAAATGATAAATGATTTTATTTCTGTAAGTTGGTTTGTACAAACACTTTTACATGCCGATCATATTTTTAAAACTAGATGAGGTCGGCGTTTCCTATCTGACTACTCTGAGAAGAAAGGCCGAAACAAACTCAGAGGTCACAGTCTCTTTTATAGTCCAGACAAAAATCTTGGTTAGATCATGTGAAGACCATGTAGATTGATGTCTGAAATGGTCTTTTGAGGAAATAACCAGCCAGATTGAGTGGACCTGTCCAGTCAGTGCACGCATTTGTCAATAACCGAGCAGCTCAACACAGAATTTAAGGAGCTCAATGATTCGACGAACAATACCAAAGAAAGGACATTCGGGTAGGCCGCAAAACTACTCAAACTGCCAGACCACGATTAAAAACTAAGATAAATTAAAAACAAATAGTCCACATAGTCTTCACATTCACAATAATTAAAATAAAATAATATAATACTTTAAAAAGTAAATATTCTTGTCATTGCAAGAAAACCAAAAAATAATAATAAAACAAAATTCACGGTGGAAAATATAAAAAATCAAAATTAATTTTTAATTGGAGCAGCTCAATCCGAAGCCTTTTTGTCCTCAACGTAATTTTTGATGGTATAAAACGCTTTCTGGCACAACTTACGTTTAATGAATGATTTGAATTTATTAAGACTTAGAACTTGTACGTGACTTGGAAGCTTATTATAAAAGCGCACACATTGACATCTAAACGAGCCACCTATTTTCTTGAGCCTTGTTGTTGGTACTACAAATTTGTGTTTGTTCCTAGTATTTATGTTATGGATATCACTGTATTTTTTAAACAATTTTATATTTTTATGGGCATACAAAAGATTTTCATAAATATACTGAGAAGGCACAGTCATTACATTAATCTCCTTAAATTTCTCTCTGAGAGAGTGTCTCGGGCTTAATTTATAAATTGAACGAATAGCTCTTTTCTGCAAAACAAAGATAGTCTGGATGTCGGCGGCGTTTCCCCACAACAGAATACCGTACGACATTACACTATGAAAATAGCTAAAGTACACTAAACGGGCTGTCTCTATATCAGTTAAATTACAATTTTTTCTAATAGCATATGCTGCGGAGCTTAGTTTTTTTGACAAGTTATCTATATGTGGGCCCCACTGAAGCTTAGCATCCAAGGTTAAGCCTAAGAATACTGTGCTATTTTCAGGATTCAATTCTTCGCCCTTTATCAACACATCAGTTTTTACCTGCCTGACGTGAGGCAGGGTAAACTTAATGCATTTGGTTTTTTTTTCATTAAGAAGTAAATTGTTAACATTGAACCAGTGAACTACTTTTGAGATCGCGCTATTTACATCGTCAGTAACCAGCTGCTGACGTTTAAGTTTAAACAAAAGTGAAGTATCATCTGCAAACAACACTATATCATGGTTATCCTTTATGAGGTAAGGCAAGTCATTAATATAAATAAGAAACAAGAAAGGACCAAGAATCGAGCCCTGCGGGACTCCCATTGTTACTATGGATCCGGGAGACCTTTTTTCATTAACGTCAACGCTCTGAATCCTATTACTCAAGTATGAAGTAAGAAGATCCAGAGCGCTGTCCCGGATCCCGTAGTGGCGGAGTTTCCTGATTAGCGTTTCATGAAGAACACAATCAAATGCCTTGGACAAATCACAAAAGATTCCCAAGGCATCGCACCTATCTTCCCATGCATTATAAATATGTCCTAGCAGCTCAACACCGGCATCAGTAGTTGAACGACCCCTTGTAAAACCAAACTGTTTGTTATGTAATAATTTATGTTTATTAAAAAATCTTTGCAATTGCTCTAACATTAATTTCTCAAATATTTTACTAAACGTAGGTAGTACTGAAATAGGTCTATAATTTGTAGGGTCTGATGTACTACCTGATTAAAACAAAGGTATTATTTTACTATTTTTCATTAGGTCAGGAAACTCCCCACAGTCGATACAATTATTAAAGATAATAGCTAAACTAGGTGCGACAATGTCAATAATAGACCTAACAACTTCTACAGAATGACCCCACAGATCTGCAGTCTTTTTAACAATTACAGTGTGAAAGGTTTTAATTATGTCTCTACAAGTAATATGTTCAAAAACAAATTCCGAATTGCAAACATTAACATTTTCTTTTAGCATAGACTCAGCAACAGAAGGTGATGAGTTTAGGGATTTAGTAGTTGAAATGGGAACATCTGAAAAGAAATTTTCAAAAGCCACTGCGACTTGTGAGTCTGATTTTACGATGCTGTCATTAATAGACAGGCTGTAGTCAATATTTCGGTTACCAGATCGTCCCGTTTCACTATCAATAATATTCCAAGTCGTTTTAATAACATTACTACTATTTTTAATCTTAGAACTCAAATAACGCGACTTGGCCAACCAACAGAATCATTGGCTTTTAAGCCATGGCCTGTCGCTATCCGCGCCTAAAAGTTCGGCAGTAATCTTTTCTCGGAAAAGATTAATCCCTCATATCTCAGTGGCCATTTCAGGCAACGTTGTTCCTTTAACAAATAAATTTAAATTTTTAGGCGTTTTTCTCGACTCTAAATTAACAGGTAAGTATCATATAAATTACTTAATCCAAAAATGTGAACGAGTCATTTCGATTCTAAAAGTCCTTGCGGGTGTCTGGTGGGGTGCCCACCCATACACTTTAAAATTAGTTTATAATGCCTTAGCCCGTAGTATATTAGATTATGGGACGTTTCATCTTGTTCCATGTAACAGAGGTGCCTTGGCAGGACTAGATAGGATTCAATCTAAGTGCCTTCGGATCATCTCTGGTTATATGAAGTCCTCTCCCATTAACGCGCTGCAGGTCGAATGCGTTGAACCTCCCCTGGCCCTAAGACGGCAATATCTAGCCTCCCGTTCTTTATCTAGGATAATATGCAGATCTTCCCACCCTCTTATTGCAAAACTGAACGAGTTGAATGCCTTATGCAGACACTCAAACTATTGGAAAAATAAAGAAATCCCTTTGATCTTAAAACATTTTCGTTTAATCCAAAATTTAGAATGCCCGATCGTCCAGTACCCCAAATTACCCCTCTTTAACTTCGAATATGAAGCTTTATGCTTTACACCAAAAATTCTATTTAATATCGGCATATCCAAAAAGTCCCCTTCGGCGAATTCGTCTTTCAACGCGGTGGTGGGCGATGGGATGGAATGGTTTCCAAAAATTTTTTACGGATGCTTCGAAGTTCACCGACTCTAGTTGCATTGGGGCTGCAGTATATTACCAAAGCTCCAGGATTATTTTACAATACAAATGTCCTAAGGAGTCCTCTGTGTTCACGGGCGAATGTGTGGCTTTATTGGAAGCATGTCTTTTTATAGAGTCTCACCATAACATTGACAAAGCCGTTATTTTCACTGACTCTCTTAGCTGCCTACAAGCTTTGGTTCAAAGCCCCTTCAAAATTAAATTGCATAGCTCCCTAATTTTAAAAATTAAAAAATGTTTATTTGCGTGCGCCAATAGTCAAAAAGAGGTTCAGTTAGTTTGGATTCCTAGTCACTGCGGCATTCTGGGCAACGAATACGCTGATGCCTTAGCCAAGGATGCTTGCGCGTCAGCTACAGCTAACCTCTCCCACAATTCTTACCAGGGGTATGACTTACTGAACATACCAAAGGTCAACCTTCTATGTTCATGGCAGGAACAGTGGAATTCCACTGGTAGGAGGAAGGGTAGGTTCTACTATGCAGTACAACCTACTATAAAACCAAAACCCTGGTTCTACCCATACAAAAAAGTATCGAAAACCGTTGTATCCGTCCTCTGTAGAATCCGCTTAGGCTTTTGCTGTACTCCAGTTTTTCTAGAAAAAATCCACGTCCGTGACTCCTCTCTATGTGAATGCGGTTTGGAAGACGGTACGTTGGACCACATATTTTTTTAATGCTCCAATAACATCCCTCCTTTAGATTTATATAGTCACCTCCCTAAATTCAAGATCCCTCTTCCAATTAATTTCCCATCCCTCCTAACATATTCTTCCCAAGAGCGCGTGGCGCTGATGAGCTTTATCCGCCACAACAATATTAAATTGTAATTTTTAGTTCCGATTATTGCTTCTATGGTGTTGTGGTATATGTATTTTAATGTTTTAACTTTTAACAGTTTTATTATTTATGTATTCTTATTTTTGTTTGTTTCAGTCCCGTACTAACTCACCGAGTGTTCAACTGTATCAAAAAAAAAACTTAGTTTTCGCCTACAGTTTCTCCTCTTTTAATTAAACCAACCTCAGACACACTTGTTTTCCAATTTACTTTGGACATTGGCAGAATAGTCGACATCGGCTTTGCTTGCCATATATAAATATAGAATCGAATAGAAATCTTTAGAAATGCCTACACGGCCTCCTGACTATAGCGAGGCCGCGAGCATTTAACTATCCTTATATTAGCCCGTCATATCTCAAACACTAAAGAAAGTAACATTCCATTTGGATCCGCTCGTCCATTCCTGACATGCATACTCTGTGATATCATACGGTGTAGACCAGGTGCACAAGATCCTTTAGATCAACCAACAACTCATCATAAATCACGTGTAGACCGGGCGCACTGGGCCCTTATCACCAATCAACAACTCATCATACCATGCAGTGTGGACCGGGTGCACTGGGCCCTTTCGACTAACTAACTATTCACAGCATGGCATAGACCGGGCGTACTGGGCCCCTTGGACCATCCACCTGGACAATGCGTGGCGTGGACCGGGCGTACTGGGCCCCTTCGACCACCCACCTACACAGCGTGGCATGGACCCGGTGTACTGGGCCCCTTCGGCCATCCACCTGGACAAAGCGTGGCGTGGACCGGGCGTACTGGGCCCTTTCGACCACCCACCTACACAGCGTGGCATGGACCCGGCGTACTGGGCCCCTTCGACCATCCACCTGGACAAAGCGTGGCGTGGACCAGGCGTACTGGGCCCCTTCGACCACCCACCTACTAACAGCGTGGCATGGACCGGGCGTGCTGGGCCCCTTCGACCATCCACCTGTACAACGCGTGGCGTGGACCGGGCGTGCTGGGCCCCTTCAACCACCCACCTACACAGCGTGGCATGGACCGGGCGTACTGGGCCGCTTCGACCATCCACCTGAACAAAGCGTGGCGTGTAGCGGGCGTGCTGGGCCCATTCGACCACCCACCTACTAACAGCGTGACATGGACCGGGCCTACCGGGCCCCTTCGACCATCCACCTACACAGCGTGGCATGGACCGGGCCTACCGGGCCCTTTCGACCATCCACCTGGACAAAGCGTGGCGTGGACTGGGCTTACTGGGCCCCTTCGACCATCCACTTGTACAACGCGTGGCGTGGACCGGGCGTGCTGGGCCCCTTCGACCACCCACCAACCTACCTAACGTACGGCTCCTGGCTCGCGACAGACGTCAGGTCGGTCTCGAAGCACCAAGGGTGCCAGATACCTTTCAGATGCTTAACTAACTTAAGCATACTATGTCACATACACCAACAACAGGTTACCAAAGCACCGGAGGCACCAGGCTCCTACCCAGATGCCACCACATAAGCAGCCGTACACCGTTTGCCGGGACAGTAACTGGACTGCAGCTCTACGACTGAACTGCTATCAGCAGTGAAACACCTTTCTACAACTCATAATGTCAATCCATCAACTTCCACTATAACAAGTACACTCTCTGGCACTATCACAATATTGATTCACCTTATCCTCAGATACCAAATCAACACTCACGAACAGTCAGACCCAGAACAACCATTTGCAGGCCACGCAAATATCTACTCCACATGAGAACGGAACTCGCGACACACAGCGCGGCATCCAGTGGCTCAGCCACTGCGCCATCAAAACGGCAATAAAAATTAATGAACAACATAACCATTTAAAGGCACACTATCAATATGAAGAAATTACAAGATTTCTGAAATACTGTCACTAAAGCACTAAACATTATATTATATGACACATTCGATTATCTTTACATAAAGACAATTTTATAACACAAAATAACATGTCTGCACTTACCAACCAATGTCTGCGAGCAGAGGTGTATAGCGCACCCTCAACTCACCAACTAAAGGCCAAGCTCCAAGCAATAGGATACCACTACATGCTGTCCAGAGATTGAACCCTAGAACCCATGCCCAGCAGGTGCACCAGACCAACAAGGTAGCCGAACAATTAGGTAACAAGTGTGATTGTTACCTAATTGTTCGACAGCAAATAAAAAAATCATCATTAGTAAATTGTAAAATGAATGCACAGTAAATGAGTAACAGCAAAGATTTTCATACTATGTTTCTAAGGCACAAAAGTTAGACTTTTGTGAAAACCATAATTACCTTCAATTTGAAACAACCTTTAACCTGTAATGTGCAATCAATTGCTTTTTTTTTCTTCACTTATCTTCTTTTAACAGACAAAAACATTGTGTATTGCAGTGTAGTAGAAGTTCAACGGCTTAATATGTAATTTTTGTTTAACTGACTGCAGTGGAACCACAAAAGTACCACACAATGTTTTTCCAATGAATTATAATATGAATAAAGTGACCTTACCAGTTACTGCAGATACTTTCCGTAATCAGATGTTTGGTAAATCTGAACTTTCTCATGCGCAGCACATTCTTCAATTACCACTTTATTACCATTACTTTTAACGCACCATACTACCAGGCAGGTAGAGTTAATCATCCCATATCTTGAGGTTTTTTTTTTTTATTTATCGATAGGCTCGCGTTTGACCACTATCTCGCCTGATTGTAAGCGATGATGTAGTCGACGGTGATGCCTATTGACTTGAAGACCCCAAGGTTGTAGCTATCAGGAAACAGAGACTCCGGCAGGGAATTCCACTCCTTAGCTGTGCGTACAATGAAAGTATTCGCAAAACGCTTTGTACGTATGGGTGGGATGTCCACCATGTACCGGTGGCGCATTGCCGTATGTCTTGTTGTCCGGTGATGGAAAGGGCTAGGCGGAATCAAATTGTGCAGTTCCATCACACACTCCCCGAAATGTAACCGATAAAAAACCGACAGACTGGCCACTTGGCGTCGATGTTCAAGGCTCTGGAGCTTTGAGGCGACCAGTGCATCGTGACCGATATGCCTCTTGGCCCGTTTGTCAATCGACTCAAGTGCATCAAAGATCCGTCCCAGAGGTGAGAGGTGAGAGCAGTACTCCATGCATAACCGAACTTGCGCTTTATACAGTTTTAGCGCACGGTATATGATAAAAAAGACCTCTATATGAACTTTCTATCTCGCTTTAGAAGTCGATTTATCTTAGGAGGTGACTTCAATGCTAAAAATACGTATTGGCGCTCCAGCCTAACAACAACTAAAGGCAAAGAACTACTAAGTGCCATAAAAGAGCAGAAATGTGATTCATATCAACTGGAAAGCCTACTTATTGGCCAACAGATCAAAATAAAATTCCGGACTTAATAGATTTTTTTTATATCCAAGGATCTATCAACCAGTTATATAAAATCGGAACAAAGGTATGACATGTATTCAAATCACTCTGCAATCTATGTAGAAATTAGTGAAACCATTTTATATAAAGAAAACAGGCCCACTCTTGTCAATAAATATACATACTGAGAGAGCATCAAGTCCAAATTGAATGATCAGATAGACCTTAAAGTTCCATTAAAAACACCCAAACATCTAAACATCGAAGAAGAAAAGTGCATTATCCATATCCAGCAAGCAGCGTGAGAAAATACGCCTGACTTCCACAAGAGGTCGAAGGGAAATACATACCTCCGTGACCTTGAAGACTCTTAACTACTCATTGCTATGGGCCCTGGTGGACACAGGTCTGGATAAGATTATCTATGCCTGTGTCTACCGATCGCATAGCGGTGATCTGGAGACAACCAGGATCACACAGTACCTGAGTGAGGCGGCTGATGTGGCCCAGCAACGGTACCCTTCCGCCCAATTAGTGTTACTGGGGGACTTTAATGCCCACCATCAGGAGTGGTTCTTCCCATACCAGTGCACTGACCATGCTGGACGAGAGATGCGAAATCTTTCGCTGGTGCTTAATCTCACCCAGCTGGTGCAGGGAGCTATGAGGGTGCCGGATGTTGATTCGCATACGGCCAATTGCTTGGACCTTCTGTTAACAACAGATCCAGACCGATACTCAGTGTCGATTTCATCACACTTTGGGTAGTTCTGACCACTGTCTGGTGAAGTCTGTATCCATCTACTCACCGCCCGATCCCGACCCGATTTTTTGCATGCTATCCTTGGCGGCCCACTTGCTTCTCTTCGGAAGATCCATCGTCATGCGCTGACGCCGTGACTGATGTGTTGCGCCAGGGGATGGAGTACTACATTCCATTCTCTGACGTAGTGCTGTCCGGCGTTGACCGACCATGGTTTGGTGCTGAGTGCAACCGCGCAAATGCGGTTACACGACAACACAAGGCTTACCTGGCATGGGTCGACGCTCGAGTGCACAAAGCGAATGACGTAACTCAGAAGAAGAGAGACTTCAACAGGGCTGCCAAGTCCTGCAAAAGGGCGATGCGATGGGCACGTTTTGACCATATTAGCATAATCGAGTACAAACTAGCTTCATGTCCTGCTGGTAGCAAAGCGTTTTGATCCCTGGCTAAGTCGGTTGAATCAAATTTCTGTCGCCACTCACTACCACCACTGCTGAGACCTGCTGGGTCACTGGCCCACTCCGCCGAGGACAAGGCAAACTTGTTTGCCTCCCTTTTTGCGGAATCTTCGCGTCTGAACTCTGATGGCGCGCGGCCCCCTCCGTCTCCTGTTGGATGTGGGATGAGTATGTCGGATATTCGCATCCATCAGAGGGAGGTCTGTAGGGTGTTGTGTAACCTTGACGTGAACAAAGCTAGTGGCCCAACGGGATATCGGCAATTGTACTGAAAACTTGTGCACCTGAATTGTCTCCGATCCTGACACGCCTATATGCAACAATATATATATATATATGAAGCAAGCTAACGTTCAGCCAGTCCCCAAAAAGGGTAGTCGGGCTGACCCGGCCAACTACAGACCCATCTCGGTAACGTCCATCCTCTGTAAGAGTATGGAAAGTGTGCTGAACAATAAGCTCCTGTGACTTACCTAGAAGACAACGACATCCTCAGTGACCGCCAATACGGCTTCCGCCGAAAACGGTCTACTGGAGATGTTCTAGCATATGCCTTTTCCGTATGTCTTGCCTATGCTTTGTCTATGCCCCAATGATGCTGTCCTTTCAGTGCGTGTCTGAGGGTTAGCAGCGTGTAACCTCGTCTCACTTCCAACTCCTCTCCTCCATTCACTCTTTAAAAATATTATGCCAAGGAAAAGGAATAATACGAGATTTAAACAGTGGCTGCACTACCTCCCCCACAAAGTGCACCTCACCAACATTCGAGGTCTGCACTCAAATCTCTCTGCAGTCCACTACCACCTGGAGACTAAGAAACCAGCGCTACTTTTCCTTACGGAGACGCAGATAGCGAGTCCGTCAGACGTGTCGTACTTATCTTACCCAGGGTTTACCCTGGAGCACAATTTTAAACCGCGCGCGGGTGTGTGTATGTACGCCCGTGACGACACTTGCTATCGGCGTCTCCGTAACCTTGAGGACTCCAAATTCACAACTCTGTGGGCTCTGTCACACAAGTCTAGATTGGTGGACACAAGTCTAGATAAAATTATCAAGGCCTGTGTCTACGGTTCGCACAGCGGAGATCAGGAGACATCCAGGCTCACAGAATACCTCAGTGAGACGGCTGATGCGGCACAGCAGCGGTACCCTTTCACCCAATTAGTGTTACTGGGGGACTTTAATGCCCACCATCAGGAGTGGCCCTTCCCATACCAGTGTACTGACCATGCTGGACGGGAGATGCGTAAGCTTTCGCTAGCGCTAAACCTCACCCAGCTGGTCCAGGGGGCAACGAGGGTACCGGATGTTGATTCGCACACAGCGAATTGCTTGGACCTTCTGCTGACAACAGATCCAGACAGATACTCAGTGTCGATAGGTTCATCCTTGGGTAGTTCCGACAACTGTCTGGTGAAGTCTGTATCCGTCTATTCCCCGCCCGATCCCAGCCCAAGAGGCACCCGGCGGGTTTGGCGGTACAAGTCAGCAGATTGGGATGGTATGCGATCTTTCTTCGCATGCTATCCTTGGCAGCCTACTTACTTTTCTTCAGCTGATCCATCGTCGTGCGCGGACGCCGTGACGGATGTGTTGCGTCAGGGAATGGAGTAATACATTCCGTTCTCTGACGTATCAATGTCTAGCGAAGACCGGCCATGGTTTGGCGCCGAATGTAAGTGCGCCGACGCACTTAAACATGTGGCGTACCTGGCTTGGGTCTACGCTCGATCGCGTAAGGCGAGTGACGTGGGTCAGAAGAAGAGGGCCTTCAACAGGGCTGCCAAGTCCTGCAAGTTAGTGTTGCGAAGGGCTCGGTTCGACAACATTGGACGAATAGGGACCAAACTTGCTTCTTACCCAGCAGGTAGTAAAGCGTTTTGGTCTCTCGCTAAGTCGGTCGAGTCGAACTTCTGCCGTCCCTCACTACCACCACTGCTGAAACCCGACGGGTTGCTGGCCCACTCTGCTAAGGATAAGGCAAATTTATTTGCCTCTCTTTTTGCGGAATCTTCACGTGTGAATCCTGGTGACGCGCGGCCCCCTCCTTCTCCTGATGGTTGCGAGACGAGTACGTCAGATATTCGTATCCATCAAAAGGACGTCCGTAGGGTGCTGCGCAACCTCGACGTGAACAAGGCTAGCGGCCCTGACGGAATACCAGCAATTGTTCTTAGAACCTGTGCGCCTGAACTGTCTCCGATCTTGATACGCCTATTTCGCCTTTCGTATGAGGCTGGAAAAGTGCCGAATGCTTGGAAGCAGGCTAACGTACAGCCCGTGCCCAAAAAGGGCAGCCGAGCTGACCCGGTCAACTACAGACCCATATCTGTAACCTCCATACTCTGTAAGAGTATGGAACGCGTACTCAATATTAAGCTCCTGGCATACCTAGAAACTAACGATATCCTAAGTGACCGCCAATACGGCTTCCGCCGAAATCGGTCTACTGGGGATCGTCTAGCGTATGCCATTCACATATGGAGTGAGGCCATCGAGAGGCATGGGGAAGCGCTTGCCGTCTCCCTCGACATCTCGAAGGCTTTTGATAGGGTCTGGCACGAAAGCCTTATTGGTAAGCTTCCTTCATTCGGTTTGCCCGGTGGTCGCGCACCTAACCTTCTCTTGTTAGATCGATTGCTCGCTGCTCGACCCTCATAAATACCGTAAAGAATGTTCCACACGAATTTGGGTGAAATCTGTGTGATTGGATTGCTGACTTCCTGAGAGATCGGTCCATTCGAGTGGTTATCGATGGCTGGACGTCGGACTACTTGGATATTAATGTCGGTGTCCCTCAGGGGTCAGTTCTCTCAGCAACTTTATTCTTGCTGCACATTAACGATCTGCTAATACCCGGTACCTTTGGGTATGCAGACGACAGCACTGTTGCTGAGAGATACTTGTCCAACGCTCGTACTACCGGGCCTCACATCCGGTCTCTCCAGGAGGCCATGGTGGAGCGCTTAAACCTGTCCTTGCAGGCAGTCTCCGAATGAGGCGATGCCAATCTCATCAGGTTTAATGCTGCTAAAACCCAGGCGTGTCTTATTTTCGCTAAAAAGAGTCAATTTCACCCGGCTCCAACTTTCCGAAGTGTGACCGTGCCAATAACTGACCATCTTGAGCTTCTTGGCGTTACGTTAACATCGACTCTCAATTTTGGACCATACATTGAGGCAAAGGCTCAGTTGGCTGCAAAAAAGTTGGGGATCCTTGCAAAGGTGAGACGGTACTTCACGCCTGAACAGCTGCTCAAATTGTTTTTTTTTTTTTAGGATTAGTCAATAGGATGGACCCTAATCTTATTACGATCTAGCCTTATAAATAGACTAATAAGTAATTTAACTATCACCTATACTATTACATGGTATTTACTAAGAATGTGTCCAATAGCACCTTTCTTATTGTCTCTAATAAGGTATATAATACACTTCGTTCTTGTGTTTTTGGTAGCACTTTTGTACGTTACACTATTCACATTCACTAAACACTAACTCGAATGGCTTTGTTCTTTTTCGTATTCTCACTGTTTGTGTGGTCGAGAAGCTGGATTGCCTCGACGTTCACATGCTAATGAAGTCTCTTTTCGTAAGCTTCTGCAAATTTCTGGTTCACTTTTTCGATGAACTCTACTTTTCGGTCCCGATGGAGGTCATCATTTCGTATGTACCAAGGTGCATTTACAATTTTCCTTAGCACTTTGTTCTGGAATCGTTGTATAATTAATATATTGCTCTGTTTGGTGCAGCCCCATAGCTGAATACCATAAGTCCAAACTGGCATCAGGACTTGTTTTATAGCAACAATTTGTTTTGCATGGACAGCATGGGGTTTCTTCCAAGTAGCCAATACATTATTTTATATCGAAAGTCGGGTTCTTCTTTTTCTTCTTGACGTGGGCTTTCAAGCGTAACTTTGCACCAAGGGTCATATCGAGGTATTTGGCTGTATTCTCGTATGGGACTTGTTGATTATTAATATAAACTGGAGAATACTGATGTTTTTTGTTGGTAATATCTATGTGAACAGATTTGGATTCATTTAGTTTAATCCTCCATTTTTGGTCCAGTCATAAACTTGATTAACAGCCATTTGATCCTTTTCTACTGCTTCTACGTGGCTGTTTCCTACAGCCATTATGGTTGTATCATCAGCAAAGGTGCCAAAAGTGTTTTGCTCTAATTCAGGTATATCACAGGTGTATAGTAGGTACAAGTCGGGACCTAACACACTTCCTTGCGGTACGCCATCTTTTATTTGTTTCAGTTCTGAGTAGTTTTTTTGTCTTATTCTAAAGACTCTGTTTAGAACGTAGGACTCTAATATATCTGCAAATTGCTTCGGTAACAGGTTAGGTTAGGTTAGGTTAGGGAGGCAAAAGAAGAAAGTGACTGACTGACTGACTGACTCACTCACTCACTTACCATCAAAGCACAGCCCAAACGGCTGAAGCTTCAATCATGAAACTTGGCACGTAGGTTCCTTTGGTAGTGTAGGTGAGTACTAAGAAAGGATTTTAAGAAATTCCACCCCTATGGGTGTGAAATAGGTGATGAAAGTTTGCATGAAAATCCGTCAGTTTTAAAGTCAGGATCTTCATATTTTGGGTTTAGGCTGAAGATTAAAAAATAATTTACATGTATCTCAGCGATTTTGAAGATTTCACCCCCATGAGGGTGAAAAGGGCGATGAAGTCATGGGGATAATGAAATCGTCTAGAGACTTGAAATTTTGCACATAGATACTTTATACTGTGCAGGCATCCACTAAGAAAGGATTTTTGGAAATTCCACCGCTAAGGGCGTGAAACAGGGGTTGAAAAATAATTGACTCGTGTCTCACTGATTTTGAAGATTCCACCCCCATGAGGGTGAAAAGGGGGATGAAGTCATGGGAATAATGAAATCGTCTAGAGACTTGTAATTTTGCATATAATATATACTTTATATTTTGCAGGCATCCACTAACATAGGATTTTTTTAAATTCCACCCCTAAGGGGGTGAAATAGGGGATGAAAGTTTATATGAAAGTCGGTCAGATTTGAAGTTAGGATCTTCGAATTTTGGGTTTGGGCTGAAGATTAAAATCTAACGCAAATTAAGGTTTTTTGGGAATCCCGTCTGGGGGGCGGATCATGGGGGATGAAATGTTGTGTACAAAAGTCCTTCTTTTTCAAAGGAAAAATTATTAAAAATACTTTCAAGTCTTTAAAGTCTGTTGGTAACACTAAAATGGCTCAACGCATAAATATAGGAATTAAATAGAGACGGAATAGGGATAGACCTTTTATCTAAGCTAACTTATCAATGTTAAACATTTACGTGTAACAATTGTATTAAAATATTTTTTAGTTTATTTCGTTTTAATTTTATTTAAGCTGTTGCAGTAGGGGTCAGCAGTATAGCAAAATAAAAATGGGTAATCTGAAAAGAATGTAGTACCTAATCATTACTTCTGTAGGTGGGTAATTAATTTCTAACTACATAATAAATAAATCAGTGATAGGAAATCAGTAAGTGTACCATAATCCGCGGCACCTAACGTAAGCTCTGGCTACCATACTGCATTTTAGATGCATTCCTCTTAGATGCGATGATAATTGTGACCGCTTCAGTTAATCGGCAACGATTACGCCACAAGGACGTATTATAACGGAGTACGCAGTGCACCTACATAAATATTGACATTATTAGAAACATGCAAAAAATCGTGTTGGTCCCTGTGGTATAGTGTGCCTTGGGTAGGGAAAGTAATTGAAAGTCATAGACATAGAAGTCTCACAGTAGTTTATTGTTCTCACTCAAAACCGACACATATAAGTTGTAGCTTCTTAATGTATATACATGTTATTGCTACCGCTGTTCGTTAGGGACTGCGCTCCCGCACACAATGAATTCAGTTGTCGACTATACATTTTGTCGCGTCAGCCCCCACAATATTCCCCCCTTTTTAAAAAGAAAAATATATAATTAACTGAAAATTCTTCTATCTGAACATCAAAGTTTCATCAATTTTGATACATCATTTCTTACATTTTATATAATGACTTTATCGTCGCCAGAGCGCTCAAGTAAGGAACAAACAAGGCGTCAGCACATTGTTCGCTCGTCACTTGATCGCTTTTATTACCTAGCTACTCGTATACGTCATACAATAACAAAGTGTTGTGAAACTGAATCTAAAAATAAATTTCTTATAACGAAACATTGTTTTACTTAATTACGTACTATTGCCTCTCTTATGGGGCTTTATAACTATATGAGACAGACATACATGTTTTTTTGTTGATATCACTATTGTTAACTACATTAACTTACTTTTAATATATTATCTTAATGTAAACTCACACGTTGGACACAATCACGAAAAAGCTTGCTACTCACTGGATTTAGGTACTCAATAATGCACCGTAACAGGTTGAGCGTCTGGCTGAGCTGCTATTTTAGCTAGCTGAGTTCCACGCCCTTCCTCCAAACTTGAGACTACTTGCTCGATCATTTTGCCTTGCATTTTCCTGCCCCAAAATCGGCAGGAAATAAATAAACAAACTGCACTTATCAAAACAACCGTGACTATGGTTATTAAACTGTAATATTCTAATTTCCTCTCTAACTCCGCTTGGGCCTGGTTTCCTGCTCCATTCTGAGCGATAATTACTTCAGCGTTTTTAGACTGTTCCTTGCCCATGTTCGCGAAAATAGGCATATGCTATTCAAAACACAAAGTGAATTAAAATGATGTCCAACGTTTGAATTTGCTTAAAACTAGGTTTTAGAAAAACGCACGGGTGGCTTAACTGTTCTGCCACTACGCGTGGTATAAGTAACAAACTTACTACCTATGCTATCCCTACTGCTAATGTCTTGTTTTTCACAGGTTTTATTAGTTTCAGCCAGCTTAATTTGTTCCGACTGCTCTAATATATAGGCTGGTTTTAACCTCTCTATTGAAATATTTACTTGCCTTTTGGGGAGTTGTATCCTAAAAACCTTGTTATCCCTACTTATGACGCTGTAAGGGCCATCATACGTTGGAATTAAGGGTTTCTTAACCGCATCGTTTCTAATAAATACATGAGTGCAACTGCTTAGATCTTTATGAATGAACAGTTTCCGCGAATCGCTTGCGCTTCGTGACTTGGGACGGAGATTGTTTATAGTTTCTCGCAACCTTTCTACGTACGTGTAATCGTCCCCGTTGTACTTTGGACTTACCTCGCTGTAAAATTCGCCGGGTAATCGCAATGTCTGACCTAGAACTAACTCGGCAGCGCTAAAGCCTGTGTCACACCGACTGGCTGCTCGCTTTGATGTTGTGGTCCCATTACGGCCTCGAATTGTGTGAACCAAATTTTGGGCATGTCTGACCAAAAAGGAGGTATTCGTGATGATAGCCCGATGGCGGCTAATTCACTCACAACTGTCGGTGTAGTCGGCGTTGGCTGCGTCATTGTGGCACTATTCCCGGACACTTATTTTATTTTGCACTGCCGTTCCCTACTCAAGGCTACGTCGCGCGTCGGGGTCACCAATGTTGGTCCCTGTGGTATAGTGTGCCTTGGGTAGGGAAAGTAATTGAAAGTCATAGACATAGAAGTCTCACAGTAGTTTATTGTTCTCACTCAAAACCGACACATATAAGTTGTAGCTTCTTAATGTATATACATGTTATTGCTACCGCTGTTCGTTAGGGACTGCGCTCCCGCACACAATGAATTCAGTTGTCGACTATACATTTTGTCGCGTCAGCCCCCACAATCGTAAGTAATAAATAATACTGTAATTTAATTATGATTATGTACATACCTTTCCGATTCATTAAATTGATATTCAAACTACCGACTACATATTATTTTTTATAATCATGATTTAACGATGTTGCAGTCTGAAGACACATATTTGATTTAGAAAAAAGCCAAATTTTGCCCGTCTTGCGAAAAGTATGGTTTAAGAGCAACTGGTAAGATGGTTTCTCTTTATAAATGTTGTGATAGTTAAGTATAAGCTTATTATGGTTAGGTTAGTACCTATCATTTTATAAAACAGTTACCTAAATGATCAAGTTATATAAGTTTAAGATGCTAAATTGGCCACATTCAACAAAAAACTCTGCTTGGACGTCATAAGAACCTATTTGTTTTTCTTTCAGTATTATTATTATCGTAAGTACGGGAATTCTCAACGGTTTTTCAGATAAATGTAGGCTATATAGTCAGTGTCAGTCATACGACGAGCTCCTGGGAGAACTAGAGAGGTGTCATATGTGCAAACACATCCTTGCTCCCAAATGGAGCTATTGTGAAGTGTGTGGGAAGGAGACGCTAAGGACACAGCGGCTCAAACGAGCTAAGATGCTATCGAGCTGTGCCAAGTTCTCAAAAGTGGCTACTGACGTCACCACCCCGGAAGTGGCTCCACGTGTCACATCTCCTGATGTGTTTCAGGAGCTCGAATTCGACCTCAGCGAGCTAGACAGCTTGGAGGAGTCGGCATCGATGCCTACGACAGTTCTATGTAGCGTGTTCACGTTTTAGCTCATCAAATAGTCTGGTGATATTGGCGCCGACATCCAAAATGGTTAATAATGTTGATTATATGGAAATACTTTAATTAAATTGCTTACTTATGAATATGATTACTTATTATTAGCCATGTATAAACACAGAAATAGTGAGAGGATAGGGACGGGACAAGGATAGAGCGTATTGATGATAAAGTAGGTAAGTATAAGTCTGTCCTAAGAAACACTTTCACATTACATTATTTTTATCATCATTATTTTTTACTTTTCTCTACATACTGTTAAAATAAGGTAAGGAGAAGCATGTAGTCTACGCGTGCGAAGCCGCGGGCAAAAGCTAGTCTCTAATACACTACCAAATGTGAATCCTGAATGGAGATCGTAAATATAGCTACGGTTTATTATACCAAACTATACAACTAACCAGATTCATTACAGCAAACTGGTATGATCAACCAAAGCGGGGAATACCTACCCAATGCCCTGTACCTGAACACCTTACACTAAATAATGAAGATGAAGCCAGAGAAGGCCTATCAGACATATCAGGCAGGTTCATAAACATATGTAGGATAATGGGCATACTTTTATGGAAATTTGCCCAAAAGCTCATCAGCCACATGATATATGCAACCGACCCTTGTCAATTGTTAACTCGTTCAGAGTAACAATAATAATATAATAATTATAATCTTTTTGTTCAAGAAAAATACATTTTATATCAGATCTCAGCACTAGGATTCCCTGTGTCGTGGAGGCCAGTCTCTTTCATCATAGTACAGAAATACAGTGTTTATTTTGTAGCCATATATAACAAAAAGGATAAGTTAAACAAAACAAAAATAATAAGGGGATGCATGGTATCTGCCGGTGTTTGCAAAAGTGTGAGTCAAGTGGCGTTGGTGCGTGTATTAAGTGTGTGTATGTGTGTGTGTGGTATGTCTCCATTAATATTCAAAACGAGAACCAATAACACAAAAACCCAAATAGCACAATATGGAACGAACTTACTGTAAAGTAGCGGAGGTACCGACAACCTTACCGTGCGACGACTCAGGAGCAAAGGGTCGATACTCGCTCGAGCGCACGCTTTTATATTAATCGGTAGGTACCATCACTACCAATAATAAGTTCTGCTTATACGGCCTCTCCTGATCTTGCACCGTCCTCGGCTGCACCTTGGACTTCTTCTTCGGAAGCACTGCCAGGTACATCGAGAGCTTGATCGCCGCTTTCGTTCGACTTTGTCCCGTCCGTTGTCGAAGCACCAGTAGGACCAGCAGATGCACCTGAAGGCTCGCCCACATCGTCAGAGTCGTCGTCCAGCAGAGGCATAGACGGGTCAGCCATACGCTGTGATCCGGCTGCAGACAGAGTCAAATCTGCTTCCGCATGCTCACCTGGATATAAAATTACATTAAGAAGACAATTCAACAAGACTAAATGAACACATTTCACCATTCACAACTTTCTCTACGTCATCTTTCAATTAATTCACATATCATCTATCAAAGGACAGCAACCTCACATTCATCATTCTAAAACTATACAGAGAAGTCTCTCCGGTTTAAAAATTCAAACCCGACTGAGCCCTTTATTTTGAAGGTCTCCGTTGTCCTCGGGGCAGCTCCCTGCATCTCGTGCAGACTGTCCTTGATGACCAGTCTTAGTTATCTGAAACAATGCTTGACGCAGACCGCATTCATACGTCAAGCTGCTTGACACGCAGACCGTATCCATACGTGCAAGCCTGTCCAACATGCAGCCCGTAGCCATACATGACAAAAGGACAACTTTGATTAAGTGTAGCGATAAACGCCAAGCGACGAACGCCCGAGTGACTAGTACCACAGCGACTAGCACTTACACTTAAGCAAATAAGGTGAAACATGCTTGACGCAGACCGTATTCATACGTCAAGCTGCTTGACACGCAGACCGTATTCATACGTGCAAGTCTGTCCAACATGCAGGCCATATCCATACATGACAAAAGGACAAAAGGATCAAGTGTAGCGACAAACGCCAAGCGACGAACGCCTGAGTGACTAGTACCACAGCGACTAGCACTTACACTTACACACAGGTACCAACCAGGTGCAACAGCGCACACGCACCGACCAGGTGCAACAGCGCACAGGCACCGATCAGGTGCAACAGCGCACAGGCACCGATGAGGTGCAACAACGCACAGGCACCGATCAGGTGCAACAGCGCACAGGCACCGATCAGGTGCAACAGCGCACAGGCACCAATCAGGTGCAACAGTGCACAGGCTCCGATCAGATGCAACAGCGCACAGGCACCGATCAGGTGCGGAAGCGCATACGCACCATGCAAGGGCAGCGGCGCTTAGGCACCGTGCAGGTGCAGCAGTGCACAGGCACCAACCAGGTGCGGCAGCAGTTCACAGGTGCCAGCCAGGAGGAGAGGTTCGCTACACAAGTTAACTTTACGTGGATTGTTATTGTTGCTTTGAGACTCAGTCCGAGCTTTAGCAAACAGTCACTTTCTTTATGTCCTACCTTCTTACAGAAAGAACAAATCGGTCTAGCATTTTTACTTCTACCGTCTTTATCATTGACATTACGATTCTTGGTGCACTTCTTGGTGCGTCTTGGAGGGCAATGCTCGCTTTTGCAGCGCTTCGGGAATGTTCGCGAGCGTCCGCATTGCCTGTTTTTATGCCAGCATGCGCAAGAGGGTGACCTCAATGGCGAGTAGAGTGCGGGGCAGTGGCAACAATCTTCTTAGCGTTGTTTCCAACAGGTTGGACGGGCTTTTCTTGCGGCAGTGGCAGGCCTTGCATGCACCCGTATACCGGGCGTGGGGCAGATAAAAATGTAAAATAATTAACATAGTTTATTTGTTTTTTGCAATATTATTATTTTGTTTTACAATTTATATAATTTTTATTTTTAATAATGTGACATTTTTATAACATTTTACAATTAGGAATTGTACATTTCTCATTATTTTATACATTTCTGACATCTACATATTTTTTTTTGGACATTTTTCATTCATATTCATATTCTTTATTGTAAACAAAATAAGCATTTCGATTAGTACAGGAAAACATATGTACAAAGGCGAGCTTAACCCTTAATTGGGTTCTCTAACAGCAAACCTCAGTGCTAAAGAGAGATTTACAAAATTAGGAAAGTTAACAAAAGCGCACAACAAAAGCGCATAAAAAACATTTGAATTCGTATTCACTAAATACACTACTCAAATACGTGTACAGCACACAATGCATAAACATAATACATACATAACCTAAAATACATACATATTTATGCGTCACATTGACAGGAAATGTTCCCTAATTCTTCTCCTGAATATCCCTAGTGAAGGGCTATCCCGTATGGAATGAGGAAGATTATTCCAGAGGCGGACAGCACGAACAGTAAATGATCCTCCATAACGACTTGATGAGTGGGGAGGAAAACGAAGGAGAAGAAAGAAAAAGGAGGAATTATTATATACTTTTAATGAATTTTTGACTATTTAAATTTTAATTATTCAATCATTTTATTTTGGGTTTTTATCTGTTTATAATAATTTTTGATGTATGTGTAACTATGGACTGGATTTTTTTAATTTTTTTTATTAGTTATAGGCTCGCGTTTGACCACTATCTCGCCTGATGTTAAGTGATGATGTGGTCGAAGGTGAAGCACACTTGCCTAGAAGCAACATATTCACTCTTGACTGAATTAGAGTTAAGCTTGTTTATGGAGAATTATGATGTTCATGTGTTATGTTTAACTGAACATTACTTGAAAGAGCATGAAGCAGTGTTTATCAATGATGATTTATTTTCTGTACAGAGTGCATTTGTGAGAAAAACTGCTATTCGCGGTGGATCTTTAATTCTTGTTTCAAACAAGTTAAAATGTAAACAACGGTTAGACCTAGTTAATCTTTCCATTGAGCGCACTATCGAGTTGTCTTGTGTTGAACTTGAGCGGTACATAATAATTTGTGTCTACAGACCCCCTTCAGGGGACTTTACTAGTTTCGAATCTGCAATGGAGGATACACTTAATAAGATTAAATGCAGTAAAAATATAATTTTATGTGGAGATTTTAATGTTAATATTTTAGATGTTACTCCACTAAGTACTAGGCTTTTGTACTTATTTAAATCTTTTAATTTAGTTAATTTGTTTTTCGAACCAACTAGGATCACGGCGTCTTCGTCGATTTGCCTTGATAATATATTTTGTGATTTTGATGCCGACAATAAATTGGTGTTAAGTGATTTATTATCAGATCACTGTGGATTAATGGCTAGCTTCCCTATGCCATTAAGTAAAAAGCCGCGCAAAGTAGAATACAGGCCTTATACTGTTAGTCGTTGCAGTAAGTTTAAAAATAATATAGCTCTTAAAGTTATACCGTCAATAATAGAGTACGAGAACCCAAATGAAATGTACGAGGCCCTTTTTGATGTTGTGCAAAATGAGTATAAATCCGTTTTTAAAACTAAAACTATCAACATTACTGGGACTTCCGCTGGTTTCAACCAATGGGCTACACCAGGCATTTATAAAAGCCGAGCGAGATTGTATGAGTTGTATGGTCTGAGACAGTACAAGTTTGATAACAATTTTTTAGAATATGTTTAAAATTATTCAAAATTATTTAAAAAGATTTGTCGTGTTGCAAAATCAAAATTTCTAAGTGAGACTATTAAAAATTCTAATAACAAAGTAAAAGCCACTTGGAAAATCATAAACAACGAAATGGGTAAATCGGTTAAACAAGAAAATCAACTCGAGATCATGGTTTATAACAAATTAGTTAATAAACCAGCTGACGTAGCTGAGGCGTTTAATGAGTTTTTTACGAGCATACCTGCAACGACGACTTGCTCCTTAAGTTCGTCGCCGTCTAAGGCTGAAAACCTATTGCATATTAGCGTCCCTAAATTTAGTTATGTATTGAGATTCGAGCATGTAGCGCCCCGTGATGTAGTTAATGTTTTTAATTCTCTTAAATCTAAAAACACGGGTGATTACTGGGGCATATCTAGCAAACTTTTGGGCAATATAATAGACATTGTGGCTACCTATCTTCCTGTTACGTTTAACAAATGCATTGATTTGGGTACTTTTCCTGATCTCATGAAGAGCAGAAAAGTCATCCCTCTATTTAAATCCGGTAGCAAAAATGATATTGGTAATTTTAGACCAATCTCTATTTTGTCTGCATTCAGGAAAATATTTGAAAAGTTAATTCTTAAGCAGTTACTCAGACATTTTAATTTAAATAGCCTCCTTCAAAATGACCAATATGGGTTAACGAAGGGTCGCTCGACTACAGATGCGGGTGTTGCTTTGTTGAAACATATATTTGACGCATGGGAGAAGTCACGAAATGCAATTGGTGTTTTCTGCGATCTTTCTAAGGCCTTCGATTGCGTTCACCACGATACACTTGCGAAAACTACGTCATTACGGTGTTCAAAACGAAGGCCTAAATGTAATTAAGTCATATTTCCTTCATAGATACCAATGCGTAGACGTTAATGGCGCTAAATCTTCCAGGTTACCTGTTGACCTGGGTGTACCTCAAGGCTCAATACTGGGTCCGTTTTTATTCCTGGTTTATATTAACGATCTGCCATTCTATTTAAAGGATATTTGCGACGTTGTACTGTTTGCAGATGATACTTCTCTGATCTCTAAAGAAGATAGGAATAGACAAGTTTTTGACGACGTGAAGAACGCACTATCAATGGTCACAGATTGGTTCACAACAAATAATCTTGTTCTTAATGCCAAGAAGACTAAATGCATAAAGTTCGCTTTGCCCAATGTTAGAAATTTGGGTCCCAACATTGTCCTCGGCAATGAGAAGCTCGAAGATTTAGCTGTGTTTCTGGGTATAAAAGTAGACTCAAAAATTCAATGGGGGCCACATATATCAAGCCTAGCGGGTAGGTTTATCTCGGCCGCCTACGCCGTCAGAAAAGTTAGACAGTACACAGACGTTGATACGGCGAGGTTGGTATATTTTAGTTATTTTCACAGTATCATGTCCTACGGTATTCTACTGTGGGGCAGAGTCGCTGATATCCAAAATATATTTGTGTTTCAAAAACGAGCTGTTCGTGCCATTTACCAATTAGGTGCGCGTGTTTCTCTAAGAGATTTTTTTTAAGAGATTGGTGTTCTCACAGCGGCTTCACAGTACATATTCGCCAACATTTTATATATTAGGCAGAACATTCATTTGTACAGTAAAAACAGTGATATTCACAACTTTAACACCAGAAATAAGGACAAACTACGAGCTCCCTTTCATCGACTTCATAAGGAGCATAGTTCATTCGTTGGGGTTGGTATAACTTTTTACAACAAGTTACCGTCTTCTTTTCTAGATTTGCCATTTAACGCATTTAAAGCAAAAGTAAAAGCTAATCTCTGTTCTAAGGCATACTATTCTGTAAATGATTATTTAGATGATAAGTATAGTTGGTCGCTTTGTTGAACTCAAGACAATGTTCGTGTTCTTTTACCAAAATTAGCTTGCTGACAGGTTAAATATTATTATTTTTTAATTTAGTTTTTATGTGTATTTTATAAATTTAATTTTTGGTAAGACTGTCGTAGGTATCATTTACTGTTATTGTTGGAGCTGATGAAGATTGCTACTATCTTTGCATTATATAGAGTCAATCTTTCTAGTATTATATAGCAGCATAGCCAGCATTGTGTGAGTACCATGTACTTCAGAGCTATCATTGTCTAGATACCTACGTCTTCTATTGACTTGAATGACACCGGTGGTTGAGAGTATGTCATGCTCACTCAAATGTCTCGCCTATGGTGGCGCGTGTGTCGGATCATTTAGCTCCCTTCATAATGGTTGAGCTGAATGGTGCTGATACATGTGTCATGTTCGTGAGCGGGCGCTGTCGGTTGGGACTGGTCATCTCTTAGCTGCCATGGTTTATTTTAATTGATTAATTTTATTTCTGAATTATCTTTTATATTTACTATGGACACTTTTAACTTGCTAAATCGTTCTCACATAATGTGTAATCTCAACATGAATGATGTAACAAATGATTTGTAATAATTACCTAATTGAAAAAGAGTGTCCATGGAGTTTCTTGCCCGTTCTTCTCCATAGAGATCTACGCATTGGAATGGGCATCTACAGTACTTTCACAGTTATTATGTATTGTGACTGGGACTGTAGAACCATAATTTTGTAATATTTTATTTTGTCTTTTGACAATTCAAAAGTGCCTGTAACTGGCCTACTTGAAATAAATGCTTGACTATGACTTTGACTTGAAGACCCCTAGGTTGTGGATATCAGGAAACACAGACGCCGGCAGGGAATTCCACTCCTTAGCTGTACGCACAATGAAAGTATTTTCAAAACGTTTTGTGCGTATGGGTGGGATATCCACCATGTACTGATGGCGCATTGCCGTACGTCTTGTATTCCGATGATGGAAAGGGCTAGGCGGAATCAAATTGTGCAGTTCCATCGCACACTCTCCGAAATGTAACCGATAGATAACCGACAGGCTGGCAACTCGTCGTCGGTGTTCAAAGCTCTAGGGCTTTGAGTCGACCAGCGCATCGTTTCCGATAAGTCTCTTGGCCCGTCTGTCAATCGACTCAAGTGCATCAAGTTGATACCTGGCAGATCCGTCCCAGAGATGAGAGCAGTACTCCATGCATGACCGAACTTGCGCTTTATACAAGTTGAGCAGCTGTTTAGGCGTGAAGTACCGTCTCACCTTCGCAAGGATTCCCAACTTTTTTGCAGCCAATTGAGCCTTTGCCTCAATGAATGGACCAAAATTGAGGGTTGATGTCGACGTAACACCAAGAAGGTCGAGATGGTCGTGGTGGTGATGGTGGTTATCGGCACGGTTACACCACGGAAGGATGGAAACGGGTGGAATTGGCTCTTTTTTGCGGAAAAAAGACACGCCTGGGTCTTAGCAGCATTGAAACTGACTAGATTGGCATTGCCCCATTCGGAGACTGCCTCTATAGACAGGTTCAAGCGCTCAACCATGGCCTCCCTAAGAGACCGGACTTGAGGCCCGGTAGCCCGTGAGCCAGACACATATCTCTCAGCAACAGTGCTGTCGTCTGCATACCCAAAGGTTCCGGGTTTTAGCAGGTCATAAATGTGTAGCATGAACAATGTTGCCGAGAGCACTGACCCCTGAGGGACTTCGGCGTTAATACCTAACTGACCGGACGAGCAGCCATCAATAACCACTCGGATGGACCGATCCCTCAGGAAGTCTGCAATCCAGTCACACAGACCACTAGGCAGACCGAAGGAAGGAAGCTTACCAATAAGGCTCTCGTGCCAGACCCTATCAAAGGCCTTCGATATGTCAAGGGAGACAGCAAGCGCCTCCCCGTGCTTCTCGATGGCCTCACTCCAGATGTGGATGGCATACGCTTGAAGATCCCCAGTTGACCAGTTTCGGCGGAAGCCGTATTGGCGGTCACTAAGGAGGTCATTGTCTTCTAGGTATGCCAGGAGCTTATTATTCAATACACGTCCCATACTCTTATATAGGATGGACGTTACTGATATGGGTCTGTAGTTAGCCGGGTCAGCTCGACTACCCTTTTTGGGCACGGGCTGAACGTTAGCTTGCTTCCAAGCCTTCGGTACTTTTCCAGTCACCATCGAAAGGCGATATAGGCGTGTCAAGATAGGAGACAATTCAGGCACACAAGTTTTTAGTACAATTGCTGGTATCCCGTCCGGGCTACTAGCCTTGTTCACGTCAAGGTTACGCAGCACCCTATAGACCTCCCTATGATGGATGCGAATGTCCGACATACTCGTCTCACATCGAACAGCAGAAGGAGGGGGCCGCGTGCCAACAGTATTCAGACGCGAAGATTCCGCAAAGAGGGAGGCAAATAAGTTTGCCTTGTCCTCAGCGGAGTGGGCCAGCGTCCCGTCGGGTCTCAGCAGTGGTGGTAGTGAGGGGCGACAGAAGTTTGATTCAACCGATTTAGCCAGGGACCAAAACGCCTTGCTACCTGCGGGGTGTGAAGCAAGTTTGTCCTCGATACTGCTAGTGTGGTCAAACCGTCCCCTTCGCATCGCCTTTTTTCAGGACTTGGCGGCCCTGTTGAAGGCCTTCTTCTGACTCACGTCCCTTGCCTTGCGCACACGGGCGTCGACCCATGCCAGGTACGCCTTGTGTTTAATCACGTTTGTGCGGTTACACTCGGCACCAAACCATGGATGGTCAACGCTAGACACCGTTACGTCAGAGAACGGAATGTAGTACTCCATCCCCTGACGCAACACATCGGTCACTGCATCAGCGCATGACGATGGGTCATCCGAAGAGAAGCAAGTGGGCCGCCAAGGATAGCATGCGAAGAAAGATCGCATACCATCCCATTCTGCTGACTTGTACCGCCAAACCCGCCGGGTGCCTCTTGGGCTGGGATCGGGCGGAGAGTAGACGGATACAGACTTCACCAGACAGTGGTCGGAACTACCCAAAGGTGATGATACCGACACTTAGTATCGGTCTGGATCAGTTGTCAGCAGAAGGTCCAAGCAATTGGCTGTATGTGAATCAACATCCGGCACCCTCGTAGCCCCTTGGACCAGCTGGGTGAGATTTAGCGCAATCGAGAGATTTCGCATCTCTCGTCCAGCGTGGTCAGTGCACTGGTATGGGAAGAGCCACTCCTGGTGGTGGGCATTAAAGTCCCCCAGTAACAATAGTTGGGCGGTACTCAGGTACTGTGTGAGCCTGGTTGTCTCCAGATCACCGCTATGCGATCGGTAGACATAGGCATAGATGATCTTATCCAGACCTGTGTCCACTAGGGCCCATAGCACTGAGTAATTTGAGTCTTCAAGGTCACGGAGACGCCGATAGCAGATTTCGTCCCGGGCGTACATGCATACACCAGCGCGTGGCTTGAACATGTGCTCCAGGGTAAACCCTGGGTAAGATAGGTACGCCACGTCTGACGGTCATCCAATCTGCGTCTCCGTAAGGAACAAAAGTGCTGGTTTCTCAGTCTCGAGGTGGTTATGGACTGCGACAAGGTTAGAGTACAGACCTCGGATGTTGCTGAGGTGCACCTTATGTGAGAGTGAGTGCTGCCACTGTTAAGCTTTTTTTCTCTTGTTCCTTTGCATTATTTGTAAGTGAAAAAGGAGGGAGAGGAGAAGGAAGTAAGATGAGGTTCCACGCTTGCAACCTACAAACACGCGCCGATAGGACGTCATCATCTGGAGACTGCGGGGACGCCCGAGCCCCCCCAGGAATGTCCATCGGGCACTCTCGTCTGGTCGCCAACCAGCACGATGGTGCATTCCGGGATTTTTCGACAGTTGGCGGGGCAGCCTTTCATGTGTGGCTGGCACACTATTTGGGCCCCCAACTACCTGCGGTCGGCCAGCGGCGCACCGTGCCTCGGATCCCGCTACCCTCCGCGACCAGTCTCCCGATACGTCCATAACAGCGCGAGTCAGGCCGGCTTGCCTGCAGTGGAACAACTATCTCGACCCAACTCCTCTAGTGGCTGCACCGAGCATCATACCGGAACACGACTAGGCCGCTTGGCGGTACGTCTTGGCCCGGTGGGTGGTCGCAAGCCTTCGGCCGAAGCCTACCACCAGTTTGTCACCTAATTTGCACAACCCGGGGACCACGTGTAGGGAATCGAATGGGGTAGACTCCTACAGACGTGGGTGACTCAGCCCCCAAAAAGGAATTGTGTCTGAAATAAAATAAATAATATAATATAATGCCCCGTTTGGCAAACGTAGTGTTACATACTCTTTGCATTTGGCCGCAATTAAAACATTTGTTTTCAGATTTACTAGCGCCTTTCAAATTAGTCACATTACTGGATGACGCTGATATATAGACCACGAATTAGACTCACTATCTGTAGCTAAATCTTATAAATGTCAACCTGAAAGCTGCATACGGTATATTAAAAATCCAAACAGGGGGTTGAAAGTCCTGCATCTCAACATTCGGAGTATAAATAAAAACTTTGGCGAAATCACTGTGCTAATGGAACTTCTGGGCTTTCAGTGTGATGTTATTGTCTTGTCCGAATGTTGGTTAAGTAAAATAAGTCACCTACCAACTTTAGATGGTTATACTTCCTATTTTACGAAAAATACTTTCAATCAAAATGATGGATGCGCTGTGTATATTAAATCCTCTATGAAACACGATGTTATAGAACCCGATTTTGTTGATGCCAATTGTCTTATCTGTAATATAGACAGCGTTTCAATTGTTGCTCTGTATCGCTCCCCTTCCTATAAAAACATCAACAATTTCATTGAATGTTTGGATAGGGTGCTCATCCCATCCACACAGACTGTTGTCTTGATTGGAGATATTAATATCGATATCAAGATTGGCAACAACGATACGCACTCGGACGAGTATTTATCGTGTGCTGCTGCGCACGGGCTTCTCCCTGCTCACCTGTTTCCCACACGTATCTCCAATTGTTTGGATCACATCCTCTTAAAAACGAATTTATCAGCCACAGCTATTGTCATTGAGTCGTCTGTAACTGATCACGAACCTCTGCTACTATTTTTGCAAACTAACAATAAGTATCGTAATTTACCCCGTACTAAATGTAAAATTAACCACAATGCAGTTGTAGAAACTATCAATAGTAAAGACTGGTCTCCTATCTTGGCGGTGTTTGATCCAAATAGAGCGGCGGAAGACTTAATAGGTGGTCTGTCTTCTATCATAAAGAATAACACACATGAATATACAGTCCCCAGGAAACATAGATCTCTTAAGCCGTGGATAACTCCTGGCCTGTTACGCTGTATCCGGAACCGTGACCGCATGCACGTCGAATTAAAAAAACATGCTAATAGTGAAATTCTAAGAATAACGTATACTCGCTACCGTAACTTCTGCAACTCATTATTAAGGAAACTTAAGCGTGCGTATGAAAAGGCAGAATTTTCTAAGGCAAAAAATAATATTAGAGCAACTTGGGATGTGGTGAAAAAAGTATCTGACCTTCGTTCACACTGTCCTCCCCCTATTGAACTGTTACATCTTTCTGACACTCCAGGGTCCTCTCTTAATCAGGTCAATAACTACTTTGCTGGTATTGGTGAAAGCCTTGCCACTAAAATAAAACCTGTGTCCGCCACGCATTCAATTTCGCCAACAAATTCAAGTGGCTCTATGGTTCTCCTTGAGTCTACGGAAATGGATGTTGAAGACATCATTCTGAGTCTAAAGTCAGACTCCGCTACCGGTTGGGACGGCATTCCCATTAACATCATCAAGTCCACGAGAAGTGTATTGATCCCAGTCATTACACATGTCTGTAATCTTGCCATTTCGTCTGGTGTCTTCCCAGTAGTCTTTAAAAAAGCCGTAGTTCACCCAGTTCATAAGGCCGGTCGCCGAGACGACATTAACAACTATAGACCTATCTCGGTTCTTTCTGCCATGTCAAAGATCTTGGAACGAATTTTAAACAAGTGTCTCGTCAGCTTCCTCGATGTAAATAATATTTTAGCCCCCAACCAATTTGGTTTTCGGAAGGGTATGAGTACTGAAGATGCTATCATGGCTCTGTCTGACTACGCAGTTAGGACTGTTGACAACAAGCGAAAGTGTCTTGGTATCTTTCTTGATTTATCTAAGGCCTTTGATACTGTTTCTGCGCCGGCCTTACTGAATAAGATGGAGGGCATTGGAATTCGAGGCTTGGTGCTGGATATCTTTAGGGACTACCTGAGGAATCGCACTCAGGTGGTTAAAATTGGACAAAATGTGAGTGAAGAGCTTCCCATTGCATACGGTGTGCCTCAAGGTAGCATATTGGGTCCCACTCTATTCCTTATCTATATAAATGATCTCTGTAAACTTCCCATTCAAAATTGTAAAATCATTACATACGCCGATGATACTTCCCTGCTTATAGATGGAGTAGACTGGGCCCAGTGCTATCAGAATGCCGAGAATGCGCTTACATGTGTAATGGAATGGTTGAGTAACAACCTACTCACTCTAAATGTCAGTAAAACGGTTTATGTGCCATTTGCTATAAGGTCAAATTTATGCCCTTCACCTTCCCTTAATCTTAGAGCCCACATATGTACGCCTTCCACCATTTGTGATTGTCTTGCAGTATCTCAGTCCACTAGTGTCAAATACCTAGGCGTACATATTGACCAACATCTCAATTGGCATAAACACCTGGATGTACTTTCTGGTAGAACTCGAAAACTGATTTACGTTTTTAAAAAATTACGCAAGTCTGCTGATAGGGATACTTTGAGGATGGTTTATTTTGCTTTATGCCAATCGATCTTAGCTTATTGTATTCCAATCTGGGGTGGAGCTACTGAGAGCCATTTTATCCGACTTGAACGAGCACATAGAGCTGTTCTGAAGGTTCTGCTCTCTCGTCCGCTAAGATATTCCACAGTACAGCTATATGCGGAATCTAATGTTTTAACTGTCAGGCAGCTGTATGTCCTCCAGTCAATGCTCCGTAAGCACCATACTCGTCCGTCCTCAGAGCCAACAGGCAGAATTAAATACATGGTTTTTCCTCAGGAGTCGCATAGAACTTCGTTTGCCAAGAGACACTATTATGTCACCAGCACGAAACTTTATAACCAGCTCAATAAAGTGCTAAAAATTTATCCCAATAATAAATATCAGTTGAAATCCAAGTTACAGGCATATCTTCTAAAACTAACTTATCGCAATACTGAGGATCTTCTTTTGGGAAATATTTGTCATATAAATATATAGTGGAGGTTCTTCTTTTTTTGAAAGTTAAATTATGATAATTATTATACTTTCGCATAAGCTCGCACAATCACTCATACTTACACTCGCAGTCACGCACACTCTTTCTCAAACATACACACACTCTCAAACACCCACACACACATAACTTCAGACAAATACACCAAGAGACATACACTACACTTTCATTTAATGCTTGGTTATTTTTATTATTATTACTTTTATTTTGTTTCTCTTGAACTTAATGCCCTAATGGATTATTGTGTATAATGTGTGTCCTATTTTCTTTAAGCACATCACATTGAAGGTACACTGGCTTCTACGATACAGGTATATAAACCTAGTTTAGAAGTCAGGGTTTTTCACTCTGGAACACTAGCTTAAGCAATTTTTAGATCATAATAATGTTATGCATTTATGGAGAAATAAAGATTTATTATTATTATTATTATTATATCTGGGTTACGATTATCAGGCTTGCGAATAGGCTTTACACAATTAGCTTAGAAGGAAACTAGGCATTCTGACGTTAGGTCAGCATTGATAGCGGCTGTACGTACCTGTACATCACTGATACCGTGAACCACTATATGAACCCTAAGTTCTTCGCTTAACCCTTTCACTTAACGTACTTTTAATAACGAACGACGCGAATACTCTGCGTAGGACGAAAACTTGTCGGACGCGGTGTTTCATGAGGAGTTTGGGCATAATTAATCTTTTGCGGACACAACGACTTAAGATTCCTTAACGAAATTGGTCCATGAACGATCATTTGTGTCCCACTCGTTTAACCAGGTTTTCGCATCACCTTTCAAACAACAAGCCACACGCGAGAAACACTCAAGATCGTTCCAATGGTTCACATGCCTAGCCCTATCCACTTCGTTACACCACACCTCAAAATTGTTTTTAGCGGGATCAAAATTTGGCAGGTAGTAGTTGTTGGCAGGTTGTACCAACAAGCGCTTGGGTCGTAGAACATTATTTTTAATCTAAAGGGGGTGTGCTGTCACGAATTGATGGCGTAACACGCAACCCACTAGCGGTGCTTGTCTCAATAGCAGTCAATCGCGACATTATAGTGCCCAACACATTTTTCACAAACACATAATGAGGGTGGGATCGAGATCTACCACAACAACGATGTGTATGTGACCTAGACTTTTCTGGCAAACTATGATTGTCACCATTACGTGAGCGACTGCGATGTGATCGTGAACGAGTTTTGTCATTACGTGAACGCGAGTGAGTCCTGTCACGATACGAATGCGACCGATTTCTATTATGGCGTGACCGTGAATGAGTCCTACCGTGAGGTGATCGTGAACCATGCTTATGTTTCGCGATTCACTGTGACGGCTACGCCTACCCTCAGAGCGAAGCGGCGTTCTAACTAGCTCTTCACTTTTTATTTGAAATCAACGGCTGTTTGTGTAGGTAACAAGGCTAATAAATATGAGCAAATGGGCTGAATCCAACTTCTGATTTTAGCGACCAGGATGGAAAAACAAATAAAAAAACAATTCGAACAAACAAAAACGAATTTATTTCAGTATAGACTTAATTCTAACAATTGTTCAACTGATCATTAAAATTCGAGCAATCAAAAACAACCGTTAATATTCAAAACGAGAACCAATAACACAAAAACCGAAATAGCACAATATGGAACGAACTTACTGCAAAGTAGCGAAGGTACCGACAACCTTACCGTGCGACGACTCAGGAGCAAAGGGTCGATACTCGCTCGAGCGCACGCTTTTATATTAATCTGTAGGTATCACCACTACCAACAATAAGTTCTGCTTATAATATAGTTATTGACCTAAACGGGTAACTAATTTCGAGCAGCGTAGTTAAGGATTTTCTGGCATCCAATAGCTACGACTATACACCGCCAAAAAGAGCCTCTCAATAAGAATCTTAACCACAAAACCAATATTGCCAATTATAAGTCGGTCCAGTGTTAATGAACCAAACAAGATTCATTAGACATCAAAGCCATCCCAAGAACCCTTGCTATACGACAACTATTGTCAATAGTTAGCCCGTTTAGAGTTAACGACCCCAATAGAAAAACCAGTCTAACACCGAACTCAAACGTTTTTAATTAAAGGTCACAGAAACTCACGAAACAGATCCACAGAAACACACGGTTAGCGAGTACGTCCAAACCCAAACAAGCAAAATTCCAAGTAAGGTAATTGTCGACATAGAAGAACTTAAATGATATTTACTTAATGGATCACATTTAGAGCTCTGTAGCTCCTCACGTGTCAACTATCCAGATAAGTAATAAGAAATATTCACCCTGAAAAGATTCATCCGATACATATCCCAGCGCTACTGGGGCGAAGGACAGGCTTAGCGTTTGGACTAATCGAGCACTCATAAAACATTGTTCCTAAATCGGCATGTAAGAGGCCAATATTTTAAAGTGGACGCTTATAGATTTATAAAACAATGATTGAAATACACAGTTCTTATGAAAGTTATAAGTTGACAAATTACCAGAATTCAAATGACTCGCATTTTTCAAAATAAAAAAAAAACAATATTTCTTTATTCAATTAAGCCATGCGGCACTTTTAAACGTCAAAAAAAATAATTTGTAAGTAATGATAATTGATTCTACCGTCCATTCGGAAATGTAGCTTGTTATGGTTAAGAATGGACAAGAAACTCCACAATTACTCTTACTATTACTCTTCTTTAAAATAAAACATAAATAATAAAAGATCTTAAGATGATGCGTGTCTGAATCTGGAATAGCACATAGGATACTTTTTATCCCAAATATATTGTTCCATCGGCATAATTTTCAACTTGCACGCAGGCGAAGCCGTTGACAGAAGCTAGTGGCAATATAAATAATGGAAATATATTTTATGCTTATCATTAGTAAATCGAGAGCAGTGGTGGCCCAGTGGTATCGGCCGCGACTTACAAGTTGTAGGTCGTGGGTTCGAACCTAGGCAGGCGCTTACTTTGTGTAAATTATTTCATCACCACTGCTCTCAAAAACGGTGAAGGAAAACATCGTGAGGAAACCGGCATGTCCTAGAACCAAAAAATCGAATACATGTGACATCCACCAACCCGCACTGGGCCCGCGTGGTGGATTACGGCCCATCCCCTCTCACAGAGAGGAGGTCTGTGTCCCAGCAGTGGGAACAATAATAGGCTGATGATGATGATGTAAGTAAACCATTTAAAACCCCATATCAATGTTTCACAGGATTGACAAGTGCCACAGAAGGAAAGGTATACGTGAACGGAAAGGACACGGTGACGCAGAAAAATGAACTAATTAAGATCCTCGGTTTCTGCCCGCAACATAACCTGTACTTCGAGGACTTGACTGTTCAGCAACATATCATGTTTTTTTCGCTGGTAAGCGTACTGGATACGTTTGCGAAGATTGTTTAAATTAAAAGACAAATGTCTTATATTATTGTTATTCGAAAAGGATACAAAAAAAAATATCTGAAATAACGCTGTGCTGATAAACTTATAAGGCCCGCTATTGATGCCACGGGCACTGCATGACAATTATTTATTTGTCAAACATGCGTTTACATACAAGATGCTTGCAAGGTCTTAAATATAACCAAACCAACCAACCAATAGTCCGTACATGTCTGTCTATGTTACCAACAAAGAGAAAATGAATTAGTCGAGACAAATAATCTATCGCCACCAACTCAAGAATTGATTTTACCATTGTGTATCTTAAGTGGTTAATAGTATTAAACAAAAAACCGTAATGAAAGTATGGGTTGCAATGGCATTTGAACTTTGGCATATATGACAAAGAGTTTGTTGATCCAAAATTTGATAATTATCATCTCAAATTATTAATTCATAAAAAGATTTTAGAATTTCATTTGATGAAAAAAAAAAATAACTCTGTGACAGACAAACCTTAAAAATCATTTGATTTAATTATCAAAAAATATTTAAAAATTTCATCATTCATTAAATCACGAAGCAATTCTAATTTATAGTATGAAAAATTATATTTTATTAATTGTTATTACAAAGACAGATGAGGAAGCTCGTGGCTAAATAATAACAGCGCACGGAACGATCTTTATGACTAAGAAACGCTTGACGAGGTTGGTCCCTAGATGGGTGACCGTTTCGACATGTTTTCAAAGTTTATCACATAGTCGAGCAACGGCTAGGCAGATTGATTGATTGACGAAGATATGCATTATTATTTTGTAATACCATATGAAAACAGTATATTTTACAATTAAAGTAACGAAGCTAAGTAACGATTATATGCGGTACATGGAGTAAAGTCCCGCAGCCTCCATTGAAAAGGGAGGATCCTTCAAACCTTCTTCGATGGGTGTTGTGCCTGGTCCGGGTAACTGCCTGACGGTTACTGTCCGACTATTGACAAATCGCACTGAAAACTTTACTTACGTGATACAGGATTTTGTGATTTAGTTGATATGTGACGTCATACATGTCGCTACAGATCTATATTGAAGAAAAATATTATATTTTTTGTTACTAATTTTCCTTAGTATTCATCCTCAGCTCAAAGGAGGCACCTACCAGGAAGCGAAGATGTCATCGCACAAGCTAGCTGAACGTCTAGCGCTATCAGATAAGCTGAATTCATTGACAATGAAACTATCAGGGGGTATGAAGAGAAGGGCTCAACTGGCGTATGCCTTAGCTGGTGGAGCTGATGTCCTAGTGTTGGACGAACCCACTTCAGGTCTCGATGTGGAGTCCCGAAGGGAGCTGTGGAACTTGCTTCTGGTAACCATAACAACATCTTCTGTGTAAAAGTAGGGCTCAAATGGCGTATGCCTTAGCTGGTGGGCTGATGTCCTGGTGCTGGACAAACCCACGTCTGGATATGACGTGCAGACTCGCAGGGAATTGTGGCACTTATTTGTGGTAACTACTTTATAACAGCATAACATGGGGAATAACATGCCCTTAATATTTGCCAGAAAGCAGATCAATAATTGACAAAATGTTTTTACCAAGAGATTGTTAACCGTCTATGGGCTCTATGGTGTCTATAGCTATTATAATTTTCGGACACAATCCAAAAATTATTGTTTACTCGGTACGAAGTTCACCGGGTCAACTAGGTATCACTAACCCGTATTGAACAAGCGTGGTGATTAATGCTCGTGCCTTCTCTGTAGAAGAAGAGACCTTTGCACTGCAATTAGACAGTGTTAAGCTGGTTTATTATTATTATGATGATGAAGATTTTTCTGGTGCTTTAAAAACTAATATTGGAATTTTTATTTCAGTCTCTCCGTGGCGAACGAACAGTTCTTCTGACAACGCATTTTATGGAAGAAGCGGACGCTCTTGGCGACCGAGTGGCGACACTACACAATGGAGTGCTGAAGTCCTTCGCCACCACCATGCATCTCAAGAAGGCCGTGGGTTAGTATACTCGATTACCGTACTAAAGACCGGAGAAAGATGAGGCGTAAGACCAACGGCCTAAGTGCTTTTCGAGGCACAGGGGTTTCACGCTGCCAATTGCCAAACTTAATGCTGCCACCGATAAATTTCTAATGGATATAGCCAACGCCTGCGACCAGAGAGTGAACCTGCCCTTGCGCATACACTAGTGCCTATAATATCTCCCCCACCAGAGAGCAGTGGTGGCCCAGTGGTAACGGCCCTGACTTACAAGTTGTAGGTCGCGGATTCGAATCCAGGCAGGCGCTTTACTTTGTGTAAATTATTTCATCACCACTGCTCTCAAAACAGTGACAGAAAACATCAGTAAACCGGCATGACTTTGAACCAAAAATTCGAAGAAATGTGACATCCACCAACCCGTACTGGGCCTGTGTGATGGATTACGGTCCATTCCCTCTCACAGAAAGGAAGCCTACACGCACAAATGCACAACGCAATGGACCAAATTGGAGTCCAAGTGCGAAAAAATGGGTCCATCTATCCTATCCTTTCTCCCCCGCCAATGGCTAATCTCCGTTGAGATTGATGGCCACCGTGGCCGGATTCAGTCTGGAAGACTTTTACACACTTCTTGGTACTCAAAGATTATGGAAATTATAGCTAGTCTCATAAATTACGCAAATTGGGCCTAATACTTGGCTCACGCTCGTTTTTATTTCACGGAGCTCGGCACATGGGCGGCTGGTGTCGGTTAAAATAGTGATGAAGCTAAGGATGAATTTGGAGGGAAATAGGGATGTGAAAACATACTATAAATTAACCATTATCGGTTCTTAAGGCAACCTTAACATTCCTGGCGAAATTTGTTGAGACTGAATAACAAAAATATCAAGGCTAGGTCCATATTATCTAAATAGATTTTTGTGATGATTATGATTGATACATGTAATTATACATACTTAATGAAATACGATAAATGCATAGATACTTAAAATAGATGACAATGTTATAAAATAATATTTGTTAAAAATTTTAGATGTTGAAAGTTTAATGAATATTGTCACCTCGATCCAGGAAGGGACACAACTTTACCAGAGGTCGATCAACAAACACCTTTTACTGTTTCGACAGTTGCTGTTCGTGAAATACCGTCACGTTCGGGATAAAGCTGTCTTCTACCAAAACGCCAACGCAACGGAGGCTGTTGGTCGTCCTTTATTACTACAATTTGTCCATTACGAGCTTGATCCGAAGACCTAGTCCATTTCAGTCTCTGCGATAGACTGGTTAAATATTCTTTATGCCATCTGGCCCAAAAGTCCTGATGCATACGCTGAACGAGTTGCCAACGTTTGAGTATGTTAAGTTTGATGTTAGAATAATCAGGTGTTGGCAACGCTGTCAATGGAGCCAAATCAAAAAAATACCAGGTGTAAGCACCGATACATCGTTAGGATCGGAGCTGAATGGGCACAACGGCCTTGGATTGAGAACCGCTTCCACTTGGGTGAGCAAATTATTAAGTTCCTCATAAGTGAGGATTTGTGTACCGATGACACGATATAAATGTGTTTTTACGGACTTGACGAAGGCCTCCCAAAGTACACCGAAATGTGGTGCCCCAGGAGGGTTGAAACGAAACTCTATGCGCTCCGTCTCACAAGCTGACTGCATGATACTTGATAACTGTGACTGAGCACTCTTAAAATTGGTTCCACAATCAGAGTGGATGACGTTACGCCTCGCTCGCTCGTTGTGGATGCTCGCCACGGCGAGCTATAAATCTGCGTAAGGCAGCTAAAAAGGCTTCCGCGGACATATCTGAAGTTAACTCTAGATGAAGTGATTTTGTAGTGAAATACAAAAAAAAACACAAATATGCTTGGTTGTACGTGCACCGCGGCATCTGTGTACTGTTACATTAAATGGACCTGCGTAAACGCAACCAACAGATTGAAATGCTTTTAATTGGGTGATTTGCGCCCTAGGCATGTCTGCCATTTTAGGTTCAAATGCGACTGGCCTAATGCGAAAACATCTAAAACAATTTGATATGACATGACATATTTCTCTCTGCGGAGACAATATCCAAAACTTTTGCAATAAAAGAAATTGTAGCTTTTGTAAGCCTGGATGAAAATGTTCATTATGTACTGATTGGATGATAAGATAAGTCAATCGATGTTTACGCGGCAATAGCGCTGGATGTTTGGTCTTGAATTCGAGGTCAGATCTGGAAAGCCTTCCCCCCACCCGAAAAATGTCGGAATGGTCCAAAAAATGGGTTGAGCTTCCTTAACCATTTAGGTAACGTCTTCCCTGCGGATAATAACCCAAAAAGAATACACTGATAATCCCTATGTTCTTGAGTGATAATGATTTGCCGGTACATTTGACTTACGTCGGCTGATAAAACGACGATTGAGAGACGAAAATGTAAAATGATATTATTGACATCTGCATGCAAATTGTAATACGCAGCAGGATATTGACACTTGTCAGGTGGAATGCGTTCCATCTAACCACTTTCTATATATTCCCTGATGTGGGCTTTATATTCGTCTCCAAAAGAATAAAAATTAAATCGCCGAAGCGTAATAGAATATGAATCAGTTGAAGTTGGTAAAACTTGATCACGAAAAGGTAGCTGTACGATATAACGACCGTCAGCATTACGATGATGGGTTATTTCATAAATTTCCTCGCAACGAACATCGTCTGTAGAGGCTGCATGATGATCTGATTCATCGTGGATGCTATTTGTGTCCCACAACTTCTCGACAACTATATTTAAAATGTCCTCGCAACGAATATCGTATGCAGAGGCTGCTTTATGATTTGATTTGTTGGGGATGCTATCTGTATCTCACAACTTAACGGGAACTATATTTAAAATGTCTTCGCAACAAACATCGTCTGTAAAGGCTGCTTTATGATTTAACTCATTGGGGATGCTATCTGTGTCCCACAACTTGGACAGCTATGTCTAAACTTTTATTCAGTGATATATGATTAATTGATGCTGGGATAGACTCAACTGTGCGATCAGCAACCTTCGTCCTACCCATAAGAATGAAACCGAATATTGTGTTAATAGCTGTTGCGGTATGATTATTAAGGTCGATTTCACCCGGCATAAGAGTGGGAAAATCTCCCCACCAATCAAAAGATCAATAGGACGACGCTGATGAAATTTTGAATCTGCTAGCTTGAGATTTCCTATATGAGGATAATCATTGCTATTGATTGCATGTGTGGGCATGTCAACACAAATTTTGTCTAAGACAACCGCTTCAATTTTGGAGGACGGTTCTGATTTCCCTAATGGGCGAAGTTCTGTATAAACTAAGCTGCCTGACTGGTTTGGAACGGTATCACCAATTCTCAACATATGAAAATTCGACCTCACAAGAGGCAGGCCCAATCACCTCACACAAGCAGTAGAAATGATATGGGCCTGACTACCCGGATCGATCAAGACCCTAATCTTTTCAATGTGTTATGTTAGTTTCTTACTTGCACTTCTGCTGTGGCAAGAAGAATTAAAGAATGAGATACGCTAGTAGAAAGATTTGACAACGTCGTGGCAGGTGTGACGTGTGCCGATTCTTCAGGACTGACCAAACCAGTTTGGTCCATGATAGCTACATGTACCTGTGACTGTGGCACATTTGGTATAGAAGTATTTGTTGATGTCGGAAAATGTAATAAGCTGTTATGACGCTTATGGCATGTTTTACATGACCGATCTGAAAAATAATTTGTAAAGTTATGATTTGGTCGCAGACAATTTAAACAAAGTTGATGTTTCTTTACAATTTGAGACCTCTCTTGAGGTCTTTTAGAAATGAAATCCTTACAGTTGTAAATAGCATGCTTTTCTTTGCAAACTGCACAATATGTTGTGTTGGGAGTTTGATTTAACAATAATGTTGAAGGTTTATTTGGTTGTGATTTATTTTTATTAAAATTTGAATTTTTGTTCCTTTTAATATTGTTATTACTGTTGTTATTAGTGCTTATCTGACGGTTGATATCTTTTGATGCAATTGAGATATGTGAAAGAGATGAACGCTGTAATGCATTACATTTTTCTAACAAAAATGTTTTAAGTTAACTAAATTGTGGGAAATCAGCATCGTTGTATGATAGTTCATAAATTTTTGTTAAAAGAGAATGAAATAAAATATTGTCCCAATTGGATGAAGGAATTTAACATCGAAAGATTCTCAGCAAAACAATCCAAAAGGGTGCGCAGGCTCTGCACTGACTCGGTACTAATTTGTTTCAAATTACAAATTTGCTCCCAACACAAAAATGCCAGATAACGCTTGTTGGTATATCTGTCCACAAAAGCTTGATATGAGCTAATATAATTTGCTTCTGATATAGGGTAAGCTCGAATAAGATTAACTGGCACTCCTGAAAGGGAAGTGACCAGGTATTGAAACTTTTCCACATTTGAAATGTCTTACCTAAATGGACTAAAGTATTAAATAAGTCAATGTAACCCGGGAAGTCTTTAAATTGACCTGAGAAATTAGGTAATTGGATAGGTGGTAATTTTGTTAATTTCCTATGTTCACCTGATGATGAGGAAGCTGAAGGCATCACCAGATGATTGTTATCAGGCAAAAGTTTACGCTGAATTTCAAGGACTTCAAAATACCATGTCATCTGCCTGCTCTTGATATGTTGTTTGTTTGAGAATACATTCCTCTCTACCAAGGCCCCTGTACTCACTCAAAAGCTTAATGTGAGAATCGTTAAATGCATCCATAAGGGATTCCAAACGCGAACACCATGTTTTGAACCGCGATAGAAGACTAGGATCTTTTAAAGTATTGCGAGCGCAGGTGACAGCATCCGATAATCTCTTAAATGCTATATTACGCTTATATTCATGATGAGATGCCCTTGCTTCACTCATGTTGACTGATTACGATTTTAACACGATGTTAAAAGAAAACTATAAAATGATAATGTTTATTGAAAAGAATTATCAAAACGAACCACTGTTTACATTCAAAATGATTAGATATGATACGTAAAACAATTTAACTATTGTTTACAAAAGGTAGAAAATTATGTATCACAATCAACTAAAAATCTAATAAATTAGTAGAATTTTTAGTTATATGGTATGTTTTGAGATGGCAACTCTAAATGAACGAATGAACAAAAAGATACGTAGGTAGTTATAAAAGCCTATATTGCTATATTAATAATGATTTCGAAGGACCTTTGATGTAATATTAAACCAATATTCTAATTTTGATACTCAATACATGTGCTGGACGTAGCGTGATCACTGGCCCCGAGAAAAGAAGGGCGTAAACCTTCTGGCCATTGCCGCTGAACGCCCCGATCACACACGAAATAAGGTTCTTGGATGCCTGGCTGCAGCAGCGACGTAAGTTTGCAAATCGACTCGAACGATTCAACAGTGTGTTGGCTGTACTCAAGTTACTTCCAGGTTCTGGGTTCCCTACTTCTGGATCAGCACTCCTGGTGTCCAGGTCCCGAGGTTCAGCTCGACAGGATCGAAAAGGGGTGTCTTCATTGGGGTTGAAGTTGACGAATTAAATGAAACACTAAGTTATTCTGTACACGGCACGATTCTAGGGCTCTCAACAATTTCTGAGACTTGATTCTATATAAGAATTACTTCTTATTTACTAAGACAAGTACAAGCGACTAGCTTTGGATGACTACAAATTCTATTTGGGACCGGGGTAGCTATATACCCTCGGACCGTGCCATTATTGAGAGCCCCGCAAATTCTCGCCGAAAATAATTTTTATTATTGTAAAAAACCCTTATCAATATTTGGTAATAGGGTTACCGCACCCATTCCACGGTGCTATCAATAGCTGGATTTCTTCGTACTGTAACACAGTAACGCCCCCTATCTCTGTATCTAATCCATATACCTAATTTCCAGGTATTGATAGCTTCCCTAGACTAATTCTATGAAACAAAGGGACAATTTCCTTTATTTCCCGGTTAAAATCTTAATAGCTTTTAACCTAGCCTAAGGATATCTATAGGTTGGGTTGACCTGCTGGTGCCAATAGCAGGCTGTCTGTTGACGTCTAGAAAAAGCTTATTTTCGGGAATCTTCTATGGGATATCATCCCTTATGTACTGAATCTATAAAATCCTAAGTCATTTCACCGACTTAAGGATTTCCTACTTAGGCTAACCAGACAATCACCGCCTATTATGGGGATTCTGGTAGCCGATAGACCACACTTTACATTCCTAGTGTTTATATAAGTCTATCTAGGCTATATGCACATAAGGTGCCTCGATAAGTACAAAATCAATAGCTGGTCACTTTCTTTGCGCCCAGCTATCGGGAAAACTATTTACAAAAACCTAATAAACTTGGGACGACACGATAGCACGTTTATTGGGCCATCGGGAGGTCCCCAAAAATTCCTTATTTTTGGAATTCCCAGGGGTGTATAGTCCCGGGGAATGCCAAAAACGGACTAAAAATTACATTTCCAGAATCCTATTTTCTGGAATTGTACTTAAACTACTTGAGCGATTTTTCACTCCAAAGTGATGACTTGGTAGCTAGTCCAGCAAGCCATCCGAAAGTACTTACACCATAAGTACATCTATTCCCTTCATGGAGTTATTCCACCTGAAGGGTCTACAAATTTCAACGTTTTACATTGTTTACATTTTTCATGACTCTGTTCATCTCGCTGACTATCCAAGCGATTCTTCCCATCTAGAAACCGCCTGGAAGCCCTTTTTGCAAGCTTTCCAATGGTAGTACTTTTACCAGTACACCTATATGTTTTCTAGGTACTTAGGGCACCTAAAACCGTAAGCATTTGCCGAAAACCAGATAAACAGCAGTTTCCTACTATATACCGACTTGATATCTCAAGTAAATGGGCTTTATATAAAAGACTACGCTAACTATGAGGTGTATATAGGTTTCCCGTCTCGGTCTAGGTCCCCTATATACCCTAAAATGACCTAAAACCATATATTTGGTGTTTGAGATATCAAGTCAATATTCATATTTATATAGCGGAAACTATGTGGTTTTCACATAGTTTCATCATTATGTACCGATTTCATGTCTAGTACATAGGATAAGCCCTTAAAAACATGATTTTAATTACTATAATTTTTTCCAAAGCTCCAAAACTATAAATATCACGTGGAGCCACCTCGCGGCTCATTCGGAACTAATCCGTCGTCGAGCAATGACGTATCGTACGACAGGAATTTACGTTTTTCGCTATGATAACTCTTATCAGTATGCATTCTAATGCTTTTACTCCATTAAGGGTGAACTATTGAACCCTATAACATACTGACAAATACTAAAAACATTATACTACTATCTCAAAAAATGTAGGTAAAATTTTAGTATAAATATAGACGTGCCTCTAAAAATTATTTTAGTATTAGATGGCGCGCCGTGGTAAGCAGACATGTCTACACATACAAACTTTAAACTTCTATGAACCATTTAGTATGGTTGATGACGCTTCGTCGCGAACAATACACAATTGTAACTATTCCGCGCTGATATAATGTTACGACAAAATAGCTAATGGTAATGTTTTGATACTACGATTACAACGTCTTATGTTACGCGTAACGAGCTATGATGATAAATTAAAACGCCGCATGTTTACGGTTTAACAAGAAACGAGATGTATAAACTCTGTATGTTAAGTTTATACACAAATGATAAAATCTAAGACGCTGTTTTTGTTACGTTAAGATCACTAATCCCATCAAAAACATAAATGTCAAAAAGGGAGCCAAGTTCAATACTAAGAATATGCGCGGTTGTTGATAACGCCGATAAAAGAATTGAGATCTAAAAGGGTGCCAAGTACTGTATCCTGAAATTTATTTACAAGAACATAAATCATTCTTAAATAAATTTAAAAACACAATATCATGCTTTTTCTGCACAACAATATTTGCTGTTTATAAATATAACTTCTTAAATTTGAATAGTCGAATTATTTACTTAAGGCACATGACTTCGGATAAATTCTAGCTCATGATTTAACTTGGCTAGTTTTCACAAATACTGTATTTTTTTTCATATCCATTCATTCGAACATAAAACTTTAATAAATAAATTTATACCATTCCCCCTCTAAAAAGGGAGCCACCCTTTTTCACATTTATGTTTTTGATGGGATATCATTACTTTTTGTACAGAAATTATTAGTAGGTACTTATTCATAATAAAATTAATACCAAATGGTTTTTGTTAAACTACTGTATTTTCCTACGTTTACGGGGTATAATTGTCTTTTTTGTATTGTTTTCTATATTTTCTTGTACCGTTGAAATGTTCGAGTGAATTGCAGTACCCGGATCTTTTTTTTATGCGGTTTCTGTTTATCCTTAATTTGGCCAAGTCGGGGCGGTATAACGTACGAAGTTCGTTATACTCTACAATAGAGCTCTCGTGTGACTTGATTTGACTTTGATCTAAATTGATGAATTAAACTCCATCTAAGGTTTTAACTCTGGAGAGTCCAACGTAAGTCTGCCCTTTACCAAATATAGAGAAGCCTGTGTCGAGAAGAGCACTGTCAAGATTTGTGGATAGTAATAGCATATGCTAAACAAATAGGGAATAATTGTTCCCTGTTAATTAAGATAGACATTACTTAATATCTGAAACTTGGTCTTGACTCGTTCTAGAATTAAGGGTGGTATTCCACTCGTTATATATTCACGTGATGACCTTAAAATCAACTTATAGTCCGGCTGTCATCGATTTTGATTGCGGATTCTAATTTTCAGGCACTTTAGTGTGTGTGGAACACAAAATGATAAAAAATACTAGTTTCAGATTTATTCCTTTCTATTCACCCAATTACCTACCTGGATGCCAAATTTGAACTTTCTAGGTCATCTGGAACTGGGTTAGAGTTTTGATCTATAGGTATAAAGATTAAATATCGCATGTTATATTTAAACTAACTCAACCTGACAACTCGTTCACACACATGAGAAATGATAATAGTTATTTATGCTACAAGTGTGGTAAGGAGGTGATTTTCGATGAGTGGATAAATTGACACGAGTCGGAAATCATCTTACGCACGTGTATCATACTACCTTTTACTATGCATTGTGCGAGGCAATAACAAATATATCTGAACCAAGCAAGAAATTAATTAAATGGCGCTTATTCAAGGGCGCTCAGCATATCTAATAGTTCATAGTTCGTCGGGCATATCTTCTGCGCATGTGCAAATAGCTGTCACGTCGTAACGCAAAAAGGCACGAGCAAAATATTAATTTTGCCAAACATATTTAATTAATATTTAAAATTAATTTATTGATCAAAATCTAAATCTAGAGTAATTAAAAACGCCTTAAATGAAGTATAAGTCTTGTTTTACCTTTTATATGAATGATAATCTGTACTTAACTCATTTTTAAACTTTTCTCAAATAATAAAAACTCTATGCGGCGGGCTGACGTTGGAGTTAGAAATTAAAAAAGTACAGGTAAGTAAAAAGTTTCCGCACAGTTTGGCTGCTTCGAAAACGCTCTTTTCGAGGACATGCATTGTAATAGTAGTTTATGAAACTGTTGCATAATAAGGGGTATTAAAACATGATTGTGTGTTTAAAAACCGAGCCATAGGTGAGGTTTTTAATAGTATTCACACGAATGTTTTAATACCTAGTTATGTGCAGTTTCATACACTACTTTATCTACACTTATACATTTTGGAATTGAATACTAAATACCTTTATAACACAATATAACTTTATTATAAGGTCTTAGGTATAATCTCGAGGGATAAACAGCATTGTAACACAAGTCAAGTATTATAGCGGCCGTCACACGATCGCAGCGTGCGCGGCGCGATCTCTCTCGGTACGTAGCGGGGAGCCAACTGTCTACGCGAGCGAGCGATGGCGGGGGCGCGGGGGGAAGAAACAAGGGAAGTACCTATCCTTGATGCGGCGCGCGGGAGTAACATGCAACTCAACGCTACACACTCCCCCTCTAGTTCGAACAAAGCGCCCTCGCGTTCGGACAAGCAATCAAATCTACGCGATCGACCGCGTCTGCGCTTCTCTCTTACCGGAGCCTCGACATCACCGATGAATGGAGTCAAATCAGAGACGTGGTAACATCCTACGTGCTCACCTCTAGTAACTCCCTCCACTAGGTAAGTAGTAGGGCTTACTACTTCGCGGATGCGATAAGGGCCATCCCTCCGTGGTATGAATTTCGCAGACTGCCCGGGGCCGACATCATTCATGCCTTGCGTTTTCAACAAAATAAGAACACCTACCTTGTATTGTGGAGGGGCGCGTCTGCCTTCGTCTGCGTACTTCGTCTGCAGAGACTGGTTACGTTCGTGAACGTCTCGGGCGTCAAGCAGCACCGTAGATAACTTACGAAGGTAAGGAGTGATATTGTGGACGAAATTATCGCTGTCCACAATGATCGTCATGTCTGCCACGACGTCCGATGGCGCGCGCAGCTCTCTCCCGAAGGTAAGCAAAGCTGGGGAAAATCCAGTGCTCGCTGTAACAGCGGAATTCATCGCGAACCTTATGGCCACGAGATGAGTGTCCCACGATGCGTGATCCTTTCCTACTAGTATCGCTAATTGTGATTTAAGGGCACGGTTTTTCCGCTCAACGGGGTTCGCTTCTGGGTGATACAATGGCGTCAATGACTGTTTGATACCCATCACATGACACGCCTGCTACATCACCTCAGCAAAGAATGAACTCCGTTGTCGCTGATCATCCTGCACGGGATTCCATACCTCAGAAAGACCTCGGATATTAAAATCTCAGCGCATTCCACGCTGGTGGCCTTTTCCAACGCAAATAGCTCAACCCAATGGGAGCACGTGTCTTCTAGAACTAACATCCAACGGTTTCCTCCCGAAGTCTTTGGTAGGGGTCCGAACAAGTCGACCGATACCACTTCGAATCGAAGGGTGGGTGCAGGAGTCTGGAGTAGTCCTGCAGGCTTCCTGTTGTCTATCTTGTATCGCTGGCAAGCTGCACAGCGTTTAATATAGTCTGTGACTAAAGATTTCATACCTGGCCAAAAGTATCGTGCTCTGATGCGTTGTAGGGTACGTTCGGAACCAAAGTGGCCTGCCGTAGGAGCGTCATGGAACTCTACGAGGACAGCTTCTCTCTCGTGTTTCGGCACCACGAGGCAGGCGGACTCGGCGTCCTCCGATTCGGGTGCACACCTGTACAACACACCATCAGATACCAGGCATCCCCTCGACCATCCTCTCCCCCTGAAGGGATCGTCGTTTGTCTCAAGATCCTCGACGATACTCTTCAGCTCTGGGTCCTTGAGTTGATTAGAGCGCACATCTTCAGATGTCCTATGTGGCACATCTACGGTCACTAAGCATACTTCGCAACAATCTGGGCGGCTTAGTGCATCGGCAATTACATTCACCTTCCCGGGAGTGTACTGTATCAGCAGATTATAGGCCTGAAGGGTTAATGCCCACCTGGCAAGACGACCACTAGGTGACTTAAGGCTCATCAGCCAACGTAACGGCTGATGGTCGGACTTAACTACTACCTCCGAGCCTTCCACGTAACCTCTGAACTTCGTGACCGCCCAGACGACGGCAAGAGCTTCGCGCTCGGTGGTGGTGGAGTTGCGCTCGGCTGGCGAGTGTAGGCGACTGGCGTACTCTATGGGTCTTTCGTCAGAGCCCTCCCCCTGCATCAAAACTGCGCCGTGACAGTAGCCACTGCTATCCGTCCGGAGAAAAAAAGGCTTGGACTCATCAGCCTGGCGAAGAATGGAAGCGGTGACGAGGAGCTCCTTGATGCGCTCAAAAGCAGCCTGCTGCTCATCATGCCATCTCCAATTGCTGTTCTTCTTGAGCAGGTCAGTCAAAGGCTTGGTGATTGTAGCGTAGTTCGGTACAAACCGTCGAAACCAGCTGGATGTGGCCAGGAAACCTTTGAGCTGCCTCTCGTTCTTCGGGGCAGGCATGTCAGCAATAGCTGAAGTTTTCTCTGGGTCTACCTGTAGACCTCCAGGAACAATTATGTGACCAAGGAATTTCACAGAGTCGCGGGCGAAGCAGCTTTACTTTCGATTGACTCGAAGGTCGAACTTCTTGAGTCTTTCGAAGATAGCTTCGAGATCTTCAATATGACCTTCGAAACTCGGTGACAAGATTATTAGATCGTCCAAATATCCCAGAATAGTCACAGGCCTACTTCCTTGAGGGTCTGCTGGGATATCGGAGCTGCCGCTTACCTCTTGTCCTCTTATAGGCACACTCAGGTTTGACTTGAAACGGTCTATTAATCTCTGAAACGTGGCGCCAGAGTTGCGTAGGCCCATCGGCGTCCTCTTAAACCTATAGGTGCCGGAGGGTGTAACGAATGCAGTTTTGTTGCGGTCTTCTTAAGCGGCACAAACCTGAAAGTAACCGGAGTGGAGGTCTAGCGTCGTCATGTAGATGGTCGTCTTCGCTGCATGAAGCACGTCTTCTATGCGCGGGAGCGGGTACCTATCCGGCTCAGTCACGGCGTTGAGCTTACGGTAGTCCACGCATAGGCGGACGCCGCCATCCTTCTTCGCGACTAAGACGACGTTGGCAGCCCACGGCGACTCGCACTCCTCTATTACATCTGCACGCATCAGCTTCTCAAGCTCACCGTCCAACAAATCTCTCTTACCTTGCGACATCCTATAGGGTGGTGAAGCGGTCGGTTCCTGCTTCTCGTCAACCCGAATGTGATGAGTGGCGTAAGTTGTAGGAGGGCCTTCGGTGGCGAAGCGATCAACTCTCTCGGTTATGAGCTGGTTGAGTTGTGTCTTTTGAGCAGGTGACAGCTTCGTCCCTTCATCCTCTCTCAGCGCCAAGCCGGTGGTATCAACCTGCATCAGCTCTGCATCGCTGGTGGATGTAAGGCTAAAAGACTGCATTAAAGTATACTTCTGCCCTGGGAAATTATTAAAATGCCAACGATTATGTTGGAGGTCCACTAATATACCTGCTTTAGCAATAAAGTCCTGTCCTAGAAGCGTCCTATTATCCGCTTCTGGTATCACTAGGAAAGTGGTGGGGATAACGCGTCCCTGTATGGTGACGTTCGCGTCACATGATAATAACTCACGTACCTGCTGCGTTCCATCGGCGAGGCCGAGGTTGCGACGTGTCTTCGTAAAAGTAGTCCCGCTATCTAATAATATTTTATAGATTCCGGGACTAGCGAGACTCTCAGTAGCACCTGTATCCAGCACTGCAACACCTAATAAAGACGCAACTTCTATCTTGACCGTAGGGTGTGACAGATCAGACTCATGGGTGATAGCACTTTGGAAACTCACCTTATCGGCGGAGGGCGTGCCTTTACACGTCGGACATTTCGAGCGTATTACCCCTTCTCGACCGCAGCCGTAACAAGACAGCGGTGCATTATTACTTTGGTCACCCGATTTTATTTTAATTTTGCATTCATCTATCGAATGACCAAACCGTTTACAGAAAGCGCAGCGCGGTCGAACACGTTTCGTATTCGAATTCGTATCGTTACAAATATTCGAACTAGAGTCGGACACAGCGCGCGAAGGGTTACTTTGATTAACCGTTGCAGTCGGAGGGTTAATGTTTACATTTCGAGATTTCGCGGCACTTGCAGTGTTATTACTATTATTATTCGAGATATTCGCGTTAAGAGACTGAATTTGAGATTTATGACTTACCTCGCCTAGTGTCTCCTCAACATACCTTGGTCGCTCGAGTAGACAGTCGACACTACTTATACTATCGCGTGACACTCTTTTACGAAACTTACGATGTAACAGGCCGTAAACTATGTCTACTTGCATAACATCTGGTAGCTTATATGATATACGCGACATTTCTGCTCGCACTCGCGATATAAAGGAGTCGACACTATCGTTATCACTTTGTTCGCGCGCGAATATTTCTCGTAAGATCCGGTGGGCGGGGCGCGGGGCGCCGTACATGAATCGAAGGCGGCGTATCGTCCCAGGTCTCCACGGTAGGTTTCACTCCTTGCCACCACAATGCGGCGTCTCCGGTCAGCAACATAGGTAGACCTCGAAGGGCGTGTTCGTCGGATACGCTTGCGCACTCTTTGTAGATGAGCACGCTCTCGACAAATGCTTCTAGGGCTTCGGTATTGCGAGCGGCTCCGTCGAACTGGGCCGTGCACCGGGTAAAGTTGCTGTGCATGCCATGCACGGTCGGTCCAGTGTGTGCAGCGGTGGGTTGAGTCGGTTCCGTAGGGTCGCTACTGGTTGACATCGGCGTCGACGTCGCTACGCTTCTCATGACGTTGGATAACAATCGTGTGAGCTGTTCTTCGGACATGGAAATCATGTTATCGCATGCCGTGGTCGGAATCGGTGTAGCCGTTGCCGTGGTGTTCACGCTCGCGGGGTTTGCTACCGCGTGGCTTTCCTCATCGCTACTAGAACCAACGTTTTCCTCCTCGTTTGCGTGCGCGCGGCGTGTTTTCGGCGGCATTTTCTCGACGGTAACACTCGGTAATGAACGCAAGCGGTAAATAAAGGCAGTATAGTCCAGTAGATGCACCAATTACTCTATCCGTGACTAGGTAGAACACTGTTCGCGTGGTTTTCGTTCGCACTCGCATCGGTTATTTTTCGTGTCGTAGGTATTTGCCGTACGGAGCACGTGCCACGAGTTGGGCGCAATTTATAACACAATATAACTTTATTATAAGGTCTTAGGTACAAACAGCTATTTTCTCGAGGGATAAACAGCGTTGTAACACAAGTCAAGTATTATAGCGGCCGTCACACGATCGCAGCGTGCGCGGCGCGATCTCTCTCGGTACGTAGCGGGGAGCCGACTGTCTACGCGAGCGAACGATGGCGGGGGCGCGGGGGGAAGAAACAAGGGAAGTACCTATCCTTGACGCGGCGCGCGGGAGTAACATGCTACTCAACGCTACACCTTTTTTTTGCATTTTCTACGCCATAAAGTCGTGATAGCATGTATCATATCATTTTCTCGACTTTGCTGGTAATATATTTATGAGTAATTTTCTTCGCCGCATATAAAATATTTGGCAGTCAAATTTTCTTCACATTTACTAATATCAGACATTCTTAAGCAAGAATTAAAAAAACTCATGAAATTCAGTACAGCAAAACGTGCAAAACGTATGAATGGCGCCAAAACCCAGCACCTCACCGCGTTTACCGCGCGTGCACTAAAGGCTTAGCTCGCACTGCGATATTTATTCGCGTGAATTTGTTCCGCCCATTCTGCGACCTATAGAATTGTATGAAGCTGCTCGCATTGCGGTAAAAAAATCGTACGGAAATAATACCGCAAGAAATCCGTGTTTTGCAATAGAATCCATCCCGCCGCGGCGCGAATTTAATTCGCGCGAATATTTTGAGCTCTATGAACAGGTAGAAAGAGACAAAATTCGCGCGAATAAAAATCGCAGGGCGTACTAAGCCTAAAGCGGGCATTGTCACAGACAATTTAAAATTGGAATCAAATCTTTTTATAATAGGTACTATAAATGGCATTACAATAGTTATTTATGCTACAAGTGCGGGAAGTAGGTGATTGCCGATGAGTGGCATTTTTATTCACGAGCGAGCGAAGCGAGTGAGTGGATAAATCGACACGAGTCGGAAATCATCTTACGCACGTGTATCATACAACATTTTACTATGCATTGTGCGAGGAAATAAAAAAATATATCTGAACCAAGCAAGAAATTAATAAAATGGCGCTTATTCAAGGGCGCTCAGCATATCCACAGATTAACTAATAGTTCATAGTTCTACTGCGCATGTGCAATAGCTGTCACGTCATAACGCAAAAAGGCACGAGCAAAATATTAATTCTGCCAAACATATTTAATGAATAATTAAAATTAATTTATTGATCAAAATCTAAATCTAGAGTAATTAAAAACGCCTTAAATGACGTATTAGTTTTGTTTTACTTTTTATATGAATGATAATCTGTACTTAACTAATTTTAAAACTTTTCTCAAATAATAAAAACTCTATGCGGCGGGCTGACGTTGGAGTTAAAAATTAAAAAAGTACAGGAAAGTAAAAAGCACTAGTAAAAAAAAGTGACACTTTCCGCACAGTTTGGCTGCTTGGAAAACGCTCTTTTCGAGGACATGCATTGTAAAAACATTTTTTATGGAAACTTCTTAGTGATTAACTTCTTGGATTTGTCCTGTATCGTAATAGAAAAAAAAATTGTAGCATTATTTTGTTAGAGAAATAGTGTTATAATGAGATTCTATTTTTAAATTTCGGTATTGTGTTTATAAAGTATGTCAGAGAACGGTTGCTGAATCCAATATAAATTCGTTTTGAAGTTTATAGTTAGAATATTACGATATGAGAGTAGAAAAACTTATTTTATACTCGAACACCATTCGGTGACAATGTTTCACGAACAAAGTCACGTGACATAGGTACCTACCTAGACGGTCTACGTGACGAAACCGTAGGTATTTACTATGATGAATGCTTTTGTTTTATGTTAAAAATGAATTAGGAATACATAACTATTGTTATTTTATGTTTTTTCAATTGTGTGAATGTGTATTTACTGATATTATGATAATATGGACGCCAGACGCAATACTCGTGTGAGAAAAAGGTAGCCATTTTGAATGATTCGAATATTTAAATGCGGCTCCAAGGCCAAATGTAAAAGGTATCCTTTCGATAGGACTGTAGTATGATCCACAGCAAAATGGCTAGGAAGGGTGATGAGGAATGTAGTGTACTTACGGCGTCGCTCAATGCGGTTCCTGTCGAGTCTTGCTCCCAATACTATGCCATTGCAAACTTGGTGTAAAGTTTTGGTTCTTGCGGATTTTAAAATTCTGGGACGTCCCTTTATTGATTGATGATGATTTAACACAACACTTTCACTTGTTACATGTTTTTTATGATTTATTTTACGGAGCTCGGCACATGGGCGGCTGGTGTCGGTTTGTAGTTCGAACGAGAGTCATTTTTCATTCGTCAGAAGGCGCGATTGTAGCGTGCGCCAGAAAAATAGTGGTGGGGCCAAGGATGAATTTGGAGGGAAATAGGGATGTGTAAACATACTAAAAATTAACCACTATCGGTTCTTAAGGAAACCTTAACAGCTCCCCTTAAAACGAAAATAACGAGGTAATCAACTGAGCATGACCTACATTATATATTTAAATTTAGAATTACCGACATTTCTCTTCAGGTGCGGGCTACCGCTTATCACTCACGACGATCGGCATCCCGAACGAGGAAGCCATAACCAAAGTAGTGACGTCACACGTCCCAGACGCTTCGCTAAAGAAGCAGACTAGCAACTCGATATCGTACAACCTACCGGCTCCACAAAGCGGCAAGTTTCCAGCACTGTTTTCGGCGCTGGAGGAACAGAAATCAAAACTGGGGCTTGATTCTATAGGAGTCGGGATTTCCTCGCTGGATGAGGTGTTCTTGAAGTAAGTAAATCAATCTGCCTAGCCAAAGGGTTGGGATTACCCAAAACTGTATTTTGGCCAACATCCAATCTGATGAAGGAAGGGAAGTTGAGTTTACCGGGTGAAGTTGAGTACCTGTATTTTTCATCATCAAATGAATTTATTAAACATACACAGTTAAGACAAATTACATTAAAGGTCTATCCACACATGTCAGGGCCGTGTCCGGAACGTGTCAGGGCCGGGCCCAGTCATTGAAGATGTAACTGACCCGTGCACGGCCCGTGCATGGACGTGTGTGAACGAGTTCATATAAAATGTACACAATGATATTTTTTGAGCCCCTGACGGGGCACAGTCCGTCCTCGTCCCTGGCACGGCCCTGATATGTGTGGATAGACCTTAACGTAGTAAGATATTAAACCTAATAACTAACAATGACCTTGGTCCAGACATTACACAGTGTTTGTGATTTTACTAGTCCTGCTAGCGCTATGTGGTAATTTATGGTAAAACAGAATAACAAAGAAAATTAACAAAGAAGCGTATTAAAAGCGATAATACGAAAAACAGTTTAGGTGAGTAAATGTGAAGTGTAAGTGATGGTGTGTATTTGAACTGGAAGTGTATAAGTAGGTACCTATTAACTCGTGCAATAGAGTGGACCCTCCGTTTCCTCATAAGTCCGGTCAAGCTACATTTGTGAACTTTGTTGTCGTCGTCTCCGTTGGTTTGAGAAATCGGGATTTTCTGCCATATGGCTACTTGTGGACACTGGCGTAGAGAAGTCTCTCTACATCGGCGTCTACCGATCGCACCCGGGTGACCAGGAGACGACAGCGCTCTTTAATTGCCTCGTGGAGTCGGCTGACATAGCCCAGCAACGAGTACCCAACAGCGAAGCTTAATTTTCTCGGGGTCTTTAACGCCCATCATAAAGAGTGGTTGTACCCGTACCGGAAAACTGACCATCACTGACACCACTGGTTAGATGCGCACAAGTTTTCTCTATCGCTAAATCTAACCCAGCTGGTGATGTGGCAATGCGGGTACCGGAAGTTGACGGCCATACACCCAATTGCTTAGATCTTCTGCTGACAACTGACCCGGACAGTCATTCGGTGTCGGTCTTATCCCTGCTGGGAACTTCTGACCACTGTCTGGTGAAATCTGTGTCGACGTGCTCTCCTCCAGATGAGAGCCCTAGAGGCACGAGGCGAGTATGGCGATACGAGTCAGCAGACTGGGACGAGATGCGGCACTTTTTTGCGTCTTATACTTGGCGGCATGTATGCTTCTCCTCGGATGACCCCTCGAGCTGCTCAGACACGGTTGCAGATGTGATTTGGCAGGGAATGGAGTATTTCATTCCATTCTCCGAAATTCCGCTCGGGTCACAAAACCCGACCATGGTATAATGCAGAATGCGCGCACGCTAAGGCCCGAAGCTTACCAAGCCTGGGTTGGGGCTCGCGACCGAAAAGTTAGCGCGCGTAGGGTTCGCGAGAAGAAAAGAGCCTTTAATTCTGCCGCCAAGTTCTGCAAGCGGGTTCTGCGTCGGGCACGTTTTGACCATATTGGTCGTATTGGGACCAAGCTGGCATCGCACCCTCCATGTACTAAACAGTTTTGGTCACTGTCAAAAGCGGTTGAAATGAATTTCTATCGGCCGACTTTACCATCAGGTTTCAGCATTGGAATGCTGAAACCTGATGGGTCGCTGGCTCACACTGCAAGTGAGAATACAAATTTATTTGCATCTCTCTTTGCTAGCAATTCACGTCTGGACGCTGGCTCTATGCAACCACCTACTGTACCTCATTGTGACTCTTCAATGCCGGAGATCGCAGTGCACACTAAAGAGGGTCGGAGAGTATTGTGCAGTCTAGACGTGAACAAGGCCAGCGGGCCTGACAACATTCCAGCGAGAGTGCTGAGGTAGTGTGCGCCTGAACTGTCTCCTGAGTTGGCAGGTTTTGTGCCGCCTCTCCCTTTTAAAAAAAACGGCGCCGAAAAATTTTGAAATTGTGTAATTTCGATGAAATGGGTCCATGTTGATGAACTTTGGGCAGTTCATCAACACGTGATTTCCGTCACAGTTCGGGCAATGACCGTATGTCGTATCGTAAGTTTTCTTGAAATATTTCTGCTGCTCGTAGTTATGCAGTTTTGCAGGATGATATTTGTTGAATGCGTTAGTCGTAACTTCCTGGCGTTGGTTAGGTGCTTCCTTTTTCGTGTTCTTCATGGTTTCGTAAGCCATGAATTTGCAGCTCGTTTAAGTTTGGCACATCCCTCGGATTCCGCTGCTCCTTTGTGTACTCGCCGTATGAAGTAGTGTTGAGTTTCTGCGACGTCAAGTGTACTATAATTGGGTCCCAAGTTGCGATGTCTAAACCGATGTTTGCTAGTCCGTTCATACATTTTGTTATAACGTCATGCTTTTTCTTGATGTTGAAGCCGTCGGGTTGTTGGATGACGGGCAGGTTGAGCATGGTGTTTAGAAATGACGTGCATTGCAGTCTTTCAACTTCGCCTCTCAACCTCGTTTTCAGATGCTGCATCTATTGCGCCTTGTTAATCATCGGGTTGTTGTGTATGGTCTCCGTAAAGAGATCCTTGAAGGAAATCCATTGTGTGTAGTTATCCGAGAATTCGGGAACCTCAATTTTTGGCTTAAGGTTTTTCTTAGCTCATCGTACTTCTCTTCTGTAGTGACGAAAAGGTTGTTGTTGTAAGAGTTGGAGCCTTTGAGTATCGCTTCCAGCTCCCAATGCATTTTGTCAATAGCATCCCACTTTGAATTCAATATTGACAAGTGTTCGTCAAGTTCCCATTTTTCAGCTATGGCTTCTACATCAATTTTATCCATAGCCCTATCGATGGCCTTGAAGTTGCATTCCTGTTTAGTCAGCAACGTCTTCGTATTCTCATCAGGTTCTCCCGACAAGTTGTCAGGTCGGACCTGACATTTTCTTCAGTAGTTTGCAACATTTTCAAAATGTCTGCTTTCGTTGTTTAGAAAATGTTCTTAGTTTAACCATGGCATCTTCTCCAAAATAGCGTATATTTTTATCTTCGATTTCTTGCAACAGTAATGTATGTGGTGCATTGAAATTCATCCATTGACCTTCTAACTTCTTTGTTTTTCTGCTCTTGCTGTCCTTGTTACATCATGTTTCCGCTGTGGCGATCCTTTATTAGGCGGGTAATTTGAATGTGTTTTTATTTTTATGTAATTTGTATTTTAATTTGTTTTTTAATTTGTATTTTAATTTTTTATGTTTTATTCAATTGAACTGTATGGATTAAGTTAATGAATGAAATAAGAAATTATTGATTTAATGAATTTGAATTTGTAGCGCTAGCTTATTCATCTTGATTGTAGACGATAGCTTTCTTGTAGTTCATAAAATAGTTTTCTGAACAGGTTTTGAAGATTCTCCTTGTAAAAATTTAATTAAATTTTATTGATTCAATAAAAGAGTGTTACAGTATAAAGATGTGACACTGGGTCCTGCACTAGGATACCCTGTATCGCAGAATCCAGTCTCTCTTGACAAATAATATGATTTTTTGATTAGACGTATCAAATGCAACGGTTCCAATCATTAAACAAAAACTGAAAGGTAACTAAATGTGTAAGCCTAAGAGTGTTGGTATGTAAGAGATGGAGTGTATGCTATTGTGTGTATATGGTTGTGTGTATGCAGAGGTGTGTATGGTCATATGGTCAGTTAACACTTAATTGCTAGTAGGTTTTATGTTTCGTTGTAGGTAAGTCCCAGTAGCCAATCCCGAACACGTTTTTTGCACGACCACAGATTTCTTAGTGTTACGAAATACAATTAACCTGTATATGTGTGTGTTTGGGTACGCTGGTTCCAATACTAATGAAGCGATATGCGACTTCCAATGGTTTTTCTGTATTGTGTATCTAACGATACAAACTATAAGGGTTCCTTGTTGACTACGGAACCCTAAAAAGACGAAAGAGTTCTAGGGAATTTCTAAGTTTTTTTTTTCAGGTTATGCAGTGACATCGACACATCATTATCTGAAGATGAAGTGGATACTGCTAGAGAGCCGGGTGAGTTCCTTTTATTTATATAAACAAGTATTACTTACAAAGAAAACGTAAACATAAATATATAGGAGTTACAGTACAAAGGTACCGTTTATTCATCCTGAATTTCATCAAAAAAGTCGGTCCAACTTACGAGATTTAGATCTTTAATGCGAACGAGAGCAGTCGCTTTATGTAATTTATTTCATCACCACTGTTCTCAAAACGGTGAAGGAAAACTTCGTGAGGAAACCGGCATGTCCTAGAACCAAAAATTCGAAGGCATGTGTCATCCACCAACACATACTGTAACTGCATCAATAAAATGAGAAAGGAGTATCATGAGGAAAGTTTGATTGTGGCGCCAGTGGCAGAAAAGCTGATAAGGAATTTTTGTCCTGGTATGGTCAATATGGTCATGTTATGAGGATGAAACGCATGTTACTAAAATATTTTTGTATATAAATGTGGATGGATGGAGAGGGAGGGGAAGGCCAAAGAAAAGATGGATGGACCGTTTGAGAAGTGATATGAAACAAAAGGGAGTCAATGATAGCGTGAAAGGGGACAGGACGGGATGGAAGAAGACAACGCGTTGCACCGACCCTAAGTAACATGGGATAAGGGTCAGATGATTAATATGTTATGTCATGGACGCGGCCTTATAGCATCGACCCTCACATACCTGTTTGACAGTACTGTAACTAACTTTTATTTCCTTGTTGCAGAGACACCACCAAAAAAGGTGACAGGCTTCCCGTTGTATAGGCGACAGTTGTTCGTGCTGTTGAAGAGACAAGTGAAGTATGCGAGCCATAAGAAATGGTCCTTCTTGGCATTGGTAAGTTGATAGACATGTATATCACATCACATTAATGTTATAATGGCGAAAGTCTGTAAGTGTTTTTGTATGTTTGATACTTCTTCACTCTCAAACCGCTGGACGGATCTGGATGAAATTTGGCACAGAGATAGATTGTAGCCTGGAATAGCATATTTTTTTATTTCGGGAATATGTTCCCTTGGGATCATTTTTGACATTCACGCGGGCGTAGCCACTGGCAGAAGCTAGTATTTATACACCGTGAAATTTAAGTGGTTGTTTTCCCGCGGCAGAACGACTTGCCTTTAGGAGTACTTTCGAAGCATAGAGATAAAGTAAAAAAATAACGATGTTTTTATTTTAAAATAATTTAAAAAATATTCATCAACTCTAAAAAGTGAGTAACAATAGTAACTTGTAGGTACTAGGTACTACTCGCGTCACCACCGTATTATTCACCGTCAAACAAAAGAAACAATACACCAGGTTTCTTATTCACGATCTTTAGCCATCACATAGCTCTACTAGCGATCTCATAGCTCTCTTAGCTATCTCAATTGCTCCACTCGCACATCTCCACGATGTCGAGTCAACTAGACTCCCTGAACTCAGAACTTGTTCACACAGAGATTTAGTAGCGGACGCGCCGGCGGCGTTAACGGCGACCTTGCCACAGCGTTTGCAGTACACGTAGGCTCCTTCCGCGACGACTATTGACAAGATCAGAAGGTCCACCGTAGAGTATAATACGATGTATCATATCGCACATATACAGCCTGTTTCGTTTGATCTTCCAATTCATTCAACGAATTATGAAGTTTTTCATAATCGTTTCTTACAAATTACGTGTTCTGTTGTCCAGTTGATAAATCGAGTGGCAGGACAGATGTTAAATTGAAGATGTCTTCTAGAATCTAGATCAATTAGTGGTATTTCCGGGTTGACATAATTATTTTGTTTGCGTAGTTAACTTGAGTGCAATATGTTTATTCGTTGTTTCTAATTATAATTCCTTCCTTGGCTTCTAAAATTCCCGGTAAATGTATTGTATTAGTGTAACCAGGTGTTGGGCCTTTGTAATGGTGTCCATTGATTGTTGCAGGATTCGGATGTTTAGATACATTTTGATTGTAATGTTTGTTATTGCGCCGATTTCGCATGAAATTTGACGAATTCTCAAGTTACGTGTTGGTTTGTTAAGTGATCACACACACATGTGTGTGATCACTTGCTTGGTTCAATTTTTATACAATGTTCCAGGTCACTGTCTGTGCTGTATTTTGGATCTAAAATTGTCTTTGTAGCTACGTAATTCATATATCCACATACTTAGCTATGTATATGTAATGTCGTCTTTAAAAGCATTTATTTTTTGGCTGCGACACAGTTCTACTAATGCAGCTATTTCCGTACACAATTAAATAATCGTTTAATTATTATTATTATAGAATTAAGTTAGTCACCAATATACTTGCGTACAAACAACAAGTATTTAATTTACCCGAAACCCTAACAAGCAAAAGTGAACCTTAATACAACCACCATATGGTCGCAATCGAGCCGGATCCTTCCAGTACGGACACTAACCGAGAGAACAAAAGACTCACTTTCCACGGCAGCAATAAGGCCGCCCTTTTTTTTGTGCGCATCGGTTGCCGAGAATTAGCAAGTTTTTTACTACGAAAACTATTGTATTAAGTATTACGAACCTACCTTATACGTCGGGTATCAGCTGCATTCAAGCTTGTTTACGTGAAAAATGACTACGACTGAGGAACAACAGAAACTTCTCTCTGTGTTTGAAGACACTGCAAACGTGCTACGGAAAACCCAAATTACCCTAAGAAAATGTTCTAAAGCACGCTTAACGAGAGGATATATCAAAACATGTATGAAAATCATCGAAGATTATTGGGATACATTCAAATGTGCGCTTAAAGATTAAGTGAAAGCCACACCAAAGGAACAGAAAGGAACATTGTGCATCCACTGAAATGGAAGGTTGATCAGTATGAGTAGGTGTAATACAACACGATACGACACCCTTTGGATATACGGGGTCACTTCCACCGATACCGAACACAGGAACGCGCGCATGCCTACGTTGCAATCCTAACCGTTGCACACAAGGCTCTGTAATAAAAGTCGCTTGACTACCGGTATCTATAATACATCTAACGGTGTGTTTTTGCGAGCCTACGTGTACATTGATAAGCGTTGTACATAAGAGAACCGTATTCGTACGTACGGAAGGCAGCGGAAGCGGATAGCAGTTTCTCCTTTTCTAGAAATTTTTGTAACCGGTTATTGGCCAGTTTTTCCAGTATTTTGGACACTGAAGATAACAGGGAGATAGGTCTGTAATTAGTAACCAGAAGAGGGTCGCCAGATTTGAATATGGGACAGACATTGGCTACCTTGAGACATTCCGGAAAGACACCGGTGGACATACTAAGGTTAGCTATGTAGGAGAGTACAGGGGCAAGAGAGATTTTGCATTGTTTTAAAATCGTATTGCTGATCATATCATTTCCTGGGGCAGAGGACCCTTTAAGGTTGTCAATTATTTTAATAATTTCTTCTGGATCTGTTGGAGTAAAGAAGAAGGAGTTCCCAGAAGTGCCTTCGAGTCTTGTATCATCCGCCAGTTGTTTCTCAGTCACTTTTAGCTCAGACAGAATGGTATCAGCCAATTTTTGACCAACTTTACTAAAAAACTCATTTGCTGAGTTAACCGATTCCACAGGATCCTCTAGGATTTTGGTGATGTCTGCGTTTGTATTGGTACTTTTTTTCATATAGCAGACTTCTTTAATACTTTGCCAAAGTTTTTTGGTATTATCTTTGTTTTTTGCCAGCAATTGCCGGTTGTATTCCTGATTAGCTTTTTTAATAATGTCATTACAGTAATTTCTATAAGTTTTATATTCTCTTTGAGCCGTAGTATCGTCCTGATTTTTTCTGGCATTGTGGTGCAGAAGATCCCTTTTTCGGATGCATTTAAGTAAACCAGCCGTCATCCAGGGTTTACGTATCACTTCTGAACTACGTACTTTGGCTTGAGAACTAAAATCTTGAATTTTTTGTATCATCAAGTTAATGAAACGGTAAGTGGCAATATTAACGTCTGATTCGTCCGTAATCCTAGTCCAATCTGTCTCGACAATACTCGCTTTCAGTGCCAGGTAATCAATTTTCGGGTAATCTTTCGAAACCTTTGTGGTGACTGTCGTTTTGCTGACACCAGCGATTACTGTATCATGGTCAGTAATGTCGGAATCACAAACGATGACGCGGGCTGATAACTTAGTTTTAAACAGCATATGGTCCAGGCAGCTTGGTCCCCTAGTTGGAAGGATGTGACCGGGTATAAAGCCACTGTACGCAATAAGATTAAGATACTCATTAGCTCTTGAGTCAGCAGTATTCGCTTTGATATCTATATTTATGTCGCCGGTGATGATACAAGTTTTACCTTTAGCAAAGTTCATCACCTCTTCTAGTGACTCCAAGAAGTAAGAAATATTGTGTATGGAGGGTGAGCGATACAAAGCAATAATACTGTAGTCCGTTCCGATATCAATTAAAAGGCAGTTAGCGTCTCGAAATTTAGGTTCACGTACCTGTACAGTGAGACCACACTTTGACAAAACGACGATGCCATCATTTTGGTTAAAGTATACTTCGGAGACGTGGCAATCATAATTGGGTAGGGTTACGGAGCTGAAACTGTGATCAAGCCAACACTCTGTCAATATAATAACATCCGGCAGAAATCCTAGTCTAGATAAAAATACTGAAAAAAAGTCAAAGTTCTTACGAATGCTTCTTATGTTCTGACTCAAGAGAGTCAAGAAGTTACAAGGGCTACCCAGCTTGATCACAATATCTTCTGGGATGGAGACCCGGAAGCAATCTACCATGGAAGAGCCGTCAATATTACGCAGGAGATCACTATCCATTATGTGGGTAAATTAAGAAGGAAGAGTAGACTAGAGATTGGTGTAACGGTTTTTGATTTCTCTTCAGGAGGTCCTAAAATCTCCCCATTGCATCGACAGTAATCACATATGGAACTTGGACGAAACAAAGTTTTGTGCAAGAAAATAAGAAAACAAGATTGTGGCAGACAAACAAGGAAGGCACAAAAACTCACCATGTAAGCGGCAGAGATGGCAGTGATGATGTGTAGAGAACTTGTGAATGTGTAGATGTGACGAGGCATGTGGGTGTTTGTTATGTGTGTTTCGCAGGGTTTAGTAGTAGTAGAAGTACAATAAGGATATGGCACAGAATTTATGAGACTATTACATCGATTCAATAAGTAAAGATTCAGCTGACTACATTTAAAGGCTAGTCATTTATCTTGTTTGTCGTGGTTAAGTTTAAGCTCATGGAGCTGTGCTTCCGACTTGATCCGTATATAGGGCTGGCCTTCACGTTTGCGGAGCTAAACTTGACCATTCGATATCCAACAATGCTCGTAATGAGCATATTTAGCAACGTCTCGTGCTAAGAAATGAAACCGCTTCATTTTAGCTGTGAGGTGCTCTGATATATATATCGGATTCCTTTCTCCACCAATCCCCAGATGAAGAGTGTTGAGCCTGTTGGACGGGTTTTTGTTATTGTAGTCTCTAGTTATTCCTAGGAAGTTGCTCTTAGTAAATGTGTCTGTAAATTCTATGATTATGGTGGATTTATTATCGGAAGATTTACTCGGAGCTCTGTATACATCGCGAACATCGGACTTCGGTATCTCACTTCCAACTGATTTAAACAAATTGAGAGCTTTGTCATACAGACCCATTTTAGTTTCTTTAAGAACCTTCGGCACATTTCTGATTTCTACCGATGTTTTAATAGCATTCCGTTCCAACCGGTCAATTTTATCATCCAGTTTAGATAAGCAGTCAGCAATTTCTTTCTTCTCAAGTTCCATCCCATGAATTTGATTTTCCAGATCACCCAGTCGCTTGCCAAGAAATTCAACAGATTTCATGATTTCGGCACTGTTTGCTTGAATGCCATCATTTTGATGTTTTACTTCCCTGATGTGCTCCTCAACGTTATCGAGTCTAGCACACATGGAATTTACTTTTTCCAGTATTTCATCAAGCTTTGTCATGTTTGTCTCGCTGTTCGGGGAATCCATACAAAAACGGCAACAGAGTACAAGTTCAGCCCTAACTTCTTGATATATCTGATCTATTGTGTCTTGTGATAATAACTTCATTTGTAATAATGCTCTTCGCTGGTCACCTATTCTTTGTCGGCTAACTTGCATAGTTGGGTATTTTCTAAAAAGCGATGGAAGGTATGCGTTTTTGTCTGTATCCATATTAGTAAGGTGAAGGTAAGTGCGTAGGATAAATTTGTTCATTTCATTACTCCATTTCCTACGAGCTGTTGCAGTCCTAGTGGTGGGTACAGTATCGTCGACAATATTTGTCTCCTGTACAACATCCGCTGACTGTATGCTGATTGATGATGATGATGGCGTCGGAGAGACGTGAAAATATTGTGAAGATGATGGAATTGATGAAAAAAGAGACGAGGAGATGGCGAAGAGAATTGTGAAGTTTCGTCAATTATTGGAGGCATATTTGCCTGAAGTTGTTTCTTTTTGTTTTTAACCGACTTTCGAAAAAGGAGGAGGTTCTATGTTCGACTTCTTGTATGTTTTTTTTTTATGTTCACCGATATCTCCGTCAATTGTGGACCGATTTAAAAAAATCTGTTTTTGTTTGAAAGAATATGTTCCGAAATTGGTCCCATTTTAATTTAGTAAAGATCTGATGAAGAACTTCGAAGATATACAACAGAACTCTTCAATAAATAACGGCAAATCTTTGGGGACTGCTGCAATTGCATGTCTGTTTATTGTTTATACCATTTCATAACATATCATCACGCCAGTACGCTCTTAAGGGGTAAGCAGATCTCTCATTTGATCGGTTTTGTTCAAGTTTCATGATATTAGGGTAATCTATTCTGGCGTTATAAGTTAGTCTGTAGTATGTTTTTGTAAAAAAGTTTTTTTATAGATCTAGTTATCATTATGTTTCCAACAGTAGCTAGGGACTTAAGTCGACACACAGCAGAGGTCTGCGTTCACTGTGGCAAGGGTAGATAAAACTGGAGGTCCCCTATTATCCAGAGTTGGCGCACTAGCGACTGAAGCACTCCACTAGCCATGCAGCCCTCGGCATGCGCGACCTTGGCTTGGATTTGTATCTCTCTTATCTCGACAAAGTTACCTCTACCGACACAGACGTAGGGTTTACTGGAGCACGCAAGCTCCACCACGTCGTGAACGTAGAGATACGGCGGTGGGGTTATTATTATGTCCTTTATTCATTACATTTCTTATTAATTACATTTTTAAATATTTTTATAAAAAAGTATTAAAAAAAAACAAAAACATTTAAAAATATAAAAAATAGAGGCCCATCGGTAACTGCAACAGGGTCCATGCTACCTGCGGTCAGGGCTCCAGAGAGAGGAACCTCCTAACAATACGAGCCGTGTCCAGCAATACTGCTTTCTGGATCAGGCCCTTGACCCAGCCGCCCAACGACAGCCTCCTAAGGTGTTGGTCGAGGCTCGTGGCTATTAAGCCATTGGCTGATACGACTATCGGTACAATGATAGCTGTTTCGACATCCCACATGTCGACAACCTCGCCAGCCAAGTCAAGATACTTGATTTGCTTCTCTTTCTCGGCTTTCACGAGGTTCCCGTCATGCGGGACGGTAATGTCAACAATCATTGCACGCCTCTCGATTCGGTCCAACACCACTATATCGGGCTTATTAGCAATAATAGTCCTGTCAGTGATGATGGACCGATCCCAGTGCAATGTGATATTGCCATTCTCGAGAACTGGGTCGGACACATACCTGTAGTATGGCACCTCCGATGCCACAAGAGTGTATTTCAGAGCAAGTTGCTGATGGATAATCCTGGCTACAAGGTTGTGCCTATGCAAGTACTCTTCGTTAGCTAGATGAGAACAACCAGAGATAATGTGACGGATCGATTTACCCGGGCGGTGACATGCCCGACAGATGTCAACCGTGCCATCCATCACAATAAATCTCCGGTAGTTATTCGTGATGATAACTTCGTCCATAATTGCTCAGACAAAACCTTCGGTTTCCACAAAGAAGTCACCGAAACGTAGCCAGGCTACGGACGCTGATTGGTCTACATCGGACCCATGTGTCGGTCGTTAGTGTCAAGCACTACAGGCTTGCGCCAATTCTCATTCGCCAAGGAGAGCGGGGTGAGTCCCTTGTCCACTGCTAGTGCTACTACATATCGATGCATACCCACGTCGGTGTTTAGAAAATATTATTATTTCCTTTATTCATTTTGTTTCTTATAATCTACCTTTTTAAGTATTTTTATAAAATAATTAAATGCAAAAAGATTTAAAAATATAAAAAATACAGGCCCACCGGTATCGGGAATAGGATCCAAGCTACCGGCGGTCAGGGCTCCAGAGAGAGGAACCTCCTAACAATACGAGCCGTGTCCATCAGTACTACTTTCTGGATCAGGCCCTTGACCCAGCCGCCTAACGGGAGCCTCCTAAGGTGTTGGTCGAGGCTCGTGGCTATTAAGCCATTGGCTGACACGACTATCGGTTCAATGATCGCTGTGTCCACATCCCACATGTCGAAAACCTCGCGAGCCAAGTCAAGATACTTGATTATTATTATTTCCTTTATTCATTTTGTTTCTTATAATCTACATTTTTATAAAGTAATTAAAAACAAAATATTTAAAAATATAAAAAATACTGGCCCTCCGGTATCGGGAACAGGGTCCAAGCTACCGGCGGGCAGGGCTCCAGAGAGAGGAACCTCCTAACAACCTCCTTATTATTATGATTATTTTTCATTTTGTGTTTTTTTACCTTTGTATAGATTCTTTTACCAATTGTTTTGTGAATGTGTGAACATTGCAGGCCTTCTAGATTTCTAGGTGCGTGTTAACATTTGTTACCTTTTTATCTTGTTTTACTTTTTTTTTTACCTTCTTACGACTTATTGTCGGGCCTACGTTATCCTCCCATATCTAAGTACTAAGTTGGAGTTTCTTCTCCATAGGAAACGACTGACCCGAACCGTGCACCTTTTGTCGACATTTTATAAGTGCCCATGTAGGCATAAGTAAAATAAAAAAAAAAAATATTGATTTTGCCTGACTTACCTTCAACACATAAAAAAAGACTTCAACGTGTACATTAAACTAGTAGTAACTCTAATCAAAACTTTGTCCTCAGCAAGTCGTCATACCGATAACATTGATATTCCTGGTGACGCAGCTGATGACCAAGGCGAAGCGGCCCATTAAAGCCATGACCATGAACCTGGGCGTCTACAGCGAGCGCCAGGACAGTCGTGCATTGTACGATGTGAACTCGCCTGATATTTCACAAGCTGATGTGGACAAGCTCCGCGCACTGTACCCGAAAGTGACGTTTGAGAAGGCTAATGACGTTGCTAGTAGTGAGTATTTAACTTTACCCTACTTTTGGGGTCCATCACAGTCGGATAAAATGCGGCGAAACCTGGACTTATTCAGCGAGCATAAGGAAAGACGCGTATTGTATGACGTAAAGGACATGGACAAAAAGTGCATTCTATGTACAAATACACAATAAATAATATTGTATAAAAAAAATTGAAAAATGAATTATCACACAGTTTTTTACCTCTCTGAACTTGACGTTTTTATTTCCAAATAAAAAGTAGTGCAAGACGAATTAAGGTACCATGTGCCACCTTTCGCCATAATAGACCATAGAGAAAGATAAAAAATATATTATTGGACGTTCCTCACCACGCACGTAAGTTATTAGACGTGAATTGTAGGACAAGTTCTCTTATTAGAAACATTTTATTCACACGAAACTGTCTCTATTGGTATTGTTTGCATTATTATTTTTTTTTTTTTTCATATCTTGATGCGTTAGTTATTTAGTTCTTATTTTTTCACACAAAGTAAAATACATAAAACGGAACGCGACGTTTTTGACAGACGATGTGTCAGACCTGATATTTTTGTCTATGTCTTCAAAAACTTCAAAAGCAACGTTCACTTTTATAGTAACAGTTTGTTTTTGCGATTTTTTCTTTGACTCCTGCTTTAATTATCTCAACGGAAAGATATCTTCTACCACTCGAATTACCAACCTTGTTAACATCACTGGACTCTACTCATACTGGACACTGGATTTGCATTGCGTTACGGATTTGTTTTGTGGATCATTATGAGGTGCATCAACTGCGGAATAGCCGTGCAAAGGTTGCATATCCTCGCTTTCTGAACACTATCAAGCAAGACTTTCACGTTGGATAACCGTCGCTCAAACCCAGGTATGCAGTAGGAGTAGAATAACTTATCCTAATCTGATTTACTTTTATTTATGATACGCGATCATATAAAGTGCATCTTATTTTCAGCTGCCTCTGGATACTTTTATATGTCATCCATGCTTATTATTATTAAATACTGAAGCTGGTGAACATGAAAGACTACTAGGGCATAACTAGGTTTGCGTTGATTGTGGGAAATCGGTGAGAAAAAAGACACCATAATGTTAGTATGGAGTGTCCATTGCCGGCTGTTCTATTAACACAAAATACTAATTATGTGGTAAGCATTTTGTTTTTCATTATTATAAGTAGGTACCTAGTTGTATTCTTATTGAGACTAAGTATCATGTATGATTGTAACTGTGTTTTATGCATTTTCTATCTTAAATATATTATTATACTTGCCTAAAAGAGGCATTTTGTAACATCTTAGTACTTACTGCTCATGACAAAATAATATAATACTTGAAAACATACACAGGTGTAAACAAAAGATTCCCTTGTTGCTAAAAATGATATAAACATGAGTTTTTATCTATTTTTATGCTTACTGTTGTTTGTTTTCAGCCCGCAATAAACAACTATACATGCCATTTGTGTTGGATGCGAGCAAATAGATAGGCAGCGCATAACTCATGACGAGACAGGCAGTGATTGGTGTCGGACAACAATGCAGCAGCCACTAATGTTCATGTGGATAACCCACTTGTTCCACCACCAGCACCATTACCGCCTGTGCCAGCACTGGCACTATTACCGCCTATTTAAAGCCCATCTGTGCCACCAGCAGTACCATTACTGCCTGTGCCAGCACCGGCACCATTACCGCCTATTCACTACCGGACCGTAACACTATATTACTACCTAAACCACATTATACCTACATGCTATGCCTACAGTCCAATCAACCTACTACAACTTATTATACAATTAGTTATACACATCCAGGTGTGTGAAATAAAAATATTGTGTATCCAATAAATAATTATTTTTACTCGTTTGTTTTATTCTTTCCTTTGATAATTGGTAACTTTAAAAAAATATATATAAGGCACCTTTAGAAATATAGGTACATAAAATAAATAAAATAGTAAAGCTATTCTTTGTTATTAATGCCACATTTTTTGAGGCTCAACCAGACTCAGTTTAATAACATGCTAATCATTATTAAACTGAGTATGTTTTGTTACATTGTATCTTGTGTTGTTTATTTTGAATTATTTATTGTCTGTATTGTATATTTCATTCTATGTTTTTGTAAGTGTACCTATGGACGAAAGTCTGAAATAAACGATAATTTAATTTAATTTAATTTATTATACAGCTTAGGAGTCCATTTCTTTGTTTAAATTACTAGTAATATGAGATTGCCCTGTGCGATAAGACCGCCCATTTTACACTTGATTTTATGATTTTTTGTCCATGTATATATATTTTTAGTAAATAATAAAGAATATATTAAATAAATAATGCTAAAACCATATCAGATATTATATATAGGTATTCTCACCTCGCCTGGCGTTTTTTTAATAGCATGATCATTATCTGTACACTTATTGCAACGATCTTAATAATAGGTTTAATGAAACTGTTTTTGTCTAGTCTGTTGTTGTGACGAGTTCTTGGAGTTTTTATTTATAGCAATTGAATGCGCTCATATTCACGAATATAAAACAACAAGAACCATTATTGTAAATTAAATTCGATAACTATGCCGACGCCCATACAAAATCTGTCCATGTCCTTTGCCGGACATCTTTCAAACAGATGTGGCCAAACTGCGCATAATGTACCCGAAAGTTACATTTGAGGAGGCTTATGATTTTGATACAGTGAGTATTTAACTTTACCCTCCCTTTAGGGTCTGCCACAGTCGGATAAAATACGACGAAACGTTGACGTATTCAGCGAGCATAAGGACATACGTGTATTGTACGACGTAAACTCGCCGGACATCTCACAAACTGCGCATCTGAACCCTATAGTGACGTTTGAGTGAGGCTAATGACGTCACTTCCTGTGAACATTTTACAAATAGCATCCCAAAAACATTACTATCCTGTTAGGGATCGCAACAGTCGCATAAAACGCGGTGAAACCTAGACTTGTGCAGCGAGCGCAAGGGTAGTCACTTAACACAGGATCACAGAGTAGCCCCATGGCTACTCTGTGCGATGCGACAGACATCACACAAGTCGACGTCGGCAAGTGCAAGCACGGGATTCTTGTTTTACAGTCTCTTGGTTTACACGTGTTGTTCCGAGTGTCTTGTGGTTTGAATTAAATTTTTGTAACTTTTTAACTGCCTTCACAAAAAGGAGGAGATTTCTCAATTCGAACGTATATTTATTTATGTTTGTTTTTTTTTATGTTTATTAAATATGTAACATGACAAAGTATAAACAGAAACATCACAAAAACCTCAAAAGGTTTGTCCGGATGTTGAAACACTTATAAGCAATCTTAATACTAATGAGATAACAATGATTATAGTTTTGAAAACATAGTTTATCAAAATACGAAAATAAAAAATGTGAGGTAGTTAGTCAAGTATTTGGGAGCGTTATGACGTTTAAATAAAATAATGTGAATACGTGTGAGCAGAAGCGGATGCTCTAGTGTATTGATCTAATCCTATCGGTTACATATTACGACTTACAGCTACTTAAAATGCTAAATTAACATAAATGCATGTGTGTGTCTGGAAGGGCCACCCTAAACTGCAATCGTGCATTTCATGCTCTCAGTGATCACTCGCTGCGGTTCAGGTTGCATAACTCCTCCCTCCTCAAGTACGAAATTATCAGACTTGTTAGGATTCTGATGATTTCGCAGACATTTTAACAATATGATTTTATACCTAAAAACAAGAAAGATCATAAATCCTAAAGGCAGAATTACATATAGAATTACCGTACCTAAACTAATATTTTTCATGTCAACCGCACTATCATTTTCACCGTATTTCACTTTGCTCATTTTCACCACTTGAGCTAATTCTTTCAGCTCGTCTAGATTTATACCTTTCATATTCACTCCACTGACACTGTTAGTACGTTTTTCAGGCTTCATCTCTGGTAGGGTAATGATTGGAGTTATTGGGTAATTCAGGTATGTAAGAGAAAATTTGTAATGTTTTAGATGTATGTGCCCAACGTTAACTTTACAAGCATCGTCCAGGGTAACTATGTATGTTCCTTGAAGAGACTCGTGGGTCATGACATCGTCATAGCATTTTCTACTAGCTATAATGTTATTCTTTGTATATAGAATCCAACTTCTGCGGCCAATTCGTTGAACTTTCAAGTCTTCAATGTCGACTGTATGCTGCTCGCATGCACTCATATTAGAGTGGAACTTCATCAACTGTTCTTCGCATAATGGCTTTTGATGGGTTAACACATCATCATCGGTACATAAGAATTTGTCATTTATCGTTATCTGTACACAGGCTCTCACGACTGGTAAGTAATCTGAGTCTTTCACCAACAGGTAGGGATATTTAGGAACGACTATTACAGTTTCGTTTAAATCTGTGTTAAAAATAGGTAAAGAGTAAAGTTTAAAATAACTGTAAGTACTGTTTTCAATGAGTGGGTTATGAACGTGATCTGGTTCTGTTTAATAAAAGCTTTAACAGTGAAACAATCTTCAAATTTTACTAAATTATTTTCATTCACAGGATATAACAGATTTTCAGTTTTGGCTATAGATTGTAACATGTGCAGTAATTCAGTGGAATTAACAATCGCTCGATGCAGTACAGACACCTTACTAAAGGCTAAGGCCGTTTCAATCTCACTTAAAATTATATTAATTGTTCGAAAATTAGTCAAAAACATATTAAACATTCCTAAAAATATGTAAGTAGCGTAAATGGAATTTTCTTCTTTTGTAATCATATTTTTAACTAATCACGTTCATCTAAAATTAATGTATTGTTATGTAAGATTTCTGTACTGTTAACAAAACAATTTAACATTTTGGAGACCAAAGTTACTTTACTATCTAATATAAATTGGTTGCTTTTCAACTGAGAGATGAGAGAATCATATCGAATTGCGTCACTGTGATCTAAATTACCTGTAACGATTTTTATCATGGATCCAAGTGGATCAATTAATCCTCGCTTAAATCTTTTAGCTGGTACAAGTTGCTGAAATTTTTCGATAGTCCTATCCTTTAGATAATCTATTTGAGTACGAATACCTAAAAACTCATGGCTGTAAGGTTTGTTAACATCTACTAATTTACTGAATTTATTATATTTAATTAAACTTAATTCTAGATCCTTACCTAAGCTATCTAAATTTAAAAGTTTTATAATTAACCACTTATCTACTTGTTTAAACGCCTGCCCTTGTTTCACGGGAAGGATACCGGGGTTTTTCTCAACCTTTTGAAGTTGGAGGGCCCATGTTACTTGTGCTACTGCCAATAGCGTGAGGCACCACCTGCGGAGGACGTTTAATATTTTTAATTGGGACTTTTGTGTTTCTAGTTCCAATTGTAACAGGGATTACATTATGTTCTACATCACCGCTAACATTTGCCTTCCTATAACGTGGCTTGTCTTTACTTAATCTGGTATTAACCTCTTTTGCATAAATTGTGTCGCCTATTTCAAACTTTTTGCTTATCTCACCACCCTTGCTATTTCTAATCTTTTGCTTTGTTTCTATCATCTGATCAGATATGTAACTATAGAGTCGTTTAGTACGGTTTGCATGATCTTTTAATAATTGCTGCGTATAGTTTTTCTCGAAATTTGCATTTAATATAGAATTTGAATCAGTATGACCAAAAACAACTTCAAATGGTGTCAAACCTGTAGCTGTATGTATGGTATGATTATAAGCCATTATTGAGTAGGTCATAACGGAAGCTGCATCAGTGCATTTTCGATCATATTTAGCTAAACGGTATATTTCTATGATAGTCGAATGGAAACGCTCTACTATGCCTGTTGAATTAGGGTTATTAGGTGTACTGATGTGTCCCGGGTGTCACCATTGTGTGGATCGCCCGGAGGACACGGTGGAGCATACGGTGGAGGTCTGCCCCGCTTGGGCGAAGCACCGCCGTGTCCTCGTGGAGTCGATCAGCGGTGGCGACCTCTCGCGTCCGGCCCTGGTTCAGGCGATGCTACGGAGCGAGAGGGCATGGGAAGTTGTCTCCTCCTTCTGCGAAGCAGTAATGCTCGCGAAGGAGGAGGCGGAACGCGTGAGGGAGACGCAACGGAGACGCCCTCACGCCCCTAACCACCGCAGGAGACGCCCTGGGCGTCGGGAGTCGCAAGCCGATTCCCGGCCACCGTAGGCGCGGGCTTGCGGACGGCGAGTAATGGGTAGCTCGCTGTCCGATAAGGACCAAGCCCGAGTCGACGGCGCGTAGTGTTCCACGCGCGCCTCAAAGAGATGTCAGCAAAAAAATTACGGGGTCTGACAGGGCCGATGCCTGTCTGGGTCGCGGATAAATTTGAAAAAGAGTTACCGCGGCCCTGGCTCAAGCAACTGAAGGAACACGGGTGGGTTTTAGTCAGTAAAAGTCTGACACGCACTTCCGCTTCACCCAGAGCGGGAGAAGTCATTGGATGATTTCCCACCCAAAAAAAAAAAAAAAAAGGTGTACTGATGTGTAATTGTATATTGTACATTGTCATAATTCAAAAAAATAAAAAAAAATAAAAAATAATATTATTAATTATTAAATTCACTGCCCGGATCGCAACTAATTTTTTTGGGGGTTCCGTAAATGGAAAAATATTTAATAAGCGCACGTATTACTTCGGGTGTAGATCTATTCGATATGTGTATTGCTTGGCCCAATTTACTGAACGCGTCGACTAATGTAAGATAATATACAGATTCTACAGCAAAAATGTCTATGAAAATTTTCTGAAATGGTGCATTTTGTGTTTGTGTTAATTGTAGAAAAGGCTTTATGGGTTTTCTGTCATACTTGGTTTTACGGCATGCTTCACAATTATTTATTACGGCTGATATCGTCTCTTGCATGTTATTCTAAAAATAATTTCTTCTTATCCTTGCCATTGTCTCTTTTATACCTCTATGGCACGTTTTCCCTTCATGATGTTGTAAGATGATTTCTTTTTGTTCGTTTTCATCTTCAACAAAAACTACACGCTCTGAACATTCCATGAATTCTACCATTCCCTTTTTAAATAACTGTATAATAACTTTGTTAAACTGTTTCCTATGCTCTATGCTTTCAAAATATATAAAGTATTTAATTTTATATTTAACATATTCTTTTAAAAACTGTTTAATTAATTCCTCATTATTTATTGGTAAAAATACTTCAAGAATTTTTTGTTTTTCACGGGAAAGATCTGTAACTTGGATATCGTTTTTGTGCCATGTAAAAACTAATATCTGGTTGGGTTTAGTGTCTATTGCTTCTTGTAATATTGGTATACCGTTTGATTCCATGTCTTCAGCTGAATGTACTGTAGATGTTTTATCTATCGCATGGTCAAGCGGAATTGGTTCATTTGTATCACATTCAGAACTGGCTGTAAGAGTAGCAGACAAATCCGAGATGGAAATTGTTCTAGAGTCATCACTATCGTAATCAATTAATTTTTCTATTTTGTGAGTAGATTGTTTTTTTTTTTGTTCTTTTTCATCTACATTAACTTTCATAGATAATCCGTCCTTATCTGAACCTAATGCATTTAATTTAATACGAGACAAGGCATCAGCGTTTGTATTCTGCTTGCCATCTTTATATTTTATTTCAAAATCATATTCTTAAAGACGAAGTCGCCAACGGGTAAGCTTGCTATTCGGCTCCTTAAGGGAATAGAGCCAGGCTAAGGGCCTATGGTCTGTATAAATGATGAATTTATTTCCGTATAGGTAGGGTCGAAAGTGTTTTACCGCCCAAATGATCGCTAAAAGTTCACGTTCTATAGTACTGTATCTGGTCTCTGTATCACTTAAAGTTCTACTGGCGTAAGCTACTGGTTTATCAGACCCTACGACGCCTTGCGATAGTACTGCCCCTAAGGCATTTGACGATGCATCTGTAGTTAGGATGTAAGGCTTATCGGGATCGGGATATAGAAGTAAAGGTGCGTTAGTAAGAAGCTCTTTACATTTTTGGAAAGAATCTATGTACGCTTGATTTATAATAATTTTGTTCCTTTTCTTTAAGCAATTAGTTAAAGGTTGTGTTACTTTCGCAAAATCCTTAATAAATCGCCTGTAATAGCCTATCAAGCCCAAAAAACTTTTAATTTCCGTCACGGTTTTTGGCAATGGGTAGTTAAGAACTGCTTTAATCTTATCATCGTTAGGTTTAAGGCCATCCTCAGTTATAACATGACCTAAGTATAGAACCTCTTTTCGGAGAAATTCGGACTTATCAAGTTGAATTTTAAGGTTATTTGACTTCAAACGATCAAAAACTGCTCTTAACTTCTGGATATGTTCTGCAAGTGAATTTGAAAAGATTATAATGTCATCCAAATAAACCAGGCAATGGATTCCATGCAACCCTCTTAGAACATTGTCCATTGCTCGCTGGAAGGTCGCTGGAGCCGTTTTTAGACCAAACGGCATTCTTAAGAATTCAAAGTGTCCGTTTTCAGTGCTGAATGCTGTTTTCTCTCTGTCTTTTTCGTTAATCTCGATCTGATGGTAACCACTTGCTAAATCTAATGTCGTAAAGTATGTGCGTTTACCTAATTTATCAAACAGATCAGTGATATTGGGAAGTGGGTATCTATCGTCAACAGTTATTTCGTTTAACCGTCTGTAGTCAATTACCATTCTATATTTTATTTCTCCTGATGCATCTTTCTTTTTTGGGACTAAATGAACTGGGGCTGACCAAGGTGAATGAGATTCCTGAATTACATTTTCCTTAAGTAACTTCTCGATTTGATTTCTTATTTCTTGCGACTGACTAGGGGGTTGTCTGTATGGTTTGACGTAAATAGGATCTTCGTTTTTTGTCCTAATACAATGTTTGACTTGGTTCGTGAAACTTAATGGAATACCATCACAATAGAATATATCTTTATATTCTAAACATAATGTACTAATGGCTTTACTTTCTTCAGCTGACATATGATTCAGACGAAGTTTTTGTAAGTTATCTGTCAATAATTTTACTATTTCAATATTTTCAGTTTCGTTAAAATTATTAACATCACAATCATTTAAGTTACTTTCATACGGTTCTACTTCGAATGGTTTAGTTACGGCTAATTTAATTGGTTTGTCAAGAGTATTTTGAATTATGGTAGTGAAGTAACCACCGTCCTTGCATTTAACTAAAGCGCTGGGCATACGCACGCCTTCCGCAAATTCTCTGAAATCCACTAAAGCATTACCAGAATGATAATTTGCAGGAATTTTAACTCTTTGTTCTGACCGAGGTGCCAACTCTATTATATGTTTATTCTTATCGCGCATAATTGGTATCACCGTGGTTTTAGTTTTCAAGGCCTCGTTTTTTAAATCTATTAGTGCCTCTACACTATGTAAAATATCATTACCTAGTAAACCATCGAAGCTAGGGTCGACTTCATAAATATGAAATTTGTGAGTTTGATTAACATTAAAAATCGGAAATGCTGGTATGGCAAGTACTTCTTCGTGTTGGGTTGTACCGTGAGTACTTCTAACTTCAAATGGATCATAATAAATATAATCGTAAAAATAGTTATATGCCTTTTCCGGGTTTATAAATGATTTAGTACTGCCCGTATCTATCATAAATTTGGAATCAATTTCGGGTATATATATGTATGGCAATTTAAGGCATGAATCGCAATTTAATTGTATCATTTCTCTATGTTTTCCGAGGCTATTGATTGAAAATCCTCATTATTTTCTGTTGAAACTTTTTCGTTAACTTCTTCCAAATAATTCTCATTTTCGGTAAAAGGGTAATAATCGTGATAATATTCATCGTTACTTTGGTAATCGCAGGATAACTGACTATCATCGTAATGATCAAGGTCAAGCTCATTTAATTTAAATCCTTTTATATAGGCCTGGGCCGGAGGCGCCGTGCGCATAGTGACGTCACTAGATTGAAATTTAGGTTGCTGAATAGCGAACGGCTGTGAAGGTCTATTGAACGATGGGTTCTGGTTGCCAAATGGTTGTAAGGATTTAATATTTAATTGTTGTTGATTTCCAAATTGTTGAGGGTTCATCCCAAACTGTTGAGGGCGCATCCCAAATTGTTGCGGCCGCATCCCAAATTGTTGCGGGCGCATCCCAAATTGTTGCGGACGCATCCCAAATGGTTGCGGACGCATCCCAAATTGTTGTGGGCGATAACCAAATGTTTGGCCTTGAAATCCAAATTGTGGAGTACGCGTCCCAAATTGTTGACCTTGGGAGTTACCTAAATATAATTTGGGTTGTATATTTGGTTGCGAAAAAATAGGCATTTCATTATTAATAGGCTTACTATAATTATTTGTGCCGAATTTAAACGTTTGTGTATTATTTGGCATAGCATGTTTACTGGAGGACGTCAGCAGAGTTTTATTTCGGGCATTATATTGGTCATGGAAATTTACCTCTTCTAACACGAAAGATAAAGCCTGTTCCAAAGTGGAGGGCGATTTTAATCTCACAATACGCACCATATTTTCCGGTAGATTATAAAGGAACACGTTTAATGACGTATTATTATAAATAGTTATTTTACTTTCACGCATAGTACTCGATAATCTATTAACTTTTGATATTAAAATACTACGCACTGATTGAATACGATTGCAAAAATCCAAAAATGATTCACCATTTCTTATACGCATAGTTTCCAATTTAATAGCTAAACATTCTTCACTTCGTGGGTCTCCAAAATGTTGTATTAATAACTCCTTAAACTCTTCCCATGTAACAATATCCTCGCGCTCACTGATAAGCGCGGCTGCATTCCCCGCTAATCTACTCGTTATGGCATGCATTACATACAAGTTTTGCTCGTCACTTCCCCTGCATTTATTTATAATATATTCACTTTTACGTATGAAAAGATTTAAATGGCGCTTATCACCGTCAAAAAGTGGAATAATTTTAATCATTTCATTTGGAATCATAACAATTTTTACGTGATCTTCCATTTTTAACACTATTAATTAACACACAAAAATAATATAAAGTACAAAAGCAAAAAGTACTGAGTGCCTTTAAACACTTCTTAAAACAAAAATAATTCTTAAGTATAAAATAGTAATCATCAATCAAGTAGAACTTTAAACAATTTATCTGAATAAAATATTTTTTATAATTCATTAACAATATTTCAATTGTAATATGACTTTAAATAACTTTTATATATTAAAAACTAGCCTTACAGATTTTATGCAAAACCAGATAACGTTATAACGCGAGACTTCTAATCGCAAGATAACAAAAAGGAAATGGGAAAGGAAGGTGAAAATTTGGACTCACCAGCTCGCCTTTCTCATTTTCAGCTCCGCCTTGACAAATTTGTTTGGTTCGTAGAATCACCACAGCTGCCTTCAAGGCCACCCGAACGCGTATCACGAAAAAGTTTTATTCCGAAAAAACGCGAAGGACGGCGCAGCTTATATTCGGCGATCCTACCGGCTGCGCCAGTCAAGTATTTGGGTGCGTTATGACGTTTAAATAAAATAATGTGAATACGTGTGAACAGAAGCGGATGCTCTAGTGTATTGATCTAATCCTATCGGTTACATATTACGACTTACAGCTACTTAAAATGCTAAATTAACATAAATGCATGTGTGTGTCTGGAAGGGCCACCCTAAACTGCAATCGTGCATTTCATGCTCTCACAGTGATCACTCGCTGCGGTTCAGAATGCATAACTAGTTAGTAAATAATAACCAAGATACTAACAAAAACTACGCCGGCGCGGGTCATGCAGCCCGTCAACACAAAGATTGAATGAAATTTAAACAGTTTGTTCGCGGATAACTTCGTCGTTTGTGAACAGATTTTAATGATTATTTTTTTGTTGGAAAAGAGATATCCCAAGGGTAGTGCCATGATAAGGAAACTGGGATCGGATGAAGGGATTCTAGAGAAATCGAGGAAACTCCTCAAATATTATAGCCATACTTATACCGATTGTGGTATTTTCATCAATAATGCAATCATCTGCACTCAGAATGTATTATTTGGTGAAATGGAACTGATGAAGAAGACCACAATGGCCACTATTTTGGAACGTCTGAATTATTGAAGCAGACTTTTAATGGTCTGGTTTTGTCTGGGAATATATTTGCCCAGTCTGATGGTTTTAATTGGTTTAGGGCAGTCTTTGTACAGTGTTATAATTATATTGATAGCTTCATTATTTTCGTGATTCCGCCTTTTTTTTTTTTGCTTAGAGAAATGCTCATGCATACTGCACTACCACGGGGAGATAGTGCAGCTATGTGGGACTCTAACCCATTTAAACTCCACGGTGTCCTCCAGTGCCGTTTATGGTGGGAAGACGGGCACGCGTTAGCGCTCACCGCAAACCCGCCGCGGCTGTCCGTCACCGGACCCTCCTCGGCGGAGTACCCCCATCACCGGCGCACCAGAACACACTGTACGCCGTGACCACCCCAGGGACCAATTCAGCACATGGGTGCCAGGCGAACCCGTGTATGGCACCCTTGGTCCCACTGTGACGGGTCAAGGTCAATGGCCCTGCCACCTAACATTTTGCAGCCGCAGGGGATATGGAGAGCGGCCAACGCTATACCGACACTCCTCTTCCCCTGCGGCCCACCGCGTCCGCCATCAGACGGTGGCGACCCCGTCTAGGCCGCGGAAGGTAGGGAGAGCGGCGCACCGCAATACCGGCACCCCTCAGCCGCGACATCGTATGGGACGTGGGAATCTCCATAAGACATCGCAGCCCGCCTCAGTTGCGATGTCGCCTGTTACCAAGCGGCACCGCAACCTACTAGTTGGCCGCTACGTCGTTGGCTTAATCGTCAAAAGCCCTGACGAGCGGCCCCACCTCGGGTTCCTCTTCACTTCACTGTGGGTGACCAATCCACGGTTACTGAGCCCCCCCACCTCGACAAAGCGGGAACCCACCGGAGGGGTTCGTGATTCCGCCTGGAGTATGCGTTTCTTTCGTTAATTTCCGATAAACCTACAATTACAATGTTTTTCTCGCGCTCACTTTGGGCTTTTAACTCGAGGATGAGGTTTGGTGATACTTTTAGTGTTTTGTTGGTTTTTTAATTGGGTTATTATTTATTTATTTATTATACTTTCTTGTACTTAAAACAAAAAACACATACAATGGGAGGCCTTATCGCATTTAGCGATCTCTTCCAGGAAACCTGGTATGTACAGTAATTTCTTCTTCTATATGTTTGATCTCGCTTTGTGTTGTCGTATTATAAACTAGCTTTAATGTTTTCCATATCACCATTTATTTGATCAAGTTGTTGAATAAAGTTTTCAGTAATTGACATCATGGTTTTTATTTAATTTTCAATCTCAGCTAGATTGACCCGACACTATACCGAAGACATTCTCGACGTCAGCCTGTATGAGATTAGGATGGCTCTGAAACAACTAAAGAACAACAAGGCACCGGGTGCCGACGGAATTACGGCCGAACTCCTGAAGGCGGGTGGAAAACCAATACTTAAGGCCCTTCAGAAGCTGTTTAATTCCCTCATACTCGAAGGGAAAACGACACAGACATGGTGCAGGGGTGTGGTGGTACTCTTCTTCAAGAAGGGTGGCAATGCCCTACTGAAGAACTATAGGCCCATCACACTTCTTAGCCATCTACAAGCTGTTTTCAAGAGTCATCACGAATCGTCTCGCGTAAAAGCTTCAGCACCGTAGACCACATACATACGCTGTGGCAGGTTATTCAGAAGACCGAAGAGTACAAACTGCCTCTCTGTTTAGCGTTTGTGGACGAGAAACGAGAAAGCCTTCGATTCGATTGAGATTTGGGCTGTACTGCAGTCTCTTCAACGGTGCCAAATTAACTACCGGTACATCGAAGTGTTTGTACAAAAACGCCACCATGTCAATTCAACTTTAGGATCAGACCTCGGAACCAGTCCTTCTGCAGCGAGGTGTAAGACAGGAAGACGTCATATCTCCGAAGCTGTTTACCGCTGCAGTGGAGGATGTCTTCAAGGTTCTGGACTAGAGAGGGCTAGGCTTCAACGTCAATGGCGAGTACATCACTCACCTTCGGTTTGCCGACGAAATAGTGGTTATGGCTGAGACCATGGAGGACCTCAGTACAATGCTCGATGAGCTCAGTAGATCTTCCAAAAGAGTGGGTCTTAGAATGAACATGGACAAAACCAAGGTCAAGTTGAATGCTCATGTTACACCCAAACCTATCAAGGTTGGAGACTCTACACTCGAAGTTGTGGGCGTCTATGTCTACCTGGGATAAACGATCCAGTTGGGTAGGGCCAACTTCGAGAAAGAGGTCAACTGTAGAATCTGACTCGGCTGGGCAGCGTTTGGAAAGTTGCACGGTATCTTCTCGTCCAATTTACCACAGTGTCTCAAGACGAAAGTCTATGACCAGTGTGTGTTGCCAATACGGCAACATATGGCTCTGAAACGTGGTCGCATACAATGGGCCTCATCAGAAAGCTTATAGTCACTCAAAAGGCCATGCTATGCTTGGAGTTTCCATGCGTGATCGATTAAGAAATGTAGAGATCTGCAAGAGAACCAGGGTTACCGACATAGCCCGAAGAACTGCCAAACTTAAGTCGCTGTGGGCAGGGCACATTGCTCGCAGAACGGATGGCCGATGGGGCAGAAAGGTTCTGGAGTGGCGACCGCGAACCGGAAGACGTTGCGTTGGCAGGCCTCCTACCAGTTTGACTGAAGACCTGGTGAAGGTTGCGGGGATCCGCTGGTTGCGAGACGCACGGGACCGGTCAATGAGGCGACACTTGGCATATTCCGTTACGTTACATAATTATGATTAATTAAACACCAATGCAATTAATACTAGAATTACAATCCAAATAAGTATTCACTAAACATCCCAGACTAAAATCAAAATCATGAAAATCATTATTGAAATCCTAAATATTAACAAACGGAAAATTAAATCGATGAAGAAGTTTGATAGCTGAATATTCTTTGCACAAGGAGTTTGTATCGAGTATTTGATGCGCAAGGAGGTTGTATAGCATTGGGATGGACGTCGAATATATATTCCGAAGAACAGATCGCCGTCGACAGACGTCGAGGAATCAATCAATACCGAACCAATATTAACGAGCATTTTGTGTAAGAAGGCATTCCATATTCCTACCAAGAGTTGGAACCAATACTTGTAGGCTAGTTAGTTGTAATTAGTTCTGTTAAATAATTGTTGGAACCACTCCATGCTCTCACATCGACTTGGAGTGCACATCCGTAGATTAATCAGTTGTAATTAACGTTGTTAATTAAAAGTTATATGTATCAAATCGGTTTCTTTCCAATCATTTTATTTATATTGTTAGTACACAAGTTTTAAGATGTGCAATGTATTTTGAATTTCACGTAGTGACGTTTTAATTTTATTTTTCTGTTTACAATTTTTTTGTCAATTTGTTTTCAAAACGTTTTTTGACAATTTTTATACTTTTATAACAACTCCTTTTTTAAATTGAATGAAAATAATAATTTAAATTGAACTATTATTTTTTTATCTGAAAACAGTGCACTTTTACTCACTGTTTTGGTGTTTGAATTTAGAACACACCAATATATAATCTTCAACTGCTTAACCATTGATGCTAGTATCTCAATGTCAACTATAGAACGATGCGTGCTGGACACATGAATAAAAGCTAAACTGTTTTCTATCCTAAGCAATTCCTGGATTCATACCAATACTCTACGTTCTCACTCATTACTTCTAGAATTTGAGTAAACTTAGTGTACTTTATTAAACCATTTTCCCTTAATGCATCGCTCTTTAGTATTGATTCTAATGTATTGTTAATTCTTCTCTGATTATCAACTATATGCGCTAGCACGTCTCTCGTTGTAATTGCCTTAAGACATTACCAAGCTTAATTGCCTTAAGACATTATCAGTAAGATAATTTATTTGAATATCATATAGTAGGTAGGTAATTTACTGCTTTAGGTCTACGCTTAAGTCTTGATTTTGCGATGGGACCACGTTTCTTTGAGGTGTAAATGTAAATAAATTAAATAAATAAATAATAAATTTATTCAAATCAATAAAAGCATGTTAACATAAATAAATTCAATCATTTGAGGGTTACAATTAGTTAACAAAACAGATAGGTGTTGTGACCAGCACCCTTACTAAGTTATAAAATAACTCGTATTAAAGGCAGTGGTACAAGCCCATACACAATAATTTAACATTTTAATAAATTGCAAGTAGAGCAAGCGTTTGTTGAGATAAAGTTAACAAGCAGAGTTTACAAATAAATTTTTGATTAAATTACAATTTAGACTAAATTAAATAAGATTGGTTTAATTCAATTAAAAAACAAAATAAGAATTAACTACATACATTGTTTAATTTAGCATCAGAGTCAAATGTGTGTGTGGTGAGTGTGTGCGAGTGTGTTTAAGTGTGTGTATTGTGATTGTGTGCAAGATGTGATGTGTTATTTTATATTATATTTTTGGTGGAAAGGTTTAGAAGGGATTATTCTTGGTAGTAAGGAGGCATTCTGTATCGGTATAGTTAGTTGCTAGGAGAAAGTTTGTTATGGCTTTCTTTAAGGACAAGGCAGAAAGAGAGTAAATTTTTAATTTCTTATTAAAATAATTATTATTATTGTTGTGTGTTATTGTTGTTAATTTCTTATATTTTTTTTTATTTCTATTATATAATTGTGGCCCTTGGAAACAAAGGAAACGTTTGATAAAAGAGTACTTAGCAGCTTACTTCGTATCTGTAGTGCTGACAAACATTATCCCTACGTTTTTTGGTGATTATAGTGTAAGGGGTATTTTTATGTTGTATTTGGACTGTACTAAGGATAAAGAGTTGTCTGACAGAAAGTACCATGCAACTCTTATACAATTCTTCCGTTGGGAAAAGTATTGGACGAAAAGTACTGACCTTTAACACGGCTATTTGAGCTCTCTCCAATCTCAATATTATGGTCTTAGGGGCACCACCCCAGGCCGAAACACAATATGACAACTGGTAAATTCAAAGCTCCAGAGCCTTGAACACCGTCGCCGAGTTGCCAGCTTGTCGGTTTTTTATCGGTTACATTTCGGGGAGTGTGCGTTGGAATTGCACATTCTAATTCCACCTAGCCCGTTTCATCATCGGACTACCATACCTACGGCGATGCGCCATCGGTACATGGTGGACATCCCACCCATACGCACAAAACGTTTTGAAAACACTTTTATTGTGCGTACAGCTAAGGAGTGGAATTCCCTGCCGGAGTCTGTGTTTCCCGACAGCTACAATCTGGGAGTTTTTAAGTCAAGAGTGAATAGGTTATTTCTAGGCAAGCGTGTATCACCGTCGACCACATCATCGCTTACCAACAGGTGAGATAGTGGTCAAGCGCGAGCCTATAGTATATAAAAAAAAATGACAAGAGCGATTGGCAAAGGGCCAGGTAGACCCTTTTGACAATCGCTGCTTCTGCCACATGTCGAAGAGTCTTAAACACGAATGTTAGCTTTCTAATCCTTCCAGCCAGTAGATCTATGTGGGCCGAGAAGCTCAAATTGCTATCAAGAGTCACTCTGAGGTATTTGATTGTGGAGGTACGTGTGACTTTGGGGCAAGAGCAGGCAACGGTTTTTGGACAGTCGTTTGAGTGAGCGATTAGGGAGTATGAATTTGGTGGTTGCACAGACTGGCATAGGGTAAAGCGGATAATTTTTGTTTTATCTGTGTTGAGGGTAAGGTGAGTACCATGAAACCAACTTAAGACCCGATCCAGTCCCCTCTGCGCGACATCAAAAACTTCATGCCGGGTAACACAAATAAAGGTGAGTGCAGTGTCATCATAAAAGGACGTGATTTTTCCATTTTGGAGAAGAAGATTACACAGCTGATTGACATAAACTAGGAAGAGTGTGGGACCAACCACACTTCCCTGAGGAACGCCAAAAGTAACAGGAAGATCATCACTCAGGTAATTGCCAATTTTTACGCACTGAGTCCTATCACTTAGGTAATCCACAAATATTTTTAGTGGTTGGCCTCGAATTCCCAGTTCCTCCAGCATATTTTTAGTGGTAGGCCTCGAATTCCCAGTCCCTCCAGCTTCAAAACTAAGTTGGGAACAGAAACTGTGTCGAAGGCTTTTTTCAGATCACAGAACAAAAAAAACGCCTACTACAATAGAAGTCGCAAGTGGGTGGGGCCCGCGTACCCCGAGCTTTGCACAGTTCTGCATATTTATGTTTCCTTCCGCGCACACACTACGCACATCAGTCTTGGTTCAACCGTCACGGTGACAAAAACTTGAAAAAAAATACAAAAATGCCTTATTGTGCTGTTTTAGAATGTAAACACGATAGCAGAACCAAAAATGTATCAAATGTAGGTATATCTTACCATCGGCAAGTCTTAATTTATTTTATTTCGATAAAAATGTAAAAACAATATTTTATTAAACAAGACAAGTAAAAGTTGATTTTATGATGTTAAATTTAAGGTCTACTTTCTTTAAAACTCAAACATTGTTCTCGAAGATTCCAACTATGCACATGTCACATTCAGCTACTCAATTAGAGATTACCAATATCGATAATGAGTTATCGATACTTTAAACTTACAATATTCGAAAAAATCTTCTTACGCGCGAAAAACATAACCCTTTCCTTGTAGCCGTGTAAAAATAAAGATTACGACGAAGTTTTGAAGTCGGTTAAAAAGACAACAGCCTTCAAAATCAACAAAGTGTAATAATAATAACACATGAACATAGAACCTCCTTCTTTTTTTAAGTCAGTTATAAACTGGCTTATGTGTTAGTCTGAAATTTAAGATCTACTGGTGTATAGACCTAAATTTCATCAGTTCATTAAGGAAGTTAGTCAAGCTAATCATAATAAGAGTGTAGCCGCAGGCGAAAGCGTAAACTTCCCATATCAGTAGGACGTATTGCATTTGTAGTGTAGTCTATCGCATCATCATCATCAATCATCAACATATAATAAATCTGGAGAAAAGAATTTTTTGTACATCGAAAATATTGCCAAAAAAATAGCCAGTGTGTTAAAGGATAACCAACAGAACCTATTTCCGGCAAATTTTGGAATTTTTGTCTGTTTATTTGTGCACGCATCACGTGACATGTACGTTACCAATGTAAATAACTTTTATGCATAAAAATTGTGAGTAACTTGAAGAATTACTTAGTTTTTGTGTCATCGCAATCGGTTCACTCTATCAAAAGTTAGATGAATTTAATGTGTTCAAGAAGTAAAATTATCACAACACACGCAATTCAGATACTCGGAGAGTTGAACTCGATATTCGATAGATGGCGTTGTGAATTTGAAGTCATTTTCTGAATCACGGTGTTAAGATTCTCCGCAAAAGATTGATGACTATAGAAACAAATATGGTCGGTAGGTAAGTAGGGTAGGCAGGAAGGTAAGTAGGGTAGGGTTGGCAAACAGATGACGGGAGCGAAGCCGCGGTCACAGCTTGTAATAAAATTAATAATAGTACACCAAAGACTACGTACAGTACTGTCTTTCCTTTCATTTTTTAAATCCATGGAAAGATTGTCTTGAAAAGATCGCTTTTAGCGATAAGGCCGCCCATTGTGCCACCCAGTGTAATGTTTTTCGTCTATACTTTCTGTAACTTATATGGTGTACATAATAAAGAGTATTGTATTCTATAATTCTATTGATATAACAAAAACACTAAGATACGCCCATCTTTGTATCAATAGAATCATTTTCAAAATCGGATCAGTAGTTTACCATAAAATATCTTAATAATACTTTCTATAAATCGTAAGTATTGGAATAAATTTATATAAAAACTTGATTACAAACATAATAATATTTATCGACTCTAGTTATTGGGTGCACGGTTGGCGCAGAGGTTGAGCGATTGACTGCTGCGCTGCGTGTCGCGGGTTCGATTTCCGCACGGAACAAATATTTGTATGATCTACAAATAGTTGTTCCGGCTCTGGGTGTTTGTGTATGTGAAATGATATGTTTGTAAACGCACCCACGATACAGGAGAAATTCCTAGAGTGGGGCAACGTTTTTTTTTTTAACTAAACTGTATTTTGTTTGAAAATAATACGGAATGTCGATAAATAAATCAACGACCGTGGTACATCACTACAGAAGGAGTAGTAATGACCTCATTTCGCTAATATAAATCTTATCGGTAACGAAATACGGCTTTAAATTAAATGAATTTATTATAGTGACATCTAGTGGCGGGTAGCGTAACTTGCTCATTAAACTATTACGTGTGCGCTTTAAACGAAAAAAGTAATAAATACTCAAAAAGAGTAGACAATAAAACCAACTCTATTGTCATAAAGCTGTGGTTTATTTTCAAATAAGCGACGACTGACATATTTTCTACTTTCATCTAAAAATTAAACTACCAATCACACCAAAGATTTCTTAGTGTTATGAAATACAATTAATCTGTATATGTGTGAGTTTGGGTACGCTGGTTCCGATACTAATAAAGCTATATGCGATTTCTACTGTCTTCTCTGTTCTGTGTTTCAGATCCAGGAAAACCGTTACTACTTTCGTTTTTGCATCTATATTCTTGGCAATATGACCCGTTAGCTCTAGAACAGCATCACTTGTCGATTTATTTCGTCGGAAGCCAAATTGGTTGGGAGATAAAAGCATTTGGAACGAAGTTCCTTATCGCGCGTTGTGAAGAGGGCTAGACGGAAAAAATTCTTACGAAAAGTTGTCACGACACTTTTTGCTATAGTTGTAAGCCGTGCGGCGTGCGCGTGTTTCGTGCGTGTTCTAGCCTATACGCTGTTGTGTCATACATATATATGTGTACATGTATATATGTGTGTGTATGTATGTATATATATATATATATGTGTATATGTATGTATATATACAGTTTCTTAACGCCAGACGTACAAAACCCTCCACCACAGGCCGACTCGAGTCGACACTACTCGAAAACCGACCCCGAGCCGCCACTAATAACGAACCGGCGATCTAATCAGAAAACCTAAAAACCTCCATATCTCGGAAACGGTTGGAGCTAGCTCAATTCTGAGTAAAAATTTGCCCCCCTGCCGCCAGTCGCTTCAGGCCGGAGAACAAGATAGGATAACCCCCCCCCCCTTAACTGTTCACCTTCCCCCCCGCAATTTATTTTTACCCCATTCTGAAATATCAATATGAAAAGTCTATAAAATCGTGCAACAAACCCCTCCCCCCCTCACCCCTCCCCCCCTTCACTCTTCACCCGCTCTCATTTACTCGAAATCCTTTTCATAAAATAATTTTAAAACATTTTTTAGGTGAGATCGAAAATATACGAACGACCGAACCAACTATTCAAATTGTAAAATCCACATTTGTTAACCGTCACCTAGCGCCATCTGTCGCCATCAGATGGAATTAAAAAACATTAATTTAAGAAATAAAATTGTATCTCGGCAACGGGAGGAGATAGGCCAAATCTGACAACAGATTAGAATATACTATAAATATGTTATAAATTGTAATAAATATAGTATATTCTAATATATATATGTGTATACACATATGTATATATACTTAAGGAACTTCGTTCCATCCGGGTGTCCCTTGACACCTCTCAAGTTTTTTTCTTCAAGATATTGAATAAGCCTCTTGTTTATAATGCGTTCTAGGATTTTAGAGATTGAAGGTAGGATAGAAATCGGTTGGTAGTTGTTAACAGTTTCTATTCCCTGCCTTGTGTATAGGATGCACAATAGCTTTTTTCAAATACAGGGGGAATACACCGGTGCTGAGGCAAAGGTTAAACAAGTATGTCAATGGAGCGACAAGCAGCCTCTTATAACGCTTTAGAAACGCGGTGGAGATGGTGTCCCATCCAGATGCAGCATCAGTTTTTAGAGAAATGAGCAGTGATTTAACCTCGTTTTCATCAGTTTCAATCATTACAAACGAGTGTAATGGCGCAGCTGTGGCATTAGTGACAGGTGGTGGGCCTCCGATATCACCGGGGTGAGTAAAAGCGTTCGCAAAATTTTTGCCTATATTAACAAAAACTCGTTAACATTGTCTACCGAGTGTTGCGGAGAGGTAGAAGAGACAAGTAAGTCTGTGGAGGGGTTTTTTGGGGATTTGGTTTTCGTAACTCTCTTTATAATTTGCCAAATCTTTTTGCTATCATTTCCAGCACTGCTCAATTCCGCCCTATCGTAATCCCGCCTAAGTTTTTTAATAATCTTAGTACAGTAAATCCTATATATTTTGTATGTAATTTCTAGTATAGCGTTATCTGGTGATACCTTCAGTTTTTTGTGCATAGCATCTCTGTTACGTAAGCAACGAAGCATACCAGTAGTCATCCATGGAATTAAGTATCCGTTTATGATTTGAAAGCCTAACTATAGTAGTGTGGATGCGTATAATATTCAGAATTGAGTTAATAAAATAGTTAGTGGCTTCATTAGCGTCTGTATATTTATAAATCGGATGGAAATTTATATTATTCATTTTGGAGTCCAGACTAATTTAATTGACTTTTGAGATAGTTTTGACTCTAGTATCTGATAATTTACTTTGTCTAAGACAAAGCAAGACCGAGTTATGATCTGTCACTGAAGAGTCAATAACCATTGTGACTGCAAATGAGTTCGTCTTTAGCATGACATGGTCTAGACAAGCAGACTCCCGAGTTGGGAAAGTGTGAGCAGGAAGAAGACCATGAAAAGTTATCAAATTGAAGTAATCGGAAATGTGATTAGGGATTGAGGTACTAGCGATGTCAAGGTTTATATCTTCAACAATAACTACGTTTTAATATGATGAGAGATCGGTAAGAATAGAATTTAAAGACTGTAAAAAGTTACAAATGTCCAAAATAGAGGGCGAGCGGTAAATACATATAACGGCTTTCTCTGTACCGATCTTCAGCACCAAGCAACTGGCGTCCATAAAATCAGGCTCTGCGATCGAGTAGCTGCCGACATTTCCAACATATAAAATAACTCCGTCATTTTGGTTTTTAAGTTTCGTAGTATAGTAGCATGAATAATTTTCAATTGACGGTAGAGCATAGTTAGATTTTAGCCAACACTCTGTCAACACGATAACTTCACAGTTAAGGTTAATTCTACAGAGGAGTGTTAGAAATGAAATGAATCGAAGTTAGCGTTCACTGACCTGATGTTCTGGGTTATAATCTTAAGCTGCTTAGTAGCGTCGGTAACATAAGTGGAACATTCTTCGGGTTCGCAACGCAACGAATCAGATACTGACAATTGATCAATATTATAATTTAAATCGCGTGTGTTATCCATTAGTAACAATTAATAATGGTAGGTCACTAATAAGGTGTTCATGACGAGTTTTTTGAAGGTATACTGCTAGGATTTTTAAATGTGAATGTGAATCGGGAGGTCGGCTAAAATTGTGTCCCGTGTATACCGTGTTGCGGCTAGCGAGAGGGTTTTTCACGAATACTTGCTTTTGGGGTGCGTATCCCTTCTCAAATTCAAAGTATTAATTAGTGTGTTTGCAACCATCCTCATCAGAAACCTCATCTTCCTTGTGTCTATTATGAAAAGTGGACTGTATTTGAAGGATGCTGGCAATAGTGCGTTGAAAATAAGCGGGCAAATATTCACGGATCAATTCGGGCGATCTAGTATGGGTATGAGAGAAGTAGTAATCCTAACCTTGTGGTGATCGATGCCAGCCCACGTGTGGCGGCGAGCTAGTGTTATTCAACTCCAAAATGGCGACGACGAATTTTTGTTTATTCAGGATCCACACACTTCACACAAATAATTTATATCCGCGAAGCGGGTTAATAGACACGGTTCACAAGGTTCTCTGCAGTCTAACTAATTAAATGCATCAGTCTCCAGCCATGTGGCGTGGAAAACTGGCGGTTGAGACACGAAGCCCATTCACGGTGAAGTTTCGGTTCGTTCTGGCGACCAGTCATCAAGGCGTACATGAAGGGAAAAGGAATGAGGAAGGAACGAGATAATTAGGATATCGATCGTCCGCGAAATCTCAAATGCATTTGTTTATGTATTCGGTATTTGATTTATGACATTTATAAGAGATGGCGCTACCATTTTCCCGGCCTTAAAGGGTCACCTTTAATGAAAATTAAACTTAGCCCTATGAGTTGTACTACCGTATACCTATTCAGCAATACAGACTAAGATGCGGCTTTTTTTATTTAAATTAAGAGTAATACTGCGAGTTGCATTATACTTTAAATTACATATCTATACTTAAATTTTAGAAAAAAAATATGTTGCGTCGCAAACTAACTAAAACTAAGAGACCTAATTATCAAGCCAGGCCTTATTGAATCGGTAACGGACACAGGCGTACAACAGGGTGCACGTAGCTACCCTTCGCCAGGTTGTACCGTCTTTAGAGGTCTGCAATTTCTCAATAATGCCTAACGGCCATGAAAGAGGCGGAACGTTATCAGTGATGATAACTACATTAGTACCCTCTTGTATTGAAGGTGCTGGACTATTCCATTTGGATCTAGTCTGAAGTTACATTAAGTATTCTGAACGCCAGCGCTGCCAGAACGACTGCACAAGTTTGTCCAGTAGAGTATGCCTCTGAAGCAAGCTGAGAGTGTCTGCTTCAGGAGCGGGAAGGGACAACAACGGCGCCGTGTGCAAGAAAATGTGGGGAAGCAGGCGGCATAAACTTCCAATTTATATGTTTGAAGGAAAGTTATTACTCAAGATGAGGATGAAAATCTTTAAGAAATTTATGAAGGTCGCGTAAATAAGAACTCGCACCTACGAAACAAGTACCGTTATCGGTGTATAAGCATTTATTAGGCTGCAAGCAATTTTTTAAGGCTGCAAGGAAAGTCACTGTGCTTAAATCTGTAGCCACTTCAATGTGGCACGCGTCGTCAAACACGTAAAAATGCAGAGCCAAGCCTGACGACTCTTAACACCTCGACCACGAAATGGTGTGTACTGCAGCGGGCCTGCATAGTCACAGCCGGTGTGAGTGAACGCCTTGTCGACTTGGTTAACACGTTGGCTAAGTAGATCTGCCATAAGTGGAAGAGCAGGATGCGGGTGAATTTAAAGCAAGTGTTATACTTGTGGATTCTGTGGCGAATTATTTGACGTGCAGCTAAAACCCAATAATTATGCCTGAGCACGGAGCACGAAACCAGTGCCTGAGTCAGGACATAAGCAACTCCGGACTGACATGAAGATGTTTCTTGTGACAAAAGTCAACAACATGGTCATGACGCGGTAGAATACAGGGGTGTTTATATTTGTAGGGTTCGTCCGAATTTGTGAGACGACCACCAACTCGTATGATGCCGTGCTCATCGAGAAACGGCTTAAGCTTATGGAGGGCGGGAATACATGGTTTATTGTTTTTTAAATTTAGAATATCGTTACGGAAATGAACATTCTGTACAGTTCGCAGCAATTTAATTTCTGCATATTTGAGATCAGAGCTTGATACAGTATGTGCACTAGGCAGTTGTCTTAAAAACTTATAGACATAAACAATCGCGCGCAGCAACTTAGACCATGACGACACACGTAGTGCTAGCGCGTAAATTGGTGATTCTGTAACGTCAGAAACCACGGCATGAGCAAGTGATTTCTGTTCGGGTACGCCCTCATAGATAGATAGATAAATTATTTATTCAGTGCACATAAAAGACACAGCACAACACACAAAATCAAAATGAAATAATTTTAATCTACTTATGGGTATTTGGGAAAAAAAGGTGCCAACATACAAAAAAAAAATAAGAAATGGGAAATAATACATAATACAAATAAAAGTGACACAAGTAACATACCTACTGTTGACTCTTACGCAGAATCAAGTAATGATTTGTTTTAAATAAGAAATAAACTGTTAGTCAGGTTCAGGGTTAAAATAAATAATAAAAAATCAATACAACCAACACTATTTACATTCACGAGTGCACAAGTTGATGTTCTATTCAAGACTGTGCTCGGAGCACTGGCACGACAACCTAAGTGACGTTTGCCCCACCATCCTGTCTTCACATGACATCCTGTCTTAATTCTAACCAATGCGGTCCGATTGGTTAGTCGTGCCATATCCGAACACAGTTGTTACTACAATAGTCAATACAGTACTTTTGATATGAAAATCAGGTTTAATTAAACATATATGACGGGGGACGGGCCCCCTGGTCATTTTTAAAAAGAGTGACGTCAGCAGTGCTGACGTCACTATCTCCATTATCATCATGGTGTTGGTGCTGGTGATGGTTACTCATGTTGAAAATGAAAGACTTTGCTTCAAGAGTATCAACTTATATTCTTGCTGGTAGATAGCACACAATAATGACACACAATGGCACACAATAAATAGTTATCAACAATAAAGAATGACTCACAATATTCCGGAGCTCCGTACCGTCCGACGACTCGACTTAGAATGAATTGTGAGCTTTTTTTTTTTTTTTTTTTTTTTTTTTCTACGGGGCATCTCGTAGTTCGGTCAAAGCGACTGACAACTACTTAACCGGGCTTTCCCTGTGGAGACTAAGCTATATAGCCTCCAGCCAGGCACAAATTTCTAAACCTAAGCGACAACGCTGAGGGCTACCCCCTGTGGGGTCGAACCTCGGCTCAGGGCGTCGCTGGGGGGACAACTAAGGCTGGATCTTATTAAAGTGATTCTACCATCCGTTCGGAATAAGCCTACGTGGAGAAGAACGGACAAGAAACTCCAATTTAACTAACTAGAATTTAACTACGGCACAGCATTTCGCGGGCTGGCTTGTATATCTTGACGGGGACGTCGCCACGGGCCTCGCGGCGAGGACGGATCGAAGGCGGTCTGTGTTTGAAAATTGTGGTGGTCTCTTTCTTGCTCTCTTGGAGCAGGGTAGTGGCGTCATCGGGGATGGAGAGAGCGAGCCTTGGTCGGCGAACTTTAGAGATTTGGGAGAGTTCATAGCGGGAGGCCGCTTGAATTAGGGGATTGCTGTGGTTGACAGCTTTGTCGAAGAAGCTCTTTGAAATGCGCTTCATGAATTGTTGAATAGTGGGGATTTTCAAATCGACATGGAGTACCTGGTTACGAACGTACCAGGGGGCTCCCGTGATTTTACGGAGGAATCGGTTTTGTATAACCTGAAGCTTGTGAATGTGGTGGGGCTTAGCATGCGCGAACACTACGCAGGCATAGGTCATGATGGGACGGATAACCGCAGTGAAGGTGCGCAGCTTGCACCTAAGTGACAAGCCACTGCTTGCGTTTATCATCCCATGAAGTCTGCCCATAGCAAAGGCGGCTCGCGAGCGCGCCGCCTTAATGTGCTTGGCGAAAGTGAGGTGGTTGTCTAAGGTCACGCCTAGGTACTTGGCTTGCTCTTCCCAGGGGATCGGCTTGCCGTACATAGTCACTGTTTTGGTGGGTCGGGTTTTTGTGGAAAGGCTACGAGGCTTCGAGAAAATGACAGCCTGGCTCTTTTCGGGATTGACTTCTATTCTCCAGAGGCGGAACCACTTGGACAGGGCGTTGGCGGCTCTCTGGAGTTTTTGGGCGATGGCATTGGGTGCTTTGCCAGCGTAATAAAGGGCCGTGTCGTCAGCGAATAGTGCCAACTGGCCCTCTTTGGGTTTTGGGATATCGCTGGTGTACAGCGTGAAAGATATAGGTGATAGTACGCAGCCTTGAGGGACTCCGGCTCGTATGGGGTGAGGGGAGGAGAGTTCTCCCTCGACTCTATAGCGGAAAGTTCGGTCCGACAACCAGTCTCGAATGATGAGCACGAGACGATCTGGCACGCCAAGTTTGTATAGCTTATAAATTAAGCCATTGTGCCAGACTTTGTCGAACGCTTTCGCTATGTCGAAGAACAAGGCACCCGTCATCAGACCACGCTGGAAGCCAGCACTAGTGTGTTCAACGATGCGGTGCACTTGTTGGACGCAAGAATGTTCGGCACGAAAACCGAATTGTTCGTCGGGGATAAGACTTTTTCGCTCGGCAAAGTCTTTGAGCCGCCTATAAATAAGCCGTTCGTAGACTTTACCGAGGGAGTTTATCAGACTGATGGGACGGTAACTGGAAGGCTCCGATTTGGGTTTACCCGGTTTAGGGATGCCTATCACAGTGGCTTGTTTCCAAGCTTGTGGGAAGATATTTTTGCTTAATGCAGCGTTGAAAATGGCCGTCATTAGCACTATTATATGGGCGGGGAGGAGTTTTAACACCTTATTGGTGATGCCATCTGAGCCCGGGGCTTTGTTGGGCTGAAGCCTTTTGATGACCTCCTCTACTTCGTCTGGGGTGACGGGAGGTAGCGGATCATCAGGGTCTTCGACGGGGGGGAGGGAGGTCCTGCGTTCAACTTCAGCGTCTACCATGGCTAGGTGAGCTGGGTCTACTGGTTGGGAGCTGGGTGAGCATTGAATTTCAAGACTGTCAGCCAGACATTCGGCTTTTTCAGTGTTTTCAAATGCTACACTCTTATCAGGGCGAATAAGCGGGGGTATGGCTGAGTCTTCAGCGGAGCGTAATCTCCTCTGGAGGTGCCAGAAAGCATGGTGGGTGGGCTCAAGCTCGCTCAGTAACTTGTTCCATGTCGCAGAACGGTGCTCATCAGTGCGTTCTTTTACAGCAAGCTGTAATTCCCGCATGCGAGCTACGTTTGCGGCACTGGGAAAGTTCCTACGGGCACGGACAGCTGCGTTCTTCTTGGTTATCAACTTCCGTATATCGTCCGGGAGTTTCCCTTGCTGGATGTCCAGCACTGGAACCTCCCTTGAACATTCGTTCAGGACAGATTGTACGTGAGTTGTAAGCGAGTCGATCGCCGCCGTCGCGTCTGCGGCTGTTTCTATGGACGAGGGGATTGAGTCTAGCTGGGGTGACTTTGCGGATTTCAGTTTTTCACTTACTTTCCTCCAGTCGGTGACCTTTTTAGTAGGGGGTGGCTGGCCTAGATCTGGGAGGCCTGAGCGGTTGCCTAGGTCCATGATCACAGGGCGGTGGTCGGAATGGAGCTCGTCTAGCGTATCTATCGAGCGTAACCGAAGGTTAACGTTCTTAAATAACGCTACATCGAGGATATCGGGTCTATGTGCGGGATCATGCGGGAAGTGAGTGAAGCTCATTGGGGCTATGACGTCGTAGTGGAGGGATGAGCTTAGGTCCAGCGCCAACTTTCCCCTAGGGTTGGTAGCGGTACTGTTCCAGGCTGGATGTTTAGCATTTAGATCACCCGCTAGGATAACGGAGTCACTTATGCTGAAGAGGGCAGTAAGGTCTTTTTTGAAACCTTCTGGGTTGTCGGGCGATGACGCCGAGTGAGGAGGGCAATAGGCGGAGATGATGGTGATCGTTTGATGACCAGTCATTCCTAGCCGACAGGCTGTGTACTCGAGGCACGAAGTGGGGTCGGGTGGGGTAATTTCGCTGCAGTGGAGCTCATTTTTATAGTAAATGAGAGTGCCACCCTTGTGAGCGCGCATCCTGTCATTGCGAACTAAGCGATAGTTGGCAATTTTGGGATTGCGATGGTGGGGTTTTAAATGGGTCTCTTGAATGAGGAAGATATCCAGCTGATGGTCGCGAATGAAAGTGGCGATCTCATCACGCTGGCTTTGAATGCCATCGGCATTGAAAAAACCTAACCTTAGGGAACGTGGTTTGAGGCAATTAGTTTTTAATTGCGAACCCATTCCCCGTTTTTAAAAACTAGCGAGTCTAGTTCCCTCGTTATCGAGGGGTATCTGTCAAATATCTGGAGGCAAGATATGGCGTTAAGCGCGTATGCTGAGTTGGTTAATTCAGCGTGGAGGGCTCGGGCTTCTGGAGTCATCCAGATCGCGTATGCGCTGAAGATAGTATTAGCGATACTGCGATACGAAGTCGTGGTGGGTTGGGACAAAGGGCGAGAGCGCTCGCCAACGACGGTGGTGGGAGCCACCTTGTTGGCTTGCGCTGGGGCCGCTGTGGCCGGGAGTGGGCTAGACACTGGGATGTTGAGGTCCAACAGTGCAGGTATGGGTGGAGGTTGAGTGGACTGAGAGGCCACCTGGGCCGGGTTGACGGCCCGGTGGTTCAATTTACCCCAAGGTGAAGATCTTTGTGGGGCGAGTCTTTGGGGGATTTGCGAGTAGGGTAAGCTCTTCGCGGGATTATCGTGCTGCTGACGAGCAGCGAAGTTTTTGGCCGCTCTGGGCGCAAGCTTAGGGGCTTTGGGGCAGCCCCTGTAGTTTGCTGGGTGTCCGACCTGACCACAGAGCACGCAGCTGGGAGGCTCCATACATTCTGTGCGGTCTTTGGGGCGGGGGCAGTTTTTTGTGCTGTGATCGCCTGTGCACTTTACGCACCTGGGGGTGGCGAAACAATTGGCCTGGGAGTGGCCATACAGTTTGCAGTTATGGCACTGACCAACGAGATGCGGGCGGTAGGGTTTTTCTATGGTAATGCCCGACAGGGAGCACACCGTTTTTACCCTGAATATGGGGTTAAGTCCCTCTGTAGGGGTACAGGCGACCATGACCATGTCGTATTGCTTGCCACCTCTTGCCTTGTGCAATCGGTGGACTTCTATTACCGGGACATTTTGGGCTATTAAGTCTAATCGGACTTCTTCCGTGGGGATCTCCTTTGGGATTCGGCGGATCACCACACGGATTGCACGTTCCTCTGGGAGCGAGTACGTATGGAACGAAATGTTCCTGTCTTTAAGGAGGCGAGTTAGATCGCGGAAATCCCGGGATGTGGGGACTAGGATTTTAATGCCTTGCTGGCAGGCAGTAGCTTTGCTGTAACTGATTCTACGCTCAGTACAAGCGTTGGATACCGCGTTCCATTTCCCTTTGTCTTGAAGGTAAATGGGCGGAGGAGGGGGGAGCTTCCTGGTGGTAGCAGCGGGAGCTGTTACCATCGGGCTCGGGGGGCGGCTAGAACGCTGGGAAGCGTTATTGGGGGCGGGTAGGTCGTCCGGAATAGACGGCTCGGGGGAGGGGCAGGGGGAGCCGACGGGTGACGCAAACGGGGTTGCGACTATGACCGTCTTTTTGGCCTTGGGTTTTGAGGCCTGGGCTGGGGCCTTGTTCTTTCTCCTCTTACCACCGACGACTTGAAAGTCGTCCTCGTCTGAGGAGGTGGGGGGAGGGGTAGGGTCCCGCTCTTCGTTAGCGGGGATGGGGGAGTCCTCCATGGGGGAGGCAGGGCGTGAGTTAGGGGAGATAGGGCATGAATTAGGCTCATCAGCCTGGGAGAGAGTGGGGGATCTAGGCTCTTGCCTAGGCTTGCATTTGGGTGAGGGCGACCTCGGAGTGTCCTGGTCCGGGAAGGGCTTGAAAGCCCTGATGGGTGCCTCTATCTGGGCCGAAGTGACATGGTTGGGCTTTGTAGCCGCAGCTTTGAATGCTGCCCCATACTTTTTTCTCAGTTTTGGATCTGCCAGGAGAATCTCCTGCAGTAGGTCGACAACTGCCGCGAACGACATTGTCGAGGGGAATAAATCCGGTGAAGCCGGGCAAGGGGTAATCTTCCCCGGGTGGATGGGCCCGGGGATGTGTAAAATCCTACCCTCCCAGCCGGGTGAGACTGGGAGGTGAGTACCTCGGTGAGCCCTAAGCTAGTCTTCCTGCACCAATCTTATTGGGTGACAGGGGTCCTAAGGTACCGGTAAACCCACCGAAGGTGGGCCACCCACCACTTGTGTACCAAAAGTCTGGCACGTCGGGGTAGAAACACCCGACCGTGCCAGGTGTGAGCTGTGGCACGAAGCAGGGGTTGACTAGGCTATCTACCAAGGCCAACGATCCTGCTCCCGAATCCAATAACTGCCGTGCCCTGAAGGGGCTTCGCGGGTGCTTGGGTCGACACCCCCTTGGGTTAGTTAACACCGTTAGGTATCCGCCAAGGACCACAAGAGGTGGATTTGAAAATGAAGACTCTACTAGTAACCTAGGTTACTAGTAGTGCCGCGGCGCGGGGCGCGCAGCGGGGAGGCGGCGAGCGGGGCGCGCGTCGGCCGCAGTGACGTCACGCAGGAGCGAGACGAGGCGGGGGCCGGGGCGCTTGAGCGCGCAGCGGTGAGGCGGCGAGCGCGGGGCGCGTCGGCCGCAATGACGTCACGCAGGAGCGAGACGAGGCGGAGTGGGGGGGGCTCGCAGCGGTGGGGCGAGCGGAGCGGCAGCGAGCAGCGAGACGACCGCGCAGGGCGACGGCTGGCGAAGAGTGAATTGTGAGCGGTCGGGTGGTCGTATTTATACTAAACTTCGGTTAGAGTCGTTACAAGTCTATTGACTTGTCTTGTCTTATCGAGTTGTCTTGTGTTGAACTTGAGCGGTACATAATAATTTGTGTCTACAGACCCCCTTCAGGGGACTTTACTAGTTTCGAATCTGCAATGGAGGATGCACTTAATAAGATTAAATGCAGTAGTAAAAATATAATTTTGAGATTTTAATGTTAATATTTTAGATGTTACTCCACTAAGTACTAGGCTTCTGAACTTATTTAAATCTTTTAATTTAGTTAATTTGTTTTTCGAACCAACTAGGATCACGGCGTCTTCGTCGACTTGCCTTGATAATATATTTTGTGATTTTGATGCCGACAATAAATTGGTGTTAAGTGATTTATCATCAGATCACTGTGGATTAATGGCTAGCTTCCCTATGCCATTAAGTAAAAAGCCGCGCAAAGTAGAATGCAGGCCTTATACTGTTAGTCGTTGCAGTAAGTTTAAAAATAATATAGCTCTTAAAGTTATACCGTCAATAATAGAGTACGAGAACCCAAATGAAATGTACGAGGCCCTTTTTGATGTTGTGCAAAATGAGTACAAATCCGTTTTTAAAACTAAAACTATCAACATTACTGGGACTTCCGCTAGTTTCAACCAATGGGCTACACCAGGGATTTATAAAAGCCGAGCGAGATTGTATGAATTGTATGGTCTGAGACAGTACAAGTTTGATAACAATTTTTTAGAGTATGTTAAAAATTATTCAAAATTATTTAAAAAGATTTGTCGTGTTGCAAAATCAAAATTTCTAAGTGAGACTATTAAAAATTCTAATAAAAAAGTAAAAGCCACTTGGAAAATCATAAACAACGAAACGGGTAAATCGGTTAAAAAAGAAAATCAACTCGAGATCATGGTTGATAACAAATTAGTTAATAAACCAGCTGACGTAGCTGAGGCGTTTAATGAGTTTTTTACGAGCATACCTGCAACGACGACTTGCTCCTTAAGTTCGTCGCCGTCTAAGGCCGAAAACCTATTGCATAGTAGCGTCCCTAAATGTAGTTATGTATTGAGATTCGAGCATGTAGCGCCTCGTGAAGTAGTTAATGTTTTTAATTCTCTTAAATCTAAGAACACGGGTGATTACTGGGGCATATCTACCAAACTTTTGGGCAGTATAATAGACATTGTGGCCCCCTATCTTGCTGTTACGTTTAACAAATGCATTGATTTGGGTACTTTTCCTGATCTCATGAAGAGCAGTAAAGTCATCCCTCTATTTAAATCCGGTAGCAGAAATGATATTGGTAATTTCAGACCAATCTCTATTTTGCCTGCATTCAGAAAAATATTTGAAAAGTTAATTCTTAAGCAGTTACTCAGACATTTTAACTTACATAGCCTCCTTCACAATGACCAATATGGGTTTACGAAGGGTCGCTCGACTACAGATGCGGGTGTTGCTTTGTTGAAACACATATTTGACGCATGGGAGAAGTCGTGAAATGCAATTGGTGTTTTCTGCGATCTTTCTAAAGCCTTCGATTGCGTTCACCATGATACGCTTTTGCGTAAACTACGTCATTACGGTGTTCAAAACGAAGCCCTAAATGTAATTGAGTCATATTTACTTAATAGATACCAATGCGTAGACGTTAATGGCGCTAAATCTTCCAGGTTACCTGTTGAGCTGGGTGTACCTCAAGGCTCAATACTGGGTCCGTTTTTATTCCTGGTTTATATTAACGATCTGCCATTCTATTTAAAGGATATTTGCGACGTTGTACTGTTTGCAGATGATACTTCTCTGATCTTTAAAGTAGATAGGAATAGACAAGTTTTTGATGACGTGAATAACGCACTATCAATGGTCACAGATTGGTTCACAACAAATAATCTTGTTCTGAATGCCAAGAAGACTAAGTGCATAAAGTTCGCTTTGCCCAATGTTAGAAATCTGGGTCCCAACATTGTGCTCGGCAATGAGAAGCTCGAAACTGTTGATTCAGCTGTGTTTCTGGGTATAACAGTAGACTCAAAAATTCAATGGGGGCCACATATATCAAGCCTAGCGGGTAGGCTTAAGTCAGCCGCCTACGCCGTCAGAAAGGTTAGACAATACACTGACGTTGATACAGCAAGGTTGGTCTACTTTAGTTATTTTCACAGTATCATGTCCTACGGTATTCTACTGTGGGGCAGAGCCGCTGATATTCAAAATATATTTGTGCTTCAAAAACGAGCTGTTCGTGCCATTTACCAATTAGGTGCGCGTGTTTCTCTAAGAGATTTTTTTAAAGAGATTGGTATTCTCACAGCGGCTTCACAGTATATATTCGCCAACATTTTATATATTAGGCAGAACATTCATTTGTACAGTAACAATAGTGATATTCACAACTTTAACACCAGAAATAAGGACAAATTACGAGCTCCCTTTCATCGACTTCATAAGGTGCATAGTTCATTCGTTGGGGTTGGTATAACTTTTTACAACAAGTTACCGTCTTCTTTTCTAGATTTGCCATTTAACGCATTTAAAGCAAAAGTAAAAGCTAATCTCTGTTCTAAGGCATACTATTCTATTAATGATTATTTAGATGATAAGCATAGTTGGTCGCTGTGTTGAACTCAAGACAATGTTCGTGTTCTTTTACCAAAATTAGCTTGCTGTCAGGTTAAATATTATTATTTTTTAATTTCGTTTTTATGTGTATTTTTTTTATTTTATTTTTGGTATGACTGTCGTAGGTATCGTTTACTGTTATTATCGGAGCTGATGAAGATTGCTACTATCTTTGCATTATATAGAGTTAATCTTTCTAGTATTATATAGCAGCATAGCCAGCATTGTGTGAGTACCATGTACTTCAGAGCTATCATTGTCTAGATACCTACGTCTTCTATTGACTTGAATGACTCCGGTGGTTGAGAGTATGTCATGCCCACTCAAATGTCTCGCCGATGGTGGCGCGTGTGTCGGATCATTTAGCTCCCTTCAAAATGGTTGAGTTGAATGGTGCTGATACATGTGTCATGTTCGTGAACGGGCGCTGTCGGTTGGGACTGGTCATCTCTTAGCTGCCATGGTTTATTTTAATTGATTCAAATTTTATTTCTGAATTGTCTTTTTATATTTACTATGGACACTTTTAACTTTCTACATCGTTCTCACATAATGTGTAATCTCAATATGAATGATGTAACAAATGATTTGTAATAATTACCTAATTGAAAAAGAGTGTCCATGGAGTTTCTTGCCCGTTCTTCTCCATAGAGATCTACGCCTTGGAATGGGCATCTACGGTACTTTCACAGTTATTATGTCTTGTGACTGGGACTGTAGCACCATAATTTTGTAATATTTTTTTTTGTCTTTTGACGATTCAAAAGTGCCTGTAACTGGCCTACTTGAAATAAAGTGCTTTGACTTTGACTTTGACTAAAACAGTCTTTGTTTGTTGTCCGTTTTTAAATTCTAGTTTTTATTTTACAAATCACAAAATGAATTATGAAGTTCAGATTAATTAGTTTTTAATAATTTTGAGTAATAAAATGAGTAAAGATAATCAAACAGTCAATTGAGTGATTTTTATCAACTTAAATATTCAAATAAGCAATCAGACGTTATTTGATCTTAAAATAATCAATCATAATTTATTCGACGCTCGATTATACCCTCACGCCGGTATTAATGTTGATTTTGCGCCGATATATACAATTGGAAAAATAGCTAGATAATTTACTATTGATAACAGTCGGCTATCCAAGGTACATTACACGTCCTCGTGTTCATAAATAGAAGAAGACATACGAAACAAAATTTTGTTTGCTCAAATGTTATCAACAATAATAACCAAATTCTTACTTGTAATTGAAATAATCCAAAAAAAAAAAATATAATCATAGTGAAATGTAGATTTTATTATTTAAATCACAAATCACAATTTTGGGGACTATTTCATACATATAAAATACCAAAAGGTTAACCTAGGAGGTAAATACATTGAAGGGCATTATTTCATGGCCCACGAGCATTATTTCATGGCTCGGTGTATACATATAAGGGCATTATTTCATGGCCCATTTTGAGCAACTGGCATTATTTCATGGCCAGGGTTAGAAAGAAAGAACCTGAAAAAAAAAACAGATTAGGTTTTACACATATAAGGGCAGTATTTCATGGCCCACGAGCATTATTTCATGGCTCGGTGTATACATATAAGGGCATTATTTCATGACCCCTGAGCATTATTTCATGGCTCAATATACACATAATATATAAGGGCATTATTTTATTGCCCATTTTGAGCAACTGGCATTATTTCATGGCCAGGGTTAGAAAGAAAGAACCTGAAAATAAAACAGATTAGGTTTTACACATATAAGGGCAGTATTTCATGGCCCACGAGCATTATTTCATGGCTCGATGTGCACATAAAAAATAAGGGCATTATTCCGGATGACCGGCCCTATATTCGATGCAAAAATCGTATTCCTGCATCTGTTCCCACCACCTAGCGACTCGAGGCATCATATCTCTCTTCTGAAAGGTTGCGCGAAGAGAGTTGCAGTCAGTAAGTATTTTATATTTGATACCCACTAAATAAACGCGGAATTTTTGCAAGGAAGAAACTACGGCCAAAGTCTCCAAGTCATAAGACGAGTAGTTTTGTTCCTCAGGCGTAGTCTGCCTGCTAAAGTAAGCGATAGGCCTAAGGACATCGTCTCCATGTTTTTGCAATAAGATACCTGCCACTCCAATCTTACAAGCGTCCGTATGAAGCTGAGTATCGTCGGCCTTCGGATCATATAAAGCCAGAGTGGGACGCTGGACGAGTTCTTTCTGTAGACAACGGAATGCGGTTTCCTGATCTTTACCCCAAGACCATATAGCGTCTTTTTTTAAGAGTTGTGTGAGAGGTTTTGCAATAACCGATAAATTCCGAACAAATCTGCGGAAAAAACTAGAGAGTCCAAGAAACTGACGAACATTATGTTGGTTTTGAGGTATTGGGAAGAGCTTCACAGCCTCTACCTTCCTCTCGCCTGGCCGGATGCCATTAGCAGAAATTTCAAAGCCTAAATATTTGACAGAGCTACAGAAAAAGAAACATTTAATGTAAGACCAGCATCCATGAATAGACGCAGCACGGACTCAAGTCGTGACATCCCTTCATTTATATCTTTTGAAGGAATAATTACGTCATCTAAGTAAGCCAGAGCTTCCTTATGACGCAATGACCCAAGGACTTGGATCATAATACGTTGGAACGTAGCTGGGGCGTTTGCAAGGCCAAACGGCATACGATTAAATTCGTAGTGGCCATCCGGCGTGACAAACCCGGTCTTATGTTTGTCTGCTTCTTGGATTGGTATTTGGTAATAACCTGAAGCAAGGTCCAAAGTAGTGTAATATTTATTACCAGAGAGGACATCCAGCTGATCGTCAATCAGTGGCATGGGATAGTTTTCACGGACAGTTTTTTTATTCAGTGCACGATAATCGATACATAAGCGAAGCTCGCCGGACTTCTTTCTAACCACGACAATAGGACTCGCATAACATGACGTTGATGGTCTTACGATATTATTTGCCAGCAGTTCGGAAACCATTTCCCTAACCTCTATATACGACGGGTTCGTTATCTTGGAGATCTATAGTCATGTGACCAGCCGTGGTTTTCCCTAATTCTGTCAAATTAAAAGCAAAGCAAGATCGACACCTATTCAGTAGATTGAGTAGTTGGATCCTATACTCAGAAGATAGTTCGTCGTTCAGATTTAAATCAGCCTCAGTAATAGATTTAGACTCACTGCTAATAGTTGAAGAAATTGTCAAGACTTGGACAGTGGACTCTTCCCGAGCTACACGACCACGAGCAATTAAAGTGCCTTCTGAAAGCACCAATGGTGATGGTGAACTGTTACTGACAACGATATGTCCTATTCCACGTTCATCCATTTGGAACAATCCGGCTGCTACTGAATAGCGAATGCCCTTCAAAAATCGAATACTGCCATTAAAAAAGATGTCGCCTTGATGTGGCGGATCCGCATACACATCCACAATGGCAAGACCTAAAACTTTGACAGATCCTTTACAAAATAAATTTATTTTACTATTGGGTACCGTATTTTGGTGATCAAGTTCCGAAATTTCTAAGGCATCGCTTGTTTTCCGTATGACTACGTGTGGCTGTTCCGTAAAGGTTTGGCCTACCAATAGGGGCACATGCATGGCATCGTCTGCGACTATTAGCAACTCTAGGTCAGCTTCGATCTTATCAATAATTATTTGGACGCGTTGTTTACCTATGCAAGAAACAACTGAGTTGCCGAAACCTCTCAGCACCGGCAGATTATCAAAACTATACTCCGAACCTACATTTCGAAATGCTGACAACCTAATCATTGAGCATTCACTTCCAAAGTCTAAGAATGCAGTGATAGAGAAACCGTTTACCGTAGCAGTTTTGAAGTATTTCTTATTTGGTTCCGACAGTGGTTATTTTTGAAGAAGCAGTCTCCTCTATATTAATCTTATCCTCAACTCGCATGACTATTTTCTCTTCAGTTATTGGGACTTTAGCGTAACACTGTCCTACCTCATGTCCTATTCTATTGCATCGGCTACACTTCCTAATTGGTTGTGTGCACTGGGATGTAGAATGACCATCCTTCTTGCAATTTGAGCATCTTGTAGGCCTAGGGTTGGAACCATTTTGGAGTTTATGTGGTTGGCCTTTCGATAATTTACGCTCGTTGTTGAATTTTATATTTCGAGCATTACGTAAATACGAGAGAAGTTTGTTTGGATCCTCGAATTGAGCTGCCTCAGCACCTAACCTAATTGATCGGTCATCAATGCCATGTAAAATGCATTCGACTGCCCTTTTCCCACCTATACCACATCTATTGATAAGGGTCAGCTTGTCATAGTAATATTCTTCTAAGGAGTCCGTGAACCTAGCTCGTTTGGCCAACATGTCGCTTAGCATTTGGCCATAATTCTCTTCCGATGGGAAAGCAGCCAAAAGTTTTTCCTGTCATTCGGCCCAAGTAAACTTTATGAAATTATAAAATCACACACACCCACTTGTCGACCAAAAAATGTTAATTTCCCAATTGGTTTTCCAAATCTCTCATACATACCTACAAAAAGAAAACTCAAGCCTGGGTTAGGTGGAAGAAGTATGGCAATTTATGTGACTATGAGGTTTTCTCGAGTAACAGGAAAAAATTTAAAAAAAGTGGCTGATATTTGCTATAGTAAATATATTAATGCAATTGAAGACAGTGTTGCTACCAATACTAAGACATTTTGGACGTACGTTGCTTGACGTAAAACTACAAATAAAATCCCATCCACGGTTCATTACAATCAAATTTCATCCAATGAACCTATTACTACTTGCAACTTGTTTGCTACATTTTTCCAGTCTGCTTATGAACCCTCAACATTTGACTGTAAGTCTTGGGAACCACCATCTAGAAATGCTGACCACGATGTCTTCCTATGCAAACTGCAACTGTCTTTTGATGAAGTACATAAAGAATTAAAGTCACTAGATTCAACCAAGGGTCCTGGTCCTAATGGGATTCCTTCGGTTTTTCTGAAAAATACGTGTGATACATTATGCTGTCCTTTACTTATATTATTTAATAAATGTTTATCATGTGGTATTTTCCCTGAAGTTTGGAAACATGCAAATATTGTACCAGTTCATAAGAGTGGCTCCAAGCATGACGTAGAGACCTATCGACCTATCTCTATACTTTCTGCTTTTTCCAAGCTTTTTGAGAGACTGGTACATAATAAATTATATCCTGCTATTCGCAATATTTTAATAAAAGAATAACATGGCTTTGTTAAAGACAGATCTTGCATTAGCAATCTTCTTATTTTCACGTCCCAACTGTTTGATAGTCTCGATAATAGACAGCAGATTGATGCGGTTTACACAGATTTTCAGAAGGCTTTCGATAAACTGGACCACACACTACTACTTAATAAAATTGCTTACAATGGAATCAGAAGGGACCTTTTACGGTGGTTTATATCTTACATAACTAACAGAACACAAAAGGTGGTTGTTAATGGCTTTGAATCTGGCTCTTTTCGTGTCACCTCCGGTGTACCACAAGGTTCCATATTAGGCCCTTTATTATTTATTTTGTACATCAATGACATAAAACACTGTTTTCAAAATTCAAAATTTCTTCTCTACGCGGACGATTTAAAAGTCTATAAAATAATTTCTGATAAAGTCAAAAAATATTACCGAGTTCGACTATCGTCTTGCCAATACGCCAATTAGTAAAGTAAGTTTTCTCCGCGATCTTGGTGTTCTGCTGGATTCGAAGCTCCATCTGGATGCTCATATAGAAAAAATTGTTAACAAGGCCTACCAAATGTTTGGTTTTGTTATGAGATCTTCCAAGGATTTTCGTCGACCTTCCACCTTTTTGCACTTATACAAATCAATAATTAGGCCACAGTTAGAGTTTGCAGTGCCTATTTGGAACCCTTTTTACGTAAAATATAGTGATAGGTTAGAATTAGTACAACGTAAATATCTTCGTGCTATGAATTTTTTTTTTTTTTTTTTTTTTTTTTTTTTTTTTCGATGTTATCGGAATAAAATGTCATACCACTTACCTCTTAAAAAGTATGATCTTCTGACCTTAAAGTCAAGACGGAAACTTCTAGAAGTTGTGACTCTGTTCAATGTGTGCCGCAATCATTTTGATTGTCCGGACCTAGTTAGGAGTCTGAGTTACCTGGTTCCTCGAACAGTTCGTGTACGTGAGGTACGCACTCGACATCTATTTGCTACTAGCCTCTGTAAATCCAACGCTGGCTCGCGTTCACCACTTCATCGTTTGGTTGAGACATATAACAATGAATTTAATTCAATCGACATTCTTTTTCTCGGTAAAAATTTATTTAAGAAGCAAATCCGAGCAACCCTAAAAAATCAGCAAATTAATACATAATAACGTAATGTTTATTAATACGCACACAAATTTACTTTTCCTGTATTTCTTTTATATATTATTTAAAAATCCAGATATGAGTTCTAGGACAATAACCGTTGTGTATTGTTTCTGTGTTACTAGCTAGTTTTAAATACTTTAGATTGTAATCTGTGGAGAACGTAGTGGGTAGCATAATTATATAAATGTAATATTTAAGATAGTATGACTGTATCTTATTGTGCTACTGTTTGTTTTTCCTTCAATAAATAAAATAAAATAAAATAAACAGGACGGAGGAAAGGCCCTCATACCATCTCTGGGCTAATCCCTTTAGCTTTGGTAATGCAAAATGTATTACTTGCTTTTCCGACCATGCATAAATGGTGGCGCACTCATTAACTTTATGGAGCCACATAGTCATTGTCAGACAAGGTCCGAAAGACTGGATAACTCCGATAGAGAAGTGGACTCACCCGTGGTCTTCTGCGTCGAGGCTTGGACATCCCTCACAGTGCAGGCCCGGGGCTGCCTCACTAGACTACCTGACCGGGACCTTGCAGTGCCAGGAGAGAGACGCGCCGTACCTCAGCGGTACTCCCGACTGGAAGCCCGGTTGTCCACCAAGTGAACCTCCCGGCTGAAGGCCCGGTGAACCTCCCTACTGGAAGCGAGATGGTCCACGTGGTGAACCTCCCTGCTGGAAGCGCGATGGTCCACGTGGTGAACCTCCCGGCTGGAAGGCCGGTGATCCAGCCGGTGAATCCCCCGGCTGGAAGCCCGGTGAACCTCCCGGCTGTAAGCGCGGTGGTCCACGCGTTGATCCTCCCGGCTGAAAGTCCTGTGAAACTCCCGGCTGGAAGCGCGGTGGTCCACGCGGTGAACCTCCCGGTTGGAAGCGCGGTGGTCCACGCGGTGGACCACCGCGGTTCAGGGTTAAAATAAAGAATAAAAGATAGTTGTTCATGTACTTACTTATTATATTTCTCGAACCGAAACACAATACAACCAACACTATTTACATTCACGAGTGCACAAGTTGATGTTCTATTCAAGACTGTGCTCGGAGCACTGGCACGACAACCTAAGCGACGTTTGCCCCACCATCCTGTCTACACATGACATCCTGTCTTAATTCTAACCAATGCGGTCCGATTGGTTAGTCGTGCCATATCCGAACACAGTTGTTACTACAATAGTCAATACAGTACTTTTAATATGAAAATCAGGTTTAATTAAACATATACAATTGGAAAAATAGCTAGATAATTTACTATTGATTACAGTACAATTTTACCGCACTGTTTTAATTGAAGACACTACTTCAATTAAAACAGTGCGGTGTACGTCTCAAGGTTGCACCAAATGGGAGGCCAGCTCAGCATGTGCCAGGCAAATATACCTGACGCTGATATTCTGCTGGATCCCTGCATTGACATACGGTCGCTGAGCAGTCGTAATGTTGGTGTTATGACAGTGTGATGGGAGGTACATAGAAGCAATTGTTTTTCTATTGTTTTTGCTAACAGCACTCAAGGGGTAAACATGTTAACAATAATTAAATATACGTAAATAACTTGTGTAGTTCTTACCCACGACAAAAAATCCAAACCCAAATAAAAGGTATTGGAGACGAAAAACCAAAAACATCAAATTACACAATCAACATTACTTTACAACCAAGGTACTCTAGATTACAAATTGACGGTAACGCTAATAGTACTACCAAAACTTGGATAAAGCACTTAAGGCAGATCCAACTTATTATAAAAAGGGACCAATTGACATATTATTTGGTGCCCAAGAGTATAGCAGAATATTACTACAGGGTTTCGATAGACTACGGGATGGGATAATCGTACAAAACACAGAATTAGGGTGGATTTTATCCGGCTTTTATCCCAATGACACGAAGAATGGAGTTAAAAAACTAAGTATGGTGGCTTGCACCGAAGAGGTACGACAACTGACAAAATTTTGGGAAATAGAAGAAATTCAACAATACTACAAACTTACACAGGATGACCAAACCTGTGAAAACTACTAATGTCAGGTTTTTAAATACTTATCAATCGTAAAAGCATTTTAGTCGTTTATTTGTACATTTTATTTCTTATAATGGCAACACTACTTTTAAAATGAACGTCAAGACTGGGTACGCGGGAGTGGGCGCGGTCTTTTTGGCGCGGGGACAGCACCGAATACGGACGTTTGACTTGTGAAAAAAGGAAAATTAACATCTACCCCTCGGGCAAGATATGTAAGTTTATTATGATTATTATTATTTAATAACCATTAGACAATTCATGTGAGTTTTATTTATCCAATATCTCAGAAGTGGAATTAACCTGGTTATTACCCACTGAGTTACAGTTTAATACCTACTTCAATTTTTTTTTTGTGATTTTGGTGGTTAGGCCAAAATTTTTTGTTTTAAATTTTCAGTTCAAAAGTAGGTGTATATGGTAGTGCCTGCATAGGTGATGGTTGCAAGGGGACCCAAAAATTTCACTAGTTTTGACCAACGAAGCCCCGTTTTCAAGATAAATCAATTTATATTTTGAAATACCCCACAATTATTTTAGCATGTTTTATTGAGTAGTTACATACCCAACGTTTTAAAGTTTCAGAGTTAAGATGCAACGACCTATCGAACCTTCTCCGGGGCGGTGCCTGAGGACGCCTAACCGTAGAGAAGCGGGTCGTAGTGCAGACTCAAACAGACGAAGCCGCAGCCACACGCGTCACGAAAGCGGAGGCTACCGCAGCCGCAGTCGCGTGCGCACTCCGAAACAAAAGCAGGAACGTGACAGTGTCCGATAACTGGAGAGTGAGTTGGAGCATTATCGCGAGCGCATTCGCGCTATGGAGAGTGAACTGAGCCGAGAGCGAAGCCTTAGACGGCGCGCTTCTCCTTCGGTCAGTGTTGAGCGTTGTCATCGCTCCTCGAAGGACAATGAACCGAACCGGTTGCGATCTCGAGACAGAAGCCCACTTCGAGATCGCAGCCTTGCAGTGAAGAGATCCTGTGAAGTACGTGATGCTGTTGAAGACGCAACGGTGTCAACTCTGAACAAACGGTCAGACAGCCCAACTTTTAACTCTAAAGATATTATGAACTTCATAAATTCAGTAAAAAATATAAATTAATCACAACCGATAACAGTAACACCTCAGTCGCAAAATTTTAGTAGCAGTAGTAGTGTTAGTAATAAAAATATTTTACCAGATTTTGACCCTTCTTTAAAGAGTCAGCGAATAGATATTTGGCTTAAAAAGGTAAATGAGTGTGCCACTGTCTACGGTTGGGATGAAAGGACTGTAATACATTTTGCTATGCAAAAACTGCAAGGATTGGCCAAAATGTGGTATGAGAGTTTGAACTCCATACTATTTAGTTAGAGTGAGTGGCAGCATAAATTGACATGTGCTTTTCCGTTTGATCAAAATTATGGACAATCCTTGGAGGACATGCTTAAGAGAAGGAGTAGGTTTAACGAACCTCTTGAGATCTATTATTATGAGAAACTGGCTCTTATAAACCATTGCGACATCGAAGAAAAACGTGCAGTGGAGTGTATTATTCATGGGTTGAGCGACAGGACAATGAGGTCTGGTGCCAACGCGTTGCGTTGTGCCCAACCCGATCAATTGCTACAATTTCTCATGAGAAACAAGGATATTTTACCATCTTCTTAAAGGTCGTCATCGGACGGTCATCCTCGACAGACAAGTTTTCAAAAAATTGTGGCTTTGCAGAAACCAATAGTAACGAAAATAATACTAAATTATTTTGTTATAACTGCAAAGAGAAAGGTCACCTGTACGTTAGAAGTCCCAAGGCTTTAATTCAATGCCATAAGTGCCATAGAGTTGGTCACAAAACTGAAAACTGCGCGGTAAAATTTAGAAATGACGAAAATCCTGATACTTTACAATATACAATGCTAATATTAACATCGGAATCAATTTCGAAATTCATTAAAGAATGTACAGTAAATAATGTCCCAATAAAAGCTTTCGTTGACTTTGGTAGTGAGGTTACGCTGATTATGCAGTCCGCAGCTTCATCGTTGGGTCTAACCCATAATAGTTCTTCTATACTTTCAAGAGGTTTTGGTAATTATATTATACACTCCAACGACAGGGTGGAGGTTGACTTGAACATTAACGGTGTTAAAGGTCGTGTTTTATGTCAAGTGGTAAGGATACGCTTCTTGATTTACCCTTGCTTGTAGGACAATCGTTTACAGAATTCTCACATGTCATCGTGTATCGGGTACACGGAGGAGTGTATCAGGTCAAAAACTACTTGCTTTACAGTTATATAATGCCATTGTCTGAATTCTATCGGTTGCGAGAGGCGGTCATAAAGAAATTAGGATGCACGAGCGCCACGGAGATAGGAATAACTTACGCTAGGTAGTACTAAAGGGCGCAAGGTGGCAAATTTGTCGCATGTCTCATGACGATATCGGACATTTTGGTGCGTTGGTTCCCTAAAAGTCTCTATTTATAAAAATATGTTCAAGCGTGTCTTGAATGCGCATATTCTAAGAAAACCACGGTTGTTGATGGCCATTTACACCCGAACACTAAAATAGAAGTGTCTTTTCACACCATTCATGTGGTCCACCTTGGGCCCTTTGTACGTTCGAAGTTGGAAAATTCTTACCTCTTTACTATAGTATTCACAAAGTTTGTATTCATTAAACCAGTACGAAACACTAAGACGCAAACGGCTGTAAAAGTTCTTGAAGACATATTCTGTACGTTTCGGGTTCCTGATCGTGTCATTAGTGACCGCGGAACATGTTTCACATCACAGGCGTTTAAACGTTTTTGTTTAGATAAGGGCATACGTCATATTTTAAACGCGGTCGCTAGTCCGAGATCAAACGGACAGGTAGAGCGATATAATCGTACCATTTTGAACTCATTGACTGCCCAGAATCTTAAATTTGATGAAAGAAACTGGGATGAAGTAGAAAAGGTTCAATGGGGTATGAATAATACCCGCCAAAAGACCACGGGTAGGACGCCGGCTGAAGTCATGTTCGGACTAAATATGAACGCAGAGATTGACCCTAGGCTTAATGAGTTAGTACGGGAAAGTAGAGAAGATCCAGAAATTTTACGCGAATCTATCAAAGATAAAATTGACATAGAATAGGAAAAGATAAAATCCTACGGAGAGGGCGATCTAGTAAAATTACGAGAACTTCGTTTGAAAATGGCGGTAAAAGTAAAATAAAACTCATACCCCCTTACGTTGGACCTTATCGTGTGATTGCTGTGTTGGGTAACGATCGTTGCAGACTGGCTGCTATACCTGGGATGTCCAATACCAGGAATAAATGAAAAACCACTGTCGCTGCTGATTGCATGTTGCCATGGGTACACGTAGCCGCGTTAGATGTAAATGAGGGAAGTGATGATAAACCGAATAGTAGTAATGATGAAGATTAAGATGCCTAAGTTCATGAATGATTTAAGATTATCAATTAAGTTTACATTTACGTTATTATGCTGTCACCCTCATCTTTGTCAATATGCTAATTAAGTTTATAAAGATTTTTATTTTTAATTCTATAGAGTTTGATTTAAAAGTTTGATGGTCACATTGGAATGAACTTTAGAAGGATGTGTTAAAAGATATAATAATATCTACTTATTATAACAATGTGGATTACTTGATGAGACATATTTTGACTATGCATACTGTTGTGTTGACAGATGTATAATTAAATAGTATGAATAATGAGATAATATGGTGGTTTATGAGATGGTTCACTACCAATTTAACATTCATTTATATATTTATATGTTCATTCCCTGCTTGTGGGAAGGAAGCCACAAATATGGATTTATTTATATATCCGTTCCCTGCTTGTGGTATAGAAGCCACAAGTATGGACTTATTTATATATCCGTTCCCTGCTTGTGGTATAGAAGCCACAAGTATGGATTTATTTATATATCCGTTCCCTGCTTGTGGTATAGAATCCAAAAGTATGAATTTATTTATATGTTCGTTCCCTGCATGTGGTATAGATGCCACAAGTATGGATTTATTTATATATCCGTTCCCTGTTTGTGGTATAGAAGCCACGAGTATGGATGAATGTATATGTTCGTTCCCTGCTTGTGGTATAGATGCCACAAGTATGGATTTATTTATATGTTCGTTCCCTGCATGTGGTATAGAAGCCACAGATTTATTTATTTGTTCGTTCCCTGCTTGTAGTAAAGAAGCCACAAGTATGGATTTATTTATATGTCCGTTCCCTGCTTGTGGTATAGAAACCACAAGTATGGATTTATTTATATGTTCGTTACCTGCTTGTAGTATAGAAGCCACAAGTATGGATTTATTTTATATATTTGTTCCCTATTTGTGGGAAGGAAGCCATACGTATGATTTTATTATATTTGCACAACTTGTAATTGTTTATTTTTTTTATTTAGTAATTTTTGTGGGCCGGATTCGATGCTGTCATTTATGTGGACCGAGTGCTAGGTGATAGAACTAAGTCACTAGCGTGCATGAGGACATGCACTACGTCAGGATGGTCGAGTGTTAGGTTTTTAAATACTTAATAATCGTAAAACATTTTAGTCGTTTATTTGTACATTTTATTTCTTACAATGGCAACACTACATTTAAAATGAACGTCAAGACTGGGCACGCGGGAGTGGGCACGGTCTCTTTGGCGCGGGGACGGCACCGAATATGGACGGTTGACTTGTGAAAAAAGGAGAATTAACATCTACCCTTCGGGCAAGATATGTAAGTTTATTATGATTATTATAATAACCATTAGACAATTCATGTGAGTTTTATTATCCAATACTATAAAGAAACAACTATAAGAAACCCAGACGGAACTTACACTGTACGACTTCCTTTCAAGGATTCAAACATAAACCTAAACTTAAACGGCGAATCACGCAGAAAAGCCACTGCACGACTATTATAACTAGAATGACAATTCGCAAAAACGAAATTTACGACAACAATACATTGAATTTATGAATGAATATTTACATATGGGTCATATGAAAAAAGTAGATACAACGAACTAAAACTTAGGAAAATACTACATACCACATCAAGCGGTAATTAAAGAAGACTCACTCACTACAAAATTACACGTGGTTTTTGATGCGAGCAGTAAAAGCAGCACAAAAATAAGCCTTAACGACAACATGTATAAAGGTCCACGATTACAACAAGACTTATCTACTATACTCTTACGATGGCGAAAACATAAGTTCGCCTTTATGGCGGATATAATGAAAATGTACCGATTTATAAAAAAAAATGAATTAGACTTCGCACATCAAAGAATACTATGGAGATTTTCTCCCAAACACGCAATGAGTGAATACGAGCTCACAACAGTTTTTTTTCTTTTTTTTTAACAAGCGCCCTCTTTCTTGCGGTACGAACATTGCAACAACTTGCAATAGACGAACAAAACAATTACCCAATCGCAAGTCAAGCTACATTACAAGATTTCTACGTGGATGATGTTCTGTCCGGAGAGTCACAGGAAGATGCAGCGAAAGAATTACAGAAACAGTTAATATCCATGTTGAACAAGGGCGGTTTTAAACTTCGAAAATGGTCGTCAAACAGTTCAGAACTACTGGAAAACATACCAGCGGAAGATAAAGACGATCAGATGCTCAAACTACCGTTAGACAAGACCAGGAAGTCGTTGGGCATAACATGATCACCGCGTGAAGACAGTTTTTATTTCCAAATAACTTTACCGGAAATTAAAAAACCAACAAAAAGGTTTATTATGTCAGAAGTTGCAAAAATATTCGACCCGCTGGGTTGGTTAGCACCAATTATAATTACAATGAAGCTGCTTATACAAGAATTCTGGACAAATAGCATAGGACAGGATCAGCCTGTCTATGGCCTACTCCAGAAAAGATGGACAGAATTACAAAAACAGCTGAAAAGCATAGACAAAATTTAAGTGCCACAGTGGTGTTACATAACATACAGCACAGAGATTGAGTTGTATGGTTTCAGCGACGCTTCCGAAAAAGCATACGGAGTGGTGGTATACAGTGGTGTAAAAATCAATAACAGCTACTACATTACATTATTACAAGCAAAATCGAAAGTAGCACCAAATAAACAAAAAACTACCTTGCCTCGACTTGAGTTATATGCTGAACTGCTACTAGCCGATTTGGTGGAAAAGGTTAAGGAAGCGCTTAATTGCAAGAATATTTCAATATCTTGTTGGACGGATTCTATGATCACCTTAGGCTGGATAAGAGGAGAGACTGTACGGTGGCAAACGTTCGTAGCCAATAGGGTGTCACAAATAAAACAACTTTTACCGAACGTAAAATGGAACCACGTAATTTCTGCTGAGAACCCGGCTGATATCATCTCAAGAGGTCTGGAACCGAAAAAACTTGTCAACTATTATTTATGGTGGAACGGTCCACAGTGGCTAAGAACTGATCAGGTTCACACCACGAGAAGTTTGCCGCAGCCGAAGGAAGAAATCAAGTTGTGTCATATAAGTACAACTGATATTGAGAAGAATGATCTGGAATAGGTTTTCCAGTTTAGATAAAATGATAAGGGTGTTGTCTTACTGCTACAGATACGGAAACAAACATACAATAAATGAGCCAGTATCTTGTATTGAACTAACTGAGAGTGACGACAAAACGAATACTTAGGAAAATACAACAAGAAGAATTGCAAACTATTCAAAGTGGACAACCGTTGAAGAAAAATAAAAAACTATCCACTTTAGATCCATTTATCGACGAGGATGGACTACTAAGAGTTGGAGGCAGGTTACAAAACTCCGAACTGCCTTACAATCAGAAACATCCAATACTTTTACCATATAATCATCATGTAACGTCATTAATTATACAAGACGCACATTTAAAAACGTTGCATGGAGGTAACAAATTGACTTTATATGTTATGTATGACAAACATACTGGATCCTTAGCGGAAAAAGAAAGTGACAAAGACAAAGACAAAGATATTTTATTTCAAGTAGGCCACCAAGCGGCACTTTTGAACGTTACATTTTACAAATAATAATAATTGATTCTACCGTGCATTCGGAAAGTAGCTTGCAATGGAGAAGAATGCACAAGAAACTCCATACTTACTCTTTTTAAACAAAAAAAAAATTTTTTTTACAATATTTAGGTACATTAAGTATATACCTTGATGAATGAAATTGAGTTTATACAATTACAAATATATTTATACAGTCTTCAGAAGGTCCAACAATAATTCAAAACAATAATGTTCTGCAAATCACTTGTTTTTGCGCCCTAGTGGCTGTGGAGCTGGACTAGCATTTAGCCAAGCATTTTTATCAGTGATGTAATCCCCCAACTTATAATATGCCAGCCTGCATAGTGTGCGTTTTATACAAGTTTTAAATTTCGTCTCATTCAGTTCAAGAATGTGAGGAGGAATTTTATTGTAACATTTTGTACAGTACCCCATGAAAGATGAGGCTACTTTAGCCAGTCTGAAACCTGGTTGAACTAATTGGTCCCTATTTCTAGTAACATAATTATGTCTGTCGCCGTTTTTACTAAAAAGATGTAAATTCTTTCTCACGTACATGATGTTTTCATAAATATATTGACAAGGAACCGTCATGATGTTAATGTCCTTAAACAGTTCCCTTAGAGAATCGCGCCGGCGAAGATTGTATATCGCTCTGATGGCTCGTTTTTGCAGAATAAAAATTGACTCAATGTCTGCAGCCCTTCCCCATAGTAAGATACCGTAAGACATTATACTATGAAAATAACTAAAATAGACTAGTCTGGCGGTATCCACATCCGTTAACCGACGAATCTTTCCAACAGCATAAGCCGCCGAACTCAGCCGCCCCGCAAGGGATACCAAATGAGGACCCCATTGCAACCTTGAGTCTAGCGTGATCCCCAGGAAAACCGTTTTATCGACGAATTCTAGCTTCTCCTTGTTTAATATAATGTCACAATCAGTACTTTTGACATTCGGCAAGGAAAATTTTACGCACTTGGTTTTTTTACCATTTAAAACTAAATTAAGTGAAGAGTATAATTAACAAATGTGTGAGGTGCATACGATACAAAGCAGACACAAACTCTCAAAAAATGGGAATACTACCAAAGGCACGAGTGACGCAATCCTACCCGTTCAGTTATACTGGAGTTGACTATGCGGGACCAATACAAACAAGAACTATGAAAGGAAGAGGTCACAAGTCCTATAAATCATACATTGCTGTTTTTGTATGTTTAGCAACAAAAGCTACACATCTAGAATTGGTGGGAGATTTAACAACCGAAACCTTTATCGCAGCGCTACGCAGATTCATGGCACGAAGAGGTCACGTGTCACACATCTACAGTGACAATGCAACAAACTTTGCAAGAACAGCCAACTTCTTACATCAGGAAATATTACAAATCACGCAATCACCGCAATTTAAAAACGAAATAACAAAAATAGGAACCCAATTTAATTCCTCCGTCATCACCACATTAATGGCCGTTGGCAAAAATCAAAGAAATTCACCCGGGAGATGATGGTGTAGTTAGAGTTGTAACTCTTCAGAAATCAACAGGCACTTGTCAGAAAATATCAATTCATACGTCGATCCCGCTCCTTGTAAACGAAAACAAAGATATTAATACAATGAGCTATGACAAACAAACGTTTACGCCTACGCAATGTAACATCTCAACTGCCATAATAAACAAAAAAGGCACACCAAAAAATTGGATTCAGAGATTACTATTACATACAATAATTATTCTATTAATTGGCACGGTGACATAAATCCAGGACTATATGTTGAAAAAATAGGAACCACAACAATTAACCGGGGAACGTTTAGAATAGAAACTGTTTACGAGAAAGAAAGTTTGGAAAAAGTCCAAAAAAAGATTGAAAAAATTACTTTACAATTTCAACAATTTTGCAAGGATACTCAAAACATCATGTACGAGACACTATGCAATGAATTTTATCACCATTTAAACGAAAAAAGAGCGAAGTTTGAAACAACAAAGGAATACCTAACAGAGATAAGAAATACTAGGAAGAAACGAGGCATCTTGGGACAACTTTTAATATCGGTGTTTGGAGTTAATGATGAAGTATACAGCGACATAGATACATTAAATAATAACCAACAGAAACTTATAGACGCTGCCAATCATCAAACAAAGATAATGATAACTACCATCGCAGGTGTAAACCAAACTGAAGAGCAAATCCAGAAAAAGTTAGAAAAGTTTCAAACAAAACTAATGAAGCAATATTGTTTATGAACAGAAACAATGTTTGGTATTAATCTATTGACAAAAATCATATTAAGATACAAGTAATGCAAGCTTACGAATTAGCAAACAATTATATAAATGAAATTATGGACTACTATACAGGGTTCCTGGAAATTTATTTACAAAAAGCAACTGTGTATAGTATTTTAACGCCAAGACTCATCAGCAACATAATAAAAGTAGCTAATCAAAAGCTACCATCAAACTTAAAGATTATTCAGGGTCAAATAATACAGACAGAGATGAATGTAAATAATACCCACATAAGAATGTACGCATACTTTCCAATACACGATGTATCAAAATATACTCTTATACACATTACGCCCATACCAGAGAGGAAAGCTGATGGATCATTCGAGTGTTTGACTATTCAGCAGACATTCATGGGTTTTGATTATAACAACGAGCGTTACTTTGAACTAAGTCAAGAAGAATTTAAAGACTGTCATAATAGTAATACAGAGTTTGTCTGCTATCCTGTGGCTGTCAAGAACATGCAATTAAATAAAAATTGCATTGTTGAACAACTATTTAAAACTGAAAACTACACCCAAACTCAAAACGCGTCGACGACCTACAGATTATCGACAGATGTTTTATGGAAGCAATTATACATGCAAAACACTTGGCTTTTCATTACAGCAAAATCGGTTACCGTATCGACTGTGTGTGACGGCCAAAGAAAAGAAGTGACGATTCAAGATGTCGGAGTTCTACATATCTCCGAGAATTGCGTCATTAAAACACGTAGTAACATACTTGCTGCAAAGAGAACAACAACAATGACAGTGCTAGCTTCTTATTCCAAAACAACGAACTTCTCCCTTAATACGCAGATTGTACCGACAAACTTAAAGGAAATATCCAAAGAAGAATTAGTGTTAGACAGTTCAAAAGGTGTTTTCGACCATTTAGTCACATCCGAAAGAAACATACAAACTGAACTAGAAAACACGATTTGGAAACAATTAGAGTCACATACATACATAGCTAGCATCAGTATTTCACTTTAACTGTACCATACGAGATCATCGAGCTGTACCAACTAGGGTCCTGTTCCTGAGAGTCGCCAGAATGTTTAATGTTACCTTTGAACATTGACTCAGCATTCGGCCCGGCTGACGCGTGGCCCAGATAAAATACTGTGTGGTTGCATCCTACACGCATAGGACACAGACACATTTGTGCATTCGTGTGTATTAAGACAAAATAGTATTTAAGCTGTACAATATTGTATTTTTTTTTTATTCAACAACTATGTATAATAATATTATATATGTACATACTTAAACACTAAACAAAAGTAAACTTTACAAACTTAAAATTAAACTAACTACTTACACTATATACAAAAGAAAGGTACACTTAGGCGTCGAAGTACTCATCCACATCGCTGTCATCCGGGAACGTGCCCAGAAGACTGGCAGCATTGCCACGTTGAATGGCAATGCTGATTCTTTGCGCAAAGAAAGAACCAGCCCTCTGGTCACACACGGTATCGATCAGTCGGCGAGAGATATCCTTAAAAAGGAGACGTGCACTTGGGCCCCATGACCCAAGCGTTTCGACCCCAAACGGCTATATTGTAAATAAATCAGAATTTATATTCTTGTCTCACTACCCCTCGCTGTGGCCAAGACACTTTTAGCCGTCTCTGATCAGTCCTGTGAGTCTGCTGGACTGGCAGTGAGTGTACCCTTCCCGAACTTGGAATTCCTGCCCACTATCCGTCTGTAACCTTAGGATGGAACCTTGGAACTTATAAGTTCAGGATGTCTGCACCTTCACATGGTGCAGACATCCTGAACTTATCTATATATTTATTTATCACACACAAGTTATATGGTAGGTTAGGGCTGTAGGGCTTAGGGTCGTAGGGACTGTTAGGCTGTATGGTCTTAGTAGGTCCTCTAACTTATCATATATTTTCATGTACTGTCACACCCTTAACATTACTGCGGCCTCACGCGACGTATGTTAGGGTGGGCGTGTGTGATTATACCGAAGTTAAAAAACAAACGGAGAGGGATTCGTTATTAAGTAGAATTTTAAACTACCTGCGAGATGGTTGGCCAGATAGGTGTGAAATAGTGAACTTACAACCGTATTTTAATAGGAAAGCGGAACTGTACGAGGAGTTAGGCTGTGTCATGAGCGGTCACCGGGTGGTGATACCGGCAAAATGCTGGGATAGGATTTTAAAAATTATCCATGAGCCGCACATGGGCATCTTAAAGTCGAAGGCGTTGGCAAGCAGCTACGAATGGTGGGCGGGCATCGACGAGGCGGTGGAGCGCGAGTGCCGTGCGTGCACCGTGTGCGCCACGTACGCGGACGACCCGCCGCGGTCTGCCCCTCGCCCTTGGCCCTGGCCCGCCAGACCGTGGTCCCGACTGCATCTGGACTTTATGGGGCCCATATGCGGGCAAAGTTATTTAGTCGTAGTAGACGCAACATCCAAGTGGCTGGAGGTATTCCAAGTTCCCAGTACGGCAGCGAGTCATACGATGGTCAGGTTGCGCGAGCTGTGGAGTAGGTTGGGAGTCCCTAGGCACATAGTTACTGATAATGGGCCACCGTTCACTAGTAGTGAACTTGCGCAATTCGTGCAAAGTGACGGTATCCAGCATATATTCACAGCTCCCTATTATCCATCATCCAATGGAGCCGCGGAAAATGCTGTTATTTTAGTAGTAGTTAAAAAAGAGTTATTAAAAAAGCTTATTTAGATAACAAAAGTGTAGAACAGGCTTTAAACACATTTTTGTTAAATTATAGGAATACGGAACATTGCACTACTGAAATAAGCCCATCAGTCGCACTTATTGGGAGACGGTTGCATACCAAGTTAGACGTGCTAAAACCCGATGTGGAAGTTAGAGTACAAAAAGCACAGGAAAAGCAGGTTGAAAATGCGGGAGGGACGGAATGGAGGGTGAAAGTAGGAGACGAAATATGGTATCGACAATATCTAAAGGGGGAGAAATGGTTGTCCGGTACTATAGCTAACTCGTCAGGGCCAAGCAACTATAAGGTACTAGACAGTAACGGTAAATAGGTGCATAGACACATCGATCAGTTTAGGCGTAGGAAGAGGAGTTCTCTGGTAGTCCCCACAGAGTTGTCACGTTCGCCGGAAAGTTCACTTCCTAGGGTAGCACCAAAATCGCCCCTCGTGGGCCTGTCGGAGCAGCCGAAGGCCTCGTTGGCGTCGTCATCACCTGCGTAAGAGCCTGCGTCGTCACCGCCTCAGAAAAAAGATCTGACCGACCGAGATCAAGTGGCAGAAGAGTTCTCGATACCACCGTCCATGCCTGTACCGTCCCAGTTTCGCCCCATTAGGAAATGTAGGTTAAATAAAGATGTTAATTTTAAGATTCAGTTAAGGATTTTGTTAAAGATTTAGTTAAGGATTTAGTTAAGGATTTAGTTATGGATTTAGTTAAGGTTTTAGTTAATGATTAAGTTAAGGATTTATTTAAGGACTTAGTTAAGTTGTAACTAATTTTAGTCGCTTTGTTGTTATTTAGTGGTGGAGGAATGTAATGTAGGTATATTGATAAATATGTGTAAGTAGGTAGGTCTGGCGCCGGCAGCAGCCGACAGTTCGCAATATACGATCTAACCAAGTGCCCGTGTTTTAATACGTCTCCCGCCGGTCACAAATATCACAGTTATGTTGATTATCATACCAATAAGTGAAAATGTCGAAGACTGCATAGCTATGTGATTTAAAGATAAAAAAATAAAGACTGACTGATTTTAATAACGTTTTCTTAATTTTTCCCTCAAAACATTATCCTTGTAAGAAATTGGGTTTCGGTTTCTGTCGTAAAAACCAGTTTCGGTCGGATAGTATAAAATACATTCGCATGACTGGAGAGAGAACAATGAGGTTAGCCTTTTCCTCTGGGTTTAGGTTGTCCGTTCGTAATCTTGAAATTACATCTTTTGCACGAGTTATCGTTTGTTGAGTACGCGTGCACTCAGTATTAAATAGCTCCGCTTGCCCTGGGCGATCGAGTGAGAATAATATGTCATTAGGTGACCTATTCATAAGTTCTAAGTAGCCGCGGTTATTATTGGCAATGGTTGCAATGCATTCGTGGACTCTGTGCGTTCGTTAATAAAGGCGTCACATTCCGCGATGTTGACAGGGATGCGGATAACTGTAGTCCCTGCTGGAATTAATCCTGCTCGCGATTTGTCTGTATGGCAGCTGTCTCTGTGCCTGTAGGTTTTATTCTATCCTGGTTTTGAAGGCACTAAAGTCTCCGGAAAATCCTGCTCGGCATGGTTATCCTTTGTCTGTGGCTGAGGAACGTCAGATTGCTGGTCATCTGCAGTCATAAAGTAAGTCGGATGACTTGAGAAACTGGAGCCATAGTCACTGTCAGAGTAGTTGTAGTCAGCACAGTAATCTTACACCGGTTCTTTGGTAGTAATTGTTATACGAGTTGTCATAGGTAGCACATTCATTATCACTCACATTCATTTTCGGGTTTTAAAATAGTTTGTAGGCGGTGGGTTCCCTGACCTATTCCAGTCATGACCTGCCAGCCTATTGGTTGGGGGTAGAGGCCTGGTGGTAAAGCGTTGAACTGCACTCATGGGTCAAAGACCTGATGGTGGATGATTTTGGTACGGTACTCGGTAAACATTACTACGGGGGTTATAGTTGGGTGGTGGTGCACTCAACCTTCTTTGCATGTTAGCGGGGCTGTGCTGCCGATATTGATTCGATCAAGCGAATCTGAAAGGTTTAGGGGGCCTTGTGGTGCGCTGACCTGCGGGAGTTATGCGGCCACGGGAGAGTAATTGCTGTTGGTGGTACTGCAACACTTAGTGTTGACTGACCCCTCTGGGGCTCACTGCGTTGCTGCAGATGCTATATAATTATTCCTCCTGAACGTATTCAAGAACCTTCTCAATGGTAGCCAGCCGCATGCAAAGTATCCAAGAACCTAGGGGCTCCTTTAAACCGCGAATAAATGCCTGCATAGTCACTTTCTTATACAGTTCGCGCTTTGGCCCAACAGTAGTCGGTTTGGTCTCATGCGGCGTCACGTATGTCATTATTGTACTAAACATTTGGGCGCACGGTTGGCGCAGTGGTTGAGCGATTGACTGCTGCGCTGCGTGTCGCGGGTTTGTTCCGGCTCTGGGTGTTTGTGTATGTGAATTTATATGTTTGTAAACGCACCCACGATACAGGAAGAAATGCCTAGTGTGGAGCAATGTTTAAAAAACAAATAAAAAAAAAACAGTCTTGCAATGATCATAAAACTCCCCCAGGAGTTTTATGATTATTGGAAGACTCTGTTTCGGTTGAGCGATTGACTGCTGCGCTGCGTGTCGCGGGTTTGTTCCGGCTCTGGGTAGTGGGGGCAATGATTTAAAAAAAACAGTGTCTTGCAATGATCATAAAACTCCTGGGGGGTCTTGCCACCCTGCGTAGCTATGGAAAGGTCACTGTACAATGCGGTTTCATCACGTTGGTCTGAAAAATTGTTGACCAGAGCAGTTCGAATGCCTAACCAACTTTGCGGTATCCCATTAGAGTTTATGGTACATAAGGCCGTACCAGAAATCTTGTTTAGTATCCCACTTAAGAGGCACAAGTTAGAGAATTTGCCTCCGGGCACACTGCTTAAGTACTGCGTTGCTAATGAATCACAGTTTTTAATAAACCGCGTATTCACGTTAGGGTTCCTATCAAACTCCGGGCAAAGGCGAAGAGCCTTAAATCCGATGACGGTAACCCATCTCTAAGTTGTCTAAAACTATATCTCTATTAATATCTACAGTTCGTCGGCGGGCCTGACGCGATTCAGGCTGCCGAGCACTTGAGGCTCTGGGATGGTAAATCTTGAAGGTTAGGATTTAGAAGGGAACAACAAACGAGAATAACACTAGATACTGTTTCTCTCTGCGAATTGATTTCCAGATTCTCCTCTTGGTCTGCAGCAGGTCCGTATGTTCAGGATATTCGGAATGGTGCTTCATAGCCACCCGGGTGACACGAGACGTGATTATCGATGTAAGATGTGAGTCCCAACGTCTCCCACGGATATCCTACCGACTATGCTAATTACGCTTACCACAGCCGGGGGATTGAAAGGAACCGAAATTATACTTATAAATTTTAATGTCCCCTCCAAGTCGATGTGAGAGCATACAGTGGTTACAACTATTATTTAACAGAACTAATTACAACTAACTACATACAAGTATTGATTCCAACTTGAGGTAGGAATGCCTTCTTCTTACAAGACGTGCTTGTTAATATTGTTTCAGTATTGATTGATGCTTTGACGTCATGGCTGCGTCGGCTTCAAGGTAACTGCACCGTCGCCAAGGTATATGAATACTTAGTGTGCGCAATGTCAGCAGATTCCTAGGCATACGTAACATGTGTTACTAATATAGTTTATAAGTAATGCGTAATACTAATAAAAATATAGACCTTGCGCCTGCAACTTATTCTTGTCTTTTCCGTCTAGCTTCTGCCCACGGTTTCGCCCGCGTAAAAAGTGTTTTATCATCTCAACGGAATACAAGCTAACCTACCAGGGTCTCAAACTATCTCCATGCCAAATTTCATCAATTTTTTTTCTTTACAGCGATATGTGAAATCTACAAGAAGGATGTTTTGGAGTCCCACAAGTACTTAGTAGGATTTGAAATCAATAAAACGGATGCTAAGGTATGTAATGCATAATTATCCCTTCTTTCAGCATTTGCTACCTTAAATATTGTAGGTACTTCCCCCCCCCCACTGACCACCTTTTTCTCTCTATTATCGATTACCATATTTTTCTCTATTATTATATATAAAGCTGGCTATTATTATTATACTATTATTATTATATTATTATACTATATAAAACTGCATTACCACTGACTGACTGACATAATTGTTCTCCCAGATGGTGGATGGGGAGGTGGGTATATTTTGACAGATTCGTAAACAAGTGACTCTCGTGAGTTTGGGAAAAGTCCCAAACCTCCCCTTTTCCTCCCCCCTCCTCCCCCCCTCTATCGTATCTCGGAAACTAAGGTACCGGTATTCTGTTTTTTTACGGATTCGTTTAGAGGAGGCTTGGAAAAGTAAAAACAATTATCCCTTCTTTCAGCATTTGCTACCTTAAATATTGTAGGTACTTCCCCCCCCCCACTGACCACCTTTTTCTCTCTATTATCGATTACCATATTTTTCTCTATTATTATATATAAAGCTGGCTATTATTATTATACTATTATTATTATATTATTATACTATATAAAACTGCATTACCACTGACTGACTGACATAATTGTTCTCCCAGATGGTGGATGGGGAGGTGGGTATATTTTGACAGATTCGTAAACAAGTGACTCTCGTGAGTTTGGGAAAAGTCCCAAACCTCCCCTTTTCCTCCCCCCTCCTCCCCCCCTCTATCGTATCTCGGAAACTAAGGTACCGGTATTCTGTTTTTTTACGGATTCGTTTAGAGGAGGCTTGGAAAAGTAAAAACCATTTTTCAAAGTTGACCCCCTCGGCCCCCTACTCCCCCCCTTTAAGCGGATCTCGGAAGTTGAGAGACTTGGAACATTTCTTTTTTCAGATTCATATAAAGGGGCAATGCTATAGTCACAAACAAACCAATTTTCAAAGTTGACCCCCTTGCCCCCCATCTCCCCCCTTCCCCCCCCCCGTTTTGGCGAATTTTTTTTTGTTTTTTTTACGGATTCAGCGTAGGGATCCCGAGTGGAGCGAACGTACGAGACCGAGTGCAGCGCAGGGGGGAGGTGGCGAGCGAAGCGAGCCGGCGACCTCCGTAGCGTAACGAAGGTTGAGTGGGTGAAGCGAAACTCAGTGTCTGGCGACGACAAGCAAACATTAGGGTAGGTGTAGGGTAGGTGTAGGGTAGGTGTAGGGTAGGTGTAGGGTAGGTGTAGGGTAGGTGTAGGGTAGGTGTAGGGTAGGTGTAGGGTAGGTGTAGGGTAGGTGTAGGGTAGGTGTAGGGTAGGTGTAGGGTAGGTGTAGGGTAGGTGTAGGGTAGGTGTAGGGTAGGTGTAGGGTAGGTGTAGGGTAGGTGTAGGGTAGGTGTAGGGTAGGTGTAGGGTAGGTGTAGGGTAGGTGTAGGGTAGGTGTAGGGTAGGTGTAGGGTAGGTGTAGGGTAGGTGTAGGGTAGGTGTAGGGTAGGTGTAGGGTAGGTGTAGGGTAGGTGTAGGGTAGGTGTAGGGCAGGTGTAGGGCAGGTGTAGGGTAGGTGTAGGGACAACAACACGCGAGCTGCTTGCAGCTCGCGCACCAAGCAAATACTAGTTATATTATATAAAGCTGGATTACCACTGACTGACTGACATAATTGTTCTCCCAGATGGTGAAGGGGAAGGTGGGTATATTTTGACAGATTCATAAACAAGTATCTCTCGCGAGTATGGGAAAAGTGCCAAACCTCCCCTTTTCACCCCCCCTCCACCTCCTCGCAAAAGTAAAAACCATTTTTCAAAAATGACCCCCTCGCCCCCCTTCTCCCCCCCTTTAAGCGGATCTCGGAAGTTGAGAGACTTGGAAAATTTCTTTTTTCAGATTCATATAAAGGGGCAATGCTATAGTCACAAACATACCATTTTTCAAAGTTGACCCCCTCGCCCCCCTTTCCCCCCCCGTTTTGGCGAATCTTTTTTTTTTGTTTTTTTTTACGGAATCGTTTAGAGGAGGCTCGGAAAAGTAAAAACCATTTTTCAAAGTTGACCCCCTCGCCCCCCTTTCCCCCCCCTTTAAGCGGATCTCGGAAGTTGAGAGACTTGGAACATTTCTTTTTTCAGATTCATATAAAGGGGCAATGCTATAGTCACAAACAAACCATTTTTCAAAGTTGACCCCCTCGCCCCCCTTTCCCCCCCCGTTTTAGCGAATCTTTTTTTTTTGTTTTTTTTACGGATTCAGCGTAGGGATCCCGAGTGGAGCGAACCTACGAGACCGAGTGCAGCGCAGGGGGGAGGTGGCGAGCGAAGCGAGCCGGCGACCTCCATAGCGTAACGAAGGTTGAGTGGGTGAAGCAAAACTCAGTGCCTGGCGACGACAAGCAAACATTAGGGTTATGTTTTTTGGAACAAAGTGTAGGGTAGGTGTAGGGTAGGTGTAGGGTAGGTGTAGGGTAGGTGTAGGGTAGGTGTAGGGTAGGTGTAGGGTAGGTGTAGGGTAGGTGTAGGGTAGGTGTAGGGTAGGTGTAGGGTAGGTGTAGGGTAGGTGTAGGGTAGGTGTAGGGTAGGTGTAGGGTAGGTGTAGGGTAGGTGTAGGGTAGGTGTAGGGTAGGTGTAGGGTAGGTGTAGGGTAGGTGTAGGGTAGGTGTAGGGTAGGTGTAGGGTAGGTGTAGGGTAGGTGTAGGGTAGGTGTAGGGTAGGTGTAGGGTAGGTGTAGGGTAGGTGTAGGGTAGGTGTAGGGTAGGTGTAGGGTAGGTGTAGGGTAGGTGTAGGGTAGGTGTAGGGTAGGTGTAGGGTAGGTGTAGGGTAGGTGTAGGGTAGGTGTAGGGTAGGTGTAGGGTAGGTGTAGGGTAGGTGTAGGGTAGGTGTAGGGTAGGTGTAGGGTAGGTGTAGGGTAGGTGTAGGGTAGGTGTAGGGTAGGTGTAGGGTAGGTGTAGGGTAGGTGTAGGGTAGGTGTAGGGTAGGTGTAGGGTAGGTGTAGGGTAGGTGTAGGGTAGGTGTAGGGTAGGTGTAGGGTAGGTGTAGGGTAGGTGTAGGGTAGGTGTAGGGTAGGTGTAGGGTAGGTGTAGGGTAGGTGTAGGGTAGGTGTAGGGTAGGTGTAGGGTAGGTGTAGGGTAGGTGTAGGGTAGGTGTAGGGTAGGTGTAGGGTAGGTGTAGGGTAGGTGTAGGGTAGGTGTAGGGTAGGTGTAGGGTAGGTGTAGGGTAGGTGTAGGGTAGGTGTAGGGTAGGTGTAGGGTAGGTGTAGGGTAGGTGTAGGGTAGGTGTAGGGTAGGTGTAGGGTAGGTGTAGGGTAGGTGTAGGGTAGGTGTAGGGTAGGTGTAGGGTAGGTGTAGGGTAGGTGTAGGGTAGGTGTAGGGTAGGTGTAGGGTAGGTGTAGGGTAGGTGTAGGGTAGGTGTAGGGTAGGTGTAGGGTAGGTGTAGGGTAGGTGTAGGGTAGGTGTAGGGTAGGTGTAGGGTAGGTGTAGGGTAGGTGTAGGGTAGGTGTAGGGTAGGTGTAGGGTAGGTGTAGGGTAGGTGTAGGGTAGGTGTAGGGTAGGTGTAGGGTAGGTGTAGGGTAGGTGTAGGGTAGGTGTAGGGTAGGTGTAGGGTAGGTGTAGGGTAGGTGTAGGGTAGGTGTAGGGTAGGTGTAGGGTAGGTGTAGGGTAGGTGTAGGGTAGGTGTAGGGTAGGTGTAGGGTAGGTGTAGGGTAGGTGTAGGGTAGGTGTAGGGTAGGTGTAGGGTAGGTGTAGGGTAGGTGTAGGGTAGGTGTAGGGTAGGTGTAGGGTAGGTGTAGGGTAGGTGTAGGGTAGGTGTAGGGTAGGTGTAGGGTAGGTGTAGGGACAACAACATCATAAAGTCCATACAATAAGTGCGGATTTACAAAATCAAAATATTTTATATAATTTACAAAATCTTATGACTACTACTTTTCCAATTCATTTAGGGATTCCTAAGGATTCTCAAAATTTTACAAGGGTAAGGAATACTTCTCAAAAACATGACGAAGCCGCGATCTGCTTGCAGCTCGCGCACCAAACAAATACTAGTCCAAACTATAAAGACACAAACGTCAATAAGAACTGTCGATTTTAGTGCCGTGCCCCCAACAAGTCGAACAAACAAAGGCACAGCCGGAACATACCTTTCTCGAAGCCGTGCCGAACATTTTCGACCGACGTAACTTCGTTGTGCACAAAGCTAGAAGCCAGAATTTTCATTGACTATTAGAACATAATATAACTAGGCATACTTCCTAATAGCATCCAATTTAAACTTTTAGTTTAGGAATTATTGCATGTAAAAATTACTTAATTTCGTCACTAAATAACTCACTCACTCGCTCACCAATCATCAAAATACTAAGGTACCTACTTCAGAGACTCACAAACTTCAAATTTTGAACACAATTAGTGTTTAGCCTATTAATTAAGCACGGAGAAACTTAAACACCCCGTAATTTCCGTCCCGTTTCCTATATATATAAACTGCATATGTAACTATGTAATCTCACTTATATTATAAATGTGAAAGCTTGGCTAGATGTGTGTGTGAATGTGTGGATGTATGTTTGTTACTCAATCACGCTAGACTGGCTGAATTTCATCCCAGTATAATGCTCCCTTGGGATAAGAAAACACTCTTCACCCGGATGAAGGCCGCTGGTAGAAGCTAGTCCAATATAAATATTTATCCAATATACGGAATTACAAAGTTACTTCTACAGTTCATACAATTTTTAGACACCTACACTGCTTATCTAGGTAGGTAGGTAAATAGAGAAAATAAAAAAAAAATAGGTACATAAAGCAAATCAGATAGGTATGCAGGGCACATCAACATAGATGTTTCGTGTGCGTAAAATCAACGAGTGTATTACTTCGCCTATTTATTAGTCAAAGTCAAAGCACTTTATTTCAAGTAGGCCAGTTACAGGCACTTTTGAATTGTCAAAAGACAAAATAAAATATTACAAAATTATGGTGCTGCAGTCCCAGTCACAAGACATAATAACTGTGAAAGTACCGTAGATGCCCATTCCAAGGCGTAGATCTCTATGGAGAAGAACGGGCAAGAAACTCCATGGACATTCTTTTTCAATTAGGTAATTATTACAAATCATTTGTTACATCATTCATGTTGAGATTACACATTATGTGAGAACGATGTAGAAAGTTAAAAGTGTCCATAGTAAATATAAAAAGACAATTCAGAAATAAAATTAGAATCAATTAAAATAAACCATGGCAGCTAAGAGATGACCAGTCCCAACCGACAGCGCCCGTTCACGAACATGACACATGTATCAGCACCATTCAGTTCAACCATTTTGAAGGGAGCTAAATGATCCGACACACGCGCCACCATCGGCGAGACATTTGAGTGAGCATGACATACTCTCAACCACCGGAGTCATTCAAGTCAATAGAAGAGTGTCTGCTTCACAATTTTATATGAAGCAAAGAATATGAAGCATACATTTAATATATAGGAAACGTCACACTGTTAATTTCACTGTTAAAGAAAACCTCTGGTGGTTACTTACTAAACTTTGGCCTACGCGGCGCCGCTCAAGATGCCGTAGCTGGCCTGCTTATCAGTGGTGCTTCATCGGCAGACATATTTGCCACGCTGAAACTACAATTCGGAAACGTTGATGTCATTCTTTCCCGCATCGTGTCAGACATTAAAAAGATGAATAACCTGTCTACCCAGATTACCATCAGAAAATAGTAACCTTTTCTGTCAAAATAAAGAACTATGTCGCAGCTGTACGAGCACTTGGCCGCCATGAATACCTAAAAGGCATTGAAGTAGCTAACATTAACTTATTCAAGCTACCTACTTCCCTGCTCGCGAAGTGGACAGACTATAGTTACCCGTTTATCACTGCTGAATCACTAAAACCTAGACTAGATGTGCTGACAGATTTCCTCACCGAAGAAGCTGTGAAAATATCAACCAGTAGTGCTATTTTATTACAACCTAGAACGGACAATTTCAAACGTAAGCAAAGCAATATACAAACTGTTTTATTGCAAGATGGAAAAAGTGAAGAAAAGTGTCGTTATTGTCGTGTTGCTATGCTAGTCACAAATTAACTGAGTGTGAAAAGTTTAAAAAATTACTACGAAAGGACAGATGGCTGCATGTAAAGCGTACCGGTATTTGTTATCAGTGTTTACTAGTGCATCATCGTAGGGACACGTGCACAGCTCCCAGCTGTGCCATAAATAATTGTGGACTATCTCATCACCGATTCACGAAAACAGTGGGTCCGAGCCAGCGGCTCAACCCGAAATTTCACCCAATACTGAAGTTCCGTCCGAAACAATAACAAATATTAATGTCAGCTGTTCCGTAAACTTAAAATTATACTTTTTAACATTCACGGCCGGTATTCGAGACTGTCAGACTGACAGCAGCGGTTACTGTCTCGGTGCATTACTTATGCAAGGAGAACAACAAGTCGAACGGCCTGGGGAGTACACGAGCCGCTTGCTTAATCCCGCCGAAAGGAACTACACGACCACCGAGAGAGAAGCACTAGCCGTCGTGTGGGCGATAAATAAGTTCAGAGGATACATTGACAGATCTGATTTAACAGTGAAGTCCGATCATCAGCCCTTACGTTGGCTGATGAGTGTCAAGTCACCCAGTGGGCGATTAGCAAGATGGGCGTTGACATTACAAGAATATAACCTAAAGATTGAGTATACACCAGGGAAGTCCAGCGTAATCGCTGATACCTTATCGCGCCCGCCGTGCTTAGAAAAAGTATGTTGAGACCCTTGCCTCACTGTTGTTGATATGCCATCTATAAAACCCCGAGACATTAGAGAAAACCAGCTCGTGGACCCCGACATCAAGAAAATCGTTGAAGACCTAGAGAAAAACGACGATCCGTTTAGGGGGAGGATTTGGGCAGACAAGGGATATACCTTGTCTGATAGGGTCCTTTAGATACGGCCCGAAAGCAGATGATGAAGAAACAGCATGCTTAGTCGTTCCAACACATGAGAGAGACAATATATTACAGGAATTTCACGTCGCACCAACAGCAGGACACTTTGGAGCTGAGCAAACTCTACATCGCCTGCGATCGATGTTCCATTGGCCAGGGATGAGACAGGTTATTGCCAATTATGTAAAGAAATGCGTACCGTGTCAGCGTTACAAGGTAGATGCTAGGAAGCCAGCTAGACTCCCGCAAGCACACGCAGGTTCGAAGTCATAGCTGTAGATCTCTTTGGCCCATTACCTAAAACACTTGAAGGTAACAAATGGATACTTATACTAGAGGATGTATGCACCCGCTAGGTAGAATTGTTTACCTTGCCCAATGCTGCCAGTTTCTTACGCTATGGTGTGCCTTGACGCGTGATCAGCGTTAACGGTGTGCAATTTATTATTGAAATGATAACAGCAAGTGTGCCATACTTTCGGTATTACTCAATCTCTTACTCCGATGTACCACCCGGAAGCTAACCCAGTAGAACGGAAGAACCGCGACTTAAAACCCCAAACAGCCAACCTAGTAAAGCAGGACCATCATACCTGGGATACTCACCTAGCGGCCATTCGTTTTGCGATGAAGTCGGCTGTTACAGGGAGCACAGGTTATTCACCCGCATTCTTGATGTTTGGACGAGAATTCCGCGCCCCAGCCGACGTCCTAACGGACATGAAGGCAGTTATTGAAAGCGAATATGTCATTACAGGGCTAATGTCTTACCTGAAGAAGATGTCTGATATCCTTCTTGATGCACGAGACATACATGACAGAACCCAAGCCGTCCAAAAGCGATACGCCGATGAACACCGCCAGCCCAGTCCTGATTATGTTGGACGCAAGAAGCTAACGATGCCAGCCGAGGTCAGAGAGCAAAATTTATATCACGACATGACGGGCCGTATTGTATCAAGGAACCAGTTAGCGCAACGACTTACCTCTTGGAGCGAACTAGCGACAGTTCCTTAATGGGCAAATATCATGTGTCCCAATTAACGCCATTTGTTGGAGAGATCCAACCACCTGTCAGTGAGAAGAGGAAGAGAGTTAGGTTTCGGTAATCTACTAGCACGAACGCGAGGACGCTTGTGTCGAGCTAGAGGGGGAGGATGTAGCACGCGAACTTCTGCTTTCATACATTTTAATAAAAAAACAATAAAATAATCATATGGACGTCGGCTAGTCATGCTATAACACTTAATGTCGCCTCGCGGACATCGGCTAGTGATTCTACAAAGCCAAAAGTTGCTTCGCGTCCCGCGTGCCGCTCGCGATTTGAAGAAAACAGTCACTCACACGCTGCGTACCGCGGTCCACGACACACGTCTTCTATGCCTCCGCGCCACCGGTACGTGCTCGCTCTGTCGCGTATTTTCTCCCGCTGTTATATTGTACCTATGCTATCAATGTTCATGTTTGTTGCCAGTGTTTGTGACAATAACGTTTGATTATACGAAGTTTGTTTTGAACTAAAGATTTCGCCTTATTTGATCTCGTGCCCCACAAGAAAACCCCTCAAACTAGGTTTTTTAAATTATAATTACAAATTATGAAGTTTTGTGCATGACAAAAGTTCGAAGTCGAACAAGAATATATGATCAAATGAACTTCTAGAAGGAAGTTCGATCATTATTTTATGAATAGCTCCATTCGAAGATATAGTATTACCATGTAGTTTCCCTAACGTACTAGGTAGTGTCGCACTTTTAGATTTAAATCGATTATTCTTACTCGATTTCCGAATTCAAACCCTCATCTATCGTCTACGCCTCACTAGCGCTTCCGCGATTTGCTCATTCTTTTAGAGATACCAAAAGTTTTATAAAGGGTTGAGGTGGGTGGGTTCTTATATCTTCGAATGGAGCTATTCATATAATAATGATCGAACTGCCTTCTAGAAGTTCGTTTGATCATATATTATATTTTCATAGCTCCATTCTTCAGATATAGTATTACCATGTAGATGTTTAGAGAACTGAAGTAATGCATATTGCTCTAAAAGTTTTGGTAGGAAAGTGTATTAAAATAAAACAAAGATTATTGAAACTAAAATGATTTTTATTTCAATAACTTTTAAAACACTATCAAAATAACAATTTTTAACTTAACTGATAATCTTATACGATTTTATATAATTTGTCAATAAATCATTAATAATCAATTAAACATAATTGTTTGTTTCAAAAACAGACCTAGCTAACTAAGTCTTGTGAAATAATGGGGCGATTATAAAATTTTGCAGACGTCTGTGATGTAGCCGTCCATCCGGCTGTTTTCCGAATCGCATTATCTAGTGATACACCTGAGGCGCGAGCGGCTGATGTGGAGGCGTGACGCGTGCTATGAGCGCTAAATTTCGTCACGTCGACGCCACTCTCTGCTAACATATTTCTAATCCATCGACTGATGGTTTGTGACGTCGCCGGCTTATGTGGACGTTTGTAAGTTAGAAATAAGTTAGAAGAGTCATTTCTAATATTTTTTTGTAATTTCTAAGTAATCATCCAAACATTTTGCAGGATAGATACTAGGATTGTCACTAAAATAGGGTATAACTAAAGTTGGTTGCTCACGATTGATTGCCGAGGTTTTAATCAAATTTGAAATAGTTATAACGATTTGATCTTGATGGACTATAATACTATTTGTTTTTATTAAAGACAATGTTTGTACGCGATGAGCTGTACAAAGAGCCAAAAGAGTGGCCAAATTTTTTGTTAATTGACATAGTGATAAATTTGTATGAGGGAACCATTTATTCATGAAATCTAAAGCTACCTGTGGGTCCCATATGGTATTATATTTAGGTATACTAGGTCTACATTTGAAGACTCCTTTTAGTATACGTGAAATTGTTCATTAGAACCTATATTATTACCTAGAAGCAGTGATATAGCTGAACGATGGCTATTTAGTGCCAATAAGAAGCGCCATTTTCAAATTGTTTCGTAAAAAATAAAATTAGCGCTGCTTTTGGTCCTTCTAAATAGTTAATATGGTTGGTTAAACAATAATTCCACCACTGTTTGAATGTTGTGTTGTATTGTTTAATAGTATTAGCCGCCAACGAAGAAATCATTAGATGCATCGCTTCTGGTGGAATTCCTTGTATTGGCTTCCCGGAGACAATGGCTGCTGCCAGGGTAGTCTGCGCGGGTAGATATATCCTGTAATCCGACCAAATTGCATTTTTTCGAAAAATAATATCTGATATATTGCTCAACAACGGGAACCACACTTGTGTGGGCCAATAAGAAAAACAATATCAATCCCGAAACCTCCATATGGTGGAGTGTAATCGGCTCAGAGAGGGAGTGGCCAGGGACAGGGAGCATCGGACTCAGAGGCATGCCCGGAAGTTGGAAGCAGCGCTGACCGAGTATGGAAAATTGGAGGTGCACGTGCTGAAGCTGACGAACGACGTTGAATCGCTTCGCCAGATTTTGTTGTTCGACGCATGCGAGCCCATTCGGGAGCTCAAGCACAGTGCCCAACAGGCACTTAGAGAGTCACCCGAGCTGTTGACTTCGGTGCTGGCAAAGATGGCGGACATGTCCGCTGGGCTTGAGCCACTTGGAGCGGCCCTACATTCCATGCAGCCTTGGGGAGCGAGGGGGGCGGAGGATCTCGACACCGAAGGCCCCAAGATGGCGGACCTCCATGAGGAGCTGATGCTAATCCGCGGTGAGTTGGCTTGCCTCAATCAACGGCGGCTTGACTGCCCAATGAGCGAGGCAACCACCGATGACATCATTGCAGCGGTAAAGGAGGCATCGCTGTTGGCCCCTTCCCCGCCACTGTCCCACACCGAGGAAATTCTCCATATCCTGCGGACGTGCAATGACACGCGGGAGATGGTGGACAAGGTTCGTACCGGTCTGCATGCGCTGCGAATTGAGCTGCCCTTGAGAGAGACGGCGGAATTACTGGGCTCGAAACTTGAGGGATTGAGGAGGGAGGTCGGGGGACTTCGGGACACCACAGTGGAGACGGCCGCACCTATTAGAACTTCAGTGGAACATCTGCAAAGCCTCATAGAAGGCGGCATGGTGCCAGTTGTGGACGGGGAGACACTTACTAACCGTTCTATGCGCGCAGACCGCCCTGTACAGACTAAGTCCTACTCCGAGGCGCTAACAACCACCCACAATCCGAGCCTTATCTTTGAGTCTATTGACCCCCGCCACACGAGCGACGACTTGATAAAGTCTATCAAGTCCAAGATTGATGTCGTGGCTCTAGGGGTGGGGTTAGTAGCATCCGGAAGCTCCGGAACCAGAAAGTGGCTATTGGCTGCGCTTCGGAGAGTGACAGAACGGCGTTGGGCGACGCTATAAGGGGGACGGTGGAAGGTTTCGCAGTTAGGTGCCCACCTCCCAGGAATCCCATGATCCGCCTAATGGGAGTTATACACGATCTTGACAACGCTAGCATCGAAGCAGCGATCGTAAGGCAGAACGCCAAGCTTGTGGAGGGTCTATCGGCTGGCGAGGTCAAGACCAGAGTAATACGGCGAACCAAGGGACGCTCCTCAACCACCACTAACGTCATCATGGAGGTGAGCGCGCCCATTTGGAACCGAATGAAAGGACATCGAGTGAAGCTGGGGTATCAGGTGGTGCTGGCATTGGATCAGTCACCCGTTGTCCAGTGCTACAACTGCCTCGGTTTTGGACACATGGCACGGGACTGCCTGTCAACTGTCGGGTGCGGATACTGCGCAGAGGAGCATGACACACGGGACTGCCCCAACCGATCTCCGCCCCTGCTGTATCAACTGCCATTAAAGTAGAAAAGGAAACTGTGCTGGTCACTCGGCCTATTCGAGCGACTGTCCAGAATGGTCTAAGTGGGACCGTATATCGAGAGCTGCAGTAAGTTACTGTTAAGGGCACCTCGGCGGCAATAAAGTTTATGCAGGTTAACCTTGGCCGCGGCTTTGCTGCGACCAAGGAAAATCTCAGCGAGGCTTCAGGTAATGGTACGGACCTTTTAATTACCCAAGAGCCCTACGTGGGAGCAAAGGGTACTCTCGCGGCATCTGGAGTTGTCATCCAATATACTGGCGGCACCAGAGACACCCCTGTGAAGTCGGCAATAGTCGTCACCAATCCTAATCTGGTAGCGGTGACCGACCAAACCCTCAATTGACAAATATTAGCTCATTGGTTTTGCACTTGGGGAATCTCACTTTAGGTATTATAAATGTATATTTGGAAGGGAATTTAGATATAGATCCACAGCTTAGGAGGTTGGAACGAGTCATCCGTCTGATTGGAACTCGACACATCGTTCTTGCCGGCGATGTCAACGCGATGAGTCTCTGGTGGGGGTGCAGCGCCGAGGATGGTCGTGGCAGTGCGATTGCCGACTTGCTGTCCCAACATGACATGAGCATCCTGAACCAGGGCAGCGCGCCAACTTACCACACCAACAGGGGCGGCAAACTCTACAGCAGCATTGTAGACATCACTGCCTGTAGTGACTCGGTGCTGGCGGTGATGTCGCAATGGAAGGTAAATACGGATTCAGCTATACTCACCGACCATCGCACCATAACCTTCCAATTGAATCTGGGACAGGAACCAATCCCAAAACATCCATCCACCAGAAAATATAACGTACGGAAGGCAAAATGGGATCTCTTCACGGATACCCTCGGAGACATAATCACCGAAGGGGAGATTGGCTTGCGCGAAACAGAAAGATGCACAGACCCGCAGACGCTAGAAAACCTCATTCAAAATTACATCGCGGCGATCACCAAAGCTAGTGACAAGGCTATCCCCAAGCTGTCTCAAACTAGAAAAAGCACAAAACTGCCATGGTGGACAGAGGAGCTAGAGGTGGAGAAGGGGTCAGTGAAGAGACTGAGAAGACGCATCCACACCGTGAACCCCAGAAGAAGGCCATTCTGCCTGGAGGAATATATTGCAGCAAGGGAAGCCTACAAAAAGAACATCGAGGCTGCCCTCAGAAACAGCTGGAAGGCTTTTTGCACGAGGCAAAAGGAGGAGGACGTCTGGAGCTGCGCGCAAAGGATCATCACCCGCTGCTCGAACACCAGCAGGATTCAGGCGAGCCTCCTAAAGGACCCTTTCACCGACAGGATTCTCACAGCCGACTCCTCGGCTGATCTTCTTGCCAAGACTTTCTTCCCAGCCGATGACCCCGGATCCGATACGCCGACACAGGCGATAACAAGGGAAATGCGAACATCTTGAGAACCATATACACTGGAGTCGTTGAGCCAGTTGCCACTTATGCGGCCAGCTCATGGGCAGAAGTAGCAAAGAAGAAATAAGCTAAGAAAAAGCTTGACGCAATCACCAGGATGTTCGCAGTAAAGATTTCTAAGGCGCACAGGACGTCCTCTCTCATTGCCACTGCGGTCCTTGCAAGGGTGATCCCCCTGGACTTGAGGGCTGCCGAATATTTGAGATTGTACGAAGTGAAAAGGGGGAGATCTCTGGAGGAGTTGCCTGGTCGGGAGCTGGAAACCCGCGTGCATGCTGCCGAGCTGTCTCATCCTGCTCTGAGGACTGAAATCGTGTTCCGCAACGTCTCGAGTGAACAGGATTTACTAAAAATCGAAAACGATTGGCCCCGTTTGTATACCGACGGTAGCAAAATAGATGGAAAGGTCGGGACTGCAGTTTCTTGCTGGAACCAGGCTGGTGAGTACACCAGGTTCAAACTTAAGTTAGGAAATTACTGCTCCATCTTCCAGGCGGAGTTAGTCGCAATTTTGAGAGCCCTCACCTTCATTAACGGCAAGAAGACAAGTACATCCGCCAACATTCTCTCGGACTCTAGATCGGCACTTGAGTCAATTACCGATACAGCCACGCGGAACCCAATTACCCTACTTATCCAGAACGCCATCGCCGAGGCCGGTCGATTGGATCGCCAAATCGGCCTCTATTGGGTTAAAGCTCACGTGGGAATACCCGGGAACGAGAGGGCGGATGAACTGGCCAAACACGCTGCCCTGCATATGAAAACCGCTCCAGCGTACGATAGATTCCCACTATCCATTGCTAGGCGCTCCATCAGGGAGTCTACGCTTGATAGTTGGCAAGAGCGATTTACGAAGGAATCAAATCAGGATAGTTTAGGGGCATTGGACTCTTCTTCAGCGATGCGAGGCGAGCGTACAAGATCCTTGAGAGGGTGGGAACAATGAACAATCTAAGAGCCCAACTGCTCACGGGGCATGGGGGTTTCCGCGAATATCTGTATAGGTTTAAGCTCTTCGGGACCCCATCCTGTGTTTGCGACGATGCGTCTCAAGAGACTGTTAAACATCTGACTCAGTCATTGCCATAGGTTTTTAAGAGAGAGGTATGACTGCGAACAGAGGATGGGGCGCCCCCTTGAATCGTTCGCGTTCCTGATTGGCGACGATGAATGCCGGGTTCACTTCTTGGCTTTTGCCGAGATGGTAGTGGAAAGGGCCTCTAAGTGTAATGGTTCTACGCTTCCATAGTTCTAAGTATATTAGTTTTAAAAATTTTGCTTTTACAAGTATACCTGTTTTAGTGGTAATTAGAATATAAGTATTTTAAAAGTTGTTAGTGCGTCCTAAATGAAAGGACTAGTTGTAGTTTAGTTTTGTTAATTAGGTTGGGTATTAATTAATGTAACAAAAGAAAAATAAAAAAGAAAGGGAAGAAGAAAGAAAATAAGAGAGAAAAAGGGGGAAAAGAAAGAAAAAAAAAAGGAAGAGGAAAGGGAAAACAAAAAAAAAGGAAAAAAAATATATATATATATATATAATCTATTACTAACTGGTTGCGCCAACATGCAAAATATGATTGACGTCCGCTTTTTCCTATACCTATCCCTTTTCCGCACATCCTCGCGAGTGAGTAAGAAGATTTGCTCCGTCATTTTGTCTGGAAATGACTTCCGAATTGAACCGCATAGCTTACGCATATGGCGTCGCACCGCTCCGTGGAAAATTATTGATAACTTTGGAATTACCGCGTTTTCACATGTAATGAGACTATAATCAACAGTTTGTGTTCGTGTTTAACGTGTGAGGACAGTAAATTGGAGTCCAGCTGCCCTTGAACCCTGGTGAAGTGTTTCAGTGCCGCGACGACGCTACCACGCGGCCACAGAAAAGGTTTGTGCTTCCTTCCCTAGTTATTTTTCGGGTTGTACTCTGTTGTCCAACACTCCCGCAACTCGAATTACCTATTATCAAGCGTTTGTCAATCGTTTTTGCTTCGCACTGCATATACAGTCCACTAAATTAGCACCACGCGCCACCATTCTTTTTGGTCCCTCTCACCGGATCGTTCGGTATTTGAATTAGGTACCTACACATATATGTTGTAGTTTAGTATTTATTATTTATTCCATTTGGGAATAAACGCACCGCAGTCTTATACCTAACGCAATTCGTTGTTCGTTTCGCATATTGTTCACCTAGTGCCTGCGTAAGTAAACAATACCTACATACGCAGCTATAGATCGCTAGTTCTAGTTATTCATTCGGAAGTCAAGTATTTGTAAGTATATCAGAAACAGAGACAATCTAGTGGGTAAATTAGGATCGATTTAAAAGTACCTACGGTTCGTTTATTTAACGCGCAGTTCGTTTATAACTGCCTACCCACTTTAATTAGTTGTTGACCGCGTTTCATCACCGCTTATTAGTTAAAATGACTTTATTTAGTTTGTTTACCGCATTGATAGTGTATTATAGTTGTTCATGATGCCTCCAAAGGATAACAAAGTTCAATTGAAACTTTTATATGCTAAAAGAGACATGCTGTTTTCTCGCGTGCAATCTATTTGTGATAATGCACTTAAAACAGCTGATCTAGCTGTTAGAGATTCGTTCTTATGTTCTGTAGAAAATTTGGATAGTTTGCGCACGGATTTTGAATCCGTAATTCATGATATTAATGTCTTAGGGTTAGAATTAAATCCAGAATACGCTGTGAGTTATCAAGCTTTGGCGTCGTTCGATGATTTATTCTGTCGCATCAAACGTGTCGCGAGAAGCTTGGAGATGCCGTCTGTCCATCAGAGCCAGGCAAATCACACTCGCGATCGACCTAAATTACCGCCCATTCAGATACCTGAATTTAACGGTGATATTCGCAATTGGAATCTGTTTATAGATAGTTTTGAAAACACTATAGATAAGAACGTCTCTTTGACAGATCATGAAAAATTATACTATCTGGTTGAAAAGTTAACTGGTCAAGCTAAAACTGTTTGTGCCGGCATTACTTTTAGTGCCGAAAATTATTCATTAATTTTAAGAACTTTAAAGTCGAAATACGAAGACAAAAGATTAGTAGCTACCGCATATTTAGATCAGTTATTCGAATTTAAAAATATTACGGTTTGTAATGAACATAATTTAGAGAAGTTTTTAGATACTTTTGCATCATCTGTTCGCGCAGTAAAGAACCTAAAGGTCGATGATCTCTGCGACTTTTTGTTTTTGTATTTGGGTTTAAAGAAATTAGATAGTGAAACTGTTCGTTTATTTGAAATGAACCATCGCAGTAGTAAACTGCCAAAATTCAATGATTTAGAATGTTTTGTACGCGATCATATTAAAATATTACAACGCACTTCGTCAAACCATGAAGTTACGAAGAAGGTAGTCACTAAATACGACCGTCGAACGGATGCGCCTTCGAAGTCACAAAGGTCGACACACACGTATGTGAATACCGCACCTACACCTGTGCAATCTATTTGCTCTTTGTGCAATAGTCAACATTCGCAAATGTACAAGTGTTCTGGTTTCTTAAAATTGACACCTTATTAACGTTATAAGTTTGTTCGCGATAACAATTTGTGTTTTAACTCCCTAAGTGACAAGCATCGGGTTACGGCTTGTAATAGTAGTCAAAGTTGTCGTAAGTGCCCTTCAAAGCACCACACTTTACTACATAAGGAGAAAAGTCCTAATAATGCCGCATCCAATGTAAGCACAGTTAGTTTATCAAGCGGTGACATGCCGCAGCCGCAACCAGCGCGCGACGTTGCCCGCTCGCAGAACGCCGTAAGCGACATCACGTTGTGTTCGATGTCCGCAAGCCGTGCGTTTACCACCGTATTGCTCGCGACCGCTCTTGTTGTTGTTGAGGATGATCTCCTAGAGGGCAGCCCCATCGTATCTGAGGGGGGCACCAATAGTCTCGCGGGCCGGCAGACCACCGCCGACCTGTGCCTAATGAGCCACGAGCAAGAAAAGGAGCTCCAGGTAAACCAGGAGCGACTGCGCGAAGTGGACGTGCCGCTTGCCGTCGCCGACGGCAACAAGAGCCGAGGAGGCTCAAGTCCCCATGTGGGCACACCTCTTGCCGACGTCGACGGCAACAAGAGCCGAGGAGGCTCAGGTCGTACAGACAACTTGTCTGACCAGGACTCGCGCGGGTGCACCTCCAAAGTTTGGAGAAAGCGTCCGCGCAGCGGCGACTCAGGGTCGCTGGGTCTCTCCTCGAGTGAGGAGAACCTGTCGGCACCAAAAGTATCAACGGGACGGAGAGGGCGGGGTCGCGCGGTGGCGGGTGTTACCAGCGCTCGGGTATCGGAACGCGACGTGCGGGGTCGCTTTTGCCTCGGCTCGACACACCTGCCTCTACAGAGTGCGTGCAGAGCGACCCTGGGCACATGAGTGCGGACCAGAGTGGTGGCTCCACCTCGTCCCTGCTAGGGCAAAACAAGGCGGAAGCAAACGCCGCAAAGCGGGCGCAGCGACAGGCTGTCGCGGCTGACGAGGTCAGCGAGTTGGTCCGACAGGCCCGAGAGCGTCGCTCGGCTCGAACGGCTGCGGGTGGGGACATGTCGGCGGTAGCACTCAGCCGCCAAGTGACGGATGGGCTGGAGGTCGTCCTGAAGGTTGCCACCAAATCTGGCAACCTGAAGGGCACTTTTACCCATGCCCTGAAGTAGGCAGTGAGCGATATACAGGAGGCGGTTGAGGTCCTCATAAACCTCACAACCACAGACGAGACTGCAAAGTTATGGGACGAAAACAGCCGTCTCCGATCAGAGTTAGAGGACTTCAAGCGGCAGTTCGCTGCCCAGACGTCAGCTTCTGCCGTCACGAGCCCACCCCTGGCACCGTCGTCGGCTCCATCTCCGGCCCGATCATCGGTCCCTGCACTTGCGGATGCGGAGATTGAAAAGATCGCGCGCATTTGCATGATGCAGTGCGGGCGGATGGTGGGTGCCCGTATAGAGGCGATAGAGTCGAGATTGCTTCCGGCTGAAACCCTACGCCCACCGCTCGCTGCGGACAGGCGGAGACTGGAGGGGCCCGCAAAAACTGGGCCAGCGGCCCAGCCGGCTGAGCTGAGAAGTACCGGGAATGGGCCCAGTAAGCCCGCGGAGGGAAGGTCTGCGCCTAGCAGGTCGCCAGCAGTGACCCTGGCGACTCCGCCTGGCACCCTCACGGAGGCATGGACGACGGTGGTTAAGAGGGGCCGCCGTCGAAAGAAGAAGCCGGCTCCGCCGGCATCTGCTGGAGCATCTGCACCAGAAACGAGGAAGGCCGCAGGACCACCTAAGGTCAGAGCCCCACGCTCCGCGGCTGTAGTGATCACGCTGCAGCCCGGAGCCGTCGCAAGGGGCGTCACGTACAAGGCGGTCTTATCAGAGGCGAAAGCCAAAGTTGCGTTCCCCGACCTTGGCACACCGTCCGGCTTCCGAATGAGGTCGGCGATTACGGGGGCGTGGCTGCTCGAGGTGTCAGGTGCCTCAAGCGCCGAAAAGGCGGATATTTTGGCCGCCAAGCTGCGGGAGGCCCTTAACCCGGAGGATGTCCGGGTTTCCAGGCCGATGAAGACCGTTGAGCTGCGTATCGACGGCTTGGACGATTCGACGACCATAGCTGAGGTCGCGGCGGCAATCGCCCGAACCGGCGAATGTCCATCCGAGGACATTCGGACGGGCGAGATCCGCGCCGACGCTTCCGGGCTCGGAATGATTTGGGTGCGGTGCCCGGTGGCGGCGGCGAAAAAAGTCGCTGACGGTGGACGACTTCTGGTGGGGTGGGTTGCGGCGAGGGTCAAGCTGCTGCAACCTAGGGCATTGCGGTGATATCGTTGCCTGGACATTGGGCATGTCAGGGCACGATGCACCGCCGAAACAGACCGCAGCGAGCTGTGCTATCGCTGCGGCCAGCCCGGCCACAAGGCGGCCCAGTGCTCCGCGGCGCCAAACTGCAACCTCTGTACAGCTGCAGGGAGGCCCGCTGGGCACAGAGCAGGCGGAAAGTCCTGTGACGCACCTGCGCAGCAGAAGAGGAGCAGGAGGGCCAAGGTTGCCGTGGGCTCTTTACCCCCCCGTCAACCTGGCTGCTCTTCGGCCGACTCCCGGCCTAGGAATGGAGCGGAGGGAATGGATTGCGCATAATGGCGCTCTACCATTTCCTCCAGGGCAATATCAACCACTCTGCCAGAGCTCAGGATCTGCTCCAGAGCATGGCAGAGTGGTCGATTCACGTGGCTGTGGTCACCGAGCCGTATTTCGTCCCACCCAGGGATAACTGGGTTGGAGACCTCGACGGTTTGGTGGCCATTATTGGCGGGGCTCTTGTCAGCCCGTCCCGAGGTCGTGGCTGGGTGGCCGCCCTCGCGGACGGCGTTGGTATAGTTGGTGCGTATTTTTCGCCCAACAAGAGTCTCGCCGACTTCGAGAGTTTCCTTGTCGAGTTGGGCGCCGTCGTAGGCCGACTCCACCCTCGCCCTGTGCTGTTGCTAGGGGATCTCAACGCCAAGTCTTCGGCGTGGGGATCTCCGGTAACCGATGCTAGGGGTGAGGTGCTGGAAGAGTGGGCAATAACCACTGGCTTGGTAGTCCTTAACTGAGGCTCGGTCCACACGTGCGTGCGGCAGCGGGGCGGTTCAATAGTAGACATCTCGATCGCTAGCCCTGCTGTCGCGAGCCGTGTCCGCGACTGGCGTGTCGCCGTGGAGGTGGAGACGTTATCAGATCACTGATATATCCGTTTCGACGTCTCCACCCAGACCGCCGGCGGCCGCGGTTCACCAGCCCCGCGAACGGGCGGTCCGCGCTGGGCGCGCAAGCGCATCGACAGGGAACTTCTCGAGGAGGCCACCATTGTCCAGGCCTGGATCCGGGAGTCGGCAACGACCGGACCCGTCGACGTCGAACAGGAGGCGCTGTGGTTCCGCGGGGCGATGACGCAAATCAGCGACGCGTCCATGCCCCGGGTCCACGCACAGTCAACGAGGCGCCAGGTGTACTGGTGGTCCGCCGAGATCGCACAGTTGCGGGTCGCATGCGTAGCGGCCAGACGCCAGTACACCCGATACCGGAGGAGACGTCGTCGGGTCCCTGACGAAGAAGCCGCGCGGTATGAGGTGTACCGCGCGGCGACGAAGACTCTGCGGCTGGCCATCGGCGAGGCGAAGAAGCGAGCCAGGGAGGAGATGTTGGAGACTCTAGACGGGGATCCGTGGGGGCGCCCTTATCGAGCGGTTCGAGGGAAACTTCGAGCCGCCGCGCCTCCGCTTTCAGAGAGTCTCCAACCCGAGCTGCTGGAGGAGGTAGTTGCAGCCCTCTTCCCGGCGAGAGCGAAGCACATCCCGCCACCGATGGCTTTGCCCACGGCCGCAGTGTCTACAGAGGAGGACGCCATCAGCGTCCCAGAGGTGACACAGGCAGAGATGGGGGCGGCCGTGATGCGGCTCCGGGCTAAGAACACGGCTCCGGGGCCCGACGGTATCCACGGCCAAATATTAGCCCTCGCTCTGAAGGAGCTAGAGCCCTGGCTGAGAGGACTCTTCACTGCGTGCCTTGAGCAGGGCCAGTTTCCCACTGTGTGGAAATCTGGTCGTCTGGTCCTGCTCAGGAAGGCGGGGCGCCCTGCGGACTCACCGTCCGCGTACCGGCCCATAGTGCTGCTAGACGAGGTGGGTAAGCTGTTTGAGCGGATAATCGCTGCCCGCCTCGTCAGCCACTTGTACAGAGACGGGCCGGACCTGGACGAAAGCCAGTTCGGCTTTCGGCATGGGCGCTCCACCATCCACGCGATATCGCAGGTGAGAGTCCTGGCGGAGGAAGCGGTGTCCCGGGGTGGGGTGATGTTGGCAGTGTCCTTGGACATCACCAACGCCTTTAACACCCTACCCTGGAGTTGTGTTCGGGAGGCACTGCGGTATCATCAAGTGCCTCCCTACCTCCGCCGCATCGTCGGGGCTTATTTGGCGGAGAGATGTGTCACCTACGTGGGACGTGATGGCGTCGAAAACCAGCACCGCATGTCGTGCGGTGTTCCACAGGGCTCGGTCTTGGGCCCGCCTCTGTGGAACATCGGGTACGACTGGGTGCTGAGGGGCGAACTCCAACCGGGCGTGGCCCTGACCTGTTACGCGGACGACACACTGGTCACCGCCCGGGGGAGTTCGTACAGGGAGGCAGCGTTGCTGGCGACGGCTGCGGTCTCACAGGTGGTGAGCCGCATACGGCGCCTTGGCCTGGAGGTGGCCCTCAACAAGTCGGAGGCCATGGTCTTTCATGGCCCCCGGCGGGCGCCGCCACCCAATGCCCACATTGTGGTCGGGGGGGCTCGAATCGCTGTCGAGTCTACCATGAAGTACCTAGGATTGGTGCTCGACAGCCTTCGGATTTCGGCCCTCATTTCCGGCGGCTGGCGCCCAAGTTGTTGGGCGCGGCTGGGGCGCTGTCAACGCTGCTTCCCAATCTGGGGGGCCCGAGCGCCGCCTGTAGGCGGCCCTACGTGGGGATCGTGCGATCGATGGCCCTGTATGGGGCCCCGATTTGGGCGGCTGACCTGACGGCCGGTAGCATCGCTGTTCTGCGGAAGCCACAGAGAGCGATGGCCGTCAGAGTCATCAGGGGGTATCGCACGATCTCATACGAGGCGGCTTGCGTACTGGCCGGATCCCCACCCTGGGACCTGGAGGCGAAGGTACTCGCATCACTGTATCGGTGGCGCGAGGAAGCGCGGGCGCTGGGCGAAGGGCCGATGCAGCGACATATGGAGTTGCGTCGGTCTCAGCTCCGCGAGGTCCTGGTGGCGGAATGGCGGGACAGGCTCTTACGCCCTACCGCCGGCCTCGTCACCATCGAGGCGGTCCGGCCAGTGCTCGAGCGCTGGCACGGGAGGAGGCACGGCTCCTTGTCGTTTCGGGTGACGCAGGTGCTCTCGGGGCATGGTTGCTTCGGGAAGTACCTGTGTCGCATAAACAGGGAGCCGGACGCCCGGTGTCACCACTGCGTCGACTGCCGGGAGGACACGGCGCGGCATACGCTGGCAGAGTGTGCCGCTTGGGAGGAGCCACGCCGTGCCCTCATCTCTGAAGTGGGCAGTGACCTGTCGCTGCCGGCCGTAGTCGAGTCTATGGTCGGCAGCGAGGACCATTCCTTCTGCGAAACAGTCGTCTCGCAGAAGGAGGCTGCGGAGAGGGAGAGGGAGATTTCATGCGCTAACCCGATCCGCAGCAGACGCGCCGGGCGTCGGCGGAGGGCAGACAACGCCCTCTTCCGGCCCCCCTAAATGGGACCCGAGGTGGTGGCGCGTAGTGTTCCACGCGCGCCCCTCTTAGACGTTGCGGGGAGTGCAAACACCTCACTCCCCCCCAACCCGAGAACGAGGCCCGCAGTGGCGGGCCGGCACTAGCTGGGGGTTTGTAAGTATCGTTGTTCCCGCGACCCCCAGCGTAGGTGTGAGATGGAACACCGGGGTGGTTTTTAGTCAGTACGAGTCTGACAGACCCCTCCGCCCTCCCCAGGGTGGAGGACATCCAATGAGGATTTTCCACCCCGGAAGAAAAAAAAAAAAAAAAAAAGGTAATCCGTGTCTTGTTCGAGCGTTGTTAGATTGCGCTTCGCAGAGTAATTTCTTAACTCATAATTGTTGTCAACGCCTTGGGTTTGATATTAATAACCGGCCAGCCCGCTCAGTAGTTAAGGGGTTCGGTGGTTTAAAATCCACCATTCATGGTTCGATTAAAATTAAATTCGCATCACGTTTTAATTCCGATATTTGTTTTGATATGGATTCGCTTGTCGTAGATAAAATTACGGAACAATTGCCTACTGTCTCGGTTGACACGTCTTTATTGACGAAATTTAAAGACCTACCGTTGGCAGATGAATCATATGGTGTCCCTGGAGACGTCGATATGTTGATCGGCGCATCGATTCTCCCGCACCTCCAGTTATCACGTAAGGTTCAAGGTCATTCGTCGTTTCCCGCACCGCACGCCCTAGAAACAGTTCTAGGTTTTGTTATTGTTGGTTCCGCACCCGCAAATTTAGATAGCTACTCGACTGTGTCACACTGCTGCACTGTTGAGCCGCCGCTGGAGTCTACCATCCGCAGGTTCTGGGAGATTGAAGAGGTCAATATCCCGCCTATCCTTAGCCCTGATGATAAGGTGGCTGAGGAGATTTATTGTCGCACGACTACTCGAGATAGTGATGGTCGTTACGTTGTCGCGCTCCCATTCAAAGGGGATGTTTATTCGCTGGGTGACTCCTACGCTGCCGCTAAAAAACGCTTTTCTTGTTTAGATCGTAAGATGCAAGCATCTCCGAAGTTGAAGCAAGCCTATGATGAGGTCGTAATCGAATACTTAGATAAAGGATACACCTCACTTGCGCCCACCGCCGAGACTGACGAGACTCGCGATCATCCATCTTACATCATCCCGACCACGGAGTTGTTAGAGAAGATAAGCTTACTACTAAGCTTCGCGTGGTTTTAGACGGCAATGCTAAGACTAGCACTTCTGTATCGCTCAATGATATTTTGTATTGTGGTCAAAACCTTCAAGGTAACTTATTTGACATTATTGTAAATTTCCGCTTGTTTGCTGTCGCGCTTTCCGCCGACATAAGGCAAATGTTTCTTTCTATTGGTATTCGCGAATGCGACCGCCGATTTCAACGTTTTTTGTATAGATTTTCGCCTCAAGAACCTTTGAAGGTTTACGAGTTTAATCGTGTTTGTTTTGGGCTGAAGTAGAGTCCTTTCCATGCGCTTCGCACTATCAAACAATTGGCCGCTGATGAGGGCGAAAGATTCACGAAAGCGAAGGATACCATTGAGACTGGGCTATATATGGATGACTTTGTTTATAGTATAGCCAGCGAGGCAGAAGCCGTTGAGACCGCCGCTCAAGTAATATGTCTTATGACAGCCGGTCAGTTTGATCTTGTGAAGTGGACAAGTAACTCGCAAACCGTTCTAGATTCGATTCCACTATCGCATCAATTATCTTCGGTGAAGGAATTTGATGGTGATGATACGCACAAGGTTCTAGGCTTAAGTTGGTCACCCGCGTCTGAAATGTTCAGGCTTAAAGTTAGTTCGACTCCTCAAATTTGTACTAAGCGCATTATCCTATCGTGTGTAGCACGTATATGGGATGTTATGGGATTTGTAGCTCCCGTCGTTTTATATGCCAAGTTGCTTATAAAGGAGCTTTGGCTTTCCAATAGTGATTGGGACGACCCCGCGCCCGATAATATTGTTAAATTGTGGGCTCGCTTTCGCAAAGAGCTTCCATTGCTCAATCAAATAGAAATGCCGCGCCATGTTGGTATATTGTCAGACAGTATAGTAACTGTTGTAGGCTTCGCAGACGCCAGTGAGAAGGCTTACGGGGGAGTGGTTTATTTTCACGTTTTGAATGCTGATAAGGTCTCGGTTAGTCTTATAAGCGCTAAATCTAAGGTTTCCCCTCGTAAGGTCGTTTCTCTAGCGCGTCTGGAGCTGTGCGCTATACTTTTGTTAGTGCAATTAATCAACTCTATTGTCAATGCTTGTAGGCACTGCATTGTTATTGATAGAATTATGGGTTTCTCTGATTCTACTGTAGCTTTGTGTTGGGCACATTCTTCACCCCATCGCTGGGACACATTCGTCGCTAATAGGGTGGCTAAAATTCAGTCCGAATTACCACCACAAAATCTCTTTCACGTCGCTGGCACAGATAATCCCGCCGATTGTCTATCCCGTGGATTGTTACCTTAGCAAATTTTAGATCATCCGCTGTGGTTCTGCGCTCCGTCTTGGACTCATAGTGTGCTTGAGGATTGGCCGGTCAAGCCCTTTAATCCAGCTGCCGTTTCAGAACCACCCGAGGAGAAGAAGCATTCGCTGATAGTTTCGGTTTCACGTGAAGAGTCGATTATTTTATCGTTGTCTAATCGCGTCTCGTCTTGGTCGAGACTTTTGCGTTGTGTGGTGTATGTCTGTCGTTTTCTAAAACTGTTACCCACACGCTGTAATATAACCGCCGCTGATCTGGATAAAGCTGAGTCAGTTGTGCTTCGTGAATTGCAGAGATTTTACTTAGCATCTGAATTTAGAAATTTAGAGTCCAAGCAACCTTGTGGTCGCGCATTTCAACATTTGAAACCTTTTTTGCAGGATGGTCTCATTCGAGTAGGTGGTCGTTTGAGAAATTCTGATTTAGGATTTGAACAAAGGCATCCAGTAGTTTTACCCCGCAAGGACCATATTTTAGATTTGATTGTAGATTATCATCATAAGGTGAATTGACACGCAGGTCCGGACTTGTTGATGTCTATCCTTAGACAGAAGTACTGGATACTTTCCGCTCGCAATTTGATTCGTGCTAGAGTGCACAAATGTGTGCCCTGTTTTAAGCTTCGCCCGCGTTTTATCGAGCCTGAAATGGCCGATCATCGCTCTTGCCGTGTTGTTCAATCCGCTAAACCTTTCGTACACACCGGTACCGACATCGCCGGCCCGTTTAGAGTAACTATTGCCCGTGGTCGTGGTATACGCTCCACAAAGGCTTACGTTTGTCTATTTATTTGTATGACAACTCGTGCGGTTCATATAGAATTGACCGGTGATTTAAGTACGCAAAGTTTTATGTCCGCGTTTAAGCGTTTCCTGTCGCGCCGTGGCCCCGTCAAACGTTTATACTCGGACAACGGTACAAATTACGTTGGAGCTCGCCGTAGTATCCCGGAGTTACACTCATTCTTGCGGTCAAAGTATTATCAGAGTGAATTTGCTCATGTTTTGGCCGAAAATCGTATTGAATGGCATTTTAATACGCCCGCTGCTAGTCACTTTGGTGGCAATTGGGAGGCTAATATTAAGAGCCTCAAGTCGCATCTGTTCCGCGTTGTAGGCGTACAGATTGTCTCTTATGAGGAGCTGAGTACTGTACTCGCTCAGATAGAGGCAGTAATGAATACTCGTCCACTGTGTCGAACTCTATCTAGTGACCCGTCGGAGTCTTTAGCTTTAACGCCGGCTCACTTCTTAAACACCACTCCGCTTAAATACTTGCCCGCTATGGATGTTGATGAAGACAGACTGCATCTTCTAAAGCGTCACGCTCTTTTGGCTAGATTAGTTCAATCATTTTGGAGGCGTTGGAGAACAGATTATTTGCACACGCTGCAGTCGCGTCAAAAGTGGAATACTCCATCGAACCCGATCACCGTTGGTACTGTGGTAGTTTTAATGACCGAGAATGCGCCCCCTCTACACTGGCCTCTAGGTGGAGGAAGTTTTCCCTGATTCAAAGGGAGTAACGCGTATAGTAAGAATTAAAACCGCAACCGGTTCATATTTACGTCCGGTTATTCGCCTCTGTCCTCTGCCTAATCAGCAGCAGGTTTCAACTTAGTTTAGTAGTTGTAGTAACGCTTTATACGTATTTAGTTTAGGAATAGGTTAGCAGTTAGAGGTTACACTAGAATTTAGCTTTTGATTAGTTTCGCTTATTGGTTTTTTTTGAAGGTAACCCTTCAAACCTGGGGGGAATGGTTGCGCATCATGCAAAATATGATTGACGTCCGCTATTTCCTATACCTATCCCTTTTCCGCACATCCTCGCCACATGTCTGGAAATGACTTCCGAATTGAACCGCATAGCTTACGCATATGGCGTCGCACCGCTCCGTGGAAAATTATTGATAACTTTGGAATTACCGCGTTTTCACATGTAATGAGACTATAATCAACAGTTTGTGTTCGTGTTTAACATGTGAGGACAGTAAATTGGAGTCCAGCTGCCCTTGAACCCTGGTGAAGTGTTTCAGTGCCGCGACGACGCTACCACGCGGCCACAGAAAAGGTTTGTGCTTCCTTCCCTAGTTATTTTTCGGGTTGTACTCTGTTGTCCAACACCCCCGCAACTCGAATTACCTATCATCAAGCGTTTGTCAATCGTTTTTGCTTCGCACCGCATATACAGTCCACTAAATTAGCACCACGCGCCACCACTAACATTGTCTACTAACCCTTATAAATCCCAGATTTACGGGTCAACTTGCATGGGGGACTCGGCTTGAAGAGTCTATTTGTGTTTGGCTAGTCAAGGTAAGCCCTTCCTGCAAAGGGACCGTAGTAAACCGTAGTAAAATAATTACAGTCACAAGAGCCGAATGAGAAATCAGCTATACAAATTAGTGGCAGGAGTGGTTTTTTAGTCGGTATGCACCTTCCGTGAGTCCGGCACTGCCCAGGCTAGCTCGCTCTGGAGGCGAGTCAGTCTGGGGCTTTGCCTAAGAGGATTTTCCACTCCTGCAAAACCAAAAATAAAAAATTTAAATTTAAAAAAAAAATAAGGAAAAACAAAAATTCCAGTTGACTGTTCACTGACAATTTTTTGTAAGCATTTTTGAATTATTGCAAAAGGAGGAAAACAGTAAAAATAATATTTTGACCATGATATCGTAAAAGCATCTACCGTAAGCGCATCGGGGTCTGGCTTCCAGGATATGTATACCCTACATTTGGCATTGGTGCGAGGTGCAAACAAGTTGATATCAATATTTCCTAGTTTATTGATAATATTTTGAAAGGAACATAGTTCTATTTCGGTGTCGGGATTAACTCTGCGCGATTCCGTATCAGCTTCTTTATTATCTTTGAAGTTGATATAAGATGCAAATAACCACAAGTTGCGTTCTTCGCACCACTGACAAATGGATCTCGTTAAGTCATTTAAGTGTGGGAATTGTATACCACCCATTCTATTAATATAGCTGATGGCCGTAGTGTTGTCTATTCGCATCAATATAGCGCAATTGGTAACATCTCGGGCGAGACATTTAAGGCCAAAAAATGCTGCTTGAAGCTCTAGATAATTAATATGATATTTTAGTTCACTTTCTTTCCAGTGACCATTGGCGCGCATATTGTTGCAGACAGCACCCCAACCTGACCTTGACGCCTCCGTGAAAATTGCCAATTTGTATATTGGAGGTGAAATAAAATTTTAAGAACTTAATATCTTTCTTTCCCACCAATTTAAATCCAGTAAAATGTTATTTGACAGTTTCATAATAGCATCGTAATTGTTGTTAAATTTTTTCAGGGCGAGATACTTTTCCCTTTCGAATTTATTTGTGTACAACCAGCTGTATTTTACTGTCGGACATGCGGCTGTTAAACACCTATAAATTGAGAGAATTCCCGAATGGTACATTTTTGTAATGTTGTTGTGTCGAACATATTATAACCTAAAATTTTGCATGTTTGTTTTGGCTCTAACGAGCTTTTTTTGAAATTTATGATAAAACCTAAACATTCGAGGATTCTGAAAGTTTCCTTTACGTTCAAAAGACATTTTTCATAAGAATTTTCGATGCACAAGGTATCGTCTAAATAATATGCTGAACTAAAACCACGTCTTCTTAAGTAACCAATCACTTCCTTCATTATTTTTGTAAATGTTCTTGGTGCTGATGATAAGCCGCAGGGCATTGCATTAAATTCATACGTAATTGAATTTTGTGAATTGTGTTCAATTTGAAACCTTAAATACTTTTTATGTTCGGGGTGTATAGGAACTAATAAGTACGACTCTTTCAGATCAATACTAGCCATGTAACTGTTTTTTGATTATAAATTTCATACACTTCTGTAATCCTCCATTTTAAAATGTTCGTTATTTACATATTTATAAAAATATTTTAAATTTAATATAAAACGATCTGTCCCATTAGGTTTTGGAATCATAAAAATTGGTGAGAGAAATTGTGCAGTGTGGTTTTCGCATATAGAAATAGCTCCTAAGTCAAGGAGGTTATTAATAGCAATTTGCATTTTTTGTTTTTCTTTATATGATCAAGATTTATTTGGTATATGCGGCCGTGTAATATTATTTATTAATGGTTTACGATAGCCATTTAAAATATAACCTAACACAGTTTTTTTTTTGTTATGTGTAGTCAACATAAAAAGTTAATCTACCTGCATGTACCTGAACTGTTGACGTGTTTGGGCACGTTGTTTGGAAAATGTGGCTGTCCTGGACTGCGACTGCGCTGCCAGCGGCGGCGGCTGCGGTGCTTGAGGGCGAAATTACCTGTTCGCATGTACTCTGCTCGTCATGTATGCTCCGCGCCCCCCCTCCCCTGCTCGACGACGAGGGATATCGAGGAGGGGGTGTCCAGCTTCCTGTGAATCTACCTTTTGATTGAGACTGATTTTGATAATTTTTTTGCGGTATATTTCTTTTGATTTGCGACCCTTGCTTTTCTTTGGCTTTCAGTCAATTTTTTCTGATAATTGACTGCCAAATAAGAACTCATCTCTTTCCTCTTCTTGAATTATGTTCAGAATAGATTTATCTAAACACGGAGTAATACATTTAGTCCGAATTTGAGTTTCTGTATAATGAAGGTCTGTCAATATTCTACAACAACAGAAATATGTTTTATAGTTTCAATTTTACTTCCGTCATTAATTATTATTTCCAAAGCTCTTGAAATAGCAGTGCTTCCCAATCCTAATTGGTTTTGTTTTACTTCTATATTTTTGTCTCTAATTCGAACTGCTTCTGCAACAGCAGCGGCTATTTCGGGGTTTAAACTGGGTGATTTTAGTAATCTGCAGTTATCTGGATTATGGTGTTCCCGCAACAAGTTTTCTTTAACATCTTTTGTCAAGCCTCTTCTTAATATTGGCAACCAGCGCTCTGCCAGATCGTTGTGAATATTAGCTCCATATTTAGGACTGTCTTCAATGAGATCCCCCAATGCAAGACGTATTTCTGGACCAAGTTCTATAGTTACTTCATTTGAGGTTTCTGGAACCGTATTAATTTGGTCTAGAGGATGATTTGGAGTTTCAGATGACTCGCAATCACTTTTAGGTGTACTAGATAACGGTATGTCAACCAGTATCGGTAATGATTCATCCTGTATATTAGGGTAATCATGGTGCATAATTTCAACGTCCTCAGCATTATAATTTGCGGGTATTTGGATATCTGAAAGTATAAGGTGAAAATATAGTTTTTATTTTGAAAACTTAAATAATATCACCAGTTTGGATTTTTATTGTGATATTTTAACATTAATGTTATAACATAATATGTAATTCTGTATCTAGTTACATATATTACACCTTCGTGTATGAGTCTCGGTCAACCTCCAGGCTTAGATTGTTTGCGTCATGTCTAGCCGTCGTGCATAACTCGCAGTTACCCTCCAGGCAGACTTATAGACGCTGTATTGCACACATTTATTTCGTAATCCGTCAACACTTGTAAAAAAAAGCCTTCGATATCAGAATCTGAATCGGAAATTATAATATTTCGTAGACGTTTATTCACATTTTGTTTTTTTTCTAAATGTTTGATTTTTTCTTTGAAACGTTTTATTTTATATTTAGCCTTGCGTTTCGGCATATTTTAAATGTAAGGGTACCCGTTCTTTTTTGATAACTTGAAGTAATGTGCGTTCACTACCGCGCACAAAAAAGGAATGAGAAAAAAACAAATCGCGGAAGCGCTAGTGAGGCGTAGACCGCGTAGACGATAGATGAGGGTTTGAATTCGTAAATCTATTAAGAATAATCGATTTAAATCTAAAAGTGCGACACTACCTAGTACGTTAGGGAAACTACATGGTAATACTATATCTGAAGAATGGAGCTATGAAAATATAATTAATGTTAATTTTGATACTCAAGTGGGTAATTTATTTATTATTGATATGATTGATTTATACCGTATGGTGACGGACGTAAATAATTTCACCATCCCCTTTCATCCCGTGGGAGTCGTAAAAGGCGACTAAGGGAATAAATGCCAGAGGACACTTCTGTTTCCGGTCGCCGTGCCGAATCTGCATGGGTAGGAGAGAGCCTAAGTCGCAAGCGCGCCTGTTGTCTGGGACTGGGTGCCCCCGGGCACTATCCAGCCTTACCTCTACAAGCGGGGCTCTGTGGAGCGTAGACATATTTTCCCTTGCTATTCGTGGGAACAAAATGAGTCTAAATAATCAACTTGGAGACAGCGGTGATGCTCGCCACACACCACGTCAATTGTTCTCATGGGGTGAAAAGTGAGCTGCGGATTGTCGCTTAGCTACACTGAATGTGCTGGGAGGGATGATAGAAAAGATGGATGAAGTATGTGAAATAGTGAAGGACAAAAGGATAGATGTGTTATGTGTGAATGAGACAAAAAGAAAGGGAGTGGATATAGGTATCTAAACACGGGTCCCTGACCGCTATCTGGTCCGGTGTTCAAGAGACACAGAGGGCCTGTCAGGGTGTGCGGGTTATCTTCTCGGAGCGGATGATGAGGTGTGTAAAAGATTACGCTTGTGTGTGCCCTAGAATTCTTTGGGTGAGAATTAAGGTGGGCCTACACCCTATTTTTATTTTGTGCGAGTATGCACCCAATATGGGATGCTCACCTGCTGAGAGAGGAATTCTGGGGAAGTATAGGATACATTGAATGACTGTAGGTCTAGGACGTGAAGATCGTTATGCTCGGCGATTTTAATAGTTGGGTTGGTGTGAAGAGGCATGGGTTTGAAAAAGTATTAGGGCCATTCGGGAACAATAGAGTGAATGAGAATGGTATGAGTTTACTAGAAGTATGTGTAGAGAAGGGCCTGTGTGTAATGAACACTATGTTTGATCATAGAAATATCCATAGGTATATGTGGGAAGGGCCAGACAGTAAAAGTATGATTGATTTTGTTATTGTAGATGAAAAATTGAAGAACAAAGTTGCAGATACAAGAGCCTATCGGGGTGCTAATGTAGGGACTGATCACTATCTGGTTATGTGTCGGGGGGCTGGTCTGTTCAAGCATAGGCGTCATCGAGTTCAAATTCAAAAGTAAAAAGCATAAAAGTAGAAAGATTACAAGAACTAAAAGTAAAGGAGGAATATAAGAGGGAAGTAAAACAGAAGACGGATAAGATATTTGATGATAATATGAATGATTTCAGTTTAGAGGATGTGTGGGAAATAGTGAAAATTAGTACCTATGGTGAACGTAGCCACAAAGTTATGTGGTATAGCTAAGAGGAAAGCAACGGAGACGCCGACAACAAATGTCATCGCGGACGTACACACCGACCCCAGTTTGCTTCTTGAACTTGTGTTCAAGAGAGTAACCCAGGTAGTGCAGGTACGCCACGTCCGACGGGGTTGTTATCTTTGTCTCCATTAGGAAAAACAGGTGCGGCTTCTCGGTCTCTAGGTGGTGGTGGACCGGATCAAGGTTTGAGTGCAACCCCCTAATGTAAATGAGGTGCACTTTAAGTGGTAGGAAGTGCAGCCGTTGTTTAACCTTATTTATATTCTTTGCTTTGGTCATTAATTTTGTTAGAATTGCTGGGGAAAAAGTTGAACTGTCGAGGCGCTGCTCAGATAGACCAGTAAAACTAACCCAACCTATGGGTTACTCATTTGGAGACTGTGGGGATGCCCGAACCCCCCCGGATATGGCTATGACCGGGTCCTCCCATCCAGTTGCCAGCTGGCACGGTGGAGTATACCGGGATTTTTCGTGAGTTGGCTGGGCAGCCTTTGGCCCGTGGCTGGCGTGCTACTTGGGCCCCCTACTGATTGCGGTCGGCCAACAGCTAGCACCGTGCTTCGGATCCCGCTACCCTCCAGAATGAGCTACCCGGCAAGTTATTCTCAGAGACCAAGACCCTTAAGTGTTTCCGCCATGTCAGCCTTCAGTCCAAGTGCATACCGAAATATTTTGCATGATCATCCTGCGGAATTTCTTCATTGTTTATTTTCACCGGAGGACAAGTGTCTCTCCTGAGCGTAAAATTAACGTGAGTTGACGTGATTTGGTTTGCTTGCATTCACCAGATTTTAAGCCATTCCTCAATTTTGTCTATGTGATGTTGTAGGTGCTCAGATGCCGTAGTTGGATTCGTATGTGTGGAGAGTAAAGCCGTGTCTAGTTCTCTAGTTAGGGGGGTTTTGGTTTCCGCACTTAGTCCTGGATGGACCTTTGTACGTGAGCCATGGCGGCCGTTGGGTGTTCATTCCATCCAGCCCACCTCCCTCCAGAAGTCAATTAGAGCTCCTGGTTTCATCAAAACATCCGTGTACGATCTGGGTGACCCGAGGGTTCGTGTTCTTATTTGTGTGATACCTGTGCATTCAAAGAGAACGTGCGCGACGGTTTCCTCGGCCTCCATGCATGTCCTGCACAGAGGACTGTCCGTTATGCCTATTGTGTGGAAGTGTTTGTTGAGTGAGCAGTGTCCCGTGATGGTCCCCGTCACCAGGCGCAGGCCATTCCTGTCCAGGCGTAAAAGACGTCTGGTAAGCTTACTGTCCAAGGATGGCAGAGCTTCTTTGGATTGCCTACAGCCCGGTACCGAGGCCCACCAGTTCTCTGCTTGTGTCTGGGTGAATTCCTGTAGCCACCTGCGTATTTGGTTGAAGGGGATGGGTACAATAGGCTCAGGTCCATAGGCCTCCGAGCTGGATCCGCGTCTCGCAAGCTCGTCAGCCGCGTCGTTGCCCAGCGATCCACTGTGTCCCTTTATCCATTGTAGTGTCACCGTGTTACGGCTGGATACAGTTATTTGTTCTAGTGCGTTGTGACATTCTAGTACTAGTTTTGATGTAATGTATTTTTTCCGTAAGGATTGTAGGACTGATGCGCTGTCGGAGAGTATCCGTATGTGGCTGTCCGTAACCCTCCTGACTTCTAGGGCTTGGACCGCTTGTATGATGGCCACACACTCCGCCTGATAGACGGTGTTGAAACCTCCTAGCGGTCTGGATATATTTATGTTGAAATCGTGTGAGAAGACTCCGACTTCGGTACCCGAGTTCGTTTTCGATCCGTCAGTATATATTCTCATCTCTTTCGGGCCAGAGTAGTCACATCTTTCCTCTGTGAGTATTATGTTATAGTGCCTAAGGAAGTGGTATGTTTTTGGGGCTTTGTCGCATGGTGATGCTAACATCGGTTTACGCTTGATCGCATCTTCCCTTATGCGTGTGTGCTTAATTCTGCAGTCTTTATTTAGGGAACCTGATAGGTGAAGTCTAAAGGTGGCTAGGGCTGCCTCCTCCCGCACAATTAGGTGTAGAGGTGGCAGCCCCAGCATTGCCTGTAGGGCGGCAGTGGGTGTGGTTCTCATACTACTGGTAACTGCAACGCAGGCGTACCGCTGCAGTTTCTCGAGATCTCTTTGGGCTGTGCTGAGGTCTGTCCTGGGCCACCAGACCAGTGAGACATATGTGATGATTGGTCGGATGACTGTGGTGTATAGCCAGTAAGTGACCATGGGGCTAATCCCCCAGTTCCTGCCTAGCAGTCGCTTGCACTGCCACAGGGATATGCTGGCTTTTGTTGTGATATGGTTCATGTGTTTTGCCCAATTCAATTGTTTGTCCAAGTAAATGCCCAGGTACTTGGTTTCGGTTGAAAGGCTTAGGGTTGTTCCGAAGAAACGCGGTAGTTGCAGTGTCATCGGTTTTCTCTTTTTTGTGAATAGAATTAGTTCAGTTTTTGTGGGGTTCACTGAGAGTTGGTGCTCGTTGCACCATTCCTCTACTATTTTCAGGGCTTGACGCATGAGATTGCATAGAGTGTTTTCGTGGGTTCCATTTATTATTATTGTTATGTCATCCGCGTAACCAACGGTGAAATAACCTTTGTCGTTGAGTGTTTTGATGAGGCTGTCATCTACCAGGTTCCACAGAAGTGGCGAAAGGACGCCCCCCTGCGGACAGCCCTTCGCGATAATGGCTCTTGTAGTGTCGTTGACCGTGACTTGAACAGCTCTCAGTTTGAGCATATTGGTGATCTAGCCCCCCAGGGTCGGGTCTATGCCGTGTCTGTCGAGGGCCGTGTTTATACTGTTGAACATAGTTTTATCGAAGGCGCCCTCGATGTCAATGAAGGCAGCCAGTGCTGAGCATTTGTGGTCCACTGCGCATTCAATTTTAGAAACCACGCTGTGCAACGCGGATTCTGTCGATTTGCCTGTGGAGTACGCATGCTGTTGTTTGTGTAGTGGTTTTTCCCGAAGAGGCCCATCACGGATGTGCCTGTCACAGAGTCTTTCGAGGGTTTTCAATAAAAAGGATGTGAGGCTTATAGGTCTATATGCCTTGGGTTGTGTGTAATCAGATTTTCCAGGTTTGGGTATGAAGATGACTTTCACCTCGCGCCATCCGAGAGGTATGTATCTAAGTGCTATGCAGGCTCGATAGATCTCCAACAACCATGGCGTTAGATAATCTACCCCCCACTGTAGCAGGGCTGGGAAAATGCCATCCAGCCCCGCCGACTTGTATGGCTGAAAGGTGTTGATAGCCCAATTTATTCGGTCTATTGTTACTATACTGTGGGCTCTTGACCAGTCTTGTTCCGTTGGGGTCCATTCGGGTTCGGCCTCCCACGTCTTTTCCTCCAGGACTTGACAGTCCGGGAAGTGTGTTTCGAGGAGGACCTTGCTGGTTTCATAGCCGTGTCGTCTGCATATGTTGCAGCAATGGTGTTGTCTGTTGTTGGCAGATCTGCAGTAAATATAGTGTAAAGGACTGGTACCAGTATACTTCCCTGAGGTACACCTGACTTAATCTCGCACAAGTCCGAAAGATCTTTGTTGTACTTGACTTCAAAGCATCGTACACTGAGATAGGATTTCAAAATGTGGTAGAATGAGTGTGGAAGCGTCTTTTTAACCTTATATAACAAGCCCTCGTGCCAAACTTTATCAAAGGCCTGACTAATGTCTAAAAAGACTACGGCACCATAACTTTTTTCCTCAAGCGACCTGCTTACATCGATGATACGGTGAACCTGCTCGATTGTTCCGTGGTTCTCCCTGAAGCCAAATTGGTGGTTTGGAATTACTTCATTCAGGTGAGCCTTCATCCTCTTCAGCAATATTTTTTCTAATAGTTTTTCTATTATGGGCAGAAGACTAATAGGTCGATATGAGCCTACTTCATTAGGTGGCTTGCCGGGTTTAGGTAACATTATCGCCTGTGCTATCTTCCACTGGCCTGGGAAGTGGCAAAGCCTTACGCAGGCATTGAATATCCTGACTAATGCAATAATACCTTCCCTTGGTATTTTTTTCAGGAGAGTGCTATCTATCAGGTCGTATCCCGGTGATTTGCCTTCCTTAAGTTGTTTTATTTCGCCGGCTACTTCGGTAGGGCTCACATATTTTAGTGGTGGGCACAGTTGTAGTGGACTCTCTAAGTAACTCCCAATTTCAGGGCCTTGCTCAGGTCTCACCTCTGGAAATGGTTGTAACACTTTACTAAGGTGTTCCGCAAAAATTTTAACATTCTCCATATCTGATCTGGCCCAAACTTCGTTATTTTTTCTGATGGGAGGGATCTGATTTTTGGGACGTTTCAACTTATGTGTTGCCTTCCAAAGGGAGTAGTTTGTGGCCAGACTTGGAGTCAAATTAGAAAGGAACGCCTGTAGGTTATCATTGTAGAAATATTTAATCAGCATATTCAGCTCTTTAGATGCTCGGTTGAAAGCAGCCTTATCTACAGGATATCTTGTTCTGTGCCATACTTTCCTTAGGTTGCAACGTTCAACCAGTTTTTCCTTAATAGTTTTTGGATATTCATTCAACATTAAAAGTAATTTTTTTCGCACTTTTGTAGAAATTGTAGCTGCTTTATGTATGGTTTTATTGAGGCTCTCCATAGCCTCCTCTATGTCATCTACGGTTTTAATGGGTTTAGGAGATTAATTTCCATTGAGACGATTTCCTGGTACTTTTCCCAGTTTGTAACTTTGTTGTACAGCCTTTCCACGGGTTGAACCAGCACTACCCTTGAGTTGACATTCAGTATGACCGGTGTGTGATCAGGTGATAAATCTGTGCACGTTTAGTGGTCATATAGTTTCGGCTTATATTTTTGGTGACAGAAATCTAGTAAGTCAGGAATTTTACTTCGATCCGTTAGCCAGTATGTCGATTCTTGTGTGATCAAACACTCGAGATGTAGATTTTGTATTGTGCCATATAGTTGCCTTCCCCGGTGTGTAATTAAACGCGAACCCCAGTGTGTGTGTTTAGCATTCCAATCCCCACCGCATATAAATCTGAAGCCGAGAGAAGAGAAGTAAGAGTTTATAGTCATCTTTAGAAATCGTGTCTGGGTGGACAATACACTGCAGACAAGGTTGTCTCTATGTTATCGTTATATAATTTTATTGATGTTTTCTGTATTTTATCTATCTGAGATTTCTCAAGTTCATAACTTTTGATGTTATTTTTTATAACTACTGCTGTTCCTCCGTGACTATTGCCGGATAGGTGATTTGTAGTGTACACAGAATAATTATTTATTGTAAAGTGAGATTTAGCTGTGAATCTCGTCTCGGAGATCAACGCTATGTCTACTTTTTCCGTTTGCAGAAATGCTTAAAATTCTTGACGACGTTCCGTCATGCCACCAATGGCTTGGATGCCAACATCCCAAGTGACAATTCGGAGTATGTGGTTCATTTTGTAACAAGGCTTGAAACCAGCTGGATCATTCGGTCCATCATTTTGTCCATCATGTTGATCATGATTTGTTGAAATTTAGCAAACATTAATTCTAGTCGGTCTGGATAGTTTTCCGAGTCAATTAATCCTTCGTTAGGCGGTCTATCTTTTGTTACATCCGCGTAGCTCCTTTTTGCTTCCGCTAATTTAGTGTGTCCTATGTTCTGTTTTTCCGTTTGTACTGCAGTCTTAATGTCTTTTGTGCTCCGAGTGGGAGCGGAATCTTTACTTGTTGGTTTGGTTTTTAGAATTCTCTCCTTGTATTGTTTATATTTCATGCATCCTTTATAGCTCGCCGGGTGTTTTTTCTGCCAGTTCCCGCATGTTGCGTCTGTGTCTGGTGTTATAGTGCATGTTGAAGTAGGATGATCGTTACCACATTTTACACATCTGAATGGTCTACAGCACTGATGATTTTTAGTGTGACCAAATATTTGGCATCTCTTGCATTGCATGATTTCCTGTTTTTTATAAGGAGCTTCAAAGGTCACTTTCATTTGGCCTAAAAATCTTAATTTAAATATGTCCTTATTATTTTTATTGGGTTCTAGGTCAACAAAGAACACTGGTAGTGCTTCATTAGTAGCCCTGTGTAGGCCGTTTACTTTCTGCCTGACCTCATGTCCTTGATCTTTCAATTCTTGTTTAATGAGGGTAGTATTTTCTGTAGCGTGCAATCCTCGTAGTACCACCCTATATGCTCTCTCACATTTAAGTTTGTAAGTATAGTGTGCAATATTGTTTTCTATGAACTGTTCTCTGATGGCTTTGTAGGTCTGTATATCATTTGGCATTAACTTAATGATACGGCCGGATCTTAATGTTGTCATTTTATACATATTGTCATCAATGATTTTATTTAGTGTAGCTTTAAGGGATGTAACATCCAAGACTCCTTTTACAAATATGGGTTCAGGCTTAGGTATGTACTCAGTAACTGGTTCTTCTATTTCATCCCCGTTTAAGATGTCAAATTGGTTGTGCGTAGGTACTGCAAAAGTTTTTGTATTCTTGGATTTCTTACTATTTCCACTGTGTATTGGGCTTGTATCTTTTCTCTTTTGCCTATTAGGAGGCACTCTATCGTTTTGCCACGAGGTGGGTAGGTAGGTAGGTATTCTCGGATTTATTTTCAGAATCTATATCATTAATTTGACTTTGTTTATCGCTAGGTTTACTACCTAATGTGAATGAGACTAATGGAAGGCTGTTACTCTGATGTCTGATGAACATACTTTTGTGAAATGTTTGATGGATCATATTGTTTGGATTTTTTGTGGTTTTATTATTTTCATTTTTATCAATCATAATTGTTCCCACGAGTAAGGACGAAATAAAAAGTCACTTGAAGGGTGACGCATATTCCCTCAAGAAGGCTCAATACAATGACGTCAGTCAGTAGTTACAAGTCATTCATCCTCTCGGCGCGTTCCCACCTTAGGATTCAGGGTGAATATTTTAGAAAGGCTGACTAACTCATGACACGGGCGATGATGCCAATGCCCTTGATTCCAACATAGATCCTTGGAGTTGCGGGTTGTGGAGGTTATTTCCTACCCCCACCAAGACACTGCTTGTTAGGCAAGTTGTGTCGAGTTATTTACCGCCGCCCAAGGCTCGGCGTTGATGCTCGTTTTGCACCATCCAGAAATTTTAGGAATTATTTAAATTCCAAGGCTCACTGTAGCCTCTTCTAACAGGCTGCCCTGTTAGGAGTATGGTTATCCCGCCATTTCTCGGTCGCCAGTGCCTCGTTTGTTATCTGGCAGGGGGCACCACGGCAGCCATTTGACTGCCGCCGCCATCCGGCGCGTGCAGGTGAGGTTGACATTTGGATGGGTTTAGATGTTGGTCACCGTTCTTCCCTTACCCCCACCTCACTCACACCAGAGTGAAAGTAACGTACAATCAAATGAAAATGAAAGTCAAAGAGGTGGTCAAAATGAAGAAGAATGAAAAAGAAGAATGAAAAAATATAACAGGAAATTCTCCGATAAAGAATTTAATAGAAAATTTCCTGAACATTGGTTAAGTTGTTCTGGAAACAGGTAAGAATGGCTCGCGGAGTGACAAAAACATCAAGCATGATTGTAATAAGAGCAGAAGATGGATGCTTACTGAGCGATGAATGCAAGGTCTTGGAACGCTGGAAGGGATATTTTGAAAGTTTATTTAGTTGTCAGGATAGTGTGCAAGGAGTGGGTAACTGGGTAGAAGCCAGTTGTCAAGACCCAAACTCAGACGAAGAGCAAAAGCATGAGGATTAAATAGAAATGGATGAGATTATAAAAGCACTGAGTGGGGTGTGGGAGTGAGAATAAGAAGAAGCTGCAGGGTATGACGGAATATCTGTAGAAATGCTGAAAGGCGGTTGGTACGGGTACTAAAATCGATATATAGGGATTCCAGTGCTTGTGTTAGGATTAATGGGCGTACACGGACTGGTTTCCCATCTCAAGGGGTGTTAGACAGGGCTGTGTAGCATCACTGTGGCTGTTCAACTTGTACATGGATAGTTGTCTGATAGGTTTGAAAGAGCATGAGTGCGGATTAAGGATAAATGAGATGCCTGTCAAATGCCTTCTCTATGCAGATGATCAAGTTCTACTTGCATCGTCAGCAGAACAGTTGCAAGACATGGTAACTGTGATGAATGAAACTTTTAAGTTAAAAGGGATGAGTATAAATGTGAACAAGACTAAGGTAATGGTGTTTGAAAGAGAAGACGATGTATCAGAGTGTGAAGTGAAAATAAATGATAAGAGTGTGGAGCAAGTGAACGAGTTAGTATATCTGGGCAGTATGTTCACAAGGAATGGAACGATTGAAGAGAATATGGAAAGGAGAGTGAATGCAGGGAATAAAGTGAATGGTGCTATACATGCGGTTGTGACTAGCAAATCGATATCTCCGGAAGCTCGACTCGCCGTTCACAACAGCGTGCTGGTGCCTACACTTATGTATGGAAGTGAATGTTGGGTATGGCAAAAAAGACGTGAAAGTAGGATTAATGCAGTAGAAATACGTTCCTTGTGAAGTATGTGTGGTGTAACTTTAAATTATAGATTGAGGAATGAGCTAATAAGACAACGTTGTGGTTTAAAGAAGATGTAGTGACTAAAATTGAAAAGAGTAAAGTTAAGATGGTTTGGCCATGTTGAGAGGATAAATGAAAGGCGACTAACGAAAGGTATTTACATGGCAGACGTGAATGGAAACGCCGGGAGGAGACGCCCTAGAAAAACATACATAGACCTGATGATGTTCTTCATAAAGGCCAGGTTTGCAGTGCTCATAACCGGCGTGTGTGTATGACTAGATGTATGAATGTGAGTGAAGCAAAAGAAGTATGTAAGGATCCTAGCAGGTGGCGTTCTGTAGTTTCTGCCTACCCACATGTAAAAAAGGCGTGAGTTTATATGTATATGTATGTATAGTGATATGAATAGACGGGTACACTACATAAATACGAAAAACTTTATTCCGTCAGTCACAAATACGAATTTCAAAATACCGATTTTCATAATGCCGAATGGTTCAAAATTCCGAATATAACAATTCCGACTTATCACTACTCCTATTTTTATAATTCCTAAATTTCAATATTCCTAACCTTTATAATAACTATTCTCAAAACACCGAGTTTCAATAGATCCAATAATAAAAAGTCCGACTTAATGATAATTCGGAATCAAAAATACGAATTCCGGTAAATAAAATACCGATCAATACAATTCCGAAACAATGCAAGCAGGCATGCAGTATGCAAGCAGCAAGCAAGCAGGCATGGAACATGCAGCAAGCATTGTTAAATGCAACATGCAAGCAGGCATGCAGCATGCAAGCAGGCATGCAACATGCAGCAAGCTTTGTTTCTGTCACGGCTCCGGCGCTGCGGGGTTTGGGCCGCCCCACCCCTCCGCGCCTACGTGGGCTTAAATTTCACTCTAGGGTAGGACAGACAAGACTGCGTGAAGTCGGTTTTGCAGCGATTCGTTTCTGTCACTAAATTTTGTAGCACAACATGTTGACTTTTAGTTTATTTGGAGTTCCGAAGTTGTCAGCGGAGGTCGCCCTCACCCGCTACGGCTCGCACGGGTGCCTATGCTTTGTTACAGCGGGCGGGAGTTGCTCTCCCTTCGCGTCTCCAGTTTTTATAAACACTCAAGGGGTAGCAGCCAAAAGACTACGTGAAGTCGGGGTGCCCCAGTTCGGTTTTGGAACAGATTCGACCTATAGTAACTGAAGTCGGGGTGCCCCGGTTCGGTTTTAAAACAGATTCGACCTATTTTAACTATGAAGTGGGGTTACACTAAATTACTTTCTAGGTTGTTATAAAAATGAATAAAACACCAAGAAACACAAAAAGCACATTCACGCGACTCGGGGAGAAACGGAATGAACGAAAACAAATGACACTGACACTCGTCACCCGTAACGCAAATGCCACAGTTATTTTTTACCTTTAGTTTCAACAATGTTGCTCGAAATATTGCGCCACAGATAATATACCGGTACTATTTTGGTTGTCAATCGTTCATTTTGTCGTTCGTTTTCACTGTTTATCTGATTGAGGTTAGAAACATTTTTTGTTATTTTCTCGAAACATTTGCAATACCTTGTAATAAGAGTAGTGTTTTAATCAGGGACCCATCCCCTACCAGCTTTAACCACTTTTAACCCTTTCATCATGCCGCTTGATACTAGACCCAAGCCTATTTTAATGCGAAGTGTATTCGGTTTTGCCTGTGAATATCTGTAAAATTTTCTAGTTTTCTTGGCTGGCCTACAACATTTCACACCAGTTGCACGCATGTGGTTCCGTACAGTTTGTAATGTCACGTCATGTTTAGTCGCCCTGGAACGAGTTCTTTGTATTTTTTGGGGTTCCGTACCCAAAGGGTAAAAACGGGACCCTATTACTAAGACTCCACGATCCGTCTGTCTGTCTATCACCAGGCTGTATCTCATGAACCCTGATAGCTAGACGGTTGAAATTTTCACAGATGATGTATTTCTGTTGCCGCTATAACAACAAATACTAAATACAGAATAAAAAAAATTTTAGTGGCGTTCCTGAGAAAATCTGTCTTGACACATGGACAGATGGACAGACGAACAAGAGAGTGAATCTTATAAGGGTTCCTTTTTTACCGTTTGAGGTACGGAACCGTAAAAAATAAGAAATTTCTTTATTCAAATTGTGAAATTCACTATAAAGAATCAATAACGATCCAATTAAGTAGTAGTAGATATAGTAGTAGTTGATAGTATAAGATACTAAACGTACATGATCCCTAGACACTTTTGATGTGTGTATCGTGTAGTAGTATCAAGAAAATCTATCCTATTGGAATTGGGGTGCTTAAGTTGCACACCTCCCTTGAAATAGACCTGCCGGAGCATAGCACAATGAGCCTTTGTTGTTCCCACTGCTGGGACACAAGTATTCTCTATGTGAGAAGGAATGGGCCTTAATCCACGGCTAAGTGCAGTTTTGTGGATGCCACACGTCTTCCGTTTGCCGTTTTAAGAACAGTCGTGGTGAAATAATTTACACAAATTAAACTACCAGCCTGGGTTCGAACCCACGACCTACAACTAGTAAGTCGCGGCTGTTACCATTGGGCTACCACTACATGAGTTAAAACCATTATAAAACAATGTAATGTTCTACAGGCTTTATTCACCACAGTAGTGCGGCACGCGGCGCCGATCGCATTAAACTTGTTGAGCAACATGTATGCAGCCCACTTCATATCGTCGTCCAACGGCAACACCATCACGACCGTGAGCGAACCCTTCGACGAAGAGATAGGCCTCCCAGAGGTCGAACAGACCAAGGATTGGATTTCCCTCATTAGTTGGAGCGTCTGTATTACTTTCAGTAAGTAAAAGTAACTCTTTCCGCCGTTTTTACTGAATCTTTTAAACTAGTAAAAACAGCGACAGACATAATTATGTTACTAGAAATAGGGACCAATTAGATCAACCAGGTTTCGGGCTGGCTAAAGTAACGTCGTCGATTATGGGTTAGGACTGTACAAAATGTTATAAAAAAATACCTCCCCACTTTTTAGAACTGAATGAGACGAAATTTAAAATTTGTACAAAACGCACACTGTTCAGGCAGGCATATTATAAGTTGGAGAATTACATCGCTGATAAAAATGCTTGCCTCAGTGCCAGTCCTACTCCGCAACCTCTAGGGCGCAGGCCACATAGAAATGGCGTCGGACGTGGTTATGACGACATACCGTGTGCCCTAAATTGCGCTTTATTTCCATGCATTTTGTCTGAATTTTGAATGGAATAGGAAGCCGCCCGTGCCATGTCCGCGCCCGACGCCATTTCTGTGTGGTTTGCGCCTAGGGCGCAAAAACAAGTGATGAGCAAAACATTATTGTTTCGAAGTGTTGTTGGACCTGCTGAAGACTGTATGAATAATTTAGCATTGTATAAACTCAATTTGTTTTTGTATTACATAACTGCACAGCACATATGTGAATACTATGTACCAACTGTAAATCTACCATTTACTGTACCTATTATGTCGTTCGTCGACTTGAATGTGCCTTGGCAGTTAAGAGTTTGTCATGCGCTCTCAAATGACTCTCTGATGGTGGCGCATGTGTTGGAGCATTCGGTTCCCTTCATGATGGTTGAGCTGAGTGGTGCCAATCCATGCGCAATGCTCGTGAATGGGTGCCCTTAGTTGGGATTGGTCATAACTTGGCTGCCTCGGCCTGTTTTTTTTATTAATTATAGTATTTTGGGAATTTTTGTTTTACTCTAGACGCTTTTATGTGCTCATCTTTTAACAGCGTTCTCGCATAGGTACCTATGTGTAATTTTCCAACAGGAATGATGTAACCCAATACTTGTAAATCAAATTTATTGATGGAAAAGAGAGTCCGTGGAGATGCTTGCACGTTATTCTCCATAGAGACCTACTGACGCTTGCGAATACGCAGCTAGCTTCATTTTAGTTTTTGTTTTGTTGGCAATTCATAAGCACCTTTAAACAGTGGAGTGGATACCACCGCAAAAATTTGCAGTCATTTTGTTTTTGATTAAACTTCACAACTTCACAACTTTTATTGAAAAGCTGCAAAGACTGTTTTAGCACTTAAATGAGTTGATTGAAAATTGTAGAATAGTTGCTGTCTATTTGCTGAATGGTTGAGAAATTATTTTTATTGAATTATTGCTATTTTTAGATTATTGAATTGTTATTGTTGAATTAGTATTATTGAATTCTTATTATTAAATTGTTATTGTTGAAATATTATTTTTGTTTATGTTAATTTATAGGGAATGTAATTTAATTAATTTGGTTGATTGAGAATTATTATTGTATTGTTTTTAATGTTGTTATGTGTGTGTCGATATTTTTAACTTATGTGTTTTTGATTAAGTATTTTAAATTAGCCAGAATGTAATTTAATTAATTTGGTTGATTGAGTATTCCTTTGTGCTGTTTTAATGTTGGTATGTGTGACATATAAATTATTTGTGTGTTGTTTGTCTATTGTAAATATAATAAACATATAGCATTGACTCTTTGCACGTGTTGGGTTACACTGTTAGTGCAAGGAGTAATTGTATTAAAATAAATAAATAAATAAAATAAAAACTAATTGCGGGCAACTCTGCAACAATCTATTCCACACTATCGAGTATCATCAAAACAAACTGGGGGAAAGGAAATACCGAAATCATCTAATAACAGTAATTACCAAATCCAAAAACAAAACTGACGTTTTAAATCTATAACTAATTTACTGAATAAACATTATATAGCATTCAATGTTTTAACCGTCACAAGTCAGTCAATCTAAGCAGAATTCCCTTCTTTCTTCCACAGTAGTGCTAGCCACAAACATCAACAGTATCTCACTACCCTGCAAGGAGCGTCAGACGGGCTCGCGCCACATCCACGTCATGTCGGGCTGCCCGGCCGAGCTGTACTGGCTTACCACGCTCAGCTTCCACATGGCGCTGTGCTTGTTGGCGCTCATAGTGCCCACCGTGCTTGCCGTGCTCATCCTAGAAAAAGATCATATTATCGACCAGCACGACTTCTTAGGTGAGTTTGATACCGTGAGGCAGGGCCTGCACTGCTTCCCCACAGCGCTGTGTGTGTTGGCGCTCATAGGGCTTACTGTGCTCACGGCGCTCATAATAAAGCAAGACCATACCATCGACGAGCTCGACAACAAGTGAGTTAGTCGTAACGTGTAAATGTGTGTCCAAAACAATTTAAAGGAGTAAATAACATATCTTTTATTTGCTATCCTGTGTTGTCCCACTACTGGGCAAAAGCCTCCCTCCACTCCTTTAACGCGTCCGCTGGCTACATTAGTCAACAGATACGACAGATACCTACCATGCCCAGTCCCACTTAAGTTGAACACGCCTTTATCTTTTGTATGTATTTTTGTTTATGCCTGGAGGAACTATTGGTCGATGAAACATTTAATTATCCCTTCCACTCTCACTTAAACAAAGACTCATTAATATGTGCATCCTTCCTACCCTCACCTACGGATCGCAAACATGGTCCCTTACAACACCTCAAAATTTCGCTCTTGGAATCTGCTAAAGATCTATGGACCGAAGTATACAGAGTGTCAAACTCACATACCGCATCAGAAGCTTTATAATTAATTCCAGAGCACAAATAGCAGACGCCAGCTGAACAGCTGCCAGATTGAAATGGAACTGGGCTGACCACATCTGCCGTATGTCAGAAGAGCAATTGCCAAAAACCACCTCTCAGTGAATCCACTGAGACGTGGTTTTTGGCCATTTTAACCTCAAACAGCAGGAAACGACAACGCACTAGTAAGCGATAGCGGGACGAGCTGAACTCCTTTTTAAAAGATTGTCCTGCGATCGCTGTAGACTGAGATAAATGGAAGGAGGGAAGGTGGGCCTTTGGCCGGACAAAGACGTAAATATAAATACGTTATTATTATAAGCCTATAATAATAACGTAATTATGTTTTACTAGTTTCTGCCAGCGCCTTCAACCGCGTGAAAAGTCTTTTATCATCCGGAGGTAACATTATACCGGTATAAAAATATCGTTCTGGCGTGACTAAGTAACAAACAACATCCATCCATCTATACTTTCGCATTTATAATATAGTAAGAGTAAGATTAGTAACATAACTTGTGTCTCCAGGGGCGTTCGTGATAATCCTGCTGCTGGGTAGCTTGTCGTTCTTCGCGTTCAGCTACCTCATCAGCTTCAATTTCTCTGAGAGGAGCACTAGCGTCATCCTCGTTACCTGCATCGTTATATTTGGTTAGTCATATGAGTCAACAATAGTCGCCATCGACCTTAAAGCTTCACCTTCACAGTGGTGGATCCAGGATTGTCATTTGGGGCTTGAACAAAACAAGTTAAAGAAACTAAAAAAAAAAAACATAATATTATAAGCTCGGGTTCAGGGATAAATTATTTAAACAGCAGACTTCAATTAAACACACTTTATTACAAAAACACTTCTTAAACAGTTCTATTACTTCGCACTATTTTCCTTTATCGATTGCATTGTATCACTTCTCAATCGAAACTGCCCCACGACGAACACGACCGCTCTTTGTATAGCACAGAAAATGATTCTAGAACGATCTATCCATCCATCTGTCCTAGATACTTCGATAATCTTTCAGAACAATCGAATTTCGAACCCATTGATCCAGAAGCGACGAGAAACGAATTTCAGTCGACACGAGCTTTCGGAGAACATTTCGTCCACTTGCGACGACAGTGTGACATGTCAAAAACCGTAATTTTACAGAAAACGACTTTTAAACTTTTAAATGAGCATAACTCTTAAATTGTTGTCAAGATGGCTTTATTATGTATGAAGTGATTAAAGTATAACTAATAATGAAATGAAATATCAAAAAGGAAAAACATATTTGGTACCAAATTAACTTCATTTTAAGGTTTGAAAAAAAAAAGGATAACTTATCACGTGGTTCCAGAAAAAAAGAAAGTTTACAAGGTGGTAAGTTTAGTTAACTGAGTTAGATAAAAATAAAACATTATTCTTGAAAATTAGTTTTATTGTAGGAATAATAGAATCATTCAACATAGTGATAACTATTTTAATCAGATATTTTGTTACGGTAAATTACAGATTGACTTATAGAAAAGTTATAATTATTAAGACACTACTGTTTTTTCACATTTTAAAAATAAACAAAAAAGAGTGACAGGAAAATTAACTTTTCTTAAAGTAAAGGTATTTAATTAGGCACTTACGTAAACTGTTAGGAATGATTGCCTAGTATTGTCTCAGATCTATGAAGAAGGTTTGTTGAACTACCCCACTGACCTCTATCATACAAGTACGCTGGACTACATATATTAGATGAAATGACAGTTGATTTTTGTGCCGAATCAAAGCGCCCCACTCGAGGTTCTCAGGAACTAAAATTGACACATTTAGAGATAGGTTAATACCGATATTTCTCAACATTAGGTAATACTAATATATTCGCCTGGAAATATTATATTATTTTAACTAATACGAGTATATGAGTATTAGTAATATTTTTAAATTACACTAATATCAAAATAGTAGACTTGGCAAGGCGTATCACTCATCTACTGTATTGACTTCTCATAATATGTTGCAACTAAATATCTCATATTGGTATTAGTGATGAATGTTATATGAACGCCTAATAATCAGTAATAATATGTTAAAAAGCAATGTGTAATACTAAATTCTGGAATCATCATCATGATCATCCACAGTCCGACTTCGCCTACTGCTGAGCACAGGCCTCTCTCTTCTTGTATCAATCACCTCGTTCCTGTCTGGAATTTATTCTGGAATAATATCATGATAATTATAATTGTATTAACAAATGTTTTTAAGTCAAACAATTTATATCTGCATCTGAAACAGAGTTGAAAACTGATGTAAGTCTTCACGTCGCTGGAATGCGATGTCGCTCTTATTTGCACCTTAACACTACAGAGACAGGATATCAGCGATGAGAGCGAGAAATATGTCCGTTGTAAATTATTATCCATCTCATTCGTACGCAAATATTTGTATGAATGATGTTCCAACCGAGTGAATCCAAACTATTGTAAATGTAAATATTAACTAGTATACTTGAGCGAGCAGATACTTGCTCAAATATACTAGTTTTAAGGATAAGTTGTTAGCCCATCCCCATATTTAAATCTCACTGATCTGACAGTAATGCGCTATAACTTTAGTAGCACGCTATCCACTAGTTTATAGCTTGCAATCTGATTGAAAGTATTTTTCAGTTAACCTTTACAGCAAGTTTTCTATTACTTAGAAATGAATCTCAATTAAAATAATTGGGATTTTCTTGTTCTCCTAAGTATTAAATTATTCTCACGTATTTTTATACTGAAGGCTATGTCCCATCTCTAATATTAGTTCCATGGAATCTCACGTTAAGTCACGTTGCTATCAGCGCCAAAATGGCGAAAATCAAATGTCTTAATTTTGTCATCGATAATATGAAGTCCAGCGTACTTGTATATTAGAGGTCAGTGAACTACCCTCACATTTTTTTACTTATTCTACAAAATCATTCGTATCAAAACACACGCTTAAACGTAACATACTAGACTGCAAAAAACAATTTCATAAACTAACAAGAACAAAATAATTTAACGTAAGACCTATATAAGTACAGACATAGGAATAGACTTGATAGATTACAACTAAATAACCATTAGGTACTTACATTATCAATACACAATAACAAAAATAGGAACATTAGTGAGATTCATCAGTCATATAAAATCAGTCTTACATTTTTAAATTCAAAAGAACTACAAACTTTCAAAAAATGCCCTGTAATAGCCAGGAATGTGGTTACCATTTAGAAGTGAAAGAAGATCCACTTTTTTCTTTTCGGCCAACCCCGGTTTTCTATTGAAAGCGTTCTTTAGTTGGATTTCATTAACAGGCTTCTTTTTTATTACCACAGTTCTCTTCATTTCATCCGCGTAAGACGTACGATAGTAGATTGCATGGGGATCGTCTTTTAGCACTCGAATTCCCTTTATTTCCGAAGTTTTAATGACCTTTTGATCTTCATCCTTGTGAATTGCAAAATTCATTTGATTGAGAACAGCCTTCCAATTATAAATATCACTGTAACATAATTCATTTACATTTATTGGCTCTGACTTTTTTCTTGCAGCTTTGATTGCCCCAATAAATCCTTCAGGGGTAAAAATAGGTCCACTTCTCAGCTGCCTTTTTACCTGGCGTTCAATTTGGGAGTGGGCCGAGTCTCCCTCATTCTGTGTGTGCCCCTTAATGAGAAATTTGTGTGTAATGGAGTTTATGTTTGGAAGATTCTGCGTAGCATAGAGATACATAGCCATCATGAATTTATTCTTCTGCTGGCCAGCACAGTTGTCGGAGTAAAAAACAACGTCCATTGAACTTTGTCCTTCAGAAATCTTCTTTAAGTATTGGAAAACGCAGGTGGCAATCTCATTCACACCCCTATGAGCCTGTGCTTCATCCCACACGTAACTTTCAACGGAGTTTGTTTTGAGATCATAAATTGTCAGGTTCAATACGTTCAGTTTTGATTTATAATAAAAAACGGACGTGTCTCCTTTCGGGCACTGAAACACAGCTTGAAGATCGAATACGGCCACAAAAATGCCCTTGTCTTTTTTATCTTTCTCTTTCTCAATTCGCGATATCCGTTTTTCTTCTAGGTGAGATTGTAATTGCTCCTTTTTATTTTCCTTTTCTTCATTTGTACTTAGTTTATAAGCTTCGCAAAGTTCGCACGCATCTTTTTTGGGAATGAAAAAAGAGATATTAAAGTCCTGAGTAAAAATGCGACAGAACATGATGTAATTAGCGTAGGGAATGTTTTGGGCTTTGCAATTTTCAACGTAGTCTCGGTGTATATCGGAAATAGTTTTACTCCCACTAATGTAATGCCTCTTGGAATTGGCTCGGATGTAATGAGACTCTATTTTTGGTATGGCTTCGATGAAAGCCTTTACTCCAGTTTTTATTGTTTCGTCAACATGGGCATGATTTTTGTGACATCCACGATTATCTTTGATCAATGAAATGTTTGTATTTTTATTCTGTTTTTTTTGTGCGGTTTCTATAGGTCTATTGTTGATGTCCAAAGTGTTTTTAAAAAAGGTTTTACAAACTCTGATCTTAGCCCCAGACACTGTAAAAAAGTAAGCATTGTTGTTTTCGCGCTTTGGTGCTATTATTCCGTCAGAATCAATTCTGACATATCGCTGGGCTGGTTTCACTTCTTCTAAGGACTGAATTATAAATGACCACTGTCTTTCAATTTCACCCAAATTCCAGTACTCTTTTAAAAGTTGTTGTCGTTGAATCTCCGTTATATTTGCGTGGCATTTAAATTTACAGGTTTCTTTACAGGAGGGTTTAAGTCTTCGTTCTGGAATATCCTTTTGAGTTTTTGCTGATTTATAAGGTTGCCCACTATTTCTCAATTTCTTTGCAATATTCTTCTTCCATTTATTTTCTTGTCTTGGCCTTTTTTTCCCCTTTTTACTAGGAGTTTCAACAGCAGTAGGAGGATTTTCAGATTCTGGTGCGGCGACGACGCTAGATTCAATTGAGGGCGATCGATTTTCGGTACTCAAAGTATCAGGTGCATCGATTGGATTTTCATTAGAAGTAAAAATTATTGATTCGATGCCTGACCTTCCTTCTTGGTTTGTCGTTTGCTGACTAATCGCAGCTATCGGAACATTATCGGTCACATCATTGAATGAAAATACAGGTCGGCGGTTTTTTTGAACCTCTTTATAGTCGGGGTCTTTTACGGAGTCATCGCTGTCCTCGGCGAAAGATGAAGAACTTGAAGAGCTGCTACACGAACTTGAAGAAGATGAACTCATCGATACATTGCGACGACGATTAGTTTGTGTCGTTTGTTGATCATCTAATATTTCATTGTAGATAAAAGTTTTTGAACCCGGGTTGTTACTAGCAACTATGTTGCTTTTGGGCAAATCCTTGTCCATTTTTGCTTGTGCTAATTGCAATATTATTTGAGACCTTGTCCCCATCTGTAAATATAACTGGCGATTTATATTGCTGTTTAGTGTATACAACGTGTCAAGTGGACATAACAATCAATTTTATTAATATGTATTCTGCAACAACAGAACATCAACAAATGACCCACAACATATTTCCAGTATAAGAGAAACATGTATCATCTACAACGTTACAAATCAAAATGACGCGGTGATACTGTGAATTTCTTACAAGAAAAACGTGACATCAAAAACATATCTCATTCACTTCACTTGATGTTTTACAAGAACACTGCGATAAGTTGACGTGCCACATTGTCGAATAAAAGAAAATTATTACAATAGACTCACCTTTATCTCCTAAATCGTGGTATCCTCGTGATGTCACGTTATTCATAAAAACCGAGAGCACTTCACACGTCGAAGCCCAGTTGACAACTGAATTGTCACTGTGTCGAAGCCAACTAGATCACCAAACGAGACAGCGCTACACTGTGATATTTTCTCTCTTTCTCTCATTTTCTTTGTTGTTTTTGTGTAAAAAAATATCCCGTTTTTGGAGATAATAGAACGCGAGATCGCGATTCAGAATATCAATAAAATGAAATATCGTGTAATTCGAAATGTCACACTATCGTCGCAAGTGGACGATTTGTTTCGCTATCCGATACTAGATGGCGCACCTAGCTACTACTAGTTCTTCCTCTCGTCACTAGATGGCGTTGCCCTATGTTGTAAAAATAATATATACTAATTAAATTAAGGAAATTGATGACAATTGTAACTTAGGTAGTGTAAGGCGTTGTCCTAATACTACACGAATACGCGATTATCGCGCGAATAAGCGATGCGAAAATCGCGTGTGGTCACAAAAATTAGGTGTCCTAATAGAACGCGAATACGCGATCATCTCGACGCGAGCGACCGCGGATGCAGGTTGCATCATGCAGCAGGCGCGGGCAGGTCGAGTCCTGCCCTCCCCCGGGATCACTCCGCCAGCTGCCCGACGACGCGACGCGATTACCGTGCAAATTCGGTTAGGACACCTATTTGACGCCAATTATGTTTGATCGCGCGTTCGTACGAACTTAGTTCGCGCGACTGATTTGCGCCAATACCATTTAAGACACCTATTCGACTTAGTATGTTTGATCGCGGATTCGTACGACAAAAAACGCGTTATCTTGCGATAATCACGTATTCGCGTTGTATTAAAACAACGCCTAAAGCTTGCAAAAAGTTAAATTAGAATAATATCAAGTTTACTTTAAGATTTGTCACGGAAGAACTCGGATCCTTTTGGGGACTGAAGACTTTTAAAGGACTTGAGACTTTTAGGGACTTTCGCCCCTTAGCCCCCTGGATTCGCTACTGAAGCTTCACTTCCGATCACAGCAGCTCCGGCGACACTAACACCGCGACTCTGCCAATAGGGAAAAAATAATTTGTTATCTAAACAGTTTATCGATAAATATAATACTACAACAATATATATTTTATCATATTTATTGTACAAGAGCTAATACGTATTGTACTTAGCAAATGAAAAAATAACAGGCATATTCTTTATTCACGGCAAGACGGTTTTAAGCGCCGTATAACACGCAACAGGCGTAGCAGTTTGACTAGAGCTTGATGCGAGCTGGACCATTAATGTAAAGTTTTTACCTCCATAGGTGTCCTAACCCCCTTAATGATGTTATTACATGAAATGAACGAAGATACCGGTCGACTTTACTACATTCTACTTGCCATCGGGTATATCATGCCCCCGCACGTAATGGTCACAACTGCGTTCGACTGCCTCGCCGTGGGACTTGCAATCGCGAACTGTAAGCTCGCCAGGCCCTACTGTCCGGATCTGTTTGACGTGAATTTCGATACTGAGAAGTGTTGCGGTGAGCATCTATATCATAAAATAATAATAATTAAATAAAGAATAGTATATTGTGATAAAAGGGTGGAAATAAAACCTACACACCCGTGTATCACACGACGTCGTTTTTCAATACAGTTGTGGGAAATAGTAAAAACAAATCAAAGAATTAGGGCTCTTTCAATTTAGACGTTTCGTGTCAGACTGCTGCGGCGCCGCAGCGGTGCGGGTGTCGTACTGCGCACGGTCAGTTGGTTTTTTTCATATTATTTATGGACAAGCGCATAGTCCGGCGCCGCCCACGCGCGACTGCAGGACGGCAACGTTTAAGCTCCATTTTTATAAAAAAAGCACTAACAGTATTGTTTCTTTGTCTGAGTCCATGGCTTGATCATACGTCACTTACAGATGACCGCTCTGCAGTCCGATAAGCTTTCAATTTAAACGGTTTTTGTCGGACTGTTGCCGTCCTACTGCGGTCCTGCTGCGGGGTGTAGCAAGCGGCACAGTAAACGTGCGGCAGCAGTCCAACAGGAAACGTCTAAATTGAAAGAACCCATACAATTGTTTATTCACGAAAAAAAATATGAAAATGGCGCACAAGAAATTTGACATTCTTTTTACAACGAAAACAACCTGTACAGCCTATTCGATTTTTGACAAATGTTGATCTGAAAATAATTAAATTACAACTGGTAATTAAATGTATTAAACAACCATTTAAAAGACTTTTGAGAATTCTAAAACGAACGGAATAATTCATTTTCCTCGTTTAAAATCTATCCCATTTTATTATATGTATGAAAACTCCTTGCTACTAAACTTTTTTAAATTGACTTATAAATTTAAAACTCAACTGCAAAAGTAATAATCGCAAAGACATTATACTTCTTACTACTAGACTGTGCACTATGGCGCAAAAACGGTCCGCGCGAGAGGGCTCCCGTTGATAGCGTGTCTCTTTCTAATGAGGTGACCATGACCAAACAGAACACGGGACAAATTAATTTTAAAAACGATAGTGTAAGTAACCCGATATATTTATGCTACCTAACTACACTACCTAACTACGCTACCTAAACCTACCTAATTTAATGTAAATAAAAAAAAGTGTGTATATTTTTTGGAATCTACGTCACTTACCATATGTTGTCGGACGTAAAGAATTTCAACATCCCATGTTTTCCCGTGGGTGTCGTAAGAGGCAACTAAGGGATAAACCAGACAATGGACAGCAGCGTTCTCTCTGCATTTGTAACAACCATACTGTGATCGCCAACCCGCCTGCAAAGCAATCCCCATGATTAGCACAAATAAAACATAGCCCCAAGTGCCCTGCAGCCTGCCCTACCGTAACCTCGACTACAGTAGCAGTCGAGGTTACGGTATAGCAAGGGGTACTAAGAATTCTGGACGAGAGCCGGCTACCCATACAAATACCGACGACAGGACCTGGCAACGTACAACACGCGCACACTCCGGACTGACGAAAAGATCACCGAACTCGAAGAAGAATTGAGCAGTTTACGATGGAGTATTATAGGATTAACTGAAGTTTGAAGAGAGGGGGAGGACTCGATAATCCTCAAAGCCCAAGTCTTCTCAAGTCTCGTTCTTCAAGGCCCATCTTATAGATAGTGTAGCGGCACCAGCGCCGCCACTTACGAACCAATGACATGACGTCACACAAATCCTGCATCGCGCAAGTAAAGTTTTCGGCGCGATTTGAACACATACAACATTCCGACAATTACCGTTGGGCAGTTGCCCGGACCAGAAACAACACCCGTCTGGTCGGAGGATCCTCTCTTTTCTATGGAGGTTTGTGGGACTTTACACCCTGTTCCGCGTAGACAGTTGAGAAACAAAACTACACCAATTTTATTCCACTAGGAATCAATTTGCAAATAATATTAACAGCCGCTAAATTTCACTTGAACAAAACCCGCCAAAAACTCCGCAAACCACCATCTTACATTTAGTATTACCAGGCCCAAACATTTAAAAGTACTACTCTTACTCAGTATTAATAAATTATTTTTTCATCATCATTGATTAGAAAAAACACAACCACTTACCGATTTTGATGAGGAACGGTATCTGGAAACTGGGTATCACAACAACTCACAACAACCACTCTAATTAGTCTTTTGTTTGGTGATAATTTTTGGAACACGCGTTGATTTGGTTGTCTTAATTTTTCGTAATGAATGAAGGGAAACGGAAGTGGCAGGGACAAGATGGCGGGTAGTTGCGATTAACCAATCAAATCGATCCATTGTAGAAAAATTTGAATGTGCGTTCCTGTTTATGCAGTAATTAAATTGATTATACATACCCCCGGCCAAAAAGGGAATATCCCTTTTTTATACACAATAGTCAAATGCTGGTAATTTACAATATAAGATAGCATAGTGGACTGTATAATAAACAAAAGAGATTAACTCAATAGACAAAATCTACGTGGGGTCTGTCTTTTTTAACATTAAAGACTATTTATGGGGCTACTTACTTGGGTTGTATGTGCTATGGGGCGCCTGTTTGGGCTGATAGGGCCACCATAGGGGCGGTACGACGAAAATTACTTCAGAGCATTTAGCTTTAGCTTTGATATTCTTATGCAAAGCATACAGGACGGTTAGTACTGAGGCCTTACCAGTACTTGCTGGCGTACTTCCGGTCGACCTTGAAGTGCAGCGACGTGCCACAATGGACTATTCCGCACGAGAGACCATGGACGCGGACTTTTTAACGCGGAGTGACCGTGAGAAAATCTCTAGATTATTTAAACCACCTATTGACGCCTGGGAGGAACTTTTATCCGAATGGCAATGTAGGTGGGATAATTCCTTCAAGGGCCGACACCTTCACCAATTCCTTCCATCCGTTCGCGTGCGGCTGGCCAGGACGTGGCTTGAGGTGGATCACTGTGTTGCCCAATTTCTCACAGGGCATGGTAACTTTAAAAGTAAATTATTTTCCTTCAAGCTCGCCTTTAAGTCAGTGTTCTACATCTGACTGCGAATATGTACAATCTGCACATCATATCTTATGAGAGTGTATTCTTTGGCAGAATGAGCGCAATTTTATGTTGAATAATGTACAGGCTGCATCTGGAGTTGTTTACTATACGGACCTTGTGGAAACTAGAGCAATTTTCCGTGCGTTCAAGCATTTTTGCCATACCTATTATTGGAATCAAATATAACAGCTCACAATGTTAGAACCCATTAATATTAATGCTAATTTTTATCCGTGGTGCTAGGCAACTGGGCTTATCCCAGTTGAAAACGACTCTTTGTGCTTATTGGCCTTGTTTGTTCTGTCTCCTGCTTGATATGGAGGGAAGTGGTTTTTTTTTTTTTTTTCCTACTCCTACGTTATTCTTTTCTGATTAATTTCGTTGCGGGATCCAAGACAGTTAAATTATTTCTCCGGGACTTCGTCGAGTTTCATTGCCTCGGCGCTTTTCCGGTGGTCGCCACTGTTGATTCTGGCTTTCAGGAGTTGCAGTGGTTTGGGAATAGTGCGGTGGGATTGTTGTGTTGTGCCTGTGTCGAATAAATATTTTACAATTCTATTCTATTCAATTGCGGGATCATCAGGCTTTAAAGAAGAACATGACAATTTCATGAAAAGTCCTGGATTGTCATGCATGCTGTGTCTATCGCATCATATTGTATACTATGCTTGTATCATATTGCTTGTATTATTAGAATAAACAGTGTAACAATTGTGGATAGACCAATAAATAAATAAATAAAAATGACGACCGCGAACCGGAAGACATTGGGTTGGAAGGCCTCCCACTTGATGGAGCAATGACCTGGTGAAGGTTCCAGGCATCCGCTGCATACGAAACGCACGGGACCGGTTAATGTGGCTAAATGATGATGATAACAATATTGTTGACATATATATTTTTTTTTCAGCTGGTGAAGACGTGGCGTGTTATTTCTGCTTTAAGCTAAACTGTCCCGGGGAAGGCATGGTCATAATGTTGGTGCAGTTTCTGCTTATGATGGTTAGTGCTCATATTTCTTTAGTTCACTCATTATTTTTATTATGGGCAAACTCACTAGTCTATATAATCACCAGACGTGCTTACTATGACATGTCTACAAAAATAACTTGAGACTTTACGAAAACGCGTTTTGCACAGGGATACAGGTTAAGTTAGCCTAGATCCTTTAAGAGGTTGTAGTTTCTATGATTCCTGACAGATGTGACTATAAAAACCGTACCCCAAACTTATACGGACTTCGAATTTGTTTTGTCGACTTTTTGTCTATTGGCCTATTTTTTTACGAATGATGAAAACTGCATCATCTTAAAGGATCTAGGCTGACTTAATCTGTAGCCCTGTATAGTTTATTTCTTTAGAATGTCCAACAAAAGATAAACGTAATACATATTTTTAAGTGATAAACCTGGGGCTCTACTCCTTAACTCCGTCAACGAAGTTACGGGCCGTCTGAAGGTATTAACTGATACACAGATAATATATTACTACAGTACAGTCGTACAGACACCCAATCCCATACAAAGAAATGTCACCTCCTTAAGTCTGGCTATTGGTCGGGCTATTTTCCTTTCTCCATATTTTTAACAGGCGGCAGCACCAGTAACACATTAATAGCCCGAGACTGTTGTTTTCTAACGCCATCTAGTAGTTTACTTGGATACTAAATGGCATCGATAAATATGGCAATTTGTCTGACCAAGGAATCGCATCATGTGATCATAGACGTTATTTGCCAGTTGTCCTTGAACGCTTACTTCGTATTCGTAATAATAACAATAGGTATGATCGGGACTCCGCTCAGACCACGTAACTTCTTAAATCTAAGTGGTCACATAGTGTAGCAAATTTTACGATATTCACGAATATTCCAAATCAATGAAAACTATAGAATTCCTTGTAGAATTAAATGTAGGTAGGTTTGCTTCCGCGGCAATGGAATGACATGAAGTAGGTACCTACCTAATATCATTTTATTATTCACTTTAACGGTTATTCTATTTTTAGGTAAGTACTTAGATAAATAAAGAACAGGATGTTTTTACATTTTTTTTTACCTTTAATAATCCAGTTACGTACGTAGCATGGGCTACTTGAACAAATTTGATGAAGTCTAGGATCAAACTTAATGGCGACTCGCAACAGAAACCACATAAAAAATTGTCAGTGGTGGTTAGAGGTGCGCAGCGACTCGTACGAGTGTTCCATGCCGCCATTAAGTTTGAATCGAACTGTACGAGTAGTGGAGCCTTGTAATTACAAAGACAAAAATTACTTTATGATGCACGGTTCCTATTTACTAACGGGACTTCGATTCAAACTTAATAGCGGCTATAAAATTAGCTACACACTGGGCAGTACATCAGTCCTGCTGTCACTGAAATTGCTTCTGCACAACTGCACAGTGACTCGCGGAGTGTTTCGAGCCACCACTAATTTTGAATCGAACTCTATTACTAAAGCCGTCAGTCAGTCAACAATTTAAAAAATGCTGTATCATGCGCGACTCTTATTTACTTATGGATAGTTGGTTCAAACTTAATGATGTTTTAAAAAACGCTACTCACTGCGCAGTACCCTACCCCTCACCTCCGCTGTCACATGAAGTTTCTAGTGCATAGCGACTCACTAAGTGTTTCGAGCCGCCATTAGGTTTGAATCAAACTGTACCTACTATACGACACGTAAACTCGGACGGCAAGCCGCACACGCGTCTCGTAATCTCTTATTGTATAACCCGTGCGATTTGAGTAGGCCCTAGCGCGATACGAGTCCTGTTCCAGCGAGGTATCTAGTTAATTCGTTCGGTATCTGTCTGATCTGGTTGTTTGTAAACAAGCTTCACGAAAAAAAAAAATATGTATAATACTCAATCAATCAATCTGCCTAGCCTTTTCCCAACTATATTGGGGTCGGCTTCCAGTCTAACCGGATTCAGCTGAGTACCAGTGTTTTACATGGAGCGACTGCCTATCTGACCTCCACAACCCAGTAACTGGGTAACACGATACCTCTTGGCAAGACTGGTGTCAGATCTCAAGCTTCTGATTACCCGTAACGACTGTCAAAGACCTTCAAATGACAGCCGGGGCCAACGGCTTAACGTGCTTTCCGAAGCACGAAGGAAACTCGGTATGTTGAATAGTCAACCATCCACGGACCGACCTCGTCAAGCGTTGCTTAACCTTGATGATCGACCCGTGCGGCTGTTATTATTAAGCCACGAATTTTATGTATAATACTAAGAAGTAAATATTTAAAATTAGGCCTATAATAAATAATATCTTTTAAATTACGACTATAATAAATGTCTTACAAAATGGTTCTTACGATGGATTTATAGAGAAACGGGTGGGTAGGTCTATATAACAATTCAGACGTACTTCCAAAGTAATTTAATGTAAAAAAAAGAAAAAAACAAGAAAAGTGCCTAATTTATACAAATAATTAAAGTACAACATCTACATCACGGGTACTCCTGTTTGCAGCACTTTTAAGTGACTCTTAGCAAGTATTTTGCACCACCTGCCAGCATAGCATCTGCACTATCACTGACATTACTTTCACTGGTTTAGAGGATCACAATGTCACAACTAGACGAGATTGTATCTACACAAAAAACCCTGGAGGACAGCTTCATCCGGAAGATGGGAGAGCTGGAGGCGCAGATCCAATGCGCGGCGCCTGTCAAAGATACTGTGGCGAGGATTGCCGAAGAGTTTCGCGCCTTCAGGGAGCTGGTCTTCAGCATGCTTAGCCTGCTCCGAGGACAGATAAGCGAGTGCGCCAGACAGGTTGACGTGATGGAGACCAGACATCGGCGGAGGGCGCTGATTTTCCAGGGCATTCCAGAGGTTGACGGTGAAGTAAGCAGCATAGTCATCCGGGACATCATCAACAAGAAGCTGGCCCCTAAACCATTGGCTGCAACCTCCATAAAGTCCTGTCATAGACTCGGTGTAGCCAGCAAAGATCACCATAGGCCAATCCTGGTAAAGTTTTCTACCTATGATGACAAATCGGCGGTCTGGAAAGCTAAGACAGGCTTAAAGGGTTCCTCCATCTCTGTCAAGGGGGTGCGCCAAAGTTCACCTAAATTTTCAACTCCGATAATTGGAAATCCAAAAATGTTCTTCCTAACATTTTTCATCCTAACAATCACAATTCCTAACTACTCTGTCTCTAATGTTCATAATTCCGAAGCATTCAACTTCATAATGTCAGTAGCAATAAACATCTATTATACTTTTATTTGTTTTTTAACACCCTTGCTCGTAAAGCTGATGTAATTCCACCGGTTTTAAATATGTAAAGCGGGTCATAAAAACGCGTGTGTTACCAAAGCAAATAGTTAAGTTATAGTCCATACAAATTCCATAACAGTATTATTTGCCATTTCAAATATGGAACTGATCGCCGCCGCACGACTCCAGCTAGTCAGCAGTGCGCTGTTGCTATTCAAATTTCGAACTAATCGCCGCGCGGCGCCAGTCAGTAGGCAGCGCTAGCGCGCTGTTAAAATGGCGGGAAAGCAACAGTGTGCATTCACAGATTGAGTGTATTAAAAAAAAATAAAAAAAAAAATATTTATTTATTTATTTATTTATTATAAACTTTATTGTACACCACAAAATAAAAAACACACAGGACAAACATTTTCAAAAACAAAGTGTACAATGGGCGGTCTTATTATTCGGTAATTTAAAAACTTGGCTGCATGCTCTAGCGTCTTTGCCAACATTTTCACGCAGCCACGGCAGAAAATAATCCTCGCGCCATTTTTCTCAAATTTTCTTTTCTTTGTACTTGTTTTATGAATATCTAAAAATGACAACTTTCAATAATGAAGATGAGCAATATATTACTTCAACTCCACCGGATATACTAATAGAAGCGCGAACCGCATGCGACAGCTTGCTGCCGTCAATATCCAAGGACAGATACATAACCACGTATGAAAATTTCTTGAAGTGGAAAAACATGAAAAATGCCAAGTCATTTTCCGAAAATGTAGTTTTGGCGTATTTTAATGAACTAGCTAGTAAATATAAGCCTAGCTCGTTGTGGACAACATATTCTATGCTGAAAAGTACCCTCAAGATGAAAAATGGTGTCGATATTAATTTATATACAAATCTCATTGCATTTTTAAAGAGACGCTCTGATGGTTTTATAAAGAAAAAATCTAAGGTACTGTCATCAAATGACGTCGAAAAGTTTCTAAAAGATGCTCCAGATAGCCAGTACCTGGCAACAAAGGTCAGTTTGCCTCCTTATTTTATGTATTGATCTACCTACTGTACATACATACTCTTTTACATATTTTTTAAAGACCGTCTGTAAGCTAAGTACCTATACCTTATCTAACACATTTTTATTTCTTTTCAGGTTGCGTTAATATTTGGTATTCATGGTGCATGTAGACGGCAAGAGCTTCACAATATTACCACAAAAGACATTGCAAATCAAGACAAAATGCTTTTAGTTAAAATCCCAAACACTAAAAACAAAATACCCCGATCTTTTATTATCGACGGCCCATTTTATGACGTGGTCAAAAAATATGAAACTCTGCATACGACTAAGACAAAAAAAATCATTTCTTTCAGAATTACCAAAAAGGTAAATGTACTGCGCAACCTATTGGCTAAATTCGGTGCCATGCCAAAGGAAGTCGCCAAGTTTTTAGGATTGCCGGATGCTGATTGTTATACAGGGCACAGTTTCAGAAGAACGTCAGCTACATTACTTGCTGATTCGGGAGCTGATATATTGACTTTTAAAGTGGCATGGCGGGTGGCGTTCTAACTCAGTAGCAGAATCTTATGTAGAAGATTCCATCCAAAACAAAGCAAATATAAGTGCCAAAATAACTCAGGCAATAAATTTGGAGCCACAAACGAAGAAGTTTTGCCCTGAGCCGCGCCCCTCTACTTCTACTGATGATACTTTTTATTTACAACTAATGACGAATTACAATGCTCTTCTGCCGCCTTTCAAGAAGTTTCGTCGTCTCCAACATTTACCCTAACACAAAACAATGACATGAATAGTAATAGTAATAATAACATAATTAAAAAACCAACTACAACTACGTATCATTTTAATAATTGTAACTTCACTAACTGTTTCAATAATTAAAAAAAACAAGATATTTTTTTTTTCTGTTTCCTCGCATATGTATTAAAAAACGTCGTACGATATACGTGCGTATTGGTTATAACATGCTCGGCTCAATTACGCCTCGCATGTTATAACCATCTTAACGCACTAATATCGTAATGTACTATTCCTATATTTTCTCAACATAACCATCTTTTACTACTTCTACTATCTTTTACTATCATTCAAAGTCATATTTTTTTTGTTTAGATTTATTTTTATTCATAATAATCAGTATTATTTACATTAATTTTGCGTAACTTTATTTTCACATAACATGTATAACATATAAGAAAAATAGTACCATGGTACAAATAGTTAAATACATGTTTTCATATACACATTTCAATTAAATTAGTTTAATATTAGCAAAGATATCCATAGGTTAGGTTAGGTTAGAACTGTGACCAACTACCTCGAAATTGGTCGCGAAATTTATGTCAGTAAAGACAAAAATCAGTGAAACGACCTTTAATCATTCTGAACAGTTGTCTTTTTAGACATAATTATCTCAGGTATAGTTATAGTAATAAGTATGTAACAACAATATCTGGTTCATGATTATGTTCTTGGTGCTTCATATATTTTTTATTACACTTGGTAAATGTTTCTTTCTGAGTAGGAGTGAAAACATTATGGTAATTATGTTTAGGGATAAAAGCGTTATGATAAAAAACAGTAGGAGTTTAAATATATTTACATTAATGATATTATTAATTAAAATTTTCGGAAACACGACTGTTATGAACATCGCCGGTAGCACTACAAATAGTATGAATGAAAACTTTAGGATGAAAAATTTTAGGAAGAGTGATCATTCGGATTACAAATCGTTAGGAAGAACAATTTCGGGTAAAGAACTTTAGGTGAGCCAATATGGACCCCTGTCAAGGAGTTCTTGACAAGGACACGGCAGAACATCTTTGGGAAGGCGCGGCTCCATTTTGGAATGAGATCTTCTTGGACTCAGGATGGTTTTATTGTGGTGAAGGCCCCTGACGGGAGCAAACATAAGATAACTTCAATCAACGAACTGAGTCCACTGCTGGCGAAGTATCCGAAGGTCCAGGGAGGCGATAACCTGCAAAACAAGACGCGTTAATGGTATTTATCTACTCATTTTTATTAATAATGTGTATTGTGTACAGTCAGTAAGGTTTTACTTACCACAGCAATCTAGTCGTTATTTTATTTATATTTTGTTCTTATCTATAATTTTATTCACTTTTTTTCATAGTTTTGTTGCATAGTTTGCTTTGTTTTACTAACTTTTAAATACTTATCAATCGTAAAACATTTTAGTCGATTATTTGTACATTTTATTTCTTACACTGGTACCACGACTTTGAAAATTAACGTCAAGACTAGGCACGTGGGAGTGGGCTCGATCTCTTTTTGGCGGGGACAGCACCGAATACGGACGGTTGACTTTAAAAAAAGGAGAATTGCCATCTACCCTTCGGGCAATATATGTAAGTTTAATATGATTATTATAATAACCATTAGACAATTCATGTGAGTTTTATTCATCTAATATCTCAGAAGTGGTATTAACCTGGTCATTGCCCAACTTAATAATTCAAAAATAAAATTTTGTGATTTTGGAGGTTAGGCCAAAATTTCATCCGATATAGACCTGATTATGTTAACGTATAAAGCTTTATAGTTGTTTTAAGCTGATGAGTATAATCAAATAATCCGAGGATTGAATTTGAGGTAAGCCATCGATAAACTTTTCGTTCCATTCGTAACCAAACGAGTTTTAAAAAGTGAAGTAGCGCCCAAACCACAAACGTTGTGGAATAGGCGTCGAACCCGTATTTTACTGCATTACTGCACTATGTAAGATTTTATTGGGCATTATTTTATATTATTAGGAAGCGACAGGTGGAATAGAATGCCCAATAAATCACTATTGGAGACCTAACATAACTGTTGGTTATTCGTCGACCCATGACTTTCCGTTTAATCGAGCCATAAGGCTTTAAGTGTTCTATGCCAGCGCTCTAGAACTCCATTTTCTTGTGGGTAAGCCGTGGTGCGTATCCTATTAATAACCATAATTTTCAATAGTTGTTGGAAAAGCGTGCTTTCGAATTGGTGGCCTTGGTCGCTTGTTAATTTTACTGAGCAACCATATCGGCAGATCCAATCTCTGTATAAAATACCTGCGACTTTCGCGGCGGTTATATCCTGCATGGGGAAGGCTTCAGGCCATCATGTACACCGGTCTATTACCGTTATACAATACCTGAAACCATTTTGCAATATCGGAAGTGGACCGATTATATCTATATGTATGTGCTGGAATCTATCAACTTTGGGAAACTGTCCTATATCTGAAATAGTATGAAGACCGATTTTTGATCGTTGTCAATCTATGCATGTTTTAGACCATTCGTTAATGTTGCTGTTCATGTCTGGCCAGAAGAACTTTTTGCTGATTAATTTCCGGGTCGCCCAAGCACCGGGATGACTTAGATTATATTGTATACTTTCGAACGTGATTCGCCTTACTTCGTGTGGTATATACGGTCGAGCACATTCAGTGGATACGTCACAATATATTGGCTCATTACATGTAGGTAAACATAATTTCTTTAGAGTGATACGGCTGCTATTATTTGCATTGCATGCTATCACGTAGTCGTTGGTTTCTTGCAACTCAGCTATCCGGTCGAAGTCTATACTCGTGGGACAGAAAACTGTTTCTACACGCGATAAAGTATCGGCTACTGTATTGCTATGTCCGCTTATGTGACGTATATCGGTTGTGAACTCGCTAATATATGATAAATGCCTAATTCTACGAGCTGTTTCATCGGATGTTTTTCCTAATTTTGAAAAAGCGTAAACTAGCGGTTTATGGTCTGTGTACACGGTGATCTGTCGTCATTCAAATATTTTTTTAAGATGCTTTATCGCCATGTATATGGCCAATAATTCGCGGTCGTAAGCGGAGTATTTGTGTTGGGCCGACGTTAACTTTTTATAGACATAAGCTAATGGTTCTCAAATTTTATTAACTTCCTGATGCATCTACGCAAAACTCAGAAGCGTTGGTCATCAAGGCAAGCGTCGAATCATTCCTTGGATGAGACAATGTAGCGGCCGTTTTAAGACCTATCTTACATTGTTCAAAGGCCTCACTAGCTTCCTCGGTCCATTGGATTTTACTTTTGTCCCTTTTTTGTGTTGCCGAGATACTTGTTGAATGCCGCCTGATACGATGCTGCGTTGGGCAAATGTGCACGATAAAAATTCACCATACCTGTGAGACGCCGCAACTCTTCAACTGTCTCCGGTTTTGGGTAGTCTATGATGGCCTTGACCTTTTCTTCTGTCGGGCAAATACCATCTGGTGACAAGTGGTAGCCTAAAAATACTAAATTAGTTTGTCCGAAAGCTCATTTATCTATATTTACTGTTATCCCGTGTTTGTGTAACCGCTAAAAAATTATGCCTAAATGTTCGAGGTGCTAAGTTTTATTCTCACTCATGATCAGTGCATCATCAATATAATTAAAAACAAAATCTAGGCCATGGAAAACCGAGTCCATGAATCGCTGGCAGGTCTGCGCGGCATTCCGCAATCCAAATGTCATTCGAGGAAACTCATATAGACCGAAAGGCGTAATTATCGCTGTTTTCTCGAGGTCCTCCGGCGCGATCTCGATGCAATGATAGGCCCTATTTATATCGATTTTTAAAAAAATATTCTTACCGGCCATGTTATTGGTAAAATCTTGTAACCGCGGCATTGGGTATCTGTCTGGCTTCGTGATTGCATTTAGTCGGCGGTAATCGCCACATGGCCTAATGTCCCCATTCTTTTTCTCAACTACGTGTAAGCGGCTTGCCCAAGGACTCTTTGAAGGTCGACAAATACCTAATTCTTGCATTTTGTTGAATTCATCTTTGATACGTTGGTATCGGACGGGTGCTAGAGGCCGTGCTCGTGCAAAGACCGGTGGTCCGGTTGTTTCAATATTATGCTGTACAGAGCTCGGTTTTGTTTCCATGAATGACATAGGTTTAGTTAATCTTGGAAATTTCAATAAGAGGTTATGATAAGGGTGATCGATGCTAACAGAAAGTACAGAAGGTTCACTCATGTTTACAATTGATGCAATGACATTTAAATCAGTTACCTGGTTGATGACTTTTCGCGCACTGACGTCAACCAGAATTTTATGATGGCTTAAAAAATCTGCACCTAATATTGGTTGTTTTACGTCTGCAATTACGAAATCCCATCGATAAGGCCTGCGTAACTTAAAATTTAAAACTAATGATTTTACCCCATACGTTTTTATTTTCTGTCCCGTTGGCTGCAAATAATTTGTATTCACTGCACTTGCGCGTACCAGGTTTTTTACGACCGGTAGCACTCACACAATTGCTCCTGTATCTACTAAGAAATATAGTCCACTGTTATTGTCCATGATCCTGAGGCGGTGACTCGGTGAGATGGCGCAGAGCGCCGCCATTGTCTGCGCCTTTCTTACTTTTCCGGTTCTTCGCATTTCTTTGCCCTGCTGCGAAAACGGTTTTTTTTTTTTTTTTATTTTTTTTTATTGTTACAAATACAGTCTTGAGTACAGTTTCACTTAAATATATTGTACCATTAAACCTGGATAGGTTTGTGTTGGTACTCACATTCGCCTTATTTATTCATTATATGCTTTAGCTAACTATTCACTCATCCCAAAAACCTACCAATCGCGCAATTGTTTAAGCCGTAAACATCTATCAGCAAAGGAAAAAAAGTGTAATTGCGGGTGTGATTGTGGGTATGCGAATATTTCGTTTGTGACGTTTCGTCCGAGCTGTGTACCATTGGGTCACTCATTAGAAAACCGGTTCTAAGCAAAATATACAGGTTGATCTATTTCTACTGGTTTTTTTTTTTTATTTGATAGATAATTTTTCTTTTTTGTTACGCTAAGTTAATATGAAGTCGTAATAGTATTTTTTATATTTTAGTTTATAATTTTTACAATTTATGTCATTCTTTATATTTGTCGGTATTTCATTTAATAAAGTGGGAATTAAGAATTTTGACGTCCATCTTCCGTAAAAGTTTTTAGCCTGAGGTATTAATAATTGATTATTTGTGATACTTCTAGTGGTTATTTTATGCGATATGGGTATTTGAATGGTTTTATTATTAAATTGTTCAATTAAGAGGGCCATGTTAAGTCTAGTATATACTGGCAGTATTTTACAGTATTTGAACAGTTCCGTGACGTTTTCTTTGTATTGATATTTTATTTTTGTGGGTACTATTAGCTTTAAAAGTCTAACTTGTAGTTTGCAAATTCTTTCAATATACGATTTAAATGTTCGTCCATAGCTCGTGATTCCATATGCTATAATTGACTCCGCCAAAGCAATGTACATGTTACGCAGGATTTTTAACGGCACTTTAGGTTTTAATATGTAGAATTTGGCCAATATGGCCCGCAATTTATCGCAGAATGAATCTACGTGAAAAGACCAGTTGAAACGATTGTCAACGACTAAACCTAGGTACGTGTGGTGTATTACTTGATCTATTGCCTCACATTGACATGCATTTGAAAAGAAGCAGAGTGAAGACAACTGTGAGTATGTGCGATTATTTTAACAGAAGTAATTGGTTTTGTATGGCTAGAATGGACATGGATGATTTTGGTTTTATTTGCGTTAAGAACCAATCCAGCATCGTGCGCCCATTTAGAAACGCTAGTAAAATCATCTTGCAGCCATTGAACAGCCACATTTACGTCTTTATGAGCAGCTACCAGGCATTTGTCATCTGCATATTGATAGACAGAACAGTGGTTGACCACATGTTCCATGTCGTTGGACATATGTCAGGTAGTGTAAAGGACCAAGCACTGAACCTTGGGCTGTTCCTTCAGTGATTTCAATGGCATCACTACTTACGCTATTGATCTTAACATTATATTTTCGATTATGAAGGTAGTCCTTGCACCATTCAAGTATTGGTCCTCGAACTCCAGAGTTGTCTAATTTTGTCAACAAGGTGTCATGTTTAAGCGTGTCGAACGCCTTGCTGAAGTCCATAAATAGCAAAATTACGTGATTTTTATCTGCGTAATATATGCGTGGTAGTTGTGAGGAGTAGTGATTTGTCCAAAAATACATTCACAGTGTAACACAGAGTGATTTGTTGTTGTAAATGTGTGGCCATCTCTAACATAAATTATTATTCCACCGCCTTTTCTGTTTTTGCGCAATTTACTGAACATTTTATAGCCATTAATGTTGTATATTTGAACAGTGATTTCATTTATATTTACTTCGGTTAAGATTAAGACATCTATATTTATGTTGGATGAACTAATTAATTGCGTTACATAACAAAAGTTTTTAACTATAGATCGAATATTTGTATGAACAATATTTAAACTAGTTTTATAATTAGAAGGTATAAGCTTACTGAAATCATTGATGTTTAAACAGTCAAATAATTCTTGGTGATCTGAAAAGAGGACTGGGACAACTTATTTAAAAACTATTACTGACAGAGATTCTGCCGTCCTGCCGGCGTGGTTGTAGTCGAAAGCTTCTCGATGTCCGTCTCGCTCCTCACAACTGTAGGCTTATCTTTGTCCTGCTTACGTAGCAGCACCTTTCCATCCTGGAACCACACATACTTGTATGTTGGCCGCAATTTTTGTTGGGCTAGCCACAACAACGTTTTATTAGCTTTAGTCAGGGCGCGACGCAGGATCACTTTCGACTTTGCCATCTCTGCAGGCGCTTCTGATACGACATTTTCGAGCAGTAATTCGTCCTTTCTGGAAGCCTGTACCCATGAGCGTGCTTGCTGTGCTTGTTTCAGCTCCACCTGGAAATGATAAAAATAGTAGTAAAATATATATAAAAAAAAAGTAGATAAATGATAGTAACAAAACCAATCTGGGCTGTCAGGCGTCCGTCGTTGAGTGGAGGGATCACGGCTGCGATTGCGAGATGCGGAACGTGAACTTTTATAATTATCGCTATTCCAGCGCCTTTGGTATCTTGGTCTTAATCTTTCCATTTCTGCGACCTTGCAGCTCAGTTTCACTATTTCGGGCATGATTAACTCCGTATCCTTTGAAGTCGAGGGCTGCTGTTGTGGTAGCTGCGTCACTTCGTTTACGCCGTTTGGAGTCCGCGTGGTTTCATAGTCGTTGTCCGCTATTGTTGCTAAGCTGTCCAAAGATTTGGTGTCCGACACTGCCAAAACTGCCTGTATCGTGCCCGGTAAGTAACCCTGCCATAAAATCAATAGTGTATCGTCTGGTATTTTATCTTTGGCTAGCTCCCGCATACAAAGACAAAGACAAAGATATTTTATTTCAAGTAGGCCACCAAGCGGCACTTTTGAACGTTAGGTACATTAAAATTTACAAGTTAGAACAGTTGATTCTACCGTGCATTCGGAAAGTAGCTTGTTATGGAGAAGAATGCACAAGAAACTCCATACTTACTCTTTTAAAGAAAATGTTTTTTTACAATATTTAGTTACATAAGTACATACATTAATAAATTCATATATGTGAGGACAATGCACCCAGAATAGCACTACACACAAACTACGTACGGGCATAAAGTAATTAAAGTACTCACACATGTACTGTGCAGTTATACACCGTGAAATTTAAGTGGTTGTTTTCCCGCGGCAGAACGACTTGCCTTTAGGAGTACTTTCGAAGCATAAAGTTAAAGTAAAAAAATAACGATGTTTTTATTTTAAAATAATTTAAAAAATATTCATCAATTTGAAAAAGTGAGTAACAATAGTAACATGTAGGTACTAGGTTCTACTCGCGTCACCACCGTATTATTCACCGTAGTACCTAGTACCTACAAGTTACTATTGTTACTCACTTTTTCGAGTTTATGCTTTTTTTTTTTAATTATTTTAAAATAAAAACATCGTTATTTTTTTACTTTAACTCTATGCTTCGAAAGTACTCCTTAAGGCAAGTCGTTCTGCCGCGGGAAAACAACCACTTAAATTTCACGGTGTATAATAGATGCTAGAAAAGCATTAACATTCGAAGCAGTTAAGTTATGACCAATCCCAACTGACGGCGTCCGTTCACGAACATGACGCATGAATGGCACCACCCAGCTCAACCATCATGAAGGGAACCGGATGATCCAACACACGCGCCACCATCAGAGAGACATTTGAGAGAGCATGACACACTCAACTGCCAGGGCACACACAAGTCAACGAACGACACACAGGTACAGTAAATGTTAGATTTACAGTTGGGTACATAGTACTCACACACGTGCCGTGCAGTTATACAATACTAAGGAAATTGAGTTTATACAATATCAATATATTCATTCAGTCTACAGCAGTTCCAACAATACTTTAAAACAATAATGTTCTGCATATCACTTGTTTTTGCGCCCTAGTGGATGTTGAGCAGGAATAGCATTTAGCCAAGCATTTTTATCAGTGATGTAATCCCCCAACTTATAATATGCCAGCCTGCATAGTGTGCGTTTTATACAAGTTTTAAATTTCGTCTCGTTCAGCTCAAGAATGTGGGGAGGAATTTTATTGTAACATTTTGTACAGTACCCCATGAAAGATGAAGCTACTTTTGCCAGTCTGAAACCTGGTTGAACTAATTGGTCCCTATTATACGTCGTAGGAGCTGCGACGGCTTCTGGTCGCCCAGTTCCATTTCACTTATTTAGCTTTTGTAACTGTCTATTTTTGGACTCTTCGTATATTGTTAATAAGCGAGTATTCAGTGCGACGTATTTCTTTACAGCTGGCGGTTCCATTAAAATATCCGTAACTTGTTCGACTACATCTTTGCTTAACTTTGAGACCACTAAGTCAAATCTTGCTTCATCTGGTAGTTTTTGTGGAGCCAACGTTGCTTCGGCTCTGATAAACCAGACCCTCGGTTGGTCTGTCCAAAAAACCGGTATTGTTGGAGTAAGAGAGATCGCGGCCAACTCGGCTACCGGAACTGGTGTTGTTGTCATATTTATAGTGTTTGATAGTTGTTCCGTATGGTGCCGGACGTAAAGAATTTCACCATCCTATGTCTTCTCCTGGAAGTCGTAAGAGGCGACTAAAGACAACCCAGAGAATGGGCAGCCGCGTTCTCTGTGCTTCTACAACAACCATACTGCGATCGCCAACCCGCCTGCCAAGCGTGGCGATTATGACAAAAACCCCCCCATGAATAGCACAAATAAAAAATGGCCCCTAGTGCCCGGCAGCCTGCCTACCCTCGACTACGGTAGCGGTCGAGGTTACGGCATGGCAAGGGGTGCCAAGAATCTCCGGACGAGATTCGGCTACCCAAACAATCACCGACGACTGTACCTGGCAACGTACAACACGCGCACACTTCGGACCGACGAGAAGATCACCGAACTCGAAGAGGAATTGAGCAGGTTGCGATGGAGTATTATAGGGTTATCTGAAATCCGAAGAGAGGGGAAGGACTCGATTATCCTCAAAACCGGTAACTTGCTCTATTTCCGAGAGGGTGACCGGCAGTCCCAGGGTGGTGTCGGTTTTATCGTCCACAAGTCCCTTGTGAACAACGTGGTGAAGATCGAGAGTGTGTCGACGTCGTGTAGGTTTATGACCATGCAACATATCAAAATTCCTCCGTGTCTGGGAAAGCATGTTAAGCCGTTGGTCCCGGATGTCACTTGTACATCATTGACAGTAGTTACGAATAGTCAGAAACCAGGAAATCTGACACAAATTATGCCAAAGCGTATCGTGTTACCCAGTTACTGGATTGTCATAGCAGTCGCTCCATGTATAATACTGCCCGGCGAGCACGGCCTACTGTGACATGGCTTAAGTCACACTTTTTATCACAGATTGGGCGTTAAATCCATTTTGTCTTAAATGCTAGCACGGCGGCGTGAGATATTTTCTTGACTTCTTGACGTTTATATTTTTCTTTTTCGAAAATTTACCAATTTTATTGCAGTTTTGGTTTAATCTTAGCCATAAAAACCATTTAGGCTCTGAGAAGCATAGCCCTACGACGCACTCTTACCGAATTATGGGCCTCCGAATCTTATTTTATTTTGCAAAAAACGCTCTATATTTCCAAAATGGTATCTCGAAAACGGTATGTCCTAGGCAAAAATAATGAAAATTTAACCCCCCCTTTGCCACTCCCATGCTAGCAGCATCCCAACATGAATTTATGAAAAAGTATTTTTTTTTCTTTGCATGGTTGTCGACTTGAACTACAAATTCGTTATGATAAAATATGTCATGTATTACAATTTGTCTTAAATGCTAGCACGAGACAACCATGTGACATATAGACCGATGGCGCTAGGTTTTGAGGTTTCAAAAATATTAAAGTTGTTTGTGTTTTGCATATAGTTTCCGGACCATTTGCCCAACCTAATACCTTAGTTTGTGTCATCCTAGGTATTTGCATAGGTAGAAATTTTAGTATTTGTCTTTTCGACCAGTATTGGACGAAAAGAAAATTAGAGATGAAAATTTTACTTTCATGATAATAACGAAGTAGTAACTGATGTACATAAGCATTTTGTGTCATCTCTGTCCACGAGAATCCTAATACTTAACCATAACCTAACACGTAGCCCAACTAGCTCTAAAAGAATATTATAATAGGTTCAATAGGTGTTACACGTTTTAGAGTACTGATATCTGTTGTTTAAAATATTTTGTGTCGGATTCATCCACGACATTTATAGATATTTAATTTTTTTATTACAACAAACTATAAAATCCACAAAAAAAAGCAAGTTATTAGAGTTTACGTACTTTTGATTATTATGGTGTAACAAAACACTATTCATAATTTGTGTTTTCATCCACGAAATCATATTATTTAAAAAATAAAACTAGTCTTCTTCGCACGAAGGGCGAGCTCCAGTAAAAGCGCGGGCGCGGGCGGCGGGCGGGTGCCGGCCAGACGCGCGGTGCGTTTTTTTGTTAGTTCAAACATGTGCGTGCGTCATTTATGATGTATTTGATTGATTAAAGCCCACTTGCACGAAAAACTTTCAGAATTGCTAACATGAGGTTAAATTTACAATATTGTATATGAAACTGTCAATTTAACCTAGTGTCAGCAACTAACTCTGAGTTAAGTATTTTGCGCAAGTTAGTTATGAAGCTGTGAAAGACTAAAATGCAGGTTGAATATAATAAATGTGTTATATCAACACCCAATATGAATAACATTGTAACTCATTAAGGCATGGTTTTCAACATAGCATTTTTTTTGCATTGTTTATTATTTATTTTCAGCTGCAGGCAAAAGAAGTTTTGTTCAATTGTAGGTTTCATGTTACTAATTTTAATTGCTCTTTCAGGTTTGTTAAAATCACTCCAATGCAATGTTACGATGTACAAATTTTAAGCATTTTGAATATAAAAAGCATTGTAACTACCATTACAATGATTTTGAATATAAAAAGCATTGTAAATACCGTTACAATGGGGTCATGAAAACTTTTGAATGATTTTTTCTGTGAATATTATAGTATCTTATTGTACGATTAAAAATTATACCGACAACATCTTTGATAAATATTATTGTAAGCAACAATTACAATGTGTGTCAATATATTACATTCGGATACAAAGACAGGTTCCATATTACAGGCAGTACTATGAAAGAGCTAATAAAACTCGTTTTTTAATAATTATTGTAATTCAATTAATTATTGTAAAAAAACAACTATGATGAAAATTATCTATGCCTGTGTCTACCGTTCGCACAGCGAAGATCAGGCGACAAGCAGACTCACAGATCACCTCATTGAAGCGGCTGATGCGGCACAGCAGCGGTACCCTTACTAATTAGTGACACGGGGGGACTTTAATGCTCACCACCAGAAGTGGCTCTGCCCATACCAGTGCAGTGATCATGCTGGAGGGGAAAAGCGTAAGTTTTCGTTAGCGCTAATCAGCCAGCTGGTTCAGGGGGCAACGGAAACGGGGGTTGTTGATTCGCACACGGCCAATTGCTTGGAACTTCTGCTGAAAACCGATCCAGACCGATAGGTACTCTATGTCGATAACTTCACCTTGGGTAGTTTCGACCGCTGTCTGGTAAAGTCTGTGTCCGTCTACTCTTCGCCCAAGAGGCACACGGCGGGTTTGTAGGTACAAGTCAGCAGATTGGGATGGGATACGATCATTCTTCGCATGCAGATCCCTCATCTTGCGCGGACACCGTGACGGATGTGTTGCGTTGTTTTTTTTGTATTTTTTTAGCATGGGCAAGTTTCCTCCAAGTTTAGTGTGAACAAGTTTATTATCGTTTGACGATTCGACAAAGAGTGGTTTGATTATTTCACGATATTTTATTCCTTTATCGCCTCGTATTTGTCCATTAGGATTAAAATCTCTCTTATGAGCGTTTGTGAAATGCAGCATATCCTTATAGACAAGTTTATCTTTGCTCGAAATTAATTTTAAATCAGGTTTTCTTCGAAGTAAAAGTTCCTTCAGGCCAGGGGTTAAATTATAGGTTTTGTCACCGATTTTAATTAAAATGTCACTATCATCATTTAAACTATCAATTTTAGAAAATGATACTGCTGAATTACCCATCAATAAAGTTTTGTTTACACTTCTTATTCCAAACGGTATATTTACACCATCATAAATATCATGGATATCGCGGCCCTCTAATGAAATTTCTAAATCGTCTGGTAATTCCATTTTATTAGACTTTTTAGGGGATTGGGTAGAATTTAGTTTTGGATCGTAGCAATCCTCAAAACTTGTAAATGAGCTAGTATTGATATCATCCAATTCATTGCCTTCAGAATTAGTGAGTGTTGTATTTTCTAAATGTTTTATTTTTTCCATATATTTATTCGAATCAACTAGAGTTTTAAGCGGCTCTGTGACAGGTTTTAGCATTTTATCGAGCGACAAGTTCATTGAGTTTTCCTGGTTCTTCATTTGTTTTATTTTATTCTTTATAGAGTTTACAGACTTAATTAATTCAATTTTAATATTTTTCTCCATGTTGTAACAACTGTGTTCAGCTGAAGAACAACTTATACTAATTTTTCTTTTTGGGTGTTATTTACTTATATTTATATACAGTCAAATTTAAAAAAAATATCGAAATTCTGTCTGTACCTTTTTTTTTTTTTTTTTTTTTTTTTATTTGTGATGGGTTTGCTCTTGACTCTAGTCTAGGTCAAAGGTGACAGAGACAAAGTCGACGATGGAGTGAGCTTACCCAGAAGAAACCTGTTCACTCTAACTTTGAAGAGATTCGGGTTGAATGCGTTCGGAAACACTGACGCAGGTAGCGAGTTCCATTCATTCGCTGTGCGCATTATGAAGGATGTTTGGAAGCGTTTGGTGCGAATTGGTGGAATGGCAACAAGGTAAGGATGATAACTTGCAGTACGTCTAGATGTCCGATGGTAGAAGGGGGCTGGTGGGATGAGGTCGTGGAGTTCTTCAGCACACTCACCGAAGTACAGTCTGTAGAAGACCGACAAGCAGGCAACCTTGCGGCGATGAGCCAAGCTGTGAAGCCTGGCACCCGCCAGCTCAACGTCGCCAATGAGCCTCCTGGCTCTGCGTTCCACCGAGTCAAGCGCGGCAAGCTGATATTTAGCTGAGCCATCCCAAAGGTGACTGCAATACTCCATGCAGGATCGGACTTGCGCTTTGTATAGGGTTAAAAGCTGTCCAGGCGTAAAGTATCGCTTCACCTTATTTAGGATGCCTAGTTTTTTGGCCGCAATTTGGGCTTTGTACTCAATGGAGGCGCCAAAGTTGAGACTGGATGTCAACTCCATGCCTAGGAGCTCGAGCCGATCAGTCACAGGAACAGACGCACCCCGAAAAGTAGGAGTTTGATCGAAAAGACTCCTTTTAGCGGTAAAAAGACACGCCTGTGTTTTGGTGGCGTTAAAAGAGACCAGATTGTCATCACCCCACTGGGAGACAAGGCTTAAGGTCAAATCTGTCCGCTCCACCATAGCCTCTCTCAAGGATCGAACTTCATCCGCACTGGTTTTTGCGCTGGACAAGTATCTCTCTGAAACAGTACTGTCATCTGCGTACCCAACAATACCAGGCTGAAGAAGGTCATTGATGTGCAGCAGGAAAAGAGTTGCAGAGAGAACAGACCCCTGAGGAACTCCGGCATCAATAGCCATAAGGTCAGAGGAGCAGCCGTCAACGACTACTCGGATCGACCGTTCACTGAGGAAGTCTGATATCCAGCTACAAAAACCAGCAGGGATGCCATAAGCAGGAAGCTTACTAAGTAGACTCGCGTGCCAGACCCTGTCAAAGGCCTTCGAGATATCAAGCGATACAGCAAGTGCTTCGCCGTGTCTCTCGATGGCTTCGCCCCAGCAGTGCGTGACATACACAAGAAGATCGCCAGTTGACCGTCCCCGGCGAAAGCCATATTGACGGTCACTGAGGAGATCATTGTCTTCAAGGTAGGTCAGCAACTTGCTGTTCAGTACCCTTTCCATAACTTTGCACAGAATGGAGGTAATGGCGATCGGACGGTAATGGGCAGGGTCTGCACGGTTGCCTTTTTTGGGCACTGGTTGCACATTTGCAAGCTTCCAGGATTTCGGCACCGTTCTTTTTACAAGAGAGAGGCGGAACAAGCGTGTCAATACAGGAGACATTATTTAATGGTGATTCTTTGTTAATAAGAAGAAATTGATATGGATTACTCCAAACAGTTTTACAAATAACTTTGAACTGATTCCATGATAGATCGGAGTTGACATGTTCTCCATAGATGTGCTTTAAGTTTACATCATCCTGTTTAAATATTATAAGAAAATTGGTGTTATCCCGTAACAACTGTTTCGGTATTTTTGAGTAGGTTTGCGATACTTAAAAGCAATCAATTTGTTTATGTCTACCCATAGAAAAATAATTACGAATATTTATTTGTTTTTCACAGGCAACATCATCAAATATAAATATAGAATTTGGTAAAGCTTCACCGGGAGATATGACTTCTTTATTGTCATTGAACTCCTTGAAGTTAATCTGAGGCACTCTTCTTAATACTTCACTTAAGAAACGATATTTTGGTTGGAAAGTAGTTTTGGAGTAAAGATGAAGATTTTGAAATTTAAGACCATTTTCATGCAGCAACAAACTAATCATAGCGTTTGTTTTGCCACAGTTCGAGGGTCCACATATTATGCAGCGAATCGTATTAGGCAATAGAGCACTATGCCTTATCTGGCGAGCAGAGTCATTGAAATTGATATTATTCACGTTCAGGGATAGGGGTTGTTTGATCAACTTCATCTTGCCTAATATTTATTATCATTACTTACTAACCTTTATATATGAATATGTGAGTACAGTATTTAAACAACAGGTTTGGACTTGTATCGTTATCAAACTGATGTTCTCGTCTTACCGGTGTATTTATGACTAATAACTGAAAGGAGAATATTCAAGGCATGTGGAAGTAATTAAACATTACACTTCATTGCAGTAGCTGACTTGAAGTAGGACCATAGGCTGTTGTTCGCGATTTAAATATTGTTTTTATTCTAAAGGTAAGTGTTTGAATGATAACCAATCAAACAAAAAATTATAAATAAAATATTTGTTTAAAGTTTATTTATAGACAGTATTTTTTTTTTTCAGAATAATGTCTCAAGCAACTCCACCGCCGTCATCCTACAGCCCTAGCATATTGGACAATGAAAATGTTATTTCTGCAGAACAGGAACAACCCAGTTTTCATGAGGTAGTCTTTTGTTTTAATATTTCATAGGAGTTGTTTTTCTTTTTTCTTACGCTACTGTTATTTTGTTGACATGCTAATTTCGTTTCTTTATTTTTTTTTTCAGTGGAACTCTGAGGTCCTCAATGGAAATCCTATTATGAGCTCATTTTTTTACTCTCAGGGCAACTATGAGCCATATTTTGAAGGTTTAAATCAGAGCGCTAAAGTTGAAAAGCTGCTCACGGGAGATGAACAAGCACAAACCTCTAAAAAGTCTTCAAAAAAGAGAAAATGTCCATTAGGATCATCCTCATCATATATTGTTCGCAGAGGAGAAAGCGATAATCGAGGGCATTTAATTAAATTAGAAGTGCATAAACTTAAAGACTCTAAGAATGAAAATGATTATAGTGATAGTGACAATGCGTGTGTAACTGTGCAATATGTGGCGCGTGAAACTTATGACGACGTGATGGAAGCAACAGAGACCCTTATTAAAAAAATTGGGAAAAAATTTAGTGATCCGGAACAGTTTTAGACTATTTTTATATACCTTGTTAATAATAAATAGTTTGTGCTATCCAAATATGTTTACTTTAGTTAATAAGATAATAATTATTGTATTTTGTTACTTGTTGTTTTATTACTTTTTTAAGATTATTATTATTTTATGCATAGTCGACTGTGAATTATCTATACAATAATGATGATTAAAAAAACATACATTTCTGTGTAAATTAAATAAATGTTATGACTATCAACTATTCTGGGTTTCATTTTTCTTTGTTTACTTAGTTTAAATAGGAAGTGGGTATATCACATTTAAACACACTTAGTTGATTACAAATGATTTATTTCATATTATATAATATTTCAATCAATACATTTAACTTTATTAATTTTTGATAGATATCTTAAATTTTTGCATTGTAATCTCATCCAGCACTTAATTAAAATACAGTTTTATGATGCCCCCAAGGCAAAGTATTACAACCATCTTCCATTATTTGTCTTTTATCATCGTCCCTACTAAGAACCAGCTTATTAATCTTCTGAGTAAAAATCTTATGATTTTTTGACTTTATAATACACATGTCATCTCTTATGCATTCATTGTGTCGTAAAGCTCGTTTATATTTTTTAATATCGAGTTTTTTCACAGCTGATTTTTTTACACCTTTTGCTCTGACGATTGAAGAAGCTAGCGACTCTATACAATACAATTTAGCTCTTAAACCTACGAATTCAGATATAATATCACCACCCATTTCATCTTTAAAAAAACCTGGTATTTTACAATTTGCTTTATGTATATTAAATTGATTTCCAGTTTGAAAGTTGCTCGTATCAAAGTATTTTATATTCTCTTTCATATCCTCATAGAAATCTTCTGTATTTATTAAATACAAAAGGCTGTCAGTGTCAGTATAACAAAGTTGAATATCATTTTCGTATAGACGTTTCATCACAGAGTAATGAAAACGATACAAATGACTCTTAGCCAATTCCAATATTGTGAAGCCAATATAAATTGGTCTATCAAGAACAATTTTCGTTTGTTTTAACTGGATTGCAACTAAAGTATCAGAAAATATAGATAAATCTTTGAAGTTTGGAGCACTTACATATTTTTCAGCTCCACAAAGTTTGTTAGTTTTATTATGAATATCTTTCCATACATTAACCAGTTTGACATCAACTTGTTTTCTTTTGTTTTCGATAGTTTTGCCAAATATAGAATTGTTTTGTTTTTTAAAAAATTCTCTTTCAAAATCGGAAGAAGCTCTTTGTCTGAGAGTAGTATTCAACAAGATATACGGAGCCAAAAATGAACTTTGTTCAAACGCTAGTATTCTATAAAGTAAAAGAAGTCCGTTTTTAAAACATTCTTTAAGATGAATATAGTGTATGATATATTTATGTTTATCATACAGGTTGGCAAAGAATTTAACATTTTTACTACATGGTGGAGCAAACCTTTCAGCGGCAAATGGTAAATCTGAATGAGCTTCGTGAATTTTATGAGGATAACATAAGTCAACTTCTAAAATAAATCCTGTGTCACTATCATTTAAAATACACATTACATTAAAATTATTTATCTCATCTTCGTTTAAAAACCTAAAGTTTCGAGTAGGAAGCGGTTGCATCATGGCATGGCCATATAAATTTACACAATCAAGATAAATTAAATAGCTGTCAGGTTCCTTATTGTTATAATTTGGCAGATATTTATTATTTGCCTTCGCATATCTTAAAGAACATTGAGCAAGTCCTCCCCTAATGCCTTGTTCTAACATTTGATACATATCAATATCTGAAATTAAGTCTAAATTAATTTGAGTATATAATAACATTGCATCCCAACTCAGCGAAGGAGATGATACATAATAGCAGGGATCAAGGTTATAATACTTTAAACTCATTGTTCTAAACTTTTCAAAAACATCACATAAAAGCAGGACATCACATTTCAAATATAAGTCTGTGTACTCCCCTAAATTAGAAATATCAAATGCATTCCAGACATTTAAAGCATGATTATAATCTTCATCCGAAATAGATTGGGATGTGAGTTTATTATAAAATTTTGATGAATCTGGCAATTTAGTATCTTTATAACGATCCCATGAATCAATGTAATCATAGCAGTATACACCCTTCTTGCATGCTAAATTAAATAAATAATCATCATTATAAAACTTTCGTAAATTTTTAAAATCTTCCGTTTTCATCGTTTTTATTAAATTATCTAGGCTTGAACTAAAAAATTAAAAGAATCGATAAACTTTAACTGAGCTACATTTTTTTTGTCAATCGGGACGAATTTTGTGAAAGATATATATTTTTCTTTGTTTTTAGGAATAAGATTTATACGACCGCAAAGAGCTGAAAGTTCCTTTATAAACAAATGACAATCATAACCAGAAAGATTATGAAATATGACAGGTATAAATGGGCAAGAATTTGCATTTAAATTACATGCTTTGTGGGCTGGTCCTCTATACATTCCTGTGAAATGATCATGATCTGCAACAACGAGGTCAGTATCAGAAAATGTTTTCCTACATAAATGACATTGTTTAGCGTTGTTTAAAGTCATTTGCTGATCTTTACTAATAATTATGGGTTTTATCTCTGACATAAGTCTATGAAGTCTTATTACATGTTGACTAATAGATTCAACAAACTTTTTTGAGCAGTCTGGTCCCCTATACGATCTAAACTCATTTAATTCAGGTTTAGACTGGCAAAAAATGTAATAACCATAACAACTTGCCACATGGATTTGTATATTTTCGACACATGTGGATTTATTTTTGTCTGAATATTCGTGTAATAGACTTTCAAAATCGCCAAAAATAACAATTGGAACTCTTTGAGTCCTATTAAAATTTGAAAAACAAAGTTTTGAGTTTTCTTCGGGGAGTATAGTCTGCACTCTTGCACAGCTATGATTTAATTGTTTTTCTGGTGAGTCAAAATACACAAAACATTCGTCACATAAATATATCTTAGACTTATGATTTGTAAGTTGTCTGTGTACAAGCTTACTGAAATTTTTAATATAGCAAAAATGACTTTTACTATTATTATTGAAATAAAGTAAATTTACATGATAAAGTTTTCTTTTTAACGTTTTATACAACGGTCCTGTTACATCATAATTCTGCTCCAAACCATAGACGTTAATGCTTATGTTTGGATTTAAATCTTCAAATAATTTTATATCGTCTAAACTGGGAGGAAATGTCATGTTAGAAATGTTTAACACTTTAGAATAGTGCGGATATGATGTAACTCTATTGAGGTTATTCTTTGCTGGATACAAATATGCTACAATGCTCCAAAGAAAACAGTGATTATCTTTATTTACTATGTTTAGACATGATTTCGTATTTTGAATTCGTTTAGGTAATTCTAAATAAGAACCAGCTCTCAAAGGATTGTATTTAACGAAATTAATTTCTAAATGACTTATCGATTCGATTGCCCACCCTGACTCACTTAGTTCGAACTCGGAACATTTATTTAAGATTTTTTCTGCAAATGCATGATATGTGGATAATATATCTGTACTTTGAATTATAATTACATATCTTGTGTTAAAAGATTTAAGACTAATTTCGTTATTTTTAGGTTTAATGTAGGAAACAAAAAGTTCGAAATTGACTTTCAAAGAAACGTGTTGTTTTAATGATTCTCTAATTAGATAGCAACATGTGTCTGAAGCTTCAGTTAAAAACTTTTCAGGTGTAATAGTAAAACTTTGAGGATTTATTTTGTAACTGACTATTTTGTTTTTAAAAGCACAAGCTATTATACGAACATTATCAAATTGAGTTTTTATGAGGTTATTAGATTTATGGATATTAGTTTTTTTGTGAGAAGGAAAATTGAAAACGTTAATATTACAAGCTTGACAGAAAACCATTTTGAATAATTTTAGTTAAATTTGATTTATGAATATTGTATTATTTAAATTTTAGGTCTTTATTTTGTTAATATTTTTATGACTGAGGTACTCATATCAATTATAATTATATATATTAGATACTCGTAATGAAATAAAATATATTATGAATATTGTATTATTTTCAATTTAGATTTTTATTTAGACTTTAATTTAGATTTTCATTTAGATTTTTATTTAGACTTTAATTTAGATTTTCATTTAGATTTTTATTTATACTTTTATTTAGATTTTCATTTAGATTTTTATTTAGATTTTTGTTTTATCTACTAAGTAGATTCTGTAAGAGAACAATTCAAAAATATAAGTTACATGGTTGGTAGATATTTAATCAAATTATAAAATATTTTTATAACATAGGTACTCATATCGATTATAATTATGTATAAGAGATAATGTTTATATTATGAATATTGTATTATTTTCAATTTAGATTTTTATTTAGATTTTCATTCAGATTTTTATTTAGATTTTCATTTAGATTTTTATTTAGATTTTTGTTAGATTTTCATTTAGATTTTTGTTTTATCTACTAAGTAGATTCTGTAAGAGGAAATTCAAAAATATAAGTTACATGGTTGATAGATATTTAATCAAATTAAAAAATATTTTTATAACCTATGTACTCATGTCAATAATTATAATTATGTATATTAGATAATGATTATAATTGTTATGATTATTGTAATATTTTCAATTTTAGATTTTTATTTAGATTTTATTTAGATTTTTATTTATACTTTTATTTAGATTTTTATTTAGATTTTTATGTAGACTTTTATTTAGATTTTTATTTAGATTTTTATTTAAATTATTATTTAGATTTTTATTTAAATTTTTATTTAGATTTTTGTCTTATCTACTAAGTAGATTCTGTAAGAGAACAATGCAAAAATATAAGTTAGTTAAAAATATTAACCTAGCCAAATTAAAAATATTTTTAAAACATGGGTGCTAATATCGATTATGCCCAATATTATATAGGATTAAACCAAGTTTAATATTGAAAATAAAGTAAAGTTATGCAATTGAATAAAGTTAAGTAATGTTAACACATTAACACATAATGTTAACTTAACTAAAATCTTACTTTAAATAGAATTAAAAAAACATATTTACTAATAATTTTGGGGGTACAAAATTGGTTGGATAGAGGAGTAATCCTCTTTAACTGCTGCAACCAATTGTGTAACCGCCTTCCAAGCTGGGCTATCGTCATTCACTGCTGTTTTTAAACACACCAATGAATGTTTCCAGCGATCGGTTGTAATGGCCTCCAACTCCTGACTGTTCGATATTCGAAGCTCAATATAAAATTCGCCGCGCCTTGTGGGGTTGCTTTGCATAGTATATCCAGAACCAACACGACGCGTTAGGTAACTCTTCAGTTTTGACGCCCGAATTGATTCACGTTGCTCTTCATCCTGGAAAAAACAAAAAATAAATTAGATTTAATCGTTATTATATCATCATTATATTCTGATGATTCACAATTATCATCAGCCCCTTGATATTATTAAAGGTACCATCACAATAATATCTTTTGCCATATGTATTCTTCATGTATTTATTTAATTCAATCCCTTCACACAATCACGTTAACGTTTGCTAAGTAAACGTTAACTTTTATTTATAACATACATAACATCATACCTGTATTTTTCGAGCAGTTACACTTCCCGATACTACCTACTACAAAATTATTCAAAATTGACACAATTATTTACACTTGGTCAGACCTGAGAATTGAATATAGGACTTTATAATAATCAGTATGTAACACCATCAATAAACCCGAGTCTATAGGCCATTAAATATTTATTCCGGGCGGGCATCGAACCCATGATACCCCGCGCAGCTGACAATCGCTCAGCCCCTGCGCCAATCGAGCTGTTAAAATATAATTAATAATTGTCAATTTTATCTCAACTTACCTCGGAATCAGGGTAGATGCAAAGTTTTCGTTTCTTTTTAGCCGATGTAGACGCAAATGCAGATGCGGCTGAAGGGTCGGCCTCTGACTCAGACCCGCTACCGATCGGTTGTTCTTGGAGTAGTTTTTTATTTTTTCCTTTTGGCTTCGAAGGTTTAGGTGTTAAAGGCTTACTTGGCTTCTTCTTTTGTGATATTGGAATCACATCAGTGTCAGAGTCAAACGGATTGGAAAACCTGAAAACAAAAAAAAAAGATTATAACATTTTATAAAGCAGGTCTACTTATTAACATTCATACGTTTAGTTACAACTTTTATCACATACATTCATGATACTATACATTAGGTTCCTGTCACACCTAGTTATTTGCCTACAAGGAAATCTAACTTATAAACTCACTCTTAACAGTGACCTCTGAACCTACATTACCTTCGATCAAATTGATCATAGTATAAGACCTAAAACAAAACAAAAAAAAAACGCAGTCACACACCTACCCACCTCCATACATAACCGCACACCCGCCCTTACACTGTTAACAAAATTAATAGAATTATAAATGATACGTACACACTTGCTGTTTTATTTGTTAAACGCACTAATTAAACGATGTTAAGTTATACGAAGATCACAGCACAATGCACTGATTGATTGAACAATATTCTGTGAGATAATTGCCAGATGATGCTGCTTTTATATTTATAAATTGTAAAACGGTATACACACTTAAATAATCTTTGTTAGGTATGGCATATTTTAAATTAGGAGTCAATATTGCCATTTAATTATAATCCCTATGCGCATTGTACATAAGATTTATAATTATTTATTTCTTACTCATCATTCATACTCAATTGTAAAGTTGCCCTAACTTACCATTTTAGGAGGATATATTAAACGGCGCCGCGCTGTCGCTGAAAACTGAGACGAAATTTTTATAAGGTAATCGCATGTACTTGTATACAAATGGGTTTAACCATCATGAAATTATAAAACTATTCTACTATTGACGAAACAGTGTTAATGATAAAGCAGCATGTTTTTTATGTGGAGGTGTTTTAGAAGATTGAGAGATTTACTTTGATCCTTGGATCATGATAAATGCGGTGAAGGGAATAAAGATAAATTACAAAAAAATAAAATACTTACCGTACTCGAATGTATATGTATGCGATGTCATATTGCACTAAAGAAATAACCAAATTATGTGTATATATTATAGAGGCACCATATATCCCCGCAATTTTACTCTGAACATTACAGTGCAGCGGTTCAATTTTAAATTTATTTCTTAAATAAATAATTAAAATTATTTTTATTATCTATAATGTTTCACTCAGCGAAATCTGATTTAGATGGCATTCGTAAAATGATTTTCAAGAATGCTAGGGGTGAGATAATATATATTCAAAATATGCACCCTAGGAAAAAGATATCGAGCACATGTGAAATAAAACACCAGGTTAGTGATATAACCCAAACAGAAGATTTATTTTACCAGAAGTTGGAAGATTCTGTGAAATCTAACTTGAAAAATATTCACTATCTAAAACTCAAAAGCGAAGCTGGTGAGGATCTTCGCACATTCGTTAGAGTTAGCAACAATCAGGCTGATCATGAAAAATCGATTGTAAGTTCATCAAATACTAGTGGGAGTAGTAAATCGACAGAAACAGATGATTTATGCACAAATTCATCAAAACCTCAGGTCAGCGATACAGTGCAAAAAGATTTCATAGCTTATTTATAGAAATAGAATTACGGCTCTGAATCAAGTCTATAGAATTGGGGATTCTGAATCACGTCTATAGAATTGGGGGTTCTGGATCACGTCTATAGAATTGGGGTTTCTGGATCACCTGTTCTCGCTGCGCTCGAACCATGATCCAGAACCCCCAATTCTAACCTACTGGGATGACGGAAAAGCAGACTATTTTAAGGAGCGTGCTAAAATAAAACTAAACATAATCACTATCACCACACAACAAAAATATCTAGAATTTTTTGCTTCTTGTATATTTTGTATTGCTAACTGTACACTGCCTACTCGAATATGCTGTACAGTTAGCATAATAATGCTAACTGTACAGCTTCTCGATACCCCGTGTTGGCAACACCGATACTACGGCGCGAAACTGCTGTCAACTGGCGGCAGAATATTTGAAAATCACGGCTGTTGACGTCTACAGAAGTTATATAAGGGCTGTGCACTAGCAGAGCGGTCTCTTTCTCGGACTGACGAACGGCTGAATAACATCTTCCTAATTGCATTTTGATAACTGTAAACTTGTTCATATAAATATAGTATAGTTGTGATTTACTTCTGAATTTTATTTTGATTATCATTGCCATAGTAGAAAATAATTAGCTTATTAGTCTTTGCTAACATCAGAAATAGGATATAAACTTCACGCCATGGGTAAGCGAGCTAGTAAACGTGCAAGGCGAAAACGTACTCGCTCCCGCTCATCTTCAAGCTCCAGCACAAGCGCACGGACACCATCTCCGCCACCAAGACGGAAAGACAAGGTATCACATAGTTATACCGAAACTGTGAGTAATTCAAATACTATTGCTTTGAACAACTTTATACCTGATTTTGATCCACTAAAAGATGATATCGATACCTGGCTTAGCATTATTCGATCTTATGCAAATACTTTTTCATGGTCGGATAAAATGATTCGCTATCAAGCTTTAAATAAACTAAAAGGGTCTGCTAAAGTTTGGTATGATTCGTTACTACGTACAGAAAGGCAGTGGCCTATGTGGAAATGGGACGATTGGCGGTTAAAATTGTCGGGTAGTTTCCAAATACGTAGAAATATGTTTGACCTTTTAAAAGAAATCATAGATAAAAAACCGATTGATAATCAATCCCTGTATGAATTTTATTTCGAGCAAAAATGCAGGATAGACCGTTTGTGTTTAAATTTTTCAGAACAAGACATAATTTCAATTATAGGTGGAAACATAGGTGATAATAATATTGGTGCATCTATTGAAGCTAGTAACTTTAAATCAAGTGATCATTTAGCTAGTTATTTACATAGTCGAATTTACAAGAAAAATGTAAAACCAGAAAATAGTTCACGTGACGTACCGATTAAATCAGGATCTCTTAGTCAATCAACATCCATAAACCGAACAACAGTATCCACTAATTCAGCCATTTCAAATCAACCTACTTCTTCTAATGCTGGTCAAGATGGTAGCCGTAAAATAATTAAATGTTACAATTGTGGCGGTAATCATAAAAAAAACCAATGCGATACAAATAAGTGTGACTACTGTGGGAAAAGAGGGCACACAGAATCGATTTGTTATCATAAGAGAAACTCGACAAAATCTATAGTGAAACCCGAACAACAAGAAACAAAATTCGTTTCTACAAACCCACGTAATAAGTTTATTAAAAAGATTAACATATTTAATCATGATTACGAAGCGTTTATTGACACGGGTAGTAGTTGCTCATTAATATTAGAGTCTTTAGCTAATGAACTTTCTATGCCTTATATCGAACTACCCTCACCCGTTATATTACAAGGTTTTTCAAAACAAAATTATAAATACGTGACTAAAAAGGTTACTGTTAATTTAACTTTAGATTCTGTGGTTTTGAAAGATATAGATATGTATATTTTAGATGATATGGTTGGGTGCGATATACTGATTGGCAGAAAATATGTTACTGAGCGGTCTGATTTAGTATACTCGCGTATAGGCGATGAACTTAAATTTCAATACGCTAGTGAATTTAAAGAATTTTGCAACAATATAGCCGCCTTAGACTTAGACGCAAGTACAAATAAAAGTGAATTATTAGCTTTATTTAACCGATACAGTGATTGTGTTGCTACCGATATAAAAAAACTCTGGAAAGTTAGTAACTACGAAATGACAATCAATTTATCAAGCTCGCAGCCAGTTCAATGCAGACCCTATCGAACCTCGTACACGGATAGGCAGATAATAAGAGATATTGTTAAAGAATTACTCGAGAGTAAAATTATCCGCGATAGTAACTCACCGTACGCCAGTCCAGCCTTGTTAGTAGACAAGAAAAATGGCGAAAAAAGGCTCTGCATTGACTATAGGGCATTAAATAAAGTAACAATCAAAGATAAATATCCTATGCCACGAATTGAAGACTTATTAGATAGGCTTCAAGGGCATAAATGCTTCACTAGTTTAGACCTAAAAAGTGGGTATTACCAGATTTGTTTACATAAAGATTCGGTAGAGAAGACTGCATTCATAACAGAAAACGGACATTATGAATTTTTAAGGCTTCCATTCGGTTTGGCAAATGCTCCGTCTTGTTTTCAAAATATGATGAACAAAACTCTTGGTAATTTAAGATTTAGCAACGTTATTGTTTATTTAGATGACGTTTATTTGGTAACAGAGACAATAGCAGAAAATATTGAGTTATTGGAACATGTGTTACAGATATTTAGAACAAAAGGTTTAACCTTAAATCTAAAAAAATGTCATTTCTTTAAACACGAAATCGAGTTCTTAGGGTATAAAATAAAACCAGGTTTCGTTATGCCAAATGATTCAAAACTGGAAGCGGTTAAGTTTTCCGATACCCAAAACGGTTCACCAACTTTGACAGTTCTTAGGATTAATTAGTTATTTCCGTAAATTCATACGAAATTGTGCAATTTTATCAGCTCCCCTTACGAAATTATTGAAAAAAGATACCGTCTGGGTTTGGGACGATGTACAAAATAGGGCATTTCATGTTTTAAGAGATAAATTAACATCTCAAAATATTTTAGCCATTTTCGACCCTAATAAGGATAAAGTATTGTATACAGACGCAAGTAGGGATGGTATTGCTGGTATATTGACTCAGATAGATGATGAAGGCGAAAAGTTAGTACATTATTATAGTAGACAAACGAAGGCCAATGAAAAAAAATATCATTCTTTTGAACTAGAACTTCTAGCCGTCATTTGCTCTCTTCAAAAATTTCGTTTATATTTATTAGGTAAGCAATTTAAAATAATTACAGACTGTAGTGCGGTTAGGTACGCGTTAACCAAAAAGGATATTATTCCGCGGATAGCTCGTTGGGTTCTTTCTACTCAAGAATTCACATTCGACATAATTCATAGGGAAGGTTCCCGGATGCAGCATGTGGACGCTTTGAATCGAAATCCAGTACCATCCGGAGAAAAATCGGAATCTGAAATTATTATGTCAATCACGGAGGCAGATTGGTTGCTGTCAGTACAGATACAGGACTCGGAGATAGCTAAAATTAGGGATGTTCTAGAATCAGGAGAGGCCGATATAAATACAGATATTTTTAACAATTACGAACTTTTAGGAGGAAAGGTTTATAGGAGAACTAGTCAGGGTCGTAGATGGGTTGTGCCAAAAAAATGTATTTGGCAGATCATAAGATGCAATCACGATGATTTGGGTCATTTTTCTGTAGACAAGTGTGTTGAAAGAATACGTACCCGATATTGGTTTTCACGGATGCGTAATATTGTAAAAAAATATATAAAAAATTGCTTAAATTGTATATACTTTAAAAATAAAGGAGGTCCAAAAGAAGGACAGCTATATCCCTTGCCTAAATATGCACAACCCTTCCACACTCTACATTTAGATCACTTGGGACCATTCGTAACAACTAAAAACAAAAATAAATATTTATTAGTAATTGTAGACTCATTCACAAAATTTGTATTTATATCTGCAGTACGGAAAACCAATACGGCTGGTGTTATTAAGGAATTAGAATGTGTTTCTAAAATATTTGGCAATCCTAGGAGAATAATTAGTGATGCGGGATCTTGTTTCACTTCTAGTAAATTTACCCAATATTGTGCGAATAAAAATATTAGGTTACATATTGTAGCCACAGGTGTACCTCGTGCTAACGGACAAGTAGAAAGATTTAACAAAACCATTTTAGAGGCCTTGAAAACCATGGGTGCTGACACCACCGATGATAGGTGGGATCAGTGTATCAAGGCATTACAACAAGGGCTTAATAGTACTATTCATAAAACTATTCAAGCCGTTCCTAGTGAAGTAATGTTCGGGTATAGATTACGAACAGATAGTGACAGCTTTGCCCCAGATCTTGATAGCGAAGCATTGGTAGACGTGTCAAAGTTGCGCGAAAGAGTAGACGAAAATGTTAAGACTAGTGCAGGAGATCAAAAGAAGAGATTTGATCAAACTAGCATCAAAGCCACGCGGTATATAGAAGGGGACTTGGTATTGGTCAAAATACAGAGTCAAAGTAATGATGGTCAAAGCCGAAAACTATTACCAACATTCAAGGGTCCATTCCAAATTAAGAAAATCCTAGATGATAGATATGAAATATCAGATTAAAGAGGTAGTCAAAGAAGCTCTAAAATGTATTATGGCGTAGCTGCGGCAGAAAATATCAAACCGTGGATAAATATTGAAAATTGGAGCACAGAATAAAATAAAAAAAAACCGTGTTGGCAAGGTATTGTTTTAATTATAATTATTATTACTTTATACAACTGTTTTAATGAAGTAACATTATTTTCATCTGTACATAATTAATACATCAGATTCTTCTATAAATCTAAAGTAATATCAAGAGAAACTAATTTCCCATTTTATTTAGCGAGCCTAGATTGTATACTGTACCCATTAATATTTATAAGTATTGCACATTATGTCAAAATGTATTGTATTGCTTTGTGTAAAATTCGAGATCAACTTGGTACGCTTGAGTGGGCGAAATGCTCTTCGAGTGCAGGTGATCTGAAGTTAAAACCTGGTGACCTAAGTGTGGCAAAAGCCCTTTAGGTGAAGGAAATGGCATTTCAATACATGAGTAATAAGTGTGCAATATGTTTTCAGTCGACCAAGAATGCTTTATTTGTTTGTCAAATGCTTTAACATGTGTCAATTTACATTTCAGTATCCTATCCAGACTCGTGGGGTGCCTGGGGCAGGCACCTTGCAGCATGGCCGTGTTGGCAACACCGATACTACGGCGCGAAACTGCTGTCAACTGGCGGCAGAATATTTGAAAATCACGGCTGTTGACGTCTACAGAAGTTATATAAGGGCTGTGCACTAGCAGAGCGGTCTCTTTCTCGGACTGACGAACGGCTGAATAACATCTTCCTAATTGCATTTTGATAACTGTAAACTTGTTCATATAAATATAGTATAGTTGTGATTTACTTCTGAATTTTATTTTGATTATCATTGCCATAGTAGAAAATAATTAGCTTATTAGTCTTTGCTAACACCCGCGCGCGGGGCGCGGGGTATCGAGAAGCTGTATAACAAAAAAGCGGTAGGTAGGTACGCCGATACCTACCTACCTACTGCTTTTTTGTTATACGGCTAATTTGAATCTGTAAGTTATAGGTAGGTATGCCGATACCTACCTACCTATCGCTTTCAGGTTCAAATTCGAAGCGAATCGAAGCGGCAATCTAATATAATATTGACCACATTGACCGTCTTCTAAGCATTGACCATTGACATTCGTAGGCAATGAGAATGCAGACACGCGCGCTTTGTACATAATTAGCACGTCATTATTTTTATCTCTATAGGTTACCTACACATTTGTTCATTACGTGGCGGAGGTAAGAGTCAATCAATACTCAATATGATAGTTATGTTATTTATATAGGAACGCTTCGCATCTAAAAAGAAATCGTACCGAACGAACAATTGTGCGTGCGTAATGACGCCTGGCCGCTTCCGCCCGCTTCGAGTGCCCGCTTCGAACGCAACCATTGTTTTTGTGTTTTATTCATTTAAATACTTATCGTGCATGAAAATGACACAAATTTAGGATGTCGATTTTTCATGCAATTATGATATTGATTATATGTACTCTAATGATTATAATATTTTTGAAGCGTTTTTAGCCTGGAAAAACAAAACAATAAAATATCTTAAAATTGCGTGCCCTAATTTGGCACAAATTTAAATAATAGGCATATATAAGTGATCTGAGAAAGGAAATAGTTATTTCATAATCTTTATTTTTTTTTTACACTGTTTTTACTTACTGACCCTATGTCAGTTTGCACTGGGCAAATATGACACAAATTGGGTTTGCACACTCCACAGGCTATCATAGATGTGATACCATAATTATTTTTAACTTTAAATATTTTTTGTCAGTTTTGATTTGAATAAAAATAATCAACCACAAATCATCGAATTACTGAAAATGCAAGTAACAGATGTGACACAAAACGCAATAATAAGCTAGATAGATACGACAGTATCCATAGGCAATAAATAAGTAACTTTAGAATTTTTTAAACTTATGACATCAAAATAGGCCAGCTCTATCGGTCTAATAGTTTAAAGGCGCGACATGCCTTTCTTGTTGCTGACTTCATAGTGCGACATAATCTGAATAGCCGACCAAATAAAATAATACGTATAAAAGTGTGCCGTGCATACAGCTAAACAACTTTTTAATTTTGTTGGGAACAAATTAATATTTAAATCACTACGTATGTATATGGAATAAAAGAAAATCATCATCATCATCATTTCAGCCGAAAGACGTCCACTGCTGGACCTAGGCCTCCCCCAGGCGTCGCCACATTGACCGATCCCGTGCGTCTCGCGTCCAGCGCCTTCCCGCAACCTTAACCAGGTCATCGGTCCACCTAGTGGGAGGCCTACCAACGTATCGTCTTCCGGTTCGCGGTTGCCATTCCAGAACTTTTCAGCCCCATCGGCCATCCGTTCTGCGAGCAATGTGCCCTGCCCACTGCCACTTAAGTTTGGCAATTCTTCGGGCTATGTAGGTAACCCTGGTTCTCTTGCGGATCTCCACATTTCTGATTCGATCACGCAAGGAAACTCCGAGCATAGCCCTCTCCATTGCCCTTTGAGTGACTTTAAGCTTCCTGATAAGGCCCATTGTAAGCGACCACGTCTCAGAGCCATATGTCATCACTGGCAACACACACTGGTCATAGACTTTCGTCTTGAGACACTGTGGTATGTTGGACGAGAAGATACCGCGCAACTTCCCGAACGCTGCCCAGCCGAGTCGGATTCGACGGTTGACCTCTATCTCGAAGTTGGCCCTACCCTACCCAATTGGATCGTTTGTCCCAGGTAGACATAGTCGCCCACAACTTCGAGTGTAGAGTCTCCGACCTTGATAGGAGTGGGTGTAACATGGGCATTCACCATGACCTTGGTTTTGTCCATGTTCATTTTAAGACCCACTCTTTCGGAAGCTCTACTGAGGTCATCGAGCATTTTACTGAGGCTCTCCATGGTCTCAGCCATGACCACTATGTCGTCGGCAAACCGAAGGTGAGTGATGTACTCGCCATTAACGTTGATGCCAAGCCCTCTCCAATCCAGAACCTTGAAGACATCCTCCAGCGCAGCAGTGAACAGTTTCGGAGAAATGACGTCTCCCTGTCTCACGCCGCGCTGGAGAAGGATTGGTTTCGAGGCCTGATCCTGAAGACGGACTGACATAGTGGCGTTCTTGTACAAACACTTCAACACTTCAATGTACCGGTAGTCGATCTGGCACCGTTGGAGAGACTGTAGTACAGCCCAAGTCTCGATCGAATCGAAGGCTTTCTCGTAGTCCACAAACGCTAAACAGAGAGGCAGGTTATACTCTTCGGTCTTCTGTATAACTTGCCGCAGCGTATGTATGTGGTCTACGGTGCTAAAGCCTTTTCGGAATCCGGCTTGTTCGGGAGGCTGGAAATCGTCAAACCTGCGCGCGAGACGATTCGTGATGACTCTTGAAAACAACTTGTAGACATGGCTAAGAAGTGAGATGAGCCTATAGTTTTTTAGCCGGGCATTGTGGCCCTTCTTGAAGAAGAGTACCACCACACCCCTGCACCATGCCTGTGGCGTTTTGCCCTCGAGTATGACGGAATCAAACAGCTTCTGAAGGGCCTTAAGGACCGGTTTTCCACCCGCCTTCAGGAGTTCAGCCGTGATTCCGTCATCACCCGGCGCCTTGTTGTTTTTAAGCTGTTTCAGAGCCATCCTAATCTCGTACAGGCTGACGTCCGAGATATCTTCGGTATAGTGCCGGGTCAATCTAGCTCTTGGGTCGTTTGCTAGACTCGCAACGGGCTTGCTGATTGATGTGTACAACTGCCCATAGAATGTCTCGATCTCCCTCAGAAGCTCCGGTTTGGCGGATACGATCCTGCCATCGTCGGTCTTCAGTTTCGTGAGCTGGCTCTGCCCAATAGCCAGATCCCTTGAAAAAACCTTGGAGCCTTTATTTCGATCGACCGCGTCTTTAATACGCTCTGTATTAAAGCGGCGGAGGTCTCTTTTCAAGGATTTAGAGATCTGTCTATTGAGCTGCCGGTATTTGCACGCCTCATCTGAAGACTGCAGGATCATCTCACGCCTCTCCTTCATAAGCTTGAGGGTAGGATCAGAGAGTTTTTTCTTTCTATCTGTACGACGGGTCTTGAAAAACTTAGACCCGACCGTATGGACAGCTTCCACGAACCCGTCGGCGTAGTCATCCACGGAGCTCCCTAGGCACTCGAAACGATTCTGGAGTTCGAGCTGAAAGCTCTCGGGGTTTTGGACCTGGATCTGTGCTGGACGGAGCGTGGACTTCATAAGTCGAGACCTTTCAAGCTTAATATTAATGTTCAATGTGCCTCTTACCATGCGGTGATCGCTCCCGGATTTTACCGAATTGATCACAGAGACATCATTGAACATTTGCTTCTTGGTTGACATGATGAAGTCGATCTCATTTTTTGTTGCACCATCGGGGCTCTGCCAGGTCCACTTCCTGTGTTCACGCTTTTTGAAGAAGGAGTTCATCATAAAGAGGCCCTCCTTCTCCATAAAACTGGCCAGTAGGTGACCCCGGTGGTTCCGTCGTCCAACTCCAAATTGCCCCACTTGCAGCTCATCCTCGTCTCGTTTGCCCAGTTTCGCGTTGAAGAAAATAATTACAAAAAAAAAAAAAAAAAAAATTATACTTGATTAAAAATAAGAATAATAAAATAATAATACCTTAGACACCTCTCCTCGACCGAAACTTACAAGTATTTGGGTATGTCGGAAGCGTTGGGCATCAACAGTACTGACATGAAGCAACTGCTGAAGGAGCGTTTCTTTGGCCGCCTGAAAAAGGTATTAAATAGCCTTTTGTCGGGCGGCAATAAGGTGCGCGCCTTTAACAGTTGGGTCATGCCGGTTTTGATGTACTCTTTCGGCATACTCAAATGGACTCAGACCGAGCTCGACGCCCTCGATAGGAGGGTCCGGACACTGCTGACTGCAAACCGGATGCATCACCCACGATCATCGGTGATGAGACTGTACATCCCGCGGAAGTGTGGGGGTCGAGGCTTTTTAAACGCCAAGACTCTTCACAACCGCGAGGTGTGCAGTCTCAGAGAATACTTTTTAAAAGCTGAAGTGGGTATGCACCGGGATGTGGTCGCAGTGGACAAGGGACTCACCCCGTTGTCCATGGCTAAAGCGAACTGGCGCAAGCCTGTAATACTATCGACTGATGAACGCAAAGAGGTATGGCAAGGCAAGGAGCCACACGGGCGCTTCTATCGGGCTCTCCATGGGCCCGATGTAGATTTCCCAGCGTCCGTATCCTGGCTACGTTTCGGCGACCTTTTCGGGGAAACTGAAGGTTTTGTCTGTGCAATTATGGACGAAGTTATCCTGACGAATAACTACCGGAGACATATAATGAAGGACGGGACGGTTGACATATGTCGGGCATGCCACCGTCCGGGTGAATCCATCAGACATATTATCTCTGGTTGTTCTCGTCTGGCTAACGGCGAGTACTTACACAGGCATAACCAAGTGGCCAGGATTGTTCACCAGCAACTTGCTTTGAAGTACAATCTAGTGGAATCGGAGGTACCGTATTACAAGTATGTGCCCGACCCAGTTCTCGAAAATGACCATGTTACGTTGTACTGGGATCGATCTATCATCACTGATAGGACTATTGTTGCCAATAAGCCAGATTAGCGCGCCGCACAATGATAATCGATGTCACCATCCCGCATGACGAGAACCTCGTGAAAGCTGAGAAAGAGAAACAAATCAAGTATCTTGACTTAGCACACGAGGTTGTCGACATGTGGAATGTGGACTCGGCGATCATTGTGCCGATTGTCGTTACGGCCAACGGCCTGATGGCCAAGAGCCTCGACGACCATCTGTCGAGGCTGTCATTGGCGGTTGGATCAAGGGTCTGATACAGAAGGCAGTACTCCTCGATTCGGCTCCCATTGTGAGGAGGTTCCTGTATCTGGAGCCCTAACCACCGGTAGCTTGGACCCTGTTCCCGATACCAGCGGACAACCATTATTTTTTATATTTTTAAATGTTTTTTTATGATTTGTTTTTATAAAGAAATATTTAAAAATGTAAATTTAAAATGTGTACATAATTAAATAAACGAAAGAATAATAATAATTAAAATAAAAAGTAATGATGTAGAATTAATTAATAATCCTGTAACATTTCAATTAATTAATAAGCATTGATCACCACACACAATAAATTTATTGCCATTTGGTGCAGTAATTAGAAGGAAATCATTTTTTTTTTCTATAAAATTTTATCACCACCTCCGAACGAAAGTGATACATTTTTCTAAATCATCTGTCAAAATGTGACATTTGTGACAAAATAGGTGCGCCCGTATTAGCAATTAAGACCCGATGAGTCCCAAATAAACGTCAGGCAATTTTCTCACGCCGCCGGTGCTAGTTATTTAAGACAAAATGGCTTTATCGCCCAAACTGCGATGAAAAGTGTGACTCAAGCCATGTCACAGTAGGCCCTACTCGCCGGGCAGCAACAAAATAGGCATGTCGCGCCTTTAAAATATGTCACATGTTTGACCCGTGCTAGCATTTAAGACAAATTGTAAGACATGACATAATTTATCATGTCTGGTCACAAATGTCTTGGATGCGCCTATGCTCGCCGTGCTGGGACTCCGCTGCATCCGGTTAGAATGAAAACCGACCCCAACATAGGAAAAAGGGGGTTGGGGTGGATTTAATATTTAAGGTTAACCCTGCCCCTTTCCACCCCCCCCACCCCATTGACCACCTGTTTGGGGTTCCGTACCCAAAGGGTAAAAACGGGACCCTATTACTGAGACTCCGTGATCTGTCTGTCTGTCTATCCGTCTGTCACCAGGTTGTATCTCATGAACCGTGATAGCTAGACAGTTGAAATTTTCACAGATGATGTATTTCTGTTGCCGCTATAACACCAAATACTAAAAACAGTAAATATTTAAGTGGGGCTCCCATACAAAAAACGTGATTTTTTGGCCGTTTTTTGCGATAATGGTACGGAACCCTTCGTGCGCGAGTCCGACTCGCACTTGGCCGGTTTTATTACGTATAAACGTAAAAAACAGCTGTTGTGAAAAAAACAGGGTGGATACTAGCTGGCTAGTGGTTGAAGAAAAGGGGAAAGAACACAAGATTGAGAAAGGCTGCTGATTTTTATGAATGTTAATTTTACACACAAAATCTAAAAATAGTCCTCTAGCTCCTTAAAATAGTTTGCTTTTCCGTCATCCCTTACAATGTTCGATGCTATGAACTTCAATAATCCACATTCTTTAACAATCACTGTATTAACGTCTAGTATGAGACCACATATCGACACCCAATATGAATAACATTGTAACTTTAGTTACTCATTGGTACAACTTTGTCATATGAAATCAGCAAGAACAGAACTTTATTTCTGCCTTTTAACCGTATTTAATTGCCAATAAGAACTAATTTTGTAAAATAAAATAATTTCATTGTATTAAAAAATGAATAATAATTATATATATGTTTCCATTAAATTGTGTGTAAAATTTACATTTTCTGGAATTGAACATAAAAATTGTATGTTCTTGTTTAATCAACTCTCCTAAGTACAAAATTATGGAATATTGGGCTCTTCATTCACATTTCAAAGATTATTTGAACGGATCATTTAAAATTGATGCCCACAGATGGCGCATTTTTTAATTTTAATTGTTAAAATTTGCATTGTAACACAATTTGGTGCAAAAAAAAACTCTGTATGGGATAAGGCATCTGTGTGCTAGTATTATATTATCTATGACTAAGGAAAGAAAATTGACCGACCTTAGCACCACGGTGGGCGGACTGCCCACCGTGGTGCTAAGGTAAAACCGCCCGTAACCGTAGCTGGACTAGCTCAGGGCCTCGCTTCACGTACCAATGCTGCTGCGATCTTGATGCGCTCTTCTCGGTCTTTTTAATGGTTAGGACAATATTATATGAGGGTTGTGTTCGGTATAAAAAAACCTCAAAGGGCGGTTTTAATCCGAAATTGTGGGTAAACCAATCAGAGCGGCACAGACACGACCACGCGGCGGCGGTGTCGGTCGTATATCTTACCTCAGCACAAAACCAAGCAGCGAAAATTAAAAATATAAAGTTAAAAGTGGGTAGAATAAAAACTATACCTAAAACAAAGGAGCGCCAATGAAACGGCGCGAACAGCTGTCACACATCACATCATCAGCCTATTAATGTTCCCACTACTGGGACACAGGCCTCCTCGCGTCCACCACGCGGGCCCAGTGCGGGTTGGTGGATGTCACATGTCTTCGAATTTATGGCTCTAGGACATGCCGGTTTCCTCACGATGTTTTCCTTCACCGTTTTGAGAGCAGTGGTGATGAAATAATTTACACAAAGTAAAGCGCCTGCCTGGGCTCGAACCCACGACCTACAACTTGTAAGTCGCTGCCGATACCACTGGGCCACCACTGCTCTCCAACAGCTGTCAACTTTAATGGAATTATAATTGCCTTGAAAATACACTGTAACACACAAGCGAAGTTCTAGGCATAATAATTTATTGTATTAAAATTAGTTCATTAGTCGTGAGTAAATCCATCACGTTCCAGGCTAGCATTTTTTTTTAGATCCTTCTCTGTGTCCACTCGGTATTTTCCAGATACAGGGGCCTATGCTGATATATTTTACTGTTTCACAGATTATGGTACTACTAACACAGCGCGGGATCTTCAACGGGCTTATAGACAAAGTGATGAACGCGAAATACCAAGCGGAGCAGCCAGCCGAACTAGAAGACAAGGTGCGCGCGGAGAAGGAGTACGTCAGCAAGTCTATCACACTGCGTGAGTACATGCATTATTTGTTATATTTTATTAATAATTATGTTTAGTTAACTTTTTGTACTCATGTTTAATTTGTATATTTGATCTATCTATATCTTATTAATTGCCTGATAATAAAGAATAATTATTTATTTTAAAAGTCTTTAAAGACCTTTCAAAGGCGTGCCAGGAGCGGAGCCAACTCGCAAAAGCTTTACATATTTAAGGTGTCAAAACACCAACCGACTATTGTCCCTGTATGCACTATGTAACTGATAGATAGATAGATAAAACATTTATTTAGTGCACACAAACGACACAGCACAACACGCAAAATCGCATTTTTTTTTAAATAAATTTAAAAAAATAAAAAAGAAAAAAAAAACATACAAGAAATAAAAATTTACATAGTAACATACCTCAAATAGTGGGTATACCACAGAACAGAGAAGACAGTAGAAATCGCATATAGCTTTATTAGTATCGGAACCAGCGTACCCAAACTCACACATATACAGATTAATTGTATTTCATAACAATAAGAAATCTTTGGTGTGATTGGTAGTTTAATTTTTAGGTGAAAGTAGAAAATATGTCAGTCGTCGCGTAGTTGAAAATAAACCACAGCTTTATGACAATAGAGTTGGTTTTTGTCTACTCTTTTTGAGTATTTGTTACTTTTTTCGTTTAAAGCGCACACGTAATAGTTTAATGAGCAAGTTACGCTACCCGCCACTAGATGTCACTATAATAAATTCATTTAATTTAAAGCCGTATTTCGTTACCGATAAGATTTATATTTGCGAAATGAGGTCATTACTACTCGTCCTCCTGTAGTGATGTACCATGGTCGTTGACTTATTTATCGACATTCCGTATTATTTTCAAACAAAATACAGTTTAGTTAAAAAAAAACGTTGCCCCACACTAGGAATTTCTCCTGTATCGTGGGTGCGTTTACAAACATATAATTTCACATACACAAACTCCCAGAGCCGGAACAACTATTTGTAGATCATACAAATATTTGTTCCGTGCGGGAATCGAACCCGCGACACGCAGCGCACCAGTCAATCGCTCAACCACTGCGCCAACCGTGCGCCCAATAACTAGAGTCGATAAATATTATTATGTTTGTAATCAAGTTTTTATATAAATTTATTCCAATACTTACGATTTATAGAAAGTATTATTAAGATATTTTATGGTAAACTACTGATCCGATTTTGAAAATGATTCTGTTGATACAAAGATGGGCGTATCTTAGTGTTTTTGCTCTATCAATAGAATTATAGAATACAATACTCTTTATTATGTACACCATGTAAGTTACAGAAAGTATAGACGAAGAAAACATTAAACTGGGTGGCACAATGGGCGGCCTTATCGCTTAAAGCGATCTTTTCAAGACAATCTTTCCATGGATTTAAAAAATGAAAGGAAAGACAGTACTGTACGTATACGTAGTCTTTGGTGTACTATTATTAATTACAAGCTGTGATCGCGGCTTCGCTCCCGTCATCTGTTTGCCAACCCTACCCTACTTACCTTCCTGCCTACCCTACTTACCTACCGACCATATTTGTTTCTATAGTCATCAATCTTTCGCGAAGAATCTTAACACCGTGATTCAGAAAATGACTTCAAATTCACAACGCCATCTATCGAATATCGAGTTCAACTCTCCGAGTATCTGAATTGCGTGTGTTGTGATAATTTTACTTCTTGAACAATTTAAATTCATCTAACTTTTGATAGAGTGAACCGATTGCGATGACACAAAAACTAAGTAATTCTTCAAGGTACGCACAATGTTTATGTATAAAAGTTATTTACATTGGTTTCGTACATGTCACGTGATGCGTGCACAAATAAATAGACAAAAAATCTAAAAATGCCGGAAATAGGTTCTGTTGGTTATCCTTTAACACACTGGCTATTTTTTTGGCAATATTTTCGATGTACAAAAAATACTTTTCTACAGATTTATTATATGTATTGATGATTGATGATGCGATAGACTACACTACAAATGCAATACATCCTACTGATATGGGAAGCTTACGCTTTCGCCTGCGGCTACACTCTTATTATGATTAGCTTGACTAACTTCCTTAATGAACTGATGAAATTTAGGTCTATACACCAGTAGATCTTAAATTTCAGACTAACACATAAGCCAGTTTTTAACTGACTTAAAAAAAGAAGGAGGTTCTATGTTCATGTGTTATTATTATTACACTTTGTTGATTTTGAAGGCTGTTGTCTTTTTAACAGACTTCAAAAAAAGGAGGAGGTTCTCAATTCGTCGTAATCTTTATTTTTACACGGCTACAAGGAAAGGGTTATGTTTTTCGCGCGTAAGAAGATTTTTTCGAATATTGTAAGTTTAAAGTATCGATAACTCATTATCGATATTGGTAATCTCTAATTGAGTAGCTGAATGTGACATGTGCATAGTTGGAATCTTCGAGAACAATGTTTGAGTTTTAAAGAAAGTAGACCTTAAGTTTAACATCATAAAATCAACTTTTACTTGTCTTGTTTAATAAAATATTGTTTTTACATTTTTATCGAAATAAAATAAATTAAGACTTGCCGATGGTAAGATATACCTACATTTGATACATTTTTGGTTCTGCTATCGTGTTTACATTCTAAAACAGCACAATTAGGCATTTTTGTATTTTTTTTCAAGTTTTTGTCACCTTGTCGGTTGAACCAAGACTGATGTGCGTAGTGTGTGCGCGGAAGGAAACATATGCAGAACTGTGCAAAGCTCGGGGTACGCGGGCCCCGCCCACTTGCGACTTCTATTGTAGTAGGCGTTTTTTTTGTTCTGTGGGGTATACCGTACGCAAAATACGCGCTTAGACGTGGATTTGCGGACATCATCCCGTTTCATCATCATCAATAGTGGGTATAACGATCTGCACCCAAGGACAATCCCAGGGTGATACAGGACTATTGCAAAATATGGAGAAAAAGATACTGGGTCATGGGTGGATCGAATTCTTAGAACTATGAGGAGGAAGAGGACTATGGGCCCCTACCTAACCATTGTTAAATTACATATTATTATTACCCGGGTGGTGATAGCCACATACAGCGTGCCATCGGGATTTAGAAAAAGTTGTAATTTTTTTTAATTGACAGATACTACGATCTACAAAGCAAATTTTGTTATAAGCTCAATGTTTCGAAAGCGATGCATTACATTCATAAAATTATAATTTACTAGCTGAGCCCGAGGCTTCGCTCCCGTCAACTGCCTGCCTTCGTGTTTTTTTTGTTGCCGGGGGAATCCTTCAAAAGGCCCCTGGACTTTTGGGGAAAAGACCACGGTGTGTGGGATTATTACCTCACTAAAACCACCTCGGTGACCACCATCAGCCTTCCTACTTCCTACTTCTTCCAACCTTCTATAAAGAATTAGAAAACTTAAAAGTTGAATGAAATTGGTAAAACAGTTCTCAAGATAGGCGTGACCAAGGGAAATAGGGAATAATTTTCTACACCTACACTAATTGTTAAGATTCGAATTTCATGTTTCTCGTTCTGAAAACGGCGTTTTCTTGGTGCAAACCGTAAACTGCCGTTAAGGCTCCTCAGACATTTTGGGAATTTGTACCTGGTACCTCAAGCCGGATGGACGATAAGAGCTCTGCCTCATTATGCATTTAATAAAACGTTTCCTTAGAAATTATGATAACAACAGTTTATTTAACACACACACTGACACTGGTTTTCTGCGGGCGGTGCATTGGTGCTGTCTTTATAGCGAAGTGGAGCACTATCTCTATAATTTGTAGCAAGTGGCACGTAATATTACCAAATATTGGTTACTATTAAATCGGCCACCAACTTGTATAAGTTCACCAAGTCCCATAGAAGATAATTATCGATTCCTAGTAACTTACTTTATTCTTCTTATAACGACACCCTGGCACTGTCCAGATTGTACTAAAAATCAAGCTGAAACACCCATGAGGGGGCATGCAGTGGCGCCACTGGAGGATAGCCTGGTGAATCTAATGGACACCAGTCCTATCAATACCACGGCTTTAGATGCCACGCAGGAGTTGGCTCGTGATCTCACAGCGGAAATGAGACAGTTTAAAGAAGAATTTATTTCTACGGTACGGCGCGAATTCCAATTGATGCGCGATGATCTGGCTGAGCTGCGCTCTTCCATCCAAAAAACGAACGACCGTATTGAGTACTCTGGAGGAGAGGGTCGCTGCGTTGGAGAGCCGGAAACTGGCTGAACAGAGGTCATCGAATGTGACCGAGGTTATAGCTCAGCTACGAAGCGACATTAACGACCGTGACCAGGAACTCCTCGGTACCGACAAACAAATCTCGAATCTGCCTGAGCCCCGCGGTGAAAACCCAGTGCATACGGTATTACTAGTGGCGTCAAAGTTAGGCGTAAAAGCTGAGGCGCGCGACATTGTGAGCGCTGAACGAGTTGGGGGTAGGCGCGTAAATGCGACGCAGCCGGCGCCGGTCGAGACTCGCCCGCGTTTCCTTGTCGTGCGCTTCGCGCGCCGTGATCTGCGCGACGAGATGTTGGAAGCCGCCCGAGTACGTCGCGGTATGACTTCGGCTGATTTAGATTTGCCTGGTCCAGCGGTGCGCCTATATGTCAACGAGCGCCTTACGAAGACCAATAGGGAGTTGTTTCGTGGGGCGCGGGAGGTTGGTGGTCGCCTCGGTTGGCAATTTGTATGGGCAAAGCGAGGCCGTATACTCGCCCGTTACAAACCTGGGGACTCTGCTTACCAGATCCGTTGTGAGGCTGATATCAATCGCGTGTTTGCCGCTATGCCCAATGTGCCCATGCAGGCTGCTGCCAATAATCCCCCTTCGTGATAATTTTAAGGCCCTCTTATATAGTTTTAGTTTTTCATTATATCCAATTTTTTTTTTCCTTTTATTATTTTGTATACGTTCCATACCTGTCACTAAATGTCGCAAGTATAGTGTGGTATTATTACATGTCATTCTTTGTAAGCATATTGATTGTATCACGCCCGCGCCACTGGAAATGTTCAACTGGAACCGGTTTTATAACAATTGTTCTTACCGAACATTGACTGTTTGCGATCACGTACAGTCGCCAAATATGCCTGGTGTTTTGTTTAATTTTATAGTAACTTTTTTATTATTTGTATTTTTGTTTTTTAAGTGCTTTATTGACATTAAAAGTGTTGCATTAATAACCGAGAAACGTTATAAAATTAGATTTAAAATAGAAATAAAGGTGGGAAGTTTTAAAATTGAGTCAGGAATAACAATAAATTTAACAGAATTGGTGTTCTTAATCGAAATAAAATTATGTAGCAGTAATGACTAAAATAGACAAATATTTTAAGATTGGCTTTTTGAACGCAGGTTCTTTGAAACAGGCCATGATGATTTTATTTGTGCAGTACTAAGGTATAATTTCGATATTCTGGCTATTAACGAAACTTGGTTACGCTCGGGCGAGGAGAGGCGTGCGCCTGTTGTGCCTGGCTATCGCCTGCGCCACTTGCCGCGGCCGTCCTGCGTTCGCGCAGGCCGGGGGGGGGGGCGTTGGGTTCTATATACGGCGAGGACTGAGTGCGCGTACCTATACCGGCTCGATAGATACCAGGTTCGATTCCGTCGAGCAAATGTGGCTAACGTTTACAATGGCAGGTAAGAAAATTGCTGTCGGTACCGCTTATCGGCCTCCATGGTTTGACACTGATCTTTTCTTGGATGGTTTAACTAACACGTTGGCTGCCCTGGGAAATTGTGACCAACACATTCTACTCGGTGATTTCAACATAAATATGTTAAATACCTACGAGTCCGAAACTAAAAAGGTGCACGAGTTTCTGAAATGTTTGAGACTGGCTCAATTAGTAACTTCACCAACACATTTCACTGACACGAGTGAAACTCTGATTGACCTGCTCTGCGCGAACCTTAGTGCGCGATACACGAGAGTGGAATCCTTTGGAACGTATACTGGTCATGCCATCATAGTCAGTGAATTTCATATAAAACGTGACAAATTTTTACCATACGTGGCAAGTTATAGGCCTATTAAAAATATTTGTAGGGATAGTTTTAACTATGACTTATCATCACAGTTGAGTCAAGACAATATTATTAAATTTCAGAATGTCCACGAAATGGTTGATAGCTTCAATAGGCGCATAATTTCGTTATTTGACAGACATGCACCGGTCAAGACCTGTAGAATAAAGGAAGTGTCATATCCTTGGATAACCGACACAATTAGGCTCATGATGCGGTTGCGGGACAAAGCATAAAGCTAAATATAAGAAAACCAAAACAGAACCAAAAAAAGATTACTATAAACAATTAAAATCTTTAGTGGAAAGTTCTTTGTTTTACGAAAAATCTGCGTATTTTAAACATAATATAAATAATCAAATTAAAAATCCTAAATTGTTATGGAAAAACATTAAATCCACAATTTCTTCCTCTAAGCCTGGCCAAGAACTACCGTCACATTTTAAAAATCCTGACTTAATAAATAATACCTTTTTGTGCCTGGCCATCGAGTGGCCAGCCCGTCACTTATAGCATACTATGAATCTCATAGATTTAATGCAGCAACCTTCACCATTTCTCCTGTGGATTGCGATGAAATCTCACGCATCTTTTTTCATTTACAATCGAACGCTGAAGGCTGCGACCACATTACATTAAATATGCTTAATTTAACTTTACCGTTTACTTTGGAAATTGTTACATATATTATAAATTATTCAATATGGACTGCTACGTTTCCTAGCCAATGGAAAATTGCTACTGTTAGACCCCTACCAAAAAAATCAAACCCCTTAGAAATTAGTGACTTGCGGTCTATCAGTGTACTTCCCTGTCTTTCTAAAGTAATGGAGAGAGCAGTGTGCCTACAACTTACACGTTTCTTGGAAGAAAACCAAATGTTACCTGACCTACAGTCCGGTTTCAGAAAGCAGCGCAGTACTTCCACGGCGTTGCTAGATGTTACTGACAACATTTTGACTGCCCAAGATAAGGGTATGTGTACACTGATGGTGCTACTTGATTTTTCTCGCGCTTTTGACTGCATAAATGTATCCCTGAACTGTCTAAGTTAAGCTACTATGGTTTCGACGACAATGCTATAAAATGGTTCCGCAGCTACCTCACTGACCGAAAACAATTTGTTGAGTTGCGCTTGAGTGACGGTACTACTTTGACATCAGCCCTAGCTTCTTTGGAAAGGGGAGTTCCTCAAGGCTCAATTTTGGGACCAATATTATTTGTTTTATACTGTGCTGATATTATTAAGTGTCTAGAAAATTGCAAGTATCACATTTATGCAGATGATGTCCAAGTATATCTATCTTTTAAGCCGGAGGACTATAGTTTAGCTTTAAAGCAGTTAAATGATGACTTAAATAGAATTGCCGCCTGGTCAGATGAGCATTGTTTAGTACTTAACCCGACAAAGACTAAATATATGTTGTTTGGTACTAGGCAGCAGATAAAGAAGGTTCCTTTAACACTGAGTTTAACTTTGATGGGAGAGCCTATTGACCGTGTAAACGAAGCCCGCAACCTTGGACTATGTGTGGATTACAGCCTAAGATTTGAAAAACATATCGCTAACTTGGTTCAAAATTGCTTTTATAGACTGAAATTATTATACAAAATGAGGCCCTTTTTGTCTGAAAAGCTTCGCGAGCAGTTAGTCGAAACCCTTGTACTATCTAAACTCAACTACACTGACACGGTTTACGGCCCTCGCTTGCTAGCACGAACAGAGAGACTCATACAAAGGGTTCAAAATGCGTGTGCGCGATTTTGCTATATTGTTCCCCCTAGAAGTCACATCACTCCTTTCCTTAAGAGGCATTTTGTTCTTAAAATGAAGTCGAGGCGTAAATTACACCTGGCATGTCTTCTGTTCGGTATAATAAAACACAAAAAACCGAAATATCTATATGACAAGCTGTGTTGGATGACCGGTGGACGAGATTGCGCGCCCAGGCTCTGTGCACAGCAATTAGCAACGCAGTCTCACAGGACAGCAGCTTTTAGAGGCAGCTTTAGATATGCTGCATCCAAGGTGTGTAATAACATTCCACCTCCGATAAGGGTGGTGGGTACAATACACACATTTCGGACGCGTTTACGGCAATACTTAATAGATGCGCAACGGAAACTGGATATGGTGCAGCAGAATATTTCAATAATATAATTTATACCTATCCATTATTATTATTGTGATGTGGATGACTGCGGTCATCTGCTGTTGCTCGCCCGGGTAGATAGTGCGCTCCTTTGGGTGCCTGTCGTGTCCCCTGGCTTGGTGCTGGAGGTTACAGTTGCGCTGCCCGCAGTGAGTGAGTGTGTGAGTGGTTACATGTTATATTTCACTGTAATCTAGCACCTAATTAGTTTTTTTTATAGAAAGTAGGTACCTTATAAAATACAAAATAAAGAACAAATTATCCGTTTGTTTTGTCTTGCACCGATGCACGCGGCCGCTCGCAGTGACTGTGTGCGCCGTGTGGCGGGGGTAATGCACAAACTTAATGCATCTCCCGCGGTACGCCCGTTCGGTTTGTATTTTGTAGGTACTTCTTATTATTATTATTTATGGTTGTTTTTAGATAGTGGTTATTGATCGTAGAATATTATTTCAAACTCATACGACAATAACAGATTTATGTAAATATACAGGACACATTACTTATGTTTGTATGTTCACCTCTCAACCAGGTCCTGTTGAAAATCAGCGTCAGGCAACGCCAGTTGTCTATATATATAGGTTAGGGTAGGTAAGGTAGGGTAGGGTAGGTAGGGTAGGTGACTAGGGTAGTTATGGGAAATAAAAAAAATAGGGTAGGTAGCCAGTTGACGGGAGCGAAGCCGCGGAGGGTCAGCTAGTTATTAATAAGTGTCCTAGCAATCTCTCTGATGCCAACTCTCAATTCTCCTCGTGCAAAAAGATTATTTTTTATTTATAATCTCACAATTGTGACATTATAACTTTTTCGGTAATTCTATTCCTAAGGGAGTTAAAAGGGGGTTGAAAGTTTGTATAACATTTCTACAGTTTGTTAAATGTAAAAGTGAAATTTCACATTGACGCTCTTGATTACTAAAAATAATACATGTATTTATTGGTATTTGACAATTCCACCCGTTAAGAGTAAAAAAGGGTTTTAAAAGTAAAAAAGGGTTGAAAGTTTGTATGCATTTTTTACAGTTTGTGAATTGGACACATGAAATTTGAGATTTACGCTTTTGGTTAATAAAAAGAATTCATGTATTTATTGGTTTTTGGCAATTCTACCTCTAAGGGGATAAAATAGGGGTTGAAACTTTATGTGAAATTTCTTCGGTTTGGAAGGTAAAACATCTGAAATTATTGGTTAAAAATATTATTTATATAGGTCAACCGGAATCTCATGGCATTTTTTTTTAATTTGTGTTTTTCATATGGCAATGTTAATCGTCACCTGTCAAATCAAATTACGAAATCTGTCAACCGCTGCTGAGGAGGATTCTCGCCACGAGTTTCTTGGAGCGCAAGTTTTTTCTAGTTTCTTGTGGTTATAATTCAGTTTTAATTTTATTTTACTACTTTTGTGACTTGTTTTTATTTTTGTGTGTTGTCCTAGACTGTAGAAACAGGTTTGTATCGTGTTTGTCCACCTCTTGCTCCGGTTTCATCCATAATGGATAGAAGCAAACCTCCTGATCCTGACCCTCCTGATATTTCAGCTTCTCTAACTTCTTTTCCGCCCTCGCCTATTGCAGTTTGCAGATGTAGTCTGCAGTGTGTCTGACATAGAAGTCCTGCAAAGTACGCGTAAACGTCCCAGTAACGCAGAAATACCGACACCGACATCTCCAAACAAACAGCCCAAGAGTCAAATTGGCCGCGTAATATACTCTGTTTTGAATAAGGGACCATTCGTTGTTCACGTTTCTCGTGTGAAGGCGCAGGTTAATTCTGGCACCACTCTGCATCCTGTTAATTTCGGGAATTTTTTAATAATTAATAAAATTTCAAATATCCGCGATGGAGTCAACAAAGTTGGCAGAAATAGGGTTTCAGTGGAGTTTGCATCTCCTCAAGATGCAAACGCTTTTATTGTTAACACCTTGTTGTCTAAACATGGATATACAGCAGCTATTCCGACGTTCAACATAACCAGGATGGGTGTTGTAACAGGGGTTCCCTCGGACATCAGTGAAGAGGAGGCATTAACATATTTGTCTGTGCCCTCAGGTTGTGGGCAAATTCTGAAAGTGCGTAGGATTAACCGGAAGGTTCAGGCTGAAGGGAGAGTGGAGTGGAAGCCTACAGAAACCTGTGTGCTTACATTCGATGGTCAGGCCTTACCAAAGCGGGTATATTGCTGTTACACTGCCCTTCCTGTTGAAGAATACATTTATCCCACTATCCAATGCTGTAAGTGCTGTAGATTTGGACATGTAGCAAATGTTTGCAGGTCAAACCCACGCTGCAGTAAATGTGGCCACGATCACCCTGGTGATGGTTGCAACATTTCTGAGGCCTTCTGTGTGCTCTGCTCGGGAAACCACTTCGCTAATAGCAAGTCTTGCCCTGAGCATGGTAGGCAGAAAGCCATTAAGACTGTCATGGCTGCGAAATCAATCTCGTATATTGAGGCCAGCAAAGCGATTCCAGCAGTGTCCTGCAACTACGCCAATGCCACTAAGTCGCAGTCTTACCGTAAAACTGTTACTCTCAAGCCCAGGACCCATGCCCCACTTTCTCAATCCTATAATAAAACTGCTCATCTACAAATTGTAAACACTCCCCAATCTTCACAGTCTAATGGCTGTGCGCTTAATAATAATATCCCCAGCAATTTTAATAATAATAACTTTTCAATCATTGAACTTTTACTTAAAATCTTACCGTCACTTATTTCCTCTACTTCAAATAACTCTCAGTTACCGTCCAACGTTGCCGATCAACTTATTTCTATATTATTAAACATTAAAAATGACATCCCACCAAATATTTCTTCAGTGGAATGTGAGGAGCGTGTGGCATAAAAAGCACGACCTCATATTCCTCTTGAACAAAAACAAGCCATTGGCTTGTTCCATAGCTGAGACTTAGCTCACCCCAAGTCTTAGCTTCCGTATGCCACATTTTAACATTCTTAGGTGTGATAGATCCGATGGGTACGGAGGGTCGGCTCTCTTCGGTACCTAATAATCGGGTCCCACTTTCTCCCGTTTCTTTGCCCCTACTCGAGGGCAATTTGAGTATTGTAGCAGGAAGGGTCGAAGGCATCACTGTGTTTTCCATTTATATTGCACATCCTCACCCTGATTTTCTAGGTGTTCTAAGAAACGTTTTTACCAATTTGCAAGGCCCATTGATGGTCATGGGTGACTTTAATTGGCACCATTATAGATGGGGTTCTGAACGCTGTGATGCCTTCGGTGTAGCGCTGGTTGAGATTTTGGACGATCTAAATCTCTGCATTTTAAATAATGGATGTCCAACTCGTAGATCCCCTCCTGGTCAACAAAAGAGTTGTGTAGACCTAACATTTTGTTCGGTGGAATTGGCTGCATCTACTCACTGGGAATGTACAACCTTGTCGCATGGTAGTGATAATTACCCTATTGTTATCTATATCTTTAATTAATAGAACTTATTTAGAAAAAAACTTCTCCTCCACTTTTGAAATACAACCTATCAAAACCAGATTGGACTAGGTTTGTCTCATTATTGGAGGATAAAATTGCTCTTCCTAATTTAAATTAACTTTTATTAAACCCTTCTGATCACCACCATGCCAAAAGTTGTTATGAGGGGTTTGTCACAGCTGTTACTTCGAATGCAGATTCCTCTTTTCCGCTAAGAAACAGTGCCAGAAATAAAATCCCTTCACCCTGATTCAGAATGCACTTCTGCAGTTAAAGAAAGAAAGGAGGCCGAGAGACGCTACAATACAAATATGTGTACCAATAACCTTCTGTTATACCTCCAGAGTAACGCTAGAGTCAAACGTCTCCTTCGCAAGAAGAAACGTGCTGGCTGGGTGAAATTCTGCACCCCCTTGTCTCCATCTACTCCAATCTCAGTTGTCTGGCAAAACATTAAAAGGTTTAGACGTGTGTGTTCCCCCTCTACTTCTTCGCCACTAACTAGGGAAACAGCTGAACTATTCTATGACAAAATAGCTCCACCATATGTTCCCCTCATGTCCGAATGTGTGAATGTAGGTAATGTTTCTAATTTAGCAGAGGATCCTTGTGATGTGCCATTTACTTTGGAAGAACTGAATGTGGTTCTCCGTCATGTCCGGGACTCAGCTCCTGGTATTGATGGGGTGCCATATTCTTTTATTTGTCATGCTGGTGACAAGGCTAAAACCTACTTTCTAAATATAATTAATTTTTGTTATAATCATGGCTGGGTACCAGACCAATGGAAGCTCCAAATTATAATTCCCCTATTGAAACCTGGCAAACATGCAGATAAACCGAATGGCCTTCGGCCAATTGCTTTGTCCTCAGTCCTGACCAAACTACTGGAACACTTAATTAAAAATCGTTTCGAGTGGTTGATCGAGTCGAGAGATTTACTGACGAATTTCCAATTTGGTTTCAGAAAAAGGCTTAGTACAATAGACAGTATTGGTGTCCTAGTTACGGATATTCGACTAGGCTTTTCGAAAAACCAATCTCTTTTTGCCGCTTTCCTAGACATCTCCTCCGCATATGATAACATTCTCCTTCCCGTACTCAGGCAAAAATTGCAACAGCTGAGTCTTCCGGCTAAGATAATCCAATGAATATGTGGACTCCTTATGTCCCGGTCACTGGTTTTGAGAGTCCAGGGAGAGGAGTTTGGGGAGAGGCAGACGTGGAAGGGACTTCCACAGGGCTCTGTCCTCAGTCCTCTTCTAAACAATTTGTATATGGCCGACATTGGTTCCTGTTTAAACAATGATTGCCAAATACTACAATACGCCGATGACATTGTTTTGTACGTGACAGATCCTTTGATCGTCGACGCTGCTTCATCTCTATGCTGTGCTTTGGATTCTTTGAACCAGTGGCTTTTAAGCCATGGCCTTTCTCTTTCCGCAACTAAAAGCTCGGCAGTAATATTCTCTCGCAAAAGACAGATTCCTCAAGTCTCAGTGAATATTTCTGGTCATAATATCCCTGTAGTAGATAAATCTAAATTTTTAGGCGTCATTTTGGATACAAAACTAACAGGTAAGTATCACGTAAATTCACTTATCCAAAAATGTGAAAGGACAATTTCAATTTTAAAAGTCTTAGCTGGTGTTTGGTGGGGTGCTCACCCTTACACCATGAAATTAGTATACAACGCTTTAATTCGCAGCGTTTTAGATTATGGAACATTTCACCTGATTCCTTGTAACAAGGGCGCTTTGGCGGGGCTGGATAGGGTTTAGTCCAAATGCCTTCGGATCATCTCAGGTTGTATGAAGTCCACTCCTATTAACGCCTTGCAGGTTGAATGCGCTGATCCTCCCTTGCCCTGAGGTGACAATATCTAGCCTGTTTTCTGTCTAGGATAATTTCCAGATCGTCCCACCCCCTTTTAGCGAGATCGAATGAGCTTAATGCCATATGCAGAAGCTCAAGTTTTTGGAGAAACAAAGAAATTCCCTTAATCCTTAGAGCTCTCCGAACTATTTAAAATTTTGCGTGTCCGATTTTCCAGTATCCTAGACTCCCACTTTTTAGCTTCGCTTATGAAGTTATTTGTTTTTCCCCCAATTTTTTTTATCATATTGGCATATCAAAATCATCTCCATAGGCGAATTTGGCCTTCAATGCGGTGGTAGGAGAGCGATGGGATGGGTTTCAACTATTTTTTACTGACGCTTCAAAACTAAATGGTACTGAAAACACTGGTGCCGCGGTTTTCTACCAAAGCTCCAGAATTATCTTACAATTTAAATGTCCGAAAGAGAATTCTGTATTCACTGGTGAGTGTGTGGCTATATTGGAAGCCTGTGTTTTTATTGAATCACACACTAATATTGAGAAAGGCGTAATTTTTACAGATTCCCTTAGTTGTTTGCAGGCCTTAGCTCAAATTCCGTTTAAAAGTAGACTTCATAGCCCTGTGATCTTCAAAATTAAACAATCTTTATTCGCATGTGCTAGCAGTCAAAGAGATGTTCAGATAGTTTGGATACCTAGCCATTGTGGCATCAAGGGTAACGAATGTGTTGACGTATTGGCTAAAGATGCGTGCTCATCTGGAACGGCTGATCTCTCACATAATACTCACCTGAGTTATGACCTGTTATCCCTTCCCAAATTGAATCGCCAGAGTTCATGGCTGGAGCATTGGAATATCTCTAGTAGAAAGAAAGGAAAAATTTTCCATGCTGTCCAACCGGTCATAAATCCAAAACCAACCACAAATGGTTATTTGGTTTCAGAAAGGTTTCCAAAACCGCTATTTCTGTCCTTTGCAGAATCCGACTAGGTTTTTGCTGCACCCCTGTCTTTTTTTTTAATTTATTTAGGTAACCAACAGCGATTCTTAAGATATTTTACAAAATATGCGTATTAGAATTTGTATGGCCAATTATAGGTTTCCCTGTGTAACTGGGATAATTGTATAAAACATGCGAACGAACTAATGCCACAAAGGACATGGCTAAATAAAGTATGGATGACTTCCCTAGCAATATATAAACTTTTTAACTAGTAATATGTAATGCTGTATAGCTGAATATTAGTATTTCGTATGAAAAAAATTACTGGAACTTTTTATATCGTCACAATCCTGAAACTAAAATCGTAGAAACTCCTACATTAATAGTTATACAAACTTGTAAAATTTTGCTATGATACTTTATTAAGGCGTTTAGAGGAGCTCGTGGTTTAATAATAACAGCCGCACAGGTCGATCTTCAAGGTTAAGCAACGCTAGCCGAGGTCATTCCGAGGTTCCTTCGTTCCTTGGAAAGCTAGTTAAGCCGTTGGTCCCGGCTGTCATTTGAAGATCTGTTATTTGTGGCTACACCACAGTTTATGCATCTCATGATTAATCAATACGCAATTGAAACTAAAGGCCATACTAGTTGGTTCTGTATAAATACATAAAACCCGGCGAAAGGAACTTCGTTCAAAGTGAGTTCCCACGACACCCCCAACATGTATTTTTTTATTTGGTTCTAATCGAATCAAGTGTAATCTAGAAGTGCCGTGCCGTTTCTTTCCAGTTTTTGCCAATAATTTCTAGAAAACAGATAAATGCAATTAAAGAAATCAACATCTAAGGTTCTATCTCTAAGGTTTGAGTTGTTTAGCGAAAGGTACGAAAATAAATAATAATAAATACTGTTCGTTTTAATTTACGCAAATGTCTTTAAAAGTAGGTTTATTGACTACAATTTTTTGTCAAACAAAAACATGAAAACACTTTTAATTATTTGATTAATTCGCGAAAGTTCTAGAAGAATAATAAAACTGTAATAATTCATTAATGAATATTTGAATGTTACGAGCTAGTGAACAATTTCTATTCATGCTAAGGGCAGTTGTTTAACCATGTCGTTTAAAATAAAAGATGCAATACAATCCAAATTTACATAAAGTCAAGTTTAATCACAATTTTGAATTGGTAAAAACAAATAAGGTTGAATAACAGAAGACAGAAGATCGGTTGACTGTCACTCATCTCTATCTTTAGCATTCACTATTTTCTTTTTGAATGTAACCTACATTCAAAAAGAAAATAGTAATATTTATTGCAGTTAAATATATCAACTTCTGAGAATTCCGAGTTATAAATTCGAGAAATGCGAGTCGGAACACAATTCTTGGCATACTCGTAGTTAGTGGAGTGCCGAGGAACGTGTAATATTGGCGTGTGACGAGTGCGCCGTAGGGGAGTGTTAAAAGTTATTTGTGCGACCAACTCTGGGCAATCAAGGCGCCTATTGAGTATGTCATAGAGAAGACACATGTCCATCACTTTACGCCTTTCTTCGAGTGTTAGCAGACCGTATGTTCGACAGCTATCTGCCTAAGACATTTGAGGTTTACAAAGGCGATAGTTAAGATGGTTAATATATTTTTTTATATCTTTTCTATTTGGTTCTTATTAATTATGTATTGTGGGGACCAGATTGGGCACGCATACTCTAAAATTCTGCGCACATATGCAAAATAAACAAATTTAAGAGCCCCAATGTTTAAAAATACCTTACATGACCTAAGAACAAATCCTAGGTTCTTATAAGCCAAAAATAAATAAAGATCTATGTGATCTTAGAACATTAATTTATTGTCAAACATAACTCCTAAATCCCTAACATGACAATTCCATTAAAGTTATATGAGTAAACAATCGGGTTCCTCTTACGTGTGTATTTTTTTTTGTATTTATTTATGCCAAACAATTTTACATTGTGTCGAAAAATCATAGTTGGCCAAGCACCACTACACGATACAAACTAACTTTGAAAGAATTACAAGATAATGAGCCAAAATTTTACAATAAAAAATAATACATTTCTATTTCAACCTTCAAATAGTCAGACAAGTATTAAATGATGTCAAATCGATATTCAAATATACAGTTATTATGTCAAATAAAAATGTCAAACGCAAATATAAAAAACATATAAATTCAGATTCCATTAGAGATGTCAATCGTAAAATATAATGTCGTCTTAAGGACAGAAATGAAAGCTTTACAGACAATCAGCAAGAATTATCCATTAAACAATAGGTACTGCTAATTGACTCTTTAACAATGTCAAAAAATTATGAAAATATGTCAAATAATTTTTATGTAGGTAGTATCCAGACATGTCAAACAAAAATACAACAATAAATTCAACAAATTCCATTATAAATGCAAAAGCGAAAAAAGGAAAAAAAACAATGATATAGAGTTGGTAACAATGTAGTTGTATATTACACCTTTATACACGTCAACTCCGAAAGCATTACAAACAATCAGCAAAAGATATTCATTAAACGATAATTATTATAATGCTATTTCAATCTTCAACAAAGTCAAAAAAATATATACAAAAATGTCAAATGTTTTTTATAAAATATCCAGTTATGTCATTTAAAGATGTGTTATGCAAATATAAAAACAATTAAATTCAAATTTGATTATAAATTTCAATAGTAAAAATATAATGTCATTAATATAGATTTGGTAATAGTCTAGGTGTAAGTGTCACAGAGAAACTCATCAAGCGTGTAATAGCATTTATCTATCAGAAATAATAACTTATGGGTAATAGGGTTAACTTATTAGTTAACTAGGTAACTGATACATTGACATTTTGCAACGTTTACAGTGATCTTATTTTTTTTTGTAATAGTTACTTAAGTTATTAAAATCCTCTTGAAGGGCCTTACAATCATCGGATGTTCTTATTTTGTAAAATATTTTTTTATACGACTGCACCTATCGCAAAAGATCCCCTCGTATACCCAGTCTGTACAGGTTACTGAGCAAGATGACGTGATCCACACGATCAAAAGCATTTTCGAAATCCGTGTAGATCACGTCTACCTGCTAAGTATACGCACCCAGCTCGTGTCGCGAGAGTATAACCACACCGCCACCTGAGGATTTGCCAGTCGCGCCTAAATCACAGTCACCACGGCAGTTCTGATTGTAAACGTTTAGGATTCAGGGCTTCATTGTAAAAGGTTTCTTTGACTAAAAGCATATCCAGTAAAAATAACAAACAACGGACAATTAGGCAAAAACTGAGCAAAAATAACGAGCCACTCGGGGGTACAATAATAATAATTAATCGGGTCCGGCAACCGTATTTTCGTTCCCGTAACAGTCACACCCATGAGCTAACAAATTATTTAAGTATGTTGCGTACCTCAATCGTCGCACCCTCACTATGCGCGTTTCCTTTACACGATCTTCAACTACCGCACATTGCTCAAACAAAACACAGAACATGGTAAACACAGACTCGACAAAAACGAGCGACAAACAACCAACCTCGATCAATCAATCAATTTTATTTTTATTTTACAAAGGCCTACATGGGCACTTATAAAACGTCGACAAAAGGTGCACGGTTCGGGTTAGTCGTTTCCTATGGAGAAGAACCGGCAAGAAACTCCATGGTTACTCTTTTAAAAATTTTGTGTTTACAATATTTCCATGTTACAGCATTAGTACTTGGATATGGGGGGACAACGTAGGCCCGACAATAAGACGTACGAAATCAAAAAAAAAAAAAAAAAAAAAATGTTAAACGAAATGAAAAGTTAACAAATGTTAACAATCATCTAGAAATCTAGAAAGCCTATGAACAAGTATATATATACCGCGGAACTCGGATAAATGAAACTCCGGATACTTTGACAGTATATGTAATCGTATTACATCTGTACTCAATCTCAAACTCAAAAAAAAACAATCTTAATCTTAATCCTATAAGAAATCAACTACAACTTTTAACACCGCGATTCAGGAATGCTGTCCAAATGAACAACGCCATCTATCGCGGGAATTCTCTAACTAATCATCGGAAACTTTTAACAGCGCGATTCAGGAATGCTATCCAAATGAACAAGGCCATCTATCGACGGCGATGGAACTAACTTATTAATCTAACATACTTTAGTTGCACAATCGAATGCGAACATACCGCCCACCAAGGACATTATGATATGTCCTTCATTACACAAAACCGCCCACCATGAGGTCAGGAGTCAAACTAGAATCACAATACATTACGAGTGCAACGAAAAGTGACGAACAAAAAAAATGAGAATTACAATATACTATGGAAAGTAATAAATCTACAAAAAACTTACAATACTTTGTGGACTGTATAACTTATCTAACTTACAATACCTTGTGGACTGTATAAACTTATCAAAAAATAACAATTTACAAAAAAAAATTGCTTAATCAAAACCTAGCTTAACTTTACATCACTTTGCAATTGGCAAAATGCACAATCTTGACGTAGGTCGTTTGATAGTGGATCCATTACACTTGAGAGTCACCACTCGTGTAACCTTATCCAAACCAGGATGCTTGTCTATCACCTTGCCCAAAAGCCAACGGGCAGGAGGTAAGTTATCCTCCTTGACTAAAACAACATCTCCGATATTTGGTTCTGGAATAGGCTACAAACCAAGAACAAATAAACCAAGTACTCATCTGACCATCGCCTCCAAAAGTCTTGCAACATGCGTTGTGTAACCTGCCAACGTCTCAGGTTGCTGATGTTTGAATTCAGGCACTGCTATCAGAGGCTCACCTATCAGGAAATGGCCTGGTGTTAAAGGAGTGGGATCTATGGCATTGTCAGCCAACACGGAGTTAAGGCATGCTTCTACCTGGGACAAAAGTGTTGTTATTTCTTCGAAAGTAAGTGTAGAATTACCTATTACGCGTTTTAGGTGGAATTTGGTTGATTTCACGCCGGCCTTCCCACAAGCCACCGAAATTAGGGGCATGAGGCGGAATGGAATGCCAAGAAGTGCTGTTGTTGCCTAACTACTCTTTTATCTCTACAGCCACGGAAGATTTTTCCACAGCGACTAAATGCTGAAGCTCCTTGGAAGCACCAACAAAATTAGTACCGTTGTCGCTCCAAATATTACTGACAAAACCTCGCCGAGCCACAAATCTTTTAAAGCCAGCGATGAAACCTTGCGACGTCAAGTCACTGATGGCTTCTAAATGAATAGCCTTGGTCACCATGCATACAAAGACACAACTGTACCCTTTGTGTGATTGGTGGCCTCGACCCTTTGACGTTCGAATGCTGATGGGACCAGCAAAATCCACGCCACTATTTAGGAATGGTCTTGCTGGAGTGACTCTACTAGACGGTAACTGACCCATAAGTGGGGTTTGAATAGATGCCGAGTACCGCCTGCACTTTACACATTTGTGTACGTGAGCCTTAATCTTTGTTTTGGCGGAAAGGATCCAATACTTAGTACGCAGCTGGCTCAACATTAGTGTTGGTCCCCCATGTAAAGTCCTCTTATGAGCTTCATCAATCACTAGATTGGTAAAGTGACTGTTAGGTGGTAGAATGATGGGATGTTTGACAGCTTCGTCTAAATTAGCATTTTGAATACGTCCACTAACACGAAGAATGCCTTCATCATCAATAACTGGACAGAGACTTTTAAGCTTGCTTCTTGCTTTCACGCTTCCTGTTTTTCTTATATCCTTAATTTCTTCCGAAAACTCTTGATTCTGAGCAAGTTTTATACACGTTTTTGTTGCTTCTTGTATTTCTTCCTTAGTAAGATACCCTTCGAATCTCTTTTCATCATGTGATTGTTTCCTCCAACTCAAAACTCTTCTGCAGTACGCTATAACCCGAACTAACCTTTGTAATGATGAATACCTTGTCCAAAAAAGATCTTCCTGTAGAGGTTCAGTTACGACGTGAACCTTGATTGATCTTCGCTCCGTGTTGGTGACAATTGACTTTGGTCTTGTATATTCTATCGTTTCATCATGAAGCCATGAGGGTCCTTGACTCCACAGTGAGCTGCATACCAGTTCTTGTGGTTTAACACCTCTGGATGCCAAATCTGCAGGGGTGCAGATTGGACGTGAGCCCAATGTGAGCTGTCGACGTGAGAGAGAATAGTAGCCACTCTGTTTCCAACGAAAGTAGTCCAGTGACTAGGATGTTTACTGAGCCAAGCCAAAACCACTGACGAGTCAGTTCAGGCGTGTATTTGAGGGGTTGCGATTCTCATTACTTGAGCCACTTCAGAAATGAGTTCGGAAAGTAACACTGCCCCATCAGCTCTAAACGCGGAATTGACTGCTGCTTGACTGGTGCAACCTTAGTTCGAGAAGTGATTAAACTGACGTGAATGATATTGTGGGCATCGATGACTCTAATATACACTACTGCGGCATAAGCTGCAATTGACGCGTCGCAAAATCCATGTAACTCTACCAGTAGATCGTCGGCTTTTATGTTAACCCATCTGGGGATGCTGAACTTGTTCGTCTCTACAAGGCTTGAACGGTAATTTTCCCATTCTGATAGAAGTTCCGGAGGCAATTCTTCATCCCATTCCAGGCCAGCAAGCCAAAGCTTTTGAATGAAGATCTTGGAGGTAACAATGCAAGGTGCCACCCAGCCAAGCGGATCGAACAGGTGTGCGATGTCGGATATTACCTTTCTCTTGGTGACTGGAGTCTGCTGTGGACCAAGTTGCACTGAATATTTAAATTCATTGCTCTCACGATCCCATGAAATTCCTAAATTTTTTATAACTGAGTCCAACTTGATATCCTTTCCCTGTTCCTTTTTCTCTTCTTCATTCTGTATTATCTTTGTTACCGTATATTCTTGAATTATCTTGTTTAATTCATCGCAGCTGCTAACCCATTTTTGGAGTTGAAACTGACCTTGGTTAAGTAACTCTGTCAATTTTCTATGTATGTGTAAACCTTCTTCAACTGTCTGACATCCTGTCATTAAATCGTCTACGTAAAACTATTTTTTATGATATCAGATATTTCAGGATGACATCCACCTGTATCAACTGCCACCTGCTGTAAGGTTTTCACTGCAAGGTAAGGAGCCGCTGCTGTACCAAACGTAACTTTTACTAATTTGTATTCTTTTATTTCAGATTCTGGATCATCGCGCCACACTACTTGCTGAAACTCTGCATGTTCAGGAGCAACCTTCACCTGTCTGTACATTTTTATGATGTCAGCACAGAGACTTATGGGATGCATTCTCCATCTCATAATGATGTGACGTAATGGAGGTTGCAACATGGGACCAACCATGAGATCGACGTTCAGAGACACTCCATTTATCCCTTTCATTGAAGCGTCGAACACTATTCGAACCTTGGTTGTAGTTTTGTCTTCACGTACCACGTCGTGATGTGGCAGATAAACAGCCGTACTCATATTGCGCTCATCACCGTGTACAGGCTCCATATTACCAAGGTCGATGTACTCTTGGAATACCTCTGAGTATCGAGCTTTAATTGTCGGATTCCTCTTGAATTTATTTTCAAGAAGATGAAATCTTTTTATTGCGAGGTCTCTCGAACTCCCATATCGACAATGCGCATCTTGATCGCGAAAGGGAAGATTAACCACATAGCGTCCTTCGTTATCACGGTACGTAGTTTGTGCGTAAATATCCTCACATCGTTGTTCTTCGTCAGAAAGGATCTTTTTATCAGAGATAGTAGACTCTATTTCCCAAAACCTTTGCAAAAGTGCGTTATCATCAGCCTGATCTGAGCTGCTGTGAATGACGTGATGACAATGAATAGAGTCACTGCTGGACGCGATCTGTCCAGAAAGGATCCAATCCAGGGCAGTATTCTGAGCTACCGGTAAGTTTGGTGGACCTTGAATTAAACCATCTCTAAGTACTTGACCATATATTTCCGCACCAAGTAAGATGTCTATCTTGCTTGGCGTATGGCACTCTGGATCAGCTAAAGTTATCCCCTTTAGCTCGGGCCAATAGGACTGCTCTAATTTCTCTGAGGGTAAAAGCGACGTAATGGTACCTCATACAAAAGCATGCACTTGGACACTAAAATTTGGATCTAAGCGTGAGTGAATAGTCATCGTGACTGTAAACTTTGAAGCAAAAGCACTTCTCTCACCGCCTATTCCAGATATAACCGACTTGGTCGGCTTCTTTTTTAGTCCGAGCAGCTGCACTGCTGATTCTACTATTAATGATGCCTTCTTCTTTTCGAGTCGATGGGAAACTCTTCATAATTTTTGGGCCCAGTAGGTGGCCACCCCGATTGCGGCGTCAGTGGCGAGCATAAGGTCTTCTAAAGTGCAGGAGTATGGGCACTTGGGACACTCCAGCATGTGTGCCATATACATGAATGATGCCTGAGATCCCTGATCCAATAGCACTCTCAGCAGTTGTGTAGAGCCACTTCTTGTCTGTGCTTCGACAAGAGCAGTAGCCAACAAAACTTGAGTAGGTACTGACCCCTTAGAAAAATGTGATACTATATTTGGAGCTGATGGATTTCTTGCTAATAACGATGCCTGAACACTAGACACCGCTGATTTAACATCAGCTGCTGTATTAGAGCTTTCATTAACTACTGTGGAGTTTGATACCGAATTTGGATGTAGTAGTGAATGATGCCTTCGCTTACATATACGACACGACGCAGTTTGTCGACAAAACTTAATGGAGTGATTCGCGTTTAAACAATTACAACACAAGCGCCTGGTTTGTGCAAAGCTATGACGAGATTCGTAACTCTCTTGAGCAAACTTCTTACAATTAGAAATGTTGTGGGTTTCTTTACAGAATGGACAAATTGTTGCAACGGCCTTGTTGTCGTTACTAACTATATGGTGAACTTTTGGTTTATTATTTCTACTTGACTTAGAGTCTAAAAACTCGAGCGCACGAAATCTGGCTTCCAAAAAATCTCTGAACTCCGAGAGCACGGTTAATTCATCCTTGGAGCTAATTTTAGTCTCCACTTGCTGATTCAGGATCAAGTTTGGAACTAATTATATAAAAGATTATGATGTCCCACGTGCTGACGTCAAATCCGAGATTATTCAGACCATTTAAACATTCCATTATGGTATCTAGTAAACCCTTAAGGCTATTTGAGCATTCTGTTATATTAGTCTGAATCAATAAGCGCTTTAATAAACAATTCGACAGAAATCGCTTATTGTTATATCTACTATGCGGCAATGACCAACATTCTGTGTAATTATCTGAAGTAACCGCAATATGTCTGACAAGTTGATCTGCTTCTCCCGACAGAAAGCCCTTTAAATAATGCAATTTTTGCACGTTTTCTAAACTATCATTATTATGTATCTAAGATGTAAATAAATCTTTGAATGTTGTCCACTCTGCATAGTTGCCCAAAAACTTTGGAATGTTTATCTTTGGTAATCTGACACTATTAGATTTTGTGTGGTCGACATTTGTCCTTGGGTTTCGATCTGAATTATGATCGCTAAACAAAAACTTCCCTCAACTGCGTTTTGTGAAAAATTTAAGTTTCTTCAGTAGTATCGTAAACCTTATTAACAAAATACACAACAGATTCTCGCTGAGCGTCTGTGACATTCTGAATTATACTTCTATGAGTTGACGAGAATTCTTTCCACAAAACTTCAAGTGCTTCTAATCTAGTCTCAACGTATGTTTTAGTTACTCTGTCTTTAGGTGATTTTTTTAAATTAATCTGAGCCTTTTCAATAAGAAGCTTTTGGTTATTTTGTAGTTTATCATTAGCCTCCATAATGATTTATTTTATTAAGGCCGTTAGAAGTTACTAATAAACTACCAAAGAAAAATGTTGACCACTTCACAAAAAAAAATTAAATTTACCCAAGATACACCAGCAAAATAAATTCAATTATTGAAATATTACAAATACAAATGGTTCAATATTGCACAGATTGGTACATAAAATCTCACACAAGTAATAAAGTCCAATAAATCTACTAAAGTCTAATAAACCTTTTCAGACTAAATTTTCTATCTTCAGAAAACCCGACTTGCAAATATGTAACAACAATAAAATGTACTCACGATTTTTCTTCGACAAACCACACTTCACTAACTCTGAATCCGTATTCACTCCACTGGTGACTGCGTCACCCAGACGTCTCGCCCTGCGCCTCACGCAGCTGGTGCTCATAATGTCCAACTCCAGATCGCCCTGCTGGTCTCTCACTCCGCTGGTGTCCGGCACCCTCTCCTGGTGCTGGTCCACGCCAACTCCTCTGCAGCAGCACTGGTCACTTCACTTTTCACTGTGCACACCAGCTTGGGTATGCGGCGCTTCAGGGCGATCCACCCTAGTTTCTACGCCAAGAATCACAAAACACTTCAGGATCACACTTATCCGACTCGATAAGGACCATGATCAAGTATATATATACCGCGGAACTCGGATAAATGAAACACCGGATACTTTGACAGTATATGTAATCGTGTTACATCAGGGGGGTGACCATAAGCTCTTAGAGCGGTATCAATTTGATATCGAGTAAGTGACAGATGTATACAAGTCATATACATCTGTCCCTTATTCGATCTCAAATTGATATCGCTCTAAGAGTTTATGGTCACCCCCCTGTACTCAATCTCAAACTCAAAAAAAACAATTTAATCTTAATCCTATAAGAAATCAACTGCAACTTTTAACACCGCGATTCAGGAATGCTGTCCAAATGAACAACGCCATCTATCGACGGCGATGGAACTAACTTATTAACCTTACATACTTTAGATGCACAATCGAATGCGAACAGCTTACAATGTTCACACATTCACAATCGGTAAAAGAATCTATACAAAGGTAAAATAAAGAAAAACAAATTGAAAAAAATTAAAAAACACAACACTAAATTTAACATGTGGCACAAATACTGTTATCAGTGCTGTAACTATTCTTAGTAAAGGGCTATAAAGATGATTGAAAAACAGTGTAAAAAGTCTAATTAAAAGAGAAAAAAAAATGAGATTGAGAATAGTTACAGACATCCATATATTTGTGTCGTTTATGATTTACCAGGGAAGCCGCATGCACAGAGGGAGCTAAAGCCAAAATTTTTATCTTCAACATAGTCCTTGATTTTATAATATGACACGTTTGATGTAGTTTTTGAACTTTCCATCGGTCAGTTCTATAACTGACTTAGGCAACTTGTTATAAAAGCGTATACTGTTTATAAGAAAAGACTTGCTAGTTTTCGTTAATCTGAATTTTGGTATTACAATTTCGTGCTTACTGCGTGTATTTAAATTATGGAAGTCACTTCTAGTTTTAAAAAGCCCTCGATTTTTGCGGACATACAAAATACATTCCAAAATATAAAGTGAAGGTAGAGTCAGTATATCGATCTCTTTAAATTTTTCTCTGAGGGACTCGCGAGGACCCATTTTATAAATCGCGCGGATTGCCCTCTTTTGTAAGATAAAAAATGAGTCAACGTCTGCTGCTGACCCCCACAGCAGAATGCCATAAGACATAATACTGTGGAAATAAGCATAGTCTAGCTGTGGCTACATCGGTTAACTGCCTTATCTTCCTAACTGCATAGGCAGCCGAACTTAACCTGCCCGAAAGAGTTCTAATGTGCGCACTCCACTGCAATTTTGAATCGATAGTAATCCCCAAGAATACAGTTTTCGTTATTATTTCAAGATTTTTGCCGTCAACATTTAGATTTAGGTCACGTTGAGGTACATTTGGTAAAGAGAACTTTAGACATTTTGTTTTTTTCGCATTCAGTAAAAGATTGTTAGCTGCGAACCATTCCGAAAGAACAATCAGACTTTCGTTGGCATATACGACATCCGTATCTTTCCTATCTATTTTAAAAATTAGCGAAGTATCATCAGCAAATAGAATTATATCCGATAATTTGGCCATCATAAAAGGGAGATCATTAATGTAAACAAGAAAAAGGAAAGGGCCGAGAATTGAACCTTGGGGCACGCCCATTTTGAATAGAGACCCGGAGGACGTCGCCCCATTAACATTTACTTTTTGCTGTCTGTTTGATAAATAGGTACAAGATCAGCAGCTTGTCCTCGAATTCCGTAGTGTTGTAATTTACAGATCAGTGTGTTGTGGTCGACGCAGTCGAACGCTTTTGACAGATCACAGAAAATGCCAATAGCATCCTGGGACTTCTCCCAAGATTCCAAGATGTGGCTGATGAGTTTTACTCCCGCGTCCGTTGTCGACCTACCTTTCGTGAAACCAAACTGCTGACTATGCAGGATCCCATTTGAATTGGAATGAGACAACATCTAGTCCAGCATGATTTTTTCATAGATTTTACTCAATGCTGGTAGCACGGATATAGGTCTATAATTAGAGGGATCGCTCTTACAGCCTGATTTGAAAATTGGTACTACTTTACTGTGTTTCATTAAGTCAGGAAACGTGCCGCTGTCCAAACATTGATTGAATATGCCTGTTAGGACAGGAGCAATTGAGTCAATAATATCTCCAAGAACCCTAACGGATATCCCCCATAAGTCTTCAGTGTTTTTTATATTGAGACTTTTGAACGCGTTTTTAATTGTATCAATGCATATTGGTTTAAATTTAAAGGTTGGTATGTATTTAGTAAAGTAATCCTTAAGGGTACACTAGTCGACGGCACGAACTATTTTGTGCGCGGAGTTGAAATGCATTTTATATCAACCGACGACACGTGCGGAAGAGATAGATGCTGTGATGACCAGTAGGAAGCTATTTCGCGTAAGAATACACACTTTTGCGAATTTGTAGAGAAATGGATAATGATTTAGGACGAAACCGAGTGCGCGAAATTTTATAAACAGACCTTTGGCAGTCTGGATATCATGAAAAAACGACTAAATGTATCTGTTCAAAATAAAATTATTTACATTGTTGAACTAATAATCTATCCTTGTATGGCGTTTTGCAATTTATGCTTATGGTATTTATTTGCGCCCAAAAATGCGTTAAAATTAGTGTCGAAATGTGGAACTTTCGACGCTCATAGCTTTCAAATAAATATATTTTTGATTTTTTTGGCTCCATACAGGTCTAGATAATGATGAGACATATTGATATAATTTTTTATTTTGAACGTACATCGTCATACAGTGGAGTTATCCCTAGACTACCTTTGTATGCAAGAATTTTCGACTAGTGTAACCTTAAGAAGAGCTGCAGCCAATTTAGATGAGGAGGGAAGTGACTTCGTAACCTCTAACGGAATGTTGGTAAAGAAATTTTCTAATGTCTCAGCGACTTCTTGCTTATCAGAAATGGTTTGATTAGATATTTTCTCGATCGATACGATCTCGTCAATATTATGTAAACAATCCTGAAAAAATTACAAACAAAAATATAACGACAAAACAAAATATCAACTTTATAAACATTGAGTAGAAGACTTGCCCGACAAGTTAAACGATTTTTTTTAGATCCTCTTCGTGCTTGATAAATATAGCAGGGATAGTAGCTGCTTTCTTCACGTGGATTTTGCAGTTTTTTGTCCACGTGAACTGGTATTCCTTAATTTTGGCCATCTCTTTGGTTTTCTTTAGAAGACTTTTATTGAATACTGATAAGTGCTCATTAACATACGCCGGAACACCTTTGCCCTGAATTTCCAGGTCCTTGGTTGACAGGCGACGTTTACGTGCTTGAGAAATAATGTTGTCTTTCAGCTGACGATTGCGCTTTTCGCTACTATATTAGACTTCGCAGTAACTCTGTTCACTTGAAGAATATCATCCTTTGTTACTTCTATATCAGTATGTTTACTTATCTTTAAGATAATTTCATTCAAGTTTTCATCTTTATGTTCAGGTATGCCAACAATTTCAATATTCAGTTGCCTTTCACGTTGCTCGTTTGCGTTTACATCAGATCTTAGTTTCCTATTCTGGTCCTTGATTTCCGCCAATTCAGTTTTAAGAGTATTTAAATTCTTCAATTCTTTAGCATGAACTTCGAGTTTCTTCTTTACGTCTTCATATTCGTTGCTGTGGAATTGCATCGACTTTTGAAGTGAATCAAGTCCCTCTGCCATCTTGGTCTGTCTAGACGCCAAACTATGAACGGTATTTTTCATCTTTGTATATTCTTCTCTGATACCGGCTATTTCAGACTTTAATTCCTGGGTGCTTTGGTTGAGGTTCTTCATCGTCCAAATCACAAAAAAAAATTGTCCAAAAAACGAAAAAAATGACAAATGCAGCTAAGAAGCTGCATTGAAATTGACTAGATTGGCATCGCCCCATTCGGAGACTGCCCCCAAAGACAGGTTCAAGCGCTCAACCATGGCCTCCCGGAGAGACCGGATCTCAGTCCCAGTAGCCCGTGCGCCAGACACGTATCTCTCAGCAACCGTGCTGTCGTCTGCGTACCCAAAGGTTCCGGGTTTTAGCAGGTCATTAATGTGCAGCAAAAACAGTGTAGCCGAGAGCACCGACCCCTGAGGGACTCCGGCATTAATACCTAGCTGACCGGACGAGCAGCCATCGATAACCACTCGGATGGACCTCACCCTCAGGAAGTCAGCAATCCAGTCACACAGACCACTAGGCAGACCGAAGGAAGGAAGCTTGCCAATAAGGCTCTCATGCCAGACCCTGTCGAAAGCCTTCGAGATGTCAAGGGAGACAGCAAGCGCTTCCCCGTGCCTCTCGATGGCCTCACTCCAGACGTGAATGGCATACGCTAGAAGATCCCTAGTTGACCAATTTCGGCGGAAGCTGTATTGGCGGTCACTGAGGATGTCGTTGTCTTCTAGGTATGCCAGGAGCTTATTGTTCAGCACACGTTCCATACTCTTACAGAGGATGGACGTTACCGAGATGGGCCTGTAGTTTGCCGGGTCAGCCCGACTACCCTTTTTGTGGACTGGCTGAACGTTAGCTTGCTTCCAAGCCTTCGGCACCTTTCCAGTCACTAACAAAAGGCGATATAGGCGTGTCAGGATCTGAGACAATTCAGGCGCACAAGTTTTCAGTCAATATTCTAATGATCCAATATTGAAAAAACACTATAAAATCTATGAAAAAACTTTAAAACATATATGCAATAAATCAAAAAACTAGAATTTATTCAGGAAATTAAAAATTCAACTAACAAAACAAAGTCAATGTGGAAAATTATTAAAGAGCGTACAAATAAAAACCTTCAAAAAACACAACAAAAAATTACATTACATTGATGGTCCACGATAAACTTACGTCGGACCCAAAACAAGTTTCAAACTCATTCAATGATTTCTTCGCATCAGTGGGACAAACAAGGCAGAGTGGGGACTCAGAGCCGTGCGGCCGACCTGTGCTACGACCAACTGATAACACTATGTTTTTAGATCCACCCACACCGCAAGAAATAAAAGTATTATTAAAAATCTCAAAACCAAATACAGTCACGGATTAGATGAGCTTCCCCCCATACTTATAAAAACATGTGCTGAAGAGCTTACACTACCGTTTTATTTATTAATTAAGCAATCATTTTCTGAAGGGATATTCCCAGACGTGTTAAAAAAATCCTTAATAAAACCCATTCATAAGAAAAACTCGAAGTCAGATCCAAACAACTACCGACCAATTGCACTTTTATCAACATCATCTAAGATATTTGAAAAAACAATGTGCAAACGCGTTTACAACTTTTGCGAAAAATTTAATGTTTTTGATGATTGCCAGCACGGTTTTCGGAAAAACCGCTCCACAGTTTTGGCAACGTATAAATTTGCACAAGAAATATTGAACGTTTTAAATAATAAAAAATATGCGATTGGTATCCTACTGGATCGCATTCCGCTGCGCGCGCGCTTGTCGTACGGTCGTGTCATAAAGGAATCTGTAACTGTAAGCAGCACCTTCTAACTATCGCATTTCTGTACCAATACGTAAAAATGGTGCAATGTAAAAAATGTAAACTATTTGTGTCTCTGACCAAAGATGACATAGTGAAGTGTAAGGGTGTATGTGACGCGGTGTATCACAAAAAATGTGTGCAAAGTAACAAGCAATTCTTAGCAACGGCAACCTGTGATGACTGCCAGCAAGCGAAAGGTAGTCCCGTGCAGGCGAAGCCAGCACAAGATCCAAAACCTGCGATAAGTGTTAATGAAGCATCAGGCGACAATGTACTGGTTGAAATAAATAAGAAGCTGGAGGTACTGTACAGTGTTGAAAAAAAATAGTTGAACTTACTGCCACCGTTGAATTTTATTCGGAAATGTACCAAACTTTGATAGAATACAAAGAAGAATCTCAAAATAAAATCAAGTCTTTGGAGCAAAAAAACATCTATCTGGAGAAATGCAATAAAGCCCTGGAAGAAAGAGTACAAGAGTTGGAGATTAGGGAGAAAGAAAAGAATATAGAAATACCCGGATTAGAAATGCACAGTCAGGAAAATATTAAATCGGTGGTAGGAGACTTGGCTCAAAAGCTGAATTTGAACCCAAATGATATTGAAGACGCACAGAGGGTAGGTCAAACCAAACCCGGCGACACAAAACCCAGAGTTGTATTGGTGGCACTTCGCTCTAAAAGTGCTCGCAACGAATGGATGTTAGCGAGAAAGGAACAAAAAATTACCAACAATAAAGTCTACGCCAATGGCAGCGATAAGCGAATATTCATAAATGAAGATCTGCCAAAGTATAAGCGTCAACTTTTATGGATTGTAAGAAACCAACTAAAGCCAAAAGGTTTTCAGTACATCTGGATCCAAGACTCCAATATTCTTGCTAAAAAGAATAGTGAAGAAAAAAAGATCTTTAACATAAGATCGGAAGAAGATTTAAAAAAGTTCGAATAAATACTCGCGATTAGCGAGGCGAGCACACACTAGGCGAATTCTTCTCAATATTAAAATTCGATCGAACATATGATTTTCCTAATAATGTTGCATTTAAAAGATACTACGACATACCATCATTAAATAATGATATAACTCTCAATGAAGGGTGCCATCATATTTTGCATTTGAACATAAGGTCAATTCGGAAACACTTCAATGAACTACTAGTCTTGTTGGAAGAAAACAATTATAAAATGGATATAATAATACTTAGTGAAATAAATATTAAGAAGGAGGAACTATCATTCTATCAGATACCGGGATATAATACACACATACGCACAAGAGAAACTACCAGAGGGGGAGGAATATTGATATACGTAAAAGAAAGTGTGACTGTTCCTAGCCGACCCTAGACTGATAAAAATTTCGTTTTTCCTAAAAGTCTAGATTTAGAGTTAAAGGACGGCTACTTCTGAAGAAGTAGAATCTGTGCCCCAACCAGCCGCACAGATTTGTAAGGTTCGTCTTCCTGACTTGGGCGCCTTTCCACCGTGTACACGTGAATTCCAAATTATGGTTTTGTTTTGTTTTGGAATTCACAGTTATAAAATTATAACTTGGAAGTGGTTTAGAAGGATAAAAATATAACTAAAGGGATATATACGCTAAATTGTTACAATTAACTAAAGCTTGTGAGAAACTCTTTACACTAATGTATAGAGTATTTAAATCAAAGACCGAATAAAGGTCGCATATAGTGAATATACATTCAAGTATTAATACAAATATAAGTAACTAATTTGGCAGAGAGTTTTAACTCTAGAAGAAACTGGTTGATCTAATCAACTCACTTACAGACAGCCCATAGATCGCCCACCCGTCACCATTTCCTAGTGTAATTGCTGGTAAGAAGAAATGATGAAACAAACTTCCCAGCACACTTTTATGTCTGTTAGTCATAAGGACTATATTAGTAAAACAATAGTGATGTATGAAGTTACTTAGACAAAGGGATTGCAAAGTGCATTAACACAGGTGCATTTATGACAGGGTTAGGATAGGAACGTTACGCTCGCGCTTTTGTACATTAAATTTTCACTTTACTCTACGTTATTTATTCAACGTTTGAATACCCCATTTAGTGACATGGACTGTTGCCTCGTCATACATGTATTACTAGGTCTACTCGCACAGAACCACTACTTGGACACTGCTACGATTCTAGCAATTCATGTTCCCTAAACTCTTTACAACTGTCCCACACAATCCTAAGTCAGAGAACTCCGATGTTCATCTGAAATTGTGTAAGACCAGTTAAGTTTAAATAACTGAAACGCGTACAGCTCTGAATAGCACCCTTTACGGTATCCTATCCCATTACGACGATAACAAAGAATAGCGCAAGCGTTCCGTAGACTCAGTCTGTAGCAGAACCACTTGTGTTCGGTATTGCTGCACGCCGAAATGGATTAAATCGTCATTTCACATTTCATTTAATCTGCCCACTTCGTGGATATACGGGGCGGCTCGGAGCGGCTCCCATCCAATATCGTGTCTCGCTAAATAATGTCGATTCAGTATTGCCTACAATTGGCTTGGTGTGGTTTTAACGAGACACGTTCCCTAGCGTACTTAGACGATTTAGTTTGTGGTTCTTTGTGGAGCCTACCGTGTGAAGCCTACCCCTCTCCCGAAATGTGCGGCAGCAATCCCTATACAAGTTGTTCTGAGCTAGACCTTATAGGAAACAGTACTCATCAACTAACATTTGGTTGGCCTACATGCAACAATAAGAGCGGCCATATTTAGCCGAATTTATACAGAAGTGAATGATAGCGGTTCCGCCTTCCATGTATGTAATGTCGGTTAGCGCTCAATAAAGGTTCATAATCAAATGAGTAATTGTTTAGTGTATAAATGATGTATTAGGGTATGAGAGTGTTAAAGAAGACTTCACCGCTTCCCTGGACCAAATGCTAGTGACAAATACCTGCCAAGGTGTGGATTAGGAAGTAATTACAAGGTCACGCTATGTTAAACAAAAGATACATTAGTGATTGGCCCTACCTAAGTAATAAAACAATTAAAACTTACCCATCCATACTGTCACGCACTCACTATCTTAATACGAAATTATAATAAATTATAACTAACTTAATAATTAAACTCGTACCACGATTACTACCACGACACGACTTTTGATTGTTGATTCCATTCCATAGCTCGCTTTAACACGTGATTCTAAATATTCCCGTAACCTATCGTTCTTCACCAACGGTCTTTCCTATGTCCCTGCCTAGAGTCAAGTGTCTTCCGCTCTCGCGCACCCAAAATCACTACCCTCTCCCCGCGTCACTTCCCCGCTGCTCCCCGCAATCCGAACTCCACTTCCCACAGTTAGGCAACGCTACGAAAGTCAAATTTATGACCGTTTTTGTGTGCAATTTCTAAGTCTTGGGACGGTCGGCAAGGCTTATCGTTCCCATATGGCAACTTCTTAGAATTCTTATAGAATCTACACTATCGACATCCTTTCCCATGACTTTCTAACAATAATGAAAGAGACAAGAGGTCCAAGTATCCTTTTAAAGTGGGTAGAATTTCATAGTTTATGAGGTTGCCTGTCAGACCCTAATTTAAACCCGAAGGCCCGTGTCTCAATGTCTTCTCCACATCTGGCTGGCAATGTGCAGTTTTAGATATTAAAATATTGGGATAAATGACGTGTAGTCACATTCCCCCCTCTGAAAATCAGACGCGTGACGCAGTACAGCGGATGAGCTTTCACAATAGGATGATCTCTGTTGTCTAATAAAACATTCATAGATTATAACCTCGTACTCAGGTGCTAGGTTCAATTAGTTATAATGATTCTAGTTGGATCATCAATCCAGTAAGATTCAATATCTGCTATTAATGTGTAGTATTACGCAGTAACATCAGAATCTACGTTCGAGTCACAATTGTTTTGCCTATTTCGAAATTTGTTGTCATATTCAAATAACAAAATTCGTATAAATCTGTGCATGTTTATAGTTTAATTTCACATAACACAGCCTAATATTACCTTCTATCAGCCGATACGTAATTGCTGTATCTGAATAATTCTTTTATAACGGCACTTATCCATTTCATTATCAAATAACTAATTTCAATAGACCTGTAGGTATGTTTTTCGCTTACCTCAGTCTTCTTAGCTTTCAATCATTACAATACATTTGTATTTTAATTTATATTTCATTGAAATATTTTAATCTCGTTAGAAAAGATCTTATAAGACCTGTGCATGCTTATTATTTAATTTTACATACCAGAGTCACTCCTACTAGTACTACCTACGGTACTCTCTCGTTCTGAACTCAGCCTATCGCAGTTGCGCTGGTCGGCGATCTGCGCTGTACAACGGTCTCTGCTTAAGCACCTTAATGCTGAGTCAGCCACCGAATTCATTTTCAGGAGTAGCTGAAATAGTTCGCACATGTGCTTATTAGAATTTTATACCAATAAGATGGAAAAAACCCCCCTCTGACCTTAGAGGAAAGCATTACTGAAACCGAACAAGTATTAGGAGGTTAGGTACATCAAACTTTAAAATTAAAGTAAGTTTTTAGAATTCTAGCATGAGTTTGAGAGTTATATCAGACTGATTTTTAAGAGATCAGAGACTTCTAATAATCCAACAAAGGTTTGAAAGTCATATGTAAACTGTAGCCACCTTAGATTTTCCTCAATAAATATAACCCTGAACACCAAAAGTTTATCTTCCTAACGAGGACTCTTATTAGAATGTCAGAATCATGCCCCCCTCAGATTGTAAATATATTGGCAAAATAGCTTTCATAACTTTTTCTTATTGGAAACTTGCCATAGTTCCAACTATCGATTATGGGCTCATGGGTCATAATTAGGAAACAATTGTTTTCCTATTGTTTCACACCTGGTTCAGGTGTCGCGGCCGTTGAGGCATCACGTTATATTAAAGCAGAACTTATCTTAGGGGCTGGAACCACACTACAACATCTGCAGGATTCAGCTGGTGTCAGTCGCCTGGGTGAAGCTCTGGGCCAAGAAGAACTCACACACCGTTGGACTAGACATAGAGTAGTAGTAGCTATGTGATGACTTGAGTTTCCTGGAATTTGAAAGAAGGCCACACAAGTATCTATTCTCTTATAACATGACATACTCTGTCGAGTCGGCAGTGTTTAGTGAAGTATTCTACTATTATATTGACGTACCTTCTTGGTCATCTTTACGTTTTGTATATATTAGGGACTAGTAATATACTTATAATAACTAAGGAAATGTACTCAGCTTTCTCCGTACACTCAAATACGCAAATACTATCTCCAAAATCTATATCTGATGATGCTTGCAAGGCTCGCCGGCTATTAGTAGCGCCGACTTATGATCATCAACCAAAAGCATTGGGTGACTGTTATTTTTTCTAGTAACTGCCAGCCCCTTTGTGTCATAAAACGACAAATACAAACGAGTCATTTTAATTTATTCGTAACTTCGTTTAACTACAGATGTTTAGCTTTATGCTAATTATTGTTTCCTTACCCAATTAAATGAGCTAACTTGACCGGACTATTCTGTAGTGCGATTGCTTATAAAGTTAAATAATATTGAGCTTAAGAATATTGAGCAAGATTGTGTTCAAAAAATCTTTTGAAACCCTTGGTGTGCGAGGCTAACTTGCAATTAACACATTGTAATGTCTGAGTGACTCTTTTATTTTCCTGTCCCGGTCAGTCACTTGTATTTGTAATAAACAAAAACGAAAAAAACAAAGGAGTCATTTGGCTAGGGTCGACGCAAAAAAGGCGGACGCAGATGTGGTCATTCTGTGCCCCGTGCACTTTGTTTTCAAAACTCACGTTTTTAGGGAATCGAACCCATGATTATTTATTAGCTTTTGGAACCAACAATCAATCTTTTCATTACTTAAAATACGCATGTACGTACTATGTAACATTTGCACAACTTGTCAAACACAAAAATCACGTTTTAGGGAATCGAACCCTGATTATTTATTAGCTTTTGGAACCAACAATCATCTTTTACTTACATAAACATAAATAACATCGAACTCACATTAGCAGGGGATCGAACCCATTGACTACATTAGCTTTGGAACCGAATAAATGAAGCCACACTTAAATTATCAAAGTGTTTATGGGAGTCAAACCCACAGTAGTACAGACACTAGACTCCAATCACACGTCAACCAGTATAACAAGCGGGAATTGAACCCATATTCATGACAATAGAATCCATGTATATTCTTAACTAAATAAATCATTCGGGACTTGAACCCGCGACCTGTAATTGACACATTGCAACTAACATAATGAGACAATTACCTATATAACTGTTGTGACTTTTATCGTCTAACTATTATAAGTAACCCTAACATTACGTTGTGTTATTTTTTCGTAAAATACATTCCATCTATAGTATTTTTAACCGTAGTAACTCCTTTTGTGCCTAATAAATAATAGAAACTTAACTTACGTTGTGTTGTGTTTATAGTAACCCATTATTGTTCTTTCTCGTTGTACTGACGTTAGTCAGTACATTTAATGACGAGAATCCTGGTACCACGGCACCACATGTGACTGTTCCTAGCCGACCCTAGACTGATAAAAATTTCGTTTTTCCTAAAAGTCTAGATTTAGAGTTAAAGGACGGCTACTTCTGAAGAAGTAGAATCTGTGCCCCAACCAGCCGCACAGATTTGTAAGGTTCGTCTTCCTGACTTGGGCGCCTTTCCACCGTGTACACGTGAATTCCAAATTATGGTTTTGTTTTGTTTTGGAATTCACAGTTATAAAATTATAACTTGGAAGTGGTTTAGAAGGATAAAAATATAACTAAAGGGATATATACGCTAAATTGTTACAATTAACTAAAGCTTGTGAGAAACTCTTTACACTAATGTATAGAGTATTTAAATCAAAGACCGAATAAAGGTCGCATATAGTGAATATACATTCAAGTATTAATACAAATATAAGTAACTAATTTGGCAGAGAGTTTTAACTCTAGAAGAAACTGGTTGATCTAATCAACTCACTTACAGACAGCCCATAGATCGCCCACCCGTCACCATTTCCTAGTGTAATTGCTGGTAAGAAGAAATGATGAAACAAACTTCCCAGCACACTTTTATGTCTGTTAGTCATAAGGACTATATTAGTAAAACAATAGTGATGTATGAAGTTACTTAGACAAAGGGATTGCAAAGTGCATTAACACAGGTGCATTTATGACAGGGTTAGGATAGGAACGTTACGCTCGCGCTTTTGTACATTAAATTTTCACTTTACTCTACGTTATTTATTCAACGTTTGAATACCCCATTTAGTGACATGGACTGTTGCCTCGTCATACATGTATTACTAGGTCTACTCGCACAGAACCACTACTTGGACACTGCTACGATTCTAGCAATTCATGTTCCCTAAACTCTTTACAACTGTCCCACACAATCCTAAGTCAGAGAACTCCGATGTTCATCTGAAATTGTGTAAGACCAGTTAAGTTTAAATAACTGAAACGCGTACAGCTCTGAATAGCACCCTTTACGGTATCCTATCCCATTACGACGATAACAAAGAATAGCGCAAGCGTTCCGTAGACTCAGTCTGTAGCAGAACCACTTGTGTTCGGTATTGCTGCACGCCGAAATGGATTAAATCGTCATTTCACATTTCATTTAATCTGCCCACTTCGTGGATATACGGGGCGGCTCGGAGCGGCTCCCATCCAATATCGTGTCTCGCTAAATAATGTCGATTCAGTATTGCCTACAATTGGCTTGGTGTGGTTTTAACGAGACACGTTCCCTAGCGTACTTAGACGATTTAGTTTGTGGTTCTTTGTGGAGCCTACCGTGTGAAGCCTACCCCTCTCCCGAAATGTGCGGCAGCAATCCCTATACAAGTTGTTCTGAGCTAGACCTTATAGGAAACAGTACTCATCAACTAACATTTGGTTGGCCTACATGCAACAATAAGAGCGGCCATATTTAGCCGAATTTATACAGAAGTGAATGATAGCGGTTCCGCCTTCCATGTATGTAATGTCGGTTAGCGCTCAATAAAGGTTCATAATCAAATGAGTAATTGTTTAGTGTATAAATGATGTATTAGGGTATGAGAGTGTTAAAGAAGACTTCACCGCTTCCCTGGACCAAATGCTAGTGACAAATACCTGCCAAGGTGTGGATTAGGAAGTAATTACAAGGTCACGCTATGTTAAACAAAAGGTACATTAGTGATTGGCCCTACCTAAGTAATAAAACAATTAAAACTTACCCATCCATACTGTCACGCACTCACTATCTTAATACGAAATTATAATAAATTATAACTAACTTAATAATTAAACTCGTACCACGATTACTACCACGACACGACTTTTGATTGTTGATTCCATTCCATAGCTCGCTTTAACACGTGATTCTAAATATTCCCGTAACCTATCGTTCTTCACCAACGGTCTTTCCTATGTCCCTGCCTAGAGTCAAGTGTCTTCCGCTCTCGCGCACCCAAAATCACTACCCTCTCCCCGCGTCACTTCCCCGCTGCTCCCCGCAATCCGAACTCCACTTCCCACAGTTAGGCAACGCTACGAAAGTCAAATTTATGACCGTTTTTGTGTGCAATTTCTAAGTCTTGGGACGGTCGGCAAGGCTTATCGTTCCCATATGGCAACTTCTTAGAATTCTTATAGAATCTACACTATCGACATCCTTTCCCATGACTTTCTAACAATAATGAAAGAGACAAGAGGTCCAAGTATCCTTTTAAAGTGGGTAGAATTTCATAGTTTATGAGGTTGCCTGTCAGACCCTAATTTAAACCCGAAGGCCCGTGTCTCAATGTCTTCTCCACATCTGGCTGGCAATGTGCAGTTTTAGATATTAAAATATTGGGATAAATGACGTGTAGTCACAAAAGCCTTAGCTTCAATGCTCAAAGAGTGGAGAAAGAAGCCTTAGAAATACTACATGGCCAGCTTATAACAGGAAAAAACATAACACATGTAATTGCTATTTACAGACCACCTAAGAAGAATAAGATACATTTTATTGAACAATTAGAGACTATCGTCAGATCTATCTCTGCATCTGAAAACGTTATTGTGATTGGTGACACAAATATAGACATCCTGGATGATGTAGTAAATCCAACTGCAACAAAGTACAAAAACACCTTGTGTGGATGCGGCCTCCAGTGCTTAATACCGAGTACAGAGGTAACACGCGAGGCAATCGTGGACGGACAACTACAGGCGTCTTGCTTGGATCATGTATGGGTGCGAGCGGGACGTAGCGAGTGCGGTTCGTCGTCGTATGTGCTCGAGACGCACATCTCCGATCATCATGCCGTCGGGCTGGCGTTGGCTACGAATGTAAACAATAATACGTGTTTAGAGGTGATTAGTGGTAACAAAACGCGTGAAGTGATTAGTGACAAACTTGTAAAGCAAAAGCTGGATGCATTTGACTGGACGCAGCTACTCGTGGTGTCATGCCCATTATTGTTGTTTCAAAAATTGTGTGCAGTGTTTTCCCAAATATATAAAGAAAGTACGGTTACCGTCACTAATTATAATAAAAGAATAACACAGCCCTGGATAGATAAATACTTGTATAACATGTTGTGTCGTAGGGACAACTTATTTAGAATATGGAAAGCATCACCAAAAAATATGAATAAGCGATTAGAATATACAAAATTTAGAAATAAGGTAAATAAAATGGTAAATGAGGCAAGAAATAGATATAAACAAGCAGAAATAAAGAAATGTCAGGGGAATTTTAGAAAAATATGGGAAAACATTAATTCATGGTTGGGTCGAAACAAAACTAGTCTAGATGATGTGATTTTAAGGCATTTAGGGAAGACAGACAGCATTACTGAAATCTGTACAAATTTTGCAAAAACTTTTACCCGGGAAATTCAAGGTATTAAACACTTTTGTAACATAAAATTTTTTGACAGAAAGAACTATGTAAAGCCGAGTGAGGTGAGTTTTAGATATATTCCTGTAAGTTCGTCAGATATAGAAAAAGTAATAAATACACTGTCGTGTGAGAAAGCACCAGGTCTGGATGGAGTGAGGGTAAAAGACATCAAATACCTACGAAAGCAATTAAGTCCTATTTTAGCTAAATTCATCAACATGTGTTTGACTGGAGGTTTCTATCCTGATGAGTTAAAGAATGCAATTATACGCCCTATCTATAAGTCTGGAAGCCACTTGGAATATGTAAATTACAGGCCCATTGCCACACTGTCTGTCATTGATAAAATAGTAGAAAAAGTCATTGTTAGCCAAATTAATAAATTCTTAGAGAGTCATGCTATATTGTCAGACACACAGTATGGTTTTCGGAGAGGGCGCAGTACTGTATCGGCCCTAACAGCGTATAGTGATTATGTTAATGAGTGCCTAGACTCTGGTAAGCAGCTGATAGCACTTTTTATTGATTATAAGAAGGCATTCGACACATTGGACCACGACATACTACTACAGGCGATGGATGAATGTGGAATACGTGGTCCCACCAAAAATTGGTTCCAAAATTATTTGACCAATAGGAAAATACGCACGATCATAGCTAATGTGACTGGTGAAGAGGCAAGTGTGGATCTCGGTGTGCCGACCGGATCGGTGTTTGGGCCCGTGGGTAACATAATGCACGTGAACAGTGTGTCGAATGTCGTAAATAAGTGTAGAGTGTTTATGTATGCAGACGACATGTGTGTGGTTTATGCTTCGAAGGATATCTCGGCGGTACAACAGTACGTACAAGAGGACTTCGAACTTATCACCAAATGGGCACACGATAACGGTATTATATTAAATCTGTCCAAAACAAAATGTATGCATATATACTCGCCACATAATCTTCGAGCTAGAAATGTATGCAGAAAGGATCTTGATGTAATAGGACATACATATGAGTGTCTGCATAGGGACAAGGTTAACTGCGTATGTATGAAACTGGAGTATGTTAGCACATTTAAATATTTAGGCCTTAGTATTGATTCAAACTTTAATTGGAAAACGCATGTGGCTGACATTTGTAACAAGTTGAGATCTGTATTAGGGCAGTTCTACCGGTTAAACAATGTGGTGAATAAACAGACGCTATTGATTGTATATTATGCACTTGCTGACTCATTAATTAGTTATGGACTTATTGTATATGGGCGAACGTTTAAAACTTATTTACAAGACATAAAAAAATTACAGGTAAGACTAATCAAGTTCCTAGTTAGCAAAAAGGTTAAGAAAAAATGTAATCAAGAATATGAAAAATTATTCCCTATTTGTAAAAGAACGTTTAGTTAAAGAAGGTTGATTATTTAATAAGCCTAGAACACTATTTAAGTGATGAATTTAAAGTTCCTATTGAAAATAAATATAATACAAGAAGTGTAAGGGAGAAAAGACTAGTGCAACCGAAAAGAAATAATTATTATGGAGAAAGAATTTCAAGGTATTTAGTGCCAAAAGTACTGAATAAAATAGATATGCTAAGATGCAGCCCTAAATTAAGCAAAGGTATATTAAAATCAAGATTGAGGAGTTTATTTCTCGGTAACGAGGATTTAGCCGCTGCCGAGAAATGAATTCATATCTTGTATCCTAAAGTGGTAACAGTTGCTCGGTAGTTTTAAGGTCAGTTGTTAATAGTATAATTGTAACATTTGTATTTAAAAACAAGCGCTTCTCGCCATCAAACTTAAAAGTTTGGCGAGTAAATTGTAAATTATAAAAATATGTAAGTTTATGAAAAACAATAAAAAAAAAAAAAAAAAAAAGGTATGACTAAGGCATACGATAAAGTGATATATAAAATCTTATTAGATAAATTATATGGTATCGGTGTACGAGGAATATCCCTTGAATGGTTCGCATCATACTTAAAAAACCGAGAACAATTTTTAGAAATAGAACACTGGGATCACAACACCGGAGAATTAAGTCTAATACGCTCTAATGGTATTTGCATAGAACATTCTATTCCACAGGATGGTGTTGTCGGGTGCTCATTGTTTTTAACCGACTTCGCAAAAAGGAGGAGGTTATCAATTCGATTGTATTTTTTTTTATGTGCGTTACCTCAGAACTTTTTATTGGGTGAACCGATTTTGATGATTCTTTTTTTATTCGAAAGCTGGTGTTTGTCATGTGGTCCCATTTAATTTTCATCAAGATTTGATGAAGAACTTCGAAGATATACATCAGAACTCTTCAATAAATAACGGCAAATCACTCGGTATAGCTGCAATCGCATATTTTTTTATTGTTTACACTATTTCATAACATATCATCACACTGGTACGCTTTAAAGGAGTACGCAGGTGTGAACAGTTCACCCTGCTATACTCTCATTCCACCGGTTTTGTTTATTTTAGTTTCATGTTATTGGGTTAATCTATTCTGGCTTCACTTTGGGCGTTTTAGGTACCTAGCCTATAGAACTGGTCCATTATGTACCACAACTAAAGAGTGAAAAATAAAAAACTTTTTACAAAAATTACAACCGACTTCCAAACAAAAACACTACAAAGTGAAAAATAACTTCAATTTCGGAAGTCGGTGTCAAACAAAGAAACGAAAACAGGAACACCGGCTTTCGAAATTGAAGTTATTTTTCACTTTGTAGTGTTTTTGTTTGGAAGTCGGTTGTAATTTTTGTAAAAAGTTTTTTGATTTACATCAACGATCTCCCTAAAATTATAACGGAGTCGTGTGTACTGTTTTCCGACGACATTTCTATAATGACTTCCTGTATTTACTCTCAACAACTACATGTGAATCTCAATAATGTAATGCTTAATATACAAAACTGGATGAAAGATCATAACCTAGAAATCAACTTTTCGAAAACAAAAATTATGCAATTTAGGCCTTATCAGAAAAACCTTTAAAGATTAATATTACTTTTAACGGTACAAATTTAGAATGCGTTGAGAGTTTTACTTTGTTAGGTTTGGACTTAGACATTCATATGACATGGAAAGCACACATCCAGAAAATAAAATCTAAATTATCCAGCTTCATTTACGCATTACGTGAGCTCAAAAAAACAACCGACTTGAAAACAGCACTATCTACATACTATGCATACGCATATTCATGGCTGAAGTACGGAATAATTCCCTGGGGAAATAGTGTAGATGGCAACGATTTGTTTATTCTACAAAAAAGAATATCAGAATATTGGTTCACATTGCTAACGATGAAACGTGTAGACCGCATTTCAGGCAATTAGAAATCCTAACTCTGCCATCAATCTACATTCTAGAAAGTTGTAAATTTGTGATACAGAACCCAAACTTCTACTAAAAAAATACTGAACAAGATCGCCGATATGCACCGCGTTCACGATATGAAAACACACTCGTAGTACTATCATCAAAGTTAAAATTACATAGCACGGGTCCTAAAATAATGTCTATAAAAATATATAATAAAATACCGAACGACATCAAAGTTGAGAAAAACGACAAAATATTTATTAAACGCCTCAAAAAATGGTTGGTTTATAGATGCTATTATACATTGATCGAATTTTTGAATGATGACTTTCGTACATGACTATCAGAGACGTTCACATTTTGATTTGACATGCTAATTATTTAATTCTGTTTTGTCATATTGTATTTTGTTTTCTTTTATTTTATGACATTACCATTTGTTTAGATTTTTTATTTTGATTGACTTTTCACCATTTCATTTTATTTTATTTGACTTGTATCTAAACCTTGACATCTATTCTATTTTACAATTTATTCTGTGGCATCATAATTATAATTACAGTTAATACTTAAGTAAAATTATTCAAAATTACTTAATTTTAACAATAGTTCAAGTAATCATTAAAATTCGAGCAATCACAAACGACCTTTAATATTCAAAACGAGAACCAATAACACAAAAACCCAAATAGCACCATATGGAACGAACTTACTGCAAAGTAGCGAAGGTACAGACAACCTTACCGTGCGACAATTTAGGAGCCAAGGATCGATACTCGTTTTTTTTTTTTTTTTTTTTTTTTTTTTTTTTCTACGGGGCATCTCGTAGTTCGGTCAAAGCGACTGACAACTACTTAACCGGGCTTTCCCTGTGGAGACTAAGCTATATAGCCTCCAGCCAGGCACAAATTTCTAAACCTAAGCGACAACGCCGAGGGCTACCCCCTGTGGGGTCGAACCTCGGCTCAGGGCGTCGCTGGGGGGACAACTAAGGCTGGATCTTATTAAAGTGATTCTACCATTCGTTCGGAATAAGCCTACGTGGAGAAGAACGGACAAGAAACTCCAATTTAACTAACTAGAATTTAACTACGGCACAGCATTTCGCGGGCTGGCTTGTATATCTTGACGGGGACGTCGCGACGGGCCTCGGCGGCGAGGACGGATCGAAGGCGGTCTGTGTTTGAAAATTGTGCTGGTCTCTTTCTTGCTCTCTTGGAGCAGGGTAGTGGCGTCATCGGGGATGGAGAGAGCGAGCCTTGGTCGGCGAACTTTAGAGATTTGGGAGAGTTCATAGCGGGAGGCCGCTTGAATTAGGGGATTGCTGTGGTTGACAGCTTTGTCGAAGAAGCTCTTTGAAATGCGCTTCATGAATTGTTGAATAGTGGGGATTTTCAAATTGACATGGAGTTCCTGGTTACGAACGTACCAGGGGGCTCCCGTGATTTTACGGAGGAATCGGTTTTGTATAACCTGAAGCTTGTGAATGTGGTGGGGCTTAGCATGCGCGAACACTACGCAGGCATAGGTCATGATGGGACGGATAACCGCAGTGAAGGTGCGCAGCTTGCACCTAAGTGACAAGCCACTGCTTGCGTTTATCATCCCATGAAGTCTGCCCATAGCAAAGGCGGCTCGCGAGCGCGCCGCCTTAATGTGCTTGGCGAAAGTGAGGTGGTTGTCTAAGGTCACGCCTAGGTACTTGGCTTGCTCTTCCCAGGGGATCGGCTTGCCGTACATAGTCACTGTTTTGGTGGGTCGGGTTTTTGTGGAAAGGCTACGAGGCTTCGAGAAAATGACAGCCTGGCTCTTTTCGGGATTGACTTCTATTCTCCAGAGGCGGAACCACTTGGACAGGGCGTTGGCGGCTCTCTGGATTTTTTGGGCGATGGCATTGGGTGCTTTGCCAGCGTAATAAAGGGCCGTGTCGTCAGCGAATAGTGCCAACTGGCCCTCTTTGGGTTTTGGGATATCGCTGGTGTACAGCGTAAAAGATATAGGTGATAGTACGCAGCCTTGAGGGACTCCGGCTCGTATGGGGTGAGGGGAGGAGAGTTCTCCCTCGACTCTATAGCGGAAAGTTCGGTCCGACAACCAGTCTCGAATGATGAGCACGAGACGATCTGGCACGCCAAGTTTGTATAGCTTATAAATTAAGCCATTGTGCCAGACTTTGTCGAACGCTTTCGCTATGTCGAAGAACAAGGCACCCGTCATCAGACCACGCTGGAAGCCAGCACTAGTGTGTTCAACGATGCGGTGCACTTGTTGGACGCAAGAATGTTCGGCACGAAAACCGAATTGTTCGTCGGGGATAAGACTTTTTCGCTCGGCAAAGTCTTTGAGCCGCCTATAAATAAGCCGTTCGTAGACTTTACCGAGGGAGTTTATCAGACTGATGGGACGGTAACTGGAAGGCTCCGATTTGGGTTTACCCGGTTTAGGGATGCCTATCACAGTGGCTTGTTTCCAAGCTTGTGGGAAGATATTTTTGCTTAATGCAGCGTTGAAAATGGCCGTCATTAGCACTATTATATGGGCGGGGAGGAGTTTTAACACCTTATTGGTGATGCCATCTGAGCCCGGGGCTTTGTTGGGCTGAAGCCTTTTGATGACCTCCTCTACTTCGTCTGGGGTGAAGGGGGGTAGCGGATCATCAGGGTCTTCGACGGGGGGGAGGGAGGTCCTGCGTTCAACTTCAGCGTCTACCATGGCTAGGTGAGCTGGGTCTACTGGTTGGGAGCTGGGTGAGCATTGAATTTCAAGACTGTCAGCCAGACATTCGGCTTTTTCAGTGTTTTCAAATGCTACACTCTTATCAGGGCGAATAAGCGGGGGTATGGCTGAGTCTTCAGCGGAGCGTAATCTCCTCTGGAGGTGCCAGAAAGCATGGTGGGTGGGCTCAAGCTCGCTCAGTAACTTGTTCCATGTCGCAGAACGGTGCTCATCAGTGCGTTCTTTTACAGCAAGCTGTAATTCCCGCATGCGAGCTACGTTTGCGGCACTGGGAAAGTTCCTACGGGCACGGACAGCTGCGTTCTTCTTGGTTATCAACTTCCGTATATCGTCCGGGAGTTTCCCTTGCTGGATGTCCAGCACTGGAACCTCCCTTGAACATTCGTTCAGGACAGATTGTACGTGAGTTGTAAGCGAGTCGATCGCCGCCGTCGCGTCTGCGGCTGTTTCTATGGACGAGGGGATTGAGTCTAGCTGGGGTGACTTTGCGGATTTCAGTTTTTCACTTACTTTCCTCCAGTCGGTGACCTTTTTAGTAGGGGGTGGCTGGCCTAGATCTGGGAGGCCTGAGCGGTTGCCTAGGTCCATGATCACAGGGCGGTGGTCGGAATGGAGCTCGTCTAGCGTATCTATCGAGCGTAACCGAAGGTTAACGTTCTTAAATAACGCTACATCGAGGATATCGGGTCTATGTGCGGGATCATGCGGGAAGTGAGTGAAGCTCATTGGGGCTATGACGTCGTAGTGGAGGGATGAGCTTAGGTCCAGCACCAACTTTCCCCTAGGGTTGGTAGCGGTACTGTTCCAGGCTGGATGTTTAGCATTTAGATCACCCGCTAGGATAACGGAGTCACTTATGCTGAAGAGGGCAGTAAGGTCTTTTTTGAAACCTTCTGGGTTGTCGGGCGATGACGCCGAGTGAGGAGGGCAATAGGCGGAGATGATGGTGATCGTTTGATGACCAGTCATTCCTAGCCGACAGGCTGTGTACTCGAGGCACGAAGTGGGGTCGGGTGGGGTAATTTCGCTGCAGTGGAGCTCATTTTTATAGTAAATGAGAGTGCCACCCTTGTGAGCGCGCATCCTGTCATTGCGAACTAAGCGATAGTTGGCAATTTTGGGATTGCGATGGTGGGGTTTTAAATGGGTCTCTTGAATGAGGAAGATATCCAGCTGATGGTCGCGAATGAAAGTGGCGATCTCATCACGCTGGCTTTGAATGCCATCGGCATTGAAAAAACCTAACCTTAGGGAACGTGGTTTGAGGCAATTAGTTTTTAATTGCGAACCCATTCCCCGTTTTTAAAAACTAGCGAGTCTAGTTCCCTCGTTATCGAGGGGTATCTGTCAAATATCTGGAGGCAAGATATGGCGTTAAGCGCGTATGCTGAGTTGGTTAATTCAGCGTGGAGGGCTCGGGCTTCTGGAGTCATCCAGATCGCGTATGCGCTGAAGATAGTATTAGCGATACTGCGATACGAAGTCGTGGTGGGTTGGGACAAAGGGCGAGAGCGCTCGACAACGACGGTGGTGGGAGCCACCTTGTTGGCTTGCGCTGGGGCCGCTGTGGCCGGGAGTGGGGTAGACACTGGGATGTTGAGGTCCAACAGTGCAGGTATGGGTGGAGGTTGAGTGGGCTGAGAGGCCACCTGGGCCGGGTTGACGGCCCGGTGGTTCAATTTACCCCAAGGTGAAGATCTTTGTGGGGCGAGTCTTTGGGGGATTTGCGAGGAGGGTAAGCTCTTCGCGGGATTATCGTGCTGCTGACGAGCAGCGAAGTTTTTGGCCGCTCTGGGCGCAAGCTTAGGGGCTTTGGGGCAGCCCCTGTAGTTTGCTGGGTGTCCGACCTGACCACAGAGCACGCAGCTGGGAGGCTCCGTACATTCTGTGCGGTCTTTGGGGCGGGGGCAGTTTTTTGTGCTGTGATCGCCTGTGCACTTTACGCACCTGGGGGTGGCGAAACAATTGGCCTGGGAGTGGCCATACAGTTGGCAGTTATGGCACTGACCAACGAGATGCGGGCGGTAGGGTTTTTCTATGGTAATGCCCGACAGGGAGCACACCGTTTTTACCCTGAATATGGGGTTAAGTCCCTCTGTAGGGGTACAGGCGACCATGACCATGTCGTATTGCTTGCCACCTCTTGCCTTGTGCAATCGGTGGACTTCTATTACCGGGACATTTTGGGCTATTAAGTCTAATCGGACTTCTTCCGTGGGGATCTCCTTTGGGATTCGGCGGATCACCACACGGATTGCACGTTCCTCTGGGAGCGAGTACGTATGGAACGAAATGTTCCTGTCTTTAAGGAGGCGAGTTAGATCACGGAAATCCCGGGATGTGGGGACTAGGATTTTAATGCCTTGCTGGCAGGCAGTAGCTTTGCTGTAACTGATTCTACGCTCAGTACAAGCGTTGGATACCGTGTTCCATTTCCCTTTATCTTGAAGGTAAATGGGCGGAGGAGGGGGGAGCTTCCTGGTGGTAGCAGCGGGAGCTGTTACCATCGGGCTCGGGGGGCGGCTAGAACGCTGGGAAGCGTTATTGGGGGCGGGTAGGTCGTCCGGAATAGACGGCTCGGGGGAGGGGCAGGGGGAGCCGACGGGTGACGCAAACGGGGTTGCGACTATGACCGTCTTTTTGGCCTTGGGTTTTGAGGCCTGGGCTGGGGCCTTGTTCTTTCTCCTCTTACCACCGACGACTTGAAAGTCGTCCTCGTCTGAGGAGGTGGGGGGAGGGGTAGGGTCCCGCTCTTCGTTAGCGGGGATGGGGGAGTCCTCCATGGGGGAGGCAGGGCGTGAGTTAGGGGAGATAGGGCGTGAATTAGGCTCATCGGCCTGGGAGAGAGTGGGGGATCTAGGCTCTTGCCTAGGCTTGGATTTGGGTGAGGGCAACCTCGGAGTGTCCTGGTCCGGGAAGGGCTTGAAAGCCCTGATGGGTGCCTCTATCTGGGCCGAAGTGATATGGTTGGACTTTGTAGCCGCAGCTTTGAATGCTGCCCCATACTTTTTTCTCAGTTTTGGATCTGCCAGGAGAATCTCCTGCAGTAGGTCGACAACTGCCGCGAACGACATTGTCGAGGGGAATAAATCCGGTGAAGCCGGGCAAGGGGTAATCTTCCCCGGGTGGATGGGCCCGGGGATGTGTAAAATCCTACCCTCCCAGCCGGGTGAGACTGGGAGGTGAGTACCTCGGTGAGCCCTAAGCTAGTCTTCCTGCACCAATCTTATTGGGTGACAGGGGTCCTAAGGTACCGGTAAACCCACCGAAGGTGGGCCACCCACCACTTGTGTACCAAAAGTCTGGCACGTCGGGGTAGAAACACCCGACCGTGCCAGGTGTGAGCTGTGGAACGAAGCAGGGGTTGACTAGGCTATCTACCAAGGCCATCGATCCTGCTCCCGAATCCAATAACTGCCGTGCCCTGAAGGGGCTTAGCGGGTGCTTGGGTCGACACCCCCTTGGGTTAGTTAACACCGTTAGGTATCCGCCAAGGACCACAAGAGGTGGATTTGAAAATGAAGACTCTACTAGTAACCTAGGTTACTAGTAGTGCCGCGGCGCGGGGCGCGCAGCGGGGAGGCGGCGAGCGGGGCGCGCGTCGGCCGCAGTGACGTCACGCAGGAGCGAGACGAGGCGGGGGCCGGGGCGCTTGAGCGCGCAGCGGTGAGGCGGCGAGCGTGGGGCGCGTCGGCCGCAATGACGTCACGCAGGAGCGAGACGGAGCGATGAGTGGGGGCTCGCAGCGGTGAGCCGGCGAGCGGAGCGGCAGCGGGCAGCGAGACGACCTCTCGGGGCGGCGGCTGGCGGTGAATTCCATCGATACTCGCGCGAGCGCACGCTTTTATATTAATCGGTAGGTACCACCACTACCAACAATAAATTCTGCTTATACGGCCTCTCTTGATCTTGTAACGTCCTCGGCTGCACCTTGGACTTCTTCTTCGGAAGCACTGCCAGGTACAGCGAGAACTTGATCGCCGCTTTCGTCCGACTTGGTCTTGTCCGTTGTTGAAGCACCAGTAGGACCAGCAGATGCACCTGAAGGCTCACCCACATCGTCCAGAGTCGTCATCCAGCAGGCATAGACGGTCAGCCACACGCTGTGATCCGGCTGCAGGCACCGTCTCATCTGATTCCGCATGCTCACCTGGATACAAAATTACATTAAGAAGACAATTCAACAAGACTAAATGAACACATTTCACCATTCACAACTTTCTCTACATCATCTTTCAATTAATTCACATATCATCTATTAAAAAATTCACACAGCAACCTCACATTCATCTCTTTTAAAAATTCAAACCCGACTGAGCTCTTTATTTTGAAGGTCTCCGTTGTCCTCGGGGCAGCTCCTTGCACCTCGTACCGACTGTCCTTGAAGACCAGTCTTAGTTATCTGAAACAATGCTTGACGCAGACCGTATTCATACGTGCAAGCCTGTCCAACATGCAGGCCATGTCCATACATGACAAAAGGACAACTTTGATCAAGTGTAGTGATAAACGCCAAGCGACGAACGCCCGAGTGACTAGTACCACAGCGACTAGCACTTACACTTACACACAGGCACTGACCAGGTGCAACAGCGCACAGGCACTGACTAGGTGCGACAACGCACAAGCACCGACCAGGTGCGACAGTGCACAAGCACCGACCAGGTGCGACAGCGCACAGGCACCGACCAGGTGCAACAGCGCACAGGCACCAACCAGGTGCAACAGCGCACAGGCACCGATCAGGTGCAACAGCGCACAGGCACCGATCAGGTGCAACAGCGCACATGCACCGATCAAAATCAAAATCAAATGTTTTTATTTTACATAGGCCTACATGGGCACTTATAAAACGTCGACAAAAGGTGCACGGTTCGGGTTAGTCGTTTCCTATGGAGAAGAACCGGCAAGAAACTCCATGGTTACTCTTTTAAATTGTTTTGTTTACAATATTTCCATGTTACAGCATTAGTACTTGGATATGGGGGGACAACGTAGGCCCGACAATAAGTCGTACGAAATTGAAAAAAAAAACAAACAAACAAAAAAAAATAATGCACGAAATAAAAAGTTAACAAATGTTAACAATCATCTAGAAAACTAGAAAGCCTACAATGTTCACACATTCACAATAGGTAAAAGAGTCTATACAAAGGTAAAAAAAGTCGGTTAAAAAAAAAAACCACAACACTAAATTTAACATGTGGCACAAATACTGTAATCAGTGCTGTAACTATTCTTAGCAAAGGGCTATAATGATGATTGAAAAATATTGTAAAAAGTCTAATTAAAAGAGAAAAAAAAAATGAGATTGAGAATAGTTAGAGATATCCATATATTTGTGCCGTTTATGAGTTACCAGGGAAGCCGCATGCGCAGAGGGTGTCAAAGCCAAATTTTTTATCTTCAACGTAGTCCTTGATTGTATAATATGCTTTTTTAACAAGGACACGTTTGATGTAGTTTTTGAACTTTCCATCGGTCAGTTCTACAACTGACTTAGGCAACTTGTTATAAAAGCGTATACTGTTTATAAGAAAAGACTTGCTAGTTTTCGTTAATCTGAATTTGGGTATTACAATTTCGTGCTTACTGCGTGTATTTAAATTATGGAAGTCACCTCTAGTTTTGAAAAGCCCTCGATTTTTGCGGACATACAAAATACATTCCAAAATATAAAGTGAAGGTAGAGTCAGTATATCGATCTCTTTAAATTTTTCTCTGAGGGACTCGCGAGGACCCATTTTATAGATCGCGCGGATTGCCCTCTTTTGTAAGATAAAAATTGAGTCAACGTCTGCTGCTGACCCCCACAGCAGAATGCCATAAGACATAATACTGTGGAAATAAGCATAGTATACTAGTCTAGCTGTGGCTACATCGGTTAACTGCCTTATCTTCCTTACTGCATAGGCAGCCGAACTTAACCTGCCCGAAAGAGTTCTAATGTGCGCGCCCCACTGCAATTTTGAATCGATAGTAATCCCCAAGAATACAGTTTCCGTTATTATTTCAAGATTTTTGCCGTCAAGATTTAGATTTAGGTCACGTTGAGGTACATTTGGTAAAGAGAACTTTAGACATTTTGTTTTTTTCGCATTCAGTAAAAGATTGTTAGCTGCGAACCATTCCGAGAGAACAATTAGATTTTCATTGACATGTAAGACATCCGTATCTTTCCTATCTATTTTAAAAATTAGCGAAGTATCATCAGCAAATAGAATTAATCAGGTGCAACAGCGCACACGCACCGATCAGGTGCAACAGCGCACACGCACCGATCAGGTGCAACAGCGCACATGCACCGCGCAGGGGCATCGGTGCTTAGGCACCGTGCAGGTGCAGCAGTGCAAAGGCACTAACCAGCTACAGCAGTGCACAGGCACCTCACAGGTGCCAGCCAGAAGGAGCAGCTCATACGCAGCATATCTCTTCAATGCGCAGTGAAGGAGCCATACGGGCGGGCCCCGCAAGCTACAACTTGCCGGTCGACTGGGCTTGTTTTCTGCAAAAACTTGAATCAACGTTAAAAGTACGAGGAGGCTTACTCCCCGCATTAACAAAAGCGTCTTGTACGTTTTAATTTTTTAAGCCGCTCCGAAGCTATTTGTTGACTCGTCTCATACTTTGCTTCTGATAGAGGATCAAGTAACACTTTGTCTTTATTACAGCTCGGTCTTATCTGACCACGACTAATATAACTATGAGGGGTGTATTTATTATTGTCAGGTTCACACACACACAACACAACACTCAGTGTTTACTTTTAGTACCTTATCTGATACACGAGTCAAGTACTGTCCATGTTTTGTGCGAATAAACGGGACACCATCGCGATTTAGTACGTCAGTCCCTATGATAATGGGTTTATTCATACACGACGCGGGTACTATGACAAAACTACTTGAGGCGCGATATTACTATCTCTACAGTCAAACTGATGTATTCGCGAGCAACAAACTCTTTATCACTTAATCCTTTCAAAGAACACTTCATTTGTTTACGCGAACCGGATAAGTAATTTACTACCGCTGATTCAAATTCAAATCTTTATTAGCCCTACCTTCTTATAGAAAGAACCAATCTGTCTAGCATTATTACTTCTACCGTCTTTATCATTGACATTACGCCTCTTGGTGCACTTCTCTTTATAATGCCCTGTTTGGTCGCGATTAAAATATTTGTTTTCAGATTTACTAGGGCCGTTAGAATTATGCCTTTTAGTCATATTACTGAATGACGCTGATTTATCTGGGTTATGATTATCAGACTTACGAATAGGCTTTACACAATTAGCTAAAAAGGAAACTAGGCATTCTGACGTTAGGTCAGCATTGATAGCGGCTGTACATCACTGATACGTTGAACCACTATTTGAACCCTAAGTTCTTCGCTTAACCCTTTCACTAAACGTACTTTTAATAACGAACGACGCGCATACTCTGCGTAGGAAGAAAACTTGACGGACGTGGTGTTTATGACTCTTATTAATAATCTTTTGCGGACACAATGACTTAGATTCCTTAACGAAATTTGTAGCCAGGTTTAACCAGGTTTTTACATCACCTTTCAAACAACGAGCCACACGTGAGAAACACTCAAGATCGTCCCAATGGTGCACATGCCTAGCCCTATACACTTCATTACACCACACCTCAAAATTGTTTTTAGCGGGATCAAAATTTGGCAGGTAGTAGTTGTTAAATTATTTTTTTGTTAATACCCCCAACGCATCAACAAGCGCTTGGGTCGTATTACATAATTTTTTATCTTAAGGGGGTGTGCTGTCACGAATTGACGGCGTAACACGCAAACCACTAGCGGTGCTAGTCTCAATAGCAGTCAATTGCGACATTATAGTGCCCAACACATTTTTCACAAACACATGAGGGTGGGATCGAGATCTACCACAACGACGATGTGATCGTGAACAAGTTCTGTCATTACGTGCGTAGTACATTAATACCTCAATGACTGCTACAGGTTCCGGCCTCGCTACAGTCTGCATTATTCATTAAAGAAAAGAAAAACTTACCCTAATATAAAACTATACATACTATTACATACAAGAACTTACAAATTAAAAACATAATAGAAAAACACAAATAAAAATATCAAATTGTTAACAATGAATGTCACACAGAAAATGTCTTTTATGACGGCTGCGGGACGCAGGAGGCCTACACCCTTCGCAACTCTCGCCTTGGCAACGGGCGAGGTGTCGCGTTGTGTTATTTGGTTTCTTTTTGTTTTATTTTCAGGGTCAATATGTATTGTACATTATTAGAAATCTGCTTCAACTCTGCGTCAAAATACTGTAACCCTTACTCGCGTGTGGTAAAAGGCGGCCACAACTCCGTAATTGTTAATTAATAGTGTTAATTTCTTCGAGTTTTGGGCGCTTCAAAATTATTGTTTGATCTCTCTTCTAAATCATCTGTTTGTAAAAATGTTAAATATATTATATTCGTATTTTTCTGACTTGACAGCGCACGTCCACGTTTTTTTTATCGTTTTTAAATGTTTATATTTAGATTTTGAAATCCATTTTTAGTTAAACAAATATTTACTTTATCATACCACATCCTGGATGACTGCCTTAATCCGTAAATTGCTCTCTTTAACTTCAGAACTTTACTAGAATCAGAACAGTTAAATCCTTCAGGTATTTGCATGTAAATATTTTCATTAAGGTGTATGATATCAAGCCCAAGTTTCACTGAAATAGCAAATAATAAACTAAGAGTACTGTGTCTTACCTCTGGCGAAAAAGTTTGAACATAGTCCACACCCGGTTGTTGAGTAAAGCCTTTAGCCACTAACCTAGCACGAAAATAAACTTTATTGTCACACTCAATTTTCTTCTTGAGCACCCACTTACACTGCACTATAGTAGAATTATTAGGAACATCTACTATCTCCCAAGCATCATTTTCTTCGAAGCTCTTCAACTCCTTCTGTACTGCCTGTAACCATTGGTTCCTCTCAGGCCCTTCCAATGCTTGCTTGATTGTGAGATCAGGTTTATTCTCTGTGTAACAAACACCACCAAAACCATATCTACTTGGTGCTTTACGTTCTCTGACAGGTCTGTCTACATGATCACTACCACTCTGTGCATCTGAACAATCCTCATATCCACTCGGTACATAATCTGAGGATAATATAATCATACAGCATGCAAACAAGCATACACCATGCATGCAGCAAGCATGCAGCATTCAAACAAGCATACACCATGCATGCAGCAAGCATGCAGTATTCAAACAAGCATACACCTAGATGCAGCAAGCATGCAACATGCAAACAAGAATGCAAGTGAACATGCAGCATGCAGCAGGCATGGTTTCTGTCTTGGCTCCGGCGCTGCGGGGCTCCGGCGGTCCCACGCGAGCTTATCGTCGCAGATGGTTTTAACGTTCCCTACCGCAACTTCGGCTTGCTGGCCGGCTTCACCGGCCAGCCTAGCCGCGGCGGCCACCGTTATTAAACCGCCTGCTCCTCAGCTCCTAGGCCGCCTCGCCCCTCCGCGCCTACGCGGGCTTAAATTGCACTCTAGGGGTAGAACAGACAAGACTACGCGGAGTCGGTTTTGCAGCGATTCGTTTCTGTCACTTACTTTTGTAACACAATGTTATGTTACAAATTGAAATATTGACTTTTAAGACAATATTTCAATTTTAATTTAAGGTTAAAAATGCTATTTTATAGAAATGCCTATAGATGAATTCTCCTTTAAGTATTTTTTTCTTTAAAAAAACGTTGCCCCACACTAGGATTTTCACTAGGATTTCTTCCTGTATCTTGGGTGCGTTTACAAACATATAAACTCACATACACAATATCCAGAGCCGGAACAACTATCTGTAGGTCATACAAATATTTGTTCCTTGCGGGAATCTAACCCGCGACACGCAGCACAGCAGTCAATTGCTCAACCACTGCGCCAACCGTCCACCCAAATTTCGTTCATTATTTATTACAAATATCTGTGAAACAATCTTTAGGTATTTTAAACAGTAGGTTATTTTCGATATAACTACTGTCAAAAGACCTACTTACTTATCAAAAATAATTTGAACAACATTAGATATTATAATACGTAACCCTTTTTTTGCGATTTTGCCCAGGTACATCGCACCGGACCGTGAATCCTTTTTGGGATAAATTAATAAGTTTTAGTAGGACCGATCAGTGAGGTGAAGCTGGATGGATGCCTATGTCCAGCAGTTGACGACTTTCGGATGAAATGATGATAATGAAGAATTATTAAGTAAAATAACGTTGTGCGTTAATTCCAGCTCCGAAGCAGATCCCGGACGCGATGCTAGTGGACGATATACATAAGAACTACGTGTCGTTCTTCGGGGACTATGTCAATGCCATCAAGGGCGTCAGCTTCTCTGTCAAGAAAGGTAAGCTTGGTAGCGTCTTTAGAGAATAGAGAGTGACTATTCGAGGTAATGTGAAACAGGACTTACTTCGCTATCACTACATATTACGAAACAAAGCCCCCGCCGCATCTGTCTGTTCGCGATAAACTCAAAAATTAACGGCTTTTCATGCGGTTTTCACAAAAAGACAGAGTGATTCATAAGGAAGGTTTAGATGTATAGTTTGTTAAGATTTTGTGTAAATTTGTTAAAATATGACGATAATTGCTGGAAATGTTGGAAGAAGAAAAAATATTTTTGTGTTGGACATTTTTGTTTATTCCATTTATCGGGGAAGGCTATATAACACCACGCTACAACCAATAGGAGTGGAGCATAAATGAAAAATGTTGCAAAAACGGGAAAAAAATATTCCTCAAATAAATAAATCAAATAACATTTATTCCACTAAGAAATTACACACATATTACAGAAAAAGATAAAATGAGAATGTACGGCTAAGAGTTGGTACATATAGGATTTTCTGCATCCAAACTAATTATACTATCTCGGATTGCAGTTTATACCCTTCTTTAAATAAGAATGATCCTTTAGTAGCCTTCCATTATAAAATAATCCTATTTGAATGCCATTTCATGTGAAGTTGTGTGTGAGTGTGTTATGTATGTGTGTGTTGTGTGTATGTTTTGTATGTGTGTGGGGGTGTGGTGAGTGTGTGGTGTGTGTATTTGTATTAATATGAGCGATATTATGAATGATTAAAGAAAGCGTTTATGTAGCTTAGGTATCTATTTAGGAATGTTCAAAAGCGCTTCTGTTTCATCATAAGAGAGTCCTTGTAGATAGGCCCGATTTTTTCTTATTAAATGGATATATGTTTATAATTGCATTGACTTTGTCATATAGGTCAGGACCAAGAAAAATGAAGAATCTCCAGATGAAAGATGTTTTGGCAACATGTGTGCGTTTACAAACTGCATATTTCCTACGTTTAAGTAGAGTACCTGCGTCATATGTGAGATCACTGTTGCTTAAGAATTATGCTAAGAATAAAAAGTTGGCGAATATTGTGAACTTTACTTAGTTGGTAAAGTTGCTTTGTGTAAAGGCATAGGTCCTATATGCCTTTAATGAACTCTATGGTCCTACCGGTTACCAAGCAATGTTGGTCGTTGATTGTTTGACACTGTCAATGGATGTATAGAAAAATTTCCTTCCTAATAATATTAATAAAGTATGTTTAATTTGCTCTCGTCTGTTTGCATTATATCTACGACAAATAACACGGCAAAGTTTTCTGAAGAAAACTTCAATGGTAGCAGAGCGAAAATTGTAAGTTTATATATTTGCAAACAAAAATTCAAATTACGAAAATGTCAAGCATAAAAATTCAAGCCTTGGGAAAAGATAATTACGACACATGGTGCATACACGCCAAAGCGTACCTAGTAAAAAATAAACTGTGGAAACATGTGAACAATTACCCTAAGGAAAATGCTTCACAAGACGAGGTCGACGAAGATGAACTGGCCAAATCAGAACTGATGTTGCTCATCGCACCTTCAGAGCTAAAACAAGTAAAAAAATGTAAATATGCCAGAGACGTATGGATTACGCTGGAAGCTACTTATGCTAGTAAGGGTCCTGCCAGAAAGGCTACCCTACTCAAGCAGTTGATCTTAGCCAAACTTGAGGAAGGCGAAGATGTCCGTGCACACTTAATGAAATTCATGGATACAGTTGATAAACTAAAAGACATGGATATTGATATTAACAATGATTTGCTGTCAATAATGATGCTCTACAGCCTTTCGAAAGAATTTGATACATTCAGAACTGTCTGAATCAAAATAATTGAAGAGAGTGATGCCCGTCGTCGTGATACACAAAGTATCAGCGCAACAAACAATAATGAAGACTGTTTTTACACTTTCTGTAAGATTTGCAAGAAGAAAGGCCACGATACGTCAAAATGCTGGTCAAAGAACAAAAATACTCGCAAGAAAGCAGAAAAGTCTAAAAGCAACTTTATCAAAATTGATAAAAATGATACAAACCTCTTCTGTTGCTATTTAGCAAATATTTTTTTTTGAAATATGCTGGATACTGGACAGTGGATGTACGTCTCACATGACATATTCAGACAAGCCCTTCACCGAGATAAAACAAATTTCGAAAACTCTTAAACTTGCGTCGAAGGACAAAACTGCTGAAATAAAAGGCACTGGCCCTGCTGAAATAGAAATTAAGGAAGGAAAAATCGGCTTAACAAATGCACTATATGTACCAAGCCTGTATGCTAATCTTTTATCAGTTGGAAAGATGACTGACCAAGGACTCACTATCCTATTCAATAAAAAGAAAGCAATAATTAAAGATCACAAGCGAGGAGTACAAATGGAAGCAATAACAAAAGATGATGGCCTGTACTATTTAGAAACCAAAAATAATGATGTTAACAGACACAAAGCCAATGCTGCAAAATGTAGTGATAATGATTGTACAAACTCTGAGTCGGATGATATTAAGCAATGGCACTGTAAATTGGGACACATGAACGAAAGGGACTTGAAGCTCGCACTTAAGAACGAAAGCCTGATTGGACTAAACTTTAACAAGAATAATTCTTTAGGAGAATGCGAAATATGCATACAAGGCAAACTAAGCAGAGTACCAAGTAAACCCAGCGACAAGAATACTTCACGTACGGCTCAACGCTTAGAGATCGTACACAGTGATGTCTGTGGTCCATTCAAACAACCCACACTTCATGGGAATAGATATATTGTCAGTTTCATCGACGACTACAGTAGATATTGTCGAGTATATTTCATTAAAAATAAAAATGAAGTATTACAAAAATTCATGGACTACAAAGCGGAAGTGGAGAACTTCACAGGAACTAAAATTAAATGCTTACAAAGCGACAACGGTACTGAATACCGAAATTTGAAGTTCGACTCATTTTTAAAACTAAATGGCATTACAAGAAGGTTAACAGCTCCGTACCCACCCCATCAAAATGGAATTGCCGAAAGAAAAAATAGAACCATTATGGAAAAAGCAAGATGCATGATGCTGGAATCAAAAGCACCTTTGTATTTATGGGCAGAAGCGGTATACACTGCAAACTATCTGTCAAATCGAAGCATTAATCAGAGCATCGGCAGTCAAACTCCATTTGAAAGGTGGGTAGGAAGAAAGCCCTCTGTAAATCACCTTTATGTATTTGGCGCTAAGACATTCTTCCTAAAGAAAGGTAAACGTGAAGACAAATTGTCTTCTAAAGCTATACCCGGGATGTTTGTCGGTTACTCAGAAGTTTCGAAAGCCTTCAGAATATACGAACCATCGAAGAAACAAAAACTCATTGCCAAGGATGTTCGTATTTTAAATAAAATGTTCTATGAAGTTAGAGAAAATGGCACCTCTATTCCGTTCCAAGAGTTGAATGATCACAAACAATCTAGTGATACAGAAACTGAAGAAAACTTCACATTGGAAATGTATTTTGAAGATATCAGAAAGAAAAATGTCAGTAGTCCAACAGCAGTACAAGAAAATGTTATTGCAAGCTCTATCGATGCAACCGTACGAAACGAAACGGAAAATAGCAACGAAGAGTTTTATGACACCTTCGAAATCGACGAAAACAGAGGAATTAACGAAACTAATGAACCAAATGAAAATGAAGCTAATGAGCCAAATGAAAACAATGAAACAGACATAGAAGTTGATGCTCCGGTCCATGTTCCAGAAGAACGAAGGACATATAATCTTCGTGATAGATCCCGAATTGGTAAACCAAAACTATTTGAAGATTTCGTAATGGCCGCCATGGATATGGAAAATGAAAGAGAACCTCAAACATTTAAAGATGCTATGAATAGCAAAGATAAATCCAAATGGTTAGATGCCATGCACAACGAAATGACATCTTTGGTAGAAATGAAGACCTGGGAAATGGTTGACCCCCCTAAAAATCGTAAACCATTGCCATGCAAATGGGTCTATAAAATTAAGAAAAATCCAGATGGTACAATTGAACTTTATAAGGCTAGACTAGTAGTAAAAGGCTTTTCACAAAAACCAGGCGTTGACTATTTGAAGACATTCAGTCCAGTCGCACGCCTCAGTACTATAAGAGCTGTTCTAGGAATAGCTGCTGAAGAAAACCTGGTACTTACACAATTCGATGTATCAACTGCGTTCCTAAATGGTGCTGTAAAAGAAGAAATATTTATGAAGCAACCAGAAGGATTTAATGATGGCACCAAGAAAGTGTATAAACTTAAAAGCAGCCTTTACGGACTTAAGCAAGCCCCATTATGCTGGAACACTTGCATATCAGAGTATCTCATCAACTCAGGATTCAAGCAAAGCACAAAAGATCCTTGTCTCTACCTGCGTGAGCAAGTGATAATTGCGCTATATGTTGATGATGGTTTAGTGGCTTCAACCAATGAATATTCCGGAAGAAAATTCATTGAAGAGTTGAAAAATAAATTTAAAATAACCACAAAACCAGCTTCATATTTTCTTGGACTTGAGATCAACAAAACAAAAGAAGGCAGTATAACATTAAGCCAAAAGTCATACACTAAGAAAGTACTTGAAAAATTTGGAATGGCTGACTGCAAAGCAGCTCCAACGCCAGCAGTAAAAGTCAGCAACGACGAAAATGAAGATGACGCGAATCCGAATTTTCCATATCGTCAAGCTGTGGGAGCCTTAGCATACCTAATGGTCGCTACATGGCCAGATATAAGATATGCTGTGAGCGTTGCGTCGAGGAATCTAGAGACTCCATCTAAGCAAGATGTCATGAGAGTCAAGCGAATTTTTAGATACCTCAAAGGTACTACAGACAAAGGACTCGTCTTCGCAAAAAGCCGGAACAAGAAGCTGATGTGCTTTAGTGACGCTGATTTTGGAGGCGACGCAACGACAGGACATTCAACGTCAGGGATGGTTTTCCTATTCTCCGGCCCGATAATGTGGAAGAGCCAAAAACAGCCAACAAAAGCGATTTCTTCAACAGAGGCAGAACTCATAGCCCTGACAGAAACAGCCAGAGAAGCTTTGTGGCTAAAAGAGCTCCTAGGAGAATTAACGGACATAACACAGTTGAATGAAAAACCAACGATATATGTTGATAACGAGTCTACTATTAAATTGTCTGAGAACCCTCCTTACCAGTTCCATAGGAGAACTAAACACATAAAGCTAAAGCATTTCTTCATCAGAGAATGCATACAGAATGGAGACTTCACTGTGAAACAAGTTTCAACAGAACTTCAATTAGCAGATATGTTTACCAAGCCATTGTTCGGACCCAGACTAATCGAGTTGAGCTCTAGAATTGGACTTAAAGATTTGTCCAAATTCTAAAAAAGTATCGTGGATGTGAAGGCATAGGTACTCTATGCCTTTAATGAACTCTATGGTCCTACCGGTTACCAAGCAATGTTGGTCGTTGATTGTTTGACACTGTCAATGGATGTATAGAAAAATTTCCTTCCTAATAATATTAATAAAGTATGTTTAATTTGCTCTCGTCTGTTTGCATTATATCTACGACAAATAACACGGCAAAGTTTTCTGAAGAAAACTTCACACTTTGTAGGATAAAGAAAGGGGTGGAAAGAGATAGTTTTTAAAATAGCTCGTTGGGCTATTTCTACTCTCTTTAGGGTGGTTTTCGGAGCTCCTCCCCAAGACGAGATGCAGTAAGAAATTATAGACTGGCAAAGCACACAATAGACTTGCTTAAGTAATTTGTTATCAGCCGCGTGTCTGAGTTTTCTGAAGACATAAATAAGTTTCCGTACCCGAGCACTTAGTTTTTTAATATGTTCCCTGAAACTAAGGTTGCTATCAATAATAATACCCAGGTACCTGATTTCATTGACGCGCTCCAGGGATCCGCACGAGCAGCCCACCCCAGGCAAGCATTCATGTGATGTGATGCGACGATATATAATGGCCTCACTGAGGCAGCGAGTACTAAAAGTTAAATATTTAGTTTTATCGATATTTAAGGTTAGGATACTGGACCTGAGCCATCCCTTCACAACATTAAATTCCTCCTGGGCAGCATCGAATACCTCATCCCAAGTATCAGTGGAGAAAAGGAGAGCAGTGTCATCTGCATAGGAGATCAGTTCGCCTCGGGGTAGTTGGAGGTTAATGAGGTCATTAATGTAAACGAGAAATAGAGTCGGTCCTAGAATACTACCCTGTGGTACACCATAATTGACGGCATGGTCACTGCTCGTGTGTTCACCCACTCGCACGCACTCTTTTCGCTCTGCAAGATAGCGCCGAAAGAGACTCAATTGCGTTCCTCTGATTCCCAGTGTCTCCAGTTTATTTATCAATATAGGAACCGAGATAGTGTCAAAAGCTTTTCTTAAGTCAAGAAAGATAGACAGGCATTTCCTTCATATTTTTATTTATTTATTTAACCATTAATGTACACACACATAATACATAGACAAAAAGAAGGAACAGAAAATAGGTACAATATCTAGGTTGGTAGATAATTTATTAATATAGTAATTAGTAAAAATATGCACTGATCCTTCAGTAGATCTACCCTTCCTAAAGCCAAACTGTTTCTCAGAGAGTAAGGTGCTTTTCCAGATAGTTTGTCAGTCTTATATTTATAACCTTTTCTAAAATTATTGACAAAGCGGGTAGGATTGATATTGGTCTATAGTTAGATAAGATATTTGTGTCTCCACTTTTGTGTATAAGGCGGAAAACTGTTTTTTTAAAGAATTGGGAAATATGCCACTCTCAAGGCAGACATTGAAGATGTGTGTAAGGGGAGGAATTAGGACATTTTTGTTGATTTGAGCAGATGATTTGATATTTTGCCGGCCAGCCTACTGTCGAATCAGTTTTTAGCCTCACAATAAAAGACCAGGCGTCGGGTTGTAATGCGTTTCGATACATGCTTTTGTTAAGTTTCTACCTACATTTTCAAAATATTTATTGATGTCATTAACAGATAATTCAGGCGTAGAACGTAGTTTGAGAAGTTCATCCGGATGATTGAATTCTTTAGTGGTGTTGGTGATGGTTTTGATATTTTTCCAAAGGGTTTTGGGGTCGTCTCAAACTTTTTCAATAAGTGATCGGTTATATTCCGTTCTAACCTTTTTCAGAATCCTGTTGTAATAGTTTCTGTATCGGACATAAATTACTTTTAAAGTCTCATTATCAGGTGACATTTTTGACTTACGGTGTAGCATATCTCGATTTTTCATACATCGAAGTAAACCCTGAGTAATCCAAGGCTTAATAATCTTTTTGCGCTGCGATAAAGTTATGACTTTAGTATTTTTCTCTATAGATTCTTGTAAGTTAGTTATAAAGTAGATAAGGGAATAGTCCGGATCTTGAGATGCATAAATGGGTTCAAAGTCTATTGATGAAATAGCCAGTTTTAAGGATTCAGTATCAGTCTTATTAACGGTAGTGGTAGCAAAAATAGTCGATGCATGTTAAGATCTGTTAGATAGGTTTTGGGTATATTGTGAGAGAAGGATATTTCGTTTTTAGCAGTACGTGATCAAGGCATGTTTCAGAAGCCTAAGCTTCACGGGTCACTTCTGTGTGAGCTGGTAACAGCCCGTGAGAGGCAGCTAAAGTGAAATAACGTTCGCCAGGATGTTCTAAATTTTATAAGTTAATGGGGATGTTTATATCCCCAACTATCATAAGGTTTTCGAAATGACCAAATTGTGACAAGACATCGTTTAATGACGACAGAAATATATCAATATTTTTGTTAGAGAGGGAGCGGTAAATTGATATAATTACGGTGCGGTGGTCGACTACAATGGCCAAACAACTACCATCTGTGAAATGAGGCTCGTGTATTGCGAAATTAAGATAATCTTTGTAGTAGACAACCACTCCATCATTTTGCTTGGGGTTTCTTGTGGTTGCCGATGAGCAATATCCTGGCATTTTGGGAATGATGGATGAGTCTGACAGCCAGCATTCAGTTAGGACCAGCACATCACATTCCCTTTATAGGCGCGATAGTATTATTTCTAACCCATGCATGTTACAGTTTATACTCCGTATATTCTGAGTGAGGATTGCTAAGTGTCTAGATTGAGTATGTGGACAAAGTTTTATGACAGTCATCAATATCAAAGACCGTTACTTTAGATACAGTTATATTATCAATATCCGAAGATAGTTCATTCACGTTACTGAATTTTAGTATAACTTAAAGAAAGGAACAAGTTAATGGGCAATAGATCTACAAAAACAATAGTTACCTTGTTAAGATAGATACGTAATGTGTTAATAACGGAATAAAAATGGGTACGAAAGAGTTTTGAGGTGAGTTTAGTAGTTTTATAAATTATTGGACACCTCGTTATGTAGTAGATGCGAGTATTTATTGATTGATATTTGTTTGATTGGGGTATTTTTTTGTTGTAGTAGATTTGTTTGTGTTGAAATTGTAGTTGAAGTAGTGCAAGTGTGACACGGGGCTTGGTTTGAGTGAAAATCTGTTTTTTATGTTTGTGTATTGGCAATAGAATTTGCAGAACCTGAACCGGTGTTTTGGCGATAGACAGAAGTTTTACAACTATAATTATTGACACTATAACAGACAAAAAGAACATGCTCAATTTAAAATACCGATAACAGTTAGTCTTAACCAGTACATACACTGTGATAAATAGATTGAAGGACCTTAGTTATTGATAACATATTAGACCTAAAAAGCATGCCAAATTGAGAATGGTGATAAAAGTTTGTCTGAGGGACCTTTATAACTAAAACATGAAATAAATCCGTCAGTCATATAACATTTCTTATCTTAATTAGATCCGATTCGGAATTAATTCTTACAGCGTTTTATCTCTCCTCCTTACGAATGTAAATCTTCCCATACGATGTCTAGCAGTACTGAATATTGTTTGATTTAGCGTAATCTCGAGCAAGATAAAATAGTCTCTTTTTCTTGAATGTAAGATGTTCAGACATGAATATAAGGTTTGATGGTTCAACGAGATTTACGTCAGTAGTGGTTAGTCTATTCTTTTTTTGGTTCTTATTGTTGTTTTTATAAGCCTGCAATTAGTCATCCTTTTTTAAGACCGTTGTAAGCTCAACAACTATCGTGTTCGCGTTGGTGTTTTTCGTACGGATTTTGGGTTTTAAGCGAAAAATATCTCTTATTTCTGACTTGTCAACTTCAACGTCTAGAGATTTCACAACGTTCACGATAATTTGTGACAAGGTTGTCTTGGTTTCTCCTTTATTTTCTGGAACATTCCTAATCTCTATGCAAGATGACTTGCTAATAACGTCAAGATTTTCAATTCTTTCTTCCAGATTCTGTATGTAGGCAGCCTTTTCCTTGTTATCAGTCTCCATTCTGTGAAATTGAGCTTTTATTTTCTCATAATTTTTAGATACAAATTTTAAGGACTTCTCTATCTCATTATATTGTTCCTTAATATCGGTTTCTATTGTCAACAGCGAGTTATACTTTTCATTCTGTTCCTGCTTGAAATCTGCAAACATCTTTCTCATTTCAGCCAAAGTATATGCTGGATTATCATCCCCTTGTTGATATTTTCGCTTGGATCTCGCTGAGTGACTTTTAGATCTTTTCGAGGCAGGCATAAATTCAAAAGTCATTTATTCAAACTAGGCTGAGAATCAGCACTTTCCGAACGTCAAAATTACATAAGACAGTCCCCCAAAAACGCCCGCCTTTCACCACTTCCTAGTGCAAAAGCACTAAGGCTGGGAAGGAGAAGTGGCGAAACAAACTCACCAGCAGCACAGCTGTCTGTTCAGTTAGAAAAAAAACAAAAACTTGATTCTATACAATAGTATGCAAATAATTTACATTACTCAACACAAAAAATTAAAATAAAATATATTTGCCATAATGACAGCTAGCACACGCTAATATACCAACAAAAACATCGAAATCTAAACTCAAGCGAAAATAAAAACTAAAAATAAAAAGGTAAACGGCACTTAGTACCCGAATTATAAAGCCTCCAGACATAAAGGGCGTGCCCGCCTACATATAGCTAATACAGCTGTAACTCGAAGTCACATAATTATGATAAACTAGGACCATAGAAGTAAAAAATAAATCAACAGTTTGGCAAGAATAATATATGATCCACTGTCGAGGTCGCTAGCTAACCACATATTGCAATACAACTCATTAAAAAAAAAACCTTGTAGTGAGTCGATTATGTCAATAATATGACAATTAAATTAAAATAAATTGACTTATACTGTCAAAATAAAAAAAACAATTATATAACTCATATAACCTGTCAGTAGGTAAGCTAATTCTGGAGAAAGAACACAAACATTGTCTTGAGTTAATCACAGCGACCAACTATTTTTATCGTTTAAGTAGTCGTTAATAATAAATAATAATAATAATAATATCTGATAATAATAATGTCTGCTTCTCAGAATGGATGTAGGAACGGGTCCCGCGGTACTAAGGAGCTGCTCCTCATAGACATTGCCATTAGCCAACAGGTTCGCCGTTCCCGCAAGGATCTGGCGACATGTTGGATAGATTACAAGAAGGCATATGACTCAGTGCCACATACATGGCTCATGAGGGTGCTGGAGTTGTATAAAATTGATACAACTCTGCGCGCCTTCCTGACGTCATGTATGGGGCAGTGGAGGACGGTCCTTCACTATCCAGGATGTCGACAGATTCAGGAAAACAGTGAACCTATAAGGATTGAACGTGGTATATTTCAGGGCGACAGTCTGAGTCCTCTGTGGTTTTGTTTAGCCCTGAACCCTCTCAGTACACTGCTGGAGGGTTCGGGCCTGGGCTATCGGTTGAGAAGAGGTGGTCAGGTCATATCACACCTCCTATACATGGATGATCTGAAGCTCTTTGCCCCCAACAACTTGCAACTGATGAAGCTACTGAAGGTGACAGAAACCTTCAGTGACGCCATCAGGATGGAATTTGGTGTGGACAAATGTGCAGTCATGCATGTAAAGCGAGGGGAGATTATGGAATCCGTGGGAATACAACTCTCGGATTCCATATACCTTCGATCCCTTTCCTCAACCGAAACTTACAAGTATTTGGGTATGTCGGCAGCATAAGGCATCAATGCTAGTGATGTGAAACAGTCATTGAAGGAACGCTTCTTTGGCCGCCTGAATAAAGTACTAAATAGTCTTTTATCGGGCGGAAACAAGATGCGCGCCTTCAACGGCTGGGTCATGCCGGTGTTGATGTACTCTTTCGGCATAATCAAATGGACTCAGACAGAACTTGACGCCCTGGATAGGAGAGTCCGCACGCTGCTTACCACAAATCGTATGCATCACCCACGTTCATCGGTTATGAGACTGTATATCCCGCGGAAGTGCGGCGGTCGTGGCTTTTTAAATGCTAAGACCCTGCACAACCGCGAGGTATGCAGTCTTAGGGAATACTTCCAGGCCACCGACGTGGGTATGCATCGAGATGTGGTAGCGGTGGACAAGGGCCTCACCCCGCTCTCCTTGGCTAACGAGAACTGGCGCAAACCTATAGTATTGGATACTAATGACCGCAGGGAGGTATGGAAGAGCAAGGAGCTTCACGGACGCTTCTACCGGGTCCTACATGGGTCCGATGTAGATCTTTTAGCGTCCGTGGCCTGGCTGCAATTTGGTGACCTTTTCGGGGAAACCGAAGGTTTTGTCTTTGCCATTATGGACGAAGTTATGATGACAAACAACTACCGGAAATATATTGTGAAGGACGGCACGGTTGACATTTGTCGGGCATGTCACCGGCCGGGGGAATCAATCCGACACATTATCTCCGGTTGTTCTAGTCTAGCTAACGGCGACTATTTGCATAGACACAACCTTGTAGCCAGGATTATCCACCAGCAACTTGCTCTTAAATACAATCTTGTGGAATCGGAAGTGCCTTACTATAAGTATGTGCCCGACCCAGTTCTCGAAAATGGCAATGTCACGTTGTATTGGGATCGGTCTATCATCACTGACAGGACTATTGTTGTCAATAAGCCTGACATAGTGGTGATAGACCGACTAGAGCGTCGCGCAATGATTGGTGATATAGCGGTCCCCCATGACGAGAACCTCGTGAAGGCTGAGAGAGATAAGAAAAGCAAGTATCTTGATCTGGCTCGCGAGGTTGTCGACATGTGGGATGTAAATACAGCAGTCATTGTGCCGATAGTCGTGACGGCTAATGGCATAATAGCCAAGAGCCTCGACGAACATCTGAGGAGGCTCTCGTTGGGCAGCTGGATCAAGGGCTTGATCCAGAAAACGGTACTCCTGGACACGGCGCGTATCGTTAGGAGGTTTCTCTCTCAGGAGCCCTGACCACCGGTAGCTTGGACCCTGTTCCCGATACCGGTGGGCTACTATTTTTGTATTTTTAAATGTTTTTTTATTTTATTTTTTATAGAATGATATTTAAAAATGTAAAAATATGTAAATATAGTAAATAAATGGAATAATAATAAATAATAACAGTAAATAATAAAATTAGAATAAACGTGAAACTTCTTAATACGAAAATCACCAACTTTATTGGGGTCGGATTTCCGTCTAATTGGAAGCAGCCCCAACAACGCTTTAACTGGGTAAATACCCCTTGGCAAGACTGGATCCAGGTTTTAGGCTTCTGACTACCCATAACGACTATCAAAGATCTACAAATGGCAGCCGGGACCCACGCTTTAACGTGCTTTCCGAGGCACTTAATATTTAAAGAAAAGTCACACATCTACGGGCCGACCTCGGCAAGCGTTGCTTAACCTCGAAGAACGACCCGTGCGGCTGTCGAGATACAGTAATAACTACCATTAAATAAATTCTATGTTTATTTCAAGGCGAATGCTTCGGCCTTCTCGGACTGAACGGCGCAGGCAAGTCCACTTGCTTCAAGATGCTGACTGCTGAAGAAACCGCCACCAGAGGAAACATATTCGCCAACGGGTACCACTTCAGGAGAGGAAACAGTCAGGTAAAGTGCTGTTGTAGTGTGTTAGCTCGTCGATGAAATGAAAGTGGACTGTATTTTAACTCCCGACGGCAAAAGAGGGGTGTTATAAGTTTGACGTGTGTACCTGTGTGTTTGATTGTGTCTGTGGCATCATTGCTCCTAAACGGATACGCCGATATGCATTTAGTTTTTTTTTTTGAAATGTTTTTTTATCGAGCTATGTTTAATGAAAATCGGTTCAGCCGTTCAAAAGTTATGGGCGTTTTACTGTTTGAATCGGGGTATTTTCGCAAGATATCGTGGCATATTACGAATTTGATAGAATGCTGATCGAAGCGTGTCTACTAATAGACAAATTATGACTTTATTGCATTACAACAAAACAGGTATTATATGTGTATAAACACGTGGTGTAGAGTAAGAAGAACGCTGTCTGTAATTCTGCCTTTACATGGTGATATATGGGTAAAAACTTACCAAATGGTCCATGTGTTCGAGTTTTAATCGAACATACAGCCAAAATGCATATTTACATCAAACGCAAGTATGCACATTCACTCGGTTACCAAAATGTGGGCCAGTTCGCGTTTAGATCTCGTCAGAGACACCACGCACTCGTAACCAAACCAATAACCATTTTTACCATACATTTTACCAGTAATTTAGCCACATAGTTTATAGTTTACCATAATTCACCAGTTCATGTATCTAAGTGTTATTATATAGTTTTTAAATATAGTTGTTTACCTTATAATACGAGACTTTAACTTTTACCATATTCTATCATTATAAGAAAGGTGTTTTAGGTCAACATAGCACCAAGCACTACTTTCTACATGGTCCTTCGAACCTTTAATTACCAGTGACTACCAAGTGATACAGTGCCCCGCGAAACAGGAGATTGCTGCAATTGGAGGAACCTCGGAGTGCAGAGACGGTCAGTTGGAGCATAAAGGTCAGATCAAACCATTGATTTATACTAACCATTAGCATTTTTTTTTCAAATCAACCCTTAATTTGGATTCCGATACTCTGTTCATCAACCAAACGGAGCTCTATGAAATCCTGAACAAGTTCTTAATCAACATAAAAAAAGATGGATCCGAGAGGAAGACCATCAAAAATTACAAGCGTAAGGCTGATATGTTGGAAGCATACTAGCACAACTACCAACAAAACCATAAGAAAATGTGTCAGTTTGCGGATGCTGAGCACATTTACTTCAAAAACGGATGTTTCGAAACAGTCCAGGAAGTTTATTTCAAAATAAAGGAGATAGTTGATTAAACCATGAGGCAGTTAGACACAACGCAGCTGCAGGAAGAAAGCCCGCGTAGACCAAAAGCGGAGGAGGTACGGCCATTGCCAGGTATCCGGGCTAGGTCACAGCTAAGCGCTGACCATAGTCAGCCGGAAGATGACACGGCGCAGCCACATCCAGGTACGTCGTCTCGCTATAAGGAGTCCTCGCAGCGAGAGAATTTTCCCCATACAGAGAGAAGGTCCAGCAAGCTGAACGGGTTGGTAAAGAAGCAGACTATAAATTTCAAAGCGTTCATGAGAACCGTAACTAATATAGAAGTAGATAAGTTCGAGAATCAGTGGCAATTCGAGAACGCCCTAAAATCACTGGATAGCCGATGGAGTGAGATTGATAGACTTCATTGAGAAATTGAAGGTGAGGATGCATCGTTATCTAATCCTTCTATAAGTACACATCGGTTTTCCCGACCAGAATTTATTGGTAGACAAACTGGTACGATTGTTTCTGACCTTGGACGAAGAATAACTTTCTCCAGGCAGTACACCTTTCCCGATGATGCTCCTTCCATGAAGACTTCCTCTGAGCCACACTTCAACACTCCTTGATAAACGTCAATCTCACACTGCTGTTTCCGCATGAAGTCCAAACCCAGAATGCAGTCGTCCACTATGTCGGCCACGATAACATTGTAGCGATAAACTTTGTTCCCTAACTTCATGTCCACCTCCTTCTCACCTCGGACGGATATGTGCTGACCGGTGGCTGTTCCCAGATGTACACCTTCATGGCTCCCGTAGAAGTCCCCAAGAAACTGTCTTGCTAGTTGGAAACTGACAACTGTCCGAGAAGCTCCAGTATCCAATGTCAGCTTGCAAGGTGTTCTGTTAATGTCGCCTTCGATGATCAGGCTGTTCCCGTCACAGGATTGTGAGATCGAGATCCGTGGGGCTCTTCCGTTTCCAGCCAGCACCCCTTAGTCCTGGCGTGTATTCGTTTCTCTGCTGCTGTTACCCAGCAGGGACGTCTGGTGATGCTTTAATTTGCGGCTGCTTACTACTGTCGGTCAGCCTTCGCTTCGGGCAGCTTAATCGGATGTGGCCTCTCTCTCCGCAGCCATAGCATCGGGTTGAAGTCGCAATCTCCCTGATTCGGTGACTTCGTTCGTCCTGCCGTACTGCTTCCACCTCCAAAGCGTGGGTTAGGGCGTCCTTAAGGTTCTTGAAATGTCCTATCCTTAAGGCAGCCCTAACCTCCAGGTTCACGCTCTTTCAAGCGGCGAGCCTGCTCCTCCTGACGGCGGGCCTGTTCCTGCATAAAAGCCATCAGAGCAGATTGTGTTGGTGCCGCTGCCGCCGCGGTGTCTCTTTGTCCACTTGAAGACGGTGAGGGAGCGTCTCCAAAGCGTCTCTGGTCTACGTCTTCCTGGCACTGACTCTTGGTGCGCATCCCCTCCGAGTCTTCCTTTGGTGGAACGGGCATAATTTATCCCGCACATCTGACACCAATTTTTTACGAGCTGGGGTTCAGGGATAAATTATTTAAATAGCAGACTTCAATTAAACACACTTCATTACAAAAACACTTCTATTAAATAATTATATTACTTTTCACTGTTCCCGAAGCGACTAGAAACTTCCAGAATGTTCAGTTCGAACATTCTGAAAAATTCCATTTGACACGAGAAGATTAGTTCCGCTATTCGATACGAGATGGCGCCACTAGTAACTACTTAGTTCTTCTACTCGTCACTAGATGGCGTTTCCCTATCTTGTAACACTATATACATTTTAATAGACCCAACACGGGTCGGAAGATAAAGCATTCAGCTATATTATTGCTCGTGTTGCGCGCATGTCGCTAGCATAGTGTACTTTTTGTCATGGGCTAGGCATCAGAAAGTAATTGACGCACCTGTGGTCTTTTTAGATGACCTCACAATTGATTTTGATCATGCAGAACAAAAATTAATATAATTATGTAGAGTTGGTTTTTATTTTTATCTCCTTTTCAATCGTTCAGTTAGAATTCAGAGTTACCAAAGTCGAACAACGTCACTTTTAAAAATATAGATATTATTGACGTTTAAATCTAAAGAACTCCATCTCACGCATTCTCTTCATCTTTAATATAATATATTATTTGCGATGTATCTCTAGTATTCATTATTCTAGCTTTTACTAAATTAAATAGCTGTTTTTGGTCTTCAAAACCATCCAGAGGTTTCTATATAGCCTGTTTTAGGCCTCTGCTCTAACAATCACCGCCACTGTGCTTTTCTGCCTGACGCCAATCGTCTTACAAATTATATTTTTTTAATTTTTTTTTCTTAAGCTGCTTCTACGTTAGATGAGCCTTTAAAAATGTTCCATCTTTACCTGCAAAAATTTACGAACGCTATGAAGTTAAGCAGCTAAGCAAACTGTAAGCGTCACTCTCAACGTCACGCCCGCTGGAGAAAAAGAGACGTATAAAATCATGGACAATTTGTTTTTTTTTACCCATACATCACCATGTAAAGGCAGAATTACAGGCAGCGTTCTTCTAACTCAACACCACGTGTTTTAGCAAAGCACATAATATATAGTTCTAAAAATATGAAAAAAAAATATGTCGTGGTTTTGGACATTTTTAATTTATACTCTTGTTAGGTGCATTAATATGCAGTTATATTTACAAATCAAATGTTCCACACAAACAACATAGGTTTAGAGAGAGGTATCGTCTATCGCGGTGGAATGGGAGTCTGTCGAAGTAAGTGGCCGCTTAGCCGCCCGCCTCTCACAGACAACGCCGTGTGGCGGTGTGGCTCGCGCAGTTACGCGTGCACGGTCACACGACTGTGACTCTTATGTCATTGGTACACGACGCAACCTACAAGTTATAGATGATTGAATATCGTTATTTCAATTGATCTAAATTAACGAATATACTTTCCCAGTTTTAAGGGTTTATACTGTAAGTCATTTTAATAAGAGCTCTTATCTGGATAAAACTAAAACAATCTGGTAAAATCCAGACCCATCCCAAACACGGTGTCAGTTTAGAACCCTTTCACAGGATATGCGTCATCTCCCTTCCTACCCCGCATGCAAAATCACTTGCATTGCATCCTCCACGACTTGAAAGAGGCTAACGACAGAGCTGTCCAGGTGGCTACATTTTGGTCGGACAAAATTTTAGTTAAATCGACATGATTAGAAGAAGAACCCATAACTTTGAGTTATGGAATATTGTTGTATTATATGATCGCTACACATGTAAAATAAACGAATATACTTGCCCAGTTATATGTAATACATTTTATTGTTGTTCAGTGTTGTTTATTTGGAACTACTTGTCTAAACATTGCCTACACATATTGTTTTATCGTAATGAAGTGTTTTTTGGTGAATATGTGTGTGAATTCGATATCTCTAGATATAAAAATGAATTGCTGTTCGTTAGTCTCGCTAAAACTCGAGAATGGCTGAACCGATTTTGATAATACTTTTTTTGTTTTGTTCGACAGAATACAGAAAAGGTTTAAAAACAAAAAAAATGGGGAAAAATACAAAAAATTGGGTAGTTGGGGAGGGTAGGTGTAGGGTAGGTGTAGGATAGGTGTAGGGTAGGTGTAGGGTAGGTGTAGGGTAGGTGTAGGGTAGGTGTAGGGTAGGTGTAGGGTAGGTGTAGGGTAGGTGTAGGGTAGGTGTAGGGTAGGTGTAGGGTAGGTGTAGGGTAGGTGTAGGGTAGGTGTAGGGTAGGTGTAGGGTAGGTGTAGGGTAGGTGTAGGGTAGGTGTAGGGTAGGTGTAGGGTAGGTGTAGGGTAGGTGTAGGGTAGGTGTAGGGTAGGTGTAGGGTAGGTGTAGGGTAGGTGTAGGGTAGGTGTAGGGTAGGTGTAGGGTAGGTGTAGGGTAGGTGTAGGGTAGGTGTAGGGTAGGTGTAGGGTAGGTGTAGGGTAGGTGTAGGGTAGGTGTAGGGTAGGTGTAGGGTAGGTGTAGGGTAGGTGTAGGGTAGCTGTAGGGTAGCTGTAGGGTAGGTGTAGGGTAGGTGTAGGGTAGGTGTAGGGTAGGTGTAGGGTAGGTGTAGGGTAGGTGTAGGGTAGGTGTAGGGTAGGTGTAGGGTATGTGTAGGGTAGGTGTAGGGTAGGTGTAGGGTAGGTGTAGGGTAGGTGTAGGGTAGGTGTAGGGTAGGTGTAGGGTAGGTGTAGGGTAGGTGTAGGGTAGGTGTAGGGTAGGTGTAGGGTAGGTGTAGGGTAGGTGTAGGGTAGGTGTAGGGTAGGTGTAGGGTAGGTGTAGGGTAGGTGTAGGGTAGGTGTAGGGTAGGTGTAGGGTAGGTGTAGGGTAGGTGTAGGGTAGGTGTAGGGTAGGTGTAGGGTAGGTGTAGGGTAGGTGTAGGGTAGGTGTAGGGTAGGTGTAGGGTAGGTGTAGGGTAGGTGTAGGGTAGGTGTAGGGTAGGTGTAGGGTAGGTGTAGGGTAGGTGTAGGGTAGGTGTAGGGTAGGTGTAGGGTAGGTGTAGGGTAGGTGTAGGGTAGGTGTAGGGTAGGTGTAGGGTAGGTGTAGGGTAGGTGTAGGGTAGGTGTAGGGTAGGTGTAGGGTAGGTGTAGGGTAGGTGTAGGGTAGGTGTAGGGTAGGTGTAGGGTAGGTGTAGGGTAGGTGTAGGGTAGGTGTAGGGTAGGTGTAGGGTAGGTGTAGGGTAGGTGTAGGGTAGGTGTAGGGTAGGTGTAGGGTAGGTGTAGGGTAGGTGTAGGGTAGGTGTAGGGTAGGTGTAGGGTAGGTGTAGGGTAGGTGTAGGGTAGGTGTAGGGTAGGTGTAGGGTAGGTGTAGGGTAGGTGTAGGGTAGGTGTAGGGTAGGTGTAGGGTAGGTGTAGGGTAGGTGTAGGGTAGGTGTAGGGTAGGTGTAGGGTAGGTGTAGGGTAGGTGTAGGGTAGGTGTAGGGTAGGTGTAGGGTAGGTGTAGGGTAGGTGTAGGGTAGGTGTAGGGTAGGTGTAGGGTAGGTGTAGGGTAGGTGTAGGGTAGGTGTAGGGTAGGTGTAGGGTAGGTGTAGGGTAGGTGTAGGGTAGGTGTAGGGTAGGTGTAGGGTAGGTGTAGGGTAGGTGTAGGGTAGGTGTAGGGTAGGTGTAGGGTAGGTGTAGGGTAGGTGTAGGGTAGGTGTAGGGTAGGTGTAGGGTAGGTGTAGGGTAGGTGTAGGGTAGGTGAATGTTTGGTGTTTTTATGGCAAAATAAAGTTTGCCGGGTCAGCTAGTATTGTGGTAAAGTTTATGGTGCGAGTCAAAGATAAGCGATTGAAAATTATAAAAGTGATAAGTTGCTATCGATTGTATTTCATCACTGCGAGATGAGGTCAGTTTTATTTGATTATTGAATATTATAAATAATTACCATGATTCATAGCAATAAATTGCCGATTTCGCAGTTTTACCGAGGGCCCAACCAAAAATTAAAAGAACGCAGCCGGCGCTCGCGTTTAGGTATCTTGCCACGCGCGCGTAAGAGCTCGTTATAAGTCTGGATGATGGCAATATGCTCGCCGCATCGCAAGGGACTTAAATATAACTGGCGACATCTGGGGGTACTATATGCGCTCTTCTGCCAAACCCTTCGGGGAACACATCATCGCTTACCATCAGGTGAGATAGTGGTCAAGCGCGAGCTTATCTATAATAAAAAAAAGTATTATTTTTTACTTAACTTTTTATTTCCCCACAGTACCTGCAGACCCTGGGCTACTGTCCGCAGTTCTTCGGGCTGGATATGTTCCAGACTGGTGAGGAAAACCTGGCGATGGTGCTGACCCTGCGAGGGTTTGATAAGAAGCAGGTGGAAGAGGAAGTCGCGAACTGGATACATATAGTTGGTCAGTGAACGATTTAAAAAAAAAGCAATTTCGATTATAACTGGAGTTTTTTTTTGTTTACAAAATCATATGGGATTTGTTCGTCTTTTATGGGAGATCTTTCTCTAATAATAGACGTATTTCGCCAAGAACTTGGCATCCAGCAGCGTCTATCAGCTATAGTCCAGGCTCGAAAACTTCAGTTATTTCGCCACGTATCCCGACGAGGCAACGACTCTATTTAGCGGCTTGTGGTCCAAAGTAGAGTGGGAAAAACGAGATTGCGGGGCAAGTCATCCATGCAATGGACCGACCTGATCATGTCTGCAGTAAGCGGCCCATTGTATGAGTGCACATGAATCACAGCCGACAGAGAGCATGGCGTCGCATCTTGAGGCGAATCATGGCGGCCTGGTATCTCACTGAAACATGGTGATCACGACTGCTCTGTCAAGAGTGAACCGACGAAGAAGAACGTCTTTCGGTGAAATTGATGATTTCTAATAGCATTTCTGCTTTTTAGGGTTCCGTACCTAAAGGGTAAAAACGGGACCCTATTACTAAGACTCCACTGTCCGTCTGTCTGTCTGTCTGTCACCAGGCTGTATCTCATGAACCGTGATAGCTAGACAGTTGAAATACTCATAGCCGACCAACCCCATTAACATCACATTCTGCAACGTGCATAAATAATATAATCACAAATCATTATAAATCCAAAGCAGATATATGGGATCTAGGAATATCGGACCATAAATGTCAAGTAATAAAGATAACATGTACTTAAAGTTTCAAAGAAAGTACTGGTTCAAAATACGACGTAATATATATTATTACATCGACATATTTTTAAGATATATTTCTCAAATAAAATTTCAAGATGTGTGGAAAAGTTGAAATGCACTATAAAAAGATACAACATGGAAAACCAAAGGCCATCATAAATCCAAGTAAAAAAATGTAAGTACAAACAAAAAGTAGTACGTCTCAAGAACATAAAATAAAATATGTTCTAAAATTTTAAAGCGTGTAATAAAACAATCAAGAAAAAATCTAATGCAAAATTCATCTCATACAGTACCAACAAAATTAAAGCCACATGGGCATTAATAAAACGACAAACCCAAACTACAAATGTTCTTCAACCGACAATAGACTACATTCTGCACAATAACAATGTAACAAAATCTCCTGTAAAATAAGCTAGTATTTTTAATAGTTTTTACATTAAACAAAATCTCAACACTACGACAGACAATCACAACCAATCTCTAACTCAAGTAGTATTTTCTTTTACCCAGTAGACAGAAGCGAAATATACAGTTCTAAAATAATAAAATAAAACAAGTTTCGGACACGATAATATACCTATTAGAGTTATCAAAGAAAGTATCCCATGTATTGTTGATCCCAGTGGATCAACAATAACCAGTGTACCAGTGTAGTGTGTGAACCAGCGTTCATATTTTAAATCTTTTGTCAGAAACGGATAAATTTCCTGATACCCTAAAGGTAGTTCACTCATAAAGCCATTATATAAGAAAGGATCACGGTATTACATTAATAACTATAGGCCCATTGCACTATTGCCAAGTTTCTCTAAGATATTTGAAAAGGTTATCTATACTAGAATCACGAAGTTTTTAAAAGTAAATAATGTTTTAAATGTCAACCATTTTGGATTCCAACAAAATAAAACTATATCATTGGCAATATATAAATTATTCAATACCATTTGGGATCAAGTTAATGATAAAAAAAAACCGGCCAAGTGCGTGTCGGGCCACGCGCAGTAATAGGGTTCCGAAGTTGCATAAAAATGCCAACTAAGAAGGGGTTTTGTTGTTACATGAACATTAAAACGGTTTCAGCGGCACACAACGTCGAAAAACGGGCCTACATAGAATGATGTTTTTTTTTAATCTATATGCTCACGTTTGACCACTATCTCGCCTGATGGTAAGAGATGATGTGGTCTAAGGTGAAGCACGCTTGTCTAGATGTAACCTATTCAGTAATTACTTAAACTAAATAAGGACTAACTGGTAACTGAAGAAGGAGTTATAAAATCCAACTTCGCAACTGAATTTAGAAAAATATTATCTATTTGAGTACAACCGCGGGTGCGAATTGCGAAAGGAGCCGATACGTGCGCGCGTTACATCCACGGGGAATGGTATGGCTCCTGGATCCTTGCGCGCATGCTCCTCGTTTATTTCTCTTTCGGAATTTGAAAAATTTCCTATGTATTTTATTTTATTTTATTTATTTTAGGAAAACTTACAGCTAACACAGTAAATAAGCAGAAACAACGTGCAAAAAAAGACCAATTAAAAGTTTTCACACATATAAAAATTTGCATAAAATACATTTCAGCGAGTTTAAAATATAAAAATAAAAAGATATGACTCAACGCCTCTAACAAATACAAAAAAAAAACAGAGAAAGAACTCTAATCATCAAAGTAACGCTTACACAAAATATTCTTTACGTTTTTGATCTTAGTATGGAACAAATCCAGATCAACATCTCGACACACCTCATTAAACGTACGGCAAACTCTTATTATGTACGAATTCTGTCTGTAAGTAGTTCCGACCACAGGTATATGAAGGAGACGCAAATGCCGTAGAAATGCACATGGTACACGCAGTCCCACCTTGCCCACCAGCTCAGGAACGTCAATGGATCCGTTCATAATTCTAAAAAGAAAAGCAAGATCTGCGATTTTTCTTCGCTCGTGCAGAGGCAGAATGTGAAAATTTTACACCGACTTAAGTAATTAGGGAGATAGGTATTTGATCGATATTGTGTATGCTTTCAAGACGATTAACATGAACATTATAAATTGGATTCCAAATTTGAGAAGCATACTCAATGTGGCTACGGACAAACGCACAGTAAAGAATCTTCATAGTTTTTATATTCTTAAAATCAGAAGATATCCTATAAATAAAACCCAAAGCTTTAGAAGCCTTGTTGACTATGTTATCTATATGTGCGTCAAACAAAAGCTTAGAATCAAAAGTTACCCCAAGGTCCATGATAACGCTGACTCTGACTAATAAGGTGCTTGAAATCATGTAATTATACGTAACAGGGTTTGGCTTACAAGTAAATGTACATACATAGCTTTTGGATACATTTAAATCCAATTTATTCCTAACGCAATAGTCATGGAACCGGTCCAGATCGTCTTGTAAGCAAGCATCCTCAATAGTTGATACTTGACCCAGAATCTTCATGTCATCCGCAAACAATAAAATTCTCGAATTGAGGAAACAAGAGGCAATGTCGTTTATAAAGATATTAAATAAAAGAGGTCCTAATACGGATCCTTGGGGAACACCCGATGGGATGTACATTGCTCTGGATGTGTAACCATTGAGAACCACCGTCTGACATCTATTTTCCAGGTATGATGAAAACCATCTAAACAAATCACCCATCCAATAGTTTGCGCAAAAGAAGGGCATGATCAATTCGATCAAAACACTTGCTGTAGTCAGTGTATATAACGTCTACCTGTGACCTTCCAGACATGTGTTCCGTTAGATAGTCACTACAGACCACGAGATTGGATCCAGTGGAGCGACCTTTTAAAAATCCATGTTAATGTTCTGAGAAACTCAATTTAAGTGAAGACGAAAGTTGTCTGTGTACAATTTTCTCCAGGATTTTAGCAAACACAAAGCTTAGAAATCGGTTTATAGTTATCTATGCTGTCCTTGGGGCCCTTTTTATGAATCGGCGTTATATACGCTGACTTCCAGATTAGTGGCACCACTCCCAATTCCAATGATCGCTTATATAATATTGACAACGGAACGGATAGACTCTTAGCACATTTAGTTATAAAAATGGAGGAATATTGTCAGGGCCTGCGGATTTATTAAGTTCCACTTGTTTAAGCAACCGTAACACTTCCTCCTCCCGGACATCAATAGAGCATAAGTTTGATACATAATCAGCAGCCTGATCACTAGGTCCATCCACAAATGTATTTGTCAAGAACTCATCATCCTCGCTTCGCTCTTGGAAATTAGAAAAGAAGTATTCGCCGAACATATTGCAAATTTCTTCCCCATTACTCGATGAAGTTTCACCCAACCTAAGAACAGCCGGGTAACAGTTGGTTTGTTGTTTTAATTTTACATATCTCCAAAAAGCTCTAGGATTTTTAGATATGTCAAATTCAATGTTTGTTATATAATTATTAAACATTTCCTTCTCCAGATCTTTAACTCGCTCACGTAAAGTAAGAAATGATTGATGATCAGAAAGATTTCCATACCTCTTAAATTTTGAGTGAAATTTAGCCTTTTCCCTAATAATTTCAATAAGAGGGCTTTTGTTCCAAGCAGGATACTTGCCCCGTGGGACAATAGTTTTAGTGGGAAATATATTTATTTTGAAGCAAGTTGATAGTGTCGTAAAAGAACTTCACAGCTTCCTCGAGAGTCCTACAGTTTAGTTCTAGTGACCAATCTCTTGCCTCAATTTCATGTGTTATGGCGTCATAATTCGCAAGCGCATACAAAAACTTGACTCACTGATGCAGTTGAACGAAATCAGCAGAGATACAGAGTGCTTTGTGGTGTGAGTCTTCTTCCACTAAAAGATCCTGGCTGCAAGCGACAGTAACTTCATTGTTCGACAACACGAGGTCAAGAATCCTGTCATTCACGTTACGATGAGGATTGTACTGTAACAAACAGCATGCGGCAAGGGTATCGCAAAAGCTGGTCTGAATGCGGCCGCGCAGGTTACTAGGGTACAGACAGTCACCATCCACTGCCACTCGCCGAGTTAAAGTTGCCAAGGATCAAGAACTTATCTGCAGGATGTTTAAGAACAATATCAGCCAAATTACTAGTGAAGTTGTGTAGTTGTACCACCAAAGAGTTGCCAGACTGCTCATTACATATGTAAACGACACAAAAGTGCATTTTATATGATACTTTGGGTTTTGATTAGTGCAAAGTTAAAGTGACCCACAGGTCCTCGGACGAACGCCATTCGTCGCGGACATCGGCAACAAGTTCTCGAAGAATGGCTATCAAGACCCCCCCACCCATGGTTTGTCTAGTTTGCGAGTAATTTCGATTACGTCTCCACGCAAAGTATCGGTCGTCAAACAATTCACTATCAGATATACCCTCTATAAGCCAAGTTTCTGTCAAACAAACAACATCAAAAGAGTTGATACAGACATTCCTATAAAAAGCTGATGTTTTTGTCCGTAGCCCCCGAACGTTTTGGTAGAACATACTAATAGGTGCCATGAGAAGTCAAAATTAACATTAGAATTATAATTGGTAAGATATAATATGGTACAGTCGTATTATGTTCCACGTAAAAACTATAAAAAATAACGGTCGGTTTATATAAAACTAGGTAAAACGAAGCGGTAGCAATATTAAAAAAAGATATAACAATATATGCGCAATAACTTATGATAAAAATGTTTAAATACCCGGCTATGTCAGTAAAGCAAAAGAAAATAAATAGTTTTGAGTGTAGGCTGATCCCGATCTCTACAGTATAAGCATAAAGTTTAAAATAGCGAAAAGCAAAGCTAAATGAGTATGTAACACCCAGCGACAAGAGAACAAAAGGCAGGTGAGAATGGAATGCGTGCAAAAAATAAGTACCTGCGTTTCTCAAACTTAAATAAAGTGAGTCGACGATCAACAATATTAGTGTGTCGGCAGGTCGACCGGCGGTGTAGCCTAAAATAGTACATTGTGATACAAGGGTGGGAAGTAGGTTATTGCAAACGAGCTGTCATTAACAAGCCCGAGCCGAAGGCGAGGGTTTTTAATGACACGAGTTTGCAATAACCTACACACCCGTGTATCACACGACGTTTTTCAATACAGTTGTGAGAAACAGTAAAAACAAATCAAAGAATTAGATTTGTTTATTCACAAAAAATAAAATTTTCAATATGGCGCGTTTTTGCAACTGGACATATTTTTTTACAAAGAAAACAGCCTATACAGCCTATTCGATTTTTGACAAACGTTAATGTGAAAATAATTAACTTAAAACTGTTAATTAAACATATTAAACAACTTTAAAAAAAAAATTGAGAATTCAATGCTAAAACGTACGGAATCATTAATTTTTCCTCGTATAAAATCGTATCCCATTTTATTCTATGTATGAAAACTCCTTGCTACTGAACTTTTTTAAACTGACTTATGGTGCGTTTTTGCAACTGGACTTATTTTTTTACAACGATATCAGCCTATACAGCTATACAGCCTATTCGATTTTTGACAAATGTTGATGTGAAAATAATTAAATTAAAACTGGTAATTAAATATATTAAACAACCATTTATAAGACTTTTGAGAATTCAATGCTAAAACGTACGGAATCATTCATTAATCCTCTTAGAAAATCTATCCCATTTTATTCTATGTTTGAAAACTCCTTGCTTCTAAACTTTTTTAAATTGACTTATAAATTTATAACTAAACTGCAAATAATAATGATCGAGCTCGTAAACAAAAGTCACGACCGCGTAACAGAAAGATGCCTATGCGTCAGATTCAACTTTCGAATCATAATTATAGCCTCTGAAAGTACGCCATGTTTAACAACTGTATTGAAAAAACTTTTTCAATACAGTTGTTAAACATGGCGTACTGCGCGTTTCTGTTACGCGGTCGTGACTTTTGTTTACGAGCTCGATCATTATGTTTGCAGTTTAGTTTTAAATTTATAAGTCAATTTAAAAAAAAATAGTAGCAAGGAGTTTTCAAACATAGAATATAATGGGATAGATTTTCTACGAGGAAAAATGAATGATTCCGTACGTTTCAGCATTGAATTCTCAAAACTCTTTTAAATGGTTGTTTAATATATTTTTCAACACACTTGCTCATAAAGTGGCTCTTATTTCACCGCAATTAGGCACATAATGATACCTGTTATCAAACTGTGACTTTTTCATTGCTATTATTCACAAGTGAGTTATAGAGTTTTTTTTTTATTTATTGGCTGAGTTGCTTTGTTCTTAAAAAAGTTTCGATACAAAAAAGATCGTGCTCAATAGTACAAATAAATTAATGTACATATTGCTTGCTCATTTCTTGCAACTTCGTATTTAAATAGATAATTTCAATTTGTACGTGCTTCATAAACAAAACTTTCATTCAAATATAAATTTTATTTGCTCTGTAATTAAGAATAATTGAAATTCCCTATTTTGTACGTGGCTAAAACACTATCCACGAAAAGCCAAAAAAAAAGAAACCTCATTCTTTAAGTCTATGGCCGATCGCCATTGTTAAATGCGCGCGCATAGGAAAACTGATTAATTTTGTCCGCCATTGTGAAAAAAAAATCACAACTCGTTTTTACTGTTGAAAATGATTTTTTAGTATTATTTTCTTCACAAGTGTGTTGAAAAACGTCGTATGATACACGTGTGTATTGATGATTACCGTCCTCGGCTCTCTTAAGACCCTCACCTAACGGCTCGGGTCTCAATGGCGCCTCAGCGGTAATCACCAACATTGCACACTTGTACCATAATGTACTATAATTACCAGTTTTAATTTAATTATTTTCACATCAACATTTGTCAAAAATCGAATAGAGTCTGGCAAACGAAAGTAGACACTCGAATTATTTGCAAACTTTTTATATGGCAATGCTATACCAATGTCAACCTCAATTTTCCGTATGACGCTACTAAGTTGACACTTTGTTTTAATTCGTAATCACTATTTATCTTTTTGTAAAAACATTTTTTCTATATAATAATTTAAAGAGTTTCATTATTAATGTAGAAAACAATGATTCCTGTGACTCTTATGAATCTTTTCACATGGAAGTCTTAGATTCAGATTTTGATTGATAGTGAATAAACCAAAATTATTATAGAATAATGTTGCTTTTTTTATTCAGATTGATATATCTAAAGTATTACCTACCTAAATGTACCTACAGTATTTTTATTCAGACGAAGTAATATATATAATTCTAAAGTATCAAATTAGGTTATTCCAGGTATTGCATACTAGTTTTTGGGGTTGCTATGCTGATATTTTTTAAAATCGCCGCGCTTTTTCAGTCTCTACTTTCGTTTGCCAGACTCTAGGCTGTATAGGCTGTTTTCGTTGAAAAAAAAAATGTCCAGTTGCAAAAACGGGCCATAAGTCAATTTAAAAAAGTTTAGTAGCAAGGAGTTTTCATACATAGAATAAAATGGGATACTATTTTATACGAGGAAAAATTAATGATTCTGTACGTTTTAGCATTGAATTCTCATTTTTTTTAAATAGTTGTTTAATATATTTAATTATCAGTTTTAAGTTAATTATTTTCACATCAACGTTTGTCAAAAATCGAATAGGCTGTATAGGCTGTTTTCTTTGTAAAAAAATATGTCCAGTTGCAAAAACGCGCCATATTGAAAATTTTATTTTTTGTGAATAAACAAATCTAATTCTTTGATTTATTTTTACTGTTTCTCACAACTGTATTGAAAAACGTCGTGTGATACACGGGTGTGTAGGTTATTGCAAACTCGTGTCATTAAAAACCCTCGCCTTCGGCTGGGCTTGTTAATGACAGCTCGTTTGCAATAACCTACTTACCACCCTTGTATCACAATGTACTATTTCAAGTCTTGTTCAGTCCTGATAAGGTGCTTCGGTGATAGATGGTTTTTACGTATAAAAATCTTGCAACCTGTTACCCAAACATATTCGTAGCCTTTTTCTTTAGCTAAAATCTTAGTTTTGTTTAGTAAAGCTTTGTTATCCAGTGTCAGGTGGTCGTTGACGTATATTTTCTTGTCACCTTGAAGTCCTAAATAAGCCGGGCTCAAGATCTTATGCTTCCTAGCCGCAGCAACAAAATCATTCTTGAGATAACAGTTGTGGACCGAGCAAATTATATGTAGTTTTGTAATGGCTGTCATTCCACATTGGTATCCTTGCCACATAGTTTATGTGTTCTTTAGGGATGGGGCATTTGATTACATCCCCTATTTTTGCGATGACGTCGAACAAGTTCTCCGAGTTCGATTCAGACACACCCTTGATCTCAATATTATTCATCCTGGATCTTTGCTCGTTTTCGCGACACTGAGGTTCCAGGCTCCTACAGCGCTCCTGTAATGTGGCAACGTCGTCTTTGGTCTTCCTTAACCCAACTATCTCCTGCTCCAATCCTGACAACTTGCTTGTGAGATCTCCTACCGAGCCGCGGACAAAGTCGAGAGACTCCTTCATCTCTGCAATGGAGTTGGTGACATCAGAGAAGTCCGCTCTCATGGCTTTCAATTCCACTAACTCCTTGTTAATTCTCTCACAGACATGGAGAGTGTACTCTCAGTTCCGAGAGTACACTCTCCATGTCTGTTGCTGTTGATGAACCGACCCGGGGACTCGCCGCTTGGGCTATGCAGGAATTGCATCTCCACGTTAGTTTGCGATCACCGAGCTTTTGCCATCCAGTCTCAGTAATGCCAGCGCACGGAAAGTCAAACTGGCTCTTACATGCAGTGCATCTGACCCCATCGTTGACCTGGTTGTCGCAACTCTTGCACTTGAACATCGTATTTTTGGTATAACAAATATCGTCAAAAATAAAATATTTGAGAATCGTTGTCGAATGACTGGACTGAACTGGATGTACTTATGGAGCGTAGAGCGTATACGTGTGTACGGTTTCGCTGACTACCGTATAGGTATACTGCTGTATTCATCTCTAATCTGCGGTATTCACTATTTCGTTCTGGAAAGTATAACGCTACTCGATTAGTGATGTAGCCCGACTACATCACTATTTGAGTATCAGCAGCATCGAATATTGACTTTATAGATGGATATCGACAAAAGAAAATAAGTAATTTGCTTGGAAATCGAATCTAATTTGACTTTAGATTACAAAACGTCGAAAATACTTCTACACTAACACAAAATAGACTGCCCCGCGCGCATGCGCCGTATGGACTACGGACCGGTACTTCTAACGACTGAGTCCACTCCAATGCGTTATTCGAGCTTAAACATTATTAATTTAGAAATCATTATTATTCAGAATGTTATTATTTTATACTTGTATATTTTTACATGGTTCATAAGCATATATTTACCATCGGTTTTAGCAGCGTTATTTCAGTATTTTTTCAATGGCATTTGTACAAAATTTTTACTGTCCCATGTACATTTTATAAGTTGGTCGACTATTAATCGTAAACTTGTAAAGCCTACTTGTCCGTGATAGTTTTCCTTTTAATTTCGTTTTATTTACTACTGCCGTGAATTTTTTCACATATCCAAGAGCAACCATTTCGCTGGCAGGGGAGGGGGACACTTAACTCTAACATAAATTTGCAATTTAAAACTTAATTTAACGCAAACGGATCTCTGAATCGAAAAATGGTTTTAACAAACCCATAATATTTTTAAATGGCCTATCCAACGACACCCCACACGATGAGAAAAAAAATACATCCTCACTTTACGTCTATGGGAGGGAAGTACACGAAAAAAATTTTGATGATGATTTTATTTTACCACTTTGTCGGAATTATTAATATGTATATCCATGTCAAATTATAGCTTTCTAGTACTTAGATTCTCTGAGCTAAGCTGTGGACGGACAGACGGACAGAGCGAAACTATAAGGGTTCCTTTTTGACTTCGAAACCCTGAAAACAATAGGCTGCTCTTTTCATTGATATGTCATAAGCATTTGACTGTGTTAAGTATGACTTTTTGCTTGATAAATTAGAAGGTATTGGAATAAGAGGTATCGCACTACTTAAATTAATTAAGAAATTATTTAAATAATAGAATGCTGGGAACTGTTATTGAAGTATATAATGAATGTAGAAAAATTATGGAGGTGGTGATATCTAAATTCGAATCTGTAATACTATTCGTACCGCAAAGCAGTATATTGGGACCCCCTTGTTCTTCTAAACTATCTAAACTAATATTATAAAGAGGAAATATTTGATTGTGTTTGTTTGTTTGTTTGTTTGCATTGAATAGGGTTCGAAACTACCGAATCGATTTGAAAAATTCTTTCACTGTTGGGAAGCTACACTATCTCCGGGTGACATAGGCTATATTAAATATTCAAAAAAAATAGGGATCCTTACTAAAACTCCAATAATGTAACCCAGGGTGTAAAAAAAATACATGAAATATTCTTTACATCGCGTGCGCTGCGAAAACTATTGATGATAGAATAAAATAATGTATTATGACTTTGCAGAACACATCATTATTTACAAAAAATATCGCGACAGCATATGTCTAACTATTATAGTTATGCCACAATAAGTGTTTCTTTTATTACACATTTTTTTATTGAAATGCCGCCGCTAGAAAATGATCTTTATTTGTATCTTGGTATTAATCCTTATCAAAATAAATTACTTCATATTCAAGACTGCTTCAATACCTTTATATAACTTTTTAAATTATTCAATTCAGACATTCCGTTCCAAAGATATCATGAATCTAGAAATGTAAGTATTAGAAAAAAGTTGCGTTAAAGCCGCTCACCCTGCTCGGCTAGCTATGCAGCACCTTGTGCAATGTAGGAGTCACTGGGGCACGGGCCGTACGGGAGGGGAGTCAATATCAAGAAATGAAGTGTTATTAGAGACGGAAGGATTGCGGAGTCTTAGTAATAGGGTCCTGTTTTTACCTACTTAAATAATGGAATCCCTGCCTCCTTAACTAGGGGAAAACTGTGACTTAGGAGTCAGTGTTCTGGTCGCGGATAAATTTGGAAGAGAGTTACCGCGGCCCTGGCACAAGCAACTGATGGAACACGGGTGGGTTTTAGCCAGTAAACGTCTGACACGGCCTGCCGCCTCACCCAGAGCGGGAGAAGTCATTGGATAACTACCCAACAAAAAAAAAAAACAACTGTCTAGCTACCACGGGTCCCGTTTTTACCCTTTAGGTATGGAACCCTAAAAAAAAGATTAAAATAAAAATAAAAGTTAATTAAATAATAATATTCAAACTTTCTTGATAATTTTCTGTTTTTAAGTAACCTGACGCAAATAGATTGGTTAATGTGTGTGTTTTAGTGTTTTATACCCGTGCGAAGCCGGGGCGGGCCGCTATATTGTATATTAACGAGCTTCCAAATATAATCAAACATCTTTGCGTAATGTATGCTGATGACGCAACTATATTTATTATAAACAAGCTGACCCCCACGGCTTCGCTTCTTCAACTGGCTATCTACCTACCTATCACCTACTTATCTACCCTACCTACCAACCTACTCACCTACCCTACCGATTAGCCTACCAACCCTACCCTATCCTACATACCCTACTTACCCTACCTAGCAATTAGTTAAACTATTTATCATCAATCATCATCATCAATATATATATATGTCGGATCAAGGCTGCCCGATATATGTAAGCCATCGGAAAGTCAGAATGTATTCCTTTAGGTTAAGACATCATGTGGGCAGGTCTGTGGGAACAATTGTGCAAAATGAAATCACATAAATTATTCGATACACTGGGTTTATTAAAATAGACACAGTTACAATCATGCTTACTAATATTACGGATCGACACTGATTCTACGACGTTTTAGCTCTACGGTGGTCAGAACTGTACTCAACTGCCATATTTTGCTGTCCTCACCACGAAAGTGGTTAGAGAAAGCGCGCCTATGAGTAGTTACGAGATCAAAACAATCAAACGAGGCACGAGACCGATTTCGATTAAAACTAAAACAGTCCCACTGGATTTTTCTCATCCTGTATGTCGACAACGAGAATTGATTGGATTAATCTATATAAACGCGGGCGAAGCTGCGGGTAACAGCTAGTAGATTATAAAGCTGAACAGTTTGTTTGTTTGTTTGAACGCGCCAATCTCAGGCACTACTGGTTAAAAATGTTTTTTTTTGTAAAGTAGGATCCATGTACATTCTGCCTTAATATAGCATGCAAAATGTGATACAAAGTAAATATTATGAAAGACATTACTTAAAATTATCATTTAAGAAATCCTGCACAGAATAATAACACCTATCTACAAGTAATTCTGTGAAATGTTTTTTAAATTTCTGCAACGGTTAGTTTTTAAGTCGATCAGGTATTTTATTAAAGATTACAGGAGCCATACAGATAACATTCCTTTTTAATAAGCTAGTTTTAAAGGCGCCCGTGCATAATAGATTCTGGTATTGAGATCTCATAGCTGTACTTCGTTTTCTAGTTTCTATTAGTGTTGCAAATAGACTTCGATTTGTTATTACAAATATTGCCAATTCAAGGTTATAAAGGCATGGGAAGGTAAATAATTTATGAGACTTAAATATAGGTACGCAACTGTCTGTTACTTTAAGACCAAATACAGCTCTTAGGTAGCGCTTTTGAGCTCTGAAAATGCTTTCTCGTTCACTACAGTGACCCCAAAAAATTATACCAAATCTTAAGATGGAAATTACTAGACCATGGTAAGCCACTAATAACGTCGGTAAATTTACTTTTTTTGATAAATTATGCAACATAAACGCGGTTGTGCTTAACCGTTTACATATATCTTCCGCTTGTGACTTCCAAGTTAACTGACTGTCAATTACGATTCCTAAAAATTTTGTATTCATTACTTTTTCTATAGTTTGACCATTGTAGTTGATATCTATATCTCCCGCAGATATTCTTTGGTAGAAGTGCATTATTTTAGTTTTTTGGAGATTACTAACTAAATTATTGTTGTCAAGCTACTTTATTAGACTACTAATCGTATTGTTAATGTCATTTACATATGATTCTTTATCAATACATGAAACAATTGAAGTGCTATCATCTGCAAATAATACCATAGGATGAATTATATGACGTGGCAGGTCATTTATATATAATATAAATAATAAAGATCCAAGGACGCCACCCTGCGTTACACCATATTTTATTTCTCTTAAAGACGATTCTCCTTACGTCTAAGTCGGACGTGTTGTCCCACTGGCTATCTGCTTAGTAATTTTAATGTCGAAATAATTGGTCGTATTAATAGTAAATACTTATTTCCTCGGTAACAGATATCGCTACTTACAACATAAATGTGTGTAATATAATTATTATTTTCTAATTGCAACACTTTCTGCCATTTGCTATCGATTAGTCATGACAGTTCACGACTTAGCTACCAGATGGCGTGGTTGTCGCTGTATTTCAAATAAAAACGAATCTGTATAGTGTTACAATTTTGTATTACGTAGATTCCTTATGATTGTTCAAGTTCACTTTAGATTCTTCTATACTACACAGGATTTGAAGTCTTCACACACTTCTTTCTTTTAATTTATTGACATTTTACACTGTTATTGGTCATTTGCGCGCATCATTTAGATGTCCTTTTTTTTGTTATGACAGTATGTCACTGATAACACTACAATAGTTGCTTTTGGTGTCCTTATGTACTTCTATGCACTATTCACTCTCTGTTGAGCACATTAACTATTTTTAGAAATTAATTTACTGGCGCGCTGTCAAATTATTTGTTTACAACGCAGCGACCTCTAGCGCCTCTAGACCTCTAGCTATAACATCACGCTTCGACCAATAGGAGCGGACCATAAATGAAAAATGTTGCAAAAACTGGAATCATTATTCCTTTTTGAGAGCTTCCGTTGCGTGCGCAGCGTGAACGGTTTAAGTTACGCAACAATAATGTATGTAGGGTAGGTAGGGCAGATGGGTAGGTAGGTAACCAGTTGACGGGAGCGAAGCCGCGTGGGACAGCTAGTTATAGTAAATTTTGAGAATATGCAAAAATATTTTTGCATATTCTCAAAATTTACGGCATGCTGAATTGATTGATAAGTTTTAGTTTTCTAGGTGATCGGGAAGTGCCTCAAAAATCACTGCAAAATGGTGTCGGTTTTTGGTGTAGTTTTTTTTATTGTTACACTTTTCTCTACACTCTCAGCCCGCAAACAAATCAGAACGTGAACGTGCGATAAGACTCCTTTCCAAAAAAAATACGTATGTTCTGGTAACTTGTGTTGACTGGCAAGTGATTTTCCCTCTTTTATTTTTACTTTTTATTGTACACAAAAATATAAAGACACAGATACAATACAGCTTATGTACAACGGTATTTTTTCTCCGTCAGGTCTAGAAAAATATGCCCGTCGTGTAGTGGAAGGCTACAGTGGAGGGTGCGTGCGACGCCTAGGTGCCGCCGCAGCGTTGTGTGGCAGTGCAGACCTCGCCTTACTGGACGAGCCTAGCTCGGGCGTCGACGTAGCCGCCCGCAGGATGCTGTGGACCGCGCTCCGGAGAGCTTTGAGGCATCAGCGATCTGTCATCATCTCCTCACACAGGTTTGTGCTAGATGACAAGTGCACCTCACACAGGTCTACTAAATATTAGGTCTTTACCTACCTTTACACAGGTATGAGCAACATGACCAGTGTAGCAGTCGACGTGGGCCGGCTGTGGACCGCGCTCCGGAGAGCTCTTAGGCATAAGCGAGCTGTCGTCATCACCTCACACAGTTATGTGCTAGATGACAAGGGCACCTCACACAGGGCTACTAAATATTAGGTCTTTACCTATGAAATTGCCATTTTTTATGAAACAAGTAAACTTTTTTTTTTCTTTTAATCAAAGTAATCACCCATGCAATCGATGCATCTTTGCCAACGCAGTGGCAGTTTATTCAAGCCCTTCTTGAAGAAATTAGCTTGACAGGCAACAAATTTTTCAAAGGCATTTTTGTACTGCCTCTCGGGTATTGAATTTAATTTTAATTGAAGTCTGTAGGCGCAAGGTCTGGTGAATATGGCGGATGACGGAGAGCTTTCAAACTCAGTTTTTTTTACTTGGATACCGTCTGTGCAGTATGAGGTCGCGCGTTGTCGTGCAGGAGCAGCAGAGACGAGCGATTGACCAAAGCTGGTTGGAGACGTTCTTCACAGTACACATCTGCAGTAATGCTCATCCCGTTTGGTAAGAAGCTGTGTTGAATTACACCGGCCCTAGACCATCAAACAGTGACCATCACTACTTGCGATTGTCAAACAGAATCCATTTGTCGTCACAGGTAACAATTCGGTTAAAAATTTATTCGTTTGTTTGCCTGTTGAGCAGTGCAATGCAATTCTTGACGCGTACTTCGCGCTGGCGATCATTGAGTTCGTGTGGTACCCATTTGTCAAGCCTTTTTACCTTGCCAATTTGACGCAAATGGGTCAATATTGTTTTGATTCTAACGTCGAAAGCTGCTGCTTATTCAACCGTAGATTAAGTATCATCAGCTTGCACAATCGCCTTTAATTCTTCAATGTCGACTAAAATTTTCGGACGACCACGGTGTTCATTTTTCAGGTCGAAATTTCCAGACCGGAAGCGGGCAAACCATCAACAGGTGGTGCGTTCGTTTGTAGTATTCGCTCCGTAAACGCCGTTGATATTGCGGGCCGCTTGTGCCGCGTTGCGGTCACGACAACATATTCCATGACATATTCCATAGTTAGTCGAATTTTTAACGTATCCATGATGACGAAAAAGATTCAAATGCGATGAAACGTAACGAAACTCAATAAACAAATTACTAATTTTGAAAAATAATTCCATTTTTTTAAAACATAATTAATTTGTAATTAGATGTCTCAGCCAAACATTAGTATATTATGCAACTAGTGAATAAAGGACGGATTTAAAGCGAGGGCCATAGATGAATCACGAGCAAGTGAAGGATTCTAACAACTGAATCGCGACCGTAGGGAGTGGTTCATGATGATTGAATCATGAGCATAGCGAGTGATTCAAGTATTAGAATCATGACGACGCGAGTGATTCATGGCCCTCGATATAAATTCGTTTTATTCAAGAGTTGCATACTATATTTTATACCATAACTACTTTGTGTAAGTTATTTCATCACCACTGCTCTCAAAACGGTGAAGGAAAACATCGTGAGGAAACCGGCATGTTTTAGAACCAAAAATTCGAAGACATGTGACATCCACCAACATGCACTGGGCCCGCGTGTTGGATTACGGCCCATTCCCTCTTACATAGAGAAGGCCTGCACGTACAACGGACCAAATGCGAGTCTAAGTGCGGAAAAGGGGTCCACCTATCCTATCCTATCCTATCCTACCATAACTACGAGAAAAAGAAATATTTAAGCGAAAAGCACAAGGAATATTACGAGTAATAAATAAATAAATAAATGGTTAACCTTCAAAATTTACAAAAAATGTGAATCCCTGACCCCTGAGCTAGGTAAAAGCACCTGTGTTTTAGGGGCCAGTGACCACCTCCGTTAAGGTAAATCATTATAAATAATTAAACACCATTGCAATTAATATTAGAATTGCAATCCAAATAAGTATTCAATAAATATCCTAGACTAAAATCAAAATCATTAAACAAACTCAACATTTTAATCGAAGAAGTAGTTTGAAAATCGAGTATTGTCAGGACAAGTTTGTATCGACTGTTTTTTGTGCAAGGAGGTTATATAGCATTGAGATGGAGGTCGAATACATAGGTATGTTCCAAATTTAAACACAAAACCAGTGATTAAAAGTGCTTTTTATTCACTGTTTTCAGTGAATAATAGTAGTTTATGATACTGTTGCATAATAAGGGGTATTAAAACATGAGTGTGTGTTTTTTTTTATTTTTTTTTATTTGTAATGGGTTTGCTCTTGACTCTAGTCTAGGTCATAGGTGACAGAGACAGAGTCGAGAAACTGAGCCGTAGGCGAGGTTTTTAATAGTATTGTTACGAGCTGGGGCTCAGGGATAAATTATTTAACAGCAGACTTCAATTAATCACACTTTATTACAAAAACACTTCTTAAACAATTCTATTACTTCGCACTATTTTCCTTTTCTGATCGCTCTGTGTCGCTTCCGAATCAAAACTGACTCACGACGTTTTTTTTTCTTTTTTTTTCTACGTGGCGTCTCGCAGTGTCAATCAAAGTGATTTGTTACTGCTTAACCGGACTTTTCCTGCTGAGACTAAGCTATATAGCCTCCAGCTAGGCGCAAATTTTCTAACCTAAGCGACAACGCTGAGGGCTACCCCAGTTGGGGTCGAACCTCGGCTCAGGGCGTCGCTGGGGAACAACTATTGCTGGATCTAAATTAAATGACTCACGACGAACCCGACCGCTCTTTATATAGCACCGAAGATGTTTCTAGAACGTTCCATACTGTTCCAGATAATTCGAGAAACTTCCAGAACAATCGACTTTCGAACTCACTGTTCCCGAAGCGACTAGAAACTTCCATTCGACACAAGAAGATTAGTTCCACTATTCGATACTAGATGGCGCCACTAGTAACTACTTAGTTCTTCTACTCGCCACTAGATGGCGTTGCGCTATCTTGTAACATTGCCTCCCTCTTAGACATGCTCGTCCCGAGCATCGTTAGACCCATGATAACGGGCCAACCGATCCACATGAACGACCTTTGAGGCACCTCGGGGTCCCTTCTGAATTCGGTAGGTGACGTCATTAATCTGGGTAACTACGCGATATGGTCCATCCCATTTTGCTTGCAATTTAGGCGATTTTCCTTTGCTGCGTACCGGGTTATGTAACCATACCAGTGATCCTTCATCGAAGCCCTTATTGTTCGCCTTCCGATCGTAGCGAGTCTTCATCCTCTCAGACATCTGTTGACCTGTCTCTCTGATGTGCTCATATACCTTTAATGCACCTCTACTACGAGTATGTGGTCCTTTCACAGGAGCACCCGCACAACTTGTGCATTTGCGGCACCATTCCTTAACGTCCTCTCGACAATGGATCCAGTAAAAGCGTTCCCGGATCTTGATTAGAGTCCTCTTAACTCCCATGTGACTTCCTGAACTTCCATTGTGATAGAGCTGTAAGACCTCCGGCACCTTAACCTTAGGTACGACCATTTGTAGATGACACTGGTCACCGCGAGTACTCGCCCATTTCCGGCACAGAACTCCATCTTGGATAATCAAGCTTTCCCACTGTGCCCAATAACTTTTGGTGACAGAACTCATTGCTGCAACATCACTCCACCGAGGCCTCGGAGCTCCTGATTTCTTCCATTCGAGGATCGGTTTTACGTCTTTATCATCTTGCTGAGCACTCTGCAAGATTCCCTTCCAATCTTCGCTAAGATCCGTCCTCAACATCCTCACAAATGTTACCTGCTCAGCCTCTTGCCTGGCACAGGGCTTACATTGATTGGAACACGATCTACGCGAGAGAGCATCTGCATTTCCGTGTGGTGTTTTGTTCCCTTCACATGATTGTGACTCACACACAATTTGTGAAATCGAGTTCCTTGGGGCTCTTCTATCACCAGCCACCAACCGCCAATTAGTCCTGGCGTCTACTGGTTTTCCTGCTGCTGGTAACTGAATGCCACAATGGGGGCTCCTTCGCTTCGGGCAGCTCAACCGGATGTGGCCTCTCTCTCCACAGCTATAGCACCGGGGTGAAGACACATCCTCCCTTATGCGGTGAGCTCGATCGTCCCGTCGTACAGCTTCCACCTCCAAAGCGTAGGCTAGGGCGTTCTTAAGGTTCTTAAAATGGCCTAGCCTTACGGCAGCCCTAACCTCCAGGTCGCGTATCCCATCCGTGAACGCCTGTACGAGGTTCCCGTCGATAAGCACAGGTGACGACTGGTAAGCTTTCCGGACCAGCTTTTCCACCTCCAAAGCCCACTGCTGTAAGGTTTCACCAACACGTTGCGATCGAACCTTCAGCTGGGCGCGAAACACATGTTCCAGGTGCGCGTCGCCGTATCTAGCTTCCAATGCTTCCAGAAGCTTCTCGAAAGTAAAGTTCTGTCCAAGTACCTCTAACACAGTCAAGGCCTGGTCGCGAAGACCCAAGGTTAGAGCAGTCAAGGCCTGTTCTTTGGTCCACCTATTCGATTTCATGACGGCCTCGAACTGTATCTTGTAGGCAGACCATGACGAAGACCCGTCGAATAGTGGCACTTTAAAACCACTCGGCGAGGGCGCAACTACTGCAGCTGCCACGGCTCCTCCCCCAGATGTGAGCCCACGAACAATCTTCTCCAACTCGGCGATGCGGATTTCCTGCTGCTGGACCTGGTCCTTTATCTCTTTCATCTCCTTCCCGATGGCTCCGCGGAGGTCCTTTATCACCAAGAGCTGCTCCTCTTGACGACGAGCCTGCTCCTCCTGACGACGAGCCTGCTCCTCCTTGTCGCGCTGCAGCTGCTCCTCCAAGCGCCGCGCCTGCGCCTCCTGACGGCGAGCCTGCTCCTCCTTGTCGCGCTGCATCTGCTCTTCCAAGCGGCGAGCTTGCTCCTCCTGACGGCGAGCCTGCTCCTCCTGGCGGCGAGCCTGCTCCTGCATGAATGCCATCAGGGCGGCTAGGTCAGGCGACGCCGACGATTGAGCTGGTTCCGCTGCAGCCGTGGAGTCTCGATGTCCACCTGATGACGGTGAGGGAGCGTCTCCAAAGCGCCTCTGGTCTACGTCTTGCTGGCGCTGACTTCTGGTGCGCATCCCCTCCGTTTCTTCCTTTGGTAGAACCGGCATAATTTATCCCGCACTTCTGACACCAATTTGTTACGAGCTGGGGCTCAGGGATAAATTATTTAACAGCAGACTTCAATTAATCACACTTTATTACAAAAACACTTCTTAAACAATTCTATTACTTCGCACTATTTTCCTTTTCTGATCGCTCTGTGTCGCTTCCGAATCAAAACTGACTCACGACGAACCCGACCGCTCTTTATATAGCACCGAAGATGTTTCTAGAACGTTCCATACTGTTCCAGATAATTCGAGAAACTTCCAGAACAATCGACTTTCGAACTCACTGTTCCCGAAGCGACTAGAAATTTCCATTCGACACAAGAATATTAGTTCCACTATTCGATACTAGATGGCGCCACTAGTAACTACTTAGTTCTTCTACTCGCCACTAGATGGCGTTGCGCTATCTTGTAACAGTATTCACACAAATGTTTTAATACCTAGTTATGTGCAGATTCATACACTACTTTATGTACACTCATACATTTTGGGATTGAACCTACTAAATACCTTTTTTTTCCATAAATGCATCATATAATAATCTCGACTTTGCTGGTAAGAGATTATGAGAAATTTCCTTCGCCGCAATATAAAATATTTGGCGGAGAAAAATTTTCTTCACATTCACTATTAACAGACATTTTAAGCAAGAATTTAAAAAAACTCATGAAATTCAGCACAGCGAAACCTACAAAACAAAAGGTATGAATGGTGCCAAAACCCAGCACATCACCGCATTATCCGCTTAGCTTGGCTCACGCACTGCGATATTTATTCGCGAGTTTTTTTTCCGCCCATTCTGCGTCCTATAATATTGTATGAAGCTGCTCGCATTGCGGTAAAAATATCGTGCGGTAATAATACCGCATAAAAGCCGTGTTTTGCAACAGAATCCACCGCACCGTGGCGCAAATTTAATTCGCGCGAATATTTTGAGCTCTGTAAACAGGTAGAAAGAGACAAAATTCGCGCGAATAAAAATCGCAGTGCGTGCTAAGCCTTAAGCGGGCATTGTCACAGACAATTAAAAATAGGAATCAAATCTTTTTATAATAGGTACTAAAATGTCATTACAAAAAAAATATTGATGGAAACTCCTTAGTGATTAACTTCTTGGATTTGTCCTGTATCGTAATAGAAAAAAAAAGTTTTATAGCATTATTTTGTTATAATGAGATTCTATTTTTAAATTTCGGTATTGTGTTTATAAAGTATGTCAATATAAACTCAGTTTGAAGTTTATAATTCGAATATTGCGATATGAGAGTAGATAAAAGAATTTAAAAAAATATAGTATTCACACAAATGTTTAAATACCTAGCTATGTGCAGTTTCATACACTACTTTATCTACACTCATACATTTTGGGATTGAACCTACTTAATATCTTTTTTTTGCATTTTCTATGCCATAAAGTCGTGATAAATGCATCATAATTATAATAACCTCGACTTTGCTGGTAAGAGATTATGAGTAATTTCCTTCGCCGCATATAAAATGTTTGGCGGAGTCAAATTTTCATCACATTCACTAATATCAGACATTTTAAGCAAGAATTTAAAAAACTCATGAAATGCAGTACAGCGAAACCTGCAAAACGTATGAATGGCGCCAAAACCCAGCACATCACATCACCGCATTATCTGCGCATGCGCTAAGGTTTAGCACACGCACTGCGATATTTATTCACGCGAATTTTTCCGCCCATTCTGCGACCTATGGAATTGTATGAAGCTGCTCGCATTACGGTAAAAAAATCGTGCGGCAATAATACCGCATGAAATCCGTGTTTTGCAAGAGAATCCACCGCACCGCGGCGCGAATCAATTTTTTTTTTATAATTGGTACTAAAATGGCATTTCAAAAAAAAATATATGGAAACTCCTTAGTGATTAACTTCTTGGATTTGTCCTGTATCGTAATAGAAATAAAATTGTTTTATAGCATTATTTTGTTAGAGAAATATTGTTATAATATGATTCTATTTTTAAATTTCGGTATTGTGTTTATAAAGTATGTCATTATAATCTCGTTTTGAAGTTTATAATTCGAATATTACGATATGAGAGTAGATAATAGTTATTTAAGCTACAAGTGCGGAAGGTAGGTGATTTCTGATGAGTGGTATTTTTATTCACGAGCGAGCGAAGCGAGTGAGTGGATAAATGGACACGAGTCGGAAATCATACAACACATACGTGTATCATACAACATTTTACTATGCATTGTGCGAGGAAATAAAAAAATATATCTGAACCAAGCAAGAAATGAATATAATGATGGGCTTATTCAAGCGCGCTCAGCATATCCACAGATTAACTAACAGTTCCTCGGACATATCTACTGCGCATGTGCAACAAAATTTTCATTCTGCCAAACATATTTAATGAATATTTAAAATTAATTTATTGATCAAAATGTAAATATAGAGTAATTAAAAACGCCTTTAATGAAGTATTCGTTTTAGTTTACCTTTTATATGAATGATAATCTGTACTTAACTAATTTTTAAAACTTTTCTCAAATAATAAAAACTCTATGCAACCAACGGGCTGAGGTTGGTGTAAAAAAAAAAAAAAATACAGGAAATTAAAAAGCACTAGTAAAAAAAGTGACACTTTCCGCACAGTTTGGCTGCTTGGAAAACGCTCTTTTCGAGGACATGCATTGTAAAAAATATTTCGATTTGACATTTCAAATCGAAATATTTTTTGCCAGTACTGCAGAACGGCAATTTGACCTATTAATAAAACAGCGTCTTCGATAAAAAAAAAGAAATTTCGGTCACGCCGGTTGCTTTCGCACCGCAATACCTTCAATGCACATCGGTGCGATTGCAAAGCATGGACTAAAGGTCCTTTTCTTTTTTTTTATCTTAGATAGGCTTGCGCTTGACCACTATCTCACCTGATGGTAAGCTCTTGCTTCACAAAATCACAATTACGTAAGACGATGAGACTTGGCCCACCAGAGAATCAATGTATATACGCTTATATGTAAATACAAACTGGCTTCCTTCGCCGAGGGCCGACGTTGACGTTTTGGTTGTTTCGTTTTTTTTTAATAGCCCGTCCATGGCTGAGCAAAGGCTTCCCCCAAGTCCTTTTATCCGGCTTTTTGTTGTTATAATATGTGTTTTTTTATCGCAGTATGGAGGAAATGGAAGCCCTGTGCTCCCGAATAGCCATCCTGTCGGGCGGCCGCGTGCGTGCGCTGGACACTGCGATTGGGCTGCGCGCTGCGCACGTGCATGGTCACGCCGTCGTGTTTAAGCTCATAGACGTGCAGGCAGCAGACGGTATGTACACACTACATAACATGCCATCCTGACCGGCGCGCACGGTGGCCGGGCTGGGCGATCCGCACAGTCTGGGCCACGCCGTCGTATTGAAGGTCTCATACGGGCAGCCAGCGGACGGTATGTGGTCACTACACAACATGCCATACTGTACGGCGCGCACGGCGGCGTGCTGCGCGCCACGCACGCGCATTGGCACGCCGTTAATTTCAAAGTCACGCACGCGCAGCCAACGTACGGTATGTACACCATACACACATCTACTGCTCGGTCAACATAACTGTGCACCTGGCGCTGTGACGTCACTCTGATGTTTGACCCTCACTACTGGCGTACGAGGTGCACGCGAGGCGCCGCGCGGGTACCAGGGAGTGGGCGAGCATAATGCCTGCGAGGTGCACAGTTATTTTGACCGTGTAGTATGTTTAACTCTACACGGTCACATTGTTGTCCGTTTACACTAACACTATTCAGAACCTAAATGGGCCTGTAAAGCCCCCAGGAATCTTCTGCGCTTTTAGGTGGATGCTATATTCAGCTATTATTACAGCTTTTATAATTTTGACATTCAGGGTTGAATCTCATAATAAAAGCTGTTTCACCCTAAATGATAATTGGGGCTTTATTTATAAAAATCTTCACGATATTAGCGTGAGTGACTCGTTTAATAGTCTACTAAAATAACTCTTTTTAAATTCCAGAGGTGGACGGCTCTAAAACACAGCTGAACAAATTGAAAGAGAAACTACAGGAAACGTTCAACTGTACTCTCAAGGATGAACACAAAGTAAGTAAATAAGATCGATGAGAGTCGATGTATGGGGACAACAGTTTTTCAACGGCAAGTTATTTTGTCCCTAAATCCAGTTTATCTTTTCGATAGACCAATGTTCAGTGGTACATTGTTTATGAACTTCAGTAATGTTAGCTAATAATTTTGATGAGTGTAGCTGTTTGTACCCTTTGGTGCGCGAGTCTGACTCGTTTTTGGCCGATTTATAAATTTGGTTTTGCTTAGATCGTGTCTTTGGTTTATAGAGTTACGCGTAACAGAGTGGAAAGTTCCGCAACCTCCATTTAAAGGGAGGATCCTCCGACCAGACGGGTGTTAAATCTGGTGGGTTACTGCCCGACGATTGTTGTCGGGGCATTATGTATCTCAACTTTAAAGTCAAACCGTTACTAAACGAAATTTTTCATGAATTGAGTTATTATTGCCATCTTTCGTAATACTACGTACCAGTTGGCTACCCTAGCTGGTATTCATTAATTCTTTAACTACTATAACGTAATCAGTAACTTTAAATGGTATTTTATCTTGAGCAGCTGGTTTGGTGTAGCCGCCAAGTTAAGCAAACCTTACCAAGGACGATTTTTGGATGGGTAACCACGTTTTTTTTAGTTTGCTTGTTTTTGGATAGGTGACCCCACACAGGTTAAGCAACACTTACCAAGGTTAGTCTTTGGATGGGTGACCGCTTTTTTTTGTCAGTCTTGGGATGGGAGACCACTTTTTTTGGGTTCACTTGTTTTTGGATGGGTGACCCTGCCAGGGTAAGCAGCACTTACCAAAGTCAGTGTTTGGATGGGTGACCACTTTTTTTGGGTTCGCTTGTTTTTGGATGGGTGACCTTGGTAGATACTGTTTAACTTAGCGGGGTGACTTTAGGATGGGTGATCTAAATTTTTGTGGTGATCTTAAGACTGACCTTGGTAAGTGTTGCTTACCCTGGCGCGGTCACCACCCCAGCCGCTTCAAGTTAAACACAAACCTATCCAGAAACTGACCTTGGTAAGTACTAAGTACAGGGTACAGCCGACACTGACCTGTGAATCGAACCCATCGAACCCGAAGGAAGGTTCGATTCCCAGGTCAGTAAGTTTGTTTATTTTTATTTTTATTTACATTAATATAAAATAACTATTTTTGATAATTGTGTCAAGCTTTATAATGTAATTAATTTAAAAAGTTTGTAAAATGCTATTTTTTTTTTAATCTTGATATTTAAATATTTGATCTAAACTAACATATTTTTTATAACTCAACCCATACCATAGTTTTCGCCGACCCCTAGTATATTTTTATCGTAATATAAGCCTTTAAAATCATAATATTAATTTTAAACTGCGAATAATCGACCAATTTCCAACAATTATAAATTAGGCTCGTTGACAAGAGATTAACATTGAAAAAGGTTCTCAGAAACCCAAAAATGCTGTAACATGAGGTTAATTCGTTTTTTTTTTTTTTCTTTATTTGTTTATAGTGGGTTTGATCAATATGACCACGTCACCCTCATAGGCATTCTATAACTATCTACGCTTAATACCTAAGTTTACAATTTTGTACAATTTTTTGGCTGTCCTGGACAACGGAGCCGCTAAGATACTGTTATACATACCAACATTTATAGAATAAAAACCGTTTTCTATGAGATAGTTACTCCTCTCAACCTCGTTCCGCACACATTCCGCCAAAATATGAGTGGTATCCTCTACCTTATCACATTCAGAACAATTGGGAGAATCACTATTTCTCATTAAAAAGGAGAAGCTATTCAATGGAACATGTCCTGAACGTAGTCTGAAAGCAGTAACAATCTCATTTCGATGCATATCTGTACCCACAAACCAAGGAAGGCGGGAAAGACTGTGTTGAATGGTTCTATACCAAATTCCCTTACTTAGTGACCTCTCATCAAAGTATTTTTTCCATAATTCTAAACATTGGTAGCGAACTCGATACAAGAGGTCACTAAATAAGGGCAAACATTCCACAGATACTCCATCTGTAATAGCCTCTTTTGCTAAACGATCTACTTCCTCGTTTCCATACAATCCAATGTGGGATGGTACCCATTGAAGAACAATTATTTTGTCTTGTATCTTACGAATAGAGTCCAAAATTTCATAGGCTATCGGTGCACCTCGACAATTCGAGGTGCATCGAGCTAGGTGTTGCAGAGCACTTCTAGAATCAGTCAGTATTACATAATTTCCTGATTCGAATGACTCAATATATGAAATAGCTTCTGAGATCGCTAGTAGTTCGACATACATTATTGATATTTTAGCAGATGATCTAAACTTTATCGATGATTTCGTTTGCGGATCAAACACAGCCCATCCCGACCCGTTACCTTCTCGTGACCCATCAGTATAGACTGAGTAAAAATGTAAATAATTAACCTTGAGATACTGATCACAAATTTCATAGATGTTGCTACATCTATACTGATGCTTCGGCTTGTCTATGACATCTATACAAGGTTTAACTATATTGGATAGGTCCACACTGCTAACCCATGTGTTCAAAGAAAATCTTTCCAATTGCTGCGATGAAAGCATAGGGTAGTCACTAAGAAATTCATGTACCGTCACTAATAGTGGCTTTTTTTTTCGCCTCCAATATAAACTCTGACATGACTCGGCAAGACTGCTTATCAAGCTAAATATTTTACTATCCCGGAACGAATTCACCTTCAACCAATATTTGCCGGCAAGGAAGTACCTGCGTACATATAAAGGTTGCAGGTGCAGTTCACACTCCATCACGTGTATCGCAGTGGTCCTTATAAAACTTCCAATAATGCGCATACACTGATTCTGTATTCTGTCCAATTTAACTAAGTTACTCTTGTACCCGCTATCATACAAAAAGTTGCCATAGTCCAATCTCGAACGAATAATAGAAACATATAATAGCCTCAAGTGATATGGATGTACACCCCACCCAGACCCAGCAAGAACTTGAAATATTCTTAAAGATTTTAAACATTTTCCGTTTAATTCCCCAATATGTTTTTTCCACCTAAGCGAGCGGTCTAGCCACAACCCTAAGTACTTTATATTATCTACTACTTGAAGTGATGTGCCATTTACTAACAGATTAATACATTCTCTTTTATATACTCTCTTAAAAACGCATACTTTACTCTTTGAAGATGAAATTTCTAAACCAATGTTTGAAAGCAATTTAACTAAAATATTTAATGAATTTTGTACAAGATTAACAGCTTCTTGTATGTTCTTATTTACTAAATAAAGCACAAAGTCGTCCGCGTACTGAGATATCAAAACTCCACTACTTATAATACTTTCACAGATGTTTGAACTTACTATATTAAAAAGCAACGGTGATAAAGGGTCGCCTTGGGCTAATCCACGGCCAGCAGTTCGACACATGTAAACGTTATCTACTAATACCTTCAATCTTCTTTCTTTTAAAAAATACCATAAATATTGACATATTTTAGCTCCCACCCCAATAAAGTCCATCGTTTGCATTAATGACATGATATTTACGTTATTATATGCATTATCTATATCTAAAAAACATCCTATTGTCGTCTTATTTTCTGTAAAACCAGTTTGAATATGAGAAACTAAATTAACTAAATTGTCCATTGTAGATCGACTTTTTCTAAAACCCGTAGTATGTGAAGATAAGATGTTATTTTTTTCGATGAACCATTTTATTCGATTATTTAAAATACTGTGAAATATTTTACACAAACACGACAACATTGATATCGGTCTGAGTGCCGACTGAGACTGCGGATCGCGCCCAGGCTTAGGTATTGGGATGACTGAGATATCACGCCACTGATTGGGTACAAAACCGGTTGAAAGTGAACCATTATATAGCGATAACAAAATAGATTTGCCGTTCTCAGGTAGGTATTTAATCATCGAGTACGAAATATTGTCACAACCGGGGGATGTGTCCTTAGAGCGAATACAACAATTAAGTTCCTGTTTCGTGATTGGCGTCTCTAATTTTGAGTTATGAGAAACAAATGACGGGTCGTAAGGAAGTGCATAATCGGTAGTAAGGCTACGAAGTAGATTAGTGACTCGCTCGCCCTCAACATGTCGTCTAGCACTTCTGCGTCCTTTAAACCGTCTCATTTTATGCCACATCTGACTTTGAGAAGTTGTTCCGTCTACTGAATTGCAGAGATCCTTCCAACCTTTATCCCTTGCTTTGCGTACTAACTTTTGTGACTCACTTATCTTTCTATTGAGCAGCGATAGGTTATTCGGTGTAGGATTACGTCTAAAGGTTGAGAGGGCCAATCTACGTTTTGCAACTGATTTAGATAGGTCCGCATTCCAGTAGGGTTTGGGCATAAAGACGTTATCAGGGTCCATGTTAAATTTGATAAAAGGAATATGAACGTCTGCAGCTAAATTTAAATATTCAATAAAATTATCATAGTCGGCTTGAAAATTGTCTGACTGCTCAAACTTAATAAATAATTTTTCAAGTAAGCTTTTGTAACTATCCCAATCCGCATTTTTAAAATTCCGACGATAAGTATTTTTAGGTACAACTTTGAAATTAGTCGTTATATTGATCATTAAGTGGTCACTTCCAAGGGTTTCATTCATAATGTTCCAGTTAAATGTCAGAGCTAAATAAGAATAAGAATAAGAATAAGAATAATTTATTAAAAAAGTAAGTAAGTTCACAAGAATGTACATTAGGTGCAGTAGTATTATTTCTAAAACAATGGTATAAATAGTGCTTATATGTAAATTATAACTAAAATATTTTATTACAACTCCAAGATTTTAGACAAGAATTTCTATTTTTGGTAGGGACCTGCCCGATTTAGGTTCTTTCAAACCAGAGGAGACTAACGTTATATCGGGCGCGGACTGTTGAAGTTGGTTATTAGCTAACCTAACACGGGTGGATTTGCCGTCATTCAGGGTTACAAAACCGTTATCCAAAATAGCGTCGCAGATTTGGGATCCTCTTAAATCGGTCTTATAAGACCAATTGGTGTGGTGTCCGTTAAAATCTCCTAAAACAAGACTTTTTTTGTTAACTAAAGAAAAAACTGAATCCCAATCTTGCTGGCTGGTACGCACAGAAGGTGCGCAATAGACAGCAATAATATGTTCGATTTCACTACAATTGACTACTTTAACACACAAAAGTTCAATACCCTGGTTTGTGGTTTGAACGTCACAGATACATGAATGAATCGACCTATGTACAAAAATAGCAACCCCAACATCCCTATCTTTGCGGTAAATATTATAATTTGTCAAATTGAGATGGCTATCAGGCTCAAACCAGGTTTCACTAACGGCGGCAATGTGGACTTTCTCCTGTGACAAAATATTTTCAAATGTAACTAACTTCGGTCTTAAACTCTGCGCGTTCCATTGTAGTATAGTCAATATTACATTTTTCCTGTTATTATTCGTGGCTTACGAAAAAAAAATCTAAGTTCTGTTTAATTATAGGCCAATCTGAAATATTATCTACCACAACTAAAATTATCCATTCGACGCAACACTTTATAATACTTGTAACCTTAGTTAAAATAGATGTATTTTTCAAAAACATTATTTCTTTCAGTCTTTTAATTAATTCTCCAAACTTCACTTCTCTTTCTCTCTTTTCTTCAACTTCCTCGATAAACACCTCCGATTTATTGGTGTTCTGTGGCTCTGGATTTAAAAATAAATCATATTCAGATCGATTAGTTTCCTTACGTTTCCCTTGTTTTTTGGACGCTGATTGAGGCGCTTGTTTGATCTGTTGTTGTGTCCCTTTGTGTATTTGTGCTTTTGTCGATATGGTTTCAACATAAGGTGCAGATTCACGGTGCGACGATGTCGTATCTTCTACAAGTGGAGGTTTAGACACTAACGCAGAGAACGGTTTGATCGACGATACCTTAGGGGCAACATCTACTGGTGAACTTGGTGCTACATAAATTGTAAGGGCCTTTCTATACGTGCAATTAAATTCCGCCATAATGTCTCTTAATCTTTTTTCCTTGAGGAATGCTGGGCAACCTTTGTACAAAGCTATGTATGCACCATCACAATTGATACATTTAAATGACGTAGTATCGCAGTTATTATGGTTTTCTCCGCACTTCGGACATGCCACTTTGTTTGACGGACACCTCTTAGTCGGATGACCCAACTTCCAGCACTGCGTGCACTGTGATACCGGAAAGATGTATGGGTCCACCTTAATTCTCAAACCATCCACAGATATATATGGTGGTAAGAAGGAACCCTTAAAGCATAAACGAACGGCTTCACTTCGTGTCCAGCCTTCTTTTGAATTACGTCGGTTTAGTCAGAATATTGACACTAAATTGGCTGGTTTAGGGCACGCAATTGTATTTTGTATCTCCTCGTCGGTTAAATCTAAATCTACATCTCTTATAACACCATATGATAGACTATTTTCCATAGCCCGTTGTATACGCCAGCCCTTCTCAAGAAATTGTTTACAGCTTTCTAATCTCTCTGCGCTTATTTCATTCTGCATATCGAGGCGGACTTTGAATGGATTTATATATTTCACCCTAAGAATATCCGTAATGCCGTTATCTTTCAACAATCTGTCCAAGGCAAATTGTTTAGGCAATTGTTCACTATATGATATGTATATCTCTATTTTATCTATATCAAGCTTGTACTTCTTTTTTTCCTTTGGTTTCACCTCTGTCCATTCGCTATCATCGTCATCTCCTTTCCTCTTCTCCGACCTAGTTTCTCCTTCCATTTGAATAATATCTTCCTCCTGGTATTGTGTCCCTTCTAAATCTCGTACTACTATATCACTCCACGGACTACTGCTCGGCATAATAGTCGCCTCACAAGACGCATACACATGATCTTCCTTAGTTTCATTCATCGCGTAGACTTAAAAACCATACATCGTTAGCGATTGCGCGCAGCGAGTCAACCCAACGGTATATACATACACGATGGGAATAGCTACCGCGGCTGCGCGCAGGTAATAACAACAATGTAATAGGTGCGCGCGCGGCTTGAGTAGTTAGCATACGACCACCTCGCACGAACGCCGTATCGAGACTCAGGGTTAATTCGTGTTTTTTTTTTCAATTGTGACTTTGGTGGTATGTGGGACAGGGTGGAAAGTCCCACAAACCTCCATCCAACCTCCGACCAGACGGGTGTCTGGTCCGGGCAACTGCCCAACGGTTGCTGTCGGACTGTTGTATGTGTTCTAATCTCGTCGAAAACTTTGCTTGCGCGATGCAGGATTTGTGTGACGTCATGTCTTTAGTTCGTAAGTGGCGGCGTTGGTGCTGCTACATCACTCCCTTCCGGAGACCGGAGGTCGATAGCAGGTTGAGTCATCCGTACATCTTGTGATGAGTGCCTGGCCAGTGGAAGGTTGGTTCCCGTGAGTCGGAACCGGAAGTCGCAGAGTTCACGGTGAGTCGGAACTGTATGCGGTTGTGCCCCAGTGAGTCGGGGTGATGATATCCCAGTGAGTCGGGATAGTGATGCTGGCTCCAGTAGTTCGGAGCGGTGATGATGTCCCAGTGAGTCGGGACAGTGCTGCTGGCTCCGGTGGGTCGGAGTGGTGATGAAAGAAGCTGGGGGTGATGACCAGGAATGCGCGTCCGCAGCATGCTGGTGTTCAGGGTACGCCCGTAGATGCCGTGGGTACTGGCTGGCTTTGTGACTCACTGCTCGAAAGCTTGAGATAGTGATGCCGTCGTCACGACAAATTTATTCTGCACGAAGGCTGCGCTGACGTTCATGTTCGAGGGTCACCAGTTTGGGGGTAGGTGGAACAGGATGTAAAGTCCCACAAACCTCCATAGAAAAGGGAGGATCCTCCGACCAGACGGGTGTTGTGTCTGGTCCGGGCAACTGCACAACGGTTGATGTCGGACTATTTTATGTGTTCTAATCTCGACGAAAACTTTGCTTGCGCGTTGCAGGATTTGTGTGACGTCATGTCTTTAGTTCGTAAGTAGCGGCGTTGGTGCCGCTACATGACAATCTGTTAAACGCTTGTCACATTTGGGACTTGAGAAACTGAAAGTAGAATTAACAGGCGATTAATCCTCGATTACGTTAACAGCCCGATAATTGAGAGCTGGGAAACTGGCAGTTGGTGTCAGTAAGCAATATACTGATATATTTCCTACTTTCATCGCCGTCGCTTATTTGAAAATAAACCACAGGTTTTGATCATAGACTTGGTTGTTGTTTACTGTTTTTAAGCATTTATTACTTTTTCCGTTTATATTATTATTTTTTTATTATTATTCATTTATTTCAATCAACTTTGGATCATACAATTAAACTAAATTGAAAATTTACAATTAATACAAATTAAAATTACAATAAAATTTAAAATTATACATTATCATACATATTATACTAAATTAAAACAAAATCTTAACATTAGTCAGTACGTGAACCATGCAGCAATGGTTCACATACTGGCAGTCGAAACGTTCCGCAAAAGCGTTCAGGATACTGTTGCGGCTGGCCCGCACCCTACACACCAAGGATGTGCACCGCTTGCGCATGATTGTGTGGAAACAATCCACACGCGCCTCCGCAAACATCCCCGACGCGCTACAGAAGCGAGGCAGCCCCAAGAGCACCCTGAACGCGTTGTTGTATTGGACGCGTAGAGCGCTGTACTGTTTCTGCGTGTAATCAATCCACAGACTGCCAGTATAAAAGGACGTACAAAATGCCCTAAATAGGGCTATTTTGACGCCCCTCGAACACCGAGCAAATCTGCGAGCTATCATATTCGCACGAACAGACAGCGCCCTACGCTCCCTTTCAATGTCCGCATCGTCTTCCAGGCCAGAGGTTAATATATGTCCAAGATACTTAAACGTATCGACTCGTTTAAGTGGGCATCCATTAAGTTTAATTGCCGGTAAATAATCAGGATCCCTGCCCCTGGCCCGAAAGACCATGCACTCACTCTTATTCGTGTTATACAACAAACCATGTACTTCAGCATACTGTTCACATATCCCAATCAGCCTTGACAAACCACAGGCAGAGGCGCTCAGCAACACCATGTCGTCAGCGTAACTGATATTGTTTAGGCACACACCTCCAATATGGCAACCGACATGCGTGTTGCTGAGCCCCTCTATCAGCGCATTAATATACAGGTTGAAGAGCTTCGGTGAGGTTAGCCCCCCCTGCCTCACGCCGCACTCCAACCTGTATGGGGTCGAGTAAGCCCCCGACCATCGAACAACATTGACCTGATTGTTGTACCAGAATTGAAAAATACGGATCAGCTCGTCTGGCACTAACGCTTGTTGTAGTTTCCGCCAGAGCAGATCATAGGAAACCAAGTCAAATGCCTTCGACAAGTCGAGGAAGCAAGCGAACACAGGTGTACTTCTACTAGTGTAGTACTTGACAGTCTGCTTTAAACACAATATAGCTGTTTCTGTAGAAAGACCGGCTTTGAAACCAAATTGGTTATCATGTAAATTCAGGTATTTATCTAGTTTATAGCGCACACGGAATAATTTAATGAGCTATTTGCGCTATCCGCCGCTAGATGTCACTATAATAAATGCGTTTAATTTATAGCTGTATTTCGTTATTGATAAGATTTATATTTGCGTAATGGGGTCATTACTATTCGTCCTTCTCCAGGGATGTACCACTGTCCGAGCTTTCAGAATAGTGCCCATCACTTTTTGGGCCAGTTAATAAAACGATGTGTTTTTTTTAATATCGACATTGGTTTTAATATAGAATAGGTAAACGAGTACTATTTAAGCAACAAAGTCGAGGGGCTCCTATTTCTGTCTGCAAGGTCTAAAGTAACATGAAGGAGATAATGGGAGTCATATCCTTCGAAACTAACCTATCCGTGTCGGGCACCCTACGCTCCCGAGCTCACTTCACTCGCTCTTGGACTAATTATTTGACCATAATTATTGAATTGCCCAACCGTTACGTAGCAATATTCATAATGGCCAGGTAGCAGTTTAAATCAGTATACATTACATTGCCCGATTTGACTTGACTATATTCATAATGGCCGGGCATTATATACATTGCCCTGATTAATCACTTGGTCCATGACATATACGCTTTAAAATTAGAAGGAATGCTAACTCTATTATTTTCAATTTTAATATTGTAAAATCATTGTTTTAATGAGTTTTAAAACTATTTTATATTTAGTTACATTATTAACGCAATGAATCTGAAGTTATCATAATCGAAAAAAAATATAATGGAAAAGTGTTACTATAAAAATTAAAAATTATAATAAACAAAGTTCTATCAAAATAAAATACTTTTCTGGATTGTATGTGATAGAGTTAACAAATTACCATCAAAAGACTTAAAAAAATGGCTCCGAGTATCATGTACTTACATTTTATTGCAAAAGATCGATGCATTTATATTGTTTTTTGCCCTTGTGTAAAATTTGATATTTTTGTTTAGTAACGATTTTACTTTAAAGGTATGACATCTTCAAATCCTGGGGAGAACTTTGATTGAGTGATGCAGGATTTGTGTGAAATCAGTTCAATTTCATAGTTCTTAAGTGGATAGATGATGCTACAGATTAATACCTTATGTCTTGAGAAAATATGGCTGGTGAACATTCACAAGACATACAAATAAGACTGAAAAAGTTTCTGGTTAGTAAAAATGTTAAAGATAAGTTGATGTGTATGGAGCTTGTGAAACAACCTTGTTAGCCGGGAGCTGGTTTATTACTGAATCATGACACTTAAAGGAGCGTGCGTCGCAGCACGCGCTAAGTATCTATAGCTACTTATACATACATACATATCATAAGTGCAACAAAGAGTATGATAAGTTATTTCCCATCTGTAAAATTATACCCATAGATAAAAAAGTAGAATATTTGATAAGTCTGGAATATTATTATAATGATGATTATAAAGTTAATGTTAAAAACAAGTACAACACACGTAGGTCTAGAGAGAACAAACTGGTTCAACCACAGATAACAAATTATTATGTTAAGAGAAAGTATTTGGTACATAAAGTGTATAACAAAATAGGTTAATTAGGAGAAAATTTAAAAATTAGTAAAGTAGCAATTAAGGCAAAATTAAAAAACATTAAGGATAGCAAACAGAACTAAATATGTGCTTAAGATTAAACCATAACAGTATAATATTATATCTTTCTTTCTTTTTCGTTTCGACAGTACATTTGATCAAACTATTTGGGCCCAGTAGGTGGCCACGTTTATTGCAGCGTCAGAGGCATTATACGGGTCATCCAAGATGCAAGTGAATGGACAGTCGGGACACTCCAGCAAGTGGGGCATAGTCTGTACAGAAGCACCGCAATCGCACCGAGCGTGCGATGGACCAATAATTCCCCATTTTGCCAAATTATATTTGCAGCGGCCTACCTGGGTGCGCAACCGATTCAGTGCCTTCCACACGGGCCACTGCAGTTCATGACCCAGGGGCAGATGCTCCTTGGACTTAATGAAGTCATGAGGTAGTGGGTACTTCTCTAGCCACAGTTTGCTCCTCTCCCTAGACGGCCTGTCCTGGATCGACCGTGTAGTTCGCAGGAAGCTCTTTCGACTTTTTAGTCTACCCCGAGTTTTTAAGTGGCCGTAGAGGGGATGTCGGGAATCGGATTCCTGGTTCTTCTTTTCCATCGCGCATGTGACATCCCTTCGTACAGCAGGAGGTGCAATACCTACTAGTGGGTAGAGCTTATTTAGTGGAGTTGGTTTTAAGCAGCCCGATATTATCCGACACGTCTCATTTAGGGCGGTGTCTACTTGCTTTGCGTGGGCGGATCGGTGCCACACTGGGCACGAAAACTCGCCAGCAGAGAAACAAATAGACATGCCGGTTGTGCGGAGAATATCGGGTGTTGCCCCCCATTTGGTGGTAATAAGACGACGAAGCAAGTTATTCCGTGTCCCCACCTTCTGCTTTGTTTTATAGCAGTGTGATTTATATGTTAGAGCCCTGTCTAGCTTCACACCCAGATATGTAGGGTTCGGGCAATGTTCGACCTTAGTTCCCCGCCACGTGATGTTGAGTATCCGGTTTGCGTGCATGTTGCGAAGGTGAAATGCGTACGACTGTGTCTTCGATGGGTTTGGTCGCAGAGCATTACGATCGTAGTAGACTCCCAGTAAGTCAAGTGCCATTGTCAGTGTCAGTTCCACATCCTCGAAAGTCGCTGCTTGTGTCGCCAGAGCCAAGTCATTCGCGTACAAGAACCGCACCGTGTGTTCGGTGTTGGGCTGGTCGTTCATATAGATGTTAAAAAGCGTCGGCGCCAGCACACTGCCCTGCGGAAGTCCGTTCTTTTGGCGTCGCCATCTACTCTTGGTGGACTGAAAGCACACCTTAATATTATATAAGTAGTAGATTTGTAAGTATGGCGGTGCATTGTGATGTAAAAGAGCGCCTCTCGCCATCAAACGTAAAAGTTTGGCGAGTTTAGAATTAAGTAACACCTCTGTATTAAAATATCATTAAATAAAAAAAATAAAAAAAGTATATAAGCCACGTTGCTTGCAAAACGGATGATTGAAGGGGCCGAGAAATTCTGACGTAACGTTCAAATTCCAACAAATACTAACCTTACTCCACTTTTTCCACAGACGATGTTACACTACCATATAAACGAGACGATGCGCTACAGCGACATCTTCGCTGCGTTAGAGTCCCTTCAAGCACAGTTCCCCGAACTAATCGAAGACTACTCCGTCTCAGAAACCACCCTCGAAGAAGTATTCCTGTCCTTCACCAAGGAACATCAGACCGAACCACCTACTGTCTAAGATTTTATGAGACACTAGCTATTTCCCGCTGCTTCGCTTCCGTGACCTGTCGATAAAATTAGCATATGAATTGAGTCGAGCTTTCTAAATAATTACTTTGTTCAATGCAAGGTAGGCCACTATAGTAGATAAAATAAAAAGGTTTGCCAACTTTTTTAACCAATTCCTGACCACAATTTTCAAAATATGTCTGAAGAAAGTTTAAGAAACTACCTCCACTCTGTTCTTGTCAGTCGTCATGACAACATAAAAAACCGTTCATTAATAACAAAAAATAATATGTAACTGGCAATTTGAATGCGTTGAGGTTGAGGAAATGACTCGAAATATTGTAGTTAGAGGCTCATAAAATCGTCGATCAGAATAGAAGAAAAGCAACATTCGCGATAGTATTTTGTGACATAGAATAAAAAGGCAAATTTATGCTTTTTTATGGCTAAATATACGAAGTCGATAAATATTTTGTTACCGAACAATAATGATATAGGATTTGTCGGTCAAATCATAGCACACTGTTTTCGTGAAGGAAACGAATACACGAACGTAATGAAAATTTGAATACAGATTTCGAGATACATCCCATAAGGGTTTACTGCTTGATTTCGAATGTCATATGCTGGATGGCTAATTCCTCGAAGTCATCACATCGAACGTCCGAACTGCCGAAATGCCATAGCATCCTGTATGCATGATGTACCACAATTTCTAATATCCATTAGATCGATCGTCCGAAAAGCCATTGCAACGATAGTCATCCATCGAATGTCTATTGGTTCGACGTGCCAGGAAGTCGAAAGCTACATAAAATATTCAAGAAAGTAAAAGAAGGAATGTAAAATGGGATAACAAAATACCAACCAGGTTTAATCAACATATATGTATGTTATAGAAAATGTATGGAACCAGGAATTCTATACAATGCCAAGGAAATCTATAGAATTTCGGGCTTATTTAGCAAATGTGTGCAATAATAATTCTATCATTAATGAATGTACACATTGCCTAGGAAAAGCATGCATATCCTAGGATTTGTATACAATTCCTAAATGATTCAATAAAATGTGTTTAATAAAATAATAAATCTATAAACTTAACCAATATTCAAAATTTGTATTTATTAAGATTCTCAGTGCGTTCCAATTATATTATGAATTCCAAAAATTAAATCATTAGTCACACATTATATAACATTAAATCTCGACATTGGACAAAACTATAAGACTTAGTAATAATAAAAAATATTCAGTCAACAATCAATATGGCAGCCTTTTCCCAACTATATTGGGGTCGGCTTCAAGTATTACCGAATGCAACTGAGTATCAGTATTTTTCATAGAGTGGCTGCCTGTCTGAACTCCATAACCCAGTAATTGGGTAACACGATATCCCTTGGAAAGACTGGTGTTTGATTTCCTGGCTTCTGTAATGACTGTCAAAGATCTACAAATGACAGCCGGGACCAAGAACCGTGCGGCTGTTATAATTTAGTCACGAGCTCCTTAATCAACTTATATAATTCGACTTACTGGCACGTCGAGCCAATAGACATTCGATGGATAGGACTATCGTTGCAATAGCTTTTTGGCGAAACGGAAGCTCGATCTAATGGATATTCGAAATTGTGGTATATCGATTCTATGGCATTTCGGAAATTCGGACATTCGATCTGATGACTTCGAGGAATTAGCCATCGGGCATACGACATTCGAAATAAAGCAGTAAACCCATCCCATAATGCTTCGATGCTCGATGTCTAATGATTGATGGGTAAACATTATTTTTTAGTCTGTCAGGTAGATTAATATGTAATATTGGACATATACTACATATTTAAACAATAAATAACGATGATGCATATACAGTGCGTTGAAATTTCGCGTACCATCACATTTTAGTACAACTTTACTAAAAGTGACGTCACAAGTCCTGAACTTTGATGCGCTTTATCTTTTTAATTTTTTATTGATTTTCATAAAGCAAAAAATAAGTGTCAATATTTTTTGATAATCTTACTGACGGTCTAAATAGAATTATATTTTTTTACTCTTATGGAAATTACCTTTTTACTTGATTAACTTTTTTGTTTTTTTGTTTATCTCTCGTGTCTCCTGTGCGAGTCAGAAATAAATATATTTTCTTTTCTTGATTTCTTTCTTTCAAATGGTTATAGAGAGGGATGCTCGGAGTTGCCTTGCGTGATCGCATCAGAAATGAGGATATCCGCAGGAGGACCAAAATTACCCGAAGAATTGCAAACTTAAGTGGTAGTGGGCAGGGCACATTGCTCAGATCGGATGGTTGATGGTGCCGAAAACTTCTGGAATGGCGACCGATGACTTGGTTAAGATGGCGGAAATCCAGTGGAAACGAGACGCACGGGACCGGTTGTTAAGGTGTCATTTGGGGGAGGCCTATGTTCAGTAGTAGACGTTTATCGGCTAAAATGATGATGATGATGATTATCAATAGTTTATGTACATACTCATCCTACAAATATTATAATCGCGTAAGTTTGTGAGGATGAATGGATGGCTATTTGACAATCTTTCACGCAAAAACTAGTAAACGGATTTTGATGAAACTTTACAGAAATAGGTATAGCTTATGCATCAAAATATCACATGTCATAGGCTATAATTTATAACGATATTGGGAGAAGTAATAATACCAAGCGGGCGGCAGCTAGCTTAAGATAATTAATTTTCCCAGTTATGACCGCCTAGCGCTCATGATGTCCCGCAAACCCAGCTTTCCTCTCCTGCAGCTGGCCGGCCAGAACCAGGTGTACATCAACTCCGACGTGGTGTCCGGAGAACAGGAGTGGCTCGTCGTTCCCCGTGGGTTACGGAGACGATTACTTCTAAGGGGAGAGCATAAGGAAGAGGAATTAGTGACGGTGAAGAATATGAGTTCTTTTATTTTAATTATGGCATTATAAATTCATGACCGGTCAATGCTGCGACACTTGGAGGAAGCCTTGTATAGCAGTGGTCTTTCGGTAAAAATTCATGGCTAACTAAGGCCGGTGCGTGGATGGATGACCGTTTATTACACATCGAAATTCCTCCGGGCCTCGGCAAGCATGTTCAACAGTTGCTCCCGGCTGTTATTTGTACCTTACATATTTGTACAGTACATATTTGTACGCCTTGTAGCAATTATACCAATGGAGCACCAATAACTTCATAATCTGCTGCACTGGGGCATACCAAGAGGTGTCAAAACTATCATGGTGCGACTGAAAAAAGGGACAGAGTTATTTGTCTTATATAGCTGTCTCTCTTAAACAGTGGAAACATGATAGTTTTAATACGTCATGGTAGGGCCCCTGGACATTGAATCGTCGGCGGCTGCGGTGGGTCATGCACACTGGCTTACTCAGCATCAGGGCACCACTTAGCCAGGGTTTCACATGTTATTCCATATCCCACACATTCTATAACAAATTTTGACACTAGGCGTATTACTATACAAAATCAACCAATAATATAGACGGAAATCCACATCGCGTCTGTCGTCTTGCATGTGACTAATCGATTGTTCATACTCTTTTCACTTTGCCTTGCCGTATTCACATACGCAATAAGGCTGCTGATGTATCACTAGTGTACCGGACGGACGGGAGCGCTGAAGTTCTGTATACGGGAGGGTGTAAGACTCCTGCCCCAGCGCGTTGACGCCCTGTAGTCCTGGAGTGTTGATTGATGGCTGCTATGTGTTGAGTGGTAAAGGCTTCTTACACAGGCAATAAAAGACTTGATTCTTCATGACTATTTGAAACGGTTCTGCAGGTCTCCAATGCACAGAAGGAGGTGTGAGGAAACTATTTCCATGTCAATGGCTACGATTAGGTCGACGCGCATGTGCGTTCTCGAACCCCGAAACTTTACTTTATTGAGGACCGCAAAATCACTTGCAAATTAGTTTTTTATTTTGGTTAAATTTCATCACGTCTAAAACCTACAGATCAACAAAATCCCCCTTGTCCCCGACATAATTATTATATATGTGGTATGGTCCATAACTATATACCCTGAAGATATTATCCAGGAAGAATAAGGGAAGAAGGGAAATTTTGTTGATTTTTCAACTTAGAAGCTATTTTCTTCTAAAACTATACAATTTACATCTATTCTATTACATGAATCTTGTAGCCCTTTTATAAGGCTATAGAAATACATTACATCTATAGTTACATTTACAAGACAAAAGTCTATGACCAGTGTTTGTTGCCAGTGATTACCTATGGGACCGAGATGTGGTCGCTCGCAATGGGCCTTATCAGAAAGCTCAAAGTCACTCGAAGAGCAATGGAAAGGGTTATGCTCGGCGTTTCCTTGCGTGATCATGTCAGAAATGAGGATATCCGCAGGAGAACCAAAGTTACCGACATAGCCCGAAGAATTGCCAAACTGAAGTTGTAAGGTAGTATTTTCACCCTTACTCACCAGCGAGCTCAGGGGTAGATATTCTGCATGAGACAATAGCAGGGATGTTTTCACATGAAGTTGATTGAAGTAAAAGTCACACAGTTTGGTCAACTGATTTAATTCTTCGAGCATACAGTCCGTTATTACAATCTCTTGATGTTAAAAATATAAGTATAAACAACTTACTTTCAGAAGGAATACATTTTACCATCGATTCCCAATACTGGAGATATGATTTCTCAAACAGTACCGTTATCCTGTGAAGCTGTCCTCAAACTTTTGTAAATGATATCATCAGGAGTGTTCGAAACCTGCTGTAGCTTGTCTGCTAGTTGACCGTTATTTATTTATATTAATTACTAAAATACTCCTAAGGAGACATTTGGAACCCTGCCAAGGAAAATAAAATTGCATGATAAAATCAAACGCACGTGTGTCACGAACATGGAAATTCAGACAAATTAAAACTAATACTCACAGCACCTAATGAACTTTTGGTTCTTTCATTTTGACGCTAGCCAGCTTTCTCTTTTCCATCATCCGGGATATTTATTTATACCTAGGTTTTCAGGTTATAAAATTCACAGGTGCCACTCATAGATATAGTATGTACAAGATACACAGAGTCAGATGAAAAACGAAACCAAAAATATAAAATCTATGTGTTAGGGAATTTGTCCATGTGTTAGTTAAAAAAGTGTTGATAAAAAGTCCATGTTCAATATCGATACTTGGTGAACACCATAAGAAACACGATTGCTGGGCAAAAACCATGCTTTGCTTTAATTAAAATACAAATTACAAAATAATATCTCGCATGTATTTAAAATACGAAATACAAAATATTTGTATGTCGTGTATTTAAAATATAAAATACAGTATTTTAACTATTTTTATTTAAAATACAAATAACAAAATACAGTCAGTCATCCATCGTGACATTTGTACTAATAAACTTAATCAATACACAGAAGTTCGGTGAAAATAACCGTTTGAAATGAAAATGACCATTTACAAGGTACTTGACAATTTCACGTACGCGGTCGCCATTTTGCTTATGAAAGCTATCAAGCGCTATTTTCTGCAGAACGCATCTATTAATAAAATCGCTAAATGTATTTTGAAGCCACAAGTATTTGAAGTACTAATAACAAAATACCGCAGCGTCAGGTATTTGAAATTGATGACACGATTGGCGTAGTGGTTGAGCGATCGGCTGCTGCGCTGCGTGTCGCGAGTTCGATTCCCACACGGAACAAATATTTGTATGGCCTACAGATAGTTCAATGATAAATGATATTATTTGTGTCAGTTGGTTTGTACAAACACTTTTACATTTTTTATAAAAGTAGATGAGGTCGGCGTTTCCTATCTGACTACTCCGAGAAGAAAGGCCGAAACAAACTCGAGGTTACAGTCTCTTTTAAATTCCAGACAAAATCTTGGGTTAGATCATGTGAAACACCATGTAGACTGATGTCTGAAATGGTCTTTTGAGGAAAGAACCAGCCAGATTGAGTGGACCTGTCCAGTCAGTGCACGGATTTGTCAATAACCGTGCAGCTCTACTCAGAATTTAAGGAGCTCAACGATTTGACGAACAAACTAAACTAATTAATGCATACAATTATAATGACCCTAAATAGACTCCGCACTCGGCTTGGCCGCAGCAAGGACAACCTCCTCAGGTTCTCTGATGGCACTAGTCTTCAGTGCTTGTGCAGCATCTCTCCGCAGACCATCTCATCCATCTCACGCAGAGCGCAGCATGCCCTGTCACCTGTACTTACGAAGACCTTATGACTGCGTCACCGAATGGTATTGCCGTGGCTGAATTCTGGGCCAAGCACAATATTTAACTTTTCATATTTGCCATGGACACGCTAAGAAGAAGAATATAATGACATTCCTAAACCTACTCAAAGTAAAAAAACATCAAAACTATCCGATTTTTTTTGAAAAATAAAGGCTAATATAATAAACATGCAACTTAAAGTACAGTTTCGATAAAAACATCTTCTCAATCGTAACTTAAATCTATTTTAACAAAACCTGACTAAATAAGTTTGTATTCATGTCATGATGTCACTAAAAACGATTAAGTTTTTATCGATACTCATGACGTCACAGCTTTGTCAAGCCCTAGCGTAAACAAACAATTTACTCTTTTACAAATTATTTTCGCCAATTTTGTTTATATATACGAAATATACTTATATAAAACATTGGAAATCAATATGCTATTGTAAGACTCTTTTTCTGAGCCGATTACTAGCAGAAATTCGTCAAAATATGGTTCAAAACAATCCAAGGACAAAATTGTATTTACCTGTGAAACGTGTATTTATTGGGGTTATTTCGTCTTGTAACGTCACATTCACTCACAGAACAAGTCACCATAATTGTAAAATTAATATTATCAATTTAAATCTAAAGATTATTATTTAAATGCAAGAAATTCACCACGGCGTAAAACAGATGGGCCGCTAGGGATTCTTACTCGCGAAAAAAATTACATATCGGTACGTCATTCACTCTCTCTTTTTCTCTTGGGCGGTTTGTACTTGATTAAGATTTCTCACTCGCACGCTTCGTGTATTTTTTTTTATTTTTTATTTATGATGGGTTTGCTCTTGACTCTAGTCTAGGTCAAAGGTGACAGAGACAGAGTCGACGATGGAGCGAGCTTACCCAGAAGAAGCCTGTTCACTCTAACTTTGAAGAGATTCGGGTTGAATACGTTCGGAAACACAGACGCAGGTAGTGAGTTCCACTCATTCGCTGTGCACATTATGAAGGATGTTTGGAAGCGCTTGGTGCGTATTGGTGGAATGACAACAAGGTAAGGATGGTAACTTGCAGTGCGTCTAGATGTCCGATGGTAGAAGGGGCATGAGGTCGTGGAGTTCTTGAGCACACTCACCGAAGTACAGTCTGTAAAAGACCGACAAGCAGGCAACCTTGCGGCGATGAGCCAAGCTGTGTAGCTTGGCATCCGCCAGCTCAACGTCGCCAATGAGCCTCTTGGCTCTGCGTTCCACCGAGTCAAGCGCGGCAAGCTGATACTTAGCTGAGCCATCCCAAAGGTGGCTGCAATACTCCATGCAGGATCGGACTTGCGCTTTGTAAAGGGTTAAAAGCTGTCCAGGCGTAAAGTATCGCTTCACTCCATTTAGGATGCCCAGCTTTTTGGCCGCAATTTGAGCTTTGTACTCAATGGAGGCGCCGAAGTTGAGGCTGGATGTCAACTCCATGCCCGAGCCGATCAGTCACAGGAACAGACGCACCCCGAAAAGTAGGAGTTTGATCGAAGATACTCCTTTTTGCGGTAAAAAGACACGCCTGTGTTTTGGTGGCGTTAAAGGAGACCAGATTGTCATCACCCCACTGGGAGACAAGGCTTAAGGTCAAATCTGTCCTTTCCGCCATAGCCTCTCTCAAGGATAAAACTTCATCCACGCTGGTTCTTGCGCTGGACAAGTATCTCTCTGCAACAGTACTGTCATCTGCGTACCCAATAATACCAGGCTGAAGTAGGTCATTGATGTGTAGCAGGAAAAGAGTTGCAGAGAGAACAGACCCCTGAGGTACTCCGGCATCAATAGCCATGAAGTCAGAGGAGCAGCCGTCAATGACCACTCGGATCGACCGTTCATTGAGGAAGTCTGATATCCAGCTACAAAAACCAGCGGGGATGCCATAAGCAGGAAGCTTACTGAGTAGACTTGCGTGCCAGACCCTATAAAAGGCCTTCGAGATATCAAGCGAAACAGCAAGTGCTTCGCCGTGTCTCTCGATGGCTTCGCCCCAGCAGTGCGTGACATACACAAGAAGATCGCCAGTTGACCGTCCCCGGCGAAAGCCATATTGACGGTCACTGAGGAGATTGTTGTCTTCAAGGTAGGTCAGCAACTTACTGTTCAGTACCCTTTCCATAACTTTGGACAAAATGGAGGTAATGGCGATCGGACGGTAATTGGCAGGGTCTGCACGGTTGCCTTTTTTGGGCACTGGTTGCACATTTGCAAGCTTCCAGGATTCCGGTACCGTTCTTTTTACAAGAGAGAGGCGGAACAAACGAGTCAACACAGGAGACAGTTCTGGCGCACACTGCCTCAGCACTCTCGCTGGGATGCCGTCAGGCCCGCTGGCGTTGTTCACGTCTAGACTGCACAATACTCTCCGGACCTCTTTAGCGTGCACAGCGATCTCCGGCATGGAAGAGTCACAGTGAGGTACAGTGGGTGGTTGCTTGGAGCCACCGTCCAGACGTGAATTGCCAGCAAAAAGAGATGCAAATAAATTTGCTTTGTCTCTCGCAGAGTGAGCCAGCGACCCATCAGGTTTCAGCATCGGAGGTAAAGTGGGCCGACAGAAATTCGTTTCGACCGCTTTAGACAGGGACCAAAACTGTTTACTACCCGGAGGGTGCGATGCCAGCCTGGCCCCAATACGTCCAATATGGTCAAAACGTGCCCGACGCAGAACCCGCTTGCAGAACTTGGTGGCAGAATTAAAGGTTCTTTTTTTCGCGCGAACCCTACGCGCTCTAACTTTGCGGTCGCGGGCCCCGACCCAGGCTTGGTAGGCAAACTCTTTTCGGGCCTCAGCGAGGGCGCATTCAGCATTATACCAAGGTCGGGATTTGGGACCGAGCGGAATGTCGGAGAATGGAATGAAATATTCCATTCCCTGCCGAATCACATCCGCAACCACGTCCGCACAGCTCATGTCATCGCGGACGTACACACAAGACCCCAGCTTGCTTCTTGAACTTGTGTTCAAGAGAGTAACCCGGGTAGTTGAGGTACGCCACGTCTGACGGGGTTGTTATCTTCGTCTCTGTTAGGAAAAAGTAGTATCTTTATAGTAGTATCTTTTTGCGTAGCAAAAAAAATTCTAAATCTATGGTGCCACTGACCTCAAGTGCACTCTTGTAAAAGAATTAACAGTCATCTCAACCATAGACCTTGAACGTTTTATTTTTAACCCATAGACGCAATTTCTAAAGTATCCTTTATGTAACCAATTCAAGAATTTAATAGTTTATTATTTTGTATGTTGAATTTGTGTGTTTATTGAATTTTTTTTTCACACAAATAGGATATATTTTATTGATACGAATAGCAATGCCATACATATGCCAGCGCCATCTAGTACCTAAGTGACAAAACAATCAAGTAGGGACACATCTAATCGAACTTGTTTTTGATACAAGGACACCAGATGTCGCTAATATACATAGTGCTATTTATAATCGTTACAAAGTGGCAGTGGGCAGGGCACATTGCTCGCAGAACGGATGGCCGATGGGGCCGAAAAGTTCTGGAATGGCAACCGCGAACCGGAAGACGATACGTTGGAAGGCCTGCCACTAGGTGGACCGATGACCTGGTTAGATTGCGGGAAGGCGCTGGATGCGAGACGCACGGGATCGGTCAATGTGGCGACGCCTGGGGGAGGCCTATGTCCAGCAGTGGACGTCTTTCGGCTGAAATGATGAATGATGAATTGAAATAATAGTGGAGCAACTAGTGTGCCCTAGTTATAATAAATTGTACTTAAAGACGCTTACCAACGGAGTGTTTTTTTTTTTTGTGACCGGTGTCATGAACGAAACTAATACTTTAGTAGACATGAAATACCTTCCTTTTTATCCGGTGGATACATGCCTGGAGTTTTGAAAGAGCGGGAAGTGTGGGCTTTTTAATCGACTTCAAAAAAATGGCGGTTCTCAATTCGACTGTATTTTTTTATGTAAGTTACCTCAGAACTTTTTACTAGGTGAACCGATTTTGATGATTCTTTTTTATTTGAAAGCTGGTGCTTCTCATGTGGACTCATTTAATTTAGTTAAGATCTTATGAAGAACTTCGGAGACATACAACAGAACTCTTCAATAAATAATAGTTTAAAAACCGGCTGTGCAGGACGTAGCGTGTTCATTGGCCCCGAGAAAAGAAGGGCGTAAACCTTCTGGCCATTGCCGCTGAACGCCCCATCCACATCAACGAAAATAAAGGTTCTTGGATGCCTGGCTGCAGCAGTGACGAAGGGTTGCAAATCGACTCTAACGATTCAACGATGTGTTGGCTGTACTTGAGTTATTTCCAGATTCTGGGTTGCCTACTTCTGGATCAGCACTCCTGGTGTCCAGGTTCCGAGGTTCAGCTCGACAGGATCGAAAAGGGATGTCTTCATAAGGGTTGAAGTTGATGAATTAAATGAAACACTAAGTTATTCAGTACACGGCACGATTCTAGGGCTCTCAACAATTTCTGAGACGTGATTCTATATAAGAATTACTTCTTATTTACTAAGACAAGTACAAGCGACTAGCTTTGGATGACTACAAATTCTATTTGGGCCCGGGGGTTCTTTATACCCTCGCATCGTGCCATTATTGAGAGCCCCGCAAATTCTCGCCGAAAATAATTTTTAATTATGTAAAAAACCCTTATACATATTTGGTAAATAGGGTTACCGCACCCCTTCCATGGTGCCATCAATAGCTGGATTTCTTCGTACTGTAACACAGTAACGCCCCCTATCTATGTATCTAATCAATATACCTAATTTCCAGGTATTGATAGCTTCCCTAGACTATTTACATGAAATTAAAGGACAATTCCCTTTATTCCCCAGTTAAAACCTTAATAGCTTTTAACCTAGCCTAAGGATATCTATAGGTTGGGTTGACCTGCTGGTGCCAATAGCAGGCTGTCTGTTGACGTCTAGAAAAAGCTTATTTTCGGGAATCTTCTATGGGATATCATCCCCTATGTAATGAATCTATAAATTCCTAAGTCATTTCACCGACTTTAGGACCTCCTACTTAGGCTTACCAGACAATCACCGCCTATTATGGGGATTCTGGTAGCCAATAGACCACACTTTACATTTCCAGTGCTTATGTAAGTCTATCTAGGTCATATGCACATAAGGTGCCTCGCTATGTACAAATTTGGCAGCTGGTCACTTTCTTTGCGCCCAGCTACCAGAGAAACTAGGTATAATAACACTAATAAGATTGGGACGACACGATGGTGCATTTAACGGGCCATCGGGAGGTCCCCAAAAATTCCTTATTTTCGGAATTCCCAGGGGTGTATAGTCCCAGGGAATGCCAAAAACTGACTAAAAATTACATTTCCAGAAACCTATTTTCTGGAATTGTACTTAAACTACTTGAGCGATTTTCGCTCCAAAGTGATGGCTTGGTAGCTAGTCCAGCAAGCCATCCGAAAGTACTTACACCATGAGTACATCTATTCCCTTCATGGAGTTATTCCACCTGAAGGGTCTACAAATTTCAACGTTTTACGTTGTTTACATTTTTCACGGCTGCCTATCTCGTTGACTATCCAAGCGATTCTTCCCATCTAGAAACCGCCTGGAAGCCCTTTTAGCAAGCTTTCCAATGGTAGTACTTTTACCAGTACACCTATATGTTTCTAGGTACTTAGGGCACCTAAAACCGAAAGCGATTACCAAAACCAGACAAACAGCAGTTTTTCTATTATATACTGACTTGATATCTCAAGTAAATGGGCTTTATATAAAAGACTTCGCTAACTATGAGGTGTATATAGGCTTCCTGTCTCGGTCTAGGTCCCCCATATACCCTAAAATGACCTGAAACCATATATTTGGTGTTTGAGATATCAAGTCAATATTCTTATTTACATAGCAGAAACTATGTGGTCTTCACATAGTTTCATCATTATGTACTGATTACATGTCCAGTACATAGGATAAGCCCTTAAAAACATGATTTTAATTACTATAATATTTTCAAAAAACTCCAAAACTATATATATCGTGGTGCTCCATCTGACGGGCCATTCGGAACTAATCCGTCGCCGAGCACAGACGTATCGTATGACAGAAATTTATGTTTTTTACTATGATAACTCTTATCAGTATGCTTTCTAATGATTTTACTCTGTTAAGGGTGAACTATTGAACCCTATGACATACTGACAAATACTAAAAACATTATACTACTATCTCAAAAAATGTAGGTAAAATTTTAGTATAAATATAGACGGGCCTCTAAAATTCATTTTAGTATCAGATGGCGCGCCGTGGTGAGCAGACATGTCTACACATACAAACTTTAACTTTTTATGAACCATTTAGTATGGTTGATGACGCTTCGTCGCGAACATATCTCCCGCCGTGCAGTGCTGTGTCGACTCGCTGTGTCGACTCGAAGTGTTGTCGGCGCGGCGCTGCATTCCTTCGGTGAGCGACGGACGGCATTTCTCGGCTGCCGGCCAGGCCCACCGAGAGGACGGTCGCCGCTCCGGCATCTCTGGTTACTGGGGCAGTGGGACGAGTTTCTTCACCGGACGCTTCAAGGTACCGCCAAGTGTGCGTACCTCAGCAGTCCGGATTTCTCCGTCGATTCCTGGATACACGGCCACAATGCGGCCTCGCGGCCACGTATTGCGGGGCAGCTGGCCGTCGGCTATCAGGACAGGGTCACCCACTTTAAATCTGGGCCCACTACTATGTGGCTCCCGCCGGTTTTGGAGCTCCGGCAGGTACTCTCTGACCCAGCGACTCCAGAACATATCAGCGAGGATCTGTGATCGTCGCCATATTTTCCTGCTGTCTATATCTTGCTCAGTGAACGTGCCAGGTGTAGGTAGTCTGGCTGACCCACCGAGCAAGAGGTGATTCGGTGTGATGGATTCGTCATCATCACCATCTACCGACACGTGTGTCAATGGTCGGCTATTTACAATGTACTCTGCCTCACAAATCAGTGTGGACAACACCTCTTCGGTGGGGTGTTTCTCTGTAAGTACATTGCATAGTGTGTTTTTAACACAACGAACTAGGCGCTCCCAGGCGCCTCCCATGAATGGCGCTGATGGCGTTATGAAGCGCCATACGATGCCTCTGCGACTTGCCTCTGTTTTGAAGGCGTCTCGCAGCTCTCTGTCGGCGCCGTGCATGTTGGTGCCATTGTCTGAGTGTATCTCAGCTGGGCATCCTCTGCGCGCGGCGAATCGGCGCAGCGCCAATATGGCGGAGTCTGCGCTAAGGCTGGCGGCGATTTCAAGGTGCACCGCCCTTGATGTGAGACACGTAAATAGTGCTACGTATCTCTTCTGATGCTGCCGACCGACGGTGACGGATAGCGGGCCGAAATAGTCGAGCCCGGTATATGTAAACGGCCTCTTATGGTGAGCGAGGCGCGTTTTCGGGTGGTCGCCGGTCGCAGGTACTGGTGGCTGTGCCTTGCGTATACGGCAATGCAGGCATCTTGCTATCACCTTCTTCGCTGTTGGTCGCATCTTCACGACCCAGTAGTGCTGCCGTACCTCATTAATTGTGAGTTCGGTGCCACTATGTTGTAGACTGCGATGTGTCCAGTCTATGTACAACTGCGTTATGTGATGGTCGCCATGTAATATAGGCGGGCGCATCACTTCTTCAGCTACCTCTTGCGTAGCTGCTATGCGACTTCTTAGTCGCAGCACGCCGTCAACGACCTGAATTTGTAAAGGTCGCAGCGAGCTATTTTTATTTATTTCTTCAACGTTCGCTAACTCTGAAGCGAACGATTGTTGTTGTGCGACCTGGACAAGTATTTTCTCAGCTTCTTGGAGAAATTCTGCTTCTATAATTTGTCTGTTGACCTGGGTTGGTGCTCTGCATGCCTGCTTCTGCTTCTGTGCAGGTACAGCAGGCTTCTGGCGCCAGTCTGGGTCCTTTTCAGCGTTTTTTCTCGTCCGTTTATAGGACGTTATCTCTGTTCTATTTTTGCAAAGAGATATAAAACGCAGAACTGTGGCGGTCGCACGAAGCAGTCGCTCCCATCTGGAGAATCTGCCTGGCTCTGGAACGGCTTCTATGAAGCTCTTCTTGTCCCCTTCTGTGACAACGAAAGTTTTTTCTTCTCCCGTGTCGTCTATAGTCGGAGGTTTCTCTGTGGGCCATAATTCGGGCCCAAGAGACAAAAATCTCGGCCCGCAGTACCACTCGTGGTCCGAGTTGAACCGCAGTGGCACGTCACGGGTTGCTGCATCAGCGATGTTCATCTTGGTGGGTATCCACCGCCAATCTTCGACTTTGCTATTGTCTTCAATAGCAGCTATTCGGTGAGCAACGAAAGGTTTGTATACTCTCGCTCCTCTTCTAATCCAGGTCAGTACGGTCTTGCTATCTGACCAATACGTTACTGACGTGGGCTTGCAGTCGTGTTCACTCATCACTGCTGCGGCTACGCGGGTTCCCAATACCGCGGCCTGAAGTTCGAGTCTCGGTATCGAAAGCAGTTTCAGTGGGGCCACCCGCGCTTTCGCCATAACAAGGCTTATTAAGTGCTTGCCTTCCACGGTCGTGGCCCGCCAGTATACAGCGGTAGCATATGCCATCTCGCTTGCATCAGTGAACACATGCACCTGCATTTCTATAGCGTCGCTATATCCAGGATAGCATCTTGGTACGCTAACGTTTTTTAGTTGGCGTAAATGTTGTACCCAAATTTTCCATTGTAATGCTAGGTCAACATCTAGCCTCTGATCCCAGTCGACGCCTCGCCTCCATGCTTCTTGCAATATTTGCTTCGCCTTGATGGTTACTGGTGAGGCGAGTCCGAGTGGGTCGTATAGCGACGCTACTATTCTGAGCGCCTCTCGCTTGGTGGGCGCCTCTCGGTCCAAGATACCCTCAGGCAGACGCGCGAGTGTGAGGTTGAAACCCAGCGTGTCTTCGCCTGGCCTCCATATGAGGCCGAGTATCTTTTCCGACGTATCTATATCTCCAATGGATACCATCTCAGTTTGTATATGCGATGGGTCCATCTTTTCTAGGAGCTGCGAGCTATTTGAAACCCATTTCTTGAGTTCAAACCTCGCCTGTAGGTGTATTTTTCGCACCATACTAGCGACTTCTGCCGCCTTCTCGATAGTTCTATAACTATCTAGGTAGTCATCCATATAATGACTACGTAGTATAGCATTCACAGCTTCAGGGTGCTTTTCTATATATTTGTTTGCGTTCCAGTTCTTTGCAAAAATTGCTGTGCAAGGCGAACTGGCTGCGCCGAAAATGATGGACGTCATTCTATATTCTTCTGGCGCTCCTTCTCTGCGGTTTCCCCTCCACAGGTAGCGAAGCGCGTCTCGGTCTTGGCTCCGCACCTTCACTTGCATGAACATCTCCGCTATGTCACCGGTTATTGCAACGCAGTGACGGCGAAACCGCATCATTACGCCTGGCAGCGACTGTAATAGGTCGGGCCCAGTTAACAGGAAGTCATTCAGTGACATTCCTCTCGATTTGGCGGCAGCGTCATGTACGATGCGAAGTTTGTCTGGCTTCATTGGGTTGAAGACATCGAAGTGCGGGAGGTACCAAGTTTTGCCCGGCGTGCTAATTGCGGGTGCCCTTTCAGCGTACCCTTTCGCAATTAGCGAGTCCATCTGGTCTGAGTATCTTCTTCGAAGTTCCTGGTTCTTGTCCAGCTTCTTTTCTGTTGAGACGAGCCTCTTCAGAGCTGTCTCAAAGCTATCTGGCATCTCAGCATGCTCATTACGCCAAAGCATGGCGGTTTCGATGTGTCCATTCTCTAATTGGACAGTTGATCGATTCAAAATGTCCTCTGCCCTTCTTGCTGGGTCAGAGGCGGGTCGCTGTGGGTTTATGCACAACGATTCTATCGCGAAATGTTCGCGCAACTGATGATCCAAATTATCATCAGTTGTTATTCTATTGACATGATGTACTTGTTGTCGTAGTAAACTACTGTGCGCGCCATGTAGTGTCCAACCCATCGCTGTAAGTGACGCAATTGGTTGGTGTCTTGGACCTCTGCGAATCTCGCTGGCCAATAACAAATGCCAGTTGTCTTGGCCGACGAGTACTTTTGGCACGCCATTGTTGTACATCAACTCTTTTCTCAAGTCGGTTAAATGCTTGCAGCGTGCGACAACCCTATCGCTCACTGTTTGTTTTGCCAAGCTGAGTTTAGGTATAGTACGTGCTTTGAACTGTACCCTTCTGTCTTGCGGGCTAACCAGCGTCACCTTGACTCTTCTTGAGCATGGGGTGGTGAGCATGGTGTTGCCTATCGCACCGATCTTGAGCGGGTCCACAGGGCCCTCTGCCCCGACTTGCCTCGCGATGTCTTCATCCATCAGCGAAACGGTGGACCCATCGTCTAGGAGAGCATATGTTGCCACCTCTCCCGCCGGTCCGATTACCCGGACCGGCACTATCTTGAGGTACGCCTGGCTCGATGGTGACCCGAAACTGGCCACCGTTTCCTGAGGATCCTTCCGGGATTCAGGAACATCGGGCTTCTTGTTGGCTTCCCTCTGCTGTTGCTTCTTCCTATGAAGAAGCCGATGGTGCGTATCTCTGCACCCGTCTTGGCCACATTGTTTTTTCTTACAAGTGTGGTTGCCTTGTCGAAGTTGAAGGCAGCGATAACATAGATTGTGTTTTTTCGCTAGCTCCCATCGTTTCTCGACAGCTACGCCCCTGAATTGTGCACATCCAGTGGCGTAGTGATGTCCCACGTCGCAAACACGGCATTTTCCTACCGGTTGGTCCGTAGCTATATGCGTCCTTTGTGTGACGCGTCTGTTGGTGTTCGCCTCGGCCGAAGCGATGCCTTCGGGTGGGGCGAATGGACTACAGAAGTGTGCCTGTTCAGATATAAAATCACTGAACAATGAAATATCTGGCACCGATTGGTACTTCTCCGAATATGATCGGTACCATTGTGCTCGTAGCGAATTGGGTAACTTCTCTGTTAACAATCGCATAAGCTCCGCGTTCATAAGGTAATGACCCTTTTTTAACGCGCGGAGCGTGACTACAGCACCTCTTACGCGACTTGCAAACGCGCAGATGTCTCTTGGTGACTCACTGCAGCGCGGCAGTCCGCGTAATCTATCTGTTTCAGCTTGCGCTATGGAGTCTGGACGGCCGAACTGCAGCTCGAGTTCCTTCATGATGTCATCGGGCCTGGCATGTCCGATGAGTTCTGAGCTGACGGTTTCCATTGCACGTCCATGTAAGCTTCTCCTCAGCCTCGCTGTATTCTCGACGTCCGTAAAATACGCTCGAGTTGTCTCATATATGGCCCGAAATGATAGCCATTCAGTATGAGAACCATTGAAATTCGGCAATGTCATGACGAATTTCGACGCAGAGGGGTTCGGTTGGTCCCGCTGTTCTATTTTTCTGTCGGCTAGCGACGCTATAGCGGACGTCAACTCCGTCAGGAATGGACGGAGACTATCCCTCTGACCTCCTGTACACTCAGCTGACGCTGCAACTGGAGGTTTTCGCACTTCTTTTTCTTTAGGATGCTGACCTTCTATTTGCGATTTGGTGGCGGTCGCAGTCAGGGGTCTATGCATAGAATTTCTGGTTCCCCCTTCCACGACGTTATCCTCCTTCTCAGGCTGAGGTTCTGGTGCCTCTTCTAGCCATGAACGCACGTACTCGTCATTCGAGTTTCTGTCATCCAAGTATTCAGCTTCGGAACCCTCTTCCTCCGCTCTCTGAAGTGCAAGTTGTGCAAGCTCCAACTTAATTTTGAGTAAGTCTTCGCGAGCTTTATCTATATTTTTTCGTGACTGAGTCACTCTAGTTGACGGCGGACGGCTATGTTCGATACGGGCGTCACCCCGGGTAGTCATCGGCATCGCTGTACGTCTGTCTTCTTCGGAAATCTTCTCTTTCTGAGAAGGTTTCAATGTTGTGTCTGAAGCTCCTTCTAATCTGGTTAATCTGGTAGAAACCGCTTGATCAGTTTCTATTGGTTGATGCGTCGGAGTGCTTTCAGTTTGAGGCGCTAGATGGCGCTGCTCGTCCGCCGGCTCGGTCCCTTCGGTTGTGGAAGGTGAACCCGGCGGCAGCTCATGTCTGATGCCAGCTGGCTGATCCAACTCCACGGTCCATGCCTCCGGCTTCTTGCCTTTGGTTCTGGTTATCGGCATTGTTGTTGAAATATTTTCTTTTGAAAACTCGAAGTTAGTTTTCAAAGATAAGTCCCAGTTCCGGGCTTCAGCGTTCAAACCGACGATCTCCAGAAGTTAACCTCCACTTCGATTGACTATAATTCAATCTTCAAATAAAAAATCACTAAAAACTTACGGTCAGTGATAAGTCTTCAGGAAACTTCAGGCATTTGCTATACAAGTTTATTTTTCCCATAAACGTGTATGTTCTATTTGATTGACTATGATTCAATCAAATTCTAAATCACCGAAAAGTCAAGGTTACTTTTCGGTGGTGATGCTTCATGAACTGCTTGTCCAAAGCATCAGAGCCGTGCATCAATCTTCAGAGCACGTATCTTGCTCGATTGAAGAAAATTCAATCTTCAAATAAATCACCGAAACGTCAAAGTTATTTTCAGTGATAGTGCTTCAGGAACCGCGTAGTCAGTACATCCGAAACGTATCTAAGTCTTCAGAGTACGTTTCTTCCATTCACTGACGAAAATTCAGTCTTCAAAATTTTCCTGAAAACCTAGGGGTTGTTTTCAGTCATAAGGCTTCAGGAATTATTCTTCAATCATCAAGGATGCACATCAGCCTTCTAAAACGCACGTCTTGTATTTTTCTGACGGGCGCTCGTTTTTTAAACAAATCGCTAAAAACATAAGGGTAGTTTTCAGCGATAAGTCTTCAGGAACTATTCTTGGGGCTTCAAGGATGCGCATCAGTCTTCATACAGCATTTTGCGGCTCACAGAAAATTTTTTCTATCTTCTTACAATTATTGAAAAAATAGGGTATTTTCAATAACTGTCTCCAGAATTTTACCTCTTGGATCCAGCGGCAAATAGGGCACGTAGGACTTGTTCCTTGCAGTGCACGTCGATTTTTGGTTTATTTGTGAAATTAATTTCTCCAAAATTCGAAAAATTAATTCCACCACTATTTCTTCCTGACGTCCTGGGGCGCTCCAGACTTCGAATTTCGGCTCAAACGGGTCAACGTTGTGTTGCACGTAGCCGACTTAATATGCAGGCACCCAGTTGTTTTTTCTGGATCTGCTGTTCCCGACGTCCTGGGGCTCTCCAGGCTCCAAAATTCGGCTCGCAAGGACCATTAAATGTGCAGGACGTAGCGTGTTCATTGGCCCCGAGAAAAGAAGGGCGTAAACCTTCTGGCCATTGCCGCTGAACGCCCCATCCACATCAACGAAAATAAAGGTTCTTGGATGCCTGGCTGCAGCAGTGACGAAGGGTTGCAAATCGACTCTAACGATTCAACGATGTGTTGGCTGTACTTGAGTTATTTCCAGATTCTGGGTTGCCTACTTCTGGATCAGCACTCCTGGTGTCCAGGTTCCGAGGTTCAGCTCGACAGGATCGAAAAGGGATGTCTTCATAAGGGTTGAAGTTGATGAATTAAATGAAACACTAAGTTATTCAGTACACGGCACGATTCTAGGGCTCTCAACAATTTCTGAGACGTGATTCTATATAAGAATTACTTCTTATTTACTAAGACAAGTACAAGCGACTAGCTTTGGATGACTACAAATTCTATTTGGGCCCGGGGGTTCTTTATACCCTCGCATCGTGCCATTATTGAGAGCCCCGCAAATTCTCGCCGAAAATAATTTTTAATTATGTAAAAAACCCTTATACATATTTGGTAAATAGGGTTACCGCACCCCTTCCATGGTGCCATCAATAGCTGGATTTCTTCGTACTGTAACACAGTAACGCCCCCTATCTATGTATCTAATCAATATACCTAATTTCCAGGTATTGATAGCTTCCCTAGACTATTTACATGAAATTAAAGGACAATTCCCTTTATTCCCCAGTTAAAACCTTAATAGCTTTTAACCTAGCCTAAGGATATCTATAGGTTGGGTTGACCTGCTGGTGCCAATAGCAGGCTGTCTGTTGACGTCTAGAAAAAGCTTATTTTCGGGAATCTTCTATGGGATATCATCCCCTATGTAATGAATCTATAAATTCCTAAGTCATTTCACCGACTTTAGGACCTCCTACTTAGGCTTACCAGACAATCACCGCCTATTATGGGGATTCTGGTAGCCAATAGACCACACTTTACATTTCCAGTGCTTATGTAAGTCTATCTAGGTCATATGCACATAAGGTGCCTCGCTATGTACAAATTTGGCAGCTGGTCACTTTCTTTGCGCCCAGCTACCAGAGAAACTAGGTATAATAACACTAATAAGATTGGGACGACACGATGGTGCATTTAACGGGCCATCGGGAGGTCCCCAAAAATTCCTTATTTTCGGAATTCCCAGGGGTGTATAGTCCCAGGGAATGCCAAAAACTGACTAAAAATTACATTTCCAGAAACCTATTTTCTGGAATTGTACTTAAACTACTTGAGCGATTTTCGCTCCAAAGTGATGGCTTGGTAGCTAGTCCAGCAAGCCATCCGAAAGTACTTACACCATGAGTACATCTATTCCCTTCATGGAGTTATTCCACCTGAAGGGTCTACAAATTTCAACGTTTTACGTTGTTTACATTTTTCACGGCTGCCTATCTCGTTGACTATCCAAGCGATTCTTCCCATCTAGAAACCGCCTGGAAGCCCTTTTAGCAAGCTTTCCAATGGTAGTACTTTTACCAGTACACCTATATGTTTCTAGGTACTTAGGGCACCTAAAACCGAAAGCGATTACCAAAACCAGACAAACAGCAGTTTTTCTATTATATACTGACTTGATATCTCAAGTAAATGGGCTTTATATAAAAGACTTCGCTAACTATGAGGTGTATATAGGCTTCCTGTCTCGGTCTAGGTCCCCCATATACCCTAAAATGACCTGAAACCATATATTTGGTGTTTGAGATATCAAGTCAATATTCTTATTTACATAGCAGAAACTATGTGGTCTTCACATAGTTTCATCATTATGTACTGATTACATGTCCAGTACATAGGATAAGCCCTTAAAAACATGATTTTAATTACTATAATATTTTCAAAAAACTCCAAAACTATATATATCGTGGTGCTCCATCTGACGGGCCATTCGGAACTAATCCGTCGCCGAGCACAGACGTATCGTATGACAGAAATTTATGTTTTTTACTATGATAACTCTTATCAGTATGCTTTCTAATGATTTTACTCTGTTAAGGGTGAACTATTGAACCCTATGACATACTGACAAATACTAAAAACATTATACTACTATCTCAAAAAATGTAGGTAAAATTTTAGTATAAATATAGACGGGCCTCTAAAATTCATTTTAGTATCAGATGGCGCGCCGTGGTGAGCAGACATGTCTACACATACAAACTTTAACTTTTTATGAACCATTTAGTATGGTTGATGACGCTTCGTCGCGAACACCGGCCAAGTGCGAGTCGGACTCGCGCATGAAGGGTTCTGTACCATTATCGCAAAAAACGGCGAAAACTTTTCCAACTTTTTTTACTTTTCCAAGTACATTTATAAGTTGGTCGACTATTACTCGTAAAATTTTATGCCTACTTAGCTGTGATATTTTTTCATTTAACTTCGTTATTTTACCGTGGTTTTTTCACATATCGGGGAACTTGCACTTGCAAAAGAATATTTAGAGTCTAGCTTAAAATGACGAATTTATCTCAAGTGGCGATCCTATGACAGATCGCCACTTGAGATAAATTCGCATTGAAACAATAAGATTTAGTCTATCCTATTTAACTTCATACAAAATTATAATTATAATATGTACTAGGTACCTGTAAAAGATGACATTAATATTGCTGATTATTTGTATTAGATTCACTATTTTTGACATTTCATTTTTGACGTAACTATAGTTTTCTCAATTTAATTGTTACAATGTTAAATATTTTTTTTTTAATAATAATGTTAAATGAATGCTAATGATAAGGACAGGAGAATGATAATTAAAATGCTTGTAAAAGGCTGCTAAGTCTTGCACTTATATAACAAAACACTAACTATACACTTAGTTCGCAATAAACGTTTTTACTTTGACTTGTCTCTAACAAAAATTTGCATAATTTTACGTAAACGGATACCTGAATCGAAAAATGGATTTCACTGACCCGTAATATTTTTGAATGCCCTTTCCAACGATACCCCACCCCATGAAATAGACAAGAGCCATAAAATAGTTATTTATGCTACAAGTGCGGAATGTTGGTGATTCCCGATGAGTAGCATATTTATTCACGAGCAAGTGAAGCGGGTGAGTGAATAAATAGACACGAGTCGGAAATCATCTTACGTACGTGTATCATACAAAATTTTACTATGCATTGTGCGAGGAAATAAAAAAATATTTCTAAACCAAGCAAGAAATGTATAAAATGGTAGGGTTATTCAAGCGCGCTCAGCATATTCACAGATTAACGAATAGTTCCTCGGGCATATCTACTGCGCATGTGCAAATAGCTGTCACGTCATAACGCAAAAAGGCACGAGCAAAATATTCATTCTGCCAAACATATTTAATGAATATTTAAAATGAATTTATTGATCAAAATCTAAATCTAGAGTAATAAAAAACGCCTTTAATGAAATATTAGTTTTATTTTACCTTTTATATGAAAGATAATCTGTACTTTTTGCAAGTACAAGTGCGGAAATCACCTACTTTCCGCACTTGTAGCATAAATAACTATTACAATGCATGTCCTCGAAAAGAGCGTTTCCTGTTTTTTTTTTTTTTTTAACTCCAAATGTCAGCCCGCCGCATAGAGTTTTCATTATGCTTCTGTGTTTCGTTCTCGAGATTAGATATATATACACTTGTAGTCACACACACAATGTCGCCACTACTGCATAAATTCAAAGAGAAAAAACAAAATGAAAAATAGATGTGGGTACACTGACAAGTCTCATAGGTTTACCGCGTTCAATACCTCATTCACATTCCAGTGCACCGCCACTTTGTATTTATATTGTTGCGTGTTTCTTAACGAAAAATACCGAAAAGGAAACGTGATGACAAGGATTCATTGAATTAAATTAAGAAGAAAATTAAGAAGTTGGAAAGAAAATTGTTAAAAGGACTACGTAGATCTTCATCATCCTTGGATTCTGAGCGGATGTTTTCAACACTTCACGGTACGTTAATGTTTACGTTTTTTAACGGATAATAAGTTATAAAGTCTTATTAATAAAAATGGCGTATTCCCAGCTTACTCCGAAGTTACTCTTGGACTAGCGTATCCCGGAGTAACTAAGGATTAACATAGATCTAGCCACAGAACAAAAAAACGCCTACTACAATAGAAGTCGCAAGTGGGTGGGGCCCGCGTACCCCGAGTTTTGCATAGTTCTGCATATGTTTCCTTCCGCGCACACACTACACACATCAGTCTTGGTTCAACCGTCACGGTGAAAAAAACTTGAAAAAACATACAAAAATGCCTTATTGTGCTGTTTTAGAATGTAAACACGATAGCAGAACCAAAAATGTGTCAAATGTAGGTATATCTTACCATCGGCAAGTCTTAATTTATTTTATTTCGATAAAAATGTAAAAACAATATTTTATTAAACAAGACAAGTAAAAGTTGATTTTATGATGTTAAATTTAAGGTCTACTTTCTTTAAAACTCAAACAATGTTCTCGAAGATTCCAACTATGCACCTGTCACATTCAGCTACTCAATTAGAGATTACCAATATCGATAATGAGTTATCGATACTTTAAACTTACAATATTCGAAAAAATCTTCTAACGCGCGAAAAACATAACCCTTTCCTTGCAGCCGTGTAAAAATAAAGATTACGACGAATTGAGAACCTCCTCCTTTTTTTGAAGTCGGTTAAAAAGACAACACCCTTCAAAATCAACAAAGTGTAATAATAATAACACATGAACATAGAACCTCCTTCTTTTTTCAGTCAGTTAAAAACTGGCTTATGTGTTAGTCTGAAATTTAAGATCTACTGGTGTATAGACCTAAATTTCATCAGTTCATTAAGGAAGTTAGTCAAGCTAATCATAATAAGAGTGTAGCCGCAGGCGAAAGCTTAAGCTTCCCATATCAGTAGGACGTATTGCATTTGTAGTGTAGTCTATCGCATCATCAGCATCAATCATCAATACATATAACAAATCTGTAGAAAAGTATTTTTTGTACATCGAAAATATTGCCAAAAAAATAGCCAGTGTGTTAAAGGATAACCAACAGAACCTATATCCGGCATTTTTGGAATTTTTGTCTGTTTATTTGTGCACGCATCACGTGACATGTACGAAACCAATGTAAATAGTATTTATACATAAACATTGTGCGTAACTTGAAGAATTACTTAGTTTTTGTGTCATCGCAATCGGTTCACTCTATCAAAAGTTAGATGAATTTAAAGTGTTCAAGAAGTAAAATTATCACAACACTCGCAATTCAGATACTCGGAGAGTTGAACTCGATATTCGATAGATGGCGTTGTGAATTTAAAGTTATTTTCTGACGGTGTTAAGATTCTCCGCGAAAGATTGATGACTATAGAAACAAATATGGTCGGTAGGTAAGTAGGGTAGGCAGGAAGGTAAGTAGGGTAGGGTTGGCAAACAGATCACGGGAGCGAAGCCGCTTGTAATTAATAATAGTACACCAAAGACTACGTACAGTACAGTACTGTCTTTCCTTTCATTTCATCATCATTCCTTTCATTAAATCCATGGAAAGGTTGTCTTGAAAAGATCGCTTTTAGCGATAAGGCCGCCCATTGTGCTACCCAGTGTAATGTTTTCTTCGTCTATACTTTCTGTAACTTATATGGTGTACATAATTAAGAGTATTGTATTCTATAATTCTATTGATAGAACAAAAACACAAAGATACGCCCATCTTTGTATCAATAGAATCAGTTTCAAAATCGGATCAGTAGTTAACCATAAAATATCTTAATAATACTTTCTATAAATCGTAAGTATTGGAATAAATTTATATAAAAACTTGATTACAAACATAATAATATTTATCGACTCTAGTTATTGGGCGCACGGTTGGCGCAGTGGTTGAGCGATTGACTGCTGCGCTGCGTGTCGCGGGTTCGATTCCCGCTCGGAACAAATATTTGTATGATCTACAAATAGTTGTTCCGGCTCTGGGTGTTTGTGTATGTGAAATTATATGTTTGTAAACGCACCCACGATCCAGGAGAAATTCCTAGTGTGGGGCAACGTTTTTTTTTTAACTAATCTGTATTTTGTTTGAAAATAATACGGAATGTCGATAAATAAGTCAACGACCGTGGTACATTACTACAGGAGGACGAGTAGCAATGACCTCATTTCGCAAATATAAATCTTATCGGTAACGAAATACGGCTTTATATTAAATGAATTTATTATAATGACATCTAGCGGCGGGTAGCGTAACTTGCTCATTAAACTATTCCGTGTGCGCTTTAAACGAAAAAAGTAATAAATACTCAAAAAGAGTAGACAATAAACCAACTCTATTGTCATAAAGCTGTGGTTTATTTTCAAATAAGCGACGACTGACATATTTTCACACCAAAGATTTCTTAGTGTTATGAAATACAATTAATCTGTATATGTGTGAGTTTGGGTACGCTGGTTCCGATACTAATAAAGCTATATGCGATTTCTACTGTCTTCTCTGTTCTGTGGATCTAGCAATGTTATTAATAAACATGGAATAACCTCGGACTAACTATTCATTTCTTAGTCTTGGATTTACGCGTAAGCTCTGGCAACCCAGTTGAATTTAAAAGTAAAAAGAATGAACTAGTGAATGAAAAATAAGCAAGTTGAAGACATTATGTAGAAAAAACACTGACCTCTAATATACAATGTATGATAGACACTGACCTCTAGTATACTAGTACTTGTATGATAGAGGTCAGTGATGATAGAGGTCAGTGAGAAAAAGCAACTAAAAATGACATCTGCCATAGAGATTTGACAGTAAAGGTGAAGGATCCCTCCTTTTCAAATTATCGTATTACCTTTAAACTTAAAAATTACATAAAATTATGATTAATTAATTAATTTATAATTTCGTTGACTAAAGCTAAACAGCTGCCAATGACCTTATATTTTTTTAATGTATTTTTTTTTAAATGTGAAGTAAAAAATCAGTCTATGTAATAATTGTGGTTGCGAGAGTTTTTGGCGGGATTTTTTCGAGTGTAGTTCAGCGGCTGTTAATATTACTTATTTGCAAATTGATTCCTAGTGGATATTGTGATATTAAATTGGTGTAATTTTATGTCTCAACTGTCTACGCAACTGGTCAATCTGTGAAAACATTGACAGAAGCGATTTCGGGATAGTGGAGCGGAGAATTTTATCGTAGTATTGACTACCTCCCGCAAAGCTTACTGGGAAGGCTTACTGGGAAGGCTGACTTGATACAATTTGCTGCCAAATACTCCAAAAAACATTAGAATCTGTTGCATCCGCATTCTAATGCATACTAAAGAATTCAAGAAGGATATTATGCACTGAACACGAGGCGGTATTGTCTAAGACCTTAGCCTGCACAAATAGGGCGATGCAAAAAAATTAAAAAAATTGTGAATGCCATAGTTACACTACCTTGTTCCGACCTTAAACTAGCTGGCACTATGGTTTAACTTTTAGTCCGAGACTAGTGTCAGATTAGTATAATCCCTCCTTATTCCGTGTTTATTAATACGGATTTTTTTTAGTACCAACCTAATGCTTGGAATAAAGTTATTCTTACCTTAGTCCACGTTTATTAATAAGACGGTTAGTGTTTTATGGATTAACGTTACAACGTACGAGTTGCAACTTATCCTTTTTCAAACTCGGGTATACGATGCAACGTCTTGAGTTCATCTTACCCGCTGTGTCTGTACATATGGTTACATGTAAATATTACTACGTTACCTGTTTAGGTACCTAATTATAACCATGTAGCAATTTATGTATATACTAAACTCGAGTTCACGATGTAACGTCAATGAGTTCATCTTCCCCGCAAAAGTAAAACATTTGAATTAAATCCGTTGTTACCTGTTAAGGTACCTATACGTACTTACCCATTGTCATTATTTGTCATGCGTACTTGCATCGATTTACACAACACTTATATTGTTACTATCCTAACGGGAATAGTATAGCAATTTATTATTTCCGATTGCAGATAACGTAATTATAGAATCGGAAAATAATGAAGATCTACCGGTGGACCTTGACGAGCTGGTACCATCGATTAGCGCATCATGCTTGGAGTCACTGCAGGTGTCAAATTTACCTGAAGCGACACAAGAGCCTCCTCCCCAGGCAACGGCTGAAGTGGCTACCACTGCTGAAAAGGAGGATCAGCATGATGATTTAGACGAAACCGTGTTGGAAATATTGGGGACTGATCCATCAATCAGAACATTGTTTGGTAAAGATATCCAGAAGGACTTAGCCGTACGTAATGAGTTCATAGCCACTTCGGTCTAACAAAAGAACTCCGCAAGGAGCTCTTAGAATCCCATTTGCCTCCAGCTAACTGTAAGCTTATAAACGCACCATCCTTTAACCCAGAGATTAAGGCGGCTGTCACTGACGCCATATTAAAGCGAGATAATGCTATGCAGGCGAAACAGAAGCAGATAGGCAGTGCTATCGCATGTCTTAGTGAAGCTATTACTATTCTTTTGTCCAAAGAAACAAAAGATCAAGACACAGAGCGCATCTTGTGCGACTGTCAACATAATGATTCTGTCACTAGGCGTAATTTTATCCTTGCTGTGCTGAAAAAAGATTTAATAGATCAGAAGCAGGTGACCAAAATAGATAGCTTACTCTTTGGTCAAGAGCTCGCTGATACGTTGAGAACGGCTAAGGCTATAAATAAGTCAGGAGCTGAACTAAAGTCTATTCCACCACCCAAAGTTTTAGCAAACAAGCCAAGGCCTCCACCATCCAACAGAAATTTAAACTGGAAGGCTCCAGCCCCGTACCGCAGACCGATGGGGCCTCGGAGAACGAAGGAGTCTGCACCCTCGACGAAGCAACAGTACGCGCAGTCATCCAGAGGCTCACGTTTGAGCAACAGCCGCAATCATCAATAGAAACTCCGGTAAATCTTGCCCGAGGGCTATGTAATTTTTACGATCAATGGTCGCAAATAACATCGAAACACACTGTACTGTCATGGATAAAGGGTTATGAAATTCCTTTTGCACAAACTCCATTTCAGATTAATATGCCACCGTCTAAAAAATATTCTCGTATAGAAGAATATGATTTTGACCAGGCCATAGATAATTTATTAACTATAGGTGATGTTTCAAAATGTGATCCCTGTGACGGGCAATTTATATCTAATGTGTTCTTGGTACCGAAACCAAACGGAAAAACTCGCTTAATTCTAAATTAAAAAAATTGAATGCATTAATTAATACAAAGCATTTTAAATTAGAATATCTTAGAACAATAGTTAAGCTTATTTCAAAAGATTGTTTTATGTCGACAATCGATCTTAAAGACGCATATTTTTTAATTAAAATTCATGATAATTCAAAAAAAGTACTTAAGATTTAAATGGAAAAATAACTTATTCGAATTTAATGTTCTGCCGTTTGGTCTCAATACCGCGCCCAACGTTTTTACCAAAATCATGAAACCTATTGTCAAATTATTAAGATGTACTGGTAATTTGTCAACAATATTTATATCTTGACGATTTATGTCTTGTATCACATTGCTACAGCGATTGTATTGATAATGTTGAAATTACAAAGAAATTTCTTTGTTCTTTGGGCTTCATCATAAATGAATCTAAAAGTTGTCTGCTTCCTAGCAATTCATGTAAATATTTGGGATTTATTATTGATTCTAAAACAATGGAAATTTGTTTGCCTGCTGAAAAACGTGAGAAGATAAAGAAGGAATTGTTAAAATTTAAAAAACTCAATAGGTGTAAAATTAGGGAGTTTGCTCGCTTAGTAAGACTTTTAACATCTGCTTGTCCTGCCATTGAATATGGCTGGATGTATACCAAAGAGTTTGAGAGATGTAAATTCTTAAATTTAAAAAGCGGTGATAATTATGAAACGTTCATGACTAATCCTTCTACTTTAGTTTCAGATTTTGATTGGTGGATAAACTGCATCAATAAAACTGTTTGCAAAATTAAATTTGATGATCATAGTTTGGAAATCCAGTCTGACGCCTAAACTATGGGATGGGGTGTAGCTTGTGCGGGAAAAACGGCAAGTGGTTGTTGGAGTCAAGAGGAAAGAAATCAGCATATTAATTACTTAGAATTAATGGCTGCTTTCATTGGTCTATAAATTTTTGCAAAAAGTTATTCGGCTGTCAAATTATTACGAATTGACAATACGAAAGTGATTTCTTACATAAATCGAATTGGAGGTGTTGCAGTTTCCCCATTTAACCAAACTTACCAAAAATATATGGCAATGGTGTGAGGCTCGCAACCTTTTCATTTCTGCTCTTTATATCCCATTAGTCGAGAATAGTATCGCCGATGCTGAATCGAGACGAGTTCACCCCGACATTAAATGGGAATTATCTGACTTTGCCTTTCAAAAAATAATTAAATCTTTCGGTCAGCCTGATACTGATATTTTTGCTAGCGGTGTAAACAAAAAATGCGCTTAATACGTATCATGGCACAAAGATCCTGACGCTTAACAATATTAACGCTTTTTCAATATGTTGGTCAGAATGGTATTTTACGGTTTTCCTCCATTCGCAATTATTCTAAAAACATTAAGAAAGATTATAAGTGATAGAGCTAGAGGAATACTAGTTGTCCCAGCATGGCCGTCACAGCCGTGGTATCCCTTGTTTTATAAGCTTTTGCAAATTTTTATATTTCATTCTTGTCAAGAATAAATAATTTCTCATTCCAGCAACCGTCAAATACACAAGTACGCTTGAAATATTCACAGAATATTTAGTTGTATATTCACTTTAAAAAATAATAATTATTAAATTAAAATAAAATAAAATAAGGGGGGCTTCCATACAACAAACGTGATTTTTTTGCCGTTTTTTGCGATAATGGTGCGGAACCTTTCGTGCGCGAGTCTGACTCGCACTTGGCCAGTTTTTGTAAGAACAACAGTGTTAATATATATGAGGCCTCCATACCGAAGATAATTAATTTTTTTACCGAATTATTCGAATCTGGTGCGCAATTTGGTACGCTGAACAGTTGTAGGTCTGCACTGTCTTTAATTTTAGGTCAACAAATCAGTAAAGATGATCGGATAAAAAGATTATTTAAAGGGCTATTTAGACTTCGTCCACCTCTGCCCAAATACGATTCAACGTGGGATACTTCATTAGTTATATAAACTCTGTCTACCTGGATACCTTTTTTTTTTTTTTTGTTGGGAATTCATCCAATGACTTTTCCCGCCCTGGGTGAAGCGGGAGGGTGTGTCAGACTTTTACTGACTAAAACCCACCCGTGTTCCTTCAGTTGCTTGTGCCAGGGCCGCGGTAACTCTCTTTCAAATTTATCCGCGACCCAGACAGGCATCGACCCTAGCGGACCCCTTCAACATTTGCTGTCATCTCTTTGGGGCGCGCGTGGAACACTACGCGCCGTCAACTTGGGCCTGGTCCTTATCGGACGGCGAGCTACCCATTACTCGCCGTCCGCAAGCCCGTGCCTACGGTGGCCGAGAATCGGCTTGCGACTCCCGACGCTCGGGGCGTCTCCTGCGGTGGCTAGGGGCGTGAGGGCGTCTCTGTTATGTCACCCTCGAGCGTTCCGCCTCCTCCTTCGCTGAAGGAAGTGACAGCTTCCCATTTCCTCTTGCCCCGTACCATGGCCTGAACCAGGGCCGGACGCGAGAGGTCGCCACCGCTGATCGCCTCAACGAGGACACGGCGGTGCTCCGCCCAAGCGGGGCAGACCTCCACCGTATGTTCCACCGTGTCCTCCGGGCGATCGACACAATGGTGACACCCGGGCGTTTCCTCCCGCCTTATCCTGAACAGGAACCTCCCGAAGCAGCCGTGTCCGGTGAGAGCCTACGTCAGGCGAAGGGGGAGGACGCCGTGGCGCCTCTCGAGCCACTCCTCAAAGAGGAGCCTTATCGCCGCAATTGTGGCGTGACCAGCACTGGGTTGCGACAGTTGCTCTCTCCATGTCGCCATGAGATCCTGCCGGAGTACTGTCCACCGAGTCACGATTTGTCGCGGCAACGGATTTTTGCCCCGGCGTTTCGCCTCCTCGCGCCACTCCCAAATGTGCGCGAGGACTTTTGCCTCCAGATCCCATGGCGGCAATCTGGCAAGGAGACTCGCCGCCTCACCGGAGACCGTGCGGTATCCATGGACCAGCCGGATGGCCATGACTTTTTGGGACGCGTTCAACCAGCGGGCTGGTCGCCGCCTCAAGGACCGCACGACCGACTTGTGCAGGGCCACCTCGAGTCCCAATTGCCGGATCCTCTCAACGACTGTCGCAACCCCGCGTGTCGCTAATTCGGCCGCCACCTGGTGTGACCTCCCCTTCGCCAGGACCAGCGTGTCGTCAGCGTAGCAAATTACACTGACGCCCTTAGGGAGGTCGGCGCGCAGCATTCAGTTGTACCCGATGTCCTACAGATGCGGTCCCAAGACCGATCCCTGTGGGACACCGCACGACATCTCTTGCCGGTTCCACTCTCCCTGGTGACCGGGGTAGATGACGGCCTTGTCCGTCAAATAGGCCTTGACCACGCGACAGAGGTAGGGCGGCACCCGGTGATACCCAAGTGCCTCCCTGATGCAACTCCAGGGCAGGGTGTTGAAGGCATTGGCGATGTCTAGAGACACCGCCAAGACGACCCTACCCCGGGCCACTGCATCCCCCGTCATGAGGGCTCGCACGCGCATGATAGCGTCCACCGTAGAACGCCCTCTGCGGAAGCCAAACTGGCTCTCCGCCAGATCCGGCCCCACCCGCACTAGCTGCCTGACGAGGTGGTCTGCAATAACTCTTTCAAAGAGCTTGCCCACCTCATCAAGGGGCCGGTAAGGGGACGGAGAGTCCGCTGGGCGCTCCGGCTTCTTAATGAGGACCAGTTTCCCCGTCTTCCAGCGAAGTGGGAACTGGCCCCTCTCCAAGCCTGCGCTAAGGAGTCGAGGCCCGAGAGCCTCCAAGGCCAGGACCCAGGCTTTCCCAGGTAAGCCGTCGGGTCTTGGGGCGGTATTTTTGGCATTAAGCCTACGTACCGCCACTCTCAGCTCTACCTCGGTCACCTCCGGAGCATCATCGTCGTTGTTGGCGGTGTAGTCCGCATCGGTCACCGCAAGAGGCAGAACCATGGGCGGGGGAGTATGTTCCCCTTGCAAAGGGATCAAAGTGCACACCACACCCTCCACGAGCTGCGGCCGGAGACTCTGCGTCAGTGGGGAAGCCCATGGGCGGAGATTATCCCGCACCATTTTTTAGGGGCGCCCCCACGGATCCCTATTCAGAGTCCCCAGCGACTCCTCGCGGGCCAAGCCCTTGGCCCGCTTGATCTCCGAACGAAGGGTGGCCCTCGCCACTCTGTACCCCTCGTACAGCTCCGCCTCAATGGCTTCCGTATCCAGAGTACGGTTACGGAGCCTGCGGTGCCTGGTGTACCGGCGTCGCGCAGCAATGCACGCCTGGCGCAGAGCCGTAAGCTCCGGTGACCACCAGTACACCTGGCGCCGGGCGCGTCCTGGCTGGACCCGGGGCATTGCCACGCCACATATTTCGGACATGGCCTCCCGAAACCACTCCGCCTCGTCGTTGATGATACCCAGACCTGCACGATCGAGGCTTCCAGGAGGAGCTCTCGGTCCAGCTGTTTCAGCGCCCACCGCGGACCACTCGGGGTCTGTCGGGCTGGCGCGCTCGAGGTCTGGGTGGAGACGTCGAACCGGATGTACCGGTGGTTGGAATAGGTCTCCACCTCCTCCATAACGCGCCAATCGACGACACGCGGTGACAGAGCGGGGCAGAGTAGTGACTGTATTTAACTTACCTAGGAGAGAGCTACCTGAATCGACCGATCAAAGATTCATCTATACGAGGCTAACTAATACCTTAATATACCGATAGAGGGCGTCACTTGTACCAAAACAAAAAACTTGATTAACAAACCATGGATGAAGTCCTGTGTGCGTTCGCACTTAAAGTAATAAAAAAGGAACTGATGAACAAAGACAGGAAATCAGGGATACCGGGAAAAATGTTACGGAACAAGTGACACATAATGTCAACAGTTTGTTCGAAGAAAAATTCATGGCTTGGGAACACAAACATGAAAAACTGAAGGAACTAGTAGAAGACCAGGAAGATGAATCTACTTTCTAGAAAAACAAGAAAAGAAATCTGGTATGTTTTGGTATTGAAGAGACTGAAACATCATACGCTAGTCTGGAATAAAACAAAATTAACTGGATGGAGCAATACTTCTCTATCAAGTTGGCCTACAACGACATACAAGAAGCAAAAAGAATCGGGAAAAATCAGATAGACTACGCCCAATAGTGATTACTTTTTCTACATTAGGCAGAAAAATTAAAACAAAAACAAGTGCTAAAACATACATCCTATTATTTTAAGGAACATTACCCAAACAAGTGTTAGGAAAGAGGAGAGAACTGCAAGAGCAAGCGAAACTTGAAAAAGAGAAGGGTAATATTATGAAAATAAAATACGATAAATTAATCATACTAAAACCTAATCATAAAAGGCAACTTCACACTTCACAGACAAATGACTTCCAAGTACCAAGCGACGCACGCCAGCAGACATGTCAATAAAAAGAACAAAAAGTTTAAAAACCCACTCTTCCGGCACAGATTATAAAAATGATGTAAAACAAACAACCAACAACAATCATCTTCCAACCCGGCTGGTCACCGTGGAAGATTATGACCAAAACCCTCCAAATATTCTAAAAACAAGAAATAAAAATAATAATTTGAAAATTGCAACATATAACGTCAGAACACTCTCGACCACTGAAAAATACTTTGAACGAACGCACGCTATTCGGAACAGAAACATAGACATACTTGGCCTATCTGAAATAAGAAGAATGGGAAGTAAAATAGAAGAATATAAAGTCCACATACTATGCTACGTGGGCGAAACACCCGGTCATTACGGCGTGGAATTTCTCATCAAGAAGGAATATAAGAAAAATAACAAATTTTTGTGGACTATCGGAAAGAGTTGCAATTGTTCAGCTAGAATTCGGTGATATTTACTTGTCAATTATTCAACTATACGCATCCACGTCAGACTCGGCGGGTTTGGCGGTACAAGTCAGCAGATTGGGATGGTATGCGATCTTTCTTCGCATGCTATCCTTGGCAGCCTACTTGCTTTTCTTCGACTGATCCATCGTCGTGCGCGGACGCCGTGACGGATGTGTTGCGTCAGGGAATGGAGTACTACATTCCGTTCTCTGACGTATCAATGTCTAGCGAAGACCAGCCATGGTTTGGCGCCGAATGTAAACGCACCGACGCGCTTAAACATGGGGCGTACCTGGCTTGGGTCGACGCTCGATCGCGTAAGGCGAGTGACGTGGGTCTGAAGAAGAGGGCCTTCAACAGGGCTGCCAAGTCCTGTAAGTTAGTGTTGCGAAGGGCTCGGTTCGACCACATTGGCCGAATAGGGACCAAACTTGCTTCTTACCCAGCAGGTAGTAAAGCGTTTCGGTCTCTGGCTAAGTCGGTCGAGTCGAACTTCTGCCGTCCCTCACTACCACCACTGCTAAAACCCGACGGGCCGCTGGCCCACTCCGCTGAGGATAAGGCAAATTTATTTGCCTCTCTTTTTGCGGAATCTTCACGTCTGAACCCTGGTGACGCGCGGCCCCCTCCTTCTCCTGATGGATGCGGGACGAGTATGTCGGACATTCGTATCCATCAAAAGGACGTCCGTAGGGTGCTGCGCAACCTCGACGTGAACAAGGCTAGCGGCCCTGACGGAATACCAGCAATTGTTCTTAGAACCTGTGCGCCTGAACTGTCTCCGATCTTGACACGCCTATTCCGCCTTTCGTATAAGGCTGGAAAAGTGCCGAATGCTTGGAAGCAGGCTAACGTACACCCCGTGCCCAAGAAGGGCAGCCGAGCTGACCCGGCCAACTACAGACCCATATCTGTAACCTCCATACTCTGTAAGAGTATGGAACGCGTACGGTATGCAGACGACAGCACTGTTGCTGAGAGATACTTGTCCAACGCTCGTACTACCGGGCCTCAGGTCCAGTCTCTCCGGGAGGCCATGGTGGAGCGCTTGAACCTGTCCTTGCAGGCAGTCTCCGAATGGGGCGATGCCAATCTGGTCAGGTTTAATGCTGCTAAAACCCAGGCGTGTCTTTTTTCCGCTAAGAAGAGTCAATTTCACCCGGCTCCAACTTTCCGAAGTGTGACCGTGCCAATAACTGACCATCTTGAGCTGCTTGGCGTTTCGTTGACATCGACTCTCAATTTTGGCCCATACATTGAGGCAATGGCTCAGCTAGCTGCCAAGAAGCTGGGGATCCTTGCAAAGGTGAGAAGGTACTTCACGCCAGAACAGCTGCTTAGCTTGTATCAAGCGCAAGTTCGATCATGCATGGAGTACTGTTCTCATCTCTGGGACGGCTCTGCCAAATACCAACTTGATGCACTAGAGTCGATCGAAAAGCGGGCCAAGAGGCTCATCGACGATGAGGCAATGGTTAATTCAAAGCTCCAGAGCCTTGAACATCGTCGCCGAGTTGCCAGCTTGTCGGTTTTTTATCGATTACATTTCGGGGAATGTGCGATGGAATTGCATAATCTAATTCCACCCAGCCCGTTTCATCATCGGACTACCAGACGTACGGTGATGTGCCACCGGTACATGGTGGACATCCCACCCATACGCACTAAACGTTTTGAGAATACTTTTAGTATGCGTGCAGCTAAGGAGTGGAATTCCCTGCCGGAGTCTGTGTTTCCCGATAGCTACAACCTAGGGGTCTTTAAGTCAAGAGTGAATAGGTTACTTCTAGGCAAGCGTGTTCCATCATCGACCACATCATCGCTTACCATCAGGTGAGATGGTGGTCAAGCGCGAGCCTATATAAGATAAAAAAAAAAAAAAAAAAGAAGACATAGAAAATTCTATCAAACGCTACAAGAACCTCACAACTTATTAAAAAATTGCAAAAACGTCATGGTAATAGGAGATTTCAATGCCAAGATAGGAAAACCAATAATACGTACTTTATAAAGAAAAACAACCAAAGGTGGACCTGGATTTTGCCAGATGAAAAATCAAAAACGAAATCGACTTTATCATGTTTAATAATCCCAAAAATATTTCAAACATAGAGGTTCTAAGCAACGTAGATTTCCCGCCAGACTATCGAATAGTAAGAGCAACATTAACCTTAAAAACGCTAAAAAGTGTAGAAGACACTTTCAAAACTCGGTTTCATCGCTGAAAACAGAAGAAGAGATAAAGACATACCTTTGCAAACTGAAAACTAACATTACGGACCCAACCTACTTCGATGAAAATAACATACAAGAAACCTATAATAAATCCGAACTCTACCTAAAAAATAGCCTAAAATCGGAGACTGCAAACAATAACAACGAACATACTAGCTATTTCTTCAACGAAACAACCAAAATTATGATCCAACGGCGCACCGAACTCATAAAAATCAAAAACAAATCACAAGAAATGAAAAAAGAGTTATCAGTCTTATTCAAACGAGCTAGCAATGCAATAAGAAACGATATAAATAAATGAAAATCGTAACGAAAAAATAATTGAAAATAGTATAACGCACTATAGAAGCGCCAAAAGAGCTTTTAAGCAATTGCACAATCATAAAGACTGGATTAAGAATAAAGAACGTACAAAAAGAAACAAAATCAAGAAAAGACTTAATATACTGTGCTACAAACTTCTACAAAGACCTATATGCTACTGAGCTATATGCTTTTTGGGGGCTGAGTCACCCACGTCCGTAGGAGTGTACCCCATTCCGATACCTTACACGTGGTCCCCGGGTGGTGCAAATCAGGTGACACCAACTGGTGGTAGGCTTCGGCCGAAGGCATGCGACCACCCACCGGGCAAAGACGTACCGCCAAGCGGCTTAGCCATGTTCCGGTACGATGCTCGGTGTAGCCACAAGAGGAGTTGGGTCGAGATAGCTGTTCCACTGCAGGCTGACCAGCCTGACACGCGCTGGTATGGACGTATCGGGAGACTGGTCGCGGAGGGTAGCGGGATCCGAGGCACGGTGCGCCGCTGGCTGACCGCAGGTAGTTGGGGGCCCAAGTAGTGTGCCAGCCACATATGAAAGGCTGCCCCGCCAACTGTCGAAAAATCCCGGGATGCGCCATCGTGCTGGTTGGCGACCAGATGGGGAGGGCCCGATGGACATTCCGGGGGGGCTCGGGCGTCCCCGCAGTCTCCGTGTTGGGTATTCTAGTATTGCAACACCAACATTAAAAATGTAAATCTTTGTGATCGGTGGCAACACCCTTCCCTTCCTACTGTGTCACTGGTTGAATACACACGTGAGTTTACTAGTCCGCCGTTTTATTTAATCTTCCTTGGCACCAACGCTACCAGCACCTCATCAGCAACCAACACAATTACACCGCTGCACATTGGTCCTTCGCGGAGAACAGCGGTGCTGCGGAAGAAGCGGGCTAGAGGTTTGCCAAGTTTTTTCTCGCCGTGACACAGCCATTTTGGTTGGCAATACAAGCGAGCTCTGTTTCGCTTGGCTTAGTTGTCGCAATAAAATCGCATCATTAATATCGATTCGACAACTCTTAGCAGTAATATACAAGAGAAGCAGCACAGCAGCAAATGCAACAATTGATAAAAATAATTCCATCGATTGCCTTTGCCGTCGCCGCCGGAGTCACCTATGTAGGTGCGAAGAGTACAGCTGACATCACGAACAAAAGGTATTCCGCAAGAAGAAGCGAGACGGCACGCATCGCAATATTCAACATTGCAAACATTAAAGTTTGGCGCCAGTGCAATCCACACACGTGGTGCGTGAAACAGAAAGCGAATTACGCACGAGCGCAAGAGGGACAGCAAGTGACGCTAAAAAGTCGTCTCGTCGAAGCAAATTTCCAGAGTCGCCCGCCATTTTGCGGCATTCGATTCGATCGACTCGTCTTCGTCTTCAACATCAGCCCACGCGCATCGAATAATATTGCACTAAGCAATGACATTGTTAAGCGTTTGTGGAACATTTATAGTGTAACAATATTAAGTTTCGTTAATTAACAAGTGCACTAGTATAGTTGGAAATGGAGGACGAATTAAAACGTAAAATAGCCTCACGGGGCTATGTCAAAGGTACGATTACAAGATTACTTAATTTCGTTGAGGTTACCGATTTATGTAAATTGGGTTGTGATGAGCTAGTCGCCAAACGTGATCGACTCATAGCAGCTTTTCGAGAATATGAGTCTTTATGTAAATATATTCTTTATTTAGATCCTGCCGACAAAGAAAATGTTGAGCAAATAGAAAATAATTACTTCAGCATTCTGGCATCATTGAGTGAGCATATTAAGACCCACGAGATTCAAGACCCATCCGGTCACTTTATGCATTTTGATGGAAACACACATAAAACAAAGTTGCCACCAATTTGCATAAAAACATTTGATGGTAAGTTTACTGAATACGTACCATTTATTAATTTGTTCGACTCATTGATTCACAATGATACTAGTCTTGATCATATTCAAAAATTTTATTATTTGAGATCGTTTTTAAAGGACGAACCGTATAATTTGATAAAGAATTTAACTTTAACCCAAGAAAGTTACAGTGAAGCTCGCAAACTGTTGCAAGATCGCTATAATAACAAATATATGATTATAAATGATCATATAGGTAACATTTTAGATTTAAGTAACATTTTTAAGTCAACAGCTGGTAATTTGAGGGATTTTGTATCATTTATTAGACAACAATTAGCTGCAATTAAAAACCTTGACGCAAATGTCGTGTACTGGGATGCAATTCTGTTATGTGTTCTCTCTCGGAAATTAGATGGAATTACGGCACGAGCTTATCAGCTGGACCGGGATGCCAGTGTACAACCAAGCCTCGAAAACTTCCTTCAATACATTGAAAGACGAGCTCTGGCACTGGAGAATGCCGGACAGGGTCTTCACCCGCAGCAACAGTCAACCAAGGTAACAGCGGTCGCCACTGCAGGAACAACATGCACTTTCTGTAAGTTAAATGACCATAAATTATATCTACAAATGTAAAAAAAAACAACTAATGACAGCAGACAATAGACTGACGTTTGCCAAAGAACAAAAACTATGTGTAATTTGTTTAGGTATGCACGGTGGCAAATGTAGGTTTCACTTTCGGTGCTCAGAGTGCAAGAAGCCGCATAACACTCTGCTCCACTGCAACTCAGGTGAAACCACACCAGCTGTCACCTTGTCAGGTAACATTAATAATAATGTGCTCCTACCTACAGCTAGAATCAAGGTTGTAGCAAGGAATGGCACTGAATACATTATCAAGGCGTTACTGGACAGCGGATCTCAGGTTTCTTTTATAACTGCAAAGGTAGTTCAGTTGTTAGGTTTAACGCCCTTGCAAAGTAACACTTGTATTGTTGGAATCACTAATGAAAAAAGTAATGTAAAATATAACATTCCCATTGAAATCCATGCATTAAAATCACCATTCAAGATAACAGTAACTTGTCATGTGGTAAAAGATGTAACATGTAAATTGCCACGGAAAAAATTTGATGTCTCTAGGGTTATAATACCACTCAACATCACATTGGCAGATGACCAATTTAATGTGCAAAGTGACATACATATGCTATTAGGAGCCGATGTGTTTTTCCAGACCCTGTTACCCAGCGAGCAGTGCATGAGCATCAACCTGCCAAGGCTCAGCGAACAGTCATCAGCTCTGCCCCGGAATGCTGTTCATCCATTGCAGCAGCCTAGTAGCACACAACTAAACATCTTTAACACTTACTTCGGGCACATCGTAGGAGGAAATCTGCCACCAAAGGTATCTCAACAGACATGTAATAGAGTAGTATTAAAATGTGAATTAGGTCTCAATGAGACACTTGCACAATTTTGAACCAATGAAAAAGTTCCAGAAATATTTACTGAGCAAGAGCTTTGTGAACATATTTTTCAAAGTTCAGTTAAATTAATTAATAAAAAGTTTGAGTTTCCTCTGCCTTTAAAATTACCTTTATTAGATGTAAACAATACTCTTGGGGAGTCATTTCACTTGGCTTTAAGAAGGTATTTAAATTTGGAAAAGAGATTGTATGCTGATCCTGAGCTATTCATGCAATATAAAAATTTCATTTATGAATACCTAGCTCTTGGTCATGCTCATTATATTGATATAGGATTGTATTTTTTTTTTTTTTTTTTATTTGTTATGGGTTTGCTCTTGACTCTAGTCTAGGTCAAAAGTGACAGAGACTGAGTCTACGATGGAGTGAGCTTACCCAGAAGAAGCCTGTTCACTCTAACTTTGAAGAGATTCGGGTTGAATGCGTTCGGAAACACTGACGCAGGTAGCGAGTTCCATTCATTCGCTGTGCGCATTATGAAGGATGTTTGGAAGCGTTTGGTGCGAATTGGTGGAATGGCAACAAGGTAAGGATGATAACTTGCAGTACGTCTAGATGTCCGATGGTAGAAGGGGGCTGGTGGGATGAGGTCGTGGAGTTCTTCAGCACACTCACCGAAGTACAGTCTGTAGAAGACCGACAAGCAGGCAACCTTGCGGCGATGACCCATGCTTTATTAAAATAAACATGCAGTGTATTTTCTCCCACACCATGCAGTTATTAATAATAACAGTAAAACCACAAAACTTCGAACAGTCTTTGATGGTTCAATGAGGACAAACAAGAAAGTTTCTCTAAATGATTTACAACTCAAAGGACCGGTGGTTCAAAAAAATTTATTTGATATAATTTTATTATTCCGCATAGGCAGATACACATTTACTGCGGATATCAAGCGTATGTTTAAAAACATTAAAATAGATCCCCAATACACTAACCTTCAAAATATTTTGTGTAGGGACAATCCTGACGAGCCAGTCAAATGTATTAGGTTAGATACGGTTACATATGGCTTGAAAAGTTCAAGCTATTTAGCAACTCGCTGTGTAGATGAGCTAGCAAATAGATATGAAACATTATACCCACTAGCTTCATCTATTATCAAAAATAACCTATATGTTGATGATATTATATAATGTAATGACAATTTAGAAACTACCATTGCTGCCAAATACCTACTTCGTGATTTGCTTAAATTGGGTAGCTTTTATACTCATAAATGTTCGTCAAATAATGAAAACGTTTTAAACAATATACCATTAAACGAAAGACACTTTGATAGTTTAGAACTACAAAGGGACAATTATAACATGAAAGCCTTAGGACTTCAAATTAATGTAAAAGATGATCATTTTATTATCTCTAGTCCAGCACCGTTTAATAAAAATAAGGTTACAAAAAGGAGCATACTCAGTTATATAGGTATTTTCTATGACCCAATGGGATTCGTGAGCCCAATTGTAGTCACAGCAAAGGCCATAATGCAAAAATTATGGTTACTGAACACAGGTTGGAATGAAAGTCCGCCTGCAAATGTTCAGCAAGAATGGTTTCGATTTACCAATAATTTAGCTGCAATGCAGCCAATCCTGTTAGATAGGAACATTAGAATTTCAGAAGCAGACTCTGCAGATTTAATCGGCTTTGCAGACGCTTCGGGTAAGACAGCTTATGGATGCTGTGTATACCTGCGACTCACAAACCAATCAGGTACAACAAAATTGCATCTACTCTGTTCCAAATCGCGAATCAATCCTATCCAAAAGAAAGAAATGACTGTGCCGCGGCTAGAATTGAATGCTGCATTATTGCTATCGAAATTAATTGTGAGGACTCATAATACACTCAGGGTTAAAATTAATATAAGGCATGTCTATTTATTCAGTGACTCACAAATTGTCTTGGCATGGCTAAATACTGAACTAACAAAACTTCAAGCTTACATATCAAACAGAGTAAATGTAATTCGTCAAAACACAGCCAGATATAGTTGGCATTACGTCACTACAAATGACAATCCTGCTGATCTCATTAGCCGAGGTGTCAATCCGAATGAGCTGAGGAACTGCGAAATTTGGTGGAATGGCCCAAAGTTTCTGCAAAACTGTGAGTACAATTTTCCTGCTTACATCTCTCCCACTGATTTGCTTGCAGTGGCACCCTGCTTGGCTCTTTCCAGCAACTTGGCTTGCCAAAATCCAGGTCCGCTTGATTATGTGTTCAAGCGCTTGTATAATTACTCTAATATAAATAAAATAGTAAGGCTATTGTCATACATATTGCGATTTTTAAACAATGTTAATAAAAAAAAGGATAAAATAAATACAAAGTTTTTGCAAAGCTCCGAGCTAGATCGTTCACTAATGTTAATAATTAAACATGAACAAAATATATATTTTAAATCTGAAATTAAAGCCTTAAGAAATAATAACAATTTGAAAGGAAATCTATCAGAGTTGCATCCCTTTCTCGACAGCCAAGGTCTTTTGCGCGTTGGGGGTAGACTACATTATGCTGATATTGCTTATTCACAAAAACACCCAGTTATACTGCCTAAAGGTTCTTTAATTACTAGCTTGCTTATAAGGTGTGAACATGAAAGGCTACTGCACGCAGGGCCTAAGCTTTTGCTCTCTCATCTAAATCACAGATTTTGGATTGTTAATGGATTATTAGAAGTTAAGAAAATAACCCACAAATGCATTGTGTGTTTCAGACAAAAGGCCTATGTGGCCAAACAGCTGATGGGCTCCTTGCCGGCTGCACGTGTAACAGCTACCAGCCGCCCATTTGAGAGGGTCGGGGTGGATTTCGCTGGGCCAATTGATGAAAAACTCTCTCGCGTAAGACGATCCTCAATAGGTAAAGGTTATATCTGTGTGTACGTATGTTTCGCGACAAAGGCCGTCCACCTAGAACTTGCGTCAGACTTAACCACAGAAACATTTCTAGCTTGTTTGAGGCGATTTATCTCAAGACGAGGGTTGCCCACCGAAATTCACTGTGACAATGCAAGTACCTTTAAATGTGCAAGGAGTCAATTATTTGAACTCTATAAACTGCAAGCTTCTCAGAATCACCAAATGCAGGTGCAAAGATTTACCGCCGAGCGTGGGATTCAATTTCGATTTATACCTTGTTACTCGCCTACATTTGGGGGGCTCTGGGAGGCGGCAGTAAAGAGTACAAAGTTTCACTTAAAAAGAATATTGCAAAAAACTGTTTTAACTTACGAACAGCTTAATACTGTATTAATTGAAATCGAAGCATTGCTTAATTCTCGACCGCTCTTACCTTTGACTTCAAACACTGACGATTATTGTTATCTAACACCTGGTCACTTTATTATAGGTAGTGCAATGTCAATGTATCCTGAAAACAATGTATGTAACATTCCACAAAACAGGCTTAAGTTTTGGAAACTGTGTACTTCTCTAAAACAGTTGTTTTGGAAAGTGTGGCATCAATATTATTTAAATTTGTTACAAAATAGACCTAAGTGGCGTGATAATATATGTAATGTGAAACTAGGAAACTTAGTCATATTAAAAGAGGATAATACTCGCCCTATGTTCTGGCCTATGGCTCGAATTGTCAACTTGTTTCCAGGACATGATGGCAAAATTAGGGCAGTGGAAGTCAGGACCCCAAATGGGAAAATTCATTCCCGGGCCATTAATAAAATTTGTCTATTACCCATAGAATATGATATATATAATAGTTCTTAGATATTTCCCTAATGGTAAACGTTAAGTTGTCTCTCTTGTGATTAAATAATGAGTGATATGTTTGTAAAACCATTAAATCTCTATTTCTATAGAAGCTACTCAAAGAAATGTAAGCTTTATGTTAGCTTAGTTTTACTTAACTTAATTTTATGAAACTTTTCACAATAAAAGTAGGTTCCTTGCTATTTCTGTGAGGCCGCAGCATGTTGGGTATTCTAGTAATGCAACACCAACCAAGAAAACTTCCTACAATACATTGAAAGACGAGCTCTGGCACTGGAGAATGCCGGACAGGGTCTTCACCCGCAGCAACAGTCAACCAAGGTAACAGCGGTCGCCACTGCAGGAACAACATGCACTTTCTGTAAGTTAAATGACCATAAATTATACAAATGTAAAAAATTTCAACTAATACCAGCAGACAATAGACTGACGTTTGCCAAAGAACAAAAACTATGTGTAATTTGTTTAGGTATGCACGGTGGCAAATGTAGGTTTCACTTTCGGTGCTCAGAGTGCAAGAAGCCGCATAACACTCTGCTCCACTGCAACTCAGGTGAAACCACACCAGCTGTCACCTTGTCAGGTAACATTAATAATAATGTGCTCCTACCTACAGCTAGAATCAAGGTTGTAGCAAGGAATGGCACTGAATACATTATCAAGGCGTTACTGGACAGCGGATCTCAGGTTTCTTTTATAACTGCAAAGGTATGTGAACCGTACTGGTCCAACACTCAGGAGCAAGGACTTTGAATGTAAAACACTCTTTATGAATTCGAAGATCAGCTTTATTGTTAAAATAGTACACAGCAGTACAGTTTGGTTTTAGTAAAACTAACAGCGATACGATGATACAAGGCAAGTGACTAGCACTGATATCAGGAAACGAATGCTGGCCATACCACTAAAATGCCCGATGATTCGCTTCTATCCCCACCATTATACTTGCTTGTGATTGGTCGTTGATAACTGTCAAAGTCTCGACCAATCACAAGAAGTCAATACTACTACTTTTATTCATACAACTTCATAGAAATTATTGTAATGAGTTATTGTTATCAACAAACATAAATAATTGTAGGTAGAATTTAAATATTTGTCGCATCAAGGCTGGCCGATAAATGCAAACCATCGGGAAGTCAGGATATATTCCCTTAGGTTAAGACATCGTGTGTGGGCAGGTCAGTGGGTATAATCGTGCAAATGAAATCACATAAGTTATTCGATACACTGAGTATATTCAAATAGACACAAGTATTGCTTACTAATATTACGGATCGACACTGATTCTACGACGTCTTAGCTCTATGGCTGTCAGTACTCAACTGTCTCAACTGCTCTATTCTGCACCGCGCTAGTGCTTTTAAAAGCGCGCCAATGCGCAGTTGCTCTTGATTGCCGCTAGGGGCGTGCTTGTGATTTGACTTTACGTCCATACTATTGACTAAACCCGACACGGCCATCCTACGAGACAGGCGTCCTCGTCTGTTTCTCATTGTCAGGTTCTAACAGTGTATCGAATCATGTGGAAATCCTCAATGGATGTCCTCAGCCCTTGGGGAAAGCTGAGGGGTCTGTCAGACTCCTACTGACTAAAACCACATGGTGTTCTCTAGGCCGTAATTTCTCTTGAGAGGCGAACGTGGAACACACACTTCGCCTTCTCGGGCCTCTCTCAGGTGACAGATCCCCAAATCTATCACCCGCAGGCATCATCTTCTTGTCCTTGCTCCATGCCATCTCATGGTCACCTCGTGTTGCACCACACGTAGTCTTAGTCTACTCCATACTGGCAATCTCCCATCATACAAGGGATGTTCTTCTGAAAAACACAAAATTTTCAAACAGTATTTGCTCGTCCAATCCTGACTCATACACTAGAGTGAGGAAACATTTTGAAACAATCAAACGTGATCATTCAAATCTCTCTGTTCACTATTGAAAGGAACGAGTAATTCTATTTCCAATTTAATGAAAATTGCAACCTCATCAATTTGGTACCTAAAAGCACCCAATCTTCGTGATTACAAAATTCAAGTACCACTGATAAGTCATAAATCTCAAATTAAATCAAACAAAAGAAACAATATACCATGTTTCTTATTCACGATTTTTAACCATCACATAGCTCTACTAGCTATCTCATAGCTCTCTTAGCTATCTCAATTGCTCTACTCGCACATCTTTCTCCACGATGTCGAGTCAACTCGACTCTCTGAACTTAGACCTTGTTCACACAGAGATTTAGTACTTACTACTTTATCTACAATCTCAATTGGTACTTGAGCTTTGTGTGTCTTACCAACACGATCTACGCATAGTAATCAAAATTTGAAAACCAAAACTATTTCAATTTTCGTAATGAGGGCTTGACGATTCGAACGTCATTAACATTAACATGGTGACCTCACCTCTCGCATGACTAGGTATGTGAGTTTACTTTCTTTTAACCTCATAACTCATTAGAATCTTTCTGTAAGGTGTAGTGTCACACAGACTTCCAGTTGCCATACAGGCCAACAGTTGACATACAGGCCAACAGTTGCCACACAGGCCAACAGTTGCCACACAGGCCAACAGTTGCCACACAGGCCAACAGTTGCCACACAACGCTCGGCTACTCCTGACCAAACTAGATTATTGGGTTCGTGAAAATAGAGAAATTTGAGAACTCTACTCTTTAACTAAATCATTACCCTGGGCCATGTACCACTGTCATTCCAAACAAACTTTAAAACTTCTGCTGCAGCAAAACCTGCCAAGCTTATGGGAACCCTCGAGTAAAACCTCTAACGCCACGGCTCTCTAGCCGACCAGCAACTATATTGCTCTCACAACGGTCTCTCGGTCTCTCTCTAGACCCCGACCTCCGCCAGAATCCACTGGTACGGTCAAACATAATACGGCCGATAGACTCAATTACTCGCTTGGCTTGCTCATTATTATCAAAATCCTTTTGACATCAACATCGACTGGTACATCACCCTCTGGCATCTGTCCTAACCTACCTTGTGCATACTTGTAGGTTCCAAGCGTACCTATTTAAAGCTTTCGGTGTATAACGATCACCGTCCTGTCATAATCACCTACCGCGGACCTTATAAAGGGCCTATTTAGTTTTCGTATCAGAGTTTCCCACAAAACACTCCATTATATAAAGGTCCGACGATCAACAAGTTCAACAACTAAACAAAGTACTTGTAACAATGCTGTTACGGTTTTTTACAATTCATAGGCAATGTGTACTCAACTCATGAAACTTTCACTGTGATTTGTGCACCAACACAAACCAGAATCGTATCTACCAACGATTCTTTACATATCTGCCGCCACATATGCTACAACACATGAGGGGCTCTGTGCACCAACACAGACAAGAATCGCACCAACGATTCTCAAAAATCTAGCGCAATATGTGCTACAACACATGAAGCGCTCTGTGCACCAACACAGACAGAAATCGTATAAACGATTCTCAAAAATCTAGCGCAAATGTGCTACAACACATAAGCGCTCTGTGCACCAACACAGACAGGAATCGCACCAACGATTCTCAGAAATCTAGCGAATATGTGCTACAACACATGAATCGCTCTGTGCACCAACACAGACAGAAATCGCACCAACGATTCCTGGTAGACCCATCGCCACATGTTACTCATGAGGTGCGGTCTAAAGTTTCGAGTATGAGTGTACAAGCCATGTTTCATTACCATTGTCATCAACTATGACGTCTAATTCTCAAGGAACTTGGTGATCGAGGATCCTTCTTACTAGATTCGCTCTTTTTTACTCAAAGATATTGGAGCATACCGACTGTTAATATGAGGGTTACAATTAAGCCTCATAATATTTGCGTGATAATAACTCGTGTAAAGGAGCTTCACGAATTAACTTTGATCAATATCGTTTAAAATCAAATTATCAACAGTAACCCTTTACTATCGCTCGCTAACTCAGTTTTCATGTAAGGAAAACGATCGCGAGATAACTGCTATCATAATATTACTTTGAAAGTAAGCAAGTGCATTCAGATCTAAAGACGGTGGTTGTAAATCGTTAGGCAACATAAGATGTGTTCCGAATACACGCAAATGACCAGTACCGTTACTAACTTGATACAATTGCCTTCGCCAAACGACTTTACTAACTCGCTTTGCCACTGAAAATGACTAGTTGTTAAGTCACTTTGGATAGATCATCTTCTTCATCATCTGCCTAGCCTTCTCCCAACTATATTGGGGTCGGCTTCCAGTCTTACCGGATTCAGTTAAGTACCAGTGTTTTACATGGAGCGACTGCCTATCTGGCCTCCACAACCCAGTAACTGGGTAACACGATACCTCTTGGCTAGACTGGTGTCAGATCTCAAGCTTCTGACTACCCGGAACGACTGTCAAAGATCTTCAAATGACAGCCGGGACCAACGGCTTAACGTGCTTTCCGAGGCACGGAGGAAACTCGGTATGTTGAAATGGTCACCCATCCACGGACCGACCTCGTCAAGCGTTGCTTAACCTTGATGATCGACCCGTGCGGCTGTTATTATTTAGCCCGAGCTCATCTTCTTATGGGATATTAAATCCTAAAGTTCGTACTGAACCAAATGTTGAAACTACCGCCAATAGGAAACTCATTAACCACTTTCTTACAAGTATGTCTTAATTACCTAGTGATAGTGCTAGATGTAATCACGACCAACTCAGTGGTCAAACATGAACACTCAAATTTTGAAATAGCATCTCTTCACTAGAGAACATTTGACCTCACTATCGAAATAACATGGAAGCGACTCACCGAATATTCCATTCGAAACTTGCGAGCGCCCGACTTCACAGCTGTGGTTGTAATGTTCGGCTACCACCTGCGAACTGCTAGCCTGCCGTTCCTCTTAACCTCTCGGGTGTTGACACATCAGCCTTCGCATACACCATCTGAACCGCTAGCCTGCAGCAGAGGCTCCACTGCGACGCAATATGGTATCTGAAACGTGAAAAACATTACGAGAGTATATGTTCAGTTTTCTTAACTATACACAGCTTTGATGGAAATTAACCAGTGCAGCGGTGTAGTAAACTAAACCGGCACAGCTAAATGGGTTTTTGTGGACATGAACCACACATTACGGTGTCCCATGAAACGCCAGCCAGCGTGTGCCCAGGTCGGTAGATATATGGGCTTTATAGAATCCAATGAATGCCATAGTATTTTAAGTCGCAATATCTAGGCCTGGTAGGGTTTACCACCTTTTAGACAGTCTGGCCCTCCGACGACCACAAAAGAAGAATACCATGCTTCTTCTCAAACTTAGTTAATTCTCACTACATAAAACTATCACACTACAAATGTAATCAAAATATTTCGTTTGGAATTATCATAATTTCCAGAATGATGTGTTCGGTTCGGCATTGCTACTATATGGCTCTAAAGTCCGAACAATAATAGTCACCTAAGGACCATTACCAGTGACAGTAGAATAATAACACTTCAGCAACACAAACTTGATCAGTGATAACTAAAATTAAATTATGACCTGACGCGGGCCACCCCGAAAATCCACTGATCGCCATACCGTACACAAAACCAGAATTTTGAATAATGAACACTCTTTGCCATTGTCATAACAAAATGAAAACGACTCACCAGATTGGCATAAAGATCCGTGTGTATGGATCTTTCCACACGTCCACAAGCTCCTCCTTGACCTGTTCAGCTCCTTGGTTGTTGCTAGCCTCCTTGCTGCTCCGTTACGGACTGGTTTTTTTCATTATACCAGTTTGCGAGGGTAGTCGCAACTGACAGCGCGATATTTTTTTGAAAGAATGTAACCGTTTTCACTAGCATTGTTTTTACGTGTGATCTCATTAGCACGACCGAATCCCAATTCTGATGTCGCATCAAGGCTGGCCGATAAATGCAAACCATCGGGAAGTCAGGATATATTCCCTTAGGTTAAGACATCGTGTGTGGGCAGGTCGGTGGGTATAATCGTGCAAATGAAATCACATAAGTTATTCGATACACTGAGTATATTCAAATAGACACAAGTATTGCTTACTAATATTACGGATCGACACTGATTCTACGACGTCTTAGCTCTACGGCTGTCAGTACTCAACTGTCTCAACTGCTCTATTCTGCACCGCGCTAGTGCTTTTAAAAGCGCGCCAATGCGCAGTTGCTCTTGATTGCCGCTAGGGGCGTGCTTGTGATTTGACTTTACGTCCATACTATTGACTAAACCCGACATATTTATAACAGCTCGGCCATCCGGCTTGCAACGAGTCTCTCGTTGTTATTTGTGTAAAAAAAATAAAAAAATTGCTCTATATTTCAATCATCTTAACTATAATAATAACATATTTTCATCAACCATACATTATCTGATTAGTCATTAATTAATAATTTTGACTATAAGTCATCATATTAGCATATTTCAGTATCTAAATAAATCTCAAAAATAATCACTCTTCAATACATTTACTCCTAAATTTATGTATTAATCCATGACCTTGATTAACAAAATGCTTATAATATTTAAGAGTGTCGGTTACCTGACACTTAACTTAATCTATATCTTTTATATCGACAGTATATGTTTTGGTCCATGAACTTGACCAGTAGATATACTGATGTACCAATGGCTAAAATGTGAGGCATCCGTTACCTGATACCCCAGACCAACTCATTAGTACGTGACCCTAACCAATGAGTCAGTATTTACTGGTCCATGACATTGACCAGCAAATATTTCAGCCATTAGCACATATATTATACGGGAATAATTTTGATGATACATGACATTAATCATCAAAACTTGAAATCACATTATCATTACTTCGATTTCTTACAATTCTTTAAGTGTACATAATAGAGATACACAGTGTAAATTGACGGCAAAAAATTTGATTATGGTGTCCCTAATTACAAGCTTATTTAATTGTATTTACAATATTCATATATACACATATTTATCTTCATTAATGCGTGTGAATTTACAACTCTTCACATTCAGATTCGCAATCATTACGCTTGGGTTCACAATCGGTTGATACGGGTTCGTTAAAGCAGATCCATGGGAATATTTTGTCAATAGCTACTACAGCCTCGTACCTCTTACTAGTCTTTGTGAGGGGGGTGTCCTCGACCACGAACCTATCGTTGGGGAGCACCTTTTTAATTCTATAAGGGCCTTTACATTTAGGTTCGAGCTTCTTAGACTGCCCCTCTATTCCTGTCACGGCTCTTACTACTCTAACCAAATCACCTTCTTTGAAACGTATTCCCATTTTCCTGTACCTATCATACCGTTCCTTGTCCTTATCCTGTTGAGTCCTAATAAGCTCACCGGCCGTAGCCCTAACATCGTCAAGACTCTCCCCAACCTCAGACGTAACTTCGTTTATTACGTCATTCAACAAACCTTCAGATGGGTTAGTTAGATTTCGCCCGAAAAGAAGCTCCGCTGGAGTCTTTTTGGTGGTGGCGTGTACTGTAGTATTAATACCTAACTGTATGTCTGGTAAATGTTCATCCCATATACCATTTGGTTTGTCGTGATTCATTGCCCCGAGCGCCGCCAAAATGGTGCGGTTGTACCGTTCCACTTGGCCATTCGCTCGGGGAGTGGCGACAGCATTGAGCACGTGCTTTATACCACGTGATTGAATAAATGTTTTAAACTGCCTACTTGTGAAGCTTGTCCCTTGGTCCGTAATCAAACGTGTTGGCACACCGAAGTAACTAAAATGCTCTCTGAATACTCTAATGCTTGTGGCCGATTTAGTATTTCGCACAGCGGTGATATCAACAAATTTAGTAAACGCATCTATGATAACAAGGATGAATGTATTGCCACGCTTGGTGCGGATAAAAGGACCGAGATGATCCGCATGTATGGTATGGAATGGTATGATAGCTTTAGGGATGGGGTGTAGTTCACCGGGCCTGGCACCACTTGGCAGCTTATGATATGCGCAATGAAGGCAAGCAGAGACGTATTTTTTTACAAACCGTCTCATCTTTGGGAACCAGTAAGTAGCTTTTAAGCGCGCAAATGTTTTGTCAAACCCGAAGTGTCCCACATCATCATGATTAGCTTTCAGTAGTTGCCATCTGGTGCCACTTGGGACAACCCAACGGATAGTATTTTCGTCAATTATACGATATACCCGCCCATTTACAAGCTTGTAATTTTTTAATATGTCAACGGCATCTTTACATTTAGAATCCCCTAAAATCTCCGCGATATTTTTAATGTCTTCGTCAGTCTGTTGCACCGTTGCAAGCCAATCGTCAGTACCTACTGAAAGGACATCTAACACGTGATCAACGTCTGGAGTACCAGCTATAGGACTCCTGCTGAGGGCATCTACGTGTGCCATTTAGTCACCAGGGCGGTATTCTATTGAGCAGTCGTATTCTAAGAACTGCAGCCACCAGCGAGCGATTCGTGGGACCAAGTCGCGTTTACTCAAAGTGGTACGCAAAGCGTTGCAGTCTGTGACTACGGTGAATCTAATACCAAGTAAGTAATGCCTGAACCTATTCAATGAGGCAATAATAGCGAGGGTCTCTAACTCGAAGGAGTGCAATTTTTGCTCATCCGGACTGGTTTGCCTGCTATAATAAGCAATCGGTTTGAACAACCCAGACTTGTCCTGTTGCATTAAAATGCCGGCTACCCCGTATTTGCTCGCGTCGGTGTGGAGTTGGGTTAGTGCATTAGGATCATAAAGTCCTAGGACCGGTCGTTGTACTAAAATCTGTTTTAATTTTTCAAATGCTTCCCGTTCTTCACTACCCCAACTCCAAGAAGAGTCCTTCTTCAGCAGACCAGTCAGAGGACGTGCTATTAAGGCGAAACCCGCGACAAACCTTCTGAAGAAGCTAGCAAGGCCTAAAAATCTCCTAATTTCATGAACATTTGTTGGCGTAGGGAATTTGGATATGGCGTCTGTTTTGAGCGACCCTGGTCTCACACCCTCTGAACTGACTTCGTACCCCAGGTAGTCTATTTTGTCATAAAAGAAATTACATTTACTCATTTTGAGGGTTAGACCGCTTTTTGCCAGTAACCGCAACATCTCTTCCAAACGTACCATCCCCTCATCGAATGACTTGGCAGGAATCAGAATATCATCCATGTAAACCAATGCATACGATGAAGAAGGCGAATTGTGGATGATCTTATTCATTGTACGCTGAAAGACTGATGGTGCGTTCACTAACCCAAAGGGCATCCTGTTGTACTCGTATTGACCCTGAGGGGTTACGAAGGCAGTCTTCTCTCGAGAGCCTTCCGCTATTGGTATCTGATAGTACCCGGACGCTAAATCGAGGGTAACAAATAGTGAACTACCTGATAATAAGTCTAACTGATCCTCGATACGAGGGAGGGGGTAGTGCTCTTTTTTTGTTTTACTATTCAGAGCGCGGTAGTCCACACATAACCTTTTCTCCCCTGACTTTTTGTTAACTAGTACTATAGGGCTCGCGTAAGGACTGTTAGACTCCCTTATAATGCCGCTTTCTAACATGTCCTTGATCATATCTTGAACTAGTTGGCGTTCGGTAAAGGACAACCGGTATGGGCGATAAACGACAGGATCGGGGTCATCCAGTTGAATCACCATTTCAGTTTCAGTCGTAAACCCAAGATCTGTTAAACCACTCGAAAAACAATATTTATATTTATTCAACAAAATATTTAATGACTCTTTTTGATCCTTTGTTAAATTTTCTCCGCAGCTGATTGGTGATTCATCTATGGGTGACAAATGTAATTTTTGGACTTTTAGGCTCTCGGCTAAAGTGTGGCTCCTAGTTATAAGACTACCCTTCTCTATAAGTAGATGGTTGTCACTAATATTTTGAACGAGAACCCTACCCGCACCTTGTGTTAAGTTATACTCGCCGAGCAACAAGTAATGTTCATGACCTGCAATATTGCGCACAGTTCCATTCACGTAAATTTTTCCCGAGTAAGAATTGCGCAAGCTAACTGGAATCGCCCTTAATTCGCCGCGTTCTATGCGAGTCTCCTCCACACATAAAAGCGGACAAATCAAAACGGTCTCCTCACTAACACGCTGAAAGATTACATCAGATTTTGTCTTTACTATTTTGACTGAAGGCCTTTCGGTAAAAGTGTGGCCTAGTAATACAGAGCAATTTATTAAGTAATCATCTACTACCAATATCTCCACGTGATTTTCTACTACACCCTGCACTTCAATCGTGACGTTAGCTTTGCCAAGGGGTTTATATGGCACGTTACCTATTCCTCTCAATAGTGGTACTTCCCCTACCTGCCAGTCTAATCCTAAACGCTGAGCTTCACTGAGACGGACCAAAGTACCCTCGCTTCCCAAATCAACAAGACATTCTGAAAACAACCCATTTATTTTAATAGGCATTTTATACTTGGCACTTGAATCGCCTGTGTTTTCTACTTTCAATATTGCTTTTGGTTTATCGTTGGTGCTTTGCTTTGACCCAGGGCACTCAGTGTCCTTATGTCCTAATAAGTTACATTTAGAGCATTGTATCTTCGGTTTTGTGCATCGATAGAATGGGTGACCGGCTTCTTTACAATTGTAGCAGACCATGCTAGATCCAGTTGGCTTCGTGGAACTGTGACCTAATTTATTACCGGTAAATGCGTTATTTTGTGATCGCCTATCTCTATCCCTAACTTTCTGCTGCTCGTTTGTGGACCTATCTTGACCTACTTTTACCGTTTTCAAAAATTTTAGTAGCAATTCCGGTTCTGTAAATTCTGCTCCCTGAGCTCCCAACCTAACACCACGATCCTCTATACCTGCTATGATACAGTCAACTGCACGTTTGCCTGATATTTCACAACGATTTAGAAGATTCATTTTAGCATAGTAATATATTTCCAACGACTCCCCATAGCGTACCTTTTTACTAAGCATTTCCATTAGTAAATCTGCATAATTATCCCTAGTTGGAAAAGATTCCCTCAGCTTTAACTGCCACTCTGGCCAAGAAAATAGTAGTGAGGGTAAACCTTGATACCAGGTTTTAGCTACCCCTGTCAATTTCGGCAGAGCATAGTGGACTACTTGTTTATCGTTGCAACCATAGATCTGTGAACATTCGTTAACTTTGTGAAGCCACGTATCAACCGTTTGTTCCTTACATAAAGGGTCAAAATCAGGAATTACGTTATTTAAAACAGGAAACCTATCGCGATCGCTTGTATTGTTCATACCCTTAAGTGCATTAATAAAGTTCTCAATAAACAAATTATTTGACTCACGATCACGACGTGTTTCTTCACGGGGCGGTGTATGAAGATGAGAAGCTCTGCTCCTAGGTGAATGCCTCGATTCTGCGTGGCGCACCCTTCTTGAATAGTGCGACCGGGAACGAGACCGACTAGTCGTCAGTCGCGATCGTCTTCCTCTCGACCGCCTAGACCGCGACACATGGCGGCGGTTGCCACGATTTTCTTCAGGTGTACGCGTACGCCCTCGACCACGGCTGCGGCTTCTGGCGACTAGTGGCGGCGTCAGCGTCTCGTGAGAGGTCCGTCTAGGTCCATCACATTCTCTTCGAGAACTAGACCTACGTTGATCCATGTTCTCGCGGCCTCAACATATTAAACAAAAGAAAACACCTACGTTAATAAACCGCGCTAAACTAAACTTATTAACAAGATTTTTATTGACCTCCACATACTTAATTATGGACCATCAAACATGTCCATCTCCAGGGAGTACCCTGGCAAGATTAACATGTACGACTAACCATATAAACCTCCGGAATATCACCGTTACGGTAAATACAGTTCAGTTCCTTAAATTAAAAAAATCGGAATATCAAACATGTTCATCTCCAGGGAGTACCCTGGCAAGATTAACATGTACGACTTACCATATAAACCTCCGGAATATCTCCGTTACGGTAAATACAGTTCAGTTCCTCAAATTACAAACCAAAATATCAAACATGTTAATCTCCAGGGAGTACCCTGGCAAGGTTAACATGCATGACTAACCATATAAACCTCCGGAATGTCTCCGTTACGGTAAATATAGTTCAGTTCTGAAGTTTAATCATTTAGTAGTCTGGCAAAGAAAAGAAAAAATACGACACCAGAATAAACTTGTAGCCTACTTTCCTTACTTTGGTATTGCAAATTGCAATAATATGAATCCAGTTATGTACATATTCGATGTACGAATATATGAGGGTAGGCAAACAATTAAATTAAAAATGAAAAAAGAACACTTACGTTTTCTACGTACGCCAAATATTCAGGCGTATCTCCAATCCTTTTGTGGGCACTAAGTTGCTTATCCCACTTCTGAGATGTGAACCGTACTGGTCCAACACTCAGGAGCAAGGACGTTGAATGTAAAACACTCTTTATGAATTCGAAGATCAGCTTTATTGTTAAAATAGTACACAGCAGTACAGTTTGGTTTTAGTAAAACTAACAGCGATACGATGATACAAGGCAAGTGACTAGCACTGATATCAGGAAACGAATGCTGGCCATACCACTAAAATGCCCGATGATTCGCTTCTATCCCCACCATTATACTTGCTTGTGATTAGTCGTTGATAACTGTCAAAGTCTCGACCAATCACAAGAAGTCAATACTACTACTTTTATTCATACAACTTCATAGAAATTATTGTAATGAGTTATTGTTATCAACAAACATAAATAATTGTAGGTAGAATTTAAATATTTATAACAGGTAGTTCAGTTGTTAGGTTTAACGCCCTTGCAAAGTAACACTTGTATTGTTGGAATCACTAATGAAAAAAGTAATGTAAAATATAACATTCCCATTGAAATCCATGCATTAAAATCACCATTCAAGATAACAGTAACTTGTCATGTGGTAAAAGATGTAACATGTAAATTGCCACAGAAAACAATGTGCAGCGGTGTAATTGTGTTGGTTGCTGATGAGGTGCTGGTAGCGTTGGTGCCAAGGAAGATTAAATAAAACGGCGGACTAGTAAACTCACGTGTGTATTCAACCAGTGACACAGTAGGAAGGGAAGGGTGTTGCCACCGATCACAAAGATTTACATTTTTAATGTTGGTGTTGCAATACTAGAATACCCAACACTCCGGACTAGTGCCCCAATGATGCTGTCCTTTCAGTGCGGGTCTGAAGGTTAGCAGCGTGGAACCTCGTCTCACTTCCAACTCCTGTCCTCCATTCACTCTTATATTACTCGTTATGCCAAGGAAAAGAAATAATAGATTTGAACAGCGACTGCACTCCCTCCCCCTCAAAGTGCACCTCACCAACATTCGAGGTCTGCACTCAAATCTCTCTGCAGTCCACTACCACCTGGTGACTGAGAAACCAGCGCTGTTATTTCTTACGGAGACGCAGATAGCGAGTCCGTCAGACGCGTCGTACCTATCTTACCCAGGGTTTACCCTGGAGCACAATTATTAACCGCGCGCGGGTGTGTGTATGTACGCCCGTGACGACACTTGCTATCGGCGTCTCACCTTGAGGACTCGAGATTTTCAACGCTGTGGGCTCTAGTGGACACAGGGCTGGATAAAATTATCTACGCCTGTGTCTACCGCTCGCACAGCGCAGATCAGGAGACATCCAGGCTCACAGAGTACCTCAGTGAGGCGGCTGATGCGGCACAGCAACTGTACCCTTCTGCCCAATTAGTGTTACTGGGGGACTTTAATGCCCACCATCAGGAGTGGCTCTGCCCATACCAGTGCACTGACCATGCTGGACGGGAAATGCGTAAGCTTTCGCTAACGCTAAACCTCACCCAGCTGGTCCAGGGGGCAACGAGGGTACCGGATGTTGATTCGCACACAGCGAATTGCTTGGACCTTCTGCTGACATCAGATCCAGACAGATACTCTGTGTCGTTAAGTTCAACCTTGGGTAGTTCCGACCACTGTCTGGTGAAGTCTATTCCCCGCCCGATCCCAGCCCAAGAGGCACCCGACGGGTTTGGTGGTACAGGTCAGCAGATTGGGATGGCATGCATTCTTTCTTCGCTTGCTATCCTTGGCAGCCTACTTGATTTTCTTCGGCTGATCCTTCGTCGTGCGCGGACGCCGTTACTGATGTGTTGCGTCAGGGAATGGAGTACTACATTCCGTTCTCTGACATAACGATTTCCAGCGTTGACCGGCCATGGTTTGGGGCCGAATGTCATCGCGCCGACGCGCTTAAACATGAGGCGTACCTGGCATGGGTCGATGCTCGATCGCGTAAAGCGAGTGACGTGGGTCAAAAGAAGAAAGCCTACAACAGGGCTGCCAAGTCCTGCAAGAAGGTGTTGCGTGGGGCTCGATTCGACCACATTGGCCGAATAGGGGCCAAACTTGCTTCTTACCCAGCAGGTAGTAAAGCGTTTTGGTGCCTGGCTAAGTAGGTCGAGTCGAACTTCTGCCGTCCCTCACTACCACCACTGCTGAAACCCGATGGGTCACTGGCTCACACCGCTGAGGAGAAAGCAAATTTGTTTGCCTCTCTTTTTGCGGCATCTTCGCGTCTGAATCCTGGTGATTCGCGGCCCCCTCCTTCTCCTGATGGGTGCGAGACGAGTATGTCGGACATTCGCATCCATCAAAAAGACGTCCGTAGGGTGCTGCGCAACCTCGACGTGAACAAGGCTAGCGGCCCTGACGGCATACCAGCTATAGTTCTTAGAACCTGTGCGCCTGAACTGTCTCCGATCTTGACACGCCTATTCCGCCTTTCATATGAGACTGGAACAGTGCCGAATGCTTGGAAGCAATCCAACGTACAGCCCGTGCCCAAGAAGGGTAAAATCAAAATCAAATATTTTTATTTTACATAGGCCTACATGGGCACTTATAAAACGTCGACAAAAGGTGCACGGTTCGGGTTAGTCGTTTCCTATGGAGAAGAACCGGCAAGAAACTCCATGGTTACTCTTTTTTTTTTTTTTGTGTTTACAATATTTCCATGTACAGCATTAGTACTTGGATATGGGGGACAACGTAGGCCCGACAATAAGTCGTACGAAATTGAAAAAAAAAAAAAACAAACAAAAAAAAAATATGTACGAAATAAAAAGTTAACAAATGTTAACAATCATCTAGAAAGCCTAAAATGTTCACACATTCACAATCAGTAAAAGAATCTATACAAAGGTAAAAAAAACAACACTAAATTTAACATGTGGCACAAATACTGTAATCAGTGCTGTAACTATTCTTAGCAAAGGGCTATAATGATGATTGAAAAATATTGTAAAAAGTCTAATTTAAAGAGAGTGGTAGTAGTAGGGTAGTCGAGCTGACCCGGCCAACTACAGACCCATCTCTGTAACATCCATACTCTGTAAGAGTATAGAGCGTGTACTTAACACTAAGCTCCTGGCATACCTAGAAACTAACGAAATCCTTAGCGACCACCAATACGGCTTTCGCCGAAATCCGTCTACTGGGGATCTTCTAGCGTATGCCATTCACATATGGAGTGAGGCCATCGAGAGGCATGGGGAAGCGCTTGCCGTCTCCCTCGACATATCGAAGGCTTTCGATAGGGTCTGGCACGAAAGCCTTATTGGTAAGCTTCCTTCATTCGGTTTGCCCGGTGGTCTGTGTGATTGGATTGCAGACTTCCTGAGAGATCGGTCCATTCGAGTGGTTATCGATGGCTGCTCGTCGGACCAATTGGATATTAATGCCGGGGTCCCTCAGGGGTCCGTACTCTCAGCAACATTGTTCTTGTTTCACATTAACGATCTGCAGAAGCCCGGACCTTTGGGTATGCAGACGACAGCACTGTTGCTGAGAGATACTTGTCCAACGCACGGGCTGCCGGACCGCAGATCCGGTCTCTTCGTGAGGCCATGGTGGAGCGTTTGAACTTATCCTTGCAAACAGTTTCCGAATGGGGCGATGCCAATCTGGTCAAGTTTAATGCTGCTAAAACCCAGGCGTGTCTTTTCTCCGCAAAAAAGAGCCAATTTCACCCGGCTCCAACTTTCCGTGATGTAACCGTGCCAGTAACGGACCATCTTGAGCTTCTTGGCGTTACGTTGACATCAGACTCTCAATTTTGGGCCATACATTGAGGCAAAGGCTCAGCTGGCTGCCAAAAAGTTGGGGATCCTTGCGAAGGTGAGAAGGTACTTCACGCCGGAACAGCTGCTCAACTTGTATCAAGCGCAAGTTCGATCGTGCATGGAGTACTGTTCTCATCTCTGGGACGGATCTGCCAAATACCAGCTTGATGCACTAGAGTTGATCGAAAAGCGGGCCAAGAAACTCATCGGTAATGAGGCACTGGTCAAGTCAAAGCTCCAGAGCCTTGAACATCGTCGCCGAGTTGCCAGTTTGTCGGTATTTTATCGGTTACACTTCGGGGAGTGTGCGATGGAATTACATGATTTAATTCCGCCCAGCCCGTTCCATCATCGGACTACCAGACGTACGGCGATGCGTCATCGGTACATGGTGGACATCCCACCCATACGCACAAAACGTTTTGGGGACACTTTTATTATGCGTACAGCTAAAGAGTGGAATTCCCTGCCGGAATCTGTGTTTCCCGATAGCTACAATCTAGGGGTCTTTAAGTCAAGAGTGAATAGGTTTCTTCTAGGCAAGCGTGCTCTATCGTCGATCACATCATCGCTTACCATCAGGTGAGATAGTGGTCAAGCGCAAGCCTATAGATAATAATAAAAAAAAAGCTACAAGACACGACTCCGTTCATAGAAACAAATAGATTAGAGACAAACATTAGTGATACAATTATTATAAAAGTACGTGACGTCTTGGAAAATATTAAAAGTTGAAGCGAGAGAAAAGCCCAGGGCCTGATGGTTTAAAGAATGAGGTATTGATAGAAGGAGCAAAACTACTCACCGGACTACTGACACGCATATTACGCGACACAGATATTGATCAACATACAGTGTTAAGCCACGGCGAACATAATCACGAACCCAGTGCATGTAAATTACTAACCTCAAGTGTAATACGTGAATTAAAAGAAGAATCACATAAGAACAACCGTTTAAAACCATGTCAGATTTTGCAAACAGTCTTAAAAAGTACAGATTCAGATATTGCGTCACAGTTACCAACGACCAGTGCGTTAAAGCAAATAATTTACAGAGAAAAGCGTAAAAATAAGCCTGTGTTTGTTGAACCAAAATATATATATTTTGATATTAACAATGATTATCTTAAATTATGAAACGGATAAATAAAAACCGGGCAGAGCTTTGTTCAGATCTTGTATTCACAATCGAAAGAGACAAATAAATGATGGGCAATCGCTTATATTAACACAGTCCTCGTTGCAGACATGGCTTGACTGGAGGGGAGGCTTCAATATGGTGGCTTAGCTTCGGCGGGCTCGGCGGGTATTGGTCGATTGCACGTAGGCCGACGTCACATCCGTTACATTCGGCCATCCTGGAATCATTGCTCCCGCAATGGGAGCAAAACACATTCATTAGCTTTCATATAAATCAATTAGGTATTCAGTGTCACTACTATTGTTACTGTCTGATATAGGTGCTTTACTTCTATATGGCCTTAGCGCATTTACAGTCTAAGCACCCGTGAGCTTTTGGAACCACGTTAACCTTTTATGTCTATAATCCTGTATATATAATATGCCACTACTTTACATAATGCATTTTCAATATGGACTTAACAGATTCTTGCAAACCATTGTACCACATTCAATGTAAATAATGGCTATACTAAATATGTCATGGCTATGGGTTTGACATTGACTTTAGTTACTATATTATGTCCTGAATAATAGTCATCCAGACTTTAGTTACTATATTATGTCCTTAATAATAGTCATCCAGTTTGTATTGACTCTAGCTGCACTAATAGTAGTCATAAAAACAACCCTTTTGTACAAATTATCACTCTTGCGTTATCTGAAGTTTTATTTTTACATTCAATATTTGACGTTCAATATTTGACATTCAAAAGTGCCGCTTAATGGCCTGGCTTGGCTGGCTTGCCTTGCTTGCCTGGCTAGGCTGGTTTGGCTGGCTTGGCTAGCTTGCCTGGCTAGGCTGGTTTGGCTGGCTTGCCTGGCTAGGCTGGTTTGGCTGGCTTGCCTGGCTAGGCTGGTTTGGCTGGCTTGCCTGGCTAGGCTGGTTTGGCTGGCTTGCCTGGCTAGGCTGGTTCGGCTGGCTTGCCTGGCTTTACTAGGCGTAATAATAGGCCCTTCTAGGCGTAATAATAGGCCCTTCTAGGCGTAATAATAGGCCCTTCTAGGCGTAATACTAGGCCCTACCAGGCGTAATACTAGGCCCTACCAGACGTAATACTAGGCCCTACCAGGCGTAATACTAGACCCTACCAGGCGTATACTAGACCCTACCAGGCGTATACTAGACCCTACCAGGCGTAATACTAGGCCCTACCAGGCGTAATACTAGACCCTACCAGGCGTAATACTAGGCCCTACCAGGCGTAATACTAGCCTCGACTCGACTTTACTTTACTAGCCTCGAAACGACTTTACTTTACTAGCCTCGAAACGACTTTACTTTGCTAGACTTTACTTTGCTAGACTTTACTTTGCTAGACTTTACTTTGCTAGACTTTACTTTGCTAGACTTTACTTTGCTAGACTTTACTTTGCTAGACTTTACTTTGCTAGACTTTACTTTGCTAGACTTTACTTTGCTAGACTTTACTTTGCTAGACTTTACTTTGCTAGACTTTACTTTGCTAGACTTTACTTTGCTAGACTTTACTTTGCTAGACTTTACTTTGCTAAACTTTACTTTGCTAGACTTTACTTTGCTAGACTTTACTTTGCTAGACTTTACTTTGCTAGACTTTACTAGGCTCGGCTTTACTTGACTTGGCTTTACTTGACTTGGCTTTACTTGACTTGGCTTTACTTGATTCAGCCGAGTACCAGTGCTTTACATGGAGCAACTGCCTCCTCAACCCAGTAACTGGGAAACACGATACCCCTTGACAAGACTGGTGTTAGATCTCAAGCTTCTGACATCAAAAGACAGCCGGGACCAACGGCTTAGTGTGCTTGTCGAGGCACGGAGGAATCTCGGTATGCTGAAATGGTCACCCATCCACGGACCGACCTCGTCAAGCGTTGCTTAACCTTAAAGATCGACCCGTGCGGCTGTTATTATTTAGCCACGAGACAACTGTACAAATACCCCTTTCTTTTTTAACAAAACTGACCTAAATGGTTTACATGAATCATAAGCATTGGTTCAGACGGTTTAGGAATTTAGATGTAATGTTCGTTCTTTCATACACTAACTGCCCTTGCCATATGCACAATGAAGACGTGCGGTCATGTATTTTCTAATGAATTGAGTCAATTTTGGTAACCAATATACTAATTAATTAAAATCATGGTGACCAAAGTCATCATGATGCATTTGCACTATGTTATCCATCTACCCAAGCTCCGAAGCTCCTACCAGTCTACTGCCATTTAGGGTTTTTCTATAAAGCTTCTCGTCAACAATCAAGTAGTTGCTTATTATGTCCGGATCGACGGTGTTTGTTTTTAGCTGGTTAATTAGTGAACTAAAGCTTGTCGTCATGGCATTGTAACGTATATAACCAGTATCAGTGACTCAGACGGTTTTTTTTATTCATTGTATCGACTGGATTTCTGCAAAGTGCACCTACATGTTTCATACGATGGGCCGGCCTATACTCAACACTAATGTTATAAAATTTTATCAAAAACCACTATCCTGCGATGCGTGAACCTTGGACCGCTGCACAATCAATAACAACCTTTACATGACATATTTACCCACACGCACATACACGCGAAATCACGTACGAGTCCAACAGCGAGAGTTTGAAGCTCATAATAATGGTCCATGCTATGCTCACTTGTAACCAGACTGGTCGTAATGAATTTTATTTGCAGTTTGTTTTTGCATCAATATACCGGCGACACCTAACTTACACGCATCCGTATGTACTTCTGTAGGAAGCGCGGGGTCATACAATGCGAAAACAGGCTTAGAACCCGAAATATTTTGCAATCATTCAAAACTAATCCTTTAACGGGTACACAATCAACGCGAAATTTGGAATACCCTTCTCAAAACAACTGCACAATCCGATAAATTTACGTACCCACATGACACACATTATTAGGCAAATGAAACTTGAAACTGCCAACTAGGCTGTCTGCCACTAGTGGCAATTTGACCTGACCATTTAAGCGAATTGTTTTTTTTTCAAAACTAGTGTATTAACGAGTATTCATATTTAACTTTCAGTATTATGTCCTTTTTTGTTACATTTTATAAAATAATAACACCAGAATTTAAATCAGTTGAGGGTAGAAGTAAATCTTCTAAAAATGCCAATACCTACTTAATACCTACTTTGGCAGATTATGCTAGGTACTATATTAATAAATCTCACACTAAAGGCCTCTTATCTAAACTAAATGGAACCCCGGTATACTTATACTACCTTCTACCTTTGCTAGTTCATGAGTATCATCTGGATTAATTGCTAACTTTGGACCATACTGATATGTAACAGTTAAAGTAATCTTCGCCAGATAACTCGAGAAACTTGATCATCTATATAAGGTAACGGAAATCTTTCATTTCACAGGGACATTTTAAAGCGAGGTAATCAACACAGAGGCACAAAGTATGTAAGCGGCGGCGTTCTATTTTGTGACAAAGCTTAATATCGACGTTCTTTTTTTACTTAGTTCACCGAATAAACGTAACTGGATTCAGATTCCAGTATCCAAGGATGTCTCATGTCTATACACGGGTTGATCAGTTGTGTGTACCCGAAGCAAAACAATATTTGTGTTTGGTTAATCTATTTATTCCCACTGCTAAACTAAGTGGCTATGGCCTGGCTAGAATAAGAGTTAATTATAAGCACCTCAGATCAGGGAACACATACATGAAGTCACGCCTTTTTCCCATGAGGGTAGACAAACTACAGAACGCCATCTGCTACTATCCAACTCTTGTTTCGTTTACGTAAAAACATAGTCATACGGTGTCCGTTCCTATGCTTCTAAAAAAAATAGAGGCTTTAGGAATAAGGGGAACACCGCTGAAACTTTTTGCTGACTACTTAGATGAACGATCTCAATGTGTTAAAATAGACGACATTATTAGCGATGAGCAAAAAAATACTGGTTATGGTGTTCCCCAGGGAAGCATTCTGGGCCCAACCCTATTCCTGATTTACATTAACGATCTGTGTAATTTAGATATTAAACAAGGCAAACTCATATCATATGCCGACGACACGGCGTTAATCTTTACCGCGAAAACCAATAATGAATTGTACGAATATGCTCAACAAGGTTTCAATACAGTGACAAATTGGCTACAAAACAATTTACTAACACTAAATGCTGACAAGACAAAATATATTCACTTCTCCATGCGCAAGCCTCAATTTAACATTGCTAACTCTCATCTGTATGCCCATAAATGTGGATCCCACCCAGTCAGCATGTGTAATTGTCCATTTATCCTCAAAACAGGCAACATAAAATATCTCGGGGTTATTATAGATGAAACACTCTCATTTAGACCTCATATTGATAGCTTAGTTAATAGAGTGCGCAAATTAATTTATGTTTTTAAAAAGTTGAGAACGATTGCAGATTCAAAATTGATCAAACAAGTCTATTTGGCCCTAGGTCAATCTGTAATCAATTACTGTATCACCTCATGGGGTGGGGCACCAAAAACGAATCTACTGCCTCTTGAAAGGGCTCAGAGAGCAATTTTAAAAGTAGCCTATTTCCACCCTTTTCTCTACCCTACTGATCTTCTTTACAAATCCTGCAACGTGCTGACTGTTCGCCAGCTTTTCATTATGCATTTAGTATTAAAACAACACACCATGCTTTCCTATAACGCCGAATACATAAATAATAAGAGACGAAATGATATTGTCTGCGATTCTAATCCATCCTCAAAATATGTATTTGTAAATAGATTCTTTACATTCTTAGGACCATTTCTGTACAATAGATTAAATAGAAAATTAAGTATCTATAACTTAAATTATTTTAGCTGTAAAAAGACTATTATTGAACATCTGCTTCGCATCTCTTACGGAGAGACAGAAGATCTCCTGGCTGTAACAAAATAATAATTTTGCTTTGTCTTTAATTTAAGTATTCATATATAAGCTATGTCATTGTTAATTTATTATTATTATTAGTTTTAAGCACTTCATAGTCTGAAACACAGGTTCAACCTAGTTCAGGCAAATAAGCAACTGTCTTCTTTTATATTTTTAAGATATTTTTATTGTAAAATGTGCCTTATGTTATAAATAAACGATATTATTATATAGTCATACACGCACATACACGGATGCTGGTTATGCAAACTAGTTTTATCTTTATTATTGAAAATATGGCGACGAATAAAACAAATGGCTATGGCCTGGATAAAATTAGAGTTATCGATATTTCGAATATGGAAATGAGAAAGACAACGTACCTGGCAAACTGGCTGTGGCTCCTGGCAGACTGGCTGTGGCTCCTGGCAGCTCTCGGCCCTTGTTAGGACCTCTCCTTGCAGTCACACGCAGCGCAGGGTTTGATGCAGTCTTGCTCGGCGTGCAGTTGGGTCGATGGCAGAGTGTAGCTCACGCCGTGAAGCTTGTAGTGTCGTTCCGTTCGTGAATAACACAAACTTCTTAGATTTGTCTTCAGAGTCGGGTGATATTGCGGTTGTGGCGTGGATGTGTTATTAAAAGAAGATTACTTTTTGTTCATACCACTTCTGAGTGAAACGGATAAATAAAAACCGGGCAGAGCTTTGTTCAGATCTTGTATTCACAATCGAAAGAGACAAATAAATGATGGGCAATCGCTTATATTAACACAGTCCTCGTTGCAGATATGGCTTGACTGGAGGGGAGGCTTCAATATGGCGGCTTAGCTTCGGCGGGTATTGGTCGATTGCACGTAGGCCGACGTCACATCCGTTACAATTAGAAAAAGGAAACTTAGTAATTAAGGATGAAATATTTAATGATAATAAGAGAGTAATTCTTTTATCAACAAAGAAATTGATGACTCAATTAGGACAAAGCATGATGTGGTATTTGGATGGTACCTTTAAGTCTGTACCAGAATTATTTTTACAATTGTATACAATTCATTCTAGGATTTTGAATGAACATAGGTCCACCGTGCCGTTAGTATTTGTGTTGTGCACTAATAAGGACAAAACAACGTACAATAAAATATTCGACTTAATAAATGAGTATTTTTGTGAAAACGATATTGTTATAAACGTGAAATATTGTATGATGGACTTCGAAATTACTGCAATTCAATGTGCACGACAAAATTTGGAAAATATTATGGTTAAATGCTGTACATTCCATTTTGAACAAATTATTTATAGGAAGATTCAATCAAGTGGCCTTGCAAAACTGTACGGAACGGATTACAGCTTCAGCTTGGAAATTAAGTGTCTCATGGCTTTGTCTTTCCTACCACATTCAACAATACCACAGTACTTCAAAGTTTGGGAAGAGAATTGCTCAGAAAAAAGTGCATTAATTGCCAAATGGTTTGCGGAAAATTATGTCGTAGGAAAGAATGGTAAACCCCCCAGTTTCCACCTAGCTTATGGAGTTGTCATGAATTGAACCATTTAAAATTGCCACGCACACAAAATAATGTGGAAGCGTGACACCACAGGTTAAATAGTATAGTCGATAAAAGAAGCCCCGGATTTTATGAACTGTCTACTATACTGCTTGCCGAAATGAATATAGTTGAAGGAAAAATACAGTGTATTTTAAATGGAGAACCTAGTGCAAAGCAGAAGAAGATTTGTACTAAAAAAAATGACAATATTGAGACCATATTGCGCAATTTTGAAATTGCAAGTAATTTAAGATTACTTTAACTGTTTTCTTGTTCAAAATAAATAACTGTCAAATATTTACAATGTGTTTTTTTCTGTGCATTACTTTACACCAATTGAATATTCGATAAAATACATGTTATACCATCTGAACATTACATCAAATGAACATTATACCTTTTGATCATTAGCACAAATGTTGTTATAGCAAATAAATATTCGACGAACTGAAAATTCTGTCAAACGATATTATACTAAGTGATGATTTTCTTAAACGTTGTTCGACCAAACAAGGGTGAACCGACCATAAGCTCTTAGAGCGGTATCAATTTGAGATCGAATAAAGGACAGATGTATCTTACGTGTATACATCTGTCACCCCCCTGCCATGCTATTCTCTAAGAGACAGTTTCTTGGCTGTGCTCGTCGACGAGCTCGTCTTCGAGACAGTCTCGAGATCGACCGATCGTGCAGCGCTGATTCAAACGGTATTCTCTAGCGCGTTTATGGTCGTCGACGAACTCTAAAACTGACATCTCCTATCACAATTTCGTAGACGAATTAGGGCTTGAAACAAATTCTTTAAATTATAATCGATAAATCTCGACTGAGAGTTTTATAGGTTTAAAATGTATAATATAGGTCTATTTTTTAGTATTTTAAGTAATAGAGTGAAACTACAAACGATTTCATCGTTATAAGAGTTTAAACAATGCATTTTATTATTGCATCTTAAGGCTGAATGACAATTTCTTTGCCTATTTCGTTCGTAAGTAAAAGCAATGCGTTGTGACGCTGCCACAACATGCAAATTATGCAAAATCGCAACCAACGCTTTTTGTTTTGTGCTTTAGATAAAATATAATAGTACTGCGTTGAAATACATTTGCAGGATGTAAAACCAGGGCTATCTTGGCGTAGGAACATTATGACAATGGAACATCAGGCGAACACAAAACAAGTGATGAGGTTTTTTAGAAAAGTCTTACTAGGTATGTTATATTTTGTTTATATTTCGTATTACAGTTTCAGGCTAGATGTGCCTCATAGCAAAGATGCCTCATTTGCCTCTTCATGCAAGTTTAGCTAGATTGTTGGTTCAGTGTAAGAAGCTCTAGATAATTAAAAAGTGTTCTCACTTTTTATTCCCAGGTTGGACCAAATTGTTGGGGTTTTTAACAGTAGCCAAAAAATCAATTAACCTGCAATACTATAATGTGCCTGCCTATGATATCTGTTCCTTCAGAAAGAGAGAGTGATGCTGTTATACATAGTATCCTGCATATCTTTTTACCTCTAATAGTAATTTGTTGCATTTTTATATTCACAGCCAACACTCATTTCACAACCACCTTCACAAAGGCAGTCACAAATGGAGCTTAACTAAATGTTTTGTCGCTATTGAAGAGAGGTGCTTGGATAACCAGCAACTCCTTTTTGGCAACCAGTAGACAATGTTGGATATGTATAAGGAAATAAGGGAGTCATGGTCAAGAGAGACCTGAGCACTGCAAGATTTATGTGCATCCATCAGAAGAGGAAGTTGAATGCCTGAAACATGATTTTAATATAAATATAGATATTGTGCCTTATTACAAAAAACGGTTTTACCAAAAACCCAGGTTTAAACCTCATAATGTACGGCGAAAACAAGGTTAAAAACCTGGGTTTTGGTTAAACCGCTTTTTGTAATAAGAGACATTAAGTTTAGTTAATGAGAGATGTTAAGAAATTTTTATAGAAATTTAAGTGCAAATACTGGAATATTATTGCTTCTGTGGTATAAGTTATTTAAATTATACAAACTTAAATAGTGATAAAAGATTCTAAAAATTCTTGAGATTAGAAAAAAAAAGAGTTTGTATCACTACATAGTATAAAACAAAGTCGCTCCCCGCTGTCATGTCTGTCCCTATGTATGCTTAGATCTTTAAAACTACGCAACGGATTTTGATGCGGTTTTTTTAATAGATAGAGTGATTCAAGGTTCAGGAAGATTTAGATGTATAATACATGAATTATATAGTAGAGAAACACTGATAATTTCGACTTTCACGAGGGCGACGCTGCTCACAGAAGCTATTTATAGAATAAAATTCTATTACTGGAAAATAGTTCAATAAATAAATCTGAGTTTTATCATTTTGCGTTTTTTTTATTAGTCAATATGTATATTATGTCTAATTATTTTCCATAATAAACATATTAATCCGTTTTGCACATGTTTGCTTGTAAAAAAAAGAATTTGGCCAATTAAGATTGAGTATGTAGCCGGAAGGCAGGTTGTGAAGGTTGCGGGGTTCCGCTGGATGCGAGATGCACGCGACCGGTCAATGTGGCGACGCTTAGTTGGGGGAGACCAACGTCCAGCGGTGGACGTCATTCGGCGTATATGATGATGATGAAGCCGGACCACTTAACATGATTAACGGCAGCCCACACACCTACAATATTATATCCTGATATAAAAAATTGGCTATTCGACATACTAATGCTACGCAGACGTAGTTGCAGGCAACAGCTAGTTACATAATAAATATAAAATAAAATTCACATTTAACTTATAAAACGCCTGTACGCCAAGAGCTAAGTCGTTTTCCAATAGGTATGTTATTTAATCCTGAGAAAGCCTGTAGGTAACTATGGATAAAGTGTCTCTATCCCGGGATATTGTTTTCAACGTTGCTAATTCGCTCGCCTGTCGAGCTGTGTTAAAATAATTAATTTTCTTAGCTTCTTCTAATAAATGTAGCTTTAGTTAACCAAACTGGTAAGCTGGTAAAAACTTATTTTTTGTAATACCTAGAATATTTTATTAGCTTCTGCCAGCAGCGGCTTCAACCTCTTGAAAAGTGTTTTCTTATCCCAAGGGTACATTATATTGAGTAAAAAGTAGCCTTTGAGCTATTCGTATCTAGCTATAATCTATCTCTATGCAACATTTTATCTAGTGCCGTTCTGGCGTGATTGAGTAACAAACATACATCCACACACACATTCAAACCAACAAAACTTCCCATCCTAACTTTCACATTGTTAATATTAGTTAGATTAAAATCCAAGAAGAATTACGTTACGCGCAAAAATAGTGGCTTTTGGATTTGACAGATAAAAACGAGGCTGTAAGCCAAGCTGCGAGCGTCTTCGGCGCTGTTTTTTCTTACGGAATACCGAAATGTATGAAGAACTGTCAACTTGCTCGTCATTGAGTAGTTCTAACTCACGGCCGTCACAGCTTAGAGCGCTAGTGTCGCTATTCGCGGCTTAGCGAATACCAAACTTAGATTCGTCGCTGGCACCAGCACTGCGCTCAAGGCTGTATCCTTAGAGAATAGCACTGCTGTACGCTCTAAAACAAAAGACGAGGGTGATTTGCGATTAAATGTATTTTGGGGTGGACTAGATACTTCAGTGCCTCTATCCTTTGTTACATCATTAGCAAGCTTTTCGCCGATACTGACAAAATATGAAATGTTTACGGCATTGCATGATTGTGTAGGTGAAGGTGATAGTGTAAGTAATTGTGATGCTGTGCTTTAATTTTTGTGGTATTGATTAGACGTTTGATGGTATCCCATAAGGTTTTTGGGTTATTATTTGGCTTAGTCAATTTTTGTGTATCATACAATCTTTTTGCTTTTTTCAGTATACTAGTACAAAAGTTTCTATATCTCTTATACGTAATTTTTATGGTTTCATTTTCTGGACTATTATTTAGTTTCTTATGAACTTTATCTCTATTCCTTATGCATCGCAATGTACCAGAAGTAATCCAGGGCTTTAAATTATTCTTTTTAGAGGAAACTTTTTTGGTAGTCGTATTATCAGTGTAGGGTAGGTGTAGGGTAGGTGTAGGGTAGGTGTAGGGTAGGTGTAGGGTAGGTGTAGGGTAGGTGTAGGGTAGGTGTAGGGTAGGTGTAGGGTAGGTGTAGGGTAGGTGTAGGGTAGGTGTAGGGTAGGTGTAGGGTAGGTGTAGGGTAGGTGTAGGGTAGGTGTAGGGTAGGTGTAGGGTAGGTGTAGGGTAGGTGTAGGGTAGGTGTAAAGATAAAGATAAAGATAAAGATAATTTATTTGTCTAAACATGTGTTTACATACGTTATGCATGCAAGATGTTCACTTATCATTTGAGGCACATACATGTTCTGCCTATCGAGGCGTACAAATATAAATTTTACAAAAATGGTATAATCATAATATGCCTTAGAAAATTGTGGCTAGTAAACTAAAACAATGCCAAAAAAAACAAAAACACCATAAAATCTTTAAATGTCTTGCAGAATCAAGATTAATAAAATAAAATAATGTCATAAAAGTAAAATCAAATCATAAAAATAATGTCCACGAAAAATACAATAAAATAATAAAATGTCTTGCAAGATCACGATCAATAAAATAAAATAATGACGAAAAAGTACAGTCTAATCATAAAATGTCATAAAATCAGGATTGTTAAAACAAAAATCAAAAGAATAAAATGTCAAAAAAGAACAATCAAATCATAAAATTATGTCAAAGAAAAATACATCAAATTCATAAAATGTCTTGCACAATTAGAATTAATAAAATCAAATGATGTTAACTTAGTACAGTAAAATGTCATAAAAAATCAATGAAATATAATAAATTAAAATGCTGTCAGGTACAAACTAAACAAAAACAATATCGTCATTCAAGAAGTCACATATATTGTAATAAGATTTGTCTGTTAATAAATCTCGCATCATTTTTTTAAATAGGTTTGCTGGCAAAGCTTTAATTGATTGCGGTATTTTATTGTACATTTTAGGCGCCATACAAAAGACACTCTTTGACATTAAGGCTGTTTTTGACGTGTGCAGGCAAAGTTGGCTATTGTCACGTCTATTACGGGGGAGGGTGTCAGCTAGTCGTGGGAATAGTGCCGGATTTAGTTTTACAAATGTAACTAATTCGAAAATGTAAAGTGAAGGTAGGGTTAATAATTTGTATTTTATAAAATATGGCTTACAGCTGTCTGTGGTACTCAAATTGAACATAGCTCGAATACATCTTTTTTGAGCCTTAAACGCTATTTCTTTGTCAGTCGAGTTTCCCCAAAATATGATACCATAGCGTAGCAACGATGCAACTAGCCCATGATATGCAGTTACCAATGCCTCTGTGTTAAGTTCTGGGGCAATTTTATATAAGGCATACGCAGAAGAGCTCAGCCTTTTACTTAAGTATTCGATGTGTACCTTCCAGTCCAACTTCGCGTCTATCATTATTCCTAAAAATTTTGTGTTGTCAACTTTATTAAGTAATGTGTCATTGTACATAGCTTTAATGTCATTTACCGCCTGGGCTCGTTGCCTAAAATGCATAATGGTTGTTTTATCTAAATTTATTTTAAGGTTGTTTCTATCTAACCATGACACTATTGATGTCAAAGATTGATTTATGTCACTTTCATATGTGTCATTATTATTGCATGCTATAGTCATTGTACTGTCGTCGGCAAAGAGTGTCATAGGGTGGTCAATTGCACTAGGCAGGTCATTAACGTAAATAATAAAAAGCAAACTACCCATTACGCTACCTTGGGGAACACCGTACATAGGTGTGCGTTCGTTAGACCTGTAAATTTCTTCTCTCTTCGTCTTGATATTAATTCTTGTTATTTCTGTGTATTGTTTTCTATTAGTCAGGTACGATTCAATAAGGTGCAGTATGTTTCCCCTTATGCCATAGGCATCCAGTTTCTGTAATAGTACGCTATGATCAACGTAGTCAAACGCTTGCGTCATATCGCAATAAATAGCGCATACCGGGATTCTCTTGTCCATATTATTTATGACAGTATGTAAAAACTCATAAATTGCCATATTTGTGGACCTATTTTGCCTAAACCCCTTTTGCTCGTTACCAAATATATGTTTGTTTTCAAAATATGAGTAAAATTCTTTATAAATATATTTTTCAAAAATTTTGGATAATATCGGGATTAGGGCAATTGGTCTATAATTAACCATGTGCTCTCTACTATTTTTCTTAAATAATGGTTTTACTACAGATACTTTTAGGGCATCCGGATACACACCTGAATATATAGATAGATTTATAAGGTGGCTTAGATGCGTACAAATTGTTTCAGAAACATACTTCACCACCCTAGTAGAAATACCGTCGTAACCTGTACTATTTGTAGATTTTAGACCTTTCACAATATTTATTATGTCTGTAGGTATACTGGGCGCAACAAAAATTGAGTCTTTCCGTTTTATTACATTTGCGGTTACGTTATTTCCCGAGCCCTGAATTGGTTGTATTTTTTCTATGAAGAAATTGTTAAACGCATTGGCGATTTCAAGAGGGTCATTTATTATTTTGTCATTTACATTTATACGGCTAATGGATTCTTTAGGTAAAAAAAGTTTCGATTTATTTATTATGTTCCATGTCGTTTTGGATTTATTTGTAGAAGTTTTAATTGAGTAATTGTTTTGAGCACGTCGCGTCAATTTCATTATCTTTTTAAATTTTTTTGTGTAGTTAAAATAATTTTTCTTATTCGTAATATTTGGTTTTAATCTGAAACGCCAGAGCAATTGTCGTTTTCTTTTGCTGCATAATTTTATACCGTTTGAAATCCATTTTGTTTTTTTCGTAACATTTATAGTTGTCAGCTTATATGGGAAACAGAGGTCATAAAAAAGTTTAAATATGTCAATAAAAATGTCAAATGCGATATTGGAATCATTTGTGTCATAAATTTCTGAAAAAGTCAATTGTTTTAAACAATCCTTAAACCTAACCATATTCTCCAGACTCAAATCCCGTCGCTTTACGCGCCAATATTTTAAAATACTGGTTTTTTTTACCGGGCAATTCATAATTTGCGCTGTGTGATCTGATAGCGCAAACTCAATGACGTCAGTTTTACAGTTAGCTTTAAAATTATGCGCGAAATTGTCTATGCATGTATGGCTTTGAAGTCTAGTAGGTTGATGTAACGCTAATTTAAGATTGAAATTTAGCAACAGACACTCGAACTCCAACACAACGCTATTCTTTTTCATTATGTCTATATTAAAGTCTCCCGCCATTATAATATGCTCATACTTTTTTTTACAAATGAACCTCAATATTCTTTCTATCGTTTCATAGAATACTCTTAGGTTATCCTGTTTCGGTACTCTGTAGACACACAGAATGATAACATTATATTGAATGAGCTCCACACCGCAACATTCAACTACACCTGTTAATGATAGTTGAGCTATTTGTGGCACATCTCTCCATTGGTGGCCATTTTTAATTAAAATACAAGCCCCACCTCGTTTACTTTCTTTTCTACAGAAAAATGATGCTAAATTGTAATTAGGGATATATAAATGGCGTTCGTAACCTTCCATCATGAAATGTTCTGTAATACACAGCGCATCAATAACAATGTCCTTTTCCGCTAGTTCCTCTAAGCAAACAATTAGAGAATCTGCCTTATTTAAAAGCCCCGCTATGTTTTGATGCATTATGTAAAGGTTCTTAGTCACGAAAAAGCTGATTTTCGGTTTCTAATATGTGTGTTGGATCGTGAGACGTTAACGTTATGAGGTTCTTATTTACAGACTTAGTGTGGAGGCACTGTATGTCATTAATTAAGGCTAGAAGACTAGCAAAGATGGAACGGAATCCAAAATTGTTTATTTGACCTGACAGCTTGAAGAATGTATTATAGTCATAGTCTATAACTGCATTTGAATCTAACACCCAGGCATATTTGTATGTCCAGATATCTTGACATAGTGACTTGTTAAAATTCATGATTCGCCAATTATACATGTTTGAATTCATGCTATATTTATACGTAGGTAAACAAATAATAATGTTCGTGTGAGTTATTTTACTAAGAATGTTACGTAAGTTTACTATTATTTCAGAGTAATTTTTACTGATTTTAAAGTCTTGTTCACCAATTAAAACAACACAGAAATCATTCATCGTATAATCCTTGAGTTTTGAATCAATCCCTTTCAGAAGATCACCTGTAGTTCCGTCTGTTGTTAAATAGTGGCAAAAGTTGTATTGTTTCTCAACAGTTTGTTCTATTATTGAGAGGACCTTGTTTTGTCTATTGGTACTTAATATGCACATTTTGTTTTGTTTATAATGTTGTTGATCGTGTTTCTCAGTCTGTGTTTTATTTATGGTTCGTATCGTCGTCTTCCTTATTTCATTTAACTTTGGATTAATTTTTGGAGTTTTAATTGAATTATCTTGTGTTTTTGGGCATGTTGTATGAAATACAGCTTGTTCCTTTTGCGATTTTGGTGTGTGTTTCGAAATCATGGTTTTCTTTTTGCTAGGTGTCATAGTCTCGGTTGTTAGCTTTTTTGTCGCTTTTTTGACCAATTCGTGCTTAGTGTTAAGTTTTGTAACTGAATTTTTTAATTCCATGTTTTCAAGCGACAGTCTATTAATCTCATCATGAGCTGAAATTAGTTCTAGCTTTAGTTTGTCTATCTCACTTCTGAGATCCTGTATCTGGGAGTCACTTTCGTCGATAGATATGTTTGGAAGACTATTAGAGCTGCCATCTATCGTCATGTTGATGGAACTACTACTATGGTCCAAAGTGTTGTCAGCTGTTTTCGAAATATCTGTCATTGATTGGGTGCGTTGTTTCGTCCGAAATGTTATGTTTTGAAATGAATCCATAGTATGTATTATAAATTTTAAAGAAACTTGCCAAAAGTCCTGCGCCGAACTGGGATTTGAACTCGCCTTCACCGACGCAGCGTTATAAAAGCAACGTTCTTACCCACGAGGCCAACTGGTTATTGACAGTGGTGGTTCAAATTGTTCACTTGATAGTACAGGTTTTAGAATTTTGCACTTTTATTCGAATGACGGTGGACTGACAAAGTTAACTTGGTTTTCTATTTTACGAAGATAATAACCGTCACTAGAACGTTTTGATTTTTCTATTTACGAAGATAATAACCGTCACTAGAACGTTTTGATTTTTCTAAGTTTAATATTATTGCATAAAGTTACTTGGTGTTAGAGAAAGTTTTATTGTCACAATTTTGATTATTGTTCGCGTTAGACACAGTAGCACTTGATTTGACACTGATTTCGACAAGCCATTACTGGTTATCGTTTTGTTGTTAAACTCCGTTGTTCACGTTCAGAATCGTTTGCGAACACTTTCACAGCGATATTGGAATACACTTTTACTTTTGCGTTATTTTTTGCACGATGAATACAAATAAAACATTTATAAACAATAATATAAGGGTAGGTGTAGGGTAGGTGTAGGGTAGGTGTAGGGTAGGTGTAGGGTAGGTGTAGGGTAGGTGTAGGGTAGGTGTAGGGTAGGTGTAGGGTAGGTGTAGGGTAGGTGTAGGGTAGGTGTAGGGTAGGTGTAGGGTAGGTGTAGGGTAGGTGTAGGGTAGGTGTAGGGTAGGTGTAGGGTAGGTGTAGGGTAGGTGTAGGGTAGGTGTAGGGTAGGTGTAGGGTAGGTGTAGGGTAGGTGTAGGGTAGGTGTAGGGTAGGTGTAGGGTAGGTGTAGGGTAGGTGTAGGGTAGGTGTAGGGTAGGTGTAGGGTAGGTGTAGGGTAGGTGTAGGGTAGGTGTAGGGTAGGTGTAGGGTAGGTGTAGGGTAGGTGTAGGGTAGGTGTAGGGTAGGTGTAGGGTAGGTGTAGGGTAGGTGTAGGGTAGGTGTAGGGTAGGTGTAGGGTAGGTGTAGGGTAGGTGTAGGGTAGGTGTAGGGTAGGTGTAGGGTAGGTGTAGGGTAGGTGTAGGGTAGGTGTAGGGTAGGTGTAGGGTAGGTGTAGGGTAGGTGTAGGGTAGGTGTAGGGTAGGTGTAGGGTAGGTGTAGGGTAGGTGTAGGGTAGGTGTAGGGTAGGTGTAGGGTAGGTGTAGGGTAGGTGTAGGGTAGGTGTAGGGTAGGTGTAGGGTAGGTGTAGGGTAGGTGTAGGGTAGGTGTAGGGTAGGTGTAGGGTAGGTGTAGGGTAGGTGTAGGGTAGGTGTAGGGTAGGTGTAGGGTAGGTGTAGGGTAGGTGTAGGGTAGGTGTAGGGTAGGTGTAGGGTAGGTGTAGGGTAGGTGTAGGGTAGGTGTAGGGTAGGTGTAGGGTAGGTGTAGGGTAGGTGTAGGGTAGGTGTAGGGTAGGTGTAGGGTAGGTGTAGGGTAGGTGTAGGGTAGGTGTAGGGTAGGTGTAGGGTAGGTGTAGGGTAGGTGTAGGGTAGGTGTAGGGTAGGTGTAGGGTAGGTGTAGGGTAGGTGTAGGGTAGGTGTAGGGTAGGTGTAGGGTAGGTGTAGGGTAGGTGTAGGGTAGGTGTAGGGTAGGTGTAGGGTAGGTGTAGGGTAGGTGTAGGGTAGGTGTAGGGTAGGTGTAGGGTAGGTGTAGGGTAGGTGTAGGGTAGGTGTAGGGTAGGTGTAGGGTAGGTGTAGGGTAGGTGTAGGGTAGGTGTAGGGTAGGTGTAGGGTAGGTGTAGGGTAGGTGTAGGGTAGGTGTAGGGTAGGTGTAGGGTAGGTGTAGGGTAGGTGTAGGGTAGGTGTAGGGTAGGTGTAGGGTAGGTGTAGGGTAGGTGTAGGGTAGGTGTAGGGTAGGTGTAGGGTAGGTGTAGGGTAGGTGTAGGGTAGGTGTAGGGTAGGTGTAGGGTAGGTGTAGGGTAGGTGTAGGGTAGGTGTAGGGTAGGTGTAGGGTAGGTGTAGGGTAGGTGTAGGGTAGGTGTAGGGTAGGTGTAGGGTAGGTGTAGGGTAGGTGTAGGGTAGGTGTAGGGTAGGTGTAGGGTAGGTGTAGGGTAGGTGTAGGGTAGGTGTAGGGTAGGTGTAGGGTAGGTGTAGGGTAGGTGTAGGGTAGGTGTAGGGTAGGTGTAGGGTAGGTGTAGGGTAGGTGTAGGGTAGGTGTAGGGTAGGTGTAGGGTAGGTGTAGGGTAGGTGTAGGGTAGGTGTAGGGTAGGTGTAGGGTAGGTGTAGGGTAGGTGTAGGGTAGGTGTAGGGTAGGTGTAGGGTAGGTGTAGGGTAGGTGTAGGGTAGGTGTAGGGTAGGTGTAGGGTAGGTGTAGGGTAGGTGTAGGGTAGGTGTAGGGTAGGTGTAGGGTAGGTGTAGGGTAGGTGTAGGGTAGGTGTAGGGTAGGTGTAGGGTAGGTGTAGGGTAGGTGTAGGGTAGGTGTAGGGTAGGTGTAGGGTAGGTGTAGGGTAGGTGTAGGGTAGGTGTAGGGTAGGTGTAGGGTAGGTGTAGGGTAGGTGTAGGGTAGGTGTAGGGTAGGTGTAGGGTAGGTGTAGGGTAGGTGTAGGGTAGGTGTAGGGTAGGTGTAGGGTAGGTGTAGGGTAGGTGTAGGGTAGGTGTAGGGTAGGTGTAGGGTAGGTGTAGGGTAGGTGTAGGGTAGGTGTAGGGTAGGTGTAGGGTAGGTGTAGGGTAGGTGTAGGGTAGGTGTAGGGTAGGTGTAGGGTAGGTGTAGGGTAGGTGTAGGGTAGGTGTAGGGTAGGTGTAGGGTAGGTGTAGGGTAGGTGTAGGGTAGGTGTAGGGTAGGTGTAGGGTAGGTGTAGGGTAGGTGTAGGGTAGGTGTAGGGTAGGTGTAGGGTAGGTGTAGGGTAGGTGTAGGGTAGGTGTAGGGTAGGTGTAGGGTAGGTGTAGGGTAGGTGTAGGGTAGGTGTAGGGTAGGTGTAGGGTAGGTGTAGGGTAGGTGTAGGGTAGGTGTAGGGTAGGTGTAGGGTAGGTGTAGGGTAGGTGTAGGGTAGGTGTAGGGTAGGTGTAGGGTAGGTGTAGGGTAGGTGTAGGGTAGGTGTAGGGTAGGTGTAGGGTAGGTGTAGGGTAGGTGTAGGGTAGGTGTAGGGTAGGTGTAGGGTAGGTGTAGGGTAGGTGTAGGGTAGGTGTAGGGTAGGTGTAGGGTAGGTGTAGGGTAGGTGTAGGGTAGGTGTAGGGTAGGTGTAGGGTAGGTGTAGGGTAGGTGTAGGGTAGGTGTAGGGTAGGTGTAGGGTAGGTGTAGGGTAGGTGTAGGGTAGGTGTAGGGTAGGTGTAGGGTAGGTGTAGGGTAGGTGTAGGGTAGGTGTAGGGTAGGTGTAGGGTAGGTGTAGGGTAGGTGTAGGGTAGGTGTAGGGTAGGTGTAGGGTAGGTGTAGGGTAGGTGTAGGGTAGGTGTAGGGTAGGTGTAGGGTAGGTGTAGGGTAGGTGTAGGGTAGGTGTAGGGTAGGTGTAGGGTAGGTGTAGGGTAGGTGTAGGGTAGGTGTAGGGTAGGTGTAGGGTAGGTGTAGGGTAGGTGTAGGGTAGGTGTAGGGTAGGTGTAGGGTAGGTGTAGGGTAGGTGTAGGGTAGGTGTAGGGTAGGTGTAGGGTAGGTGTAGGGTAGGTGTAGGGTAGGTGTAGGGTAGGTGTAGGGTAGGTGTAGGGTAGGTGTAGGGTAGGTGTAGGGTAGGTGTAGGGTAGGTGTAGGGTAGGTGTAGGGTAGGTGTAGGGTAGGTGTAGGGTAGGTGTAGGGTAGGTGTAGGGTAGGTGTAGGGTAGGTGTAGGGTAGGTGTAGGGTAGGTGTAGGGTAGGTGTAGGGTAGGTGTAGGGTAGGTGTAGGGTAGGTGTAGGGTAGGTGTAGGGTAGGTGTAGGGTAGGTGTAGGGTAGGTGTAGGGTAGGTGTAGGGTAGGTGTAGGGTAGGTGTAGGGTAGGTGTAGGGTAGGTGTAGGGTAGGTGTAGGGTAGGTGTAGGGTAGGTGTAGGGTAGGTGTAGGGTAGGTGTAGGGTAGGTGTAGGGTAGGTGTAGGGTAGGTGTAGGGTAGGTGTAGGGTAGGTGTAGGGTAGGTGTAGGGTAGGTGTAGGGTAGGTGTAGGGTAGGTGTAGGGTAGGTGTAGGGTAGGTGTAGGGTAGGTGTAGGGTAGGTGTAGGGTAGGTGTAGGGTAGGTGTAGGGTAGGTGTAGGGTAGGTGTAGGGTAGGTGTAGGGTAGGTGTAGGGTAGGTGTAGGGTAGGTGTAGGGTAGGTGTAGGGTAGGTGTAGGGTAGGTGTAGGGTAGGTGTAGGGTAGGTGTAGGGTAGGTGTAGGGTAGGTGTAGGGTAGGTGTAGGGTAGGTGTAGGGTAGGTGTAGGGTAGGTGTAGGGTAGGTGTAGGGTAGGTGTAGGGTAGGTGTAGGGTAGGTGTAGGGTAGGTGTAGGGTAGGTGTAGGGTAGGTGTAGGGTAGGTGTAGGGTAGGTGTAGGGTAGGTGTAGGGTAGGTGTAGGGTAGGTGTAGGGTAGGTGTAGGGTAGGTGTAGGGTAGGTGTAGGGTAGGTGTAGGGTAGGTGTAGGGTAGGTGTAGGGTAGGTGTAGGGTAGGTGTAGGGTAGGTGTAGGGTAGGTGTAGGGTAGGTGTAGGGTAGGTGTAGGGTAGGTGTAGGGTAGGTGTAGGGTAGGTGTAGGGTAGGTGTAGGGTAGGTGTAGGGTAGGTGTAGGGTAGGTGTAGGGTAGGTGTAGGGAAGGTGTAGGGTAGGTGTAGGGTAGGTGTAGGGTAGGTGTAGGGTAGGTGTAGGGTAGGTGTAGGGTAGGTGTAGGGTAGGTGAATGTTTGGAGTTTTTATGGCAAAACAAAGTTTGCCGGGTCAGCTAGTTTTTATATATATATTTCTTTTCTATTTATCCTTTCATTTAGTTGCACCTGCCTTTTTTTTATCTCTGCACCACCCTAAGGTCGACTGGTAGAAAATGCCTAAGGCATTAAGTCCGCCTTTGTACTTATGCATAAAGTTTTATTAAATAAATAAATATTCATATTGTCCGTTGATGGTGAGCGATATATACACACTATCGCCATAACAGTGCCGATCATTATTATAAGACCAGAGGCTGATTGATTGAGGTCTGGTTTTTCACAGGTAGCTAAAAAGTTCGACTTTAGATATATCACAACACCATCACTTTGGTTTTTGTGTTTGGAAGTTTTAAATATATTGTAGTTTTGAATGATTGGAATATTGCAGTTACTAGTGCAGGGCAGCCAGCATTCGGTCAAAACGACCAAGTCGCAATCAAAAGTAATGCGGTGTAAGAGCGTTTGTAGACTTAAGAAGTTACGAGAAATAGATCGAATATTTTCGATAAAATATTTATATAGTTATGCGGATGCAATATTATTGAATGAGTGTCTTCAGGTGCACATGTATGAGTTACCGATACAGAAAAAAGCGCCAAAAGACTCAGCTTTTTTCTTTGCACCCCAGATCGTTCAAACGGGCCGGCCTGAAATGCCGGCCAAATGTGACCGGGCGCCAGCCTGATTCATGCCGGCCGCCGGGTGATGAAGAGATGCTGCCTTTGCCGGTCGCGTCCAAGGCCGCAAGGCAAGCCGAGGTCATTCGCAAGGTTCCAATTACACACATATATAAATAAAGGAAGAGTTATCTGTATTTGGAAGGACCAAAAACTGAATGTTTAATAGGTTAGGAATTAAGTGACTAATGTGATCGCGTTTTGAGGGACCTAGAAGAACTTCCCAAATAATAAACTATAATTTTTGATCATTTAATTTTGAATACAGGTTGATTCAACTGGCAGCCTTGTTAGTGTACTGAACTACTGACCTTTGGTACTGACTGGCATAAATAATTGACAGCTCTCATCATCTGACTCATATCTGACTCATATAATTGTCATGTCAACGTCACACAATTATTTCACTCGAATATTCTTTGAGTTTGGATAATGAAAACACTTTATTTTGCGGCAGTTTCATAAAATGTTCAGTAAATTGTTCATCAACTTTACTCGATCCTAATCAGTTTATTGCAACCTAGGTTTATATTGTCAATTTAAAACAATTATTGCGAAAAATAACTTGTGTTTAAACAGAGGCTGTATACAATTCATTGGTTGTCTCTGTGATAATTTAGTGCCGTCGAATTAAATCCTTTTGAAACGGATGCCGAGGCAATATAAGTGATGATGAATACGAGATTGTTGTCAGTTTTGATGTGGAAACATGCGGTGGTCAGGGTGCGGAGGTTTATTCACACAGCTGTGGACTATGTGGCTCCTCTGATGTTCTTCCTCTTCTTATTTGCATTCAAAGGTTATTTGAGAGATGAATATGATCGATGGAAACCAGAGGACGGCACGGTGAGTTTGTAGTTGTTGATATAATCTATTTTTTTCTAATTAGCTTACTTTTTTACTAATATTCAAATATTTATTTAATTATTTTGGATCACCAACGAGTGCAACAATACAATATCATCTTACACAAAACATAAAAAAATCATACAAATTTGTAACGTTGTACGTGGTTGCTAACACATCAGAACCTGGGTAGCATTAATAGAAAAATAATTGAAACCTATTTACGCTTGCGGCTGATATTTTAAACTGGCAATACTATAATGAACAAGCAAATACTGTCGCAAACTCCGCGCACGGAACTGGTTGGTTGAATGTTGGTAGTTGATTTCCCTCTGAGTACGGTATGACTAACGCTCGCGGACTTCCTGCGGTTCGTGGAACAGTCTCGACCGGCAGTCACTTGGCACTACGTAGCAGCGGAGAGACAGTGTCTGCATAGTGTGACATGTACCTCTGTCACCTTCACATAGTGACCTTGTACGACACATTTTATTATAACTACTTTTATTAACTACACGCTACCGTGAACAATAAATTTAGACTCAGTGTAACCCCAGATTGGGTGAGTGTTGCAAAACTTATAATATCTAGAATTAAGTGATCATTGCATGACTTGTTAAAATCTCGCTATTTGTAAGTTTTGTAATAATGTCTACTTTGGACACTTGAACCGTTGATTCACATAATTGCGTTTGTGTATCAACGGTGATTGTTAAATTTAAACCATATTTTAACTTTTATGTTTCACCGAATGACCGTAACATAGGTGTAACGGGTCATGACGGTTACTTTTAAATGATCTTCATTCCTTTCCTTCATTATTTTCATTATTCAATGTAGTATTGGTGAGTGGTAGTAAGTCAATGGAAATAATTGTTTTGAAAAATTCTTAAAATCATTGTGTTATTTTTTTTCATCTACCTCACATTACTAGATGTTATAATTATGTTTCATCATGCTTTTAAATTGTACCACGCTGCTTAGACTGCTTCATCTTGATGGCTAATTGATGCTAGATCACCGCTTTCCACCGTAGATTCCATGTTCGACGTTTGTCAGGATGTTGCAGTCAGTGGTACGAATTCGGTCATTTTCTTAAATGCCTAATTCGGGATATTCCAGGGTTCACCTATACCGGACACCTTTCGGTGTCGCTACAAGGCTGTGGCTGGACAACCTGCGTGCTACCCACCGACAGGAAAATCGACCTACCTACCTGGCTGCCACCAGTCACCTACGTTCTGGAAACTGCCAGGATAGTGGTTTTCATACGGCGGTCTTGAACCTAACACGCGCTCGATATTAGGAACTCACACCAGTCTCCGGCTGGGTTTCTGTAAAATTTTACATAATATTTTTTTAATAAATTGTTATATCTACCCTCTCTTCGAGACTTTAATTTACCTGCCTGGCCCCTAACCGTTACATTACACCGTTAGATCATCATATAATTATCCTGCAATGCACACCCAAATACAGGCAACCACAGCTTACACATTGCCGAGTATACACAGCTCTAGATATTGAAATATAGAACAAGTTCTATAAGAGGACTTTCACGCTAATTTCTAAGAGTTTAGTCGCTTAATTTACCATCCTAGGCAATACTTCAAAATTGTTAAAAATATAATTAAAAAATAGGCCAACTTTTGATCTTTTGCTTTACGGTATCACGTTTACAAAATACAATTTGGTCTCTTTGTAGTGATCAACCTTGCACAACACGTTCACTAAAAATTCATCGCTGAGTTAATTAGAGATTCCAATATCTATAATTCAAATTCACAAATTTTACTGCAAAACCCGATTAGTAATGACTTTAATTAGTAATAAAATTAAGACTTAAGACAATTTTTTTCGTTTTTATCACAATTTGTGCGTGAATTTTGGATTTAAAAATCATCATCTTAAATGTATGTTTGTTACTCAATCACGCCAGAAAGCCTGAACGGATCTTTAAAAAAATGTGCCACAAATATAGATTATAGTCTGGAATAGCACATAAGCTACTTTTTAACACGGTATTAGGCTCCCTTGGGATGATAAAACACTTTTAAGGTGGGCGTAGCCGCTGACAGAAGCTATTATCCAAAATGACACCCATGACAAAATTTTAGAAAATGTCAAATAAGTAATAAAAAAAAAAAAAACAGAATCGAGGGGTTATCGGCAACACCGATCGCCGTGACACTGACAAGGTCAAAGTGTTGCGTTGCCCGGGCTCCGGGCAACACCGATCACCGTGACCTCTGTATTTTTTTATTAATAACCGCTGTGATGGCCAGTGCCGCATTATTATTTCAATAGGGCATGGATACCAGTAATACCCAAAATCAAAGAGTAGTTGTCTGGGAGTACCTGAGAGTACCAGGAGTACCCAAGCAGATAAGATTAAAGATTAGATTAGATAAAATTTAAGATTTTATTCAAAGTCAAAGTCAAATATATTTATTTCAATTAGGCCAGTAAGCGGCGCTTTTGAACGTCATACATATATGGATTAAAATTTACAAGTATTATTCGGAAAAGTAGCTTGTTATGGAGAAGAATATTTAAGATTCTTGTTACATGAAATTACTAAGATCACGAAGTTACTGTCAAATTTTCATGCGAAATTTGCAACGTTTATTTACAACCAGTTTGATTAATTAAGATTTATATACTGTACGAACAATTTATACACTGTTCAAAAGGCCTGGTCACTGGCATTATAAAAAATATCAAGTGTTAACAAAATACTCAGTAAGGAAATCATAAATATATTTTTTTTACAAAACGAGCCGGCGGCCCGCCGCGCCGTTTCGGTTGCGGCTAGGTAGGGGCAAAATGCGGCTCACTCCTGGCCAAATAAAGCTTGATTGGCCATGGTAACTAGGGGTACCCAGGGTCAATCAAGCTTTATTTGGCCAGGAGTGAGCCGGATAATTGTAAAGGGGGGATTGTTTAGAAAGATATATAATATAAAGTTAACTGATTCTAATTAAATATAATATAATAAAATTAAATTAAATCAAATCAAAAAAAGAATTAAATAGGTACATTGTTTAATTTAGCATCAGAGTCAAAAGTGTTTGTGGTGAGTGTGTCTGAGTGTGTGTAAGTGTGTGTATTGTGTTCGTGTGCAAGATGTGTTGTGTTATGTTTTCGGTGGAAAGGTTTAGTAGTGATTATTCTCGGAAATAAGGAGGCGTTCTTCTTTTTAAATTTCTTATTAAGTCTATTATATAATTGTGGCCCTTGGAAGCAAAAGAAACGTTTGGTAAAAGAGTACTTACATCTGTAGTGCTGACAAACATTATTCCTACGTCTTTTGGTGATTATAGCGTAAGGGGTATTTTTATATTGTATTTGGACTGTACTAAGGATAAAAAGTTGTCTGACAGAAAGTACCTTGCAACACTTATACAATTCTTCCGTTGGGAAAAGTATTGGACGAAATGTACTGACGCTCTTTGAGCTCTCTCCATCTAACTCAGAAAATCTGTAACAATAACAATAAAACATTCTTATTAACAAGATACAAAATTACTTATGTTCTTATAATACCAACCTACCTACTTAAAATATTTCTTATAACAAACATGTTTCCTGAGCCTCTCAGAACGTCCGACCGGGACAGTGTTTACAACATTAGAATTATTATTCTCATTTGGCTCGACACACTGTTCATCCGATTGGATTCTGTCTTCCATCACTTTGCAAGCCTCCACCCAATCCCCATCGTCCGAATCCGTCTGTTCCCTTAGATTATCAGCGCTTATTGCTACGGTATTCCTATCACGGTCTGCCGTGACCTGCGCCTCCCTCTCCTCTATGGCGCTAGCTGATGGAGCTGGAGACGCTGGCGACGACAAGGTCCCGGAAGATCGCTCAATAGATAGCGATGTGGAGGATGGAGACTGCAGTGGCGATGGAGATGGAGATCCCGGCGCCGACACTGGCGGTGGATTGCAATCTGGTACATTGTGGACAACAGGCGCTCCCTCTGTCGACGGACTAATAACTGTTATATCACTATTATACGAAGTAGTATATTTTTTTTTTAATTGATCTATGTGTCTGTTACAGCTGGTTCCGTAATCATTAAAATAAACCTCATACATTCTATTTCCTATTATTTTTTTAACGACACCTATACTCCACATACATTTTCTTGCGATAAACCATTTCGCCCATACAGTTTCTCCTACTTGAAAACACCTCTTACACTTCATTGCTGTTTGTTCTGTGTTTTTATCTATATTGTTGGTTTTTGGTAAAATCAAATCCAACCTACATCTTGTGGGGCGCACGGTTGGTACAGTGGTTGAGCGATTGACTGCTGCACTGCGTGCCGTGGGTTCGATTCCCGCACGGAACAAATATTTGTATTACCTACAGACAGTTGTTCCGGCTCTGGGTGTTTGTGTATGTGAGTTTATATGTTTGTAAACGCACCCACAATACAGGAAGAAATTCCTAGTGTGGGGCAACGTTTTTTCAAAAAAAAAAACAATTTAATTTAAAAACAATCTTAAATTTCGCCCTAACATTAAAAAGGCTGGTGTGACACCAGTCGCGCAATGAACAGTATTCCTATAATCGAACAGGGTTCCCTGTAGTTTTGCCTGAATATCTTTAATACATAATCTGTCTTCTGCGAACATGCATTTTATCATTTTCTTACAGGTTTTAACGGAATTTTCTGCCTGTCCGTTACTGGCGGGATGATAAATAGGCGAATTTAGATATTCGATTCCGTTTACTCGACAAAATGTATGAAATTCCGCTGAGCTAATCTTTACATCATTGTCTGATACAATTACAATTGGTACACCGAATCTAGAAAACATGTTTTTTAATTTTTGAATAAGAACGTTGGTCGAAGTACCACGATCCATATGAACGCATTCCAGCCATTTGGAAAACGCATCTACAACGATTAGGTACACTGCCTGCCCTATAGACATATAGTCAATATGTATACGGTGCCAGGGGGACGGGGGGGCGCGGCCAGGGGACGGGGGGGCGCGGCCAGGGCGCGGGAGGCGCGCGCGCCGGTGCACTGCGTACGCCGGTGCACTGCGTACGCTGGCGCACGCGGCGCACGCTCCCACCCATCGCTCAATATCGGCATCGATCCCCGGCCACCACATTCGACTACGAGCTGCACTCTTGGTCTTAACGACTCCAAAATGTGCCGAATGCAATTCTTTCAGCATTTTCTCCTTGTATGTAGCCGGAATTACTATTCTATGACCGCGAAATAAACAACTATCTATTACTTGTAAATCCGTTTTGCAATGAAAGTACGGCGATATTGATTTACATTTTATTTTCCTCGGCCAACCATTATTCATATATTTTATAACAGTTTTTAATACATTGTCGGCAGCAGTTGCTCGTCTTATGTCAACGAACGAAACCGGTTCTACGCTAGCGTCTAAGAAAAGAAAGTACTTTGAGGACCCGTCCTCTTGCTTATCGTTATCACCGACTGCTGATAACGGCGATCGAGAAAAATAATCTGCAATTTGATTGTTCTTAGCGTCTACGTACTGTACCGTATAGTTGTATGCACCCAAAATTATTGCATATCTCTGTAGACGCAGGGCGGCCGTGACAGATAAGATTTCGTTTGCCAAAAATTGATAACAGAGGCTTATGGTTCGTCTTCAGAATAAAAGGTTCCTGACGGCCATAAAGATATTGGTGAAAATGTTTCACCCCGAATATGATCGCCGTCGCCTCATTATGAATTTGGCTATAATTCTTTTCACTCGCCGTCAGCGACCGTGAAGCGAACGCGATTGGCCGCTCCCGTCCGTCCGATTCCCGGTGCGCAAGCACGGCACCGAGTCCGCACGGCCCTGCGTCTACCGTCAATACCAGCGGTGCCTCCGGCTGGAAATGCGCTAGCACCCGCTCGCTAGCCAAATCGCTTTTAACGCTATTGAATGCCACTTGCTGTCGCTCGCCCCACTGCCATTCTACGCCCGTGCGCAACAATTCATTCAGTGGACTCAGTACAGTAGAGGCGCTCGGAATAAAATTCCTGTAATAATTCACTACGCCTAGAAATCGTTTTACTCCTAATACGTTGGTAGGCGCATGTGCATTTAGAAATGCCTCGACTTTAGTTGGACAAGTTCTCAACCCATTCTTATCGATTACGTAACCTAAATAAGTCACACTACTTTTAAAAAACACACATTTGTTCTTTTGAAGACGCAATCCTGCATCGTGTATTCTTGATAATACCTCTTGCAACCTAGACAAATGAATTTCTTTTGTTTTGCCCGTGATACAGATGTCATCTAGCCAAATACTTACTCCCTCTATACCAGGTAGCAATGTTTCCATTGTTCTTTGAAACAAAGCTGGAGCATTTGCCAAACCATAGACTAAACGATTGTAAGTAAACAGACCCTTATGTGTATTAATGGTTGTCAAATTTTGGGATTGCTCTGATAGCTTGCTCTGACTAAATTGGTTATACGCGTTGCTCAAATCAATTTTGCTGTACGCTTACCCCCCACCTGACTTAGAAAACACTTCCTCTATTCTAAATATCTCTATATAATTAAAAATGTCCCTAAAAAGCCACAGGAAACCAGGGATGATCTGATACAAATGGTTGTAAATCTCTCAAAAACCATTCATTCTGATTTAAAAGGAAGCGATATACCCCTCAGGAAGTCTGCAATCCAGTCACACAGACCACCGGGCAGACCGAATGAGGGAGGTTACCAATAAGGCTTTCGTTACAGACCCTATCAAAAGCCTTCGAGATGTCGAGAGAGACGGCAAGCGCTTCCCCATGCCTCTCAACAGCCTCACTCCAGATGTGAATGGCATACGCTAGAAGATCCCCAGTGGACCGATTTCGGCGGAAGCCGTATTGGTGGTCAGTAAGGATGTCGTTGGCTTCTAGGTTCAGGAGCCTACTATTAAGTACGCGGTCTGTAGTTGGCTGTGTCAGCACGACTGCCCTTCTTGGGCACGGGCTGTACGTTGGCTTGCTTCCAAGCATTCGGCACTTTTCCAGTGTCATAAGAAAGGCGAAACAGGCGTGTCAATATCGGAGACAATTCAGGCGCACAGGTTCTGAGAACAATTACTGGTATAGCGTCGGGTCCGCTAGCCTTATTCACGTCGAGGTTGCTCAGCACCCTATGTACGTCATTTTGATGGATGCGAATGTCCGACATACTCGTCCCGCATCCATCAGGAAAAGGAGGGGGCGTGCGCCACCAGGTTACGCCAGCAGGTTACCAGGGACGGCAGAATTTCGATTCAACTGTTTTAGCCAGGGACCAGAACGCTTTACTACCTGCTGGGTAGGAAACAAGGTTTATCCCTATCCGGCTAATGTGGTCGAACCGAGCCCTTCACAACACCTTCTTGCAGGACTTGGCAGCCCTGTTGTAGGCTTTCTTCCTCTGACCAACGTCACTCGCCTTGCACGATCGAGCCTCGACCCAGGCATGGTACGCCTCATGTTTACGCGCATCGGCGATTTAAATCAATTACACTCGGCGCCAAAGCATGGTCGGTCTTGGCTAAAAAATGGTTACGTCAGAGAACGGAATGTAGTACTCCATTCCCTGACGCAACAAATCCGTCACGGCGTCCGTGCACGACGTTGGATCGCAAAGAAATCGCAAGACGAAGAAAAGCAAAGCTGCCAAGGATAGCATGCGAAGAAAGATCGAATGCCATCCCAATCCGCTGACTTGTACCGCCATACCCGCCGGGTGCCTCTTGGGCTGGGATCGGGAGGGGAGTAGACGGATACAGACTTGTACACCCGCGCGTGGCTTGATCCTGTGCTCCAGAGTAAACCCTGGGTAAGAAAGATACGCCACGTCCGACGGACATTCGATCTGCGTCTCCGAAAGGAACATAAGCGCTGGTTTATCAGTATCCAGATGATGGTGGACTGCATCAAGGTTAGAGTGTAGACCTCTGATGTTACAGATGTGATTCTTATGTAACAGTGAGTGCTGCCGCTGTACAGATTTTTCCCCTTGTTCCTTATTGCCATAGTTGAGAGGATAGGAGAGGAGAAGGAAGTGAGATGAGGTTCCACGCTGGCATCCCACAGACACGCGCCAGCAGGACACCATCATTGGGGGACTGGTCTGGAGACTGCGGGGACGACCGAGCCCCCCCGGAAATGTCCATCGGGCACTATCTTCTGGTCGCCAACCAGCACGATGGCGCATTCCGGGATTTTTAGACAGTTGGCGGGGCAGCCTTTCGTGTGTGGCTGGCACACTACTTGGGCTCCCAACTACCTGCGGTCGGCCAGTGGCGCACCGTGCCTCGGATCCCGCTACCCTCCGCGACCAGTGTCCCGATACAACCCTAATATGTACTCAAATTTTGATTAGTTCTCGTATTAAATTATTAAATCTAGTTATTGGTTATTGAGTTATAACATCCGCCATTGTTGACAACTTTAAGACATCAGAATAACATTAAGGTCTTAATCAAACATAGTAATGAAAAGTAAATATTACTTCGTCAAATGTGCAATAGTTACAAATACAAATATACAAAGACAAAATAGTTTATTGTTTCATAAGTTTACAAAAATAAACGTTTTATGTTTGGAGCTTCCCTTTAAGCAAGTAATGCCTGTGTTGGGAAGCTCCGCTCTTCCATAGCAAAGCAATACAAATTTAGAAAACTAGGTATTTACAAAAGACAATAGATATAGAAATATGATAAACATTACAAAATTTACTATATAATTAAGTTACCATTTAATGAAAATCTTGCTTGCAAGTGTGTGCTCAATGTTATGTAAGGTAATGTGTTGTGTATTAAGGATAGTAGTGTTATGCTGCGTGTGTGTCAGTGTAATGATACTGAATTAGTGATGAATGTCGTAAGGGCGTGTGTTATGTGTTATAGTTTTTTTTTCTGTTGTATTATTTTACTTACTTATATGCGTCTGATGTGTGATATGTGTCCGTGTTGTGCATTTGATGTTTAGAGATATAGGTGTGGGTAGTGTAGTGTGTGATTATTATTGCTGCTTATTTAGGATTTACCTAATGTGTTCCAAAAGTGCCTCCGTGTCATCATAGGTTAGTGATTTTATCCAATTTATTAAAGTTTTTTTACAATCGTAGTATTTTTTGGGTATGTATATTTTCCTGTTAATTTTGTTGTATATTATTGCTGATCGCTTATTGTATTGTCTTTCGGCGAATACAGTTTTTGTATGGGGAATTTGTGCAATTACGTCCTTTCTTTTTTGAGCAATTATACTTGAGTTATATTTTAGGGATTTATGTATTTTTAGAATAGTTTGGATTATGTATAATTTACGAACAGAAAGTAAATAACTAATCTGATACAGGTTTTCAGTAGGGTGTCTTAACTTTTTTAAATACATAATCTTAATTAAGGCCCGTTGGGCTCGTTCGACATTGATAAAATTAGTTTTTGCAGCTCCACCCCAAATGGGGATGCAATATAATTAGGACCAACTGGACCAGAGCTACGTAGATCTCACTTAAAATATTTCTAGACGGATTTCGAGCATTGTTCGTATTTATTTTCTTTGGTGCGATATGCCTGAGAGTCTTGAATATCCAGCTTAATCTTCTAAGTCTATTCGCGACTTGATCAAGGTGGGGATACCAGGATAAACGTTGATCAATTATCACTCCTAGGTACTTTGTCTGTGCGACCTGTTTAATGAGCGAACAATGCGCGAACATTAAAATGAGAACAAATCCAAAAGTCACATAATAAATGTTCCCGCTTTATTTAAACATTTCATATTAATTAAACATTGAAATAAGCTTATCAAATGATCTTCATTCAAACGAATCAATAACTAATTCCACAATAAGCCAATAGATGGCGCTGAACCCGAAAACCAACATAAATAGACATTGAAATAGTTCTAGCGGAATCTCACAGATGACAGGATTATAAAGTGATTAATTAGAATAATGAATTAGCAAATTCACGCCTACGCGGTGACATACATATATATCGTTTATAACACACTAACATATATCTATTAACCTGTATATTTAACACCGTAAAAACTGATTCACATCCGTACACTTCAACGTAAGGTTCAATTGAAAACCAGCGTCGGCCAACTCCCAGTTTTCTGGCATTTTGCTGAACTGGAACTATTTGGCACAGCCGCGGAACACAGAACGATACGGAACCCAAAAAACAGTTGATTTCAATCATTCTCCAAATCAAATCTTTGTTCTGCAGGATGTGTTGAATATGGAAGACGAAACAAACACAAACACTTTTACGCCAGGCTTACTTATGTACTACCCTGAATCAACGCTTATCAACTTGCTCATGGACGAAGTGGGGGCCAAACTGAATTTGAGGAGACTCGACGCCAATGCCGGTAAGTGAGAATAGATCCCCACTTGACAGAAAGGATCAGGATTTTGAAACATTTGCCCACCAATTTTTGTGTATACCATGACGAATCGTTTGCACAACAAATGTGAGTAAGCTTTTATTTTTTCTATTATGTCTGTAATAAGTCATGCGATGGGATAACCCATCAACGATAAGCTCGCGTTTGACTACTATTTCACATGATGGTAAGCGATGATGTGGTCCACGGTGAAGCACGCTTGCCTAGAATTACACTAACCCCCAATCGACCTCAATTTGACTACAGTGGCTGCGCAGTAGTAAATCTCGTTAAAAAAAAACCGGCCTAGTGCGTGTCAGGCCACGCGCAGTAATAGGGTTCTGAAGTTGCATAATAATGTTGACTAAGAAGAGGCTTTTGTTGTTGTTACATGAACATTAAAAGGGTTTCAGCGGCACACAACGTCTAAAAACGGGCCCACATAGGATGTGGGATGATGTTATTTTTTAATCTATATGCTCGCGTTTGACCACTATCTCGCCTGATGATTAGCGATGATGACGGTGAGGCACGCTTGCCTAGAAGTAACAAATTCAATCTTGACTTAAACTAAATAACGACTTACTGGTAACTGAAGAAGGTTTTATGAAATCGAACTTCGCAACAGAAGTTAGAAAAATATTATGTATTTAAGAAAATACTTCTGCACTAACACAAAATAGACACCCCCGCGTGTGTTAGATTTAAGAAGGAACTCCATATAAAAGTATCGATATTTACGAAGATAGCAAGCGTGGAATGTCAAGATGATTGTTGGTCACAAAATCCGATGACGCTGCCGTCACGTCAACATATCGCTCCGTATATTTTTAATTTTTAATATTCTTAAAGCAGTAATATCAAGATAAATATAAACTTAAGTGACTTGAATAAACAATATACATCAGTGCTAGTGTTATCCAGCACCAAGAAAGGACACAAACAAATAAACAACCAAATAAGGCAAGAACCGTGGAAGTGACAGTGTCTTCATTTAAACATCTTTGTACTGATTACAAACGGTGTAATATCAGTCAAATCTGTGAAGAAGTGAAAAAGACCATTTTAAGTGAGAATACCACCAGTGAAAGTGATAACCGTTTTAATTTCTTAATTCAGATTTAATTTCTTATCATCACAAATATTTTAAATAATGGCACTGTCATAGTGATAAATACTTAGGACAACGCCATCTATACTGTAACAACCGCACCAACTCACACGTAAAGTGAAGTCGATAACACAGATCACCTACAAAATTACTGGAGTGGCAAAGCGATCAACTTATTTGGTTTGACTTCATAAGCACACGATAGCCTTGTAGCGAGACGGTGTACCTCCGCTAAATTGAACGTTTGATTGCGGGTTCGAACCACAACCAAGCAGTTACTTTTTGGAAGCATTTCGATAGTTTGACATAAGTTCTGATAAAAGAAATAACTTAACGATGCGTAAAAAACAAAAAAAACATCAACATCGTTTGAAAGGCTATGTTTAACCAGCCCATCGTCATCAGAGAAGTCAATAGCAGACAGTCTACCCGAACAAATTACAAACTACGACAATGACAACACAAGAAACTTAAGAGAACAAATAAAATCACTGACTGAACAACTCAATAGTGCACACGAACAAATTGACGAACTGTTACTCGAGAATGGCTCGCTTACCAAAGTAACTCAGGAACAACAAAGACATATTACCTTGTACGGAACCGCACATTATTTTTCATACTCACGCGCCGTGCATTCTGTGCACTCAGCATTTCGTACCTATCACTAAGCTAATTTGTGTAAGTACATTAAATCAATAAATCAGTGTTCAACGGACATTCGCGGTGGTCGGTTTTATTTCATCATCATCCCCATAGAATCGCCCCGGTATCATCACTAAGTGCAGGGATCCCCTACATTTATTTTGGTCCTTCGAGATTAGCATCAGGACCTCGTCGCGGTACTTTGAGCTAGCGCGCGCACAGCTCAGTGGCAATCTCTCGCGAACGTGGTTCTGTGATCAAACCAGTGAGAAACTCTTTTTTTTCACTCTCTCATCCTATACTTGAGTTACACTTGACTTGAGCTTAGGTCAACAGCACGGTCGTGGTAAGGAAATCACGGCGTGATATCACCATCATCATCATCAGGCTCCCTGGAGCACATCATCGGGTGGCGCAAGGGTTCAGCGTCCGCAATCAGCATCGTCATCACGTGGATCATCATATTTCCAAGTAAGACTGTTCCTTTTACCTACCTACATCATGGAAGATCTTATTGCCCGTCAATCGGAAATCATCGCCAATTTTACTACCATCAAGGTCAACTTTAGCAAGGACTCGGATTCTCGCAAAACTACGGAATACCTCAGGAAACGTTTAGACGCGATAGACGACCTCTGGGGAGAGTTCGAACAAAATCATAAGCAAATATCGGAGCATAAAGATGCGGCGGTCGACTATTTCCTCGACAACACGTATCAAAAGGGCAAAGATCATTATCAATTTGTACGGAATCTCATTTCGTCTTACGGCAAATCAAACAAATCAACTCAACCTGATGGCAAGTTAGACGAACTAATATCGCTGCAACGCACGAACTTTAGGGCATTTACTCGGCTGGTCAAAGGTATCAAGATTGATCAGATATCGGACAAATGGGAACTTGAGGATGAGCTCAAAAACATCCAAGTAAAGTGGACAATGATAGATACGCAACATTTGCAAATCGATCATATCCTAGCTGGAGGTGACTTATCATACGACGAGGAGTTTAACAATCATGAATTGGTCTACAAAAACATCAAAAGAGAGCTGAATAAGAAAATCTCCTCAACATCTCATTTAGAGAGATCAACCCCGCACATTGATATACCGTCATTTAGCGGGAACTACACACAATGGCCAACATTTTATGACTTGTTCACCGAGACAATTCATAACAACAATTCGATCACGAAAGCTCAGAAGATGCAGCATCTTAAGGGAAAACTTAAGGTGGAGGCAGAGCGTATTATTCATCATCTCCATATATCATCAGATAACTACGATGCAGCGTGGGATATCTTACTACATCGGTACAATAATACTCAACTTCTTTTTACCAATCACATCGAAATCTTCCTTAATCAACCCAACATCCAAAGGCAAACATCATTAGACATCAAAGGTTTATACGATACCTCAACCGAATGTATTCACGCGATACACAATCTCGGTGCTGATACGAATACATGGGATCCGTTGTTGGTTCACTTGCTCTGCAAAAAACTGGACCCAGAAACATATGCTGGGTACAAAGAAGCACGCAGGAATCCTCGTGACCTACCAAAGCTGGAGGAATTAATGTCTTATCTCGAGAGTAAATTTACTGCTCTTGAACCCATTAAAACTACTAAGGAACCCTCATCATCAAGCAAAAGGAACCCAAATCAATCGCATAATAAGCAAAACTATAATAAAGGTTTCGCTAACAAAAATTATCAGGCCATCATTACGCAAACATCGAAATGCACTGTATGCAATTCAAATCATGCTCGCAATTTGCTATCGTGCCAAAAATTTATGAAAATGACATCAGATGTACAATTGAAATTGGTGACGAAATCAAATATATGTCGAAATTGTTTATTCAGTCACGACGGAAATCAATGCACTTCAACGAAACGTTGCAAAACCTGTCAAGGAGATCATCACACAATACTCCATGAAGCGTGTTGTGTCTCATCATCAAAATCGTCAAATAACCACCCTAACGTTAATCATGTCGCAGGGGAGGACGAAGAGTTATTGTTGACCACGCTGTCAATCAAAATCAAGTGTTCCGACGGCAGCTACGTGTTCCTTAGGGCACTTCTAGACCAGGGATCACAAATATCATTAATATCGGAAAACGCTGTTCAGCGATTAGGGTTGCAGCGTCAACGATACAACGCATCAGTATCAGGGATAGGTGCTGGTACTAGACAAAGCAAAGGACGGGTATCAATCGACTGTCAATCTATCTACGGCGACTATCATTTTACTACAGAAGCACTGGTTCTGCCTAAAGTCGCTAACTGCTTGCCTGGTGCACCATTCAAAAAACAATCATGGCCTCACATTCAGCATCTTCAATTAGCAGATCCAGAATACAACGTGTCTAAGCCAATAGATATTCTCTTGGATGTGAGTATCTATTCTCAAATCATCATGGACGGTCTCATCAAAGGACCAGCGCAGGCTCCGATTGCGCAACAGACCGCACTCGGTTGGATCCTGTCTGGCAATGTTCGCACATTTAACTGTCATATCGCAACGAATGACTTATCAGAACTATCAAAATATTGGGAGATAGAGGACGTAGAAACATCATCATCACCCCTTACCCGTGAGGAGCAGTACTGTGAAGAGTTTTATCAGCAAGCTACTCGTCGTTTGGATACTGGTAGATACGAGGTTGGCATACCCATGAAACCCGAATATGAAAATCAGCTTGGATCATCAAAATCTAAGGCTATCGCACAATTCAAACAGTTGGAAAGAAAAATGTGCAATAATGAATCATTTGCAGAAAATTATAAAACGTTTATGTCGGAATATCAACAACTGGGTCACATGTGTACGGCTAATAATGTCGATGAATCAAAACGTGCCTACTTCTTACCACATCATGGCGTAATGAAATTAGACTCAACAACAACAAAACTTAGAGTCGTTTTCAATGCGTCAGCGAAATCAACATCAGGAAAAAGCCTAAATGACTTCATGTGCTGCGGACCAAATCTACAAAAAGACCTCATGACACTCATCTTAACCTGGAGAACGTACAGTTACGTTATCACGGCAGACATAGAGAAAATGTTTCGCCAAATCATTATCAGGCAATCCGATCGTCATCTTCAATCAATCATTTGGCGGCAATCATCTCAAGAAATACTTAACGAATATCATCTTACTACCGTAACATACGGTACTAAGGCCGCTCCATACTTAGCGATGCGAACGTTAAAACAGCTGGCAATAGACGATGCCGACAAGTATCCTCTAGCTTCGTCAGCCCTGAGTCAATCATTTTATATGGACGATCTATTTAGTGGAGCAAATACCATTCAACAAGCGAAGGAGCTTCAGCATCAACTCATTGAGACGCTGAAGGGAGCTGGTATGAACCTCCGGAAATGGTCCAGTAACGTACCGGACCTCCTGGTAGATCTATCACCAGATCAACTCAACAACCCATTAGACTTCAAGTGCTCGGAAACAAGAAAAACACTTGGATTAAGATGGAACTCATCAACGGATAGCTTCACCTTTCAAAATCAATTGGATTATCACGATAAACGCGTCACAAAGAGACAGCTACTTTCGGAAATTTCAAAGATATTTGACCCCTTAGGCTGGCTGTCACCATTATCAATCAGAGCAAAACTGCTTTTTCAAAATGCATGGTCATCACATTTATCATGGGACGAAGAAGTTCCGCAACCGATTCAAGATGACTGGATTCAGATCAAGAATGATTTCAACACCATAGATCAATTTATCATTCCACGTTATCTCGGCAACACAAACCAATCATATCAAATCCATGGATTTTGTGACGCATCCGACAAAGCATACGCATGTGTTGTGTATGTAGTAGCTAAGGACAATAAGGGTGATCGCACATCAACGCTCGCTGTAGCAAAAACAAAGTTAGCACCACTGGCAAAAAAGGTATCATTACCACGACTAGAGTTATGTGGTGCGCTACTACTATCTCAACTTATCAAGAAAGTCATGGAACCATTATCAAATCAAGATGTGGAGATTTACGCCTGGACAGACTCGATGATAGTTTTAGGGTGGATCCAAGGCGACGTGAAGAAATGGAAACAATTCGTAGCTAACAGAATCAACAAAATCACTATTATCATTCCACCCTCAAGTTGGCATCATGTGAGGTCCGAAGAGAATGCAGCAGATTGCGCTACTCGGGGTCTGACGTCACGGAAGCTTTCAAACCATCCGCTGTGGTGGCAGGGTCCGAAATGGATAACCAATTTCGAACAAAGCACCCTCCCTACCACCTCATATCAATCACCAGATTTGGAAACCAAGAAGCCTAGTGTAAACACGGCTTTATATCAAAATCATATTTCATTGATACACGAGTTACTACAGAACTACAGTTCCTTAACTCGCATTCTGAGAATCGTCGCTTGGGTCTCGCGTTTCATAACGCAATCACGAGGTAAACGCACATCAAAATCAGATGTTTTAACGTCATCAGAATTGAACAATGCATTGAATATCATTATCAAAGATGACCAACTAAAACAATTTCATGAAGATATATTGTTTATCAATCAAAAGGGGCATGTGCATCCAAGAAGCAAAATATCATGTCTTAATCCATTCATAGATGAACACGGTCTCCTTAGAGTAGGTGGACGACTGAAAAACGCACGCATCAACGACTCATCAAAGCACCCTATCATATTATCAAGCCACAGTCGTCTCACAGATTTAATCATTGATCAGGCTCATATTACCACATTGCACGGAGGCCCGCGACTGACACTTTCATACATCAGAGACAGGTATTGGATCATCAGTGGAATCCGTACCGTCAAAAGGAAGTTGAGATCATGCGTTAAGTGTCAGCGCTTTACTCAAACGCAATATCATCAAATCATGGCCGATCTTCCACAACCACGAGTCACCCCGTCACGACCTTTCTCTCACACCGGTGTCGATTTTACCGGACACGTCGAGCTGAAGGCTAATAAGGGACGTGGAATCAAAACCGTTAAGGGCTATATTGCTGTGTTTGTTTGTTTGTCTACCAAGGCTGTTCATCTGGAGCTAGTTTCTGATCTCAGTACTCCATCATTTCTAGCAGCCTTTCGTAGGTTTTCGGCCCGTCGTGGAACACCAAGTCACGTTTACAGTGATAATGGCACAAATTTCGTAGGTGCCAACCGTATCATAAAGAAGGAATATCAAGACATCATAGCCACAATCAACACCGATTTCTTCAATAACATCAATGACATGAACATAAAGTGGCACTTCAACGCTCCTGCATGGCCAAGTGCAGGCGGTCTTTGGGAGGCTGCGGTGAAAAGCCTCAAATATCATCTGAAACGCATCATCGGAGATCAGAAACTCACTTACGAGGAATTTACTACACTTCTATTTCAAATCGAGGCATGTCTGAACTCAAGGCCCCTCTGTCAGTTGACAGAGAGCCCTGAAGACGACGTTCTTACGCCAGGTCATTTCTTGATCGGCGGCCCGCTTCTATCTAGACCACAGACTGATCCAGATCACATAAACCAGTCAACTAGGTGGCAACTCATTCAATCAATGAACAAACACCTTTGGAAAAGGTGGTCAAGCGAATATTTACAGCAACTGCAGGCTAGATCAAAATGGCGTAAGCCAAGTAGGAACTTCGAAGTGGACGATGTCGTTCTTATCAAGGACGAAAACTTGCCACCCGGCAAGTGGGCGCTAGGACGTATTCAAGCAGTTCATCCTGGGAGAGATGGCTATGTAAGGGTAGTCAGCTTAAAAACCAAAAATAATATCATTCAACGTCCAGTCACCAGACTTGTGTTGTTACCAGTAAACGAGGATACAAGTCAGGATGAAAAAGTCAACCATCAAAACAAATCAGATGAGCGAAGCAAGGGAAAGCGACTTCCTCGCAACAACGTTTCATTGAAGAATCTATTCACTAGCTTCATATTACTATTTTTCATGTTATTATCATCGACTTCAGCGGAAAATATACCCAATCAAGAATCGTATAATCTGACGTCATTAGATCAGAATCAAGCTATTTACTTCGATAGAATATCCAATCTTCAGTACATCCAGGACGAATGGCGTCTAGTTGTCTACTACAATATGACGACATACTGGAAAGGGTTAGCCGAGATCAAGAGTTACGTCAATCATATCAAGTCATTATGCATAACTCAGGCAAATAAACAATATCAGAGTATCATTCATCAATTAGAGCACGAAATAAGTGACATTGAACATTATGATATGTTACTTAAATATCAAAGTCCAAAGAGGCTAAAGAGAGGCCTAGTGGACGGCGTGGGTTATATTGCCAACTCGTTATTCGGTGTACTAGACGAAAGGTTTGCTGAAAAATATAAGGGTGACATCGAACAGATCAGTCATAATGAAGCACATCTACAGAAACTTATAAAAAATCAAACAAGCATCTTCGAATCTGAGTTCAACATCGTACGCCGTAACGAGGATATCATGAATAAACAATTTTCATTTATCAAGCAACATCTACAACATATATCATCTGAGGTGAATAAGGTACGTCTCGCAAACGAAGATAGTCTTTACATTACCTCATCGGCACTAGCAGCATCAATAATTCTCACAAATATTCGTTGGATTCAGCAAACGCTAATCGGAACCGTAACAGATATTTCACACGGGCGCATTGACAGCCATTTGCTGTCACCGGAGCAGTTATCGTATCAGCTGAGCACTATCTCCAGTCGACTGAATGGTAAACTTACGATACCTGTGGACTTAAGGAATGTCAAGGATTTGTACCGGTTACTAAAGGTTTCGGCTAGAGTCTTCTCTAACTACTTAATCATTGAGATCAAGGTTCCACTCATAAGTAACGAACTGTTTGAGTTGAACAAAATCATATCAATTTCGCAAAAGAGAGGACAACAATATTATCATCTCATTCCATCAGTACCGCTCATAGCCTACAATTTGCGCAAGGATACAGCATTTCTCCTATCAGAAGCAGACCTTCAATCATGTACTCATGTCCCTAACGATATCTTGTTATGTTCATTAAACATGCCCATCTACAATCTAAACATGAAACAATCAATTTGCGAAATCAAATTATTCAATAAAAAGCAACTATGCCACTCCGTAAAATCATCATGTGACGAGCAATGGATCAAATTACGCAGGCCGAACAGCTGGTTGTACACATGTTGCTCGGAATGCCAAACTCGCATTATTTGCGCCAACGGAATCACAATGGTGAACCTTGTCGGCAACGGGATTATTACCCTAGGTCAAGGTTGCACATTGAAAGGAGAGACCTTCAGTATCTATGCCCATAACAATTTCATCAATCACGTGAATATTCATCATCACATCGAAGTCCCAGAGGTGTCCGTACTAAACAAAATCATGAAAACGTCTGCGCCAGAGAACTTCAGTGAAGCTGAAGATCATCATCTCATTTGGAATAAATTAAGGGCTCAGATTGACGAGGTTAAGGAACAGTCATCTACAGATCTGAGCATTCACGACATTCATCACTACACTGTGTTGTACATCAGTGTAGCTTCGGTAATCATCTTGGGTGGCGTCGTCGTGTACCTCATCAAAAGCCAACGAAGTACGGGCAGGGCATCAGCGTCGCCGGCCCCCCAGGGCCAAGAGGCTCTCGGGGTGGGGCCTGTGGCGGTCGCACCGGCATCGCGTGGATCATCAGTGCAAAAGTGTAGTGAAGTGTTCACAATCAGTGGTGTAGACAGGGCTACCTCGCCCATGTGTACCGTAGAATAGTCGTTTAGTTAGTATTTTCACATTTGTATCATTAGCAATCTATATCATTTTATTTTACTATTTTACTTGTCTCTTAATTTAATTTTCTGTTAATCAATCATATCAGTTGTCTGATTGCGGGCAGGATGTACGGAACCGCACATTATTTTTCATACTCACGCGCCGTGCATTCTGTGCACTCAGCATTTCGTACCTATCACTAAGCTAATTTGTGTAAGTACATTAAATCAATAAATCAGTGTTCAACGGACATTCGCGGTGGTCGGTTTTATTTCATCATCATCCCCATAGAATCGCCCCGGTATCATCACTAAGTGCAGGGATCCCCTACATACCTATTTAAAAACGATATGCACAAGCACTCCCCAGAGTACTAACCCGGCACGCAAGAAGAAAAACAAAAGGCAATGTAGAAAAACACTGGATTTTCAAAGAGAAGATAGTGATACTCCACTTAAGGACTGTAATTCAAGTGAAGTTAAAGCAAAAACATCACAAGAACGTCATCAAGAAGTTTTGCAAGATGAATCAAACAGGCAGTCATATGAGAAACCGAGAATAATAATTCTGGGAGATGAACAAGTTCGAGGACTTTCACAGGTTCTAATCAATAGAAGGACAGCCGAGTGGAATGATTGTTATACGGTCTCAGCCCTAGTCAAACCAGGTGCGACATGCTCCGATATTCTATGTGATAACTTAGAATTATATAACTCGCTGACCAAGCAAGACATTGTTATACTTTCGATAGGAAAAAATTATAATAATCCATCTCATCTCCTGAAGGAAGTATGTATAGCGCTTAATAATCTAAAAACGTGCCAACAAATTTATTTATTAGGCGTACAATGTAATATTTTTTTAAATAAGAATATGTTAAACGACAGCTTATAACTATTAACACAAAGTTTCTCAAACTGTAAATATATTAATATAAACGAATTCTCATATTATAAGCGTTACTTTCATATAAAACAAAATAATCGTACTTATTTGAATGAACTTAGTTCTAAATTAAACATTGAGATTGACTACATAAAATACACAAAAGAATTTCTTCTAAAAAAGCCTTTATATTTCACTGCAAGTAATCAGGAAAAACTGAGTGAATCAACTAGAATATGCTCCAGTCAGAAGACAATTTTAGATTATATTAAGCCAATGACATGTAATATGAAACTGTCAATGAATACTAAAGCACAATCTGAATCGAGACAGGTATCTGATTCAGCTTGTGCTAGTCTTTTTCGTGTATGAGAGTATTTTTATACTGCACCAAAATATTAATGGACTAGTAAATAAATCGGACTTATTAGGTCTGCACCTTAATGATTTTGTCGAGGACGGTAAACCGGTGGACATAATAAGCATAACAGAAACAAACATGAATAAGGACGATCATATGCATGTTTACGTGCCTAACTTTACACTCCACACATATTATTCACGAGAAACTAGGAACGGGGGCTCGTGTATACTAATGAAGAATACTCTAATTGGGAAAAAAATTGATGTAGAAAAATGGTGTAAACCAAACCTTATTGAAGGTTGCGCAGTTGAGTTGCAGAATCACCCCGTAATAGTTTTGTGTATATACAGACCTCCTAATATGGATAAGGTCTCATTAAATACATTCCTTTTTTAATTTAGATTACATTCTCAATGACATCTGTATCAAACGTAAGAAAAAGATCATTTTATGTGGTGATTTCAATGTAGATCTTCTGAAGGATTACTATGCCTCTCGCCGTTTTAAAAACCTATTGAAAAGTTTCAATCTGAAAATAAGTTTGCTCGCCCTTACACGTCTTTGTAGCGGCACCTGCATTGATAACATTGTCGACAATATAAGGGGTAGTAAATGCGTAACGGTCGAATTGGCAATGTCAGATCATACAGCACAACTATTACAATGTCCAGTCAAAAAAACTTGCATTCTCCCTTATTGGTACATATTTAGACGTAGTTACTGTACAGAAAAAATGCAAAACTTTAAACGGTGTTTACAAAATTTGACATTAAATGATATATATTCCTGCAAAGAACCCAATGACGCATTCAATAAGTTTTACGACACGTTTAAACTGTTTAACGATTTGTGTTTTCCGCTTAAAAAACTGAAGAAATATGCAGTAAAATCACCTAAGTGGATCAGTAAAGGAATAAAATTATGCTGTAAACGCAAGCGCGAAATGTTGTGGCAGTTTCGGAAAGACCCAAACCTCAACACTAAATCAAGGTTTAAAACTTACACGCGAAGGTTAAATCCTATAAATAGTCTAACAAAAAAATCGCAGAATAACAACCATATTAATAATGCGTCCAATAAGAGTAAGGCTACATGGCAAATAATAAATAAATGCAAAAATAATAAGCCGGTTGAAGGAATATCAAAACTTAGAATAAATAACGAAGATATAACAGACCCAAAATTAATCTCCCAAACCTATAATGACTATTTTATTAATGAAATTGAATCAGTATCTGACATGAACATTTGTAATCAAAATTTAAAATTTGACATGCACCGTGACTCTTTATTTTTAATTCCCACAATTCCCTCTGACATTATAAAACTAATAAACACGTTAAATAATACACGTAGCTCTGGATATGATGGCATCACAACAAATGTCATTAAATATGTATGAACTATCATAGCACCAGTACTTATTTACATAATAAATATGTGTTTAGAATTGGGTGTGTTTCCGGATCGGCTAAAGCTGGCCGTAATAAAACCGCTACATAAGAAAGGTAGCAAACATGATCCAGCCAATTATAGACCTATTGTCTTACTGCCCATATTCTCCAAAATAATAGAGAAAGTAATATACAACACTTTGTACTCTTTTTTTGAAAGGAAAAATCTTTTGGCGGATGAGCAGTACGGTTTTAGAAGAAAAAAGAATATTAACATGGCGATTTTTAATCTCTTCGATAAAATTATTACTAGTATTGATAATAGAAGTCCGGTAGCTGCTTTGTTCATGGACATGAGCAAGGCCTTTGATTTTGTTGATCGAACTATATTGTTAAAGAATTTGGAAAGATATGGAGTCAGGGGCAATGCTCTGAAACTTTTAGAATCGTACTTGTCAGACAGAAGACAAATTACGAGGATAGATAAAGTATGTGTTGCTTCAAAAACCGAGCGTACGTATGTGTCGAGTCAGAGACCCAATAACTATGGTGTACCCCAAGGTTGTATTTTGGGATCTTGTAGCGCGGCAACCCCACGACGATAGAGTAAATGTTAGTGTTGGCCCCACTGATAGGCATATCCAATCAGATGATCGCGGGCATGATAGAAAGGTTGACACTACTGACGTGGGCGACCAATCACGCGCCACGATTATTCCCGCGGACCGCGCTGAGCAAGCGTTTCTGGCGGTACCAGAAAAAGGTCAGTCTACGTCTAAGTCTACCCTCGAAACGTGCACGCGACGTGTTTCAGGCCGCGCTCGTAAAGCGCCGGCCATCTTAGACCTCTAATTGTTACCTTTGAGTAGTTATTTTCATATTAATCTTGTTTTTGTTCCTTTACGTGTGTGTTGTGATTAAAGTAGTGTAAATCTAGCAAGGACTTTCACTCAGAGGCCCGAACCCTATGCCCAACGGCTACATCTGGCGTCCCAACAGTAGGGGCCTCTGACGACACGTGCTTGCGGATTTTTTTTTACGAAGCATAGCGCCGCAGTTGGAGTCAGTACTCCAGGAGGAAGCCTTCGATTACACCTACCTACCTACAAGCAGGAACTTCGGAACCTGAAGCGCTACGACTGTCGTGTCCGGTGAATGAAAATTTTCGCCACGTGGTTCCGTGTCCGTTGTCAGTATGGCAACGATGGAAACAAGAAATAAGAAATCCAAGAATCAGGGAGTAGAAGCGGAAGAGGAAACAGAGATGTCCACATCGATCACCATGGACCAGGGTCAATTTGCAACCCTGATGCACTCACTACAGCAGAGTCAGGCAGAAATTTTCGCGAGGCTCATCCAGGATGTGAGGACTTCGACACCAGCGCCTGAAGTGTCCATGACAACGCCCGCCGCGAATTTCTCAAAGTGCACGGCTCGATTCAACGGATCGTCCGCTGATGTGGACGGGTTTATCGACGCAATGGAAGTGTATAAAAACTGCCTGCAGATATCGGATGATAACGCTGTCAAAGGACTCTCTATGTTGCTAGTAGACTCAGCAGCATTATGGTGGCAGGGGATAAAATCCAGCACCACATCATGGTCGGATGCTATTCAAAAACTTAAAAGTGCGTTCGGAGAGCATCGTCCGCCATTTCGAATATATTTAGAATTGTTTTCGTTGCGACAAAATGCGGACACGACAGATTTGTTTATAGCGAAGACGCGAGCGCTTTTATCGAGATTGCCACAAGAAGATCTACGTGAAAAAGTACAACTAGATATGGTATACGGGCTTCTCGATCGTAGAATAAAAAAGCGGCTCGATCGTAACTCCATAACATCTTTCGACCAGCTACTGCACCGTGCCAGAGCGATCGAGGAATCGTTAGAAGACAGCGCATGGGACAAGACATCGACACTGACGCTTCCGAGTGCCAGTCACCAATCTGCCGCGACCGGCGCTACTTCAACTTCGGCACCAAGTGATAAGAAGACCACTAGCAACAAAAGGCTATCGTGCAGTTACTGTAAGAAATGGGGACATGAAAAATCGCAGAGTAAAAAGTTAATAAACAGCAATAAAAGTGATAACGGAAAAAGTGATAACAACGTAAATAAAATTAAACCTATCCAATGTTATGGGTGCGGTACCCCTAACGTTATAAAATCAAAGTGCGAAAAGTGTCAATCTAGTTCTCAAAATACTTTCTATTCGGTTACCAGTGATAACGTAAATTCAAAAGTGCGCGGTTCCCGCCATCGCGTTATCATGCAAAATGAATGTGCGTCGGACGAGCCGAGATCGACAGCCGCTAGCGTCCCGCCAGCGCCACCCGCGCCGGCCCCGCAGAGTACATGCGACCGCGCCGTGAGCGCCGCACCCGTTGCCGCTCGTTGCCTAGCGACCGTTCGCGAGCGTGCGTATAACGTTTCGCGCGGTCGAAAGTCGCCGAATCCGCCTCGCATCATTCCTGCCGGTACCACAGGTAAACCAGCGTATTGCAACGCTGGGAGTCATTTAAATACTAACGAGCCTTCTAATGTCATCAAAAATGTGTATGATAATAATAATGATATTAGAGAAAATAAGTTTTCTGTAAGTTCAACTAAAACTAGTTCGCAACATGGACATGTAATTCAATCAGATGATAAAGATAATGCTGACGTATCATGTTACATGAATGATGATATAAACGTTCAGTGTTTAGATAATGTTCAGAGAGATTGTTTATGTTCATGTGTTTCTGATGGTAGTGTTCATAAATGTTTAGGATTAAGCTCAGTAAATGTTAATAGAAATAACGAACTACAAAATTGTAAGAAACACATCGCGTCTGCACAGGGTCGAACTAAGGGAGGTCCAATCAAGGGGGAGCCTAGTAATAATAGACCTTTGATGCAAATAGGTATTTTGGGGGAAAATGGTACAGCGTTACTGGACACTGGGTCTAGAGGCTGTATTGCCGGTCATACGCTTTTTCGTGTGTTGAAGGAAAAAGGTCATTCTTTACAACAGTGCACTAGAAACATCCGTCTAGCGGATGGCTGCACGCGCCTGATGGAGGTGCTTGTTGCAGAGGTACAGGTGACACTTCTTCATAAGATTGTGCCCACCGAGTTTATAATTTTCCCCGAAGCGCAAGATAATGAATCACTTTTAGGTATAGATTTTATTAATAGTGCCGGTCTCGTTATCAATTTCAAGCAGCGCCTTTGGAATTTTTCGGATTGTGGAGATCAAAAGTATAAATTGATTTTGGAAACTTGTTCACCTCGTCATTCTTACGCCGCGATGAATGTTTTACGCGATGATGAAGGTGCAGGTTTAGACGATCAGGAGCGTGAGGAGCTTGCCCAATTACTCACGGATTTTCAGGAGATGTTTAATACAATTGGGGAGCCGACTCCATATAGGGAACATCATATAGACACGGGGAATAATTCTCCGATAGCGACGCCCCCATATCGCCTGACACCTGCAAAGAAGGAGATTATGCAGCAAGAGCTTACCAAGATGTTGGCTGAAGATATTATTGAAGATTGTGAATCTGCGTGGGCTGCTCCAGCCCTGCTAGTACCTAAACGTGACGGCAGTTATCGTTTCTGCGTCGACTATCGAAAGTTAAATTCAATTACGAAGTCGGACGCTTATCCAATGCCTCGCATTGATGAACTGCTACAATCTACTATACGTGGACGTTGTCACATGAGTACAATCGATTTGCGATCTGGGTACTGGCAAGTGTCAGTTAAGGAAGATGATAGGGATAAGACGGCTTTCGTGACCCCTTTCGGAACCTTCCGATTTAAAAGAATGCCGTTCGGCCTGAAGAACGGACCAACTACTTTTCAGCGTCTGATAGACAGAATGCGATCCGGTTCAGAATTAAAGGATGTTACAATACTAGGGTATTTAGACGATTTGTTGATTATAACGCAGGGGGACTTTTCGAGGCACCTAGAAAACCTGCGAATCGTTTTTGCACGACTGATGAAGTTCAAATTGCGTGCTAACCGAGAAAAGTGTGTATTTTCAAAAGAGTCTGTAAAATATTTGGGTCATGTGATCTCACAGGAGGGAGTCTCAGCTGATGAAGGGAAAATACAAGCCATCTTAGACATGAAAGATCCGTCCACACTGGGACACCTCAGAACATTCATACAAACATGTTCCTGGTTTAGGAAATTTATTCCCAAATTTTCGGAGGTAGCAGAGCCACTGACAAGATTGACGAGGAAAAATCAACCATGGATATGGGGACCACATCAGGCTGAAGCTTTCAGTGATTTGAAAAAGCTGCTGACGTCAGCGCCGATTCTCATACAGGCAGACTACTCCAAGCCATTCATCCTTCGCACAGATGCGAGCAACTACGCATTAGGAGCAGTGTTGCTTCAAGGAGAAAAGAATGAAGAACGACCCATTGAATTTGCCAGCCGTTTGTTATCAGCAGCGGAACGGAATTATTCGACCACGGAGCGAGAAGCTCTAGCGGTCATCTGGGCAGTCAACCGTATGCGGGGTTACATTGATGGCCATCCAGTAATCGTAGCCAGTGATCACCAACCCTTGAAATGGCTTCTGTCATTAAAGTCACCTACTGGTCGTTTGGTGCGTTGGGCACTTAAACTGCAGGCCTATGACATTCGTTTTGAGTACACTCCTGGAAAGGTAAATGTGGTTGCCGACGGACTCAGCCGCCCTGTCTGTACAGATGATTCCCGCGAAGCCTGTGGAATATGTTCCGTTATTATTGATTTGCCTACGCGAGATCTTACGGAGCTACGTGCAGCACAAGAATCCGACCCAGATCTCAATAAAATTATGAAGGAATTAGAAGATACAGAAGAAGTTGCCTCCCGTCGTTGGACAGAACGCGGTTATCTCATGGAACGTGGTATCCTTTACCGCTATAACCCAGATACAGACAACGAATCACCGCAATTGGTAATACCTATAAGCATACGGGAGGAGATTCTAAGAGAATGTCATGATGCTCCAATTGCAGGTCATCCTGGTATAGAGAGAACGTACCAGAAAATAGCTCAAAACTATTATTTCTCTGGCATGAGAAGAATAGTAACAGAATACGTAAAATCATGTTCATCATGTCAACGCTATAAAGCGACAAATGAAAAGCCACCTGGTCTGATTCAAACACCGATTTTAAACCAGCGCAATGAAGTCTTGGCTATCGACTTATTTGGACCATTGCCAGAGGGCGAAAACGGGGAGAAATGGATCCTGTTAGTGGAAGACACCGCGACAAGATGGGTAGAATTGTATGCTTTAAAAGATGCAACCTCTGTCGCCTGCGCAAAGGTACTCATAGAAGAGTATTTCCTTCGGTTCGGCTTACCACGTCGCATTATTTCGGACAATGGTGTCCAGTTTGTCTCAGCGGTCATGCAGAAGTGCATGTTCATTCTTGGTATAACACAAGACTTGATACCCTACTACCACCCAGAAGCCAATCCAGCTGAAAGAAAAAACCGGGATATAAAGACACAATTGGCTCTGTTAGTTGGTACGGATCACCCCTCATGGCCTATGCAAATACCGATAGTGCGGTTCAGCATGAACAGCGCGGTCTGCGAAACGACCGGAGTTACACCTGCATATTTGGCGTTTGCACGTGAGCTGAGGTCACCGTTAGAGGTTTACAATGATCCAAGAGCGGTCTTACAGAAGGATAATTTTGTCCCACAGATCACTCCTTACTTAACAAGATTTTTAAACTCCTTAAGCGAAGTTCGTGATAGAGTAGAAAAACTGCAGGATAGGAGGAAGATTTACGCTGATCGTTCGAGAAGAGTAGGAGAAGATTTTAAAGTAAACGACAAAGTTTTATTGGCGACCCATCAGCTGAGCGACGCCAACAAGAAAAAGACTGCCAAGTTTTTCCCTAAGAGGGATGGGCCATATGTTGTAAAGAAGAAATTGAGTCCAACAACGTACCTAATCGCATCTGATGGAAATCCTGGTGAGGTATTGGGCAAATTCCACGCTAACCAGCTCACCCCTTTTCGAGGTCGAACAGATGAGTGCGCTCAGCCACTGGAGCCTAAGAAAAAGCGAGGCCGACCTCGCTTACAACCCATTCCGAATGACATTAATGTTAGGCTAGACCACGATCGAGGTCGTAATCGTGATCTAGAGAAGGAGTATGTAGCGCGGCAACCCCACGACGATAGAGTAAATGTTAGTGTTGGCCCCACTGATAGGCATATCCAATCAGATGATCGCGGGCATGATAGAAAGGTTGACACTACTGACGTGGGCGACCAATCACGCGCCACGATTATTCCCGCGGACCGCGCTGAGCAAGCGTTTCTGGCGGTACCAGAAAAAGGTCAGTCTACGTCTAAGTCTACCCTCGAAACGTGCACGCGACGTGTTTCAGGCCGCGCTCGTAAAGCGCCGGCCATCTTAGACCTCTAATTGTTACCTTTGAGTAGTTATTTTCATATTAATCTTGTTTTTGTTCCTTTACGTGTGTGTTGTGATTAAAGTAGTGTAAATCTAGCAAGGACTTTTACTCAGAGGCCCGAACCCTATGCCCAACGGCTACAATCTTTATTATTTACTAGCTGACCCGGCAAACTTTGTTTTACACCTACCCTACACCTACCCTACACCTACCCTACACCTACCCGACACCTACCCTACACCTACCCTACACCTACCCTACACTTACCCTACACCTACCCTTCACCTACCCTACACCTACCCAACACCTACCCTACACCTATCCTACATCTACCCTACTGTTTTTAAACCTTCCCTGTATTCTGTCGAACAAAACAAAAAAAGAATTATCAAAATCGGTTCAGCCGTTCTCGAGTTTTAGCGAGACAAAGGAACAGTAATTGATTTTTATATACATATATAGATTATATACATCAACGACATGCCCAGAGAAACACATCACCCTATGGTCTTGTTTGCTGACGATAGCACAGTCGTCTTTAGTGGCAACAATGATGCGATAACACTTGAGAGAGCGATAAACCACTGTCTCCAAGTATTAGTAGAATGGATGGGCGCGAATAATTTGAAAATAAATATTGACAAAACCAAAATAATGACTTTTGAGCAAATGAAAAATCATAAAAAACCGGACATAAAGTGTTACACTATTAAATTTTTAGGACTAGAACTAGACAGAGATATGTCGTGGAAAACTCACACTGACAGTGTGTGTAAACACCTGAGCCAGCATTCATATGCTTTACGCAATCTCCCAAAGGAGGTTAATCAAAAAGTTTTGGTTACGGCGTACCATGCTTATGTTACATCTTCGTTACGCTACGGGATCATATATTGGGGTAACTCCACGAATATGGAGACGGTATTTAAATCGCAAAAAAGATGTGTTAGGGCGATATGCGGTATTAAAAGCACGGAAAGCTGTAAACCGTTCTTTGCTTATTTTCGCATTTTAACAGTACCATGTCTGTACATATACGAAGTGGCTGTCTTTGTTAAAACAAACTTTCACTTGTTTGAAAAACTTCATAGCGCAAGACACAGAAATAAAATAAGCGGTAGAAAGCACAAAAAAGCAGTGTTTCATAAAAACTTCACAGGAATGGCACCACAAATTTATAATAAACTACCAAAATCTTTGTTAAATATTAATGACATCAATATATTTAAAAAACAATTGAATAATTTATTGTTAAGAAAGACATACTACACAATACATGAGTATCTGTCAGACAGAAATTTATCTGTAGAAGTGATATAAGTGGAGTGAGTGGGGTGGATACTTGGGTCCGATTTGTTTACTTACTATTTTGTTAATTACTACGACATTTGTATAATCTGACATTACTTATCAATAATAATTTATGACATTGTTCACGTTTTAAAGTTTTAATATTAATTTATGACATTGTATACGTTAAAATTTTATTTATGACATAGCATCCATTTGATTTCTTTAATTTATGAGATCGTATAGTATTTTAATTTTAATTTATATTATTGGATATATTTTAATTTTTGACATTGTAAGCGTTTTAACTTGTGACATTGGATTCGTTTTAATTTTAAATTTATGACATTTTATACCATTTTTTATTTTTATTTATGACATTGAATACGTTTTAGATTTTTTATTTTTATGACATAAACGTTCAAATTGTAATTTTAATTTAATGTATGACATTGTATTATTTTCTTTATTTATCAGTTTTCTTATTATTTACATCATCTGCCTAGCCTTTTCCCAACTATATTGGGGTCGGCTTCCAGTCTTACCGGATTCAGCTAAGTACCAGTGTTTTACATGGAGCGACTGCCTATCTGACCTCCACAACCCAGTAACTGGGTAAATACGGTACCCCTTGGCAAGACTGGTGTCAGATCTCAAGCTTCTGACTACCCGTAACGACTGTCAAAGATCTTCAAATAACAGCCGGGACCAACGGCTTAACGTGCTTTCCGAGGCACGGAGGAAACTCGGTTTGTTAAAAATGGTCACCCATCCACGGACCGCCCTCGTCAAGCGTTGCTTAACCTTGATGATCGACCCGTGCGGCTGTTATTATTTAGCCACGAGCTCCTCAGTTTACTTATTATTTACATTTTTAAATATTTTTATCAAATAAATTAGAAAACAAAACATTTAAAAATATAAAAAATAGAGGTCCACCGGTATCGGGAACAGGGTCCAAGCTACCGGCGGTCAGGGCTCCAGAGAGAGGAACCTCCTAACTATACGAGCCGTGTCCAGCAGTACTGCTTTCTGGATCAGGCCCTTGACCCAGCTGCCTAACGAGAGCCTTACCCATCTCTGTAACATCCCTAGTGTTAAGTAGGGATGTTACAGAGATGGGTCTGTAGTTGGCCCGGTCCACTCAACTGCCCTTCATGGGCACGGGCTGTACGTTGGCTTGCTTCCAAGTATTCCGCACTGTTCCAGTCTCATATGAAAGGCGGAATAGGCGTGTCAAGATCGGAGGCAGTTCAGGCGCACAGGTTCTAAGAACTATAGCTAGTATGCCGTCAGGGCCGCCTTGCCTAGCCTTGTTCGCGTCTAGGTTGCGCAGCACTCTATCGACGTCCTTTTGATGGATGCGAATGTCCGACATACTCGTCTCGCACCCAACAAACAGTTCGATTTCCAATTCCTTCGAAGAAAAACCCTGAATATTCTGGTGGAATAATTTCATAGAATTCTGCTCAGACCTTTTTTTTAAATTAAATTTTTGCGAGCAAGAAGGTACATTTGTGATGGTGGATATACTCATAACTACTCCGTTATTGGTACCCTCCCTTATCCTATCAACTAGTTTAAAGAATAAATATAAATAGCATTTTTGCTAACGTTATTCAAGGTATTGACCACATTTAAATTAGTACTATTACTAATTACAATAATAACTGGATACTTCGACATACTACTTATGTCTGAGTTTATTGTATAAGATAATAGCCGAGCTATTTGACGTCTTACCCTAAGAGGCAGATACAAAGTAAAGCCTGTCGACTTTAATTTACCAACAAAAATGTTGATGTCAAAAAAAACTAGTTTATCACTATAGTGACCCACAGGAAAGTGCAGATGCTTATTAAGCACGTGAATGTGATTATTTTGTCTATTTGACAATTTATCCAAGTAAGGGAAGGCACACAAAATAATTTTATTGTAATTTAACTTTAACATATCCTTTACACACTCAGTGATGTCATCTTTTTTTACTTTTATACTATTACCTACAAATACAGTTATATTGGTATCTGGTTTATATATATTCTTTGTCACAGATTCCATTATTTGTTTGTAAGATGACCCGGGCATGCAATAATTAAAAGTGGAATGACTCTGATTGCCATTTATTAATTTACCTAAACCTTTTCCAACACCATCCGAAATCATAACAGAATGAAAACCTTAATTTCTATGACTAGATGAAAAGCCAGCACTTTCAGGCTGGTCTAATTGAGGCAAATCCTGTGCTACATTAGAACTGTCTTGTACGAAGACAGTGTCTTGAGACACCCTCTCAGCTTGGACCAGGTCCTCCGCAGCATCAGGCTGGACTGCAATTTGATTTGAAACTGTCTGGCAGTTACATTGACACATCACTAACTCATTTGCAACCAAAATATGTTCTTTAATTTGTAATTTTGAATTTACATATTTATTGTAAAGAGAACTAAGTCTGTTTTCAAGTACCTGGATTTCTGTCTGTAAGTGTCAATCTCATAGATATTTTTGCTGTCTTCTAATTTAATTTGGTAATTATTTAGTTTATTTACTAGGTCAACACGTTCTTTCCTGAGTGGAATATTTTTAATAATGAATTTGTGTTGTTTCCTAAACTTGGTACAATTTCTAATTATTTTATTTAGTTTTGCATATTTTTTGAGTTTGTTATGAATAACTTTGAAACAATTTCTCTGGTTTATTAAAGAATCTTCAGTTATGTCAATTATTGGTATTGAATCAGGTTTAAAATTTGATTTAATAAGTTCATCATACAAATGGCAAGTTTCATCAACCTGAGTTGATTCCTGTTCTTTTTGTAATTTAAAAATTTGAGAATTTGCGTTAATCAATTCTTCTTCTAGGTCCCTAACTTTACTTAAAGCCTCCTCATAAAGATAACTGCAGTTATTGAAACCATCCGTGACTACCCTCAGTTGGTCGCGTTCATCCACAACATTCTGGTATTTCTGACTAAGTTCAACTAGCTCCCAAGCCAAGAAGACTAAATGCATAAAGTTTGCTTTGCCCAATGTTAGAAATCTGGGTCCCAACATTGTGCTCGGCAATGAGAAGCTCGAAACTGTTGATTCAGCTGTGTTTCTGGGTATAACAGTAGACTCAAAAATTCAATGGGGGCCACATATATCAAGCCTAGCGGGTAGGCTTAGCTCGGCCGCCTACGCCGTCAGAAAGGTTAGACAATACACTGACGTTTATACAGCAAGGTTGGTCTACTTTAGTTATTTTCACAGTATCATGTCCTACGGTATTCTACTGTGGGGCAGAGCCGCTGATATTCAAAATATATTTGTGCTTCAAAAACGAGCTGTTCGTGCCATTTACCAATTAGGTGCGCGTGTTTCTCTAAGAGATTTTTTTAAAGAGATTGGTATTCTCACAGCGGCCTCACGTACATATTCGCCAACATTTTATATATTAGGCAGAACATTCATTTGTACAGTAACAATAGTGATATTCACGACTTTAACACCAGAAATAAGGACAAATTACGAGCTCCCTTTCATCGTCTTCATAAGGTGCATAATTCATTCGTTGGGGTTGGTATAACTTTTTACAACAAGTTACCGTCTTCTTTTCTAGATTTGCCATTTAACGCATTTAAAGCAAAAGTAAAAGCTAATCTCTGTTCTAAGGCATACTATTCTATTAATGATTATTTAGATGATAAGCATAGTTGGTCGCTGTGTTGAACTCAAGACAATGTTCGTGTTCTTTTACCAAAATTAGCTTGCTGTCAGGTTAAATATTATTATTTTTTAATTTCGTTTTTATGTGTATTTTTTAAATTTTATTTTTTGGTAAGACTGTCGTAGGTATCGTTTACTGTTATTGTCGGAGCTGATGAAGATTGCTACTATCTTTGCATTATATAGAGTTAATCTTTCTAGTATTATATAGCAGCATAGCCAGCATTGTGTGAGTACCATGTACTTCAGAGCTATCATTGTCTACCATACCTACGTCTTCTATTGACTTGAATGACTCCGGTGGTTGAGAGTATGTCATGCTCACTCAAATGTCTCGCCGATGGTGGCGCGTGTGTCGGATCATTTAGCTCCCTTCAAAATGGTTGAGCTGAATGGTGCTGATACATGTGTCATGTTCGTGAACGGGCGCTGTCGGTTGGGACAGGTCATCTCTTAGCTGCCATGGTTTATTTTAATTGATTCTAATTTTATTTCTGAATTGTCTTTTTATATTTACTATGGACACTTTTAACTTTCTACATCGTTCTCACATAATGTGTAATCTCAACATGTATGATGTAACAAATGATTTGTAATAATTACCTAATTGAAAAAGAGTGTCCATGGAGTTTCTTGCCCGTTCTTCTCCATAGAGATCTACGCCTTGGAATGGGCATCTACGGTACTTTCACAGTTATTATGTCTTGTGACTGGGACTGTAGCACCATAATTTTGTAATATTTTATTTTGTCTTTTGACAATTCAAAAGTGCCTGTAACTGGCCTACTTGAAATAAAGTGCTTTGACTTTGACTTTGACTTCCCGTTTAAGGATTGTGTTTTTATAAACTATGTTCTCAACTTCTACTTCACAATCCTCTCTCTCCTGCAACATCTCCCGACGTTGGCTCTGTGAGTCCTTAACTTCCTGGAGTGCTGTTCTCAATTTAATTTCTAAGTCCTGAGCGGTAGCCTTACGGGTCATCGGAGGCATGGTTTCAGGATAGGTTACTAGAAATAGAAAAAAAAAGAAACAAAGGAATAGAGGAAAAACAAAACAAAGCAAAGCTGGAAACGGAGGGAATAGTTCGTGTAGTTCAGTAGAGAAATGAGGTAGGCTGTTAAATTGGCTTATAAAGCTATTCATTACTGACTTTAGTTGCTAATGATTGCCTTTAGATTTTTTATTTTTATTTTTTATTGTGGGTAGGATGCCCAGAATTTGAATGATTGTTTTATTGTAGTTTTCTAGTAAAATTATGCAAAATAACGATCATAGCGTTATGTAAATGTTTGTTATTAAATTATCTGAATATATTATTAGAATTAGGCACATTGGGATCTTGGATTTGTTTCGTTTTCTACGATATCAACAAAACTATTTAGATTCACTGCACAGTACTAGATCAACAGAATTTATACGTTTTATATTACAAACAAGAACGTGTTACAAGGTTAAATTTACACTTTGTGTGCTTTATGTAAACAATACTGTCCTTAGAATATCCGTAGTTCAGCACTTTAGACTTCAGTCATCAGCTGTTTGATAGGTTACCGGTTCCGTGTCACAAACTTTTGTATAACTCGATATTTTTCCAGTGTAACAATAATCCTGAGTATTTATAGCGTTTAGTTGAGTTTTTACTAATAATTATATCCTAATTACACTTAAATACTAATTCGTAAAAAAGTTTCTATATCATTTGTAGGTAATTTTTAGTGTCTCGTTATCTGGCTCTTTTTTAATTTCTTATAAAGGTTATCACCATTTTAATGCATTTTAAGATACCTGGAGTAATCAAGGGTTTTAGCATTTTCTTTCGTCTTGAGATTTTGAATTCTTTAGAATTTGCCATAATAGCGGTATAGAGAATGTTGTTGAGAAAGGCAGCAGCTTCGTTTGCATCTTTGATCGTATACAAAAAACTGAAGTCCGTGTTTTTAAGTTCAGCTTTTAAATGTTCATAATTTATATACGTGCTAACTTTCGCAGGTTTTGGTCGAGAAGTCATGGCAATATATAAGGCAACACTGTTATGATCAGTCAGAGTTGTTTGAAGAATAAGACAACGAGCAGTTAATTTTGTCTTTAGTATTATATGATGATCTAGACATGTTTTATTATGAGTGCGACTTGTATAGGCAGGTATCATCTCATGGAATGCCAGGATATCCAAATAACTAGACAGATTTGAATCTGTACTATTTTCAGCTATGTTAATGTTAATATCACCCAAAAGTATAATATTTTGTTTGGTTGAATATTTCAATAATAAACTGTTAAGCGACTGAAGAAAGTTACTTGTATATTTGAATCCTGAAGGTCTATAAATAGCAAGAGCTATCGTATTGTTATTCAATGAAATTGCTAGGCAATTTGCATCCGATACTATAGGTTCCTCAACTGAAATGACTAAATCCCGTCTGTAATAAACGACTACACCTTCATTTTGCGTTCGATTGTTTGTAGAAGAAATACTATCATATCCATCAAGAGGAGGTACGCTATAGGTAGATGGCAGCCAGCATTCAGTAAAGACAATACAGTCCCAGTCTACCTCAGTTTGAACAAGAATTGGTAATAGTGCAGGCAAATTACATTTTAAACTTCGTATGTTTTGGTGAATTTTTTTAAAACATTTATTAACGCCTTGTAAAACAGACGAGCAATCCTTAGCATCGCAGATAAAGTGATCGGCTATATTAAAAGTGTCAATTTCGTTTTGAACATTATTTAGTTCATTGAATTTAAACGATAAAAAAACACAAGAAATGTACGAGAATGCAGGCCTAAAAAAATTACAACCGACTTCCAAACAAAAACACTACAAAGTGAAAAATAACTTCAATTTCGGAAGTCGGTGTTCCTGTTTTCGTTTCTTCGTTTTTTGACACCGACTTCCGAAATTTAAGTTATTTTTCACTTTGTAGTGTTTTTGTTTGGAAGTCGGTTGTAATTTTTGTAAAAAAGATTTTTATTTTTCACTTTTTAGTTGTGGTACATAATGTACCAGTTCTGTAGGCTAGGTTTGCTTAGGTGAAACTTAAACAAAACCGGTGGAATGAGAGTATACCAGGGTGAACTGTTCACACCTGCGTTTCCGCGTGTAAACAATAAACAAATATGCGATTGCAGCTATCCCGAGTGATTTGCCGTCATTTATTGAAGAGTTCTGATGTATATCTCCGAAGTTCTTCATCAAATCTTGAGGAAAATTAAATGGGACCACATGACAAACATCAGCTTTCGAATAAAAAAAGAATCATCAAAATCGGTTCACCCAATAAAAAGTTCTGAGGTAACACACATAAAAAAAAAAAAGTACAATCGAATTGATAACCTCCTCCTTTTTGCGAAGTCGGTTAGAAAGGCACAGGGAATTGTCGTAAGATAGGCATAAGATACACCTAACACGCAGGCGTATGATATTATGGTGTAAATGTAGTTTGGTGCAAATGTTTTCCTGATTGGTAATTGTAAAATATGCACATTTATCAACATTAATAGTCGACTCGCCAACGCACCACCGCACAGGCCAACAGACCGATAACGACTGATCGCCCCACTACTCGGACCGGTATTTATAACCGAGCGACGTATGCGTACGAGACAACATTACAATACTGTTATCGGCTTGTAGCGCGATCTATTGACATCTACATACACTACATTCCCTTCCTTGTTTTAACCAGTTGTATGTAACCAGAATTATAATTAAGACATTTAGCATATTCTTATTTTTATTATTAATGAACTGGCATCTCTGGCATAACAAAATGAGAGCACAATAATATTTAAAAATCATTTACTGGTTTAATTTAGTGCTTCCTTTGACCCTTCCTCTTCTTCTTCTATTCCATTTTCTGATACCCATTTCAGGCCTTCTGATGAAGGTTCCCCCTCTCCATCAAATTGCTCTAACGTTAGTTGAGAACTCATGTTATTAATTAGTTACCTGGCACTAATGACACGAATCGTCTCGCGCGCAGGCCCGACGACTTCGAGCCTCCGAACAGCACCGTAGACCACACACGTACGCTGCGGCAGGCTATACAGAGAGCCGAAGACAACAACCTGCCTTTCCGCTCAGCGTCTATGAAACACGTAAAAGTCCTCGACTTGATCGAGACTTGGGCTGCACTGCAGTCCCTCCAACGGCGCCAAATCGACCACCGGTACATCGGAGTGCCGAAGCGCCTGCACAAAAATGCCATTACGCTAGTCCGACCTTGCGACCTGGCTCCGGAACCCATCCCTCCGCAGCGAGGTGTGGTACAGGGAGATGCCACCTCCGAAACCTTCCACCGCTACACTGGAGGACGCCTTCAAGGTTCCGGACCGGAGAGGGCCAGGCACCGAAATCAACGGCGAGCACTTCACTCGCCTTCGGTTCACCGATGATATAGCTGTCGTGGCTGAGACCATAGAGGACCCCAGTACAACGCTTGATGACCTCAGTAGAGCTGCCGAAAGAGTAGGTCCAAAAATTAAAATGGATAAAACCAAAGTGAGGTTAAACGCCCATGTCACACCCATTTCCGTCAAGATCGGAGACTCCACACCCGCAGCCGTGGACGACCATGCCTACCTGGGACGAATAGTGCAGCTAGGCATGCCCAGCCTCGAGAAAGAGGTCAACTGTCGAATCTCACTCGGCCAGGCAGCGTCCGGGAAGCTGCGCGGCATCCTCTCATCCAGGTTTGACGGGGACGGCCACGCTTTCTTTTGCCTTGGGGATTCCAATCCAGCGCTTTCTTAGGTATATGATCAGAATCCCTTCGCAGCGTGTGCAATCCAACTCAACTTGCGACGCTTGATCTGGCGGACAATCGGGCTCTCGTAGCATTGCCCCAAAAGCTCTACGTTGGTGATGGTCTCGGGCCAGTAAATGCCGAGTATGCGACGAAGACAGCGGTTGACGACGACTTGGATCTGGCGTGAGATGTCTTTTGTGACCGTTCACCGTAAAGCAGCACGGATTTGAGTTGAGAAAGTTTTAAGTTTGATCCTTCAGGTCAGTTTCCGCGATTGCCAAACAGGTCTCAGCTGTGCGAAGGTAGCTGATCGTGCTTTAGCAATCCTTGATGCGATGTCCTCTTCACTACCTCCAGTCTATGACACGACGCTCCCGCGGTAAGTGAATTTGCGGACGCGTGCCACTGCCTCTGTTCCATTCAGCAACGGTGAAGTATTCTACACACCAGATCTCATCTCTTGGGTCTTCCGGGTGTGACCAGTATGTACATATAAAGTAACACTACTGCTGACTTCTCTCTTTTTTTTCTTTGATAACTGTCAATTTAATGACCAGTAGGCATAATCTACTGCTATTATTGTCATTCTCTGATGACTGTCAATTTAATGACCAGTAGGCATAATCTACTGCTATTGTTGTCATTCTCTGATGACTGTCAATTGAATGACCAGTAGGCATAATCTACTGCTATTACTGTCATTCTCTGATGACTGTCAATTTAATGACCAGTAGGCATAATCTACTGCTATTACTGTCATTCTCTGATGACTGTCAATTTAATGACCAGTAGGCATAATCTACTGCTAAAACTGTCATTCTCTGATGACTGTCAATTGAATGACCAGTAGGCATAATCTACTGCTATTACTGTCATTCTCTGATGACTGTCAATTTAATGACCAGTAGGCATAATCTACTGCTATTACTGTCATTCTCTGATGACTGTCAATTTAATGACCAGTAGGCATAATCTACTGCTATTACTGTCATTATCTGATGACTGTCAATTTAATGACCAGTAGCTATATTCTACTGCCTGTCAATTTAATGCCCAGTACCTACATTCTACTGTCTGTCAATTTAATGACTAGTAGCTATATTCTACTGCCTGTCAATTTAATGACCAGTAGCTATATTCTACTGCCTGTCAATTTAATGACCAGTAGCTATTTTCTACTGCCTGTCATTTTAATGACCAGTAGCTATATTCTACAGCCTGTCAATTTAATGACCAGTAGGTACGTTCTACTGCATTTGTGTGCTCTTTGATTTATTATTTTAGAACTAATCATGTAGCTCAAATCAAATAACTAATCATGAGGTCACGGATTCGTCTCCCAGGTCGGCAGTGTCACTCGGTTTCTCCATCAGGAACTTCCCAATAATACACCACATGCGTGATTTTATGTTATGCCAGCGGTTGCCACCTAGGCTCACAGTTGCCACAAAGGCCAACTAGGCTATTCTTAACCAATTCAATTCAACTCTTTTAGAATTTGATTGAACACAGTCACAGTCGTTCCAAAGAAACTTCGAAACTCTACTGCAGCAAAACTGCCAAGTCAACAGAAACCCTCGAGTAAAGCCTCTAACGCCACGGCTCTCAAACCGTCCAGCAATCGTATTGCCCTCACACAACGGTCTATCTAGACCCAGACCTCCAAAAGAGTTAAACGCAATATCGCGAACCTACGGACTACTTGTGTTGCCTCAATTATACCGATTTACGGCCAAGATTAGGCTTAACCACTGGTACGGTACATGCTACGGCTGATAGACTGAATTACTCGACCTTCTACAGCTTGCTCATCAAATATCATTATCGAAATCAACATCGACTGGTACGTGAGTACTTGATCCACTATCATCTTCCTAAACCTATCGTGTGTATACTTCCAAGTTCTAAGCATGCCTATTTAAAGCCTTCAGTGTGTAACGATCACCGATAGCGAAAAGTTCCTCTAAGCCTTAGTAGTAATTGATCAGAAACCGTATCAGCTTAGATCATATACAACGCTCATGGCACGACTGCCGCAGCAGCTAGTGACACTCATGCCACCCATATCGTCACAACCTCAAGTGATTATCACACATCACTTCACATAGAGTCTACGACTTCTAGGTTATTACAAAACCAATACAACGAATCTCCTATGAGACCCGTGTCCCCGCTACACCACCAGCTGCCCATCGACCCCTGAACAACTCACAAGTGAATTGCAGGTACGACTACAGAAAAGTGCGTACAGTGTGAGCTACGGTATGTGCTCTCCTGCTCGGTGGAGGAAGCCTCCTCACTATTTTCTACGTTTAACTCGTTAGGAGCACAACTTAGAGGCATCCTTTGTATGCGATCATGAGCGTCATTATTCATTCTATAATATTTACAGATTTCAAAAGATAGCGATCGCGGGATCTAATACTATCATCATGTTACTTTAAAAGTAAGCATGTGAATTATGATCTGAAGACAAAAATCAATCGATCGATCGATCCATCGATCGATCGATTTTTGAAAATGAATGAAAACGACTCACCAGATTGGCATAAAGACCCGTGTGTATGGATCCACACATACACACGCTCCTCATTGACCTGTCCAGCTCCTTGTTTGTTGCTAGCTTTCTTGTTGCTCCACTCTGGACTTATTTTTCAGTATTCGAGATTCTGAGGGTAGCCGTAGAAAACTAGACGACTCCTTAAATTAGTCCCACATTGTTCCTGCCATGTAGACGCGAAGCAGAAGGGCTTACTTCTACTGCATTCAGTTTTGGTGGGACCAAAACAATACGACGCAGACGGTGTTGTGTGCCAACAGTGTGCACAGTGTGTGTTTACGAGGTTGAATTCCACAGCACTACTCAGCAAGTGCACTACTTATCGTATAAATTTGATGCGCTTCAAAACGAACCGCCACTGATTTTAACTGTCACCGTCACACACATTTTTTTTCTTGTTTTATTTTTTTATTATTATAGAATAGAATGGAATATAATGCATTGTAACCAAAGTCTTCATGTTCCTTTTAGAGAAAAACAACTTTATTTTACTCTACGGTTTTATCCTCGTCGCCAATGTAAAATATGCACATTTATCAACATTAATAGTCGACTCGCCAACGCACCACCGCACAGGCCAACAGACCGATAACGACTGATCGCCCCACTACTCGGACCGGTATTTATAACCGAGCGACGTATGCGTACGAGACAACATTACAATACTGTTATCGGCTTGTAGCGCGATCTATTGACATCTACATACACTACAGTAATGATACTGATTTTGTAAGTGTATGAGGGCTAGGTGTTGTTGGGTAGGAATGTAATTTGTTAGATGTGAAATGTTTTGTAATTTCATAGTGTATGTTATGGTATTTAGTTGTTACATAATTTCCTGAGTGGTCATCCTTTTTTTGAAGTCGGATAAAGACACAAATTATAATCTTACAAGGTTTGTACACTTTGAAGCATGAATAATTTTTGGTTTTGGCAATTCGAGGGTGAAACAATAAAATACATTGAAAGAGTAATAGGTACACAATTAAGAAGTCCAGTCATTGTTTCAGGGCTGGATTGTCAACTGAAAGTGCAGTGTTGTGTCTTAAGCATGCTGTCACATACTATGCGAAGCGTGAGACGTCTGTTTATGCCTGCTTCCTCGACCTGTCTAAGGCTTTTGATCTGGTTTCCTATGATGTGTTATGGAGTAAGTTAGAGTGGATTGATTTACCCCCAGAACTAATAAACATTTTAAAGTTTTGGTATGGAAACCAGATCAACACTGTACGATGGGCGTTGACTCATCCGTACGGGTTGGAGTGTGGGGTGAGGCAAGGTGGGTTGAGCTCACCTACGCTCTTGAACCTGTATGTGAACGAACTTATTGCCGAGCTCAGCAGTACCAGAGTTGGATGTTATGTAGACGGTATCTGCGTTAATAATATCAGTTACGCGGACGACATGGTGCTGCTGAGTGCGTCAATCTGTGGGTTGAGAAAACTGGTTGCCCAGTGTGAGGCGTATGCTAGGTTACATGGCCTTGCATATAACTTCAAGAAGTCAGAGATCATGGTCTTTGAGGCTGGGGGTAAGAACCCTAATAAGGTGCCACCTGTTTTACTGTATGGCACACCTTTAAAAAGAGTCCATAAGTTTAAATATCTAGGTCATATATTAACCCCTAATCTCAAAGATGATGACGACATTGAACGGGAGCGGAGGGCGTTGTCGGTTAGAGCGAACATGCTGGCTCGCAGGTTTGTTCGATCCTCACTTTCGGTCAAAATAACGCTCTTTCGAGCCTACTGCACGTCCTTTTACACGAGCAGCCTGTGGGCTAGATGTACGCAAAGGTCGTACAACGCTCTCCGCGTTCAGTACAATAATGCTTTTAGGATGCTGGTGAGGCTGCCTCGCTTCTGTTGTGCGTCGGGGATGTTTGCGGATGCGCATGTAGATTGCAACCATGCGCAATAAGTTGGGTCAATCCATGGTGCGCAGGGTGTGGGGCAGCTCCAACAGTATCCTAAGTATGATTTCGTTTCGCCTAGACTGTGTTTTCGTGGGTCGCTGTTGTGCCATCTCACATGGGTTGTCGCAACGGTGATCCACTTTTATTTTTAACCGACTTACCAAAAAGGAGGAGGTTCTATGTTCGACTTTATGTATGTTTTTTTTTTTTTTTTTTGTGTATGTTCACCGTTATCTCCGTCAATTATAGACCGATTTTGAAAATTCTTTTTTTGTTTGAAAGGACATATTCCGAAATTGGTCCCATTTTAATTTGGTGAAGATCTGATGAATAACTTCGGAGATATACAACAGAACTCTTCAATAAATAACGGAAAATCTCTGGGGATTGCTGCAATCGCATGTCTGTTTATTGTTTATACCATTTCATAACATAACATCAGGCCAGTACGCTCAAAAGTGGTACGCAGAACTCTCATTTCACCGATTATGTTTTGAGTTTCATGTTATTCGGGTAATCTATTCTGGCGTTACTAAACATCTTGCCTATAGGTACAACTAAAAAGGTTAAAATAAAAAACTTTTTTGTAAAAAACTACAACCGACTTCCAAATAAAAAACTACAAAGTGAAAAATAACTTTATTTTTGGAAGTCGGTGTCTATATCGCAAAGAATTGGTACCTACGAAAGACACCGACTTCCAAAAATAAAGTTATTTTTCACTTTGTAGTTTTTTATTTGGTAGTCGGTTGTATTTTTTTGCAAAAAAGTTTTTTATGTTTTTGTAGTGTCAGTTTGTTAATATCTGTGTTACTAACATAGTTGTAAGTTTTACTAACCATCTTTTGAGTCGTGGATACTTGAATAAAGAGAAATTCTATTATTCTATTGTTCCTGTAGTTCAACAAGGGTTTGCTCAGATTTAATTAGGATCTGCCTGGCTTCTTCGACTTTCCTCAAGAATATGTTTCCGTTCGAAATCCAACAAAAAACGTAACCCTTGCCCTTTGCAAATTCCCTAGTAGCGAAAAAGAGCTTTTTGGAGCTAGCGGGTAGGTGCTCCGATACGTAAATTGGACGACGTTCGCCGGTCAAACCAATAGCTTGTGTACTCAGACAGCCTTCATTTGGATGGTTTTTGTTACAGCTGCGGACTGCGGCTAGCGCTGCGGACTGCGGCTAGCACTTTGTTTTTAGTTGAGACACTTGAGAACTCGGCTACAATCGGTCTAACAGTGCGAGGTTTGCCCGGGATTCGGTAAATGTCACGCAAGAGTATATTATTGAGCGCGACATCAACCTTTGAACCCAATTTTACAACAATTGATTGTAGGTCTGTCGAAGCTTCGTCTTCCTTTGCAGGTATATTCCGGATTTCGATGCTAGAGGGTCGGGATAGCCGCTGTAGATCATGAATTTTTGTTCCCAGACTTTGTACAACTTCTTTCAAGACTCTTTTCTCATTCTGTAATGTATCGATTTGTTTTATTATGCCGTCGTATTGCTGGCTAATAAAACCAAGGGTTTTTTTCAAATTCGTTATTAGCCTTCTGGATTGCCAAATTTTGACGCTTAATTTCAGCCATCTCAGACACCAACTTGTTCAGAGAAGAAGTTTGTTTATCGCAAAATTTGGTGAGGTTGGCTTGCTGCTCCTCCTTCCATGATTCTAACATCTGGAGAATTTTAGTTTTAAATCTTGGAATTGATCCGGTTGTTCCGATTGATCCGTCTGACCAGTTCCCGAAGAGAAACATGCTCAAGGTCTCTTACTAGATCGTATCGCGGAGTTTGCAATAGTGCCATTCGGACTACTGGTGTTTTTTGAGTCTGGCATGGGTGGTTTCTGCTTCGGCGTGCTCGCCCGAGGTGAGTGCTGCTTACGGTGCATTGTGCGTTACAAGTACGATTAAGTAAAATAGATCAAAGCAAGATCTTTCACGTATGAAAGCTCTCAACAGCCCGCAGTGCCGAAATATTGAAAAGGTACTTCACACCAGACGCAAAAAAGTGTCAGAATGTTTCAAAAATCATAACAATAAAATTGGGCAAAAGCCAAGAAAATATAGGCAAAAAACAAAAAGTAACGTTTAGCGCACCGCCGGGCTCGAGCTTGGATCGCTGGAACGCTTGTCTTATAAAGTGCCTGCTACAGCCACTCGACCACAGGTGTTAATGATGACACTGGTGAAATAAGTAACAGCTGTTCAATGTCAATCGTGGACGTGCGAGGTGTGGGACCTTTTAATATCGGTCTCTGCATCTACCCGTCACTCTTTGAAAAAACACAAATGATTCGGCACAACACAACACTTTAGTATTTAAACTGTTTTGATCCATTTAGACATGAGATCTTTACACCGTGCGCCCCAACAACATAAACAATATAGCAGTATATTGTTTATGTTGTTGGGGCGCACGGTTGGCGCAGTGGTTGAGCGATTGACTGCTGCGCTGTGTGTCGCGGGTTCGATTCCCGCACGGAACAAATATTTGTATGACCTACAGATAGTTGTTCCGGCTCTGGGTGTTGTGTATGTGAGTTTATATGTTTGTAAACGCACCCACGATACAGGAAGAAATTCCTAGTGTGGAGCAACGTTTATTTAAAGAAGAAGATGTACCGGTCCATGGGATCTTATATACTTTAAGTTCGTGAGTTTGTTTTAGACTTTTTTAGAAATAAAAACATACGGAGCACACAAAAACACAACTGCCTCTTTAACTCGCTGTCGTTTTTCCAAATTTGTTCTATAGATACGCCTCTACGATTGGCCGTGGATGTCGCAGTATGTCGAGCGCTGTGCGTGCAATAAACGCTTGTATCGATACCACTCTCTTGCAATACCGTCTTGATCCAGCGGCTAATCGTAGCAGCGGTTGAAAGAAAGAAAGAAAACTTTATTTGTCAAACATGCGTTTACATGACTAATCAGACATGCATGGTATTGATTTAATAAATATTGTGAGCGTCCATGTTTTGCCAATAATGGCGTACAAAATTTGTTAGTATATTATTTTACATTTAATTGCATTTTACATGCAGTCATTCTAAATATCATTACACAATACAAAACAAATAAATAATAATTGATTTAAAGATATTATAGTATAATTAAGTATATTATAGTCAAAATAAATTAAATAATGTCCAGAATATTCATTACTATGCAGTCAAGTAGAATCATTCAATAGTTAATTAATTTAAAATTCACATTATTCAATTGTTATTCTTAACTATGTACACTAGAAGCCGGTATCGTTGCATTATGGAACGGGTTTTTTAATTGTCAAAATCAAACCTTCTGTCTTATTTGTCACCCTGAATGGTCTTGTCAATTCCATGTATGTCATCAAGGTTTTAGCTGGACATATTTCTACCTTACTATTAAAAAAAAGAATTACTAGATGCAGTTATGCACGCCCCGGGGCTGATGTTTTAATTAAATATTCTATGGCTATAAAAATTTTAGTTGTGTTAATCTTAGTTAACTTTAACGTCTGTACTCGTTGTGCCGTCGTCAATGCGAACAGAGTCACCAATTTCTTTGTTATTAAACACAAGGGTAGGTCTTCATTCGGATACCACTGTCTAATGAAGTCCAGAACGATATTCGTGTCCCACGTGTTTTGATACCTTGGGAAACATGGTCTAGTTTTGAATACGCCTTTAAGCAACCTAGTTACATTAACATCTGAACTAAAACGCTTGCCTAATATAAGAGAAAATGCTGACAAGTGTGTTTAAGGTAGAAAATCCAGCTCCCGCTTGGAATTGACAAGTGAGAAATTTAAAGGCTACAGGATTTGATACGGTATAGCAGTCATGAATCAAATAACGCTGACAGAAGTCCCAAAACTTTTAAAAGGCTGTGTCATGTTGTTTTACTGTACTAGGGGCAAGTGATGATCATAATGTTAATTGTTTCTGGTGTTAGTAGTTGCCGCAAGAAAGCTTCCCTGATAAGCGGCAGGATACCAGGGTAAGGCTTCGCCAAAGTGGGTGCTGGGTCCTGTAAGGAGAGTATAACAGATATTATTCAGATAAAAAATAAATTGGTTCCGAAGACTGAAGGTCTAAGAACAAAGGATACCCTATAAGCCTGACTTGGCCAGTAGGGAACAACTATTATCCCCGAAGCCTTCTCGTCAATTATCTTGCGCAAGCATTTTAAAATTAATGAAAATTGAGGAAAGCAATAGAAGAAATATTTTCCCCAATTTATGGTAAACGCATCAATGTTGAAGGCGTTCGAATCCCTTTTCCACGAAATATATTTGGAAAATTTTGCATTTAGTCGAGATGCAAACAAGTCTATTTGTTGCGAGCCAAAAATCTTTACAATTTTATAAAAAGCTGTATGAAACAACTCCCACTCTGTGTCGATGTTGGTATATCGTGACCCTCGATCTGCATATATGTTGTCTTGAGACTTAATGTACGATGCGAAGATAAATATGCTGCGTTTTTCGCACCATTGCCAAATCTCACCTGTGATAATATTTAAATGATCGTATTGGACACCCCCCATTCTTGTACGAAATCGCGGTCATGTCATTTATCCGTAGGAGAATTTCTGTATTAGATAGACTATTTGCAAAACATTTAAGTCCTATGAAGGCTGCTCGTAACTCCAATAAATTTATTTGGTCTTGGGATTCCGATAAACTCCAAAACCCGTTTGACATTTCGCCATTGCAAGAGACACCCCAACCTGTTAAAGATGCATCTGAGAAGATTTCTAAAACATACTGGTCCCTGCGAACCGGTTTGAAAGCTTTCATAATGTTGTTTTCCCACCAAACAAAACTAGATTTTAAGTCCGGACTTATTACCATTTTTTTTCGTAGTTGTCATTAGACTGTTGAAGTGCCAAAAACTTTTCTCTTTCAAACTATTTCGTATAAACCCAACCATAATCTACAGCCGGGCCATATTGAAGTTAGAAATCCTAAGAACTTGGCAAACTCTCTTATGGTTATAGAATATTTTCTAGCAATACCTTTCACAATTGATACAAAATTTTGACGTTTAACTAAAGGTAGCTTGAGGACCATTTCATCTGAATCAATTTCAAAACCTAGAAATGCTATTACTCGACTGGGTTGGATATTACTCTTATTATAGTTTATCAGAAATTCTAAACTTTCTAAAAGGTTGATTGTCTCTGCCACCTTGCGAGAACAGCCTTCGAAGGAGTTATTAATACATAATAAATCGTCCAAATAAATAACCAGAAGATGGCCTCGGTTTCTCAAGTAAGTTTTAACTGGTCTCTTTGTGAACACAAAAGGCGCTGAGCATAAACCTAAAGGTAAACATTGTAATTCATATATATATTTTACCTTGGAATTCAAATTTAAGAATTTTTTTATAGGACTTATGTATTGGAATAAATAAATAAGCATCCTTTAAGTCAATGTTGGCCATATAGTCCAAACAATTAATTAATTTTGAAGCTGTTCTGATATCCTCCATCTTAAAATGATAGGTCTCTATAAAATTATTAAGTTTTTAAGGTTGAGAATAAACCTGAAGCTGCCATCGCTCTTAGGAATGAATATTAGAAATTACACAAACAAATTTACATTATTAGACTGCCCCAGACTCTAATAGCTTTGCTATCTCTAATTTGATGTGATGCACTTCAGCAGATGAGAAAGAACACTCAACAGGTTCATATTTCTGGAAAACAGGTTGAGTAAAAGAAATTTTATATCCAAATATATACTCAAGCACTACAGAATCATCCGTGATTGTTTTCCATATATTAAAATAATATTTTAATCTACCAGCATACCTGGAAGATTAAAATGATAAAACTGAAAGGAGGCTTGTTGTTGTTGAATTTGGGTTGATCGTACCTCACTGGTGCACGCCTGGTTGTCTGTGTAGAGGCTTAATTCCTGGTCCCTCCCCGTTTGCCTCTCTGGTAACCTGTATCTCTGTATTGTACCTTGGAAGGGGCCCTCATGTGTCCCTGGCGCATGGTCGATGGATAAGCACAGTATGAAGATGATGCTTGAGGTTCAAACGTGCGTTTTACCTGCAATCCTGATGTCTCTGCCGTTTTATTTGCTTTATCTCTTTCACCGAGATTCTCACCAAACAAGGAGCGGTCCTTTTTTACTCCCTTTACTATATTTGTTTTTTTTTTATCTAGGCTATACATGATCAATTTGCTTCTGTTAAAGGTATTTTGGCAGTGCAAGTCTAAAAGTAATTGACCAATCTCTGAAAGTTTCTTTATAATATCGGTTTTATTGACTTCGTATTCAATGAGGGTAGACATGAGGTTTGTGACTGCAGCAGTACCCCTTCCCAAATGGTTCTGGGCCTTTTCAAGGTGTTTATCCCTATTTTTCGTTGATTCGGATACAACTGCTGAGATTTCTGAATTAAGTTCAGGGGCTTTGAGCAGCAATTATAGCCTAGATTACTCTAATAATTTAGGTTCAAGCGCGTATTTATTTATTCAGGACCTCCAACGAAAGATGTACACTTTACACTTTCACATTATAGATGGGTACGTTCGCGTGCTTACTGTTTTATTTGTATTAGACTTTGTTACTTGCACGCGGTTCAAACTTTGTACGCTTTGTATTTTTTTTCACCTTACAATTTATTATTGTTAGGGTTCGCGTGTACGGATCGTTCTGTACTATTGTTTACTTAAGTTAAACAATCTTTCGTTGAGTTATCGGTTTGGTTGGACCACTAATTTCACTTACGAGGGTTCCGTAAAAGATAAATATTTGTTGTTTTTTTTTGTTTCCATATTTTAACTTCTGTTCACCATGAATGACAAGATTAAACTTAGATTGTTGGAAAGTAAACGCGACGCGTATTTCACGCGAGTTCAAAGGATTTTGGATTCAACTGAATCTTTTAACAACCGAAAGATTACGTTAGTCTTTTATTGCTCAGGCTAAACAAATTGACGGATTACGAAGCGAATTCAATGAGATAATGGACGAGATAAATATGTTAAACTTGACATTTGATCCATAGTGCGAAGTAAGCTATAGTGCCTACCGTTCATTTGATGAGTTGGTCAGCGAGATAAAAATTTGTTTAGCTTCATTAACTGAATCGAATGTTTCCAAGGAACCTAGCCCGACAGCAAGCCCTAATGCTCATCATATAAAGGTACCTAAAATTGAGCTGCCTACCTTTGACGGTGATATTCAGAGCTTTCCGTTCTTTTATGAGACTTTCAAACGTATTATACATACAAACGCAGATTTATCAGATTCTGATCGCATTCATTATCTGTTGAGTTGTTTAAAAGGAAAGGCTAGGAATGTGGCAGTAGGTATTGTACCTTCTGGCGATAATTACCGCGTCGTCTGGGATGCGCTTATCGCTAAGTACTAACCACTAAGTATCTAAATCAGCTGTTCTCATTGAAGTCGTTCGGACCGACGCCCGCTAATATTGAACAAGGTTTCGATAAATTAACTTCTACGGTTGCGGGACTCAAACAATTGAAAATACATAACTTGGATGATTTTATATTTATTCATTATGGTCTTAAATTAATAGACTCAGATACAGCAAAACATTTTGAAATGTCGCTTCGTAATCAACAAGAGTTGGATTATGATTATTTCGTAAAGTTTGTTCGTGAACAAGTAAAAATCTTATATTGCTCCTCTTCTGCGGCAACTAAGCCCGACCCCGCAGGTAGACCCAGCACCTTCAATCCTCATTGGATGTCAATCCACGTATAAAAAAACTTGTTTACGTGCAAAGCGTTTCAAAAGTTGAGCGCGGTTAATAGATTTAGAAGGACTCCGGCGTTAATACCTAACTGACCGCCATCTTGTAATGGTTAGGTCCTGCGCTAGGTAAGCTTGCGCAGGCCACTAACTGATAGGTAGTAGGTAGTTGTAAAGAAAACAGCTGGACAAGTTAATACATATAATTAAGCACTTAAGACTACAGCTAGGTCGTGGGTAATTAAAGTCACTAAAAGTTTGAGCAGATATCTAATACACGGTTAATAGATAGGAGGGTACCGTCCCTTGGTAGCACGCGGCAGACGCGGGGGCCTGTCAGCACAGGCTCGGCGATCGGCCGCCGGATTTGCAGTTGCTCGAGTTTGCGCAGGGTAGGCAGCGCCGGCCCCGGCCAGAGTGGCGGTAAGCCGCAGTCAGGCAGGCCAAGACCTAGGCAGCGTGCGTAGGTAGCGTGCAGGAAGCTAGGAGCGTGCAGCAGTAGGCAAGGGGTCCAGCCCTCAGCCCTTACAAAGAGCCCTGAAAGCACCATAGGGTGCGCATGTTAGATGCGGTGCAATTAGCAGCAAGCCGCATGCGATGTACCAGCTTCTTCCCCTTTTTAAGCCAAGGAACGGTGTGGGAAGCATTGTAGGTGAAAGCTCAGCACATCGCAGCGGTTTACAGGTAAGAAACTTGCAATTATAGCAAGCACATTGACAGATGCAAAATTAGGTTGAGTATGAACACGCTAGCATTTATTAACACAAGTAAACGTGATCACTTACAATAAAACACGGAGGCACACCTCGATGCAGTAGAAATATATGCTCATTGCAATTTTTTATGTCCTAGACGACCCTTAGTCACGCGTCCGACATGTCAGCACCATATCAGCTAACAAATAAGTGATGGGATCGATATCGGTCGTATAGCACAGAGAATCAGGTACAATCATTAACCTAATGTGGAACTCACCCTAGATCGGGGCACGCAGAGTCGTGAGAATCGAAAGATAGTTTTTTCAGCTAAGCTACCGGAATCGAAATGCTCGAGCGATAACGTTCCGGAAAATTAGAGTTGTTCCATGTTCTAGAGATGTGGCTATGAACCATAACAACTTACTAATTGTGATATTTAGTATCACTCGACTATTTTCAGTTGAGATCCTCACAACGCTACATTACCCCTGCAGAGAGAGGATTTTACCTGTATAAAATCCGCTAGAGCTTATTATACTTTCCTCTATCTAGTTCAGAAACCAGCCAGTTACAACTTTGGCTAGATTCCTACCCTACATGAAAGTATCTCATGTTAGTTCCCGCAGTCGTGCACAATTAGGAGTGTAAATGCACCTCTATTGGTATGTTTGCCCTTGGGGTCAGAGTAGTCTTTTAGGTTTAGTAGTGGGTTTGTCGGCATCATCGTCTGGTGTATCATGTAGTACTCGTATTAGTGTTTTGGCTGTCAACCTGGTTGCGGTCACCTCTCTTGTAGGCGCCGTCTTTATGATGCTCGTTGTTTTTTTTAGAGACCTACTATGCCATCAAAAATTAAACACCCCTTTGGGGGACCCCAGTATTCTCTTATTCTCTATGGCAACGCCGTTTTGACGAATAGATTAATTTTTGATTAGTCTTTTTCCTAATTTTTGTTTAGACTTCAAAGAAACCCCTCACAAGCGAACTCATGCAAACTCTTTAGGCTAGAAACTTAGTTACTCTAGTGGATGTGAATAGTGTGATCACCAACTGACCAGTAGTTAGGTACCAAAGGAGCTTAGAACCCATGCAGCCAAAGGTAAATAGATACACCCCTGTTGGTGATTGACCTCCCAAAAGATGTGGCGGTAGTAGTCCCTTGGTAGTGTGAGTACCCAGTGGTTTTCCTTGTGTATCTACCAAGTCATACAGATATTTTCTTTGATAAGCCTACATTTTACAAACTTCGGTGCCAGTTTTTTGCTGAAATATTTGTCCTTATCGCTCTGGTAATACGTTCGTTTCCAGACTACATCTCCCACATTGAATTCTACGTCCTTCCTTCGAAGGTTGTAGTTACTAGTGTTCCTAGAGAATGCTTTCAGTAATGCTGATTGTACCTTGTCGAAGATGCTTGATAGGACACCCAAGTTCTCTGCGTAATGGTCCCTTGGTTGGTATATTATTTCTTTTATATCAGTGTTCTGATAGTGAGAACCGTCCGCGATTAACTCCCTACCATAGACCAGAAACGCTGGTGTGTAGCCTGTGACCTCACTAGTTGAGCTGTTTAGTGCAAACTGAACCTTTGCGATGTGTATGTCCCAGGAGCGCTGGTCATCATTGATGAATGTGGATAACGCCGTGATTATAGTTTTATTGTAGCGTTCCACTATATTCACTTGTGGTGTATATCTTGGTGTGTAGTGTACATTAGGATATTGTATTTTTAAAGAGGTTTTCATTTCATTAGAAGTTAACTGTATTCCGTTATCCAAAATTACAACTTGTGGTATGCCATGGACCAAGAATATATTTTCTTCTAACAGCCGTACTATAGTAGTGGCATTAGCGTTCCTTATGGGTAATCGTAGGCAGTATTTAGAGAAACAACAAGTAGCAGTTGTAGCCAGTAGTAGCGTAGTGTTAATCGTTTGTATGTTTTATGGATAACTAAATGTGCTGCAGTTGGTTCGGCATGGTTATTAGTAATTATTTGTTGCCTATCTTCCTTCGGAATTACTTCTTTCCATTCGAACTCGCATAGTATGGCGAATTCACTTTTTTCATAACGGTACAATTTTTTATTTTTTACTGTGTAGTTTGGGAATGATGATGGGTTTTGTTGGCAACAGACAGACGACACTTGGCACCAAAATATCTACATCCAAGTGTCGTCTGTCTGTTTAGGCGGGCTTGACTGTGTAGTGTTTCCTTGTGTGAGAGCTGCGATCGGACAAGCCCGTGACAACGCGTCTGGTATGGTGTTATCTGTACCAGGCCTATGTTTTATGTCTAAGTTAAAGGCCGAAAATCTTATTCCCCAGCGCGCCAATCGTCCGTAAGGGTTTTGTAGTTTGAGAAACCACTTTAGTGCGGAATGATCTGTGAACACTGTGAACTTGATGCCGTTTTCTAGGTGACAGCGCCAATGTTCCAGTGCCACAAGTACAGCCAGTGCTTCTCTCTCTGTGATGCTTTAGTTTTGTTCTTGCTTAGACAAGGATTTACTCATGTATCCTATGGGATGTTCAACGCCGTCCCTAATTTGTGGTAGCAAACCACCGATACCATAGTAACTGGCATCTGTGTGTACTTTGAATGTGATGGTGTAGTCTGGGCACGATAGTACTGGGGCCGATATTAGTATTTCCTTTAGTTTAATAAAGGACTCTTGACATTTCTGAGACCATTCATAGGCGGGCCTTCTTACTTGAGCTTGTGAGTCTATTTAGTGGTGCTGCTAGAGTACTGAAGTTTGGTACGAAACGTCTATACTATGATGCCGTTCCTAGGAATCTTTTTACTTCTTTTGGATCGGTGGGTATTGGGAAGTTCTGTATCGCTTCTACTTTTTCTGGGTCTGGACTTAGTCCCCTAGAGTTAACTACGTAGCCTAGTTATTTCAATTCATCAAGGAAAAATTGGCACTTATCCATGTTTATTGTTAAGTATGCGTTAGTCCGATGTAATGTTCTTACTTCTACTTCAGAATTACTTATTTATTGTAAAGGAACTGTTATAAAAATTCACATCACATCATCAGCCTATTAATGTTCCCACTGCTGGGACACAGGCCTACTCTCTATGAGAGGGAATGGGCCGTAATCCACCACGCGGGCCCAGTTCGTGTTGTTTTATGTAAACTTTAGTTAGTAAGGCTATATGGTTCTCAAAATCTGATTACACTAGCACTATGTCATCCAAGAAAGCAAAGACCCTATTCTCAAACTCTGGTCCGTAAAACATTTCATCTACCATGTTAGAAGAAAAATAAAGATACAAATTCGAAAATGTCCTACTACGCTGAAGAGTGCTTTCTCATTTCAAAACAAAATAACCAGAACGACTGGGTACTCGACAGTGGCTGCACGGGAGGTGCAAAAGTCGTTTCAACGCGAATATTTCAAAAACATGACGAATGTTTCAAGGAAACTTAACTTTGCTTCAGAACAGCACTCTACTGAAATCAAAGGTGAAGGCAGAGTAACACTAAAAGACAAATATGGGACAGTTGATCTCGAAAACACTCTGTATGTGCCATCAATTTGTAAAAACCTACTGTATGTGTCAAAAATGACTCAACATGGAGCTTCTGTCACTTTTGTTAAAGACAAAGCGCTCGTACGCAATAAGATAGAAAAGTTGGTTACGACTGCAGAAAAGTCTAAAACCAGTGGTCTGTACTATGTCAAATAGACATACATGAAACAACGAACGATACTACTCAGCTACAACTGAAAAAACGTGAACAATCAGCGCTGATTGACGCTAAAACACCAATACATCTATGGGCAGATGCCATTAACACGGCAAACTATCTATCCAATAGAAGCGTAAACAGTGCTACAAAAAACAGAACGCCATTTGAGAAATGGTCCTAAGAAAACCAATCATCCATCATCTCCACACTTTCGAGCTTATAAAAGATCGAGCCAAAGGTCCCAAATTTTCACCTAAACCAATACCAAGAGTGTATGTCGGATACTCTGACACCAGCAAGGCATACAGGGTATATGTTCCAAACAAACGCAAAACATTAATTTCCAAAGACGTAAAGATTCTCCAGACAAACTTTTACTCTAAGTCTATTGAAAATATAGACAGTCTTACTCACTCTGTTTCGATTTCGACTAAAAAAATACTACTGAATTTTGAAGATTCCGAAGATGAGCAAATTCCAATTCCAAGCGGTCCAGATTCTACTCAGCATCATGAAATTATTGATCAAAATTATGACTCGGATAACGAACAACAAGAATTTTATGATATTTCTGATCATCAAAATAAAAATGCTCAACCTGAGTCTGAATCTGAACGTGAATTGATTGCACATGAAAACGACGAGTTGAATCAACATCAAACTGATGCAGATATTCAACCTGAACAGGAGCGATATAATCTGAGAAACAAATCAATGACACAGCGACCACAACGGTATGATGACTTCATACTGGCCGCTGTAGCTGAAATAGAAAATTTACGGAAGGATCCAGAAACTTACAAACAAGCTATGGAATTACCCTACAAAGAAAATTGGCTTGAAGCTATGCTGTCTGAGATAAATTCACTTCATGAAAACCAAACTTGGGACTGAGTGAATTTGCCTAAAGGAAGAAAAGCATTGCCATGCAAACGGATTCGATTTAAGTTTAAAACGAATCCAGATGTTTCTGTAGACAAATTTAAGGCAAGAGTAGTTGTGAAAGGTTACTCACAAGAGCAAGGTGTAGACTCGACAAATTTCTCTCTGCCTTTTAAATATGATGCAAACCAGTCATGGGCTTTCCCACGTATTCCTATTCCATATAGCTTAGCTAGAAGTATTTCAATTCAATTCAATTCAATTCATTTATTGCATCAAATATGGTAGGTACATAAAGTTCTTATATAAAATATTTAGCAACACACATTTGGCTAATATATAGCATGCAATAGTAAAAAAAAAATAGTTCAAATTGCACCTTGTCGTAGGCCTTAGTCATATCGAGTAGTATTCCTACTGCGTATTGTTTATTATTTAAAATATTTAAAGCCTGTACTGTTTAAAGGATGTACTCATAAACAGCTAGCGTTGTAGACCTATTTTTGCGAAAACCGTTCTGGCAATCGTCGAATATTTTAAACTTTTCACAAAAAGAGTACACACGATCGCACATTGCTTTTTCAAAGACTTTAGATGCTGTGGGCAGGAGGGAAATAGGTCTATAATTATTTGGGTCGGTTTTGGCATTTTTTTTATGAATCGGTTTTATTATTGATTTTTTAAGTTGATTAGGGAACATGCCTTCTTTGAACGATTGATTAATCAATTTATAAAATGGTAAGGTAAGTTTGTCAGCGTACTGTTTAAAAAGAGATGGCGGGAGTTCGTCTATGCTGTGATTTTTATTTTTTAGGTTTTTTTAAGAACTGGTTTACTTCGTATCCATCAACCGGGCTAAGAAACATGGTATTTTCAGTGGGGTTAGTCACAGATGTTTTTCTCAGTTCACAGCCGGGTGTATGGGAGGTATTTTCTCCAATGGATACGAAGAAGTTATTGAATCTGTTAGCTACCTGTTTATGTTCACTTACTTGGTTTGGCATTTGTAATGTTATATTTTGTTTATTGTTTTTGGTCTTTTTATGTGTTCGTTCTTTTACAATATCCCACATAGTTTTAATTTTATTTGTTGACTTACTCATTTTATGTATATAGTATAGTTTTTTTTGCCGTTGTTACAGTTTTTTTTAAGATCTATCCATATTTTTTATAGTATTTTATAAGTACTGGATTATTTATTTTTAATGTTGGGTGTTTTAATAGTCTTTTATTTTTACAGGATTGCTTTATACCAACGGTAAGCCAATAGTTATAAAGTTTAGTTTTAATTTTAAGTCTACGTTTAGGGATACATTTATCTAAGAAATCTGTCAGTGCGTTATGCAAAGACTGATAGTTCTCATCTACATTTTTGTTCGGCAGGATGATATTGTTCCAGTTTTGTATGTTTAGTTTGGTTTTGAATTTTTGTCTGTTACTTTTGTTAAATATTCTTTTATTGGCAAACCAAAATGCATGTTTTGTCTGTTGTTTTTGTATCATATGTATGATTGTTCCGCTATGATCTCGAAAACCTAGTTCTTCTACGGTCGTATACATTGAATATTAGATCTTAACAAGTTGACGTGGTTTGTGAGATACGCGTAGGTTCTTTTATTTGTTGGATAAATTTATACTCTAACATCAGATTAATCAATGGGTTATTTTTAAAGCTGTTTTCTAAAATATTTATGTTATAATCGCCTCCTATTACGACGTTGAATTTTTTATATTTTTTAATTGTACAATGCATTATTTGTTTTAATTGGATAAAAAAAGTTTCTTCCTCTCTTCTATTCCAGTACATAACAATTATTATTAGGTTTTGCCTTGGTAGCTTACTTGCACATACTTTTATACAATATTCTATAGTAAAAAAAAATATATCATAACATTCTATACACTCGAAATGATCTTCTAACATAATACAGACGCCGCCGCCACTTCGAGAGTGACGACAAAACGATGCTGCAGTTTTATATCCAGTAAATTGCATAGCTTCTAATTTATCTTGTGTTAGCCTCGCTCATGCATATTGCTTTGTAAATGAGTGTATCATTGATGAAAGCTTCCAGAAGATGTTGTTTGTTAAATACGCTTTGAATGTTTTGGAATATAATTTTAAATTGGCCGGGAGTTATGAAAAGTACTATTGTCACTAATGTCATTTATGTTGTGTTGAGTCAGGTAATTTTTGGAAGGTCTTAATATGTTTAAGTCGTCACAGTTCTGTGTTTGTGGTCTTCTTGCGTTATAGTTAACTGTATTTTGAGCTTTTGAATTGTCGAGTGGTAAAAACCTTTCTTCTCTTTGTTTTTTCCTTTTCTGTAATGCTTCTTTACTAAGGAATCCAGATACACATAACCCTAAACTTTTCAAATAGATTGCGTTTTCATGTATGTATTTGGCCATTCTCTTACTGATCAGTTCCACCCGTAGTGGCCGTTTAAATCCGTTTCGTTCTATACGATTAAGTTCTTCAATGTAGCCAGTGAGATCGACATTTAAAGAGTCTTGGAACGCAAATATTACCCTATTTTATAAGTCTTTTTCTGTGCTCGCAGAGGTATTATTATCGTTTATATGCATGTTTCTATTTTCTACCTCGGTTATGTCAGCTTTAAGTTTTTTTTTTTAAACGTTACCCCACACTAGAAATTTCTCCTGTATCGTGGGTACGTTTACAAACATATAAACTCACATACACAAACACCCAGAGCCGGAACAACTATTTTTAGGTCATACAAATATTTGATCCGTGCGGGAATCGAACGTCAATCGCTTAACCACTGCGCCAACCGTGCGCTCAAGTTTTGCGGTTTCAGTGTCAAGTTTTTGTATTTACTTGTTTATGTGACCTTAGTCTGTTCCAGAGAAATTTGTACGGTTCTCTGGCTTAATTCTTGTTAAAGTTTTGCTACAGCTTTATTAATTTCTAACTAAACAGTATTTCTGATTTTTGATAAAATTGATTGGTGGTTTTTACCAAAAATCAGAAATATTAATTTCTTGTCTAAAAGGTCACCAATTTTTTTTAATATAATAGTTTCTTGAGTCGGTGGGGTCAGTGGCTTAATTGTAGGGTTGTCAACTAATGTTGTGGATGAGTCATTTTTTTTGGTATTTCCCAGTATACTTTGGTCGTCTTGTGTTTGGTCGTCCTGTATTTGGTCGTCAACGGACATTATCGTGTCATCCAGTGTCGGCGTGATTGTCTCCTAACAGGTGCGACGTCAGTTATGATCTGTCTCGCTGTGTAATTGCACAATGAGCAGCGTCAAGAATTGCTTATTTTACTTTTATTTTCAACATAATAGGATGTTGTCATGTTCATGCATCGGTAGTGGAACTGTAGGTGACAAGTACTACAGCTGAGCAATTCTCCTCGAGCTATTATTTGTTTACAGCTTGCACAATTCATTTTTTTGGTGTATGGTAGAAGTGTTTCGCGGAGCAATACTTGAGTGTCACGATGTATGAGTCACTTGATGACTCACCTCATTGGCGCTGTGCGGGTTGTCGTAGGTAACTTTTACACTTTTATCTGTTTATTGGTTTCATTTATCACTGTTAGTTAGCTAGACTTGGTGATACAGAATTATATATTGATCCACTTTTGAATGCTGTTCACATGAATCACAGTAACTAATATCTGCTTTGACATTGATTTCGACAAACCGTGTACGGGTTATAGTTTTGCTGTTTATTTATTTATTTATTATAAACTTTATTGTACACCACAAAATAAAAAACATACAGGACAAAAATTTTCAAAAACAATGTGTACAATGGGCGGTCTTATCGCACAGGGCAATCTCTTACAGACAACCTTTGGATGGACTAAACGATAGGAGAAGAATTTAGGATTTTATTTAATTTTTATCTTCGACGTTTGGAGTCCTTCACAGACACTTTCACAGCGTTATTCGGAAACACGAATTCTATTACTTTAGTTTACAGCACAGTAAACACGAATCCTTAATGGGTCGGTCAAAGAAGAAATGTATGTCAAACAACCTGAAGGCTTTATCGACGGAACTAAACGCGTCTGAGCCGCATTTTGGTCCGAGATTGGAAGAATTAAGTGTAAAAATTTGATTGAAAACAATTTATAAATAGAATTCACAAATTCTCAAAAGTTCAGAGGGTGTGAGGGGACTGTACCTATGCCAATCTTCAGGGTGCATCTCATGTTATATAAAGTTATTTGGTATATTTTCATTTCAATAACGTTCACAAGTTATATTAAACGTAATACCTACTATTGATATAATTTCTTTAGATATAACATTTATATACTCTAAAACTTATTTCGTGTAACGTTATTGGATATAACGTTTATATAATCTAAAATCATTAACCTATCGTTTAAAATATATATTATTGATACCATCTTGAGCTCTCGAGTTCGATCCCCAGAACAAGCATTTTTTTTTTGTTTTTTATTTATTGACCGAAATGCTTTGTGCGGGTTGTAATGCTACAATTCTCGTAACACAAAAGAGAATGTGCTGTTTAGGCAAATGCACCCTCCAGTACCATTTGGAATGTGTTAAGTACGAGGAAGCGACAACACCTAGGACCAAGTGGGCTTGTCCAATCTGCGTTTCTAGCCGGCACGCAAAAACTGATCATGCGGCTCCTGAACCAGTTCCAATCCTTTCTCCTAAATCGGGACCGCCTAGCATTGGCCGGGATAAACCAGGAAAGGGTCAGGGACTTACACCAGCCGAGAAATCACCAGTGGCGCCCAAAGTGTCACTCATTGGTACTGAGGTCAACTTGCAAGACACTATACTCGCAGAAATTCGTAAGTTACGCCAGGAAATGAATGAAAAGTTTGATAGTCAGCAAGCCTCTTTGGCAAAATTTGAAAATACTCTAGCTACGGTCCAAAGGGATGTAAACGACCTAAACTTGAGATTTTCCTCAATGTTCGAGGATTTAGGGGAATTTAAGAAAACGGTATCTTTTCTCTCTGATGCTTATGACGATCAAGTCCAATTGAATGCAAGAAATAACAACGTGAATGCCGAAATCCTCAAAAATAACGCCGTACTGGCAGCCCAAGTGAGGGAACTAGACACAAAATTGCAGCCAATTGATTAACTAGCTCGTGAGAGCAATATCGAGATACAATGCGTTCCCGAACATAAAACCGAAAACTTGTTAACGGTCGTTCAACAGTTGGGAAGAGTTGTGGGAAATGAACTCCACGATAGTGAAATCCAGTCATTTCATAGAGTTGCAAAATTAAATACTGACACAAATCGTCCACGTAACATAGTGGTCAAGCTAGTCATTCCTCGCATTCGAGATAATCTTCTTGCTGCAGTCAGAAATTTTAATAAGAAGAATGATTCAGAGAAGTTGAATAGCAGCCACATTGGCATTGGTGGAGTGAAGCAGCCGATTTTGTAACAGAAAATCTGACAATGACTAATAAAAAACTGCATGCAGTGACAAGAATCGCTGCTAAGGAAAATAAATATAACTTTGTGTGGGTTCGGAATGGTCGCATATTTGTGAGAAAGGATGTAACGACCAAATCTCTGTTGGTCAAAAGTTTTGAATGTTTAGAGTCGTTGTAACTTTTCGTTTGATTAATAACATACTTTGCACGTTATTTGTGTTTTGAGAATTTAAATTCAACTTTAAAATCTACTATCAAAATGTAAGAGGCTTACGAACCAAGACAGAGGTTTTTTATACAGCTGCTTTAAATTTTGACTATGATATAATAATCGGCACTGAAAGTTGGCTTAATGATGCGGTGTTTGACCATGAAATTTTAGACAACAGATACAGAGTTTTTAGGCGCGATAGGTCATCTACAGTGTCCTCTTCTACAAAGAGGGATGGTGGCAGCGTGTTTATTGCAACTCTGGAGAAATACGAGGTCTCACGTAGATTGAGCTGGGAGTCCCGTTGCGAGGAATTGTGGATCACAATCAGGTGTGAGAGTGGTCTAAATATTAACATTTGTGCGGTTTATATCCCGCCTCCAATCAATCAAGATTATATCGATGAACTATTTCGGAATTTCACAGAAGTAATTAATAAAAAGAGCAAAACAAATTCTATCAACCTACTAATCGGTGATTTTAATATGGGTAATGTATCTTGGGAATATAATGCGGATTCTGGTCTTTTGGTCCCCAAAGGATCAAGCTGTAGTCAGGAGAACACGTTAATAGATATGCTGGCATTTAATGATCTCAATCAATGGAACACAATAGTGAATGCATCAAATCGAGTTATAGATCTAGTCCTTAGTAATAATAATAACACTGTACTGGTATCTCAGGCCTTAAGTCCACTCACACAGATAGATCCACATCATCCAGCGCTAGAAATCTCGTTAACATGGAATTATAGCAAACCGCTAACGCAAAAAAAAGTTCCGTATTTGAATTTTTACCTTTGTAACTACGAAGCGGTCCACACTGAACTTGCGAAGGTTTCCTGGTCAGATGAATGGATTTCTATTAATGGTATTAACGGGATGTTGCAGAAATTCTATGACATTCTGGGGTTCCCGTATTTATAGGGTTCCCGCCAATTATAAAACGACATACTCCAATTACAAAACCACGAGATGAACGCTATCCTGTCTGATATACCCGAGCTTTGATGAAAGTCATTAAGGAGAAAGCTAAATATCACAACTTATATAAAACATACGGGAACCCTAGAGATAAAATAACGTTTGAATGCCTACGAACGCGTTGCAGTAGAATGACACAAGACTGTTATGCAAACTTTAAGAAGAACATAGCTGAACCGTAAAGTGACACAGAAAAACAAATATTCGGTCCCTAAGGTGAGGAATTATTTCGGTCAAAGGACGCGGCAATGGCTAGTTCCAAGATTGTTAAACGAATTACCTAAGGAAATGTCTACCGAAACAATGTCTAAAAATGCCTTAAAAACGCAAGCACTATTTGGGTTTGTGTCCCTAGCGTTGGAACCTAAATTGTTATGGTGTTGCTTCGCTTGGCGTATTCGTCCGGAGATTCGCGAGTTTGATGGAAAGTATATCTTACTTTTGTAGGAATTAAGATATTTTTTTTAGCGGCTGGTCTGGGCGAGTGATTGTGCGGGTACGCCAGGTGAAGTGTACATAATGATGTTATGACGTAAGAATGGATCGGCCATGTTAGCGGGCGCGGGCGACGTAATACTGTCGGTCGGGCGGCCGCCGTTGTGTCTCACTCGCGCTGGTTTGCTCGTCTTGCATCGGGTAGTGCAGCGGCGGTGGTCGGGACGGTAGGCATGTGCGTTCACCGCGCGTGCTGGCATGGCGGGCCAGTGTAGTGTACATGTACGGATACTCGAGCTGTAGAGCAGTATAATTATGTATAAGTCTCTTTTCAAATACAAAATGGGCAGCTCGAGTATGTGTGCATTTGGGCTTGGCATACGTCCGTCTGTGTGAGCATACGGCGCACTAGAAAAAAAATTGTTGTAACAAAAAGAGCTGTATTCACGAGAACACTGCCGACAAACTGTCCTGCAGTTTGGCAGAAGATATGTATAGTATCCACTGATGTAAATATTGTTGAAGTAAATAAAAAAAAAAAAAAGAACATCTGCGTACAAATCCTAAGTATGTCTGGAAGTACTTAAAAAGTAAGAGGATAGGTGACAATTGCATTCCCAACAAATTTACTCTAAACAACACTAAGTTTACCAGGGGTGGTCAGGAAATTTGTGATTCATCACCATCATCGTCATCAGCCTATTAATATGTTCCCACTGCTGGGACACAGGCCTCCTCTCTGTGAGAGGGAATGGGCCGTAATCCACCACGCGGGCCCAGTGCGGATTGGTAGATGTCACATGTCTTCGAGAGTGAATTTGTGATTTGTTCTCCGAAAAATTTCAATCCATATATGAGGTAGGCAATAACATTTACTCTCTAGCGCCAGTTGAACCTATTCCCAGTAACAATAACACTTTTCATTCGTCACTGTCAACTCAAAGTTATAGTATATTATGCAACTAGTGAATAAAGGACGGTTTTAAGGGAGTGATTCATGATGATTTACCTTAAAAATTTACAAAAAATGTTAAAACTCAGGGTTTCACATTTTTTGTAAATTGAAGCTGAGCTAGGTAACAGCATCTGTGTTTCAGGGGCCAGTGACCACCTTCGTTACGTTACATACTTATAATTAATTAAACACCATTGTAATTAGTATTAGAATTACAATACAAATAAGTATTCACTAAACATCCCAGACTAAAATCAAAATCATGAAAATCATTATTGAAATCCTAAATATTAACAAACTGAAAATTAAATGATGAAGAAGTTTGAAAGTCGAATATTCTTTGCACAAGGAGTTTGTAACGAGTATTTTAAGCGCAAGGAGGTTGTATAGCATTGAGATGGACGTCGAATATATATTGGTGTGTTCTAAATTCAAACACCAAAACAGTAAGAAAAAGTGCTTTTTATTCACTGTTTTCAGTGAATAAAATAAGCTTTTTAGAGGGGGAATGGTATAAAAGAAGTTTATGATTGCTTGTCTAACTTGGACTGTGATAAAGGTCCAGGGCCTGATTCAATCCCTCCTCTCTTCCTTAGAAAGTGTGCAGCAAACCTGGCTGATCCTCTGACTACAATTTTTAACCACTCTTTGTCACAGGGAATTTTCCCTGATCAATGGAAAGTAGCGCACATCACGCCAATTTTCAAATCCGGTAGTGTCGATGATGTTGCAAATTACAGACCGGTTTCAATTCTTTCCTCATGTGGTAAAATTATTGAGTCTCTTGTTCAGAAAAAAATGTTTAGTCATTTTAAAAATGTTCTAGATGATAACCAGCAAGGCTTCTACACTACATCTGGTGGAATATGTTACATACATATCATCGGCATTAGATAATGGTAGCGAAGTTCATGCAATATACACTGATTTTAAAAAGGCCTTTGATTTAGTAGGTCACGACTTACTTATTGCTAAATTGGAAAGCATGGGTGTTCATGGATCGTTGCTGCGTTGGTGCGAATCGTACCTGAGAAATCGCTCACAACTGGTGTACGTTAAGGATTTTAAATCCAAACAGTGTCCCACCCAACCAACCATCGGGCGTGCCTCAAGGGTCACACTTAGGGCCTTTATTTTTCTTACTTTTTATCAATGATTTGGGTCGCAGAATTGACTCGGAATACAAACTTTTTGCTGATGACTTAAAACTGTATCGAACTATACACAATGAATCCGACATTACTCAGCTTCAACAAGACCTTAATAACGTTCACATCTGGTGGTTACAAAATAAAATGTCTCTAAATAAAGATAAATGTTATTTCATTAAATTTAGCAGGAAAAGGAAACCATCTGTATCTTTTTATTCAATTAATAACAGCCCTCTCCAAGAGGTGGATATTATTAGGGACCTTGGAGTTTTAGTAGATAGTAGTTAAAATTTTAGAAATCATTACGACCAAATGATAAGTCGGGCATCCAAATTATCGGGTTTCATCGTCAGAGAGATGAAAGTTTTTAGAGAACCAATTTCTGACAATAACCATTTACAACAGTGTTATTCGCAGTATTCTGGAGTATTGTAGTACGGTGTGGAACCCGTTCTATCAGGTACACTCAGATCGGATTGAATGCGTGCAAAAAAGGTTTCTATATCACCTATGTTACTCAGATAGCAAATGTCGTAGTCTGAACTCATATAAAACTAGGTTGAATCATTATAAGGTCAAATCTTTGAGTGCACGTAGGAAATCATTAGATTTCATGTTTGTGTATAAATTAATTAATGGCCTAATCGATTCTCCCGAGCTCTTGGAGAAAGTGACAATAAGTATCCCAAGTAGTGGTAGCCGGCTAATTAACCGTAGAACTTTCATCCTGCCTCATAGTCGAACTAACATTGGTAATTTTTCACCCTTAAGCCGAATGCTTTCTCTTGCCAACTCCATTCGTGGCGAAATAGATGTCTTTGCCGGTTCAGTAGCTTCATTGAGATGCAAACTCAGAGATTTAATTGTGTAACTACTTGTTCGAAGTAAATTTTTATTTTGAATTTGTTTAATTTAATTTAAAGTTGTTTTATGTAATTTAATTGATTGTATATCTAATTTTGATTTACTTTAGTTTAATTTTATTTTTAATTTAATTTAATGTTTGATTTAATTTATATACGTATATTTTTTATTATTTGACTTGCCTTAACTTAAAATAATAATTGATTTTATTTAACGTTATGGTTGATTTATTATAGATTTATTTAAATTTTCATTTAACCTTTATTTTTTTATGTATACTTACCTACTAATATTAATTCAATTTACTTTTTATATTTTAATTCTATTGTAATGTTGATTTAATTTTTGTTTATTTTAATTTAATTTTGTTCTAATTTTGATTTGATTTGTTTTAATTCATTTAATAGTAAGTGTTTTATATGTGCATGTAATATTCACATCGAGTAGATGTCAATCAGATTAATTGTGTTGTTCTTAATTTTTTTGCACTTGTGATAGTACATCAGTTTTGTGAATTATAAAAAAATAAAAAATAAACTTTATGGTTTACAACCCGATTCAAAGCAATCAGACTCAGATGGATTATATTAGGGTAGAAGGTAAAGGCGGGAGAGTGCCAGGTCCCCTCTATGTTGGTGAATCATTTGGGTTAGGTTTGGTTAGAACAGTGACCATTAACGCGCGAAGGCGAAAGAGTGAAGCGAGCGTCAGCACGCTCGCTTCACTCTTTCGCCTTCGCGCGGGAGCGGCGTGACAGAAACGAATCGCTGCAAAACCGACTCCACGTAGTCATGTCTGCCCTACCCTAGAGCGTCCGATAATTTGTTCCCAGCTTTAGTGTTCTGCATGGAGCGATTGTATATCTGATTTGCTAGTAACTGGGTAAAACGATACCCCCTTGGCAAAACTGGTGTCAGATTTTCTGATTTCTGATTATCCGTAACGAATATCAAATATCTACAAAAATGACAGCCGGAAGTCAGGACCAATAGCAGATATTTATTTATTTATTTTAAAACTTCCTTAGTTTCAAAAGTATAAAAATAATTATATATTTAGTTATAATTGTAAGTTAGAATTTCCACCCTACTCACCAGCGAACCCAGGGGTAGGTGATCAGCATGAGATAATTGCAGGGATGGTTTAGCATGACGTTAACGAAAGTAAAAGTCATACAGTTGGTCAACTAATTTAATTTTCTAAACATACAGTCCGTCATCACAGTTTCTTGATGTTAATAAAGTACACAAAACTTACTTTTAAAAGGGATACACTTTACCCTTAGTTCTCAATACTGGAGATATGATATCTCAAACAGTACTGTTAGCCTGTGTAGCTGTCCTCAAGCAAATTGCAGGTCAAAATATCATGGGTATTCGGAACTTGTTGCTGAAGATTTCTGCTGTTGTTCTCACAACGAGTTGACCATTATTGAATTGTTTATTTAATATATAAGAAATTATCCTAAGGTCCCTGTCAGGAAAATAAATCAATTTAAGTTTCACAAAAACGCATGGCTGGCAAGCATGTTTATTCAGACAAACAAACCAATTCTTATAGTGCCTATGTGATCCTATGGATCTCTTCAATTAAGGCCTGGTTCCTTGCTGCCTTCTAGTTATCTTTGGTAAGTTGTAATTAACGCTCCTTTGGTAATCATCATCATAACAGCCGAAAGACGTCAACTGCTGGACATAGGCCTCCCCCAAGCGTCACCACACTGACCGGTTAAATCTTTATTTAATATGATTTCAACGTGTCCATAAAACCAATCGAATCGATGATGATGATGAACAGAAATAGAACAGAAATGGCTCAAGTCTATTGTCTATTGTCTAAAGCAAAGTTTAACAGGCTAATGCTGTGGAGATTAGTTGCGAGTGTAATGTCAATAATGTATTTGAACGCATATTAATTGATTGCATATATAGTGCGGACGAAAGAGAACATTTCACAGAATTAGAATGCCCGATCAACAATGTTCAGCGAAAAATACCATTTCTACATATAGACGTTAATGAAACTGTTAACGAGTTACAAGAAGCCGCAAATACACTTATTAATGGTGAAGAAATTACACAATGCCGTCGACATAACTGTCATGGTGTTAAATCATTTTCTTTAGTCTTAATAATAATAATAAAACCCATTTATTTCCAACACCTTAAAAAAATAACATTTACATAATATTTTTACTTATAATCTATTTATCGTTTTTTTTTATTTTAAAATTATATAATTCCTAAGTTTTCTGGTGCTAGAACCCCAGTCTGGGTAAAGGTCTCCTCCAGTTTACTCCAAGTCTCTCTATGCCTTGCTTTTGTTTGCCATTCTTTTCCTGCTATGGCTGTTATTTCATTAATCCACCTGTTCTTTGGACGTCCTCTGCTTCTTTTACCAATTGGTCCTTCCCATCTTGTGGTTTCTAGTGTCCATCTTTTGTCTCTGTATCTGGCTAAGTGCCCTGCCCATCGCCACTTTAGTGTTAAAGCGTAATGCAGAGCATCTATGAGTTTTGTCTTTCCTCTTATGTAGTCGCTTCTTATTTTGTGTATTCTCCTTATTTTCAATATACTTCTCTCCATTGCTTTCTGACAAACCGCTAGTTTAGTTTTTATTTTGGTGTTGTATGTCCAGGTTTGACAGCCATATGTGAGGGTCGGTAAGATGCAGGTGTCCATTACGGTCTTTTTGAGATGGAGGGGGAAAGCGCCTTTTAGGATTTCTTTTAGGGACCAGAATTTCTTCCAACTCATGTTTACTCGACGTTCAACCTCTTCTTCATTGCTCTCTCCAAATGTTATTTGTTTTCCTAGGTATATGTAGTTGTTTACGTATTCTAAAGGTTTACCATGCAGGCTTACTGTATTAGTGTTGCTGTTTGTCATTATTTTCGTTTTCTCTAGGTTCATTTTGAGACCTTTTTTTTCACTTTCTTCACTTAGTGAGCATATCATTTTTTCAAGTTTCTTGCTAGTTTCAGCGAAGAGGACAATGTCATCAGCAAACCTCAGGTGTGTAAGTTGCCTCCCATTCACTCTGATTCCATCTGACTGCCAGTTTAGAGGGTCGAAGATTAGCTGTAGTACCGCTATAAAAAGTTTAGGCGACAAGGGGTCGCCCTGTCTCACTCCTCTGCAGATTTTTATGTTCGGGCCACGTTTTTCCATTTTGACTCTGCTGGAACTGCCATCATATATGTTTTTTAACACATTGATGTATTTTTCATGGATGTGGCATTTTTCTAGGGCTTTCCAGATGGACTTGTGTGAAATCGTGTCGAACGCTTTAGCGTAGTCTATGTAAGCTATGTAAAGTGGTCTATTGAACTCTTTATATTTCTCAATGACTTGTTGTATAACGTGTATGTGATCCGTTGTTGAAAAGCTAGAGCGGAAACCTGCTTGTTCAATCGGCTGGTGTTCGTCGATTTTTGAACTCAATCTGCTTTGTATAATTGACGTAAAGAGTTTGTACACGCTCGAAAGAAGACTAATAGGTCTATAGTTGCCTATATCTTTTGGGTCTCCTTTTTTATAGAGTAGGATTATATCGGATCTCTTCCACTGTTCTGGCACCTGACCTGTGTCTAAAACTTTGTTGAATAAGTAGGTAATTGGGCCAGCTAACTGAGCAGAACCGGTCTTTAAAGCCTCGTTTTGTATACCGTCTGGTCCGGGACTTTTATCGTTCTTAATCTTCTGAATGTGTTTGGTAACTTCCATGACGTTTACAGGGTTTATATCGTGGTTGTCAGAGACTATTTCGCGGCTTTCGTGAATTTTAGTAGAATCAGAAGAAATTGAGTTCGAAGAGCAGTTGTTTTTATTTTCATAAAGTAGTCTGTAATATTCTGTAGCACAGTATATGATATCCCTTCTAGATTTGGCCTCTTGAGTTTTTGTTTTTAGGTTTTGTATCCAATTTTTGTGTGTTGTTAGTTGTTTGTATGCTCTCTTGGTACCCCTATATGTTTGTAAGTGTCTTTCTATTACCTTATTTCTATATTCTTGGTAGTCCTTTTTAATGGCTTTGCTTGTTGTTTTGTATAATGTGCTTAATTCCTTTTTCGTTTCCTTGGTTTTATGCTTAATTTTTATGAGTTCTGTTCGTCTTGTCAGCATATCCCGTGTATGTATACTGAGGATTTTACCAACGGTATCTACTTTTGCTTCGATTCTCTTTTGTGTCATACTCTTGTTGATAATGTTCTCCAAAGCGTCGTAGAGCGTTTGAACGTCACCGTTATCGTCTTTCGTATTTAATGCTTGTATGTTTTTTTCTAAATCTTTTATAAAATAGCTGATATCTGCCGGTGTTTTTAGTGTCTTTGGCTGCGATTTATAGGATGCTCTACTTTTCTTTTGTTTTTCTAGCAGGTACGTAGCTCTGACAAGGCGGTGGTCCGATCTAAATCCTAGGCCATGGAGAACTTCTATGTTCCGTATCTTTTTGGGTTCCTTTGATAGGATGAGATCTACCTCATTTTTAGTTTTTCCATCAGGGGAGAGCCATGTCCATTTGCGGTTGTCTCTCATTTTAAAATAGGTATTCATAATGGACAGTTTATGTTCAAGGGCATATTGTACAAGCTTTTCTCCTCTCTCACTTCTTTTGCCGTAGCCATATTTTCCTACAACTAAGTTTTCTTTCGCTTTTGTTTGGCCTACTTGAGCATTGAAGTCACCGATAACAAGAACATTTTCCCCTGCTTCGTTTTGTGCTGCTTCCAAGGTTTCGTAGAAAGAGTTTATATCATTTTCTGGTGCTCTCTCAGTTGGGGCATATGCTTGTATTATAGAAAGTGTTTTGTTATCGTATTCCATTTGCAGCAGAGCGACTCGTTCGGATAAACCTGAGAAGCTCAGTATCTGGTTTTTGTGCTCTTTTTTAATTAAGAAGCCCACCCCGTGCAAGCCCGGCGTTTCTCCTTTGTAGCAAAAGATATAATCATCATGTTCTTCGATGTTGCAGCCCATTCTCCTTACTTCTGCTAGGCCGAGTATGTCAATTTCTATTTTCTGTAGCGAGTATATCAGTTCTACATATCTTTCCTCTGATCCCAGGGATCTTACATTGAGTGTTCCAATTTTAAGGGGCTTATTCGTTTCTTTTGCGTAAGCTGGAGGGTTGTGGTGGTCATTTTTCCCCACGGGGACCAGCCGGCTTGAGGGAGGTTTATTTGAGGTTATATATGGTAAGTTTTCTTTTGTTTTTTTTTCTTTAGTCTTACGAGACCTTATTGCATTTGAATTTAATTCAAACGAATTTATTTCACCAGTTGATCCCCCCATTCATCTGTTATTGCATGACGCTGAATTTAGTTTATTGTCAATAATAGAATTTATTCCTTCATCACCTGGAATTCAAATGGGTCAATATAAAGCTCACTGCAAGCGAAATACACAGTGGTATTGTTATGATGATCAATCTACAAAGATAACAAAGAGCAAAAAGAAGGTGATCCCCCATTGTATTTTATATGCTAAAAAATAATCTTTGATTTTATGAAAACTTAGAAATAATATTAAATAAAGATTTAACGATGTACTATGGTTTTTTCTTTCATACGTTTCTCGTGTTTCATATTTATGCTTTTATTGGTAGGTATATGCTGCTTCATTAATAATATGTTGTATTTTTTGTTTGACATTAATAATTTCAAATATCTTAGTCGATTCCGCGTCAACAGATCTGGGGTGGGTGACCCATATCAATGAACGCCTTCTCGATTTAAACAAGACGCTGTAGTGAAAAATCTCTTGCCTTTCCTAATTATTAGGCACTTCTCCGTACCAATTTTAATAAAAGCTTTATTTATTACCTTATGTATGTACGAAGCTCAAACTTAAATTCGTGAAAGTTGCAATTAGTAAGCAATTATTGATATTACAAACTTTTGAAATGAATTCCGCGTCAATGTGGTGGGTGACCCATAATTGTGAGCGCCTGCACGATTTGAACAAGACGCTGTAGTAAACTGTTGCCTTTTCAAATTATAAGGCACTTTTTCGTACAAACTTTAATAAAAGCTCTATTTTTTTACCCAATGTATGTACGAAGCTCAAAATAAAATTCGTGAAAGAAGCAATTAGTAAGCAATTATTGATACAACAAACTTGAAATTGAAACAACTTGAAATTCTGCGTCCTTCATGCAGAACACGGAGGCGACCAGCCATCCTAACGTCAGAATGGCTGGTCAAAAAAATATTAAAATTTCTCTCAATCCATGATATGTAGCAATTATTGAAGAAATGTAGCAAATATAAGCAATTGTGTAGCAATTCTTGAATATACTTTTAGAGCCGCTTGCCTTAGGTAACCAGCCATGCTGACGCTAACAGTTTTTGTGTGTCACTGTAATTGAGTGTCCCTAAATAATCTTTTAATGTTGTAGCGTGTATGTGTTATGGAATTAAAAAAATAAATTAAACACTATTCGCTTACAATAATTTATTGGTCGTGGATCAAAAGCCCGTCATAAAAAGTTTTATGATAATGTGGAGGTAGGTGCGCCAAGTACTGTCCTGGCTTAGTAGCGTAGTAGACGCCGCTGGAGCCGAGGAGTTGACGCTGGGCAGATGGGGACCCGCCGTGCAGATCGATCAGCTGTTAACCCTGGTGCTGACCTCCAGACGATGCGGCGGCAGGGGTTCTCAACCCCAACTTGAAACCCTGGAATTTATGTCCAGGAAGTAAATTGGTGAGCTCTCTGCCAACCCTCTCCTGATGGTGACCACGGCAGCGTCGTAAGCATAAGGCGGACGTACTTTTGCGCTTAAGGCGAATGTGTGTAAAGGTCACCTTCAGAATCGGAGTTTACAAAAGAAGAAGGGAAAGGATGATTCTACGATTAACAAAAACATAGGATGACAGTTATAACAAAATATGAATGTGAGTATGAATAAAATTAGGTGTCAAGGACAAAGGATGACAAAGCAAATTTGCAAGTCATTGACCACCGTTACACATTATAAAGCTAAGCGTGAAATAATTGTCAACACTTACCCAATACGGGGAGAAACACAATATGTAAAAGTATTATTGTACGAGTATAATAAATAATAAAAGAGTTTTGTAAATTTTCGTAATTTAGTTTGAGACGGCACGTGTGACGTCACGCACGACTATCGCGGTGAACGTGTGTCTCAAACTGAGTGCTGACCGTGACTGAGAGCTCCGCGCCGCGCTGCCGCGCACTCAATCAACGGTGCGAGGAAGTTTCGAGAACGGCGAATGAATGACGTATCGGAATGTGAACGGAATGGAACGATAGTACAATGACTTGACGTTTTTTTTTTTTTTTTTAAAAATGCTTAGTTGTAAAAATTACGTTTACAACGTTACAATGTAAAGCAGCATTTTTTATATGTTAAGCTATAAACATCGAGTAACCTGTTGAGTCTATTATACAGAAAAGGTCCTAAAAACACATAAAACCGATAAATAAACGCATGTCTGGTTTGTGGCATTGTGCATACCAGATCCTTCCGTCTCTTGTTGGATGGAACTGGATCATAGGGTAGTGCAATGTGCTATTGCAGTATTGGGTGGAAAATAAATAATTGCTGTACTGTAAGAACATCACATGCTTTGTAGAGCAGCTGTGTCGGAAATCGAAAAGAGCGAAAGGTAGCAACCTTTAGAATTGCTCTTTGAGCACGTTCTAGGGGAAGTAAAATTGAATTAGCCGCGCCTTCCCAAGAAGTTATACAGTAGGTAAGAATGCATTGACACAACGCTAAATAAATCTGTTTAATTAATTTAAAGTCAGCTATATTACGTATATTCTTAAAAACATATATTAATTTGCGCACTCTAGTACATAGTAACTCGATATGTTTACGGCAATTTCGATTGGAGTCAATAGTGACACCTAGATATTTAAAATTGTCAGCTTTAGCTAAAGTAGGGCAAGAACATGCAGTGTCAGCGTTCCGCGTACGTGTTACAGTTATGCGCGTAAATCTTTAGGTTAGTAAGCGGTATGCTAGTATTCCTCATTGTAAATAAAATGTATTTGGTTTTATCTGAATTCAGTGTTAGAAGATTAGTCTTGAGACAATTAGACACCATGTTAAAGCCATTCTGAGCATGTTGTTGTCTAGATCATAGATGAGCTGATTGCTCATGATAATTACAAACTAGGAAGAAATATTAACTATTTAATCACATAAATTTTCATTATATTGTTATGTTAGCTATGTTACTGGTGAAAACAGATTTTAGACCTTCTATGTACCCTTATGGAATCACTGGTCCCCAAGTCACAGGCTATAAACCTAGTTTGGGAACCAGGAAATAATACCTAAGTTAATTAATTATTGGAAATAAACATTTATTATTATTATTATTATTTATTATTAAATACAATGAAAGGTGGTGAGTGCCTACTAAATAGAATATTCTGTGGCGGTCTTAGGCGCCCTCATAGTCTATTGAGTTTATGTAATTGGTCTCTGCATATTTACGTGCTGGACAACTTACATCACCGGTTGGATGGTCGCATTACCTCTTAAACCGTTTACACGTCGCACATTGAGGGGGAGAAGATATGCTGCTGCATTCCTTCAAGGAGTGTCCAGTTTCTCCACAGTGGCCGCACGTAGGACTGTTTTCACGGCAAAACTTGGCTACGTGGCCAAACTGCTGGCAATTGAAGCATCTTGTGATAATTGTGAAATATCGCACAGGGCATGAAGTCCAGTTAATAAATATTCGGCTTTGATTTATTAGCACTTTTCTTATGCTAGCGGGTAGTTCCAAGATGTAATTGCAGGTTGGAAGGCCCTTTTTACCCGATTTATGGCTCAATTTGATGTTCTTAAGGAAGGTCTCTCGACTAGTATTCGGCAATTTGTCTGACAGATTTTGATCAAAAATACAGTCCTTATCAGTATGGGCGACGGGAACACCAATAACTGCGACCCTAGGGCGTCGTTTAGATGGTTCTTCTATTATAAGGTAATTTCTCCGAATTTTTAAGTTTTTCTGTGTCGCCTTTGTTTTCCGTGCTAATCAGTACGCCTCCATTTTTTACTTTTTTTAGGCCACGGACTTGGATCTTAAGTTGTTCGGGAGAAATCAACTTTTGAACTAGTGACTTGGTGTCGTCACTCGTTTTAGTTTTATCGCTAGGATATATCGCGATAGAGCTTAGGTTAGCAGGACGAACGAAGTAGCCGGAGCCTTTCTTCACCATGCTAGCATAAGATCCCCTCATCAGGGTTTAGCTTTGATTCAAGAACTTCTTTGAACTGATCCAGAGAGTTCACCATGTTCTGCTGAAGTTGTAGGTGCTGGTCGTTAGTGTGGCTCTGGATCATCTTCTGCTTCAGCGATTGGAAAACGACAGCCATCTGAGAAGTCCCACTTGAGACCTTTCGGCAAAGAGTTGAGACACGGAGTTTCTGGTCCGAGTTCATTTTTCCATCACTGATAATAGTGCACACTTCGTTTAGAATGCTGTCTATTGATCCTAACCATTTCTTGATCTCTGACGTGCTGATGACTTCACTCGGCAACTCATTCTTTGCAGGTGCTGGAGGATTTGGATTTCTCGAGGGCACTTCTTGGATAGGCGTCGGCGGAGGACTTCATCCAAGTAGTTGGCTACGACCAAACGGGCTCAATCCTGGGGTAAAAATACTACTCGTAATACTTCATCTTGCACACAAAGTCGAAAGAGCTGGCAAGTAAGAGAGATAGCAATATACAAACTAACTGCGCATAGGGTCAAACAGAACCTTAAGTCATGGCTAATGTCTCTCAGATACAAAGAAACTGAGCAAATTTTAATAACACTCTTGTGACAACAATCCTTTCCTCAATACATACAATTGATGTAAGTACACACCACACTTACACAACACACGCACTCACACCATTACAGTTATTACTAACAAACCTTTTATTTTTTATTTTTCTGTGTTTCTCTTTACAACTTTGGTTTTAATTTCATTTTGACAATTATTGCATAAGATTAAACTGTATTTGTTGCCGAGAGAGGGCACTGGCTCCTGTAACATAGGTTAATCACCTAGCACAGGAGTCAGGGACTTCACTGAACTGTATTATTTTTCTTATGTAAATAAAGCTATTTATTATTATTATATTTATAAGAAACCAACTAGTCACACGTGACACACATAACTTTGTTTTTAACTGACGCCGCAAAAATTGATTTATATTATTTTAGCAAGTACAAATAAACACGTCCGCTTAGTCTCGCGACATGTTGGTTGAATTCCATACATGACAAAAGAACAAAAGGATCAAGCGTAGTGACAAACGCCAAGCGACGAACGCCTGAGTGACTAGTACCACAGTGACTAGCACTTACACTTACACACAGGCACCGACCAGGTGCAACAGTGCACGGCACCAACCAGGTGCAACAGTGCACGGCACCAACCAGGTGCAACAGCGCACAGGCACTGACCAGGTGCGACAACGCACAAGCACCGACCAGGTGCAACAGCGCACACGCACCGATTAGGTGCAACAGCGCACACGCACCGATCAGGTGCAACAGCGCACAGGCACCGACCAGGTGCAACAGCGCACACGCACCGATTAGGTGCAACAGCGCACACGCACCGATCAGGTGCAACAGCGCACACGCACCGACCAGGTGCAACAGCGCACACGCACCGATTAGGTGCAACAGCGCACACGCACCAATCAGGTGCAACAGCGCACAGGCACCGACCAGGTGCAACAGCGCACAGGCACCGACCAGGTGCAACAGCGCACACGCACCAACCAGGTGCAACAGCGCACAGGCACCGACCAGGTGCGACAGCGCACACGCACCGATCTTTCGCGGGTTCTCTCTTCCTGATTTACACTGTAGCGACTCTGTTTAATTTGTAATGTTACCTTAATCTCACCTTCTAACATAACTAACCCTACATAACTATTTTAGTATTAGTTGAACATTTTTTTCACCTTGTTAATATTAATTTCATTACCCATTTAACTATACCTACTTACTAACCTCATTCTTTTCTCCCTCGGGAGTATGTTCGGGTCAATCACCGAACAATAATAAGCATGTCAGCATAATTGCGACATCGCGCGCTATGCCTTGAATAATTTATGTATTACCTAAGTCCTTCTTGAAATTGGTGCAGAGCGTAAGACCGCAGATTACTTACGTCGGCGATTAGCTGTCTTGGAACAACACTTTACAGAGTTCCATAATAATCACATGACTTTGATATCTTTTGGTGATCAATCTCATACATATTTCAGTAATAATCAATACGATGAAATGAAGGAGAAATATAACAACATTAAGACTATTATACAAAGCTATAACCCTCTCGCAAACAGACCGCAAACCCCGGAATTGAAACCTCCTTCATTCCAACCTACTGTGGAATCTCAAACCTCGAACCGCGCATCTCACGCTGCTTCTAAAACCCCTGTTCTTGAAGAGAGTAAAGCCAAAACTCTCTTCAAAAAGCAAGCTACTAATTTAAAGGCTTTCTTGAGAACATCTTCCAATATCAACCTTGATCTCGTCACGGAAAAATGGGAGTTTGAAGATATCCTAAAGACAATACAATCCCGTTGGGTGGCTATTGACTCGCTTCATTGGGAGCTGGATAACGAGTATGGCGGATCAAACCCAAAATACGAAGAACAATTCACCCATTATGAGGAGTATTATAACGAAACCAAGAAAGACATCAATAAGAAAATGTGGTCCGTTGCGCATATTGAAAAATCTACACCCAAAATGGAGATCTTTTACGTCACCTTTGATGGAAACTACAATAAGTGGATTTCGTTCAAAGACCTTTTTACCGAAGCAGTGCACAACAACCCCTCTTTGTCAAATGCACAAAAGATGCAGTTTCTAAAGAGCAAGATCAAAGGTGAGCCCGAAAAATTGATCAAACATCTCCAAATAAGCTCCAACAATTATCCTGTATGCTGGAATATCCTCAATCATCGTTATAATAATAAACGACTGATCTTTACATCTTATCTTAACAATCTCATGAATATCCCCGCAAACCAGCATCAATCATCAAATCATATAAAACGCATTCATGACACTACATATGAGAGCGTGAATGCTATCAAGAATCTGGAGTCGATGTGTCTTCCTGGGACCCTTTCCTGGTATGTTTACTGTCTCAAAAATTGGATGCAGATACATACGAGGATTATCTACAAGCCTTAAAAGCCCCGGCAGAGTTGCCTGTCTTGGAAGATTTCCTTAACTTTTTGGAAACTAAATTTATGATGCTGGAAACTTCACGTAAGAAGATTGAAAATTCCAAGTAGAAATCACCCCCATCGCAATCCAACGACAATAATTGTACGAGCATCGCCACATGATTTGTATTGTTTTAGTTTTTACCTGAACAAGCATTTGGTAATACACCGAGTACTTGTGTACATTCGCTGACTAGGCTATCGCGCCCACCACTAGTGACCTACTTAATTTTTTATATAATTTAATGTTTTTAATAATAAACTGTCAATCATTTACGGACACATAACAGTGATTTTATTTCCTGTACCACATCCCGTGTGATTCGTCCACCTATATACTACATTTCAGTGTGCGGAGTTACTGCCCGTACAATAATAAACCGTCATTTTCAAAGGGTTCCAATTACAAACGAAATTATAATAATCCTATAAAGAATTATTCAAGAAACCAAGTTTCGCAATCGTCAAAGTCCAAACGCAAAATTAACTATCGCAAGCAATGCCCTATTTGCGACTCCAATGATCATCGAATTCATGCATGTCTAAAGTTATTGGAATTGCAACCTAATGAACGAAAAAATGCTATTGATAACTTGAAACTTTGCCTCAATTGTTTACATTACATACAAGGCAAAAAATGCCTTTCCGAAATAAGGTGCAAAGAATGCAATAAGGAACACAATACCATTTTGCATTAATCTTTTACGTCACATCGTTCAGGGTCAAATGCAGCCACGATTACGAAATCGCCTTTTTACCACACAGGAATAGATTACACCGGACACATCCTTATTAAGGCCAACAAAGGTCGTGGCATTAAAACCAGTAAAGGATATGTCGCAGTTTTTGTTTGTATGGTGACCAAAGCCATACATTTAGAAATTGTCTCAGATCTCACAGCGTCAGCATTAACATTTGCATTTGCTGCGCTTCGACGAATGTCGGCTAGAAGGGGAGTTCCTGGGCACATCTATAATGATCAAGGAAGGAGGAGCCAACAAAATTTTATAACAAGAGTTTGCCGAAATCTCCTATATCTTGTCGGACCAAGAAGTAACCTCGACAATCGCTGATATGAATATTGAGTGGCACTTTAACGCTCCATCATGGCCATCTGCTGGCGGACTCTGGGAAGCTGCAGTGAAGAGCCTAAAACATCATCTCAAGCGGGTCGTGGGCGAGCAAAAATTAACCTACGAGGAATATATTACCCTACTAACCCAACTCGAGGCTTGTTTGAACTCCAGACCACTGTGCCCTCTGACAAAAGACCCTGAGGATTTGGATTATTGACACCGGCTCACATCTTAGCAAGTGGCCCCAACTTAACGATTTTCGAAGCAGAGCACGACCTCAGAACACGGTGGCACTTGACGCAAAAAATCAATCAAGATAATATATGGGATAAGTGGAAGACTGACTACCTCTCGCAGCTTTCTACGAGAGCCAACTGGCGACAGCAACAAAGGAATCTCAATCTTAATGACATCGTCATTATAAAGGACGACAACCTTTCACCAGGAAAATGGAGTATAGGTCGCTTAGTAGCGCTGCATCCTGGAAGTCACGGACACATAAGGGTCATCACACTTTAAACCAAAAACGGGCTCTTAAAACGTCCAGTACATAAGTACATAAGTACATACCTTGATGAATGAAATTGAGTTTATACAATTACAAATATACTTATACAGTCTTCAGAAGGTCCAACAATAATTCAAAACAATAATGTTCTGCATATCACTTGTTTTTGCGGCCTAGTGGCTGTGGAGCTGGACTAGCATTTAGCCAAGCATTTTTATCAGTGATGTAATCCCCCAACTTATAATATGCCAGCCTGCATAGTGTGCGTTTTATGCAAGTTTTAAATTTCGTCTCATTCAGTTCAAGAATGTGAGGAGGAATTTTATTGTAACATTTTGTACAGTACCCCATGAAAGATGAGGCTACTTTAGCCAGTCTGAAACCTGGTTGAACTAATTGGTCCCTATTTCTAGTAACATAATCATGTCTGTCGCCGTTTTTACTAAAAAGATGTAAATTCTTTCTTACGTACATGATGTTTTCATAAATATATTGACAAGGAACCGTCATGATGTTAATGTCCTTAAACAGTTCCCTTAGAGAATCGCGCCGGCGAAGATTGTATATCGCTCTGATGGCTCGTTTTTGCAGAATAAAAATTGACTCAATGTCTGCAGCCCTTCCCCATGGTAAGATACCGTAAGACTATGAAAATAACTAAAATAGACTAGTCTGGTGGTATCCACATCCGTTAACCGACGAATCTTTCCAACAGCATAAGCCGCCGAACTCAGCCGCCCCGCAAGGGATACCAAATGAGAACCCCATTGCAACCTTGAGTCTAGCGTGATCCCCAGGAAAACCGTTTTATTGACGAATTCTAGCTTCTCCTTGTTTAATATAATGACACAATCAGTACTTTTGACATTCGGCAAGGAAATTTTACGCACTTGGTTTTTTTACCATTTAAAACTAAATTATTGGCAGTGAACCAATCCTGAACCTGCCGTAGCGCGTTATTTACGTCGTCAACCTGACAAGTGCATCTATTTATTTTAAAAATTAAATATGTGTCATCAGCAAATAACACCATATTAAGTTTGTTTTCCAATAAACGGGGTTAATCGTTTATGTATACTAAAAATAAGAAAGGACCTAAAATTGAGCCCTGGGGTACCCCCATTTTAACGTTTAACCCGGACGAATTCACACCGTTTATTTGAACTAATTGCTATCTATCATTCAGATAAGATTTAACCAAACTTAACGCTGATTGACCTAGCCCGTAATGCTCAAGTTTCAGAAGTAATGTTTCATGATTAACGCAATCAAACGCCTTCGACAGATCGCAGAAGATACCTATGGCATCCTGCGAATCTTCCCACGCATCAAAGATGTGTTTTAATAGAGCAACACCAGCGTCAGTTGTACAACGTCCTCTGGTGAAACCATACTGTCTATTATGCAAGATGCTATTCGTATTAAAATGAATGAGCATTTGATTTAGCATTATCCTCTCAAATACCTTGCTGAAAACCGGCAACACGGATACTGGTCTATAATTATTTGTGTCTTTACTGTCCCCGGATTTAAAAAGTGGTATAACCTTACTATATTTCATTAGATCCGGAAAAACTCCTTGATCCACACACAAATTGAAAATCAACGCTAAGTACGGCGCTATAGTCTGAATAATAGAGGTACAAGCTTTGATGGACATTCCCCACAGATCTTCAGTCGGTTTGATCTTGATTTGCTTAAAAGCTTTTATTACTGTCATGGGGTTTATATGCGAAAAGTTAAATACAATCGGGCAGGCTGAAACGTTCGCGTTTAATAATCCAAAAGCAAGCGAGGGCGAAGAATTTAAAGTTTCAGTAGTTTTAATTGGGATGTTGGTAAAGAAATTAACAAATTTTTGCGCAACTTTTTTGTTATCTCTAATAAGTCCGTGTGTGGTCTCAAGCGTGTAATCACTACTATTTCTTTTATTCCTATTCGTTTCATTGTTTATAATTTTCCAAACCGTCTTGATTTTATTTTCTGCAAATTTACCCTTATTGCTAATGTACAAGACTTTAGCTGCCTTGCAGGCATTTTTGAAAATTCTTGAGTAAGTAGCAACATACTTATTAAACGTTTCAGTGTTAATACAAGGCTTAAGCCCATATAGCTCGTAAAGTCTTTCCCTACTTTTTCTAAGTCCTGCAGTCGCCCAGTCACTGAATAAAAACTTAGGGCATATAGTTTTAGTTTTCTTCTTAAAAGTGTTATTGAACTCTTCTTGAACCACTGAGAAAACTTCATCATACAAAATATTACCATCATTCACTGTGAGGTCCTGGTTGCTTAACTTACTGATTAAAGTGCTGTTAAATTTATTTAGTTTACCGGATGTTATTGGTCTGGATTGAATCTGCACTTGTTTTATTAGCATAATGGACTCAAAGGCTACCAGAAGCCCACTATGATCCGAAGGCAGATAATTTATAATGGCCTTGTCCAAGTAGTTGCAGCTACAAAAAACATTATCAATACATGTAGCAGAAGTCAGTATAGTTCGGGTTGGTTCCATAAACACATGTGAAAAATTAAATGATTTAAAGAGATTTAATAACCTACTGCTGTCTGAATTATCTTCTAGAATATTAATATTAAAGTCACCACAGACAATTATTAGTTTATTACCCATTGCAAGTTTTGCTAAAACATCTTCCATCACTGACTCGAATATAGAGTAGTTCTTATAATTAGGGGGTCTGTAAACGCACACTATGACATGCTTATCCAGCTCAACACAGGACAGTTCAACACTATGTTCAACTGATAGGTCTACTATATCTTTACGAGGTTTTGATTTAATACCATTTTTAATTAATATAAGTGAACCCCCATGCAACATAATATTTCTGTTAAAACAACTGCCCACAGTATAATTTTCATAATTGATTAACATTGCATAATCTTTCAGTCAATGCTCAGTGAAACAAACAATTTCAAACATTGATTTTTCTAAAAACAGTTCGATTTCCACTTCCTTCGAAGAAAAACCCTGAATATTCTGATGGAATAATTTCAGAGAATTCTGCTCAGACCTTTTTTTAAATTAAATTTTTGCGAGCAAGAAGGTACCTTTTTGATGGTGGATATACTCGTAACTACTCCGTTATTGGTACCCTCCCTTGTCCTATCAACTAGTTTAAGGAATAAATATTAATAGCATTTTTGCTAACGTTATTCAAGGTATAGACCATATTCAAATTAGTACTATTACTAATATCAATAATAACTGGATACTTCGACATACTACTTATGTCTGAGTTTATTGTATAAGATAATAGCCGAGCTATTTGATGTCTTACCCTAAGAGGCAGATACAAAGTATCGCCTGTCGACTTTAATTTACCAACAAAAATGTTGATGTCAAAAAAAACTAGTTTATCACTATAGTGACTCACAAGAAAGTGCAGATGCTTATTAAGCATGTGAATGTGATTATTTTGTCTATTTGACAATTTATCCAAGTAAGGGAAGGCACACAAAATAATTTTATTGTAATTTAACTTTAACATCTCTTTTACAAACTCAGTGATGTCATCTTTTTTTACTTTTTTACTATTACCTACATACATTACATTACATTTTTATTATTACAGTTATATTGGTATCTGGTTTATATATATTCTTTGTCACAGATTCCATTATTTGCTTGTATGATGACCCGGGCATGCAATAATTAAAAGTGGAATGACTATGATTGCCATTTATTAATTTACCTAAACCTTTTCCAACACCATCCGAAAACATAACCGAATGAAAACCTTCTTTTCTATGACTAGATGAAAAGCCAGCACTTTCAGGCCGGTCTAATTGAGGCAAATCCTGTGCTACATTTGAACTGTCTTGTACGAAGACAGTGTCTTGAGACACCCTCTCAGCTTGGATCGGGTCCTCCGCAGTATCAGGCTGGACTGCAATTTGATTTGAAACTGTCTGGCAGTTACATTGACACATCACTAACTCATTTGCGGCCAAAATGTGTTCTTTAGTAAGTGTCAATCTCATAAATATTTTTGCTGTCTTCTAATTTAATTTGGTAATTATTTAATTTATTAACTAGGTCAACACGTTTTTTCCTGAGTGGAATATTTTTAATAAAGAATTTGTGTTGTTTCCTAAACTTGTTACAATTTCTAATTATTTTATTTAGTTTTGCATATTTTTTGAGTTTGTTATGACTAACTTTGGAACAATTTCTCTGTTTCATTAAAGAATCTTCAGTTAGGTCAATTGTTGGTATTGAATCAGGTTTAAAATTTGATTTCATAAGTTCATCATACAAATGGCAAGTTTCATCAACCTGAGTTGATTCCTGTTCTTTTTGTAATTTAAAAATATGAGAGTTTGCGTGAATCAATTCTTCTTCTAGATCCCTAACTTTACTTAAAGCCTCCTCATAAAGATAACTGCAGTTATTGAAACCATCCGTGACTACCCTCAGTTGGTCGCGTTCATCTACAACATTCTGGTATTTCTGACTAAGTTCAACTAGCTCCCGTTTAAGGATTGTGTTTTTATAAGCAATGTTCTCAACTTCTACTTCACAATCCTCTCTCTCTTGCAACATCTCCCGACATTGGCTCTGTGAGTCTGTAGAAAGTAGTGCTTGGTGCTATGGTGACCTAACACACCTTTCTTATAATGATAGGATATGGTAAAAGTTAAAGTCTCGTTTTATAAGGTAAACAACTTGAGCACTTCACTATATGATTCGCGTCTTCTGGTTGGTTTCGGAGTCAGCGGAGCCGCTGCTAACTCCTGTTGGCAGCGACTCTCGCTGCGGCGTCAAGGTCTCGGAGGCGGCGGAGTCACAGCGGTTTGCTGCCGGCGGGATCCCTCGCCACGATGCCCAGCGGAAGCCTGCCTGCACAGGCGACATCGCCCCGTTCGCCACATCCAGGCTGCTGCCACGCATAGAGCGATCGACATCAACACGTAGCATATTACGTATTGGTGGATATCATGGGGTGACATATCTTCTATTTCTGAATCGCTTTTCTTTAGTTTTTCTATCGCCTCCCCCAGACTGGTCATAGATATGTTTTGGTTTCCGTCATCAGTCTGCCTTTCGTCAGGCATTTTGAGGTTAATCAAGTGATTGATTTGATTGAATTCGGGCATGTAAATGGTTGGTGTAATGTTCACTTGGTTGGATTGTTGACGTATCGAATATAATGAGAAGTTCTTTCCCTTGATGACACACTCTTGACCTATGCCAATGACTCCGGCTTGGCTCAGCTGACGAACTGTTACATGATCGCCGCATATTATTTTTATTGTGTAGGTGTCACAACAAAAGTAAAAGTGCTGAGAAGTCAAATATAATTCAATCCATACGTTGGTGCAGTTGGTTTTTTGTACTTTACATTTATTGGTTGCCGGGTTCTTGTCGCAAAAACTTTCGTCATTTTGCAGGTCTGTTATTGGTTTTAGCAGCTCACACATGTAAGTTGGTCCATGGTGTAGACATGTCGTTAGTTCCTGCGTGGACATGCTAAAGTATGAATCTTTCTTTAGGTTGACTGCTACATATTCGGAAACTGGTATTATTGTGGTCATCATGGTGTTTGTTTGGTGCGGTACAGGTATTATCTTGTACAGTTTGAAACTTTCTCTGGATACTAGAGGAAAAGTAACTTCAATTATGACGAATTTTTGTGTCGCTCTGGCTTTGACTTTCAGTAGTTTGTAAAGATACTGAAGGTCAGTGTCTAAATTAGTTATTGATAGTGTGAGTTCGCTTGGCATCTGGCCGTATATGGTTTGGAGCTCACGTTTCAGTTGCGTTGGTGAAAGTAAATGTATGCTAATTTGACCGTGGTAGATGTCTGTTAATGCATCGAGCAAAGTGTTTTGGAGTCGCCTTAATCCTTGCAATAAGCTGTTTCCAGACATTGCTGACAATGTGAAGTCATTGACGTATGAAATGTTTTGTATTTCACTTTGGAGAGTGCTCGCGTTTCCTTGCAATTCCATAAGCTTCTTGTTTATTAATTTGTGCTGTTTGTTTACAGTGATCTTGTGAAACTTTTTAGTTTGAACAACATTTCAAATTGATATTCGAACATGTGGTTTTTTGATAATGACTTATGTCATTTACTTGAAATAAAAATTTCTCTGTGCAAACAACGTTTTTACTTCCATATCCTAGTTATCTAGTTTATTTCATCAAAAGGTTATGGGCCCAGTCACAAAATTTGCCATCAAGAACCTCTGTGGCCTAGATGACTACTCTACCTGGAAATTCGCACTTAAAATGATTCTCATACGAGAAAAGTTGTTCACGTATACGTCAAAGTACCCCGATTCCAAAGACTCCACCGCCATCGAGAAGGACCAAGATGCACTTGCTTTGATTTGTCTACATGTGGAACCTACACTTTATGCGTATGTACAAGATTCAAATCATGCTAAAGATGCTTGGGATAGCTTAGCGAAAGCGTTTGAGGACAAAGGCGTAAATCGCAGGATCACCCTCATGAACGCGTTGTTGGATGAGAAGCTAGAGAGACACACGTCGATGCATGAATATGTTGCTGCAGTTATGTCTCTTTCTCAAAAGTTGAAGGATATTGCCACCGGATTTGACGATGATCTTGTAGCTGTCGTGTTACTGAGAGGACTACCTGAGGAGTACAGGCCTATGCGAATGGCACTGGAACACTCCGGGATGAATTTGACTTCAGAAAACGTACGTCAGAAGTTACTACAGGAGGATTCACGTCAAGGATGCAGTACATCGTCTTCAGCGGACTCGGCATTGGCTGTGAATAAGAGTAAGAAGCGAAATGGATATAAAGACATCAATATGACCAAAGTTAAATGCTTTAAATGTGGAAAGAGTGGACATAAGAAGCCGGACTGTCCTGAAGGAAAGAAAGCGGGTTCGATTACCAAACTGAGTGACGTCGCGATAGTGAGCCTGTCTTCATTCAGCACCGGGGATTCCTTTAATCCGACGGAGTGGTACATCGACAGCGGGGCATCTTCACATATGTCTTTCCAGAAACATTGGTTTAAAGATTTGGTTATGAATGTTGGTATGAGTAATGTGACATGTGCGAACAATGATAAGATTGAATGCAAGGGTAAAGGTGATATCATGGTGAGTTTGAAAGGACGAATGCTTGCTGTGAGGGATGTCATGTATGTACCTGGTTTGCAAGTAAATCTGTTATCAGTGTCTAAATTAGTAGAGAAAGGATGGAAGGTGAGTTTTGACAGAGATGGGTGCAAACTAATTCACCATTTGGTTCCAGGCCATTTCAAAGGAAAGCTTTTGGCTACCGCAAGTGAAGTCTCAGGAATCTACAAGCTTGAAGGTTGTCAGGCGGTTGTAGATGGGGCTGCGTTGACGTCAGTGAAAGCAGGTAATCCTTTGATGTTGTGGCACCGGCGGCTTGGACACGTAAATGAGCGAGATTTACGTACGAGCTTCCGGGTATGGATTTTGGAAAGAGCGTAATGGAGCCTTGTGTAGCCTGTATTAAGGGGAAGGCACATCGTTTACCTTTTCCAGTTGGTGAAGCTGAGAGGGCAGTCGAGAGATTGCAACTGGTTCACGCAGATATCTGTGGTCCAATGTCTGAACCCACGTACGGTGGATCTCGGTATATGCTAGTTATTTTAGATGATTTTACACGTAAATCTTTTGTATTTTTCCATAAATCAAAAGATCAGGTTTTCGATCATTTTAAAGTTTTTCTAGCTAGTGTAGAGGTTTAAACTGGGTTAAAGGTGAAGTGCATACGCACGGACAATGGAACAGAATTTGTGAACAGACAGTTTGATGGGTTTCTACGTCAAAAAGGTATAAAACATCAGTTGACTGTTCCCTATACTCCAGAACAGAATGGCGTAGTAGAGCGAGCAAACCGCACTATTGTGGAGATGGCTCGAGCTATGTTAGCGGAAAAGGATCTGAATGTGAGACTGTGGGGAGAGGCATGTAATACGGCTGTTTATATGAAGAACAGGCTGCCTCACAGTGGCAATAATGGTAAGATTCCTGAGGAGTTGTGGACAGGGAAGGCTCAGTCGTTCGATCATTTCAGAGTTTTTGGAGCGAAGGCTTTTGTGCATGTGCCCAAGGAAACTCGGAAGAAAAGGAGCCCTAAAGCGGTAGAACATATCTTTGTTGGTTACTGTGAAGAAACCAAGGGATATCGTTTCATAAATCCCAATTATCCTCGCGTCATTGTTAGAGCATGTGGTTTTCTTGGAAGACTCTGTTTCTGAGGATCCTAGTCACCTCGTTGGTAGCGCTGACAAAGATGCTGAAGTAATCTGGGAACTTGCAAAAGTAGAAGGCTTGCAGTCAGGTTCGTCACCTGGTCGTGCAGAAGCTGCTCAAGGGACGAGTTCCACAGATGAGGCTGAAGTATTTGAAGACGCGGAAGTGGAGGTGGGAGAAACGGGTGATAGCGAAGCAAAAACTGACGTGGTGAAAAACGTTGAAGAGAGTATTCGTATAGAAGAGTCAAACGACGGTGAACGTCGTTATCCTCTACGTAATAGAATCCGAGAAGGAAATCTTCATGGACTTGCATGCTGTACAGAAGAGCAGGAGCCTTTGACAGTTAAGGAAGCCTTAAGTCGGGAAGATAAGGATAACTGGAAGGAAGCCATAAAGAAAGAGATGGATTCGATGTACGAGAACAAGGTCTGGAAGCTCGTCAACAAGCCACAAGTGGATCTTCAAGTATAAGTTTGATGTAGATGGTAACAAGACATATAAAGCTCGACTTGTGGCGAAGGGTTTCACTCAGTCCTACGGGGTTGACTACTTCGAAACTTATTCACGAGTGGTGAGAAGATCGACAGTTAGATTGCTGCTATCGTTGGCTGTTGAAAAGGATTTGATCATCAGTCATTTCGATGTGAACACCGCCTTTCTGAACGGTGATTTAAATGAAAAAGTTTATATGCGACAGCCGGAGGGTTGCATAGACGAAAACTCGAAGGAAAAAGTTTGCTTACTAGGAAAAGCGATATACGGCCTCAAACAAGCTTCACGGTCTTGGAATGATAAAATAAATGAAATCTTATTGTCTTTGAACTTCAAGCGCTGTGACTTTGATAGCTGTCTGTACAAAAATAATAATTTTTATATCGCTCTATACGTTGAAGATTTTTTATTATTTTACAAAGACAAACAGCAGAAGGAAGTTTTATTAGATAATCTTTGTAAACATTTCAAGATAAAGGATTTAGGGGAAGCAAGACAATTTCTGGGTATGCTTTTGTTTAAGTTGGATACAGGAATATATTTGAATCAAGAGAGGCTTATTTCGAAGATTTTGGATGATTATGGTATGTCCGACTGCAAACCAGTGAAAACTCCGACGGAAATGAATTTCCATAAAGCCTTGGCGGAAGGGGAAGGAGGTAAGCTATTATCCTGCCAAGGTTCCCGTAGTTATGAAGCGCTCATAGGCTCGCTGAACTATTTGGCCTGTAACACACGCCCGGATATTGCGGCTGCGGTAAATTTTTTGGCGCAGTATAACTCATGTTGTGAGGAACGTCATTGGAAGGCTGCTAAACATATCTTGAGATACCTAAAGGGTACAAAAGATCTGTGTTTGATATTTCCCAAGTCGCCGGTGCAGGACATCACGGGATTTGTAGATGCTGACTGGGGAGGGAACATCAAAGATAGGAAATCTTATTCTGGGTTTATTTTTAGATGTGGCAACTCTTTGATTAACTGGGAATGCCGGAAACAAGCTTGTGTGGCACTGTCGTCAACAGAAGCTGAGTATATTGCACTTTCGGAGGCAACCAAGGAGGCAGTTCACTTGCGGCAGCTGAATGCATTTATAAGAGGTGAATATCTTGGGTCTATTTGCATTTTCATAGATAATCAGAGTGCTATTAAACTTGCGTACAGTCCTGTAGCGCATAGAAGGACGAAACATATAGACATAAGGGCGCATTATGTCCGAGATTGCATTGCTAAGAATGTTGTGCATCTGGACTATGTGTGTACAGAAGGTAACCCAGCAGATGTACTGACAAAACCATTAGGTCGTGTGGCGTTTAATAAATGTGTGCGCGATCTGAATTTGAGTGTGTCTGGTGTGGTGTGATGTGAGGATATCTGATGATGGATGTTGTTTGAGGGGAAGTGTGAAACTTTTTAGTTTGAACAACATTTCAAATTGATATTCGAACATGTGGTTTTTTGATAATGACTTATGTCATTTACTTGAAATAAAAATTTCTCTGTGCAAACAACGTTTTTACTTCCATATCCTAGTTATCTAGTTTATTTCATCAAAAGATCTCCATTCTCTTCATAAGGTTGAACTCAGCTTCAATTATGGAAGTTTGGTTTTTCCATAAATTAGAAAGGTGTTTTTCATTGCGATGTATGGTTTCAATGTCCTTTTCATACTGATCTGCAAAGCGCGAGTCCAACACTCCGATCAAGTCATTCGCTAGATACCCGATACCGTTGATTAGGCCTCGTCGGCGACGACCCGTCTTCCCCGTGACGCGTCGCCGTCTAGCGTGGATATCAAAATGCTGTGTTAGCAAAAGTTCATTGTAGTATTCGAGTTCCTGGTAATTGTGCCGCGCTTGCTGCACGATCGTATTACAATGGGATTGTGTTTCAATGGTTGCGCACAATTTCTCTTGGTAATTTGCTATTTTGTTGTAAGTGTCTATGCCTGTCCAATAGGGTCCCATGTCGTAATACATGACTAATGTCCATTTATCCCTGATTAATTGTACTTTTGAAATAGGGTCAAAATAAAGCGTTTGGTTGTTTGGAAATGGTTTCACGGCGTCTAAACCGTAAGATGAAAAAAAGAAATGTGGGTAGGATGGCCAGAATTTGAATGAATGTTTTATTGTAGTTTTCTAGTTAAATTATGCAAAATAACGATCATAGCGTTATGTAAATGTTTATTATTAAGTTATCTGAATATATTAATAGAATTATGCACATTGGGATCTGTTTAGTTTCGTTTTCTACGATATCAACAAAACTATTTAGATTCACTGCACAGTACTAGATCAACAGAATTTATACGTTAAAAGTAACAAGAACGTGTTAAAAGGTTAACTTTACACTTTGTGTGCTTTATATAAACAATACTGCCCTTAGAATATCCGTAGTTCAGCACTTTAGACTTCAGTCGTCAGCTGTTTGATAGGTTACCGGCTCAGACCAACAAAAAAAGATAGACGGCGCATCGCAAACATCATAAGTGAAGCCACAAAACTATGCTCCTCCAAGTAAATATACACGCTCACGCACACACCTGCACTAAAACTATGCTCATCGCTCTTAGTACGTCACGAGTCGTCGTCTAGTTAACATATATTAAAAAAATAGAATTATGCCTTCCTGTGTAGTGAAAACTTGTAAAAACAATAGCAAAGCGCATAAAAAATCTCACAGAATCACTTTTCATTCGCAGGTACTTGAAATAACATCGTTTATTTATTAAATATACTATGAATTTTAGGTTACTTGGAACAAAAAACCTCAACGAATGAAAGCAGAGACATAAAGTGCGAGAGTTGCCATAATATGATTTAAAATTTCCACATTCGAATAAACATGATAATAAATAAATATGATTTCTTACTGCAAGTTATTTTGAATTTAATAAATTTGATTGAAAATATAATAAGGTATTTACCTAATTATTTCAAAACAATTTACATAGTGACTCATACCCATGACGACCTATAATCGAATTCTATGATCATGATAATGGGAAGAAGCTGTATTTCACTTCTTCCGATCCCAAGACACTGTGACAGGCAGGGCTAACTTACACCTAAACATATGCCCCATAGTAGAACTTAATATGCTAATTTTAACTCATACACACTACACACCCTCACCCATTAGCGCACTCACACCTATACTCCCACACGTGATGTGTGATGTGACAAATACGCGCATTTTTTACTCTGTATAACGCTCGTTCACTTATAGTTTGCTCTTTCTATTATTTAAAACATATCTATTTACATTTGTATTTTTTTTGCATTCAATTGCAAATTAATGAATACTGCTTAGCGGAAGAGTGGAGTCTCCTAACACCAGCAAGTCTTGCATAAAAGGTTATCTCCAAATCATAAGTGTATAATACCATACTCAACAATATCTTACTTGAACAATATTATCCTACCCACACAATAATATTATTACCCATTTTAAAGGGAAAAAAAATTAACAAATGGCAACCCTTCCAAACACACATAGATAAAAATGTGGCTTCACTTTTGATGTTCGCGGCGCGCCGTCTATCTTTTTTTGTTGGTCTGAGGTTACCGGTTCCGTATCACAAACTTTTGTATAACTCGATATTTTTCCAGTAAAACAATAATCCTGAGTATTTATAGCGTTTTGTTGAGTTTTTACTACTAATTATATCCTAATTACACTTAAATACTAATTAAATATAATTTTAAAATACAGAGCACAAATTTGACATGCCACTCGGGCAGTGTTGCCAATGAATTCCATAATTGCACAGACAAAACCTTCGGTTTCTCCAAAGAGGTCACCGAAACGCAGCCAGGCTACGGACGTTGATTGGTCTACATCGGACCCATGTAGGGCCCGGCAAAAGCGTCCGTGAAGCTCCTTACTTTGCCATACCTCCCTGCGGTCGTTAGTGTCAAGCACTACAGGCCTGCGCCAGTTCTCATTCGCCAAGGAGAGCGGGGTGAGTCCCTTGTCTACTGCTACTACATCTCGATTCATACCGACGTCTGTATTTAGAAAATATGCCCTCAGATTGCATATCTCGCGGTTGTGGAGGTTTTTGGCATTTAAAAAGCCTCGGCCTCCACACTTCCGCGGGATATACAATCTCATGACTGACGATCGTGGGTGATGCATTCGATATGCAGTCAGCAGTGTACGGACCCGCCTATCCAGGGCGTCAAGTTCCGTTTGAGTCCATTTGAGTATGCCGAAAGAGTACATCAATACCGGCATGACCCAACCGTTGAAGGCGCGCACCTTGTTTCCACCCGAAAGAAGGCTATTGAATACCTTCTTCAAGCGGCCAAAGAAGAGTTCCCTCAACGATTCCTTCATGTCAGTAGTGCTGATACCTAACGCTTCCGACATACCCAAATACTTATAGGTTTCGTTTGGAGAGAGGGATCTCAGGTTTATGGAATCCGCAAGTTGAATTCCCACGGATTCCACAATCTCCCCTCGCTTTACATGCATGACCGCACATTTGTCCACACCAAACTCCATCCTGATGGCACTACTAAAAGTTTCAGTCACCTTCAGTAGCTCCATCAGCTGAAGATTTCTGGGGGTAAAGAGCTTCAGGTCATCATTTCATTAATGGATTGTGTCCATTTCATGCGCTGCACACTTCCGCAGGGTGCTGGGACCCTATCAGAGACCGGTAAGCCTCGAGGTCCTAAGCGGTCCGGCGGCCGGCATCCTCCCCGTCGACGCTCAGGTGGTGGTGTCGTCGGCGGCGAGAAGTACTCGTCGCTCGAGCTCGACGCAACTGCCACGGCCGGCGACACAGCACTCACGATGGGGCTGGATTCCGGTGGCGGCGAGGCGGAGCTGGGCGACGAGGCCGGAGGTGTTAGGCGTGTGTTTTTGGCTCGGGCCTGGCTTCTTGTCAACATTTCTGCTTATGTTGAAATTGTGTTGCTTGGATCATGCCGAAAAATTGTTAAATTATTATATTTATAAGAAACCAACTTGTTACACGTGACACATTTAACTTTGTTTTTAACTGACGCCGCAAAAATTTATTTATATTATTATTTTGCAATTGTTAATAGATATTTCATTTTAGCAAGTCCAAATAAACACGTCCGCTTAGTCTCGCAACATGTTGGTTGAATTACATACATCGCACACCCAGATCAACACTGCACTAAGTCAAAAAAGCAATTTTTCAGAATCGGCGATAAACCGTATCTCAATTTATGTCAAAGTTATTGCGAATGACTTGATGATTTCATGTGGAGAATCCAGTCCGTATCAGCATTTTATAGATCCGTTGATTCAATACGCGTTAATAAAGCAAATAAATGTATTTTTTTATTTAATTCACTGTTGTGGAATGACTGAACGAAATAAAAAAATATTATTTCGAGTTACGTGCTTTTTACTGATTGATTCTGAAATAATGCACTATTATTTTACAGTTTTTTATTGTGATTTAATATAGAATAACGAATCATTTGTTTTCTTTTCAGTAAAAAACCTATTAAAAATTAAATAAACGACAAAATTTTACTAAAACCAGTAAGGTAAAACCAGTATATTTTTAACATAAACAAGTACTCTTTTTGCACTCATAGTTTTAATTAAAACATGTAAATCACAAAAAAACAAAATCTTCTGTTAATCAAAAACTAAGAAAAAAAATTGGCAAAATTTATTGAACACGTGTAACACAAAACTATTAGGAATAAAAAAACTGGCCAAGTGCGAGTCGGACTCGCACACAAAGGGTTCCGCACCATTATCGCAAAAAACGGCAAAAAATTCTCCTTTGTTGAAGCCCCCCTTATTTTCTTTTTATTTTTTCATTTTTATTTTTTTAATTGAATATGCAACTAAATATTCTGTGAATATTTCAAGCGTCTACCTGCAAAAAAATGGCAAAAAATCACGTTTGTTGTATGGGAGCCCCCCTTAAATATTAATTTTATTCTGTTTTTAGTATTTGTTGTTATAGCGGCAATAGAAATACATCATCTGTGAAAATTTCAACTGTCTAGCTATCACGGTTCATGAGATACAGCCTGGTGACAGACGGACAGACAGACAGACAGACAGACAGACGGACCATGAAGTCTCAGTAATAGGGTCCCGTTTTTACCCTTTGGGTACGGAACCCTAAAAATAACAAAGTTATAACACTGTCACATACAACTAAAACTGTTTAAAATTGTATTATTAACATTTCAACCAAAATACGTCCACTGCTGGACATAGGCCTCCCCCAAGTGTCACCACATTGGACGTCTCGCATCCAGAGGACTCCCATAACCCTCAACAGGTCTTTGGTCCACCTAGTGGGAGGTCTTCAAACGCAACGTCCTCCAGTTCACGGTCGCCACCCCAGAACTTTTCGGCCCCATCGACCATCCGCTCTGCGAGCAATGTGCCCTGGCCACTGCCACTTAAGTTTGACAATTCTTCAGGCTATGTTGGTAACAGCCAGGGTTACCGACATCGCCCGAATAATTTTCCCCATACACCACTTGCGTATGTCTTCAGTTCTGACTCAATCACGCAAGGAAACGCCGAGCATAGCCCTTTCCCACCCCCCTTTCCCTTTGGGTGTCTTTAAGCCTTCTGATCAAGCCGATTGTGAGCATCACGTTTCAGTCCTGTATGTAGTCACACACACTGATCATAGACTTTGGTCTTGAGACACTGCGGTAAGTTGGACGAGAAGATACCACTTAACTTCCTAAACGCTGCCCAGCCGAGTCAGATTCGACGTTTGACCTCTCGAAGTAAGACCTATCTAATTGAAGTGGTTGTTCCTGGTAGACATAATCATCCACAACTTCGAGTGTTGTTTCCGATTTTGATAGGAGTGAGTGTAACATGGGCATTCAACATGATCTTGGTTTTGTCCATGTTAATTTTAAGACCCACTCTTCCTGAAACTCTACTGAGGTCATCGAGCATTGTTTTTAGGTCCTACATGGTCTCAGCCATGACCACTATACCTATCGTCGGCAAACCGAAGTTGAGTGATGTACTCGCGATTAACATTGATGTCTTGCCCTCTCCAGTCCAGACCATTGAAGTCCAATGCAGAAGTGAACAGTTTCGGAGAAATGACTCGTCCTGGAAATCTGCCTGTCTCACACCGCGAATTAATCTGATACTGCATCGACTGATGCTGCCACTGTCGACATCTCAGTGGTTCATGCTACAACGGTTGTATTTAAGACATACTTTTCCACGCTTTGAAGGTCTGGTGTCTTTTGTGATTGCTTGACCCCTCATCATCTGCCAAATAACTATTAAAAATTTAATTAATTTAACAATAGTGCATTATCTAAAAAAAAAATTAATCTTCTTGTAAATAACGAAAAAAATAAAACGTAAATACATTTCTTTTAATTTATAATGTAAATTACAATAATTATTTGTATAAAACAATATGTTTTTATGATATTTAACAAAATTAGGACATAATTTATATCTACCATCAATAGTGCATCATTTCACAGATTTTCACCTTTTACGAACAATACTAAACCATTTTGGAATAATACCCACTGCACTGTGGAGCGCGAAACCGCCCGAACGGGCTTACCTGTGGGGGGTCATTCGGCCCGTATTACGAGGCGCCTTTTGAGCGGCCTTTATCAATTTATCACGAAAGTTTTGTATGGGAGCCATACATGAAACTTATGTTGTTGTAATGTCAATGAACTAAGCTATCAGATTTCAAATGGATTTTCCATGTTTGGATTTGTTTTGTATTTGCAAAAATTGTGTAAAGTCAGCGAAAGGGAATATTTTGCACAGTTTTTGTACAGAGGTAGTTAGAAATAAAAAAATAAAAAATTATTTCAATAAGTTTTTTTTTTATTTACATAAGAATACCCTATTTCACATAAATCAATCAATAAATAAACCTGCCCACACATATTTTTCGAAAAAAAAATTTTTCTAAATACTTGACCCGACCGCCGTATAAAAAAATGGTGGATTTTTTGTTTGTTATTGTTTTTGTTTTCGACTTCATTCAAAGAACCGGCGTTAGCACTTCAATTAGTGGCTTTAGTGGCGTTGTTAATTAACCTACTAATGTAAATAACGACAGTTTCATAAGAATAAGGCAAAATTAGATGTCGAAAAAGGACTTACGGCAAAACGGTCGTCATGGCTGGAACAATAGAGGACTTTGTTCGTTGAAATACGTATTTCTGCTGGAATTCACGACACATACACAATCACGCTAGTAAAATCACTTCGTTACTTACTATTCCATGATATTTTAACACCCGCAGCACTAAATTCACCATACACTCGAAAATATAACCATCGCCGACCGGCCGACAGGTGTTTGGAACGCGCACTGACAGGTCCGAAGCAAAAAAAAATCATCAAGGAGCGAGTATCGGTGTTGCCGGTGATTTGCATGCATTTCTACCATCCTTGTCTACTGCCCCGCAGCGGAAACACACTTCCGCGTGCGGATTCTACCATTCCACAGAATATAACCAACAAAACTGAAGCGCGGGAACACCGGCAATTTTTGCCTCCCCACAGATAAGGTCCAATGGAAGGCTGGCAAAAGTTGCCGGATCCACGGTGCAAAACAAAATAAATACCTTTGTCAACAACAGAGTACTATTTCGAAATAGTATCAAACACGTAGTTTAAACACAGTCACCAACACTGAATTAAATCTAAATAATTCGGAGTCATTTTCGTTCTACATACAACAACACCGCATTATCACAAAATAATTAACTGTTGCTTAAAGGATCTGCGTAATGTTCCTAAGGCGGACAAGTTGCAACTGGATATAGTTTTGTGTTGACGGTATGATTTTGGCAGCGCATCGTCACCAATAGAGAGTTAGCGCGCCATCTTTTGGACAATTTTGTAGATAAAAATACGCCTGTCTTCGTGGTATATGCGGTAAATTTTTGTCTATTCGTTGATAGGTAAAAGTCAATTTTGAGATTTTTCGACATAATGCAGTGTTGATCTGGGTTGGTCTGGGCACGGCACCAACCAGGTGCAACAGCGCACAGGCACTGACCAGGTGCGATAACGCACAAGCACCGACCAGGTGCGACAGCACACAAGCACCGACCAGGTGCAACAGCACACAGGCACCGACCAGGTGCAACAGCGCACACGCACCGACCAGGTGCAACAGCGCACACGCACCGACCAGGTGCAACAGCGCACACGCACCGACCAGGTGCAACAGCGCACACGCACCGATCAGTTGCAACAGCGCACACGCATCGATCAGGTGCAACAGCGCACAGGCACCAACCAGGTGCGGCAGCAGTTCATAGGTGCCAGCCAGGAGGAACAGCTCAAACGCAGCTTATCTCTTTAATGCGCAGTGAAGGAGCCATACGGGCGGGCCCCGCAAGCTAGAACTTGCTTCGACTGAGCTTGTTTTCTGAAAAAACTTGGATCAAGGTTAAAAGTACGAGAAGGCTTACTCCCCGCATTAACAAAAGAGTCTAATTTTTGTTTTTAAGCCACCCCGAAGCTCTTTGTCGACTCTTCTCATACTTTGCCGGATTTGAGGATCAAGTAACACTTTCTCTTTATTACAGCTCGGTCTTACCTGACCACGACAATATAACTATGAGAGGTGTATTTATTATTGTCAGGTTCACACACACAACACAAACTCAGTGTTTACTTTTAGTACCTTTTCCGATATATGAGTCAAGTACTGTCCATGTTTTGTGGGAATAATCGTGACACCATTGCGATTTAGTACGTCAGTCCCTATGATAATGGGTTTATTCATACACGACGCGGGTACTATGACAAAATCTACTTCAAGCGCGATATTACTAACTCTACAGTCAAACTGATGTATTCGCGAGCAACAAACTCTTTATCACTTAATCCTTTCAAAGAACACTTGATTTGTTTACGCGAACCGGAAAAGTAATTTTCTACCGCTGATTCAAATTCAAAATTCAAATCTTTATTAGCCCTACCTTCTTACAGAAAGAACCAATCTATTCTATTCTATATTTTTATATGGCAAGCAAAGCCGATGTCGACTATTCTGCCAATGTCTAAAGTTAAATGGAAGAGCAGGTATATTTATTAATAATCTAAAAAGAAGGAACTGTAAACGCAGACTAAACTGCTTGATTGATACAGTTGACACTCGTTGGGTTAGTACGGGACTGAAACAAACAGAAAAAAAAAATACATAAATAATATAATTGTTAACACATTAAAAATATAACGTTGCCACATTTAAATAGACGGTAGTTAGAAGTTTTGTGAGACTCATACTCATAATTTTATATTATTGTGGCGGATGAAAATCATCAACGCCACAAGGAGTTCTGGGGAGGAATAAGTCAGAAGAGATGGGAAGTTTATTGGGAGAGGGATCTTCAGTTTAGAGAGACGGCGGTATAGATCAAGTGAGGGGTCATTATTTGGACATTCAAAAAATATGTGATCCAAGGTACCCTCGCCTAATCCGCACTCACAGAGAGAGGAGTCGCGTACACGGATTTTATGAAGAAAGACAGGGGTGCAGCAGAAACCTAAACGTATTCTGCAAAGGACAGATATAGCGGTTTTGGAGACATTTCTAAAACCAAAGAACCATGGTTTTGGATTTACGACCGGTTGGACGTCATGGAAAAATTTGCCTTTCTTCCTGCTAGACATATTCCAATGTGCCTGCCATGAATCCTGGAGACTCAATTTGGGAAGGGACAACAAGTCATAACTCAGGTGAGTGTTATGTGAGATATCAGCCGTTACAGATGAACAGGCGTCTTTGGCCAATACATCAACACATTCATTACCCTTGATGCCACAATGACTAGGTATCCAAACTAGCTGAACTTGAGATTTTTTGATTTTCAAAATAAGAGGGCTATGTAGTTTACTTTTAAATGGACTTTGTTCCAGGGCCTGCAAACAGCTAAGAGAATCTGTAAAGATAACGGTTTTCTCAATGTTATTGTGTGACTCTATAAAAAGACAAGCTTCCAATATAGCCACACACTCGCCTGTGAATACAGAAGACTCTTTAGGACACTTGAACTGTAATACAATTCTAGAGCTTTGGTAATATACCGCAGCACCAGTGTTGTTAAAACTATTTAATTTCGAAGCATCAGTGAAGAACAGTTGAAAATCATTCCATCTCTCGCCCACCACCGCATTGAAGGCCGAATTAGGTGATGGGGATCTTTTGGATATACCAATATTATAGATAATATTGGGGGTAAAAAATAATACTTCGTAAGCAAAGTCAAAAAGGGGTAATCTAGGATGCTGGAGAATCGGACAATCTAAATTTTGAACACTCCGAAATGCTTTTATAATTAATGGGATTTCTTTATTTCTCCAATAATTTGAGCTTCTGCATAAGGCGTCTAGCTCATGCAATCTAACTATAAGGGGATGGGACGACCTACAGATTAACCTAGATAAGAACCGGGTGACAAGATATTGACGTCTTAAGGCAAGAGGAGGTTCGGCACATTCAACCTGCAATGCGTTAACGGGGGAGGACTTCATGCAACCGGAGATGATCCGAAGGCACTTGGACTGAACTCTATCTAGCCCCGCCAAAACACCTTTGTTACAAGGAATCAAGTGATACGTTCCATAGTCCAGAACGCTACGGACTAAGGCGTTGTACACTAACTTCATGGTGTAGGGGTGAGCACCCCACCAAACACCCGCTAAAACTTTTAAAATTGAGATAATCCTTTCGCATTTTTTAATGAGGGAATTTATGTGAGGCTTGCCAGTTAATTTAGAATCTAAAAAAACGCCTAAAAACTTTACTTTATCTACTATCGGGATATTATGACCTAAAATGCTCACTGATATCTGAGGGAGTTGTCTTTTGCGAGTGAAAATTACTGCCGAGCTTTTTGGTGCGGAGAGGGAAAGACCATGGCTTAAAAGCCACTGGCTCAGAGAGTCCAAAGAAAGGCATAGAGAAGAAGCCGCGTCGTTGATGGAAGAATCTGTCACGTATAGGACAATGTCATCGGCGTATTGCAGGATCTGACAATTATTGTTTAGGCAAGACCCAATATCGGCCGTATATAAATTGTACAGCAGGGGGCTGAGGACAGAGCCTTGAGGGAGTCCCCTCCACGCCTGCCTCTTATCGAACTAATCTCCCTGAACTCTAAGAACCAATGACCGGGACAAGGAGTTCACATATACACTGTATCATCTTTGCCGGTAGACTCAGCTGTTGCAATTTTTGCCTGAGTACGGGAAGAAGAACGTTGTCGTATGCGGAGGAGATGTCAAGGAAAGCGGCAACAACAGATTGGTTTCTGGAGAGGGCCAAACGGATATCTGTGACCAGGACGCCAACACTATCCATAGTACTGAGCCCTTTCCTAAAACCAAATTGGAAATTCGGCAGTAAATCTCTCGATTCCACTCTAGACGATTTTTTATAAGGTGTTCCAGTAGCTTGACTAGGACAGAAGATAAAGCTATTGGCCTAAGGCCATTCGGATCATTTGCATGTTTGCCAGGTTTCAGTAATGGAATGATGATCTGTAGCTTCCACTGATCTGGTACCCAGCCATGGCTATAGCAGAAGTTAATTAAGTTTAAGAAGTAAATTTTCGCCTTGTCTCCAGAGTGAGAAATAAAAGAATATGGGACACCGTCAATACCAGGAGCTGAGTCCCGGACATGACGGAGTACCACACTCAGTTCTTCCAAGGTAAATGGCGCATCAAAGGGATCCTCTGCCGAATTAGATAAAGGAACATTCACACATTCAGAAAAGAGGGGAACATATGGTGGTGCTATTTTGTCAAAGAAAAGTTCAGCTGTTTCCCTAGATACTGGTGAAGTGTTAGAAGGGGAACAACCTCGCCTAAACCTATTGACGCTTTTCCAAACTGTAGAGATTGGAGTAGAGGGTGACAAGGAGGTACAAAATTGAACCCAGCCAGCACGTTTCTTCTTGCGAAGAAGACGTCTGACCCTGGCATTACACTGAAGATATGCTAAGAGATTACTGGTACACATATCTGCATTGTAGCGCCTCTCGGCCTCATTCCTTGTTTTAATTGCTGAGGTGCATTCTGGATCCCACCACGGAGGTGAAGGGATTTTATTTCTGGCATTGTTTCTCAGCGGGAAAGAGGAATCTGCACTCGAGGTAACAGCTGCGACAAAACCCTCATAGCAACTTTTGGCATGGTGGTAACCAGATGGGTCTGGTAAACATGAATTTAAATTTGGAAGGGAATCAATTTTATCCTCCAATAGTGATACAAACTTAGTCCAATCTGGATTGGACAGGTTATATTTCAGAAGTGGAGGAGAAGTTTTTTCTAAATAAGTTCTATTAATTAAAGATATGACAATAGGGTAGTGGTCACTACCATGCGACAAAGTTGTACATTCCCACTGAGTTGATGCAGCCAATTCAACCGAACAAAATGTAAGGTCTACACAACTCTTTTGTTGACCAGGAGGGGAAAGACGAGTTGGACAGCCATTATTCAGAATGCAGAGATCCAGATCATCCAACATCTCAACCAAAGCTACACCAAAGGCATCACAGCGTTCCGAACCCCATCTATAATGGTGGCAATTAAAGTCACCCATGACCATCAATGGGCCTTGCACATTGGTAAAAATGTTTCTTAAAACAGCTATGAAATCAGGGTGAGGGTGTGCAATATAGATTGAGAACACCGTGATGCCCTCAACCCTTCCTGCTACAATACTCAAATTGCCCTCAAGTAAAGGCAAAGAAAAGGGAGAAAGTGGGACCCGATTATTAACGAAGAGAGCCGACCCTCCGTACCCATCGGATCTATCACACCTAAGGATGTTAAAATGTGGCATACGGAAGCTAAGACTTGGGGTGAGCCAAGTCTCAGCTATGGAACAAGCCAATGGCTTGTATTTATTGAGGAGGAATATGAGGTCGTGCTTTTTATGCCACACGCTCCTCACATTCCACTGGAGAAAAATTTGGCGGGACGCCATTTTTATAAGATAATAGGAGAGATATAAGTTGGTCGGCAACGTTGGACGGTATTTGAGAGTTACTAGAAGATGAATTGATAAGTGAAGGCAGAAGTTAAATTAATAGTTCAATGACTGAAACAGAATTATTGGTGGGGACATTATCGTTAAGAGCACAGCCATTAGACTGTGAGGATTGAGGAATATTTACTATTTGCTGATGAGCAGCTTTGTTATAAGATTGAGAAAGTGGGGCATGGGTCCTAGGCTTGAGAGTAACAGTTTTTCGGTAAGACTGCGATTTAGTGACATTGGCATAGTTGCGGGTGGCTGCTGGAATTGTTTTGCTTGCCTCAACATATGAGATTGATTTCTCAGCCATGACTGTCTTGATGGCTTTCTGCCTACCATGCTCAGGGCAAGACTTGCTATTAGCGAAGTGGTTTCCCGAGCAAAGCACACAGAAGGCCTCGCCCTCAGAAATGTTGCAACCATCACCAGGGTGATCGTGGCCACATTTACTGCAGCGTGGATTTGACCTACACACGTTTGCAACATGTCCGAATCGACAGCATTTACGGCATTGGATAGTGGAATAGATGTATTGTTCGACAGGGAGGGATGTGTAGCAGCAAAACACTCGTTTAGGTAAGGCCTGTCCGTCAAACGTGAGTACACAGGTCTCTGTAGGCTTCCACTCTACTATCCCATCAGTCTGAACCTTCCGGTTAATTCTGCGCACTTTTAAGATTTGACCATAGCCTGAGGGCACAGCCAAATATGTTAGAGCCTCTTCTTCACTTAAATCCGAAGGAACACCTGTCACTACGCCCATCCTGGTAATATTAAAGGTTGGAATTGCAGCAGTATAACCGTGCTTGGATAACAAAGCATTGACTATAAAAGCGTTTGCATCCTGAGGGGATGCAAACTCAACAGATACCCTGTTTCTGCCGACTTTATTAACACCGCCACGAATAATGTTGGCTATTTTATTAATTATCAAAAACTTACCAAAGTTCACGGGATGTAAAGTGGTGCCAGCATTAACCTGTGCTTCCACTCGAGAGACATGTACAATAAATGGTCCCTTATCCATAGCAGATTATTTTACACGGCCAATTTGGCTCTTAGGTTGTTTAGATGTTGGCGTGGACACTTCTGAATTTCCAGGACGTTTACGCGATGTTTGCGAAGTTTCCATTTCGGAAACGCTGCAGACTACATCTGCAAACTGCGATAGAGGTTTTGGCGAGGACGGAAAAAGAGGTAAGGAGGCAGGGATGTCAGGCGGATCAGGATCGGGCGGTTTTTTCCTCTCCATTTTTGTGGAAGCTACTTTACAAGGAGACAATCAAAGTACCAACCTGTTACCAGACACAAGGACAACACACTTTTACACACAAACAAGTCCAAACGTAGCAAAAATTAAAACAAAACCACAAGTAATAGGAATACACGTGCTTTCCCAGAAACCTGTGGCGAGAATCTCAAAGAACCAATCGGTCTAGCATTATTACTTCTACAGTCTTTATCATTGACATTACGCCTCTTGATGCACTTCTCTTTATAATGCCTTGTTTGGCCGCAATTAAAACATTTGTTTTCAGATTTACTAGGGCCGTTAGAATTATGCCTTTTAGTCATATTACTGGATGACTCCGATTTATCTGGGTTAAGATTATCAGACTTACGAATAGGCTTTACAATTAGCTAAAAAGGAAATTAGGCATTCTGACGTTAGGTCAGCATTGATAGCTGCTGTACGTACCTGTACATCACTGATACTGTGAACCACTATTTGAACCCTAAGTTCTTCGCTTAACCCGTTCACTAAACGTACTTTTAATAACGAACGACGCGCATACTCTGCGTAGGACGAAAACTTGTCGGACGTGGTGTTTATGACTTCATGAAGAGTTTGGGCATAATAAATCTTTTGCGGACACTACTACTTAGATTCCTTAACGAAATTGGTCCATGAACGATCATTTGTAGCCCACTCGTTTAACCAGGTTTTTGCATCACCTTTCAAACAACAAGCCACACGCGAGAATGGCTAAAGATCGTCCCAATGGTTCACATGCCTAGACCTATCCACTTCGTTACACCATACTTCAAAATTGTTTATAGCGGGATCAAAATTTGACACGTAGTAAGTAGTTGTTAGATTTATTTTTTGTTAATACCCCCAACGCATCAACAAGCACTTGGGTCGTAGAACATTATTTTTATCTAAAGGGGGTGTGCTGTCATGAATTGACGGCGTAACACGCGAACCACTAGCGGTGCTTGTCTCAATAGCAGTCAATTGCGACATTATAGTGCCCAATACATTTTTCACAAACACATCATGAGGGTGGGATCGAGATCTACCACAACGACCAAGTGTACGTGACCTATACCTTTTTCGCAAACTATGATTGTCACCTTTACGTGAGCGACTGCGATGATATCGTGAACGAGTTCTGTCATTACGTGAACGCGAGTGAGTCCTGTCACGACGCGAATGCGAACGATTTCTACTATGGCGTGACCGTGAATGAGTTCTATCATGGTGCGAACAAGTCCTACCGTGTGGTGATCGTGAACCATGCTTATGGTCTCGCGTTTCACTGCGACGGCTACGCCTACCTTCAGAGCGAAGTGGCGTTCTAACTAGCTCTTCAAGTTGCATTTTATTTGAAATCAACGGCTGTTTGTGTAGGTAACAACGCTAATAATTATGAGCAAATAGGCTAAATCCCACTTCTGATTTTAGCGACCAGGATGAAAAACAAATAAAAAAACAATTCGAACATACTAAAACGAATTAATTTCAGAATAGACTTAATTTTAACAATTGTTCAACTAATCATTAAAATTCGAGCAATTACAAACAACCGTTAATATTCAAAACGAGAACCAATAACACAAAAACCCAAATAGCACATTAAGGAACGAACTTACTGTAAAGTAGCGAAGGTACCGACAACCTTACCGTGCGACGACTCAGGAGCAAAGGGCCGATACTCGCTCGAGCGCACGCTTTAATATTAATCGGTAGATACCACCACTACCAACAATAAGTTCTGCATATAATATTATATTTATAAAACGGAATTCGTATTTACATATATGTAAGTTAATTTAGTTTTAATAGAAACTAGCGCCATCTGACAGAGTTACATTAAAGTAATGACAGTTAAGAAAGAAAGCAAGTAAGAGATGGCCTGTGGCACTAGATGTCGCTATTATATGTAACGGTATTTATAATCGTTACAAAACCAACTATGTAGAACGTTTCCTATCTAAGCTCCATACCACCAAGACTTAGAAATCATTCACTGTGCTATAATCAGCAACAACATCATTGTTTCATCATCATCATAATGTTCTCAGCTTATGCAGGCCAGTCCTTTTGGTATTAATAGCGGTAGGAGGCAGTCTCGTCCCGCTATATCTGTCTTGTGCCATCCCCCTCTAAAAACAACTTTCAACAAATTTTTCAAATTCTTTATATAAATATATATTTTCAACAAAAACAACTACTTCTTCAAGGAAACAACAACGGCCAACTGCCAACCGCCAGCCATCCTTGATGGTATCTAGACCTACTCGGCGGTTATTTTTACGGTCAATTTCAATATCGAATCTGTCAGTAGACTTGCCTTCTAGAGATAGTAATGTCAAATTCATATCTCTAGTAGGCAAATCTACTAACAGATACGTTATTGAAATCGAACTTTTTTCCCTACACCACACCACATTTCAAAATACTCCAATTAATTTAATTGTAATACCCACAGATAACTCTAGAGAAAGAGGGTACTTCCCCATCGCGAATTTTTCTTCACTGTCTTACTACGAGGCTGATAACATCTTTAAATTTAAACTACGGGATATGGCCTTATTATTGTTTCATGTAAGTATAAATTGTGGTGCATTGTAGCCGTGGAAAGCCAAGGTTTATCATCATCATCATCAGCCTACAGTAGTCCGCTGCTGAACATAGGCCACTCCAATCGCACATTATTTAGTTTTTGGCAACTTTCATCCAGCTGCTACTAGCCATCCACCCTGTAAAGATCGTCGCTTCACCTAGCCCGAGGGTGTCCCACCTTGCATTTACCAATTCACGGTTTCCACTCTAGAACTGACACGTCTACTCCAACGGTCATTGGTGGTACGGCTAATATGGCCGGCTTGCCATTGGCACTTCAGCTTGTTCATTCTGTAAGCACATATCTCCCACGACACAGGGTATCCTAGTGTGGGGTCTAGGGTTTCTTTAAGGCACTAAATATTTGTATTTTCTTGTGTACCTGTGCTATAATTTTTACTATTTTATTTTGTTGTTGTGCTTAATGTATCTAAAGAAAGGTGTCCTAATAAAATTTATCTTATCTTATCTTATATCTCACAGAATAAGGTAGCTTCAGCTTTGAAGTGACTGACTCGGTTCTCTGTCGGATCATCTCGTTTCGGATTCAAAGTCTCAGGGAAACTTCAAGCATAGATTTTTTCATAGCTCGTTTGCGAAGGGTGGATGTAAGCCTGTATTTTGTTTTGTAAATGACAAATTGTGTTGACAGGATATGTCAGGGGAGACATGGCCAGAAAATCTGAAATACACCATTCGTATGAAAGGCGACTACGATATGGAAATGTACGAGGCTATGGATCACCCACGTGAAATCCATTTTGACTTTGGTAAGATATAATCAACACTACTTTATATTATACTACCTGCTCCCATGTGCAAAAGCCGTAAGAATCAGATATACTAAATGCCAGCTGACGGCAATCGCGGTCTTTATAAGTGGGAGCGAGATGACGTGAGACTCAATTATCACTTATAATACAGCTTCTTCTCGCACGTTTTATGTCCACGTCTAAGTATGGGCGTTTAGTATGATTTATAAGAACAACCTTATTTAAGAAAGTACGAGTACTTAAACATCAATATTGAATTAAAAAATTTGAAATTACATAGAAATAATATTAATTTCCATTATTTTTATTTCCTGGACTAAAATATGTTGAGTAGATCACATGAGACAAAAATCCTAGTCCTGGAGCACAATTAAAAAACACGCGTGGGTGTGTGTATGTACGCCCGTGACGACACTTGCTAGTGTCGTCTCCGTAACCTTGAGGACTCCAAATTCTCGCTGTGGGCTCTGGTGGACACAGGTCTGGATAAAATTATCTACGCCTGTGACTACCGTTTGAACAGCGGAGATCAGAAGACAACCAGGCTCATAGAGTACCTCAGTGAGGCGGCTGATGCGGCACAGCAGCAGGGGACTTCAATGCCCACCACCAGGAGTGGCTATTCCCATACCAGTGCACTGACCATGCTGGACGGGAGATGCGTAAGCTTTCGCTTGCACTAAACCTTACCCAGCTGGTACAGGGGGCAATAAGGGTGCCAGATGTTGATTTACACACAGCCAATTGCTTGGACCTTCTGCTGCCAACAGATCCAGACTGATACTCTGTGTCGATAACTTCACATTTAGGTAGTTCCGATCACTATCTGGTGAAGTCTGTGTCCATCTACACAAAAGGGGCACCCGGCGGGTTTGCCGTTACAGGTCAGCCGATTGGGATGGCATGCGATCATTCTTCTCATGCTATCTCTGGTAGCCTACTTGCTTATCTTCGGCTGATCCTTTGTCGTGCGCGGGCGCCGTGCCGGGTGTGTTGCGTCAGAAAATGGAGTACTATATTCTGTTATTTGACGTAACAATATCCAGCATTGACCGGCCATGGTTTGGCACCGAATAACATCGCGCCGACGTGCTTACATAAGGCGTACCTGGCATGGGTCGACGCTCGATCACGCAAAGTGAGGGACGTGGGTCAGAAGAAGAGGGCCTTCAACGGGGCAGTCAAAGCCTCCCAGTTGTTGTTGCAAACGGCCAAACTTGATTCCGACCCAGCGTTTTGGTCCCTGGCTCAGTCGGTTGAATCGAACTTCTGCCACTCCGTTGAGGAGAAGGCAAATTTACTTGCCTCGGTTTTTGCGGAATCGTCGCGTCTGAATCCTGGTGATTTGTGGCCCTTTCCTTCTCCTGATGGATGCGAGAAGAGTATGTCGGACATTCGCATCCATCAAACAAAAAAACGTCCGTAGGGTACTGCGCAACTTCGACGTGAACAAAGCTAGCGGCCCTGACGGAATAGCAGCTATAGTTCTTAGAACCTGTGCGCCTAAACTGTCTCCAATCTTGACACGCCTATTAACATAAGATAAAATAAGATATATTTATTAGCCCAAACATGTGTATACATACAACAAATCATTACACTTGCATGCAGGATGACAAAAACAAAAAAAAAGTTCAGCCATGTTTGCCATACTATGGCGTGCAAATATTATTAAAAAAATTAAAAATATAATGATAATAATTAATTACTCCAGTCAACAGTAAAAGAAAAATAAATAATGACAGATCAAAAATATTAAGCAAATATCAAATCTATGTAAATATAATTTCAAATGTCAAAAGGGGTCGACCGAACTGTCAACACGCGAAGTTATACTGTCCAAAAGATAAAGTGATCTAGTGCTTATAAATACGATTTTGTGTTTAGAAACATTATTAAAGTGAACCTTATTTAGTGATTACTGTGCACAATTATTGGTAGCGTAAAGCAACTAGTGATTCATAACAAAAACAGTGATTATAATTTAAGAGTGACATTTGTATTAAATTTCTTTTTCTTCATCCACCTACATTTTCTATTAAATAAACGTCAGATGTCGAAATGTCATTTGACATTTGGAAAATTGTTGCCATTGTAAAAAATAAGATATAATTATTACTACAATGAGTTGCACAGGGGTGGACAACCAGGTCCCTGTGACAGAAAATGTTACTGGCAAGATTAAAAGAAATTTTGTACAGAAAGCGTTTCATCCAAGCCTCTTTACTCAAAGACTTAGATCTTCCTCACTTGGGAATAAGTCTATGGCAGACAGTAACGCAAAGGAGATAGACTTACCTCCACCACCAGCGATGGTTCCAGAAAATGTCGATGACTCCAGCTGTCCTCCCACATGGCAAAGAATACCCACCCAACGCAACCCTAAAAGAAAATAAGTCTCTAGCAGCCCTCAGCGGAAAGACATACGAGTCCAGAACAGAACCTACAGAGCTCTATCAATACCTCCAATAGATACAGCGGACTTCCAGTAGACTTACCTGAATCTCTTGAGCCTATGGAAAGCCAAGCCCATATTAAGAAATCGAGCAAACCTCCACCAATCATTTTGTATGGTATTACGGATATATCAAAACCGACGGAACTGCTAAACAGCTCGGTACCAAGGAGCAGCTACAACTATAAAATAGTGAATAGAGATCATCTAAGAATCATGGTGCAGACAAGTGAAGCGTATAAAGACGTTATTGACCTTATTCGAAAGAACGGACTTATAGGCCATACCTTCACTCAAAAAGGCAAAAGGTGCTGTAGAATTGTGATCAAAAACCTACACCACACAACACCCAAAGAAGCCATTATAGAGGCAATAGAGAAATCTGGAAATAAAGTCAGAGGTGAAATCATATGTGCACTCTCAAGGAGAAACAAAAAGCCACTAAATATTTTCTTTGTGAATGTCGAACCTGGCCCAAATAACCCAGAGCTTAAACGTATAGAATTTATATACAGTACAAAAGTTAGGATAGAAGATCCACGAAAAACTAATGAAATCCCTCAGTGTGCTAGATGTCAACAGTATGGGCACACTAAAAATAACTGCATGCGCCACTTCCGATGCGTTAAATGTGCAGAAGGACGCAGAACTATAGACTGTCCAAAAAAAGATAGAAGAGACCACCCTGCCAACTATAAAGGCTGCCAAGTGTGCAAGGAGATTCGCGCAAGGAAAATTGTGCAGACAAGACAAAAGAAGGCAACTTTGCCAATTATGAAAGATGTCAGAAATAATACAGTCCCATTTGTAATTGACGATTTTCCACCATTGCCACCATGTAGACTTGCAAGAACACAAACAATAAACCCACCCACTTCAGATTCCAGAAACATTGCACAATGGAACAAAAAAGAAGAGAACATAGAATCTCAGCCAACAAGTCCATTAGAACAAATAATATCAAAACAATCAGAAAAAATTGATATCCTTATACAGCAAATAGGTACCCTAATGGGACTCCTAACGACTCTAGTTGCCCAGTTTAAGAAATGAAATTTCTACGTATTGCAGCATGGAACATAAATGGCTTGCCTCCTAATAAGCATGAAGTTGAACTTTTCATGACATATCAATAGACGACTGGTAGGGCCCACTCAACATCGCTGCAGTGTACTCCCCGCCTCGGCATCGTGTTACTGAACAAATGTTCAATGACTTTCTTAACACGCTCGGAGGCAGATATATTGCTGGAGGGGACTGGAACGCCAAAAGCACCTTCTGGGGCTCCAGACTGACCACAACCAGAGGCAGAGAGTTGAAAAGGGCAATAGATTCAAACTCTCTCAATATACTAACAACAGGGGAGCCAACCCACTGGCCAACTGATCCCAATAAAACACCCGACCTCATCGATTTTTTTATCACGAAAGGAATGTCAGAACTGTACACAAAAGTCGAATCAAGCCTAGATGGCAATTCCTATCATACACCGGTGATATGTATACTGAGCACCACAGTTATTTGGAAGGAGACTCGAGACACATTGGCCAATCGCAAGATTGACTGAGATTCATTTGAGAACTACATAACGGAAAATGCTAACCTGCACTTGCCCCTCAAAACGGAGGAAGAAGTAGAAACTGCTGCTTGGATTACAACCAACCTGATACAAAAGGCTGCTTGGATGTCCACTCCATGCATAAAGAACAGTCGTCAGCAGCAGGATAGTACATTAGAAATACGGGAGATGATAGCTACAAAACGAAGACTAAGACGACAATGGTATACAAGCAGGAATGCACATGACAAAAGGGCTCTCAACTCGGCATAAAAGAAACTGAAGAAAATGTTGGACAAAAACGAAAATGCCACTCTTCAAGACAAACTGAAGACTTTGTCACCCCATAAACTAGATGATTACTCCCTGTGGAAAATCACAAAGACATTAAAACGGCCACAAGACCACATGCCTCCGTTGAGACAACCGAATGGAAACTGGGCGAAAAAACCTGGAGAAAAAGCCGAGCTCTTTGCTGAATATTTGAAAAATGTTTTCAAGCCAAATGAACTCGACATCATGTACCCCGAATATGAAATTGATCAAGTCCTTGATAGCAACCAACAAATGTCACTACCTATACGACTGTGTACTCCAAGAGAGCTATGGAGATCTATTAAAAATCTGAAGAAGAAGAAGGCACCAGGGTTCGATTTGATTACAGCAGAAGTCTTGAATCATCTACCGAGAAAAGGAATTGTTCTGCTTACTATTCTCTTCAACGCAGTGCTGAGACTAAATTATTTCCCGCGCATCTGGAAGATCTCAACTATACATATGGTAGCTAAACCAGGCAAACCACCTAATGAAATTTCTTCATATAGACCTATAAGCCTTCTTCCCATATTGTCTAAACTGTTCGAGAAAATACTACTACAACGTCAGACACCCATACTTGAGGAGCAGAAGATAATCCCCGAACACCAATTTGGCTTCCAGGCTCACCATGGAACGATAGAACAGGTGCACAGAGTGGTCCACATCGTCCATCCGATAGTCACTGGAAAGGAAGGAGTACTGCTCAGGTGCCTTTCTTGATGTAACTAAAAACCTGTCTACCACACGGTGCATACTTGTTGCTCAAGTCTTACCTAGAGGATCGGGTGTTCCAGGTTAAATATGAAGACTGCCTATCATCACTTTACCCCATAGAAGCTGGAGTGCCACAGGGTTCAGTGCTGGGTCCTATCCTGTACACGGTCTACGACGCTGACCTACCCACCTCAATGCAAACTGTTACCGCAACCTATGCTGACGCTACTGCAATACTTTCCTGCTATAAAGATCCCATCAGAGCATCCACAAAACTCCAAGAACACCTGGACGTTATTGGTTCATGGCTGAAAAAGTGGAGAATCAGGGCTAGTGCTGCCAAGTCTGTTCACATTACCTTCGCACTAAGAAGAGGGGATTGCCCAACAGTGACACTTGATGGTAATGCTCTTCCACAGAAAGGTACGGTCAAATACCTAGGTATGCACATCGACAGAAGGCTTACCTGGCGCGAGCACATAAAGGCCAAAAGGGATCAGGCAAACAGGAAACTGAGAGACATCTACTGGCTTCTGGGTAGACAGTCATCACTCAGGTTGCAAAATAAACTACTGATCTACAAATGCATTCTAAGACCCATATGGACGTATGGTATAGAACTCTGGGGTTCGGCAAGCCACTCAAACATGGAGGTACTATAACGCTTCCAAAACAAAGCACTAAAAATATTGAGCTGCGCTCCTTAGTTCACGAAGAACGTAGAAGTACATGAGTACTTTCAAATCCCTACTATCAAAGAGTTTGTGGAAACGTCATACAAGTTTTATAAAAAAAGGCTCAAAAATCACAGAAATGAACTCGCTGCGGCACTTCTGGAGTCCTCGGACTCTACAGACTAAAAAGAAAAATAATAGCGTCAATTTAATTTTGTTGGTGATACATAACGAGATGACGCATCACAGGATGTGAAGAATCTCGAAATGCCATATGAAGGAACTACCAATCTGATTAAAGCTCGGAGGCTGATTGCAGATAGAAAGAAAGAAAAACAAAAATGTCAAAAGTAAAAAATAAATAATAATAATGTCAAAATATATCAAGTAATTAAAACATACATTAACAGTGATTTGTGTCTAGTCTATGTAAAATATCAATCAAATTTCAAATCTATGGAAAAATATCAAAGAATTTTAGAAAAATAAAATAAAAATAATGTATGTCATGTTCTTCTAAAAAATAATCTCAAACAATTAATGTCAAAATATTAATAACAATCTATGTCAAAATGAAAGTTTCTGCCAGAAATTCGCTAATACTATAGTAAGCCCTGGTACTTAGAAACGACTTTAATTGTTTCTTCAGTTGCACATTATTAAGATCTATCTAACTTTTGGGTAGCTTATTATAAACAATTGGAGCCATGCAAAAAACACTTCTGCGCATAAGTGCCGTTCTACTGCTATGCAGACAGAGCTGACTTTGATCACGCCTGTTTTTTGGAAATTCATCTGCCATACGTAAAAATAAGCCACTATTATTTCTAACAAACATTACCGTTTCCAGAATATAATAGACGGCAATGTTAATATCTTATAACGGACGAAATAGGGCTTACAACTGTCGGTGGTTTTTAACTTAAACATGGTTCTTAGGCATCTCTTTTGTGCTTTAAACGTAAATTCTTTGTTCGTTGAGTTACCCCAGACGATAACCCCATATCTGAGAACCGATTCAGTTAGCCCGTAGTAAGCGGTTAATAGCGCATCTATATTAACGCTTCGAGATAGTATGTACAAGGTGTACGCACTACTGCTTATTCTGTTAGTTAGGGCTTCTATATGCGTCTTCCAATTTAAACTACGATCTATTGACAGTCCTAGAAACTTGGTTGTGTTAACTGTGTCAATTGCAATATTATTAAATGTTATATCAAAATTAGGAAAGTTCAGTACGCGCTGACTAAAATGCATAATCATCGTCTTACTTAAATTAATTTTTAAATTATTATTATCTAACCAATCTATAGTTTTATTTAATGTTGTATTTACGTCCTGTTTATAAAAATGTCTTTGATTACACGATATTGTTATTGTACTGTAATCCGCAAACAGTGTCATCGGATGCTTGATTGCCATTGGAAAGTCATTTATGTAAATCGTAAAAAGCGGTGGTCGTAGTATACTTCCCTGTGGAACTGCGTAGACAATGTTACGTTCCTCAGAATGAAATATTTCTTCTCTTTTAGTGTTTATGTTTATTCTGCTCATTTAGGTTATTTGTTTTAAGCTTTTTCAGTAAAATATTATGGTCCACGCAATCAAATGCTTGAGTCATGTCACAGAATATTGCACACACTGGAGTATTTGTATACATATTTGTCATAACCGTATGCAAGAAGTCGAAAATTGCCATGTTAATTGTATTGTTTTTTCTAAATCCTTTTTGTTCGTTACATAGAATATGATTTTTGTCTAAATATAAATTGAGTTCATTATAAATATATTTTCGAGAAAATTGGTATGTATAACTATTTACTCAAGAAAAACCTGGTCTCCAGGTTTATCAACGTCATTCAAATTGTAATTAATGTCAACGTTTTTTATAATGTCAGTAACTAAGTCCAGTAAATCCTTAAAAATTGTTCGTAGTTCATGATTATTTATTTTTCCAGAGTATCTATTAAACGTTGGCATGAAAATAATTATGTTAGTGTGTTGCACTGCTTGAAGTACCTCTCGTATAAGAAAAATAATGCCATAATAAACATTAGTCCTCTTGAAGTCTTCTTCCCCAAGTAATATAATGCAGTAGTCATTCATCGTGTAGTTTAACAGTTTTGTCTCTAAACCGCTAAGAAGACGTTTAGTATCTCCTTGTGATTTCAAACAGTGACATAAAGTGTAGTTTTTTTGGAAAGTGCTTTCAGCTGTTGACAGCGCGTCGTTTTTATTATCAGTACTAAGTAAACATAACTTACGTTTGGGCATATGTCTTGGTTTAGTTTTTTGTTGGTCACTGTTTATGTCTGAGTAGGAATGATTTGTTGGTCTTTTTTGTGATGTTGAACATTCCGGTTCCTCCAATGGATGTTTACTGTTCATAGACGGTAGAATTGGAGGTGTGTAACAAGACTTCGGAATTCTTGAATTAAATTTATTTTTGGTAGAATTAGATTTTGGTGTACGAAGTGTTTCAGATGTGCAGACTTTTTTATAGTTATTTATTACTAGTTTACATTTATTTAATTATTGTTTTAAATTTGTGTTTTCTATGATTAAGTTAGCAACTTCCTGGTTCCTGGTATTCTTCTTGTAATTGACTTATTTTATCACAAAGTTCTTTATTGTTCCGCCGTTTACATGAGGCTGGAAAAGTGCCGAATGCTTGGAAGCAAGCCAACGTACAGCCCGTGCGTCAGAGCGGTACTTAAAACTAAGCTCCTGGCATACCTAGAAACTAACGATCTTCTAGCGTATGCCTTTCACAAATAGAGTAAGGCTATCGAGAGTCAAGGGGAAGTGCTTGCCGTCTCCCTCAACATCTCGAAGGCTTTCGATAGGTTCTGGCACGAAAGCCTTATTGATAAGCTTCCTTCATTCGGCCTGCCCGGTGGTCTGTGTGATTGGATTCAATGGAAACTGGACCAATCTCTCAGGATGGCTGCTTGTCGGACCAATTGGATATTAATGCCGGGGTCCTTCAGGGGTCGGTACTATCAGTAACAATATTCTTGTTGAACATTAACGATCTGCTAAAATCCGGGCACCTTTGGGTATGACGACAGCACTGTTGCTGAGTGATACTTGTCCAACGCACGGTCTACCAGCGTACAAACCGTTTTGGTGACACTTTCATTATGCACCCATAACGCACCCATTCACTCTTGACTTTACTTTTAGACTCCGGAGTCTAAAAGTAAAGTCAAGAGTGAATGGGTTTTTTCTAGGCAAGCGTGCTTCACCGTCGACCACATCATCGCTTACCACCAGGTGAGATAGTGATCAAGCGCGAGAGAAAATATGTTTTTTTACAATCTATAGATTGTAAAATAACATATGTGTAGAATTTAGCGCCTGCTTGGTTTAGCACTAAATTCTGAGTTGGTTGATTTGGTTGACTTTATCTTAGAATGGTAATGGTTTGGTTATTGGTTTACGACCACTGGTTTAATGATACGCAATAATATGGTTTTAATGGTTATATTGAATACTAGTTAAAATAATGGTAAATGGTTAATCTAAGCTAAAGTAGCACTAAGATGGTTTGATTCGAGTTACGCGATTGGTATCCGAACACGCACTAACTGACGCTAGTTGTGATACATGCATTTATGGAAATGCATGCAGGCAATAATGCTGAGCTGTTCGGTTGCGAATATTGTACCAAACATATTCCCGAGCACAAGATAAGATAATAAGGTTTATATTTATATATATTTATACGAGATAGTGGTCAAACGCGAGCCTACAGATTATAAAAAAAAAGAAGTGGTTAAAGTACTCCTCAAATCATCTTAGTTTTATAATTATACAAGAAATAAACAATGAATGGTAGAAACTAAACAAGAAATGGTAAACAAAAGTAAATTAGGTAATTATAAAATGGTAAACAATTTACTTGTTCTAAAATGGTAAACAAAGGTAAAAGTCTAAATTATGGTTGTCCTTGTAAATATGAATTCTTTAAACTAACGTTCTTTTCGCACTATTGGTAACGTAGCCCTTTCCTTTTAACCGCACTACGCATAGCACTGGGCCATCGTCTGGCGAAATATGCACTTAAACCTATATGTGCACTTTGAGGAGGAGGGAGTAAAGCCGCTGTTCAAATTTATTATTTATTTTCCTTGGCATCAATATAAGAGTGAATGGAGGAGAGGAGTTGGAAGTGAGACGAGGTTCCACGCTGCTAACCTTCAGACCCGCACTGAAAGGACAGCATCATTGGGCCACTAGTCAGGAGACTGCGGGAACGCCCGAGCCCCCACTGAATGTCCATCGGGCCCTCCTCATCTGGTCGCCAACCAGCACGATGGCGCATCCCGGGATTTTTCGACAGTTGGCGGGGCAGTCTTTCATGTGTGGTTGGCACACTACTTAGGCCCCCAACTACCTGCGGCTGGCCAGCGGTGCACCGTGCCTTGGATCCCGCTACCCTCCGCGACCAGTCTCCCGATACGTCCATACCAGCGCGCGTCAGGCTGGTCAGCCTGCAGTGGAACAGCTATCTCGACCCAACTCCTCTTGTGGCTACACCGAGTATCGTACCGGAACACGGCTAAGCCGCTTGGCGGTACGTCTTTGCCCGGTGGGTGGTCGCAAGCCTTCGGCCGAAGCCTACCACCAGTTGGTGTCAGCTGATTTGCACCACCCGGGGACCATGTGTAGGGTATAGGAATGGGGTACACTCCTACGGACGTGGGTGACCCAGCACTGTATCTATTAAAGTTTCTTGTATCTGTTGCATCATATTAATGGTAGCTGTAAGGGCAGGAGCCTTTACACTTAATGTTAAATGTTCAATTAAATAAATGTTAATGTTAAAAAGGTATTTAATACTAAATTGCACTAAAATAATGTAATAATAAAATTATAGAAAAATGTTATAAAAATGTTGTAAAAACGTTATAAAAAATGTTGAATGTTGCGTGAGCTCGATACAAACCGAAGACTGACGTACTTGCGTACGTGCCGATGCTACATGTTATAAATTGACAAAATTTGCAGTATTTTAACTAGGCCAAAGTACAATGTGCGGTTGCTAACCGTACATCTTGGCGGGGCAAAAGGTAATAATAAAGATAACTTATTAAATAATATTCTTCCCAGTGTAAATAAAAAAATATTAAATTAAAACAATGTGACAAAAAAAAATGAATATAAGTCAAATGTTAAAAGAATGAGGTCTCGCGTAGGTAAGTTCAATATTTTCAGTGGATGCTTCAGCTCTTGGTGGTTTCCGCGGCGGTAAACTGGCGGACGCGCCGGCGGCGCTGACGGTGACCTTGCCGCAGCGTTTGTAGTACACGTAGGCTCCTCCCGCGACGACTATTGACAAGATCAGAAGTCCCATCGTAGAATATGATACGATGTATTGGTGCACATCGTGTTGCGAAATTTCAGCCTGTTTCGTTTGATCTTCCAATTCTTTCAACGAATTATGAAGTTTTTCACAATCGTTTCTTACAAATTGTGTGTTCTGTTGTCCAGTTGATAAATCAAGTGGCTGGACAGACGTTAAATTGTTGATGTCTTCTAGATCAATTAGTGGTATTTCCGGGCTGACATAGATTTTGTTTGCGTAGTTAACTTGAGTGTAATATGTTTCTTCGTTGTTTCTAATTATACATCCTTCCTTGGCTTCTAAAATTCCCGTTAAATGTATTGCCTTAGTAGTCATACGACCTTCACAGATGATTTGGAGTTGGCAATCCGTGCAGCAGACATAAAGCCAGGTGTTAGGATTTCGTAATGGTGTCCATTTATTGTTGCAGGATTCGGATGTATAGATACACTTTGATAATGTAATGTTTGTTATTGCACCGATTTCGTATGGAATTTGATGATTTCTCATGTTACGTGTTGGTTTGTTTAGTGAACATACATATGTACTTAGTTCAATTTTAATACAATGTTCCAGGTCACTGTCTGTGAGCTGCATATATGTCTCCTTTCTTATATTCACTGCAACATATTCTGAATTTGTTTTCATTGTGGTAGCGCCATCTCTTGTAAAGGTCATAAATCAATGACCGAATACATAGGCAAATGCATTTGAGATTTCGCGGGCGATCGATATCCTAATTATCTCGTTCCTTCCTCATTCCTTTTCCCTTCATGTACGCCTTGATGACAGGTCGCCAGAACGAACCGAAACTTCACCGTGAACGGGCTTCGCGTCTCAACCGCCAGCTTTCCAAGCCACATGGCTGGAGACTGATGCATCTAATTAGTTAGATTGCAGAGAACCTTGTGTACCGTGTCTATTAACCCGCTTCGCGGATATAAAAACATTTGTGTGAAGTGTGTGGATCCTGAAAGTCGTTGTCGCCATTTTGGAGTTCAAGAACACCAGCTCGCCGCCATACGTGGCTTGGCTTCGATCACCACAAGGTAAGGCGTACTACTTCCCTCATTCCCATACTAGATCGCCCGAATTGATCCGTGAATATTTTCCCGCTTATTTTCAACGCACAATTACCAGAACCCTTCAAATACAGTCCACTTTTCATAATAGACACAAGGATGATGAGGTTTCTCAAACCGCTATAACACATTGTTAGTGAATGTTTGTTGTTTTTTATCATCGGAATAGGAACTGTTTTATATATAGTGAATGGAGTGTCGCCTGTAATGGTAGTGTAATTTCGATGATAAAATATTTGTCAAACAATCTGGATTTTACTTCTAGTAGTTTGTTTATGTCAGCTATTAATTGGTTTTGAATGTTGTCAACGGGTAACGATAATTGTTGTGGCAACTGCCCAGAGATAATGTTGAGCTCCTGAAAGAGCTGGTTCTGCGGTAAAAGTCTGGTGTCTACATGACCATGGTGAATGTTAATAGCTGTGTCTAAGAGCATGTGTTGGATGTGGCGTAGTTTAGACAGAATTGTTGAACTAGTCAGAGCCATGGTGTTAAAATAGTTCAAAGCTTCCTCTTGCTCAACATCATTTCCCAATTTTTGTAAATAGTTCTCGGTAGCGTTAAGATGTTGGTTTAAGAGATTAAATTGAGTGTTCATCGTCTCTTCATTTCTCTTTAAAATGTTATTATGTGCCTCCATGATTGATGTTTGACCTTTGATTAGGTTCAATAAGTGATCTCTGTTGTGTGTGCAATGTTTCTATGTCCTTTTTATATTGTATTGCGAACCTTTCATCTAGCACGCCAAATAGGCTGTTTGCAAGGTAACCTATTCCATTCACAAGTCCTCGGGTAACGCGTCCCTTTGTCTGCCCATGATGTGTTTCCAACATGTAATTGTTATGATCAAGTTCGTTGAGTTCCTGTTTGAATTCAGTCATAATTGTTTTGCACATCGTTTGGTATGCAAATTGCTCACACCTTTCGCCCAGGTGTTTTACAACTCTATGTATGTTTTCCATGCCTTGCCAGTACGACGTCATATTATAGTAGGTAACAATCTTCCAGTCATCATGTACGTTTTGCAAATTGCCGATTTTGTCAAAGTACACTGCTCTATTTGGTTCAAACGGTGTGATGTTTATGGCGTCGTTGCTTTGATATGTGGGCTTAAATAATGTCAGTAATGTTAAGAGTATACATAGCAGGCTGGAACTTATATTATTTGATTTAACTCGTTGTTTCCTGTTGGTGTAATTTTTTGTCGATTTTTGTTTTTCAGTGCAGATTTTGTCATTGGTGGTCGTGTCAGGTATTTCTATATGCGATTCAGGTATTGGGAGTTTAATTAATTTTGTTATTGGTCTTGTAAGTGGCCCTGTTTTTGTTTTCATCGTCACAACTCTGACTAGATTGTCTCTCCCCGGGTGAACTTCCTGTATTCGCCCAAGGGCCCATTTCGCAGGAGGAAGGTTGTCTTCTTTGATCAAGAGAATATCCCCTATTGATAAGTTATTTGTTTTGTTCAGCCATTTAATACGAACTTGAAGTTGTTGCAGGTATTCTGACAACCACCTGGTCCAAAACCCTTGTTTCATTTTGTTTAGTAACTGCCACCTATGTCGAATGTTGATGTTTTTCTTTTCGAAATTTTCTGTTGGTAAGAATGTTACTGGTCGGCCAATTAAAAAATGTGCTGGAGTCATAATCAATATCGTCCACGTCCTCCGTTAAAGGGCAAAGTGATCTAGAGTTCATGCAGGCTTCTATTTGAGTAAGCAGTGTTAAAAACTCTTCGTATGTTAACTTTTGCTCTCCTAGGACACGCTTTAGGTGATATTTCGTAGACTTAACTGCAGCCTCCCAAAGTCCTCCCGCAGTCGGCCAGCTTGGGGCGTTAAAATGCCATTCTATCCCCATCTCGGTGTTCCTTTTCGATAAAGTGTCGTTGTTAAATGTTTGTGAGATGTGCAGTTGTTTAGCTAACTCCCTTTCGGCTCCAACAAAGTTTGTTCCGTTGTCGGAGTAAATATCTGGGGGCTGAGTCACCCGCGTCCGTAGGTGAGTACCCCTTTTGTTACCCTACACGTGGTCCCCGGGTGGTGCCAATCAGGTGACACTAACTGGTGGTAGGTTTCGGCCGAAGGCTTGTTACCACCCACCGAGCAAAGACGTACCGCCAAGCGGCCTAGCCGTGTTCCGGCACGATGCTCGGTGTAGCCACAAGAGGAGTTGGGTCGAGATAGTTGTTCCACTGCAGGCTGACCAGCCTGACTCGCGTTGTTATGGGCCTATCGGGTGACTAGTCGCGGAGGGTAGCGGGATCCGAGGCACGGTGCGCCGCTGGCCGACCGCAGGTAGTTGGGGGTCCAAGTAGTGTGCCAGCCACACACGAAAGGCTGCCCCGCCAACTGTCGAAAAATCTCGGGATGCGCCATCGTGCTGGTTGGCGACCAGACGAGAGTGCCCGATGGACATTCCCGGGGGGGCTCGGGCGTCCCCGCAGTCTCCAGACTAGTCCCCCAATGATGGTGTCCGGACTCCGCGTGTCTGAAGCTTGCCAGCGTGGAACCTCATCTCACTTCCTTCTCCTCACCTTCCTTCACTCACAGCAATAATGCCAAGGAACAAAAAGAGAAAAGCTGAACAGCGGCAGCACTCACTCTCACATAAGGTGCACCTCAGTAACATCCGAGGTCTGCACTCGAACCTTGTCGCAGTCCATCACCACCTTGAGACTGAGAAACCAGCACTTTTGTTCCTTACGGAGACGCAGATCGGATGTCCATCGGACGTGGCATACCTGTCTTACCCAGGATTTACCCTGGAGCACAAATTCAAGCCACGTGCGGGTGTATGCATGTACGCCCGCGACGACATCTGCTATCGGCGTCTCCGTGACCTTGAAGACTCTAACTACTCAGTGCTATGGGCCCTGGTGGACACAGGTCTGGATAAGATAATCTATGCCTGTGTCTACCGATCGCATAGCGGTGATCTGGAGACAACCAGGATCACACAGTACCTGAGTGAGGCGGCTGATGTGGCCCAGCAACGGTACCCTTCCGCCCAATTAGTGTAACTGGGGGACTTTAATGCTCACCATCAGGAGTAGCTCTTCCCATACCAGTGCACTGACCATGCTGGACGAGAGATGCGAAATCTTTCGCTTGCGCTTAATCTCACCCAGCTGGTGCAGGGGGCTACGAGGGTGCCGGATGTTGATTCGCATACGGCCAATTGCTTGGACCTTCTGCTGACAACAGATCCAGAATGATACTCAGTGTCGATTTCATCACCTTTGGGTAGTTCCGACCACTGTCTGGTGAAGTCTGTATCCGTCTACTCCCCGCCCGATCCCAGCCCGAAAGGCACCCGGCGGGTTTGGCGGTACAGGTCAGCAGATTGGGATGGAATGCGATCTTTTTTCGCATGCTATCCTTGGCGGCCCACTTGCTTCTCTTCGGAAGATCCATCGTCATGCGCTGACGCCGTTACTGATGTGTTGCGCCAGGGGATGGAGTACTACATTCCATTCTCTGACGTAGCGCTTTCCGGCGTTGACCGACCATGGTTTGGTGCTGAGTGCAACCGCGCAAATGCGATTAAACACAAGGCTTACCTGGCATGGGTCGACGCTCGAGTGCGCAAAGCGAATGACGTAACTCAGAAGAAGAGAGCCTTCAACAGGGCTGCCAAGTCCTGCAAAAAGGCGATGCGAAGGGCACGTTTTGACCATATTAGCAGAATCGGGAACAAACTAGCTTCATACCCTGCTGGTAGCAAAGCGTTTTGGTCCCTGGCTAAGTCGGTTGAATCAAACTTCTGTCGCCCCTCACTACCACCACTGCTGAGACCCGACGGGTCACTGGCCCACTCCGCCGAGGACAAAGCAAACTTGTTTGCCTCCCTCTTTGCGGAATCTTCGCGTCTGAACTCTGACGGTGCGCGGCCCCCTCCGTCTCCTGTTGGATGTGGGACGAGTATGTCGGATATTCGCATCCATCAGAGGGAGGTCTGTAGGGTGTTGCGTAACCTTGACGTGCACAAAGCTAGTGGCCCCGACGGGATACCGGCAATTGTACTGAAAACTTGTGCGCCTGAATTGTCTCCGATCCTGACACGCCTATATCGCCTTTCGTTAGTGACTGGAAAGGTGCCGAAGGCTTGGAAGCAAGCTAACGTTCAGCCAGTCCCCAAAAAGGGTAGTCGGGCTGACCCGGCAAACTACAGACCCATCTCGGTAACGTCCATCCTCTGTAAGAGTATGGAACGTGTGCTGAACAATAAGCTCCTGGCATACCTAGAAGACAACGACATCCTCAGTGACCGCCAATACGGCTTCCGCCGAAATCGGTCAACTGGGGATCTTCTAGCGTATGCCATTCACGTCTGGAGTGAGGCCATCGAGAGGCACGGGGAAGCGCTAGCTGTCTCCCTTGACATCTCGAAGGCTTTCGACAGGGTCTGGCATGAGAGCCTTATTAGTAAGCTTCTTTCCTTCGGTCTGCCTAGTGGTCTGTGTGACTGGATTGCTGACTTCCTGAGGGAGAGGTCCATCCGAGTGGTTATCGATGGCTGCTCGTCCGGTCAGTTAGGTATTAACGCCGGAGTTCCTCAGGGGTCGGTGCTCTCGGCTACACTGTTTTTGCTGCACATCAATGACCTGCTAAAACCCGGAACCTTTGGGTACGCAGACGACAGCACGGTTGCTGAGAGATACGTGTCCGGCGCACGGGCTACTGGGACTGAAATCCGGTCTCTCCGGGAGGCCATGGTTGAGCGCTTGAACCTGTCTTTGGAGGCAGTCTCCGAATGGGGCGATGCCAATCTAGTCAGTTTCAATGCAGCTAAGACCCAGGCGTGTCTTTTTTCCGCAAAAATGAGCCTATTCCACCCGGCTCCATCTTTCCGTGGTGTAACCGTGCCGATAACGGACCATCTCGACCTTCTTGGTGTTACTTTAACATCGACTCTCAATTTTGGTCCATTCATTGAGGCAAAAGCTCAGTTGGCTGCAAAAAAGTTGGGGATCCTTGCAAAGGTGAGACGGTACTTCACGCCTGAACAGCTGCTCAATTTGTATAAAGCGCAAGTTCGGTCATGCATGGAGTACTGCTCTCACCTCTGGGACGGATCTGCCAAATATCAACTTGATGCACTTGAGTCGATTGACAAACGAGCCAAGAGGCTTATCGGCCACGATGCACTGGTCGCCTCAAAGCTCCAGAGCCTTGAACATCGACGCCAAGTGGCCAGTCTGTCGGTTTTTTATCGGTTACATTTCGGGGAGTGTGCGATGGAACTGCACAATTTGATTCCGCCTAGCCCTTTCCATCACCGGACAACAAGACGTACGGCAATGCGCCACCGCTATATGTCGACATCCCACCCATACGTACAAAGCGTTTTGCGAATACTTTCATTGTACGCACAGCTAAGGAGTGGAATTCCCTGCCGGAGTCTTTGTTTCCTGATAGCTACAACCTTGGGGTCTTCAAGTCAAGAGTGAATAGGTTACTTCTAGGCAAGCGTGCTTCACCGTCGATCACATCATCGCTTACCATCAGGCGAGATAGTGGTCAAACGCGAGCCTATCGATAATAAAAAAAAAAAAAAAAAAAAAAAAACAAAAATAAAAATATGTTTTGGACAGCCTCGTCGCCCAATTATGCGGTTGAGAGCCAGTATAAATGTTTGTGACGTTAGATCTGATGCGAGTTCCAAATGCACCGCCTTTGTTGCCATGCAAACGAATACAACGAAATAACCTTTTCTCGTTCTGACGCCTCGACCCTTGTTTAGTTAAACACTAACAAATCCTGTGAAGTCCATCCCTGTGTGATAGAATGGTGGTGATTGCGTTATCCTCTCACTGGGTAGGTCGGCCATTAATTGGTATTGTTTCGATGGTTTGAAGCGATAACATTTTACACAGTCTTGCAGGTATTTTTTAACCGTGTTATTTCCTCCTGTTATCCAATATTTTTGTCTCAATGTAGCCATAGTTAGTCCCGCTCCACCGTGTAGTGTTATAACATGCGCACGGGCAATCAGTAGATGTGCCAGCTTGCTGTTTTTTTGGGATGATAACAGGGTGTTTTGTTTCTTCAGGTAAGTTTGAATTCTGTAATCTCCCTCCGACGCGTAAAATGTTATTTTCATCTTGGTAAGGGCAAAGTTTCTGAAGTAGAATAGAATGAAGAATTGAAAACATTTATTCGACATAGACACAACACAACAACAACAATCACAAAGTAACAGAGAAGAATAGTAAAAAAAGTACAAACAAGGTTTAAGAATGATTGCGCCGAGCGTGCCCACACCGAAAGGGTCCCCTATTGTTGCTTACCCTTCCTTTTGTTTTTAAATCTTGGATTTCTTGTCCGTAATGTTCATTTTGTACATGTTTTATAATTATGTTAGTGGCGCATCGAATATCAGCGAGTGTTAAATTACATTGTTTTGACGCGGGCGCGTCATTCATGTTTGTATGATTCATAGCTGTGTCTTCCCTGTGACGATTGTTTCGTGACGTGTTTGTTATGAAACGCGACACCCAAGCTACGATGCGTATTATAGTCATAATACAGCTGTTCTTTTTAAGGAGTTCTGTTACAAAGTTCATGTTTTCAGTAGCTCTTGACGTAACTGCATGCACCTTTTTAACTTCAATGTCTGGTGTCTTAAACGTGTCATATGTTTCAGGGATGATTTCATTGTTAAGCCATTCGGGTCCATCAAACCACAGAGGAAACTTGTGTAACTGAGAAGGTAGTAGTCCACGTGACGCGCAGTCGGCTGGGTTTTGCTCCGATCTTACGTGCTTCCAACTACCTGCGGGTACTACTGATGTTATCTCCTGAACTCTGTGACCGACATAGGCCTTCCATCGCGAGACATCGCTCTTTAGCCAGCCAAGCACGATCATTGAGTCCGTCCATGCTGTTACTTTAATGTTAGGTTTATCGAGGCAATGTTTTATTTTCTTGACCAGTTGAGCTAACAGCTGTGCACCGCATAGCTCAAGTCTGGGAAGTGTTAGTTGTTTTTGGATTGGAGCGACCTTTGTTTTTGCCGCAACCAATGCAATTTGTTGCTGTTTTCCCTCTGTAACCTTGCTGTACACTACGCACGAGAACGCTTTTTCCGATGCGTAGCAGAATGCGTGTAATTCCCAATCGTTGTTTGCTTCTCATCCTAGCCATCGGTTAATTTTGAAAGGTTGCATGTTTGTTAACTCAGTTTTTAGTGTTCTCCATTCCTTTTCTATTTCATCCGGAACAGTATCATCCCATTCGATTTTGTACTTCTAGATGTGTTGGAATAAAATTTTTGCTTTGATTGTTATTGGAGATAGCAACCCCAAAGGATCAAAAATTGTTGATATGTCGCTTAAGATTTGCCGTTTTGACGAATTTTTGTTAATGCCAATGTTGTTTTTGTTTTTTAATGTGGGTGAAAATATAAATTCATCTTGTTTCGGATCCCATGCCAAGCCTAATGCTTTGGAAGCTGATGCCTCTGTAAAGCTTAAACTGACTGGGCTAACCATATGTTCTGGCAGATCTAGCAGTTGATGTTCGTTACTCGACCACTTTCTGAGATTGAACCCTCCTTCTTTCAATAGCTGTATAAGTTGGTCTCTTGTATCTCGGGCCTCGTCCATGGTATCCTTTCCGAATAACGCATCGTCTACAAAGAATTGGTTGAGTAAGATGTTTTTAGCTTACGGGTACTTGTCACCTTTGTCCATTGCTAGCTGTTGAAGTGTTCGGAGTGCTAGAAAGGGAGCTGCCTTAGTACCATAGGTGACTGTACGTAGTTGATATTCTCTTAGTAGTTGCCGTGGACAGTTCCACCACACTATTTTTTGTAAGTGTTGATGTTCCGGATGTACCATTATAAATCGGTACATTTTCTCAATGTCTGATGTTAAGACGTATTTGTATTGTCTCCATTTCAGCAAGATGCTAAGGATATCTTTTTGTAGATTCGGTCCCGCCTCCATTAAGTCATTAAGACTGTGTTTTGAACTGGTTTTTGCTGACGCGTTGACCACAACTCTAAGTTTCGTTGTGATAGCACCTGGCCGTACAACCCCGTGGTGCGGGAGAAAATACTCCATGTTTTCGTTCCTAGTGTTGCTTTCGACTTGCTCCATGTGACCCATTTCTTCGTATTCCTCCATGAAAGCTTTATAATCTTTTGCAAACGCATGTTTTTTTGCCATCTTTCGCTCTAGTAGTTGAAATTGAGCGATGGCCTGTGGTTTCGATATTCCTAAGTGTTCAATAAAATTGTCCTTGAGGGGGAGACGAACTTGGTATCGTCCATCAGGAAGTCGTGTTGTTGTCTCTTTATACAGCTGTTCGCACTTGTTGTCAGGATCCAAATCATCTCTGTTTTCTTGCATAGACTCCTGTTCCCAGAATTGGGCAAGATCCTGAATGTTGTTGACAATTACATGGCAATTGAACGTTTGTAATTACCACATACTACCCAGCCTAATTGTGTTTGTTGTGCTATGATGGATGACGTGTTTGTTTTTATTAACCCCTCTAACAGTATTTCGGAATATACATCGGCTCCTAATAGTAAATCTATATCCTGAGGTATGTTGAAATCAGGATCAGCGAGTTGTAAATGTTGTATATGTTCAAAACTACCTTTATTTACTGTTTTATTTGGCAGTTTGTTTGTTATTGTTTTCATAATAAGTGCATTAATGTTAATGTTGAAGTCATTATAAATCGCTTGGCACTTAAGATGGAGCACTCCTTTACATTTGGTGGTGGCTGAAGCACCAACACCTGACACCACCGCGCTCATTTTGCTTCGTTTTAACTGCAATATTTGTGCAGCATTTTCTGTAATTAGGCTAACCTGAGAGCCCTGGTCTAATAAAGCGCGTAAGATGATCGTAGTTCCATCATAGGCTATTGTTTTGACCTGGGCCGTGGCTAGCAGTACCTCATTTGAGTTGTCATGTGCTAAATGCGTGTTCAATTGTTGACCTACATTAGCCCTGCCAGTTCGCGATTTTGCAACTCCAATCGCCTCATGCAAAATGCTGCTATGTGGTTCATCGCAGTGCTTCCATTTTTTTTCCGACGAACATTTTTCGCCGTTATGACTAAATAGGCAATTCAGACATACATGTAGGTTGTTTGCGGTCTTTAACCTTTCTTCTGGTGACATACATAAAAATTCTCTGCAATTATAGAGCCCGTGTTGCTTATTACATTTCGGACAAGTTATAAAGGAATGATGAAATGTTTGTTTGTTATGGATTGTTCTCGGCACGTTCTTAGTTCCCCCTTGAATGGTCTGTTGCTGCACCTTAGGCTTGCTGTATGTTGCATTATGAACTGTCTTTGGCTGAATGTGGACTGTGGACTGTTAAAGTTTCTTGGGCGGTTCGTGTTTGTGCCCGATTCCATTGACATGAACTTGGTTTCAATGAATTTCAGAAACTCGTTTAATGGTGGCATTTCCCTTGGAATTTTTCATGGATTCATTGAATGACTGGCGTGTGTCTGCGTCCAGCTTTTGCATTAGTGTGGGAACTACTATGGGGTCCCAACTAGAAGTGTCGTACTGCAGATTCTTAATAGCCTGAAGGCACTCTATGGTCGTGTCATGCATCCTTTTCAGTAGAGATACCGTTGGGGTTTGTATGTTGGGTAGATTTAGTAAAATGTTTGCCTGGTAGGTAAATAATAGCCTCTTATTATCGTACCTCTGTTGAAGAATCTGCCAACTAGCTTCGTAATTATCAGCACTGATGTTCATGTGCTGTATTAATCGCTCGGGTTCTCCCTTCAATTTCGCTTTCAGATGTTGCATTTTTGAGCATTTGAGATGAAAGTGTTGCGATGCACAATTTCCACGAATAAGTCCTTGAATGTTGTCCACTGGGCATAGCTACCACTGAAAATCGGAAGTTCAATTTTGGGCGTGGACTTTTCCTGATGTTTGTTATGCCAAATCCTCTTGTTTATTTGTTCCTTGGTGAATTCATACAGCCTTTCTAATCTGTTGTAATCACTTTCAAATGCTTGCGTGTTGACCAACAAGTTATCAAGTTTCCAATAAGTACTATCGACTTTTTCCCAACGTTGCGTTATTGTTCTCAATTTGTCTTCAAGTTGCCACTTTTCTTTTAAATTTTCAATGTCCATGTCCCGTACTGTTCTCTCAAACGCTTTGATGTTTGACCGCTGCTCATTCATCAAATCTTTAGTCTGTTGGTCCACGGCTAACTCTTTGTATGACGTGTTCTTCACATCGTCCGCGATCTCATCGCTCTCCTGTTGTCCTGGAACATTTTCTTGGGCACATGACCTATCTTCTTGTTTTTGTAACTTACTAAATGAAGAAAATTGATCATCATCGATTTTCGCCAATAAGTTTTGCTTCGACTTCCTTATAATGCACTTCGTTTCTTCGTATATTTGTTCCAGACGCTCGTAAATGCGATTTTCGTAATAAGGTCCAGACTTCTTGCCTTCAAACAAAGCTAAGGATGTCGTTCTTTTTAAACTCACTCCAATACTCCTCCAGCTTTTGAAGTCTGTCATCATGATATTCAAGAGTGGTTTTACGTGTAGAACTATCTTTCTTAATGTTTTCGTTTATTCTTTTGATAGCGTCAAGATTTGTAGATTGCAAGTTAAGTAAAGCATCGTAAGAAGCCATTGTTGTTTAACGGTGATTTGTGCTCACAATAAATCCAAAATTTCAGAAAAGTAAGTAATATGGAACGTGCTCACCGGATTCGCTGCTTACGCTTGCTGCTCTTATTCTTCACCCCGATCTGTGTAGTTCTCACTCACTATCACTGTTCACACTGTTTTTGTTTAATGTTCAAATGTTCCCGCGAGTGAAACGTACCACGGCACTGATTCTACTCTTAACGGCTCGAAGGACCAAAATGTAAGAGCAGGAGCCTTTACACTTAATGTTACATGTTCAATAAAATAAATGTTAATGTTAAAAAGGTATTTAATACTAAATTGCACTAAAATAATGTAATAATAAAATTATAGAAAAATGTTATAAAAATGTTGTAAAAACGTTATAAAAAATGTTGAATGTTGCGCGAGCTCGATACAAACCGAAGACTGACGTACTTGCGTACGTGCCGATGCTACATGTTATAAATTGACAAAAGTTGCAGTATTTTAACTAGGCCAAAGTACAATGTGCGGTTGCTAACCGTACAAGTAGCTATAGAGACTAATGTGAAGTCCTGTTGTGTATTCATCACATCGATTTCCTGTTGTAGCTTACTGTTAACGTTGTCTAAAGCATTTAGATGTTTATTTATGGTTTTGTGTTGCTTTGCTATTATGTTTTCAGTTCTTTGTAGTACATTGTGCTCTGCTTAGACAATAGATGTCAAGTTTTTTCATAACTGACCTTGGTGTTTTAGATTACGGGGCACAAGCTCAATGTCCTGTCTGTATTTTTCTGCGAAACTTTCGTCTAATACTCCGAACAATGAGTTTGCAATTGAGCCGACAGCGTTGATAAGGCCGCGTTGTGTTCGTAAACGCTCGCCGTAATGCTGGCTAAGCAACAGCTGGTTGTAGTATTGCAGTTCGTTGTAATCGTGACGTATTTGTAGAAGTAACATATGACAGTGACTTTATTCCATAATTGGTTCGCATGTTCTATCGAGGTAGCTTATAAATTCCTTGATGGCTTTGTCTCCTTGCCAGTATGAATACATGCCAAAATATGTGACTAGTTTCCACTTGTCCCGAATTAATTGTACTTTCCCCACAGTGTCAAAGTACAACGTTTTGTTGGTATCGAATTGCGTGGTACAATATGTTAGCTATAAAACTTCCAAGTGACTAATCGGACATAATAAGTGTTAAACTATATAAACATTGTTTAATCTCACGTGGATAATATAAATAACACAGTTTTTAAGCAGTGAATATTGTGAAAAAAGTGCAAATACGTTCCGTAAACTGTTACGCGTAAAAACCTCCGAAAGAGACTAGCAAGTGATGTGCTTAGTGGTGAACACCATTGTTGTGAGTGTATTAGAACGATGTAACCTGAAAAAAAACCGTGTAAAGTGCCGAAATACAAACTTTATTTTCGTTGTAACCTCACATCGAACAAAAATTCGCTCACATTAAAACTTGCAACTCATTTGTTTATAATAGTAACGCCACCTAGCGACTTAAAGTAGAACGCTAACAACATTGCTATTACTGCCGCCATCTAGCTAGACTTCTAAGAACTTCTAACTAAATATTGATTGACATTATACGATCTCTCAAGTTTGAATTGAGTTAGGAAGTGATACTTGCTAACTCCAAAAGAGGGCGTTTTCTTAACTTACACTAGCGATTGAGGAAATAAAAGAGTTACTATTAAACATGCAACAAGAAATAAGACAGCAGAAAATCGAAATGCTAGAATTTAAAGAAAACATACAATCAACAACAGCATTAGTGAGAAATTTAAAAACATAGAAATAAAAAATGAAGGTGTTGAGAAAAAAATTCAAGAACATGGCAACACAATTAGTAACTTTGAAAGACATATAAGACGTAAGAATTTGTTTATGTTCGGAGTAGAGGAAGATGAAAAATCCTACCATGAATTAGAGGAAAGAATAATAAAAATAATAAATACATATTGAAAGAGTTAAAAGAATAGGAAAGAAAGGCGAGAAGGTAAGACCAGTCATAATATCGATTACTACAAACGGTTTGAAAATAAAAATCCAGAAAAATGCCAATCTTCTGCGTAACACGCAATATACATAAAAGAAGACTATCCATTGGAAGTCCTGAACAAGCGCAAACAGCTGCAACCAGCATTGAAGATGATTGAAGATGGAAAAAGAACTAGGCAAAATAGCCTTTATTAAATACGATAAACTGATTGTACTGGACAACAATAAGAACACTTTTCGTAACTACACAAATAAAATAAATTTGTCAGAATCTCCAGAAACAAATAATCCCAACAACCAACAAGACAAACAAACAATAAAGCAAGTTCCAAAGAAAAATAAATCTGAAAACATGAAAGACTATATCTTACAAAAAGCAAAATTAACCTTCAAACACAAAGGCAGCAATCATGAACAACCAAAAACATCACAGCAAGATACAGCATAGTAAACGCAAATGGACCCTCCTCATCTCTATCTCCTAGTACGTCCGGTCACCGAGGGAGAGTTTGACCATAACCCTCCAAAGAAAAACAAACAAAAGAACAAAACGATACATATCTGCTCTTATAATGTTAGAACCTTATCTTCAGCAGAAAAACTTCTTGAATTGAAAACAGCACTACAACAAATTAAGTGTGATGTACTCGGAATACGCGAGGTGCGCCGCTTTGGTGAAAAAAATATAGAAGACGAAGAGTATATCATGTATTATATAGGCCAAACAAAAGGTCTTTATGGTGTGGGAGTACACTAGTAAAAAAAGAACACAAAGAAAATAAACCTCTAATAAACTTCACAGGTATATCAGAAAGAGTTTGCTTATTGGAAATAGAATTTGAAAAGAAAACCTTTGCAATTTTACAAGCCTATTCTCCAACGGAGAGCTCTACACTGGAAGAATTGGACAACTTCTACGAAGATCTAAAAATAGCCCACCAAATGACTTCCTCCAAATACACAATTTCAATGGGCGACTTCAACGCTCAGATTGGATTAGCAAAGCCCTATGAAAACAAAGTTGCTGGCAGATTTGGATGTGAAAAAAGAAGCAAACGATGAGTGAATTTGATCCAATATGCACATGAACATAACCTGAAAATACTAAATACAAAATTTCAATTAAAAAAGAAAAAAACAGGTGGTCCTGGATCTCTCCAGATAAAAACACGAGAAATGAAATAGACTATATGATGACAACAAAACCATACCTATTTTCCAAATATGAAGTGTTAACCAACTTTAACTTTGGATCAGACCACAGACTAATAAGAGCAACTCTAAACCTAGCAAGAAAAAGAAGCCGACGACACTTTGGTACGCAACAAGCCACTCTGAAAACAATAGAAGAACAAAAAACCTACATCACGCACCTAAATGACCATGTTGAAAGTCTGTCAAAAATTCATGAAGAGTCTACAATCAACCAATATTGCCAAAAGATTGAGGCCTCTATAAAAGACAGTTTAAAAACATAAAAGGAAAACAAAGGAAAAAGATTTTGAGTGAAGAGGCTAAGGTACTTATTCAAAAAAGAAGTAAACTGCAAAATAAAAATAAATTGTGCAAAGAAGACAAAGAGAAATTGAGAGAACTATACAAAATAACAAATAAAGCAATAAAAAATGCTATGCAACCAACCGATCAAATATAATATACAGACATCTGGAAACCTCAAGAAGTGCCAAGAAAGCATTTAAAGAGCTAAACAACTCAAAAACTTGGCTTACATTTTTAAATTCTGGTCCTAACAAGATCAAATCCCGCAAGGAAGTTATCAACATAGCAACTGATTTCTATGCTAAGTTATATAGTCAACAAAATTCAATACAGACACACAAAGAAGTACGAACTACACAATCCAATTTTGAAATGTTCGAAGAGTATGAGGTCTTGAAAAACATAAAACTAAAGTTGGAAAAATGCCCAGGACCAGATGGAATCAGAAACGAGCATTGCTTGCCCCACTGACATATCTATTCAATAAGATCCTTACGGAAAAACAAGTGCCAGAGGCCTGGACTGAATCAGAAATTGTTTTACTTTACAAAAAAGGTGACCCGGCAGACATAGGAAACTACCGTCCAATAAGCCTTATGTCTTGTCTCTACAAGTTGTTTGCATCATGTCTACTGAATAGGATATCCCTCGACAAAGATGAACACCAACCCTACGAACAAGCCGGTTTCAGATCGGGCTTCAGTACAATTGATCACATCCGTGTGGTGGAACAGGCAATAGAAAAATACATGGAGTTCCGCAGACCACTATATTTAGCATTCATAGATTACAAAAAAGCTTTTGATTCCATTTCTCACCACAGCATCTGGGAGGCTCTAACTTGTCAAAATATAGATACTAAATATATAAACATCCTGAAAAATATCTACAAGAAAAGCACTAGCAGAGTCAGGTTAGAGAAGACAGGTGAATGCTTAGAAATCAATAGAGGGGTGAGACAAGGCGACCCAAAATCACCTAAACTATTTACAGCGGTACTGCAGAATATTGTGAAGGATCTGCCTTGGTCAATGCAGGGAATCAAGATGGATGAAGGTTCATGAGCCACCTAAGGTTTGCAGACGATACAATCCTGTTTTCGGATAATCCAGAAAAACTAAACGTTATGATAAACGATCTGGAGGCTGCAAGCAACCGGGTGGGATTAGAGATGAACCTAACTAAAACTAAAATTATGACTAATGATAAAGTGGTACCCACCTTAGTTAACAATGAACCACTGGAATATGTTGAAACAACTGTCTAATAAAGCGAAAAAAAAAATAGAATAAATAGACAGACGAATAGCCTAATCTTGGAAGAAGTTCCAAAAAGAGAGGGTCCACAAAGAGATATTAAAATCTCAGCTCCCAATGAAACTGAAGAAGACTGTTATGGACTCAGCGATACTACCATGTCTAACCTAAGGCTGCCAAACATGGACATTTGCAACAAAAGCAAAGTTTAAAATTCAAACCACACAGAGAGCAATGGAGAGAAGTTGTCTAGGAATCACCTTGAGAGACAGAGTCAAAGCTACTGACATACGTAGCAGAACTAAGATAACTGACGCTTTAATCTTCGCCCTGAGACTTAAGTGGAAATGGGCTGGCCATGTAGCTAGGTACACTGACAATAGATGGACAGTAACGATAACAACATGGGAGGGACCACAGGGAACCAGAAGCAGAGGTAGACCATGCTCCAGGCAAGATGAGATAAAGGCAATTGCGGACAGAAACTGGTTTGAGCAAGCGAAAAACAGGGACATATGGAGGAGGCTTTTACCCGAGAGGGGTCCATGCATGAGACTTGAATGTGTATTTTAATTCAACAATCTTTAGTATCAAATTTAATAATAAACTTCAAAATCTAATCTAATAATCAATTCTAATGTGATAATTTGATAATCAATTTCCAATAAAAATTAATAAAATTATTAATTTAAATTATTAATTTTTTATTTATTATTTAATAAAATTTATATTTATTTAATTTAACAATCAATTCTAATATCCAATTTAATAACCAATGTTAATAGGTACCTAATTCATAAATCAATAATTAATATAATCTTATGACTTCTAGATTTAACATTCTAACTTGATTTAATATTTCTTGACATCATAGCAATATTTGAAGATTAAGAGAACAATTTTGTACATTTTACCAACCTTCTGTACCTTATTTACGCAAATAAATGAATTTTTGTTTTTGTTTTGTTTGTTTTGTTTAATAATTTTAATATTAACTAATTGATTGCAATCAAGGCACATGACAGATTGATTTTTGTCATTATTTGTTATTTTACCAATTCAACAATTTGTAATTTTTATCACTTAAGGAAATTCATTTCCTTAAGTGATAAAAATTACAAATGCATGCATGTATGGAATGAATAAAGCTATTTTTATTTCATTTATTTTTATTTTATATGTAGCTGTAGTTGGTAATATTATACCTAAGAACAGTAAAAGTGATACTGCAATGTTTACAATTTAAAGGTAGAACTGATCATTTAACTACAGGGCGCCGTTCATGTAGCCTTTTTTGGTTTTTAGAGTGACTACTCTGACAAGTTCATCTTTCCCTGGATGCACTTCCATTACACGACCCATTGGGCATTTTTCTGCGGGTATGTTTTTGTCATGTATCATTACTAAATCACCCACGTTGACATTTTTCTGTTGTTTCGTCCGTTTGTTTCTGGTTGATAGTTGAGTCAAGTACTCTGTTTTCCATCTCTTCCATAAATTTTGGAATAGTTTTGACACTAGATGCCACCTGGTTCTGGCGTCGTCTGCTGTGTCAATTATGGTTAAACCTGGTCGTGCTGATAGGAAATGGGCTGGTGTGAGGCTATTTAGATCCTTCAGGTCTTCTGATAGTGCACAAAGCGGTCGTGAGTTCAGGCAAGCTTCTAGTTTTGATAACAATGTGGTGTATTCTTCAAACGTAAGTTTTTGTTGCCCAATCACGCGTTTGAGATGGTGTTTGAGGCTTCGCACGGCTCTTTTCCAAAGTCCTCCCGCATGAGGCCAGGAAGGTGCGTTGAAATGCCATTCAATTTTTAGCTCTGTTATCTCTCTAAAGAATGAGTCATATCCGCTGATTATCCAGTAATTTTGTCGAATGTTTGACAAAGTAAGGCGCGTTCCACCGTGGTAGGTTAGCTCATGAGCGTATTGTATTATCAGCGTGGTAAGTCAATGGTTGTGTGGTAATACAATTGGGTGTTTCATATCTGAGTGCATTTCTTAATCTGCCCCCTACTCGCAAAATATCATCTTGATCTATGAAAGGGTGTAGTGGTAAAAGTTTACTTTTCGAATGCACGTTTCTATTTTTATGTAAGTGACTGATGTCACTGGAAAACTCCATATGTTGCACACTTTTAATAATCATCAGTTTTGCGCGACGGAGTTCCTGTAATGTGAGATAGGGTTGACGGCCTGCCTTGGCCGTAAGTAGGCGTAGTATCCATGAAAAAACACGTACGATTTTTGTGAAGGATTTCAATTTGTTTAATAAATGGTGGGTAATCTTTGGTATGGTCATGGTTGTTTTCTGGTGTTTTCCGCAACTACTGCATTAGCCCGTTTTATCTCTAAGCTGGTTTCATAAGTTGTTTGAGGTGTGTCATGGTTTTGGAATGGTTGGATCCATGATGGCCCTTGCCACCACAGATCGTGGTTTTTTAATTGTTTGGTTCTCAACCCACGGCTGGCACAGTCAGCTGGATTTCAATGGTTTTGACATAACCCCATTTTTCTTTTGGTACTATTTTGGTAATAGCTTTCACACTACGACTCACACACTACTTGAATCAGTCCAGCAATATATCTCCTGGTTATAAGACTCCAAGAAAGTCTGTATTTTTTGCATGAGCTGTGATAATAGTTGGGTACCCATTAACTCCAACCTTGGTATTGATATATCTTTACTAACAGGCACTAATCTAACTTTTGCTGCAACTAGAGTTAACTCGTTAGCATTGTTTTGGTTACTGAACCATTTAAGGTTGTATAGGCAATTTGTGCAACAGTTTAGACGGTTGACAGTTTTTAGTTTTTGCTCATACGACATTTGCAGAAATTGGGTACACATCCATAACCCGTGGTCAGCATTACACAATGCGCAGGTGATTGACCGCGACACATGTAACGATTTCGTATGATTTTTCATGTTGTTTGGATAATTTTTGTTTGATGACTACTGGTTATTTGAACTATAATATTTCTTCTGATTTGCTGGAAAATTTTGGTTTTGTGGTTGGGTGTTGGTCTTTCGGTTATTTGATTCTTGTTTACGCCTTGATGCCTCTAAGGTGGTAAACTTTTTTCCATGAAATCTAAGAACTCTTGAAAGACTGGTAATTCCCTGGGATTTTTCACCGACTCAATGTGTTCAGTGAATGACTCACTGTCAAGTTTCTGGGCTAACAAAAGCACCAACAGCGGGTTCCAGGTGGTGATATCTACTCCTAGGTTCTGTATTGCGTGGAGACATTCTTTAGTCACGTCAAGCAGTTTTTTAATCGCCCCGATGGATTGTTGCTGCATACTAGAAATGTTCAGTAATATGTTGACGTGAGACGTGATAATTAGTCTACTGTTGCCATATCTGTGGTTCAGTATTGCCCAGCATACCTCGTAATTCTCTGTGCTAATCTGAAGATGGTGGATCAGACGCACAGTTTCTCCTGATACTTTACTTTTTTTAAACTGCATTTTTTGTGCGTTTGATAAAGATAGATTAGTTTCTGTGAACAAGTCTTTAAACGACGTCCATTGGTGGTAGTTGCCTTGGAATGTTGGAATATCCCTTTGTGGAGTAAATTTGTCGCGATGCGATACAGAACACATTTTAGAGTTGATGGTTTTCCTCAAATCTTTATACATTTTTTCATATCTGTTGGACTCTTCGTGGTACCAGACAACCTCATCTTCGTTTTCACCTTCTATATCCCAGTGCAGGCTGTCTATAAAAGTCCAACGACTTAGAAGAGACTTTAATGCATCGTCGAACTCCCACTTGTTCTGCAATTGATCGATTTCTATGGAAGCTACTATTCTCATGAAAGCCCTAAAGTGGATAGTCTGCTTTTTCATCATTGTGCCGATAGTCGTGACGGCCAATGGTATTATAGCCAAGAGCCTTGACGAACATCTAAGGAGGCTCTCGTTGGGCAGCTGGATCAAGGGCTTGATCCAGAAAGCGGTACTCCTGGACACAGCGCGTATCGTTAGGAGGTTCTTCTCTCAGGGGCCCTGACCACCGGTAGCTTGGACCCTGTTCCCGATACCGGTGGGCTACTATTTTTTATATTTTTAAATGTTTTTCTTTTTTGTATGTATTTTGTAAAAATATTTAAAAATGTAATAAATAAGAAAGAAAATTAAATAAAGAACATAATAATCAGTTTAAATATTCAATCGATATTGCTTCTGGATCTATTCTAGCTTCGAAACACTTGATAATTGAAAGCTTATACTGATAATTGTGTATAATGAATACCTACCTGCACTACCTGAATACCTTGCACGCGAGTTGCAAAATCTAACCCATCCGGTACCCGTCCTAGATCTTTAGTTGTTCAGTTAGCATCTCCACGGCTGCGCGATTAACTTCTAGCATCCGTTATCAAGTTCAACCATAATAATACTAAAGAAAAACTAAACTGTGGGCACTTGGGATTCACCGGCAACAAGTCACCTGTATATGTTGTTGAACACCTGTCTCCTACGAACAAAACACTTCACGCAGCGACCAGGATTAAGGCCAAGGAAATGAATTACAAGTATGTGTGGGTCAGAAGCGGAAAGATATTTGTGAGAAAGTTAGATGGCACGGAATACATATTAATTAAGAACATGAGTAGCCTAAGTAAAATCATATAACTTGCTTCAAATATTTTTGCATCATAGCATGCCATAGTGCCTATTTATTGTAAAATTCAAGAATTTAAGCATCTATTACCAAAATTGTAGAGGCTTGAGAACTAAAACCAATATTTTTTACTGTAACCTTTGTTGTCAGGATTATGATGTTCTAATTTTAACCGAAACTTGGCTGAATGGTGGTGTGCTCAGCAGTGAGCTCTTTGATAATAGGTATGTAGTCTACAGAAGAGATAGGGAAACAACTGGCTTTCATCCCAATAAAGACGGAGGAGGAGTTTTGATAGCCGTTTCAACTAAAATCAATTCCAAACGTATTGATAAATGGCAAAGTAAATGCGAAGATCTCTGGGTCACTATCGATATTTCAACTACGCGAAAACTTGCTCTCTGTGCAGTCTACCTCCCTTCACCAGTATGTCTATCAACGTTTGAACATTTCATCGAACACTGTAATAACGTGTTTGAAACAACTAACATCCCAACTTGTATAGTAGGGGATTTTAATATGGGCATAATAAACTGGACCCCAGTTGCAATTAACAGTTCACTGCCCAGCACATGTTTAAGATTATTAGAGTTCATGGATGTTAGTAAGCTAACACAGCACAATCTCGTTAGAAACTGTTCTGCTCGAATTTTAGACCTAGTTTTATCTACTATTCCTTCTTGCACAGTGAGTGAATCTACTATCTCTTTAACTGCTGTTGATCGACTACACCCGCCGCTTGATCTTACTATTTCATTATTAAAAGAAAATTATCTGCCATACAATCAACATAACACGAGGAAAAACTTCCACAGAGCTAATTATGAAAAAATTAAATCCTATCTAAATGAACAAGACTGGGATCAACTATTTGCAAGTCAAAATGATGTGGATAACATGGTAAATGTATTCTATGACGTCTTAAACACGGTCATCAATAAATTTGTACCAAATTGTAAGCCAATGTCTAGTCGTTATCCCCCATGGTTTGATAAATCGATAATAAATGCTCTCAAAGCAAAAATAAGCTAAGATTGCGCTTCAAGATATACAGAAACCCGCGAGATGAAATTGAAATAAAAATAATTGCAAAACGCTGCCTAAATTTAGGTAAAAGTTTATATAGTCTTTATATGAACAACCTAGAATCAAAAATCAAAGATAATCCCAAACTGTTCTGGACTCACGTTAAGACTAAGCGCGGAGGATCTAGTGTCTATCCATTGACAATGACTGACGGACAGACTACAACGTCTAAGGGCTCGACTATCTGTGACCTATTTGGTAATTATTTCTCATCTGTCTACACCCCTGAAAATAACACAGGATTCAAGATCGAGTCAAGCTATCTTAGTTCACTGGAAACTAATAGCCAGTGTCTAACAACCCCAGACTTGGACATGGATTCGTTACTCAGAAAACTGCAATCTCTGAACGTTGGGAAAGGAGCAGGACCAGACGGAATCCCACCACTTTTTATTTCTACCTGTGCGTCGGTATTGGTCTCTCCATTACTAAAAATATATAAGATGTCTTTAGCCACCGGTACTTTTCCATCCGAGTGGAAAAAAGCCAAAATCGTTCCAGTGCACAAGTCGGACAAAAAGGAGACTATCTCAAACTATCGGCCCATTGCGATCCTCTCCGCTTTCGCCAAGATATTCGAATCAATTATCTGTCCCCATATCCAACATCATTTTAGCCTTTATCTTAACGATCACCAAAATGGCTTTGTAAAGTCAAGGTGTACTGCCACAAACCTTATGTCTTTTACGGAGTCCCTGATAGAAACGATTGACACGAATAAGCAGTTTGATGTGATATACACCGATTTCAGTAAGGCGTTTGATAAAATCTCCCACTCCATACTGATAAAAAAACTAGCAACATATGGTATCACGGGACCCTTGCTGAAGTGGTTGGAATCATACCTCGCTAACCGTGAATTTTACGTTGTGGTAAATGGTTTTCGCTCTACCAACAATTATCGTATGACTTCAGGTGCCCCACAGGGTTCCCACTTGGCCCCCATATTATTTGTAATCTTTATAAATGATCTCACTCATTGCTTTCACTTTGCAGAGTGTTTTTTGTACGCGGATGACTTAAAGTTTGCCAGAAAAATCGAATCATCCAAAGATATTGAGTTTCTGCAGGATGATCTGAACAGAGTTATTGAATGGTGCAAGATTAACAAAATGAAAGTAAACCTCGATAAATGCTACCACCTGTCATTTTCTAGAAAGGTTCACCCCATCCATTCGAGCTACTTTATAGAAAAACATAAAATTCATGAAGTAGAAACTATAAAGGATCTAGGAGTTCTGTTTGATAAAAAAGTAACTTTTATCCCCCACATCGAAAACACTATTAAAAAGGCTTCCAAAATGTTAGGATTTATACTGCGCAATACCAAGCTATTTGCATCTGCTGGATCTTTGAGAAGACTGCGTAATGTTCTGCCGACTTCAACCAAGATTGCGCTTGCACAATCTCTTCTGCTACCCATCCTTGATTATGCTGATGCCAGCTATCTTGACCTCACTGAAGTGCAACTTGATAAACTTGAGCGGCTTCAAAATGTTTGTATAAGGTTCATATTTGGTTTGCGCAAATATGACCATGTTTCTGAATTTCGTGTGAAACTCAAGTGGTTGCCAATTCGCCATCGCCGGAATGCTCATATTCTTTCTCTCTTGTATAATATTCTCTTTCTTCCTTCTACCCCAGTTTATCTCAAGAAACGGTTTCAGTTTCTGTGTGACTCGCACGTGAAAGTTCTTAGGTCATCGGACAATATGAAACTTAATATGCCAATGCATTCCACTACATTCCTAGACAAATCTTTTACTGTCCAGGCCACTCGTCTATGGAATGCATTGCCTGTGACTATAAGGCGCGCGCAATCACTGCCTGTTTTTAAGCGACTTGTGAAGGAGCACTACTGGTCACTGTTATCATAATGTTATACAACATGAATGAACAACACAGCTGAATTGTTTTCTTTTCTGTATATTAGTTATATGTATGTATTTATGTATCTATTTTTATTTTATTTTTGTATTTAGTACCTACTTTCATATTGAAATAATTATTTGTTGAAAATTTGCACCAAGTGCAAACCCATATTGTGTCCAGGCTGTCTCTTTCCATTCTTGGTTGCCTGGAAGAGATCGCGGATCGCGATAAGGCCGCCTGTTGTATGTTTGTTTTTGTTATAAGATGTCTTTTTGAACTATTTTTATCTTGGTGTACAATAAAGTATATATAAATAAATAAATAAATACCAAGGGTTTCAAACAAGTCAGCACTAAAAAATTGCTGTATAACAGCCTTGTCCGAAGCATACTGGAGTATTGTTGTGTTGTATGGAGACCGCATTACGCCACTCACAAACTTCTCTTAGAACGGGTCCAGAAACGATTTCTATGGCACCTTGCTTTTTCCAAAGGGAAAAGCAAGCAGTTGCCTTCTTATGTGTCCCGTCTGCAAACTTTCAGAATGCTCTCGTTATCGGCTCGAAGAGAAATGATGGATGCCCTGTTTCTGTACAAACTCCTCAGAAAGCAAATTGACTGCCCACAGTTACTGAGTCGCTTCAAGTTTCGTGCCCCAACCCGCTATCCTCGAAAACCCATCACTCCGCTTTACCCGCCCTTGCGTAGAACTGTCCTAGGTGCTAACTCACCAGTACCGCGAATGTGCAAAATATTAAATAGCTGCAGTGACCTGATTGACGTGCACCACGATAGCATAGACAAATTTTGTAAATTAATTATTAAATACTATTCGCACAAATAAGAGATAAAAATCCAATTGCCAATTTGTTAATTTATATACTAATTTAATGTTATTTAATTTTGTATTATTATCAAATGTAAATCATATATTTAATCTTAGTTTAATTTACTTTATTCATTTGCTATTTTATAATCAATCAATATATAATATAAATATATTTTTTAATTTAATTCATTATATTTATATTCAATCAAAGAAGTGCATGTGGTGTTAGCTTGTAAATAATTGTTGCACTTATAAATGTATATCGTGTTATTATATGAAATGTAATGTGTAAACAATTGTAAGCTAACCTGAAATAAATAAATACCTATATTCCGTCCAGCGTTGTTAATTTTTATGGATGCATACCAATCGAATTTTATAATTATTAACTGGCAACTACAGATAATAAAATGCAATACTTCATGGAAGCTTACAGTAGTGAAGCATTTTCGCTCCGTTATTTCGATTAATTAAAATTTACAGTTAAATCGAATTAACGAAGCAGTAAATATAGTATTGTAAATTAAATATTTGTTACATAATGATAATGTTATTGTAAATACGATTTGCAATTAAGGTTCATCCTTCCAATGAAGGTTACATTTTGAAAAAAGTAGTATTGGATTTATAAATATAGAATAACAGCAAATAAAATACTTGCCATTTTAGTATGATGAATCGATGGATTCTTCTCCATATAAATTGGAATCTTCACTTGAATACAATCATTTGTTATCAGGTGTTAAATCGATTAAAATTTATTCATTAATAAAGGCGATTGTTATAAGAAATTGAATCGGTACCGCATTAATTATTGCACTGTTGCTGAGAGATACTTGTCCAACGCACGGGCTGCCGGGCCGCAGATCCGGACTCTCCGTGAGGCCATGGTGGAGCGTTTGAACCTGTCCTTGCAGGCAGTCCCCGAATGGGGCGATGCCAATCTGGTCAAGTTTAATGCTGCTTAAACCCAAGCGTGTCTTTTTTCCGCTAAAAGAAGCCAATTTCACCCGGCTCTAACTTGCCGTGATGTAAGCGAGCCAATAACGGACTATCTTGAGCTTCTGGCCGTTACGTTAGCATCGACTCTCAATTTTGCGAAGGTGAGAAGGATAATTCACGCCGGAAAAGCTGCTTAACTTGTATCAAGTGCAAGTTCGATCGTGCATGGAGTACTGTTCGCATCTCTGGGACGGATCTGCCAAATACCAGCTTAATACACTAGAGTCGATTGAAAAACGGGCCAAGAAACTCATCGGCAATGAGGCACTGGTCAAGTCAAAGCTCCAGAGCCTTGAACATCGTCGCCGAGTTGCCAGCTTGTCGGTTTTTTATCGGTTACATTTCGGGGAGTGTGTTCTGCCCAGTCCGTTCCATCATCGGACTACCAGACGTACGGCGATGTGTCATCGGTACATGGTGGACATCCCACCCATATGCACAAAACGTTTTGGGGCGCACAGCTAAGGAGTGGAGTTCCTTGCCCGAGTCTGTGTTTCCCGATAGCTACAATCTAGGGATCTATAAGTCAAGAGTGAATGGGTTTTTCTAGGCAAGCGTGCTTCACTGTCGACCACATCATTGCTTACCATCAGGTGAGATAGTGGTCAAACGCAAGCCTATAGATTATAAAAAAAGAAATATTAAGCAGTTAAAAGTTAAATAACAGGCTGGACGGAGTGTAGATATAATTAATAGAGCACATTTTACTTAGCTGGGTTGGCAACACTGACCACGGTCGAAATCGCTCCGCCGTAATTAATTTGAAAAATATAGTTATTTTCCTCCAGTGAATCTAAAACACTAACAAGTGCGCTTAGTTTGCTATAAAAAAACTAGTGGAAGTGTTATCTCGATGATCGACTGTGAATTACGGTAAATGTGACTCTAAGAACTGATGTCGTGACTGTTGGTTACTACGCAAAATAAACGAAGACAAACCCATTAAACAGTAACCAGTAACTAGAAACACAGAATTGGGGTAACACTAATCGACAAAAGGAATGAAATTCAATAAAGCCTGACAATCACAAGTTTGGATGCAACGCGACACCTGTCATCGGTAACCAGGGCTGCGCAGCTCTAAAATGACGGCGATACCGGCGCGGCGCTCCGGGCCGCCAGCGCGACTGCGCCGCACTCGGTCGCTAAGCAACCACAGACATTTTCGTTTTGTTTATTTATAATTAATTATGGTTTTTTTTGAGTGAATTTTATAGTTATTATTGTTTATACTTTTGTGATAGTTGGTAAGTCTTGTGTAAGTGTAACTACTCTTTTTCTATTTTATGTTTGGCGCCGGCTGTAGCGACGCCGGAATAATTAGTGCTAGTCAACCTTCCACATCACTGGATGTTCAGCTGGTAAGATGCCCACATTGCTCCCAGGCTCGTTTTTTCAAAGACGAACGGGGGCTCAAGATTCACTATGGCAAGGTCCACAAACCTCATAGTGTACCTTTGTGCCCCCCAGCCACATCCCCGACATCAACACCTTTTGAAGAATCTTTGTGGAAAACATTGTCTAAATTCAAAAATTCCACTCCAGTCCTAAAAAGAGTTCCCCGGGGCGCGAGGCACTCTGTTGCTCTAAGTTTAGCGCGTTGTGTTCGTCACGTGACCCAGGAGAACTCTAAACGTGCCTGGGAGCACTTACTCACCTTCCCTTATAGGATTCTGCATGTCCAAAAAAAATTGGCAAATCAAAAATCATTAACAAATCAAATTAAAGAAAACTGCAAAAATTCGGCCCGCATTTTAGGCTGCAAATTACCGTTTTTTAATATTTCTCAGAAAGGTTTTGTGCTCATGTAGAATCTAAGTTAAGTGAGGGTGATATAAGGGGGGCGGCCAGACTACTGTTCAGCAGTGATGTGGTGGCGCCTTACTCTCCGGAGACTCTTGCAACTCTAGAAAGTAAACACCCAGCGCCTGAGACCATCCGTCTCACCTTCCCCGACCCGCCCGTCCCCCCCGACCCCTCGTTTAGGATTCATTTTTTTTCCAAATTACACCCCCGCAGTTGATCGCAGCCGTGAGCTCTTTCCGGAGTGGTTCTGCCGGCGGCCCCGACGGCCTGACTCCACAGCATTTGAAAGATTTGTTGAGTTCAGGCGCCGGGGAAGCTGGTGAGTCGCTCATGAAGGAGCTTGCGGTTCTGATCAATTTAATGCTCTCCGGCAGCGTGAACGATGCCGTCATCGATGTCTTGTATGGGGCTAACCTGTGTGCCCTGTGCATGAAGGACGGCGGCATTCGTCCCATTGCTGTCGGTTGCACCTACAGGCGTTTGGCAGTCAAAATATGTTGCAAGATGTATAGTGAATCGCTAGCAACTAAGTTCCAGCCCCTTCAACTTGGTTTTGGTTCCAGAGGGGGCTGTGAGGCTGCCGTACATGCCCTATCCTCATTTCTTAACTCTAAAAAAGGTGAGGTCATTCTCAAGGTTGACGTCAAAAACGCGTTCAACTCCGTGAACAGGGACACTTTGTTGGCTGAAGTAAAAAAAGAACTCCCCGAAATTTATGGTTTTATGTGGCAATGTTATAGGCATCCATCAAAATTATGGTATAAGGACAACATTTTGGAATCTGCAGTTGGTTGCCAACAAGGTGACCCTCTCGGGCCTGTCATTTTCAGTTTGGCTATTCATCCCATAATCCAACAACTAAATTCAAAATTTAACGTGTGGTATTTAGATGATGGAACGCTAGGAGGTGATGTTGACACCGTTTTGATTGACCTGCAACTCCTCAAACAGTAATTTAAATCTATAGGCCTGGAACTTAACCCCTCTAAGTGCAAAATTTACCTCTCTGACGTTACCAACAGACAATCGACTTAAGATAAATTTAGTGCAGTAGCCCCGCAAATCAAAATCTTAGAAAAAAGTTCTCTGCACCTCCTAGGTTCCCCTATTTTAGAAGAAAGTTTTTCATCTTTCATTAAAGACAAAATCAAACATTTTAATGATATTTCGGATGGACTCTCCAAAATTAATATACATTCGGCATTCACCCTAATAAGATATTGCTGTTTCGGTCCAAATTTTATGTATTTTCTCCGTTCTTCTCCTCTTTGGAAGAAACCACAACTTTTGGACAAAATTTACCAAATTATTCGCAACACATTAACATCCATTCTTAATGTGGCCTTGGACGACCGAGCGTGGTTGCAAGCCACCCTACCAATTCGTTTTGGTGGCCTCGACGTCCGCAAAATTTCTGGTGTAAGCTTACCAGCGTTTCTGTCTTCTGTCCACAGCACTGAAAAGCTAACCAGAAAAATTTTAGCTCTTTCCCTGGTTGACTCGGAAGTGCCGTGCTTGACAGACGCAGAGAACGCCTGGAAAGTGGCTTGCCCGGATACGGATCGGCCCGAGAACCCATTTTCCCAGAGACAGTGGGATGAGCCGCTCTGCAGGTTGGTACGGAATAACCTTATTAATACGTCTACCAATACTGCTGAGCGTGCCCGCTTGCTGGCTGTGGGTGAGTGGGAGTCGGGCCTCTGGCTTCAGGCACTACCGTCACCTAACATAGGCACTATGCTAGGTGACACAACCTTCCGACTCGCTACATGCCTGCGATTGGGCGCTCCTTGTGAGGCTCCATGTCGCTGTCAATGCGGTGAAGCAGCCGACTGCCTCGGACACCATGGCCTTTCTTGTAGTAAGAGTGCAGGTCGGATTGCGCGGCACGCTAGCATTAATGATCTCATCCGTCGTGCTCTTGCCACCGCCGGAGTGCCAGCTGTCTTAGAACCCAATGGCCTGGCACGCGTTGATGGGAAGAGACCAGATGGTATGACCATAATGCCATGGAAGTTGGGTAGGTCTTTGGTGTGCGATGCAACTTGCGTCGACACCCTTGCACCATCCCATCTTCCTAGCACGGTGGGCTGTGCTGGGGCGGCTGCTGCAGGTGCTGAAAACCTCAAACGGCGCAAATACAACAACTTAATTGGTAATTATGTGTTTGAGCCGTTTGGGGTTGTAACACTAGGGCCATGGGGTCCGAGTGCACACCTATTATTTCGGGATATCGCCAAGCGGTTGGTCGACTCTTCACGAGACCAGAGGGCTGGTCTTTTTTTTTGGCCAAAGAATCAGCATTGCCATCCAACGTGGCAATGCTGCCAGCCTTCTAGGCACTTTTCCTGTTGACAGCGATGTGGACGAATTTTTTGACGCCCCGTAATTGTACATACGTTTATTCTTATTTTAGTTCTAATATTAGTTTGTAAATAATAATGTACATATGTAAATAAAAAAAAACAAAAATAAAAATAGAGCACATTTGAAAGTGTTCGGCAATATTAAACCAAATAGCACTATCAAATAGATTAAAAACCAGGGCATTAGGCAACTTTCCCAAGAATGATTATCTGAGTCACAATTTTTTTAAATTAATATGTCTTTTATTCACTTTTTGATATTATTAATAACAATTTAAAATAACCTTAAAAATCATTCAAAATAAAACTTTTGTGGCCCACCGGTTTCGGGAATAGGGTGCAAGCTACCGGCTGTTAGAGCTCCAGAGAGAGGAACCTCATAACAATCCGAGCCGTGTTCAGAAGCCCTTGGACCCACCTGCCTAACGAAAGCCTCCTTATTATTATGATTGATAGGGTCGCATTTGGCCACCATCTCAACTGATGATAAGTGATGTTATGATCGAAGATTGAGCACGTTTGTTTAGTTGTGTTTTAATCTTCTGTTTTCCACAGCGCTAGGTTACTTGCAATTTGTATGGACCCAATGGGCGGTCGACACTAGCTACATCAAACTACTGACGGGCAAAAAAATACCTCAGGTGAGTTCATTTTATACATAAACTAGCTATCCCCCGCCTCGTTCAATTAGCTACGTACCTACCTATCCCCCGCCTCGTTCAATTAGCTACGTACCTACCTATCCCCCGCCTCGTTCAATTAGCTACGTACCTACCTATCCCCCGCCTCGTTCAATTAGCTACGTACCTACCTATCCCCCGCCTCGTTCAATTAGCTACGTACCTACCTATCCCCCGCCTCGTTCAATTAGCTACGTACCTACCTATCCCCCGCCTCGTTCAATTAGCTACCTACCTACCTACCCTACCTACCTACCCTACCTACCTACCCTACCTACCTACCCTACCTACCTACCCTACCTACCTACCCTACCTACCTACCCTACCTACCTACCCTACCTACCTACCCTACCTACCTACCCTACCTACCTACCCTACCTACCTACCCTACCTACCTACCCTACCTACCTACCCTACCTACCTACCCTACCTACCTACCCTACCTACCTACCCTACCTACCTACCCTACCTACCTACCCTACCTACCTACCCTACCTACCTACCCTACCTACCTACCCTACCTACCTACCCTACCTACCTACCCTACCTACCTACCCTACCTACCTACCCTACCTACCTACCCTACCTACCTACCCTACCTACCTACCCTACCTACCTACCCTACCTACCTACCCTACCTACCTACCCTACCTACCTACCCTACCTACCTACCCTACCTACCTACCCTACCTACCTACCCTACCTACCTACCCTACCTACCTACCCTACCTACCTACCCTACCTACCTACCCTACCTACCTACCCTACCTACCTACCCTACCTACCTACCCTACCTACCTACCCTACCTACCTACCCTACCTACCTACCCTACCTACCTACCCTACCTACCTACCCTACCTACCTACCCTACCTACCTACCCTACCTACCTACCCTACCTACCTACCCTACCTACCTACCCTACCTACCTACCCTACCTACCTACCCTACCTACCTACCCTACCTACCTACCCTACCTACCTACCCTACCTACCTACCCTACCTACCTACCCTACCTACCTACCCTACCTACCTACCCTACCTACCTACCCTACCTACCTACCCTACCTACCTACCCTACCTACCTACCCTACCTACCTACCCTACCTACCTACCCTACCTACCTACCCTACCTACCTACCCTACCTACCTACCCTACCTACCTACCCTACCTACCTACCCTACCTACCTACCCTACCTACCTACCCTACCTACCTACCCTACCTACCTAGCTCTCTCACAGCGGGCCCCTCATGCCCCTCTCAACGGAGGGGCCCGGGAATGACCACGAGTGCTTGGCCATTCCCTCCCGCGGGTGGTGACGTGCAATGCGGGCGAAGGGGCCCCCGCACCTGTCGCCCGCGTATCACCACCTTCGCCTCCTTTTGCGATTTACGACCCTCGCAAAAGGAGGCGACCGCTGTCCAGACCCGTCGCCTTCCAGCATGGCGCTACCCACGCCAGGAAGTGAGGGGTCCAGGTCCACTACCGAGACCAGACTGCGGCGCAGCTCAGACAAGACTGTGCATTGTCCTCCACCGCACCGCAGTCATGGCACGCCGGAGCTCCCTCTGTGACGGGTCGGGTCTGTGGCCCCGTCACCTACCACCTTTCGGCCGCAGGGGACAGGGAGAGCGGCAACGAAACACCGACAGTCCTCTTCCCCTGCGGCCCCACCGCGTCCGCCATCTGACGGTGGCGGCCCCGTTGAGGCCGCGGAAGGTAAGGGAGAATGGCCGAAGCCACACCGACACTCCTCCCCGCCGCGGCCCCCCGCACTCCGTCGCGATGCCCCCCCATCAGACATCGCAGCCCGCTCAGTTGCGATGCCGCTACAGGCGGCACCCGCGGGACCGCAACTATTGGGCCACTCGTCGTCGGCTTATCGCTATAAGCCTAGACGAGCGGCCCCCGCCAAGGTTCCTCTTGGCTTCACCGTGGGTTTCCGCCACCACGGCTACTGAGCCCCCCCCGCCACGACAAGGCGGGAACCAATTCGGTGGGGCTACCAAAATTTTTTTTTTTTTTTTTTCCCCGCTGGGAAAAAATGCATTACGCATACCATTGGGGGAATGGGAGGCTATGTGGGACTCCCCGGGCTGAGGCCCGGTATACCCACTAAAATAACCCAGCGGCACTCCCGCATCGTCTGTATGGAGGAGGACTGGGAAACTGGCACAGCCTTTACGTCCAGTCCTCCGCCGACGACTGCCCGCCTTTACGGCAGGCCCCTCACGCCCCTCCCTTAGTGAAGGGGCCCGGGAACGACCGTGAGTGCTCGGCCTTTCCCGTCTGACGAGGGTGGTGACTGGTGCAATGCGGACGAAAGGCGCCCTCGCGCCTGTCGCTAGTCATCACCAGGGGCTGGGAGGAGACGATCGTATAACCGCTTTCTCCCACCCCTTCTTCGCCTGTGGAGCGGCGCAGCGAGAGGATCATCCTCCCGCTCGCGCTCCGCCGCCTCCTTTTGCGACATGACATCCTCGCAAAAGGAGGCAACCGCCGCCCAGGCCTCCTCGCTCTCTCAGCATGGAGTTGACCACGCCGGGAAGCGAGAGGTCCTGCCCGACCACTCCGACGAGTTCACGGCGCAGCTCAGCCCATGCCGGGCCACACCTCGAAATGAAATGAAATAAAATGAAATGAAATCGTTTATTTGCTAAATATAGGTGTACAGATTAGATTTTCTTTTAGTAGAGAGTCCCTATACATTTTGCCTTGCGGCATGCAAATTTTTTCTTTTTTAATTTACAGAAACACCAGTTTTTTATTAATTATCAACATTTCAAAGCAATAACCAGTCCACACATAAAACATATAAAATGTCTTGAAACAGGAATGAAAAATGATTTAGGTCATTAGCGAAACATTATTTGAATACACAATAACCAACATTATAGACATTAATATAATAATAATCAATCATAACAATGATCACAATAAATGGAAGTTATAAGATTGAGATGAATAATATTAGTAATGTCAAAATAATAATCAGATGTCTAACAAAATCTCTTCAAGTATATATGTCAGTTTAATATAAAATGAGCTGTGCTAAAATATAAATCAAATCAAATCAATACATATAATAAATCTGTAGAAAAATATTTTTTGTACATCGAAAAAAATTCCAAAAAATATAGCCAGGGTGTTAAAGGATAACCAACAGAACCCATTTCTAGCATTTTTGGAATTTTTGTCGGTTTGTCTGTTTGTCTGTTTATTTGTGCACGCATCACGTGAAATGTACGAAACCAATGTAGATAACTTTTATACATAAAAATTGTGCGTATCTTGAAGAATTACTTAGTTTTTGTTTCATCGCAATCGGTTCACTCTATCAAAAGTTAAATGAATTTAAAGTGTTCAAGAAGTAAAATTATCACAGCTCACGCAATTCGGTTACTCGGACAGTTGAACTCGCTATTCGATAGATGGCGTTGTGCATTTAAAGTCATTATCTGAATCGCGGTGTTAAGATTTTACGCGAAAGAATGACCTAAGAAAAAAAAATTGGTATGTAGTACATATATTTTTTAACCGACTTCCCAAAAAGGAGGAGGTTTTATGTTCGACATTATGTATGTTATTATTTTTTTTTTTGAGTATGTTCAGTGTTCACCGATATCTCCGTCAGTTGTGGACCGATTTCAAAAAATCTTTTTTTGTTTGAAAGAGTATGTTCCGAAATTGGTCCCATTTTAATTTGGTGTAGGACTGACGAAGCAATTCGAAGATATACAACAGAACTCTTCAATAAATAACGGCAAATCTCTCGAGATTGCTGCAATCGCATGTCTGTTTGTTGTTTATACCATTTCATAACATAACATCACGCCAGTACGCTCTTAAGGGGTACGCAGATCTCTCATTTCACCGGTTATGTTCAAGTTTCATGATATTAGGGTAATATATTCTGGCGTTATAGAGTAGGTAACTTACTAAACAACTTGCCTATTAGGTAGGTACAACTAAAAAGTGAAAAATAAAAAAACTTTACAAAAAAATACTACCGACTTCCAAATAAAACTACAAAGTGAAAAATAACTTTATTTTTGGAAGTCGGTGTCCATAACGCAATAAATTGGTACCTACGAAAGACACCGACTTCCAAAAATAAAGTTATTTTTCACTTTGTAGTTTTATTTGGAAGTCGGTAGTATTTTTTTGTAGAAAGTTTTTTTGAGTATGTGGAGTAGGCAGGCAGGCTGGTAAGTATGGTAGGGTTGGCAGGCAGATGACGGGAGCGAAGCCGCGGGCACAGCTAGTTTCAATTAAAATAAATATGTCATACCATTTAAAATTCGTCAAATGTCAAAAATAGCAATACAAATGTCAAAACAAAAGAATCTACTATAAAATCAGAATAAATTAATAAATAATAAATGTCAACAAAATAATTACAATGTTAAAGCAAAAGTTTTATCATTTACAAAATCAGTAATAGTGTAGTAACACTTGTCCAATAACATTTTTGTCAACTGTTTTTTAAATACATTGGTGGGTGTTTCTAATAGAGTATTGGGTAGCTTATTATAAATAAGAGGACCCATGGATAAAATATTTTTCTTAATAGGGTTGTTTTGTGCCCACCTGTATACAGTTGATTTTTATATATAGACCTTATGGGTCCTGCGCGTTTTCTTATATCAGTCAATTAGGTAAATAACTGTTTATTAGTTTTAACGAATAGGGCAATTTCAAGAATATATAGGGATGGTAATGTGAGAATTTTTAGTGACTTAAATACTGGTACACAACTTTATTGTTATGGATTAATGCCCCTTTTATATAAGTTGGAGCACAACATTTGTGTGCGTAATGCAAGGAGTTTTTCAAATTATCAATTTTGTCTACATACTTATTATCTCGAAGGTCATTTTCTCCAATAAAAATCAAGCAATAATCTTGCATTGAAAAGTCTTTCAGTTTGTTTTCGATCCCGGTCAACGAATTCCCTGTGATGACGTTTGGTAGTAAGTAATGAAAATAATTAAATTGCCCAGAAAAGACTTCTTCGACTAAAGGTAATGTTCCTTTTGAGCAGCTACTACTTATTATGGAAAGTCTATTTTTATGTACTGGCATTACAACCCCTGATAGATAGACTAGTCGCGGAGGGTAGCGGGATCCGAGTCACGGTGCACCGCTGGCCGACCGCAGGTAGTTGGGGGCCCAAGTAGTGTGCCAGCCACATATGAAAGGCTGCCCCGCCAACTGTCGAAAAATCCCGGAATGCCCCATCGTAATGGTTGGCGATCAGATGGGGAGGGCCCGATGGACATTGCAGGTGGGCTCGGGCGTCCCCGCAGTCTCCGTACTAGTGCCCCAATGATGGCGTCCTTTTTGAGCGCGTCTGTAGGTTAGCAGCGTGGAACCTCGTCTCACTTCCTTCTCCTTTCATCCATTCACTCTCATCTATTCATCATGGCAAGAAAAAGGAATACTGGATCTAAACAGCGGCTGCACTCCCTCCCCCACAAAGTGTACCTCACCAACATTAGTGGTCTGCACTCAAATCTCTCTGCAGTCCACTACCACCTGGAGGCTGAGAAACCAGCGCTGTTTCTTCTTACGGAGACGCAGATAGCGAGTCCTTCAGACGTCTCGTACTTATCATACCAAGGGTTTACCCTGGAGCACAATTATAAAACACGCGCGGGTGTGTGTATGTACGCCCGTCACGACACTTGCTATCGGCGTCTCCGTAACCTTGAGGACTCCAGATTCTCGACGCTTTGGGCTCTGGTGGACACAGGTCTGGATAAAATTATCTACGCCTGTGTCTACCGTTCGCATAGCGGAGATCAGGAGACAACCAGGCTCACAGAGCACCTCAGTGAGGCGGCTGATGCGGCACAGCAGCGGTACCCTTCCGCCCAATTAGTGTTACTGGTGGACTTCAAAACCCACCACCAGGTGTGGCTCTTCCCATACCAGTGCACTGACCATGCTGGACGGGAGATGCGTAAGCTTTCGCTTGCGCTAAACATTACCCAGCTGGTCCATGGGGCAACGAGGGTGCCAGATGTTGATTCGCACACGGCCAATTGCTTGGACCTTCTGCTGACAACAGATCCAGACCGATACTCAGTGTCGATAGCTTCACCTTTGGGTAGCTCCGACCATTGTCTGGTGAAGTCTGTGTCCGTCTACTCCCCGCCCGATCCCAGCCCAAGGGGCGCTTTGAACCTGTCCTTGCAGGCAGTCTCCGAATGGGGCGATGCCAATCTGGTCAAGTTTAATGCTGCTAAAACCCAGGCGTGTCTTTTTTCCGCTAAAAGGAGCCAATTTCACCCGGCTCTAACTTGCCGTGATGTAACCGTGCCAATAACGGAACATCTTGAGCTTCTTGGCGTTACGTTGACATCGACTCTCAATTTTTGGTCATACATTGAGGCTAAGGCTCAGCTGGCTGCCGAAAAGTTGGGGATCCTTGCGAAGGTGAGAAGCCGGAACAGCTGCTCAACTTGTATCAAGCGCAAGTTCGATCGTGCATGGAGTACTGTTCTCATCTCTGGGACGGATCTGCCAAATACCAATAATAATATGTAATAATAATGTGTAATATGTAATATGTCTGTATTTATGTTTTTTTTTTTTGTTTTTATGGTATGCGTCGTGCCTGGCGCAAATAAACAATTTTTCTTTCTTTCTTTCTTTAAATGTTGACTGTTGACATTGAACGGGAGCGTAGAGCTCTGGCGGTCAGGGGTAACATGTTGGCACGAAGATTTGCTCGGTGTACTGACCAAGTAAAGATAACGCTTTTTAAAACATATTGTCAGAGTTTTTACACCGGTAATCTTTGGGTCAGCCATTCGAAAAGATCGCTGGACGTTCTACGCGTCCAATACAACAATGTTTTTAGGATGTCTGTTGCGATTGCCTCGTTTTTATAGTGCCTCAGAAATGTTTGCGGTAGCTCATACGGATGGGTTTCATGCCGTCATCCGCAAGAAAACAGCCTCACTCCTAAAAAGAATAAGAGGCAGTCATAATAGCATCCTGAAAGCTGTGGCGGCCGATACTTCGTCCACCATAATAAGGCAATTGGTGAGAAGAATTATATAGTAATATTTGGTTTAGCTAAGTTACTAACAATAGTGTTTAAGTGAAAACCTGTTACTTACAATTTATGGATCTCATAATTGTCCGAAATAAAATGATTTTGATTTTTGATTTTGATTTAAATACCAGCTAGATGCACTAGAGTCGATTGAAAAGCGGGCCAAGGGACTCATCGGCAAAGAGGCACTGGTCAAGTCAAAGCTCCAGAGCCTTGAACATCGTCGCCGAGTTGCCAGTTTGTCGGTTTTTTATCGATTACATTTCGGGGAGTGTGCGATGGAATTGCATGACTTGATTCCGCCCAGCCCGTTTCATCATCGGACTACCAGACGTACGGCGATGCGTCATCGGTATATGGTGGACATCCCACCCATACGCACAAAACGTTTTGTGGACACTTTTATTATGCGTACAGCTAAGGAGTGGAATTCCCTGCCGGAGTCTGTGTTTCCCGATAGCTACAATCTAGGGGTCTTTAAGTCAACAGTGAATGGTTTTTTTCTAGGCAAGCGTGCTTCACCGTCGACCACATCATCGCTTACCATCAGGTGAGATAGTGGTCAAGCGCAAGCCTATAGATAATAAAAAAAAAAATGGTTTTTCTCAGCAATGTCACTCAATTGAGAATTAGATGTCATCTTTTGTTTTTGAGTAGGAATGGTACAAAAAGTCATATCGGAGGTTTGTGTTTCTTTATTGAGCTTGTCAACTTTTATTTCTTTAGCGTTGGAGTCATTATTTAAGGCTAATGGTGTGTTTATGTAGTGACTGGACTTGTTTTTGCGTGATGATAATGGTGTGCTATTTTTCCTTTCAGGTGCTATGCAGATCTTTACGCAAGTTTCGACATTCTTGAGAGATTTTTGTAGGTCGGATTTTAGTCGGAAGTTTTCGCTGTTAAGGTCTTCTATTTCCTGGTGTGCGCTCATAAGTTGCATCTTTAGTGTTTTAACTTGTAGATGCACGTCGTTAAACATTTCATCGTCACTAAAATTGTCGTGCAGGCTGTCCGGTATGCTTATCATTGTAGTGTCAAGAATTTATTTATTTATTTATTTTAAGTATACATGTATAACTTTACAGGTCATACCTAAGGCGTTATACAATGCGAGAAAAGAGAAAAAAAAATACACACAAACGAAACATAAAAGAATTAGGCAAAATTAAATATAAACAAATAAAAACTAATTTATATAATGAAAAAAAAACACGATACCAAAAAACATAGACAAAAAAAAAAGATACAAAAACGGAATAAAAATAACGGAGAAAAAAAAAATAAAAAAATAAGTATATCAAACAGAAGTAAAAAAAAAATGTACAAAGAATACATAAACAATTATTCACTAAGAATGGTTTTCTCATCGTCATTTGTCAAGGTAGATAGGTTAGTCAAAGATACAGTGTACTGTTTCCGATGTGTGACGTTATTATTATCTGAGTCCATATTTTAGTAGAAATGCGATTCTTTATTTGTGTGACTGTGGCGCCCTCTGATATCGCTTACTTAATTTTTGAGTATTTTGTGTTCAGATTTTGCGAAATCAAATCTCACAAAAATACGTCAGCTGTGTGGCCGTGGTTTGAACCTGGTGCGAGATTGCGATTTGATGTGTGATGTAGGTGTCTCAACCTCCGAGCCACTATGTAGTTAGTGTTGTAAGGTGAAATTAAGTAGTATATCTCAGCGGGGCATTAATTTGTATTTAACAAGGCGGTTGATATGATTAAAGCGTCAGGATGTTTTTCCCACTTGATGTAGGTTTGAAAATTATGTTTATCACTTCACTTTGTCGTTTGACTTCTATCGAGAACGGTCGTATACCTATCATTCGCGCGAGTGAGCTACGTAAGCGTAATTCGCTGGCGCATCAAAATAACGCCGTCATCGCCGCGTTGCGAAATCGGTTGGTCAAGGCATATTTATTATAGTGTAAACAGTGCAATTAGTTAATTGTGAAGGTGTAGTGCCTATTTACCCTAAAATGTCGCCAACAAAAATAAAAATCAAAACTGATCTGGAAAAACTGTTGTATGACAGTTACATCCAAGAAAAATCAGAAAGAGAAAAGCTGGCACTTCTTGTTAATGATTTACAGGTCCAAATACAAAGCCTTCAGTATCAACTACAAAGCCGCCAAAATGAAAATCCCAGCTCAAGCCAGGAACAAGGCAATAATGGCCCCAAGGAGTTGGAAGCTAAGAGCAACATACAATTTGCTCAGTCTGAAAAAGGAAACGTCGAGTATTGCACAGACGAGGAAGAACTCGCTAAAGAGACTGAGTGGATAAGGGCCAAAAGTAGGAAAAAAAGGAAGTTAAACATTTCCCTTTCTCCCCCACAACAACCCGGAACGAACGCCCAACAACAAAAATCATTGGAGAAAGAACAGACATTAGTCAAAAAAGTGCGTGCACCACCGCCAATCATTATAGACGGAGTCAAGAGCTACCAAATGTTTTACGACTCACTGACTGAAACCCAACCAACTGAATCTTTCACCGCCAAAATGTTGAATGGAGACGGTGTGAAGATCAACGCTAAAACTGATGACGCTTATAGAGCGATTGCTAGGTTTTTGACAGAGAAAGACTATCATTGGCACACATATGAAAACAAACAGGCTAGGCCAATAAGAGTTGTAGTGAAAAAGTTACATTCCTCTTGCCAGCCAGACCGAATCAAAGATGATTTAATATCGCAAGGTCTTAAAATAGAAAAAGTTGACCACAAGTTGAGCTGGAAGAGTAAAGAACCGCTCAATATGTTCGTCCTTTCATTTTATAATGACGAAGATGTCAATAAAATATATGCAACTAAGTACATTTTAGGGTGTAAAATTGAAATTCACCCTCTCAAAAATCCGAAACTCATTCCACAGTGTAAGAGATGCCAGGCATATGGGCATACTCATAAATACTGTAAAAAAGAGCCAAGGTGTGTAAAATGCACTGGCAAGCACCTTACAGCCGAATGTATTAAATCTCCGCAAGAGAAACCGAAATGTGTCCACTGTGGCTTACCCCACCCAGCCAACTACAGAGGGTGTGAAGTAGCCAAAGAGATGCAAATGATGAAAAACAAAAACATAAAAAAGAAACTTGTTGTGCCAACAGCCCAACAGTTTTCTACAATAGGGAATCCTGACCAACACACACGGAAAGAAGGTGTCCAGTCAACTGTTAAACCTGTTCAAGCCACCAAAGGTATTTCCTATGCTCAGGCTGCAAAACAAGGCACACAACCCTCAAATCTAGAAGATAAGATAAATCAGATTTTAAAATGTATTACTACATTTGACAAACGACTAGAGAAGTTAGAATCCAGCACCAAAACAGCTGCTCTTAATAATCATAAATGACTAATACACTAAAAATAATGGCGTGGAACTCCAATGGGCTCCTCAAACATCAGAATGAGTTGCAGGCAGTCCTAGACACAGAAAACATAGACGTGTGTTTAATCTCTGAAACACACTTCACTAAACAATCTTTTGTTAAATTTAAAGGATACAAAATATATAATTCGCTTCACCCTGACAACTCTGCCAGAGGAGGTAGTGCGGTTATAATTAAAGAAAACCTTAACCATTACGAGCACAGTAAATATGAAGAACCAGACATCCAAGCTGTAGCAGTATTTGTCAAAACCAAATTTTGTCACGTTTCCATAGCAGCTGTTTACTGTCCTCCAAGGCATATGATAAGAAAAGAGCGATATTTGCAATTCTTTGAAGTTTTGGGTCAAAGATTCATCCTAGGCGGTGATTTTAATGCCAAACATACGCATTGGGGATCACGACTGACTACAACAAAGGGAAGACAGCTCTTAAACGCAGTTAGAGACACACATTGTGAAGTTATGAGCACTGGCAAACCAACATACTGGCCAACTGATCATCAGAAAATACCGGATCTCATAGACTTTTTCATATGTAAAAACATATCCACCAATTATGTTAGTTTGGAGGAAGAGTTTTTTATGAATTCGGATCACTCCCCGATCATACTAAGACTAAGTCAAAAAATTCTATTAAGAGATTACCATCTAACTCTGGTTAACAAGTCTACAGACTGGGACAGCTTTGCCCTTGATCTAGATAAAATAATCGACCTAAAAACTCCATTACAAAATCAGGATCAGCTTGACTCAGAAGTAAACAAATATGTTGTTAACATTCAACAATGTGCTTGGAACAACACTCCACAATTAAAACGGAAATATAAAGGGCATATCTATCCCAAGGATATTGTGAATTTACTATCAGAGAAAAGAAAACAAAGAAAGCGCTGGCAGCAAACAAGGTGCCCGCGGGATAAAACACTATTAAACAACCTAACTAAACAATTAAAGAGGAAAATTATACAATTTGAGGATGAAACTCTGAACTCCAACCTTGTGCAGCTAACCAACGACCAATCAACGGATTACTCTCTTTGGAAAGCTACAAGAAAACTAAAAAGGCCAATTATGCAAATACCTCCCATCAGAAACAGTGATGGAAAATGGGCCATAAGCAATGAACAAAAAGCGGTAAGGTTTGCCCAATATTTAGAAGCTACTTTTCAACCTAATGAAAGTTCCATAGAAATATCTGAGAGTGAAAATGTATCACAAAACCAAAGAATTCGGCTTGTAACTCCTAAAGAAGTTGTGAGAGAAATTAAAAACAACATAAGCTCGAAGAAATCCCCGGGTTATGACCTCATAACTGGAGAAATTCTAAAACACCTCCCGCGCAAAGCCATAGTTAAGCTGACCAGACTTATAAACGCTGCATTTATGCTAAAACATGTACCTGGGCCATGGAAAGTTGCTGAAGTCATAATGATTGCGAAGCCTGGAAAACCACCCCATGAAGCATCATCTTATAGACCCATTTCCCTGCTGCCAGTATTATCTAAACTGTTTGAAAAGCTCTTATTAAAACGGCTAAAACCAATTATAGAAGAAAAAGAACTTATTCCGAACCATCAATTTGGTTTCAGGGAAAAACATTCTACCATAGACCAGGTACACAGAATAACAAACATCATCGAAAAAACGCTCGAAAACAAGCAAGTCTGCGCCACCGTATTTCTAGATGTCGCACAAGCTTTCGACAAAGTTTGGCATGAGGGTCTGATATACAAACTCAGACGCATGCTCCCTGAATTTTCAGATATTCTAGAGTCATATATAAGCAACAGAATGTTTAGGATAAGGCAAGAGGATGCATATTCTGAGCTAAAAACAATTAAGGCCGGAGTACCACAAGGAAGTGTGTTAGGCCCAATCCTGTACTTGGTATACACATGTGATATCCCAGAGCTGGAAAACAACACCATAGCGACCTTTGCTGATGATACTGCTATTATGGCTATTGGTTCAAACCACAAAGAAGCAGTAGAAAAAGTCCAACTAGCTGTGAACAAAGTTTACGACTGGACACAAAAGTGGAAGATCAAACTGAATGAGTCAAAATCGATTCACATTGACTTCACTAATAAACACTGCGATTACCACCCAGTCTATATAAACGGCATGCAAGTGCCTTATGCGAATACAGCTAAATACCTTGGCATAACTCTTGACGCCAAGTTGCGTTGGAAATCTCACGTCAAAAAGAAAAGACAGGAACTCGATATACGTTACAAAAATATGTATTGGTTACTTGGAAGGAAATCCTGTCTATCAATACAGAATAAAATTATAATATACAAGCATATTCTTATGCCAATTTGGACGTATGGTATTCAACTATGGGGCTGTACTAAACATAGCAATGTTAAAATTATACAACAATTTCAAAATAAAGTACTCAGGGATGCTGTTAATGCACCATGGTACATCAGAAATGACGACCTTCACCGCGACCTTAAAATGAAACTCGTCACGACCGTTATTCAAAACTTTGCTGAAGCCCACGAACACAGACTTCATCGGCATGTGAATGTGGAAGCAATCCAGTTGCTAGATAACACGGACATAGTGCGTAGGCTAAAGAGAACTAAACTATTTGAGTTAGTGTAGTGTATAATAAGTGAAAAAATAATAGCAAACAATACTGTGCTATTCATGTAACACGTGAACTAAGTGTTTTTAACATATCAGACTCTAAGAAAGTGCTACCGAACTGTATAAAAGTGCAAATTGACACTATTCTTAGTCATAACATTATACAATATAATTATAAGTTAGAGTTAAATTGCTTATTAGTCTATTAAGGCTAGATTGTAATTTATTATTAAGAACCTTAGTTTTTATTAATACAGAAAAAAAAAAAAAAAAAAAAAAACTTCTTCTTTTGGTTTATTTTCTCATAACACACTTTAATACTATGTGGTGGATTAATTGTGTTGATGATAGTCACCAGATAATTGTCACTGTAACTTTTATAGTTTATCGTATTCACTATTGATAATTGGTCACTTTTATTTTAGTCACTGTTATTTGAGTCACTATTGGTTAAATTAGTTTGATAACATACCCATTATTAAATTGGGCACTGTTTTTTTTTAATATAAATCGACTGTAAACATTTTTAAATTAACTAATTCCCGCCGCACGGCCTCCCGCTCTTCCGCAGTGGGGCGCTCCCCTAGCGCTTTACGCCGTGCCGTCCACTCGTACACTCTGGCGAGCACCCATGCCTCCAGCTCCCAGGGAGGGGTGCCCGCCAGAGCGCACGCCGCCCCGAAGCCCACCGAGCGGTAGGCCCTCGCCACCCGCTGTGCAATGGCCCTTTGGTGCCTGCGGATGGCGTTCGCGTTCTCCCTCCTCTGGAGGGAGTCCGACCAGATAGGGGCCCCGTAAAGGGCCATACTCTTTAGGATGCCGGCATATAAACGCCGGCATCGCTCCTTCGCCCCCTCCAAGTTGGGGAAGAGCCACGATAGGGCATCGGCGGCCTTCAGCAGGCGCGTCGACAGCCCGCTGAAGTGTGGGCCGAAGCGCCACCTGCTGTCAAGTACTAGGCCCAGATACTTCATCTGGGCCTTCACCTCAATCCTGACGCCCTCCACGACAACGTGGGCGTCAGGTGGGTAGCACTGCCGAGGCCCGTGGAAGAACACGGCCTCGGTCTTGTGCAGCGCCACCTTCAATCCCAGCTGGCGGATCTTCCCGGCAACCAAGGATCTACCCGCCGAGGCCAGACAGGCCGCATCCCTAAAGTCCCTCCCCCGGGCAACGAGGAGAGTGTCATCCGCGTAGCAGATGACGCTCGTGCCCTGGAGGAGGGTGTCTGAAACTGGGCGTCCGACAGGTCCGGTCCCACCCCCCGCAGCAGGCCATTCAGCCGGTCGGCGACGATCCCCTCGAACATTTTACCGACCTCATCGAGAAGAACGATGGGCCGGTATGCCGAGGGGGAGTCCACCGGACGTCCCCCTTTGCGGAGGAGGCACAGCTTCCCGCCACAGTTTCTGGAACCGCCCAGCCGTAAAGCACGCGCTGAAGAGTTCCTGAAACCTGTCCTGCATCTGAGAGGCAGCTATTGCCACCACCCGTGCGGGGACGCCGTCTGGCCCAGGGGCCGTCTTCTTAACGCGGAGGCGGAGAATCCCCTCGCGAATCTCATCCTCCGTCACCGGGGGAATCTCCTCCTCCGGCGGAGCCACCTCCCGCGGGGGGTCCATCACTGGTGGGGTAAAGTCGATCCTGCGCGGAAACAAGGACCGGACCACCCCATCCAGCAGCGCCGGCTCGAGGGTCTCTGACAGGGGGGGACCATAGGGCCGCAGCTGGTTCCACGCCACCTTGTACGGCCTCCCGTACGGATCTCTGTCGAGACCCGCCAGCATCTCGGCTCTCGCCGAGACCTTGGTGGCGCACATTTCCGTCTTGAGGACCGTCTTTGCCTCTAGGTAAGAAGCGTAGAGGCGGTCCTCCCCGGCCTGTGATCGGTTTATTGTGCCGCTGGCTCCGCGTGTAGGCCCTTCTGGCCGCCACGCAGGCGGCCGGGAGCCCCGCCAGCTCCTCCGTCCACTAGTAGACGGCGCGACGGGGAGGCAGACGGCGAGACCGAGGCATGCTGGAGTTGCACACCTCGGTCAGGGGCCTACGGAGCTGCACCGCTGCGGCGTCAACGTCCGTGCCCTCCAGAGGGGGCAAGAGCCAGTCCTGGAGGAACGCCGCCTCCTGGGCTGCCTCCCGGTCTAGGCGGGTGAGAGCCCACCGCGGGAAGGGAGATTGGCCCGAGTGGGCCATCCTTCCTCTCCGCGGACCCTGGGTGGAGATGTCGAACCGCACATAACGGTGGTCCAACATGGTCTCCACCATCTCCACCCGCCAGTTCACGACGCGGGTGGCTAGCACGGGGGTGGCAAACGACACGGGGTGACAACCACTGATCCTCCCCGCTGCCGCACACACGTGTGAACCTCCCCCCTGTTTAGGAGGGACACACCGCACGAAGCCGCCCAAAATTCGACGGCGCATCCCCGGACGTTGTACGATGCGATGCGATGGTTGCTTCGGGAAGTACCTGTGTCGCATAAACAGGGAGCCGGACGCCCGGTGTCACCACTGCGTCGACTGCCGGGAGGACACGGCGCGGCATACGCTGGCAGAGTGTGCCGCTTGGGAGGAGCCACGCCGTGCCCTCATCTCTGAAGTAGGCAGTGACCTGTCGCTGCCGGCCGTAGTCGAGTCTATGGTCGGCAGCGAGGAGTCCTGGGACGCGGTGGTATCCTTCTGCGAAACAGTAGTCTCGCAGAAGGAGGCTGCGGAGAGGGAGAGAGAGATCTCATCCGCTAACCCGATCCGCAGCAGACGCACCGGGCGTCGGCGGAGGGCGGACAACGCCCTCTTCCAGCCCCCCTAAATGGGTCCAGGTGCGACGGACTCGGGGACGTCCGTCGCCCCCTACACATCAGGACCCGAGGTGGAGGCGCGTAGTGTTCCACGCGCGCCCCTCTTCGACGTCGCGGGGGGAGTCTAACACCTCACTCCCCCCAACCCGAGGTCGTGGCCCGCAGAGGCGGGCCGGCACTAGCTGGGGGTTGCGGAAGTATCGTTGTTCCCGCGACCCTCAGCGTAGGTGTGAGATGGAACACCGGGGTGGTTTTTAGTCAGTACGAGTCTGACAGACCTCTCCGCCTTCCCCAGGGCGGAGGACATCCAATGAGGATTTTCCACCCCGAAAAAAAAAAAAAAAAAAAAAAAAAAAAAAAAAAAGCCCGCCGACTTGGCGTTGAGGTCGCCCAACCCGGCGACCTGACGTGGCGCCGCCCTCCCGACGACTGCCGTTAGGACTTCGAGAAAGTTCTCGAAGTCCTGTAGAGGGCGGTTTGGGGAGAAATAAACCCCGACCAGGGCTATTTCTCCCCCCGTGGCGGCCACGTATCCCGACCCCCTCTCTGAAAGCGAGAGGGGAGAGGAGTCCGTGGCAGGCCGCGACACCAGCGCCACCAAGCCGTCCTGATCACCCAGTCAACGGCCAGGTATCGAGTACGGCTCGGCGACCACCGCCAGGTCCACCAACCACTCAGCCATGGTCTGCATCAGCAGGTCCTGGGCCGCTCTGCAGTGGTTGGTGTTCGCCTGGAGGATGCGATGTTCGACTCCATCCATTAGTCGGACATTGCACCCTCCTCCTCAGCCAGGCTGGCAGCCCTCGTAGTCCCAGTCTCTGGAACGGCGGCAGTGGTGGTAGCAGCAGGCCGGATCGGTGCCTGCGCTTTGCCCTTCTTTGAGGGAGGACTGCAGTTCCTCCCCTTGGTGACGTGGCCCGCCGGGCGGCTACTGGCGGCGCACACCGCGCAGTGCGGCGTGGCGTTCTTGCAGGAGGCGGCCTTATGGCCCTCCTTGCCGCAGCGGTAGCAGCTGTCCGTCCTGTCTACGCTGGACGGACAGAGGGCCCGGGTGTGTCCGATGCCAAAGCACCTATAACAGCGCAGAGGCTGGTCTGCAAGTGCCTGGACAGCACCCGAGCTGAACCCGACAGAAAGCCGCCCTTGGTGAGGACGGCTTTAGCAGCGGCGACTGGGCACTCCAGACGAATGGTGCCCATGCCGCCGCGGCCGGGTCTAATGCCCCGGCCTTGCACCGCTGCGACGTCACAGCCACCGATGGCCGCGACCGCCGCCACTACCTCCTCTTTGGTGACCGAATCATCAAGATCGGTCGCCTCTAAGGCCGCCGACTTTACCGGTCTTGCAACCTTTGCCGCGTCCGCTATGACCTCTTTCAGCTTGGTCGCAAAGAGGTCCGCGTGGGCTGCGCCCTCCGCACCCGGGAACTCAAAAATGCGAGCCCCGGCTTGCGTCCTGCGGCAAGACTTGTCGATCCCCAGTTTTGTGGGATCGGCATTAGTACGCGCCCGCATCATGACGGACGCGTAGGTTTCGCCCCGCTCCGCAGCCTCCGCGGTGAGCGTTACCACGACGGCTGCGGTCTTCAGAGGAACGAGCTTCTTCTTGGTTCCGGCTGGGGGGGGAGTTTTTCCCCTTCCCCTTTCCCTTCTCAGTCAACTGCGGCTGGCTGGGAGGGATGGTGGTGGGGACGGCAGGGACGGCCTCTGCCGTCTTTTTGCCCTTTCCCTTCCCCTTGACGACCTTCGTCTAGCCCTGCTGGTTGGTCGGGGTGGTGGAAGGAAGAAGGGCATCCTCCTTCTGGGAGGGTGTCTCACCTTGCTCGCGCGTCTCACTCTGCCTCCTGTCTGCCGCAAGCGGTGGTCGGTGGCTTTTTTCCGGGAGGAGCCGGTCCTCTATGCCTGCTAGGCAGGCTCGGACGAAGTACCTCTCCTCCATCATGACCTTGCGGATGGTGTCCTCAAAGTCAAAGGGGGAGGCGGGGCCCTCTGCCGCGGGTCTCGGCTCGGGTTGGGTAGGCCGGGCCGTGGCTTCAGCCAGCTTCTGATGCAGCTGGCTGACCTCCAATTGCAGGCGATCGATTCTCGCCTGCATTTGCCGCGTTTCATCGGAGGCCTTCCGCTGCACCAGATCAGCAATGATGCCATGCATGCTCACGGCCCGGCATTTAAGGGCCTTCTGGATGGTCCCCTTCAGATGCGAGGACTTGCAGGCGACCTCGACAATCTCCTCCTTATCCTCCTGAGCCATCCGCTCCAGTTCGGCCAACGAGTGGTCCGTGTACATGACGCGGGACGCACCATACCCGGACCTGGCCCGGTCGACGCACGCCTGCTGCTCCTTGGCAGCAACCTTCTCCTCCAGGTCTTGCTGGAGTTGCTTCCGCCGGACCAGGTTCAGCCGCCGTTGGGCGTCATCAAGACCCACGTCGTGGGTGTCCGCTTTTGTCACTTGCTTTTTGGAAGAGCCATCGGAGCCTTCCTTCAGGAAGGCCTTCTTGCGAGATCGGGTCTCGACCGACATCGAACTACCGTCCGACTCGTCGTCCGCCATTTCGTAGAAACTAGCTACAGACGCCGAAGAAGCGCCGGGGTGGCCCTGAGAAGGGTCTTTGGGTTGGCCCTGAGAAGGGCCTTTTGTTTGGCCCTGAGAAGGGCCTTTTGTTTGGCCCTGAGAAGGGCCTTTTGTTTGGCCCTGAAAAGGGCCACATGCCCGAGGGCATCCCGCGCAGGGGTAGACATTCCGCAGTTTCGTAAGCAACAACGCAAGGATAAAATGATAGCTTCGAGTTCACAACGCACTTTGGCCGTACCCAGTCTGCCACTCCGTTACGGTGGTCAGAGCTGGGCCGTTTCCAGGGGATACGACGAGGACGTATGCGATGTGGGGGGAGGGGGGGAAGGGGGGGGCTACCTACCTAACCTTGTTTTTTTTTTTCCGGGGTGGAAAATCCTCATTGGATGTCCTCCACCCTGGGGTGGCGGAGGGGTCTGTCAGACTCCTACTGACTAAAAACCACCCCGGTGTTCCATCTCACACCTACGCTGGGGGTCGCGGGAACAACGATACTTCCGCAACCCCCGGCTAGTGCCGGCCCGCCTTTGCGGGCCTCGATCTCGGGTTGGGGGGGGAGTGAGGTGTTAGACTCCCCCACGACGTCTTAGAGGGGCGCGCGTGGAACACAACGCGCCGCCACCTCAGGTCCTGATGTGTGGTGGGGCGACGGACGTCCCCGAGTCCGTCACCCGTAGACCCATTTAGGGGGGCTGGAAGAGGGCGTTGTCCGCCCTATGCCAACGCCCAGCGCGTCTGCTGCGGATCGGGTTAGCGGATGATATCTCCCTCTCCCTCTCCGCAGCCTCCTTCTGCGAAACGACTGTTTCGCAGAAGGATACCACCGCGTCCCAGGACACCTCGCTGCCGACCATAGACTCGACTACGGCTGGCAGCGACAGGTCACTGCCTACTTCTGAGATGAGGGCACGGCGTGGCTCCTCCCAAGCGGCACACTCTGCCAGCGTATGCCACGCCGTGTCCTCCCGGCAGTCGACGCAGTGGTGACACCGGGCGTCCGGCTCCCTGTTTATGCGACACAGGTACTTCCCGAAGCAACCATGCCCCGAGAGCACCTGCGTCACCCGAAACGACAGAGAGCCGTGCCTCCTCCCGAGCCAGCGCTCGAGCACTGGCCGGACCGCCTCGATGGTAATGAGGCCGGCGGTAGGGCGTGAAAGCCTGTCCCGCCATTCCGCCACCAGGACCTCGTGAAGCTGAGTCTGACGCAACTCCATTTGTCGCTGCATCAGCCCTTCGCCCCACGCCCGCGCTTCCCCGCGCCACCGATACAGTGACGCGAGTACCTTCGCCTCCAGGTCCCAGGGCGGGGATCCGGCCAATGCACAAGCCGCCTCGTAGGAGATCGTGCGATACCCCCTGATGACTCTGACGGCCATCGCTCTCTGCGGCTTTCAAAGAACAGCGATGCTGCCGGCCGTCAGGTCAGCCGCCCAGATCGGGGCCCCATACAGGGCCATCGCTCGCACGATCCCCACGTAGAGCCGCCTACAGGCAGCGCTCGGGCCCCCCAGATTGGGAAGCAGCGTTGACAGCGCCCGAGCCACGCCCAACAACTTGGGCACCAGCTGCCGGAAGTGGGGGCCAAAATCCCACCGGCTGTCGAGCACCAATCCCAAGTACTTCATGGTTGACTCGACAGCGATTCGAGCCCCCCCGACGACGATGTGGGCATCGGGCGGTGGCGCCCGCCGGGGCCCATGAAAGACCATGGCCTCCGACTTGTTGAGGGCCACCTCCAGGCCAAGGCGCCGTATGCGACTCACCACCTGTGAGACCGCAGCCGTCGCCAGCAACGCTGCCTCCCTGTAACCTACCTATTTTTTTTTTTTTTTGGTTTCGCTGGGAAAAATGCATTACGCATCATACTCCCTCCGGGGGAAGGGAGGGGTATGTGGGACTCCCCGGTCTGCTTCCGGTATACCCACTAAAAAACCCAACGGCACTCCCGCATCGTCTTAGTGGAGGAGGACTGGGAAACCGGCAGAGCCTTTACTCCAGTCCCCAGCCGACGACTGCCCGCTGTCTCACAGCGGGCCCCTCATGCCCCTCTCAACGGAGGGGCTCGGGAATGACCGCGAGTGCTCGGCCATTCCCTCCCGCGGGTGGTGATGTGCAATGCGGGTGAAGGGGCCCCCGCCCCTGTCGCCCGCGTATCACCACCTTCGCCTCCTTTTGCGATTTACCACCCTCGCAAAAGGAGGCGACCGCTGCCCAGAGCCGTCGCCTTCCAGCATGGCGCTACCCACGCCAGGAAGCGAGGGGTCCAGGCCCTCCGACACTCCCCCCCGCCGCGGCCCCCCACCAGAGGGGGGCATCGCAGCCCGCTCAGTTGCGATGCCGCTACAGGCGGCACCCGCGGCACCGCAACTATTGGGCCACTCGTCGTCGGCTTAACGCCAAAAGCCTAGACGAGCGGCCCCCGCCAAGGTTCCTCTTGGCTTCACCGTGGGTTTCCGCCACCACGGCTACTGAGCCCCCCCCGCCACGACAAGGCGGGAACCAATTCGGGGGGGGGGCCTGTAACCTACCTAACCTAACCTAACCTACCCTACCGAGTGAACCGCGAGACGCTAGCCCGTGCAGACACGTTTTCGCGAACTCCGCGCCTGAAAAAAGTGTTTTAAAGTCGAAAACGGTGAAATACGTACCAACCGTACCGTAAGTTGCAGGCTAACGAGACCTACCCAACAGTGTCTTCCAAATTAAAATCGGATCAGTGTGAACCAAATTGAAGCATAAAACATAAAAGTTTTAACCTGAAAGGTGCAAAAAACTAACGAAATTTTGGAAAGTGGCGTGCGGCGTTCGATTAGTCGCGACAACATATTAATTTTATTTGACCCCAACAAGTGCCACCCCAGTGCCCACACTTCAGTGAAATTTGAGATTTTTAGACTCTCTTTAAGAGGGTCAAAAACCACCATACACGGAGTGAAAAAGTGGAAAACAGTGAAAAAACGGCAACTTTGCGTAAAAACTATTGTGTCGCGCGATCGGTCGCGTTAACACCTATTTTAAAAATCACCAAAGTGAAGACGTGCTCAGTGGCGACACCCCACAAAAAATCTGGATTTTTTGAGTCAAAACTGAACGTTTCGCGCGGATTTTACTCCAAAATCTGGCAGAAGTGAGGTAAACACTCCACGAAAAGGTGTCCTTGCCGAATTTGGGGTGGTTTTTGTTTTGTCCGGCTGTGAATTGGTGTGCAGCCCCGACGACCCTGGTGATTCCGGGATTTTTCCCGTGAAGTCCCAGGAAGCTGTACGCATCTTCAGCCATCCGAAAAAAATTCCGTGGGTTTCCAAAGTGTGGAAAACCAGCTTGGAGGTGCGAGCGGTGAAACCCGAAGACCTGATCGACCCCCTGGAGCAGCCGGGAGTCACCCTGAAAATTTTCAAGGAAATTGTGCGACCACAAATGCCTATACAAGGTATTTGCAGTTTTCATTAGTCTTGCTTTTCCTTGAAGGATTTTTTGTACCTTTACTTGTTAAATTTAGTCACTAGCCACTAGCCTTAGTCACTAGCCGGAATAATATTTAAGGAATAAAACTGATAAGTAGGTCAAGTTGTAACAATTATAAATGGCATAATTATGTTAGCGACATCTGGTGTCCTTGAGACAAACCCAATATTGATCAGATATATCCCTGGTTGATTGTTTGTTCATTTAGGTACTAGATGGCGCTGACATATGTATGGCATTGATAAACGTATCAATGAAATATATCCTATTTGTGTGAAATAGAAATTTAATTCAATAAACACACAAACTCAACATACAAAATAATAATTATTAAATTCTTTTCAAATTAGTTACATAAAGGATACATTAGAAAATGCGTCTATGGTTTAAAATAAAATGTTCAAGGTCTGTGGTTGAGATTACTGCCAATTTTTTTACAAGGGTGCACTTGAGGTCGTTGGCACCTGTGAACTTTATAACCTAAGAAACCGATAAATAAATATCCTTGATGATGGGAAGGACAAGGCTTTCTAGCGTCAAAATGAAAGGACCAATTGTTCAGTAGGCGCTGTGAGTATTAGTTTGAATTTGTCTGAATTTCCATATTCGTGACACACGTGCGTTTGATTTTATCATGCAATTTTTTTTTCATTGGCAGGGCTCCAAATGTCTCCTTAGGAGTATTTTAATTATTATACCTTAGAATAAATAATGGTCAACTAGCACAAATAGCTACGGCATGGTTTTGAACACTCCTGATGATATAATTCACAAAAGTTTGAAGACAGCTACACAGGATAACGGTACTGTTTGAGAAATCATATCTCCAGTATTGGGAATTGATGGTAAAATGTATTCCTTCTGAAAGTGACTTGTTTATACCTATATTTTGGAACATCTACAAATTGTGATAACGGACTGTATGCTCGAAGAATTAAATTAGTTGACCAAACTGTGTGACTTTGACTTTAATCAACATCATGTGAAATTATCCCTGCTATAGTCTCATGCAGAATACCTACCCCTGAGCACGCTGGTGAGTAAGGGTGAAACTTCTACTTTACAAAGTTAAAATATTTATTTCTACATAATTATAAAAATATTACTTATTACACATCATTTAATTAATCAAATACATTTTTTGTTATATAAACATGTGATACATTGCTTACATTACTATTATTTCCATTTTCACTGACTTAAATAATAGAATACAGGTATGTTTTTAGATTATACATTCACACTTCGATTTATAAGTAGGTTTAACATTCTATAATCATTATTATGTAAACTAGGATCGTTCTTATCTTATTTCACTAACAAAACACTTTATTTTCTTCACACCATTTATTTAAGCAAAACACATTTCTAAGGCGCATATATTGGTATGATGCATACAACTTATGATGCCAGATGAATCTGAATAATTCTTATATAATGTAACCAAGCTTGGACAGTTTTTACTTTCTAAATTGTATACAGTATTAATTTGGAAAATATCTTTTAACCATAACACATTTTTATTTCCTTTAGTAAATAAAGATTTTTTTTTTAAATTCGGTAAAGTTTCCTTTATAATTAAAATATGGTGCAAAGCCTTCGTTCCATTTTATTCCTCTGTTTTTTTAAATCCAAGCCACTTGTAACCGTTCTTTCCTCGTCAAGTCATAAAGTGGTCGTGGTGGTTTTATTAACAGTACTTTTATATGTCCTTTGTACATTATTGCTACTTCTTTTGGAATTAACTCGTTTTCTTCAATCTTTAACCCTTGAACATCTACGATGACATTCATGATAGTTTTCTCACAATATTACTCAACGGCTTGTATTCGAACAGTCGATCGTTTATTATTAAACAATAGGCAGATGTATTATCTTGAATATCTTCAGAGCATTCAATTTCTAATCGCACGTCAACTGGTCCAGATTTAAGTGTATCGTTTTGTCTTGAACAGTCAATCACAAAAAGTGGAGCAATTTTTTTAAACTGCTTTAAGCTAAGCATTGGCTCAATGTCTAAGTTTTAATACGACTGACGAAAATTAGCATACATTTCATATAATATACTATATTTACCTTCATTAAATTTCAGATTAAGTGAGTCGTACGGATATTATTGAGAATTCAAATATAATTTAATATTGCTTACATTGCAGTGATCAAATATCGAAGAACTTCTAGTTTTATAATTTTTTCGTGCCGTTTGCAAACCAAATATAACAAACCTCGGTTTTTCTAGTTGAGAAGTTGTCTTTACTGACCAGGAATGTTTCGTTGTTCTTGGTAGTAATGGATATTCATACAAATCCAAATTACTAAATGCTATCTGTATAGAACGATCTCTCTCCAAGCTTTTAAGTAATAACAATAAGAGATAATAAGATAATTAAAAAAAAAATACAATGAAATTAATATTACATTACATTGAATGTTTTTCCACGTTCTTTTAATAAAGTTTTAACGCGTCTAGACAATATGTTGAGAATAATGGTATCCATTGTCTCGTGTGGTTGTCTCAATCATTCCTGTACAACGGCACTTCGCAGTTCACCCACATTGACAGTGTAGGTATTATCAATTTCGCCCTTCGTTTTATCAGGTCCCAAAGATATGCATAACTGGTGTTATCGCCGGCTATTCCGAAACTGCGATATTGACATTTTTAACATAGACCGAAGTTGAAAAATTGGTATGTCACTTCGTTTTAATCCAGCCCTGCGAGCACGGCCTACTGTGACTGAAGGACTGACGTCACGGATGTCAAACAGTGGAAAGCCCTCTGAGTGCTTCTCGCTTCTAAATAAAAACACATAAGTTTATATCGAAAAGTTTATTGTGAAAGTACAATTAAAAGTGCAACTTCCAAGTGACATTGTTATCTAGTTTATAACAGCTGTGCAAATTATTAACAAACGAAAATTATAAAAGTTGATCCCGAACAAGTATATAAGTACCCTAAACATATAGGAAAAAGTGTTTTTTTTTTACGAGTGATCAAGTAACTAACATTACCTTAACTTCAGTGTGTGCGCACCCTTACGTTGATACTGTTTTGAAACCTATGGTGTTTACCGGCACCATAAACGCTGTGAGAACTGCCATAAACTCGATTCTGAAATCAGCGCCATCTGTTGCCAGATCAGTGTACTTTTTGAATAAGTCGATCGCTCTGATTACTTCGCTCGCAACCTCATATCACCATGGCTAAATGCGGTTGCTGTGGCAAATTCCTCTCGTCGACAGAGGGCGCTAGTTGCAGCAAATGTCGGTCTTGGTACCACCGGGCGTGCGTGGGGGTGCAGGTTGCTGGCCCTATAGCCACCCCGTGGCACTGTCTTGAGTGCAAAAAAGGCAAAGTGAGGGGCAGCCGGGTTGAAACGACCACACCAGCGCCGGCTGCTAGCGAGGAAGTCCACGGCAACCTAATGGACACCAGCCCCATTAACAGCAAAGCCCGGGATACCACGCAGGAGCTGAACTTCGACATCCTCAGGGCTGAACTGAAAGACTTCAAGGAAGAGTTTTTGAAGCTGGTGCGGAATGAATTCCAGCAGCTCCGGGATGACTTATCTGAGTTGAGATCTTCATTGCACTCGACGAACGATAAAATGAGCGAATTGGAGAAGAGAGTAAATATTCTGGAAAATAAACAAGCTCGGCCTGTGGAATCGTCTGAAGTGAGTGATTTAATATCTCAACTGCGGACTGACATCAATGACAGAGATCAAGAGCTGCTTGGAAATGACATCCAGATCTCTAACTTACCTGAGACGAGTGGCAAAAACCCAACCCATACGGCGATGTTGGTTGCTTCCAAGATGGGTATAAAAATCAAAGCGCGCGATGTTGTGAGCGCCGAACGTGTCGGTGGTAGGCGCATCAATGCGACGCAGTCGACGGCGCCGGTGGAGACCCGCCCGCGCTTCCTCGTCGTTCGATTCGCGCGGCGAGACCTACGTGACGAGATACTGGAGGGCGCACGAGTGCGCCGCGGCATGACAACAGCGGATCTCGATTTGCCGGGCCCTGCGGCGCGCTTCTACATAAACGAGCGCCTTACGAAAGTGAATCGAGAGTTGTTTCGGAGCGCGCGTGAGGCAGGCAGTCGCCTTGGTTGGCAGTTCGTGTGGGCAAAGCGAGGACGTATCCTCGCCAGGTACAAACCTGGTGATGCCGCTTTCCACATCCGCTGTGAGGCTGACATACTGCGCATCTTCGGACCGGCACCGGGTAACGGCGGAAACAGCGCACTTTAGATATACTTTCTTCTTTGTTTTTGTTTTTATTTGTCTAGTTAAGTTAGTTTGTCTTCTTTTTTATACAGCCTTGCGGGCGTTTAAGGCAGTTAAAGTATGTGATAGTCTCTCTAAAGTAATATCGTTTACTTATTTTCACTGCTGTGAGCTATGTTTTGTATTGACAGGTGTGTGTCTCGCGGCGCACCTCACGAACTGTGAAGTACACGTAAACCAGTTTTATAGCACTAAACATATTATTTATTTACACCAATTTATCACACAACTTCTATTCCATTTTATAAACCTGTTATTTCCTAATCTATTATTTACACATTACAGTATAAGCACTTTATATATATATATAAATCGACTTCGGCTAATACTATACAAAGTGACAATTATTAAAGATACATTGATGATATTGATTTTGCTTGATGACAAAATTATTTTAATCTATCATAATGACGACTAAAGGAGAAAAGTATCTTAAAGTTGGTTTTCTTAATGCTGGCTCATTAGGTACGGGTCATGATAACTTGATTGGTGCACTCGACAGGCATTGCTTGGATGTTATGGCCATTAACGAGACTTGGCTCCGACCGGGTGAGGAGGGGCGCGCTCCAGCTGTACCGGGCTACCGTCTGCGTCACACCCCGCGGCCAGAGAGTGTCCGCGCGGGCCGTGGTGGGGGCGTTGGGTTTTACCTGCGACGTGGACTGAGCGCGCGTACTTGTCCCGGCTCGGTCGATCCCAGTTTTAAATCGGTCGAGCAAATGTGGCTTACGCTCTCTTTAAACGGCAAAAAAATTGCCGTTGGAACAGCCTACCGTCCACCTTGGCTCGACCTTACCCTTTTCCTCGATGCCATAACAGATTCTATTAGTTCGTTAGGAAACTGCGACAATTACATACTACTTGGTGACTTCAATGTTAATCTGCTAGACATAAATGGTATTAAAACTAAAAATATTAATGAATTTCTAAATTGTCTCAGCCTTACACAGTTGGTCACATCTCCTACTCACTATACAGCATCCAGTGAAACTCTCATTGATCTCATATGTACTGATCTTCAACCTAGATGCACAGTGGTGGAATCTATCGGTACAATCAACGGACACTCTATTGTAATAAGCGAGTTTAACATTAAGCGCGAAAAATTCAAACAGTACTCTGTAAGATATCGGCCTCTTAAAAATGTGTGCATGGAGACATTTAATATGGATCTATTGTCTTTAAACCTAGGAATTATTCCCTCGCTTGACACTGTTAATGATATGGTGCGTGCGTTTAATACTAAAATAACTTTGCTGTTTGATGTTCACGCACCGATCAAGACGTGTACTGTAAGGGAAAAGTCGTATCCGTGGATTACGGAAACGATCAAACTTATGATGCGTTTACGTGATGAAGCTTTGAGTAGTTATAGAGCAACAAAATCTGAATCTAAAAAAACATATTATAAAGATTTAAAGCGCTTGGTAACTGGTTCGTTATACAATGAAAAAACTGCTTATTTCAAACAAAATATTAACAACAAAATTCGAAGCCCTAAATTGCTTTGGAAAAACCTGAAATCCACTATATTGCCCTTTAATACTAGACAAGACCTTCCGTCGCATTTTACAGATCCTGACATTATTAATAAAAACTTTTTGATTGTTCCTGGTAACCCCGTAGCAAGCTCATCGCTTATTAACTATTACGAAAGTCATAAATATGGTAAAGCTATTTTCACAATTACTCCAGTGGAACAGAACGAAATCTCACGCACTATCTCGAGTCTCAAAAGTAATGCCGAAGGCTGTGACAATATTACATTGGAAATGATTAACCTGACTCTGCCGCACACATTAAATGTTGTTACGGAGATAATAAACCGCTCAATAGTGACGTCATCTTTTCCTGACCAATGGAAGATTGCTTCTATTAGGCCTTTGCCAAAAAATTCAAATCCATCTACGCTGAAAGATTTACGACCTATAAGTATATTACCATGTATATCCAAAGTGTTAGAGAAAATTATCAGCCGCCAACTCACGGTTTTTCTTGAAAAAAATAACATTATACCTGATTTACAATCTGGGTTCAGAAAACAACGCAGTACGTCTACCGCTCTGTTAGACGTTACTGACAATATCCTATCTGCCCAGGATAAGGGAATGTGCACATTACTGGTTTTGCTAGATTTTTCCAGAGCATTCGACGCAATTAATATTCCATTGTTATTGTCGAAGCTAATTTTTTACGGTTTCGTCTCCAAGGCTATAGAATGGTTTCGCAGCTACCTCAGTAATAGGGAACAACTAGTTGACCTGCGCTTGAGTGACGGTACTACTCTTAGATCTGCATCTATTCCCATAGACAGAGGAGTCCCGCAGGGCTCTATCTTAGGTCCCATTATTTTTATTTTATACTGTGCGGACATAATTAGATGCCTCCAGAGATGTAATTACCACATATACGCCGACGATGTACAACTGTATATTTCTTTTAAAGCAGACGAGTATGATAGCGCCATAAAGGATCTTAACGAAGATCTTCACCGAATCGCCGTTTGGTCTGAGGAGAATTGTCTGTCGCTAAACCCCACAAGAACAAAATATGTGGTGTTTGGCACCAGACAGCAGCTGTCTCGACTACCTACGACTTTTGACGTACAACTAATGGGTGAACAAATTGAACGAGTGTATGAGGCGCGAAATCTAGGTCTCATCATGGACAAGGACCTACGTTTTGAGAAGCACGTAGCATTATCAATAAGAAACTGTTTTTATCGCTTGAAAGTTTTGTACAGGGTGAGGCCTTACTTATCTGAATCGTTGCGGGAACAGCTGGTTGAAACACTGGTTCTATCTAGGTTGAACTACGCTGACACTGTGTATGGCCCGCGCCTGTTAGCTCGTACAGATAGGCTCATACAAAGGGTACAAAACGCGTGCGCTCGGTTCTGTTATAACATTCCTCGCAGAAGTCATGTAACACCCTTTCTCAATGAACACTTTGTTCTAAAAATGAAGTCCAGGCGCAAATTACACTTGGCATGCCTTCTGTTTGGTGTGGTTAAATACAAAAAACCGGATTATTTATATAATAAACTTGGGTGGATAGCGAGTGGACGGGAATGTGGGAGAAGGCTATGCTCGCAGCAACTCTCGACGCAATCGCATAATACAGCAGCGTTCAGAGGCAGCTTTCGTTATGCGGCTTCCAAAGTTTGGAATAATATTCCACCACCGATCAGAACAGCATACACAATGGACACGTTTAGGAGACGTTTACGGCAGTATCTGGTGGAGGCGCAACGTAAGCTGGATATGGTCGCCCTGAATGCCTCAATAGTATGACGCATTAGCCTACCTACCCACACCACATTTATGGTCACCACTCACCTCATTTATTTATTCTTATGTAGTGTACATGTATTTTTTAATATTTTTAATATAAACATCTATTCTTATCTTTTATGTAAGTAAGTACTTGTTTTATATACACATTTAGTTACTGTGAGACTGCTTTACGTCCGTCACGTCGTCGGTAACAGGTCCAGTTGAAAACCAGCGTCGGGCACTAGTTGCCCGACATTTTGCTGAACTGGTCCTATTTGGCGCAGCCGTGGGACACACAATGTTACTTTTATATTGTTTGATTGTTTTTTTTTTCTTTTTATATTGTTGTTGTTTAGTCTAAGTTTTTCTTTTTTTATGTTTGTGTTGTGTGCTCTGGCTTGTGTCAAATAAATGTGTTTTCTTACTTCTTTCTATCTTTCTTTTCTGACATGGCTTAAGTTACACAGTTTGGGCGATAAAGCCATTTTGTTTTAAATCCCTTAAAGCCTTTAAAAAATGTCACATGTTTGACCCGTGCTAGCATATAAGACAAATGTCTTGTCACAAATGTCTCGGGCTGGATAATGCTCGGCGCATTTTCCTGGATTTAAACGAAGTGATCCCTGATAAAAGGGCAAATGATATCACATTTAATTCTTAAATAACACTTCTACAGCGATCTTCAATAAGATATTCTCTATCGATTACATCAAAGTCCGTACGAGCTCCAAAACATATTCTACCTGAATCCAATATTGTTCCTCTACCATATGCCACAGTAGTTTAAAAAAAATGCAGATTGTGTTGTTTTTATTCATGATAAAACATTTAATACAGTCTGTCAATTTCATTTAAATGACTTTCACATGCATCACCGAACAATATTGTACTCCATTAGTCAGTTGGCCAAAGTTGATCTTTTTTTAGCAAAAGTTACACTGTTTCCAAGGAGTGTGCCTCAAGTTATGGACCTGCGCGGCGGGGACGAACGAACCAAAACCAGCTTCCTTCAACCTCCTTCGTACCGTAACCTCAAACTCCCTCCAGCTCATTTCTGGCTTGAACGACCTTTAAACGCACGTTTTTGCGAACTCGAAGCTGAATGAAACCATAATTCCTGTTAGAAGTACGGGTATTCTGCCTTGTCCTGATATTCTCACAAAAAAATTAGTCTCTCTGAATCATTGGAAACTGTAATAAATGGTTGAAACAAGTAAAAGATGAATTATCCACATCATCTGTGTTTGATCATTTCTCCTCATCTCAAGTGCCCTGGCCCTCTCAGTTTGGATTAAGTTGGCCACAATGGCGTCCTTAATTACGAAAAAGATCTAAAAGTTAAAATTGCATAGAGTGCTGGCGTGGGTCCTGTTTATTAATATTGTTAAATCATTCTCGTAGCTAATGGTGAAATAACCTTTGTCGTTGAGTATATTGATGAGGCTGTCTGCTACCAGGTTCCATAGGAGTGGCGAAAGGAGAGCTTGTGGAGAGCCCTTCGCAACGGCCCTTGTAGTATCGTTAACCGTGACTTGAACCGCTCGCAGTTTTAGCATGTTGGTGATCCATCCCCCTAGGGTTGGGTCTATGCTGTGTCTGTCGAGGGCCGTGTTTATGCTGTTGAACGTGGTCTTATCGAAAGCGCTCTCGATGTCAATGTAGGCAGCCAGTACTGAGCATTTGTGGTCCACTGCACATTTAATTTTAGAAACCACGTTGTGCAACGCGGATTCTGTTGATTTGCCTGTGGAGTATTCTGTTGTTTATGAAGTGGTTTTAAACGGAGATGCCCATCACGGATAAGCCTATCACAGAGTATTTCGAGGGTTTAAGGATGTGAGGCTTATAGGTCTATACACCTTGGGTTGTATGTAATCAGTTTTTCCTGGATTGGGTATGAAGATGACTTTCATCTCTCGCCATGCGAGAGGAATTTATCTAAGTGCTATGCAGGCCCGATAGATCTCCAACAGCCATGGTGTTAGATAATCTACCACCCACTGCAGCAGGACTGGGCCGTCGACTTGAATAGCTGAAAGGTGTTGGTAGCTCATTTTATCCGATCTACTGTTACTATATTGTGGGCTCTTGGACTTATGACTTACCCAAATGGACTTCAACGGAACAAGACTGCTTGTTCCGTTGAAGTCCATTCGGGTTCAGCCTCCCACATCCTGTTCTCCAGGATTTGACAGTCCGGGAAGTGGGTTTCGAGGAGGACCTTGCTGGTTTCATAATCAGTTTGTGTGTACGAGTTGTCGGGTTTTTTCAGCCCGCCGAGGGTTCGGTATTGATCAGTTGATAGGATCTTCCGTACTCTTGCGGCCTCATTATTTGTCTCAATGGATTCACAGAATTTCCGCCATGCCGTCCTCCTGGCGGTTCTAACCTGTTGTTTGTATACACATTGGGTCTCTTTGTATATATCGCAGTGTACGGTTAGCAACCGCACATTGTACTTTGGCCTAGTTAAAATACTGCAAATTTTGTTAATTTATAACATGTAGCATCGGCACGTACGCAAGTACGTCAGTCTTCGGTTTGTATCGAGCTCGCGCAACGTTCAACATTTTTATAACATTTTTACAACATTTTTATAACATTTTTCTATAATTTTATTATTACATTATTTTAGTGCAATTTAGTATTAAATACCTTTTTAACATTAACATTTATTTTATTGAACATTTAACATTAAGTGTAAAGGCTCCTGCCCTTACATTTTGGTCCTTCGAGCCGTTAAGAGTAGAATCAGTGCCGTGGTACGTTTCACTCGCGGGAACTTTTGAACATTAAACAGAACATTAAACAAAACATTAAAAACAGTGTGAACAGTGATATTGAGTGAGAACTACACAGATCGGGGTGAAGAATAAGCAGCAAGCGTAAGCAGCGAATCCGGTGAGCACGTTCCATATTACTTACTTTTCTGAAATTTTGGATTTATTGTGACCACAAATCACCGTTAAACAACAATGGCTTCTTACGATGCTTTACTTAACTTGCAATCTACAAATCTTGACGCTATCAAAAGAATAAACGAAAACTTTAAGAAAGATAGTTCTACACGTAAAACCACTCTTGAATATCATGATGACAGACTTCAAAAGCTGGAGGAGTATTGGAGTGAGTTTAAAAAGAACGACATCCAATTAGCTTTGTTTGAAGGCAAGAAGTCTGGACCTTATTACGAAAATCGCATTTAAGAGCGTCTGGAACAAATATACGAAGAAACGAAGTGTATTATAAAGAAGTCGAAGCAAAACTTATTGGCGAAAATCGATGATGAACAATTTGCTTCGTTTAGTCAATTACAAAAACAAGAAGATAGTTCATGTGCCCAAGAAAGTGTTCCAGAACAACATGAGAGCGATGAGATCGCGGAAGATGTGAAGAACACGTCATACAAAGAGTTAGCCGTGGACCAACAGACTAAAGATTTGATGAATGAGCAGCGGTCAAACATCAAGGCGTTTGAGATAACAGTACGGAACATGGACATTGAAACTTTAAAAGAAAAGTGGCAACTTGAAGACAAATTGAGGACAATAACGCAACGTTGGGAAAAAGTCGATAGTACTTATTGGAAACTTGATAACGTGTTGGTCAACACGCAAGCATTTGAAAGTGATTACAACAGATTAGAAAGGCTGTATGAATTCACCAAGGAACAAATAAACAAGAGGATTTGGGATAACAAACATCAGGAAAAGTCCACGCCCAAAATTGAACTTCCGATTTTCAGTGGTAGCTATGCCCAGTGGACAACATTCAAGGACTTATTCGTGGAAATTGTGCATCGCAACACTTTCATCTCAAATGCTCAAAAAATGCAACATCTGAAAGCGAAATTGAAGGGAGAACCCGAGCGATTAATACAGCACATGAACATCAGTGCTGACAATTACGAAGCTAGTTGGCAGATTCTTCAACAGAGGTATGATAATAAGAGGCTATTATTTACCTAGCAGGCAAACATTTTACTAAGTCTACCCAACATACAAACCCCAACGGCATCTCTACTGAAAAGGATGCATGACACGACCATAGAGTGCCTTCAGGCTATTAAGAATCTGCAGTACGACACTTCTAGTTGGGACCCCATAGTAGTTCACATACTAATGCAAAAGCTGGACGCAGACACACGCCAGTCATTCAATGAATCCATGAAAAATCCAAGGGAAATGCCACCATTAAACGAGTTTCTGAAATTCATTGAAACCAAGTTCATGTCAATGGAATCGGGCACAAACACGAACCGCCCAAGAAACTTTAACAGTCCACAGTTAAACATTCAGCCAAAAACAGTTCATAATGCAACATACAGCAAGCCTAAGGTGCAGCAACAGACCGTTCAAGGGGGAACTAAGAACGTGCCGAGAACATTCCATAACAAACAAACATTTCATCATTCCTTTATAACTTGTCCGAAATGTAATAAGCAACACGGGCTCTATAATTGCAGAGAATTTTTATGTATGTCACCAGAAGAAAGGTTAAAGACCGCAAACAACCTACATGTATGTCTAAATTGCCTATTTAGTCATAACGGCGAAAAATGTTCGTCGGAAAAAAAGTGCAAGCACTGCGATGAGCCGCATAGCAGCATTTTGCATGAGGCGATTGGAGTTGCAAAATCGCGAACCGGCAGGGCTAATGTAGGTCAACAATTGAACACGCATTTAGCACATGACAACTCAAATGAGGTACTGCTAGCCACGGCCCAGGTCAAAACAATAGCCTATGATGGAACTACGATCATTTTACGCGCCTTATTAGACCAGGGCTCTCAGGTTAGCCTAATTACAGAAAATGCTGCACAAAGATTGCAGTTAAAACGAAACAAAATGAGCGCGGTGGTGTCAGGTGTTGGTGCTTCAGCCACCACCAAATGTAAACGAGTGCTCCATCTTAAGTGCCAAGCAATTTAAAATGACTTCAACATTAACATTAATGCACTTATTATGAAAACAATAACAAACAAACTGCCAAATAAAACAGTAAATAAAGGTAGTTTTGAACATATACAACATTTACAACTCGCTGATCCTGATTTCAACATACCTCAGGATATAGATTTACTATTAGGAGCCGATGTATATTCCGAAATACTGTTAGAGGGGTTAATAAAAACAAACACGTCAACCATAATAGCACAACAAACACAATTAGGCTGGGTAGTATGTGGTAACTACAAAACTTTCAATTGCCATGTAATTGTCAACAACATTCAGGATCTTGCCCAATTCTGGGAACAGGAGTCTATGCAAGAAAACAGAGATGATTTGGATCCTGACAACAAGTGCGAACAGCTGTACAAAGAGACAACAACACGACTTCCTGATGGACGATACCAAGTTCGTCTCCCCCTCAAGGACAATTTTATTGAACACTTAGGAACATCGAAACCACAGGCCATCGCTCAATTTCAACAACTAGAGCGAAAGATGGCAAAAAATCATGCGTTTGCAAAAGATTATAAAGCTTTCATGGAGGAATACGAAGAAATGGGCCACATGGAGCAAGTCGAAAGCAACACTAGGAACAAAAACATGGAGTATTTTCTCCCGCACCACGGGGTTGTGCGGCCAGGTGCTATCACAACGAAACTTAGAGTTGTGTTCAACGCGTCAGCAAAAACCAGTTCAAAACACAGTCTTAATGACTTAATGGAGGCGGGACCGAATCTACAAAAAGATATCCTTAGCATCTTGCTGAAATGGAGACAATACAAATACGTCTTAACATCAGACATTGAGAAAATGTACCGATTTATAATGGTACATCCGGAACATCAACACTTACAGAAAATAGTGTGGAGGAACTGTCCACGGCAATTGCTAAGAGAATACCAACTACGTACAGTCACCTATGGTACTAAGGCCGCGCCCTTTCTAGCACTCCGAACACTTCAACAGCTAGCAATGGATGAAGGTGACATGTACCCGGACGCTAAAAACATCTTACTCAACCAATTCTTTGTAGACGATGCGTTATTTGGAAAGGATACCATGGACGAGGCCCGAGATACAAGAGACCAACTTATACAACTATTGAAAGAAGGAGGGTTCAATCTCAGAAAGTGGTCGAGTAACGAACATCAACTGCTAGAAGATCTGCCAGAACATATGGTTAGCCCAGTCAGTTTAAGCTTTACAGAGGCATCAGCTTCCAAAGCATTAGGCTTGGCATGGGATCCGAAGCAAGATGAATTTATATTTTCACCCACATTAAAAAACAAAAACAACATTGGCATTAACAAAAATTCGTCAAAACGGCAAATCTTAAGCGACATATCAACAATTTTTGATCCTTTGGGGTTGCTATCTCCAATAACAATCAAGGCAAAAATTTTATTCCAACACATCTGGAAGTATAAAATCGAATGGGATGATACTGTTCCGGATGAAATAGAAAAGGAATGGAGAACACTAAAAACTGAGTTAACAAACATGCAACCTTTCAAAATTAACCGATGGCTAGGATTAGAAGAAAACAACGATTGGGAATTACACGCATTCTGCGACGCATCGGAAAAAGCGTTCTCGTGCGTAGTGTACAGCAAGGTTACAGAGGGAAAACAGCAACAAATTGCATTGGTTGCGGCAAAAACAAAGGTCTGGTTCTATCTAGGTTGAACTACGCTGACACTGTGTATGGCCCGCGCCTGTTAGCTCGTACAGATAGGCTCATACAAAGGGTACAAAACGCGTGCGCTCGGTTCTGTTATAACATTCCTCGCAGAAGTCATGTAACACCCTTTCTCAATGAACACTTTGTTCTAAAAATGAAGTCCAGGCGCAAATTACACTTGGCATGCCTTCTGTTTGGTGTGGTTAAATACAAAAAACCGGATTATTTATATAATAAACTTGGGTGGATAGCGAGTGGACGGGAATGTGGGAGAAGGCTATGCTCGCAGCAACTCTCGACGCAATCGCATAATACAGCAGCGTTCAGAGGCAGCTTTCGTTATGCGGCTTCCAAAGTTTGGAATAATATTCCACCACCGATCAGAACAGCATACACAATGGACACGTTTAGGAGACGTTTACGGCAGTATCTGGTGGAGGCGCAACGTAAGCTGGATATGGTCGCCCTGAATGCCTCAATAGTATGACGCATTAGCCTACCTACCCACACCACATTTATGGTCACCACTCACCTCATTTATTTATTCTTATGTAGTGTACATGTATTTTTTAATATTTTTAATATAAACATCTATTCTTATCTTTTATGTAAGTAAGTACTTGTTTTATATACACATTTAGTTACTGTGAGACTGCTTTACGTCCGTCACGTCGTCGGTAACAGGTCCAGTTGAAAACCAGCGTCGGGCACTAGTTGCCCGACATTTTGCTGAACTGGTCCTATTTGGCGCAGCCGTGGGACACACAATGTTACTTTTATATTGTTTGATTGTTTTTTTTTTCTTTTTATATTGTTGTTGTTTAGTCTAAGTTTTTCTTTTTTTATGTTTGTGTTGTGTGCTCTGGCTTGTGTCAAATAAATGTGTTTTCTTACTTCTTTCTATCTTTCTTTTCTGACATGGCTTAAGTTACACAGTTTGGGCGATAAAGCCATTTTGTTTTAAATCCCTTAAAGCCTTTAAAAAATGTCACATGTTTGACCCGTGCTAGCATATAAGACAAATGTCTTGTCACAAATGTCTCGGGCTGGATAATGCTCGGCGCATTTTCCTGGATTTAAACGAAGTGATCCCTGATAAAAGGGCAAATGATATCACATTTAATTCTTAAATAACACTTCTACAGCGATCTTCAATAAGATATTCTCTATCGATTACATCAAAGTCCGTACGAGCTCCAAAACATATTCTACCTGAATCCAATATTGTTCCTCTACCATATGCCACAGTAGTTTAAAAAAAATGCAGATTGTGTTGTTTTTATTCATGATAAAACATTTAATACAGTCTGTCAATTTCATTTAAATGACTTTCACATGCATCACCGAACAATATTGTACTCCATTAGTCAGTTGGCCAAAGTTGATCTTTTTTTAGCAAAAGTTACACTGTTTCCAAGGAGTGTGCCTCAAGTTATGGACCTGCGCGGCGGGGACGAACGAACCAAAACCAGCTTCCTTCAACCTCCTTCGTACCGTAACCTCAAACTCCCTCCAGCTCATTTCTGGCTTGAACGACCTTTAAACGCACGTTTTTGCGAACTCGAAGCTGAATGAAACCATAATTCCTGTTAGAAGTACGGGTATTCTGCCTTGTCCTGATATTCTCACAAAAAAATTAGTCTCTCTGAATCATTGGAAACTGTAATAAATGGTTGAAACAAGTAAAAGATGAATTATCCACATCATCTGTGTTTGATCATTTCTCCTCATCTCAAGTGCCCTGGCCCTCTCAGTTTGGATTAAGTTGGCCACAATGGCGTCCTTAATTACGAAAAAGATCTAAAAGTTAAAATTGCATAGAGTGCTGGCGTGGGTCCTGTTTATTAATATTGTTAAATCATTCTCGTAGCTAATGGTGAAATAACCTTTGTCGTTGAGTATATTGATGAGGCTGTCTGCTACCAGGTTCCATAGGAGTGGCGAAAGGAGAGCTTGTGGAGAGCCCTTCGCAACGGCCCTTGTAGTATCGTTAACCGTGACTTGAACCGCTCGCAGTTTTAGCATGTTGGTGATCCATCCCCCTAGGGTTGGGTCTATGCTGTGTCTGTCGAGGGCCGTGTTTATGCTGTTGAACGTGGTCTTATCGAAAGCGCTCTCGATGTCAATGTAGGCAGCCAGTACTGAGCATTTGTGGTCCACTGCACATTTAATTTTAGAAACCACGTTGTGCAACGCGGATTCTGTTGATTTGCCTGTGGAGTATTCTGTTGTTTATGAAGTGGTTTTAAACGGAGATGCCCATCACGGATAAGCCTATCACAGAGTATTTCGAGGGTTTAAGGATGTGAGGCTTATAGGTCTATACACCTTGGGTTGTATGTAATCAGTTTTTCCTGGATTGGGTATGAAGATGACTTTCATCTCTCGCCATGCGAGAGGAATTTATCTAAGTGCTATGCAGGCCCGATAGATCTCCAACAGCCATGGTGTTAGATAATCTACCACCCACTGCAGCAGGACTGGGCCGTCGACTTGAATAGCTGAAAGGTGTTGGTAGCTCATTTTATCCGATCTACTGTTACTATATTGTGGGCTCTTGGACTTATGACTTACCCAAATGGACTTCAACGGAACAAGACTGCTTGTTCCGTTGAAGTCCATTCGGGTTCAGCCTCCCACATCCTGTTCTCCAGGATTTGACAGTCCGGGAAGTGGGTTTCGAGGAGGACCTTGCTGGTTTCATAATCAGTTTGTGTGTACGAGTTGTCGGGTTTTTTCAGCCCGCCGAGGGTTCGGTATTGATCAGTTGATAGGATCTTCCGTACTCTTGCGGCCTCATTATTTGTCTCAATGGATTCACAGAATTTCCGCCATGCCGTCCTCCTGGCGGTTCTAACCTGTTGTTTGTATACACATTGGGTCTCTTTGTATATATCGCAGTGTACGGTTAGCAACCGCACATTGTACTTTGGCCTAGTTAAAATACTGCAAATTTTGTTAATTTATAACATGTAGCATCGGCACGTACGCAAGTACGTCAGTCTTCGGTTTGTATCGAGCTCGCGCAACGTTCAACATTTTTATAACATTTTTACAACATTTTTATAACATTTTTCTATAATTTTATTATTACATTATTTTAGTGCAATTTAGTATTAAATACCTTTTTAACATTAACATTTATTTTATTGAACATTTAACATTAAGTGTAAAGGCTCCTGCCCTTACATTTTGGTCCTTCGAGCCGTTAAGAGTAGAATCAGTGCCGTGGTACGTTTCACTCGCGGGAACTTTTGAACATTAAACAGAACATTAAACAAAACATTAAAAACAGTGTGAACAGTGATATTGAGTGAGAACTACACAGATCGGGGTGAAGAATAAGCAGCAAGCGTAAGCAGCGAATCCGGTGAGCACGTTCCATATTACTTACTTTTCTGAAATTTTGGATTTATTGTGACCACAAATCACCGTTAAACAACAATGGCTTCTTACGATGCTTTACTTAACTTGCAATCTACAAATCTTGACGCTATCAAAAGAATAAACGAAAACTTTAAGAAAGATAGTTCTACACGTAAAACCACTCTTGAATATCATGATGACAGACTTCAAAAGCTGGAGGAGTATTGGAGTGAGTTTAAAAAGAACGACATCCAATTAGCTTTGTTTGAAGGCAAGAAGTCTGGACCTTATTACGAAAATCGCATTTAAGAGCGTCTGGAACAAATATACGAAGAAACGAAGTGTATTATAAAGAAGTCGAAGCAAAACTTATTGGCGAAAATCGATGATGAACAATTTGCTTCGTTTAGTCAATTACAAAAACAAGAAGATAGTTCATGTGCCCAAGAAAGTGTTCCAGAACAACATGAGAGCGATGAGATCGCGGAAGATGTGAAGAACACGTCATACAAAGAGTTAGCCGTGGACCAACAGACTAAAGATTTGATGAATGAGCAGCGGTCAAACATCAAGGCGTTTGAGATAACAGTACGGAACATGGACATTGAAACTTTAAAAGAAAAGTGGCAACTTGAAGACAAATTGAGGACAATAACGCAACGTTGGGAAAAAGTCGATAGTACTTATTGGAAACTTGATAACGTGTTGGTCAACACGCAAGCATTTGAAAGTGATTACAACAGATTAGAAAGGCTGTATGAATTCACCAAGGAACAAATAAACAAGAGGATTTGGGATAACAAACATCAGGAAAAGTCCACGCCCAAAATTGAACTTCCGATTTTCAGTGGTAGCTATGCCCAGTGGACAACATTCAAGGACTTATTCGTGGAAATTGTGCATCGCAACACTTTCATCTCAAATGCTCAAAAAATGCAACATCTGAAAGCGAAATTGAAGGGAGAACCCGAGCGATTAATACAGCACATGAACATCAGTGCTGACAATTACGAAGCTAGTTGGCAGATTCTTCAACAGAGGTATGATAATAAGAGGCTATTATTTACCTAGCAGGCAAACATTTTACTAAGTCTACCCAACATACAAACCCCAACGGCATCTCTACTGAAAAGGATGCATGACACGACCATAGAGTGCCTTCAGGCTATTAAGAATCTGCAGTACGACACTTCTAGTTGGGACCCCATAGTAGTTCACATACTAATGCAAAAGCTGGACGCAGACACACGCCAGTCATTCAATGAATCCATGAAAAATCCAAGGGAAATGCCACCATTAAACGAGTTTCTGAAATTCATTGAAACCAAGTTCATGTCAATGGAATCGGGCACAAACACGAACCGCCCAAGAAACTTTAACAGTCCACAGTTAAACATTCAGCCAAAAACAGTTCATAATGCAACATACAGCAAGCCTAAGGTGCAGCAACAGACCGTTCAAGGGGGAACTAAGAACGTGCCGAGAACATTCCATAACAAACAAACATTTCATCATTCCTTTATAACTTGTCCGAAATGTAATAAGCAACACGGGCTCTATAATTGCAGAGAATTTTTATGTATGTCACCAGAAGAAAGGTTAAAGACCGCAAACAACCTACATGTATGTCTAAATTGCCTATTTAGTCATAACGGCGAAAAATGTTCGTCGGAAAAAAAGTGCAAGCACTGCGATGAGCCGCATAGCAGCATTTTGCATGAGGCGATTGGAGTTGCAAAATCGCGAACCGGCAGGGCTAATGTAGGTCAACAATTGAACACGCATTTAGCACATGACAACTCAAATGAGGTACTGCTAGCCACGGCCCAGGTCAAAACAATAGCCTATGATGGAACTACGATCATTTTACGCGCCTTATTAGACCAGGGCTCTCAGGTTAGCCTAATTACAGAAAATGCTGCACAAAGATTGCAGTTAAAACGAAACAAAATGAGCGCGGTGGTGTCAGGTGTTGGTGCTTCAGCCACCACCAAATGTAAACGAGTGCTCCATCTTAAGTGCCAAGCAATTTAAAATGACTTCAACATTAACATTAATGCACTTATTATGAAAACAATAACAAACAAACTGCCAAATAAAACAGTAAATAAAGGTAGTTTTGAACATATACAACATTTACAACTCGCTGATCCTGATTTCAACATACCTCAGGATATAGATTTACTATTAGGAGCCGATGTATATTCCGAAATACTGTTAGAGGGGTTAATAAAAACAAACACGTCAACCATAATAGCACAACAAACACAATTAGGCTGGGTAGTATGTGGTAACTACAAAACTTTCAATTGCCATGTAATTGTCAACAACATTCAGGATCTTGCCCAATTCTGGGAACAGGAGTCTATGCAAGAAAACAGAGATGATTTGGATCCTGACAACAAGTGCGAACAGCTGTACAAAGAGACAACAACACGACTTCCTGATGGACGATACCAAGTTCGTCTCCCCCTCAAGGACAATTTTATTGAACACTTAGGAACATCGAAACCACAGGCCATCGCTCAATTTCAACAACTAGAGCGAAAGATGGCAAAAAATCATGCGTTTGCAAAAGATTATAAAGCTTTCATGGAGGAATACGAAGAAATGGGCCACATGGAGCAAGTCGAAAGCAACACTAGGAACAAAAACATGGAGTATTTTCTCCCGCACCACGGGGTTGTGCGGCCAGGTGCTATCACAACGAAACTTAGAGTTGTGTTCAACGCGTCAGCAAAAACCAGTTCAAAACACAGTCTTAATGACTTAATGGAGGCGGGACCGAATCTACAAAAAGATATCCTTAGCATCTTGCTGAAATGGAGACAATACAAATACGTCTTAACATCAGACATTGAGAAAATGTACCGATTTATAATGGTACATCCGGAACATCAACACTTACAGAAAATAGTGTGGAGGAACTGTCCACGGCAATTGCTAAGAGAATACCAACTACGTACAGTCACCTATGGTACTAAGGCCGCGCCCTTTCTAGCACTCCGAACACTTCAACAGCTAGCAATGGATGAAGGTGACAAGTACCCGGACGCTAAAAACATCTTACTCAACCAATTCTTTGTAGACGATGCGTTATTTGGAAAGGATACCATGGACGAGGCCCGAGATACAAGAGACCAACTTATACAACTATTGAAAGAAGGAGGGTTCAATCTCAGAAAGTGGTCGAGTAACGAACATCAACTGCTAGAAGATCTGCCAGAACATATGGTTAGCCCAGTCAGTTTAAGCTTTACAGAGGCATCAGCTTCCAAAGCATTAGGCTTGGCATGGGATCCGAAGCAAGATGAATTTATATTTTCACCCACATTAAAAAACAAAAACAACATTGGCATTAACAAAAATTCGTCAAAACGGCAAATCTTAAGCGACATATCAACAATTTTTGATCCTTTGGGGTTGCTATCTCCAATAACAATCAAGGCAAAAATTTTATTCCAACACATCTGGAAGTATAAAATCGAATGGGATGATACTGTTCCGGATGAAATAGAAAAGGAATGGAGAACACTAAAAACTGAGTTAACAAACATGCAACCTTTCAAAATTAACCGATGGCTAGGATTAGAAGAAAACAACGATTGGGAATTACACGCATTCTGCGACGCATCGGAAAAAGCGTTCTCGTGCGTAGTGTACAGCAAGGTTACAGAGGGAAAACAGCAACAAATTGCATTGGTTGCGGCAAAAACAAAGGTCGCTCCAATCCAAAAACAACAAACACTTCCCAGACTTGAGCTATGCGGTGCACAGCTGTTAGCTCAACTGGTCAAGAAAATAAAACATTGCCTCGATAAACCTTACATTAAAGTAACAGCATGGACGGACTCAATGATCGTGCTTGGCTGGCTAAAGGGCGATGTCTCGCGATGGAAGGCCTATGTCGGTCACAGAGTTCAGGAGATAACATCAGTAGTGCCCGCAGGGAGTTGGAAGCACGTAAGATCGGAGCAAAACCCAGCCGACTGCGCGTCACGTGGACTACTACCTTCTCAGTTACACAAGTTTCCTCTGTGGTTTGATGGACCCGAATGGCTTAACAATGAAATCATCCCTGAAACATATGACACGTTTAAGACACCAAACATTGAAGTTAAAAAGGTGCATGCAGTTACGTCAAGAACTACTGAAAACATGAACTTTGTAACAGAACTCCTTAACAAGAACAGCTGTATTATGACTATAATACGCATCGTAGCTTGGGTGTCGCGTTTCATAACAAACACGTCACGAAACAATCGTCACAGGGAAGACGCAGCTATGAATCATACAAACATGAATGACGCGCCCGCGTCAAAACAATGTAATTTAACACTCGCTGATATTCGATGCGCCACTAACATAATTATAAAACATGTACAAAATGAACATTACGGACAAGAAATCCAAGATTTAAAAACAAAAGGAAGGGTAAGCAAAAATAGGGGACTTCAGAAACTTTGCCCTTACCTAGATGAAAATAACATTTTACGCGTCGGAGGGAGATTACAGAATTCAAACTTACCTGAAGAAACAAAACACCCTGTTATCATCCCAAAAAACAGCAAGCTGGCACATCTACTGATTGCCCGTGCGCATGTTATAACACTACACGGTGGAGCGAGACTAACTATGGCTACATTGAGACAAAAATATTGGATAACAGGAGGAAATAACACGATTAAAAAATACCTGCAAGACTGTGTAAAATGTTGTCGCTTCAAACCATCGAAACAATACCAATTAATGGCCGACCTACCCAGTGAGAGGATAACGCAATCACCACCATTCTATCACACAGGGGTGGACTTCACAGGATTTGTTAGTGTTAAACTAAACAAGGGTCGAGGCGTCAGAACGAGTAAAGGTTATGTCGTTGTATTCGTTTGCATGGCAACAAAGGCGGTGCATTTGGAACTCGCATCAGATCTAACGTCACAAATATTTATACTGGCTCTCAACCGCATGATTGGGCGACGAGGCTGTCCAAAACATATTTACTCCGACAACGGAACAAACTTTGTTGGAGCCGAAAGGGAGTTAGCTAAACAACTGCACATCTCACAAACATTTAACAACGACACTTTATCGAAAAGGAACACCGAGATGGGGATAGAGTGGCATTTTAACGCCCCAAGCTGGCCGACTGCGGGAGGACTTTGGGAGGCTGCAGTTAAGTCTATGAAATATCACCTAAAGCGTGTCCTAGGAGAGCAAAAGTTAACATATGAAGAGTTTTTAACACTGCTTACTCAAATAGAAGCCTGCATGAACTCTAGACCACTTTGCCCTTTAACGGAGGACGTGGACGATATTGATTATCTTACTCCAGCACATTTTTTAATTGGCCGACCAGTGACATTCTTACCAACGGAAAATTTCGACCAGCAAAACATCAACATTCGACATAGGTGGCAGTTAATAAACAAAATGAAACAAGGGTTTTGGACCAGGTGGTCGTCAGAATACCTGCAACAACTTCAAGTTCGCAGTAAATGGCTGAACAAAACAAATAACTTATCAATAGGGGATATTGTCTTAATCAAAGAAGACAACCTTCCACCTGCGAAATGGGCACTTGGGCGAATACAGGAAGTTCACCCGGGGAGAGACAATCTAGTCAGAGTTGTGACGATGAAAACAAAAACAGGGCCACTTACAAGACCAATAACAAAATTAATTAAACTCCCAATACCTGAATCGCATATAGAAATACCTGACACCACCACCAATGACAAAATCTGCACTGAAAAACAAAAATCGACAAAAAATTACACCAACAGGAAACAACGAGTTAAATCAAATAATATAAGTTCCAGCCTGCTATGTATACTCTTAACATTACTGACATTATTTAAGCCCACATATCAAAGCAACGACGCCATAAACATCACACCGTTTGAACCAAATAGAGCAGTGTACTTTGACAAAATCGGCAATTTGCAAAGCGTACATGATGACTGGAAGATTGTTACCTACTATAATATGACGTCGTACTGGCAAGGCATGGAAAACATACATAGAGTTGTAAAACACCTGGGCGAAAGGTGTGAGCAATTTGCATACCAAACGATGTGCAAAACAATTATGACTGAATTCAAACAGGAACTCAACGAACTTGATCATAACAATTACATGTTGGAAACACATCATGGACAGACAAAGGGACGCGTTACCCGAGGACTTGTCAATGGAATAGGTTACCTTGCAAACAGCCTATTTGGCGTGCTAGATGAAAGGTTCGCAATACAATATAAAAAGGACATAGAAACATTGCAAAACAACAGAGATCACTTATTGAACCTAATCAAAGGTCAAACATCAATCATGGAGGCACATAATAACATTTTAAAGAGAAATGAAGAGACGATGAACACTCAATTTAATCTCTTAAACCAACATCTTAACGCTACCGAGAACTATTTACAAAAATTGGGAAATGATGTTGAGCAAGAGGAAGCTTTGAACTATTTTAACACCATGGCTCTGACTAGTTCAACGATTCTGTCTAAACTCCGCCACATCCAACACATGCTCTTAGACACAGCTATTAACATTCACCATGGTCATGTAGACACCAGACTTTTACCGCAGAACCAGCTCTTTCAGGAGCTCAACATTATCTCTGGGCAGTTGCCACAACAATTATCGTTACCCGTTGACAACATTCAAAACCAATTAGCTGTCATATACAAACTACTAGAAGTAAAATCCAGATTGTTTGATAAATATTTTATCATCGAAATTACACTACAATTAACAGGCGACACTCCATTCACTATACATAAAACAGTTCCTATTCCGATGATAAAAAACAACAAACATTCACTTACAATGAAAACAAATTCAGAATATGTTGCAGTGAACATAAGAAAGGAGACATATATGCAGCTCACAGACAGTGACCTGGAACATTGTATTAAAATTGAACCAAGTACATATGTATGTTCACTAAACAAACCAACACGTAACATGAGAAATCATCAAATTCCATGCGAAATTGGTGCAATAACAAACATTACATTATCAAAATGTATCTACACATCCGAATCCTGCAACAATAAATGGACACCATTACGAAATCCTAACACCTGGCTTTATGTCTGCTGCACGGATTGCCAACTCCAAATCATCTGTGAAGGTCGTATGACTACTAAGGCAATACATTTAACGGGAATCTTAGAAGCCAAGGAAGGATGTATAATTAGAAACAACGAAGAAACATATTACACTCAAGTTAACTACGCAAACAAAATCTATGTCAGCCCGGAAATACCACTAATTGATCTAGAAGACATCCAACAATTTAACGTCTGTCCAGCCACTTGATTTATCAACTGGACAACAGAACACGCAATTTGTAAGAAACGATTATGAAAAACTTCATAATTCGTTGAAAGAATTGGAAGATCAAACGAAAAAGGCTGAAATGTCGCAACACGACGTGCACCAATACATCGTATCATATTCTACGATGGGACTTCTGATCTTGTCAATAGTCGTCGCGGGAGGAGCCTACGTGTACTACAAACGCTGCGGCAAGGTCACCGTCAGCGCCGCCGGCGCGTCTGCCAGTTTAACGCCGCGGAAGCCACCAAGAGCTGAAGCAACCACTGAAAATATTGAACTTACCTACGCGAGACCTCATTCTTTTAACATTTGACTTATATTCATTTTTTTAGTCACATTGTTTTAATTTAATATTTTTTTATTTACACTGGGAAAATATTATTTAATAAGTTAACTTTATTATTACCCTTTGCCCCGCCAAGATGTACGGTTAGCAACCGCACATTGTACTTTGGCCTAGTTAAAATACTGAAAATTTTGTTAATTTATAACATGTAGCATCGGCACGTACGCAAGTACGTCAGTCTTCGGTTTGTATCGAGCTCGCGCAACGTTCAACATTTTTATAACATTTTTACAACATTTTTATAACATTTTTCTATAATTTTATTATTACATTATTTTAGTGCAATTTAGTATTAAATACCTTTTTAACATTAACATTTATTTTATTGAACATTTAACATTAAGTGTAAAGGAAGAAGCGTACGGACTTAAAATACGTAAAACACGAGACTCCCGGCAGACTGCGTGTAAGGACCTCCTGCCCTTACACGCAGTCTGCCGGGAGTCTCGTGTTTTACGTATTTTAAGTCCGTACGCACCCTTAAACTTCTATACGTCACCCTTGTCAGAGGTGTAGAGGGATTACGCGTCGCAGTTGTGGAATCCTGCCTATAGGGTCCATATCGACCGAATTGAACGTGTCCAAAGAGGCTTTTCCAGATACCTGCTGAAAGCTACCTATCCTGAAAGGCCAAGTCATTTTAATCTGACTACCCTAGAAAACAGAACAAAAAACTTATTAGGGAAATTGTCAACGGTTTGGTCAATGTTCCCAAACTTCTGGATGACATAAATATACGTGTCCTCCGTATTAGTCAACCCAGGCCTGACCGTAATGTCGATTTGTTTGTGCCACCTAAAGCTCGAACCAACCTCGGGCCTTCAGCGCCATTGAACCGTTAGATGAGGACGTATAATGAGAGCCACTCTCCCATCAATAGTATTGACATCTTCTCCAACACCTTGGCTCAATTTCAAAGACATCTCTCTAAACAACTCAAGGTTGATAAGATTAATTATGTTTTTTAGTTTTAGTTTATTCCATACCTAATATATTATTATTAATTAATTCTATGTTTTGTATATTATTATTATGTCCTTTATTTAAATTCGTTTCTTATTTTATACATTTTTAAATATTTTTGTAAAACATACAGAATAAAAAAATAAAAACATTTAAAAATATAGAAAATAGAGGCCCACCGGTATCGGGAACAGGGTCCAAGCTACCGGCGGTCAGGGCTCCAGAGAGAGGAACCTCCTAACAATGCGAGCCGTGTCCAGCAGTACTGCTTTCCGGATCACGCCCTTGATCCAGCCGCCTAACGAGAGCCTCCTAAGGTGTTGGTCGAGGCTCGTGGCTATTAACCCATTGGCTGACACGACTATCGGTACAATGATCGCTGTGTCCACATCCCACATGTCGACAACCTCGCGAGCCAAGTCAAGATACTTGATTTGCTTATCTTTCTCGGCTTTCACGAGGTTCCCGTCATGTGGGACAGTTATGTCAACAATCATTGCACGCCTCTCGATTCGGTCCACCACCACTATATCAGGCTTATTGGCTACAATAGTCCTATCAGTGATAATGGACCGATCCCAGTACAATGTGATATTGCCATTTTCGAGAACTGGGTCGGGCACATACCTGTAGTACGGTACTTCCGATGCCACAAGAGTGTATTTCAGAGCAAGTTGCTGGTGGATGATCCTAGCTACAAGGTTGTGCCTATGCAAGTACTCTTCGTTAGCTAGGCGAGAACATCCAGAGATAATGTGGCGGATCGATTCACCCGGGCGGTGACATGCCCGACAGATGTCAACCGTGCCATCCTTCACAATAAATCTCCGGTAGTTATTCGTCATGATAACTTCGTCCATAATTGCACAGACAAAACCTTCGGTTTCCCCAAAGAGGTCACCGAAACGCAGCCAGGCTACGGACGCTGCTTCGTCCACATCGGACCCATGTAGGGCCCGAAAAAAGCGTCCGTGAAGCTCCTTACTCTGCCATACATCCCTGCGGTCGTTAGTGTCAAGCACTACAGGCTTGCGCCAGTTCTCATTCGCCAAGGAGAGCGGGGTGAGTCCCTTGTCCACTGCTACTACATTTCGATGCATACCCACGTCGGTGTGTAGAAAATATTCCCTGAGATTGCATATCTCGCGGTTGTGGAGGTTTTTAGCATTTAAAAAGCCTCGGCCTCCACACTTCCGCGGGATATACAATCTCATGACCGACGATCGTGGGTGATGCATTCGATATGCAGTCAGCAGTGTACGGACCCGCCTATCCAGGGCGTCGAGTTCCGTTTGAGTCCATTTGAGTATGCCGAAAGAGTACATCAATACCGGCATGACCCAACCGTTGAAGGCGCGCACCTTGTTTCCGCCCGAAAGAAGGCTATTGAATACCTTCTTCAGGCGACCAAAAAAGCGTTCCTTCAACGATTGCTTCATGTCAGTAGTGCTGATACCTAACGCTTCCGACATACCCAAATATTTATAGGTTTCGTTTGGAGAGAGGGATCTCAGGTTTATGGAATCCGCGAGTTGAATGCCTACGGATTCCACAATCTCAATATTATTATTTTTAGTGTTTTTTCTTTTGTAATTTATGTTTTATTATTCCAAATTATCATATTACTATCAATTTTTAAATTCTTATTTTTACATTTTTTATTTGACATTATATTATATTCCACTTGAATCAAATATGATTTTAACATAGCGATACAATATAGAACTTTAAAGACTATAAAATAAGATATACATTTCAATGAAAGAATTCGAATACATCAAAAAGAATTCCAGATTTAAAATTCGAATTGAAAAAAAATTACCCTTGTAATTGTCCCTGAATCCTACTATCACACTTATATTATAAAGGCGAAAGTTTTTGAATGTGTGTGGGTTTGTATTTTTCTTACTTCTTCAAGCTCAAACGGCGGGACGGATGTGGATGAAATTTTACACAGAGATAGATTATGGTCAGGAATAGCACAAGAAATATAAATGGCGCATAGGTTTTATTCCCTCGGGATAATTTTCGACTATCACGCGGGCGTAGCTGTTGGGAGAAGCTAGTAAATTAAATAAACTATTTGATTATATTCCACAGAAACTGTCTGTCCAAGTGTTCCCCAACTTCGTTTCGTGTATTGACCGTACCACGGCGTTAATCTGCAATGTCTTGGCCGTGCTGTGCTGGCTCTCGCTGATGCTGACCTTCGTGTTCTGCACGCGTCGCCTGCTGCAGGAGAGGACCTCGGGTATACAGGCAAGTATTCCACATTTAAATCTGTATCATCATCTGCCTGCCCTTGTGTTACTTGGAGTCGGCGCAACACGTGCTCTTCTTCCATACCGTCGTGTCCCACGTTACGCCATCACTGACTCCCTTTTCTTTCATCTCTCCTTACACAGTCCATCCACATTTTAAACAAACAAACAAAAATAAACAAAAAATCATTTATTTGCGTAAATAAGGTACAGATTGTTGGTAAAATGTACAAAATTGTTCTCTTACTCTGCCTTTAATTTCGGCGTGCAAACATAAAATAGAGTTTAATGATCACAATCATGCAGTCACTCAACAGATAAGCCCATTAAAATTGTATTAGTGAATTAAATAAATGTCAATATACTATGAAAAATTAATAAAGATAATAATCACAAAAGTCAATAATGGGCGAGATTCACCACACAATAGTAATAACCAAATACAAAATAATAACAATCATAATAAAAAATAATAATAATAAAGATAATATATAACGAATAACTACCGGAGATTTATTGTGAAGGATGGCACGGTTGACATCTGTCGGGCATGTCACCGCCCGGGTGAATCGATCCGCCACATTATCTCTGGTTGTTCTCGGCTTGCTAACGAAGAGTACTTGCATAGGCACAACCTTGTAGCCAGGATTCTCCATCAGCAACTTGCTCTGAAATACACTCTTGTGGAATCGGAGGTACCGTACTACAGGTATGTGCCCGACCCAGTTCTCGAGAATGGTAATATCACATTGTACTGGGATCGGTCCATCATCACTGACAGGACTATTATCGCTAATAAGCCTGATATAGTGGTGGTGGACCGAATCGAGAGGCGTGCAATGATTGTTGACATAACTGTTCCGCATGACGGGAACCTCGTGAAAGCCGAGAAAGATAAGCAAATCAAGTATCTTGACTTGGCTCGCGAGGTTGTCGACATGTGGGATGTGGACGTAGCGATCATTGTACCGATAGTCGTGTCAGCCAATGGCTTAATAGCCACGAGCCTCGACCAACACCTTAGGAGGCTCTCGTTAGGTGGCTGGATCAAGGGCCTGATCCAGAAAGCAGTATTGCTGGACACGGCTCGCATTGTTAGGAGGTTCCTCTCTCTGGAGCCCTGACCGCCGGTAGCTTGGACCCTGTTCCCGATACCGGTGGGCCTCTATTTTTTATATTTTTAAATGTTTTTCTTTTTTGTGTTTTGTAAAAATATTTAAAAATGTAATTAATAAGAAAAGAAATGAATAAAGAAGATAATAATCAAAATTGTCAATAATAATCATGTCAATAATGGGCGAAACCCGCCACACAATAACAAAAACCAATGACAAAAAAATAACAATAATAATTTAAAAAATAATAAAGATAATAATCAATCGATGAGGCAGATGATAGGGTTGCCACAGTAAGTAGCCAGTGCAGCGAAAGATTGAGGAGCGCACTGGAGGATGCGCTTCGTGAGTATAGGTCCACTTCGTCTGAACTTAGGCCCCGATTACCACGGTTGCCGATGCACAAAAAGAATGGGGCGCTGGTGTGTGCTTTGGACTCGCTGCTTATGAACATCTTTGAGAGCAGCGAGAACCTTGTTGATACGCACTCAATCCTATATTGCGGGGCTGTTGCGGCATGTCGTTTAGCCAACGTTAAGTTTCCAAACGAGGCTATTCGACCAAATCCTGCCGTGCCAGCCTGGCAATGCAGGATCGAACGGCGTATCGATGGGGCCGGGGTACTCATCGGCAAACTATACTGTTTCAGGGAGGGCAATACACGCCCACGTGTGATGCGCTTCGTGAGGCGAGCGTTTTCGGGGACTAGAGTTAGTCCCCGAGAATACATATCCCGTGTCACGGAGCGCATCGACTTCCTGAAACAGAAAGTTTGTGCATGGGCAAACCGTATTCGGCGGTATAAGCGACGGGTTGACCGGTACTCGCAGAATCGCATGTGCCAGAGCGATGAGAGGTGGGTATACAGAGCTTGGGAGCGACCTGAACAAAATGTGACAGACGTGTGCCGCCCGGATGATGTCGCCACGAGTACATTCTGGCGAAGCATCTGGTCGGTGCCCGTCTGTCATACTGAGGGTGGCTGGATGCGTGATGTCGAGCGCGTGTGTGAAGCTATACCAGAAATGGAAAACGTAATCATCAGCCCATCTGATGTAGCCAAAGCAGTGCCGTCCGCTACCGAACTGGAAGTCTCCGGGACCGGACGGACTGCATAACTTTTGGCTAAAATGGTATAGCAGCTCACACGCGCTACTGGCATCTCAATTCCAGTCATGCTTAGAGTCTGGGTCGCTGCCGCAGTTTTTAACAACAGGCGTTACCCACCTGCTCCATAAGACAGGTAGTCCCGCGGAACCCAAGAATTATAGACCAATCACATGCTTATCAACGGTTTATAAACTTCTTACATCCATCCTGAGAGCAAAAATTGATAAACACATTGAAAGTAACTCAATAATGTCTACCTCTCAGAATGGATGTAGGAATGGGTCCCGCGGCACTAAGGATCTACTCCTCATCGACATGGCCATAAGCCAGCAGGTTCGTCGATCCCGCAAGGATCTGTCGACATGCTGGATAGACTACAAGAAGGCATACGACTCTGTGCCACATACATGGCTCATGAGGGTGCTGGAGTTGTACAAAATAGATGCAACTCTATACCTTCCTTGAATCATGTATGGGGCAATGGAAGACAGTCCTTCGATATCCAGGATGTCAACCGATTCAGGGGGATGATGAGCCTGTATGGATTAAGCGGGGAATATTTCAGGGCGACAGTTTGAGCCCACTTTGGTTCTGCTTAGCCCTGAATCCTCTAAGTACACTGCTGGAGGATTCAGGACTGGGCTATCGGTTGAAAAGAGGTGGTCAGGTCATATCTCACCTCCTTTACATGGATGATCTGAAACTCTTTACCCCCAATAAATTCCAACTGACGGAGCTACTGAAGGTAACTGAAACCTTCAGTAACTCCATCAGGATGGAATTTGGTGTGGAAAAATGTGCAGTCATGCATGTAAAGCAAGGGGAGATTATGGAATCCGAGGGAATTCAACTCTCTGATTCCATACACCTTAGACACCTCTCCTCGACCGAAACTTACAAGTATTTGGGTATGTCGGAAGCGTTGGGCATCAACAGTACTGACATGAAGCAACTGCTGAAGGAGCGTTTCTTTGGCCGCCTGAAAAAGGTATTAAATAGCCTTTTGTCGGGCGGAAATAAGGTGCGTGCCTTCAACAGTTGGGTCATGCCGGTTTTGATGTACTCTTTCGGCATACTCAAATGGACTCAGACCGAGCTCGACGCCCTCGATAGGAGGGTCCGGACACTACTGACTGCAAACCGGATGCATCACCCACGATCATTGGTGATGAGACTGTACATCTCGCGGAAGTGTGGGGGTCGAGGCTTTTTAAATGCCAAGACTCTTCACAACCGCGAGGTGTGCAGCCTCAGAGAATACTTTTAGATGCTGAAGTGGGTATGCACCGGGATGTGGTCGCAGTGGACAAGGGACTCACCCCGTTGCCATGGCTAAAGAGAACTGGCGCAAGCCTGTAATACTATCGACAGATGAACGCAAAGAGGTATGGCAAGGCAAGGAGCTACACGGGCGCTTCTATCGGGCTCTCCATGGGCCCGATGTAGATTTCCCAGCGTCCGTATCCTGGCTACGTTTCGGTGACCTTTTTGGGGAAACTGAAGGTTTTGTCTGTGCAATTATGGACGAAGTTATCTTGACGACTAACTACCGGAGACATATAATGAAGGACGGGACGGTTGACGTGTGTCGGGCATGCCACCGTCCTGGTGAATCCATCAGATATATTATCTCTGAATGTTCTCGCCTGGCTAACGACGAGTACTTACACAGACATAACCAAGTGGCCAGGATTATTCACCAGCAACTTGCATTGAAATACAATCTGGTGGATTCTAAGGTACCGTATTACAAGTATGTGCCCAACCCAGTTCTCGAAAATGACCATGTCACGTTGTACTGGGATCGGTCTATCATCACTGATAGGACTATTGTTGCCAATAAGCCGGATATAGTGGTGATAGACCGATTAGCGCGCCGCACAATGATAATCGATGTCACCATCCCACATGACGAGAACCTCGTGAAAGCTGAGAAAGAGAAACAAATCAAGTATCTCGACTTAGCACACGAGGTTGTCGACATGTGGGATGTGGACTCGGCGATCATTGTGCCGATTGTCGTTACGGCCAATGGCCTGATGGCCAATAGCCTCGATGAACATCTATCGAGGCTGTCATTACGCGGTTGGATCAAGGGTCTGATACGGAAGGCAGTACTTCTCGATACGGCTCGCATTGTGAGGAGGTTCCTGTCTCTGAAGCCCTAACCACCGGTAGCTTGGACCCTGTTCCCGATACCGTTTGGCCTCTATTTTTTATATTTTTAAATGTTTTTAAGTTTTCTTTTTATTAATATTTAAAAATGTATAAAGTAAGAACGAGAATAAATAAAGGAAATAATAATCATAAGTGTCAATAATATTCATGTCAATAATGGGCGAAATTTGCCACACAATAATTGTTATAGCGGTTTGAGAAACCTCATCATCCTTGTGTCTATTATGAAAAGTGGACTGTATTTGAAGGGTTCTGGTACTTATGCGATGAAAATAAGCGGGAAAATATTCACGGATCAATTCCGGCGATCTAGTATGGGAATGAGGGAAGTAGTACGCCTTACCTTGTGGTGATCGAAGCCAGGCCACGTATGGCGGCGAGCTGGTCTTCTTCAACTCCAAAATGGCGACGACGACTTTCAGGATCCACACACTTCACACAAATGTTTTTATATCCGCGAGGCGGGTTAATAGACACGGTACACAAGGTTCTCTGCAATCTAACTAATTAGATGCATCAGTCTCCAGCCATGTGGCTTGGAAAGCTGGCGGTTGAGACGCGAAGCCCGTTCACGATGAAGTTTCGGTTCGTTCTGGCGACCTGTCATCAAGGCGTACATGAAGGGAAAAGGAATGAGGAATGAACGAGATAATTAGGATATCGATCGCCCGCGAAACCTCAAATGCATTTGCCTATGTATTCGGTCTTTGATTTATGACCTTTACAAGAGATGGCGCTACCAATAATAAAAACCAATGACAAAACAATAACAATCATAATTTAAAATTACCGTGGAATTTACAAAAAACTTACAATTTATACTCCAAAAACTCATGTACACTATACAAGCATTGTTCAATTAGAAACCTCGTCAAATTATTTTTAAATCTAGAAAACGGTAGCATTTTTATGAAATTTGGTATTTTGTTATACAATTTTATGCACATAATGTAGCTGTTGTTACTCGTTAATGTGAGATTCGCCCTCGGTTGAAATAACTTATTAGTATACATAGATCGCGGGGCATAGTAGTTCGTCGCCTGCTGAATAAGTTTCTTATGTTTGAAAACAAATATACAGGATTCTAATATATAAATACATGGAAGAGTTGATATTTTATATTTCCTAAAGAATGGATGACATGACTCTATTTGTTTCAACCCAAATATAGCTCTTAGACACTTTTTCTGCATATCGAATGCTTGATCAATCTCCACACAATGACCCCACAGGATAATACCATACCTTAGAGTGGAGGTTATATAGCCATGGCAAGCCGTTATTGCGGCACTTCTAGATACCTCGCAGCTAATACGCCTCAAAGGGTATATGAATTTATTTATTTTAACACAAATGTCATTTATATGATTTTTCCATGAGCAAAATTTATCTAAATTTATTCCAAGAAACTTAACAGAGTCAGTTTCTGCCAGGGCAACCCCTTTATAAGATATATTTAGGTCCAAGGGTTTTGATCGATAAGTGTGAAATTGCATAAATTTTGTTTTATGCAATTAACTTTAACTAACTATTAACTAACTTGTTTTATTAACTTTTAAATTATTAGTCTCTAGCCGCTCTATATTTTTTTGAAGAGCAATATTTATTTCTTGTTCGTACGAACTTTTGGTTTTCTTGGTCATTATAATTAAAACGTTATTTCCACAGATTGTATTCTGTCAGACAAATATGATTCCATCCAGTTATATGCCGTTCCTCTGATTCCATATCTGGAAATCTTTTCCAATAATCGTTCATGAGAAACGTGATCAAACGCTTTACTCATATCCATGAATAAAACTGTAACCGGTATTTTCTTGTCAATACAGTCTGTTATTTCTTTTATTAATTGAAAGGCTGCCAAAGACGTACTTCTATTTTTACGAAACCCATTTTGTTCGTCCTTAATAATTTTGTGCATTTCAATGAAGTTTGCTAATTTGTTATGAAAAGCTTTTTCAAAAATTTTAGAAAAAATAGGTATCAAAGTCACGGGTCTGTAATTGCCCATTTGAGTGCTATCACCTTTTTTAAATACTGGTTTCACCAATCTTAATTTGAATGAATAATATGATCCATTTGCTTTAATGTTGTATCTTCTTTATTGCCATGGCTATCATTGGTAACCGAGTTAATGAAAAAATCATTGAAATGATTTGCAATAGAATCAGGACATACACAGTCAATGTTGTCCATAGTAATTTTTGGAATACAGGAGCGTTTTAAATCAGTGCCGGTGTGCTTTTTTATTACATTCCACGCTGCCTTACACTTATTTTGAGCTTTATTTATGTAATTGGTATTATTATTTTTCCGAGACGTTAAAATGCATTTTTCAGTAAATTACAATAGCTTTTGTACTTGTTTTTATGGGATTCAATGAATTTAATCTGTAAGTATACCTTATTTATAATTCATAATCATTTATTTTCTAATATGGGTAATTACATAAAGTTGTTAAAAATATAGCACAGTCCAACCATATTACACCTTTAGGTATGCAAATCACAAGCTTCATAACACACATTTACTTGTAAATATAATTTATAATTAACAACACAATCTATTTTGCCTTTTCAATTTCACCGCGTGGCAAATAACAATGAAACAACAAATGAAGCAATCAATAATGTCACTAGAAAAATTAAATTTAAAATGTCATATATTAAATGAAAATGTCAAGATAGTGTATATAATAATTTAATTCGTGCATTAGTTTGGTAATTTCACCACGGCAAATAATACTGAAACACAACAATCAAGAAAGAAATGGTAATATCACCAGATTAATTAAAATTTAAATGTCAGGCATAAAATGAGAATGTCAAGATAATAATATATAATAATTAAATTAGTGCATTATTTGGCAATTTCACCACGGCAATAATAACAAAACACAATAACAATGTCACTAGATCAATAAATAATTAAATGTCAGGTATTAAATGAGAATGTCAAGATATATTTGTAAATAAATGTCAAAGTAATAATATTAATAATAACATTTATGCACCAGTCACATCAACAATATGTCCTTACATCCTCCTTCAAGTAATCCTGAATACTATAATAACATTTACATAGCAAGAATCTTTTTAATTTCTTTTTGAATTCATCGATGGATGGAGTTTCTAGTATGGACTTTGGCAAGTGATTGTATATACGCGGTGCCATACTGAAAATGCTTTTGGCATATAAGGCTGTCTTATAAGATTTGCAACAAATTTTATCACTATGCCGCCTACTTCTGTACTTATCGAAAAGATGTTTGTTAGTTCTTGCAAAGCTAGCAATCTCATAAATGTAGACAGACGGCAATGTTAATTTATTATGCTTGATAAAATATGGCCTGCAGCTATCAGTCTGGTTGATATTAAACATACCCCTAATACACCGCTTTTGCACCTTGAATGCCATATCCTTATTGGTGGAATGACCCCAGAATATAATACCATACTTTATCAAGGATCCCACGTAGCCATGGTATGCTGCAAGTACAGCAGAGGTGTTTACCGTTTTTGCCAGCATATGTAGGGCGTATGATTGCTTATTTAATTGTTGATTTAAGGTATCAACATGTGTCTTCCAATTCAAATTACAATCAATTGACATGCCTAAAAAAAAACAATAATGTTCATAGCTTGAAGTCAGTGGGGCTCTCGTGTTTGAGGTCATGGGTTCAAATCCGGGCAAGCACCAATGTGACCTTTTCAATTCATACGTACTTAGTAAGTTTATCTTGGACAGCGCTGACAATGGTGAGTCTTACAATTATTATATAAATTTGAATTCGCCAACTCGCATTTATTTTATTATTGATAGGCTTACTTTTGACCACTATCTCACCTGATGGTTAGCGATGATGTGGTCGACGATGAGGCACGCTTGCCTAGAATGACCTATTCACACTTGACTTAAAACCTCCCAGGATGTAGCTATCAGGAAATACAGACTCCTCTTTAGCTGTACGCACAATTAAAGTATTCCCAAAACGCTTGCGTGCGTACGGGTGGGATGTCCACCATATACCGATTACGCATCGCCGTTTGTCTTGTAGTCCGGTGATGGAACGGCATAGGTGGAATCAAATTGTGCAGTTCCATCGCACACTCCCTGAAATGTAACCGATAAAAAGATACGTTACTGGTGGCATACCATGGACTTGTAGCTTCTGTGTTGCGATATGGCGTAATTTTTTGGGGGCAGTCGACTGACCGTGAGCTTATATTTAGGATGCAAAAAAGATGTGTCAGAGCAATGTGTAACATTAAAACAACGGATAGCTGTAGACCATATTTTAAGTCTTTAAAAATATTGACCCTTCCAGCATTATACATTTTGGAAAAAGCGTTGTTTGTGAAAAGAAACCCAAAATTATTTGAAAAAATAACTTCAACTAAAAAAGCTCCATTACGTGCCCAATACGTAAATAAACTATGTCATCTAAAATGTAAGACCTCATTGATGGGAAAAAGTTTTTTTGGTATGGCACCTAAAGTATTTAATAAAATTCCTGATGACATAAAAAACATGACATTATATAAGCTTAAAAAAGCTCTTGCTAAATTATTAATTGACAAATGTTATTATACTGTAGACGAATTTTTGAACGACCAATTATTATAATGATGGACTTGATAATAAGTAGGTACTATGACTATTGTTTGACTTTGTTGTATTTGATGTTTTTTATCCTCTTTTTCTGCATGTATTTAATTGATTTAAGATATTATGTTTTAGTCACATAAAATCCAATGACACCTAATGTGTCACTTATAAATTTGTATGTCTTAATTATGACAAAACATAGCGCACCTCCTATTTATGTAAACACCTATGTTTCACAAATAAATTGATTGATTGATTGATTAAAAAGCCGACAGGCTGGCAACTCAGCGACGATGTTCAAGGCTCTGGAGCCTTGACTCGACCTTCTCAGACTCGAGTTTCTCATTGCCGATGAGCCTCTTGGCCCGTTTTTCCAACGACTCAAGTGCATCCAGCTGGTATTTGGCAGATCATTTATATGGAGTAAGAACTGATATTGCTGAGAGCACTGACCCTAAGGAACCCTAGCATTAATATCCAGCTGGCCAGAAGAACAGCCACCTATGACCACTAGGATGGACCAATCCCTCAGAATGACCGCAATCCAAACACACAAACCACTGGGCAGACCGAGTGAATTCCTTCTCTCGGTCTGCCCAGTGCTTACCAACGAGGCTTTCGTACAAGACCCTGTCAAAAGCCTTCGATATTGCAAGGGAGACGGCAAGCGGTTCTCCGTGGGCCTCACTTCAGATGTGAATGGCATACGATAGAGGATCCCCTTTTGATCGATTTTGGCGGAAACCATAACTATTGGTGGTCACTGAGGATATCGTAATCTTCTAGGTATGCCAGGAGCTTACAGTCGAGCACCCGTTACACACTCTTACAGAGGATGGACGTTACTGAGATGAGATGGGACTGTAGTTGGTCGGTCAGACCAACTGTCCATCTTGGGTACAAGCTGAACGTTGGCTTGCTTCCAAGCGTTTGGTACGCTTTTCCATCGTCTAACGAAAGGCGATATAGGCGTGTCAAGATAAGAGACGGTTAAGGCGCACTAGTTCGGAGTCCCATCAGGGCCACTGGCCTTGTTAACGTCATGGTTACTAGCACCCTACGGACGTTCTTTTGGTGTATGTGAATTTCCGACATGATCGTCCCACATGCATCAGGATAGACCGCGCTTCTTAAGAATTTAGACGTGAAAATGCCGCAAAAAGAAAGCCAAACAAGTTTACTTTCTCCTTAGTAGAGTAAGCTAGCGACCCGTCGGGTTTCAGCAGTGGTGTCAGTGGAGGGCAGCAGAAGTTCGATTCAAATGATTTAGCCAGGGACCAAAACCCTTTACTATCTGCCGGGTTTGAAGCAAGTTTGTTCCCTATCCGGCTAATGTGGACAAACCAAGCCCTTCGCATCACATTTTTGCAGGGCTTGGCAGCCTGAAGGCTTTCTTATTTTGACCGATGTCACTCGCGTCGACCCGTGCTCGTCTCGTGTTTATGCGCTTCGGTGCGATTACATTCGGCACCAAACCATGCCCGGTTGACGCTGGACATTATTACGTCAAAGAACGAAATGTAGTACTCCATTCCCCAAAGCAACACATTCGTCAAGGCATCCGCGTGAATATTTTTTTCTTTAAATACAGTGAAGGTTCGTTGTATATAGTATTTTTTTGCACGTTTTTACAGTTGTTTGCACTAAAATGAGTTACAATGCAAATTTTTAAAATCGAGTGGAATGCCTCAGAAATTAAAAAAATGCGCCATCTATTGGCATCAATTTTAAATGATCCGTTTGTATTGAAGAAAGCATTCATGTGTGGATTCGAATCTGAACTCACCTTTTCAACTTCTGCACACCAGCCTTGCGCACCGTGGGCTCGGTCAACGTGCAAACAGCGAAGTATTGAATCCAGCAATTCACGCACAGTTCGACAGGTGCTGGTCACTCACTTTTCTTACCCAGAGCACTAAAGAATCCTCGATGAGCGAGAGGAAACTAGGAATTTCACATAATAGCCGTAGACCGTTCGGGAGACAGTCTTTTCGCGCACTAGTCCATTAGTTCAGTGAAAAACACGTGTGCTTTCGTGGCGCTATGGTGTTGTCCACCAATCGGATGGCTCGGCCAATGATGAAGAGCCAAAATGGTGGTTCCGCTCAAATCCACTCAATTTTCAATAAATCAATACATAATTGATGAAATTATGGTCGATGTGAGGTGAATAAAAGCCCAGAAAAACCCTTGAAATTATTATGCTTATTCTCCTTACGAACCCACTAAAATAAAACAGGTATTACTCACACTTGAAACGAAGAACGGTACGGAACATGCCGCTTGCCTTAAAAGAATGTAATTCTTTCTAACTTAAAATGGATGGGAATGTTTACTTAAATGAAATAGCTTCTAAGAGCGATGAAAGTTTACTAAAGACTAATGGATACTATCAATACTTAATAGGTTGGTACTTATTTCATATCAATGCCATAGTCGCTAAAGCATCTAAAGCACTAGGTTTCATAATGCGGCTATCCAAGTGCTTTACTCAAGCCAAAACTTTAAAAATTCTTTACTGTACTTTTGTTAGAAGCAACTTGGAATATGCGTCTGAAATCTGGAATCCATGTTATCAAAAGTACATTGATCGTATAGAGAGCATTCAGAAAAGGTTCATAAAGTATTTGTGTTATCATCAGAAAGTGCCCTACCGGTCTGAAGATTACCTCAATCTCTGCAAGAAGTACCATATATTACCCCTAATTAATCGGCGAGCGGTCTCTGACTGTACTACATTACTTAAAATTTTCAATAATTCGATCAATAACTCTGATATTCTATCCAAATTTTATTTTAACATTCCCGGAAGGTCGAAGCGATGGTACGCACCGTTGCGTGTTCCATCTTCCTCTACGAATTACAGGCAAAATTCATTTATAGTGCGTGCAAGCAGAAGCTTTAATGACATATGTAGGCGGCATGATTTTGATCCTTTCATAACAGGTGTGTCCTCGGCCAGAAAGTGCCTGAGCCTTGGCTTTTTTAATTAGGATTTTGCATGTTCAGGTTTTTATCAAATATGAAATGTTAATTTAGTTTAAACTTGAATGTTATACTGTTTTGTTTTTCTTTTTTTGGTAGCTGTGTTATGTTGTTCACACTATTTCCAAACTATTTTTAGAAGTGATGACTTTTAATTGGCTGTCAGTCTCACGTACTATTTGTTATTCTGTTTGTTTAGCTGTAAGTCGTCCATAATTGATAAATAAATAAATTAACTAAGATTCGTAACAGTAAAGAATAGAAAACTTATTGTAGGTACGTATATAATTAAGTTTTTCTTATAAAATAGATATGTAATTTTTATGGTGTACAATAAAGTATATTCTATTCTAATCTATTCTAACGGTAGTGGACATATTTTCACTACTGCCCGTTTAACAAAGCAATTGCCCATCTGAAGGGTTACGACGCGCGTAACGTTGTCGGATCCCGGATGAAGCGCGTGTACACGAGCCAGTCGCCAAAGCAACGGTACAGTTTATCATCACGCACTACAACAATCATACCTTCTCGGAGTAGAGAGCCGCGGTCTTGAAACCACTTATTTCGTTGTTGAATCTCATGTAAGTATTCACGACTCCAACACCTCCAAAAATGCTGTACGCACTGTTGTACCCTACGCCATCTAGTGAGACAATTTGACGAGTCTTCAGATACAGAGACATCAGGTAAGGCCCTCAAAGGACCTCCTATTAAAAATGAGAGGGAGTTAGGGGTAAAGGATCTAACGGGTCAGCGCTCAACACACATAGTGGGCGCGAATTTAAAACCGCTTCTATTTGGCAAAGAAGGGTATGCATCTCATCATAAGTTTGAGTCTGGGTACCAAGTACACGATGGAGATGGTGCGATGTGGAGGGAAGGAGGGGTTAAGTAAATACCATGTCGTGTACTTGTCCATGAGTCAACTGGAGACTGAAGACTCAAGACTCCCTTTATTAGTGTAATATATACCTAGTCCGTGCGTGACATATATTATAATATAACTATGGACATAGCTTATCTACCTTAACTTAAACTAAGATCTAAACGTGACGTACGTGACACACCACATCACCCTTCCTAAAGTAAAAAAAAAAAACTAAGTTACATTGTTTTTTTTTTTTTCCTCATCTCTTTACATTTTTAAACTTACATTCTAAGTCTTACAGTATAACTTTGTCCTATTTTTATGTATTACATCTATCTTATTTTTATATTTAACTATTACATTTGGTGACTCGTCCTTTACAACTACAAATGGTCCATTATAAATACACTCCAACTTATTGCCTACTTCGTTTTTTACCAAAATCAAGTCACCTTCCTTATAAGTTATAGAATTAAGATTCTTATCATAACAATGTTCCCTTGATAACTTACTTGATACCAAATTTTCTTTTGCATCATTTTGAGCCCTTTGTAACCTGTATTTAAATTCTAAAGGATAATCATCAAAATTATACAAAGGTTCAACACTTTCACCTTGAAGACTACTTGGTAACCTACAAATTTTACCATAAACTAATTCATAAGGCGTATACTTAGTCACAGTATTAACTGTTGTGTTATAAGAAAAACACCAATATGGAATCCAAGAACTCCACGATGATGGATTATTATCTGTTTGTATCCTTAAATAAGCACCTAAAGTTTTATGAACGTTTTCCAAAGACCCTATACTTTCATGATGATATGACGTTGATAAGATTTTATTGATGCCCAAGACATTACATAGCTCTACCATTACTTTCGAAATGAACTCAGAACCCCTATCCGTAGCAATTGTTCCCGGTATCCCATATCTCAACACAAAATTTTCTGCCATCGCTTTTGCTACCTCATTTGCGGATTTATTTTTTAGTGGATAAGCCTCCACAAACTTCGTAAGTTCACATTGAAGAGTTAATATGTAAACATTACCATTTTCGTCCCTATCAAGCGGCCCCACTATATCTAAATAAATCTTTTCAAAAGATGAAGATGCAGTGGTAGTAACTGTCATTGGTTCTTTAGTATGTTTGGAAAACTTTTGTTTTTTACACTTATCACATTTACCAACGTACTCCGCTACATCTTTCTCAATTGACGGCCAATAATAATATTTCTTTATATTATTCACCATCCTGCGTATTCCTGAATGACCACTCGTAGGTAAAATATGAAAATCATTTAAAACAATTCTCTTCTCATCTGCCCCTTCTATTTTCCGTACACCCTTCACTACACATATTCTAAAATCTCCACATATCGAATTACTATTTTCCTTCAAATATTTGGCCATTTTTGTAATAAAATTAACGTTATAACGATTTTTCAAAATAATAACTTCTTTTATGCCCTTTTCAATACAAAAAGTGACTATGTCTCTCGACAACTCGTCTCGCGATGATGCCGATAAAGATTCATAGTTTACGTAAATACTCGAGTTTTCTGGCATATACATTAAATTGCGCGACTTTGAAAATATTTTTTCACCATTAGTGTTACGTAACATCTTCTCCCACTCATTCAAACATATCTCAATGTCATTTCCTTGTTTTTTAAGAACTTCCACGATCCTAGGGTGATCAGTCCTAGATACCACAGAGTCCGTATCACAAACATTTGGTTCTTCCAACTGTTTGTACTGCGCTCTCGTCATTACGGATATAGTTTTTTCACGCATGGTTTTCAAATCTTCACTTGAAATTACTATCCTAGAAAGTGCATCAGCTAATACATTTTCTTTCCCCTTAATATACTCGACCTCAAAGTCATACTCTTCTAAACATAAACGAAACTTAGTTAACCTACTTGATGGATCTGTCATGTTAAACAAGTATAATAGCGGCCGGTGATCCGTTTTTACAACGAACCTCCGTCCATACAAATACGGTCTAAAATATTTAACTGACCATACTATAGCCAATAACTCCTTCTCTATAATAGGATAATTTAACTCACTTTTCCCCAAAGACCTACTAGCGTATGCAACGGGTTTACCGTTCCCATTACACAAAACACTTCCTACCGCATAACCCGAACTATCGGTTTGCAATATAAACGTGTTGTCTTCAGAAAAATTTGGATAATCCAACACTGGTGGATTCATTAACGCTTCCTTAAGCAACAAAAACGACCTCTCACATTCATCGGTCCAACTAAACACTACATCCCTCTTACATAGCTTATTCATAGGTATCACTATACTAGCAAAATTTGGTATGAATTTCCTATAATAATTTGCAAACGCCACAAACCGCTTTACTTCATCAACTGCCGATGGACGCGGATATTTCTTTATGGCTTCTACCTTTTCAGGATCTGGTGAAATACCTTCCGCTGAAATTACGTGTCCTAAATAAAGTATTTGTTTTTTCATAAATTCACATTTGGATGGATTCAGTTTAAGATTGACCTTTCTCAGGCGAGAAAACACTGACATAAGGTTTCGGTTGTGCTCATCCAAATTCCGCCCGAAAATAATTAAATCATCCAAATATATCAAACATTTGTCATAATTTAATCCTGACATGGCTACAGTCATTAACCTGCTAAAAGAACTTGGACTTATCTTTAACCCCATTGGTAATCTACACATCTGATATTGCCCTTTATCTGTCGTGAAAGCTGTGTATTTCCTACTACTTTCATCTAAAGCACACTGATAATATGATTGTGATAGATCACAGTGGCTAAAGTAAACCGCACCCGACAATGAATCCAAGATTTCATTAATATTTGGCAAAGGGAATTTATCATCCTGTATCTTTTCATTTAACTGCCTGTAGTCTATTACTACACGCCATTTTTTCTCCCCATTACGATCTGCCTTCTTGGGTACAACCAAAACAGGACTAGACCACTCACTAACCGCCTCCTCAATAATATTACTATCCAGCATCTCCTGCACTGCCTATCAACCTCCTTTTTCTGTACATAAGGTATTCTATACTATTTCCTGTAAACTGGAGTAACATTATCTTTCAAACGTATTGACTGCGCATATACATTCGTGACATCCAATTTATCTCCCGGAATATAAAAAATATCTGGATATTTTGCACATATTTGCTCAACTGACAACCGTTCCTCGGCATTCAAATAATCAAGATTAAGCAAAGAAAATATTTTCTTAACACGTTCAACACTTACTTCTGTTTCCGCAAAACTACAACAATTAAAATCACTTAACGGATAGACTTCTACATCGGACATACTACACACAACTTCCTCCGTGGTTGTGTTTAAAATCCTAATGGGCATCATCCCATTCTTAGGTCTAGCTACTACATTTGCTAAGAAAACCCCTTCGCGCAACTCTTTCCTAAACACTACACAATCTTCTGCTCTATTAACGGGCAAATACTTAACCATTTCACAACGCGGAGAAATAGTTAAAGAATAATTATAGGATTTAAGTGGCATCAAAACCGTCTGCTGCTCACGGTTCTTTAGAGATAACCTGTTCCCCGAAAAGTCTATAATACCACTATACGTCTGCAAGAAATCCTGGCCTAATATGCCAACTGACCTACATGGCAAATCATCGAATATATAAAACTTATGCACGAACGAACATTGTTCGTATTCCAACGTCAAATATACATAACCTATAGCCCGTAAACTACCCCCTACACCATTAATCACTAATTCTTCCTTAACTACTTTACAGCACAAAGCATTATTCCTCAAGAAATTACTTTTTATTGCCGATATCGACGCACCCGTATCGACTAACCATTCCGAATCCACATTATTTGCTAGAAAATTCACCCAGTTAACACTATTGCAAGCTAAAATATGCTTAGCCTCGAAAAAACTGCGTTTCATTCAATTGTCTGCCTTCGCTACTTCGTGACATTGACACTGCACTTGAGTCAGCATCGCCCCGCACGTGCTCTAGACACGCTACGCGCTGTCGACCTTGCTGAGTCTGCCGTCCACGATGAGTACTATTGCTACGACCGCGCATTCCACTACTATACCTTACGTTTCCATTTTGGTACGTACGCCCAACAGCTGTTTTTTGCTGCGCGTATCCATTACCTACAGCGTGCCGCCTATAGTTATTTCCACGACCCCTATTTCCCGTAGAAAAACTACCACCCGCGGACCACCGCTGGAACGTCATGACTTGACCCGACGAAGCACAATTTTCGTCTTCCGCTACCCTGATAGCATCTTTCAAACAAGTCAAGTTCCGTGCCGTAATAATTGTACCAAGACGCTGATTACGAAGTCCGTCAGCAAACTTTTTAACCGCATACTTCTCATTTAAAGGCCGCAAAATTTTATAAGCTTCCGAATTTTCCCCGGCTTGAGAAATAGTCAAATCTACCATTAACTTCTCTATCTCTGCCCCGAAATCCGTGACCGACCTATCATTTTGCCTAGCGCGAGCAAATTTGGCTTGCACTGCAACGTCTGACTTAACCGTCAACAAATGCTTCTTCATGTCCGTTAAAAGACTGTCTACAGTCGTATAAGTAGAGGACAATCGCATCTTAGCCCCCTGGGTAAGTCGTGTAGTTAGCACGAATCTAATTAAATGAGCACTATCAGCCGCTTCTAACATAGAGCTGTATAAATCTATGGCATCAATCAAATCTTGGGTTACCTGCTCATCCCCATTCATTTTCGGGAGTAAGCTAACCGCCGTTTTCAATGAAAACCTTTCCAACGCCATCTCTGTATCGGTTCCGGTACCGTTTTCAAACTTAATAGTGTCTACATACAAATTTTCTATTTTACTCACTAGCTGTGCTAATTCCTCCGAAAATTTGCTACACTTAGAAACTACACACTTAAATTTACAATACAGGGCTTTTACCTCGCTTATCTTTTCATCAAAAATTTTTGCCTTTCCGCCTACTGGGACCTAACTTGACAATTGATTCCCTCAATAACTTAAGCTGTACAAACAGTGACGTTAACTCCACTTCCATTTAAAATTAATGTCTCTAACTGATAGATGACCGAAAATACTCGTCACTACACTTAAGTTCAAATCACATCACTTACTCCTCCTGTCGCTCCGCCAGCTCCCGATCAGGCCATCTGCACAGCTCGCTGCACCTCACGCTGATTGATCTTCTCTTCGATCCAATTCTGATGACACCTCCTGTACAGCCGGACTGCCACGCCAATGATGACAATCGCCAAACACACGGCGATAAACAACAGCATCGCGTTGATGGTGGATATCTGCTCTTGTGTTACTGTCGCGGTATTTGAACCACCCGCTGCTGTCTGGGCTATAATAACCTCTTCCTTGGATGACGTGCTCCCCATGGCCTGTGACTAACCAACTGTCGAGAAACTGACTGAAGCCGACTGAAGTGACTCCGACGAGATCCCGGTCGGGCAACTATAACGCCGTCCAGTCGACTGGCAGGGTCGCCATGCGATGTGGAGGGAAGGAGGGGTTAAGTAAATACCATGTCGTGTACTTGTCCATGAGTCAACTGGAGACTGAAGACTCAAGACTCCCTTTATTAGTGTAATATATACCTAGTCCGTGCGTGACATATATTATAATATAACTATGGACATAGCTTATCTACCTTAACTTAAACTAAGATCTAAACGTGACGTACGTGACACACCACAATGGTGTTTAAAGCTTTTGACCCCAGATTCGAAAAGACCACCAAAGTGTGATGCATATGGGGGTTGAAAGTGCCAAGTGATGCCTTGCTCTAACGTCATACTGTTTAAAGCAGCTTGAACAGAATCATCACGTAAAAACTTATACAGGTCTTGTAGGTAGTTATTACAACCCACGAAGTTTTTTCCACAATCGGAATAGATATCGGTGCATAAACCTCTACGAGACGTGAAGCGCCGCAAAGCCGCTAAAAAGGCATCAGTTGATAACTCAGATACGAGTTCGAGGGGAATGGCCTTGACGGACATGCACACGAAAACGGAAACGTAGCATTTAACAATTTTAGCATTGCGGACCTTATTTTACCGAACGTAAAAGGGACCCGCGTAAACAACCGATGTCTTGAGAAAAGGTCGCTCAGGACGCACTCGAGCAGCTGGTAACGGACCCATACATGGCTGGGGGTGCGTGGGACGCGCACGAAAACAACGCACGCAACGATATCTGCGCATACCGTATCGCGTCGCGACTAGATAAGATCCAGTACTTTTATAACAAAATGTACTGTACGGCTTAAGGACCTAAGTGCAAGTGAGTCACGTGGGCATGATTAATAATTAGATTAGTAAGATGATGCCTTTTGGGCAGAATTAATTGATGTTTGGAAATAAACGGCAACAGAGACTTATGAATCCGCCTACCTACACGCAAATTATTTTGTATACAAAAACAATGGCAGTTGCATGGATGAGGTGAAGCGCTGAATGGCGATGGCTAGAGGGGCAATGGACAAGTTAAAGGGGTATGGTTGAATCGCAAAATAAAGCTACTAAGATCAGGCTCGTCCGTTCGCTTGTATTCCCCATATTTCTCTACGCGGCTGAGACATGGACACTACGAGAACTGGAAAGGAAAAAAATAGATGCTCTGGAAATGTGGTGCTGGAAAAAATGCTTGGTATTTCGTGGACAGAATTCCGCACAAACGTCTCCATACTCCAAGAACTCGGCATGAAAGAGCGTCTATCAGCAGTAGTACAGTCTCGAATACTGAAATTCTTTGGCCATGTCTCGAGGCGGAATAACGACTCCATTGAGCGCCTAGTGGTGCAGGGCAGAGTGGACGGTAACAGGGCAGAGTGGACGGTAACAGGCCACGCGGGAGATCACCGATGAGGTGGACTTATCAAATTAAGTCCGCCGTTGGTGGTCCTGTAAATGAGTGTGCCAAACTTTCATGTAACCGAGCTAAATGGAGAGAGATCGTGCGGCGAGTTACCACACCAGCGATTGGACAAAATTTATCGTGACCACGACCGCTCTGTCAAGAGTGAAACGAAGAAGAAGAAACTATTCTTAGCAAAGGGCTATAAAGATGATTGAAAAACATTGTAAAAAGTCTAATTAAAAGAGACAAAAATATTAGATTGAGAATATTTAGAGACATCCACATATTTGTGCCGTTTATGAGTTACCAGGGAAGCCGCATGCGCAGAAGGAGCTAAAGCCAAATATGTTTTTTTAATAAGGACACGTTTGATGTAGTTTTTGAACTTTCCATCGTTCAGTTCTATAACTGACTTTGGCAACTTGTTATAAAAGCGTATATTGTTTATAATAAAAAACTTGCTAGTTTTCGTTAATCTGAATTTGGGTATTACAATTTCGTGCTTACTGCGTGTATTTAAATTATGGAAGTCACTTCTAGTTTTGAAAAGCCCTCATTTGATGATAGTAATCCCCAAGAATACAGTTTTCGTTAAAATTTCAAGATTTTGCCATCAAGATTTAGATTTAGGTCACGTTGAGGTACATTTGGTAAAGAGAACTTTAGACATTTTGTTTTTTTCGCATTCAGTAAAAGATTGTTAGCTGCGAACCATTTTGAGAGAACAATTAGACTTTCGTTGACATGTAAGACATCCGTATCTATTTTAAAAATTAGCGAAGTATCATCAGCAAATAGAATTATATCCGATAATTTGGCCACCATAAAAGGGAGATCATTTATGTAAACAAGAAAAAGGAAAGGGCCGATAATTGCACGCCCATTTTGACTAGAGACCCGGAGGACGTCGTCGCCCCATTAACATTTACTTTTTGCTGTCTGTTTGATAAATAGGAAAGCACAAGATCAGCAGCTTGTCCTCGATTGGATACTGAATTTGAACCTTCTTGCATCTATTATAAAATCGAAATAGGAGTGAGTAGTGATTTATTGGACATTCTGTTCCACCTGTCGCTTCCTACGGCTCACTTCGTTCGCCTTCGTCGCTTTCGGTGGAATAGAATGCCCAATGAAATCTTACATAGTGCAGTAATGCAGCAAAATACTGGTTCGACGCCTGTTCCGCAACGTTTGTGGTTTGGGCGCTACTCCACTTTTTAAAACTCGTTTGGTTACGAATGGAACGAAAAGTTTATCGATGGCTTACCTCAAATTCAATGCTCGAATTATTTGATTATACTCACCAGCTTAAAACAACTATAAAACTTTATACGTTAACATAATCAGGTCTATATCGGAATGAACCAGTAACCTAAAATTCAGGACAGATTGTCTCATTTCTCTCCACATACTTAGGGATGGTGCAATTCCGCTTAGGATAACACACATACCCGTTTCGTGACCAGATTGGCTCAAGGAAATCTGAAATTTAGGATACCGCATACATTAAACTAAAATTTAGGACAGATTGTCTCATGTCTCTCCACAAAAGTAAAATAGCGCACACCCTTAGGCCCACACACATTTTTTTCTGTGACCAGTTTGGTTCGAGGACATCTAAATTTTAATTTAACACATTACAGACGATACAACCTTTTACATCAACACGTAACAATCAAGTGGTAAGCGTGGTCATACGGATAGTCGATCCTTGCCATGCATGCATAAAGCTATGGCGCGGATACACTTGTCAACGGCAGCCGGATTAGAAACGTATCTCACATTATTCATTCTAGCGTACAAACTGTGTGTAAATCCGTTGCTATAGAATCCGTTGACGGTAACCGTACCTGGTGCGCGGTGGTTGCTACGTAGATGTAAATTAGCTTTATATAAAAGTGTCCTATGTTAATTCGAATCAGCAAAGTTTAATGGCAATGTAATGCACACTTTCCACGTGTACGCAAATTGCATTCCGTGCATTTATATTGTATAGTAACATGACTATCATGTTGTAAACACTAAATTTGTCTTTTAAAGAAAATCCTAAATATTATTTTCGTATTTAATTCTAAAAGTTTGTAATCGGTTCTAGTTTAAACGTGTTTCATTCTTCTAGGTACTAAGATTATAATTTTTTTTATATGATATATTTTGTATCAAATACGCTATCTGTCACTTGTTATCGAGTGCGAATTAAACTTTTATAAGTAAGATAAACAATAAACAAAACAATAAACAATATTTATTTGTTCAAGACTTAAACCTATTCACAATGATTGTACCTTAAATTAGACTCATTAAGTTAGTGACTAGGAGGATTCCTGTGCTATAAGCACCAGTTACTTCCGTCACCACCGTGTTCGAGTTGCCATTACAAGTGTGGTGGGGTGTAAAAGTAAGTATCAAAAACACTATAATTAATTAATTACTGTTACCATAAGAGTGTGCATGTATGAACATGTGTGTGTGTGGGATCCTGGTGTGTGGTGTGTTTGTATGTGTGTGTGGGTGTGAATGTGTTTGCGTGCGTGGGCTTGACTGTTGATCCAGTTTCACATATTTATACTGTAACACTCTTTTATTGAATCAATAAACTTTATTTTATTTTATTTATTGTTATAATTTTATTTGTTTTATTTTGAATTTTATATACGTTTTAATAAATTTTCAGTGTCTTCATAATTTTGAGAGAGAAGGAAGTTATCTATGGTAAGTTTTAGTTTTTTTATGGGTAAGTTATGTAACTGTGTATTTTTACTTATTTTATTATATAGTAGCACGGTTGTCTCCTGAAGAAGTCTGTTTTATACTGTTTCAGGTCAAAGACTATGTCCTTCCTTCGTTTATTTTTCAGTTTTTCCGGGTCGTACGTTGAGCCTTTATGGTTTATAAGCAGAACCCTTCTGATATAAAGTTGCCGAACCGCTCCGTTGGATACTGAAATTTTATTTTGTGTATTACTTTGAGAACTGCTCTCTGGGCTCTTTCTAGGGTTAATATATGAGTTTTGTGTGTACTTCCCCAGATAGAGATACAGTATTCCAGTACTGACTGGCACAGGGATAGATAGATTGTTTTCAACAGGCTCGAGTCACACACCCTACGTAACTTCTTAAATACTGTTATTAATTTCCTAACTCTAGAGCTTAGTATTTTTACGTGGTAGTGGAAGTTTAACTGGTCATCTACGTGTATACCGAAATATTTTATACTGTTTGTTTTTTCAATAGGAAGACATCTGCATTCAGTGATACTGCTTTGATTACAGGTGCGTGCTCGGACTTCAACCAATTCATTAGCAGATGGGGGAGCCTTCTTAATCTAGAACATGAGATATTTTGTTTTTTCTACGTTAAGGGTAAGCAAGTTTAGGTTGAGGTATCTAAGAACTGTTCTCAGCCCGGAATTTGTAAGAGCGGCAACCTCTGACCATGTGCTACCATGGAAGATTATTGCCGTGTCATCTGCATAAGTTATTATTTGACCATTTTGTAGATTTAAGTTACATATCTTATTTATATAGATTAGAAATAAACTAGGACCGAGCACACTTCCCTGTGGTACACCAACATCTATATTTGCACTATTACTTACGTACTTGTCTATTTTAACTATCTGAGTTCTGTTAGTAACATAGTCCGTAAATAATTTAAGAGGGGTTCCTCGAATCCCTATATTCTCCATCTTCTTCACCAGCCTGGGGACAGAGACGGTGTCAAAAGCTTTTGCTAGGTCAAGAAATACTCCTATGCATTTATTTTTGTTATCTAATTTACCTGCAATATGATCTGTTAGTTTTATACCGCGTCCTCTGTAGATTTGCCTGATATAAAGCCATATTGGTTTGGAGAAATTAATTTATTTTTATTTAGATAATTTATTAGTCTACTATTCATGAGTTTCTCTATTATTTTGGCAAGTATTGGAAGCACAGAAATTGGCCTATAGTTGCTCACACCGGCCCCGTCACCAGACTTGATGGACTACAGAGAGTTTAAATAGTGTGGGGAATGTTCCCAAGTTAAAGCTTAAGTTGGCAATATGAACAATAGCGGGGACCAGGACATCGCTAGCTAATTTAATTATTTTGACAAGTATATTGTCCCAACCTCTAGCGCAGTCTTCTCTTAGGTTTAAAATAATTTGTTTAACTTCCTGCTCATCTGTTTCAAGCAAAACTTACGAGTTACACACTTGTGGGTCGTTACTGTTTGTAGGGAGGTCACTAGGTACGTTTATTTTACTTGCTAGAGTTTCACCCACATTGACAAAAAGTTGTTTACAGTGTTTACAGCCTCCTCAGGAGTTTCCTCTATTTTGAGTAAGTCTAAATTGGGTTCACGTGTCGAATTTATGTTTGCTATTTCTTTGACTAGCTTCTATGTTTGTTTTGGGTTTTTTTTATATTTACTTAATTCTGATATTCCATGAGCGTCTATAACTTTGTTCAGTATGTCGTTGCAGAAGTTACGGTATCTAAAGTAGGTAGTTTTTAGGTTGTTATTATTAGGGTATTTTTTGTGGTGGAGATGTAGTTTGTCCCTTTGCCTTATGCATCGAAGAAGGCCTGGAGTAATCCATGGCTTAAATACTCTTTTACGATGAGGAACTTCGGTGGTAGTTTTGTTCGCTTTGATTGCGTTGTATATTATGTCTAGAAGATATTGGACCGCCGAATTAACGTTACTAATTGTGTAAAATGTATTATTATTTAAAAGGTGTTGTCTTATTTCGTCTGTTACTCTTGCATAATTTATCCTTTCTTCAGTTTTGCTTAAAACTTTTCGGGTAATGCGTGATTCTAGCGTGAGACATACAGGAAAATGATCGGTGATAGATGACTTTATTATTACAATATTCGAACTAAATTCGGTTTTTATGTTTATATGGTCTAAGCAGGTTTTGTCACGGGTTGGAAGGCTGTGACCTGGCAAAAGACCGTGCGTGGCAAGCATATCAAGATACATGTGCGAGCGTGAATCCATATTGTCAGGGTTGATATTCAGGTTTATGTCCCCAGTTAAAATTATGGTACTACACACATCAACACGGTCTAGGGATATTTCATACTCAATTAAATAACTCGAAAAGTACTGGCCGCATTGGAATCTTTTATACACCGATTTGTTTGTAATTTATCTCAGACTAATTCCAAATTCAAATTTTTGAAAATTCTTTTGTTTCGGTGGCATAAAAATGTCTTGATGTGTAGGAGAGGGAATTTTCATTTGTGCGAAATTTAGAAAACAATACGATACCCTTTGGATATACGGGGTCACTTCCACCGATACCGAACACAGGAACGCGCGCATGTCTAGGTTGCAATCCTAACCGCTGCACACAAGGCTCTGTAATAAAAGTCGCATAACTACCGGTATCTATAATACATCTAACGGTGTATTTTTGCGAGCCTACGTGTACATTGATAAGCGCTGTACATAAGAGAACCGTATTCGTACGTACGGAAGGCGCAATGGATTGTGAAGCGGGCGGGTGATCACGCGACGCCTGATTCACCGCGGTCAGCACTGCTGTCTCTGTCTTTTGGTTCACGGGAGGCGAGACAGCGCAAGCGTTTGAGTTCGAATCTACTTCATTGATTATTACTGGCGATTGATTAAAATTAATTAAAATATGGTGTCTTTTATGACACGAACGACATACGAAATTGGATTTGCATTGTTTTACATCATGTCCTACGCTTAAAAAATTGTAACAAACATTTTTGTTTTTTATGAAAGAATACCTCTCATGTGGAGATAAGTTTAAAAAATTCACAAAGTATCGGCCGCGACATTATAAGTTGTAGGTCGTGGGTTCAAACCCAGGCAGGCACTTTACTTACTACTATCAAAACGATGAAGGAAAACATCTTGAGGAAACTGGCATGTCCTAGAAACAAAAAATTTAATACATGTGACATCTATCATCCCGCATTGGGCCCGCTTGGTGGATTACGGCCCATTCCCTCTCACAATGAGCAGGCCTATTTCCCAGCAGTGGGAACATTAAAAAGGCTGGTGATGATGATTATTAAAATAAAGAGTCTACAATATCACGCGATTTATTATAAACTTACAGCATTTGCAACAATCTGGTAACATGCATAAAGCTTTTCTATACTATATACTATATCTATACTAATATAATATTATTAATATTATAAAGAGGAAAGATTTTTTTGTTTGTTTGTACCGAATAGGCTCCGAAACTACTGGACCGATTTAAAAAAATCATTCACCAATAGAATGCTACATTATTCCTGAGTGACACAGGCTATTTTTTAAGCCCGAATACGGGTCCTGTGGGGTGGTCCATGGGGGCCAAGCTGTGGGGAACAGCTAGTAATAAATAAATTGATAAAAAGAAAACTGGCGAAGTGTTATTGGTATTTTCCATCAGGAAATTCTTAAGAAGGCCCTTCCCGGTCCGTCTATCGTCAACGCAAGCATAGCAAAAAAGCTCTTCGTTTCATTCAGCGCAATGTTTGAAAAAGATACAAAGCGAAAATAGAGAGATAGCGCCTGAAGGTTCGGTTGTCATCCGGTAACTTCCACCGCTCACTCGCGGACGATCGTCACCGGCCAACCGGCTGCTTGAGTAGGCGAGCCATTCATGATAATAATATCGCATCACACGCGCGAATTAAGTAAGCGACAACGGAAGAGTTTAAAAATAAACTTTATTTGATCCCAGTTACAGCAAGACGGTAATTAATTCATCTAACAAGATATTGATCTTATATACTAACTTAATTGCTAACGTAGTACATCCACAGCGTGATCAGATTGACGCATGTTCTAGATAATTATAAATGCTGATCGCGCAGTGGGGAAATTGAGAAATAATAATCTAGTAAATACTTATTGTCTGACAAAGCTAATATTGGTAGGTTGGGGTTCCTTAACTCCTCCCTCCCTAAGAGAGAAATTATCCGAAGGTGTCGCAGACGGTTTCGGAGAATTTCGACAAAAGTTTATGAACTGAAATTTATACATTATAAAGATAACTATTGCTATTACAATAACCACATACTCTAAGATGGTCCATATACTAATTTCTATTGTCACTGTTTGTGTCGTATCGTCTATTTCACCAAATTTTGCACTTTGTAACACTTCTTTCACATCACTGAAGTCCACATTTCTTAGATCCACTTTCTTTGATCTTCTCTGGATGTCCTGTTGTAGGTCTGGCATCTGGATCAATGGCAGCTGGAGACTGGAAACTGTAGTGTTTGTGGTGGCGGCAATGATGACTTCGCCTATTTGTGTCTCGCATTGTTGGCCAGGTGTCACGATGTAGGTCCCAAGGATAGTGTACTTCAGGATTTCTGTATTGCAATTCTCGGTGATGATGAGATTTTCCTCTGAGTAAACCAACCATTGGTTGTCGGTTATTTTCTGTATCTTAGTTTTTTCTATTTCAATATGGTTCTGTATGCAGTTTTTGTAGTTGTTCTTCATCAGCATTATTTGTTCAATGCAGGTCTCGGTTGGAAACTGGGCTAAATTAGTTTCAGCGCAAAGGAATTTTCCATTTTCAATCTCAGTACATGGGCTTACCACGGGCATGTATTTCAATCTATTCACCATCAGGTAAGGATATTTGGGTATTATTGTAAAGGTATTTGGAGAATGGAATATAGGGATGGGTATAACCTTGTAATAATTATATGTTTTACTTGATTTGTAAACGTTAATGGAATATTCTCACAATAAAATATGTCCTTATAATCATTACATAGCCCTTCGATGGTTTTACGTTCCTCAGAATTCATGTGGTCTAACTGTAATTTTTTTAAATTATCTGTTAGCATCCTATCTATTTCTATGTTATTTTCTGTAAAATTAATGTGAACAGATGGGTTCTGCCTGTAAGGTTCGGCCGTAAAAGGTCCTGTTACCACTAAGGTTCTGGTTTCATCCGTATAATTCTGAATAACGGTTGATGCGTAACCTTTAATACACGTAACTAATGCGGCGGGCATTCGAATCCCTTCCGTAAATTGCTTAAAATCTAACACAGCTTCCCCGTTCAGTAAGTTGACTGGGAGTCTTACTCTAAGTTCACTACGAGATGGTAGATTATATACCTCTCTCATAGGCGGTGAATATATGATAGGAATATCAGTATTTTTTAAATGTAATATCTGATTTTCCATATTAATCTTTGCCTGTAATTGCTTCAGCAAATTGCTACCTATTAACCCATCATACCTATCGTCGACACTATAGACATAAAACTTATGGAACTCTTGACTTCCAAAGGTAACCGGTAATGGAATAATAGCCGTTTCACTATGAACACTCGATGCGTGAGTGCTAACAACTTCGAAGGGTTCATACTGTAGATAATTTTTAAAATATTTATTCGCTATATACGGGCTTATAAACGATCTAACACTCCCCGTATCTATCATAAAAACTGCCTTTAATTCTGGTATAACTATATGTGGTAAATTTAAGCGTTTATTACAATTTATTTTTATTCGTTCTCTAGGGTAGAGGCCGTTATGCAAAAATTTCCCGCCCCGGGTTCTTCAGGAGAAAATTCTTGGCACTCATTGTACGAATAACTTGAACTCTGTTCATTATTATTAGAATTATTTATGTAATTAACACGTCGCGACCTTGCAGTACGCATGGTGACATCAGTATTCGCACCCGACGTAGATGCTTGCGCTGCAAAAGACGGCGTGCTCGGTGCATGTGCCGCGAACTGTTGGTTCGGTTGTGCAATCGGAACAAATGACCTACTTGACTGCGGTGACGCATTATTGTTGTTTGTACGATTAAAATTGTCTTGATTTCTTTGAATATTATTATGTTGTTTATAATGTCTGGGCTGATGCGGATTGTTCGGTGTAGATGTGCTGTTTGTAGCACTATTCGGTACATGTGTACTTGATATGCTATGTGAATCTTTCTTTTGATTATTAGATTCAATTGCATTTTGGTTATTAGGCAAATTGGGTCTGTTATTTCTGCTAAAATTACGTCTGTCGTTTGTTTTCGACTCATAGACTGCCTGGAAGTTTTGTTCTTCTAAAACTATTTTTAATGCATCCTCTAACGTTGTGACGTCGCGCAAACGAACTAATCTAACTAAAAATGGCGGTAAATTAAACAAGAAAGCATTCATCGCTCTGTTACTATAAATGATTTGCTTTGCCTTACGTAGAGATTCATCAATGATAGTTTCTGATATTTTAGCAAATAAAACACTTCTCATCCGCTGTATTCTATGGCAAAATTCTAAATAACTTTCACCCTTATTTATTCTACACGATTCTAATTCCATTGCTAAACAATCCTCTGTGCGTGGATCACCGAAGTGTTGGTTTAACAACTTCTTCAGCTCGTCCCACGTACCTATAGCTTCTCTTTCGCCTACCAAACTGGCTGCTTCGCCTGATAACCTACTAGTTACTACATGAAATAAATATTCATTTTGGGCTGCGGTTCCTAAGAACGTAGACAAAATGTATTCACATTTTTTTATAAATAAAGGCAACATTCTAGTGTCGCCGCTGAATATTGGTATGATGTTAACCAATTCCTGTGGGACACGGGTTACGTTTTCCATTGTGAAATGTTATGAAAGGAGCAAACGCGGAGAGAAAAAAATCACACTAATGTGCTACTAAACTATCACTATTCTAAAATATTAGTACGTTTAAAATCTATGCAAATATTATTACGGCGTTGTCCAATCCCTAATAATACACAAACACATAGACTATTACAAGGTTGGGATATAGATGGAAGAGCTGAGAGGAAGGTGAAAAAGATTTACTCACAATTCCGCAGCTAGCTCCATGCTCCCTGAATTACTGCTTGGCTCCTGGTCCTCTCCTGGCTTGATGTGGCTTCTTAATGTATTTGTTTGTTCGGTGATCTCTGCTGAACCGTTGAAACGGACGTCGGCTGCTTCCCGTAGATGTGGATACGTGACAGACTGACTACAGAGATCCTACCGGCTGCGCCAATTAAGTAAGCGACAACGGAAGAGTTTAAAAATAAACTTTATTTGATCCCAGTTACAGCAAGACGGTAATTAATTCATCTAACAAGATATTGATCTTATATACTAACTTAATTGCTAACGTAGTACATCCACAGCGTGATCAGATTGACGCATGTTCTAGATAATTATAAATGCTGATCGCGCAGTGGGGAAATTGAGAAATAATAATCTAGTAAATACTTATTGTCTGACAAAGCTAATATTGGTAGGTTGGGGTTCCTTAACTCGCGCTGCTATGGTTTTGTAAATTGCCCTGCATGCAGGTATATACACCTAAATTTAGTACGAACGTAGGCTTTGGCCCCGGGGATGTGTGTTAGTATTTTTACCAATCTACCTAGATTTGCTTATTTTTGATTTACCGTACGTGCGCTATTTTTACTGCATTGAAATTATTTAAAATATATTGATTTTGTCGTAATTTATTTAGGATACCTACATAAAGTAGGCAGGCTTATGGTCAACCCTGTAAAGACGCAGTTAATTGTAGTGGGCAGTTCTAGAATGGTTCCCCAAGTTCTTTTTGACAATTCAGTAATTCCCTTCAGTGAGAAAGTTAAAAACTTGGGGATACTAATCGACAAGAGCTTCTTTTGGACTACTCAACTGCAAGAAGTCAGCCGCAAGTTGTTTTCATCTGCTGCAACTTTGAGGAGACTGCGTAACTTTCTTCCGACTGCCACAAAGATTGCACTTGCACAATCTCTTCTTCTTCCCATCCTTGATTATGCTGATACCAGCTATCTTGACCTTACTCAAGAACAACTCGATAAACTTGAGCGGCTTCAAAATTTTTGTATAGGGTTCATATTTGGATTGCGCAAATATGACCATGTTTCCGAATTTCGTGTAAAGCACAAGTGGTTGCCAATTCGCCTTCGCCGGAATGCTCATATTCTTTCTCTTTTGTTTAATGTGCTCTTTACTCCTTCCACCCCTCTTTACCTGAAGGATCGTTTTCAATATATCTGCGATTCCCACACAAAATCTCTAAGGTCATCAGATAACTTGCGACTTAAAATGCCAGTGCATTCCACAACTTTCATGGATAAATCTTTTACTGTCCAGGCTGCTCGTCTGTGGAATGCATTGCCTGACTCAATAAAACGTGCTTAGTCGTTGCCTGTATTTAAAAAACTTGTCAAAGAATATTACCTGTCGCTGTGATTGTGCTCTTGGTTTTTTGACATAATGTGCTATGATTGTTGTACATCATTCATTTTCATTGCTTCAAATTCAAATTCAAATATATTTATTGCTCAACACAGTACATATTCAAACATTTCCAGATGTCAAGTGAATGCGCAGTCCAATGTGTTGCACCAATTTAGGCATGCAAAATTATCATTAAAATTACACAATGTCATAAATTCCAATTAATACCCTATGCAATGTTATATTATCAAAATTATTACCTTATACAATATCATACAGTCAAATTAAAACCTCTTAAAATCTCATAAATTAATACCCTATAAAATGTCATAAATTCAAATTAATATTTTATACGATGTCATAATTTCAAAATAATATCCTATTAAATGTCATAATTTTAAGTTAATACGTTATACAATGTCATCAATTCAAATTCATAATGATGTAATGTCAGAGTTTAAAATGTCATAATAATTTAGATATCCTGTCAAGTTATGACTAATGAACAATACAGAAATAAAAAAATGAGTAACATAATTTAACAAAGTAAATCGGACCCAAGTATCCACCATAACAATATGTATTATTATTCACACATATTTCTATCTGACAGGTACTCATTCATTGTATAGTATGTCTTTTTCATCAGAAAATTATTGAGTTGCTTTTTAAATTTATTTATATCATTAATATTTAATAAAGAATTAGGTAGTTTGTTATAAATCTGTGGTGCCATTCCGAGAAAGTTTTTATGGAATACCGCTTTTTTGTGCTGTCTACCGCTTATTTTATTTTTATGTCGCGTGCTGTGTAGTTTTTGAAATAAGTGCATGTTAGTTTTTACAAATAGAGCCACCTCGTATATGTACAGGCAGGGTACTGTTAATATACGTAAAAATGGAAAGAACGGTTTACAACTTTCCGTGCTCTGAATACCGCATATTGCTCTAACACACCGTTTTTGCGCTCTAAACACCGACTCCATGTTCGTGGAGTTACCCCAATATATAATACCATAGCGCAGCGTGGACGTAACATAAGCATGATACGCCGTAACCGAAACTTTTTGATGTACCTCCTTTGCGAGATTCCGTAAAGCATATGAATGCTGACTCAGGCGTTTACACACACTGTCAGTGTGGGTTTTCCATGACATGTCCCTATCTAGTTCCAGACCTAAAAATTTTGTGGTTGTCGTTTCCGAAATTACTTTGTCATCATATTTTACGTCAGGTTTTTTATGATTTGTCCTTTGCTCAAAAGTCATTATTTTAGTTTTGTCAATATTTATTTTTAAATTATTCCCGGCCATCCATTCTATTAAAACTTGGAGACAGTGGTTTATCTCTCCCTCAAGTGTCGTCGCATCATTACAGTCACTAAAAAGGACCGTGCTATCATCAGCAAACAAAACCATCGGGTGAGGTGTTTCTTTGGGCATGTCATTAATGTAAATGATAAATAATAAAGAGCCTACAATACTGCCTTGGGGTACACCGTAATTATTAGGCCTCTGACTAGAAATATAAGTAAGTTCGGTTTTTGAAGGAATACAGATCTCATCTATTTTCGTAACTTGTTTTCTGCCGGACAAGTACGATTCCAAAAGCATTAAAGCATTTCCCCTAACTCCATACCTTTCCAACTTCTTTAAGAGTATTGTTCGATCCACAAAATCAAATGCCTTGCTCATGTCCATGAACAAAGCAGCTATCGGACTTCTATTATCGATGTTATTTATAATTTTATCAAAGAGATTGAAAATTGCCATGTTTATATTCTTTTTTCGTCTAAAACCGTATTGTTCATCAGCAAAAAGATGGTTCCGTTCAAAAAATAAGTATAATGAATTGTAAATAACTTTTTCTATAATTTTGGAGAATATGGGTAGTAAGGCAATAGGTCGGTAATTGGCTGGATCAAGTTTGCTACCTTTCTTATGAAGTGGTTTTATAACTGCAAATTTTAGTCTGTCTGGAAACACACCTGATTCTAAGCACAGATTTATTATATGACTCAGTACTGGCGCTATAATTGTTGAAACAGACTTAATAACATTTGTTGTAATGTCATCATAACCAGAGCTATTAGTATTATTTAATGAATTTATTAATTTTATAATGTCAGGGGGAACTGTGGGTAATAAAAATAATGAGTCAGGATGCATGTCAAATTTAAAATTTTGATTAATTATATTAATGTCAGATACTGATTCAATTTCGTCAATAAAATAGTCATTAAAAGTGTTGGCAATACTTTTTGGGTCAGTTATATCTACGTCATTTATTGTAAGTCTTGATATTCCTTCGACCGGCTTATTATACTTGCACTTATTTATTATTTGCCATGTAGCTTTACACTTATTAGACGCATTATTAATGTGGTTATTATTTTGAGATTTCTTTGTTAGACGAATTATGTTGTTTAAGCGTTTTGTATATGTTTTGAAAATTGTTTTAGTTGTATGGTTGGGGTCTTTTCGAAATTGCCACAACATTTCGCGCTTGCGTTTACAGCATAATTTTATACCTTTACTTATCCACTTAGGTGATTTTACTGCGTATCGCTTTAATTTTTTAAGCGGGAAGCACATATCATAAAATAGTTTAAATGTGTCGTGGAACTTGTTAAATGCGTCATTGGGTTCTGTGGAGGAATAAATATCATTAAAAGTCAAATTTTGTAAACATCTTTTAAACTTTTGCATATTATCTTTACAGAAACTACGTCTAAATATGTACCAATATGGAAGTACGCATGTTTTTTTAACAGGACATTGCAGTAGTTGCGCTGTATGATCCGACAACGCCAATTCGACCATTACGCATCTACTTCCCCTTATATTGTCGATAATGTTGTCAATACAAGTTCCGCTACAAAGACGTGTTGGAGTTAGTACACCTACTTTCAAATTAAAACTTTGCAATAGGTTTATAAAACTGCGAGAGGCGTAGTTATCCTTCAAAATATCTATATTAAAATCACCACATAAAATTATTTTTTTCTTACTTTTAAAACAGATTTCATTGAGAATCTTATCTAAACCAAAGAGGAATGTATTCACTGAGGCCTTATCCAAATTAGGAGGCCTGTAAACACACACAACTACTATGGGGTGATTCTGCAACTCAACCGCGCAAACTTCAATAAGGTTTGGTTTACACCATTTTCCTACATCAAATTTTTGACCCATTAAAGTATTCCGCATTAGTATACACGATCCCCCGTTCCTATTTTCTCGTGAATAATATGCGTGGAGTGTATAATTTGGTACGTGAAGATGCATATGATCGTCCTTTTTCATATTAGTTTCTGTTATGCATATTATGCCCACTGATTTACCCTCATCTTTAAAATTATTAAGGTGCACACCTAGTAAGTCCGATTTATTTACAAGTCCATTAATATTTTGATGCAGTATAAAAATATGTTCATACACGAAAAAGATTATCACAGGCTGAATCAGAAACCTGTCTAGATTCAAATTTTGCTTTGGAATTAATTGCTACCTTGCTGTCACATACCATTGGTTTAAAATAATCCAAAATTTTCTTCTGACTGGAGCATGATATGTTAGTTAATTCACTACGTTTTTCCAGATTATGTGCAGTGTACAACAAAGGCTTTTTCATGAGAAATTCTTTTGTGTATTTAAGATAGTCAATTTCAATATTTAATTTAGGTGTCATGCTCTGCCGCAGAGCCGCCCATTTAGAAACTGATCTATTATATCTTAAAATGATGTACGTCAAACGTACATCATGTACGTAAAACCGTTATCCCTGTACGTGCTTTAGGTAATGATAAAATAGACATTGATTGTGGCTCTGCTGCAGAGCATACTCTCTAGCAGAGCCACACAGAACATGTACTCAGGCAAGATAAATGCTACTGTTTTTTTATGAAGACTATTGTACGAATAATGCATATTGCGTACGTGTTTAAAAATATCATTATTAAACAGTGGTTTTATTTTACAAAAAAAATATAGAAAGCGCCTGATTATTTTGTGACAGCAAATGTTGTGTGCATCAAATGACGGGAGTATGGCTACAAATTGTCATGCTATATGCGTGAGAGCAATGTACGAGTAATGTACCGAATGTTCGTAAAATTTGAAGCAATGTACTATTTGAAAACCACAGTTTTCAGATAAAAGTATTTGAGCCACCAACCTTATATCAGAATGGCGGGTGTGTTAAAAATCTGAACAAATTACCTACTATCTGACTGTGAAATGCCTACCGTAGCAATGTACGTTATCATATTAAAAGCATAACCAGATGCTATCAACAGTTAAAGAGTAATTATAAAAATAAAATTACTCCACATTTAGAGCCTGCTCAATTTTATTAGCAACTAGTTGTGCCTACGTTATACGTTGCTATGTCTAAACTAAAGGGATTTCTTGCGTGAACAAATGGCCATATTGGTCATGCGATATGCGTGAGAGCAATGCACCGAATGTACGTAAAATTTAAAGCAATTAACTATTTTACAACCACAGTTTTAAGAAAAATATGTGATTCGCCAACCTGATGTTGGAATGGCGGGGGTATATTCAAAATCTGATCAAATTACCAGCTGGCTGAGTGTGAAATGCTTACCATAGCAATGTACGAGCAATGTACGTTATCATTTTAAAAGCATAACCAGATGCTATCAATGGTTAAAGAGTAATTATAAAAATAAAGAACAATGGCGAAATCATAGCTGACTTAAATTTTAGCGTCTGAAAGTGAGTTATATACGAAAGAAATTCTATTAATTGTCTACGTTTTTCAAAATATAATTGGGCTGGTTTAAAAATATCATTATTAGACAGTGCTTTTATTTATTTTAACGCTACTAAAATTTTCATAGAAAGCGCCTGATTGATAGTAGAAGAGAAAAAAGTATGCACAGAATATTTATTTCCGTTTTTTTTTTTTGAATTAGTTTTGAACATGCGTCTATGCGACATTCCAAAGGAATTGCTGCTCTGCAACAAAATATTTGAATTAGCATCTGTAGTTGAATTTATTCCAAATAACGGCGGTGTTGGTCATTATAAAACTAACTGTCTACGGTGTAATTCTGAATGGGAGTGCTACGACGATATGGCCCGTAAGGCTGTTCCAGTTAAGTACGATAATGTAGTTAATTCCCATTTGCTGATATATATACGCTGGAAAGCATCATAACTATTTGTATTTCATTCTGACGACACGGTCAGTCTCTTTGATGGCAAATCCTGGGTTCCGCACAGAGGGTTCCGTATAAACAGCTACATTCACCAAAATAAATAGGTAACGTTACTAACGTTCATAAACATTGAAAGCACCGAACATTGCTCTAACGAAGGAACAAAATTAACTTTGCCTTTCGGCTATTTTCTAATCCCGAAAATGGGTCCTGTGGGGTGGTACACGGGGCCGAAGCCGCGGGGAACAACTAGTCATCACTAAAAGTGAGATATTCTTCGATAATAGATTCTTGAATATTTGAAGTTTCCATGAGGATCATTATCATTTCGTTCAATATTTTGTAGTGTTCTTAGTATAAATGTCTTAGAAATGTCACATCTGGTCCGTTCTACGTTTTCTGAACATCGATCTATTAACCGCCACTGTCACTACATGTCTTATAATTTCTTTAAATTCCACGTAATTCGTGCAAATTTTTAATTGTAATTAAAATAATATCTTTTGACACGTATGTCTACCAACTTGAAACACTGTAGCCCATACAAGCATTTTAAGAAATGAGACGAATCTAAGAGTAAGAAACATGTAGAAATAATTTCGGTCTTGTCTTCAAGGACCTTAAAACTGTGACTAACATATTCCTTAGATGATTTAAAAGTGGTAAAAGCCTTCACGCATGCTCCGATTAAAGCTCTTGAGTCATTTGTGATTATTTATTTTGGCTTAATCATATTATTAATCCAAGTTTTTTAACCACATACCTTGTAAGGCAGCTTTTCCTTACCCAACCGGCTAACTCGTGGGTAGCAAGTAGCATGAGACAATTGCAGGGATTAACTCACATGAAGCTGACTGAAGTAAAACACATTTAAGTTTGGTCAACTAATTTAATTCTTCAAGCACACATTCCATCAATACAATAACTTGAGGTTACAAAATATGAACCACTCACTTTCTGAAGGGATGTAGATTACCCACAATATTCAATGCTGGAGACATGAGTCCTCAAACAGCATCGTTCTCTGTGTAGCTGTCCGTAAGCTTGCTGTATATCAGATGATGACAATTATGCTCGGAACCCTTTGCAAGAGGAGACTGCTGTAGCTTGAACAGCTAGTTGACCATTAGCTTTATTATGTAGTTAAAAATTATAGCTAAAGATAGCATTTGGGGCCCTGCCAAGGAGAAGAAAATTGCATGTTAAGATCAAACGCACATGTGTCATGAAAATGGGCATTCAGACAAATTCAAACTAATACTCACAGCGCCTACATCATTGATTATGATGAGCTTTTCATCTTGACGCTAGCCAGCCTTGCCCCATATAGCATTACGTAACTTTTCTTTTGATCCTTGCCTTTGAGGTTATTTTTTTGGACACCGTCCTCCCAACGCAAGTTCACTCGTAGTAAAAGCTAAGTCATCGCAAATACCGATCTTGAACACTTTACTTTTAAGCCATAGGCCTTTTACTAAATTATCATTTTTTATGTAACTAATTTGAAAAGAATTTAATAATTTATTAATTTGTATGTTGAATTTGTGTGCTTATTGAATTAAATGATTTCACACAAATAGAATATATTTTATTTAAACTTTCATCTATGTCATACATATGTCAGATGTTGCTAATATATGCACTGGCAATTTTTACCCGTTACAACCTATAAATAGTTTCTATAGTTTGCTTGTTTTTTTTTTAGTGTTTTATGGAAGTATTTCGACGTATTGTTTGTACTTACTTTTTAACACGCTTTTATTAGCTTGTTATGTATGTAGCTATGTATCAATGTAACGGAATCTATAAACGTGATTTTCACCTCCTTTAAAACGTCGGATTGCTTTGAAACTTTGCACGCTTATCAAGGACCGATGATAATGCAATATTTTAAATAGTTTTTCCACATTATCCCTACCAGGATCTTTAGGATTAGCGACTTTTTAGTTCAGTTTACGATTGAAGCGTGTTTTTTAGTTTTTAGAATTACAATTATTATTTCCTTTATTTACTTTCTTTCTAATTTAGTATATTTTTTAATATTAAAAAAAAGAAAACTTAAAAACATTTAAAAATATTAAAAATAGAGGCCAACCGGTATCGGGAACAGGGTCCAAGCTACCGGTGGTTAGGGCTCCAGAGACAGGAACCTCCTCACAATGCGAGCCGTATCGAGGAGTACTGCCTTCTGTATCAGACCCTTGATCCAACCACCCAATGACAGCCTCGACAGATGGTCGTCGAGGCTCTTGGCCATCAGGCCGCTGGCCGTAAGGAAAATCGGCACAATGATCGCTGAGTCCACATTCCACATTTTTGATGAAATAAACTAGATAACTAGGATATGGAAGTAAAAACGTTGTTTGCACAGAGAAATTTTTATTTCAAGTAAATGACACAAGTCACTATCAAAAAACCACATGTTCGAATATCAATTTGAAATGTTGTTGCAACTAAAAAGTTTCACACTTCCCCTCAAACAACATCCATCATCAGATATCCTCACATCACACTACACCAGACACACTCAAATTCAGATCACGCACACATTTATTAAATGCCACACGACCTAATGGTTTTGTCAGTACATCTGCTGGGTTATCTTCAGTACACACATAGTCCAGATGCACAACATTCTTAGCAATGCAATCTCTGACATAGTGCGCCCTTATGTCTATATGTTTCGTCCTTCTATGCGCTACAGGACTGTACGCAAGTTTAATAGCACTCTGATTATCTACGAAAATGCAAATAGACCCAAGATATTCACCTCTTATAAATGCATTCAGCTGCCGCAAGTGAACTGCCTCCTTGGTTGCCTCCGAAAGTGCAATATACTCAGCTTCTGTTGACGACAGTGCCACACAAGCTTGTTTCCGGCATTCCCAGTTAATCAACGAATTGCCACATCTAAAAATAAACCCAGAATAAGATTTCCTATCTTTGATGTTCCCTCCCCAGTCAGCATCTACGAATCCCGTGATATCCTGCACCGACGACTTGGGAAATATCAAACACAGATCCTTTGTACCCTTAAGGTATCTCAAGATATGTTTAGCAGCCTTCCAATGACGTTCCTGACAACATGAGTTATACTGCGCCAAAAAATTTACCGCAGCCGCAATATCCGGGCGTGTGTTACAGGCCAAATAATTCAGCGAGCCTATGAGCGCTTGATAACTACGGGAACCTTGGCAGGATAATAGCTTACCTCCTTCCCCTTCCGCCAAGACTTTATGGAAATTCATTTCCGTCGGAGTTTTCACTGGTTTGCAGTCGGACATACCATATTCATCCAAAATCTTCGAAATAAGCCTCTCTTGATTCAAATATATTCCTGTATCCAACTTAAACAAAAGCATACCCAAAACTTGTCTCGCTTCCCCTAAATCCTTTATCTTGAAATGTTTACAAAGATTGTCTAATAAAACTTCCTTCTGCTCTTTGTCTTTGTAAAATAATAAAAAATCGTCAACGTATAGAGCGATATAAAAATTATTATTTTTGTACAGACAGCTATCAAAGTCACAGCGCTTGAAGTTCAAAGACAATAATATTTCATTTATTTTATCATTCCAAGACCGTGAAGCTTGTTTGAGGCCGTATATCGCTTTTCCTAGTAAGCAAACTTTTTCCTTCGAGTTTTCGTCTATGCAACCCTCCGGCTGTCGCATATAAACTTTTTCATGTAAATCACCGTTCAGAAAGGCGGTGTTCACGTCGAAATGACTGATGATCAAATCCTTTTCAACAGCCAACGATAGCAGCAATCTAACTGTCGATCTTCTCACCACTGGTGAATAAGTTTCGAAGTAGTCAACCCCGTAGGACTGAGTGAAACCCTTCGCCACAAGTCGAGCTTTATAGGTCTTGTTACCATCTACATCAAACTTATACTTGAAGATCCACTTGTTTCCCACGACTTTAGCTCCAGGTGGCTTGCTGACGAGCTTCCAGACCTTGTTCTCGTACATCGAATCCATTTCTTTCTTTATGGCTTCCTTCCAGTTATCCTTATCTTCCCGACTTAAGGCTTCCTTAACTGTCAAAGGCTCCTGCTCTTCTGTACAGCATGCAAGTCCATGAAGATTTCCTTCTCGGATTCTATTACGTAGAGGATAACGACGTTCACCGTCGTTTGACTCTTCTATATTAATACTCTCTACAACGTTTTCCACCACGACATTTTTTGCTCCGCTATCACCCGTTTCTCCCACCTCCACTTCCGCGTCTTCAAATACTTCAGCCTCATCTGTGAAACTCGTCCCTTGAGCAGCTTCTGCACTACCAGGTGACGAACCTGACTGCAAGCCTTCTACTTTTGCAAGTTCCCAGATTACTTCAGCATCTTTGTCACCGCTACCAACGAGCCGACTAGGATCCTCAGGAACAGAGTCTTCCAAGAAAACTACATCCCTTGCTCTAACAATGACGCGAGGATAATTGGGATTTATGAAACGATATCCCTTGGTTTCTTCACAGTAACCAACAAAGATATGTTCTACCGCTTTAGGGCTCCATTTCTTCCGAGTTTCCTTGGGCACGTGCACAAAAGCCTTCGCTCCAAAAACTCTGAAATGATCGAACGACTGAGCCTTCCCTGTCCACAACTCCTCAGGAATCTTACCATTATTGCCACTGTGAGGCAGCCTGTTCTTCATATAAACAGCCGTATTACATGCCTCTCCCCACAGTCTCACATTCAGATCCTTTTCCGCTAACATAGCTCGAGCCATCTCCACAATAGTGCGGTTTGCTCGCTCTACTACGCCATTCTGTTCTGGAGTGTAGGGAACAGTCAACTGATGTTTTATACCTTTTTGACGTAGAAACCCATCAAACTGTCTGTTCACAAATTCTGTTCCATTGTCCGTGCGTATGCACTTCACCTTTAACCCAGTTTCAACCTCTACACTAGCTAGAAAAACTTTAAAATGATCGAAAACCTGATCTTTTGATTTCAGGAAAAATACAAAAGATTTACGTGTAAAATCATCTAAAATAACTAGCATATACCGAGATCCACCATACGTGGGTTCAGACATTGGACCACAGATATCTGCGTGAACCAGTTGTAATCTCTCGACTGACCTCTCAGCCTCACCAACTGGAAAAGGTAAACGATGTGCCTTCCCCTTAATACAGGCTACACAAGGCTCCATTACGCTCTTTCCAAAATCCATACCCGGAAGCTTACGTAAATCTCGCTCATTTACGTGTCCAAGCCGCCGGTGCCACAACATCAAAGGATTACCTGCTTTCACTGACGTCAACGCAGCCCCATCTACAACCGCCTGACAACCTTCAAGCTTGTAGATTCCTGAGACTTCACTTGCGGTAGCCAAAAGCTTTCCTTTGAAATGGCCTGGAACCAAATGGTGAATTAGTTTGCACCCATCTCTGTCAAAACTCACCTTCCATCCTTTCTCTACTAATTTAGACACTGATAACAGATTTACTTTCAAACCAGGTACATACATGACATCCCTCACAGCAAGCATTCTTCCTTTCAAACTCACCATGATATCACCTTTACCCTTGCATTCAATCTTATCATTGTTCGCACATGTCACATTACTCATACCAACATTCATAACCAAACCTTTAAACCAATGTTTCTGGAAAGACATATGTGACGATGCCCCGCTGTCGATGTACCACTCCGTCGGATTAAAGGAGTCCCCGGTGCTGAATGAAGACAGGCTCACGATCGCGACGTCACTCAGTTTGGTAATCGAACCCGCTTTCTTTCCTTCAGGACAGTCCGGCTTCTTATGTCCACTCTTTCCACATTTAAAGCATTTAACTTTGGTCATATTGATGTCTTTATATCCATTTCGCTTCTTACTCTTATTCACAGCCAATGCCGAGTCCGCTGAAGACGATGTACTGCATCCTTGACGTGAATCCTCCTGTAGTAACTTCTGACGTACGTTCTCTGAAGTCAACTTCATCCCAGAGTGTTCCAGTGCCATTCGCATAGGCCTGTACTCTTCAGGTAGTCCTCTCAGTAACACGACAGCTACAAGATCATCGTCAAATCCGGTGGCAATATCCTTCAACTTTTGAGAAAGAGACATAACTGCAGCAACATATTCATGCATCGACGTGTGTCTCTCTAGCTTCTCATCCAACAACGCGTTCATGAGGGTGATCCTGCGATTTACGCCTTTGTCCTCAAACGCTTTCGCTAAGCTATCCCAAGCATCTTTAGCATGATTTGAATCTTGTACATACGCATAAAGTGTAGGTTCCACATGTAGACAAATCAAAGCAAGTGCGTCTTGGTCCTTCTCGATGGCGGTGGAGTCTTTGGAATCAGGGTACTTTGACGTATACGTGAACAACTTTTCTCGTATGAGAATCATTTTAAGTGCGAATTTCCAGGTAGAGTAGTCATCTAGGCCACAGAGGTTCTTGATGGCAAATTTTGTGACTGGGCCCATAACCTTTTGATGAAATAAACTAGATAACTAGGATATGGAAGTAAAAACGTTGTTTGCACAGAGAAATTTTTATTTCAAGTAAATGACACAAGTCACTATCAAAAAACCACATGTTCGAATATCAATTTGAAATGTTGTTGCAACTAAAAAGTTTCACACACATGTCGACAACCTCGTGTGCTAAGTCAAGATACTTGATTTGTTTCTCTTTCTCAGCTTTCACGAGGTTCTCGTCATGCGGGATGGTGACATCGATTGTCATTGTGCGGCGCGCTAATCGGTCTATCGCCACTGCATCCGGCTTATTGGCAACAATAGTCCTATCAGTGATGATAGACCGATCCCGATCCGATCGAACTACAATTTATTATTATGTATTGCCAAGATTTTAGACTCGGTACAAAGGGCGGTTCTTTAGTATCAACATTTGTGAGTGTTCGAACGAAACTAATGCATATTTTATGTTTATGTTCTTGCTTCCTTTGAGTCTTATTTTTATTTATATTTTGTATGTAAACTAGATATAATGTAGAATTTAAGGAAAAATAATGGACTGTTTTATTTTGTGAAATAAACATTGTCCGTCTTATTTTACTATGTTTTTAATTGAATAGAAAGGCCGATTGTCTAGGAAAAATTTTGCTGACATAAAATAACCCATGTATTGTCAACGACACCGCTGGGTTTTGTTTACAATTTTTTTTTGGTAAATATGCCATTGCCAACTACGATAAATGTATATGATTAGTTTAGATTTGCATTAAGGAGAAAAGACACTCCAGGTGGTGTCGTCTAGTGGTCTCGTTGACAATAAACAAAATAATCAGGCGCTTTCTATGAAAATTTTAGTAGCGTTAAAATAAATAAAACCACTGTCTAATAATGATATTTTTAAACCAGCCCAATTATATTTTGAAAAACGTAGACAATTAATAGAATTTCTTTCGTATATAACTCACTTTCAGACGCTCAAATTTAAGTCAGCTGATTTCGCCATTGTTCTTTATTTTTATAATTACTCTTTAACCATTGTTAGCATCTGGTTATGCTTTTAATATGATAACGTACATAACTACGGTAGGCATTTCACACTTAGCCAGCTGGTAATTTGATCAGATTTTGAATATACCCCCGCCATTCCAACATCAGGTTGGCGAATCACATATTTTTCTTAAAACTGTGGTTGTAAAATAGTTAATTGCTTTAAATTTTACGTACATTCGGTGCATTGCTCTCACGCATATCGCATGACCAATATGGCCATTTGTTCACGCAAGAAATCCCTTTAGTTTAGACATAGCAACGTATAACGTAGGCACAACTAGTTGCTAATAAAATTGAGCAGGCTCTAAATGTGGAGTAATTTTATTTTTATAATTACTCTTTAACTGTTGATAGCATCTGGTTATGCTTTTAATATGATAACGTACATTGCTACGGTAGGCATTTCACAGTCAGATAGTAGGTAATTTGTTCAGATTTTTAACACACCCGCCATTCTGATATAAGGTTGGTGGCTCAAATACTTTTATCTGAAAACTGTGGTTTTCAAATAGTACATTGCTTCAAATTTTACGAACATTCGGTACATTACTCGTACATTGCTCTCACGCATATAGCATGACAATTTGTAGCCATACTCCCGTCATTTGATGCACACAACATTTGCTGTCACAAAATAATCAGGCGCTTTCTATATTTTTTTTGTAAAGTTAAAATAAATAAAACCACTATCTAATAATGATATTTTTAAACACGTACGCAATATGCATTATTCGTACAATAGTCTTCATAAAAAAACAGTAGCATTTATCTTGCCTGAGTACATGTTCTGTGTGGCTCTGCTAGAGAGTATGCTCTGCAGCAGAGCCACAATCAATGTCTATTTTATCATTACCTAAAGCACGTACAGCGATAACGGTTTTACGTACATGATGTACGTTTGACGTACATCATTTTAAGATATAATAGATCAGTTTCTAAATGGGTGGCTCTGCGGCAGAGCATGACACTAATTTAGAGCTAAGTTCACTCAGATAGGTGCGATTATTTTGCTTTATATAAAAGTATCGCTTATAATATGAGAATTCATTTAGATTAATAAATTTACAGTTTTCGAAATGTTGCGTCAAAAGTTGTAAATTTTGGTTTAAAATATTCTTATTTAAATAATTATTACACTGCACCCCCAGTAAGAAAATATGTTGACATGTTTTTAAGTTATTAAGTGCTATACATACTTCTTTCTGGAGATGACATGGATTACTATCATTTGTCCCTACAGACAGTATAACAATATCTTGTTCGGTTAGCGAGTTAAATAATTCTAAGTTATTACACAGAATTTCGGAACATGTTGCACCTGGTGCTTATATATTAAGTATGTATGTATTTATGTATATATTATTTAGCATATGTATGTATTTTTATTTTTGTTTCTAGTAAGTATTATTGTAAAAATATTATGTTTATTGTTGGTATTGTCGCACCACTGACAACCCCATGTCATGTCCAGGTAATCTCTGTCCATTCCAGGTTGCCTGGAAGAGATCGTGGAATGCGATAAGGCCGCCCATTGTATGTTTTTAGTATTAAGTTTCTCTTTTTTCTTGTTTATTATGGTGTACAATAAAGTGTATATAAATAAATAAAGTAAGAAAAAGTAAAGTTACCTAAATAATTTATTCTGCTTATGGAGTAGTACAAGCAGAACACATTATTATTTATGTATCCAGTCAGTTTTTAGTTATTTCAGTATTTCTATAAAGACTTATACCGCAAAATAAATGATAATAAAATTAAAATACAATCAAATAATGAAAGCAGAACTAATTGCATTAAACCAATTGAAAACTCAAAAGTTTATGAACACATAACGCGGCTGAAAGCTGAAAAGAGTCCCGGCCCAGACGGAATATGTAATGAAGCTGTCAAAATAGGTGCATCTATTTTAATTCACCACCTGTCGCAGCTTTTTAATATGGTGTTGGACACAGAAACTGTACCAAAATAATGGTGCACATCCGATATTGTTAGAATATGTTTAATTATATCAAAATAACACTAGTTTACTTCATACTAACTGCATCTAGTGATTTAAATATGTACTAGGATAATGGTGTAGCATAGCTAAATAAAAATAAATAAAGTTGTCTATTCTCAACTAGCAAGTCATTCGTTTTATTAGGTTATAGGCCCAGTGCAAATGTTTACTAGATAATTTTACAGTAAATTCATGTCGTGTATCAGAAAATAAGTTCCGAAATTAAAGGCACGCGAGAACTATGATGACTGGGCGTTCGCAGCAAGAAATTTTCTCATCTTGGAAAGCATAAACATCGACGCGATTTAAGTTATGCAGAAGACAGAAAAGCGAAAGCAAAACTCATCATGAAAATTGATCCTAAGTTATATGTGCACATCAAAAATGAAAGCGCGCTATTCACCAGGATTCATTCGTGAAGATTCCGCAAAAAGAGAGGCAAATAAATTTGCCTTATCCTCAGCGGAGTGGGCCAGCGACCCGTAGAGTTTTCTTTTTCAGAGCCACGTCACTCGCCTTATGCGATCGAGCGTCGACCCAAGCCAGGTACGCCCCATGTTTAAGCTCGTCGGCGCGCTTACATTCGGCGCCAAACCATGGCCTGTCTTCGCTAGACATTGATACTTCAGAGAACGGAATGTAGTACTCCATTCCCTGACGCAACATATCCGTCACGGCGTCCGCGCACGACGATGGATCAGTCGAAGAAAAGCAAGTAGGCTGCCAAGGATAGCATGCGAAGAAAGATCGCATACCATCCCAATCTGCTGACTTGTACCGCCAAACCCGCCGGGTGCCTCTTGGGCTGTGATTGGGCGGGGAATAGACGGATACAGACTTCACCAGACAGTGGTCGGAACTACCCAAGGGTGAACCTATCGACATAGAGTATCTGTCTGGATCTGTTGTCAGCAGAAGGTCCAAGCAATTTGCTGTGTGCGAATCAACATCCGGTACCCTCGTTGCCACCTGGATCAGCTGGGTGAGGTTTAGCGCTAGCGAAAGCTTACGCATTTCCCGTCCAGCATGGTCAGTGCACTGGTATGGGAAGAGCCACTCCTGATGGTGGGCATTAAAGTCCCCCAGTAACACTTATTGGGCGGAAGGGTACCGCTGCTGTGCCGCATCAGCCGCCTCACTGAGGTACTCTGTGAGCCTGGTTGTCTCCTGATCTCCGCTGTGCGAACGGTATTCTTTTCTTGTAGTAAGAGTGCAGGTCGGATTGCGCGGCACGCTAGCATTAATGATCTCATCCGTCGTGCTCTTGCCACCGCCGGAGTGCCACCTGTCTTAGAACCCAATGGCCTGGCACGCGTTGATGGGAAGAGACCAGATGGTATGATCATAATGCCATGGAAGTTGGGTAGGTCTTTGGTGTGGGATGCAACTTGCGTCTAACAAAACTACCTGTCAGTGGGGCCCCTGATCCCACACTCGTCCATGGCCTGCAATAGCACCTCGTGGTCCAACGTGTAAAAAGCCTTTTTGTAGTCGATGAACAGCGCCAAGAACTGATGACCCTGATCCAGGCTGCTGTTCAAATCTTCGGAAAACTACGACACCGCTGACATGGTACTACGGCCCTGCCTAAATCGGTGTTGCGCATCTGCCAGTATATTATTTTGTTCCAGGAATTCGCTAACCTGACCGACTACTATTTTTTCGACTACTTTGTTAATCACTGACATGATAGCGATAGGCCGATAGTTAGCGAAATCCGAGTGCGCTCCCTGTTTGAAGATGGGCCTAATTAGCGCTTTTTTAAGTGAGCTTGGGTATTCCCCTACTGGTGAGACCAATCATACTCAGTGATTCTATCAGCTACTATTCACATACCGAGTGTCCAAGTGCACAATAGATTTGCTTACGCTCGTCGCCAGTACTAGCCCCACGGCATGATGATCGGAGATATGCATCTCCAGCACATACGACGACGACCCGCACTCACTGCGCCCCGCTCGCACCCACGATCCGTCACGTCCACGATCGCTTCGCGTGTTATCTCTGTGCTGACATGATTATATTTATGATTTATATTTCACCAAGTCATCTTTGGTCAAAGACACAAAGAGTTTACACTTCTTGCACTGAACCATTTTACTTGTATATATGTTATCTTTAGTAATAAGATGATAACACTGTTTACAATATTTTACTTTGCTCAGTAACACGTGACCGCTTGACAAGCGCGCGCGACTTAAGACCTCGAGGCTTACCGGTCTCTGATAGGGTCCCAGCACCCAGCGGAAGTGTGCAGCGCATGAAATGGACACAATCTATTAATAAAAATGTTATGCGCGCATACTTTGGGGCTACAGAGGGAGGAAACAACCTGACCGCGAACCGTGTCCGGATGCTCTCTTTGTTTCAGGTGCTTGAGCCAACCGTCAACGTTTCGGCCCAACGACTTTCGGATCAGGTGCGGGTCATCCAGCGTAATCGTATGTTGGATGATACTGTACTTGATCGCCTCCGAACTGAAATGAGTAACCGTGTCACTGCCCCATCGTCGCAGGCTGTGGTGCCACCACAGTCCAACCATATTCCCATCCACGCTGACGAGGAGAGTAGTGACAGGGTTACAAACGTACCCAGTGCAATGAGCAATTGAGGAGTGCTGGATTCGCAGTTGTCTAACTATTTTGATGACTGCGAAGAGCTCACTGATACACATTCGATCATGTACTGCGCGGCTGTAGCGGCATGTCGTGTAGCCCACGTCAGATTTGTAGATGACAGGGCTACACGACCGAAAACAGCCGTACCGGCTTGGCAGTGCAGGATCTAACGTCGTATTGGTGGGGCCAGAGCACTCATCGGCAAACTAATTTGTTTTAGGGAGGGCAATAATCGCCCAAGAGTGATGCGCTTTGTGAGACGGGCGTTTTCGGGGACTGATGTCAGCCCCCAAAACTATATATCCCGTGTCACAGAGCGCATCGACTTCCTGAAACAAAAAGTGTTAGCATGGGCAAACCGTATTCGTAGGTACAGGCGGAGAGTGGAGCGATACACCTAGAACCGTACATACAACCGTACTCGTCTAGCTAAGGAAGAGTACTTGCATAGGCACAACCTTGTAGCCAGGATTATCCATCAGCAACTTACTCTGAAATACACTCTTGACTACCTACAGTACTGTCTCAAAGACTACCTACAGTACTGTCATTCCTTCCATTTTTTTTAAATCCATCCAAAGGTTGTCTTGAAAAGATCGCTTTTAGCGATAAGGCCGCCCATTGTGTCACCCAGTGCAATGTTTTCTTCGTCTATACTTTCTGTAACTTATATGGTGTAGATAATAAAGAGTATTCTATTCTATTCTATTCTATTCTCTTGTGGCATCGGAGGTACCGTACTACAGGTATGTGCCCGACCCAGTTCTCGAAAATGGCAATATTACATTGTACTGGGATTGGTCCATCATCACAGACCGGACTATTGTAGCCAATTAAACCATTATTCAATAATTTAAAAAAGTCTTTTTCGAACGCAGTTTTGGAATTTTGACGAAGACTAGTATTCAAATCATTGTATTTTTTGAGAAAGCATTCTTGTCTGAAGCTAAGTATACGATGAATCTTTGGGGGTATGCGGAACAGGGTATAAAGTCCAACAAACCACCATAGAAAAGGGAGGATCCTCCGATCAGACAGGTGTTGTGTCTGGTCCGGGCAACTGCCCAACGGTTATTGTCGGACTGTTGTATGTGTTCAAATCACGCCGAAAACTTTGCTTGCGCGATGCAGGATTTGTGTGACGTCATGTCATTGGTTTGTAAGTGGCGGTGTTGGTGCCGCTACAAATCTTTTTTTTTAAATCAGGCCTTTTTCAAACGTTCTTTCAAGTGGGCATAATGAATGACATAATTTTGCTTATTATAGAGATTTGCAACCAATTTTACTGGTTTTACATAAGGAGGTCGTTAATCGTTCAGTCAGCTACCGACCATGATAAAAAAAAGAATAATATACATAGCATGATCTGTGTAGGAATCGAACCTGCAGCACTGAAAAGTATCACTCAGTCGAGCTAAACGTGCTATTGACGGTCAACATTTAATACTTGAATATATCAATTAATATATAACTCTGACCATTCAATATAGTTAGATATGATGATGAATAGGTACTTACATTCTTGATTGATGCTTGAAGATAGGCAACTTGATTAGGAGCTTGGAGTGTTGATTCCTTGCAGAGAGGATTCGTTCCAGAGAGGAATTGTACCGGAGACTTATTTGCAAAGCGTTTATATAGGCCTAAAATCACGTCATTCAATCCAAATTCGTAATCGTAGCGGTTAAGTTTACAGCGTTTTGAACCTTATTAAAAACATGTAATAAATCTGAACAAGTATAAAACCAGTACAGATTCAGAAAAATTCACAATCTCGTAAGCGTTTCTTTATCAATAATGTCGGTAAGTAAATCAACGCCAATTTTATTAAATTATAATTATATTTTTCGCAATTTCTACGATAACTAATTTCAATCTAATTTTAGTTTTTATTAATATAGAAGAAGTTGCAAAACCGATATTAATAATCATAATTTATTATTGATACTTATCTTATTTATTATTGTGTTTCAGGAGGATCTTTTCATTTCAACCCCGTCATACTCACCGAATCCAGCAGTACTACAATTACGTCAAAATGTAAGGAACTATTTGGAAAGAGAGAGACCGTTTACATCATACTCCCTAATTTCACCACCATTGTATAAAAATGGGCAGAGGGAAGATACATCACCCCAGTTAGAAGAAAGGTTGAATAGCGCCGACATCAACAACAATATCAACAATAAAAGACGAGGGAGCAAAATGATGTATTCGTATGTTAAAAAGTATGTAAAGGGCCCACACCGTAAAATAATACGTATTCAAATCTTTGATGGCGAAGAACTCAATGGTTCTAAATTATGTAATTGTTAAGCTAAAGTATGTGCTCAACACATTTTTGAAAATATATTTACTGATGATATATACGTGTGTGCTAAAGATATGATAAATAAAATTCAAAAGAAAATATAGCTACATTTGTACAATATACATTAGACATAATGATTGTAATGTATAAACTATGTATTTTACGAAAGCAAATGTAATTAATAATATATGGATAATAAACAGTTAAAACTAATGTATGTCTTTTAATTGAAATTATAATACTACTTAGTTATAATACAATAAGTAAAAACGAGCGTAGCAATAGTATGTTTATATCACAAAATAATTAGGTACAGAAAGCCAGCTTCCTAATAACGAGCGATATCTCACGCACACATTTATTTGGAGTGCAGTGCACTTACATGGGTGGTGATTGTTCGTAGAGGCTAGCATAAATTGCTGAGATCCCTGTAAGTACATGTCTGTATATCAGTGTGTGTGTGCATTCGTTTGTGCATGATGTAGGAGCTACAACGTCCTGTACCTATTTACTTTATATCTATTTTGCTATTTTGTTTTGATCGGTCTCCTTATAAAGAATTACTTACATTGCAAATTCATGATTAATGGAATACTACTAACATACGATGACTTTGCCTGCCATATCTTCTCAATAAAATGTGGAAAAATACAGTGAATAAACATCAATGAAGATTTACAATAGGTGTGTATACATATATGGGATGAGCATTAGAGCCCAAGTAACTTATAAATTGCTTACAATTAGTTTGGACAACATTTCATTCTTACAGTTGTAGTGTGAAGGTTCATCACGAAAAAATATTAAGTAACTACTACAATGTTTAATTCATTAAAATCTGATTTAAAAGGCTTTCGTTAAATTATTTGCAAGAATACTAGTGGTGAAATTATATTTACTCGAGATATGCAGGCTGACCCGAAAATACTGAATGTAAGTTCATCGAAACACAAGGATAGTGATACAAGTCAGACAGAAGATTTATTTCATCTAAAGATGCAAGATTCGACGAAATCTAAGCTTGAATACCCTCATTATCTCGTAGTCAAGAATGACCATCATCGTGAGGATGCTCATACATTTGTTCGAGTTAGCGACATACAGACTGATCGTGAAAAATATAATGCAAGCTCATCAAAACCTAGTGAAAGCAGTTTGTCAAAAACAGCAGACACTATTCTACCAGATTTAGAAGATGTTTTATGCTACCAGATTCAGCCAGGAAATGAAATTACTTTTATTTAAACCGTATAACTTTACTGTATCAGTTCGACTCCATGTTAAAGAATGAAAGAACATATTAATATGATAGCTGTCAAAGATAAGCCAGGTGTTGTGTAGTGTGTTTATTGTGTTCTGCAGCAAACGAAAATAATGTAAATATCCTCTAATAAATTATGTTCTACAACATTTATTGATTCATTTACACAACATACCTCGATTTGGTGTGCATTATGCATGACCTTAATATAACATAGGTATAGGTAACAACATTATAACTTTAGTTCACTGTAAGTATATTTATTAAATATACCTAAACTAGCACGCAATCTAGTAAGTTATATAAACAGATGGGGTTTGCGAACAAGAGTCATTTCACAACGTATGTAAATACTGAGTAGATAAATATTCGAATGCAGGCGTGTATTAATTCGAGCATAATATAATTATATCTACACACAAAGCCTGCATTTTACAAAGGTAACTAGGTGCTACTTATATAAGTTGTCAGAATACAACATCTGTGAATATGCCACTCCTAATGTGTTGATAGCTGAATAGACTATTCCTACTGAATTGTTCAATGATAGTATGAACTGACTCTGCTCTTTTCATTCACATGAACAGATGAATGATGAATTTAGTTACATTTTGAATAGTGAAATATAAAGATACTTGAATTGTTGAACTGTGAAATATAGTGTTATTCAGATCTATGATCTGAATACCCTATATTTCAACTACTAATGTAAATGCAAAACTACTGTAAGGGACTGGTTTTGGACTATGAAGGTACAGAAAATATCATCCAAACAATTAAATAATTGTTACATACGACCCTTTTAATTTTACTGATACCAAAGTACAAACGCTCGCACAGGAATTACACTCATATACTCAAATCACCCCCACACACTCACACACTACACAACAATCCTGCAATCCTATCACTTTACATTACACTCCACAAATATAATCACCTTTATATAGTTTTACTATCAAAATTGTTTAAAATATTGATGAATAATCTGAATTAAATTGCCGTCAAATATGATTATTTTAAAGGAGTGTGAGCCTGGACATCTGTCATACAGGTCCCGAACTTAGTTCAGAATCCAGCTGTTACAAAGGTTATAACGTAAGGCAAAATTGTATAAATATTTCCTATGTTGTAACAATGTCAACCTTTTTGAGAAAGATAAACAAATTTTGAATTTTGAATTTCTCCTTAAGTTTTATCACAAATTCACAACTCAATCAAACCCAGCATCTTCTGCCTCGGTCTCCTGTAGGATTGTCCCTCGCGCTAAAAAGTAGTGCTTAGTGTTACGAGTATGTCAAGATGCCATCTGTTCAAACGACTCTCTCAGATCTCTCGGTCAGGACTCTGACAGATGTAATGTGCTGTACTGTATGTATGTTAGTCAGCACTACTTAATATTTCGAGCTTCAGATCGAAATATTTAGAAGTGCTGACAAGTACATTATGAACGGCCAAAGTTCAGGTAAAATTTGTGCAAAACCGCAGATTTTTGGCGGCTTACACTGAATTGGTATTTCTTAATTTTTTTTTTTTTTTGCTTTGATATACCAGGACATAGTGCACAAGATACCTAATTGTTATAAAAAATCAAAGATAGATGTGTTACAACCACAGAACAAAAAAAACGCCTACTGCAGTAGAAGTCGCAAGTGGGCGGGACCCGCGTACCCCGAGTTTTGCACAGTTCCGCATATGTTTGCTTCCGCGCACACACTACGCACATCAGTCTTGGTTCAACCGTCACGGTGACAAAAACTTGAAAAAAAATGCAAAAATACCTTATTGTGCTGTTTTAGAATGTAAACACGATAGCAGAACCAAAAATGTATCAAATGGAGGTATCTTACCATCGGCAAGTCTTAATTTATTTTATTTCGACAAAAATGTAAAATCAATATTTTATTAAACAAGACAAGTAAAAGTTGATTTTATGATGTTAAATTTAAGGTCTACTTTCTTAAAAACTCAAACATTGTTCTCGAAGATTCCAACTATGCACATGTCACATTCAGCTACTCAATTAGAGATTACCAATATCTATGAGTTATCAATACTTTAAACTTACAATATTCGAAAAAATCTTCTTCTTACGCGCGAAAAACATAACCCTTTCCTTGAAGCCGTGTAAAAATAAAGATTACGACGAATTGAGAAACGCCTCCTTTTTTTGAAGTCGGTTAAAAAGATAATAGCCTTCTAAATCTACAAAGTGTAACTTTCGACAAAACGAAAAATAAAAACAGATGAACATAGAACCTTCTTCTTTTTTTAAGTCAGTTAAAAAGTGTCTTATGTGTTAGTCTGAAATTTAAGATCTACCGTTTTTGTGCAGTTTTTAAGAGCTATCTACTCTTTATTTAAAAAGAAACATCAATTAATAAAAATACATTAAATTTCTACATAATGTTGATTCTAAAATGGTAGTACACTTTTTTTTAAAGAGGTGTAAGTATCACTAATCTCCTTCCAATAACAACATAAAAATGAGTAATAATTATTATTAATACGTAAAGTGTTCATTAATTATTTTTTGTAATAACACTAATGTATAGACAATTTGATAACGAACATTTTGTACGTTAATTTTTTTTTCAAAAGACCTATATTCGATTTTATTCTAAAATCTGGCCGTATTAACTACTGTAATTCATGCGCCACCAGTGCCGCTAGGCCAATAGGAATGCTCTTATCTCATGCTGATTTTTTGGTCAGGGTACGGCCTGAAAATATCATAAAATAAAATATCTTAATTATACTTTCTATAAATCATAAGTATTAAAATAAATTTATGTAAAAACTTGATTACAAACATAATAATATTTATCGACTCTAATTATTGACTGTATTTTGTTTAAAAATAAAACGGAATGTCTATAAATAAGTCAATGACAGTGCTACATCCCTACAGGAGGACGAGTAGTAATGACCTCATTTCGCAAATATAAATGTTATCGGTAACGAAATACGGCTTTAAATTGAATGCATTTACTATAGTGACATCTAGCGGCGAGTAGCGTAAATTGCTCATTAAACTATTCCGTGTGCGCTTTAAACGGCAAAAGTAATAAATACTCAAAAAGAGTAGACAATAAACCAACTCCATGGTCATAAAGCTGTGTTTTATTTTCAAATAAGCGACGACTGACATATTTTCTACTTTCATCTAAAAATTAAACTACCAATCACACCAAAGATTTCTTAGTGATTTGAAATACAATTAATCTGTATATGTGTGAGTTTGGGTACGCCGGTTCCGATACTAATGAAGCTATATGCGATTTCTACTGTCTTCTCTGTTCTGTGGTTACAACGGCATGATCACGTACCAATCTTTGAATTACAAAGTATGTCGGGTTAGCCGCTCTTGATAGCTGCGCGGAGTCTAGATTTGTGTCCGGTTGATGGTTCACCCCCTATTACATAGGACCTTAACATAAATGGCGAAATGTGGGTGTAACTATATGTGCACCTCTGCTTACTGTTCGGAGATTACAGGCGTGAAATATTTATGTAAATCTCTTTCACAGGAACTAATGAAAATGGCAGGCGTATCCTTCAACACGCTAGGGCTCACTCACTTCCTGGACGTGCTGCCCTGCGGGCTGATCTTTGCCATCGGAGGCGCCTTACTCTTAACCATCTCCTCCTACCCCCTGATCATCAGAACTCACGGGTTCTGGATATTCCTGATGCTGCTTCTATACTTCAACACCATAGTCACTTTGGCTTTCGTATGCAGTTATATATCGAGAGAGAGTGAGTATTCATATTGGTTGTTTTTTAAAATAAATATTGCCTCATTGGAGCAGTGATCGCAAGCGCTACTGGGGAGCATGCCCGGGTCGCGCAAAGTATTTTTGTATTTGTCTAACCTGAATATCTCAGTAGCAGCCCGGAGTAAGGACTTGTGGCTGGTTTGTAGCAAGCGCTTCTGAGGAGCATGCCCGGGTCGCACAAAGTATTTTTGTATTTGTCTAACCTGAATATCTCAGTAGCAGTCCGGAGTAAGGACTGGTGCCTGGTTTGTAGCAATAGGCTCCCCCCCCCCCCCTATGCCGATGGGACTTAAATATAACTGGCAAAATATGGGTGTATTATAGTTGTACCCATACAACTAGTTTCCCTATACAGGTTGAGTTTTCCAAGCGTGGATGACCAAATCAAAAACGATGAGGAATACCGAAAAGCACTCAAAGGAGTCATGGGGCTGATTTTGATAAAAACAAACTGCTTCATTCGATTTTTGATAAATTTGTTTATCTGCTCTCTCACATCACATCGGAATGGTTCTCTTCTATCTTCGAGAACGTCAGCAGTTGGTTTGCGTTGACGAGAGCTCGTCGAGTTGGCGTGATCTAGGTGCTGGTATTCCACAGGGCGGTATTCTTTCCCCATTATTATTCTCGATCTTCATTAACTTTATAACTTTCTGTCTTCGGTGTTCGTATCATCTGTATGCCGATAACCTCCAACTTTATGCATCTGCGCGGGTGGAAGGTTTAACAAACGCTAAAGAAGATGTAAACCGAGACTTGGATGCCATTAAAATCTGGTCTGACAGATTTGGGGTGTCTGTAAACCCCTCTAAGTGTCAGGCCATTGTAATAGGAAGCCCACGTATGATGGGTAGAGCGGCGGTTAGCTCTCTTCCTCCTCTTATTTTTAATGGTACCATCATTCCCATTAGCCCTAGCGTAGAAGATCTCGGTTTTCATCTTGTCTCGACGCTTGGCTGGTATGGTCAGGTTGCTAGTGTCAGTCAAAGAGTCAACGGCACTTTGCGATATCTGTATCGTCTGAGGAACTTTTCGCCCGCAAAGTCAAAGACTATGCTTGTGCAGACTTTAATTTTTACTATAATCGACTTTGGTGACGGGTGCTATTTTGACTTGAATGCGGTTCTGTTGAATAAGCTTGATAGGCTCCTCAACCAATGTATTCGTTTCATATTTAACTTGAGAAAGCATGACTATGTGTCGAGCTACAGGTCTGAGCTCAAATGGATGCCAATTCGCTAGAGTAGAAATTTTCGGGCTCTAACTACGCTTTTCTCCCTACTCAACTCTCCCACCCCACCTTCTTACCTTATGTCTCACTTTCAATATTTGAGTTCTTCACACGCTAGAAATCTGCGTTCCTCCAATACTCTTCTCCTACTGTGTCCTTCTCATACTACTGATTTTGTACATTGTTCCTTTCATATTCAGTCTATTCTTCTCTGGAACGCGCTTCCTCTCGAAATCAGGACGGCCACCAGCCGGTATGCTTTCAAGCGGATACTGCGGTTTTACTTTCAGCGGGGAGAGGGGTCACTCTATAACTTCTTTTCGTTACTTTATTAATATATATATATATATAGGTTTGTATGTATAAGATATTTATGTAACATATGTATTAAAGCGGCCTATATTGATTATTTTTTGTATTGTTGTTTGCTTGCCACGGTTTAAACAATGCACCTGCCATGTTATCTCTTCACCACCCTTGGTTGGCCTAAGGCATTAAGTCCGCCTTTGTACCTTTGTGCATGAAGTTTAAATAAATAAATAAATATATCAATATTCCTAGCCAGGAATTGAAGCCGATGATTTTGGAAAAAAAAACACTGTATTGTTACACCATCCGATAGTGTCGCTAATAAGGATCAAATTCTGGGCAGTTATAACTTACGGAAAACTTAGGGCAAGACCATAATTTAACATTTTTATTTTTCTTATCTTAAGGGTACCATCAAAGTTCAATCCTACATCTATCTCTTGTCTCCTGCAGCTCAATACGCAGCCACCCTATCCGTGTTGGCGTACGTCATGCTATGGATGCCAACGCGTTACCTCTCGCAGAAGAAGCTACCTTATCTGATGACCCTGACTACTGGCTTCTTACCTCATATGCCCATGTACTGGTTCTGGAAGCAGCTGTCTTTGCTGGAAGTTTGTCGTTAGTGTTGCTTTGAATATTTATGACAGTTTGTCCTAGATATTAATACAATCTGTATTTGTTTTTAAAACAACCCGTTCAGATAAACAAGACTAAATTATCTAACTCGATCTTGACATAAGTCTGACAAAGTCAAAAGTCAAAGCACTTTATTTCAAGTAGGCCAGTTACAGGCACTTTTGAATTGTCAAAAGACAAAATAAAATATTACAAAATTATGGTGCTACAGTCCCAGTCACAAGACATAATAACTGTGAAAGTACCGTAGATGCCCATTCCAAGGCGTAGATCTCTATGGAGAAGAACGGGCAAGAAACTCCATGGACACTCTTTTTCAATTAGGTAATTATTACAAATCATTTGTTACATCATTCATGTTGAGATTACACATTATGTGAGAACGATGTAGAAAGTTAAAAGTGTCCATAGTAAATATAAAAAGACAATTCAGAAATAAAATTAGAATCAATTAAAATAAACCATGGCAGCTAAGAGATGACCAGTCCCAACCGACAGCGCCCGTTCACGAACATGACACATGTATCAGCACCATTCAGCTCAACCATTTTGAAGGGAGCTAAATGATCCGACACACGTGCCACCATCGGCGAGACATTTGAGTGGGCATGACATACTCTCAACCACCGGAGTCATTCAAGTCAATAGAAGACGTAGGTATCTAGACAATGATAGCTCTGAAGTACATGGTACTCACACAATGCTGGCTATGCTGCTATATAATACTAGAAAGATTAACTCTATATAATGCAAAGATAGTAGCAATCTTCATCAGCTCCGACAATAACAGTAAACGATACCTACGACAGTCTTACCAAAAAATAAAATTTAAAAAATACACATAAAAACGAAATAAAAAAAAAATATTTAACCTGACAGCAAGCTAATTTTGGTAAAAGAACACGAACATTGTCTTGAGTTCAACACAGCGACCAACTATGCTTATCATCTAAATAATCATTAATAGAATAGTATGCCTTAGAACAGAGATTAGCTTTTACCTTTGCTTTAAATGCGTTAAATGGCAAATCTAGAAAAGAAGACGGTAACTTGTTGTAAAAAGTTATACCAACCCCAACGAATGAACTATGCACCTTATGAAGTCGATGAAAGGGAGCTCGTAATTTGTCCTTATTTCTGGTGTTAAAGTTGTGAATATCACTATTGTTACTGTACAAATGAATGTTCTGCCTAATATATAAAATGTTGGCGAATATGTACTGAGAAGCCGCTGTGAGAATACCAATCTCTTTAAAAAAATCTCTTAGAGAAACACGCGCACCTAATTGGTAAATGGCACGAACAGCTCGTTTTTGAAGCACAAATATATTTTATATTTTGAATATCTAAGTCAAAAGACTAAGCAAAAATCAAGCTATAGTATAAAAAAAGGTTCTTTAAAACATGCTTTTATATTAAAAATTGCAATGTCACGAGAAACAAACATGTATGCCAAATTTCAGCTCAATCGGACACTGGGAAGTGGGTCAAATTTAACATGCAAGATTTGATTACAAACACCGGGACAGGTGGTAGTAAATAATAATAATAATGTCTGCCTCATATAATGAATTTAGGAATGTGTCTCGGCACTAAGGAGCTCCTCCTCATTGATATGGCCATAAGCCAGCAGGTTCGTCGATCCCGCAAGGATCTGTCGACATGCTGGATAGACTAAAAGAAGGCCTACGACTCTGTGCCACATACATGGCTCATGAGGGTGCTGGAGTAGTACAAACTAGATGCAACTCTACGCACCTTCCTTTGGTCATGTATGGGGCAATGGAAGACGGTCCTTCGATATCTAGGATGTCGACTGATTCAGGGGGATGATGAGCCTGTATGGATAAAGCGGGGGATATTTAAGGCGACAGTTTGAGGCTACTTTGGTTCTGCTTAGCCCTGAATCCTCTAAGTACACTGCTGGAGGATTCAGGACTAGGATATCGGTTGAGAAGTGGTGGTCGGGCCATATCTCACCTCTTTTACATGGATTCCAACTGACCCCAACAGATTCCAACTGACGGAGCTACTGAAGGTAACTGGAACCTTCAGTGACTCCATCAGGATGGCATTTGGTGTGGAAAAATGTGTAGTCATGCTCGTAAAGCAAAGAAAGAAAAGAAAGAAAGAAAGAAAAAGTATTTATTTGTGACCTGCGCAGGAGACACGAGAAATCAGCTTAAAATTAAACAAAATTAAAAACTCGGAAAAACTCGGCAAAACAAAGGGAGATTATGGAATCCGAGGGTGTTATATATTCAGCATTCTTGTCCTATCCTTCGTGACTTCAAGAGGAGAAAAACTAAATAGAGGTAAAAAATGAATGTGTTGCCACTAAATCAGAATGCCAAAAATGTTAGAAAGAAGGACACTAAGCTCGAGTTTGCTTACGACGCAACATTAACATGAACCAAGTCGATGACACTTCTAGTTACTCTAGTAACATTTCGGTAGAAAGCATTGGCAACATCAACACGATTAAAAGTGAAATTCAAGAGCAATATCTAGTTTCATTATCTATCGAAAATAAAAAAGTACAAATGGAATTTGACACCGGTGCTGCATTATCTTCTGTGTCACTAAATCAGTACAAAAAATTAAATATAGGGAAGAAAATGTTCAAAACTGACATGATGTAGAGAACCTACACTGGTGAAATGATCAAACCCACAGGCGTATCATTCGTTAATTGTAACTACAACAACCAGAAATTTTATGGAAAATTGAATATCATAAACCAACAAGTAGACCCAATATTTGGCCGAAGCTGGATCATAGAGGTAAAAATTGAACTGGCCGATATGAACATTTTAGAATCCACGAAAAGTACAACATTGGACGACTAACTCGCACAATATACAGACAGCGTATTTAAAAATGACTTGGGAGAAATACCTAATATGAAAGCACACCTATACGTGAAAGATAATTCACAACCCATCTTCACTAAACCGAGACGCATTCCATATGCCCTGAAATCAAATTTAGATAAAGAATTTGAACGTTTATGCTCACAAGGTGTAATCACCAAGATAGATCATTGAGATTGGGGATCTCTTATTGTACCAATTGTGAAACCAAATGGGAGTATACGGCTATATGCAGATTACAAAGTTACATTGAATAAAGTTATGTTGCCCGCGGCTTCGCTCCCGTGGACCACCCCACAGGACCCAATTTCGGGATTAAAAAATAGCCTATGTCACTCAGGAATAATGTAGCTTTTTAAAGATTTTTTTGTGTACAAACAAAAAAATCTTTCCTCTTTATAATATTATACTAGCTGTTCCACGCGGCTTCACTCCCGTCAACTGGCTACGTTCCTACCCTATCCTACCTACTCTACTCTACACCTACCCTACACCTACCCTACACCTACCCTACACCTACCCTACACCTACCCTACACCTACCCTACACCTACCCTACACCTACCCTACACCTACCCTACACCTACCCTACACCTACCCTACACCTACCCTACACCTACCCTACACCTACCCTACACCTACCCTACACCTACCCTACACCTACCCTACACCTACCCTACACCTACCCTACACCTACCCTACACCTACCCTACACCTACCCTACACCTACCCTACACCTACCCTACACCTACCCTACACCTACCCTACACCTACCCTACACCTACCCTACACCTACCCTACACCTACCCTACACCTACCCTACACCTACCCTACACCTACCCTACACCTACCCTACACCTACCCTACACCTACCCTACACCTACCCTACACCTACCCTACACCTACCCTACACCTACCCTACACCTACCCTACACCTACCCTACACCTACCCTACACCTACCCTACACCTACCCTACACCTACCCTACACCTACCCTACACCTACCCTACACCTACCCTACACCTACCCTACACCTACCCTACACCTACCCTACACCTACCCTACACCTACCCTACACCTACCCTACACCTACCCTACACCTACCCTACACCTACCCTACACCTACCCTACACCTACCCTACACCTACCCTACACCTACCCTACACCTACCCTACACCTACCCTACACCTACCCTACACCTACCCTACACCTACCCTACACCTACCCTACACCTACCCTACACCTACCCTACACCTACCCTACACCTACCCTACACCTACCCTACACCTACCCTACACCTACCCTACACCTACCCTACACCTACCCTACACCTACCCTACACCTACCCTACACCTACCCTACACCTACCCTACACCTACCCTACACCTACCCTACACCTACCCTACACCTACCCTACACCTACCCTACACCTACCCTACACCTACCCTACACCTACCCTACACCTACCCTACACCTACCCTACACCTACCCTACACCTACCCTACACCTACCCTACACCTACCCTACACCTACCCTACACCTACCCTACACCTACCCTACACCTACCCTACACCTACCCTACACCTACCCTACACCTACCCTACACCTACCCTACACCTACCCTACACCTACCCTACACCTACCCTACACCTACCCTACACCTACCCTACACCTACCCTACACCTACCCTACACCTACCCTACACCTACCCTACACCTACCCTACACCTACCCTACACCTACCCTACACCTACCCTACACCTACCCTACACCTACCCTACACCTACCCTACACCTACCCTACACCTACCCTACACCTACCCTACACCTACCCTACACCTACCCTACACCTACCCTACACCTACCCTACACCTACCCTACACCTACCCTACACCTACCCTACACCTACCCTACACCTACCCTACACCTACCCTACACCTACCCTACACCTACCCTACACCTACCCTACACCTACCCTACACCTACCCTACACCTACCCTACACCTACCCTACACCTACCCTACACCTACCCTACACCTACCCTACACCTACCCTACACCTACCCTACACCTACCCTACACCTACCCTACACCTACCCTACACCTACCCTACACCTACCCTACACCTACCCTACACCTACCCTACACCTACCCTACACCTACCCTACACCTACCCTACACCTACCCTACACCTACCCTACACCTACCCTACACCTACCCTACACCTACCCTACACCTACCCTACACCTACCCTACACCTACCCTACACCTACCCTACACCTACCCTACACCTACCCTACACCTACCCTACACCTACCCTACACCTACCCTACACCTACCCTACACCTACCCTACACCTACCCTACACCTACCCTACACCTACCCTACACCTACCCTACACCTACCCTACACCTACCCTACACCTACCCTACACCTACCCTACACCTACCCTACACCTACCCTACACCTACCCTACACCTACCCTACACCTACCCTACACCTACCCTACACCTACCCTACACCTACCCTACACCTACCCTACACCTACCCTACACCTACCCTACACCTACCCTACACCTACCCTACACCTACCCTACACCTACCCTACACCTACCCTACACCTACCCTACACCTACCCTACACCTACCCTACACCTACCCTACACCTACCCTACACCTACCCTACACCTACCCTACACCTACCCTACACCTACCCTACACCTACCCTACACCTACCCTACACCTACCCTACACCTACCCTACACCTACCCTACACCTACCCTACACCTACCCTACACCTACCCTACACCTACCCTACACCTACCCTACACCTACCCTACACCTACCCTACACCTACCCTACACCTACCCTACACCTACCCTACACCTACCCTACACCTACCCTACACCTACCCTACACCTACCCTACACCTACCCTACACCTACCCTACACCTACCCTACACCTACCCTACACCTACCCTACACCTACCCTACACCTACCCTACACCTACCCTACACCTACCCTACACCTACCCTACACCTACCCTACACCTACCCTACACCTACCCTACACCTACCCTACACCTACCCTACACCTACCCTACACCTACCCTACACCTACCCTACACCTACCCTACACCTACCCTACACCTACCCTACACCTACCCTACACCTACCCTACACCTACCCTACACCTACCCTACACCTACCCTACACCTACCCTACACCTACCCTACACCTACCCTACACCTACCCTACACCTACCCTACACCTACCCTACACCTACCCTACACCTACCCTACACCTACCCTACACCTACCCTACACCTACCCTACACCTACCCTACACCTACCCTACACCTACCCTACACCTACCCTACACCTACCCTACACCTACCCTACACCTACCCTACACCTACCCTACACCTACCCTACACCTACCCTACACCTACCCTACACCTACCCTACACCTACCCTACACCTACCCTACACCTACCCTACACCTACCCTACACCTACCCTACACCTACCCTACACCTACCCTACACCTACCCTACACCTACCCTACACCTACCCTACACCTACCCTACACCTACCCTACACCTACCCTACACCTACCCTACACCTACCCTACACCTACCCTACACCTACCCTACACCTACCCTACACCTACCCTACACCTACCCTACACCTACCCTACACCTACCCTACACCTACCCTACACCTACCCTACACCTACCCTACACCTACCCTACACCTACCCTACACCTACCCTACACCTACCCTACACCTACCCTACACCTACCCTACACCTACCCTACACCTACCCTACACCTACCCTACACCTACCCTACACCTACCCTACACCTACCCTACACCTACCCTACACCTACCCTACACCTACCCTACACCTACCCTACACCTACCCTACACCTACCCTACACCTACCCTACACCTACCCTACACCTACCCTACACCTACCCTACACCTACCCTACACCTACCCTACACCTACCCTACACCTACCCTACACCTACCCTACACCTACCCTACACCTACCCTACACCTACCCTACACCTACCCTACACCTACCCTACACCTACCCTACACCTACCCTACACCTACCCTACACCTACCCTACACCTACCCTACACCTACCCTACACCTACCCTACACCTACCCTACACCTACCCTACACCTACCCTACACCTACCCTACACCTACCCTACACCTACCCTACACCTACCCTACACCTACCCTACACCTACCCTACACCTACCCTACACCTACCCTACACCTACCCTACACCTACCCTACACCTACCCTACACCTACCCTACACCTACCCTACACCTACCCTACACCTACCCTACACCTACCCTACACCTACCCTACACCTACCCTACACCTACCCTACACCTACCCTACACCTACCCTACACCTACCCTACACCTACCCTACACCTACCCTACACCTACCCTACACCTACCCTACACCTACCCTACACCTACCCTACACCTACCCTACACCTACCCTACACCTACCCTACACCTACCCTACACCTACCCTACACCTACCCTACACCTACCCTACACCTACCCTACACCTACCCTACACCTACCCTACACCTACCCTACACCTACCCTACACCTACCCTACACCTACCCTACACCTACCCTACACCTACCCTACACCTACCCTACACCTACCCTACACCTACCCTACACCTACCCTACACCTACCCTACACCTACCCTACACCTACCCTACACCTACCCTACACCTACCCTACACCTACCCTACACCTACCCTACACCTACCCTACACCTACCCTACACCTACCCTACACCTACCCTACACCTACCCTACACCTACCCTACACCTACCCTACACCTACCCTACACCTACCCTACACCTACCCTACACCTACCCTACACCTACCCTACACCTACCCTACACCTACCCTACACCTACCCTACACCTACCCTACACCTACCCTACACCTACCCTACACCTACCCTACACCTACACCCCTACACCTACCCTACACCTACCCTACACCTACCCTACACCTACCCTACACCTACCCTACACCTACCCTACACCTACCCTACACCTACCCTACACCTACCCTACACCTACCCTACACCTACCCTACACCTACCCTACACCTACCCTACACCTACCCTACACCTACCCTACCTACACTACATACATGATTGTATAACTGAAACAGTAATATTCTTTCCCGTTTTTGCAACGTTTTTCATTTATGCTCCGCTCCTATTGGTCGTAGCGTGATGTTATATAGCCTATAGCACTCAGGAATAATGTAACTTTCTACCAGTGAAAAAATTTTTAGAATTGGATCATTCGTTCCAGAGATTACCCCCTACATACAAACTTACAAATTTTACCTATTTATAATATTAGTATAGATGAAAAATACCCAGTGCCTCTCATTGAAGATATTTTTGCAAAGATGAACGCAGGTCAGCTATTTTGTAAGTCTAGCTGATTTGAATTTAGTTATACTCGCGCCTCGTCCTCGAGATTAGTAATTTACACATGTAGTTACGCCTAGTTGTCACCACTCATGCACTTAGTTGAGAAAAAAATATAATAAAAAATGATTTGTTATCTATGGCAATTCAGTTTGACTTACCCACAAATCTTTTATTTATTTTTTATTTTTCTACATGTGGGTACTTAGTCCAGCTCCGCTCTCAGACGATGTCGCCTATCATTCGCATTCTAGTGCTCAACCACTCAATATATATTTCGCGTCTTCGCACAAGTTTATTATAAAATGCCGAAACGTAAGAATTCTAGGTCTCGCGAAGAAGACATTAACCATTACAAAAATAAAATTAAAAAGTTAGAACGCAAAATCCGTAATAGACAAATTAGTGCTTCGGAAAGTGTATCAGACTTGGAGGAAGCTGTTGTTCTACACGATGAAGATATTGGAGCAGGTATTTACCTACTAGCTCATTCTAAAGTGATAAGTACTTTCTTACCGCCCCGTTACGTATCTACGTATTTAAGTTACATTGATGCAACCTGAACAGTCACTGGGGCTGATTCAACGCATTGAAAATATGGTTGGCGTTCCTTCCGCTGGGGATTGTAACCTTACCTTATAATTATTACGACTATGAATAATCTACAAATAATAATTATGTACGCACTAAGCTGAAATTTCAGTACTACTCATGGACTTATTTAGGTCCACTTTTTTAGTTTTTGTAAGTTATTCAACTTACGTTTTAAAAATTATCATATTTATGATAATTTTCAGATACACCCGCACTGCGACCAGATGATTGGTTATTAGAATGGCCACCTGAAAATGAAACATCACTAGTTCAGAATTCGAACGAAACCTGTGAACCTCAGCCTGGCCCTAGTACATCCGTGGTACTCACCGAAGAGCCTATTGCTCATGATGTTAATATTCCTGATTTGGATACGGAAATTCTAGACATCTTAGGCGATGATCCTACTAACACTGACAAATACGGGCCTGAAATACGCAACGAAGTTGCAAATCGTTTATTACACATTGCGAAAGACGGTCTGAATAAGGAAAATCGTAAAAACTTGATGTCAAAATATGTATTACCTAAAAATTGCATCCAACTAGATGCCCCTAAAATAAATCTGGAAATTAAGGCGGCAATTGCTGATACCGCAATTAAACGAGATAAAGGCATAGAAAACAAACAGAAACAAATGTCCTGTGCAATTGCTTGTTTGGCCGATATCATAAATACCCAATTAAATGCCAAAACAATAACCAATGACGTACTGCAAAAATTAATGGATATAAGCAGAATTTTATGCGATTTACAACATGCAGATTCCATCACACGTAAAAATTTCATCTTATTTGCCCTCAAAAATGACATGAAGGAACATCTTAAAAACACCAAGATAGACACGTATCTATTCGGTGAAAATTTAGCAGAGACATTAAAATCAGCAAAGGCTGTAAATAAATCAGGAATCGAACTGAAAGCCGAATCTAGCAGCAAGACTGCGAATACCTATTATAAAGGACCAGCATCGAGAGCTTTAAACCGCAGGGCTCCCCCCCAGGCGCGCAGGCCGCCCGCGGGGCCGGCGCCAGCGCCGAGGAGCCGCGAGCCTGCAGCGCCGCGCGCGCAATATCCCCCGCCGCAGACGCAGTACATACCGCACGCGCATTCATCGAAGACGTCAGCGCGGGGCCATCAGTCGACGTATCCCCGTCGCCGCTTTTAGAGACAGTTAAGTACGCAGGCCGCTTATCTAAATTCTATCATCAATGGGCTACAATTACTAACGATCAGACTATACTATCTTGGATAAGAGGTTATAAAATACCATTTATATCACCCGTTGTACAACATACACTCCCTGCTAGCCCAACTTACTCGGTTAAGGAAAGGCCGCATTATTTAGAAGCGATTAAAGGCCTACTCAAAATAGGCGCAATATCAGAATGTTCTCCATGTGAAAATCAATTTATCTCAAGTATTTTCTTGATACCCAAACCAAATGGCAAGACTCGCTTTATTCTCAACTTAAAAAACCTTAACAAATTCGTTAAAACAAATCATTTTAAGTTAGAGGATTTGAGAACGGCATTAAAAATGGTAACGTATAATTGTCAAATGGCGCCAATTGACCTCAAAGACGCATATTTCTTAATTAAAATATGTAAAGAATCTAGAAAATATTTAAGATCCTATTTTGAGGGTAAATTATTTGAATTTAATGTTTTACCATTCGGGTTAAGTACAGCCCCATACGTCTTCACAAAAATATGTAAACCTATCGCTAAATTATTACGCTCTGCAGGCCTTTTGTCCACTGTTTATTTAGACGATTGGTTGCTAATTGGACATTCCCGTCTGGAATGCCTTACTAACATAGATCTAACTAAAAGATTATTAACTTCACTTGGCTTCATTATTAATGTAGAAAAAAGCGCACCTTTTCCTTCGACCAAATGTAGATTCTTAGGTATGATTATAGATTCACACGACTTTCAGATTAGTTTACCAACAGAAAAAAGGTTACGAATAAAAGCACAACTTGAAATGTTTTCAAAATTAAAGCATTGTAAAATTAGGAATTTTGCTCAGTTAATAGGCTTATTAGTTTCTTCTTGTCCAGCGATCGAATACGGATGGCTGCACACTAAAGAAATGGAAAGATGTAAATATCTCAACTTAAAGGGTCATGATGATTATAACAAATCTATGAATTTACCTGAATCACTACAACCCGACTTTGACTGGTGGCTACATAAAATAGAAGATTCTGTCCATCGAATAAAAGTTGATTCTTACCAAGTTGAGACATTTTCTGACGCCTCAACAACGGGGTGGGGGGGCTGCCTGTGAGGGAAGGTCTGCGAGCGGGCAGTGGTCAAATACCGAACGAGAACAACACATAAATTATTTAGAACTGCTTGCCGCATTTATTGCCTTAAAAGTTTTTGCTAAAAACCTTTGTAATTGTCAAATATTACTACGAGTTGAGAATTCAACAGCAGTAGCATATATAAATAAGATGGGGGGTATACAATACCCTCATCTCACAAAAATAACTCGGGATATTTGGAGCTGGTGCGAAAGCAAAAAGCTTTTCGTCTTTGTCTCGTACATAAAATCTAGTGATAATATTATTGCAGATTACGAATCACGAAGAACTCATCCGGACATAGAATGGGAACTGTCCGATTGGGCCTTTGACAGTCTCACCCGTGCATTCGGTCAACCAAAAATTGACTTGTTTGCTAGTCGCATAAATAACAAATGTGCCACATATATATCCTGGCACCGCGACCCAGACGCATTCGCGATCGACTCATTTACGGTATCATGGGAAAATTATGATTTCTATGCATTCCCGCCATTTTCAGTCATACTTAAAACTCTTAGAAAAATAATAACAGACAAGGCACGAGGTATCATTGTCGTACCTTTTTGGCCATCACAGCCATGGTACCCCGTGTTTAGGTCCCTCCTTATTTCGGAAACTGTTACATTTCCACCTAAAACCCATGCCTTACTGTCTCATTCCAGCTCCCGTCGGATACACGAGTCAATTACCCTGGTGGCAGGCATATTATCCGGGACGCATTTTCAAGGAGAAACGTACCAGAATCATCACTTGATATAATGTTAGCATCATTAGCACCTAACTCCATGAAACAATACGACGTTTACTTGAAGAAATGGTGGGACTTCAGTAAAACAAATTCGTTAAATGTTTATGACGCCTCTGTACCCACGGTAATATCCTTTTTAACCGAACTCTTTAATGACGGTTGTCAATATGGTACGCTCAATTCTTGCAGATCTGCTCTTTCCCTGGTGCTGAGCCCTGTACTAATTAGTGATGATAGAATAAAAAGATTCCTCAAAGGGGTTTATAGACTAAAGCCACCAAGACCTAAATATGAAGTTACCTGGGATACAAACTTAGTATTAGACAAATTGAGTTCATGGCATCCTAATGAGGAATTAACTTTTGATAAACTTACAAATAAAACTATTACCTTACTGGCTCTGTCAACCGCACACAGAGTCCAAACTCTCACGAAGATAAAAGTTAGCAACGTTCAAAACTTTTCTCAGCGTATCACAATTAAAATATCCGATATTGTAAAGACTTCTAGACCGGGATTTCAACAACCTATTGTTAATTTACCCTTTTTTACTGATAAAACATCCATATGCCCAGCCACTACATTGATGTGTTACATAGAACGCACCTCATCATTAAGAACATCAGACGATTTATTTGTTGGAATTAGGCAACCTCATAAACCAGTGGGAACACAAACGCTTAGCCGCTGGATAAAGCAAACGCTCAGTGAGTGTGGGATCGACACGAGCGTGTTTAGTGCACACAGCACGAGACATGCAGCATCATCGCGCGCGCACTCACTGGGTGTTAGCCTAGATACTATCCGTAAAACGGCAGGCTGGAGTAGGAATTCCACAACTTTTGCAAAATTCTATCAGAGAGTTATTATTGAGGATGATAGTACTGCCCTAGCAGAATCAATAATCAACCATCATTTATAATTAATTTAGTGCGATTATAAATTATTGTGTACAGATAACTGTGATAGCTATTATAAGAATAATTATTCCTCAGTTAGGTACTTAATTATATTCATCTGTTTGTGATTAATTTTACCCTTTGAGTAAATAGGTACTCAAAGAAAGCGCCCAATATTGTTAATCCTAGAAGTACAAAATTGTTCTTTCTGTTTACTTTACCAAAATAAACTCTACTTAATAAAATGATGTTTATATTTACGAACATTAAGTATTATAAATTGATGATATTTCCAAAAATACTCTCAAAGTCTACATGTGTAAATTACTAATCTCGAGGACGAGGCGCGAGTATAATTAATGATTAAACGAACTTACCTGTACGTGAAGTTCTATCATAATTATACGAGCGCCGAGTCCGAAGAGATTAGTAATCCCACCCTCCCAGTGCTATACATATACACACACCCCAAATTATTTATAGAGTCTCGGAAATACATCAATGAACTACAGGATCTTTTACTCTAAACTAAATGATAGGCGACATCGTCTGAGAGCGGAGCTGGACTAAGTACCCACATGTAGAAAAATAAAAAATAAAATAAAAGATTTGTGGGTAAGTCAAACTGAATTGCCATAGATAACAAATCATTTTTTATTATATTTTTTTCTCAACTAAGTGCATGAGTGGTGACAACTAGGCGTAACTACATGTGTAAATTACTAATCTCTTCGGACTCGGCGCTCGTATAATTATGATAGAACTTCACGTACAGGTAAGTTCGTTTAATCATTAATTATGGATGACGAAAGTCCACTTCTACAAACCATAAGAACACACAAGGGAACGTGCAAGGTAAACAGATTAATGTTTGGAGTTAAGGTTGCCCCAAGTTTATTCCAAAAATTTATGAATAAATTGTTACAAGGAATAGAAGGCGTGAAATGTTTCTTCGACGATACTATAACACAAGGGGTTTCCGAAAAAGAAGTACTTATACGACTAAGACAGGTGTTACAGAAACAAAAAGAAAGTAATCTACGAGTGAATAAAGAGATTCACTTTTTAAAACACAGTATAAACTATCTCGGAACGCAGTATAAACTAGCTCGGTCATACGATTGAAAAAGACGGACTTTACAAGATTAAAGAAAAAATAAAGGTTATCACGATTACGCCCAGGGGTCCGTATAGGCTCACCTAAAGTTCTTTACCCGAAATTGTTCTTCCTAACGATTTGTAATCCGAATGATCACTCTTCCTAAAATTTTTCATCCTAAAGTTTTCATTCATACTATTTGTAGTGCTACCGGCGATGTTCATAACAGTCGTGTTTCCGAAAATTTTAATTAATAATATCATTAATATAATTAAATGTAAAGAATATTACTACACTAGTGTCATTCCTATTCTTTAGGGATTTATTATCTATAGATCTCTAATAGATGTCATTGTAATGTCAGCGACACCAACTGTCAAAATTGATGTAATTTTTATTAAGCTAAAGCCAGAGACATTGTAATACCTAGACGGAACGTGTTTAAGACGCAATTTCAATATCGGTATTCACTTTCGCACTCACAGATAACGTCATAAGCAAAAAGAGATAGATATACTTTTGTCTATGCCATCTTTTGTGCCAGTGTGGCCGAGTATGCTATAGATACTTATCTATAGACATATATCAGTACTAGATCTGTGCCACTGTCATATCGATATTATTGAGTTTAGTTTTGGAGCGATATACAAATTTGGTCAAATGTCTGTAAGAATCGTCCCTGACTGCGGCTAATTTTAGGTTTTTTTTGTAGGAAACTTTATAATTATTTAAAGAGTGAATGTGTACTCGTACAAAGAGTGAACTTATCAGTCATTGTAAGAGTACAATTCCATTCTTTCGTAATTTTTCTGCGCATTATAAGAGTTGTATAATAATGTTTATTCATACCTTGCGCAAAAACGAGGTACATCATGAGATCAAAGTGACAGTTTTTGGTACACTCGTACGACTGTACAGACATGTACTGATCGATAAACTGATGAAGACTGAAAAGAAAGTTTACAGACGAGTATGTATATAAAAGTAAAAAAAAATAATAATAACAATATTGTTTAAATATAATAATTTCATTTAAAACAGTAATATGTAAAAATTAACATGATTCATCAACCTGTGTCCATAAATGGGTCAAGGGATAGCGATGGCATGATTCATTGCAGTGAACACAAGCGAGAATATAGTGAAGGTGTCCAGTTAGCTCGTTTTATATTCTTGATCCACTTATTTCTTAAATAAGTACTCTTAGGAAACCTGTGCACAATCGATATTAGATTAATAATCACAAATAGCAAATAAACTTTATGAAATAAATTAAAGTAAGTAAAATAAAAATACAGTATCGATAAATCTTTCTCGTGACTTTTGTCACATCTCTAACATCAGAACGTAAGTACGTAAACTGTCATAGCTCTATCAGCGAACGTATAAAAGTTAATTATTTCACTAAATAGAATGGTTTAAATGATTCTATACGTCCTCGACGTATTTAGAACTTAGATACCATTATTCCGGACAGCCTATGAAATGTATTCCCTGCACAATAATTTCAGTATGCTAGTCGATAACTCACCTGTTGAAAGATATCCTTTGATTATGTTCTGTTAATACACTCATTCTACTCTTGCAACCGATAGCCACACACGACATGGTTCATGCAGATAATTAAACAACAAAATTCTTCCTGATATAAACGATACAAAGGCTTGAAAACAGCGAAAAACTTTAATTAGAGCTGCTAACCGATGGGTTACAATAGTGACTAAAAAGTGGTCTCTTTGACGTTTAGGATGGTAGCGTTTGTCTATGTTTGTCTCTTTCTTTTTCATAGAGTTTCTCTATAAGCAAGAACGAAAGAATTGACAGTTTCTTTTTCGTCGTAAATACGTTCCGTCTAGGTATTACCACGTCTCTGGCTAAAGCTAAGTTATGGAAAAACGTGGTTCAATAAATAAGTAGTATATAAACTAAACTAGAAGTAAAGGCTTTAAATGTTGTTTTTTGTTATTTCAGGTAAGTTACTCTGTTTAAAATGTGTAAACTGTGCTAACCTTTGTATTCAATTGTGTTGTGAATAAAATAAATTGTATTATTTCAGAAAACGCAATTTCGGTTTTATTTCACGGAAGTATATTACTATTATAAAACAACATTTCCTCTTCCCCCGGACCGCCTCAAGGTGTAGACGTACTCGATACCCGTATTGATTTATTTTGAGAGTTTTAAATCAAATTAGTAACCAGTTAAATCACACATAAAAATAGGAGTGCATGAGTGCTGAAGAGGTCGGACCGAGCGACTGGAGAAGAAACAACCACCTTTGCGCGACTTATTACATCCTGGTACCCTCATCACAATCAACGCACCTACTAAGGTACTGTGTACTCCTTTATAACGCAGCGAGTGAGTGAGCGCAAGCGCAGGCAGAGAGAGAGGTCAATATCCCACCACCTTATCGTCATTACTCAACTATCCCGCCCACTACCCACCTCTGCGCAACTTATTACATCCTGGTACCATCATCGCAATCAACGCACCTAAGGTACTGTGTACTCCTTTACAACGCAGCGAGTGAGTGAGCGCAAGCGCAAGCAGAGAGTGAGTTCAATATCCCACCTCCTTTTCGTCATTAGTCAACTATCCCGCCCACTACGTGACATATATCAGTGCGTACTCAAGTGTGCAACTACAGCGATGTGTGAAGCCTACGCAGAAACAGAATACCTGCTGTCACTTATTATCTCCTGGTACATGTGATCATCTGTTAAATCACAACTGAGAGATATTAACTTGATACCTACTGAAATTGACTTGGTATTTATGCAACTACAATCTGCGGATAACACTATCTATTTAATTGCTCCCTAAGAAAGCTGAGCCGCGTTACGAATAACAATCTTCTGGCAGCGGAGTAATAGATAACTTCTAAGTGCGTATAATCTCCTGGTACCTACTCACTATGCAGGAATTGAGCAATAAATCGCTTTCCGAATCTAATATTTCCGAACAAACGGATCTACGTACTCCTCCACCCCGCAGCTTTGTATTTCAACGTGCTTGAGGCCGAGAGGACTTGAATTCGAAAATGAGGAATTCAACGCCTTCATGGAAGAAATAAAGAACATGATATCAACTATGATGGCAACTCAACACGAGGAAATCAAAAAAATTTACCCCACTTTAATGGAAATTAAAAACACCAATGTTAATATAGAATCTGCAATGGCTGCTCTTTCCGCGCAAAATGACGATCTAAAAAAGAAGATTGAATTGCTGGAGACTCAGGCTAAAAAAGATAATGAATACATGGTGATCCTGGAGGATAAAATTGAGGACCTCCAACGAGGAAGCCGCAAGGCCAATCTGGAGATAAAAAATGTCCCTAAAGTTGCAAAAGAAAGGAAAGACGACTTAATAAAAATGGTTACTTGCTTATCGAACTCCATTGATTGTAATACAGTGAAAAGGGATATCACAGACATATATCGAGTACGGAATAAACGGTCGAACACTAAAAACAGTACAATTATACTGGAAATGGGTTCAACACTTCTTAAAACGGAATTCCTTAAGAAAACGAAAGAATTCAACAGGAAAAACACAGAAAAAATCTGCGCGAAACATTTAGGTTTTAAATCAGAAGAAAATACCCCAATTTTTGTGTCAGAGCAATTGACCACAATAGGTTCAAGATTGTATTTTTAGCCAGAGATCTGACTAAAATCAGAGAGTACAAGTTTTGTTTGACTGCTTACGGCAAAGTTTACGTCAAGAAGGACGAAAACTCGCCTACTGTAATTATAAAAAGCGAATCGCAGGTTAACCACCTAATGCAGCAGAAATGACTGGATAATGTTTCCTTACTGCGGTGGTTACGTTTGATTGTTTGTGTCTACTTATTGTTAAAAAACCTAAGTTGCTGTAAAAAAACTTATAAATTGCTTTGTTTAATTATGTTTAGTTATGTAAAAAAACTGCGCGCATTCACACATCTACCTCACACATACAGAAATTCAATCTTTAAGTGTAAAATAAGTATCATTTTTTACCCTTCATTTACCCTTCTATACACTTACACTTTATACACAATAACCTTTCACATCATTCACACACTCAGTCGTAATTTAGTTATGTACATATACCTTTCCAACAATTTTAGTTATGGATAACACCCTCCAAGCATTGAATAATATTGATAATACAGAGATTGCCCAAGCTTATGAATGTTCACCTCAAGAAGTCGCCAAATTATTAAGAGTGAAACCAACAGATATCGCAATTGTGTCTCAAAATATAAGAAGTATTTATTCCAACTTCAACGACCTTCAACTTAACTTAGCAAATTTAGAAATTAAAATTGATATAATAATACTAAGCGAGTGCAGATTAAATCCTAACAAATTAATACCAGAAATACACAACTACTCATCCTACCAAACGACAAACCATTTAAATAAAGCAGACGGAGTGGTCACGTACATTAAAAATACACACAGCGCTATAGTAAATGAAGTGATACTTTCACAAGCATCCTGTTTACAAATTAGCATCAACCCTGACTTAATTATTTTGGCAATCTACCGATCGCCCTCTACATCAAATACCGATGAGTTTATTTTCTCCCTTAATCAACACATTAGTTCAATTAAATCCGATAAAAATATAATAATCACTGGCGATATAAATATTAATTTAATATGTAATCAACAAGAGCAAGCTGTTGATCGCTCAAGAAGGTTAAGTTATTTAAACATGCTGTCAATGCACGGGTTGCTGCCTGGTCACACACTGCCTACTAGAGGGAAAAACTGCCTTGACCATTTTATCCTAAAGTTAAAATCATCACGCAAAACTGGAACTATAGCTATTATCAATACTACTATAACCGATCACTTTATGACTTTTTTTAAACTATCGGACCAGGAATATAAACGTAAGAGCACTATCACAAAAACTACGGTTAATATGGAGAACGCACTAGAATATTTAAAACAAAGTGACCTTCAAAATCTTTTAAACCTAGATGACCCTAATATACTTACCGATTCCCTTATAAATATATTACAAACAAGCCTTATCTCCAGTACTCTAACTACAATAATTCCTGTGAAACATAGACTGCTTAAACCATGGATGACCATTGGCTTACTTCGATGCGTTCGAAATAGGAATGACATGCAAAAAAGACTTAAGACAGATCAGTATAACGAAATATTAAGAGTCACTTACAGAAGATACCGTAATTATTGTAACTATATCATCAAAAAACAAAAGCAAACTTACGATAGAGAACGCTTAACCAAAGCACAGAAAAATCCTAAAAAACTATGGGACACAATTAACACTATAACTCAACGTACACCTAATAAAACACCTAACACGGAACTTTTACACCTAAAACCAACTGCACAGCAGTCTGCAAATGCAGTAAACGAATATTTCTCCAGCATAGGAAATGTTCTCGCCAATGAAATCATATCGAACACCTCTAGAGCACACGCTCTTCATCCTGGCGCGAAGGACAACCCCCCTTCATCTTCATTCGTAACTCTTCCAACTGACCATATAGAGGTTTACAACACTCTAATGACCCTAAAGTCTGATAGCGCCCCAGGGTGGGATGGTGTCCCGGTTAGCTTCCTAAAGGCTTCCCATGAACTGATTGTTCCAATTATTACTCATTTGGCAAATTTGTGCTTTGACCATGCGACGTTTCCAACGGCTCTGAAGCTTGCTTTAATAACACCAGTGCATAAGAGTGGAGACAAGACAGACCCATCGAACTACAGACCCATATCAGTATTACCGTCTATATCCAAAATCTTAGAAAGACTAATAAACTCACGCCTTGTAAATTACCTTAATAAAAACAAATTATTGTCACCCAATCAGTTTGGCTTCCGGCGAGGAATGTCAACGGAAGATGCAGCCTTGGCTCTAGCCTCGACTATAACCAGTAAAGTAGACAGTGGAGACAAGTGCCTCGCCGTCTTTCTTGACCTCAAAAAAGCGTTCGACACTGTCTCTGTCTCCACTCTTCTGGTCGTGTTGGAAACCAATGGCATAAGAGGTCAGCCGCTTGCTTTATTCAGGGACTATCTATGTGGGCGGAAACAAAAAGTTAAAATTGGCGATACTATTAGTTTAGATGAAACTACTACTTACGGCGTTGGACAAGGAAGCGTGCTTGGCCCCACTCTTTTCTTAGTTTATATAAACAGCCTATGTAATATGAACATAGAAGGAGGTCACATCTACTCATACGCAGATGATACTGCCATAGTGTTTAGCGACAAAACTTGGTACAAGGTTAAGAAATCTGCCGAGTCCGGCCTGTCTAGGATAGCATCATGGCTCGACCAGAATCTTTTGACCCTCAATGTATCAAAAACCACCTTCATTTGCTTCTCTAAATATAACCTTTCACAACCTTCAACTGACTTCAAAATAAAAATTCACAATTGCCAGACCCCCTCAAACTCTAGCTTTGCTTGCCCTTGCATAGAAATTGAAAAAGTCCAATATACCAAATATCTAGGTATAATGATCGACCAAGTTTGTCTTGGCATTTGCATACTGAATTGATAATGAAAAGAATTCGTAAACTTATCTCGACATTTAAAACATTGCGTTATGTGACTACTAAAAACCTTCTGTTACAAATTTACACATCACTGGCACAATCGGTACTAGCGTATTGTTTACCAGTTTGGGGTGGAGCAACTAAAACTAAATAGTTAGAACTAGAAAGAGCTCAGAGATCACTATTAAAAGTTATGCTATTCAAACCCTTTAGGTTCCCAACTGAAACTCTTTACCAAACTTCTGATGTTCTGACGGTTCGAAAACTTTATGTGCTCCACATTATTTTAAAAACACATAAATCTCTCACCTTTGACCCCTCGACTCGACTAAGGAGAAGGAAATACATGACACCCAGTGTGCTGGACGTAGCGTGATCACTGGCCCCGAGAAAAGAAGGGCGTAAACCTTCTGGCCATTGCCGCTGAACGCCCCGATCACACACGAATTAAGGTTCTTGGATGCCTGGCTGCATCAGCGACGTAAGGTTGCAAATCGACTCGAACGATTCAACAGTGTGTTGACTGTACTCAAGTTACTTCCAGGTTCTGGGTTCCCTACTTCTTGTTCACTCCTGGTGTCCAGGTCCCGAGGTTCAGCTCGACAGGATCGAAAAGGGGTGTCTTCATTGGGGTTGAAGTCGACGAATTAAATGAAACACTAAGTTATTCAGTACACGGCACGATTCTAGGGCTCTCAACAATTACTGAGACTCGATTCTATATAAGAATTACTTCTTATTTACTAAGACAAGTACAAGCGACTAGCTTTGGATGACTACAAATTCTATTTGGGACCGGGGTAGCTATATACCCTCGGACCGTGCCATTATTGAGAGCCCCGCAAATTCTCGCCGAAAATAATTTTTATTATTGTATAAAACCCTTATCAATATTTGGTAATAGGGTTACCGCACCCCTTCCACGGCGCTATCAATAGCTGGATTTCTTCGTACTGTAACACAGTAACGCCCCCTATCTCTGTATCTAATCCATATACCTAATTTCCAGGTATTGATAGCTTCCCCAGACTATTTCTATAAAATAAAGGGACAATTTCCTTTATTTTCCGGTTAAAATCTTAATAGCTTTTAACCTAGCCTAAGGATATCTATAGGTTGGGTTGACCTGCTGGTGCCAATAGCAGGCTGTCTGTTGACGTCTAGAAAAAGCTTATTTTTGGGATTTTTCTATGGGATATCATCCCTTATGTACTGAGTCTATAAAATCCTAAGTAATTTCACCGACTTAATGATTTTCTACTTAGGCTAACCAGACAATCACCGCCTATTATGGGGATTCTGGTAGCCGTTAGACCACACTTTACATTCCTAGTGTTTATATAAGTCTATCCAGGCTATATGCACATAAGGTGCCTCGATAAGTACAAAATCAATAGCTGGTCACTTTCTTTGCGCCCAGCTATCGGGAAAACTATTTACAAAAACCTAATAAACTTGGGACGACACGATAGCGCGTTTATCGGGCCATCGGGAGGTCCCCAAAAATTCCTTATTTTCGGAATTCCCAGGGGTGTATAGTCCCGGGGAATGCCAAAAACGGACTAAAAATTACATTTCCAGAAACCTATTTTCTGGAATTGTACTTAAACTACTTGAGCGATTTTCGCTCCAAAGTGATGACTTGGTAGCTAGTCCAGCAAGCCATCCGAAAGTACTTACACCATAAGTACATCTATTCCCTTCATGGAGTTATTCCACCTGAAGGGTCTACAAATTTCAACGTTTTACGTTGTTTACATTTTTCATGACTGTTCATCTCGCTGAATATCCAAGCGATTCTTCCCATCTAGAAACCGCCTGGAAGCCCTTTTGGCAAGCTTTCCAATGGTAGTACTTTTACCAGTACACCTATATGTTTTCTAGGTACTTAGGGCACCTAAAACCGTAAGCATTTGCCGAAAACCAGATAAACAGCATGTTCCTACTATATACCGACTTGATATCTCAAGTAAATGGGCTTTATATAAAAGACTACGCTAACTATGAGGTGTATATAGGTTTCCCGTCTCGGTCTAGGTCCCCTATATACCCTAAAATGACCTAAAACCATATATTTGGTTTTTTGAGCTATCAAGTCAATATTCATATTTCTATAGCAGAAACTATGTGGTTTTCGCATAGTTTCATCATTATGTACCGATTTCATGTCTAGTACATAGGATAAGCCCTTAAAAACATGATTTTAATTACTATAATTTGTTTTCCAAAGCTCCAAAACTATAAATATCACGTGGAGCCACCTCGCGGCTCATTCGGAACTAATCCGTCGTCGAGCAATGACGTATCGTACGACAGGAATTTACGTTTTTCGCTATGATAACTCTTATCAGTATGCTTTCTAATGCTTTTACTCCATTAAGGGTGAACTATTGAACCCTATAACATACTGACAAATACTAAAAACATTATACTACTATCTCAAAAAATGCAGGTAAAATTTCAGTATAAATATAGACGTGCCTCTAAAAATTATTTTAGTATTAGATGGCGCGCCGTGGTAAGCAGACATGTCTACACATACATACTTTAAACTTATATGAACCATTTAGTATGGTTGATGACGCTTCGTCGCGAACATATCTCCCGCCGTGCAGTGCTGTGTCGACTTGAAGTGTTGTCGGCGCGGCGCTGCATTCCTTCGGTGAGCGACGGACGGCATTTCTCGGCTGCCGGCCAGGCCCACCGAGAGGACGGTCGCCGCTCCGGTTCCTGGGGCGGGTAATCTCTGGTTACTGGGGCAGTGGGACGAGTTTCTTTACCGGACGCTTCAAGGTACCGCCAAGTGTGCGTACCTCAGCGGTCCGGATTTCTCCATCGATTCCTGGATACACGGCCACAATGCGGCCTCGCGGCCACGTATTGCGGGGCAGCTGGCGCCGTGCATGTTGGTGCCATTGTCTGAGTGTATCTCAGCTGGGCATCCTCTGCGTGCGGCGAATCGGCGCAGCGCCAATATGGCGGAGTCTGCGCTAAGGCTGGCGGCGATTTCAAGGTGCAGCGCCCTTGATGTGAGACACGTAAATAGTGCTACGTATCTCTTTTGATGCTGCCGACCGACGGTGACGGATAGCGGGCCGAAATAGTTGAGCCCGGTATATGTAAACGGCCTCTTATGATGAGCGAGGCGCGTTTTCGGGTGGTCGCCGGTCGCAGGTACTGGTGGCTGTGCCTTGCGTATACGGCAATGCAGGCATCTTGCTATCACCTTCTTCGCTGTTGGTCGCATCTTCACGACCCAGTAGTGCTGCCGTACCTCATTAATTGTGAGTTCGGTGCCACTATGTTGTAGACTGCGATGTGTCCAGTCTATGTACAGTTGCGTTATGTGATGGTCGCCATGTAATATAGGCGGGCGCATCACTTCTTCAGCTACCTCTTACGTAGCTGCTATGCGACTTCTTAGTCGCAGCACGCTGTCGACGACCTGAATTTGTAAAGGTCGCAGCGAGCTATTCTTATTTATTTCTTCAATAGCGTCGCTATCTCCAGGATAGCATCTTGATATGCTAACCTCTCTAAGTTGGCGTAAATGTTGTACCCGGGTTGTAATGCCAGGTCAACATCTAGCCTCTGATCCCAGTCGACGCCTCGCCTCCATGCTTCTTGCAATATTTGCTTCGCCTTGATGGTTACTGGTGAGGCGAGTCCGAGTGGGTCGTATAGCGACGCGACTATTTTGAGCGCCTCTCTTGGTGGGCGCCTCTCTGTCCAAGATACCATCAGGCAGACGCGCGAGTGTGAGGTTGAAACCCAGCGTGTCTTCGCCTGGCCTCCATATGCGGCCGAGTATCTTTTCAGACGTATCTGTATCTCCAATGGATACCATCTCAGTTTGTATATGCGATGGGTCCATTTTTTCTAGGAGCTGCGAGCTATTTGAAACCCATTTCTTGAGTTCAAACCTCGCCTGTAGGTGTATTTTTCGCACCATACTAGCGACTTCTGCCGCCTTCTCGATAGTTCTATAACTGTCTAGGTAGTCATCCATATAATGACTACGTAGTATAGCATCCACAGCTTCAGGGTGCTCTTCTATATGTTTGTTTGCGTTCCAGTTCACGGAAGCATATTACTATTATATATATTTAAACTCCTACTGTTTTTTATCACAGCGCTTTTATCCCTAAACATAGTTACCATAATATTTTCACTCCTACTCAGAAAGAAACATTTACCAAGTGTAATAAAAAATATATGAAGCACCAAGAACATAATCATGAACCAGATATTGTTGTTACATACTTATTACTTACTATAACTATACCTGAGATAATTTTGTCTCAAAAACCAACTGTTCAGAATGATTAAAGGTCGTTTCACTGATTTTTGTCTTAAATGAATGAAATTCAGGTCAGAGTGTCGTCTTGGGGGCACTATAAAAAAATACTTACATAAATTTCGCGACCAATTTCGTAGTTGGTCACAGTTCTAACCTAACCTAACCTAACCTATGACCTATGGATATCTTTGCTAATATTAAACTAATTTAATTGAAATGTGTGATGCATCCACAGCAGTGAATACCATTGTTATGTTTTTCTTTTTCAGAAAGTCTTTAAATTCTTTGGAATTTATGCCAGGGTATTGGTCTATTATTACCATATCAATATGATTGCTTTGTGTCACTTTTTTTATCAACTTGATAAAATCATTGGAGTTTTGATTTTTTGATGTCAAAATATAAGCATATCGTGTAAAATGATCAACCAGGAGATGTAAGTATTTTTTTGTAGACCGTGATCCTCCGAAGCCTCCAATTGTGTCAATTGATATAATTTCTATTGGGCGTGTTGCTGGGCCTAAATAGGACATCAAACCAAATTTTGAATTCCTTCTTGATTTGTTTTTTATACAAATGTCACATTCATCACAAATTTTATTAATATTTGTGATAATATTCTTTGCTGTATAGAAAGGGGTTATTTTATTTATCATCTGGGTTATCCCAATGTGGCAGTAGGTATTGTGGACATTTCTAATTAGTGTTTTGCTAAATGCTTCTGATAGTATATATTTTTTTTTTTTTATTCTTTTTGTAATAAATGTTATTCTCCAGTATTAACTTTGATTGTCCATCTTGTAGATTTAGATTTGTGTGTTGGTCCTTTTTAATATCTTCCATGTTTATTAAGTTTACAACTTTAAAAAAATCTTCAGTATTGTCATGAGGTTCTAAGACTGGATTTCTGCTTAAGCAGTCTGCTTCTTGATTTGACTGTCCCGGATTATATTTTATCTTAAAATTGTATTGGGATAAATAATATGTCAAATCACCCAGTTCCTCATCAGTTCTAGACTTGATATTCAGATTTTCCAATGGTTTATGATCTGAATATACTATAAATTCTTTATTCATAAGCCAATGTTGCCAATATTTTATAGCTTCCTTAATTGCCAGGCATTCTAAATATATTGCCTTCTTTTCCTTTTGAGTGTCTTTCAATTTCTTTGAAAAGTAGGCTACAGGTTTATTTACTCCGTTTTCATCTTCCTATTTTAACACAGCTCCCACTCCTTTAATACTGGCATCAGTGTAAATTTTTATTGGTTGTTCTGGGTCAAATATTTTTAGAATTGGTTTCGAGCATAGTAATTCCTTTATTTTATCCAATGATTCCTGACATTCTTTGGACCATATAAATTGTACATCTTTCCGTAATAAATTGTGTAATGGTTCCAGAATAATTGCATTGTGTGGTACAAACTTATGATAAAAATTTTACTTTCCCAAGGAACTGGCGTATATTTTTCCTTGTTTCTGGAATGGGGAAGTTTCGGACAGCTGTTAAATAATCTTTAAGAGGTCTAACTGAATTATTTTCTATTATGTGTCCCAAATACTTGGCATGATTGTTTGCAAAAGTGCATTTCGAGAATTTCAGTCTAAATCCTTCTGTTTGTATTGCCTCAAGTAGTTTTGAGATATGTATTAAGTGTTCCTCGAAACTTTTAGAAAAAACTAGGATATCGTCGATGAAATTCACTGCAAAATCTGTGAGTTTATGTTTTCTTATTATGTTTCTCAATATTCTTTGGAAAATAGCCGGCGCTGTCTTTAAACCAAATGGGAGGCATGTCCACTGGAAATGGCCTTATTTTGTGACGAATGCTGTCTTATATCTATCTTGAATTTTCAATGGAATGGAACAAAATGCTGAATTTATATCAAAGGTAGAATAATACTCACAGTTTACAGTCTTTACCATCAAGTCTTCAATCATGGGGAATGGCTGTGATTGAGGGACAACAATTTTATTCAATTCACGGAAATCAATACACAGTCTGATCTTTTCCCATCTTCTTTCTTATCCACTTGCTTCGCAGAAAAACCTTGAATATTTTGATGGAATAATTTCAAGGAATTCTGCTTAGCCCCTTTTTTAAATTAACTAAGTAAGAGCAAGAAGATTCTTTCTTGATGGTGGATGTTCTCGTAACTATTTCGTTGTTGGTACCCTCCCTTGTCCTACAAACTAGGCCTACTTGAAATAAAGTGCTTTGACTTTGACTTTGACTACAGTACATGCCTCCGACATACTATTTATGTCTGAGTTTATAGTAAAAGATAATAGCCTCGCTATTTGACGTCTTACCCTCATAGGCAGATACACTGTATTGCCTGTCGTTTTTAATTTATCAACAAAAATATTGATGTAAAAAAAAACTAATTCAAAATTCAAAAGTCATTTATTCAAACTAGGCTGAGAATCAGCACTTTCCGAACGTCAAAATTACATAAGACAGTCCCCCAAAAACGCCCGCCCTTCACCATTTCCTAGTGCTTTTGCTGGGAAGAAGAATTGGCGCAACAAACTCCCCAGCAGCACAGCTGTCTGTTCATTTAGAAAAAAAAACAAAAACTTGATTCTATACAATAGTATGCAAATAATTTACATAACTCAAAACAAAAAATTTAAATAAAATATATTTGCCATAATGACAGCTAGCACACGACAATATACCAACAAAAACATCAAAATCTAAACTGAAGCGAAAATAAAAACTAATAATAAAAACGTAAACGGAACTTAGTACCCGAATTATAAAGCCTCCAGGCATAAAGGGCGTGCCCGCCTACATATAGCTAATACAGCTGTAACTTGAAGCCACATAATTATGATAAACTAGGACCATCGAAGTAAAAAATAAATCAACAGTTAGGCAAGAATAATATATGATCCACTGTCGAGGTCGCTAGCTAACCACATATTGCAATACAACACATTAAAAAATAAAAAACATTGTAGTGAGTCGATTATGTCAATAATATGACAATTAAATTAAAATAAATTGACTTATATTGTCAAAATAAAAAAAATAAAACAGTTATATAACTCATATAACCTGTCAGTAGGTAAGCTAATTCTGGAGAAAGAACACAAACATTGTCTTGAGTTAATCACAGCGACCAACTATTTTTATCGTTTAAGTAGTCGTTAATAGAATAGTATGCCTTTGAACAAAGGTTTGATTTTACTTTAACTTTAAACGCATTAAAAGGCAAATCTAGAAGAGCACAGGGTAGCTTGTTATAAAAGGTTATACCAAGCCCAACAAATGAGTTATGAACCTTATGAAGCCGGTGAAAAGGAGCTCGTAATTTGTCCTTATTTCTGGTGTTAATATTGTGAATATCACTGTTTTTAGTGTAAAAGTGTATATTTTGCTTAATATATAAGATATTGGCGAAGATGAATTGTGATGCCACTGTGAGAATACCAATATCTTTAAAAATATCTCTTAGAGAAACTCTGGCACCTAGCTGGTAAATTGCTCGAACTGCTCGTTTTTGTCACTACAATGGCTGACAAGGAAATGAACATGCTTATTCAGCATGTGAATATAATTATTTTGTCTACTAGACAATTTTTCCAAATATGGAAAAGTACACAATATGATATTATTACAATTTAATTTTAACAACTTTGTTACACACTCAGTGATGTCATCTTTTTTTTCATCCAAACTGTTACCTATAAAGACAGTAACAACTTTGTTACACACTCAGTGATGTCATCTTTTTTTACATCCAAACTGTTACCTATAAAGACAGTTACATTGGTATCTGATTTTGTTACACACTCAGTGATGTCATCTTTTTTTACATCCAAACTGTTACCTATAAAGACAGTTACATTGGTATCTGATTTATATACATCATTTGTTACAGATTCCATGATATGCTTGTAAGATGACCCAGGCATACAATAATTCAAAGTTGAATAACTCTGATTGCTATTTAATAATTTAACTAAACCTCTTCCAATACCATCTGCAAACATAACCGAATTAAACACATGATGACTATTATTATTAGCTGGAACGACAGCAGACTCAGGCTGGTCTACTGGAGACACTTCCTGTGAAATAACAGTTATGTCTTGGACAATGACAACGTCCGGAGACACCCTCTCAGCCTGGGCCGGGACCTCCGTTGCCTTAGGCTGGACAGCCTTCAGGTTTGAGACTATATAAAAAAAAATATCGCGCATCAGGAACCCTAAAGTTAAATGTCTACGGATAAGACAGTGAACTTTATGAAAATATACGATACTAGCTGTCCCACGGGGCTTCGCTCCCGTCAACTGGCTACGTACCTACCCTACCCTACACCTAATATTCTTTCCCGTTTTTGCAACATTTTTCATTTATGCTCCGCTCCTATTGGTCGTAGCGTGATGTTATATAGCCTATAGCACTCAGGAATAATGTAGCTTTCTACCAGTGAAAAAAATTTTAGAATTGGTTCATTAGTTCCAGAGATTACCCCCTACATACAAACTTACAAATTTTACCTCTTTATAATATTATATATATATATATATATAATATATATTAGTATATTAGTATTATTAGTATTAGTATTAGTATATTAGTATAGATGGTTCAAATTCTTTAGAATATTTCGTCTAGCATTACAACTAAGGTTGAATTTCAAGACGAAGTATAAGAGTTCAGTTGGTCTTATGGTCGCTAAGACAGATAGACATTCAACCATTTCTGCGTTCGAAACCAGGCATAATCCAAACATAGCTTTTTGTTCACAATGTTTTGTTTTTAATTATTATCTTTTTTTTACTTTTCTTTAATGTCGTTCGTTAAAGAAAAGTCAAAAAAAGATAGTATAACTCGGACATTATATTTTAAATGGGCAGTTTGTTTGGAAATTAAACAAAATCATTACAAGTTATGAAAATGATATTTTTTTCAGTAAAACATACTTAATTAAGATAAAGTAAGTAAATGCTCATAGTTTAAAATTTATATACATTTTATAATCATTTATCATATTCAAACCTAACCATTTATAAAAAATTAAAAAAAGGTTTGTTAAAGCTTGGAAATTTTTATCAAGAAAATTAGTTAATTTCTTAAATATTTTACAGATATAAAGCTATAAATGTAGTGAATCAACATGTTATTTAAATAGAAAATACATTTCCATTTATAACAAAAACATCACCACAGAATCTGCAACATTTGACGGTTTAGCATTCAATTAATTGAGCATTTACGCACACAGGATTTTTAAATATACTTATATGTAGATTGCGCAATGTGCTCACGAAGATCACGACATTTTCTTTCCAATTGAAATTGAAATATGCCAGAGCAATATGGCAAAACAGACCTTCTTGGCGATGAGCACGTGCCAATGCAATTTTCGAGGGATAAGGAAGTGCAAAAATTAACCCAACCCGCACGTTTCTTCCTACGGAGGAGACGTTTGGATCTGGCATAAACCTGCTGATAGTCCAACAAGTTTTGGTTGCTCATCTCTCGATTGTACCGTTTTTCGGCTTCGTTCCTCGACCTGACCATCAAAGTACATTCCTGATCCCACCACGGAGGCGACGGAATTTTATGCCGGACACTGTTTTTCAAAGGGAAACAGGAATCTGCACTAGAGGTTACGGCCTCAACAAAACCTTCATAGCAGCTCTTGGCATGGCGGTGATCAGAGAGATCAAATAAACTTGAATTTAAATTTGGTAGATTATCAATGTGGGATTGTGGACTCAGAGTGAAACAAGTTGGTATTTTACTGATTAGCCCTTTTTTTTTAAATTAGATATCCTAGCACGTCTTAGTGTCTTAACGTCTGTCGCCATCTTTTTGCCATCTCTCGTACATCCTCTCTCTCCCTCACTCCCGATACATCCATCCCTTTCGCTCCTCTTACATTCCGTATCCTACATTCGGCCGTCCTGCTCTCTTGTCTGTCCCCAGACACTCCGTACCGCGTTCATTCTACAATACATACCTCTATCTTACACCCTTAACATCTACAGAATAAATCTTATTACACAAATAAGTATTACTTAATTTTAGTGTATAATTTAGTTTTATTTACACCGTAAACAAACAAATTACTTACATAGGAAAACACCACTACACTCATTTGAACTTATTCACAAATTAAACATAATTTAACTTATCAAATTCACTACAAGAAGAGTACAAGTATAAACATCACATTACACTATAATGACTCAATGCTACACCTATAATACTTACATACTAGGTAGGTACATGATACCATAACTCTAACACATTACAATTATGCATGTTAATTTTAGCAATTTGAAATGCACATAAACTTAACTTAACCTAGCCTTACACTTAACACTTTCATACCATTCATCATGATTACATACTTCTTTAAACTACTCACCGGCATAATTATTATGTGGTACTTCCATTTGGCCACCTCTTCATTTGATCAGCTGAGCTGGAAGTGCGATTGGAACCTTCAGTCGCACTATCAGCTTTCTCCATATCGTAGCGATCATTTGGATGAACCTTGGTCATTTGGTACGGTCCTAGGTACTTAGCCTTCAGCTTGAGGCCTGCACCAAATTGGGTTCTCTTTATAGCTGCTAGGTCACCTACTTGTTTCCTTTGCTTGTTATAATGTCTTCTGTTCTCTTCTTGCACAGCCAATATTTGCTCTTTTGCTTTTTGACGTAACTCTTCTCTATTACTCTCATATTGTCTTGCAGTCTCTTCTTCAAGTAATTTGAAAACTTCAATGTCCTCTTTATATCTCATCTTGGTGCCAATTAATAAATCATAGGGTGAGGTATTGATGCTCCTCTGAAATGTGCTGTTCAATGCTCTTTGAACTCTGCTCACATGTTTATACCACACGCCTGTGTTTTCAATACAAAGTTTGGTCAACATAGGGATTATTATTCGATGGACTCTTTCAACTTGACCATTTCCTCTTGGTATCCCTGTGGTGATTGTTACATGCTGAATGTTTTCTTCATTACAGTACTCCTGGAAATCATGACTGGTGAATGCTGTTCCACGATCTGTTATAATTCTTCTGGGATTTCCAAATATTTGTTGGTGTATTCTTAATTTATTCAGTGTCTCTGCACTAGATGTGCTCTTTGTAGGGAACAACCATACAAATTTAGTGAAAGCATCAATCACTGTAAGAATATAATTGTACTGCTTCCTGGTCTCCGTCAATGGTCCTACATGGTCCAGGTGCATGGTGTCTAACGGGATGCTTTCCTTTCCAATGGGGTTGAGAAATCCTTCCTGCTTGCCTTCTTTTCTTGTAGCCAACAGACATGGTATGCAGGCTAATACGAATTCTTCTAACTTTTTGTCCAAATCTTTTATGTAGTAGTCTCGACATATTAAATCTTTCATTTTTCTCTTTGAAAAATGTCCATTACCATGGATTCGCGCTATAATCTCCTTTTCTAAATTTTTAGGTATAACCAACAATTTGCCAGGGCCCTTGTAGAGTATGTCTCCATCCATAAAATAATCTTTGTAAGACTTTTCGTTCAGCACCTCTTTAATAGCTTTTACGCCATCGTCTTGATCCTGTGCCTGCTTAATCTGATCAATTAAGGACGTAACTGTGGCCACATAGGGGTTACGGCTGAGTGCATCTGCATGCCGCATCTTTTCTCCAGCTCTATGCTCCACCTCGAAGTCATACTCATTCAGCATTATCACCCATCTTGCTAGTTTTGCTGTGAGGTCCTTCTTCATCAGGGTTTGCTGAAAAGCTTGACAATCAGTTACTATTTTGAAACGCTTTCCATATAAATAATGGCGGAACTTTTTGACGCCTTCTATTATGGCTAATGCATCTAGTTCATAACTTGAGTACCTACTTTGTGCTTCATTAGTCCTAACACTCATATATTGAACTGGGTGCAAACCAGTATCAGGGTGATACTGCATAAGGATAGCCGCTATAGCTATGCTGGAAGCATCTGTGTGTAACTCTGTTTTTAAGTTAGGATCAAATATTTTTAATACTGGGCCAGTCGACAACCTTTCTTTTAAAATATTAAAAGCTTCTTTTTGCATTTTATCAAACACAAAGTCCGCATCTTTCTTTAACAAATCATTTAGAGGCTTGGCAATAACAGCATACTGCTCTATGTACTTCCGAAAGTAGGAAGTCAATCCTAGAAAACTTTTAAGTTGCTTACTTGTCAAGGGTTCTGGAAATCTCACCACAGCATCCGTCTTTTCAGTAGTTGGGCGTATTTCACCATCTTTAATCCTATGGCCCAAGTACTCTATTTCGCGCTGTATCAACTTTGCCTTCTTCCAATTAATTCTCAATCCATACTGTGCAGCTATTTCCAGAACTTGCTTTAGTCGTTGCAATGCTTGCTCTTCATCAACAGCTGGAATTATAATATCATCAATGAAAATCATCATTATCTTCTGAGAAAGCAGATCACGAAAAATTATGTCAACAAACCGCATAAAATATTTTGGACAGATCGAAAGTCCAAACGGTGCTCGCAGGAACTCGAACTGACCATGATGGGTAACAAATGAAGTATACGGTATGGACTCTTCGCTGATTTTCAAATGAAAAAATCCATTCTTCAAATCAAGAACACTGAACACCATTGCTTGAGATAATCTGTCAATTAAATCATCAATAATAGGAAGAGGATACTCGTCTTTCACAATCTTTGCATTAAGCTGCCGGTAGTCAACACATACACGGGTTGTCCCGTCCTTCTTCTTTACCAACACTAGTGGGCTAGAGTATTCAGAAAAACTTACCCTTATTATGCCGTCTTTCAACCATTCATCAACTTGTTTTTCTACAATACCCTGCTCCATGTATGACAATCGACGGGGCCGTTGTGCTACTGGCACATCGTCTTTTAACACAATCTTGAGCTCCAACGGAGCTTCCTTTACTTGGACTGGGTGGTACATGTCAACACACTGATAAGCTTCCTGTTTTATTGATGGGCTGCTGACATGTTCCAAAAGAGATTCCGAGTCACCTGTAATGCAATTTACTTTATGTAACCACTCACTTTCATCTCTGAAAATGTCCACACATCCATCGCTCATTAACACTGTTACACTTCTCAAAAACTCGTGACCTATTATTATATCATAAGGCATACTGTCTCTAGGTATTTTTTTTTATTGGGACAATCCCACCGCACTATTCCCAAACCACTGCAACTCCTGAAAGCCAGAATCAACAGTGGCGACCACCAGAAAAGCGCCGAGGCAATGAAGCTCGACGAAGTCCCGAAGAATGAATTTAACTGTCTTGGATCCCGCAACGAAATTAATCAGAAAATAATAACGGAGGAGTAGGAAAAAAGTACAAATTTCCACTTCCCTCCATATCAAGCAGGAGACAGAACAAACAAGGCCAATAGGCACAAAGGGTCGTTTACAACTGGGATAAGCCCAGTTGCCTAGCACCACGGATAAAAATTTGCTTTGTCTCTAGGTATAATATGAAACGTAACATCGTTGTAGAACTGTCCATCGATGACGATCACCGTCGTAATTGTACCTAACGACCGCACTTGCGAACGTCCTAGTCCGGTTAGCGTTAGCCCACCGACATTGCACTTAACATTAAATAGTTTAGCGCACAGCTCCGCCGATATCAGGTTTACATCACTTCCTGAGTCGATCAATGCACTAGAACTGTGATTGCCCGCCACTAATATGGTTTTCACCGGTTTTCGTACATTTTTGATAGCCGTTAAGTCTTTGTTTTGATTTTTGCTCGACACCATTGACACTATGTTTGACGTGTCGATGACATATCCACCATCGATGTCATGGCCGCTCGTACACGCGCTCTGATTGGTCGGACCGGTCGTAGTCCCGAACATAGCCGATCCTTGAGCCGAACGCTGTTTTACCGACTCGTTTGCGCCCGCTGCTATTCGGCTGTTACCGACCGCGCGATGTTCACGTTGTTGAGGTGCCGGCTGTTTTACCGACGTATCGCCTCCGCCAATGAGAGGGCACTGTTTGCCAATATGGCCATAGTCGTTACAACGAAAGCATTTGATTCCCTTGGCACACTGGCTCGACAAATGGTTCTTCTCTCCACAGTTGTAACAACGACGCGTGGAACTGGGAATCGTGGATGCTTCTTTTCTTCTTTCAGTGGCTGGGTCGACTCGTCCTTCTTTCTTCTTCGTGTAACTTTTCATCTTTTCATAGATCAGTAATTTTTCTTTGAGCGCGCCGTACGTCGTAACACCGTATAGTATAGTTTTGTTTATTTGGTGGTCTTCAATACCATCGATGATATACTGAATGGCAACATAGTCAGGGAATTTAGCTCTCTTACCCAACTCTTTCAATATGAGCATGTATTGGTAGTAGCTCTCCTCTCACCGTTTTTTACGTGCTGCCATCAGTTCGTGCATCTCCTTAGAGTTTACTGCTTCTGGGAATTCCTTCACTAGGGCCGCTCGGAGTTCTTCATACGTCTTGAACACCTTTTCTGATTTTAGCCATAACCCGGCCGTGCCGATGAGGGACCGCCGCGCGATTATCAGCTTTTGTTGCGATGTCCAGTTGAACACTTCCGCATTATCCTCAATGTCTTGGGCACATTTGGTGGAGGAATAAGATTTATCCTCGCCATCAAATTGAGCGACGCCACTCTCGAAATTGCCGAACATGGCCGCTGCCTGTGAGCTCGCGCCACCACTTTTGCTACCGTCGTCCGTCATTGCCGTCTTCGTTTTTGTAGGCAGGTGATCCGCCGCCGTGTCGTAGAAAATGTTGCCTTCGTCTTATCGTCGTCTTTCGTCTTTCGAACACCGTACGCGCACCACACCACGTGCACTCCGGCGCCGGTCGTCTTCGTAGTTTTCTTTTCCACTATACTTCCCTGTGACTCTGGGCCGCACAAATCCCGGACGAGCCCCCAAAATTTGTGGGATTGTGGATTCAGAGTGAAACAAGTTGGTATTTTACTGATTAGCACTTTATTTTTAAATTAGATATCCTAGCACGTCTTAGCGTCTTAACGTCTGTCGCCATCTTTTTGCCATCTCTCGTACATCCTCTCTCTCCCTCACTCCCGATACATCCATCCCTTTCGCTCCTCTTACATTCCGTATCCTACATCAATTTTCTGCTCCAATAATGAAACAAACCTAGTCCAATCTGGATTGAACAAGTTATATTTTAAGAGTGGAGGAGAAGTCTTTTCTAAATAAGTTCTATTAATTAATGAAGTAACTATAGGGTAATGATCACTACCATGCGACAAGGATGTGCATTTCCAGTGGGATGATGCTGCTAGATCAACAGAACAAAAAGTGAGGTCAACACAACTCTTTTGTTGTCCGGGAAGAGATCTACGGGTTGGACAGCCATTGTTCAAGATGCAGAGATCTAGGTCATCCAAGATTTCTACTAGAGCTACACCAAAGGCATCACAGCGTTCAGACCCCCATCTATAGTGATGGCAATTGATATCACCCATAACCAGCAGTGGTCCATGTACACTACTAAACATGTTTTTCAATGTGACCAGAAAATCAGGGTGACGGTGAGCAATATAGATGGAAAACACTGTGATGCCCTCAACCATACTTGCTACTACACTCAAATTACCTTGAAGGGGGGGAAGGGATAAAGGGGAAAGTGGACCCGATTATTTACAAAGAGAGCCGACCCTCCGTACCCATCGGATCTATCGCATCTGAGGATGTTAAAGTGTGGCATGTGGAAGCTGAGACTTGGGGTGAGCCAAGTCTCAGCTATGGAACAAGCCAATGGCTTGTATTTGTTCAGGAGGAATATGAGGTCGTGCTTTTTATGCCACACGCTCCTCACATTCCACTGGAGAAATATTTGGTGGGACGCCATTTTTAATGGACAATAAAAGAGAGATAAGTTGATTGGCAACGTTGGACGGTAATTGAGAGTTACTAGAAGAGGAAATAAGTGTAGGTAAAAGTTTAACTAGAAGTTCAATGATGGACACAGTACTATTGCAGGGGACATGATTATCATTAAGAGCACAGCCATTAGACTGTGAAGATTGGGGAGTGCTTACTAAATGTTGATGAGCAGCTTTGTCAAAAGATTGGGAAAGAGGGGCATGGGTCCTGGGCTTGAGGGTGACAGTCTTACGATAAGACTGAGACTTAGTGGCATTAGCGTAATTACGGGAGACTATCGGGATGACTTTGCTAGCCTAACCATAAGAAATGGATTTCTCCGCCAAGACAGTCTTGATAGCCTTCTGCCTACCATGCTCGGGACAAGACTTGCTGTTAGCAAAGTGGTTTCCCGAGCATAGCACACAGAACGCCTCGCCCTCGGAAATGTTGCAACCATCACCGGGGTGATCATGGCCACACTTACAACAGCGTGGGTTCGCATACGTTTGCTATATGTCCAGATCTACAGCACTTACGACATTGAATGGTTGGGAAGATATATTGTTCAACGGGAAGGGATGTGTAGCAGCAGTATACCCGCTTTGGTAAAACCTGACCGTCGAATGTTAGAACGCAAGTTTCAGTGGGTTTCCATTCCACAATGCCTTCATTATGAAACTTCCGATTAATACGGCGTACTTTTAAAATTTGTCCACAACCCATTGGCACAGATAAGTAAGTAAGGGCCTCTTCTTCAGTTATATCTGCAGGGACGCCTGTCACAACACCCATCCTGGTGACGTTGAAAGTCGGAATTGATGCATTGTAACCGTGTTTCGACAGCAATGTGTTAGTGATAAAAGCGTTTGCATCCTGAGGGGATGTAAAATCAACAGATACTCTGTTACGACCAACTCTGTTGACTCCACCACGAACAACATTCGCAATTTTATTACCTATTAGAAACTTGCCAAAGTTGACGGGGTGATGCTTGTGTGGTGCCTGAATTTGGTTGTGTTTCCACGCGAGTAACATGAACTATGTATGGACCCTTATCCATGACTGAGTATTTTCCTCGGCCAATTTGGCTTTTTGCTTGCTTGTTGGGGGATGTAGGAGTGGATACTACAGAATTTCCAGGGCGTTTACGCGTACTTTGCTGAGTTTGTAGGACTTCCATCTCAGATACGCTGCAGACAACATCAGCAAACTGCGAAAGTGGATTCGGGGAGAGAGGAAAAGGAGATAAGGAGGCTGGTATGTCAGGCGGATCAGGATCGGGTGGCTTATCCTTATCCATTATGGAAGTAAGCGGTAAAAGGGAGGACAATCACAGTACAAACCTGAACTCACAAGGACAACACACTTAAAATACAAAAACACGTCACAAAAGTAACAAAACTTGATTAAACCACAAGACACTCGGAACAGCACGTGTACACCAAGGAACCTGTGGCGAGAATCAAAAAAAAACAACGACAAAACTCAATCGAAAACTGTCAATTCAAATGACAGCGAGCTGACGTTGTGTTGCATCTAAAATAAAAAAGGGAACGAAACGTTCGTTCGCAACATCCCCCCGTCTCGGACATAAGGAATTATGTCCGCAAAAAAAAACAAAAAAAAATTCAAACTATTTATTTCCACATGCATTCATAAATTTTTACATAGTAAATAACGCTCAATCTTTTTGAGGCAAGATTATGTGCGCTATCGATTTAGGTTTACAGTTACTCGCTCACAATTTATCTGGTAGTGGACCTTCCCCCATTCTAAACTTTTCAACGGTAAAGTAGATTTTCAGGATGTTTTTTTTTCTCGAGGTTTTTTGTTTTCCATTTTTTTGGCTATTTCCATATTTTCAATAATTACAAAAACAGTTACAATATGTATGTAAATAATGTAAAATATCTTATTTGGTAGCTCAGCCTTTTATGTTACTTTTTAAAACTAATTTTGTTCGTACAAACTTTACTTATTATGTGATGAAGAGATGGTGGTATTTTTTTTTTTTAGTTTCATGGAGTGAGCAGAGATCTTGCATTATTTATAAGGCTTTCGAAAAGCAACAAATTAATGTTTAGTAAACTCAACAAAAGATCCAGTTTACAAATACAAAATTATATAAAATTTCACATTATTAGGGAATCCTATTCACAGCCATCATCAATTTCTGTACATAGATCCAGAGCCATATCATGTGTAGGTAGCTAGCTTCTGCCCGCGGCTTCGCCCGCGTTTAAAGTTAAAACAAATGCTCCGATCGCCACCAAACTTTACAGGATTATCCGCTGGGTCAATCTTAATATTCTCTGTAAATTTCATTAAAATCGGTCAAGTCAAGGTGACTAATAGGCATGAGTAGTCCCAGTAATTTGCCAATAATAGCATTTTTTCGTTGTGTGTTAATTCCTCGCGGGGAAGATTTTAAGACAGGATAAGGAACACCACTTTTTCACACTTTGCTTTCAAAAACTGTAATTCAGTATAATCTTCTTCTTCAAATGACTTTTTAATATTTAAGCTGTAAGAATTTCGTTTGACTTGTAGTACCTACCAATTCACACAAATAAATTCTAGGACAGAGTTTCTTCAGAGGTGGAACAGATGAATGGTTTTTGAAATGAGCGACATCACTAACGGTCAAAACCCAGTAAATATTGTTTCCGCGCTTGAAAGGTCTAGGCAAAAAAAACAGTAAGTAGTTAAATACTTTTATTTTGTCAAGGCACTTAAATAATCGATTGCTAGCATAATTCTCTTCTAATACAGTATCTTAGATACTGTATTATTTCCAGGCGGTATAATTATAATCTTGAGCTAATCTATAACAAATAATCAATAAGGCAAAAATGCTGTGTTTTAGCCTAGCAAGAGTGTTTTACTGTGTTCTTATCTAAAGTTTATTCCTAACAGTTTTTATTGTTTGTTACCATTAACACTTTAATCTCTTACTTACTTTTCAAGTTATGTAATACCTATATGTTGTGTTTTGGTCTATTATTTGGTCTTACTTTGTAAAAGTTACTGTGTTTTTAGAAGCCGTATCTCTGGAACCAGAAGTGCTAAAAACAAACCGAAAATTTTGCCGGGAAGGGTTCAGTCTCGTTGTAACGGTAATAAAAAAAAGTGAGAACACAGTAAGCTAAGATACTGTATTTTCTATTACGACGGCAGTGTAGTAATGCAACACACGAAGAACGAATGACGCGACCATTGACAGATGACTTAGACTATTTATTTATTTATATATGCTTTATTGTACACCAAGATAAAAAATACAAAAAGAGACATTAAAAATTAAACAAACATACAACAGGCGGCCTTATCGCGTTCTGCGATCTCAGGCAACCTTGAATGGATAGAGATAGCCTGGACACGATATGGGGTTGCACTTGGTGCAAATTTCAAATTATTGTTATTACTAAGTACAATTAGGTACTAAAAACAAACTACAAAAATAGATACATACATACATCTAACTACACAAACAGGAAACATATACAGCTTATACAAGGACAGGATCACAGAGACAAGTAATGTTCCTTTATAAGTTTTTTAAAGACAGGCAACGACTGAGCATGTTTTATTGGGTCAGGCAATGCATTCCACAAACGAGCAGCCTGGACAGTGAATGATTTATCAAAAAAAACTGTGGAATGCATAGGCATTTTAAGTCGCAAGTTTTCTGATGACCTAAGAGACTTCGTGTGGGAATCGCAGATAAACTGAAAACGATTCTTGAGGTAAAGAGGCGTGGAAGGAGTAAAGAGCACATTGTACAAAACAGAAAGAATATGAGCATTCCGGCGAAGGCGAATTGGTAACCACTTGAGCTTTACACGGAATTCGGAAACATGGTCATATTTGCGCAAACCAAATATGAACCTTATACAAAAATTTTGAAGCCACTCAAGTTTATCGAGTTGTTCTTGAGTAAGGTCAAAATAGCTGACATCAGCATAATCAAGGATGGGAAGAAGAAGAGATTGTGCAAGCGCAATCTTAGTGGCAGTCGGAAGAAAGATACTCGAAGTATAATTGCAGATCGTCTGCATAAAGATGGTAGGATGAAATTAGTTAATTGGAGATTGAGTTTATAAAAACTGCGAAAAGTAAAGGGGATAAAACGCCACCCTGTGGTACCCCGGCAGAAGTACTGCACCAGGAAGACAAGTTCTCTCCGATACATATACGTTGCCGGCGCCCGACCAGGTAACTACGAAACCAGTCAACCACCGATGGAGATATATTAAGAGAGCATAGAATACCAAGCAAAACGTCGAAATCAATAGTATTAAAAGCATTACTGAAATCTAGCAATGCCAAGACCGTCAGATTACTGCCTTCCATGGCTGACCGAATATCGTCCGTAATGTTGAGAAGAGCTGTGGTGGTGCTGTGACCAGGACGGAAACCGGACTGGAAAGGATTGAGGAGATTGTTTTTGGATAGAAACTTGCTAATTTGATTATGGACTAACCGTTCTAGGACTTTGGATAGAAATGGTAAGACGGATATTGGACGGTATTCAGAAAAGGATGTGGGATTGGACTTTTTAGGTAAAGGAATTATTTGCGCATCTTTCCATGAGCACGGAAAGACACCGCTAGACACAGAAAAGTTAAGGATGTGGCAAATGACAGGAAGGATAACGTCCAGCACCGGGAGTAACATTTTACGGCTGATACTATCACATCCTACTGCATTGGAAGTAATCGATAGTATGCTCTTCTTAACATCACATGCAGATAATTGACTAAAAGCAAATGGAGAATAACTGGGAGTCGGAAGAGATGAAAGATAATTCAATGTATTCAATTTTATTGTCCTATCAAAATTGGACGAAGCTGTAAAATGAACGTTCATTGCATTGATGTCTAAATCTTTAGGGATTGACTCTTGTCGGGTTTTACCGACTCCCAATGATCTTAGAAAATTCCAAACTTCAGATGAGTCTTTATTTTGGACTGAGTTATGAATATGTTGGCGATTAGCATTCCTACACACCTTATTGCAAAGGTTGCGGATAGCGGCATATTTTTCTCTATTAGCATCTGTAGGCCGTCGCTTAAATTTAGACTTTGCCGCAACTTTTTTGTTTATTAACCTTTTTATCTCATCCGTCAGCCACGGCGCCGGCAAATTTCTAACTTTAACTGCTCGAACAGGAGCGTGGACATCATAAAGCTCGACAAGTTTAGCTGTGAAGACTTTCACTTGCTCATCGACCGAAGCAGAGGCAAACACGGGAGACCAATCTATACTGCTGGCATCCCCGCAAAGTCTGTCAACGTTCATACCACCAAAATTGCGCTGCATGAGGATTTTGGCTTTAGCCTTAGGTGGACGAATTTTATAAGAGAGAAAAATCAGGTCATGATATGAAAAGGCATCGGCTGAGCATTGGCCATGCTTAGCGACGCGATCAGGAGAGGAGACAAAAATCAAGTCAAGAAGCGAAGGAGTACAGTTTGGAAAATGATGTGTCGCACTAAGCGGAAGAATGGAAATATTACTAGAAGCCGAAATATTAATCAGAGAAGACGAACGATGGTCATTCTTCAGGAGACAAGTATTAAAATCACCCATAATTATGCTATGACTGTAAGAAGGGATCAAGATTTCTAAGAGTTTTTCGAAAGATGAAAAGAAATTGATGCGTAAAGAGGGACAGTAATAAACACCAAGAAGTAATTTTGAATGATTTAGTTCGAGCTCAAGAAAAAGATGTTCACCAGCATTTGATGGCGGTGGCTGCGCTGACACATTGACAACTGAGAATGGAATATATGCGCGGAGATATATTGCAACACCACCACCACCAGCCCTGTCGTTTCTTATGAGCACGAAGCCGGGAAGAGAGTAGCTAGTTGAAGGGAGACAAGGTTTAAGCCATGACTCGGAAATAAGAATAGCATGAATTTTTTTACAGTCAAAACTTGCCTTTATATCGTGGAAATGAGCCGGAATACTTTGAGCGTTGATATGTATAACGTTAAAATTCTTAGGAACATCAGAAAACTGCGCCCCAAGACTATCTGAAAGAGAAGGCACGCTCACAAAACTGTCATCGCTACCTGTCAACGAATAAAAACTAAAATTATCACTGCTGTGATCTCTAATAGACATAAATTATATTTTCCTATTATATAAATATATAAAATCCTATCTTAAAACTAATAAAAACCAATAAACATTTAACCTGCCGGATGCGTCATTAATTTATAGAAATAAAAAACTAGATGAGTCCGGGAAACATTAATAAAACTAAAAACTATATAAAAAAAATAGTTTAAGTCATAAAGTCAGAATTGAAATTATGACTTTTACCAGTGCGCCGCTACCTTAAACAGAACGCACCGCAAAGAACGTACTAACATTACATACACTAAACTGACAGTAGTGAAGTGACAGTGACAGTTGACAAGACGTGTCATGTAAAATTGTTAGTATACACTAAGTTTGGAAGTTTCAATTAGTAAAGAAATAAGTGAAGGTGAAAGGAAACCAAGACAAGAAAATAACACTACCCGGACCTTCAGTAAAACATAACTGAGAATGAAATCACTTCGTTCGTTTGATAGACTATGGCCGTGCCATAGACTATCAAACGAACATTTCTTTTTTTATAGTCTTTGCACTGTGTGGCAATATAGTACATTGAAGACCGTACTACAATGTGTTTTTTATTCTCGAGGATGCAGCATTGAAGTATTTTGTTTTTTTTTTTTTTTTTCTATTGATAGGCTCGCATTTTACCACTATCTCGCCTTCACCGTCGACCACATCATCGCTTACCATCAAGCGATGATGTGGTCGACGGTGAAGCACGCTTGCCTAGAAGTAACCTATTCACTCTTGACTTGAAGACCCCAAGGTTGTAGCTATCAGGAAACAAAGACTCCGGCAGGGAATTCCACTCCTTAGCTGTGCGTACAGTGAAAGTATTCGCAAAACGGTTTGTACGTATGGGTGGGATGTCCACCATGTACCGGTGGCGCATTGCCGTGCGTCTTGTTGTCCGGTGATGGAAAGGGCTAGGCGAAATCAAATTGTGCAGTTCCATCGCACACTCCCCGAAATGTAACCGATAAAAAACCGACAGACTAGCCACTTGGCGTCGATGTTCAAGGCTCTGGAGCTTTGAGGCGACCAGTGCATCGTGGCCGATAAGCCTTTTGGCCCGTTTGTCAATCGACTCAAGTGCATCAAGTTGATATTTGGCAGATCCGTCCCAGAGGTGACAGCAGTACTCCATGCATGACCGAACTTGCGCTTTATACAAATTGAGCAGCTGTTCAGGCGTGAAGTACAGTCTCACCTTTGCAAGGATCCCCAACTTTTTTGCAGCCAACTGAGCCTTTGCCTCAATGAATGGACCAAAATTTAGGAAATTTGTGCCTTATTCACATTCAATTCATTTGTTCAAGAACCAATTAGCTTAATACTTAAACGTAAATCTTTCTTACAACTGAATCCTGCCGCTAGATGTATTCTATAATTATTAGAAAAAAAGATCTAAGATTTAAAATGTTAAAACGAAGAAATAGATATCAATATTCTTAAATGGGGATAAATATAATGACCACCTAAAATTGTACTATGAAACCCAAATTTAGTAAATTGATCACCAAATTTAGTAAATTGATCACCAAATTTTAATAGCAAATTATTGCGCTATTTAATGTTGTAAAATAGGTTAGGTTAGGTTAGAACTGTGACCAACCGCGCGCGAGCCGAGCGAGCAAAGCGAGCGGTGCCGCGGCAGCGGCCGGCGAGCGCTACTTCCAAGTTGCTCCCAGAAATTTTATAATCTTTTTGGTCATTGGTTTAATTTTGGTGATCATTTACTAATTTTGGTGATCATTTACTATTTTTGTCTGTTATATGTTACTATATCTGGTGGTAAGTTAAACAAAAGCCTTCTTAAATCAGGTGTATTAAATTATAATAATTAGCTTATTATTTAAGTTAAAATTATATTTAAAAATGTATAAATGCAGAAAAACAAAATAATATATTTTTATATGTTACTGGATTTGAACCAGGGTTATCTATACTAATATTATAAAGAGGTAAAATTTGTAAGTTTGTATGTAGGGGGTAATCTTAGGAACTGTTGGTTGGTATTAAAAATTTATTTTTGTGTTAGATAGTCCATTTATCGAGGAAGGCTATTTAACATCACGCTACGACCAATAGGAGCGGAGCATAAATGAAAAATGTTGCAAAAACGGGCAAGAATATTACTTTTTGGGGGCTTCCGTTGCGTGCGCTGCGTAAACGGTTTCAGTTATGTAATCATGTATGTAGAGTAGGTGTAGGGTAGGTGTAGGGTAGGTGTAGGGTAGGTGTAGGGTAGGTGTAGGGTAGGTGTAGGGTAGGTGTAGGGTAGGTGTAGGGTAGGTGTAGGGTAGGTGTAGGGTAGGTGTAGGGTAGGTGTAGGGTAGGTGTAGGGTAGGTGTAGGGTAGGTGTAGGGTAGGTGTAGGGTAGGTGTAGGGTAGGTGTAGGGTAGGTGTAGGGTAGGTGTAGGGTAGGTGTAGGGTAGGTGTAGGGTAGGTGTAGGGTAGGTGTAGGGTAGGTGTAGGGTAGGTGTAGGGTAGGTGTAGGGTAGGTGTAGGGTAGGTGTAGGGTAGGTGTAGGGTAGGTGTAGGGTAGGTGTAGGGTAGGTGTAGGGTAGGTGTAGGGTAGGTGTAGGGTAGGTGTAGGGTAGGTGTAGGGTAGGTGTAGGGTAGGTGTAGGGTAGGTGTAGGGTAGGTGTAGGGTAGGTGTAGGGTAGGTGTAGGGTAGGTGTAGGGTAGGTGTAGGGTAGGTGTAGGGTAGGTGTAGGGTAGGTGTAGGGTAGGTGTAGGGTAGATGTAGGGTAGGTGTAGGGTAGGTGTAGGGTAGGTGTAGGGTAGGTGTAGGGTAGGTGTAGGGTAGGTGTAGGGTAGGTGTAGGGTAGGTGTAGGGTAGGTGTAGGGTAGGTGTAGGGTAGGTGTAGGGTAGGTGTAGGGTAGGTGTAGGGTAGGTGTAGGGTAGGTGTAGGGTAGGTGTAGGGTAGGTGTAGGGTAGGTGTAGGGTAGGTGTAGGGTAGGTGTAGGGTAGGTGTAGGGTAGGTGTAGGGTAGGTGTAGGGTAGGTGTAGGGTAGGTGTAGGGTAGGTGTAGGGTAGGTATAGGGTAGGTGTAGGGTAGCTGTAGGGTAGCTGTAGGGTAGGTGTAGGGTAGGTGTAGGGTAGGTGTAGGGTAGGTGTAGGGTAGGTGTAGGGTAGGTGTAGGGTAGGTGTAGGGTAGGTGTAGGGTAGCTGTAGGGTAGGTGTAGGGTAGCTGTAGGGTAGCTGTAGGGTAGCTGTAGGGTAGCTGTAGGGTAGCTGTAGGGTAGCTGTAGGGTAGGTGTAGGCGTAGGGTAGGTGTAGGGTAGGTGTAGGGTAGGTGTAGGGTAGGTGTAGGGTAGGTGTAGGGTAGGTGTAGGGTAGGTGTAGGGTAGGCGTAGGGTAGGTGTAGGGTAGGTGTAGGGTAGGTGTAGGGTAGGTGTAGGGTAGGTGTAGGGTAGGTGTAGGGTAGGTGTAGGGTAGTTGTAGGGTAGGTGTAGGGTAGGCGTAGGGTAGGCGTAGGGTAGGCGTAGGGTAGGCGTAGGGTAGGCGTAGGGTAGGCGTAGGGTAGGCGTAGGGTAGGCGTAGGGTAGGCGTAGGGTAGGCGTAGGGTAGGTGTAGGGTAGGTGTAGGGTAGGTGTAGGGTAGGTGTAGGGTAGGTGTAGGGTAGGTGTAGGGTAGCTGTAGGGTAGGTGGAGGGTAGGCGTAGTTTAGGCGTAGGGTAGGTGTAGGGTATGTGTAGGGTAGGTGTAGGGTAGGTGTAGGGTAGGTGTAGGGTAGGTGTAGAGTAGGTGTAGGGTAGGTGTAGGGTAGGTGTAGAGTAGGTGTAGAGTAGGTGTAGGGTAGGTGTAGGGTAGGGTAGGTAGGATAGGGTAGGTAGGATAGGGTAGGTACGTAGCCAGTTGACGGGACGAAGCCGCGTGGGACAACTAGTACTGATATATTGTGGTTTATCTAGCAGTGTTAACCGCTAGGCCAGATGGACACTTACGTTAAGCATTAAAATTAAACATCTCATTCTAATCAAACTAACTTATATACGGGAGTAAGTGCGATAGATGTTGGCGAAAGTTTAGGTTAAGATGAGGATGGATTTGAAACACCACCACCCACTTGTTTTGTAATTTTAATAAATAGTATGACGTTGCGGCCATGTTGCGATCTCAATAGTTCATTATGTCTATAGTAGAAGGTCGTAAGTGCGACTGGTTGGCTATGCTATAACTTCGTGGCGTTGTGACTTCACTTCACAACCTGATAGTAACTAGTTTTGATTTGCATGTACCAAGCTTATAATTTAATATTTCTACACCAGCAATGGTAATATGTGTGAAACAATGTTAAATGTAAGATCTCTAAGTATCATAAATACTGAAAAATAAATATTTACTTACTAACTTACCATCGGTATGTCAAAGAAACAAAAATTCGAATACATGAGACATCCACCAACCCGCATTGGGCCCGCGTGGTGGATTACGGCCCATTCCCTCTCACAGAGAGAAGGCCTGTTTCCCAGCAGTGGTAACATTAAAAAGGCTGTCGATGAAAATAATGTCATCGAGTGTGATTATAATTTTAATTTTTTTTTTATTTAGCCTACTCCAATATAGTTGAGAGATGAGTGTGTCTATAAATGGGGCAGCCCCTACGCACAAGGAATCGTGAGTAGGGGCTGCCTACAAGATGGGGTGCTGTCACCACTTCTGTGGAATTTGGTCGTTAATGAGCTCATTGCAGAGCTCAACGCCAGCAGTCTTTTCTCGGTAGGATACGCAGATGACATAGCAATTCTAATTTCGGGGCAATTTGAGGGTATCCTGTGTGATCTCATGAGAAGAGCCTTCAAAATAATCGAGAAATGGTGCACTAAGCACGAATTATCGGTTAACCCCGCAAAAACGGAACTAATAATGTTCACTAACAAACGTAGTTTAGGACCACATAGGCTCCCAAAACTCTTTAACACAGAATTAACACTAAAAGAAGAGGTCAAGTACTTGGGAGTGATCCTTGATAGCAAATTGCTCTGGAACAAGCATCTTGACTACAAACTCAACAAATGCACAATTGCACTCTACCAGTGTAAAAAAATGTTAGGAAAAACGTGGGGGCTCTCTCCAAAGATTACTCTGTGGCTATACACAGCGGTGATCAGGCCAATGTTGGCTTATGGCGCCCTGGTCTGGTGGACGAGAACAGAACTCTCGACCACCATCACCCGACTCCAACGGTTCCAACGACAGGCCTGTTCAGCTATCACTGGCTGCATGAGAACTACCCCAACAGCAGCCATGGAGATAGCCCTTCAATTAACACCCCTGGACCTGTACATACAGCAAGAGGCTGCGCTAGCCGCTATCAGGCTAATGCATCTAGGCATATGGGGCAAAAACCTCACCAGTCCACACGCTAAAATCCTGGACCGGGCGATTGAGTATCAACCTCTCATCGCTGCCCCGTGTGACAGAATTCAAAAACAACCCATGTTCAACAAAACCTATAACATACAAACAATAGAGGAAGAAAGGGATCAGTCAGGAGCCAATGAAGTACGAATCTACACTGATGGCTCGAAAACAAAAGACGGCTCAGGTGCTGGCGTACACTCCCTTGACCTCAACATTAACTTTCACATACCGCTCGCCACACACAGTTCAATATTTCAATGTGAATGTGTCGCCTTAACACAAGCTGCAAAAACTGTAAAGCGCTTTGGCATCCAGAACTATGGTATCAGGTTCCTATCTGATAGTCTGGCTGTGCTCAAGGCTTTAGGAAATAAACTAACCAACAACAATCTAATCTTTGAATGCCACCACGCCCTGGAGAGTATATCGAAATCCAATCAAGTCACCCTCCAGTGGATCAAGGGGCATAGTGGATCCCTTGGCAATGATGCCGCAGACGAGCTTGCGAAGAGGGGCTCCGGGATGGCAGTGCTGGGCCCGTACCCGCTTATCCCCTTGCGCTTCTCGCAATTTCGTGCGTGGATTCGCCAAAGATCAACAGAACTACACAATAACAGATGGTCACGAGCAACAGACAGTCGAAAATGGCTTTTCCAAATGTACACCCGCGTCTAACTAAAAAACTCCTCAGCCTGAGTAGAAATAACCTTAAAATAATTATAGGGACAAGGACGGGCCACACCCTTCTTAACAAACATTTATTTAACATAGGCGCCACGGACAGCCCACTTTGCAGGGGCTGTTTTAACGCCGAAGAATCAGCCACCCACGTAATCCTGGAATGCGAGGCCGTGGCATCACAACGGGAAGAAATCCTCGGAACAGTGAGGTCGCTCCGAGAAGCCTGTGAAGCTCCCAGGAAGCTTTTGTGCTTTTGGACGGAGCTAGGCTGGCTATGTTAGCCAGCACAACCCCCACGCACAACGGACCAAATGGGAGTCTAAGCGCGGAAAAGGGAGTCCCTACCACTACCACTACCACTACATGGGGCAGTCGCATAGAACCAGACATAATTTTAATATTTATTCAATTCAAACGGCAAAGACTCGTTTGGCACATGCCTGATTATGTATTTAAAGGTGGAAACACATTATTAACACGCGACCCGACGCCACGCCACCCGACGCCTTCTGACGCGTTGAAGTACTAATCCATCCCATACATTTAATATGGTCAGAAACACATAGTCAACACGCCATGTGACGACACGCAATCACACGCGGTAACACGCTGTCAGTTTGGATCAGCGTGTTGCCGGGAGAGGGGGCAAACACGCCACCCGACGCATCAGACACAGTGTGTTCCTAGTTAACACCCGATGCCACGCGTCAGATATGATCAGTGGTGCCAACTTAGGGTAATTTACCCTAATTTAGAGTAAAGTTTAATCAGCAGGATCATTTTTAGGGTACTAACTCGGCGAGGGTAATTTTTATGTTTATGCTATAATAGAAATCATTAACTTATTTGAGTCAAATTTTTAATTGGAATTCGGTTGTATTTTTACCCGACGGCCGAAGTTGGGGAATGCGTTTATGTAAAAAAAAAAAATTGTTTACTTTTTTGTGTGGCACATTATGGTACGGCACAGTTAGTTACGTTACGGTATAGTAATCTTACTTCTTGGATGTATGTTTGTTACTCAATCACGCCAGAACGGCTAAACGGATCTTGATGAAATTTTGCTGACAGATAGATTATAGCCAGGAATAGCGCACAGGCTACTTTTTATCCCGGCATAATGTTCCCTTGGGTGATAAAGCACTTTTGACATGGGCGAAGCCGCTGGCAGAAGCTAGTGTACAATAAATAGACATGCATTCCCGGGTGATTTGCTGTAATATTTTGAAGAGTTCTGTTGAATACCTCCGAATTTCTTCATCAGATCTTCATCAAATTTAAATGGGACCAATTCGGGTACATAACCTTCCAAGCAAAAATAATTTTCAAAATCGGTCAACAATTGACGGAGAAGTCGGTGAAAAATTGCTGTTGGTGATTTGAAGACCCGGACTACAAATAAAATCCCGCCCACCCGCCATCTAAACTAGCACAAATCCGGGGAATGTTGGATAGATGGCAACCCTATACTAGCGAAGCGTGTTGTAGCATCATGTGGGGTGTTGTATATGTGCACGGTCCGCGTCAGAAGGCGTCGGGTGGCGTCGCGTGGCGTCGGATCGCGTGTTGATAATGTGTTTCCACCATTAGTGATCATTATTTTGGTAGCAATAAGGTTGCATTAATATGCAAAATAACAGCGAACGGTCCGATGTCAGATGCTAGTTCTCACTTTGAAATAAGAACTTGCGGGGTAGTTTTTGTCAAAATCATCGGCAGACTCCGTTTATGATTTGGGCCTTTGTGGTAGGCCTTATGTATTTCATTTTCAAATACTTTTCGCTCCAATTTAAGTTTGCCCCTAACCTATCGATGACAATGGGTATGGCTTAGAATCTCAGATGCCGATTGTCAACTGTTAGTAGTCATGGCATTAAATACATAAATTAATTTCGTACTCCATTACAGATAATTTGGACGTTAGTTGGAAATAAGAACTTGCGTGGTTTTTATTTTTAAATCTTCGGAAGAGACCGTTTATGATGTGGGCCTCTGTGGTCGGCCTTATATATTTAATTTTCAAAAACTTTTTGCTCTTATTTAAGTTTGCCCCTAAGCTATTGATCAGGGGACCACAATAGATCCCAATGGGTCGAAGTGTCTGAGTTATTTATCGGCCCCTCCATAAGATAAGATAAGCTATTGATGATAGTGGTCGTGGCTTAGAACCTTAGATGTCGATTGTCAACCGTTAGTAGTCACGGCCTTATACATAAATTTATTTTCGTACTGTATTACAGAGAATTTTGTCATGTTCTTTAAAGTTGAGGTTATTGTCTAAAGTAATACCAAGATATTTTAACAGACTTCCCAGAAAGGGAGAAGTTTTCAATTAGATGTTTCCATTGTTAATTTTTGTTTTTTCGGGCATATAACCCCGACTTCTAAAATTCGTTTATAATATATAAACGAATTTGCAAAATTATTTTTGTTCGAAAGAAGTTAATTTCGAAATGATCCCATTTAAATTTGGTAAAGATCTGATGAAGAACTTCGGAGATATACAACAGAACTCTTAAATAAATGACGGCAAATATCTCGGAATTGTTTCTATAGCATGTCTGTTTATTCTTTACACTATTTCATAATACCATCCATACCATCACGCCAGTATGCTCTAAACAGATACGCAGACGTGTACAGTTCACCCTGGTACACTCTCATTGCACCGGTTATGTTCAAGTTACATGTTATTCGGGTTATCTATTCTGCCATCACTGTGGCATTATAGGTACCTTACTATAGAACTTGTTCATTGTGTACCACCAAAAAGTGAAAAACAAAGAACCTTTTTATAAAAAAAATACAATTGACTACACCATCTATGACGCCACATACGAACTGATGGCATGACGTCATGTAGCGTCATCTATGACGCCACATACGAACTGATGGCCTGACGTCATGTAGCGTCATCTATGACACCACATACTGTGGATATTCGCTAACTAATTCAATATGATAAAAGTGACAAAAAAAACAACGAAATTAAAAGTAAAAAAATCTAAATTAAAAGTTCTTGTTTAAATGCTCTAAAAAGAAAATAAACTATAAACTAAACCAAAGCCATCAATGTATTACATTAGAGAATTTAAATGATATAAAAACTTGTCGCCAGATATACCTATAATATATTACAAAAAACAATATTGTATGACGACCTACGTATTGTTTCACTTGAGTGCATTTCTGATGATTGTTGCGCATGTTCACTTCTGGAACGCGTTGATACACTAAAATACTATAAATTGAAAAATAACTTCAACTTCGGAAGTCGGTGTCAAAATACAAAAAAACGCCGACTTTCAAAAATTAAGTTATTCTTCACTTAGTAGTGTTTTTAATGAGAAGTCGGTTGTATTTTTTTGTAAAAAGTTTTAGTGTATCTACGCGTTCCAGAGGTGAACATGCGCTACAATCTGCAGAAATGCACTCATGTGAAACAATACGTAGGTCGTCATACAAGCTTTTTTTTTTATAAAAACGGTATATTTGGCGACAAGTTTTTATATCATTTAAATTCTGTAATATAATAAATTGATGGCTTTGGTTTAGTTTATTTTCTTTTTAGAGCATTTAAACAAGTTTAATTTAGATTTTTTACTTTAAATTTTGTTGTTGTTTTGTCATTGTTATCATAATTGAATTAGTTAGCGAATCTCCACAGATCAGATGTGATAGATCATAAAACTAATAACAATAAATAAAAAATAAATATATTTTTATCTGCAGTAAATGCAACTGGGGCTCTATACATGACATTCTTTCAACGACAGTGTTGCAGTAGCGACAGAAAAACAGTACAAAATTTGTAGGAATGTCAAGCGCTATCGAAATATAACTTGATCAATCCCTTACAATTTAGCCATCCATCATACCGTTGTTTTCGCGGATAGAATGAAAATTTGTTTAAAACCTGTCATAAGTTCAATATTTTTTTACAGATAGAGGCGTCAACTTCAGCACCATGGCCACAGCTCTCACTCAAAACAGGCCCTCCATTCTCACCAGTTACTTCTTCATGCTGCTACAACTTGCCATCTTCTACTTCCTGGCCTGGTACCTGTCCCTGGTCAGGCCAGGTAACTATGGTCAGGCTTTACCCTGGAACTTCCTCTTCAAGGTATGTGGGCATTGTTTTTCATTTGCACATGTAGCGGCACCTATTCCACCACATACGAACTGATTTCCTGACGTCATGTAGCGGCATCTATGACACCACATACGAATTATGGCCTGACATCACGTAGCGTCATCCATGACGCCACATACGAACTGATGGCCTGACGTCATGTAGCGTCATCTATGACAACACATACTGCGGAGATTCGGTAACTAATTCAATATGATAACAGTGACAAAAAACAACAACATCAAATGTAAAAAAATATAAATTAAAAGTTCTTGTTTAAATGCTCTAAAAATAAAATAAACTATAAACTAAGCCAAAGCCATCAATTTATTACATTACAGAATTTAAATGACATAAAATAAAAATTAGTCGCCAGATATATCTGTCGCAAATAGGAGGGCTATCTTGGATAAACACTCGATCTTGTGGGCTTTCGTAGGTACAAAGCAGGTACTTAATATGCCTTTTTGGAGATAGTCCTTGTTCCAATCTTATCAAAGCATCGAATTCGGCCACCTATTCGTTTCGCTTTCTCTCAACAAAACACACTTTCAAGTTTATAACGCTACACTTTAGGCTACTTCTCAATTATCTTCCTCACAACTCTTTTTTCAACTTTTTGCAAACGCGCTACCGCGCGTTCCTTTTTCTAACTTCGAGCAACATGGCGGAGACTTCGCTCAGGTCGCCATTATTCTTGGCTCTTTCATTGGTTTAAGAACACCTCGGGCAAAGTTCACAGCTTTTAACATCCAATCAAAATCGAGTATTTTGACATAAGCCAAATAAAGTGTTGTCAATCGAATAAAATCGAACTGAGATTGAATCGTAGGCTAAATGTTGCCAATTAAACAAAACTGAATCAATAAGTTTAAATGCGTCATACTTTTTTGTTCTAGACTATTAGTCATATACCTTCCTCTTACACGGCCAACCTGACAGACAAACGGTCCCACGTTTGAGCGACGAGAGAAATCGTTACTCAATTTTAATAAAAAAAACAGACAGAGAGACAGAACAACAATAAAAAAATAAGTAATAGGTTAAGTTCGGCCGCTCCTGACCAAATAAAAAAATAACGTGGTCGTGACATCTTCCTTCTACGTGAAACCTTCAATCAACACCCTATATTACCAGCCTATAACAAAAATCAAGTACTTCTTTACTCATGAAAACGGAATTCTCATAGCTTTCACACTGTTCATTTGTTTTCTCCATGTAAATCTAGGTCTCCACACCGTACACCGTACACAACCATCTTCGTACTATCGAAACAGCCACCTCACCGTTTAGACAACCATATTACCACATTCTAAACGGTTACCGAAGCACCAGAGGTACCAGGTTCCCAACAGGCGTCCATTCGGTCTCGAAGCACTAAGTGTGCCAGAAACCATCCAAACGCCCAACACAACATACCATACCACAAACACCAAACAACAGGTCACCGAGGCCCTAGAGGGACCAGGCTCCCCCAGACACACAACAGGTCACCGAAGCCCCAGAGGGACTAGGCTCCCCCCAGACAAAAGGTCACCGAAGCCCCAGAGGGACCAGGCTCCCCCAGACAACCGGTCCTCTCGAAGCAACAAGACTGCCAGATACCCATACCACATACACTAAACAACAGGTCACCGAAGCCCCAGAGGGACCAGGCTTCCCCAGACATACAACAGGTCACCGAAGCCTCAGAGGGACCAGGCTCCCCCCCACACATATCCAGCAATGTTTCTTGGTCCCACAGCAACCGCTGTGGCTCCTGATGGTCAACCCTGTGACCAACCATAGTCATCCTGACCAGGCCTCGTAACCCACCTCGGTTACAGCAGTCATTTTTGACCACTCACCTCGTAACCCTCCTTGGTTACAGCAGTCATCTTTGACCACTCACACCTCATAGCCCATCTTGGCTACAGCAGTCACCGCAGTGACTACTCATCACCGTACAGTCAGTCCTTTGACCGTACACACCTCACCGTACAGTCAGTCCTTTGACCGTACACACCGACCTCACCATTGCTAGATTGATTTGAATCAGTCTTCAACATAGTATATTCGGTTACGCCAATGGGTACTTTTTCTTTCAGCTTTTCTCTAACTCATCATAAACCAAACAAAGCCTTTAATTCAACACATAGTTGCCACCATTCAGAACTCCAATAACCATAAACAGCACCTTTAAACCATAACAAAATTTGTTATTTCAACCTTTATTCTCAGTACTAAATACAACGGCAACCTCACATTCAGGATTTCTTACCCAGCCAAAAGCATATTCAAGAACTCCATTTTCTGTTCATGATTTCATACCAAACCCTCAGTGCGATAGATATAATAACTACCAACATCAAACATTACAAATTTTGCAAAATAAAAAGAAAATGAAATCATGCACCGCATGTCACCGACTTTACATCTGTGTTAACATTATCTTATCCAGCTTGGTCAGATATCAAATAACACAAAATTACGTTAGGTATGTTCACAATGACCAGCACAGAACATTCAAAAAGTTAGAACACCACAACCATTACTGACACTTTAAATTCCACATTTATTATTCAAGTTAGGTAGGTACTAGACTTCCTACATGACACCACTCAATCACACAATTCACACCTTTATTTTAAAGTGATTTTACAATTATTAAAACTTTTGAACAATGTTCAAGATTACCGAGGCCAAGCATCGTTGAACAACGCAGAACAAGAAAACCATTCCAAATTTCCTCCAAAAAAATGACTCCTGTACCAAGTAAATAAAATAAAACCCAAGTGTCCACAATCCACAATAACTTAGTAAATACATTCGCTACACAGAATGCACTTTCAACTTAATTGCCGAATCAACTCTTGACTCCGTCATCTCTCTGACCCACAAACTGAGAAACTGTTCTATGTAGATTAAAATGTTGCCAATTGAACATCTATCTCATCTTCAGCCACAACCTCAACAGTTATAATTGGCCCTCGAGCATCTTATAATACCTGAATACGTCTTCTAGACACCATCTAAATGTCTAGTTGCACTTTTCATTCGCCGTAGTCAATTTAAATCATTATTATTTGTAGGTATCGTTAGATTGACATGTTATCAGTTGGTTAGTCCTCTACAATACGATATATAACAACTAGAGACATTGACTTTACCTTTATTCAACCGTTGGTAGCAACAAAACTAAACGCCAACTGTCTAGGCTATAGTCACGTTAATCCTCGTGATATTTTTGGGTTGTAAGATTGCAAATCGAGTCGAACAACAAAATATTTCACTAAACATAAACACCGGTTTGAAAATAATCTTGATCACAATAAAACTTGTAACTAGAAGTTATTGCGTGTCTTTGCAACAAAGCAAAAGTTAAAAGTCTAATCCTCACAGTGACTCACACCTTATAACGATTTATTAATAATCTAGTGTTTAACTAGTAACTTATAAAGTTAAAAATCATAATCATATCACAGTTATGATATTTGTTTTGTCTCAAACTTTTTCAACCATTGACACTTACATTTACATGTCACTCTCTGATAGAGATGGGCAAGGGATGGCGATCTGTTATCGATTAATCGACGAATCGATATAAATCACAAAAAAAAATATAAACCATTTTGCAACCGATATTTAGTACTGAATCGATTCAGCGAATCGATATTTCACTCTAGAAAATCGAGATTAGATTTTTCTGTTATAAATTAAATTAAATTAAATTAAAATTCATTTATTTCAGAACCAGTCCATATCATACCAAGTGAAATTAAAATATTAGATGCATTAATAATAATTAAAATTAGGAAACATTACAAAAGTCATTAAAAAACATTATAAATTACAATTAGAAACACATTACAAAGTCATTAAAATACATAAAAAAATAAAAAAAAACACAATAATAAAAAATATTAAATACTCTATTTTATCTAATTCTAAATTTAGGTTTGGATCCAGAGTGCTCAACATGCAGCCTGGTCCAGTACCGCACTATTGGGCAATCCAGACCCAGATCCATCCTCCATGCAAACAGCTGCAGGTAGCTGTTGGAACTGCCTCGTATGCGTCGCATCAGAGACTCAACTCTCTTACGCATAATCGCCGCAAAACCATCTATATTTGCCTCCGCAAACATACCCGACGCGCTACAGTAGCGAGGCAGCTTCATCAGCGTCCTGAAGGCATTATTGTATAGAACGCGCAGGCTGTCGTACGATTTTTTCGTATGCTTGACCCATAGGCTGCACGTGTAAAACGATTGGCAAAATGCCCTAAACAATGTCGCTTTTACTTCCGCAGTACAGCGCGCGAACCTACGAGCCAGCATATTAGCCCTAACAGACAAAGCCCTGCGCTCCCTATCTATATCAGTATCATCTACAAGTGTCTCGGTGACCCAGTGGCCCAGATACTTGAACTGCGAGACTCTTTTAAGGACACTGCCATTCAGCATGACCTGTGGGACAGTGTCATAAGTTTTTGAACCCGCCTTAAACACCATGAGCTCGCTTTTAATGGTGTTATATCTGAGCCCATGGGCACCCGCATACCGTTCGCAGATCAAAATCAATTTTCGAAGGGCACTGATCGATGGACTCAGCAGTACCATATCGTCCGCGTAGCTGATATTGTTGACAAGAATACCATCAATCGAACAGCCCACACCAGCGCCACTGAGTTCACGGATCAGACGGTCAATATACAAGTTGAAGAGAGTCGGCGAGGTTAACCCGCCTTGCCTTACACCACACTCCAACCTATACTCAACCGATAGTGACCCCGACCACCGCACAAAATTGCTCTGGTTGCCATACCAGTACTTTAAGAGACTTGTATACTCAGGAGGTAGATCCGTATCCTCCGACAACTTTTGCCACAACCTGTCGTATGCAACAAGATCAAATGCCTTAGATAAATCTAAGAAGCAGGCATAGACAGGTGTGCTTCTGTCAGTATAGTATCGGACGGTATGCTTGAGATTCAGTATGGCCATTTCTGTTGACAAACCAGGGCGAAAGCCAAACTGTGCATCATGTAGCTGTAGGTGTTGTCTTAACTGAATATCAATAACACCGTCCAACACTTTAGCAATGACTGTCGCGAGTGATATAGGCCTGTAGTTACTTAATTTTGAGGCGTCTCCTGTTTTGCTCTTTGTTATTGGGACAACTATAGTTTTCATCATTGCCTCAGGAAGGTATGAATGCCTTAAACAGAATGTAAATAACATAGCGAGCACCCTTGGCAGATGAACACCCGCATGCTGTAAGTGTTCTATACTGAGCGAGTCATGGCCCGGGGATTTTCCTCGCTTCATGTCTCTGATCACATTGGCAACCTGTTTCGCAGTGATCCGAGCAAACGGTTTCACCAGACTAGTACCTCCCCCCTCTGTAGTGGTCGTCGCGGCTACCATTGGAGAAAGTACCCTAAAATGCTCCTTGAATAAGTTGGCAATTTGATCGGCGTCACTAACCCCTTCCACACTAATTGGAACACTCAGCCTCGGATTCAATTTGTTGGTCTCCTTCCAAAACTTGCTAAAGTTTTTTGTGGCATGCTGTGATGCCAGACTGTCCATTTTTAACTGAGTTTTATTGTCCCTACACCACTTGAGCTGATGTTTAAACCAACTTCGCGAGTTTCGCATTTGGTCATAAGTCTGACCGGACGTATTTTTGCCCTGGGCGACCCACTCATGAAACCGAAGCCTAGCCTCCTCATATGCCTTTTTGCAATGCTTGTTCCAGCCTGGCACATGTCTTTTCTTTTTATTTGTAAATATTCTACTTCTAGAGCACGCCGCCGCAGCGTCTCTAAGCACATTCACTACATTACGATACAATTTATCAATTACTTGTCTGTGGTCTACTTTATTACACATTACATCTGCGCAGTTATGTAATTTACATGGAAAGTTGATATCACGCAGCTTAGTTGAACAAATGTACAAATATTTATTGAGCTGGTCTTTATCTCTTTCGCCCCATATAGCCTTATCCGGCAATGAGCCTCTCACCTGTACTTTTGGTACCAAAATATTAAGGTCACATAACAGTTCAACAGCGAAATGATCGGAACATGACATCTCATACCTTATACTTGTGCTCAGAACAGTTTCTTTTGCGACTTCAGTAGTGATGACATGGTCCAACCATGACGTAGTCCCGTAAGCATTACTAAGGAATGTATATGTACCTGAATCTAATCCCAACCATTCTATGTCTGCACACGTCCACCGTTGCTCAGCACAGAACTTCAAAAGCTCATTGCCAAATAAGGCGCCTGGGTTAGCGTTGAAATCCCCTAGTATATACACTGTGTCCGTACCACTAGTCTCTATAATAGCACTAACCTCGCCGAGGCAACTCACAAAAATTTCAAAATTGTCAAGACTATCCGTTGGCATATAAACCGACATCACTAATAATTCGCGATCATCAAACACTACCTTCACGGCCACTATACGCTCACTCTCACAGTCAACGACCGAAACCGATTGAAACACACTTTTACGCCATAGAAGAGCCACTCCACCATATGGCCTGCCCTTCAGCATACCCGACGAAGTATCTACTGAAGATTTCCCGGTGTACGCAAAATCTTGGTCAATTTCTCCTAGGTATGGAATGTCGTCCGGTAGTAGCCATGTCTCCTGTAATGCTAAAAAGTCTGCCGTGTGACATAGCGTCCTGACGTACTCAATTGAGTTCTTAACAGAATAACAGTTAAAACTCACGAACTTAGTTCTGTTTATTCTCTTTCCTGTGTTGTGATCCATTATTCTTATTTTTAAATTCAATAAATTTTCTAACAGTTATGCCCTCAGGCCATAAAGTGTCATCTAGAAAAAGTGAGAGCTTTACACTAGGCACCTGCATTTTATACGAACTGTACTTCCTCTGCACTTTCGCTTTTATCTTCTGCAAGGTGACATGAACTCGGGTTTTTTCCAATATGTAGTCAACAATGTCCGTCTCTGATGTGCATCTGTCAACGTTATTGATAAACAAAGGTACCTGTATAGCAGCAGCTTTGAAATTTTCACTGCCTGTATTTCGGGCTTTACCTTCCAGTGTATTAAAACGATTTTTTAATCTCTTTTGCTGTACCAAAACCCACTGCTCCTTCGGTTTCTCAACACTCCATTGTTTTTCCGTATTTATTACACTCGCAAAAGAATCATGTAAACAAGTATTCACACTCGTACTACAATCCACCCGACACATTGGCGCTGATGACTCAAGCGACGACAGCGGCCGCGACGGCGGCGGCGGCACATTCATGTTCGAGGTCGCGGTACGTGCGCACTCTTTCATTTGCGCTCGAACTTGCGGGCCGGGCGTTGCAGGGGAGCGCATGAGCGCGGGCACAGGGGATCCTGGCACCACCGCTCGCGCCGCAGCGACACAAGTAGCGCCCGGCAATGACTCATTTCGCTCAGAGTGTCTTTGAGTTGTACTTTGTACCGCTTCCGAAACTGGGGGTAGACCGGCAGGTCCGCTATCCAAAAAATAACTATTTGATATATTAGTACCTCCGCCTCTCTTTTTATTAACATAACGGTCAAAGTTATTGTTTACCAAAGATGCATTACTCAAATTAATAAGTTCATTTTTAATTTCGTTAAACTCTTCTTTCGTAACATACGATTCCTTAATCGTTCTTAATTCATTTTGGATGACCAACATATCCTTTAAGAGCTTTGTCGGATCAACATGGTCAAAATGAACTGGAGGTAGCTTCTGTAAGTCCCTCGCAACAAAAACTGGAATTAAATCCGGATCAGTCTCTTTAAAAAGGCTTACAACGTCAAATAAATCTCTTTTCGAGCGTCCATCCTTTCTTCTATTTATCCTTTTCTTCGAGGTAGGCACTGATTCGAATAGCAAGCTCTTTGCACTTTCGATCTCCTCCGAAGAAAAACTCGACACACACAAATTCACCAAACTTTCTTCGTTCATAGTGTCTATTTTATATTGAATAAAGGCTAATAACTCACTAACCACTAAATTGCACTGATTGCATTTTACAATATTATTAGACGTCATCTTTGTGCGATGAGTCACTGACTCGACTGTACGTTCGCTCGCTAGCGCTTACGGACGCGATATCCACTCTGACGACCACTTACCCGGTTTGGGTAAAGTCGAATTTTACGAAACTGGCTTATTACCCATTTTGGGTAAATCCGGTCGGCACATGTTTTTTTCTGATTTTGTGTCACTAAACCGTCTGTGAGTGTTGCATCTCTATTTAGTCTTCTAGTTTAATAGACAAGTATGGAAAAAAAAATTGCCGCTACTCTGTGGATCCGCCCGTGACAGTAATATTTATTTTTTTATATCAGTGCACGCTCGGTCGCCATTTTTCGACCGCACAAGGACCGCGCTCAAAGTTTTTGTGATAAAAATTTGTTTTATTTTTTTTTGTGGCGTTTGTTTTTTAGTGAAAAAAACGATGGATCGATAAGTGTTGGACTGTTTTAAATAGTTTTTTTTTCGTATTTGGTGTAAATTCCAGCTGAAATAAATATTTTACGAACGCAGTCGGACATTTTTTTTGCGTTTGTTGTTGTGTTTTGTGTCGTTGAAAAATAAAATTATTTTTTTTTGTGCTTTTTTCCAATTTTACTCATGAAACTGGTGTTAGTTACAGTGCTACGTTAATTAAAAACAGAATTAAAGCATTTAATTGAAGTGGTAATGATCCAAATTGGAATATAGTGAAAAGTGAATCACAATACCCATTTTGGGTATTTGGACCGTCATCGTCGTTTTTCTGTAAGTAATGTGTATTTTTTTGAATTTCTTTGTGTTTTTTTAGGCAACATGCCCTTTTGTTGTGTTATTTCATTAGTAAATATCATTAGCACATGGACTGTGAAATAAAATGCCAAACAAACAAAAAATAAACAAAAAACATCAAAAAAACAAAACAAAGGCCGTCTTCATGACCCTTTTCAAGTGTTTACATTGTGACTCATATCTTGTAAACTAAACAATTCTAACAGCTAAACACTGTGTGTGCGATAAGATTATGTACCAAACTACGTAATACAATAGCATTTTAAGCCACTTGACCTACAGAGTTCACAGAACTGGAGTGTAAACATACTCATTTTTGTGGCGCGCCGGCGCGCCGTCGGGCGGTTTTTTTTGCGGCGTAATTTTTTTGTAATTTTTTAAAGTGTGTGGGATGAAAAAAATGTATGGGGAGGTGTGTTATTTTCATTGATTATTGTGGAATAGGGTGTATTTACGCAAATAAAATTAAAACTTTTTGAAATTATGCTTTCTATTTTTATTTATATCTACTTTTGTACACAAAACTTGGAAAATTTCCCTTACCACTGACTTTACACAATATTTAAAAATAAATTACATGGTAAAACTAGATACATCCCTTGGAAATATGATAGAATATTTCATAGCGATTCTAACAAAATAAATTTCATACATGGGTCCCATACAAAACTTTCGAGAAATCGGCGTTTTAGTGAGACCGGGCCGACAGCGCAAAATGGCGCCGAGGTACCTGCGCAGTTAGGCGATGTTCGGGATTTTAGCTGCGCCTATGAGTGGATAAGTGTGTATATGTTATGATATGAACCAAAATATTATTTAAGAATAATTTAATGAAAATAACACAAACTTAAGTGAATTCAACGTAAACAAATATCTTTGGCTTATACCTGATACTTTAATTTAGTTGTGAAAACAAACCTGATTCGCCAAAGATGTTAAAAGATAGACTATTATTACGATTTTTCTTTTTGCGTTCCGTAACTGTATTCACACTTGCATTAAAAATACCAACGCGAATAGTTAGAAAGTAAGTTAATTTCAAAGAAAAGCATATTCACAAATTCCCTTGGTGATCAAATCAACAACAACCTCAGTGGTAGTAATATTTACGGGAAATCTGAAGTGACACCTATTGATAACAAAAAAATGCATGGCTGAAATTCCTAGTGTTCAAACATGTAAAAAAAAACGGATTGCTAATATCTTCATTTCTCGATTTTCAGTAAACTAACAACCTATTTAATAATCTGTATGTACGATTGTAACAGCACTAGTGGTCACTAAACCGTATATTGTTCTAACATCATGCAACGTAATACAAATGAAATTTAATTTCTTTGCGTTTTGTACTCACGTTTCAATGCTCCGGGTACATTATAAAGATAATATTGCGAAAATCGTTTCGTTGTTTGTTTTGTAGGTGAATATAATAATGATTAAAATACTCGTAACAAAATATTTCAAAGCTCGAACACAACATAGATTTAAATAGATGGCGGGACATGCACCAACTTCTCATTTTGTTTATGTAAAAATGATATGTTCGTTTTTAAATTGATCATAAAAAAATTCATACACCTATTCAATAAGTTCCTCCAAGCAGCATATTACGGCAAAATGGGGTCCCGAATCTAATTTCGATGATTATTGAAAGAAACAGTATCAATACCATTACATAGATGGCGCTGTTTGAATTTTCTACTCTTTTCATGTAACTTAGATTACACATTTCCATGAAATAAATTAATGCAATAGTTATAAATTGCAATGAAAACAACAATTAATTATAAAACTTAGGTACTTCAAAACCACAATAGATCACAATGGGCCGAAGTGCCCCGAGTCACGTCTCGGCCCCTCAATAAGATAAGACAGGTACTTCCAAACCCAATACATACTTCGGCTGCCACAAATGTATGCCGATGCACAGATAGTTGAATGCAGATCAAAGTCACATACCTTTAAGCCTGTACTCACGGAAAGGTCAGGCAGCAGCGCTTAGTACACCAGGCACAAAAGCAAAATTTTGCCACTGACCATGCACTTGTCCAGACTCCTAGCTGCTTTCAGAAAATATTAAATTGATTGATCACCGCAGCGGCATGTATGACACCGCTAAATTTCCTTATTCATGGCGCTGTAGTCGGAGTTTTTGTGTTGCCTCTTGAAATGGAACCTGAGCTCCGCACTTGTATCACCACACGCAGCTGGTCACAACAGGTCTTGTGGTATCCACAGCCTTGTTTAAGGGCTCAGACGTCTGTGCTATCTGTTGCATGTTGTGCAAATGGTTCCCTGAACATCACCACCACAGTTGCGTTTCCTCAGCATCTAGTCAGGATTGGGCATCGATGTCATCATCAACATTATCTGCAGCCCGACTTCGCACATTGTCTAGTATAGGCCACACTATACGGTTGAATTCGGGCAACATGAATTCCTGTTGCCAGTAGCCGACGAGTTGCGAAACGTCTCTATAAGTAGGTAGCTCTAGCTACTTCCATGCCATTTTCTTGCGCACCAAAGAAAGCGCGCCAGCCATTACTCGTCTCATTTGGTCCATTCTCCATTATCGCTTTGTGCTTGCACTGATCCCGGACTTCTGATGTCGCAAATAGGAGGGCTATCTTGGATAAACACTCGATCTTGTGGGCTTTCGTAGGTATGCATGCACAAAGCAGGTACTTATGCCTTTTTGGAGATAGTCCTTGTTCCAATCTTATCAAAGCATCGAATTCGGCCACCTATTCGTTTCGCTTTCTCTCAACAAAACACACTTTCAAGTTTATAACGCCACACTTTAGGCTACTTCTCAATTATCTTCCTCACAACTCTTTTTTCAACTTTTTGCAAACGCGCTACCGCGCGTTCCTTTTTCTAACTTCGAGCAACATGGCGGGGACTTCGCTCAGGTCGCCATTATTCTTGGCTACCCTGCTTTCATTGGTTTAAGAACACCTCGGGCAAAGTTCACAGCTTTTAACATCCAATCAAAATCGAGTATTTTGACATAAGCCAAATAAAGTGTTGTCAATCGAATAAAATCGAACTGAGATTGAATCGTAGGCTAAATGTTGCCAATTAAACAAAACTGAATCAATAAGTTTAAATGCGTCATACTTTTTTGTTCTAGACTATTAGTCATATACCTTCCTCTTACACGGCCAACCTGACAGACAAACGGTCGACAATAGTCTAGAACAAAGAAGATAGATATATAGGATCATATAGATATGTAGGAGGAAGGTATATGACTAATAAGTCATATACCTTCCTCCTACATATCTATTCTATAAAAAAAACTTTTTTACAAAAATACAACCGACTTCAAAATAAAAACACTACAAAGTGAAAAATAACTTAAATTTCGGAAGTCGGTGTCCTGCTTTTGTTTTTTCGTTTTTTTTTGACACCGACTTCCGAAATTTAAGTTATTTTTCACTTTGTAGTGTTTTTATTTTGAAGTCGGTTGTATTTTTGTAAAAAAGTTTTTTTTATTTATCACTTTTTTAGTTGTGGTTCATAATAGACCAGTTCTATAGGCTAGGTACCTATAATACTCAAGAAAAGACAAAATAGATTAACCTAATAAAACTTAAACAAAACCTATGGAATGAGAGTATACCAGGGTGAACTGTTCACACCTGAGTACCTCTTTAGAGCGTACCAGTGTGATGTTATGTTATGAAGTGGTGTAAACAACAAACAGAATAGCTATTGCAGCTATCCCGAGTAATTTGCCGTAATTTTTTGAAGAGTTCCTTATGAATATCTCCGAAGTTCTTCACCAGATCTTGAAGAAAATTAAATGGGACCAGACGACAAGCACCAGCTTTCAAATAAAAAAAAGAATCATCGAAATCAGTTCACCCAGTAAAAAGTTCTGAGGTAACACACATAAAAAAAAAAAAATACAGTCGAATTGAAAACCTCCTCCTTTTTGGGAAGTCGGTTAAAAAAACAAGATTGTATGACGACCTACGTATTGTTTCACGTGAGTGCATTTCTGCATATTGTTGCGCATTTTCACCTCTGGAACGCGTAGATACACTATTTATTTATTTATTAGTATTAGAGTATCAACGCATTCCAGAGGTGAACCTCTGGAACGCGTTGATACTCTAATACTTTTTTACAAAAAAATACAACCAACTTCTCAATAAAAACACTACAAAGTTAAGAATAACTTAATTTTCGGAAGTTGGCGTTCCTGTCTTTGTGTCTTTGTTTTTTGACACCGACTTCCGAAATTGAAGTTATTTTTCACTTTCTAGTGTTTTTATTGGGTAGCTTATTGTATTTTATTTATAAAAAGTTTTAGTGTGTCAACGCTGTGAATGATGTGCACGCCTGTAACTGGCATTTTTGCACAGGACCATCTTGTCCAAATGACTCAGGACAGAATTTGTAAATATGTTGTTGGCATGCCTTATTGAATAAATAAATAAATACGAACAATTGGGCTGACCTCATGTAGCGGCATCTATGATGCCACATACGAACTGATGGCCTGACGCTATGAAAGAAAGAAATAATTTATTTGCCGATAATGTAGGTATACTAGACCAGGTTCGATAATTTTTGAAAAGGAAAAATAATGTAGTAGGATGAAACCCATTGGCAAAGGAAGAGAATATAACAAAAATGAAAGGAAAAATAATTTACGGTCTCTATGGCCTTTTGGTGGACTAAAATTTTCCGTAGGTCACTCAGGTATATAAGTTATCTTAAAATAGCAATAAATAGGCGCATATAATTTAAATAAGATTCTACAACTTTCTCAAGATATATTAAATGTCTTTAGTATTGTATTAACTTTATCAACGTATTTGGTTGTTAATTATAGTAGTATATTTAAAGGGTTCTGAACCTACCTTAAAAACGCAATATCGCAAACAATAATAGACCTAACTTAAGCAACTCTAACCATCTCCAGGACTGGCATGTGTCCAACGAGATATCATGCTCAGACCATAGATCCGTTCCACAATTAACTTCAACTTAATTACACCACAGCCAAGAAGGGTTCCTCGCAACACAGACCAATCAAAGTTCGTTAGATTTATGATTTATGAAGAACTGCGCAGGTTACCCTCTCTTTCGGCTGAAATAACAGTAACCAATATAGACGAACACGTAAACAACATCACTTCCATCCTCTTATCTAACTATGAACAGTCGTGTCCCCTCACCATACCTAGGCGAGGAATCAGGCAGTCCTGGTGGAGTCCTGAACTGGAGAGACACCGATACAAACTGAGAAGGCTATTCAACAGAGCTATGAACACACAGTCGCCAGAAGACTGTGGCCGTTACGTAAAAAACCGCAAAACCTAAAAAAAACTAATTCGCCTCTGAGCAAAAACAAGTTGGAGGCGTTTTTGTATTAACATTGAAAACAACAACCAGGCAATAAGGGTAAAACATGTCTTGCTCAAGAGACAGACCTTTCTATAGGATGCCTGAAAAAACAGATAACACTTATACAAAAAACAATGCAGAAACTAGCGAACTACTCGTAACTACCCACTTCCTGGGCTGCCAGATTGCCCACCAGCAAAGCTGGGAACCGTACAGGAAGAGGGCTATAAGTAGCATGGACTGGGAGGTGGCGTTAGAAGTTATCGACAAAGATAAAATAACGTGGGCAATCAACACCTTCCTGCCATTCAGGCAGCGGGGATAGACGGTATCTTTCCAGCTCTTCTCAGATGGAGCGGTGGTCTGCTGGCTATTTACCTCGTCATGGTATTTCGAGCCTGCCTGACCCACCGCTATATCCCCTTGAAATGGCGCGAAGTAAAAATAATATTTATGCCGAAACAAGGTAGGGGCGACTACACCCAGTCCGATTCTTTTAGACCTATAAACCTCTCCTCGTTCTTTCTGAAGACACTGAAAATTCTGGGGGACAGGAAGATAAGAAACCAGATTTCGATACAAAAACCTCTGCATCCCAACCAACACGCCTACTGTACAGGCAAATCAACTGAATCAGTGCTCCACAGCGTAGTCTCACGCGTAAGAAATGCTCTTAAAAACAAAAATCCAATCCTAGGCGCCTTCATTGATATCGAAGGTGAGACACTTCTCCACGTTGAGAGGAGAGGCCCTAGGTCTAGTAAGCCACTTAGCGGTTACGGATCAAAGTTACCCGACTGCCCGGGAACTTTTGGTTAAGCGCTATGCGAACGTGAGGCTTTTGGCGGACGCCCACGTCTCTTGGATTTTGTTGTTACCTCGCATCCATTGGGTTGCCGCTCTACGAGTGGATTTGGTCAACCCACTGACCTTGAACGCTTTGAAGTGATTGCGCCTACCCATTGACCAATGGTTGTTTATGTTGCTTAACCTAGTTTTGACTAGGCTGCCTTCCAATTTGAAGGTTCGGTTCGAGTAGAGGTATGGTGGGGATATACCCTTCCCCTTTCGATGACTTTTTGAAGTTTCTGGATGAGGTAGGTCGCCTTCTTGACAACTCGGGTCTTGAAGGTCCCTCGCAGGCCCCAGAGCGGTCCTCTCCAGATCAGCGTCGTAGTGGTGCGCGCCCCCACTCGTGGGAAGGGTGAGCCAAAACGCCATCCTGAGAAATACGTAGCGACCCAGGCTCGCAGCATGCGATGTGTATACTGCAACACGGATGGCCACATGGTCACCTCCTGTCCAAAGTTCCTGGAAAGAAACACAAAGGACCGACGTGGAATCACCAACAGTCGCAAGTGGTGCTACACTTATCTAGGACAGCACTTGCAGCGGGATTGCCAGAGGTCAGATCCTTGCCCGCTCTGTCAAGGTAAGCACCACCGCGTTTTGTACCTAAAGAAAAATGGTGTTGGTAGGCCTGATGATGCCGGACGCTCGGCCATAGGCGGGGGTCCGCATCCCTACCAACCCCACCAAACCCACGTGGATTCTCGATTCGATTCGTGGATTTTCCTCAATTGGAGGAGAGGTATTTGGGAAAGGAGAGGCAGGCAGCGCCGCGGCCATTCTCACCACCACTACATGAACGACCGCGTTTGTAGCGCCGCCCGCCCCAGTTTGGACGTGTACGCCGGGCACTCCGGTGGACCACTACCTGCACTCCAACCGGTCCGCGTCTGATCTTCCGGACGACTACCAACCCCAGCGGGGTTTTCAACCATAGGTAGTCGCCTCCCTCTCCTCCACTACAGCCGCCCAGCCAGAGACAGTCCTTCTGCCAACTGTTTCTGTAAGGATCTGGGGCCCGAAGGGTAAATCTTTATTCCTTCGTGCTCTTTTGGATTCGGGTGCTCAAGGCTGTCTTGCATCCTTTTCTTTAGTGGAGAGATTGGGTCTCCCACGTAGACCCCACCCTTCTGCTATCTGTGGTATAGGTGGTATTGAGGCGCATGGTCAACGGGGAGAAGTTGAAATTTTTGTTTCGCCTGGTCTTTGTGGGCCAAGAATCTTAGCCAAGGCCGTTGTTTTGAATGATATTATGGGCAGACACCCGCAGGTAACCATTAGCCCTGCAGTGGTGAAATTTTCGTCGGGCCTAACTCATGCCGACCCGAAGTGGTTTGTACTCGGACCCGTAGACTTGCTTTTAGGTGCAGATGTTTTGGGTTTGATCTGTCTGGGACCAAGCGGGTTCTGCAGACGAATGGGTTGGTAGCTATACCGACAGTTTTTGGTTTTAGTTTTATGGGTCCCGTGTTGAATTGAGGACCAAGGATTGAATGTGGGGATCACTCTTTCTGACGCCGTTCAGCGCTTCTGGAAAGTCGAAGAGCTTCCAATTGCTTTAAGAGTCAATCCAGCTGAACAAGAATGCGAATTGATTTACCAGAATAATACTGGTAGGCTCGCTGATGGTCGTTTTGTCACTCGATTACCGTTTCAGGCTGCGCACCCCCCTCTTGGTCATTCCTATGCCTTAGCAGAAAAAGGTTATTGTCCATGGAGCGTCGAATGCGGAGGGATTCGGAATTTTGTAGGAAGTATGTCGATTTCATGAGGGAGTACGAGAAGTTGGGACACATGTCTCCTTCCCTTCTTGATTGCCGTTCTATCGAGCACTTCTTTTTGCCGCACCATGCGGTTTTGAAAACTCCGGGTGGTAAAATCCGTGTGGTATTTGATGGCTCGGCCCCCACATCAAATGGAATTTCTTTGAACCAGTGTTTGCACTTGAGTCCCAAATTGTTTAGGGACATTTCGGATATCCTCACCAATTTCCGCCGACACCAGATTGTTTTTTTGGCTGACATCCGTCAATCTCTTGTTCATCCGGACGACCGGCGCTATCAATTGATCCTTTGGCGTGAGCGACCTTGTGAGCCGATTTGTGTGTTTGAATTGAATACTACGACGTACGGACTCAGGTCTAGTCCCTATATTGCCATCCGCACTTTATTGGAGTTGGCCAGCCGTGAACAGTTGAAGTATCCACGTGCGGCTGCCATTTTGAAAGACTCGGTATACGTCGACGATGTGTGTACCGGGGCCTCTACCGTTGAAAAAGCCTTGGTTTTGCGGGATGAGTTGATTGGGATCCTGTAATCAGGAGGCTACAAATTGCGTAAATGGTTGTCGAATCGTCCTGAGTTGATTAGTGATCTGCCAGTACAACATCAACAGGATCCTCTCCTTTTTTAAGATGTGAATAACCCTAATTTGATTATGGATACTCCCCAGACCTGGACGAAGCGCTTGGTCTTGTCAACTGTTGCCGGGACATTTGATCCCAATGGATGGATCACTCATGTCATATTCTTGGCTAAGTGATTCTTGCAGAAGCTTTGGTTAGCCAATATTACTTGGGACGAGGCTCTACCGGAAGATTTGATGAGAGAATGGTTTGCGATTGTATCCTCACTTTTTTTTTATCTTATATAGGCTCGCGCTTGACCACCATCTCACCTGATGGTAAGCGATGATGTGGTCGATGATGGAGCACGCTTGCCTAGAAGTAACCTATTCACTCTTGAATTAAAGACCCCTAGGATGTAAACCGGATTTCTTTGCCCAGACTCCTTCTACCAGTAGGCAAGTGTCGAGTGAGTCTCCACGGGTTTTGTGACGCGTCCGAACGAGGGTACGCAGCCGAGGTATTTTTACGGACCGTTAGTCCATCCGGTTCAGTAGCGGTCCATTTAGTGATGACTAAGAGTAAGGTGGTGCCTATTAGGTCACGGTTAACCATTCCTAAATTGGAATTGTCTGGAGCAGCTCTTCTTACTAGGCTCCTTCATCATGTTTACAGTACTTTGGGTCGCTCAGTTGATATCTCAGACGTTTTATCTTGGACTGATAGTGAGATCGTTCTCTGTTGGCTTCGCACCTCCGCTCATACGTTGGAGGTTTTTGTGGCAAATAGAGTCTCACAGATTCAGAACTCTGAGACTAAACTAATCTGGAGACATGTCCCAGGAGAATTGAACCCCGCAGACTGCGCGTCGCGTGGTTGCCTGCCCTTGTTAACCATTCTCTTTGGTGGGGACCAGACTGGTTGACGCATCGCGAGTCATCCTGGCCCCAGAATAGGTACTCCTCTCCAGAGGTTCTGCCAGGCTTGCGTATTGGAATTGTGGAAACGCAACGCAATTTGGATTATCTTTTGGACAGATACAGTTCTTTGTCAAAACTGTTGGGGGTTACCGCTTGAATCCGGCGTTTCATACGTAACGGACGGAACCCAAATAATTCATTGTTGTCCTCAGTTTTGTCGCCTCATGAACGTCAAGCCTGATTTTGTTGGTTCGTGCTGTGCAAGCCGAGCACTTTGACCAGACTATTGAAGCCCTGAAGAGAGGCTCAGCTTTGAAGGGCTCTGTCGCTCGTCTTAATCCATTCCTAGACCAATCTGGTCTGCTCCGAGTCGTAGCACGAGTCCGGAATTCGAATTTGCCTTATGGTGCTCGCCATCCTTTGTTGCTGCCTAAGGAGCGTTGGTGAAATTGTTGGTGTCCGATCGACAAATTAATAATGCACTCGCCGGTTGCAACGCCCTCGTAGCCATTTTGCAGCCTGGATTTTGGATTTTGTCGGCCAGATGCACTGTTCGTGGCATCATTTTCAAATGTATGCAGTGCTATCGTTTTAAGGCTACTTCCACTCAACCCATTATGGGTGATTTGCCATCCGATCGAGTAACCGACAGTAGGCCATTTGCTTCTGTTGGAACCGAATTCGCTGGTCCCTTCTTGGTGAAGACTTCTCAACTTCGTAATGCTAAGGCTGTCAAGGCCTATTTGTGTGTGTTCGTCTGTCTGGCCTCCAAGGCGGTTCACCTGGAACTTGTAACTGACCTCAGCACGGATGCGTTTGTTGCAGCGTTAGGTAGATTTGTTTCCCGCCGAGGAGTACCATCTTTGATCCGTTCTGATAACGGTACTAATTATAAGGGCGCTGATAGATATTTAAATGAAATTTGTGATTATTTAAATAAATAAGGATAAACAGAATTTAAGATTTGCAATGTCCCAAATGGGAATTGATTGGCAATTTGACCCCCCAGTTTGCCCACATTGGGGTGGTATTTTTGAAGCCGTCGTAAAAGTGGCAAAAACGCATCTCCGCCGTGTTATTGGTGAAACAATTTTGACCTTTGAGGAACTCGTTACGGTATTTTGTAAAATTGAGGCCGTCCTCAATTCGCGACCTCTCTGTCCGATCTCCTCAGACAAAATGCACCTGGAAGTCTTGACCACTGGTCATTTTTTGATTGGTCAGCCCCTCAACGCCCTGCCGGAATACCCCTTCAGGGAAATTAAATCCTCGCGATTGACGCGTTTTGAATTGCCCCTACAGATGTCACAAAGTTTCGGGCATCATTGGTCTTTAGAATATTTGCATATCTTGCAGCAGCGCGTTAAGTGGTCTGACAAAACTGACCCTCCCAAAGTTGGAGACCTTGTACTTATTAAAGAATAATTTGTTGCCTGTGTATTGGCGTCGTGGACGCATCGTAGACTTAATTTATGGGTCTGACGGAGTTCCCATTTATTAGCGGACATAACTCCTTATGTCCGAGACGGGGGGATATTTGAAACCAAATCGTTTGGTTGCAACACTGAGTCTACCGGCTGTCGTCGACTTTGACAATTACGAGTTGACTGTTGACAGGTGTAATTAATAGTCTAGAAAGTTTGGTTTTGAACGCGTGCAACGCGAAAGAATAGGGGTCCCGTGGGATTATATGTAATCGTTAAATAATCCACCCCAGCTGCATCGGAATTGCATCCGCGATTCACGATTTGCATATTGCGGCGTTTTGTGCTTTGGCTTTTGTGTATATTTCGCGCACAGAGAGGTATTTTGTGTCGACCGCGTGCCTGGTTGACGCTGGAGTCTCCGGCACAGAAGACGGCGCTTATTCCTTATTGTCCTGTATTATATATATTTTCCCCCTAACGCCTCGACCGGATGCTTTCCTCATCAGCACCATGAAGATACCGGTAAGTTTCTTGTTTATGTACCACTTATTATTAACCAGGTATTCCAAATAAAAGCAGATACCTAGCGACCGCTGCCACGTACTGTGGTTTCGCGGGTACCGGACCTGATAGGATCCAGGAGTCGCAGCATTGCTCATGGGCCCCAGTGTTCGCCTCTTGGCCTTGTGATTCGACCTGTACTAAACAATGCAGACGATGTTGTTTTGATGTCGGAAGATACAGACGATCTCCAGCAAAACTTCAATGCTTGGGTTAGAGCACTCGAAAATAATGATATAAAAATAAGCAGGAAAAAAATCGAGCATATGTCATGCATATTTGACGGCATCACGGACCCTGATAGCACAAAATTCATCATTGGTACATTTAAAGTACCCACAGTCAAACAGTTCAAATACTTAGGTTCAATCATTAATTATGATGCAAAAATTGATAGCGACGTGACTCACAGAATAACAACCGGTTGGCTAAAATGGCGACAACTCACAGGTGTCTTATGTGACAGAAAAATGGCCCATTAAAACTAAAGGCCATATTTACAAGACAGCCATACGCCCCGCAATTATGTACGGATCAGAATGTTGGGCAACCACTAAACAACACCTAAACAAACTACATACAACGGAAATGCGAATGTTGCGCTGGTCGGCAGGTGTCTCCAGACTAGACAAGATCCGGAATGAGTACGTAAGAGGAAGTTTTAAAATCGCTCCCATCATTTCAAAAGACAAAAGACAAAGATATTTTATTTCAAGTAGGCCACCAAGCGGCACTTTTGAACGTTAGGTACATTAAAATTTACAAGTTATAAAAGTTGATTCTACCGTGCATTCGGAAAGTAGCTTGTTATGGAGAAGAATGCACAAGAAACTCCATACTTACTCCTTTAAAAATAATGTTTTTTTACAATATTTAGTAACATAAGTACATACATTAATAAATTCATATATGTGAGGACAATGCATCCAGAATAGCACTACACACTATATGTACGGTTAGCAACCGCACATTGTACTTTGGCCTAGTTAAAATACTGCAAATTTTGTTAATTTATAACATGTAGCATCGGCACGTACGCAAGTACGTCAGTCTTCGGTTTGTATCGAGCTCGCGCAACGTTCAACATTTTTATAACATTTTTACAACATTTTTATAACATTTTTCTATAATTTTATTATTACATTATTTTAGTGCAATTTAGTATTAAATACCTTTTTAACATTAACATTTATTTTATTGAACATTTAACATTAAGTGTAAAGGCTCCTGCCCTTACATTTTGGTCCTTCGAGCCGTTAAGAGTAGAATCAGTGCCGTGGTACGTTTCACTCGCGGGAACTTTTGAACATTAAACAGAACATTAAACAAAACATTAAAAACAGTGTGAACAGTGATATTGAGTGAGAACTACACAGATCGGGGTGAAGAATAAGCAGCAAGCGTAAGCAGCGAATCCGGTGAGCACGTTCCATATTACTTACTTTTCTGAAATTTTGGCTTTATTGTGACCACAAATCACCGTTAAACAACAATGGCTTCTTACGATGCTTTACTTAACTTGCAATCTACAAATCTTGACGCTATCAAAAGAATAAACGAAAACTTTAAGAAAGATATTTCTACACGTAAAACCACTCTTGAATATCATGATGACAGACTTCAAAAGCTGGAGGAGTATTGGAGTGAGTTTAAAAAGAACGACATCCAATTAGCTTTGTTTGAAGGCAAGAAGTCTGGACCTTATTACGAGAATCGCATTTACGAGCGGCTGGAACAAATATACGAAGAAACGAAGTGTATTATAAAGAAGTCGAAGCAAAACTTATTGGCGAAAATCGATGATGAACAATTTGCTTCGTTAAGTCAATTACAAAAACAAGAAGATAGTTGCCCAAGAAAATGTTCCAGAACAACAGGAGAGCGATGAGATCGCGGACGATGTGAAGAACACGTCATACAAAGAGTTAGCCGTGGACCAACAGACTAAAGATTTGATGAATGAGCAGCGGTCAAACATCAAGGCGTTTGAGAAAACAGTACGGAACATGGACATAGAAAATTTAAAAGAAAAGTGGCAACTTGAAGACAAATTGAGGACAATAACGCAACGTTGGGAAAAAGTCGATAGTACTTATTGGAAACTTGATAATTTGTTGGTCAACACGCAAGCATTTGAAAGTGATTACAACAGATTAGAAAGGCTGTATGAATTCACCAAGGAACAAATAAACAAGAGGATTTGGGATAACAAACATCAGGAAAAGTCTCCTGGCCATACTGTCTCAAATTGGGGTCTCTTCGTTGTCACGTGATTGGTTTTCATCATATCTTCGTGGTCGCCAGCAGGCTGTGCGTGCTGATCAGGTTTGCTCTGACTGGTGCGACTTGGTAACTGATGTCCCACAAGGCGGTATACTCTCTCCTCTTTTATTCTCTTTATTTATAAACTCGATTACTGTTATCCTCAAATGTTCTTACCATCTGTACGCTGATGACTTGCAACTATACGCTCAATCAGACATTGCCAACCTTGATAATTGCATTTCATTACTCAATGCTGATCTTCGAGCTATCAGTGAGTGGTCTGGCAAATTTGGGATTTCTGTTAACGTCGGGAAATGTCAGGCCATCCTCATTGGTAGTTCGTACTATTTGAGAAGTGTGAACACTGGCCAACTTATGCCACTGATGTACGAGAACTCCGTCATCTCTCTTTCACCTCATGTAAAAGATTTAGGTCTGTACATTGACGACAGTTTCAGTTGGAATAAACACGTCGCTCAGGTGAGTCAGAAAGTCGCGTTCTCGCTGCGGTCTCTCTATAGATTCAAGCATTTCCTCCCATCCAGCACCAAAATCACTTTGGTCCAGTCACTTGTGCTTCCCATTATCGACTATGCTGATGTTTGTTATCCTGATCTATCCCAAGAACTTCTAAATAAATTGGATCGACTTCTCAACAATTGTATTCGCTTTGTTTTTGGCCTTCGTAAATACGATCACATTTCTTCCTACCGTTCTCAGCTTAAATGGCTGCCTATCCGCCTCAGGAGGTCCCTCAGATCTCTCTGCTTGCTCTTCACTATTATGAACGATCCTTGTGCTCCCGATTATCTAAAAACTTATTTCAAAGTGTTGGGCAGTTCCCACAATCGTAACCTTCGAGCTTTAAAAAATCTACTCCTCCAAATTCCTTCACACCGTACCGGTTTTATGTCCAATTCATACGCTGTCTCAACGATAAAGCTCTGGAACGCGCTACCCTTTAGCATTAAAACGGCTGAAAGCAAACTCACTTTTAAAAGAAAAGTTCGTGACCATTATTTGAGTCAGACTAAATAGCTCTCAATGCTCTCATCTAGAGACAGAAGTCTAGTCGTAATAATTATTAATAGGTTTCTCTTTTATTATTGGTATTTATTAGTCTATTTTATTTGTATATGTGTATTATTATTATATATGTAAGTATATACATTTTCGTATAATAGTTGTTATTTTAAATATTATTTTGTACCTATTCACAATGTTGTCATTTTTAACCCAAAGGTTGACTGGTAGAGAATGCCTTGTGGCATTAAGTCCGCCTATGTACCACTATTGTACATGAAGTTTAAATAAATAAATAAATAAAAGTCCACGCCCAAAATTGAACTTCCGATTTTCAGTGGTAGCTATGCCCAGTGGACAACATTCAAGGACTTATTCGTGGAAATTGTGCATCGCAACACTTTCATCTCAAATGCTCAAAAAATGCAACATCTGAAAGCGAAATTGAAGGGAGAACCCGAGCGATTAATACAGCACATGAACATCAGTGCTGACAATTACGAAGCTAGTTGGCAGATTCTTCAACAGAGGTATGATAATAAGAGGTTATTATTTACCTACCAGGCGAACATTTTACTATGTCTACCCAACAAACAAACCCCAACGGCATCTCTACTGAAAAGGATGCATGACACGACCATAGAGTGCCTTCAGGCTATTAAAAATCTGCAGTACGACACTTCTAGTTGGGACCCCATAGTAGTTCACATACTAATGCAAAAGCTGGACGCAGACACACGCCAGTCATTCAATGAATCCATGAAAAATCCAAGGGAAATGCCACCATTAAACGAGTTTCTGAAATTCATTGAAACCAAGTTCATGTCAATGGAATCGGGCACAAACACGAACCGCCCAAGAAACTTTAACAGTCCACAGTCCACATTCAGCCAAAGACAGTTCATAATGCAACATACAGCAAGCCTAAGGTGCAGCAACAGACCGTTCAAGGGGGAACTAAGAACGTGCCGAGAACATTCCATAACAAACAAACATTTCATCATTCCTTTATAACTTGTCCGAAATGTAATAAGCAACACGGGCTCTATAATTGCAGAGAATTTTTATGTGTGTCACCAGAAGAAAGGTTAAAGACCGCAAACAACCTACATGTATGTCTGAATTGCCTATTTAGTCATAACGGCGAAAAATGATCGTCGGAAAAAAAGTGCAAGCACTGCGATGAGCCGCATAGCAGCATTTTGCATGAGGCGATTGGAGTTGCAAAATCGCGAACCGGCAGGGCTAATGTAGGTCAACAATTGAACACGCATTTAGCACATGACAACTCAAATGAGGTACTGCTAGCCACGGCCCAGGTCAAAACAATAGCCTATGATGGAACTACGATCATTTTACGCGCCTTATTAGACCAGGGCTCTCAGGTTAGCCTAATTACAGAAAATGCTGCACAAAGATTGCAGTTAAAACGAAACAAAATGAGCGCGGTGGTGTCAGGTGTTGGTGCTTCAGCCACCACCAAATGTAAAGGAGTGCTCCATCTTAAGTGCCAAGCGATTTATAATGACTTCAACATTAACATTAATGCACTTATTATGAAAACAATAACAAACAAACTGCCAAAGAAAACAGTAAATAAAGGTAGTTTTGAACATATACAACATTTACAACTCGCTGATCCTGATTTCAACATACCTCAGGATATAGATTTACTATTAGGAGCCGATGTATATTCCGAAATACTGTTAGAGGGGTTAATAAAAACAAACACGTCATCCATCATAGCACAACAAACACAATTAGGCTGGGTAGTATGTGGTAACTACAAAACGTTCAATTGCCATGTAATTGTCAACAACATTCAGGATCTTGCCCAATTCTGGGAACAGGAGTCTATGCAAGAAAACAGAGATGATTTGGATCCTGACAACAAGTTCGAACAGCTGTACAAAGAGACAACAACACGACTTCCTGATGGACGATACCAAGTTCGTCTCCCCCTCAAGGACAATTTTATTGAACACTTAGGAACATCGAAACCACAGGCCATCGCTCAATTTCAACAACTAGAGCGAAAGATGGCAAAAAATCATGCGTTTGCAAAAGATTATAAAGCTTTCATGGAGGAATACGAAGAAATGGGCCACATGGAGCAAGTCGAAAGCAACACTAGGAACAAAAACATGGAGTATTTTCTCCCGCACCACGGGGTTGTGCGGCCAGGTGCTATCACAACGAAACTTAGAGTTGTGTTCAACGCGTCAGCAAAAACCAGTTCAAAACACAGTCTTAATGACTTAATGGAGGCGGACCGAATCTACAAAAAGATATCCTTAGCATCTTGCTGAAATGGAGACAATACAAATACGTCTTAACATCAGACATTGAGAAAATGTATCGATTTATAATGGTACATCCGGAACATCAACACTTACAGAAAATAGTGTGGAGGAACTGTCCACGGCAACTGCTAAGAGAATATCAACTACGTACAGTCACCTACGGTACTAAGGCCGCTCCCTTTCTAGCACTCCGAACACTTCAACAGCTAGCAATGGACGAAGGTAACAAATACCCGGACGCTAAAAACATCTTACTCAACCAATTCTTTGTAGACGATGCGTTATTCGGAAAGGATACCATGGACAAGGCCCGAGATACAAGAGACCAACTTATATAACTATTGAAAGAAGGAGGGTTCAATCTCAGAAAGTGGTCGAGTAACGGACATCAACTGCTAGAAGATCTGCCAGAATATATGGTTAGCCCAGTCAGTTTAAGCTTTACAGAGGCATCAGCTTCCAAAGCATTAGGCTTGGCATGGGATCCGAAACAAGATGAATTTATATTTTCACCCACATTAAAAAACAAAAACAACATTGGCATTAACAAAAAATCGTCAAAACGGCAAATCTTAACTGACATATCAACAATTTTTGATCCTTTGGGGTTGCTATCTCCAATAACAATCAAGGCAAAATTTTTATTCCAACACATCTGGAAGTACAAAATCGAATGGGATGATACTGTTCCGGATGAAATAGAGAAGGAATGGAGAACACTTAAAACTGAGTTAACAAACATGCAACCTTTCAAAATTAACCGATGGCTAGGATTAGAAGCAAACAACGATTGGGAATTACACGCATTCTGCGACGCATCGGAAAAAGCGTTCTCGTGCGTAGTGTACAGCAAGGTTACAGAGGGAAAACAGCAACAAATTGCATTGGTTGCGGCAAAAACAAAGGTTGCTCCAATCCAAAAACAACAAACACTTCCCAGACTTGAGCTATGCGGTGCACAGCTGTTAGCTCAACTGGTCAAGAAAATAAAACATTGCCTCGATAAACCTAACATTAAAGTAACAGCATGGACGGACTCAATGATCGTGCTTGGCTGGCTAAAGGGGGATGCCTCGCGATGGAAGGCCTATGTCGGTCACAGAGTTCAGGAGATAACATCAGTAGTGCCCGCAGGGAGTTGGAAGCACGTAAGATCGGAGCAAAACCCAGCCGACTGCGCGTCACGTGGACTACTACCTTCTCAGTTACACAAGTTTCCTCTATGGTTTGATGGACCCGAATGGCTTAACAGTGAAATCATCCCTGAAACATATGAAGAAAAGACACCAGACATTGAAGTTAAAAAGGTGCATGCAGTTACGTCAAGAACTACTGAAAACATGAACTTTGTAACAGAACTCCTTAACAAGAACAGCTGTATTATGACTATAATACGCATCGTAGCTTGGGTGTCGCGTTTCATAACAAACACGTCACGAAACAATCGTCACAGGGAAGACGCAGCTATGAATCATACAAACATGAATGACGCGCCCGCGTCAAAACAATGTACCTTAACACTCGCTGATATTCGATGCGCCACTAACATAATTATAAAACATGTTCAAAATGAACATTACGGACAAGAAATCTAAGATTTAAAAACAAAAGGAAGGGTAAGCAACAATAGGGGACTTCAGAAACTTTGCCCTTACCTAGATGAAAATAACATTTTACGCGTCGGAGGGAGATTACAGAATTCAAACTTACCTGAAGAAACAAAACACCCTGTTATCATCCCAAAAAACAGCAAGCTGGCACATCTACTGATTGCCCGTGCGCATGTTACAACACTACACGGTGGAGCGAGACTAACTATGGCTACATTGAGACAAAAATATTGGATAACAGGAGGAAATAACACGGTTAAAGAATACCTGCAAGAATGTGTAAAATGTTGTCGCTTCAAACCATCGAAACAATACCAATTAATGGCCGACCTACCCAGTGAGAGGATAACGCAATCACCACCATTCTATCACACAGGGGTGGACTTCACAGGATTTGTTAGTGTTAAACTAAACAAGGGTCGAGGCGTCAGAACGAGTAAAGGTTATGTCGTTGTATTCGTTTGCATGGCAACAAAGGCGGTGCATTTGGAACTCGCATCAGATCTAACGTCACAAACATTTATACTGGCTCTCAACCGCATGATTGGGCGACAAGGCTGTCCAAAACATATTTACTCCGACAACGGAACAAACTTTGTTGGAGCCGAAAGGGAGTTAACTAAACAACTGCACATCTCACAAACATTTAACAACGACACTTTATCGAAAAGGAACACCAAGATGGGGATAGAGTGGCATTTTAACGCCCCAAGCTGGCCGACTGCGGGAGGACTTTGGGAGGCTGCAGTTAAGTCTATGAAATATCACCTAAAGCGTGTCCTAGGAGAGCAAAAGTTAACATATGAAGAGTTTTTAACACTGCTTACTCAAATAGAAGCCTGCATGAACTCTAGACCACTTTGCCCTTTAACGGAGGACGTGGACGATATTGATTATCTTACTCCAGCACATTTTTTAATTGGCCGACCAGTGACATTCTTACCAACGGAAAATTTCGACCAGCAAAACATCAACATTCGCCATAGGTGGCAGTTAATAAACAAAATGAAACAAGGGTTTTGGACCAGGTGGTCGTCAGAATACCTGCAACAACTTTTCAAGTTCGCAGTAAATGGCTGAACAAAACAAATAACTTATCAATAGGGGATATTGTCTTGATCAAAGAAGACAACCTTCCTCCTGCGAAATGGGCACTTGGCGAATACAGGAAGTTCACCCGGGGAGAGACAATCTAGTCAGAGTTGTGACAATGAAAACAAAAACAGGGCCACTTACAAGACCAATAACAAAATTAATTAAACTCCCAATACCTGAATCGCATATAGAAATACCTGACACCACCACCAATGACAAAATCTGCACTGAAAAACAAAAATCGACAAAAAATTACACCAACAGGAAACAACGAGTTAAATCAAATAATATAAGTTCCAGCCTGCTATGTATACTCTTAACATTACTGACATTATTTAAGCCCACATATCAAAGCAACGACGCCATAAACATCACACCGTTTGAACCAAATAGAGCAGTGTACTTTGACAAAATCGGCAATTTGCAAAGCGTACATGATGACTGGAAAATTGTTACCTACTATAATATGACGTCGTACTGGCAAGGCATGGAAAACATACATAGAGTTGTAAAACACCTGGGCGAAAGGTGTGAGCAATTTGCATACCAAACGATGTGCAAAACAATTATGACTGTATTCAAACAGGAACTCAACGAACTTGATCATAACAATTACATGTTGGAAACACATCATGGGCAGACAAAGGGACGCGTTACCCGAGGACTTGTCAATGGAATAGGTTACCTTGCAAACAGCCTATTTGGCGTGCCAGATGAAAGGTTCGCAATACAATATAAAAAGGACATAGAAACATTGCACACACAACAGAGATCACTTATTGAACCTAATCAAAGGTCAAACATCAATCATGGAGGCACATAATAACATTTTAAAGAGAAATGAAGAGACGATGAACACTCAATTTAATCTCTTAAACCAACATCTTAACGCTACCGAGAACTATTTACAAAAATTGGGAACTGATGTTGAGCAAGAGGAAGCTTTGAACTATTTTAACACCATGGCTCTGACTAGTTCAACAATTCTGTCTAAACTACGCCACATCCAACACATGCTCTTAGACACAGCTATTAACATTCACCATGGTCATGTAGACACCAGACTTTTACCGCAGAACCAGCTCTTTCAGGAGCTCAACATTATCTCTGGGCAGTTGCCACAACAATTATCGTTACCCGTTGACAACATTCAAAACCAATTAGCCGACATATACAAACTACTAGAAGTAAAATCCAGATTGTTTGATAAATATTTTATCATCGAAATTACACTACCATTAACAGGCGACACTCCATTCACTATATATAAAACAGTTCCTATTCCGATGATAAAAAACAACAAGCATGCACTTACAATGAAAACAAATTTAGAATATGTTGCAGTGAACGTAAGAAAGGAGACATATATGCAGCTCACAGACAGTGACCTGGAACATTGTATTAAAATTAAACCAAGTACATATGTATGTTCACTAAACAAACCAACACGTAACATGAGAAATCATCAAATTCCATGCGAAATTGGTGAAATAACAAACATTACATTATCAAAATGTATCTATACATCCGAATCCTGCAACAATAAATGGACACCATTACGAAATCCTAACACCTGGCTTTATGTCTGCTGCACGGATTGCCAACTCCAAATCATCTGTGAAGGTCGTATGACTACTAAGGCAATACATTTAACGGGAGTTTTAGAAGCCAAGGAAGGATGTATAATTAGAAACAACGAAGAAACATATTACACTCAAGTTAACTACGCAAACAAAATCTATGTCAGCCCGGAAATACCACTAATTGATCTAGAAGACATCAACAATTTAACGTCTGTCCAGCCACTTGATTTATCAACTGGACAACAGAACACGCAATTTGTAAGAAACAATTATGAAAAACTTCATAATTCGTTGAAAAAATTGGAAGATCAAACGAAACAGGCTGAAACGTCGCAACACGATGTGCACCAATACATCGTATCATATTCTACGATGGGACTTCTGATCTTGTCAATAGTCGTCGCGGGAGGAGCCTACGTGTACTACAAACGCTGCGGCAAGGTCACCGTCAGCGCCGCCGGCGCGTCCGCCAGTTTACCGCCGCGGAAACCACCAAGAGCTGAAGCATCCACTGAAAATATTGAACTTACCTACGCGAGACCTCATTCTTTTAACATTTGACTTATATTCATTTTTTAGTCACATTGTTTTAAATTAATATTTTTTTATTTACACTGGGAAAATATTATTTAATAAGTTATCTTTATTATTACCTTTTGCCCCGCCAAGATGTACGGTTAGCAACCGCACATTGTACTTTGGCCCAGTTAAAATACTGCAAATTTTGTTAATTTATAACATGTAGCATCGGCACGTACGCAAGTACGTCAGTCTTCGGTTTGTATCGAGCTCGCGCAACATTCAACATTTTTTATAACATTTTTTACAACATTTTTATAACATTTTTCTATAATTTTATTATTACATTATTTTAGTGCAATTTAGTATTAAATACCTTTTTTAACATTAACATTTATTTTATTGAACATTTAACATTAAGTGTAAAGGCTCCAGCCCTTACACTATACTACGTACAGGCATAAAGTAATAAAAGTACTCACATTGACAAAGTAAAGGAAAATCGACTCCGATAGTATGGCCACATCCAACGAAGTTCAGATGACCATATGGTGTAGCTTGCCCTTAACTTGCCAACGGCGAAACGCGGACGCGGTAGGCCACCTGCCACTTGGTTGACGACGGTTGAAAGAGTCCTGAAAGAAGTAAATTTGGACAACAGTACTGCCCAAGACCGTGCACAATGGAGAAAAAGTAGATTCGACGAGTACTTCATTGCCAATGAGCCTCTTGGCCCGTTTTTCGATCGACTCAAGTGCATCCAGCTGGTATTTGGCAGATCCGTCCCAGAGATGAGAACAGTACTCCATGCATGATCGAACTTGCGCTTGATACAAGTTGAGCAATTGTTCTGGCGTGAAGTACCGTCTCACCTTCGCGAGGATCCCCAATTTTTTGCCAGCCAGCTGAGCTTTTGCCTCAATGAATGGACCGAAATTGAGCGGCGATGTCAACGTAATGCCAAGAACCTCAAGATGGTCCGTTATCGGCACGGTTACACCTCGGAAAGAAGGAGCCGGGTGGAATTGACTCCTTTTAGCGGAAAAAAGACACGCCTGGGTCTTAGCAGCATTAAAATTGACTAGATTGGCATCGCCCCATTCGGAGACTGCCTTCAAGGACAGATTCAAGCGCTCAACCATGGCCACCCGGAGAGACTGGATCTGAGGTCCAGTGCCACGCACGTCGGACACGTATCTCTCAGCAACAGTGTCGTCCGCATACCCAAAGGTTCCGGGTTTTAGCAGATCGTTTATGTGCAGCAAGAACAGTGTTGCTGAGAGAACAGACCCCTGAGGGACCCCGGCATTAATACATTGTTCAGATGAGCGGCCATCAATTACCACTCGAATGGACCGGTTCCTCAGGAAGTCTGCAATCCAATCGCACAGACCACTGGGCAGACCGAATGCAGGAAGCTTACCAATAAGGCTTTCATGCCAGACCCTGTCAAAAGCCTTCGAGATGTCGAATGAGACGGCAAGCGCTTCCCCGTGCCTCTCGATGGCCTCACTCCAGATGTGAATGGCATACGCTAGAAGATCCCCAGTTGACCGATTTTGGCGGAAGCCATATTGGCGGTCACTGAGGATGTCATTAGCTTCTAGGTATGCCAGGAGCTCAGAGTTCAGAACTCGTTCCATAATCTTGCAGAGGATGGACGTTATTGAAATGGGCCTGTAGTTGGCCGGGTCAGCCCAACTGCCCTTCTTGGGCACAGGCTGAACGTTAGCTTGCTTCCAAGCATTCGGCACTTTTCCCGTCTCATACGAAAGGCGAAACAGGCGTGTCAGGATCGGAGACAGTTCAGGCGCACAGGTTCTGAGAACAATTGCCGGAATCCCGTCGGGGCCACTAGCCTTGTTCACGTCAAGATTGCGCAGCACCCTACGAACGTCCTTTTGATCGTCTCGCATCCATCAGGAGAAGGAGGGGGCCGCGCGTCACCAGAATCCAGACGCGAAGATTCCGCGAAAAAAGAGCCAAACAAGTTTGCTTTCTCCTCAGCGGAGTGGGCCAGTGACCCGTCGGGCTTCAGCAGTGGTGGTAGTGTGGGACGGCAGAAGTTCGATTCAACCGACTTGGCCAGGGACCAAAACGCTTTACTACCCGCTGGGTTTAGAAGCAAGTTTGGTCCCAATACGGCTTATGTGGTCAAACCGAGATTTTCGCATCACCTTCTTGCAGAACATGCGAAAAAACTGTTCTTTGCGAAGGTTTGTAGTAAAATCCACGATAATAGTTCTAGTGCTTGACTTATTTGGTCTTATGCGATACAAGTCTTTCACCTCGTGGGACGGTATAGGAGCGTTTATGACAGCATCAACCTTCAACACGGTATCTAATAAGCATTCTTTGGTCTCAGGCTTAGTCACAGGTATATTCCTGATCTCCACGCATGTTGATCTCGCACCGCGTTTCAGTCGTTCGAGCCTATCCTTCAATGCTGTAACGTATTGAGAATTGCTTCTTCGTTCCGCCTCAAGCTGGGCCTCCAGCTGGTCGATCTGTGATTTCAAGCTATCATAGGTCTCGGATAGAGAGGTGACAGAGTCTTGAATCTTTGTATTTTGCAACTTTATCGCCTCAATGGATCCATAAATTTTCTCTATTTTAGTATTCTGCTCCTCCTTGAAATCTTGGAACATGGATCTCATTTCGGACATGAAACTTGACAGTTGATCCTGGTCAGTCTCTATACCAGCTTCCAAACATTTCCGCTTGGTTTTACGCGATGTGATTGTTAAAACACCTTTTTTTGGACTTTCGTGTAAATAGTCGCAGTCGACTATCTCATCCACCGGTTTTTATTTATAACGGTATCGGATCGCTGTAGAGCCATACTTGTTTCAAAAACAAATAGAGAAAAATCCAAAAACACAAAAAGAAAAAGATGGTGGTCAGGCTCGAACTCAGACCACTTGTCTCAGCTAACCAGGCTATTCGAAAACCCGCTATCTGCGTATGTCTACAGAGAGGTGAAATTATTGTTCCGTGTATTGTACTCGATAAATTCTGACGCTACCCACCTACCCTACACTACCTACCCTACCCTACCTACCCTACCCTACCTACCCTACCCTACCTACCCTACCCTACCTACCCTACCCTACCTACCCTACCCTACCTACTCTACCTACCCTACCGTACCTACGCTACGCTACCTACCCTACACTACCTACCCATCCCTACCTACCCTACCCTACCTACCCTACCCTACCTACCTTACCTACCCTACCCTACAAAGACAAAGATATTTTATTTCAAGTAGGCCACCAAGCGGCACTTTTGAATGTTAGGTACATTCAAATTTACAAGTTATAAAAGTTGATTCTACCGTGCATTCGGAAAGTAGCTTGTTATGGAGAAGAATGCACAAGAAACTCCATACTTACTCATTTAAAATTATTGTTTATTTTACAATATTAAGTTACATAAAGTAAGTACATACATTAATAAATTCTTATATGTGAAGACAATGCACCCAGAATAGCACTACACACTATAATACTCGCACGTACAGGCATAAAGTAATAAAAGTACTCACACATGTACTGTGCAATTACACACATACACACAGTTACACAGTACAGTCACACATGTGCTGTGCTGTAATGTGGGTACCCCAGGGTAAAATTTTGGATCCTTTCTTATTTTTAGTCTACATTAACGATTTACCCCATCTAACCACCGTAGGGTGCTGCGCGACCTCGACGTGAATAAGGCTAGCGGACCCGACGGTATACCAGCAATTGTTCTCAGAACCTGTGCACCTGAAATGTCTCCGATCTTGACACGCCTGTTTCGCCTTTCTTATCAGACTGGAAAAGTGCCGAATGCTTGGAAGCAAGCCAACGTACAGCCCGTGCCCAAGAAGGGCAGTCGTGCTGACCCGGCCAACTACAGACCCATCTCTGTAACGTCCATACTCTGTAAGAGTATGGAACGCGTACTTAATAGTAAGCTCCTGGCATACCTAGAAGCCGACGACCGCCAATACGGCTTCCGCCGAAATCGGTCCACTGGGGATCTTCTAGCGTATGCCATTCACATCTGGAGTGAGGCCATCGAGAGACATGGGGAAGCGCTTGCCGTCTCCCTCGACATCTCGAAGGCTTTTGATAGGGTCTGGCACGAAAGCCTTATTGGTAAGCTTCCTTCATTCGGTCTGCCCGGTGGTCTGTGTGACTGGATTGCAGACTTCCTAAGGGGTCGGTCCATTCGAGTAGTTATCGATGGCTGCTCTTCGGACCTATTGGATATTAATGCCGGGGTCCCTCAGGGGTCGGTACTGTCCGCGACATTGTTCTTGCTGCACATAAATGAACTGCTAAGACCCGGCACCATTGGTATGCAGATGACAGCACTGTTGCTGAGAGATACTTGTCAAACGCACGGGCCACTGGGGCTCAGGTCCGGTCTCTCCGTAAGGCCGTGGTGGAGCGCTTGAGCTTGTCCTTGGAGGCAGTCTCCGAATGGGGCGATACCAATCTGGTCTAGTTCAATGCCGCAAAAACACAGGCGTGTCTCTTCTCCGCGAAAAAGAGCCAATTTCACCCGGCTCCATCTTTCCGAGGTGTAACCGTACCGATAACGGACCATCTTGAGCTTCTTGGCGTAACGTTGACATCGACACTCAATTTTGGCCCATATATTGAGGCAAAGGCTCAACTGGCTGCCAAAAAGTTGGGGATCGAAGGTGAGATGGTACTTCACGCCAGAGCAGCTGCTTAAGTTGTATCAAGCGCAAGTTCGATCTTGCATGGAATACTGTTCTCATCTCTGGGACGGATCGGCCAAATACCAGCTTGATGCACTAGAGTCGATCGAAAAACGGACCAAGAGGCTCATCGGCAATGAGGCATTGGTCGAGTCAAAACTCCAAAGCCTTGAACATCGTCGTCGAGTTGCCAGCTTGTCGGTTATTTATCGGTTACATTTCGGGGAGTGTGCGATGGAATTGCATAATCTAATTCCGCCCAGCCCGTTTCATCATCGGACTACCAGACGTACGGCGATGCGCCATCGGTACATGGTGGACATCCCACCCATACGCACTAAACATTTTGGAAATACTTTCACTATGCGTACAGCTAAGGAGTGGAATTCCCTGCCAGAGTCTGTGTTTCCAGATAGCTACAACCTCGGGGTCTTTAAGTCAAGAGTGAATAGGTTACTTCTAGGCAAGCGTGTAACACCGTCGACCACATCATCGCTTACCATCAGGTGAGATAGTGGTCAAGCGCGAGCCTATCTATAATTAAAAAAAAAATCTAAGGGTTCTCGCAAGTTTATATGAAAGTTTTGCATTTTTTGAGCTACAAACTTAAAATTTGGCAGGGAGGTAGTTTATAGTTATTAGACGTCTGCTAAGAATGGATTTTGCGACACGGCCGGATTTAGGGGGTCTAAGAGCTCTCGCAAGTTTATATGAAACTCCTTCATTTTTTGAACAACAAACTTAAAATTTGGCAGGGAAGTAGTTTACAGTTATTAGAAGTCAGTTGAGAACGAATTTTGCGACAGGGCTGGGTTAAGGAGGTCTAAGGGCTCTCGCAAGTTTGTATGAAACTCCTTAATTTTTATGATACAAACATGCAATTTGTCAGGGAGGTATTTAATAGTTGGTAAACGTCCGCTAAGAACGGATTTTGCGACCCTGTTTTATTCTAAGTTCTATAGGTCCATCCAAAAGTTGTCTGGTAGATATCGCTGTCAGCGATAAGGCCGCCTTTGTACCCGTAGAAATAAGTATTATTGTAAAAGAGATATGTAACTGTTGAAGACTGATATTCATTATCTGTGGTCTTCAACTATCATTCTACATTAGCTGTGTAATCTGTCAGCATCGTAGGCCAATCACAAGCGCGCGTGGTCACGTGACAACTGACAAGTATTGTTCCCAGCCCCCGCTTCCTCGAATTTTGTAAAAGTCGTTTTTTTTCTTGTTGAATATACTTATAATTGAATTCATTGGCAACGGACGTATTTTATTGAAGAGTTCCTCAACAACTGGAGAAAAGTCGAAGGTCGGTAGACAGGCGATCGCACACGCCCCTACATGCTGATCCTTCTAACCGGACGAAGAATAAAACAAAGAAGAAATTAGCGACCATTGGATACCTACGAGGCGAAAATATTTCAAGATCCATTGTTCGAGGAACCGTTGGAAGCCGGTAAAATTCTCGTTGGCGGATCTACAACGATATTCCCAGCGATATCAAAGAGGAAAACCAGAAGAAGCTTGCAAAAGGAGGAGTTGAAATACAACGGGATCGTCAATACGAGCATAGCGCACACTCGGTACGATCAACCATCCCATCCTATCCATAAACTTCTTCATTTCTCTTGTGTGATACCGTGCTTTCATACTGATTTCAGCAATTATCGCGACAGTGAACTGCGTGTTTGCTTAGTCATCCTCATCGAGCAGCTTCGGTGCCGCAGCTAGCACCTGCTGTACGCGGTGAATTTCAATTGTAAGTACCTCCCCTTTTCACTAGTCACCAAGATGCCGCTAGATGCTAATGTGGATAAGTCCAGAGCCAAATCTCCTAGTAAATTTGATGAAAATTGTGATCAAATAGTCCGTGACCTTGTTCGAAAACGCGGCATAATTAAGGGTAGACTCACAAAGTTTTCAAATTATCTTAACACGTTAGCCAAAGAAAAGATATTATCGCCGAAAAATAGCATTGATTTAAAGTTACGTGTGACAGGTGCGAATAGTTTGTTTAACGAATTTAACAATCTTCAAACAAAACTCGAAGAAAATGTCAGTGATTGTGACCTAGAAGATCAATTAAATGAACGGGAATTGTTTGAGGATTGTTATTATGGTACGATTTCCCAGGCAGAATTATTGTTAACCAGTGATAGGGTCAGTGACAGCTCCGGTAATTCCTGCAATCATAATTCCTCAAGTAAATTAAAGTCTGTCAAACTACCTACAATAACAATGCCCACCTTTAATGGCTCATTTGAACATTGGTTGGAGTTTAGGGACACTTTTTTGTCATTAGTACACAATTCCACAGAAATCAGCAATATTGAGAAGTTTCACTATTTGAAATCTTCATTAAAGGGAAGCGCTGAATCTGTAATAGATGCATTAGAGTTTTCTTCAGACAATTATATTGTGGCATGGGAATTATTGTTGAATAGATACAATAACAATAGACTGTTAGTGCAAAACCATGTCAAAACTTTATTTACCTTACAACCGCTAAATAAAGAGTCACCTATTTCCTTAAGAAAACTTATTGACACTGTTTTAAAGAATTTAAGGGCGTTAAAAATCTTAGGTGAACCCACAGAGTATTGGGACACTATTATTATTTACACAATTGTGTCTAGATTAGACAAAATTACAGAACGTGAGTGGGAACAACACAAGGGCACTTTGTTGTCAAAAAATGATTGCAACACATCTTTAAAGGTAGAAGATATAATTAAATTTCTTGAGGATAGGGCTGACATGTTGGAAACATTGCACTTGTCACACAACAAAGATGTCCAAGATGGTAAAAAACCAAACACAGCAAAGTCATACTCACAATGCAATGTTTCCACCAATAAGTCACAGAGTCGTTTCACAAATGTCAAGAGATTATGTGTAATGTGTAATGGGAATCATCCTCTGTACTCGTGTCAAAGGTTCCTTGGTATCGATTTAGAGTCTAAGCTTAAACTTATAAGTGAACATAAGTTGTGTGACAATTGTCTACGTTCGGGGCATACTGTTGACACTTGTAGATTTGGTCCATGCAGAAAGTGTAACCAGAAACACAATTCTTTAATACACAAGGATGAAGTTGCTAGCCAGTCGATAATGTTGCATTCATTATGTGAAAATAAGAAATCATTAATTGATTCTAAAGTTGACACGCCCCGTTCCCCCACTTGCGTTTCATCATCTATGAATATTGTCCCAATACAAGTAAACAAAGCACACAATACCATGCAGACACATAATGCGCAGCCTGCTTGTGTGCAACCTGTACTACTATCCACTGCGCTTATTGAGATAGCCGATAAACATGGCAAGTACCATATGGCGCGAGCGCTCCTCGACAGTGGAAGTCAAAGATGTTTTATTACTAAGCCACTTTGCGAATTATTAGGCGTTAAATTAATACAGTCCACTCACGAAATTCATGGTGTTGGTGATACTGTGACTCAGTGTACGCAAACTTGTGTTATAGAAATTAAATCGCGCATTAACACATACACCTTCAATATACAATGTTTTGTTTTACCGCATATAACGTCTCTGCCACCTGTGTGTGAAATAAGCGCACAACAGTTCTGCATTCCAGACAACATACAGCTGGCAGATCCTTACTTTTTAGATTCCAAAAATATTGATATTTTATTAGGCGCAGATCAATTTTGGAATTTATTAAACAATGATAAAATAAGGTTAAATATTGGACCAATTTTACATAGCACTAAATTAGGATGGATTATGTCAGGTCCACTAAATTTAAACACACGCAGTGCCAAGCAAATTAAGTGTAATTTTACACAGTCAATTGATACACAACTTAGAATGTTTTGGGAACTTGAGGAAGTTTCTAAGGTCTGGGATAAGCGCACGGATGAGGAACGTGCATGCGAGGAACACTTCGTTCAGAATATGACGCGAAATAGTGAAGGGAGATTCTGTGTACGTATTCCTTATAAACTCCCATCTGACACGTTAGGAGAAACGTTTCCTCAAGCTAAACGTCGCTTTTTAGCGTTAGAAAAGCGTTTGCAGCAATCACATACGTATAAAAAACTATACAGCGATTTCATACACGAGTATGAGGAATTAGGTCACATGAGTTGTGTTGAAACATACGGAACCCCACATTATTTTATGCCGCATCACGGCGTCTTTCGTGAACACAGCACCACGACCAAGCTGCGTGTTGTGTTCGATGCGAGTGCCGCCTCGAGCTCTAATGTATCATTTAACGACATTCAGTTAGTAGGCCCACCTATACAAGGGGATTTATTTGCCATTCTTCTACGCTTTAGGCAACATAAATATGTAGCTTGCGCGGACATAGAAAAAATGTACCGTCAATGTTTAGTAGCAGACGATCAACGCGACATGCAGTTAATTCTATGGCGGGATGAACCGTCACAGCCATTACGTATTTTTAGACTCAATACCGTCACATACGGAACCGCGTCCGCTCCATTTCTAAGTGTGAGATGTTTGAAGCAGTTAGGGTTAGAAAGTACGGATTCCGATGTTCAGAGAGTTATTAGCCAGGACTTCTATGTCGACGATCTGATTACAGGTTCTGATGATAAAACCAGACTGTTGGAACTTTGTGAAAGGGTTACCAACACATTAAAATTGGGATGTTTTCCACTACGCAAGTGGAAATATAACTTTTACTCCGATGTGGACGTAGACGTCTACTCACCTCACGTTTCAGAGGAATGCAAATTAATTGAAAATGATAATTCTAAAACTTTAGGCTTAGGTTGGTATAATTTGTCGGATCAATTTTATTTCAATACAAAATGCGAAACTGATAATAAACCGATAACAAAGCGATCGATATTATCAAACATTTCTCAAATTTTTGATCCATTAGGCCTACTTAGTCCGGCAATTATGCGTGTTAAAATATTACTACAACAAATATGGTTGTTAAAAATTGGTTGGGATGACGCGCTGCCTAACGGTGACGTCACGCGGCTGTGGAACCGATTTGTTGCATCTCTTTCTATTCTCAATACAATTAGAATACCTCGTCATGTGTTAGGTACCAACTGTACTTGTATAGAGATGCATATATTCACCGATGCCTCACAGTCTGCGTACGGCGCTTGCGTCTATTTGCGCTCAGTTAATTATAATAACTTAACGGTATCAGTGCAGTTATTGTGTTCTAAAGGAAAGGTGGCGCCTATAAAGCCAGTTAGTGTGCCTAGATTAGAGCTGTGTGGTGCTCTAGTGGGTGCAAGATTATACGAAAGGGTTAAATCCTCATTACAGTGTGAGTTTAGAAATGTTATGTTTTGGACGGACTCCACTATCGTTTTAGGTTGGCTACGTATGGCACCAAACCAGTTAAAGACGTTCGTTCAAAATAGAACATCAGAAATACATGAATTAACAAAGGAACTTCCGTGGCGTCATGTCAGTGGTAAAACAAATCCAGCTGACTTAGTATCACGCGGCGTTTGCCTACAGGATCTGTCTTCTTCATCACTGTGGTGGAATGGACCGGAGTTTCTTCATGATATTAATTTTAATTGTGAACAAGTCCCTGTTGATACACTTACTGATAATACCGTTGAGCCGTTACCAGAAGTAAAATCGAGTGTTATTTCTCTGATAGCCGACAGCAATTCATCCCAATCATATTTGTTTCCGTTCACTCGTTTTTCTCAGTATAGCCGCATGCGTCGTGCTATGGCATATGTGCTGCGCTTCATTCATAATACGCGTAATAAAAATAATTTGCGAACGGGTACCATAAGTGTTAGTGAATTAAATGAGGCTAACAACACATTAGTTAGGTTATGTCAATTAGAAGCATTTTCTGAGGAATATAAACTAATAGCTAAAGGAATTAATTTTAAATACAGGCATAATTTATCTAAATTAAATTTATTCATGGATAACTCAGGTATTTTGCGTGTGGGTGGCCGTATCCAGAATGCGCCAGATTTTGACTATAACAAGAAACATCCAATATTATTATCAAGTAAACATTATTATTCAGTTCTGTTGTTTCGCCATGAGCACAAGCAGATGTTGCATGCAGCTCCGCAGGCTTTGCTATTTCACTTACGTGAATCATGGTGGCCAGTCGGTGGCAGAGAATTAGCCCGTAAGGTAGTCCATGAATGTACCACATGTAAGCGCATTCGAGGGCAAACATTGTCACCCATGATGGGCAATTTACCCAAAGAACGAATTACTCAAAGTTATCCGTTCCTACGGTGTGGGGTGGACTACGCTGGGCCAGTGCTCATATTGAACAGAAAAGGTAGGGGTGCCAAAACAACAAAGGCATACATCTGTTTATTTATTTGTTTTGTCACAAAAGCGGTACACTTGGAGCTTGTCAGTGACCTTACCACTGATGCATATTTACTTGCAGTAAAACGTTTTATCTCTCGACGTGGTAAACCTAATGACATTTTTTCTGATAATGGTAGAAACTTTGTGGGTCTAATGAACGAGTTTGCTCATTTCTTGGCTAAATGTAGTCCAGATATAAAAGAATACGCATCTAGTCAGCAAATAAAGTTCCACTTCATTCCACCTTACGCTCCGCATTTTGGTGGCCTGTGGGAAGCGGGGGTAAAATCTTGTAAGTACCACTTAAGCCGAGTAGTGGGAAACGCGCATCTTACATTCGAGGAATTTAGCACGGTATTAACACAAATAGAGGCTATCCTGAATTCCCGTCCTATAACCCCTCTGTCCGCAGATCCGGATGACTTTCTTCCCCTTAGCCCAGGTCACTTCCTGGTTGGTCGTCCGCTTACAGCGCCTGCCTGCACTGACGTGACGGAAACGCCGACGCATCGCCTCTCACGCTACCAGAGGATAGAACAGATTCGGCAGCATTTCTGGTCCCGCTGGGCGAAGGAGTATGTCTCCGAATTACAGGTCAGAACAAAATGGCACAACCATACCACTGGACTGGAACCTAACACGATGGTCATCATTAAAGACAACAACCTGCCACCACTCAAATGGCAATTGGGGCGCATAATCAAAACGATTCCTGGCAAAGATGGTGTTTCCAGAGTGGCAGATATACGCACTTCATCTGGCATGGTGAGACGAGCTTTTGCGAAAATCTGTCCACTTGTCGAGCAAGACCGAATAACGTCAGGAAGCCACGCAGTTCATGAAGACATAGAAAGCTAGTGCTTTCAAGGCCGGCGGCATGTTGAAGACTGATATTCATTATCTGTGGTCTTCAACTATCATTCTACATTAGCTGTGTAATCTGTCAGCATCGTAGGCCAATCACAAGCGCGCGTGGTCACGTGACAACTGACAAGTATTGTTCCCAGCCCCCGCTTCCTCGAATTTTGTAAAAGTCGTTTTTTTTCTTGTTGAATATACTTATAATTGAATTCATTGGCAACGGACGTATTTTATTGAAGAGTTCCTCAACAACTGGAGAAAAGTCGAAGGTCGGTAGACAGGCGATCGCACACGCCCCTACAGTAACTTAATTTTTGGTGTACAATAAAGAATATTTTATTCTATTCTAAGGGCTCTCGCAAGTTTGTACGAAGCTCCATCATTATTTGTGCTACAAACTTTAAATTTGACCGGGAGGTGTTTAAAAGTTAGTAGACATTCGCTAAGAATGGATTTTGTGTCAGGAACGGATTAAAGAGGTTGTTGGTGACGCAGCCTGCGAAGCCTCAACATCGTGTGAATTGTGATGGTGTAGATAGACTCATAAGTGATAGTGACTATGGACTTATAAAGTGTTTAGGACAGTGATAGTGAATATGGACTTATGTAAGTGTTTGGGACGGTTAAGTAATATGTTTTTGCTTTATATGTAAACCTCATTATGTAGCTAATATGTTTTGTTAACTTATTGTAGCGAGGCCCCCAATTTAAAGTAAAATTAATTCGAAATAGCCAAACGGGCCTCGTTACAGTAACGTTTTGTCATGGAATAGTGCCGCGCCCGAATTGTGACTACTTTGCGCCGATTGGTCGAGTAACCGCTTCGCTATGATTGGTCGACGTTCGATCGACGTGAAGTTGCTCGACACGGCGCGATTTGTAGAGGGGCGCGGCGTTAGGAACTTTTCTATAAATAAGGGGCCATTGTTGGCCAAAGCCCCTTTTTACTGCGAGCAGCGGCGCAAGCAACACGTTTGCACAAGACTGAAATAAAGAAGAATTATTGCCTCGGTAATTGACCTGGTTTTATTGGTTGAATCCTCAACAGAGGTCTAAGCACTCTCGCAAGTTTGTATGCAAGTTCGGTTTTTTTTTGTACTACCGTCCTGAAGTTTTGCAAGTCTAGAGTTTATGAATAGGAGACATAAGCTAAGAAAAAATTGTATGATAGCCTGGACTAAGGGCTCTCGCAAGTTTAAACGAAATCCTTGGCTTTTTGTACCTGAAAATTGGTAAAGAGATAGATTTCACGACAGGGCCGGTTTAAGGAAATATAATCGCTTTTGCAACCCTATGGTTTCAACAAACATTTATTGATTATAATACAACAAACAGAAAATACAACAAAATTAATTCAAACGAAGACAGGCATTTATATTTTTTTTACTATAACATTTACGTAGGTAAGTAGTTCATCAAGTTATTGCTCGAATATTTTTTTTGTATTTTCCCCTATGTAACTCCGTGACGCTTTTCCGTGTTAAAAAGTATTTTACAATGCATGTCCTCGAAAAGAGCGTTTTCCAAGCAGCCAAACTGTGCGGAAAGTGTCACTTTTTTTTACTAGTGCTTTTTACTTTCCTGTACTTTTTTAATTTTTAACTCCAACGTCAGCCCGCCGCATAGAGTTTTTATTATTTGAGAAAAGTTTTAAAAATTAGTTAAGTACATACTATCATTCATATAAAAGGTAAAACAAAACTAATACTTCATTTAAGGCGTTTTTATTACTCTAGATTTAGATTTTGATCAATAAATTAATTTTAAATAAGTATTCATTAAATATGTTTGGCAGAATGAATATTTTGCTCGTGCCTTTTTGCGTTACGACGTGACAGCTTTTATTAGTTAATCTGTGGATATGCTGAGCGCCTTTGAATGAGCGCCATTTTATTAATTTCTTGCTTGGTTCAGATATATTTTTTTATTTCCTCGCACAATGCATAGTAAAATGTTGTATGTTACACGTGCGTAAGATGATTTCCGACTCGTCTCGATTTATCCACTCACTCGCTTCGCTCGCTCGTGAATAAAAATAGCACTCATCGGAAATCACATACTTCCCGCACTTGTAGCATAAATAACTATTACAATGCATGTCCTCGAAAAGAGCGTTTTCCAAGCAGCCAAACTGTGTGGAAAGTGTCACTTTTTTTACTAGTGCTTTTTACTTTCCTGTACTTTTTTAATTTTTAACTCCAACGTCAGCCCACCGCATAGAGTTTTTATTATTTGAGAAAAGTTTTAAAAATTAGTTAAGTACAGATTATCATTCATATACCAAAACTAATACTTCATTTAAGGCGTTTTTAATTACTCTAGATTTAGATTTTGATCAATAAATTAATTTTAAATATTCATTAAATATGTTTGGCAGAATGAATATTTTGCTCGTGCCTTTTTGCGTTACGACGTGACAGATATTTGCACATGCGCAGTAGATATGCCCGAGGAACTATGAACTATCAGTTAATCTGTGGATATGCTGAGCGCCCTTGAATAAGCGCCATTTTATTAATTTCTTGCTTGGTTCAGATATTTTTTTTTATTTCCTCGCACAATGCATAGTAAAATGTTGTATAATACACGTGCGTAAGATGATTTCCGACTCGTGTCGATTTATCCACTCAACGGAAATCACCTACTTTCCGCACTTGTAGCATAAATAACTATTATAGTACGTTGAACCTGGTATTCACACATCACCTTATTAAATACCAAATTCCAGACAATATTTTATACATGTTTGTGCGGTGGTGGCCCTGTGATAAAGGCCGCAACTTACAAGTTATAGGTCTTGGGTTCAAATACTCCTGATTGATAAAAATAATTCATGTATTTATTGGTTTTTAGCAATACCACCCGTAAGAGGGTTAAAAAGTGGATGAAAGTTTGTATGAAATTTCTACAGTATATAAGTGGGACACGTGAAATTTTAGATTTACGCTGTTGGTTAATAAAAAAGAATTTATGTATATATTTATTGGTTTTTGAAAATTCAACCCCTAAAGGGCTAAAATAATGGTTGAATTTACAAACTAAAAGTTTCATACAAACATGAAACTTTTAGTTTGTAAATTGGACACATGAAATTTTTGATTTACGATCTTGATTGACAAAACGAATTCATGTATTTATTGGTTTTTGGAAATTCTACCCCTAAAGGGATAAAATAGGGGTTGAAACTTAATTTTATATAAAATTTCTTCGGTTTAGAAGGTAAAACATCTGAAATTATTGGTTAACGCTCTTGGTTAATAAAATAACAATAAGTTTTTTGTTTATGCCGGCTGTAGAAAGTAGTGCTTGGTGCTATGGTGACCTAACACACCTTTCTTATAATGATAGGATATGATAAAAGTTAAAGTCTCGTATTATAAGGTAAACAACTATATTTAAACACTATATAACACTTAGATACATGAAATGGTGAATTATGGTAAACTATAAACTATGTGGCTAAATTACTGGTAAAAATGTATGGTAAAGATGGTTATTGGTTTGGTAACGAGTGCGTGGTGTCTCTGACGAGATCTAAACGCGAACTGACCCACATTTTGGTAACCAAGCGAATTTGCATACTTGAGTTTGATGCAATTATGCATTTTCGCTGTGTGTTCGATTAAAACTCGAACACCGGCAATTCTACCCACAAGTGGTTTAAAAAAGAAACATTGTATTAAATTTCTACAGTTTGTAAGTTGGACACCTGAACTTTTACATTTATGCTCTTGGTTGATAAATAAAAAGGATACATGTATTTATTGGTTTTTGGAAATTTCACCCCTAAGGAGATAAAAAGGGGGTTTAAAGTATGTGTGAAACTTCTACACTTTTAAGTGTGACACATGAAATTAAAGATTTACGCTTTTGGTTGATAAAAATAATGCGTAAGTATTTACTGGTTTTTGGAAATCCTACCCCTAAGAGGGTGGGTTATATATTTGAAACTTGGCATAAATACAAACCTAAGTAAATAGTAAAGATTTTTATTGTTTGTTTTTCAAAAGTTGTTAAAGATTGTTGAAGAATTTTACTGTACATGAATTCTTTTTATGATGTAAGGGAGCACTAAGAAGGGATTTTTGGAAATTCAACCTTTAAGAGGGTGAAACTAAAGTCATCTGTAGGATAAAATACGGATCACGCGAACGAAGTCGCGGGCGAAGTGCTAGTTAATAAATAAAACCATTCTTAAACTTTGATTTCTACAGCCTCAGTTCTGGAGCAAACACGAGGTGGAACCGGATTGGGGTGCAGACGAGGAGAACTCCATGACGCAGGACCAACGGTACTTCGAACCGGCGCCGGCGCATGCCGTGCCCGGGATCAAGATCGTCAACGTGTCTAAGGTAGGAGCTATGAAGGGTTCACAAAAAAATACATATTGCTCAACACAGTACATAATCATCAATTTCCAGGTGTTAGGCAATCGCGCAGTTTACTGTGTTGTACCAATTTAGGCTTGCAATATCATAATTTATTATACAATATCATGAATTTTGATTAAAATCATACCATGGCATAAATTCATCTTTCAAAATATACAATGTGATACATAATTACTTAAATTACACAATTTCTTCAATTAAAACTGCCCATAGTCAAAGTCCCGGTTTCTTGACGCTAAATTATAGCAAAATTAATGAGACAAATTGTCAAGCACACATTATCTGCTGTAGTGATTGGTATAGTGAATTTTAAACAGCCAATCACAGCAGCTCATAAGAGCCAAGTCCCGTATGGTATCGGACGTAAAGAATTTCACTATCCTATGACCAGAGAATTCTTGGTGCATTTGTAACAACCATACTGCGATCGGCAACCCGCCTGCCAAGCGTGGCATGGTAGGGTTATCTGAAGTCCGAAGAGAGGGGGAGGACTCGATGATCCTCAAATCCGGTAACTTGCTCTATTTCCGAGAGGGTGACTGGCAGTCCTAGGGTGATGTCAGTTTTATCGTCCACAAGTCCCTTGTGAATAAAGTGGTGAAGATCGTGAGTGTGTCGACCAGGGTGGCATACCTTATACCCAGAATATCTTTGAGATATTGGCTGAAGGTCGTATAGGTCTACTCCCCAACCTAAGCACACCCCGATAACAAGGTGGAGACCATGTATGAGGATATTTCTAGAGCCATGCATGGTTTCAAAACTCACTTTACCGTTGTCATGGGGGACATAACGCGAAACTGGGCAATCGAGACGATGATGATTTGCAAGTGGGGCAATTTGGGGTTGGACGACGAAACCACCGGGGTCACTTATTGGACAGCTAGTCGATTCTGTAAAAAAAAACATCGTGAATGATTAGGTGAAGTGAGCTGTCAGCAGGCTGTCAGCAGGCTGTCAGATTGTAGATTTACATAATATATCGGCAATCGGGTTTATCGAATATTAATTAAAGCTATTGAAAATTGTATATTTATATAAACTCGTATTTATGAGTCTTAACACTCTTACCTAAGAATTAAAAAAAAACCCTATTTATGAATCCAAACACTAACTATTACTTAAGAATAAAAAACAAGACTTTAGTATTTCATTTAGGTACCTTCTTTATATTTTATAGTATATACCTAACTAATTACTTACCTATACTCTATTTGAGACAACATAAGATATTTAAATAATCCCATTATACAGTCCGTTCAACCTATTTTGACTTCTATTGCTTTGGTAATATGACAAATGGCAGCTGTATTAAACAGTTATTTTTGTTAATTGGTTTATGTTTTTTATGCCATCCTTATACGGTATAGAACTCAAAATTGGTTGAACGTACTGTAAAAAGGGGTTGTAAACATTTCTAATGTTATTTCGAATAGAGTGTAGTCCTGGCCTCCTCATCCGCTGTCAGCTGTCACCGGGCGAATTCTCACTTCGCGTTTGAGTAATTCTTCAATATCCCTTAAAAATCAGTTAACGCACTGACTTACACAATTCAAACGGAAATATTGTGTTTACGCTAATACCTTTTATTTAAGATTAAAATAACGAAAAGATCGAATTCGAGTTACGTAAGTAAGACTCAACTTTGTTTAATAAAAACAATACTCTTAAGTACTTACTACCTTCTTTTTTGGGTTCCGAAATCAAAGAGGAACCCTTATAGTTTCGCTCTGTCCGTCTGTTCGTCCGCAGCTTAGCTTAGAGAATCTACGTACTAGAAAGCTATAATTTGGCATGGATATACGTATTAATTTAATTTTTAATTTATTTTCAAATTTCAGATAATTACAGTCCATTTCTTGTTAGTAACAAATACTTATATAATTAGTGTTAGTGAAAGGTACATTCCAAATCAAAAATTTGCAAAATATTGCCATTTGATATTGATTTAGGTCAATTGATTAAATTTTAAACCACTATTAATCAAAAATATGTAAATTAATAATAATAAAAATGTCAAAAAATAAAAGATTTTAAAATGTCAAGATAATATTGTAAAGAATAGAATTTTAAATTAACATGTCAAAAAATAATATACCTTTAAAATCAATACAAGTAAAATTAAATCATATGACAATAAAATCCAATGAAGACCGTTACCAAATCTTTCGCTACTTCTTCTCTACATGTAGTTTAATACAATGCCACAATAATGGGCAGTCTGCTCGGCTAGCCACAACGCTAAGAATGCTGTTGCTACTGCCGCGGACACGACTTAGCAGCGATGCGGCTCTCTTTCTGAGGATGGCACGTGCGTCCGTAAACATGCCTGACGCGCTACAGTGCCGTGGCAGCCGCATCAGCATCCTAAATGCGTTGTTATACTGAACGCGCAGGACGTTGATTGTCTTCTGCGTATATCTAACCCATAGACTGCACGTGTAAAACGACTGGATAAACGCCCAAACAAAGTTACTTTTACTGCCTTGGTGCAACGTTCAAATCTACGAGCCAACATATTGCATCGGACAGCCAACGCCCGGCGCTCCCTCTCCATGTCATCGTGGTCTGAGAGTTTATCCGAGACCCAGTGACCCAGGTACTTGAATTTTGAAACTCTGGATAACGACACACCATCTATGAAGAGGGGTGGAACGTGTAAGACCTTATGGCCAGCGGACTGAAAAACCAAGAGTTCACTCTTCTTTACATTATACCTGAGCCCATGAGCCCCAGCATAATCCACACATATAACGAGCAGTTTTCGAACAGCGCTTATGGAGGGACCCAGCAGAACCATATCGTCCGCGTAACTGATGTTGTTGATGAATTTTCCATCTATAGGACATCCGACGTTGGCCCCGCTGAGCCTCTCAATGAGTCCGTTCACGTACAGATTGAAAAGACGAGGCGAGGTTAACCCTCCCTGTCTTACTCCACATTACAATCTGCACGCGTCGGAGGTGACGCCTGCCCATCTTATAACATTGACTTGGTTATTGTACCAATAATTTAGGGGAGGCCTACGCCGCAGAGGCGACCGCTACGAATAGCGATGGCAAACGCTCATAAAATAAAGTAAAGAAGGAAGTAACGGAGTGAGATTGAGAAGAAGAATTTATTTTAAAAGTATTTTCTATATTTTAAGCAGTGTTTCTATATTTAGTTAAGTGTAAAAATTGTAAGTAGTGGAATAAAGGGCTTTTTTATTTATTTTATTTTATTTATGTACCAATAATCAAAAAAGTCAATGACTTCTTCGGGGAGGCTGGTTTCAGTCCTCATCTTGTACCAAAGCACATCATAGGATACCAAATCGAAAGCTTTCGAAAGGTCTAGAAAACAGGCATGGAGTCTTCCTATCGGTGTAGTACCGGGCTGTATGCCTGAGGCATAGAACAGCCGTTTCTGTCGACAGCTCCTGCCTAAAACCGAACTGAGCGTCATTCAGCTTTATGTGAATGTTCAAAATACGATCAAGCAGACTGTCCAGCACTTTCGCCACGGTTGTAGCTAACAAAATGGGCCTATAATTGTTGCTGTCCGATGCATCGCCAGTTTTATTTTTGATTATTGGCACAACCACGGTCTTCATACACTCGTCCGGCAGGTACGAGTGTCTTAGGCAAAATGTATAAAACATTGCAAGAACCCTAGGCAGATGAATGCCCGCGTGCTGCAAATGCTCAATACTAATGCCATCGTGCCCTGGGGACTTACCCCTCGTCATATTCTTAATAACGGTAGCTATATCTTTAGCCGTAAAAGATGGTATTACTGCTGGCATTAAAGGATTTTGCCTGATTTCACTCGCATTGAGCATCCCCAGCCCGCTGGAAGGAGGTTCTATCTTATAATGACTCTTAGACATGTTCGCAATGTCACGAGGACCAGTTACTTCATTAACATTGATCGGGGCAGTAGGTTTATTGTTCAGATTTTTCGCGCCCTTCCAAAAATTTTTGAAATTCTTACTTGCGTGGTGCGATACCAGAATATCCATTTTTATTTGCTCGGCGTTGTTTTGGCACCATCTAAGTTTCGATTTGAAACGACGCCGAGACTCCACCATGTTACTATAGATAGGTCCATCAGTAGGCCTACCGTACAATAACCAGTTTTGGAAATCAAGCCTGACAACCTCGTGAGCACCACGAACATACCTATTCCAGCCTAAAACAACACGCTTTCGTTTTTGTTTACATGTAGAACTTGAGCTAGTCACAGCCACCTCACACATAGTAGAAACAATACTCTCATACATTCTGTCTATTACCACTCTATGCTCTTTAGTGTGGCATACACCGTCACAACATTCCGATAACTCCAAAGGGAAATCTATTTCTCTAAAATTATCGTTGCACATCCTAGTATAAAGCTATTTTTGGTGCTCATTCCTATCGGCCCACAGTATACCGTTAGGAGTACTTTTTAGAAATACATACTGTGGCTTTATAACAGCAACATTACAACGCACCTCTAAGGGATAGTGGTCGGACCAAGTGCAGTCATAGTTCACCCTCACATCCACCACCGACTGCAACGCAGACTTCGTTACCACACAATGGTCAAGCCTGCTTGTGCTGCCATGGGCGTTGCTAACGAATGTAAAGGTGTCCGATGAAATTCCTAATTTATCTATATCCGCACATACCCATTTTTGATCTATACAGAAATTTAAAAGTTCCTTTCCAAACAATGCACAAGGACAGGCATTGAATTCTCCCAAAATTTACACATTTGCAACTTCTGTGTTGTCAACAGTAGCGCTTATCTCACTTAGGAGGTCAGTAAATTCGACTAAGTTCTCAATGGAGTTCACAGGCATGTAAACTGAGAAAACCACAAATGAACGATCGCACACAACTATTTTAATCGCCGCGAGACGCACACTATTACACGAGATCACTGTAACCGAACTAAACGCACTCTTACACCACAGCACAGCGACACCACCATATGGTCTGCCTCGTACTAGGCCAGCAAACGAGTCGATAGCCGATTGACCGCAGTAGTCAAAGTCTGGGTCGACTGTTCCCAGGAATGGTAGGTTATGCGGGAACAACCACGTCTCCTGTAGTGCTATGATGTCTACTCGACGACACAGGGTTCTTACATGATCTACTGACCGTACTAATGACTTACAGTTATAGGTAATAAAACTGCTAAGCATGGGACTTTCCGATAGAGGGCTTTCCATTTGGATTTTTATTATATTTTTTTCTGTTTCCAAAGTCTATGAAACGCCGGCAAGATATTCCTTTCGGCCATATATTGTCATTCATAAAAACAGCCAACTTGTACCGAGGGACAAATATTTTATAGGCGCGATACTCTTTATGAAGAAATTCATTACATTTTTTCTAAGGTAACGCAAACATGTGTTTTCGACATAATATAGTTCGCAATGTCTGCCGGCGAGGTTCCTTTGTCAACATTATTTATAAACAGAGGGAGTTTGACGTCTGCAGCCTTAAACTTAAATTGTGGAGTGGTAATCGCCACGCCTTTCTGTCCTATAAATCTATTTTTAAACCTATTCCTTCGTACCTCCGTCCATTCATCATCATTCGGTGATTGTTTCCATTCACCCGGCGCACGCGCAATGTCTGCAAACTAGTGATAAGACTTCGGTAAATAGCTGTCATCGTGCGCCTCAGCTATCGTACCTCTCATATTGCTAGCGGGCTTCAACACATCACACACTGAAATATCTATCTCTTTCGCACCTCCCGCTGTTGATAAACCAGTAGTTATTTTATCATCTACCTCCTGTCGCACTAATTGTTTATTAGGCGCGAACGAAACAGTTTTATCGCACTCAGTCACAACATCAATGCTATCTCGCAACGTAAAAGGACGGTTACACTCATGCTCATCAGGCTCAACATTCGTACTGTTTACTTGGTTCGGAGGGGTCAGTGATATTGTTGACATATGAGGTAGACCCATTGGGCCGCTATCATAAGCAAAGCTAGCTTGCATACATGAAGCACCTCTCCTTAGGTTAATATTTCTGAACTCATTCATCATCATTATCATCATCAGCCTATTAATGTTCCCACTGCTGGGACACAGGCTTCCTCTCTGTGAGAGGGAATAGGCCGTCATCCACCACGCGGGCCCAGTGCGGGTTGGTGGATGTCACATGTCTTCGAATTTTTGGTTCTAGGACATGCCGGCTTCCTCACGATGTTTTCCTTCACCGTTTTGAGAGCAGTGGTGATGAAATAATTTACACAAAGTAAAGCGCCTGCTTCGGCTCGAACCCACGACCTACAACTTGTAAGTCACGGCCGATACCACTGAGCCACCACTGCTCACAGTCACGGCCGATACCACTGGGCCACCACTGCTCACTCTGTACAATCGTTTTATTTAGACTGTCAACAGAAACACCGCAACCACCACCATCATAGTTAACTTTTAACAGTTCTTGCTTAGTCTGTAACAGCTGATCCACAGTCGCATATGTACTTTTAAAAAATTTGACCTCGTTTTGTAAAATAAGGATATCCGTCAAAAGTCGAGTAACGTCTACATGATCAAAAGTTATTGGGGGTAGTTTGTTTAGATCATGAGCTACGAAAACAGGAATCTTCTCAGGGTCTACATTCTTAATAACTTCTATAATAACAAACAAATCTTTCCTGCTTTTGCCTTCTTTGTTTTTACGTTTTATTTGACGTATATCAGTAGAAACAGACTAATAGCAATGACTTAGCTTTTCCGATGTCTTCTGCTGAAAAAGCGGAACTGCATATCCTCACTAAGGCTCCACTGTCCATCACTTAATGTTTGAACTGCACATATGTCAACAATTCATTGACCACTATATTGCAATTGTTACATTTAAGCACATTAGCCGACGACAACGCTTAGCACTATGGTATAACATCTGCACGCAACGGGCGCTCAGCGGAGACTGATTATTAATAATTGCGACAAAGTGGTAAAATAAAATCATGAAAAAAATTATTTTATTGGGGTTCCCTCTTAAAGACTTAAAGTGGGGATGTCTTTTTATTTCTCGTCTATCTCATGTTGTGGGGAATCGTTGGATAGGCCATTCAAAAAATATTATGGGTTTGTTAAAACCATTTTTTGATTCAGAGATCCGTTTGCGTAAAATTAAGCTTTAAATTGGAAATGTATGTTAGAGTCAAGTGTCCCCCCACCCCTGCCAGCGAAATGGTTGCTCTTGGCTATGTGAAAAAATTCACGGCAGTAGTAAATATAACGAACTTAAAAGGAAAACTATCACACATAAGTAGGCTTTACAAGTTTACGAGTAATACTCGACAAACTTATGTATAAAATGTACTTGGAACAGTAAAAATTTTGTACAAATGCCATTGAAAAATTACTTAAACAAGTTACTTAAACAGTTGTTAGCTATGGAAAACAGATACTAAATATATGCTTATGAACCATTTAAAAATATACAAAAATAAAATCATAACATCCTTAATAATGTGAATGTTTTTAAGTTTTCTTTTTTTAAATATTTAAAAATGTAATAAAATAAGAAAAAAAGATAAATAAACGACATAATATGATTTCTAAATTAATAATGTTTAAGCTCGAATAACGCATTGGAATGGCCGGAGTCGTTGGCAGTACCTGTCCGTAGTCCATAAGGCGCATGCGCGCGGGTGATTCTATTTTGTGTTAGAGCAGAAGAATTTTCGACGTTTTGTAATCTAAAATCAAATAAGATTCGATTGCCAAGCAAATTACTTATTTTATTTTGTCGATATCCATCTATAAATTTAATATTAGACCCGAATACATCACCAATTGAGTAGCGTAAAACTTTCCAGAACGAAATAGTGAATACCGCAGATTAGAGGTGAATACATACGAAATTTTTCCAATTCCGAAAGAGGAGAAATAAACAAGGATCGTGCGCGCAAGGATCCAGGAACGAACCATACCATTCCCCGTCGCTCTAACGCGCGCTCATATCGCAATTCGCACCCGCGCACAGTATACGATTTGACTAATCTAGGTGGACAAAACTCAATAACTAAAAAAATGCTTTGTTTATTACATTTAAAAGAATAATATGATAAAAAAGGCCAAATGGAATGTAAACAATATTATTTTAATATTTTAACAAAATAAGTACATCTTTGTCTTCGTCTCGATGTACTGTTTTCTTGGAAGTTTTCGTAATAGCGTGATGAGGGGTCTGAAGATATCAGTAAATGCTTTATTAAATCATAATTGGTTCTGTTTCTTGAGGTTTTCATTGTATGGCCTAATCTGGCCTTCCTAATTTCTTTATTCTTGGCTTCAGAAGCCTCTTCAGACATTTGGGCGTCTATGAAGGAAAATGATAAATATATTATAATCGCAAAAAATCGCAAGTAATGAGTACTATATCATCAAAGTATAATAAATACGTAATCTATTAAGACTATTATCACAGCTTGACTGCGTTTGACTACCAAGTATAACTCCAAGTCAAAATTAAGTAGAGGAAAAAATACGAAATCTTCTATGTATTTTTAAACAAACGGCACACATTCGTCAAAGTAGAATATTGATGATTTTAATATCTTAATATACAAATAATTATCTCTATTTGACGACTCCATGAAAAAAACTACTCGAAGTTGCTCAAAACACAAAAAAACATGTACACTCTTTAGCGTTAACGGTCACACTGAGCGGGTCGGCCGACTAGCTGCAAGGTTTGAGTACTTTCGCCCTTTGTTATAACCAGTTTCGCGCGGTCTAGGGATAAATTACTGTTATTGTCAGTTAAGTAATATATTCAAGGATGTAAGGAGATCAGTAAATCGTTATTTTAAGTATTATGTTTAAATACCTATTGTCCAGCTAGATTGGTCAAATCGTATACTGTGCCGCGGTGGTACTCAAATAGATAATATTTTTCTAACTTCAGTTGCGAAGTTGGATTTTATAACTCCTTCTTTAGTTTGAGTCAATAGTGAATAGATTACTTCTAGGTAAGCGTGCTTCACCATGGACCACATCATGACATACCATCAGGCGAGATAGTGGTCAAACGCGAGCATATAGATGAAAAAAAAAAGCATCCTATGTGGGCCCATTTTTAGACGTTGTGTGCCGCTGAAACCGTTTTAATGTTCATGTAACAACAACAAAACCCTCTTCTTAGTCCGCATTATTATTCAACTTCGGAACCCTATTACTGCGCGTGGTCCGACACGCATTTGGCCGGTTTTTATTTTATAGTATAGCTTCTGCCCGCGGCTTCACCCGCGTAAAAGTGTTTTATCATCCCAAAAATACATACATAATAATATATAATAATTATAATATGGTGGAGAGGAATGATCTTTGACTTGTTTCTTGAATAGATCTACATTTTAAGAATCAAGAATTTTAGATGGAAGTGAGTTCCACAGTCGTACTGCATGAACAGAGGAGTGGGAATAGAAATTAGTACTATGGGATGGGAAGTTTAGGTGATGCTTAAGGTGGGATATACACGGGACATCGGCAGGGCGAGTGAAAAAGAAGTGATCGCGCAGATATTTAGGGTAAGTAGGGTTAAACAGAATGTTGAAGAGGAGACATAATACTCGAGTGTTCCTGCGAAGGCGGATAGGGAGCCACTTGAGATCCTTGCGGAACTCAGAGACATGGTCGTATTTCCGCAGACCAAAAACAAAACGGATGCACAGGTTTTGCAAGCGCTCAAGCTTATTTAAGAGTTCTTCCGTGGCATCCAGATAGCAGGCATCAGCGTAATCGATGATCGGCTGAATTAGAGATAGATAGATTTTAGTTTTAAAGGGCAAGAGGCTTTGAAGGGATTTTACCGAGTGAAAGGAAAAGTGCACCTTACGACTTACCTCATTTACTTGAGCTCGCCAAGAAAGATTACTGTCTATTAAGACACCAAGGTTCTTAGCAGTTTCAGTGTTATCGATGGTCGAGCCATCAAGAGATAAAGGCGTCAAACTGGATATGTCGAGCGCAGTGCGAAAGTATCGACTGCCTATGATCATAGCCTGGGACTTGGATGGGTTGAGGGTTATGTGTTTATCAGTCTATGTATGTATGTATGTTTGTTCCTATGTGGGGTTCTAGAGATCAAACGCGTTGGCCGATTTTGATAATACTTATGTCAATCGATTCGTCGAGTGTCACTGGCTACATTAAAATTAGAAAAATTGCGGTTTTTGGGCGCCATATTGTGTTTTATTTCTGCCCAACCCACGATGGGTTGAGAAGAAAAAAAATTGGGCCCCAATGGGTTATCAAAATGAATGATTTTAAGAGGTAATTTCAAAAATATGTAACACTTGTTTTATGTTTAAATATACCTAATACGAAAAAAAATATAATATATATTTAAAGAGTCCAAGTTTCTAGCAGAAGTGGACCTATTTATAGTGATTATTATTGCTGTACTTGTGCCACATTTTAATAACCAAACAATTACTCACACAGTCTTGAAGTATTGGTTCTTCGATTGTGACCGTTAATGATGTGTTCGTTTTAATTGTTTTTTACTGTAGTATACAATAAAGCTATCTATGTTCTTATAAATACTGCGAATGTTTTGAGTCAGTATGGTAAATGAAATTTGATATTCAAAAAGATTATGCCGGCAGTCCTCAACCTCACGTGACTTAGCATCGGTACAAAATATATTATCTATATCGGTCAATAAGGTATTATCCATAGTATAAGAAAAATATGAACAATAAAATTAAGTCTTAAATATATTCGAATATATGGCGCTCTTAGGCACCTTCATAGGCAATGGAGTTAATGTACCTGTTTTCGGCAGATTTTTTTTCAGGTTAATCTTTTTCTCCCATTTTATGGCTGGCTGGTTTTTTGAAGCGCAGACATGTTGAACATTTTCGCGCTCTGGTTTTTTAGGGTTCCGTACCCAAAGGGTAAAAACAGGACCCTATTACTAAGACTCCGCGATCCGTCTGTCTGTCTGTCTGTCTGTTAGTCTGTCACCAGGCTATCTCAACCGTGATAGCTAGGCAGCTGAAATTTTCACAAATTATGTATTTCTGTTGCCGCTATAACAAAAAATACTAAAAACCGAAAAAAAAAAAATATTTAAGTTGGGCTCCCATACAACAAACGTGATTTTTTTGCCGATAATGGTACGGAACCCTTCGTGCGCGAGTCCGACTCGCACTTGGCCGGTTTTTTTGTGCAGTCGTGGATAGTGTGTCCTTCTTCACCGCAATATCCACATGTGGGGGCAGCAACTTTGCATGTCTTGGCCGCATGACCATACTGCTGGCAATTGTAACATCTCGTTACCAGTGTGAAGTCTCGTACCGGGCAGGAAGTCCAATTTATGAATAATTAGTCTTGTATGATGAGAGCCTTGCAAATAATCGCAGGAATTTCTAAGATGTAGTTGCAGTTCTCAACATCTTTTCTACCAGATTTTTGGCTCAGTTTGATTAAGGTCAAAAAAGTATCTATGTCCAACTATATAGTTGCCAGTTTGTCGGCCAAATTTTGATCGTAAATGGTTTAATATACGTCATTTTCCGCCCTTGATGCTGAAACACCAAAAACTATTATGCGGGGTTTGCGCTTTTTCGGTTCATCGACGGTAAGCGAAGTAGTTTGAACTGATTGCCTCAGCTTATCTAGGTCCTCTTTCGTCTCCGTACTAATTATGAGTCCTCCTTTCCGTATCTTGCGTACGCCTCTTACTTTCAGCTTCATTTTACCTGGGCATATAATTTTCTGGACTATGTTCTTGGTTTCATCGCTGGTCTTTGTAACTGTCGGTGGCATAAATCGCCACGGAGCTAAAAGTATTATATATGTCTGCAAAAGATGATGCAGCTGTTTCCTGCCGTTTGGACAGGAAGTCCGGTTCATCTCCATTACACAGTCCTTTAGGTCCATTACGCAGTCTCTTTCTTCGGTCTATATTTTTTGGGAGTTATGGGTTCTAAGGGCATTTTTTTATTGAACAGCCAGTTGCGAGACTCCATATCCAACCTTTCGACACAAATTGGTTATTTATAGCTTCTGATTTAATTTAAGCTTTCCTTCAGAAGCAATAGCACATACCTCACCCAAGTGTTGTTAAATGGAACCATCCAGTTCTGTATCTCCGCAGTTGAGACTAACTTAATTTCTTCCTTGGCTTGAAGACGTCTCGGTTGTTGAGGCTGGGTCGGTGTAGGAGTTGAAAGAGGGCTGCGCCGCATCACCCTACTCCGATTAAAGGGGCCTTCTATCTTTCAGATTATAATAATATATAATCTAGACAGTCCATTATTCCACTTAGAGTGTCTGAATTACACGTCAATATACTAAATCTGGGTCAATATTTATGCTAAAACGTTAATTTATATTATTTTTAATGCATTCATGAGCAAGTCCGTATGCGACGAGTGCGCAGAGAGAAATCACCACTAATTGAATATTATTTGATTCAAATGTTCATTAAACCATAAAAAACTTTTTTACAAAAAAATACTACCGACTTCCAAATAAGTAAACTACAAAGTAAAAGAAAGAAAAAGAAAGAAAAATGTTTTGAATTGTCACAAAACGACACAATATAAAAACATGCTTATGCTTAACCCTTAACTGTAGTATTAGTAGTACACACAAACAAAAACTACAAAGTGAAAAATAACTTTATTTTTGGAAGTCGCTGTCTTTCGTAGGTACAATTTTTTTGCGTTATGGACACCGACTTCCAAAAATAAAGTTATTTTTCACTTTGTAGTTTACTTATTTGGAAGTCGGTAGTATTTTTTTGTAAAAAAGTTTTTTATTTTTCACTTTTTGGTTGTACCTACACAATAGACAAGTTGTTAAGTAAGTTTCCTATAATGCCAGAATAGATAACCCGAATATCTGCTTACCCCTTAAGAGCGTACTGTCGTGATGTTATAATATGAAATAATATAAACAATAAACAGGCATGCGATTGCAGCAGTCCCGAGACATTTGCCGTTATTTATTGAAGAGTTCTGTTGTATATCTTCTAAGTTCTTCATGAGATCTTCACCAAATTAAAATGGGACCAATTTCTGAACATACTCTTTCAAACAAAAAAAGAATTTTCAAAATCGGTCCACAATTGACGGAGATATCGGTGAACATACATAAAAAAAAAACATACAAGAAGTCAAACATATAACCTCCTACTTTTTCGAAAGTCGGTTAATAAAATAAGTTAAAATGAAGTTATAATTATCCATAAATCATTAAGTATATCATTTGATAGTTATATTTAAAAAAGTATATTAAATGAAAATAATATGTCATATTATGATCTTTAGAACTTTTATTATTATTTCAAACGTTACACACCTGGGTATAACAGGCGTGATGTTATGTGTTATTTTTTAAACGATGTTTTTTTTTACCAATTTATTTGTACAGGTTTATCCGAAACACCGAGCGTTAAGGAACGTCTCTTTGGAGGTGTATAAGGGAGAAATCACAATGCTGTTGGGCCACAACGGAGCCGGCAAGACTACCCTCATGTCTATCATAACAGGTAACTGACTTCTATCGCTTCGCCCGCGTGAAAATGTGTTCTTATCCCAATGAAACATTATACTGGGATGAAAAGTAGCATAACTATGTGCTATTACAGATTATTATCTATCTCTGTGCCAAATTTCATCCAATTCCATTCAATGTTTTGGAGTGATTGAGTAATAACAAGTAGTAAAATCAATCCATCCATCCAAACTTTCGCATTTTCCCTTTTAAGTGTACGCTGATAAAAAAATTACTGATAGACTATTTTTTTAAAGTTGTGTTATAATGTTTATAGGCTAGATAGTCTGGTGGACTGAAAATAGTATGTTATTTTAACTTAATACCTTTTTTTCATTAATGACATTGTAGTGAATTAGTGTTAAATAAAAAATAAAATGTCACCAAACTGACGTCACAATCAGGGGCAAGATTGAAAGAAAAAGTTTTCTAGACACCATTAGATATTTTGTAAGAAGTATGTGAAATTTTTCTAATGATTTAAAACTGCTTTTTTTAAACATAACACGATACATACCAATCACCCAACTAACCATACCATCTACCCAACTAAGTTCTCGCGTCGGTCGTCGCGTTACAAGTCGAAATGAACATAGTCGACTGTCGAGGCTGTTTAGCCGTCTACGAATTCAACTAGTTCGTTGATTAACGGTGAACCGTCGAATCGTTCATTGTACGTCGACGGTCGAATTAACTAGTTCGTTCATTCAACGCCCATCGCTAGAACGAAATAATTTTTTTGTACTCGCTTTGGAAAGAAGTTGTTTCATTTACACTCAAGTCCTCGGGCAGTTGTCGAGTGCCGTACATTTGGTCCTATTCGAGTCGGATCGCGAAAAGTGAAATCGCGTCGACAAGTGAAGTGACGTCTGGTGAGGCATAGAAACCAGTGGTGGATCGCCCTGAAGTGCCTGTAAATCCCCGGTGTGTGGTGATCAGTGGTGTTCAGCAGCGCAGCGAGGTTGCGGCCGGCTCCACCAGGGGGCGTCACCAGTATTGAGGCTCACTTCATACGGCAACGGCGACAACAGCAGAACGACGAGACAACAGCAACGTCATCAAGAATGACGTCAGTGGGTACCAGCAGTGACATCACGAGTGACGACGACGCACTCGCAGCAGCGACGTGTTTGGAGAGGTTTGGCAGACTAAACAGTGAGTTACAATCCCAGTGTTTTATTATTTGGTAGACTTGTAAATTTCTCAGTGAATTTTGAAAATTTTGCATCACAATCACACTAAAAACTCAGTACAAAGCGAGTCTTTAATGCTCTAGTGCAATACAAATGTATGAAATTCATTTCTTTATTGCACTGTTTTTTTTTATCGCACTAAAAGTTGCCAATCTCAATGGATTAGCTCTATTCAGCCAGCCGATAACAATACTTTTTTTTTACGTACGTATTATTCATTTCTATCCTACTTGTTCCAAATTTATAAAATGATTGCTGCTAACTCTGATTTCAAAATGAAAGAAATTTAAAAAAGTGATTTATCTACTATTCCTATAGGTAATAGTTGAAAGAAAAGCAGATTATGCACCTCGCCTTAAGTAATTTATATTGCCCTCGTGCCTGTTAGATTAGAGCCCTCGCTAGCGCTCGGGCTCTAAATCAGGCACTCGGTGCAATAATAAATTACTTTGTGCTCGATGCAATAATCTACTATTATAGCATTATTTTGTTAGAGAAATAGTGTTATAATGAGATTCTATTTTTAAATTTCGGTATTGTGTTTATAAAGTATGTCAATATAAACTCTTCTTGAAGTTTATAATTCGAATATTACGATATGAGAGTAGATAAACATTCTTTTGTAATTCTTCGTCGGTTGCCTTTTATATGATGCGCCCATGCGTTTCAACAAATTGTTTCCACTGTACTTCTAATGATTATACTCTCGTTTCAATGTAACTTTGTGTGAGACGATCCTTAGGTGATTTTTTAAATTTAACTCTAGCTTTTTCTATGATTGATTTGTTATTTAATTGCAATTTAATTAAGGATTCCATTATGTACAAAGGCTACAGAATTTTAACTATTAATAAAATCAATTCAATGCAACCGACGAAAAAATTACAAGTCAATAAACAAAACCGGTAAATTTTTACGAAAAGTTGCAAGTCAATAAATAACACCAGTAAGTTTACGAAAAATTGCAAGTCAATAAACAACACCAGTAAATTTTTACGAAAATTGCATGTCAACAAACAACACCAGTAAATTTTTACATGTGTTTAGAACACGTTAGAAAAAAGAAAAATCGGGCATAGATTTCCCGTCACAACACCTTATCTCTAATTTTTCTAAGTCTAAACTACTAAATCTTAAAAGTCTCTAACACTTGCACTAAATTTTCAAAATTCACTGAGAAATTTACAAGTCTACCAAATAATAAAACACTGGGATTGTAACTCACTGTTTAGTCTGCCAAACCTCTCCAAACACGTCGCTGCTGCGAGTGCGTCGTCGTCACTCGTGATGTCACTGCTGGTACCCACTGACGTCATTCTTGATGACGTTGCTGTTGTCTCGTCGTTCTGCTGTTGTCGCCGTTGCCGTATGAAGTGAGCCTCAATACTGGTGACGCCCCCTGGTGGAGCCGGCCGCAACCTCGCTGCGCTGCTGAACACCACTGATCACCACACACCGGGGATTTACAGGCACTTCAGGGCGATCCACCACTGGTTTCTATGCCTCACCAGACGTCACTTCACTTGTCGACGCGATTTCACTTTTCGCGATCCGACTCGAATAGGACCAAATGTACGGCACTCGACAACTGCCCGAGGACTTGAGTGTAAATGAAACAACTTCTTTCCAAAGCGAGTACAAAAAAATTATTTCGTTCTAGCGATGGGCGTTGAATGAACGAACTAGTTAATTCGACCGTCGACGTACAATGAACGATTCGACGGTTCACCGTTAATCAACGAACTAGTTGAATTCGTAGACGGCTAAACAGCCTCGACAGTCGACTATGTTCATTTCGACTTGTAACGCGACGACCGACGCGAGAACTTAGTTGGGTAGTACAAGTTAATACGTCCGGAAAGAATGGACGAACATCGAGCAAATTAATTTGAACTCTAAATCTAGAGACAAAGAGTTGATATTTTTATGAGCCGAAAGCCATTTTGGAGTAAAAATGCATTGTGTAAAGAAGAAAAAGACGCCAATAATTATAGTTTCACGTGTGCAAAAGAGTAAAGCGATTGACCCATCCAACGATGCGGTAGTGGTGGGCGTTGAATGAACGAACCGTTTTTTTAGACTGTTTACTTGGCGTCAACTGTTCGACTAGTTTACAGTTCACGGATAAACCAGTTTACTCATGAACTACATTTTATGCATCGACTTGATTTCGCGTAGTCGACGCACGACGGAACGGAACGAGTGAACGAAGACTACCGAGCTGAAGCATAAACTAGTTTACACTGTACCGTTCACGGATAAACCAGTTTACTCATGAACAACATTTTATGCATCGACTTGAACGCATAGTAGTCGACGCACGACGGAACGGAACAAGTGATTACGAAGACTGCCGAGTCGAAGCATAAGTGACGTGCGGTCTGCTTGTTATTTATCATTACGTGAATGCTGTCAAGTGTAATAAATAACAAATCTGTAATTAGTTAAATAATTAATGTTTTTGAATTTTGTTTAGGAACGTTATTATATTAGTCCTAATTGAAAATGTGCATTACGTGTCGGTCAAGGCGAAATCATAAACTTTCTCATTACCTACTTTTTTCGTTCATAAAACAATTTTAGCGAACGTATGAACGAAAAAAGATTAGACTAGATTATTATAAATAAGTATAAAACAAATTCCTTAATAAATCACTAAAAATTACTGATTGTAAAATTGGATTGTGTAATTAATGTTTACGAATCGACTAGTAAACTAGTTTTTAACTAAACTTTCTAATCCGATCATTCACTAAACTGCGTATTAAACGCCGCTGTTCAGTCTATGATGTAAACTAGTCGAAAATTAAACTGTTTTATGAACTAGTTTATCGTAGACGGTAAACCAGTTTCGTTTCGTCGACTGTAAAAACGTCGACGACCCACCACTACGATGCGGTTTGTACTTGTTTAACGTTAAATCGGAAAGTTGTTGTCGAACCGTAGTCGCCGCGCGTCGCGTCGTCGCAAAGTTTATAAAGAATCACGTTATGGACTAGTCGATAAATTCAACTAGTTGATCGACGAGGTCGATCAACGGCAATGGACGGTCTAGTTTCGTTAACGAAAAACACGTCGACGACCCATCTCTGTTTCGTTCTAAACCTTATAAGAAATGCGCGGCGAATCTTAACAGCGCGATTCAGAAAAATACAGAAATGCTACAACGCCATCTGTCGAGCGTAGTGTAAAGCTCGCGATCGAACACCACGGATAAAAAGAAACATTTTAAATGAAAGTTTTTTTTATTTTTTCGATAACTTTCATAAGCTTAGTGTTGTTATTCTGCCAAGTGGCAAGTAGTAACTGTAGTTAGTATCAAATTATTGTATTTGTTATTATAATTAAACAGAGTAAATAACAATTCAGTTTATGTCTTAAGAATAAATAATACTCACGAATAGTTGGTAATTCAGCAAAAACACAAAGTTTGGGCTTTTAACTATTATTTATTTTCCACTTCACACTAAGTAACCATCAACTCCATACAATATATCCACTTAGGTCGATGTACACAGCCAATTGCTTGCACCTTCTGCTGACAACAAATTCAGACCACTACTCAGTGTCGGTATCTTCACCTTTGGGTAGTACCGACCATTGTCTGGTGCAGTCTGTATCCGTCCACTCCCCACCTGATTCCAGTCCAAGAGGCACTCGGCGGGTTTGCAAGTCAGTGGATTGGGATGGGATGCGATCTTTATTCGAATCTTATCCTTGGCAGCCTACTTGCTTCTCTTCAGCTTCGTTGAGCTTGCTTCGTTATGCGCAGATGCCGTGTTGGATGTGTTGCGTCGGGGAATGGACTACTACATTCCGTTCCCTGACGTAGCAATGTCTAGCGTTGACCAGCCATGGTTTGTCGCCGAGTGCGTGCGCGCCAACGCGCTTAAGCATGAGGCCTACCTGGAATGGGTCGACGCTCGGACGCGCAAATCAAGCGACGTGGGTCAGCGGAAGAGAGCCTACAATAGGTCTGCCAAGTCCTGCAAGAAGGTGATTCGAAGATCTCGGTTTGACCACATAAGCCGTTTTGGGACCAAACTTGCTTCTTACCCAGCGGGTAGTAAAGCGTTATGGTCCCTGGCTAAGTCGGTTGAATCAAACTTTTGCCGTCCCTTACTTCCACCACTGCTGATACCCGACGGGTCACTGGTCCACTCCGCTGAGGAGAAAGCAAACTTGTTTGCCTCCTTTTTTGCGGAATCTTCACGTCTGGATTCTGGTGACGCGTGGCCCCCTCCTTCTCTTGATGGATGCGAGACGAGTATGTCGGACATTTGCATCCATAAAAAGAACGCAAAAGGACGGAAGGAATTATGTGGATAGTGGTGTGGGTTTTTTTGAGGGGTCACCTTAGGCCTGGGAGTTGACCTCGGGATTTAGGGATCGACAAGATGTGTGCGGATAGGGAAAGGATGGATTGTTTGGGTAATAGGCTCATAGGAGAGTGGTCTCTGAGTTATCCTAGGCCTGGAGTTTGACTTTCGGGAACTTCTCTTGTCGGATGCCCCGACCACTGGAAAGCCCACAGCGAGCGGAGCCGCCATCGGCCAGTCTCGCGGCTGGGGTTGGACTATCCGCAACCTGCCCGCGGCCGAGCGGGTGCTCGGTTGCATGAGAAGAAGTGCCTGGCAGTCCGGGTCGCCCCCCCACGGATGTACGTATACATTCGCGTTGGGTCGACCCAGCCTCCTCCGAGAATTCAGGTATCTGAATGGGTGGTAATCTAGTCCCTTTGTTTTATAGAATTAGCTTGGGGAAGCTATCAATACCTAGATATATACGTATATGGATTAGATACATAGATAGGGGGCGCTACTGAGTTACAGTACGAAGAAATCTAGGTATTGATAGCACCATGGAAGGGATGTGATAGCCCAATTACTGAATGTTGGTAAGGGATTTTTTCCGGTAATAAAAATTATTTTCGGCGAGATATTGTGGGGCTCTCAATAATGGAATGGACCGAGGGTATACTCGTATAGCACCCCCAGTCATAATTAGAATTTGTAGTCATCCAAAGCTAGTCGCTTGTACTTGTCTTAGTAAATAAGAAAATTTCTTATGAATCGAATCATAGTAATTGTTGAGAGCCCTAGAATCATGCCGTGTACTGAATAACCAAAGTGTTTCATTTTATTCGTTCGTATCAACCCTCTGGATCCATGCATATTTGAACCTTGAGTCGCTGCTGCAGCCAGGCATCCAAGAACCTTATATCGTATACGATCGGGGCGTTCAACGGCAACGCTCAGAAGGTTTACACCCTTCCTTCTCGGGGCCAGTGATGTCGCTACGTCCAGCACATTTATGGTCCTTCGAGCCGGATTTTGGAGCCTGGAACGCAGCTCCAGGACGACGGGAAGAAACAGTGGTGGAATTAATTTTTCGAATTTCGGAGAAATTAATTTCACAAAGAAATCAAGATAGACGTGCACTGCAGAGAACAAGTCCTGCGTGCCCTATATTCACCGCTGGAGCCAAACTGTAAATTCCTGGAGACAGTTATTGAAGCTACCCTCTTGTTTCAATAATTGTTCGAAGATAGAAGAAATTTTCTGTAGCCGCAAAATGCTTTCTGAAGACTGATGTGCATCCTTGAAGTCCCAAGAATAGTTTCTGAAGACTTATCGCTGAAAACTACCCTATGTTCTCAGTGATTTGTTCTAGAAGTGAGCGCTTGTTTATTTAACCAAGAATACGCGTTCTGAAGCCTGATTTACGTCTTTGACGTGGAAGAATAGTTCCTGAATTCTTATCGCTGAAAACTACCCCTATGTTTTTAGCGATTCACCAGAACCTCAGCCTGAGAAGGAGGACAATGTCGTGGGGTATCCAATACTATGCATAGACCCCTGACTGCGACCGTCACCAAATCGCAAATAGAAAACCTACATCCTACACAGACAGAAGTGCCAAAACAAAAACAGCTGAGTGTAGAGGAGGTCAGAGGAATACGCCCGCTATAGTGTCGCTAGTCGACAGAAGAATAGAACAGCGTGACGTACCGAACCCCTCTGCGTCAAAGTTCATCATAATATTGCCGAATTTCAATGGAACTCATACAGAATGGCTATCATTTCGTGCCACCAATGAGACGACTCGAACGTACTTTACCGACGTCGAGAATAACAGATGCGTCACCCAAAGGACAAATGCCGCGTTTGCACGTGGGAAATCACTACGCCCCTGACTGTACAAAATTCAGGGGCGTAGCCATTGATAATAGATGGGAGCTAGCGAAGAAACACAACCTGGGTTATCGTTGCCTCCAAATTCGACGAAGCAACCACACCTGCAGGACAAAGCAGTGTGGCCAAGAGGGGTGCAGAGCCACGGACCATCGGCTTCTTCACAGAAAGAAGCAAATAGCCACAGACAAACCGGTAGACAAATGCCGTGTTTGCGAAGTGGGATATCACAGCGGCGTACCGCTGACTGTACAAAATTTAGGGGCGTAGCCATTGATAATAAATGGGAGCTAGCGAAGAAATACAACCTGTGTTTTCGCTACGTCCAACAGCACCGAGGCAATCACACCTGCAAAGCAACGTATTGTGATATAGAAGGGTGCAGAGCCACGCACCATCGGCACAAGAAGAAACCAACAACAAGCCTGATGTTCCTGAATCCAGCAAGGATCCTCAGGAATTGGCTAGTTTCAGATCACCATCGAGCCAGGTGTTCCTGAATATAGTCCCGGTCCGGGTCATCGGACCGGCGGGAGAGGTAGCAACATACGCCCTCCTAGATGACGTTTCCACCGTTTCGCTGAAGGACGAGGACATCGCGAGGCAGGTCGGGGCAGAGGGCCCTGTGGACCCACTCAAGATCGGTGCGATAGGCAACACCATGATCACCACTCCATGCTCAAGAAGAGTCAAGGTGACACTGGATAGCCAGCTCGAGAATAGAGTGCAATTCAAAGCACATACTATACCTAAACTCAGCTTGGCGAAACAAACGGTTAGCGATAGAGTTGTCGCACGTTGCAAGCATTTAACCGACTTGAGAAAAAAGCTGATGTACAACAATGGCGTGCCAAAAATACTCGTCGGCCAAGACAACTGGCATTTGTTACTGGCCAGCGAGATTCGCAGAGGCCCTAGATACCAGAACCAGGCACTTCTAAATAGATAGCCACAACAGTGGCACTCGCTAATTGTGAAAGGGTACCAAAAAAGGGCACCCGCAATTAGCATATCGGTGCAGAGAAGAAGCTGGAAAAGAACCACGCTCTTCTTCAGAAAAGTTAGCCTCGCTAATTGCGAAAAGAAGACGTTGATAGGGACTCGCAATTAGCTCGTCGGTTAAAGGTTTTGGTCCTAGGGCCCGAAGTTATTGCCTGGGGAGAAACTTCCGAATAGACGACACGGAAGATGATAGTACTCTCGTCGTCACAGAGAATGCCCAGCTGAGATACACTCAGTGAATGGTACCAACAGGCACAGCCGCACGCAGAGGATGCCCAGCTGAAACACACTCAGTGAATGGCACCATGCACGGCACCGACATAGAACTCCGAGACGCCTTCAAAACACAGGCAAATCGCAGAGGCATTCTGTGGCGATTTGTAACGCCATTAGCACCATACAATGAAATACGCTATACAATGTACTTATAGAGAAACACCCAACCGAAGAGGTGTTGTCCACACTGATTTGTGAGGCAGAGTACATCGTAAATAGCCGACAGTGATGATGACAAGTCCATCACATCGAACCACTTCTTGCTCGGTGGGTCAGCCAGACTCCTACACCTGGCGCATTCCTCGAGCAGGATATAGACAACAGGAGCTATGACGACGGCAACCGAAAATACCGTCCGTCGCTCACCGAAGGAATACAGCGCCGCGCCGACACCAGTTCGAGTCGACACAGCACTGCACGGCGGGAGATATGTTCGCGACGAAGCGTCACCAACCATAATAAATAGTTTTTGTAAAAATTAAGTTTGTATATGCAGACACGTGCTTACCTCATCGCGCCATCTCATACTAAAATATTTTAGAGGGCGGGGTTTTTTTTTAACCTTTATAGGCTCGCGCTTGACCACCATCTCACCGGGTGGTAAGCGATGATGTGGTCGACGATAGAGCACGCTTGCCTAGAAGTAACCTATTCACTCTTGACTTAAAAACCCCTAGATTGTAGCTATCGGGAAACACAGACTCCGGCAGGGCAATTTTTATATGCAAATTCAGTAATATAATGCTTTTAGTATTTATCAGTATGTAATAGGGTTCTATAATTCAATATTAGTAAAGTAAAAGCATTACAAAACATACTGATTAGAGTTATCATAGTAAAAAAACGTAAACTCCTGTCTCCATAATACGTGCGCTCGTTACGGTGGTTTAGTACCAAATGAGCCTCCAGCAATCAGTGGAAGTCGCGTCGCCCCCGTCAGAGGGCGAGGCGAGCGGTCACGGGACATAGTCCTCTGCCCGCGGGTGTAATACCGAGGCTCGCTACAGCGAACCCGTCGCTGTGTTGTCCTCTGGACCTAGCATATTGCTAGTGCGGTAATTGGCCTATACAGGTCGTTGACCCACACTAGCTATGTTTAGTTGTTATGTGTGTGATTACAGGCGCGCCGCGAAGCCCGTTACTGAACGGTACGCCGCTTCTTCACGACACTCTGGCGGTCCACTTCCGCCGGGTAAGACCCAGAGCGTACTCTGGGAGGCCTAGCAAAGCCGGCTTTGGACGAACCTGCAGTTTAATAAGTAAGCGCCTAGTGGCGCCGAATATGTATGTGGGAGCGGCAATGTTGTGAGTTACACCGCCCATGAACCAATTGCAGTCAAAGTCTCGACCAATCACAAGAAGTCAATACTATTACTTTTAATCATACAACTTCATAGAAATTATTGTAATTAGTCAACAAACATAAATAATTGTAGGTATAATTTAAATATTTATAACAAATGTTTTTCAAACACATTTGGAAGTTTAGAAATATCAATAGGTAGGATGCAATGAGGTCGGGTTTTGGATATTACCTAGCGGTCGCTTGCATGAGCGCCGTCAGTTTTTACCCGACTGCCGAAGGAGGGTAATGTGTTTATCAGTCTATGTATGTATGTATGTTTGTTCCTATGTGGCGTTCTAGAGACCAAACGCGTAGGTCGATTTTGATGGTTCTTACGTCAATCGATTCGTCTTAACTCTGCAAGTGTCACTGGCTACATTAAAATTGGAAAATAGCGGTTTTTGGGCGCCATATTGTGGGGGCCCAAATTGTTTTTTTCTTCCAAACCTGTCATGTGGGGTATCAAAATAAAGGGTTTTAAGAGGTGATTTCATAAATATAACACTTATATGTTTTAATGTACCTAATTCGAAAAAAAATGAACTAAACGTTATCAATAAAATTTGTTTTGCTTTGTTATTTAAAAACGCTCGCTTTTCGAGCCGTCGGGTTTTTTTTTCTAGTATATCTTAGAAGTTTCATTGATATAACAGAGATGGCGCGCACGCGGCGCACTTAAACATCGTAGTATATCCTCCTGTCCATAGATGTCGCTTTTGATACATTCTAGGGGTGAGGATTCTCTGCTGCTGTATGTATAAATTTATCTATAGAAAATGACAAAATGCATGAGATTGTCAAGTGCTACCAAAGTATCACAAAATTGATCCCCAACACTTTAGTATCGCCACCGCTGACATCGAATAACCCTCTGTATAGCACCTGTCAAGAAATGTATCCATCTCTAATATACTACCAAATGTGAATCCTGAATGGAGATCGTAAATATAGCTACGGTTTATTATACCAAACTATACAACCAACCAGATTCATTACAGCAAACTGGTATGATCAACCAAAGCGGGGAATACCTCCCCAATGCCCTGTACCTGAAACCCTACACTTAATAATGAAGATGAAACCAGAGAAGGCCTATCAGACATATCAGGCAGGTTCATAAACATAAGTAGGAGAATAGGCATACAATTATGGAAATTTGCCCAAAAGCTCATCAGCCACATGATATTTATGCAACCGACCCTTGTCAATTGTTAACTCGTTCAGAGTAATAATAATAATATAATACGGAGAGAGATAAGAAAAGTAAGTATCTTGATCTGGCTCGCGAGGTTGTCGACATGTGGGATGTGAATACAGCAGTCATTGTGCCGATAGTCGTGACGGCCAATGGTATAATAGCCAAGAGCCTCGACGAACATCTGAGAAGGCTCTCGTTGGGCAGCTGGATCAAGGGCTTGATCCAGAAAGCGGTACTCCTGGACACGGCTCGTATTGTTAGGAGGTTCCGCTCTCAGCAGCCCTGACCACCGGTAGCTTGGACCCTGTTCCCGATACCGGTGGGCTACTATTTTTGTATTTTTAAATGTTTTTTTATTTTATTTTTTATAGAATGATATTTAAAAATGTAAAAATATAATAAATAAATGGAATAATAATAATAATCTTTATTGTTCAAGAAAAATACATTTTATATCAGATAAATCACTGATATCCACACTAGGATTCCCTGTGTCGTGGAGGCCAGTCTCTTTCATCATAGTACAGAAATACAGTGTTTATTTTGTAGCCATATATAACAAAAAGGATAAGTTAAACAAAAACAAAAATAATAAGGAGCAGCATGATTTCTTGCAGTGTTTGCAAAAGTGTGAGTCAAGTGGCGTTGGTGCGTGTATTAAGTGTGTGTGTGTGTGGGTGTATGTGTGTGTGTTTGTATGGTGTGTGTGTGTGTGTGGGGTATGTCTCCAAAACTAACATAATAGAAAATAATAAGTATTATTTTTACGAAGTGTTTAATAGTTTCTCTGTGTTGCCGTACGTAATCCAGACCTTTAAAGTAAGTTTTGATGTCAGATTTGCATTTTGATTTTGTCAAGGGTAATAAATTAATTTTATCATTAATCTTATTATAAAGGTACGGCCCCATATACTGATAACACCTTTTCCCAAAATCAAGTCTACGCTTTGGCTTAAGCCATCTATTATTATTATATAGTTATTTACCTAAACGGGTAACTTATTTCGAGCAGCGAAGTTAAGGATTTTCTGGTATCCAATAGCTACGACTATACACCGCCAAAAAGAGCCTTTCAATAAGAATCTTTACCTCAAACCCAATATTGCCAATTAAAAGTCGGTCCAGTGTTAATGAACCAAACAGGTGACAGGTTAATGGACCAACATTATACATCAAAGCCATCCCAAGAACCCTTGCTACACGACAACTATTGTCAATAGTAAGTCCGTTAACGACCCCAATAGAAAAACCAATCTAACACCGAACTCAAAGGTTTTTAATTAAAGGTCACTAGATCCACAGCACACGGTTAGCGAGTACGTCCGTTATAGGCTTTCTAGTTTTCTAGATGATTGTTAACATTTGTTAACTTTTTATTTCGTGCATTATTTTTTTTTGTTTGTTTTTTTTTTCAATTTCGTACGACTTATTGTCGGGCCTACGTTGTCCCTCCATATCCAAGTACTAATGCTGTAACATGGAAATATTGTAAACAAAACAATTTAAAAGAGTAAACATGGAGTTTCTTGCCGGTTCTTCTCCATAGGAAACGACTAACCCGAACCGTGCACCTTTTGTCGACGTTTTATAAGTGCCCATGTAGGCCTATGTAAAATAAAAATATTTGATTTTGATTTTGATTTTGTCCAAACCCAAACAAGCAAAATTCCAAGTAAGTCAATTGACGACATAGAAGAATTTAAATGATATTTACTTAATGGATCACATTTAGAGCTCTGTAGCTCCTCACGTGTCAACTATCCAGATAAGTCGTTGTAATAAGAAATATTCACCCTGAAAAGATTCATCCGACACGAGCGTTTGGTCTAATCGAGCACTCTTAAAACATTGTTTCTAAATCGGTATGTAAGAGGCCAATATTTTAAAGTGGACGCTTATAGATTTATAAAACAATGATTGAAATACACAGTACTTATGAAAGTTTTAAGTTGACAAATTACCAGAATTCAAATGACTCGCATTTTCAAAATCAAAAAACAAAAACGAAATTTCTTTATTCAATTAAGCCATTAAGCGGCACTTTTGAACGTCAAAAAAAATAATTTGTAAGTAATAATAATTGATTCTACCGTCCATTTGGAAATGTAGCTTGTTATGGAGAAGAATGGACAAGAAACTCCACACATACTCTTCTTTAATATAAAAATAAAAGTTCTTAAGATAATGCGTGTCTGGAATAGCCATAGGAATAGCACATAGGATACTTTTTATCCCGAACATATTGTTCCATTGGCATAATTTTCAGCTGTTGACAGAAGCTAGTGGCAAAATAAATAATAGAAATATATTTTATGCTTATCATTAATAAACCATTTAAAAGCCCATATCGATGTTTCACAGGAATGACAAGTGCCACAGAAGGAAAGGTATACGTGAACGGAAAGGACACGGTGACGCAGAAAAATGAACTAATTAAGATCCTCGGTTTCTGCCCGCAACATAACCTGTACTTCGAGGACTTGACTGTTCAGCAACATATCATGTTTTTTTCGCTGGTAAGTGTACTGGATACGTTTGCGAAGATTGTTTTAATTAAAAGATAAAAGTCTTTTATTATTGTTATTTGCACAGGATACAAAAAAATATATCTGAAATAACGCTGTGCTGGTAAACTTATAAGGCTCGCTATTGATGCCACGGGCACAATCACGGAACACGGAATTAGTTCGTGAAAATATTCAACTGCATGAAAATTATTTATTTGTCAAACATGCGTTTACATACAAGATGCAAGATGCATGCAAGATCTTAAATATAGGTAAAGAGTCCAGAGTTGGTAACATAAACATGTCTGTTTATTTTACCAACAAAGAGAGAATGCATTAGTCGAGACACATAATATATCGCCACCAACTCAAGAATTGACTTTACCGTTGTGTATTTCAAGTTGATTTTAAGTGGTTAATAGTATTTTCTCAAAAATGGTATTTAATGTTGTCATAACATCTCTAAAAAGTATCCAGAAAGTAAACCCTACCGGAGACTTATTCACAACAGTCCAGTAAGAAGCGAGATTTTAAATTTGGAATCTCCTACTGTCCAGTAAGTAAGTATGTAATTTACTTACTGGACAGTAGTAGGGATTGGTCCGATATATCAAAACGTAACTTATATCGGATATATGTTAGATATCATATCATATCGACATCTATATCAAAATAACCGATATTACAAAAACTGTATCTAATAAAAACCTTACTAGCGTGCGAGAACGAATAAGTCAAAGCTTAAAACCCTAACAATGCGGAAACGTACAAACAACGAACAAAACGCAAACTTCACAAACGATAGGAACCATAATTATGCGCTACCTCTCTTTCTAAGTATTATTTCGCGTTCGTTGTTAGTTTGCTCATCTAAATAACATTTTAACTTTTGCAAACTGTACTAAATGATATCGATATCTGAGAACCGTTTTCGATATAGATTATATATCGGTTACATAACCGTTTGTGCAGAAAACCGAAAACACCCATCTCTAGACAGTAGGTCATCCTCTTCAGATCTGCTTAGAAAAAAAAAACATGGTACCAGCCAGACACATATTAGAGTTTAGCCATTATAACATGGTTATAGGAGGGAGGCTCCAAATATATATTTATCTCTCTTTATGGTATGACATTTTATGAGATAGATATATTTTTGAGTCCGTTAATTAAGACGTACAACAAACAAATATAAATGCCCCCGGTAAATCGATCACAATATATATCAGTAATTGCCCTAATATGAATGTAACCTACAATATTAATTAAACGAATTTGTTATTAAACTTTCTTTCATTTTTGAGAAAAGCATTATACAAGCCTCAACCAGTAAGAAAGCCATCCTGGCCTCGTATATAACCTACATACTTGGCCAGGAAGGCTTACTTACTGGATTCTGCTAAACAAAAAACCGTAATGAAAGTATGGGCTGCAATGGCATTTGAACTTTGGCATATACTCGTATGACAAAGAGTTTGTTGATCCAAAATTTGATAATTATCATCTCAAATTCTTAATTCATATAAAGATTTTGTAATATCATTTGATGAAAAAGAAATACTAACTCTGTGACAAACAAACAAAAAGTGACCTTAAAAATCATTTGATTCAATTATCAAAAATTTAAAAAAAAAATTCATCATTCATTAAATCACGTAGCAATTCTAATTTTTATAGTATGAAAAATTATATTTTAATAATTGTTATTAAAGAAGCTAGTGGCTAAATAATAACAGCCGCACGGAGCGATCTTTAAGGTTAAGAAACGCTTGACGAGGTTGGTCCCTAGATGGGTGACCGTTTCGACATGTTTTCAAAGTCATTATCACATAGTCGGGCAACGGCTAGGCAGAATGATTGATTGACGAAGATAATATACATTATTATTTTACAATTAAAGTAACGAAGCTAAATAACGATTATATGTGGTACATGGAGTAAAGACCCGCAGCCTCCATTGAAAAGGGAGGATCCTTCAAATAGATGGGTGTTGTGTCTGGTCCGGGTAACTGCCTGACGGTTTTTGTCCGACTATTGAAAAATCGCACTTGCGTGATACAGGATTTTGTGATTTAGTTGGTATGTGTCGTCATAGATGTCGCTACAGATCTATATTGAAGAAAAACATTATATTTTTTGTTACTAATTTGCCTTAGTATTCTTCCTCAGCTCAAAGGAGGCACCTACCAGGAAGCGAAGATGTCATCGCACAAGCTAGCTGAACGTCTAGCGCTATCAGATAAGCTGGATTCATTGACAATGGAACTATCAGGGGGTATGAAGAGAAGGGCTCAACTGGCGTATGCCTTAGCTGGTGGGGCTGATGTCCTAGTGTTGGACGAACCCACTTCAGGTCTCGATGTGGAGTCCCGAAGGGAGCTGTGGAACTTGCTTCTGGTAACCATAACAACATCTTATGTGTAAAAGTAGGGCTCAAATGGCGTATGCCTTAGCTGGTGGGCTGATGTCCTGGTGCTCGACAAACCCACGTCTGGACATGATGTGCAGACTCGCAGGGAATTGTAGGACTTGTTTGTGGTAACTACTTTATAACAGCATAACACGGGGGATAACATGCCCTTAATATTTGCCAGAAAGCAGATCAATAATTGACAAAATGCTTTTTCCAAGCGATTGCTAACCGTCTATGGGCTCTATGGCGTCGATAGCTATTATAATTTTCAGACACAATCCAAAAATAATTGTTTACTCAATACGAAGTTCACCGGGTCAACTAGGTATTCATATAAGTCTGAAGTCACTAACCCGTATTGAACAAGCGTGGTGATTAATGCTCGTGCCTTCTCTGTAGGAGAAGAGACCTTTGCACTGCAGTTAGACAGTGTTAAGCTGGCTTATTATTATTATAATGATGAAGATTTCTGGTGCTTTAAAAATGATATTGGAATTTTAATTTCAGTCTCTCCGTGGCGAACGAACAGTTCTTCTGACAACGCATTTTATGGAAGAAGCGGACGCCCTTGGCGACCGAGTGGCGGCACTACACAATGGAGTGCTGAAGTCCTTCGCCACTACCATGCATCTCAAGAAGGCCGTGGGTTAGTATACTCGATTACCGTACTAAAGATCGGAGAGAGATGAGGCGTAAGACCAACGGCTAAAGTGCTTTTCGAGGCACAGGGGTTTCACACTGCCAATTGCCAAACTTAATGCTGCCACCGAAAAATTTCTAATGGGTATACCCAACGCCTACGACCTGTGAACCTGCCCTTGCGCATACACTAGTGCCTATAATATCTCCCCTACCAGAGAGCAGTGGTGGCCCAGTGGTAATTGCCCCGACTTACAATTTGTAGGTCGTGGATTCGAATCCAGGCAGGCTCTTTACTTTGTGTAAATTATTTCATCACCACTGCTCTCAAAACAGTGACAGAAAACATCAGGTAACCGCCATGTCTTTGAACTAAAAAATCGAAGAAATGTGACATCCACCAACCCGCACTGGGCCTGTGTGATGGATTACGGTCCATTTCCTCTCACAAAAAGGAGGCCTGCACGCACAAATGCACAACGCAATTGACCAAATGGGACAAAGAAGTGACCAAGACCAAGTGCGAAAAAAGGGGTCCATCTATCCTATCCTTTCTCCCCCGCCAATGGCTAATCTCCGTTGAGATTTGCCACCGTGACCGGATTCAGTCTGGAAGACTTTTACACACTTCTTGATACTCAAAGATTATGGAAATTATAGCTAGTCTCATAAATTACGCAAATGTTCATTAACATTAGCCAAGCCAAAGCTTTAGCGCCTTACAAAGACAAAGACAAAGATATTTTATTTCAAGTAGGCCACCAAGCGGCACTTTTGAACGTTAGGTACATTAAAATTTACAAGTTATAACAGTTGATTCTACCGTGCATTCGGAAAGTAGCTTGTTATGGAGAAGAATGCACAAGAAACTCCATACTTACTCTTTTAAAGAAAATGTTTTTTTACAATATTTTGTTACATAAGTACATACATTAATAAATTCATATATGTGAGGACAATGCACCCAGAATAGCACTACACACAAACTACGTACAGGCATAAAGTAATTAAAGTACTCACACGTGTACTGTGCAGTTATACAATAGATGCTAGAAAAGCATTAACATCCGAAGCAGTTAAGTTATGACCAATCCCAACTGACGGCGTCCGTTCACGAACATGACGCATGAATGGCACCACCCAGCTCAACCATCATGAAGGGAACCGGATGATCCAACACACGCGTCACCATCAGAGAGACATTTGAGAGAGCATGACACACTCAACTGCCAGGGCACACACAAGTCAACGAACGACACACAGGTACAGTAAATGTTAGATTTACAGTTGGGTATATAGTACTCACACACGTGCCGTGCAGTTATACAATACTAAGGAAATTGAGTTTATACAATATCAATATATTCATTCAGTCTACGTCTAAAGCCCCATCATACCCGAAAAGTAATAATTTGCATATATTCAAATCCGCCATCTTGAGGCTCCAAAATGGAGATAAGAATATTTGCTAATTAATAAGTTTTCGGTATTAGCTCCTGTAAAAGAAATCCCTTCGATAGGACTGTAGTATGATCCACAGCAAAATGGCTAGGAAGGATGATGAGGAATGTAGGGTACTTACGGCGTCGCTTAATGTGGTTGGTTCGTGCCGAGTCTTGCTCCCAATACTGTGCCACTGCAAACTTGGTGTAAAGTTTTGGTTCTTGCGGATTTCAACATTCTGGGACGCCCCTTTATTGATTGATGATGATTTAACACAACACTTTCACTTGTTACATGGTTTTTATGATTTATTTCACGGAGCTCGGCACATGGGCGGCTGGCGTCGGTTTGTAGTTCGAACAAGAGTCATTTTTCATTCGTCAGATGGCGCGATTGTAGCGCGCGCCAGTAAAATAGTGGTGAGGCCAAGGATGAATTTGGAGGGAAATAGGGATGTGAAAACATACTAAAAATTAACCATTATCGATTCTTAAGGAAACCTTAACAGCTCCCCTTAAAACGAAAAAAACGAGGTAATCAACTGAGCTATGACCTACATTTTATATTTAAATTTAGAATTACCGATATTTCTCTTCAGGTGCAGGCTACCGCTTATCATTCACGACGATCGGCACCCCGAACGAGGAAGCCATAACCAAAGTAGTGACGTCACACGTCCCAGACGCTTCGCTAAAGGAGCAGACTAGCAACTCGATATTGTACAACCTGCCGGCTCCACAAAGCGGCAAGTTTCCAGCACTGTTTAAGGCGCTGGAGGAACAGAAATCAAAACTGGGGCTTGATTCTATAGGAGTCGGGGTTTCCTCGCTGGATGAGGTGTTCTTGAAGTAAGTAAATCAATCTGCCTAGCCAAAGGGTTGGGATTACCCAAAACTGTATTTTGGCCAACATCCAATCTTACTGGTTGAAGTTGAGTACCGGTATTTTACATCATCAAATGATTTTTTTAAACATACACTTATCAATGTGTCCCAAACTAGGCACAACCTGTATCTTGGTGGCCAGACATTACACAGAGTTGGTGATTTTACGAGTCCAGCTAGCGCTATGTGGTAATTTATGGTAAAACAGAATAACAAAGAAAATTAACAAAGAAGCGTATTAAAAGCGATAATACGAAAAACAGTTTAGGTGAGTAAATGTGAAGTGTAAGTGATGGTGTGTATTTGAACTGGAAGTGTATAAGTAGGTACCTATTAACTCGTACAATAGAGTGGGGAGGGTCCCTCATAAGTCCGGTTAAGCAACATTTGTGACATTTGTTGTCGTCGTCTCCGTTGCTTTGAGAAATCGGGCTTTTCTGCCATATGGCTACTTGTGGACACTGGCCTGGAGAAGTCTCTCTACATCGGCGTCTACCAATCGCACGCGGGTGACCAGGAGACAACAGCGCTCTTTAATTGCCTCGTGGAGTCGGCTGCCATAGCCCTGCAACGGGTACCCAACAGCGAAGCTTAATTTTCAATCATAAAGAGTGGTTGTACCCGTACCGGAAAACTGACCATCACTGACACCACTGGTTAGATGCGCACAAGTTTTCTCTGTCGCTAGATCTAACCCAGCTGGTGAATGTGGCAATGTGGGTACCGGAATTTGACGGCCATACACCCAATTTCTTAGACCTTCTGCTGACAACTGATCCGGATAGTCATTCGGTGTCGGTCTGAGCCCTGTTGGGAACGTCTGACCACTGTCTGGTGAAATCTGTGTCGACTTGCTCTTCTCCAGATGAGAGCCCTAGAGGCACGAGGCGAGTATGGCGATACGAGTCAGCAGGCTGGGACGAGATGCGGCACTTTTTTGCGTCTTATCCGGCGGCATATGTGCTTCTCCTCGGATGACCTCTCGAGCTGTGCAGACGCGGTTGCAGATGTGATTCGGCAGGGAATGGAGTATTTCATTCCATTCTCCGAAATTTCGCTCGGGTCACAAATCCCGGCCTTGGTATAATGCAGAATGCGCCCACGCTAAGGCCCGAAGCTTACCAAGCCTGGGTCGAGGCCCGCGACCGCAAAATTAGAGCGCGTAGGGTTCGCGCGAGGAAAAGTGCCTTTAATTCTGCCGCCAAGTTCTGCAAGCGGGTTTTGCGTCGGGCACGTTTTGACCATATTGGTCGTATTGGGTCCAAGCTGGCATCGCACCCTCCGTGTACTAAACAGTTTTGGTCTAAAGCGGTTGAAGCGAATTTCTATCGGCCCACTTTACCATCAGGCTTCAGTATTGGAATGCTGAAACCTGATGAGTCGCTGGCTCACTCTGCGAGTGAAAAAGCAAATTTATTTGCATCTCTCTTTGCTAACAATTCACGTCTGGACGCTGGCTCTATGCAACCACCTACTGTACCTCATTGTGACTCTTCGATGCCGGAGATCGCTGTGCACACTAAAGAGGGTCGGAGAGTATTGTGCAGTCTAGACGTGAACAAGGCCAGCGGGCCTGACAGCATTCCTGCGAGAGTGCTGAGGTAGTGTGCGCCTGAACTGTCTCCTGAGTTGACACGATTGTTCCGCCTCTCTCTGTTTTAAAAAGAAATGCGCTGAAATGCTGGCAGCTTGCAAATGTGCAACCAGTGCCCAAAAAAGGCAACTGTGCAGACCCTGCCCATTACCGTCCGATCGTCATTACCTCAATTTTGTAAGTTGCTGACCTACCGAGAAGACAGCAATATCTCCATCTCGTTAGTTGAAACATGGTTGGAACTGCTTAGTCGTTGACCTGGACATTTGTAGTTTCTTTCTGTATTCGACGAGTTGGAATCATTTCTCTTGTCAGCGTTGTGCAATAAGGTGTGATGCTTCCTATTGCTCTCTTTGCAAGTTTTTGATGATGCGCATTTTGTTGCCATGGCTGTATAGGTAGTTTTTACACACGTACAATTTTGAAACTGTGTCATTTCGTTGAAATGAGTCCTATTTGATGAACTTTGGGCAGTTCAACAACACGTGATTTCCATCACAGTTCGGGCCATGACCGTATGCCGTATGGTAAGTTTTCTTGAACGATTTCTGCTGCTCGTAGTTATGCAGTTTTGTAGGATGACATTTGTTGAATGCGTTAGTCGCAACTTCCTGGCGTTGGTTAGGTGCTTCCTTTTTCGTGTTTTTCATGGTTTCGTAAGCCATGAATTTGTTTTCCAGGAAGTCTAACAGCTCGTTTAAGTTTGGCACATCCATCGGATCCCGCAGCTCCTTTGTGTACTCGCCGTATGAAGTAGTGTCGAGTTTCTGCGACATCAAGTGTACTATAATTGGGTCCCAAGTTGCGATGTCTAAACCGATGTTTGCTAGTCCATTCATACGTTCTTTTATAACGTCATGCATCTTCTTGATGTTGAAGCCGTCGGGTTGTTGGATGACGGGCAGGTTGAGTATGGTGTTTAGAAATGACGTGCATTGCAGTCTTTCAACTTCGCCTCTCAACCACGTTTTCAGATGCTGCATCTTTTGCGCCTTTTTAATCATCGGGTTGTTGTGTATGGTCTCCGTAAAAAGATTCTTTAAGGAAATCTATTAGGTGTAGTAATTCGAGAATAAGGGAAGCTCAATTTTTGGCGCCGATTTTTCGTAGTGCGTAGTCGACCAAATCTTACGGCTTAAGGTTTTTCTTAGTTCGTCGTACTTCTCTTCTGTAGTGAGGAACATGCTGTTGTAGTAAGAGTTGAAGCCTTTAAATATCGCTTCAAATGCATTTTGTCAATAGCATCCCACTTTGACTTCAAGATTGACAAGAGATCATCAAGTTCCCATTTTTCAGCTATGGCTTCTACATCAATTTTAGCCATAGCCCTATCGATGGCCTTGAAGTTGCATTTCTGTTTGGTCAGCAACGTCTTCGTTTCCTCACCAGGTTCCCCCGACAAGTCTGTCAGGTCGGACTTGACATTTTCTTCAGTAGTTTGCAACATTTTCAAAATGTCTGCTTTCGTTGTTTAGAAAATTTTCTTTGTTTTACCATAGACATCTTCTCCAAAGTAGCGTTTGTTTTTATCTTCGATTTCTTGCAACAGTAATGTATGTCGTGCATTGAAATCCATCCATTGAGCTTCTAACTCCTTTGTTTTTCTGCTCTTGCTGTCCTTGTTGTAGTTGGTGCATCATGTTTTGTTCAAACCTATGTTCATCATCATGTTGTGTTCACGTATTATTTGTCGAGAGAGACCATCCAGTCTCTCTCGACAAATAATACGATTTTTTGATTAGACGTATCAAATGCAACGGTTCCAATCATTCAACAAAAACTGAAAGGTAACTAAAGGTGTAAGCGTAAGAGTGTTGGTATGTAAGAGATGGAGTGTATGCTATTGTGTGTATGCAGTGATGTGTATGGTCATATGGTCAGTTAACACTTAGTAGGTTAGGTAGTAGGTTTTCTGTTTCGTTGTAGGTAAGTCCTAGTAACCAATCCCGAACTTGTTTTTTGCACGACCACAGATTTCTTAGTGTTACGAAATACAATTAACCTGTATATTTGAGAGAGCAGTGGTGGCCCAGTGGTATCGGCTGCGACTCACAAGTTGTAGGTCGTGGGTTCGAGCCCAGGTAGGCGCATTACTTTGTGTAAATTATTTCATCACCACTGCTTTCAAAACGGTGAAGGAAAACATCGTGAGGAAACCGGCATGTCCTAGAACCAAAAATTCGAAGACATGTGACATCCACCAACCCGCACTGGGCCGGCGTGGTGGATTACGACCCATTCCCTCTCATAGAGAGGAGGCCTGTGTCCCAGCAGTGGGAACATTAATAGGCTGATGATGTGTGTGATGTGTGTATATTTGTGAGTTTGGGTACGCTGGTTCCAATACTAATGAAGCGTTATGCGACTTCCAATGGTTTTTCTGTTTTGTGTATCTAACGATATCAACTATAAGGGTTCCTTGCTGACTACGGTACCCTAAAAAGACGAAAGAGTTCTAGGGAATTTCTAAGTTTTTTATTTTTTGCAGGTTATGCTGTGACATCGACACATCATTATCTGAAGATGAAGTGGGTACTGCTAGAGAGCCGGGTGAGTTTCTTTTATTTATATAAACAAGTATTACTTACGTTAACATAAATATATTGGAGTTACAGTACAAAGGTACCGTTTATTCATCCTGAATTTCATCAAAAAAGTCGGTCCAACTTACGAGATTTAGATCTTTAATGCGAACCGGAGCAGTCGCTTTATGTAATTTATTTCATCACCACTGTTCTCAAAACGGTGAAGGAAAACTTCGTGAGGAAACTGGCATGTCCTAGAACCAAAAATTCGAAGGCATGTGTCATCCACAAACACACACTGTAACTGCATGGTGGGTGGGCCACTGAAGACTGTTTCACAGTGAACATGCCACTGTCGTGATTTTGGGCTATGAAATAGACGGATGAAATTGATAACCTCCTTATTTAAAGTCAGTTAAAAAGAGGTTCCATGTAGTGGTGGATGACAATGTTGAGATAGATATGCGGAGTGACGAGAATCAATAAAATGAGTAAGGAGTATTATGAGGAAAGTTTGATTGTGGCGCCAGTGGCAGAAAAGCTGATAAGGAATTTTTGTCCTGGTATAGTCAATATATGTGATGAGGATGAAACGCATGTTACTAAAATATTTTTGTATATAAACGTGCATGGATGGAGAGGGAGGGGAAGGCCGAAGAAAAGATGGATGGACCGTGTGAGAAGTGATATGAAACAAAAGGGAGTCAATGATAGCGTGAAAGGGGACAGGACGGGATGGAAGAAGAAAACGCGTTGCACCGACCCTAAGTAACATGGGATAAGGGTCAGATGATTACTATGTTATGTCATGGACGCGGCCTTATAGCATCGTCCCTCACATATCTGTTTGACAGTACTGTAACTACCTTTTATATCCTTGTTGCAGAGACACCACCAAAAAAGGTGACAGGCTTCCCGTTGTATAGGCGACAGTTGTTCGTGCTGTTGAAGAGACAAGTGAAGTATGCGATACATAAGAAATGGTCCTTCCTGGCATTGGTAAGTTGATAGACATGTATATCACATCACATTAATGTTATAATGGCGAAAGTCTTTGAGTGTGTTTGTATGTTTGATACTTCTTCACTCTCAAACGGCTGGACGGATCTGGATGAAATTTGGCACAGAGATAGATTGTAGCCTGGAATAGCATATAGGATATTATTTATATTATTTTTATTTCGGGAATATGTTCGCTTGGTATCATTTTCGACATTCATGCGGGCGAAGCCACTGGCAGAAGCTAGTATGTATATATATATATATATATATATATTTATTATTAATTCATCCAAAGCTTGTCTTGAAAAGATCACTTTTAGCGATAAGGCCGCCCATTGTGTCACCCAGTGTAATGTTTTCTTCGTCTATACTCTCTGTACCTTATATGGTGTACATAATAAAGAGTATTCTATTCTATTCTAATAGGCTCGCGCTTGACCACTATGTCACCTGATGGTAAGCGATGATGTCATTGATGGTGAAGCACGCTTGCCTAGAAAAAACCAACCTATTCACTCTTGACTTAAAGACTCCTCAGTAATAAGTCCCTTTTCAAAACCTATGTGTGGATTTCTAACCTGCATAACATACCGTTATTTCACATTTTATCCAGATTGTAAATGTAAGTGCAGGAGCCTTTACACTTAATGTTGAAAGTTTACTAAAATAAATGTAAATGTTTCAAAAGGTATTTAATACTAAATTACACTAAAATAATATAAAATGAAAATAATAGAAAAATTTTGAATGTTGCGCAAGCTCGATACAAATGTCTCAGTCTGAACAATTACTAGGAGTATAAAAAGAAGTCGCACCGCGCTAAGCAAGCCGGGCGCAAAGCAGAGAAGAAGAAAAATAAAACCAAACTTGATCAATCTAACCTAGTTAATTCCATGATCGACATCGCAAAATGCGCCGATCTCGTCCTGTTGCTGTGTGACGCTAGCTTTGGCTTCGAGATGGAGATATTCGAGTTCCTCAACATATGCCAGGTACACGGCATGCCTAAAATCATGGGTGTTCTTACTCATCTGGACATGATAAAGAACGCTAAGACTCTAAAAACTACCAAGAAAACTCTGAATATGGCTGAGCAGAACATAGGTTGTGTCCTGCAAAGTGAAGAAGCACAGATGGCATAAGAAGATATTGAAGACTAATGATCCTCTTATCATTTCGTTAGGATGGCGTCGGTTCCAAACGTTACCTATCTATTCGAAGATAGAGGATGACATGAAATGCAGGTACTTGAAGTACACTCCCGAGCATGTCACGTGTAACATGCACTTCTATGGTCCTATCACACCTCAAAATACAGGTTTCCTCGCCTTACAGAGCGTAAACAACAATACAAATGATATCAAGAAATCAGACTTCAGAATAGCTGCAACAGGAAGCGTCAACGAAATTAATAAGTCGACTCAAATAGTCAAGAAATTGAAATTAGTTGGTACTCCATTAAAAATATACAAGAAAACTGCTTTTATCAAGGAAATGTTTACAACTACTTTAGAAGTTGCCAAGTTCGAAGGAGCTAGAGTCAAAACAGTTTAGGGGAAAAGGCCACAGAAGCATATCTAGACAGACAAAAGACCTCAAAGAACATCATGAAGCTTGTATACGCCGAATTTGAAATAGGTAATAAATCAAAAAATAAGAAAGACCAAGATTTTGAAGAGGAAATCCAACAACTAAAAAACGGAAATGAAGTAAAGAAAAGAAGCCCTTTGAAATCGTTGAACCCATATATAGATACCAATGAACTCAACACCTTTACCCTTAACCTTTAATTTATTTATTTATTTATCAATTACGGACGACTTACAGCTAAAACAAACAGAATAACAAATAGTACGTGAGACTGACAGCCAATTAAAAGTCATCACTTCTAAAAATAGTTTGGAAATAGTGTGAACAACATAACACAGCTACCAAAAAAAGAAAAACAAAACAGTATAACATTCAAGCTTAAACTAAATTAACATTTCATATTTGATAAAAACCTGAACACACAAAATCTTAGTTAAAAAAGCCAAGGCTCAGGCACTTTCTGGTCGAGGACACACCTGTTATGAAAGGATCAAAATCATGCCGCTTACATATGTCATTAAAGATTCTACTTGCACGCACTATAAATGAATTTTGCCTGTAATTCGTAGAGGAAGATGGAACACGCAACGGTGCGTACCATCGCTTCGACCTTCCGGGAATGTTAAAATAAAATTTGGATAGAATATCAGAGTTATTGATCGAATTATTGAAAATTTTAAATAATGTAGTACAGTCAGAGACTGCTCGCCGATTAATTAGGGGTAATATATGGTACTTCTTGCAGAGATTGAGGTAATCTTCAGACCGGTAGGGCACTTTCTGATGATAACACAAATACTTTATGAACCTTTTCTGAATGCAGAGAGCATTCAGAAAAGGTTCATAAAGTATTTGTGATAAAAATTGATACGATCAATGTACTTGTGATAACATGGATTCCAGATTTCAGACGCATATTCCAAGTTGCTTCTAATAAAAGTACAGTAAAGAATTTTTAAAGTTTTGGCTTGAGTAAAGCACTTGGATTGCCGCATTATGAAACCTAGTGCTTTAGATGCTTTAGCGACTATGGCATTGATATGAAATTCAACATTTTAACAATCAATAAAAGGCTCATAAAAACAAAAGAAACTTAATATCACTTCTATACCCTCACCATAAATTATACCTAGCTGGCTTATCAATTCGACATTGACGAACGGGATGAGACTGGGGCGGCTCCGGAGAAGGTAAGGAAGGCTGTGTTGTGCTCTGAACCGGCTGTTCTACGCAGTCTTCAAAAGATTCTCCTTCCCCGTCATCCTGATTTGTGGTCGCTGCGGTCGAGCCTTCGCTCCGCGGACCGCCCGGACTCGGAATACCCGGACGGAATTCTCACTGATTGGACTAGAGGGAGAAGGACAGATTAGTGAACTCCGTATCCGTGGCTTCAGCTGATCTACATGTTTGTGGGATTCTCTACCTAAAGCATCTACTACCTTATAATCAGTAGTCCCCATCTTTTCTGCAATCTTTCCAGATACCCATTTATCCTGTTCACGATATTGACGCAGCCAGACCTCATCCCCCGGGCGAAGTTGATGTAGCAACGCACTTGCGCCGTAATTTTGTTGACGCTCCTGCTCATCTCTAACTCTACTGTCCCTACTTGGTTTTAGAGCGTCAAATTTTGTACGTAACCTGCGGCCAAACATGAGCGACGCCGGTGTTTCGCCTGTAGTACAGTGTTCTGTATTCCTATAATACAGAAGAAAATTATTTAAATATAAATTTATGTTTAAGTTCTCTCTAATTGCCTTTTTAATAGCTCTTTTAACTGTATGAACTGCGTTCTCTGCTGCCCCGTTAGAGACGGGATGATATGGCGCTGAAAATATCTGTTCGATCCCGTTTGTACCGAGAAATTAAGAAAACTCATGGCTTGTAAAGGGCGGCCCGTTGTCACAGACAATTTGTCTGGGTGATCCAAAACGTGCAAACACGTCACTTAAAAGGCTGATCGTGTGACTAGCCGCTGTACTAGGTACTTGACTCACTTCTAACCATTTGGTCCTGGCATCAACCATTACTAAAAATATCCGCCCCGTGATAGGGCCTAAGAAATCGACATGTACACGAGCCCATGGTCTATCTGGCCAAACCCATGGGCAGGGCATATGTCGAGGCGGTGCCTCGCTCTCTGCAGCACAGACACTGCAACCACGACACGTTTTTTCAATTTCTTCGTCCATACCCGGCCACCAGACATAGCTCCTAGCGAAAGCTTTAGTTTTTACTATGCCCATATGAACCTCATGTAAATCCATTAAAACCTTATTCCTACACTCACCCGGTACGACCACCCTATGGCCCCACATATATTGATTTAATTTCGTTATCAGACGGCCATTCGTCACGAATATATGTTAGTACTCGGCCTAGTAACTGATCTCGGCTCGTCTGTCTTTTAATTTCGTTATAATCCAATAACATGGCATTTTGAGCGAAATATAAATATGATTGTTCCGGAACTTTAATAGGTTGTTTAATAGCAGAAAGAACTGGCAACCGCGATAATCCATCTGCCCCATTCCGATCGTGCGTAGTGTAAAACGTCGCCCATAAAAATACTGGTGCAATTTTTCTAAGCAGAACACAATAGCCAAAGCCTCCCGCTCGATTTGTGAATAATGCTTCTCAGCCGCGTTAAGCGCGCGAATTAAGTAAGCGACAACGGAAGAGTTTAAAAATAAACTTTATTTGATCCCAGTTACAGCAAGACGGTAATTAATTCATCTAACAAGATATTGATCTTATATACTAACTTAATTGCTAACGTAGTACATCCACAGCGTGATCAGATTGACGCATGTTCTAGATAATTATAAATGCTGATCGCGCAGTGGGGAAATTGAGAAATAATAATCTAGTAAATACTTATTGTCTGACAAAGCTAATATTGGTAGGTTGGGGTTCCTTAACTCCTCCCTCCCTAAGAGAGAAATTATCCGAAGGTGTCGCAGACGGTTTCGGAGAATTTCGACAAAAGTTTATGAACTGAAATTTATACATTATAAAGATAACTATTGCTATTACAATAACCACATACTCTAAGATGGTCCATATACTAATTTCTATTGTCACTGTTTGTGTCGTATCGTCTATTTCACCAAATTTTGCACTTTGTAACACTTCTTTCACATCACTGAAGTCCACATTTCTTAGATCCACTTTCTTTGATCTTCTCTGGATGTCCTGTTGTAGGTCTGGCATCTGGATCAATGGCAGCTGGAGACTGGAAACTGTAGTGTTTGTGGTGGCGGCAATGATGACTTCGCCTATTTGTGTCTCGCATTGTTGGCCAGGTGTCACGATGTAGGTCCCAAGGATAGTGTACTTCAGGATTTCTGTATTGCAATTCTCGGTGATGATGAGATTTTCCTCTGAGTAAACCAACCATTGGTTGTCGGTTATTTTCTGTATCTTAGTTTTTTCTATTTCAATATGGTTCTGTATGCAGTTTTTGTAGTTGTTCTTCAACAGCATTATTTGTTCAATGCAGGTCTCGGTTGGAAACTGGGCTAAATTAGTTTCAGCGCAAAGGAATTTTCCATTTTCAATCTCAGTACATGGGCTTACCACGGGCATGTATTTCAATCTATTCACCATCAGGTAAGGATATTTGGGTATTATTGTAAAGGTATTTGGAGAATGGAATATAGGGATGGGTATAACCTTGTAATAATTATATGTTTCGTTATTTATTAGGGGAACTTCTAAAACAAAAACTAACTTGTTGTTATTTATATATGATTTAAGTATGATATTACGTTCTAATTTTATTAAATTATGTTTGTTTACTGGGTATATTGTTCTAGCATGTTTAGCAATGACTTCTAACGTATTATATAATTCTGTACTATTTATAATGGATTGGTGCAATGTATTCAGTTTGCTAAAGGCTATTGCCGTTTCAATCTCTTGTATGTTTTCGTAACAGGTTCGAAAGTTATTTAAAATTTGATACATAGTATTTAATATTTGGAAAAGTTTGTTAAACCTGAACTCATGTTCAACTAATTTTTCCATTTCATTGGTATGTAAACCCAAGTTTTTAATATTTGAATTTATTATTTCAGAGTCATTTACTAATTTATCAAAAGCTTTTTGCATTGATGATACTTTACGTTCGACCACATGCTCTTTGTTCTGTATCATTTGGATTTCTCTATCATATTTAATTGCATCGTCTTCATCCAAATTTCCTGTGATAGCTTTTACAAGTGAGCCTAATGGATTAAACAAAGCTCTTTTGTTTCTATAATGGAAAGGTAAGATTTGAAAAAATCTATCCTTAGTTAGTTTAATAAGATATTCTATTTGGCTTTCTATTCCTATAGTTTCGTTACTAAGACTATTTTCCTTAATTTTAATTTTCAAGTTAATAAAATCCCGAATATTATTATCTATTTGTAAGTGTAATGATTCTAAATCTACAATTTTGTATATTGTCCAATAACTATTCCTCTTCACTGCTACTCCCCGCTTTATCGCTGCTATCCCCGGATTCTGACCGAGGTTTTGGAGGTCCAGCGTGAGTGTTGGCACCACTAGTACCAGAAGTACCAGGCACGATCTGTGGAGGACGTTTTACATTTTTTAAGGCTACTCTAGTTTTCCTTTTCTTTACTTCTACTGGGACTATATTTCTTTCAACTTCACCTATTACTTTCGCTTTTTCATATCGAGGTTTTTCTTTGGCTTTTCTAATCCTAGTGTCTTTCATGTAAATATTATCGTCTGGTTCGAGTATCGGTGTCGTTTCGCCACCTTTTTTTTTAATTATTTTAATTTTATCGGATTCTAATTTTTCTGTTATGAGTTCATAGAGTATTTTAAGGCGTTTTCTATGATCTAACAATAATTTCTGAGTTAAGTTCTTCTCTCTATCCACGTTAAATACATTTTCGGAATAAGTGTGACCAAATACTAGTTCAAAAGGCGTAAAATCTGTTGCTGAATGTATGGTGTTGTTATAAGCCATGATGGCATAAGTCATAACTGATGCTGCATCTAAATCGCTTTTATCGTATTTTGCTATACGATAAATCTCAATAATGGTAGAATGAAACCTTTCTACTATTGCCATTGAACTGGGATTATTTGGCGTCCCAATATGAAGTTCAATTTTGTAAAAGCTTAACATTTCTTTAATCAAAGTATTGTTGAATTCTGTACCGGAATCGCAACTAATTTTTCTAGGCAGACCATACCTGCTGAAATATTTAATCAGTGCTCTAACTATCTCTGGTGTACTCCTATTCGGTACCTCTATGGCTTGTGCTATCTTACTAAATGCATCCACTATAGTTAAATAATATTTCCCTTCAATATATAATAAATCCATAAAAGCTTCCTGAAAAGGGGCATCCTGGGTTTGTGTTAACTGAATGTGGGGTTTAATCGGCTTTCTATCATATTTCATGCGTTTACATGTTTCGCAAGCATTTATGATTGCCGTGACTGTCTCTTTCATGTTTGCCCACCAATAATGTCTTTTAAGTTTGGTTAAAGTTTCTTTAATACCTCTATGACATGTTTTCCCGTCGTGGTATTTTAAAATAACTTCTTTTTGATCTTCTTCAGATCCTGTCAAATTTATAACTCTTTCTGTACACTCGGTTAACTTAACTGAATCCTTTTTAAATAACTTAATTACCATGTTTGAAAAAGTTTTTCTAAAAGATGGGTGTTCGAAGTATATAAAGTACTTATGTTTTGGATCAATATACTCTTTCAAAAAGTCTTTAACTAATATATCGTTATTTGTCGGTAAGTGAACTTCGAGAATTTTTTGTTTATTATTTGAAATATCTTTTACGTCTAATTTATTTTTAAACCATGAATGAATTAAAATCTGTTTTGGTTTAGTATCGACAGCTTCGTTTAAACTAGGAATGCCTTCGTGTTCTCTATTTGAAACTGAGTTGGCAGTGACCCCATCATCAGAATCCGAAAGTTCTATCGTTTCTATTGGAGTTTCGGGGTCTTGTAATTCGCTTTCTATAATTTTTTGTATACGTTCCTGCCTATCTCCTATATTTACGAATATTGAATCTAAATCGTCGTCAATTGCATTAATCTTAATCCTAGATAAGGCATCTGCATTCGTGTTTTGAGGGCCTTTCTTATATTTTATTTCGAAATCGTACTCTTCTAACCTTAACCGCCATCGCGTGAGTTTACTATTGGGCTCTTTCAATGAATACAGCCAAGCTAATGGTCTATGGTCTGTAAATATGGTAAACTTATTACCATACAAATACGGTCGAAAGTGCTTAACTGCCCATATTATGGCTAAAAGTTCCTTCTCGATAGTGCTATATTTTACTTCTGTGTCACTCAGAGTCCTGCTAGCATATGCTACTGGCTTGTCTGAGCCTATTGATCCTTGTGACAATACAGCCCCAATTGCAAAATTCGATGCGTCGGTAGTTAAAATAAAACTTTTACTAAAATCGGGATACTGTAATAAAGGTGCGTTTGTTAAAAGTTTTTTACATGTTTCAAAACATTCCCTATACTCATCATTAATAATTATTTTACGACCTTTCTTTAAACAAGCTGTTAAAGGTCTAGTTATTTTTGCAAAATCTTTGATGAATTTCCTATAATAACCAATAAGTCCTAAAAAGCTTTTTATTTGTGTAACTGTTTCTGGAATGGGATATCTTAAGATTGCATCAATTTTATCATTATTTGGCTTCAATCCTTCACTTGTAATAGTGTGCCCTAAGTAAAGAACTTCCTTTCTAAGAAAATGTGATTTGTCGAGTTGTATTTTTAAATTTGTCGCCCGAAACCGATCAAAAACTGCTCTAAGTTTTTCTACATGCTGAGTCAGCGATTTAGAAAAAATTATGACGTCATCAAGGTATACCAGGCAATGTAAGCCCTGGAGACCTCTTAGAACGTTATCCATAGCCCTCTGGAATGTTGCAGGTGCTGTTTTTAACCCGAACGGCATCCTGTTAAATTCATAATGTCCTGAAGGTGTACTGAAAGCTGTTTTCGCCCTATCTTCTTCCTGGACCTCGATTTGATGGTACCCACTAGCTAAATCTAAGGTAGTAAAATAGGTACTATTGCCTAGCATATCAAATAAATCATTTATGTTGGGCAAGGGGTATTTGTCATCGGTAGTAATTTCATTGAGACGTCTATAATCAACTACCATCCTCCATTTTTGCTGTCCTGATGAATCTAATTTTTTTTGGCACTAAATGTACGGGAGCACTCCAGGGGGAGTGTGATTCCTGGATGATATTGTCCCTTAACATTTTATCTACCTGATTCCTAATTTCTTTCGATTGAATGGGAGGTAACCTATGTGCTTTAATATTTATAGGATCTTCATTCCTTGTTCTAATTCTATGTTTTACTTGATTTGTAAACGTTAATGGAATATTCTCACAATAAAATATGTCCTTATAATCATTACATAGCCCTTCGATGGTTTTACGTTCCTCAGAATTCATGTGGTCTAACTGTAATTTTTTTAAATTATCTGTTAGCATCCTATCTATTTCTATGTTATTTTCTGTAAAATTAATGTGAACAGATGGGTTCTGCCTGTAAGGTTCGACCGTAAAAGGTCCTGTTACCACTAAGGTTCTGGTTTCATCCGTATAATTCTGAATAACGGTTGATGCGTAACCTTTAATACACGTAACTAATGCGGCGGGCATTCGAATCCCTTCCGTAAATTGCTTAAAATCTAACACAGCTTCCCCGTTCAGTAAGTTGACTGGGAGTCTTACTCTAAGTTCACTACGAGATGGTAGATTATATACCTCTCTCATAGGCGGTGAATATATGATAGGAATATCAGTATTTTTTAAATGTAATATCTGATTTTCCATATTAATCTTTGCCTGTAATTGCTTCAGCAAATTGCTACCTATTAACCCATCATACCTATCGTCGACACTATAGACATAAAACTTATGGAACTCTTGACTTCCAAAGGTAACCGGTAATGGAATAATAGCCGTTTCACTATGAACACTCGATGCGTGAGTGCTAACAACTTCGAAGGGTTCATACTGTAGATAATTTTTAAAATATTTATTCGCTATATACGGGCTTATAAACGATCTAACACTCCCCGTATCTATCATAAAAACTGCCTTTAATTCTGGTATAACTATATGTGGTAAATTTAAGCGTTTATTACAATTTATTTTTATTCGTTCTCTAGGGTAGAGGCCGTTATGCAAAAAATTTCCCGCCCCGGGTTCTTCAGGAGAAAATTCTTGGCACTCATTGTACGAATAACTTGAACTCTGTTCATTATTATTAGAATTATTTATGTAATTAACACGTCGCGACCTTGCAGTACGCATGGTGACATCAGTATTCGCACCCGACGTAGATGCTTGCGCTGCAAAAGACGGCGTGCTCGGTGCATGTGCCGCGAACTGTTGGTTCGGTTGTGCAATCGGAACAAATGACCTACTTGACTGCGGTGACGCATTATTGTTGTTTGTACGATTAAAATTGTCTTGATTTCTTTGAATATTATTATGTTGTTTATAATGTCTGGGCTGATGCGGATTGTTCGGTGTAGATGTGCTGTTTGTAGCACTATTCGGTACATGTGTACTTGATATGCTATGTGAATCTTTCTTTTGATTATTAGATTCAATTGCATTTTGGTTATTAGGCAAATTGGGTCTGTTATTTCTGCTAAAATTACGTCTGTCGTTTGTTTTCGACTCATAGACTGCCTGGAAGTTTTGTTCTTCTAAAACTATTTTTAATGCATCCTCTAACGTTGTGACGTCGCGCAAACGAACTAATCTAACTAAAAATGGCGGTAAATTAAACAAGAAAGCATTCATCGCTCTGTTACTATAAATGATTTGCTTTGCCTTACGTAGAGATTCATCAATGATAGTTTCTGATATTTTAGCAAATAAAACACTTCTCATCCGCTGTATTCTATGGCAAAATTCTAAATAACTTTCACCCTTATTTATTCTACACGATTCTAATTCCATTGCTAAACAATCCTCTGTGCGTGGATCACCGAAGTGTTGGTTTAACAACTTCTTCAGCTCGTCCCACGTACCTATAGCTTCTCTTTCGCCTACCAAACTGGCTGCTTCGCCTGATAACCTACTAGTTACTACATGAAATAAATATTCATTTTGGGCTGCGGTTCCTAAGAACGTAGACAAAATGTATTCACATTTTTTTATAAATAAAGGCAACATTCTAGTGTCGCCGCTGAATATTGGTATGATGTTAACCAATTCCTGTGGGACACGGGTTACGTTTTCCATTGTGAAATGTTATGAAAGGAGCAAACGCGGAGAGAAAAAAAAATCACACTAATGTGCTACTAAACTATCACTATTCTAAAATATTAGTACGTTTAAAATCTATGCAAATATTATTACGGCGTTGTCCAATCCCTAATAATACACAAACACATAGACTATTACAAGGTTGGGATATAGATGGAAGAGCTGAGAGGAAGGTGAAAAAGATTTACTCACAATTCCGCAGCTAGCTCCATGCTCCCTGAATTACTGCTTGGCTCCTGGTCCTCTCCTGGCTTGATGTGGCTTCTTAATGTATTTGTTTGTTCGGTGATCTCTGCTGAACCGTTGAAACGGACGTCGGCTGCTTCCCGTAGATGTGGATACGTGACAGACTGACTACAGAGATCCTACCGGCTGCGCCAATTAAGTAAGCGACAACGGAAGAGTTTAAAAATAAACTTTATTTGATCCCAGTTACAGCAAGACGGTAATTAATTCATCTAACAAGATATTGATCTTATATACTAACTTAATTGCTAACGTAGTACATCCACAGCGTGATCAGATTGACGCATGTTCTAGATAATTATAAATGCTGATCGCGCAGTGGGGAAATTGAGAAATAATAATCTAGTAAATACTTATTGTCTGACAAAGCTAATATTGGTAGGTTGGGGTTCCTTAACTCGCGCGACACATACACGACAGGACGCTCCTGCTGTCCGCCTGTGCTACTATTATTGAGCTCACCCATCTGACTTAATACGCCTCTTATTTCTCTCCCGCTCGCCTCACAAGTTAAAAACAAGGGTTTGTTTGGTTCGTAATAAGTAAGGACGTCGGCACTAATCAAAATATTTTTAATTCTCTTAAAAGCTGACTCACACTCATCATTTCATGCCCAAGTAACTCCCTTCTTTTCTAAAGAAGTACATTTACATTTACATGTACAAAGGTGCCAATATATTGCTCAAGTTTTTAACAAATTTCGCTTTTGAATTGTTCCTAAAAATGCTCTCAAGTCGGTAATATTTTCTAGGCGGGGTATGTTTAATATACCTTCCACCTTTTCAGGGTCCACCTTAATTCCTTCGGCAGAGATAGTAAAACCTTAATATTTAACCTCATTAGTCAAGAACATGCACTTTTTTTTTATTTAGTTTCATTCCGTTATGATGTAACCGCTCCAAAACTCTCACTAAAATAACTAAATGCTCCCTAATATTGGGTGATCCAATAATAATATCATCGAGAAATACTTCTACGTTTGGAATATCGTTCAGAAGATTCGCTATAATTCGTTGGAATATACCAGGGCTTGACGATAAACCGAAAACCAATCTTTTATTCTTAAAAATACCGTACAATTATCAGGGTCATCCAATTCAATATGATTATATGCTTGCGTTAAATCGATTTTTGTAAATATCTTGGAACCATTTAATTTAACCAGCAAGTCGTTTAAAAGTGGTAAGGGATATTTGTCCACCAATAGTACTGGATTTAATGTTATTTTGTAAACAGCACAGATACGGAGTCCACCATCAGCCTTACGAACCGGTACAAGTGGAGTAGCCCAATCTCAGCATAATCTCAGCAAAATCAGGTCAGCCTCGACGCGCTCGCGGAGCGCGTACGGCACAGGCCGTGCGCGACAGAAAACCGGTATTGCTCCCTCACGTAGTCGTAACCGAGCCTTGCCTCCCGTGAACCGGCCCAGTCCCTCCGAAAAGACCCTGTATTAATCTCCATAGACAATTGGGTTTTATCCACATAAATAGTTTAGCTCACCGGTTTGTAGCTATTCAAACTAAGTTGATTCAAATCTTCTACTTCCCAGTCCTCCTCGTCAGACAAAGGAGGCTCATCCTCCCCTGACTGGTTCCCGAGGTTTGACTGAATGGCTACCCCGCCTGCTGCTTGAACATGCGCCACCATGTTATTGGTGTCACATCGGTCCTTCGGCTGTCTTCGAGCAGAACGCATCGGACAAACCCGACGTAGATGTATTTTCTGTCTACACCTACCGCAGATAAACCGACTGTATCTACATCGTTCCCTCTGGTGATCTGAAGCCCCGCAAGCAGAACAATTGGTTTTTGAATCTTCGGCGGTGACCTTCCGTGCCACCGGTAGCCTCGGCGGCCCCCGCTGCCCGACGCTACCACCGCATGCAGCGCTCCAGCCGCGTTATCACCGCTACCGCCCGAGTCGCTATTCTTCCCGACTGTTTGTTCCACTGCCGCTGCATCCCTCGCCGCGGATTCCATAGCGCATGAAATTTTTACGGCATTTGGATATTGCAGATTTTCTTCAGTAAACAATCGTTGCCTAATCGACTCGCTTCGCAATCCGCATACTAACTGATCACGTAAATTATCTTCCAATACGGACGTAAATTCGCAAAATTTGGACATTTTCTTCAGTTCTGAAATATATTGTAAAATGGATTCACCCGCATTTTATCTTCGTTGTCGGAAACGGTACCTCTCTGCCATAAATTACGGCTTTGGTTGCAAGTGATCCGTCATAACCTTCACCACCTCCGCATAGGTTTTTGCAGTCGGTTTTCCAGGACTTGTTAGGTTGCTTATAAGTTCATAAGCTTCGTCACCCATCGCCGCAATCAATGTGGGTAACCAAAATTCCTCCTTAACGTTGTTGACCTTAAAGAACATTTCCATGCTTTATGTTTTTGTGTACAATAAAGAATAAGAACATTTCCATGCGTTCCAAATACATTGTCCAATTTCCCGATCTTACATTAAACTCGGTTAGTTTTCCGATTGACATTTTGGATTAAATTTTTATTTAGCACGTTTCTAATTTTTATCCTCGTCGCCACTGAAATATATGAGTAAAACAACGTGTAGCTAGTAATTCGGTTTATTCGGGACGGCGATGATAGACCATTCCCCGTGACAGACCACCGACAAGACAGATCATAAACCAAGTATAAGGTTCCATACATTACATTTTTTTACAAATTGCGTGTTCTGTTGTCCAGTTTATAAATCAAGTGGCAGAACAGATGTTAAATTGAAGATGTCTTCTAGAATCTAGATCAATTAGTGTTATTTCCGGGTTGACATATTTTGTTTGCGTAGTTACTTTGAGTGCAATATGTTTCTTCGTTGTTTCTAATTATACATCCTTTCTTGGCTTCCAAAATTCCCGGAAAATGTATTGTATTAGTAGTCATACGACCTTCACAGATGATTTGCAGTTGGCAATCCGTGCAGCAGACATAGAACCAGGTGTTGGGCCTTTGTTATGGTGTCCATTGATTGTTGCAGGATTCGGATGTGTAGATATATTTTGATTGTAATGTTTGTTATTGCGCCGATTTCGCACGAAATTTGATGATTTCTCATGTTACGTGTTGGTTTGTTTAGTGATCACACATATGTGCTTGGTTCAATTTTTATACAATGTTCCAGGTCACTGTCTGTGCTGCATGTTGGATCTCAAATTGTCTTTGTAGCTACGTAATTCATATATCCACATACTTAGCTATGTATATGTCATGTCGTCTTTAAAAGCATTTATTTTTTGGCTGTGACAAAGTTTCACTTGGCTGCGACACAGTTCCACTAATGCAGCTATTTCCGTTCACAATTAAATAATCGTTTATGTGTTTTATTGTTCCAATTGTAAGGTAGAATTTTCACCCTTACTCACCAGCGTGCTCAGGGGTAGGTATTCTGCATGAGACTATAGCAGGGATGATTTCACATGAAGTTGATTAAAGTAAAAGTCGCACAGTTTGGTCAACTAATTTAATAGCAGCATACAGTCCGTTATCACATTCTCTTGATGTTCTAAATTTAGGTATAAAACTCACTTTCAGAAGGAATACATTTTACCATCAATTCCCAATACTGGAGATATGATTTCTCAAACAGTACTGTTATCCTGTGTAGCTGTCTTCAAACTTTTGTAAATTATATCATCAGGAGTGTTCCAAACCTGCTGTAGCTATGTGTGCTAATTGACCATTATTTATTCTAAGGTATAATAACTTATATGTAAAATACTCGCCTATAAAAGGACGCCCTAGGAAGACATACATAGACCTTATAGGTGATGTTCTTCAGAAAGGCAAGGTGCGCAGTACTCATAACCGGCGTGTGTGTATGACAAGATGTATGAATGTGAGTGAAGCAAAAGAAGTATGTAAGGATCGTAGCAGGTGGCGTTCTGTAGTTTCTGCCTACCCCCATGGGAAAAAGGCGTGAGTTTATGTATGTATGTATGTAAAATACTCCTAAGGAGACATTTGGAGCCCTGCCAAGGAAAAGAAAATTGCATGATAAAATCAAACGCACGTGTGTCACGAATATGGAAATTCATACAAATTCAAACTAATACTCACAGCGCCTACTGAACGATTGGTTCTTTCAATTTGACGCTAGCCAGCTTTGTCCTTCCCAACATCAAAGATATTTAAACAGACAGTATTGTACCAATTGTTTCAAAGGACTTATAATATTAATATAGCAATATAAAATCCAGGATACATCACAATAATCATTACAAATTACGTAATAATTTATAGTAATATCATCAATGTGGCTTAATACAAGTTTAAGAGTTATTTCCTGTACACAACAATATTTACTTAGGTGGGTACTCTTTTACATTTGTAGGTAGTTGACAACACAATAATTTAGGTCGGTACTTAAACATTTGTCGGTAGGCACTTAATAAATATGACAGGTATGTATATGTAGCAAACCATTGTCACTTGAAAAATGAAAATTTATGATTTAATGACGTCATACTTCAAATTCTAACACGCGCATGAAGTTTTCATTAATCGATTGCTTTAGGTTAAGAAAATTCTCAGGTACCATTGACCTCAAGTGCACTCTTGTAAAAGAATCTGACAGTTATCTCAACCTCAGACCTTGAATGTTTTATTTTAAACCATAGACGCATTTTCTAAAGTATCCTTTATGTAACTTATTTGAAAAGAATTTAATAATTTATTATTTTGTATGTTGAATTTGTGTGTTTATTGAATTAAACTATTTCACACAAATAGGATATATTTTGTTGATACGTTTATCAATGCCATACATATGTCAGCGCCATCTAGTACCTAAATGATCAATCAATCCACCAGGGTCATAACTGATCAATATCGGGTTTGTCTCAAGGACACCAGAAGTTGCTAATATAATTATGCCATTTATAATTGATACACAATAAAGATTATTATTATTATTATCATAGAATTAAGATAGTCACCAATATACTTCCGTACAAACAACACGTATTTAATTTACCCGAAACCCAAACAAGTAAAAGTGAACCTTAACACAACCATCATATCGTCGCAATCGAGCCGGATCCACTTTCCACAGCAGCGATAATGCTGACCTTTTTTTGTGCGCATCGGTTTCTGAGAATTAGCAAGTTGTTTATTACGAAAACTATTGTATTAATTATAACGAACCTAGCTTATACGTCGGGTATCAGCTGCGTTCAAGCTTGTTTACGTGAAAAATGACTACGACTGAGGAACAACAGAAACTTCTCTCTATGTTTGAAGATACTGCAAACGTGCTACGGAAAACACAAATTAACCTAAGAAAATGTCCTAAAGCACGCTTAACGAGAGGATATATCGAAGCATGTATGAAAATCATCGAAGATTATTGGAATACATTCAAATGTGCGCTTAAAGATTAAGTGAAAGCCACACCAAAGGAACAGAAAGGAACATGGCCTGATTTTTTGAATGAAGATTTGTTTAACGTGCTTTATTAAGGTGACGTTATTTCGTTGCTGATTTTGAATCCACTACTGATGGTTTCGCCATCAGTAGTGGAATCAAAATCAGCAAATAGTAGTTTCGGCTCCACAAGTCTACAAAATAGCCTCGTGCACCTTCCGAGGATCGAGATCCCAAAGTTTTCCAGTAATTATGAATCATGGCAAACTTTTCAAGATTTGTTTACATCATCATCATCATCATATCAGCCGAAAGACGTCCACTGCTGTACATAGGCCTCCCCCAAGCGTCACCACATTGACTGGTCTCATGCGTCCCGCAACCAGCGGATCCCCGCAACCTTCACCAGGTCATCGGTCCACCTGGTGGGAGGCCTTCCAACGCAACGTCTTCTGGTTCGCGGTCGCCACACCAGAACCTTTCTGCCCCATCGGCCATCCGTTCTGCGAGCAATGTGTCCTGCCCACTGCCACTTAAGTTTGGCAATTCTTCGGGCTATGTCGGTAACCCTGGTTCTCTTGCGGATATCCACATTTCTGATTCGATCACGCAAGGAAACGCCGAGATTAGCCCTCTCCATTGACCTTTGGGTGACTTTAAGCTTTCTGATGAGGCCCATTGTAAGCGATCACATCTCAGAGCCATATGTCATCACTGGCAACACACACACACACACTCTCGTCTTGAGACATTGTGGTAAAGCGCGTCCATCGCATGCGCTGCACACTTCCACCGGGAGCGGGGACGCTGTCAGAGGCCGATGGGCCTCGAGGTCCCAGGCTATCCGGCGGCCGGCGTCGTCCCCGTCGACGCGTAGGTGGTGGTGTCGTCGGCGAGGAGAAGTATTCGTCGCTCGAACTCGACGCAACTGCAGCGTCCGGGATCGCTTGACTCACGGTTGTAGGTGGTCCCGGCGGCTGCGAGGCGGAGCTGAGTGACGAACCCGAAGATGTTGGGCGTGTGTTCTTGGCTCGGGCCTGGCTTCGTGCCAACATTTTCTTCTTAGTTTTGTCTTCTTAGTTGTCATTTTTTGTTTGATTTTGAATTGTTGGTCATTTTAACTATTTTATTTGTTTTCTTCTTCTTATTGGTTTATCATATATATATGTACATATAGACATTGTTTAAATTTAGTTTAATGCTGATTTATGGATGATATTGCACGGTTTTACAAATATATTATAGAAAATTCGAAGAGCTAAGACAATTTTTATGTCACTCTTGACAAGTCAGGCCACAGACTATTATTGTTATTATTATTTTTGATTTTGTGTTTTTTTACCTTTGTATAGATTATCTTAATCTTCTTACGACTTATTGTCGGGCCTACGTTATCCCCCATATCTAAGTACTAATGCTGTATCATGGAAATATTGTAAAACCAAACCATTTTTTTAAAGATTACTCTTTTAAAAAAATGCTTTGGTTTTACAATATTTCCGTGGAGTTTCTTGCCGGTTCTTCTCCATAGGAAACGACTAACCCGAACCGTGCACCTTTTGTCGACATTTTATAAGTGCCCATGTAGGCATACGTAAAATAAAAAAAAAATATTTTGATTTTGATTTTGCCTGACTTACCTTCATAAAAAAATCCCTTCAACGCGTACATTATACTAGTAGTAACTCTAATCGAAACTTTGTCCTCAGCAAGTCGTCATACCGATAACATTGATATACCTGGTGACGCAGCTGATGACCAAGGCGGAGCTGCCCATTAAAACCATGACTATGAACCTGGGCGCCTTCAGCGAGCGCCAGGACAGTCGTGTATTGTACGATGTGAACTCGCCTGATATTTCACAAGCTGATGTGGACAAGCTCCGCGCACTGTACCCGAAAGTGACGTTTGAGAAGGCTAATGACGTTGCTAGAAGTGAGTATTTAACTTTACCCTACTTATGGGGTCCATCACAGTCGGATAAAATGCGGCGAAACCTGGACTTATTCAGCGAGCATAAGGACAGACGCGTATTGTATGACGTTAACTCGCCGGACATCTCACAAGCTGACGTCGACAAATTGCGCCTCTGAACCCTATAGTGACGATTGAGGAGGCTAATGACGTCACTTCCTGTGAACATTTTACAAATAGCATCCCAAAAACATTACCATCTTGTTAGGGCTCGCAACAGTCGCATAAAACGCGGTGAAACCTAGACTTGTGCAGCGAGCGCCAGGGTAGTCACTTAACACAGGATCACAGGGTAGCCATGGATGCGACAGACATCACACAGTCGACGTCACACAAGTGCACGCACGGGATTCTCACCATGAGTGTCTTGGTTTACACGTGTTGTTCCAAGTGTCTTGTGGTTTGAATTAAATTTTTGTAAATTTTAAACTGCCTTCCCAAAAAGGAGGAGATTTCTCATTTCGAACGTATATTTTTTTATGTTTGTTCGCGGATAACTTCGTCGTTTATGAACAGATTTTGATGATTATTTTTTTGTTGGAAAGGAGATATCCCAAGGGTGGTGTCATGATCAGGAAACTGGGATCGGATGATGGGATCCTAGAGAAATCGAGGAAACTCCTCAAATATCATAGGTATACTTATACCGATTGTGGTATTTTCATCAATAATGCAATCATCGGCACTCAGAAAGTATTATTTTGTGAAATGGAACTGATGAATAAGACCAAAATGGCCACTATTTTGGAACGTCTGAATTATTGAAGCAGACTTTTAATGGTCTGTTTTTGTCTGGGATATATTTGCCCAGTCTGATGGTTTTAATTGGTTTAGGGCAGTCTTTGTACAGTGCTTCGTACTCGTAGCTTCATTATTTTCGTGATTCCGCCTGAAGTATATGTTTCTTTCGTTAATTTCCGATAAACCTACAATTACAATGTTTTTCTCGCGCTCACTTTGGGCTATTAGCTCGAGGATGAGGTTTTGGTGGAACTTTCAGTGTTTTGTTGGTTTTTTAATTGGGTTATTATTTATTTATTTATTATATTCATTATTGTACTTAAAACTAACAATACATACAATGGGCGGCCTTATCGCATTTAGCGATCTCTTCCAGGCAACCTGGTATGGACAGTAATTTCTTCTTCTATATGTTTGATCTTGTTTTGTGTTGTCGTATCATATAGTAGCCTTAATGTTTTTCATATCACCATTTATTTGATCAAGTCGTTGAAAAAAGTTTTCAGTAGTTGACTTCATAGTTTTTATTTCATTTTCAATCTCAAATATTTCATCTTTTATGTATTATAGACTATAATTTTGGGTTTTTGCAAATTTTCTAGGAAGCTCTGTGCGTAGATTTGTGAAATGCTCGGTTTCTTCAGTACGTTGCTTTCGATTAAATGTGTTAACATTTCTATAGTCATCATTATCGCAATATAGCTGGGTAAATTTGGTACAGATCCACTGGTATTTCCGCTCCCACTCATCACCCCGGGAGTAGGCGTAGGTATGTCCTCCACGCATTCATTGTGTATGGTTTAGTTTGACTTGGCCGTTCTTTGCACGGGGATAAGTGAAACGAAAAATAGCAGCGATCCTTGTTTGCGGGGGTGAGCGGTGCTGCCCACTCGTCGATGAGTGGTGTCACGTCGAAACACAAGGTTTTAAGTTTACAGTTTGTCTTGTAAGTTAATGACAATAAGAATCAGTTAATGCTTTGTATTTATTTAAAGGTAATATTTCTCTTACCGTATGGTGACCGAAATAAAGAATTTCACCATCCCATAACTTCCCGTGGGTGTCGTAAGAGGCAAACCACTCGTATGCGACAGGCCCGAAACGCGCATCCTTCGATTGGACGTGAACTGCGCCCTGCCCATTTTGGGTATGGCTTGCCCTGTACTTGATTTTTCCATATTTTTTGTTACTAAACCGTCTAGGAGTGTTGCCTCTCGATTTAATATTTTAGTTTGATATACTGGTATGGAAAAAAAAAACTCAGATGGTCTCTGGATCCGCCCGAGACAGAAATATGTTAAAAATAAAATGGTTAAAAATCGGGATAGTGCTATTGCTAGAACAAGGTAACCAGCATTCAGTTAAAACAACTAAATCGCAATCGAAAGAAATTTGGTGCAGAAGCGTTTGCAAGTTTAAGAAGTTACGGTTTACAGAGCGAATGTTTTGTGTCAGGATTTTAATGAAGTTATTAAGACACGCGCATGTATAGGTAGTTGATACAGATAGTTGGTCGATGTTGTCAATTAAATTGTTTATGGTATTATGCATTTTTGCGGTAAAGTAAAAGTAGTTTGATGGTTACGAGAAAATAGGGTGGTCTTTCTTTATTCTTTATTCTTTATTGTACACAAAACATAAAAACATACAAATACAAAAAGAAAGTTTATGTACAAAGGCGAGCTTAACCCATAGTTGGGTTCTTTGTTTTAGGAACGTGTGTTCGAAGCTTATGATTGGGGGTAATAAATTTAAAAACATATTTCTTATGATATTGAAGTAGCTAGGTAAGGAATAATAGGGATGAACGCAAGCATATGTAAAGAGTATATAATATGGTGTCATGGTGAAGTTGTTATATGTTGAGCTATGTGATTAAAAGATAAAAAAATAAAGACTGACTGATTTTAATAACGTTTTCTAAAGTTTCGGTTTCGGTTTCGACCGAAACTGAGACTGATGCCGAAATTCGGTTTCGGTCGTAAAAACCAGTTTCGGTCGGACAGTATAAAATACATTCGCATGACTGGAGAGAGAGCAATGAGGTTAGCCTTTTCCTCTGGGTTTAGGTGGTCCGTTCGTAATCTTGAAATTACATCTTTTGCACTAATTGTCGTTTGTTGAGTACGCGTGCACTCAGTATTAATTAGCTCCGCATGCCCTGGGCGATCGATTGAGAATATATGTATTAGTAATCTATGTCATTAGGTGACGGATTCATAATTTCTAAGTAGCCGCGGTTATTATTGGCAATGGTTGCAATGTATTCCTGGACTCTGTGCGTTCGTTAATAAAGGCGTCACATTCCGCGATGTTGACAGGGATGCGGATAACTGTAGTCCCTGCTGGAATTAATCCTGCTCGCGATTTGTCTGTATGGCAGCTGTCTCTGTGCCTGTAGGTTTAATTCTATCCTGGTTTTGAAGGCACTAAAGTCTCCGGAAAATCCTGCTCGGCATGGTTATCCATTGTCTGTGGCTGAGGAACGTGAGATTGCTGGTCATCTGCAGTCATAAAGTAAGTCGGATCACTTGAAAAACTGGAGCCATAGTCACTGTCAGGGTAGTTGTAGTCAGAACAGTAATCTTACACCGGTTCTTTGGTAGTAATTGTTATACGAGTTGTCATAGGTAGCACTTTCATTAACATTCATTTTCGGGTTTTAAAATAGTTTGTTGGCGTTGGGTTCCCTGACCTATTCCAGTCATGACCTGCCAGCCTATTGGTTGGGGGTAGAGGCCTGGTGGTAAAGCGTTGAACTGCACTCATGGGTCAAAGACCTGATGGTGGATGATTTTGGTATGGTTCTCGGTTAACATTACTACGGGGGTTATAGTTGGGTGGTGGTGCACTCAACCTTCTTTGTGTGTTAGCGGGGCTGTGCTGTTGATATTGATTCGGTCCAGCGAATCTGAAAGGTTGAGGGGGCCTTGTGGGGCGCTGACCTACGGGAGGTTTGCGGCCACGGGAGAGTAATTGCTGTTGGTTGCACTGCAACACTTAGTGTTGACTGACCCCTCTGGGGCTCACTGCGTTGCTGCAGATGCTATATAATTCCTCCTGGACGTATTCAAGAGTCTTCTCAATGGTAGCCAGCCGCATGCAACGTATCCAAGAACCTAGGGGCTCCTTTAAACCGCGAATAAATGCCTTCATAGTCACCTTCTTATACAGTTCGCGCTTTGGCCCAACAGTAGTCGGTTTAGTCTCATGCAGCGTCACGTATGTCATTATTGTACTAAACATTTGGGCGCACGGTTGGCGCAGTGGTTGAGCGATTGACTGCTGCGCTGCGTGTCGCGGGTTTGTTCCGGCTCTGGGTGTTTGTGTATGTGAATTTATATGTTTTTAAACGCACCCACGATACAGGATGAAATTCCTATTGTGGAGCAATGTTTCAAAAAAAAAACAGTTTTTCAATATTTAGGAAATATTTAATGACATGTAAACAACGGTTGCTAAGTATTTCGACGACAAAGTAAAAATTTATAAAATAAATAAAGAGGTACCTATTAATAAACAATGTTTCATTCTACTCTTTTTAACATGTCTGACGCTTACAAATCGGTAGCCTTAACTAATGGGCTATAACCTAATCGTACATAGGTATTTGAGAAGTTGCTTCACACTCTCAGAGGGCCTAAAATAGTTATTTATAAAGACAAAAAGACAATTTGATGTTGATACAAAACTTCTTTTCTTCACACTTAGGTACCTACCTACTTGAAAACTGGTGACTACCCTACCTACGCTTTTAGGCACGTTATGAAACGCATGTCATACTTGTATATGGCGGCATAATATTTTACGGCGGTTTGATATCATAAAACTCCCCCAGGAGTTTTATGGTATCAAACTCCGGGAAAAGGCGAAGAGCCTTAAATTCGATGATTGTATCCGGATCGTGCTGAGCCATGTCTAAACTAAACAGGTTACCTAACTCTAAGTTGTCTTTTTTTTTAATGTTTATTTAATCCAATATGTTACACTTTTATTCACAATATGTTACACTTTTGTCTAAAACTATATCTCTATTAATATCTACAGTTCAATATGACGCGTTTCAGGCTGCCGAGCACTTGAGGCTTTGGGATGGTAAATCTTGAAGGTTAGAATTTAGAAGGGAGCAACACACGAAAATAACACTAGATACTGTTTCTCTCTGCGAATTGATTTCCAGATTCTCCTTTCGGTCTGCAGCAAGTATGTTCAGGATATCTGGAATGGTGCTTCATAGCCACCCAGGGTGCCACGAGACGTGATTATCGATGTAAGATGTGAGTCCCAACGTCTCCCGCGGATATCCTACCGACTGCGCTAATTACGCTTACCAAAGCCGGGGGATTGGAAGGAAACCGAAATGATAGTTATAAATTTTAATGTCCCCTCCAAGTCGATGTGAGAGCATACAGTGGTTACAACTTATTTATTAACAGAACTAATTACAACTAATTAGCCTACACGTATTGAGAATGCCTTCGTCTTACAAGACATGCTTGTTAATATTGGTTCGGTATTGATTGATGCCTTGACGTCATGGCTGCATCGGTTTCAAGGTAATTGTATCGTCAGCAACTTCCTTTATTGACGCTCCGTAGTTTCTGTGTCAGCAAATTCCTAAGCTAAGTGCGTCGGCTTCAAGGTAACTGCACCGTCGCCAAGGTCTATGAATACTTAGTGTCCGCAATGTCAGCAGATTCCTAGGCATACGTAACATGTGTTACTAATATAGTTTATAAGTAATGTGTAATACTAACAAAAATATAGACCTTGCGTCTGCAACTTTTTCTTTTCTTTTCCGTCTAGCTTCTGCCCACGGCTTCGCCCGCGTAAAAAGTGTTTTGTCATCTCAAGGGAATACAAACTAATCTATGTCCGTACCAGGGTCTCAAACTATCTCCATGCCAAATTTCATCTAAATTGGTTCAGTAGATCCAGAGATTCCCCTGCAATCTCACAAATTTTCTTCAGATATACTGTGGTATGAATATAAGTACACCGACCCCAAGCCCGATACAAAGATGCATGTAAGGCCTGCCTGTGCTGCATAAAAGGCCCGTCTGACCGGTAAGAACGGTTGGCATCGACGCGACGGTGAGAAGACTGTTGCCGCTGCCCTGCATTCTACTCACGATCGAGAAAAACCATAATGTTTCCGTAATATTTTTATTGTATTTTTCTTTACAGCGATACATGAAATCTACAAGAAGGATGTTTGGGAGTCCCACAAGTACGTAGTAGGAATTGAAATCAATAAAACGCATGCTAAGGTATGTAATGCATTATGATCCCTTCTTTCAGCCTTTGCTATCTTAAATTTTTTAGGTACTGCCCCCTCCACTGACCACCTTTTTCTCTCTGTTATCGATTACTATATTTTCTCTATCAAAACTATAATGACACAAACATCAATAAGAACTGTCGATTTTAGTGCCGTGCCCCCAACAAGTCGAGCAAACAAAGGCACAGCCGTACCACCCCTTTCTCGAAGCCGTGCCGGACATTTTCGACCGACGTAACTTCGTTGTGGACAAAGCTAGAAGCCTGAATTTTCAGTGACTATTAGCACATAATATAACTAGGCATACTCTCTAATTACATTCAATGTTAACTTTTAGTTTAGGAACTATTGCATGTAAAAATTACTTAATTTCGTCACTGACTAACTCACTCACTCGCTCACCGATCATCAAAATACTAAGGTACTTCACTCTCAAACTCTATACTCACAAACTTCAAATTTTGAACACAATTAGTGTTAAGCCTATTGATTAAGCAAGGAGAAACTAAAACACCCCGTAATTTCCGTTCCGTTTCCTATATATATAAACTGCGTATGTAATCTCACTAATATTATAAATGTGAAAGCTTGGATAGATGTGTGTGTGGATGTGTGGATGTATGTTTGTTACTCAATTACGCTAGACTGGCTGAATTTCATCCCAGTATAATGCTCCCTTGGGATAAGAAAACACTTTTCACCCGGGTGAAGGCCGCTGGTAGAAGCTCAAAATCTCCTTCTTTATGTTGTTAAAGCTGTTTTCACATTTAGAAATCCAGTGAAAATCTTTATCTTTCTTTAGTCATTCATTTAGAGAACTCGTTAAAGAGGCAAGGTTTTTTGGATGGTCGTGTGGATATGACTTTGGGTTATTCTTCGGTTTTATTGAAACTCACAAAGAGACGAGACGACATATTATTTATTAGAGACTGTTTGTTACAAAGCACTGTTTTTACAAGGTTTTTATTTTCTTGTCGGCCATATTGACACTTGGGTGAGGTACTTTAGCTGTCATAGACTTTGCCATAGATACAAAATACGTTTCATATTTTGTTGGTTTCTTTACGTTTCTAATAATTTATTATTCACGATAGATACACAGATCACAGAGTATAACAGAATGTCTAATTTCCAACTTAAAAAAAAGATAAGCTTATTTAGATTTTTTTCGATAAAGAAACTAACTAAATATTAGTAGTGACATCTATACTTAAAAAGTGATTCGCAGGAACTAATTAATGTTGCCAGCCTATATTTTTACAAGGTTCGGTATAAACTTGTTATACTAGTTGGCCATACCAAGGAAGGTTCGTAGTTCGTTTATGTGTCTTGGTCTTACTGTATTCGTGATGGCCTTGACTTTGTCTTTGTTCTTATGTAAACCCTCTTTATCTATTGTGTGTCCTAGGTAGTTAATATTACGTTTAAAAAAACTACATTTTTCTCTATTCACGCGGAGGTTACTATCTTTTAGTTTTTGCAAGACTTGTCTTAAACGTGTTAAAAGTTGGTCTTCTGATGCTCCTTGAATTATGATGTCATCAAAAAAGCACTTAATTCACACTTAATGCACACTATGAATATTCACTACGAGAACAGCAAAATAAATCAGGTTAACACAACCAAATTCCTAGGCTTAACCATAGACCAACGACTAGACTGGAAGGCACACACGATAGATTTGGCAAAGAGACTTAGTAAATCTGCATATGGTTTATATAAACTTGCACCAGTTATAGGAACGGACGCTATTGTGACAGCATACCATGGCATGGCAGGTTCAATATTAAGATATGGTGTTATTTTTTGGGGAAACTCAACCAATAGGGAGATTATATTTAAAGCACAAAAAAAGTGCATCAGGGCAATGTTCGGGTTAAAATGTACAGACACTTGTAAACCTTTTTTTGTCAAATGTAAAATACTGACATTACCCTGTATGTACATTTTCGAAGTCGCAGTGTTCGTAAAAACCAACCCAAATCTATTTCCCAAGCTATCAGACAGAATTAACAGGAGTCGACGACACGTCAATATGTTGTGCTCAAGACAATCCAAGACCGCACTGATGCATAATAGTGTTTTTTGCATGGCACCAATTATTTATGACCACATACCAGAAACAATTAAAATCTTAAATACTAATCTCTTTAAAAGGCATTTAAAGAACTTTCTTGTAAGTAAATCATATTATAATGTTTCTGAGTTTCTGAATGAAAAAATTGTGTTGTAATCAATGTGGTACTTCTTTTATTATTTTTTATTTTAATGATTAATTGACATATCTCGCAATTTTTATTTTATTTTTTTATAATAATTCAATTTTCACATCTATTTTACGATTGACTGTGACTACATTTTCTTTTTTATTATTATTGACTACTCTGTATTATTGTTTTACATCCTGATGCTAAATGAATATTACACATTTTATTTGACATTATACACAATAATTTAAAGACATCCAAATGCTGAATGATTATTTATTTGACATTTATCATTTTTAAACTTACTTAACTCATTGACATATACTGGTAAATTTGATTGTTGATATAATGGAGATTTTTTTATTGATTTATAATAATATTGTGTTCGGGAATGTGTAACTGTATACTGAATCTTAGCTTCTGGCTTATTTGATTGTTTGTAATCATTTATTGTAACAGTAATTCATTATATTTGAAATTGCAAATCATATTTGTGCGCCTCATGGCAAAATATAGATGGTCTCCTTAAATTTTTGTAACATCTCACACACTGTGTAACCTATGTTTAACAAATAAAGTTCTGATTCTGATTCTGATTCTGATTCCATCTAGTCCTTGAAGTAACTGATCCATAAATTTCTGCCAAAGGCTTGGTGCCACTTTGACTCCAAACATCAAGCGATTCACTTTGTAAGTACCTTTGTGTGTACTTAATGTTTGTAAAAGGGCGCTTTCTTCATCCATGACCATATTAAGATAATGGGTAATGTCTAAAGTACAGAAGTATTTGCCTCCGTTCATTTCCGCAAATATATCCTCAATTATAGGAATTGGGTAATGTTCATCTCTGATGACTTTGGGTGAACCCGAAGGGTGACCTTGTAGTCTGCACATAGTCGAATGCTACCGTTTGGTTTCACAATCGGTACTATTGGTGTACCCCAGTTTGATTGGTCTATTTTGGTAATCACCCCTTCTGCACACAGTCGTTCAATTTCTTTATCGACTTTTTCCTTTAAAGCGTACGGTATACGTCGTGGTTTTATAAATATTGGTTGTATATTTTCTTTGAGATTTAAATGAGCTTCGTAGTTGTGTATTTTGCCTAGATCTGATCTAAAAACAGTTGATGAAAATTCTTGTAATAATTTATCAAGTTTGTCGGATTGTTCTGAAGTTCGTACTACTCTTAAATCTGCAATTTTCATATTAACTTCTTTAATCCAGCTTCTACCAAAAATTGGGTCAACGTTTTGATTGATTATGTAAAGCTTCCCGTTGAATGTCTGGTCTTTATACGTCCCTTTGATGTATATTACTCCTGCAGGCTTGATAATTTTATCAGTGTATGTTCTCAATTTCGTATCAGTTTTGAAAATTTTATTTGGTATTTGTAGGCTTTTGTATTGTTTGAGTGACATTATTGACAAGGCCGCTCCCGTATCAAATTCCATGCTTACTTGTTTGTTCTCAATTTTTACTGTGATCATATATTATTCCGTTATTTCACTTTTGATTAAATTGATATCTACAATACTGTCGCAACTCGAGTTACTTATAGCGTCCTCGAGTAGATTGGTTTTTAGATTCCGTTGCAAACAAACTCGTGCTAGATGTCCAATTTTCTTGCATTTCAGGCACTTGATGGCACCGCAATCATTAGATCGGTGGTCGTCTTTACCGCATCAGAAACATTTTCCTTTTAAGTTCCTTATAGTTAACGGAGATGATGATGGTCATGATTCGTTATCTCTACTTTTCGATTTTGTAATCTTGTTTACTGTGTCCAAATCTTTGTGCATGTCTACGGATATTTTCATGTTTCCTGATTTTCCCATTTCCATGAATGTAGCAATGTGAACTAGTTTAGTAAAAGGTGGTGTATCTCTTTCTTGAATAATTTTCGTTCGTGTTTCACTGTCTTTTAATCCACGAATAAATTGTAGGGCTAGGAAACTTTCTGAGGTAGACTTTTGGCAGAAGACAGCACTTGAATTCGCAGTTCAAGAAATTTTTCTTTAAATCTGAGGCGTATGTTGTTACTATTTCATCTTCACGTTGTGTATCACTTTAATTTTAGGATCTTCGATTTTATTGAGCAAGAAAAATACAGTTAGTTGTTTGGTAAAATTTGCGAATGTCTCTGTTAATAGAAAGGGCTGGAAATTCATTTTTGGCCCGCGTTCATGTTGTGTAATCGTACTCACATGTGATGTCGATGTTTGCAGCGGTGTGATTCGTTGATTTACTCTGTTTTGTAATATGAGAAGTTTCGTCTTTATGATGACACATTTCTCTTCAAAATTGTATCTGGTTTCTATCACTTGGTCTAGTTGTTCGTCTAGTGTTTCTAATTCTATTTCATGTTGTATTTCTTGTAATTTCTGTAACGTTTCTTTAAGCGATTGTAGTCTTGACTCTGTTTCTTCGTATGGTAGAGTTTCTTGGGTGTTTACGTAATTTTCAAGCTTTGTGATTAAACCACGCAATGACGCGCGAATTCTCTTTAATTTTGTTATATCACTAGTCGACATCCTCGTCGCCAATTAATTATATACATATTTTCATTATGTAGAAATATATAATTAATAAGCTGTACAATGAAAGTTGAATGTCACACGTCGTCAACATGACAGGTCTAGATTCTAGGTGGCCAGTAAATAACAGTTATAACCATGGTCTGCGATTTAATTGGGTTAATTTTTTGCAGCAAATTCTTTTGCAATGTAGCTGATTTTAATTCTCTGATGCCTTTATATCTAAATATTTTTTATCGGTGTTCGCATAAACTATACAGAAACCATAAACGATCTGGGGGTAATCAATCATTGGTTCCAATCTTTCGTGGCGTGCTCAGGTCAACGAAGTGAGTCGTAAGGTGCATTTTTCGTTCCATTAGCTGAAGTGCCTTCAAAGTCTCCTACCCTTAAAGACTAAAATTTCTTTCGGGCAAACACTTATTCAGCCGATTATAGATTATGCCGACGCCTGCTACCTAGATGCGCTTGCAAAACTTATGTATTCGCTTTGTATATGGTCTACGCAAGTATTAATATGTTTCTCACCTTCGCAAGGAACTCAAGTGGCTCCCAATCCATCTTCACAGGAACACTCGGCGTTTATGTCTCCTCTTCAACATCTTGCATAACCCGTCCTATCCTTCCTATCTGCTCGAGCGATTCTCTTACGCTCGCCCTAAAGATGCGCTGTGCAGTACATATCTCAGATATCTCCTTAAATTCCAACCACATAAAACCAGCTATTATTCCTATTCCTTCTCTGTCCATGCTGTAAGATTGTGGAACTCTCTTCCACCTAGCATCAGATAATTAAATACTGATCACTGGGGATAAAATAAATGGGATGATACAATTATTTTTTTCGTTATCATAGCAATATTGGTACCAAATGAAAGCTACTAAATAGACCATTCCAAAAATATATGTCGTAACACTTATAAGTTACTATTTTGGCACAAATTCAAGATAAGCGTAACTTAAAATAAATAATCTTTTACCACACAACTTATTTGGAGAACTCGTTCATTAATAAAACTGGGTTATTGGACGATTCGCTATCTATTTATTATATATGTAGTAACGAAACAAAAAAAAAAACAAATCATAATATTTTTGATGAACTTGTAAAATGAAAATGTATTGTTTTCTTTAATCTGATTCATCTATTTATTACAAACGAAATATCTCAAAAAATTATGTTTTTGATTAAATTATTTTAATTACTTTTATTAATCTAATTTTGTTTGTTAAACTTGTATTGTTTTGTCTGTGTGGAATAAATAAAGCTTTATTATTATTATTCCATTTATTTATTATATTTACATATTTTTACATTTTTATATATCATTCTATAAAAAATAAAATGAAAAAACATTTAAAATACAAAAATAGTAGCCCACCGGTATCGGGAACAGGGTCCAAGCTACCGGTGGTCAGGGCTCCTGAGAGAGGAACCTCCTAACAATACGAGCCGTGTCCAGGAGTACCGCTTTCTGGATCAAGCCCTTGATCCAGCCGCCCAACGAGAGCCTCCTAAGATGTTCGTCGAGGCTCTTGGCTATTATACCATTGGCCGTCACGACTATCGGCACAATCACTGCTGTATTCATATCCCACATGTCGACAACCTCGCGAGCCAGATCAAGATACTTACTTTTCTTATCTCTCTCCGTCTTCACGAGGTTCTCGTCATGGGGGACCGCAATATCAACAATCATTGCGCGACGCTCTAGTCAGTCTATCACCACTATGTCAGGCTTATTAGCAACAACAGTCCTGTCAGTGATTATAGACCGATCCCAATACAACGTGACATTGCCATTTTCGAGAACTGGGTCGGGCACATAATTATAGTAAGGCACTTCCGATTCCACAAGATTGTATTTAAGAGCAAGTTGCTGGTTGATAATCCTGGCTACAAGGTTGTGTCTATGCAAATAGTCTCCGTTAGCCAGACTAGAACATCCGGAAATAATGTGTCGGATTGATTCCCCCGGCCGGTGACATGCCCGACAAATGTCAACCGTGCCGTCCTTCACAATATATTTCCGGTAGTTGTTTGTCATCATAACTTCGTCCATAATCGCAAAGACAAAACCTTCGGTTTCCCCGAAAAGGTCACCAAATCGCAGCCAGGCCACGGATGCTAAAAGATCTACATCGGGCCCATGTAGGACCCGGTAGAAGCGTCCGTAAAGCTCCTTGCTCTGCCATACCTCCCTGCGGTCATAAGTATCTAATACTATAGGTTTGCGCCAGTTTTCGTTAGCCAAGGAGAGCGGGGTAAGGCCCTTGTCCACCGCTACTACATCTGGATGCATACCCACGTCGGCGGCCTGGAAGTATTTCCTAAGACTGCATACCTCGCGGTTGTGCAGGATCTTAAAATTTAAAAAGTCACGACCACCGCACTTCCGTGGGATATACAGTCTCATAACCGATGAACGTGGGTGATGCATACGATTTGTGGTAAGCAGCGTGCGGACCCTCCTATCCAGGGCGTCAAGTTCTGTCTGAGCCCATTTGAGTATGCCAAAAGAGTACATAAACACCGGCATGACCCAGCCGTTGAAGGCGCGCACCTTGTTTCCGCCTGATAAAAGACTATTTAGTACTTTATTCAGGCGGCCAAAGAAGCGTTCCTTCAACGACTGTTTCACGTCACTAGCATTGATGCCTAATGCTTCCGACATACCCAAATACTTGTAAGTTTCGGTTGAGGAAAGGGATCGAAGGTATATGGAATCCGAGAGTTGTATACCCTCGGATTCCATAATCTCCCCTCGCTTTACATGCATGACTGCACATTTGTCCACACCAAATTCCATCCTGATGGCGTCACTGAAGGTTTCTGTCACCTTCAGTAGCTTAATCAGTTGCAAGTTGTTGGGGGCAGATCATCCATATAAAAGAGGTTTGATATGACCTGACCACCTCTTCTCAACCGATAGCCCAGGCCCGAACCCTCCAGCAGTGTACTGAGAGGGTTCAGGGCTAAACAAAACCACAAAGGACTCAGACTGTCGCCCTGAAATATACCGCGCTCAATCCTTATAGGTTCACTGTTTTCCTGAATCTGTCGACATCCTGGATAGTGAAGGACCGTCCTCCACTGCCTCATACATGACGTCAGGAAGGTGCGCAATGTTGCATCAATTTTATACAACTCCAACACCCTCATGAGCCATGTATGTGGCACTGAGTCATAGGCCTTCTTGCCTTCTTATTATTATTATTGGACGATTCGCACGAATTTAACTCGCCCGAAAAATGCCAATCGAGCACTTTTAAAAATATCATTTTTCTGTGGCAATTCGTCCGAAGTTAAATTATCGGTGTGCGAATCGACCACTCCAAAATTATGTAGTAAGTAATTCGCCCAAATTTTATTTTAAAGAACAAAAAATAAAAAAGTACTGTCGTGCTCACCCGTCTCGGAAATAATATTAAGAATTAATCGAAGTTAATAGATATTTTACTATAAATCCATTAAACTAAAAAGTCTGAAATAAAACTAATTATTATAAAAACAAAAAACCCGGCTGCTTAAAATAATTAAATGAAAAGAGAAAAACAAGTGCTCTGAAAATAAACATAAAATATTATGAGGTGCTGCAGGCGGGGACAAATAAAAATTACAGAAAAACCTACCAAAACTTTGGTTGTCACTTGTCACCGCTAGCGGCACCTCATAATATTTTTTATACCATTCCCCCTCTTAAAAGCTTATTTTATTCACTGATAATAGTGAATAAAAAGCACTTTTACTCACTGTTTTGGTGTTTGAATTTGGAACACACCAATATATATTCGACGTACATCTCAATGCTATACAACCTCCTTGCGCATAAAATACTCGATACAAATTCCTTGTGCAAAGAATATTCGACTTTCAAATTTCTTCATCGATTTAATTTTGACTTTGTTAATATTTAGGATTTCAATAATGATTTTCATGATTTTGATTTTAGTCTGAGATGTTTAGTGAATACTTATTTGGATTGTTATTCTAATATTAATTACATTGGTGTTTAATTAATTATAATTATGTAACGTAACGGAGGTGGTCACTGGCCCCTGAAACACAGATGCTGTTACCAAGCTCAGCTTCAATTTACAAAAAATGTGAAACGCTGAGTTTTAATTTTTTTTTGTAAATTTTGAAGGTAATAAAACATTTATTTATTATTATTCCTTGTGCTTTTCGCTTAAATCTTTCTTTTTTTCGTAGTCATGATATAAAATATAGTATGCAACTCTTGAATAAAACGGATTTATATCGAGGGCCATGAATCACTCGCGTCGGTCCGGATTCTAACACTTGAATCACTCGCTAAGCTCGTGATTCAATCATCATGAATCACTCCCTACGGTCGTGATTCTGTGTTAGAACCCTTCACTTGTTCGTGATTCATCTATGGCCCTCGCTTTAAAACCGTCTTTTATTCACTAGTTGCATAATATACTATTGTTTTCAGTTAATTATTTTTGCGGTCGAGTTTTTTGTTTTTGTAATAATTTGTTGTAAAAAAATAAAACTTTTTTTACATTAAATTATTACAAAAATATTTTTGTTCTTTAATTATTTTACTTTTAGAATTTTAAACCTTACTTAAAGAATTTGCTCATTATTAGCAATAATAATAATAAATAATAATAATTATTATTTAATTCTTTAAGTAAGGTATTTATAAATTATTATATATTTCTTTAAGTACCCATTTTGCCCAAAATTAGGCCAGAATAGACTAAAGACTCTTTGTATTTTTTGGGGTTCCGTACCCAGAGGGTAAAAACGGGACTCATTACTAAGACTCTACGATCCGTCTGTCTGTTTATCTGTCTGTCTTTTTTTTTTTTTTTTTTTTTTAATATTATATAGGCTCGCGCTTGACCACCATCTCACCTGATGGTAAGCGATGATGTGGCCGACGATGGAGCACGCTTGCCTAGAAGTAACCTATTCACTCTAGACTTAAAGACCCCTAGGTTGTAGCTATCGGGAAACACAGACTCCGGCAGGGAATTCCACTCCTTAGCTGTACGCATAATGAAAGTATTTTCAAAACGTTTAGTCCGTATGGGTGGGATGTCCACCATGTACCGATGGCGCATCGCCGTACGTCTGGTAGTCCGATGATGAAACGGGCTGGGCGGAATTAGATTATGCAATTCCATCGCACATTCCCCGAAATGTAATCGATAAAAAACCGACAAGCCGGCAACTCGGCGACGATGTTCAAGGCTCTGGAGCTTTGACTTAACCAATGCCTCATCGCCGATGAGCCTCTTGGCCCGCTTTTCGATCGACTCTAGTGCATCAAGTTGGTATTTGGCAGAGCCGTCCCAGAGATGAGAACAGTACTCCATGCATGATCGAACTTGCGCTTGATACAAGCTGAGCAGCTGTTCTGGCGTGAAGTACCTTCTCACCTTTGCAAGGATCCCCAGCTTCTTGGCAGCCAACTGAGCCTTTGCCTCAATGAATGGGCCAAAATTGAGAGTCGATGTCACCGTAACGCCAAGCAGCTCAAGATGGTCAGTTATTGGCACGGTCACACTTCGGAAAGTTGGAGCCGGGTGAAATTGACTCTTTTTTGCGGAAAAAAGACACGCCTGGGTTTTAGCAGCATTAAACCTGACCAGATTGGCATCGCCCCATTCGGAGACTGCCTGCAAGGACAGGTTTAAGCGCTCCACCATGGCCTCCCGGAGAGACTGGACCTGAGGCCCGGTGGTACGAGCGTTGGACAAGTATCTCTCAGCAACAGTGCTGTCGTCTGCATACCCAAAGGTACCGGGTTTTAGCAGATCGTTAATGTGCAGCAAGAATAAAGTTGCTGAGAGTACTGACCCCTGAGGGACACCGGCATTAATATCCAAGTGGTCCGACGAGCAGCCATCGATAACCACTCAAATGGACCGATCTCTCAGGAAGTCTGCAATCCAATCACACAGACCACCGGGCAAACCGAATGAAGGAAGCTTACCAATAAGGCTTTCGTGCCAGACCCTATCAAAAGCCTTCGAGATGTCGAGGGAGACGGCAAGCGCTTCCCCATGCCTCTCGATGGCCTCACTCCAGATGTGAATGGCATACGCTAGAAGATCCCCAGTAGACCGATTTCGGCGGAAGCCGTATTGGCGGTCACTCAGGATATCGTTCGCTTCTAGGTATGCCAGGAGCTTACCGTTGAGTACGCGTTCCATACTCTTACAGAGTATGGAGGTTACAGATATGGGTCTGTAGTTGGCCGGGTCAGCTCTGCTGCCCTTCTTGGGCACAGGCTGCACGTTAGCCTGCCTCCAAGCATTCGGCACTTTTCCAGCCTTATACGAAAGGCGGAATAGGCGTGTCAAGATCGGAGACAGTTCAGGCGCACAGGTTCTAAGAACAATTGCTGGTATTCCGTCAGGGCCGCTAGCCTTGTTCACGTCGAGGTTGCGCAGCACCCTACGGACGTCCTTTTGATGGATACGAATGTCCGACATACTCGTCACGCATCCATCAGGAGAAGGAGGGGGCCGCGCGTCACCAGGATTCAGACGTGAAGATTCCGCAAAAAGAGAGGCAAATAAATTTGCCTTATCCTTAGCGGAGTGGGCCAGCGACCCGTCGGGTTTTAGCAGTGGTGGTAGTGAGGGACGGCAGAAGTTCGACTCGACCGACTTAGCCAGAGACCAAAACGCTTTACTACCTGCTGGGTAAGAAGCAAGTTTGGTCCCTATTCGGCCAATGTGGTCGAACCGAGCCCTTCGCAACACTAACTTGCAGGACTTGGCAGCCCTGTTGAAGGCCCTCTTCTTCAGACCCACGTCACTCGCCTTACGCGATCGAGCGTCGACCCAAGCCAGGTACGCCCCATGTTTAAGCGCGTCGGCGCGCTTACATTCGGCGCCAAACCATGGCCGGTCTTCGCTAGACATTGATACGTCAGAGAACGAAATGTAGTACTCCATTCCCTGACGCAACACATCCGTCACGGCGTCCGCGCACGACGATGGATCAGTCGAAGAAAAGCAAGTAGGCTGCCAAGGATAGCATGCGAAGAAAGATCGCATACCATCCCAATCTGCTGACTTGTACCGCCAAACCCGCCGGGTGCCTCTTGGGCTGGGATCGGGCGGGGAATAGACGGATACAGACTTCACCAGACAGTGGTCGGAACTACCTAAGGGTGAACCTATCGACACAGAGTATCTGTCTGGATCTGTTGTCAGCAGAAGGTCCAAGCAATTTGCTGTGTGCGAATCAACATCCGGTACCCTCGTTGCCCCCTGGACCAGCTGGGTGAGGTTTAGCGCTAGCGAAAGCTTACGCATCTCCCGTCCAGCATGGTCAGTGCACTGGTATGGGAAGAGCCACTCCTGATGGTGGGCATTAAAGTCCCCCAGTAACACTAATTGGGCGGAAGGGTACCGCTGCTGTGCCGCATCAGCCGCCTCACTGAGGTACTCTGTGAGCCTGGTTGTCTCCTGATCTCCGCTGTGCGAACGGTAGACACAGGCGTAGATAATTTTATCCAGACCTGTGTCCACCAGAACCCAGAGCGTTGTGAATTTGGAGTCCTCAAGGTTACGGAGACGCCGATAGCAAGTGTCGTCACGGGCGTACATACACACACCCGCGCGCGGTTTAAAATTGTGCTCCAGGGTAAACCCTGGGTAAGATAAGTACGACACGTCTGACGGACTCGCTATCTGCGTCTCCGTAAGGAAAAGCAGCGCTGGTTTCTCAGTCTCCAGGTGGTAGTGGACTGCAGAGAGATTTGAGTGCAGACCTCGAATGTTGGTGAGGTGCACTTTGTGGGGGAGGGAGTGCAGCCGCTGTTTAAATTTTGTATGTTTCCTTTTCCTTGGCATTATAAAGAGTGAATGGAGGAGAGGAGTTGGAAGTGAGACGAGGTTCCACGCTGCTAACCTTCAGACACGCACTGAAAGGACAGCATCATTGGGGCACTAGTCCGGAGACTGCGGGGACGCCCGAGCCCCCCCGGAATGTCCATCGGGCCCTCCCCATCTGGTCGCCAACCAGCACGATGGCGCATCCCGGGATTTTTCGACAGTTGGCGGGGCAGCCTTTCATGTGTGGCTGGCACACTACTTGGGCCCCCAACTACCTGCGGTCGGCCAGCGGCGCACCGTGCCTCGGATCCCGCTACCCTCCGAGACCAGTCTCCCGATACGCCCATACCAGCGCGCGTCAGGCTGGTCAGCCTGCAGTGGAACAGCTATCTCGACCCAACTCCTCTTGTGGCTACACCGAGCATCGTACCGGAACACGGCTAAGCCGCTTGGCGGTACGTCTTTGCCCGGTGGGTGGTCGCAAGCCTTCGGCCGAAGCCTACCACCAGTTAAAAGTTCTGTCTATCACCAGGCTGTATCTCATGAACCCTGATAGCTAGACAGTTGAAATTTTCAGAGATGATGTTTTTCCGTTGCCGCTATAACAACAAATACTAAAAACAGAATAAAAAAATGTTTAAGTGGCGTTCCTGAGAAAATCTGTCGTGACACATAGACAGACGGACAAACGGACAAGAGAGTGATCTTATGAGGGTTCCTTTTTTACCTTTTGAGGTACGGAACCCTAAACAAGAGAGTGAATCTTATAAGGGTTCCTTTTTTACCTTTTGAGGTACAGAACCCTAAAAAATAAGAAATTTCTTTATTCAAAATGTGAAATTCACTATAAAGAATCAATAACGATCCAATAAAGTAAGTAGTAGTAATATAAGATTTTAGTATCTTCGTACATGATCCCTAGACACTTTCGATGTATGTATCGTGTAGCAGTATCAAGAAAATCTATCCTATTGGAAGCGAGGTGGTTAAGATACTAAACGTACATGATCCCTAGACACTTTCGATGTGTGTATCGTGTAGTATTATCAAGAAAATCTATCCTATTGGAAGCGGGGTGCTTAAGATACTAAACGTACATGATCCCTAGACACTTTCGATGTGTGTATCGTGTAGAAGTATCAAGAAAATCTATCCTATTGGAAGCGAGGTGCTTAAGATACTAAACGTACATGATCCCTAGACACTTTCGATGTGTGTATCGTGTAGTATTATCAAGAAAATCTATCCTATTGGAAGCGGGGTGCTTAAGATACTAAACGTACATGATCCCTAGACACTTTCGATGTGTGTATCGTGTAGAAGTATCAAGAAAATCTATCCTATTGGAAGCGAGGTGCTTAAGATACTAAACGTACATGATCCCTAGACACTTTCGATGTGTGTATCGTGTAGTATTATCAAGAAAATCTATCCTATTGGAAGCGGGGTGCTTAAGATACTAAACGTACATGATCCCTAGACACTTTCAATGTGTGTATCGTGTAGTAGTATCAAGAAAATCTATCCTATTGGAAGCGGGGTGCTTAAAATACTAAACGTACATGATCCCTAGACACTTTCGATGTGTGTATCGTGTAGTAGTATCAAGAAAATCTATCCTATTGGTAGCGTGGTGCTTAAGATACTAAACGTACATGATCCCTAGACACTTTCGATGTGTGTATCGTGTAGTAGTATCAAGAAAATCTATCCTATTGGAAGCGGGGTGCTTAAGATACTAAACGTACATGAACCCTAGACACTTTCGATGTGTGTATCGTGTAGTAGTATCAAGAAAATCTATCCTATTGGAAGCGAGGTGCTTAAGATACTAAACGTACATGATCCCTAGACACTTTAGATGTGTGTATCGTGTAGCAGTATCAAGAAAATCTATCCTATTGGAAGCGGGGTGCTTAAGATACTAAACGTACATGATCCCTAGACACTTTCGATGTGTGTATCGTGTAGTAGTATCAAGAAAATCTATCCTATTGCAAGCGGGGTGCTTAAGACACTAAACGTACATGATCCCTAGACACTTTCGATGTGTGTATCGTGTAGTAGTGTCAAGAAAATCTATCCTATTGGAAGCGGGGTGCTTAAGACACTAAAAGTACATGATCCCTAGACACTTTCGATGTGTGTATCGTGTAGTAGTGTCAAGAAAATCTATCCTATTGGAAGCGGGGTGCTTAAGTTGCACACCCCCCATTAAATAGACCTGCCGGAGCATAGTACAATGAACCTTTGTTGTTCCCACTGCTGGGGCACAAGTCTTCTCTATTTGAGAGGGAATGGGCCATAATCCACCATGCGGGCTTAATGCGATTTAATGGATGCCACACGTCTTCGCCGTTTTAAGAATAGTCGTGGTGAAATAATTTACACAAATTAAACTACCTGCCTGGGTTCGAATTCACGACCTACAACTAGTAAGTCGCGGCTGTTACCATTGAGCTACCACTACATGAGTTAAAAACCATTATAAAACAATGTAATGTTCTACAGGCTTTATACAGCGCAATAGTGCAGCACGTGGCGCCGATCGCATTTAACTTGTTGACCAACATGTATGCAGCGCACTACATATCGTCGTCCAACGGCAACACCATCACGGCCCTGAACAACCCCTTCAACGAGAATATAGGCCTCCCAAACCCCAAACAGGCCAAGGATTGGATTACCCTTGTTAGTTGGGGCGTCTGTATTACTTTCAGTAAGTAAAAGTAACTCTTTTCACCGTTTTTACTAAATTTTTTAAACTAGTAAAAACAGCGACAGACATAATTATGTTACTAGAAATAGGAACCAATTAGATCAGCCAGGTTGCGGGCTGGCTAAAGTAACGTCGTCTTTTATGGGTTAGGTACTGTACAAAATGTTATAAAAAAATACCTCCCCACTTTCTAGAACTGAATGAGACGAAATTTAAAACTTGTATAAAACGCACACTGTGCAGGAAGGCATATTATAAGTTGGGGGATTACATCGCTGATAAAAATGCTTGCCTCAGTGCCAGTCCTGCTCCGCAACCTCTAGGGCGCAGGCCACATAGAAATGGCGTCGGACGTGGTTATGACGACATACCGTGTATCGCTTTATTTCCATGCATTTTGTCTAAATTTTTAATGGAATAGGAAGCCGCCCGTGCCATGTCCGCGCCTGACGCCATTTCTGTGTGGCCTGCGCCTAGGGCGCAAAAACAACTGATGAGTAAAACATTATTGTTTCAAAGTGTTGTTGGACCTGCTGAAGACTGTATTAATAATTTAGTATTGTATAAACTCAATTTGTTTTTGTATTACATAACTGCACAGCACATATTCGCACCTTTAATAATAAACCGAAATTACAAATAAAACTTTTGTTTTGAGTTTTTTACATTTAATCATAAAACGAATTAAGTGCGCATAAAGATTACGTACAGTCTAACGGACGCTTGATTCGAACAAAAACAAGCGAAATAGAGGATCTGCCGTCTCTTTTTGTTTGACGGAATGGACCAATGAGTATTCACAAAACGTGCCATTTAGTGTTACACCAGCAGTGACAATTGTGAGACGTGTATGTGCCTGTTCTATTACCCAATAGTTCGTTTTGCTATAAAAAGGTAACTGTTTACATTTCTATTATTTTATTATTAAAATTTTATAATGTTTAGTAAAATATTAGATAATAGTTCTGTTTTTAATCAAATGTTTTTAAGTTCAAATTATGATTTGTTGCCTTTATTTTTTATCTGTAGGTAAAATTCTGTTTCATATTTTATGGTTATTTCTCTTTTGGATGAACCAGGTATCAGCACTCAAAAGTTATGACGACGTCGTCGACGAGAAGTCAACGAATTTTGGGCCTGATTTTAAAATCTAATCCCTCCCAAAATAAGCAAACAAACGCAAGACGTGTATCAAAATGCGTAACACAAGATACTGGTGACATAATTGTTAGTAAAAATAAATGGGTAATATTGTTGTAGTTTTGTCAAATTCATAATTATTACCTAAATTCATTTTATTTTTATTGCAGCCAATGCGTCTGCAAATAAGTCATCATGATAATGTAGAAAATGTCAAACTATGCTATACAGAAGTGAGTTTCTACTTATAGATTGTTTTATAATTAAAGTATTTATTTTACCGCCTAACTACTACTACCCAGTTAACTAGGTGTTTTAAATTTTAGGAGCCAATAACTGAGTTGCTTTTGTCTAACCTCGCTCATGATTGGCTTGAACAAGACCATGCAAAGTTAAACGATGACGTAAGATGTTTATAGTTTTTAGTTACCTACACTTTGTCACTGTTTAATATAATTACCTACTTATTCTAAATTTCAGGCCGGTCAAGTTATTGCTGAAAGTGATAGTTCCCTGAAATCGGAAAATAATGTACTATCGGTCTCAGAAACAAAAATAAATCTTGTACCAGACTATGATAGCGAAAGTCCTTCCAACGTAACTGATGAGGAAAACATAAAACTACTTGCACCAGGGAGCACGAACATCACACGGAGATTATCCTCAAGCTCATCTTCGTCGAGCTCATCTTCATCATCTTCGAATTCCGACAGCTCATCCTCTTCGGGGCAAACTGGCAAACAGGCTAAGGAAAGCGGCATACCACAAACTGACCTAGCCGTTATAGTTAGGCATTCGCCTGAATTGCAAGATATTACGGGGAAAACAGCACAAAATGACCACACATCTGATGTAATAATACATCGTTTATTTTTTTAGTTCTAATGAAATTTAAAATATATATTTTATAAACTATTTTGCTTTCAGACAACGTATGTGAGTAACGTAAGAGAACAAAGAGGCTGTGCTATAAATGGTTCACTTACAATTTCTCCTCACCAATAAAAGTGACTTAGACGACGACGTAGACGATCCAACTTATAACTTTGAAGACAAATTCGCTAACGTTTCTGGTCCCAGAACTATGAATTTTTTGTTACCTTCAAATCCGAATTACTCAAGTTCTGATTCTGACTCTACTAATCGGAACATCAAAAAAGGCCGCAAGCGGGTGAAAAACCCTTCAAAATGGAGACAAAACCGAGTTAAGAGATTGCGAAACGAAGGTGTATCCTACAAATCTATGTCTAAGACTCAGAAAGCTGTCTCAGCTCGATGTTTAAAAATTCCGTGTACAAATTTTAAGTTAAATTGTACGCAAAATGTTGACAACGGAGCAAGATATGATACTTTTAATAACTTATGGAAATTAGGAGATCTAAGCAAGCAAAGATCATATATCAGTTCGTGTATGGTCGACATTCAGCAAAAATACAAATATACAAATGCAGAAAATCCACGTCGCCCCAATGAGGCTTTTTTCTTTATTGTCAACGGAAGTAGGTTAAGAGTCTGTAAAACTTTTTTCAAAAGTACTTTGGATATAACGGACCGCATGATACATACCATAAGAATAAATACGAACGAACATGGTTTTTTGATGGAAGACAGGCGTGGAAAACACGGCCATAATAAAAAAAAACCGTATTGGTCGCCGATATAAAAAAACACATTGACTCTATCCCTCGGATGGAATCCCACTATATAAGGGCACAAACCACAAGAGAGTAAATAGATGGTGGTAAAACGATTAAAGACCTATACAAAGATTTTGTAGACTTACAAACAGAAAATGGTAAAGAAACCGGTAATTATATAACCTACTACAATTTTTTTACCACGGAATATAATTTAAGTTTATTTCGCCCCAAAAAGGATCAGTGTGATCTGTGTGTCAGCTATGAAAACTCTAACTGTGACCAAAAGTTGGCCATAGAAGTTAAATATCGAGTGCACTTAAAAGAAAAAGGACTAAGTAGGGAAGAAAAGTTAAAAGATAGAATGAAGGCAGATAAAATGAATAAAGTCGTAATTTACGATTTGGAAGCCGTTTTGCAATGTCCCAGAGGAGAAACGTCGGCTTTCTCTTATAAGTCTAAACTAAACAGTTATAATCTAACGTTGACAGAACTTAAAAATAAAAACAGCAAAAATGCATACGATAACGTTCACGGCTATTTTTGGACAGAGTTGGACGCTAATTGAGGGGCAATAGATATTGGGTCTTCTGTGTGGGAATATTTGAAGAAAATAAGTGCTGAAGAAGGGACGGAAGGAACAAATGTAATTTTTTATTCTGACAATTGTTGTGGTCAGAACAAAAACAAGTTTATCGCAACATTATATTTGTACGCTGTAAAACAATTAAATATAAATAGGGTCTTCTGTGTGGGAATATTTGAAGAAAATAAGTGCTGAAGAAGGGACGGAAGGAACAAATGTAATTTTTTATTCTGACAATTGTTGTGGTCAGAACAAAAACAAGTTTATCGCAACATTATATTTGTACGCTGTAAAACAATTAAATATAAATAATATAACTCATAAGTTCCTCATCAGAGGCCACACCCAGAATGAGGCAGATAGTGTGCACAGCCTCATTCATAAAGAGTTTAAAAAGAACCTAAAGTCAGGCCCAATTTATACTCCCGACCAATATATAACCCTAACCAAGTCTGCAAAAAAAAGTAGTCCAGCTATTAATGTTCACGAAATGACTTACGATTCATTTATGGACATTAAAGAACTGGAAGAAGAATGGGGGTATAATTTTAATATCAACACTAACGGGAATGCTGTAAATTGGAATGATATAAAGCATTTAAAGATGACTAAAGGAAATCCGTTTACATTTGCCTACAAAAGTTCTTACGAGGATGAAGCATACAAAGAGGTGAACGTGAGAAACAAGAGAAAGAAGATGAAGGATGTAAATGATATTGTGCTTAATCAGGCGTATTAAGCGCCATTAAGAAGAAAGATTTGAAAGAGCTCCTCACAAAAGGTTTAATACCTGCTTACTATGCGAATTTCTATAACATAATATTGTAGAAAATAAATGTGCGTAGTAAGAAGTAATCTAATATCATCACATTTTAGTAACTTATTTATTACTTCCTACTCTATCGGCGCTTACGTTGATTGGAGAATTTGATCTCATTCATACCAATGAAAAAAATTAAATAACAATACCTAGTTTTTTTTTTTAGTTTGCTCAATTTTGATTTACACTGAAAGTATTAACATGACTGATAATAATTATAAGCAAGAGTTTATTTAACTTCATTTTTTATTATTATAAATGTTGATATTTAATTATAATAAGAATCAGGTTATCTAAATACCGAATTTGTAATGATTAAATATTAGTTCATAGCTGTAGTGTAAACTGTGAAGGTTTTCTCTAATAGCTAATCTCTTTTGCAATAGTTCGCTGGCGCCCATCTTTAAAAACAAAGGTGATATGCTAAAGTGCAACAACTATAGAGAAATAAAGCTAATGTCACATAGTATGAAAGCTTGGGAGAAAGTTATTGAAAGGCGGCTGAGAAAAGAGAGTGAAATATCGCAGAACCAATTCGGTTTTATGCCTGGTCGGGGTACAATGGATGCCATTTTCGCAATCCGCCAGTTGTGCGAAAAATACAGAAGTGCACATGGTGTTCATTGATCTCGAAAAGGCATACGACCGGGTGCCCCGTGAGGTTTTGTGGTGGGCCCTTAAGAAGAAAGGTGTGCCTGGGAAGTATGTACAGTTGGTCCGAGCAATGTACGGTCGATGCAGTACTCAAAACCGATCTACAGTGGGCACTACTGGCAGCTTCAAAGTCAAAGTCAAAGTCAAAGCACTTTATTTCAAGTAGGCCAGTTACAGGCACTTTTGAATTGTCAAAAGACTAAATAAAACATTACAAAATTATGGTGCTACAGTCCCAGTCACAAGACATAATAACTGTGAAAGTACCGTAGATGCCCATTCCAAGGCGTAGATCTCTATGGAGAAGAACGGGCAAGAAACTCCATGGACACTCTTTTTCAATTAGGTAATTATTACAAATCATTTGTTACATCATTCATGTTGAGATTACACATTATGTGAGAACGATGTAGCAAGTTAAAAGTGTCCTTAATAAATATAAAAAGACAATTCAGAAATAAAATTAGAATCAATTAAAATAAACCATGGCAGCTAAGAGATGACCAGTCCCAACCGACAGCGCCCGTTCACGAACATGACACATGTATCAGCACCATTCAGCTCAACCATTTTGAAGGGAGCTAAATGATCCGACACACGCGCCACCATCGGCGAGACATTTGAGTGGGCATGACATACTCTCAACCACCGGAGTCATTCAAGTCAATAGAAGACGTAGGTATCTAGACAATGATAGCTCTGAAGTACATGGTACTCACACAATGCTGGCTATGCTGCTATATAATACTAGAAAGATTAACTCTATATAATGCAAAGATAGTAGCAATCTTCATCAGCTCCGACAATAACAGTAAACGATACCTACGACAGTCTTACCAAAAAATAAAATTTAAAAAATACACATAAAAACGAAATTAAAAAATAATAATATTTAACCTGACAGCAAGCTAATTTTGGTAAAAGAACACGAACATTGTCTTGAGTTCAACACAGCGACCAACTATGCTTATCATCTAAATAATCATTAATAGAATAGTATGCCTTAGAACAGAGATTAGCTTTTACCTTTGCTTTAAATGCGTTAAATGGCAAATCTAGAAAAGAAGACGGTAACTTGTTGTAAAAAGTTATACCAACCCCAACGAATGAACTATGCACCTTATGAAGTCGATGAAAGGGAGCTCGTAATTTGTCCTTATTTCTGGTGTTAAAGTTGTGAATATCACTATTGTTACTGTACAAATGAATGTTCTGCCTAATATATAAAATGTTGGCGAATATGTACTGTGAAGCCGCTGTGAGAATACCAATCTCTTTAAAAAAATCTCTTAGAGAAACACGCGCACCTAATTGGTAAATGGCACGAACAGCTCGTTTTTGAAGCACAAATATATTTTGAATATCAGCGGCTCTGCCCCACAGTAGAATACCGTAGGACATGATACTGTGAAAATAACTAAAGTAGACCAACCTTGCTGTATCAACGTCAGTGTATTGTCTAACCTTTCTGACGGCGTAGGCGGCCGAGCTAAGCCTACCCGCTAGGCTTGATATATGTGGCCCCCATTGAATTTTTGAGTCTACTGTTATACCCAGAAACACAGCTGAATCAACAGTTTCGAGCTTCTCATTGCCGAGCACAATGTTGGGACCCAGATTTCTAACATTGGGCAAAGCGAACTTTATGCATTTAGTCTTCTTGGCATTAAGAACAAGATTATTTGTTGTGAACCAATCTGTGACCATTGATAGCGCGTTATTCACGTCATCAAAAACTTGTCTATTCCTATCTACTTTAAAGATCAGAGAAGTATCATCCGCAAACAGTACAACGTCGCAAATATCCTTTAAATAGAATGGCAGATCGTTAATATAAACCAGGAATAAAAACGGACCCAGTATTGAGCCTTGAGGTACACCCAGCTCAACAGGTAACCTGGAAGATTTAGCGCCATTAACGTCTACGCATTGGTATCTATTAAGTAAATATGACTCAATTACATTTAGGGCTTCGTTTTGAACACCGTAATGGCGTAGTTTACGCAAAAGCGTATCATGGTGAACGCAATCGAAGGCTTTAGAAAGATCGCAGAAAACACCAATTGCAGTGTGGCGGTCGGCTTGCACCAAGGGTCGGCTCTCAGTCCATACCTCTTCCTGATGATAATGGACGCTCTGACGTCGGACACACAGGAAGAGGCACCCTGGTGTATGCTGTTTGCCGATGACATTGTGCTGGTTGCCGAGAGTGGCCTAGAGGTCCAGAGCAAATTGGAGGTGTGGGGGCACAGACTGGAGAGTGTTGGCCTGAAATTGAGCAGAAACAAAACTGAATACTTGTTTTGTGACTTCGGCGGTCTCTCCAGTTCCGTGCCCATAGCTCTCGCTGGAACGCCCATACCAATCTGCTCCGATTTCCGGTACCTAGGGTCGCTTGTCCAAGGGGATGGCGAGGTAGACCGAGACGTAACGCACCGGATCAACTCGGGATGTATGAAATGGTGACAGGTCACTAGCACAACTTGCGAACCACGGATGCCCCTCAAGTTAAAGGGTAAAATTTACAAGTCCGTGATAAGACCTGTCGTACTGAATGGATCAGAATGTTGGGATGTGAAAAAGATGGATGAAAAGAGATTGCATGTAGCAGAGATGAGAATGTTGAGATGGATGTGCGGAGTGACGAGAATGGATAAAGTGAGAAATTAGTATATTAGAGGAAGATTGAAAGTGGCGCCAGTGACAGAAAAGTTGAAAGGAAACCGTTTGTCCTGGTATGGTCATCTGATGAGGAGGGATGAAACGCATGTTACTAAAAGAGTTATGAATATAAATGTGGATAGATGGAGAGGCAGGGGACGGCCAAAGAAAAGATGGATGGACTGTGTGAGGAGTGATATGAAAGAAAAGGGAGTCAGTGATAGCGTGACGGGGGACAGGACGGTATGGAAGAAGAAAACGTGTTGCGCCGACCCCAAGTAACATGGGACAAGGGCAGGAAGATGATGATGTAAAGGTTTTCTCTCAATTCATATAAGATCTTAATGTTAATTAAACTGTTTTGTTAATAAAGTGAAGTTTCTTTTAAAAATCCTACATTCCTTAAATATTAAACAGTCGTTTTAAATAATAAGACTAAAATTTTATCTTTTTAATATATGAATAGAGCATTATAACATAATGTATAATATTGTTTAGATATTTTGTTAATAACAAACTGAACTAATTTATTTTGTGTCGAATATCATTTTAAATACTAACCTGTATTTTAATCATAAAACTAATTAAGACGGTTGACTGATTTTAAAGCCTTGTATTTTTTAATTAATAAATAATAATAAAAAAATTATATGCCATTTTTAAGGTAATACATAATTTGTACTAGTATTACTGTATCGTTACCATCTTTATTTTAATTTGAAAAAATGTAACTGCATCGCATTTGCAAAATTTTAAACTCGATTTTCCAACAATCGTAATTTTGCAATTATTTCGGTACCTATTATGTCGTTCGTCGACTTGAATGTGCCTTGGCAGTTAAGAGTTTGTCATGCACTCTCAAATGACTCTCTGATGGTGGCGTATGTGTTGGATCATTCGGTTCCCTTCATGATGGTTGAGCTGAGTGGTGCCAATCCATGCGCAATGTTCGTGAATGGGTGCCCTTAGTTGGGATTGGTCATAACTTGGCTGCCTCGGCCTGTTTTTTATTAATTATAGTATTTTGGGGTTTTTTGTTTTACTCTAGACGCTTTTACGTGCATATCTTTTAACAGCGTTCTCGCATAGGTGCCGTATGTGTAATTTTCCAACAGGAATGATGTAACTAATAACTTGTAAATAAAATTTATTGATGGAAAAGAGAGTCCGTGTAGATGCTTGCACGTTATTCTCCTTAGAGACCTACTGACGCTTGCGAATACGCAGCTAGCTTCATTTTAGTTTTTGTTTTGTTGGCAATTCATAAGTACCTTTAAACGGTGGAGCGGATTCCACCGCAAAAAATTGCAGTCATTTTGTTTTTGATTAAACTTCACAACTTTTTTTGAAAAGCTGCAAAGACTGTTTTAGCACTTAAATGAGTTGATTGAAAATTGTAGAATTGTTGCTGTCAAATTGCTGAATGGTTGAGTTATTATTTTTATTAAATTATTGCTATTTTTAGATCATTGAATTGTTATTGTTGAATTAATTGAATTCTTATTATTATATTGTTATTGTCGAAAAAGAAGTATGTAAGGATCATAGCAGGTGGCGTTTTGTAGTTTCTGCCTACCCCCATGGGAAAAAGGAGTGAGTTTATTTATGTATGTATGTATGTCGAAATATTATTAGTGAATTATGATTTTTGTTTATGTTAATTTATCGGGAATGTAATTTAATCAATTTGGTTGATTAAGAATTATTATTGTATTGTTTTAAATATTGTTATGTGTGTGTCGATATTTTTAACTTATGATTTTTTGATTAAGTATTTTAAATTAGCCAGAATGTAATTTAATTAGTTTGGTTGATTGAGTATTCCTTTGTATTGTTTTAATGTTGGTATGTGCCACTCGTAAATTATCTGTGTGTTGTTTGTCTATTGTAAATATAATAATTATATAGCATTGACTCTTTGCACGTGTTGGGTTACACTGTTAGTGCAAGGAGTAATTGTATTAAAATAAATAAATAAAATAAAAACTAATTGTGGCTAGATATTCGAAGCAACCCTGCATCAATCTATTCCACACTATCAAGTATCATCAAAACAAACTGGGGGAAAGGAAATACCGAAATCATGTAATTACCAAATCCAAAAAAAAAAACTGACGTTTTAAATCTATAAATAAATAAAAAAAAACAAAAAAAATAAATAAAAAATAATAATAAACATTATATAGCATTCAATGTTTTAACCGTCACAAGTCAGAAATCTAAGCAGAATTCCCTTCTTTCTTCCACAGTAATGCTGTCCACAAACATCAACAGCATCTCCCTACCCTGCAAGGAGCATCAGACAGGCTCGCGCCACATCCACGTAATGTCGGGCTGCCCGGCGGAGCTGTACTGGCTGACCACGCTCAGCTTCCACATGGCGCTGTGCTTGTTGGCGCTCATAGTGCCCACCGTGCTTACGGTGCTCTTCATAGAACAAGATCATACCATCGACCAGCACGACTTCTTAGGTGAGTTAGATACCGTGAGGCAGGGCTGCACTGCTTCCCCATGGCGCTGTGCGTGTTGGCGCTCATAGTGGTTACTGTGCTCACGGCGCTCATAATGAAGCAAGATCATACCATCGACGAGCTCGACAATAAGTGAGTTAGTCGTAACGTGTAAATGTGTGTCCAAAACAATTTAAAGGAGTAAATAACATATCTTTTATTTGCTATCCTGTGTTGTCCCACTCCTGGGCAAAAGCCTCCCTCCACTCCTTTAACGCGTCCGCTGGCTACATTATTCCACAGATACGGCAGATACTTACCCTGCCCAGTCCCACTTAAGTTGAACACGCCTTTATCTTTTGTATGTATTTGTGTTTATGCCTGGAGGAACTATTGGCCGATGAAACATTTAATTATCACTTCATTCCTCTTCCACTCTCACTTAAACAAAAACTCATTAATATGTGCATCCTTCCTACCCTCACCTACGGATCGCAAACATGGTCCCTTGCAACACCTCAAAATTTCGCTCTTGGAATCTGCTAACGAGCTATGGACCGAAGTATACTGGGTGTCAAACTCACATACCGCATTAGAAACTTTAAAATCAATTCCAGAACACAAATAGCATTGCCAAAAACCACTTCTCAGTGAATCCACTGAGAGGTGGTTTTTGGCCATTGTAATCTCAAACAGCAGGAAACGACAACGCACTAGTAAGAGATAGCGGGACGAGCTGAACTCCTTTTTAAAAGATTGTCCTGCGATCGCTGTAGACCGAGATAAATGGAAGGAGGGAAGGTGGGCCTTTGGCCGGACAAAGGCGTAAATATAAATACGTTATTATCATAAGCCTGTAATAATAACGTAATTATGTTTTACTAGTTTCTGCCAGCGCCTTCAACCGCGTGAAAAGTATTTTATCATCCGGAGGTAACATTATACCGGGATAAAAATATCGTTCTGGCGTGATTAAGTAACAAACAACATCCATCCATCTGTACTTTCGCATTTATAATATAGTAAGAGTAAGATTAGTAAGATAACTTGTGTCTCCAGGGGCGTTCGTGGTAATCCTGCTGCTGGGTAGCTTGTCGTTCTTCGCGTTCAGCTACCTCATCAGCTTCAATTTCTCTGAGAGGAGCACTAGCGGCATCCTCGTTGCCTGCGTCATTATATTTGGTTAGTCATATAAGTCAACAACAGTCGCCATCGACCTTAAAGCTTCATAGTGGTGGATCCAGGAGTGTCATTTGGGAGGGGCTTGAACAAAACAAGTTAAAGAAACTAAAAAAAATAAAACATAATATTATGAGCTCGGGTTCAGAGATAAATTATTTAAACAGCAGACTTCAATTAATCACACTTTATTACAAAAACACGTCTTAAACAGTTCTATTACTTCGCACTATTTTCCTTTATCGATTGCTCTGTATCGCTTCTCAATCGAAACTGACAATTGTAACTTAGGTAGTGTAAGGCGTTGTCCTAATACTACATGAATACGCGATTATCGCGCGAATAAGCGATGCGACCATCGCGTGGTCGCGTGGTCACAAAAATTAGGTGTCCTATTAGAACGCGAATACGCGATCATCGCGTGAATTAGTTTGCGCGACTGATTTGCGCCAATACCATTTAAGACACCTATTCGACTTAGTATGTTTGATCGCGGATTCGTACGACAAAAAACGCGTGATCTTGCGATAATCGCGTATTCGCGTTGTATTAAAACAACGCCTAAAGCTTGCAAAAAGTTAAATTAGAATAATAATCAAGTTTACTTTAAGATTTGTCACGGAAGAACTCGGATCCTTTTGGGGACTGAAGACTTATAAAGGACTTGAGACTTTTAGGGACTTTCGCCCCTTAGCCCCCTGGATTCGCTACTGAAGCTTCACTTCCGATCACAGCAGCTCCGGCGACACTAACACCGCGACTCTGCCAATAGGGAAAAAATAATTTGTTATCTAAACAGTTTATCGATAAATATAATACTACAACAATATATATTTTATCATATTTATTGTACAAGAGCTAATAAAAGGTTAAAGGTTGTCTTGAAAAGATCTCGAATCGCTTTTAGCGATAAGGCCGCCCATTGTGTCACCCAGTGCAATGTTTTCTTTGTCTATACTTTCTGTAACTTATATGGTGTACATAATAAAGAGTATTCTATTCTAATACGTATTGTACTTAGCAAATGAAAAAATAACAGGCATATTCTTTATTCACGGCAAGACGGTTTTAAGCGCCGTATAACACGCAACAGGCGTAGCAGTTTGACTAGAGCTTGATGCGAGCTGGACCATTAATGTAAAGCTTTTACCTCCACAGGTGTCCTAACCCCCTTAATGATGTTATTACAAAAAATGAACGAAGATACCGGTCGACTTTACTACATTCTACTTGCCATCGGGTATATCATGCCCCCGCACGTAATGGTCACAACTGCGTTCGACTGCCTCGCCGTGGGACTTGCAATCGCGAACTGTAAGCTCGCCAGGCCCTACTGTCCGGATCTGTTTGACGTGAATTTCGATACTGAGAAGTGTTGCGGTGAGCATCTATATCATAAAATAATAATAATTAAATAAAGAATAGTATATTGTGATAAAAGGGTGGAAAGTAGTTTTAATAAAACCTACACACCCGTGTATCACACGACGTCGTTTTTCAATACAGTTGTGGGAAATAGTAAAAACAAATCAAAGAATTAGGGCTCTTTCAATTTAGACGTTTCGTGTCAGACTGCTGCGGCGCCGCAGCGGTGCGGGTGTCGTACTGCGCACGGTCAGTTGGTTTTTTTCATATTATTTATGGACAAGCGCATAGTCCGGCGCCGCCCACACGCGACTGCAGGACGGCAACGTTTAAGCTCCATTTTTATAAAAAAAGCACTAACAGTATTGTTTCTTTGTCTGAGTCCATGGCTTGATCATACGTCACTTACAGATGACCGCTCTGCAGTCCGATAAGCTTTCAATTTAAACGGTTTTTGTCGGACTGTTGCCGTCCTACTGCGGTCCTGCTGCGGGATGTAGCAAGCGGCACAGTAAACGTGCGGCAGCAGTCCAACAGGAAACGTCTAAATTGAAAGAACCCATACAATTGTTTATTCACGAAAAAAAATATGAAAATGGCGCACAAGAAATTTGACATTCTTTTTACAACGAAAACAGCCTGTACAGCCTATTCGATTTTTGACAAATGTTGATCTGAAAATAATTAAATTACAACTGGTAATTAAATGTATTACACAACCATTTAAAAGACTTTTGAGAATTCTAAAAGGAACGGAATAATTCATTTTCCTCGTTTAAAATCTATCCCATTTTATTATATGTATGAAAACTCCTTGCTACTAAACTTTTTTAAATTGACTTATAAATTTAAAACTCAACTGCAAAAGTAATAATCGCAAAGACATTATACTTCTTACTACTAGACTGTGCACTATGGCGCAAAAACGGTCCGCGCGAGAGGGCTCCCGTTGATAGCGTGTCTCTTTCTAATGAGGTGACCATGACCAAACAGAACACGGGACAAATTAATTTTAAAAACGATAGTGTAAGTAACCCGATATATTTATGCTACCTAACTACACTACCTAACTACGCTACCTAAACCTACCTAATTTAATGTAAATAAAAAAGTGTAGTGTGTGTGTGTGTTTTTAATAGTGTAGCGGCACCAGCGCCGCCACTTACGAACCAATAACATGACGTCACACAAATCCTGCATCGCGCAAGTAAAGTTTTCGGCGCGATTTGAACACATACAACATTCCGACAATTACCGTTGGGCAGTTGCCCGGACCAGAAACAACACCCGTCTGGTCGGAGGATCCTCTCTTTTCTATGGAGGTTTGTGGGACTTTACACCCTGTTCCGCGTAGACAGTTGAGAAACAAAACTACACCAATTTTATTCCACTAGGAATCAATTTGCAAATAATATTAACAGCCGCTAAATTTCACTTGAACAAAACCCGCCAAAAACTCCGCAAACCACCATCTTACATTTAGTATTACCAGGCCCAAACATTTAAAAGTACTACTCTTACTCAGTATTAATAAATTATTTTTTCATCATCATTGATTAGAAAAAACACAACCACTTACCGATTTTGATGAGGAACGGTATCTGGAAACTGGGTATCACAACAACTCACAACAACCACTCTAATTAGTCTTTTGTTTGGTGATAATTTTTGGAACACGCGTTGATTTGGTTGTCTTAATTTTTCGTAATGAATGAAGGGAAACGGAAGTGGCAGGGACAAGATGGCGGGTAGTTGCGATTAACCAATCAAATCGATCCATTGTAGAAAAATTTGAATGTGCGTTCCTGTTTATGCAGTAATTAAATTGATTATACATACCCCCGGCCAAAAAGGGAATATCCCTTTTTTATACACAATAGTCAAATGCTGGTAATTTACAATATAAGATAGCATAGTGGACTGTATAATAAACAAAAGAGATTAACTCAATAGACAAAATCTACGTGGGGTCTGTCTTTTTTAACATTAAAGACTATTTATGGGGCTACTTACTTGGGTTGTATGTGCTATGGGGCGCCTGTTTGGGCTGATAGGGCCACCATAGGGGCGGTACGACGAAAATTACTTCAGAGCATTTAGCTTTAGCTTTGATATTCTTATGCAAAGCATACAGGACGGTTAGTACTGAGGCCTTACCAGTACTTGCTGGCTTACTTCCGGTCGACCTTGAAGTGCAGCGACGTGCCACAATGGACTATTCCGCACGAGAGACCATGGACGCGGACTTTTTAACGCGGAGTGACCGTGAGAAAATCTCTAGATTATTTAAACCACCTATTGACGCCTGGGAGGAACTTTTATCCGAATGGCAATGTAGGTGGGATAATTCCATCAAGGGCCGACACCTTCACCAATTCTTTCCATACGTTCGCGTGCGGCTGGCCAGGACGTGGCTGGAGGTGGATCACTGTGTTGCCCAATTTCTCACAGGGCATGGTAACTTTAAAAGTAAATTATTTTCCTTCAAGCTCGCCTTTATGTCAGTGTTCTACATCTGACTGCGAATATGTACAATCTGCACATCATATCTTATGAGAGTGTATTCTTTGGCAGAATGAGCGCAATTTTATGTTGAATAATGTACAGGCTGCATCTGGAGTTGTTTACTATACGGACCTTGTGGAAACTAGAGCAATTTTCCGTGCGTTCAAGCATTTTTGCCATACCTATTATTGGAATCAAATATAACAGCTCACAATGTTAGAACCCATTAATATTAATGCTAATTTTTATCCGTGGTGCTAGGCAACTGGGCTTATCCCAGTTGAAAACGACTCTTTGTGCTTATTGGCCTTGTTTGTTCTGTCTCCTGCTTGATATGGAGGGAAGTGGTTTTTTTTTTTTTTTCCTACTCCTACGTTATTCTTTTCTGATTAATTTCGTTGCGGGATCCAAGACAGTTAAATTATTTCTCCGGGACTTCGTCGAGTTTCATTGCCTCGGCGCTTTTCCGGTGGTCGCCACTGTTGATTCTGGCTTTCAGGAGTTGCAGTGGTTTGGGAATAGTGCGGTGGGATTGTTGTTTTGTGCCTGTGTCGAATAAATATTTTACAATTCTATTCTATTCAATTGCGGGATCATCAGGCTTTAAAGAAGAACATGACAATTTCATGAAAAGTCCTGGATTGTCATGCATGCTGTGTCTATCGCATCATATTGTATACTATGCTTGTATCATATTGCTTGTATTATTAGAATAAACAGTGTAACAATTGTGGATAGACCAATAAATAAATAAATAAAAATGACGACCGCGAACCGGAAGACATTGGGTTGGAAGGCCTCCCACTTGATGGAGCAATGACCTGGTGAAGGTTCCAGGCATCCGCTGCATACGAAACGCACGGGACCGGTTAATGTGGCTAAATGATGATGATAACAATATTGTTGACATATATTTTTTTTTTTTCAGCTGGTGAAGACGTGGCGTGTTATTTCTGCTTTAAGCTAAACTGTCCCGGGGAAGGCATGGTCATAATGTTGGTGCAGTTTCTGCTTATGATGGTTAGTGCTCATATTTCTTTAGTTCACTCATTATTTTTATTATGGGCAAACTCACTAGTCTATATAATCACCAGACGTGCTTACTATGACATGTCTACAAAAATAACTTGAGACTTTACGAAAACGCGTTTTACACAGGGATACAGGTTAAGTTAGCCTAGATCCTTTCAGAGGTTGTAGTTTCTATGATTCCTGACAGATGTGACTATAGAAACCGTATCCCAAACTTATACGGACTTCGAATTTGTTTTGTCGACTTTTTGTCTATTGGCCTATTTTTTTACGAATGATGAAAACTGCATCATCTTAAAGGATCCAGGCTGACTTAATCTGTAGCCCTGTATAGTTTATTTCTTTAGAATGTCCAACAAAAGATAAACGTAATACATATTTTTAAGTGATAAACCTGGGGCTCTACTCCTTAACTCCGTCAACGAAGTTACGGGCCCCGGCCGTCTGAAGGTATTAACTGATACACAGATAATATATTACTACAGTACAGTCGTACAGACACCCAATCCCATACAAAGAAATGTCACCTCCTTAAGTCTGGCTATTGGTCGGGCTATTTTCCTTTCTCCATATTTTTAACAGGCGGCAGCACCAGTAACACATTAATAGCCCGAGACTGTTGTTTTCTAACGCCATCTAGTAGTTTACTTGGATACTAAATGGCATCGATAAATATGGCAATTTGTCTGACCAAGGAATCGCATCATGTGATCATAGACGTTATTTGCCAGTTGTCCTTGAACGCTTACTTCGTATTCGTAATAATAACAATAGGTATGATCGGGACTCCGCTCAGACCACGTAACTTCTTAAATCTAAGTGGTCACATAGTGTAGCAAATTTTACGATATTCACGAATATTCCAAATCAATGAAATCTATAGAATTCCTTGTAGAATTAAATGTAGGTAGGTTTGCTTCCGCGGCAATGGAATGACATGAAGTAGGTACCTACCTAATATCATTTTATTATTCACTTTAACGGTTATTCTATTTTTAGGTAAGTACTTAGATAAATAAAGAACAGGATGTTTTTACATTTTTTTTTACCTTTAATAATCTAGTTACGTACGTAGCATGGGCTACTTGAACAAATTTGATGAAGTCTAGGATCAAACTTAATGGCGACTCGCAACAGAAACCACATAAAAAATTGTCAGTGGTGGTTAGAGGTGCGCAGCGACTCGTACGAGTGTTCCATGCCGCCATTAAGTTTGAATCGAACTGTACGAGTAGTGGAGCCTTGTAATTACAAAGACAAAAATTACTTTATGATGCACGGTTCCTATTTACTAACGGGACTTCGATTCAAACTTAATAGCGGCTATAAAATTAGCTACACACTGGGCAGTACATCAGTCCTGCTGTCACTGAAATTCTTCACAACTGAATTCACACAAACAACACAAATTTCTGCACAACTGCACAGTGACTCGCGGAGTGTTTCGAGCCACCACTAATTTTGAATCGAACTCTATTACTAAAGCCGTCAGTCAGTCAACAATTTAAAAAATGCTGTATCATGCGCGACTCTTATTTACTTATGGATAGTTGGTTCAAACTTAATGATGTTTTAAAAAACGCTACTCACTGCGCAGTACCCTACCCCTCACCTCCGCTGTCACATGAAGTTTCTAGTGCATAGCGACTCACTAAGTGTTTCGAGCCGCCATTAGGTTTGAATCAAACTGTACCTACTATACGACACGTAAACTCGGACGGCAAGCCGCACACGCGTCTCGTAATCTCTTATTGTATAACCCGTGCGATTTGAGTAGGCCCTAGCGCGATACGAGTCCTGTTCCAGCGAGGTATCTAGTTAATTCGTTCGGTATCTGTCTGATCTGGTTGTTTGTAAACAAGCTTCACGAAAAAAAAAAATATGTATAATACTCAATCAATCAATCTGCCTAGCCTTTTCCCAACTATATTGGGGTCGGCTTCCAGTCTAACCGGATTCAGCTGAGTACCAGTGTTTTACATGGAGCGACTGCCTATCTGACCTCCACAACCCAGTAACTGGGTAACACGATACCTCTTGGCAAGACTGGTGTCAGATCTCAAGCTTCTGATTACCCGTAACGACTGTCAAAGACCTTCAAATGACAGCCGGGGCCAACGGCTTAACGTGCTTTCCGAAGCACGAAGGAAACTCGGTATGTTGAATAGTCAACCATCCACGGACCGACCTCGTCAAGCGTTGCTTAACCTTGATGATCGACCCGAGCGGCTGTTATTATTAAGCCACGAATTTTATGTATAATACTAAGAAGTAAATATTTAAAATTAGGCCTATAATAAATAATATCTTTTAAATTACGACTATAATAAATAATAAATGTCTTACAAAATGGTTCTTACGATGGATTTATAGAGAAACGGGTGGGTAGGTCTATATAACAATTCAGACGTACTTCCAAAGTAATTTAATGTAAAAAAAAAGAAAAAAAACAAGAAAAGTGCCTAATTTATACAAATAATTAAAGTACAACATCTACATCACGGGTACTCCTGTTTGCAGCACTTTTAAGTGACTCTTAGCAAGTATTTTGCACCACCTGCCAGCATAGCATCTGCACTATCACTGACATTACTTTCACTGGGCACTACACTTTCACTGGTTTAGAGGATCACAATGTCACAACTAGACGAGATTGTATCTACACAAAAAACCCTGGAGGACAGCTTCATCCGGAAGATGGGAGAGCTGGAGGCGCAGATCCAATGCGCGGCGCCTGTCAAAGATACTGTGGCGAGGATTGCCGAAGAGTTTCGCGCCTTCAGGGAGCTGGTCTTCAGCATGCTTAGCCTGCTCCGAGGACAGATAAGCGAGTGCGCCAGACAGGTTGACGTGATGGAGACTAGACATCGGCGGAGGGCGCTGATTTTCCAGGGCATTCCAGAGGTTGACGGTGAAGTAAGCAGCATAGTCATCCGGGACATCATCAACAAGAAGCTGGCCCCTAAACCATTGGCTGCAACCTCCATAAAGTCCTGTCATAGACTCGGTGTAGCCAGCAAAGATCACCATAGGCCAATCCTGGTAAAGTTTTCTACCTATGATGACAAATCGGCGGTCTGGAAAGCTAAGACAGGCTTAAAGGGTTCCTCCATCTCTGTCAAGGGGGTGCGCCAAAGTTCACCTAAATTTTCAACTCCGATAATTGGAAATCCAAAAATGTTCTTCCTAACATTTTTCATCCTAACAATCACAATTCCTAACTACTCTGTCTCTAATGTTCATAATTCCGAAGCATTCAACTTCATAATGTCAGTAGCAATAAACATCTATTATACTTTTATTTGATTTTTAACACCCTTGCTCGTAAAGCTGATGTAATTCCACCGGTTTTAAATATGTAAAGCGGGTCATAAAAACGCGTGTGTTACCAAAGCAAATAGTTAAGTCCATACAAATTCCATAACAGTATTATTTGCCATTTCAAATATGGAACTGATCGCCGCCGCACGACTCCAGCTAGTCAGCAGTGCGTAAGTCAGTAGGCAGCGCTGGCGCGCTGTTAAAATGGCGGGAAAGCAACAGTGTGCATTCACAGATTGAGTTTATTTAAAATAAAAATAAAACAGTTTATTCGGTAATTAAAATCTTGGCTGCATGCTCTAGCGTCTTTGCCAACATTTTCACGCAGCCACGGCAGAAAATAATCCTCGCGCCATTTTTCTCAAATTTTCTTTTCTTTGTACTTGTTTTGTGAATATCTAAAAATGACAACTTTCAATAATGAAGATGAGCAATATATTACTTCAACTTCACCGGATATACTAACAGAAGCGCGAACCGCATGCGACAGCTTGCTGCCGTCAATATCCAAGGACAGATACATAACCACGTATGAAAATTTCTTGAAGTGGAAAAACATGAAAAATGCCAAGTCATTTTCCTAAAATGTAGTTTTGGCGTATTTTAATGAACTAGCTAGTAAATATAAGCCTAGCTCGTTGTGGACAACATATTCTATGCTGAAAAGTACCCTCAAGATGAAAAATGGTGTCGATATTAATTTATATACAAATCTCATTGCATTTTTAAAGAGACGCTCTGATGGTTTTATAAAGTAAAAATCTAAGGTACTGTCATCAAATGACGTCGAAAAGTTTCTAAAAGATGCTCCAGATAGCCAGTACCTGGCAACAAAGGTCAGTTTGCCTCCTTATTTTATGTATTGATCTACCTACTGTACATACATACTCTTTTACATATTTTTTAACGACCGTCTGTAAGCTAAGTACCTATACCTTATCTAACACATTTTTATTTCTTTTCAGGTTGCGTTAATATTTGGTATTCATGGTGCATGTAGACGGCAAGAGCTTCACAATATTACCACAAAAGACATTGCAAATCAAGGCAAAATGCTTTTAGTTAAAATCCCAAACACTAAAAACAAAATACCCCGATCTTTTATTATCGACGGCCCATTTTATGACGTGGTCAAAAAATATGAAGCTCTGCGTACGACTAAGACTAAAATAATCATTTCTTTCAGAATTACCAAAAAGGTAAATATACTGCGCAACCTATTGGCATAAATAAATTTGGTGCCATGCCAAAGGAAGTCGCCAAGTTTTTAGGATTGCCGGATGCTGATTGTTATACAGGGCACTGTTTCAGAAGAACGTCAGCTACATTACTTGCTGATTCGGGAGCTGATATATTGACTTTAAAGCGGCATGGCGGGTGGCGTTCTAACTCAGTAGCAGAATCTTATGTAGAAGATTCCATCCAAAACAAAGCAAATATAAGTGCCAAAATAACTCAGGCAATAAATTTGGAGCCACAAACGAAGAAGTTTTGCCCTGAGCCGCGCCCCTCTACTTCTACTGATGATACTTTTTATTTACAACTAATGACGAATTACAATGCTCTTCTGCCGCCTTTCAAGAAGTTTCGTCGTCTCCAACATTTACCCTAACACAAAACAATGACATGAATAGTAATAATAATAATAACATAATTAAAAAACCAACTACAACTACGTATCATTTTAATAATTGTAACTTCACTGTTTCAATAATTAAAAATGAACAAAATATTTTTTTTTTCTGTTTCCTCGCAAATGTGTTAAAAAACGTACGATATACGTGCGTATTGGTTATAACATGCTCGGCTCAATTACGCCCTCGCCTTCGGCTCGGGCTGAAATTCCGCCTCGCATGTTATAACCATCTTAACGCACTAATATCGTAATGTACTATTCCTATATTTTCTCAACATAACCATCTTTTACACTATCATTCAAAGTCATATCTTTTTTGTTTAGATTCATTTTTATTCATAATAATCAGTATTATATACATTAATTTTGCGTAACTTTATTTTCACATAACATGTATAACATATAAGAAAAATAGTACCATGGTACAAGTAGTTAAAGATATCCATTGGTTAGGTTAGGTTAGAACTGTGACCAACTACCTCGAAATTGGTCGCGAAATTTATGTAAGTAAAGACAAAAATCAGTGAAACGACCTTTAATCATTCTGAACAGTTGTCTTTTTAGACATAATTATCTCAGGTATAGTTATAGTAATAAGTATGTAACAACAATATCTGGTTCATGATTTATTTATTTATTTATTTAATAAAATAAATAAATAAATAAATAAATAAAAATGATTATGTTCTTGGTGCTTCATATATTTTTTATTACACTTGGTAAATGTTTCTTTCTGAGTAGGAGTGAAAACATTATGGTAATTATGTTTAGGGATAAAAGCGTTATGATAAAAAACAGTAGGAGTTTAAATATATTTACATTAATGATATTATTAATTAAAATTTTCGGAAACACGACTGTTATGAACATCGCCGGTAGCACTACAAATAGTATGAATGAAAACTTTAGGATGAAAAATTTTAAGAAGAGTGATCATTCAGATTACAAATCGTTAGGAAGAACAATTTCGGGTAAAGAACTTTAGGTGAGCCAATATGGACCCCTGTCAAGGAGTTCTTGACAAGGACACGGCAGAACATCTTTGGGAAGGCGCGGTTCCATTTTGGAATGAGATCTTCTTGGACTCAGGACGGTTTTATTGTGGTGAAGGCCCCTGACGGGAGCAAACATAAGATAACTTCAATCAACGAACTGAGTCCACTGCTGGCGAAGTATCCGAAGGTCCAGGGAGGCGATAACCTGCAAAACAAGACGCGTTAATGGTATTTATCTACTCATTTTCATTAATAATGTGTATTGTGTACAGTCAGTAAGGTTTTACTTACCACAGCAATCTAGTCGTTATTTTATTTATATTTTGTTCTTATCTATAATTTTATTCACTTTTTTTCATAGTTTTGTTGCATAGTTTGCTTTGTTTTACTAACTTTTAAATACTTATCAATCGTAAAACATTTTAGTCGATTATTTGTACATTTTATTTCTTACACTGGTACCACGACTTTGAAAATTAACGTCAAGACTAGGCACGTGGGAGTGGGCTCGATCTCTTTTTGGCGGGGACAGCACCGAATACGGACGGTTGACTTTAAAAAAAGGAGAATTGCCATCTACCCTTCGGGCAATATATGTAAGTTTATTATGATTATTATAATAACCATTAGACAATTCATGAAAGTTTTATTCATCTAATATCTCAGAAGTGGTATTAACCTGGTCATTGCCCAACTTAATAATTCAAAAATAAAATTTTGTGATTTTGGAGGTTAGGCCAAAATTTCATCCGATATAGACCTGATTATGTTAACGTATAAAGCTTTATAGTTGTTTTAAGCTGATGAGTATAATCAAATAATCCGAGGATTGAATTTGAGGTAAGCCATCGATAAACTTTTCGTTCCATTCGTAACCAAACGAGTTTTAAAAAGTGAAGTAGCGCCCAAACCACAAACGTTGTGGAATAGGCGTCGAACCCGTATTTTACTGCATTACTGCACTATGTAAGATTTTATTGGGCATTATTTTATATTATTAGGAAGCGACAGGTGGAATAGAATGCCCAATAAATCACTATTGGAGACCTAACATAACTGTTGGTTATTCGTCGACCCATGACTTTCCGTTTAATCGAGCCATAAGGCTTTAAGTGTTCTATGCCAGCGCTCTAGAACTCCATTTTCTTGTGGGTAAGCCGTGGTGCGTATCCTATTAATAACCATAATTTTCAATAGTTGTTGGAAAAGCGTGCTTTCGAATTGGTGGCCTTGGTCGCTTGTTAATTTTACTGAGCAACCATATCGGCAGATCCAATCTCTGTATAAAATACCTGCGACTTTCTCGGCGGTTATATCCTGCATGGGGAAGGCTTCAGGCCATCATGTACACCGGTCTATTACCGTTATACAATACCTGAAACCATTTTGCAATATCGGAAGTGGACCGATTATATCTATATGTATGTGCTGGAATCTATCAACTTTGGGAAACTGTCCTATATCTGAAATAGTATGAAGACCGATTTTTGATCGTTGTCAATCTATGCATGTTTTAGACCATTCGTTAATGTTGCTGTTCATGTCTGGCCAGAAGAACTTTTTGCTGATTAATTTCCGGGTCGCCCAAGCACCGGGATGACTTAGATTATATTGTATACTTTCGAACGTGATTCGCCTTACTTCGTGTGGTATATACGGTCGAGCACATTCAGTGGATACGTCACAATATATTGGCTCATTACATGTAGGTAAACATAATTTCTTTAGAGTGATACGGCTGCCATTATTTGCATTGCATGCTATCACGTAGTCGTTGGTTTCTTGCAACTCAGCTATCCGGTCGAAGTCTATACTCGTGGGACAGAAAACTGTTTCTACACGCGATAAAGTATCGGCTACTGTATTGCTATGTCCGCTTATGTGACGTATATCGGTTGTGAACTCGCTAATATATGATAAATGCCTAATTCTACGAGCTGTTTCATCGGATGTTTTTCCTAATTTTGAAAAAGCGTAAACTAGCGGTTTATGGTCTGTGTACACGGTGATCTGTCGTCATTCAAATATTTTTTTAAGATGCTTTATCGCCATGTATATGGCCAATAATTCGCGGTCGTAAGCGGAGTATTTGTGTTGGGCCGACGTTAACTTTTTATAGACATAAGCTAATGGTTCTCAAATTTTATTAACTTCCTGATGCATCTACGCAAAACTCAGAAGCGTTGGTCATCAAGGCAAGCGTCGAATCATTCCTTGGATGAGACAATGTAGCGGCCGTTTTAAGACCTATCTTACATTGTTCAAAGGCCTCACTAGCTTCCTCGGTCCATTGGATTTTACTTTTGTCCCTTTTTTGTGTTGCCGAGATACTTGTTGAATGCCGCCTGATACGATGCTGCGTTGGGCAAATGTGCACGATAAAAATTCACCATACCTGTGAGACGCCGCAACTCTTCAACTGTCTCCGGTTTTGGGTAGTCTATGATGGCCTTGACCTTTTCTTCTGTCGGGCAAATACCATCTGGTGACAAGTGGTAGCCTAAAAATTCTAAATTAGTTTGTCCGAAAGCTCATTTACCTATATTTACTGTTATCCCGTGTTTGTGTAACCGCTAAAAAATTATGCCTAAATGTTCGAGGTGCTAAGTTTTATTCTCACTCATGATCAGTGCATCATCAATATAATTAAAAACAAAATCTAGGCCATGGAAAACCGAGTCCATGAATCGCTGGCAGGTCTGCGCGGCATTCCGCAATCCAAATGTCATTCGAGGAAACTCATATAGACCGAAAGGCGTAATTATCGCTGTTTTCTCGAGGTCCTCCGGCGCGATCTCGATGCAATGATAGGCCCTATTTATATCGATTTTTGAAAAAATATTCTTACCGGCCATGTTATTGGTAAAATCTTGTAACCGCGGCATTGGGTATCTGTCTGGCTTCGTGATTGCATTTAGTCGGCGGTAATCGCCACATGGCCTAATGTCCCCATTCTTTTTCTCAACTACGTGTAATCGGCTTGCCCAAGGACTCTTTGAAGGTCGACAAATACCTAATTCTTGCATTTTGTTGAATTCATCTTTGATACGTTGGTATCGGACGGGTGCTAGAGGCCGTGCTCGTGCAAAGACCGGTGGTCCGGTTGTTTCAATATTATGCTGTACAGAGCTCGGTTTTGTTTCCATGAATGACATAGGTTTAGTTAATCTTGGAAATTTCAATAAGAGGTTATGATAAGGGTGATCGATGCTAACAGAAAGTACAGAAGGTTCACTCATGTTTACAATTGATGCAATGACATTTAAATCAGTTACCTGGTTGATGACTTTTCGCGCACTGACGTCAACCAGAATTTTATGATGGCTTAGAAAATCTGCACCTAATATTGGTTGTTTTACGTCTGCAATTACGAAATCCCATCGATAAGGCCTGCGTAACTTAAGATTTAAAACTAATGATTTTACCCCATACGTTTTTATTTTCTGTCCCGTTGGCTGCAAATAATTTGTATTCACTGCACTTGCGCGTACCAGGTTTTTTACGACCGGTAGCACTCACACAATTGCTCCTGTATCTACTAAGAAATATAGTCCACTGTTATTGTCCATGATCCTGAGGCGGTGACTCGGTGAGATGGCGCAGAGCGCCGCCATTGTCTGCGCCTTTCTTACTTTTCCGGTTCTTCGCATTTCTTTGCCCTGCTGCGAAAACGGTTTTTTTTTTTTAATTTTTTTTTATTGTTACAAATACAGTCTTGAGTACAGTTTCACTTAAATATATTGTACCATTAAACCTGGATAGGTTTGTGTTGGTACTCACATTCGCCTTATTTATTCATGATAATATTATGCTTTAGCTAACTATTCACTCATCCCAAAAACCTACCAATCGCGCAATTGTTTAAGCCGTAAACATCTATCAGCAAAGGAAAAAAAGTGTAATTGCGGGTGTGATTGTGGGTATGCGAATATTTTGTTTGTGACGTTTCGTCCGAGCTGTGTACCATTGGGTCACTCATTAGAAAACCGGTTCTAAGCAAAATATACAGGTTGATCTATTTCTACTGGTTTTTTTTTTTTTTATTTGATAGATAATTTTTCTTTTTTGTTACGCTAAGTTAATATGAAGTCGTAATAGTATTTTTTATATTTTAGTTTATAATTTTTACAATTTATGTCATTCTTTATATTTGTCGGTATTTCATTTAATAAAGTGGGAATTAAGAATTTTGACGTCCGTCTTCCGTAAAAGTTTTTAGCCTGAGGTATTAATAATTGATTATTTGTGATACTTCTAGTGGTTATTTTATGCGATATGGGTATTTGAATGGTTTTATTATTAAATTGTTCAATTAAGAGGGCCATGTTAAGTCTAGTATGTACTGGCAGTATTTTACAGTATTTGAACAGTTCCGTGACGTTTTCTTTGTATTGATATTTTATTTTTGTGGGTACTATTAGCTTTAAAAGTCTAACTTGTAGTTTGCAAATTCTTTCAATATACGATTTAAATGTTCGTCCATAGCTCGTGATTCCATATGCTATAATTGACTCCGCCAAAGCAATGTACATGTTACGCAGGATTTTTAACGGCACTTTAGGTTTTAATATGTAGAATTTGGCCAATATGGCCCGCAATTTATCGCAGAATGAATCTACGTGAAAAGACCAGTTGAAACGATTGTCAACGACTAAACCTAGGTACGTGTGGTGTATTACTTGATCTATTGCCTCACATTGACATGCATTTGAAGAAGCAGAGTGAAGACAACTGTGAGTATGTGCGATTATTTTAACAGAAGTAATTGGTTTTGTATGGCTAGAATGGACATGGATGATTTTGGTTTTATTTGCGTTAAGAACCAATCCAGCATCGTGCGCCCATTTAGAAACTCTAGTAAAATCATCTTGCAGCCATTGAACAGCCACATTTACGTCTTTATGAGCAGCTACCAGGCATTTGTCATCTGCATATTGATAGACAGAACAGTGGTTGACCACATGTTCCATGTCGTTGACATATGTCAGGTAGTGTAAAGGACCAAGCACTGAACCTTGGGCTGTTCCTTCAGTGATTTCAATGGCATCACTACTTACGCTATTGATCTTAACATTATATTTTCGATTATGAAGGTAGTCCTTGCACCATTCAAGTATTGGTCCTCGAACTCCAGAGTTGTCTAATTTTGTCAACAAGGTGTCATGTTTAAGCGTGTCGAACGCCTTGCTGAAGTCGATAAATAGCAAAATTACGTGATTTTTATCTGCGTAATATATGCGTGGTAGTTGTGAGGAGTAGTGATTTGTCCAAAAATACATTCACAGTGTAACACAGAGTGATTTGTTGTTGTAAATGTGTGGCCATCTCTAACATAAATTATTATTCCACCGCCTTTTCTGTTTTTGCGCAATTTACTGAACATTTTATAGCCATTAATGTTGTATATTTGAACAGTGATTTCATTTATATTTACTTCGGTTAAGATTAAGACATCTATATTTATGTTGGATGAACTAATTAATTGCGTTACATAACAAAAGTTTTTAACTATAGATCGAATATTTGTATGAACAATATTTAAACTAGTTTTATAATTAGAAGGTATAAGCTTACTGAAATCATTGATGTTTAAACAGTCAAATAATTCTTGGTGATCTGAAAAGAGGACTGGGACAACTTATTTAAAAACTATTACCGACAGAGATTCTGCCGTCCTGCCGGCGTGGTTGTAGTCGAAAGCTTCTCGATGTCCGTCTCGCTCCTCACAACTGTAGGCTTATCTTTGTCCTGCTTACGTAGCAGCACCTTTCCATCCTGGAACCACACATACTTGTATGTTGGCCGCAATTTTTGTTGGGCTAGCCACAACAACGTTTTATTAGCTTTAGTCAGGGCGCGACGCAGGATCACTTTCGACTTTGCCATCTCTGCAGGCGCTTCTGATACGACATTTTCGAGCAGTAATTCGTCCTTTCTGGAAGCCTGTACCCATGAGCGTGCTTGCTGTGCTTGTTTCAGCTCCACCTGGAAATGATAAAAATAGTAGTAAAATATATATAATAAAAAAGTAGATAAATGATAGTAACAAAACCAATCTGGGCTGTCAGGCGTCCGTCGTTGAGTGGAGGGATCACGGCTGCGATTGCGAGATGCGGAACGTGAACTTTTATAATTATCGCTATTCCAGCGCCTTTGGTATCTTGGTCTTAATCTTTCCATTTCTGCGACCTTGCAGCTCAGTTTCACTATTTCGGGCATGATTAACTCCGTATCCTTTGAAGTCGAGGGCTGCTGTTGTGGTAGCTGCGTCACTTCGTTTACGCCGTTTGGAGTCCGCGTGGTTTCATAGTCGTTGTCCGCTATTGTTGCTAAGCTGTCCAAAGATTTGGTGTCCGACACTGCCAAAACTGCCTGTATCGTGCCCGGCAAGTAACCCTGCCATAAAATCAATAGTGTATCGTCTGGTATTTTATCTTTGGCTAGCTCCCGCATTCAAAGACAAAGACAAAGATATTTTATTTCAAGTAGGCCACCAAGCGGCACTTTTGAACGTTAGGTACATTAAAATTTACAAGTTATAACAGTTGATTCTACCGTGCATTCGGAAAGTAGCTTGTTATGGAGAAGAATGCACAAGAAACTCCATACTTACTCTTTTAAAGAAAATGTTTTTTTACAATATTTAGTTACATAAGTACATACATTAATAAATTCATATATGTGAGGACAATGCACCCAGAATAGCACTACACACAAACTACGTACGGGCATAAAGTAATTAAAGTACTCACACATGTACTGTGCAGTTATACACCGTGAAATTTAAGTGGTTGTTTTCCCGCGGCAGAACGACTTGCCTTTAGGAGTACTTTCGAAGCATAAAGTTAAAGTAAAAAAATAACGATGTTTTTATTTTAAAATAATTAAAAAAATATTCATCAATTTGAAAAAGTGAGTAACAATAGTAACATGTAGGTACTAGGTTCTACTCGCGTCACCACCGTATTATTCACCGTAGTACCTAGTACCTACAAGTTACTATTGTTACTCACTTTTTCGAGTTTATGCTTTTTTTTTTAATTATTTTAAAATAAAAACATCGTTATTTTTTTACTTTAACTCTATGCTTCGAAAGTACTCCTTAAGGCAAGTCGTTCTGCCGCGGGAAAACAACCACTTAAATTTCACGGTGTATAATAGATGCTAGAAAAGCATTAACATCCGAAGCAGTTAAGTTATGACCAATCCCAACTGACGGCGTCCGTTCACGAACATGACGCATGAATGGCACCACCCAGCTCAACCATCATGAAGGGAACCGGATGATCCAACACACGCGCCACCATCAGAGAGACATTTGAGAGAGCATGACACACTCAACTGCCAGGGCACACACAAGTCAACGAACGACACACAGGTACAGTAAATGTTAGATTTACAGTTGGGTACATAGTACTCACACACGTGCCGTGCAGTTATACAATACTAAGGAAATTGAGTTTATACAATATCAATATATTCATTCAGTCTACAGCAGTTCCAACAATACTTTAAAACAATAATGTTCTGCATATCACTTGTTTTTGCGCCCTAGTGGATGTTGAGCAGGAATAGCATTTAGCCAAGCATTTTTATCAGTGATGTAATCCCCCAACTTATAATATGCCAGCCTGCATAGTGTGCGTTTTATACAAGTTTTAAATTTCGTCTCGTTCAGCTCAAGAATGTGGGGAGGAATTTTATTGTAACATTTTGTACAGTACCCCATGAAAGATGAAGCTACTTTTGCCAGTCTGAAACCTGGTTGAACTAATTGGTCCCTATTATACGTCGTAGGAGCTGCGACGGCTTCTGGTCGCCCAGTTCCATTTCACTTATTTAGCTTTTGTAACTGTCTATTTTTGGACTCTTCGTATATTGTTAATAAGCGAGTATTCAGTGCGACGTATTTCTTTACAGCTGGCGGTTCCATTAAAATATCCGTAACTTGTTCGACTACATCTTTGCTTAACTTTGAGACCACTAAGTCAAATCTTGCTTCATCTGGTAGTTTTTGTGGAGCCAACGTTGCTTCGGCTCTGATAAACCAGACTCTCGGTTGGTCTGTCCAAAAAACCGGTATTTTTGGAGTAAGAGAGATCGCGGCCAACTCGGCTACCGGAACTGGTGTTGTTGTCATATTTATAGTGTTTGATAGTTGTTCCGTATGGTGCCGCACGTAAAGAATTTCACCATCCTATGTCTTCTCCTGGAAGTCGTAAGAGGCGACTAAAGACAACCCAGAGAATGGGCAGCCGCGTTCTCTGTGCTTCTACAACAACCATACTGCGATCGCCAACCCGCCTGCCAAGCGTGGCGATTATGACAAAAACCCCCCCATGAATAGCACAAATAAAAAATGGCCCCTAGTGCCCGGCAGCCTGCCTACCCTCGACTACGGTAGCGGTCGAGGTTACGGCATGGCAAGGGGTGCCAAGAATCTCCGGACGAGATTCGGCTACCCAAACAATCACCGACGACTGTACCTGGCAACGTACAACACGCGCACACTTCGGACCGACGAGAAGATCACCGAACTCGAAGAGGAATTGAGCAGGTTGCGATGGAGTATTATAGGGTTATCTGAAATCCGAAGAGAGGGGAAGGACTCGATTATCCTCAAAACCGGTAACTTGCTCTATTTCCGAGAGGGTGACCGGCAGTCCCAGGGTGGTGTCGGTTTTATCGTCCACAAGTCCCTTGTGAACAACGTGGTGAAGATCGAGAGTGTGTCGACGTCGTGTAGGTTTATGATCATGCAACATATCAAAATTCCTCCGTGTCTGGGAAAGCATGTTAAGCCGTTGGTCCCGGATGTCACTTGTACATCATTGACAGTAGTTACGAATAGTCAGAAACCAGGAAATCTGACACAAATTATGCCAAAGCGTATCGTGTTACCCAGTTACTGGATTGTCATAGCAGTCGCTCCATGTATAATACTGCCCGGCGAGCACGGCCTACTGTGACATGGCTTAAGTCACACTTTTTATCACAGATTGGGCGATAAATCCATTTTGTCTTAAATGCTAGCACGGCGGCGTGAGATATTTTCTTGACTTCTTGACGTTTATATTTTTCTTTTTCGAAAATTTACCAATTTTATTGCAGTTTTGGTTTAATCTTAGCCATAAAAACCATTTAGGCTCTGAGAAGCATAGCCCTACGACGCACTCTTACCGAATTATGGGCCTCCGAATCTTATTTTATTTTGCAAAAAACGCTCTATATTTCCAAAATGGTATCTCGAAAACGGTATGTCCTAGGCAAAAATAATGAAAATTTAACCCCCCCTTTGCCACTCCCATGCTAGCAGCATCCCAACATGAATTTATGAAAAAGTATTTTTTTTTCTTTGCATGGTTGTCGACTTGAACTACAAATTCGTTATGATAAAATATGTCATGTCTTACAATTTGTCTTAAATGCTAGCACGAGACAACCATGTGACATATAGACCGATGGCGCTAGGTTTTGAGGTTTCAAAAATATTAAAGTTGTTTGTGTTTTGCATATAGTTTCCGGACCATTTGCCCAACCTAATACCTTAGTTTGTGTCATCCTAGGTATTTGCATAGGTAGAAATTTTAGTATTTGTCTTTTCGACCAGTATTGGACGAAAAGAAAATTTAGAGATGAAAATTTTACTTTCATGATAATAACGAAGTAGTAACTGATGTACATAAGCATTTTGTGTCATCTCTGTCCACGAGAATCCTAATACTTAACCATAACCTAACACGTAGCCCAACTAGCTCTAAAAGAATATTATAATAGGTTCAATAGGTGTTACACGTTTTAGAGTACTGATATCTGTTGTTTAAAATATTTTGTGTCGGATTCATCCACGACATTTATAGATATTTAATTTTTTTATTACAACAAACTATAAAATCCACAAAAAAAAGCAAGTTATTAGAGTTTACGTACTTTTGATTATTATGGTGTAACAAAACACTATTCATAATTTGTGTTTTCATCCACGAAATCATATTATTTAAAAAATAAAACTAGTCTTCTTCGCACGAAGGGCGAGCTCCAGTAAAAGCGCGGGCGCGGGCGGCGGGCGGGTGCCGGCCAGACGCGCGGTGCGTTTTTTTGTTAGTTCAAACATGTGCGTGCGTCATTTATGATGTATTTGATTGATTAAAGCCCACTTGCACGAAAAACTTTCAGAATTGCTAACATGAGGTTAAATTTACAATATTGTATATGAAACTGTCAATTTAACCTAGTGTCAGCAACTAACTCTGAGTTAAGTATTTTGCGCAAGTTAGTTATGAAGCTGTGAAAGACTAAAATGCAGGTTGAATATAATAAATGTGTTATATCAACACCCAATATGAATAACATTGTAACTCATTAAGGCATGGTTTTCAACATAGCATTTTTTTTGCATTGTTTATTATTTATTTTCAGCTGCAGGCAAAAGTTGTTTTGTTCAATTGTAGGTTTCATGTTACTAATTTTAATTGCTCTTTCAGGTTTGTTAAAATCACTCCAATGCAATGTTACGATGTACAAATTTTAAGCATTTTGAATATAAAAGCATTGTAACTACCATTACAATGATTTTGAATATAAAAAGCATTGTAAATACCGTTACAATGGGGTCATGAAAACTTTTGAATGATTTTTTCTGTGAATATTATAGTATCTTATTGTACGATTAAAAATTATACCGACAACATCTTTGATAAATATTATTGTAAGCAACAATTACAATGTGTGTCAATATATTACATTCGGATACAAAGACAGGTTCCATATTACAGGCAGTACTATGAAAGAGCTAATAAAACTCGTTTTTTAATAATTATTGTAATTCAATTAATTATTGTAAAAAAACAACTATGATGAAAATTATCTATGCCTGTGTCTACCGTTCGCACAGCGAAGATCAGGCGACAAGCAGACTCACAGATCACCTCATTGAAGCGGCTGATGCGGCACAGCAGCGGTACCCTTACTAATTAGTGACACGGGGGGACTTTAATGCTCACCACCAGAAGTGGCTCTGCCCATACCAGTGCAGTGATCATGCTGGAGGGGAAAAGCGTAAGTTTTCGTTAGCGCTAATCAGCCAGCTGGTTCAGGGGGCAACGGAAACGGGGGTTGTTGATTCGCACACGGCCAATTGCTTGGAACTTCTGCTGAAAACCGATCCAGACCGATAGGTACTCTATGTCGATAACTTCACCTTGGGTAGTTTCGACCGCTGTCTGGTAAAGTCTGTGTCCGTCTACTCTTCGCCCAAGAGGCACACGGCGGGTTTGTAGGTACAAGTCAGCAGATTGGGATGGGATACGATCATTCTTCGCATGCAGATCCCTCATCTTGCGCGGACACCGTGACGGATGTGTTGCGTTGTTTTTTTTGTATTTTTTTAGCATGGGCAAGTTTCCTCCAAGTTTAGTGTGAACAAGTTTATTATCGTTTGACGATTCGACAAAGAGTGGTTTGATTATTTCACGATATTTTATTCCTTTATCGCCTCGTATTTGTCCATTAGGATTAAAATCTCTCTTATGAGCGTTTGTGAAATGCAGCATATCCTTATAGACAAGTTTATCTTTGCTCGAAATTAATTTTAAATCAGGTTTTCTTCGAAGTAAAAGTTCCTTCAGGCCAGGGGTTAAATTATAGGTTTTGTCACCGATTTTAATTAAAATGTCACTATCATCATTTAAACTATCAATTTTAGAAAATGATACTGCTGAATTACCCATCAATAAAGTTTTGTTTACACTTCTTATTCCAAACGGTATATTTACACCATCATAAATATCATGGATATCGCGGCCCTCTAATGAAATTTCTAAATCGTCTGGTAATTCCATTTTATTAGACTTTTTAGGGGATTGGGTAGAATTTAGTTTTGGATCGTAGCAATCCTCAAAACTTGTAAATGAGCTAGTATTGATATCATCCAATTCATTGCCTTCAGAATTAGTGAGTGTTGTATTTTCTAAATGTTTTATTTTTTCCATATATTTATTCGAATCAACTAGAGTTTTAAGCGGCTCTGTGACAGGTGTTAGCATTTTATCGAGCGACAAGTTCATTGAGTTTTCCTGGTTCTTCATTTGTTTTATTTTATTCTTTATAGAGTTTACAGACTTAATTAATTCAATTTTAATATTTTTCTCCATGTTGTAACAACTGTGTTCAGCTGAAGAACAACTAATACTAATTTTTCTGGGTGTTATTTACTTATATTTATATACATTCAAATTTAAAAAAAATATCGAAATTCTGTCTGTACCTTCCATTATTTAATGGTGATTCTTTGTTAATAAGAAGAAATTGATATGGATTACTCCAAACAGTTTTACAAATATCTTTGAACTGATTCCATGCTAGATCGGAGTTGACATGTTCTCCATAGATGTGCTTTAAGTTTACATCATCTTGTTTAAATATTATAAGAAAATTGGTGTTATCCCGTAACAACTGTTTCGGTATTTTTGAGTAGGTTTGCGATAAATAAAAGCAATCAATTTGTTTATGTCTACCCATAGAAAAATAATTACGAATATTTATTTGTTTTTCACAGGCAACATCATCAAATATAAATATAGAATTTGGTAAAGCTTCACCGGGAGATATGACTTCTTTATTGTCATTGAACTCCTTGAAGTTAATCTGAGGCACTCTTCTTAATACTTCACTTAAGAAACGATATTTTGGTTGGAAAGTAGTTTTGGAGTAAAGATGAAGATTTTGAAATTTAAGACCATTTTCATGCAGCAACAAACTAATCATAGCGTTTGTTTTGCCACAGTTCGAGGGTCCACATATTATGCAGCGAATCGTATTAGGCAATAGAGCACTATGCCTTATCTGGCGAGCAGAGTCATTGAAATTGATATTATTCACGTTCAGGGATAGGGGTTGTTTGATCAACTTCATCTTGCCTAATATTTATTATCATTACTTACTAACCTTTATATATGAATATGTGAGTACAGTATTTAAACAACAGGTTTGGACTTGTATCGTTATCAAACTGATGTTCTCGTCTTACCGGTGTATTTATGACTAATAACTGAAAGGAGAATATTCAAGGCATGTGGAAGTAATTAAACATTACACTTCATTGCAGTAGCTGACTTGAAGTAGGACCATAGGCTGTTGTTCGCGATTTAAATATTGTTTTTATTCTAAAGGTAAGTGTTTGAATGATAACCAATCAAACAAAAAATTATAAATAAAATATTTGTTTAAAGTTTATTTATAGACAGTATTTTTTTTTTCAGAATAATGTCTCAAGCAACTCCACCGCCGTCATCCTACAGCCCTAGCATATTGGACAATGAAAATGTTATTTCTGCAGAACAGGAACAACCCAGTTTTCATGAGGTAGTCTTTTGTTTTAATATTTCATAGGAGTTGTTTTTCTTTTTTCTTACGCTACTGTTATTTTGTTGACATGCTAATTTCGTTTCTTTATTTTTTTTTTTCAGTGGAACTCTGAGGTCCTCAATGGAAATCCTATTATGAGCTCATTTTTTTACTCTCAGGGCAACTATGAGCCATATTTTGAAGGTTTAAATCAGAGCGCTAAAGTTGAAAAGCTGCTCACGGGAGATGAACAAGCACAAACCTCTAAAAAGTCTTCAAAAAAGAGAAAATGTCCATTAGGATCATCCTCATCATATATTGTTCGCAGAGGAGAAAGCGATAATCGAGGGCATTTAATTAAATTAGAAGTGCATAAACTTAAAGACTCTAAGAATGAAAATGATTATAGTGATAGTGACAATGCGTGTGTAACTGTGCAATATGTGGTGCGTGAAACTTATGACGACGTGATGGAAGCAACAGAGACCCTTATTAAAACAATTGGGAAAAAATTTAGTGATCCGGAACAGTTTTAGACTATTTTTATATACCTTGTTAATAATAAATAGTTTGTGCTATCCAAATATGTTTACTTTAGTTAATAAGATAATAATTATTGTATTTTGTTACTTGTTGTTTTATTACTTTTTTAAGATTATTATTATTTTATGCATAGTCGACTGTGAATTATCTATACAATAATGATGATTAAAAAAACATACATTTCTGTGTAAATTAAATAAATGTTATGACTATCAACTATTCTGGGTTTCATTTTTCTTTGTTTACTTAGTTTAAATAGGAAGTGGGTATATCACATTTAAACACACTTAGTTGATTACAAATGATTTATTTCATATTATATAATATTTCAATCAATACATTTAACTTTATTAATTTTTGATAGATATCTTAAATTTTTGCATTGTAATCTCATCCAGCACTTAATTAAAATACAGTTTTATGATGCCCCCAAGGCAAAGTATTACAACCATCTTCCATTATTTGTCTTTTATCATCATCCCTACTAAGAACCAGCTTATTAATCTTCTGAGTAAAAATCTTATGATTTTTTGACTTTATAATACACATGTCATCTCTTATGCATTCATTGTGTCGTAAAGCTCGTTTATATTTTTTAATATCGAGTTTTTTCACAGCTGATTTTTTTACACCTTTTGCTCTGACGATTGAAGAAGCTAGACTCTATACAATACAATTTAGCTCTTAAACCTACGAATTCAGATATAATATCACCACCCATTTCATCTTTAAAAAACCTGGTATTTTACAATTTGCTTTATGTATATTAAATTGATTTCCAGTTTGAAAGTTGCTCGTATCAAAGTATTTTATATTCTCTTTCATATCCTCATAGAAATCTTCTGTATTTATTAAATACAAAAGGCTGTCAGTGTCAGTATAACAAAGTTGAATATCATTTTCGTATAGACGTTTCATCACAGAGTAATGAAAACGATACAAATGACTCTTAGCCAATTCCAATATTGTGAAGCCAATATAAATTGGTCTATCAAGAACAATTTTCGTTTGTTTTAACTGGATTGCAACTAAAGTATCAGAAAATATAGATAAATCTTTGAAGTTTGGAGCACTTACATATTTTTCAGCTCCACAAAGTTTGTTAGTTTTATTATGAATATCTTTCCATACAGTTTGACATCAACTTGTTTTCTTTTGTTTTCGATAGTTTTGCCAAATATAGAATTGTTTTGTTTTTTAAAAAAATCTCTTTCAAAATCGGAAGAAGCTCTTTGTCTGAGAGTAGTATTCAACAAGATATACGGAGCCAAAAATGAACTTTGTTCAAACGCTAGTATTCTATATATCTTAAGTAAAAGAAGTCCGTTTTTAAAACATTCTTTAAGATAAATATAGTGTATGATATATTTATGTTTATCATACAGGTTGGCAATTAATTTAACATTTTTACTACATGGTGGAGCAAACCTTTCAGCGGCAAATGGTAAATCTGAATGAGCTTCGTGAATTTTATGAGGATAACATAAGTCAACTTCTAAAATAAATCCTGTGTCACTATCATTTAAAATACACATTACATTAAAATTATTTATCTCATCTTCGTTTAAAAACCTAAAGTTTCGAGTAGGAAGCGGTTGCATCATGGCATGGCCATATAAATTTACACAATCAAGATAAATTAAATAGCTGTCAGGTTCCTTATTGTTATAATTTGGCAGATATTTATTATTTGCCTTCGCATATCTTGAAGAACATTGAGCAAGTCCTCCCCTAATGCCTTGTTCTAACATTTGATACATATCAATATCTGAAATTAAGTCTAAATTAATTTGAGTATATAATAACATTGCATCCCAACTCAGCGAAGGAGATGATACATAATAGCAGGGATCAAGGTTATAATACTTTAAACTCATTGTTCTAAACTTTTCAAAAACATCACATAAAAGCAGGACATCACATTTCAAATATAAGTCTGTGTGCTCCCCTAAATTAGAAATATCAAATGCATTCCAGACATTTAAAGCATGATTATAATCTTCATCCGAAATAGATTGGGATGTGAGTTTATTATAAAATTTTGATGAATCTGGCAATTTAGTATCTTTATAACGATCCCATGAATCAATGTAATCATAGCAGTATACACCCTTCTTGCATGCTAAATTAAATAAATAATCATCATTATAAAACTTTCGTAAATTTTTAAAATCTTCCGTTTTCATCGTTTTTATTAAATTATCTAGGCTTGAACTTAAAAAATTAAAAGAATCGATAAACTTTAACTGAGCTACATTTTTTTTGTCAATCGGGACGAATTTTGTGAAAGATATATATTTTTCTTTGTTTTTAGGAATAAGATTTATACGACCGCAAAGAGCTGAAAGTTCCTTTATAAACAAATGACAATCATAACCAGAAAGATTATGAAATATGACAGGTATAAATGGGCAAGAATTTGCATTTAAATTACATGCTTTGTGGGCTGGTCCTCTATACATTCCTGTGAAATGATCATGATCAGCAACAACGAGGTTAGTATCAGAAAATGTTTTCCTACATAAATGACATTGTTTAGCGTTGTTTAAAGTCATTTGCTGATCTTTACTAATAATTATGGGTTTTATCTCTGACATAAGTCTATGAAGTCTTATTACATCTTGACTAATAGATTCAACAAACTTTTTTGAGCAGTCTGGTCCCCTATACGATCTAAACTCATTTAATTCAGGTTTAGACTGGCAAAAAATGTAATAACCATAGCAACTTGCCACATGGATTTGTATATTTTCGACACATGTGGATTTATTTTTGTCTGAATATTCGTGTAATAGACTTTCAAAATCGCCAAAAATAACAATTGGAACTCTTTGAGTCCTATTAAAATTTGAAAAACAAAGTTTTGAGTTTTCTTCGGGGAGTATAGTCTGCACTCTTGCACAGCTATGATTTAATTGTTTTTCTGGTGAGTCAAAATACACAAAACATTCGTCACATAAATATATCTTAGACTTATGATTTGTAAGTTGTCTGTGTACAAGCTTACTGAAATTTTTAATATAGCAAAAATGACTTTTACCATTATTATTGAAATAAAGTAAATTTACATGATAAAGTTTTCTTTTTAACGTTTTATACAACGGTCCTGTTACATCATAATTCTGCTCCAAACCATAGACGTTAATGCTTATGTTTGGATTTAAATCTTCAAATAATTTTATATCGTCTAAACTGGGAGGAAATGTCATGTTAGAAATGTTTAACACTTTAGAATAGTGCGGATATGATGTAACTCTATTGAGGTTATTCTTTGCTGGATACAAATATGCTACAATGCTCCAAAGAAAACAGTGATTATCTTTATTTACTATGTTTAGACATGATTTCGTATTTTGAATTCGTTTAGGTAATTCTAAATAAGAACCAGCTCTCAAAGGATTGTATTTAACGAAATTAATTTCTAAATGACTTATCGATTCGATTGCCCACCCTGACTCACTTAGTTCGAACTCGGAACATTTATTTAAGATTTTTTCTGCAAATGCATGATATATGGATAATATATCTGTACTTTGAATTATAATTACATATCTTGTGTTAAAAGATTTAAGACTAATTTCGTTATTTTTAGGTAAAATGTAGGAAACAAAAAGTTCGAAATTGACTTTCAAAGAAACGTGTTGTTTTAATGATTCTCTAATTAGATAGCAACATGTGTCTGAAGCTTCAGTTAAAAACTTTTCAGGTGTAATAGTAAAACTTTGAGGATTTATTTTGTAACTGACTATTTTGTTTTTAAAAGCACAAGCTATTATACGAACATTATCAAATTGAGTTTTTATGAGGTTATTAGATTTATGGATATTAGTTTTTTTGTGAGAAGGAAAATTGAGAACGTTAATATTACAAGCTTGACAGAAAACCATTTTGAATAATTTTAGTTAAATTTGATTTATGAATATTGTATTATTTAAATTTTAGGTCTTTATTTTGTTAATATTTTTATGACTGAGGTACTCATATCAATTATAATTATGTATATTAGATACTCGTAATGAAATAAAATATATTATGAATATTGTATTATTTTCAATTTAGATTTTTATTTAGACTTTAATTTAGATTTTCATTTAGATTTTTATTTAGACTTTAATTTAGATTTTCATTTAGATTTTTATTTATACTTTTATTTAGATTTTCATTTAGATTTTTATTTAGATTTTTGTTTTATCTACTAAGTAGATTCTGTAAGAGAACAATTCAAAAATATAAGTTACATGGTTGGTAGATATTTAATCAAATTATAAAATATTTTTATAACATAGGTACTCATATCGATTATAATTATGTATATGAGATAATGTTTATATTATGAATATTGTATTATTTTCAATTTAGATTTTTATTTAGATTTTCATTCAGATTTTTATTTAGATTTTCATTTAGATTTTTATTTAGATTTTTGTTAGATTTTCATTTAGATTTTTGTTTTATCTACTAAGTAGATTCTGTAAGAGAAAATTCAAAAATATAAGTTACATGGTTGATAGATATTTAATCAAATTAAAAAATATTTTTATAACCTATGTACTCATGTCAATTATAATTATGTATATTAGATAATGATTATAATTGTTATGATTATTGTAATATTTTCAATTTTAGATTTTTATTTAGATTTTATTTAGATTTTTATTTGTACTTTTATTTAGATTTTTATTTAGATTTTATTTAGATTTTTATGTAGACTTTTATTTACATTTTTATTTAGATTTTTATTTAAATTATGATTTAGATTTTTATTTAAATTTTTATTTAGATTTTTGTCTTATCTACTAAGTAGATTCTGTAAGAGAACAATGCAAAAATATAAGTTAGTTAAAAATATTAACCTAGCCAAATTAAAAATATTTTTAAAACATGGGTGCTAATATCGATTATGCCCAATATTATATAGGATTAAACCAAGTTTAATATTGAAAATTAAGTAAAGTTATGCAATTGAATAAAGTTAAGTAATGTTAACACATTAACACATAATGTTAACTTAACTAAAATCTTACTTTAAATAGAATTAAAAAAACATATTTACTAATAATTTTGGGGGTACAAAATTGGTTGGATAGAGGAGTAATCCTCTTTAACTGCTGCAACCAATTGTGTAACCGCCTTCCAAGCTGGGCTATCGTCATTCACTGCTGTTTTTAAACACACCAATGAATGTTTCCAGCGATCGGTTGTAATGGCCTCCAACTCCTGACTGTTCGATATTCGAAGCTCAATATAAAATTCGCCGCGCCTTGTGGGGTTACTTTGCATAGTATATCCAGAACCAACACGACGCGTTAGGTAACTCTTCAGTTTTGACGCCCGAATTGATTCACGTTGCTCTTCATCCTGGAAAAAACAAAAAATAAATTAGATTTAATCGTTATTATATCAACATTATATTCTGATGATACACAATTATCATCAGCCCCTTGATATTATTAAAGGTACCATCACAATAATATCTTTTGCCATATGTATTCTTCATGTATTTATTTAATTCAATCCCTTCACACAATCACGTTAACGTTTGCTAAGTAAACGTTAACTTTTATTTATAACATACATAACATCATACCTGTATTTTTCGAGCAGTTACACTTCCCGATACTACCTACTACAAAATTATTCAAAATTGACACAATTATTTACACTTGGTCAGACCTGAGAATTGAATATAGGACTTTATAATAATCAGTATGTAACACCATCAATAAACCCGAGTCTATAGGCCATTAAATATTTATTCCGGGCGGGCATCGAACCCATGATACCCCGCGCAGCTGACAATCGCTCAGCCCCTGCGCCAATCGAGCTGTTAAAATATAATTAATAATTGACAATTTTATCTCAACTTACCTCGGAATCAGGGTAGATGCAAAGTTTTCGTTTCTTTTTAGCCGATGTAGACGCAAATGCAGATGCGGCTGAAGGGTCGGCCTCTGACTCAGACCCGCTACCGATCGGTTGTTCTTGGAGTAGTTTTTTATTTTTTCCTTTTGGCTTCGAAGGTTTAGGTGTTAAAGGCTTACTTGGCTTCTTCTTTTGTGATATTGGAATCACATCAGTGTCAGAGTCAAACGGATTGGAAAACCTGAAAACAAAAAAAAAAGATTATAACATTTTATAAAGCAGGTCTACTTATTAACATTCATACGTTTAGTTACAACTTTTATCACATACATTCATGATACTATACATTAGGTTCCTGTCACACCTAGTTATTTGCCTACAAGGAAATCTAACTTATAAACTCACTCTTAACAGTGACCTCTGAACCTACATTACCTTCGATCAAATTGATCATAGTATAAGACCTAAAACAAAACAAAAAAAAAACAAAAAAAAAACGCAGTCACACACCTACCCACCTCCATACATAACCGCACACCCGCCCTTACACTGTTAACAAAATTAATAGAATTATAAATGATACGTACATACTTGCTGTTTTATTTGTTAAACGCACTAATTAAACGATGTTAAGTTATACGAAGATCACAGCACAATGCACTGATTGATTGAACAATATTCTGTGAGATAATTGCCAGATGATGCTGCTTTTATATTCATAAATTGTAAAACGGTATACACACTTAAATAATCTTTGTTAGGTATGGCATATTTTAAATTAGGAGTCAATATTGCCATTTAATTATAATCCCTATGCGCATTGTACATAAGATTTATAATTATTTATTTCTTACTCATCATTCATACTCAATTGTAAAGTTGCCCTAACTTACCATTTTAGGAGGATATATTAAACGGCGCCGCGCTGTCGCTGAAAACTGAGACGAAATTTTTATAAGGTAATCGCATGTACTTGTATACAAATGGGTTTAACCATCATGAACTTATAAAACTATTCTACTATTGACGAAACAGTGTTAATGATAAAGCAGCATGTTTTTTATGTGGAGGTGTTTTAGAAGATTGAGAGATTTACTTTGATCCTTGATCATGATAAATGCGGTGAAGGGAATAAAGATAAATTACAAAAAAATAAAATGTCATATTGCACTAAAGAAATAACCAAATTATGTGTATATATTATAGAGGCACCATATATCCCCGCAATTTTACTCTGAACATTACAGTGCAGCGGTTCATTTTTAAATTTATTTCTTAAATAAATAATTAAAATTATTTTTATTATCTATAATGTTTCACTCAGCGAAATCTGATTTAGATGGCATTCGTAAAATGATTTTCAAGAATGCTAGGGGTGAGATAATATATATTCAAAATATGCACCCTAGGAAAAAGATATCGAGCACATGTGAAATAAAACACCAGGTTAGTGATATAACCCAAACAGAAGATTTATTTTACCAGAAGTTGGAAGATTCTGTGAAATCTAACTTGAAAAATATTCACTATCTAAAACTCAAAAGCGAAGCTGGTGAGGATCTTCGCACATTCGTTAGAGTTAGCAACAATCAGGCTGATCATGAAAAATCGATTGTAAGTTCATCAAATACTAGTGGGAGTAGTAAATCGACAGAAACAGATGATTTATGCACAAATTCATCAAAACCTCAGGTCAGCGATACAGTGCAAAAAGATTTCATAGCTTATTTATAGAAATAGAATTACGGCTCTGAATCAAGTCTATAGAATTGGGGATTCTGAATCACGTCTATAGAATTGGGGGTTCTGGATCACGTCTATAGAATTGGGGTTTCTGGATCACCTGTTCTCGCTGCGCTCGAACCATGATCCAGAACCCCCAATTCTAACCTACTGGGATGACGGAAAAGCAGACTATTTTAAGGAGCGTGCTAAAATAAAACTAAACATAATCACTATCACCACACAACAAAAATATCTAGAATTTTTTGCTTCTTGTATATTTTGTATTGCTAACTGTACACTGCCTACTCGAATATGCTGTACAGTTAGCATAATAATGCTAACTGTACAGCTTCTCGATACCCCGCGCCCCGCGCGCGGGATATCGAGAAGCTGTATAACAAAAAAGCGGTAGGTAGGTACGCCGATACCTACCTACCTACTGCTTTTTTGTTATACGGCTAATTTGAATCTGTAAGTTATAGGTAGGTATGCCGATACCTACCTACCTATCGCTTTCAGGTTCAAATTCGAAGCGAATCGAAGCGGCAATCTAATATAATATTGACCACATTGACCGTCTTCTAAGCATTGACCATTGACATTCGTAGGCAATGAGAATGCAGACACGCGCGCTTTGTACATAATTAGCACGTCATTATTTTTATCTCTATAGGTTACCTACACATTTGTTCATTACGTGGCGGAGGTAAGAGTCAATCAATACTCAATATGATAGTTATGTTATTTATATAGGAACGCTTCGCATCTAAAAAGAAATCGTACCGAACGAACAATTGTGCGTGCGTAATGACGCCTGGCCGCTTCCGCCCGCTTCAAGTGCCCGCTTCGAACGCAACCATTGTTTTTGTGTTTTATTCATTTAAATACTTATCGTGCATGAAAATGACACAAATTTAGGATGTCGATTTTTCATGCAATTATGATATTGATTATTATGTACTCTAATGATTATAATATTTTTGAAGCGTTTGTAGCCTGGAAAAACAAAACAATAAAATATCTTAAAATTGCGTGCCCTAATTTGGCACAAATTTAAATAATAGGCATATATAAGTGATCTGAGAAAGGAAATAGTTATTTCATAATCTTTTTTTTTTTTTTACACTGTTTTTACTTACTGACCCTATGTCAGTTTGCACTGGGCAAATATGACACAAATTGGGTTTGCACACTCCACAGGCTATCATAGATGTGATACCATAATTATTTTTAACTTTAAATATTTTTTGTCAGTTTTGATTTGAATAAAAATAATCAACCACAAATCATCGAATTACTGAAAATGCAAGTAACAGATGTGACACAAAACGCAATAATAAGCTAGATAGATACGGCAGTATCCATAGGCAATAAATAAGTAACTTTAGAATTTTTTAAACTTATGACATCAAAATAGGCCAGCTCTATCGGTCTAATAGTTTAAAGGCGCGACATGCCTTTCTTGTTGCTGACTTCATAGTGCGACATAATCTGAATAGCCGACCAAATAAAATAATACGTATAAAAGTGTGCCGTGCATACAGCTAAACAACTTTTTAATTTTGTTGGGAACAAATTAATATTTGACTCACTACGTTTGTATATGGAATAAAAGAAAATCATCATCATCATCATTTCAGCCGAAAGACGTCCACTGCTGGACCTAGGCCTCCCCCAGGCGTCGCCACATTGACCGATCCCGTGCGTCTCGCGTCCAGCGCCTTCCCGCAACCTTAACCAGGTCATCGGTCCACCTAGTGGGAGGCCTACCAACGTATCGTCTTCCGGTTCGCGGTTGCCATTCCAGAACTTTTCGGCCCCATCGGCCATCCGTTCTGCGAGCAATGTGCCCTGCCCACTGCCACTTAAGTTTGGCAATTCTTCGGGCTATGTAGGTAACCCTGGTTCTCTTGCGGATCTCCACATTTCTGATTCGATCACGCAAGGAAACTCCGAGCATAGCCCTCTCCATTGCCCTTTGAGTGACTTTAAGCTTCCTGATAAGGCCCATTGTAAGCGACCACGTCTCAGAGCCATATGTCATCACTGGCAACACACACTGGTCATAGACTTTCGTCTTGAGACACTGTGGTAGGTTGGAAGAGAAGATACCGCGCAACTTCCCGAACGCTGCCCAGCCGAGTCGGATTCGACGGTTGACCTCTATCTCGAAGTTGGCCCTACCCAATTGGATCGTTTGTCCCAGGTAGACATAGTCGCCCACAACTTCGAGTGTAGAATCTCCGACCTTGATAGGAGTGGGTGTAACATGGGCATTCACCATGACCTTGGTTTTGTCCATGTTCATTTTAAGACCCACTCTTTCGGAAGCTCTACTGAGGTCATCGAGCATTTTACTGAGGCTCTCCATGGTCTCAGCCATGACCACTATGTCGTCGGCAAACCGAAGGTGAGTGATGTACTCGCCATTAACGTTGATGCCAAGCCCTCTCCAATCCAGAACCTTGAAGACATCCTCCAGCGCAGCAGTGAACAGTTTCGGAGAAATGACGTCTCCCTGTCTCACGCCGCGCTGGAGAAGGATTGGTTTCGAGGCCTGATCCTGAAGACGGACTGACATAGTGGCGTTCTTGTACAAACACTTCAACACTTCAATGTACCGGTAGTCGATCTGGCACCGTTGGAGAGACTGTAGTACAGCCCAAGTCTCGATCGAATCGAAGGCTTTCTCGTAGTCCACAAACGCTAAACAGAGAGGCAGGTTATACTCTTCGGTCTTCTGTATAACTTGCCGCAGCGTATGTATGTGGTCTACGGTGCTAAAGCCTTTTCGGAATCCGGCTTGTTCGGGAGGCTGGAAATCGTCAAACCTGCGCGCGAGACGATTCGTGATGACTCTTGAAAACAACTTGTAGACATGGCTAAGAAGTGAGATGGGCCTATAGTTCTTTAGCCGGGCATTGTCGCCCTTCTTGAAGAAGAGTACCACCACACCCCTGCACCATGCCTGTGGCGTTTTGCCCTCGAGTATGACGGAATCAAACAGCTTCTGAAGGGCCTTAAGGACCGGTTTTCCACCCGCCTTCAGGAGTTCAGCCGTGATTCCGTCATCACCCGGCGCCTTGTTGTTTTTAAGCTGTTTCAGAGCCATCCTAATCTCGTACAGGCTGACGTCTGGGATATCTTCGGTATAGTGCCGGGTCAATCTAGCTCTTGGGTCGTTTGCTAGACTCGCAACGGGCTTGCTGATTGATGTGTACAACTGCCCATAGAATGTCTCGATCTCCCTCAGAAGCTCCGGTTTGGCGGATACGATCCTGCCATCGTCGGTCTTCAGTTTCGTGAGCTGGCTCTGCCCAATAGCCAGATCCCTTGAAAAAACCTTGGAGCCTTTATTTCGATCGACCGCGTCTTTAATACGCTCTGTATTAAAGCGGCGGAGGTCTCTTTTCAAGGATTTAGAGATCTGTCTATTGAGCTGCCGGTATTTGCACGCCTCATCTGAAGACTGCAGGATCATCTCACGCCTCTCCTTCATAAGCTTGAGGGTAGGATAAGAGAGTTTTTTCTTTCTATCTGTACGACGGGTCTTGAAAAACTTAGACCCAACCGTATGGACAGCTTCCACGAACCCGTCGGCGTAGTCATCCACGGAGCTCCCTAGGCACTCGAAACGATTCTGGAGTTCGAGCTGAAAGCTCTCGGGGTTTTGGACCTGGATCTGTGCTGGACGGAGCGTGGACTTCATAAGTCGAGACCTTTCAAGCTTAATATTAATGTTCAATGTGCCTCTTACCATGCGGTGATCGCTCCCGGATTTTACCGAATTGATCACAGAGACATCATTGAACATTTGCTTCTTGGTTGACATGATGAAGTCGATCTCATTTTTTGTTGCACCATCGGGGCTCTGCCAGGTCCACTTCCTGTGTTCACGCTTTTTGAAGAAGGAGTTCATCATAAAGAGGCCCTCCTTCTCCATAAAACTGGCCAGTAGGTGACCCCGGTGGTTCCGTCGTCCAACTCCAAATTGCCCCACTTGCAGCTCATCCTCGTCTCGTTTGCCCAGTTTCGGGTTGAAGAAAATAATTACAAAAAAAAAAAAAAAAAAATTATACTTGATTAAAAATAAGAATAATAAAATAATACCTTAGACACCTCTCCTCGACCGAAACTTACAAGTATTTGGGTATGTCGGAAGCGTTGGGCATCAACAGTACTGACATGAAGCAACTGCTGAAGGAGCGTTTCTTTGGCCGCCTGAAAAAGGTATTAAATAGCCTTTTGTCGGGCGGCAATAAGGTGCGCGCCTTTAACAGTTGGGTCATGCCGGTTTTGATGTACTCTTTCGGCATACTCAAATGGACTCAGACCGAGCTCGACGCCCTCGATAGGAGGGTCCGGACACTGCTGACTGCAAACCGGATGCATCACCCACGATCATCGGTGATGAGACTGTACATCTCGCGGAAGTGTGGGGGTCGAGGCTTTTTAAACGCCAAGACTCTTCACAACCGCGAGGTGTGCAGTCTCAGAGAATACTTTTTAAAAGCTGAAGTGGGTATGCACCGGGATGTGGTCGCAGTGGACAAGGGACTCACCCCGTTGTCCATGGCTAAAGCGAACTGGCGCAAGCCTGTAATACTATCGACTGATGAACGCAAAGAGGTATGGCAAGGCAAGGAGCCACACGGGCGCTTCTATCGGGCTCTCCATGGGCCCGATGTAGATTTCCCAGCGTCCGTATCCTGGCTACGTTTCGGCGACCTTTTCGGGGAAACTGAAGGTTTTGTCTGTGCAATTATGGACGAAGTTATCCTGACGAATAACTACCGGAGACATATAATGAAGGACGGGACGGTTGACATATGTCGGGCATGCCACCGTCCGGGTGAATCCATCAGACATATTATCTCTGGTTGTTCTCGTCTGGCTAACGGCGAGTACTTACACAGGCATAACCAAGTGGCCAGGATTGTTCCACCAGCAACTTGCTTTGAAGTACAATCTAGTGGAATCGGAGGTACCGTATTACAAGTATGTGCCCGACCCAGTTCTCGAAAATGACCATGTTACGTTGTACTGGGATCGATCTATCATCACTGATAGGACTATTGTTGCCAATAAGCCAGATTAGCGCGCCGCACAATGATAATCGATGTCACTATCCCGCATGACGAGAACCTCGTGAAAGCTGAGAAAGAGAAACAAATCAAGTATCTTGACTTAGCACACGAGGTTGTCGACATGTGGAATGTGGACTCGGCGATCATTGTGCCGATTGTCGTTACGGCCAACGGCCTGATGGCCAAGAGCCTCGACGACCATCTGTCGAGGCTGTCATTGGCGGTTGGATCAAGGGTCTGATACAGAAGGCAGTACTCCTCGATTCGGCTCCCATTGTGAGGAGGTTCCTGTATCTGGAGCCCTAACCACCGGTAGCTTGGACCCTGTTCCCGATACCGGCGGACAACCATTATTTTTTATATTTTTAAATGTTTTTTTATGATTTGTTTTTATAAAGAAATATTTAAAAATGTAAATATAAAATGTGTACATAATTAAATAAACGAAAGAATAATAATAATTAAAATAAAAAGTAATGATGTAGAATTAATTAATAATCCTGTAACATTTCAATTAATTAATAAGCATTGATCACCACACACAATAAATTTATTGCCATTTGGTGCAGTAATTAGAAGGAAATCATTTTTTTTTTCTATAAAATTTTATCACCACCTCCGAACAAAGTGATACATTTTTCTAAATCATCTGTCAAAATGTGACATTTGTGACAAAATAGGTGCGCCCGTATTAGCAATTAAGACCCGATGAGTCCCAAATAAACGTCAGGCAATTTTCTCACGCCGCCGGTGCTAGTTATTTAAGACAAAATGGCTTTATCGCCCAAACTGCGATGAAAAGTGTGACTCAAGCCATGTCACAGTAGGCCGTACTCGCCGGGCAGCAACAAAAAAGGCATGTCGCGCCTTTAAAATATGTCACATGTTTGACCCGTGCTAGCATTTAAGACAAATTGTAAGACATGACATAATTTATCATGTCTGGTCACAAATGTCTTGGATGCGCCTATGCTCGCCGTGCTCGGACTCCGCTGCATCCGGTTAGAATGAAAACCGACCCCAACATAGGAAAAAGGGGGTTGGGGTGGATTTAATATTTAAGGTTAACCCTGCCCCTTTCCACCCCCCCCACCCCATTGACCACCTGTTTGGGGTTCCGTACCCAAAGGGTAAAAACGGGACCCTATTACTGAGACTCCGTGATCTGTCTGTCTGTCTATCCGTCTGTCACCAGGTTGTATCTCATGAACCGTGATAGCTAGACAGTTGAAATTTTCACAGATGATGTATTTCTGTTGCCGCTATAACACCAAATACTAAAAACAGTAAATATTTAAGTGGGGCTCCCATACAAAAAACGTGATTTTTTGGCCGTTTTTTGCGATAATGGTACGGAACCCTTCGTGCGCGAGTCCGACTCGCACTTGGCCGGTTTTATTACGTATAAACGTAAAAAACAGCTGTTGTGAAAAAAACAGGGTGGATACTAGCTGGCTAGTGGTTGAAGAAAAGGGGAAGAACACAAGATTGAGAAAGGCTGCTGATTTTTATGAATGTTAATTTTACACACAAAATCTAAAAATAGTCCTCTAGCTCCTTAAAATAGTCTGCTTTTCCGTCATCCCTTACAATGTTCGATGCTATGAACTTCAATAATCCACATTCTTTAACAGTCACTGTATTAACGTCTAGTATGAGACCACATATCGACACCCAATATGAATAACATTGTAACTTTAGTTACTCATTGGTACAACTTTGTCATATGAAATCAGCAAGAACAGAACTTTATTTCTGCCTTTTAACCGTATTTAATTGCCAATAAGAACTAATTTTGTAAAATAAAATAATTTCATTGTATTAAAAAATGAATAATAATTATATATATATTTCCATTAAATGTGTGTAAAATTAACATTTTCTGGAATTGAACATAAAAATTGTATGTTCTTGTTTAATCAACTCTCCTAAGTACAAAATTATGGAATATTGGGCTCTTCATTCACATTTCAAAGATTTTTTGAACGGATCATTTAAAATTGATGCCCACAGATGGCGCATTTTTTAATTTTATTTGTTAAAATTTGCATTGTAACACAATTTGGTGCAAAAAAAAACTCTGTATGGGATAAGGCATCTATGTGCTAGTATTATATTATCTATGACTAAGGAAAGAAAATTGACCGACCTTAGCACCACGGTGGGCGGACTGCCCACCGTGGTGCTAAGGTAAAACCGCCCGTAACCGTAGCTGGACTAGCTCAGGGCCTCGCTTCACGTACCAATGCTGCTGCGATCTTGATGCGCTCTTCTCGGTCTTTTTAATGGTTAGGACAATATTATATGAGGGTTGTGTTCGGTATAAAAAAACCTCAAAGGGCGGTTTTAATCCGAAATTGTGGGTAAACCAATCAGAGCGGCACAGACACGACCACGCGGCGGCGGTGTCGGTCGTATATCTTACCTCAGCACAAAACCAAGCAGCGAAAATTAAAAATATAAAGTTAAAAGTTAAAATGTTACTCCCGGTGCTGGACGTTATCCTTCCTGTTATTTGCCACATCCTTAACTTTTCTGCGTCTAGCGGTGTCTTTCCATTGTCATGGAAAGATGCACAGATAATTCCTTTACCAAAAAAGTCCAATCCCACATCCTTTTCTGAATACCGTCCAATATCTGTCTTACCATTCCTGTCCAAAGTCCTAGAACGATTAATCCATAATCAAATAAGCACTTTCCTATCCAAAAATAATCTCCTTAATCCCTTCCAGTCCGGTTTCCGTCCTGGTCACAGCACCTCCACAGCTCTTCTCAACATTACGGATGATATTCGGTCAGCCATGGAAAGCAGTAATCTCACGGTCTTGGCATTGCTGGATTTCAGTAATGCTTTTAATACTGTTGATTTCGATGTTTTGCTTGGCATTCTATGCTCTCTTAATATATCTCCATCGGTGGTTGACTGGTTTCGTAGTTACCTGTTCGGGCGCCGGCAACGTATTAACATCGGAGAGAAGTTGTCTTCCTGGTGTAGTACTTCTGCCGGGGTACCACAGGGTGGCGTTTTATCCCCTTTACTTTTCGCAGTTTTTATAAACTCAATCTCCAATGAACTAATTTCTTCCTACCATCTTTATGCAGACGATCTGCAATTATACTCGCGAGCTCCTCTCGGAAAGCTGTCTGAGGCTATTGCTACCATTAATCTTGATCTGGCTCGCATTTGCGATTGGAGCAAGAGGTATGGGCTTATGGTCAACCCTGTAAAGACGCAGGTAATTGCAGTTCTAGAATGGTTTCTAGGATTGACTGGACGTGTGTTCCCCAAGTTCTTTTTGACAATTCAGTAATTCCCTTCAGTGAGAAAGTTAAAAACTTGGGGATACTCATCGACAAGAGCTTCTCTTGGACTGCTCAACTGCAAGAAGTCAGCCGCAAGTTGTTTTCATCTGCTGCAACTTTGAGGAGACTGCGTAACTTTCTTCCGACTGCCACTAAGATTGCGCTTGCACAATCTCTTCTTCTTCCCATCCTTGATTATGCTGATGCCAGCTATCTTGACCTTACTCAAGAACAACTCGATAAACTTGAGCGGCTTCAAAATTTTTGTATAAGGTTCATATTTGGATTGCGCAAATATGACCATGTTTCCGAATTTCGTGTAAAGCTCAAGGTTGCCAATTCGCCTTCGCCGGAATGCTCATATTCTTTCTCTTTTGTTTAATGTGCTCTTTACTCCTTCCACCCCTCTTTACCTGAAGGATCGTTTTCAATTTATCTGCGATTCCCACACAAAATCTCTAAGGTCATCTGATAACTTGCGACTTAAAATGCCAGTGCATTCCACAACTTTCATGGATAAATCTTTTACTGTCCAAGCTGCTCGTCTGTGGAATGCATTGCCTGACTCAATAAAACGTTCTCAGTCGTTGCCTGTTTTTAAAAAACTTGTCAAAGAATATTACCTGTCGCTGTGATTGTGCTCTTGGTTTTTTGACGTAATGTCCTATGATTGTTGTACATCATTTATTTTCATTGCTTATATATTAAGTATGTATGTATTTATGTATCTATTATTTAGCATATGTATGTATTTTTATTTTTAGTAAGAATTATTGTATAAATGTTATGTTCATAGTTGGTATTGTCGCACCACTGACAACCCCATATCATGTCCAGGTAATCTCTGTCCATTCCAGGTTGCCTGGAAGAGATCGCGGAAAGCGATAAGGCCGCCCATTGTATGTTTTTAGTATTAAGTTTCTGTTTTTCTTGTTTATAATGGTGTACAATAAAGTGTATATAAATAAATAAATAAATAAAAACTATACCTAAAACAAAGGAGCGCCAATGAAACGGCGCGAACAGCTGTCACACATCACATCATCAGCCTATTAATGTTCCCACTACTGGGACACAGGCCTCCTCGCGTCCACCACGCGGGCCCAGTGCGGGTTGGTGGATGTCACATGTCTTCGAATTTATGGCTCTAGGACATGCCGGTTTCCTCACGATGTTTTCCTTCACCGTTTTGAGAGCAGTGGTGATGAAATAATTTACACAAAGTAAAGCGCCTGCCTGGGCTCGAACCCACGACCTACAACTTGTAAGTCGCTGCCGATACCACTGGGCCACCACTGCTCTCCAACAGCTGTCAACTTTAATGGAATTATAATTGCCTTGAAAATACACTGTAACACACAAGCGAAGTTCTAGGCATAATAATTTATTGTATTAAAATTAGTTCATTAGTCGTGAGTAAATCCATCACGTTCCAGGCTAGCATTTTTTTTTAGATCCTTCTCTGTGTCCACTCGGTATTTTCCAGATACAGGGGCCTATGCTGATATATTTTACTGTTTCACAGATTATGGTACTACTAACACAGCGCGGGATCTTCAACGGGCTTATAGACAAAGTGATGAACGCGAAATACCAAGCGGAGCAGCCAGCCGAACTAGAAGACAAGGTGCGCGCGGAGAAGGAGTACGTCAGCAAGTCTATCACACTGCGTGAGTACATGCATTATTTGTTATATTTTATTAATAATTATGTTTAGTTAACTTTTTGTACTTATGTTTAATTTGTATATTTGATCTATCTATATCTTATTAATTGCTTGATAATAAAGAATAATTATTTATTTTAAAAGTCTTTAAAGACCTTTCAAAGGCGTGCCAGGAGCGGAGCCAACTCGCAAAAGCTTTACATATTTAAGGTGTCAAAACACCAACCGACTATTGTCCCTGTATGCACTATGTAACTGATAGATAGATAGATAAAACATTTATTTAGTGCACACAAACGACACAGCACAACACGCAAAATCGCATTTTTTTTTTAATAAATTTAAAAAAATAAAAAAGAAAAAAAAACATACAAGAAATAAAAATTTACATAGTAACATACCTCAAATAGTGGGTATACCACAGAACAGAGAAGACAGTAGAAATCGCATATAGCTTTATTAGTATCGGAACCAGCGTACCCAAACTCACACATATACAGATTAATTGTATTTCATAACACTAAGAAATCTTTGGTGTGATTGGTAGTTTAATTTTTAGGTGAAAGTAGAAAATATGTCAGTCGTCGCGTAGTTGAAAATAAACCACAGCTTTATGACAATAGAGTTGGTTTTTGTCTACTCTTTTTGAGTATTTGTTACTTTTTTCGTTTAAAGCGCACACGTAATAGTTTAATGAGCAAGTTACGCTACCCGCCACTAGATGTCACTATAATAAATTCATTTAATTTAAAGCCGTATTTCGTTACCGATAAGATTTATATTTGCGAAATGAGGTCATTACTACTCGTCCTCCTGTAGTGATGTACCATGGTCGTTGACTTATTTATCGACATTCCGTATTATTTTCAAACAAAATACAGTTTAGTTAAAAAAAAACGTTGCCCCACACTAGGAATTTCTCCTGTATCGTGGGTGCGTTTACAAACATATAATTTCACATACACAAACTCCCAGAGCCGGAACAACTATTTGTAGATCATACAAATATTTGTTCCGTGCGGGAATCGAACCCGCGACACGCAGCGCACCAGTCAATCGCTCAACCACTGCGCCAACCGTGCGCCCAATAACTAGAGTCGATAAATATTATTATGTTTGAAATCAAGTTTTTATATAAATTTATTCCAATACTTACGATTTATAGAAAGTATTATTAAGATATTTTATGGTAAACTACTGATCCGATTTTGAAAATGATTCTGTTGATACAAAGATGGGCGTATCTTAGTGTTTTTGCTCTATCAATAGAATTATAGAATACAATACTCTTTATCATGTACACCATGTAAGTTACAGAAAGTATAGACGAAGAAAACATTAAACTGGGTGGCACAATGGGCGGCCTTATCGCTTAAAGCGATCTTTTCAAGACAATCTTTCCATGGATTTAAAAAATGAAAGGAAAGACAGTACTGTACGTATACGTAGTCTTTGGTGTACTATTATTAATTACAAGCTGTGATCGCGGCTTCGCTCCCGTCATCTGTTTGCCAACCCTACCCTACTTACCTTCCTGCCTACCCTACTTACCTTCCTGCCTACCCTACTTACCTACCGACCATATTTGTTTCTATAGTCATCAATCTTTCGCGAAGAATCTTAACACCGTGATTCAGAAAATGACTTCAAATTCACAACGCCATCTATCGAATATCGAGTTCAACTCTCCGAGTATCTGAATTGCGTGTGTTGTGATAATTTTACTTCTTGAACAATTTAAATTCATCTAACTTTTGATAGAGTGAACCGATTGCGATGACACAAAAACTAAGTAATTCTTCAAGGTACGCACAATGTTTATGTATAAAAGTTATTTACATTGGTTTCGTACATGTCACGTGATGCGTGCACAAATAAATAGACAAAAAATCTAAAAATGCCGGAAATAGGTTCTGTTGGTTATCCTTTAACACACTGGCTATTTTTTTGGCAATATTTTCGATGTACAAAAAATACTTTTCTACAGATTTATTATATGTATTGATGATTGATGATGCGATAGACTACACTACAAATGCAATACATCCTACTGATATGGGAAGCTTACGCTTTCGCCTGCGGCTACACTCTTATTATGATTAGCTTGACTAACTTCCTTAATGAACTGATGAAATTTAGGTCTATACACTGTAAGGCAGCTTTTCCTTACCCAACCGGCTAACTCGTGGGTAGTAAGTAGCATGAGACAATTGCAGGGATTAACTCACATGAAGCTGACTGAAGTAAAACACATTTAAGTTTGGTCAACTAATTTAATTCTTCAAGCACACATTCCATCAATACAATAACTTGAGGTTACAAAGTATGAACCACTCACTTTCTGAAGGGATATAGATTACCCACAATATTCAATGCTGGAGATATGATTCCTCAAACAGCATCGTTCTCTGTGTAGCTGTCCGTGAGATTGCTGTATATCAGATGATCACTATAATGCTCGGAACCTTTTGCAAGAGGAGACTGCTGTAGCTTGAACAGCTAGTTGACCATTAGCTTTTTTCTTAAGTATATAAAAATTATAGCTAAAGAGGCATTTGGAGCCCTGCCAAGGAGAAGAAAATTGCATGTTAAGATCAAACGCACATGTGTCATGAAAATGGGCATTCAGACAAATTCAAACCAATACTCACAGCGCCTACTGGATCATTGATTATGATGAGCTTTTCATCTTGACGCTAGCCAGCCTTGCCCCATATAGCATTACGTAACTTTCTGGATCCTTGCCTTTGAGGTTATATTTGGACACCGTCCTCTCAACGCAAGTTCACTCGTAGTAAAGGTCAAGTCATCGCAACTACCAACCTTGAACACTTTACTTTTAAGCCATAGGCCTTTTACTAAATTATCATTTTTTTTATGCAACCAATGTGAAAAGACTTTACAATTAATTATTCTATGTATTGAATTTGTGTGTTTGTTGTATTAAATGATTTCACACAAATAAGATATATATTTTATTAATAACATTTTAAATAGTGTCAAACATACATCAACGCCAGATGTTGCTAATATATGCACTGGCAATTTTTACCCGTTACAGTATCTCCTTTCCCGGTTAAAAAAATTGAGAAACAATTTTTTTTTTTTTATATAGTTACCATCAATGCACACTTTGAAACCAACATACTCCTTGACAGGTATTGAGGCAGTCCAAAAAAAATTATAAGAACTACCTACATTAAGTTTTCTAAAAAAAGAAATAAGTTCTAAACTTATTTATCAAAGTTAAAAGTTTTTAAGTACAAAATGTACTAAACATTAAGACAAAGGACAATGTACTATGTCCAGTTAAACTAACAGAGAAAAAAAAACCATAATTGTTCTCCTCCAAAGCAAATTTGACATACTCAGCAATTGTCACAAAACAGATAGCTATGTTTATAATACATCTATCACAACACAATTGCCAAGCAGTCTAAGTCCAAGTTTATTAGAATCAATGTATGATTCATTCAGAAAATAAGTATTTTAAATGTTTAAGAGTCGGGTTATAATCCTAAAGATTAACCCATATTTTATTTAAGTGTAGACAAATGTCTAATCAAGTTAAGTTTTTACAACAACAGGGAACACTGCCATTGAAACAAAGCAAGTGCTATATTAAGTACCAAGTTGTTGATCAAATGTAAACAAACAAATGTAGGCAAGTACCACATCAAGTTAAGATTCATAATGAAGAGCAACGTTGCTTTTTAAAATAGCAAACGTCACATTAAGTACCCATCCGTTGTATAGATATAGGAACATACCCAATCAAGTTAAGATTCGCAACAGAAAGTAATCACCCCACAACAATATGGAGTGCATTACATTGAGCACCCATTCATTGTATAGATGTGGGTAAATGTCTATTTAAGTTGAATTTTATAAAAAGAAAACTACCAAGTTTTTGCTCATATATGACAAATACCTAATCAAGTTAAGATTCATAGCAAAAAGTAACATTGCTTTCTAAAATAGCAAATGTTACATTAAGTACCCATCCGTTGTATAGATAGGACAATACCTAATCAAGTTAAGATTCGCAACAGAAAGTAAATACCCCCATAACAATAAGGAAAGCATTACATTGAGCACCTATTCGCTGTATAGATTTCAGTAAATGTCTATTCAAGTTAAGATTATAATGAGAATACTACTAAGTTTTTGCATCATTGTGTTACCTTTCATCCTTCCATATACATACATAACCTATAAATGATTGTATATACGAATGAATTTTGAAAAAAAAACCTTATACCCTACCAGCATTCATTCATCCCTTTCTTAATTAAATATTTGCACCTCCATTATTGAATTGGTGCAAATATTAAACCATTAACACAACGATGATTACAACTAGGAGTCTCCATACTTTAAAATAATGTATGTAAATCAATTGAGGACCATTATTGACATGGACAGCTTCAGGCATTCCGTGTACAAGAAACACTTATCTTTTATTATGGCATTGTTTGTTGTATTCCGTATAGGAAACAACATAACATATCTACCATAATGATTAGAGTATAATAATACCACATTGTGTTTCTTTTAGTTGACACCGGAAAAAATAACCTAATAAGCTTATGCACTGTTCACATGTACAAATTTAGGTATGTTGTGTACAATAAACACTAGTATTTTAACCATAGCAGGTGCTTGTTGCTTCCGTATAGGAAGAAATCAACATAACATAGCTACTATGATATTCAGAATTTACTATTTAATTGTGTTTCTTTTAATTGACACAGTATAAACATCCTAATAAGTCACTACAAATTGTTAGAAATATTTTATTTTATTTATTTTAAGATAGGGCGCCAGTGAGATCATCATTAAATAGAAATATAGATGTCCCACAACTTCTCTTAGCATCAGTATCTTCCAAGAGAATTTAGAAATTAAGTTTTATTTATTTTTAGTTTGAATGATTTAGTTTAAAAAATAATCATTTGAGAAATCCTCATTATGTGATTTTAAAAGCGAGCTACAATACATATAATTGTAAAAGTACCTCCTGAATTTACTTTTATTTAAATGAAACAGCTCAGCAACAGGTTTCCGAACACATATGTACCTCATCAGACAATGTATATACGGGTTAGTCCATTATTTTGATGCTTCAAATCCAATACAGACTACACAGGAACCAACACTGCTTGCAAACCATGTCTCCAGTTGATTTATGATCTGTTGAAATATAAAAACATTTAAGTACATGTTTATTAAGTTCTTCTTTATGAAGATATTCAAACAAAGTTGCATTATGCATGTTGTAGGTGACACCTGTCAATTTCACGGTTAACAATTGGCTCTGTAATAAAAATAACTTAAAAATAGTAATCCTGTTTTAAAATCTACAAAACTGTGCTGGTCCAACATGTTAACGAGCAATAATTGCAAGTGAATATTTGCAGCAGCGGGTTATCTCGTCTGTGTGAACGAACCGGTGAATTCGATACCGGTGACTGTTGGTGAATTTGGACTGTAAACAGGGCGAAACTTCTGAACTGTGCATGGAAAAGGATTAATTCACCAAGGAAATACAAATGTGAGTGTAAATTTGTTCTTTAAATAGTGATAGAAGTGTTAAAGAATAACCTTATTATTGAAAAGCGGTTGCTTTTTCAAGAATGTAAACAGATCACAGCTGACTCATCGATATTGTACAAAAACAAACATCTGACCAATCCAAGCGCACCACGAAATCGATGTCACAAATTCTGTCGTTCGGAAATCGAATCTATGAAGTTTAAACACCAGCACTTTGAGACTGCGCTCCGTTACACGCATAGTTCGCATATCAGCGATCTGTTCGCATATCAGCGATCTGTCGCAATATATTTCAATATATCTTGCTATTAAAATATAGTCAGGCGTATCAGTATCAATCGAAATTAAACTATGAATTCATTCTTGGAACATGTTACATTCCGACGCACCCGTACACGCTCGGAACCAAATGATGACATTGGAAACAAATCAAAAAATTTGGACAGTACAACAAATAGCATGCCTGAGTTATCTGAGGACGAAGAGGACGTTCAACTAATCGCCTATAAAGATGAAATCAAAAAACTTCAATCCCAATTACAAAGTGCACATAACGAGATTGAGTTGCTATCGCTGCAAAACAGAGACCTAAAACAGATAAACAATGAATTAATGAAGAAAAATGATTTATTCAAGAACATTGCAAGTAGCCCAATCAAGAAAAAAGTAAAAACACCGTTGAAGAACACTATTAACAGCAGCATGAAAACAAAACAAACACAAACTACAGAATACCCTACATTTAAACTATCTACACAAGAAGACAAGACAAAAATCACTCCTCAAGATATCAAACAGCCGAAGATCCAACTACTTCCTATGAGACATAAAATCTGCATTGTGAGCAGTGAAACATCTGACAGGATTTATAAAATGAGTGAAAGAAGTCAGCTCGCTAGCTATAATAGGTGTCATTATCGCACTCCACGATGTGGTTTAAAACATGTCTTACGTAATATTCATGAAAAAGTTCGTAATTTCACTTTATTTGACTACTGTGTTATAGTTATTGGCGAAGAAGATTTCAGACAAACTAATAACTATATGGAACTTGTTTCATATATCCGGGAAACACTACTCCCATTAAACCATACTAATTTTATTATAAGTCTTCCAACATTTAAATATATGGAGAACAATGCTAATTTAATGTTTAATAGTAGAATAGATATTTTTAATAATTTGATTTACATGGACGCCGAGACGCACAAATATGCGTATATTCTAGACTCAAACCTCAATCTGCCGTATTCATACGACTCATATAACCAACGGTCCGGCAGTATAAATAACAAAGCTCTAAATATTATTGTAACGGACCTAGAGAGCTTTATTTTAAACCTAAACGCACTGAATACTACCTACCAAGATATTGATTGTATACCAAATCTCAGCACGGGTAAAATCATAACACAAAATGATATTTCTGTTGTAAATGACACAAAGCACTGTGATGAGGATAGTTTTTTTCGTGTATAAAAATCTCAATATTATGCATCAGAATATAAATGGCCTTTTAAATAAATCCAACGTATTTACTGTACTGCTAGAGGAACTACATAATTCAGGGAAAATAGTGGATGTATTATGCTTTTCTGAGCACAATATGATACTGTCGGATGTAAACCTATTACATATACCTAATTTTACTTTAGCCACACATTTCACTAGAGAATCCAGACATGGAGGCACATGTATAATGATAAGAAACGGTATTAAATATAGAACTTTGGAGTCTGTTGCGAAATATGGTGTATCCAATATTTTTGAATGCTGTGCAGTGGAACTCACCGACCACAATATTGTTATAATATGTTTATATAGGAGTCCACATAGTACCGAAGTAAAAAGCAAATATGAAATATTTTTTAATAAATTAGACAGTCTGTTAAATTCTTTATCCATTCACTCAAATAAAAAAGTGCTTCTGTGCGGTGACTTCAATATTGATTTGCTAAAAGATACCACAAGTTCGCAGCAATTCAAGCACTTAATAATGGGTTATAATCTTAAATTTGCCGTAAACGTTCCAACTAGATTAAGCAGTGGGACCTGCATTGATAATATAATCCACAATGTGCGAGGAGTTAAAGGAGAAGTTTTGGAACTAGCAGTATCCGATCACACAGCACAATTTTTACGATGTCCAGTTAAACAAACGTGCCTTTTAGACTACTGGCACTGTACAAAACGGGACTACTCAAAAGAAAATATAGAAAAATTCGCAAACTATTTAAAACAATTGTCATTTTCTGATGTTTATGAGGAAACAGACCCTGAAAAAGCATTCAAATTGTTCTATGACTGGTTTAAATTGCTATATGACTTATGTTTTCCTAACATTAAAATAAAAATATCGATGAAAGTAAAACCAAACTGGATTAGTCGCGGTATTAGATTATGTAGCAAGAAAAAAAGAGATTTGTTATGGAAATACAGGTTATCACCGACTGAACATAATAAAACAAACTTCAAAACATTGTCTAACCGACTTAAAAGAATTGTCAATCTCACGCAGAGAGCCCACTATAACCGTTACATTCACTCGGCTAAGAATCGATGTAAGGCAACGTGGAAAGTCATAAATAAAAACAAACATAATTTACCAAATCAAGCCACAATGAGAATTAAATCAAATGATAAAATACTTACCAACCCTCTTGATATAGCAGAGGCTTTTAACAATTATTTTGCGGATCAAGTCAAATCAATTAATTGTTCAAATAATAATAATAATAAATTACCAATAAATACTCCAAATTCGTCCATGTTTATGAAACCAACAATACCACAAGATATTCATAAAATTATTATGTCTTTAAAGAATACTCCCAGCACTGGATATGATGGTATTAGCACAAAAATTATTAAAACAGTATCTACAATAATTGCACCTGTCCTTAGTCACCTGATCAATATGTGCGTCTTGCATGGTGTTTTTCCAAAGGAATTAAAAATTTGTATCATAAAACCGCTTTTCAAAAAAGATAATAAAGAGAACATGTCTTCCTATAGACCTATAGCACTGATACCTATTTTGTCAAAAATATTTGAAAGAGTAATATACAATCAAATCAATTCATATTTCGAGAAAAATAAATTATTTTTCGATTGCCAAAAGGGCTTCCGGAAAAATAAGTCCATTGACATGGCAATCTATGATTTTTTAAAACTCGTTAGCAACAGAGTAGATAAAAGAAAACCGGCTCTGGCTCTATATATGGACATGTCGAACGCCTTTGACCGCGTAGACCATAGAATATTAATTAATAAACTTGACGCATACGGGATTAGAGGTAACATATCAAATTTAATTAAATCATACCTACAAGATAGACAGCAAATAACAGTTATTAATAGAATATGTAAAAAACATGAAACAACATTTAAATCTAGCCCGAGAACAGTGATGTATGGAGTTCCACAAGGTAGCATACTTGGACCTCTCCTATTTATTATATATGTAAATGACTTCCCAAAAGCATCGACCTATCCCATGACAATGTTTGCAGATGACAGCACTCTACTCTTCAACAGTGACCAATTAGATACATTAGAATCAGACATTAACTCTAATATAAAATCAGTTATAAATTGGCTAGAGAATAATAATTTGGTAATAAATTTAGACAAGACAGTAATAATGAAATTTCAACAAACAGTAAATCAAAATTTAAATTTAGATATAAGATATAATGATAAAAGGATTGATGAGACGAATGTGACAAAATTTCTGGGATTAAATATTGAAAGCACATTAAAATGGAATACCCAGATTGACAAAGTATGTAGTAAAGTAAACCAATTTTCTCATGCGCTGCGTATGCTAAGTAAAACGGCCAATCGAAACACCGTACTAACTGCATATCATGGTCTAGTAGCCTCGACATTAAGATATGGCATTATGTTTTGGGGAAACGCCTCTGGTAAAGATATGGTGTTTAAGTGTCAGAAAAGGTGTATTAGAGCGATCTGTAACCTGCAAACCACTGACAGCTGTAAACAATATTTTAAAAGTATGAAAATTTTAACAGTGCCCTCATTGTACATATACCAGACTTCTATGTTCGTCAAAAATAATCTGTATAAATTTGACCGAGTAGGTAGTCAGCGTCGAGCGGATCGGCTACAAACTGTTGGATCTAAAACTGCTTTATACAAGAACAGTATTTTCGTAATGGCTCCAAAATTATACAATAAATTGCCAAAGTGTATCAGAAGTGAGGAAAATGTCAGCCATTTTAAAAAAAAGTTGTTCCTGTTTCTAGTTGAAAAGACGTATTACTCGATTGAAGACTTTTTAAATGACAAATTGTGACTAAATTAAATTTTCTTTGACATTCTTAATAATTAATAATATAATTCAATTACTTTATTATATGCGGCTCATGACATTTTTCAATTGCTTCATTTCTTTTATCCTAATGTTTAATAATTATGATAGTAAAAATAACCTGCTTTTAATATTATATTTGTATGCCGATTATTGGCCGAACATACAGATCAGCCAAAATGTATAAATAACACCTTTTTGTACTTATGTTCACAAATAAAGATTGATTTGATTTGATTTGATTTGATTTGAACAAAAAATACTTTTTTGTTCTAAATATTCAAAACCAATTATCAGTAAAACAAAACATTCATTAGTGCAAAGGTATATAGTTTTAAATAAAAATGTGACTATAACCCCACTTTTAAACTTTTATATAATGCAGGTGTTTCGTTTTTTTTATTTTTAGTTTAAAGAAATGCTTTATGCATGTTGAACAAAACATATGTTTGTTCTATATACTTATCTCTAATTAACAGTTATAATAACTATGTTATAATAGAGTGATTTATATTAAGTTTAGCAAAACGCTTACTAGTGAAAAGGTTTAGTTTGAAAATAAAAATGTGACTAACCGCACTTTGAAATTTTATATAAAGTTAATGTTTTGCTATTTTAAGAATGAAATTAAACAATATTGAAGTTAACCAATAGTTTGGTTAAGTTCTTAAGTTAGTATTAAAGTTATTCTAGACACAAAATTAAAAATTAAGTACTTCAGTAAAACTTCATGCCCCACGTTGGGCGCCAATTGTAAGGCAGCTTTTCCTTACCCAACCGGCTAACTCGTGGGTAGTAAGTAGCTTGAGACAATTGCAGGGATTAACTCACATGAAGCTGACTGAAGTAAAACACATTCAAGTTTGGTCAACTAATTTAATTCTTCAAGCACACGTTCCATCAATACAATAACTTGAGGTTACAAAGTATGAACCACTCACTTTCTGAAGGGATATAGATTACCCACAATATTCAATGCTGGAGATATGATTCCTCAAACAGCATCGTTCTCTGTGTAGCCGTCCGTAAGCTTGCTGGATATCAGATGATGACAATTATGCTCGGAACCTTTTGCAAGAGGAGACTGCTGTAGCTTGAACAGCTAGTTGACCATTAGCTTTAACTATGTATAAAATTATACCTAAAGATAGCATTTGGGGCCCTGCCAAGGAGAAGAAAATTGCATGTTAAGATCAAGCGCACATGTGTCATGAAAATGGGCATTCAGACAGATTCAAAATAATACTCACAGCGCCTACATCATTGATTATGATGTGCTTTTCATTTTGACGCTAGCCAGCCTTGCCCCATATAACATTACGTATACTTTTAGGTCCTTGCCTTTGAGGTTATTTCTGGACACCGTCCACTCAATGCAAGTTCACTCGTAGTAAAGGCTCAAGTCATTGCAACTACCGATCTTGAATACTTTGCTTTTAAGCCATAGGCCTTTTACTAAATTATCATTTTTTATGTAACTAATTTGAAAAGAATTTAATAATTTATTAATTTGTATGTTGAATTTGTGTGCTTATTGAATTAAATGATTTCACACAAATAGAATATATTTTATTTAAACTTTCATCTATGTCATACATATGTCAGCGCCATCTAGTACCCAAATGCTCAAACAATCGATCAGCGACACAACTAACCGAACTTGTTTGGCAAAAAGGAGGCAGATGTCGCTAACATACATAGTGTGAACAAAATCAACGCCAGATGTTGCTAATATATGCACTGGCAATTTTTACCCGTTACAATATGACACGTTTGATGTAGTTTTTGAACTTTCCATCGGTCAGTTCTATAACTGACTTAGGCAACTTGTTATAAAAGCGTATACTGTTTATAAGAAAAGACTTGCTAGTTTTCGTTAATCTGAATTTTGGTATTACAATTTCGTGCTTACTGCGTGTATTTAAATTATGGAAGTCACTTCTAGTTTTAAAAAGCCCTCGATTTTTGCGGACATACAAAATACATTCCAAAATATAAAGTGAAGGTAGAGTCAGTATATCGATCTCTTTAAATTTTTCTCTGAGGGACTCGCGAGGACCCATTTTATGAATCGCGCGGATTGCCCTCTTTTGTAAGATAAAAAATGAGTCAACGTCTGCTGCTGACCCCCACAGCAGAATGCCATAAGACATAATACTGTGGAAATAAGCATAGTCTAGCTGTGGCTACATCGGTTAACTGCCTTATCTTCCTAACTGCATAGGCAGCCGAACTTAACCTGCCCGAAAGAGTTCTAATGTGCGCACTCCACTGCAATTTTGAATCGATAGTAATCCCCAAGAATACAGTTTTCGTTATTATTTCAAGATTTTTGCCGTCAACATTTAGATTTAGGTCACGTTGAGGTACATTTGGTAAAGAGAACTTTAGACATTTTGTTTTTTTCGCATTCAGTAAAAGATTGTTAGCTGCGAACCATTCCGAAAGAACAATCAGACTTTCGTTGGCATATACGACATCCGTATCTTTCCTATCTATTTTAAAAATTAGCGAAGTATCATCAGCAAATAGAATTATATCCGATAATTTGGCCATCATAAAAGGGAGATCATTAATGTAAACAAGAAAAAGGAAAGGGCCGAGAATTGAACCTTGGGGCACGCCCATTTTGACTAGAGACCCGGAGGACGTCGCCCCATTAACATTTACTTTTTGCTGTCTGTTTGATAAATAGGTACAAGATCAGCAGCTTGTCCTTGAATTCCGTAGTGTTGTAATTTACAGATCAGTGTGTTGTGGTCGACGCAGTCGAACGCTTTTGACAGATCACAGAAAATGCCAATAGCATCCTGGGACTTCTCCCAAGATTCCAAGATGTGGCTGATGAGTTTTACTCCCGCGTCCGTTGTCGACCTACCTTTCGTGAAACCAAACTGCTGACTATGCAGGATCCCATTTGAATTGGAATGAGACAACATCTAGTCCAGCATGATTTTTTCATAGATTTTACTCAATGCTGGTAGCACGGATATAGGTCTATAATTAGAGGGATCGCTCTTACAGCCTGATTTGAAAATTGGTACTACTTTACTGTGTTTCATTAAGTCAGGAAACGTGCCGCTGTCCAAACATTGATTGAATATGCCTGTTAGGACAGGAGCAATTGAGTCAATAATATCTCCAAGAACCCTAACGGATATCCCCCATAAGTCTTCAGTGTTTTTTATATTGAGACTTTTGAACGCGTTTTTAATTGTATCAATGCATATTGGTTTAAATTTAAAGGTTGGTATGTATTTAGTAAAGTAATCCTTAAGGGTACACTAGTCGACGGCACGAACTATTTTGTGCGCGGAGTTGAAATGCATTTTATATCAACCGACAACACGTGCGGAAGAGATAGATGCTGTGATGACCAGTAGGAAGCTATTTCGCGTAAGAATACACACTTTTGCGAATTTGTAGAGAAATGGATAATGATTTAGGACGAAACCGAGTGCGCGAAATTTTATAAACAGACCTTTGGCAGTCTGGATATCATGAAAAAACGACTAAATGTATCTGTTCAAAATAAAATTATTTACATTGTTGAACTAATAATCTATCCTTGTATGGCGTTTTGCAATTTATGCTTATGGTATTTATTTGCGCCCAAAAATGCGTTAAAATTAGTGTCGAAATGTGGAACTTTCGACGCTCATAACTTTCAAATAAATATATTTTTGATTTTTTTGGCTCCATACAGGGCTAGATAATGATGAGACATATTGATATAATTTTTTATTTTGAACGTACATCGTCATACAGTGGAGTTATCCCTAGACTACCTTTGTATGCAAGAATTTTCGACTAGTGTAACCTTAAGAAGAGCTGCAGCCAATTTAGATGAGGAGGGAAGTGACTTCGTAACCTCTAACGGAATGTTGGTAAAGAAATTTTCTAATGTCTCAGCGACTTCTTGCTTATCAGAAATGGTTTGATTAGATATTTTCTCGATCGATACGATCTCGTCAATATTATGTAAACAATCCTGAAAAAATTACAAACAAAAATATAACGACAAAACAAAATATCAACTTTATAAACATTGAGTAGAAGACTTGCCCGACAAGTTAAACGATTTTTTTTAGATCCTCTTCGTGCTTGATAAATATAGCAGGGATAGTAGCTGCTTTCTTCACGTGGATTTTGCAGTTTTTTGTCCACGTGAACTGGTATTCCTTAATTTTGGCCATCTCTTTGGTTTTCTTTAGAAGACTTTTATTGAATACTGATAAGTGCTCATTAACATACGCCGGAACACCTTTGCCCTGAATTTCCAGGTCCTTGGTTGACAGGCGACGTTTACGTGCTTGAGAAATAATGTTGTCTTTCAGCTGACGATTGCGCTTTTCGCTACTATATTAGACTTCGCAGTAACTCTGTTCACTTGAAGAATATCATCCTTTGTTACTTCTATATCAGTATGTTTACTTATCTTTAAGATAATTTCATTCAAGTTTTCATCTTTATGTTCAGGTATGCCAACAATTTCAATATTCAGTTGCCTTTCACGTTGCTCGTTTGCGTTTACATCAGATCTTAGTTTCCTATTCTGGTCCTTGATTTCCGCCAATTCAGTTTTAAGAGTATTTAAATTCTTCAATTCTTTAGCATGAACTTCGAGTTTCTTCTTTACGTCTTCATATTCGTTGCTGTGGAATTGCATCGACTTTTGAAGTGAATCAAGTCCCTCTGCCATCTTGGTCTGTCTAGACGCCAAACTATGAACGGTATTTTTCATCTTTGTATATTCTTCTCTGATACCGGCTATTTCAGACTTTAATTCCTGGGTGCTTTGGTTGAGGTTCTTCATCGTCCAAATCACAAAAAAAAATTGTCCAAAAAACGAAAAAAATGGTAGTCCGTTGGAGCAAGGTCTGGCGAATACGGAGGGTGACGAATGGTTTCTTATTAGTTCCTGTAGAGTTAATACGGTTTCTCGTGCTGTATGAGGTCTCGCGTTATCATAGAGCAATAATGGTGAAGATCGATTCATGAGTCGGGGCTGTTTCACAGCTAGTTTTTCATCATGGTTCGGAGTTTAGCACAGTAGACATCTGCCTTTATTGCTTCACCAGATCGGAGAAAGCTATAGTGAATAACACCATGCTTTTTTTTTTTTTTTTTATTTATTTATTGATAGGCTCGCGTTTGACCACTATCTCGCCTGATGGTAAGCGATGATATGGTCGACGGTGAAGCACGCTTGCCTAGAAGTAACCTATTCACTCTTGACTTGAAGGCCCCAAGGTTGTAGCTATCAGGAAACAAAGACTCCGGCAGGGAATTCCACTCCTTAGCTGTGCGTACAATGAAAGTATTCGCAAAACGCTTTGTACGTATGGGTGGGATGTCCACCATGTATCGGTAGCGCATTGCCGTGCGTCTTGTTGTCCGGTGATGGAAAGGGCTAGGCGGAATCAAATTGTGCAGTTCCATCGCACACTCCCCGAAATGTAACCGATAAAAAACCGACAGACTGGCCACTTGGCGTCGATGTTCAAGGCTCTGGAGCTTTGAGGCGACCAGTGCATTGTGGCCGATAAGCCTCTTGGCCCGTTTGTCAATCGACTCAAGTGCATCAAGTTGATATTTGGCAGATCCGTCCCAGAGGTGAGAGCAGTACTCCATGCATGACCGAACTTGCGCTTTATACAAATTGAGCAGCTGTTCAGGCGTGAAGTACCGTCTCACCTTTGCAAGGATCCCCAACTTTTTTGCAGCAACTTTTTTGCAGCAACTGAGCCTTTGCCTCAATGAATGGACCAAAATTGAGGGTCGATGTTAAAGTAACACCAAGAAGGTCGAGATGGTCAGTTATCGGCACGGTTACACCACGGAAAGATGGAGCCGGGTGGAAAAGGCTCTTTTTTGCGGAAAAAAGACACGCCTGGGAAGACCCACAATTTAAATGCAGCTAAGAAGCTGCATTGAAATTGACTAGATTGGCATCGCCCCATTCGGAGACTGCCCCCAAAGACAGGTTCAAGCGCTCAACCATGGCCTCCCGGAGAGACCGGATCTCAGTCCCAGTAGCCCGTGCGCCAGACACGTATCTCTCAGCAACCGTGCTGTCGTCTGCGTACCCAAAGGTTCCGGGTTTTAGCAGGTCATTTATGTGCAGCAAAAACAGTGTAGCCGAGAGCACCGACCCCTGAGGGACTCCGGCATTAATACCTAGCTGACCGGACGAGCAGCCATCGATAACCACTCGGATGGACCTCACCCTCAGGAAGTCAGCAATCCAGTCACACAGACCACTAGGCAGACCGAAGGAAGGAAGCTTACCAATAAGGCTCTCATGCCAGACCCTGTCGAAAGCCTTTGAGATGTCAAGGGAGACAGCAAGCGCTTCCCCGTGCCTCTCGATGGCCTCACTCCAGACGTGAATGGCATACGCTAGAAGATCCCTAGTTGACCAATTTCGGCGGAAGCTGTATTGGCGGTCACTGAGGATGTCGTTGTCTTCTAGGTATGCCAGGAGCTTATTGTTCAGCACACGTTCCATACTCTTACAGAGGATGGACGTTACCGAGATGGGCCTGTAGTTTGCCGGGTCAGCCCGACTACCCTTTTTGTGGACTGGCTGAACGTTAGCTTGCTTCCAAGCCTTCGGCACCTTTCCAGTCACTAACAAAAGGCGATATAGGCGTGTCAGGATCTGAGACAATTCAGGCGCACAAGTTTTCAGTCAATATTCTAATGATCCAATATTGAAAAAACACTATAAAATCTATGAAAAAACTTTAAAACATATATGCAATAAATCAAAAAACTAGAATGTATTCAGGAAATTAAAAATTCAACTAACAAAACAAAGTCAATGTGGAAAATTATTAAAGAGCGTACAAATAAAAACCTTCAAAAAACACAACAAAAAATTACATTACATTGATGGTCCACGATAAACTTACGTCGGACCCAAAACAAGTTTCAAACTCATTCAATGATTTCTTCGCATCAGTGGGACAAACAAGGCAGAGTGGGGACTCAGAGCCGTGCGGCCGACCTGTGCTACAACCAACTGATAACACTATGTTTTTAGATCCACCCACACCGCAAGAAATAAAAGTATTATTAAAAATCTCAAAACCAAATACAGTCACGGATTAGATGAGCTTCCCCCCATACTTATAAAAACATGTGCTGAAGAGCTTACACTACCGTTTTATTTATTAATTAAGCAATCATTTTCTGAAGGGATATTCCCAGACGTGTTAAAAAAATCCTTAATAAAACCCATTCATAAGAAAAACTCGAAGTCAGATCCAAACAACTACCGACCAATTGCACTTTTATCAACATCATCTAAGATATTTGAAAAAACAATGTGCAAACGCGTTTACAACTTTTGCGAAAAATTTAATGTTTTTGATGATTGCCAGCACGGTTTTCGGAAAAACCGCTCCACAGTTTTGGCAACGTATAAATTTGCACAAGAAATATTGAACGTTTTAAATAATAAAAAATATGCGATTGGTATCCTACTGGATCGCATTCCGCTGCGCGCGCGCTTGACGTACGGTCGTGTCATAAAGGAATCTGTAACTGTAAGCAGCACCTTCTAACTATCGCATTTCTGTACCAATACGTAAAAATGGTGCAATGTAAAAAATGTAAACTATTTGTGTCTCTGACCAAAGATGACATAGTGAAGTGTAAGGGTGTATGTGACGCGGTGTATCACAAAAAATGTGTGCAAAGTAACAAGCAATTCTTAGCAACGGCAACCTGTGATGACTGCCAGCAAGCGAAAGGTAGTCCCGTGCAGGCGAAGCCAGCACAAGATCCAAAACCTGCGATAAGTGTTAATGAAGCATCAGGCGACAATGTACTGGTTGAAATAAATAAGAAGCTGGAGGTACTGTACAGTGTTGAAAAAAAAATAGTTGAACTTACTGCCACCGTTGAATTTTATTCGGAAATGTACCAAACTTTGATAGAATACAAAGAAGAATCTCAAAATAAAATCAAGTCTTTGGAGCAAAAAAACATCTATCTGGAGAAATGCAATAAAGCCCTGGAAGAAAGAGTACAAGAGTTGGAGATTAGGGAGAAAGAAAAGAATATAGAAATACCCGGATTAGAAATGCACAGTCAGGAAAATATTAAATCGGTGGTAGGAGACTTGGCTCAAAAGCTGAATTTGAACCCAAATGATATTGAAGACGCACAGAGGGTAGGTCAAACCAAACCCGGCGACACAAAACCCAGAGTTGTATTGGTGGCACTTCGCTCTAAAAGTGCTCGCAACGAATGGATGTTAGCGAGAAAGGAACAAAAAATTACCAACAATAAAGTCTACGCCAATGGCAGCGATAAGCGAATATTCATAAATGAAGATCTGCCAAAGTATAAGCGTCAACTTTTATGGATTGTAAGAAACCAACTAAAGCCAAAAGGTTTTCAGTACATCTGGATCCAAGACTCCAATATTCTTGCTAAAAAGAATAGTGAAGAAAAAAAGATCTTTAACATAAGATCGGAAGAAGATTTAAAAAAGTTCGAATAAATACTCGCGATTAGCGAGGCGAGCACACACTAGGCGAATTCTTCTCAATATTAAAATTCGATCGAACATATGATTTTCCTAATAATGTTGCATTTAAAAGATACTACGACATACCATCATTAAATAATGATATAACTCTCAATGAAGGGTGCCATCATATTTTGCATTTGAACATAAGGTCAATTCGGAAACACTTCAATGAACTACTAGTCTTGTTGGAAGAAAACAATTATAAAATGGATATAATAATACTTAGTGAAATAAATATTAAGAAGGAGGAACTATCATTCTATCAGATACCGGGATATAATACACACATACGCACAAGAGAAACTACCAGAGGGGGAGGAATATTGATATACGTAAAAGAAAGCCTTAGCTTCAATGCTCAAAGAGTGGAGAAAGAAGCCTTAGAAATACTACATGGCCAGCTTATAACAGGAAAAAACATAACACATGTAATTGCTATTTACAGACCACCTAAGAAGAATAAGATACATTTTATTGAACAATTAGAGACTATCGTCAGATCTATCTCTGCATCTGAAAACGTTATTGTGATTGGTGACACAAATATAGACATCCTGGATGATGTAGTAAATCCAACTGCAACAAAGTACAAAAACACCTTGTGTGGATGCGGCCTCCAGTGCTTAATACCGAGTACAGAGGTAACACGCGAGGCAATCGTGGACGGACAACTACAGGCGTCTTGCTTGGATCATGTATGGGTGCGAGCGGGACGTAGCGAGTGCGGTTCGTCGTCGTATGTGCTCGAGACGCACATCTCCGATCATCATGCCGTCGGGCTGGCGTTGGCTACGAATGTAAACAATAATACGTGTTTAGAGGTGATTAGTGGTAACAAAACGCGTGAAGTGATTAGTGACAAACTTGTAAAGCAAAAGCTGGATGCATTTGACTGGACGCAGCTACTCGTGGTGTCATGCCCATTATTGTTGTTTCAAAAATTGTGTGCAGTGTTTTCCCAAATATATAAAGAAAGTACGGTTACCGTCACTAATTATAATAAAAGAATAACACAGCCCTGGATAGATAAATACTTGTATAACATGTTGTGTCGTAGGGACAACTTATTTAGAATATGGAAAGCATCACCAAAAAATATGAATAAGCGATTAGAATATACAAAATTTAGAAATAAGGTAAATAAAATGGTAAATGAGGCAAGAAATAGATATAAACAAGCAGAAATAAAGAAATGTCAGGGGAATTTTAGAAAAATATGGGAAAACATTAATTCATGGTTGGGTCGAAACAAAACTAGTCTAGATGATGTGATTTTAAGGCATTTAGGGAAGACAGACAGCATTACTGAAATCTGTACAAATTTTGCAAAAACTTTTACCCGGGAAATTCAAGGTATTAAACACTTTTGTAACATAAATTTTTTTGACAGAAAGAACTATGTAAAGCCGAGTGAGGTGAGTTTTAGATATATTCCTGTAAGTTCGTCAGATATAGAAAAAGTAATAAATACACTGTCGTGTGAGAAAGCACCAGGTCTGGATGGAGTGAGGGTAAAAGACATCAAATACCTACGAAAGCAATTAAGTCCTATTTTAGCTAAATTCATCAACATGTGTTTGACTGGAGGTTTCTATCCTGATGAGTTAAAGAATGCAATTATACGCCCTATCTATAAGTCTGGAAGCCACTTGGAATATGTAAATTACAGGCCCATTGCCACACTGTCTGTCATTGATAAAATAGTAGAAAAAGTCATTGTTAGCCAAATTAATAAATTCTTAGAGAGTCATGCTATATTGTCAGACACACAGTATGGTTTTCGGAGAGGGCGCAGTACTGTATCGGCCCTAACAGCGTATAGTGATTATGTTAATGAGTGCCTAGACTCTGGTAAGCAGCTGATAGCACTTTTTATTGATTATAAGAAGGCATTCGACACATTGGACCACGACATACTACTACAGGCGATGGATGAATGTGGAATACGTGGTCCCACCAAAAATTGGTTCCAAAATTATTTGACCAATAGGAAAATACGCACGATCATAGCTAATGTGACTGGTGAAGAGGCAAGTGTGGATCTCGGTGTGCCGACCGGATCGGTGTTTGGGCCCGTGGGTAACATAATGCACGTGAACAGTGTGTCGAATGTCGTAAATAAGTGTAGAGTGTTTATGTATGCAGACGACATGTGTGTGGTTTATGCTTCGAAGGATATCTCGGCGGTACAACAGTACGTACAAGAGGACTTCGAACTTATCACCAAATGGGCACACGATAACGGTATTATATTAAATCTGTCCAAAACAAAATGTATGCATATATACTCGCCACATAATCTTCGAGCTAGAAATGTATGCAGAAAGGATCTTGATGTAATAGGACATACATATGAGTGTCTGCATAGGGACAAGGTTAACTGCGTATGTATGAAACTGGAGTATGTTAGCACATTTAAATATTTAGGCCTTAGTATTGATTCAAACTTTAATTGGAAAACGCATGTGGCTGACATTTGTAACAAGTTGAGATCTGTATTAGGGCAGTTCTACCGGTTAAACAATGTGGTGAATAAACAGACGCTATTGATTGTATATTATGCACTTGCTGACTCATTAATTAGTTATGGACTTATTGTATATGGGCGAACGTTTAAAACTTATTTACAAGACATAAAAAAATTACAGGTAAGACTAATCAAGTTCCTAGTTAGCAAAAAGGTTAAGAAAAAATGTAATCAAGAATATGAAAAATTATTCCCTATTTGTAAAAGAACGTTTAGTTAAAGAAGGTTGATTATTTAATAAGCCTAGAACACTATTTAAGTGATGAATTTAAAGTTCCTATTGAAAATAAATATAATACAAGAAGTGTAAGGGAGAAAAGACTAGTGCAACCGAAAAGAAATAATTATTATGGAGAAAGAATTTCAAGGTATTTAGTGCCAAAAGTACTGAATAAAATAGATATGCTAAGATGCAGCCCTAAATTAAGCAAAGGTATATTAAAATCAAGATTGAGGAGTTTATTTCTCGGTAACGAGGATTTAGCCGCTGCCGAGAAATGAATTCATATCTTGTATCCTAAAGTGGTAACAGTTGCTCGGTAGTTTTAAGGTCAGTTGTTAATAGTATAATTGTAACATTTGTATTTAAAAACAAGCGCTTCTCGCCATCAAACTTAAAAGTTTGGCGAGTAAATTGTAAATTATAAAAATACGTAAGTTTATGAAAAACAATAAAAAAAAAAAAAAAAAAAAAAGGATATGACTAAGGCATACGATAAAGTGATATATAAAATCTTATTAGATAAATTATATGGTATCGGTGTACGAGGAATAACCCTTGAATGGTTCGCATCATACTTAAAAAACCGAGAACAATTTTTAGAAATAGAACACTGGGATCACAACACCGGAGAATTAAGTCTAATACGCTCTAATGGTATTTGCATAGAACATTCTATTCCACAGGATGGTGTTGTCGGGTGCTCATTGTTTTTAACCGACTTCGCAAAAAGGAGGAGGTTATCAATTCGATTGTATTTTTTTTTATGTGCGTTACCTCAGAACTTTTTATTGGGTGAACCGATTTTGATGATTCTTTTTTTATTCGAAAGCTGGTGTTTGTCATGTGGTCCCATTTAATTTTCATCAAGATTTGATGAAGAACTTCGAAGATATACATCAGAACTCTTCAATAAATAACGGCAAATCACTCGGTATAGCTGCAATCGCATATTTTTTTATTGTTTACACTATTTCATAACATATCATCACACTGGTACGCTTTAAAGGAGTACGCAGGTGTGAACAGTTCACCCTGCTATACTCTCATTCCACCGGTTTTGTTTATTTTAGTTTCATGTTATTGGGTTAATCTATTCTGGCTTCACTTTGGGCGTTTTAGGTACCTAGCCTATAGAACTGGTCCATTATGTACCACAACTAAAGAGTGAAAAATAAAAAACTTTTTACAAAAATTACAACCGACTTCCAAACAAAAACACTACAAAGTGAAAAATAACTTCAATTTCGGAAGTCGGTGTCAAACAAAGAAACGAAAACAGGAACACCGGCTTTCGAAATTGAAGTTATTTTTCACTTTGTAGTGTTTTTGTTTGGAAGTCGGTTGTAATTTTTGTAAAAAGTTTTTTGATTTACATCAACGATCTCCCTAAAATTATAACGGAGTCGTGTGTACTGTTTTCCGACGACATTTCTATAATGACTTCCTGTATTTACTCTCAACAACTACATGTGAATCTCAATAATGTAATGCTTAATATACAAAACTGGATGAAAGATCATAACCTAGAAATCAACTTTTCGAAAACAAAAATTATGCAATTTAGGCCTTATCAGAAAAACCTTTAAAGATTAATTTTACTTTTAACGGTACAAATTTAGAATGCGTTGAGAGTTTTACTTTGTTAGGTTTGGACTTAGACATTCATATGACATGGAAAGCACACATCCAGAAAATAAAATCTAAATTATCCAGCTTCATTTACGCATTACGTGAGCTCAAAAAAACAACCGACTTGAAAACAGCACTATCTACATACTATGCATACGCATATTCATGGCTGAAGTACGGAATAATTCCCTGGGGAAATAGTGTAGATGGCAACGATTTGTTTATTCTACAAAAAAGAATATCAGAATATTGGTTCACATTGCTAACGATGAAACGTGTAGACCGCATTTCAGGCAATTAGAAATCCTAACTCTGCCATCAATCTACATTCTAGAAAGTTGTAAATTTGTGATACAGAACCCAAACTTCTACTAAAAAAATACTGAACAAGATCGCCGATATGCACCGCGTTCACGATATGAAAACACACTCGTAGTACTATCATCAAAGTTAAAATTACATAGCACGGGTCCTAAAATAATGTCTATAAAAATATATAATAAAATACCGAACGACATAAAAGTTGAGAAAAACGACAAAATATTTATTAAACGCCTCAAAAAATGGTTGGTTTATAGATGCTATTATACATTGATCGAATTTTTGAATGATGACTTTCGTACATGACTATCAGAGACGTTCACATTTTGATTTGACATGCTAATTATTTAATTCTGTTTTGTCATATTGTATTTTGTTTTCTTTTATTTTATGACATTACCATTTGTTTAGATTTTTTATTTTGATTGACTTTTCACCATTTCATTTTATTTTATTTGACTTGTATCTAAACCTTGACATCTATTCTATTTTACAATTTATTCTGTGGCATCATAATTATAATTACAGTTAATACTTAAGTAAAATTATTCAAAATTACTTAATTTTAACAATAGTTCAAGTAATCATTAAAATTCGAGCAATCACAAACGACCTTTAATATTCAAAACGAGAACCAATAACACAAAAACCCAAATAGCACCATATGGAACGAACTTACTGCAAAGTAGCGAAGGTACAGACAACCTTACCGTGCGACAATTTAGGAGCCAAGGATCGATACTCGTTTTTTTTTTTTTTTTTTTTTTTTTTTTTTTTTTCTACGGGGCATCTCGTAGTTCGGTCAAAGCGACTGACAACTACTTAACCGGGCTTTCCCTGTGGAGACTAAGCTATATAGCCTCCAGCCAGGCACAAATTTCTAAACCTAAGCGACAACGCCGAGGGCTACCCCCTGTGGGGTCGAACCTCGGCTCAGGGCGTCGCTGGGGGGACAACTAAGGCTGGATCTTATTAAAGTGATTCTACCATTCGTTCGGAATAAGCCTACGTGGAGAAGAACGGACAAGAAACTCCAATTTAACTAACTAGAATTTAACTACGGCACAGCATTTCGCGGGCTGGCTTGTATATCTTGACGGGGACGTCGCGACGGGCCTCGGCGGCGAGGACGGATCGAAGGCGGTCTGTGTTTGAAAATTGTGCTGGTCTCTTTCTTGCTCTCTTGGAGCAGGGTAGTGGCGTCATCGGGGATGGAGAGAGCGAGCCTTGGTCGGCGAACTTTAGAGATTTGGGAGAGTTCATAGCGGGAGGCCGCTTGAATTAGGGGATTGCTGTGGTTGACAGCTTTGTCGAAGAAGCTCTTTGAAATGCGCTTCATGAATTGTTGAATAGTGGGGATTTTCAAATTGACATGGAGTTCCTGGTTACGAACGTACCAGGGGGCTCCCGTGATTTTACGGAGGAATCGGTTTTGTATAACCTGAAGCTTGTGAATGTGGTGGGGCTTAGCATGCGCGAACACTACGCAGGCATAGGTCATGATGGGACGGATAACCGCAGTGAAGGTGCGCAGCTTGCACCTAAGTGACAAGCCACTGCTTGCGTTTATCATCCCATGAAGTCTGCCCATAGCAAAGGCGGCTCGCGAGCGCGCCGCCTTAATGTGCTTGGCGAAAGTGAGGTGGTTGTCTAAGGTCACGCCTAGGTACTTGGCTTGCTCTTCCCAGGGGATCGGCTTGCCGTACATAGTCACTGTTTTGGTGGGTCGGGTTTTTGTGGAAAGGCTACGAGGCTTCGAGAAAATGACAGCCTGGCTCTTTTCGGGATTGACTTCTATTCTCCAGAGGCGGAACCACTTGGACAGGGCGTTGGCGGCTCTCTGGATTTTTTGGGCGATGGCATTGGGTGCTTTGCCAGCGTAATAAAGGGCCGTGTCGTCAGCGAATAGTGCCAACTGGCCCTCTTTGGGTTTTGGGATATCGCTGGTGTACAGCGTAAAAGATATAGGTGATAGTACGCAGCCTTGAGGGACTCCGGCTCGTATGGGGTGAGGGGAGGAGAGTTCTCCCTCGACTCTATAGCGGAAAGTTCGGTCCGACAACCAGTCTCGAATGATGAGCACGAGACGATCTGGCACGCCAAGTTTGTATAGCTTATAAATTAAGCCATTGTGCCAGACTTTGTCGAACGCTTTCGCTATGTCGAAGAACAAGGCACCCGTCATCAGACCACGCTGGAAGCCAGCACTAGTGTGTTCAACGATGCGGTGCACTTGTTGGACGCAAGAATGTTCGGCACGAAAACCGAATTGTTCGTCGGGGATAAGACTTTTTCGCTCGGCAAAGTCTTTGAGCCGCCTATAAATAAGCCGTTCGTAGACTTTACCGAGGGAGTTTATCAGACTGATGGGACGGTAACTGGAAGGCTCCGATTTGGGTTTACCCGGTTTAGGGATGCCTATCACAGTGGCTTGTTTCCAAGCTTGTGGGAAGATATTTTTGCTTAATGCAGCGTTGAAAATGGCCGTCATTAGCACTATTATATGGGCGGGGAGGAGTTTTAACACCTTATTGGTGATGCCATCTGAGCCCGGGGCTTTGTTGGGCTGAAGCCTTTTGATGACCTCCTCTACTTCGTCTGGGGTGAAGGGGGGTAGCGGATCATCAGGGTCTTCGACGGGGGGGAGGGAGGTCCTGCGTTCAACTTCAGCGTCTACCATGGCTAGGTGAGCTGGGTCTACTGGTTGGGAGCTGGGTGAGCATTGAATTTCAAGACTGTCAGCCAGACATTCGGCTTTTTCAGTGTTTTCAAATGCTACACTCTTATCAGGGTGAATAAGCGGGGGTATGGCTGAGTCTTCAGCGGAGCGTAATCTCCTCTGGAGGTGCCAGAAAGCATGGTGGGTGGGCTCAAGCTCGCTCAGTAACTTGTTCCATGTCGCAGAACGGTGCTCATCAGTGCGTTCTTTTACAGCAAGCTGTAATTCCCGCATGCGAGCTACGTTTGCGGCACTGGGAAAGTTCCTACGGGCACGGACAGCTGCGTTCTTCTTGGTTATCAACTTCCGTATATCGTCCGGGAGTTTCCCTTGCTGGATGTCCAGCACTGGAACCTACCTTGAACATTCGTTCAGGACAGATTGTACGTGAGTTGTAAGCGAGTCGATCGCCGCCGTCGCGTCTGCGGCTGTTTCTATGGACGAGGGGATTGAGTCTAGCTGGGGTGACTTTGCGGATTTCAGTTTTTCACTTACTTTCCTCCAGTCGGTGACCTTTTTAGTAGGGGGTGGCTGGCCTAGATCTGGGAGGCCTGAGCGGTTGCCTAGGTCCATGATCACAGGGCGGTGGTCGGAATGGAGCTCGTCTAGCGTATCTATCGAGCGTAACCGAAGGTTAACGTTCTTAAATAACGCTACATCGAGGATATCGGGTCTATGTGCGGGATCATGCGGGAAGTGAGTGAAGCTCATTGGGGCTATGACGTCGTAGTGGAGGGATGAGCTTAGGTCCAGCACCAACTTTCCCCTAGGGTTGGTAGCGGTACTGTTCCAGGCTGGATGTTTAGCATTTAGATCACCCGCTAGGATAACGGAGTCACTTATGCTGAAGAGGGCAGTAAGGTCTTTTTTGAAACCTTCTGGGTTGTCGGGCGATGACGCCGAGTGAGGAGGGCAATAGGCGGAGATGATGGTGATCGTTTGATGACCAGTCATTCCTAGCCGACAGGCTGTGTACTCGAGGCACGAAGTGGGGTCGGGTGGGGTAATTTCGCTGCAGTGGAGCTCATTTTTATAGTAAATGAGAGTGCCACCCTTGTGAGCGCGCATCCTGTCATTGCGAACTAAGCGATAGTTGGCAATTTTGGGATTGCGATGGTGGGGTTTTAAATGGGTCTCTTGAATGAGGAAGATATCCAGCTGATGGTCGCGAATGAAAGTGGCGATCTCATCACGCTGGCTTTGAATGCCATCGGCATTGAAAAAACCTAACCTTAGGGAACGTGGTTTGAGGCAATTAGTTTTTAATTGCGAACCCATTCCCCGTTTTTAAAAACTAGCGAGTCTAGTTCCCTCGTTATCGAGGGGTATCTGTCAAATATCTGGAGGCAAGATATGGCGTTAAGCGCGTATGCTGAGTTGGTTAATTCAGCGTGGAGGGCTCGGGCTTCTGGAGTCATCCAGATCGCGTATGCGCTGAAGATAGTATTAGCGATACTGCGATACGAAGTCGTGGTGGGTTGGGACAAAGGGCGAGAGCGCTCGACAACGACGGTGGTGGGAGCCACCTTGTTGGCTTGCGCTGGGGCCGCTGTGGCCGGGAGTGGGGTAGACACTGGGATGTTGAGGTCCAACAGTGCAGGTATGGGTGGAGGTTGAGTGGGCTGAGAGGCCACCTGGGCCGGGTTGACGGCCCGGTGGTTCAATTTACCCCAAGGTGAAGATCTTTGTGGGGCGAGTCTTTGGGGGATTTGCGAGGAGGGTAAGCTCTTCGCGGGATTATCGTGCTGCTGACGAGCAGCGAAGTTTTTGGCCGCTCTGGGCGCAAGCTTAGGGGCTTTGGGGCAGCCCCTGTAGTTTGCTGGGTGTCCGACCTGACCACAGAGCACGCAGCTGGGAGGCTCCGTACATTCTGTGCGGTCTTTGGGGCGGGGGCAGTTTTTTGTGCTGTGATCGCCTGTGCACTTTACGCACCTGGGGGTGGCGAAACAATTGGCCTGGGAGTGGCCATACAGTTGGCAGTTATGGCACTGACCAACGAGATGCGGGCGGTAGGGTTTTTCTATGGTAATGCCCGACAGGGAGCACACCGTTTTTACCCTGAATATGGGGTTAAGTCCCTCTGTAGGGGTACAGGCGACCATGACCATGTCGTATTGCTTGCCACCTCTTGCCTTGTGCAATCGGTGGACTTCTATTACCGGGACATTTTGGGCTATTAAGTCTAATCGGACTTCTTCCGTGGGGATCTCCTTTGGGATTCGGCGGATCACCACACGGATTGCACGTTCCTCTGGGAGCGAGTACGTATGGAACGAAATGTTCCTGTCTTTAAGGAGGCGAGTTAGATCGCGGAAATCCCGGGATGTGGGGACTAGGATTTTAATGCCTTGCTGGCAGGCAGTAGCTTTGCTGTAACTGATTCTACGCTCAGTACAAGCGTTGGATACCGTGTTCCATTTCCCTTTATCTTGAAGGTAAATGGGCGGAGGAGGGGGGAGCTTCCTGGTGGTAGCAGCGGGAGCTGTTACCATCGGGCTCGGGGGGCGGCTAGAACGCTGGGAAGCGTTATTGGGGGCGGGTAGGTCGTCCGGAATAGACGGCTCGGGGGAGGGGCAGGGGGAGCCGACGGGTGACGCAAACGGGGTTGCGACTATGACCGTCTTTTTGGCCTTGGGTTTTGAGGCCTGGGCTGGGGCCTTGTTCTTTCTCCTCTTACCACCGACGACTTGAAAGTCGTCCTCGTCTGAGGAGGTGGGGGGAGGGGTAGGGTCCCGCTCTTCGTTAGCGGGGATGGGGGAGTCCTCCATGGGGGAGGCAGGGCGTGAGTTAGGGGAGATAGGGCGTGAATTAGGCTCATCGGCCTGGGAGAGAGTGGGGGATCTAGGCTCTTGCCTAGGCTTGGATTTGGGTGAGGGCAACCTCGGAGTGTCCTGGTCCGGGAAGGGCTTGAAAGCCCTGATGGGTGCCTCTATCTGGGCCGAAGTGATATGGTTGGACTTTGTAGCCGCAGCTTTGAATGCTGCCCCATACTTTTTTCTCAGTTTTGGATCTGCCAGGAGAATCTCCTGCAGTAGGTCGACAACTGCCGCGAACGACATTGTCGAGGGGAATAAATCCGGTGAAGCCGGGCAAGGGGTAATCTTCCCCGGGTGGATGGGCCCGGGGATGTGTAAAATCCTACCCTCCCAGCCGGGTGAGACTGGGAGGTGAGTACCTCGGTGAGCCCTAAGCTAGTCTTCCTGCACCAATCTTATTGGGTGACAGGGGTCCTAAGGTACCGGTAAACCCACCGAAGGTGGGCCACCCACCACTTGTGTACCAAAAGTCTGGCACGTCGGGGTAGAAACACCCGACCGTGCCAGGTGTGAGCTGTGGAACGAAGCAGGGGTTGACTAGGCTATCTACCAAGGCCATCGATCCTGCTCCCGAATCCAATAACTGCCGTGCCCTGAAGGGGCTTAGCGGGTGCTTGGGTCGACACCCCCTTGGGTTAGTTAACACCGTTAGGTATCCGCCAAGGACCACAAGAGGTGGATTTGAAAATGAAGACTCTACTAGTAACCTAGGTTACTAGTAGTGCCGCGGCGCGGGGCGCGCAGCGGGGAGGCGGCGAGCGGGGCGCGCGTCGGCCGCAGTGACGTCACGCAGGAGCGAGACGAGGCGGGGGCCGGGGCGCTTGAGCGCGCAGCGGTGAGGCGGCGAGCGTGGGGCGCGTCGGCCGCAATGACGTCACGCAGGAGCGAGACGGAGCGATGAGTGGGGGCTCGCAGCGGTGAGCCGGCGAGCGGAGCGGCAGCGGGCAGCGAGACGACCTCTCGGGGCGGCGGCTGGCGGTGAATTCCATCGATACTCGCGCGAGCGCACGCTTTTATATTAATCGGTAGGTACCACCACTACCAACAATAAATTCTGCTTATACGGCCTCTCTTGATCTTGTAACGTCCTCGGCTGCACCTTGGACTTCTTCTTCGGAAGCACTGCCAGGTACAGCGAGAACTTGATCGCCGCTTTCGTCCGACTTGGTCTTGTCCGTTGTTGAAGCACCAGTAGGACCAGCAGATGCACCTGAAGGCTCACCCACATCGTCCAGAGTCGTCATCCAGCAGGCATAGACGGTCAGCCACACGCTGTGATCCGGCTGCAGGCACCGTCTCATCTGATTCCGCATGCTCACCTGGATACAAAATTACATTAAGAAGACAATTCAACAAGACTAAATGAACACATTTCACCATTCACAACTTTCTCTACGTCATCTTTCAATTAATTCACATATCATCTATTAAAAAATTCACACAGCAACCTCACATTCATCTCTTTTAAAAATTCAAACCCGACTGAGCTCTTTATTTTGAAGGTCTCCGTTGTCCTCGGGGCAGCTCCTTGCACCTCGTACCGACTGTCCTTGAAGACCAGTCTTAGTTATCTGAAACAATGCTTGACGCAGACCGTATTCATACGTGCAAGCCTGTCCAACATGCAGGCCATGTCCATACATGACAAAAGGACAACTTTGATCAAGTGTAGTGATAAACGCCAAGCGACGAACGCCCGAGTGACTAGTACCACAGCGACTAGCACTTACACTTACACACAGGCACTGACCAGGTGCAACAGCGCACAGGCACTGACTAGGTGCGACAACGCACAAGCACCGACCAGGTGCGACAGTGCACAAGCACCGACCAGGTGCGACAGCGCACAGGCACCGACCAGGTGCAACAGCGCACAGGCACCAACCAGGTGCAACAGCGCACAGGCACCGATCAGGTGCAACAGCGCACAGGCACCGATCAGGTGCAACAGCGCACATGCACCGATCAAAATCAAAATCAAATGTTTTTATTTTACATAGGCCTACATGGGCACTTATAAAACGTCGACAAAAGGTGCACGGTTCGGGTTAGTCGTTTCCTATGGAGAAGAACCGGCAAGAAACTCCATGGTTACTCTTTTAAATTGTTTTGTTTACAATATTTCCATGTTACAGCATTAGTACTTGGATATGGGGGGACAACGTAGGCCCGACAATAAGTCGTACGAAATTGAAAAAAAAAACAAACAAACAAAAAAAAATAATGCACGAAATAAAAAGTTAACAAATGTTAACAATCATCTAGAAAACTAGAAAGCCTACAATGTTCACACATTCACAATAGGTAAAAGAGTCTATACAAAGGTAAAAAAAGTCGGTTAAAAAAAAAAACCACAACACTAAATTTAACATGTGGCACAAATACTGTAATCAGTGCTGTAACTATTCTTAGCAAAGGGCTATAATGATGATTGAAAAATATTGTAAAAAGTCTAATTAAAAGAGAAAAAAAAAATGAGATTGAGAATAGTTAGAGATATCCATATATTTGTGCCGTTTATGAGTTACCAGGGAAGCCGCATGCGCAGAGGGTGTCAAAGCCAAATTTTTTATCTTCAACGTAGTCCTTGATTGTATAATATGCTTTTTTAACAAGGACACGTTTGATGTAGTTTTTGAACTTTCCATCGGTCAGTTCTACAACTGACTTAGGCAACTTGTTATAAAAGCGTATACTGTTTATAAGAAAAGACTTGCTAGTTTTCGTTAATCTGAATTTGGGTATTACAATTTCGTGCTTACTGCGTGTATTTAAATTATGGAAGTCACCTCTAGTTTTGAAAAGCCCTCGATTTTTGCGGACATACAAAATACATTCCAAAATATAAAGTGAAGGTAGAGTCAGTATATCGATCTCTTTAAATTTTTCTCTGAGGGACTCGCGAGGACCCATTTTATAGATCGCGCGGATTGCCCTCTTTTGTAAGATAAAAATTGAGTCAACGTCTGCTGCTGACCCCCACAGCAGAATGCCATAAGACATAATACTGTGGAAATAAGCATAGTATACTAGTCTAGCTGTGGCTACATCGGTTAACTGCCTTATCTTCCTTACTGCATAGGCAGCCGAACTTAACCTGCCCGAAAGAGTTCTAATGTGCGCGCCCCACTGCAATTTTGAATCGATAGTAATCCCCAAGAATACAGTTTCCGTTATTATTTCAAGATTTTTGCCGTCAAGATTTAGATTTAGGTCACGTTGAGGTACATTTGGTAAAGAGAACTTTAGACATTTTGTTTTTTTCGCATTCAGTAAAAGATTGTTAGCTGCGAACCATTCCGAGAGAACAATTAGATTTTCATTGACATGTAAGACATCCGTATCTTTCCTATCTATTTTAAAAATTAGCGAAGTATCATCAGCAAATAGAATTAATCAGGTGCAACAGCGCACACGCACCGATCAGGTGCAACAGCGCACACGCACCGATCAGGTGCAACAGCGCACATGCACCGCGCAGGGGCATCGGTGCTTAGGCACCGTGCAGGTGCAGCAGTGCAAAGGCACTAACCAGCTACAGCAGTGCACAGGCACCTCACAGGTGCCAGCCAGAAGGAGCAGCTCATACGCAGCATATCTCTTCAATGCGCAGTGAAGGAGCCATACGGGCGGGCCCCGCAAGCTACAACTTGCCGGTCGACTGGGCTTGTTTTCTGCAAAAACTTGAATCAACGTTAAAAGTACGAGGAGGCTTACTCCCCGCATTAACAAAAGCGTCTTGTACGTTTTAATTTTTTAAGCCGCTCCGAAGCTATTTGTTGACTCGTCTCATACTTTGCTTCTGATAGAGGATCAAGTAACACTTTGTCTTTATTACAGCTCGGTCTTATCTGACCACGACTAATATAACTATGAGGGGTGTATTTATTATTGTCAGGTTCACACACACACAACACAACACTCAGTGTTTACTTTTAGTACCTTATCTGATACACGAGTCAAGTACTGTCCATGTTTTGTGCGAATAAACGGGACACCATCGCGATTTAGTACGTCAGTCCCTATGATAATGGGTTTATTCATACACGACGCGGGTACTATGACAAAACTACTTGAGGCGCGATATTACTATCTCTACAGTCAAACTGATGTATTCGCGAGCAACAAACTCTTTATCACTTAATCCTTTCAAAGAACACTTCATTTGTTTACGCGAACCGGATAAGTAATTTACTACCGCTGATTCAAATTCAAATCTTTATTAGCCCTACCTTCTTATAGAAAGAACCAATCTGTCTAGCATTATTACTTCTACCGTCTTTATCATTGACATTACGCCTCTTGGTGCACTTCTCTTTATAATGCCCTGTTTGGTCGCGATTAAAATATTTGTTTTCAGATTTACTAGGGCCGTTAGAATTATGCCTTTTAGTCATATTACTGAATGACGCTGATTTATCTGGGTTATGATTATCAGACTTACGAATAGGCTTTACACAATTAGCTAAAAAGGAAACTAGGCATTCTGACGTTAGGTCAGCATTGATAGCGGCTGTACATCACTGATACGTTGAACCACTATTTGAACCCTAAGTTCTTCGCTTAACCCTTTCACTAAACGTACTTTTAATAACGAACGACGCGCATACTCTGCGTAGGAAGAAAACTTGAAGGACGTGGTGTTTATGACTCTTATTAATAATCTTTTGCGGACACAATGACTTAGATTCCTTAACGAAATTTGTAGCCAGGTTTAACCAGGTTTTTACATCACCTTTCAAACAACGAGCCACACGTGAGAAACACTCAAGATCGTCCCAATGGTGCACATGCCTAGCCCTATACACTTCATTACACCACACCTCAAAATTGTTTTTAGCGGGATCAAAATTTGGCAGGTAGTAGTTGTTAAATTTATTTTTTGTTAATACCCCCAACGCATCAACAAGCGCTTGGGTCGTATTACATAATTTTTTATCTTAAGGGGGTGTGCTGTCACGAATTGACGGCGTAACACGCAAACCACTAGCGGTGCTAGTCTCAATAGCAGTCAATTGCGACATTATAGTGCCCAACACATTTTTCACAAACACATGAGGGTGGGATCGAGATCTACCACAACGACGATGTGTACGTGACCTAGACTTTTCTCGCAAACTATGATTGTCACCATTACGTGAGCAACTGCGATGTGATCGTGAACAAGTTCTGTCATTACGTGCGTAGTACATTAATACCTCAATGACTGCTACAGGTTCCGGCCTCGCTACAGTCTGCATTATTCATTAAAGAAAAGAAAAACTTACCCTAATATAAAACTATACATACTATTACATACAAGAACTTACAAATTAAAAACATAATAGAAAAACACAAATAAAAATATCAAATTGTTAACAATGAATGTCACACAGAAAATGTCTTTTATGACGGCTGCGGGACGCAGGAGGCCTACACCCTTCGCAACTCTCGCCTTGGCAACGGGCGAGGTGTCGCGTTGTGTTATTTGGTTTCTTTTTGTTTTATTTTCAGGGTCAATATGTATTGTACATTATTAGAAATCTGCTTCAACTCTGCGTCAAAATACTGTAACCCTTACTCGCGTGTGGTAAAAGGCGGCCACAACTCCGTAATTGTTAATTAATAGTGTTAATTTCTTCGAGTTTTGGGCGCTTCAAAATTATTGTTTGATCTCTCTTCTAAATCATCTGTTTGTAAAAATGTTAAATATATTATATTCGTATTTTTCTGACTTGACAGCGCACGTCCACGTTTTTTTTTCGTTTTTAAATGTTTATATTTAGATTTTGAAATCCATTTTTAGTTAAACAAATATTTACTTTATCATACCACATCCTGGATGACTGCCTTAATCCGTAAATTGCTCTCTTTAACTTCAGAACTTTACTAGAATCAGAACAGTTAAATCCTTCAGGTATTTGCATGTAAATATTTTCATTAAGGTGTATGATATCAAGCCCAAGTTTCACTGAAATAGCAAATAATAAACTAAGAGTACTGTGTCTTACCTCTGGCGAAAAAGTTTGAACATAGTCCACACCCGGTTGTTGAGTAAAGCCTTTAGCCACTAACCTAGCACGAAAATAAACTTTATTGTCACACTCAATTTTCTTCTTGAGCACCCACTTACACTGCACTATAGTAGAATTATTAGGAACATCTACTATCTCCCAAGCATCATTTTCTTCGAAGCTCTTCAACTCCTTCTGTACTGCCTGTAACCATTGGTTCCTCTCAGGCCCTTCCAATGCTTGCTTGATTGTGAGATCAGGTTTATTCTCTGTGTAACAAACACCACCAAAACCATATCTACTTGGTGCTTTACGTTCTCTGACAGGTCTGTCTACATGATCACCACCACTCTGTGCATCTGAACAATCCTCATATCCACTCGGTACATAATCTGAGGATAATATAATCATACAGCATGCAAACAAGCATACACCATGCATGCAGCAAGCATGCAGCATTCAAACAAGCATACACCATGCATGCAGCAAGCATGCAGTATTCAAACAAGCATACACCTAGATGCAGCAAGCATGCAACATGCAAACAAGAATGCAAGTGAACATGCAGCATGCAGCAGGCATGGTTTCTGTCTTGGCTCCGGCGCTGCGGGGCTCCGGCGGTCCCACGCGAGCTTATCGTCGCAGATGGTTTTAACGTTCCCTACCGCAACTTCGGCTTGCTGGCCGGCTTCACCGGCCAGCCTAGCCGCGGCGGCCACCGTTATTAAACCGCCTGCTCCTCAGCTCCTAGGCCGCCTCGCCCCTCCGCGCCTACGCGGGCTTAAATTGCACTCTAGGGGTAGAACAGACAAGACTACGCGGAGTCGGTTTTGCAGCGATTCGTTTCTGTCACTTACTTTTGTAACACAATGTTATGTTACAAATTGAAATATTGACTTTTAAGACAATATTTCAATTTTAATTTAAGGTTAAAAATGCTATTTTATAGAAATGCCTATAGATGAATTCTCCTTTAAGTATTTTTTTCTTTAAAAAAAACGTTGCCCCACACTAGGATTTTCACTAGGATTTCTTCCTGTATCTTGGGTGCGTTTACAAACATATAAACTCACATACACAATATCCAGAGCCGGAACAACTATCTGTAGGTCATACAAATATTTGTTCCTTGCGGGAATCTAACCCGCGACACGCAGCACAGCAGTCAATTGCTCAACCACTGCGCCAACCGTCCACCCAAATTTCGTTCATTATTTATTACAAATATCTGTGAAACAATCTTTAGGTATTTTAAACAGTAGGTTATTTTCGATATAACTACTGTCAAAAGACCTACTTACTTATCAAAAATAGTTTGAACAACATTAGATATTATAATACGTAACCCTTTTTTTGCGATTTTGCCCAGGTACATCGCACCGGACCGTGAATCCTTTTTGGGATAAATTAATAAGTTTTAGTAGGACCGATCAGTGAGGTGAAGCTGGATGGATGCCTATGTCCAGCAGTTGACGACTTTCGGATGAAATGATGATAATGAAGAATTATTAAGTAAAATAACGTTGTGCGTTAATTCCAGCTCCGAAGCAGATCCCGGACGCGATGCTAGTGGACGATATACATAAGAACTACGTGTCGTTCTTCGGGGACTATGTCAATGCCATCAAGGGCGTCAGCTTCTCTGTCAAGAAAGGTAAGCTTGGTAGCGTCTTTAGAGAATAGAGAGTGACTATTCGAGGTAATGTGAAACAGGACTTACTTCGCTATCACTACATATTACGAAACAAAGCCCCCGCCACATCTGTCTGTTCGCGATAAACTCAAAAATTAACGGCTTTTCATGCGGTTTTCACAAAAAGACAGAGTGATTCATAAGGAAGGTTTAGATGTATAGTTTGTTAAGATTTTGTGTAAATTTGTTAAAATATGACGATAATTGCTGGAAATGTTGGAAGAAGAAAAAATATTTTTGTGTTGGACATTTTTGTTTATTCCATTTATCGGGGAAGGCTATATAACACCACGCTACAACCAATAGGAGTGGAGCATAAATGAAAAATGTTGCAAAAACGGGAAAAAAATATTCCTCAAATAAATAAATCAAATAACATTTATTCCACTAAGAAATTACACACATATTACAGAAAAAGATAAAATGAGAATGTACGGCTAAGAGTTGGTACATATAGGATTTTCTGCATCCAAACTAATTATACTATCTCGGATTGCAGTTTATACCCTTCTTTAAATAAGAATGATCCTTTAGTAGCCTTCCATTATAAAATAATCCTATTTGAATGCCATTTCATGTGAAGTTGTGTGTGAGTGTGTTATGTATGTGTGTGTTGTGTGTATGTTTTGTATGTGTGTGGGGGTGTGGTGAGTGTGTGGTGTGTGTATTTGTATTAATATGAGCGATATTATGAATGATTAAAGAAAGCGTTTATGTAGCTTAGGTATCTATTTAGGAATGTTCAAAAGCGCTTCTGTTTCATCATAAGAGAGTCCTTGTAGATAGGCCCGATTTTTTCTTATTAAATGGATATATGTTTATAATTGCATTGACTTTGTCATATAGGTCAGGACCAAGAAAAATGAAGAATCTCCAGATGAAAGATGTTTTGGCAACATGTGTGCGTTTACAAACTGCATATTTCCTACGTTTAAGTAGAGTACCTGCGTCATATGTGAGATCACTGTTGCTTAAGAATTATGCTAAGAATAAAAAGTTGGCGAATGTTGTGAACTTTACTTAGTTGGTAAAGTTGCTTTGTGTAAAGGCATAGGTCCTATATGCCTTTAATGAACTCTATGGTCCTACCGGTTACCAAGCAATGTTGGTCGTTGATTGTTTGACACTGTCAATGGATGTATAGAAAAATTTCCTTCCTAATAATATTAATAAAGTATGTTTAATTTGCTCTCGTCTGTTTGCATTATATCTACGACAAATAACACGGCAAAGTTTTCTGAAGAAAACTTCAATGGTAGCAGAGCGAAAATTGTAAGTTTATATATTTGCAAACAAAAATTCAAATTACGAAAATGTCAAGCATAAAAATTCAAGCCTTGGGAAAAGATAATTACGACACATGGTGCATACACGCCAAAGCGTACCTAGTAAAAAATAAACTGTGGAAACATGTGAACAATTACCCTAAGGAAAATGCTTCACAAGACGAGGTCGACGAAGATGAACTGGCCAAATCAGAACTGATGTTGCTCATCGCACCTTCAGAGCTAAAACAAGTAAAAAAATGTAAATATGCCAGAGACGTATGGATTACGCTGGAAGCTACTTATGCTAGTAAGGGTCCTGCCAGAAAGGCTACCCTACTCAAGCAGTTGATCTTAGCCAAACTTGAGGAAGGCGAAGATGTCCGTGCACACTTAATGAAATTCATGGATACAGTTGATAAACTAAAAGACATGGATATTGATATTAACAATGATTTGCTGTCAATAATGATGCTCTACAGCCTTTCGAAAGAATTTGATACATTCAGAACTGTCTGAATCAAAATAATTGAAGAGAGTGATGCCCGTCGTCGTGATACACAAAGTATCAGCGCAACAAACAATAATGAAGACTGTTTTTACACTTTCTGTAAGATTTGCAAGAAGAAAGGCCACGATACGTCAAAATGCTGGTCAAAGAACAAAAATACTCGCAAGAAAGCAGAAAAGTCTAAAAGCAACTTTATCAAAATTGATAAAAATGATACAAACCTCTTCTGTTGCTATTTAACAAATATTTTTTTTTGAAATATGCTGGATACTGGACAGTGGATGTACGTCTCACATGACATATTCAGACAAGCCCTTCACCGAGATAAAACAAATTTCGAAAACTCTTAAACTTGCGTCGAAGGACAAAACTGCTGAAATAAAAGGCACTGGCCCTGCTGAAATAGAAATTAAGGAAGGAAAAATCGGCTTAACAAATGCACTGTATGTACCAAGCCTGTGTGCTAATCTTTTATCAGTTGGAAAGATGACTGACCAAGGACTCACTATCCTATTCAATAAAAAGAAAGCAATAATTAAAGATCACAAGCGAGGAGTACAAATGGAAGCAATAACAAAAGATGATGGCCTGTACTATTTAGAAACCAAAAATAATGATGTTAACAGACACAAAGCCAATGCTGCAAAATGTAGTGATAATGATTGTACAAACTCTGAGTCGGATGATATTAAGCAATGGCACTGTAAATTGGGACACATGAACGAAAGGGACTTGAAGCTCGCACTTAAGAACGAAAGCCTGATTGGACTAAACTTTAACAAGAATAATTCTTTAGGAGAATGCGAAATATGCATACAAGGCAAACTAAGCAGAGTACCAAGTAAACCCAGCGACAAGAATACTTCACGTACGGCTCAACGCTTAGAGATCGTACACAGTGATGTCTGTGGTCCATTCAAACAACCCACACTTCATGGGAATAGATATATTGTCAGTTTCATCGACGACTACAGTAGATATTGTCGAGTATATTTCATTAAAAATAAAAATGAAGTATTACAAAAATTCATGGACTACAAAGCGGAAGTGGAGAACTTCACAGGAACTAAAATTAAATGCTTACAAAGCGACAACGGTACTGAATACCGAAATTTGAAGTTCGACTCATTTTTAAAACTAAATGGCATTACAAGAAGGTTAACAGCTCCGTACACACCCCATCAAAATGGAATTGCCGAAAGAAAAAATAGAACCATTATGGAAAAAGCAAGATGCATGATGCTGGAATCAAAAGCACCTTTGTATTTATGGGCAGAAGCGGTATACACTGTAAACTATCTGTCAAATCGAAGCATTAATCAGAGCATCGGCAGTCAAACTCCATTTGAAAGGTGGGTAGGAAGAAAGCCCTCTGTAAATCACCTTTATGTATTTGGCGCTAAGACATTCTTCCTAAAGAAAGGTAAACGTGAAGACAAATTGTCTTCTAAAGCTATACCCGGGATGTTTGTCGGTTACTCAGAAGTTTCGAAAGCCTTCAGAATATACGAACCATCGAAGAAACAAAAATTCATTGCCAAGGATGTTCGTATTTTAAATAAAATGTTCTATGAAGTTAGAGAAAATGGCACCTCTATTCCGTTCCAAGAGTTGAATGATCACAAACAATCTAGTGATACAGAAACTGAAGAAAACTTCACATTGGAAATGTATTTTGAAGATATCAGAAAGAAAAATGTCAGTAGTCCAACAGCAGTACAAGAAAATGTTATTGCAAGCTCTATCGATGCAACCGTACGAAACGAAACGGAAAATAGCAACGAAGAGTTTTATGACACCTTCGAAATCGACGAAAACAGAGGAATTAACGAAACTAATGAACCAAATGAAAATGAAGCTAATGAGCCAAATGAAAACAATGAAACAGACATAGAAGTTGATGCTCCGGTCCATGTTCCAGAAGAACGAAGGACATATAATCTTCGTGATAGATCCCGAATTGGTAAACCAAAACTATTTGAAGATTTCGTAATGGCCGCCATGGATATGGAAAATGAAAGAGAACCTCAAACATTTAAAGATGCTATGAATAGCAAAGATAAATCCAAATGGTTAGATGCCATGCACAACGAAATGACATCTTTGGTAGAAATGAAGACCTGGGAAATGGTTGACCCCCCTAAAAATCGTAAACCATTGCCATGCAAATGGGTCTATAAAATTAAGAAAAATCCAGATGGTACAATTGAACTTTATAAGGCTAGACTAGTAGTAAAAGGCTTTTCACAAAAACCAGGCGTTGACTATTTGAAGACATTCAGTCCAGTCGCACGCCTCAGTACTATAAGAGCTGTTCTAGGAATAGCTGCTGAAGAAAACCTGGTACTTACACAATTCGATGTATCAACTGCGTTCCTAAATGGTGCTGTAAAAGAAGAAATATTTATGAAGCAACCAGAAGGATTTAATGATGGCACCAAGAAAGTGTATAAACTTAAAAGCAGCCTTTACGGACTTAAGCAAGCCCCATTATGCTGGAACACTTGCATATCAGAGTATCTCATCAACTCAGGATTCAAGCAAAGCACAAAAGATCCTTATCTCTACCTGCGTGAGCAAGTGATAATTGCGCTATATGTTGATGATGGTTTAGTGGCTTCAACCAATGAATATTCCGGAAGAAAATTCATTGAAGAGTTGAAAAATAAATTTAAAATAACCACAAAACCAGCTTCATATTTTCTTGGACTTGAGATCAACAAAACAAAAGAAGGCAGTATAACATTAAGCCAAAAGTCATACACTAAGAAAGTACTTGAAAAATTTGGAATGGCTGACTGCAAAGCAGCTCCAACGCCAGCAGTAAAAGTCAGCAACGACGAAAATGAAGATGACGCGAATCCGAATTTTCCATATCGTCAAGCTGTGGGAGCCTTAGCATACCTAATGGTCGCTACATGGCCAGATATAAGATATGCTGTGAGCGTTGCGTCGAGGAATCTAGAGACTCCATCTAAGCAAGATGTCATGAGAGTCAAGCGAATTTTTAGATACCTCAAAGGTACTACAGACAAAGGACTCGTCTTCGCAAAAAGCCGGAACAAGAAGCTGATGTGCTTTAGTGACGCTGATTTTGGAGGCGACGCAACGACAGGACATTCAACGTCAGGGATGGTTTTCCTATTCTCCGGCCCGATAATGTGGAAGAGCCAAAAACAGCCAACAAAAGCGATTTCTTCAACAGAGGCAGAACTCATAGCCCTGACAGAAACAGCCAGAGAAGCTTTGTGGCTAAAAGAGCTCCTAGGAGAATTAACGGACATAACACAGTTGAATGAAAAACCAACGATATATGTTGATAACGAGTCTACTATTAAATTGTCTGAGAACCCTCCTTACCAGTTCCATAGGAGAACTAAACACATAAAGCTAAAGCATTTCTTCATCAGAGAATGCATACAGAATGGAGACTTCACTGTGAAACAAGTTTCAACAGAACTTCAATTAGCAGATATGTTTACCAAGCCATTGTTCGGACCCAGACTAATCGAGTTGAGCTCTAGAATTGGACTTAAAGATTTGTCCAAATTCTAAAAAAGTATCGTGGATGTGAAGGCATAGGTACTCTATGCCTTTAATGAACTCTATGGTCCTACCGGTTACCAAGCAATGTTGGTCGTTGATTGTTTGACACTGTCAATGGATGTATAGAAAAATTTCCTTCCTAATAATATTAATAAAGTATGTTTAATTTGCTCTCGTCTGTTTGCATTATATCTACGACAAATAACACGGCAAAGTTTTCTGAAGAAAACTTCACACTTTGTAGGATAAAGAAAGGGGTGGAAAGAGATAGTTTTTAAAATAGCTCGTTGGGCTATTTCTACTCTCTTTAGGGTGGTTTTCGGAGCTCCTCCCCAAGACGAGATGCAGTAAGAAATTATAGACTGGCAAAGCACACAATAGACTTGCTTAAGTAATTTGTTATCAGCCGCGTGTCTGAGTTTTCTGAAGACATAAATAAGTTTCCGTACCCGAGCACTTAGTTTTTTAATATGTTCCCTGAAACTAAGGTTGCTATCAATAATAATACCCAGGTACCTGATTTCATTGACGCGCTCCAGGGATCCGCACGAGCAGCCCACCCCAGGCAAGCATTCATGTGATGTGATGCGACGATATATAATGGCCTCACTGAGGCAGCGAGTACTAAAAGTTAAATATTTAGTTTTATCGATATTTAAGGTTAGGATACTGGACCTGAGCCATCCCTTCACAACATTAAATTCCTCCTGGGCAGAATCGAATACCTCATCCCAAGTATCAGTGGAGAAAAGGAGAGCAGTGTCATCTGCATAGGAGATCAGTTCGCCTCGGGGTAGTTGGAGGTTAATGAGGTCATTAATGTAAACGAGAAATAGAGTCGGTCCTAGAATACTACCCTGTGGTACACCATAATTGACGGCATGGTCACTGCTCGTGTGTTCACCCACTCGCACGCACTCTTTTCGCTCTGCAAGATAGCGCCGAAAGAGACTCAATTGCGTTCCTCTGATTCCCAGTGTCTCCAGTTTATTTATCAATATAGGAACCGAGATAGTGTCAAAAGCTTTTCTTAAGTCAAGAAAGATAGACAGGCATTTCCTTCATATTTTTATTTATTTATTTAACCATTAATGTACACACACATAATACATAGACAAAAAGAAGGAACAGAAAATAGGTACAATATCTAGGTTGGTAGATAATTTATTAATATAGTAATTAGTAAAAATATGCACTGATCCTTCAGTAGATCTACCCTTCCTAAAGCCAAACTGTTTCTCAGAGAGTAAGGTGCTTTTCCAGATAGTTTGTCAGTCTTATATTTATAACCTTTTCTAAAATTATTGACAAAGCGGGTAGGATTGATATTGGTCTATAGTTAGATAAGATATTTGTGTCTCCACTTTTGTGTATAAGGCGGAAAACTGTTTTTTTAAAGAATTGGGAAATATGCCACTCTCAAGGCAGACATTGAAGATGTGTGTAAGGGGAGGAATTAGGACATTTTTGTTGATTTGAGCAGATGATTTGATATTTTGCCGGCCAGCCTACTGTCGAATCAGTTTTTAGCCTCACAATAAAAGACCAGGCGTCGGGTTGTAATGCGTTTCGATACATGCTTTTGTTAAGTTTCTACCTACATTTTCAAAATATTTATTGATGTCATTAACAGATAATTCAGGCGTAGAACGTAGTTTGAGAAGTTCATCCGGATGATTGAATTCTTTAGTGGTGTTGGTGATGGTTTTGATATTTTTCCAAAGGGTTTTGGGGTCGTCTCAAACTTTTTCAATAAGTGATCGGTTATATTCCGTTCTAACCTTTTTCAGAATCCTGTTGTAATAGTTTCTGTATCGGACATAAATTACTTTTAAAGTCTCATTATCAGGTGACATTTTTGACTTACGGTGTAGCATATCTCGATTTTTCATACATCGAAGTAAACCCTGAGTAATCCAAGGCTTAATAATCTTTTTGCGCTGCGATAAAGTTATGACTTTAGTATTTTTCTCTATAGATTCTTGTAAGTTAGTTATAAAGTAGATAAGGGAATAGTCCGGATCTTGAGATGCATAAATGGGTTCAAAGTCTATTGATGAAATAGCCAGTTTTAAGGATTCAGTATCAGTCTTATTAACGGTAGTGGTAGCAAAAATAGTCGATGCATGTTAAGATCTGTTAGATAGGTTTTGGGTATATTGTGAGAGAAGGATATTTCGTTTTTAGCAGTACGTGATCAAGGCATGTTTCAGAAGCCTAAGCTTCACGGGTCACTTCTGTGTGAGCTGGTAACAGCCCGTGAGAGGCAGCTAAAGTGAAATAACGTTCGCCAGGATGTTCTAAATTTTATAAGTTAATGGGGATGTTTATATCCCCAACTATCATAAGGTTTTCGAAATGACCAAATTGTGACAAGACATCGTTTAATGACGACAGAAATATATCAATATTTTTGTTAGAGAGGGAGCGGTAAATTGATATAATTACGGTGCGGTGGTCGACTACAATGGCCAAACAACTACCATCTGTGAAATGAGGCTCGTGTATTGCGAAATTAAGATAATCTTTGTAGTAGACAACCACTCCATCATTTTGCTTGGGGTTTCTTGTGGTTGCCGATGAGCAATATCCTGGCATTTTGGGAATGATGGATGAGTCTGACAGCCAGCATTCAGTTAGGACCAGCACATCACATTCCCTTTATAGGCGCGATAGTATTATTTCTAACCCATGCATGTTACAGTTTATACTCCGTATATTCTGAGTGAGGATTGCTAAGTGTCTAGATTGAGTATGTGGACAAAGTTTTATGACAGTCATCAATATCAAAGACCGTTACTTTAGATACAGTTATATTATCAATATCCGAAGATAGTTCATTCACGTTACTGAATTTTAGTATAACTTAAAGAAAGGAACAAGTTAATGGGCAATAGATCTACAAAAACAATAGTTACCTTGTTAAGATAGATACGTAATGTGTTAATAACGGAATAAAAATGGGTACGAAAGAGTTTTGAGGTGAGTTTAGTAGTTTTATAAATTATTGGACACCTCGTTATGTAGTAGATGCGAGTATTTATTGATTGATATTTGTTTGATTGGGGTATTTTTTTGTTGTAGTAGATTTGTTTGTGTTGAAATTGTAGTTGAAGTAGTGCAAGTGTGACACGGGGCTTGGTTTGAGTGAAAATCTGTTTTTTATGTTTGTGTATTGGCAATAGAATTTGCAGAACCTGAACCGGTGTTTTGGCGATAGACAGAAGTTTTACAACTATAATTATTGACACTATAACAGACAAAAAGAACATGCTCAATTTAAAATACCGATAACAGTTAGTCTTAACCAGTACATACACTGTGATAAATAGATTGAAGGACCTTAGTTATTGATAACATATTAGACCTAAAAAGCATGCCAAATTGAGAATGGTGATAAAAGTTTGTCTGAGGGACCTTTATAACTAAAACATGAAATAAATCCGTCAGTCATATAACATTTCTTATCTTAATTAGATCCGATTCGGAATTAATTCTTACAGCGTTTTATCTCTCCTCCTTACGAATGTAAATCTTCCCATACGATGTCTAGCAGTACTGAATATTGTTTGATTTAGCGTAATCTCGAGCAAGATAAAATAGTCTCTTTTTCTTGAATGTAAGATGTTCAGACATGAATATAAGGTTTGATGGTTCAACGAGATTTACGTCAGTAGTGGTTAGTCTATTCTTTTTTTGGTTCTTATTGTTGTTTTTATAAGCCTGCAATTAGTCATCCTTTTTTAAGACCGTTGTAAGCTCAACAACTATCGTGTTCGCGTTGGTGTTTTTCGTACGGATTTTGGGTTTTAAGCGAAAAATATCTCTTATTTCTGACTTGTCAACTTCAACGTCTAGAGATTTCACAACGTTCACGATAATTTGTGACAAGGTTGTCTTGGTTTCTCCTTTATTTTCTGGAACATTCCTAATCTCTATGCAAGATGACTTGCTAATAACGTCAAGATTTTCAATTCTTTCTTCCAGATTCTGTATGTAGGCAGCCTTTTCCTTGTTATCAGTCTCCATTCTGTGAAATTGAGCTTTTATTTTCTCATAATTTTCAGATACAAATTTTAAGGACTTCTCTATCTCATTATATTGTTCCTTAATATCAGTTTCTATTGTCAACAGCGAGTTATACTTTTCATTCTGTTCCTGCTTGAAATCTGCAAACATCTTTCTCATTTCAGCCAAAGTATATGCTGGATTATCATCCCCTTGTTGATATTTTCGCTTGGATCTCGCTGAGTGACTTTTAGATCTTTTCGAGGCAGGCATAAATTCAAAAGTCATTTATTCAAACTAGGCTGAGAATCAGCACTTTCCGAACGTCAAAATTACATAAGACAGTCCCCCAAAAACGCCCGCCTTTCACCACTTCCTAGTGCAAAAGCACTAAGGCTGGGAAGGAGAAGTGGCGAAACAAACTCACCAGCAGCACAGCTGTCTGTTCAGTTAGAAAAAAAACAAAAACTTGATTCTATACAATAGTATGCAAATAATTTACATTACTCAACACAAAAAATTTAAATAAAATATATTTGCCATAATGACAGCTAGCACACGCTAATATACCAACAAAAACATCGAAATCTAAACTCAAGCGAAAATAAAAACTAAAAATAAAAAGGTAAACGGCACTTAGTACCCGAATTATAAAGCCTCCAGACATAAAGGGCGTGCCCGCCTACATATAGCTAATACAGCTGTAACTCGAAGTCACATAATTATGATAAACTAGGACCATAGAAGTAAAAAATAAATCAACAGTTTGGCAAGAATAATATATGATCCACTGTCGAGGTCGCTAGCTAACCACATATTGCAATACAACTCATTAAAAAAAAAACCTTGTAGTGAGTCGATTATGTCAATAATATGACAATTAAATTAAAATAAATTGACTTATACTGTCAAAATAAAAAAAACAATTATATAACTCATATAACCTGTCAGTAGGTAAGCTAATTCTGGAGAAAGAACACAAACATTGTCTTGAGTTAATCACAGCGACCAACTATTTTTATCGTTTAAGTAGTCGTTAATAATAAATAATAATAATAATAATATCTGATAATAATAATGTCTGCTTCTCAGAATGGATGTAGGAACGGGTCCCGCGGTACTAAGGAGCTGCTCCTCATAGACATTGCCATTAGCCAACAGGTTCGCCGTTCCCGCAAGGATCTGGCGACATGTTGGATAGATTACAAGAAGGCATATGACTCAGTGCCACATACATGGCTCATGAGGGTGCTGGAGTTGTATAAAATTGATACAACTCTGCGCGCCTTCCTGACGTCATGTATGGGGCAGTGGAGGACGGTCCTTCACTATCCAGGATGTCGACAGATTCAGGAAAACAGTGAACCTATAAGGATTGAACGTGGTATATTTCAGGGCGACAGTCTGAGTCCTCTGTGGTTTTGTTTAGCCCTGAACCCTCTCAGTACACTGCTGGAGGGTTCGGGCCTGGGCTATCGGTTGAGAAGAGGTGGTCAGGTCATATCACACCTCCTATACATGGATGATCTGAAGCTCTTTGCCCCCAACAACTTGCAACTGATGAAGCTACTGAAGGTGACAGAAACCTTCAGTGACGCCATCAGGATGGAATTTGGTGTGGACAAATGTGCAGTCATGCATGTAAAGCGAGGGGAGATTATGGAATCCGTGGGAATACAACTCTCGGATTCCATATACCTTCGATCCCTTTCCTCAACCGAAACTTACAAGTATTTGGGTATGTCGGCAGCATTAGGCATCAATGCTAGTGATGTGAAACAGTCGTTGAAGGAACGCTTCTTTGGCCGCCTGAATAAAGTACTAAATAGTCTTTTATCGGGCGGAAACAAGATGCGCGCCTTCAACGGCTGGGTCATGCCGGTGTTGATGTACTCTTTCGGCATAATCAAATGGACTCAGACAGAACTTGACGCCCTGGATAGGAGAGTCCGCACGCTGCTTACCACAAATCGTATGCATCACCCACGTTCATCGGTTATGAGACTGTATATCCCGCGGAAGTGCGGCGGTCGTGGCTTTTTAAATGCTAAGACCCTGCACAACCGCGAGGTATGCAGTCTTAGGGAATACTTCCAGGCCACCGACGTGGGTATGCATCGAGATGTGGTAGCGGTGGACAAGGGCCTCACCCCGCTCTCCTTGGCTAACGAGAACTGGCGCAAACCTATAGTATTGGATACTAATGACCGCAGGGAGGTATGGAAGAGCAAGGAGCTTCACGGACGCTTCTACCGGGTCCTACATGGGTCCGATGTAGATCTTTTAGCGTCCGTGGCCTGGCTGCAATTTGGTGACCTTTTCGGGGAAACCGAAGGTTTTGTCTTTGCCATTATGGACGAAGTTATGATGACAAACAACTACCGGAAATATATTGTGAAGGACGGCACGGTTGACATTTGTCGGGCATGTCACCGGCCGGGGGAATCAATCCGACACATTATCTCCGGTTGTTCTAGTCTAGCTAACGGCGACTATTTGCATAGACACAACCTTGTAGCCAGGATTATCCACCAGCAACTTGCTCTTAAATACAATCTTGTGGAATCGGAAGTGCCTTACTATAAGTATGTGCCCGACCCAGTTCTCGAAAATGGCAATGTCACGTTGTATTGGGATCGGTCTATCATCACTGACAGGACTATTGTTGTCAATAAGCCTGACATAGTGGTGATAGACCGACTAGAGCGTCGCGCAATGATTGGTGATATAGCGGTCCCCCATGACGAGAACCTCGTGAAGGCTGAGAGAGATAAGAAAAGCAAGTATCTTGATCTGGCTCGCGAGGTTGTCGACATGTGGGATGTAAATACAGCAGTCATTGTGCCGATAGTCGTGACGGCTAATGGCATAATAGCCAAGAGCCTCGACGAACATCTGAGGAGGCTCTCGTTGGGCAGCTGGATCAAGGGCTTGATCCAGAAAACGGTACTCCTGGACACGGCGCGTATCGTTAGGAGGTTTCTCTCTCAGGAGCCCTGACCACCGGTAGCTTGGACCCTGTTCCCGATACCGGTGGGCTACTATTTTTGTATTTTTAAATGTTTTTTTATTTTATTTTTTATAGAATGATATTTAAAAATGTAAAAATATGTAAATATAGTAAATAAATGGAATAATAATAAATAATAACAGTAAATAATAAAATTAGAATAAACGTGAAACTTCTTAATACGAAAATCACCAACTTTATTGGGGTCGGATTTCGGTCTAATTGGAAGCAGCCCCAACAACGCTTTAACTGGGTAAATACCCCTTGGCAAGACTGGATCCAGGTTTTAGGCTTCTGACTACCCATAACGACTATCAAAGATCTACAAATGGCAGCCGGGACCCACGCTTTAACGTGCTTTCCGAGGCACTTAATATTTAAAGAAAAGTCACACATCTACGGGCCGACCTCGGCAAGCGTTGCTTAACCTCGAAGAACGACCCGTGCGGCTGTCGAGATACAGTAATAACTACCATTAAATAAATTCTATGTTTATTTCAAGGCGAATGCTTCGGCCTTCTCGGACTGAACGGCGCAGGCAAGTCCACTTGCTTCAAGATGCTGACTGCTGAAGAAACCGCCACCAGAGGAAACATATTCGCCAACGGGTACCACTTCAGGAGAGGAAACAGTCAGGTAAAGTGCTGTTGTAGTGTGTTAGCTCGTCGATGAAATGAAAGTGGACTGTATTTTAACTCCCGACGGCAAAAGAGGGGTGTTATAAGTTTGACGTGTGTACCTGTGTGTTTGATTGTGTCTGTGGCATCATTGCTCCTAAACGGATACGCCGATATGCATTTAGTTTTTTTTTTTGAAATGTTTTTTTATCGAGCTATGTTTAATGAAAATCGGTTCAGCCGTTCAAAAGTTATGGGCGTTTTACTGTTTGAATCGGGGTATTTTCGCAAGATATCGTGGCATATTACGAATTTGATAGAATGCTGATCGAAGCGTGTCTACTAATAGACAAATTATGACTTTATTGCATTACAACAAAACAGGTATTATGTGTGTATAAACACGTGGTGTAGAGTAAGAAGAACGCTGTCTGTAATTCTGCCTTTACATGGTGATATATGGGTAAAAACTTACCAAATGGTCCATGTGTTCGAGTTTTAATCGAACATACAGCCAAAATGCATATTTACATCAAACGCAAGTATGCACATTCACTCGGTTACCAAAATGTGGGCCAGTTCGCGTTTAGATCTCGTCAGAGACACCACGCACTCGTAACCAAACCAATAACCATTTTTACCATACATTTTACCAGTAATTTAGCCACATAGTTTATAGTTTACCATAATTCACCAGTTCATGTATCTAAGTGTTATTATATAGTTTTTAAATATAGTTGTTTACCTTATAATACGAGACTTTAACTTTTACCATATTCTATCATTATAAGAAAGGTGTTTTAGGTCAACATAGCACCAAGCACTACTTTCTACATGGTCCTTCGAACCTTTAATTACCAGTGACTACCAAGTGATACAGTGCCCCGCGAAACAGGAGATTGCTGCAATTGGAGGAACCTCGGAGTGCAGAGACGGTCAGTTGGAGCATAAAGGTCAGATCAAACCATTGATTTATACTAACCATTAGCATTTTTTTTTCAAATCAACCCTTAATTTGGATTCCGATACTCTGTTCATCAACCAAACGGAGCTCTATGAAATCCTGAACAAGTTCTTAATCAACATAAAAAAAGATGGATCCGAGAGGAAGACCATCAAAAATTACAAGCGTAAGGCTGATATGTTGGAAGCATACTAGCACAACTACCAACAAAACCATAAGAAAATGTGTCAGTTTGCGGATGCTGAGCACATTTACTTCAAAAACGGATGTTTCGAAACAGTCCAGGAAGTTTATTTCAAAATAAAGGAGATAGTTGATTAAACCATGAGGCAGTTAGACACAACGCAGCTGCAGGAAGAAAGCCCGCGTAGACCAAAAGCGGAGGAGGTACGGCCATTGCCAGGTATCCGGGCTAGGTCACAGCTAAGCGCTGACCATAGTCAGCCGGAAGATGACACGGCGCAGCCACATCCAGGTACGTCGTCTCGCTATAAGGAGTCCTCGCAGCGAGAGAATTTTCCCCATACAGAGAGAAGGTCCAGCAAGCTGAACGGGTTGGTAAAGAAGCAGACTATAAATTTCAAAGCGTTCATGAGAACCGTAACTAATATAGAAGTAGATAAGTTCGAGAATCAGTGGCAATTCGAGAACGCCCTAAAATCACTGGATAGCCGATGGAGTGAGATTGATAGACTTCATTGAGAAATTGAAGGTGAGGATGCATCGTTATCTAATCCTTCTATAAGTACACATCGGTTTTCCCGACCAGAATTTATTGGTAGACAAACTGGTACGATTGTTTCTGACCTTGGACGAAGAATAACTTTCTCCAGGCAGTACACCTTTCCCGATGATGCTCCTTCCATGAAGACTTCCTCTGAGCCACACTTCAACACTCCTTGATAAACGTCAATCTCACACTGCTGTTTCCGCATGAAGTCCAAACCCAGAATGCAGTCGTCCACTATGTCGGCCACGATAACATTGTAGCGATAAACTTTGTTCCCTAACTTCATGTCCACCTCCTTCTCACCTCGGACGGATATGTGCTGACCGGTGGCTGTTCCCAGATGTACACCTTCATGGCTCCCGTAGAAGTCCCCAAGAAACTGTCTTGCTAGTTGGAAACTGACAACTGTCCGAGAAGCTCCAGTATCCAATGTCAGCTTGCAAGGTGTTCTGTTAATGTCGCCTTCGATGATCAGGCTGTTCCCGTCACAGGATTGTGAGATCGAGATCCGTGGGGCTCTTCCGTTTCCAGCCAGCACCCCTTAGTCCTGGCGTGTATTCGTTTCTCTGCTGCTGTTACCCAGCAGGGACGTCTGGTGATGCTTTAATTTGCGGCTGCTTATTACTGTCGGTCAGCCTTCGCTTCGGGCAGCTTAATCGGATGTGGCCTCTCTCTCCGCAGCCATAGCATCGGGTTGAAGTCGCAATCTCCCTGATTCGGTTACTTCGTTCGTCCTGCCGTACTGCTTCCACCTCCAAAGCGTGGGTTAGGGCGTCCTTAAGGTTCTTGAAATGTCCTATCCTTAAGGCAGCCCTAACCTCCAGGTTCACGCTCTTTCAAGCGGCGAGCCTGCTCCTCCTGACGGCGGGCCTGTTCCTGCATAAAAGCCATCAGAGCAGATTGTGTTGGTGCCGCTGCCGCCGCGGTGTCTCTTTGTCCACTTGAAGACGGTGAGGGAGCGTCTCCAAAGCGTCTATGGTCTACGTCTTCCTGGCACTGACTCTTGGTGCGCATCCCCTCCGAGTCTTCCTTTGGTGGAACGGGCATAATTTATCCCGCACATCTGACACCAATTTTTTACGAGCTGGGGTTCAGGGATAAATTATTTAAATAGCAGACTTCAATTAAACACACTTCATTACAAAAACACTTCTATTAAATAATTATATTACTTTTCACTGTTCCCGAAGCGACTAGAAACTTCCAGAATGTTCAGTTCGAACATTCTGAAAAATTCCATTTGACACGAGAAGATTAGTTCCGCTATTCGATACGAGATGGCGCCACTAGTAACTACTTAGTTCTTCTACTCGTCACTAGATGGCGTTTCCCTATCTTGTAACACTATATACATTTTAATAGACCCAACACGGGTCGGAAGATAAAGCATTCAGCTATATTATTGCTCGTGTTGCGCGCATGTCGCTAGCATAGTGTACTTTTTGTCATGGGCTAGGCATCAGAAAGTAATTGACGCACCTGTGGTCTTTTTAGATGACCTCACAATTGATTTTGATCATGCAGAACAAAAATTAATATAATTATGTAGAGTTGGTTTTTATTTTTATCTCCTTTTCAATCGTTCAGTTAGAATTCAGAGTTACCAAAGTCGAACAACGTCACTTTTAAAAATATAGATATTATTGACGTTTAAATCTAAAGAACTCCATCTCACGCATTCTCTTCATCTTTAATATAATATATTATTTGCGATGTATCTCTAGTATTCATTATTCTAGCTTTTACTAAATTAAATAGCTGTTTTTGGTCTTCAAAACCATCCAGAGGTTTCTATATAGCCTGTTTTAGGCCTCTGCTCTAACAATCACCGCCACTGTGCTTTTCTGCCTGACGCCAATCGTCTTACAAATTATATTTTTTTAATTTTTTTTTCTTAAGCTGCTTCTACGTTAGATGAGCCTTTAAAAATGTTCCATCTTTACCTGCAAAAATTTACGAACGCTATGAAGTTAAGCAGCTAAGCAAACTGTAAGCGTCACTCTCAACGTCACGCCCGCTGGAGAAAAAGAGACGTATAAAATCATGGACAATTTGTTTTTTTTTACCCATACATCACCATGTAAAGGCAGAATTACAGGCAGCGTTCTTCTAACTCAACACCACGTGTTTTAGCAAAGCACATAATATATAGTTCTAAAAATATGAAAAAAAAATATGTCGTGGTTTTGGACATTTTTAATTTATACTCTTGTTAGGTGCATTAATATGCAGTTATATTTACAAATCAAATGTTCCACACAAACAACATAGGTTTAGAGAGAGGTATCGTCTATCGCGGTGGAATGGGAGTCTGTCGAAGTAAGTGGCCGCTTAGCCGCCCGCCTCTCACAGACAACGCCGTGTGGCGGTGTGGCTCGCGCAGTTACGCGTGCACGGTCACACGACTGTGACTCTTATGTCATTGGTACACGACGCAACCTACAAGTTATAGATGATTGAATATCGTTATTTCAATTGATCTAAATTAACGAATATACTTTCCCAGTTTTAAGGGTTTATACTGTAAGTCATTTTAATAAGAGCTCTTATCTGGATAAAACTAAAACAATCTGGTAAAATCCAGACCCATCCCAAACACGGTGTCAGTTTAGAACCCTTTCACAGGATATGCGTCATCTCCCTTCCTACCCCGCATGCAAAATCACTTGCATTGCATCCTCCACGACTTGAAAGAGGCTAACGACAGAGCTGTCCAGGTGGCTACATTTTGGTCGGACAAAATTTTAGTTAAATCGACATGATTAGAAGAAGAACCCATAACTTTGAGTTATGGAATATTGTTGTATTATATGATCGCTACACATGTAAAATAAACGAATATACTTGCCCAGTTATATGTAATACATTTTATTGTTGTTCAGTGTTGTTTATTTGGAACTACTTGTCTAAACATTGCCTACACATATTGTTTTATCGTAATGAAGTGTTTTTTGGTGAATATGTGTGTGAATTCGATATCTCTAGATATAAAAATGAATTGCTGTTCGTTAGTCTCGCTAAAACTCGAGAATGGCTGAACCGATTTTGATAATACTTTTTTTGTTTTGTTCGACAGAATACAGAAAAGGTTTAAAAACAAAAAAAATGGGGAAAAATACAAAAAATTGGGTAGTTGGGGAGGGTAGGTGTAGGGTAGGTGTAGGATAGGTGTAGGGTAGGTGTAGGGTAGGTGTAGGGTAGGTGTAGGGTAGGTGTAGGGTAGGTGTAGGGTAGGTGTAGGGTAGGTGTAGGGTAGGTGTAGGGTAGGTGTAGGGTAGGTGTAGGGTAGGTGTAGGGTAGGTGTAGGGTAGGTGTAGGGTAGGTGTAGGGTAGGTGTAGGGTAGGTGTAGGGTAGGTGTAGGGTAGGTGTAGGGTAGGTGTAGGGTAGGTGTAGGGTAGGTGTAGGGTAGGTGTAGGGTAGGTGTAGGGTAGGTGTAGGGTAGGTGTAGGGTAGGTGTAGGGTAGGTGTAGGGTAGGTGTAGGGTAGGTGTAGGGTAGGTGTAGGGTAGGTGTAGGGTAGGTGTAGGGTAGGTGTAGGGTAGGTGTAGGGTAGGTGTAGGGTAGGTGTAGGGTAGGTGTAGGGTAGGTGTAGGGTAGGTGTAGGGTAGGTGTAGGGTAGGTGTAGGGTAGGTGTAGGGTAGGTGTAGGGTAGGTGTAGGGTAGGTGTAGGGTAGGTGTAGGGTAGGTGTAGGGTAGGTGTAGGGTAGGTGTAGGGTAGGTGTAGGGTAGGTGTAGGGTAGGTGTAGGGTAGGTGTAGGGTAGGTGTAGGGTAGGTGTAGGGTAGGTGTAGGGTAGGTGTAGGGTAGGTGTAGGGTAGGTGTAGGGTAGGTGTAGGGTAGGTGTAGGGTAGGTGTAGGGTAGGTGTAGGGTAGGTGTAGGGTAGGTGTAGGGTAGGTGTAGGGTAGGTGTAGGGTAGGTGTAGGGTAGGTGTAGGGTAGGTGTAGGGTAGGTGTAGGGTAGGTGTAGGGTAGGTGTAGGGTAGGTGTAGGGTAGGTGTAGGGTAGGTGTAGGGTAGGTGTAGGGTAGGTGTAGGGTAGGTGTAGGGTAGGTGTAGGGTAGGTGTAGGGTAGGTGTAGGGTAGGTGTAGGGTAGGTGTAGGGTAGGTGTAGGGTAGGTGTAGGGTAGGTGTAGGGTAGGTGTAGGGTAGGTGTAGGGTAGGTGTAGGGTAGGTGTAGGGTAGGTGTAGGGTAGGTGTAGGGTAGGTGTAGGGTAGGTGTAGGGTAGGTGTAGGGTAGGTGTAGGGTAGGTGTAGGGTAGGTGTAGGGTAGGTGTAGGGTAGGTGTAGGGTAGGTGTAGGGTAGGTGTAGGGTAGGTGTAGGGTAGGTGTAGGGTAGGTGTAGGGTAGGTGTAGGGTAGGTGTAGGGTAGGTGTAGGGTAGGTGTAGGGTAGGTGTAGGGTAGGTGTAGGGTAGGTGTAGGGTAGGTGTAGGGTAGGTGTAGGGTAGGTGTAGGGTAGGTGTAGGGTAGGTGTAGGGTAGGTGTAGGGTAGGTGTAGGGTAGGTGTAGGGTAGGTGTAGGGTAGGTGTAGGGTAGGTGTAGGGTAGGTGTAGGGTAGGTGTAGGGTAGGTGTAGGGTAGGTGTAGGGTAGGTGTAGGGTAGGTGTAGGGTAGGTGTAGGGTAGGTGTAGGGTAGGTGTAGGGTAGGTGTAGGGTAGGTGTAGGGTAGGTGTAGGGTAGGTGTAGGGTAGGTGTAGGGTAGGTGTAGGGTAGGTGTAGGGTAGGTGTAGGGTAGGTGTAGGGTAGGTGTAGGGTAGGTGTAGGGTAGGTGTAGGGTAGGTGTAGGGTAGGTGTAGGGTAGGTGTAGGGTAGGTGTAGGGTAGGTGTAGGGTAGGTGTAGGGTAGGTGTAGGGTAGGTGTAGGGTAGGTGTAGGGTAGGTGTAGGGTAGGTGTAGGGTAGGTGTAGGGTAGGTGTAGGGTAGGTGTAGGGTAGGTGTAGGGTAGGTGTAGGGTAGGTGTAGGGTAGGTGTAGGGTAGGTGTAGGGTAGGTGTAGGGTAGGTGTAGGGTAGGTGTAGGGTAGGTGTAGGGTAGGTGTAGGGTAGGTGTAGGGTAGGTGTAGGGTAGGTGTAGGGTAGGTGTAGGGTAGGTGTAGGGTAGGTGTAGGGTAGGTGTAGGGTAGGTGTAGGGTAGGTGTAGGGTAGGTGTAGGGTAGGTGTAGGGTAGGTGTAGGGTAGGTGTAGGGTAGGTGTAGGGTAGGTGTAGGGTAGGTGTAGGGTAGGTGTAGGGTAGGTGTAGGGTAGGTGTAGGGTAGGTGTAGGGTAGGTGTAGGGTAGGTGTAGGGTAGGTGTAGGGTAGGTGTAGGGTAGGTGTAGGGTAGGTGTAGGGTAGGTGTAGGGTAGGTGTAGGGTAGGTGTAGGGTAGGTGTAGGGTAGGTGTAGGGTAGGTGTAGGGTAGGTGTAGGGTAGGTGAATGTTTGGTGTTTTTATGGCAAAATAAAGTTTGCCGGGTCAGCTAGTATTGTGGTAAAGTTTATGGTGCGAGTCAAAGATAAGCGATTGAAAATTATAAAAGTGATAAGTTGCTATCGATTGTATTTCATCACTGCGAGATGAGGTCAGTTTTATTTGATTATTGAATATTATAAATAATTACCATGATTCATAGCAATAAATTGCCGATTTCGCAGTTTTACCGAGGGCCCAACCAAAAATTAAAAGAACGCAGCCGGCGCTCGCGTTTAGGTATCTTGCCACGCGCGCGTAAGAGCTCGTTATAAGTCTGGATGATGGCAATATGCTCGCCGCATCGCAAGGGACTTAAATATAACTGGCGACATCTGGGGGTACTATATGCGCTCTTCTGCCAAACCCTTCGGGGAACACATCATCGCTTACCATCAGGTGAGATAGTGGTCAAGCGCGAGCTTATCTATAATAAAAAAAAGTATTATTTTTTACTTAACTTTTTATTTCCCCACAGTACCTGCAGACCCTGGGCTACTGTCCGCAGTTCTTCGGGCTGGATATGTTCCAGACTGGTGAGGAAAACCTGGCGATGGTGCTGACCCTGCGAGGGTTTGATAAGAAGCAGGTGGAAGAGGAAGTCGCGAACTGGATACATATAGTTGGTCAGTGAACGATTTAAAAAAAAAGCAATTTCGATTATAACTGGAGTTTTTTTTTGTTTACAAAATCATATGGGATTTGTTCGTCTTTTATGGGAGATCTTTCTCTAATAATAGACGTATTTCGCCAAGAACTTGGCATCCAGCAGCGTCTATCAGCTATAGTCCAGGCTCGAAAACTTCAGTTATTTCGCCACGTATCCCGACGAGGCAACGACTCTATTTAGCGGCTTGTGGTCCAAAGTAGAGTGGGAAAAACGAGATTGCGGGGCAAGTCATCCATGCAATGGACCGACCTGATCATGTCTGCAGTAAGCGGCCCATTGTATGAGTGCACATGAATCACAGCCGACAGAGAGCATGGCGTCGCATCTTGAGGCGAATCATGGCGGCCTGGTATCTCACTGAAACATGGTGATCACGACTGCTCTGTCAAGAGTGAACCGACGAAGAAGAACGTCTTTCGGTGAAATTGATGATTTCTAATAGCATTTCTGCTTTTTAGGGTTCCGTACCTAAAGGGTAAAAACGGGACCCTATTACTAAGACTCCACTGTCCGTCTGTCTGTCTGTCTGTCACCAGGCTGTATCTCATGAACCGTGATAGCTAGACAGTTGAAATACTCATAGCCGACCAACCCCATTAACATCACATTCTGCAACGTGCATAAATAATATAATCACAAATCATTATAAATCCAAAGCAGATATATGGGATCTAGGAATATCGGACCATAAATGTCAAGTAATAAAGATAACATGTACTTAAAGTTTCAAAGAAAGTACTGGTTCAAAATACGACGTAATATATATTATTACATCGACATATTTTTAAGATATATTTCTCAAATAAAATTTCAAGATGTGTGGAAAAGTTGAAATGCACTATAAAAAGATACAACATGGAAAACCAAAGGCCATCATAAATCCAAGTAAAAAAATGTAAGTACAAACAAAAAGTAGTACGTCTCAAGAACATAAAATAAAATATGTTCTAAAATTTTAAAGCGTGTAATAAAACAATCAAGAAAAAATCTAATGCAAAATTCATCTCATACAGTACCAACAAAATTAAAGCCACATGGGCATTAATAAAACGACAAACCCAAACTACAAATGTTCTTCAACCGACAATAGACTACATTCTGCACAATAACAATGTAACAAAATCTCCTGTAAAATAAGCTAGTATTTTTAATAGTTTTTACATTAAACAAAATCTCAACACTACGACAGACAATCACAACCAATCTCTAACTCAAGTAGTATTTTCTTTTACCCAGTAGACAGAAGCGAAATATACAGTTCTAAAATAATAAAATAAAACAAGTTTCGGACACGATAATATACCTATTAGAGTTATCAAAGAAAGTATCCCATGTATTGTTGATCCCAGTGGATCAACAATAACCAGTGTACCAGTGTAGTGTGTGAACCAGCGTTCATATTTTAAATCTTTTGTCAGAAACGGATAAATTTCCTGATACCCTAAAGGTAGTTCACTCATAAAGCCATTATATAAGAAAGGATCACGGTATTACATTAATAACTATAGGCCCATTGCACTATTGCCAAGTTTCTCTAAGATATTTGAAAAGGTTATCTATACTAGAATCACGAAGTTTTTAAAAGTAAATAATGTTTTAAATGTCAACCATTTTGGATTCCAACAAAATAAAACTATATCATTGGCAATATATAAATTATTCAATACCATTTGGGATCAAGTTAATGATAAAAAAAAACCGGCCAAGTGCGTGTCGGGCCACGCGCAGTAATAGGGTTCCGAAGTTGCATAAAAATGCCAACTAAGAAGGGGTTTTGTTGTTACATGAACATTAAAACGGTTTCAGCGGCACACAACGTCGAAAAACGGGCCTACATAGAATGATGTTTTTTTTAATCTATATGCTCACGTTTGACCACTATCTCGCCTGATGGTAAGAGATGATGTGGTCTAAGGTGAAGCACGCTTGTCTAGATGTAACCTATTCAGTAATTACTTAAACTAAATAAGGACTAACTGGTAACTGAAGAAGGAGTTATAAAATCCAACTTCGCAACTGAATTTAGAAAAATATTATCTATTTGAGTACAACCGCGGGTGCGAATTGCGAAAGGAGCCGATACGTGCGCGCGTTACATCCACGGGGAATGGTATGGCTCCTGGATCCTTGCGCGCATGCTCCTCGTTTATTTCTCTTTCGGAATTTGAAAAATTTCCTATGTATTTTATTTTATTTTATTTATTTTAGGAAAACTTACAGCTAACACAGTAAATAAGCAGAAACAACATGCAAAAAAAGACCAATTAAAAGTTTTCAAACATATAAAAATTTGCATAAAATACATTTCAGCGAGTTTAAAATATAAAAATAAAAAGATATGACTCAACGCCTCTAACAAATACAAAAAAAAAACAGAGAAAGAACTCTAATCATCAAAGTAACGCTTACACAAAATATTCTTTACGTTTTTGATCTTAGTATGGAACAAATCCAGATCAACATCTCGACACACCTCATTAAACGTACGGCAAACTCTTATTATGTACGAATTCTGTCTGTAAGTAGTTCCGACCACAGGTATATGAAGGAGACGCAAATGCCGTAGAAATGCACATGGTACACGCAGTCCCACCTTGCCCACCAGCTCAGGAACGTCAATGGATCCGTTCATAATTCTAAAAAGAAAAGCAAGATCTGCGATTTTTCTTCGCTCGTGCAGAGGCAGAATGTGAAAATTTTACACCGACTTAAGTAATTAGGGAGATAGGTATTCGATCGATATTGTGTATGCTTTCAAGACGATTAACATGAACATTATAAATTGGATTCCAAATTTGAGAAGCATACTCAATGTGGCTACGGACAAACGCACAGTAAAGAATCTTCATAGTTTTTATATTCTTAAAATCAGAAGATATCCTATAAATAAAACCCAAAGCTTTAGAAGCCTTGTTGACTATGTTATCTATATGTGCGTCAAACAAAAGCTTAGAATCAAAAGTTACCCCAAGGTCCCTGATAACGCTGACTCTGACTAATAAGGTGCTTGAAATCATGTAATTATACGTAACAGGGTTTGGCTTACAAGTAAATGTACATACATAGCTTTTGGATACATTTAAATCCAATTTATTCCTAACGCAATAGTCATGGAACCGGTCCAGATCGTCTTGTAAGCAAGCATCCTCAATAGTTGATACTTGACCCAGAATCTTCATGTCATCCGCAAACAATAAAATTCTCGAATTGAGGAAACAAGAGGCAATGTCGTTTATAAAGATATTAAATAAAAGAGGTCCTAATACGGATCCTTGGGGAACACCCGATGGGATGTACATTGCTCTGGATGTGTAACCATTGAGAACCACCGTCTGACATCTATTTTCCAGGTATGATGAAAACCATCTAAACAAATCACCCATCCAATAGTTTGCGCAAAAGAAGGGCATGATCAATTCGATCAAAACACTTGCTGTAGTCAGTGTATATAACGTCTACCTGTGACCTTCCAGACATGTGTTCCGTTAGATAGTCACTACAGACCACGAGATTGGATCCAGTGGAGCGACCTTTTAAAAATCCATGTTAATGTTCTGAGAAACTTAATTTAAGTGAAGACGAAAGTTGTCTGTGTACAATTTTCTCCAGGATTTTAGCAAATACACAAAGCTTAGAAATCGGTTTATAGTTATCTATGCTGTCCTTGGGGCCCTTTTTATGAATCGGCGTTATATACGCTGACTTCCAGATTAGTGGCACCACTCCCAATTCCAATGATCGCTTATATAATATTGACAACGGAACGGATAGACTCTTAGCACATTTAGTTATAAAAATGGAGGAATATTGTCAGGGCCTGCGGATTTATTAAGTTCCACTTGTTTAAGCAACCGTAACACTTCCTCCTCCCGGACATCAATAGAGCATAAGTTTGATACATAATCAGCAGCCTGATCACTAGGTCCATCCACAAATGTATTTGTCAAGAACTCATCATCCTCGCTTCGCTCTTGGAACTTAGAAAAGAAGTATTCGCCGAACATATTGCAAATTTCTTCCCCATTACTCGATGAAGTTTCACCCAACCTAAGAACAGCCGGGTAACAGTTGGTTTGTTGTTTTAATTTTACATATCTCCAAAAAGCTCTAGGATTTTTAGATATGTCAAATTCAATGTTTGTTATATAATTATTAAACATTTCCTTCTCCAGATCTTTAACTCGCTCACGTAAAGTAAGAAATGATTGATGATCAGAAAGATTTCCATACCTCTTAAATTTTGAGTGAAATTTAGCCTTTTCCCTAATAATTTCAATAAGAGGGCTTTTGTTCCAAGCAGGATACTTGCCCCGTGGGACAATAGTTTTAGTGGGAAATATATTTATTTTGAAGCAAGTTGATAGTGTCGTAAAAGAACTTCACAGCTTCCTCGAGAGTCCTACAGTTTAGTTCTAGTGACCAATCTCTTGCCTCAATTTCATGTGTTATGGCGTCATAATTCGCAAGCGCATACAAAAACTTGACTCACTGATGCAGTTGAACGAAATCAGCAGAGATACAGAGTGCTTTGTGGTGTGAGTCTTCTTCCACTAAAAGATCCTGGCTGCAAGCGACAGTAACTTCATTGTTCGACAACACGAGGTCAAGAATCCTGTCATTCACGTTACGATGAGGATTGTACTGTAACAAACAGCATGCGGCAAGGGTATCGCAAAAGCTGGTCTGAATGCGGCCGCGCAGGTTACTAGGGTACAGACAGTCACCATCCACTGCCACTCGCCGAGTTAAAGTTGCCAAGGATCAAGAACTTATCTGCAGGATGTTTAAGAACAATATCAGCCAAATTACTAGTGAAGTTGTGTAGTTGTACCACCAAAGAGTTGCCAGACTGCTCATTACATATGTAAACGACACAAAAGTGCATTTTATATGATACTTTGGGTTTTGATTAGTGCAAAGTTAAAGTGACCCACAGGTCCTCGGACGAACGCCATTCGTCGCGGACATCGGCAACAAGTTCTCGAAGAATGGCTATCAAGACCCCCCCACCCATGGTTTGTCTAGTTTGCGAGTAATTTCGATTACGTCTCCACGCAAAGTATCGGTCGTCAAACAATTCACTATCAGATATACCCTCTATAAGCCAAGTTTCTGTCAAACAAACAACATCAAAAGAGTTGATACAGACATTCCTATAAAAAGCTGATGTTTTTGTCCGTAGCCCCCGAACGTTTTGGTAGAACATACTAATAGGTGCCATGAGAAGTCAAAATTAACATTAGAATTATAATTGGTAAGATATAATATGGTACAGTCGTATTATGTTCCACGTAAAAACTATAAAAAATAACGGTCGGTTTATATAAAAGTAGGTAAAACGAAGCGGTAGCAATATTAAAAAAAGATATAACAATATATGCGCAATAACTTATGATAAAAATGTTTAAATACCCGGCTATGTCAGTAAAGCAAAAGAAAATAAATAGTTTTGAGTGTAGGCTGATCCCGATCTCTACAGTATAAGCATAAAGTTTAAAATAGCGAAAAGCAAAGCTAAATGAGTATGTAACACCCAGCGACAAGAGAACAAAAGGCAGGTGAGAATGGAATGCGTGCAAAAAATAAGTACCTGCGTTTCTCAAACTTAAATAAAGTGAGTCGACGATCAACAATATTAGTGTGTCGGCAGGTCGACCGGCGGTGTAGCCTAAAATAGTACATTGTGATACAAGGGTGGGAAGTAGGTTATTGCAAACGAGCTGTCATTAACAAGCCCGAGCCGAAGGCGAGGGTTTTTAATGACACGAGTTTGCAATAACCTACACACCCGTGTATCACACGACGTTTTTCAATACAGTTGTGAGAAACAGTAAAAACAAATCAAAGAATTAGATTTGTTTATTCACAAAAAATAAAATTTTCAATATGGCGCGTTTTTGCAACTGGACATATTTTTTTACAAAGAAAACAGCCTATACAGCCTATTCGATTTTTGACAAACGTTAATGTGAAAATAATTAACTTAAAACTGTTAATTAAACATATTAAACAACTTTAAAAAAAAAATTGAGAATTCAATGCTAAAACGTACGGAATCATTAATTTTTCCTCGTATAAAATCGTATCCCATTTTATTCTATGTATGAAAACTCCTTGCTACTGAACTTTTTTAAACTGACTTATGGTGCGTTTTTGCAACTGGACTTATTTTTTTACAACGATATCAGCCTATACAGCTATACAGCCTATTCGATTTTTGACAAATGTTGATGTGAAAATAATTAAATTAAAACTGGTAATTAAATATATTAAACAACCATTTATAAGACTTTTGAGAATTCAATGCTAAAACGTACGGAATCATTCATTAATCCTCTTAGAAAATCTATCCCATTTTATTCTATGTTTGAAAACTCCTTGCTTCTAAACTTTTTTAAATTGACTTATAAATTTATAACTAAACTGCAAATAATAATGATCGAGCTCGTAAACAAAAGTCACGACCGCGTAACAGAAAGATGCCTATGCGTCAGATTCAACTTTCGAATCATAATTATAGCCTCTGAAAGTACGCCATGTTTAACAACTGTATTGAAAAAACTTTTTCAATACAGTTGTTAAACATGGCGTACTGCGCGTTTCTGTTACGCGGTCGTGACTTTTGTTTACGAGCTCGATCATTATGTTTGCAGTTTAGTTTTAAATTTATAAGTCAATTTAAAAAAATTTAGTAGCAAGGAGTTTTCAAACATAGAATATAATGGGATAGATTTTCTACGAGGAAAAATGAATGATTCCGTACGTTTCAGCATTGAATTCTCAAAACTCTTTTAAATGGTTGTTTAATATATTTTTCAACACACTTGCTCATAAAGTGGCTCTTATTTCACCGCAATTAGGCACATAATGATACCTGTTATCAAACTGTGACTTTTTCATTGCTATTATTCACAAGTGAGTTATAGAGTTTTTTTTTTATTTATTGGCTGAGTTGCTTTGTTCTTAAAAAAGTTTCGATACAAAAAAGATCGTGCTCAATAGTACAAATAAATTAATGTACATATTGCTTGCTCATTTCTTGCAACTTCGTATTTAAATAGATAATTTCAATTTGTACGTGCTTCATAAACAAAACTTTCATTCAAATATAAATTTTATTTGCTCTGTAATTAAGAATAATTGAAATTCCCTATTTTGTACGTGGCTAAAACACTATCCACGAAAAGCCAAAAAAAAAGAAACCTCATTCTTTAAGTCTATGGCCGATCGCCATTGTTAAATGCGCGCGCATAGGAAAACTGATTAATTTTGTCCGCCATTGTGAAAAAAAAATCACAACTCGTTTTTACTGTTGAAAATGATTTTTTAGTATTATTTTCTTCACAAGTGTGTTGAAAAACGTCGTATGATACACGTGTGTATTGATGATTACCGTCCTCGGCTCTCTTAAGACCCTCACCTAACGGCTCGGGTCTCAATGGCGCCTCAGCGGTAATCACCAACATTGCACACTTGTACCATAATGTACTATAATTACCAGTTTTAATTTAATTATTTTCACATCAACATTTGTCAAAAATCGAATAGAGTCTGGCAAACGAAAGTAGACACTCGAATTATTTGCAAACTTTTTATATGGCAATGCTATACCAATGTCAACCTCAATTTTCCGTATGACGCTACTAAGTTGACACTTTGTTTTAATTCGTAATCACTATTTATCTTTTTGTAAAAACATTTTTTCTATATAATAATTTAAAGAGTTTCATTATTAATGTAGAAAACAATGATTCCTGTGACTCTTATGAATCTTTTCACATGGAAGTCTTAGATTCAGATTTTGATTGATAGTGAATAAACCAAAATTATTATAGAATAATGTTGCTTTTTTTATTCAGATTGATATATCTAAAGTATTACCTACCTAAATGTACCTACAGTATTTTTATTCAGACGAAGTAATATATATAATTCTAAAGTATCAAATTAGGTTATTCCAGGTATTGCATACTAGTTTTTGGGGTTGCTATGCTGATATTTTTTAAAATCGCCGCGCTTTTTCAGTCTCTACTTTCGTTTGCCAGACTAGAGTCTGGCAAACGAAAGTAGAGACAGTAGTAGTAGGCTGTATAGGCTGTTTTCGTTGAAAAAAAAAATGTCCAGTTGCAAAAACGGGCCATAAGTCAATTTAAAAAAGTTTAGTAGCAAGGAGTTTTCATACATAGAATAAAATGGGATACTATTTTATACGAGGAAAAATTAATGATTCTGTACGTTTTAGCATTGAATTCTCATTTTTTTTAAATAGTTGTTTAATATATTTAATTATCAGTTTTAAGTTAATTATTTTCACATCAACGTTTGTCAAAAATCGAATAGGCTGTATAGGCTGTTTTCTTTGTAAAAAAATATGTCCAGTTGCAAAAACGCGCCATATTGAAAATTTTATTTTTTGTGAATAAACAAATCTAATTCTTTGATTTATTTTTACTGTTTCTCACAACTGTATTGAAAAACGTCGTGTGATACACGGGTGTGTAGGTTATTGCAAACTCGTGTCATTAAAAACCCTCGCCTTCGGCTGGGCTTGTTAATGACAGCTCGTTTGCAATAACCTACTTACCACCCTTGTATCACAATGTACTATTTCAAGTCTTGTTCAGTCCTGATAAGGTGCTTCGGTGATAGATGGTTTTTACGTATAAAAATCTTGCAACCTGTTACCCAAACATATTCGTAGCCTTTTTCTTTAGCTAAAATCTTAGTTTTGTTTAGTAAAGCTTTGTTATCCAGTGTCAGGTGGTCGTTGACGTATATTTTCTTGTCACCTTGAAGTCCTAAATAAGCCGGGCTCAAGATCTTATGCTTCCTAGCCGCAGCAACAAAATCATTCTTGAGATAACAGTTGTGGACCGAGCAAATTATATGTAGTTTTGTAATGGCTGTCATTCCACATTGGTATCCTTGCCACATAGTTTATGTGTTCTTTAGGGATGGGGCATTTGATTACATCCCCTATTTTTGCGATGACGTCGAACAAGTTCTCCGAGTTCGATTCAGACACACCCTTGATCTCAATATTATTCATCCTGGATCTTTGCTCGTTTTCGCGACACTGAGGTTCCAGGCTCCTACAGCGCTCCTGTAATGTGGCAACGTCGTCTTTGGTCTTCCTTAACCCAACTATCTCCTGCTCCAATCCTGACAACTTGCTTGTGAGATCTCCTACCGAGCCGCGGACAAAGTCGAGAGACTCCTTCATCTCTGCAATGGAGTTGGTGACATCAGAGAAGTCCGCTCTCATGGCTTTCAATTCCACTAACTCCTTGTTAATTCTCTCACAGACATGGAGAGTGTACTCTCAGTTCCGAGAGTACACTCTCCATGTCTGTTGCTGTTGATGAACCGACCCGGGGACTCGCCGCTTGGGCTATGCAGGAATTGCATCTCCACGTTAGTTTGCGATCACCGAGCTTTTGCCATCCAGTCTCAGTAATGCCAGCGCACGGAAAGTCAAACTGGCTCTTACATGCAGTGCATCTGACCCCATCGTTGACCTGGTTGTCGCAACTCTTGCACTTGAACATCGTATTTTTGGTATAACAAATATCGTCAAAAATAAAATCTTTGAGAATCGTTGTCGAATGACTGGACTGAACTGGATGTACTTATGGAGCGTAGAGCGTATACGTGTGTACGGTTTCGCTGACTACCGTATAGGTATACTGCTGTATTCATCTCTAATCTGCGGTATTCACTATTTCGTTCTGGAAAGTATAACGCTACTCGATTAGTGATGTAGCCCGACTACATCACTATTTGAGTATCAGCAGCATCGAATATTGACTTTATAGATGGATATCGACAAAAGAAAATAAGTAATTTGCTTGGAAATCGAATCTAATTTGACTTTAGATTACAAAACGTCGAAAATACTTCTACACTAACACAAAATAGACTGCCCCGCGCGCATGCGCCGTATGGACTACGGACCGGTACTTCTAACGACTGAGTCCACTCCAATGCGTTATTCGAGCTTAAACATTATTAATTTAGAAATCATTATTATTCAGAATGTTATTATTTTATACTTGTATATTTTTACATGGTTCATAAGCATATATTTACCATCGGTTTTAGCAGCGTTATTTCAGTATTTTTTCAATGGCATTTGTACAAAATTTTTACTGTCCCATGTACATTTTATAAGTTGGTCGACTATTAATCGTAAACTTGTAAAGCCTACTTGTCCGTGATAGTTTTCCTTTTAATTTCGTTTTATTTACTACTGCCGTGAATTTTTTCACATATCCAAGAGCAACCATTTCGCTGGCAGGGGAGGGGGACACTTAACTCTAACATAAATTTGCAATTTAAAACTTAATTTAACGCAAACGGATCTCTGAATCGAAAAATGGTTTTAACAAACCCATAATATTTTTAAATGGCCTATCCAACGACACCCCACACGATGAGAAAAAAAATACATCCTCACTTTACGTCTATGGGAGGGAAGTACACGAAAAAAATTTTGATGATGATTTTATTTTACCACTTTGTCGGAATTATTAATATGTATATCCATGTCAAATTATAGCTTTCTAGTACTTAGATTCTCTGAGCTAAGCTGTGGACGGACAGACGGACAGAGCGAAACTATAAGGGTTCCTTTTTGACTTCGAAACCCTGAAAACAATAGGCTGCTCTTTTCATTGATATGTCATAAGCATTTGACTGTGTTAAGTATGACTTTTAGCTTGATAAATTAGAAGGTATTGGAATAAGAGGTATCGCACTACTTAAATTAATTAAGAAATTATTTAAATAATAGAATGCTGGGAACTGTTATTGAAGTATATAATGAATGTAGAAAAATGATGGAGGTGGTGATATCTAAATTCGAATCTGTAATACTATTCGTACCGCAAAGCAGTATATTGGGACCCCCTTGTTCTTCTAAACTATCTAAACTAATATTATAAAGAGGAAATATTTGATTGTGTTTGTTTGTTTGCATTGAATAGGGTTCGAAACTACCGAATCGATTTGAAAAATTCTTTCACTGTTGGGAAGCTACACTATCTCCGGGTGACATAGGCTATATTAAATATTCAAAAAAAATAGGGATCCTTACTAAAACTCCAATAATGTAACCCAGGGTGTAAAAAAAATACATGAAATATTCTTTACATCGCGTGCGCTGCGAAAACTATTGATGATAGAATAAAATAATGTATTATGACTTTGCAGAACACATCATTATTTACAAAAAATGTCGCGACAGCATATGTCTAACTATTATAGTTATGCCACAATAAGTGTTTCTTTTATTACACATTTTTTTATTGAAATGCCGCCGCTAGAAAATGATCTTTATTTGTATCTTGGTATTAATCCTTATCAAAATAAATTACTTCATATTCAAGACTGCTTCAATACCTTTATATAACTTTTTAAATTATTCAATTCAGACATTCCGTTCCAAAGATATCATGAATCTAGAAATGTAAGTATTAGAAAAAAGTTGCGTTAAAGCCGCTCACCCTGCTCGGCTAGCTATGCAGCACCTTGTGCAATGTAGGAGTCACTGGGGCACGGGCCGTACGGGAGGGGAGTCAATATCAAGAAATGAAGTGTTATTAGAGACGGAAGGATTGCGGAGTCTTAGTAATAGGGTCCTGTTTTTACCTACTTAAATAATGGAATCCCTGCCTCCTTAACTAGGGGAAAACTGTGACTTAGGAGTCAGTGTTCTGGTCGCGGATAAATTTGGAAGAGAGTTACCGCGGCCCTGGCACAAGCAACTGATGGAACACGGGTGGGTTTTAGCCAGTAAACGTCTGACACGGCCTGCCGCCTCACCCAGAGCGGGAGAAGTCATTGGATAACTACCCAACAAAAAAAAAAAAACAACTGTCTAGCTACCACGGGTCCCGTTTTTACCCTTTAGGTATGGAACCCTAAAAAAAAGATTAAAATAAAAATAAAAGTTAATTAAATAATAATATTCAAACTTTAAATTCAAATTTTCTGTTTTTAAGTAACCTGACGCAAATAGATTGGTTAATGTGTGTGTTTTAGTGTTTTATACCCGTGCGAAGCCGGGGCGGGCCGCTATATTGTATATTAACGAGCTTCCAAATATAATCAAACATCTTTGCGTAATGTATGCTGATGACGCAACTATATTTATTATAAACAAGCTGACCCCCACGGCTTCGCTTCTTCAACTGGCTATCTACCTACCTATCACCTACTTATCTACCCTACCTACCAACCTACTCACCTACCCTACCGATTAGCCTACCAACCCTACCCTATCCTACATACCCTACTTACCCTACCTAGCAATTAGTTAAACTATTTATCATCAATCATCATCATCAATATATATATATGTCGGATCAAGGCTGCCCGATATATGTAAGCCATCGGAAAGTCAGAATGTATTCCTTTAGGTTAAGACATCATGTGGGCAGGTCTGTGGGAACAATTGTGCAAAATGAAATCACATAAATTATTCGATACACTGGGTTTATTAAAATAGACACAGTTACAATCATGCTTACTAATATTACGGATCGACACTGATTCTACGACGTTTTAGCTCTACGGTGGTCAGAACTCTACTCAACTGCCATATTTTGCTGTCCTCACCACGAAAGTGGTTAGAGAAAGCGCGCCTATGAGTAGTTACGAGATCAAAACAATCAAACGAGGCACGAGACCGATTTCGATTAAAACTAAAACAGTCCCACTGGATTTTTCTCATCCTGTATGTCGACAACGAGAATTGATTGGATTAATCTATATAAACGCGGGCGAAGCTGCGGGTAACAGCTAGTAGATTATAAAGCTGAACAGTTTGTTTGTTTGTTTGAACGCGCCAATCTCAGGCACTACTGGTTAAAAATGTTTTTTTTTGTAAAGTAGGATCCATGTACATTCTGCCTTAATATAGCATGCAAAATGTGATACAAAGTAAATATTATGAAAGACATTACTTAAAATTATCATTTAAGAAATCCTGCACAGAATAATAACACCTATCTACAAGTAATTCTGTGAAATGTTTTTTAAACTTCTGCAACGGTTAGTTTTTAAGTCGATCAGGTATTTTATTAAAGATTACAGGAGCCATACAGATAACATTCCTTTTTAATAAGCTAGTTTTAAAGGCGCCCGTGCATAATAGATTCTGGTATTGAGATCTCATAGCTGTACTTCGTTTTCTAGTTTCTATTAGTGTTGCAAATAGACTTCGATTTGTTATTACAAATATTGCCAATTCAAGGTTATAAAGGCATGGGAAGGTAAATAATTTATGAGACTTAAATATAGGTACGCAACTGTCTGTTACTTTAAGACCAAATACAGCTCTTAGGTAGCGCTTTTGAGCTCTGAAAATGCTTTCTCGTTCACTACAGTGACCCCAAAAAATTATACCAAATCTTAAGATGGAAATTACTAGACCATGGTAAGCCACTAATAACGTCGGTAAATTTACTTTTTTTGATAAATTATGCAACATAAACGCGGTTGTGCTTAACCGTTTACATATATCTTCCGCTTGTGACTTCCAAGTTAACTGACTGTCAATTACGATTCCTAAAAATTTTGTATTCATTACTTTTTCTATAGTTTGACCATTGTAGTTGATATCTATATCTCCCGCAGATATTCTTTGGTAGAAGTGCATTATTTTAGTTTTTTGGAGATTACTAACTAAATTATTGTTGTCAAGCTACTTTATTAGACTACTAATCGTATTGTTAATGTCATTTACATATGATTCTTTATCAATACATGAAACAATTGAAGTGCTATCATCTGCAAATAATACCATAGGATGAATTATATGACGTGGCAGGTCATTTATATATAATATAAATAATAAAGATCCAAGGACGCCACCCTGCGTTACACCATATTTTATTTCTCTTAAAGACGATTCTCCTTACGTCTAAGTCGGACGTGTTGTCCCACTGGCTATCTGCTTAGTAATTTTAATGTCGAAATAATTGGTCGTATTAATAGTAAATACTTATTTCCTCGGTAACAGATATCGCTACTTACAACATAAATGTGTGTAATATAATTATTATTTTCTAATTGCAACACTTTCTGCCATTTGCTATCGATTAGTCATGACAGTTCACGACTTAGCTACCAGATGGCGTGGTTGTCGCTGTATTTCAAATAAAAACGAATCTGTATAGTGTTACAATTTTGTATTACGTAGATTCCTTATGATTGTTCAAGTTCACTTTAGATTCTTCTATACTACACAGGATTTGAAGTCTTCACACACTTCTTTCTTTTAATTTATTGACATTTTACACTGTTATTGGTCATTTGCGCGCATCATTTAGATGTCCCTTTTTTTTGTTATGACAGTATGTCACTGATAACACTACAATAGTTGCTTTTGGTGTCCTTATGTACTTCTATGCACTATTCACTCTCTGTTGAGCACATTAACTATTTTTAGAAATTAATTTACTGGCGCGCTGTCAAATTATTTGTTTACAACGCAGCGACCTCTAGCGCCTCTAGACCTCTAGCTATAACATCACGCTTCGACCAATAGGAGCGGACCATAAATGAAAAATGTTGCAAAAACTGGAATCATTATTCCTTTTTGAGAGCTTCCGTTGCGTGCGCAGCGTGAACGGTTTAAGTTACGCAACAATAATGTATGTAGGGTAGGTAGGGCAGATGGGTAGGTAGGTAACCAGTTGACGGGAGCGAAGCCGCGTGGGACAGCTAGTTATAGTAAATTTTGAGAATATGCAAAAATATTTTTGCATATTCTCAAAATTTACGGCATGCTGAATTGATTGATAAGTTTTAGTTTTCTAGGTGATCGGGAAGTGCCTCAAAAATCACTGCAAAATGGTGTCGGTTTTTGGTGTAGTTTTTTTTATTGTTACACTTTTCTCTACACTCTCAGCCCGCAAACAAATCAGAACGTGAACGTGCGATAAGACTCCTTTCCAAAAAAAATACGTATGTTCTGGTAACTTGTGTTGACTGGCAAGTGATTTTCCCTCTTTTATTTTTACTTTTTATTGTACACAAAAATATAAAGACACAGATACAATACAGCTTATGTACAACGGTATTTTTTCTCCGTCAGGTCTAGAAAAATATGCCCGTCGTGTAGTGGAAGGCTACAGTGGAGGGTGCGTGCGACGCCTAGGTGCCGCCGCAGCGTTGTGTGGCAGTGCAGACCTCGCCTTACTGGACGAGCCTAGCTCGGGCGTCGACGTTGCCGCCCGCAGGATGCTGTGGACCGCGCTCCGGAGAGCTTTGAGGCATCAGCGATCTGTCATCATCTCCTCACACAGGTTTGTGCTAGATGACAAGTGCACCTCACACAGGTCTACTAAATATTAGGTCTTTACCTACCTTTACACAGGTATGAGCAACATGACCAGTGTAGCAGTCGACGTGGGCCGGCTGTGGACCGCGCTCCGGAGAGCTCTTAGGCATAAGCGAGCTGTCGTCATCACCTCACACAGTTATGTGCTAGATGACAAGGGCACCTCACACAGGGCTACTAAATATTAGGTCTTTACCTATGAAATTGCCATTTTTTATGAAACAAGTAAACTTTTTTTTTTCTTTTAATCAAAGTAATCACCCATGCAATCGATGCATCTTTGCCAACGCAGTGGCAGTTTATTCAAGCCCTTCTTGAAGAAATTAGCTTGACAGGCAACAAATTTTTCAAAGGCATTTTTGTACTGCCTCTCGGGTATTGAATTTAATTTTAATTGAAGTCTGTAGGCGCAAGGTCTGGTGAATATGGCGGATGACGGAGAGCTTTCAAACTCAGTTTTTTTACTTGGATACCGTCTGTGCAGTATGAGGTCGCGCGTTGTCGTGCAGGAGCAGCAGAGACGAGCGATTGACCAAAGCTGGTTGGAGACGTTCTTCACAGTACACATCTGCAGTAATGCTCATCCCGTTTGGTAAGAAGCTGTGTTGAATTACACCGGCCCTAGACCATCAAACAGTGACCATCACTACTTGCGATTGTCAAACAGAATCCATTTGTCGTCACAGGTAACAATTCGGTTAAAAATTTATTCGTTTGTTTGCCTGTTGAGCAGTGCAATGCAATTCTTGACGCGTACTTCGCGCTGGCGATCATTGAGTTCGTGTGGTACCCATTTGTCAAGCCTTTTTACCTTGCCAATTTGACGCAAATGGGTCAATATTGTTTTGATTCTAACGTCGAAAGCTGCTGCTTATTCAACCGTAGATTAAGTATCATCAGCTTGCACAATCGCCTTTAATTCGTCAATGTCGACAAAAATTTTCGGACGACCACGGTGTTCATTTTTCAGGTCGAAATTTCCAGACCGGAAGCGGGCAAACCATCAACAGGTGGTGCGTTCGTTTGTAGTATTCGCTCCGTAAACGCCGTTGATATTGCGGGCCGCTTGTGCCTCGTTGCGGTCACGACAACATATTCCATGACATATTCCATAGTTAGTCGAATTTTTTACGTATCCATGATGACGAAAAAGATTCAAATGCGATGAAACGTAACGAAACTCAATAAACAAATTACTAATTTTGAAAAATAATTCCATTTTTTTAAAACATAATTAATTTGTAATTAGATGTCTCTGCCAAACATTAGTATATTATGCAACTAGTGAATAAAGGACGGATTTAAAGCGAGGGCCATAGATGAATCACGAGCAAGTGAAGGATTCTAACAACTGAATCGCGACCGTAGGGAGTGGTTCATGATGATTGAATCATGAGCATAGCGAGTGATTCAAGTATTAGAATCATGACGACGCGAGTGATTCATGGCCCTCGATATAAATTCGTTTTATTCAAGAGTTGCATACTATATTTTATACCATAACTACTTTGTGTAAGTTATTTCATCACCACTGCTCTCAAAACGGTGAAGGAAAACATCGTGAGGAAACCGGCATGTTTTAGAACCAAAAATTTGAAGACATGTGACATCCACCAACATGCACTGGGCCCGCGTGTTGGATTACGGCCCATTCCCTCTTACAGAGAGAAGGCCTGCACGTACAACGGACCAAATGCGAGTCTAAGTGCGGAAAAGGGGTCCACCTATCCCATCCTATCCTATCCTACCATAACTACGAGAAAAAGAAAGATTTAAGCGAAAAGCACAAGGAATATTACGAGTAATAAATAAATGGTTTACCTTCAAAATTTACAAAAAATGTGAATCCCTGACCCCTGAGCTAGGTAAAAGCACCTGTGTTTTAGGGGCCAGTGACCACCTCCGTTAAGGTAAATCATTATAAATAATTAAACACCATTGCAATTAATATTAGAATTGCAATCCAAATAAGTATTCAATAAATATCCTAGACTAAAATCAAAATCATTAAACAAACTCAACATTTTAATCGAAGAAGTAGTTTGAAAATCGAGTATTGTCAGCACAAGTTTGTATCGACTGTTTTTTGTGCAAGGAGGTTATATAGCATTGAGATGGAGGTCGAATACATAGGTATGTTCCAAATTTAAACACAAAACCAGTGATTAAAAGTGCTTTTTATTCACTGTTTTCAGTGAATAATAGTAGTTTATGATACTGTTGCATAATAAGGGGTATTAAAACATGAGTGTGTGTTTAAAAACTGAGCCGTAGGCAAGGTTTTTAATAGTATTCACACAAATGTTTTAATACCTAGTTATGTGCAGATTCATACACTACTTTATCTACACTCATACATTTTGGGATTGAACCTACTAAATACCTTTTTTTTCCATAAATGCATCATATAATAATCTCGACTTTGCTGGTAAGAGATTATGAGAAATTTCCTTCGCCGCAATATAAAATATATGGCGGAGAAAAATTTTCTTCACATTCACTATTAACAGACATTTTAAGCAAGAATTTAAAAAAACTCATGAAATTCAGCACAGCGAAACCTACAAAACAAAACGTATGAATGGTGCCAAAACCCAGCACATCACCGCATTATCCGCTTAGCTTGGCTCACGCACTGCGATATTTATTCGCGAGTTTTTTTTCCGCCCATTCTGCGTCCTATAATATTGTATGAAGCTGCTCGCATTGCGGTAAAAAAATCGTCCGGTAATAATACCGCATAAAAGCTGTGTTTTGCAACAGAATCCACCGCACCGTGGCGCAAATTTAATTCGCGCGAATATTTTGAGCTCTGTAAACAGGTAGAAAGAGACAAAATTCGCGCGAATAAAAATCGCAGTGCGTGCTAAGCCATAAGCGGGCATTGTCACAGACAATTTAAAATTGGAATCAAATCTTTTTATAATAGGTACTAAATGTCAATTACAAAAAAAATATTGATGGAAACTCCTTAGTGATTAACTTCTTGGATTTGTCCTGTATCGTAATAGAAAAAAAAAGTTTTATAGCATTATTTTGTTATAATGAGATTCTATTTTTAAATTTCGGTATTGTGTTTATAAAGTATGTCAATATAAACTAAGTTTGAAGTTTATAATTCGAATATTGCGATATGAGAGTAGATAAAAGAATTAAAAAAAATATAGTATTCACACAAATGTTTTAATACCTAGCTATGTGCAGTTTCATACACTACTTTATCTACACTCATACATTTTGGGATTGAACCTACTTAATATCTTTTTTTTGCATTTTCTATGCCATAAAGTCGTGATAAATGCATCATATAATAACCTCAACTTTGCTGGTAAGAGATTATGAGTAATTTCCTTCGCCGCATATAAAATGTTTGGCGGAGTCAAATTTTCATCACATTCACTAATATCAGACATTTTAAGCAAGAATTTAAAAAACTCATGAAATGCAGTACAGCGAAACCTGCAAAACGTATGAATGGCGCCAAAACCCAGCACATCACATCACCGCATTATCTGCGCATGCGCTAAGGTTTAGCACACGCACTGCGATATTTATTCACGCGAATTTTTCCGCCCATTCTGCGACCTGTGGAATTGTATGAAGCTGCTCGCATTACGGTAAAAAAATCGTGCGGCAATAATACCGCATGAAGTCCGTGTTTTGCAAGAGAATCCACCGCACCGCGGCGCGAATCTATTTTTTTTTATAATTGGTACTAAAATGGCATTTCAAAAAAAAATATATGGAAACTCCTTAGTGATTAACTTCTTGGATTTGTCCTGTATCGTAATAGAAATAAAATTGTTTTATAGCATTATTTTGTTAGAGAAATATTGTTATAATATGATTCTATTTTTAAATTTCGGTATTGTGTTTATAAAGTATGTCATTATAATCTCGTTTTGAAGTTTATAATTCGAATATTACGATATGAGAGTAGATAATAGTTATTTAAGCTACAAGTGCGGAAGGTAGGTGATTTCTGATGAGTGGTATTTTTATAGACGAGCGAGCGAAGCGAGTGAGTGGATAAATGGACACGAGTCGGAAATCATACAACACATACGTGTATCATACAACATTTTACTATGCATTGTGCGAGGAAATAAAAAAATATATCTGAACCAAGCAAGAAATTAATATAATGATGGGCTTATTCAAGCGCGCTCAGCATATCCACAGATTAACTAACAGTTCCTCGGACATATCTACTGCGCATGTGCAAATAGCTGTCACGTCGTAAGGCAAAAAAGCACAAGCAAAATTTTCATTCTGCCAAACATATTTAATGAATATTTAAAATTAATTTATTGATCAAAATGTAAATATAGAGTAATTAAAAACGCCTTTAAGGAAGTATTCGTTTTAGTTTACCTTTTATATGAATGATAATCTGTACTAAACTAATTTTTAAAACTTTTCTCAAATAATAAAAACTCTATGCAACCAACGGGCTGACGTTGGATTAAAAAAAAAAAATACAGGAAAGTAAAAAGCACTAGTAAAAAAAGTGACACTTTCCGCACAGTTTGGCTGCTTGGAAAACGCTCTTTTCGAGGACATGCATTGTAAAAAATATTTCGATTTGACATTTCAAATCGAAATATTTTTTGCCAGTACTGCAGAACGGCAATTTGACCTATTAATAAAACAGCGTCTTCGATAAAAAAAAAGAAATTTCGGTCACGCCGGTTGCTTTCGCACCGCAATACCTTCAATGCACATCGGTGCGATTGCAAAGCATGGACTAAAGGTCCTTTTCTTTTTTTTTATCTTAGATAGGCTTGCGCTTGACCACTATCTCACCTGATGGTAAGCTCTTGCTTCACAAAATCACAATTACGTAAGACGATGAGACTTGGCCCACCAGAGAATCAATGTATATACGCTTATATGTAAATACAAACTGGCTTCCTTCGCCGAGGGCCGACGTTGACGTTTTGGTTGTTTCGTTTTTTTTTAATAGCCCGTCCATGGCTGAGCAAAGGCTTCCCCCAAGTCCTTTTATCCGGCTTTTTGTTGTTATAATATGTGTTTTTTTATCGCAGTATGGAGGAAATGGAAGCCCTGTGCTCCCGAATAGCCATCCTGTCGGGCGGCCGCGTGCGTGCGCTGGACACTGCGATTGGGTTGCGCGCTGCGCACGTGCATGGTCACGCCGTCGTGTTTAAGCTCATAGACGTGCAGGCAGCAGACGGTATGTACACACTACATAACATGCCATCCTGACCGGCGCGCACGGTGGCCGGGCTGGGCGATCCGCACAGTCTGGGCCACGCCGTCGTATTGAAGGTCTCGTACGGGCAGCCAGCGGACGGTATGTGGACACTACACAACATGCCATACTGTACGGCGCGCACGGCGGCCGTGCTGCGCGCCACGCACGCGCATTGGCACGCCGTTAATTTCAAAGTCACGCACGCGCAGCCAACGTACGGTATGTACACCATACACACATCTACTGCTCGGTCAACATAACTGTGCACCTGGCGCTGTGACGTCACTCTGATGTTTGACCCTCACTACTGGCGTACGAGGTGAACGCGAGGCGCCGCGCGGGTACCAGGGAGTGGGCGAGCATAATGCCTGCGAGGTGCACAGTTATTTTGACAGTGTAGTATGTTTAACTCTACACGGTCACATTGTTATCCGTTTACACTAACACTATTCAGGACCTAAATGGGCCTGTAAAGCCCCCAGGAATCTTCTGCGCTTTTAGGTGGATGCTATATTCAGCTATTATTACAGCTTTTATAATTTTGACATTCAGGGTTGAATCTCATAATAAAAGCTGTTTCACCCTAAATGATAATTGGGGCTTTATTTATAAAAACCTTCACGATATTAGCGTGAGTGACTCGTTTAATAGTCTACTAAAATAACTCTTTTTAAATTCCAGAGGTGGATGGCTCTAAAACACAGCTGAACAAATTGAAAGAGAAACTACAGGAAACGTTCAACTGTAGTCTCAAGGATGAACACAAAGTAAGTAAATAAGATCGATGAGAGTCGATGTATGGGGACAACAGTTTTTCAACGGCAAGTTATTTTGTCCCTAAATCCAGTTTATCTTTTCGATAGACCAATGTTCAGTGGTACATTGTTTATGAACTTCAGTAATGTTAGCTAATAATTTTGATGAGTGTAGCTGTTTGTACCCTTTGGTGCGCGAGTCTGACTCGTTTTTGGCCGATTTATAAATTTGGTTTTGCTTAGATCGTGTCTTTGGTTTATAGAGTTACGCGTAACAGAGTGGAAAGTTCCGCAACCTCCATTTAAAGGGAGGATCCTCCGACCAGACGGGTGTTAAATCTGGTGGGTTACTGCCCGACGATTGTTGTCGGGGCATTATGTATCTCAACTTTAAAGTCAAACCGTTACTAAACGAAATTTTTCATGAATTGAGTTATTATTGCCATCTTTCTTAATACTACGTACCAGTTGGCTACCCTAGCTGGTATTCATTCATTCTTTAACTACTATAACGTAATCAGTAACTTTAAATGGTATTTTATCTTGAGCAGCTGGTTTGGTGTAGCCGCCAAGTTAAGCAAACCTTACCAAGGATGATTTTTGGATGGGTAACCACGTTTTTTTTAGTTTGCTTGTTTTTGGATAGGTGACCCCACACAGGTTAAGCAACACTTACCAAGGTTAGTCTTTGGATGGGTGACCGCTTTTTTTTGGATCGTTTGTTTTTGATGGCTGACCCCGCCAGGGTAAGCAACACTTACCAAGGTCAGTCTTGGGATGGGAGACCACTTTTTTTGGGTTCACTTGTTTTTGGATGGGTGACCCTGCCAGGGTAAGCAGCACTTACCAAAGTCAGTGTTTGGATGGGTGACCACTTTTTTTGGGTTCGCTTGTTTTTGGATGGGTGACCTTGGTAGATGCTGTTTAACTTAGCGGGGTGACTTTAGGATGGGTGATCTAAATTTTTGTGGTGATGGTCATCCATCCCAAGACTGACCTTGGTAAGTGTTGCCCTGACCCTGGCGCGGTCACCACCCCAGCCGCTTCATGTTAAACACAAACCTATCCAGAAACTGACCTTGGTAAGTATTAAGTACAGGGTACAGCCGACACTGACCTGGGAATCGAACCCATCGAACCCGAAGGAAGGCTCGATTTATGTTTCAGGTCAGTAAGTTTGTTTTGTTTGTTTTTATTTACATAAATACAAAATAACTATTTTTGATAATTGTGTCAAGTATTTATAATGTAATTAATTTGAAAAGTTTAATGTAATTAATTTTTAAAGGTTCTCAGAAACCCAAAAATGCTGTAACATGAGGTTAATTCGTGATTTTTGTCAATTGTGACAATCTGTTAAACGCTTGTCACATTTGGGACTTGAGAAATTGAAAGTAGGATTAACAGGCGATTAATCCTCGATTACGTTAACAGCCCGATAATTGAGAGCTGGGCAACTGGCAGTTGGTGTCAGTAAGCAATATACTGACATATTTCCTACTTTCATCGGGTACCGTGTTACCCAGTTACTGGGTTGTGGAGGTCAGATAGGCAGTCGCTCCATGTAAAACACTGGTACTTAGCTGATTCCGGTAAGACTGGAAGCCGACCCCAATATAGTTGGGAAAAAGGCTAGGTAGATGATGATTTCCTACTTTCATCGCCGTCGCTTATTTGAAAATAAACCACAGGTTTTGATCATAGACTTGCTTGTTGTTTACTATTTTTAAGCATTTATTACTTTTTCCGTTTATAGCGCACACGGAATAATTTAATGAGCTATTTGCGCTATCCGCCGCTAGATGTCACTATAATAAATGCATTTAATTTAAAGCTGTATTTCGTTATTGATAAGATTTATATTTGCGTAATGGGGTCATTACTATTCGTCCTTCTCCAGGGATGTACCACTGTCCGGGCTTTCAGAAAGTATTCTGGGCAGTAGCCCATCACTTATTGGGCCAGTTAATAAAAAGATGTGTTTTTTTTTAATATCGACATTGGTTTTAATATAGAATAGGTAAACGAGTACTATTTAAGCAACAAAGTCGAGGGGCTCCTATTTCTGTCTGCAGGTTCTAAAGTATCCTAACATGAAGGAGATGATGGGAGTCATATCCTTCGAACCTAACCTATCCGTGTCGGGTACCCTAAGCTCCCGAGCTTACTTCGCTCGCTCTTGGACTAATTCTTTGACCATAATTATTGAATTGCCAACCGTTACGTAGCAATATTCATAATGGCCAGATAGCAGTTTAAATCAGTATTCACATTGCCCGATTTGACTTGACTATATTCATAATAGCCGGGCATTATATGCAGTGCCCTGATTAATCACTTGGTCCATGAAATTACGCTTTAAAATTAGAAGGAATGCTAACTTTATTATTTTCAATTTTATTATTATAAAATCATTGTTTTAATGAGTTTTAAAACTATTTTTATATTTAGTTACAGTATTTACGCAATGAATCTGAAGTAATCATAATCGAAAAAAATATATAATGGAAAAGTGTTACCATTATAATTAAAAATTATAATAAACAAAGTTCTATCAGTGCAGTATAGTAGTTTGTGGCGACTTTAATATAGACTTGCTATTATCTGATAAAACTAGTACAACATTCAAAGAATTGATGCTTAATTATGGGCTGAAATATCACATAAATAAACCGACTAGGCTTAATAAATGCATAGACAATATTATCAGCAACTTTCATAATATCACTGGTAAGACATATAATTTGTATTTGTCTGATCATAACACAGCTCAACTAGTAAAATTGAACAGGAAACTTCCAACAGAGTGGCAGTGGACTACTGTTTTATGACTATAAATGATTTAAATAAACAGAACGTCACAAAATTCGTGGATTACATCAGCTGCATAAGTTTTAGTGAAATCTATGGTTTATCAGATACTAACGAAGCCTTTGACAGGTTTCATGATTTGTTGACATTATTTTATAAGCTATGTTTCCCTTGTATTAGAGTTAAAATGAAACACGATAGTGGTAAACCTAAATGGATAACAAAAGGCATAAGGAAATGTTGTAATACTAAGCGGTCATTAAGGTACAAGTATTACTTAAATAAAAGTAATGAAAATAAGAGTTAGTTCAAAGCGTATTCTAAATTATTAAGGAAATGCATGAATAATCTACAGTCCTTGTGTAATGAAAGACACATTTCTTTATCTGGTAATAAAATTAAGGCCACGTGGGATGTTGTAAAGCGCAACATGGGTAACGAACCGTTTAGGGAATATATCAGTAATATTATTGATGGTAGTACTACGTTGACATCTGGATCTGACATTGCTAATAAATTTAATAATCACTTTGTTGACATTTCTAATGATAATGATAATTGCTCTACGTATAAAAATAATAAAACTGACATACATAAAATAGAATCAAATGACAAAAGTATATTTATAGAACCTACTAACGATTCTGAAATATATCGTATTATAATGTCTTTAAAAAACACGAAATCGGCTGGGTATGATAACATCACAACCGAGCTCGTTAAAAAAATTGCTAAACATATAGCATCGCCGTTGGCTCACATTGTCAATTTATCCTTGGAACAGGGCCGCTTTCCTGATAGGCTAAAACTGTCTCTGATAAAGCCACTATACAAAAAAGGATCAAAATCAGACGTTGACAATTACCGACCTATCGCTCTCACTCCCATGACATCAAAAATTTTTGAAAAAATTATGTACAGGCGAGTGATGAAATTTCTTATTAAACATAACATTCTTGTCGATCAGCAATACGGCTTTAGACAAAATAAATCGACGACTTTGGCAATATTTACGCTAGTGAAAGCAATGATGACGAATATTAATGATAAAATACCTAATTGTGCACTGCTCTTTGCTCGTAAGGCATTCGATCGTGTTGATCATGCGCGGCTTCTAGAAAAACTTGATAGATACGGTATCAGAGGTCCGGCAAAGGAATGGTTTCAATCTTATCTAACTGACAGAAAACAGGTAACGAGGTTAACAAAATTTAACAAATTAAATAACAATTTAGAAGATTTTGATTCTGAACCACGGACTAATTGCTGTGGTGTACCACAAGGTAGTATCTTAGGACCATTATTGTTTCTTCTTTACATAAATGATTTGCCTAAGTCAATAAAACATCAGTGTGTATTGTTCGCCGATGACACCACCGTTATTATTAAAAGTAAAAATTTCCAAAATTATGACATTGACATTAAGCAAACATTAAATGACATTATACAATGGTTAGACATTAATAAATTAAAAATAAATATTTCTAAAACTAATGTGCTTCTTTGCAAAACATTTAAAAGTAAACCTGTACGCCTTAATGTTGCACTTAACAATAACAATATACGGTTAAAGATATTTATTTCTCAAAAGAATTAACAAATTCACTTATAGAGAAAACAATAGGATTACAATAATGTTATCTGCCAGTAAGCGTAGATAAACAAGCATGCATCTTAAAACTAACATTACAATAACACTTAGACATACATCATTTTAGCACAACAAGTACAAAATAAACAAACGAAGAAGGTAAGTTACACACAAACAGACAACAACAGTTTTGAGCAAAGAGGGTGATAGGTATATCTATTTGTACGTATGTGCATGATTTATTTTATTCAATTTACACTATGTTGTATATCATTTTGTGCACAATAAGGAATTATGAAAAATGAGGGTAGGGTGCAAATTAGTAGTCGTAGCGTGTTTACTAAGGTCTAGGACACAGTGCTGAATATGAGCGATTCATTGAAATGTTTTCAGTTAATATTTGTACATAATAAATATATATATCTATTTATTCTTGTTTATGTAAACATAAGATATTATTTATTTATGATTAGTCGAAAGGTTGGAAAAGATCTTTTAGTATATATTTTTTTAAAGTCTTCTTGTAAATGTATGATGATTTGATTTCTTTTATGTGTTTAGGTAGTTTGTTATAAAAGTTGGCACCCTCATACATAATATTCCTTTCTCCATATTTAGTCCTAGGGTGGGATAAGCAGATATCATTAGCTTGTCTTGTTAAGATTTTATAAATTTGTGCCCTTTTTGTAAATATTATCTGAGAATGTATACCTTTAGTTAGAATTTTTCTTACGAGTATGCATGTGTTGTACTTATATATTTGAAGAAGATTCATAAGCTGTGTTTCTTTGTAGATTTTTTCAGTAGGAGTTAAATAGTTATACCTAAATAGTGTTTTGATTATTTTATTTTGGGCAATTTGTAGTATTTTTAGGTTTGATTTGGCAGCAGTGCCCCAGACCTCAATCAAGTAGTCCAAGTGAGATTTAACCATGGAGTTATATATAGTATAACGCACATGTCCAGGAAGACACCGCACTATACCACGGAGCGCACCTGTTAGTGATGTGAGCTTGTTCTTGATACTCTCTATATGTGGTTTCCACGTTAATTGATCGTCAAGTATAAGACCAAGATATTTTTCTTGATGAACTCTCTTTAGCATTTGACCATCAATATGTAAGTTACTGTGCTGACCAATCTTTTTGTTTTTTGCTGCGAATATAATATAATTAGTTTTAGATATATTTATTGTCAGTAAGTTTGATTTAAGCCAAGTTTGTAAGAGGCTCAGATCATGTTGAGCTTGTTCTATGATTGAGTATACTGAAGTACCCGAGTAAAATAAACTGGTGTCGTCAGCGTACAGCGCTATGTCCCCCTTTAGACCGATTTCATGGATGCTATTTATGTAGATTAAAAATAATAATGGCCCAAGAATTGAGCCCTGGGGGACACCGTAGGTGATTTGTCGTGGTCCGCTTTGGACTTCACTGATTTTCACTACTTGATATCTGTTACTGAGGTATGATTTTAATATTTTAAGAGCGGATCCTGAGACACCTAGATGATATAATTTTAACAAAAGTATATCGTGACTAACAGTATCAAAAGCTTTTTTTAAATCTACAAACACTCCCAGTGTAATTTTCTTACTATCGATATTAGATTTGATTTTTGTCACTAGATCGGTTGCAGCTGTAACTGTGTTTGACTTCGGTCGAATATAAAACAGGTACGTATTGCAAAATTCCTGGGTGTAACACTAGATGAGCATTTTACCTGAAGGAATCACATCGAAATAATTTCAAAAAAATTAATCAATTCGTATTTGCTTTAAGAAGAATTAAAAATATTACATCTTTGCGTACCGCCATAATGGTGTATCACGCATACGTCTGCTCAGTAATACGATACGGCATAGTTGTGTGGGGAAACACTTCCGAAATGGCGAAGATCTTCATCGCCCAAAAAAAAATAGTATACGTGCAATATTCAATATGCAGTGGTCTGACTCATGCAGGCCTATGTTCAAGTCGCACAATCTATTGACAGTCCCATGCATTTATATTTACAAAGTTGCCAGGTTTGTGAGGTCCAATCTTGAACTATTTGAACTATTTGAAAAAATAACACAAATAAAAGGAAACCTACACATTTAGATTTTGATATGCCCGTTCCAAAGCTAGAACTTTTTCGGCGGAGCTGCGTTTACATGGTTCCCCTAATTTACAATGCTTTGCCTGGGTCAATTACTCAACTACCCTTCAATAAGTTTTGTGTTGTGTTGCGGAAGTGGTTGTTACAAGAGTGTTTTTATTCGATAGATGAGTTCTTTCAAAAGTGTCCCTGTAAATTTTATACACTAAAGCACAGATATATTTAATTTTTAAGTAGACACATAAATTGACATAATGTAGTTACCTAATAAATATCTTAAGTGTAAAAACTTGTACTATTGCATGCTATATATTGGCCAAATGTGTGTTGCTAAATATTTTATATAAGAACTTTATGTACCTACCATATTTGATGCAATAAATGAATTGAATTGAATCAAAATAAAATAACTTTTCTGAATTGTATGTGATAGAGTTAACAAATCACCATCAAAAGACTTCAAAAATCTGGCTCCGAGTATCATGTACTTACATTTTATTGCAAAAAATCGGTGCATTTTTATTGTTTTTTGCCCTTGTGTAAAATTTGATATTTTTGTTTAGTAACGATTTTACTTTAAAGGTATGGCATCTTCAAATCCCGGGGAGAACTTTGATTGTGTGATGCAGGATTTGTGTGAAATCAGTTCAATTGCATAGTTCTTAAGTGGTGGTATAGATGATGCTACAGATTAATACCTTATGTCTTGAGAAAATATGGATGGTGAACATTCACAAGACATACAAATAAGACTGATAAAGTTTCTGTTTAGTAAAAATGTTAAAGATGAGTGCAACAAAGAGTATGATAAGTTATTGCCCATATGTAAAATTATACCCATAGATAAAAAAGTAGAATATTTGATAGGTCTGGAATATTATTATAATGATGATTATAAAGTTAATATTCATATTCTTTATTGTACACAAAACAAACATACACAAATACAGAAGGACAACATATGTACAAAGGCGAGCTTAACCCATAATTGGATTCTCTTACAGCAAACCTCAGTGTTATAGCGAGATTTACACAATTAGGACAGTTAGCAAAAGCACACAACAAAAAAATAAATTAGAAAAAAACTTAAAATCAAATTAAAATTTCAATTCTTACTAACTAAATACACTACACAAATACGTGTACAGCACACAATGCGTAAACAATACATACTTTATAAAAACAAGTACAACACACGTAGGGCTAGAGAGAACAAACTGGTTCAACCACAGATAACAAATTATTATGGTAAGAGAAAGTATTTGGTACTTAAAGTGTATCACAAAATAGGTTTATTAAGGGAAAATTTAAAAATTAGTAAAGTAGCAATTAAGATAAATCTAAAAAACATTATACAGGATAGCAAACAGAACTAAAATATTATATAAGTAGTAGATTTGTAAGTATGGTGGTGCATTGTGATGTAAAAGAGCGCCTCTCGCCATCAAACGTAAAAGTTTGGCGAGTATAGAATTAAGTAACACCTCTGTATTAAAATATCATTAAATAAAAAAATAAAAAATCATATATAAGCCACGTTGCTTGCAAAACGGATGATCGATGGGGCCGAGAAATTCTGACGTAACGTTCAAATTCCAACAAATACTAACCTTACTCCACTTTTTCCACAGACGATGTTACACTACCATATAAACGAGACGATGCGCTACAGCGACATCTTCGCTGAATTAGAGTCCCTTCGAGCACAGTTCCCCGACCTAATCGAAGACTACTCCGTCTCAGAAACCACCCTCGAAGAAGTATTCCTGTCCTTCGCCAAGGAACTTCAGACCGAACCACCTACTGTCTAAGATTTTATAAGATACTAGCTATTTCCCGCGGCTTCGCTTCCGTGACCTTTCGATAAAATTAGCATATGAGTTGAGTCGAGCTTTCTAAATAATGGTTCAATGCAAGGTAGGCCACTATATTAGATAAAATAAAAATGGTTTGCCAACTTTTTTAACCAACTTCTGACCACAATATTCAAAATATGTCTGAAGAAAGTTTAAGAAACTACCTCCACTCTGTTCTTTTCAGTCGTTATGACAACATAAAAAAACCGTTGATTAATAACAAAAAATAATATGTTACTGTCAATTTGATTGCGTTGAGGTTGAGGAAATGACTCAAATTATTGTAGTTAGAGGCTCATAAAAATTTGAATACAGATTTCGAGATACATCCTAAAGGGTTTACTGCTTGATTACGAATTTCATATGCTCGATGGCACATGATGTACCAGAATTCATCGATGCTATGGCATTTCGTAAGTTCGGACGTTCGATATGACTCCGAGGAATTAGCCATCGAGCATATGAAATTTGTAATCAAGCAGTAAACCCTTATAGGATGTATCTCGAAATCTGTATTAACATTTTCATTACGTTCGTGTATTCGTTTCCTACACGAAAACCTCGTGCTTTGATTTGACCGACAAATCCTATTATTGTTGGGTAGCATAATATTTATCGACTTCGTATATTTAGCCATAAAAAAGCATAAATTTGCCTTTTTATTTTATGTCACAAAATACTATCGCGAATGTTGCATTTCTTCTATTTTGATAGATGATTTTATGAGCCTCTAACTACAATAGTTTGAGTCATTTCCTCAACCTCAACGCAATCAAATTGACAGTAACATATTATTTTTTGTTATTAATCAACGGTTTTTTTTATTTTGTCATGACGACTATTATTGCACACATTTGCTAAATAAGCCCGAAATTCTATAGATTGCCTAGGTATTGTATAGAATTCCTGGTTTCATACATTTTCTGTAACATACATATATTTTGATTAAACCTGGTTGGTATTTTGTTATCCCATTTTACATTCCTTCTTTTACTTTCTTGAATATTTTATGTAGCTTTCGGCTTACTGGCACGTCGAGCCAATAGACATTCCATGGATAGGACTATGAATCGTTGCAATGGCTTTTCGGCGAAATGGAAGCTCGATCTAATGGATATTCGAAATTGTGGTACATCGATTCTATGGCATTTCGGAAATTCGGACATTCGATCTGATGACTTCGAGGAATTAGCCATCGGGCATACGACATTCGAAATAAAGCAGTAAACCCATCCCATAATGCTTCGACGCTCGATGTCTAATGATTGATGGGTAAACATTATTTTTTAGTCTGTCAGGTAGATTAATATGTAATATTGGACGATGGATGGAGGTATATTTTCATTTGTCATTTAAACAATAAATAACGATGATGCATATACAGTGCGTTGAAATTTCGCGTACCATCACATTTTAATACAACTTTACTAAAAGTGACGTCACAAGTCCTGAACTTTGATGCGCTTTATCTTTTTAATTTTTTATTGATTTTCATAAAGCAAAAAATAAGTGTCAATATTTTTTGATAATCTTACTGACGGTCTAAATATAATTATATTTTTTTACTCTTATGGAAATTACCTTTTTACTTGATTAACTTTTTTGTTTTTTTGTTTATCTCTCGTGTCTCCTGTGCGAGTCAGAAATAAATATATTTTCTTTTCTTGTTTTCTTGATTTCTTTCTTTCAAATGGTTATAGAGAGGGATGCTCGGAGTTGCCTTGCGTGATCGCATCAGAAATGAGGATATCCGCAGGAGGACCAAAATTACCCGAAGAATTGCAAACTTAAGTGGTAGTGGGCAGGGCACATTGCTCAGATCGGATGGTTGATGGTGCCGAAAACTTCTGGAATGGCGACCGATGACTTGGTTAAGATGGCGGAAATCCAGTGGAAACGAGACGCACGGGACCGGTTGTTAAGGTGTCATTTGGGGGAGGCCTATGTTCAGTAGTAGACGTTTATCGGCTAAAATGATGATGATGATGATTATCAATAGTTTATGTACATACTCATCCTACAAATATTATAATCGCGTAAGTTTGTGAGGATGAATGGATGGCTATTTGACAATCTTTCACGCAAAAACTAGTAAACGGATTTTGATGAAACTTTACAGAAATAGGTATAGCTTATGCATCAAAATATCACATGTCATAGGCTATAATTTATAACGATATTGGGAGAAGTAATAATACCAAGCGGGCGGCAGCTAGCTTAAGATAATTAATTTTCCCAGTTATGACCGCCTAGCGCTCATGATGTCCCGCAAACGCAGCTTTCCTCTCCTGCAGCTGGCCGGCCAGAACCAGGTGTACATCAACTCCGACGTGGTGTCCGGAGAACAGGAGTGGCTCGTCGTTCCCCGTGGGTTACGGAGACGATTACTTCTAAGGGGAGAGCATAAGGAAGAGGAATTAGTGACGGTGAAGAATATGAGTTCTTTTATTTTAATTATGGCATTATAAATTCATGACCGGTCAATGTGCCGACACTTGGGGAAGCCTTGTATAGCATTGGTCTTTGGGTTGAAATGATGAAATTCATGGCTAAGTAAGGCCGGTGCGTGGATGGATGACCGTTTATTACACATCGAAATTCCTCCGGGCCTCGGCAAGCATGTTCAACAGTTGGTACCGGCTGTTATTTTGTACCTTACATATTTGTACAGTACATATTTGTACGCCTTGCAGCAATTATACCAATGAAGCACGACTTACTTCATAATCTGCTGCACTGGGGCATACCAAGAGGTGTCAAAACTATCATGGTGCGACTGAAAAAAGGGACAGAGTTATTTGTCTTATATAGCTGTCTCTCTTAAACTGTGGAACCATGATAGTTTTAATACGTTATGGTTGGGCCCCTGGACTTTGAATCGTCGGCGGCTGCGGTGGGTCATGCACACTGGCTTACGCAGCATCAGGGCACCACTTCGCCTGGGTTTCACATGTTATTCCATCCCACACATTCTATAACAAATTTTGACACTAGGCGTTTTACTATACAAAATCGACCAATAATAATATAAACGGAAATCCACATCGCGTCTGTCGTCTTGCATGTGACTAATCTATTGTTCATACTCTTTGCACTTTGCCTTGCCGTATTCACATACGCAATAAGGCTGCTGATGTATCACTAGTGTACCGGACGGACGGGATCGCTGGAGTTCTGTATACGGGAGGGTGTAAGACTCCTGCCCCAGTGCGTTGACGCCCTGTAGTCCTGGAGTGTTGATTGATGGCTGCTATGTGTTGAGAGGTGAAGGCTTCTTACACAGGCAATAAAAGACATGATTCTTCATGACTATTTGAAACGGTTCTGCAGGTCCTCAATGTACAGAAGGAGGTGTGAGAAAACTATTTCCATGTCAATAGCTACGCTTAGTTTGAAGCGCATGCGCGTTCTCGAACCCCGAAACTTTACTTTATTGAGGTTAATTTTCATCACGTCTATAACCTACAGATCAACAAAATCCCCCTTGTCCCCGACATAATTATTGTATATGTGGTATGGTCCATAACTATATACCCTGAAGATATTCTCCAGGAAGAATAAGGGAAGAAGGGAAATATTGTTGATTTTTCAACTTAGAAGCTATTTTCTCCTAAAATTATACAATTTACATCTATTCTATAACAAGAATCTTGTAGTCCTTTTATAAGGCTATAGAAATACATTACATCTATAGTTACATTTACAAGACAAAAGTCTATGACCAGTGTGTGTTGCCAGTATACCTATGGGACCGAGACGTGGTCGCTCACAATGGGCCTCGTCAGAAAGCTTAATGTCACCCAAAGGACAATGGAGAGGGCTATGCTCGGAATTTCCTTGCGTGATCACGTCAGAACTGATGATATACGCAGGAGAACCAAAGTTACCGACATAGCACTTAAGTGGCAGTGGGCAGGGCAGATTTCTCGCAGAACTTGGAGAATCTCGCAGGATTTGGATGCCTTTGTAACTACTGTAAACTCGGCCAGGGGGTGCTTGAGCCTTCAATTTTTCAAGTAACAGCGGTTATATTAAGCGGTTTTCTTTTTAATTTTGTCTTTTTTCTGCAAACAAATGTCTGTATCTTATTATTTAATCTGGAATTTAGTGACTACAATTTAAGTCGTGTTGCTGTCTGTGCTCGCATCTTATTTGTATTACTATTATAATTTTAAACGCGAGGACTTGTAATTGGCTTTCTGGTGACTATTGCCGCCTTTTATTTTTGTTTTTGTTAGCTGTAAGTTCTCCATGTACTAAATAAATAAATAAAATAAATATAAATTCATGACCGGTTAATGTGGCGACACTTGGGGGAAGCCTTGTATAGCAGTGGTCTTTCGGTTGAAATTCATGGCTAATAAAGGCCGGTGCGTGGATGGATGACCGTTTATTACACATCGAAATTCCTCCGGGCCTCGGCAAGCATGTTCAACAGTTGGTCCCGGCTGTTATTTGTACCTTACATATTTGTACAGTACATATTTGTACGCCTTGCAGCAATTATACCAATGGAGTACCAATTACTTCATAATCTGCTGCACTGGGGCATACCAAGAGGTGTCAAAACTATCATGGTGCGACTGAAAAAAGGGAAAGAGTTATTTGTCTTATATAGTTGTCTCCCTTAAACAGTGAAACCATGATAGTTTTAATACGTTATGGTTGGGCCCCTGGACTTTGAATCGTCGGCGGCTGCGGTGGGTCATGCACACTGGCTTACGCAGCATCAGGGCACCACTTCGCCAGGGTTTCACATGTTATTCCATCCCACACATTCTATAACAAATTTTAACACTAGGCGTTTTACTATACAAAATCGACCAATAATAATATAAACGGAAATCCACATCGCGTCTGTCGTCTTGCATGTGACTAATCTATTGTTCATACTCTTTGCACTTTGCCTTGCCGTATTCACATACGCAATAAGGCTGCTGATGTATCACTAGTGTACCGGACGGACGGGATCGCTGGAGTTCTGTATACGGGAGGGTGTAAGACTCCTGCCCCAGTGCGTTGACGCCCTGTAGTCCTGGAGTGTTGATTGATGGCTGCTATGTGTTGAGAGGTGAAGGCTTCTTACACAGGCAATAAAAGACATGATTCTTCATGACTATTTGAAACGGTTCTGCAGGTCCTCAATGTACAGAAGGAGGTGTGAGGAAACTATTTCCATGTCAATAGCTACGATAAGTTTGAAGCGCATGCGCGTTCTCGAACCCCGAAACTTTACTTTATTGAGGTTAATTTTCATCACGTCTATAACCTACAGATCAACAAAATCCCCCTTGTCCCCGACATAATTATTGTATATGTGGTATGGTCCATAACTATATACCCTGAAGATATTCTCCAGGAAGAATAAGGGAAGAAGGGAAATATTGTTGATATTTCAACTTAGAAGCTATTTTCTCCTAAAATTATACAATTTACATCTATTCTATTACAAGAATCTTGTAGTCCTTTTATAAGGCTATAGAAATACATTACATCTATAGTTATATTTACAAGACAAAAGTCTATGACCAGTGTGTGTTGCCAGTATACCTATGGGACCGAGACGTGGTAGAACACAATGGCCCTCGTCAGAAAGCTTAATGTCACCCAAAGGACAATGGAGAGGGCTATGCTCGGAATTTCCTTGCGTGATCACGTCAGAAATGATGATATACGCAGGAGAACCAAAGTTACCGACATAGCCCGAAGAATTGTCAAAGTTAAGTGGCAGTGGGCAGGGCAGATTTCTCGCAGTACGGATGGCCGATGGGGTCGAATAGTTCTGGAATGGCGACCGCGAACCGGAAGACGATGCGTTGGAAGGCCTCCCACTAGGTGAACCGATGACCTGGGAAGGCGCTGGATGCGGGACGCACGGGATCGGTCAATGTAGCGACGCCTGGGGGAGGCCTATGTCCAGCAGTGGACGTTTTTCGGCTGAAATTATGAATGATGAATTGAAATAATAGCGGTGCAACCAGTGTGCCCTAGTTATAATAAATTGTACTTAAAGCTGCTTACCAAAGGAGTGTTTTTTTAGGGTTCCGAACTCAAGAAGGAACCCTTATAGTTTCGCTCTGTCCGTCTGTCCGTCCGCAGCTTAGCTCAGAGAATCTAAGTACTAGAAAGCTATAATTTGGCATGGATATACATATTAATAATTCCGACAAAGTGGTAAAATAAAATCAAGAAAAAAAAATTTTTTCGGGTACCTCCCATAGACGTAAAGTGGGGATGTTTTTTTTTTCTCATCTGTCCCATCATGTGGGGTATCGTTGGATAGGTCATTTAAAAATATTGTGGGTTTGTTCAAACCATTTTTCGGTCCAGAGATCCGTTTGCGTAAAATTAAGCTTTAAATTGCAAATTTATGTTAGAGTCAAGTGTCCCCCCCCCCCCCCCCACTGCCAGCAAAATGGTTGCTCTTGGTTATCTGAAAAAAATCACGGTAATAGTAAATATAACGAAATTAAAAGGAAAACTATCACGGATAAGTAGGCTCTACAAGTTTACGAGTAATAGTCGACCAACTTATAAAATGTACTTGGAACAGTTAAAATTTTGTACAAATACCATTGAAAAATTACTTATATAACGTTGTTAGCTGTGTAAAACATAGTAAATATATGCTTATGAACCATGTAAAAATAAACAAAAATTTAATCATAACAGGCTTTACAAGTTTACGAGTAATAGTCGACCAACTTATAAAATGTACTTGGCACAGTAAAATTTTTGTACAAATGCCATTGAAAAATTACTTAAATAACGTTGTTAGCTGTGTAAAACAGATAGTAAATATATGCTTATGAACCATGTAAAAATACACAAAAATAAAATCATAACTTATACTAATAATTTCTAAATTAGTAATGTTTAAGCTCGAATTGGAGTGGCCGGAGTCGTTGGCAGTACCGGTCCGTAACCATAGGGCGCATGTCTAAGTCTATTTTGTGTTAGTGCAGAAGTATTTTCGACGTTTTGTAATCAAAAGTCAAATTAGATTCGATTGCCAAGCAAATTACTTATTTTCTTTTGTCGATATTCCACTAATTGACTAGCGTAAAACTTTCCAGAACGAAGTAGTGAATACCGCAGATTAAAGGAGAATACATACGATTTTTTTCAAATTCCGAAAGATAAATAAACAAGGAGCGTGCGCGCAATGATTTAGGAACGAATCATACTATTCTTCGTGGCTCACGCGCTCGTATCGGCTGCTTTCGCAATTCACACCTGCGGAGGTACTCAAATAGATAATATTTTTCTAACTTCAGTTGCGAAGTTGGATTTTATAACTCCTTCTTCAGTTACCAGTTAGACCTTCTTTAGTTTAAGTTAAGAGTGAATAGGTTACTTCTAGGCAAAAGTGCTTCACCGTAGACCACATCATCGCTTACCATCAGGCGAGATAGTGGTGAAACGGGAGCACATAGATTCAAAGAAATATCATCCTATATGGGCCCGTTTTTGGACGTTGTGTGCCGCTGAAACCGCTTTAATGTTTATGTAACAACAACAAAACCCCCTTCTTAGGCCGCATTATAATGCAACTTCGGAACCCTATTACTGCGCGTGGCCCGACACGCACTTGGCCGATTTTTTTTCTTTTTGTGACCGGTGTCATGAACGAAACTAATACTTTAGTAGCCTTGAAATACCTTCCTTTTTATCGGGTGGATACATGTCTGGAGTTTTTAAAGAGCTGGAAGTGTGGGCTTTTTAATCGACTTCAAAAAGGTGGCGGTTCTCAATTCAACTGTATTTTTTTATGTAAGTTACCTCAGAACTTTTTACTAGGTGAACCGATTTTGATGATTCTTTTTTATTTGAAAGCAGGTGCTTCTCATGTGGCCTCTTTTAATTTAGTTAAGATCTGATGAAGAACTTCGGAGACATACAACAGAACTCTTCAATAAATAATAGTTTAAAAACCGGCCAAGTGCGAGTCGGACTCGCGCATGAATGATTCTGTACCATTATCGCAAAAAACGGCGAAAACTTTTACAACTTTTTTTTACTTTTCCAAGTACATTTTATAAGTTGGTCGGCTATTACTCGTAAAATTGTATGCCTACTTAGCTGTGATATTTTTTCATTTAACTTCGTTATTTTACCGAAATTTTTTCACATATCGGGGAACTTGTCTCTAACAAAAATTAGCATAATTTTACGTAAACGGATCCCTGAATCGAAAAATGGATTTCACTGACCCGTAATAATTTTGAATGGCCTATCCAACGATACCCCACCCCATGAAATAGACGAGAAAAAGACATCCCCACTTTACGTGCACAGGAGGTACCATAAAATAGTTATTTATGCTACAAGTGCGGAAGGTAGGTGATTCCCGATAAGTGGCATTTTTATTCACGAGCGAGTGAAGCGAGTGAGTGAATAATCGAGATGAGTCGGAAATCATCTTACGTACGTGTATCATACAACATTTTACTATGCATTGTGCCAGGAAATAAATAAATATATCTAAACCAAGCAAGAAATGTATAAAATGGCGGGCTTATTCAAGGGCGCTCAGCATATCCACAGATTGACGAATACTTCCTCGGGCATATCTACTGCGCATGTGCAAATAGCTGTCACGTTATAACGCAAAAAGGCCCGAGCAAAATATACGTTCTTCCAAACATATTTAATGAATATTTAAAATTAATTTATTGATCAAATCTAAATCTAGAGTAATTAAAGTCGCCTTTAATGAAGTATTAGTTATATTTTACCTTTTATATGAATGATAATCTGTACTTAACAGTTTTTGTGAAACTTTTCTCAAATAATAAAAACTCTATGCGGCTGGCTGACGACTGAGTTAAAAATGAAAAAAAATACAGGAAAGTAAAAATCACTAGTGAAAAAGTGACACTTTCCGCACAGTTTGGCTGCTTGGAAAACGCTCTTTTCGAGGACATGCATTGTAATAGTTATTTGTGCAACAAGAGAGCAAAGTTTGAGCGTACGGTTGGCGCAGTGGTTGAGCGATTGACTGCTGCACTGCGTGTCGCGGGTTCGATTCCCGCACGGAACAAATATTTGTATGACCTACAAATAGTTGTTCCGGCTCTGGGTGTTTGTGTATGTGAGTTTATATGTTTGTAAACGCACCCACAATACAGGAGAAATTCCTAGTGTGGGGCAAAGTTTCTTTTAAAAAAAATAAAAAAAATAAAGTTTGTTTTTGCTGGGAGTGTTGATTTTGAATCCCGAGTAAGCGAAGGATTCAAAGACACGAGTTGCAAATATCTTTGGTTTCGTGTAACGAGAACATATTACCTAAAGGTGCACGTCATCTTTTGTCTTTATTGTGGCTTTCAACATTGAGTAAATACTCCACATTGTAGATGGTTGCCTCGTTTGTGATAATTCTATGAAGTACGATAACAGTACAGTGGCCGAAAAAGTGTTTGCACCCTTTTAAGTCTCCATTGCTTAAAAATATCATACCTTTTAGATATTTTTCGCGACTTTTCAGGCAGAAAACTTAATTCTACATTTTTTACATACTGCTTCAATTAATCTGGTGTTAAATAGCAGACTTATTCACTGGATTCTATCATATTTATTTATTATTATTTTATTAATATCCAACGTGTATCGAACTTTGTAGCTAGCGTAACAGAAGAAGAAAACAATAAAAAGTTAAATCCCGCTACTATTTAAAGATGTGTTCGGAAATTGCACCAGAACTATTATTAAATTATTCTGTAACAATAAAGATTGTTATAACTTTAAATAATTATGTAGAGACATGATAAACTGCGTATTTTTTTCTTCAACATCTCTTTATTTGATTATATAAAAAATATAATTCGATTATTAACAAAAAAGTATAGTAATATTTACACCTTACCAGATGATTTGAAATTTTACAGTTATGATGTGTATCCGAACGTTTTATTGTTGGTTTCTTTTTTGGGCCTATTATATATGGAATTTGAAAATCGAACTTTGAATCGACTTGTTTCTATCTCTCGTTTTATTCGTATCGAAGTGAAAGTGTCAGAATAAACTCAAGTTCAAATCTTTCAATTGTTGTGAGTAGACCCAGCATTATTCTCGGCATGTAAAAAAATATTAAAAAGTTACTTTGTCTCACGCTCGCAGCAAAATCGAATTTTGCTTACTGCCTTCAAACAGCAAAACCTGCTTGTTTGAGGTGCTGAGGAGAAAATACTTACTTATGCTACAAGGTAGATGATTTCCGATGAGTGGTATTTTTATTCACGAGCGAGCGAAGAGAGTGAGTGGATAAATCGACACGAGTCGCAAATCATCTTACGTACGTGTATCATACAACATTTTACTATGCACTATGCGAGGAAATAAAAAAATATAACTGAACCAAGCAAGAAATTAATAAAATGGCGGGCTTATTCAAGCGCGCTCAGCATATCCACAGATTAACTAATAGTTCCTCGGGCATATCTACTGCGCATGTGCAAATAGCTGTCACGTCATAACGCAAAAAGGCACCAGCAAAATATTCATTCTGCCAAACATATTTAATGAATATTTAAAATTAATTTATTGGTCAAAATCTAAATCTAGAGTAATAAAAAACGCCTTTAAGAAATATTAGTTTTATTTCACCTTTTATGTGAAAGATAATCTGTACTTTTTTGCAAGTAAAAGTGCGGAAATCACCTACTTTCCGCACTTGTAGCATAAATAACTATTACAATACATGTCCTCGAAAAGAGCGTTTCCTGTATTTTTTTAATTTTTAACTCCAAACGTCAGCCCGCCGCATAGAGTTTTAATTATTTATTACTCGTGTCGATTTATCCACTCATAGGAATTCATCTTACGTACGTGTATCATACAACATTTTACTATGCATTGTGCGAGGCAATTAAAAAAATATATCTGAACCAAGAAAGAAATTAATAAAATGGCGGGCTTATTCAAGCGCGCTCACCTACTTTCCGCACTTGTAGCATAAATAACTATTTCATGATTTTATTTTACCACTTTGTCGGCTTGATTAATATTATAGCTTTCTAGTACTAAGAGTCTCTGAGCTAGCTTGGCTTTGGGAAAAAAATAAACATATATAACAATTCACAGCAAAGTAAAAGTAAAGTAAGTTAGTAGTATTCAATGGCTCACTGAAATGGAATCCTCATAGCGGATTGAATAAAGTTCTACAGGGTGCAAGGGAACGATGCGAATTTTTTTTAAACTGCTTATCTCAAAAACGTTTTGGATTTGCCACACAAAGTTGTCATCATTGCATGAACGGCATCTCTCCACAGACCATGGTCCACCTCTCGGAGTGCGCAGCATCATCTCTTGTGCTTGCGAAGACTTTATGACCGCGACACTGAATGCCAATGAATGGTGTTACCGTAGCTGAATTCTGGGCCAGAATTTGCCATCGTCACGCAGGGCCAAAAAGATCAGCTGACCAAAACTTTTTGGGAATTTTCTAAGACTTCCATGAAGAACTTGAATATGATCACACCTTTCCGATACACCCTATACAGGGAAGATACCTATGCATTCTCTACTTCCTATCTACCCACTCCGTTCCTACGAGAATATAAGAGACAAAGGCTACTTGGACCCAATTGAGCCAAATCACTTATAACATTTAGCACTAAACGAATTCAACATGTTGAACGACTTAAGGTAAATAGAATATTTTCGTCCAGGCCATGGGACTCACCGGTGAGCCCCAATTTGCTGACTCATCCTAGAGCCGCGTGAGAGGTCCAACGTAAACACTTCCTACAAACCACAGATTGAACTGGTGTCTACGCACAAGATTGGAATGACTTTAAGAAAACTCAGATAAATTGAAATCCGTATAATTTGAATTAATGACAACTTTCTTTAGCGGAGTCGAAATGATGAGTGCAAAATTTTCTAAACCAACAATATACCTTAACCATAGTTAATATAAAAAATATTAAAAGCTGTATACGTAAAAAAACACACATGATGATTTGCTCTCAAAACATGAGCAGGAACGTACCTACCCCCCCCCCCCCCCCGCCCCCTGTTGAAGGACGTAGATTTTTGAAAATCTAAAATATAAATTTGAAAATCTTCACACGTAGGCAGGGGACACAGGAAAACTAGAGATCGACGCACGCAGCCCTTGGTTGTATTGACATCTGCGTCGCCGTCCGTCTGGTTCAGGGAAAAGTCTGGTAACACGTCCGAGGCGCCAATTTAGTGGTGGTGTATTGTCTTCTTATAAAATGACAAGATCTCTGATGATGTTCAGCTTCTTAGCATCAACGTTCCATTTGGTGCGTTGCTGAAGTTCGGAGATGTATTTCTTTTGCCAGCGTCTCGAGAAGTCTTGCCTTATTTGCTCGAGCGTACCGGTTATAATGGACTGTGTTGCAGTCGTCTTGAATTATTGGGGTTGGCAGCGCATTGAGTGGTCTGCCATTAGGAAGTGCCCTGGGGATAAGGATAGGAAATCGGCAGGGGATGAAGACATTGGACACAAGGGGTGACTATTTAAAACTGCCCCTACTTGTGCGATTAAGGTAACTATTTCTTCGAATGAAAGATGGGAGTTTCCCATGAGTCTTTTGATATGATTTTAGCAGTCTTTATTCCAGCTTCCCAAATGCCACCGAAATGAGGGCTGTAAGCAGGTATAATTGAAAATTTTATTCCTTCCGCTGCTGCAATCTGAGAAAAAGATTCACAATTTAATTTTAGAGAGTTGCTTTCCTTAGCAGCGGCAACGAAATTTCGTCCGTTGTCAGAGCAAACCTCCGCTGGTCTGCCACGGTGGGCATCAAATCGACGAAATGTCATAATAAAAGCTTCTTTAGTCAAGTCACTGACGGGTTCTAAATGAACGCATTTAAAACATAAACAAATAAATAGCCATAAGTAGCATTTTACTAACCTAGCACCACGTCCCTTGCGATTTAGTATAAAGAAAGGATCGGCGTAGTCAATTCCAACAGATTTGAAAGGAAAATCAACGGTGTAACGGCTAGGTCCTGCGCTAGGTAAGCTTGCGCAGGCCGCTAACTGGTAGGTAGTTGTAAAGAAAATAGCTGGACAAGTTAATACATATAATTTGAGCACTTAGACTACAGCTAGGTCGTGGGTAATTAGAGTCACTCAGAGTCTGAGCAGATAGCTAACACACACTCTTGATAGGTAGGAAAGGTACCGTCCCTTGGCAGCACGCGGCAGACGCGGGGGCCTGTCAGCACAGGCTCGGCGGTAGACCTCCGGAACTGTAGTTGCTCTGCATCTCGGCTAGCGTGGTGGTAGGCAGCAGTCAGGCAGGCCAAGGCCTTGGCAGCGTGCGTCGGAAGCGTGCAGGGAGCGAGTAGCATGCAGCAGTAGGCAAGGGGTCCAGCCCTCAGCCCGTACGAAGAGCCTTGAAAGCACCATAGGGTGCGCATGTTAGATGCGGTGCAATTAGCAGCAAGCCGCATGCGATGTACCAGCTTCTTCCCCTTTTTAGCCAAGGAACGGTGTGGGAAGCATGTAGGTGAAAACTCAGCACATCGCAGCGCTTGCAAACGTAGCAAGCACAATGACAGATGCAAAATTAGGACAAGTATGAACACACCAGCATTTATTAACATAAGTAAACGTGATCACTTACAATAAAACACGGAGGCACACCCCGATGCGGTAGGAATACAGACTCATTGCAAATTCCTTTGTCTCGAACGACCCTTAGCCACGCATCATACATGACAGCGCTAATCAGATATTAAATAGGTGATGGAATCAATATTGGTCGTCCGGCACAGAGAATCAGGCAAAATCATTAAACTAATATGGAACTCACCCTAGATCGGGGCACACAGAGTCGTGAGGATCGAAAGATAGTTTTTTCAGCTAAGCTACTGGAATCGAAATGACTCGGTCATTTCGATTCCAGTAGCTTAGCTGAAAAAACAGCGTTCCGGAAAATTAAAGACGGAAACACATTTGCGCGGAGTGTCATGGCGCGCCACGCCAGAAGCCTATCGGTTTCATACATTTAGTATGGTTAGAAGCACATTTGAGTGCCGTGGCGCAGCGTGGCGCGGTCTGGCATAGCGCGGACTGCCCGCGACCGATTGCACCTAGGCGGAAACACATTTGCGTGGCATGTCGTGGCGCGCCACGCCAGAAGCCTATCGTTTTCATACATTTAGTATGGTTAGAGGCACATTTGAGTGTCGTGGCGCGCTCTGGCGTGGCGCGGACTGCCCGTGACCGATTGCGCCATAGCCTCCACCACCACTCTGGCGCGACACGACACGCCAGGCAAATGTGTATCTACACCGCGTGGCTCGTGGCGCGCCAATCAACGACGCGAACTCGTAGCGAACGCATGTATGCTGCGTATTGAAAATGACGGACGAGTTTATTGAACTTGTACGTCAATGTACAGTTTTGTATGACACAAAGTTTAGGAAGTTTAAAGATCATTTGATAAGTACCCTAATTGTATAAGTTAAAAGAATAGAGCAAGGTACGCAATCCTTGCATTAATTTATTCAAACATCCGTCTACTCGACTGTCAGCGACGAAACCCCGTCTACAAGCTGATTAGGTAAAACAACGAAGTTTAGGCAATACTTACTCGTGCAAGTACCTTAAGTACATATGTAAAGTAAATAAAACTGTAGGTATACAAAATGTTTGATAAGTACATCTGTTAAGATTTCCACTAGTAAGTAAGATAACTAAACAGATTGTAAGCAAATGACGCAGTACTTAGTAAGTGATAATTATTTGTGGTTAGACACTAATTAGTATTGTATTTGTTTTGTCGTATGTCCAACTAGCATTTACAATCATATGGAATCCTAATTTGAACATTAAAAGTTGATATAGATAGTTTTTTAAAGAATTGATAAGAGATATCATACATGTTAATAATTAAGCGAGTAACTTGAAAACGTGATTTTTTGTTTGTGGAGATTTTTTGATAAGGTTAGTATTAAATGAAAGGTCTTGTTCTAAAACCATTTGATCCGTTTGAATCATGTAAATCGGTCCCCACTTTTCCGAGATAATCGCATATCATTATTATCAATTTTTGGGGCAACTCAACCGACAAGGACATACCCTTTAAAGCCCAAAAATGATGCATCAGGACTATGTTTAAGTTACAGTCAACCGAAAGTTGTAAGCCCTATTTAAAAAAATATAAAATATTAACTCTGCCTTCCCTTTACATTTTAGAAATTGTCGTGTTTGTAAAATCAAATCGACACTTATTTCCACGTCAATCAGAAGTGGTCGACCGCAACCATAGTAGGCGCGATGACAGTATTATTTGTCTGCACAGCTTGAAAACAGCATTAATGCACAAGAGTGTTTTCTGTATGGCCCCTAAAGTATTTAATAAACTTCCAAATAGTTGGAAGGAGCTTAATGTCCGTCAATTAAAACATAAATTAAAGATACTGCTAGAAGGGAAAGCATACTACAGTATTCTAGAATTTCTTAATGACAACATCTAATGCCGTGTATCCAATGTTATCAATGCATCTTTGACGTAATCTGTAGGTACAAGAAACATAATTAATATTGTTATTGAAATAAATACATCTGACATTTGATTTGACATTTGACACTGGATAATTTTAATTTTAATTGACATTGGATAATTTTAATTGACATTTGACATTGTATAACTTTAATTGACATTTAATGATTGTTACCACTAGGACCGACATTTAATGTTTATCGTCATGAATTGTACTTAAGGCCTTCAAAAACCGCGCTCATGCACAATAGCATACTGTGCATGGCACCTAAAATCTATAACAAATTGCCTAATTCCGTTAAAGATTGTAATTTATTGCAGTTTAAACGAAAATTATATAATTTATTAATCCAAAAATGCTATTATTCAATTACTGAATTTCTTTATGACGGAAATATTTAATTGACAATTTGATTATTTGCTTATCTGACATTACTTTATATAGCTTCATGTACTTTGCATAATAATATAATATACTTCAGTAATAATGAACGAATTTTCTTAAAAAAGTGTAAGCCCTATGGGTAGTTTTTTGAGCACAATGTTTGTATTTTATAAGACCATGTAACCTCACCAAAAAACACACTTAATAAATGATTTGATTTGATTTGATTTGACCATTTATTTAATTTATTTGTTTTCGAAATTGTGATTTACTATTTTGTTCTTATTTAATCTAATACTTTATCCAATGACTTTTATTGCTGAAATTTTAATATTTGTACGCCACTAAGGCCAAACATGACTGATCTTAATCTATAATGTAATTTAATAACTTGCATCTTATCTTATCTTATGGAGGGGCCGAGAAATACCTCGGACACTTCGACCCATTGGGATCTTTTGTGGTCCCCTAGATAACTTACTCCTCCTCCTTCTCGTTGAAAACTGTTTTCATGAGTTTTACAACGAGACTAGGAGATATGAGCCTATAATCTTCTGGTTTTGGGTATCCAACCCCTAGGAGACTCATTCGCTTACCAGCCAGTGCATCGCATGTGCACAGTAGGTGCTCCATGCGTTCCGTATGTTCCCCACACAACCTGCACATGGGTGTCGCGGTTAGACCCATCTTCATGAGCATGTCGTTGGTTCCAAAGTGCCCAGTAAAGGCCCCAAGCAGGTAGCGGATTTGCCCCCTGCTCATGTTCCAAATGCAATCCCGGGCTTTGAAAGTGGAGCCCAGGAATCTCTTGGAGTGTTGTAGACCGGTAGTAGACAGCCAACAAGTTCGTTGTCTGTGATCTGCAAACTCCCTAAATGCGGCTTTTACGAGACACGTCGAGATGCCTACACATGGTTCTGGACCCACAAAATCATTCGCTGAGCCCTCCCTTGCCAGTTCATCAGCCACTTCGTTACCATGGAATCCTTTGTGCCCAGGGACCCACATCAGTCTTACCCTGTTGTGCTTCCCAAGCCTGTTTAGGGTTTGGATAGCATCCAGAATAAGTCCGGAGTCCACTTTATAGGATGCCATGGCTTTGATTGCAGCCTGACTGTCACTAAGAATATATATGGATTTACCTTTGGTCCCTCTATCTATATTCTCTTGAGCACAGGTTATAATGGCATATGTTTCCGCTTGGAATACAGTTGCCATCTTCCCTAAGCTTTTGCTACATTTGTAGCCTTTTGCGTATATTCCCGCTCCTGTACCTGATTCCATTTTGGATCCATCAGTGTACCACACCAGACTATCTTGTTCTGGTGGATCAAGTCCCTTCGTCCAGTCCTCTATTGTAGGGATTTGGACCTTGAAAGACCTCTCAAACACAAACATAGTTTGCATTTTATCGGATAACATGCTTGTTACCCGATCCAGGTCTTCATTCTCATCGAACTTTGTATGGTTAGTCTTTGGCTTAGAGGCATCCCATAGTCCAGCGACAGCGAGACGATGTAATGTCTTCCTTGCCTCGAATTCAACCATCATATGCAGAGGAGGGATATTGAGGTATCTCTCAATCGCTGCCGTAGGTGTTGTCCTGAAAGCACCCGTGATGCCGAGACACACTGTTCTTTGTAACCTGGTGAGTGGCGCTTTGCACGAGGCAAGCTTTGTTCTTGGCCACCACACTATGCTGCCGTATGTGATAATAGGTATTATCATTGTCCGGTACAGCCATCGTATCACTTTGGGCTTTAGCCCCCAAGTTTTACCGTAGGTAGAACGACACATGCCGAACACTCGTAAGGCCTTTGTCGTAATATTTTCCACATGAGTTTTCCACCTGAGTTCTTTATCAAGCGTTACACCCAGATATTTAACTTCGGTGGACCAAGGCAGTTTTATTCCATTGAGGGAGAGCTCTCCTAGGTTTCCTAGTTGTCTCTTCCTCGTGAAGGGAATAATGACTGCTTTGCTTGGGTTGATAGAGAGGTGGTTCACTGTACACCATTCCTCTGTCATCCTCAATGCCTGTTGTAATAATCCAGACACTATGTTCGGGAATTTACCATTGACCATTATAGCTATGTCATCCGCATAGCCTACTGTGTAGAATGGTCCGGTATTAAGTTTGGTTAGTAGCGAGTCTACTACCAAGCACCACAATAATGGTGACAGCACTCCGCCTTGCGGACAACCTCTTGTTGTTTTTGCACTAAGTCTGTCTCCCATTAGTTCCGATCTGACTGTTCTGCTTCTCAGCATATAGTCAATCCAGTTGCACGTGGTATCATTGATGCCATGTTCCTTTGCAGCAGTGCGTATGGACTCAAATGTTGTCTTGTCAAAGGCTCCCTCTATGTCGAGGAAAGCCCCGACACATATTTCTTGTCCCTCTAGCGCAGCCTCGGCTCGACTCGCAACATAGTGCAATGCCGTTTCCGTAGATTTCCCGGGGCTGTAGGCGCATTGTAGTTTATGTAGAGGGAATACTTTCAGAGGACCCTCTCTTAAGTACCTGTCTACCAGTTTCTCCAGAGTTTTCAAGAGAAAGGATGATAGACTAATGGGCCTGTAAGCTTTAGCTTCTTCATAAGTCGGTCTACCCACCTTCGGTATAAAGGTGACTTTGACCTCCCTCCATGCTTTGGGTACGTACCCAAAGGCTATGCAGGCTCTGTAGAGCTTACTCAAATGGGGTATCAAAACAGATGCCCCTTCTTGCAATAGTATTGGGTAGATGCCATCTGGACCAGGGGATTTGAGTGGCTGGAAGCCCGCTAAGGCCAGCTTCAGTTTATTTTCATCTACCACTTTCTTTGCCGTGAGCCAGTTATTTTTGGACGTGTGCCTTGTAAGCTCGTCCCTTGTGACTGGTTCCTCTTCATCGCTATCGCGCAGTATACATTCTGGGAAGTGGGTCCTGAACATCACGCCCAGAGTGTCCTGTCCAGTTTCCGTGAGTTGCCCATTCTCATCCCTTACAGATGCTAGTGGGTTTGTCTTGGTCATGGACATTGCTTTGCACAACCTCATCCCATTTCGCAGAGTTTCAATGGAAGTGCAATGCTGCCGCCAATTAGTTCTTCTGGCCTTGCGTACCGCCGAGTTATACCTTGTTAGCATGCTATGATAGCCAGAAAAGTCCTTCCTGGCTTTAGCATCATTAAAGGCCTGTCGTGTTTCCTGACGTATTTTGGCTATTTCAGGAGTCCACCATGGTACCTTTTTGCCATAGGCCTTCTTCTCTGGGCAGTTATCTTCCCATGCACCGATGATGCCTGCCTTGATTCTGTCCGCTTCAAATTCTATATCCAGTATGGAATTGAGCTTACCTTTAGGGCTCCCCAAATTTACTTTGAGGTCCCTCCTGTATGAGTCCCAATTTGTATACCTTGGGTTTCTCCTTCGTCTAGTTTCGGCTTCTCCCGCCGTCCTAAACCTAAAGCATATATAATTATGGTCAGACAAAGAGATTTCGTCCGATACATGCCAATTTTCAATATGAGCGCTGGCCCTGTTTGAAGCCAGCGTAAGGTCAATAACTTCAGTCCTCGCAGAAGTCCTAAAAGTAGGTTTATTGCCTACGTTAAGGATTTGTAAAGAAGAGCTTACCACAAAGTCCAACAAATCCTCCCCTCGTTTGTTGACATCCGAGGTTGCGATGCGAACGCACACCACGTCGTTTGGGGCACAAACGACGTGGTGTGCGTTCGCATCGCAACCAAGTATCAGGTCAAGGTTCTTTTGGTTGCCGTAATCAACCAGTCTTCTGATTAGTGGTGTTACTGGTTCTTTTTGTTCATATGGGAGATAGGCAGAGGCAAGGATGATTCTCCTTTTCTCTGTTCCCGTCCCCACTTGGATCAAGGTTGTTGTGAGATCCCTGTAACAGAAAGTACGTAAGGGCATTGCCTCTATACCGCCCCTGATATAGATGCAAGTCCTCGCGTCATTAGTTGGACAGTCATAGAGCACTATGCCTCCTGTCCCACCTAAGCCTTTTATAGTCCCCTTATACAGATAAGGTTCCTGTATCAAGGCAACGTCGTATGTGTTAAGCTTCAGTTGCCGAGCCAGAAGGGCAGTAGCGGCTCTGCAATGATGCAAATTAATTTGTACACACCTTAGTCCCTCCATCTTGGATGATTTTGATGGGTCTGTGTTGATATGGGAGGGCCTTAGTCTTGAGGCCCCTCCTCCATCGCCTGGCTCTCCTCGAGAGCAGTCGGCGACTCGATTCCCAGGGTGTCGAAGTCCCCGAGGATGTCATCCTCGTGGTCTGTCTCCGACGCTCTGGTCCCAATCTCTGTTGCCTGCGCTGCGCCGTCAGCAGAGATTTCTTCAATGGCCTCCCCATGTTGTGGTGGTCCATCCTCGGAGGGCTCCACTTCTGCTTCCGCAGCAGGCGCCTCTCCCTTGTCTTCTTCCAGGAGCTTGAACGAGTATCGTTCAATCCCTCCTGGAAGAGAGTAGCCCGCGGCCTTGATGACCCTAATAACTTGCATGCTCTGTATGTGTACTCATGTTTCCACAAATAAATGATCTTGAATCTTGAATCAAAATGAAAATAAACCGATTTTTTATGTTCTTGTTCTAGAAACTTTTTAATTTGAAATTGCCATTCCTTCTTTTTTTGATTTTGCTCTAAAGGAGTTTCATTGCTAGGAGAAATTCATTTATTTATTAACATTTCATGGAACATTAAGGTACATAGGTAGACTTAAAGCCTAAGGTATTTGTTAAGGATCGCCTTAACTCCGTCAATAAAACGCGAAGAAAATTGTTATGGAGGCAAACGGCGGCGAGGAAATTACTTGGGAGCTGGCTTTCTTTATGTACATAGACTTCTTTACTTGTTTAAAACTGTAAGCCACCATGTCTTTAAAAAAATACAGAAAGAACTAGACATAATAGATCTAAATAAATTTAATGTCAAATTAAAAACTTCTGACTGGCTCATACAGCAGGACTATATCAAAACAGAGTCTTTACTATCATTCATCGCTTGACATAATTACCCCCCTCCCATCCCTCTCCTTACTTCTCTTTTCCCTTATCATACACATACACACACACACATACATCAGTACACTCTCCCTCACCCTTCTCACATACACACACCTTCACACCTCAACACTCATACATATTGATTTATATTTATATGAATGTATATCGTCACACTGCACTCTTGTAAATTTCAGTTTTATTAAGTTCAAATCTAGGCCGATCACTGTCTCTTATAATACAGGTCTCCTAGTTTAAGAGACAGGGTTCATTAATTTTTATGTATCATGGACTTTAAATCTTCTGTGTACAAGCTAAATTAGATATATATATATATTTTTTGAGCTTATTGTATTGTCATCACTTTGTTTTTGAAATGTGTCTGTGTGTATTTTCTGTATAAATAAACAATTTTATTATTTATTATTATTATTATATTATTATTGTAAACTGACTGACACACTGTGCAAACGTAAAAATCTAAAATGCTGGCCAGTGGACCATTTCCTAACCCCCGAATATGTTTATTTACTATAAGATTTTTTACAAATGCCTTGAGCTGGCGAGTCTTTAATAATACTATGGTTTATTACATTATATTTACTATAACTTATCGATCAACCCTCTACGACGTTTCATCACGGAATGGCACGCGGTCCCAAGATAGATGATCGCTACGTCCCCGTCAGGGGACGTGGCGGGCGGATTGTAGGCTGAGCCTTTATTCCGCGGTCGCGTAGCGTGCCCGTTACAACGGGCACGATCATTATGTTTTGCCTTCTTGGCATATAGATGTTAGCAGGCGTGTATACACAGCCTGCCAATAGTGTGAATGCATTGTTTCAGTGGGAGCGTCGCGCAAACCCGCAGTATTGTGGGAGGTAAGGGCTGCTCTATTTCAAGGAGGAGGCGAAGGGGAGCGACCTTCGGAAGTAAGCCGCGGGCGCTCCAGTGTGCTGTCCTCGGCGGGTTATCCATGGTACATGGAGAGTAACTCGGCCAACCCGTCGAGAATCACTAGTTCGACGTCCTGGCCCTGTCTGATGGCCTTAATTAGGTCCATCAGGAGCTTGATGGCGCAGGCGGTGAACTCATGTCTCGGTTTGGTGTTGGTGTACGAGTGAGTCACCTCGGGATTATACCTCTGTCGCTGCTGACTAGGCGCGACGGTGCGTTCAACAGTAACTGTTGACGCCTGTTGGGCTATATTAGCCATTTGAGGCTTCGCCACTGTGGGCTTTGTTGGCCTTATTTGGCCTCTTCGAGGCTTAGGTTTGGAGTCAGCAGCGACAGGGGCAGTCTGTGCTGCCGCCTGCGCTTCGTGTGCGACGGTGAAGGTCGCCCCATCACTTTGATGGTCAGTGTCTGTGGGGGGTTGGGATTGTTGCACCTTCTTCCCCCCTCTTTTGGTATTAGCAACGGAAAAAGATTTGAATTCAAACATTTGATCCAAATACGCGGTAGCTAAGTAACGTTTGTCTTCATATTTGTTAACCAGCGTGGTCCATATTAAAGTATAATTGTCAGCGTTCGGTGTAATTCCTGACACAGTAGAAAGTGCCCGGCCCGATAACTGTCCCATCAAATACTGAATACGTTCATTATTAGTAAGATCAGTATTCTCGTGTATAGTAGTCCTAAATGTTTCGTAAAAAGTCGACCAATTTGCGGGTAAACCGGAAAAACTTACTAACTCTAATTTAGGTAGATTCAAGTTAGATTTTTTATTGCTGTTACTGAAAGATGATTTTTCAACTTTGGGTATATCACGGCCAGCAACTATTTTGTTGGCTTCATATTTGCAACGACAGTATAAGTCCTCAAATGTAGACAAACTTTGATAGTTAGATATGAAATCTGGATCTAACATCAAATTCAACGCATTAAATTCATCGACAACTTTTATGAATTCATCGCGCATAATATCAATGGAGACCATGCTACATAGAAAATTGTCCACCTTACTAGGGTCCGAAATCATTTCATTTCTTGAATCATAAATTCTCTGAAGCCTAGCATAAACTTCATCGCGTTTCCCTAGTACGAGCCTTTTAATGGTTAAATTAAGCTTATCTCCTTCCTTAGAACCCGCAGGCATGATGAGATTATGTCAAAAAATATTCAAGTTATAAAATACCCGAAACAGCGTTACTGACTGCAACATAGACGGCTTCGAGAACTAAGGAACGCTCGGAACGGAACGGCCGGCGACAACACGTTACCTACGTACCGTCGTAATTAGCTTAAAGACTTTTGACAAAATGCAATATAAATGCGTTTAGGTACTAAATACAACGAATGCAATTTGTCCGTTAAGAAACGGAACACGAATAAATTATAAATTATAGCGGGTAGGTAATTACAGCAGGTAAATCACCTTCGTAATAAGCGGTAAGAAAAAATAGTTTTAAAACTAAGCGGAAAGAATTACTAGTTTTGAAAACTAAGCGGGAACACAAATAGTGGGATATAAAATGAGATATTCGGCTAAAAGATTTAAATCCGTGATGTAACCGTGCCAATAACGGACCATCTTGAGCTTCTTGGCGTTACGTTGACATCGACTCTCAACTTTGGGCCATACATTGAGGCAAAGGCTCAGCTGGCTGCCAAAAAGTTGGGGATCCTTGCGAAGGTGAGAAGGTACTTCACGCCGGAACAGCTGCTCAACTTGTATCAAGCGCAAGTTCGATCGTGCATGGAGTACTGTTCTCATCTCTGGGATGGATCTGCCAAATACCAGCTTGATGCACTAGAGTCGATCGAAAAGCGGGCCAGGAAACTCATCGGTAATGAGGCACTGGTCAAGTCAAAGCTCCAGAGCCTTGAACATCGTCGCCGAGTTGCCAGTTTGTCGGTATTTTATCGGTTACATTTCGGGGAGTGTGCGATGGAATTACATGATTTAATTCCGCCCAGCCCGTTCCATCATCGGACTACCAGACGTACGGCGATGCGTCATCGATACATGGTGGACATCCCACCCATACGCACAAAACGTTTTGGGGACACTTTTATTATGCGTACAGCTAAAGAGTGGAATTCCCTGCCGGAATCTGTGTTTCCCGATAGCTACAATCTAGGGGTCTTTAAGTCAAGAGTGAATAGGTTTCTTCTAGGCAAGCGTGCTCTATCGTCGACCACATCATCGCTTACCATCAGGTGAGATAGTGGTCAAGCGCAAGCCTATAGATAATAAAAAAAAAAAAAAAAAAAAAAAAAAAAAAAAAAAAATGTGGTGAAATACCTAGCCCCTGCTAATTTTGACATAATCTATCGTTGGTAGCTTAAAATATTCTCTCCTGATAGCTTGATTTAATTCTTTCGAATCCAAGCAAATTCTTAAATCACCGTTCGATTTTTTTACCACAGTTAGACTGTTAACCCAGTCAGAGGGACCCTCTACCTTTGCTATATATAATACCTTGTGACTCCATTTCCAATAACTTTTTCTTAACGTCCTCGCTGATCGCAAATGGTAATTTGCGAGGCGCATGTACTACGGGGACGGCGTCGTCCCTCAATTGAATATTATATTCCCCCGGCAGACAACCTATACCCTCAAAAACGTCTTTAAATTTTTTATGTATCTTGGATTTAATATCAGACCTGTGCACAGACATAACCCTCTTAATTAAATTCATTTCAACACACGCATGACGTCCCAATATATGCGTGCTATTAACATCTGCAATTTTGAACTCTAATAAATACAACTTGTTCTTATGATATACTTTTAAATGTGTTTTTCCTAAGACTGTAATTAAATCACCTGAATAACCGCTCAATTTAGTATTCGTTTGCAATAACTTATCAATAGATATTCCTAATCTGGACAAGTAACGCATCGGTAGCACATTAACATCTGCGCCCGTGTCTAATTTGAAATTTATGCAATGTTCATTAATTTTCAAATCTAAAGTCCAATCACTCAAGTCTTTATTTAATGTAAATATTACCTTTTCGTCTGATTCCTCCACAAAGTACACACCACACACTTTTGCGAAATGGTTCATTTTTGAGCAGCGTAGGCACCTCTTACCATTTGCCCGACAAGCATTCCTTCCGTGCATACTACCACATCTGCCACACTGGGGCGTCCGCGTCGTGCGCGGCCTGTTCGTCGGCTGCTGCATCGGTCGAGCGGCGTCTGCGGAGACCCTGCGCCCGCCGCGCCAGCCTGCGTCTCCTCGCTCGTGTTATCGCATTCCTCCTTTTATATTACCGTCCCATGTTTTTGTAGGCGATGACACTCCAAATCCTACTTTATTGTGACGCCGTAATGCCCATATGTCGTTTTTCCCTTCTTTTATGTTACTGTCCTGTTCAATACTGTGAACTGCTTCATTCTCCTTCTTTATGTTTTCTGAGTACATTCTTGAAACTACCGCTGCTCGACATATCTCCAAGGCTTTATTTAATGTTAGGTCCCCTTCTCGTAGTAAACTTTCTCTAATTGCTGGGCTTGTCACACCACACACAAGTCGGTCTTTTATTATATCGTCATTTAAATCTCTAAACTCACATGTCTTGGACAATTTCCGCAAATCAAACACATATTGATCTATCGACTCATTTTGCTGCTGATCTTGTGTAAAAAACCTTGTGCCGTTCCACCGTTAAATTTTTCTTTGTTTTAAAGTGTTCATCTAACTTTTTACACGCACCGTCTAAAGTTGATTCTTCGCTTTGTTCTAATATTTCACGGCATTGCTCGCCTACTATGTGTAGAAAAATGTTAAATTGTATCACTGATGTTTTTTTCGATAGCTCATATGCGTTGAAATATATCATGAAGCCCTTCTTCCATCGTTGCCAGCTATCACTCAGCTTGCCCGACGCCACAGCAATCGAGTTCTCATCAAATTGGAACGGAGACGGTGGTGTTAACACTGTTTCCATTTTTATTAATATTTTATTTATACTATTTTATCGTTATTTTTTTTACTCACTGCTAACTTAATTTGATTATATTTTATCAATAACCGGCTGCGCCATGTAAAGGTATGAAGAAGGTGATTCAAACAACAAGCTGTAGCAATGACTGCCATATTTAATAGTAAGATTCTCTTCCACCACCAACATTATTAAAGTACCCACTTATCAATATCATCACACACTGTATTTGTGCCTCCAGCCCACCCATCTTCTTATGGAAGCACTCCTCCAAGGTTCTCTGGGCCGATTGGATGTCATCAAGTTGCGACATTTTGTTAGTATTTGTGATGTTGTATCTGATTGGCCTGAGACAAACGGTTCAGTTCGGTAGTTCCAAATCGAGGTAGAGGTCATTTTAGTGCCGTAAGTTCAAAAAAACCGCTGACTTGAGGACGCTGACAAGAGGGGTGCTCTTAAAATATCATCTTTTGAGGGTAATTCTGAAAAAATAATGATGGCAATTTATTATTGGCCCAAAGACTAAGATTTTTCATACACATAAATGTCTCCCTTTTACCTCTTTGGAGATTGAATTTACAATAATTCCTCCTTAGTGCTCCCCTACATCATAAAAATTAATAAAAACAATCAATGTTTTTTTTTTTTTCTATTTTTTTTTTTTTTTATTTGCATTACCTACTTGTACCCTCATGACTAACATAGTTTTAAGATAATGTAATACTAACAAAATATGGACATTTAAATAGTCTGAATTAAACGTTTTTTTTTTTGTTTTATAAAAAGAAGCTATGTGCAGTCAAATACTTCAAAAATCTTGATTACCCCCTAAATAGTATTTTGTAGATAGTTCCAAAAAACTAATTACTAATAACATTAATTATTAAGGTTAGTATTTGTGCCAAGTTTCAAGTTTATTAACCCAAAAAATAAGGTTTTTCTATAACATCCCTTAAATCGTGTTTTGGGAGTAGTTTCGTCGTTTTATTATTTTGCACAAGGAATTAGACGTTTCATTCAAACAAATATCTCTCGTTTGCTCCCCTACATCAGAAAAAGAAGCCTTGTACAGTAAAATTCTTAAAAATCTTTAACACCCCCTAAATCGTATTTTAGGAATAGTTTGAAAAACTTGTAATGACAACCTTTACTATTTGCTATTAGTATATATGCCAAGTTTCAAATAGGTATATAAACCCAACAAATTGCCACTTTTAACCCCTTCAATCAATAAACTCATTGTTTTAAGAAAGGGAACCCTTATAAGATCACTCTCTTGTCCGTCAGTCCGTATGTCTGTCCGTGTGTCATCACCGATTTTCTCTGGAACGGGTGGACCTAGCAAGTTAAAATTTATACCAGATACTGAGGTCTATAGTTCCTATTAGATGTATAAAAATCAAGGTTCTTGCGTCAACACTATAAAAAGATTAGAAAAAAAAAAAAAAAAACGATTAGAAAAACCACAACCACTTACCGATTTTTATGAGGAACGGGATCTGGAAACTGGGGATCACAACAACTAACAACAACCACTCTAATTAGTCTTTTGTTTGGTGTTTTTTTTGGAACACGCGTTGATTTGGTTGTCTTAATTTTTCGTAATGAATGAAGGGAAACGGAAGTGGAAGGGACAAGATGGCGGGTAGTTGCGATTAACCAATCAAATCGATCCATTGTAGTTATTTCAAAATTTGAATGTGCGTTCCTGTTTATGCAGTAATTACATTGATTATACAGTATGGGCAAATATAGATTTTCGCGAAAACTTATAAGTACCAAAATTTACCTTAATTTTCAACTTTTTTATTTTACATACATACATACATAGTTGACGCGATCCTGGGTACGGAACCCTTCGTGCGCGAGTCAGACTCACACTTAGCCGGCTTTTTTAATATTTATTAATCCAGAGCGTAAACCTACAATTTCAGATGTTTTGCCTTCCAAACCGAAGAAATTTCATATAAAGTGTCAACCCCTATTTTATCCCCTTAGGGGTAGAATTTCTAAAAGCTAATAAATAAATGAATTCTTTTTATCAACCAAGAGCGTAAATCTAAAATTTCACGATTCCAACTTATAAATTGAAGAAATTACATACAAACTTTCAACTCCCCTTTTTACCCCCTTTGGGGTGGAATTTTCAAAAAACCTTTATTAGACGTCACTTAAGGAACCTTTCTGCCAAAGTGCCAAATTGCATGCTTCTAGGCCTAGTGGTTTTGGCTGTGCGTTGATCGATCAGTCAGTCAGTCAGTTTTTCTTTTATATATAGATTTATATTCTGAATCTCGGAAACGGCTCCAACGATTTTCATGAAATTTAGTATGCAGAGCCTTTAGGGGGCGATACATCGATCTAGCTAGGTTAAATTTTTAGAAAACGTTGTTTTCTCTATTTTCACCCGAGCAGAGCTCGGTCGCCCAGGTACTTTTAGTCAAATGATTGAGTTCATGGTAAAATTATTACCTCAATGTGTACTTCTTAATCGGTTCCACAACCTAGCGACGAGGTGGGAACAGAGAAGCGTCAAAAAGAACTGAAAATGGAAACGAAAATACGAAAAGGTTACTAAAATTGGTAAGCCAAAATTTTCTTTAACAAAGACTTTCCCCGAACAAAAAAAGGTGTTCAAATGCATTCAGTAATTTTATTTGCCTGCCAATCTATGATATAAAAAGCGGTAAAGTGTGAGTCGGACTCGCGCACCGAGGGTTCCGTACGAACAACTAAATTAATCAAACACTACTAAAGTTCATAAATTAGGAAAGCACCGAACATTGCACTAACGAGAAAATAGGTTTATAAGAATTCGAAAAAAATACTGATGCAACTACAAATCTACGGTTTTCGGATTTTTCCCTTTACTTTTGCTCTATGAATATCATTTTTTAGGGTTCCGTACCCAAAGGGTAAAAACGGGACCCTATTACTAAGACTCCGCGGTCCGTCTGTCTGTCTGTCACCAGACTGTATCTCATGAACCGTGATAGCTAGACAGTTGAAATTTTCACAGAGGAAGTATTTCTATTGCCGCTATAACAACAAATACTAAAAACACCAACAAACAACCTACACACCGGTGTATCACACGACGTTTTTCACAGTTGTTGGAAATAGCAAATACAAATCTAAGAATTAGATTTTTTTATTCACAAAAATATAAAATTTTCAGAAAATGGTGCGTTTTTGCAACTGGACATATTTTTTTTACAACGAAAACAGCATATACAGCCTATTCGATTTTTGGCAAATGTTGATGTGAAAATAATTAAATTAATACGTAAGTAAATATTTAACAAGAGAATTCATTGCTAAAACGTACGGCATCATTAATTTTTCCTCGTATAAAATCTATCCCATTTTATTCTATGTATGAAAACTCCTTCCTACGTATCGCATTTATTAACATATATACAATTGATTATTCTAAAAAAAACAAACCTATATACAAATACAAAAGGGAGACGGAAAAGAGCTCATTGTGCATTAAAAATTTCGTCCGGGAAAAGTGCCCAGAACGCTGGCAGCATTGCCACGTTGGATGGCAATGCTGATTCTCTGGCCGAAGAAAAGGCCAGCCCTCTGGTCACGTGAAGAGTCGACGAGCTTTGTGCTAATTTCTCGAAAAACTCGATTCGCACTCGGACCTCATGGACCTAATGTTTCAACCCCAAACGGCTCAAACATATAACTTCCAATAAGATTGTTATATTTGCGCCGTTTGAGGTTTTCTGCACCAGCAGCAGCCGCCCCAGCACAGCACGCCGTACTAAGAAGTTGGGATGGCGCAAGGGTGTCGACCTCAGATCATAGAAACAAAAGATGATCTGTGGTGTCGACACATGTTGCATCCCACACCAAAGGCCTACCCACTTTTCAAGGCATTATGGTCATACCGTCTGGTCTCTTCCCATCGTCGCGTGCCAAGCCATTGGGTTCTAAAACAGCTGGCACCCCGGCGGTGACAAGAGCCCGACATATGATGTCATTAATGCTGGCGTGCCGTGCTATCCGGCCAGCGCTCCTACTCCAGGATAGGCTAGGATGTGGAGCTCCACTAGGAGCACCCAAACGCAGACATGTAGCGATCCGGAAGGTGTTGTCACTCAACATAGTACCTATATTGAGTGACGGTAGTGCCTGTAGCCAGAGACCCGGCTCCCACTCTCCCACAGCCAGCAGGCGGGCACGCTCTGCAGTATTGGTGGACGTATTTATAAGTTTATTCCGTATCAACCTGCAGAGCGGCTCATCCCACTGTCTCTGGAAAGATGAGTTCTCGGGCAACGCTGTTTTCGGGCAAGCCACTTTCCAGGCGCACATTGCTTCGGTCGAGCACGGCACTTCAAAGTTAACCAGTGAAAGGGATAAAATGTTTGTGGTTAACGTTTCAGTGCTGTGGACCGAAGACAGGAACGCCGGTAGGCTTAAACTAGAAATTGTGCGGATGCCGAGCCCGCCGAAGCGAATGGGTAGTGTAGCTTGCATCCAGGCTCGATCATCCAAGGCCACATTTAAGATGGATGTCAGAGTGAGTGGCCGGCTTTTTCAAGATTTCTAAGTCAATGGGTAGATGGCACCCTATGGTTTTGAGTCCCTTGCGAGTATCAAACAATGCGGCAAACAAACAAGGTTGTTTTTTTTCATAGCCTCTAGATATTGCAGACCTGGGTAATGGTATTCATTTTTTGCCGTTTACTGTGTGGTTAGGTATGTTATCAGAAGGTTTGGCAATTGAAAGGACAGACAACGAAGTGATCGTATAAGGGTTCCTTTTTTCCTTTTGAGGAACGAAACCCCAAAACAAGCTCTGATCCGACTTAAAAAAATATTCTTTCTAGCATATTTTTATCCCGAATAACACACGGTTCCTGTGAGATAGACCACGGATGGGAGTGAACATGCGGGATAAAGTAAGTGATTATAGTTAGAATCTAGTTAACTTCTTGCAGTCAAAGTGTTACAAATCTTGTATTGGATATACAGTAAAATGGAACAAAAATCATCCAATCGCTAATTAACCAACATGTTAATTAAAAAAACCAAATTAAAAAATAATTGGAAATCACTTCGCAGTATTAAAACACAGGGAAACTGATATAGAGCACAATTCTTAGATTTTGGCTTTAGAGCCAACACCAGCCAAAAGAAAACATGCGGTTTCCTCTAAAATTGCTTAAGAAAGAAAACTTTCAATTAAAATTAAAACTTGTCGAACAGAAAAATCATAATGTTTCTTTTGGGTGGGCATTAAAACTCTGTATATTGTTCATGGTTATAACATGGAAGAGCGCACTGGCTTGCTGGGGTGGCTACGCGGATTATACTGAGGAGGATTTAGCCGCGTATAGGAAAAATAGGACCTACATTCCCCCTGTGGATGAAGAACAATTCATAAACATGACTGGTATCACAGACCCCATGGAACGAATTATTAAGTCTGCGTGGCGTGGCTTCGAACCAGACGCGGCTACACAACAGGAATGGCATAAATGGTACGACGATTATCACGCATGTAAAGCACTGTATGAAGGGAAGAAGAGGAAGAAGAAAAAGGGCCAAAAAGAACAAGAGCCGTTAGAATGCGAAAAGTTCGGTTTTCCGAATGGTACTGGTAAACCGGGGGGGAAAGCAGAATCTGAATTTAGCGATGACGACCGTGGACCAGGAAGTAACTGGCCCAATTCACCCGGCTGGAAAGGTAATATTGTTCTTTTTTTTTATTATTATTGATAGGCTCGCGCTTGACCACTATCTCACCTGATGGTAAGTGATGATGTGGTCGACGATGTAGCGCGCTTACCTAGAAGAAACCTATTCACTCTTGACTTAAAGACTCCCAGGTTGTAGCTCTCAAGAAATACAGACTCCGGCAGGGAATTCCACTCCTTAGCTGTACGCATAATGAAAGTATTCCCAAAACGTTTGATGCGTATAGGTGGGATGTCCACCATGTACCGATGACACATCGCCGTACGTCTTGTATTCCGATACTGGAAAGGGCTAGGAGGAATTAGTTCATGCAATTCCAACGCACACTCCCCGAAATGTAACCGATAAAAAACCGACAATCTGGCAACTTGGCGCCGATGTTCAAGGCTCTGGAGCCTAGACTTGACCAATATCTCATTGCCGATGAGCCTCTTGGCCCGCTTTTCGATCGACTCTAGTGCATCCAGCTGGTACTTGGCAGATCCGTCCCAGAGGTGAGAGCAGTACTCCATGCATGACCGAACTTGCGCCTGATACAAGTAAAGCAGCTGTTCTGGCGTGAAGTATCGTCTCACCTTTGCAAGGATCCCCAACTTTTTGGCAGCCAGTTGAGCTTTTGCCTCAATGAATGGACCAAAATTGAGGGTCGATGTCAACGTAACGCCAAGAAGCTCGAGATGGTCCGTTATCGGCACGGTTACACCGCGGAAAGTAGGAGCCGGGTGGAATTGGCTCCTTTTAGCGGAAAAAAGACACGTCTGGGTTTTAGCAGCATTAAACCTGACCAGATTGGCATCGCCCCATTCGGAGACTGCTTGCAAGGACAAGTTCAAGCGCTCCACCATGGCCTCCAGGAGAGACTGGATCTGAGGCCCGGTAGCACGCGCGTTGGACAAGTATCTCTCAGCAACAGTGCTGTCGTCTGCATACCCAAAAGTGCCGGGTTTTAGCAGATCATTTATGTGCAACAAGAACAATGTTGCTGAGAGTACCGACCCCTGAGGAACCCCGGCGTTGATATCCCGTTGGTCAGACGAGCGGCCATCAATAACCACTCGTATAGACCGGTCCCTCAGGAAGTCTGCGATCCAATCGCATAGACCACCGGACAGACCGAATGACGGAAGCTTACCAATAAGGCTCTCATGCCAGACCCTGTCAAAAGCCTTCGAGATGTCGAGGGAGACGGCAAGCGCTTCCCCGTGCCTCTCGATGGCTTCACTCCATATGTGAATGGCATACGCTAGAAGATCCCCAGTTGACCGATTTCGGCGGAAGCCATATTGGCGGTCACTGAGGATGTCGTTAGCTTCTAGGTATGCCAGGAGCTTGGAGTTGAGCATCCGTTCCATACTCTTACAGAGGATGGACGTAACTGAGATAGGTCTATAGTTGGTCGGGTCAGCCCGACTGCCCTTCTTGGGCACAGACTGAACGTTAGCTTGCTTCCAAGCATTCGGTACTTTTCCAGTCTTATATGAAAGGCGAAACAGGCGAGTCAGGATCGGAGACAGTTCAGGCGCACAAGTTCTTAGAACAATAGCCGGTACCCCGTCGGGGCCACTAGCCTTGTTCACGTCAAGATTCCGCAGCACCCTACGGACGTCTTTTTGATGGATGCGAATGTCCGACATACTCGTCTCGCATCCATCAGGAGAAGGAGGGGGCCGCGCGTTACCAGAATCCAGGCGTGAGGATTCCGCAAAAAGAGTGGTCAAACCGAGCCCTTCGCAATACCCTCTTGCAGGACTTGGCAGCCCTATTGAAGGCTCTCTTCCGCTGGCTAACGTCGCTAGCTTTGCGCGACCGAGCGTCGACCCAAGCCAGGTACGCCTCATGTTTCAGCGTGTTGGCACGATTGCACTCGGCGCCAAACCATGGCCGGTCAACGCTAGACATTGCTACGTCAGAGAACGGAATGAAGTACTCCATTCCCTGACGCAACACGTCCGTCACGGCGTCCGCGCACGACGAAGGATCAGCCGAAGAAAAGCAAATGGGCTGCCAAGCATAAGATGCGAAGAAAGAACGCATCCCATCCCAATCTGCTGACCTGTACCGCCAAACCCGCCAAGTGCCTCTTGGGCTGGGATCAGGCGGGGAGTAGACGGATACAGACTTCACCAGACAATGGTCGGAGCTACCCAAAGGTGAAGATACCGACACAGAGTAGCGGTCTGGATCTGTTTCATTCGCACACTGCCAATTGCTTGGACCTTTCCAAGCAATTGGCAGTGTGCGAATGAACATCCGGCACCCTTGTTGCTCCCTGGACCAGCTGGGCGAGATTTAACGCAACCGCAAGCTTTCGCGTCTCTCGCCCAGCATGATCAGTGCACTGGTATGGGAAGAGCCACTCCTGGTGGTGGGCATTGAAATCCCCCAGTATCACTAATTGGGCAGAAGGGTACCGCTGCTGTGTCATATCAGCCGCCTCACACAGATGTTCCGAGCCCCCCCGGGAATGTCCATCGGGCCCTGTCTTCTGGTCGCCAACCAGCACGATGGTGCATTCCGGGATTTTTCGACAGTTGGCGGGGCAGCCTTTCGTGTGTGGCTGGCACACTACTTGGGCCCCCAACTACCTGCGGCCAGCGGCGCACCGTGCCTCGGATCCCGCTACCCTCCGCGACCAGTCTCCCGATAGGCCCATAACAGCGCGCGGCAGGCTGGAACGCCTGCAGTGGAACAGCTATCTCGACCCAACTCCTCTAGTTGGCTACACCAGGCATCGTACCGGAACACGGCTAGGCCGCTTGGCGGCACGTCTTTGCCCGGTGGGTGGTCGCAAGCCTTCGGCCGTAACCTACCACCAGTTAATTGATGTTACCTGATTTGCACCACCCGGGGGCCACGTGTAGTGATTCGTATGGGGTTCTCTCCTACAAACGAGGGTGACTCAGCCCCCAAAAATGTACGTATTGTTCATTTAACGGACGACACGCTTGGCATAGTGTTTGAGCGATCAACTCAGATCAGCTGCTGCGTTGCGTGCCGCGGTCTCAATTCCCGCACGGAACAAATATGTTTATGGACTACAGATAGTAGTTCCGGTCTGGTTTTTAGGGTTCCGAAGTAAACAAGGAACCTTTATAGTTTCGGTCTGTCCGTCTGTCCGTCCGCAGCTTAGCTCAGAGACTCTTTCATTTCATTTCATTTCATTTATTTATTCTCAAACAATTTAAATTGTGTCGAACATTACATAATTAAAATTACAAAAAAAAAAATATTATGATCACTTGAAAGCAAATTAAATTATTAGAAAATTGAGTCAAATTAATTTAAAATATGTTCCAATAGAAAATTATACAGTTTCAAATTTATCCCATACATGCCTCAAGATAAGATTACAATGTCAAGTTTATACTGTGTATGTCACAAAAAAATCAATTCCAAATCAATCCGAAGTATGTCACAAGAACTAATTATAATGTAAATTTAATTCAACATGTCAAAAAAGAAAAGAAGTAAATTATTCCTTTAAGTACATTTCACAAATAAGATTTATAATTTCAAGTTAATACAATATATGTTGCAAGAAGATAATAATTTCAAATTAATACGATATATGTCACAAGTAATAAAAGTAATGTCAAGTTAAACTATTAAATGTCACAAAAAATAATAATGTCAAGTTAACACAATATATGTTACAACTACAAGTTTATAATTGCAAATTAATACGATATATGTCACAAGTAATAAACATCGATTTAAACCAATATATTATATGTCACAAAAAATTATAATGTCAAGTTAATACAATATATGTATATATGTCACAAAAATATTGTGATTTCAAAAGTAAAAATAAATATGTCAAAAAAAATATTAAATAAATGTTCAATAAATTTAATTTAAAATATTTGTTACTGCTATTTCTAATAGCAAGTATCTATTTATCATTAACTGACATAAATTCTGACATACATCCTTTAGTTGCTTGATATACATCCTTTAGTTGCTTGAGATCCAAAATATCTCTAAGCGCTAGAAAGCTATAGAAACAATATCGGTATAACCTACTGGCCTCTTGAATTATTGAAACTATCTAATAGGCTAGGCCAGCTCAGCTTAAAGTGTTTCCATCGACATATAATCAATTAAAATAAAAAGCCTTAAATCTTATCACTGCTTTAATCTGAAGATATCTCACTATCGTCATCACTGCTTTCTTTGTCGCATGTAATAATAATGTCTTATACATTAAGTGGTCTCGGATCGAATTTTTTTCGTTTATAATCCAGCCATAATCGGTTACGCACTTGCCTGCTCAGCTGTCGTACAAGCACTGACGGTCAAATAACGGCGAAAATAGCTTTGAAACCCCAGAAACTACCGTATCTCGCTCACATGTAGCGCTTGGCAATCGAAGAGCATCCACTTTCCCTGGGCTCGGCCACACCTGACCACATAACATCTTTACATACTCTCACTGACCTTTGAACACATAGTCCACGCACATCCTATACTCCTGTCCCTTTTTGACAAGATAGGGCCCGCGCTGTCGCAAAATCTATTGTTTTCATCCACTGGTAGCTTATAAGGACCACAAGTGACTTACCTGTTTAGCGTTTGCTTTTCGACTTGACGGAACGTAGACTCCAGGATCAGACCTCGGTAACCCATCCCTTCTGCAGTGAGATGCGAAATAGGGACACACCATACTACGAACAAACGGAAGGACAAAATCAAGGTCATGTCGAATATCATAACATAACATAAATATTTTTATTTCTCTTCCACAAAGGTGTCTTACAAACAATTACATATTTTTTTTTACAAATATTGACCTTTGGTAAAGGACAAGAAAAAGGAAGGAATACAGTTACTAAAATAATTAAAAGAAAACAATTATTATAAAAAATGTGATTAAGTTATTATAAAAAATATAATAAATTATTTTTATGAGCTGTGGAGGTCGTAATGGTGTGGTGTGGAGGTCGTTATTTTGTGGTGTGGAGGTCGTTATGATGTAGTGTGGCGTGGAGGTCGTTATAGTGTGGTGAAGAGGTCATTGTGGTATGGGGTGAATGTCATTATTTTATGTTTTGGGGGAAATTGAGGTGTGTGGCGTGGAGGTCGTTATTGTGTGGTGTAGAGTTAGTTATGATGTGGTGTGGATGTCGTTATAGTGTTGTGTCGGGGGTCGTTATAGTGATTATGTGGGGGTCGTAATATAGTAACTGACATAGTGGCTGACTAAAGACAATATCATCCTTGCACGCTTAGTAGATTTTCTGTCCTGTCGTAATCGTGGCTCAACAAGTACGTGATAAGAATTTACTTACACTTGGCTTTTGGAGTATATTTTTAGGGAAGAATTGTTTTTATTATATAAATAATTGCCAAGGAAGCAGTAGTTACGATGTGAGAGACTACTTTTGCACCGATTTGTTGAGCACACATTGGTTTTGATTCTTTTACGAGAGTACAAACATGGGTCGTACTTCAATACAGTATGTTTGCGTAATATTGTCTGTATGATGAAAAGTTGTCGAACAGTGAGAACCTTGCACTTATCATAGAGTTCAGTGGTAGGGTAAAAGAATGGTAAAGCCAGGGCAACCTTAAGTATTGCTCTTTGTGCTCGATCGACTTTCAACTTATATGATTTGGGGGCACCACCCCAAACAGTTATGCAGTAGTTTAATATGCACTGACATAGTGCAAAGTAGACATTTTTGAGGACTTTAGCATCAGCTACATTTCGTAGGCTTTTAAAAATGAAGGTGAGCTTTCTAACTCTCTCGGATAACACATATAAGACAAAAACTTGAACTTTAATACCCACATATTATGTGGGTAAGTTCAAGTTTTTGTCTATGATCACACTAAGATACCTAATCGAGTCCTCTTTTTGGAGTTTCTCTTTATGGTCAAAAGTTCTTTTGAGAACTGCTTGTTTGAAACAAGCAGTTTTGTTGCGATGAGTGATGGCACTGAGCGGACGCCACGCGGCCGCAAGAAAACTTTCGCGTCATCGAAAGTAAAACCTGAGATAGTACGAAGATGCGCAACGTCCATTTGTTTGTTTTGTATTGTTTATTTGCTCTTTTATTTTCATTCTTAACTGTCAATTAAATAGAGTGCATTTAGCTGCAACCACGTGGTTTCTGGACAAATATTCGCAGTAGACCACGTGGATGTGTGGGGTGGGGATGGCGCGAACCAATTCATCTCATATTAACGCACCCTAAGAGATCGGGTTCTGATGCGAATTTTTCTTTAGAATGTTGTTGAATGAATGAGAGTTTCTGCGAATATAATAATACCTTATTATACCTGCATTTTATAATGACACAGGTCTTGGTCCGGGCAGTGCTGGAGTCCCCGTTCCGCCGTGGGCATACGTACCCAAAAACACTGGCAAGCCGTCAATCTGCTATCTTGCGCCAGTAAAAGGAAAATGCAAACGGAACTGGAACAGGTCAGAAATTATATTCACAAATAACATTATTTTAGAGCCCAGCTCTAGAGGCTCATCCGCCAAATTCAGCTCATTAAAATGAGGTCTAGCGCATGCTCACAACCTTAAGTTAAACAATTACTGTACCACGGTAATGATTAGATATCATTACCGTCTGTACAGTGGTGTGTCAAAAATTTATAGATATATAATGGGAAATTATTAACCGGGTGAAAAATATACGGAATGGGCTACTATTATACTAAGTAAGCAACTATTTATCCGGTTTGAGTAATACCTTTTAGGAGGTTTTTACTGAAGTGAGCGAGCAAAGCGAGCGAACTCAGCATCTCCTTCTTGTTAGGTTACTTTAGAAGTTTAGACCCTGCAGACAGAAATAGGTGCGCTGGCCTCCGTCGATTTTTTTTTAAATTTTCTTATCGCTGTTTTAAACATTTGTATTCCACTGTTTGTCGCCTAATTAGTATTTAGTATTTTTGACACCTTTAATTTGAATTTATTTTCACCCGTTTTAATACTATCCAAATAATATTGATCATTAAACCTGCACATACTTTTAATTTGAATTTATTTTCACTCGTTTTAATACTATCAAAGTAATATTGATAATTAAACCTCCACATATTGTCAACCCAATAATAGCTCGACAATACCATATCGACATATTTACCATACCTATTATTGGAATCAAATACATAAATCACTCCATCGTCGACTTTATCTCTGTCACCTCTGACCTAGACTAAAGTCAAGAGCAAAAACATCAAGGATATATATATATATATATTTTAGCGACCAGGATGGAAAAACAATTCGAACAAACTATAACGAATTTATTTCAGAATAGACTTCATTTTAACAATAGTTCAATTAATCATTAAAATTCAAGCAATCACAAACAACCTTTAATATTCAAAATGAGAACCAATAACACAAAAACCCAAATAGCACAATATGGAACGAACTTACTGCAAAGTAGCGAAGGTATAGACAACCTTACCGTGCGACGACTCAGGAGCAAAAGGCGATACTCTTTTTTTTTTTCTACGTGGTGTCTCGCAGTGTAAACCAAAGTGATTCGATACTGCTTAGCCGGCCTTTTCTTGCTGAGACTAAGCTATATAGCCTCCAGCCAGGCGCAAAATTTCTAACCTAAGCGACAACGCTGAGGGCTACCCCAGTTGGGGTCGAACCTCGGCTCAGGGCGTCGCTGGGGAACAACTATTGCTGGATCTAACTTAATGAATTTACTTTCCGTTCGTAAACTACCTAGATGGAGAAGAACGGATAAGAAACTCCTTTTATATCTAATATTTTAACTATTGCTCAGCTAATCGCGGGCTGGCGGGAATTATTAAAAGAATACGCGGCGGTCCTCGGCGGCGAGGACGTAACGAATCGGTTTGTTTATATACGTTTGTACCTACTCCCTGCGGCTCTTAAGGAGCAGAGTAGAAAGGTCACGGGGTCAAAAATGAAGGAAAATGCCTAAGTAGGCGAATCATGTGATTTTAAAGATTACACTTTTATTGTGTAAATATTAATTGAAAGGGTCAAGGTTGCGACTTAATTGCGCACCCATTGACCATTTTTGAAAACTAGGCTATCTAGCTCCTTTGTAATGGAGGGATACCTATTGAATAGGGCTTGGGATGCAGCTAGGTTAGGTATATTACCTGTAGCTTCGATCTTTTCGATCTCAGCGGCTAGCGATCGTGCCGTGTCTGTCATCCAGATTGCGTAGGCACCGAAAATGATGTCAGCGACGCTACGTCTGGCATTAGGGTTGATTTTGGGCTGGCTCGCGGCGACAGTGTTGGGAGCCATATGGCGGCCTTGAGTGGTCGTGGGGGCGGCAGGGGCCTCAGGGGCCGGGTTGGGGGTCGGTGCCGGGATGGGGTGCTCCATCAGACCTGGGATAGTCTGCTGGGATGTCTGGGGGGCCACCTTTTGGTGGTTCAGTTTACCCCATGGTGACTGCCACTGCGGGGCTAGTCTAGGTGGGGCTTGGGATGCGGGAACTGCGCGTGATTCGCGCTCCACTGAGCGCTTGGCCTTATTGTTGGTAGGTACCACCACTACCAACAATAAGTTCTGCTTATAATATATATAACAGCTCGCAATGTTAATGATAATTTTATCCGTGGTGCTAGAAACTGGGCTTATCCTAGTTCTAAAAAACTATTGGCCTTGTTTGCTCTGTCTCCTGCTTGGTATGGTGGGCAGTGCAAAATTGTTATTTTTGCTACGTTATTCTTTTCTGATTAATTTCGTTGCGGGATCCAAGACAGTTAAATTCATTCTCTGGGACATCGTCGAGCTTCATTGCCTCGGCGCTTTTCTGGTGGTCACTACTGTTGATTCTTGGCTTCAGGAGTTGCATTGGTTTGGGAATAGTGCGGTGGGAATGTCACAAAAAAAAACCGATAAAAAACTGACATGCTGTCAGCTCGGCGCCGATGTTCAAGGCTCTGGAGCCTAGATTCGATCAGTAACTCATTGCCGATGAGCCACTTGGCTCGTTTTTTGATTGACTCAAGTGCAACCAGCTGGTACTTGACAGATACGATGGCTGGTGTACGCATACCATCGACTAAACAGTTGATCCACGACTGATTAGTGTCGCATTAAGACTAGCCTAAAGCGAGGCCCTAGGCTAGGGTTATGTCAGCAGGAGTACCTGCCGACGGTACTCTCTTTCTTCTCCTAAAATTGTTTATCCGAAAATCATTATCCATAACACGTTTGCTATAAACTTCAGTAACCATAATGTTCAAAATCCCGAAATTTTGTATAACATAATTATCTTTAGTTCTATAAGTATTCTGTCATAATATCGAGTACTACAATAATTGAATCTCTTAACTTTACATGACCTAAAGTCATATGTCTTAAGTATTGTGTTAAATAATGTGTATTATGCCGAAAGTTCATTTATAATATTTTTTTTAGTCTTAAAACATTTGCTAAAAATTAGGTTTTACTGACAGAAACGAATCGCTGTAAATCCGACTCCACGCTGTTTTGTCTGCTCTACCCCTAGACTGTAATTTAAAATCGCGTAGGCGCGTCGATAAACTCGCGTGGGACCACCGGAGCCCCGCAGCGCCGGAGCCGTGACAGAAACCATGCCTGCTGCATGCTGCGTTGCTGCTGAATGCTGCTGCAGTAATTTGAATTAAGGACTTATAACTTTTATTGAAAACGGTTTTATGTCTTTTGTATATTATTGATTGTAATATTTATGACAAACGGATTTAGGACATATTATATTTAGGGATTTAAATTTTATGGCATGTGATATTATGTGATATTAAGTTCGGGTAAGTTATCATTCGGACAAATAATGACTAGGACAGAAAAAGTTATGGCACTTTAAATTTGGATAAAAAAGTTACGTGACACAATAGAGAACCCCTGCCTACTGCCGAACTGACTGCCACCGGAAATAACCCGTAGAATTGCCAACCTTAAGGATCAATGCGTAGGGCACATTGCTCACAGAATTAATAGCCAACATTTTTGATCGAAAGATCGCGGCAGATGCAGCGTTGAAAGGCCTCAATGATACAAGACTAGTCTATTAACCTATTTCGCGGACTATATTGAAGGTGCTAAATAAAGCTGGGTTCCCACTACAATGTGTTTTGCCGTGTCGTGTCATAGCGCCTTTTATCATCGTTGATCGGCAACAATACTCGTTCTGGTGTATCGTAGACGTTTGATTGGTGTATCCCGCAGGTTCCCACGCCATGAAACACCCAGACACTGTAATGTGAACCTAACTTTTAAGAATCAGATAAAAAGGCATTTGATATTCTCATTTTCGAATGCTATGCTTTCGGCCTTTTTGTCTGAGTATAAATGTGTGCATTACGTTGAGTAAATAAGTGTTATTATTGTATCAAAATTTTCTGCGTTTTGCCATTTTTTCACAGATGGGGCTACAATCCTTACATGGATAGGTGCGAAATGTACATTTGGAGTGGATGCGGCGGCACTAGAAACCGATTCACCTCTAAAGAAAAATGTGAAAATTTCTGTATGCAGCCTCCACAACCCAGCTGTTCCGTAGATTCCGGTATCAAGGAAACTCATGCTAAACGTCCAGTACTTGATTAAATCAATTTATAAATATTTTCGTCTTTTTTTGGAATTTCCATTCTTGATTCCATAGTTAAATCTATACGGCCGTCCGTTGCCAAGTTAACCAGACAAAAAACCGGCCAAGTGCGAGTCGGACTCGCCCACGAAGGGTTCCTTACCATTATTGCAAAAAACGGCAAAAAAATCACGTTTGTTGTAGGCTCCCATACAACAAACGTGATTTTTTTACCACTTAAATATTTATTTTATTATGTTTTTAGTATTTGTTGTTATAGCGGCAACAGAAATACATCATCTGTGAAAATTTCAACTGTCTAGCTATCACCGTTCATGAGATACAGCCTGGTGACAGACGGACAGACAGACAGACAGACGGATCGCGGAGTCTTAGTAATAGGGTCCCGTTTTTACCCTTTGGGTACGGAACCCTAAAAGCTAATGTGTCAAATTCAAATTCAAATTATTTATTTGTAAAAGCATAGGTACAATATAATAAGATCTAATTCCAATGTCAGGATCGCTATGTTTAACCCATATTGGCATACAAATTTTGGATACATTTATAATTCTAATTTTAAAATATATATTTTATGCAATGTACCTATTATTTAAATTAAATTAGATACCAATAATAAGATTCATTCAATCGAATTGAGCATAAATAAATCGGACACTTGACTCACACAAAAAATATACAATATACTCAAACCTATTTATTATTTATTTGAATTGTCTGTTAAAAATTCTCCAATGGAATAGTACGCTTTTTTAACCATAAAATCTGTTAGCATTCTTTTGAATTTGTTAATATCATTCTCTGCTCTTATAGTCTTGGGTATCGTATTATAAATTTTTGGAGCCATTCCCAGAAAGATTTTTGCGTATAATGCTGTTCTATGAGGTATAACGTAAATTTGGTCCCGATGACGTTTACTAGTCAGGGTTTCAAATAATTTGAAGTGTTTTTTTAGCTATTTCAAATGCATACAGAGAAGGAAATGTCATTATTTTTAACACAATAAAATGTAGTCTACAACTATCAGTAGCTTTGATTTGGCATACTGCTCTTAAACGCTTTTTTTGTGCCTTAAACACTAGTTCCCTATCTGATGAATTTCCCCAAAACATTATGCCATAACGTAATGTAGAAGACACGTATGCATGATATGCAGTTATTACGGCTTCGCGACTTGCTATTTTTCTGAGATTATGTAGAGCGTGCTGAAACTGATTTAGTTTTTTTATTATATGTTCAATATGTTTACTCCACTTCATATTCTCGTCTATATAGAGTCCCAGGAACTTTGTGTGCTTTGTTTCTTCTATAGTTTTGTCAGCGTATTTAATGTTAAGTTTATCTTGATTGATTCTTTGTTTGAATGACCTAAATTTACATTAAGATTGTTATTATTTAACAATGTTATTAACCTGTTCAGATTTAGATTTATATTCATTTCATAGCTATGTGGCTCCATATTTTGTACTGTGAAAATAACTGTACTATCATCTGCGAACAAGGTCATGGGATGTTGAATAACTCTAGGCATATCGTTTATGTATACGAGGAACAATAACGGACCGAGGACGCTACCCTGGGGTACACCAAAGTTAGTTTTTCTTGGTTTCGATTGGTACGTTAGTTCTAATTTTGTCTTCGTGCAAATTTTTGCTATACTTGTTATTTGATATCTATTTTATAGATACGATTCAATTAATTTTAATACATTCCCCCTTATTCCAATTTTTTCTAATTTTGACAAGAGTATGTTGAAATCTACACAATCAAATGCCTTAGTCATATCCATGAACAAGGCAGTGGCACGTTTCCGCCTATCCATATTTGTTATAATTTCATTTACAAGGCCATATATTGCCATATTTATATTTTTGCATTTTCTAAAGCCGTACTGCTCTTCCGCAAATGTTTTATTTTTTTCAAGACATCTATACAGGTTGTATAGATGTCTTGAAAAAAATAAAATATATATGACCTTTTCAATATTTTTTGAGAAAATTGGAATTAACGCTACAGGTCTATAATTATTAGGATTTTGTCTGTCATCTTTCTTATACAGTGGTTTTATTACTAATATCTTTAAATCTTTAGGGATACGTACCATTTTCTATGCATCAATTTACAATGAAACTAAGAACAGGAGATATTTCAACGGCTACACTTTTTATTACTTTAGTAATAATCTCGTCATAACTTGCAATATTTTTTAAGGTTCTGATAATTTTGTATATATCGACAGGGATTGTAGCAGGCATAAACATTGAATTAGATGTGTTGCTAATTAATGATAAGTCAGGCTTTTTACTATTATTTAACGGATGAACTAAATCAATATAATGATTATTGAACGCTTCTGCAATTTCTAGTGGATCTGTTAACTCACAGACAGTTTATTTTATATTAATTTATGATCTGCCAGGTAGCTTTCATTTTATTTTTGGAGTTTTTAATATAAAAGTTATTTCTTGATTTTTGTGTGAGATTGATGATTTTTTGAGCCGATTTGTGTATGTCTTTAGATTTTCTTTGTTTTCCGGAGTTTTATGTCTTCTTAATTACCATACATATCTTGCTTACGTTTACATCACAATCTGATACCTTTCGTTACCCAGTTAAGTTTCTTTCTAATAGGTATTCAAATTTTATTTTGGGGAAACATAAATCATAAAAGTGTTTAAATAAATGATTAAACTCTTTAAAGGCTTCATCAGGGTCCAGACATTCATAGACATTATCAAAGGTAAGGCTATGTATGACCACAATAGATCCCAATGGGTCGAAGTGTCCGAGTTATTTCTCGGCCCCTCCATAAGATAAGATAAGGCTATGTATAGTATTTTTAAATTTGTTTATATTTTCCAAGCTATAATCTCGCTTCAGTGCGTACCAATGAGTAAGTGTGTATGTTTTTATTACTGGACATTTCGCGATTTGTGCTGTATGATCCGATAAAGCTAACTCTAATACCTCACTTTTACTGCCTCTTATATTATGTATAACATTATCAATACATGTACCACTATTTATTCGAATAGGTTGTTTAACACTCAATTTAAAGTTAAAGTTCAGTAATAGATTTTCAAATTGTGATGAAAGACGTATTTTTTTTTAAATATCTATATTAAAATCACCACTTAGCACATTCTTTTTATTATTATTGGTGCAGACTTTTTGTAGTATACCTTCGAAATTATAGAAAAATGTGGTTAGAGCATCTATGCTATTCTTTGGTGATCTATAAAATTACAGAACTGGTGGAAGTTGTCAGGCAATCAGGGGGCAATAGAACCTACATTTTTTTTTTTTTTTTTTTATAAATGCTCATGCATACTGCACTACCACAGGGAAATAGTGCAGTTATGTAGGACTCTAACCCACTAAAACTCCACGGTGTCCTCCAGTGCCGCTTATGGCGGGAACACGGGCACGCGTTAGCACTCACCGCGAACCCGCCGCGGCTGTCCGTCACCGGACCCTCCTCGGGGGGGTACCCCCCATCACCGGCGCACCAGAACACACTGTATGCCGTGACCACCCCAGGGACCAATTCAGCACATGGGTGCCAGACGACCCCGTGTATGGCACCCTTGGTCCCTCTGTGACAGGTCGAGGCCAATGGCCCCGCCACCTACCATTTTGCGGCCGCAGGGGATAGGGAGAGCGGCTAACGCAATACCAACACTCCTCTTCCCCTGCGGCCCCACCGCGTCCGCCATCAGACGGTGGCGACCCCGTCTAGGCCGCGGAAGGTAGGGAGAGCGGCGCGCCGCAATACCGGCACTCCTCTCCCGCTGCGGCCTCCAACCCTCAGCCGCGATATCGTATGGGACCTGGGAATCTCCATAAGACATCGCGGCCCGCCTCAGTTGCGATGTCGCCTGTTACCAAGCGGCACCGCAACCTACTAGTTGGCCGCTACGTCGTCGGCTTAATCGGCAAAAGCCCTGAAGAGTGGCCCCTCCTCGGGTTCCTCTTCGCTTCACCGTGGGTGATCAAGCCACGGTTACTGAGCCCCCCCGCCTCGACAAAGCGGGAACCCACCGGGGGGGAATAGTACCTACCTACGCAAATACTGTTACGAGCTGGGGTTCAGGGATAAATTAATTAAACAGCAGACTTTATTTAATCAATCTTTATTACAGAAACATTTGTTAGACAACTTTATTACTTCGCACTATTTTCGCTTTATATCGCTTTTTTTTGTGTTGGGTTTGCTCTTGACTCTAGTCTAGGTTAGAGGTGACAGAGACAAAGTCGACGATGGAGTGAGCTTACTCAGAAGAAGCCTGTTCACTCTAACTTTGAAGAGATTCGGGTTGTATGCGTTCGGAAACACAGACGCAGGCAGTGAGTTCCACTCTTTTGCTGTGCGCATTATGAAGGATGTTTGGAAGCGCTTGGTGCGAATTGGTGGAATAGCAACTAGGTGAGGATGGTAACTTGCAGTGCGTCTAGATGTCCGATGGTAGAAGGGGCCGGAGGTTCGAGGTCGTGGAGTTCATGAGCACACTCGCCAAAATACAGTCTGTAGAAGACCGACAAGCAGGCAACCTTACGGCGATGAGCCAAGCTGTGAAGCTTGGCATCCACCAGTTTGACATCGCCAATTAGTCTCTTAGCTCTGCGTTCCACCGAGTCAAGCGCGGCAAGCTGATATTTAGCTGAGCCATCCCAGAGGTGGCTGCAATACTCCAGTTCCGTACTGTTCTAGATACTTCAAGAACTTGCCAGGATATTCGACTTCAGAAAGAAAAAGTGTTTATTCGCTACAAAAACGAAAAACATTTTTTTTAATTTTCCTTAAACCCTTAACGGTATCTAGTATTAGTACTCGTAAGTACTTAAATTATGTTAGTAAAGAAAAGTAAGATTACAATAAAATACCAAATTTGAGTACAATACAAGGATGACGAGTAAGTACAAGCAGATGCATGTCGTGACTGTGACAAAAAGGCTTCCACTCAGCATAATGCTGTGCCGTGGGGGACCCACAGCACGGCGCTGATTTTCAGTGGTCGCCTAGGACGTGACGTACGGAAACCAAAGCCTGTTGTGTCTAATAAAATACAAAAATATAAAACAAATACAGAAAGATAATAACCACTATGTAAATATGCTGCGAATAAAGTGAAAGTAGGTATCAAGAAAAAGTTAACAAAACAAAGTGCGGGTATTATTGCTCTGTCTCGCTCTCACACCCACACTGGCGTGGCGCTCTTAAAAAACCTTAATGGGAGCCTACGTGATGTCATGAACACGCGCGTGCGCGCTGATTTTCGTGCGTTAGGCACTGCGCGCCTCACGTTCGGCTCGGGAATGTTCGGCTCGAACATTCAGGCAAGTTTGATTTGACACGCGCTTTCGAGAAGATTAGTTCCACTTTTCTATAATAGATTGCGATACTAGTTACTACTAGTTCTTCCTCTCATCACTAGATGGCGTGCCCAACCTTGTAACATTGCCTCCCTCTTAAGGTGAACGCGCACCTATCCGCGCCGCAGGAGCCGTACTCTTCATGAGCCGTACGCGCCGCAGTCATCGCATTTTGTCAAGGCCCCGCGCAATCAGCATCGTACGCGCTGAACGCGCCGAACGCGCCGCACGCTCAGTGTTGTCGGAATCATATTCATTCACTTTTGTCCATCTTATTATATGAATATTTTCTGTAGGTACAAAACGAACGTACATAGTATAAACTGTGGAAATTGTCGGTTGCCTATTGTTAGAAGAAAACGAAAGAAAAAGAAAGTAATGGGTTCATGACATAAACTTAAAAAGAGAATAGTTTGGAGAGTATCACACGTTATTTCCTGACTTGCTAAAGGATGATAAACGGTTATTTAAATATTTCAATATGACTCCGCTCAAGTTCAGGCAGCTGTTGGATATACTGGGAACGCATCTAACTAGACAAAATACAAAATGTATATTTGAGAGATTTGTATCAAGCTATACCATGGAGCCACATTATTTTATTTTTAAGATCCGGTGCCCCACTACTCTCGAAAGTTTTCGTGTCATATAAAAAATTGCTAGAAATTACAGCTAAAAAATGTAGCTACAAGTTTTATTAAATAGTAGCCGAAAAATTACTTGATGTAGCTATAAAGTAGCTAAGTTGGCATCACTGTTAACGCATGATGCCTCCGCGCCGCCCGCACCGCACTCGCCGCAAGCATCGAACACGCCGAATCTGATGACGTCATCCGCACGCGCTGGTAGAATCCGTATACCTACAGCATTTTGCTGAAATGCGGCTCGTGCGGCGCGGATAGGTGCGCGAGGCTGCATACGATTTCATATAAAGATTTATAAAATTCGATGACTGCGGCGCGGATAGGTGCGCGTTCACCTTTAGGGTGGTTTTCCACCAGAGATGTGCTATGCAGCTATGCTGCGAGGATGTATTCACGTCCTCGCACCATAGCTGCATAGCACAGCTAAGCTACGAAATTAGGTGACCGTTTCCAGTTCCACTGATGCTAAGCTATGTAGCGGGCTTGTAAGATGCGCTATGAAGATGCGCCGCCGCGAGGGAGCTGTGCGAGGAAGATGCGCAGCTCGAGTTATGCGATTTATCGACAGTAGTGAAAGCACGGGGAGTGGCGCAACGGCAGCGCGGTGAGGGGAGAGGCGACAATCCATAGTACGCTTCCAGAGCATGCATCCAGATCATGCATCCATCCATATAAAAAACATAGCTTAGCAGAACCCGTTACCACCAGTGCTATTATGCAATATGGACCAATGAATATGATTGGTGGATATCAAACGCATCCATAGCAACGTAGCATAGCACATCTCTGGTGAAAAAACAGCCTTAGGCATGCTCCCCGAGCATTGTTCTTTAAACTCATTTCAGCCATTTCTAGCGATATCGCCTGATTGGAGGCTTGGTCGAGTATTAACGACAGATTTTCAAGTAATCGTTGTCTACTTTTGTTTGACTTGATACCAGAATTAAATGCATATTCTAGTATACTATAACTTTTATTTGTTTTCGCATCAACTTTTCAAATCCGCAGTCCTTTGTGTTTGGCCCACAATTCACAGCCCATTAATCCAAGTCACTGAATTAATGGCATTAGTTTTAAAACGGATTGTTATAATATTATTATTTACCGTGGAAAAAGTGTAATAGAAGGAACATAGTTCAACCCATCTATGTATCCGACTGAAAGACTTGGATCTAGGGTCATGAACAAAAATTATTATAAAAAAACTGATTGACAGTCTGACATAAACTGACAGCTGTCATCTGCAGACTGTCATGTCAACGTCACAATAATTTCACTCGAATAGCTTTTTTGAGTTTGGTGAAAACACTTTGATTTGAGGAAGTTTCATAAAATGTTTAATACATTGTTCATAAACTTTACTCGATCCTAAACAGACTCTGTTGCAACCTATGTTTATATTGTCAATTTAAAACAATTATGCTTGCGAATAATAACTTGTGTTTAAACAGCGGTTGTATACAATCCATTGTGATGATAGTTAAATGAAAATTTGTGTTAAAGTTGGTGCCGTGGAATTAAATCCTTGTGAAACAGATACCTAGGAGTTATTAGTGATGATGAATACGAGATTGTTGTCAGTTTTGATGTGGAAACATGCGGTGGTCAGGGTGCGGAGGTTTATCCACACAGCTGTGGACTATGTGGCTCCTCTGATGTTCTTCCTCTTCATATTTGCATTCAAAGATAAGTTGAGACCTGAAATCAGATTGTCAGAGATGAAAAATCCAGTGGCCAACACGGTGAGTTTGTAGTTTTGATAATTTTTTCTTATTAATTATTTTCTACTACTGTTTGAAAGTTGAAATACAGAACAAGTCACACATCAAATATCTATTATTTTTATTGCATTGTATAAAAATGTTATTATGTTACAAAAATTATAGTTTTTGTGGGTATGTTTCAATAAAAGTTGGCTTACATAACCTTTGCCAATTTTTATTAATTTAGTAAAGCAAAAAACATGTGTGCAAACACAAAAAAGATATAATTTATCTTTTTTACCCAGCCCAGGAGTTATCTTTATTGTAATTAAAATACAGAGAGACGTTAATCACTTTTTAATGATAACTGATTTATTTGAACAACCCTATCATAAAATTGGACTACAAACATAAATAAAATAAAAATGCCCTTTATTCCACCTTATTTAAGTAATAATAATATTCTAATATAATAGTTCCAATAGTAATTTTTTGCACTTTTTTTTTATCCGTCACTTTCTTTGTTTCTTTTCATTTAGAAGCGTTTGTCATCACTATTCGTAGCAATGGTATAGGCCTATAAACTCGTAACATTAACTTACAGATTTTAGAAATAAATTCCGTTTGTATCCAGAAATTATTTACAGGACATTGTATAACATAACATAAATATTTCAATAAAGTTGTCTTATAAACCGTTACATTAAAGTGCAATATCCACTACATATTATAAAATAAAGTCCCCTGCCACATCTGGACGCGATAAAAACAAAAAGTAATGAAGGGATTTTCATGCGGTTTTCACCAATAGAAAGAGTGAGAAACAAGGAAGGTTTTTGTGTATAATTCGTCACTGGCGAAGCCGGGGCGGGTCAGTAGTTATTTGATAAATGGGAGACTGATACCTGTACTAGCACATGCGATGAAAACATTTTTTGAGTAATCTTATATGAAACTGGAAAATGTTGAACTTTATTTGAATGTGTCACGTCACAATCTTTTATTGGCGTATATTTGAATAATAGATTGAGGAGCTTGTGGCTAAATAATAACAGCCGCACAGGTCGATCATCAAGGTTAAGCAACGCTTGACGACGTCGGTCCACGGATGGGTGACCATTTCAATATACCGAGTTTCCTCCGTGCCTCGGAAAGCACGTTAAGCACGTGGGTCTCGGCTGTCATTTAAAGATCTTTGACAGTTGTTACGGATAGTCAGAAGCTTGAGATCTGACACCAGTCTTGCCAAGGGGTACCGTGTTTTACCCAGTTACTGGGTTGTGGAGGTCAGATAGGCAGTCGCTCCATGTAAAACACTGATACTTAGCTGAATCCGGTAAGACTGGTAAGCCGACCCCAATATAGTTGGGAAAAGGCTAGGGATGATGATATTTAAATAATAGAAATTGCAATTTGCAATTTTTTTAATCCTTTTTTATACCATAGTCTATATTACTATTATGAGAATTCTGATTATAAAAAAATTGTCTAATAAATTTTAAACGCCTATAATGAGTTTAAAAAATTCATGTTTTGTAGACTACTGATTTTTGCCCAAAAAATTCAGGCGATTACAGTAATTAGCAAAGTGAAAGGTTTCATCAAGATTTAAAATGAGATGGAAATAAAATATTAAGGCCATTGGGACATTAATATGATGGAGGACTGCTGCTAGATGATATGTAAAGATTATAATAAAAATTCAATAAAGAAAATCAACAAAACACAGTTATTTTTAAAGCAAAATTAGTTTTTGATTGTTATCTTTGTTTTGTATTATATTTTACACTTTTGGATTTTATGTAAAAATGCAAGTCTCAACAAAATTTTGAAAAATATATATAATAGGATTCTTAATCATTTTATTTAATTTTAAATGGTTCTCTCCAAGCTCTTTACTACCTAATTCGGGTAAGTGTGAGGTGTTAATATCATATGATTGCTGTTGATTGCTTATAAGACATCCACAATGAATATTAAATAGACTGAAAAAACGCAGATCTGTGTAATTAATCAATTTAATTACAAATATTGATACCTTTAGTAAAGTACAAGGAAAAGGAATGAATACAGAAACTATGTACAGTTTAGATATGGCTCTGGTAACTACTGAAACTGTAGAGATTAATGACAGTTTTTGCCGTGCTAAAATATATCAACTATAGGCAGTTTCTTTTTTTTTCTCTATTGTTTGTGCCAGTTGTGTCATAGTGCCTTATATAGTCTGATGTGTTTTCTTTGAGCCAAGTTAACTGTGGTCTTAAAACGAGTTTTTATACTCATAGTCATGTGTGGCGTTATTTATTCTTTTTAAATATTGCTGCATATGCTGAGATAGAAGAAACCTTTATGGTATTGTCTCATATGTCTGTACCTCTTGTGCAAGTGACAAATAAATATCTTTTTTTTTCATAAGATTGCGTTAAAGTAATCATAAATTTACTTTACAAACACAATTATTTCATACAATAAGCAAAATTTATTGGAGTAGTGGTGGCAAGTGGCCCACAATATGTAGGTTGTGGGTTCGAACCCAGGCAGGCGCATTACTTTGTGTAATTTATCTCATAACCACTGCTCTTAAAACGGGGAAGAAAAATATTGTGAGGAAACTGGCATGTCCAGAACCCAATATTCGAATACATGTGACATCCACCAATCCGCACTGGGCCTGCGTGATTGGTGGTGGATTATGGCCCATTTTCTCTCACCGAGAAAAGGCCTGTGTTCACTGTAACTGTGTCCGAGCAGTGGGATCATTAAAAGTCTAACTATGCTATGCTATTAAAATTCACTTAATCCTAAGTGTACATTAATGCGTTGACCACATTAATGTAAGTAACTACTACCATATACTATAAATATCAATGCCTAGTGTGAGTATTAAAACTCACACTAGGTATTAATATTAATTAACATTGTATGGCATTCCAACGCTGTTTATAAATATTGCACTCAGGGCTTACGCATTGTATGGATGACTGTTAAGTCGAGAGTGGCGAGATGACTCACAAACCAATCTTATGACGTTACAACTTCACAAGTAGTCGCAACATCCTGTCGATCGCGGGCCGCCTATTTTGGATTACCTTCATTATCGCTACAACTCTTCTTGGCCACCTCAACGATTTTCTTCCATTTCGCTCTGTCACTGGCCTCCTTTCCTGTCCTTCCTGTTTTCCTTCCTATCCTCCTCAAATCTTCTTCGAAACAATGTTTCCAGCGCTTCCTGGATCTTCCTCTGGGTATTTTCTGATTCGGAGTGCACTTGGACATGACTCTGACGGCTCTATTGTTCATTATTTCTAGTTCTCCTGCCCATCTGTGCCTTTGTGACTTGCAGAACCTGACAATCGTTTCCCTATTGATCAGATTTCTAATTCGTTTTTCATCCTCACCGGCCCGGGACTTTGGATTACCTTACTGTTTTATAATCTGAGGAATTTGGGGGGTGTTGTTGCTCGCGTCCGTAGGACTTCCTAGGCCCACCCTACACGTGCCCCCCGGGTGGTGCTAAATGAGCAACAACGCCGAGCAACAGGCGGCGGATAATAAACTGTCAATGACTACCACCAGCCAAGAGCCACTAAATACCCTCCAAACAAAGTGGCTGTGGTACCTTGGGAAAGTACCATTAGACTTTTTCCCAACCCCCCTTTTTATGAAATGTCGAAGAATATGGAATGCGATTTGTCGTGCGATCCGGCTAACCCCCGGCGCTCACCGTTGAGCCGGTGAGTGTGAAATTGATTACCGAAGACACCACTGAAGCGAGTGACCAGGTTTCTGTGGCTGTGAATGCTACTGGAAACAAAAAAAAACTAGTGCAACAGGCATTTCATCCAGGCCTGTTTGTGAGAGCTCGAAGTGCGTCCATGAGCAACGTATCAAGCTCTGACACCTAAGATTGCTGCGATGAACTTGCAGAGAATAACAACATCATTAAGCCTCCAACCTGGCAACGAGTCCCAATACAAAGGAATTCAAAGCGCAGGCAAATAACAGATTCACCCGAGGAACGCCAAATATAAACGGCCAACAGTTTTAGTAGGCTAAGAACCGGGCTTCTTAGATACAACCAAAGCCAAGAAGCCTAATAAAACACCACCAATAATTTTGTATGGAATTGAGGATGTGAACAAGCTCACCGAACTACCGGGAATAGCTGTAGACACTTCAAAATTGACATATAAAATTATTAACAGGAACCAACTCAAGATTGTAGCAACTGATGTTGAAGTGTATAAAAATGTCATATGTATTACACGAGAGCATGGACTGATAGGCCACACGTTCAATCGCAAAGATACCAAATGCTACAGAATTGTCATACGAAACCTCCACCACACCACGCCCTTAAGTGTCATAAAAGAGGCTCTGGAAGATACTGGAAATACGATCTCTGGTGAAATAATAAATGCTTAATATGGACCTGACAAGAAGCCAACATCCACATTTTTTGCAAACTTGTTACCAGGCCCCAACAATAAAGTATCCAAGGATTTAAAAGTTATTTTCCATCAGACTGGTTATAGAAGATCCTAGAAAAAGAAAAACTAGTACAATGTCAAAGATGTCAACAGTATGGGCATACCAAAAACTACTGCATAAAACCTTATCGCTGCGTAAAAATCAGAATGCAAGAAAATCGACCGTAACTCACCTGCCACGTGTGCTCTGTGCTTAGGACCTCATCCAGCTAACTACAGGGGTTGCGAGGTTTATAAAGAAATTCTTGCTAGAAAAACTCTCCAGCGATTGCCGTCTAGGCATAAAAGAGAAGAACCTACTTTACCAAAGACAACCGAACCCACCCAGCACCTTACCGAGAATACTGTCAAATCCATCAGTAGGGAAATTGAGAAGCAAAATAAGCAGCGATATAACTATGCCAAGGTTGTTTATACAGATCAGCCTCAAAACGCCCAACAAGATTCATTCAAATTGATTGAAAACATATTCATCAAACAATCCGAAAAACTAGATCTAGTCTCACAACAAATAAGTACACTTTTGCAACTCATAACTACACTAGTCTCCAAACTGTCTAAATGACTGCGTTAAGGATAGCAACCTGGAACATCAATGACCTGGCAGCCAATAAAGATGAAGTGGAAATGTTACTGCATTTACATGATCTGGACTTTCTCCTCATATCGGAAACCCACTTTGTCTCCAGCAGTCTGGTTAGGATGATAGGGTATTACGTCTACTCCACGAACCCTGATGGCACAGCACACGGAGGAGTAGCTGTTATTATAAGGTCGTCCATAGAGCATTACGAGCTCCCGAAATTTTCCTCAGAACACATCCAGGGCACCTCAGTTGCAATTTCGGACCGAAATGGCAATTTCAACATCACAGCTGTTTACTGCCCTCCGAAGCACAGATTAACAGAGGAGCAGTTTAATGAGTTCTTTGAAAGTCTGGGACCTCGATTTGTGGCTGGGGGCGACTGGAATGCCAAACATCTGCACTGGGGCTCTAGATTAATAACAACCCGAGGCAGAATTCTGAAAAGCAGCGTCGACAGAAACTGTTTGACCACTATCTATACCAGAACCAACACACTGGCCCACCAAACAGACTGCCGGACGTTCTGGACTTTTTTTATAATGAAGGGATTGTCGAGTCTTTTCTTCAAAGTTGAGTCCAGCCTTGACGGATCGTCCAACCATATTCTTGTGATATTCACAGTCAGTTCTAATGTACTCAGATAGGAAAGACGACCGTCATTATATAACAAGAAAACTGTCTGGGACGCCTTTCGTGAAATAATAAATACAAAGCTAAGTCTACATGTGGCCCTAAAAGCTGAAGATGAGATAGATGCGGAAGCATCTAAATTTACGACTACAATCCAATCGGCTTGTACTCTCAAATTTCTAATACGCCGGAAATTTCAAATTTAACAACAAGAAAAACTAAATTTCAGCAGACATTAAACAGCAAGTTACAAAACAAAGGAGGCTTCGAAAAGTATGGCAAACTAGCAGACACCCAGCTGACAAAACTGCTCTCAATAATGCAATCAAGAAATTGAAAGCATGCATTGCTAAAGCCAACGATGACTCAATGGAGGCTCTCTTGGAGTCTCTTACAGCTACAAATGCTACCAATTACTCACTGTGGCGCGCTTGTAAAACACTGAACAAACCCTCAGATCCTACATAACAATACATGGGCAAGAACGAAACAGGAAAAAGCGGATGCATTTGGTACACATATGGCTGAAGTGTACACTCCAAACGAAGCTGATCCACAAACTGACGATTCGGACATTGACAACATTCTGAGCCAACCCTTTCAATTGGATTGGATTGTTAGCCCAAAAGAAGTAATTAAAACTATTCGAAAAATGGATGGCAAAAAGGCACCTGGATTCGATCTCATTGACAAAAGGGTCCTCTCGGAACTGCCAAGAAAAGCCACACTATATCTTGCAACTTTGTTTAATGGCATTCTCAGAACCGGTTATTTCCCGGCTTTGTGGAAAGTTTCGCAAGTATAATGAATCCGAAACCGGGAAAACCGCCTCACGAAATCACTTCCTACCGACCTATCAGCCTACTACCGATAAGTTCAAAAGTCTTTGAGAAAATACTGTTAACTAGAATGCTATATGAAATTGGCCAGAGATCGCTAATACCTGACCACCAGTTTGGCTTCAGACAGCAACATGGCACTGTGTAACAGATCCATAGAGTTTGCAGAACGGTCCGACAAGCACTCGAACAGAAGGAATACTGCTCTTCTGCATTCCTTGATATCCAGCAGGCCTTTGATAGAGTTTGGCATAGGGGTTTGCTATGCAAGATAAAAGCCCTTCTGCCATCTTCCTTCTTTAATAACATAGAATCATATCTGGAGGATAGAATATTCCAAATAAAGGAGGATGAGTGCACTTCAAGATTTCACCCTATCTTAGCTGGAGTGCCTCAGGGATCCGTTCTGGGCCCATTGCTGTACACTTTATATACCTCCGATCTACCACAGGATGACAATGTTACAGTAGCGACATACGCGGATGATACAGCAATTCTTGCATGCAGCTGTTGTCCTACCGAAGCTTCCGTAATCCTGCAGAGCGCTTCGAATAACGTTGACAAGTGGCTGACCAAATGGAGGATAAGAGCTAGTGCCAATAAATCGGTCCATGTAACATTCGCTTTACGCAGGGGAAACTGCCCACCTGTCTCGATGCTTAATAATCCTCTTCCACAAGGTGATTCAGCCAAATACTTGGGAATGCACCTCGACCGCAGACTTACATGGAGGAGAAACATGGAAAAGAAAAGGGATGAAATAAACCTAAAATACAGGGGACTTCACTGGTTACTCGGCCGGAACTCCAAGTTATCTCTAGACAACAAGCTCTTAATCTACAAGACCATGCTCAAACCTATATGGGCATATGGGATCGAACTATGGGGTTCAGCATGTGACTCCAGCATAAGCATAATACAGAGGGCTCAAAATTACATCCTGAAGCAAATTTCCAACTCACCATGGTTCTTAAGAATCTCGGAAGTACATGAAAATTTAAATATCAAGACAGTAAAGGAAGAGATAAGATCGTCCTGTTCCAAATACAAAGCACGACTTGCAAATGCACTGGCAATGCAGTTAACTATTCCCGAATCAATACGCAGACTAAAAAGGCGGCATATTTTGGAAATTGACAGCTGCACTTAATTCACTATGGAGATTTTCCCAGAGGGGATTTTGCTCTGAAAGCTACAAAATTATTTCATCTCATCTGCTCATAGTCTACCGACTGATTGCAAGATTATAAATACAAAAAAAAACTAATGAATTAGGTACCTACCTTACAGTGTGAAATTATTTTTTGTCGTGTTTCAAATTGCCTTTCTACCTCCTACTTCGTCTTTTGCCGATTTGTAGCTAACTATCTTTTGCCAGGCGGCGTCGCCCACGCTGATGTGGTATATACTTGAACAGGAACTACTAGGTTAAAAACAATACACTCCTTTTTTGGACAGTTGTGTAAAAAGTAGTTTTTGTTTAGGAAAATACATTGAAATAAATTATTAGGTACAGTTTAGTTGCTGGTTACGAAATTATTGGGATTTGTGACTATGTCTTACTAGCAACCTTATAGTTTTGCATTTTATAAAATTTTACTTAGAAACCACAGATATAAATTTAACTAGATGACGCGATTGTATGTACTTCGCGTGCCAAAAAACGGAGTAAAGTTACGATCAATGATCGTAATCTGAGCTTTTCATTAAGCATTATCGACACCGGAAATCCACCGAAATCTTGAAAAATGCCTTTTTATGCCATATTGAGCTGTAAAGAATATATATACACAGTTGGCCGATGCATTGGAAATATTTTCTTTCATTGGTAAGTAAATTTGTTGAGGGAACTAACTAACGAGATAAAAAACTATCCTATGTCCTTCCTCTGGTCTCAAACTATCTCCATACCAAATTTAATCTGAATCGGTTCAGCTGTTTATTTGTGAAAAGGTTACAAACAAACAGAGTTACTATCGCATTTATAATGGTACTAGCTGTGCCACGCGGCTTCGCTCCCGTCAACTGGCTATCTACTTACCCTACATACATGAATGTTGCGTAACTTTAACCGCTCACGCAGCGCACGCTACGGAAGCTCTCAAAAAGGTTTATCTTTACCGTTATCGCAACATTTTTCATTTATGCTCCGCTCCTATTGGTCGTAACTTGATGTTAAATAGCCTATAACCTTCCTGGATAAATGGACTATCCAACACAAAATGAATTTTTCAATTCCAACCAGTAGTTCCTGAGATTAGCGCGTTCAAACAAACAAACAAACTCTTCAGCTTTATAATATTAGTATAGATATGGATAAAAAGCAGGATAGCAGAGTAGTATTATATTATCTGTGACACGAGTTTAAAAAAAATAGGAATAGGTATGTTATTACAGTTTTGTATCATTATCACTGGTTCATTGTTATCGCGGTAGTAAACAATGTTGAATGTTGTTCACTATGCTCAATCATGATGGTACTGTTTCTCATAACATAACAGCCAACCTGTAATAAGCCTTAGGGGCTTAATAAGGGTTATTTAAAGACAGAAAGAAAGAAAATGAATGTATTTGTGATCCGCACAAGAGACACGAGAAACGAAAGAATATTCCTGTTTACGTCTTTTAGTTCGCAGTCGGGTATTTAGATTTTTTGAATTAACTTTTTTATTTGTGACTCATTTGTTTTTTCGTATTAGGTGGTACATTTAAACGTGTTATATATTTTTGAAATCTCCTCTTACAAATCTTTATTTTGATACCCTACATGATGGTTTTGGTAAAAAAAAGGTAAAAACGGGACCCTATTACTAAGACTCCGCGATCCGTCTGTCCGTCTGTCACCAGGCTGTATCTCATGAACCGTGATAGCTAGACAGCTGAAATTTCACAGATGATGTATTTCTGTTGCCGCTATAACGACAAATACTAAAAACAGAATAAAATAAATATTTAAGTGGGGCTCCCATACAACAAACGTGTTTTTTGGCGTTTTATGCGATAATGGTACGGAACCCGTGACCTTCGTGCGCGAGTCCGACTCGCACTTGGCTGGTTTTTCTATTTTCTATTTCAATGTAGCCAGTGACACTCGCAAGGTTAAGACGAATCGATTGACGTAAGAATCATCAAAATCGGCCAACGCGTTTGTCTCAAGAACGCCACATAGGAACAAACATACATACATAATAGACTGATAAACACATTACCCTCCTTCGGCAGTCGGGTAATAACAAGAGCCCCGTGCATGCTGGTATTATGTTATCTGGGCCCGTGCGAACCAAAAACCATTCTAACTCAGCATACGCAGCGATATTTAAGGCGCAGATACCCCTGAGTAGCTGATGCTTATATGAGAATCGCGTCTAAACGGCTAGTCGTAATTTTTTTGAAAAAAATGTAAGTATGTTACATTAGACCATTTTCTTAATAGTTTATGAGTTTTATTCGTATAACACAGTGTTATTAATTTGTAAAGTTATGTCTAACACGGACAAAAAAACGAAAACTGCTGGGCGTATTTTAATGAAATTGTCACCATCTCAAAGACAATTTAAGTATCTACATTTTGAACTGAGGTTTTTTTGTAAAGTCATAGAATAATAAGGAAAGTAAAAAAAACTACCTACTAAATTTTGGGTTTCGCGGGTGTGAAACTATTGCGCGTTTGATTCCCTCAAGGGCGTTGGCGACAGTCGTCGTCTTAATGATTGAAAAACCCAGTATCTCTTGGTCCGACATGCAAATCGAACCCAGAACCGTGGGTTAGAGAATTTCTGTTTCAATATAAGTGAATGAGTCATCTGTTGAAATCCAAAGACAAGCCATACAGGATGTTCTAAAAATAGACGACGTTATACACTCAATAAACCCAGTGAACCCTTTATTCATAAAATAATATTCTTACTAATAAATAAAGGGATATTATAAATTGCATATCAAATAAAATAATCGTCTATCAATACATACTCATCATTTATATTCTTTTTAACATCAAATAACTTACTTCACTACAAATAAACTAAATGTTTAGCAAAACTCAAACTGCAGATAATTCGAAATTATACATCAATATGACATTACTTTTTTCCTCATAATGCAATACAGTTAAATTTATTTTTGTACAAAAATACTACATACATAGCAGAAATACTAACTGCACAGCAAATTTTCCATATTTAGAGATATATAGAGCACCCACTTTCCATGTGGTCTTTATGAATTAGTCCAAGAGCGAGCGAAGCGAGCTCGGGAACTTAGGGCACCCCGACACGGACAGGTTAGGTTCGAAAAGATGACGGCAGCTGAAGTGAGCGAGCAAAGCGAGCGAACTCAGCTCCCGTCATCTTCTTCGTGTTAGGTTACTTTAGACCCTTTAGACAGAAATAGGAGCCCCGCGCAGCGGGGCTCCGTCGACATTGTCGTTAAATAGTAATTGTAAAAACTTTAACCATGGATATCTCCATAACCATGGGGCTCCGAGTTGTGGGGATGGTACAGGGGGGTTTCCGCCCTTCCCCCCCTACTGTGACTAATAAAATGCTGTTTTATTTAGAAAAACTGCTGTAAATAATATAAAAATAGAAGCTATATTTTTAAAGAAAAAGAGTTAACATGTATGATGTGCATTAAGATTATTAGCTGTGCATTAATAAAAAAGCTTTTGCTTTAGGAAAAATCGCTGTACGCTGCGAAAATAAATTGTAGTGTGTTTAGTGATATTTTGCGTTGAATATTTTGCTGCGCAATCAGTAATTTTGATGAGAATTCGGAATTTTATTGCATAGAAAAAGGATATTTTTTGATTTGCGTTTAAATACTACCCATAAATAAATATGTGTTTCAATGATTTCCGATGGCAATACAATTTTAGTTTTATTTAAATACTAGCCTCTGCCTGCGGCTTCGCTCGCATGCTAAGTGTTTTATTAGGCCAAGGTCACATTATACAGGAATGAAAAGTATCATATGTGTTAATGCAAGTTATGAACTATTTGTGTGCAAAATTTCATCCAAATCCGTTCAGCCGTTTATGCGTAATTGAAGCCCAAACATTCACATTTGTAAGATCGGTAATACCGAACTACCGAAGTACCGACGCACTGGAGTTTAATAAGGTCAGAGGAAAATCAAATCAAATCTTTTTATTGTGGACATAGGTTGTACAGACAGATGTTAGGTAAATTACAGTTCCATTATGTCCTGCCTAGTAGGCATACAATCATTATAATTATATATTTTTTTTAAGACACCAGAAAGAAGAAAGAAGAAAGAAAGAAAGAAACTTTTATTTGCAAATATGGGTACAGTCATGCTTGATGTCATTTGTAGGTTACAATGTTCAGCCATATTTTACCAGCGGCATGCAAATACATTCATTAAAATTTGATTAGAAAATTCAATATAAAACAAAAACATGTCAACCAACAATAATAGCATTAACATTCATTAAAATTTGATTAAAAAAAAAAAAAAAAAAAAATTCAATTCAATATAAGACAAAAACATGTCAACTAACAAAAATAGCATTAGTGGCCAAGATTATAAAAATTACAATGCACAATTTAATTCATAGTGTCATAATCTTGATTCACAATGTCATAATTTCATAATTTAATTCATAATGTCATAATTTCATAATTTAATTCATAATGTCATAATTTCATAATTTAATTAAAAATGTCATCAATCATTCATAAATAAATAAGTTACAATTATAATCAAATCAATATTTTCTCTGCTAGAAAATCAGTCACACTATAATATGCCTTATTAGTCAAGAATTTTCGCAGTGTTTTTTTGAACAGTGTAAGTGGTAACTCTTTCCAGCTCTTAGGGATTTTATTAAATATGACCGGTGCCATGCAATAGACACCCCTGCGCATCAGTGCAGTATTAGACGACTGGTGACATAATTGACTATTATCACGCCTGTTTCTTGGAAATGCATCTGCTATACGCTTAAAACGACTTTTGTTTGTTTTTACAAATATAGCCACTTCCAATATATACAAACAAGGCAGTGTTAAAATTTTATATTTTTTAAAATAGGGCAAACAGCTATCCGTACTTTTAAGATTGAACATTGCCCGTATGCAGCATTTCTGTGCCTTAAATGCACTTACTTTATCGGTTGAGTTGCCCCAAAAAATGACTCCATAACGTAGGTGTGATTCTACTATGCCATAATACGCAGTCAGCAATGCATCCGTATTTATAGTGTAGGATAGATTATGTAAGGCGTATGCAGATTTACTTAGTTTTTTGCACAGATTATGTATATGTGATTTCCAGTTGAGTTGGCTGTCAATCGTAACACCTAAGAATTTTGTAGTTTCAACGTCCTCCACAACAACATTATTACAACTTACAGTTAGGTTCATACTAGGCATACGTTGTCTAAAGTGTATAACTTTTGTTTTGCATAAATTTATTTTTAAATTGTTCTCTTCCAACCAGTTTACAACTAGTTTTAAAGATGCATTAATGTCATTTTCATATGTCTCTGCATGTTTACAGGGTATTATCACTGTGCTGTCATCGGCAAAAAGAGTTATAGGTTGTTCGATACTTTTAGGTAGGTCATTAATATACAATATAAATAAAAACGGCCCCAAGACGCTCCCTTGTGGTACACCGTATAAAACTTCTCGCTCTGTCGAATGATATATTTCTTCAATATTATTAGCTAAGTTAATCTGGTTAATTTCTGTTACTTGTTTTCTTTTTCTTAGGTAGGATTCAATTAGTTTAAGAACGTTGCCTCTAATGCCGTATATTTCAAGTTTTTTTAGAAGAGTTGTGTAATGTACGTGGTCAAAGGCCTTGGTCATATCACAGAATATGCCACAGATAGGTTTACGTTTATCAACATTATTAATTATTTGATGTATTGAGTCATATATAGCCATATTAATCGTCATTTGTGGTCTAAATCCCTTTTGTTCGTCAGATAGAATAATATTTTTGTCAATAAATGAATATAATTCCTTATATATGTATTTTTCGAAAATTTTTGAAATTACTGGTATCAGCGAAATAGGACGGTAATTTTCTATTAATTCTTTGTCTTTGTCTTTTTTAAGCAACGGCTTTACTATTGATGTTTTTAACGCATCAGGGTAAATGCCTGCACTAATACTCAAATTGATAATATGGCTTAGGTGAGTACAGATTTCATACGATACATACTTCAATACCTTTGTACAAATTCCATCATATCCCACGCTATTTGTATTGTTCAACGACATTATAATCTTTTGTATGTCTAAAGGTACGCTCGGTGCCATAAACATAGATTTACAATTGGAGTTTATTTTACAAAATTTAGGGGAGTAGGTGCTATCTAATTTTGGTTGAATATTGTCTATAAAGTAGTTGTTAAAAGTTTCTGCGATTCTCTTGGGACCTGTCAGAACCTCATTTTTTATACGAATTTTATTAATATTATGCTTGGGCAAGTTATGCTTTGTGCGGTTAATGATTTGCCAAATAGTTTTAGATTTGTTTTTAGATGATATTATTTTATGATTGTTCTGTGCTTTTTGTGTTAAAAGTATAATTTTCTTATGTAAACGGGAATATTTATGAAATTTGAATTTATTAATGTTATTTTTATTTAGTCTAAATTGCCACAAAAGTTTTCGCTTCTTGCGACTGCATAATTTTATTCCTCTAGACAACCACTTAGGCCTTTTTATTATTTCTGTTTTTATTAATCTTGTAGGGAAACATAAATCGTAGATTAATTTGAATAATTCATAGAATTTATTATATGCCACATTTGGATCATCAGTCTCGTAGATTTCAGAGAATGAGAGACCTTCCAAATAGCTTTTAAACTTTACGAGATTTTCTACACTATAATCTCTTTTTGTCGTGAGCCAGTATTTGATGGAATATCTTCTCTGTACTGGACAATGAAATAGCTGTGCCGTATGATCGGATAATGCCAATTCGATAACGTCAGTCTTACATGACTTACCAAAATTATGCGCAAAGTTATCTATACATGACATGCTGGACAAACGAGTTGGTTGATTTAATGCTAGCTTCATATTGTATCTCATTAATAAACACTCAAACGCGATAGTGTGACTATTTTTTTTAAGCATGTCTATGTTGAAGTCGCCACAAATTACAATGTTCCTACTGTGCCGTGAGCGAGATATTTCACGCAAAAGTATTTCGAGCTTATCCATGCAACAATTTAGATTATTGACGTTTGGCACTCTGTAAATACATACAACAATTATCTTGTAGTCCGTAAGCTCTATTGCACAACATTCAAATATGCCTGGAGATGACAAGTTTGTTATTTTAGGCAATTCCTTCCATTGAATACCGTTTTTCACTAGAATACAAGCCCCTCCTCGCTTTTGCTCTTTTCTACAGAAACAACTAGCTAAACAGTAATTCGGTATATACAATTGATTTTGGAATCCATCTTTCATAAAATGTTCCGTAACACAAACAATATCTACATTCACGTTTCTTTCAGACAACTCGTCCAAACATACTACCAGATTATTCGATTTATTCAATAAGCCGGCAATATTTTGATGCATAATTTTTACGTATTTATTGGAGAAAAAACAGTTCATTTTTTTGTCCACTAACACCGGAGGAAAGTTTAGGTACATAAATTTCATATTCATCAATAATTTCTTTTATCATTACATTTAAATTAAAAAATATATTAGTCATACCATGATTGTTCACCAAGCCAGTCATTTCCCAAAACATTTTATAATCATAGGACAAACAAAAATTTGAATCGAACAACCACGCGTAGTTATAGGTATTTGCATCCAAATATAACAGACTATTAAATGTTTCTATCCTTCCGTTATACACATTTGAATAGTCATTAAGTCTAAAAGTGGGAGAACATATCACAATATTTGTATGCTGTACTTTTAAAAGTGTTTCCCGCATAGTAATTATCAAGTCCACATAATTGTTTGTTTGCATAAAGTCCTCTTCGCCGATGAAAATCACACAATAGTCATTTAAAGTGAAATTTTTTAATTTATGCTCTATGTTGTTGAGGAGACTTATTATTCCGCATTTGGGCGTCAAATAGTGGCAAATACGATCATTAGAAAAGGTATCTTCAGCGATCGTCAATATTTTATTCCTATTGTTACCACTGATTATACATATTTTGCGGTTTTTAGTGCAGGTTTTTCGAGTTTCCATAGTTTCTTGAAGGTTGGGTGTGAGTTTTGTTGGTGTGTCATGACCAGTGTAAAGTTTTTTTATTAAATTAGGACAGAGTTGATTTGTAGGTGCTATTACCGGTTTTTCTACACTATTTACAATGGGTGTTTGACCTTGCGTGCTATGGTCTTGGCGTTTCTTAACAAGTTTTTTTACAGATGTCTTCACTTTTGCTGGGCTGTTTGTTACTTTTTTAAATAGTTCGTTTTCCTTAGTCAGTCTTTGTTTAATTTCTTTGAGATCACTGATTTCTAGTAGCAATGACTCAATTTCTGTATGGGCACTTTGTAGCTCCAGTTTAAGCACGTTTACTTGTTCCTTCCATTTTTGTATTTCTTCACTTTCATCGTCGGACATTTCCGGCATGCTACTTACGGTATCGTTTAAACCCGGCGTCAATTCGCTGTTATTTAACGTCGTATCCGAATGTGTACGAGCACGACGAAAAGTAATATTCTCTAGGGAGTTCATTGTTATTTTGCTTATATATCTATATAGTATTTTATTTTAGAATATAATCCAATTTAATAATCCAAAAAGCGCTATTGTTGGTGTTATAGCTGAGGATCGAACCATCGACCTCGGTCACGTCAGGCGCAGCCGATACTACTCGGCTACCGAGTAAGTTAACTGTTGTGGTGAAATATGGTGTTCGCTTCCTCAGTTAGTATTATTCGTTATCGCCTGTCATCGCTTTGTTACCTTATAAGGTGATTTGTCGGTCGATGCGTGTTTAACTAATCACCAATAGGATGCGAGCTGCTTCTATGACTCACTGTTTACACTGGGTTACGACTTTTATTTTTTACTTTTGTTTGAGTTTATTGACTGTTTTATGAAGTTAATAACTTTCTGTCGATATATTATATATTATATATGACTATTGGCACTGAGTTTTCGTATATTAGGTTTATATTTTATTTATACACACAGTTGAAGAGCACTTCACTACACATTTTGTTTTTTATTGAGTTTATTCGATGTTTAGTTTATTTTTTATTAATATATGCACTATAGATTTTTATGCACTGTAATACTGCTGAATTTTTACTGTAGTCACTTAATTCACGCTTGATAATTTTAAACTTTGCGGAGCTATACAAAACACGTCTTAGTGCGAGCGCGCGCGCGCAACTAATACTAGACCAGTATAGATGAATTCATTAAACTCGTCATTAAAACATGATGATTTTCCTTTTTGACTTGTTAAATTTTAATAGAGTTGCCACCAATTAGGTACATGTGACTTTAAACTTGTAGGTATGCATTCTGGTGGAATGTGGAAAAATATGGTATGTAGATGTACTACACCTTATACCCTTATTAGGGCATGCAATCTCGATCTCGCGGGATCTTGGTCTCGCGAGATCTCGTGTAATTTTTCGAGATCAATCCCGAGGCATAATAATATGACGAGATCTCGCTTGAGATTGGGCGGCAGTAGCAGTAGTCAACGTCCACTCGGTGCGCGAGCGATGCGCTGGCTTTCGGGTCAGAGGTGACAGAGACAAAGTTGACGATGGAGTGAGCTTACCCAGAAGAAGCCTGTTCACTCTAACTTTGAAGAGATTCGGGTTGTATGCGTTCGGAAACACAGATGCAGGCAATGAGTTCCACTCTTTTGCTGTGCTCATTATGAAGGATGTTTGGAAGCGCTTGGTGCGAATTGGTGGAATAGCAACTAGGTGAGGATGGTAACTTGCAGTGCGTCTAGATGTCCGATGGTAGAAGGGGGCCGGTGGGATGAGGTCGTGGAGTTCATGAGCACACTCGCCAAAATACAGTCTGTAGAAGACCGACAAGCAGGCAACCTTACGGCGATGAGCCAAGCTGTGAAGCTTGGCATCCACCAGTTTGACGTCGCCAAGTAGTCTCTTAGCTCTGCGTTCCACCGACTCAAGCGCGGCAAGCTGATATTTAGCTGAGCCATCCCAGAGGTGGCTGCAATACTCCATGCAGGATCGGACTTGCGCTTTGTAAAGAGTTAATAGCTGTCCAGGCATAAAGTATCGCTTCACTCTGTTTAGGACGCCCAGTTTCTTTGCCGCAATTTGGGCTTTGTACTCAATGGAGGCGCCGAAGTTGAGACTGGATGTCAACTCCATGCCAAGGAGCTCGAGCCGATCAGTTACAGGAACAGATGCACCCCGAAAAGTAGGCGATTGGATGAAATGAGTCCTCTTTGTGGTTAAAAGACATGCCTGTGTTTTGGTGGCGTTAAAAAAAAACAGATTGTCATCACCCCAACGGGAGACAAGACTTAAGGTCAAATCAGTACGCTCCACCATAGCCTCTCGTAGTTGTGCCGTTGCACTCATTATTTTGCTAATTACCATTGATGTATTAAAAGGAGGTAAATACGGGACTGGTCACAGCGCTTGGTCATACTAAACTGAGTGATTGCCCGTAGTTGGCACTCACTCACTCAGTCGCGCACGGCACATCGTTGATCACACAACTCGATAATTTCAGTGTTTTTTGTGTTTTTTTGCATTAAATACGCATCAAAATGACTTCTTGTGTAGCTAAACAGTGTTTAAATAATATCAGGAAGTAAAATAAGACACACGGGATCACTTACCACTCATCAGTACAGTCAAAAATGTTAATTTGTCGACAATTGCAACAATATTTAATGTTTTCTTCGCCATATTTGTGAGAGCGAGATGGATAATAGAAACATGCGTGAGAGACACGATACGCAGATAATGCGCGAATTGCGAGACTCAAGTCGGAACCACACTTACGTGTCGTGGCGTGGCGTGGCGCGGGATCCACCAATTCAACGACTCTGTTCCAGCCTACGTCACAGTACAACGAGTTTTGTAGCCAATCAGCTGCGTCAGAAGGCGCCACGCCACGCCACGACACGTAAGTGTGGTTCCGTCTACGAGTACAGGTGTACTATACCGAGGACCAGGACCGAGGTGCATGTAGTCGTGCGCCGAGCCCAGGTTTACTGATTGTGATGTTAGCGCGTAACATATGTTCCTCCTCTTAATACATCAATGCTAATTACGCTTTTTTTACAAGCTCTTAATTTACTTGTATTTTTTTTTAAATATAGCAGAGATCGAAGTCGCAAGCTTACCGCCATTTCTTTCCTGCTAAGATTTTTATCCTTGCAACGAATGTGAAAGCAGTTTACTACCACTTTCACATTACTACAGCCGGCAATATTTTGCTGGCACACATTGTTCGTGTCTCTGATTCAGCCAATAAAAAATCTGAGACCGTACTATACAATGCTTAAAATTACAGCTTTAAAATTCAGTTGCAATATTTGACCCGAACACACTTACATACAAACATACATTGCAAGTTAAATAAAAGATTGTAAAAAAATGCAGTCGAACAGAACCTCCTCCTTTTTGGGAGGTCGATAAAAATAATAACCGGCCAAGTGCGAGTCGGACTCGCACACGAAGGGTTCCGTACCATTATCGCAAAAAACTACAAACAAATCACGTTTCTTGTATGGGAGTCCCAATTAAATATTTATTTTATTCTGTTTTTAGTATTTGTTGTTATAGCGGCAACAGAAATACATCATCTGTGAAAATTTCAACTGTCTAGCTATCACGGTTCGTGAGATACAGCCTGGTGACAGACAGACAGACGGATCGCGGAGTCTTAGTAATAGCTAGGTTCCCGTTTTTACCCTTTGGGTACGGAACTCTAAAAAATACAGATAGCTCGGGTTCTGAGTTTATCTTGAATATAATAGGGATGTTTCCTGGGTAGAAAAAACATAATTATATTTAGTACGCAGTCCAGTGAGAATCTATACTAATATATACTATTATCTATACTAGCTGAAGAGTTTGTTTGTTTGTTTGAACGCGCTAATCTCAGGAACTACTGGTCGGAATTGATAAAATATTTTTGTGTTGGATAGTCAATATGTCGAGGAAGGTTATAGGCTATATAACATCACGCTACAACCAATAGGAGCGGAGCATAAATGAAAATGTTGCAAAAACGGGCAAAATTATTCCTTTTCGAATTTTGAGAGCTTCCGTTGCGTGCGCTGCGTAAACGGTTTAAGTTACGCAAATATCATGTATGGTGGAATTGTTCCTCTTTCAAAGTTCTAAAAAAAAGTCCGCGACAGCATATGTCTCTCTTTTACGATTAACTCCCTATAAACTTTTTTATGATAATCAAAGTATAGGAGTTTTATAAACATCTATACTAATATTATTAAGCTGAAGAGTTTGATTGATTGTTTGTAGGGTAGTTAGATAGATAGCCAGTTGACGGGAGTGAAGCCGCGTGGGTCAGCTAGTATCAAATAAAATTTGACCCGTATTATTTTGCTTTATCAAATAAACTAGCTGTCCCCCGCGGCTTCGCTCCCGTCAACTGGTTACGTTACTTTAACCGCACGCAACGGAAGCACTCAAAAAGGATTTTTTTCCCGTTTTTGCAACATATTTCATTTATGCTGCGTTCCTATTGGTCGTAGCGTGATGTTATATTATAGCCTATAACCTTCCTCGATAAATGGACTATCCAACACAAAAATAATTTTTCAATTCCAACCAGCAGTGCCTGAGATTAGCACTCTTCAGCTTTATAATATTAGTATAGATAAAAATGTACAAAGATGAAGCGCATCAATGTTCAAGAGTGGGGCTTGTGACGTCACTTTGTCAGTATAAAGTGTAGCACACCGTGACGTCACACGGTATTTCAACGCACTGTATCGTCTTAATTTTTTGTTTACGTGGCAAAATCATAAATACGAGCCCACTGAGTAACTGACGGACTAAATAGATATTTTTTGTCAACTACCCTATTGACATCGGTGCGGGAAAACATTGTGAGGCAACCTAAACTTTTCTCCTACCATTCTAGAGAGAGGACTTCTTATCTTCTGTCACCACGAGCATGTTCTGCAGGTTACCAATCCAGTAACTTCTACGTAGAGCCTCGTCTATGATAACCGTGCAGCAGTCTGTCTAAAGTTCGATATGACATATTTACGCCTAAAAATGCATAAATAATAAAACAAGTAAAATAAAAAAAAAATCAAATCAAATCTTTTTATTGTGGGCATAGGTTATACAGACAGATGTTAGGTAAATTACAGTTCCATTATGTCCTGCCTAGTAGGCATACAATAATTAAGTCAACATGCAACATAATCATAGGTATCACATATAAAGAAAATCTTACAAAATACGTATTAGGTGCATGGTGACAGATTGTAGTAGGTACTAATTATTAAGAAAATCTTGGATCGTGTAGTAAGCTTTGTCAATTAAAAAATTACGTAATTTATATTTGAATAGTGGCAGTTCCTTGGTGTTTAAAACCCCGTAACATTTTTATTTCATGCTACATAATTTATCTAGAGTAGACACGTTTCGATCGACAATCTATTGAACACGTAATTGACACGATGTCTTGCGAAAACACCCCGATTCAAACAGTAAAACGCCCATAACTTTTGAACCGATTTTTATCAAATGTAACTAAGAACACTCTCGATAAAGTCACCTTTCAAACAAACAAACGAAATCAATATCGGTTCATCCGTTTAGGAGCTATGATGCCACAGACAGATACACAGGTACACACGTCAAATTTATAACACCTCTATTTTTCCGTCGGGGGTTATAAAAGTAACGAATAGAATATATTGTTTACCAAGTAATCTACCAAAACTTCAATGAACAATCTTTTCCATTTTTAACACGCTTTTATTAGCTTGGTATGTATGTATCTATGTATCAATGTAACGGAATCTTTGAACGTGATTTTCACCCACTTCAAAACGTTGGATTGGTTTGAAACTTTGCACACTTATCAAGGACCGATGACAATGCAATAATTTAAACAGTTTGTCCCATTATCCTTACCAATAAAGCGTGTTTTTTAGTTTTTAGAACTACAATTTATGAAGTTATTGTTTTGTCGACACAATGGCATTCGGAATGAAGTCGACCCAAAATTCGGCTACAACCTTGGCACCATAGAAAAGCTTACATTTACACAAACTAATGTTATAAATGCCAAATTATGGAGTTTCTTGTGCATTCTTCTCCATAACAAGCTACTTTTCCGAATGCACGGTAAAATCAATTTGTATTACTTGTAAATTTTAATTGTTAACTTTCAAAAGTGGCGCTTAATGTCCTAATTGAATAAATACATTTGACTTAGACTTTGACCAAAGGAACTCTTTGTTTGTTAAGTTTTTATGCCTAAGCCGCTTTAATCGCATGCGCATCGGCATATAAATGGCCTAGAACCTTCAGAAGAAAATAGAATACATTTTATCAACATACCACTTCGGCGAAGAACAGTGGTGGCCTAGTAGTTACGGCCTACGAGTCGTAATAATTGTCGTCTAATTTATTTCATGGTGAAGGAAAACATCGTGAGGAACCCGTATGTCCTAGAAAAAAAATCTAAAGACATGTAAAATCTACCAACCCGCACTGAGCCCGCGTGGTTTGGCCCATTCCCTCTCACTGAGATGAGGGCTGTGTCCTAGCAGTGGAAACATGATTATTCTAGGCTGAAGCTAAGTAATGAAATAAAAAGTACGAATGATGCAACCTTCAACTTAGTTAGGTACGTTACGAGTTTATTTGTCTCCAGCCAATCGATATCATCCCCCCAGCATGGCGCCTTCCAGTCGTCCTTGGTAGGCAAGTTTTTGGCCTAAAGCCAAGTGAGTCCCGAGATCTGAAAATAACATAATAATGGGTATTACTGCCTTCAGCCTTGATATATCAAGAAAGAAGCTGAAAAGTTGTTTTTTTTAGTATTGATAGGATCGCGTTTTACTACTGTGTCACTTGATGGTAATTAAAGCGATGATGTGGTTGACGATGCACGTTTCCTTAGACGTAAACTCTCGGCTTGACTTATAAGACCCCCAGGTTGTTGCTATCAGGAATCACTGACTGCGGCAGGGAATTCCACTTTCAGACAATGCATGTAGTGTCAAAATGTTTTGTGCGACTGGATGGTAGTGTTCTAAAAAAAACTGGCTAAGTGCGAGTAGGACTCGCGCACGAAGGGTGCCGTACCATCATCGAAAAAATCACGTTTGTTGTATTTAATGCTCAAAATATTTGAATGAAATAAAGACTAATTAATTATACAAGTTCAAGCAACGACCTATGACTATTTAACTCCGGATTGAAGGACGATCTGAATTAAATGAGCTCATCGTTCTACATCACGGTTATTGCTCCAACTGAATCGAAGTCGCCGGAGCTTATGACCCCAAATGCCACTTGCATGGTTCCACTGTGAGACAGAGACGAAGTCTTGTATCTGCGTTTCTTTTTTATAATGGAATCATGATAGTTTTGATACTTCATGTTATTAGTTCACCTACTGTAACGTGCCAATAACCTTATGTTTTTTTAGAGGGAGATGGAGCTCGAGACGAATAGCACTATCTCTTTTTCACAACTGAATCACGAGTTTACAGGTCATAGTATGGTGACTATTCCGTTGAAATTTGGACAGCGCCTTTATTTAGTACAACTTGATAGTGGGCCGGCCATGTTTGTCGAAGGACCGTTAGCGGAACGAAGTAGACGAGTCCTCGAGTGGACATAGCATATCAGCAAGCGTAGCGTGGGACAAGCTACTACACGGTCAATATAACTGTGCTCTGACGTCACTCTGAGGTTCCACTCACTCTATTGGCTCACGAGGCGAACACGGGGTGCCGCGTTGGTAGGAGGGAGTAGGCGAGCATTCCAGCGAAGTGCATAGTTATTTTGACCGTGTAGTAAATCGACGAGCTTAAATAGACAGCTGGGACATATCTCATACAACAACAACAACACACAACGCTGGGACAATTTTTATCTGTGGTGCTAGGCGACTGGGCTTATCCCAGTTGTAAATGACCCTAATATATTGCCTATTGGCCTTGTTTGTTCTGTCTCCTGCTTGATATGGAGGGAAGTGGAAATTCATATTTTTCCTACTCTACTCTACTTGCGGAATCCTCACGCCTGGATTCTGGTGACGCGCAGCCCCCTCCTTTTCCTAATGGATGCGAGACGAGTATGTCGGACATTCGCATCCATAAAAATGACGTCCGTAGGGTGCTGCGCAACCTTGCCGTGAACAAAGCTAGTGGCCCCGATGGGATGCCGGCAATTGTTCTCTGCCTGAACTGTCTCCGATCCTGACACGCCTGTTTCACCTTTCATATGAGACTGGAAAAGTGCCGAATGCATGGAAGCAAGCTAACGTTCAGCCTGTGCCCAAGAAGGGCAGTCGGGCTGACAGGCCCATCTCTGTAACGTCCATACTCTGTAAAAGTATGGAATGGGTGCTCAAATCCAAGCTCCTGGCATACCTAGAAGCTAACGACATCCTCAGTGACCGCCAAAATCGGTCAACTGTGGATCTTCTAGCGTATGCGATTCACATCTGGAGTGAGGCCATCGAGAGATACGGGGAAGTGCTTGCCGTCTCCCTCGACATCTCGAAGGCTTTCGACAGGGTCTGGCACGAGAGCCTTATTGGTAAGCTTCCATCATTCGGTCTGCCCGATGGACTGTGCGATTGGATCGCAGACTTGCTGAGGGACCGGTCTATACGAGTGGTTATTGACGGCCGCTCATCTGACCAACTGGATATCAACTCCTTTTTTCCGCTGAAAGGAGCCAATTCCACCCGGCTCCTTCTTTCCGTGGTGTGACCGTGCCGATAACGGACCATCTCGAGCTTCTTAGCGTTACGTTGACATCGACCCTCAATGTTGGTCCATTCATTGAGACAAAAGCTCAACTGGCTGCCAAAAAGTTGGGGATCCTTGCAAAGGTGAGACGGTACTTCACGCCAGAACAGTTGCTCAACTTGTACCAAGCGCAAGGTCAGTCATGCATGGAGTACTGCTCTCGTGTCTGGGACGGATCTGCCAAGTACCAACTGGATGCACTGGAGTCGATCGAAAAACGGGCCAAGAGACTCATCGACAATAAGATACTAGTCGAGTCTATAGGCTCCAGATCCTTGAACATCGGCGCCAAGTTGCCAGTCTGTCGGTTTTTTATCGGTTACATTTCGGGGAGTGTGAACTAATTCCTCCTAGCCCTTTCCATCATCGGACTACAAGACGTACGGCGATGCGTCATCGGTACATGGTGGACATCCCACCCATACGCACCAAACATTTTAGGAATACTTTCATTATGCGTACAGCTAACGAGTGGAATTCTCTGCCAGACTCTTTATTTCCTGATAGCTACAACCTGGGAGTATTTAAGTCAAGAGTGAATAGGTTTCTTCTAGGTAAGCGTGCTACATCGTCGACCACATCATCGCTTACCATCAGGCGAGATAGTGGTCAAGTGCGAGCCTATCAACAACAAAAAATAAAACGCGCACTCGCGTCACACCCGCGCGACCCAAAATTTTGTAGTTTTTGGTACTTTCCTTATTAGTCTATGACTTAAAAAAAAAAAGGCTCAGATCAAAATGTAGATAATTAAATTGTCTTTGAGATGGTTTCGATTTAATTAAAATACGCCCAGCGGTTTTGGTGCAATAGTCGTGGTTTGGTGAAAAGTTTAGACATAACTTTACAAATTAATTACACTATGTTACTCGTATACGAATAAAACTCAAAATTTAACATAAACAACATATATTTTTTCCAAAAAATTACGACAAACCGTTTAGACGTGATTCTCATTTTAAAATCAGCTACTCAAGGGTATCTGCGCCTTAATTATTACGAAGACCGATTATCATTACTGGTTGTGGATCTCAATTACTTGTGATTTTTGAGATTTTATATTAATTAGTTTCAGTTTGGAAAAGGTGTTTTTGTTGTTAAACTTTTGTTTTTATGACTCTATATTAAACAATGTTAAAAAATGTATAGTGGCTAATGTTAAACAATTATTTGTAAAAAAATAATATATATATGTAAATTTTTTGGTTACGAAATCCGTTTTGGAAACCCATATACTATTTATGATACTGATTTGCATTCGCTACCTCTAGCCTCTTGACAAGTTAGCTCGTTCGCAAACAAAAGAGTTGACTCTCCAGGCCGCCTGTTGACTAATTAATTGTCTGATTCTCAGAATTCAAGTATGAGCCACAGGCTAAGTATATAATACTTCTCATAATACAGGCAATTAACAAGCTTGTTTATCATTGAACCTACTCACAATCTGAGAGTTAAGTGTTCGTGATACACTTACAATTTCTTCACACTTTGGCTAGCGGTGTCGTCTGAGTGAATGTCGGAAACTATCCCACGAGGTCTTATTGCTGGGATATAAAGTTTCTTATATCCTGATTGTGTACAAATGCCATTGAAAATTACTTAAATAACGTTGTTAGCTGTGTAAAACAGAGTATATATATGCTTTTGAACCATGTAAAAATATACAAAAATAAAATCATAACAGGCTTTACAAGTTTACGAGTAATAGTCGACCAACTTATTTAATGTACTTGGCACAGTAAATTTTTTGTACAAATGCTATTGAAAAATTACTGAAATAACGTTGTTAGCTGTGTGAAACAGATAGTAAATATATGCTTATGAACCATGTAAAAATATACAAAAATAAAATCATAACATCCTTAATAATAATGATTTCTAAATTAATAATGTTTAAGCACGAATAAAATAACGCATTGGAGTGGCCGGAGTCGTTGGCAGTACCGGTCCATAGTCCATACGGCGCATGCGTGTGGGGTCTATTTTGTGTTAGTTCAGCAGTATTTTCGACGTTTCGTAATCTAAAGTCAATTTAGATTCGATTGCCAATCAAATTACTTATTTTCTTTTGTCAATATCCATCTATAAAGTCAATATTCGACCCGACTACATCACTAATTGAGTAGCGAAAAACTTTCCAGAACGAAATTGTGAATACCGCAGATTAGAGGTGAATACATACGAAATTTTTCAAATTCCGTATGAGAAATAAACAAGGAGCGTGCGCGCAGGTATCCGAACGAACCATACCATTCCCCGTGGCTCTAACGCGCGCTCGTAACGGCGCCTTTCGCAATCCGCACCCGCGGTGGTACTCAAATAGATAATATTTTCTAACTTCAGTTGCAAAGTTGGATTTTATAACTCCTTCTTCAGTTACCAGTTAGTCCTTCTTTAGTTTAAATCAAGAGTGAATAGGTTACTTCTAGGCAAGCGTGCTTCGCCGTAGACCACATCATCGCTTAACATCAGGCGAGATAGTGATCAAACGCGAGCATATACGTAGATTAAAAAAACATCATTCTATGTGGGCCCGTTTTTAGACGTTGTGTGCTGCTGACACCGATTTAATGTTTATGTAACAACAACAAAAACCTCTTCTTAGTCTGCATTATTATTCAACTTCGGAACCCTGCCGTTTTTTTTAATAACTGGTTACAATTTCTATAAAAAAAATGGTTACCTCACAGATCATAGAAACAACTTTTGTTTCTATGATCTGTGGGTTACCTATACACTTTGCTTCTTTTCGTATAGGTTTGAATCGCAGTTAGGGGGCGCCGTAGCAATCTCGCCCAGGGCGCTGGTAGTGCTAAAACCGGCACTGTATGTATGTAAGTGTGTTCAGGTCAAATTTTGCAACTGAATTTTAAAGCAGTTATCCTTAACCGATTAAGATGAAATTTTGCATACACGTTTGGTTTGGATGACACAATGCATGGTAAGCTAAAAAGCTTATTTAAAAAAAGATTTTTTTTATTGGAAAAACTCATAATTAATCATACTAATATTATAAAGGCGAAAGTTTGTGAGTGTGTTTGTATGTTTGTTACTTCTTAACGCTCAAACGGTTGGACAGATCTGGATGAAATTTGGCACAGAGATAGATTATAGTCTGGAATAGCACATAGGATTAATTATCTCGGGAATATGTTCCCGTGGGATAAGTTTCGACATTCACGCGGGTGAAGCCGCTGGCCGAAGCTAGTATTATATAATAGTAGTTTATGCAATAGTCATATAATAGGGGTTATTAAAACACGAGTGAGGGTTTATCGTGTGATAATATTAACACGCGAGTGTTTTAATACCTAAGTGTATGCAAACACTACTTTATCTTCACTCTAAAATTTGAAATAAAACAAAAGTGAAAATGGAAATAATATGTGGTATGGCGGGCGCAGCGCGCGCCTCCATAAACAATGACACTACTTTTCTACATTAAGTCAATGAGCCCCTAAGCGCCAATAAATTAAATAGTATATTATGCAACTAGTGAATAAAGGACGGATTTAAAGCGAAGGCCATAGATGAATCGCGAACAAGTGAAGGATTCTAACAACTGAATCACGACCGTAGGGAGTGATTCATGATCGAGTGATTCAAGTGTTAGAATCCTGAGCGACGCGAGTGATCCATGGCCCTCGATATAAATCGAAGAGTTGCATACTATATTTTATACCATGACTACGAAAAAAAGAAAGATTTAGATAAGTATTCACTAAACATCTCAGACTAAAATCAAAATCATTATTAAAATCCTAAATATTAAACAAACTGAAAATTAAATCCATGAAGGAGTTTGAAAGTCGAATATATATTTTTTCCACGAGTATTTTATGCGCCATATATCGAATATATATTAGTGTGTTCTAAATTCAAACACCAAAAAGTGAGTAAAAGTGCTTTTTATTTACTGTTTTCAGTGAATAAAATAAGCTTTTTAGAGGAATGGTATAATAGTACATTGTGGTACAAGTGAGTAATGTTGGTGATTACCGCTGAGGCGCCATTGAGACCCGAGCCTTTAGGTGAGGGTCTTAAGAGAGCCGAGGACGGTAATCATCAATACATACGTGTATCATACGACGTTTTTCAACACACTTGTGAATAAAATAATACAAAAAAATCATTTTCAACAGTGAAAACGAGTTGTGAAAATTTTTTCGCAATGGCGGGGTAAATTAAGCAGTTTTCCTATGCGCGCGCATCTGACAATGGCGATCGGCCATAGACTAAAACAATGACGTTACTTTATTTTTTTTAGCTTTTCGCGGATAGCGTATTAGCCTCGTACAAAATGGGGAATTTCAAGTTTTCTTTATTGCAGAGAAACAAAAGTTATATTTGAGGGAAAGTTTTATTTATTAAACACGTACAAGTTGAAATTATCTAGTTGAAAACGAAGTTGCATGAAATGCAATATGTTAGGTTCTAGCATTATGCTGAATTGTTTGACTAGAAGATAGCTTCTTTGCCACATTTTATGTATTTAATGGATATCATGGAAATAGTAATTACTACCCATATCATGTTATGGATATAGTAAGTACTACTTCCATGACAGGAATAGAAAGGGATTAATGTCGAATGGGACACTTTTAATTGATTAACAGTGTTAAAATTTATTATATTGAAAATAATTCAATTTTAACTGGATTAGAATTAATTACTTATTTTATTAATTTTCATTGGATTGATTTGTGACACTTTTAAAATTAGTTTAATTTAAAAGTATTTAAAATGAAGGTAGGAAACCATTTAAAAAAAAACTATAACTCACTTGTGAATAATAGCAATGAAAAAGTCACAGTTTGATTACAGGTATCATTATATGCCTAATTGCGGTGAAATTAGAGCCACTTTATGAGCAAGTGTGTTGAAAAAGTTATTTTATGATGCTGTTGTTTGAAAATCGAAGGAAAATGTTGCACTGTAATGGTTGTTTTTTTTTTAATTTTTAACTAAAAAAAAACAACTATTACATTCCACGAATATAAAGTACGTGTTTGCACAAAAATTTTTTAATTCATATTTGAAACATTACGCATTAATTTATCTACACTCACAAGAGTGTAGATAAATTATATTAAGGGCCTTTCACCGCTTTAGTGCCGTAAAACGGTTACTTTCTAAAGCATACTCCTTAGTAACGGCTAGGTTAAAAAGGGTCGAAAAAAAATATTGATTCAATCAATCAATCTGCCTAGCCTTTTGCCAATTGTTGTTGGGGTCGGCTTCCAGTCTTACCGAATTCAGCTGAGTACCAGTGTTTTACATGGAGCGACTGCCTATCTGACCTCCACAACCTAGTAACTGGGTAACACCATTTACATTATTATTTTCGCAACTTTTGGATACTCCTCCAAAACGAATTGGATGTTTAAAAATATTTTTACAAAGAAAAATTTATGGCTGAAAGGACATGGACAGATTTTGTATGGGCGTCGGCATAGTTATCGAATTTAATTTACAATAATGGTTCTTGCTGTTTTATATTCGTGAATATGAGCGCATTCAATTGCTATAAATAAAAAACTCCAAGAACTCGTCACAACAACAGACTAGACAAAAACAGTTTCATTAAACCTATTATTAAGATCGTTGCAATAAGTGTACAGATAATGATCTAGCTATTAAAAAAACGCCAGGCGCTTTAAATTAGCAAACAGTTGTGAGAATACAGTTATCTGATATGGTTTTAGCATTATTTATTTAACATATTCTTTATTGTTTACTAAAATAATATATAAACATGGACAAAAAATCATAAAAGCAAGTGTAAAATGGGCAGTCTTATCGCACAGGGCAATCTCATATTACTAGTAATTTAAACAAATAAATGGACTCCCTAAGCTGTATAATGATTAGCATGTTATTAAACTGAGTCTGGTTGAGCCTCAAAAAATGTGGCATTAATAACAAAGAATAGCTTTACTATTTTATTTCTTTTATGTACCTATATTTCTAAAGGTGCCTTATATATATTTTTTTAAAGTTACCAATTATCAAAGGAAAGAATAAAACAAACGAGTAAAAATAATTATTTATTGCATACACAATATTTTTATTTCACACACCTAGATGTGTATAACTAATTGTATAATAAGTTGTAGTAGGTTGATTGGACTGTAGGCATAGCATGTAGGTATAATGTGGTTTAGGTAGTAATATAGTGTTACAGTCCCTGCGAAAATACTCCTTTGCACAGGCGGTAATGGTGCTGGTGGTGGAACAAGTGGGTTATCCACATGAACATTAGTGGCTGCTGCATTGTTGTCCGACACCAATCCCTGCCTGTCTCGTAATGAGTTATGCGCTGCCTGTCTATTTGCTCGCATCCATCACAAATGGCATATATAGTTGTTTCTTGCGGGCTGAAAACAAACAACAGTAAGCATAAAAATAGATAAAAAACTCATGTTTATATCATTTTTAGCAACAAGGGAATCTTTTGTTTACACCTGTGTATGTTTTCAAGTATTATATTATTTTGTCATGAGCAGTAAGTACTAAGATGTTACAAAATGCCTCTTTTAGGCAAGTATAATAATATATTTAAGATAGAACATGCATAAAACACAATTACAATCATACATGATACTTAGTCTCAATAAGAATACAACTAGGTACCTACTTATAATAATGAAAAACAAAATGCTTACCACATAATTAGTATTTTGTGTTAATAGAACAGCCGGCAATGGACACTCCATACTAACATTATGGTGTCTTATTTTTCTCACCGATTTCCCACAATCAACGCAAACCTAGTTATGCACTAGTAGTCTCTCATGATCACCAGCTTCGGTATTTAATAATAATAAGCATGGATGACATATAAAAGTATCCAGAGGCAGCTGAAAATAAGATGCACTTTATATAATCGCGTATCATAAATAAAAGTAAATCAGATTAGGATAAGTTATTCTACTCCTACTGCATACCTGGGTTTGAGCGACGGTTATCCAACGTGAAAGTCTTGCTTGATAGTGTTCAGATAGCGAGGATATGATATGCCTTTGCAACCTTTGCACGGCTATTCCGCAGTTGATGCACCTCATAATGATCCACAAAACAAATCCGTAACGCAATGCAAATCAGAGTCCAGTGATGTTAACAAGGTTGGTAATTCGAGTGGTAGAAGATATCTTTCCGTTGAGATAATTAAAGCAAGAGTCAAAGAAAAAATCGCAAAAACAAACTGTTACTATAAAAGTGAACGTTTTTTTTTTTTTTTTTTTTCTTCTTTGGCAACTGAGCCGATGCCGACTATTCTGCCAGTGTCATGTAGAGACGACAGCGCAGTGAGGCGAGTCGTCGAACTGTGCTTATTCTTTCAGTGTCATGTAGAGAAGACAGCGCGATGAGGCGAGCCGTCAAACTTTGTCTATTCTTCCAGTTTCATGTAGAGGCGACAGCGCGGTGAGATGAGCTGACGATTTGACGAACTTTGTCCTTTGTGGTAGATAACAATGATAGATACAGATAAAAAAAAAAAAAAAATATGTTACATTTTGATGTCATTGTCATTTATAAATTTTGAAAGGAGTTTGATAACTTTAGGAGAGAAATTGGACAAAAGGGAATGGAAGTTGATTGGGAGGGGGATTTTAATGTTGGGAAGCATATGATACAAGTCAAAGGAGTGGGAATACGAAGGGCATGAAAAAAAGATATGGTCTAATGTACCATCATCAAGGCCGCACTCGCACAAGGAAGTGTCACGAACACGGATCTTATTGAGGAATACTGGACTACAGCAGTGACCGAGTCTCAGCCTACACAAGGATGAAACAGCTCTTCTAGACAGTTTAGGGCATTTGAAAAACCAAGGTTTCCGCTGGATGTCAGGTTGAATATTGGCATAATACGCCCCTTTGAGTTTTGAGCTTACTTGCCACTCAGCTGACCATGAGCTGAATAACTTAAGTTTGGTGTCTGAGCGCAAGTCGTAACTATGAAGCAGATAGTGTTTTCAATCCACAGGTTTGGATGTAGCATATTTTGCCAGAGAGTCAGCACACTCGTTGCCACATATACCCGAATGGCTGGGAACCCAAACTATTTCAATGTTTAAACCTTTGTTGTGACAAGAGAAGAGTAAATTATGTATATCTACGATAATCTTGCTGTGAATTTTAGATTTTAATTGATTTTGACCTAGCGCCTGGATGCTACTACGCGAATCTGAAAAAAATACCGAATTTTGGATATTGTGCGTTATTATAAAATTTATGGCTTCTAGGATACCGATGCATTCCCCTGTAAAAACTGAAGACTCTGGCGGACATTGGAATAAAAGAGCGATTTTAGAGTTCTGGAAGTATGTTGAAACGCCTGTACATCCCGTTGACGATAATTTGGATGCATCAGTATAGAACAAATTCCAACCCTTCCAGAATCTCTCAATAGCCCGATCAAACTCCGCTTTTATGTCCTGGGAGTTTTTAGTGATACCAAGGCCTAAGACGATCTTTGGCTTGAAATGGACCACCTCATATGCGGAAGCAAATACTGGAAGAGAAGGGTATTGACAAACAGGCGAAGAGAGTTGTTTAAGTTCCCTGTACCTATTCATCAATGGATTACATTTATTATTCCAGTAAGAAGAGACATTAAAAGAAAGGTTGATTTGCTCCAAAATGGGAAGTAAGGGATGGGATGAGAGAGAGAAAACTTTTGACAAGAAACGATCTGCTAAGTATTGTCTACGAAGGGTAAGGGGAGGATCTGCACATTCAACCTGGAGAGCGTTAATGGGGGAAGATTTCATGGCGCCAATTACGATTCTAAGGCATTTGGCCTGGACAGAATCAAGTTTACGTAGGGCTTCTTTGTTACATGGCTCAATTAAGTAACTACAGTAATCCAACACACTTCTGACCAGAGCATTGTAGACCAGTTTTAAGGTGAATGGGTGAGCCCCCCACCAGACACCTGCCAGAGCCTTAAGAATCGAGACTGAGCGCTCACATTTTTTAACAGTATTATTAATGTGATCCACACCCGACAATTTAGAATCCAGGATCACACCCAGAAATCTAGCCTTTTCCTTGACTGGTATAGCTTGGCCGTCAATATTAATGTCAACTTGCGGGATAATACGTCTGCGAGTAAAAACAACTGATGTACTTTTTGGAGCACTTAAAGATAACCCATGATCTAACAGCCATTGGTTTAATGAGGACAAAGAAACATTCATAGATTGAGCAGCATCCACGATGGAATTGCCACAGACCAATAAAGCAATATCATCAGCATACTGGAGGACTTTACAATTAAAATTTAAACAGGAAGGTAGATCGCAGGTATAAATATTGTATAAAGGGGGACTAAGAACGGAACCCTGAGGAAGGCCCCGCCAAGCTAACCTTGGTGTAGACTCCTCCCCAGGAATTCTCAATTTAAGACTACGGTCTGAAAAGATAATGGATATGATCTGACGTATTTTTGGCGGGATTCCCAGCTCTTTCATTTTCTGTCTGAGAACTGGGATGAGGACAGAATCATATGCAGCTGAAATGTCTAAGAAAACGGCTACCACAGACTCATTCCTACTAAGGGCTAGCCGGATCTCTGATGTTAGGGTACCCACACTATCAGCAGTACCCAGACTTTTCCTAAAACCAAATTGAGTCGTTGGGAGCAATTTCCTGCTCTCCACAAACCATTCCAGATGGTTTTTAATAAGGTGTTCCAAGAGTTTAATGAGTATGGACGATAGAGCAATTGGTCTGTAGGAACAATGATCACTAGGATCTTTACCAGGTTTTAATATTGGAATAATAATTTGAACCTTCCAATCAGGAGGAATATATCCAGAGTAAAAGCAGTAATTGGCCAAGTCCAGGTAATACTGATGGGTCTTATCCCCAGCTTTGGTTATGAAGGAATACGGGAATCCATCCACCCCAGGGGCAGAGTCCCTTACATGGGCGAGGACAGATTTAAGTTCCTCCAATGTAAATGGTCTGTCCAAAGGATCATCCGATGCTGTTTGGTGGTTCATAGAGACGCATTCATATTTACCAGGAACATAAGCTGGGGCCAACTTAGAAAAAAATTGGTGACTAAGCTCCCCAGACATTATGTTCCCAGAGGGTGGCCTCAAATTATTCCTAAAGGATTTCAACCTACGCCATACTACTGAAACTGGAGTGGATGGACTCAGTGAATCACAATATCGATGCCAACCTTCTCTTTTTTTTTTCTTAAGTAATTTTCTGGACTTAGCCAATATATGCTGAAAAGCTATGATGTTCTCCAGGTTCATATCCAAGTTAAAATTCATTTCGGCCTCATTCCTAGCTTTGATCACAGCAGAGCATTCCCTATCCCACCATGGCGGAGATGGGATTTTGCCCGTTGGCAGTTTCTTGGAAGGGAAGGAATCATCCGCTGTAGCAGATATTACGTTGGAGAATGACAAAAAGCATTCCTGAGCATTCTCATCATTAATGGAAGGTAGAGAGGAGACGCGTAAATCTAGAATTTTTGAGTAAAGGTCCCAATCAACTGAGTTCAGTTGGTATTTTAAAAGAGGAGCAGAGGTTCTATCAGGGATAGTTTTGGAAGGGATTTCCACCATGATGGGGTAGTGATCACTCCCATAGGTCATATTCAAGCGACTCCAATTAAAAAGGCTGGCTATATTAGATGAACAAAATGTCAAATCAACACAACTGTTATTTTGCCCTGGCACAGCCCGACGTGTGGCAGACCCATCATTTATCACACATAAATTAAGTTCATCTAATATATCCACTAGGCCTATACCAAAATTGTCGCAGGTTTCTGACCCCCATCTATAGTGGTGACCATTAAAATCACCCATGACAAATAATGGCCCTTGTACATTACTTAACAAACTTTTTATGATATCAAGATCATCAATTTGTGGGTAAGCAATATAAAAACTAAAAAAGTTTATATCCTCAGCCTTAACAGCAACAACATTGATGTTGTCACCTACAAAGGGTAGAGGAATCGGGGAGAATGTTACTTTGTTATTGATGAACAAAGCACATCCCCCATATCCATCTGATCTATCATGTCGAACACCATTGAAACATGGGATTCTGAAATTACTATCAGAACGAAGCCATGTCTCAGCAATGCTGCAGATCGATGGTTTAAATTTATTAATGAGGAAAAGTAAATCATGTTTCCTGGGAGTAATACTCCTGACGTTCCACTGAAGAAGGTGTAGGGGGAGCATTGTGAATATAATTCATGATAGATGTCAATTTGTTGGCAACGTGGTCAGGTAGTGAATGAGCAGGGTTTGCTAATATAGCCATTAGCATACTGGATATAATATTTAAAATACTTTCTGAGGAAATAGGACTGCTAGTACTTTCCCGAGGGTAAGCACCACCATTTTGGACAGGAGTGAATGAGTAATTTTGAATAAGGGCTTGGTGAGCTTGCTTATCATAACTAGGTGACAGGGGGGCATGGGATTTTGGTTTGATTAATACAGTTTTGCGGTGTGATTTCGGAGTTTGGGGAGTAGATCTGGGGAACAGAAGAGGGCTGGCTATAGGTTTTATTTTTGGAGATGATCTAAATACTTCAGCATAAGATCTAGAAACTTGTGGGAATACCTGGCTTGCTTCCGCATACGAGATTGATTTTTCAGCCATCAGTGCTTTTATTCCCTTTTGCCGACCCAACTCCGGGCAAGACTTGTCGGAGGCATAGTGACTTCCAGAGCAGGAAACACAAAAGGCACATTCAGTGGGGACTTGACAGCCATCACCTGGGTGGTCTTCACCGCATTTAAAACAACGTGGTTGTGAGCGACATACAGTGCGTGTGTGACCGAAACGACAACAGTTGAAGCATTGGATAGTTGGATACATATATTTTTCCACTGGGAGAGTTGAGTAAAAACAATAAACACGACTTGGCAAAATTTGGCCATCAAAGGTAAGAATGACAGTTTGAGTGGGCTTCCACTCCGTAACGCCCAGAGAACTCACCTTTCGGTTCATTCTCCTGGCCTTAATTACTGGGCCGCATCCAGTGGGAACCCTGATGTTTTGAATTACTTCTTCTTCTGTCCACTCAGTGGGTACGTCTCTGACGAGACCCATGCGCGTAACGTTATATTGAGGGACAGAAGTAATGTATCCATGGGATGTCAGTATTGGGCTAATTAGGAAACTGTTCGCATCCAGGTGAGTCTTAAAACTAACTGCGAGTCTATTTCTCCCCAAGCGTTTCAAGCTTCCGAGTATGACGTTGGCAAAGTTGTTATTGGTGAGAAACATTCCAAACTTAACAGGATGTAGAACAGTGCCAGAGGTCTGTCCATCTTTTAGGCTGACGTGAACTACATACGGCGCGTTATCTTTAGAATTGTAGGTGTGTCTACCTATCGTTTGCTTCGATTGTTTGGCAGGATTGATTGGAGTAGCGGGGGGAGATCCAGCGGGTCTTTTTCTTTGCGCAGATTCGGAGTCCATAGCGTTATCTATTTTATCGTCGGGGAGAGTAATGGTTAGGATCGGAGAGTAATCAAATGGATCGGGAGGGTCAGGGGGTTTCTTTTTATCCATGGCGGATATCGGTTAGTAAAAAATTAAATCTATAAAAGGAATAGGTTAATACAAACCCTGGATGTTGGAACACAAACACCACGAAAAATCTCGTTTGGAATTCACACTAATATAAACACTCAAATCAAGAAAACTAGTAATACCAATAAAACTATTTGCTATCCCAACAAAACTACCAAAGAAAGTCTAAAATTATCAAATCTATAGTGAAAAACTCATAAAATTTAAATGAGATCAAAAAAATTTGCCGCCTTTTAGTTGACTTGACAATGACATCTCTCCAAAAAGTGAACGTTGCTTTTGAAGTTTTTGAAGACATAGACAAAAATATCAGGTCTGACACATCGTCTGTCAAAAACGTCGCGTTCCGTTTTATGTATTTTACTTTGTGTGAAAAAATAAAAACTAAATAACTAACGCATCAAAATATGAAAAAAATATTTTATTTAATGCAAACAATACCAATAGAGACAGTTTCGTGTGAATAAAATGTTTCTAATAAGAGAACTTGTCGTACAATTCACGTCTAATAACTTACGTGCGTGGTGAGGAACTTCCAATAATATATTTTTTATCTTTCTCTATGGTCTATTATGGCGAAAGGTGACACTTGGTACCTTAATTCGTCTTTGCACTACTTTTTATTTGGAAATAAAAACGTCAAGTTCAGAGAGGTAAAAAACTGTGTGATAATTCATTTTTCAATTTTTTTTATACAATATTATTTATTGTGTATTTGTACATAGAATGCACTTTTTGTCCATGTCCTTTCTTCTTAACTGAAATAGCATATGTAAATCAAATAATATTTTGGAAACAAAACTGTTTAAAAGGAGGTTCAATATTGATATTCTGGCACCGAGTGGGCGCACGGCCAGTACTGCGTTTACATTGGGGCGTATATATCGCCTTAAATAATGCAATGAACAATAAGCATGTGTGCAAAATTTCAGCTTAATCTAACACCGGCAGCCTAATTGTGTAAATTAATTCGGCAAGGCAAAGGGTTTGATTGACCCCATCAATCGACCATTCACATGCAAGATGAAAGACGCGATTTGGCTATGTGGTTGGTCGATTTATGGGGTCAAACCCATCTTTGCCTTGCCGAATCCACTTTCGCAATTAGACTGCGGGCAATGGGTCACATTCAACTTGCAAACTTTGTTTGCATACAAAAATACACCGGGACAGGTGTACCCAAATAGAAACCTGTAAAAAAAACCAGTTGATTTCAATAATTCTCAAATACAACTCTTTCTTCTGCAGGACGTGCTAGCGCTAGAAGAAATCAATCCTCCACCATACTGGATCATGTACTACCCTGAATCAACGCTTACCAACATGCTCATGGACGAAGTGGGTGCCAAACTAGATTTGAAGAGGCTGGACGCCAACCCAGGTAAGTGAGGGTATATCCCCACTCAGTGTGCGTTTCGACAGGGCGGCCACGGCGATATTAGAAAAAAAACTATTCCAAGATTATGTAAAAAAATTAAAGATACAAAACCATAAATTTGTCAAAGTTATGGTTAAAAAGTTTTAAGGGTTTGAACGTGGCCGCGTCATTGAAACGCGGCGAACCGCGCGGCCACGGATATCTTTAAAACTAAGGGTCGCAGAAACCTAAAATTTTGGTAAACAACAGATTGAATTTGTAAAAAATAAATAAAAATATAGATTAAAATCCTAGGTATATATTTTAGGAGCTGTAAGACTAAAACCCATGGCCGCGCCATTGAAACGGTGAAAAACACGTTATCGCTGATATCTCGCTGAAAAAACATTGCAGACGTCTAAAGTTTTTTGTTAAAGCCAGATTTGAATTTGTCAACATTTGTAAAAATACAACAAAAATCCTAGGTTTATAAATCAGGAGCAGTATATATGTATAGTTAGTATATGTAGTACGGTATCGCGTAGAAACAAGTCGTGATTATTTATCGAAGATAGTAAGTATAGTATAGCGAGATCTTTTTTTATAAACAGCACCTGCCTATAAATATGTAGAACTACCTATAGTAGGCAAACAATTTTATTGCCTATTATCGGGTTTGGACTAGAGTTGCCGCGAATACTCGCTATTATTCGGTATTCGGCATTACTCGTAATTTTTTTGATATTCGTCGAATACCGAATAATAGCTAGTATTATTCGGCATTCGGCGAATAGTCGTCGAAAATAAACTTTTAACGAACAAAAGAACTAATGAGTTAAAAATAATATTTTTTTTAATTATTTTCCTTAATAAAACAATACACAATATCAATTATTATCTGTAATATGTGCCTGTGCCTATCATATTCATGAAATTAAATTAGTAAGGCTTTTTAATTAATATTTAAAATCCAACAGAGCAAAAAATCATTTTTTTCTGCACGTTCTGGAGCAAGTCGGTTTCGTTTTTCCTCGTAAATTAAACCTGCCTCGGAAAATAGTATTTCTGAATAAACAGAGCTTGCTGGTGTGATTAAGTATCGTTTAGCAAGCTTACTTTGTTATGGTTTTGTTTTTTTTATAAAAAACGTTGCCCCACACTAGGAATTTCTTCCTGTATCGTGGGTGCGTTAAAATAGGAAATCTATTCTTATTGGTACTCAAAGCCCACCATTCATATGGGTTTATTTTTCTGTCAGCCTTTGCTAATGCGATGTAGTTGGCGATTTCTTCAGCAGTGGTATTCTTGGGTTGCTCTTCAGTAGGTTGCTCTATAGATGATTCTTCAAAACATGCCCAAAATAGTTTATGAATTTCATGCTCACTTTCATTGTCTAAACGAGACCTTTTGGATGCCGTTTCTGGATTCGAATCATCATTTTCGTCATCTAAAGAAAGCCTTCTCTGAGCGCAGCTCTACGGATCCGTTCAACTTGGGTAGCGTCAAAGTAAAAGTTCTTGTAGCGGGGGTCTAAAAATGTCGACAAGTAATATGTCTTTGTAAAGCATAGATCATCCAAGTTAAAACGGGCTTCCATATTTTCTATCAACGCCTTTCTAAAATCATCAACGTGTGCAGTTTGTTGAATCAGCGCATCTTTCTATCTGATTAATGAAACAGTGCTAGGTATCACATCTGATATGGGTGCATATGTGGAACTCGTGATTTTTGTTATCTCTTCGAAAGGTTTTAAGAGCTTTAACAGACCTCCCACTGATCACTGGTAAAATTTTCAAAATTCACGCTCCTTGATTGATGAAATGTGTCACTATGCGGCGGGCACTAGTTAGAATTTCTTTTATTGGAGAACTGTTATCTAATGCAGCTGGAGAGAATGTACGAAGCAACGCTGTGAAGGAAGTAGAGTTGCCTTAACTCCTTTAACCATATTCGCCCCATTATCGTGAACAATCGCTTGAATTTTAGTGATGGGTATGTCCCATTTCGTTACACACTGTAACAGTTCTCTTTTGATATTTTCTGATGTGTGTGATTCAGGAAAATGCGCCTTGTTTAGAACGGCATGATTCAGTTTAAAGTTTTCTGATATCCAGTGTCCGGTGAAACTCAGAAATGCAGCATTATTTACAGAAGAAGTCCAAAGATCGCTAGTGAATGCTATAGCTTCAGCCCTTTCTAACTCGTTTTTTAGTTTGCTAACCACTCTCTCATACATGTCTGGAATTATTTTCTCGGTAAAATATGTCCTGCCAGGAATGGTGTATTGCGGCAAAGCATTATTAATAAGACGTTTAAAGCCCACATGATGATCGACGATGGAAAGTGGCTCGTTGTCAACAGCGATCATTTCACCAATCAAGTAGTGATATCTTTTTGCTCGGCTATCGTTGATGTCCCAAAGCTTTTTTTTTTCAAGTAGTTGTTGCAGTGACTGTTGCACCAAAGGCTGACTGGGCAACTGGGTGGATGAGGAGGTACTTGAAGATGATTCTGCGGGAGCATTATGTTGAGCATGACTACTTGAGCTTCCATAAATTTTACAATACTCATCTGCGAACAAAGAAAAGAACCTTTAATCAGGAACGTAGGTAGCGGCAATTATTTAAATAATGTGCTACAAAACACACAATAGTACAATTATATACTTCATAAATGAAAATAACTTTAGAAACAAATATTATATTATATAACGTTCTTATTTTATTATTACTTAGTAACGGTAAAAAAAAACTAACCTGGGTGTTTGAATTTCAAATGATTCTGCAAAGCCGTTGTTCCTGCTTTTTTTGCTGCTCTACTTATTTTTACACCACACAAAACACATTTTGCACTGTTCTCTTCCTCTTCAAAATGTAGCCAAACATGAGATTTTTTTCCTGGGTTTGGCATGATTGTTCTTCTTTTTAAGTAACACTTTAACTAATTAAGTATTCATCAAGTCTTTAATTCAATAGCAATTTTCAAATAAGTATAGAAATAAAAAATAAAAAAACGTCAACCGATGTCGAAAATCAATTAACAAATGCGTGCCGCCTATCCTAAACACAAAGTCAAAGCACTTTATTTCAAGTAGGCCAGTTACTTGCACTTTTGAATTGTCAAAAGACAAAATAAAATATTACAAAATTATGGTGCTACAGTCCCAGTCACAAGACATAATAACTGTGAAAGTACCGTATATGCCCATTCCAAGGCGTAGATCTCTATGGAGAAGAACGGGCAAGAAACTCCATGGACACTCTTTTTCAATTAGGTAATTATTACAAATCATTTGTTACATCATTCATGTTGAGATTACACATTATGTGAGAACGATGTAGAAAGTTAAAAGTGTCCATAGTAAATATAAAAAGACAATTCAGAAATAAAATTAGAATCAATTAAAATAAACCATGGCAGCTAAGAGATGACCAGTCCCAGCTGACAGCGCCCGTTCACGAACATGACACATGTATCAGCACCATTCAGCTCAACCATTTTGAAGGGAGCTAAATGATCCGACACACGCGCCACCATCGGCGAGACATTTGAGTGGGCATGACATACTCTCAACCACCGGAGTCATTCAAGTCAATAGAAGACGTAGGTATCTAGACAATGATAGCTCTGAAGTACATGGTACTCACACAATGCTGGCTATGCTGCTATATAATACTAGAAAGATTAACTCTATATAATGCAAAGATAGTAGCAATCTTCATCAGCTCCGACAATAACAGTAAACGATACCTACGACAGTCTTACCAGAAAATAAAATTTAAAAAAATACTCATAAAAACGAAATTTAAAAATAATAATATTTAGCCTGACAGCAAGCTAATTTTGGTAAAAGAACACGAACATTGTCTTGAGTTCAACACAGCGACCAACTATGCTTATCATCTAAATAATCATTAATAGAATAGTATGCCTTAGAACAGAGATTAGCTTTTACTTTTGCGTTAAATGGCAAATCTAGAAAAGAAGACGGTAACTTGTTGTAGAAAGTTATACCAACCCCAACGAATGAACTATGCACCTTATGAAGTCGATGAAAGGGAGCTCGTAATTTGTCCTTATTTCTGGTGTTAAAGTTGTGAATATCACTATTGTTACTGTACAAATGAATGTTGCCTAATATATAAAATGTTGGCGAATATGTACTGTGAAGCCGCTGTGAGAATACCAATCTCTTTAAAAAAATCTCTTAGAGAAACACGCGCACCTAATTGGTAAATGGCACGAACAGCTCGTTTTTGAAGCACAAATATATTTTGAATATCAGCGGCTCTGCCCCACAGTAGAATACCGTAGGACATGATACTGTGAAAATAACTAAAGTAGACCAACCTTGCTGTATCAACGTCAGTGTATTGTCTAACCTTTCTGACGGCGTAGGCGGCCGAGCTAAGCCTACCCGCTAGGCTTGATATATGTGGCCCCCATTAAATTTTTGAGTCTACTGTTATACCCAGAAACACAGCTGAATCAACAGTTTCGAGCTTCTCATTGCCGAGCACAATGTTGGGACCCAGATTTCTAACATTGGGCAAAGCGAACTTTATGCATTTAGTCTTCTTGGCATTAAGGACAAGATTATTTGTTGTGAACCAATCTGTGACCATTGATAGTGCGTTATTCACGTCATCAAAAACTTGTCTATTCCTATCTACTTTAAAGATCAGAGAAGTATCATCTGCAAACAGTACAACGTCGCAAATATCCTTTAAATAGAATGGCAGATCGTTAATATGAGTATTGATTGAGCGGGAAATCCCCTACAATAATAATCGCTGGGTTATACAAAACGGGGTATTCCCCATAAACTAAAGAGAAAGACTTGTACAAGAAAAGGGTTGCCAGCATTTAAAAATGGAAAATTAAATTTACTACATATATGTAGGTATGTATAACATGAAACAGATTTCTTTAACTTTATTGTTTTCTTTTCTCACAACCTTAGAAGAAATTAGAAATATTTTTAATGTGTTTAATGTTTTTTTTTATGTCGAATAGTAATGTCGAGTTATTCGACTATTCGCCAAAGTGAATGGCGATTAATCGGTATTCGACTATTCGCTATAAACACTATTCGCGGCAACTCTAGTTTGGACTAAGAAAAAAAAAATTTGTCCCTGTCAAATCGGTTTAATATAAAGAAAAATTTTTTTTTTGCCTTTTGTCGGTCTAAATAGTAATAGGTGTTGTTTACAAAAAAGATCTCGCTAATATTTACTGTCTTCGCTGAAATATAAACCTAGGATTTTTTTTGTGTATTTTTACAAATTTAATCTGTTATTTACCTCAAATTCAGGTTTCTGCAACGCTTAGTTTTAAAAATTTCCGTGGCCGCGTGGTTCGCCGCGTTTCAAAGGCGCGGCCACGTTCAAAAGCTTTTTAACCATAACTTTGAAAGATTTATGGTTTTGGGAATCAACTTTTACAATTTTTTACAAAATCTTGGCATAGTTTTTTTTTTTAATATCACCGTGGCCGCGCCGTCGAAACGCACACCCCCACTCAGGATGAGGAACCCCGTAAGGATCAGTATTTTGACACATTTGCACGGCTATTCCCTGAAAGGTGCAGAAGTGCTTGTGGTTAAGTAATAACAGTCACACAGGTTAAGCAACGCTTGCCGAGATTGGACCGTGGATGGGTCACCATTCCATAAAAACCGAGGCTCCTCCGTGCCTCGGAAAGTACGGTCCCGCCTAATTGTCATTTGAAAATCTTTGATAGTCGTTACGGTGGTCAGAAGCCATACAATCTGAGCCCAGTCTTGCCAAGAGGTAACTTGTTTCCCAGTTACTGGGTTGAGAAAGTCATGGAATATCTTTTAAATTGGTACAATATTGGACGAGGAAATAGGCGAGAGCCAAACCTCAAATTATGACTTTTTACTTACGATATTCAGTCTGTTGTCTGCGACCGCATTTCCTCTTAACATGCTCTTCGAACCATTGAGAGAATAATCTAGTGATAGTTCTTCTTGTCATGGCCCTGAATGCCCTCGTCCGTGTGTCACTGCGGAGTGCCAACTGAAAACCAGCGCTGGGTGTCCGATACCCTGCAAATTCTGAGTTGGGAACACTTTCGGTATGGTTATGCTCAGCGCAATTTTACTGTTTTATTTTCTTAAGGTTACACTAGTCGATAATTCTTCCATACAAACGTAGTCTAGGGATTACTCCACTGTTTGACGATGTACGTTCAATGTAAAAAATGATATCGATTTGTCTCATCATTATCTAGTCCTGTATGGAGCCAATAAAATAATAAATATGTTTATTTGAAACTTTCGACGCATGAGCGTCGAAAGTTGCACAAAACGGCCACCATACAGGGATAGATTATTAGTTCAAAAATGCAAATAATTTTATTTTGAACCTACATTATTTTGTTTAGTCGTTTTTTCATGATATCCAGACTCCCAAAGGTCTGTTTATAAAATTTCGCGTACTCGGTTTCGTCCTAAATCATTATCCACTTCGCTACAAATTTGCAATTTTGCAAAATTGTGTATTCGTACGCGAACTAGCTTCCTACTGGTCATCACAGCATCTATCTCTTCCGCACGTGTTGTCGGTTGATATAAAATGCATTTCAACCCCGCGTTCAAAATAGTTCGTGCCGTCGACTAGTGTTCCCTTAACTTTGTGTTTGGTGTTCTTGTATTGTGGCCCTGTGTCGAATAAATTGCATCCCACTTACTTCCCAGTTCCGGATTTCTATAAGCTATTATATGCTTCTTGAGAGAAAAAGCCATTATTTTTAATCTGGTTCCATATTACCATTTTCCTTATAAGCCAGCCAGAGACAAACAAGGCAACCGATGAGAGAAGTATGGGGAATACCCGCATTATATACGCATGTAAGACCGGTGACCTGAGATATTAAGCCCCTTACCCACTAGCGGTTAACCGTTCGGCTAGCCGCTTTTCTATTTTAATATGCAACCGCTTGGTTTCGTACGCACTTAACCAGCACCAAATTTCAACCGCGGTCCTCTTCGCAGCTGGCCGCCAACTTTTACGCACTGGCGGTTCATGGGTGGTTTAGTTTGCGGCGAGTCGCCGTTGATGTATGTATGTACGCAGAGTGGGCCCTCGATCCTAGGACTTTGCACACCACCTAATTATTTAGTGCTCACTTTGTGCTGCCCAAATTATTTGGATTTTATGCTCCAAAGATAAAGGAGTGCTAAGCAAAGTAAAGCTACCACCAGCGGGGCCCTCCTATATTTACGAAAATAAAGGAACGAAAATTATGTTATTATTTAGTGCTACATTTAATACTAGCTTCTGCCAGCGGCTTTGCCTGCGCGTAATTTGAAAATTAACCCAAGGGCTTCTTTTTATACTCCCGGAATAAAAAGTATAAATCCAAAAATCCAATCTCTGCCGAATTTCATCCAGATCCCATTCATTTATCATCATCATCATCATCATTCATTGATTATCTTTTATAATTATTATTGTTGTTTTATAATTATTATTGTTGTTTAGTCTAAGTTTTCTTTATCATTTTTTTTGTCAAATAAGTGTTATTTTTCTTTCTTTTAGATCCGTTCAGCCGTTCTGGCGTGATTGAGTAACAAACATACATCCACATACACATCCAAACTTTCACATTTATACCTTTAAACGAGCAATTCTTGTATATATGTATATATATATATATATAATCTGAATCTCTGAAACGGATCCAACGATTTTCATGAAATGTAGTATGCAGAGCCTTTCGGGGGCGATAAAACGATCTAGCTAAGTATCATTTTTAGAAAACGTCGTTTTCTCTATTTTTACCAAGCAGAGCTCGGTCGCCCAGGTACAAATTTAGTAAGAGTAAGATATCTTAAAAACTAAAAAATAATACAGTATTACCTTTAGAACAACGATGAATGAAATGAAAATCTTAATTAAGTTGGTATTAACAATAACAACATGTAAAAGATATTCTACTCGTATTTGTCATAAAATAAATTAACTTGTGACTGTTTCTGAGTTTCTGTAAAAACAGAATTAATATCATGATCGGTCCAACAGTGAGTGAGTGAGAATGGATAAAGTGAGTAATGAGTATATTAGAGGAAGTTTGAAAGTGGCGCCAGTGACAGAAAAGTTGAAAGGAAACCGTTTGTCCTGGTATGGTCATCTGATGAGGAGGGATGAAACGCATGTTACTAGAAGAGTTATGAATATAAATGTGGATGGATGGAGAGGGAGGGGACGGCCAAAGAAAAGATGGATGGACTGTGTGAGGAGTGATATGAAAGAAAAGGGAGTCAGTGATAGCGTGACGGGGGACAGGACGGTTTGGAAGAAGAAAACGTGTTGCGCCGACCCCAAGTAACATGGGACAAGACAGACTGTATTTTGGCGAGTGTGCTCATGAACTCCACGACCTCATCCCACCGGCCCCCTTCTACCATCGGACATCTAGACGCACTGCAAGTTACCATCCTCACCTAGTTGCTATTCCACCAATTCGCACCAAGCGCTTCCAAACATCCTTTATAATGCGCACTGCAAAAGAGTGAAACTCACTGCCTGCGTCTGTGTTGCCGCAAACGCATACAACCCGAATCTCTTCAAAGTTAGAGTGAACAGGCTACTTCTGGGTAAGCTCACTCCATCGTCGACTTTGTCTCTGTCACCTCTGACCTAGACTAGAGTCAAGAGCAAACCCATCTCAAATAAAAAAAAATAAAAAAAAAGGGCAGGAAGATGATGATGATGATGAGCGGTCCAACCGCTAGTGCGTAAGGGGGCTTAGTATACATCCTATCTACAGCTAGCAGTGAGAAGGATACTTATCTCGGGTCACTGACTGTGCCTATATGCACTAGGTATGCAACGACGTACTGAACCGCATCGCACCAGGCAATGCAATCGACAGATGTTGTTCATGGGCCATGGCATAACACACCGACATATACGTTAGTTTTTTTTTTTTTTGTTGAAGCCAATCACCAAAGTTGATAGTGGGCAAGAATATAAAAAAGAAGAAAGAAAGCATTTTCAATTCAATGCCCTTCGATAAACACTGGTTTTAAATAGAAATACATAGACAGAAGTGAAAGAAGAGTAGGGATACTTTGGTATGAGTCAGACTCACGCACGAAGGGTTCCGTACCATGATCGCAAAAAACGGCAACAAAATCACGTTTGTTGTATGGGAGCCACACTCAAATATTTATTTTATTCTGTTTTTAGTATTTTTGTTATAGCGGCAACAGAAATATATCATCTGTGAAAATGTCAACTGTCTAGCTATCACGGTTCATGAGATATAGCCTGGTGACAGACATACAGACGGATCGTGAAGTCTTAGTAATATGGTCCCGTTTTTACCCTTTGGGTACGAAACCCTAAAAAGAGATTATTTACGCCACGCTCACGGGCTCACGGCTGTGGTGATGGTGTACTCGGAGTGGTTTTAGTTAGATAAAAATTCCACACTCTCTGGTCTTCTCCCCAAAAGTCCTGGCGCCTTTTGAAGATTACCCCAAATAGCAAAAAAATATATGACGCATGCCATAAAAAAACAATAAAAAATACCTAGGTAACCTACAAATAGAGAAAGTGTCGTCCAATAGGTAATATTATTATTCCGTTTAGACTGTATAATAATATACTTACAAACATTGCTATAAATGAGTCATTTTATAGCTGATAGCAAGCGAGCGTACAACATAATAATTAAACGCGATAGACAACGCCAATTAGTTCAGTTCCGTTCAACTCATTTTTATGGGCAGAGTATAGAGGGGTTTCAGGGTCATGCCTTTAAACAATGATCGCAGAATTGTATTTATTTATTAAAAACATTTCAAAACTATCATGGTTTCGCTGTGAGAGAGACGGAGCTATACAGGACCACAGATAATATAATACTAGATGCCTCATTGGGATGAAATTATGGAATATTAGGCTCTTAATTCATATTTCAAAGATTATTTGAACGGATCATTTAAAATTGATGCCAATAGGTAGATGGCGCATTTTTTAATTTCTGAGGCATTCCACTCGATAGTGCAAAAAATAGTAGTTTATGATACTGTTGCATAATAAGGGGTATTAAAACATGAGTGTGAGTTTAAAAACCGAGCCGTAGGCGAGGTTTTTAATAGTATTCACACGAATGTTTTAACACCTAGTTATGTGCAGTGTCATACACTATTTTATCTACACTCATACATTTTGGGATTGAACCTACTTAATAACTTTTTTTTTGCATTTTCCATGCCATAAAGTCGTGATAAATTCATCATATAATAATCTCGACTTTGCTGGTAAGAGATTATGAGTAATTTCCTTCGCCGCAAATAAAATGTTTGGCGGAGTCAAACTTTCTTCACATTCACTCATCAGACATTTTAAGCAAGAATTTAAAAAAACTCATGAAATTCAGTACAGCGAAACCTGCAAAACGTATGCATGGCGCCAAAACCCAGCACATCACCGCATTATCTGCGCATGCGCTAAGGCTTAGCACACGCACTGCGATATTTATTCGCGCGAATTTTTCCGCCCATTCTGCGACCTATGGAATTGTATGAAGCTGCTCGCATTGCGGGAAATAAAATCGTGCGGCAATAATACCGCATGAAATACGTGTTTCGCAACAGAATCTTAATTTAATTCGCGCGAATATTTTGAGCTCTATGAACAGGTAGAAAGAGAAAAAATTCGCGCGAATAAAAATCGCAGTGCGTGCTAAGCCTAAAGCGGGCATTGTCACAGACAATTTAAAATTGGAATCATTTTTTTTTATAATAGGTACTAAAATGGCATTACAAAAAAAATACTGATGAAAACTCCTTAGTGAAAAACTTCTTGGATTTGTCCTGTATAGTAATAGAAAAAAAATGTTTTATAGCATTATTTTGTTAGAGAAATAGTGTTATAATGAGATTCTATTTTTAAATTTCGGTATTGTTTATAAAGTATGTCAATATCCTATATCTATGGTCAATATGGTCAATATAAACTCGTTTTGAAGTTTATAATTCGAATATTACGATATGAGAGTAGATAATACTATAAAACGAACCTTTACTGTATTTAAAGAAAAAAATATTTACGAACCTAGTAAACCCTTATAATTGCAAGTCGCTTCTAACACCGTCTATCTATCACCGTGAAATAGATCACCGTTCGATATACAAAAAAAAATATATAACACTTATATGTTTAAATGTACATAATAAAAAAAATTGTAATGGCGCCCAAAACCCGCCATTTTTTTCTTTTCTAATTTTAATGTAGCCAGTGACCCAATCGACTGACGTAAGAATCATCAAAATCGGCAACGCGTTTGGTCTCTAGAACGCCACATAGGAACAAACATACATACATACATAGACTGATAAACACATTACCCTCCTTCGGCAGTCGGGTAAAAATATCAGATTAATCAGACGAAAAATCGGCACGGTTTCTTTCCTTTCTTTGTATGGGATGAGGCATCTGTATGCTAGTATTATATTATCTGTGGCCCAGTTCAACGATTGGCCTACGACATATATAACTTCTATTTTTTGCGATAGGTACGGAACCCTTATACTCAGACTCTTATTTATACAAATGTCGTCAAACGTTAATCTTCGAACGATATGGTGGGAATTAGACAGGCAAATCAAGAAATACCGGCGCATCGTGATGTGCCCAGGCAGATCCCGATCTGCCCAGTTCATCGATTAGCCTACGACATATACATGTCTACCATGATTCCACTATGTACATCGTTCGTGACATATATGTATGTAGGTGGATACGTCTCGGTGACGCCTTAGAAGGACATACAGACCTTGTTGGTGATGTTTTTTAAAACGGTCAGGTGCATCAATTAGTATCTACTTGCAGCCGACACACGTGTTCGAACTATGGCGAAGTTAAATGAGTAGTCTACTCTTAGCAGGTGGCATTCTAAGACATTTATTATAGGAGGCTTCAGTTTATACAAAAATAATGTTATTCTGTTTATTTATTTTAGGTTTTTGTATAAACATTTGTTGAACGACGTATAAAAATAATAATGTATAAAGTTAAAAAAAAACAGGACATTTTTGCCCCTCACTACGCATGTATTATGACATTAGACAATAGCCAATTTTACAGCTTGTGCAACCGATTTTGACTTCTATTGCGTTGGTGATACGACAAATGGTAGCTGTAGTAAACAGTTGGTTTTGGTAACAGGTTTATGCTTTTTATGTCATCCTTATGTTTACGGGATATAACTCAAAATCGGTTGAACGGACTGTAAACGATTTGGAAACGTGTCTAATGTTATTTCAAATGGAGTTATACATAATTATGTGCCCTTTAAGATGACGACTAACGCCAGCGACCTTGAGGGAACAAAACGCGCACTCGTTTCACACCCGCGCGACCCAAAATTTTGTAGTTTTTTTGTACTTTCCTTATTATTCTACGACTAAAAAAAAAGGCCTCAGATCAAAATGTAGATAATTAAATTGTCTTTGAGATGGTGTCGATTTCATTAAAATACGCCCAACGGTTTTGGTGCGATTGTCGTGTTTTTGTCCGTTTTTGACATAATTTTACAAATTAATTACACTATGTTATACGAATAAAACTCAAAATTTTCTAATATCAAATTATTAAGAAAAGGGTAGTATTTAAACGCAAATCAAAAAATATCCTTTTTCTATGCAATAAAATTCCGAATTCTCATCAAAATTACTGATTGCGCAGCAAAATATTCAACGCAAAATATCACTAAACACACTACAATTTATTTTCGCAGCGTACAGCGATTTTTCCTAAAGCAAAAGCTTTTTTATTAATGCACAGCTAATAATCTTAATGCACATCATACATGTTAACTCTTTTTCTTTTAAATCCATGGTTAAAGTTTTTACAATTACTATTTAACGACAATGTCGTCGACGGAGCCTCGCTGCGCGGGGCTCCTATTTCTGTCTAAAGGGTCTAAAGTAACCTAACACGAAGAAGATGACGGGAGCTGAGTTCGCTCGCTTTGCTCGCTCACTTCAGCTGCCGTAATCTTTTCGAACCTAACCTGTCCGTGTCGGGGTGCCCTAAGTTCCCGAGCTCGCTTCGCTCGCTCTTGGACTATTGACTTCTTGAAAATTAGGACAAATGTGATGAACAGGTTTTGTTGTACTTACTGGTTATTATGCGACTGAGATAGTTATTTTGCTACGAAATAAGGAAAATTTGCTGTGCAGTTAGTATTTCTGCTATGTATGTAGTATTTTTGTACAAAAATAAATTTAACTGTATTGCATTATGAGGAAAAAAGTAATGTCATATTGATGTATAATTTCGAATTATCTGCAGTTTGAGTTTTGCTAAACATTTAGTTTATTTGTAGTGAAGTAAGTTATTTGATGTTAAAAAGAATATAAATGATGAGTATGTATTGATAGACGATTATTTTATTTGATATGCAATTTATAATATCCCTTAAGAAAATGGTCTATGGTAACATATATTTTTTACAAAAAATTACGACAAGCCGTATAGACGTGATTCTCTTTTTAAAATCAAGGGAATCGGCGCCCCTGCGCTAGGAAATTATTCTGACTGCGGCTGTGAATAAAGTTTTCACAGTAGCCTAGTTTCGGCTCCTCCCTTAATGGGGTTTACTAATGGTAAACATAAAATATATTAATATTATTGGGCATAAATGTTTTGCCATAATAATAATCAAGCATATTTTATAAAGCACTAGCTGTTGCCCGCGGCTTCGCTTCGCAAAAATAGCCTATGTCACTCAGGAATAATGTAGCTTTCTATTAATTAAATATTTTTTTAAATTGGTCCAGTAGTTTCGGAGCCTATTCGGTACAAACAAAAAGCTTTCCTCTTTATAATATTATTAGTATAGATAATGTTATAAACGTTTACTATAATGTTCCCTGGAATAAAACAAACATGTTCGCCGCACCTTAACCAAATCCAATTGAGTCCTAACCAGTTTTTTTTTTGTTGGATAAATGCTCTATCAAACTGAACTACCACGGCATAGTGCAGTTATGTGGGACTCTAACCCACTAAATCTCTACGGTGTCCTCCTGTACCGCTTATGGCGGGAACACGCATAAGCACTCATCCGCGAACCCGCCGCAGCTGTTCGTTACCGGACGGTTCACTGATGCTTCACCAAAACAACATTGACATTTTTTTAGTTTACACAACCAACGTTTCGTATACTACTTATTTTAAAAACAAATTATTCCGCAAATGTTTCTTTTTTTTACAATGCTTCTCTTAACCAATGTTTCGGTTGATATTTAATCATTATTACATAGGTACATTTTCCATTTAATATTCAAATTCCTTTGGAAAAATCACGTTTATACTTGTCGGAGTATGTTTCTGTAGCTGATACAGTGATCCGCGCAGTGAAATTAAGAAAGCAACGTTGTTTTAACAGTTTAATTATTATGAGAAAGAAAAATATATACACATTACGACAAACAGTTATAGATGAGTGACAGCGTCAAATTATTGCAATGGCCAGTACTAAATCAATAATTGTTACCAATCTCCTTCACTCCTCCTTAACAGGCATTGTTACCGGCACCTCTTAACCTACCAGCACGTCTAACATTAATCTCACGCAACAGGACCCATCCCCATACCTCTTACACAGAACTCAAACTTCCCTTTCGTTAAGGGTTTAGTCATCACATCTGCAATCATGGACTCAGTCTCTACATACTTCAGATCTATGGTGTTGTTCTGTAAGGCTTCTCTGACAAAGTGTACTCTGAGATCAATGTGTTTAGTTCGTTTGTGGTGTGAACAGTTTTTAGCTATCGCCATAGCTGACTGACTATCACAGCTGAACTCAATTGTTTTCTGAAGACCAGTAAGCTCTTCAAAAAATCTCCTCAGAAACGTTGCTTCTCTTGCAGCGTTGGATAAACTTATGTATTCGGCTTCGGCGCTAGACAAAGCTACAACAGTTTGTTTTCTGCTTGCCCAATTCACAGATGCAGAGCCGAATTTAAATACATATCCCGAATAAGACTTTCTGTCGGTGATATCACCTCCATGATCTGCATCGACAAAAGCTTCAAGATCTCGCTCACATCGTTTGAAGTGAAGTCCAAAACTCTTGGTACCCTTTAAGTACCGCAGCACTCGCTTAGCTGCTTGCCAGTGTACTTCTCCGTAACAGCTATTGAACTGACTCAAGTAACTTGTGGCATATGCAATGTCAGGCCTTGTACATACTGCTAAGTACATGATCGAACCTAGCAACTCGCGGTAGGGAATATTTTTAGGTGACTCATAGTTTGCTTCTTCTGGTTTACTCAGTCTTAATCCAGGAACCAGTGGAGTACCTACTGTTTTGCAGTTTTCCATGTTGAACTTTGTCAATACTTTCTCTAAATATCCTTCTTGGTCCAACGTAACCGTATCAACCGACTGTCGAAGTCGCATTCCTAAAAACAGTTCCGCTTTGCCGAGATCTCTCATCTCGAACGTATCCATCAGTTCTTTCTTTATCTGTAACATTTCACTCTTGTTGTTCCAGAATATCAGGATGTCATCAACATACACGGCCAGTATGATTAATCTGTGTTGGCTTTTCCTAACATAGACACATGGTTCATTTCCCAGTTGTTGGAATTTCATGGTCTTCAATGCTGAATCCAACCTCTCGTTCCATGCTCGTGGCGCCTGTTTCAGGCCATACAAAGACCTCTTCAATAAACAAACAGTCTTCTTTTCCCTTCTCTTCGCACCCCTCTGGTTTCTTCATGAATACTTTCTCGCTAATGTATCCATTCAGGAAAGCAGTCTTCACGTCCATTTGATCAATATGCAGTTTCTTCTCTGCGGCTAAGGCCAAACATAAACGTAACGAGCTGTGCCGTATCACTGGTGAGTAGGTGTCTGAAAACTCGATTCCTTCTCTCTGTTTGAATCCTCTCGCTACAAGTCTTGCCTTGTATCTTTGTTTATTTCCAGCTTCAGACTTTATCTTGAGAATCCATTTAGAGTCAATCACATTCTGTCCAGATTCCCGTTTCACTAGCTCCCACGTCTTATTCTTCTTAAGGGCGTCTAGCTCCTCCCTAATTGCCTTCTGCCACTGCATTTTATTTTTCCCTGTTAGTGCGTCCTTCACCGATATAGTGTCGTCTAGATGTATAGGCTCACTGTCTACGTGATACAGAACTGCACCCGGAATCTCTCTCGGCGTCCTGTTTCGTACAGGATACCTCCGATCAGTCGCTTCCTCATTTGCTATTGCTCTAATCTCCTCCGAAACGGCTGTATCAGGAATATCTACTACTGAGATTTCTACCTCGTCTGCTGAGGTGTACTCCTCATCCTCAGACTGGAGAGAGCTTCTATCTCTGCCGCCACCTCCTCCTTGACGCGGCGGTTCTATTCCAGTACTGGGCTGCGCAGGTGGTGCCTCACCACTGAGTACGTCCGCTACTGGTACCACTAATGAAAGCCGAGATTTCTTGCCTTGGTTGCCAGCTGGAGTATTTTCAAAGAATACAACGTCACGCGCTCTGTGCACATTGTGTGTAACGGGGTCAACTAGTCTATACGCCTTTGTGTTCTCTTCATATCCTACATGAATAAGCTCCTTACTCTTAGGATCCCATTTCTTGCGTTTCTGGTCAGGAATATGCATGTACGCCTTACATCCAAAAACTTTTATGTGGCTTACATCTGTTTTCTTGCCAGTCCAGGCTTCTTCTGGCGTCATGTTTTGGACAGCGATTGTTGGTGAGCGATTCTTCAAATAAACCGCATGTCTGACGGCCTCCGCCCAGAAGCGCTCATCCAAATCTGCTTCCTGTAACATACTCCTGTTTTTCTCGCAAATTGTCCTGTTCGCTCTCTCCGCGCATGGGTTTATCTGAGGAGAATACTCAACAGTTAGTTGGTGTACAATACCATTCTCTTTGGTAAATTGTTTCATCTCCTGATTGACATACTCTTTCCCGTTATCTGTACGGATAGCTTTCAGTTTCTTGCCGGACTGTGTCTCTACGAGAACCTTAAACTCTTTAATTTTCTCTACGGCCTCACTCTTTCTCCTGAGTGCATACATGAAAGTCTTCCGCGTTTTATCATCAATGAGTGTCATAAAGTATTTAAAACCTGTAAACGATTCAACACTCATAGGTCCACAGATATCAGAATGTACGAGCTCCAGTACATCCTTGGCTCTAGAAGCCTTCTTCTTTGGAAAAGGCTGCCTAGTCTGTTTGCCTAATAGACAAGCAACGCATTCTAACGTATTATTAGAATCTGGGAAACTCACCCCGTTTGCTAACTTATCTCTCATTAGTTTTAGATTGCGTACTCCTAGGTGGCCCATCCTCAGATGCCACAACTCCAGTGACTCATCTTTGTTTACGCCAAGGGCCAGCGCCGCCGCCGGCGCCGTGCACTGTGGATAGTGTTTAAGTTTATAAATACCTCTCTCTTCCATACACCTAACAGTCACTTTGCCTTTCACTACGCAATCATCCAAGTCATATATCTCACATCCAGCCTTTGAAAATACTACTATCCTACCTCTCTTCACCAATGTACTCACGCTCAGTAAGTTCACTGACAGGTCAGGTACATACATAGCTCCTGCTACACATACATTCTTTCCATTTTTACTTACCACATCTCCTTTTCCTATACCATTTACTTTACCGCCATCCGCACATGAAATCTCTATCTTATCATGCTTTACATAGTTCCTCAACCACTCCTTATTATACGTCATGTGATCTGATGCTCCCGTATCCACGATGAACTCGTATCTGCTCAAGGAGCTAAACGTCGCCATGGCACTGTGCAGCGCTCCATCGTCCACAGAGTCCACCGCTGTATGCACTTCTGTGTGCATACAGCGTGTGTAGAGTTCGCCGTCGCCTTCTTGAGGGGATTATCCGGGCAGCCTCTAGCTTTGTGCAGCGTAGAATCACAAATGAAGCATTTCGTGGTCTTTTGAGATGGTGGTCCACGCTTCTGTCGAGATTTATAAGGTACTCTCTTGGATCTGGAGGTAAGGGCTGCTTCACTCTGGTTTGACTCACTATTACTTCGGTATGTAGTCAACTGAAGCAGTTTAGGTTTCACATAGTCTGTGGTAAGTGTAATTGTTGTGTTCTCCAGGGCTAGTTTCATGGGCATGAACTCTTCCGTCAGCCCCTGTAGCATCAAGGTGGCTAATAACTCGTCATCGATCTCTTTGCCAAGGTCGTTCAGTTGTTGGCTTACATTCATAACCTCTGTCACGTACTCGGGCACTGAGGTAAACTGCTCTAGTTTTATGCTTACAAGGCGGGATAATAATCTACACTTATTATTGATTCCCTTGTCTTCATACGCTGACCTCAGGGCGTCCCAGGCTTGTTTTGCCGTTTTAGCACTCTTCACACATGGACCTTGCAACTTTTGTTGATCATTAGACAAATCTTTGCTCTAGCCTTTTGATCTTTCTTCACAGCGTTCGCGTCTGCTATGTCTGGTTCGGCCTTGATGTAGTTCCATAGCTCATCATGAACTAACACGCACTCCATGTCAAACTTCCAGTTTGCATAATTTGAACTACCATCTAGTCGCTCTATCGACGGTAATCCACCCGAACTAGATGACGATTGCTGCGCGCTATCGCCTGTTGCAAAGGTTTTTGTGGACATTATTGTACAGATTTTTCTACACTTTTCTTCTCAAAGTTGCACAAATTCTTTTCGGTGCTGACTCCATAACCTGTCGGAGTATGTTTCTGTAGCTGATACAGTGATCCGCGCAGTGAAATTAAGAAAGAAACGTTGTTTTAACAGTTTAATTATTATGAGAAAGAAAAATATATACACATTACGACAAACAGTTATAGATGAGTGACAGCGTCAAATTATTGCAATGGCCAGTACTAAATCAATGCTTGTTACCAATCTCCTTCAATACTAAATATAATTTAATATACATTTTCAATACCAGCCACTGATCGGTGATCATAACGGTATTGTTTTGCATAATTTTATTGAACTTTAATGTCGCTTCTGCATCGTCGCCGGCGCTGTGGGAGGTGCAACCCCGTTGCTCTTACGTAACAAAGGATAGGTGAGCTGTAAAGGCTGAAGCTGGTCGCCGGCGACCAGCAAGCCGAAGCTGCGGAGGTGAGCACTTGTTTTGTTACAGCGGGCAGGGGTTGCTCTCCTTTCGCGACTCTGGTTTTTGTATACAGTCTAGTGGTACCAGCCAAAAGAACGTGAACAGATTCATCTTCGCTTCACTGTGGCTAACTAAGACACGGCTACTGAGTCCCCTCGCCTCGACGATGCGGGCACCCACCGGGAAGGAATTGAGTCCTAACCTAACATTCAACATAAAATTATTATGACGAATAAAAAGAATGCCTTAAAAATACAACTCAAAATAATGCCAAAACAAATTAGACCAAATGACGGTTATGCTAAACTTCGCATTATGCCAAAGTATTATTATGCCACAGTTTTATTATGCTAATAAAGGTTATGCGAAAACGTTATGCCAAACAATATTATGCCTTAACACTTTATACCAAGTGGGGGACCCTTTTAATGGTACCTATTCGGTGTTTTTTTTAGCCAATATCTCAAACTACAGTTAATTTTAATTCTAATGCCCTCAGATCACACAGAAAAAGGCTACTTCCCGTTCGCGAATGACTCTCGGCTGGCTGACTACGCGGCTGATATGAAAATCATTGAGTCTATCGTCATATTTCATGTAAGTACAGATTGTAGTCCTTTATAGTTATGCAAGGCTAAGGTTCATCATCATCAGCAGTCCACTGCTTAACATAGGCCTCTCCAATCCAATCACACGCCATTAATTAAAATTTTCGGCCACTCTTATTCAGCTGTTACCAGCCCTCTTAAGATTGTCGCTCCACCTAGCCTGAGGGCGTCTCACCTTTAACCAATCCCAAGAGAAGAATATGACACATTTGAGTGCCCCACCCAAGTGCCAATACACGTGCGCACTTTAGAGGACCTAATGAATGCCACTTATGCTGCAATTGGCTTGGCTGCCCACTGGTCCCAAAATATTTGAAGAGTTTCCATCGAATCGAAAATAAAAAGGAACATTTTGCGGACTTGAGATTAAGGCGATATATACACCCAATGCTAACGCAGTACTGGCCGTGCACCCGCTCTTTGCCAAAATATCAAAATTGAACCTCCTTTTGAACAGTTTTGTTTGCAAAATATTATTTGATTTACATATGCTGTGTTAGTTATGAAGAAATACCAGCCATCAAATTTTCTGTGTAAAAATATTTTTAAACATCCAAGTCGTTATGGTGGAGTTTCCAAAAGTTGCGAAAATTATCGTGTTGTTAATTATTTTTTTAAAGCAAAACTATTAGTTACACGTAAAAACCTTGTGTTCAAAATTATGTACATGAATCAGTAACAAATATATAATTTTTTCAAACCTTTTAACCTAGCCGTTACTAAGGAGTATGCTTTAGAAAGTTGCCGTTTTACGGCACTAAAGCGTATGTAGGCCCTTAAAGAACACGTGTATTCCAATAGTCATGATTTTTCTGCTAATATCGCAGGCCACTTAAGAACACGTGTACTCCACCGGTCATGATTCTACTGCTAAAATGGCTGCCCATTGCAACTTTTTTTTTTTTTTTTTTTTTTTTTCTGATAAAGTACCAAATTTGAATACTTTATTTCAATTACAATCTAGCCTTATTGGCTAATTAGTAAACAAATTTCACCTAAACTACTACGTAAATATAATTCTAAGAATGCGTCCATTAACACTTACTTAGTTTTTATTAAGGCGAAGACACTTTGTTCATGTGTTCTTTGAAAGCAGCACTTATCACTACATTTGTTTATTTGTCACTAAAAAAAAAAAACTACACTAACTCGAACGGTTTCGTCCGTTTCAGTCTTCTTACTATATTAGTAATGTCAAGAAGCTGGATAGCCTCAACATTCACATGGTGATGAAGTCTATTTTCGTGAGCTTCTGCGTATTTTTGTATTACTCGGTCCACGACGTCCATGTTTAGGTCTCGATGTAGGTCACAGTTCCGAATGTACCAGGGTGCATTAACTATGTCCCTGAGTACTTTGTTTTGGAAACGTTGGATGATCTGGCGATTGCTCTTACTGGTACAGCCCCAGAGCTGGATACCATAAGTCCATACTGGCATCAATACCTGTTTGTATAATAGGACTTTGTTGTGTACTGATAGTGGGGAGTGTCTTCCAAGTATCCAGTACATTTTCTGGTAGCGTATTTTCAACTCAGATCTCTTTTTCTTGACGTGTTCTTTCCAGCGCAGCTTGGCGTCAAGATTCATACCAAGATATTTAGCTGTATTAGAGTATGGAACTTGTTGGCCATTAATAAATACAGGAAAATGTTGTGTTCTTTTATTGGTGAAGTCAACGTGAATCGACTTGCTTTCGTTAAGCTTAATTCGCCATTTTTTAGTCCAGGTTAGAATTTGATCAACCGCTTTTTGAACTTTTTCCACAGCTTCTTCATGATTATTACCTATTGCCATAATAGCAGTGTCATCGGCAAAAGTGGCAATAGGATTATTTTCTGTAACTGGGATATCACTGGTGTACAGTAGGTATAAGATCGGACCTAATACACTTCCCTGTGGCACGCCAGCATTGATGGGCCTTGTCTCTGAGTAGGCGTCTTCATATCGAACGCGGAATGCTCTGTTTGATATGTATGATTCGAGGATGTCCGTAAACTGTCTCGGTAGCATACTATTTAGTTTGTGGATGAGACCTTCGTGCCATACTTTATCGAAAGCTTGTGCTACATCAAGGAATATAGTGGAACAAACTTTCTTTTCTTCTAGCGCTGTTTCGATATAATTGGTAATCCTGTGAACCTGGTCAATAGTTGAATGTTTGTCTCTGAAGCCAAACTGGTGATCCGGAATAAGATTGCCATTTTCTATAACTGGTTTGAGCCTTTTTAATAGTAGTTTCTCAAAAAGTTTTGCTATTATTGGTAGTAAAGATATTGGTCTATATGAAGTCGGTTCCTCTGGTGGTTTGCCAGGTTTTGCTATCATGATTATTTCAGCTACTTTCCACAGATCAGGTACATACTTTAATCGAAATGCAGCATTGATAAGAGTGGTCAGTTTTACAATCGCCTTGCGATTCAAATTTTGAAGAATTTCACCTGTTATTAGATCGTAGCCGGGTGATTTTCTTGGGTTCATATGATATCTAATCGTATTTGATACTTCTTTTGGTGTAACGAGCTTTATTTCTGAGGTGTCACTTTGTACTTTTGGTGGGCAGTTCATAATTTCAGCGGAGTTCAAAGATTCCACGTTGGGTTGAAATATGAGCTCCAGGTACTGAGCAAATCTGTCAGCTTTTTGTTGATTGCTAATAGCCCATTTCCCATTTTCTGCCCTTATAGGAGGGATTTGTGTGATGGGTCTTTTTATGTTCTTTGTCACTTTCCATAATGAGTGATCTGACTTACAATCAGCAGATAACTGGCGTAAATAGTTATTCGTTAACGCGTTATTATGACTTATTATTTCCCTTTTAAGACGTTTAGTCAAATTGTTAAGTTCAGTTTTATCTTGAGGGCTTCTGGTTAGATGCCATCTTCTTCGTTGCCTTCGTTTTAGCATAATAAGATTCATGATGTGTTCAGGGTACACAGTTCTCTTTATGAGTTTTGGTTTCTCAGGTGTATTTTTCCAAGCTGACTGTTGTATATTTATGATAAATTTACTAACTTCTGAGTCTAATTGTTCAGGGGTTTTGAGCTGAACTCTTAATTCTATTCTATTATCTAGGTCTAGTCTAAAACTATCCCAGTCTGTAAACTTGTTGACTAGTATGGGTTGTTTCTCATTATGCAGTATACGTCTACTTATTGTCAGCAGAATAGTAGAATGGTCCGAGTTCATGTCATGACCCTCTTCTATAATAAAGTCACCTCTAGATATATTCTTACAGATGAAGAAATCGATTAGGTCCGGGATCCTGTTAGGGTCTGTGGGCCAGTAGGTTGGTTTCCCTGTAGATACAGCTTCACAGTTTAACTCTTGTATGGCTCTATATAATTCCCGGCCTTTGGTATTTATGAGTCGGGATCCCCAGTGCTTATGCTTGGCGTTGAAATCACCGCCCACAATAAATCTCTGCCCATGTTGACTTAGGAAGTTTATATATTCTTCTTGTTTTATGGAGTGTCTTGGAGGGGAATACAATGCAGCTATCGTGAGAGGGTAAAGGTCACACTTGACTTGTACTGATACTGCTTGTATTTCTGGATGTTCGTACTTCATTTCTTCGTGGTGATGGAGATTTTCTTTTATTATTACTGCACTGCCACCACTGGCACTATTGCTAGGATGTAATGCATGGTACACTTTATATCCTCTGAAGGTAATGTGACATTGTCTGGTGAAGTGAGTTTCTGACACCAGACATATGTCAATATTTTCGATATTTAGGACTACCTGAAGTTCTTGTTGATGCTTAAGTAGTCCATTAGCATTCCATGCCATAATTTTAAGTGTTGTATTCATTTTTTATTTGATTTATTAACAAGGCCAGTCTTGGCTCCTTTTTCTAATTTCTGTAGTCGGCCATCAAATGATGACATAATTTTAATAATTTCATCTAATTTTTCTGACAAGTTAGATGGTGTTTGGTTTGTATTGTTCACAGTGTTTATTGAGTGGTCTGGTTTAGCAGTGGCTTGTGCGTAAGTAATTTCTTCACTTCTAACACGTGCTGGTGCTTTCTTTGTAACAACTCGCTGCTGAGCAGACGCTGATGAATTTTTGATAGTTTTATTTTTTATGTTTTGCATTTCTTTGGCAACTAAGCATCCTCTGTAGTTAGCTGGATGTGCTTCACCACAGTGCACACATTTTGGCTTCTCCTCTGCAGGTTTATTGCAGTCTCGAGTGAGATGTTTTCCTGTACACTTAACGCATCGCGGTTCCTTAGAACAATATTTATGCGTGTGGCCATACGCCTGACACCTTTTACATTGTGGTACGAGCCTAGATATTTTGATAGGCTGAACTTCAACTTTACATCCTAGTATAGATTTTATACCGTAGATTTTACTAATATCCTCGTCATTGTTAAAAGTTAACATGAACATGTTGAGAGGCTCTTTCTTCTTCCAGCTGATTTTATTAGCTGCATTTAATATTTTTAAAGACTTGTTTTGAAGGTCTTCAATGATCCTTTCTGGCTTACATGTGTAATGCAGATTTTTAACCATTACTCTTATAGGCCTTTCCTGTTTGTTTTCATATGAGTGCCACAAATGGCCACTCTGTGTTATTATATTTCTAAGTGATTTATAGGTGTCCTCATTGAGGGCATTGATTTTGACACATTTACCATTCATGATTTTAGTGTTAAATGCATCTCCTTGGAGAGTAGTTGCTATGGTATCGAAGAATGTTTGATAATCTTCAATACCATCCACTATTATAGGTGGAGGGGGTGGGACCTTCTTAGTTCTAACGTTCTTGGTGAGTACTGAGTCTGATTTTTGAGGTTCTTCCGCTTGAGTAGGTGACGAGCTCATTTTTCTTTTCTTTCTACTTTTAACCCTTATCCACTCGGTTTCCTTTGCCAGGTCTTCTTCATCTGTGCAGTATTCTGAGCATTGGGTCGAATGCTCTTTTGGGATAGCTTGAGTTTTACCGGATGTAGCTTCTCTTTCATGAGTGAGACTCATAATTTGTTTTTGCAGTTCGTCAATTTGAGTCTGCATTTTTTGAATAATTTTACGAAGATTAGCATTTTCTTCTTTTTCTTCAGCGTAAGCTTTGAACAAAAGATGTTCATTCTCCGTGTTGAGCTTGATTGGTTTATTAGACGACATTTTAATGATAGTAAAGAGCTTCGCCTTAACAATTGTTTACATTACCTTGCCTTGCAGCGACGACGATTGCGTCATCGTAGCGGCCCGCGGCCACCGGCCGAAGTGTAATGTTTCGCTGCGTTGACACTTTGCACTTTTTAATTAGAACACGCGTAACGCGACTGTTCTGTACAGTAGACCAAGCGGAATGATTTAAGGCGTAGATTGCAACTTAAGGCGTAGATTCCCTTTAGTAGCTGATTTTAAAATGAGAATCACACCTAAACGGCTAGTCGTAATTTTTTGGAAAAAATATATGTTACATTCGACCATTTTCTTGATAAATTGATCTAAGAAAATTTCGAATTTTATTCGTATAACATAGTGTAATTAATTTGTAAAGTTATGTCTAAAAGGGACAAAAACACGACAATCGCACCAAAACCGCTGGGCGTATTTTAATGAAATCAACACCATCACAATTCCACCATAATCATTTTTTTTATAAAGACATAGAATAATAAGGAAAGTACAAAAAACTACAAAATTTTGGGCCGCACATGTTTGAAACGAGTGCGCGTTTTGTTTCCCCAAGGTCGTTGGCGTTAGTCGTCGTCTTAAGTACTCGTGTACTCCAACGGTCATGATTCTACTGCTGATATGGCCGGCCCATTGCCACTTCAGCTTGCTTATTCTGTTAGCTAACGACAACTTTGGTTCGCCGCCTGAGTTCTGCTTCAGTTTTGATGACTTAGAGCGAGCCTTAGTGCGAGATTTTAACGTAAACAATAAACGTTATCTTATGTCAATTTTTATACAAAAAACAAGGTTTTTCTCTTAGAGGTTTACTGTCACACCAACTTCCGTTATCTCAATCGAGCACTAGTAAAAAGCAGTGGCGGCTGGTGGATCATAGTAGTGGTAGTGCACTTTGCCGTCTCACTGGGTAATTGTGTAAGATTTGCTAAAATTCACAGGAGCCTATGTAAATCGGCAGACCATCTCGCTAGCGACTTCTAATTCGACGCCAACGCCATCTAGTTACGTCGTTGTACAACTTTTAATGTTGGTACTCGACCCTAAGATAAATTTCGTTCGTCAAATCTCGCCCGCTCTCGGTAATCTTCGGTTCGCTGGTGCGGCGCACGAGAATGGTCATATTTCGCCGTACATTTTCTATTGAACTATCTCTGTCTCACGCGCCAGGCGTTTTCGCTTGTTTCTCATAGAATTATATGAACTCTCGCCGTGCGCTATAGCCTAGCGCACGGGGAGTATTTTTTACAGCAATATACGTCTTATTACTTTAGCAAAGAGCTTAAATTTGTTCGTCATAATTTCGTAAATATTGAATAGATCGTTAATCAGATATTATTAAACATTTTTATTTTATTTCTAAACCTTTTTAAATCTGGCAGTTCAGTGCACGAGTGAACTTAAAGTACAGCCGCCTCTGGTAAAAAGTCGCCACAAGCCCAAGAGCCCTTTTCATAGTTCAGTTGTGAAAGGCGATGCTTAACCTGTATTATTTATTTTTTGTAAATGAAACGTTGTGTTGACAGGGTATGTCAGGGGAGACATGGCCAGAAAAGCTGAATTACACAATACGGATGAAGGGCGCCTTCCATACGGAAACGTACGAGTCTATGGATGATACACCGGGACCTCACAGAATGTTTGGTAAGATATAATCAACACTATTTTATGTTATACTGCCTACTACTACTTACTACTGCCCCAAATGAGCAGAAGGCGTCAATTAATGTTGTTCTTCACATACTTCTAACATAAAAATTATACTAAATGCCAGCTAACAGAAATCGTGGTCATAAAAAGAAGGAGCGAGATGACGCGAGACTCATACTTCACTGTCCTACTCGCACTTTTTATGACCGCGACTAAGTTTTGGCGTTAGTACGCACTGCGGTTTATATTCGCGCGATTTTTTTTCCGCCCATTCTGCGACCTATGCGATTGTATGAAGCTGCACGCATTGCGGTAAAAAAATCGCGCGGAAATAATACCGCAAGTAAGCCGTGTTTTGCCACAGAATACACCGCACCGCAATATTTTGAGCTCTATGAACAGGTAGAAAGAAATAAAAATCGCCCGGCATTTTATCTGCAGTGCGTGTTAGTTAGATTTCAGTAGGTATACGGATAAAAATTCGCGCGAATGAAATCAGCGCGGCTAAAAATCGTAATGCGTGTTAAGCCTTAAATATGGTTAAATTAAACAATTCAACCTAATTCAAATTAAATAATAATCTTTAATAAAAAAAATATCTTGTATAGGTACTACTTCTGCTGGTAACAAACTTAATTATGTACTTAAAAACAACTTTTCAGCCTAATTTCTTGGTAAGAAACTGTGCACACAATACAGTACCCGTTGACCATGGCAACACATGTTCCACTTATGTGTAACCTCCACATGACTTTGCAAGGTCAATCTTAAAAAACTGCAACGTAAGCCTGTTGCAGACGATGTGCACTACTGAATATACAATAATTAATATTATTGCAATAGTTTTTTAAAGGTCTTAAAACAAGCATATCGTCAGAATTTGAGGTACCTACTTACTTTAAAAAAAATATTTCTTCTAAGGGCCGATTTCACCAATGAAACTAATCGCGATTAGTACAAAACTCGGTTTTTGCAAATACAACGTTCTGATTGGTTGAGACCTCTGAGAAACTACCAATCAGAACGCTGTGAAATCGGCCCTAACTCAAGACTGTTTGTTTCCTTTTCGCGTCTTAACGGATTTAATTTAAATGCAACTTTGCGCACGGGAAGACCATGACCTGGATTGAGTTTACCAAATCAAAATAATTAAAAAAAACTATTTTCCAATATTAATGTAATCAGTGATACTCGCAAGGTTAAGACGAATCGATTGACGTAAGAATCATCAAAATCGGCTAACGCGTTTGGTCTCTGGAACGCCACATAGGAACAATTGAATTATTGATTGATTGATTGGGCAGTCGGGTAAAAATGTTGGGCACGTTTTATTTCTTTTGACACGTAAACATAATAATAATAATAAAGTAAGGACGATTTAATGCGTTGAAATATCATGTGACGTCACGCCATTAGTTCTCTTTATACTGACATAGTGACGTCACAAGCCCCCACTCCTGAACTTTGATGCGCTTTATCTTTGTATTTTTTTATTGATTTGGTAAAGTAAAAAATACGTATCCAATATTATTTGATAATCTCACTGACGGACCAAATAGATTTTTTTCTACCAGGAAACATCCCTATTAAGTTAGGTGGATTTTTTGCATATACTGATAACGTTCTTAAAAGGGCCGTTTGGGATCGGTCTTGATAAAGAACGGTTCGTGCCATCGCGGTGAAAGGATTTGACATGTAACTTCTGCGTTAGCGAGTGCTAGGTGTCCAGGGTTCGCCGAACGAATGCCCTGGAAGTCACTGAACTGCCCCAGAACCCAAGTCACGGGGTCTCATTGCTAAGGAAGAAAATTTGGTTCAAATAAATCTCACTAGATGGCGCGACATGTACACACAATTCAATAGAATAGTTTGTAAAATTAACATTTTCTGGAATTCAACATAAAAATTGTATTCTTGTTTAATCAACTCTCCTAAGTACAAAATTATGGAATATTAGGCTCTTAATTCACATTTCAAAGATTGTTTGAACGGATCATTGTAAAATTGATGCCAATAGATGGCGCATTTTTAAATTTCTAAAACTATCCACTCGATTGTTTAAATTTGCATTGTAATGGTGCTCCCACACTGCTGTTCAAAAATGTTTACAAACATTAGTAAACAGACATTTTCCTAACATTTGTCCAGTAAATGTAGTGTTAGAAAATGTTTGTAAACATTTTTGAACAGCAGTGTGGGAGCACCATAACACATTGTGATGCAAAAAACTGTAAAAACGTGCAAAAAATAGTATAAAACGAACCTTCACTGTATTTAAAGAAAAAAATGTTCACAAATCTAGTAAACCCTTTTACTTGCAAGTCGCTGCTAACACCATCTATTGCCGTGAAATGTGATCAAACGCGATTGACGTACTTACAAAAATAACAAGATTAATCAGATGAAAAACGCTAGTTACGTCGGCACGGTTTCTTTGTATGGGATGAGGCATCTGTATGCTAGTATTATATTATCTGTGCCCAAGTATATGTGTAATTCCAACTTCGCCAAATAGGGCTCGAGGGAACAGCGGCACACCCGTGCATGTGTTGCTGAGTCGCAAACCATGCTGTCCTCGTTGCCCTAAAACATACAACCAGGGTGATCTATGCGCTGCCACCGACGACGCCGTGTATGTGGCTAAGTTTTGGGCCAAATAAGTTTGAACCACCTGTCGTGCCAGCGACACGAAGAACAAGTTAACTGATAACGTTGTTAAATGAATACATACTTAGATAATTTATCGAGTACATAAGAAAGTGTTCTGCAATATTGAACCAAATAGCACTATCAAGTAGATAAAAAAAACCAGGGCATTAACAAACCTTCCCAAGCATGATCTTTGGCGCACTTTTTTTTTTAATTATTTTGTCCTTTATTCACTTTTGAGATCCGCAAGAGAACCAGGGTTACCGACATAGCCCGAAGAATTGCCAAACTTAAGTGGCAGTGGGCAGGGCACATTGCTCGCAGAACGGATGGCCGATGGGGCAGAAAGGTTCTGGAGTGGCGACCGCGAACCGGAAGACGTTGCGTTGGAAGGCCTCCCACCAGGTGGACCGATGACCTGGTGAAGGTTGCGGGACGCACGAGACCGGTTAATGTGGCGACGCTTGGGGAGGCCTATGTCCAGCAGTGGACGTCTTTCAGCTGATATGATGATGATGATTCACTTTTATATCTTATTAATTACTATTTAAAATATTCAACATTAAAATATATAAAATATAGTGGCCCACCGGTATCGCGAGCAGGGTCCAAGCTAACGGCGGGCGGTCAGGGCTCCAGAGAGAGGAACCTCCTTACAATACTAGCTGTCCGTCCAGAAGTACTGCTTTCTGAATCAAGGCCTTGACCCAGCTGCCTAGCGAGAGCCTCCTTATTATTCCATTTATTCATTACTTTCACATATTCTTTACATTTTAAATATCTATACTAATACCAATACTAATATATTAATATACTAATATTACTAATCTATACTAATATTATAAAGAGGTAAAATTTGTAAGTTTGTATGTAGGGGGTAATCTCTGGAACTAATGATCCAATTCTAAAAATTTTTTCACTGTTAGAAAGCTACATTATTCCTGAGTGCTATAGGCTAACATATAACATCACGCTACGACCAATTGGAGAGGAGCATAAATGAAAAATGTTGCAAAAACGGGCAAGAATATTACTTTATAAGGGGTTTCCGTTGCGTACGCTGCGTAAACGTAGGTGTAGGGTAGTTGTAGGGTAGTTGTAGCGTAGGTGTATGGTATGTGTAGGGTAGGTAGGATAGGGTAGGTACGTAGCCAGTTGACGGGAGCGAAGCCGCGTGGGACAGCTAGTTATCCTATAAGAAAATAAATAAAAATCATTTAAAAAATAAGAATTATAGTAGAAGATTTTCAAAAAAAAAAATAGAGGCCCTCAGGTATCTGGAACAGGATCCAAGCTACCGGCGGTCAGGGCTCCAGAGAGAGGAACCTCTTAACCATACGAGCCGTGTCCAGAAGTACTGCTTTCTGTATCCAGCCCTTGACCCAACCGCCTAACGAGAGCCTCCTAAGATCTTGGTCGAGGCTCGTGGCTATTAAGCCATTGGCTGACACGACTATCGGTACAATGATCGCTGAGACCACATCCCACATGTTGACAACCTCGCGAGCCAAGTCAAGATATTTATAATTCAGTCTTTATAATTCAGATGTTTTATAACTCCTGCTGTTTATTACGACTTAAATAATAATAATAATAAATAATAATAAATTTATTCATAAACTTAGGACTAGATACATTGCACGGTTAAGTGAGACAAGTATTATAGAAAGGTCTTAATCTAGTTAGTGGGTGCAGTACTGTCCTTCTAGATAGGAGATGAAATCACCTGTGTTTAGAAGAAACAGATTGCGATCCCCTGTCGTAAAAATAAGGGTTGACTTATATTCTGAACATGCTGTCAACATTTCATTATTAAAATCAATTAACAAAATAAAATAAAAATATAATACTTAATTGAATGTCAGATAAGAATTAATAATTAATAAAATAAATTACAATGATCAATCAACAAAAAATAGAAAATTATATAAAAAATATGTTCAGAGTGATTGTGAGTAGTGTATTTGTATTAGTGTAGTGTGTATTAGTTTTCTATGTTGTGTGTGATGCATGTTTGTGTTAGCGTGATCACTTCTTTAAGAGTTCTTCTTCATATTGGATTTGCTTATCTTTCTCGGCTTTCACGAGGTTTCCAATTCCCATCATTTATTATTATTATTGATAGGGTCGCATTCGACCACCATCTCAACTGAAAAGCGATGATGTGGTCGACGATTAAGAATGCTTGCTTATTTATGATATTAATGTTTTCTTACCTGCAGGCTACAAATATGGAACATTTATGCGCATCCAATGGGCGGTCGACACAAGCTATATCAAACTACTGACTGGCAATGAAGTACCTCAGGTGAGTTTATTTTATACATTACACTCAGAGATAAATAATAAACTTTGCTTCCGGTTAAACAATGTTACGTGCTTGACCGAACATTGATTTATTCAACTGTTTATAAATAAAACCTCAAGGGTAAGAACAAATGTAACAGGTACTGCTATTATATATATATATATATATATATATATATATACGTATAAGTTGAGCAGTGCTGGCCCAGAGGTATCAGCCGCGACTTACAAGTTGTAGGTCGTGGGTTCGTGCCCAGGCAGGTAAATTATTTCATCACCACTGCTCTCAAAACGGTGAAGGATAACATCGTGAGGAAACCGGCATGTCCTAGAACCAAAAAATCGAAGACATGTGGCATCCACCAACCCGCACTGGGCCCGCGTGGCGGATTACGGCCCATTCCCTCTCACAGAGAGGAGGCCTGTGTCCCAGCTGTGGGAAAATTAATAGGCTGATGATGTGATGTGACGTAAAAGTTATTGATGCAACAAGACACCAACAGTTTTCTAAAGAACCCGTATAGTATAATGGTGTTGCACATTATACAATAGTAGGTAATATTAGTCACCAGCATTTAAAAAGGGGCGTTGCATCCGCATCCGCTATAAAAATAGTCGTCGAATACGTAACATCCCCATTGACTGCAATCGGTTCCATAATAATCATGTATATTGGCCCAGTTATCACGCATAAATTGGTGTAAAACCCGAAAACGCGAAAAAAAATCTCAAAATGCGTTGTGGCTCCGTTCAAACGAACACTGCGCGAATTTTGTGTTGTGATGCAACATAAACACGTATTTTTTTCAAGGTCGCTAGTAACAAACATATGGGGTCTAAACCAAAATCCAAGATGCCGCCGACGAACATTTGCTAACTTTTCGTCATGGGCGTCCCTTTCGTTGTTTTTGGGGTCGCCTATAACGAATATGGGGTCAAAACAAAAATCCAAGATGACGAATCTTGGATTTATTTAGCCTCCTAACTTTAGCAGGAGACTTAAATCAAAAGCCATCATTTCTGATATATCATATCATATCTACGTACTTATTGTGAAAAGGGCAAGGACACTTAAGTCTGAAACGATAAGTAATATGTGAGCTATTATTTGTTTAGTACTTGGTTGCTATTGGATACATTAACATACCTATCTACATAAGTGTGTGTGTATAGAGAGTAGTAAATAACTTTCAATTTATCAAAGTAAATAACTTTCAATTTATCAATACTGGGAAGCCGTTCGTCAAAGTTAGCTACTTTTTGATCGCGGTTACGCCCACGTAAAGTGTTTAAGGCGCCCCTCCCCGAGCAAAACGCCGCGCTAGTCGTTTTTGTGCAGTTTTTAAGAGCACAAAAACTTACTAGCTTTATTTAAAAAGAAATATCAATTAATAAAAATACATTAAATTTCTACATAATGTTGATTCTAAAATTGTAGTACACTTTTTTTTAAAGAGGTATATGTTTCACTAATCCCCTTCCAACAAAACCATAAAAAGGTGAAATAATTATTGATAGCATGCATCTCCTCGTTAAGTGTTCATTAATTATTTTTTATACTAACACTAATGGATAGACAATTTGATAACGAACATTTTGTAAGTTTTAAAACACCAATATTCGATTTTATAAAGATTTTATTCTAAAATCTGGGCGTATTCACTACCGTAATTCATGCGCCAACAGTGCCGCTAGGCCAATAGGTGCTCATATCTCATGCTGATTTTTTGGTCAGGGTACGGCCTTAATGCAAATTGAGCCCCAAGGGCACATATCATCAGGATATAAAAAAACTTTTTTACAAAAAAATACTACCGACTTCCAAATAAGAAAACTACAAAGTGAAAAATAACTTTAATTTTGAAAGTTGGTGTCTTTCGTAGAAACCATTTTTTTGCGTTATGGACACCGACTTCCAAAAATAAAGTTATTTTTCACTTTGTAGTTTTCTTATTTGGAAGTCGGTAGAATTTTTTTGTAAAAAAGTTTTTTTATTTTTCACTTTTTAGTTGAACCTACCAAACCTAATAGGCGAGTTGTTTAGTAAATTTCTTATAACGCCAGAATAGGTTACCCGAATATCATGAACCTTGAACAAAACCGACCAAATGAGAGATCAGCTTACCCCTTAAGAGCGAACTGGCGTGATGTTATGTTATGAAATGGTATAAACAACAAACAGACATGCAATTGCAGCAGTCCCTAAAGATTTGCCGTTATTTATTGAAGAGTTCTGTTGTATATCTTCGAAGTTCTTCATCAGATCTTCACCAAATTAAAATAGGACCAATTTCGAAACATACTCTTTCAAACAAAAAAAGAATTTTCCAAATCGGTCCACAATTGACGGAGATATCGATGAACATAAACAAAAAAAAAAACATACAAGAAGTCGAACATAGAACCTCCTCCTTTTTCGAAAGTCGGTTAAAAAGTATCCTTTGTCCTTATCCAGGTTACCCGTGTTCCAAGTTTTGTACGAATCCTTTCAAAGACGTGAAGTGGTAACAAACAGACAGACAATCTTACTTTCGCATTTATGATTTGGATACCGACCGAGTAACCGTTAGTTAAAGCTAATTCTGTTTGAGTAATTAATTGATAACAGTTGATCGATAAAAAATATTTATATTGCCATCCTTCACTCAAATGTTGCATTAAAGTAATAGCGAACTAAGTTTGTTTTTGAATGACTGAAGCTATTGCAAAGGTCTACATGACTAAACAAAATAATTTCATTAGCAATGAACAATAAGTTTATGAGGATTTTAAGCAATGAAAAATCAGTTAACCAGTGTGTGTTGCCAGTAATGACATATGGCTCTGAGACGTGGTCGCTCACAATGGGCCTCATCAGAAAGCTTACAGTCACCCAAAGGGCAATGGAGAGGGCTACGCTCGGAGTTTCCTTGCGTGATCGATCAGAAATGTAGAGATCCGCAAGAGAACAAGGGTAGGGTTACCGACATAGCCCGAAAACATGCCAAACTTAAGTGACAGGACACATTTGCTCTCAGAACGGATGGCCGATGGGGCAGAAAGATTCTGGAGTGGCGACCGCGAACCAGAAGACGTTGCGTTGGAAGCCCTATCACCAGAAAGACCGATGACTTGATGAAGGTTGCGGGGATCCGCTGGATGCGAGACGCACGGGACCTATGTCCAGCAGTGGACATCTTTCGGCTGATATGATGATGAGGGTTTTAAAAACAACTTATGTCGTGTAGCTTGGCTTATCCCTTCTTTCTACTGAACCATTTGTATCTACTCCTACCGTTGATCGTGGTATCGGTCCCAATAAGAATAGGAGAATAGCTGTGGTGGTACAAATATTTGTGCTAGCAAGGCTGCTTCAAAATAAAGCCAGCCAGAAATTTGTCGATGGAATTTTGAAATGTTGTAAAGGACATAATAATATTACGTGAAGGATTATATTGAGCGGCTTGTGGTCCAGGGTAGAGTGGAAGGAACTAGACCGCGCGCCAGGTCTCCCATGCGATGGATCGACCAGATCAAGTCTGCAGTGTGTGGTCCATTCCATGAGTGCACACGAGTAACAGATGAGAGGGATGGTGTCGCATCGTGAGGTGAATTATGTCAGCCCGAAGTCTCACTGCAACATGATGACCACGACCGCTCTGTCAAGAGTGTACCGACGAAGAAAAAAGGACTTAAACACACTCTTGTATTTTCAGCTGTCCGCGCTGTGCCGAGCGCTGAAAATCGAAAATAGCATTGTATGTCGCTTATAACATTTGCAATTTTCTCATCGATATTCAAATTTAGGGAAACGAATTTTTTACTACTTTTGCCTTTACTAAGCTTGAAATTATTACACACAAGGCAAATATGACCCTGTCAATGCATGATTTGCAAATACATTCAACTTCAAGGTGAATGATAAATTGCAATGACTAAGGGCGCCGCACACTGGTTCAGGGGCGGAAAAAAGTACTTTGTTTCGACCTTGTTTAAAATGTCTACAATTTGGTACACACATACTAGAATGTTAGTAGAAACAAGTCTTAAAATTAATACGGGTAAATAATTATACAGTATTTAATTATATGATACCAAAGTAGGGTGATCTAGAATTAACAAAAATCGTGCAAAAAATATTGTTATTTCAAGTATGAATAAAACCTAAATACTATAATTGTCAACTTTTATTTTTAGTTTAGTCATAAGTTTATTGTGTGTATTAATAAAATACATAAACATAATGTTATGATATATTGATAATTACTTGCTATTACATTTTTAGTGAAGAAGGTCATTTGGTACCTTTTGTTTTCAATCATGAGATCATAACTAATCTCCGTTATCGACCGATGCGTAATAATATAATTTCGTAGATTAATTAGACCCTATAGATTAAGAATACATCAGTTTTGACTGCGATAACCTGCGATCTTGGAAATACCAGGTGCTTAACTAATGACGCTCTGTAAGTAAGAAAAATTGCATTATAACTAAAAAAACATTAAAACTATGTCTTCTCTATTTAATATTTAAATTATTAATATTTATTTATATAGAAATGCTTAAAGACTGTATATTTTGCATCATATTTATAATTGAATTCATGTGAAAAAATATGATGAAGATGTGATGTTAATTTAAAAAAAATACGTATTATATCTTTCTCTTTGTATACGGGTACATTCATTATATCATTTTAATAATGTATTATAAAGAAACGCAACGTCTTTTCATTTAAAAATAATATTTCCGCATGCCCGTACTACCTGCACCACTGTGCGCCGTCCCATACAGAGCTATTAACTATTAGTTTCTTTTGTAGTTCAAAAAGATCTACACTGTAATTAGTTCCCTATTTTGTAAGTAGAGAAACTAGTTCTAGCTCTTCAATTTTCGATGGAACCGCAACAACCTTCAAAAGGCGCCTGGACTTTTGCGGAAAAGACCAGTGAGATTTTTACATCACTAAAACCACGAGGTGATCACCATCAGCACGTACCGTGACCTCGCAAAAGACCACCTCGGAGCCCCCTCTGTGCAACGACTGTTAAGGGTTTAGCATAAGCATGTATTTATATTGTATGTCGTTTTGTGACAATTAAAAACATTTTTCTCTCTTTCTTTTTCTTTCTGTTAGGGCACATCCCTGGGGAGGGATGGCAGTGATGGGACCTTGCCGTAAGTAAAGTATCGCCACGTGTGAAGGCTGATGCTCAATCTTACTCCATTCAAATATTAAACGTGTAACTCTGTCAATATTACAATTGCCGAATACATTTCGCTACACCGCACTACAACAAATACTCCATAGACAAAGGCCTTACAGTGTTCAATCACGTTAAAAAACAATGCACATTGTTTTCAACAGGATATGGTCACAGAATAAGCCGGTCGTAGCAAATCACCGTGTTATTATCTTCATATCATTGTCAGATGAATGCCAGATAGGTAACTGTATGAATATCCTAATGTAATGTGCCGTTAAGGTGTGTGTGTGTGTGTGTGTGTGTGTTGTCAGAATTTTTGGCAATTGAAAGTGTGTGTTCGTTCTCAGTTGAAGGTTTACTGAACGGCTGTAGTTGTCAGCGTCTGACTGGGAACCAAAAAACTAACAGGACTTTTTTAAACTGCGGCTCACACTAGGCAAAAAGACAAAAAGACCGGCCAAATACGAGTCGGACTGGTGCACGAAGGATTCCGTACCATTATCGCAGAAAACGGCAAAAAAAAATACATTTGTTGTATGGGAGCTCCACTAAAATATTAATTTTATTCAGTTTTTAGTATTTGTTGTTATAGCGGCAACAGAAATACATCATCTGTGAAAATTTCAACTGTCTAATCACGGTTCATGAGATACAAAACAGAATAAAATAAATATTTAAGTGGGGCTCCCATACAACAAACGTGTTTTTTTTGCCGTTTTTTGCGATAATGGTACGGAACCCTTCGTGCGCGAGTCTGACTCGCACTTGGCCGGTTTTTTAAATCCCACAATGGAATTCAGCTTGCGCGACGAGAAACTGCAAGTGATTTCGCAACTGTCTTTTGTCACTGCAAAGTAACGACATCGGCTAAGATTTAGACCGGTGCAATCAGTGAGAATTTAGAGAAACCGGTTAAAATGGATTTATGAAGGACATAAAAGTAACAGCTACCAATATATTTTAAGAAAATAAACTTGTATGTTTTTCATATGTTTGAAAGGGTATTTCTCTAGAAGTAAATACAAACTCGATCACGAAAAATCTTTCACCGTAAGGCCGCTTGTACACGCTAAGAAAAGAATTCGTGTCGTTTCACGATGCTGAACAAGAAGCAATCTTGTCTGCGCTAGACAATATTCGTGCCTAGCTCCGACAATATTATTTTTGTGCAAATGATAAATTGGTCGTGTACGAGAATAATTCTTGCGTAGGCCCGGACCCCGATGAACTTTATTAGCGTGTACAAGGGGCCTAATAAAGCTAGGAAACGGAAGCATAGGAAGTGACATATTCTATGTCATAGTTTATTTAAATCCCGAAAAAGTTTATGGTTTCCGCGGGGAATTGACTACAGAAGCGAAAATGCGGGGAAAAAATAGTATACAATAAATATATTCATGAAGAATGGAAGATTATTTGTTTGTGTTTCAATAACAATGCCTACTGGAAACTCGTCTGTTGGAATACGCTTCGCATTGAAAATTTAAACAATAGATTAAGTTTATAATTATCACGTACTATTGTCTCTGGCGACGCTTGGGGGAGGTCTATGTCCAGCAGTGAACGTCTTTCGGCTGATATGATGATGATGATTTTCGCGAATCTTATCGAGGAAACATGAAGGTTCGTTTGTCACGATGAAGGAAGAGATATGGATAATAGGGCGCACGGTTGGCGCAGTGGTTGAGCGATTGACTGCTGCGCTGCGTGTCGCGGGTTCGATTCCCGCACGGAACAAATATTTGTATGACCTACAGATATTTGTTCCGGCTCTGGGTGTTGTGTATGTGAGTTTATATGTTTGTAAACGCACCCACGATACAGGAAGAAATTCCTAGTGTGGGGCAACGTTTTTATAAAAAAAAAAAAAAATTGTGCGTTTGAAATAGGCATTACGTGCTTTACATAAATTCGAAAGAAGGTGAAAATTTACATAAAGGTTAGGGATACCATTATAATGAAATTGTGAAAAATCCTAGTCGATTCCATGTGCACAAAAAAATTCAAGGTCAAAGGGCACAAAAATCTGTTTTTGCTTAATTCTTTGAAAGTTATGATTTTACTGCAATTTGTGATAGGGCAAGTTTGCTCCTTGTTCAATTGGGCACAAAAAAGTACATAAGATTCACTAATGTTCATTAGTTTTTGAGATACGAGCCAAAATACATTTTCTTTTTTAATTCGTTGGGGTTGGCAGTGATGGAAAGTTTAATATTCTCAGGTGATTCTAGTTTTTGTTTTTGATTACTTATTGACGATTTGTACATTTTATTGTATACATTTTTCATACAAACCTACGACGGTAAAAAAATAAAATTATGACCATCACCCGCGTGAATGTTAACTAAAAAGAATTAAATACAAAAAATCCAAAAACCCTACTGCTTAAAAAGCGAACTAAAAAGACAAAAACTTGAAAAAAATCATGCTGTGCAGTCGGAGGATACATATTCGCGAGCTGGCTGAGGCTGACCAAAATCAGATGTATCTTACAACTGCACAGCATAATTTTTTTTTTGTCTTTTTAGTTCGCTTTTTAAGCAGTCGGGTTTTTGGATTTTTTTTAAATATTCATTGTCTGTTGCGAGTCGCCATTAAGTTTGATTCTAGTCTACATCAAATTTGTTCAAGTAGCCCATGCTACGTACCTAACTAAAGTATTATAAGTAATATTTTTTGTAAAAATATCCTGTTCTTTCTAAGTACCTACCTAAAATAAAAAAGGATAACCCTTATAGTGAATAGTATGAATAATAAAATGACATGAAGTAGGTACCTACGAGTATATCGTGTCATTCCGTTGCCGCGGAAGCAAGCTACCTACCTACATTTAATTCTACAAGGAATTCTATAGTTTTGATTGATTTGGAATATTCGTGAATATTGTGAAATTCGCTACACAATGCGAACACTTAGATTTAAGAAGTTACCGCGGTCTGAGCGGAGTCCCGATCATACCTAATGTTATTATTACGAATACGAAATAAGCGTTATAGGACAACTGGTTAATAACGTCTCTGAATACATGATCCGTTGCCCGCTCAAATTGCCATATGATTTAGTATCAAGGCAAACTACTAGATGGCGGTAGAAAACCACAGTCTCGGGCTATTAATGAGTCACTGGTGCTGCCGCCTGTTAAAAATATGTAGAAAGAAAAAATAGCCCGACTTAAGGTGACATTTCTTTGTATGGGATTGGGTATCTGTACTGTAGTAATATATTATCTGTGCTATGTATCAATGTAACGGAATCTTTGAACGTGATTTTCACCCCCTTCAATACGTGGGATTGATTTGAAACTTTGCACACTTATCAAGGACCGATGACAATGCAATAATTTAGTCAAAGTCAAATATGTTTATTCAACTTGGTTCAAATTTACAAGTAATGAAAGTTGATTATACCGTGCGCGTTTAAATAGTTTGTCCCATTAGCCTTACCAAGATCTTCAGGATTAGCGACTTTTTAGTTCAATTTACCATTAAAGCGTGTTTTTTAGTTTGTAGAACTACAATTTATTTAAGATCTTGCATGTCATTATTACCTATGTTTTACAAATAAATGATTTTGATTTTGATAGAGTAGCTTCCCAACGGTGACAGAATTTTTGAAATCGGTCCAGTCGTTTCGGAGTCTATACGAAACATATATACGTACTTTCTCTTTTATATATATAGATAGCTGGCTTATCTGAAGTTTATTTTCACACCTATTTTAAGCCGTTATATGTAACTATGTATTGTTATTGTGTAATTAAATTTATTTTAAGTGGACCGAAGTGCTTGTATGACCAGCGGGGTAATTGCGTAGTACACAAGTGCTCACAATCGATCTCAGTACATACTTTTCATTTATGTATTTGTCGAAATCTGCTTTAGCCTGAAAACCGGGTTAACTTTGGCATCAAATAAGTATGGTTATGGTATGGTTTGACACCAAATTCTAAATTCAGAAACCGGCCACTCTTTTATGACAGCTCAAACCGAGACGTGCCGCTGCACACACTTTTTAAGACAGCGATACAATATAGAATTTTATTGACTACTCATAAAGGAGAATTCGGTCTGTTAAGTATTTTTAATTTACAGATTTTGTTATTTTATGCAACTTTTTTATTTTTTTTTGAGTTTTGTTCGTGCTGACGTCATAAAGTAGTTTGAATGGCATAGGACTTGACGTTGCCATTGACCCTTGACACGTACAAAACAATATCCCTCTAACACGAAATATGGGCAGAGAGCGCCGACTGATTTTTTTTTTTTTTTCATTTATATTTGTCAAATTTGCACACTACGCCTCTGCAGCTCTGTTGACAGTGCAATTTTGAGCATTTTTTGAGGGCTCTAGTGCTTCTAAAAATAATGTATCATCAAAAAAGAAAACGTAGGGACATAGTATATATCTTACTTTACCAGTTTATCGAATATCTTTTAAATTGGTCCAATATTGGAGGAGGAAAGAGACGAGAGCCAAACCTCGAATTATGACTTTATACTAAGGAAATTCAGTCGACGCTCTCTGCCCATATTTCCTCTTAACTCGGAGTTGGTTGCTAGGACAATATTATATGACGAACTGTCAATTTAACTTCGTGTTGGCGACTAAGCTCTGGGTTGGGTTTTTCGTGCAAGTGGGCCTTAATTATTGCATTACAAGAGTCACTAAAAGTTTCCTTTGCAGGATACTTTATGACGTCATTTATAGATCAAGTAAAAGTGATTTTTTGTGAAAACAAATACGATCTTAATATTTTAAGATCTAAAAATAGAAAAATAAGTCTTAGAAACCTAAAATCGCCAAATAGTTTTGGAATCGACATGGGTTAATTTTTACTTTACATACTGAATTCGAATACACCACGAGGAATGCCAAATTTAAAATACATCCTTTGTTTTTTTGGAGGAGATCCTAAATATAATTAAATAAACCAATTATGTCTGTCCCACAGAAACTGTATGTCCAAGAGTTCCCGTACTACCATTCAGCTACGGACTCAGACACGGTGCAGATCTGCAAGTTCCTCACCGTGCTGTGCTGGCTCTCGCTGATGCTGACCTTCGTGTTCCTCATGTGTCGGCTGCTGCAGGAGAGGACCTCGGGCATACAGGCAAGCATTCCAAATTTTTATCTTTAGGTCGCTTGTACACACAAAAAAAAGTCACCAGGCCCACGCAAGAATTCGTGTCGTTTCTACTCACGAACTATGTGAGAAAAATCTTGTCTTGTACGAGACATGATTTTTTTCGGAACTAGGAATGAATCTTGTCTAGCGCAGACAAGATTTTTTCTTGTTCAGCACTAACACATGCGTGACGTTATGTTTATGTTAATCTTTACAGTGCACCTCTGCCCAAAACCAACCCAACCAACCCAAAAACCAACTCAACCAACCCAACTTTCGGGAACACAGGTGTGTCTCTATATGTATGTAAATCTCTTTCACAGGAACTAATGAAAATGGTAGGCGTATCCCTCAACACGCTAGGGCTCTCTCACTTCCTGAATGTGCTTCCCTGCGGGCTGATCTTCGCCATCGGAGGCGCCATACTCTTCTCAACCACCTCCAACCCCTTGATCCCCAAAACTAACGGGTTCTGGCTGTTCCTGATGCTGCTTCTGTACTTCAACACCATAGTCGCCTTGGCATTCGTCTGCAGTTATATTTCGAAAGGGAGTGAGTATTCATTTTGTTTTTTTTTTAATAGAAATACTTTTATAGAAGGAGGAGCTTGTGCCTAAATAATAACAGTCGCACGGGTAGATATTTAAGGTTAAGCAACGCTTGCCGAGTCAGTCAGTGGATGGGGTACCATCTTTACATAGTGAGATTCATCCGTGCTTCAGAAAGTGCGTTAAGCCGTTGGTCCTGGCCACAGACATACATCTAACTAGATTCGCGACTGTATGTACTTCTCGTGTCATAAAACGGAGTAAAGTTACGATCAATGATCGTAATCTGAGCTTTTCATTTAGCATTATCGCCACCTGAAATCCACTGAAATCTAGAAAAATGCCTTTTTATGCCATATTGAGCTGTAAAGAATGTATAGAAAAAGTTGGCCGAGACTTTGGAAATGTTTTCTTTCATTGGTAAGTTAATTTGTTTGTGAAACAGTGGCACACTTGGTTTTCATACAGGTGGAGGGACTTCCGTTATCTAGTTAGATGTTTGTCTGTGGTCCCGGCTGTCATTTGAAGATCTTTGACAGTCGTTACGGGTAATCAGAAGTTTGAGATCTGACACCAGTCCTTTCAAAGGGGCATCGTGTCACCCAGTTACTGGGTTGTGGAGATGAGAACAAAAAAAAAAACAATTAATGTATTTGCGAAATATGGGTAGTTTTTAGGGAGATATTTTTATAAAAGGTCTTTAGACTATATTCTACCATGGCAGGTGTGCAAAAATATTACAAGAAAATGAATATAATATTACATTATTAAATTACGTAATATTTGTATTATTGGACAATTACTCAACTTAATTATAATTTCGGGGCGCACGGTTGGTGCAGTGGTTGAGCGATTGACTGCTGCGCTGCGTGTCGCGGGTTCGATTCCCGCACGGAACAAATATTTGTATGACCTACAGATAAATGTTCCGGCTCTGGGTGTTTGTGTATGTGAGTTTATATGTTTGTAAACGCGCCCACGATACAGGAAGAAATACCTAGTGTGGGGCAACGATTTAATAAAAAAAAAAAAAACAATTATTTTCTCATTTAAATAATCATTAACTGAATAATAAGCTTTTTGAATTAGATACTTTTATAATTGGTTTTTAAATAAATTTAAATTATTAGATTGTTTTATGTTCTTAGGAAGTTTATTATAAATATCCTAGGGCTCATACAAAATGCACTCTTATCAAACATCGCCGTTCTATGGCTTATTACGCTTAGTGTACTGGCAAGTCTTGCACTTTTTAAAGTTGCATATTTATTTAGGTTAGTTCTTATGTCCAATGCTAGTTCATAGATGTACAATGATGGGAAAGACAAAATTTTTAAATTAATGAACACGTACAAGTTCTAAGTCTCAATAAATTCAAATCATTCATGAAACGTAAGTTGTGCCAGAAAGCGTTTTATACCATTAAAGATTACGTTGAGGACAAAAAGGCTTGGAATTGAGCTGCTCCAATTAAAAATTAATTTTGATTTTTATATTTTCCACCGTGAATTTTGTTATTTTTGGTTTTCTTGCAATGACAAGAATATTTAATTTTTAAAGTATTATATTTTATTTTAATTATTGTGAATCTGAAGACTATGTGGACCATTCTTAATTTTTTTTGTTATTATTTTTAATTTATCTTAGTTTTTAATCGCAGTCTGGCAGTTTGAGTAGTTTTTGCGGCCTACCTGAATGTCCTTTCTTTGGTATTGTTCGTCGAATCGTTGAGCTCCTTAAATTCTGTGTTTAGCTGCTCGGTTATTGACAAATGCGTGCACTGACTGGACAGGTCCACTCAACCTGGCTGGTTCTTTCCTCAAAAGACCATTTCAGACATCAATCTACATGGTCTTCACATGATTTAACCAAGATTTTTGTCTGGACTTTAAAAGAGACTGTGACCTCTGAGTTTGTTTCGGCCTTTCTTCTCAGAGTAGTCAGATAGGAAACGCCGACCTCATCTAGTTTTAAAATATGATCGACATGTAAAAGTGTTTGTACAAACCAACTTACAGAAATAAAATCATTTATCAAATAAATGTATCTTTATCTTTAATACAACATCATCGTCTGCGTTTCCGAACGCATTCAACCCGAATCTCTTCAAAGTTAGAGTGAACGGGCTTCTTCTGGGTAAGCTCACTCCATCGTCGACTTTGTCTCTGTCACCTCTGACCTAGACTAGAGTCAAGAGCAAACACCCATCACAAATAAAAAAAAATAATACAACACATCAAATAAATTCAAATTCATATTCAATCATAATCATATTACCCCGGGCACTCACATGCGCGCAAACATTCGCACAATGCGCATTGCGTACAATGTACGAATGTTTGCACGCATGTGAAGGGCCGTCAGACATTCATTCGCAAACTTAGCGGATATGCAAATGGGAAATTCGCAAATAATCAATTTGCGAACCCGTTTGCGCATCCTCCTACACTTTTTTACGAATGTCGCAGTCTTGCTTGCTTTTTATGGGAATTCTTTTGAGGATCCCATATGGTCTATTCATTCTGCAGGAGTTCAATGAACTCCAGCACCTTGGATTTGCTCCAATCCATGATGAAATTAGTCCTACGCTACACGTAGAATTCGAAATGGCGAAACGTCCGTTACCTTTGCAATCGTGTGCGCAACTGGTCGTTGCACGAATGTGTGGGAGACTACGCGAAGGATCGAGGTTCGCGCGCTTTGATGTTCGTTAAAAAACCGACACAGTTTGAAAAACCGCGAATGCAGCAAAAAGTTTGCATAATCATTTGCAAATGTCGTCCTACACTTGTGGGTTTGCGTATTCGTGCGCATGTGAGTGACCGGCATTACGTGCAACACTATATGTAACTTGTCTGTCACAACAGTGTCGCACATAAGGATAGTCCAACCTATTTGCTTTCATATTCAGAACGGTATTGGAGCTGTCCCGCACTCTGCGCACAAGATACGCGCAGCGCGTCCGTATGGTCGCATGAAAACAGTCCGTGCGCGCCCATACGAACAAACCCAAAGCGCTGCAGTAGCGAGGCAGTCCCGCTCTGAAAGCATTGTTCAATTGAATGCGGAGGGTGTTTTAGCTTTTCTGCGTGTAATAGTACATTATGGTACAAGTGTGCAATGTTGGTGATTACCGCTGAGGCGCCATTGAGACCCGAGCCGTAGGTGAGGGTCTTAAGAGAGCCGAGGACGGTAATCATCAATACACACGTGTATCATACGACGTTTTTCAACACACTTGTGAAGAAAATAATACAAAAAAGTCATTTTCAACAGTAAAAACGAGTTCTAAAAATTTTTTCACAATGGCGGGCAAAATTAATCAGTTTTCCTATGCGCGCGCATTTAACAATGGCGATCGACCATAGACTAAAAGAATGAGGTTTCTTTTTTTTTTACTTTTCGTGGATAGTGTTTTAGCCACGTACAAAATAGGGAATTTAAATTTTTCTTAATTACAGAGCAAATAAAATTTATATTTAAGTGAAAGTTTTATTTATTAAGCAGATACAAGTTGAAATTATCTATTTTAATACGAAGTTGCATGAAATGAGCAAGCAATAGGTACATTAATTTATTTGTACTGAGCACGATCTTTTTTGTATCGAAACTTTTTTAAGAACAAAGCAACTCAACCAATAAATTAAAAATAAAACTCTATAACTCACTTGTGGATAATAGCAATGAAAAAGTCACAGTTTGATAACAGGTATCATTATGTGCCTAATTGCGGTTAAATTAGAGCCACTTTATGAGCAAGTGTGTTGAAAAAAAAAAAAAGTATTTTGCATACAAAATGTTTATCAGCAGACCAAAATTTGTATGGGCGATACAATTCTTTTTTTGAGAATAGTCTATGACTTCCTTGTTCATTTCAACAGGCAGAAGAAGTTTTGATGACCTCATCTTTCCGTTACCTGTATATCAGTGTTCAATCCTATATTTATCTCTTGTCTCCTACAGCTCAATACGCAGCCACCCTATCCGTGCTGGCGTACGTCATGCTATGGATGCCGACGCGTATCCTCTCGGAGAAGAACCTGCCTTATCTGACGACCCTGGTGACTGGCTTCCTCCCGCATATGCCCATGTCTTGGTTCTGGAAGGAGCTATCTACGCTGGAAGTTTATGGTTAGTACTCGTTTCAATATTCTTTTAAGATTATCCCAGTTTTTTTTTTTTAGACAACCCTTGGAGATGAACAAGTCTACATCACAGATATAAATTTAACTAGATGACGCGATTGTATGTACTTCGCGTGCCAAAAAACGGAGTAAAGTTACGATCAATGATCGTAATCTGAGTTTTTCATTTAGCATTAACGGCACCGGAAAACCACCGAAATCTAGAAAAATGCCTTTTTATGCCATATTGAGCTGTATAGAATGTATAGAAAAACTTGGCCGAGGCATTAGAAATGTTTTCTTTCGTTTGTAAGAAAATTGTGTTTAAATTGTTTGTTAAAAAGTGGCTCGATTGGTTTTCATACAGATGGAGGGACTTGCGTTATCTAAGTTAGATTTATGTCTGTGGTCTACATTGTGTAACTTGATCTTGACATAAGTAACTCTAGGAAGAAAAAAAAAAGGCCCTTTTGTTTTTAGAATTGCATTGTCACAAGAAACATACTTGTATACCAAATTTCAGCTCAATCGGACAGCGGGAAGGCGGCCAAATTTGACTTACAAGGTTTGATTACAGACACCGGCACAGGTGAACGTAAATAAAAGCTTGTAACATTACAATCCCCGGCACGTTAGTTGGTAAGAGTCGTTAGATGCGCAGTAGTCGTTTTGTAGGTCTCTTTGGTAGTGAAGCGGGGCGCTGGGAACGTTCCGAGCACGCGATTGTTTGTTCAATAGGGAACTATCCGCAAAGCTGCGCTCAGATGGCGCCACAGGAATCGGAGTAAACAAACTAGAGAAGGGCTTCCGTTTTCGGTCTTTTGCGCAAACGGTTATGTATGTGTTTTGATATCGATATCAGTAGTACCTACAGTTACCAAAAGTTAAAATATTATTTAGATGAGCAAACTAACAACAAACGCGAAATAATACTTAGAAAGAGAGCTAGCGCATATGGTTCCTTACGTTTGTGAAGTTTGCGTTTTGTTCGTAGTTCGTACGTTTTCGCATTGTTACGGTTTTAAGTTTTGATTTATTCGTTCTCGCACGCTAGTAAGGTTTTTATTAGATACAGCTTTTGTAATATAGGTTATTTTGATATCGATATAATATGATATCTAACACATATCCGATATAAGTTACGTTTTGATTTATCAGACCCATACCTAAAAAAAACCAAACTGCCAAAGTCGAGCGACAAAATTTCGCAGAATATGCATACAAAATATAAAACTAATAGTGAAAGAAAAATGAAGCTAACTACTTCCCCAATATTATTATTTGGTTTTTGAGCACAAGTTATCTTAAAAACAGTAAAAAATAGTTCGGTAACCACAAACAGTAGTAGACGCCATGTTGTTATATTTTTGTTTACCCCGAGCCGTCAAGCGCCATCTGGCGGGAGCAATTGGCAGTAATGTTCCCTATTGAAACAAGAGCAACGCGTCGCGTCCACGTTCCATTCGTTCTATATAGTGATTGGTCAATTTTGAACTTACCCCCACTATGCCAATACCTTGCCAAGTTACATGCCGGGGATTATATGTTTTTTATAAAATAGTTAAATCTCGCGACAAGCTTTTATATCATACTAGCTTCAGCCAGCGGCTTTGCCCGCGGTTTTGCCCGCTTGAAAAGTGTTTTCTTATTCCAAGTGAACATTATCATCATCATCATCATCAGCCTATTAGTGTTCCCACTGCTGGGACAAAGGCCTCCTCCCTGTGAGAGGGAATATTATACCGGGATGTACAGCCTATTATTATTATTATTATTATAAACTTTATTGTACACCACAAAATAAAAACATACAGGACAAACATTTTCAAAAACAAAGTGTACAATGGGCGGTCTTATCGCACAGACTATGTGCTATTCCAGACTATAATCTATCTCAGTGCTAAATTGCATCCAAATCCGTTCAGGCTTTCTGGCGTGATTGAATAACAAACATCCATCCTAACTTACGCATTTATGAACCCTCGACAGAAAAAGAGGGCTGTTATAAGTTTGTAGTGTGTATCTGTGTCTTTGTGTGTTTGTTTATTTGTCTATCTGTCTGTGGCATCATAGCTCCTAAACGGATGAACCGATTTTGATTTAGTTTTTTTTTGTTTGTAAGATCTTCGACTAGGTCTTTGTCGAGACTGTTCTTAGTTAAGTTTTATGACATTCGGTTCAGTCGTACAAAAGTTATACGCTGTTTGAATCGGGGTATTTTATAGCAAGTTATAGTGATATAATTACATGCTTCGATGGATTATCGATGGAAACACACATCACATCATCAGCCTATTAATGTTCCCACTGCTGGGACACAGGCCTTCTCTCTGTGAGAGAGGGAATGGACCGTAATCCACCACGCGGGCCCAGTGCGGGTTGGTGGATGTCACATGTCTTCGAATTTTTTGGTTCTAGGACATGCCGGTTTCCTCACGATATTTGTGTTGTTTTTTTATGGAAACACTACTACTATGTAAATTGTGTAGTTAAATAGCAAGTTTTTTTTAAATTTACTTTCTAGATGTATTTGTGTCGAGGGTTTTAAATGTTTATTTTTTTCTTGTAATATTAATAAGATAAATTGTGCAATGTAATAAATTGATGGCTTTGATTTAATTTATAGTTCATTTTCTTTTTTTAGAGCATTTAAACAGGAGCTTGCTTTGATTTTTTTTTTTCCTTTTATTTTTTTGTTTGTTATCAGTGTTTGAATTGCGATTTGGGTAATTTAATTGGTTACCGTACCTCCGTAGACGTTATAGGTATTTAATGACAGTAAAGCAAAAAAAAATTTTTTTTGTTTCTTTCGTTTTTCGGTTTTTAGAGCTGTGGATTTTGTGATTAATAAATAAATATTTTTATTTGCATTAAATGCAACTGATCATTTCAATATTTTTTTGCAGGTAGAGGCGTCACCTTCAGCAACATGGCCACAGCTCACACCCACAACACGCCCTCCATTCTCGTCAGTTACTTCTTCATGCTGCTACAAGCCGCCATCTTCTACTTCCTGGCCTGGTACCTGTCCCTGGTCAGACCAGGAAACTATGGTCAGGCCTTACCCTGGAACTTCCTCTTTAAAGTAAGATAAGACATGATAACATAAATTTTATTGAGACACCTATCTGAAGATACACCATACTCCATTTGAAATAACAAAAGACATTTAAATAATGCCTTTATACAGCCCGTTCAATCGATTTTTAGTTTTATTCCGTAGATATAAGGATGACATAAAAAGCATAAACCTGTTACCAATACCACAGATAATATAACCCGATTATTTTTTGTACATCGTTCGCGTTCGGTTCCGTTCCATCGCGATAGATGGTGTTAGTAGCGACTCGCAAGTAAAAGGGTTTACTCGGTGCATGAATATTTTTTTCTATAAATACAGTGAAGATTGGTTTTATAGTATTTTTTGCTCGTTTTTAGGGTTCCGTACCCAAAGGGTAAAAACGGGACCCTATTACTATACCCTACTACTATTACTTAGACTCCGCGATCCGTCTGTCTGTCTGTCTGTCTGTCTGTCTTTCACCAGGCCGTATCTCATGAACCGTGATAGCTAGACAGTTGAAATTTTCACAGATGATGTATTTCTGTTGCCGCTATAACAACAAATACTAAAAACAGAATAAAATAAATATTTAAGTGGGGCTCCCATACAACAAACGTGATTTTTTTGCCGTTTTTTGCGATGGTACGGAACCCTTCGTGCGCGAGTCTTTACAGTTTCATAGCACCAAAATGTGTTACAATACAAATTTAAACAATCGAGTGGAATGCCTCATACATTTAAAACCGCGCCATCTATTGGCATCAATTTTAAATGATCCGTTCAAATAATCTTTGTAATGAGAATTAAGACCCCAATATTCCATATTTCTGTGATTAGGAGAGTTGATTAAACAAGAACATAAAATGTTTATGATCAATTCTAGAAAATGATAATTTTACACACAATTCAATAACAAAACGGTGTATGTTGCGCCATCTAGTGAGATTTATTTGAACCAAATTTTCTTTCATAGCACTGAGACCCCGTGCCAATACCAACTGTTTACTACAGCTGCCATTTGTCATATCACCAACGCAATAGAACTCAAAATTGGTTGAACAGGCTGTAAAAAGGGATTGTTTAAATTTGTAATGCTAACAAATGGAATACAAGCACAACAAACATAGAAATTGCATACAGAATTTAAATAAGATTACAGAAATTATTTACAAATATTTAGTGCATTAAAGTAGCCCGAGAGTTCACACTAGGATACCATGTGTCGTGGGATCTAGTTTTGTTGTCAATAATAATATAATAACACATTATAATTTGAATGTTTCCTGGGCAGAAAAATCATAATTCTGTTTAGTCCGTCAATAAGATTATCAAATAATATTGGACCCGTATATTTTTGCTTTATCAAATAAATCAAAATTGCCTAAGATAAAGCGCATCAAAGTTCTGGAGTGGGGGCTTGTGACGTCACTTTGTCAGTATAAATTGTAGCACACCGTGAAGTCCCTTCGTCAGTATAAATTGTAGCACACAGTGAAGTCCCTTCGTCAGTATAAATTCTAGCACACCGTGACGTCACTTTTTCAGTATAAATTGTAGCACACCGTGACATCACTTTGTCAGTATAAATTGTAGCACACAGTGAAGTCCCTTCGTCAGTATAAATTCTAGCACACCGTGACGTCACTTTGTCAGTATAAATTGTAGCACACAGTGACGTCACTTCGTCAGTATAAATTCTAGCACACCGTGACGTCACTTTTTCAGTATAAATTGTAGCACACCGTGACATCACTTTGTCAGTATAAATTTTAGCACATCGTGACATCACTTTGTCAGTATAAATTGTAGCACACCGTGAAATCCCTTTGTCAGTATAAATTGAAGCACACAGTGACGTCACTTTGTCAGAATAAATTGAAGCACACCATGACGTCACTTTGTCAGAATAAATTGTAGCACACCATGACGTCACTTTGTCAGAATAAATTGTAGCACACCATGACGTCACTTTGTCAGTATAAATTGTAGCACATCGTGACGTCACTTTTTCAGTATAAATTGTAGCACACCGTGAAGTCACTTTGTCAGTATAAATTGAAGCACACAGTGACGTCACTTTGTCAGAATAAATTGTAGCACACCATGACGTCACTTTGTCAGTATAAATTGTAGCACATCGTGACGTCACTTTGTCAGTATAAATTGTAGCACATCGTGACGTCACTTTGTCAGTATAAATTGTAGCACACCGTGAAGTCCCTTCGTCAGTATAAATTGTAGCACATCGTGACGTCACTTTGTCAGTATAAATTGTAGCACACCGTGAAGTCCCTTCGTCAGTATAAATTGTAGCACACAGTGAAGTCCCTTCGTCAGTATAAATTCTAGCACACCGTGACGTCACTTTTTCAGTATAAATTGTAGCACACCGTGACATCACTTTGTCAGTATAAATTGTAGCACACCGTGACATCACTTTGTCAGTATAAATTGTAGCACACCGTGAAGTCCCTTCGTCAGTATAAATTGTAGCACATCGTGACGTCACTTTGTCAGTATAAATTGTAGCACACCGTGAAGTCCCTTCGTCAGTATAAATTGTAGCACACAGTGAAGTCCCTTCGTCAGTATAAATTCTAGCACACCGTGACGTCACTTTTTCAGTATAAATTGTAGCACACCGTGACATCACTTTGTCAGTATAAATTGTAGCACACCGTGACATCACTTTGTCAGTATAAATTGTAGCACACCGTGAAGTCCCTTCGTCAGTATAAATTGTAGCACACCGTGAAGTCCCTTCGTCAGTATAAATTTTAACACACCGTGAAGTCCCTTCGTCAGTATAAATTGTAGCACACCGTGAAGTCCCTTCGTCAGTATAAATTGTAGCACACCGTGAAGTCCCTTCGTCAGTATAAATTTTAACACACCGTGAAGTCCCTTCGTCAGTATAAATTGCAGCACACCGTGACGTCACTTTGTCAGTATAAATTGTAGCACACCGTGACGTCACTTTGTCAGTATAAATTGTAGCACACCGTGACGTCACTTTGTCAGTATAAATTGCAGCACACCGTGACGTCACTTTGTCAGTATAAATTGTAGCACACCGTGACGTCACTTTGTCAGTATAAATTGCAGCACACCGTGACGTCACTTTGTCAGTATAAATTGTAGCACACCGTGACGTCACTTTGTCAGTATAAATTGCAGCACACCGTGACGTCACTTTGTCAGTATAAAGTGTAGCACACCGTGACGTCACACGATATTTCAACGCACTGTATCTTTGTAATTTATTGTTTTCGTGGCAAAAGAAAAAATACGTGACCAATATTTTTTGGTTAACTAACTGACGGACTAAATAGATATTTTTTGTCAACTAGCCTATTGCACAAGGTATGTGGGCATTATCCTTCATTTGCACCCAAACAGAGGTTGATGAGGAATCAACTTATTGGCGACTCTGAACACTCCGCGAGTCGCTGCGCAGTCCTGAGCAGTGAAAAAAAAATAGATGCATCAAAAATGTGTTCAGTCCATTTACATATTCCATTCCTAGCCAGGAATCCAAAGAGTTGATATTTAAAAAAAACATGCTATATACACTATTCGATAGTGTCGCTAATAAGGACCAAATTTTGTGAAGTAATGATTTACGGCAAACTTGAGGAAAGGGCTCATTTTTTACAAAACACTTATTTTTCCTACGTTAAGTAGATACCTCCCTATTAATCCTTAAGTAATGAAATGATGGCTATTATTTAAAAAAAAATGCCAACTTCGACATCTCAAGCTTATTCATTCAGCATTATTGAATAATTTTGATGCCGCTAAGAACATTCTCCATAGATTTTTTCATGTCACCAACTGCATGATAGTCGTCGAAGATTTCCTACAAAAAAAAGTATTTTTGTAAAAAATTAGGTCTTTTCTTAAGTTTGTCTTCAGAATGTGTTTCTTCTTAGCGACACTATTGGATGGTGTAAATAATACAGCGTGTGCTTTTTTCCCAATAGCAACGGGTTCGATTCCTGGCTAGGAAGATAAATTTTTCAAAAATCCAATGATGCGGTTTTAGTTTTCATCAAAATCGGCTTCGTAACAACTTTGAGTGTTTATCGCTATTCCTGAAGCTGAATATCCGGTCCGCCGATCCAATTAACCTGTCGTGTCCCCTTAATTAGCAACACAATAGAAAAGGCATTGTGTCTCGCGTCATCATCAGCCCTATAACTTTCCCATTGCTGGGACACAGGCATCCTCTTTGTGAGAGAGGTAATGGGCATTAAACCACCACGCGGGCCCAGTGCGGGTTGGTGGATGTCACATGTCTTCAAATATTTGGTTCTAGGACATGCCGGTTTCCTCACGATGTTTTCCTTCACCGTTTTATGAGCAGTGATGATGAAATAATTTACACAAAGTAATGTGCCTGTCTAGGTTCAAACGTCGTGGTGTCTTGCGTAGTCAAGTCTTAAGGTTACACTAGTCGAAAATTCTTCCATACAAACGTAGTCTAGGGATTATTCCACTGTTTGACGATGTAGGTTCAAAATAAAAAGTGATATCAATTTGTCTCAACATTATCTAGCCCTGTATGGAAGCAAAAAAGTAGAAAAAGAAAATATTTGAAAGTTATGAGCGTCGAAAGTTCCACATTTCGACACTAATTTTAACGCATTTTTGGGCGCGAATAAATACCATAAGAAGACGGAAAATTGCAAAACGGCCTCCATACAGGGATAGATTAGTAGTTCAACAATGCAAATAATTTTATTTTGAACAGATATATTTAGTCGTTTTTTCATGATATCTAGGCTGCCAAAGGTCTGTTTATAAAATTTCGCGGGCTCGGTTTCGTTCTAAATCATTATCCATTTCGCTACAAATTTGCAAAATTGTGTATTCGTACGCGAACTAGCTTCCTACTGCTCATCACAGCATCTATCTCTTCCGCACGTGTTGTCGGTTGATATAAAATGCATTTGAACCCCGCGCACAAAATACTTCGTGCCGTCGACTAGTGTACCCTTAAATACACGAAAGGTTAAATGTCTTGATATCATACTAACATCAAAGTTCTTTGCGTTCCTGCTTTCAGCGAAAACCGAAAGAAAAGAAAAACCTAGTCAAAGAGAAAAGGGGACACCATGAAATGTCCGTGTTTGCGACTCCGATTATGTCCACCAAGTTATGTCGAACACCCGCCTACGAAGTTAGAAGAGTTACTCAGGAGATCGGCAGTTTGAGTGATTACGTGTTTAGTGAAGACGTTGATGTTAGTAGTTTTTTGTCGATAAGTTGTAATGAAAGTAGTAGATAGAGTAGTAGCTACAATCTCGTGGTCTTGAAGTAAAGAGTTAATAGGTTACCTCTAGGCAAGTGTGCTACACCTTCGACCACATCATCACTTACCATCAGGTGAGATAGTGGTCAAGCGCTAGCATATCTATACTATTAATATTATAAAGCTGAAGAGTTTGTTTGTTTGTTTGAACGCGCTAATCTCAGGAGTTCCTGGTTGGAATTGAAAAAATATTTTTGTATTGGATAGTTCTTTTTGTTTCCATTTATCCAGGAAGGTTATAAGCTATATAACATCACGCTACGACCAATAGGAGTGGAGCATAAATGAAAAATGTTGCAAAAACGAGCAAAATTATTCCTTTTTGAGAGCTGCCGTTGCGTGCGCTGCGTAAACAGTTTAAGTTACGCAACAATCATGCATGTAGGGTAGGTAGGTAGCCAGTTGACGGAAGCGAAGCCACGTGGGACAGCTAGTCTATAATAAAAATAATAGTTTGGTATGTAAGGTACCACCATTTCTTCACCATTCTAAGTAGTGATTTCACCCCTGCAAAAGACGTAAAGGCGTAAACATTAGATAGAGTCCATACGAATTTCGTTTCCGTGTTAAATTTTCTTCGTTTTTCGGCTCCACTTCTGCCCTTTCGTGGGCCGATAAAAAAAACAGTATCGGCAAATGAATATTACTCATTACCATATTACTTATCTTAATTTTATTATTCCACGAATGATACATTCAACAAAAGAGTAAAGCGTTTCTTTAACCTTCAGCATACAAGGTGAAAACACTCGTCGCCCATATAACGTGGGGTTAAATTAACCCCACAATACGTTGTATCTACTTTGTGCGTGCATCAAACTAAACAAGTTCAGATGAGTTTATTTTTTGTAAGAACATTACTAAGAAAAAAACTTAATGTTAAAAATACAAAAATGAATCAAAATAAACAATTATTTAAAAAAAAAAACAATCGTGTAAACTGTCAGTAAGTCATAATAAAAAATCAACTAGAATATGTCTTAAAAGGAATACCATCATTTTTTAGGGTTCCGTATCCAAAGGGTAAAAACGGGACCCTATTACTAAGACTCCGCGGTCCGTCTGTCTGTCTGTCTGTCCGTCTGTCACCAGGCTGTATCTAATGAACGGTGATAGCTAGACAGTTGAAATTTTCACAGATGATGTATTTCTGTTGCCGCTATAACAACAAATACTAAAAACAGAATAAAATAAATATTTAGGTGGGGCTCCCATACAACAAACTTGATTTTTTTGCGATAATGGTACGGAACCCTTCGTGCGCGAGTCCGACTCGCACTTGGCCGGTTTTCTTATTAATAAAATAAAACACATTTAGCTTTTATGCCTATTAGAGCGAAATGATTATTTATCTAAATCTAGTATATAATCAGTACAATTTTGACACATCAAATAGGGATGTTTCCTGAGTAGGAAAAATCCGGCAAAAAAATCACGTTTACAACAAGCGCCAAAATGGGAGGCCCTTATTCTGTTTTTAGTATTTGTTGTTATAGCGGCAACAGAAATTCATAAATTGTGAAAATTTCAACTGTCTAGCTATCACCGTTCATGAGATACAGCCTGGTCACAGATGGACAGACAGACAGACAGACGGATCGCAGAGTCTTAGTAACAGTGTCCCGTTTTTACCCTTTGGGTACGGAACCCTAAAAATGATAATTCTATTTAGTCCGTCCGTCAGTGAGATTTTCAAATAATATTGGACCAGTATTTTTTTGTTTTATCCAATAAATAAAAACTGACAAAAATGAAACGCATCAAAGTTTAGGAGTGGGTACTTGTGACGTCACTTTGTCAGCATAAATGCTAGCACACCGTGACGTCACACGATATTTCAACGCACTGTATCGTTGTAATTTTTTGTTTACGTGGCAAAAGAAAAAATACATTTCCAATCTTTTTAGGTTATCTAACTGACGGACTTAATAGATATTTATGTCCACTATCCTATTCGCATGTTCCTTACAAATCGTTGAATAAAATTTGAAACTTGCCTTTCAGAGTTAAATTTAAAAAAAAAATCCTCTTTGATTCTTGGACAAAAGTAACAAAGACAAAGACAAAGATATTTTATTTCAAGTAGGCCACCAAGCGGCACTTTTGAACGTTACATTAAAGTTTACAAATAATAATAGTTGATTCTACCGTGCATTCGGAAAGTAGCTTGTAATGGAGAAGAATGCACAAGAAACTCCATACTTACACTTTTAAAAAAAAAAAAAACTTTTTACAATATTTAGGTACATAAGTACATACCTTGATGAATGAAATTGAGTTTATACAATACAAATATATATAGACAGTCTTCAGAAGGTCCAACAATAATTCAAAACAATAATGTTCTGCATATCACTTGTTTTTGCGCCCTAGTGGCTGTGGAGCAGGACTAGCATTTAACATCTCTGACACCTTGGTTGCTTTTGCGGTGTCCCTGGAACTTCATCATGTAATAGTTTTTAGGGTTCCGTACCCAAAGGGTATCTGTCGGTCAGTATCTCATGAACCGTGATAGACTTTTGAAAATTTCACAGATGATGTTATCTGTTACCGCTATAACAACAAATACTAAAAACAGAATAAAATAAATATTTAAGTGGGTTTTTTAACCCCACGGTATTTTTACACCTGGGAAGCACATTGCACATTTGCACACAAGACGCTGGCACGCGCAGCACTGCGCTTTAATAAACAGTCAAGCATTAAAAACACCCACTTTGTATGCCGAAGGTTAAGGAATTGTACATATTGAGACGCGCCGTGACGGGGCTCGAAGGCATCTCAACGCCGCATCATGACGTGAAGCCACACGGCGTGAAAGTTGCGCGTAACAACTGGCTTCTTCAAGCATCTCCTACCAGCGAAACATGGCTGCCTCGCGCTGCGCCTCGAGGCGCGGTGTGTATTAGAAATGTGCACTATTTGTGTAGTAAACCAATGAATCTGTCTAGACTTTTCCCAACTATATTGGGGTCGGCTTCGCAGATTAACCGGATTCAGCTGAGTACCAGGGTTTTACATGGAGCGACTGCCTATCTGACCTCCACAACCCAGTAACTGAGTAACACGATACCTCTTGGCTACCAGTCTAGCCAATAGGTATCGTGTCAGATCGCAGGCTTCCGACTACCCGTAACGACTGTCAAAGAACTCAAAGCTCTTCAAATGACAGCCGGGACCAACGGCTTAACGTGCTTTCCGAGGCACAGAGGAAACTCGGTATGTTGAAATGGTCACCCATCCACGGACCGACCTCGTCAAGTGTTTTAGCCACGAGCTCCTAATCATCCTATTTGTGTAGTAAATAAAGTTTTATCTTGTATCGCTATTGAGCTGCACTAGCTCGTGGCCAAGTGAATAACCAGTTCATTTCCACTTGACACCACACACTAGGATGCCACAGACACTCCAGCAAACAAACTTGTAACTGGGATGATGCTAAAGCTAAATAAAACAATCCTTACTTCCTTTTACTTCTTCGTATGTATTGAAGTACACACTGAGACGTTGAAAGATTGGCTTTAGGCAACGCCTTTCTCCCGCAGTATCACTGCGTGCCCATTACAACGGGCATGAATCGGTTATATGTGTCTTTATGGCGTATGGAAATTGGCAGGCGTGTGTACACTACCTGCCAAGAGTATGAATGCAATGTATTCAGTGGTGGCGCCGTGACGCTGTCTCACAGCGTTGATTTTTCACGGCATCTAGGCGACATATCCCCCACCCGGTGGAACTTGTTGCGAACCACTTTATTGGCGCGCCCAGCTGAGGATGTATGGTCCCCGCCTGACACGTTTCCAGAGCTAGCCGGTCACGTCCCAGGCTAAGGGACCGTTTAACCGTTATGTATGTGTGGGCGGTATTGTTGTGTTACACCGCCCATGTTATAACAGAGCACGCACCGCGCGCGACTTGGCACACACTGACACTAATTAACCTAATGACCCTAGCTAATCGTCGGAGAATCTTAACACCGCGATACAGGATTCGACCTAAACTAAACAACGCTATCTATCGGCACAAAGAGCAACTAATTGCTCAAATACCAAGTGTTACTCGGTCTAAATTACTGCACCTCGAATGCGACACACAGCGGGGCGCCGTGGATATTTGGGAACATACCCATGTGACGCCCTGCATTCGTCTTGTGGGACAATAGAGAGAGTCGTACATGAGAGTGAAGTCACAGCGCCAGGAGCACATCTATGTTGACGGAGTACTAATAACAACCACACGGGTCGATCTTCAAAGTTCATCAACACGTACCGAGGTCGGTTCGTGGATGGAAATGGAATCATATATTACATACCGAAACTCCTCCGAGTCTTGAAAAGCACGTTAAGGTGCTGGTCCCGGCTTTCATTTGTAAATCTTTGAAAGCCGTTGCGAGTAGTCAGAAGCTAAACAGAGAGAGGGTATCGTGTTACCCAGTTACTAGGTTGAGGAGGTTAGATAAGCAGTCTCTCCATGTAAAACACTGGTAATCAGATGCATCCGGTTAAACTGAAAGCCGATACGTGCATAGGTTGGAAATGAATAGGCAAATTGACTGTTGTATCGCCAACTTAAGTTTGCCCTTGTCTGTCATTCTTCCATATAAACGTAGTATGGCGATTATTCCACCGTTTGCGGTGCACGCTCAAAATTAAAAGTGATAACAATTTGTCTCATCATTAACTAGCCCTGTATGAAAACAAAAAAAAAAGTGTAATTGAGAGTTATGAGCGTCGAATGTTCCATATTTCAACACTAATTTCAACGCATCTTTGGGTGGAAATAAATACCATAAAAAGAAGGAAAATTGCCACCATACAGGGAAAGAATAGCAGTAAAAAAATGTAAATAATTTTATTTTAAACAAATACATTCAGTAGTCTTTTTATGATACTCATATTCTCAAAGGTCTGATTATAAAATATCGCGCGCTCCTTTTCGTTCTAAATCATCATCCATTTATTATTTTTATACCATGAGCACAGTAGAAATATGAGTGTGTATTCGTACGCGCACTAGCTTCTTACTGCTCATCACAGCGTCTATCCCTTTCGTACGTGTTGCCAGATGAGATAGCATGCATTTTAATCCCGGCCACAAAATTGTTCGTGCCGCGACTAGGGCAAATTTAAGGCGTATATATTCCCTAATGTTAACGCGGTACTGGCCGTGCGGGCTCGGTGCCAGAATATCAATATTGAACCTCCTTTTGGACAGTTTTGTTTGTTAATTTTTTTTGATTTACATAACCTATGTAGGTTAGAAGCCGACCCCAATATAGTTGGGAAAAGGCTAGGCAGATGATGATGATAACCTATGTAGGTTAAGAAGAAATTCTAACCATAAATTTTTCAGTGAGAACATATTTTTAAACACTTAAGTCGTTTTGCAGGAGTAGGCAAAAGTAGACAAACAATATCGTGTTGTAAATATTTTTTTTAAAGCAAATCTATTAGTTAGACGTAAAAACCATGTTTTTCAATAAACCTTTTACCTAGCCGTTACTAAGGAGTAGGCTTTAGAAAGAGAGAGGAGTAAGGGCCTTACAATGTGCGCCCAGAATCTGATCTGGCCCTAATCGTGTGGGTCCTATTGCCTTAAATTATGGTTAAATACCTCTTTTGTTGATTGTACTCATAGCACAGTGATTAATAGTGCAGACTTAGGCCGAGTTTCTCACCTCTGAATTGTCGCTGAATTAATGTGACCAATTGTCAAGCACGCGTTATCAGCTGTTCCAATATTGGAGGAGGAAATAGGCGAGAGCCAAACTTCGATTTATGACTTTTTACTAAGGAAATTCAGTCGACGCTCTCTGCCCCCGTTTCCTCAACGCATAATTATAGCTGTTAACACGAGATTAAATGGACAATATTGTATAAAATCTGTCAATTTAACCTCGTGTTAGCAATTAACTCTGAGTTAAGTATCATCATCAATAATTTACCCCAAAGACACAATAGCCATAATGGCTTCGACCACAGAGCATCGAGACGAAATGTTGTGATGGTTGATTACCGAAAGAGTATATTAGCAAAGACGTTTCAAGTCGCTGCCGATGCAATGATTATGTGCCCTTGTAACCCCCAAATGCCACCAAATAATAAATGACATACTTTGATTTCTCCAGCCTCAGTACTGGACCAAAAACGAGGTGAAACCGGATTCGGATGCGGACGAGGAGGACCCTATGACACAGGACCCGCGGTACTTCGAACCGGCGCCAGCGCATGCCGTGCCCGGCATCAAGATCGTCAACGTGTCTAAGGTAGGAGCTGTTAAGGATTTTATAAAAAGAAATGCTGATGATTTAAATAAAAATGCCTGTGCTTTGGGGCAAGCTGAAAATAAATAAATCAACCTTTTAATGTTCCCACTGCTGGAACCAAAGGCCTCGTCTCTGTGTGAGACAGTGGGCCGTAATCCACCACGCGGGCCCAGTGCGGGTTGGTGGATGTCACATGTATTCGAATATTTGTTTCTAAGACATGCCGGTTTCCTCAAGATGTTTTCCTTCACTGTTTTGAGAGCAGTAGTGATGAAATAATTTACACAAAATTAAACGCTTGCCTGGGTTTGCATTCACCTACAACTTGTAAGTCGCAGCCGTTACCACTTTGTCACCACAGCTCTTCAAGGCGTGATATTACGTATTAAAAAAAAAAATAGTTTGTTTAATAAAATCATTTATACCAGGTGTACCCGAAAAACCGAGCGTTAAGGAACGTCTCGATGGAGGTGTACAAGGGAGAGATCACAGTGCTGTTAGGACATAACGGAGCCGGCAAGACTACGCTCATGTCTATCATAACAGGTAACTGACTTTCTTATACAATACTATCTTCTGTAAGTGCCTTCGCCTGCGTGAAAGTCGAAAATCATCCCGTGGGAACACACTACAAATATAAATACTATCCTTTGCCCTTCCCAAGGTCTCAAAATATTCCTATACCAAATTTCATCTAAATCGATTCAATATATCGCGGGCATTTAACGCGATGATTTCGATTATTTATTTACCTATTTAACACGACGTTTCGGCCGTGTTGCAACGACCGTGGTCCCGGGTAGACGGGTGTCTCGGTGTACTGGCTCCGTTGGGCAGAAAATTCTTCCTCTACCCTCACATTTCTACACACAAGACTGACCATGACTGAATAATTTTGAAAATTATATTGATAGGCTCGCGCTTGACCACTATCACACCTGATGGTAAGTGATGATGTGGTCGACGATGTAGCACGCTTACCTAGAAGAAACCTATTCACTCTTGACTTAAAGACTCCCAGGTTGTAGCTATCAGGAAATACAGACTTTGGCAGGGAATTCCACTCCTTATCTGTACGCATAATGAAAGTACTCCCAAAACGTTTGGTGCGTATGGGTGGGATGTCCACCATGTACCGATGACGCATCGCCGTACGACTTGTAGTCCGATGATGGAACGGGCTAGGAGTAATCAGTTCATGCAATTCCATCGCACACTCCCCGAAATGTAACCGATATAAAACCGACAGACTGGCAACTTGGCCACGATGTTCAAGGCTCTGGAGCCTAGACTCAACCAATATCTCATTGCCGATGAGTCTCTTGGCCCGTTTTTCGATCGACTCTAGTGCATCCAGCTGGTACTTGGCAGATCCATCCCAGAGATGAGAGCAGTTCTCCATGCATGACCGAACTTGCGCTTGGTACAAGTTGAGCAACTTTGGGAATACTTTCATAATGCGTACAGCTAAGGAGTGGAATTCCCTGCCGGAGTCTGTATTTCCTGATAGCTACAACCTGGGAGTCTTTAAGTCAAGAGTGAATAGGTTTCTTCTAGGTAAGCGCGGTACATCGTCGACCACATCATCACTTACCATCATCTGAGGTAGTGGTCAAGCGCGAGCCTATGAATAATATAAAAAAAAAAAATGTAAATTGATATTTCTTTACATTAGCGGGATGTTTCCTGGGTAAAAAAATCAGGGATTATCAAATAATATTGGACCCGTGTTTTTTTTTGCTTTATCAAAAAAATAAAAATTGACAAACCGATATCTATATACTAATATTATAAAGAGGTAAAGTTTGTGAGTTTGTGACGTTGTAAGGGGTAATCTCTGGATCTACTAAACCGATTTTGAAAATTCTTTCACCAGTAGAAAGCTAAAGATAAAGGCCACTAAAGTTTAGGAGTGGGGGCTTGTGACGACACTTTTTCAGTATAAAGTGTAGCACACCGTGACGTCACACGACATTTAAACGCACTCTGTCGTAATTCTGTTGTTTACGTGGCAAAAGTAAAAATACTTGTCTAATATATTTAGTTAAAATAACTGAGGGACTAAATATTGATATTTTTCGTCTATTATCCTATTGTTTTACCACACCATACCAAAGCTATATATGTTCCACAGGAATGACGAGTGCCACAGAAGGGAAGGTATACGTGAACGGAAAGGACACGGTGACGCAGAAGAATGAACTGCGCAAGATCCTCGGCCTCTGTCCACAACATAACCTGTACTTCGACGACTTGACTGTTCAGCAACATATTATGTTCTTTTCGCTGGTAAGTTTATTTTAGTGCCTGACCGAAACCGAAACCGAATTTCGGCAACAGTCTCAGCTTCGGCCGAAACCGAAACTTCCTTACAAGGATCATGTTTTGAGGGAAAAATAAAGAAAAGTTATTATAATCAGTCAGTCTTTATTTTTTTTATCACATAGCTATGCCCTCTCACAGAGAGGAGGCCTGTGTCCCAGCAGTGGGAACATTAATAGGCTGATGATGATAGCTATGCAGTCACTACGCCAACCGTGTCGTCTTTTTTGTTCTATATTTTATGATTAAAAGTAACAAATCCATACTGAAGTAAAATATTAATTTTAAATATAGCTTATTTACAAATTCAGTAAACCCCAATCTTTTTAAGCGGTCTGAAGTTGGCTACAAATGGTTTCGCAGTAGTACATCTCATACTAAAACAGCAGCGCCAGCGCATGCGCATCAGAAATGGTCTAAACCAAATGGTAAAAAACTAAACCTGGTCATACAGATTGGGGATTACTTATAGTAGTCACAGCGGATCTTTGTGTCTCTCAATTTGGCTCTGCCAACCATTGCGCAAGAAACAGTTTGTCATTGAGTATACTGCATAGAGTAAGCGAGGCAGGACGATGCGACAAACGTAATCGAGTGAAAGAGACAGTTATACAAAGCTGGCTTCACCTTCAATAATTACACAAAAATAGCTACTGCGCAGGGTCTTGCAGCCAATTCAGAGACAACAAGTTTGAATATTATATTTACCTTATATTTCATCCTCAGCTCAAAGGAGGCACCTACCAAGAAGCGAAGATGTCATCGCAAAAGCTAGCAGAACGTCTAGCACTATCAGATAAGTTGGGTGCATTGACAACGGAGCTATCAGGGGGTATGAAGAGAAGGGCTCAACTGGCGTATGCCTTAGCTGGTGGGGCTGATGTGCTGGTGCTGGACGAACCCACGTCAGGACTCGACGTGGAGACGCGCAGGGAACTGTGGGACTTGCTTCTGGTAACTATTGCAACATCTTCTGTGTAAGAGAAGGGATCAGTTAGCTGGTGGAGCTGTTGTCCTGGTGCTGGACAAACCCACGTCGGGATTCGACGTGGAGACGCGCAGAGAACTTTGACACTTACTTCTGGTAATTATAACAACATCTTCTGTATAAGAGAATGTATCAACTGACTTAAGCCTTAGCTGATGGAGCTGATATCCTGGTGCTGGACGAACCTACGTCAGGGCTCGACGTGGAGTCTCGCAGGGTACTCCGGGACTTGCTTGTGGTTACTATAGTCACCTCTTCTGTGTAAGAGTAGGTATCAACTGGCTTAAGCCTTAGCTGATGTCCTGGTGCTGGACGAACCTACGTCAGGGCCTGGTCGTAGATACGCGCAGGGAACTCTGGGACTTGCTTGTGGTAACTATAGTCACCTCTTCTGTGTAAGAGTAGGTATCAACTGGCTTAAGCCTTAGCTGATGTCCTGGTGCTGGACGAACCTACGTCAGGGCCTGGTCGTAGATACGCGCAGGGAACTCTGGGACTTGCTTGTGGTAACTATAGTCACCTCTTCTGTGTAAGAGTAGGTATCAACTGGCTTATGCCTTAGCTGATGGAGCTGATGTTCTGGTGCTGGACGAACCTACGTCAGGGCTCGACGAGGAGACGCGCTGGAAACTCTGAGACTTGCTAGTGGTAACTATAGTCACCTCTTCTGTGTAAAAGAAGGGATCAACTGGCTTGTGCCATAGTGCATAGAACTCTGAAACTTGCTTCTAGTAACTGTAAAATCCTCTCCAGTGTAAAAGAAGAGCTGTCTGTAGGAAACGTTATGACAGCTATTCAGGTGGCTGGGACAGAGCTTTACTGGTCAGACAAAATTTTATTAATATTATTTATACTAATTTACAATAATATAAGTTATATTAATTTTAGTTATATCGATTTTTCTGCTGCCCTAAAAAACTTTTTAACAAGGATTCATTGTTTTGGAGTTCCAGTGCTTACTTTTCGGCGTCATCATCACATCAGTTCGGTGTTACCATATTCATAAGTACCATTTATTTATAAGTATTTGCTTCATCATAGTCGGTTAGCTATTCGATATATCTTATACCCGTGACATACTTAGCATTAAGGAGTTCCAGTGGCCATCTGATATCTTCTTCATCAGTTCAACTTCACCAAATGATAATTTCTGAGTGCAAATGATTGCATAATTGATGAAAATACCGAAATCACTATATGTATGCCTATAATATTTGAGGAGTTCCCTCGATTTCTCTAGGATCTTTTCATCAGATTCTAGTTTCCTTATCATGGTACCAACCTTGGGATGTTTTCTTTCTAACAAAAAAAGAATCATCAAAATCGGTTCATAAACGACGAAGTTATCTGCGAATAAAAAAATTATGTATATACGGTTGAATTTAGACATTCCTCCTTTTTGGGAAGTTGGTTAAAAATACTATTGGTTATTTCAAAATAATGATTGATTCTTAATTTCAGTCTCTCCGAGGCGAGCGAACAGTCCTTCTCACAACGCATTTCATGGAAGAGGCGGATGCGCTGGGCGACCGCGTGGCGGCGCTACACAATGGAGTGCTGAAGTCCTTCGCCACCACCATGCATCTCAAAAAGGCCGTGGGTTAGTATACTTTATTACCGTACTAAATACCGAAGAGAGATCAGGTGTAGGACCGACGGCCAACGTGATTTCCAAACTCTGGGCTGCCATTGAGTAATTCCTAATGGATAAACCCGATACGGCCAGAAAATTAACTTGTGTTTGCGCATACAATTGTGCACTATATTATCTCCCCCGCCAATGGCTAATCTCCGCTGAGATTGGCCGCCGTGACCGAATTGGGTATGGAAAAGTTACATACTTCATGGTACTAAAAGATTATGGAAATGATATCTAGTCTCATATAATACGCAGATGTTCATATCCGTTTAAATTTAATTTTGTCAATCAGCGCTCTACATAACCCCAACCGCCATCTAGTATTTTAATTTCTATCGCACTCATATTCGGTATTAGCACCCCATAAAACCAAAAAATGCCAGCCAAACAACTGAGTTCTGACCTACATTAAATATTTAAATCTAGAACTACCGAACTTTTAATCCCTTTTTTATTAGGGTGCCGAACCCAAAGGATAGAAACGGGTCCCTATTACTAAGACTCCACGGTTCTTCTGTCTGCCTGTCACCAGGCTGTATCTCATGAATCGTGATAGCTAGACAGTTGAAATTTTCACAGATGATGTATTTCTGTTGCCGCTATAACAACAAATACTAAAATAAGAATAAAATCAAAATTTAAGTGGGGCTCCCATACAACAAACGTGGTATTGTTGCCGTTTTTTCCTTTTTTTTTAACTTTTCTTTTACTAACGTAATTGTCCTTTGGTCGTGTTATGTTAAAGTAAAATAAATAAATAAATAATGGTACGAAATCCCTTCGTGCGTGAGTCCGATTCGCACTTGGCCGGTGCGAGTGCGAGTTTTTTAACGTACTCACTCGTGATAACGTAAACGATCTCTTATGTCAAAATGTATACAAAAAAAGTGGTTTTGCCTTGCCGTCACTAGACGGCGCTTAGTCAGTTTCAATACAAATTGGCGTTAACGTTAACGCGATTGAGCATGAGTAAAAACTCGCACTAAGGCCTCTGGTAGATATCGCCGTCACCGTTAAGACATTCATTCAGTCATTGTACCCATAGAATTAAGGGTCTGTATAAAAGAGTTGTGTAACGTTTTTGTGCACAATAAAGTATATATTTTTCTTTTATTTCAGGTACCGGCTACCGCTTATCATTCACGACGATCGGTACCCCGAACGAGGAGGCAATAACCAAAGTAGTGACGTCACACGTCGCGGACGCTTCGCTAAAGGAGCAGACTATCAACTCGATATCGTACAACCTGCCGGCTGCGCAGAGCGGCAAGTTTCCAGAACTGTTCTCATCTCTGGAGAAAAAGAGATCAAAACTGGGGCTAGATTCTATAGGAGTCGGGGTTTCCACGCTTGATGAGGTGTTCTTGAAGTAAGTCAATCTACGCAGCCTTTGTCCAACTGTATTCAAAATCAATTATTTCAAATAAACCTTAGAAGTACTTTTGCATTGTCAAAAAAAGAATGATGACCCTAGTTGCAAATTCGCAAGCGTCAGTAGGTCTCAATGGTGAAGAATTTGCAAGGTCTCTTTTCCATCAGTTTTAGTTACACGTCTGTGGTTACATCATTCTTGTTGAAAAATTACATATTTGTGAGAACGATGTAAAAAGACGTGCACGTAAAATCGTCTAGAGTCATCATCTGCCTAGCCTTTGCCCAACTATATTGGGGTCGGCTTCCAGTCTTACCGGATTCAGCTTAGTACCAGTGTTTTACCTGGAGCGACTGCCTTTCTGACCTCCACAACCCAGTAACTGGGTAACACGATACCTCTTGGCTAGACTGGTGTCAGATCTCAAGCTTCTGACTACCCGTAACGACTGTCAAAGATCTTCAAATGACAGCCGGGACCAACGGCTTAACGTGCTTTCCGAGGCACCGAGGAAACTCGGTATGTTGAAATGGTCACTCATCCACGGACCGACCTCGTCAAGTGTTGCTTAACCTTGATGATCGTCCCGTGCGGCTGTTATTATTTATCGTCTAGAGTAACAAACAATTTTAAAAATACAATAACAGGCCGAGGCAGCTAAGTTATGACCAATCCCAACTGATGGCGCCCGTTCACGAACATGACGTATGGATCGGCACACATGTGCCACCATCAGAGATATTGGAGGCTGTTCTGAGTGGGGGCTGCGTACCGGAAGCCGTTGCGTTTGAAGACATCTTAGAAGATGACTAGAGACACGGGACTGGTCAATGTGGTGACACTTGGGGGTGGCCTATGTCCAGCAGTGGACGTCTTTCGATAATTGAAAAACGGCCACTATACAGGGATAGATTAGTAGTACAACAATGCAAATAATTTTATTTTGAAAATATACATTTAGTCGTTTTTTCATGATATCTAAACTCCCAAAGGACTGTTTATAAAATTTCGCGCGCTCGTTTGCTTCCTAAATCATCATCCATTTCGCTACAAACTTGCAAAAGTGCTAATTCGTACGCGAACTAGCTTTTTACTGCTCATCACAACATCTATATCTTTCGCAAGTGTTGTCGGATGAGATAGTATGCATTTTAACCCCGCGTGCAAAATAGTTCTTGCCGCCGACTAGAGGAACCTTAATACAAAATTATTGGGAAAACTAAAAACAATATATTGTTATAAAAAACATCTATGTACTATGGTTTTATTATTTCTAAATTGATGTTCTTTTTTCAGGTTATGCAGTGACATCGACACATCATTATCTGAAGATGAAGTGGACAGTGCTAGAGAGCCGGGTGAGTTCCTTTTATTTATGTAAACAAGAATTACTTACAAAAAATTAAAACATAAAGACGTAAGAGTACAACTATTTTCTTAATGTCCCTCGACAATCATCGGGAGGCCACAGGTGAGCGCTTGAACCTGTCTTTGGAGGAAGTCTCCGAATGGGGAAATGCCAATCTAGTTTCAACGCTGCTAAGATCCAGGCGTGTCTTTTTTCCGCAAAAAAGAGCCAATTTCACCTGGCAGCAACATTCCGTGGTGTAACCGTGCCGATAACGGACCATCTCGAACTTCTTAGTGTCACGTTGACATAGACCCTCAATTTTGGTCCATTCATTGAAGGCATGGTTCAGAAGTGTGGAGGTACTCTTCCACAAGAAGGATGACAATGCTCTACTGAAGAACTATGGCCCATCTCACTTCTTAGCCATGTCTACAAGCTGTTTTCAAGAGTCATCACGAATCGTCTCGCGCGCAGGTTTGACGATTTCCAGCCTCCCTAACATGCCGGATTCCGTAAAGGCTTTAACACCGTTGACCACATCCATACGCTGCGGCAGGTTGTACAGAAGACCGAAGAGTACAACTTGCCTAACTGCTTAGCGTTTTTGGACTACCGAGAAAGCCTTCGATTCGATCAAGACTTGGGCTGTACTGCAGTCTCTCCAACGGTGCCAAATCGACTACCGGTACATCGAAGTGTTGAAGTATTTGAACAAAAATGCCACCATGTCAGTTCGACTTCAGGATCAGACCTCGGAATCTATCCTTCTGCAGGGAGGTGTGAGACAGGGAGACGTCATATCGCCGAAACTGTTCACCGCTGCACTGGAGGATGACTTCAAGGTTCTGGACTGGAGAGTGCTAGGCATCAACGTCAATGGCGAGTACATCACTCACCTTCGGTTTACCGACGATATAGTGGTTATGGCTGAGACCATAGAGGACCTCAGTACAATGCTCGATGACCTCAGTAGAGCTTCCGAAAGAGTGGGTCTTAAGATGAATATGGACAAAACCAAGCTGATGATGAATGCCCATGTTACACCCACTCCTATCAAGGCCAGAAACTCTACACTCAAAGTTGTGGACGACTATGTCTACCTGGGACAAACTATTCAGATGGGTAGGGCCAACTTCGAGAAAGAGGTCAACCGTCGAATCCGACTCGGCTGAGCAGCTTTCGGTAAGTTGCGCGGTATCATCTCGTCCAACTTACCACAGTGTCTGAAGACGAAAGTCTATGACCAGTGTGTGTTGCCAGTGATGATATATGGCTCTAGGACCTGGTCGCTCACAATGGGCCTTATCAGAAAGCTTACAGTCTCCCAAATGGCAATGGAGAGGGCTATGCTCGGCGCTTCCTTGCTTGATCGAATCAGTAATGTAGAGATCCGCAAGAGAACCAGGGTTACCGACATAGCCCGAAGAATTTCCAAACTTAAGTGGCAGTGGGCAGGGCACATTGCTCTCAGAATGGATGGCCGATGGTGCAGAAAAGTTCTGGAGTGGCGACCGCGAACCGGAAGACGATACGTTGGAAGGCCTCCCACCAGGTGGACCGATGACCTGGTTAAGGTTGCGGGAAGGCGCTGGATGCGAGACGCACGGGATCGGTCAATGTGGCGACGCCTGGGCGAGGCCTATGTCCAGCAGTGGACGTCTTTCGGCTGAAATGATGATGATGGTGATGAGTTTAAATATGGGGTGATCCTTGTACAATCGACCTTATAATAGTCATACAACCATTATTTAATGAGATTGTAGGTACGGTAACTAAAATATGACAGTTCAAATATGGGTGATCCTTGTAGTATTGAAGCATAAAAGAAAGCCATTGACTTTAAATGTTAAATATAATGATACTATCATCGAAGAAGTTCAAAGTACTAAATTTCTGGGTATAATGTTGGATAAAAACTGTGATTGGAAAGCACACGTCGAATACGTTTGTGATAAACTCGACAGATTTGCCTACGCAATAAAAAGATTAAGAGTCACGGTATCTACAGAAGCGGCTCTTTGTGCATATCATGGTTACGTGTCATTCGTACTCGGTTATGGTTACTTATTGTGGGGTAATTCGGTGGATATAATACAAGTGTTTAGAGTACAAAAAAAATGTGCGCATGCAATATGTGGGGCTTGGTATACGGATAGCTGTAAGCCCTTATTTAAAAAGTATAATATTCTACCAATACCATGTATGTATATTAGAGAATTATGCCTATTTGTACAACAACATCCGAAGTATTTTATAAAACACAAAAATGTAACCAAGCGCAATGTATCTCCTAGAAATAAGAATAAATTTAAACATGAGCTCTGTTTACCGCAATGCAGGCTCGAATTGCATAAAAGAAACTCGTACATAAATGCTGTAAAGGTATCTAACAAATTACCGGACGCCTTTAAAGATTTACCTTTTCGAATGTTTAAAAAAAATTAACGCAAAGGTTAAAAGAAAAATGTTTTTACGATCTCAATGAATACATGTCAGATCGCGGCGAAATAAACTGAATTATATAATATTGGTATATCTTATATTATATTATATAAAACTGCATTACCACTCACTGACTGACTGACTGACTCATTGACATAATTGTTCTCCCAGATGGTGGAGGGGAAGGTGGGTATATTTTGACAGATTCGTATACAAGTAACTCTCGCGAGTATGGGAAAAGTCCCAAACCTCCCCTTTTCCTCCCCCCTCCTCCCCCCCTCTATCGTATCTCGGAAACTAAGGTACCCGTAGAATGTTTTTTTTACGGATTCGTTTAGAGGAGGCTCGCAAAAGTAAAAACCATTTTTCAAAGTTGACCCCCTCGCCCCCCTTCTCCCCCCCTTTAAGCGGATCTCGAAAGTTGGAACATTTGGAACATTTCTTTTTTCAGGTTCATATAAAGGGGCAATGCTATAGTCACAAACAAACCATTTTTCATAGTTGACCCCCTTGCCCCCCTTCTCCCCCCTCCCCCCCCCGTTTTGGCGAATCTTTTTTTTTCGTTTTTTTTACGGATTCGTTTAGAGGAGGCTCGGAAAAGTTATAACCATTTTTCAAAGTTGGCGCCCTCGCCCCCCTTCTCCCCCCCTTTAAGCGGATTTCGGAAGTTGAGAGACTTGGAACATTTCTTTTTTCAGATTCATATAAAGGGGCAATGCTATAGTCACAAACGAACCAGTTTTCAAAAATGACCCCCTTGCCCCCCTTCTCCTCCCTTCCCCCCCCCCCCGTTTTGGCGATTCTTTTTTTTTGATTTTTTTACGGATTCGTTTAGAGGAGGCTCGGAAAAGTAAAAACCATTTTTCAAAGTTGACCCCCTTGCCCCCCATCTCACCCCTCCCCCCCCCCCCGTTTTGGCGAATCTTTTTTTTTTCAGTTTGTTTACGGATTCAGCGTAGGGATCCCGAGTGGAGCGAACCTACGAGACCGAGTGCAGCGCAGGGGGGAGGTGGCGAGCGAAGCGAGCCGGCGACCTCCGTAGCGTAACGAAGGTTGAGTGGGTGAAGCGAAACTCAGTGCCTGGCGACGACAAGCAAACATTAGGGTTATGTTTTTTGGAACAAAGTTTAGTGTAAGTGTAGGGTAGGTGTAGGGTAGGTGTAGGGTAGGTGTAGGGTAGGTGTAGGGTAGGTGTAGGGTAGGTGTAGGGTAGGTGTAGGGTAGGTGTAGGGTAGGTGTAGGGTAGGTGTAGGGTAGGTGTAGCGTAGGTGTAGGGTAGGTTTAGGGTAGGTGTAGGGTAGGTTTAGGGTAGGTTTAGGGTAGGTGTAGGGTAGGTATAGGGTAGGTGTAGGGTAGGTGTAGGGTAGGTGTAGGGTAGGTTTAGGGTAGGTGTAGGTTAGGTGTAGGGTAGGTGTAGGTTAGGTGTAGGGTAGGTGTAGGGACAACAACACGCGAGCTGCTTGCAGCTCGCGCACCAAGCAAATACTAGTTATATTATATAAAACTGCATTACCACTCACTGACTGACTCACTGACTCATTGACATAATTGTTCTCCCAGATGGTGAAGGGGAAGGTGGGTATATTTTGACAGATTCGTAAACAAGTAACTCCCGTGAGTATGGGAAAAGTCCCAAACCTCCCCATTTCCTCCCCCCTCTTCCCCCCCTCTATCGTATCTCGGAAACTAAGGTACCCGTATTTTTTGTTTTTTACGGATTCGTTTAGAGAAGGCTCGCAAAAGTAAAAACCATTTTTCAAAGTTGACCCCCTCGCCCCCCTTCTCCCCCCCTTTAAGCGGATCTCGAAAGTTGAGAGACTTGGAACATTTCTTTTTCCAGATTCATATAAAGGGGCAATGCTATAGTCAAAAACGAAGCAGTTTTCAAAGTTGACCCCCTTGCCCCCCTTCTCCCCCCTCCCCCCCCGATTTGGCGAATCTTTTTTTTTTGTTTTTTTTACGGATTCGTTAAGAGGAGGCTCGGAAAAGTAAAAACCATTTTTCAAAGTTGATCCCCTGGCCCCCCTTCTCCCCCCCTTTAAGCGGATCTCGGAAGTTGAGAGACTTGGAACATTTCTTTTTTCAGATTCATATAAAGGGGCAATGCTATAGTCACAAACAAACCATTTTTCAAAGTTGACCCCCTTGCCCCCCTTCTCCCCCCTCCCCCTCCCGTTTTGGCGATTTTTTTTTTTTGTTTTTTTTACTGATTCAGCGTAGGGATCCCGAGTGGAGCGAACCTACGAGACCGAGTGCAGCGCAGGGGGGAGGTGGCGAGCGAAGCGAGCCGGCGACCTCCGTAGCGTAACGAAGGTTGAGTGGGTGAAGCGAAACTATGTGCCTGGCGACGACAAGCAAACATTAGGGTTATGTTTTTTGGAACAAAGTTTAGGGTAGGTGGAGGGTAGGTGTAGGGTAGGTGTAGGGTAGGTGTAGGGTAGGTGTAGGGTAGGTGTAGGGTAGGTGTAGGGTAGGTGTAGGGTAGGTGTAGGGTAGGTGTAGGGTAGGTGTAGGGTAGGTGTAGGGTAGGTGTAGGGTAGGTGTAGGGTAGGTGTAGGGTAGGTGTAGGGTAGGTGTAGGGTAGGTGTAGGGTAGGTGTAGGGTAGGTGTAGGGTAGGTGTAGGGTAGGTGTAGGGTAGGTGTAGGGTAGGTGTAGGGTAGGTGTAGGGTAGGTGTAGGGTAGGTGTAGGGTAGGTGTAGGGTAGGTGTAGGGTAGGTGTAGGGTAGGTGTAGGGTAGGTGTAGGGTAGGTGTAGGGTAGGTGTAGGGTAGGTGTAGGGTAGGTGTAGGGTAGGTGTAGGGTAGGTGTAGGGTAGGTGTAGGGTAGGTGTAGGGTAGGTGTAGGGTAGGTGTAGGGTAGGTGTAGGGTAGGTGTAGGGTAGGTGTAGGGTAGGTGTAGGGTAGGTGTAGGGTAGGTGTAGGGTAGGTGTAGGGTAGGTGTAGGGTAGGTGTAGGGTAGGTGTAGGGTAGGTGTAGGGTAGGTGTAAAGTAGGTGTAGGGTAGATGTAGGGTAGGTGTAGGGTAGGTGTAGGGTAGGTGTAGGGTAGGTGTAGGGTAGGTGTAGGGTAGGTGTAGGGTAGGTGTAGGGTAGGTGTAGGGTAGGTGTAGTGTAGGTGTAGGGTAGGTGTAGGGTAGGTGTAGGGTAGGTGTAGGGACAACAACACGCGAGCTGCTTGCAGCTCGCGCACCAAGCAAATACTAGTTTATACTATATAAAACTGCATTACCACTCACTCATTGACATAATTGTTCTCCCAGATGGTGGATGGGGAGGTGGGTATATTTTGACAGATTCGTAAACAAGTAACTCCCGTGAGTATGGGAAAAGTCCCAAACCTCCCCTTTTCCTCCCCCCTCCTCCCCCCCTCTATCGTATCTCGGAAACTAAGGTACCCGTAGAATGTTTTTTTTACGGATTCGTTTAGAGGAGGCTCGGAAAAGTAAAAAGCATTTTTCAAAGTTGACCCCCTCGCCCCCCTTCTCCCCCCTTTAAGCGGATCTCGAAAGTTGGAACATTTGGAACATTTCTTTTTTCAGATTCATATAAAGGGGCAATGCTATAGTCACAAACGAACCAGTTTTCAAAGTTGACCCCCTTGCCCCCCTTCTCCCCCGCCCCCCCCCCGTTTTGGCGAATTTTTTTTTTCAGTTTTTTTTACGGATTCGTTTAGAGGAGGCTCGGAAAAGTAAAAACCATTTTTCAAAGATGACACCCTCGCCCCCCTTCTCCCCCCCTTTAAGCGGATCTCGGAAGTTGAGAGACTTGGAACATTTCTTTTTTCAGATTCATATAAAGGGGCAATGCTATAGTCACAAACAAACCATTTTTCAAAGTTGACCCCCTTGCCCCCCTTCTCCCCCCCCCCCCCGTTTTGGCGAATCTTTTTTTTTTGGTTTTTTTTACGGATTCGTTTAGAGGAGGCTCGGAAAAGAAAAAACCATTTTTCAATGTTGACCCCCTCACCCCCCTTCTCCCCCCCTTTAAGCGCATCTCGAAAGTTGAGAGACTTGGAACATTTCTTTTTTCAAATTCATATAAAGGGGCAATGCTTTAGTCACAAACGAACCATTTTTCAAAGTTGACCCCATTGCCCCCCTTCTCCCCCCTCCCCCCTCCGTTTTGGCGAATCTTTTTTTTTGTTTTTTTTACGGATTCGTTTAGAGGAGGCTCGGAAAAGTAAAATCCATTTTTCAAAAATGACCCCCTCGCCCCCCTTCTCCCCCCCTTGAAGCGGATCTCGGAAGTTGAGAGACTTGGAACATTTCTTTTTTCAGATTCATATAAAGGGGCAATGCTTTAGTCGGAATCATTTTTCAATACTCCCCACTCTCCCCCCCTTCACCCCTCTCTCCACCCCTCCCCAACCTCCACTACCTAATATCAGTCGTCGAAACCTGTCCGGTGGGAGTGGACCAGGCAGCGTAGGGATCCCGAGTGGAGCGAACCTACGAGACCGAGTGCAGCGCAGGGGGGAGGTGGCGAGCGAAGCGAGCCGGCGACCTCCGTAGCGTAACGAAGGTTGAGTAGGTGAAGCGAAACTCAGTGCCTGGCGACGAATGCAAACATTAGGTAGGGTAGGTGTAGGGTAGGTGTAGGGTAGGTGTAGGGTAGGTGTAGGGTAGGTGTAGGGTAGGTGTAGGGTAGGTGTAGGGTAGGTGTAGGGTAGGTGTAGGGTAGGTGTAGGGTAGGTGTAGGGTAGGTGTAGGGTAGGTGTAGGGTAGGTGTAGGGTAGGTGTAGGGTAGGTGTAGGGTAGGTGTAGGGTAGGTGTAGGGTAGGTGTAGGGTAGGTGTAGGGTAGGTGTAGGGTAGGTGTAGGGTAGGTGTAGGGTAGGTGTAGGGTAGGTGTAGGGTAGGTGTAGGGTAGGTGTAGGGTAGGTGTAGGGTAGGTGTAGGGTAGGTGTAGGGTAGGTGTAGGGTAGGTGTAGGGTAGGTGTAGGGTAGGTGTAGGGTAGGTGTAGGGTAGGTGTAGGGTAGGTGTAGGGTAGGTGTAGGGTAGGTGTAGGGTAGGTGTAGGGTAGGTGTAGGGTAGGTGTAGGGTAGGTGTAGGGTAGGTGTAGGGTAGGTGTAGGGTAGGTGTAGGGTAGGTGTAGGGTAGGTGTAGGGTAGGTGTAGGGTAGGTGTAGGGTAGGTGTAGGGTAGGTGTAGGGTAGGTGTAGGGTAGGTGTAGGGTAGGTGTAGGGTAGGTGTAGGGTAGGTGTAGGGTAGGTGTAGGGTAGGTGTAGGGTAGGTGTAGGGTAGGTGTAGGGTAGGTGTAGGGTAGGTGTAGGGTAGGTGTAGGGTAGGTGTAGGGTAGGTGTAGGGTAGGTGTAGGTGTAGGGTAGGTGTAGGGTAGGTGTAGGGTAGGTGTAGGGTAGGTGTAGGGTAGGTGTAGGGTAGGTGTAGGGTAGGTGTAGGGTAGGTGTAGGGTAGGTGTAGGGTAGGTGTAGGGTAGGTGTAGGGTAGGTGTAGGGTAGGTGTAGGGTAGGTGTAGGGTAGGTGTAGGGTAGGTGTAGGGTAGGTGTAGGGTAGGTGTAGGGTAGGTGTAGGGTAGGTGTAGGGTAGGTGTAGGGTAGGTGTAGGGTAGGTGTAGGGTAGGTGTAGGGTAGGTGTAGGGTAGGTGTAGGGTAGGTGTAGGGTAGGTGTAGGGTAGGTGTAGGGTAGGTGTAGGGTAGGTGTAGGGACAACAACACGCGGGTGTAGGGACAACAACACGCGAGCTGCTTGCAGCTCGCGCACCAAGCAAATACTAGTTATATTATATAAAACTGCATTACCACTGACTGACTCACTGATTGACATAATTGTTCTCCCAGATGGTGGAGGGGGAGGTGGGTATATTTTGACAGATTCGTAAACAAGTAACTCCCGTGAGTATGGGAAAAGTGCCAAACCTCCCCTTTTTCCCCCCCCTCTTCCCCCCCTCTATCGTATCTCGAAAACTAAGGTACCCGTATTTTTTGTTTTTTACGGATTCGTTTAGAGGAGGCTCGGAAAAGTAAAAAGCATTTTTCAAAATTGACCCCCTCGCCCCCCTTCTCCCCCCCTTTAAGCGGATCTCGAAAGTTGGAACATTTGGAACATTTCTTTTTTCAGTTTCATATAAAGGGGCAATGCTATAGTCACAAACGAACCAGTTTTCAAAGTTGACCCCCTTGCCCCCCTTCTCCCCCCTCCCCCCCCGTTTTGGCGAATCTTTTTTTTTTGTTTTTTTTTACGGATTCGTTTAGAGGAGGCTCGGAAAAGTAAAAACCATTTTTCAAAGTTGACCCCCTCACCCCCCTTCTTCCCCCCTTTAAGCGGATCTCGGAAGTTGAGAGACTTGGAACATTTCTTTTTTCAGATTCATATAAAGGGGCAATGCTATAGTCACAAACAAACCATTTATCAAAGTTGACCCCCTTGCCGCCCATCGCCCCCCTCCCCCCCCCCCCCGTTTTGGCGAATCTTTTATTTGTTTTTTTTACGGATTCAGCGTAGGGATCCCGAGTGGAGCGAACCTACGAGACCGAGTGCAGCGCAGGGGGGAGGTGGCGAGCGAAAAGAGCCGGCGACCTCCGTAGCGTAACGAAGGTTGAGTGGGTGAAGCGAAACTCAGTGCCTGGCGACGACAAGCTAACATTAGGGTTTATGTTTTTTGGAACAAAGTGTAGGGTAGGTGTAGGGTAGGTGTAGGGTAGGTGTAGGGTAGGTGTAGGGTAGGTGTAGGGTAGGTGTAGGGTAGGTGTAGGGTAGGTGTAGGGTAGGTGTAGGGTAGGTGTAGGGTAGGTGTAGGGTCGGTGTAGGGTAGGTGTAGGGTAGGTGTAGGGTAGGTGTAGGGTAGGTGTAGGGTAGGTGTAGGGTAGGCGTAGGGTAGGTGTAGGGTAGGTGTAGGGTAGGTGTAGGGTAGGTGTAGGGTAGGTGTAGGGTAGGTGTAGGGTAGGTGTAGGGTAGGTGTAGGGTAGGTGTAGGGTAGGTGTTGGGACAACAACACGCGAGCTGCTTGCAGCTCGCGCACCAAGCAAATACTAGTTATACTATATAAAACTGCATTACCACTGACTCACTGACATAATTGTTCTCCCAGATGGTGGATGGGGAGGTGGGTATATTTTGACAGATTCGTAAACAAGTGACTCTCGCGAGTTTGGGAAAAGTCCCAAACCTCCCCTTTTCCTCCCCCCTCCTCCCCCCCTCTATCGTATCTCGGAAACTAAGGTACCCGTAGAATGTTTTTTTTACGGATTCGTTTAGAGGAGGCTCGGAAAAGTAAAGACCATTTTTCAAAGTTGACCCCCTCGCCCCCCTTCTCCCCCCCTTGAAGCGGATCTCGAAAGTTGAGAGATTTGGAACATTTCTTTTTTCAGATTCATATAAAGGGGCAATGCTATAGTCACAAACGAACCAGTTTTCAATGTTGACCCCCTTGCCCCCCTACTCCCCCCTCCCCCTCCGTTTTGGCGAATTTTTTTTTTCAGTTTTTTTTACGGATTCGTTTAGAGGAGGCTCGGAAAAGTAAAAACCATTTTTCAAAGTTGACCCCCTCGCCCCCCTTCACCCCCCCTTTAAGCGGATATCGGAAGTTGAGAGACTTGGAACATTTCTTTTTTCAGATTCATATAAAGGGGCAATGCTATAGTCACAAAAAAAACATTTTTCAAAGTTGACCCCCTTGCCCCCCTTCTCCCCCCCCCCCCCCCGTTTTGGCGAATCTTTTTTTTTCAGTTTTTTTTACGGATTCAGCATAGGGATCCCGAGTGGAGCGAACCTACGAGACCGAGTGCAGCGCAGGGGGGAGGTGGCGAGCGAAGCGAGCCGGCGACCTCCGTAGCGTAACGAAGGTTGAGTGGGTGAAGCGAAACTCAGTGCCTGGCGACGACAATCAAACATTAGGGTTATGTTTTTTGGAACAAAGTTTAGGGTAGGTGTAGGGTAGGTGTAGGGTAGGTGTAGGGTAGGTGTAGGGTAGGTGTAGGGTAGGTGTAGGGTAGGTGTAGGATAGGTGTAGGGTAGGTGTAGGGTAGGTGTAGGGTAGGTGTAGGGTAGGTGTAGGGTAGGTGTAGGGTAGGTGTAGGGTAGGTGTAGGGTAGGTGCAGGGTAGGTGTAGGGTAGGTGTAGGGTAGGTGTAGGGTAGGTGTAGGGTAGGTGTAGGGTAGGTGTAGGGTAGGTGTAGGGTAGGTGTAGGGTAGGTGTAGGGTAGGTGTAGGGTAGGTGTAGGGTAGGTGTAGGGTAGGTGTAGGGTAGGTGTAGGGTAGGTGTAGGGTAGGTGTAGAGACAACAACACGCGAGCTGCTTGCAGCTCGCGCACCAAGCAAATACTAGTTATTATATTATATAAAACTGCATTACCACTCACTGACTGGCTCATTGACATAATTGTTCTCCCAGATGGTGGAGGGGGAGGTGGGTATATTTTGACAGATTCGTAAACAAGTAACTCCCGTGAGTATGGGAAAAGTGCCAAACCACCCCTTTTCCCCCCCCCTCCTCTCCCCCTCTATCGTATCTCGGAAACTAAAGTACCCGTATTTTTTGTTTTTTACGGATTCGTTTAGAGGAGGCTCGGAAAAGTAAAAACCACTTTTCAAAGTTGACCCCCTCGCCCCCCTTCTCCCCCCTCCCCCCCCCGTTTTGGCGAATCTTTTTTTTTTGTTTTTTTTACGTATTCGTTTAGAGGAGGCTCGCAAAAGTAAAAACCATTTTTCAAAGGTGACCCCCTCGCCCCCCTTCTCCCCCCCGTTAAGCGGATCTCGGTAGTTGAGAGACTTGAAACATTTCTTTTTTCAGATTCATATAAAGGGGCAATGCTATAGTCACAAACTAACCATTTTTCAAAGCTGACCCCCTTGCACCCTTTCTCCCCCCTCCCCCCCGTTTTGGCGTTTTTTTTTTTTTTTTTTTTACGGATTCGTTTAGAGGAGGCTCGCAAAAGTAAAAACCATTTTTCAAAGTTGACCCCCTCGCCCCCCCTTCTCTCCCCCTTTAAGCGGATCTCGGAAGTTGAGAGACTTGGAACATTTCTTTTTTCAGATTCATATAGAGAATCTTTTTTTTTGTTTTTTTTTACGGATTCAGCGTAGGGATCCCGAGTGGAGCAAACCTACGAGACCGAGTGCAGCGCAGGGGGGAGGTGGCGAGCGAAGCGAGCCGGCGACCTCCGTAGCGTAACGAAGGTTGAGTGGGTGAAGCGAAACTCAGTGCCTGGCGACGACAAGCAAACATTAGGGTTATGTTTTTTGGAACAAAGTGTAGGGTAGGTGTAGGGTAGGTGTAGGGTAGGTGTAGGGTAGGTGTAGGGTAGGTGTAGGGTAGGTGTAGGGTAGGTGTAGGGTAGGTGTAGGGTAGGTGTAGGGTAGGTGTAGGGTAGGTGTAGGGTAGGTGTAGGGTAGGTGTAGGGTAGGTGTAGGGTAGGTGTAGGGTAGGTGTAGGGTAGGTGTAGGGTAGGTGTAGGGTAGGTGTAGGGTAGGTGTAGGGTAGGTGTAGGGTAGGTGTAGGGTAGGTGTAGGGTAGGTGTAGGGTAGGTGTAGGGTAGGTGTAGGGTAGGTGTAGGGTAGGTGTAGGGTAGGTGTAGGGTAGGTGTAGGGTAGGTGTAGGGTAGGTGTAGGGACAACAACACGCGGGTGTAGGGACAACAACACGCGAGCTGCTTGCAGCTCGCGCACCAAGCAAATACTAGTTATACTATATAAAACTGCATTACCACTGACTGACTCACTGACTCATTGACATAATTGTTCTCCCAGATGGTGGATGGGGAGGTGGGTATATTTTGACAGATTCGTAAACAAGTAACTCCCGTGAGTATGGGAAAAGTGCCAAACCTCCCCTTTCCCCCCCCCCTCCTCCCCCCCTCTATCGTTTCTCGGAAACTAAGATACCCGTATTTTTTGTTTTTTACGGATTCGTTTAGAGGAGGCTCGGAAAAGTAAAAACCATTTTTCAAAGTTGACCCCGTCACCCCCCTTCTCCCCCCCTTTAAGCGGATCTCGAAAGTTGGAACATTTGGAACATTTCTTTTTTCAGATTCATATAAAGGGGCAATGCTTTAGTCACAATCAAACCATTTTTCATAGTTGACCCCCTTGCCCCCCTTCTCCCCCTCCCCCCCCCCTTTCGGCGAATCTTTTTTTCGTGTTTTTTTTACGGATTCGTTTAGAGGAGGCTCGGAAAAGTAAAAACCATTTTTCAAAGTTGACCCCCTCGCCCCCCTTCTCCCCCCCTTTAAGCGGATCTCGGAAGTTGAGAGGCTTGGAACATTTCTTTTTTCAGATTCATATAAAGGGGCAATGCTACAGTCACAAACAAACCATTTTTCAAAGTTGACCCACTTGCCCCCCTTCTCCCCCCTCCCCCCCCCCCCGTTTGGCGAAACTTTTTTTTACGGATTCAGCGTAGGGATCCCGAGTGGAGCGAACCTACGAGACCGAGTGCAGCGCAGGGGGGAGGTGGCGAGCGAAGCGAGCCGGCGACCTCCGTAGCGTAACGAAGGTTGAGTGGGTGAATCGAAACTCAGTGCCCGGCGACGACAAGCAAACATAAGAGTTATGTTTTTTGGAACAAAGTTTAGGGTAGGTGTAGGGTAGGTGTAGGGTAGGTGTAGGGTAGGTGTAGGGTAGGTGTAGGGTAGGTGTAGGGTAGGTGTAGGGTAGGTGTAGGGTAGGTGTAGGGTAGGTGTAGGGTAGGTGTAGGGTAGGTGTAGGGTAGGTGTAGGGTAGGTGTAGGGTAGGTGTAGGGTAGGTGTAGGGTAGGTGTAGGGTAGGTGTAGGGTAGGTGTAGGGTAGGTGTAGGGTAGGTGTAGGGTAGGTGTAGGGTAGGTGTAGGGTAGGTGTAGGGTAGGTGTAGGGTAGGTGTAGGGTAGGTGTAGGGTAGGTGTAGGGTAGGTGTAGGGTAGGTGTAGGGTAGGTGTAGGGTAGGTGTAGGGTAGGTGTAGGGTAGGTGTAGGGTAGGTGTAGGGTAGGTGTAGGGTAGGTGTAGGGTAGGTGTAGGGTAGGTGTAGGGTAGGTGTAGGGTAGGTGTAGGGTAGGTGTAGGGTAGGTGTAGGGTAGGTGTAGGGTAGGTGTAGGGTAGGTGTAGGGTAGGTGTAGGGTAGGTGTAGGGTAGGTGTAGGGTAGGTGTAGGGTAGGTGTAGGGTAGGTGTAGGGTAGGTGTAGGGTAGGTGTAGGGTAGGTGTAGGGTAGGTGTAGGGTAGGTGTAGGGTAGGTGTAGGGTAGGTGTAGGGTAGGTGTAGGGTAGGTGTAGGGTAGGTGTAGGGTAGGTGTAGGGACAACAACACGCGAGCTGCTTGCAGCTCGCGCACCAAGCAAATACTAGTTATATTATATAATACTAGTTATTATACTATATAAAACTGCATTACCACTGACTGACTCACTCACTCACTCATTGACATAATTGTTCTCCCAGATGGTGGAGGGGGAGGTGGGTATATTTTGACAGATTCGTAAACAAGTAACTCCCGTGAGTATGGGAAAAGTCCCAAACCTCCCCTTTTCCTCCCCCCTCCTCCCCCCCTCTATCGTATCTCGGAAACTAAGGTACCCGTATTTTTTGTTTTTTACGGATTCGTTTAGAGGAGGCTCGCAAAAGTAAAAACCATTGTTTAAAGTTGACCCCCTCGCCCCCCTTCTCCCCCCCTTTAAGCGGATCTCGAAAGTTGGAACATTTGAAACATTTCTTTTTTCAGATTCATATAAAGGGGCAATGCTATAGTCGCAAACAAACCATTTTTCAAAGTTGACCCCCTTGCCCCCCTTCTCCCCCCACCCCCTCGTTTTGGCGAATCTTTTTTTTTCAGTTTTTTTTACGGATTCGTATAGAGGAGGCTCGGAAAAGTAAAAAGCGTTTTTCAAAATTGACCCCCTCGCCCCCCTTCTCCCCCCCTTTAAGCGGATCTCGGAAGTTGAGAGACTTGGAACATTTATTTTTTCAGATTCATATAAAGGGGCAATGCTATAGTCACAAACAAACCATTTTTCAAAGTTGACCCCCTCGCCCCCCTTTCCCCCCCCCCGTTTTGGCAAATCTTTTTTTTTTGTTTTTTTTTATGGATTCAGCGTAAGGATCCCGAGTGGAGCGAACCTACGAGGCCGAGTGCAGCGCAGGGGGGAGGTGGCGAGCGAAGCGAGCCGGCGACCTCCGTAGCGTAACGAAGGTTGAGTGGGTGAAGCGTAACTCAGTGCCTGGCGACGACAAGCAAACATTAGGGTTATGTTTTTTGGAACAAAGTGTAGGGTAGGTGAAGGGTAGGTGTAAGGTAGTTGTAGGGTAGGTGTAAGGTAGGTGTAGGGTAGGTGTAGGGTAGGTGTAGGGTAGGTGTAGGGTAGGTGTAGGGTAGGTGTAGGGTAGGTGTAGGGTAGGTGTAGGGTAGGTGTAGGGTAGGTGTAGGATAGGTGTAGGGTAGGTGTAGGGTAGGTGTAGGATAGGTGTAGGGTAGGTGTAGGGTAGGTGTAGGGTAGGTGTAGGGTAGGTGTAGGGTAGGTTTAGGGTAGGTGTAGGGTAGGTGTAGGTTAGGTGTAGGGTAGGTGTAGGTTAGGTGTAGGGTAGGTGTAGGGACAACAACACGCGAGCTGCTTGCAGCTCGCGCACCAAGCAAATACTAGTTATAATATATAAAACTGCATTACCACTCACTGACTCACTCATTGACATAATTGTTCTCCCAGATGGTGGAGGGGGAGGTGGGTATATTTTGACAGATTCGTAAACAAGTAACTCCCGTGAGTATGGGAAAAGTCCCAAACCTCCCCTTTTCCTCCCCCCTCCTCCCCCCCTCTATCGTATCTCGGAAACTAAGGTACCCGTATTTTTTGTTTTTTACGGATTCGTTTAGAGGAGGCTCGGAAAAGTAAAAACCATTTTTCAAAGTTGACCCCCTCGCCCCCCTTCGCCCCCCCTTTAAGCGGATCTCGAAAGTTGGAACAATTGGAACATTTCTTTTTTCAGATTCATATAAAGGGGCAATGCTTTAGTCACAAACGAACCAGTTTTCAAAGTTACCCCCTTGCCCCCCTTCTCCCCCCTACCCCCTCGATTTGGCTAATCTTTTTTGTTGGTTTTTTTTACGGATTCGTTTAGAGGAGGCTCGGAAAAGTAAAAACCATTTTTCAAAGTTGACCCCCTCGCCCCTCTTCTCCCCCCTTTAAGCGGATCTCGGAAGTTGAGAGACATGGAACATTTCTTTTTTCAGATTCATATAAAGGGGCAATCCTTTAGTCACAAACAAACCAGTTTTCAAAGTTGACCCCCTTGCCCCCCTTCTCCCCCCTCCCCCCCCGTTTTGGCGAATCTTTTTTTTCAGTTTTTTTTACGGATTCGTTTAGAGGAGGCTCGGAAAAGTAAAAACCATTTTTCAAACTTGACACCCTTGCCCCCTTCTCCCCCCCTTTAAGTGGATCTCGGAAGTTGAGAGACTTGGAACATTTCTTTTTTCAGATTCATGTAAAGGGGCAAAGCTATAGTCACAACCAAACCATTTTTCAAAGTTGACCCCCTTGTCCCCCTTCGCCCCCCCCCTCCCCCGTTTTGGCGAATCTTTTTTTTTCAGTTTTTTTTACGGATTCGTTTAGAGGAGGCTCGGAAAAGTAAAAACCATTTTTCAAACTTGACCCCCTCGCCCCCCTTCTCCCCCCCTTTAAGCGGATCTCGAAAGTTGAGAGACTTGGAACATTTCTTTTTTCAGATTCATATAAAGGGCAATGCTATAGTCACAAACAAACCATTTTTCAAAGTTGACCCCCTTGCCCCCCTTCTCCCCCTCCCCCCCCCCGTTTCGGCGAATCTTTTTTTCGTGTTTTTTTTACGGATTCGTTTAGAGGAGGCTCGGAAAAGTAAAAACCATTTTTCAAACTTGACACCCTTGCCCCCCTTCTCCCCCCCTTTAAGTGGATCTCGGAAGTTGAGAGACTTGGAACATTTCTTTTTTCAGATTCATGTAAAGGGGCAAAGCTATAGTCACAACCAAACCATTTTTCAAACTTGACCCCCTCGCCCCCCTTCTCCCCCCCTTTAAGCGGATCTCGAAAGTTGAGAGACTTGGAACATTTCTTTTTTCAGATTCATATAAAGGGGCAATGCTATAGTCACAAACAAACCATTTTTCAAAGTTGACACCCTTCTCCCCCCTCCCCCCCCCCCGTTTTGGCGAATCTTTTTTTTTTGTTTCTTTTACCGATTCAGCGTAGGGATCAGTGCCTGGCGACGAGAAGCAAACATTAGGGTTATGTTTTTTGGAACAAAGTGTAGGGTAGGTGTAGGGTAGGTGTAGGGTAGGTGTAGGGTAGGTGTAGGGTAGGTGTAGGGTAGGTGTAGGGTAGGTGTAGGGTAGGTGTAGGATAGGTGTAGGGTAGGTGTAGGGTAGGTGTAGGGTAGGTGAAAGGTAGGTGTAGGGTAGGTGTAGGGTAGGTGTAGGGTAGGTGTAGGGTAGGTGTAGGGTAGGTGTAGGGTAGGTGTAGGGTAGGTGTAGGGTAGGTGTAGGGTAGGTGTAGGGTAGGTGCAGGATAGGTGTAGGGTAGGTGTAGGGTAGGTGTAGGGTAGGTGTAGGGTAGGTGTAGGGTAGGTGTAGGGTAGGTGTAGGGTAGGTGTAGGGTAGGTGTAGGGTAGGTGTAGGGTAGGTGTAGGGTAGGTGTAGGGTAGGTGTAGGGTAGGTGTAGGGTAGGTGTAGGGTAGGTGTAGGGTAGGTGTAGGGTAGGTTTAGGGTAGGTTTAGGGTAGGTGTAGGGTAGGTGTAGGTAGGTGTAGGGTAGGTGTAGGGTAGGTGTAGGGTAGGTGTAGGGTAGGTGTAGGGTAGGTGTAGGGTAGGTGTATGGTAGGTGTAGGGACAACAACCACGCGAGCTGCTTGCAGCTCGCGCACCAAGCAAATACTAGTTATATTATATAAAACTGCATTACCACTGACTGACTGACTCACTCACTCATTGACATAATTGTTCTCCCAGATGGTGGATGGGGAGGTGGGTATATTTTGACAGATTCGTAAACAAGTAACTCCCGTGAGTATGGGAAAAGTCCCAAACCTCCCCTTTTCCTCCCCCCTCCTCCCCCCCTCTATCGTATCTCGGAAACTAAGGTACCCGTAGTATGTTTTTTTTACGGATTCGTTTAGAGGAGGCTAGGAAAAGTAAAAACCATTTTTCAAATATGACCCCCTCGCCCCTCTTCTCCCCCCCTTTAAGCGGATCTCGGAAGTTGAGAGACTTGGAACATTTCTTTTTTCAGATTCATATAAAGGGGCAATGCTAAAGTCACAAACAAACCATTTTTCAAAGTTGACCCCCTTGCCCCCCTTCTCCCCCCTCCCCCCCCGTTTTGGCGAATCTTTTTTTTTTGTTTTTTTTTCGGATTCGTTTAGAGGAGGCTCGGAAAAGTAAAAACCATTTTTCAAAGATGACCCCCTTGCCCCCATTCTCCCCCCTTTAAGCGGATCTCGGAAGTTGAGAGACTTGGAACATTTCTTTTTTCAGATTCATATAAAGGGGCAAAGCTAAAGTCACAAACAAACCATTTTTCAAAGTTGACCCCCTTGCCCCCCATCTCCCCCCTCCCACCCCCCGTTTTGGCGAATCTTTTTTTTACGGATTCAGCGTAAGGATCCCGAGTGGAGCGAACCTACGAGACCGAGTGCAGCGCAGGGGGGAGGTGGCGAGCGAAGCGAGCCGGCGACCTCCGTAGCGTAACGAAGGTTGAGTGGGTGAAGCGAAACTCAGTGCCTGGCGACGACAAGCAAACATTAGGGTTATGTTTTTTGGAACAAAGTTTAGGGTAGGTGTAGGGTAGGTGTAGGGTAGGTGTAGGGTAGGTGTAGGGTAGGTGTAGGGTAGGTGTAGGGTAGGTGTAGGGTAGGTGTAGGGTAGGTGTAGGGTAGGTGTAGGGTAGGTGTAGGGTAGGGTGTAGGGTAGGCGTAGGGTAGGCGTAGGGTAGGCGTAGGGTAGGCGTAGGGTAGGCGTAGGGTTGGCGTAGGGTAGGTGTAGGGTAGGTGTAGGGTAGGTGTAGGGTAGGTGTAGGGTAGGTGTAGGGACAAAAACACGCGGGTGTAGGGACAACAACACGCGAGCTGCTTGCAGCTCGCGCACCAAGCAAATACTAGTTATATTATATAAAACTGCATTACCACTCACTGACTCACTGACATAATTGTTCTCCCAGATGGTGGATGGGGAGGTGGGTATATTTTGACAGATTCGTAAACAAGTGACTCTCGCGAGTTTGGGAAAAGTCCCAAAACTCCCCTTTTCCTCCCCCCTCCTCCCCCCCTCTATCGTATCTCGGAAACTAAGGTACCCGTAGTATGTTTTTTTACGGATTCGATTAGAGGAGGCCCGGAAAAGTAAAAACCATTTTTCAAATTTGACCCCCTCGCCCCCCTTCTCCCCCCCTTTAAGCGGATCTCGGAAGTTGAGCGACTTGGAACATTTCTTTTTTCAGATTCATATAAAGGGGCAATGCTAAAGTCACAAACAAACCATTTTTCAAAGTTGACCCCCTTGCCCCCCTTCTCCCCCCTCCCCCCCCGTTTTGGCGAAACTTTTTTTTTTGTTTTTTTTTCGGATTCGTTTAGAGGAGGCTCGGAAATGTAAAAACCATGTTGACCCCCTCGCCCCCCTTCTCCCCCACTTTAAGCGGATCTCGGAAGTTGAGAGACTTGGAACATTTCTTTTTTCAGATTCATATAAAGGGGCAATGCTATAGTCACAAACAAACCATTTTTCAAAGTTGACCCCCTTGCCCCCCTTCTCCCCCCCTTTAAGCGGATCTCGGAAGTTAAGAGACTTGGAACATTTCTTTTTTCAGATTCATATAAAGGGGCAATGCTTGAGTCGGAATCATTTTTCAAAACTCCCCACTCTCCCTCCCTTCATCCCTTCTCTCCCCAACCTCCCCTACCTAATATCGGTCGTCGAAACCTGTCCGGTGGGAGTGGACCAGGCAGCGTAGGGACCCCGAATGGAGCGAACCTCCGTAGCGTAACGAAGGTTGAGTGGGTGAAGCGAAACTCAGTGGCTGGCGACGAATGCAAACATTAGGGTTATGTTTTTTGGAACAAAGTGTAGGGTAGGTGTAGAGTAGGTGTAGGGTAGTTGTAGGGTAGGTGTAGGGTAGGTGTAGGGTAGGTGTAGGGTAGGAGTAGGGTAGGTGTAGGGTAGGTGTAGGGTAGGTGTAAGGTAGGTGTAGGGTAGGTGTAGGGTAGGTGTAGGGTAGGTGTAGGGTAGGTGTAGGGTAGGTGTAGGGTACGTGTAGGGTAGGTGTAGGGTAGGTGTAGGGTAGTTGAAGGGTAGGTGTAGGGGTAGGTGTAGGGTAGGAGTAGGGTAGGTGTAGGGTAGGTGTAGGGTTGTTGTAGGGTAGGTGTAGGGTAGGTGTAGGGTAGGTGTAGGGTAGGTGTAGGGTAGGTGTAGGGTAGGTGTAGGGTAGGTGTAGGGTAGGTGTAGGGTAGGTGTAGGGTAGGTGAAGGGTAGGTGTAGGGTAGGTGTAGGGTAGGTGTAGGGTAGGTGTAGGGTAGGTGTGGGGTAGGTGTAGGGACAACAACACGCGAGCTGCTTGCAGCTCGCGCACCAAGCAAATACTAGTTATATTATATAAAGCTGGATTACCACTCACTGACTGATTGACATAATTGTTCTCCCAGATGGTGGAGGGGAAGGTGGGTATATTTTGACAGATTCGTATACAAGTAACTCTCGCGAGTATGGGAAAAGTCCCAAACCTCCCCTTTTCCTCCCCCCTCCTCCCCCCCTCTATCGTATCTCGGAAACTAAGGTAGCCGTAGAATGTTTTTTTTACGGATTCGTTTAGAGGAGGCTCGCAAAAGTAAAAACCATTTTTCAAAGTTGACCCCCTCGCCCCCCTTCTCCCCCCCTTTAAGCGGATCTCGAAAGTTGAGAGACTTGGAACATTTCTTTTTTCATATTAATATAAAGGGGCAATGCTATAGTCACAAACAAACCATTTTTCAAAGTTGACCCCCTTGCCCCCCTTCTCGCCCCCCCCCCCCCGTTTTGGCGAATCTTTTTTTTCAGTTTTTTTTACGGATTCGTTTAGAGGAAGCTCGGAAAAGTAAAAACCATTTTTCAAAGTTGACCCCCTCGCCCCCCTTCTCCCCCCCTTTAAGCGGATCTCGGAAATTGAGAGACTTGGAACATTTCTTTTTTCAGATTCATATAAAGGGGCAATGCTATAGTCACAAACAAACCATTTTTCAAAGTTGACCCCTTGCCCCCCCCATCTCCCCCCGCCCCCCCCCCCGTTTTGGCGAATCTTTTTTTTGTTTTTTTTACGGATTCAGCGTAGGGATCCCGAGTGGAGCAAACCTACGAGACCGAGTGCAGCGCAGGGGGGAGGTGGCGAGCGAAGCGAGCCGGCGACCTCCGTAGCGTAACGAAGGTTGAGTGGGTGAAGCGAAACTCAGTGCCTGGCGACGACAAGCAAACATTAGGGTTATGTTTTTTGGAACAAAGTTTAGGGTAGGTGTAGGGTAGGTGTAGGGTAGGTGTAGGGTAGGTGTAGGGCAGGTGTAGGGTAGGTGTAGGGTAGGTGTAGGGTGGGTGTAGGGTAGGTGTAGGGTAGGTGTAGGGTAGGTGTAGGGTAGGTGTAGGGTAGGTGTAGGGTAGGTGTAGGGTAGGTGTAGGGTAGGTGTAGGGTAGGTGTAGGGTAGGTGTAGGGTAGGTGTAGGGTAGGTGTAGGGTAGGTGTAGGGTAGGTGTAGGGTAGGTGTAGGGTAGGTGTAGGGTAGGTGTAGGGTAGGTGTAGGGTAGGTGTAGGGTAGGTGTAGGGTAGGTGTAGGGTAGGTGTAGGGTAGGTGTAGGGTAGGTGTAGGGTAGGTGTAGGGTAGGTGTAGGGTAGGTGTAGGGTAGGTGTAGGGTAGGTGTAGGGTAGGTGTAGGGTAGGTGTAGGGTAGGTGTAGGGTAGGTGTAGGGTAGGTGTAGGGTAGGTGTAGGGTAGGTGTAGGGTAGGTGTAGGGTAGGTGTAGGGTAGGTGTAGGGTAGGTGTAGGGTAGGTGTAGGGTAGGTGTAGGGTAGGTGTAGGGTAGGTGTAGGGTAGGTGTAGGGTAGGTGTAGGGTAGGTGTAGGGTAGGTGTAGGGTAGGTGTAGGGTAGGTGTAGGGTAGGTGTAGGGTAGGTGTAGGGTAGGTGTAGGGTAGGTGTAGGGTAGGTGTAGGGTAGGTGTAGGGTAGGTGTAGGGTAGGTGTAGGGTAGGTGTAGGGTAGGTGTAGGGTAGGTGTAGGGTAGGTGTAGGGTAGGTGTAGGGTAGGTGTAGGGTAGGTGTAGGGTAGGTGTAGGGTAGGTGTAGGGTAGGTGTAGGGTAGGTGTAGGGTAGGTGTAGGGTAGGTGTAGGGTAGGTGTAGGGTAGGTGTAGGGTAGGTGTAGGGTAGGTGTAGGGTAGGTGTAGGGTAGGTGTAGGGTAGGTGTAGGGTAGGTGTAGGGTAGATGTTGGGCAGGTGTAGGGACAACAACACGCGAGCTGCTTGCAGCTCGCGCACCAAGCAAATACTAGTTATACTATATAAAACTGCATTACCACTCACTCATTGACATAATTGTTCTCCCAGATGGTGGATGGGGAGGTGGGTATATTTTGACAGATTCGTAAACAAGTAACTCCCGTGAGTATGGGAAAAGTCCCAAACCTCCCCTTTTCCTCCCCCCTCCTCCCCCCCTCTATCGTATCTCGGAAACTAAGGTACCCGTAGAATGTTTTTTTTACGGATTCGTTTAGAGGAGGCTCGGAAAAGTAAAAAGCATTTTTCAAAGTTGACCCCCTCGCCCCCCTTCTCCCCCCCTTTAAGCGGATCTCGAAAGTTGGAACATTTGGAACATTTCTTTTTTCAGATTCATATAAAGGGGCAATGCTATAGTCACAAACAAACCATTTTTCAAAGTTGACCCCCTTGCCCCCCTTCACCCCCTCCCCCCCCCGTTTTGGCGAATCTTTTTTTCGTGTTTTTTTTACGGATTCGTTTGGAGGCGGCTCGGAAAAGTAAAAACCATTTTTCAAAGTTGACCCCCTCGCCCCCCTTCTCCCCCCCTTTAAGCGGATCTTGGAAGTTGAGAGACTTGGAACATTTCTTTTTTCAGATTCCTGTAAAGGGGCAATGCTATAGTCACAAACAAACCATTTTTCAAAGTTGACCCCCTTGCCCCCCATCTCCCCCCTCCACCCCCCGTTTTGGCGAATCTTTTTTTTGTTTTTTTTACGGATTCAGCGTAGGGATCCCGAGTGGAGCGAACCTACGAGACCGAGTGCAGCGCAGGGGGGAGGTGGCGAGCGAAGCGAGCCGGCGACCTCCGTAGCGTAACGAAGGTTGAGTGGGTGAAGCGAAACTCAGTGCTTGGCGACGACAAGCAAACATTAGGGTTATGTTTTTTGGAACAAAGTTTAGGGTAGGTGTAAGGTAGGTGTAGGGTAGGTGTAGGGTAGGTGTAGGGTAGGTGAAGGGTAGGTGAAGGGTAGGTTTAGGGTAGGTGTAGGGTAGGTGTAGGGTAGGTGGAGGGTAGGTGTAGGGTAGGTGTAGGGTAGGTGTAGGGTAGGTGTAGGGTAGGTGTAGGGTAGGTGTAGGGTAGGTGTAGGGTAGGTGTAGGGTAGGTGTAGGGTAGGTGTAGGGTAGGTGTAGGGTAGGTGTAGGGTAGGTGTAGGGTAGGTGTAGGGTAGGTGTAGGGTAGGTGTAGGGTAGGTGTAGGGTAGGTGTAGGGTAGGTGTAGGGTAGGTGTAGGGTAGGTGTAGGGTAGGTGTAGGGTAGGTGTAGGGTAGGTGTAGGGTAGGTGTAGGGTAGGTGTAGGGTAGGTGTAGGGTAGGTGTAGGGTAGGTGTAGGGTAGGTGTAGGGTAGGTGTAGGGTAGGTGTAGGGTAGGTGTAGGGTAGGTGTAGGGTAGGTGTAGGGTAGGTGTAGGGTAGGTGTAGGGTAGGTGTAGGGTAGGTGTAGGGTAGGTGTAGGGTAGGTGTAGGGTAGGTGTAGGGTAGGTGTAGGGTAGGTGTAGGGTAGGTGTAGGGTAGGTGTAGGGTAGGTGTAGGGTAGGTGTAGGGTAGGTGTAGGGTAGGTGTAGGGTAGGTGTAGGGTAGGTGTAGGGTAGGTGTAGGGTAGGTGTAGGGTAGGTGTAGGGTAGGTGTAGGGTAGGTGTAGGGTAGGTGTAGGGTAGGTGTAGGGTAGGTGTAGGGTAGGTGTAGGGTAGGTGTAGGGTAGGTGTAGGGTAGGTGTAGGGACAACAACACGCGAGCTGCTTGCAGCTCGCGCACCAAGCAAATACTAGTTATATTATATAAAACTGCATTACCACTGACTGACTGACTCATTGACATAATTGTTCTCCCAGATGGTGGAGGGGGAGGTGGGTATATTTTGACAGATTCGTAAACAAGTAACTCCCGTGAGTATGGGAAAAGTGCCAAACCTCCCCTTTTCCCCCCCCCTCCTCCCCCCCTCTATCGTATCTCGGAAACTAAGGTACCCGTATTTTTTGTTTTTTACGGATTCGTTTAGAGGAGGCTCGGAAAAGTAAAAAGCATTTTTCAAAGTTGACCCCCTCGCCCCCCTTCTCCCCCCCTTTAAGCGGATCTCGAAAGTTGGAACATTTGGAACATTTATTTTTTCAGATTCATAGAAAGGGGCAATGCTATAGTCACAAACGAACCATTTTTCAAAGTTGACCCCCTTGCCCCCCTTCTCCCCCCTCCCCCCCCGTTTTGGCTAATCTTTTTTTTTTGTTTTTTTTACGGAATCGTTTAGAGGAGGCTCGGTAAAGTAAAAACCATTTTTCAAAGTTGACCCCCTCGCCCCCCTTCTCCCCCCCTTTAAGCGGATCTCGGAAGTTGAGAGACTTGGAACATTTCTTTTTTCAGATTCATATAAAGGGGCAATGCTATAGTCACAAACGAACAATTTTCAAAGTTGACCCCCTTGCCCCCCTTCTCCCCCCTTCCCCCCCCGTTTTGGCGAATCTTTTTTTTTTGTTTTTTTTACGGATTCAGCGTAGGGATCCCGAGTGGAGCGAACCTACGAGACCGAGTGCAGCGCAGGGGGGAGGTGGCGAGCGAAGCGAGCCGGCGACCTCCGTAGCGTAACGAAGGTTGAGTGGGTGAAGCGAAACTCAGTGCCTTTCGACGACAAGCAAACATTAGGTGTAGGGTAGGTGTAGGGTAGGTGTAGGGTAGGTGTAGGGTAGGTGTAGGGTAGGTGTAGGTTAAGTGTAGGGTAGGTGTAGGTTAGGTGTAGGGTAGGTGTAGGTTAGGTGTAGGGTAGGTGTAGGTTAGGTGTAGGGTAGGTGTAGGGACAACAACACGCGAGCTGCTTGCAGCTCGCGCACCAAGCAAATACTAGTCTTATATATAAAAATGAATCGCAAAATGTGTTGGTAAGCGCATAACTCAACAACGCCTGGACCAATTCGGCCAATTCTTTTTTTTAAATGTTCGTTGAAGTTCAAAGATGGTTTTTACGTTTTTTTTTTTTTTTTTTTTTGTTTTTTTTTTTTAAGTGTAGGGTAGGTGTAGGGTAGGTGCAGGGTAGGTGTAGGGTAGGTGTAGGGTAGGTGTAGGGTAGGTGTATCTTGGTGTTTTTATGGCAAAACGAAGTTTGCCGGGAAAAGCTAGTAATTTATAATTTTATTTTATTTTTTTTGTTTGAATTGACATCGGTATAATAATGTGACTGTGACATCAATTAATTAATTGGTTCCTTTAGAATTGCATGAGGTATTTTTGTTATTACTGTCTATGTTCTTAATTTATTAAAGATAAGTTTAGATGATAGTGCAAGCTGAAATTAATAAACATTTGCACACCATATTTAATGGTAGAATGTAAAGGGACCGTCATAGATTTAAGATCCTACTTTGTAAACCTAAATTCTAGCAAATAAATGAATTTGTAGTGTTCAAAGTTGCTATATGACAATAACTTGCTTAGTGCTATAAGCTTTATATTTTAAACGCGTTATTTTATACGCTTTATTATAACGAGCTGTTTTATAACGCACAAGCGCGGGGCGGACACGAATAAAGCAAGCGCGGTGACTGTTAACTCGCAGCTCCTACCCTAGCGTTGGACTCGTTGGACAGACAGCATGTTTAAAAATATTACATCGCGTTTATGATTTTATAACAATAAAATGGAGCAGTAAAAAATAAACAATGAAATTTCCTTCATACTTTCCAGGCTTAGGACTGTGTATAATTATAGATTTAGTGTTATTATGAAATAAAGTATGTTAGTATGTTAAACAATTATAGGCGTATTTAAAAGTTCATTGATTGTATCTACAAAAATCAACTATGTACATATAATATTAACATTTATATACATTCAGAAACATTATCTGTGCAACTTTTGTAGAAGATTACCGTGTTCTTCGATCACTAATGAGATACCCCGACTTGGAAAATATTCGTTCGCAAGGTACCGAAGTTACCATGATGATGTTGCAGCTGCGTAGGTATATTACGCGAGCCGAGCGGGATCGCAAATTACGCGTGCGACCGATAGCAACCACTAGCATGCAACGACTGGCAGGTGAACGCCGACGGCGCCGCGCCGTCGCGCCCGCCCGGCGCCCGCTTCATGCTTTATTTACGTTTTTGAATTGCGCGCGATACTTCGTTATAACGAATTATGCAAATAGCGCATAGCGCCAAGTGAGTGCCACGATAGCGTTTGCTTTATGTTATGTATAATAAGCACCCTGCTTTAAGTTGCTTTACGTTATATTAACCACCACTGATCCTTGTACAAGAAAGTTAGAAATAGTGTGATAATTAGTGTAAGTGAAATTATAGAATCAAAAACAGTGAAAATGTTTTCGGAAAACAATAATGTAAGTTCTGTAAACAACAGTGACATGGACACGGACCCGCTAAATTCGGGATCAGACAGTGAAACAGTTAAGGACAAAGTGAAATTAGTGAAAGTAGATTTATCTGACTTTAATAAAAACATAGTGCAGTGCTGGGAATGCGAAAGTACCTTCCAGATGGACACTCCCCTCTGGGGTATAAATCAAATGAACACTAAGAAGATTCAGTGCAAAGTATGTATGAAATTCTTTCTCATCAAGGCTGCGCTTAAAGCAGAGCCAAAATATGATAACGGCACACTAAAAATTGAGTCTTCAGTAACAATTTATACGGCAGGACTAGACACCGGTGTGAAAAATATCCGCTCATGTATCAGCTGTAAAATAAAGAAGGAATTGACTACCATACCCATCGAGAACTTCACATCCGAGGAGTGGTTCATATGTAAGTGCGGCAAAAACCAGTGCGCAGTCATTGAATTCGTTTCACAAAGCGAGCAACTGCCTTTGGCTGTCAGACGATCAAGAAAAAAGAATAAGCGCGGAAGTAAAGTGATTAAAAACATCGAAGCCTCTAAAACGCTTCTTGCCCCGAGTACCAATGTGAATGTAGGCCAACAACTCCTGCAGGCGCCGCTGCAGGTGCACGGATTGAGGACGGAAATGAGTGACGGCGCGCCGGACCCCACCACCATCCAACGAGCTCCACCTACCCGAACGGTACGAGTAAGAGACAGCGAGCGCGCATATGTGCCCGCTACAAACAAGGATGGGGACTACACTCGAGGCCAAACTAAACAAACAAGCCCCCAGATCGTAGGCAAAGTACAGACTACGCTGGACGCGTGGAAAATTCCACCCGTTTTACCGCTGCCAATCGTAGATAAGTCTACATTAGAAAAGCCAATGAGCGACAACAACCGCACTGCGCAAGGTAACCAAGCGACGTATCAACTGGTTACTAGAGGAGCCAAAAGACAGCGTACAGGCGCATCCAATTATAAGACACCGGCACCGAGAAACACCCATATCCCTAATATAATAATCAGGGATGAAAATGCAATTAAGAATCAAGAAACACTAAAGAAAATCAGAGAATCAGTAGCGAAGAACAGCTCAACGCTCAACGTTATGAGAGGCCAAATAAAAATTAACCCGGATAATGCGACAGCGCGCGTGAACTTACTCACTACAATTGAAGCCTGTGGTTGCACCAGAGTGATTGCACCAAAACCGAAGGCTGACAGACAATCAGCGACCAAGATCGTGCTTAAAAATGAGACTTATGGAGAATCCACCGACACCATTGCTAACGAGATAGCAGACTGCATCGGTATTAAACCAACAGCAATCAAACCACTCGGAGGAGCAGGCAAAATACACCTACTCATTTTTGATGGCAAACACAAATCGAGAGATCTCCTGGAGAACTTCAAAACCTCGGAAAGGAAATTCTTCTGCGCACCCTCCATCAAAGTCGAACCATTTAGAGAAAACCCGAAACATATTATACAATGCAAGAAATGCTATGCATTCGATCACTCAAAACAATCGTGCTACGGAAAACAAGAGGAACCACAGATAGTTATTACCACGCTAGAGGGTACCATGACAAAAGTCTGCAGAAACTGTAGAGGAGAAGACCACGGCGCAAACAACGCCAAATGCCCTGTGTTTCAAAAAGTGATAGCTAGGCAAATGGAACAAGCAGAGGCTAAGCAAACAAAGAGAGAGGAGAGAATTAAACGCTCAGTGGTAAGACTGGGAGTTAAATACGCAGATGTCACAAAAACAAGGCAATTTCCAACTCTGCCACATAAAGAATCACCACAATCACAATCAGAACAAATACCACCGACAATAGGCGGTCTCACATTAGAGGGCCTCTTTCAGATGCAGACACAAATGCAACAGACACTGATGATGCTGATGGACACTATAAATAGGATACACTCGCATCTTAATGGCTAACCACGACAGTAAGAAAATAAAGAACCTCAAAATCTTACATCTGAACACCCAAGGAGTAAGAAACAAATTCATTGAAATAAAATCACTAGTCGAAAAATATAGACCGGCTATAATTATATTGAACGAGTGCAAGATCGACTTTGAGACACAACAATAAAATCTAAAAGGGTACGATAAACTCACCCACACATTGGAAAAACATTTAGCCACTGCCATGTATGTACAAAGGGGACTAAGGTGGATCGAAACGGAAGTCACCCCAGGCTGGAACGATGAAAACAAGAAGATAGAAGGTGTAGGTATTAAACTTTTTACTAACCACGCAACTGGACAATACATCAAGGTCAAAGGAATATATATCCAAATTCCAAACCAGCACCATGCTAGAGAAGAACTGGAGGAGACCCTAGCCGACGAGCCATCCATTATCATCGGCGATATGAACTTACGCATGCAAACCCTCGGCCACAGCAGGAACTCCGGCCTCGGCAACATTGTTAGAAAAGCAACGAAGGACGGAATCTGCTCGCTAAAACACGCCAATGCACCATCTAGACCTTTTAGTCAAGGTAACACCATCCTGGACCTGGCTATAATAACACACCAACATCTAGAAGCGCAGGCCAAACAGGTAGAGACCGTTGGTTCGGATCACCTCCCTTGGTTGCTAACGGTGAAGATTGATCATAATATAGAGGAAAACCTATCTCGTAACACAAAGAAAATCTATCAGGATGAGAAACTGAGAGCTGCATACCAACAGACAATGTGGGAAGGTCTCTGTGACCTTAACAAGGCAATCACAACAGAAGCCGATTGCGAGAAGTATGTCGAAACAATGGAAAATGCCATTGTCACAGCCCTCGACACTCACGCACCCCTTAAAAATTTAACAAGGTAGGATCGACTACCGAAAGAAATAAACGATAAGATAGACATTCGAAACCAACTAAAACGAATTGTATGGCAAGCGAGAAACTGCAGCCCCAGACTCCAACACGAAACACGCATTCTTTACAACCACGCTAAGAGAGAAGCTGAAAAAGTCCTGAAAGAATACTCCGAAAAAGGCTGGCTCGACAAACTCCAAGATCCACGGGACAATAGGTCACAAATGTGGCGCATCCAACGAAACATGAAGAAGCCTATCGTTAAACTTCCAAACATCACGGGATGCAGTGCAGAAATAGAAACGATCGACAAGCTCACCGATACAGCGATAATTAAAGAGGCTAAAATAGCGAAAGACGATGAGGGGACTGAAAAGACGACACCGTTCCAACCGCTCGACCCAACGTCAAAAAAAGAAGTACAACTTGCACTGAACAAGTTCAAAAACAAAAAGGCCCCAGGGCCAGATGGAATAAAAGCAGACGCCCTCAAACTTGGGGGAGAAGTCTTCATCGAGGCATTTGTGCCTCTTGCTAACTTTGTATTGTCCACAGGCTACTTCCCTAAGCGATGGAAATCTGGCGTGTGCATATTCCTGCACAAGGCCGGCAAAGATCACCGTCAGGCATCATCGTACCGCCCGATCACACTGCTCAACATCATGGGCAAGCTTTGTGAGAGGCTGATCCTGAGAAGACTTACCACTACGGTCAATCGGCTGCAACCAACTTTCCAGCACGGCTTCACAAGGGCAAGAGGCACGGCAACGCAGATTCTACGTACCGGAAAAATTATCACTGATGCTCTAGCCACGGAAGACAGCGTCTCTATGATATCTACGGACCTATCAAAGGCCTTCGATTCAATCAACCATAAGGGACTGATCAAGAAACTTCAGAATCAAGACGTTCCCAACAATATCATTAAGATAATTGAGAACTACCTCGAAGGCAGAAACTTGAGAGGTAGATTCAGAACTACCATAACCAAAGACAAACCGATACCTCACGGCGTGCCCCAAGGCTCGATCCTGGGACCGATAATCTTCAACCTGTACGTCCATGATATTTGGGATATACAAGACCAGATCAGAGGTCTCAAACTTTCACAATATGCGGATGATCTCTGTATACTCAACAGAGCCACGAACCCAGAACACGCGACTATGCGTGCTGAATGGGCAGCGGAAGCCATCGTTGACTACTACACGAGATGGGGGTTAAAGTGTAACATAGAGAAAACTGAATGCATCATGTTCTCGAAAAAGAAAAAATTCCGGCCAACGTTTAAACTGAAACAACAAACGTTGCACTATCAAAAGCAGATCAGATACCTCGGTGTCATCTTCGACAAACACATGAAGATGAACCAGCACACCGAAAAAGTCGTCAAAAAACTGAAACAAGTCAGAGGAGCCCTCGGACCAATAATAGGATACAACGCGAAGACAGAAATAGACACTAAACTGGCCATCATTCAGGCCTGTATTTTACCACTGATGGACTACGGAGTGGTGCAACTACTCTCAAGGTATAGTGCAACGAACTTGAGCAAAATCGAACGCCAATACAGACTGGCACTGAAAAATGCCGCACAATTACCAAGACGAACACCCACGGAAGTGATCTGGGAGATGGCGGACATAGAAGCCTGGCATCTACGCGCCGAGGACCTTAATACCAAAATGTTGCAAAACATTGCAAAATTAGAAATAGAAGATCTTGAATCCCCTGGAGACGCCTACCAAGCGTACGGTGAATTTAACCCCCTCAGGGTTAATCAGAGAATTGGGGATATATTGCATGACCCTAAAAAAAAAAGGATACAAGCGGTGGCCTACCGACAAAGCGAAGTCGCCGCGTCCCCTTAAAATTAAGTAAAAATTATAATTGTGATAATAATTCATCACTGAGATAGTCTATCTATATCGTAAGCAAATATCATAAATAAAACACGTAATCTGTTTGTATAGTCTCACATATTGCGAATAAACAGAACACAGCAAACATAGATCCATTAGGACGTAAGTTAGCTGACTCAACTCTGTACGGCCCACCTGCCACAGAGACATTTTGTAATACACAAAGTAGGCAAATAAATGTTATTCTGATTCTGATTCTGATTCTGATCCTTGTACAATCTACCTTATAATAGGCATGCAAACATTATTTAATAAGATTTGGGTAACGTGGGATAAGGGCAGGAAGATGATGAATATTATTATGTTATGTCATGCTTGCGGCGAGATGGTTCGAGGTGTCTCAGGAAAAGAATACTTGGCAGAATTTGGGGGAGGCCTTTGTCCGGCAGTGGGACAGCGTAGGCTCATATTTTAAATAAATGTATGTAGTTTAGAGTTTAGTTTAGACGGGCTGTCTCCGCAACTCCACGACCAAGCGCGTATGTAGCATCGTCTCTCACACACCTGTTTGATGTGTATCTCCAAAGCTCGGTTACTCTATTCGTTGTTATTCGTTGTTGCAGAGACACCACCAGAGAAGGTGACTGGCTTCTCCTTGTATAGGCGACAGTTGTTCGTGCTGTTGAAGAGACAGGTGAAGTATGCGATACATAAGAAATGGAGCTTCTTGGCATTGGTAAGTTGATAAACATGTATATAATATATTTAGCCCTTTTTCAGTACTTTTGCGTGGTATTTCAAGTTGTATTTACAAAAGTAAAATATGCCTCTTGGCTCTAGGTCAATACTTATATTATAAGTAGGTAAATGTAAAATTCTGTTATTCCATATTCACAAACAGAGTATCAAAACAAACAACTGTTGAACGGATTTGGATGAAATTTGGTACACTGTTTATAACCTGGATTAACCAATAGCATTATTTCACTTTTTATCTAATAAGTAGTTTATTTTGAGTTAATTTCGAAATCATCTTAATATATATAATTCTTCTGTACTGTGTTTGTCACCTAACTCCTACTAAACGGGTTGACCGATTTGGATGAAATTTTGTGTGTATATTTCAATAGCTTACTGGATGGTTTGAAAACGCATTTGGACCCGGTATGTGGCACTGGCGGTACAAAGTTCGCCAGCTCAGCTATTTTACTATATTACGGTACTAATTTGAAACTTTTTGTTTCTCAAAAAGCGGGTGAAGATGTCAGCTAACCACTTCATAATCGCTTGAATTTCCCTCAACCTATAAAAAAATGCACTCCAACGCGTATGGATACATAACAGTAACTCTAAATTAAACTCTTGTCCACAGCAAGTCGTCATACCGGTAACAATGATATTCCTGATGACGCAGCTGATGAACAATAAGCCGGAGCCGCCCATGAAAGCCATGACTATGAACCTGGGCGCCTACAGCCAGCGCCAAGACAATCGTGTATTGTATGACGTGAACACGCCTGATATCTCACAAGCTGATGTGGACAAGCTCCGCGCACTGTACCCGAAAGTGACCTTTGAGGATGCTAACGATGTTGCTACTAGTGAGTATTTAGCTTTACCCTTCTTTTGGAAAAGAAATCATCTGCCTAGCCTTTTTCCCAACTATATTGGGGTCGGCTTCCAGTCTTACCGGATTCAGCTAAGTACCAGTGTTTTACATGGAGCGACTGCCTATGTGACCACCACAACCCAGTAACTGGGTAACACGGTACTTCTTGGCAAGACTGGTGTCAGATCTCAAGCTTCTGACTACCTGTAACGACTGTCAAAGATCTTCAAATGACAGCCGGGACCAACGGCTTAACGTGCTTTCCGAGGCACGGAGGAAACTCGGTATGTTGAAATGGTCACCCATCCACTGACCGACCTCGTCAAGCGTTGCTTAACCTTGATGATCGACCCGTGCGGCTGTTATTATTTAGCCACGAGCTCCTCGAGCTAGCTAGCTCACGAGCTTTTGGAAAAGAAAGAAAGAAATAATTTTTTCGTTTGTTTTTTGGTCCTCCACAGTCGGATAACACTGTTTCCGAGATATTTTAATTGTATATTATCTTTACAGCGATACTTAAAATCGGCATCAAGGATACTTTGGAGTATAACAAGTACTTAGTAGGAGTGGAAATCAACGAAACGGATGCTAAGGTATATAATGCATAATACTTAATTATTTATGAGAGGGAGGGGATGCAAGGGGGTTTACTTGCACCCCGATTACTATTAAACAAAAAAAATATTTTTTTTATTTCTTTTTTTTGCTTTTTTTTAGTATTTTTTTGTAAATCGTAATTTCAAGAAATCTAGGAACAAACTTATTGTAATGCTAAATGTACTACAATTCTTAAGTTGTTGAATCCGGTTACGTGTTGAAAATAATGGCCATCATTTCATCACTAATGTTTAACAACGTAGGAAAAATAAATATATTCTAAAAAAATTGCACTTTCCTTAAGTTTGCCGTATGTCATTACTTCCCAGAATTGAATCCTTTTTAGTGACACTACCGAATGGTGTGTTAATACAGCATGTTTTTTTTTTCAAATTCAAATTCAAATGTTTATTGCTCAACACAGTACATAATTATGCAATTACAGGTGTCAAGTGAATGCGCAGTCCACTGTGTTGTACCAATTCAGGCATGCAAAAATTTTCATTAAATTATACAATTTCATGACTTCCAATTAATACCCTGTACAATGTCAATATTTCCAACAAATACTCTGTACAATGTCATAAACTCAAAAATTAGTACCCCATACCCACAATATCATAAAATCAAATTAATACATTATACAATGTCATAAAACAAATGAATAAGTAAGTTATGTCACAGATTCAAATCAATAAGTACAATAAGTAATGTCAGAGTATACTTTTTCATAATAATTAAGTGGATTATTATAATATTCAATAAAATTTAGTCAAAACATTTGTCATTTAGGAATTCATTCATTGTGTAATATACTTTCTGTATCAGTAATTCTTTGAGTTTGTATTTAAATGTAGTTAGTCTTTCAATATTTTTAATACAGTCTGGTAATTTATTATAAATCTTAACACCCATACCAAATATACTGGATTGAAACTTAACTGTTCTGCATTTAACTGACTTAAGTTCATTTTTATGTCTTGTACTTCTCATTGTTTCGAAATTACTAATATCGCGTTTTGTGATTGATGCTGCTTCCAAGATATAAATTGACGTTAGGGTTAGGATTTTTAACCTTCTGAAGTGCTCTCTGCATGAATCGGTTTGTTTAAGCCCACAAATGCTTCTGATGCATTTTTTTTGGGCTTTGAATGCAAATTCTCTGTTAGTAGAGTTACCCCAGCACAAAATACCATATTTAAGTGCAGAACCTACATATGCATGATAAACATTTAGCAGTACGCCTTCATTAACGACTTTCCGAAGTACGTAGAGAGCATATGAAAACTGGTTAATTTTTTTACATACTTCATCCACATGCAATTTCCAATTTAGTTCCGTGTCAATATGGATCCCCAGAAACTTTGTGTTATTGACCTGTTTTATTGTTTTGCCTTTATAGTTTAGATTGATTTTATTTGACTTCGTATTTTTATTAGTGAAGGTCATATAATTTGTTTTGTCAATGTTTATTTTTAAATTATTCACTGTCAACCAGTTTATAATATTCTCTAGGGATTTATTCACCTGTATTTCAAAACCTTCTTGACCACTATCAGCAAAAATAGCCGTGCTATCATCGGCAAATAATATAATTTCCTGGTCTATAGACCTTGGTAGGTCATTAATGTATATAATGAACAAAAGAGGTCCAAGGATACTCCCCTGGGGAACTCCAAATTTAACAAGTTTAGGGTCTGACATATATATATGTTCAAATTTTGTGTCTTTATGTAGTCTCGTTATTTGAGTAATTTGAAACCTATTTGATAAATATGATTTAATAAGATTTAAGGCATTCCCTCTTATCCCATATCTCTCTAATTTGTTTAGTAGGATATTATGATCCACATAATCAAACGCTTTAGTCATATCCATAAAAATAGCTGTTATTTTTTGCTTATTGTCTAATCCTGTCATTACTTTCTTAAGAAAGTTAAAGAAAGCATCGCTGGTGGATCTTCCTTTACGAAAACCAAATTGTTCATTAGTAAATAAGTTATTCACCTCAAAGTAGTTGTATAAATTGTTATACAGGGTGTTTGGAAGGGAGCTGTACATACGCCTAGGGTAGAAACTAGGGATAGTCTGCTACCTACCCCCGCCCATTATATTGACCTTGGCCTCAAGGTTTTTTTTTAATTTATTATTATTTTTTATTTGACTTTTTTATGATTTTTTGACTAAAACTACCTGTAGCTCAAAATCTATCCATGGGACCGGTCGGCTAATGGTCTTGTTTTAATCGTTAGAGTCTTAGGGTCCTGCAAAAAATTATTTTACACCAGAAAATTGTGGAGAAGAAAAGTTATGGGGCCTGAAGTACCGTAGTAAGGTAAAGAAATAATTTTAAGGGCAACTTTCTATGGGGTTTAAAAAAAAACTAACAGGGTTGGAGTTCTTCTGATTTTTTTAAAACATCCTCAGTCCATGCCCTTTCTAACGATATGCTAAAAGTGTAATTATCACTTTTAGTTTTAAAGTTATTAATTAATTTCCGCAACTAGGGCACTTCAAGCAAAAATTTCAACTAATGAAAATTAAATGTGTTCGATCGTAAAAGGATGGCAAATGAAACAAAAAATTTGGTAATGACTAATGTCATTAAATTACAAATTTTAATTAATTACTAATTTTAATTAATTACAAATTTTGTTCAAATTGATGACCATTGACCTGTAAACATGCTCGGCACCTCTTCCTCATCTCCACGGTCACCGTTCTAAGCAGCAGTTCCTCGCGCATTGTATCGAATGCGGCGTGGATCCTGTTAATTAGAACCTCCCTTGTTGGTACTTCTTCTGCGTACACCAACTCTTTCGCCCTTCCCCAGACGTAGAAGTCGAGTGGGGTAAGGTCAGGCGACCTTGGGGGCCAGGGAATTGGCCCACCCCGACCAATCCAAGAATTAGGAAAGCAGTTGTCCAGAAGCTCCCTCACTGCTAGGCTCCAATGAGCAGGACAGCCGTCGTGCTGGAAGACTATGGGCCGATCTTCGTCAAACACTTCTTCCGCTAAATCAGGCAAATCGTTTTCGAGGAAATCTAAGTAGTTTTGCCCGTTTAGGTTGTCTGGCAAAAAGTGCGGCCCTATCAACCGATTACCGATGACGCCTGCCCATACGTTCACGGAGAACCTTCGTTGAAAACCTCTGTGCCTCTTGACTCTCGGGTTTTGATCTCTGGGTGCCCAGTGATGGAGATTGTGGTAATTTACAATTCCTTCCTTGTCAAACTTGGACTCGTCAGTCCAGAGAATACTCCGTAAAAAATTAATATCTTCCACGTCCGTATGGAGCAAGTGGCGGCAAAACTCCACCCTTCTTGCATAGTCGTTATCCTCTAAGCCTAAAACAATAAAAATATCAACGTTAGCGGTTTCCTTATGAATTAGTAGCTATGTAACATTGATTGCTATCTCTGTCTTTCCATTTCTCTCTCTCTCACACACATGCTCATGTTAATTTAAAAATTGCCTATGAAATTCACATGCTAGTTCATTACATAAGAGCTAAAAACAAAAACTTTATGTAAAAAATTACCTTGAACAGGGGTGTAGTGGAAAGGATGACGTCCATTTTCGCGAAGAACCGACCAGACTTTCCACACGCTTAAACCAAGCGTCCGGGCTACGGTTCTTACGCTTCTGGTCGGATCTTCCTCAAATTCAGCCAATATGCGTTCTTCCGCAGCCAAATTTGGTTGAAATCTGTTCACGGCTGGTTCCCGGAAATTTAAATTTCCGGTTTCTCGCAGACGCCGATAAGTTGAGCCAAACGTTTGGTGGTTAGGCACTCGCCGGTTAGGATACCGTTCTTGATAAATCCTCCGTGCCTCGCGCCCATTGCAATCAGCCATTCCATACACCACCAGCATGTCGGTGTACTCTTCACTGGTAAATCCAGCCATTTTGCCAACAACAAGGTAACAAATAACAAAACTTAACAAAAACGAAGTAATAACAAACTCAACAAAATTAACGAAAACAGTGGAGCGTCGTAACGGCAAGTACGTAAGTTAGCTAAGATGGGTAAATCTCGACTGACTAACAAAGACCCCAACGAGTTACCTGCCCGGCCCCGTCGACCCAAGAGCGAAAGAGACATGACATGACATGTTTTGTCTCTTACATGTTGCTCTCGTGTAAGAGTGAGACAACAAATTTGCCAACTGTAGGCCAAACTGGTTTAAATTCTGGAAATTACATTTGTCTTACAAATGTCGACTCGTGGTGGTAAAAGTGCCCTAGTTGCGGAAATTAATTAATAACTTTAAAACTAAAAGTGATAATTACACTTTTAGCATATCGTTAGAAAGGGCATGGACTGAGGATGTTTTAAAAAAATCAGAAGAACTCCAACCCTGTTAGTTTTTTTTTAAACCCCATAGAAAGTTGCCCTTAAAATTATTTCTTTACCTTACTACGGTACTTCAGGCCCCATAACTTTTCTTCTCCACAATTTTCTGGTGTAAAATAATTTTTTGCAGGACCCTAAGACTCTAACGATTAAAACAAGACCATTAGCCGACCGGTCCCATGGATAGATTTTGAGCTACAGGTAGTTTTAGTCAAAAAATCATAAAAAAGTCAAATAAAAAATAATAATAAATTAAAAAAAAACCTTGAGGCCAAGGTCAATATAATGGGCGGGGGTAGGTAGCAGACTATCCCTAGTTTCTACCCTAGGCGTATGTACAGCTCCCTTCCAAACACCCTGTATATAACCCTTTCGAAAATTTTTGCTATCACTGGTATTAACGCAATCGGTCTGTAAAAACGCATATCCTCCCTATCTTCTTTTTTAAATAATGGATTTATAATAGTTGTTTTTAGTTTTGAAGGAAAAACTCCACCTTCTAGACATTGATTGATAATGTTACTAATGACTGGAGCTATGTATCTAGATACTCGTTTTATTATTCTTGTACTTATTTCGTCATATCCTGTACTATTAGTGTTGTTTAGTCCTTTTATAATTTGATCTATTTCGTATGGATTTGTTGGTTTTAAAAAAATGGAATTGGAATTTTTATTAAGGGTTGTTGTTTTTGTAACTGAACCTTTGGAGATAGACTGTATGTCATCAACGAAGTAGTTGTTGAATGATTGTGCTATTTCCTTTGGCCGTGTAATGAGTTGGTCATGTACTCTTATTTGCTTTATATTTTCTTTTTTTTATAGTTTAGTCGAAAATTCTTCCATACAAACGTAGTCTAGGGATTATTCCACTGTTTGACAATGTACACTTCACCAAATGATACTTTCTGAATACAAATGCTTGCTATGTTGATGAAAATGGCGAAATCGCCATATGTATACCTATAGTATTTGAGGAGTTCCCTCAATTACATGAGATTCCCGCATCTGATTCTGACAAGACGGCAAAGGGACCACCTCGAGAATATACCCTTTCAAACACACAATCGGTCCACAGTTGATGGAGAAATCGATGAACATACACAAAAAAAAATACAGTCGAACATAAAACTTCCTTTTTGGGATGTCGTTTAAAAAACCATTTTGGGGGTATGCGGAACAGGGTGTAAAGTCCCACAAACCTCCATAGAAAAGGGAGGATCCTCCGACCAGACGGGTGTTATGTCTGGTCCGGGCAACTGCCCGACGGTTATTGTCGGACTGTTGTATGAGTCCAAATCGCGCCGAAAACTTTTCTTGCGCGATCAGCATTTGTGTGACGTCATGTCATTAGTTCGTAAGTGGCGGCGTTGGTGCCGCTACACCATTATAAAACAATGTAATGTCCTACAGGCACTATACACCACAACAGTGCGACACGCGGCGCCTGTCGCATTGAACTTGTTGTCCAACATGTATGCAGCCCACTACATATCGTGGTCCGACGGCAACACCATCACGACCCTGAACGACCCCATCAACAGAGAGCTGGACTTCAAAGAGCCCAAACAGGCCAAGGATCTGATGACCGCTATTAGTTGGGGCATCTGTATTACTTTCAGTAAGTAACATTTCGATATACTCGTAGTACGAGATCTTACCTCAAAACCACTGGCTGTGTTGGGCAACCCATATATTACGACTAACTGAGAGCTACCAACATTTTGTTTTCCTTTTCTACATTACTTTCTTTCAAATGACAATGAATTGAAAAACTTTCTGTATTTATCTGGGATTAACTCAATCTGCCTAGCCTTTTCCCAACTATATTGGGGTCGGCTTCCAGTCTTACCGGATTCAGCTGAGTATAGTCCTCGCCAGACTTCTTGGCCGCCCTGAAGTTGGTTTACCGCATACGCGAGGCACGAAACGTTGTTGTTTTTGTATGAGATTTACTACTGCGCAGCCATTGTAGCCGACTTCAGGGCGGCAAAGAAGTTTGGCGAGAACTATACCAGTGTTTTACATGAAGCGACTATCTGACCTCAACAACCCAGTAACTGGGTAACACGGTACCCTTTGTACCCGTAACGACTGTCACAGATCTTCAAATAACAGCCGGGACCAACGGCTTAACGTGCTTGCCGAGGCACGGAGGAAACTCGGTATGTTGAAATGGTCACCCATCCACGGACCGACCTCGTCAAGTGTTGCTTAACCTTGATGATTGACCAGTGCGTCTTTATTTAGCCACAAGCTCCTCATTATTATCTGTATACACAGTACAGTTATCTGGGATTAAATGTCAAACATTTACAATTTATTTAAGTAAGTTAATTGCGTCTAGATGTTGACCGGCAACCCTTTTTTTTTCCGGGGTGGAAAATCCTCATTGGATGTCCTCCGCCCTGGGGAGGGTGGAGGGGTCTGTCAGACTCGTACTGACTAAAAACCACCCCGGTGTTCCATCTCACACCTACGCTGGGGGTCGCGGGAACAACGATACTTCCGAAAACCCCAGCTAGTGCCGGCCCGCCTCCGCGGGCCTCGATCTCGGGTTGGGGGGGAGTTAGGTGTTTGCACCCCCCGCAACGTCTAAGAGGGGCGCGCGTGGAACACTACGCGCCACCACCTCGGGTCCAGATGTGTGGTGGACGACGGACGTCCCCGTGACCGGCAACCCTGCAGCAATCTATTCTAATATCAAGTATCATTCAAGAAAATTACGTTTTATCAAAAAATATGAGTACCTGCAGATTTTAGCAGTGGGATCTTAAGCTAATATTTAAATTCAGTATTCGGGATAATCTCAATGCAATATAAACTTAAGTATCGACTTTACCATTCTGAATTTTGAGTTGATTTTAAGTGATAGTTTGTATTAAAAAGGCTCTTAATAAAGTCTTGGCTGCAATGAAATTTGAACTTTGTCTTGTATGATATATCATACAAGACAAAGTAAAAGTTGGTTGTTAAAAACTTTTTAACAAAATTTGTAACAACCAACAGTATACTGTTGGTTGTTACAAATTTTGTTAAAAAGTTTTTTATTTTTCATTTTTAGTGGTACATAATGGACAAATTCTATAGTAAGGTACCTAAAACGCCCACAGTGATGCCATAATAGGTTACCCAAATAACATGTAACTTGAACATGACCGGTGGAATGACTGTGTACCAGTGTGAACTGCAAACATCTGCTTACCAGTTTAGAGCATACTGGCGTGATGGTATGTTATGAAATGGTGTAAACAATAAACAGACATACGATTGCAGCAATCCCGAGAGATTTGCCATCATTTATTGAAGAGTTCTTTTGTAAATCTCCGAAGTTCTTCATCAGATCTTTACCAAATTTAAATCCATCACGAGACAGAAATCTAAGCAGAGTTATCTGCCCTCTTCCACAGTTATTCTGTCCACAAACATCAACAGCATCTCCCTACCCTGCAAGGAGCGTCAGACGGGCTCGCGCCACATCCACGTCATGTCGGGCTGCCCGGCGGAGCTGCACTGGCTGGCCACGCTAACCTTCCACATGGCGCTGTGCGTGTTGGCGCTCATAGTGCCCACCGTGTTCGCGGCGCTCATCATAGAGCAAGACCATACCATCGACCAGATCGACTTGTTAGGTGAGTTAGATACCGTGAGACAAGACTGCACTGCTTCCACATAGCGATGTGCGTGGTGGCGCTCATAGTGCCCACCGTGCTTGGCGCTCATAGTGCCCACCGTGCTTGGCGCTCATAGTGCCCACCGTGCTTGGCGCTCATAGTGCCCAACGTGCTTGGTGCTCATAGTGCCCAACGTGCTTGACGCTCATAGTGCCCAACGTGCTTGGTGCTTATAGTGCCCAACGTGCTTGGCGCTCATAGTGCCCACCGTTCTCGCGGCGCTCATAGAGCAAGACCACACCATCGACCAGCTCGACTTGTTAGGTGAGTTATAGGCTACTACTTAGGATAACGTCTGACACTAATCTGCATAGTCCTTATAAAGATCGACCTAACCAAGATTATTATTTCTGGGACTTACAAAGAGACTGTGACCTCTGACTTTGACCCGGTGTGTCACAGAGCAGTCTGATAGCAAACACTGACCTTATTTAGTTTTAAAATAGTATTTTCTTGACGTGTAAAATTGTTTTCCAAACAGCTCATAGGAATTAAATATAACATGTTTTTTTTTCTAACCTGTTCTGCCCCACTCCTGGGTAAAAACCTCCCCCCACTTCTTTCACCTTTTACTAGCCCACAGATGTGACATATATCCTGCCCAGACCTGTAGGTGGCATGCTGATTTATTCCACCACATACGAACTAATGACCTGACGTCATGTAGCGACATCTTTGACACCTCATACGAACTATTCTGCTTCGTACAAGCAAAGTTTTCGGTGCGATTTGAACACAATAGTCCGACAACAACCTTTGGGGAGTTTCCCGGACCAGGGGCTCTACTCCCTATCCGAAAATACTGCGATACTTCGGAGTGAAAAAAACAATTGTTCGGAGGACATATGGTCAGAGAGCTCTGACTGAATTTTCTAAGTAATAATTGTAGTTCTATAAACAAAAACACACGCTTTAATGGTAAATTGAACTAAAATGTCGCTAATCCTGAAGATCTTGATAAGGATGATGGGACAAACTATTTAAATTATTGCATTGTCATGGGTCCTTGATAAGTGTGCAAAGTTTCAAATTAATCCGACATTTAGAAGAGGGTGAAAATCACGTTCAAAGATTCCGTTACATTGATACATAGATACATACATACCAAGCTAATAAAAGCGTGTTAAAAAGTCATATTCTATGTCCCTTTGTCCTTTTTTCATATAAAGTTGTCAAATTTGTACACTAGGCCCCTGTTGACAGCGCAATTTTAAGCATTTTCTGAGTTTCTAACGATAATGGTTCATCAAAAAGGAAAAAATAGGGGCATAGATATATGTTTATTTTTCAGTTAGTGGAATGTCTTTTAAATAGGTCCCATATTGGAGAAGGAAATAGGTGAGAGCGAAACCTCGAATTACAACTTTTTACTTAGGATATTCAGTCTGAGCTCTCTGCCCGAAATTTTTCTGACGAGTAAAAACACATCGGGAGTAGTTACAACTGTCAAATTGTGTTGTCATTCATTAGTAGTATTAGGGAGTAGGAAATGCCCGTAACGAAGGCCGGAACTTCGTGCTTAGGGAGTAGACCTCCAGACACAACACCCGTTCGGTCGGAGAATCCTCCCTTTTCAATGAAGGTGGCGGGACTTAACAACCTGTTCTGCATATCTCCGTAGTCCCACTTAAGCTGGGCAGCATTTATCTTATGCGTGTATTTATGTTTTAAAAATTGTTTCTCCAGGGGCGTTCGTGATAATCCTGCTGCTGGGTAGCTTGTCGTTCTTCGCGCTCAGCTACCTCATCAGCTTCAATTTCTCCGAGAGGAGCACCAGTATCATCCTCGTCGCCTGCATCATTATATTTGGTTAGTCATCTACGTCACCAACGACCTTAAATCTTCACTGCCGATCACAGTGGCTCCGGCGACACTGACGCCGCGACTCAGTCAATCACACTAATAATATTATAACGGCGAATTTCGTGAGTGTGTGTCCGTTTGTTACTTCTTCACACTCAAACGGCTGCATGAAATATGGCACAGAGTTAGAAAATAGTCTGGAGTAGCACATGTGTTTCCTTGGGATAATTTTCGACATTCACGCGGGCGATGCCGCTGGCAGAAGCTAGTTCATCCATAAATGTACAAAAATAAAATAACTACTAACCAAAAAAAAAAATTTTTTTTTTCCTTTTCCTCCGTTATTCTTTTCTGATTAATTTCGTTGCGGAATCTAAGACAGTTAAATTCTTTCTCCAGGACTTCGTCGAGCTTCATTGCCTCGGCGCTTTTCTGGTTGTCGCCACTGTTGATTCTGGCTTTCAGGAGTTGCAGTGGTTTGGGAATAGTGCGGTAGGATTGTCCCAAAAAAAAACTTTCAACGAAAACGCAATTTTCTGTGGCTGTTGTATGGGCGTCGTGTAATTTGACGTCAGATACTATGTCGAAATTCTCTTTCAAACTATCTAGTTTCGTCGCTAAAGAAGATATTTTAAAAATTCTTTCATATTTCTTTACAATAGCTAATACGTATTGTAATTAGCAAATAAAAAAATTACATGCATATTCCCTATTGGCGGAATGAAGGTTTTAAACGCCGTGTAATACGCAACGACCGCGGCAGTTTGACTAGAAAAAATCATGACGAAGAAGCTTGACACAAACTGGACCATTAATGTAAAACCTTTACCTGCACAGGTGTTCTAACCCCCTTCATGAAGGCTGCACAAGAAATATATGAAGAAACATCTGGTGTAATGTACCACGTTCTATGGGCCATCGGGTATATCACACCCCCGCACATAATGGTCACAACTGCCATCAATTGCCTCAGCGTCGGTCTTCAAAACGCGAAGTGTAAGCTCGCCAGGCCCAACTGCCCGGTACTGTTCACCCCGGAATTCGATACTGAGAAGTGTTGCGGTGAGAGAGAGTTTTAAAGAACTATTTAATATCTATATATTTTAGTATATATCCGCCTTTACATTATAAGTGTTGCTTAGTTTAATTCGTTCACTTTTCTTCTCTTCCTGTTCTCACACACTATTGTTTAAATGTTTTTTTATGTTCCGTACCCAAAGGGTAGAAACGGGACCCTATTACAAAGACTGTCCGTCTGTCTGTCTGTCACCAGGCTGTATCTCATAAACCGCGATAGGTAGGCAGTTGAAATTTAGTCAGTATATACTGCTTTGTACTCTTAAGTCTTGATGTGTTGTGTCAAGGTATTATAATGTGTGAACATCTTCTTCACTACATATTATAAAATAAAGTCCCCCGTCGCGATTGTACGCGATAAACTCAAAAACTACTGAACGGATTTAGGATTTAGAGAGGAGACAGGTAGGGGCCCGTAGGAGTGGTCCTGCGCTTGCATTGTTATTGTTATATTTTATTTTCCTTTGATATATCCAAAATCAGGAAAAGGTGTAGTGTAGATCACTACGTGTGAAGCCTCAGTGCATTATATTTAATTAAAAAACTTTGTAAACCATTATTAAACCGCTGAATATATATAAATAAATAAAAAAAAATGTTTTTGGTTTTAAATAGTTTTAAACCAAAAAGACGGTTTAAAACCAAATGATTTAAAACGTTTAAATTCCGTATTGCGTCTATAGTCAGGCGAGATAGCTTAGGAAGTCACACGAGATCAGGATCGAGAAAATAACATGACAATTTCTGGAACGGCGACCGCGAGCCGGAAGACGTTGCGTTGGAAGGCCTCCCACTAAGTGGAGTAATGACCCGCTGAAGGTTCCAGGAATCCGCTGGATGCAAGATGCGTGGGACCGGTCAATGTGGCGAAATGATGATGATGACAATTTTAGTGACATGCATATTTGTTTCAGCCGGTGAAAACGTGGCGTGTTATTTCTGCTTTGAGGACAACTCCCCCGGAGAAGGCATGGTCATTATGTTGGTGCAGTTCCTGCTTATGATGGTTAGTGCTCATATTTCTTTAGTTCACTCATTATTTTTCTGCTGGCCACATTTACTAGTCTACAGGATGAGTTTTTCAAGTGGGCGTGTATGTTCAAATCTGAAACTAAGAGGAATAGCGAAAACAACTCAAAGAAGTCACGAGGACGATTTTGATGCAAACTAAAACTGCATCATTGGATTTTAGAAAAAAGTATATTCCTAGCCAGGAATCGCACCCCTTGATTTAAAAAAAAACATGCTGTATTATTACACCATTCATTAGTGTCAACATACATTATTGGAATATGGTTTTCACATACTTACAAATATGTGAGAACCATGTTCCTATTTATCAAATTAATGAATTTACCTGTTAGTGCTTGTAATACTTTATACTTAGTATAGTATGTAGTATTCTGGCTGCATCGTCTTCACGTATATTAAATTATGTATGTATGTTAATATTGTAAAACCCTTTTTTTTTCTTAAAAAGTATGGAGTTTTTCGTCTGTTCTTCTACATAACAATCCCACCGCACTATTCCCAAACCACTGCAACTTCTGAAAGCCAGAATTAACAGTGGCGACCACCAGAAAAGCGCCGAGGCAATGAAGCTCGACGAAGGCCCGGAGAACGAATTTAACTGTCTTGGATCCCGCAACGAAATTAAGCAGAAAAGATTAACCAAGGAGTAGAAAAATTAAAAATTTCCTCTTCCCTCCATATCAATCAGGAAACAGAACAAACAACAAAGGATCGTTTATAACTGGGATAAGCCCAGTTGCCTAGCTTCTCCATAACAAGCTACTTTTCCGAATAGACGGTAGAATCAATTATTATTACTTTTAAATTTAAATTTTTCGACGTTCAAAAGTGCCGCTTAATGGCCTAATTGAAATAAAGGATTTGACTTTAACTTTGAAATTCGGGGGTATTGATAAAATTTTACGTATAAACGTGAAAAGAGCTGTACGAGTATATTTAAATAGAATTCAACAATTGCCTCAAAAATACACTGTAAAACACAAGCGAAGTTCCAGGCATTAACTTATTTAATTCTTAAAATTAGTTTATTAAATCCATCACCGTGTTTACTCGGTATTTTCTAGATACAGAGGCCCATGCTGATATATTTGAGTGTTCCCCAGATGATGGTATTCCTAACACAGCGCGGGATCTTCAACGGGCTGGTCGACAAAGTGATGAACGCGCGCTACCGAGCGCAGCAGCCGGCCGAGCTAGACGAGCACGTGCGTGCGGAGAAGGCCTACGTCAGCAAGGCTATCACGCTGCGTGAGTACATACGTTTAGAGATGGGTAGTCAGTTAAACCCCGTTATAACCGATTGCGTTACAACTGGGTCATTTGGGTTACAACCCAGTTTTATTCCATTATCACCCATTTGAGTGGGTGAAAATGAAAGAAGCATTTTTTTACAGTCAGAAGCTGTTGTATTCGTTGCTAGGTTGTAAAATGAAACTCTGAATCCAAAATCACATGCTTTTATTTGAAAAACTACATTGTACATCATCACACTGTCAACAGAAATCCGCCAAGTCTTTTTCCAACTTCCTAACGGCAGGCTTATTACGTATCTTTTGCAAGATCAAAACGATAGCGATTTTTGCGCAATAATTACTCTTCCATACTGAAGTTTTAGAGTTGTAGGCTGTTTTTTTTTTTAAATAAGTGCATTTGACAAACAGCGAGCGATTAGCAAACGATTGTGTAGGACCTACCATACCTACACTGCAGGTAATTCCGACTTTTATGACAAAAAGCGTTTGATCGCTATCGTTTTGCTCTTGCAAAATATACGTAATAATCCTGCGGATTTAACTGAGTATCAGTATTATACATGGAACGACTGCCTATCTGACCTCCACAACCCAGTAACTGGGTAACACGATACCCCTTGCCTAGACTGGTGTCAGATATCAGGCTTCTTACTACCCGTAACGACTGTTAAAGATCTTCAAATGACAGCCGGGACCATGCACGGAAGAATCTCGCTATGTAAAGATGATCACCCATCCACGGACCGACCACGGTAAGCGTTGCTTAACCTTGAAGATCGACCCGTGTGGCTGTTATTATCTAGCCACGAGCTTCAACAGAAATACGATCGCAATGTAAAAACTCGTAAGTTGCTGGACGTAGATGGTTGAGAGCTGGAAGCGCGAGATAGACTTAACCACTGCATATTTGTTGGCGGTGAATCAGACATGCAATACTCAGACTTTTTCGAATTGATAAGATATCCAGTTCGATCCTGTTTGATTCCGTGATACTCTAGGGCAAAACGCCACTGGCATAGAGCAGTGACGGCCCAGTGGTAACGGCCCTGACTTCGCGCGTAGGTCGTGAGTTCGAACCCAGGCGCTTTACTTTATATAAATTATTTCATCACCACTGCTCTTATAACGGTGAAGGAAAACATCGTGAGGAAACCGGCATGTCCTAGAACCAAACATTCGAAGACATGTGACATTCACCAACCCGCACTGGGCCCGCGTGGTGGATTAAGGCTCGTTACCTCTCTCATAGAGAGGATGCCTGTGTCTAAGCTGTGGGAACAGTATAAGGCTGATGATGATGGTGCAGGGGTGTGGTGGTACTCTTCTTCATGATGGGTGACAATACCCGGTTGAACAATTATAGGCCCATCTCAATCTTCACTTCGTCACGAATCGCTTCGCGCACAGGTTCGACGATTTCCAGCCACCCGAACAAGCCGGATTCCGAAAAGGCTTTAACATCGTCACAGATAATATAATACTAGCATACAGGTGCCTCATCCCATACATGGAATCCGTGCCGATGTAATTAGCATTTTTCGTCTCATTAAGATGATTATTTTTATAAGTACTTCGATCGCTTTCGACTCCGTTCCACGGCTATAAATGGTGTTAGCAGCTACTTGCAAGTAAAACAGTTTTCTCGAATCGTAACTAATTTTTCTTTAAATACAGTGACGATTTGTTTTATAGTATTTTTTGTGAGTTATTACTGTTTCATTGTACCAAACCAAAACAAATAACAAAATCGAGAGACATGCCTCAGAAATTTAAAAACGCGCCATCTATTGGAATCAATTTTAAATGATCTTTGAAATGACTGTTCAAATAATCTTTGAAATTTGAATTAAGAGCCCAATATTCCATAATTTTGTGCTTTGGAGAGTTGATTAAAAAAGAACATTTTCAAAATTTACATTTTGCACAATTCTAGAAAATGTAAATTCAATAACGAATCGATGCATATCGCGCCATCTAGTGACATTTATTTGAACAAAATTTTCTTTGTTAGCGCTGGGATCTATCATGCTATTGGTTTTTTAATAAAATAAAATATAAGTAAAGCATCGGTTGCAAGATATCGAGTTTAGAACAAAATTTTCTATGCATTTACAACTTTAGGTTCAATTGGAAACCAGCGTCAGGCACTAGTTGCTGAACTGCACCTTTTCGGCGCAGTCGTGATGCACACCTTTTCTTATTTCATTTTTGTTTCTTTTTTTTGTCCTTAGATATTCAGTGACTTTTAGTGACACACAAACTTATTTTCTTTCTTTAGATTTCAAAAATTTTAAGTATAATAATCATGTGTGTTCTTCCAGCTACGAAACAGATCCCGGACGCGATGCTAGCGGACGATCTACATAAGAACTACCCTCCATACATACCGTTCTTCAAGAAGAGCGTCAACGCCGTCAAGGGCGTCAGCTTTTCTGTCAAGAAAGGTAAGCATTATTTTTTACAAAGTATTTGAGATTCTGAGTTAATGTGAGACAGGACTTCAACTTTTTTCTTCATAGCGTGTGTATTCCCACGGGAACGGGAATACACCCACGGGAACGGGAACTACGCGGGTGAAGCTGCGAGGCGTCCTCTAGTATTAAATATAATAGTAGGCCTTCGTATCATCATTCACTGACGCAATCATAAGGTCCTTGCACATACCGGTGACGCGGCACAAAACTAAACTTTTTATCAGTTACATTTCGGGGAGTGTGCGATGGAATTGCTATCCGAGGCACGAAGGAGTCTTAGTATTTAAAGAATAGTCACCCATCCACTGACCGGCCTCGGCAAGAACTCTTGCCGCAAACAACTGCTTAACCGCGAAGATCCACCCGTGCGGCAGTTATATTTAGCCATGAGCTTCTCGAGCTCCGGTAAGAACTACCATTAAGTAAATTCTACGTTTATTTCTAGGTGAATGCTTCGGCCTTCTCGGAGTGAACGGCGCAGGCAAGTCGACTTGCTTCAAGATGTTGACCGCCGAAGAAACCGCCACCAGAGGCAACATATTCGGCAACGGGTACCACCTCAGAAGAGGAAACAGTCAGGTAAGTGTAGCTTTACGACGTAGATCACAAGGTCAAGGTCCACTTGGCTCTGGAACAAGTCCAACACCTTCAAGCTGATGACAGTTGAGGAGAGCACCACCGGAGGCAAGATCTTCTGCGACGGATAACACCACAGGACAGGAAACAGTCAGGTAACGTGCCGTTGTAGTGTGTCACACGACTGTGACTCTTAGGCCATAGGTATACTAGGCAACTCAGAACTTATTGAATATTGTTATTTCAAAGGATCGAAAAAAAAGAATTTACTTGCCCAGTTTTAAGAATTATACTGTCAGTCATTTTAATCAAAGTTCTTATGTCTTGGCGAAACTAAGACAATCTGGTAAAGTACCAGACCCATCCCAAACACGGTGCCAGTGTGGAGTCCCTTCATAGGACAACCTCCTCCCATCCCCCACCCTCCGGTGGTTCTCGTCATCTCCTTTCGTGTCGGGCCAGACACAATCATCTGCATCTTCCACGACTTGAACACGGCCAACGACGGAGCTGTCCAGGTGGCCACAGTTTGATTGGACAAAATTTGATTTAAAACGACACGGAAAAAAAGAGGGCTCATAACTTTTAAATGATTTAATACTAGCTGTGCTCGTGGCATCGCTCTCGTCATCCTACCTATCCTACCCTACCTACCCGACCTACCCTAACTACCAACCCGATATATCCTATCGACCGCCCTGTTTTTTTTTAATCTTCCCTATATTCGGACGAATAAAACAAAAAAAAAAAATTCAAATCGGTAAAGTCGTTCTCATGGCGTGACCAAGCGAAATAGGGATTCATTTTACAAGCTTTTATTTAACTTGCAATGTATGTATATGTATTCGGGTCAAACCTTGCCACGGAATTTTAAAGCGGTTATCCTCCAGCGATTAAGATGAAATTTTGCATATACGATTATTTTGGATGACAATGCATGGTTAGCTAAGTGATGTCATTCTAAATCCAATATGGCGAACGGCCCAAGATGGCGGACTAGTTTTTTTTTGCGCACTGCCATGATATGGGTATTAAATGAAAGGGTTTGCTGAGAAGAATGCGAAAAATGGCTTGTTTAAAAAAAATATATAAATAATTTAATTTATAACTCTAGAGTATGAATGAGACCATATCAAAGAATCAGCTGGCATATGAATTATTTTTCTAAAATCATTATTATTTTGCATTTTACATACATTGATGCAATTTTTTATTAAAATATATTAATTTCGATTTATGATATCTTCGAAACTATGCTTTATTTTTGGACCACATACTCTAGGACTTTGTATTATTTTTACTTATAGAATATAACCCTAGAGTTAAGGGACCTAAGTACTTATAGATAGACTGATGTATCATATGAAAACTACTTGAAAAATAACCCAATATGCTTTCCTAGTTTTAAAGATTACAATTTCAGACATTTCAATAAAAGTTCTTATGAGTCTGTAATCTAGATTTGTGCCCGGTTGATAACAATATGCTCGCCCCATCGCAAGGGACTTAAACACAACTGGCGACATTTGGGTGTATATAGGTGAACCTCTACTCAACCCATAGGGGCATATTGGCGTGAAAATATATGCCTATGTCTTCGCCAAACGACTGCATACTACTTATTTCCCCACAGTACCTCCAGACCCTGGGCTACTGCCCGCAGTTCTTCGGGCTGGACATGTTCCAGACTGGTGAGGAAAACCTGGCGATGGTGCTGACGCTGCGAGGGTTTGACAAGCGGCGGGTGGAAGAGGAAGTCGCCAACTGGATACATATTGTTGGTGAGTGAAGAAAAATTTCGTTTTCGAGGGTAATTGGGGAAATTCTTGTTTACAAAATGTAACTTTTCATTTACCTGGAGATCTTATTATAGCAATGTACGCTTTTCTCCAAGAACTCGTCATTCACAGACCAGGGGTCTTACCATAACATGTGAAAACTCAAAACTATCATGGTGCGACTGTGAAAAAGTGACAGAACTATTTGGGGTACATGACGTGTCAAAACTATCATAGATTCACTGTGAGAGAGAGACGGAGCTATGTAAGACAAATAGCTCCTTGTATAGCTCCGTCTCTCTCAAGATCAAGTCTGCAGTAGGCGGTCCACTGCATAATTGCACACGAGTCACATCCGACAGAATCGGATGGCGTCGCATCTTGAAGCGAATCATGGCAGCCCGGTGTCTCACTGCAACATGGTGATACGATACGACCACTCTGCCAAGCGTGTACCGACGAAGAAGAACATCTTTCGGCTAAAATTATGATTTCTAGTAGCATTATAACTGGAGTGACTTAAAAACGGTTCTTAATGGCTAAATATTATGCTTCATCTACATATGGAAAATATCCTGTCTTTTCTCCTACTTTGCTATGCCTGACAGGGACCAGAAAGATCATTTATTTATTTTTCATTTCATTTTACATGTTTGAATCCAATAAATATGTTGAGTTATCATATATGGCAATGAGTATCGGATGCCGACAATACAGGACTGAGTACTCTAGCGATTCTTGTTGTAGCTCCTTTTTTCTTTCACGAAAAGTGTGAGGATGTGGCCACCTTTAGTAAGCCGCCTCTGGCAACCCCACAGTCCTCTGACTTAGGTATTTCAGACTTATATTAACTATATAAGTCCAGGTTTCATCACGATGTTTTTCTTCACCGTTGCCTGTGATGTCCAAGATAAACTTAGAAAGTACATATCAATTTGAAAAAGCTAAATTGGTACTTGACTATATTTGAACCCATGACCACAAGCATGAGAGGCGAGGTCTTAGCCACTGAGCCACCATGACGCTCGAAGCGTTGTAGCGAAAAAAACATAAGGGTTTTAGTCCCAGCGAGGCTCACTGGAGACGCTTTTTCAGTCTCCCCAGGGATAACAGGCGTTACACAAAGGAGGTCCCAGGGTGCTCTTTTAAGAGGTCACGGGGCCCCCCTCCCATGTCCTGATGGTGATCACCGTGGTGGTTATAGTGAGGTATAAATCCGACACTCCCTGGCCTGTACCCGAAAAGTGCAGGTGCCTCTTAAAGGCTGCCGAAAACAAAAAAACCGGTTTAGTGCGAGTCGGACTCGCGCACGTAGGGTTCCGTACCATTATCGCAAAAAACGTCAAAAAAAATCACGTTTGTTGTATGGGAGTCCCACTTAAATATTTATTTCATTCTGTTTAGTATTTGTTGTTATAGCGGTAACAGAAATACATCATCTGTGAAAATTTCAACTGTCTAGCTATCACGGTTCATGAGATACAGCCTGGTGACAGACGGACAGACAGACAGACAGACGGTTCGCGGAGTCTTAGTAATAGGGTCCCGTTTTTACCCTTTGGGTACGGAACCCTAAAAAAGGCGTAGGTTCTGGTATCTTATTTTGACTGACACGTGACAATTTCTCCAACAGGTCTAGAAAAATACGCTCGGCGTAAAGTAGAAGACTACAGCGGTGGATGTGTGCGACGCTTAGGAGCTGCCGCAGCGTTGTGTGGCAGTGCTGAACTCGCCTTACTGGACGAGCCTAGCTCGGGCGTCGACGTAGCCGCCCGCAGGAGGCTGTGGACCGCGCTCCGGAGAGCTCTGAGGCATCAGCGAGCTGTCGTCATCACCTCACACAGGTAACGCATCTGGTTTATATAGGCCCATGAAATACATTTCGTGTCGAGCATAAAAACTCGAGATTTTAACATGAGCGATGTAGCCAATTTACATGCTAGGGTTAAAATAAGACTTTTTATGCGAGATACGAACGATTCTTTTTCCACTACCTAATCAGCTTACTTAATTAAATGCAAATAAGTTCCAACAACAATTTATTAGAAACGTTCAGACTAAAAACCACAGACTATATACACACACTCAACGCACGCTTTTTCGAGAGGTAACAGGTTCAGTATCATTCTGCCAGTTACAAAATGATCCATACAAAAGTCATTTCGTAACTGTTATTTTGTAATTTTGTTTTTTTTTTATTTATTTTTTATAATTTGTGTCTAAATGGTCATATTTCGAAACGAATTTCTTAGGCAATGTTTTACATAATAGACAAAGGTAGTGGAAAAAATAATATACCAACGCCCTTGACATGAAATATCAAAGTATCGGTCAAGTCGGAGTTTCGCTGAAGCTGTAGCTTTTGCACCGCAAAACCTTCGAATTCGCGTGTCCTGTGTGGCACCGATCCGCACATGCTAAGCAAGTTGACATCGCCTTAAACGAGACGTGCCGTATAATATCGGGTTGCCTCAAACCGACTCCGCTCAACAAACTATACCCGTTGGCTGGTATTGCACCTTCAATAGTACGAAGGGATGTCGCATGCGCGCTTGAGAAAAAGTACCAGAAATCTGATGCTCATAGACTTAAGAGTCGGAAGAGTTTTCTTCGATGCACACGGGCCATCCAAGACCCACCGCCTCTAGTGAGAAGCAGGTTGTGGAGACAAGCTCACCTACCACCACCCGATTTCGTGAAACCCCAGGAACACCTGCCACCTGGACGTGAAATGCAGTGGCCTATATGGAAAGCACTCAATCGTTTGCGCACCCAAGTAGGCCGCTGCAAACACAATTTAGCAAAATGGGGTTTTATAGACCCGTCTGATACCCAGTGTGAGTGCGGTGCCCCTTTGCAAGATATGGCACACATGCTGGAGTGTCCCAAGTGCCCATACTCCTGCACTTTGGAAGACCTTAAGAGTTTCCCATCGCCTCGAAAAGAAGAAGAACCGCAAAACCTTTAATCCCAAATATTTTTGGGCAGTCAGTTGGCTACAATATCTGCGCAGTATTAAATTGCATACTAAAACACCAGTGCGGCATGCTATGCGCATCGCAAAGCCTTTGTTCAGCCTGGCCAAAAAGATCGGGAATTACCGTGAATTGGTGCGATTGCATAGTCTAAAAGCTTCTGCTTCGTAAAATTACAATCACGCAAGAAGTCTCACCGAGACTCATTTTGACTCACCCAGGAATCAGTGCATATACGGCCATATTTGGGCACAATGGTGGCTTCTATGTTGCATTGCATCTATCGTACGAGCAATATTTTCTTTTTCTCTCTTGTTTTGTTTTTTTTAATAGCCTATACTGTCTATACTGTCCCAAAGCTGTCCCCTGTGATGAGCAACCGTTTCCTCCAAGTCCTTCCAATCATTCTTGTTGTTATAATGTGTTTTTTTGTCGCAGTATGGACGAGATGGAAGCCCTGTGCTCCCGAATAGCGATCCTGTCCGGCGGCCGCGTGCGCGCGCTGGGCACGGCGGCCGGGCTGCGGGCTGCGCACGCGCAGGGGCACGCCGTCGTGTTCAAGGTCACGCACGCGCAGCCAGCGGACGGTATGTATTACACACATCTACTGCTCGGTCAACATAACTGTGCACCTGGTGCTGTGACGTCACTCTGACGTTCGACCCTCACTACTGGCGTATGAAGCACACGCGAGGTGCAGTTATTTTGACCGTGTAGTATGTGTAATTTACGACACATTGTTGCCCGTTTACACTTACACTATTTATCACCTAAATGGAAGCCTGTAAAGCTCCCAGGAATCTTTAGGGCGGAGCTAGGCTGGCTATGTTAGCCAAGACCCCCACACACAATGGACCGAATGGGAGTCTATCAGTTAATATTTACCTGTTGAAAGTGTATGAAACGGCTTTTATAATTTTGACATTTCATAATAAAAGTTGTTTATAATTGTGGGTAATATCACTCCTGAAAAAACTAGGGCCTTATTTATAAAAATCTAGACGGTGTAGCGACTATTTACTACAGTACGAGATTAATTAATAGTCTGCTAAATGACATACATACTGGACACCTCAAAGCTCCATAGTCTTGAACATCGACGCAGAGTGGCCAGTCTATCGGTTTTTTATCGGTTACATTTCGGGGAGTGTGCGATAGAACTGATGATTCCGCCTAGCCCTTTTCATCATCGGACTACGAGACATACAGCGATGCGTCATCGGTACATAGTAGACATCCCACCCATACGTACAAAGCGTTTTGCGAATACTTTCATTGTTCGCACAGTTAAGGATTGAAATTCCCTGCCCGAGTCTTTGTTTCCTGATAGCTACAACCTTAGGGTATTTAAGTCAAGAGTGAACAGGTTACTTCTAGGCAAGCATGCTTCAGCGTTGACCACATCATCGCTTACCATCAGGCGAGATAGTGGTCAAACGCGAGCATATCGTTAAATAAAATATAATACATAAACTCACATCTTTTTCCCATGGGGGTAGGCAGAAACTACAGAACGCCACCTGCTACGATCCTTACATACTTCTCTTGCTTCACTCACATTCATACATCTAGTCATACACGATCGAGTGTCTACTAAAATAACTCTTTATAAATTTCAGAGGTGGACGGCTCTAAGACACAGGTGAACAAATTGAAAGGGAAACTACAGGAAACGTTCAACTGTAGTCTCAAGGATGAACACAAAGTAAGTAAATAAAATCGATGAGAGTCGATGTATAGCGGGGGGGGACAACTCAGTTTTCCAACGGCAACGTTAATTTCATCCCTCAATCCAGTTTATCTCTTTGATAGAACTAAACACATCAACACGGTCTAGGGATATTTTAAAAAAAGCGAATTACTATCAATGTGTTAATTATTTATATGACATGTATATATTTAAAAGATACGTTATTTAATATTCTACCATTTTTTAATAATGGTTAAGGTACTTAGATTAAAATTTCAGGATTTTATGGAAAAAAAATGAAGCATAGATGGATACCGTATATGAATTAACTTTTAATTTGTGAGTAAAAACTGAAAAAAATAGAAAAATCATTTAATTTGTGTTTATAAACTTGAAGTTAGTAGTCTGAGAAAGCGCCCATGATGTTCATAACACATCGGCAACGATTCGGCATGCTCAGAACAAGGTTGTCAATGTCTTGCTGCGGAATATTGTCCCATGTCCTTCTGAGGTGCGCAAAAAGTTGATCTTCTGTAGCCAGATTTTCAGGAACTTCCTTCAGAGCTCTTCTTTGCAGCATATCCCACGCATGCTCAATGGGATTTAGATCTGGCGATTGAGCAGGCCAGTCTAAGGCCCTAACATTGTGTGTATGTAACCAAGCTGCTACCGTTCTCGCCGTGTGTGCCCGGGCATTGTCGTGCATGAGCAGGAAATGTTGCCCCATTTGTGTTCTGTGGGGCAAGATTACGGGCCCCAGCACCTCTTGGACGTATCGTTCTGCCGTCATATTGCCCCGCACCCAAACGAGATCCGTCCGTCCTCCAAGACGAATTCCTGCCCAAACCATAATTGTTCCTCCTTGGTATGGATGAACTTCCTGAGGGTTCTGAAGACGGCTCCATCGTCCAGGAACTCGCCAAACACGCGTCCTTCGTGAATCTGGATGGAAGCCGAACCTGGATTCATCCGTGAACAGCACATTGGACCATTGCTCACGGCCCCAGTCCACTTGGTTCCGAACCCATTCTAATCGTCGTCCACGATTGCCTCTTCGTAAAGGTGGGACCCGGAGTGGTCTACGAGAGCGTAGATTGCTTTCATGCAGTCGCCTTCTTACAGTTTGGTCACTCACAAGCACTAGGTGTTCCAATCGCAGCCTTTGGACCAATTGAGTCGCCGTTGCATTTGGTTGAGCTCGCGCAGTAATTTGCAAAAATCGGTCTTGTCTGGGGGTAGTGATGCGACTTGGCCCCCGGTGCCCCTCCACTACTTCACCTGTGGCATGATAGCGTGTCCACAATCTTGAAATTACATTTTGGTGGGTCCCTATGGCCTCAGCAACATTACGCTGAACAGACCCAGCTTCCAGCATTCCCACAGCTCGTAACATCTCCGCCCTCGTCAAATGTTGGCGTTGCATGGCTACGATACCTCAATTTTAACTTTATCTTTCGTTTAAAAATGAAAGAAAACTGTAACTAAACGTAATTCGTATTGTTTTCTAAATTTCGCACAAATGAAAATTCCCTCTCCTACACATCAAGACATTTTTATGCCACCGAAACAAAAGGATTTTCAAAAATTTGAATTTGGAATTAGTCTGAGATAAATTACAAACAAATCGGTGTATAAAAGATTCCAATGCGGCCAGTACTTTTCGAGTTATTTAATTGAGTATGAAATATCCCTAGACCGTGTTGATGTGTGTATATTGGGTGCTTTAATTTTTAATGAAATGTAAATAAATAAAAAGAAAATAATAAAAAGTTAATTAAAAAAAACAAAAAACCCGACTGCTTAAAAAGCGAACTAAAAAGACGTAAACAAGAAGAAAATCATGCTGTTCAGTCGGAGGATACATATTCGCGAGCTGTCTGACCAAAACCAGATGTACCCTCCGACTGCACAGCATAGTATTATTGAAATCACCTCTTAAAACCCTTTATTTTGATAGCTCACACTATGGCTTTGGAAGGAAAAAAAATTGAAGCCCCGACAATATGTCGCCCAAAACTCGCCATTTTTCTGTTTTTCTATTTTAATATAACCAGTGACACTCACAAGGCTAAGACAAATCGATTGACGTAAGAATCATCAAAATGGGCATACGCGTTTGGTCTCTAGAACGCCATATTGGAACAAACATACATAGACTGATAAACACATTACCCTCCTTCAGCAGTCGGGTAACAAAACAGGCACGAATTCACATGGTGATAAGCTACATGTGAATTTGAATCTTACCTGCAAGTCACATAAGTTTTAAATTTCAACAAATTCACCGCTATTTCTTTGTTCACAGACGATGTTACACTACCATATAAACGAGACGATGCGTTACAGCGACCTGTTCGCTGAGCTGGAGTCCCTTCGAGTCCAGTTCCCCTTCTTGATCGAAGACTACTCCGTCACGGAGACCACCCTCGAGGAAGTATTCCTGTCCTTCGCCAAGGAACACCAGAACGAACCAGCTACTGTCTAAGATTTTATGAGAAAACTAGCTATTTCCCGCGGGTTCGCTTCCGTAGCCTTTAAAAAGAAGCATGTTGAGCTTTCTAAATAATGGTTCAAAGGGATGTAGGCCATTATATTAGATAAAATGCAAAAAGGATTGCCAATTTATTTAACCAAGTTCTGACCACAATTTTCAATGGTCTGAAGAAAGTTTAAGAAACTACCTCCACTCAATTCGTGTCATTCGTCATGACAACGGAAAAAACCCTCGATTATGACAATAAATAAGATGTAACTGTCAATTTGATTGAGTCGAGGTTGAGGAAATGACTTAAGGGGTTATTACACTACACGGTAAACCGGCAGGCGAATTGCGTAAGTATATTATCCAAAGCAAAAGAATCGATTCCTTCCCAAAACCGACTTTACGTATTGCATATTGATACGAAAAGTCGTTTTTGGGAAGGAATCGATTCTTTTGCTTTGGATAATATACTTACGCAATTCGGCTGCGGGTCACTCCACCATTCCAAGTCAATAAGGTCGATATTTTGGGAACCCTAATTTACTAACATTTATTACACCACCCTAGGCGCCCTGAATACCGTGTAGTGTAATAAGCGCTTTAGAATATTGTAGTAAGAGGCTCATAAAATCGTCGATCGAAGTATTAAACGAAAAGTAATATTTGCGGCAGTATTTTTTGCACATATAATAAAATGGCGAAATCATGCTTTTTTAATGGCTTCATAAAACTTAGCCGATAAATATTATGTTACCGAACAATAATAATGCAAATAAGATTTGTCGAACAAAAATCTAAGCATACTGTTTTCGTGAAGGAAAAGAATATGCGAAGGGAATGAAATTTTGAATTCAGAATTCGAGATACATTCGATAATCGGAATGATGGGTAAAAATGATTTTTTAGTCCGTCAGGTAAAGCAATAAAAAATATTAAAAACATTTTTTTTTCTGTCACGTATTAAAAAAATAACGATATTTGAAATTTCGCGTGATGTCACGTTTTAGTACACTTTTACTGAAAAGTGACGTCACAAGTTCCCACTCCTGAACTATTATGCGCTATATGTTTGTATTTTTTTATTGATTTGATAAATCAAAATATAGGTGTCCACTGTTTTTTGATAATCTTACTAACGGGCTAAATAGAATTGTTATTTTTTACTCAGGAATCATCCTTATATAATGATGATCAAACTTTGGAACAACAAACTTTATATCATACATGACAAATTTCAAATTCCAATGCACCTATGCTCGCTCTTACGCAAATTATCTCGAAATATGAATTTCAGTAAATATAATTTTGTAAAAGAGTTTTTATTTTTGAAAAAGACATCAAAATATTCCTTAATATTTTTTTAAAGATGGTAGGAACCTACTTCCGAACGTCTACATTCCCAACAACAGATTTCTAGTCATAACATATTATTTTTGTACGATTTTAATTCCCATTTCATTTTTCGTTCACAATCAATTAATGTTCCTTCGTAGAGTCCTCATAGAGTCAAAATACCTATTAGCAAGCTTTTATATGTTTTAAACAAACCTTGATATTTAAAAAAAACAACTTCAGCACAATCGTACACTGGTAAGTCGGTCAAATTGAACTGGCAATTTTTTTATTTATTTAAATATATCAATTAAGGTAAGCGATAAATAACTCGCTAATTATAAACAATTCATGGCAGCTTTAGCATTATAATAGGCTGTCACATCTAAAATAAAGTTTTGGAGGGTATGTCAGGGCTGAAGCATAGTTTTGGGATGGAAAATTATCACAAAATGAGTGCGACAATTGTCATAATTAGACACCGGATTAATGTTACATAAAAATCTCGAAATATGCATGAAAGACACTTAAATATGCATGACAAAACGCTTTAAATATGTTAGAGAATATAAACGCTTAAAATATAATCCGGTTTCTAGTCTTAGTTATGCGCGTTTGCTGTTACATGTGATTGATTGAATTATTATCGGCAGGCAACCGCATCACTTGTGTTGCATGTAGTTTGATAATTTCTTTGTCGGGTACATGTCAAAATAATGTGCGCCAGAAGGAATAATGGCGTATTCCGTATTAAATATACTCCTTTTGGTGGACATAATTTTATTATTATAGCTCCATGTTTGGAGCCAAAATAACTTGAAAATGAATGAACGTTGTAAGACAGGTTTTCGCAAAAAAACCACTTACTTGAACTCCGTCCAACAATTTTACGTTTCATTAATTATTATTCCTAATATTCTACTCTCCAAATAATTTTTACTAGCGATGTCCTTCAGAAAGGACAGCAGCCTTATTGCGTTATGAAATCGGTAAGGCAAAAGGCAAAGAGTATGAAAAACCGACCAATCACATGCGAGATGAAAGACGCGATCTAGATTTCCGTCTATGTGATTGCTCGAATTCTCATACTCTTTGCCTTGCCGCATTCATTACATTACGCAATTAGGCTGCAGATGCGTAGTAATGACACAGAACCGGCGTGCGTGTATGACCAGAGCCTTAGTGCCAGTTGCCTAAGCGCCTTAATACGCACTCGATTTCGTTAACGTAAACGTTTTTAATTTTGATGTCAATTTGTATTTTTTACCAGATGGCACCTATCCAGTTTCAATACAAATTTAGACGATCGAGTCGTGAGTATGTATGTGAATATTAAGTGCACTGGCACGCTGGTGGTGGTAACTGCACTGGTGGCAAAATACTTTGTTTTTTTCTACAAAATGTTTTGGAACCGGTATCCATGGTAACGAAGAAACGGAACGATGAAAGTGACGCCAATGACAGAAAAGCTAAAAGTAAACCGTTTGTCCTGGTATGGAGAGGGAGGGGACGGCCAAAGAAAAGATGGACGGACTGTGTGAGGAGTGATATGAAAGAAAAGGGAGTCAGTGATAGCGTGACGGGGGACAGGACGGTATGGAAGAAGAAAACGTGTTGCGCCGACCCCAAGTACGTGGGACAAGGGCAGGAAGATGATGAATTTGTTGTAACGAACTGAATGACACAACATTGTTGTATTGTTTGGTACAAAAATGATGCAGGATATACTACGCCCTAGATTTGGCCATCCGAACACTCACTCTGTTCGACTGAACTGTATGTTGAACGAAACCCGTAAGCGCCATGAATTTTATGGCGCTTACGACGTTTTGATCGCGAGTAAACTAAACTCTATAAGCGGTCTAGCGCTGCATGTTTTAGGCCGAGTTCCTCACCTCAAAATTATCGCAGAATTAATGTGACAAATTGTCAAGCAAGCGTTGTCTGCTGTGATTGGCTGTTGAAAATCCATTCAACCGATCACAGCAGATAAAGCGTGCTTGACAATTTGTCACATTAATTCTGCGATAATTTTGAGGTGAGAAAAACGGCGTTAATAGTTTGATTAGACAACATAAATATTTTAGCGCTGCAGCGAACTTTAGTTCAACAAACAAACAAATGTACGAGTGTGTGTGTGTTGTTCGAACAAATTGTTTTCTAGAATGTTCTTGTCTTGTCATAATGCAGTTTTATGCAGTCCGTCAAACTACCTTTTTTTTTCTTGGAGAAATGCTCATGCATACTGCACTACCACGGGGAGATAGTGCAGTTATGTGGGACTCTAACCCACTAAAACTCCACGGTGTCCTCCTGTGCCGCTTATGGCGGGAACACGGGCACGCGTTAGCACTCACCGCGAACCCGCCGCGGCTGTCCGTCACCGGACCCTCCTCGGGGGAGTACCCCCCATCACCGGCGCACCAGAATACACTGTACGCCGTGACCAATTCAGCACATGGGTGCCAGACGACCCCGTGTATGCCACCCTTCCATCAAACTACCTAGGCTTTTCCCAACTATGTCGCCTGCCAGTGTAAAAGGATGCAGCTGGGTACCCGTATTTTACATGGAGCGACTGCCTATCTGATCTCCACAACCCAGTAACTGGGTAACACGATACCTCTTGGCAAGACTGACAGTGTTTTTATGTTGTAAATGTTATTTGGAGAGTACCACCGTTTTGTTTTGTAGTGCCAGCAACTAGAAAATAGCTTTCCTGACAAAACTAACATTTATTTTATACTACTTATCATTAATTATTTTTTATTCGAGAGCTTGTGATAGGTGTGTTTTGGTGAAAGTCCCACAGTTGGGCATAGAGATGTATAGAGTAAGAGGCCTTAACCATAGATTTGTATCTAAATATACTTGTATGATTGGCGGGCCAACGGCTTAAATTAAGCTTCGAGCAGATCAAAGAGAAGTGCAGAAAGACAATGGATAATGGACTCTATTCTAAGTGCAAGGGAAGCAAAGTACGGACATCAATGCAGACTTAGTCTGGTTTTTATGTGTGCAGGTTATTTTGAGCTAACAATAAGGTATAATATGTTGCCCCCTTGGCGCTTCGTCACTAAAGTGCAAGCGATCCTTTAGGGGGGCCCAATAATTAAGTGTGCCAGTCACCCGCTGCCAGTGGTCAGGTAGGGGCCAGTAGTCCTCCTATAGTTTTAGGCAATCCATCCACTAAATCTACCAAACCCATAGCCCCATGCATTTTTTCTCCATATTTTGCAATAGTCCTGCACGAACCGGTGATTGCCCTTGGGTGCACTGGCGTAGTGCATACAGGGATAATCGTCGGTTGGTGTCACATTTCCTGATACATGCCTAACAAGGCATCTGCGAGTTGGCTTCCGCCCCTCGCACGCCTTTCCTTCTTGGTTCCGAGATTGTCAAAGTCAAAAGGTATATATATTAAGGTTACACTAGTCGACAACACGAACTATTTTGTGCGCGGGGTTAAAATGCTTGCTATTTCATCCGACAAATCGTGCGAAAGAGATAGATGCTGTGATGAGCAGCAGGAAGCTAGTTCGCGTACGAATTAGCACTTTTGCAAGTTTGTAGCGAAATGGATGATGATTTAGGAAGATAACGAGCAAGCGAAATCTTATAAACAGACCTTTAGGAGTCTAGATATCATGAAAAAACGACTAAATGTATATTTTCAAAATAAAATTATTTGCATTGTTGAACTACTAATCTATCCCTGTATGGTGGCCGTTTTGCAATATTCCTTCTTCTTATGGTATTTATTGCCGCCCAAAGATGCGTTAAAATTAGTGTTGAAATATGGAACTTTCGACGCTCATAACTTTCAAATATTTTTCCTTTTTACTTTTTTGTTTCCATACAGGGCTAGATAATGATGACACAAATTGATGTCATTTTTTATTTTGAACGTACATCGTCTAACAGTGGAGTAATCCCTAGACTACGTTTGTATGGAAGAATTATCGACTAGTGTAACCTTAAATGTCAGATGCTCTGCACTCTTCTTTTATCTGTGCTAAGGTATGGTATATACTGGCGTGTGTTTATACTTGTAGCGATATACTTATACTAGATATAATATTATGAAATTTTCGCACCGTTTTTGATTCTCATTTAACGCGATATTATTAAGATGTAAGAACATAATAAAATCAATTGTTTGTAAATGTATTATTGTATTATAGGCATTCATGTATTCTGATTTGGTGCCTCACAGCAAAGAGACTTGTAATGTTGTAATGCAAACACTAGGTAAATTGCTTTAAAATATATAATCATACAACACGGTCAAGATAACTGAGCACCCAAAAATGCCCAAAATGTCAAACTCGCTCGCCTCGTAAGTCAATCACTGACTTATAAACCTATGGACTTGCCATACCTACGAAATTAGCGTGCATACCTACATAAATCGGGCAATTAAGATGGCTGTCCATTTGCCAATGAGGTAGGCCATTTGCAACTGTTTGACAGCACAACTACACAAATAAACGTATCAATCAATCAACATGGCGACCGGTCACGCATAGACATGATTTTGACGTCACTCAAAAGTGTTACCAAGTTTAGTCCTTGACAAACATTTAGATGTCTCTCTTTTCTTACGCAGCTCTTGGTTAGTTAAAAAGAGACAAAACGCTTTTTGACATGTGTGTGTCGATATTATAGATATTTGTATAACTATTCTTCATATAGTAGAATATGCCATCTCCATAGTTTTCCTACCTCATTGAAGCCAATAGAGTCGAATGTCAGAGTGACATTGACATTTCGGGTGCTCAGTTATTGACCGTGTGCGTATAATACGCCCTGTTTCTATGACGAAAATTATCGCTAAATTAGTGAGACAAATTGTGAAAAGCGCATTGGTTACATCCAATACGATTTGCGTTTAATTTGTTACACGTCGATAATTTCGTTCCAGATACCGGTGGATAATAATGTCAAATTATTTAATGTGTAATATTATATAAGACGAACGTCATAGTCAACTAAATTAAGCATTATGAAAAAGACATTCATGCTTCAAAAATTAATTGGCAACTATTAAAAGCGACATGAATTTGACTGATATATTAGTACTTATTAAATGAACAATAACTTATTATATAACCAATAGTCTAATACATAAACTGGCTAAAGCTAGACCACTGCTCACCCATCAAGAAACGCAAGCGTGATGTTATGTCAGTGTACCTATTCGTTTGATTGTTTTTAACTCTTTTATTTATTAAATGTATTAGTTTTGTAGCTTTATTATTGTAATTACTTTACCTCTATCTATACAATTTTATTTTTTAATGCGCTTGTGTATATTTTTTAATCTAATTCCCAATAATTATCAATAAATATTTTTACATGATAAAATGCTTGTTTTATTTTCCATTGTGTTGCATATGTCATTTCAATGGTCATAATGACTTGCAACACAACAAAAGGTTGTTTATCATTTGTCACCAGTAGCACAAAGTAAATAAGCGCCGGCGCGCGGCAGACAGAGAGTACGCTACGAACAAAGCGCCATTTTTCACGCACATTATGATTGATGACATTACGATTTTACAGGGAATAATGGGAAATATTGGACCGAGCGCAGTCGCGGCTGTCACGAGTGCTACCGCGGGCGTTTGTCATGTCATTCAGACTTTTGGTCTCTTGCACATGTTTCCCCATCATGTATTTAAAGAAAATGCGAATTTTCTACACATAAAAAACAATAATAGTGCATTTAAATAAGGTCGCGATCGATGAATTCTAATCTACCAGTGACCTTTTATTTTTTTAGTCACAACAGAGGTACACTAAAATAATAAAAAAACACTTTTTTTATTTTAAAAATAGTAACGAATATTTTAATTAGTTTATATTTTAAGGTATAAACGGCCTCACTGATAATTTACAGGATTTTTCCATTTAGTTTATTGGTTGTGTAATTGTCAGCAAAGGCTTCACGTCAGTCAGCGACTCAGCGATGTAGATATAGATGTGAAATTACATAAAGATACTTACTGTAGTTCTTCTACACTAATATTATAAAGAGGAAAGATTTGTTTGTAATGATTAAACTCAGAAACTACTAAACTTCATCTTCTTCCTGCCCCCTTCCCAATTTATTTGGGGTCGGGCCTCCTTGTGCGTCTACGCGAAGATGGTCTATCCTGGGTTGTCGATGGCGGCAAATTGTTCTGTCTGAGGTCTCTCTCGACAGTAGTCCACCAAGAGGCTGGTAGTCTGCCCCTTGTTCGTTGCTTGGTGTTGATTTTGAGCATTGTCTTCACGGAGTATCTAGCTATCTTCACGTCTCAAAATGTGCCCATACTATCTAAGTCTGCTCTCTCTGATCTTGTCGGCGATTGGTGCTATCTTGAATGATCCCCTTACGTATTCGTTCCGCACTTTATCCAAGCGCGTCACGCCTCCTGCCCAGCGGAGCATTTTCATGTCCGCTGTGTGTTGCTGTTGTTCGTGCTTCTTGCAAGGCTGCCCAACATTCAGCGCCGTACAGCATAGTAGGTCTAACGGCTGTTTTATAGACTTTCCCTTTTGTTTTAATCAGCATTTTAGAGTCACATAGGATACCCGACAGATATATCCATTTCATCCATGCCGCATTGACTCGGTGGGTCACATCTTCATCTATACGAGCGTCAGCATAGAGCCAATTTATTTAAATCGGGACACTTTTGGTAGGTTGGTGTCGCGTACCTTCAGGTCACAGCCCACTTCCTCCGCACCGCTAAAATCGCATTCCTTATAGGTATTCGGTTTGAGTGCGGCTGATCCTAAATCCTTGCCTTTCAATCTCAGACAGCCACAAATCGAATGCGATCTGGAGCTCGAAGGCCCTCTTTTCAGAAACTACTAAACTGATTTTAAAAATTCTTTCACCAGTAGAAAGCTGCATAATGCCGGAGTGCTATAGGCAATTTTTTAATACCGAAAACGGGTCCTGTGGGGTGGGCCACGGGAGCCAAGCCGCGGGGAACAGTTAATAAGTGATAAAGATAAAATAATAATTCAATATGAAATGTTAAAAATTCAATAAGTACCTAAGAAAATTTTTTTTTTTACATTGTAGCTTTGTTTAAGGCAAGGCTATGAGACTTGTCACCCTTCTAGATCTCAATTCTTCTTCGTCGAACTTGGCGCCTTTCCGCATTTATGTTTTTGTCGAGTTTGGTACCTTTTTAAATTTTTATGTTTTTGCTGGGATCATTATTACACCATTGTTACGTCTTGTTACTCGCCAATCTTCGTCGTATGTAGAGTCGTCAGCTTTAATGGATGTTTGATGCTCTGTCTACCACCTCTCTACCCTCTAAGGCATTTAAGCAAGATGTGATGTATGTTTAGACAGATTGCATCGATTTGTGTTTATAAACTTATACTATCTAATCCTAAGCTCGTGGCTTAATAATAACAGCCGCACGGGTCGATCATCAAGGTTAAGCAACGCTTGAGTAGGTGTAGGGTAGGTGTAGGGTAGGTGTAGGGTAGGTGTAGGGTAGGTGTAGGGTAGGTGTAGGTTAGGTGTAGGGTAGGTGTAGGGTAGGTGTAGGGTAGGTGTAGGGTAGGTGTAGGATAGGTGTAGAGTAGGTGTAGGGTAGGTGTAGGGTAGGTGTAGGGTAGGTGTAGGGTAGGTGTAGGGTAGGTGTACGGTAGGTGTAGGGTAGGTGTAGAGTAGGTGTAGGGTAGGTGTAGGGTAGGTGTAGGGTAGGTGTAGGGTAGTTGTAGGGTAGGTGTAGGGTAGTAGGTGTAGGGTAGGTGTAGGGTAGTAGGTGTAGGGTAGGTGTAGGGTAGGTGTAGGGTAGGTGTAGGGTAGGTGTAGGGTAGGTATAGGGTAGGTGTAGGGTAGGTGTAGGATAGTTGTAGGGTAGGTGTAGGGTAGGTGTAGGGTAGGTGTAGGGTAGGTGTAGGGTAGGTGTAGGGTAGGTGTAGGGTAGGTGTAGGGTAGGTGTAGGGTAGGTGTAGGGTAGGTGTAGGGTAGGTGTAGGGTAGGTGTAGGGTAGGTGTAGGGTAGGTGTAGGGTAGGTGTAGGGTAGGTGTAGGGTAGGTGTAGGGTAGGTGTAGGGTAGGTGTAGGGTAGGTGTAGGGTAGGTGTAGGGTAGGTGTAGGGTAGGTGTAGGGTAGGTGTAGGGTAGGTGTAGGGTAGGTGTAGGGTAGGTGTAGGGTAGGTGTAGGGTAGGTGTAGGGTAGGTGTAGGGTAGGTGTAGGGTAGGTGTAGGGTAGGTGTAGGGTAGGTGTAGGGTAGGTGTAGGGTAGGTGTAGGGTAGGTGTAGGGTAGGTGTAGGGTAGGTGTAGGGTAGGTGTAGGGTAGGTGTAGGGTAGGTGTAGGGTAGGTGTAGGGTAGGTGTAGGGTAGGTGTAGGGTAGGTGTAGGGTAGGTGTAGGGTAGGTGTAGGGTAGGTGTAGGGTAGGTGTAGGGTAGGTGTAGGGTAGGTGTAGGGTAGGTGTAGGGTAGGTGTAGGGTAGGTGTAGGGTAGGTGTAGGGTAGGTGTAGGGTAGGTGTAGGGTAGGTGTAGGGTAGGTGTAGGGTAGGTGTAGGGTAGGTGTAGGGTAGGTGTAGGGTAGGTGTAGGGTAGGTGTAGGGTAGGTGTAGGGTAGGTGTAGGGTAGGTGTAGGGTAGGTGTAGGGTAGGTGTAGGGTAGGTGTAGGGTAGGTGTAGGGTAGGTGTAGGGTAGGTGTAGGGTAGGTATAGGGTAGGTGTAGGGTAGGTGTAGGGTAGGTGTAGGGTAGGTGTAGGGTAGGTGTAGGGTAGGTGTAGGGTAGGTGTAGGGTAAGTGTAGGGTAGGTGTAGGGTAGGTGTAGGGTAGGTGTAGGGTAGGTGTAGGGTAGGTGTAGGGTAGGTGTAGGGTAGGTGTAGGGTAGGTGTAGGGTAGGTGTAGGGTAGGTGTAGGGTAGGTGTAGGGTAGGTGTAGGGTAGGTGTAGGGTAGGTGTAGGGTAGGTGTAGGGTAGGTGTAGGGTAGGTGTAGGGTAGGTGTAGGGTAGGTGTAGGGTAGGTGTAGGGTAGGTGTAGGGTAGTTGTAGGGTAGGTGTAGGGTAGGTGTAGGGTAGGTGTAGGGTAGGTGTAGGGTAGGTGTAGGGTAGGTGTAGGGTAGGTGTAGGGTAGGTGTAGGGTAGGTGTAGGGTAGGTGCAGGGTAGGTGTAGGGTAGGTGTAGGGTAGGTGCAGGGTAGGTGCAGGGTAGGTGTAGGGTAGGTGTAGGGTAGGTGTAGGGTAGGTGTAGGGTAGGTGTAGGGTAGGTGTAGGGTAGGTGTAGGGTACGTACCCTACACCTACCCTACCCTTCCTTCCCCATTTTTTTTGTTTTTAAACCATCCCTGTATTCTGTCGAACAAAACGAAAAAAGAATTATCCAAATCGGTTCAGCCGTTCTCGAGTTTTAGCGAGACTAACGAACAGCAATTCATTTTTATATATATAGATATCGCCGTGGCCTCGCCATCGAAACGTACATAGTATTTTTGCTTATAAGCGTACCTTGTAGATTTAATTGAAAACTTGTTCATATAATCTGCCGAGTCATATTTCGTCATTTAGATTAGTTGTGTTATCATCGTCATTATCAGCTCAGAAACATCGTAACATGAGTCTTTAAATGGCCGCTACAATGAAACGGTCTTATATAAATCGAAGGGCAAATTGCATTTATACCGCTTCTTAAATAGTAGATACGAATGAAGCACTTAAAAGTTTACTATACGTACCTATAGCCAGCATGTTCATTATTGTGCATAGTGCTATAATAAAGTGATGCATGGTACCTACTTGATTCAATGCCCCCTAGATGTGGCAGAGGGCGTCCACAGAAGTCTTCCATCTCGATCGGACTTTAGCTTCATACTTCACCTAGCTCCACGTCATTCCGATGCTCGCCGCTTCTGCCAATACGGTGCGACGCCAGGTTTGACGGAGACGGGCATGCTTTATTTTCCTTGGGCATTCCAATCCAAAGCTTGCATGGAAATGTGATCGCGGGACCCCTTCGGAGTGTGTGGCCAATCCATCTCCACTTGTGACGCTTGATCTGGCGGTCGATCGGTCTCTCGTGGCATTTCTCCAACAGTTCTACGTTACAAATGGTCTCGGGCCGGTAAATACCGAGAATGTGACGAAAAAAGCGGTTGACGAAGACTTGGATTTGACGAGCAGCACGGTTTTGACATTAGACCCAAAAAATTTGAGTTTAATCCTTCGGATCAGTTGCCGTGATTGCCAAACAGGGCTCAGCAGCGCGAAGGTAGCTCGGACTTTTGCAATTCGTGAAGCAATGTCCTCTTCACTACCCCCAGTCTCTGACACGACGCTCCCGAAGTAGACAAATTTTGTGAACGCGTTCCATTGCCTCTGTGTCTATCAGCAACGGTGAGTGATTCTTCACACTAGCTCTCATCTTCCGGGTGTTAATTTCAAGACCAGTTTTTGCTGTTTCAACTTCGTTTGCATATTATGTCATGGGTACCTATGACTCAGCAGGCATAGGTCATCGGCGTAATCTAAGTCTTCCAGGACGTTGGATAAACCCCATTCTATCCCGCGGCGTCGGTTCTCGGAGATGCGAGGAGGCAGCCCTGACGTCACCCGCGTGCACTGTAATTTCATCCGAGATGAGGTCGTCATGAGTAACCTTACAAGAATACCTCCTGTAGATACTATCCAACAGACGGACGTGTTTCAGCGGCACTCTAATGTGCAGTAGGCGGGACCAGACCAAAGGCCTTTTCTAAATTGACAAAGGTAAGGTAGACCTCCCTCTGCCATTCTGATGCCTGTTCTAGTATGATACAGAGAGTGTTGATCTGGTATGTAGGTCAAAGTCGAGCGTGCTCAATGAGCACTCCTTAAAGTACGTCTGTTTTTACCATTCTTCCAACCCACAAATAGCCTTTTTCAAACCTGTAAGGTATTGACGGTGAGGCAGCTTTTATTAGTGCAAACAGTCCTTAGATTTGGGCGCACGGTTGGCGCAGTGGTTGAGCGATTGACTGCTGCGTTGCGTGTCGCGGGTTCGATTCCCGCACGGAGCAATTATTTGTATGATCTACAAATAGTTGTTCCGGCTCTGGGTGTTTGTGTATGTGAGTTTATATGTTTGTAAACGCACCCACGATACAGGAGAAATTCCCAGTGTGGGGCAACGTTTAAAAAAAAAAAAAAAAAAAAAAAAAGAATGCATAGTTCCTTAAAGTATTACCCCTTAGCATTTCTTCAGAAGAGCAGAAAATATTCAGTTGGTGTGTCTAGAGAGCAGTGCCGCACTAAATTTGCTCAGAGATTCTTCCCTTTTCTTGGTGCCCATCTTTACAACAAATTAATCTTATCCTCAACACGTATCCCCTTACCAAACACAAATGTTAAACAACCGTTACAAACTGACTCATTGACCTTGACTATGCTAATACCGAAGAGTTACTACTTGTCCAGAAATAACTAAATCGTTACGTTACTCAATATGCAATACACTAATCTACATTGCACTACACTTCACAACACTCCTACATCTTAAACAACACAACACTTATCCTAACTCTCAAAATCGTCAAGCTGTAAACGAATGCAATAATTAGATAATGTATTTCAATTTTTCTCTAACTAACTTTTTCAGTACTGATATTATCTTAGTTGCTTCCTAAGAGTCCTTGTTCACTGTAGGAGCACTGATTTCCAAGATACAAGTTTTTACATAATTTGGCAATCAGGAGTCATTTTCGGTTAGAAGCCTCATATACCTATGTTATGTTTTTAGTATTTAAACTGTAGTAGGCTTAGTTCTGATTTTGTCCAATAAGGCTAAGCACGCACTGCAATTTTTATTCGCGCGAATGTAATATTTTTTCCGCGTACTGAATTTGACTAACACGAACCGCGGATAAAATTTCGCGCGATTTTTGTCTCCTTCTACCTGTTCATAGAGTTCAAAATATTCGCGCGAATTTAATCCGCGCCGCGGTGCGGTGGATTCTGTGGCAAAACACGGATTTCTTGCGATATTATTTCCGCGAGATTTTTTTTTCCGCAGTGCGTTCAGCTTCATACATTTCCATAGGTCACAGATGTGCGGAAAAAAAATCACCTGAATAAAAATCGCAGTGCGTGTTAAGCCTAAACGTTATTATTATTCCAGACTATAATCTATTTCTGTGTCATATTTCATCCAGAATCTTTAGTTTTTGCGTGAAAGAGTAACAAACATACAAACACACAAACTTTCGCCTTTATAATAAGTGTGATAATCTCAGCTGTTAAGCAGATCCATGAATCGAAATATTTAGAAAAAAATTAATGTTAGAATGTGCTAAGCAATCGCTAATCAGTGCCGAAGTTTGTATGTTTCTACGCAGATCTACGCGAGACACAACACAATGGCCGGCTTTTTAATTGTTTCTGTTACTTACGGCTTATCAATCACACATCAACGGCTGCCTGATTTGGATGAAATTTCGAACATAGACCTTTTTTTTGGGAAATCATCCAATGATTTCTCCCACTCTGCGTGAAGCGGGAGGGCGTGTCAAACGGTACTGACTAAAACCTAGTTGCTTGTGCCAGGACCGCGATACTCTTTTTAGGGTTCCGTACCCAAAGAGTAAAAACGGGACCCTAGGTTAAGGTTAGGTTAAAACGGGCTGGTATCCGCAACTCCACGACCAAGCGCGTATTTTACGCGTACGGAAAAATTACTATGACCCCGCGGTCCGTCTGTCTGTCTGTCCCAGGCTGTATCTCATGAACCGTGATAGCTAAGCCCGTTGAAATTTTCACAGATGATGTATTTCTATTGCCGCTATAAAAACAAATACTAAAAACAGAATAAATTATTCCATGTGGGGCTCCCATACAACAAACGTGATTTTTTGCCATAATGGCACGGAACCCTTCGTGGGCGATTCTGACTCGCACTTGGCCAGTTTTTTTTTATTTATCCGCGACCCAACAAGGATAGACCTGGATTGGGTACTTTGGATATAGGATACTAGGAGGTACTAAAATCGACACTGTCCTTATTTGACCACTGTGGCATGAGCTGGAAAAAGTATGACGTGGAATAAAAAAAAAGAAACAAATTATTTCAAACAATAAATATTGTATTTACTTTCACATTATCTACACTCGACAACTAAATTACACATACATTTACATTGGGCTAGCTAAAATACGAAAATGAGGAATGTGTCTAAGACAATGCACATTTTGAACTTATTGGTATCCAACTAAATGGTATTTCATATTGTTTACAAAATTACAGAGAAATGCTATTATTTTCTTTATTCAGCTTAGATTAACATCAAATTTTATACTGCTAAGCATGGGCAACACTTGTATGGTACAGGATTATAAATAAGAATTAAATAAGACGAAATATATCTTTAATAAAAACAAGATAAATTTGATTTTCATGTAGATATATAGGTACTGTTCTGAGATATTCTTCACTACTCAGAATCTAAGAAAAATACATAATTATATATTTATTTTATGATGATATATTTTACTTTATAAACATTTGATTAGGTATGTATGATAAGATTGTTATGATGAATACTTTACTTTATAGATAAAATGCAATCCGCTCTAGACCTCTTAAGATAACACAATTGACAAGTTCCTATATTAGTAAAGATAACTTCATCTTTTATCAACCACTTTCAGCCAATTAATTGATCTGATTCTTAATTTAAACCACTCAAATTGATGATTGATTGTGAAGTTAAGCAAATATGATAGAAATTATATTTCATTCAAAACGTAATATAATAATGTAGACCCGATGTTAATAACTAAAACTTATGTACAATTTAAAAAATAACAATACAATGGTTCAGTTCAATTTTTATTTGTTTTAACATTTTATCATTATGTTTTAATTATTGTATAATAATGAGTTGGCAATTTAAAGATAGTCATGTGCATATCGAAATATTTGAACAACTGAATTATTGCCGATCCAGACTACCTACTATTTAAATGCTAAGGTCAAACATAATGTCATTAAGGCATACTACAGATCTGAAACCTTGAATTACAAGCAAATGCTGCAAAATAAAGTCATGTAATATTTTCCTTTAAAACAATGATATATTTAATGTGTTTGCTCGTAATTGGCTTAGCATTTGAAGTTCACTGGCTTATTAATTAACATCAATATTCCTAAGACAAGACAGAATACTCTGATGATCAGTACACAGCTCAAGATTGACCTACTTAAGTTAAAATAATTAGTTAGCTATTCTTTTCAATCCAACGTTGTTGAATGCATCTTTTACATCTTCAAACACTGCAAGTGGAGACACCTCTGCATTAATCCTGCGCACCAGCCCCATTGTATCGTAGTGGTTGATGATGGGCAAAGTGTCGTTCAGATAAGTGCCGAATCTCTTCTGCAGGCTCTCAATGTTGTCATCGGAGCGCCCGCTCCCGGCGGCGCCGCGTCCTAAACACCGATCCGTACACATATCCCGCGAGCACTCGAAGAATAACACGAAGAGCAGCTTAGTCTTTTCAGACATGACGCGATCCCAGCCGTCTAAATTGTCCTTGTTGCGCGGGAAGCCGTCAACTAGGAAGCGCGTCTTCCCGGAGCTCTGCATGGCCTTGTGAATAAGAGAACACGTAACCTCTACCGGTACAATCTCACCGTTCCGGATTTTCTCCTCGATCATCTCTCCGTACTCGGACCCAGGCCTCTGTCGCTCTTCGCGCAGCAAATCGCCAGCGGATAGATGTACAAAATCATATTCTTTAGAAATAAATGAACACTGCGTTCCCTTGCCGGAGCCTGGCGCACCCAACACGAATACAACTTCAGGCACCATTTTGTTGAAAAGCTGTGAACACTGCCGCAACGCGCTACTAAGCATTAAATAAGCGAGACTAAATTATTTAGCCGGATTCCAATTAGTTTTATAAAACATGCGCACAGCTGCAGCCTTGAGTTTTGACGTAACTCTAACTTCTACAGATGTGAGTGAATGATCGACCGACGAAAAGAACGAACAGAGTGAGCGCACTGAAATAAACGAATGAAATGTCAAAACTTTTAGTTAGTGTTGTCCTAATTCTTTCGTATATTATCTTATTATTATTATTTTAGACTGGAAGCCGACCCCAATATAGTTGGGAAAAGGCTAGGCAGATATATTAACTTAGATTATCTAAGTATATTAAGGTTACACTAGTCGATCTTTCTTCCATACAAACGTAGTCTGGCGATTACTCCACTGTTTGACGATGTACGTTCAAAATCAAAAAATGATATCAATTTGTCTCATCATTATCTAGCCCTAGCCCTGTATGGAAACAAAAAAGAAAAAAATATTTTTAAGTTATGAGCGTCGAAAGTTCCATATTTCAACACTAATTTAAACGCATCTTTTGGTAGAAATAAATACCATACGAAAAAGGAAAATTGAAAAACTGCCTCCATACAGGGATATATTAGTAGTTAAACAATGCAAATAATTTTATTTTGAAAATATACATTTAGTCGTTTTTCATGATATCTAGACTCCCAAAGGTCTGTTTATAAAATTTCGTCCTAAATCATCATCCATTTCGCTACAAACTTGCAAAAGTGCTTATTCGTACGCGAACTAGCTTCTTACTGCTCATCACAGAATCTATCTATTTCGCACGTAACTGAAGATTGAGAACACCAGGCAATTGACCAATTTCACTTTCGTCTTACCATGTTCGCTGCAATTGGGACATTGCATTTTTGGCCATCCCTATACGCCTCGTAATATCCTTCTCACTGGACCCTATGTTGCTGATACTTGCACCTAGATAGATGAAATCGTTTACAGTTACAGCCAGAGCACCTGTAAATTGGAGAAGGTTTGCGCGATCCACTACCATTAATTAGTTTGATTTAGGCATGATTTATTCTGAGGCCTAGCTCCAAACTGATTCCTTCCATTTTGTCAAGGTCTATCATCTCGGTTTCATTTTACAACTCGGTTTCACATTACAAGTCTAGTATGGAGTCCAGTGGGAACAGCTCTTAATGAGACATGCTGGATTTCCACTGGTTGCCTTAAACCGACGGTACGACTGCTTTATGCACTAATAGGCATTGCGCCCCCAGAAAATCGCAGGACTATGGCGAGTCGTATAGAACGGGCGAAAGCGGAAAATGACCCACGCCACCCAATGCACAATCACGGCACAGTGCCTCGAAGACTTAAAAGCCGAAAAAGTTTTCTCGCTTGCGTAGGTCCATCTCTTGGTAGCACTGCCTTTGAGAGATGCGATCTTTATTGGGAGAAGCTCAAGCCTCCAGATCATTTCGAAACTCTAATTAGACTTCACAATCAGGTCGGCTGCTGCAAAGATAACCTCCACAGGTGCGGGTTATTGGATGGTTGCAATACCCAGTGCTTGTGCCGCTTATGCGGTGTCTATCCACAGACCATGGCCCACCTTTCATCCTGCACCGCATGCCCTGTAACCCGTACATGTGAGGACCTTAGGGTTGCGTCAGCGAATGGTGTTGCCGTATACTGTAATACTGGGCAAAACATAATATTTAAAAGCTGTATTTGCCACCGACACGCTAAGAAGAAGTAAAATTTTACCGGCGTGGGATATAAGGGCCAGGGTTCTATAGATATCGCATTTTGCCGCGAAGCCTTTCATATGCAGCGGTAATATTACTGATATTGCACAATCATCCGGTCATTCGCCCGTATGCCAAACATCATTAGAAATTTTATGTAAAGCGTACCCGATGAGCCGATCGCCTTAATTATCGCTACTGTCAACTGGTCTGGTCCCGGTGCCTTCTTGTCTTTGAGAGCTGCAATAGCAGCCTCAATTTCAGATGGTAGTATGGGCCATTCTTTCTCGATTGACTCCCATGTAGCTGTTGTATCCCCGCTATTGTTGGGGTTTTTTTAGAGCTTCAGCTCTTCACAGTATTGCCTCCATCTTTCTATTGTTACTAGATCTTGAAGTGGACCTCGTCCTCAACCACCCACGTTTTGGGTTTGAACTGCGTCAACATAAACCTGAGTTACGAGCTGCTTAATTAATATATTTATTACAGACTTCTTGCTTTCCTGAAAAGTACCCGATTTTGACATACCTACGAGGTGCTACTTTTCACTCAGAAGGAACATATTTTGCTGTATTTTGCCCACAAAAGTAAAAGTGTTACGAAAAATGATTTTTGCTTATCGAAAAGTATCGATTATCGATATTTAATATACTTATGACTTATGAGAATACAATAATTTAAATTAATACAAATGCGTTTATTGTTGTAATTACATATTTATTAAAGCTGATACATAATAATTAAAAATGTACAGTATAAAACTGGTTTCGTTTGCCTATCGATTGACCGCCATCGGCGTATTACGGTATAATTCAATATTTATAGGTTTACGAAATGCCCCGAGTGGAAAGCCAAATGGATTGCTGCAACTCGTCTTGGAGAGAAATGGTTACCTACCAAGACAAGTTACATTTGTTTGTCGGTTTAAGTTCTTATTTAGTTAATAAAATTATTTTTTAACTTTTTATCGATGTTTTTTTATTATTATTAAATCGCCGCCAATGAAATATCAGTTCAAAAAGTTAACGAACACCATTCTGTTTTAAAAATATCGATATTTTTATCGACATTGAATGTCCCAACACAACGACAGGTACCGTGACCTTTATATAATATTTAGCCAATCACAGCGCACTTCTCACCCCCCGCGCAACCCGGGCCTGCCGCCAAATTTGCTGAACTCGGAATCAACAAAATAATAGGCATGCGGTAATTATTGGAAGGTAATCTGTGCCAGTACCTACTAGGCCGGGCATACACGTCAGCAAGCAAATGATCCAGAAAATAAACGGCTCAAACAAAATTGCATCTAGCCGGAGCTTATACAATGAATGATTCAAATCAATCTGCTGACAGCTTGCGCTTCAGCGCTTGGCGAGAGCGTTGATTGGTTGGTTGTTGGTGCTATGCATGAAGGTATAGATATATTGTGGTTCTGAGCTTCGGGAACTTCCGGATCATCGGATCATTCATTTCATTCTTCTGTGATTCACTTGCTGAGAATCTCGGACGGTTTACATCATTTATATTTTTGATTAGTATGCTTTTTGTTTGCAATTTACGGTATGAGTCTCAGCGATTGTTCCCACAGTTTACGACTAATTTCTAATGCCGGTCGTGGCCACCGGCCAATAAAACTACACATACTTGCGCACCATTTGCGCACGGAAAACCCATGCTGTCGATAATTTTATTGTCTGTAATAGACCCAAGGTCAGTCGTCATCACGCGCTAGTCATACCCACCCATGTCCCCCTAAGTATTAAGCCTTTGTATTCACCAGGGGGCCGTAATCGGTAGAGACGTCGCACTAGTGAAGTGAATAGGAGGCTTCAGCTAAAACGTAGTGGTTATATTCTCTGTGGCTTCAGCATTCATAACATATCAGGTTTTAACTGCAGCGCACTCGGTTGGAGGCAATAGAATAGATAGACTACTGAGAAGTTCCTGATGGAAAAACCTGCCTAATAAATCTTTGTCCATTTTGGGAATGGAACCCTCAGGGCCTCATGCTTAACGATAGCGCGATTGCTATCATAGGAGTCAACCATCGATGCACTTGTTTATTTTAACTAGCTGACCCTCGCGGCTTCGCTCCCGTCAACTGGGTACCCTACCTAATAATGTTTATGTATCATCAATAGTTTACTCAGCGCACGCCGAAGGATTAATTTTACAGGTAACATTTTACTACTTTGGGTTACATTATTGCAATGTTCATAATAAGGATCTCTAATTTATTGAAAATATATATTGGAGCCTATGGCACTCAGGAATAATGTAGCTTTCTACTGGTGAAAGAATTTTCAAAATCGGTTCAGTAGATCCAGAGATTACCCCCTACGTCACAAACTTTACCTCTTTATAATATTGGTATAGATTTAATGTTTCAGTTCTGTAGTTTTTGCCAATTCTGCGTTTGCTTTCAAGTAGTTACTTTTGTTACGATCCTGGTGGAACGGTACAAATTATCGTTACTGCAACTACCTACCCATAACGTTATTTTGAGTAACGTTTCATGTCTCTGCCTATTTCGCCGAGATAGACAGAAACAATTGAAACTGTCGTGGCGTGGCATGGCGCTTTCTGATGGAGTTGATTGGCTACAAAACTCGTTGTTATGAAGTAGGCTGGAACAGAGTTGTTTCGATTGGTGGATCCCGCGCCACGACACGTAATAAATAGCCTGCGCACACTGGCGGACGGGACGGCAGAGGAATTTAAATTTAATAATTCAATTGGATATATCCAATCGAAATAAGCTATACCCATATTTCAATGCTCGGTGATCGGCCTCAGAGCATCGCGCCGCAGTTATAGCCTAAGAGACCTGGAAGATCGACCTTCACCCATCAGATAACTGATGAGACATATTTTTTATCGAATGTATTTTATTAACAAACATGCTTACGATAACTTGCCTATCGAAAAGTTTTCATAGCTATTTTAAATTAAATTAATTTTAATCAATTTTCTTTCATCACCTTCACTCTTTTGATAACCGAATTAATTTCATCTCAACTGATAGTTTTTAACACACAGAATATGCCTAGGTAGGCTTGCCTACTTATTTCTGTTCCTGGCTACCTGGCAAGCAGATGTGAACAGGTAAGTAAATATAGGTACCTAACTTACACCGATCAAATTGATATCATAAGTAAGATATTTTAATACCAATCCTATATGAGAGCAGTGGTGGCCCAGTGGTATCAGCCGCGACTTACAAGTTGTAGGTCGTGGGTTCGAGCCCAGGCAGGCGCTTTACTTTGTGTAAATAATTTCATCAACACTGCTCTCAAAAACGTGTACGTTACCCCAACAGGAAAGTGGCTCCTGGAGTGATATGAGTGGAACGTATAATTAGAGCGTAATCTGCTTGAATGTGCGCTACATAAAAAACATGTGCGTGTCGTCGTTTTTGAGAAAAACTGAAAAAACGTTTCCTGCTAGGGTAACGTTGTTCCAGCAGGAAAATTCTAAACGAATGATCGGAGTGAAAAATATTGTGCATGGGAGCTTATAGTTGTACAAGAATGTGCGCTGAAAATGTAAGTGCGTAATCAGGTTTTCGAGACATTGCATTTCCTGCTGGGGTAACGTTTTGCAGAATTGTTTATCTCTGAAACTATTGTATGTGCGCCTGTAGAATAAACATACACGAGTAGTTCTTGATTTGTGCGTATTTGTGCCGGAATTAGATTTAAGAAAATATTTATAGTTTGCAAGAAATCGCACTTTTTTTAAAACCCGAAAAAAAATCACAGCGCCTAAATGAGAAAACTTATAAGCTCGCTGAAAACTGTATTCAGTCCATCTTGACGCTTGTATTAACCATAAAAAGTTTCAAAAGTATACATGCTTGCGTTATCGAATAATATTGCTAAAAGTCAAAACGACGGTGTCATAACTTTGACGGCAAAATACGAGAAACCGGCTCAACCCAAGATGGTAGGTGTAAAGCAAAAATAAGAGAGTTTAGTCAAAAATATATAGTGAAAATATTCAGCTTGGAATGTTTCGCATTAAGTAGATTTAAACACAAAACTAAACATGTAAACAACGGCTGGTTATCCGACCAAATTCGAATGACTACAAAAAAGCGACGGATTCATACATAACGATGACCTTCTTAACTTTACTCACGAATCGGTTGAAACGTGTTGTGCCTGAGTACACTGAGGTAGAAAAGTATTAAAATAATTAACTTATTATTGGATTACATTCTACTAGCTGTTTCCGTAATCAAGTGCCAAGCACTTGATTACGTAAGAACATTAGGAAAGTAGTGCCAAGGTATAAGCTATCTTCTTTATTCCAACTTTCATTAAAATACATTCAGAATTTTGTGGACACATCCAGACATTTTAATTTGCCTTTATAATATTAGTAAAAAAAAGTAATTTAAAGACCAAAAATTTGATGGTGGTTGTTTTTAATAAAAACCAAGTGCGAGTCGCACTCGCGCACGAAGGGTTCCGTACCATTATCGCAAAAAACGACAAAAAATCACGTTTGTTGTATGGGAGCACCACTTAAATATTTTTATACCATTCCACCTCTAAAAAGCTTATTGTATACACTGAAAACAGTGAATAAAAAGCACTTTTACTCACTGTTTTAGTGTTTGAATTTAGAACACACCAATATATGTTCGACGTCCATCTCAATGCAAAAACAACAACATGATGATGGAATATGATGGAATTGTTCTTCTTTAAAAGTTCAAAAAAAAAGTCCGCGACGGCATATGTCTACCTTTTAAGATTGACTCACAATAGCAGCTTTTATGTTCTAAATTTTAATTAGATCGCCGCCGCCGGTAGAAACAAAAGTTATATTCGCATAGTAGTAAGGGTAGGGTAGGTAGGGTAGGGTAGGGTAGATGTAGGGTAGGTGTAGGGTAGGTGTATTGTAGGTGTAGGGTAGGGTAGGTGTAGAGTAGGGTAGGTAGGATAGGGTAGGTACGTAGCCAGTTGACGGGAGCGAAGCCGCGTTAATTATAATTATGTAACGTAACGGAGGTAGTCACTAGCCCCTGAAAAACAGATGCTGTCACCTAGCTCAGCTTCAATTTACAAAAAATGTGAAACCCTGAGTTTTCAAATTTTTTGTAAATGTTGAAGGTAATAAAACATTTATTTATTATTTTCGCTTAAATCTTTCTTTTTCTCATAGTCATGGTATAAAATTATGCAACTCTTAAATAACACGGATTTATATCGAGGGCCATGAGTCACTCGCGTCGCTCAGGATTCTAAGACTGAATCACGACCGCAGGGAGTGATTCATTTGATAGAATCCTTTACTTGTTCGTGATTCATCTATGGCCCTCGCTTTAAAACCGTCCTTTATTCACTAGTTGCATAATCTACTATTTTTATTCTGTTTTTAGTATTTGTTGTTATAGTGGCAACAGAAATACATCAACTAGTGAAAATTTCAACTGTCTAACTATCACGGTTCATGAGATACAGCCTGGTGACAGACAGACAGACGGATCGCGGAGTCTTAGTAATAGGTTCCCGTTTTTACCCTTTGAGTACGGAACCCTAAAGGAAATCGGAAATCGGAATCCTGTTTGAGATAATTAATTTGAGATTAATAGGTTTGTAATTTGATCTGTAATTTGATGCCATTATTACTTTAAGAAACATAATTTAGAGAAGAAAAATAATAATTTCTACATCAACAAGCTCTTTCATTTGTTATGGTCACAAGGTGCATTTAATGTATTTTTTAATAAGCCCCCAAAATTAGGTCAAATCACCAAACGTTTGAACGCGACTGTACGGACAACAGCTTGGGTTTAATACGTCCAATTAAGAAGGTCATCGTTATGTATGAATCCGTCGCTTTTTTGTAGTCATTCGAATTTGATCGGATAACCAGCCGTTGTTTACATGTTTAGTTTTGTGTTTAAATCTACTTAATGCGAAACATTCCAAGCTGAATATTTTCACTATATATTTTTGCCTAAGCTCTCTTATTTGTGCTTTACAGCTACCATCTTGGGTTGAGCCGGTTTCTCGTATTTTGCCGTCAAAGTTATGACACCGTCGTTTTGACTTTTAGCAATATTATTCGATAACGCAAGCATGTATACTTTTGAAACTTTTTATGGTTAATACAAGCGTCAAGATGGACTGATTACAGTTTTCAGCGAGCTTATAAGTTTTCTCATTTAGGCACTGTGATTTTTTTTCGGGTTTCTCGGGATTTCTTGAAAACTATAAATATTTTCTTAAATCTAATTCCGGCACAAATACGCACAAATCAAGAGTTACTCGTGTATGTTTATTCTGCAGGCGCACATACAATAGTTTCAGAGATACACGATTCTGCAAAACGTTACCCCAGCAGGAAATGCAATATCTCGAAAACCTGGTTACGCACTTATTATATTTTCAGCGCACATTCTTGCACAACTATAAGCTCTCTGCCCATGCACAATATTTCTCACTCCGATCATTCGTTTAGAATTTTCCTGCTGGAACAACGTTACCCTAGCAGGAAACGTTTTTACCGTTTTATTCAAAAACGACGACACGCACATGTTTTTTATGTAGCGCACATTCACAGCAGATTACGCTCTAATTATACGTTCCACTCATATCACTCCAGGAGCCACTTTCCTGTTGGGGTAACGTACACCTCAAAAACGGTGAAGGAAAACATCGTGAGGAAACCGGCATGTCCTAGAACCAAAAATTCGAAGACATGTGACATCCACCAACCCGCACTGGGCCCGCGTGGTGGATTACAGCCCACCCCCCTCTCAGAGAGGAGGCCTGTGTCCCAGCAGTGGGAACATTAATAGGCTGATGATGTGATGAAAACTTTTCGATAGGCAAGTAATCATAAGCATGTTTTTTTTATAAAAAATATGTCTCATCCAGTTATCTGATGGGTGAAGGTCGATCTTCCACGTCTCCTCTACTATTATCTCTGGGCCACCGAGCATTGAATGAAATATATACCTGATTTCGATTGGATAACTATTAAATTCGATCGATAAATATAAATCTCTGCCATCCCGTCCGCCAGCGTGCGCAAGCTACTAGTGTATCTGTACTAAAGGTGTTTTACTTTGTAGCACGACCATGAACGCATTCATTCTATCTTTAGATGGTATTAAAATGCTTTTAATTTGTACTATTTTATACCACTAATTAGAAAATTTATACCTCTCAATTTCGCAGATATAAAGGTCGTGCTGCTTGTCTTTTCTTTCCCAGCACGACCACGCTAAAATTCCAGCTGGCGTAGAAGTGGTGAAACGGGAGCATGCCTAAAAATTTATACTCATTATGTACTCCTATTTCGGATAAACTTTCCTTTATGGGCCGCTGATTTTTGGTGCGAGGAGGGTGGGGAGGGGGGGGGGGGGAAGGGGGAGTGGTTTGGCTACCCCCCTGTACGATCCCCACCACTCGGAGCCCCATGGTTATTAAAGTTTTCAGGTTAGACTAAAAATGTTCACAAATGTCCATCGTTTTATGGGGCGGGGAGGGAGAGAGGGCAAGGGGTGTAGGGCGGCTACCCCACTGTACCATCCCCACCCCACGGAACCCCATGGTTATGGAGATATTAGATATATTTTTTACTTAAATATAATTAGCGAGGTAAAAAAATGTGAATTAGTCCAAGAGCGAGCGAAGCGAGCTCTGGAGCTTAGGGCACCCCGACACGAACAGGTTAGGTTCGAAGAGATGACGGGAGCTGAAGTGAGCGAGCAAAGCGAGCGAACTCAGCTCCCGTCATCTCCTTCGTGTTAGGTTACTTTAGACCCTTCAGACAGAAATAGGAGCCCCGCGCAGCAGGGCTCCGTCGACTTTGTTGCTTCAATAGTAATCGTAAAAACTTTAACCATGGATATCTCCATATACATGGGGTTCCGTGGGGTGGGGATGGTGCAGGGGGGTAGCCCCACAACCCTCCGCGCCCCTCAAAACCATGGACATTTAGGGAAATTTTTATTCTAACCTGAAAACTTCAACCATGGATATCTCCATAACCATAGGGCTCAGAGTGGTGGGGTGGTACAAGGGGGTAGCCAAACCTCCCCCCTCCCCGCGCCAAAAATCAGCGGCCCATAAAGGAAATTTTAATCCCTATTTCATTAGGTACTGGTAAATTGTCAGAGAGTTTTTGGCGGGATTTTTTCGAGTGAAGTTCATCGGCTGTTAATATTATTTGCAAATTGATTCCTAGTGGATATTGTGATATAAAATTGGTGTAGTTTTGTGTCTCAACTGTCTACGCAACTGGACAATATGTGAAATCATTAACAGAAGCGATCTCAGGATAGTGGAGCGGAGAATTTTATTGTAGTATTGACTACCTCTGCTAAGCTTCCTGGGAAGGCTGACTCAATACAATTTGCTGCCAAATACTCCATAAAACATTAGAATCTGTTACATCCGTATTCTAATGCACACTAAAGAATGTTAAAATTGCACTGAAGACTAGGCAGCATGGTCTCAGACCTTAGCCTGTTCCGTCAGGAACAAATACAAAAAAAAAAAAAAAAAAAGGGGGTTTTTGGCGGGATTTTTTCGAGTGAAGTTCAGCGGCTGTTATTATTATTTGCAAATTGATTCCTAGTGGATATTGTGATATAAAATTGGTGTAGTTTTGTGTCTCAACTGTCTACGCAACTGGACAATGTGTGAAATCATTGACAGAAGCGATCTCAGGATTGTGGAGCGGAGAATTTTATTGTAGTATTGACTACCTCCGCAAAGCTTACTGGGAAGGCTGACTCGATATAATTTGCTGCCAAATACTCCAAAAAACATTAGAATACGTTACATCCGCATTCTAATGCATACTAAAGAATTCAAAAAAATACTGATGACTAGGCTGTATGGGCTAGATCCCTTTGCCTTCCCGAAAGGGAAAAGAATTAAAAAAAAAAAAAAAAAAAAAAAAGGTAAATTGTCAAATTTTTAGAAAAGCAAAAAAAGCTTTTTCTGCCACATTTAACGCCATCTAGTGTCAAATATATAAATCACATACATATAGCCAGAAAATGTTTTTTTTTAATTTACGACAATTTACCAGTCTGTTACCAGTAATGAAATGGAGTACGTAATGAGTAGGTACAAATTTTTAGGCATGCGCCAGTTTCATCATTTCTACGCCAGCTGGAATTTTAGCGTGGTCGTGCTGGGAAAGTATCTTGCCAGCACGACCTTTATATCTGCGATAATTGAGAGGTATAAAATAGTACAAATTAAAAGGATTTTAGTACCATCTCAAGTTATAATGAATGCGTTATGGTCGTGCTACGAAGTACAACACGTACTAAAGGCGGGTTGGATAAAAAAGAAAAACGGAAATTTTTAATAATAATTTATTAAGTAGGTACGTAATAACAGCAATAATTATACTGTGGGAGACTGGTGCCTAAACTAGACGTAACACGTAGACGCAATGCGATTGTATGCGTTTCGTACAATCGCATTTTTATCACCAGCATAAGCCGAGTACCTGAAATAGAGATTAACAAATTAGTGGCTATGTTCACAATTACAGTTGAATTTATAGAATCACATTCAATTAAATCAGAAGTTAATTAGTTTGACCTCAAGATAATTCAGAACAGGTCTGTGAATGTTCATCATTTTATGAAAAGTTTATGCTTATTAACAGGCCTTTTGTTTTTATTACACTTATTTCTTACCTATTTGTTTTAGCTTTCATCTTCCTTGTGACCCGTCCTTCATCACTTACTCGTATCTGTAAACAATAACACTGGTTAAAAACAGTTACTTAAAAGGTTGGCGGTAGTATTTTAGTGAAATAAACTTCAGGCCTGTTGAGCTTGTTAAACCATCACGGGGCATCTAGAACAGTGTTGTCATCATCTTAACTTAATAAAGGGGAAAACGCCAGTCATAAAACTCAAAGAATAACTTAAAGAGACTCTGAAATCAATTCTTACCTATTCAATTTAGCTTCCGTCCTCCTTTTGACTCTTCTATTTCTCATGTATCTGTAAATAAAAACACTGTTTTAAAATCGTTTTTTTTTTAAAGGTGTATATTTTTTTGAAACTAATCTCAGGCCTGTTGAGCTTGTTAAACCATCACGGGGCATCTAGAACAGTGTTGTCATCATTATAAAATTCTATAAATTCTGAACCAGGGATACTATCAAAGTAATAAATTGTATTGTTTTAAATAAATAATAGCATAATAAGTTATGGACCATTTATCTGAATAAGCTAGTGTAACTATATTATCGGTAATTATCAGATAAGGAACTAATCAGTATCCTTCAGTACACGCGAATCATACAATAATCACCTAATGATAGATTTTTAAACTTCCTGCAAAAGTAATATTTTGCAGGCCTTTTTGTATGCCTATGATATTATATGAATGTATCGAATCTGTGTCACTCGCTCTAAATTAACTTGCGATCATGATACCATAACTACGTAAAATAATTATGATGAACGAGAATACGTTAGCTGCTAGTCATTGTACTACTGATAAATAGTTTAAACAAACCACTAAAAGTGACTTTGAAAATCTTTAGTTGCATTATCATGAATTGACGCGCTATTAACATGACTTGTCTAGTTTGTTATGTCGTTGATGATATTGATAATGGCTTATGTTTAACTTACCACCAGATATAGTAACATATAACAGACAAAAATAGTAAATGATCACCAAAATTAAACCCGCATCTTATTGTAAAATTATAACCAAAGTTTTAACATCTCGCTATCCTGTTTAGGCAAAATGACTCCAAATAAATCATTGTTAACCCAAAAGTAGTAAATGATCACCAAAAGTAGTAAATGATCACCAAAATTAAACCAATGACCAAAAAGATTATAAAATTTCTGGGAGCAACTTGGAAGTAGCGCTCGCCGGCCGCTGCCGCGGCACCGCTCGCTTTGCTCGCTCGGCTCGCGCGCGGTTGGTCACAGTTCTAACCTAACCTATTTTACAACATTAAATAGCGCAATAATTTGCTATTAAAATTTGGTGATCAATTTACTAAATTTGGGTTTCATAGTACAATTTTAGGTAATAGAGGTTATGGTCACAAAGTAATTTTAGGTGGTCATTATATTTATCCCCATTGATAATTATGACGAGTTCAGAAATACATTTCAATATACTGCATTGTACACATTACTGAAAAATCTGGAATTTCAATAATATTTACCTTATGTTCAGCTACACTGGCTTTTCTGTTATTCAATTCCTGCAAGAAATAATATCAAATAAGTACCGATTTATTTATACAAACATAACAATTGTTTCATTTACTAATATTTTCAGTGTGATAATTTTTTTTCCTCATTACTCAGTACAGGTCTGTGATAATCATCATTAAAATTTATTTGAGTGAAGCTATGAACATTTATTTTTGTTACACTTTGAATAGTAATACTTTAAAAAAAAAAGCCCTTTCTTTTAAAAAACATTGGTAAATAACATGAATACTGTCAAGAGAATCGTATTGACTTTTTAGCAGATACAATAAGAACTTAAAAACAGTTTGAAAAATATGCTTACCCTTATTAAATTGCTGTCTTCATTGGTCCGCTCATGTTGTCCTGTGAATCAAAGTTAGCCATTATTGTATGCTCAAAAACAAAACATGCATTAGTGTAGTGATAACATGGCTTATTTCATTTAAATTTCTATTAAAAATGATGTTATCTACTGCACTAATGTGTTACAAAATAAGAGATAAATTCTGGCAGATTTAACACAACTGGAAGACAAGAAGCATACCAAAATTTAACTCTTTCAAAAAATGATTAACTCACCATTTCCAATATGACTGTTTCAGCCAAATAAAAACACTAGGGTTGTTTACAATAGAAAAATTATAATTTAAAAATAATTACAGTACAAGTAATGAATCATGGTTCCCGACATCATAGCGATTCATATCAAACAGACTGTGGTATTTTCAATAGTTTATTTAGTATCTCGTGGTGGCAGCGGCACTGCCACTCAGTAACAAACGTCCGACCAGCGTCGTCACTAACACTTAACTTAATTGAGGCGATACATTCCGTTTTATGTTCAAAATAAAATTATTCATGTTAAAACGTAAAATTGTATAGTGCGTGAGGCGCGCTCAATAATGTTACATATATTACAGTATGGATTGTTGTAGCTAAGACGTTTACAATTTGTCCAGGTATTGAGCTAAGTCGGGCAGACCCTCCTTAAGTCCTTTCCTTTTCCTTGTCTCCTGCAAACATGAAAGAAAATCCGAATTACATTTCAGAATAAAAAGTCTTAGACATCATATTCTACAGCTTTTACATTGTAAATGTATCGCCCGCGCCGTAGCATGCAGTCCTAGGACATAAGGATAGAGGTCCTGTGCAGCGTTTAGACGTGGGTTTACTTCACTATGCTTCGTTAGCACGCCGCAGCCGTCAGCGCGAAGCGGCCGACAAGCGACCGACTCGCTACGGCGCGGCACGGTGTGCCGGAAGGTATATATATTTCTTTTTTCTTCTAAATATTGACATTACGAACAGCTAGCCAAAGACGTTTAAATTAAAGAAGTTTAAATTTGGCTATCTGTATTGAACTACTTTTTGAAAAAATCATTCAATCAACATCCTTCTGTTGATAACAATTTCAATTGACAACTGAACAAACTTGGCTATTTAATTTTCATAGTCTTCCAAGTCTCTGCTATCGAATTATTCAGTAAAAGTATAGAGTACAAACCTGAACAACAATGTAGGGCTTGGTGCCGGGCTCGGCCGGGTCACCGGGCAGCACCTGCCAGTGGTCGAACACGCACTGCGGGAAGGCCTGTCCGCCGGTGTTGGAGCGCAGGTCGGCGGTGAAGCCGAACGACTCGTTGACGGGCAGGTATGCCTTCACCACGAACATGGGGGTACCGGCTACCTGGGACTCCTCGAATACGTGACCACGACGCCTGTTCAGCACACCGTAGATACCTCCCACGGCTACCTCAGGGCACTGTGACGGGATCACAATAAGTTTTGTTGTTAATATCATGGTTTATGAAGGCTAGCTGATTCAGAAATGTTTCGTAAAACATCATAGTACCAGTATGCGGCCGTTTATATGGAGCATCAAGTTTTAAAGTATGGCTTTGTAAGTTTTAGATCTGTGTGAGAGTTTCTATAATCTGAAGCTTGATGTACCATATCAAAGGCAGGATAATGTACCAATTTTCTTATTAAACTTAAAATGTAATGGAATAATGATAGCTTTACAATAACATGCCAACATTCTTTAAATTTGAATGTAAATGCTTCTGGGACAAGCAGATTCCTACTTGGGCAAGAAGCGCAGCAAACATTGGGTAACGTTTTTTTACCCAATAAATTTCAGGATTATCCAATAATCTAGGGTTGTTATAATTTTGTCCAGTGTTAGTTCCCGCATTCAGGCAAAGGCATTTGTGGGTGACGATGCCTAAATACAAAACTGCTGATCTGCCACGTCTCGGAAAGGCGGAACTATCGTAGCATGCTAGCCCGCTCAGGAAAAACGTGGGGTAATGCGTTCGAACACATATAACCTAGATAGATAGTGCTATCACATTTATATGTATATAATAGAATATTATAAATTGTAGTGTCGCAATCCAGTCTTCTATCAGTGAGTCATCTCAAATTATTAATTATTTTCGTTACTCAACTTTTGCAGATATCTAGATTTTACTCAACTTTCTAACGTTAACGATAGGTTATCTAAACGCGAAACAACTTTCGAAACAATTAAATCTTATACTCTCAAAAGATATCACTCCTTAGTTTTATTTGTTCGAGAATTCATTTAACGAATCAAACAAGAATCTTGCGACTTGGTACTACAAAGACTGGATTAGCGAGTCTACAAACAGACACACAACATGCGTAGGATAGCGGGTTCGTACCTGGATCTCGCACAGGTACACGGGCTCCATAAGTCTGGGCTGCGCGGTCAACAGACACGCGTACAGACATCTTCTCGTCGTTGGAATGATTTGACCGCCACCCCTGTGCAACAGATAAACATGTTATTGATGAAAATATAACTTTATTAATAATGCAACATTTTTGAGCTCCTTTTTGTATGATATACGACGTGATATCACTTTTACGGCATCAAAGTAAATTTATTGAGCTGCATTCCGACATTGGCATTGGGATTGGAATGCCAGGACCATTGCCATAACAGAGAAAAATTTAAATGACATTAGAATTTATATCCTTCAAACTGTAACACAGTGACGCTCGTAAGCCCGAAAATAGGTATAGCAGACATTTCTCTCTTCCAACATGTTCTACTAATAAGGTACAAACCTGTGGATAGCATCAGTGTGTAGTGTGACGTCGTAGATGTTGAACCTCACACCACGCAAGTTCTCCTCAGCCATGACTCCCTCCTTGGCGGCCCACTGGAAGCCGGCAACCACGGAGTCCTTGATCTCGTTGAGGTACTGCACTCCCTTGGAGCAGTCCACCATTAGGTTGGGGCCGGTGCCCTCGGGGCCGAAGCACCAGATCTTACGCGCCTCAGTCACGTCGTACTCATATTTGTCAGCCAAGTAACGACCACGGGTCTTGAAGTCGTCACGGGGGTTCACTTTGCCCTGAGAGACGGAAATATTTCATTATTAACTTCACAATCAATACATCAAAAAAAAAACGAATGTTTAGTGGTAATGTATTGCCCGCACCGTAGCATGCAGTCCTAGGACATAAGGATAGAGGTCCTGTGCAGCGTTTAGACGTGGGTTTACTTCACTATGCTTCGTTAGCACGCCGCAGCCGTCAGCGCGAAGCGGCCGACAAGCGACCGACTCGCTACGGCGCGGCACGGTGTGCCGGAAGGTACTTTTAAAAAGCTTGATAGTTACCCTCAAAAGACTCAGACTTGGTAGTTGACCAAAGTCAGTCCAACAATGAATCCTTTACTTGTCATGAAGACAATTTTACCAACAATTTAGGTCAAGAAAACTATGAGGAAATAATCAAGTTTTTATCTTACATCGTCAATGTCCTCAGGCAGACCTTCGGGCATGGGCTGGGCCTTCATGAACAGACGGTTGTGCTTGTTGGGCGACTTGGACAGACACATCTGGTCAGATTCCTCAGCCACCGTCTCACGGTACGACACCACGGGGTCGGATTTCTTGATTGGAATGCAAGCATGGTCCTCCTCCAAATCCTAGGAAAAAATAAATTGGATTTATTAATCAAATGATGACTCACTCCAGCATGATCTTTACATATAGCATTTTTTGCTCTTACTTGTTTAATTGGATAATATAAATGTCTCATACATTTATGGGGTCGCAGGCTATGGAAACTTACAACCAATTCCGGTATGAAGTATACTGTTAGTCCTCTTTGACACCCAGATTCTTATTGTAAGTAACTGGCAACACTTGGGACTCAATAACAGCGCACAAACTGCTCCAAAGTTATACAACATTTCATGAAGTTTGCAACTTATAGTTTTGTATGGGTCAAATTCCTTCATCTTGATACATACCTTAAGACAGATCTCAAGATGGAGCTCTCCAGCACCAGCGACGATGTGTTCTCCGGACTCCTCGTTGATGCACTGCACCATAGGGTCGGACTTGGCCAGACGCTTCAGACCCTCCACCAGCTTGGGCAGATCAGCGGGGTTCTTGGGCTCGACGGCTACACGCACGACGGGGGAGACACTGAACTTCATGACCTGTGGGAGATGATAAATTATAGTATTTGTGTAGCTCAAACATTCTGGTATCTTTGTCATCAGTTTGTCCTTCTAAACACAGTTGAGCATTATTTTGTATTGTTTAGTTCTTTTAAGTGTGATAAATTATTTTCGTCTACTTTCGTTAGCTGGCAGTCATACTTTATAGTTTGTGGTCACCGCATCTTAGCTTTGCATTGCCATCACAGGGTAAAAAAGATAAAATAACTCATTCGCCTGTAATGCACCGTAGCTACTTGGCGGCGACAGAAATAGGTACAATGATAAGTACCTTCCTCGAGTCTCTCTGTCACTAACTCTTTCAGTTGAATTAGACGGTTTTTGAAAATGATTACTTCTGCTTACCTTCATGTTGTGTGCGTTCTTGAAGGTGGTGATGGTTCCGGTCTTGACGAGGAACTGGTCGACGCCGACCAGACCGCAAATGTTACCGCAGGGCACATCCTCGATGGCCTCCACGTAACGACCCATCATGAGGATGGTACGCTGGATGGTCTTCTCGTACATGTCCTATGGAAGCAAGTTTGGAAGTTAGTATGTTACGATTTTACTTTATAATTTCATTTCCAGTTACGCATAAAGGCTGAGACGCGGGCGCAAATGTGTGTCATATCTAATCCTCTTTTGTATAATGTGTTTATCAGTCTATGTATGTATGTTTTTACTGTGACATTTTAAACACGCGCTTTAAAATTACTCGTTATAAGTTCTATTTTAAGTCAAGCTTACTGGTTGCGCGGGCTGTAAGTCATTATAAAACCATTCTATGAGTATACTCAGCCCTTAAAATATGTAATAAAAACATTAAAATTTAAAATACTAGTTCTATAGAATTCTTGCAAAAATTTATATTGATAATCATAGAAATTACATATTTGTTTTTTTCAAGACTTACCTCTTTCTTGCCAGGGGTGAAGTTAGGTCCCATGATGCGGGCCTTCTGTCCGGTGATGACCTTGCCGGAGAACACACGTCCGAAGGCGTAGAAACGACCCTTGTCGGAGGTCGGCACCATCTTGCTGATGTACATCATCAGGGGGGCCTCGGGGTCGCAGGTCTTGATACCGAGAGCGGCCTCATCGTCGTGGGGGCCCTCGTACAACATCTCCATACGGTACTTCTGCGCGACCACGGGGGAAGGCAGGTGGATGGCAATCATCTGAAGCAGAGCCTCGCCAGCGGGCAGCCAGCTGCGCATCACCACCTAAACAAGAGAAAAGAGGTTGAGTGGAAACTTATAAATCTTGATAGTAATGTAACACTCCTTGCTAAAAAATTTATACAACGCTTTCATTATATATTTTTAATGTAGACGTTTTTATGTGGTAAATGTCTCATGTGTCTATGTCTCATACATTTATGGGGTTGCAGGCTATGGAAACTTACAACCAATTCCGGTATGAAGTATACTGTTAGTCCTCTTTGACACCCAGATTCTTATTGTAAGTAACTGGCAACACTTGGGACTCAATAAAATATTACACAACTTTTTTGTAGTTACAAATTAAACTGTAGGTAGATACCCAAATAGACTAAAAGGTAAGGCTATTTGGAAAACATATATATGTATTTTAATTCTCATAAAACAAAGAGCTACTATGACATTGTTCAGAGTCGAAAAAATAACAACATTTAATTGCATTGATACTAATCACATCATTTGAACAGTCATTACTCTGAAAGAATCTTATACTCGTTTTCCCTATTGTAAGTATAATGCACGGAATCTGCGCCGTGAGTTGAAAATGCACCAGTGCAAATAGTATTTACGTTTTTAGGGTTCCGTACCCAAAGGGTAAAAATGGGACCCTATTACTTAAGACTCCACGATCCATCTGTCTGTCACCAGGCAGCATCTCATAAACCAAGATTTTCACAGATGATTTATTTCTGTTGCTGCTATAACAACAAATACTAAAAACAGAATAAAATGAATATTTAAGTGGAGCTCCCATACAACAAACGTGATTTTTTTGCCGTTTTTTTGCGATAGTGGTAACCTTCGTGCGCGAGTCCGACTCGCACTTGGCCAGTTTTTATTTAAGTATTTCCCAGTTTTAGTGAACAGGGGCATTCATTTCGTATAGTAATCACCGCCTAAGCAACTAAAACGATTCTTACCTTGAGGAGGGCCTTGCCGTCCTTGTCAGAATCCTCGTGCTTGAGGGTGACTCCGATCTTGGTCAGCAGACCATCGATCTCCTCTTTCTTGAAGTTCATGATGGCGTCGAACACCTTGTAGATGGGGTCCAACACGTACATGCAGAAGGAACGCTTGTTGTCATTGTCCTTCTGTTTGGCCCACTTCTTTGTCTTGGCGTTGAAGAAGTTCTCTCCCCAAAGCCTGTAGGAACGGTTGGGGGTAAGTATTTTCGCTATCAAGTGTATAAGTAATAAGGTCAAGCGAATGTTGCAGCGTGCTAAATCACACTAATATTATAAAGACGAAAGTTTGTGAGTGTGTGTTTGTACATTTGTTACTTCTTCACGCTCAAACGGCTGGACGGCTCTGGGTGAAATTTGGCACAGAGATTATAGTCTGGAATAGCACATAGGATACTTTTTATCCCGGGAATATGTTCCCTCGGGAAAATCTAAACATTGGCGAAGCCGCTGGCAGTGATTTTATATTTTCGCCATCATCTTTTATCCTGGAAATATGTTCCCTTGGGATATTTTCCCATCAATCACGCGGGCGAAGCCGCTGGCAGAAGCTAGTCTAATATAACATTGTACTTGAAATTCTGCGTAATATACGCTTCAGCACAGTTAACCCCTAGGCAATCTTTAATTCTTCTAACTAAATGCTTCTTGCAAAAAAAAAAAAAAACAAATCCTATAAATAGATACTAACTACCGGACGTCTCGTGGTTTCACCCGCGTAGGTCTCGTTCCCGTGGGCATACAGGGATAAAAAGTAGCCTATGTCACCTGGGTATAGTGTAGCTTCCCAACGGTGAAAGAATTTTTGAAAGTTTTAAAGTATATTTGCTACATACAAAAATTCAAATCTGTCCTCTTTATAATATTAGTATAGATATAGATTAAGGCCACGCACGTATTTGCTACCGATGTTATTATCTAATTTACTAATCCATCTCGAAGCTACTTCTCTTTTAATGAATTCAGATTGCGTCACCGACGTAATTGTTTTTGTTTGATAGTAACAAGATGTTTCTTAACAACGTAGTGTATAATCAACAGTGAGTAATCCACTACAACGAGTCAAGAGTTAATGTTCGTCCCGGTCTGCCGCTGGTGTATAGCACGAAATGCTTAACCCAGTATCAATGGGACGAATTTATTATAAACCCGAGGGTTTTGCTTTCGGAGGAACCGAGTTCGTTGCCCGATATTGAACAGGTTATTTCTAGAAGCGTGCAACCTTGTCACCTGCGTCATACATAATAGACAATCTAGCTTTAAAAAACTCATGATTTCATAAATCTCATTGATGAAGTGGCGTATTAGCTTACAAACAATCGATTATGTTGGATGAATAGGCGCTGCTGTTGCATTCTTTGATCATTAAAACATCGTTAGCTTATACTAACAAAATGGTATGTATGAGGCAACGTACGGGGAAAAGCATTAACTAATCATTATCGTTGGAACTGCAATGAATACTAAGGTCTATTCGAAGGACAGAAGGTTTGATTCTGCGAGGGCAAACTGTAGCCGTTAGAGACGAGGTCGCGTGTGCACAAATCAATACGACCGACACGTCATTACTGCATCTGCAATGCTGCATTTGGGACCTTACTGTTTGTATAATAATTACATAGATAGCGAAGCTAGACGATTAATAGAAAATTGAAAAGTAGTTTCACTTTGTATAATTTTTTCTGAAACTCAATTTTCGTGAGCTATTTTCAGATCAAACAGATTCCATATATTCGTGAGTAACAAACACGTGTTCAAACATAACATCAAAATTTTTATTTAATGGTTTGCGATGACTATTTTCAATTTACTAATGTAACAAATTAGAGGTGTAATTTCCAACCTAACGGGAATTCACTTGGTAAGAATGCTTTAGACACAGATATAAATCTAACTAGATAACGCAAGTCCCTCCATCTGTATGAATACCAAGTGTGCCGCCTTTTTCACACCAAATTTAAAAACAATAGTCTTTACAGCTCAATATGGCATAAAAAGGCATTTTCTAGATTTCGGTGGATTTCCGGTGCCGATAATGCTAAATGAAAAGCTCCAATTACGATAATTGATCATAATTTTACTCAGGTTTTTGACACGCGTCAAAAAACGAAGTCGAACACGTCTGGCGAACAATGCCGTGGTTGCCTACCTCAAAGGTATATAAAACTAAATTATGTTTCCTATGTTCTGTAACTGCCTGTAGAAACAGTCAACAATGTTTTAGGTAGATAGGCGTCGAAAAATCTGAAAGAGAGAAGGACGTACCTGTTCATAAGCTTGACAAGGTCGATCTTGAACTTGTCAGCGTACATCTCGGCGAACTGCTTGAGGGTGAAGGCCCAGCCGTGGAGACCGGAACCAAAACCGACGGATCCCTTGCTGGGGTCAACACGGACCTCACCTGGTTGAAGGAAACGAACGTTGGGTATATCGAAGGTTTGGAGAAGAAATTGGTTACAAATACATATTGATCTTTTTACCAATTCTGCTGATTGTGGCATTTTTGGAATAAAAGTGATATTGCACCTTGTTATCCAAGCTATTGATAAGTTGTTGCTGTGACGTTTTCGAAGCTAAATCTATTTTTTTTTGTCATATTGCTATGTATCTCAACAACCGTTGTAGAGAGTCAACAGTGATCAATCCACCAATCCAAGTTGAGAGTTAATGTTCGTCCCGGTCTGCCGCTGGTGTATAGCACGAAATGCTTAACCCAGTATCAATGGGACGAATTTTTCAAAGAAAACCTAAGGTTTTCAAACAGTTTTTTTTCTGAAATTCAATGTCTCAAATGGAGACGCGCAACACGCCTCATCCTCATCGCGGGGCCCTTCCCATACTGCCTGGTAAATTTTTAAGTTTGTCCGAGACAATTGCATTCAGACGATGAACGTAATTATTTTTTTTTCAAAATCCTAGACTATTACATACGAAGGCTATGGCTAAGAATAGTATTGACCTACTCCAATACTGCTTAATTATTTTATAGCTCTATTGAACTACTTACTATTGTCACGATATTTCATAAAGAAACAATTCATCCTAAATAGTATCTTTGTTCAGACGATGTAAATTAATCAAATTCATCGATCTTGGCGGGCCAATGTCGTAACCTTAAGATCGTTGACCTGTGGAACGTAACCTTCTCAGCCGTAACGTAACTGTATTTACCGATGAATATTACATAAAAGAAAAGAAACAATTTCATTATTTCGTCTAGTGAAAATTTCAAAAAAATTCAAATATTTTATAGAACACTATGAATCGGCACATTTAAAGCTCAAAAGTTACAAAAGCCTTCAAAACGCCCATTTCAAGAAAGCAATATTTTACAAAGAGAATTCGAACATTTTTAATCTTAATCTATCACGAAGTCGAAGCTAAATTCATGTAATCGTTATCAATGATGTTCAGAAATGTGTTCGTAATGCGAAAATTACACAATTTTATTGTAAGAGAACACATTGGGCGACCTTGGCGCAGATTTAACGCGTTATCAATGCGGATCGCCTGATTTACATATACCAAACGCACCGGCTTCATGATAACGTGACATTAGCGTTTGTATTCAAACTATGTACTTCTATTATTCAATAATGATTCCGAAAATTGTGTTTTGTGGCTGCTGTTGACTGGCAAACTTAGTATTTATTTCAACTAGTAATTTTATTCCAAAACATAGATCTTCTTTGGAGAAGAACATGCAAGAAACTCCATGCTTTTAAATCACATTATTAAAATGTACTGAAACACCAACTGAACAGCTTTTTGTATTGCGTAGAACAATTGTCTATGTAATATTAATAAAAATAAGTGTCGAACGCGTAACCCCTTCTTTTTATGTAGTCGGTTAAGATTTTAAGGCGGACACAAACTTGCAACTTGATACGATGTTAGTGGCTGGCTATGTGATTGTAGAAGAGATGCTTTTTTCATCGCGTGAAAAATGAGGTCAATGAACGCGTCGGGAGTGGTGCCGTAGTGTACTCCATGAGTGCCAAAAACCAGTCTTTAGTGTATAATCTCTTCCTTATTTATCCCGAAAAACAACGATTTGAATAATTTTCAACCGACGCGCGACGTTTTTGATAGGACGATATGCAGCAACGAACAAATTATCAGAAATTTCTGCATTGGTTTACACGCCAAAAACCAAACCATTTTTTAAACATTTCCAGGTTTATTTCATTTATTTACGAGGGTTGCTTTACGTAACTAGTTGACCTTCAAACGACATTTATTACTCGGAAAGTTTCCACCCACCCCTTATTATTCCTCAAGGCGAAGGTTCTAGCAAATTGGATAAAGAGCTATGACGTCACAGGCTTGGGGGAGCCATCGCGTGGGTAGGTAGTAGGTGTAACACGTCAGTAGACTTGAATGAAATACGTTATTGATCCAGACCTACGCATTTAGTGTAGGGCATAGAAATTACGTAGGAGTCCTGTGTTCTAGATTCAAATAACGTGGAAGTCCCGTGTTCTAGATTTAAATAGTAAGCTTTTGTAGCCAGCCAGTTTTCGAGAAAAGTTGGGAATGAATGACAAAAGCTGTAATAATTAATTTTTTAGCCATGAATAAAGGAATTACAAATACAAAATAATGTATTTATTTTTAGTTTGCTTTTCCTGTAAACGTTTATCAGCCGGGTACGTAATCTTTCAATGCATCGAGGCCACGTGTATAAAGTACACACCTGAGTGTAACCTCAATAAACAACAAGTATATAAAAAATTTCAGCTTTCATGATTACAAAATCTTACTAATAATGTTCAGTCAATTGCTTAGAAATAAAAATAATCATTTCTAAATAACCTAATCTCTTCACGAAAATCGACATAACAACGCTTTTCTAGGAAATAATAGAAATAAACAATAATACAGTGTCATTATAATATATTTTGACAATCATCGTACAAGCATGTTTGCTGCAAAATAATGTTAACTGCAAACCAAACATGACCATCTAATTTCTTGCCTCCTGTAATGAGGATGACTCAAGTCTGGTATTGATAAAAACAGCCAGTCAGCAGGATTGGTACTAATCTAATCTTTGCAACAATTTTTAAGTCATAATAATATATTATCAGTGGCCATGTTGGTCTACTGAGCACATGGTACTGGGTTCAATCAGGCAGCAGTGCAATTGGGTTTTTAAATCTGTAATTTTACAGTAGTCCATGGAGTCGACATAGACTCGCCCTCCGTTACAAGAGAACTGAAAACATTACTGAAAAAATATCGTACTTCGAGCACACCTTTGACGAATACAGGCATGATGTTAATAGTGTACTATTATCAGCTAAACTCACCCATGGGACCACCATCATCGTTGTAGGTGGCAATGATGACGTTGACATTTTCAACGATACGCTGGAAGGTCTGGTAGAGCTCCTCAGCTTCCAACTGCAGCTCCAGAAGAGCACGGTCCATCTTGTTCATGAACAGAATGGGCTTGATGCGCTCGGCAATAGCCTGACGTAGTACAGTCTCGGTTTGTACGCACACACCTATGGAAATTGAACATGATTAGATGTTGGTTACATGTGTATTGTTGCTGTGTATGACTTGTATAGGATTCATCAGATGGCCGTTCTGAAAGATCTTCATTGATATTCAGTTTTTAATGGTAAGAACATTCATCATGTGGAATTTACTTGCTTTGGGACTTGTTTAGTTACTTTTGTTTTCAAAGTATTTCACAAAAGTGGTCATTAACATGTGGTATGTTATAGTTGAATCCAAGATAAGACTTAGGTACATGTTTTAAGTGCAATATTTACACTTTTCTTACTGATCAATACAGCCTTATCAATTTGATCTTAAAACATCACATGAGTTTACAAAACACTAGCATGTTTAGTTTTATGAGTGGCATGTATTTGAAAGTTAGAAATTATCTAAAATTATGCCACACATGATCAAGAAATTGTTATTCAAAAGTTTATCAACAAAATGTCTACTCTTATCTGGTTATTGGTAAAAGTTAATGTCATTCAATGACAATATACACTACTTTGTAATTTATCATGTACCTAGCCTAGAAATTGCTGGTCATTAGGAATTATTATAATCTTTTAGCATTTTGGTATGCATGCTATGTCAGATTGTTAGCCAATAAAAACGCAGTGCATTGTCAAGCACCCCTATTGATACAAGTTATGCAATGTTGCTTGTAATCCTAGAAATAGACCACATGTCATGAAAGAATGCATTTCTATTGTTCACAGAAAAAAGACCTCATGGCATGGAAGAATGCATTTTTGTGATTCACTTTTATATTATTATCTAGGTGTATTATGCCTTCAATGGTCATAATTTGCAGACAATTTTTTTCTATTGTTTCATTCCTTCGACCATTGAGTTATAGAAACCTTTGTAATATTGAGAACTTAGAAATTGACCAAATGAACAGTGAACTAAATTACCATTTTATTTAGTCCACAAAACCAGTGCAAAAAGTCATATTTAGGGTTTCATTTATTGAAAAACTATAACTTACCAGAGACACAGTCGACGACGACGAGGGCACCATCAGTTACACGGAGCGCAGCAGTCACTTCAGACGAGAAGTCAACGTGCCCAGGTGAGTCGATCAGGTTTATCAAGAAACCCTTCTCGCTCTTCTCACGCTGGTCAGCATTGGTGATGAAGACCAAGTCTTTCTCTTCGAGCTCGAAGTACATAGAGATAGCACTGGTAAAGAATTTTCATAGTTAGGCATAGTCATTGTTCCATACATTGTGTAATAATTGGTATAGAGTTCATCAGATGGCCGTTCTGAAAGATCTTCATTGGTATTCGGGTTTTAATGGTAAGAACATTCATCATGTTGATTTTATTTGCTTTTGATTACTTACTTTTGTTTTCAAAATATTTCACATGAGCGTTGTGAAATTATGACAAACCGTTTTTATTGCAATTTTAGCACTAGGCTGTTTAGCAGGGTAATCTGTTAGTATTAAATTTATGGTGATTTCAGGTAAACACAAGAACAGCTGATTTTGTTGACTAGTGTAATGTAAATACCATAGTGCACAACAATTAAAATGACAAAAGAAACATCAGAATATGAATAGAACAGAAGCTAAAAGTGGTTTTTATGCTCGATTTCGTTATTAACTACATTTTAGCAAGTTTGCAGTATGTCAATTTATCAATCGTCTTCAAACACTGCGAACATAACCTCAAATTGCGAAATCGACAATATTTTCTACAGACAAGTTCAAGGGTACATAATTGCCGGCTCAGCGGCGTCCATGTCATGCAAACAAAGGCCTGTCAGTTGCACCATGTGGTGACACGAATACTCACGTTGACTTGATGGTGATGCATCTGTCCTGCTCGTCCTTGCGCGTGTCCGTGAACCGCGTCTCGCCGGCGCGGGCGCCAGCGATGATACCGGCCTTTGAGACCAGGGAGTCCGTCAGGGTGGACTTGCCGTGGTCGACGTGAGCGATGACGGACATGTTGCGGATGTTCCGCTTCTTGTCCATCATCTGCCGGATCTCGTCTACGGTGAAATTCACCTGCGCAAACCAGAAAACACCTCGTCAACATCTCCTCTAACATCACAACACAGATGGAACACTTGATACACGCACGTTTCATTTTCAGACGATAGATTTAAGTTCGGCTTCTGTTAAAGCTAACGATTTGTGCTAGTCTAGCTGATTTTCCGCGAATCTAAGCAGACACCGATCAATCACCGCAACACTTGGAAACGTCATCCGATCACAAAGACGTCCGTCGTGAAGAATATTATATTTTATTTCAATTTTAAACTCGAAAGCCGTAAAATACAAACGCGAAACGATAGCACGGATACACAGGAACACTTTGTGGCACATAATTATGATATTAAATACTCACCATTTTGGATGGTTTTTGATTTTTCGTTCAATAAAATAAACCACCATACGCCAGCAATGGCGTACGCTTGAAAAAGGACCCTTTCGTCCGAGGGCCGGATGTGGCAGGCAAACGTCAAAATTAAAGTAAATCCATAGACAACCTATGTTGCCATTACCAAATAATATAAATAACACTTGTTTATAGTTCAACCACAGAGATCGTAGCTCAAAATATTTGGAAAATTAACTTGATGAATAATTAATTAGGTAAATAAACGATTACAAGAATAAACACGTTCTTAATACACATTCAAAAACCAATTTAATGATGTTTTAAAAAATATCTTTCGTTAATGAATTATTGAAAAACGTTTTTGCACTTTGTTAGTCAGGCTGGAAATGACAATTAGAAATGCGGTTTATTACTTATATTCATGTTCTCTGCAATAAAGGCTAGGCTATATTATTTTTGTTTATGGTATTGTTGGCACAGATAACAGAATCTGTTTGATTGCACAACTTGTAAAAAGATTGGTCAACGCCTGACGCCAACTCAACTGAATATCTTGGACAACACGTTGCCCAGCATGGATCATAGACTAATATATATAAGACTGAGGCATGGATTTTACTTTGGAACATGTCCAATGTCGGCGATTGACTTAAAAAAATGTAATTTCAAATATTACTTTTTCATCTAGATCTATCAGTTTAATTGTTGTATGTAGGTACTTGACTAAACATTATTTTTCGGTAATTTTGGTCCCATGAATGTTGCATCATAATGAAGCAGCATTTTCCCGCAGCTTTGCTCTCGTGGGTTATCCCACAGACAGGAACCACGAACTCAGTGAAAGAATGTACGTCAACAGATCACAGAGCTTACATTATACAAACATATTAGTATGTTAGACAGTAGACTAGCTGCCGCCCGCGGCTACTCCTGCGTGGAATTAATACTTCTCCCTATATCTTATTCTGAAGAAGCTATGCTTTATGGTAAAGGTTCGGCGAAATCCGTTTAGTAGTTTTTGCGTGAAATAGTAACAAACATCCATTACGTCTATACTTTATATAATATATATAATAATATTATAAAGAGGAAAGATTTGTATTTTTGTATGTAACGAATAAACTTGAAAACTACTGGACCGATTTCAAAAATTATTTCACCGTTGGGCAGCTACACTATCCCCGGGTGACATAGGTTACTTTTTATCCCGGGAACGGCAAATACGCGGGTGAAACCGCGAGGCGTCAGTTAGTTTTTAATAAAAGTAGGATAGATAAAATTTACAATTTGTTTATTTATTAAACGATGCTACTACGGAATGTAAACAATTTAACTTTTTCTAAATACTTACGCCTACATACATTTTAGAATTCCAGATGTATTTTCCGATTTTCCGTGATTAAATATAGACAGATAATAAAGGACAGAAAGAAAATATCTGTCAAAGAATTTTTAATCCAGAGATTACCTTTCTCATAAAATTTTACCGTATTCGTTTTAACCGACTTCCCAAAAAGGAGGAGGTTCTCAATTCGGATGTTTATATTTTTTTATATGTATGTTCGAGCATAACTCCGTCATATTAAACGGATTTGCAATTTTTTTTTTTCTTGGAAGAAGTTTATTCCGAAATGGTCACATTTAAATTTGGTAAAGATCTGATGAAGAACCTCGGAGATATACAACAGAACTCTTCAATAAATGACGGCAAATCTCTCGGGATTGCTGCAATCGTATGTCTGTTTATTGTTTACACTATTTCATAACATGAATGTATGTAAACACGCCAGTATGCTGATATGCTCTAATCGGGTACGCAGATGTGTACAGTTCACCCTGGTACACTCTCATTCCACCGGTTATGTTCAAGTTACATGTTATTTGGGTAATTTTTTCTGGCATCACTGTGGGCATTATAGGTACCTTACAGAACTTGTACATTATGTACCACTAAAAAGTAAAAAACATTTAAATAAAAAAAAAACCGACTGATATAGCAAAACAATACAAATCGAAAAATAACTTTTTGTCGTGTCGGTCAAGTCGGTGTCTAAAAAAACAAAAAGCTGTAGGTACCAAAGACACCGACTTTTGGATTTGTAGTGTTTTGGTTTAGAAGTTGTTTTTTTGTTTTTTTGTTAGAAAGTTTTTTTTACATACTTATTCCATGGAGATATTCATTTATCCACAGCGTCATCTGTTGGATTACAGACAGATGTTAATTTAGAACTCAACGTAGTGTTGCTACTTGACACTAGGTGGCAACGTTATCTAACAACAGAACTAGATATTTTTGCGAGTGACAATTTTTTTTTTAACTCTAAATAGTTTTCCTACCCGACACTAGGTGGCACTGTTTTAAATTTTTGTCAGTTCTTTTAATACGAAATATTTTTCGACTTTGCACTTACAATAATCTGTCATTTATCATCACAGTCTTATCTATCAGCACTGATATGGATTTTTATCTCTATTATAAAACCTTTGTTTTGTTTGATGAATCTGCCTCCCTTGTCGACACACCTCTTTTTTTTTATTTTCAACGGGTTAAAAAGCCTAACCATTCAAATAATAGGTACCTTGTACCTACTAACCAAACAACAAGTAGGTTACGTATGTACAAAAAAACACAGCTGTTTGTCTATAGCAATTAAAATAAATATTACAGATTCTATAGATATAAGTTCAGTTCGTTATGCAGGGGCAAGGGCATTGGGGTTAGGGTGGACATTGCATTATTGCGAGGGTGGAAATAGGGCTGGCAGTAGGTACTAAAACATTTTGTTTAAGTTAAAAAAAAAACTCTGCGGTTTCATATCATGGCCTCAACCTGCAGAAACCTTGCATTTTTTCCGGATAAGTTGGCAAGATCACGTTTTATGTACAAACATTTTTACCCCTTTCTAAGTAATATTAGTTTATATAAAATAAAGAACCAAGATATTATTTACTTTGAGTTCAGTGCTCATAAACGCGGCTATCAAATGTGAAGTCCTGGGTTACTTTTGTATTCCTATGGATGTGTTTTATATGGTTTAACTGTTCGTAAGTTTAGGATTAGATTTTGTAATTACTCCTGTTAATAGTTTGAGTTTCCTTTTATTACTTACCTAATAGCGGTAGAGACTTGGACAGCGCACCATACAGTCAATCAACACGAGATGATGAGTGTGAAAATGAAGAAATGTTCTTTTGTTATATCTTTTGATAATGAGAAGATTCCAAGACAGTACCGGAATGGCGTTCAAGATCTGGAAAAAGAAGTGTGCTGGTTGGCCGATGGCGTCATGGACAGATGACATTGGGATGGGTGGAACCTGAATGAGGCTGAAGCAGTAACGTGGGAATTGGCACAAGATACACCTTTTGCTCAACAGTGGGCAAAGTCAGGGTGAGTGTGATGATGATGGTGAATGAGGTGGACAAGCAGAACTAGAACTTGACAATCTAAGGTTCATTGGAAGAACAACGTCAGGCAGCTTCTATCTGGCAACATTTTTGTAATAAGAAGAACATTTTGGCGCACTTTTTTTTGTTTGTATGCGCTGAGCTATGCAAATATTTTAGTTTCGTTCTTCCTTTTTTTAAATCTAGCAGTAAACTCCTTCTGAAAAACTGTTCTACTCTATATTGTTATATCTTACTAAGTTACATTACTTTAAAAACCTCGAATACTTAGTTAATGGTCATTCTGCCTTTACCATGACCTTACCTACTTACAAATTGCTTTAAAAGGTTTTTAAATGCTTCGGAACGGCCAAGTCACGTAGTTTATCTCAAGTTAAAACAAAACAGTTAGCTAAGAATTTCACGGTTGTTTTTATATTGCCTTGTTTACCCAAAGAACTGGTGAATAAAAAATGTTTTGACTAGGTTTTTATAGCTTTCTCAAACTATACCTACCTAAATTATATTATATATTAATTTTATTATATTAATATTATTTTTCATTAATTGTTGTTTAAAATTGTTACATCCGTCACTTGCCCATAGCCTTCATTGGAAGACCAACGTCAGACAGCTTATGTCTGGCAACATTGCTGAAATGGACCTTTTTGGCGAAGTCGTGGTTCGTGGTGAGGCACACACTACGCTATACTTTTTTAATTTTAGAGATAAGAAAGATAGATGTATTTTATTTGACACAGCACAGCTCACACAAACAAAATACATCTTTCTTTCTTTCATTTTTTAATTATTTGTTTTGAATAACATAACATTACATCTCTCGCCATCTTGTTTCAGACCCATGGAATAGGGGTTCATAGCCTCCGGTCTGAGTTTCAGATCAAAATAGGTAGGTACCCACCGACCCGGGATCGAACCACGGCAGAACCTCATTTGCAATAGAGCAGCAACATTTTACTAGAATACTCCTCAACTACTTCTCAACGCATTTCAGTATACTTACCAACCGTTGGGTATTTATATTTACGTAACAATAAACATAATAAAAAAACCAATTAACATGTTGGCAATTATTAACATCGGGCAACCCTGCTCCGCCGGTTTGTAGGGGAGACGCCAAGGTCGCGAGATTACATGAATTTAGACAAAATGGCTCGTCTGATGCCGTGGGTGCGTGTCCGAATAAATTACACCTTTGTTATTGCATTTTATGTACATTAAAATTACATAAATCGATACTTTTGTGGCAGTGAATGATTTTTGTACCATCCATTTTTGTTACCAAAAACAAAAGATTCCAAATTCAACTGTTTGTATTGGTTTTGTTTGGACGCCTCAAATAGAAGGCTTTAAAACTGTTCACATGTGGTTGTTATTACTTGAACATAAAACTTCATTTTGTAAATGAATTCTGAAAAGAGAGAGCTACTTTAATTTTTTATCAGCATATACATAAGTACTCCATTATGTTATATGCTATGTAGACGTATGTATCTAAAGTCGCTTATTATTCTAAGCAAGCTGTTAGCTGTAGCAGAGAGGCAAGGCAAGCGCATATTGCTATTATGCGCGTAGGCGGTACGGAAGTATTATAAGTAATTCATAAGGTTACCATTATCTCATGAATAATTTGATTTTGTACAATAATATTCTAATATCTATATACCTAAGGAAAAAGTTATTATTTTATTATATTAACATTGCTAATCCAAAGTGATAATGTCAATATTTAGATTAAACTTATGAACTTATGAGCTGCAGAAGTTCCATTCTACATTAATGAAACATTTGGTGAAAACCCGTAACTACATTTCACCAAACTAATTTTACAGGGTCAACTCCTACTGGTGATATCTAATGAAGTAATACCTAAAATTTGCGTTTAGGGGTCGTGGTCCAACTAGTTGGACTACGGCCTCGACTTACCTGTCGTAGGTTGTGGGTTCGAACCCAGGCAGGCGCTTTCCTTTGTGTAAGTTACTTCATCACGACTGCTCTAAAAACGGTAAAGGAAAACATCGTGAGGAAACCGGCATGTCCTAGAGCCAAAAATTCGAATACATGTGACATCCACCAACCCATGCTCTCTCTCAAAGAGAGGAGGCCTGCGTCCCAGCAGTGGGAACATTAATAGGCTGATGATGTTAAGGCGCCTCCCCGAGCAAAACGCCGCGCTAGTCGTTTTTGTGCAGTTTTTAAGAGCTATCTACTCTTTATTTAAAAAGAAATATCAATTAATAAAAATACATTAAATTTCTACATAATGCTGATTCTAAAATGGTAGTACACTTTTTTTTTAAGAGGTATATGTATCACTAATCTCCTACCAACAAAACCATAAAAATGAGAAATAATTATTGATAACATGCATCTCCTCGTAAAGTGTTCATTAATTATTTTTTGTACTAACACTAATGGATAGACAATTTGATAACGAACATTTTGTAAGTTTTATTTTTTTCAAAAGGCCAATATTCGATTTTATAAAGATTTTATTCTAAAATCTGGGCGTATTCACTACCGTAATTCATGCGCCACCAGTGCCGCTAGGCCAATAGGAATGCTCATATCTCATGCTGATTTTTTGGTCAGGGTACGGCCTTAATGTTGATGGTATTAATCACATTCATGTGAGTCACGGGAATGATGAAAAAAAAAATATATATACAGGTTGAGTTTTTTAAGTGGGCCAAATCGGAAACTATTACGAAAAGCTATAAACATTGAAAGGAGTCTCGGGGCCGTTTTGATGCAAACTAAAGCAGTAATAAGGGATTTGTGAAAACCCAATATTCTTATCCAGGGTTCGAACCTGTTGATTTTGAAGAAAATAAACACGCTGATGGATAAGGTAGGATAACACTATAGGGTCGTGTTATTATACGTCCCTATAGTGTCGGTAATAACGATCAAATTCCTGAAAGTAATGACAGGAAATACCAAATTTTTAACAAAATGTAGGGACGAAAAATAAAGTCCTCTGAAACCGTTTGATATATCTTTTTAGGGTTCCGTACCCAAACGGTAAAAACGGGACCCTATAACTAAGACTCCGCGATCCGTCTGTCTGTCTGTCCGTCTGTCACCAGGCTGTATCTCATGAACCCGGATAGCTAGACAGATGAAATTTTCACAGATGATGTATTTCTGTTGCTGCTATAACAACAAATACTAAAAATAGAATAAAATAAATATTTAAGTGGGGCTCCCATACAACAAACGTGATTTTTTTGCCGTTTTTTGCTCGATATTAATAACGGGAACAGGTAGACGCTTGAAATATTCACAGAATATTTAGTTGTATATTCACTTCAAAAAATAATAATTATTAAATTAAAATAAAATAAATGAAGAGGGGCTCCCATACAACAAACGTGATTTATTTGCCGTTTTTGCGATAATGGTGCGAAACCCTTCGTGCTCGAGTCCGACTCGCACTTGGCCAGTTTTTTTGTGATAATGGTAAGGAAACCCTTCGTGCGCGAGTCCGACTCGCTCTTGGCCGGTTTTTTTAAACGATTCGGATATTTTTACCATTGATTTTGAATTAAATAAATATATGCAATGAAAGGTCACATTATTCTCTTTATTTTAAAACTATTTTGGTTAATGTCAGATTATGCCCAGTGACCTTTCTCTTCCATAACTTTATTATTTCTTCCTTTTTACTTTTCATAGTTACTAGTCGTTGTAAATCCGTTACTACAGCTTGCAATTAGCCCGGCAGGGGTACAATAATAGCCCAAGTTAAATATAAGGCGGCTATTTCGGCCCACCGAACATCCACGACCGATGCAATGTACGCGAATAGGCACAGCGAGCGGTAGTAAAGATTATATTTATGAGCTACGGTAGCTTTGGAGTTATAGGGTCTTGTTTATGGTTTGAAGTTAGTAACAACTGTACTGGATTAATGTGAATTAAAAAGCAGTCGGGTGCTTAAGAAGCGAACTAAAAAGATGTAAACAAGAAGAAAATCATGCTGTGCAGTCGGAATCACCTTTTATTTTTATACCCCAACGATGGGTTTGAAAAGAAAAATATGCCTCCACAATAATGGCGCCCAAAAGCCACCAATTTTCTATTTTCCAATTTTAATTTAGCCAGTGACAATCGCAAGGTTAAGACGAGTCGATTGACGTAAGAATTATCATAATCGACCAACGCGTTTGGTCTCTAGAACGTCACTTATGAACATTACACATACATAGACTGATTGACACATTGCCCTCCTTCGGCAGTCGGGTAAAAAGAGCCAAAGGATTATTTTGTTAGCCTGAATTGTCCCACTCCTACGCAAAGATCTCCCCCATTCCTCCCATTTCCCTCGGTGTTGTGCTTCATCTCGGCAATCTCCATGAACTCATCCAAGGCGCCCCGCCATGTTTTCCTCGGTCTGCCGCGATCCCGTCTAGCTGCATCAAGGCCCCAGTCTTGCGATATACGGGCCCACAGCTTAGACGGCAGTCGAAAGACATGGCCTACCCAGTTCCACTTCACATTTGCAGTTTTTTTAACGCTGTTTATGTTTTTGATTCGGTCAGTCAATTTTACATTCAGTAGATCAAAGGCTGTATTCTCTAAGGACACAACCTTGAGCGCAGCGCTGCGCAAATTACAAAAATACTAATTTTGTAGGTACTAGTTTCATTGCTGCTGCTATTTTGTGCTCATTCGCACTACTGTTACTCGTACAGCACTATTCTCTTAAGGATACAGCGATGAAACTAGTTTCGTGACTGGCGCAGCGCTGCGCTCAAGGCTGTATCCTTAGTTAGAGAATAGCACTACAGTAGTACATTCACAGTAAATTCAGTTGAAGTCAAAATAAATTAGAAAAAAAACCGGCCAAGTGCGAGTCGGACTCGCGCACGAAGGGTTCCGTACCGCAATAAAACAGCAAAAAAAACACGTTTGTTGTATGGGAGTCCCTATTAAATATTTATTCTATTCTGTTTTTAGCACCTATTTGTTGTTATAGCGGTAACAGAAATACATAATTGTGTAAATTTCATCTGTCTGACTGTGAAAGACTGTGAGACTGTGGAACTTAGTAATAAGGCCCCGTTTTTACCCTTTGTGTACGGAACCCTAAAAAGGACATGCCTATCGAAAGATCACGTAGTTGTCAATTGCATACAGTAACTATTAAGTACTCTGTGCCCGTACCTACATTTTAGCATATCCACAATAGGTTTAGCTGATTAATTATCACTTAAGTATGTATAGAACCCAAGAAAACTAAAGACAGTAAAAGAAAACCGGTCAAGTGCGTGTCGGAATTCGCACATTTCGGGTTCCGGACCACAAACCGCAAAATCAAGTTGGTTGTAATAGGAAAAATTGACCAAGTGCGAGTCGGATGAAGGGTTCCGTACAATTATCGCAAAAAAAAACACTTTTTTTTGTATGCTCCACTTAAATATTTATTTTATTCTGTTTTTAGTATTTGTTGTTATAGCGGTCACAAAAATACATCATCTGTGAAAATTTCAACTGTCTAGCTATCACGGCTCATGAGATACAGCCCGGTGACAGACAGACAGACGGATCGTGGAGTCTTAGTAATAGGGTCCCGTTCTTACCCTTTGGGTACGGAACCCTAAAAATGAGGGAAGTTCAAAGAAAAATCAGATTTATCAATATATTTTTGGTAAAATATACGTAATAATTAACATTATTGCAAGTTCTGTCAATGGGAAGTTAAAAAATTCTTCGGAACAAAATTTTGTAAAAAAAAGCTGACTTTGGTGGCTTCTCATTCCTTTGCTTGCCAATTTTTTTTTAAACCATTAAAAAATACAGCATTTATCTATTCAGGGAGCTCTAAACTACGATATACCATTAGATAGGGTGGCTCAATATTTTTTTCGCGCCCCGTTTTATCTGTATAGATATTAAAAACATTTAAACATATTTTTTGACAATTTGTATGGGTTTGGGTCAACAAGATGCTAATACTGTGAAATTTTGAAGAAGAGAGAGAAGATAGCTTCAACTGTTTGGATGTAAAACCTGTGTGACAGACGACGGACAGACAGATATTACGTGAGTGACAACAATAGGGGTTTCGTTTGGACCCTTCGGGTACGGAATTCTAAAAACGCAAATGATCGAATCAACAAAGTGATTTTAATTTTTATATTTAGTCATATAATTTCCACGCCAGCAGCCATCTTTTTCCCACTTGTGGTGTCATCATCCCTTCCTCAAAAAGACGTAGGTACAGCTGAGCAGTCCCCGCTATTCTCTCCAGTAGATACTTACATCTGAAACAATTTAAAAGTACACCTTAGTGATATAAAAGTCAATATTATTAAAACATCTTTTAATTTTATTCTTATTTACGAGATTAGAAAGAATACTATAAAATTTTGTTTATTTTTTCACATACATATTATGTATCAAAATAAATACCTTAAATATAAACCTGCATATTTGCAATCCCAAATTCGTTTATCGTTTGTAACATAGAAATATAAAATACAGTTTGTAATATCGTTTATTTATTTATAACATATGGCACCTTTTACAATAAAAATATCTTAAAAATATAAAAGAAGACAGTTGCTTATTTGCCTGAACTAGGTTGAACCTGTGTTTCAGACTATAAAGTGCTTAAAACTAATAATATTAATAAATGAGCAATGGTATAGCTTGTATATGAATACTTAAATTAAAGACAAAGCAAAATTATTATTTTGTTACAGCCAGGAGATCTTCTGTCTCACCGTAACAACCAACCAACCAATCAACCTACATACCTATGTAGCCTTAGTGCATTTTTAGTGCAGTCAGCCGACTGTACACGTACCTACAATGCACTAAACTTCAATATTTAAATATGCACAAGTACATTAGTACCTACTACCTAGGTATAGAAAATAAAGAGAAATGAGTTCAGTAACAACGATTCTGGCACATTGCCTGCACTGAACACTTCTATTGTTCTTCTTTGATTTAATTAACTAACCCGGATGCAAATACCAATAAATTTGTTTTGTAATTACTTTATTGCTGGTAACTTTTTGATAATGATGAGCCGTGGTAGCCCATGGTAACCACCGTAACTTACAAGTTGTAGGTCGTCGATTTGAACCCAGGCAAGCGCTTTACCAACTTTGTCTAAATCATTACGTCACCACTGCTTTTAAAACGGAGAAGGAAGACATCATGAGGAAAACGACATGTTCAAGAACCAAAGAATTCGAAGGCATATGTGGCATTACGGCCGACTCCCACTCACAGAGAAGAGGCCTGTGTCCTAGACCAGCAGTGGGAACATAACAGACTCATTATGCTTATTCTGTCTTGACAACAATTTGACTGTAATCAATATTAAATAATTGTACAGATAAGCAATCACCAGCTGACTTTTACTACGTAACCGTTTCATAATACCTAAATGATTTTTTTTTATTTTAAGGTTTTTAAAATAACTAACTACATTTTTTAAGTGTTTGTTATGTTTCCACGCTTAAATCATCATCTGCCTAGCCTTTTTCCTATATTGGGGTCGGCTTCCAGTCTTACCGGATTCAGCTAAGTACCAGTGTTTTACATGGAGCGACTGCCTATCTGACCTCCACAATCCAGTACCTGGGTAACACGGTACCCCTTGGCAAGACTCGTGTCAGATCTCAAGCTTCTGACTACCCGTAACGACTGTCAAAGATCTTCAAATGACAATCAGGACCAACGGCTTAACGTGCTTTCCGAGACACGGAGGAAACTCGGTATGTTGAAATGGTCACCCATCCACGGACCGACCTCGTCAAGCGTTGCTTAACCTTGATGATCGACCCGTGCGGCTGTTATTATTTAGCCACGCTTAAATCATGGTATAGAAATAGATTGGACCCAAGAGATGGATCTAGAATACTTCTTATCCCGATAATAGTTTGTACTTACATTCTCTTGGCGTAATTTTCAAACTTCACACGTGTGAACACTCTCTGGCAGAAGATATAGTTGCAAGGTATTTTATTTATTATAATATTTATATATTATTTTCAAATAAACTTAGCAACTATAACTACCTGAGTGACATTCTACTTATCATCAAAACTCGAAAGCGTGGGATAGCGATTGTTATAAAATTATCATCGAACCCTAGTTATGCTTTAAGTTCGCTAGACCAACGAAACAGTATTTTAATTACAGCAAAAACATAAGCCTTGCCCGAGATTTCGTTCCCTCGACCCATCACGCAGGAACAGTATCATTTGCCGAGATAAAAAGCTCATGGTACTCATCCACACTAAGGTTTAGCTTTCTGTTAGGGCAGTTACGCTCTACATCCGATCCGTGCCCGTGATTTGAGTTCAGAATTCAAAATGTTCTGATTATGACGGACACGGATCGGATGTAGTGCGTAACCGCCCTAAGCTTCCCGACAAGAAGTACTAAGGCTACTTCGGCGCCTAAATTTTACGGACACGGATCGGATGTAGTGCGTGCCCTTAGTGAAATAATTTTCAAATTTGGATCAATAATTCCAGAGATGACCTCCCCCTACAGACGAAAAAGCATAACATTTTACATTTTTAACGATATTATTATGGAACTCGTTAGGTAGTCACCAATCTACATTAACAATGTACTTAGGTATCTATGTTATGTTTTCTTTATCAAACAAAGAAAGTAAAACAAGCCGTTAATGATAACTCGGACAGATATAATTAATGTAAAACATTAATTAGTTTAATCAAGTTGGTACTAACATTGTTTCGATGTGTTTTTAAGTCATTATCATTTCGGCAAGGTCAAGTGTTAGGCGCCATCATAGTAATGTACAAACAATAAGTCGTTCTGTTCAGGGATGGCTCATGAAATAATAGCTGGTTAGGTTTGGAATAGGTACGTTGATTTTCAGCAGAACATAGGCTTCCATCTCCTTCTTCTCTATATAAAATGCCACCAAATTCTTCTGTCAATCTTCTGCTGCGCCAGTCTTCATGGGCAAAAATTGGTTAATTTAAAAACATGATTTTCGTCTTTAACATGAATTGGGTACACAACTACTGTGTACCCAATTCATGTTAAAGACGAAGAAAGATCAATCTCTGCTAATGCAGCCTGAAATGGTACATTTCGTGTCGAGCATAAAAAGTCGAGATTTTAACACGAGCGATGTATCCAATTTCGAAGTGAGCCGAAGGCGAACCTCGAAAGCTAGATGCGAGTGTTAAAATAATTTATGCGAGACATGAACGATTCTTTTTGTACTACCTATGACCTTACTTAATTAAATGGTTTTATTTTACCACTTTGTCGACGTGATTAATATGTATATCTAAAGAGCAGTGGTGGCCCAGTGGTAAAGGCTGCGACTAACATGTTGTAGGTCATGGGTTCAACCCCAAGCAGGCGCTTTACTTTGTGTAAATGATTTCATCACCACTGCTCTAAAAAAATCGTGACGAAACCGGCATGTCTTAAAAACAAAGTTTCGAAGACCTGCAATGGGCCCGCGCGTTGAGGATTACGGCCCATTATCTCTGACAGAGTGGAGGCCTGCACGCAGAATCTATCAAAGTGTAAGCGGTCTATTTATCCTATCATATGTCTATATCCATGCCAAATTATAGCTTTCTAGTACTAAGAGTCTCTGAGTTAAGCTGCGGACGGACAGACGGACATGTCGAAACTATAAGGGTTCCTTGTTGACTACAGATCGCTAAAAAGCACAATAGCAAAAAAGCAAGTATTCTATAGAACTAAAAATTAACACAGGCAATTACAGGCAGAAAAGAAATGTCCAAAAGTCTTAAAGAACCGCTGACGATTTGCCTTTGGTAATCCGCCAATGGTCCGTTGTACTAAACTCATCAACACGGTCTAGGGATATTTCATACTCAATTAAATAACTCGAAAAGTACTGGCCGCATTGGAATCTTTTATACACCGATTTGTTTGTAATTTATCTCAGACTAATTCCAAATTCAAATTTTTGAAAATTCTTTTGTTTCGGTGGCATAAAAATGTCTTGATGTGTAGGAGAGGGAATTTTCATTTGTGCGAAATTTAGAAAACAATACGAATTACGTTTAGTTACAGTTTTTTTTCATTTTTAAACGAAAGATAAAGTTAAAATTGAGGTATTGTAGCCATGCAACGCCAACATTTGACGAGGGCGGAGATATTAGGCGCTATCGTGCCACAGGTGAAGTAGCGGAGAGGCACCGGGGGCCAAGTCGCATCACTACCCCCAGACAAGACCGATTTTTGCAAATTACTGCGCGAGCTCAACCAAATGCAACGGCGACTCAATTGGTCCAAAGGCTGCGAGTGGAGCACCAAGTGCTTGTGAGTGACCAAACTGTAAGAAGGCGACTGCATGAAAGCAATCTACGCTCTCGTAGACCACTCCGGGTCCCACCTGTACGGAGAGGCAATCGTGGACGACGATTAGAATGGGTTCGGAACCACGTGGACTGGGGCCGTGAGCAATGGTCCAATGTGCTGTTCACGGATGAATCCAGGTTCGGCTTCCATCCAGATTCACGAAGGACGCGTGTTTGGCGAGTTCCTGGACGATGGAGCCGTCTTCAGAACCGTCAGGAAGTTCACCCATACCAAGGAGGAACAATTATGGTTTGGGCAGGAATTCGTCTTGGAGGACGGACGGATCTCGTTTGGGTGCGGGGCAATATGACTGAATGAAGTACCTTAACCATTATTAAAAAATGGTAGAATATTAAATAACGTATCTTTTAAATATATACATGTCATATAAATAATTAACACATTGATAATAATTCGCTTTTTTAAAAATATCCCTAGACCGTGTTGATGTGTGTATTACTTATTAATTGTGCATATACTAAAAAAAACAAACACACACACAAACTGCCAGCCCTCAAACAGCCCACGATAATAAACAAGTAAAAGCAGCACTAAGAACTCCGACCTTCATGGCTTCATACAAAATTTTTGTTCCAATGAGTCAACGCCTCGCCGCCGCCGCTAGCAGATAGCAACAGTCGCCAGTCGTACTGAGCTCCTAGTATGTAATAGTGTCTATGATGAGCTCCCTGTTGTACACCAGGCAGTGTAAGCAATAAGCTAGCACGGTAGCAAAAAAAAAAATAGTAAAAAAAAGCGTACAAAAAAGACGTAAACAAGAAGAAAATCATGCAGTCTGTGCAGTCGGAGGTTACATATTCGCGCGCTGACTGACCAAAACCAGATGTATCCTCCGACTGCACTCTTTTTAGTTCGCTTCCTATAAGCAGTCGGGTTTTTTGATTTTTTAATTAACTGTTTTTATTTATAGCATTTTAGTTTAGTTTTTTTTAGGTACATTTGAACATATAAGTGTTACATATTTTTGAAATCAACTTTTTAAAGCCTTTATTTTGATAACCGATGGGTTCGTAAGCAAAACAAAAATTGGGCCACCACAATATGGCGCCCAAAAGCCGCCAAGACGAATCGATTGATGTAAGAATTATCCAAATCAGCCAACGCGTTTGGTCTCTAGAACGCTACATAGGCACAAAAATACATAGACTCCTAAAAAACAAGGGTTCTATCACCATCATCAGCCTTTTAATGTTCCCACTACTGGGTCACATTCCTCCTCTCTGTGAGTGGGAATGGGCCGTAATCCACCACGCGGGCCTAGTGCGGGTTTGTGTATGTCACATGTCTTCGAATTATAAAAGCAAGGGTTTATTTATTTATAATTTATTTAGACTTAATGCACAAAAGGTACAGAGACGGAATTAAGTATCTGTAACTTTTGTGCATCTCTACCAGTCAACCAAGGGTGGCGAAGAGATAACATGGAAGGTGCATTGTATAAACAATAACAAGAAAGTTGTTATTAACATTCTAAAATAGGTTAAATACACGTACATATATATCGAATATAATATATACTTATATAAATATATATATATTTATGAAGTAAAAGAAAAGAAGAAAGTGAGATGACTCTCCTTAGTTGTGTTGAAAATAAATCCGCAATAGAACACACACAGAAGAAAACATTAAGGGTACACTAGTCGACGGCACGAACTATTTTGTGCGCGGGGTTCAAATGAAGAGATTATAGGTGCTGTGATGAGCAGTAGGAAGCTAGTTCGCGTACGAATACACACTTTTGCAAATTTGTAGCGAAATGGATAATGATTTAGGTCGAAACCGAGCGCGCGAAATTTTATAAACAGACCTTAGGCAGTCTAGATATCATGAAAAAACCACTAAATCTATCTGTTCAAAATAAAATTATATGCATTGTTGAACTACTAATCTATCCCTGTATGGTGGCCGTTTTGCAATTTTTCGTCTTCTTATGGTATTTATTTGCGCCCAAAAATGCGTTAAAATTAGTGTCGAAATGTGGAACTTTCGACGCTCATAACTTTCAAACATTTTCTTTTTTTACTTTTTCGCTTCCATACAGGGCTAGATAATGATGAGACAAATTGATATCACTTTTTATTTTGAACGTACTTCGTCAAACAGTGGAATAATCAATAGACTACGTTTGTATGGAAAAAAATCGACTAGTGTAACCTTAACAAAGGCAATTGAAGGCAAGAAAGAAAAAGAATGCCCTAACGGCGACTGATAAGGGTCCGCCTTTGGTAAACCGCAAATGATCCGCCTTTGTAACCAACTCCCGAGTCCCAAGTTACTAACTGTCTAATTTGGAACCCACTGGCAATTATTCCCATGAACTCTATCTATGAGTAATAATTAAGCTACTCTGACAATTCAACTTGTTTATAACTGTACACCAGATACCATCTGGATAATAAACTCGTAAACTGCCAGCCCTCAAAACCACGATAATAAGCAAGTAAAAGCAGCATTGAACAGTGCGACCTTCATGCAGCAACTGTTCCAATGAGTCAACGACACACCGCTAGCAGATAGCAACAGTGGCCAGTGGTACTGAACGCTCCCTGGCCCCGTGCCAGCGGGGTACAGACTCTCTGTCGCTGCGATGTAGATGAGATGGGAAGCAGGTATAAACGTATAAACATAGATTATGTGGAAGCAAGAGGTGAATATAATAATTTTACACACTGAAGCCAGGTTGTAGGTTGGAACCCAGGTAGGCACATTACTTTGTCTGTTTTATTTTATCACCACTGCTCTCAAAACGGTGAAGGAAAACATCGTGAGGAAACCGGCATTATGTTAAGTCATGTGACATCTACCAAAGTACCAACCCGCACTGGGCCCTCGTGGAATATTAGATATATAAGGTCCCGTCAGTGGGCAAATTATAGGCTGATTGTGCTTATTTGTTTATTTAGACTTCTTGCACAAAGGTACGAGTACAAAGGTGGACTTAATGCCTTGGACATTCTTCAGCAGTCAATTAAGGGTGGTTAAGAGATAACATGGCAGGTGTATTGTTTAATCCATTGTGTTTCAAAAAATACTAAAAAGATAACATAATTTATCCCCTATATTATTCTACTAATAATAATTATAAAGGCAAAAGTTTGTGAGTGTGTGTGTGTTTGTATGTTTGTTAATTCTTCACGCCAGAACGGCTAAACTGATCTGGATGAAATTTGTCACAGAGATAGATTATAGTCAGAATTAGCACATAGTATATTTCATATCATTAGCAAATACTTTTGATTCATCATCATCTGCCTAGCCTTTTGCCAACTATATTGGGGTCGGCTCCCAGTCTTACCGGATTCAGCTAAGTGCCAGTGTTTTACATGGAGCGACTGCCTATCTGACCTCCACAACCCAGTAACTGGGTAACACCGTACCCCTTGGCAAGACGCTAGAAGCTTCTGACTACCCGTAACGACTGTCAAAGATCCTTCAAATAACAGCCGGGACCAACGGCTTAACGTGCTTTCCGTGCACGGAGGAAACTCGGTATGTTGAAATGGTCACCCATCCACGGACCGACCTCATCAAGCGTTGCTGATGAGGTCACCTTGATGATCGACCCGTGCGGCTATTATTATTTAGCCACGAGCTCCTTTCATTTTTGATTATGTCGCGGCAATTAAATGGTACAGCTTGAAAATTGAATATGCCACTTCGGGCCAGAGTGAAAGTTACAATTAATTTAGTGGTTCTATAGATTTCAGTGAAGAAAAGACTACCCGGCAACGTGATTGTGTCCACAGCCATGGTACATATTAGGCATATTTTCTATTCTGCTTGCCTCTGGAAAGCCTATGTGCTTTTACCAATCTTCTGATGCTAGCTGAAAATAAAATCAGCCAATACGCATTTTCAATATCTTCATTCATTTTAGTCTTTGAAAAGAAAACTGTCTTTCCCAGAAAACGATAGGAAATCGTAAATTAAAGATTTCAGTGGCGTTATTCCCATCGATTTTGGCAAGCGTACAGAATTGCCAGCCTTGAAAATTTTATGGGCCGCATTTTCATGGAAACAAGTTTATGGCAATTTATTATTGTTTATTTCAACATCTGAAGGACATGCGTAGGTAGGTAATGTCGTAAAGATTTTTTTCCGAAATCTCGGAACTGTTTAAAGTATGCCAATGGCCATCTTCCGATTGTCATAATAAATCAAACTAATCTGAGAAGTCGTTCGGTTTTTATTTTCTCTGGTTTAATGGAAATGGCGAAAACATGCCAGTGAACTGAGTGTTCCTAGTTTCCTGTTAAACATTCTTGGGAAGATAAATACACTCGCACACAAGCATTGATATATATAATATTTATATGCACACAAGTAAGTAGATCGTTCTATATTAAAAAAAAGGGAGAGGAGATTCTCAATTCGTCGGAATCTTTTTTTTTTTATGTATGTTCCCCGATTACTCAAAGACGCCTGGACCGATTTCAAAAATTCTTCTTTTGTTTTGAATGGTATACTTTCTAGTTAGTCCCATAGTCATCAGGTCAAGACCTGATGATGGGATCCTAGAGAAATCGAGGGAACACCTCAAATATTATAGGCTTACATATAGCGATTTTGGTATTTTCATCAACAATGCAATCATTTGCACTCAGAAAGTATCCTTTGGTGAAGTGGAACTGATGAAGAAAACCACAGATGGCCACTGGAGCTTTTTAATGCTAAGTATGTTACGGGTATAAGATATCTCGAATAGTTAACCGACTATAATAAGGCAAATACTTATAAATAAATGATACTGATGAAAATGGCACCATCGAACTGATCTGATGATGAAGCCGGAAGGTAGGCACTGGAACTCTGATATAAAACAATGTATCCTAGTCGTGTTTGGGCTTATTGGAATCGTCATGACTTTGGCTATAAAAGAGTATCATGTTAATTGGAGGTACCTACCAAAACTAAAAAGAGAAAAATAAAAAACTTTTAAATTTATAATACCCAATTCTCTCTTAAAAAACTTTTAAACAAAAAATCAAACCGACTTTCAGAACAAAAAACTACAAAGCAAAAAATAACTTTCTTTTCCGAAGTCGGTGTCGAAAAACGTAAAACAATGGGTACAAAAGACACCGACTTCGGGAAAGAAGTTATTTTTTGCTTTGTACCTAGTTTTTTGTTCTGGAAAACGGTTTGATTTTTTGGGTATTATAAATTTCAGTAGAGACTTCGTTGAGGCCTATAAGTAAGATGAATAAGATGCAATTAGGTACATAGGTTTTTAATGATTTCTTCTCAAGTAGGTATGTTAAAAGATATCGTTTGAAGGGTTTTTTATATACTTATCAATGTTTGTAACGTATGTGGTTGCCTACATTTATCAAGCTGCGTAATTTGTGCACTATCGCCCTTTGCCAAGCTGCGTAATTTACGTAGTAGTTTAATATTCCGATATTATTTTATTTGTGACTCACACTTTTTGTCAAGTCTTCGTTATAATTAATTATGGAATATTTTAGTGCGCAATAATTTGCCCGAATGGTGCAATACCCACTGCGTCTTAAAATATTCATGTCGGAACTTGTCGAGATATCTATGGTAGATGCATCTGTTGAGATGACTAATAATTATTAAAATAGGTGTGTATCTCGACAATTAAAGCGTCGGATGGCCATCCGAAAAAATGCGCCAAGGGCAAACTAGCCGGTAGCCAGAAAACGAGGTATGTGGCTTATGGCGCAATTTAGGAATGCCTTTATCCAGCAATTTAAGAAACAATTCCAATTTTCAAATCGCAGATATAGACAAGACAGCTGCCAAATTAAAATGGAACTGGGCAGACCAGATCCACCGTATATCACCAGAAAACGGAGCGTCAGTTGCCACAGATGGGCCCAGATATCAGGCATCAGTGACGCGGTAGACCTAGAAAGAGATTTACCGCGGCACTGGCACATTTAGAAACTGAAGGAACACGGGTGGGTTGTTTTAATCAGTTGGTAAAAGTTTGACTCGCCCTCCCGCTTCACCCAGAGCGGGAGAAGTCATTGGATGATTACCCACACAAAAAAAAGTCCACAGATTGCTAAAGGTAGAGGAAAATAGAAAGAAGGGAGGGCGTTTGTCAGAACTACGGGCAAATATTAAAAAAAAATATCCAGCTACGGACTGCATCATCTGCCTGCCCTTGTCCCATGTTACCTGGAGTCGGCGCCAGAAGTAGTATTCTTCCATTCAGTGGACTGCGATTAGATGACTGGGACCGCACTATAACGTGCTAACGTCAACATGATTCCGCTGTGAAAAAAAACTTTTTACAAAAAAATACAACCGACTTTTGTACTTTGATGTGTTTTTTGGGAAGTCAGTTGTATTTTTTTGTAAAAAGGTTTTTTTATTTATCATTTTTAGTGGTAGGTACATAATGTTCATTTTTAATTTGTTTTATAAAAGTTTTTATTATAGCTTAAGAGGTGGCTAGGTGCTATTTGAAGAACAAAATGTTGTTTTATTTTATTTTTCTTCTATTTATTTCAGATGGGATGACGACTCATCCGATGATGCCACGCAAAAGAAATAAAAATCGGACATGCAACAGCTGCAACATGTGGAAGATATTCGAAACAGGTAGTGTGGTTTGATGTAACACTTCTAAAATAAAATTTTTGAAACACAGATTTTCGAAACCCATAAGAATTCCTCGTGTCTTTATCATTTGCAGAACAGCAGCCTAATTTAGCAAGTGAATTTGGCAAGGCAAAGGGTTTGACCACCATCAATCGACCAATCACATTGATGGAAATCCACATGGCGTCTTTAATACCGAATTTAGGCGGCCAATCTATGCGGAGACTATAATAGCCATCGCCGTGAGGGGCGTGAGGGATATTGTGAGTGGGTAGCTCAGGGAGCTCAAATAATAAGCAAAAACTACTTTTATACGTTATATTGAATCAACAACGTGCCTGCCCTAAGGCAGCTTTTACAGAAGTGACAAGCAACTTAAACTAAATCATCTTCAATTATTTTCCTAACGTTCTGATTTCAATCACCTTTCAAAATTAAATAGTTATCTGTTGCCAGTTTTATAATACGCAAGAAGGTTGCCTCTAAAGAGGTGAGGAGCACTCACCATAATGTACAAGTGTGTGCGCACAGGTGCAGTCTCTGTTCACTCCACGGAGGGAACCTGGTTGTTGTGCTCCGTGGTTCCCTCACTCTCATAATCAGCAATCGAAAACGAGATAAGGCGCAAGAGCAACGCCTTAACGTGCTCTTCGAGATACTTACGGGGGTATCACACCACCGATTTCCAAACACCGGGCAGCCACTAAGAAACTTTTCATGGCAAATCCAAAAACACGGCTACACTGGCAGCCTTAGGGGGTGGCGAGCAAGGTAATCGCCCGGGGCCTCGAACTTGCAGGGGCCTCGCGCAACTACCCAAAAAGCTTACAATTGAGACTTTGTATCCATTTATTCATAACTAGCTGTTGCCCGCAGCTTTGCTCCCGTGGACCACCCCACAGGACCCATTTTCGGGATTAAAAAGTAGCCTATGTCACTCAGGAATAATGTAGCTTTCTATTGGTGAAAGAATTTTTCAAATCGGTCCAGTAGTTTCGGAGCCTATTCAGTACAAACAAACAAACAAAAAAATCTTTCCTCTTTATAATATTAGTATAGACAATAAAATAAAGTATTTAATAGCAAAGTATTAATGATAATAAGTGACGAGTTTTGCAATTTTCCTCTATCATCACTTTATCACATACATTGCGCCTCGCAAATATTAATGCCGCTCGCCTGGAGCCTCTCAGCGGTTAAAGCCGCCCCTGCCCGACCCGCCGGGACCACACTCACTAGACCGACGAGATAGTTATAGTTTATAGATAGTTGTTGAAAAGTGCTCTTCGAAAAACCCTTCGTGGAAAGTGTTTATGGTTTGGTAACCCTGTACTTATTTACCAAATCTATGAATCGGCAACATCTGTTATCAGCATGTCAACACTGCGCGACGGAATGATCTGAATGGAGCCAAACGAGTGATGAATGAAATATTCCTGAAAACAGTTCCCGGTAAAATGTTTCGTAAGATCCGTTTCGGTAGTACACGACTGTGCAGGATTATTGGCACACTGTTTTACTAAAATAATGAGTCAGTATTTATTTTTGGTGATTATGAAATTATTTAGACAAGTGTTAGTAAAATTAAAGTTAGCATTTTCAAATCCCAGATGTTTAAAGTGAGTGTTGAGTTTTATTTTTGTATACATAGAATTTCTAATTGTTCAGAAAAAAAAAAAATTTTCCCCACGCGTTTTCTGCTTCTCTATTCCATCATGAGTTTTTTAAAGTTTATTTACACAATTGCATCCGGTTAGATGGAAGATTGGTGACGACTATTGGGACAAGGGTACCTACTGTAAAAATGTATTAATGTTTCACATCATCAGCCTATTAATGTTCCCACTGCTGGGACACAGGCCTCCTCTCTGTGAGAGGGAATGGGTGATTATCCACCACGCGGGCCCAATGCGGGTTGGTGGAAGTCACATGTCTTCAAAAGACATGCCAGTTTCCTCACGATGTATTCCTTCACCGTTTTAAGAGCAGTGGTGATGAAATAATTTACACAAAGTAAAGCGCCTGACTGGGTTCAAACCCATGACGTACAACTTGTAAGTCGCGTCCGATACCACTGTGCCACCACTGCTCTCTATTAATGTTTGGCTTTTATTAATTTTAATATCAACGTAGAAAACGTGAAAATAATATCTCGTGTCAATTTATTTGGTCTGCAGTGTAATGGGACAAGTGCCAGTAGTTCGTTAAAACGGATGAAAACACAGAATAAATAAATATGACGCAACGGACCAACGGAAACATCTAGAAAATGTATTTCAAATATATTTCGCTTTGTATTTACTAGTATTTTACACAAGAAAATATATTTAATTTTATAAAGTCGTCACAGTCGTCACCATTTATTTTGAAAGAAAGCAAACGGCGGGAAAATCGCTTTGGAATTTTCCATTATATATTTTAAAACAATGGCTTTTTTTTCAGGCATGATTTCATTTGCCAGTTTATGTATTTAAATCAATCTCACGGAAAATTAGACACTTTTGAAAATATGCTTTGTGACTTTAGGAAAAATATTTTTTTAACTATGTGGCATTTCACGACAATGATGGGCCATTGTGTACACAAGTAATCAGCCATGTCAATAAAAACAAACCATTACGATAAAGCATTCCTAATAAATTCATAATAATCACATATATAGTATTTATCCATTAAATATCTATTAAATACGAGTTGCCTTGGCCTTGTTAAGATACCAAACGACCTCAGCTTACTCGCAGACAGCACAACTTACTCAGAATTATATCTTTTATAAAATAATCCAATAACTCTATCTCCAAGTTGATCTGTGAGTAATGAGTTAATAATAAACCTTCTATAAATTGCTTGTTAAATGGCGAAGTAGAAAATAATGATATAGCTTAACAAAACATCGTAATTCTCACACTTTTCGCGTAATTCATCTCTTCTCTCAGGAGGAGCTCGTGGCTAAATAATAACAGCCGCACGGGTCGATCATCAAGGTTAAGCAACGCTTGACGAGGTCGGTCCGTGGATGGGTGACCATTTCAACATACCGAGTTTCCTCCGTGCCTTGGAAAGCACGTTAAGCCGTTGGTCCCGTCTGTTATTTAAAGATCTTTAAAAGTCGTTACGGGTAGTCAGAAGCTTGAGATCTGACACCAGTCTTGCCAAGGGGTACCGTGTTACCCAGTTACTGGGTTGTGGAGGTCAGATAGGCAGTCGCTCCATGTAAAACACTGGTACTTAGCTGAATCCGGTAAGACTGGAAGCCGACCCCAATATAGTTGGGAAAAGGCGAGGCAGATCATGATTCATCTGTTCTCTCAACAATCAACAGGTCCATAAATTGCGAGACCGGGCTACGGGCAACTTCTGAGAAATTATTCTGGGAAAACCCTGCAACACTTTGTCCGATTTTGGGATAAACCCCAGGAATCAGGATCCACCGCGCTTACAACTGCTAGACTAATAATGAGGCATAATAATAAAAGAACTTAAACTCTGTATTACCCGAAGAATGCGAAGCACTTCTACACTAATATTATAAACAGGAAATATTTGGTTATTTGTAAATTTGAAAGTTTGTAAGTTTGTTTTTAAGGAGCTCGTAGCTAAATAATAACAGCCACACTGGTCGATCATCAAGGTTAAGCAACGCTTGACGAGGTCGGTCCGTGGATGGGTGACCATTTCAACATACCGAGATGCCTCCGTGCCTCGGTAAGCACGTTAAGCCGTTGTCCCCGGCTGTCATTTGAAGATCTTTGACAGTCGTTACAGGTAGTCAGAAGCTTGAGATCTGATACCAGTCTTGCCAAGGGTTATCGTGTTACCCAGTTACTGGGTTGTGGAGGTCAGATAGGCAGTCGCTCCATGTAAAACCCTGGTACGCAGCTGAATACGGTAAGACTGGAAGCCGACCCCACAATATAGTTGGGAAAAGGCTAGGCAGATTGATTGATTGAATTGTAAGTTTGTTTGTAATGGATAAACTCAAAAACTACTTTACCTATTTAATAAAAAAACATCATCAATTTGGTACGAAGCAACGTCTTATAGCACAGATAAAGAAAAAATTGCGAAGGTCGTAAATTTTTAGTTTCATCATATAAAAAAATATTTTTAATAATTTTAAACTTACTACCCCTTTCCTCATGAACGCGTAGAGGTATTGAATTGAAATTCATATCAAATACTCAGGTCTATAATATCTTTAAGCTGAGGTTTGTACGGAACCCTCGGTGCGCGAGTCCGACTCGCACTTGGCCGGTTTTTTTTTTTCGCTTGTGTTTTGTCTGGCGATAAAGATGTTTACCTCTTTCTTTTTTAACACGCTTTTATTAGCTTGGTCTATCTATGTATCAATGTAACGGAATCTTTGAACGTGATTTTCACCCACTTCAAAACGTCGGATTGATTTGAAACTTTGCACACCTATCAATGACCGATGACAATGCAATAATTTAGTCAAAGTCAAAGTACTTTTGAAAGTCAAACAAAAATTAAAATTTACAAGTAATAAAAGTTAATTCTACCATGCGCGTTTAAATAGTTTGTCCCATTAGCCTTACCAAGATCTTCAGGATTAGCGACTTTTTAGTTCAATTTACCGTTAAAGCGTGTTTTTTAGTTTTTAGAACTACAATTTATTGCGAAATTTCCTTTCTGTCTTTCAATTTAGTTTGTAACAATTTTCTCTTCTCCAGAACTTCTTTAGAATAATCCTCTGTTATATATAAATCTTTGAGGTTATTCCGGACTTCCACTACCTCATTTTTCTGGTATATGGTTTCAGAATGATATCCAACAGAATGGTATCCAAGAAATAGAGGCAGACAAACCAAAAGATGGAAAGATGACCTGAAGAAAATAGCTGGTCCGATGTGGACCCGTTTAGCAAGAGACAGGAGTACGTGGAAATCTTTAGAGGAGGCCTTTGTCGATAGACAAGCTGTTTCACACAAACACCCAGTTACCGATCACGGAAATGCTAGTTAGAATAGATTAAATCAATTTAGTTTTAGTAAGTAGGCAAGTAATAATTAATTGTAAGAAAGAAACAGCAATAAAGGCTATCGCTACGCGCTATTTTATTTTTATGTACCAGTAAATTCCTCTTTAAATTATTCGAATCGGACCTTTCGTTTAGAAGTTACAAATGGTTTAATAGAATATTATAAAGAGGAAAAGTTTGTTAGTTTGTTTGTAGGAAGTAACTCTTTCTAGAAATTATCTTAAAGATTATCAAAATCGGTCCTGGAGTTCCCTCCAGAACCGCTTTTGAAAATTCTTTCACCAGTAGAAAGCTACATTGTTCCTGAATGACATAGGCTATATTTGGTGGTGATTGATAATCTTTTTTTTATGTGAAATAACAATATTTGTCAAGCAGGAAAAATGGGCTGATGCGTGTCTCACACACACAAAGTAAAGAAGTATATTCAGGACAGAAATCATATGTGGTTAAGAATTTTGAGAGAAAGTACCAGGCGATAAGAATCATGAAGACGTAGATCGACAATCACAACTGATTGACAAAATCTATATTATTTTCAAATTACAAATGTAATTTATTGCATCCATATTGTATAAACAAGTGATAAGATAAGTTACAGAAACAGTTATGCAGCCTGTCGGGTACAGCAACATTCTAGATGGTGTCAGTGTCTAAGTAGGAACAGCGCTTAATATTTTTCCATAATAACATTTCATTGTATTTCCAATGTTTTTATTTGGTTTATTGTACCTACTAATATGTCTATATTTTTCTATTTTTATGTCATGTCATGTACCTACTATTATTGTCTATTCACTTAGTAATTCATTCACCTAAATTGAATTATTATTAACGCGAACGAATCCGCGGGGCGGGCAGCTAGTGTGTTTCTATAGTACTCTCTAATGTACATCCACATATCGCTAGATATGTTTGAGTATCATGTACTCAGACTACCTACTGAGAATTTTTTAAAGGTATACCCCCAATAACATGTTATTCTTCCTCTGGATAAACCCAGCAACAACTGTAGATACTTGCGACCACTTACCAAATAGGCAGTCAACTGCAGGATGTTTCTCAAAAACATAGTAAGCCATAAATAAAAAAATCTAACCATAGATTTATCTATTAGCATAGAGACTCTTATTTCAAATTCTCCATAAGAATTACGAATCAGTGCAGTCGACGGCATGAACTATTTTATGCGCGGGGTTAAAATGCATTTTATATCAACCGACAACACGTGCGGAAGAGATAGATGCTGTGATGAGTAGTAGGAAGCTAGTTCGCATACGAATACATAGTTTTGCAAATTTGTATCGAAACAGATAATGATTTAGGACGAAACCGAGTGTGCGAAATTTTATAAACAGACCTTTGGGAGTCTGGAAATCATGAAAAAACGACTAAACGTATCTGTTCAAAATAAAATTATTTGCATTGTTGAACTACTAATCTATCACTGTATGGAGGCCGTTTTGCAATTTTCCGTCTTCTTATGGTATTTATTTGCGCCCAAAAATGCGTTAAAATTAGTGTCAAAATGTGGAACTTTTGGCGCTCATAACTTTTAAATAAATTTATTTTTCGTTTCCATACAGGGCTAGATAATGATAAGACAAATTGATATCATTTTTATTTTGAACGTACATCGTCAAACAGTGGAGTAATTGCCAGACTACGTTTGTATGGAAGAATGATCGACTAGTGTAACCCTAATCAAATGGTTAGTAAGTTTTATAAATAAGGTCCAATATGCTTTTGCAATACGTGAAGCGAAGCCAGTGATCGACGCCATATTAAAAAGTAAAAGTTTGTACTTCGTACCCGGGACCAAAATGTAACATCTAATAATAGACGCGTCAATCAAATGTAATATTATCATGATATATTGTTATTGAAAAGTATTGAAGTAGATAGGTTTATGATTACAATACATTATACAATACCAGCTGTGCCCGCGGCTTCGCTCCCGGCAACTGGCTACCTACCCTACCCTACTCTACCTACCTTTTCCTTAGTTTTTATATCTTCCCATTATTCTGTCATGACGTATCAGAGATGGCGCTGTGTTTGCAAATCGTATGGGGAAATGTTTTTTAAAAAATATTTTTTCGTAAAATTTTCCAATGTTTTAATAGTTATTCTGTTATTCGGGACGAAGATACATCGAACCAATAAAAAAATATGTTAATCGGTCCAGCCATTCTAGCTAACCCGATTTTGTGACCAACGCGAATTTGTTTTATTTAGAGGTACCTAAAGATAAAGACTAAACAGTAATTTTGTGAATCTAATACATCTTCAATGCTACAAAACGTTGGCAGTATGGTCAGTTTATTTACAGAGCGGAAAAGAACAAGAGGGAGCCTTTAAATTTAAACCGATATATCGCCTTGTTTATAGCAAAAGCATGGCTTAAACATGAAACAGAATCTTCGTATCCTTTTTAATAATAACCAGCCTCAAGCCTCTCTTCACCACGCTTACTTCACCAGGCTTGCACAACGTGATCTTGACATTTCAGACTTATATTTTACTTAAGGTTGCTCTAGTCGACCGACGGCACGAACTATTTTGTGCGCGGGGTTAAAATGGCTGCTACTCATCCGACAACACGTGCGAAAGAGACAGATGCTGTGGTGAGCAGTAAGAAGCTAGTTCGCGTACGAATTAGCACTTTTGAAAATTTATAGCGAAATGAATGATCATTTAGGACGAAAACGAGCGCGCGAAATTTTATAAACGGACCTTTGGGAGTCTAGATATCATGAAAAAACGACTAAATGTATATTTTCAAAATAAAATTATTTGCATTGTTCAACTACTAATCTATCCATGTATGGTGGCCGTTCTGCAATTTTCCTTCTTCTGCGATGCGTTAAAATTAGTGGTGAAATATGGAGCTTTCGACACTCATAACTTTCAAATATTTTTTATTTTTACTTTTTTGTTTCCATACAGGGCTAGATAATGATGAGACTAAATAGATATCACTTTTTATTTTGAACGTACATCGTCAAACAGTGGAGTAATCGCCGGTTTACGTTTGTATGGAAGAATGATCGACTAGAGTAACCTTAACAGTAAGTCCAAGTTTCCTCACGATGTTATACAAAGTCCGTAACGTCCAAAATAAACTTAGAAAATCTTATACAATAAAATAAATGTGGATGGTGAACCATATACACAGGATACCAACATTTGATTAATCGACCGCTTTATCAATTTTAATCGAATAAACTCGTGAACAATAGCCACAGGCAAAAAAACATGCAGGCATCATTTCAGCCCAAATTACCAGTCTAAAAACGGTGGTGCCCATCTGGCTTCAACTGTCACCATCCTTCTTATTGGCCCAATTTATTTTGGGATACGCACGATTCGTCGAAGAGCTAAGACGAGCTAGAATTGGCGGAGCGACCTTAAAACTAAAAGCAGGACTCTGAATCATGCTGCTTCGTTATTCATGGCATCAATTATGGGGCCTTCGTCTTCTAGCTGCCAATTTTCTCTATTGTTTGTATCGGAATTTATTATCTGTGGCTCTTAGCATCGTTTCGTAATTCAAACGGTGTCGAGGTGGGGATCGAAGCAAAAGTGATGAGATTTGAGGTGAAGGTTTGCAAAAAATTGGGCATGGCTTCCTAGCTCCAGCACTGTTAATTAAATACTTACTTAATATATGGCTAGAATCACGACCAGACTTCGGCACAACACGCTCGTGTCGGAAACAGATAATAATAAAAAATAAAAAAAATAGTGTTTACTCACGCCTGAAGCCTCAACACTTGTAATTTGAAAATGCTTGATCGATGTAGACACCTCTGAATTAAAGACTTCATGTACAAGACACAGGAATAACACCCTAAATCAGAAGCCAATAAAACCCAAAACTGCAAAGCTAGAGGCTCAAATACAAGGGTCAAGGATCTTTTAGCTTGAAGGTGACGTTCCAAAATCAAATCCCGATGCAAATGACAGGTGCATATTGTCGTGCAGTGTGACATTGTCCCACAAGGTGCCCTGTTGTTTCTGCGTCTGAATAGAAATAAATTCAAATGGTAGGTATGTGATTAAATGCTAATGTATCTACTGGAAAATTCATAAATGACAATGAAGGTCGAATAAGGATGCGTTTGGCAACAACTTATTGGTAGACAATAGCTTTTATTTACATAAAATTTGAATTTATTTTCTAAAAGGGGCAGTTGGAAAAAGGACAAGGTACGTCTTCAACATTTCTGCTTCTGCTGGGTAAACCTAAAGCCTAAAGGCTTCCCATTTCTTCTTCCATATTGCCATTATAGCCCAACCTAGAGCGGCGACAGACTTAGAATAATTATGTACCAATTCGATAGTCATGTCTTCAAAGTTAAGCTGTAACCGCTGCTACCTCGATTTATCTGGCAATAATTTTGGTCCGGTGTGAATGATGTGTCTAAATGATTTGAATGAGCTATTTATATAATGTACAATACATTACTTTAAATGATTCTTAAATAAATGAATGACTAACCGAATCAGCTGCACATCGATGGTCAATACGGACATTTAATTATATATTGCCCTCAAACCTCAGTTAACTCTTTTAACTCCGTCTCAGGGGCTCCATGGCTCATGTATTTGAAATCCATCTCTCTCTCTTTGATGCTTTCCAGCTTTCTTGTACATAGTGGTAGAATCAACTTCTCTTCATAATCTCTACATCAACAACTTCGCTTTCCGTATCTCCCCACGTTATATAACCAAATATTCGTCCGAGACAATCTAATGGCAAAGTCTTTCGATAGAGTCCTTGGATCTGCAAAAATGGGGCCTCTGGTCAAAAATTTTAGAAACAAGTTATGAAGTTACGGGGATGACCATAAGCTCTTAGAGTAAGGTTATTTTGATAATGTGTAAGGGACAGATGTATAAGACTTGTATACATCTGTCCCTTACGCACACTCATAGTAATCTTGCTCTAAGAGCTTATGGAAGTGTGTAGCTGTATTAATTTATGGGATTTTATCATGTGGAGAAAAAGACGGGCTATTCAGCTAATGCTGAAAATTCCCCAGAAATATTTATTAAGACTAGGATTAATACTTTTTTCCTTCCCCATAGTGAATGGGCAATATTTTCTTTAACAGTGTAAACTTTAACAGGCTTCCTATTAAACTGTCAGCGAACAGAAAAGTCTAGCAAATATATTGGCAAAGTCCGACAGTTTAATGTATCTGTTTCAGCATAGAGGAAGTGCTGTGTAGGTGGAGAGGATATATTTACCCGAATATACCTACAGAGATCGAAAAACTAATTCAGTTCATCAATCTACGTCAAGCGCTTGATTGAATTGATAATTGTAAATAATGCGGAAGAAACTTTGATAGATGATGATGATGGCTGAAAGACAAAGGCATTGTCGTGAATGTCCTAGGAAATAAGGAATATGTAGGGAGAAGACAAAGCATTGTCAAAGGTTGCTGCTACTCACAACACTTTGTACAACAACTCTATAATCACTCATGTTGTATATGTAATTTTTTGTGTACAATAAAGAATTAAAGAAAGGTACAATGGTGGACTTAATTCCTTAGGCATTCTCGACATTCAGACTTGAATTAGATCGTTATGAAGGACAAGAATTGGCATTGAGCTCTACTATGACGTCTTGCAACCATTATGATTGAGCTTTAAGGTTACACTAGTCAAAAATTCTTCCATACAAACGTAGTTTGGGGATTATTCCACTGTTTGACGATGTACGTTCAAAATAAAATGTGATATCAATTTGTCTCATCATTATCTAGCCCTGTATGGAAGCAAAAAAGTAAAAATAGAAAATATTTGAAAGTTATAAGCGTCGAAAGTTCCACATTTCGACACTAATTTTAACGCATTTTTGGGCGCAAATAAATACCATAAGAAGACGGAAAATTGCAAAACGGCCTCCATACAGGCATAGATTAGTAGTTCAACCATGCAAATAACTTTATTTTGAACATATAGATTTAGTAGTTTATTCATGATATCTAGACAGCCAAAGGTCTGTTTATAAAATTTCGCGCGCCCGATTTCGTCCTAAATCATTATCCATTTCGCTACAAATTTGCAAAAGTGTGTATTCGTACGCGAATTAGCTTCCTATTGCTCATCAAAGCATCTATATCTTCCACACGTGTTGCCGGTTGATATAAAATGCATTTTAACCCCGCGCACAAAATAGTTCGTGCCGTTGACTAGTGTACCCTTAAGAGGGGGACAGAGCCATACAGCGCCGTCTCTGTTTCACAACGGAATCATAATTATCGCATTTTCACGTCAAAGTGTGGCAGTCTTTTGTAAGTTTTTGCTAGCAGTTTTTTGTTAAATAAACAGCGAATTAGTCAAAGGCAAGGTCAAGCAAGCCAGACATTTGGAGAAGTTTGACCATATTGGCTTTGGTATGACCTTTGTACGAAAACCTGCGGTCTGCTACTCTTTTCAAGCTAAGTTCTGTAACCGAATCATTAAATAATGGAATTATTGTATTGTCACTATAGGCTATAGGTACGTCGAATCACGTTATTGGTATTTTGTTAAACGTGACCTGACTATCTACGGCGTGGTCTCAAGGAATATACACATTAATATTGTGTTGTTTCCTTATTGCACGTTTTCCTGGAGGAAAACCACGATGCAGTTGAACCTGATCATCAGTTTTAATGTAAATCTGACAAAATGGAGGCAGTCTCTTGACAGTTTGGACATTCTAATATGTTCTTCGTTTATTGTTTGCTTCAATAAATTGGTGACGGTGGACAGTCGAACAGCTGTCATGAGTCACATCATCACATTGGTATACAGGAGAGCACGGTCTCTAAAGTAAAGACGTTTTAGACTGCGTTATGGTTAAGGGATTGTCGGTAGACCAAAACGAAGATGGAGGTATGAATTTGATTACCGAAAATAAACAAAGAGCTGACCCACAAATGAGAGACGCTGTCCTTTGTCAGAGTGGGGCAGTCCATTTCCAAAGGTAAAAGACCCCTTTGCACGACAGTAACATGTACAAAAATTCAAGTTATTGGTACCCAAACAAACAATTTAACTGTAGTCAGATAAATCGAATAGGCCTTTATAACAGACGAAAACAGACTTCCAAGGATCGAGAGATAAATATAACTACCATGACTAAAAGTTAAAACGAGCCCAAGAAAGAGGGTAATAGTTTTCCAGACTTAGATCATTCTGACTTTAGTCCATCGTCGCCTACAAACTTAATAATAAGTACAGAAAAGTAAGAAATCACTAAAGCGGGCGCCGTCAAGTGACAAACAAGTAATTATTATTTAAGTTAATGATCTTCTAAATCCCTTAGTTCTGCAAGTGTCCGCAATAAATCAAGTGGCGCCAGTGTGCCATGAGTCACGGATCGACGTCGGCGTCGTCGGCGCGGACGCAGCTTTGTACCTACTATTTTTCAGCTAATTCTATTTTCAAACGTAATATTAATTGCTCACTTAGTTCGTGAGTTGCCAGTGACAATTGCTTTGTGTGAAGTTGGATTGTGGCTACAAAAATAATACAAAATGGCGATTATGAACTGGATATGGGCATTTGTGGTCTATTGTCCACTCTCTGAACACATTTTCTATTTCAGCCGATGAAATTATTATTAGTTTTTGCAACCATATGGTTTAGGCACTATTTATGTTGTTGTTAAAAATATCAATACCTAATGATATTATTCAGTTTTGTTTTTATAATGTTAGTTATGACCTTTAAACTACTTAGTTGTTTCGCTTTCTTTAAGAAGTTAAGCGGGCTCCTCTTTAAATATTCTTCATAATCAACAGATGTGTCAATTTTCAGCCACAGAATTTATAAAAAATACCCCACACTAACATCCCCCCTACCTCACCTGTCTTAGGTAGAGTTATTCTACCCTTTGTGACGGTGGACACGGACAGGAGAGTAGGCCCAAGACCCCGAGTAACATGGGACGAAGGCAGGAAGTTGTGATATTGATGTTGAAAGTGTAGTTATCGCAGAATCTCACGGTACTTCACAAAGTTGATATCACTCTGAAAGTCTGAAGGTAGGGTCGTTATACTCGTACAGTACACAGAGCACTTTATTACTATCGAGGTTTATAAACTTTAAACACTCCGCCCACGCTCAGGAATCTGGGGCATGGATCCATTATGATATTGAAAGTGCAAAATGCACAAAGAATTTGTAACTACAGACTTTTCTGCTTCATATTAAACTTCGTTTTTTTTTCATATTGATAGGCTCGCGCTTGACCCTATCTAAGGGAGGTACATAACTATCTACTTTTTACTAACTACTAAGTGAACTCTGCCTATCTTCTGGATTATAGATAGGTACATCGAGTCGTTATTTTATCGAGTACACCCACTTATCCTGTTAATGCGCCTCCCCGAGCAAAACGCCGCGCTAGTCGAATTTTGTGCAGTCTTTAAGAGCTATCTACTCTTTATTTAAAAAGAAATATCAATTAGTAAAAATAAATTAAATTTCTACATAATGTTGATTCTAAAATGGTAGTACACTTTTGTTTTTAAAGAGGTATATGTGTCACTAATCTCCTTCCAACAAAACTATAAAAATGTGAAATAATTATTGATAGCATGCATCTCTTCGTAAAGTGTTCATTATTTTTTATACTAACACTAATGGATAGACAATTTGATAACGAACATTTTGTAAGTTTTTTTTTTTTCAAAAGACCAATATTCGATTTTATAAAGATTTCATTCTAAAATCTGGGTTCACAACCGTAATTCATGCGCCACCAGTGCCGCTAGGCCAATAGGAATGCTCATATCTCATGCTGATTTTTTGGTCTTAAAAATCTTGTATGTATTGTCTTATGTATAGATCTAAGTACATTTTTTTTAGCTTCGTGAAATGGTCATTCATACTGCGCGCTACCACGGGGAGAAAGCGCAGTTATGTGGGACGCCAACCCACTAAAACCCCACGGTGTCCTCCTGTGCCGCTTATGACGGGAACACGGGCACGCGTTAGCATTCACCGCGAACCCGTCGCGGCTGTCCGTCACTGGATCCTCCTTTGGTGGCGTATCCCCTCAACATCGGCGCAGCAGAACACATTGCATGCCGTGACCAGCCCATGGACCAAACCAGCACATGGGCGCCAGACGACCCTGTGTATGGCACCCTTAGTCTCCCTGTGACGGGTCAGAACAGTGGCCCCACCACCTACCACTTTTCGGCCACAGGGGATAGGGACCTCCTCTGTGGCCTCACCCCGTCCGCCATCAGACGGTGGCGACCCCGTCCAGGCCGCGGAAGGTAGGGAGAGCGGCGCACCACAATACCGGCACTCCTCTCCCACCGCAGCCTCCAACCCTCAGCCGCGATATTGTATGGGACCTGGGACGATTCATACGACATCGCGGCCTGCCTCAGTTGCGATGCCGGCTCTGTTAACAAGCGGCACCGCAACCTACTTGTTGTCCGCTAGTCCTGACGAACGGCCCCTCCTCGAGTTCCTTTTCGCTTCACCGTGGGTGATCAAGCCACGGCTACTGAGCTCCCTCGCCTCGACCAATTCGGGCACTACGTACACCTGGACTGCACTATATACTTATGAAAGATTTTTAGAGGCAAACGCTAACGCTCTCGAAGTGACTGAATTCTAGTCGAAACTCTCTTATTTTCGGATCAATGATACGACGAAGAACAAGAGTAAAACTATGGACCTTCAGCAAACGGTTTCATTTCAAGACCCACATTTACCAACTAAAAGTCTTCAATTTAAAAAGCTTGATTATTTCGTACACAAATGGCTAGCTAACTGTAATCCGGCCACCCGTTAACCCTGTCACTTCTAATGAAACGCTTAGCTAAAATCCATTGCGTAGCGACCCCCGCACTAGCCATATAAAATACGTCGCACGTCTGTGTAGGGTTACTTTCCCCTACCATTTGTGTTGGGCAAATTTATTTTGATTTGATTTTTTTGTCTTTTGTTTCTTACAATCTAGGAGTCTTTAAGTAAAGAGTGAATAGGTTATTTCTAGGCAAGCGTGTTTCACCGTCGACCACATCTTCACTTACCATCAGATGAGATAGTTATCAAGAGCGAGCATAAAGAAAAAAAAAATCTCGACTAATTCGAGGTTCGATAGAAATCGGAGTGATCCAGTCATCATCAGTGAGTGGTAATTCAGTTGTTCCTTTTCTTTTTATATACTTAAACACTTTTTGTTTCCACAGTTTTATGTCGTCATTGATCACGATCAATCTTTAACTAGAAAAAGTCAATGTCATTTAGAGGCCGACCCTAAGACAGATGGTCCATAATATCAGTAAGTATAAAATGTTTCTTTCCCCACTCAGTATTAGCCTCTACGTTATCAATGCCCTTTTTGTTTATGCTCCTATAGTAAAACCTTCCATATTTTCCTCTACAATTATCAACATTTCATTGATATGCAGGCTAGGGATACAGCTCTATTTTTTTGCAACTTTTTATATCTATACGATTTTATGTCTTTTCTCACATAATTATATCACAAATATACAGTCCTACTGTATGTATGTACGGATCTGAAAAAAATCGTTGAGATGCCATGCTATTTTTAGACGAACGTGCAATATCCAACAGGACTATTCCCTCATTCCCGCCAACTCTCCTGTCATTGAACTCATTATTCCAGAAAGAAATCGAGTTGCTATAGTAATTCTCGGCGCGTCGGGGGCGAAGGCGTAGGGCGCCACGGCGGCGCGCCACTCCCGCCACCCGGGCGCCGCCCCGCCAAATAAACGACGTATATAGTCTGTGCCACTTCAAAAACTTCCCTGCTCTTTGTTAGATCTATTTATTCATCGGTTTTTGAAAATCGAACATCCTTTGAGGTACCGTAACTATTCATCGGTTTTTGAATGTTATTTGCGGTACCGTTCCTAGTATTGAGGTATGGCGAAAGTAAGTACCTCATAAACAAAAAAAATGGAATTTCGGTTTTTAAAATTGGAGTTTCTCTTTCATTCAGAAAGTTACCGTTGCGTTTTTTTGTTCCTGACCTTTATTTTAAACAATTGATAACTATCGGTCTTGTGGTATTTTTATGGTTCTTTTAGTTTGAACAATGCAATGTTTTCTGTAGATTAGATTTAGTTATCATCATAAAGAATGGAGAGAACAAGTTAGCTTATCGTACTAATTGCGTTCGAAATGTCCTATTCACTCCACACGTTGACACTTAAGGGGTGGCCCCTTTTTTGTCACAACCAGTCCAGGTTATGCCTGTACACTGTTGCTATAAATGCTGACGTGGTGATAGGGTAGGTACAAACTTTAGCTGATAAGGCCCTTTTACAAAGGTAGTCTTTTACGTAACTTGAATATTGATTACCTTTTAACTAATAGTTTCGTCGGTGCATCCAGTATTTTTAGGGTTCCGTAGCCAAATGGCAAAAAACGGAACCTATGGACCTAACCTACATACCTTATGGATTCGTCATGTCTGTCTGTCTGTCTGTCCGTCCGTATGTCACAGCCCCTTTTTTCCGAAACTATAAGAACTATGCTGTGGAAAATTGGCAAGTAGATGTATTCTGTGAACCGCATTAAGATTTTCACACAAAAATAGAAAAAAAAACAATAAATTTTGGGGGTTCCCCATTGTTACTTAGAACTGAAACTCATTTTTTTTTTCATCAATCCCATTCGTGTGGGTTATCTATGGATAGGTCTTCAAAAATGATATTGAGGTTTCTAATATATTTTAAAAAAAATATATGATGCACATTACCATGTAAACTTCCACCGAAAATTGGTTTGATCGAGATCTAGTAAGTAGTTTTTTTTATAAGTCATAAATCGTAAACCGCAATTTACCAAGTACCAACCCTTCGTGCGCGAGTCCAACTCGCACTTGGCCGGTTTTTTTCTTCTAACATGATTCCAGCCAGTGAATATCAAGGAAAGAGAAACCGGTGGAATTAAACACAATATCACGCGTATATTGCGAAGGGTTTGAAGGTTTCATACGATAGTAGTTACAGCTAGGTACCTACACCCATTTTTCGCCAGCGATGTTAATTTTCATTAAATTCCCATGAAATAAGGGGCGAGCTACCGCCAAAGCCAAATCCACCGGCACAAATCCAAAGTCTGATAAATACCATAATCAAGATTATTCGAGATACTTCGCCAATGTCACTTTCCTCGAACCAGGAATCGAATCCGATGCTTTCCACCACTAGACCAAAGAGGCGGTCGTAGCTAACAGATAATTTAATTAAACTAATCTCAAACACTCGCCCATATTATATGGCAATAAAAATATATAATAAGTTGCCCAACACATTTAAAACTGAAAAATCAGTAATAATTTTCCAAAAAAGGCTAAAACTATACCTAATCCAAAAGTGTTTCTACTCAGTAAAAGAATATTTAGAGTCTAGCTTAAAATGACGAATTTATCTCAAGTGGCGATCTGTCCTATACAAACAATAAGATTTAGTCTATTTAGTCAAAATTATAATTAAAATTTGTACTAGGTACCTGTAAAAGATGACATTAATATTGCTGATTATTTGTATTAGATTCACTATTTTTGACATTTAATTTTTGACATAACTATATTTTTCTCAATTTAATTATCATAATGTTAAATAAAATAATGATTTAATAATAATATTAAATGCATGCTAATTTTGGATGATAAGGACAGTAGAATGATAATTGCAATGCTTGTAAAAGGCTGCTAAGTCTTGCACTCATATAACAAAACACCAACTATACACTTAGTTCGCAATAAACGTTTTGACTTTGACTTTGACTTAACATAATCAAACAATAAAATAACCCGTAAAGTATGTAACAATAACATTTTCGCAGTACCACAGTAAATCAATCGTTTCATTATGTAGGTACGCTTTTGATCAGCCTTCAGATATCCACGAACATGAGACTATAAATATTATTATATCTAAATGCGAAAGATACTCAGTCTGTCTGTTTGTTTGTTACGTTTTCACGTTGAAGCCTTCCACCGCTTTAGTGCCGTAAACGGTTACTTTTTAACGCATACTCCTTAGTAACGGCTAAGTTAAAAGTCTTGGAAAAAAAAACGCCATTAAGGTTACACTAGTCGAAAATTCTTCCTTACAAACGTAGTCTAGGGATTATTCCACTGTTTGACAATGTACGTTCAAAATAAAAAGTGATATCAATTTGTCTCATCATTATCTAGCCCTGTATGGTAGCAAAAATGTAAAAAAAGAATATATTTGAAAGTTATGAGCGTCGAAAGTTCCACATTTCGACACTACTTTTAACGCATTTTTGGGCGCAAATAAATGCCATAAAAAGACGGCAAATTGAAAAACGGCCACCATACAGTGATAGATTAGTAGTTCAACAATGCAAATAATTTAATTTTGAACAGATACGTTTAGTGGTTTTTTCATGATATGCAGACTCCCAAAGGTCTGTTTATAAAATTTCGCGCACTCGGTTTCGTCCTAAATCATTATCCATTTCGCTACAAATCTGCAAAAGTGTGTATTCGTACGCGAACTAGCTTCTTACTGCTCATCGCAGCAACTATCTCTTCCGCACGTGTTGTCGGTTTATATAAAATGCATTTTAACCCCGCGCACAAAATAGTTCGTGCCGTCGACTAGTGTAACCTTAATTTCATGGCGCGCGACGTTTTGTTTTGATCGCAAGTAAACTAAATAAACTCTATAAGCAATCTAGCTCTACATGTTTTAATAGTTTGATTTGACAACATAAATATTTTAGCGCTGCAGCGAACTTTTCTAAACTTCGAACTCAACAGCATTTGAACAATTTTTTTCATGAATGTTCTTGTCTATCATTAGAATGTATGTCAATGTGAGCCCGTTCCTTTAGGAATTACAAGCAGGCGAAGCCACTCGCTGAAGCTATAGTATATCTACGTCTATATAAATAAATGCAGAACAGCACATACACACCCATAAACCATCTGTTATGGTGCCACTAATACATATCTATGGACGGAGTGGCGATAAATAAGTACGTGAGATACATATAGATTTTTATTAGCGAAGACAAAAGGTGTGATTGTTTCTAAAAGATTGTAATGGAGTAGGTGTTGTTAATATATTGATTTAAATTTAATTTATAAGTGTCTAACAACCCTTGGTTAGTTATAAGCTGTTGTTTTGTTATACATAACTAAACACATGGGCCGGCCACATATCGCGCTATACCAACAGCAGATGGACTATACCAGGGACTTGTTCCTTGTCGCCGGCTTGCCTTTCTTGGACGGTCGGTGTGAACGCTGACGGGCAACCGAGCTCCCACCTCTCTCTTGCCTTAATTGGCTGGCTTGAGTTGAGATTCGCGAGAGCAAACGTGCTCGGAGTAAGGAAGTTAACCCAGTAAGATGCTGGTAGGGATCTTGACCGTACTGCCGAAATTGTCCCGATTGCCGTGGCATACCTCTCCACTCCTCAAGCATCTCCGTTTATGTTGTCCTCTTGGCGCTACGTTACTAAAGTGCTAGCGACTGTTGATGGGGGGCCTAATTATTGAGCGTGAAAGTGATCAGGCAGGGGCCAATAGTCCTTCCATAGTTTTAGATAATCGATCCACGAAACCTCCCAACCCATAGCAGTGATAGTCCAATGTGTTTTGTGTCTATATTCTGCAGGAGCACCAGCCGGGGATTGTCCTTGGGTCCTCTTGCGTAATAGTGACTAGTACAGGGATAATCGCCGGCTGGTGTCTTTCACCCTACATGTCTAACAAGGCCTCTGCGAGTTGGTTTCGGCCCCTGGTAGGTACGCCTTTCAAAGGTCCGGGACCCTAGGGTCCCGAGAATCTCAAAAATGTATCACACCACATCATCAGCCTGTTAATTTTCCCACTGCTGGGACACAGGCCTCCTCTCTGTGAGAGGTAAAAAAAAAATATATATTTATTCTATACTATAATATTATAAAGATTTTTTTGTACCGAATAGGCACCGAAACTACTGGACCGGTTTAAAAAATTCTTTCACCATTAGAAAGCTACATTATTCCTGAGTGACATAGGCTTTTTGTCATCCCGAAAATGGGTCCTGTGGGGTGGTCCAAAGAGCGAAGCCGCGGACCACCCCACAGCAACTAGTAAGGAGAAAGATGTGATTGTTTGTAATTTAGTTTTGTAAGTTTGTTTGTAAAGGATAAACTCAAAAACGACTTAGCTGATTTTGAAAATTCTATCACGAGTAGAAAGCTACATTATTTCTGAGTGACAGGCAATTTTTTTTATCCCGAAAACGGGTACCGAGGGCGCGCCACGGAAGCGGAGCCGCGGGGAGAAGCTAGTTTTATCTAAACACATCGTCTTCCTGGCTGACTTGGAGACGCCGCCGACGCAACATGTTTCTTCTTCCGTAACGCTGCGCTGTCTGTCACTACTCACTAACTCACCTGCTCCATTTTCTTCTTCCGTAACGCTGCGCTGTCTGTCACTACTCACTGGCTCCATTTTCTTTGATATCATACACACAACATACGCTTCTGAAATCCATGTTTATCCTATTGCTGCTTTCGTCTCTAGGTGGACAATCGACTGTTATATTCGATTGCTACATCGGGGCATTTTTATCGGGATATTCTCAATAGCAATCCGGATTCTGGCATTCATCAAGCTGACCTCAGATATCAACAAAAACGAATCACTACCTGCCCATACCCTCGTGGTTTACAAGCGTGTTGATTATTTATCTCCTATAGACGGCGACATAGGAAACGCCTAAGTTAATGAAGTTTACGTAATGCTCGGCAGGTGCCGCTTGACACATACTACGTAATCTTCACGCCAAACATTATTCTACATGTCACTAACTAATTATAGAAAGTGGAAATGGTTCAACATGTCTTGGTGGGAATTAGGCTTGCTTTAAAGTACCAACATTATCGGCTCACATCGGTGAATAAAAACATCGTGAGGAAACCTGGAATTATTTATTTATTTAACCATTGCACCAACCAGCCGGCATTGAGCAAGCGTAGTAATTAATGCTGGTGCCTTCTCTGTATAAGAAGAGTGCCTTTGCCCTGTAGTGGGACAGTTACAGGATGGAATCATTAAATTACCCGACTGCCGAAAGAGGGCAATGTCTTTATCAGTCTATGTATGTATGTATGTTTGTTCCTATGTGGCGTTCCAGGGACCAAACGCGTTGGCCGAATTTGATGATTCTTACATCAATCGATTCGTCTTAACCGTTAAGACGAATGTAGCCAGTGGGCTACATTACAATTGGAAAATAGAAAAATGGCAGATTTTGGGCGCCATACTGTGGATGTCCAATTTATTTTTTTCATGTTATAATCAAAATTAAATAAGGTGATTTCAAAAAATATATAACACTTTTGTTTAAATGTTATAATTCGAAAAAAAATGTTATAAAATAAAAAGTTCATTCAAAAGATCAAAAACCAGACTGCATCTGATTTTGATCAGCCAGCTCGCGAATATATACCCTCCGACTGCACAGCATGATTTTCTCCTTGTTTACGTCTTTTTACGTAGTTTGCTTCTTAAGCAGAAGCTGAACGAAAGCCTCTCCCAAGTGTCGCTACACGAGCAGTCCTGTGAGTCTCGCGTCCAGCGGATTCCTGCAGCCTTTCAAGGTCAACAGTCCACCTAGTGCAAGGCCTTCCAACGCTGCGTCTTCCGGCACGCGGTCGCCACTCTAGAACTTTCCGGCACCATCTTTATAGTACTTACCTATACTCTTTGTCCACACTGTACCCTGTTTCGTTCATCAAGGGCATGCTTCATAGCGCAGTCAATAGCACACGTGGGGCATGCTCTTGACGCATGCGCTATGACAGTTGAAAGAGTAGCGCGCGCTGCGAAACACGTGTTCCCGCTGTTCCCGCGTTGCCTCGTCGGGTGGTTTTCTGTGCCACAAAACGTTCATCAACAAGATGTCGGACGAAGAAAAAGAAATCACATTGAAGTTTATTGAAGACTACAGAAGCTTTCCACAACTTTGGGAGCAAAATAATAAATTTTACACAAATAAAGTGAAGAGAAGCGATGGTTTGCAAGTTTTAGCTGCTAAATATAATATGGACATCGATGGAGTTAAAAAAAAGATAAAAAGTCTTCGCTCATATTTTTCCAAAGAGCATCAGAAAGTCCTCAAGAAAAATAGTGACGCTGAATCCGATGAGATATATCATTCACCGTGGTTCGCTTATAATCATCTATTATTTACTGCTGACTCTGTGACGCCAAGAGAAACTAGAAAAACTTGTGTTGAGGAAGTAAAGGTAAATTAAAACGCTTTTTTTTAGTTGAATTAATTTATTACAATTCTTCTACAAACTAATGTTAGAAGTATTTGTTTTGAAATGGTACTGGTACCACGCGTAGTGGTTCGTTATTTGGTAAATTAGTTCATATTTTTCAATGTCTTATAAACAGGGGTGGCTTTAAAATACCTCCAGCAGAATACGGCCCTGACAACCAGCATTAACTTAAGTAAAACCTTAAAAAAGTTTAAAATTTCCAAAACCTCCGACATTTTTTTTCATTTCATACTTTTTAATCTACATAATTTATCTAGTAGTAGACACGCTTCGATCAACAATCTGTCGAAAACGTAATTATGACACGCCCCCGATTTAAAGAGTAAAGACACATACACAGCCCATAACTTATGAACGGCTTAACCGATTTTCATCAAACATAGCTAAGAACACTCCTGATAATGTCACCCTTTAAACAAAAAAAAGAGAAGCTAGAGCAGTGGTGGCCCAGTGGTATCGGCCGCGACTTACAAGTTGTAGGTCGTGGGTTCGAACCCAGGCAGGCGCTTTATGTGACATCGACCAACCCGCACTGGGCCCGCGTGGTGGATTACGACCCATGCCCTCTCATAGAGAGGAGGCCTGTGTCCCAGCAGTGGGAACATTAATAGGCTGATGATGATGTGAAACAAAAAAAAAACTAAATTGGAATCGGTTCATCCGTTATGGAGGTATGATGCCACAGATAGATACACAAACACAGGTGCACTTATAAAACCCCCCTTTTTTCTTCGAGCGTTAACAATTATCTCTTCTATATAGTCCGTCAGTGAGATTATCAAATAATATTGGATACCTATTTTATGCTTTACTAAATCAATAAAAATTTACAAAGTTAAAGCACATCAAAGTTCAGGAGTGGGCTTGTGACGTTACTAAGGCAGTAGTGTACTAGCGGCATGACGTCACACGATTTTTTAACGCATTATATCGTCGTCACTTTAAGTTTACGGGTCAAAAAAAAAAAAATACGTGTCTTATATTTTTAACACGCTTTTATTAGCTTGGTATGTATCTATGTATCAATGTAGCGGAATCTTTGAACGTGATTTTCACCCACTTCAAAACGTCGGATTGATTTGAAACTTTGCACACCTATCAAGGACCGTTGACAATGCAATAATTTAGTCAAAGTCAAAGTACTTTTGAAAGTCAAACAAAAATTAAAATTTGCAAGTAATAAAAGTTGATTCTACCGTGCGCGTTTAAATTGTTTGTCCCAAATGCCTTACCAAGATCTTCAGGATTAGCGATTTTTTAGTTCAATTTACCATTAAAGCGTGTTTTTTAGTTTTTATAACTACAAGTTATTTATAAATCTAACTGACTAACTAATTTTCAGTAAACCCTACTGCAAACAATACTATTCTATCTGTTCCTTTGTATAGTCCTCGCCAAACTTCTTGGCCGCCCTGAAGTTGGCTACAATGGCTGCGCAATACAAAATCTCATACAAAAACAGCACCGTTTCGTGCCTCGCGCATCCGGTAAACCAACTTCAGGGCGGCCAAGAAGTTTGGCGAGGACTATAGTTATGAAATTCGCTCACAGTATTTTTTGGTCTTTGGATGACCACGTTTTTCATCTACGGCAAAAATAAAATGTGTAAAGTTCCATCGATTGCCAAAATCATTCGCAATCGCTTTCCATCAAGAAATATTTTGTTTTACAATATACTTTATGTTTCAGGATTCGCAAGCTGAAACATTCAATGAAGAAAGCTCTGCGGCGTCGCAGTCAGCGTGTATGTCTGAAGATGAGCATGAATTTCCCCTACCACCAATAAGAAAGAAGAGAAATATTAAAAGTACTAAGCTTGATGATAAAGACGAGGAAGCCTACATATTTATAAAAAATGCCTCCGAAGAATTAACTCAAAAAGATGAGTATACTATTTATGGTCAATTAATAGCTTATAAAATTCGAAACCTTAATTCAATTAATCGGTTATTAGCTCAACAGCGCATAAATAATATACTCTTTGATCTGGAAATGGGACAGATGAATGGGGCAGCCGCAACCCGGAAAGTTTTATTAACGCCGAATATTTCTGAAATTAGGAATCTTAGTGAAATGACGAATCTTACTGAGATGCCGTCTTTTGCTGCGATGCCGAATGTTGCTGAGATGGGGAATGTTATTGAAATGCCTAATGATTCTGAGACTGCGACACAAAAAATAGATATTGCTGAATATGTAGTAGGTATTTAAAAAATAATGTTTGTTGCACTCACGGAGCATGGTTGAACTTAATGTTGTCCATTATATATTTTAATAAAACTCTTACCTAACTATAATCCTTTAGTACTTTTATTATAGCTTTTAGAACATCTGGTAGCATTACTGATATGAATTGTTTGGATACTTTGAATAAATACGAAAGAGACATGAAATCATTTCACTAAATATTGTTTTACGTAACTGGGTTGACTGCTTTGTAATTACCTATAGGTTCAACCATTTTCAAAAGTCGATCGAAATTACTGTCGGACATGCGTGTAAAGTTTTAAAAAACAAGAAGAAAATGCTGTGCGGTCGAAGGATACGTTTACGTCTTTTTAGTTCGCTTCTTAAGCAGTCGGGGTTTTGATTTTTTAAATAAAATTTTTAATTTATAAATTTTTAGTTAATATTATTTTTTCGAATGTGGTACTACGAGTACCTATCAGGTTGTGAAGTGCAGTTACAACGCCACGAAATTATAGCATAGCCAACCAGTAGCACTTACGCCCTTGTACATTACGCCCATATACCTATTTAAATCAATGGAATTTTAAAACAATAGCAAATATTTAATATTGTGCTGGGGTCAACCTTCATTCCTCTTTTCCTTGTGAAAATTTATAATTAAGCTACAACCTCAATATAAGATACGCAATAATATATGAAAAACAAATAAATTATCAAAAAATATAAAAAATATAACTATCATGACAGGCATATTTCATGTAAAAATCAATTTATCCTAGTATTTTAACCAAAGGTATAAATAATATTATTAGGTACCTATTAATAGTTTCTTTGTATAATTGTATTTTAAGGTGTACAATAAAGCATATAATAATAATAAACAATACATAATAGTAGATTATTGCATCGAGCACAAAGTAATTTATTATTGCACCGAGTGCCTAATTTTCGTAATCTAACAGGCACGAGGGCAATATAAATTACTTAAGGCGAGGTGCATAATCTGCTTTTCTTTCAACCTATAGGAATAGTAGATAAATCACTTTTTTAAATTTCTTTCATTTTGAAATCAGAGTTAGCAGCAATCATTTTTTAAATTTGGAACAAGTAGGATAGAAATGAATAATACGTACTTAAAAAAAAAAGTATTGATATTGGCTGGCTGAATAGAGCTAATCCATTGAGATTGGCAACTTTTGGTGCGATTAAAAAAAACAGTGCAATAATGAAATTTCATACATTTTTATTGCTCTAGAGCATTAAAGACTCGCTTTGTACTGAGTTTTTAGTGTGATTGTGATGCAATTAAAGCATAGTTGGAAGAAAAATTGTTTAATTTTTATTTCATACCTATCTATAAGTTGCACCATTATCGCGCAACCTTTTTGCATTGTTAGGGTTCCTTACCCAACGGGTAAAAACAGGAACCTATTACTAAGACTCCACAATCCGTCTGTCACCAGGCTGTATCTCATTAACCGTGATAGCTATAGACAGTTGAAATTTTTACAGATGATGTATTTCTGTTGCCGCTATGACAACAAATACTAAAAACAGAATAAAATAAATAGTTAAGTGGGGCCTCCCATACAACAAACGTGATTTTTTCCCTTTTTTGCTATAGTGGTACGGAACCTGTCGTGCGCGAGTCCGACTCGCACTTGGCCAATTTTTCTTACATACAATGAGTGTAGGACACAAAAAAACAAAACGTTGTTTGGGCTGCCGTGATTTGAACCCATGCAACTAGTTTTACAGCCTCACAACTCGGCTACTACTAGTTCAATGATAGTGACGAATTTGAGGACTACGTTTGAACAGGCTCGCGTTTAGCTAGACAGTTGAAATTTTCACAGGCATTACCTGTGAAAATTTCAACTGTCTGATATTTGCAAAAAAGAACTTCTATGCCTTAACGAGAATATCTAAATCTAAGTGGGGTCTGTCTTTTTTAACTTTATAGACTAATTATGGGGCTACTTACTTGGGTTGTATGTGCTATGGGGCGCCTGTTTGGGCTGATAGGGCTACAATAGGGGCGGTAAAAGGGACGGTACGACGTAAATGACTTCAAAGTCGGAGTTTAGCTTTGATACTCTTATGCAAAGCAAACAGGACGGTTAGTACTGAGGTTTTACCGGTACTTGCTGGCGTACTTCCAGTCGACATTGCAGTACAGCGACGTGCTGCAATGTACTATTCCGCACGAGAGACCATGGACGCGGACTTTTTAACGCGGAGTGACCGTGAGAAAATCTCTAGATTATTTAAACCACATATTGACATCTGCGAGGAACTTCCGATCCGATCACTGTGTTGCCCAATTTCTCACATGGCATGGTAACTTTAAAAGTAAATTATTTTCCTTCATGCTCGTTGCCTCGCCTTTATGTCAGAGTTCAACATCTGATTGCGAATATGTACAATCTGAACATCATAATTACCTTATGGGAGTGTATTCTTTGGCAGAATGAACGCAATATTATGTTGAATAATGTACAGGCTGCATCAGGAGTAGTTTACTATACGGATCTTGTGGAAACTAGAACAAATTGCCGTGCGTTCAAGCGTTTTTGCCATATTATTGAAAATAAATATAGCAGCTCACAATGTTAGGACCCATTAATATTAATGCTATTTTTTTATCCGTGGTGCTAGGCAACTGGGCTTATCCCAATTATAAAAGACCCTTTGTGCCTATTAGTATTGGCCTTGTTTGTTCTGTCTCCTGTTTGATATGGAGGGAAGTGGAAATTATAATGTTTTCCTACTCCTCCGTTATTCTTTTCAGATTAATTTCGCTGCGGGATCTAAGACAGTTAAATTCATTCTCCGGGACTGCGTCGAGCTTCATTGCCTCGGCGCTTTTCTGGTGGTCGCTACTGTTGATTCTGGCTTTCAGGAGTTGCAGTGGTTTGGGAATAGTGCCGTGGGATTGTCCGAAAAAAAAGTATTTGTTTGTAAAGTATAAGTAATAATTATCACCAAATTTCAAGTTCGTAGGTCAATGGAAAGTTAAAAAATTCTTCGGAACAAAATTGTGTGACAGGTGACGGACAGATAGACACGTGATGACGTGAGTGACAGCAATAGGGCTCCGTTTGGACCCTTCGGGTACGGAACCCTAAAAAATGATTGGCATTGTCACGCGATATCGCAATGTCACGTGACTCATCCCTTCTTGGCGTTTCAAGATGAAAGTTGGCGTGGAGATAGTTTGAGACCCTGGAAAGGACATAGGATATTCTCTTTATCCCGGTATAATGTTCCCTATGGATGATAAAACGCAGTTTACGCGGGCGAAGTTGCTGGCAGAAGCTAGTTGTTTATACATATAAGGTAATGGCATAGTATCACTATCGCTGAGTGCCATAGGATTTTATTCGGAACTAGCGACCCGCCCCGGCTTCGCCGTTTCAATCATCGTCATCGCATACATCGAATAAAACTTTTGTCCAGAGCTTATGGACATCATTCTTAGGGTTCCCTACCCAAAGGGTAAAAACGGGACCCTATTACTATGACTCCGCGGTCCGTCTGTCGGTCTGTCTATCACCATCCTGTATCTCATGAACCGGGATAGCTATAGACAGTTGCCATTATCAACAGACAACAAATATTAAAAACAGAATACAACAAACGTGATTTTCTTTGCCGTTGTTTGCGATAATGGTACGGAACCCTTCATGCACGAGTCCGACTTGCACTTGGCCGGTTTTTTTTAATCACCACTTATTATGTAAGTCCCCCACCACGTCTGTTCGCGATTAACTCAAAAATTATTGAACGGATTTTTAAGCGGTTTTCACCAACAGAAAGAGTGAGAAACGAGGAAGGTTTTTGTATATACTTTGTCACGGGCGAAGCCGGGGCGGGTCAGTAGTTCCGAATGAAATCCTATGGAACTCAGCGATAGTGATACTATGCCATTGTCATATGTATAAACAACTAGCTTCTGCCCGCAACTTCGCCCGCGTAAAAAGCGTTTTATCATCCATAGGGAACATTAAATTGGGATAAAGAGAATATCCTATGTCCTTTCCAGGGTCTCAAACTATCTCCACACCAACTTTCATCTAAATCGGTTCAGTAGATCCAGAGATTACTCCCTAAACCTCACAAACTTTACCTCTTTTTAACACGCTTTTATTAGCTTGGTATGTATGTATCTATGTATCTATGTATCAATGTAACAATGTATCAATGTATCAATGTATCAATGTAACGGAATCTTTGAACGTGATTTTCACCCACTTCAAAACGTTGGATTGTTTTGAAACTTTGCACACTTATCAAGGACCGATGACAATGCAATAATTTAAACAGTTTGTCCCATTATCCTTACCAATAAAGCGTGTTTTTTAGTTTTTAGAACTACAATTTATTATTATTAGTATAGATTATACCTCTTCTTGACAGTTTTAGATTTTGTTTTTTTTTAGGTATACCTAATACAGGGCTGTCAGGGCTAGATATATTTTTAGAAGACAGTTAATTTTATGAGCATCTGACTACACCAATGGCGGAGCATGTCTAGTAATAAAATTATTATCGCATTGATAATTCAGAATTAAGTATGTGTTGTATCTGCGTGTCCACGTGTAAGTCATTAACGATACCTACACTTTGTTACTGTCCACACATTTATTAAGTAGACGCAGCCAGAGGTCAAAGCTGTAGGGTAACCGTAGATTCGATGGCAATCCCGAATTTAGAATGTTCGAAATTTTTTGACCAAAATTTGCATCTTTTTGGGAATATCTGAAGAAGGTAGGCTCCTATTTGGATCTTTTTTTTTTTAATATTCCAATATATTATTATTAGTTTTCTCTCTCGAAACCTATCCACAGGAACCGAGCATTTTCCGGGCGAAAAGTATGCTACAGAACTACATACTAATTAAAAAAAAAATATCATGCCTCGGCAATTAAAAAAGCTTGCTGTTAGTTAATAAGTAAATACATTTCTGAAATGCTTACAGCGCTTTCAAATATCAGCCCCATCAAAAAAAAAAAAAAAATACAGTACTTATGTATTTCTTCAGATAAAATTCTTGGCTTTTCTCAAATACTGACCTAAAAAACTTTTTTACAATAAAATACAATCGACTTCGTCGGTGTTCCTGTTTTCGTTTCTTCGTTTTTTGACACCGACTTCCGAAATTGAAGTTATTTTTCACTTTGTAGTATTTTTATTCGGAAGTCGGTTGTTTTTGGTAAGAAAGTTTTTATTTTTCACTTTTTAGTTGTGGTACATAATGGACCAGTTCTATAGGCTAGGTACCTATAATGCCCAAAGTGAAGCCAGAATAGATGAACCCAATAACATGAAACTTAAACAAAACCGGTGGAATGAGAGTATATCAGGGTGAACTGTTCACACCTGCGTACCCCTTTAGAGCGTACCAGTGTGAAGAATTCTGATGTATATCTCCAAAGTTCTTCATCAGATCTTGATAAAATTAAAACGGGACTACATGACAAGCACCAGTTTTCAAATAAAAAAAGAATCACCAAAATCGTTTCAACTAGTAAAAAGTTCTGAGGTAAGACACATAAAAAAAAAAATATATACATACGAATTGATAACCTCCTCCTTTTTGGGAAACCTTAACCTAAAAAAATGCACGAATTATAATGAAATGTCCATCAAGTTCATGGTCACCGCGTAATCATAAACATTTTAGTATGGAAACGTCCTCGGTGCGCTCGTAATGTCATAGCTAGGTGCAATGCATGCGATCTGTGTCACGTTGGATCTGTTGCAAGGTCTGAACCTATTAAACCTAGGTTGTCAAGGATACCACGACCCAAAGATAATGCCACAGATAGTATAGGGTGTTTTTTTAGAGGTATAGAACTTTAAGTTGGCCACACTGTTTTAACTGGCGGCCACTTTGTCCGCTGTCAAGTGATTTGTGTTTATAATTTGGTTTGGCATTTCAACATGAATAGACTGATTCCTGAACAACGCTTCCAAATTGTGCAAATTTCTTGTTTTGTGCGAATTGGCCAGAATTTTACAGTCAATGGTGACCGATATAGAGCCCTGATTACTGACTTTTTCTTTCCTCATTTGAACAAGCATGATGTGCAGGAGCTGTGGTTTCAATAAGACGGCGCAAAATGTCACATAGCTCGTGCCACAATTGATTTACTGAAGGAAACGTTTGGTAGCCACATTGTTTCAGGTTCCGGAGGCCTCCAAGATCGTGCGATTTAACGCCGCTAGACTATTTTCTGTGGGGATATATGAAGTCGCTAGTCTACGCCGATAAGCCCGAAACGATCGACCACTTGGAGGACAACATTTGCCGCGTTATTGCCGATATACGGTCACAAATGTTGGAAAAAGTGATTGAAAATTGGACCTCCAGATAAGATTACGTCTGAGGCTGCCGTGGCGGTCTTATGCCAGAAGTCATATTTAAATTATAATGCCAAAAGATTATCTTTTGAATGAAATCAATTTCATGTAAATTTTAAAAATTCATCGTTGTTTTATTCCATTTCAAAGTTCTATACCTCTAAAAAATACCACGGGTCTCAATGCTAAGACAAAAAAATTGGTTCAAATAAATCTCACTAGATGGCGCGACATGTACACAAAATTCAATAGAATTGTGTGTAAAATTAACATTTTCTGGAATTGAACATAAAAATTGTATGTATTATTTGAACGGATCATTTAAAATTGATGGCAATAGATAGCGCATTTTTAAATTTCTGAGCCATTCTCATCGATTGTTAAAATTTGCATTGTAACACATTTTGGTGCAAAAAAAAAAACTATAAAACGAACCTTCACTGTATTTAAGAAAAAAATATTCACGAACCTAGTAAATCCTTTTACTTGCAAGTCTCTGCTAACACCATCTAGCCTATGGAGTGTCATTACTATCATTAATCCGTTTTGAAAATGAGACCGCGCAATTTTTCCTGTATAGCTCCGAATGGTACGTCATATTAGGAGTAAAAAAGTAGGCTTCAAAATATTTGATGCGTACAGCATACACATAGAATCAAAGGGTCAATGTGGACAAAATTAACAACACATGAACCATACGTGCCCTGTACATAACCAGTTGGAAGTCATGGGGAAGGTCTTTGTTGCCCCACAGTGGGATGAGTTGACGGTAACAGTAGCACGCTTACAGCAGTAAGAAAATAGATGGAAAATTATTAAATAATTGTCTGGCAAGGCGATACGAATTAAGTTCTCCTATATGTTCACGATCTAGTAATGTGTTTATCATGGCTTTTCCGGGTTTTTAACGGTTTTTAACTAAACCATAGGCACCTAACTCACGATGCCATACGCATATCAAATCTTTCACATCCGGAGCCAAAAAGGCATAAAACTAATTACAAGTACAACGGATGGAAAGCACCAAATCACTTTAGCAATTCGGGCTGAATCCTTTGTCATGCCTAGGAACCAGGCGGTTGATATAAAAAAAGTTATATAAAAAATCAAAAAGAAGCGAACTGAAAAGAGGTAAACAAGAAGAAAATCATGCTGTGCAGTCGGACGATACATATTCGCGAACTGGCTGACCAAAACCAAACAAGACAAGAAAGAAAAAAGAAAGAAAGAAAGAAAGTCAAGAGCAAACCCATCTCAAATAAAAAAAAAAACCAGATGTATCCTCCGACTACACAGCATAATTTTCTTCTTGTTTACGTCTTTTCAGTTCCCTTCTTAAGGCGCAGATACCCTTGAGTAGCTGATTTTGAAATGAGAATCACGTCTAAACGGCTTGTCGCAATTTTATGGAAAAAACATATGTTACATTAGACTATTTTCTTAATAAATTGATCAGAGAAAATTTTGAGTTTTATTCCTATAACATAGTGTAATTAATTTGTAAAGTTATGTCTAAAACGGACAAAACCACGACAATCGCACCAAAACCGCTGGACGTATTTTAATGAAATTGACACCATCTCAAAGACAATTTAATTATCTACATTTTGATCTGAGGCTTATTTTTTTAAAGTAATAGTACAAAAAATTACAAAATTTTGGGTCGCGCGGGTGTGAAACGAGTACGCGTTTTGTTCCCTCAAGGTCGTTGGCGTTTGTCGTCGTCTTTAGCAGTCGGTTTATTTTTATTTTTTGAATTAACTTTTTTTATTTATAAGTTTTAAATTAACAAATTTTTGTTTTTCGAATTAGTTACATGTAGGTAAACATATAATGTTATATATTTTGGAAATCACCTCATAGAACCCTTTATTTGATACCCCTCACGATGGGATAAAAAGAAAAAAATGGGCCTCCACAATATGGCGCCCAAAAGCCGCCATTTTTCTATTTTACAATTTCAATGCAGCCAGTGACACTCGCAAGGTTAAGACGAATCGATTGACGTAAGAATAATCAAAATCGACCAACGCGTTTGGTCTCTAGAACGCCACATAAGAACATACATAGACTGATAAACACATTACCCATCTTCGGCAGTCGGTTAAAAAGTACCTAAGATACCTACTTAGTTAGGCATTGTTACTGTTTACAGCACGCCGTCAAAACATAGTGTGGTAAACCTCCATTACTTTGAACTTCACAAGTCCCTGAAAACAATGATTAATTAACAATATTTCCCCCATGGAATCGTTTGACATTTATCCTAATTATATTTGGCGTGTTATAGGTAGGTTACCACAATATAGGTGGTACTTTAATTATAACTGAAATATAATAACTATTGACTGATATAAAGAGGAAACTTTTGTTTAAAATGGTATTGTTTTGACAAACAATAAGGATTTTTCGTTTCGTTTACCCTAAAGTTTTCCTTGATTTTAATTGTTATCAATAACTAGCTTATATGGTATGTAGGTACCTAAAAGGTATATAGCAACTATCTGGCTTATATTTTTAACCCCCGATGCAAAAACGACGCGGGGTGTTATAAGTTTGACGTGTTTGTGTGTGTGTGTGTGTGTCACCGTAGCTCTCATGGCACCGTAACGGATGAACCGATTTCGATTTATTTTTTTAACCGACTTCAAAAAAAGGAGGAGGTTCTCAATTCGTCGGAATCTATTTTTTTTTAAAGAATCACTGAAGACTTATGGGGGATATCCGTTAGGGTTCTTGGAGATATTATTGACTCAATTGCTCCTGTCCTAACAGGCATATCCAATCAATGTTTGGACAGCGGCACGTTTCCCGACTTAATGAAACACAGTAAAGTAGTACCAATTTTCAAATCAGGCTGTAAGAGCGATCCCTCTAATTATAGACCTATATCCGTGCTACCAGCATTGAGTAAAATCTATGAAAAAATCATGCTGGACCAGATGTTGTCTCATTTCAATTCAAATGGGATCCTGCATAGTCAGCAGTTTGGTTTCACGAAAGGTAGGTCGACAACGGACGCGGGAGTAAAACTCATCAGCCACATCTTGGAATCTTGGGAGAAGTCCCAGGATGCCATTGGAATTTTCTGTGATCTGTCAAAAGCGTTCGACTGCGTCGACCACAACACACTGATCTGTAAATTACAACACTACGGAATTTGAGGACAAGCTGCTGATCTTGTGCTTTCCTATTTATCAAACAGACAACAAAAAGTAAATGTTAATGGGGCGACGTCCTCCGGGTCTCTAGTCAAAATGGGCGTGCCCCAAGGTTCAATTCTCGGCCCTTTCCTTTTTCTTGTTTACATTAATGATCTCCTTTTTATGATGGCCAAATTATCGGATATAATTCTATTTGCTGATGATACTTCGCTAATTTTTAAAATAGATAGGAAAGATACGGATGTCTTACATGTCAATGAAAGTCTAATTGTTCGCTCGGAATCTCTTTTTTTTTTACCTTTGTATAGATTTTTTTACCGATTGTGAATGTGTGAACATTGTAGGCTTTCTAGATTTCTAGATGATTGTTAACATTTGTTAACTTTTTATTTCGTACATTATTTTTTTTTGTTTGTTTTTTTTTTCAATTTCGTACGGTTTATTGTCGGGCCTACGTTGTTCCCCCATACGTACTAATGCTGTAACATGGAAATATTGTAAACACAAAAAAAAGAGTAACCATGGAGTTTCTTGCCGGTTCTTCTCCATAGGAAACGACTCAGCCGAACCGTGCACCTTTTGTCGACGTTTTATAAGTGCCCATGTACGCCTATGTAAAATAAAAAATATTTGATTTTGATGATTTTATGTATGTTCCCCGATTACTCAAAGACGCCTGGACCGATTTCAAAAATTCTTCTTTTGTTTTGAAGGGTATACTTCATAGTTGGTCCCATAGTCATCAGATCAGGATCTGATGATGGGATCCTAGAGAAATCGAGGGAACTCCTCAAATATTAAAGGCATACATATAGCGATTTTGGTATTTTCATCAACAATGCAATCATTTGCACTCAGAAAGTATCAATTGGTGAAGTGGAACTAATGAAGAAGACCACAGATGGCCACTGGAACTCCTAAATGCTAAGTATGTCATGGGTATAAGATATCTCGAATAGTTAACCGACTGTGATGAAGCAAATACTTATAAATAAATAGTACTGATGAAAATGGTACCATCCAACTGATCTGATGATGAAGCCGGAAAGTAAGGCACTGGAACAATGTATCCTAGTCGTGTTTGGGTTTATTGGAATCGTCATGAGATGTTCTTTGGATATAAATGATCATCATGTTAATTGGAGATACCTAACAAAACTAAAATGAGAAAAACAAAAAACTCAAAAAAAGTTTTGTTTTGTTTGAAAGTTGAATTTGTCGAGATTGTTCTTAGCTACGATTGATTAACATGGGTTGACCCGTTCAGAAGTTATCCGCATTTTACTCTTTGAATCTGATATAAATTTTCGCAAGATATCATGTCATAATTAAGTGTTTCGATAGGTTGTTTATTGAAGCGTGTCTACTACTGGGTATATTAAATTTAGTTTAAAAAGCATTATATAGAAATAAAAATTTAAATTTTTGTGTCGGGGCTTTTTTAAATTTTAGATTTAGAATACGTCCAGTTAGTCCATAAAGTAAGTGCCTAACTTTTTATATAGCAACGTGAGTGCATCTAGTAACGTGGGGAGAGCGTTTTTTTTAAATCCTAAACATAAGTTTCAGGTGTTCCATGTTGCAAATTCTTTACAGAATACACTACGTTGGGTTAACAGCCCAAAAAGCGATTTTGAGAAACCGGGGGTCAGTGTTACCATGGTATTCTGGGTTCAAATGCATAGCGTAAGTATAGTCAGCGTATATTGTGCCCACTGTTGGGATATAGGGAGCAATATACATTATGCAAGCTTCAGCTCTGTGAGAGGGAGCCGATTGTAATCCACCACAAGGGCTCAGTGCGGTTTGGTGGATGACACATATCTTCGAATTTTTGGTTCAGCCTAGGACATACCGATGATTTTCTTCATCGTTTTAAAGCAGGTGTATAAAATAACACCAATTAATGTTCGTGTCTGGCTTCGGTACGACCTACCTACATACAACTAATTGCATTCACCACTGGGCCACAACTTAATTTAAAACAGACATGACTATTTTATTCCAACAAGTGGTCAAGTTTGGGTTTTGAAATCCTTCACCAAAACTGAGTTTTCCTATAATAACCAATACACAACAAATATTTTAAAAGACAATACCTAATGAAAGTAGTGTTAGGTACCTACAGTTAAACTCAGGGACATTTGCGTAAAGCACCACAAAATTATCAGCTCAGGCATTTAGGTATTCCACACAATAACCACACAGATTAACGTCGTCAATAACAAATACATTTTATTGCAACGATCGGAAAAACCCATTGCGACCGCCATCTTTGTCCGCGACTAGTATTTCTTGACCCGCGTGTTGTGAGGAGAGTGAGAAATTATCAAGCATTCGGCAGCGCGTTAGGGGTCTTCGTACATTGGATATGTGAAGTTTGCTCAACAGTGTTGCGTGAACGGAGAAAGTTTGCATTTGCATTGGGTTGTCAATTGTGAATATTGTAAAGGATATTATTATTGTTAAGGTCAATGATCTCTTAGCAGGATAATTCTGAGAAAATATTGCAAAGTTTTTCAGTCAGAGAAGTGAGTATTTTCCTGTAAAATGGGCATTGACCCTGGATAAAAAAACAATAGGTAGGTAGGTACCAAAATCAATACGAAAAAATATGCCTGACTTGATTTACTTTAATGGTAAATTGAACTAAAAAGTCGCTAATCCTGAAGATCTTAATAAGGCTAATGGGACAAACTATTTAAACGCGCTCGGTAGAATCAAGTTTCATTACTTATAAATTTAAACCAAGTTGAATAAACATATTTGACTTTGACTAAATTATTGCATTGTCATCGGTCCTTGATAAGTGTGCAAAGTTGCAAATCAATCCCACGTTTTGAAGGGGGTGAAAATCACGTTCAAAGATTCCGTTACTTTGATACATAGTTACATACCAAGCTATTAGCTTGTTAAAAAGGTCTTGCATGGCTTTATTTTTTAAACTGGTGCAAAAGAACCAAAAAACAGTTGATCCAGGCTGTTCAAAATGATTAAGTTCTTCATAATAATTATCCTACCAATATTATAAATGTGAACGCTTGTATGTTTGTTAATCAATCACTCACATCTCACCAGCTGAACGGAGTTTGCTGAAATTTGGGGCACGGATAGACTACGATCTGGTTTAGGACATAAGATACTTTTTACACCGATATAACGTTCACTAGGGATAATTTCCGATACTAACGCGGACGAAGCCGTGGGCAGAAGCTATAATCTATAGCAATATTATATAGAGAAAAGATTTTTTTGTATGTTTGTTTGTTTGTACCGAATAGGCTCCGAAACTACTGGACCGATTTAAAAAATTCTTTCACCAATAGAATGCTACATTATTCCTGAGTGACAAAGGCTATTTTAGAATCCCGAAAGCGGGTTCTGTGGGGGTGGGCCACGGGAGCGAAGCCGCGGGGAACAGCTAGTTTAGTATAATGTAGAAAAACCTTCGGTAACTTCTAATTCCATCTACTACTACAACAGGTGATTGCCATAATCTCAACAGCCCACAAAGGCTAGGTGCACAAAGGCTACCTTATCAACTAATTCCGAGAACCACCGAGGAACTAACGAAGCTAAACAAAGGCTTTATCACGAGGCACCTCGTACGAGGTAGGAAGTAGACTATTGTCAAAGCTAACGTTGACTCACTGCTGTGATACTGTGTTCACTAGAACAGGCCTGTGTTTACTTAATTAATTCACTAGCATATTATAATTATTATCAGAAGCAGCAAATATTGTTTTGTTATTCATAAGTATTTTTAGATCAGTGTCATAGTCTAGTGGTGGAAGGAATTTTGAGCGTGAGAGCGTGGGTCCGATTGGTGTGCGACGGTTCCGTATCTAAAGCGTTTGTGACCCTTTACCCCCAGGGTTTCTAGTTATAGGTCACTAGCGTTTCCCCCGGTTTCGCTCCCAAGTACACAGGGAACTTACATTTTTCCGCGAAAAAAGTTACCTTTGACGCTCAGCGACAGTGTATCTTTCTATACAGAAAAGATATTCATAATTGGACTTCTTCCAGAGATACCGTGAAACATGCCATCTTTGCCCACATTATTCAAATAATTAAATTTTTAATACGATTTTTCTATGGAGACGTAAGTATTTTACTTCATCAGTTACAACTGTAAGATCGTGTGCATGTGTTAATATAGCTAAATATACTATTAATCAACATTTAATTCAATATTTGTTCGATTTTGTTGGCGGGCAAAGTTATCTGGACTTTTAGCCAACTTTTCCCACATTGATTTTTGACGCAAATATGGCCTTTATGCAGATGACATAAAAACCAGTACAAGAACTTTGGTAAAGATGGCGTTTACTTTATGAATGAAATCGACATTATAAAAAAAATCTTGCTAATACGACTGGGCAATGTTATGCTGTTTTTTACTAAACTTTGCCCGCAAAAATACACACCTCTGTGCCTAACTCGACGAGTTCCAACAAGTTACTAAGCGAAGTTAGCAACAAACACGTTAGTCAGTATTGCTATACATATAAATTATAACCTACTTTATATCACAGCCAATCAATGTTGCCAATTTATTAAGATATGTTTGCAAATCAATAAATTGAATTTTGGGCAAAGTTTCCCTTGGGGGCAATTTTGCCATGTTTCACGGTAATCTAATGTATGTCTGTCTATCCTTCTGCCACAAGTTCACAACTCACAAGGCTCTATCTCAATAAACAAATATACCTATGAGGCTATGAGTGAGATTTTCGGTATAACAAGAAACTTGGAAATGAACACAAAAGAAGACTATAGATATAGTTATTGAAACCCCTAACATATACACGCAGATAGCCCAACACCCTTTTGAGTATGTTCAGCAATAAAAAATATTTTATTCATCATCATCATCTGCCTAGCCTTTTCACAACTATATTGGGGTCGGCTTCCAGTCTTACCGGATACAGCTAAGTACCAGTGTTTTACATGGAGCGACTGCCTATCTGACTTCCACAACCCAGTAACTGGGTAACACGGTACCCCTTAGCAAGACTGGTGTCAGATCTCAAGCTTCTGACTATCCGTAACGACTGTCAAAGATCTTCAAATAACAGCCGGGACCAACGGCTTAACGTGCTTTCCGAGGCACGGAGGAAACTCGGTATGTTGAAAAGGTCACCCATCCACGGACCGACCTCGTCAAGCGTTGCTTAACCTTGATGATCGACCCGTGCGGCTGTTATTATTTAGCCACGAGCTCCTCAATAAAAAATATTTTATTAAAATACAAAATATGAGTTGAATGAAATTCCAAGATATGTATTTATACATTGGTGGGTAGGTGAATATGAATGGCGAAAGCATCACGCGATCAAAAACAGCCATACCTAACTAGCTAGTATTCTTGAATAATAATAAATATGCATAAATAATAAAATACATACCTACTTGTAACCACAAACACGTGATGAACTGTGAAGCGTGAACATGTTTTTTGCGAACATCTCTGAATAGAACTAAAGTACCACTATTGCAGTGTGCGTTTTTTTTCCAACGATGAAGTAGAGGGCGCCATTCAGCAGCCCTAGGTAGATTTCCAGTTCTTTTAATTATGTTATCTAGGCTTCCAGGATCCTTTTTAGGTGTCCGTTCCTCAAAAGAAAAAAAGGAACCCTATACTCAGGTCTTCAACTCTTGGAGCAGTAAAAAATCAAACTTCTAGAACATCGGAATCAAAATATACTGCGGTTTATGTCGCAAATTTGACAAAATCGCAAGGCAATCAAAACATATAGATAGATTACTGCCGTGACCTAAAATCATAAAATTTGGTAAGAAGCAATGTATATAGCACAAGTAAAAGAAAAATTCAGAAAACCGTAAATTTGTACCAAAAAAAAAAAAAAACTGACCGTAAATGTCGATGTGTTGTCCAACGGCAAAGTTAATCGTGTTGTGTCCCTTAATCCAGTTTATTTTTTCGTAAGAGCAATGTGTGCTTTCATTGTTTATGAACTTCAGTAATGTTTTTTTTTAGAATTATGTACATTTAAACATATAAGTGTTATATATTTTTGAAATCATCTCTTAAAACCCTTTATTTTGATACCCCACACGATGGGTTTGAAAGAAAAAAAATTTTTTTCTTCCACAAAATGGCGCCCAAAATCCGCCAATTTTAAAGTAGCCAGCCAGTGACACTCGCAGGGTTAAGACGAATCGATTGACGTAAGAATCATCAAAATCATCGGCCAACGCGTTTGGTCTCTAGAACGCCACATAGGAAAAATAATACATACATACCTACATACATAGACTGATAATCACATTACCCTCCTTCGGCAGTCGGGTAAAAAAATACAAATTGTCAATTAGCCCTTCAATAAAGGCCTTGTATTAAGCAGTTTATTAACTTTTTATGCCCGAATCTCAAACCTTTTCAAAGTGTTTATTAAAACTTCTGAAAACAAAGAAACAGACAAAAATCGTTTGATAACTAATTTGTTTACTCTGAAACCAACACAATGCAAGCTAAATCCAAACTTGACATTGACTTCAAGTCAATGATTTTATCTACAAAGTTACTCCATCGACCTCGGCACCAATGCCAGACAAATCCGAGCGAATGTGATAGCCATTTTGTAGTTTCAGCAAAATAAACCTTAAGTTTAACATAATAGCGTCGCAATTAGCTTGGCAATGTAAATATTTAAAGCTCTTTCATTGTCAAAGTGTACCTCGCCTTTAATTTATAGTCATAAGGATCAAAATCGTTTAACGTATTTGGGTAACACTGGCAAAGTTAAAAAAGCCACCAAATTTTATTTCGACCTTATGGCGATCGAAATAAGGTTTTTAGAACTGAAAAATTAATTTTGGCAATTAGTTGTGGGTGTGACTGTGTTGTCTAAAAAACGTTTGTTGATTGTTTTTTTTTAATTTTTTTTTGAAGTCAGAGTGGCTTTTATATCTAGAAAGATGATGGCGGCAAGCTAGTACAATCTATATTCCAAGTCATGTCCTCCAACTCTACTCCACCTCAAAACAGCAAATAGTTAGCTATTTGTAGACCTTAATAATTCAAGGGTCGTCATGGCGACTGAATTGAGTGCAGGTCCTTCAAACTGACTTGGAATATGAGCCTTCATCCATAGCTTGACTTTGCCCACAGCTGGGCACAGGTCTTTCGTTTCTTTAGCCAATACCCACAATTATGTCAATATACGCAATAATGTCGTCTGCCCATCTGGCTGCCGGACAACCAACATTCCAAAAAAGAAAAAGCCACTGCTGAACTTAGGCCTCGCCCAAGTGTCGCCATAATGACCGCTCCCGTGCGTCTCGCATCCAGTGGACATCTGTCCACCTAGTGGGAGGCCTTCCAACGCTACGTCTTCCGGTTCGCGGTCGCCACTCCAGAACTTTTCGGCCCCATCGACGGATGGTCGTAGTAATGTGCCCTGCCCACTGACGACACGGTTGGCGCAGTCGTTGAGCGATCGGCTGCTGCACTGCATGTCGCGGGTTTGATACCCGCACGGAACCAAATAAGTTTGTATGGCCTTCAGATAATTGTACCGGATCTGGGTGTTATGTATGTGAGTTTAAATGTTTGTAAACGCACCCACGATACAGGAAAAAAAAAACCTAGTGTGTAGAAGGAGCAGTGGTGGCCCAGTGGTAACGGCCGCGACTTACAAGTTGTAGGTCGTGGGTTGGAACCAAGGCAGGCGCTTTACAGGCAAAGTAAGTTAAAAAAAAATTGTGTCTTTGTTTCCTCTAATACCGTGTGTCAAAATACACTGGGCATTCCATACACGTTGCTTTCAAAAGTTGAGAAGTTTTTTACATCAATACTCAGTACATATCGGTACTAAGTACGTGCGTTCTGTAACTATTATTATAAAATGCTCATACCAGTTATGTTAATTCGAACTTACACAATATCTGACTCACCTAACGTATAGATAAATAAATGCGGTGTAAAAAACACGTTATTATTATGTCATGTATTTAATTAAATCACTATCATACTCGTATTACGACAGTGAATGGCTTTTTCAAAGTAAGTGACGTATTTTTCTTTGAATGAAACGGTGTTATATTTATTTGCCTATATAAGTGTTTAATTACTTGGGATTTTACTGGCTTTACTATTTATCTCTGGTTATCCTGTTTGAAATGTTACACCATCCATAGTGCCTACACTACACAGAGGGTAATTGCCCTTAAATTAACACTGAAGAAAAGGGATAACCCAAGGGTTTTGTAAAATAAATTTTAAGCAATCTTTAGTTATTAGAAAATAAGCTTTAATCACTACATAATCATCAATCAATATCAATACACATCATAAATCTGTAGAAAAGTCGTTTTTGTACATCGAAAATATAAAAAATAACCAGGGTGTTACAGGATAACCAACAGAACCCATTTTCAGCATTATTGGAATTTTTGTCTGTTTATCTGTTTATTTGTACACGCATCACGTAAAATGTACAAAAAATGCGTAACTTGAAGTATTACTTAGTTTTTGTTTCATCGCAATCGGTTCACTCTAGCAAAAGTTAGATGAATTTTAAGTTTTCAAGAAGTAAAATTATCACAAGACACGCAATTATGTACTCGGCCAGTTGAACTCGATATTCGATAGATGGAGTTGAAAAAATTGGTAGGTAGGTAGGTAAGTATGGTAGGCAGTCTGTTGCCGGGAGAGAAGCCGCGGGCACAGCTAGTTATAAAATAAAGTCCCAAAAACTACTGAACGGATTTTCATTCGGTTTTCACCAATAGAAAGATTGAAAAACGTGGCAAGTTTTTGTGTAAGTACAATAGGTCTCGAGCGAAGCCGTGGCGGGTCGCTAGTAAAATAATATAAGACTAGCAAACAGCAAAACTCTGTTTTGTTGTTAGACTATGTTCGTAATTCCCAATAATATCGAAACCACTGTTAACTAAAAATGTTTTTCAGTGAAGAAGGACATTACCTTTTTGTGACTGAACTGACTGTGGAGAACGGAGGGTTATGTCGGAATCCTACCGACTAAAACCTTGCAGTTTCTACCACCACCATGAGTCCGTGACCTCCTGGGATACAATTAAAGAAGGTAGCTGCTAAATTATAAGATTCAATTTCACTACTTCCTGCATCGCTCTATAAATCCTTCTCATGATCTTTACTCAAGAAGTCAAGACTCATCGTTATCACTGTACCATAAACAACATCACAAAAGCGCAAAAAACGGTTCTTTTTTTATTCGGTACTAGCGGATGCGTCGCGATTTCACCCGCGTAGTTCCCGTTCTCTTGGGAATACAGGGATAAAGAGTAGCCTATGTCACCCGGGGATAGTGTAGCTTCCTAACAGTGAAAGAATTTTTGAAATCGGTCCGATAGTTTTTAGGTTTATTCGTTACATACAAATAAACAAATCATTCCTCTTTATAATATTAGCATAGACTAACAGGCTTATGAAAATGACAGACAACCTGTCCTTAGATATAAAATTAACAGTGTCTTCAAACGGGAAAATGTTAATTAAATCATACAAACACGCAACTTGTCATGTTACTGCGAAAAATCCTTGAAAATATTGATAAAAAAACACAGACAGACACCTCTCACGCTTCCTATTTGTTCGACAACATGTAATTTGATTTTAGTGAGTTTGAAAATAGGACAGGAAAATTTTGAACACCTACTTACAAAAAAGTTTTTATAATCGAGTCACAAACTCATGATAAATTGATATTAAACTAAAACATGGACATTAAGTCCGCCTCTGTAGGTTTATGTGCTTAAAGTATTAAATAAATAAAAATATATTTACTTCTGTAATGTGTTTATCAGTCTATGTATGTATGTTTGTTCCTATGTGACGTTCTAGATAACTAACACGCTGGCCGATTTTGATGCTATAGTGCTTGCCAAACTTCTGGGCCGCCCTGAAGTTGGCTTGCCGATGCGCAAGGCACAAAAACTGGAAAATAGAAAAATAATTATTGAAAATAGAGAAAAATAAATTGGAAAATAAAGCTTTTGGGCGTCATATTGTGGGAGCTCAATTTTTTTCTCTTCTCACCATCGTGTGGGTCATCAAAATAAAGAAAAAATAAATCCGACTGTTTAAGAAGCTAACTAAAAAGACAACACGACATGATTTTCTTCTTGTTTACGTCTTTTTAGTTCGCTTCTTAAGACGACGACTAACGCCAACGACCTTGAGGGAACAAAACACACTCAGAAAAAAAAAAACACTCAGATCAAAATGTAAATAATTAAAACGTCTTTGAGATGGTGTTGATTTCAATAAAATACGCTCAGCAGTTTTGGTGTGATTGTCGTGTTTTTGTCCGTTTTAGACTTAACTTTACAAATTAATTACACTATGTTATACGAATAAAACTCAACATTTTCTTAGATCAAATTATTAAGAAAATGGTCTAATGTAACATATATTTTTTCCAAAAAATTACGACTAGCCGTTTAGACGTGATTCTCATTTTAAAATTAGCTACTCAAGGGAATCGGCGCCTTAAGCAAGCAGCTTGGGTAATTTTAATTTTTTGAATTAACTTTTTATTACGCCCGACTACGAGCAATACGTGGCGTTGTTCCTAATCAGCATAGCGTCCCTGTTATTGGTCAGGAACTCGGGACAACAAAACCTGACATTGGTTGGGACAACTAATCTTACAAAGGTGTATGTATATATAGACTTTGAGCCGATCCCATAGTTGGGCAAAGACTAGGCCTGATGATGAGTGTAGTTCTGTATCATCCACCGATCCACATCCTGCAGGACTTATGTATTTGTCGCGGCCGCTCATATTTGCGACTCTGTCCGCCCACCAAGTGACTTCGGGAAAGACGGTGGCACAGTGATCGCGTGCTGCCGTGAATTGCGAACCTCGGGGGAGACCGTCCTTCAGTCTCCCCAAGGACGTAACAGGCCATAACAGGCGTTACATAGACGGGTCTCCGGGGTGGTTTTAAGAGGTAACGGAGGTTCCATGTGCTGATGATGATCATCATCATCATTCAGCCAAATGACATCCACTACTGAACACAGGCGTCCCCTAGGTTTCACCACATCAACCGTTCCCCTGCTTCTCTCATCCACCTGATGCCAGCAACCTTAACCAAGTCATCGGTCTACCTGATAGGAGATCTTACAACGCAGTGTCTTCCTTTGATGGTGATCACTGGGATGGTTTTACTGAGGTAAAAATCCCAAACTCCCCGCCTAATATCCAGGCGCCTTTGAAGGTAACCCCTCCCCCCCTCCCCTCCCCGATAACTCAAAAAAACCGGCCAAGTGCGAGTCGGACTCGCGCACGAAGGGTTCCGTTCCGTTATCGCCAAAAACGGCGAAAAATCACGTTTGTGGTATGAGAGCCCCGCTATATTTATTTTATTCTGTTTTTAGTATTTGTTGTCATAGCGGCAACAGAAATACATCATCTGTGAAAATTTCAACTGTCTAGCCTGGTGACAGACGGACAGACAGATAGACGGATCGTGGAGTCTTAGTAATAGGGTCCGGTTTTTTCCCTTTGGGTACGGAACCCTAAAAAGGGCCTGTGTGATTACGCCCAATGTCTATCAATGCCTACCTGACTCTTTTCACTAAGAATAGGCTGATTGTGTTATGTTTTTACTGAAGAATTCCAATGATAACGTTATCACAAAACAATTCGTCGGCACGAAGAACAAAGAGCACTATCTCGGACGAACAAACAGACACGTTTCAAGCGAAGCGAGCAATCTTATCAAATCTCGCGAATTCCGGGAAAGTTGCCTTGTTGGCCTGCTCCGGTTAAACGTTTGCTTTATAAGCTAAGTCAATATTAACTGGTGCAAATTACTGGAATTGCTTGCTTGGAATTTAATTTTTCGTTGAAAGAGTAAGACAGGTTTAGGGGTATTCCAGTTTCAGCCATATTTTTCACCTATCTAAGTAGTTACTCGGAACTATCGGACACACCTATAAAGCTACTTAACTTCAACAAGGTAAAGACGTAACAATACTGTAACGGACGCATGGCTTTGTACGTTGCGTGGTGATTTTTTAGCATAAGGGCTTCCCACGTAGACCTATAACGGTGTTTATGGCGAACATGTGTTTGGGTCTTTTTAACGAATCTTTGAATGAAGCAATAACCCTGACCGTTGTCGGCATTTTGTAAAAATAAAGAAACAATCCATGTTTAATGGCTCCGTAACGGTGAACGCCTTGTTTGTCAAAGGTTTACCGCTTTGAAAAATAAATAACTATAAATGCTTATTGTCTGCAGACCCGTACGCCGCCTTAATAAAACCTTGAATGGACTATTGTTGTTATCCCAAAACACATTACCGGGGTCTGCGTGAGAAAATATGATATCCCGTTAGTTAGTGTAAATTTCTCTTTTCGTGGTACTAAAAAATAACACGTGAATGTTAAAATATAATTGATGTAGGTTCCATGTGAGTTCTAAAGTATGAGTACAAAACATATGAGAACTACTGTAATACATATAAGAACTAGAGAAAACGTAGATAATTAGGTAAGATTATGCATGTTTTGATAGCTCATAAGTAGGGAGGAATCTAGGTTAGATAAGATTTTTGTGTTGACCTTTTTACAGCTTTATATGTTTCCTAGGTAGAATTAAGTATGTAGATTAAGGAAATGTATAATTTGTGTAGATTTAAGTAAGATAATATTGATAATTACGGCATTTCTATGACGCCATACCCGAGCGCCATTGAGAGAGAGGGGCGCCATTGTTCGCGCCTAGCGGTCTGAGTATAAAGGTCGGACCGTTTGGAGGCAGAGACACAGTCGGACACAGTCAGTCTTCAGCTCTACAATTGTAATAACATACAGTTGTAATAACAATAAGGAATAAAATTGAAGATACGAATCACGACAGTATTTTCATTCTTCCAACGAACAACCAAATACAGTCCACTTCAGTCTGGTCCTACGAGCTCGGATAAAGAACCAAGAACCAGCGGCAACCAGGCCCACTACAGTCTGGTCCATCAAGCAGCGGATACAAGAACGAAGAACCCGCTGCAACCAGAACCACTGAGCTGCAGACGAAGTACGAAGATCTGCGGCAAGAGCGAAGAAAGGAAACCGGCTGTCACCGAGCCGCAGACGAAGTAAGAAGATCTGCGGTAAGAACAAAGCTGTACGGAACAGGACCGGTTTCGAACCTAACCGGTCTTGAACCTGACCGGCTTAAACACAACTGAACCCGACCGGCTTACCGAACCGAGCCGACCGGTTTCACCTGAAGTACCGAACCGAAGAGGTACTAACCCGCCTTGCCAAACCGAACGTGCGGCTATACTCAAGATGGTGTTCACAAGGAGCCAGGGAGACGCAACCGAGATAGAAGAACAGCTACGCATCCAAGAACAGGAAGCGCGACGCGTCCAAGAAGAGGAGGCGCGCCGCCAGGAAGCGGAGCTGATCGAACGGGAGCGAAGAAGAAGACTCTCACCGGACCCACCAGCATCACCATTTCCGAGAATGGCACACAACAGCGCAGCGGGGCCTTCCAGTGCACAGACGACAAACACCGCGATCCGACAGCGAATGACGTCACCGACCAGGACAATGAGGTCGCAACGGTCGACGACAAGCGTCACAACAAGGCTACGGATAGCGGAACTGGAGGCTGCAGAGAAGCTAGCAGCCATCCGGACCCAGCAACTGGCACTGGAAGAAGAGCTAGTCAAGAAGAGACTAGCAGTGGAGGTGTCAGCGATCAATGATGAAGAAAGCGTACAAGAGGAACAAGAGCCCTCTCGTCCACGCGAAGAGCCTCATCAAATGGTGGATGAATGGCTGAGGACGAACCCCCTCAACTCACGGGGGGAGGAGGGACCAAGAGAATCCAAACAGATACGCTTCGTGTCTAGAACGAGATCGCCGACCCCCACAAGAGCAAAGGACAGCATTGAGCACTTGGCAGCAACACTAGAAAAAATGGCCCGACCTAGGCCTAGGCACACGGAGCTACCTACATTCTCCGGAGCGGCCAACGAGTGGCTGCCATTCAAGGCGGCTGTACGAGATTCGACAGATATGTACCAGGTTACAGCAGCCGAGAACGTACAAAGGCTGAGAAGCTGCCTCAAAGGAGAAGCAAGAGACGCCGTGGCCGCCCTTCTACATACGGCCACTGATCCAGGCGTCATTATGAAGACTCTTGAGCAGTGCTTCGGTCGACCGGAAGTCATCATCGACCGGGCACTGGATGACCTCAAGAAGCTTCCAAAACCTGGTACATCGGCCACAGAACTCAACAGTTTCGCTGTCAAGCTACAGAACATAATTTGCGTACTGCAAACAATCGATCGAAGAGGTTACTTGTTCAACCCTTTTATGACCCGGGAAGTACTGGACAAGCTCAGCCCGCATCTCCGATCCCGCTGGTGTGACTACGCCTACGATCAAGAAGGGACAACGGATCCGGAAATCGTCGTGCTGTCACGGTTTCTAATGCGAGAGGCGGACCGAGCGTTACGATATACGTACGCTCCGTCTACAAGCGCCGCCGCACCGAGAAAGGAAACTCGACCCATCATGACACTCAAGAAGAAGGCGAGCGTGTTCACTACGACCGAGGGAAGGGAAGAAGAAAAGGACAAGTGCCCTAAGTGCGAGCAAGCCCACCTGTTGACGCGGTGTCCGCAGTACAAGGCGCTAACGGTAGAGCAGCGATGGAGCTTTCTTAAATCTAATAAGATTTGCTTCAAATGCGCCCAGAAGCAACACAGGCGCATAAGTTGCAAGGCGCAGCTGTGCGGCGTGGATCAATGTCGCCGCCCGCATCACGCGACGCTCCATCAAGCGGTACGCGAAGCGCAGACGGAAGACATGGGGAAGGCTGAACCACGGAAGGAGGAAGCGGTCCTGTCTGTGGCTACCCAACCCGCTACCGGGCCACGGGCAGTCTTGCTCAAGATGTGCCCTGTCATCGTGTCCGGACCACGGGGGGAGGTCAAGACCTACGCACTCCTAGACGAAGGGGCCACGATCACCCTAGTGGACGAAGCACTGGCGGCGAGCGTCGGGGCAGAAGGGCCATCACGGCCGCTCCACCTGAGCGGGGTCAACATGTCGCAGCGAGATATGGGCAGCCAAGTAGTGAATATCAACGTGAAGGGACTGAAGAGTGACGAAAGCTACAGGGTCAGAGCAAGGACCATGAAGGATCTCCGGCTTCACCAACAGTCCATTCCCGACACGCTGCTGGATTACGAGCACCTGAGGGACCTGACCCCAGAAGAGGTGTGCTACGAACTGGCGCGCCCCGGGCTTCTAGTGGGTACAGACCACTGGGAGTGCATCGTGTCCCGTGAGCTCCGAATCGGCGGCCCTAACCAACCGGCAGCATCAAGAACGCAACTCGGATGGGTGGTGCACGGAACCGCACCACGCAAGACCATCATCAAAGAAGGGAACGTGCTGCATGTATACGAGCCCAACCGAACTACGGGTGCATGCAGTCAGGAACTCCACGACTTAGTCGAAGCCCACTTCAGGATTGACGCGCTCGGCATACAAGGAAGGCCGAGAGTCAAGGCGAGCGATCAACGGGCCATCGACATAGTCGGAAGGACAATCAGGAAGATTGACACCGGGTACGAGGTTGGGCTGCCATGGCGACGAGACGAGGTCACTATGCCGCCTAGCTACAATCAAGCGTTCCGCCGGCTGAAGAAGATCGAGCAGAAGATGGACGCCAACCCACAGTTCGCGGCTGAGTATTCCAAGCAGGTTAACAACCTATTGGACAAAGGGTACGCGACGCCATGCGACGGGTCGGAGCGAGCGAGTGCCATCTGTTGGTATCTGCCACATTTCGCCGTGCAGAACCCGAACAAGCCCGGCAAACATAGGCTAGTGTTCGACGCAGCAGCGAAGAGCAACGGCGTCTGCCTAAACGACGAACTGTTGGAGGGACCCGACCTACTGCTGTCGCTGCCAGGAATCCTATTTAGGTTCCGAGAGAAGGTGGTAGCGATTACAGCAGACGTGCAGGAGATGTTCCTGAGAATCAGGATAAGGCCGGAGGACCAACCAGCGCAACAGTTCCTGTGGAGAGGTGACGACCGACAAGAGCCGCCGAGGAAATACAAGATGACCAGTATGCTATTCGGCGCCGCGAGCTCCCCGTACATGGCCCATTACGTTCGCAACCACAACGCGGACGTACATGGGCAGGAGTACCCGCGGGCGCTGGAGGCCATCAAAGGAAGTCATTACATGGACGATTTGGTGGCCAGCTATGAAGACGCTGAAGAAGCACGGAAGGCAGTAGAGGAAACCAGAGCAGTGCACGCGCACGCAGGGTTCACGCTGCGAGGTTGGAGCTCCAGCAACAAGACGGTGCTACGCGACGTGCCCACCGAGCTGCACGCCACCTCTCCTACACAATTGGGGGGTGAGCAGCCTGAGAGCAAGATTCTGGGGCTGCATTGGGACGCGGAGCGCGATGAGCTGGGGTTCAACACATCTATGAACCGAGTCCCGGCTGAAGTACGAGCGAGAACGCGCGCCCCGACTAAGCGTGAAGCCCTCAGCGCCGTGATGTCCATATACGACCCGCTTGGGTTGCTGAGCCACTACACAATACGATCGAAGATCATACTGCAGAGCTTGTGGCGCCTTCAGACGACGTGGGACGAGCAAATCCCCGAGGAAGAGAACGAGCTCTTCGCCTCCTGGCTCGCTCGCCTGACTGAACTCGCTCAGCTGCGACTACCGCGCTGTTACGTGACGCAAAAGTATGAACGCGTCGACTTACACATACTGTGCGACGCCAGCGAGCAAGCCTACGCAGCTGTGGCCTATTGGCGAATAAGAAACGTCGATGGGAGCCTGAACGTCGTGTTGGTGGCCGCCAAAGCTAAGGTGGCGCCTCGTCGGGCGCAAACTATACCGCGCCTGGAGCTACAAGCCGCAGTGATTGGAGCAAGACTCGCTGAGACGATAAGAAGGGAGCACCGAGTCATCATCGGCCAGACGACCTACTGGACCGATTCATCTACCGTGGTGCACTGGATCCATCACGACGTGCGACGCTACACGCCATTCGTCGCGCATCGGCTGGGAGAGATCGCAGAGTTGACCCAGAAAGAAGAGTGGCGTTGGCTGCCTACTGCGAGCAACGTAGCGGACGACGCCACTCGGCTCGTCGACACGCCCATATGCGCCACGGATAGATGGTTTCGAGGACCGGACTTCTTGCTCCTGCCAGAAGAGCAGTGGCCCACGACGTCGACGGATGACAAGGAGGACGAGGAGGTCCTTCACACGAGGGAAGAAACGGAGCGAGACAGCTGGCTACCGAACCCGGCCCGCTTCTCGAAGTATGAGGACGTGCGACCCATGCGAGTTGGCGACGGTGGCTACGCGAGTATCCGCCCACACGGGTACCTCGCGGCGAGCCACGGAACACATGAACACATGGCCGATGGAAATCGTCGAGCGCACGCATCGCGGACCGGATGGCGGCATCAGAGTCGTCGAGGTGCGCACCAGGACTGGCACCTTCCGACGCCCCGTGAGCAAGCTCGTCGTCGTGTCAACAAAGGAGGCTACGCGAGCTGCGCCGGGGGGAGAACTGTAACGGACGCATGGCTTTGTACGTTGCGTGGTGATTTTTTAGCATAAGGGCTTCCCACGTAGACCTATAACGGTGTTTATGGCGAACATGTGTTTGGGTCTTTTTAACGAATCTTTGAATGAAGCAATAACCCTGACCGTTGTCGGCATTTTGTAAAAATAAAGAAACAATCCATGTTTAATGGCTCCGTAACGGTGAACGCCTTGTTTGTCAAAGGTTTACCGCTTTGAAAAATAAATAACTATAAATGCTTATTGTCTGCAGACCCGTACGCCGCCTTAATAAAACCTTGAATGGACTATTGTTGTTATCCCAAAACACATTACCGGGGTCTGCGTGAGAAAATATGATATCCCGTTAGTTAGTGTAAATTTCTCTTTTCGTGGTACTAAAAAATAACACGTGAATGTTAAAATATAATTGATGTAGGTTCCATGTGAGTTCTAAAGTATGAGTACAAAACATATGAGAACTACTGTAATACATATAAGAACTAGAGAAAACGTAGATAATTAGGTAAGATTATGCATGTTTTGATAGCTCATAAGTAGGGAGGAATCTAGGTTAGATAAGATTTTTGTGTTGACCTTTTTACAGCTTTATATGTTTCCTAGGTAGAATTAAGTATGTAGATTAAGGAAATGTATAATTTGTGTAGATTTAAGTAAGATAATATTGATAATTACGGCATTTCTATGACGCCATACCCGAGCGCCATTGAGAGAGAGGGGCGCCATTGTTCGCGCCTAGCGGTCTGAGTATAAAGGTCGGACCGTTTGGAGGCAGAGACACAGTCGGACACAGTCAGTCTTCAGCTCTACAATTGTAATAACATACAGTTGTAATAACAATAAGGAATAAAATTGAAGATACGAATCACGACAGTATTTTCATTCTTCCAACGAACAACCAAATACAGTCCACTTCAAATACGAAAATGTTACAATAATACGTTTTCTCTATAAAATTTACGTGAAATAATTTCTATTAAAAAAACCGACCAAGTGCGTGTCGTACTTCGCAAAATTAAGTTGGTTGTAATAGGAAAAACCGGCAAAGTGCGAGTCTAACTATCGCAAAAAACGGAAAAAATCACGTTTGTTGTATGGGAGCCCCACTTAAATATTTATTTTATTCTGTTTTTAGTATTTGTTGTTATAGCGGCAACAGAAATACAGCATCTGTGAAAATTGCAGCTTTCTAGCTATCACAGTTCATGAGATACAGCCTGGTGACAGACGGACAGACAGACAGACTGACGGATCGCGAAGTCTTACTAATAGGTTCCCGTTTTTATCCTTTGGGTACGGAACCCTAAAAATTAAAAAAATTCTTGAAAAAGTATTATTTATGAATATATTGGTATTTTTTAGTAAAACATACGTAATAATAAACATTTTAACAAAACTTCAAGTTCATTGGTCAATGGGAAGTTTAAAAAATACTTCAAAACAAAATTTTGTGAAAACAAGCTAACTTTGATGGCTTCTCATGCCTTTATTTTCCAATATTTTTTAAAACAAAAACAGTACAGTCCTGTGTACTGTACTGTATGTATTGAGTAGATAAATACCTACTGTATATACAGTAGGTATTTATCTACTCAATGAGAAACTACGATACTCCACTCGATGGGGTAGGTAAAAAAAAATCACGTCCCCCTTTTGCTATATTACCCTTAAAAACATTTAAAAATATTATTTTTGTAAATTTTTATGGTTTGGGTCAATACAAGATGCTTATTCTGTTAACATTTGAAGACTTTAGCTCCAACCGTTTGGCTGTAAAAACCGTGTGACAGACGACGGACAGACAGACGGACACGTGAATGACAGCAATAGGGCTCTGTTTGGACCCTTCGGGTAACCCTAAAAAGCATTGTCGCTTTCGGGAGCCTTTACATTATTAACCCTTTTCCTGGGCACAATCTGACCGCAAAAATGTAGTATACTGATTTTTGTCTGCTTCGCGGACGATGAAAGCGGTAAGGTTTTTAACCTTAGTTATGACACGGTAGTTGAGAAGTGCTAGTTGCATGTTTACTGCTCGAGTCCTACAAAATGAGGACACAATTAGTCCAAGGCTGTCTGTTGATGCATTGATGCTTCAGCAAGCCGCCTCAGGTGTTGCACGTTGCACAAGAAAGCAGGAACATCTTTTCACCAAGTGAATGTCGGCCTATTAGAACCCTATTCTGAATACTGTCAACAATTGCTTTCAAAACATTTGTAAACTGATCACAAAGCTGTTGTCCTCGCTATTGTCTTAAGATATATTACGAATAAGGACATTATAATATTATAAGTCTGATCAGTGAAGGCGAACGATCAATTGCATGCATTATTAGTTTCTAAATGCATTCAGAAATACAGAATACATTTACTCGAGGTTATTTCACTTAAATAGGATCAGAGATCCTGATCTTGGGTTCTTTCTCACTTCTCCACAATGTGCCTATCTCTGTAACCTAGCATTTATACTTTGCAATGAGGTAGGTGATACTTTGTTAAAAGATAGCTTGATCTCTGCGACATATGTCAAACTGACGTATACGTTTTGTTAGCCTGTCAAGCGCTATTGTTACTCATAGATTTAGATTTTTTTTTGCTGTACATACTAAATCTATGTTGTTACTGCATTGATACTGACAGCTGTCGCAGAGATCAAGCTATCTTTTATGAAGTATATGTTCACATTGTGAAATGCAATAAATTAATTAAGTAACAATGGTGGTGGTATACAAACTGCACATCATAATTTTATGGGAGTGTATTCTTTGGCAGAATGAACGCAATATTATGTTGGATAATGTACAGGCTGCATCTGCAGTTATTTATTATAAGGATCTTGTGGAAACTAGAACAAAATTCTATGCGTTCAAGTGTTTTGCCATACCTATTAATGGAATCATATAACAGCTCACAATGTTGGACCCATTAATATTAATGCTAATTTTTATCCGTGGTGCTAGGCAACTGGGCTTATTCCAGAAATGGCTCTTTGTGCCTATTAGCCTTGTTTGTTCTATCGCCTGCTTGATATATATGGAGTGAAGTAGAAATTATGTTTTTCGTTGCGGGATTAATTCTCCGGAATTTCGTCAAATTTCATGTCCTCGACGCTTTTCTGGTGGTCGCCACTGTTGATTCTGGCTTTTAGGAGTTGCAGTGGTTTGGAAATAGTATGATGGGGTTGCAGGAAAAAAAAAATTAAACATTGCAGCGTAATTCTTTTGACAGCTCGCCCGCTCCCTTTCATTGACAACTGGTGGGTGACCATAAGCTCTTAGAGCGGTATCAATTTGATATCGAATAAGGGACAGATGTATATGACTTGTATACATCTGTCACTTACTCGATATCAAATTGATACCGCTCTAAGAGCTTATGGTCACCCCCCTGAACAGTATTCATTGCGTGTTTTACGCTGTCAAGTAAACGTCTTTTTGAACATATGAAGCGACGAATGCAAGCAAAGCACGCATGCGCCAGTTTTTAAGTTTAGCAATTATTAGGGTGCAGATGTATCGCAAGTAAATTAACGAAATACATACCAGGTTAAAATGTCTCATGTGCCTGTAAAACTGGCACCCATGCCCTGCTTCCAAGAAAACATCAACAGATGATACAGGTGATGCAGGCGAGCTCCTTCACAATGAGCCCTATAAGTAAACTTAAAGTTGTGTTTGTTGTTGTTGAATGTTGTTGTGTTGTTGTTGTGTACTGTTATGTGTGTGAGTAATATTTTCTACAACAAGGATTTTACTTGATTACAATCATTTCTCACGATTGTTCTAGGATATGAATAAGGACAACTGGTAGGTTCAGTGAAGGTAAACGCGAGTGGCGTCACAGGGCGGAACGCTGTTCAATTCATTGCATATCAATTTGTGCACACAGGTGGTCACTAAGAAAATTTACATACACACTTTTGGCAGTCGAAGATCTTATACAATTAATGCAGAGATCTTCAAAAGGAGCAAACTACAGTAACCATGTGCGGTGCGGGCATTTATTAAAAAACTATGAGATATCAATCTACCTAAACTTCTTCCAACTATGTTGGAGTCGGCTTCCACCTCCACAGGCCAGTAACTGGGTAACACGATACCCCTTGGCAAGACTGGTGTCAGATCTCAAGCTTCTGACTACCCGTAACGACTGTCAAAGATCTTCAAATGACAGCCGGGGACAACGGCTTAACGTGCTTGCCGTGGTACGGAAAAAGCCGACCTCGGCAAGTGTTGCTTAACTTTGGAGATTTACCCGTGTTTCTCTTATTTAGCAAAAATGAAAATAAAGAAACAAAAAGGATATGGAAAGGAAGGGAGAAGGGAGGGAATTTGTATTCTTCTCCTTTCTCTGCCAAATATTTGACATGTATATTATGTAGTATTATTATTAAGTAATATTATTTATGATATTTGGTACACTGACAGCCCTAAATTCTTCTCCTCTTGTTCAGTCCATCCAAAGGTTGTCTGTATGAGATTGCCTAGTGCAATAAGACCGCCCATTGTACACTTGTTTTTGTAAATGTTTGTCCTGTATGTTTTTGTGGTGTACAATAAAGTATTTAATAAAAAAAAAGGGTTTATTTGCCAGAACTACGCGTCTTCTAATAAAGCATATCCATCAGATATTAGTAAATATCTTGTAAAAGACTGGTTTCTAGTTCTTCCTTTGGCCCAATAATCAGCATTGCCATTTAACGTGGCAATTAGCAGTGCTGCAAGTAGTTTGCTTGTCAAACATTAAGTCAAGACCATTAACTGTAACAACCTATTAAAATCCCATGTTCAGCAATAATCTTTTACGTTTATGGTGCTCCCATAACGAAGCCCATCAACCACAAACAAAAACAATACAGATTGCGACATGCGACACAATGAAGTAAATACCAACATTACCAACTAGGAGCGCAATCAGTGCTGCCAACACCACACAAGGCAACTTGCCTCTCCGCATGAATGGAATACGCAGGTATGTATACTGCGTTAATAAGCAGACTACGAGTATATACGCAGTAGTATTGTATTGTAAATGCCAATAATAATATGTTGTTAGTTATAATTATGTCCATTATAGTATTGGAATGCTCGGCAAATAATTAGTTCTGTTGTGTGCCGTTTATAGCATCTTCTGAGATCTAAAGAAGTAGAATACAGCTCTATTGATGAATGTAGATACTCGTATGTAGACTATGTTGAGAATCTGGAGTTAACCAAGAATGATATTGAACAACAATTATACAGATCATAATATGAAGACTAGACTGATTACATTGCACTAACTATACAATTTGCCGTTGTTACTAAAGCCTGGATCCTACGACCAGCAGCCTTATTGCGTAAGTGAATTCGTCAAGGAAAAGACGAGTACGGGGGAGCCCGAATAGCGAAATAAGATGATTTGTGATCATAGGGATGTTATGCGAGAGAACCGATCCATTCCAGGTTGAAGAGATCGCGGAATGCGATAAGGCCGCCCATTGTATGCTTTTAGTATTAAGTTTCTTTTTTCTTGTTTATTATGGTGTACAATAAAGTGTATATAAATAAATAAATAAACCGATACTGTTCTGCTCAGTAGGTTCATTGGACGTTGCGAGACCGATGAGCCTACTGTGCAGAGGTAGACGGTGTGTCTAGCTTCCAAATTTTTTTTTTTTGGGTTTCCATAGTCATCAAGAAACCCTTATTAATTACTAACATTAGTTATAAAAATCTTGTTACTAACAACCTTGCCTATGGACTTTTTTTGTCTGAAATAAATGTTTTTTCTTTTTTTTACTTAAAAGGCAAAGAGTATGAACATTCGACCAATCACATGCGAGATGAAAGACAAGATTTCCGTCTACGTGATTGGTCGATCGTTCATTCTCTTCGCCCTTTGCCTTGCCGAATTCAATTACGCAATAAGGGTGCAGATATCCCAGTGCGGGATCGAGTGATGAAACAATTTTTCAGAAAATACATAATAGGCAAGTAAATACCAATTCAGAATCAATAGGGTGTGACAATGATCGTTCTTATTGCTAAAGGCGTACTTTACTGCCAAAAAGCATAACAGCGTGGATGCATCCCCCAGCTACAGCACAGATAATATAAGCATAGCTACTATTAGCTACAGGGAACCCTCAAAAGCGTGTGCGTGGCTGCGGCAAAGACTGTATTCGCAAGGCGGAGAACCAAGTGTGGCACATTGGATAGTGACCTACGACATTTTGTAACAAAAGTCACTGTTCAATACATTACAATGTTGTAGAGATAAAATTCAAAATCCGATAAAAAATACGTACTTTTAAACAGCTGAACAGTCCACAATAAGGTGACCATTTTTCCTGTTAGATATTTTTTATTTACACCTACTATCACGTATCACTACTATCAGACTGTATTGTTCATTCCTTAATAAGATAAAACCGTATTTCATAACACAAAAACACGATTATATTTCATATCATCGTACTTCTTTTTTCCATGCAATTGGCGCCATTATGCGTGCACTGGCTCAGCTCACGGGCTCAGGTGGTGTGATACGGTTTAGTTGATAAAAAAGTAAACAATTTTACGGATTATTACGTCGTTATCTTTGATTAGTCATATCATTATATATTGTGGAATTTACTCGTAAATAATTGGTTATTTATGGTGATAAAGTTAACAAGAAAAACAAGCAAAGCTAGATACCTACTTCAATATGTTCTAATTTCAACCAGAGACAGCAGTCTCTGGACTATCTTCATTCTAAATAATGTTTAACAAATCCGCCTCAATAAGTAACAATAATTCAGAAGACTAAGAAACGTCGAGACGTACCTAATTCTTCTCCCAAATCTTTACCATCCTCAGTATAAGAATGGTCTACCTGACAAACATTTTTAACAGTTTACCTGTCCAATGAATCGTATATGATTCATTCTATTGATTTATATCATTATTTTACTAATTAATTGGACAATGAACCTGCTAATATCTTGTAACATGTAAATCATCAACATCATCACGCTTAGTATATTATTACTTCTCATGTGATCGTCGATCTTTCTGAGCAGTGAGTGTGAAAGAGGAAATTTAATTCTAACCTAACCACACAGCAGAAATTCGTTTTGGGTTTCCCCATACTAAAACATATCCCATACGTGTCAAGCTTAGCATCGCCCCCGTTGAAATTCTCGAAACTAATCTTTATGGATCCTCCAAAATCCAAAATGATAAATCATTTTCAACAACCTCACTAAATTATAAAATAATCTACACAAAAAACTGCACAAAACAATAATGAATGCCCTACAACTCCTACGAGAGGTCAATTTTTTTTTTTTTAATCTTTTTTTCCTACGAAGGCCATATTCTGAACAACACGAGACCGGATGCGGATCGAGAGTGGATTCTCGTCGAGTTAACCGTTCTCAGAAGTTTGGTGATTCATCGACGTAGGTAAACGTGAGGACTTACTGTAGTACACAATGAACATAGTAAATATGATTTTAATGACAGAACAGAACACATGTTATTTTTTTGTTCTGGGTGTTTTGTTAAAGAATACATGCTTTATTTATGTATTTCCTGTGAAATTGATTCATGGTCGGTTTTCTTACCAACGATAAACTCATAGAGCGAAACTAATTGGGCGATCCCAAACGCAACATTTTACTGCAATATTTTTTTGATCACGTATTTCAACTTTATTACCCCCATTACAAATGATTCCTCAATACGATAAATACGCTTATCCTAACATAAGTTAGCTAAACTCAATACAAATAAAATCACCCTTATCTATAGCTAATTGTACACAATGGGCTCATTGTGAACTCACCCAGATTTCAACTGACTACTTGACTATGTCTGTTTCGTAAACAACAAAACATTTTGAGTAAAACCATAGACTACATCGAAATTCGAAATGTTATTTTCTCATTTTGAAATAAAATAAATGACGCAGTTGTGCTTTGACTTCCGCGTAGAACGTTCTACGTTTGAATATCGATAATTCATGGACATTTTTAATTTGTTTGCTCATTATTAGATTACCTGTTTCATATTTTGGTGTAAAAATAGCGATATCTATCTAAGTAGTAAATCAATATTGTTGTAGGTAATTGAGTCATCGTCATTATTTTTAGAATTAAATTAACATTTAAAACATGCTTACTGCGTAGAGTTTCTACATCGAGATTTGTAAAAAAATGATCTTTTACATAACATCACGGCGACATTCTTTAGGTAGAGGTGCACCTAGTACACCCAAATTTCGCCAGTTCTGTTTAAGACCCAGTACCTGGGCGACCGAGCTTTGCTCGGGTTAAAATAGAGAAAACGACGTTTTCTAAAAAATAAATCTAGCTAGATCCATTTATTGCCCCCCAAATCCCCTGCATGCTAAATTTCATGAAATGCGTTCGAGCCGATTCCGAGATTCAGATTATATATATACAAGAATTGCTCGTTTAAAGGTATTATAAATAAAGTTGTAATAGGGGCGAGCATATTGCCATGAACCTGGCTGGAGCTATTACTAAAATTCCAGATGAAAAACCCAACAATACTTTGCCCAACTGGGGCATCGAACCCAGGACATCATGTTCCGTAGTAGCGCTTACGACCACTAGACCAACAATGCAGTCCACAGCATTTAGGTTTGTTAACAGTTCCAACTACATCATTTAAGTTTGTAAAAAAGTCATCTTTATAGAAAATAACTAGTCAAATTATTAGATGGCGGATTATCACCAAGCACAGTACAAAAATAAAATAGCTCGTAAGGGACAAAATTAATAAGTGTGAGCTGACATTGTAGCCATTGGACTACTTCTATAAATGTGGCAGTTTGTGAGGATGGATGGGCTTGTTACTCCACGGGGTCTCATTGCTAAGAACGAAAATTTGGTTCAAATAAATCTCACTAGATGGCGCGACGTGTATACGACAATTTTACACACAATTGTATTGAATTGTGTGTAAAATTAACATTTTCTGGAATTGAACATAAAAATTGTATGTTCTTGTTTAATCAACTCTCTTAAAGTACAAAATTATGGAATATTGGGCTCCTAATTCACATTTATTTCCTTCACTGTATTTAAAGAAAAAATATTCACGAACCTAGTAAACCCTTTTACTTGCAAGTCGCTGCTAACACCATCTATTGCCGTGAAATGGGATCGAACGCGATTGATGTACTTACAAAAATAACAAGATTAATCAGATGAAAACGCTAGTTACGTCAGCACGGTTTCTTTGTATGGGATGAGGCATCTGTATGCTAGTATTATATTATCTGTGGTTACTCTTTCACGCAGAAACTACTGAAAGGATTTGGATGAAATTTGGCACAGAGATAGATATATTATTATAGCACATACTTATTATGCCGGTATAATGTTACCCTGGGATAAAAAAAAACCTATTTAGGAGTACGAATCAATGGTTGGCTTCATTAATTTCGGTGCGCCGAACAAACTGCCAACTCCATGAGTTGGAATCTGTTGATTAGCAGAGTATGAGCGTGCTAAGTTTTGGGTAAACAGACAAAAAATGTTCAAGCTAATATAAGCATACTAATCAAGGCGCAAAAGATGGTAATTGCTTGCACGTGTCGCAACCAAAATCTGTAGCATTCTTAGCAGTTTCTTGTTTGCGCTGTTCATTGATAGCAGTAGGTAATACCTGGATATATAAAATACACTGGAAGCGACTGGATTCTGTTTTATGTCCTATGTATGAGTGGGTAAGTCTAATGCCATAAACCAGCAACAAATCTAGGGCTGCTTCTGCAAAATCCCAGCTGTAACTACCCAATAATAATTTGCCTAATCCGGAAATCGAATCCAATATCTCATACTCAGCTGTAGCGTTTGCAACATTCGATCAAGACAACTGCCCGTTGTCGTGTTGTGTTGAACACACAAAGGCAAATTAATAATTTAACTTGGTACCTTATAACCGCAAAAGGGACCAATCGACCAGTGCAAACATAAAGACATTCCAGTCACATATTACGCCTTTTTATTTTTAAAGTCCAAAAGACCTTTTAACATTAACAAACGAGTCCATTCAACCTTTGAAAAACCGTATTTTACTTTTCGGAATATACTGATTTTGTGCCAGGATGATTCATTGAACAAGGAGGTGGTATACAAAGGAGGTCGGCCTCATCTATATTCTAGACATCGTCTGTTTACCAGTCTAGGCAGAACGGGGTTGAACAAATTAGCGCGTTTCGAAATTTGAATGTGGCTTGCTGGCTGTGATCGACAAGACTGGCCGTTATGCGAAACAAGGAACAACGTACCTTTTTAACTACCACAGATAATTTAATACGTACTAGACAATGTACTAGAGTTTCTTTTCAAAATGTATGCAGGTAATTTTACGTATGCACAACTGACAAGTAGTCGAATAATGCTTTCTGGCGACTTCCTTACAGTATCTACTTAATAAAACCGGCCAAGTGCGAGTCGGACTCGCGCACGAAGGGTTCCGTCGCATTATCGCAAAAAACGGCAAAAAAATCACATTTGTTGTATGGGAGCCCCACTTAAATATTTATTTTATTCTGTTTTTAGTATTTGTTGTTATAGCGGCAACAGAAATACATCATCTGTGAAAATGTCAGCTCTCTAGCTATCACAGTTCATGAGATACAGCCTGGTGACAGACGGACAGACAGACAGACGGATCGCGGAGTCTTAGTAATAGAGTCCCGTTTTTACCCTTTGGGTAGGAAACCCTAAAAAAAAAAAGGTATACCAGCGTACCGAGCTATTTTCCTCTTTTAATTAGATATATTTTTGGCGCCAAAATCGATCTTGGACTACAGAAAAGTAAGTGAATTCTATCACCGATAACGATCGTCAATAATTCCAAAAAGTGTTTTATATGGTCCTGAAAATCAACTTATTCAAAACAAAAATCGCTAGTTATCTCAGATCAAATATGCCGAAGGCCTTCTTTGTGTACACAGTACAATCGGTCTACCAAACTCAGTACACACCCATTTGAATCCGGAAATAAGTAACATCATTGTAATGGCGAGGCTCACGCTTTGAAAACATCGTGGTGATGTAACTAAGATATTCTTGACTTGAATATAAAAAAACAATGCTCAAAATCAACACCAAGCGAAAAACAAGGGGCAGACCACCAGCCTCTTTGTCAATCACTGTCGAGAGGGCCCTGAGCCCCTGAAGGAGCAAAATTTACTACCATAGACAACCCAGGATACGTGCAAGGCCTTCTTTGTACAAACACATTACAATCGGTCTACCCAACACACCCATTTGAATCCGGAAACAAGTAAACACCATTGTACTGGCGAGGCTCGCGGTTTGAAAACAAGGCGGTGATGCAACTGAGGATACCTTGCCTTGAATATAGATACCGAAAACTACCTGCCGTGGCGAGTTAGAATTCCACCTAAAGGAGGCCTTTGCTCTATCGTGGGACACAACGAGCTAATAATAAAACATTAAAACTACCGTAATTACTCCAACTGAAACCAAAAACCTTACCCAGCAAAAACATCCTACAAAAATGTATGTCCTTGAGATTTGGTACTGGAGTTGTTTGCTGAGAATAAAATGGACTACTTACCGCACTAACGTTTTTATTAAGAAAATGCTTCAAATGCATCACATCAAACAAAGACTTTCGTCGATTGTGCTAGTACGAATCCTTAAGATGTTTGGACATTATCAACATTTACAACAGAACCCAACTTATCAGACGATCCATGTCTACGACCATTCTGCCAGGAAGTTCGCGTACACTCCGTACGCGAAGAAAAACAAGAGAAAACTATACCGTGGCCCATAGTGTATATCACAGATCATAGAAAGTGTATATATTATAACACAAACAAACAGAGTGTATTTGATCTGTGGTACCAAAATCTATTTTTTGTTTTTTAGGGTTCCGTACCCAAAGGGTAAAAACGGGACCCTATTACTAAGACTCCGCGTTCCGTCTGTCTGTCCGTCTGTCACCAGGCCGTATCTCATGAACCGTGATAGTTAGACAGCTGAAATTATCACAGATGATGTATTCCTGTTGCCGTTATAACAACAATACTAAAAACAGAATAAAAAAATATTTAAGTGGGGCTCCCATACAACAAACGTGATTTTTTTGCCGTTTTTTGCGATAATGGTACGGAACCCTTCGTGCGCGAGTCCGACTCGCACTTGGACATTTTTCATTTTTCTTATGTCTCGTTTTTCTTTATCCTTCTCCTTGCATCGTTCATCTAGAGATTTTCACCAAGTTTGAAGGTAATATGGCCATAAAAGTAAAAAAGAATCTTACAGAGATACACATTCGACAATTTTTTTGGACTAATGGTTAATTGAGAATCTGGTATTACCAGACTACCAGCAACAACAACAAAAACACCTTACTATCAGCGGTATTTTATATGTCTACCTTTATTATACCATAATGTACAGAACTCATCGGTACAAATCCGGAAGTATTTTGTCGAGACTCGAGGTTGTATGTCTGTGAAAACAAGTAGTGATGCAACACAGCCTCCCGCCTTGACTGCTAACGTTTTGTTACACGAGTAGCTACTCTACCTACTGACGCGTCTATTTATACCCTTGCAACTGATTAATGGACGGCGGCGGGCTGACGCGCCGTTTCATACAAAAACATTGTTTATTTTATTTTGAATATTATTTATAAAGTTTTGACACGTGTAAGGCTATTGTGTTTTTCATGTGGCTGCACGAGAAATGCTTGAGCTGTTGGAAAAAGATTAGCCTGTTACTTGTTAGTAAAATTGGTAGCAAACAAAGCACTAGCTCACGGAGGTTGATAGCTCTGTGACTTTTGTTTCAGTCATCTTATCAAGAAGTTGTTTCAATGACAATGACATGAAAGGAGATGAAGAAAAATTATACTTACTTAAGAATTAAAGAGCGTGCGAATTTAGTGAGTTTGTGTATAACAAATGGATAAATATAACAGCCGCACGGGTCGACCTTTAAGGTTAAGCAACGCTTGACGAGGTCGGTCCGTGGATGGGTGACCATTTCAACATACCGAGATTCCTCCGTGCCTCGGAATGCACGTTAAGCCAATGGTCCCGGCTGTCATTTGAAGATCTTTGACAGTCGTTACGGGTAGTCAGAAGCTTGAGATCTGGCACCAGTCTTGCCAAGGGGTATCGTGTTTCCCAGTTACTGAGTTGTGGAGGTCAGATAGGCAGTCGCTCCATGTAAAACACTGGTACTCAGCTGAATCCGGTAAGATTGGAAGCCGACCCCAACATAATTGGGAAAAGGCTAGGCAGATTGATTGTGTATAACATGTGTTCTTTAAAATAGTTCAAAAAATGCATAATGTCCTCCTTGCAATAAAACGTAAGATACAAATTTTGGAGGTATGCGGAACAGCGTGCAAAATGCCCGAAACTCCATTGAAAATGGAGGATTCTCTGACTAGACGGGTGTTGTTTCTGGTCCTGGCAATTGCCCAATGGTTGTTGTCGGACTGCTTTATGTGTTCAAATCGGGCTGAAAACTCTACTTTGTTTCGTTTAGTATCTCGTGTAACGTCAGGACATTAGTTTACATGTGGATAGATGCCGCTAAAAATAATTTTGTATGAAAAAGTAGGAAGCTATTTACGGTACGAGCCATACATATATACTACGTACTAATTAAGCATGTACATCATAGTTAGACACAGTCTAGTCAGACACGTTTCTCACGCGAGGCTATGCTAATGAAACCGCATTCAGATGTAAAAACACTAAAAATGTGTGCATTTATTCATTGATGTGAGTGGAATCTATTTGATTGCATTGAAGATGAGACTGTCATTAAAATAGTTAGAGGAGTTCTCCTTTATTTTAGCCTTTTGCAAAAACAAGAAAAACAAAACAGTAAAATAAAACAGTAAGCCTACTAATACCGCGGGGTCAGAGCGCTAAGAAAGATAATTTGGTTCAAATAAGTATCACTAGATGGCGTGATAAACACTGATTTATTATTGAATTTTGTGTGATATTAACATTTTCTGGAATTGAACATAATAATTGTATGTTCTTGTTTAATCAACTCTCCTAAGCACAAATTTAAGGAATATTGGGCTCTTAAGATTATTATATTAAAAGATTATTTGAACGGATCATTTAAAATTGATGCCAATAGATGGCGCGGTTTTAAATTTCTGAGGCATTCCACTCGATTGTTTAAATTTATATTTTAACACATTTTGGTGCAATGAAACTGTAAATACGTGCAAAAAGTACTATAAAACAAATCGTCAATGTATTTATGGTAAAAAAATATTCATGAACCGAGTAAACCCTCTTTCTTGCAAGTCGCTGCTAAGTGCTAACACCATCAATCTATTGCCATGGAACTAAATCACAGGCTATCGATGTACAAAAAATCATCAGTTTAATTAGACGAAAAACGCTGGTTACATCGGTTTTTCTTGTATGGGATGAGGCATCTGTATGCTAGTATTATAATATCTGTGCTAATAATTTATCACATTAAACACTAAGTTCTTCCTCCTCTCTCCTACTTGATATTTGCTGTGCCCGACAGGGTCCATACTTGTGACTAATAGGTATAATTTATTACCCTAGCAACTATATACTTTATGGTACGCAATAAAGAATTGAGTTATTATGTGGTATGATGGCTGACGTCCAAGGACTGGAAGAAGAAGTGACGGTCGTCCGGCGGGGAGATGGCCGGATGACATTGTTGCCATCGCGGTTCAACCTGGATGAGGCTAGCACAGGAGTGGGGATTGGCACAAGAAGAGAGAGGCTATGCTCAGCAGTGGGCGAAATCGCGCTGTGGGTGATGATGATGATGTTGTGACGGTTAACTGGCCGTAGCAATCCTAAATAAGAAACGGTTAACACAAGAAAACTTGACGATAATGTGAAGTGAACTGTTAGCGACCTCAGTGGGCTTGGCTTAGTGCGAGTTTTGTCTCACGCTCGTAAACGGCGATTTGTATTGAATAGAATAGAATAGAATATTATTTATTTGCTCAGAATGTAGGTATTTACAATAAGGTGGTTACAATAATATCAAGAATCCTTGTACATTCTACCATTTTGGCATGCAAACATTGATGCAATTTATCATTAAACTTACAAACATTGATGCAATTTATCATCAAACATACAGACATTGATATCTATACAACTAAAATTTATCAGCTAGAAAATCCGACACGGAATAGTAACATTTATTTAATAGAAGTAAAGTTAGTTTATTTTTGAAAGTTTTTACTGATTCCTCTTTTATGGAATTAGGAATGTGGTTAAAAATAACCGGTGCCATACCAAAAATACTTTTACAATGCATGTCCTCGAAAAGAGCGTTTTCCAAGCAGCCAAACTGTGCGGAAAGTGTCACTTTTTTTTACTAGTGCTTTTTACTTTCCTGTACTTTTTTAATTTTTAACTCCAACGTCAGCCCGCCGCTTAGAGTTTTTATTATTTGAAAAAAGTTTTAAAATTAGTTAAGTACAGATTATCATTCATATAAAAAGTAAAACAAAACTAATACGTCATTTAAGACGTTTTTAATTACTCTAGATTTAGATTTTGATCAATAAATTAATTTTAATTATTCATTAAATATGTTTGGCAGAATTAATATTTTGCTCGTGCCTTTTTGCGTTATGACGTGACAGCTATTGCACATGCGCAGTAGAACTATGAACTATTAGTTAATCTGTGGATATGCTGAGCGCCCTTGCATAAGCGCCATTTTATTAATTTCTTGCTTGGTTCAGATATTTTTTTTTATTTCCTCGCACAATGCATAGTAAAATGTTGTATGATACACGTGCGTAAGATGATTTCCGACTCGTTTCGATTTATCCACTCACTCGCTTCGCTCGCTCGTGAATAAAAATGCCACTCATCGGAAATCACCTACTTCCCGCACTTGTAGCATAAATAACTATTTCTCAACAAAGCAGTCCTATATCCACCTGTGCGTAACAAGTTTTGGTATTGAGATCGCAAAGTTACGTTTCGGCATCTGCTTTCCGATAAAGTTAAAAATAGATGTCCATTACATTTAACAAAAAGAGCAATTTCTAAAATGTATAGGCACGGAAATGTCAACAAATTATAACTTTTAAAAATTGGAACACAGCTGTCAGTAACTCTTAAACTAAATATTGCTCGTAGGCAGCGTTTTTGGGCCTTAAAAATACTCTCTCTATCGGTACAATTGCCCCAATATATAATACCAAACCTTAAAATAGAAACGACAAGACTATGATATGCTAGTAATACTGTTTTGATATTAACTTTTTTTTTCAGATTATAAAGCGCATAAGCAGATGCGCTAAGTTTTTTACAGATTTCTTCTGCCTGTGCCCTCCACGTCAGTTGACTGTCAATTAAAATGCCTAGAAATTTTGTAACATCTACTCTGTCCACATTTTGACTATTATAATTAATATTTAGATCGTTGATACGAAGTCTTTGGTAAAAATGCATTATTTTTGTTTTTTGTATGTTTATTTGCAAATTGTTAGTATTTAGCCAATTTATTATAATTTTAATGGTGTGGTTTATATCATTTTCATAATTTTCAGTATTGTCACATTTTAAGAGTACTGTACTATCGTCGGCAAACAGTACCATGGGGTGGTGGATTTGGCGCGGTAGGTCATTGATGTAAATTAAAAATAACGGAGGACCAAGAACGCTTCCCTGGGGTACACCGAATTTAATTTCTCTATTGGAAGACACGTATTTTTGTTCTAATTTAGACTTGACGCATACTTTGTTAATTTCTGTCATCTGTTTGCGACCGGATAAATATGTTTTTATTAGGTTCAGTATATTACCTCGAATGCCATAGGCGTTCAGTTTTTGAAGAAGTATGTTATGGTTAACATAATCGAACTATTGAAACTTGATAAGCGCCGTCTGGTGTCAGTAAAGAAAAACCTCTTTTTTGTATAGAAATTGCTTTTTTTTATTTTATTTTTAATAAATATTTAAGTGGGACCCATACAACAAACGTGATTTTTTTGCCGTTTTTTGCGATAATGGTACGGAACCCCTCATGCGCGAGTCCGACTCGCACTTGGCCGGTTTTTATTTTTGTAACCCACCCGTGTTCCTTCAGTTGCTTGTGCCAGGGCCACGGTAACTCTTTTTCAAATTTGTCCGCGACCCATAGTAATTGACATAAGAAATCGTTTACGTTATCAAGATCGAGTACTTTTATAAACGCGGATGGCTCGACGTGATTCGATTTATGTAACTCGATTAGCGAGTACGTTTACATGGACGCAATGCGATGCAAATCGACGGATTTACACTTGAAATTTACTTACAAAAATATTTGTACGACAAAAAGACAAATTTCTTTATTTCAACTAGGTCTTTATTTTGAACGTCATAAATATAAATTTAAAGTAAATAATAATTGATTCTACCGTCCATTTGGGAAAGTAGTTTGTTATGGAGAAGAACGGATAAGAAACTCCATTTATACCTACTCTTTAAAAAAAGTGTTTTACAACATTTACATACATACATAAATTCATATAGGTGAGGACGATGCACCCAGAACTACTATACTACGTATAGGTATAAAGTATTACAAGCACTAACAAAAAATTTAAAAATAGGTACCTACATGGTTCTCACATACTTACAAATATTGCAAACTCAGGTAAATTACCTAATTCAACAACAACGAAATACGATATTATGATAAGATATTATTTATCGACGCAATTTAAATTGCGTCGCGCCATCAGGATGGTTCTTTAACCCCTAGCATTTTAATACGGTCCGTTAGTAGTAAGAAGTACTAAATGTCTTCAACGCCTGAACAAATGGGTATTTTATTCGACTGAGTTATAAAACTCTAGGATACAATACAATGTACAGTATTTTATTATTCTTCGTGAGTGACCAAGACATCGTTTGCAGTATTTGAGTACTTATTCAACATTGAAACCTCTGTTCACATTATGCTCTATGGTCTAAGGGCGTCGAAGGTTAACGGTAGGTATTAAAACAAGACAAAGCTTTGTATAAAAAGTAAGTTATAAAACATTTTATTGCACACATAACTTGATGTTATAAACATAAAATACTGTATATGATAAGTATTTTATGATTCTTTGTCCGTAGATCATAAATTATGAAAATGCTAATTTCGTAGCACAAAGTTTAGCTCGTAGCAGCGTAGCAAGACCCACTGGGAATTTGTAGACCCCTTGCTACGAACTTTTGAAAATAGAATGTTTACAATTTTATGTCCGGTCGAACATTACTAATTCCATAGCTCTGGACCTACTGATGGTCAATAGAATCTTGTATTTTTTTTTAAATCCTTTCTCTTTTTTTTTCTAAATTGTTTTTGGTTAATTCAAACTGTTTTTTTTTGACAAATACGGTACAATTTTTAAAGTAGGTATAATTTTCAAAGTTCATGATCGATTGTGATCAATTCTTTATCCTGGCTGATGAGAAAAGCAAACGTAAGCCAAAGAATACGGCCCATGATAGATAGGATGTTTGCGCGCCAACAAAATGAAAGCTAATTGGTTGTTTAATGAGTTTCTGAGTGCAGTGAGACGGATGGTAAGCTTATGTAATGTAATGGATGTCTGATATCTTTAGTACTGTGTGAACTTGCTGATATTTCGGGCCGATTCACCTTGAAACACGACCTACTTTTATAATTAAGTATTATTTTTATCTAACTAGTTCAGCTTTGGATAATTTAAGTAAGATTTTTTACGTCGATATTTTTTTTTAAATATCTCCTAATTTTTCTACTATCGCCTAGTTCCCCAGATATAGGTAGTTCTCGCCAAACTTCTTGGCCGCCCTGAAGTTTGCTATCCGATGCGCAAGACACGGATCGGTGCTGTTTTTGGACGAGATTTGCTACTGAGCAGCCATTGTAGCTAACTTCAGGGCGGCCAAGAAGTTTGGCGAGAACCTTGGTTGTGGAGGTCAGACAGTCTGTCACTCCAGATGCATGCAGTCGGACTGGAAGCTGACCTAAATATAGTTGGGAAAGGCTGGTAAGATTAATTGAATAATCGCAAACAATTTTCGTAGTTCGTAAAAAAAGATAGTCGTAGCACAGAACAATTTGCAATTATTAGAAAGAAAGAAACCTAGTTTATTTGGCACACACAGGTATACACAATGTAGGTACAAATAAAAGGTAACTTAATTTTAAAACAATTACATACATAGTGTGCCCCGCGGCTGCGCCAAAAAGGTCAAGTTCAGCAAAATGCCAGACAACTGGGAGTTGCCTGACGCTGGTTTTCAACTTAACCTTACGTTGAAAGTGTACAGATGTGAATCTGTTTTTACGGTGTTAAATATACAGGTTAATAGATATATGTTAGTGTGTTATAAACGATATAATAATAAAGTGTGAACCATTATGCCATGAGCAGGTGAGCGAAATAGACGGATTTCAAGTAACGTTTAATTAAAAAAAAGTTGTTTGTATACTCGGGTAGTTTGAGAAATATTGCGATCAGAATGTACATTATTATTGGCATTGTTCTCATAAAACATGACAAGCAATGAAGTAAGTAGATCTTGATAACAATATTATGAATTAGCGAATGCTAGGACCGACGAATAAGTATTATAAATCAACTAAATACGTGAGGGAGCCTACAATGAGGTCAAACGTTACAAATTTCAATTTACACGACACCTAAAAAGCATTTACCATTTATAGCTCACCGTGCCAATCAATTCTCAACCTTATTTCTACGTTGTAAAAACACTCAACATCAAGTTACTCAACTATCGTAGTTAAGTTTGTCCAGGTATGGCGTGACTCATTGGAATTCGAATTCAGAACACTATCTGTTATTAAATTATCTGAACATAATAATTATTTATGTCTAATAAGAGCACCCTAATAGTATTATTGTAATAATATAACTTATAAGGTTCGTTATCTAATTATGATTAACGTAATACCTAAAATAATCGCCTTTGTTATTATTATTTACTTAAGACGACGACTAACGCCAACGACCTTGAGGGAACAAAACGCGCACTCGTTTCACACCCGCGCGACCCAAAATTTTGTAGTTTTTTGTACTTTCCTTATTATTCTATGACATTTCAAAAAAAAAAATTCAGATCAAAATGTAGATAATTAAATTGTCTTTGAGATGGTGTCGATTTCATTAAAATACGCCCAGCGGTTTTAGTGTGATTGTCGTGTTTTTGTCCGTTTTAGACATAACTTTACAAATTAATTACACTATGTTATACGAATAAAACTCAAAATTTGCTCAGATCAAATTATTAACAAAATAGTCTAATATAACATATATTTTTTTCAAAAAATTACGACTAGCCATTTTGACGTGATTCTCATTTGAAAATCAGCTACTCAAGGGAATCGGCGCCTTAATCTGGCAAACCAGAAAATCAAACGATATTTTATTGTTAGTAGGAACGCTCTCAAATGATCTCGAATTCTCGGGTTCTATTTTCAAATATCTTTCCATAGATTGCCAGAGCAGACAACTTTATTTTTCAGCATAAAATTGTAGCTTCGTCAAAAAACACAATACCAATGAAGTTCAAAGAGTTATTATGTAAAACCAAATACACATTGGTTTCGTTTACCTACGTTTGTAGAATCTCATGTTTATTCAGACATTAAGTAAATGTTTACCTCGACGAATTTAGAATCAGCTTAAGACTAATGCAAAATTAAAAACATTAAGGTTAGGTACAGTTGTGGAAAGCTTTTTCAGTATTTTTTTAGTAATATAAATTTAGATTCACGTTAGTAAAATATAATGTGAAAGTATTTTTATTTGGATGTTTGTGAATCACTATCAATTAACTCAATAGCTAATGGGGTTTTGGCGAAATTTGGAACACGGGTAGCATAGCCAGGAGGATAAAGGATACTTTTCCCTGTACCTAGCAAATACCTGTGAGATTTTATTTTCTAGACTTATACTCTGATAAAAAATGCTTGAGTAATATTTGAACTTTACTGGGTGGCGAGAACGGCTCCAACCACACTAATAAAATATCCCTCTCATAAAAATCAATATTTAAACCCTAATAAAAACTGTAATGTCAATAATGAAATTCTCGTTATGAATCCGACATGGCCGCTGATATTTTCCCAGCGTCTGGCGGTAAGTTGGGCTTGGCCTGACCGTGTGATGGCCGCGGCGCCTTGGCCCCGTTTCAGCAGGACAAGCGTCGACGTCGCCTTCGACAAACTGTCAATATTGTGCGTTTTATTTTTAAGTATCGTTGATTGGATGGCGCTGTGTTCTTCTTACCTTTTAATATTTAATATAACTTTACAGCCTGCCTGTATGTTGGGTTAAGCAAAGTGGTCCCTGTAGACCTACCTTTATGCAAATTTCGCCCATTTGTCTATTCGAAAAGATCGAATTTAATAACTGTTCAAGAGGTTTTGTTTTGGTTACTAGGAGTCCTTCTGCGACATCTTTTTAACCGACTGCCCAAATTTGGATGTATCATTTTTATTTAATCGGGCATAAGCATAAGTCCGTCATAATATATTATTATAGACTTGCAAAATTCTGTTTTGTTTGAAAGGGTATACCCTCGATTTGGTCTCATTGTCACCAATTCAGAATGTGATGATGGGATCACATGGAAATCGAGGGAACTTCACAAATATTATAAGCAGACATATAGCGATTTTGGTATTTTCATGACTATGGCAAGCATTTGCATTCAGAAAGTATAATTTGGTGAAGTAGAACTGATGAAGAAGTCCACAGATGACCACTGGAACTCCGAAATAAAACAATGTATCCTAGTCGTGATTGGGTTTATTGGAATCGAAACGAGAACTCTGGCTATAAATGATTTTCATGGTGCCTAATATGAGGTACCAAAACAAAAAGAGAAAAATAAAAAAAGATTTTTTAGATCAATAATAACCTACTCTGTTTTTAACACCAACACATCGAGTTAGATGCTCTTTCAGAACGTAAATAAGAATGTCAAATCTATCACCATCTCTTTACTGTGTATGAGGTATGTACCATGATTGTATCTGGTTACTGAGATTATGAGGTAACTTCAGAAATGTCTCGAGATATTTTCTGATCGTTAACATAGTTCTATGACAATATAAAATATGGAATAGCTGCACAGTGCTCCAATTAAGATCCAGCGCAAGAGCTGAGCCCTTATGTACTGTACATAAATACTATATTACGTGTCAACGCACTTTATACATAGCAGGTGGCACACTGCCACTCCCTATAACAGTTCTCACGTTAATACAATACACGCCCTAAAAGTTCTACATAAAAACGTATAATTAAATTATGCATTAGGAAATATAAATTACTGACTCGTTGTAAGAGTGGTTGGAAGCTCTACTGCTGAGTGTGAAGTACTTTTTTTATTGGAAAATTATCCTATGACTTCTACCGCTCTGGGTGAAGTGGAAGTGCGTGTCAGACTTTTACTGACTAAAACCCACCCGTGTTCCTTCAGTTGCTTGAGCCAGGGCCGCGGTAACTCTCTTTCTAATTTATCCGCAACCCAGACAGCTAGGCATCGGCCCTAGCGGATCCCGTCAGTTTTTTGCTGATACCTCTTTGAGACGCGTCGACTCGGGTCTGGTCAATATCGGATGGCGAACTACCCATTACTCGCCGTCCGCAAGCCGGCCGGGGATCGGCTTGCGACTGCCGACACCCAGGGGGTCTCCTGCGTGGCTTGGAGCGAGCGTGAGGTTCTGGGTTCGATGCCCGGGTCGGGCAAGTGTTATTGGCTTTTTCCATCGAGAATTCCTCAGTAGCAACCTGGAGCTTGGATTTGTACCCGGTTGGCGGCAATAAGCTCGCCCTCTCACACGGGACTTAAGACATGACTGGGCAAATGTGTGTTTAGGCAATATAGGTGAACCCCTGCCTATCCTTTAGGGGACTACAAGCTTGATGTTATGCTAAGAAATATAAATTAAAATTTCCATAATGTAATTTATTTTACCCATCAATCATTTAACAAATTAAATTACATTATTAAAACGTCGCGCGTGGTCGCGCGTCGTGAACAAAATTATGTTTTTATTTCGGTGACGAGAGACACATAAATAAAAAAACTGGCCAAGTGCGAGTGGGACTCGCGCACGAAGGGTTCCGTACCACAATCGCAAAAAACGGCAAGAAAAGTCACGTTTGTTGTATGGGAGCCCCACTTAAATATTAATTTAATGTTGTTTTTAGTATTTCTTGATATAGCGGCAACAGAAATACAGCATCTGTGAAAATTTCAACTGCCTAGCTATCACGGTTCATGAGATACAGCCTGGTGACATACGGACAGACAGACAGACAGACGGATCGTGGAGTCTTAGTAATAGGGTCCCGTTTTTACCCTTTGGGTACGGAACCCTAAAAATACCTATCGTAAACTTTGAACGAAGAAGTTTATGCCATAGAGTTCCGTTCTTAATTTAAATCTATTGGTTTTTGTGTTTCTGTGACAGATGTTGTTCTCGGGAATTTCTGCCTCCTCCTCCAGCACGCCAAGGCCAAGCGACTCGTTGTCTTCTCCACGGCTGGACTCGAGATAACCGCGAAACGTTCACGACTGAATCCTTTGAAGCTATGTAGTGTTTATCCATGAAGTTATTGAATTATGCAAAGAATCCGTACTCAAGTTCATTTATTATTTTACAAATTAAATTATAGTATTAAAACGTCGCGAAGATAATGATGTTTTTACTTTGGTGACGAGTGACACATAAATAAAAAATATCGTAAACTTTGAATGAAGAAGTTTACGCCATAGAGTTCCGTTCTTAATTTAAAAGTCGTTTGTTTCTGTGGCAGATGTTGTTCTTGGGAATTTTGTTTTGTTTGAACCTCATCTAATAATGATTCTTCTAGATACATAAATGAATGTGGTGTCCTTATATATTAACACATCATTGCATAATAATTGTGCAAGATTGGTAGGTTTATTTAAAAACTGATTTCGCAAAAACAAACTTAATTTCTTACTTTAATTTTTTAATGGCGACATCTAATATCCTGTATTCAAAATGGTTTCCTCAAAATTAGACAAATGTTAAATTAATACCCTCGGATCGTAATAGGAAACAAAACGTCTGATAAATGGCTATAATTCTTCGATTAACAAATTAATTCGCCATATCTTGCCAGCTACACGATTTTGCACCTTATGAATCACTTCTTAAGAACCATATGAGTATAATTTCTCTCAAATCAAGGCTGTCATAAGAACAAGAGATTGTGCAATGCGGACCGACTAACCGGAATGGGGTCATTTCCGAAGTGCGCATAATTATGGCACTTTCTAACCTATCTTAAAGGCATAAGATACAATATTGAATGGCCGTATTGTGGGTCTCTAGTTCAAATACTGGTTTGCAAAAGTTTGACCAGATATTATGAGATAAAAGCGGTTTGTAAGTAGCGTTTTCTTACTAATTGTATACGAGTTTGGTTTGCAAGGAACTAGTCTTTTATTGCATAGTTTTCTATGCTTGTTATGCAAGAAACGCATTCGCTTGAGACGCATGTAGGGCTCAGAAGTGACACGTGTCTTTCGTATAACTTGAAGGTAATTATTACATGATCTTACATCAGAAACATTTCATTCTATAGATCGTTAAAAAGGTTTTGATGCAGTAAGGTGTTCAATCTGTATTTCTGCATATATTGGAAATTCTAATCGACTATTTACGCAACTCGTCAAGACTCCCACAGACTGGTGCGATATGACAACGTGACAAAACGTTTTCTTAGAAATGTTTTTTCCAATTGGAACATTTTCTATGAAAAAGCATTCTCACTGAATCGCGTCGCACCTTTCTGCGAAAGTAAAATCTATAGAGGGTTGGCTACAGATTGCATTGGCGAAATCTTGCATGCACGGCACGAACAAAACTGAAAGCAGACGAGCCTAAAACAAATCGCTTTATATTGAACGACACGCTGGGTCAAAGTCAACTTCAACACACTTAAATTAAAATATGATTTACTTGTCTTTCAACTGAACTCCTTCATAATGCGCACAGCGTATGAATGGAACTCACTACCTGCGTCTGTGTTTCCGAACGCATTCAACCTGAATCTCTTTAAAGTTAGAGTGAACAGGCTTCTTCTGGGTAAGCTCACTCCATCGTAGACTCTGTCTCTGTCGCCTATGACCTAGACTAGAGTCAAGAGCAAACTCTTTACAAATAAAAAAAAATAAAAAAAAAACCTAGATATAACGACAGTGATATTCTAGATCGGATCGACTCAAGCATGAATTGGCAGATTTCATATTGATCTGAACTGATTTTTTTTCGTATTCAATCGGATCGATTGTACCACTCTCGTTCTCATCTGATGGTAAACGATGATGCTCTCAATGATGGTGCGTCTTTAAACTGTGACAATCATGCTTGTTTGTTTCTTTTTCGAACGATTTTCATAAGTAGTAATCTGGTCGACGTGTCGTGGATCATCAAGGTTAAGCAACGCTTGACGAGGTCGGTCCGTGGATGGGTGACCATTTCAACATACCGAGTTTCCTCCGTGCCTCGGAAAGCACGTTAGGCCGTTGGTCCCGGCTGTTATTTGAAGATCTTTGACAGTCGTAACGGATAGTCAGAAGCTTGAGATCTGACACCAGTCTTGCCAAGGGGTACCGCGTGTTACCCAGTTACTGGGTTGTAGAGGTCAGATAGGCAGTCGCTCCATGTAAAACACTGGTACTTAGCTGAATCCGGTAAGACTGGAAGCCGACCCCAATGTAGTTGGGAAAAGACTAGGCAGATGATGATGTAGGTAGGTGCAGGATGAATGGCTTTCTACATATAATAAATGATCGTCGCATCGTTGCCGTCATGCATGGAACGACGCGCTTGGCTTGTCTGCAGTCGCCTTAACACAAATTCAAAGAATCAAGAATCAGCTGGTGATCACTGGCAACTCACACTGCTCCTTTGAAGTACTAGACTAAAAAATCGTATGTTTTCATTTCCGATTGACCGATTGCAGCGAGGATGTGACTTATCGTGCCGAGTGCCAAAACTCAGTCGCTATTGGCGCATAGATATTTACGAAAATGAATAATATATTTAAAATAGGAGTTTAGTAATCAACACTAATAGATGTTACGACAATAATCTTTGAAGGGGTGGGTAGAGATGTGGATGTCTATGTAACAGCGTGCTTCATCGTCGACCACATCTTCGCTTACCATAAGGTGAGATAGTGGTCAAGCGCGAGCCTATCAATATGAAAAAACAACAACCATCACTTGCCAAGCTAGGAAGTTACAGTTAACGACTGTCCTGCACCCTTTTTATTAGGGTTCCGTACCCAAAGGATAAAAACGGGACCCTATTACTAAGACTCCGCGGTCTGTCCGTCTGTATATCATGAACCGTGATAGCTAGACAGTGATGTGAATTTTCACAGATGATGTATTTCTGTTGCCGCTAAAACAACAAAAACTAAAAACAGAATAAAATAAATAATTAAGTGGGGCTCCCATATAACAAACGTGATTCTTTTGCCGTTTTTTGCGATAACGGTATGGGTCCCTTCGTGCGCGAGTCCGACTCGCACTTGGCCGGTTCTTTATCTAAATAGGCTCGGTTCGTCCACTTCCAAGTGACCGATTGGCGTCCAAGGTCTGAAAGAAGGATTAGTCGTCCGGCGGCGAGATGGGCAGACGAGATTTTGTCATCGCGGGAAGAACCTAGATTAGGCTGACATAGGGGGATATTTAAAACAAGCTTTTTGAACTGAAAGGTGTTGAATGTAATACTGCTCGTCAATACACATCAAATGAGCCCAAACATGATGGTGCTATCTTGTCAGGTTGAGCAGTTGCTATGTTACCTTCCAGCTCCAAGATGAGACCAGCAGCATTATTGCACAAGTGAATTCGGCAAGGCGAAAGGTTTGACCGATATCAAATCGACCAATCACATGCGAGATGAATGACGGTCAAACCCTTTGCGTTGCCGTATTCCATTACGCAATAAGGATGCCACGCTATATTACCATAGACCAGCTCTATAGTACCATATTATTGCAATGTTTCCAAAGTTACATACAGTTACAAGTTACGTACGGAAAGGACGTGCTTGAAAAATGGATTACAAGTTTCCGGACACACCAAAGCAAGGTACCTAATAAAAAACTTTTTTACAAATAAATACTACCGACTTCCAAATAAGAAAACTACAAAGTGAAAAATAACTTTATTTTTGGAAGTCGGTGTCTTTGGTAGGTACCATTTTTTTAGCTTTATGGACACCGACTTCCAAAAGTAAAGTTATTTTTCACTTTTTAGTTGTACCTACCTAATAGGCAAGTTGTTTAGTAAGGTACCTATAATGCCAGAATAGATTATCCGAATATCAAGAAACTGAAAATGGAGCGGTGAAATGAGAGTGTACCAAGGTGAACTGTACACATCTGCGTACCCCTTTAGAGCGTACTGTTATGTTATGAAATGGTATTAAACAATAAACATACATGCGATTGCAGCAATTCCGAGAGATTTGCCGTTATTTATTGTTGAAGAGTTCTGTTGTATATCTCCGAAGTTCTTCATCAGATGACAGATCTTCACCAAATTAAAATGGGACCAATTTCGAAACATACTCTTTTGTTTCAAATAGATATATTTGATTCTTTTATTTGATTCTTTCAAACAAAAAAATAATTTCCAAAATCGGTCCTCAATTGACGGCGATATCGGTGAACATACAAACCTCCTCTTTTTTGGTAAGTCGGTTAATTAAGCTTGTATCAAAAAAATAAGTTTTAAAACTAAAACGGTGTTCAGAAGATAAACGTGGTCGTATGCCAATGCCACTTACCGTTACAAAACAATACATTCTGTAAAGCATGCGAGCTCTGAACACCACTATGAACATTTCAGATGAGAATATTTTCTTGTTTCATACTTTTTGAAGCGTGATTTTTCAGTAGTCGAGTTTTAGTTTTTAAACTTATTTTTTATTAAAAGGATTTTGGGACCCTGAGGGAACAAATGAATAATGCATACATGCATACGGTTGACATACAATGTACTACGAATACATTCCGATCAACAAACACTTGCCGACGCCGTAGTCTAGTAGAAAATTAGTTTTCATGACTTTGCCGGGATATGTCTCGCAAATGGTACGCTTGACAAAAATATGATGTACCAAACCCTGTCTTCATTTTAAAATAAATGTTCAATGATACCACACATGATGGGGTGAGGCGAAAAATATTTTTTGTTCTTGACTTCGTGCCCCCTAGAGGGCGCCATATTTGACGTCAAACAGCATTTACGAGTAGCCACCGGACAACCAAGACGCTTCCAACGACACCTCATTTGTCAAATTATGATAAGTAGTTTAGAAGTTATGAGGGATCAGATGAACATACATGCATACTCACATACCGGTCAAAAACATAACCGTCCCTTTTGCTTCGCCGTTGTCGGGTAATAAAAAGAGAGGCGTATGCTTAGCTGTGGGCGAAGTCGTGCTGTAGATGATTATGATTATACCTACCTATAAGGTATTTATCAAGTTGCCCTCAAATCGTCGGTTAGATCATCGACTATAAGCCCAGCCTGAGCTAAGAGCTAACGCCTGAGTCACAGATTATAAATTACAAGTAGTGTTAATGTCAAAACGTTCGCAGCAAGTGCACACTAAGTGTTTCATTCAGATTTATAGTTTTACTCTGAGAAGCGGTGGGAGTATAAGTCAGAAGAATTAGCTATTTAATATTCACCAAATACGTTTAATTCCCGGTGTTCCTCTTTTTCTTCGTGTTCGACCGTCATTTCAATTTGTTTTGCCCAAAACTGCCATTTCCACGGCATCGTATCGTCGGTGGCAGCGCATAGGTTTGGCCTTCCCGATGTTATGATATTAACAGAATCTTTAGTAGGAGAAGTGTATCCAGGGCCGTAGCTAGGGGGGGAGGGCATTGTGGGGCAATGCCCTACCTTGAAATCACAATGCCCTACCTTAAAAATACCAAAAACTAAGATAAATTATTATAATTAAATTGTTTGTTCATAGTTTGAGTTAAAAAAAATTGTAGCGATAGGATGTACACCAAACCATGTATATCACTGACCTAGAGATCAGTGATATACATGGTGATTGATTTAGGGGCCCGTGCTTCGAGGGCAGATCAATTATGATAAATTTTTACTTCCACCCTACCTGTAACCAATGCTACCCTACCTCAAATTCGACTCTAGCTACAGCCCTGGGTGTATCGCATTAAGGCTTCCGCAGGCAGTCGCGAGTGGTGCGACGCGACAATGCAAAAAGGTAGCGACAAAGCGTAATTTCACTTACTGATTGTTAAAAAAAAAACTATCAAGAAGATTTTTTTCATTTCTATGAAAACAAACCGCCATCATTTTATGACCAGTTATTGAAAACGAACTCTTAAACAAACAAAAAGTTTTCCTCGTTGAAAAAATCACTTTCGTATCTCGATCGTAGTTGCCAAGGCTTTTCCAACTGCACCTACCTACATAGGTATTTTGCACTCCTAGTAGAAAACACGATAGTGACTTATCTTAAAATAATCTTAATATATAGCATTGACAACTTTAAAACCTACAGTCATGCTTACTAGCAACTCCGACAGAACTTGAATGAAATTAGGAGTAACGGTTTCAGAATGATCATAGTCTTCTTCGAGCGTAGTCCTCTGTACCTCTCGAGCTCTTTTCTATCTTTCGCTTGATATGAATCTGTTCTAATTGACTTTCTTCTAATTTATCAAAATCAAGTAATTTATTTGCATAATAACCTGTAAGTATTATGTAAAGAATTAAAGTCAAGGTGTTATCTGATAAATTTAGTTACAGATTCGTTAGAAATATAATCAGCTCGCTAGCTGTGACTTATCAAGCTCATTGTCATAGTGGTTTTCTGGAGCTGGGCGTCATTGGGTGCAGTGAGGAAGCTACAAACTCCCAAAAATAAGGTTTCACCCACTCCATTTTGAATATAAGGTCTGTTGGTATGAATATTCCACAGCAATATGACACACACACACAGCTCTTGCATGAACACGATTGTACACACCTTCGGCGCGATTGCATTCATTTTTAATCCCCGACGGAAAAATAATGGTGTTATAAGTTCAAAGTGTGTACCTGTGTGTTTGTGTATTTGTCTTTTTGTTGTCGAGTGTTCTTAGCTATGGTTGATTAAAATCGGTTCAGCCGTTCAAAAGTTACCCGCATTTATCTTTGAATCTGAGATTTTTCGCAAGATATCGTGCCAGTATGAATATTCCACAGCAATATGACACACACACAGCTCTTGCATGAACACGATTTTACAAACCTAAACCGCGATTGCGTTCATTTTCATTGCTGAAATTCCATAGAACCAAAAACATAATAACATAAGAGGATAAGCCGATAATCATCAGGGTAGATTAGGATCACAGTATGCTGTTATCAGTAAACATTTGGATTCTGCTGCCTAAGCCTACCTAGCTGATAACACGGCTGATATCACTGCCAGCGACCGATCGTATGATCGTTGCGTACAGATTTGGAAAAAATATTTAAGATAACAGTGGAATTCTATGCAAACAGATTACTGCAAGGCAGGGCAACCTGATTTCAGCAACTGCAAAACATTTTACACGATCAGATTTTTACCACCAATTTTCTTAATTAAAAACGCTCAAATCCAAGCTGCAATACGATATCAGCAACAATCAATTTCTGAAACTTTTCTTGTGACATCCCGCCACACTACTCCCAACTACCGCGGTTATTCCCTAAAACCAGAATTAATAGTGTGCAGAAAAGAGCCGAGTCAATGAGCTCGACGATTCGCTTCGACAGGAAAGAACAGAACAGCGGAAGAGTAAGAAAAGCATGGTTTTCAGTTCCCTTCATATCAAACATACAGAATAGAGCCAGGCTAAAATACACAAAGGGACATATAAGTCAAATTTTCTGTGTTTTTGGCTCTGGTTAAGGTTGAATAGAATTTATACCAACTACTATGGCCAACTACACCACCTTACATTATTTGCAATTATTTCTTATCCGAATCGTCACCACATGAGTATAGATACCGCCCCATTTCCAATATTCTATGAATTAGAAAAAAACATATTCCAGAATATTCTCTGTCACTTTTCCTCAATCATTACTGAGAACCTTAATAGACCAACTGACTCCAAAATTTCACAATATTGTTTCCTATGAATCGCAAACTTCTATATAATCAGATAATGTGCCGCTTTCCAGAACTTTATGTCTGTAATCGTTATCTTCGGATGTGTCGAATAACAATATTATACCGATACATATGACGCATTTGATAAAATTGATTGCTAAAAGGAAGGACATCCCTCCCCTTTTGTAGCTACCTACGTACCATTGCCATTCATACCTAATGATGACAAAACCGCCGAAAAGTTCTGGAGCGGCGACCGCGTATAGTAAGACGATCCTGGTGAGGGTGGCGAGAGTCCGTCGGATGCGAGACGCACGGGACTGGTCAATGTGGCGACGCTTAATATTTGTCCAGCAGTGGACGGCTTTCGGCTGATATGATGATGATGATAAAACAAATAAAATACAAAAATGTTGTCACTGCAGCTGACTACAGGGTGTCAAGTGGCAAAACTAAGCTGCTTACTTGAAATAATGAATTTAGATTTTTTATTCCTTTATCTCCGTTTTATTAGATACTTATCAAGTCTGCTAAATTTTTCTACGTAATTTAATTTAACCATGTATAGTATAAAAGTTTAATTCTCACGATTTTATTATTATTTTATTGAAGTAGGTACCTAGGTATGTTCGTAAAAAATTAATTGCATGTCCAATCAACCAGGGTGCGCCAAAATTCACCTAAATTTTCAACTCCGATAATTGGAAAGCCGAAAATGTTCTTCCTATAATTTTTCATCCTAACAATCACAATTTCTAACTACTCTGCCTCTAATGTTCATAATTCCGAAGCATTCAACTTCATAATGTCAGTATAAACATTTATTATACTGTTATTTGTTTTCCTATATTTTCTCTACATAACCATCTTTAACACTATTATTCAAAGTCATATCTTTTTTGTTTATATTTATTTTTATTCATAATAATCAGTATTATATACATTAATTTTGCGTAACTTTATTTTCACATAACATGTATAACATATAAGAATAATAGTACCATGGTAAATACATGTTTTCATATACACATTTCAATTAAATTAGTTTAATATTAACGAAGATATCCATAGGTTAGGTTAGGTTAGAACTGTGACCAAGTACGCTACCTCGAAATTGGTCGCGAAATTATTCTATGTATTTTTTTATAGTGCCCCCAAGACGACACTCTGATTCACGAAACGACCTTTAATCATTCTGAACAGTTGGTTTTTTAGACATAATTATCTCAGGTATAGTTATAGTAATAAGTATGTAACAACAATAACCAAAAATAAATGGCTAAATGTAAAAATGTGAACAGTTGTTTTGTAATCACAAGAAATAGTTTAAAAACTAACCTTTTCCTTCAAAGCTGGGTTCTGGTTCATGATTATGTTCTTGGTGCTTCATATATTTTTTATTACACTTGGTAAATGTTTCTTTCTGAGTATGAGTGAAAATATTATGGTAATTATGTTTAGGGATAAAACCGTTATGATAAAAAACAGTAGGAGTTTAAATATATTTACATTAACGATATTATTAAAAAAAAATTTCGGAAACATGAGTGTTATGAACATCGCCGGTAGCACTACAAATAGTATGAATGAAAACTTTAGGATGAAAAATTTTAGGAAGAGTGATCATTCGGATTACAAAGCATTAGGAAGAACAATTTCGGGTAAAGAACTTTAGGTGAGCCAATATGGACCCAATCAATCATCATCATCGCTTAGGAGCCATTCATGTATAGTAGAATTGCCTTTTTTATAAATTAAACACATTTATAAATTAGTTTATTATAAATCTACCAAATTAGGTGCTGCTCAATTTATAATAATATCTTCTATACTATATCTACCTTATTAAAATAACAGGACCTTTCTTCGCCTTTTACAGACGTTTACGTGGTCGCAGCCTGAGAGAAAGTAGACGTGCCCACAGCCCGCAAGCCGCAAGTTTCCATACCGGTGCGATGGTATCGCCCACAGCTCCGCGGCTAGCCGGCACAGTACAGTCACTAACAAGGCAGTCCTAACTTATTTTATTACTAGTTTTTTATTGTATTGACGAAATCCATACTTCATTGACCAAAACAACTCTGTCAGTTTTCTGTTACACGAGAAAGAAAGTTGGTACACGTGCAGACCATGATATACTAGATGAAAACAAAGTATACTTTATTCTGAGAGTAGAGTGTAGTAGTCACAGCGGATCTTGGTGTCTCTGAAGTTGGCTCTGCGAACCATTGCGCAAGAAACAGTTTATCATCGAGTATACTGCATAGAATAAGGGGCGGGACACACAGTAAAGACGTAAGAAAAGGTCGCGTCGCAGACGTCTGTGCCCTGTCTCGTCGTTGGGTCGCGGTTAACGTATATGAAAAAGACAGGGCGTGGACGGGACGTGAAGACAAGTGACACGACACTGCATTTCTCACATTTAGTTTTGCATTCAAGCGTCAGCTTTTAAGACGAAAAAATGTTTTCTTCAGAAGACGATGATGTTCTGGGTTTGGTTCAACTTGCTAACATTCAAAGGGTTAGACGTTACTGGGTACATCCGGTATGCGCTGCAATGAAGAATATACTTTTTTTTTAAATAATGGAAGAGCTACAATATTATCCAGACCAGTTTCAAGAAGTCTCCTGATTGTTTCAATATTATACTGTCCAAAGTGAAGTCACAGAAAAGTTTACTAAACTGGAAAACACCTATTAGACCTGAAAAAAGGTTACTTATAACGCTGAGGTAAGTGAAATTCATTATTTGTATTAGTATTCGTATTAATTAGTAGATAATTAACTAACTGCCGAATAAGGCGATAATGCGATATATACGATGCAACATTTTCATTTCTTTGAGGTGTTCTCATGGGCGAGAAATTCAGATCTTGGAGTTTCACTGTCGATGGAGATCCGCTGTTTGATTGAAAAGTCGATGATTATAGATTAAACGTGTTACTTTGATCATTTCACGCGAAGGATGCGGTATTCTGTGATGTTGTTGCCGCAGATGTCGGTGCCGCCAAGATATCGCCCGCCAACTGCATAACTCCTATCTTAAACTTACGTTTTTGTGTAAGATTCATGGCTTTCATGTCACTTAGCAAACTATGAAGGAATGAAAGATCTTCATCAATGGGTTCATTTACTCGCTCGCCAATTTTAAGTCGTTTTGTGTTAAAGTAATTAAAAGCGGATTGATTAACTTCTTCCAAAGTGACTTTAGTTTTTGAACTTGAGCTCGTTGGCAATGGTGAAGGTATTATACCTGGTGCGCTTATTCCTTCGCTAGATGAAGGATGATACGGCGACATGCTGGCTTTTTCATTGTCACTATCTATCGCATCATCAGTTGGTAGTTTAGATTTAGAACGTCGTGTTTTTAAATACCTATCCAAAAAATGCAAGTGTGGAGCAAGATAATATTCTTTTAATGTCTTGGTTCCTGAACCCGATGGATGTAATAGTGATCTGCGGTATTTGCTGTATCTGTTTCTTATATTTTTCCAACGTTCTTTGCAATCATTTGCTGAAACAATAAAAATGGTCAATAATATAGTTATAAATAATTGAGCATATGTGGTAGAAGGTGTAACGGGTAAGTGTGTGGAGTGTGTTATTAAGATTGCCCTAGTCGACGGCACGAACTATGTGCGCGGGGTTAACATCCTGCTATATCATCCGACAACACGTGCGATGGAGATAGATGCTGCGATGAGCAGTAAGAAGCTAGTTCGCGTAAAAATTAGCACTTTTACAAGTTTTTAGCGAAATGGATGATGGTTTAGGACGAAAACGAGCGCGCGAAATTTTATAAACAGACCTTTGGGAGTCTAGATATAATGAAAAAACTACTTAATGAATACTTTGAAAATAAAATTATTTGCATTGTTGAACTACTAAACTATCCCTGTATGGAGGCCGTTTTCCAATTTTCCTTCTTCTTATGGTATTTATTTCCGCCCAAAGATGCGTTAAAATTTGTGTTGAAATATGGAACTTTCGACGCTCATAACTTTCAAATATTTTTCGTTTTTACTTTTATGTTTCCATACAGGGCTAGATAATGATGAGACAAATTGGTATCATTTTTTGTTTTGAACGTACACCGTCAAACAGTAGGAGTAATCGCCAGACTACGTTTGTATGGATGAATGATCGACTAGTGTAACCTTAAGTAGTCTAATTATAGTTAAGAGAAACAAGATATGACATGACATAATATAGGTATGTTAATATGTATTTTCTTTTCAGGCTCGTTGCAGATGTGTTGCAGTGTGATTCAAATCATTCTCAATGTATGTTTTACGAGGAAAATCTACAATTCGAAACATAATACACGAAACCTGTCGGATTCTGTGGGAGATACTACAACCGGAATATATGCCTACACCCAGTACAAGAAAATGGCTGGAGGTAGCTGAGCGTTTCCATTGCCTTTGGAATTTACCAAATTGTGTTGGAAGTCTGGATGGTAAACATATCCGAATTCAAGGTCCACCGAATTCGGGATAGGCCATTTATAAATTACAAAGTCTATTTTTCTTTAGTACAATTGGTATTAGTAGATGCTGACGGGTTATTTGTAACGATCGACGTGATATGATCGCTACAGCGATGGGCGTGCATTTCAAGTTAGTGCTTTGAAACCCTTCATTTACCAGATCATTCTCCATTGCCCGGAGAAACACAGCCCTATTATTTTGTAACAGATGAAGCATTCTCCCTTACAAAAAACATAATGAAACCTTACTCACGAAACCAACTAACTAACGATAAACTAATTTTGAATAACAGACTATCTAGAGGAATAATAACAGCCGCACGGGTCGATCATCAAGGCTAAGCAACGCTTGACGAGGTCGGTCCGTGGATGGGTGACCATTTCAACATACCGAGTTTCCTCCGTGCCTCGGAAAGCACGTTAAGCCGTTGGTCCCGGCTGTTATTTGAAGATCTTTGACAGTCGTTACGGGTAGTCAGAAGCTTGAGATCTGACACCAGTCTTACCAAGGGGTACCGTGTTACCTAGTTACTGGGTTGTGGAGGTCAGATAGGCAGCCGACCCCAATATAGTTGGGAAAAGGCTAGGCAGTTGATGAGACTATCGAGAGGAAGGAAATCGGTAGAATGTGCCTTTGGATTATAAAGGACTAAATTTCACGGGCTGAGTACGCCCTTGTGCTGTGATCCTAATAAAGTTGAACATAACGATAAAGGCAATGTGTGTCTTACACAACGTGATACGAAGAATTAATGGAAAATTTACACTGCCCTATATCCATAGATATAATAAACAAGCATATATCCAAAACACATTGATTGGGACAAGGATTACCACGGAAAACCTAATGATATCCGGGAATACCTGGCTCCTTTACCGTATCAAATAAAAAAAAGCATATTATAAAATCAAGGACTACGTTGAAGATAAAATTTTTGGCTTTAGCTCCTTCTGCGCATGCGGCTTCCCTGGTAACTCATAAACGGCACAAATAATATGTGGATGTCTCTAAATATTCTCAATCTCATTTTTTTTCTCTTTTAAATAGACTTTTTACAATGTTTTTCAATCATCTTTATAGCCCTTTGCTAAGAATAGTTACAGCACTGATAACAACATTTGTGCCACATGTTAAATTTAGTGTTGTTAGTCATTTTTTTTTTTTTTACCTTTGTATAGATTCTTTAACCGAATGTTTTGTGAATGTGTGAACATTGTAGGCCTTCTAGATTTCTAGAGGATTGTTATCAATTGTTAACTTTTTATTTCGTTTTTTTTTTTTTTTAAATTTCTTACGACTTATTGTCGGGCCTACGTTGTCCCCCCATATCCAAGTACTAATGCTGTAACATGGAAATATTGCAAACACAAAAAAAAAAAGAGTAACCATGGGGTTTCTTGCCGGTTCTTCTCTATAGGAAACGACTAACCCGAACCGTGCACCTTTTGTCGACGTTTTATAAGTGCCCATGTAGGCCTATGTAAAATAAAATAAAAAATATTTTGATTTTTTGTATCAAAATAGACACAACGTATAAAATCGTTGTCCATTTAAAACCTATCAACTGTTGAGAGCAAATTATTACATAAACTAACGGATACCCTGTTGCTCGGGAAGAATGTAACTCTCAGTTAGTGAAAGAATTTTTGAAATTAGATGATTAGATCCGAAAACTTCCTAAAACATGCAAACATTTCCAATAATTATAATAGTAGTAAGTGAATGTTTGAGCTGTTGCTGTTACTACTAGTGTACAAAAATGGCCAACACCAGTGTTACAACCATAGATGCCGCCGGTAACTATAGATAGTTCAACACATCTTGGCGCGCGGTGCTATGTGTGCGTGCGCTTGTAATTATTCAGTTTTCATTTGTGTGGCAGAGACTCGAGCCAATGGGGATGTGAACTGCCATTTTTTCACGATAGGTGGCGCGTCGGTGTAGCTATTGAAAGCTGTCAAATCCATACATTTTGTAACCTATCATTCAGTAAATTATAATTTTCTCGAAATAAGCTTGTGTGTGCTGTACCAAGCCCGGTGTTCATTTGTTGCCCAAAGATACAACGCTAAAAAAACTGGCAAAGGGCTATACATATTAATAGGTTATGTTATGTACCTGTCAAAGTAACTCTGATTATGATTCTTGGCAATCTTCTTCGAAATAGAAGAGCAATTAACGTATTGATAGAGTTCTACAGCAGGAATGTCATTTACTTGGTCTTTAGAAGCTTGAGGGCTTTGATTGCCGAAAATAAAATAAAACAACAAACCAAAAAATAAAGAATACCAACACTTTAAAGTAAAGTTCTCTCATTTTTTGTAAATTTTGAAAACATGAGTCAAATAAGAAATAACTCGTTACAACTAAACAAATAACCAAATCTAGAACATATCACCGATGAAAAATATTTTACTATATAAAAGTCTGTCTCTCATTAAGATCTGTTTTCTTTCCAGTTATCCTTGCTCCTCATTTCTATAGTTCGTCTTTCAATTCCATAAACTTCCAGGGACAATACATATTATCAATAACGAAAAGATAATATAAAAAACGTGATGTAAACAAAGCAATAATTATTTGACAGCAGCCATTGCGCCGCCAGCGACATCTACGCTCAGCTTTCCATCCCCATTGACAGTCGTCGACCGAGCACACATAGGCACACACATAGCGCCGCGCACCAAGATGAGTACGTTGAAGTATCCCCCTATGTAGTATTCCTTAATTTAGTTTCAAATTAATTTTTTGTAAAACATTAGTGATAGTATGTTGTATTCTCCGGATCGAGATCCGATTGTATGCGGCGACGAAATATCATTGTATGATGTACAAGATAATTTTAATCATAAAATGATTCTGTAGTAAATAAAAAAAAATTACTTACCGTTTTCTTTTAGTGTCTTAGCTATTGTTTCCCAAGCTTGGTCTTGAAAGTATCTGTTACAATAGTCAGGCCTATTGTAGTCATATAGAATTGAATGTGTTTCAATAAGTTCACAAAATTTAAGATTAAAATTTAAGTCGTCGCGCATTTTCTAGAAACTTCGATAGTCGCAAAAAAACATTAAACCTCGACGCGAGCTAAAGTGCAACTGACTGACGCACGGGTGCCACGTGTTCACAGTAACCCCCCGCGCACCCCTTTTGCCGCGTCTTGTCTGCGCCTCGCCTCCTCCTTTATGTTTTCGAACAGGGCGCAGTCCGCACTCCGCAGTCGTCGAAGCGTCGTGTCCGCGTCTCGTCCGCGCTCTGTCTTTTCTGTTTATATTGTAAAATTTATTGAAGGGCTTTCGTCTGCGACGCGACCTCGTCTTAAGTCTTTTTATTGTGTCCCGCCCCTAAGCGAGAGAGGACGATGCGACAAACGTATGCGAGTGAAAGAGGGAGTTATTTATACACTGCTATCTTTTACTTTAACATTGACACAAAAATATCAACTGCGCAGGGTCTTGTTACACCCAACTTCAGAGACACAAAGGTCCACTGTGACTAATATACGTTCCTCTGGGAGAATTTTAAATTTTGAAACTGCTGGCAGAAGCTAGTCAGGAAGAATAAAGTTAATTAATTACCTCTAATAAAAATTATTGGTAAATTAATTTGAACTTGTCAATATTAAATTATTTGCTTTAACAGACTTAGTACTTATTACACTTACCTGAGTACATATTAGCAAAAACAGTGGATTCTTGCAGCTGGGTTCATGATAATAAAAATTGTGATCATTAAGTTTTATAGCCGACTGTACATTTTATTGTTTTGTTTGTCCTTACGTTTTCCTTATACGAGCAGAAGCATCGAGCAAGAGTTATTTTATTCACGTAATTTTGCTAAATGGATTTGCCTTTACAGTATCCGAGAGATTTTCAGGTATTTTCGTAACATGATGATGGATGGGACTGCTTCGTTGGTCTACTCGCAAGCATTATACACCATTTGAGATAACATTTAAGACATTTAAATAATCCCATTATACAGCCCGTTCAATCTATTTGACTTCTATTGCGTTGGTATTATTACAATTAATGTCAGCTGTATGAAACATTAGTTTTGGTAACAGGTTTATGCTTTTTATGCCATCCTTATCCTTACGGGATAGAACTCAAAATCGGTTGAACGGACCGTAAAAAGGGGTTGTAAAAATTGGTCTAATGTTATTTCGAATGGAGTATAGGTACTGCTGTACATGAAGCCCATTACAGTGTTATTGGGTTTTTCCATCTAGAATTTCTCATAAGCAGCCTGGAGTTCAGATTTGTGGCCGGTTGATGGCAATAGGCTGACCCCCTCCCCCTATTACATGGGGCTTAAACCACTGGAGGAATGTAGGCGTACAGTTGCACCGCTGCCTGACCCTTCAGGGAGAAGAGGCGTATTTATTAACTAATTAATTATAATGACACATTTACAGAGACCTCCAAGGCGATGTATTATAACTTACATATAAAACGTTTCAATACAATACATCAATCGTTACAAAACATTCCAATACCAGAATCATTATTTAAATGGTCAGAACTTTTTCAATTAAATTTTGCGCTACTTTGACAAATCTCGGCAGGTTTTGGCAAAATATATCTTCCGATAACGTTGCAGCATTTATCAAACGTATGACTGGTGTCATAGGGGTAAACTTAAGTAAGTAGGCCGAGATTTGTCAAAGTAGCGCAAAATTTAATTGAAAAAGGTCTGACCATAATTATGACTAATGATTAAGGTATTGGAATGTCTTGTTATGTATGTTATGTTATGATGATGGATGATGAACTGTTGAGTTGTCAACGGTAAAGTTGTTGTGAGCGATAGATCAACAACGATAAATTAATCAAATGTTTTATTGATTAGTTTGGTTCGTTGACCTCTGAAACCTCTTCCGTTTGGTCTCGCACGGAGTTTTACTTTTGTATTATTGTTATTTTCTTTTGTTATTGCATATCTGTTGTTCTATGGTTGAGGAAGACTATCCGCTCGTGATACAGTTTTATACTAGTACGAGGGGAAAGGGCGAATCACTCCAAAGACAACCAAACCAGTATTACAATCTACCTTTTCACATTCTCCAAATGTCGACCTGGCTAAATTTTATTGTCAAAATTACTTTTAACGATTGTTGTGTATTATGTGTTTATTATTAAGTTACTCTGTATGGTTGTCTCTCTTATTCATGAATAAATAAATAGTGATCTCTCGTGTCTACTCTGCAGGTCGCAAATATTTTTTTTTCTTTCCTTCTTTCTTTCTCTGCATTTTAATATTCATCAAACATCTACCTATGGATGGAGAGGGAGGGGTGACGGCCAAAGAAAAGTTGGATGGACTGCGTGAGGAGTTATATGAGAGAAAAGGAAGTCAGTGATAGCGTGACGGGGGACAGGACGGTATGGAAGAAGAAAAACTTGCTGCGCCGACCCCAAGTAACATTGGACAAGGGCAGGAAGATGATGATGTTCAATCATACCCCCCTAATAAGTATATGTCCAAAAACATTACCCTCCTTTTGGGCGCCGCAGCAGTTGGTTTAAATGAGATTCCGTACAAACATCGCTGTGTGCGAGAATCACAAGACCCGTATCTAGTTGACAAGACAAATGCCTCTTCACGTACACAGACTTTACGTGCATTAATCACCAGTTCACCAAGCATGCTTAGTGCGGGTTGGCGATTTCAGACCTATATTTTATATTTATCAATAGGCTCGCGTTTGACCACTATCTCGCCAGATGGTAAGCGATGATGTGGTCGATGGTGAATATTAACTATAAAACTATTATACTATTACCCGGCGTGCGTGTATGACTAGATGTATGAATGTGAGTGAAGCAAGAGAAGTATGTAAGGATCGTAGCAGGTCGCGTTCTGTAGCTTCTGCCTACCCCCATGGGAAAAAGGCGTGAGTTTATGTATGTATGTATGTATTAACTACAAGTTCAGGTTTCCTCACGATGTTTACCTTCACCGTTGTTAGTGATGTCCAAGATAAACTTAGAAAGTACTTGAATTGAAAAAGTATCATTGGTAATTGTCCGGATTCGACCCCACGGACCAAGAGAACGAGAGGCGAGTTCTTAGCTACTGGGCCACCAGCACTACGATCTTCTTTGCTGTTTACAACTGTGTATTATGTGACATACCTAGTCATAAGCAGCCAAAATGAATTTTACACTTAAAAATAAAATGTTTTTTGTGTCTCAAACGGTTACATAAGCAAATATGAATGAGACAGCCACAGTAAGTAATCATTAATACTTGTGTTGGGTCTTGGGTTGTCTCGCTCCTACCCATAAAAGATAGTTAACAATATTGAGACTTAAATTAAGAAATGCATTTTTATGAACACAGAGGAACAATGACTTATAAAGTAATTATCAGCTCTGTGTAGTGTGTGATTGTGAGAATGCATACGTATGTCTATAGTAGTGAGTGCGTGTGGGTTTGTGTGTGTGTGTTTACGTTTTTGCTGATAGAGCTATTTTAATTGAAGTTGGGAAATACCAACTATGTAATTATAATAATTTCTTCAAGTCCTTATGTGGAGTCGACGCATGCGGTAAAATTATCTAGAGCAGATACATAAGAACCTCTTCGAGCAAGTAGTTATGAGCCAAACCAACTTGACCACAAATCATAGATATTTTACGATTTCTGTTTTTCCCCCTAACTGAGCTTATGGTAAACAGGAAAATTAGAAGTTAACCTAATTAGGCGGATGATTTATTAGAATTAATTAAGGCATCCTGGCCATTTACACAGAACCAATACAATTGTGTCAAGTTCAGAATCGAAGTCAAGAATGGCTGTTTCAATACCGATTCAGATTTAAAGTTTAAAAGAAATAAAATTTGTGGTCAATTATTATATGAGTTGGGTACCCAGGTAGGACGCTGCAAACACTTGGCAAAATGGAGTTTTATCATGGATTTTATAGACCCATCTGATACCGAATGTGAAAGCGGTGCCCCGGAGCGACTGCTTTTTAGACAACCTGATCAATGCCGCTGCAATTACCGTGGCCATCACCTAATGGGCCCAAAATATATTTTTATCACATCTATTCAAAAAGAGCTAGTAAACAGGGACTAAAATAGCTCATTAATCCCTAGGGACTAAAAGTGATTTGAATTTGCAATGTGGATATTGTTAGTAAATGTTCCAATCAGCAAAGAGATGAATCACAAACCATGCGGTCCAAAATAGGATTACATCGCTAAAATCGATTACGACGAATGTATGAGGTGAATGGCTAATGAGCAATTGTAATTCTATTTAGGACCGCACGGGAACATTGTATTGAACAAGTGACTGGCTGGCATCCAGTCTCAACTTCGGCTCCTCCATTGAGAACAAAGCCCAAATCGCGGCCAAAAAAAGGGCATCCTAAATAAAGTGAAGCGATACTTTACGCCTGGACAGCTTTTAACCCTATACAAAGCACAAGTCCGATCCTGCATGGAGTATTTCAGCCACCTTTGGGATGGTTCAGCTAAGTATCAGCTTGCCGCGCTTGACTCAGTGGAACGCAGAGCCAAGAGGCTCATTGGCGACGTTGAACTGGTGGACGCCAAGCTTCACAGCTTGGCTCATCGCCGCAAAGTTGCCTGCTTGTCGGTCTTCTACAGACTGTAGTTCGGTGAGTGTGCTCAAGAACTCCACGACCTCATCCCACCAGCCCCCTTCTACCATCGGACATCTAGACGAACTGCAAGTTATCATCCTTACCTTATAGCCATTCCACCAATTCGAACCAAGCGCTTCCAAACATCCTTTATAATGCGCACAGCGAATGAATGGACACTACCTGCGTCTGTGTTTCCGAACGCATTCAACCCGAATCTCTTCAAAGTTAGAGTGAACAGGCTTCTTCTGGGTAAGCTCACTCCATCGTAGACTCTGTCTCTGTCACCTATGACCTAGACTAGAGTCAAGAGCAAACCCATTACAAATAAAAAAAAAAGTTACGTTCTTGTTCATAAGTTGCACTTACTACTTATTTTCACAAAGAGGGTGATAAAAAGTAGAGTGTCCACCTCGGGAGCAACATTATTTTAAGCTCGATTAAAAAATCACTCTCGCCTTGAAAATAGTTGGTTGCTCCCTAGGTAAACAATCTACTATTAAATAGATTTCCACCGATTCGAAACACAGAAGAACTATTATATGGCATTAGGGCCTCATTACCTCTAGTGATGGTTTGGGCTTCAGAAATTAAAGTCGTTACGGGCAATCACATGCCAGAAAATGTGACAACAATCTTGCTTTGCGTTACTGGTTTCTGGTTTGTGGAGGCCAGATTGGCAATAGCTCCATGTACAACACGGACAAAAATACAAATGCATCCGGATCTGGATAGATTGGAATTCGCCCTGAACATGGTTGGAAAAAGGCTAGGCAGATTGGTTTATACAGGGTGACGCAAATGTAATCATCCTATCGGAAGATGCTATAATTTTTACAAATCGCAGAAAATGTCAATTCTACTTTACTATTTTGGAAGTAAACAGATACAATATTCACGCTAACAAGGTATGAATCGCTATACCCTTAAAGAACGCGGAATCATTGCTTCCCACCACGAGGGAGACAACTTTTCATCGAAAATTTTCATAAGCCAAATTATCACTTCTGGAGCACCGAAAATCCGCGTATAACCCTCGAAGAGCCATTACTCCCGATCGACGTTACTTCATGGTGGGCTGTTGCCGCTTATTTACTATATATATTCACCTGATTTAACCGTTCCAGACTTATTTTTGTGGTGTTTATAGTCACAGGTCAACAAGCCTCAGACTGGAATATCAATAGTTCTTGCAAGAGCGATGGAAATGCCAAAAATAGGACCCGAATGTTAATCAATTTTGATGGCGGACACTTTACCGATATTATTGTCTCGACTTAAATCCAAAATCAGAACCAAAGTTATTCACTAATTAAAAAAAATACAGCCCATGAACATCGGGTTATAACTTATGTATTAAAAATATTATTGATTCATGTACATTATTTGTGAAACATGGTTTTTTCGTGTAACAAATAGTTTTGATTTAAAAAATAATTAACAACACGATATTTTTCGCTACTTTTGGATACTCCTCCAAAACGACTTGGATGTTTAAAAATATTTTTACATAGAAAAATTGATGGCTAGAATTTCTTCATAACTGAAATAGCACATGTAAATTTAAAAAAAAATGCATATATTATTCAATATTGATATTCTGGTTCTGACGGCTAGTACTGCGTTAACATTGGGGAATATATACGCCTTTAGTACTTATTCATCCACCATGAAATAATTCTTCGCCTTTCGCTCGTCTGGAAGGAAACCCAAGTTGGAAAAAAAACAAGTTAAAAAGGCAGTTAAATTATAGGCGATTTCATATTTTACTTCCAGCTGTTTACATTATATATATTGTTATCTATCAGGGATACTTAACGAGGATAATATTTGAAGTGCTCAATATAGGCACTTAGCGATAGACAGTGGGTATTCCCTTAACGATATTTTGTTCCTATGGCTAATTTACCTTCCTCAGCTTCTAATAACTAAATTGATTAATAATGGCAATTGTTATTATTTTGATTACCTTCCTATTTAAATACAGACAAGCAATCTGTCGGAAAGAACACCTAGCTAGATTGATACCTACTTAGAAGTGTCATAATTGTAATAATAATTAGTACCTAATTATTTTTTAATGACCTGAATTAGCAACAAGAGTATCAAATCATTTAGCATATTTGCTTTGCAATGACATCTCGACACGGTTATCGTACGAATACTCGTATAACAGGAAGGCGAACCTAGGCGAAGACGGCGAAACGAACTAGTTAGACAGCTTGATCAGAGGCCTTACCATCGCGTATCATATCTATCATGGTTCTGTTTAATTCGTAAACGTCTAAGGAATCTTTCAATTTAGTCGTTTGGACCCTGAACCGTTGCGGCGCCGCAGCAGTCCGACACCACACGTCTAAATTGAAAGAACCCTAAGACCTACAATGTTAAAGTACTGAACAATTCCTGTGCTAATTCAAAGGTTTGGGAGAGGGGGAGACATCGGCGTCGGTAAGGTAATGCACCGACCATTATGGCGAAGAGGATGATAGGAATCCGGTTTGATATATTGGCAAAAACTGCTCCAGAGATTAAAATGCCAAAAAAAGGGCCACTTTTTAGGGTTCCGTAGCCAATGGGTAAAAACGGGACCCTATTACTAAGACTCCCCTGTCCGTCTGTCACCAGGCTGTATCTCATGAACCGTGCTAGCCAGACAGTTGAAATTTTCACAGATGATGTATTTCTGTTGCCACTATGACAACAATTACTAAAAACAGAATAGAATAAATATTTAAGTGGGGGCTCCCATTCAACAAACGTGTTTTCTTTGCGATAATGGTACGGAACCTTTCGTGCGTGAGTCCGTCTCGCACTGGGCCGGTTTTTTTATTGGATCACTTAGAGAAAATACGTTTTTATTTAACTCTAAGTGATATTTTTTATAGTTTATATTTATTTTTGCTTAATCCTTATTCGTTTATCTGTCAATATTGCACCTACCACTAGTTGTCTATGCATCACCCAAAGGTCGACTGGCAGAAAATGCCTGAGGCATTAAGTCCGCCTCTGTACATTTGTGTGCTTGAAGTATTAAATAAATATTTTGGGAAGTAGGTGCTTGTGTACAGGCTCACACAGATTGTTCAAAATTTAACAAAATTACAGTTTTCTACTTCTGCAGATGTTATAAATGTAAACGTAATAGATGTTGTTACTCTTTCACGCAAAAACTACCGATGAATTATGTTTTTTTTTTATTTTTTTTGGTTTTTCTTGCGCTTGACCACTATCTCACCTGACGGTAAGTGGGCACACGGCCTGCAGCTGGTAGTTTCCAATTTACGAAAACGTATTATTTACCTTACCAATCATTGCTTTGTAGTCTGGATTAACCGATAACTGTCGGTTAGTTATAGCAAACCATTAGTTACAGGTACGGTTGCCATCCGTCCGGTATTTCCAGGATTTTTCCAAGTTAAGAAGGCGTCCGGGGAGCGTCCGGCCGGGCTTTTATTTGGAGTCCGGGTTTTACAGTCTTCAAATCACCAGGTCGACACGACGGGTCAGTGCCAACTCAACCCGATTCGACTCAACCCGAAGAATAATACCTGCAAATTTCTGTTTTGGTAGGCGTAAAAACGTCGATGTACAGTCAGGCAGAAAGTGTTGATTTAACGCTTGCATCACAGAGAATGTAAAATTTTAATAATGTTTGATTAAATAAGTAAATAATTAAACAAGTAAGTGCTTATGCTTTTTCATATATTTTACGCTTTGTACTTTGTAGTAAAAAACACAGATTATTGGCAGGGTGGTATTTATTGGATCAGTATGTGATTAAAATTATTATGTTAACAATTAGGTACTAACTTCTAAAATATAAAAAAGTAAGACCAGAAAACCGGTTAGAGCGAGGTAGAGGCTATCTTTATAAAGCTTCATTGTTGTAACGAAATCACTAAGAACCAGGATAAATTATGTATCATAACAAAATGTTAAATAATAGAATATTTAATATTTTGTATAGAAAATTATAAAGTTATTTAGAATTAAATATATATTTGCCTGACTGTACAAATGGCACTGAATTGGTCGTAAAAATCTGGTATTATTCTTCGGGTTGAGTCGAATCGGGTTGAGTTGGCACTGACCCGCCACCGGCCACGACGTCGCTGCAGACGCTTTAAAAGCGTATAATTTTGTATTATTTATAGTAATGAAAAATGTAGGACTGCTAATAGTTTCTTAAAACTTTAAGAAGATACTGTTTTGTTTTATTTAAAAAAAAAGTGAATTTATAACCTTTACATCTACTGAGTAACTAAGAAAAAATACTCAGTTCAAATCCCGGACATTTTTAAGCTCTTCGTGTCCTGGTTGGCTGATTAGTGATGTCAACCCTAATTACAGGTACTTAAAACCAGACGTTTATGAACGGGTAGATTGTAGAAGGTACGCAAAAAGCGGTAATCTTCGTCCAAATCTACTAAGAAACGCCTGTTTACCGTCGCTGTTTACCTGGACATATCTTATCAAGTAAGATTATACATTAGCGAAGTATCTACAAACAACGTACGTCCATTTTCCTGCACCTTATCTCTGTTTTGTCAGCAGATATGTTGCCCTCTTCAAAGATTAAAGGATATTATGATTGTGACGTCACTTATCTGGTAATCAAAGGGAAACTTGACTTTAAGGTGAGTAGAGTTGTGTGGTAATATGTTTTGATATAATCTTGTGTTCGGATAACTTACGTGTAATCTGTAACGTGATCCATACGTAGTAACACGCTTGGCCATTATGCTATAAGTGCTAGGACCTGCATAACATCTGTTTGTTTTCTTTTATAGACCTGCGGGTGCAGGTGTGGTTAACTAAGTGGTGTCACATCCCATACAAAGAAACCGTGCCGACGTTCTATACTGATTATTCTGATTATTTTATGTACATCGATCGCATTCGGTTCCGTTCCGTTCCGTTCCACGGATAATGATGGCGATCTATCTATTACCGTGGAACGGAACCGAACTCGTTCGATTTACAAAAAATAATAGGTATAATCAGGTGAAAAACGCTAGTTACGTCGGCATGGTTTCTTTGTATGGGATGAGGCATCTGTATGCTAGTATTATATTATCTGTGGCTGGGTTTACGAAGCTTAAAGCTATCGAACCTATTAAACTGCCAGGATCCTAGTTTAGTGTCTAATGCTTCTTTCTTCTTTTTTTAATGCTTCTTTTTTCTTTTTTAGGGTTCCGTACCCAAGGGATAAAAACGGGACCCTATTACTAAGACTCCACTCTCCGTCTGTCTGTCTATCACCAGGCTGTATCTCATGGTCCGTGGTAGCTAGACAGTTGAAATTTTCACAGATGATGTATTTCTGTTGCCGCTATAACAACAAATACTAAAAACAGAAGAAAATAAATATTTAAGTGGGGCTCCCATACAACAAACGTGTTTTTTTTTGCCGTTTTTTGCGATAATGGTACGGAACCATACGTGCGCGAGTGCGAGTCGGACTTGGCCAGTTTTTTTCCCATTTGTAAACGATCCTTTGTTCCTATTGGCCTTGTTTATTCTGTCTCCTGCTTGATATGCAGGGAAGTACAAATTATGTTTTTGTTTTCCTACTCCTCCGTTATTCTTTTCAGATTAATTTCGTTGCGGGATCCAAGACAGTTAAATTCGTTTTCCGGAATTTCGTCGAGCTTCATTGCCTCGGCGCTTTTCTGTTGGTCGCGGTTTGGGAATAGTGCGGTGGGATTGTCGCTTCTTTTAAATTATTGACTGGCTCGCGATTGACCACTATGCCACCAGATAGTAAGCGATTATTTGCTCGACAATGGAGCACGTTGGCCTAGAAGTTATCTATCAACTCTTCCTCACCGTCCTCGTGTTTGCAAGATCTTAATTTTTTTTACGGTTCTTCAATGTTTCTTTCCTACGAACCTGGTTTCTTCAGGGATTCGATATCCAAGGAACTTATGATCCCTACATAGCATTAGGTACAAAGTAAACAACAACAAAATATAGCCAACAACTATGTAGAAAATGTCAAACGGTTTATTATTTAAAATTCATTCCAAGAATTCAGAACTATTTGGCAATAGCGCGGCGCCAAGAGTTGGCACCAGCCCCCTCGTTTACGGCTATAAGTCACTGACAAATTACTCGGACTAAGCTTTGTTTGAACCGAACTCATTAGGTATAGCCTAATTAATTATTGGGTTGGCATAAATGTCAAAAATCTTTGGAAAGTTTTGCGATTAGATTGTGGCAGAAATTAAAGTCGGATTATCTAACGGGATAAAATGACTTATTCTAACCACAGAACAAAAAAACGCCGTGATTCTAACCCAGGTCATGCTGTACTTGAATTCCGAATTTTATCCGAATCCGTTCAGTCATTGAGGCGTAATTTCCTAGAAAGAATTTCACATTTATAATTTTATGTAATACTGGCTGTTGCCCGCGGCTTCGCTCCCGTGGACCACCCCACAGGACTCGTTTTCGGGATAAAAAAATAGCCTATGTCACTCAGAAATAATGTAGCTTTCTATTGGTGAAAGAATTAGTTTCGGAGCCTATTCGGTACAAACAAACAAAAAAATCTTTCCTCTTTATAATATTAGTATAGATAATATAGAGTTGCCAGCCTGTCGGTTTTTTATCGGTTACATTTCGGGGAGTGTGCGTTGGAATTGCATGAACTAATTCCTCCTAGCCATTCCATCATCGGACTACAAGACGTACGGCGATGCGTCATCGGTACATGGTGGACATCCCACCCATACGCACCAAACGTTTTGGGAATACTTTTATTATGCGTACAGCAAAGGAGTGGAATTCCCTGCCGGAGTCTGTATTTCCTGTTGGCTACAACTTGGGAGTCTTTACGTCAAGAGTGAATAGGTTTCTTCTAGGCAAGCGTGCTTCATCGTCGACCACATCGTCGCTTACCATCAGGTGAGATAGTGGTCAAACGCAAGCCTATCAACAATAATAAAAAAACAAAAGATACCTACCATAGAAAATTACGAGTAGATGTGACAAGAATGTAGGTAGGGGAAGTAGGAATAAAACGACTAACAAAAGATACCTACCATAGAAAATTACGAGTAGATGTGACAAGAATGTAGGTAGGGGAAGTAGGAATAAAACGACTAACAAAAGATACCTACCATAGAAAATTACGAGTAGATGTGACAAGAATGTAGGTAGGGGAAGTAGGAATAAAACGACTAACAAAAGATACCTACCATAGAAAATTACGAGTAGATGTGACAAGAATGTAGGTAGGGGAAGTAGGAATAAAACGACTAACAAAAGATACCTACCATAGAAAATTACGAGTAGATGTGACAAGAATGTAGGTAGGGGAAGTAGGAATAAAACGACTAACAAAAGATACCTACCATAGAAAATTACGAGTAGATGTGACAAGAATGTAGGTAGGGGAAGTAGGAATAAAACGACTAACAAAAGATACCTACCATAGAAAATTACGAGTAGATGTGACAAGAATGTAGGTAGGGGAAGTAGGAATAAAACGACTAACAAAAGATACCTACCATAGAAAATTACGAGTAGATGTGACAAGAATGTAGGTAGGGGAAGTAGGAATAAAACGACTAACAAAAGATACCTACCATAGAAAATTACGAGTAGATGTGACAAGAATGTAGGTAGGGGAAGTAGGAATAAAACGACTAACAAAAGATACCTACCATAGAAAATTACGAGTAGATGTGACAATAATGTAGGTAGGGGAAGTAGGAATAAAACGACTAACAAAAGATACCTACCATAGAAAATTACGAGTAGATGTGACAAGAATGTAGGTAGGGGAAGTAGGAATAAAACGACTAACAAAAGATACCTACCATAGAAAATTACGAGTAGATGTGACAAGAATGTAGGTAGGGGAAGTAGGAATAAAACGACTAACAAAAGATACCTACCATAGAAAATTACGAGTAGATGTGACAAGAATGTAGGTAGGGGAAGTAGGAATAAAACGACTAACAAAAGATACCTACCATAGAAAATTACGAGTAGATGTGACAAGAATGTAGGTAGGGGAAGTAGGAATAAAACGACTAACAAAAGATACCTACCATAGAAAATTACGAGTAGATGTGACAAGAATGTAGGTAGGGGAAGTAGGAATAAAACGACTAACAAAAGGAATTATAATTGGAGGAGGAACTATAAGGGAACGAAGTTGACCTTATTTGAGATGTATTGCTGAAAAATAAATTGTAAATGCTTTGCCTTGACCTGTTTGTTCTCAAAGAATAACCTCGGGCCGGGTCGCCGTAATATATTGTCTAGATGTTGGTAAGATTGATATGAAACAGTGGAATAACCATTGAGGATGAGAAATCTGGCAAAAATGGAGCAGACTGAGCAGGTTGTCTGACCCAGCCCTTTGGCCCGAGCCAGGAATCATAATGCTAAGGAAAGAAGAAGATGCATGGAAAGTTGCTTCAAAGTTGAATTTCCAAATTAATATCGTAATTGTGGCACATATTGTTTTTTTTTTAAATGATATGACAAAGGAAAAATTATACCAAAAGAGGAGAAGCAACAAATGGCCCCAAAAAAGTTTAATTCCTCTCTTAAATACATAACAAAGGGCGTTATACAGCACATGGCTCCAATGAGCAGTTTATTGTCAAAGCGAGCGGCTATTAGCTTCAGTTTCGGCACACATGCGGGTGGATGAACGCGGGGTCAACACACTCCTGTGTCGCCGTTCATAGTCTACGGATTATACACGATACTGTTATGTTATTATCTGTGGTAGGTACGACCGGATTACAGTAGGCGGATTCTAATCAAAGATTTTTGGTGTTTTTTTTTGTAAATATGTGTGGTTAATAAGGTGATTAAAAATGGCCAAACTGTATCGTCGCGAAGATTTATTTATAAAACCCCGGCTGAAGGGGATTATCAGATCTTTCATATATTTTTTTTGTTTTAGTGTGTACTGTGTATTGATCCCCAAGTTCATTTTGACAAGAATTATATACATACATAATTATTTTGGTCGGCACGATAAGAACTCGGTTAAGGCCAGCAACTTAAAAAAAAAAACATTTGTGTCAAAATTAATCGCTACTTAAGAGTAGGGTTTTATCCTATATGACCCGCTTCATCTTTCCACCCTGTATCATTTTCATCAGCCTATAGCAGTTAGCAGTCCACTACTGGACATAATCCTCTTCAATCGCACGCCATTTATCTCGATTTTCGGAAGCTCTCATCCTGCTGCTACCTACCAGCTACCCTGCGAACAACGTCGCTCTACCTAACCTGAGGGAATCTCACATTACGTTTACCCATTCGTGGTCTCCTCTCAAGAACATGTCTAGCCCAACGGTCATCCGTTTTACGGCTAATATCGCCGGCCGATGTGCTTAGTACCTTTAAAGATATATCATGACCAAATGATAATAATAGGTCACAGCGACAATAATAGGTGTCAAGCCAGACATTAAAAATGTTTTGATACCAACGAACTTTAAAATTAATTGAATAGACCCAAGGGCCCCAAGCCGCATAAACAGAGTTAGCAAAGGTCAACTGAGTTATTATGTCAATTAATATAATTACCAGACTTTAACAAAGTGTGTAGGTATTCATATTTTGGTACTAACGCTAATAATTTTAATTAAACGAGCACTCACCAAGGACTAGTAGCGGCATAATGTTTCCATATATCTATGGTCTATTGACAGGGCTATACATACCTAGGCATCCAGGTATTGTTCAGAAATCGAGTAGCTGTACATCTGTGATTTGTGTATGGAAGAATAGGTCGCCTATTGAACCATTGTGTTAGAATACAATAAAAGTCATAGATTCATACCTAAGTATCAACAATCTGTTTGAAAGGACCTACCTTATTGTCATTATGAAAGTGTACGTTCTTTACAAAACGTTTTTAACCTTAGGACTCAAACAAACTGAAAAAAAAATCGAGTCTCATTGGAAATGCCTAAGAATCGTTTACTTTCAAATCTCTATAGCATCTCGGCGACAATGCCAAAAATGTGGGAAAATTACGAGGTGTTCTTGATAGTTTGCGACTGAGATGAGAACGCGAAAGTACCTGAAAAATACGAGTATTGCCCTTTCAGATAAAAATACGATTAATTTCTGAAAAAAGGGAAACAGATAAAATATTTTACCTACTTCCTGTAACCACAGCTGAAACGCATCCGTCCGATTGCAATCCAAAATAAACATTTACCTACATGTCATTTGGGGGAATATAAAATGAAATACGAGACTGTATGTAGGCACATAATTAGTTGTCCGTCTGTTCATATCACGTTCCCCCATCACACTGACATAAAGAATGATGAGAACCATTCTTTTCGACTCGTATTTTTGGCGGGAAGTCGTTGACTCGACGCCATCTTTCCTTTGTCGGATAATGAAACAAATTATGAGAAGTCTTTTTCCATGTTTGGGCATTGTTTTTGTTTAACTGATCCTTTTAATTGGTTTCTATTTTTGTCTTTTCTTGTGCGAAAACCGAGAACTAAAGTATGTTTTGTACTTCATACCCAAATTCATAGGAAAAAAGAACAGACTTTCTGTAAATGATGTGCCCAGAAACGGTTCGCTTGGCATCTCGGCATTTCTAATGGTATCGCAAAAAAAATACGTTCTTTTAACAAAAGGTTATAACATTTTAACACGACATCCCTAGAAAGGCGTAGGCAACTGATTATTGTCGCGATACCTTGTTTGTTTACGCTTTAATTTTTGGACACCTGCTAAAATACCGCGTAGTGCCGTGCCATCACACCTCTTTGTCCACCCTTTAGAAGAACCGTTTTGGGAGTTAATTCGACTTATGAAAGAATGTGTAAGGAAGTAAATAGCTATAGTGATGTTGTCGATCTTCACTTTGAGTCTTTGGCTAGGCTGAAACTCATCCTCAAGTGTTTATCGAATCGAGTATCCCCAAAAATGATGATAGTGGACAGAGCTAAAAAAAAACGAACCTACTGTCAAAAGTATAGCCAACTGTGATGTTGTCCAGAGCTATATCTACTTTGGCTCCAACATTGCTAACACCGGAGGCTGCGAAGGCGTTGTGCTGTGACACGATCTGCCGTCGAAAAGCTCACAAAAATCTGAAAAGATCGCAGAATAACCAAAACCACCAAGGTACGACTGATGCGAAGTCTCGTCTACCCAATTTTTCTCTACGAAGCTGAGACGTGCATTGGGGCTGAAGGAAAGGAGGAAAATCGATGCACTGGAGACGTCTGCTGAACTTCACATCAAAGAGAGATTATCGTTGCCGGTTCAAATACAAAAAGTTCTTTGGGTATATAACTCGCAATATAGATTTAATGGAGCGTTATGTAATAGGCAGAATGGAGGGCAAATGATCCCGTGGTCGCTCTCCGACCAGGTGGGCAGATCTTATTAAAGACATCACCAAAGCTACGATGACCGACTGTTCCCACATTGCGTCCAATAGAACCGAATGGAGACGCATGGCAGAGCCATTATGCATCAGCCATGACTACGACCACTCTGCCAAGAGCGCCCGACTAAGAAGAAAATTCCCTAATCAAGTTCATGATATATTTTGACAATTTATACAATTTTAATTATTTTGTTAATTTATTAAAATAAATATATCAATTTAATATATAATAGGTACCTTTATTTTTCAATAACAATTTAATATATTATATTAATTACATCTCGCGAGCTTGTGGCTAAATAATAACAGCCGCACGGGTTGATCATCAAGGTTAAGCAACGCTTGACGAGGTCGGTCCGTGGATGGGTGACCATTTCAACATACCGAGTTGCCTACGTGCCTCGGAAAGCACGTTAAGCCGTTGGGCCCGGCTGTCATTTTAAGATCTTTGCCAGTCGTTACGGGTAGTCAGAAGCTTGAGATCTGACACCAGTCTTAAAAGTCAGTCTTTTAGTTGGGAAAAGGCTAGGCAGCTTGATATTAATTACATCATTTATTTAATTTTTACCAATGCTATCAATTTTGTTTTATTAATGTTACCATTGCCTACTATCCACTTGTATTTAGAATTAGCGCTTATTACTATGTAAGTTAGCTTTTAGATTCTTTGAAATTGTGAATGTGTTGTTTACCTGTAAGATTAGTTTAAGCATGTATATTTTGTTACAATTAAGTGTAAACTATAACAATAAATAAATCGGTACGGAACCTAATAACAATAAAGTATAAAATAGTACGGAAAGCCCACTCAATTTAATCTATAGATAAATAATAATACATAATTCAGGTCGTCCTTATCATACATACCGGTACTCTTAAGATTACTAAAGGCCTATTGATCAAACGGAATAAATTTAGTAGAAAATTTCACATTTTTAAATTTAATAATCTTCTAGAAGCGGCTTCGTTCGCCCGCGTGAAACTGGGATACTATCCCAAGGTAGCTTACTGGACTTACTCCCAGCATAAAAGCTATCCTACGTCCTTTTCTAAAGTCGAATCTATGTCTGTTCCAAATTCATCAAAATTGGCGCAGAGGTTTAGGCATGAAAGCGTAAATAACAGACAGAGTTACTTTCGCATTTATAGCATCATTGTGTGGATGATTTTTTTAACCGACTTCCCAAAAAGGAGGAGGTTCTCAATTCAATTGAGAACCACCGAATGTATATATTTTTTATGTTCGGGCATAACGCCGTCATAAATAAACGGATTTGCAAAATTCTTTTTTTGTTCTTAAGAAGTTTATTCCGAAATGGTCTCATATAAATTTGGTATAGATCTGATGAAGAACTTCGGAGATATACAACAGGACTCTTCAATAAATGACGGCAAATCTCTCGGGATTGCTGAAATTGCATGTCTGTTTATTGTTTACATGTTATGTATTTCATAACATACCATCACGACAGTATGTTCTAAACGGGTGCGCAGATGTGTACAGTTCACCCTGGTACACTCTCATTCCAATGATTATGTTCAAATTACATATGTTATTCGGGTAATCTATTCCGGCATCACTGTGGGCATTATAGGTACCTACCTTACTATAGAACTTGTCCATAATGTATCACTAAAAAAACTGGCCAAGTGCGAGTCGGACTCGCGCACGAAGGGTTCCGTACCATTATCGCAAAAAACGGCAAAAAATCACGTTTGTTGTATAAAATAGAATATATTAAGGGGGGCTCCCCCCTTAATTTATTTTATTTTAATTTAATAATTAATTTTTGAAGTGAATATACAAATAAATATTCTGTGAATATTTCAAGCGTCTACCTGTTGCCGTTATTAATATCGAGCAAAAAACGAAAAAAAAAACACGTGTGTTGTATGGGAGCCCCCCTTGAATATTAACTCTTTTTTAACCGACTTCGCAAAAAAGGAGGAGGTTATCAATTCGACTGTATTTTTTTTTTATGTGTGTTACCTCAGAACTTTTTATTGCGTGAACCGATTTTGATGATTCTTTTTTCATGAAGAGCTTCGGAGATATACATCAGAACTCTTCAATAAATGACGGCAAATCACTCGGGATAGCTGCAATCGCATATCTGTTTGTTGTTTAAACCATTTCATAACATAACATCACACTGGTACGCTTTAAAGGAGTACGCAGGTGTGAACAGTTCACCCTGGTATACTCTCATTCCACCGGTTTTGTTAATTTAAGTTTCATCTTATTGAGTTTATCTATTCTGGCCTCACTTTGGGCGTTATAGGTACCTACCCTATAGAACTGGTCCATTATACCACAACTAAAAAGTGAAAAATAAAAAACTTTTTACAAAAATCACAACCGACTTCCAAACAAAAACACTAAAAAGTGAAAAATAACTTCAATTTCCGAAATTGAAGTTATTTTTCACTTTGTAGTACAAAAACACTAAAAAGTGAAAAATAACTTCAATTTCCGAAATTGAAGTTATTTTTCACTTTGTAGTGTTTTTGTTTGGAAGTCGGTTGTGATTTTTGTAAAAAGTTTTTTTTAACCGACTTTCGAAAAAGGAGGAGGATACATACATAAAAAAACATACAAGAAGTCAAACATAGAATGTTTGACTTCTTGTATGTTTTTTTATGTATGTTCACCGATATCTCCGTCAATTGTGAACCGATTTTAAAAATTCTTTTTTTGTTTGAAAGAGTATGTTCCGAAATTGGTCCCATTTTTAATTTGGTGAAGATCTGATGAAGACCTTCGAAGATATACAACAGAACTCTTCAATAAATAACGGAAAATCTCTCGGGACTGCTGCAATCGCATATCTGTTTATTGTTTAGACCATTTCATAACATAAGATCACGCCAGTACGCTCTTAAGGGGTAAGCAGATCTCTCATTTGATCGGTTTTGTTCAAGTTTCATGATATTCGGGTAATCTATTCTGGCGTTATAGGAAACTTACTAAACAACTTGCCTATTAGGTAGGTACAACTAAAAAGTGAAAAATAAAAAAACTATTATACAAAAAAATACTACCGACTTCCAAATAAGAAAAGTACAAAGTGAAAAATAACTTTATTTTTGACAGTCGGTGTCCATAACGAAAAAAAATTTTACCTACGAAAGACACCGACTTCCAAAAATAAAGTTATTTTTCACTTTGTAGTTTTCTTATTTGGAAGTCGGTAGTATTTTTTTGTAAAAAGTTTATTTTTATTTTTTAGTATTTGTTGTTATAGCGGCAATAAAAATACATCATCTGTGAAAATTTCAACTGTCTAGCTATCACTGTTCATGAGATACAGCCTGGTGACAGACGGACAGACAGACGGATCGTGAAGTCTTAGTAATAGGGTCCCGTTTTTACCCTTTGGGTACGGAACCCTAAAAAGTGAAAAATCAAAGACTTTTTACAAAAAATACAACCAACTTCCAAAAAAAACACTACAAAGTGAAAACTAACTTCAATTTTGGAAGACGGTCAAAAAACGAAGCCGGTTGTATATTTTTTGTAAAAAAGTTTTTTTAATCAAAGTCAGAGCTGACTGAAAACATAGTAGGAAAATCGTACCTACTTAAAAATACAACGCTAACACATGTTAGCACTGGGTAAGTATGACAAGTTGTCCTACTTAGATAACAAATAGCGTTTAGCGAGGATAACAAGTAGCTTACGAACATAATATTGGCTTATGTGTGCAGTACATTTTATTTAAATCATTCTACTATGCACTCGAATAAGTAGGTTTTCAATAACAATACATTCAGCTGGTTTTGTTTTCAGTTGTTATCGACTAACGACGAAAATCTGCCTGAGAGATTGTAAATAAACGAATTTATATTTGTTGTGATTTAATAATGCGCAAAAAATTCATCAAAACTTTTATTAATAACAGCTGATTTAAAGCTAATTGATATTTTTATTTTTATTTCTATGTCTAAAACATAGAAATTAAAATAAAAAAATAATTATTACATTTATTGGCATTCTTTTTAGGGTTTCGTACCCAAAGGGTAAAAACGGGCCCTATTACTAAGACTCCACTGTCCGTTTGTCTGTCACCAGGCTGTATCTCACGAACCGTGATAGAATACAAAGCAACCCGTTGCCGCTATACGAAAAACAGAATAAAAAATAAATAAGTGGGGCTCACATACAACAAACGTGATTTGTTTGCCTTTTTTTGCGATTATGGTACGGAACCCTTCGTGTGCGAGTCCGACTCGCACTTGGCCGGTTTTTTTGATTTGCAAGTTTGACGATATGACAAAAAAAAGAAAAACTACAAGAAAGAAGTGGAAGTTCACTTGAACAACTTACAACCCACGGATGCCCCTCAAGTAAAAGGGGAAAGTCTACAAGTCCGTGATTAGACCTATCGTACTGTATGGATCAGAATGTTGGACTGTGAAAAAGATGGATAAAAAGAGATTACATGTAGCAGAGATGAGAATGTTGAGATGGATGTGCGGAGTGACAAGAATAGATAAAGTGAGAAATAAGTACATTAAAGGCAGTTTGAACGTGGCGCCAGTGACAGAAAAGTTGAAAGGAAACTGTTTGTACTGGTATGGTCATGTGATGAGGAGGGATGAAACGCATGTTACTAAAAGAGTTATGAATATAAATGTGGATGGATCTACAGGGAGAGGAAGGCCAAAGAAAAGATGGATGGAATGTGTGAGGAGTGATATGAAAGAAAAGGGAGTCAGTGATAGCGTGGCGGGTGACAGGATGATACAAGAAGAAAACGTGTTGCGCCGACCCCAAGTAACATGGGACAAGGGCAGGAACATGATGAATTTGTTGTAAATACTCAGTTTTAACAATGATTGAAAGACTATTCACAGTTGACAAATTCTGTACTCAGAAATCACGATAAGTATCACAAAAGCCAAAAATAACATACCGAGTGATGAAACACCAACCATCTATTACCTCCTCTATAGCTCCACTCTATATGCAGTCAAATCAAACGACGCAGTTGGGAAAACCGCTCCGCTCCTCGAGTCACGTAGTCTTTCTTATTTGTAGCAAGTGCACCTTCTTGTAAGTAGTAAGTAGGTTACCGTTCGTGCCTTCACTATCTTATTTCCTAGGAAATAGCCAGTAGATATTTTATTTTCAATGATATTGGTACTTGGTACTAGGCAATTTCATGTTGAAATTTGAAATTGTCTTGAATTTTTTTCCTATCGTCATCAATACCACTACATATAATAAATTTGTAGAAAAGTAATTTTTGTACATCGATAATATTTCCAAAAAAAAATTGCCAGGGTGTTAAAGGATAACCAACAGACTCTATTTCCGGCAGTTTTGGATTTTTTTACTGTTTATCTGTTTATTTGTGCACGCATCACCTGAAATGTACGAAACCAATGTAAATACATTTTATACATAAAAATTGTGCGTAACTTGAAGAATTACTTAGTCTTAGTTTCATCGCAATTGGTTCACTCTATCAAAACTTAGATGAATTTAAAGTGTTCTTGAAGTAAAATTATCACAACACACGCAATTCAGATGCTCGGACAGTTGCACTCGATATTCGATAGATGGCGTTGTGTATTTGAAGTCATTTTCTGAATGGCGGTGTTATGATTCGCCGCGAACAAAAATGGTAGGTAGGTAATTAGGTTAGGCAGGAAGGTAAGTAGGGTAGGGTTGGCAGACAGATGACGGGAGCGAGGCCGCGGGCACAGCTAGTCGGAAGTAATTTCCTGTTACCATTATAATAAATGTTAAACTCTGTATGTTTAGATGTCTGTTAATCAACGGCTGAAAGAGGGTAGAAATTTGGAACATGGGTAGTCTTGATTAGCAGGACGTACCTGTGGCATATATTTCGACGGTCATGCGGGCGAACCAAACCTAATAATGCACTGCGACGCTAAGGGGAGACCCCTTTACAGTCTCCCCAAGAATGTCCCGTAAAGGCGTACAGAGTGGGTTCCGGGATGGTCGTATAAGAGGTCACGGGACGCCTTCTTTTTGCTAATGGTGATCACTGGGATGGTTTTAGTGAGGTAGAAATCCAATACTCCGTGGTCTATACCCCAAAAATTCAGGCATCTTTAGAAAGTTTACCCCGACAACAGAAGTAAAGGTAGGTAAGTTGCTAATGTGGTGCCGATTTAAAATAACTGATATTACCTATATTAGGTCGGTTTCGTTGATGAGTAAGTAATTAATAGAACACGTTATTTAAAGCCTTAAATAAGGTAGTTACCTATCGCAGCCATTTGCGTAGCCCTGCGGTTAGTGGTTGCTTTGTATTCTATTATAAAAATAAACTTTACTATGCGTTGGAGAATCCTCGTTGCACATGCGCATTGGAATAGGAAGGTTGAAGTATCATCGCCATTCATTCGAAATGCAATTTTTCAGGCAGTGTAAGAATCCACAAATATGAACCACAAATAAATCGACAAAAACAAATGAGGTACTGGTCTTTTTTATATATCAGAGTTGATCCATTGATTGTGAGTTTAGGAGCTCGTGGCTAAATAAAAACAGCCGCACGGGACGATCATCAAGGTTAAGCAACGCTTGACGAGGTCGGTCCGTGGATGGGTGACCATTTCAACATACCGAGTTGCCTCGGAAAGCACGTTAAGCCGTTGGTCCCGGCTGTCATTTTAAGATCTTTGCCAGTCGTTACGGGTAGTCAGAAGCTTGAGATCTGACACCAGTCTTGCCAAGGGGTACCGTGTTACCGAGTTAATGGGTTGTGGATATCAGATAGGCAGTCGCTCCATGTAAAACACTGATACTTAGCTAAATCCGGTAAAACTGGAAGCCGACCCCAATATAATTGGGAAAAGGCTAGGCAGATGATGAGAGATGATCCATTGATGACCATAGATCTCCAGTCCACCAGTCCTGGAGACCAAGGGTGCCATACACGGGGTCGCCTGGCGCCCATGTACTGGTTTGGTCCCTAGTGTGGACACGGCGTACAGTGTGTGTGTGTGGTGGTGTGTGGGGGGGGGGGTACTCCCCAGAGGAGGGTACGGTGACGGACAACCGCGGCGAGCTCGCGGTGAGTGCTAGCACATGCCCGTGTTCCCACCATAAGCGGTACAAGACTACACCGTGGAGCTTTAGAGGGTTGGAGTCCCACATAACAACACTATCTCACCGTGGTAGTGCAGTATGCATGAGTATTTCTCTAGGCAAAAAAAAAGAATAACGTCCTCTAGTCCTGTACTTCTCGCACCCAGATGATTGCCGCGATGACCTAGCTACCAAAATCACCAGTAATAAAGTAAGTACCTACCTATTTACATAATCAAAGACCACTATTTATCTTATCGAACAAATCAATGTATTGACATATCGCACTTAACGAATCAAACGGAGGGGCGACGACATTGAACGAATGTGCAAAATATTTACCTTACATCAATCAATCATAAGACTGTCGGTAAAGCTATTTTGTAACTGCAGGGACTTCGCCATTCTTAAACCTAAGCAGTCACACGACACCTAAAACCCCGCTGCGACATGAATAGTCTGAATCTAACTTGGTTAATTTTTTCACCCTCAAAAGTCGACTCTAATTACGTGGGACACTCAGAAAGTTTTGCGAAACTAAAAAAAATTGTTCTATACGTACATATATTTTTATTAAATCTTTTCAAAGTACTTTCCACCAGCCTCTATACAAAGATTCATGCGCCTAAACCAGTTTTCAAAACACTTTTTCCAGTCCGCCGCAGACACCTCGTTTACAGCCTGCTCGAACGCAGCCAGCGCATCTTCCGGCGACGAAAATTGTATCCCTTTGAGCTGATTTTTTATTTTTGGGAATAAAAAGAAGTCACACGGTGCTAGATCAGGGCTGTAAGGAGGGTGACCCAGGAGTTTGACTGGCGTGCTGTCCAGGAAGTCCCTCGTTTTGAGTGCGGTGTGCGCAGGTGCATTGTCGTGGTGGAGCAGTAGCCCGCGGAGCCCTGTGTTTGGTCGCTTGTTGCTTATAACAGAGAAAACTTCTGGCAAACATTTGGTAGTATACCATTCGGCATTAATGCTTCTTTGATCCCGTAAGGGAATTGATACCAAGTGGCCAGTCAAATTAAAAAAGCTAGCGATCAAAATCTTACCCCCGCTTCTAGATCGCTTCACTTTGGTAGGCGTTGGCTCATTTTGAAACACCCAAACAGTCGACTGGCGCTTGGTTTCTGGGTCGTATTGATAAATCCAGGACTCATCACCTGTAACGATGTCGTAAACACGCCGAGACGAGCCTGCTTCAAATTTGTTAAGCATATCACGGCACCATTCCACCCGGGCCTGCTTCTGAGCATCGGTGAGGTTGTGCGGCACCCAGCGTGATACTATCCTCCTCACGCGAAGATGGCTGTGTAGAATCTCGTGAACGCTTCCCGATCCAATCTTCAATATGTGTTGAATCTCCTGATATGTAATTCGCCTATTGTCTTGGATTAAATTTTTCACTGCTAGCACGTTTTCTTCGGTAACAGCCGTCAAAGGGCGACCGCTACTTTCGTCATCTCCCAAAGTTGGTCGACCGCGCTTGAATTCGTTATACCAACGATACACGGTTGCCTTGGAAGGGCCTTCATCCATGAATGCCATTTGAAGTCTATCGTACGATTCATCCGGTTTCAGGCGACACTTGAAATCGTATAAAATCATAGCTCTAAAATGTTCCCGGCGCAGATCCATATTTCAGTGAGACACAATACTTTGAATTAACTCGCAAAAAATGTGGAGGGAAATTTTGAAATTGGAACTTACTTATTTTTACTTATAAATAATCATATTTTCGAAAAACATTATAACTGGCCAGTCTCCCATATATAAAAACTTTTTTTCGCAATACTTTCTGAGGGGCCTGGTATTACAGGTCGCAAACGCAAACAACCTGAGTGCGAACATGAGGTCGTGCTCTCAGTTATTAGTTCATATTGGCACGGGGTCCCAGCGCTAAAAAAAATTTTTTGGTTCAAGTAAATATCACTAGATGGCGCGATATGCACCGATTTTTTATTGAATTGTTTGTAAAATTAACGGTTTTAAATTTCTGACGCATTCCACTCGATTATTTAAAATTGTATTGTAACACATTTTGGTGCAATGACACTGTAAAAATGTGCAAAAAATACTTTATAACAAATCGTCACTGTGTTTGCCGTGGAACGGAACCAGACGGCGTTACAAAAAAATTTGTACAATAAATTATCAGTTTAATCAGACGAAAAACGCTAGTTACGTCGAGACGATTTCTTTGTGTGGGATGAGGCATCTGTATGCTTTATAATATCTGTGATGTGGGTTAGCTTTGAACCACAAAACTGATGCCCCTCAGCCAGCGCGCGACCTTGATAAGGTGTCCGTTTAATTGTTTTTCTATTGTGTCTGTTCATTCATACGCATGTGCTATCTTTTCGACGAGTCAACCAAAGATCTCCAGTTCAAGTAGAAAAGAAAGAAAGAAGAACATAAAATCTTGGCCACAAGGCTTCTGTAAGTCTCAGATTCTAGTTCCACCAGTGTGGAGAGATGTCTCTTCTCAACTAAGAATAACTAATTGCGTTCAAAAGTGCCGCATGGCCTAATTGAAATAAAGAATTTTGACTTTTGACTTAGTCGTTTAGAGGCTAAAAAGAACCCCCTGGGAGGGTCCGGTGACGGACAATCCCGACGGGTTCGCGGTGAATGCTAACGCGTGCCCGTGTTCCCACCATAAGCGGCGCAGGAGGACACCGAGGAGTTTTAGTGGGCTGGAGTCCCACATAACTGCACTATCTCCCCGTGGTAGTGCAGTATGCATGAGCAAACGTGAAAAAAAGGGGTTCCGTTACATCTATAACAGTAATAAATCTCAATTATTCTCAACAGGTACATTAAGACACCTCGTCGCCTTCCGCTTTAATGGATTCTGTGCTTCATCACGTGCCCATTGTATGAGCAAGCTTATAATTAGACAAGTAACATCAACGCGCAGTGTTTACATACACAAATAGAATATTATTAACACCTTCTCGTTTCGTGAGGCTCGAAATAATAGGAAGCTGTCGTGAAGGACACCGGTCTTGACCGTTAGTTAGGAAGCTATAATTAGACCCATGATAATAAGTTTTGCTTTAAAACAAAAACAAAAGAAATCAAAACCTAATTAATTGTTAAATTTTGACCTAATCTTGAGTGCCTTATCTATTCCGGCAGCAAATATCGCATAATAAATGATCATGAAAAATGTGGAAATAATGTGGCAACTTTTAGAATAGATGCTGAGCTGAAAGCTTTTTCAAAAAGAGGGAGAAGAAAGTTGGTTCCTAGCCTAGCCTAAAATAGAAGAAAAAGATTCTGAAAAAAAGTATCAACACTGTGACAAAAAAGTATCAACACTGTGACAAAAAAAGTATCAACACTGTGACAAAAAAAGTATCAACACTATATGACAAAAAAAGTATCAACAAAGTGACAAAAAAATTGGCGTAGGTAGTAGTCTGTTGTAGTAGTTTAAATTTAATCCAAACTTTCCTAACATCCATGTTTCAGGATAGCACACGATTCCCTGGTCAAGTAATTCCATTGCCAGATACTTCCGCTTCAGAACCTTGTGGAGGCTGCTGCAGATCGGAATGCGGGTGGAACCCTTGCCAGGGAATTTACATTGTCAATATACAAATTAACATACATAATGCTATCGTGGTGCCAACGTTCTGGCCTGTCTACCTAGACAAAGTCGCTGGCAATAGTATAGTAGTACATAGTACAGGCACAGATTAGAGAATTTACTACGTAAGTACTGGGAGGAGCCCTATGTCGTAACTTGAGGGAGGCTATGGTTGAGCGGACAGATTTGACCTTAAGCCTTGTCTCCCAGTGGGGTGATGACAATCTGGTCTCTTTTAACGCCACCAAAACACAGGCGTGTCTTTTTACCGCAAAAAGGAGTCTGTTCGATCAAACGCCTACTTTTCGGGGTGCGTCTGTTCCTGTGACTGATCGGCTCGAGCTCCTAGGCATGGAGTTGACATCCAGTCTCAACTTCGGCTCCTCCATTGAGTACAAAGCCCAAATCGCGGCCAAAAAACTGGGCATCCTAAATAGAGTGAGGCGATACTTTACGCCTGGACAGATTTTAACCCTATACAAAGCGCAAGTCCGATTCTGCATGGAGTATTGCAGCCACCTTTGGGATGGCTCAGCTAAGTATCAGCTTGCCGCGCTTGACTCAGTGGAACGCAGAGTCAAGAGGCTCATTGGCGACGTTGAATTGGTGGACGCCAAGCTTCACAGCTTGGCTCATCGCCGCAAAGTTGCCTGCTTGTCGGTCTTCTACAGACTGTACTTCGGCGAGTGTGCTCAAGAACTCCACGACCTCATCCCACCAGCCCCCTTATACCATCGGACATCTAGACGCACTGCAAGTGATCATCCTTACCTTGTTGCCATTCCACCAATTCGAACCAAGCGCTTCCAAACATCCTTTATAATGCGCACAGCGAATGAATGGAACTCACTACCTGCGTCTGTGTTTCCGAACGCATTCAACCCGAATCTCTTCAAAGTAAGAGTGAACAGGCTTCTTCTGGGTAAGCTCACTCCATCGTAGACTCTGTCTCTGTCACCTATGACCTAGACTAGAGTCAAGAGCAAACCCATTACAAATGAAAAAACAATAAAAAAAAAACTCTGGGAATATTAAAGGGCTAATGATGATGATAAGTAAAGTAAGAACTAGAAGATCTTGATCTCTCCCTGATCGTGTGGGATTGCTGATTGCTGCCCCATACGACTATGAGAAAAAAAAAAGAAATCAAGAACCGACTGCATAAGAAGTGAACAAGAAATGATCATGCAATGCAGTCGGAGGGTACATATTTACCCAATGGTCGACTGGTAGAAAATGCCTTAGTTCGCTTCTTATGCAGTCGGTTTTTTTATTTTTAAATTATATTTTTATTTACAACTATTTAGTTATCATTTTTTTTTTATTACTTTTAAACATAAAAGTGTCATTTATTTTTGTAATCACCTCTTAAAACCCTTCATTAACACGCTTTTTTATTAGCTTGGTATGTATCAATGTAACGGAATCTTTGAACGTGATTTTCACCTCCTTCAAAACGTGGGATTGATTTGAAACTTTGCACACTTATCAAGGACCGATGACAATGTAATAATTTAGTCAAAGTCAAAGCCAAACTCAAAGTCAAAAATATTTATTCAACTAGGCCAATAAGCGGCACTTTTGAACGTTAAACAAAAATTAAAATTTACAAGTAATGAATGTTGATTCTACCGGGTGCGTTTTTTTGTTGCCGTTTTTTGCTCGATATTAATAACGGCAACAGGTAGAAGCTTGAAATATTCACAGAATATTTACTTGTATATTCACTTCAAAAAATATTAAAATAAAATATATTAAGGGGGGCTCCCATACAACAAACGTGATTTTTTTGCCGTTTTTTTGCTAATGGTACGGAACCCTTCGTGCGCGAGTCCGACTCTGACTTGGCCAGTTTTTCTTTTACCGGCGATGTGCCCTGACAGGCGTTGCACAGTGGGATTCTGGGGTGGGCTGGTCACGGTGCTGATGGTGATCACCAGGATGATTTTAGTAAGGTAAAAAATTACCACACTCCCTGGTCTTTCCCTAAAACTCCAGGTGCCTTATGGAGGAATCCCCCCAAAAAAAAACCCGGAATTAATATTTTAATGGTCATTGAAAGACCAATGTTCAGAATAGGAGTTCTCCTCAATTTATAAGTAGGTTAGAAGATAGATATATTTTACTTTGAATCTTTTATTCAGTTCAAAGTTCAGATTATGCGAGTTAAAAGTTTGATACGGGCAATCTATCTATTTATACCAAACACATTTGTTTTCTAAAGACATCTTAGACACACCTACCTCCTACTGTCTTATAGAAGCGGCAATCATATTGAATTATTCATCTGATGAAAATGTCGTAAGAAAAGTTTTGAAAATAGCCATCCGCTATAAAAGTAAGGTAGTAAACAGTTTTGGTCCCTGTCTAAAGCGGTTGAAACAAATTTCTGTCGGCCAACTTTACCTCCGATGCTGAAACCTGATGGGTCGCTGGCTCACTCTGCGAGTGACAAAGCAAATTTATTTGCATCTCTTTTTGCTAGCAATTCACGTCTGGACGCTGGCTCCAAGCAACCACCTACTGTGCCTCATTGTGACTCTTCGATGCCGGAGATCGCTGTGCACGCTAAAGAGGTCCGGAGAGTATTGTGCAGTCTAGACGTGAACAAGGCCAGCGGACCTGACGGCATTCCAGCGAGAGTGCTGAGGCAGTGTGCGCCAGAACTGTCTCCTGTGTTGACTCGCTTGTTCCGCCTCTCCCTTGTAAAAAGGACGGTGCCGAAATCAAATCATTCAACCCGAATCTCTTCAAAGTTAGAGTGAACAGGCTTCTTCTGGGTAAGCTCACTCCATCGTCGACTCTGTCTCTGTCACCTACGACCTAGACTAGAGTCAAGAGCAAACCCATCACAAATAAAAAAAAAAAAGTAAGGAATTTCAAAGAAACGATAAATGCATGAAATACAAATTAAAAAAAAGTGAAAAATAAATGATCCATAGTCCAAGTTTACAGCTAAAATAACCCATATTAGGTACTAATTTATTAAAATAACTTGTAATTCCCTAGAAATCTTTTCAATTCATTCATTCAATAACAATGTTTTTCAGATTTACACACGTTTTTCCTCGACCCATTCATGGTTTGAAAAATCTTCCATGTGACAATCAGGTAAAAACTTCTTTAGTACGATTTCATCATAAACTCAATGTCGCTTGCTTGTGGGCGTGTCCGAGCTTGAACACGTGCACTTTAGCACACTTATGTATACGTGCGAGCTAGCACGTTTGACTCTTTGTCCGTCGCACTGTGCGAACAAAGGGCCTCACTCGATCATTTTATTAAAACTTTTAAAACATTCGATATTTGAAACGACATTTGTTTCTTTTTTTTAACCGACTTCAAAAAATACCAATCGAATTGAATACCTCCTGTATTCAATTCGATTGGTATTTTTTTTATGTTTGATGCGGAATAGTTGCCATTTGGTCCAATAAAAATTTACCATTGTTTGGCCCAGTAGTTTTCATTTTATGGAATATTTTTTTTATTTTTGAACATTTTTGTTTTCGTGGACGATGTAATTTTTGTTTGAGTACCACTAAAAGTGAAAATAAAAATGCTTTTAACTAAGAAATAAAACAGACTTCTAAAGCGAAACACTACAAATAACTTATTCCGAAGTCGATGTCTAAAAAACCGGCCAATTGCGAGTCGGACTCGCGCACGAAGGGTTCCGTACCGTTATCGCTAAAAACGGCAAAAAATCACGTTTGTTGCATGGGATTCAACAAACGTGGGACACTTAAATATTTATTTTATTCTGTTTTTACCCGGCTGCAAGGAAAGGGTTATGTTTTTCGCGCGTATCTTGTATGTTTGTATGTATGTAATATTCTTTATTACCTCGTATCTTTCAAACCACTTGACGGATTTTTATAATAAAGACATCGTTATATAGGTCTTGGCCGCCCAAGTGTTCTTAGATAAGTGCCGTTGAAAAAAAAGAAACATGGCGGATTTTGGGCGCCGTATTGTAGGGGTTACAATATTTTTTTCCTTCGAAACCCATCGAGTGGGGTATCAAAATGAAGGGTTTTTAGAGTTGATTACGAAAATATATACCAATTATATGTTTTAAGTCATTTGAAAACAAAAAGTATAACTAAAGAGTTGTAAATAAAAAATGTTAATAAATTCAACAAACCCGACTGCTTCAAAAGCGAACCAAAAATAGGTAAACAAGAAGAAAATCTTGCTAAGCAGTCGGAGGATACATCTGGTTTTGGTCAGTCAGCTCGCGAATATTTATCCTCCGACTGCTTAAGACGACGACTAACGCCAACGACCTTGAGAGAACAAAACGCGCACTCGTTTCATACCCGCGCGACCCAAAATTTAGTAGTTTTTTGTACTTTCCTTATTATTCTATGACTTTAAAAAAAAAGCCTCAGATCAAAATGTAGATAATTAAATTATCTTTGAAATGGTGTTGATTTCATTAAAATACGCTCAGCGGTTTTGGTGTGATTTTCGTGTTTTCGTCCGTTTTAGACATAACTTTACAAATTAATTACACTATGTTATACGAATAAAACTCAAAATTTGCTTGGATCAAATTATTAAGACAATGGTCTAGTGCAACATATATTTTATCCAAAAAAGTACGACTAGCCGTTTAGACGTGATTCTCATTTTAAAATCAGCTACTCAAGGGAATCTGCGCCTTAACAAGATTTTTTTCTTGTTTACCTATTTTTAGTTCGCTTTTGAAGCAGTCGGGTTTTTTGATTTTATTAACATTTTTTGGTATTTGTTGTTATAGCGGCAACCGAAATACATCATCTGTAAAAATTTCAGCAAAATCAAAATCAAATATTTTTATTTTATATAGGCCTACATGGGCACTTATAAAACGTCGACAAAAGGTGCACGCTGTCTAGCTAACACGGTTCATGAGATACAGCCTGGTGGCAGACGGACAGACAGACAGACAGACGGATCGCGGAGTCTTAGTAATAGGGTCCCGTTTTCACCCTTTGGGTACGGGACCCCAAAAAACCGAAAAACGAACTGTAGGTACCTAAGACACCGACTTCGGAAAAAAGTTATTTATCGATTTGTAGTGTTTTGCTTTAGAAGTCGGGTTTTTTTATCTTTGTTTTCGGTTTTTTTGGATATTATACTAGGTACTTTACAGTGAAAAGCAAACTTCAAAGCCGCCTTTAAGTTTGAATAGACCAATACCAATACCTTACAAAGGTTCAGATCAAAGTACAAAAACCTCTTTGTATAAATCGAATGTTTGGTCTTGTGGTCAGGCACTCAACACGCACGGTGTTGCGCCGACGCTTGTAGAATGGATTAACAACATGCTAAAAAACCGAGCTATTCAATTTACTGTGAACACTACCACACGAGGTATCGTGAGTAGGGGCTGCCCACAAGGTGGGGTGCTGTCACCACTTCTGTGGAATCTAGTCGTTAATGAGCTCATTGCAGAGCTCAACGCCAGCAGTCTTTACTCGGTAGGATACGCGGATGACATAGCAATTCTAATCTCGGGGAAATTTGAGGGCATCTTATGTGATCTCATGAGAAAGGCCTTCAAAATAATCGAGAGCTGGTGCACAAAGCACGAACTGTCGGTTAACCCCTTAAAAACGGAACTAATAATGTTCACTAACAAACGAAGTTTGGGTCTGCATAGGCTTCCAAAACTTTTCAACACAGAATTAACACTTAAAGAGGAGGTCAAGTACTTGGGGGTAATTCTTGATAGCAAATTGCTCTGGAACAAGCATCTTGACTACAAACTCAACAAATGCACAATCGCACTCTACCAGTGCAAAAAAATGTTAGGAAGAACATGGGGGCTGTCTCCAAGGATTACTCTGTGGCTATACACAGCGGTAATCAGGCCAATGTTAGCTTATGGCGCTCTGGTTTGGTGGACGAGGACAGAACTCTCAACCACCATCACCCGACTCCAACGGTTCCAGCGACAGGCCTGTTCAGCTATCACCGGCTGCATGAGAACCACCCCAACAGCAGCCATGGAGATAGCCCTACATATAACTCCCCTGGACCTGTACATACAGCAAGAGGCGGCGCTAGCTGCTATCAGGCTAATGCATCTAGGCATATGGGGCAAAAACCTCACAAGTCCACACGCTAAAATCCTGGACCGGGCGATTGAGTATCAACCTCTCATCGCTGCTCCGTGTGACAGAATACAAAAACAACCTATGTTCAACAAAACCTATAACATACAAACAATAGAGGAAGAAAGGGATCAGTCAGGAGCCAATGAAGTGCGAATCTACACAGATGGCTCAAAAACTAATAACGGTTCAGGTGCTGGCGTACACTCCCTTGACCTCAACATTAACTTTCACATACCGCTAGGCACACATAGTTCGATATTTCAATGTGAATGTGTCGCCTTAACACAAGCCGCAAAAACCGTAAAGCGTTTAGATATCCAGAACTACGGAATCAGATTCCTATCTGATAGTCTGGCTGTGCTCAAAGCTTTAGAAAACAAACTAACTAACAACAAATTAATCTTTGAGTGCCACCTCGCCCTGGAGAGTATATCAAAATCCAATCGAATCACCCTCCAGTGGATTAGGGGGCACAGTGGATCCCTAGGCAATGACGCCGCTGATGAACTTGCGAAAAGGGGCTCCGAGATGTTAGTGCTAGGCCCGTACCCACTTATCCCATTGCCCTTCTCGCAATTTCGTGCGTGGATTCGTCAAAGATCAACAGAACTACACAATAACAGATGGTCACGGGCAACAGACTGTAGACAGTCAAAAATGGCTTTGCCGAAAGTACACCCGCGTCTCACAAAAAAATTACTCAGCCTGAGTAGAAATAACCTCAAAATAATTATAGGGACAATAACGGGCCACACCCTTCTTAACAAACATTTATTCAACATAGGTGTCACGGACAGCCCAATTTGCAGGGGCTGTTTTAACGCCGAAGAAACAGCCGCCCACGTAATCCTGGAATGCGAGGCCGTGGCTTCTCAACGCGAAGAAACCCTCGGAACAGTGAGGTCGCTCCGTGAAGCCTGTGAAGCTCCCAGGAAGCTTCTGTGCTTTTGGGCGGAGCTGGGCTGGCTATGTTAGCCGGTACCCACACGCACAACGGACCAAATGGGAGTCTAAGTGCGGAAAAGGGAGTCCTACTACTACTACTAAATCGAATGTTCTATTATAACAGAAATACCTTCCAACATAATAATAACATATGTAGTAGGAAGCGCAATTAATCGTTCGCTTTGTTTCGTTACGGTTTGTTAGTTTCGTAGCTAAGAGCCTGAACGACTGGCGGCTAGTCGGTAAAAGACGGTTCAGACTGCATGTTTCAATTTAATTTTGGAAGACGTTAATTGTTGTTTCTTAATTAGGTTTTTTTTACGATTACAAGGCTTGAAAAATAAAGCTTGTGACTAAGTCTAATAAAGCCTTATGCTGTACAAAGCAAGCAATATCTTTTGGATACTTGGAACGGTAAATGAAGGCTAGTATTTTACATACGAATAACGCCCATAGGTACACCATAAATAAATTGTAGTTCTAAAAACTAAAAAACACGCTTTAATGGTAAATTCAACTAAAAAGCCGCTAATCCTGAAGATCTAGGTAAGGCAAAACAAACAACAAACAAACTATTTAAACGCGCCCGGTAGAATCAACTTTCATTATTTGTAAATTTCAATTTTTGTTTGACCTTCAAAAGTGCCGCTTATTGGCCTAGTTGAATAAACATATTTGTCTTTGACTTTGATTAAATTATTGCATTGTCATCGGTCCTTGATAAGTGTGCAAAGTTTCAAATCAATCCCACGTTTTGAAGGGGGTGAAAATCACGTTCAAAGATTCCGTTACATGATACATACCAAGCCAATAAAAGCGTGTTAAAAACGAAAAACACCTTTTAGGTACTTACAGGCTGAAAACATATCTCAACGACGCCGTAATGTAACATTGAAGAAAACAATGACTAGCAATAGTATTACTACCAACTGTTACAGGGAATTGAAAATAGTAATTTAAATGCTCTTGCAATTTCAGGAAAATTTTAGAAAACTTTTCCTTGTTGAAAAACCCAAATTGTAGTTTTCCTTTAGGTATTAACAATTTAACATAAACATTGTGGACGGTTTCTACGAAACAGCTAAATCAAAGCAAAACAGAGATTTCTGCATGAATTTGAAGTTAAACTCTAATTTAGCTTGAAAACCTGTCAAACGCATGCGCATGACGCGTTCTTAATCTTAACTCCAATTAATAGACATTACAGGACCCGATTTATAGGCATTAGTCACATTCTTTGATTCTTTATTTTATTTAATAAATCAAACAATTTATATATTTATTTTTGCCGAATATTATTTCAGGAAGTTTTTCAGTACATCTATTTGCACCTAGCCACATGTCAGAAGGGTTTTTCAGCACCAACGAAGATTTTTCAGGACCAATCGACGCTTGCGGGAGGCCTCTATGTCCAGCAGTGGACGTCTTTCGGTTGAAATGATGATGCTATTTATAATAGGTAATAAAAATACATTATTACCACTCTCAACAGCTCCCAATACAATGGTGCAACAACTATGTAGTAGAGTAGAGATGTGCCGCTGCCGTCTATGAATTTGGCCAACTAGTCGATTAGTCGGCCAAGCCGATGACGGTTTTTCCGGGGGTAACTATTCGACAATTTCCGCTATCGCCTGCGAGCGTGTCGGAACATGTTTTATTTACTTCGAATTGTTTCATGATTTTTGATTTTGCACGGGTCAGAGTCAGAGCGGTGTTTTTGTGTAAAAAACATAAGACAATACTGTTATTGTTCATGAAAGTGAAATAGCTCAATTAAAACTTCATCCTGACAAAAAGAAAGTCTCGTATATGGATTTTTAACCGTGGACAATGATTCTCGTAAAGTGTGATCAGTACTAAATGATTTATATAATGATAATTTCTCGTGGTGGTTACATACAAAGTAATAAGCCGGATAGTCGGCGCTCTTTGTGCCGAATATTCGCCGACTACGAAAGTGGCCGAATTTTTACCGACTCGTCGGAACATCACAACAATGTAGTTATTTCAACAAAGCATTTCCTGCGGTGTTTCCCGCGGCCCATGTAGGCACCTTCAAAGTAAAGTCCGGGCAGAAAGTTGTTTACCACTTTCAACAAGAATTGCCGTTTAAATTAAAAATTAATAGAAAAAATTATTCGAACTCGGAATATATTTTTTTAAGTTGAGTGATACTCTACTTTAGCCTGAAAACCTAACTTTGGCGTCACTAAGGGTTTTCCACGTTACTCTAAATTCTGAATACAAAAAAAAAATTACAAAAAAAAATACAACCAATTTCCAAATAAAAACACTACAAAGTGAAAAATAACTTCTTTTTCGGAAGTCGGTGTCAAAAAACGAAGAAAAGAAAACAGGAACCGAGAGATTTGCTGTCAATTATTGAAGAGTTCTGTTGTATATCTCCGAAGATCTTCATCAGATCTTCACTGAATTTAATTGGGACCAGTTTCGGAACATACTCTTTAAAACAAAAAAAAAATTGGTATAAACAATAAACAGACATGGTATTGCAGCTGCAATCCCAAGAGATTTGCCGACAATTATTGAAGAGTTTTGTTGTATATCTCCGAAGTTCTTCATCAGATCTTCACAAAATTAAAATGGGATCAATGTGGGAACATACACTTTAAAAAAAGGTATATCGGTTAACAATTGACGCAGATATCGGTAAAAAAACAAAAAAAAGAGACACACATAGAACAGCCTCCTTTTTGCCAAGTCAGTAAAAATATTAACCTACCAAGTGCGTTTCGGACTCACGCACGAAGGGTTCCGTACCATTATCACAAAAAACGGCAAAAAAAGTCAGGTTTGTTGTTTGGGAGCCCCACTAAAATATTCATTTTATTCTGTTTTTGTTGTTATAGCGGCAACAGAAATACATCATCTGTGAAAATTTCAACTGTCTAGCTATCACGGTTCACGAGATAGAGCCTGGTGACAGACGGACAGACAGACGGATTGTGGAGTCTTAGTAATAGGGTCCCGTCTTTACCCTTTGGGTACTGAACCCTAAAAACGACCCTATGTCGTTTTATAATGTGCATAATGGACATTCACACTCATTAATAAAGTTTAGTTTAGCAACTGCTTCTTCTAAAGTATATTATAATTTAGAATCTTTTAAGTAACTGCCAAACACCGTCGAGTTTATAAGCTTTTATCACAAAGTACGTAAGCGGCAGCGCGCTATTGAGATGATATTTTGCATTTTATTTCGTGGCAATGCATTTCTTAAATATAAAAGTTTCTTTATAAATAAGGCCCTTCATCTTAGGTTAACACGTAACTCGTTAGGTGATAAACTATGAAATTGCCTGACTGTACAAAGGTACATACAAGGTATTGCGCTGTGCACTGTTCGAGTACCTACTCTAACACCTGCGTTTCTGTTGAGCAATCATTATGATTATGATAAGACTTGTAGTCACATACTTCAAACTAATACGGAGTAGTAGTAGGAACACTAAGGCCTTGTCTAGAGAGTATGCGCGGTGACTAGGGCGGGAGCGGGCGTGATTAAACTTTTAGGTCTCTTTATGGCTTCTTGATGGGACTGCACAACGCTGCGCTCGTATTAAAAAACCTAGAATGATCTTTGGATCCGCTTCTGTCGGTATTTTTATCAGCGTGAGGAGAATTAGTGTCCGCACCGCACACCGCAACGTAGTGCGTCGATCAAGAGACCATTATTCATTTATTTTTGCAACCTGGAGAAATGCTCATGCATACTGTACTACCACGGGGAGATAGTGCAGTTATGTGGGACTCTAACCCACTAAAACTCCACGGTGTCCTCCTGTGCCCATTATTGCGGGAACAGAGGGACGCGTTAGCACTCACCGCGAATCATCACTGGCGCACCAGAACACTCTGTACGCCGTGATCACCCCAGGGACCAAACCAGCACATGGGCGCCAGACGACCCCGTGTATGGCACCCTTAGTGACTCGTAGACTAGACGTGTTTCCTCAGGGCAAAACAAAAGACGATCACTCGCTAGCGAGGGCGCTCCGTCACATAGTCACTTCAGCATGGTTTCCTATTTGTGATACTTCGAGCCCGACTGCCTCGTTGGTCTAATGCTATGGTCGCAAGCACTACTGTTGACCATAAGATCCTAGTTTAAATTCTTGAATCGGGAAAAGTGTTATGGGGAATCGAATGACTTCTTATTCATCGAAATCGGATGAATAGTTTAAGCGCTACGGTGGAATATACGTAACATACATACATAGACTGCTAAAAACCCTTCCTTTTGGCTTCGCCATAGTCGGTTAATAACTGGCAAAATGCAGGTGTACTATAGGAATACCTCTGAGCGGACCTTCGAGGTGATGTTATGTTATATTCGCGCCCGCCTCAGCACCCGCGCGAGCTCCTCACCCTGTCCGAAGACTATAGAAGTAGAAACTGTGCGAAGTACGAGTGTATATTTTACTTGGAGTCTAAACTGTTTTGAAAACTGCAGTTGAATGTATGATTCATTTATTGTACTTTGATAAGGTAAGGAAGGAGGCAAAATAAAACCACGTCGTTAAAATATAACATAGGTTAAATAAAATACGTAAATGGCAAAGTGCATTGATTATCCTTATCAACGTACAATAGGAACATAAACTTTGCCTATCCTGTTAGGAGCTATTGAGCACCTAACAGGATATACTCGACAATATATTATATTGATGGATGTTTTTTTTGCCTATATCGACTGTCCCACTGCTGGGCAAACGTTTTATTTTAATTTAAAATGTCCATATATTTTTTTAATCTGTCTGTCATGAGAGTAACTTCGGAGTAAGCTGGTAGGTAATAAGTTATTTTAATTAATAAGAAGACGGCATGATGTTCCACTACTGGACAAAGGCACTCCTTTTTAACGTCTTAAAAAAAAACTGCCAAGTGCGAGTCGGACTTGCGTACGAAGGTTTCCGTACCATTATCGCAAAAAACGGCAAAAAAATCACATCTGTTGTATAGGAGCCGCACTTAAAAATTTATTTATTGTTTTTAGTATTTATTGTTATAGCGGCAACAGAAAACATCATTTGTGAAAATTTCAACTGTCTACCTATCACGGTTCATGAGATACAGCCTAGTGACAGAGCGACGGCGACGGCCAGTGGAGTTTTAGTAATAGGGTCCCGTTTCATAAATTACTAACGGTGTGGTATAATAGTGTCGTCTTGGCTTTGTTATAGGTAAATTCACCACCGGCCATCAGCGTCATAATTTGGCAACTATAAAACCTTTTTGTTCTTCTTACCTACCGATCAATCCCCTTCGTTTATCCTCTGTAACCCTGACATTGGCGGAATTGTTTAAATTATACATCTGGTGCCATTCAAACAAGAAGTGAAATGAAAGGTCCCGTTTTTATCCTTTGGGTACGGAACCCTAAAAAGGAGGTAATCAATTGGATTCGTATGAATGTACGTACTTGCATGCCTTTTGAGTTCTGACATTGCAGACCACTCTAAATGTACTTAGCTAAATTAATTACGTATTGTTGATAATTTATGTAGGTGAGCAGTGGTATCGGCCGCGACTTACAAGTTGTAGGTCGTGGGTTCGAGCCCAGGTAGGCTTGTGTAAATTATTTCATCACCACTGCTCTCAAAACGGTGAAGGAAAACATCGTTAGGAAACCGGCATGTCCTAGAATCAAAAAATTCGAAAACATGTGTGTGACATCCACCAACCCGCACTGGGCCCATTCCTCTCACAGACAGGAGGCCTGTGTCCCAGCAGTGGGAACATCAATAAGCTGATGATGTGATGTGATGATGTATGCACACCATCTAAGTTATTTGCATATTAAGAGTCCCTACATGTTTCACGAGCCAAAAACAGAAAACAGCTACTTTTTCAGCGAAAATTTCTCAATAACTACAAGATATATGATAAAAAATATAATGACAAAAAAAAAACGACATAAGTCCGTCGTCTACAAGCCCATGAGCAAAATTTAATGTCTCGCGCGTGCGCAACGGTTTGTAAGGCAATATTCAGACAATTTATTAAACGTATTTAATTTATTAAAAGTTAATTTAAAATAAGTACTCAAAAATAAAATAAAAAAATTGGATTCGATTGATAAACACCTCAAATTCCAAATTATTTATCAGTTATTTTTATATTCATCATATTCTTACACGTAGCCGACGCTTTCGCACATGATAAAATTGCCTTTTTTCCGCGAGGACAATATTTTTTCTTAAGTACAAATACAATAAACTTCAAAAAACTAAATTGGTGGCTCCCTAGTATACTATATGCTCAGTCTACACCATTTTTTGCAGATTGTTATTCGCCATCAGTAAGCTGAAAAAACAATTGAAAAACCTGGTGTTTCGGGATTACGTAAAAACGTGTGTTAGGAATTAATTTTTTCTAATTTTAATTGAGCAGTTATCAAAAATATGTAATGCCTATTCCCTAGATAACTTTGTGACGCAAAAAGTTGTTTTAAAAGATTTATCATATATCTTGTAGTTATTGAGAAACTTGCCCTGAAAAAGTAGCTTTTTTCTGTTTTTAGCTCGTGAAACTTGTAGGGGCTCTTAAGTACTACGTAGTAAGCAGTAGTAACTTACATATGAATATAAATAACTATATAGTGCCAGTATTTGCTACAATTTGATCATAAAAGTATTGTAATTGTACCTACATAAATAAAGTTGCTTAAAATTAAATAAATAATTACATATTGATTGATTGTTTCGATTGTGTTTTTGTTTTGAATTTAGTTTAATTTATTTTTGTCCTTTAGTGAATGGCTTATCTAAATTATTACATAAAGATATTCCATTGAAGTTTGTATAATTATTATTATCGACATATTTTGTGACTGCTAACTATTATTTAAATTATTATCTCTAATGTGAATAGCACTTACTTTGATTTACTTTAAGTTAATTTTCTTCTTTATTAGGTAGGTAATTAAAATTAGGTACTTATTGCAACAAATAATGTTATTTTTTTAATTTTCGTGTAACATTATAATTGAATAAATAATAAATAATATTATTAAAAAAACCGATATTGTAATTATGTTGAAGTTCTTTTCACCGGTTATGGAAGACGTTGGTGCCTGTGATTCAATGATTTTTATTAGTAACTAACTGACCCGGCAAACTTTGTTTTGCCATAAAAACACCAAACATTCATCTACCCTACTCTACCTACACTACCCTACCCTACCTAAAATAAAAAACACAAACCATCTACTAAATAGTCCGAACAAAGCCTAAACATTTGGTTTGGATAGGTGAGCCCGTTCTTGAGTTAGAAAATTACAACGAAAAGTGGCATTGTTTTTTTAGGGTTCCGTACCCAAAGGGTAAAAACGGAACCTATTACTAAGACTCTGCGATCCGTCTGTCTGTCTGTCTGTCCGTCTGTCACCAGGCTGTATCTAATGAACTGTGATAGCTAGAGAGTTGCCATTTTCACAGATGATGAATTTCGGTTGCCGCTATAACAAAAAATACAAAAACAGAATAAAATAAATATTTAAGTGGGGCTCCCATACAAAAAACGTGTTTTTTTGCCGTTTTTTGCGATAATGAATAATGGTACGGAACCCTTCGTGCGCGAGTCCAACTCGCACTTGGCCGGTTTTTATATATATAGATTACAAGAACCTCTATCAAGATATCAAGAACGATTCTCTTTTTCTGTGTTTTATAGTAAAAAAATATTTAGGTACTATCCTGGAATTTTAGAAAGGGAGAGCCAATAGTTAAAGACTTTTTTATTCCAGGTATCTTTTGTCGAGTGAAACCGTGGGGACCAGCTAGTCTCCAAATAAATTGCAGCCATTAAATTATAAACTCCTTAAAGGAAGCTTGGTATAAATAAACGTAGACTACAATGAAACAGTAGGTGCGGGTACAGTTGCAAACAAGAGTGGAAAGTGTGCCAGGACTATAACGGGGAGCTTCCGCGCTTGCACAACTTGTGAAACCCGTAGAAAGTAGCCGCGACTGTACACAACGGCTTTTGTATCGGACCACTTTGTTGTTTATATTGTGTCCTTTATTCAACTTGTTTTAAAGGAAAATGACGGTGAACTTTTGGACCTCTTAAGAGAAGAAAGAAACGTTATAAATGTAGTTTATGCTGTTGTGTAAAATGCCAACTATTTCACCCATTTCGCAATAGTTTCATGAATGTGAATGTGTATGTTTGTTCCTATGTGGCGTTCCAAAGACCAAACGCGTTGGCCGATTTTGATGATTCTTACGTCGATCGATTCGTCTTAACATATCTATGGTCTTAACCTTGCGAGTGTCCTGGCTGCATTAAAATAGAAAATGGCGGCTTTCGGGCGCCATATTGTGAGGGCATTTTTAACAGATCCTGTGGGGTATCAGAATGAAGGGTTTTAAAAGGTGATTTCAAAAATATATAACACTTTATATGTTTTAATGGGAATCATAAGGAAAAAAAAAAAAAAAAAGAACTTAAAAGACGTAAACACGAAGAAAATCATACAGTGCAGTCGGAAGATACATATTCGCGAGCTGCCTGACCAAAACCGGATGTATCCTCCGACTTTTTAATATATTATAATTTTTTTACATTCTCGCTGCTGGGACACCGGCATCCTCCCTATGAGAAGGAATGGGCCCACGTGGTGGCCACCACGCGAGTACGGGTTGGTGGATGTCACCATGTCTTCCAATTTTTAGTTCTACTAGGACATGCCGGTTTCCTCACGATGTTTTCATTCAGCATTTTTAGACTTTTAAACATAAATTGGGTAATTAATAAAGTACCTATATTTGATAAGAGTATTCATAGTGTTACCCAGTCACTCAAACCATGTTAATAATGGTATTCAGCTATTTCCGGTTAAACTGCTAGCCGACAATCAAAATGGTCATGAAAAGCATCAAAGCCTAGCATTGTCACAACTCCATAATGTGTTGGTACTCCCCACAGATCATGAAACAACAGGTACTCCCATAACTTCAGCAATATGTTGGTAAGTTTGAAGAATCCAGAAAGTGCGAAGGAATAGAATAGAATATAATAAACCAAAAAAAAAAGTTAATTCAAAAAATCAATAAAACCCCAGTCGGATTTTATTGATTTTTTGAATTAACTTAAGAAGCGAACTAAAAAGACGTAAACAAGAAGAAAATCATGCTGTGTAGTCAGAGGATACATCTGTTTTTGGTCAGCCAGCTCGCGAATATGTATCCTCCGACTGCACAGCATGATTTTCGTCTTACTTGCGTCTTTTTATTTCACTTCTTATTGAGAGCTCCACAATATGGCGCCCAAACTCCGCCAATTTTCTTTTTTTTTTTCAATTTAAACGTAACGTAGCCAGTGACTCGCAAGGTTAAGACGAATCATCAAAATCGGCCTACGCATTTATCTCTAGAATGCCACATAGGAACAAACATAATATGTTCAGATATGTTTTAATCCTCCTTCGGCAGTCGGGTAAAAAAGCCTGGCATTTTCCAGAATTGGGCTTTAATTGTTGTCTTGTTACACAATTACACTCGTTAAATAACTTAAATACCTTAACGGCGCTAAAGAGTTCAAATTCATATTGTTCAAATGACCTAATTAACGTAACCAGTGGCTGTCAATTAATTAATGAGGTTCAGTTAAAACAGGCTGCTTAATAGCATAGACGTGTTAGTTAAGGGTACACTAGTCGACGGCACGAACTATTTTATGCGCGGGGTTAATATGCCTGTTATCTCATCCGACAACATGTGCGAAAGACATAGATGCTGTGATGAGCAGTAAGAAGCTAGTTCGCGTACGAATTAGAACTTTTGCAAGTTAGTAGCGAAATGGATGATGATTTAGGACGAAAACGATCGCGCGAAATTTTATAAACAGACCTTTAGGAGTCTAGATATTATGAAAAAACGACTAAATCTATCTGTTCATAATAAAAATATTTGCATTGTTGAACTACTAATCTATCCCTGTATGGAGGCCGTTTTGCAATTTTCCTTCTTCTTATGGTATTTATTGCCGCCCACCGCCCACAGATGCGCTAAAATTAGTGTTGTTTCCATACAGGGCTAGGTAATGATGAGACAAATTGATATAATTTTTTATTTTGAACGTACATCGACAAACAGTGGAGTACTCCCCAGACTAGGTTTGTATCGATGAAATTTCGACTAGTGTAACCTTAATGCAACTTAACAGTATTAAGTAAGAGGGATTATTTGATGACATGGACTGGCGTTATTGTTGCCATTGCATCGTGGGTAGAACCTGGATGAGTTTGGTTGGTACACGAACTTGGGAATAGGCACCAGCAAAGAGAAGCCTATTACCAGATGTAGACGCAGTTGGTATGGATAACGATAATTCATTTTGATTAGTTAAGAAAAGGTACACATTTCAGTCAGAGTATTCGAATAAATACACGAATTTATTTGTATTATTTATTATTTCAATGCGCGTCCCGTTGCATCTCGGTATGAGCTAATGCTAAAGGCATATAGCAAACTAGCTGTCCCACGCGGCTTCGCTCCCGTCAACTGGCTACGTACCTACCCTACACCTACCCTACACCTACCCTACACCTACCCTACACCTACCCTACACCTACCCTACACCTACCCTACACCTACCCTACACCTACCCTACACCTACCCTACACCTACCCTACACCTACCCTACACCTACCCTACACCTACCCTACACCTACCCTACACCTACCCTACACCTACCCTACACCTACCCTACACCTACCCTACACCTACCCTACACCTACCCTACACCTACCCTACACCTACCCTACACCTACCCTACACCTACCCTACACCTACCCTACACCTACCCTACACCTACCCTACACCTACCCTACACCTACCCTACACCTACCCTACACCTACCCTACACCTACCCTACACCTACCCTACACCTACCCTACACCTACCCTACACCTACCCTACACCTACCCTACACCTACCCTACACCTACCCTACACCTACCCCAGCGCATGCAACAAAAGCTCTCAAAAAGTTATATTTTTGACCGTTTTTGCAACATTTTTCATTTATGCTCGGCTCCTATTGGTTGTAGCGTGATGTTATATAGCCTATAACCTTCCTCGATAAATGGACTATCCAACACAAAAAGAATTTTTCAATTCCAACCAGTAGTTCCTGAGATTAGCGCGTTCAAACAAACAAACAAACAAACAAACAAACTCTTCAGCTTTATAATATTAGTATAGATAGATACTTCTTTCAAGTTGCAATACCACAGATCTTTGTACTCATTATGCCTAGGTATAATCTGATATTGCATCTATGGAATGTCAATCACGCCTATTGTCAGTCTTGCCATGGGGTTAGCTATTGATTAGTTTACTCTATGAACAAAAGCCCGGTGATTAGGTAACTTTTTAATCTGTAAGTCGTCTCTGCTATTCCGCCTTATTGCCGTTCTGTGTAATAACTTGTAACAGCACTAACAAACATTTTATGAAGAGAAATTTATTTGACAATTAAAACAATCAAAAATTTACTACGACTAAGGGCCAGTTATCCAATCGTCAGGTAAGTTTAAACTGGAGACTAAAATTTACAGTTTTATGCTTTGTTCTTCAAATAAAAGTTCGACAGTCGAAAAATCAGCCCTTAATCAAATTCTTTAATCTATTCATTATTGACAGACAACGTACAGTCTAAAACCATTAAAAAAGAAAACATGGTATTTGAATGAATGAATGAATGAATGAATGAATGAATGAATGAATGATATATTTATTTGCAAGAATATAGGTAGCTAACATAAGTTCTTAAGATCTATAAGGTTTCACTATATTCGGCATTTCAGCCGTGCAAATATTTAAATTTTACATATTGTTTATACTTATAGCATGCAGTACACATTAAGTAATTAGCCATAACATAAAGATATTAATAATAAAGTGACAATTTAAATTTGGATTACAATGCAATTATCAAAATTAAAACTAAATACAATTTAGTCATCTAAAATAATAATTCATATTAAAAATAACAATCAATCATAATAATGTCATGTCAGTAAAAAATAAGAAGAATTATGGAAATGTGTCAATATTAATTATGTAAATGTCATAATAATTTAAAATTAATTACAATTAAATACATTTCTATTCATTTAAAATAATAGTTCATATTAAACATAACGATCAAGCATAATAATGTCATGTCAATAAAAAATAGCAAGAAAAATAGCAAGAATAATTTAAATTTGTCAATATTAATTAAGCAGATGTCACAATAATTATAATAAACAAGTTTTACATTTTACACTCAAAATATTCATTGATGGAATAAAAACATCTCTCACACAACCAGCTATATAGCTTCTTACTAAATTCCAAACCTGTAGCACTTCTAAATTCTTCAGGTAAGTGGTTATATATTTTCACTGCCATGGTATAACAATTTTTATCGCATAATTTTATTCTATTTCGTGGGACTACTAGTGGCTTTTGTGTTATTTTTCTCTTAGAAATAGTCTTTTCATCTTTTTCAAAAAGCGAGTAATGGTTTCTTACAAATTTGCAGGTTTCAAATATATATAAAGACGGCAGGGTAAGCAGTTTTTGTTTAATAAATACTGGTTTACAAGAGTCTGTCCACTTAAGATTAAAAATTGACCTTACACACTTTTTTTGGGCTATGAATGCTCTCTGGGCATCTGTTGAATTTCCCCATAAAGTTATTCCATACCTTAAAACAGAACAAACATGGCTATGATATACCAATAAGGCTGTTTGAATGTCTGTTAAATTTTTGATTCTCCTAAGTGCAAATACAAATTTGTTTATTTTCTTACATACATTATCTACTTGAGCTTTCCAATTGCAATGTCTATCCATAACTACTCCTAAAAATTTTATATTAGTAACTTCTTCTATGTCATTATTATTGTATTTTAAACTTAATTTCATGTCATTTCCAAATTTTGTGTTGTTAGTGTTGTTTTGCAAAAGAGTTATTCCAAAAAAGAGGATGAATAATTCTTAAGGTTCCACTAGTCAACGGCACGAAATATTTTGTGCGCGGGGTTAAAATGCATTTTATATCAACCGACAACACGTGCGGAAGAGATAGATGCTTTGATGAGCAGTAGGAAGCTAGTTCGCGTAAGAATACACACTTTTGCAAATTTGTAGCGAAATGGATAATGATTTAAGAAGAAACCGAGCGCGCGAAATTTTATAAAAAGACCTTTGGGAGTCTATATAAATATAAATATATATATATATGAAAAAACGACTAAATGTATCTGATCAAAATAAAATTATTTGCATTGTTGAACTACTAGTCTATCCCTGTATGGTGGCCGTTTTGCGTCTTCTTATGGCATTTATTCGCGCCCAAAAATGCGTTAAAATTAGAGTCGAAATGTGGAACTTTCGACGCTCATAACTTTCAAATATTTCATTTTTTTTACTTTTTTGTGTCCATGCAGGGCTAGATAATGATGAGACAAATTGATATCACTTTTTATTTTGAACGTACATCGTCAAACAGTGGAATAATCCCTAGACTACGTTTGTATGGAAGAATTTTCGACTAGTGTACCCTTAATTCATTCTCTTACATATTTGCAGACACACGGCATGTAAGTAGGTGCCTAATTTAAAGCTATGAAAAAAAAACAATACGGTATTCCAGTCAGTGAAATTGTCTGTGATGAAAGTCTTGCGTCAGAGACAATTTTTCTCTTGTCATGTAGCTAGGTGTGTATTTTTCTGTTACAAAAATAAAAGGCGTAGGCAGTAAATCTATTAAATTGCATAATCTATTTATTATTAGACAGTTTGGAGACGCTACACAATGGTGCAATGAATCTACCTGATTTATAGTCTGCGGCCCGAGGATAGAGTCGCCATCATTTCTGATTATACAGGACTTTTCTTGTTCTGTCATTTGACAGGATGACAGATGACAACGTTAGTTTTGTAAACAGTTTATTTTGTTTTTGTTTATAATATTATATTTTTATACAACTAAAAAACGATTTTAAATTTTATTTAACAATAGAAATATACTGATTACAGATGTAAATGTTGTTTTGTTCTGCATAGTGTATAATTTTATCAACTTGTTGCGTGACAGGATGTCAGTAGGACAAGGTCAGATTACGAGCGTCACGGCTGTGATTCAGAAAGGGACGCCAGAGAGATCCACTGCTGTATCCGTGTGAGCTAGATACTAGATAACATCTTCATCGTCGCCAGTACGCGAAATATAAGCTGATGTAGTATTGAATGGTCTATCTGGCATGCTACCAATTTCAGTTTATAACTTATTGTATTTTTTGTTCCAACCATAATCTTCTGATATTTAACAGACTTTCTCCAATAAACAACAGGATCAGTCTACAAAATAATCGCTCATGGTAGCTACACGCATCTCGGCACGTGCGATGATTGGAGCTCCGCCAACCGATTTCCGAACTGTATCGAGTATTGCCCGGCAGAGGGCGCACCTGCGCGCACAACATGTCGCTGAGTTGAAGGTGACCCACAGGTTATTAAAAGCAAATCAACGGGGTCTTTCGCAGAAATTGCCTCCGCCACCAGCCAAGTGCCGAATTTCCTTTAAATGTCACTAGAAATACAATCGGCTTCTTGATAAGTAAAAGGTCGCACGAATTGGCAGCAATTTAGCTTTTTGTTGTCACATTAAATTCAAAACTTAATTTCTGAGAAGCACGTAGCTCGCGTACCGATAAATTATTTTAGAACATTTCCCAGATCGTTTATATATTTTAGCTAATAGTTTCAGTGGAACACACAATAGCTCGGTGCCGTTTGAAACCATTTAACAACGCACTTCGTGGAACCCAATGAACTGTATTCCAGCGTTGACATTGTCCTCCTTGTAACATTAATACCCTTGTAACGAACACAATAGTTTTTGACTATTTTTCTTTTCTTTTACGTGAGTCAGCCGTTGCCGAGGGCAAACGACCGCACACGGTGTTTTCTTTGGAACGTTTCCAATATTAAAAAGCTTTGCAACGAAAATCGACATTTATTTAGTTCATAGACATAAAAATGCTGTTTCGATTATCATGCAAAATTTTCTTACTGAGGTGGATAGTATTCCTGTCGATGACACTTGGCATTATTTATTTATATTAAAGTATCAAGTATTTGATTTTCATGTATTTTTACTGTAATCATAAATGTCTTCCAAGAGATATAAATTTTAATAAAATGTTATAATAAGTCCAACTTGCCACTTACCACTGCTAGGTCTTCCAATTCTATGTTACTGATTGTATAGGATAATTAAATGCCTGAATAATTGGCCTTTTTTACCCGACTGCAGGAGGGTAATGTTTTTATTATCAGAATTGGTACTACATCGACAGGTAATGGAACAGCCAGATAGCTTGAAACTTCTCTTACACACATCAGATTTTGGATTGAGCGTCGCATACGCAGAGGATAAAAGACGAAATCACGCAACATGCGAGTGCAGTACAGAAAATGCGCAATTTACAATAAATACTTTTGCGACATGAGCATTTTTGTAACTGTTGATATTAACTGAACATAAAATATTGATGTTTCAACACGCTCACATGTTATTTTCGGTGAACGAAATGAATAGGCAAGCGCAACGCAATCAGTCAACATGCTCGTCGTATGAAAAACATCGAATCATAAATATATAAGTGTTTTAACAACAGCCAGTATAAACACGGCAGTGTTAGTAAATATTGCGATGTTTTAACGAGAACAATGCGTAGGCTTCAGCGGCTAATGCTCATGTTAACAGCATACTGACCCATATTATAATAAGTGACCGTGATTTGCCGCCCCCGGAACTGGACGTAATGTTGTCCACAATGTCCACTGGTTAGTCGGGAAATCGGAAACTTTCTGGATTTCATTATAAATTGAACTTCAAAATCTTGCATTGCATGTATGCAAGTCTGGCAATGTCATTACATTTTAATGACCATTGCTGTCATCGAGGAATAATTCTCACCCTTGCTGAATTCATTTCAAAATGCATGGGAACATAAATGTGATTTTCAGAGTTTTAGAACCGCCCACTGACAATCCCAACGAGATGGTGACGCAGTAGCGTGTTTTTTAAATTAATATTTTTTTACCATTTGGCCAAACTTGTTTGTCCTAAGTCATCTTGTGTTTTTGCCACAAAAATCGGACATCCGGCCGGCGAGTTATCGTTGGCATCGATTCGTTTGACCTTCGGTTGTTTCATAACATGAATATCGACTCATTGGCTAATAAATAAAGTCTTAATTCGTTCATTCACCGGTATAGGTTAGTAACAAGCACACACACAGTAATCAATGTGTGTATTTTGACATAAAATTGCACTTCTGTCAAGTTTATCGGTAGTTTACATTTACGAAAATTGCTGTTGATCGCTTAATGTATTCTGTTGACAAAATGTTTAGACAGTAATTTATTGCTGTTTATTTTTCCCATGCACTCTTTAAAATTCGTAGAATGAGTATTTTGTGCAAATTGTGATCTTCGAAACAATATTTTTAAAATGCTGTTCCCAGAAGTAATTTGCGAGATCAACTGAGCGAATGATGTTGACACCTTTTTCCGGTACGTACCTGTGAACAGGTGGAGTTTCTCGAGGAAATACGTTCACAGATTAGATAGTAGATAGCAGTTCATCTGACAGTTGATTAGCTATGGAGTAAGTTAATCTCCATACTCCATCATAACAGCTGTTAATCTAATTCCACAATGTCAAATTATGAAATTACTGTAGTTGCAATATTATGTCTTTTCCTGCTTCGATTGCTCATTACATTATGTATGTCGTTACTATGTTATGTAATGGCATGTGCTGTTTGTTTCTTTGTCATTATTTATTTACATAATTTGAATGTGCTATATCATTGTTTTTGTTTTGCATTTTTGTTAATGTGTAGTGTATACTTCATCGAATCGTTTGAAGTTGCGCTGCTTTGAACTTTGTCTGATTGAAACTACAAAGAACTGCCTCAAATATCTTCTGGGTGTTTAGATTTTTGGTCAGTTCTATATTAGAAAATTACTTTGCGTGATGTACTGGGGAATAGAAATTAAATCAAGGAGTAAATGGTATAATAATCTTCATAATTTATTTTCTCTTTCAATTTTATCATACAATATGATACTTCGTATAAAACAATATTCTTTGTTAAATTCATAGAAATATATTATTTTAGTATAACTGTTTCCATATCTTTTATAAACTTACAAATTACTGTTAACATTCTGACGAATTCTTTTGTATAAAAATAATACAAACAGGCTTCGGGTGCGTTCTTACAGTTTACAGAACGACTTTCTTTGAGTTCTCATTAGCACGCTACCCGCTGGCCGGATATAGTCTATATAACAATTCAACTTGTTAATTGGTATTATCATTACTTACAATAACCTATAGAAGACAATGGTACAGAACAATTTACTGTAGCACATTAATGGTAACAAAAACAATTAAAAACATAGGTATAGCTTTAGTTTACAAAGCGTAGGCACTCGAGATTGCTACTTCATCCTATAAGATAAACATTCTCACTAATAAATACTTCCATCCGCATTCACTCGCATCGTTCACAGTTTCACATGTCAAACATTTGCTCATTACGAATCACTTCTATACGTCCACAACTAATATTTTAAATCGGACGGCTTCACATTACAAAAGTCACGTCCTCTACAGAGCACCGGGTCAGTTCCGAGAATCATCTTTCAAAACGGAGAAATTATTTGCGCGCTCCATGCTCTCGCTCAAACGCACAAGTACAAGGCACTCCTACTTGCATTCGATCAGTCTCCCACACAAGCACTTAATTTGTCTCGAAACAATCAAGCGAAGCGAACAAAGACGTTCCAGTCCACGGTGGCGTTAAAACGCTGTTGTCGCGCTTAAAAAGTTAACCTTGTGCAACAAAACGTGATTCGGAACGTCCGAGTGTTGAACACATGGCCGCCATTCCGCGAGGGCGGCGCAGGCGGAATTTTAATTAGCAGAACATCCGCTCGTGACTCGGCCTGATGCGCCGTTGCCACTCTACGCTATACTATCTCTTTCGCACCGGCTGCGTTTCGTACCTGTCACAACAGAGGCGACGTGAGTCTCCGTCTAAATCGCAATAAATATCGTCCGAATTGTTAACTAATTATTATAATAAGATTCTACTGGACAGAAAAAATACACACAATGGCCGGGACACAATGAACAATGGAAATCCCCGATTCAGCGAGGGCAAGTGCGGCAACATCGCTGAAACGGGAAATTCGCCGTAAAACTGGCAACGCCGCCTCAACCTCGTTCAGTCAGTCTGCAAACGAATGACGTCGCACGATTATCCTTTCTAGTTTCTACAATATTCTAAATGAGACAACGCAATACTGATTTAAGGAAAACATTAGTTCTGCAACTTACAATGGAAGCTAAAGCTTTTGTAGTTGTGACTCGCACTAAGTACATCCCTCGTCAAGTGGACCGTCCACAACATAACCGTTTCACAAACAACAACGTCCTGGAATCAGCTCACCCGAGCGGAGGTTCTGCCTGCACACATCACTGGCAACCTAATCTCTCAAACTTAACGATACATCCACAGCATCCTTAACGTAGCGTCAACACCTTACACACTAGTGTTCATTAACTATATATTACACAGTAAAATTAAGATCACAAATCGCTTTGTATGCTGCGTCCTACCGGGCGCGACTAGCATGGAATGTGGTGGAGCGGCGGCGACGGCCCGATCAGAAGTGCGAGTCGATGTGGCAGCCGCCGTTGGCGTGCTCCAGGACCTGCTCCTTGAGCCGATGCACGTGCTCCTTTAGCTTCACCACCATCTGCGCTAGCTCCACGTTCTCGCCCTTCAGGATCTTCACCTTGTCCTCCAGTTTGGAGATGCGCTCCAGCTTGCGCCGTCTGCACTTGGATGCGGCCACTCGGTTTCTTTGCCTTTTACGTTCCAATTTGATCCTTTCTTGTGTGTCCATGTCTATGGGAGACAGGGGGGGTGAACTCGCCGCACTGGGGACAGTTTGCGGCTCGTCCTTAACCACGGGTGTGGGGTAGCGGTCGTGTGGCCGGTCCAGGTCGGCGTACACTCGCCTGTCGACGATGCGTCCGATCTGCGGCGTCGGGTCCGAGTGGTGTAACTTGTCCAGCGCCTCGACGAACGGCCGCGCGTACATTTCTTGTTCCTCCGTCGGCGCGATACTGGCCGGGAATAACACTGGCGCGCCCGGTGTAGGGGTCGCCGTCGTTATCATACCGTTCTGTATGATCAGCTTCTCGAGCTCCGGGGAGCCCAGCTTCAGCATCTGCAGGTCAGGCGAGGACAGGACCGGCGCGCCGCCGATCCGAGCCCGCTTGATGCCCCGCCCCACGTCCAAGGTGAGGGGCCTCTTCAGGTTCTCCACAGGTCCGCTGAGGGGATACTGCTCGTCATAGAAAGTGGTCTCCATGCCGTGTTGGAAGCGTCGAACCATGTGTTTGCACCGAACGACTCGGTATCACTGAACTCACTGCGCGAATATCAAAACTTTTTTCATGCGGCAACGCACGTCCGACTCCCTCAACGTTCCACTTGTTTCTAAACATTGTTAAGAAACAACCACTGCTTTTATTGAGTGACTCAGATAAGCTATTTTTAGAAGTAGCGTGATATGGGCGAACGCTCATTGGTCGGATATCGCGCGATTCCAAGTAACGCTTGCGTGTGATTGGTGATTGGCATCGTAGCGTAGCGCGAGGCCGCGTCGGGCTGTTTACGACTTCGTACGATTACCGAGAATCAGCAGGCGCATGTCCACTGTAACAGTCATGTCGGACCATTAAACGTGTATTCTAATTAATGTTATTTACTAAATATGTTTTTAGCTCTAGTGAAACCACTGTTGAATAATAATTGAAACGTCAGGTACATTTTAGAGCTAAAAAATCCTTTTGAAATTAGATTTAAGTTCATTTAAGGCTCTCTACGTGTTATTTTTTTCTCCAATACAACATTGTTTAGCAGATTTATATCTTTTGTTTGTTTTAAAATGTAAAAATGTATTAAGTAAAATTGTAAAAGTATTTACTTGGCACATAAGGTAACAGGTACTTGGAGTAAATAAGTTTCAAAATCAGATTATTAAAGTATAAAGAATTACTTAAATTATTTTAGCTGTAATTATGTAACTGACTAAAATTAAATCAGGACTATTCCTGACTTATACTTAAAAAAGTATGGTCACCTGACATATGAATTAAATTCAATATTTTTAAATATTGTTCATTATTATTCTAAGTGTATAATTAGTTTTAAAAATAAATAATTGAGACGTTCAGGGCCAATTTCTGGAATGGAACTAGTCTGAATTATGAAAAAATCCCAAATTATAAAAAATTGCTTGAAACAATAATTGTCAACAGCCATTCGTATCACCATCACTTAACTTGCCTTTAATTTTACGACACGTCTATAATATTTTTCTCATCATCACTTTTTCCTGTTGTTTTCCCTAAATTTATTCAACATTTAGTCCACGAGTGGACCAGGTGGACCGATGACCTGGTTAAGGTTGCGGGAAGGCGCTGGATGCGAGACGCACGGGATCGGTCAATGTGGCGACGCCTGGGGGAGGCCTATGTCCAGCAGTGGACGTCTTTCGGCTGAAATGATGATGATAGTCCACGAGTCGGCTTCCATTTATATGAAAAAAAAAAACCAGGACAAAATATTTAACCCAGAAATAAAGATAAATTCGTTGAACGAGAGTCAAAGTGTAACAATGGAAACGCACAAATTTGGGTGAGGCACGGAGGCGGGGTAGCCGCGCGGTGCAAGAAAATATTGTGGGGGCGAGGGGGGGGGGCTGTGCGGGCGTGAGCGAGAGGAAACGCTGTCGACCCGCTCCCACGAAAGATAAGTCCAACAACTGAGCAAAAGGAAAATAAAATGCATCTAAAATTCCTTCATTATTTTATGTTATTGTAAAGATGACCTTCATCTTTTGTGGCCATAAAAACAACGCGAGTTACCTACAGAATCCTCTAGATATAGGTAGGTTGTATAAAGTACTACCTATGGCCAAAGACTGGGAAATCTTTATGGGTACCTATTAAGCATCATTAAATTAATTATGTTTTTATGGTCACATAAATATGTAATATCGTGTAGTTGAAGTTATGAGATGCTTACATTTTTTTCCTCATCTATTAGGTACATAAATAAAAGGGAGTGCCTAAATGCAATTAACTTATATTAGTAGATATTATTTAAATAATTATAGTCCATAAAGCCCCTCAAAAATATACATTATATATTTTATCAATTGCCGGATTAGCAGATAATAATTATTGAATCCATTATGCCACCCACTAATCCGGAAATTGATAAAACATTAAATGCATATTGTAAATAATGCATTTCTGCCTATCCCCATGCGGAAAACGCGTATGTATGTTTTAAATTGAAGTTATGTTTAACCGATTTCAAAAAAGGAAGTGATTATTTATTTATTATACACCTTTAATTACTTTTTGTGCTTTGTTATATCTATCAAACACCTATTTGTAGATATGTATTAAGATGTACTCCTAGCCTACGCATCATTAACTTATTTAGGGTCAAGTGCACATCTGCGTGCCACATCTGAAGGTTCCGTATGTACCTAGGTGTCTACCATATAAATTAATGACAAGTTGAAGGTAACCATGTGAATTCATGTCATGTAAATCTATTAATAACTCGGAATCGTCAATTAAATGTATATTATGTGCACGTACATGATTGTATATAACCACATACCGGCTATATAAATACATTAACAATATTGAATATTATTATTTAAGATTGTATGCAAAGTCGCGTGGGTGATGGAAATGTCGACAGCCAAAAAAAATACGGGAAACTTACAGATGCTGAGACCATTTCCCATTTTCCGATGAAAAAAATATTTAACGTGTGCATAGTCATCAAACCGCCTTAAATGTTAAATCTATACGCCTATTAAGGGGTTAATACTTTCGTAGAATTAGTGAGTGTCATTTGCCGGCAAGCCAGAAAGCTGTATTCAAACAAAAATAAAGTAACAATTAATATAGTAAAATGGGTACGTGTGCTGCCATCTAATGGAAAAATAACAACTATATTTTTGAAGTCCGTCCACTCGACTCTAGATGGCGGTGTTAACAAGGTTTTTAAGCTTTCGTCTACTCGACAGCAGATGGCGTGCTTTAATATTTACGCTGAAAACTAACCACTACGTGAGTCAGTTTCCAAAATAAGGTGAGGCCGACTAAAAGGCTGATTTTGCGTCAATGATCAGAATTTTGGTCCACACATAATAATTGTTGTGAATACTAGCTATGTCGTAATATTAGGACCACGCCTTTCCTGCAGTGACGCGCGGAGTGATTGACCTCATTGACCTCCATAGGCTGGCTAAGTTAAATGCTACGCGTGTTGTCAACTTAAAGAACATACAAAGACCGGTCAAATAAAATTATTTGGCCCAGTTAACCCCACTGAGTGCTTGAAACGTGGATCCACGCGAGACACAATGGCTCTCTAATTATTTAAGTCATTACAGCATTCAACCGGTTAATCTAATTTAGCATGGAAAACATAGGGGAAACAGTACTATTACTGTTTTTGCAGCAGATTCGTAAAATTTTGATATCATGATATACATTTTCCGTTTATTAACATTTACATAATCATTATTGCAAAAACGGCACCGACTTCCGAAACGAAAGTTATTTTTGATTTAAGTCTGTTTTTTTTTTGTTAAAAAGGTTTTATTTCTCTCTTTTTAGTTTTTCAGTAGATACCCTATCACTAAAACGTGGAAGTAAAGTACCTAAAGGATTTATGCATTCGTGATGTTTGTCGCTAAGGAATTCAGTTGTATTTTTCATATCTTGAAAACAACTGAACCGACTTTGATGAAACTTGCAATGTGCCCTAAGTTGAAAGATACTCTTTATTAATCCTAAACTCTCCTTATTAATCCAATAAAAATAATGATCACGATCCAATAAGTAGTTTCGGAGAAATACGTGGACTAACATAAATACAAACGTACGAACAAACATACATACTCTTATGTAATTTGGCACACGTGTTTTGAAGCCCATACAGAGTAACATATGTGAATATTGTGCAATTCCAACAATATTACATACATGCGTGCGATATGTCGAATTGATGACCTCCTTTTTTTGAAGTCGGTAATAAATACAGAACTAAAAAGCTACAGGCCAGCTATGACTGTCGATGTGGCCGAGTTCGTCGAAGCACAACATAATTAAGCATCAAACATGAATTCATCGAATCGAGGAAGATAAAGACGGAGACGGCGGAAGGAGTGTTGTGGCAATAAGTTAGGGTAGTAACTTACGTCCAGCAGAGACCAAAGGCAGAGACGAATTAAACCGACTTGCAAAACATAACACTACAAAGCGAACAATTACTGTCTTTTCGGAGGTCGGTGTCTTTGGTACCTATTTATATTTTTTCGTCATTGACATCGACTTCCGAAAAGAAAGTAATTTTTTGCTTTGTAGTGTTTTGTTTTGGAAGCCGGTTCATTTTTTTTTGTCAAAATGAGTTTTACTTTTTTCTTTTTAATTTTTGGTACCTTATATTACTATGATAATTATTTATAGCCAGAAGGCTTCTCATAACAATTCCAACAAGTCTACACACGACTGGGATACATTGTTTTATTACGGAGTTCCGGATGTTGATGAAAATATCAAAATCGATTTAAGTATGCCTACAAAAGTTGAAGAGTTCCCGCGATTTCCATGGGATCCCATCATCAGATCCTGACTTGGTGAAAATGGGACCACCTCGAAAGAACAAGCTATCAAACAAAAAAAGAATTTTCAAAATTGGTCCATAATAGACAGAGAAATCGATAAAGACAAAAAAAATACAATGTCTAACATAAAACCGCCTCCTTTTTGGAATGTCGATTAAAAATGGTAAATCAATGTTATAAATAAAACACAGAAACCATTTTATACAACATCGATCTATTTATTGCAACAGTTCATTTTGTACATCACATCGTCAATAACTTATTTAATATATTATTACTAGAGACCAGATTATATGCATTTTCATGTTGCATACGCATTTGCCTATTAAACACACTGACTTATAAACCTATGGACTTGCCATACCTACGAAATTAGCGTGATACCTACATAAATCGGGAACTTAAGATGGCTGCCCATTGGCCAATGAGGTAGGCCATTTGCAACTGTTTGACAGCACAACTACACAGATAAACGTACATAAACAGCACACAACTACCAATTTTACTCGGTAATCAACATGGCGACCGGCCACGCATAGACATGATTTTGACGTCACACAAAAGTGTTACCAAGTTTAGTCCTTGACAAACATTTAGATGTCTCTCTTTTCATATGTAGTTCTTGGTTAGTTAAAAAGAGACAAAACGCTTTTTGACATGCGTGTGTCGATTTGATAGATATGTGTATAACTATTCTTCATATAGTAGAATAGGCCGTCTCCATAGATTTTCCTTCCTCATTGATTAAACACCTTTTCACTGGTATGCTGCATATGCTAACTAAAAACCTTTTTCTGTTTTTAAAAATGTTTAGTGCAATCGAAAACAAAATCTGTCTACCAAATATTTGGAACAGTCTCTGGTTGTTTATTTAAAAGATAGATATGTATCATGACATGACTGTATTTTGTCTTTGAAATATAATTACTAATAATTATTAATAGCTTTTTTATTATTTGATGTTGCACACTGCAAATTTTATGCATATTTTGAACTTGTTATGTTTATAATCTGGTCTCAAATAATGATTTTAAGTAAATAATTATTTTAATACTTAATAATAAGTTTCAAATCGCCAACCAGTCTTGAGCAAACGTGGTGATCAATGCCTTCTCTGTATGAGAAGAGGCCTTTGCCCAGCACTGGGACAGTTATAGGCTGTTATTGTTATATTATTTATACTTATTAACTTATTTATTTCACAGTTACTGATATGATTCGGACGTCTTCATACGGCTTGTCTGTTTTGGGGTTCGTCTTGACGCTCCCGATGTTTTGTACAACTTCCATACCACGGACGACGCGACCAAAGACAGTGTGTTTATTGTCCAACCATGGCTGAAAAGAAGATGTTTTAAAACTAAATTATTACACAGATACGGCAAATTGGTGCAATTTAATTTCCTTGACAATATTTATTTACTACTTTCTACTTAAAACTATAGACTACTTTGACAATCTATGTATGTAGTAACTATTCTATTCTACAAAAAAAAAAGATTAATTGAACTGGAGCTATTTACCAAGTAGTTTTCTGCTAAGATATGACTCTTGTTTTTAACACGCTTTTATTAGCTTGGTATGTATGTATCTATGTATCAATGTAACGGAATCTTTGAACGTGATTTTCACCTCCTCAAAACGTCTTGAAACTTTGCACACTTATCAAGGACCGATGACAATGTAATAATTTAAATAGTTTTAGCGACTCTTTAATTCAATTTACCATTAAAGCGTGTTTTTTAGTTTTTAGAACTACAATTTATTTTTATTCTATGTCTACTAAGATCACTATATGGGATGAATTCCTGTATACCGATGAGGACAATGATAAATGTATTGTTATTTCAATTGCAGTTTATTTGGGTGACCCAGTTTAAACATTGGTATTTCATTTTATTTAATGATAGGCTCGCGTTCCACTATCTTTCCTGATGGTAAGCGGTGATGTGGAAAGAATGAAAAAGGTGAAGCACGCTTGCCTGGAAGTAACTCTTGACTAAAAGAACCCTAGGTTGTAGCTATCAGGAAACAAACACTCCAGCAGGGAATTCCACTCCCTAGCTGTTCGCACAATGAAAGTATTCGCAAAACACATTATGCGTATGGGTGGGTTGTCCACCATGTACCAATGGCGCATTGGCTTACGTCTTGGAGTCAGATGATGGAAAGGGCTAGAAATTGGTAATTGCAGCGTGGTTCATGTATAAAAAAAAAAGAACATATTCAAGATTTTATTATTTGGTCATTAGGACGCCTCTAATATTTTTAAAGGTGCCTATTTGTAATCTATGTGACAAATCATTATTCAAATCTGTTTCTAGAATCTCTGATAAGGCCAGCGGCGCACACGCAAATTCCGTGTAATCTATGTGCATTATAAAATCATGCTGTCGTTGGCGTGCTTGCAAAAAAAATGTCATGCAGCATGTTATTAGTGCTCAAACAGAAAAATATAATGAAAACGTTGTAGTCACAGCATTGATTAAGTTTTATTTACGTTTAAAGCACAGACTAGTTTTTATAACAGTGCTAATTCACGCAAGTATCGTAGAAGTTTCTTTTACTACCGCGACGCATATCGGTTTAACCTGTTTGATATTTAATAATGGTATTGAGATCCGCAGATAAACACAAATTCCTGCCCTCCAAAGCAATTTCGATTTAAAAATTATGCTGAGGATCGAATTACACTGGGTGTCCTCAGCATCATTGCTTACTTTTACAACAATAAAATCGCAGTCCACATGACAATCCAAATAAAACGGGGTGATAGGTAAATAAAAACAAATATAAAACGTGAAAAAACAAAAAAAAAAACAAGTCCAGACGAATATAAGCGAAAAATAGGTTTTATGATGTCTTACCGTAGGCGCCAGCGTGATGAAGAACTGGCTGCCATTGCTGTTGGGGCCAGCGTTGGCCATGCTGACTGTATACGGCCGGTCGTGCTTCAGGTGCGCCTTGAACTCGTCCGCGAACTCGCCGCCCCATATACTCTCGCCGCCAGTTCCTGTGCCTGGAAAGTGGGATAGGAAATTAGATAGTCTTTTTTAAAATTAAAGTTACGAGTTCACGCAAGTTTTCCCTCGCTCGCAACCCCCGCTTTGTCCTACCTATCGCTGCCTAGTTAAGGTGAACGCGCAACTAGCCGCACCGCAGGAGCCGCACGCGCCGCAGTCATTCTATTTCATAAATCTTTATATGAAATCGTATGCAGCTTCGCGCACCTAACCGCGCCGCACGAGCCGCATTTCAGCAAAACGCTGTAGGTTTACTGATTCCACCAGCGCGTGCGTCACCAGACTCAGCGCGTTCGATGCTTGCGGCGAGTGCGGTGCGGGCGGCGCGGAGACGTCATCCGTATCCGTATAGAAAATATTGTTCAAGATGTACAGAAGTGGATACGATGCGTATAAAGATCGTAACTTTAAGAAGGATGCTTGGGTCGTAATTGCCGCGAAGTTTCATAATAGTCGCATGTATTCAATGTCTATTCGGCTATATTGCAAATCATTTATAACCCGGTTTCGGTTTGTTTAAACTATGATCATCATCATCGGCCTATTAATGTTCCCACTGCTGGCCTCCTCTCTGTGAGAGAGGAAATGGGCCGTAATCCACCACGCGGGCCCAGTGCGGGTTGGTGGATGTCACATGTCTTCGAATTTTTGGTTCTAGGACATGCCGGTTTCCTCACGATGTTTTCCTTCACCGTTGTGGGAGCAGTGGTGATGAAATAATTTACAAAAAGTAAAGCGCCTGCCTGGCTTCGAACCCACGACCTACAACTTGTAAGTCGCGGCCGATACCACTGGGCCACCACTGCTCTCAAACTATGATACAAAACAATAAATGCTGCAGCAACGAGAACAGCCTCGGTATCCGCCATTTGATTGATCTAGCCGCAATTATGGCTCCGCGTGTACGAGGAAAATTCCTCAGCAACCCAGTTGCACTACCTTGCTGGACAACATCCGGCAATGTATTGCACAATGAAATTGCAGCACAAGTTTCAAATATACTGAGCTGTATTGGTCAACAAAATTGCCAACAAGATGCAATTTTTGTAGCGCGTTTACAGGCCTCTTTAGAGAGGATGCTAAGCAGACCGGATGACGAACACGGAGGACCCCGGAGTTGTGGCGCAGCATAAGAGAGACTTATGTCCAGCAGTGGACTGCGATAGGTTGGGTTTATAAAGAGCTTCTATGCAATTATAATCGTCAAACGCAAAACAACTGTTGGTCATAAAAGGATGTTAACCTCTTGCTTGACTGCCGGAAACGAGGATCCACGCGAGGCAATGGCTTTTTTGAAGACAGCCTAAAAATGAGGTTATCAATTCGATACGTATGTTTGTAATATTCTTGGCATTGCACTTTTGTATCAGCCTATTAATGTTCCCACTGCTGGGACACAAGCCTCCTCTCTGTGATAGGGAATGGGCCGTAAACCACCACGCGGGCCCAGTGCGGGTTGGTGGATGTCACATGTCTTCGAATTATTGGTTCTAGGACATGCCGGTTTCACCACTGCTCTCAAAACGGCGAAGGAAAACATTCCTTCGCCGTTTTGAGAGCAGTGGTGATGAAATAATTTACTCAAAGTAAAGCGCCTGCCTAGGCTCGAAACCACGACCTACAACTTGTAAGTCGCGGCTGATACCACTGGGCCACCACTGCTGGCATTGCACAATATTCAGATATTACCATATGTGGGTTTATAAAAATGAGTGCCAAATTTCATAAGTGAATGTATATTTGTGCACGCATTCACCGCCAAAAACCCAAAAATAAAATGAGAGAAAAAGAGAAGAGAGAGAGAGTTTCGGAACTCGATGTCGCAAAACGACAAGAACAAGAGGTACCAAAGACACCGACTTCCGGAATCAAAGTTATTTAAGTAGCACTTTTTGGTGTTTTGCTTTTGAAGTCTGTTTATTTTTTTGTGTAAATGTTTTTATTATTTGTTTCGGTAATTACGGCATTCTACCGGTTATAAAGCGACATGAAAAAGCTTCCCCTGATTTATTTTCGCCATGTTTTCCGAACTAGGATAGCGAGATTGCGCTTGTAGGCTAACAAACAACTCAAGTCAATCTGGCCTTGTGTATACAGAATTATCTTCATGTTTGTATGTGCCAAGCCAAGATATTGCTTGGTTACTATCCTCTTCAAAAAAAACCAGCCAAGTGCGAGTCGGACTCGCGCACGAAGAGTTCCGTACCACTATCGCAAAAACGGCACAAAATCACGTTTGTTGTATGGGAGCCGCACTTAAATATTTATTTTATTCTGTTTTTAGTATTTGTTGTTATAGCGGCAACAGAAATACATCATCTGTGAAAATTTCAACTGTCTAGCTATCACGGTTCATGACATACAGCCTGGTGACAGACAGACGGACCGCGGAGTCTTAGTAATAGGGTTTTTACCCTTTGGGTACGGAACCCTAAAAACCAGTCTCGTTTAATCCAAGCATTATCCATGTTTCTAATCGCGATGACAATATTGCCACACCTACGCTATAATCCTCTGTAATTAGGATCAAATCCCTGATAATTTTACTATTATGATCAGCCTTAGTTGTTTTGTACTTTTGCATAAACTGCTTGCTATTTATTACACGAGACTTAATACATAACTAGCGAAATGTGGTTGGGCAGGTATTTTTGTTCATCTCTGTCTAACAAAAAAATGCTATATGTTCTTGTTTGTAGAGATGAAACAGATAGCTGTTTGGCCGGATACCGTATATTCGGCCAACCTTGTAGCCGGATAGCCGGATATCCAGCGAAACATTGCCGTTTCAGTGCATCGCAAGAAGCGCGCTTGCATAGGTGGCGCATGAATCGGGCGTACTCGGTCGAATTCCGGTCTTTTCGTTTCATTGCATTTTTGAATTGATTGCAAACTCCATCGGTGGTTGTTATTAATAGTAGATTATTGCATCGAGCACAAAGTAATTTATTATTGCACCGAGTGCCTGATTTAGAGCCCGAGCGCTAGCGAGGGCTCTAATCTAACAGGCACGAGGGCAATATAAATTACTTAAGGCGAGGTGCATAATCTGCTTTTCTTTCAACTATTACCTATAGGAATAGTAGATAAATTACTTTTTTAAATTTCTTTCATTTTGAAATCAGAGTTAGCAGCAATCATTTTTTAAATTTGGAACAAGTAGGATAGAAATGAATAATACGTCCGTAAAAAAAAGTATTGATATCGGCTGGCTGAATAGAGCTAATCCATTGAGATTGGCAACTTTTGGTGCGATTAAAAAAAAACAGTGCAATAATGAAATTTCATACATTTTTATTGCTCTAGAGCATTAAAGACTCGCTTTGTACTGAGTTTTTAGTGTGATTGTGATGCAATTAAAGCATAGTTGGAAGAAAAATTATTTAAAATACGCATTTTTATAATTCTAAAAATGTTTAACTTTTTTAACGACTTCTGAAGCTTTGTTTATGAAGACAAACGAAATCGCTTATTAACTCTTAATGCAGAGAAATAAGTATTCATTTACCATAATTTGCCTAAGTTGTAGTATTTTTCTAAGTTGTAGAATAAAGATTTGATTGTATTAGTTAAGTGATATAGATAAAGTAATTACCAAAATTTGTTTTTTTTTTAATCCGGCCGGATAGCCACTTGTTATCAGGTATCCGACTGGATAATAATTAGGGCGCCGGATATCGTATAAGTTACTTGATATCCGTTTCATCTCTACTTAAGTAATGTAAGTTTTCACTGATGCAGCTAGTCGAAATCGATATGAGCTGGTATTATTGAGCAAACATATCCGTACACAAAATGGTATCTTCTACCATCGTGCATTTCACGATGATGTAGAATAGCTTCCAAACGTGATACCAATGACGTACTTATTATCTGTTTTGATAACAAGTCCTTCAAATTACCAATTTTCGGCAATTTCTCTTATCACGCGATGATAAGTGGCACGTGGGTGTGTAACGTGTCGCGAAAACGTGATCATAATAAAACATTTTCGTAGAAATAATTGTGTATGACGATGGTCTATACACTTAGTTCAAGTTCACGATGATTGTTCTGTACACTTGAAATGATGGAAACCCGGGGATAATGAAACAAACCGCCCGTGTTGAGTGTGGTTAAATCACTGATTTATTTTACTTAGCAAGTTGACTAAATGATTGCGCGTATGCAAACGCTGATGTAGCTTAACCTACTTAATATTACCAGTGGTGTCTCATCCCATGCAAAAAAACCGTGCCGACGTTCTATACTGATTATTCTGTTTTTTTTTTGTACATCGATCGCATTCGGTTCCGTTCCGTTCCTTTCCACGGATATAGATGGTGATCTATCTATCGCCGTGGAACGAAACCGAACGCGATCGATTTACAAAAAATAATCGGTATAATCAGATGAAAAACGCTAGTTACGTCGGCACGGTTTCTTTGTATGGGATGAGGCATCTGTATGCTAGTATTATATTATCTGTGATATTACGACATGTGCGGGTTCACCGTACAAATGCACAAGCCTCGAAACTTCGTGATAATTGCACCATAGTGACTGTACTGTGTCTTGTCATGTCTTTCATTACATTTTCCTCTGTTTTATTTCTTTAAAATGTAGTTTATTATTCGTGACAGAGTATATTCTTTTTCAATACAGTTGTTAAACATGGCGTACTTTGAGAGGCTATAATTATGATTCGAAAATTAAATCTTACGCACAGGCATCTTTCTATTACGCGGTCGTGACTTTTGTTTACGAGCTCGATCATTAGTTTTGCAGTTGAGATTTAAATTTATAAGTCAACTAGCTGACCCGCGGGGCTTCGCTCCCGTCAACTGGCTACCCTGCCTATCCAGTCTACCCTGCCTATACAGTCTACCCTGCCTACCCAGCCTATCCAGGAATACCTACTCTACCTGCTCTACCTACTCTACCTACTCTACCTAATCTACCTACTCTACCTACTCTACCTACTCTACCTACTCTAACTACTCTACTTACTCTACCTACTCTACCTACTCTGCCCACTCAACCTACTCTACCTACTCTACCTATTCTACCTAATCTACCTACTCTACCTGCTCTACCTAATCTACCTACTCTACTTACTCTACGTACTCTTCCTACTCTATCTACTCTACCTACTCTACCTACTCTACCTACTCTACTTACTCTACCTAATCTACCTACTCTACTTACTCTACCTACTCTACCTACTCTGCCCACTCAACCTACTCTACCTATTCTACCTAATCTACCTAATCTACCTACTATACCTGCTCTACCTAATCTACCTACTCTACTTACTCTTCGTACTCTTCCTACTCTACCCACTCTGCCTACTCTACCTACTCTACTTACTCTACCTACTCTGCCCACTCAACCTACTCTACCCACTCAACCTAATCTACATACTCTACCTACTCTATTTACTCTACCTACTCTACCTAATCTACCTAAACTACCTACTCTACCTACTCTGCCTACTCTGCCTACTCTGCCTACTCTGCCTACTCTGCCTACTCTGCCTACTCTGCCCACTCAACCTACTCTACCAACTCTACCTACCTACCTAATAATTTTCTATCTATCATCAATAGTTTTCTCAGCGCACGCCAATGCATGAATTTTATAAGCAACATTTTGCTACCTTGTTTTCTTTGTAAAAAAAATATGTCCAGTTGCAAAGACGCGCCATTTTCTGAAAATTTTATTTTTTGTGAATAAACAAATCTAATTCTTTGATTTGTTTTTACTACTTCCCACAACTGTATTGAAAAACGTCGTGTGATACACGGGTGTGTAGGTTATTGCAAACTCGTGTCATTAAAAACCCTCGCCTTCGGCTCGGGCTTGTTAATAACAGCTCGTTTGCAATAACCTACTTTCCACCCTTGTATCACAATGTACTATTTTAGAACATGACGTCAGCCGCATCTCGCGCTGGTCTAGAACACGCTATGGGCGCGTACGCTGAGGATGCAACAGCTCCTGCTACTGTTCTAAGTGCTGTGGACGGTGTTGATACTTGTGGTGTAAGCGAGCAGTTGCATTCTGGCACTGTTAAGAAGCAGAAGTCTTTGCGCCCTAGCATTTTTTTTTTACATTTGATTTATACTAGTGAATGTCGTCAGTGTTTACTTGATTATTTCGAAAATTTGTTAACTTATGTAGTTGGTTTTCGGTAGTTCTAGGCTCGTTTATTATTTGGACAGATTCAACAAAAAATATTGCCGAAATACTTTTGTGTCACTGCAGAAAAAATACCTCATCTCATACAGAGATTGATTAGCAATTTTTGAGTCAGTAATTAAGTCCAGGCGGGTGACCATAAGGTCTTAGATCAAGGTTATTTTGAGTGTGCATAAGGGACATATGTATATGACTTTTATACATCTGTCTGTTTACTGTCGAACTGTGATAGTTTTGATACGTCAGGGTATGGGGGCTGGTTTCCTCTCAATGTTTTTCTTCTCCTATGTCACGTTTTTTAGAATCCACAACCTCATCTGTGTCTAGTCATTGAATGCATGAAGATCGCATGCCCGTAAAAGTAAATGAAAATAAAATGAGGTCGTATCTTACCAGTAGGATCTCCAGTCTGCACCATGAAGCCCTTGATGACGCGATGGAACACGTGTCCGTTGTAGTAACCATTACGCGAGTGCACGCAGAAGTTCTCCGCAGTTCGGGGCACGTCCTTGCCGAAGATGCGGATGTGCACGTCGCCCAGGGACGTGTGCAGGATCGCTTGCTCGTATAGACGCTGGACTCCTGCGGAGCAATTAGGAGATAGTGAAGATAGTGCAAATCACGTGAAATAAAGCAAAGTGGTAACTCTACTCAGGCTATGTATGTATGTTTGTTCCTATGTGGCTTTCCAGAGAACAAACGCGTTGGCCGATTTTGACGATTCTTACGTCAATCGATTCGCCTTAACCTTGCGAGTGTCACATCAAAATTGGACAATAGAATATTACGGCTTTTGAGCGCCATATTGTGGGGACCCAATTTATTTTTTCTTCCAAGCCTGTGTTGGGGAAGGGACCTAAAAGATCTGGTTTTGGTCAGCAAGCCCGCGAATATGTATCCTTCAACTGCACAGCATTTTCTTCTTGTTTACGTCTTTTTAGTTCGCTTCTTAAGCAGTCAGGTTTTTTTTTATATATACGAGAATTGGTCTTTAGATGTAGTAAAACTAAAAAAACAGTCATACCTTGTCCCTCAGTAGCAGAGATAATATCCTCCTTCGACGGCTTTTCATTAAAGATATCCCTGTCCGCGTCGGGACTTTTGATATCGTCAGGGCTTCGCCTGGAGAACATGTAGAAGCGGTTCTTCTTGTAGGCGGTGCAGAACAGCGTGGGGTCGGTCTTCACGTTCAGCAGGGTGGGGTTCTCCGAGCCTTCCATCTCCAGGGTTGTGGCTACTTTTGACTGGTTTGTGCGGCCCTGGAATTAGAGATAGCTGGTTACTTTTTTGCACTTTTTAACGACAAGTGTTGTGTTACATCACGCTGTTTCCTGAAAGAGTAGGCACAGGGGTATTAATTAATAAACCCACTTTTCACCAAATGTTAAGTTCAAAAAAAATCCAGACCCCTATTTCTGTGAGATACTTTGCACAAAATAATGAAATGTGTGTTATGATTATTTCTGTTCAATTGCTTGCTACAATTAACTATAGAAATTTTGAAATGGTTTTTGTAGGCAATAAGTTTATAATTCGTGATTTCGGTTTCTCAAAATTTCGTACTTTACAAGCAAGCTGTTTACTTCTACAAAAAAATTTAAAGTTCTTAAAAACCTATAAACTGTTTTAAGATATTCTTTTATTTTAGTATTTGTAAGATGTGCCTACATACAATGAAGAGTGTTCTACACACTACATCCGATCCGTGTCCGTGAAATTTCGGTTCCGAAATAGCCGTAGTACCTCTTGTAGGGAAGCGTGTAGTGCGTAACCGTCCTTCACTTGAACAGCGCAAAATGTAAATCAGGTTCTCCGACTTGCCAAGTATGGCCACGCAGCGGTTGGTGATCAGCAGACAAAGGGAAGAGTATGAAAAATCGACCAATCACATAGACGGAAATCCACATCGCGTCTTTCATCTCGCATGTGATTGGTCGATTGTTCATAATCTTTGCCCTTTGCCTTGACGAATTCATTACGAAATAAGGCTGCAGGTTGACGACCTTCACTCCCAGCAAGCCGCATAAATCACAAAATGGCCGCTCGAGTCGAATGGTACGTTCTCCAAGTGGACAGAGCCTGTCAAATATAGTCTTACCTGGAACAGCGCCAGATGTAAAGGCCGCAGGTTCTCTGGCTTGCCGAGCATGGCGACGCAGCGGTTGGTGACCAGGTTGACCACCTTCACTCCCAGCATGGTGGAGTAGATCACAAAATGGCCGCTCGTGTCGAATAGTACGTTCGCCAGGTGGACTGAGTCTGACTTCTCTAGGTCACGCTCGGCTGCCATTCTGGGTGAGAGAAAAATATATCAAATTGGGTATCACACGGGTAGAAACATAGTATCGCGCCTGTTTTCCACAAACAGGTAGGCAGAAATGTATAGTACTCTGTACGACCCCACTCACGCACTTTATGCGAGTTGATGTTAGAAGCTGACAGAAACTGTTCTTACCTCAAATGGGTTTAATTTTCAGTTGGTCACATCTTACTGCTTACTAATATTATAATTGTGAAAGTTTGGATGGATGTGTGTGTTTGTTACTTAATCACACCAGAACGGCTGAACAGATCTGGATGAAATTTGGCACAGAGATAGATTATAGTCTGGAATAGCATAAGGGCTTTTTTTTTATCTCGGTATAATGTTCCCTTTGGAAGTTAATAATAATACAAAACAAACATGTAGTTCCAGTGTGCGAGTGGCATTGGATTTGATGTTGTGACAATGCTGTGGCTTTTCTAATTTCATACGATGATGATGGTACTACACCATCATCATCGTATCAATTGAAAGATGTCCACTCAAGCCCAGCAGACCCTTTCTTTTTCAGTACAGAACTACAGAGAGAGAACTACAGAGAGGCCTCTTACACAAATTACGGAGTGAAACTTCTTTTATCTTTTTTTTTATTATTGTTGATAGGCTTGCGCTTGACCACTATCTCACCTGATGGTAAGCGATGATGTGGTCGACGGTGAAGCACGTTTGCCTAGAAAAACCTATTCACTCTTGACTTATAGACTCCCAGGTTGTAACTATCAGGAAATAGACTCTGGCAGGGAATTCCACTCCTTAGCTGCACTACACATAATAAAAGTATTCCCAAAATGTTTGGTGCGTATGGGTGGGATGACCACCATGTACCGATGACGCATCGCCGTACGTCTGGTAGTCCGATGATGGAACGGGCTAGGAGGAATTAGTTCACTGCGGGAAAAGTGGTAAGTCATCCAAAAGACGTCTACTGCTGAACATAGGCCCCTACCCCAAGTGTCGCTACATCATTATGGTCCACGGGGCCGAACATTTCTGGAGAGGCGACCGCGTACCGGAAGATGCTGCGCTGGAAGGCTTCCCAGTAGGTGGACCGATGACTTGTGGTAAGTAAATAGATGCAATGTTACCGTCTCCCAAACTCCATATTAGGTAACTGTTGGGTCTGATGCTGCAGCTCCTGGAAGCGCTGCAGGCTCTCGTCCAGCACCTTGTGCAGCTTGCCTGACAGGAAATGGAACACACGCACCTATTACATCAACAGACAAACATCCTACTGGTTATATACTGGGCTCACATAGATAATACACGGTTTTTAGTTTCTTTTCGACTGCAACAAAGAGATACCTTTGCTGATGATAGTATTTTAAAGAATTTGTTTTAAATTAAAATTACATTTATCCATACTAATATTACAAATGCGAAAGTAACTCTGTTTATTTGTTTGTTACCTTTTCACAACTATAAAACGGCTGAACCGATTTAATGAAATTTGGTATGGAGATAGATAGTTTGGGACCCTGGGAAGGACATAGGATAGTTCTCATCCCGGTAGTGATCCCTTCACTACCGCTACTTGATGTATTCCCTTGGGATGATAAAACACTTTTAGGCGGGCAAAGACGCGGGCAGGAGCTAGTTTAATATATTCAAAGCCAAGAAACACAGCTTGTGCTTTAGCTACATTTATCTAAACTCACATTCACAACGTAATGTTCCAAATATGCTTAAAAAAATATTAAATAAACACGTACTTTTATTTCGTGGATAGGTAAAATTTAAAAATAAAACCATTTCAGCGCAAAATTTTCTTTAGATTTTCAAACAACTGCATCATAAAATAACTTTTGATTTTTATAGCACACTTACTTTTGATGTATTGGCGCGTATGGACTCATAGACTTAATGTAGAAAAAGTGTGATTGTCTATGGATGCGCGCTGCGCAGTCGTGCGCGATAGGAATCTTAATTTCCCGCCATACCACATATTTATTCCGTTTATACTTTTGTTTTATTTCAACTGTATGAGTGAAGTGCATGCATCGACATATAATTAGGTATTAAACCACTCGTGTGATAAACCCACACTCGTGTTTTAATAACCTTGCATAAACTAATATTTTATTAATACAAAACCATCAGCACTATATCATCTTACCTTTCTATCCATGCTGATGGACGCCATCTTCTTCCCGTCCGGCGAGAACGCAAGCGCAGTCGGATACGTCTTGTTCTTCACGAAGTCATACAGATCTGTGTCCAGCTTTGAGCCGAAGTTCACTGTCTTCGGGAACTTGTACTCGTGTTTCGGGCCCGTCCAATATTCGATGATACCTGATAAAATAAATGAGCATAGCCTATCAACATAGTTTATTTGTTTTTTTTTAACCTATGCTATACTTATTTTAGGGTTCCGTACCCGAAGAGTGCAAACGGAGCCCTATTGCTGTTACTCATGTGTCCGTATGTCTGACCCTCTGTCTTTTGTCTGTCACACATTTTGTTCTGAAGAATTTTTAACTGCCTATGCACTTGAAATTTGGTGATAATTTTTATTATTACGTATATTTTACTAACAATACCAATATATTGATAAATCAAGATTTTTCTTTATAATGCCCTCGTTTTTCTTATTACAAACAACCAACTTGTTTTTGCGGTTAAATGCGTAGTAAAGAAGGGATGCGGGCGGCGGAACCATTCATCATTTAGTACGGAACCCTAAATGAGCAAAGTCAGACACGCACTTGGCCGGTTTTTTTTAATAGGGAACCAAGGTAAAAAAGAAAAAATGGTTATAATAGTCACCTTAACGATAGAAACTAAACCATTTTCACAGATTATGTTTAGGAAAAAGCAGGCAGGCTTTGCCTAAAGCAGGGATGGCGAACCTATGGCACGCGTGCCTGTGGTGGCACACGACAAAATATTTCGGGCACGCTAAAATGAGGTTATTTAGATTCTAGGTAATTTTTAACAGCAGAAATGACACCAACTCCTACTTTTATTTAAATACAACATAAAATTGTTAATACATATTAGGATTGCTGTAAGAATGTCTGGGTCCAAATACAGAATTGATTAATTCATAACGCAAAAAAATGGTACCTGCGAAAGACACCGACTTCCAAAAATAAAGTTATTTTTCACTTTGTAGTTTTCTTATTTGGAAGTTGGGAGTATTTTTTTGAAAAAGTTTTTTTTAACTTAAAGACTCCTAAATTGTAGCTATCGGGGAACAGACTCCGCCAGTGTATTCCACTCCTTAGCTGTACGCAGAATAAAAGTATTCCCATTTAGTGCGTATGGGTGGGCTATATAACGAAGGCGCATCGCCGTACGTCTGAAATGTACGTCGTAATAATTTGAGACGAAGTGTGTAATTTATTCGGTCCATTCTTCTTCAAAGGAAATTTCTTTTTATGTAGTGCAATTTACTCAACATCCTAATAATTTATGACTAGTAAAAGTGTAGAGTAGTAAAATTAAAAATCTAAAAGGAAAAATTTCATCAACTGTAAGATCCAGTTGATGAAATGGATGGATGGATGGTCTGTATGTTGTTAGTTGTTGGTTTTGTGTCATACGTACATTGCATGTTAAATAAAAGCTAGAGATTTGCTGTTACCTTGTTTGTCAACCGATACTGCTGTTTCATAAACCGGATTGTAAGCAATAGTGGTGACGGTAGCTTGGTGGAGTGTCTCGAAGGTGTACAGGGGCTTGCTCTCCGTCTGCGTGCCGTCGAAGATGTGGATCTTGTTGCTGGCTTTCTCTGAGCTGATGGGAATAAGAATAAACATAGATATAGAAGTGGTCACCTTTTCTTTGACGTATTACTGTAGTCACAGCAGATCTTTGTGTCTCTGAAGTTGGCTGCAAGACCCTGCGCAGTTGCTATTTTTGTGTCAATGTTGAAGGTGAAGATAGCATTGTATAACAGCCTCTTTCACTCGCTTCCGCTTGTCGGATCGTCCTATCTCGCTTACTGTGTGCAGTATACTCGATGACAAACTGTTTCTTGCGCAATGGTTTGCAGAGCTAACTTCAGAGACACAAAGATCCGCTGTGACTACTGTACTTAGGTTTTGTAGCAGCTCTAACCGAATCCTACTAGGTACTATAATAAACGCGAATGTTTGTAAAGATGAACAGATGTATGATTGTTACTCTTTCATGCAAACTACTAAACAGATATTGATGAAACACATGGTCTATTTATTTTATAACGATACTAGCTTCTGCTTGCGGTTTCTTCCTCGTGAAAGTTAGAAATCATTCCAAGAGAACATATCCCCGAGATAAAAAGTAGCCCATAAACCAACACTCAAAATCGCAATTGTAATATTAGTTAGGACTAGCTGTGCCCGCGGCTTCGCTCCCGTCATCTGCCTGCCAACCCTACCATACTTACCAGCCTGCCTGCCTACTCCACATACTCAAAAAAACTTTTTACAAAAAAATACTACCGACTTCCAAATAAAACTACAAAGTAAAAAATAACTTTATTTTTGGAAGTCGGTGTCTTTCGTAGGTACCAATTTATTGCGTTATGGACGAAAAGTTTTTTTATTTTTCACTTTTTAGTTGTACCTACCTAATAGGCAAGTTGTTTAGTAAGTTACCTACTCGTTTAACGCCAGAATATATTACCCAAATATCATGAAACTTGAACATAACCGGTGAAATGAGAGATCTGCGTACCCCTTAAGAGCGTACTGGCGTGATGTTATGTTATGAAATGGTATAAACAACAAACAGACATGCGATTGCAGCAATCCCGAGAGATTTGCCGTTATTTATTGAAGATTTTTGTTGTATATCTTCGAATTGCTTCGTCAGTCCTACACCAAATTAAAATGGGACCAATTTCGGAACATACTCTTTCAAACAAAAAAAGATTTTTTGAAATCGGTCTACAATTGACGAAGATATCGGTGAAAAGACAAAAAAAAAAAAACAAACAATGACGAACATAGAACCTCCTCCTTTTTCGGAAGTCGGTTAAAAAATATACATACTACATACCAATTTTTTTTTCTAAGGTCCTTCTTTCGCGTAAAATCTTAACACCGCGATTCAGAAAGTGACTTTAAATGCACAACGCCATCTATCGAATAGCGAGTTCAACTGTCCGAGTATTTGAATTGCGTGAGCTGTGATAATTTTACTTCTTGAACACTTTAAATTCATCTAACTTTTGATAGAGTGAACCGATTGCGATGAAACAAAAACTAAGTAATTCTTCAAGATACGCACATTTTTTTTGTACAAAAGTTATCTACATTGGTTTCGTACATTTCACGTGATGCGTGCACAAATAAACAGACAAACAGATAAACAGACAAACAGACAAAAATTCCAAAAATGCTAGAAATGGGTTCTGTTGGTTATCCTTTAACACCCTGGCTATTTTTTTTGGATTTTTTTTCGATGTACAAAAAATATTTTTCTACAGATTTATTATATGTATTGATTGATGATTGATTGGGGGAAGTACTAATAGCGAATAAGCATGTAACTTTTTTATTTGCTAAATGAAATACGTTAATTATTAAGCAAATATGAAAGATTTTTTTAAATATATCGATCAGAGACGAAGTAAGAAAGCGTCAAAGTTGAGGATTAGAAAGAGAAGTCCGACAAGCCACATGACGTCAGATGGCACGACGCCCTTTCAGCTGCCATGGAAAACAGCATTTTCGTAGAAAGTAGAGAGGAACAGATATATTTCTTTAAATTATTATATCAATTATTTCACTAATGGAAGCTACACTATTGCTAAATGCCATAGACATCAACACCCAAAAAAAATATGGTTCCGGTGGCACCAGCCATGGGAGTGCAGCCGCGGGAAGGAACTAGTGGTTGATAAGAATTAACAATTTGTACACAATCATTTCTACAACTTTGTTTTTTTAGTTTAGTGTCTTAGAATCTTGTATTATGTTGTGACTTTAGGTTTTATATGGAGCTATAATTCAACCTTCAGGAAGCCATAACACAGTCTACTATACAAATCTAGGTGATAAAAAGGAAAACAATACATACATAGCAAGTGCAGATATAGGATCTCCTGCAGAGTGCACCCATTCAGCAACATAGGGTTCAAACTCTATCGTAATCATGTTGATCATGTCTGAAACAGAAATATCACTCAACATTTAGTAAAATATAATAATTTTAATAAGAGAAAAGATTGAACATGATTGAACTGCACGCTAATTGCAATACTTTATGGTAAGCTCGAAGCAAACGCTTGCGCGCGATATTATCATTCATCATACTAATATTATAGAGGCGAAAGTTTGTGAGTGTGTATGTATGTTTGTTACTGTTTCATGCAAAAACTACTGAACATATCTGGATGAAATTTGGCACAGAGATAGATTATAGTCTAGAATAGCACATAGTATACTTTATATGCCGAGAATATGTTCCCTTGGGATAATTTTAGACATTCACTCGGGCGAAGCCGCTGGCAGAAGCTAGTTGCTTTTTATGTTTAAAAATCTGTCTACTCAACAGCGTAACTAACCCAATGAATACTGTTAAATGGTCAAAAAAAAGCGTGCGCGCGTGCTTTGGGCTATCAATTAAGTTATGCAATTAGGATAAGAGATAGTGTTTTCTTAAAGTTAAAAAAGAAAATAATGAGATAGAAAATAATATGATTTGTGTAGGCAATGTAAATAAGTATTTTATGTATCATAGAACATAGAAACAAACAAACTAGATACAACCATTTGTTTATTTTATGTACATAGTAATCTTGAGATTATTTCAAAGACATAAATTACCTTGTTGCCACTATCTAATATCTAAGACGAGTGTAAAGTTCAGCACTGAATTATACATATAATCTATTCTATTCAATAAAATAGCAATTGAACTTGAAAATGACTCTCTATGTACTAAGAAAAACATTCCTAAGTAATCTATCTTTTTACATGAGACTATGCTGCAGCTGATACATAGAAAGAAATTGAAGTATTTTACACCTTTGATTCCTTAAGTGCACATTTACTTATGTTAAAATATACAACAAGGCAATTTGGTACAGAAAATATTCTTACTTCCCTTGTAATAAAGATAGAAGTGTTAAGATGATGTTTGGTAACTGTCTTCTCTTGAGGATGATGACACAGATATTGTAGACAGTTCTGAACAGATGATGATGATACAGTTATCTTGTTGAATATATCTTACCAAAATTAACAACATCAAACACCTTGATAGTCTTCTCCAGAGAGGCAGTGCAGAGCAGTGTACCAGTTGTGTTGGTAGCAACATGGCTGATCGGTGCCAGGTGGCAACGGAAATGCTTCACAAATTCTATGCCCTCTTCCTGGAAACAAGATAAGTATTGGTTATAATACTTTTTTTAATTGCTGGTAGAGGATGTAATCATTCCAATTGGACAATGTTACATAGGGTAGATATATTTGCAAATATTATTTGAGGCGCCAAAATGCAACAAGTCATTAGTCTCATAGATGTTTCAGATAACCTAGATTCTAGGTCGCTAGAATATTATGTTTTGTACCTGTTTCTTCCAAAACTTCAAGTGGCCGTCCTGACTAGCGGTGATCACGAAGTCCGTCTTAGTAACCACGACATGAGTGACCACATCGCGATGCATGTAACTGAACTCATACGTCTCAGAAGTCGGCAAGTTCTCGATGTACAGAGATTCAAATTCCAACACTGGAAAGTAGAAAATATTCATTAGCACCTGCATTTACTTCAAATCCTCTGAAATCTAGGATCTACTACATAGAAAACTATGTAATTACCTTTTCTCTTTTTAGTTTTAGGTTTTGATGCCTCGGCGGGCATAGGCCCTATCCAGCCATCGGTCTCTTCTACTTCTTCATTGTTCTCAACACTGCTGGGTCTCTTCTGCGCGGACATTATTGGCTCTCTTAGAACCAATTTGGCTTATCTTTTATCTCAAAAACACTGAATTTTAAAATAGTTTTCGTAGTTTTGTAAACACCGTACAACTCGCTTGACAATACTTGAATAACCTGACAAAATTAGAACTTCGTGATTTCAATCAAACTTCCCAGTAATATGAGACTTCCTTAATTGTTTTCTTTATACAAACTATGATGCATAGAAATATGTTTTTGGTACGAAACAAAATAAGAAGCGCTCATTGGTGATTTATTGACAGATTTTTTGATTGGTCATAGCACAAGTATTCTGAACTTCCTATTGGTTGGCAACTTGAATACATAGACAAGAACAAGCTTTTGCGCGAAAAAATTATAATTTTGTATTTCTTAATAAATTTCCCAGCAAAATTATTTAAAAAAAGTATTTTCGTGCATTATTTAAATATATTCGTTCTATTTGACGTTTTTGTAGTATTTAAAAAAATAATTTTGCAATCATTCGCCAGTCACGTTGGAGGAGCGTTAAAAACTTTTTAGCTACATTGTCTATGCTCAAAATGTCTTTTACGAATTCGTAGTGATGGTGGCTGGCTTCCTTGCAAACGAAGCGTCGTAATTTTCATCTTATTTGTAAATCATTTTAAAAATTTGATCGTCAAACGATCGAATCAATAGTGATTTAAGTGCTCAAGAAGTTTCACATCTAATCGGTAAGTGAAAAGTGCAACATTGATTGTGAAACCGCGCGCTACCGGTACCTCTACACGTGGTTAGGTTGCCTGCTATACGGCGTACGTACTTTACAGATGTGTTTTCTTATAATTACCAGCGAATAAAGCAATGACGCAAATTCCCTAAGTGTTTCCAAGTGAAATTCTGTTATTTTTTATGTCAACGCATCATAGTTAGGTTGTTTATTGAACGTGGTTAGTTTGACAAACGGTGACTCGTTGCTGACACATATAGCTGCTGTTGAGGTAATTTTATATTCGAATTAAACTATCGGGATTCATTTGTATTCGTTAAATTGCAGCTGAAAAGATTACTAAAATTGCTCCGTCATCACTCTGCTATCTCGATTAGCTTCAAAGTATTTATCATGCCTTCTCTTGTAGCTTTCTTTTTTTTTGCTCTGTTAGTGTAAGACAATGACGCATCGCTGCACTATGAACAGCATGTGGGAAAGTACTAATACGTATAATGCCTATAGAAACCTTACAAATCTAGTTTTAGCATGTGTTATTTTATGCTGTCTACCTGTTACATGCTCACACAAAGGACTCATTAATGTACATTGAAATGGTACATCTGTATTATCAGCTATTGTACTTGTGAATTCATTGACATCATTTCAGTATAGACAATAAATATGTTCATTGGTTAATTATAATTTATTGTTCCACATTGTATTACTTTTCATCAACCACCCTTGTTCTAAATATTCAAGGACATAATACAAACCGACAGCATGTTGTTTTTCAAACTCTGCAACAATGCTTACCATAATTTTGTGGTTCAATTAAATGCATTTAGCAGAATTTCTCAGTATGAAAGTCAATGTAGTCAGTCAACAATTACAATTATACACTTTCTACGAAATTACATTCTTCAATATTAGTTTCACATATCGCTGGCAGCAGAAGCATTAAAATACCAGCTTTTTGCAAGCAATACAAGCTAAATAACCATAAATATTTGTATTTTAACACTGCAATTTTCAATGTCGGAACATTGACAAGTACATAAGGAAAACCAATGGTTACATGCATTAAACAAATAAAACTCAAGATATAGAAAATTTTATTTTTGTATCTGTCTTGACTGACAGCATCGGAACTTCAGAAAAAGCTGATTAAAAAAAAAACACTGCCAGAGACAATCCCAAATAAGTCCAAAAAGGTTTGTTACACTTTTACAAAAGAACAGTTAGAACTTTCAAATTATTGCTCCATTGACCCTTTAACGCAGTTACTTGCATTTAGAAAGTCAATCATTTCATGTAATTGCACCATAACCATCTAGGTTTCACACTAAAATTCATGTAGGACTTATTTTTGATGTTGATTCTTTTCCAAAGTAATTAAGTTGTCTTTTATTTGATTTGATATAAGTTTTGAAATCTTTACTGTGTATACTTGGTAAGATCTTTAAGTTTTATTAAATCTCAGTAGTTGGAAGATAAACAAAAAAACATTGTTTTCTTTTATATTTGATTGAGGTCATCATTGTCTTACAAAGATGCGTCAGTTATCTGAACTGAAACACTTTGTAATTAAATAGACATTATTTCGCCACAAAGGTTTAGATTCTCGTGAGAACTACTACATGTTTGGAACATAGGTATGTGCCAGCTATTTACATAGTGACTGTACATACCCTATTTATCATAATTGCTACAAGTTAATGACTTTCCCACTTGCAGCTTTCACTCTGTCCCCGCCACAATCTGCTACACTTTATCGCCGTGAAATGTGGTTGACCTGAAGGTTTTGTATTGCTTTAGTTTAAAAACATTCATTAGAACATGTTGTATTTGCTTCATTATAGTCGGTTAACTATTCGAGATATCTTATACCCGTGACATTTTTAGCATTTAGGAGTTCCTGTGGCCTTCTGTGGTCTTCAGTTCAACTTTACCAAATGATACTTTCTGAGTGCAAATGATTGCATTGTTGTTGAAAATACCAAAATCGCTATTATGTATGCCTATAATATTTGAGGTGTTCTCTCGATTTCTCTAGGATTCCTTCATCAGATCCTGACCAGATGACAATGGGACCAACTAGAAAGTATAACCTTTCAAACAACAGAAGAATTTTTGAAATCGGTCCAGGCGTCTTTGAGTAATCGGGGAACATACATAAAAAAAAAGAAAGATTCCAACGAATTGAGATACTTCCTCCTTTTTTTGAAGTCTGTTAAAAAGATTCATCAGAACATGTTTTAAGAGTATTTCGGACTCAATTTTTAAGAAAAAAACACATCTTGACGATATTTTTCTTGTTGTTTTTCTTACTAGCGAACGCCTCGCGGTTTCACCCGCGTAGGTAGTTCCCGTTCTGTGGGAAAACAGGGATAAAAAGTAGCCTATGTCACCCAGGGATAGTGAAGCTTCCCAACGGTGAAAGAATTTTTAGGATTGGTGCAGTAGTTTTTAAGTTTATTCATTACATACAAAAATACAAATCTTTCCTTTCTATAATATTAGTATAGAGTAAAGCGAAGTCAGTATCTAGGCAAAAATTTCGTATCGGGATTAAATTTAACAAGCAAAAACTTATTGATCATGCAAATAAAACTGTGTTCTCAATAATGTCTTGGTATAGTTTTGATCAATAGTTTAGAGGCCAAAGAAAGGTGTCGAGGTCGGCCGTAATACTTAAGTCTTGTGCTTCTAACACTATGGTTTCAATTATGTATTGTTTTAACTGAAATTACACAAGACTTGTTACCATCTGCTCTACTACCATCTGTACAAATACATATAGAATTATACACCATTGTGATGTCGATCGTACTTGAATCAGTGTTAGTTACACGTGGTGTTTTAAAAACCCTTGTTTGCCATCTGAGAATTACATAATGCATTTGTGCTGACCTATTTTACTTCTGATCAATTTGAGTCGTAGCTTGGTTATCAATAATAATAACACCATCTTGTTACTGTCCCAGTTCGCGGGAAAGCGGCACAAATACAGAAAAAGCACGTGCATTAATCCCCGAGCTTGCTCAAAGCACCCGCCTTGAACAAGCGTGGTGATTAAAACACGTGTGGCTTTTGTTTTTAACTACAAGTCCAGTTTCCTCACTATGTTTTCCTTCACCGTTGCCAGTGACGTCTAAGATATACTTGTAAAGTACACTTGAATTGAAAATGCCACATTAGTACTTGCCCGGATTTGAGCTTGGTTATAATCAAACAAATTTTCCGAGCCATGTTGTGATAACAAGAGTTATACTTATTACAGTCGAAGAAAACGAATTGCTTAAAATATCGTGCTGTTAGAAAGTTCATATTTGTAAAGCTTGTTTCCAACAACCTTTTTTTCCTGTTGTAGTGCTTCATCATTGTAATATTACGCATTGTCCCTTCTAGGCGTGTGTAACTCTTTACGGAACCGACTCACTGATTCGAATCATTGAAGTGTTCCAAAAGATTGGTTCAGTAAGAACGTTTCAAATGCATCATTTGGATCTGAAACATTACTTTGCTCAGTACTCACTCCGCGCGACGCGTCACTCGCGAGCCGATTCAGTGAGCCAGTGAGAGGAGGCAGTGAGCCAGTGAGAGAGAGATGCAGACTAAGAGACACTGAGTGACTTCTATGGACTCGAGAGTCGCGAGTGAGCGGGCGACATAATCGCAATCTTTACAAGTCAGAAAGAGATACCAAATGAGATGTGTAATTGTGTATGACTCATACTCTCATAGAGTTTCGTTATCGTTATACATGCACGTAAAAATGACCACTAAGGCGCTTACGTACCAAATACTATACGGTCGTTTTTTGCATAATATAATGTTATCGTTTTACGTTGATGCGGCAGATCCTTTGAGCCGATGATCCAAATGAGCCAAATGAAACATATCAGTGTTTCGGATCAGTTCAGTGATCGAGATGCAAATGTTCCAATCACAAAAATGATACATTTTGCCCACCTCTAGTCCCTTCGCTAAGCGCCGGCACGAGTTGCTGCTAAAATACTCGAGTCAACAGACCTTGTGGTATGTGCGATGTTCACGTTCTCAATTGTTTTGCATCGTACCGGGCCTCCCTTTAACGTCTCGATCGAAATGTTTGTCGCGACTCAATTGGTGACAATCGTACGTAATTTGCCGTGATCTTGGCACATGAAGCGCGTTATCAACCTCAGGGTCATCACTTTAGCGGAACTTCTGTGCAAATAATTAAACTTGATATCTCTGTTAAACTTATCGCTCGAAAAAAGGGTAAGAAAGAGATAGACGAGGCAAATGACCGTATTTTATAAAGGTCATTATTACAAGGACAAAACTGTTGTCCGTTCGCTCCAAAACGGTTTATCGTCACATCATACAATTTACCTCTAAGTAATTTCAAATTATTTCAAAATTAATAGCCTAACGTGGTGTTTTTCGAGTCGAACTTTGTTGCTGTAACTTAGTGTTCTCGTAGAGGTGCCGTTATGTTAGTGATAACATGATAAGAGTGTAATCAACGGAGTGCATCCTATTGTTTCAGACAATGAGTTCGAGCGTATGTTACAAGTGTAACCGGACGGGGCACTTCGCCCGCGAGTGTACCCAGGGAGGAGGCGTGCAGGGAGCTCGCGACTCTGGCTTCAACCGCCAGCGCGAAAAGTGCTTCAAGTGCAACCGTGCTGGACACTTTGCACGTGACTGCAAGGAGGAGGCCGACCGTTGCTACAGGTAATATTACCATCATCACAGTATTTTCATTGACAGGATCAGCTACTAGTACAACCGGACGTCACCGTTCCGCCTTCCGAGCGTAACTTCAGATTCCTACATTTTTCATAGTCAGTGGCCTGCACGGCGAGACGATGGGGAAACATTCGATCGCTGACCCATTGCACAACCGCTCTCGGCGTTTGCTTGAAGCAGTGGCGTAAATCAATTAAGCTTCTTGTACAACGTTGGTATAGGTTAACGACACTTCAACGATACGTGTTTTGTGTAGACAAAGTATCTGTATTGGCTTGTTACGCGTGAGTGGTCACGTTTGTGCGGCCGCTTCACGCGTTTGTCGAGCCGGCCGGCGGCCTAGCGTGCGCCGATGAGGAAACAAGTGCCACGCGCCGCTCGCATCCGCGTGGTAAGAATATCTGATACTGAAAGCGTTCAAACACAAAACTTATCAGGCTATTCCTATTTTAACCATTTCTGTACAACAACTTAATCAAATCAATATGCTGGGTTAAACTAGTTTAGCTCGAGACAAGTCTCCGCCAGTTACGCCTACCAACTTATCGGCTATTCCAAGCTGGGAGTGTTTAAGTAACGCCAGATGCATGTTAGCTAACAGCGGTTCTTATCCGAGTCACGTCGGTTTATCATTAGATCATATCTAAAACCAGTTTCGATAACAAGAATCGTCTTTGATGTTTAGCTCGAACCTCCGGAAATAGTCACTTGAAGAGCTTTAGCCTCAGACCAAATATGTATTTTAGATTGTTGGTCAACCTGTAAAAAAGCATTGGATGTCTCTGGCGCAATCAATAACTGATTGATGTATTGCTGTAGGCATTGACCCGAGTATCGAGGGCATCGAGAAAGTGTAGTGTGTCCACTAATGTTCAAATGTCACGTTGAACTGTTGACATTGACCTTGACGAACACGTGTCCAATTAACTTGTCGTCGACCTTTCTGTCTTATTAAGTAGTGTAATTTTTATTCATTTTTTAGGCTGTGTATCTAATGATTATGTATATTTTGTGGTACAGATGTAACGGCACGGGACACATAGCGCGCGAATGCGCGCAGAGCCCCGACGAGCCGTCGTGTTACAACTGCAACAAGACCGGGCACATCGCACGGAACTGCCCCGAGGGCGGCCGCGACAGCTCCAACCAGACCTGCTACAACTGCAACAAGTCCGGCCACATCTCACGCAACTGCCCCGACGGCACCAAGACTTGCTACGTGTGCGGCAAGCCCGGACACATCTCCCGCGACTGCGATGAGGAGCGGAACTAACATACGCCCCGTCGCGACTGCCTATATATAAAATAAACTATGTATATTATGATGCCACGCACGGACGATAAGCAAAGGACGCGATACGCGACACTAGATCGTAAGACCACACGACTGTATGAAATTAATGCAACGGAATTATAAATCAGATGCAGCAGCGGAATTCACGTGACGACTGAGGTGTATGATTTTTAAAATGTTGACTTGTATATAGGTCTCCCCGAAACGGTACGTCGATACGTTAAATGTTTGTTCTTGCACGACGTGAACGAGTTATTGTGTTTTAAATCATTTAATAATCGTGATTGAACTATTGAGGAAGGTAGCGTTACAGTTTTTAGCATTACAGAGTATATATTTAATATATTTTGTACAGATTTTTTTGACAAAAGATAAATTGGATGCTGGCGTACATAATGAGTTTTCAATGTGAAGAGTGGAGGCCCCGGAGCGACCCGAACCCCTACTGGACTCTCTTGTTCGTCTTGTTATACAGTTGTTCTTACGCGATCGTACTGCGATCCGACGAGTCTCTAATCTTACATCCTATCACCTCGCGTGATTTATTTTTATTGATCAATTCCTTTGTTTATGAGATCCTGCTAACTTGTGGAGAATTCAGTGGTTAATTAGAATTTCATCAATCAAAACATTTTTTATTTTGTTATCCCTGTCAATGTGCCTCTCTGTAATACACTGATATGTATAACGATTATTCAAATAACAGTGGGAGATGATTCATTAATAAAATCTTGCCTTATTATTTCACAAGATTTCATCTTGCCCTATTTTTTTAGTATCATTGATATTTGTTTTGACTATTAACATATTGTGCTCACAACACGGACACACATTAATGGCTTTAAATCTCCCAAGTGTAATAATTACTTTAGACCACATTACTGAGCTCATATCAATCGACTGAACAAGAGGGCAACACCTATCCTTCGACCATACCTTGAATACATACATACAAATTATTTTTATTACCTACACACCAGAGGACACAAAAAACAGTCTTGCTTACCACAATTTGGCCATCAATAGATTGGCTTTGTTTTGGTCAACGAATGTAAGTATCTGCTGTCCTCGCTGTAAATGAGCTGTAGTTGTAGAACATTAGTTCATTAAAGTCTTAATATGCTATCTGAGTAGTACATAATTATATGCTAGTAACCCTGCATATGTCCTATCACTTATGAAGATAAGAATTGTAGTGTAATAACTTCTAAGAAATGAACATGCACCACTGGAAGCTTGGCCCGATCGCCAACTGCCTGAGGCTGTATTTATCTCTGCATCCCCCAGTGGACGGAGCCGAGGTCATGAAAATATCTTACAGACAGTATAGTGAAGCCACCATTGCAGTGTACAGTAACAAAACAAGGTATGATGGATCTCGTGCGTGTTACTACTTACGCCTCTGAAAGCCTGGATAGCTGTCGTTGGCCTCGTTCAAGTCTTGGAAAGTGTAGGTGGTTGCGCATACTGGCCAAGAAAGGAGGTGGTGCTTAAACTTAACAGAAGATGAACGAACATCTTTCTTCACTAAATAGTCCTTCCTGTAGTTTCTGCCCCCCACCGAAAAAAGGCGTGTGTGTATTTCGATACCTACTAAACAAAAGCACGTAGCATCTATAACCAGACCACTCTTTTTACGTACTGCACCACTACCCAATGTAACCCGCACACTTACCATGTATAGTCCTCGCCAAACTTCTGGGCCGCCCTGAAGTTGGTTTACCGCACGAAACGGTGCTGTTTTTGTGTGAGATTTACTACGGCGCAGCCATTGTAGCCAACTTGTAGGCGGCCAAGAAGTTTGGCGAGAACTTGCGCGGCCTGTGCTCTGTCGGCTGCCCCGGGATCAGTGCCTGTGTCGTGATGAAACGAAAAAGGTAATGAACCTATAATCCACATACTACTCTATGTAATCCACACGCTACCCTATTTAATACGCACACTAATCTTTTTTTTTTGGACAATCCCACCGCACTATTCCCAAACCCCACTGCAACTCCTGAAAGCCAGAATCAACAGTGGCGACCACCAAAAGCGTCGAGAAAATGAAATGAAGCACACTAATCTGCATACTAGGGGTCGTAGTGTCCGAGTTGTTAATCGGTCTCCATAAGATAATCTGCACACTACCCTATCTAATCCGCACACTACCCTAATCCTACTTAGCTGAATTATTAAAGCTATAAGTCGTCCGATTTAGTCTTTAAAACGACTAGGCCTTCTCTATGAAAGGGAATGGACCTTAATCCACCACACGGGCCCAGTAAATGTTGGTGGATGTCACATGTTTTCGAATTTTTGGTTCTAGAATTTGCCGGCTTCCTCACGATGTGTTCCTTCACCGTTTTAAGAACAGTGGTGATGAAATATTTTACACACAAAGTATAGCGCCTGCCTGGGTTCGAACCCATGCCCACGACCTACAAAGTTGCGGCCGTAACACCCACTGGACCGCCACTGCTCTCACTAAATGCCTAAATGGTGGTTAGGTTAAGCCATTAAGAATTTCATAATATAGCAGTCTGGAGGTGTACATTACCCCAACAGGAAAGTGGCTCCTGGAGTGATATGAGTGGAACGTATAATTAGAGCGTAATCTGCTGTGAATGTGCGCTACATAAAAAACTTGTGCGTGTCGTCGTTTTTGAAAAAAACGATTCCTGCTAGGGTAACGTTGTTCCAACAGGAAAATTCTAAACGAATGATCGGAGTGAGAAATATTGTGCATGGGCAGAGAGCTTATAGCTGTGCAAGAATGTGCGCTGAAAATATAATAAGTGCGTAATCAGGTTTTCGAGATATTGCATTTCATGCTGGGGTAACGTTTTGCAGAATCGTGTATCTCTGAAACTATTGTATGTGCGCCTGTAGAATAAACATACACGAGTAGCTCTTGATTTGTGCCGGAATTAGATTTAAGAAAATATTTATAGTTTTCAAGAAATCGCACTTTTTTGAAAACCCGAAAAAAAATCACAGCGCCTAAATGAGAAAACTTATGAGCTCGCTGAAAACTGTATTCAGTCCATCTTGACGCTTGTATTAACCATAAAAAGTTTCAAAAGTATACATGCTTGCGTTATCGAATAATATTGCTAAAAGTCAAAACGACGGTGTCATAACTTTGACGGCAAAATACGAGAAACCGGCTCAACCCAAGATGGTAGGTGTAAAGCACAAATAAGAGAGTTTAGTCAAAAATATATAGTGAAAATATTCAGCTTGAAATGTTTCGCATTAAGTAGATTTAAACAAAAAACTAAACATGTAAACAACGGCTGGTTATCCGACCAAATTCGAATGACTACAAAAAAGCGACGGATTCATACATAACGATGACCTTCTTAACTTTACTCACGAATCGGTTGAAACGTGTTGTGCCTGAGTACACTGAGGTAGAAAAGTATTAAAATAATTAACTTATTACTGGATTACATTCTACTAGCTGTTTCCGTGACTTGGCACTTGATTACGTAAGAACATTAGGAAAGTAGTGCCAAGGTATTTGGCACTACTTTCTATTAAGGTTACTGATTACGCACTTATTATATTTTCAGCGCACATTCTTGCACAACTATAAGCTCTCTGCCCATGCACAACATTTCTCACTCCGATCATTCGTTTAGAATTTTCCTGCTGGAACAACGTTACCCTAGCAGGAATCGTTTTTTCCGTTTTTTTCAAAAACGACGACACGCACATGTTTTTTATGTAGCGCACATTCACAGCAGATTACGCTCTAAATATACGTTCCACTCATATCACTCCAGGAGCCACTTTCCTGTTGGGGTAACGTACACAGTCTGGAGCCCATATATCATGTAATCCGTAAGTGGCAATGGTAACGCTCTACACAATACGGATATACACGTCTGGCAAAATGTGGGTAGATTAGTATGATTCTACTGTGATCAGCAGCGGGTTGATAATGCGGATAGCAATAAGACGTTACACTATGAATTAAGAATATCATACTGATACCTGTTGGAAACCAGAGAAACACACAAGTCGTGCGTCTCTCTCCTCTCCCTTTGTTGTCCAACAGGCATCAGTATGATATAATTAACTCAGTAGTGTAATTAATGTCTTAGTGCCATTCGCATTATCAGACGCACGATTTTCTGGCCTAGTCTATACTAGGCAGAAAGTCGTGCGTCTCTTTGTTGCCGACCCCAATGTAATTGGGCCTATGCTTATGCTTCAGGTTTAACCGTATGCAGCCCGATACCAGTGATAATGGAGCGACTGCTTAGCTGACCTCTACAATCCAGTAACTATACTTAATCAAACTGACTGACGTATACGTTATTGTTAGCCCATTTGTTAGCCTGTTAAGCCATAGATTTAGTTTTTTTTTTTTTTTTCTATTCTATTCTACGCTATAATGACAGCTGTCGCAGAGATCAAGCTATTTGGAACATGGACTTATTTGGAATTACCACCACCACATTAGCAAGCTTTGCCAAAACTGGTGTAAGATTTCAATCTTCTGATTACCTGTTACGACTGTCAAGTATCTACAAATGACATTGCCGAGGCATGGTGGCAGAGGCGTATCCTGGATTGTCGTTTATGAGGGGCTTGGCTCTGCTGAGGGTAGGTTCAGCCAACTAAAAAAAGCACACGTTTTATTTTGCTTAACGCATATCAAGCCTCCTCGGATTACATTTCGAAAATTCCTCAATGACTTCGTTAGGTTGTAGACTACCAGAGATATCTCGGTCAATATAAATGGTAGCCAAACCGGTTAACCTGCCCTCGGTCATTAGAGTTATGAGTGCTCCATCATAGAATTATCCTTATGAAAATTTAGTACTTTCAGTCCTCTACTCTCTTGTGTTAGAAGCAATTCTAACAAGAGAATAGAGGACTGCAAGCATTTGACATAACCACGGGGTCTCATTGCTAACAAAGAAAATGTGGTTCAAATAAATCTCAATAGATGGCGCAATATGCACCTGTCTGTTATTGAATGTGTGTAAAATTAACATTTTCTGGAATTACAACATAAAAATTGTATGTTCTTGTTTAATCAACTCTCCTAAGTACAAAATTATGGAATATTGAGCTCTTATTAATTCACATTTCAAAGATTATTTCAACGAATCACTTAAAATTGATGCCAATAGATGGCGCATTTTTAAATTTCTGAGGCATTACACTAGATTGTTAAAATTTGCATTGTAACACATTTTGGTGCAAAAAATCTGTAAATACGTGCAAAAAAATACTATGAAACGAACCTTCACTGTATTTAAAGAAAAAAATAATCACGAACCTAATAAATCCTTTTACTTTCAAGTCGCTGCTAACACCATCTATCTATCACCGTGAAACAGAACCGAACGCGTTTGATGTGCAAAAAAATAACAAGATTAATCAGATGAAAAACGCTAGTTACGTCGGCACGGTTTCTTTGTATGGGATGAGGCATCTGTATGCTATATGGTATGCTAGTATTATATTATCTGTGACATAACTAAGGTCTCTGACTCTGAAATCTTACGCGACTGTGTATGGCATTAGAGCAATAAAAATATCGGTCTGTTTACATAAAATTAACGATTACATTATGTAGGCCAATACATGAATGTAATTTACAATTTTACACAACATTAACGTTGAGTTGCTAGCTACGATTATTATTTATTATCTTTTTTCCATAGCATGGCGGCGCTGGCAGTGACTTCATACATTTGGTAGAAACTCCAATGGATGTTGTGATGATAAAATCGAATGAAACTAAAACGGTTGAAAATCTGACTCATCGAAATTTATGTAGGTATCTAGATGATTGGTACACAGTAAACTGTTCTCTTACTGGACATCGTGTACATACGGCCCCGCAAACCTAACTATTTAATAGTTAACAGATCATGGTGTTAGCAGTTGTTACAATGACAACAATAGTAGGTATAAATATTATTATATTTCAAAGACAACGCACAGTCATCATGATACATAACAATCTTTTTTTTTCCAAATATTTGGGATAATTCGGTAACTATAGTTGCATGCTATGCTAAATTCCTTGTTATCCTAATCTGCCACCACCAAGCCTGCAGGCAATGGCGTATCTACTTAGATACACGTAAAGAAATAAGGCAGAAAATATATGCTTGCTCATATATTTCACTTCATAACTCATCTATTTTGAACTGAGGAAGGTTAATAAAAACGTGGCAAAACTTAACGTAACGCATTTTTCACACACTAGGCCCAGTTTTTTTATCCATAGTTAACTTAACCAATGGTTAAGTATGCTAACCAATGGTTGCAGATTTCGTTAATACTCGTTTTTTTTTCAGTTGTTAGCCTCACAAATGGTCAAATAAGTTGGAGAGTTAGGTAAAATTATTAAGACACCTTATTATTTGAGTGCTTGTTAGACTAACAATGGGGATTTGAACTGCCGTTTGTTCACGATAGGTGGCGCATCGTCGCTATGATGTCCATGCTATGATGGCTATTGAAAGCTGTCAAATCCATACATTTTTTAACCTATCATTCAGTAAATTTTAATTTTCTCGAAATATGTCTCTTATTGCTATACCAGGATGTACCACCCCGGTGTTCATTTGCAAAAAAAACTGGGAAAAGGCGATACATATTATTTTATAGTTTATGATATGTACCTGTCGAAGTAACTTGATTATGTTGCTTGGTGGAGTTATTAACGTTTTACAGCAGGAATGTCATTTGCTTGGCCTTCAGAAGCTTGAGGGCTTTGATTGCCGAAAACAAAATAAAACTTCTAACTTATAACGTAAAGAATACCAACACATTAAAGTAATGTTCTCTCATATTTTGTAATTTTTTTATCATGAGTCAAGTAAGAAATAACTCGCTACAACTAAAAAAATAGGCAAATCTAGAACATATCACCGATGAAAAATATTTTATTACATAAAAGTCTGTCTCTCAATATGATATGTTTTCTTTCCAGTTATCCTTGCTCCTCATGTCTTTAGTTCGTCTTTTACTTCCTTAAGCTTTCAGGGACAATACATATTATCGATAACAATGGTAGATCGGTTTAAACACAAAAAATAACAAAAAAATGTGATGTAAATAAAGCAAAAATTATTTGACAGCAGCCATTGCGCCGCCAAAGCTCAGCTTTGCGTTCACATCCTCATTGACCAATAAACGCGTTTTACCGATATTTGAAACCATTACTTAGCCATTGAGTTAACTACTGATAAAAAAACTGGGCCTTTAGCCGCGTAATCTTTACCACAGACAAAAAGAAAGAGGAAAGAATGGAAACATCTAAAATATGTTATTGGATAAAAAGCCAAATCCTATAAAACTGAATCAACATAATTATTTTCTGTCATCAAATTAATGCATTCCCAAAAGCGCCTAGCAATAGATCTTTATTTCAATTTGAATGTACATTATTGTAGAATTACCATAAATTAATGTTATAGCATTAACGGAACACACCGGTTTTTGCACTAGCCGGGCGTGGTGAAGTGCGGCTGCGCGACAATCGCATTTTCTTGAATGAAGTGAGTAATGGGACGTTGTTAACGTTCTTGTTTATTTATTTGAATTATACATATTTTAAATGAATTTCTTTCTAATTAAGTGAGTTTGCGTGATTATAGGTAGTTTAGTGAAGTTTTAGTGCAAATGTGGTGGTGTTCTTTGCTAAAAATATAAAAGCGGAGAGTATCCATGGGCGTTAACTTCAGGTTAAGAGAAGTGTTTAACTTTATTATTAAATTAAAATTAAGGTTAATCGAGTATTAAACTCGTTCTATGTTAACTTATTGAGCTATCATTTGGTTTATGTGACTGGTGTTATGTAATTAACTGAACTTTTAACTGCCAATAGTCGGTGTTTATGTTGGCCAACGATTGTTTCTAATTCGAATCTTGAACATAAACTAACTTCAACGAATGCTAATACGATATAATTTACTTACTTTTCAAAGCCGCTCTTTATTATTTATCTTATAGTTATCATATGCCTTTTATTGGCTAAAATTTCCATTATGGGCCGCTGATTTAAGGCGCGGGAGGGGGGGAGAGGGGGGGGGGAGGGGGTGGAAACGCCCCCTGTACCATCCCCACAACTCGGAGCCCCATGGTTATGGAGATATCCATGGTTAAAGTTTTGAGGTTAGAATAAAAATTTCATCAATTTCCATTGATTTTTGGGGCGGGAAGGGGGGTAGGGATGTGGGGGGGTAGGGGGGCTACCCTCCTGTACCATCCCCACCACTCGGAGCCCCATGGTTATGGAGATATCCATGGTTAAAGTTTTTACAATTACTATTTAACAACAATGTCGACGGAGCCCCGCTACGCGGGGCTCCTATTTCTGTCTAAAGGGTCTAAAGTAACCTAACACGAAGAAGATGACGGGAGCTGAGTTCGCTCGCTTTGCTCGCTCACTTCAGCTGCCGTCATCTCTTCGAACCTAACCTGTCCGTGTCGGGGTGCCCTAAGTTCCCGAGCTCGCTTCGCTCGCTCTTGGACTAATTCATAAAGTCCACATGGAAAGTGGGTGCTCTGATTCGGTTTTGGGTATTTCGGATATTCACATAGTAAATAAAACACGATGACTAACACTGACAGTTATGAGTTAACACAAACAAAGAAGCGTGGCGTTGCTTCACGTTCCGTTCCACAGTGTAAACAAAATTCGGTATTTTTTGTGTAAAAAAGTCAATGTAATTGCATAATGCACCATGGTTATTGTGCACATTAATTACACACCAAATAAAATATGTGAGTAAGTGAAAATAAAATTATATTTAAATAAAAAATATGACTTCAAATTTAATAAAATACTACTCTACGTCAACGGAACGTGAAATGCGAACTTTGACGTTTACCATGACAATTTATCTAACCTTAAAATTTGCACAAAACAAAATATGTATGGGAATTTTAAACATTTTTTTCTCGAAAACCGTGATGCTCCGAGTTAAGAAACTTTGGAAAAAGCTTTCTATTTATGAGTACTATCTATAAAAAAAAAATGGACTTCCAAATCAGCGGCCCATAAAGGAAATTTTATCCCTTTTATTTAGTTATGCAACTTAAACCAGTAGATTTGATTAAATACTAGAGTTTCAAAATTGATAATTACTTTGCTGTCATGTTACCTCTTCATTGTTATAAAATTAAACAAGAGTTGTTTGCTTTCGTGCTGCAGTGGATTAATAAAAGTAAAGTATAGCCTGTATGCAGTACTTTCTCAGTCCTAGACTACTCTAGCACTTGGATATTACTGTGCACTTTCAGCAGGAAACAAGTCAATATTCAGAAATTACTCAACATTAAAATATTAATCAACTAGGTCTTTCACATTGGTTTTTATAACTTCTGATGGTGATGACATACATTTTTGTTAGTAGATACATAAACAACTTAAAAGTAGTGATATTACATACATTTTCCACATACTGATATATAAGATAATTTTGTTAATTCATAAATATAACAAAATAATAATTATAATCTTAATTCTTGTTACAGGCAGACAAATTCAAAGACTGAATTATGAATCTCTTAATTTTAACATACATACTATCTACAACAGTATTACAACTATGCACTTCACAAGATTATGTGTCCCCCACATACAACCCGGATGTTCAACAAACCAACCCCACAAATGATTACCTCAACTCTGATCCAAAGTATGACAACCCGTATGATCCAAACAGGAAGAATCGTAACCAGAATCCGACACAACAATATGATCCGAATCGACCATATGACCCAAATCGGAGTCAGTATGATCCAAACCGGAATCAATATGATCCAAATCGCAGTCAATATGATACTAATCGTAGCCCTGACCAGAGGTACAATCAGTTTGAGAACCGGAATCAAGATGTGAACTACAATCTGAACCAGTACACTCCTGAAACTCCAAGACCTTCCTGGGACAGTAGCAGGACATACAGTACTTCATTTAAAGGCGCTCCTTTAGAACATGAGAGTGTCATTATTAATGAAGCGTAAGTTTCTTCTTCCTTTTGCTTGTATTTTCTTTAGCCTATTAAGATAGCCTGCTGGGGAGTTTGCCACTTCTTCTTCCCAGCAAAAGCACTAGGAAGTGGTGAAGGGCGGGCGTTTTTGGGGGACTGTCTTATGTAATTTTGATGTTCGGAAAGTGCTGATTCTCAGCCTAGTTTGAATAAATGACTTTTGAATTTGAATACTATTTGTACCTGTAGTGGCAATAAATGCAATTGATCAGCGGGTCCATCTTAGTGTGGATTTTATGCCCTTCATCGTAAATAAGTATTTGGTTTTGCTAAGATAAAAGATTCAATATCATAAGCCAAGTTCTGGAATTGATAAAAGATCTTTGAAAAACAAAATTCTAGCAGAACACAGGATAGCTCTTTCCATGTTTAAGACATTATTTGATAACTTAATCTTACAAGTCTACCATGAAAAAGTTAAAAGTATGACTTGAAACTATTTATTATAAGATCTTTTTGAAGTCTAGAAACACAATTACAATAAACTTTATGTTCACAGAACCTACTTCATAGTGGCATCTAGAATGGTGCGGCCGGGCCAGATCTATAAGATTTCGGCTAATATTCTCCAAGCTCGCATGCAGATGACCATCAAAGCTTCAATCTCCTGCAATGGAGTGGAAATTGCTAATGTTGACCGGAGAGTGAAAGAGGGAGTTCCTGAAATATTGAATATGAGGGTAAGTTTTGATAAAATCTATTAAAATAACTAGAATAAAACCTTTTAACAGATAATTTAAATGCTGTTTATTCATTGGTTCTTCTGCCTTGAGCATATATTTCTGAAAAAAGTTTTTTTAATTTGATAATAATGTCATGTAAATGAAAATTTTATTAACAGTCTGCAAAAAAACTTTGTTTAGAAACAAAATTTGCCTAATTTTACAAACGAAGCTGTTCGAATTCATATTTATGTGCAAGCAGGAAGCGACCTTGCTTGAGCTTGGAAGGTTTGCTAAAACTGGACTCCTAAACTCTTTGGTATAACTAACCTATCACCACTAGGTGCCCCCAACAACAGTTCCTGGTGACTACAAGCTCCGTGTGGCAGGCTTATACTTGGACACGCCGTTCGGAGGTCGGGCCTTCTTTAACGAGTCACAGCTAACCTTCTCCAGACGATTCATGACCATATTCATACAGATGGACAAACCTGTCTACATGCAGGGACAAACTGGTAAGTAGCTAAATTGAATAGCATTAGTACTTTGAATAGCATATTTTTTATATTGTACCCTTAAACTTCTACCCTCCTGTCCACCCCCCCTCCACCTTAACGATTTCCGAAATAATAAATAACCTATGTCCTTCCCAGGGACTCGAAACTATCTCCATACCATATTCATCTAAATTGGTTCAGCAATTTAAGCGTGAAAAGGTAACAGACAGAGTAACTTTCGCATTTATAATATTATAGTATGGATAAATATTTCAGCCAGTTATGTTTAGATAATAAATGGGAGCCTATAGCCATTAACTGAAAAAAAACCAGACTAGTATTGAGAAATGCCATATTAGTCTTGTGGAAGATATAACAAAAACAAAGAGTGTTGTGTTTTCTTCCTGTCTTTCTTTATAATTATTTCTTTATAAAAAAGATGCCCACTAGGAATTTCTTCTTGTATCGTGGGTGTGTTTACAAACATAAAATCACATACACAACACTCAGAGCCAGAACAAGTACCTGTAGGTCATACAAATGTTTGTTCCGTACGGAAATCGAACCCGCGACACGCAGCGCGCCAATCATGTGCCCATAATTTTGTGGGTTATTCGATCTGAGGCTTGCCTATCTTGAAGCAATGCAGTTATGCAAAAGTGAATCTTCCTAAGTGGACTTGACCTATAAGGTATTAATTGAAGATAAGATAGGCAGAGGTTACTCTCTGCTTAACATCGCTGGCGATCTGCCTGGTCTATACTAATATTATAAAGAGGTAAAATTTGTATGTTTGTATGTAGGGGGTAATCTCAGGAACTACTGGTTGGAATTCACATTTTCACATTCATCACGCTACGACCAATAGGGGCGGAGCATAAATGAAAAATGTTGCAAAAACGGGTAAGAATATTACTTTTTGAGGGCTTCCGTTGCGTGCGCTGCGTAAACGGTTACAGTTATGCAATCATGTATGTAGGGTAGGTGTAGGGGAGGTGTAGGGTAGGGTAGGTACGTAGCCAGTTGACGGGCGCGAAGCCGCGTGGGACAGCTAGTCAGTTATAAAACAATTGCTTGTCGGGATGGCTATGTTGTTACTATGTTCCCTAGCCAAGTTTGCAATCAAGGATTTGGCTATTTTTATACCCAAATGCCGAAATGCCCCAGAAAAAGGGTAATGTTTACTGTCACTAATATTATAAAGGCGAAAGTTTATGAGTGTGTGTGTGTGTTTTTATGTTTGTTACTTCTTCACGCTCAAATGGCTGGACGGATCTTGATGAAATTTGGCACAGAGATAGATTATAGTCTGGAATAGCACATGTATAGGATTTTTATCACAGCAAGCCGCTGGCAGAAGCTAGTTGATTATAAAAAAAGTAAGATAAGGTTAAAATATTTAACTACTAGTTACTGCTAGCGGCTTTGCCCTCCTGGAAGTCGAAAATTATCTCAAGGGAGCACATTCCTCGGGATACAAACTATACTATGTGCTATTCCTACTATAATCTATCTTTGTGCCAAATTTCCTCCAGATCCGTTCCGCCGTTCTGGCGTGAAGAAGTAACAAACACACACAATTACAAACTCGCGCACGAAGGGTTCCGTACCATTATCGCAAAAAACGGCAAAAAATAACGCTTGTTAAATATTTATTTTATTCTGTTTTTAGTATTTGTTGTTATAGCGGCAACAGAAATACATCATCTGTGAAAATTTCAACTGTCTAGCTATCACGGTTCATGAGATACAGCCTGGTGACAGACAGACGGACCGCGGAGTCTTAGTAATAGGGTCCCGTTTTTACCCTTTGGGTACGGAACCCTAAAAACGGAAACCATCATGCACTGGTCTTTCGATCGAAATTGTTCATAAATTACAATAAAGCTCCATGTTTCAGTGCGTTTCCGCGTGATACCGATCAACACAGAACTGAAGGCGTTCGGGCGAGCGATCGATGTGTTCATCTTGGACCCCAACAGACGAATTATGAAGAGATGGCTGTCAAGACAGGTAATATACAAATTATTTTGTAGCAGCTAGTCTAGATTCTGCCTTCCTAGGGAATAAGGCAGCTCGCCTTTGTGTATGAATTTATTGTGGTAGGGCATCGTTGTATATAATTATAACCAAAGATGAAGGTTGATAGTTTTTTACAGAGTTTGGTCGAAATAGCTGGAGCAAAATCTTTTTAGAATGGTTAGCCGAAAGGCGGAAATATACCTTCTTATTATAGGACTTCGGTACGTAAGTAAACCTTGTGCCAGCTACAGTATGAAAGGCCAATTAATAATGAGCATTTGTTTGACATCTTTCAAACTGTTACTAATGACAAAACATGACCGTTATTTGCAGTAAATTCTAAATTTAAAGCTGTAAAGCTTGAATTTTTTTTCTTTTTACTTTCTGCTATATAGAAAAAAGTGTATGGAAAGTATTCATCATACAGGATTCATAAATCATCATAAACATACTATTTCGTAGTCAATTCATCTTTCGCACTTCATAACAAACTCTTGGGATCACAATAAGTGAATAATGTTCTATTGTACTCGCCACTGGATCGGTTAGGCCAGTTAGTGTCGTGTTGAGACCATTGTTCACTCAAAAGTGAAGTCAAATGATACAAGATATCCAGCGACATTACGCCTACTAACATAGCTACGACGACATTTTACGAATACATAGATTTTTTCCCAAGACTAATTTGTGTCCCACTGCTGGACTAAGGCCTCCCTCCCTTTCTCCTTGTTTTGTGCGATCTCTTGAATTTTACCGAGTAAATGAGGATTGGATTGCGTAAATCTTGAATGTAAAATATGAAAAGCGCCCATTTTTGCTGGTGTCGATAATGTGATAATGAAATAATTTTGATCAGCCCCCGTGTCAAAACTATCATGTTTCGACAGTGAAAAAGGGACAGATGTATACAAGTCATATACATCTGTCCCTTACGCACACTCAAAATATCCTTGGTCTAAGAGCTTATGGTTACCCATCCCCCAGTAGTGGATACTGCAATGCCAGTATGTAGGATTCTACACACTGACGTTGCCGTTCCGTATGACATACGCATATAACGAGGTCAAAAAACTATAATATGTGTTTTTTTTTTTAACTATACTTAACATTTTTGTAATTAATTAGGAACATTTTATCAGAGAAAATGAAAATCTTTTTTAACACGCTTTTATTAGCTTGGTATGTATGTATCTATTTATCAATGTAACGGAATCTTTGAACGTGATTTTCACCCCAACGTCGGCTTGATTTCAAACTTTGCACACTTATCAAGGACCGATGACACTGCAATAATTTAGTCAAAGTCAAATATATTTCAAATATATGTCAAAGGCCAATAAGCGGCACTTTTGAACGTCAAACAAAAATTAAAATTTACATGTAATAAAAGTTGATTCTACCGTGCGCGTTTAAATAGTTTGTCACATTAGCCTTACCAAGATCTTCATGATTAGCGACTTTTTAGTTCAAATTACCATTAAAGCGTGTTTTTTTAGTTTTTAGAACTACAATTTATTTATTTTGAGTGGTTCTAAGAAATCCGGAACTAGCATAAACTGTTTACAAACAAGGTCAAGAGATCACTCAGGTGTTATTCTAACCGCATACATAATTATTAGTGCATCGTATAATTATGTAGTTTGAACTTTGATTATTGGTTACGATTTTAAACTTTAAACTTGATTCAGTAAACTTGTTTATTTCATTAACAAAAATAAAACTTAGCAACTAGCTAATTTGGACCATGACTGCTTGTATGCTTGCTTGGCAAATTCGTCATGTATGTTACGAGAACGCGGCGAGGTATCTAAATAAATAATATATAATATCATGCATGCGCTCAATAAAAAATTAAAAAGTTAAAGCGCATCAAAGTTCACGAGAGGGGGATTGTGACGTCACACGATATTTCAACGCATACCGTCGTCACTTTATGTTTACGTGTCCAAAAAAAATACGCGTCCAATATTTTTTATTAATCTAGCTGTTGGACAAAAAACTAATTTTCAGGAAACTACCCTATTGGGCATAAATCCAAACATCGGAAGTTTCTATTGCTTAAATCCAATACGATTGCCCGAATTACTGTCGCACCATAAACCAGTTGAACTTTTACCACATCACCTCCAGCAGTGTTTAAAGTTTCTGATTAATCATACTATGAACTATCACCACAAAAAATTCTGATCTAAGCAGCACTGTCGTATCTATTATATTTAATCTATGTGTTTTTCTCCAGAGTAACTTCGGCACAGTAAGTCTGCAGTACCAGATGTCGGATCAGCCGCTGTTCGGCGAGTGGTACATCCGCGTGGAGGCGCTTGGTCAGATCGAGGAGTCACAGTTCCTCGTTGAGGAGTACTATCAGACACGATATGAGGTATGTACTGTTCTGACAGGTTTATAAGGTTTTATTCTAAGAAGACTAACATCTTGGTCTGTTGTTTGAACTCTCCCAATTACAACAACAAAAAACTAGACATATTTTATGCCTAGTTCGGTTTCAATTGCTATCACTTTCGTCTTTTATATGACCGAAGTAGAAGCTATATATTGTGCGTGTTTATAACATATACTACTAAACATTTATGTCAGATGGGAGTGCATAAAACTACACTTCACAGGATCATGAAAAGCTAATAATATGTTTTGTGAGAAAAAAACCGGCCAAGTGCGATTCGGACTCGCGCACGTAGGGTTCCGTACCATTATAGCAAAAAACGGCAAAAAAATCACGTTTGTTGTATGGGAGCCCCACTTAAATATTTATTTTATTCGGTTTGTATTTGTTGTTATAGCGGCAACAGAAATACATAATCTGTGAAAATTTCAGCTGTCTAGCTATCACTGTTCACGAGATACAGCCTGGTGACAGACGGACAGACAGACAGACGGATCGCGGAGTCTTAGTAATAGGGTCCCGTTTTTACCCTTTGGGTACGGAACCCTAAAAATTAATGTGTGTTTGGTAAACAAGCTAAAAAAAATGATGACGGCTTCAAACAAAAGTGCGATATTAACACGAGCAAATGTTATGGGACACCAATATTTCACTGTTGTTCAGTTGTGGTGGTCGATAGTTGTTCATATTCATTGTACCTACTGTTTTTGTGAAAGATTGGACAGTCAATAGCCAGACACATCTTTTTATATCTTGATTAAAGTTGAAAATTAATGAAATAAAACACAAATAACCATCATTATCATTATTTCATCATTTTTATTACCATCTTCCTACCCAGGTCAATGTAACAATGCCAGCGTTCTTCTTCAACACGGAGCCGTTCATCCACGGCCGCATCATGGCTAACTACACATCCGGCGCGCCGGTCAGAGGCAACCTTACCTTAAAGGCGACCATCAGGCCCATACCGCAGTACCGACCGCGGTACTACACTCAGGGACAGTTCAATAATAGGGGGCAGTTTGGAGTACCTACAGGTTATGGCGGGAACCAATATACGAGAGGTGAGATGTAAAAATGTTGTAACATTCTGAATGATTTATGGGTGCTGACGAATTGTACCTTTGCTTATGCGCCAGGCACGGCTCCCTTGACAGATAGATACTACGGTTTAAAAAGGTCTTTTATATTCTTTATTGTACACAGTCAAACAAATACTAATAGACAACTTATGTACAAAAGCGAGCTTGACCCATTATTGGTTGCTTGCAAATTAAAATAAGATGATTTTCCATGAGGGTTACTATGGAGTTTCTAACACATTCTTCACCATAAGGATCAACACTTTGGAAGGTGCATCTGGTTTCGTCTTTCTATGGTATTGTGGACGGAATTACACGGTTTCCTAATTATATTTTTTTTTATTGTCACGATCCATTGGACAAAGCTAGAAACTGGTGTCCAACGATAAAAAATCTCGTTGACATACAGTGGGAATGGTTGGCGAATCATAAATAATAATATCGCGTGTTAGATTCTCGCACAGTAGGTACTAATATTTGTATGGCCTATCTTGCCTGGCCTAATTGTAGATATTAAGGTTACACTAGTCGAAAATTCATCCATACAAACGTAGTCTAGGGATTATTCCACTGTTTGACGATGTACGTTCAATATAAAAAGTGATATCAATTTGTCTCATCATTATCTAGCCCTGTATGGAAACAAAAAAGAAAAAAAAATATGTATTCGAAAGTTATGAGCGTCGAAAGTTCCACATTTCGACACTAATTTTAACGCAATCTTGGTTGCAAATAAATACCATTAGAAGACGGAAAATTGCAATACGGGAGGCCGTTCATGCAGGGATAGATTAGTTAGTCATTCAACAATGCAAATAATTTTATTTTGAACAAATACGTTTAGTAGCTTTTTCATGATATACAGACTCCCAAAGGTCTGTTTATAAAATTTCGCGCGCTCGGTTTCGTCCTAAATCATTATCCATTTCGCTACAAATTTGTAAAAGTGTGAATTCGTACGCGAAGTAGCTTCCTACTGCTCATCAAAGCATCTATCTCTTCCGCACGTGTTGTCGGTTGATATAAAATGCATTTTAAATCCGCGCACAAAATAGTTCGTGCCGTCGACTAGTGTAACCTTAATTTAAGAGGAGCCTGGCGATTATTAAACATCAAAATTTTCTCCCACAGTCCGCCAAAACTTCCCTTACAACCCTAACTACAACAACAACTACAACGACAGCAACTACCAACAACAGTACGACGGGAGCTATCAGCAGCAACAGTACGACCAATACGGACAAACCGTTGTGGATGAGTTCGGCAGAGTCGTTAATAAGGAGAACCGGTATCTTCCTGGACAGCCTAACCAATTGGAACAGCCGGACTGGTGGTATGATCCGCAGAAGGTGGTTACTAGGATGTTTAACTTTGTAAGTATGAAGTACTAAACGATTTTTTTTTTAATTTCTTGTCCATTTTTTATTCAAACCCTCAAATTATATTTAAAACTACGAAATTAATTAGACTGGTAAAAGTTTGTACCAAACAATTGAATTTTGCTATGAAGGTAGTTCATATGATTATCTTGAAAAGTAGGAAACCCTTGTACTTTGAGTTTCAAGACAAACGACAGTGGCGCCCCTTACATTTTTGTATTCGTGTAATCCTTATTCTGAAATTACCAAAATATATTTTTGTAATTTCAGAATAAGGATTACATATTATTGAAAAATTTAACAATTCTTTCTCTCCACCAGGATGAAAAGTACCCATTCTGGATGCTGAAGCCGGACCCGACGCAGTATGCAATTGACCACAACAGCAACAATAATAACAACAATAATCCGAACTACAACACTTACACAACGACTTCGACGTACAACAGTTATTACAACAACAACCCATATTACGATCAGCTGCCGTACTTGAGATATGTGAGTATTAAGAAAAAAAATTAAACCATGTTTCTGGCAATATTTTTTTGGAAATGCGGCGTTTGATCGAACCAAATATTAAACAAGCAAAAAAACAAAAACCCCGACACATTTTTATTTCATGGTACAAAATTATCTAGTAGTAGACACGCTACGATCGACAGTCTATTGAATACGTAATTAGATACGATATCTTGCGAAAATACCCCGGATCAAACAGTAAAACTGCCATAACTTTAGAAAGGCTGAATCGATTTTCATGAAACTTAGCTAAGAACACTCTTGATTCTTGATAAAGTCACCATTCCAACAACAAAAAAACCGAATTCAAAATCGGTTCATCTGTTAAGGAGCTATGATGCCATAGACAGATACACAAACACACAGATACACACGTCAATCTTATAACACCCTTGTTTTTCAGTCGGGTGTTAAAAACATAATAATATGCCATCCACCAACCCGTACTGTGTCCGCGTGATAAGTTAGGCATCTATGATTAAGGCCTACTTCCTATCACAGAGAGCAGCAGCCGTAAGTGAATTCGGCAAGGCAAAGGGTTTGAAATAGACCGTACAACAATTCAACAACCGACAATCCAAAAACAACAATTGACCAATCTTGGTCAATTGGGCGCACGGTTGGCGCAGTGGTTGAGCGATTGACTGAAAGAAAGAAAGAAAGAAAAATATTTATTTGTGACCCGCACAGGAGACACGAGATAAGAAAAACACAAACAATAATAAAAAATAAAAATAAATTACCCCGTGCGAGACCAAAAAGGCTCCTATCTCAGCAAGAGCAACGATATCAAAAAGAAAATAACGCTGCGCTGATATTCTGATAGGGCCCAATGTTGCGCTGCGTGTCGCGGGTTCGATTCCCGCACGGAACACATTTGTATAACCTACATATACTTGTTCCGGCTCTGTGTGTTGTGTATGTGAGTTTATATGTTTGTAAACGCACCCACGATTATCATCATCATTTCAGCCGAAAGACGTCCACTGCTGGACATAGGCCTCCCCCAGGCGTCGCCACATTAACCGATCCCGTGCGTCTCGCATCCAGCGCCTTCCCGCAACCTTAACCAGGTCATCGGTCCACCTAGTGGGAGGCCTTCCAACGTATCGTCTTCCGGTTCGCGGTCGCCATTCCAGAACTTTTCGGCCCCATCGGCCATCCGTTCTGCGAGCAATGTGCCCTGCCCACTGCCACTTAAGTTTGGCAATTCTTCGGGCTATGTCGGTAACCCTGGTTCTCTTGCGGATCTCCACATTTCTGATTCGATCACGCAAGGAAACTCCGAGCATAGCCCTCTCTCTCCATTGCCCTTTGAGTGACTGTACGCTTCCTGATAAGGAATACAGGATACAGGAAGAAATTCCTAGTGTTTGGGCAACGTTTTTTTTAAAAAAAACAATTGTTCATACTCTTTCATTAGGTCAAACCCTTTGTCTTGCCGAATTCACTTACTCAATTAGGCTGCAGGCCAGTGTCCCTGGAGTTACACAAAATAGGCTGATTATGTTATGCTAAGTGAAGTTTCTTGTTACTCGTACTTTGCGGTTTTGAGGCATGCCACTCGATTTTTTTTAATTTGTAATTTGCACACATGATACGATGTACATTTTGATGCAATGAAACTGTAAAAACGTGCAGAAAAATATTACAAAACAAATCGTCACTGTTTAAAGAAAAAAAAGTCACGATCCGAGTAAACCCTTTTACTTGCAAGTCGCAGTTAACACCATCTATAGCCGTGGAACGGAACCGAACGCGATCGAAGTGGAGTACTTCGATCGTGTCCGGTTCCGTTCCGCTACCTAAAGTCCGTCGAAAAACGCTAGTTATGTCGGCACAGTTAATTTGTATGGGATGAGGCATCTGTATGCTAGTATTATATTATCTGTGACTATGAACAGTATATATCTTTGCCCGATTTTTCAAGGAATACAGTCATGATTTTATTACTGCTGCAATTTGGGCGTACTAACCAACTACCTTTTTCTAATTCTTCTGGGGAAACTAGACGTTATAATTATCATGAAATCCGCAGTTCAACGGCACCTACGACTTCAAATACCCGATGTCGGAGCTAGCCCAGCTGGTGCCTACCCTGGACGGCGTGGAGGTGATCATCACGGCGTCCGTGGGCGACCCGTTCCTGGACGAGGTCATCGAGGGCTACAGCATCGCAAGGATCTTTAACTCCTCGCTGCAGGTCAGCTTCCTGGGGGGCACGCCGCAGGTCTTCAAGCCTTCGATGCCGTTTGATGTTTATGTGAGTACATGTATGATAGTATTAAATCTAATAGTGATATTGGTTTAGTTTTTTTACGCTTATCATCAGGTGAGAAAGTGGTCAAGCGCGAGCCTAGCTACTAGCTACTAATAAAAAAAAAGTAGTGCACTAGTAGGCTAGTGCTACAAAAATGAATGAAATTGAACTTATCGAATTGACCGAAATACAGAGTCCAACCTAAACCAACAAGTAGCTTATAGGCAAAATACTTCATATGAAGTCCAAAGTCCCTGTTATCTATACTAATATTATAAAGAGGCAGGATTTTTTTTAATGCATAACTCCAGCTTCCTCATATGTGATAGAATTTTTTTATCTATGCCAATAATAAAGGCATAATAGCAGCAATCAAAGTTCCGAGTCTTAATTTAGGTGCCACAAAAACTTCGTTAATATGAGTCGTTTAGTATGTGTTAGCTGGAGTGACGTCACCCCAGCTTCCTCATTAAATACAGGCAAACCAGTGAGGTTAGGGTTTTGGACTATAGTCAAAAAAATAAGGCATAATAGCTGCACATGGAAGGAAAGAACTGAACGATAATACTTAAAAAGTGATGGAACTATGATAAAAAAAACGTGTTTGTAAGCTGGAGTGACGTCACCCCAGCTGCCATGTCATATCTTCCGAACAAAAGAAGATATGATTATGTACCATAGCTCAAAAATTAAGGCAGAATAGCTGCCATAGGCAGAAAAATTTTCAAATCTCTAGTTCTTGTAGTTTCCACGTAGTAAACAAAAATATAGTTTCCGCGCCAAAAAGATCAAATTATTACTTCGGAGGAGGTACGGAGTGGCGTTGCCATTCCGTGCGCTACATTATTGCAACCAAGTTTGCACTTAGTAAGCATACCATTAGAAGGCATTTTAACTTGCGCTCAAAATATTTTATACAGAGATATAGACTGAGAGCCGACTGAACTTTAATAGAACTATGAATGTAATATTAAAAAGTGACTTCTTATCAACTTTAGACGACGAGAGAACTACTTATATTGTTTTTTTTTTAGACTTGTTCTCTATAGTTCGGTTAAGGTGGATGCACAAAGTTAGCCCGCGAAATTAATATTTTGTTACGTTTTTTGCAATTTACAGGTCACTGTTAGGTTGTCTTGTCATTCTCTTGTAGTTTCCACGTAGTAAACAAAAATATAGTTGCCGCGCCAAAAAGATCAAATTATTTACTTCGGAGGAGGTACGGAGCGGAGTTGCGTTCCGTGCGCTGTATTATCAGTTTGAGGTCGTTTAAACTAGACTATAGACTGGGAGCCGACTACACACTTTAATTGTAGGTACTATGTAAGTATTCAGATTTTTATATTTATATTTTTTGTTTAAACATAGGATGAAATAAAATTCAAAAATCTAAGTGTAACAATTTCGTATATTTTTGTTATAAATCACATTTTTGGTACAATTTACATTCTATAAAATCAGATAAAATATGATTAGTATAAATCACAATTATTCATTAGAATCATGTGAAATTTCGCGGGGTAACTTTGTGCATCCACCTTAACCGAACTACAGAGAACAATTCACAAAAAAAAACAATTTAAGAAGTTATCTCGTCGTCTAAAGTTGATAAGAATCCACTTTTTAATATTACATTCATAGTTCTATTAAAGTTCAGTCGGCTCTCAGTCTATATCTCTAAATAAAATATTTTGAGCGCAAGTTAAAATGACTTCTAATGGTATGCTTACTAAGTGCAAACTTGGTTGCAATAATGTAGCGCACGGAATGGCAACGCCGCTCCGTACCTCCTCCGAAGTAATAATTTGATCTTTTTGGCGCGGAAACTATATTTTTGTTTACTACGTGGAAACTACAAGAACTAGGGATTTGAATTTTTTTCTGCCTTTGGCAGCTATTCTTTCTTATGTTAAGCTATAATACATAATCATATCTTCTTTCGTTCGGAAGATATGACATGAGCAGCTGGGGTGCCGTCACTCCAGCTTACACATATTTGTCGGTTTAATAACTTATAGAGTATTTTGACCAGAGGTCTGAAAAATTTTCTGTCAATGGCTGCTATTCTGCCTCAATTTTTGAGCTATGGTACATAATCATATCTTCTTTTGTTCGGAAGACATGACATGGCAGCTGGGGTGACGTCACTCCAGCTTACACACACGTTTTTTTATCATAGTTTCATCACTTTTTAAGTATTATCGTTCAGTTCTTTCCTTCCATGTGCAGCTATTATGCCTTATTTTTTTGACTATAGTCCAAAACCCTAACCTCACTGGTTTGCCTGTATTGAATGAGGAAGCTGGGGTGACGTCACTCCAGCTAACACATACTAAACGACTCATATTAACGAAGTTTTTGTGGCACCTCAATTAAGACTCGGAACTTTGATTGCTGCTATTATGCCTTTATTATTGGCATAGATAGAATTTTTCTATCACATATGAGGAAGCTGGAGTTATGCACATATTTTTTTGTTTGTTTACTGGACCAATTTGAAAAATTCTTTCACCAATAGTAAGTTACATTATTCCTGAGTGACATAGGCTAGGTCCCGAAATTGGGTCCTGTGGGGTGGTCCAGCTAGTTGAGTAATAAAGTGATTACAATGCAGGTTTTTCACTTTTCTGCAAGGTATTTATGTTTCCTGTAGCATAGAACTTATAGGATCCAATGAGTAATAGCACTATCCTTCCAGATGGTAGTATCTTACCACGACGGCTCCCCTCTACCAAGCTGGCAAGCCCGAGGAGTGTCTCTACAGGTTCACGTGCAAGTGGAGGGCAGAGGAAGTGGTGTGGACCCTCAGCAGCCTGCGCTGGTGCCGGGCAGCGACGCCGTGTGGCATCTCAAGCTAGACCTGTACAAGTTGTTACGTGAGTATTATGTGGAGGCTTGTAGAAATGGACCAGCTACGTAAAATAGCTTCGATGCTGTAGAGTATGCCCTATTCTATGGCATTCATGAGTTCCCCTCTATACAAAAGTTTAAGACGCTTAGTAGAGGTACCTCAATTGTACATGATGTTTCAATAAACATGTCTTGGAAGAACAGAAGAAAATTGTAAAGCAAGACAAAGCAGTAAATGTCAGAAGAAATTAAAGATAGTCGTGTGTGGAAGTGCTACACGCCTTTGGCGCTTGTGAGCGTTTGTTAGACATAATGCGGCCGCGCCATGCGTGTCTGTGCCGCCGACTGCGGGGTATGCAGCCCATAGCTCGCGCGGGTCCGCCGGATCTCGTTACGGTTTGTCCTATGTTTGAGTTGTGTGTGACCGTGACCATTTGTTTGATGTGGTGTCCGGCGAAAAGGCTGTGCAGGATCGGTGCATAACCCGTGACTGTCAACCTGAGTCCCCTCCACCTTGTACTTATAGCGTCTGCTAACATTATCCTTGTTCCAGGTTTACAAAACGACCCGAACTACCGCGACGTGCTCAACGGCATCACCGGCGTCCGTCTAAGTGCACAACTGGTGGACGCGGTGGGCTCGCACGCCACTGCTGACGTGCACTTCGTCGCGCACTACAGCGCCAACAACCAGCACATACGCATCGCCACCAGCACCACTGACGCCAGGGTGAGTGGCACTAATGTTGAGTTTGGCCCTAGGACCACGAATTGCGACCATTATTCCTGCTTGTCGTTTCGAAATACGACCCAAGTCTTGATGTTAAAACATTATCCATGGACCCCCATGGATAAAAGAATTGACGCAGAAACTACACAGAACACCACCTGCTACGAACAATGTTCCTAATACGAAGCTGTTGTCCTACAGGTGGGCGAGTACATAATCTTCCATGTGCAGAGCAACTTCTACATGGAGTCGTTCAACTACGTCGTCATGTCTAAAGGAATCATTCTCACGAGCGGGCAGGAGATAATGCAGGTAAGCTTTTTCATATGTTATGTTTGGTATTATTAAGGATCTTAATTCTTTTTTTTTTCAGATTCTAAGTCTTTTGCGCAACAGTTCTGCCTAATTAAATTAAATATTTGTTTATTTTTGGCTAAGGCCTTGCTTTCCTTAGATTCAATTGCGCAACCTTATTTTAACTGTACCTACACTCATTTTGTTTTATATATTGCCCACTAAATTTCCTACTTCATATTTGCTTCGGTTTTGGATTTTACTACAAAAAAGTCTACTTTCTGCTTGCACACATTTTTGCTCTCACAGCAGTAAAAAATTTTGACTTAAGCTTAGCAAAACAAAACAAAAACGCAAAACTTCTTTATATCAATTATTCCATTAAGCGGCACGTATGAACGTCAAAAATTGTAAAAGTAATAATAATTGATTCTACCGTCCATTCGGAAAAGTACCTTGTTATGGAGAAGAACAGACATTTACATACATACATTAATTCATATACGTGAGTATGATGCACCCAAACTAATACTACTATAATACGTATAGATATAAAGTATTACAAGCACTAACAGGTAATTTCTTTCGATTGATAAATAGGAACATGCAAACATGCTTACAAATATTGCAAACATAGGTAAATTACCTAATTCAACAACAATGCAACAGTGTGTGAGTGAAATTCTTAAACAAAAAGAGAAGTAAAAAGTAAATTTAAAAAAAGTTTTAAATTTTATTTCATTTTCGTTATAGAATTTAACACAGTACCCCATGAAAGATGTGTGTACTTTAGGTAATCTATAAGATGGTTGATCTAATTTATCTTTATTTCTAGTATGTATTACAATTGTGCCTACTCGTATCATTAAATTTACTAAAAATATGTATATTTTTCCTTACATACATATTTTCATAAATGAATTGGCAAGAAACTGTCATAATATCAATCGCGCGGTTTCAACATCCGGTAACTGTCTCATCTTTCTAACAGCAACGCGGCTGAGCTTAGCCGACCCGCAAGATATTTTATGTGAGGACCCCATTGTAATTTGTCTTCTAGAGTGATTCCTAGGAAAACTGTTTGATTATAAAGTCAAACTTTTCTCCATTCAATATGTCGCATTCGCTACTTCTAAAATTCGGCAATGTGATACATAAAATCCAATACACAATCTAATACATTTGTTTTTTTTATCATCTAGTACCAAATTGTTTGCCGTGAACCAATTTTTGACCTGATGAATAGTGTTATTCACATCATCAAGATTTTGTGACCGCCGATCTATTTTAAATATCAAAGATGTGTCATCAGCAAATAACAACATCTTCGGTTGATTTTGTAATAATTGGGGCAAATCATTAATGTAAACTTTTAAAGAGGAATGGTCCCAATATCGAGCCTTGAGGAACGCCCATTGTCATTTCAGACCCTAGTGAGTTTACGCCGTTTACCTGAACTTTAACTTGTTTGGCTCTCAAATATGATCTAAGTAACTCAAGGGCCGTATGTCTAATCCCATAGTGCTCGAGTTTCAACAATAGTGTCTCATGGTTAACGCAATCGAACGCTTTCGAGAGGTCGCACAAGATTCCAATGGCGTCTTGTGCTTCTTCCCAGGTGTTAAAGATATTCTTTATTAGGGTTATACCGCCCTTTGGTGAAACCGTACTGTTGGTCATGAACGATGGAATGTTAGTTAAAATGACGCAACAATAGCTGAAGAAAACACATTTTATAGGTTAATTCGATTTGATAAAAAGATTTCATTTCATGAACTAAAATAAGCTGGCTTATTTGAAGTCAATATTATGACTTATAATAACTCTAGTACAGGTCCCGTCACGTAAAAAGAACGCTGTGCGACAGTGGAGGGGATGTGTCTGCGCATTGGTACAGTTGCGTTATAAAGTACTAGGATATTTTTTTATAAGGGATTACCTAGGAATATTATAAGGGATTGATTTAATGTTTTATTGTAGAATCATAATATGTAGGTACTTACTAGCTAGTAGTTACTTAGGACTTTGGAAGAGGCTGGATTTAAATTAGTTAATGTTTACTTGCGCATTATTTTTTATTTCGATCTTATAATTACAAATATATAAATATCTTATCATTATAAATTATCAACTGCTCCTTTCTCAACTTCTTTCTTCATAAAACAATAAATACTATAAATCAATTTTCTTTCCTTCATTTTTAAAATCTTCGTCGTGCAAAGAAAGTTGTGTGTGCGACTGTATCAAACGAAGCGTTATCTCAGCGCGAGAAGCATGGGTCAACTGACGAACCAATAGCGTGCACGCACAGAATCACTGGCGGAGCATTCCCCCGTCGCGCCCCCTACATACCACCAGTTTGATCGATAAATCGCTCAGTGCGCAGGTTCATGGCCAGCGTTCTTTTTACGTGACGGGACCTGTAGGATTAAATCTTAATGTTTGCTTGTGCCCGCCACAGGAGGGCGTGCGCACATTTGCCGTGACGGTGTCCGCAGAGATGGCGCCCGTGTCCACTGTGCTCGTGTGGAGTGCGGAGCGCAGGGCACACGTGCTGGCCGACTCGCTCACCTTCCCCGTCAACGGCATCTCCAGGAACAATGTGAGTGTATATCTATCTATCATCACCTGCCTAGCTTGTTCCCTACTACTTTAATGGTCCAAGATTCAAGACAATACCGAGTTATTTCTACATAAAATATGCTGGATTTTGCAGTGCGGATTGTATAATTTGAACGCACGCAAAAAATTTGATTATTTTCAGCAACATTCAGGTATCAGTCATTTATGCTAGTAACCTGGCTAGGTTTAATATGGATGAGTGCGAAGTAGTATCTAGTGCCGCGCAGCGTGTTTAGCTCGCCCAGAAAGCTTTGTGTTTCATTGTTCGCCTCGTCCGGCTACTTGTGTAGCGACATCTATGCCGCCACATACGAACTAATGACATAACGTTACACAAAATCCTACATCGCGCAAGCAATGTTTTCAGTGCGATTCGAAAACATAAAACAGTCCGACAAAAACCGTTGGGCAAAAGCCCGGACCTGACACTACTCCCGTCGAGAGTAGTTGGACGATCCGCACTTTTCAATGGAGGTTTGCTGGGGTTTCCACCCTGTTCCGCATACCTCCTAACGTACATGCGACAGGAGACTCCTCACTGCGCCCATAGCTACAGGATCAGTCCAGATAGTTTTTATCTCATACAATGGAATGATCCACTAACATTAATATTTGTTTATCCCAGTTCACGGTGTTCATTAACAACCGCAAGCATCGCACGGGAGAGAGAGTAGAGGTGGCGATCTATGGTGAGCCCGGCGCTTACGTGGGGCTATCGGGCATAGACAACACCTTCTACACCATGCAGGCCGGCAACGAGCTTACTTACGCCAAGGTAAGTTTTATAAGATAATATTCTTACCTGTTCTTTCATAGTGTCTGCTCAAGTTATTATAACGCTGGAAAGTTTATCGCCAGTGTGTTTTAAACTTGCAGATAACCTAGTTGAAAGGATCAAAACTTAATTCTTATGTGTGTCCTTCTGTTTTCTGTAATATTTTTAAATTCTTTATTGCGTATCATACAGAGAGAATAGAGTTAATTTTGTGCATACAGTTGGTACGGGTATCTCCTGGTCCTTGAAGCTCTTAACAGCTGCTTGAAGAAACCGGCCAAGTGCGAGTCGGACTCGCGCACGAAGGGTTCCGTACCATTATAGCAAAAAACGACAAAAATATCATGTTGTATGGGAGCCCGACTTAAATATTTATTTTATTCTATTTTTAGTATTTGTTGTTATAGCGGCAACAGAAATACATCATCTGTGAAAATTTCAACTGTCTAGCTATCACGGTTCATGAGATACAGCCTAGAGACTGAAAGACGACAAACGGGCCGCGGAGTCTTAGTAATAAGGTCCCATTTTTATGCTTTGGGTGCGGAACCCTAAAAAATTGGCCGAATTTTCCAGTTTCTTTCCAACAACATAGAGTGGTTATAAATATGTTATTTTCGGTTCACTGTTACTAACATGTTATATATTTCCTGTCAGGCTTTAAAAACCAAAGTAATATCGGGTGAATTTTCAGTGAGTGCCCCTTTGCATCAATATATAGTTCTCTCTTTTCTCTAACAGGTGATATCCAAGATGTCCCACTTCGACGAGTCCACAAACGGCACATTCGCGTACACGTGGCGCTCGCACTTCGGCGACGCAGACGACCTGGTGTACTTCCCCTCCTCCACCTTCGGAGTCGACGCCAACCGGACCTTCGAGTGAGTATCCTCTTTATTGATGAGCTGTATGTTTCGAATGGATGGTCGTTGTTGGGGTCGAGAAGTTCTGAAGTGGCGAACGCGTACCGGAAGATGCAGCTTTGGAAGGCCTCCCTCTAAATGGACCGATGACGTGGTTGAGACTGGGAATTCGCTGGATACGAGACGCATAGCACCGATCGATGTGGTGATACTTGGGGAATGATGATGAAGTTCTGGAGAACAAAGAAACTAACACAAAAAGAAAAAAATACGAGTACTGTTTGTTCCCACTGTGATTCTTGGTTGGTCGAATTAAATGTTTATTACTTTAGATTTTATTTGCCGGATTTAAGGCAAAGGTTAGGGGAAGGATCATCTAGATTGTCTCAGTTGTAAATTTCATTTTTGTTAGAATTAATATTTGTTTCGGGATATTTACTATGTATATTGAGATTTTTGTTGAGTGTCAAAAGTGGATACAGTGAGCATCGTCTGTCGAGAACAGTGTCGAATAACTAGTGGGAAAAGTTCTGGTACATACTGTAGTAGCGGCATCATACGTGAAAAACGAGTGAGGAAGCGGGTAGATAGATATATCAGCTCGTAAATACCACCCACCCGCAAAGACTTAAGTTCTTGTGATCATGGCGCTTGTAACGGTGCCAAAATATCGAGCTCTCAACAAAAATCTAAATATACATGGTAAATATCCCGAAACAAATATTAATTCTAATGATTATGACCATCATCATCTGCCTAGCCTTTTTCCCAACTATATTGGGGTCGGCTTCCAGTCTTACCGGATGATTATGACCATGTCAGCTTAAAAACTTTGATGTTTGTTAACTAACAAGTACTTTTATAATATTGACCCCCGGTTTCCCAACACTCGATTATCCGGCTGTTAACGTAATCGACGAATAATCGGGTGATTATCTGCTGTGATTGGCTGTTGAAAATTCATTCACCCAATTGTGATTGTCACAGCAGATAACGCGTGCAATAATTTTGCAGTGACAAAACCCGGCCTGAATCTATTAAAAATTATTTAATGTTTGCCAGTAATACATGGCCGGTATGATTTTCTGTCCTCCGTTCTTAACAGCATTAAACGGACTGCTGTCTTTTCGCATTTAGAAATTTCACAGTCTTAATTCTCTGCCTAAAGAGCGGACAACACTTCTCCTTTTAAATGAATGTTTCCCCCACAGGTACGCAGGCCTCATAGTGTTCAGCGACGTGCCCGTGACCCGGCGCTACACGACGTGCAACGTGTCGCAGGGCTTCGGCGAGTGTCTGGAGGGAGGCTGCTTCCCGCTGGCCAAGCGCTGCGATGGTGCCTACGACTGTCCCGACCACACGGATGAGTCCAACTGTGAGTTTATATTCGGCCGACAAAACATTTTCTTATTGTTAGCCTACACTTTCCCACTGCTGAGTAAACCTCCCATCCGTGTTGTAGGCCTCCAGCTTGTCTCGCAGCCTCTTCGTGGGCCAGCCTCGGCGGCGCTGTCCATGCTGAGGCACCCATTTTGTGTGTCAAAACACCCACAGAAGATCGATTTTGCGCAAACTTAATACTATTAGACTCATCATCATCATCATTTCAGCCGAAAAACGTCCACTGCTGGACATACGCCTCCCCAGACGTCGCCACATTTACCGATCCCGTGTGTCTCGTATCCAGCGCATTCCCGCAACCTTAACCAGAAGCCTAATTGCGTAAGTGAATTCTGCAAAGCAAACGTATTGCATATTAGTACGTAAAGTCGTTTTTGGGAAGGAATCTACTTGTTTGCTTTGCAGAATCCACTTACGCAATTAGGCTGCAGGTCATCGGTCCACCTCACCTAGTGGGAGGCCTTCCAGCGTATCGTCTTCTGGCCACTCTAGAACTTTTCGGCTCCATCGGACATCCGATCTGCGAGCAATGTGCCCTGCCCACTGCCACTTACGTTTCGCAATTATTCGGGCTATATCGGTAACTTTGGTTCTCCTGCGGATATCCTCATTTCTGGCGCGATCACGCAAGGAAACTCCGAGCATAGCCCTCTCCTATTAGACTCGATAGGTGGTAATCACAGAACACGACTATGCCTCTGTGACATGAAATGATAGCCGCCTCAAGTCCATATCTAATGCCCCATTAATTCTTTGATGAGAGAGTTGTAAATCAAACGAAAAATATAGGTATGACATATGTTTTTCGTTACGAAAATGACCACTATAAAACTATCTGTATATTGGCCGAATTGCTTGAAATTGTATCTATTGTGTAATATATTATTTGGACTATTGTTATCCAGGCGAAACCGACATAAACAAGTCGTTCGAGCTGACGCACTTCCGCAAGTTCCGGTTCAACCGCGTGCAGCGCCAGTACGACAACGTGTGGCTGTGGCGTGACGTCAACATCGGGCCACACGGACGATACGTGTTCACTGTGGATGTACCTCAGGTATGTACGAGCAGTATCATCATAGTAATAAGTAATGTATGTATGTGTAGTATGTGTGTGTGTGTACTTTTTCGGCTACTAGATGTTCTTGGGGGCTTGTATAATAGTCACAATGGATCATTGTGTCTCTGAAGTTGGCTCTGCCAACCATTGCGCAAGAAGCAATTTGTCATCGAGTATACTGCATAGAGTAAGCGAGATAGGACGATGCGACAAATGTAAGCTAGTGAAAGAGACAGTTATACAATGCTATCTTCATTTTGAACATTGACACAAAAATAACTACTGCACAAAGTCTTGCAGCCAATTCAGAGACACAAACATCCGTTGTGAGTATATACCCTGGATGGTTTAAATAAATCCAATTGTGTAGATATAAATCCAATCCTCGATTTGGTTGCAGATACCGGCTCACTGGATAGTGTCTGCGTTCAGTATGTCTCCCAGCCTAGGTCTAGGCATGTTGACGGAACCCAAGCGAGTAAGTATATCTTATTAATGCCGCAAAAAAGTTTCTATTCCAACTGGTCTGTTTTGCTAGATTTGAAGTCTACAATCAAAATATTATGACACAAAATTGTCTGTGTATATTTTTGTACAGTTTGTTTTACTGATCAAGATCAGTAAAACTCAAACTATAATAAGTAAATACCATAAATAAATCAGAAAAAAATAAATCTAGACTCATTCTCTTCTTTTTACTTGGATGTTATACTGTTGCTTATTAATTTAACCAATTTTATTTTTTGTCCTACATTTTTCTCTTTCATTTCTGTTCGCTTGAACGCTTACGAGTGGGAATCACAGTTTTCTCGCTCGACACACTCATTCGTATTCGTTCGCGAGCATTGTTTACTTGATTTGTACCCAACAGAAGGCTAGCGAACGAAATGTTTTAGCGTTCTCCTGGTCAGATATATGTCTTGTCTCTCAATAGTTCTTCTTATGTCCACAGTACATAGGCGTCCTGCCCTTCTTCATCAAAGTGGAGGGTCCCGAGCAGTGCCGGCAGGGCGAGCAAGTGGGACTGCGAGTGGTGGTGTTCAACTACCAGCCGCAAGACGTCGAGGCTGTGGTCGTGCTGTCTGCCTCGCCCGACTACAAGTTCGTGCACGTCGAGGAGAATGGCATTGTAAGTATACAAGTCAACGTAGCTAAATACTCGTACGATATCGATACCCATCATGTCTGCGGAATTGCCGACCCGAATAACGGACTGCCTACTCCAGCGGTGCGATGATTACAGTCCGCTACAGCAGTTACAGCCGGTCGATTCTGTAAAAAAAATCACCTAAGTTATCACCGAGAGATTGTTACAGAATAGCACTACTGGATATCCGGTACAGTAAGTGTTGAGACGCTGGGTGCGCTGGTGGCAGTGAACGAGGCTTACAGGGTCGTTGAGGGATCAGCGATGTGGCGCCATCACCACATCAGCTGTTATACGCCTCAAAGCATGGCTCAGCTTGCGCTTTTTACATATCTTATCATTAATATTGTTCTCTCTGTTTGTTATAATTTCCATGTTATTTTATTGACATTACATGTGGTACAGTCCACTCTCGCTTTTTTTATCACTCCACAAGGCCTCGTGATCAATAAGCATCTTCATTTTATGGAGTTCCTTACCACTCACCACCGTTCTCATAGGAATTTGCATCCGCGCAGCGATTCGCGGAGTGTTCCGAGCCGTCATTAGGTTAAATCGTACTCTAAAACTTGTCCAGTCTTGTACAACAGCCCAATCTAATACAATATTCTGTCCTCAGGTTCGCTCATACAACCCGCGCACATCTTTCGGTGAGCACCAGTTCTTCGTGTACATAACCTCAGGAGACGCAGCCACAGTGTACGTGCCCGTGGTGCCCACCAAGTTGGGCGACATCCACGTGCGACTGCATGCGTCTACGCTCATGGGACAGCACCATTACGTCAAGAAGATTCATGTGGAGGTAGGAATCACATATAATTATATATGAACTCTACCTTTTAATTGTGACCTAGAAAAATTTCACATTTGACCAAAACATCCCTCATACTACAGCTAATAAATTTCAGTAAAAAAATCAAGTGCTAGTCATACAGGTAGTCGCTCCATGCAAAAATATGATGGTATGGTAAATTAACATTTTCTTTCTTCAACAGTCGGACGGCCTCCCGCAATACCGTCATCAATCAGTGCTTCTCGACTTATCAAACCGTGCCTACGTGTTCCAATACATGCACGTGAACGTGACGGAAACCCCCGTGATCCCGTACGAGGTGGACCGCTACTACGTGTTCGGCTCCAACCGCGCGCGCATCTCTGTGGTGGGTGACGTGGTGGGGCCGCTGTTCCCCACCATGCCCGTCAACGCGACCAGCTTGCTGCACATGCCGATGGTGAGTGAATCTCTCTTGAACCGACGTGGTGGGGCCGCTGTTCCCCACCATGCCCGTCAACGCGACCAGCTTGCTGCACATGCCGATGGTGAGTGAATCTCTCTTGAACCGACGTGGTGGGGCCGCTGTTCCCCACCATGCCCGTCAACGCGACCAGCTTGCTGCACATGCCGATGGTGAGTGAATCTCTCTTGAACCGACGTGGTGGGGCCGCTGTTCCCCACCATGCCCGTCAACGCGACCAGCTTGCTGCACATGCCGATGGTGAGTGAATCTCTCTTGAACCGACGTGGTGGGGCCGCTGTTCCCCACCATGCCCGTCAACGCGACCAGCTTGCTGCACATGCCGATGGTGAGTGAATCTCTCTTGAACCGACGTGGTGGGGCCGCTGTTCCCCACCATGCCCGTCAACGCGACCAGCTTGCTGCACATGCCGATGGTGAGTGAATCTCTCTTGAACCGACGTGGTGGGGCCGCTGTTCCCCACCATGCCCGTCAACGCGACCAGCTTGCTGCACATGCCGATGGTGAGTGAATCTCTCTTGAACCGACGTGGTGGGGCCGCTGTTCCCCACCATGCCCGTCAACGCGACCAGCTTGCTGCACATGCCGATGGTGAGTGAATCTCTCTTGAACCCTAAACAAGCATGTCTATCATCTCCTGCCAGCTACAATAACTCGTGTTGCATTGTGGCCACAATCGGGCCTGCACCCGCCCTGGTCACCGGTCGTTTTTTCGAGCAACGAACTCAAGCTCTGTTCAAAAACGAAACGTGAAATATAGATAGTGAATTTTCTGATTAATAATATCAAAACATTTGAGAAACAAAACCCGTTTTAATCCATCTATTCCATCACAGGACTCAGCGGAACAGAACATGTTCAGTTTCGCAGCAAACATGTATCTGACTCTTTACATGCGTCTGATCAACCAACGCAACAGGACCCTGGAGCGCGACGCCTTCTATCACATGAACATCTTGTACCAGCGACAGCTGTCTTTCATGAAGCCTGACGGCTCCTTCAGCTTGTTCAGAAGCGACTGGTGAGTGCTACATAACATCATCGTCATTCAGTCTAAAGACATCAAAACATGACTCGCTTTTTGGAGTGCCCCAAGTGCCTGCACCATAGAGGACTTCATGAACGCCATTGGTGCCCAAACGGTTTAAGGGTTAAATCATCGACGAAAAAAATATGAAGCATAATGCAGTCCACTGGCGCATACTCAACGTAAAAATCTTAAGTCTCGCCACATCGACCGGCCCTATTTTTCTCACATCAACTCTTAGATCAACCCCGACATAACCACATAGAGGTCAATAACTCTGCGTTTCCTATCTGTACTAATATTATAAAGAGATAAAGTTTGTGAATTTGTGACGTTGTAAGGGGTAATCTCTGGATCTACTGAACCGATTTTGGAAATTCTTTCACCAGTAGAAAGCCACATTATGCCTGAGTGTCATAGGCTATAACATATTTTCAAAAAAATTAGGGATACTTATGAAAATTGCAATAATGTAACCCAAGGTAGCAAAATGTTGCCTATAAAATTAATACTTTGGCGTGCGCTGATAAAACTATTGATGATAGATAAAAAATAATGGTAGGGTAGGTGGGGTAGGCAAGGTAGGCAGGGTAGGTAGGTAGCCAGTTGAAGGGAGCGAAGCCGCGGAGGTCAGCTAGTTTGTTAATATATTAATCCGTGGACAATGTTGAGGGCTATATGTTTGCCAATTTATTATTTTACTCATAGTTATATTTTAACTTTAACATTAACTGTTCCGCTACCCACTAATTCGATTCAGGCCTTCTCTCTGTGAAGTGATGTGATCCATAATCCACGTGGACCCAATATACAATTTACAACATTTTAGGAGCCTGATAATCTTCTACTGCTCAACATCACCTTACATAAAAGCGCATGTTGGCGGTCCAGAAGGTTTTTGCGCGTAGAACATCTTACTTCACATTCTCTTGACAATTTCATAGAAGAATCTCAAGAATCAAATGACACTAAAATGTTCTTACAATATATTTTTAATTTTATTCTTTTACCAGGAACCAATCGGCATCGAGTGTGTGGTTAACTTCATTCTGCGCTAAAATATTCCAAGACGCATCGTTTAACGAGTGGGAGAACTTCATATACATCGACCCTGAGGTAAATAACAGATACGCAATATCCAGATATTGATCAATTTATTTTTGTATAGTTTCAAATTAGTAAAAAAAAACAATTTTTTTCACTTCATGACATCAATGGACCACGTAAACCACGATCTTAAGGTTACACTAGTCAAAAATTCATCCTTACAAACGTAGTCTAGGGATTATTCCACTGTTTGACGATGTGCGTTCAAAATAAAAAGTGATATCAATTTGGCTCATCATTATCTAGCCCTTTATGGAAGCAAAAAAAGTAAAAAAGGAAATATTTGAAAGTTATGAGCGTCGAAAGTTCCACATTTCGACAGTAATTTTAACGCATTTTTGGGCGCAAATAAATACCATAAGAAGACGAAATATTGCAAAATGGCCTCCATACAGGGATAGATTAGTAGTTCAACAATGCAAATAATTTAATTTTGAACAGATAGATTTAGTCGTTTTTCCATGATATCTAGACTGCCAAAGGTCTGTTTATAAAATTTCGCGCGCTCGGTTTCGTCATTTATCATTATCCATTACGCTACAAATTTTCAAAAGTGTGTATTCGTACGTGAACTAGCTTCCTACTGGTCATCACAGCATCTATCTCTTCCGTGCGGAAGAGATAGATGCTGTGATGAGCAGTGTTGTCGGTTGATATAAAATGCATTTTAACCCCGCGCACAAAATAGTTCGTGCCGTTGACTAGTGTACCCTTAACAACGTTAATTGATGTATTTTTTTAGAGACGGCAATTTTACTTAGTTTGGCACATTACGTTGAGGTTATATTGAAATTGAATCAAGTTGACAGGCATACTATAAGTTGGTGCTCTCAAGTAGGCATAAATAACTGCACATCAGGCTATCGAATCGGAAAGACTGATTTCAGAGCGGCAAACTTACGTGATCCGAAATGTATACCACAATCTTATTTAAAAACAATTTCCTAAATGTAATTCCTCTTCGCAGGTAATATCAATGGCAGTGTCCTGGGTGCTAGACCACCAGACGCCAGATGGAGCGTTCTACGAAGTGACGTGGCTGCCCAACAGGAACGACAATTCTACCATCGTGGTGCCCAAGAACAGCAGTCTGTATAGAGAGGCCTTCGGTCATGCAGGCTGGAATGATCCCAGTGCTGTTGAAGTAAGTTCGAAGGTTATTTATTTATTACAAGTTTTAGGAAATATTTATGTTTTTCGCGCGTATCTTGCATGTATGTAATATTCTTTATTACCTCATATCTTTCAATCCGCTAGACGGATTTATATAATAAAGACATCGTTAGATACGTCTTGACCGCCCAAGTGTTCTTACATAGGTGAAGTAAAAAAAACAAACCTGGCGGATTTTGGGCGCCATATTGTGCACAAAATCCGCCCCCCAAAATTGCTCCCAATTTTTTTCTTCCTAACCCATCTAGTGGGGTATCAAAATGACAGGCTGTAAGAGTTGATTACAAAAAAGGTTTAAATAAAAAAAGTTTATTTAAAAATCAAAAACCCAACTGCTTAAGAAACGAACTAAAGCTGTGCAGTCGGAGGATCAGGGGGTCGGGCAGTTCGCGAATATGTATCCTCCGACTACCTACATCTATGAACTGGCTCCGTCCTGATTCATTCTATGAACTGGCCAATAGTTGGGTAAAATCCTAACAGTACCCATTTCTCAGTCTTACATGTTTCTACATCTGTTTCAGTTTTACACAAACTTTATTTTGTTAACAGGTAAACGACTCAATAATAATGCAGCGGAACATCACACTGACTGCTCAAGTTGTCATCACCTTGGAAACTGTGAAGAATCTTAAAGATATTGGAGTGAGAGAGGTAAGATTACTTTCACTCATTTAATTGAAAACGTATGTTAGGAGAATGTTGTGTTATCCTTTTCAGGTAGGACAGAAATCAAAATATGCTTGATATTTGTTTTGAAGTTTGGCTTCTTTTATTCAATTATTAAATCGCCTTTTTTAAAACTTTTTTGATCTTAGTTTTTCCACCATCTTGAATCCGGAAATAGCCTTTTAATCACATCTATTCAAAAAGAGCTAGTTTATTCCCCGTAAACAGGGACCAAAATAGCTCATCACCCCTAAGGGACTAAAAGTGATTTGAATTTGGAATGTGGATTTTGTTAGTAAATGTTCCAATCAGCAAAGAGATCAATCACAAACCATGCCGGAACAATGTATTGATTAGGTCACTGGCTGAAAAACTGCGAGTGCACTTAATAAAAATAAAAGTTGATGGAAAATAAACAACGCGCGAATTAAATGCATTCTGCCTTCGTTTTCAGATTTCAGAGTTATAAAAAATGAGCGCGTCTTCCTCAAGTGAAAGTATTATAATCAAGTTTCTCAAAAACTACATCCTGAGACAGCGTTTTCCGAGACTATTTCTAATTCTCAAGCTGTAAATAAATCTACAACTGTAACGGATAGTACTAATAAAATTGTTGTGATGCACTTTATTCTTTATAATATAAAAATGAATCGCTAAATGTGTTGCTAAGCGCAAATCTCGAGAACCACTGAACCGATTTCGCTAATTCTTTTTTTGTTGTGTTTGTTATTGTTAGGAGAAGGTTCTTACGGAGAGAAAAAGTCTAAAAACAACACTTTTTTTATACTCCCATACAAACGATTCGTAATAATACTTATAAGTCAATTTGAACTTTAATACCATACCATAAAGTTTAAGTATTAGTGGAGAGGTTCCGGGAAGGCATAACAATTGAGTGACGTGACGTTTATTTGTCAATACTCAAAAACAAATTAGGGTAAGTAAAAATTAAGTAGGGGTAGGGTAGGTTAGGTAGGGTAGATGAATGTTTGGTGTTTTTATGGCAAAACAAATTTTGCCATAAAAACACCAGCTAGTTGTCCAAATATAAACATTAGCCAATTATTTTGTTTTATGTCTTATGGTTCTTAATTTTATGTAAATAAATAAACGTAACGTTCTTGTTCATAAGTTGCACTTACGTGTTTTCTCATAGATGGTGATAAAAAGTAGAGTGTCCATTTCGGGAGCAACACAATTTTAAGCTCGAGTGACGTACTTTGAATCCCTCGCTGCACTCAGAATTCTACTTTAGAACCCTTTGCTTCGCTCGGGATTAAAAAAAACAGTCTAGCCTTTAAAATAGTTGTTTGCTCCCTAGGTAAACAATCTACTATTTCATTGCCTTTTCCTTTTCGTTTATCAGCACCCCTAAAATAAACCCCTATACTGGATAACTGGACATAACTACATAAATCATATACGACGTCATTTTGGATTTCGTCGGCAGCCGGGGTGTGTCGCAAATTTAAAATTAAATGTTCGTTGGAAAGGCGGTCGGTGTCCAGTATAAAAGCCCATTTTGTCTGTCTACAGTCAGTCTGCCCGTGACCATCTATTATTATGAAGTTCTATTGATCTCTGGCGAATCCACGCACGAAATTGCGAGAACGGCATTACGACGAACATATGGTAAGATAACATTAATACGAATGTTTGTTGATCCCTTAGGGTCTGACCGCTCGCGTGTCGTCAGCACAGCAGCGCGGCGTGCGCTGGCTGGAGCGCCACCTGCGCCTGCTGGACGAGTGCGGCTCGGCCTACGCGCTGGCGCTGGTGGCGCACGCGCTCACGCACGCCAAGGCGCCCAGCTCCGAGCATGCGTACCGACTGCTGAAGCGGCGACAGAGATACGAAGGTAACAACAACGATTTAACACTATCATTCGCTATCTGCAGACATAATATAGACAGTATGAAATATAACAACACACTTATTGCCAATCCAGTATAGATAGCGTCTGCCTTTAAAAACCATTATATCGATTCAACAAACAAATCAATGCCGCCGAACGACACAGGTTACTCTAGTAATAATGTAACTGAAATTAAGCAGTAAATACTGCTTTTGATATAACACAAATTCTAAAAGGCACGACGAAATTAGTACAAAAATCATTCAAAACAGTGTCAACGAAATTGTTGAAGTATTAACACAATTGATCAATTTGTCATTCTATGAGGGATTTTTTCCAGAAGCTTTTAAGCTTTCCGTTGTCAGACCACAAAAAAGGAGACAGACATGGCCTAAACAATTACCGCCCTATCACCCTAATACCCATCTTATCTAAAGTATACGAAAAATTTATGTACAAAAGAATTGCATTATTAAAAAAAGGAAGCATGGCTTTCAAAAGGGGAAGTCTTCAACATTAGCAATCTATGCCCTCATAATTGTTATATTAACTAACATCAATGACAACAATCTAACCACAGTATTATTCTTTGATCTGTTGATCTGTCAAAAGCCTTGGACCTAGTTTCACACGAACTACTACTGTCCTACTGTAAAAGTTAGAAGCAATCGGGATTAGAGGGCCAACCTTACAGTGGATGAAATCATACCTTGATAACAGGCAACAATGTGCAACAAACATAATCGAAGATAAAGAAGTAACGTTACACTCATCGAAATACAGATGTAATAAGTTTGGTGTCCCACAGGGAAGCATAATGGGGCCGATCTTATTCTTGATATATATAAATGACACCATTAAAATAACGAAACATAAGTGCATATTGTTTGCTGATTACAACTCTATTATAGTGACATCCAATAAAAAAATACAATTTACGACCACGAAACTGACATTAACAATACAATTAACATTTTAACTAACTGGCTTTATGTACATAACTTGAAAATAAACTTTGACAAATCCGTTTATATACAATTGAATAAAAAGACACTTAACAAAGCTGCTTAACTATGTGTGTACGAATTTATAACAAACTAGCTTCTGTCCGCGGCTTCGCCCACGTTCAAAGTTAAAAAATGCTCCGATCGCCACCAAACTGTACAGGATTATCCGCTGGGTCAATCAAAATATTGTCTAAAAATTTCATTAAAATCGGTCCAGCCGTTTCGGAGTCTATAGGGAACATACAAACAAACTTTATCTTTTATATAGATAGAAGATAGATTACCTGGTAATCTGAAAATGTTAAACTCGAGATATGCTTTTAAGAATAAATTGTATCTAATACATTTAAACGAGCAATTCTTATTTATATGTATGTATATATATATTATAATCTGAATCTCGGAAACGGCTCCAACGATATTCATGAAATTTTGTATGCATGGGATTTCGGGGGCGATAAATCGATCTAGCTAGCTTTAATTTGTAGAAAACCTCTTTTCTCTATTTTCACGAGAGCAGACTGCAGAGCTCGGTCGCCTAGGTACTGAATGGTTAATTGATAAGAACTTCTATAATATAAAACAGTTCCTGAAACGAAAATAGCGTTGTTGTAATATAATAATAATTTTGTTAAAGAAATTGTTATTACAAATATTTGCATGCTATGCATTTAATCTTGGCAAAACATGTCTGCTCTATTTTTGGACTGTAAGAGCTTTTATACAGTGTTTTACGCAATAATATACGCTGAATTGAGAATTTTAATGTTGATTATATTGGTCAAGCTATATTTTGATCTCAAAATCTGTCAAACCTTGGGATTAAAGCAGGGTTCTGCACTGAAATACTTAATTCAGAAACTGGCCCATAATAACGATACGCATTCACAGATAATATAATACTTGCATACAGACAGGATGCCTCATCCCATACAAAGAAACCGTGCCAACGTAACTAGCGTTTTTTGTCTAATTAAGATGATTATTTTTATAAGTACTTCGATTCACCAAAAAACCCTGTCAGCTTCACACACGTATTTATTTTACTAACATTTTGTCTATTTATGGTGTTATTTAAATTGGCTGATTTCAGCGGACTTTATGTATAACTCTTTATTCTGCCACATTGACCTAATTCCCTCCGCAGGCGGCTTAAGCTACTGGGGCCAGGAGCCAGTTCCGCAGCCCCCGTACAAGATGGAGAATCAGAAGCCGTTCCTTCTGCCCCGCCTGCCCTACAAGTACGACTCCAACAATATCGCGGCCACGGCGTATGCGCTGCTGGCGTGTATGGACCATCAGGTATGTGTATTTCATTCACAAACTCATATAGTTTGCTTCAGAGGATTTTATTACTCTATTTTCTCCAGTTTTTTTCGATGGTAAAAGATGAATTAAAATGAATGATTTGTTTTTGACAGGATAACAACGAAGCCATCGTCATGTGGCTCAACTCGCAGAGGCTGCAGGATGGCGGGTGGGCTTCTACGCAGGTTTGTGGATAACGTTCATAATCATCATCATATCAGCTGAAAGACGACCTCTGCTGGACATAGGCCTCCGCCAAGTTTCGCCACATCGACCGGTCCCGTGCGTCCCGCATCCAGTGTATCCACGCAACCTTCACCAGGTCGTCGGTCCACCTGGTGGGAGGCCTTCCAACGCAACATCTTCTGGTTCGCGGTCGCCACTCCAAAACTTTTTGGTCCCATCGGCGATCCGTTCTGCGAGCAATATTATATAATAGGACAACGTTATTAAAAGTTATTAGTCAATAAGTTTTACCTGCGTCAGGATAAACTCTTCCCAAAAAAAAAAAACTCATCTTCAAAACTATTATCATGCCTATACGTACATAGACATAATTATAGTGATTGACAAAATTTTTGTGGATCAGCTGCTGGAAACAGGATTGGATCCATCATCTTGACGCAATAATTCTGGATTTAGCTGCCTTTCATACATAAAAAATGGTTATACATACAGTCCGTTGATATAAGTTATATCTTAATTTCCACCTAGGACACCTACATAGCCCTGCGCGCGCTGATCGAGTTCACGAACCGCAAGCGCCTGCGAGACGTGTCGTCGCTGACGGTGAGTGTGGACGCCGTAGCGCTGGCGGGCGAGACGCGCACGCTGCACGTCAAGAACGACAACCTCGCCGTCATGCAGTTTATTGACGTGAGTCTTATACAATTACCTCTAAATGCGGACAAATGCCTAGTTTGGAGGTCAACGCCCGTCCTAATTTCTTAATGTAGAATTTGTTTATAAATTTAATTTGATTTGAATATTGCTGGATATAGGCTTTTTATATTTAAGCTTCACATAGATCGATCATTTGCTTTTCAAGTCCAGCGGATTCCCGCGGGCGATCATTATCAGCCGAAAGATAAGGGCCCAGAAAGCTCAGCTGTAATTTTGGCTCGGTCACAATCTGATTAATTAGACAGTAATCTTTAGACTATGATTTAAAAGTCCTGAAAACCTTTATCTTCCTCCTGGTACAGTCAGCAATATGGCAATATTTAGCTATGAGCCTACACATTACATTTTATTACGCTTTTAGTGGACTTTTACCGTAATTATACCTCTTTTTAACTTGTACTATCGCGCGATTCGCTACATCGCTCGTGTTAAAATCTCGACTTTTTATGCTCAACACGAAATGTACTATTTCTCTAACAAAATAATGTTATAAAACATTTTTTTTCTATTACGATACAGGGCAAATCCAAGAAGGAAATATCATCAAGAAGTTTCCATCAATATTTTTCTGTAATGGAAAGCTGCAGCGTGGCAACGCCCGTTTTAGCGCATGACACATAAAAAAACAAACTTCTCGTAGACGCCATCTTGGATTTTGCTTTTGACCCTCATTTTCGTTATTAGCGACTCCAAAAACGAAGACAACAACGCCTATGACAAAAAACTAACTGGCTAGGTGTTACGAAATAATAAATGAGTTGTATGTCAACCCCCAGATCCCGGAAGCGTGGGGCACGGTGAAGGTGACGGCCCGCGGCGCCGGCTACGCCATCCTGCAGATGTCGGTGCAGTACAACGTGGACATCGCGCGCTTCCAGACGCCGCCCCCGCTCAACTGCTTCTCGCTGCTGTCCTCGCACCACTTCTACGGCAGGAACCAGTCGCACATCGAGTTCCAGGGCTGCGCCAGGTAACACACACGTTTATGCAAAGACAAATACTCCAAACTCATTCGTGATGTTTTTCAAAAAAGCCAGGAGAGCATCACACATGACCGACGCGGCTTGTGTATATGACCAGATATAATTTGCGTACATTAATTATGTTATACAAAGACATTCTCTAGGGATATTGATAAATTAAGTAAAAACCAATAACCAAAGAGACTACAAGACGAACGGCGATGCGCCATCGATACATGGAGAACATCCCACCCATACGCATTAAACGTTTTGGAAATACTTTCATTATGCGTACAGCTAAGGAGTGGAATTCCAACCCGGAGTCTACGTTCCCCGATAGCTACCTCGGGGTCTTTAGGTCAAGAGTGAATAGATTACTTCTAGGCAAGCGTGCTTCACCGTCGATCACATCATCGTCATAGACTAATATATATAAGACTGAGAATCATCGTTTACCATCAGGTAAGATAGTAGTCAACGACCCGATCGGGCGAGCCTAAATATATTAAAAAATAAATAGAATACTGTTTTTTTATGGCTCGTGATTCTAAAAATTGAAAGCACATCTGCTAAATCGTCCTAGTTCCGACGGCTAGGTTCACGCAATCTTATAACTTGTAACGTATTTCGTCTGTGATTTTTCAAAACCATCCCTAAGACGATCTGTGCCGACTTGCACAAATTAATTAATTAATAAGCTGGCCCCCCTTTATGTATACGCTAGAGGTCAACCAACACTTGTCTTCAGTATCGTGAAGTCACGTTACTTTCTGAGGCATTTCCGTTTGATGACGTAATGTTTCTAGAGATACAGGTGACTTTTATATTTACCCTACCGACCCGCCCCGGCTTCGTCTCATCAAAGTCGTTGCGTGGTTTAGATTAAGTATGCGGAGAAACAGACAAGAGGCATACAGTGACTTTGTTTTATACTATTTAGAGATACCTATATAACCTTTCTCTTTTCAGCTGGACCCTCCAGTCGGAATCCCCGCGCTCCGGCATGGCCGTCCTGGAAGTGGGCGTGCCGACGGGCTACATGATCCAGCAACAGAAGCTGGACGCCTACGTGCTGAGTCGCCGAGTGCCTACACTGCAGCGCGCCAAGTATCTGCCTACCAAGATACTCTTCTACTTCGACTATGTAAGTTTCATCTACATACCACCTAGAAACCTCAGGAACACCTGCCCCACCTGGACGTGAATTGCAATGGCCTATGGAAAGCACTCAATCGGTAGGCCGCTACGAACATAATTTGGCGAAATGGGGTTTTATAGACCCATCTGAGTCACAATGTGTGTGCGGTGCACCTGCATTCACAAGAGTTTTGTTGAATTTTGCTAGTTATAATTAAAATTTAGATGAGTAAAGTTTTATTTTATATTAGTTTAGAAGATTTTAACAGTGTTAGAAGTTTTTTTTGTTATTTATGATGGGTTTGCTCTTGCTTCTAGTCTAGGTCAGAGGTGACACAGACAGAGTCGACGATGGAGCGAGCTTACCCAGAAGAAGCCTGTTCACTCTAACTTTGAAGAGATTGTTTATAATTATTATACATTTATGTAAAATCTGATTTTATAGATTATGATTTTAACCACTCTATTGTATTCGGTTCAACGCAACCTGTAAAATAGTGTGTATAAGTAAAATAAATAAATCATTTTTTTACCGAGTAGTAGTAGTTGATGATAATTTTGTAAACGCACTCGAAAATCCTAGTGTGGGGCAAAGTATGATAAAAAAAATAAAAAAATTTGAGGGTTTTTTTATGTCAGCGCATACAGCATGATGCTCGAGCAGCATGTTAATAATTCTGTGATCTGTCTGAACTGACCCTATATCTTCACACTTCTTACTGCACTCAGCTACTTGGTTAAAATAAGTACCAAATGAGCGAATAGACAAAGCTCGACAGATTTTTCTACTTATCAACTTGGAAATCAACCTATTATTATTCCAAAAATTAGTCGGTCCTCAAAAACTTTAGCAGCTACTTAATTTAGCATTTTTTTAAACAGCATAATTCACTTTTTTGGAACTGTTCCACATCAAAACACTATATCCATAGCTTGCTCGCCTTGTTAGGGGCTCTGCCGGATATGGGGATACCCAGACAATGCCGCGATGTACTAATTTATAACATGTTTAAACAGTTGTCTCAAGAGCCGACGTGCGTGAACTTCACGATCGAGCGCTGGTTCCCGGTGGCCAACATGTCAAGATACCTGCCCATGCGCGTTTACGACTATTACGCACCTGGTAAGTACGATTCTTTTGCTTTGTGGCCTTGTGATAATTCTAGATAGAAATGAAAATGAGGGCTGATTGTCCTTGAATGAGCCTGTATGGCTACTAAGTAACCTAGCTAGGGGATCAGATCGTGAAATTGTGTTGTTACCTATTCATCACTGATGTAAACTATTCCTAAGTTGTCATCCTACTTTGTAACAGACTGTACAACTTTTTTATGAAATACATAAAATTAAATTAAATAAGAGAAGAAAGTGCACTTATGTTCCAAGAACAACATACTGCAAACACTCATGAAATTAAAATAAGTGAATCACAATACTTCTGCATGTACCTACTTGCTTTATATTTTTCTGTGATTTTAATCTGTTCAACGTGAGAAGCACATGAACGGTCGATTTGGCGACGCTTGGGGGAAGCCGATTTCTCCAGCAATGTACGTTTTTCAGATGCAATAATGATGATTATGCTTAATTTATTAATACAATGGTCGACAGTTTAATAATAAATATTTGCCTATCAGAACTTAGCTTCCAGAACACCTTGCTGACTGGCTAAATTTGTTTAACAAAATCTATGTAAAGTTCTTGTCGATACAAGAGGAAGCTCGCCGAATGCATAACTTCCTTTTTTTAAAGTTAGTTAAAAAGAAAGATCCTGACAGTAAAATTGATTGATCTTGAAGCCATTATCATCATCATCATTTCAGCTAAAAGACGTCCACTGCGGAACATAGGCCTCCCCCAAGCGTCGCCACACTGTTCGGTCCCGTGCGTTTCGCATCCACCGCACTCCCGTTGCCTTGGCCGGGTCGCTGCTCCACTTATAGGGAGGCCTTCCAACGCTGCGTCTTCCGGTACGCGATCGCCACTTTTCGGACCCTACGTTTTGCGAGCAATGTGCCCTGCCCACTGCCACTTAAGTTTGGCAATTCTTCGGACTATGTCGATAACTTTGGTTTCCTTCATTTCTGATTCGATCACGCAAGGAAACGCCGAGCATAGCCCTGTCCATTGCCCTTTGTGTTACTTTAAGCCTTCTGATGAGGCTCATTTGTGAGCGACCACATATCTGTCCCGAAAGAGAACCATTATATTTATAACTATTTCCTCAACAGAACGCTTCAACGAGAGCATATTCGACGCGCTACCGACCTACCTCCTCAACATTTGCGAAGTGTGCGGCTCCTCGCAGTGTCCCTACTGCGCCATCTACAACGGCGCCATGCGCACTACTGTCATCACACCAGTCTTCCTGTTGGCCTTAGTCTTCGTTCTAACCGTCGTACAGTACTTGCGACCGCAAATGAACCTCTACGGCCTCGTATAGGTATGTTTTGTAAGCAATCGATTTTTGTAAAGGAGTTTAGGTAAATAGAATACCAAAAGATTGTGGTTTGGTTGCAGAATGACTCGTCTTAGGTAAGTATGTTCGTGGATGCGTTTAATCATTGCCCAGTGAAAAGAAATCGTCGCTGTTTCATTGTGGTATACACACGCATAACAGCAGGTCTGAAACTAACGCCATATTTTCGGTCACAAAAAGTGCTAGTAGAGCGTATGTTTTTAGTAAGGAATTTTTGAAACTCCATAAAGAGTCTTATCGTCTCGCTCTCTCGTTTTATGACCGTGACTGCCAAGAAAGATGGAGTTTATTATTGATACGCCCAACTACCAGTGGCAAATTGATTGTAGGATATTTTTTGTATACCTAACTGAGTCATTCTGCAAATCAGCCATTTTACAATTGCAACAAGCTAGGAATGTAGGTAGTATGTATACAATTTATTGAATAACAAATTCCTACTGCAATCACAGAAAATGACATTAGTTTATAATAATCCGTATTAATTATACGCAAAAAAGAATAACTGTATCAGTGATCTATGAATGTTTAAACTAATACCAGCATTCATCGGCTTTAGAATTCAATCTTAAGAGGAAACGGGGACAGAGAGCGCCGACTGAATTTCCTAAGTAAAAAGTCATTTTACTAAGGAAATTCAGTCGGCGCTCTCTGCCAATATTTCCTCTTAAGTTGCTAAAACGCAACTATTTTTACACTAAATCAGATAAGGAAATCCTAAAAATAGAGGATTTATATTTTTCTTATGATTAAAAATTAAAATCTATTGAGACAATTGGCACCCACATTTAGGGCGATTTCGAACTCATTAGCAAACTATAACACAACTTTCACTATGGAACATCATAAAAACATGAAAAGGCAGCTGTCCATAGTAAAAGTTGATTCTATTCATGAGAACTTTCACGCCCTGACGTCCTGAACTAAAATTCATCATTGACAAATCGCCTTGTGCAGCTGAAATCTGCTATGTTCAGATTATATATGATCTAGTATCGTATTTTGTGGCCTACTAACCACCGTTTAGAAATTAGTTTATATTTGTATATTATAATGAAAAGACAAACCTTAAACACGTAAATAAAAGATACAGAATATCTTTATACGCAGCTAATTTACTTTTTAAGGATAATTCTTGGCATATCTACATAAACAACTGCCTTAAAAGACTATAAGGAAAAACAAGTTGAAAATTCATATCCTAACACAGTAAATTTCCTTGTTTCTTTTGTATTGATGTATTATAAATCATATATGTAAGCTTGTTACCAATAAGGCCTTTTCTCATTCCTTGTATAAATACTATAGCAGGTAAATACGAAAGGTATTTGGCTAATCGCCATTGACCTGGTACAAGTTGGTACCTATACTTAGCCAGGAAATTTCAATTTCCTGGCCTAACTGACTTTATGAACTTGGGAACCCATTCCTTGACGAAATATGTTTAAGGGAACCCTTTCCAACCATGATTCCTTTCTCCATTCCATGATTTAGTATTAGTTAAGAAGTGTTCATCGTAGTTTTAGTGTTAAAATAGACATGTATCGTGGTGTCACTTGCATCTCGAAGTGCATACCTCTGGCACTGATATAAGTTTTACGAGAAAGAAAAATGTAACTCAAATATTTCTAAAGATAAGCGTCAGCAGAACATCTTCATAGAGAAATCAGTAGAGAAAGGGAAATAAACACATTACCCTCTTTCGGCGGTCGGGTAAAAAGTCAGTTAATACGGAACATCAACTGTACAGTCAATCTGATTTCGAATGCCATAAGCAACGCGATGCATGTCTACATTCAACAAATCCACTTTTTGTAGTGTTTGTATTAAAAAATATGTATTGTATGATTTATTTGCCCTAAGAACAATCTGTTTATAATGTGAAATCTCTCTTGGCGTAATTTTAACGAATCTCAGTTTTATGCCCGGTTGCTATGCTCCTGGATGCTGTCAGCATTTTATTTTACCTTTATATTTTTCTTATAATTTTACCTGATTTTAGTTCTATGTTTTGTACAAACTAATCCGTAATCTGTAATCATACATATCGAAATCTACAACTTATTTGGATCAATTCGGAAAGAGAAAATTTTGTGATGATAAAATAGCATAAAATGCATCCTTGCCTTGATTCGAATATTTTTATATGAAGGCAAAGTGCAGTAATCGTATGTAAATATTATAGTTTAAGTCTATGTAGTAATTGAAAAGGAAAGTGCAGTTGGTAAGAGTGACATCTAAAAAAAAATAAAAAAAGTTTTGCAAAAAAATATTTTGATAATCTAGTTATGTTGACTTGGTTGATCATTCATCATTTATTATTATTTCCTTTGGGGAATTAAAAGAACCGCAGATAATTTTGTGAGGCGAAGTGCTTATAACTTCCTTCATAATTAAGATAAAGATGCTAATTTACTGGCAATATGCAACCAATTGTCCGGTGGACATAGATTTATCAGATGTATAAAGTAATTATTCCAACTGCACACTACAAATAAACATCTAAGCAATAACATAATATCAAAAACGTCAATCATAATGCCTTATTAACAAATTATCAGAAGACAATATGAGAAAATAAAAATTATTGGAAATATTTTAATGAAAATTATACATTGATTTGTAATTAAATGAATTAATTAGTAGTATAGGTTTTAGTATTGTGGTAACTAAGAGTACCTATTTATTTCTATGTTTATGTATTGTAGTGCCACATTCATCAAATATATTTGATAGCATTTAGGTATTATGACATTGTGTACAAAAATGTCCCGTCCAAAATGGCCAACAAAAATAAAATAATTCTAACTATATGAAAAAAAAGAATCTCATGTCTATAAGTAAATGTGAGCAAGTTACTTAAGTAGTTTCCGTCCAAATTACCAATGACTGATTTTTTTACTTTATGTATTGTGTGTAATATCTTCCTAAGTTGTTACAAAGCTTCTCTGTAGACTAGGAGAGTGGTTTATTGTCATAGATCTATTTCCAAATAAAAACTTATGAAAATATTTGTATGTTTTATTATTTTGTCCTGGTGTAAATGCATGTGACATCCACCAACCCGCACTGGGCCCGCGTGGTGGATTACGGCCCATTCCCTCTCACAGAGAAGAGGCCTGTGTCCCCGCAGTGGGAACATTAATAGGCTGATGATGTGTGATGTGTGTAAATGCACTGCCCAAACTTATTCATCTATATGTCGTGGTCGCTCAGTGGCTAAGGCTTTTTTATTATTTAGAATATACACATACTACACATCTATTTTTAGGGTTCCGTACCCAAAGGGTAAAGACGGGACCCTATTACTAAGACTCCACTGTCCGTCTTGTCTGTCTGTCACCAGGCTGTATCTCATGAACCGTGATAGCTAGACAGTTGAAATTTTCACAGATGATGCATTTCTGTTGCGGCTATAACAACAAATACTAAAAACAGAATAACTAACTAAACATTTAAGTGCCCTACTTACCTTACCTACTTTAAGTCCCATACAACAAACGTGATATTTTTGCCGTTTTTGCGATATTGGTACGGAACCCTTCATGCGCGAGTCCGACTCGCACTTCGCCGGTTTTTTTTTATTGTTGTTTAGTCTCAAGTTTTCTTTTTACAAGCTTTTGTTTAACTTGCAAATTTGCAATGTGTTCGGGTCAAATCTTGCTACTGAATTTTAAAGCAGTTATCCCCCACCAATTAAAATGAAATTTCGCATACACGTTTAGTTTGGATGACAATGCATGGTTAGCTAAGTGACGTCATTCTAAATCCAATATGGCGGACGCCCAAAGATGGCGGACTCGTTATTTTTTCTGCACTGCCATGATAAGGGTATCATATGAAAAGGGTTTGCTGAGAAGAATACCTACATAAAAGATTGTTTAAAAAAAATGGTTTTTTAATAAATAATTGTATTTCTTATGTTTATGGTGTGTGCTCTGTCTTATCGGCCTTGTGTCAAATAAATATGATTTCTGTTTTCTGCTTAACATGCACTGCGGTTTTTATTCGCACGTTTTTTTTCCGCCCATACTGCGACGTATGCAATTGTATGAAGCTGCACGCATTGCGGCAAAAAATCGCGCAGAAATAATACCGCAAGAAAGCCGTGTTTTGCCACATAGTCCACCGCACCGCGGCACGGTTTAAATTCGCGCGAATGTTTTGAGCTGTATGAAGAGGTAGAAAGAGACAAAAATCGCGCAGCATTTTATCCGCAGTGCGTGGTAATTATGATTCAGTACGACAAAGACAAGATATTTTATTTCAATTAGGCCACCAAGCGGCACTTTTGAACGTTACATTAAAATTTACAAGGAATGAAAATCGGCCAAGTGCGAGTCGGACTCGCGCACGAAGGGTTCCGTACCATTATGGCAAAAAAACCGCAAAAATATCACGTTTGTTGTATGGGAGCCCCACTTAAATATTTAATTTATTTTGTTTTTGGTATTTGTTGTTATAGCGGCAACAGAAATACATCATCTGTGAAAATTTCAGCTGTCTAGCTATCACGGTTCATAAGATACAGCCTGGTGACAGACAGACGACAGGCGGACAGACAGACAGACGGATCGCGGAGTCTTAGTAATAGGGTCCTGTTTTTACCCTTTGGGTACGGAACCCTAAAAATTTATTCTACCATGCATTCGGAAAGTAGCTTGTTATGGAGAAGAATGCACAAGAAACTCCATACTTACTCTTTTAAAAAAAAAGTTTTTTTTACAATATTTAGGTACATAAGTACATACATTACGCGGACAAAAATAACTACGCACAAATAAAATCAGCGTGGCTAAAAACCGCAATGCGTGTTAAGCCTGTAATACCACGCCTCTCGTGCTTGAGGTCGTGGGTTCAATCCGAGCAAATACTAATGTGATTTTTCAATTCATATGTACTTTCTAAATTTATCTTGGACATTCCTGACAACGGGGTGAAGGAAAACATTGTGAGGAAATCTGGACTTATAGTCAGTTTATTTTATCTTAGAGCTCCGTTGATGTAATTGCTGCGAGGCGTTCCAGTATGAGGATAAACGAATAAATAAATAAATCTTTGATCAATTGAACTCTAAAAAGATTCATTTTGTATCAAATAAATGCATGCTGTGTCTATCGCATTTTATTGTACACTTAGTTTATATTTTTGCTTGTTTTATTAGGTTAATATAAGTGAACAATTGTAGATAGGACAATTTTTTTTTTTTTTCAATTTTTATCATGCGATCGGCTTTCTAAGCCATTAGCAGATGGGATGTGCGCGTGATTGTCAATTGAGGTTTGTCCTCCCAGCGGAGGAAACCACCCCTTCATTATTTACTTGCTTTATTTAACAAGGTCCCATAAATATTGGCGCTCAAGCCTTCTGTTGTCTAGTGGCGCATTTAGAGCGGTGGCTAAGCTGTTATTGTGCGACACTATACGGCTTTTGTATCTCATTGTTTTGAGCTCAATTTCCTCTTTTACAGTTGGTATTTGGAAATGCTCGTGGAGTTCGCTGGTTCTAAGAAACCAGGGTGCATCTGATATGTTTCTCAGCACTTTGTTCTGAAACCGCTGCAAAATTTCCACATTGCTATTTTTTGCTGATCCCCACAGTTCAATACCATATGACCAGACGGGTAGGACCAATACTGCTTTGTAGATAAGGAGTTTGTTCTCCAGAGACACGTGTGAGTTCCTCCCCAAGAGCCAATAAAGTTTTCTGTAGAGTATGTCCAGTTCATCACGCTTCTTTCCTATATGTGCTCTCCATGTCTGTTTCCTGTCTAAGTGCATGCCGAGATATTTTGCAGTTTCGTTATGAGGCAGCACGTCATTGCCAAGTTTGACAGGGGGGCAGTTTTGCTTTCTTAGAGTGAACGTCACATGCGTTGATTTATTGGCACTCGCCTTAATGCGCCACTTGCCCATCCATTCATCCACTTTGTCGAGGGGTTCTTGTAGTATAGCAGAAGCCACATGAGGATCCTTATCACTGCAAAGGGCAGCAGTGTCACCTGCATAGGTTGCGGAAACTACGTGTTTAGACGTGGGTATATCTGCAGTGTAAATAAAATATAAGGTTGGGCCCAGCACTGAACCTTGGGGTACACCTGCTGTTATATTGTAGAATTTTGAGTAGTCGTCGTTCACTCTTACTCGAAATATTCTATTCTCCAAGTATGATTTCAGAAGAGAGTATAAGTTGTGAGGCAGCTGACTCTTCATTTTAAACAACAACCCCTGATGCCAAACCTTATCAAAAGCCTGTTGTACGTCAAGAAACACGGCAGAGCAGTACTGTTTCTTTTCTAGTGCTTCTCTTATAGAGTTAACTACTCTGTGTATCTGTTCCACAGTGGAGTGACCGGCTCTGAATCCAAACTGATGTGGTGGTATAATGTTGTTTTCATGCAGAATTTGTCTCAACCGCCGTGAAACAAGCTTTTCACATAATTTTGAAATTAAAGGCAGCAGACTTATGGGCCTATAAGACGCTACTTGGTGTGGTGGCTTGCCCGCTTTAGTTATCATGATTATTTCGGATATCTGCCACACCTTTGGCTAATATCCTGTTCTTAAAATGCCATTAAAGAGCTGGGTAATAAATACTACGCCTTTTTTGGGAACTTGTCGTAAGATCTCTGCTGTCACCAAGCAGAAACCTGGTGCTTTTCTAAGTTGCAATTTTCTTATCTCCCTCTGAACTTCTCGAGGTGAGCAGCTAGGCAATGGGAGACTGAGCTGTAGGTCTGCTTCCAGATAGTCCTGGATTTCATCGGTACCTGCGTTACTGTGATTTGGAGTGAAAACTTCAGCTAAAAAGTAGGCAAAAGCCTCGGCACGTTCTTTGTCAGTTTAGCCCAAGTGTTATTTTGTAGTTTAATAGGGATTTTGGCCAGTTGGGGTGCTGTTTTACTATCTTTTACAGGTTTCCACAGTGAGTATTCGTTTTTAGCTGAGGTATTCAAGTTCTCTAGTTTATTCTTAATTGTTTCATTCTCAATCTCTTTTAGGTACTGTTTTAACTCGGTGGCTGCCTTATTGAAAGCTTTTTTGTCCGAAGAATGGCGGGTGTTATGCCAAACTCTTCTTAGCCTTCTTTTTTCTAGAACCTTCGTTTTAACCTCTTAGGTGGTGTTTTTGGTACCGGATTGGCAATGTGTCTCTGGTGTACATTTCCACGATGCAGTTTGTATTAACTGAGTAATATACACAGCTGCTGCTTCAATGTCCGCATTTGTTTTCAGAGCTACCTTCAAATTTACGTTGTCCTCGATATAGTCTCTGAATGCCTCCCAGTCTGTCTTGTTATTACAGAGATACTGCTTCATCGGTCTTTCAATTAGATACGTACTTATGGTAGCTATCACTGGGGTATGATCTGAGCTACTATCTTGGCAAGTTTCTACACCCATGTATAAGTTGGAAAGTCCCTTCTATACGAAGAAGTCCAGCAAGTCAGGTATTTTGTTCGGATCTGTCGGCCAGTACGAAGGTTCTCCTGTGCTCAGGGTATATATGTTGCTATCATTTAGGCTCCTTTTCAGCCCTCTTCCTTTGGGTAGAGTCAGTCGCGATCCGACTATCTACTACGATCGAACTAGTGTGCTTAGCGTTCCAGTCTCCTCCACACAAGAATCTTTGTCCTAGAGTTTCAAACTAGTCCGAAAATCTTTCTGCTTTTGTTGCATGCCTGGGTGGGCAGTATACCGCTGATAGGACCAGCGAACCTTGCTTATCGTGCACAATTATAGAAGTTGCTTGTAATAATTGGTCAGTTTTATATTCCTGAAGTACTTCATGCTTTAGGTGCTTTCTTACAATTATTGCGGTTCCTGCGTGCGCTGTTCCGTCTGGATGTTGTGTGGAGTATGTACAATAGTCCTTAATCGAAAATATATGACTTGAGGTTAGGTGCGCTTCAGATATAAGCAACACGTCATTTTTTTCAAGATCAAGGAGTATTTCCACGTCATGTTTGTGTTTTATAAGTCCATTAACGTTCCTCGTCGCCAATAAATAAATAAATAAACTAAGCACACTGGTGATTTAACAGAGAATAGTCATGATAGAAAGAGTATTAAACCTTATCAAAAGACTAGCTGACCACCGCGGCATCGCCCCCGTCTACTAGCTACCTACCTACAGAGTATGTAACACTATGTTTACCTACATATCCTATTCTATCCGACCATGCGACCAATTACTCATGTATACTGCGTTAAGTGCGCTACCACGGGCAGATAGCGCAGTTATGTGGGACTCCAACCCACTAAACCTCCACGGTGTCCTCCTGTGCCGCTTATGGCGGGAACACGGGCACGCGTTAGCTAGCACTCGTCAGTGAACCCGCAGCGGCTGTCCGACACCGGACCCTCCTCTGGGGAGTACCCCCCATCACCGGCGCACCAGAACACATAGCACGCCATGACCACCCCAGGAACCAAACCATCATTTGGGTGCCAGGGGACCCCGTGTATGGCACCCTAGGTCCCCTTGGACAGTGGCTCCGCCACCTACCACTTTTTGGCCACAGGGGATAGGGAGAGCGGCCAACGCTATAACGACATTCCTCCTCCCCTGCGGCCCCACCGCGTCCGTCATCAGACAGTGGTGACCCCGTTCAGGCCGAGGAAGGTAGAAAGAGAGCGGCCTGCCTCAGTTGCAATGTCACCCAAGCGGCACCGCAACCTACTAGTTGGCCGCTACGTCGTCGGCTTGTCTACAAAAGCCCTGATGAGCAGTCCCTCCTCGGGTTCCTCTTCACTTCACAGTGGATATCCAAACCACAGCTACTGAGCCTTCCCGCCTCGACAATGCAGGAACCCACCAGGGAGGACCCTACCTACCTACCAATTAGTTTTTTTTCTAAAACCATCTTTGCATTATTGCCTTTCTAATGAAACCATTTTGGGGTCACATCGGTTGGATGGGTTCAAAGTCTATAATGGACAAAGGTAGAAACATTTTTTGTGTGTTATATATTAGGATAAATTATTTGACCCAAAATGTCTTTTTGTAGCTAATTTAAGAGATATATATATAGAGTTGTGGAGTTTTTTTTGTTTAGATCTACTAAAAACCATTATCTTTGTATGGTACTTTCGTATATTTAGCCACTTCACCAGCACACGCGGATAAAGCAGGTCAATAGGGCTTTGTCTTCAGACTTATTTTACAAATATCAATATTTAAGGTCAACCAAGAACTTTAGCATAATGCTTTAAAGCCTACCTCATGAATGTGGCTAGCATATACAAAAAGAATTTTTCAAATCTCACTGGTAGGTCCAGAGATTAGCAGGCTCAAACAAAAAAACAATCAAACTCATCCACATTATTATATTAGATGCCAATATTTATGACAATGAATCTGATGTAACATGAGGTAATAATTCCACAGGCCAATCATCTGCATTCCATCATCTATGCAGTCACAACAATAAGGAAATGTTTACAAACACAGTTCATTTTAACAATTTATTAATTTTTTACATCACTATACGTACATATCAATAAAATTATTGATCATAAATACTTATCAATAACTGGACTAGTACAATGCTACTGCCTCTTTTTTACTTGTTTAGCTTTAGCACTTGAGGCTTTGGCCGCAGCACCACCACTGAACAATGAAGTGAACATCTCTGACATTTCAGGCATTTCCGACATCTTTGCCAAGTTGCTTATTTGTTTCAAATCCTCCTTTGTCTCAGGGTCATTCATCATTTTAGGCAAAATCATGATAAACAGAAGTGGCAGAACCATCATGATAACCATTGGGTTGAACAAGAAATCTGTTAATCGCCATTGCTCCCTAACCTGGAAATATCTGAATTTCGAAAGAGCCTTGAGCCTCAATGGGTATGGCACCTGGATAACTTGTGATGTCTGTATATAGTTCACTTTCCTGGCTCTGTACTTGCCCTTGGAGTTGATCTCTACTCTGACCGGCTCGTACACGTAGTCAGGGTGTATAATTTCAACAACGTACGAGCCCGAGGGTACATTGTGTATGACGAATGTTCCGTCTTCTCTGATGAAGCCTATGTATTCACCACCATTTACATGGATCCGTGTTTCAACTTGCCATGGCCCTAAGTCTAGATCTTCGGGTGAAAACACTTTACCCTCGATTGAATATCTGCCGTTTCCAACTTCCTCCTCTGGGATATTGACTGCAGACAGTACGTATGAAAATGTACACACTGTGAGGAGGATTGAAAGAAGTTGCTTCATTTTTAAGTTTGGTGTAGTATGTTAAACTGATGTTAGTCTTTATTTTAATTCCGCATTAATTAAATAGTCACGATCGATTTCAATTCACACAAAAATTGCATGCAATTAATTCCGTCAGCCGTCAGGTGATGATAGAAAGCAAAGCAGGAAAGCACAGATAAAAAAAGAAGACTTTGACAAGTTGTCAGTGTCACACAATTTGTAATGTCACTGCTAGGACAAGCCATTTTTTTGCTGCTTGAAACCTGTAGCTTTATTTTCTGCTTTTTTAATATTGTTGAAATAGAAAAGTTGAAATCTAATACCTTACTATATTGATTATTATTTAATGAATTTATTTGCATTTTGGACCACATTTTCTCCAATTTTCACATAACATCAGTACCATAGACACAACAACGAAGGCAAAAACCGGTTTTAAGTTATCGATTTTAAATAAACGACCAATCACTATTTTTGTTATTTGTCTATGATTTTTTGTAAACAATATTGTTTGATTGAACATGTGCATCTCGTGTTTATTTTATTAGTCAACTTCATTTAATTTAGACATGCTTTTTACAGTATAAAATCGCAAAACTCACAATGTCCGGATACTTGGAGATAAAGTATCCGTTCAAATCCAATTTGGGCTTAAATCCTTTCAAGGTAAGTTTCGCAAAGTGTAATTAATTCATTGGGATGTATCACAACATTGTGACACTGATTATTTTTGTTATTGTCAGTCGTGGAAAAGACAATGGTGTATTTTGAGACCGAGTCCGACGTGTTCCGGGGCCTCACTGGCGGTGTACTGCAGCGAGGCAGGTGCTGCAGCGGGCTCGGTGGAGCTACCGTTGGGTTGCGTGGTGAAAAGAGCCAAATCGCGCACGCGGCCGTTCGCCTTCGCCGTGTTTACTGTTGACGACCCGCGAAAGCCCCGCATATTGCTTGCTGCACAATCTCTTCATGACACACAAGTTTGGATGGATAAAATCCGAGCTTTGTTAAATGGGAACAAATTATTAGGTGAGTGTCTACCTTCATTATTGTTCATTTTGTGCATGTGGTCAAAGTCCAAAGGGACCTTGCAGTGTTTAACTTTTTTTAACTTATTTGACTAACATTGGTGCTGTATGTTTTGTGTTGACATTGATTGTTTTGATAACTAAATGTGTATTTATACGCAAATAAGTTCAATTAATTGAGTGAGAATAAGGAAGATATGTTATCAAATTATCCCATTTGCCCAAATTATGCAGTATAATGTTGTGAAAATTATCTTCCAAAATGTCTTCCTTATATGACTCATTACAATCTTTCATCATTGTGAGATATGACCACCCAAAAAATACTTGATGTATCAACTAAATTAAATACCTACATACTAATACCTAATGATAAATAAGAAATTAAGTTATCCCCATCTTCAGTCAAACAAACACAACTTCAAAAGCATAAATATTTTACCCGTTACACACTATTGTAATGTGCTTTCCAACCCATTCCAGAATAAGTATTAAAAACATTCTCAACATCAGTATGTATGTGTGTGATCTAGATTTACTGTGTACTTAGGAAACCTGCAAATTGTTCACATGTAACCAACCCTTTGCTTATCTAAGCAAAACTGCATTGATAAAATAAATATTCTCTAATGTTACCTACATTATAGAATATTTATCAATTCAGTGAAAAATTTAATCTTTCCTAGACCTTGTTTGATTGTAAAATTCATTAGCAACATATCTTGTTCTAGCAAATAACAAATATTCAAGCCATTTGGAATTATACATTGTATTTAATAACAATTATAAAATAATAAAAAAATGGCCAAGTGTGTGTCGGACTTCACGCAATTTAGGGTTCCTTACCAATTTATCAATATATTGCTATTTGTTAGTAATCTAAATGATAAATATTTTCGCCAAATTTTAAGTTAATAGGTTAAAGGGAAGTTAAAAAATTCTTCAAAACAAAATATGTGACAGATGATGGACACGTGATTGACAGCAATAGGGTACGTACCCAAAAAATTTGTAGAATAGTGGAGCAGGATGTATTATGATAACAAAACTATCTTCTGCTACCATGATATTTAAATAAGGAATCTCAGTTTTCATTGATGAATTTTTGAGCTTGAAGTATTTTAAAAGAAGTTGGCCTTTCTTCTGGTCTGTCCCCAGTTGTGTTGGAATGCCGTGTCATGGAATTATGAGAGTAACCATGAGTTTTTGGAAGCAAAATTAATGTGAAATATTGTCAAACACATGTCATCTGCTGTAATTGGTTGAATGTATTTTCAGTCACAGCCACTTATGACTGCTTGACAATTTGTCACATTAATTTTGCACCTGAAACCCGGCGTAAAGGTACGGAGATTGCACCTGTGTTTGTGTGGGAATATATTGAGGAATCTTGGCCATAATTCCAATAAGATTGACCACCATGACTGAATCTGGTCCACATAATTATTTTAAAATAAAAGTCAACAACCCCTTAATCATATGGAGTCACACACAATGGAACCTTTGAATTGTGTAATAAAGTATATGTATTTGTGTATTGTATGCAGATGCACACAAGGTCGAACACCTTAAAATAGTAGATTCAATTTTATTTTATTCTGGGCATACAGTTGTTTGTTGATGAATCACATACCATTGATTGAAGTCCTTATAATTTTAACTTTTAAGAGTTTTAATGCCTTTTTAATGCCTCCTTTTAACAATTCTTAAACTTTCTACCACTTAAAATTTTGCCAAGTCAACTGCAACAAACAAAAGCGCATTTTTGAATGTCAAGGTTTTTTCTTTAACGGTACACTCTTGGCAGAGTGGTTGTGGTCATCATGTTGCAGTAAGTCTTCGGACTGGCATGATTTGTTTTACGATGCGATGTCATTCCTCTCTGTCGGCTGTCAAGATTAACTGATTCTTGTATTCCATTCGCTCAGGTAGATTTCCTTATTTTCAATAAGTCTTCTTTCAATGTAAGTAAAGTAACTAGTAAGGAAAAAGCAGTCAAAACAGTCACCAAATACTTAGTACTTAACTACCTACATAAACATCCATTTATTATTACGTCATCAAAATAAAATAAGGTCACTTTCATGCAGTTTGAATTCATATCACTCGCGCCAAATGTAGGCCCGTCCATGGCCTGAAATTTGCATCAACACCATTGACTTCACAACATTCAATGCAAATACGCACAAAACCCATTTAAAATTGTAATAACTACAGTAAGGTACCTTCCTGATGTAGCAAAGCAATTTAAATCGATAGGCGATATCGCGCAAGTATTAAAAAAAAAATGCCAGGTGCAAATCTATCGAATTGCATCCATGTGAACGTACTTGCTATTTCACTTTAAAAAAAACCGGCCAAGTGCGAGTCGGACTCGCGCACGAAGGGTCCCGTACCATTATCGCGTAAAACGGCAACAAAAACACGTGCCCCACTTAAATGTTTATTTTATTCTGTTTTTAGTATTTGTTGTTATAGCAGCAACAGAAATACATCGGTGAAAATTTTAACTGTCTAGCTATCACGGTTCATGAGATACAGCCTGGTGACAGACAGACAGACGGACTGCGGAGTCTTAGGCGCAGGCCACATAGAAATAGCGCGGACATATCCGCGCCCGACGCCATTTCTATGTAGCCTGCGCCTTAGTAATAGGTCCCGTTTTTACCCTTTGGGTACGGTACCCTAAAAAAAATGCTTATCAGTGTGATATAAATCGAATCACGTGAAGCCATCAGGACGAACAATGATCTATTAAGGTACATACAAACTGTGGCGAATCCCGAGCAATTTTACCTGCATTCATTCTTTGACTTATTACAATAAAACTGCAGTCAGCCAGAAAACAGGCGCGCAATATCCGATACTCATTGACATAATTATATATTACTTGCGTACCGATACAACTTGAAGTCCACTCAAATCTTGTTATAATTATTATATTTATGTATCTTGTAATTATAATATCTTTTATCAGCATATTTTTTAGTTTACTACCATTTGCCCGCGAAAAGTGTTTTATTATGCCAAGGGATCATTATACCGGGATGACAAGTATTCTGGGTTAATCCAATCCAGGTTAAAAATTTCATCCAAATCGTTCAGCCGTTTTTGCGTGATTGAAACACAAACACAAACTTGCATTTTTATCTATAAATGCATTACATTAAGAAATACTAGTAGCATCTATAAATGCATGTCATTAGTATATGAATTTTTTTTCGAATTTAAATGATGTTTTTTTTGTAATGTATTACTAACACTAGTTTATAAGTATTTACCCGACTGCCGAAGGAGGGTAATGTGTTTATCAGTCTATCTATGTATGTATGTATGTATGTTTGTTCCTATGTGGCGTTCCAGAGACCAAACGCCTTGGCCGATTTTGATGATTCGTACGTCAATCCATTTGTCTTAACCTTGCGAGTGTCACTGGCAACATTAAAATTACAAAATAGAAAAATGGCGGCTTTTGGGCGCCATATTGTGGGGGACCAATATTTTTTTTTCATCCAAACCCTTCGTGTGGGGTATCAAATTAAAGGGTTTTAAGAGGTGATTTCAAAATATATAATACTTATATCTTTAAATGTACCTAATTCGATTAAAAAAATGTTAACTAAAAAGTTATAAATAAAAAAGCTTAATGAATAAAATCAAAAAACCCGACTGCTTAAAAAGTGAACTAAAAAGACGTAAACAAGAAGAACATCATGCTGTGCAGTCGGAGGATACATCTGGTTTTGGTCAGCCAGCTCGCGAACATGTATTTATCCTAATGAATGGCTTTGTTGCTATCTGAGATTTTTTTTCTAATTGATATTTTTTAACCCTAAAGTACACATAAAGAAGGCCTTGTTGTATTAAGCCAGCCTTTTTAACTCTATTGTGTGCAAAGCTTAAATAAATAGATAAGAATGGATTGCAAGTGAGTTCACCTTCGATACGCCTCAGTGTGGGTTAAGCTTTAACTTCGCTTCTATTGTGGTACAAAACACACTGCATTTGAAGAAGAGACAGTGTGTAACATTTCAGTACAATTGAAATGGGCCAAGGTTTTGGCAAACCCATCACAGTTTGTACACTGCAAAGTATACTTAAATACAATAGGCCTCACCTTGACCACAGATAATATAATACTACAGTCTTGACGAAAACCATTTAGAGACAAAGACAACTTTTGAACACCATAATTATTGAGTCGTTTTTAGTTTAAAAGTTGTCTTTGTCTTAGCATTAAGAGACTATTCTTCAAGTCAGTTTTTACCTGAGGTACCTATAAAAACTCTTTGGTCTTTGGTTTTTCAAAATGATCTGGCTATTGAGGAATTTCCCTTCAGAAGAATTCTACTATCCTACTTAAATAATAAATGTGAAAGTTTGTATTTTTATTTATGCATTTATGCAGTAAGAGGGCTGTTATAACTTTGATAATCACGCAAAAACGGCTGAACGGATTTGGATGAAATTTTGCACACATATAGTTTATAACCTAGATTAACACGTAAGACATTTTCATCCCGATATAATGTTAATAAAACCTTCATGCGGACGAAGTCGCGGGCAGAAACTGTTACAAAATCAACAGACAATGTTATATTCAAAGATTTTATTGTTATTGGGCAAAACCATTTTACTCATTGTTGCTTTAATGAGTAATTACTTATTTTAGCAACAATGAGTATAATGTTTTGTTGTGAACACTTGTTCGATGTCAACATTCACTGGATACTTATTATATTAAACATTACATGAATTACCTGTTTTCCCCGAAGCGACAAGCAGAATTGACTTAATAGTACCTACACAAACATATCTTTTGTTTAAGTCCCTAAGGCCACTTACGCCTCCCTGGGTTATTTTACTAAAGCCGCGTTACTAGCTCTGCCAAAAAGGTATGGCATATTTGTTAATTATCCTCGTATTAGCAAATAACTCCGAGTTAAGTCTCTTAAATTAGATGTCATACATAATTGACCGAGTTAGCTACTAACTCAGAGTAAGTAATGCCGGCTGTACATTCTCGCGCGAGAGCCCGAGGAAACGGTGAGTTTTTAAACAAAATACCTCGTTTGTAGGGTTCCGTACCCAAAGGGTAAAAACGGGACCCTATTACTAAGACTTCGCGGTCCGTCTGTCTGTCTGTCTCCAGGCTGTATCTCATGAACCGTGATGCTACACAGTTGAAATTTTCACAGATGATGTATTTCTGTTGCCCCTATAACAACAAATACTAAAAACAGAATAAAATAAATATTTAAGTGGGGCTCCAACAAACGTCATTTTTTTGCCGTTTTTGCGATAATGGTACGGAACCCTTCGTGCGCGAGTCCGACTCGCTCTTGGCCGGTTTTTATTTTTTAACTATGTGTAACAATTCGTAGTGTGGGGAACTAGGAATTTCTTCCTGTATCGGGGATGCGTTTACAAACATATAAACTCACATACACAACACCCAGAGCCGGAACAACTATCTGTAGGTCATACAAATATTTGTTCCGTGCGGGAATCGAACCTGCGACATGCAGTGCAGCAGTCAATCGCTCAACCACTGCGCCAACCGTGCGCCCAAATTGAACTCAGTACTGAGAACAATGTACATGATCCTCGCGGGCTCTCGCGCGAGAATATACAGCCGCCATAAGATAACCCACAAGCGTTTCTTAGCGCGCAAATTTATTGCCAGCGACCGGGCACAAATACTGACTCCGGCTGCTGAGAAATTCCTGCAGCTGGATGTGCTGGGAATCTAACCCAGGATCTCATGCCTGTGCCCAGTCCCATGTGATAGGAACTTGACTACAAATCCAGACACCATTCTCCTACTGATAAATTCTTGATAATTAGTTCAAATAACACTGACCTGGGACCCTAGCCAGGACTTGATGTTCGGCAGCACCATTGGCGCCCGCTAAACTCATGAAATCATTACATTACTGCTGATTAAGTCTGGGTAATCTGTTACGTGTACATTGTATTGTATTGTATGATTGTTGTGTTAAATAATAAGTCTACTGTCTATGTCTCAACTCAATGTCATAAGCTCATTGACATAACATACATCACAGCATTGCCATACTAATTACATTTTCATTTGGCTGTTTGTTTAATATTTCTGAAGGGATTTTTGCATAAAAAAAACTTAGGGTTCCCTGTTGTTTACTATAGAACCCAAAAAAGCGTCGAAATTATACTTAATAGGAATTTGTAATTGTAATACGCCTAAAATATTGGCTACATGTTCATTGGAGTTTGCCAATAGATAGACAAGAACAGAAGAATGCGCTTAACCAAAACAAAAACGGGCTGTAAATTGCAGCATTTTTTTTGGAAACTATTTTTTTTGAACTGATATTATCTTATCGTGAGTGCATGTTTAACCATATTGACATAAAACATGTGTTATTTTTATCTCTTCTGATAACGGGCCAAATGTTCTTGTATTTTGATAAGTAATGTTCCAGCACTGGGCAAAGATTTTAATAAATGTTAATGGAAATGTCAAAATGTTATCTCGCTTTTTTCAATGCAAAACGCCCTTCACCTTCATGCTTCCTCATCTTTCAGACACGGAACCATTGCTCAAAGACTCATACTCGGTGAGCGTGGTAGCCACCGAGTTGTCACGCAAGTGCGGGCTGAATGCCGACACCGTGGTCACGCTGTCTTCGGGCGGAGTGATCGTGGCGCGGGCCCAGCTCGCCACCTTCATAGACTGGAAACATATCAGGGATGTTCGCCTGGCTGACGACGATAAGAACATGACTTGTGTTCTGAATGTTGATAGGTTTGTGTTTTGCTCATTTATTGTGATAGGCATTTATTTAGACAACGTGGAACAGATTAAATGCAAACCCTGAAAAGGGGACATTTTACTCATTATTATGTACCCAGGGTGGGGCAGATGGGGCAGCTTGCCCCACCCTGCACTCTGACTCGTAACTAAGTTTACTGTTCAAGAGCAAAAACTACTAGATGGGTACAGAAAGGCCCTTTCATTTAATATTTTTTATTATCTGCGTATACCGGTTCGAGGAGCGCTATTTATTTTTGCCACCCTGTGTCCCGACAGACTTGGTCCGCCTCTGAACATTCTACTATGTTTCGAGTTTACTTACTTTTGCCCCACTCCTAAGCAAATGCTGGATACGCCCATGACAACATTTATCAGTATCATAGAGAACCCTGAAATCACGAAAAAATTATGACCTCTTTTCAGGTTTTGCGTTTATTCTGATATACGATGTATTGGTAAGGCAGGATTAGCGATTTTTTGTCGCCACAATTTGGTCATAATAGACCATCGTTTTGGTTGTCACTCGCCACGCGGTCGACTATTTTCGGGAGCGGTCGTGTGCGCGAAACACTACGGCGGATTTAACCAATGAAACTAATCGCGATTAGTTAAACTAAACTCAGATTATGCAAATACAGCGTTCTGAGACCGCGGAGAAACGACCAATCAGAACGCTGTATTTGCATAAACTAAGTTTAGAAATCAGCCTTAAAAATGGTGTGTTTCTTGTATGATGAACGCGTATAAGTATAAGCAAACGTTCGGACGGCCGTATCTTTACGATTTAAATCTATGGTGATAGGATATGCTGCAAAATTAATTTATTGGCCTTTTACGGATTAAATGCATTCATGAATCTTATAATTATAAGATTATAAATTGGAATTAAAGCTCCTGTTTTATCCCAATTTATTTAGAGTTTGTATGCATATTCATCAGTACTTTCTCTTCTAAAAGATTGCCGAAGAAGTCATCTTGTGTGCAACAGACACCAAATTTGACGCGTTGATTCTTGGTTCAACTAACAGAAATCCAATAAACAAGTCAATAGAATAACGAACCACACAATAACACGGAAACTGAATTCTGTATAAAGTTCAAACAGCTACCTTTATTTTTCTCACGAAAAGTTACGTAATACCTAACATAACTTTATAGTGTAATCACACCACACGACATAGCAATAAAGGAAGACGTCCCACGTGGCTTTACAAAAGTAATTAACTCAAAAGTTTGGACCACGTTTACTAGAATATGGCGCCAAAAGAATTTAAAAAAAACTAGTTGTGACACCTGGTCCCCGGTCATCCGGCTTGCAAAATTAACCACCTGCATTTTTACGGTCGAGGGATATCTATTGTGAGCAAAAGTAAAAACTTATTTTTAGGAAGAATAGGCATTGATTGTCATCACAAACTGACAACCTTCTGGGCAATTTTTTCATTGACAGTTTTTGTCCGTTTTTGCTTTATTGTTTTTGATAAAATTTTATTTTGTTGTTTCTGTTTTGAACGGCACAAAATCGATACAAAATTTAAAACTTCTTTGTGTCGCAGGATTTTCCTAATTTGAAAAAAAACCTCTACATAGGTAAAAATAACATGACGGGGGTTTGAGACAAAATCGATTTGAGAACGTCTTAAACTTAAAACTTCTTTAACTTGCCCATTTGCACAAAAAACAGAGTCAGTTGCAAACACGAGGTTAAATTGACAATTGTATCTCACTTCACACTAATCCTTCCTACATAACATTGTAAAGGCGAAAGTTTATGAGTGTGTTTGTATTGTATGTTTGTTACTTCTTCAAGCGCAAACGGCTGGACGGATCTGTATGAAATTGGCACAGATATAGATTTTAGTCAGGAATAGCACATAGCATACTGTTTATCACGGGAATATGTTGCCTCGGGATAATTTTGGACATTCACGCGGGCGAAGCCGCTGGCAGAAGATAAATAATTATTAGCAACTAACTCTCGAGGTATTCGTACATCACATCATCATCCTATTAATGTTCCCACTGCTGGGACACAGACCTCCTCTTTGTGAGAGGGAATGGGCCGTAATCCACCACGCGGGCCCAGTGCGGGTTGGTGGATGTCACATGTCTTCGATTTAATGGTTCTAGGACATGCCGGTTTCCTCACGAAGTGTTCCTTCACCGTTTTTGAGAACAGTGGTGATGAAAAAACGCCTGGGTTCGAACCCACGACCCACAACTTGTAAGTCGCGGCCGATATCATTGGGCCACCACTGGTCTCTGATGATTTTCGTACAAGTGGACCTAAGTCGCTTAAAAATAAAATTGCATAACGCATTGTAATGTACAAAAGATGCACAATGATCTGATTCTCAGAGCCGTGCTGTTGAAATTTAGAAAGGCATTGACACTTTCAAATTGAATTCGTTCATTAAATGGCTAATTGGCTATCGAACGAAAACCTCTTAAATTGCGTGTTAGAAAACAATAACTATCTATTTCGATCGGATATCTATTAAAAATGATATATTGTCAGAATTAATTTTTATTTCCCAGCTGAAAATAGTGATTGGCATCAATTCTTTGGTATTGTACTGGGTTTCAAAGTTTAGTGTGCTCTTTTTGTAGTTATGTAACCTATAACCTGGTCACAGATAATATAATACTAGCATACAGATGCCTCAACACATACATAGAAACCGTGCCGACGTAACTAGCGTTTTTCGTCTGATTAAATTGATATTTTTCTAAGAAGATTGATCGCGTTAGTTCCGTTCCTCGGATATGGATGGTGTTAGCAGCGACACGCAAGTAAAAGGGTATGCTCGGTTCGTGAATACTTTTTTTATAGTATTTTTGCCACGTTTTTACAGTTTCATTGTACCAAAATGTGTTACAAAATAAATTTAAAATCTCGAGTGGATGCCTCAGAAATTTAAAACCGCGCCATCTATTGGAATCAATTTTATATGATCCATTCAAATAATCTTTGAAATGTGAATTAAGAGCTCAATATTCCTTAATTTTGTACTTAGGGGATAATTAAACAAGAACATACTTTTTTTTACTATCGACTTTAGAAAATCTTAATATTGCACAAAACTCCATATCAAATCGAAGCTTATCACGCCATCTAGTGCAATTTATTTAAACCGAATTTTCTTTCTTCGCGTTGGGTGCCCATGACCCGGTGAAGGGTGCAGGCATACGCTGGATGCGAGTCCCACGGGACCGGTCAATGTGGCGGCCTTTCGGGGAGGCTTATGTTCAGCAGTGGACTTAAAGACGAAAGCCGAAAGCTGCTGAAAAGATGATGATGTAGTAATGAAATAGCCCTAACCCGTAATTAAGAATCTTAGGCGGATTAGCAGAGCGATAAGGTTTTGCGTCGTGGGTTTATCTCGCACAGATCATGTTTGAGTAAAACAAAAGTTTGAGCTTAAACTCACAGTTTCTTATATTATTTTGATATTTTATATGGATAACAATACTAGCCGTTACATTGAAGCTTTTCGAAGGGAAGTTGGTAGCAGTGCTACCAAGTTATGATGCAACATTGTACCACAATGTTGCCAATAATAATAGTATTAAAGTGGTTAGTAAAATGTCATAGACAGATCAAATATATCCCTCTTTATTTATATGGTCTACACATAGCTTTCTGGGACTATGTAAGTACGTGATTCGACATAATTGTGTGAAACTTAACTATAAAGGCATCAGAGGTGGACTGTTAGAGAATGCCTTGTTGCATCATGTCGGCCTATGTAAGTCTACTGTTCATTAAGTTTAAAAATAAACCATTCAAAAATTACAAGCAAAATCAGTTAAAGGGCCTTATAACCAAGCTTCTGCCCGCCCGCGGTTTCACCCGCGATCAAAGTTAAAAAAAAATACCCCGATCGCCACCAAACTATACAGAATTATCCGCTGGGTCTCATTAAAATCGGTCTAGCCGTTTCGGAGTCTATAAGGAACTTACATACATACTTTCTCTTTTATATATTTCGATAGATTAGCGGATTCGTGGCTGAGAATCCGCTAATCAAGCCTTCGATCAGGCAATTTAAATTAAGAACAAGGAATCATCGACACGAAGAAGAAGAAGCAGATTCTTTATTCAAATTATCGACAGTTTTTTTATTATTTGTTGGCTCGCCTTTGTCCACTATCTCATCTGATGGTAAGCGAAGTGTTTGAATGTAGAATGTGCTAAGCAATCGTTAAAAAGTGTCGAGAATTTTATAAATAAGTGTGAAATATTAGAGTAACGACTACGTCTAACTGGAACATTTTTTAATTTGTATATAAGTCTCGTTATGAACAACCGTTTGAACCCAACAATATTTATAAGGAAAACATCGTGAGGAAACTGGCATGTCCTAGAACCTAAAATTCGAAGACATGTGACATCCACCAACCCGCACTGGGCCCGAGTGGTAGATTAAGGCCCGTTCCCTCTCTAACAGAGACGAGTCTTGTGTCCCAACAGTGGACATTAAAAGGTTGATGATGATAAGACTCATTATGTAAGATTAACCTACAACTAGTGTAAATTGGTATTTATTAATATGAATGAGTTGTAAACAACATCTGCTTACTTAATACTATTTGTCAACAGATTGACGTCAAATATATTCCACTGAGTAATACAGTACTATGGAAAAACAATATTTTTCTGTAATACCTATAATTTACCACTTTATTTTACAGACAAATAAATAAGTTTATTATTGCTTTGTTTTTGTAACAAGTCGGTTGTGTTGTCTCTGCGTCGGTCTTAATTGAAGGGCAAATTGTAATGTTTAAATCATCCTTCATTTAATCATTAACGTTTATCATACTGGCAGTGCTTTTAACATCAGGTAAATTAATGAATAATTTACTGTGTTATTGCGTATTTTACATTACTAACGTTTCGCTCGTTCTGTTATCATGCTTTCCTTTTATTCATGACAAAACCTTATTATGGGCATTTCGTTGCACAGCACTGTTCAGAAATAGGTAGGTATTTGTTAGGCTAGAGATGCACCCATTTTAAGCGCCTATTTTATGTAGCTGTAGTTAAAAACTAGAATGACACTTGCTACGATCCAAAGTACTAAATCCAGGTTGGCATATATGCTGGCGGGCTGCCCCGCTTGGGAGACGCGCTCGCGCCCCTAGCCACCGCAGGAGACGCCCCGGGCGTCGGGAGTCGCAAGCCGATTCCCGGGCACCGTAGGCGCGGGCTTGCGGACGGCAAGTAATGAGTAGCTGGCCGTCCGATAAGGACCAGGCCAGAGTTTTCGGCGCGTAGTGTACCACGCGCGCTTCAAAGAGATGTCAGCAAAAGGGACGGAGCCCGCTAGTGCCGATGCCTGTCTGGGTCGCGGATACATTTGAAAGAGAGTTACCGCGGCCCTGGCACAAGCAACTGAAGGAACACGGGTGGGTTTTAGTCGGTAAAAGTCTGACACGCCCTCCCGCCTCACCCAGAGCGGAAGAAGTCATTGTAAAATTCCAACAAAAAGAAAAAAATGGTATATATGCAGTCATCTTCATAATTTTACCCAATAGGCGTCCACTGCTGAACATCGGCCTCTCCCAAGTGTCGCCACATCGATCGGTCCTGTGCGTCTTTCATCCAGCGGATTCCTGCAGCCAGAACCAGCATCGGTCCACCTAGAGCTGTGACCTAGAGGAGGCCTTCCAACGCTGCGTCTTCCAGTACGCGGTCGCCACTTCAGAGCTATCGGCCACCCGTACATCCGTTCTCCGAGTAATGTGCCCTGCCCACTGCCACTTAATTTTGGCAAGTCTTCGGGCTAGTAGTATGTTTAAATAATAATTTCGTTTTTCTAGTGAGTTCAGTCACGGCGGTGGTGAGTTGAAGTTCTCGTCGCCACTGGCCGACTCGCTGGCGCGCGCAGTCCGCGCTGCGCTGAGCGGCGCCGGCGTGCGCGCGGGGCACAAGCTCAGCAAGAGTGAGGGAGATCTGAGGTCTCCTAAGTGTAGCGACACTGATATGGGTAAGTAACCGTTTTATTTATTACTCGGTTCAAATAACTGCACATCTGGCGCTATGACGTCACTGTGAGGGAGTGGGAGAGTATTCCAGCGAAGTGAGCGAGTAGTACAACACACTGTGTTGTGACCCTATTGCTATCAAATATTGTTTTTCCACTACCTTGTCTATTATGTATCACATTGCCTAAGAAATTCGTTTCGAAATATGAACATTTAGACACAAGATTATAAAAAAAAAAAAAAAAAAAACAAAATTACATAGTAACAGTTACGAAATTACTGTTGTATGGATCATTATGTAACTGGCAGAATGATACTGAACCTGTTACCTCTCGAAAAAGCTCGCGTTGATGGTGTGTATATAGTCTGTGGTTTTTAGTCTGAACGTTTCTAATAAATTGTTGTTGGAACTTATTTGCATTTAATTAAGTAAGCTCATCAGGTAGTGGAAAAAGAATCGTTCGTGTCTCGCATAAAAAGGCTTTATTTCGACACTCGCATGTAGAGAAGTTGGCTACATCGCTCGTGTTTTTTATACTCGACACGAAATGTATTATTCTAAAATCAATCGGTGTAAATGTTAATATTGAGTTACAAGAGGATATTAAAACTGGTGCGTGTTCCACAGGTGATGTCCGTCGCAGCAGCTGGTACAGCGGCCCTTCGGAAGTATCTCTGGATGATATAGACCTCGTCATGTCTAAGGTGAGAAGAAACCTTTGATTACTAAGCTCATGCTGTTGGCTTCCAGTCCAACCGGATTCAGCTGAGCTCCAGTGTTTTACATAGAGCAACTACCTATCTGACCTCCACAACCCACTAACTGGGTAATACTATCGCGTGTTGCATTCCTTTTAAGAGGTGATTTCAAAAATATATTACACTTATATGTTTAAATGTAACTAATTCGAAAAATAAAAGTTAAAATAAAAAAAGTTCATTCAAAAAATAAAAAAATCCGACTGCTTCAAAAGTGAACTAAAAAGACGTAAACAAGAAGAAAATCATGCTGTGCATTTGGAAGATACATCTGGTTTTTGGTCAGCCAGCTGGCGAATATGTAACTTTTTTATTTAATAAAACGTATAAATAGTATGTTTTCGTTGTCTCCAGGAGTCGAAGCACATCCCTTCAGGCCAGCTGTCCCGCTACAGCGGCGCGGGCCAGCTGCTGTCCACGGCGGCTCTCGGGCAGCCCGCAAGCGCGCACTCAGTTACCTCCTTCGACGACAGGTCAGTACTTCTAAATACTAAAATAAAACGCCAACATCTTAAGAGTGAACAGAACTTCTAGGCAAGCGTGCTTCACCGTCGACCACATCATCGCTTACCATGGGAGCCATTCAACAATAAAAAAAGACACACAGTGGTCATGGTTGTTTGGAGTTATGCGAAACAGGGTAGAAAGTTCCACAAACATCCATTGAAAAGGGAGGCTCCACCGACCAGACCGGTGTTATGTCTGGTCAAGGCAACTGCCTAACGGTTATTGTCGGACTGTTGTAATTCGAAATCGCGTCGAAAATTGCTTGCGCGTTGCTTGATTTGTGTGACGTCATCACATTAGTTCGTGAGTGGCGCCGGTACACTAGCAACACTGCAACATGTTTCCTGAAACACAAAAATCATCATCATCATCATTCAGCTGAAAAACATCCACTGCTGAACATAGGCCTCCCCCAAATGTAGCATCACGTGCTCGCCACCATCTCCACATGCCAGGTGTGCGGCCAGTCCAGCTGATCAAGCACTGCATCATTCACCGCCGTCCTGAGCGCACGCTTCGCCTTTCGCCTTCAAACTAGTATTTTAACTGCCGACCGTTTGTCATCTTTATGTAAATATAATACTGTAAAACACCAAGTCAGTGTTTGTCCTATTGTCGACGTGAGGAAAGAAGTGGTTTTACGAAACCACCACCACGACGACCAGTCCCGTGGGGCTTTCATCCAATTCCCGCAACCTTAACCAGGTCATCGGTCCATCACAAAAATATGTATAATGAAACATATTGTGCAATGTTTCTACATGTAGTATGTTTTGTGCAGCATGTCGGACCGTCGGTCGCTGCTGTCGGTGGCGTCGGGCATCTACGAAGAGATCCCCGACCTGCCCGAAGGCACCAACACCAGCAAGATCTGTAGCTACCCGTCGTGCGATGTTCCGGATGGCGTGTTCAAGGTAATTCTTCTACTTATTCTAATAACATAGCAGGTGTTTTATACTTATACTGAATTATAAAAATAAACACTTGACCACTAAGTGCCACAACAAAAAGTGAAAAATAAAACCTTTTTACAAAAAATACAACCGACTTCCAATTACAAACACTCTTCTTCTTAGTCGTTATGCTCTTGACAGAGCGGTCGTATATGCGGCAGATGTAATGCGTTTCATAATGTCTCACCTTTCCCGATTATAAGTCATCCGGGTACATTCGTGCACGGGACCGCCCACAGCAGACTTGATCTGGTCGCATGGGTGACCTACCACGCGGTCTAGTGCCTTCCACTTTTCCTTGGACGACTAACCGCTCTATGGACTGACTGTCTCACCTTGAAACGTGTCCGAAGAAAGTGAGTATTCGGGACTGTACTATTGCGGACAGACGCTGCTTGATGTGGAGTTCTTGGAGTATCGAGACATTCGTGCGGAACTCGGTCCACGACACTCCGAGCATTCTTCTCCAGCACCATATCTCCAGAGCGTCTATCTTTTTTCTTTCGACATCCCGCAACGTCCAAAGTGAAAAATACTACAAAGTGAAAAATAACTTCAATCGTTTCAAATAAACCTCAAATTTTGGCAGTCGGTGTCAAAAAACGAAGAAATGAAACCATAAACACCATCCTCCGAAATTGAAATAATTTCAATATGTAGTGTTTTTAATTGGAAGTCGGTAGTGTTTTTCTGTAAAAAAATATATGTTAAAACTATATTTAGTTTAAAAAAGTTATATATATGAGCTATAGGTATGAGCCCGACCCAGTTCTCGAGAATGGCAATGTCACTTTGTATTGGGATCGGTCTATCATCACTGACAGGACTATTGTTGCCAATAAGCCTGACATAGTGGTGATACACCGACTAGAGCGTTGCGCAATGATTGTTGATATAGCGGTCCCCCATCACGACAACCTCGTGAAGGCTGAGAGAGATGAGAGATAAGGAAAAGTAAGTATATTGATCTGGCTCGCGAGGTTGTCGACATGTGGGATGTGAATACAGCAATCATTGTGCCGATAGTCAATGGCATAATAGCCAAGAACCTCGGCGAACATCTGAGGAGGCCCTCGTTGGGCAGCTGGATCAAGGGCTTGATCCAGAAAGCGGTACTCCTGGACACGGCGCGTATCGTTAGGAGGTTCCTCTCTCAGGAGCCCTGACCACCGGTAGCTTGGACCCTGTTCCCGATACCGGTGGGCTACTATTTTTTAACACGCTTTTATTAGCTTGGTATGTATGTATCTATGTAACAATGTATCAATGTAACGGAATCTTTGAACGTGATTTTCACCCCCGTCAAAACGTTGGATTGATTTGAAACTTTGCACACTTATCAAGGACCGATGACAATGCAATAATTTAAACAGTTTGTCCCATTATCCTTACCATTAAAGCGTGTTTTTTAGTTTTTAGAACTACAATTTATTGTGTTATTATATTTAAAATGTTTTTATTTTATTTAGTTTTATGCTAATATTTAAAAATGTAAAAAATATGTACATAAATTGAATAAAGGAAATAATAATAATAATCTATATTGTTCAAGAAAAATACATTTATATCAGACTAGCTGTTGCCTGCGGCTTCGCTCCCGTGGCCCACCCCATAGGATACGTTTTAAGGATAAAAAAATAGCCTATGTCACTCAGGAATAATGTAGCTTTCAATTGTAGAATTTTTTTTTAAATCGGTCCAGTAGTTTCGGAGCCTATTCGGTACAAACAAACAAACAAATCTTTCCTCTTTATAATATTAATATATATAAGTATAGATAAATCACTGATCTCCACACTAGGATGCCCTGTGTCGTGGAGGAACACTGTATTAGAACACTTTTAAAGAGACTGCTCTTCCATCATAGTTCAGAAATACAGTGTTTTATTGTAGCCTAGTGTATGATAAGAAAATCAATATATTACGGGAATTAAACGCGATGATTTCGATTATTTATTTACCTATTTAACACACACACAGATAGATACCTGCACGCAACATCGCATCACCACCCATGCCACTTACAAGCTGTTATGACGTCCCTAAAAAACAGAGCTCATGACCTGTGTGACCCTGAACACCTGGCGGGGTAATTGGACCATGTTCAGGAGGTACTAAAACATAACGGGTACGTGGTCAGTCGGCGAACGAAACGGCCCATTCCAAGATGCAAACATCCTGAGGTAAATAGACAGCCTAGCTACCCGCCTTACGTCAGAGGAGTAACGGACAAGATCGGCTCGATATTGAAGAAGTACTCCATTAACACTGTAGACGCGCCGGGACAAAAGGTAAACAGCATAGTGGGCACACCAAAGGATGTACTGCCGTTTCAATCACCGGGTATATATAAAATCAACTGCAGCTGCGGTAGTTCGTACATAGGCCAGACTAAGCAGACTATAGCTGAAAGGGTCAAAGAACATATCGCCGCTGTAAAAAACCGGCAGTTCAATAAGTCGGCGATTGCAGAACACCTATTAGAAGGCGGCAGCAATCACTGGATCGAATTTCATCGTTCACAAGTCCTCTCCACGGAACGCCACTTCTATTCAAGAATTGTACGTGAAGCGATTGAAATTAAAAACACAAAACGTTCAATCGGGATGACGGTTACAGATTATCCGCGGCGTGGAATCCAGTGATTCAAAAAACATTACCTCGTTTTATGCAGTCGACGAACTTACAGAATAAGGACACGGTCAGTGTTGTGTGTGTATGGCGCATCCACACATGCCCGCATTTGCGCATCTCAGCTCAAGCTCTCAAGCAAGCCGGCGGCATAAGCCGGCGGCATGTGTGGATGCGCCATAGAAATGTGAGGGTAGAGGAAGAATTTTCTGTCCCAATGGAGCCAGTACACCAAGACCAGACCACCAGTCTACCACTCTGGTGGTCTGGGACCACGGTCGTTGCAACACGGCCGAAACCTTGGGTTAAATAAGTAAATAAATAATCGAAATCATCGCGTTAAATACCCGTGACATATTGTTTTTCGATTATGAAACGCGAAAGTTTTAAAGTTAATACAAATAATAAGGTAAATCATCCGGTAGTGGAAAAAGAATCGTTCGTGTCTCGCACAAAAAGGCTTTATTTAAAGTTAGTACCTATATGTTCAAATGGCGCCGAATACTCTGCTTGTACGATGCAGGATTTTGTGACTAAGTACTACTCGACTAAGTCTAACAAATGATCGAGTAATTAACTCATCAATTTATTTCACCATTTGTGATGGCAACATTTGATGAATAACCGCGTTATACCGAAATTTAAAACCATTGGGTAGCATGTTTAACTATTGGTACTACAGATCAAAAAACTAGGCCTTAGTTCGTATGTTGTGTGTACATCACATTGTAGTATTGTGTATCCCCAGGCCCTGGGCGCGCCGCTGTGCGAGGAGCCGACGTACGAGTGCGTGGGCGAGTGCCTGTACATCACATTGTAGTATTGTGTATCCCCAGGCCCTGGGCGTGCCGCTGTGCGAGGAGCCGACGTACGAGTGCGTGGGCGAGTGCCTGTACATCACATTGTAGTATTGTGTATCCCCAGGCCCTGGGCGTGCCGCTGTGCGAGGAGCCGACGTACGAGTGCGTGGGCGAGTGCCTGTACATCACATTGTAGTATTGTGTATCCCCAGGCCCTGGGCGTGCCGCTGTGCGAGGAGCCGACGTACGAGTGCGTGGGCGAGTGCCTGTACATCACATTGTAGTATTGTGTATCCCCAGGCCCTGGGCGTGCCGCTGTGCGAGGAGCCGACGTACGAGTGCGTGGGCGAGTGCCTGTACATCACATTGTAGTATTGTGTATCCCCAGGCCCTGGGCGTGCCGCTGTGCGAGGAGCCGACGTACGAGTGCGTGGGCGAGTGCCTGTACATCACATTGTAGTATTGTGTATCCCCAGGCCCTGGGCGTGCCGCTGTGCGAGGAGCCGACGTACGAGTGCGTGGGCGAGTGCCTGTACATCACATTGTAGTATTGTGTATCCCCAGGCCCTGGGCGTGCCGCTGTGCGAGGAGCCGACGTACGAGTGCGTGGGCGAGTGCCTGTACATCACATTGTAGTATTGTGTATCCCCAGGCCCTGGGCGTGCCGCTGTGCGAGGAGCCGACGTACGAGTGCGTGGGCGAGTGCCTGTACATCACATTGTAGTATTGTGTATCCCCAGGCCCTGGGCGTGCCGCTGTGCGAGGAGCCGACGTACGAGTGCGTGGGCGAGTGCCTGTACATCACATTGTAGTATTGTGTATCCCCAGGCCCTGGGCGTGCCGCTGTGCGAGGAGCCGACGTACGAGTGCGTGGGCGAGTGCCTGTACATCACATTGTAGTATTGTGTATCCCCAGGCCCTGGGCGTGCCGCTGTGCGAGGAGCCGACGTACGAGTGCGTGGGCGAGTGCCTGTACATCACATTGTAGTATTGTGTATCCCCAGGCCCTGGGCGTGCCGCTGTGCGAGGAGCCGACGTACGAGTGCGTGGGCGAGTGCCTGTACATCACATTGTAGTATTGTGTATCCCCAGGCCCTGGGCGTGCCGCTGTGCGAGGAGCCGACGTACGAGTGCGTGGGCGAGTGCCTGTACATCACATTGTAGTATTGTGTATCCCCAGGCCCTGGGCGTGCCGCTGTGCGAGGAGCCGACGTACGAGTGCGTGGGCGAGTGCCTGTACATCACATTGTAGTATTGTGTATCCCCAGGCCCTGGGCGTGCCGCTGTGCGAGGAGCCGACGTACGAGTGCGTGGGCGAGTGCCTGTACATCACATTGTAGTATTGTGTATCCCCAGGCCCTGGGCGTGCCGCTGTGCGAGGAGCCGACGTACGAGTGCGTGGGCGAGTGCCTGTACATCACATTGTAGTATTGTGTATCCCCAGGCCCTGGGCGTGCCGCTGTGCGAGGAGCCGACGTACGAGTGCGTGGGCGAGTGCCTGTACATCACATTGTAGTATTGTGTATCCCCAGGCCCTGGGCGTGCCGCTGTGCGAGGAGCCGACGTACGAGTGCGTGGGCGAGTGCCTGTACATCACATTGTAGTATTGTGTATCCCCAGGCCCTGGGCGTGCCGCTGTGCGAGGAGCCGACGTACGAGTGCGTGGGCGAGTGCCTGTACATCACATTGTAGTATTGTGTATCCCCAGGCCCTGGGCGTGCCGCTGTGCGAGGAGCCGACGTACGAGTGCGTGGGCGAGTGCCTGTACATCACATTGTAGTATTGTGTATCCCCAGGCCCTGGGCGTGCCGCTGTGCGAGGAGCCGACGTACGAGTGCGTGGGCGAGTGCCTGTACATCACATTGTAGTATTGTGTATCCCCAGGCCCTGGGCGTGCCGCTGTGCGAGGAGCCGACGTACGAGTGCGTGGGCGAGTGCCTGTACATCACATTGTAGTATTGTGTATCCCCAGGCCCTGGGCGTGCCGCTGTGCGAGGAGCCGACGTACGAGTGCGTGGGCGAGTGCCTGTACATCACATTGTAGTATTGTGTATCCCCAGGCCCTGGGCGTGCCGCTGTGCGAGGAGCCGACGTACGAGTGCGTGGGCGAGTGCCTGTACATCACATTGTAGTATTGTGTATCCCCAGGCCCTGGGCGTGCCGCTGTGCGAGGAGCCGACGTACGAGTGCGTGGGCGAGTGCCTGTACATCACATTGTAGTATTGTGTATCCCCAGGCCCTGGGCGTGCCGCTGTGCGAGGAGCCGACGTACGAGTGCGTGGGCGAGTGCCTGTACATCACATTGTAGTATTGTGTATCCCCAGGCCCTGGGCGTGCCGCTGTGCGAGGAGCCGACGTACGAGTGCGTGGGCGAGTGCCTGTACATCACATTGTAGTATTGTGTATCCCCAGGCCCTGGGCGTGCCGCTGTGCGAGGAGCCGACGTACGAGTGCGTGGGCGAGTGCCTGTACATCACATTGTAGTATTGTGTATCCCCAGGCCCTGGGCGTGCCGCTGTGCGAGGAGCCGACGTACGAGTGCGTGGGCGAGTGCCTGTACATCACATTGTAGTATTGTGTATCCCCAGGCCCTGGGCGTGCCGCTGTGCGAGGAGCCGACGTACGAGTGCGTGGGCGAGTGCCTGTACATCACATTGTAGTATTGTGTATCCCCAGGCCCTGGGCGTGCCGCTGTGCGAGGAGCCGACGTACGAGTGCGTGGGCGAGTGCCTGTACATCACATTGTAGTATTGTGTATCCCCAGGCCCTGGGCGTGCCGCTGTGCGAGGAGCCGACGTACGAGTGCGTGGGCGAGTGCCTGTACATCACATTGTAGTATTGTGTATCCCCAGGCCCTGGGCGTGCCGCTGTGCGAGGAGCCGACGTACGAGTGCGTGGGCGAGTGCCTGTACGCCACCATGCGCCGCCGCCGCCCGCCGCCGCTGCCGCCACGACATCCCTTCAGGTACCTTCCAAGACTATAAACCATGAACATTTCTTGTAAAGTACCCCACACAGAATATTCCAGCTGAATAGGTTTTTTTTTTCTAATTTAATCACCACCGCGATCTAACATTAAGTAAATTAGAGCTGGAAGTTTCTGATCGAAATAGTTTTTCGTAAATCGCCTACACTGTAAACGAACTCAGAATATGTGTATCCTAAAACCATTGTTACCTTGTAGCACACTAAAAACCGGCGGGACCTGGGACCGTCGTTCCACGAGTCCACGCGAAAGCAACGTCACGCGCCATTCATCCCTGGGCTCTCTGCCCCGCTGCAGCAACACGCTGCCACCCGCACACGCGCACACCAACACGCTGCCCAAGAGACAACCCTTCAGCGTGTTCAGGTAACTACTGCAGCCCCGCTACAGCAACCCGTATCATCATCAGATACCAAATATCATCCGCAGCTTGACTTCACCCAGTACTGACTGTACTGGCTGTATTGTTCTCTTTTAGTTTGTGACAGTCACATAAAGGTACTAAAACTATCGCCCAAAAAGGGATTACCTGTTCTAAAAGCTAATCTTTTCCACCTGGAAATTCCCACAATTTTATATCTCGACACTCATCCTTATTTGCTTGCACTGCCTACCTAGCAAATACAATAGAGAATTGTAAAGATTTTGTTATCAAAATTTCATTATCTTTACAGAAAAAGGGTCAAAAGCGACTCCCGCGTCGTCGGCTCACAGAAATCCGAAACCTCCAAAGAAAACAAAGACGTCGAAACCAAAAAGAAGAAGTTCGACTTCACACCTACAAGGGACATATTCAAGAGCTTCAAGGTCAGTCGTAAGATGAAGAACCTCAAGATCACTACTGGGAACTTGGCTAAAGGGGAGACTAAATCATGCGAGTTCTTGGATGACACTGAACATGTACAGACAAATCGCTGTTCGAAGTCTGTAGAGTGCCTCGAGAACGACGACTTCGACTTTGAAGCCGATCTATCCATAGAGTTCACTGAAGATAACATAGCCGCTCTGTCGCTCCCACAACAGATCGTCGACCTGTTACTAGGTCATGATCAAATGAGCAAAGTGCGACTAAAAGATGCGATTGAGAACGATTACATGCCAATGTCGCCGATCATCCCGCCTGCCCCCATGGAACACCACTACATTGTCATGTCGCCAAGGACCAATATCGTCTGAACTAGTCGCCTCTATTATAAGTTAGATAAGCCGTAAGTAAGGACATGTTGACCGTTTTCATATGTATATGTTTTGTAATCGTGTGGGTATGGTTTGACCAAAGACCATTCTCAAAGAGGTTGTTTTGATGTTAGTCGGCTTTTTATGGTTTTGTACACAATATTTTCTACAGTTTTTCCCAAAACTACAAACACTTTATGTATTTTTTGTGTAGATGAAATTGTGTGCAAATTCCTAAAAAGCCTTACTTACTTGGACTATGTCATTTGTGTCGAATATCGACTTCGCCTGGGCAATGCCGATAATACCCACTTTACTATATTTATTGACCTGGTTCAAAATTAATTTTATCGACATTGCTCATGCGTTGTCATTTCTTATTACAAAATATCACATTGTTGATATTGCTCGGCTAATTCTAAAATTGCTTACAAATTATCAACTTTGCCCGTAACAGGCATGACAGTAAGTGATTTTCCAATAGTTTAGTGATGGTTGATAGATTTATCGATGATTTGATAAAAAGATATTTTGTCGATTCATGAGACATATCGACTCATTTTGAAGACTTTTCACAGTTTGTCTTTCCAATCTTAAGACAACTGTGTTTATATAGACTGCTTATAGATCTGATAAAGGTAGTAATACCTTCGTACTTTTAAAACATGCGTGTATAAGACTAGGAGACAAGACATTTTTGTCTAGTTCCATTGAATATGACAAAACGTGACATAAGTCATGCGTGATAGGACTGCTGCTAAAACTTAAAAAAATAACGGCCTTTGACTAAATTGTATTGCCAATATTAATAAAAAAAAGCTCTCTAAAAATATCAATCATGAAACCCCAGAATATTTTTCTTACAATTTTTGAGACATATGTCGTGTATATTTTTTTGGATTATCGTTTTTAAGGCTGGCTATATTTTAACAAAATAAAGAGATTTTATGTACACTCGCGGGTATAAGGTAGGTATCAATAAGACCGATCACTATGATAAATGGTGATCGTTTTCGTTCCGGGAGTGTACATTAAAAATAAGTTACAAAAGACAAGAAACATTTTTTGTTTCTCAAATTAACTCAATCAATAAAAAGACTTTAACATTATGTTATAGGATAATTAAAATCCTGTACCTCAAAATAATCTTCCGTAAAAATAAGGCCTCATGAAATACTTATCAGATAATGTAACTATTTTTGATAATGACAGTCTCAGTTTGTTGGTAAAACACAAAAGTATTTAATAAATAATTTTCTACTTAAAACTTTTTATCACGTCTTACATTTAAAAGCACATACACATAAAATTAACTTGTACCAAAAAAGTGCTTTTCACTGATTAGGCGTCTTAATAAAGAAAAAATATTGAGATGTCTTTTCATTTGAGTGCAACACTTTGTTATTTTGACGTTTGGCATAATTTTAGTATTCGAAAAATTTCTTGATAGAAAATTTCATTTGGTGTACACTCAACAAAAGATATAGGTAGCCAGCTAACTAATTAACATCATTGCTCTACATAGACATACAATGCTTGACAACTTTTTGAACATAAAACACATTCACACGAACAAAATGATTAAAAAAAAACATGTGTGCAGTTCACACGCGGTAGAAGTGAAACCTTCAAAAACACTGATTGATGTACCTATTCTATCTCATTTTCTCGCATGTAAAATCCTATAGATGTATGTATTCGTCTCTTTTTAATCTCGCTTTTTCGTTTAATCTAGTTTCAAAACACAATGGGGCTTAAGAAGTTTTCACTTCAAAAAAAGTCTAATTAGCTGTCTGATTACCAATATCTTCTGTCGGTTGTACCTTGGACTTGAAAAAAGGCTCGGGCCTTTCGAATAAAGACACAATCTAGATGTAAACAGGCGATTGAATTATTTCTCAATTCGTCATTACAAAGGTAATATAGAAATTAACTAGTTAGGAATGTTTGTATATGTTGGTTCGTCGGATACTGCCAAAAATGTAGGTTTAAGATGCTTAAGTAAGGAGCGGCTTGAGAGCAAGGAACTTTCTTTACGAAAGTTTATAGTTACAATTTCAGAGTCCTAGACCAAATACCGTAGAGTATTTGAGGAATAAAATTCGCGTAGTGTTTTATTATTAAAGTAAGCGACCTTCGTGATGGTCGACGCGATACGATTATCACCCAGATAATATACATCGATACAAGTACGTTCACGCGGATGCAATTCGACCGATTTACACTTGAAATTTTCTTAGAAAATACTTAAACGATATCGTCTATCGCCATCACGAAGGTCCCTAAATATTTATTTGGATTTGAGGCTTCAAGATACGTAATTGCTTGGCAAATGTTGCCAGTGTGTTAATAACGGTTATTTAATATGATATAACGCAGTATACACACGTGTTTCGAAATTTATCTAAAATAATAGTTAGATTTTCGGTTTTAAAACTCAGACAGCCATGTCAACATTCTAGGACTGAGTGAACCGGTGGTTGTGCATAAAATATCGAAAACATTTAAGGCAGCTATTGCAAACATTTATTGTTTGTAGATATTTATTTTAGAACGTTAACACTATAATTAACTTGTGACCCGGTTGCCCCTCTTGGGGGTAGCTTCTGCCTACCCCCAAGAATATAATTAATACTCAAGCCGCAGGAAAGAATGTAAAGGTAACTAATATCGTTCGGTCATCGAAACGAAAGACTGAGGCACAAGACTAGTGTATTTTGGAGTAAAGTACTTCGTAGGGTCAGTATTATCGGATGTGAAGCATGGACGTGAGCGTTTGTACGGGATTAATATAAGGGCACTGTTCACGACACTCAGCACGAGCTATGTACTGATTATAAAGACTTTTTTATAGTTTTAAGTCGATTATTTATTTGATTGTTCAATCATATCGTGTGGATGCATAATGCTGAGTAAGACTTGATTACAGATAGCTAATTTTATGTTAAAAGATTCTCTAATAATACAGTCTGCTTGGAGTTGAGATTTATAGTTTTCATAAAACATTTCCTTTCACTTGTCAATCTCTCATTTATTTTAAATAAGTTTCTATCATCAATTTAGAATCTCTTTTCTTGTTAAATTCTATTTATAATCAACGGCTAAATTCCGTCCAGTGTGTTGGAGAAAAACTACACCTATTCGGTTTAAATATAAAAAACTAATATTTATAATTTAATTAATGAGACTGCTACCGTATGTGTTTAAAGCGCTCGGTCGCCTCGGTGTCGTTGAACAGATGCCTCGCTTTTATGTGTATACGGCTTAATTTGCTATATGTTGTGATATTTAATGCTAATAACTTGTTAAAACGTTTCTATAAGCTTGAAGGCTTCTGTTGATTATACCTATTTCTATATAAGGGTGTTAGCACACCAATCGATTTCATGGCGTCAGTCGAACCATGGGCAAATGGAGGGGGTGCAAGGGACGCACTTGCACCCTCCTGGCTTTCAATAAAGTATACAAAACTAGCTTCTGCAGCTTCGCCGGCATAAAAAGTGTTTTCTTATCGCAAGGGAACATTATACCGGGACGAAAAGTAGCCTATGTGCTATTCCAGACTATAATCTATCTCTGTACCAAATTTCATCCAGATCCGTTCAGCCGTTCTGGCGTGATTGAGTAACAAACATACATTTATAAAATTTGTAAGATTAAAAAATATATAATCAAGAAGCTAGCGCATGCGAGGTGAAGTGCTAAAATTTGTGAAAACAAATTTATGCAAGGCGGGCTACAGAAGATGCACCCATCTAAAAACAGTCCTACCCATGATAGGAACTACTGATCGACGTCGACAGATCCATCCTACCCTCGATCGATTGCTGTGGTAACACCCTAACGCGTTGCCGCCAAATGTTTAATGCGCAGCGCAATTGTTTGTGTGTTTAGTCAAAAAGCAGTATTCAGCTGATTTTATTAATGTTTAGCTTAAAATTGTATAGGTTACTTCGTTGGCGTCATCCACAGTTCGATAGGATTAGGTATTCAAAGGTTTAGGAAGTGGGATAAAGGTTTTATGGCTATTATTGCGATTTTTTGAGAAACATCAAATAAAAAATATATTCAGTTACGGTTTCTCATCGTGCAGATCTTAAGAATTCAATAAAAGTCTTAATATTTAGACAAATAGTTGGAATTATAATTTCTCATCTGTTTTTCAAAATGTAATGATAGTAGCTCACTCTTTGTAGAGGCGATAGATCTTAAAATAACGTGTCAGAGGGAACTTCTATAGTGAGCTATGTCGGCACTAGAATATGTTCAATTATAGCTTTGATATTGATGCCTAATAGAAATTAGTATAGCTTGATCCAACTGAAGCAAGCGTTGGATCATTTAGCTGCATTACTGAAGTCATTTATCGCCGTATAACTTAACAATATTCCTACGCATAAGGCCTGAATCACGTATATCTGTATCGATTCGCATTTTATTTATTGAAATTGCAATTTTGTATGAAAATTAAGTATATGTATGCGTTAATTTTCATTTCCGATGCGTACGCATCTTCTAACAAAAAAGCTACTTTCTTCCTGTTTAACGGGCTTTTCCCGTTACGAGGGTTCAGCTATGACAGCTATCCCAATCATGCAACACTATTTATATCTTTCTTATTGTCAGTGTTTGTTATGTGTCAATAAAAATATTTGATCAGTTCTTCGAAGTGTGTATTGAAAATAGATATTTTCAATAAATATAAAATGGGAATCAATGCTGATACATTTGATTCAGGCAATAATAACTTATGGACATTGCAACAGTTTAGTTAGATCTTTACGTTCAATATTAAAGGTTTTAAAGCCATGATTGAAGATTTTCAGGACCGAAGTGTCTCTTGGGAATAGGCCAACAGGGTGATGATAGAGTTGATTAGTTAGAAAATTTTACTCTGAATTGTGGGTGAGCGCCATAGTCTAATTTAGTATAGTAGGTCGCGTTCATATCAACACACGCACTGACCAATTTTGTATCTAGCTGTAGTTGTACTTAAACTTATTTCACTTATAAAAATAAATGAACATTTCGCACCCTTAGAATGAAAGTTACCCAATTCAACTTTTCTGATTTTGCTTTAAACTGATTTTAAAATGCCTACTCAAAAACCCTGTGGTGAAAAAGAGCCTGAATTATCAGTAAGAAAGGGACAGCCTATATCGGTCACTTTAGTACTCATCACTATATACTTTTTTGAAGACTTTTTCTCATTGCCCATAAATTGCATTTTTTGAGTTAGGAAAATTTAATTTTAAGGGTGCGATTTACACTTTGGCACCCGGCACTATGTAAGTAGTCATTTTACGGAATGATAATACAATGTGGAAGAATCTAAAAATGTCCAGGATGGTTAAGAAAAGTTTTGAGACTGAAACGTGACAAAAATCAATTAGGAAAAGCAGATTGAAATTAGTTTGTTTTTTTCCTAATTATTGTTCATTAAACAACGTCAAATTGTGAAGTTTCGTTCGACCTTTGAACTTTCTCAATAGTCTATCACGACATTCAGCTAAAATATATGTTTTGATTTTTTGTTAAAGACATTTTGATTTAGTATCGTTTTTGAAATTCGATTCAAACTTAATGGCGGCTCGGAACACCAGGCGAGTGTAGTAACAAATTATTTTGCTAGCGGGATTTCACGACACGCTGCATAGTACCTCATCCTCATGAGGTACTATGCAGCGTGTCGTGAAATTCAGTCGCCACTATGTTTGAATCGTATTATACATTATACAGGTTTGCATTGTGTTTATGATTACAATCCCAACTATTGATTTGAATAAGTTAAGAAGTGTTTATTTATTTTTATAAGTAATAAATTATTCTAATTTTGTAGTTCTGTTTCGCCAATTATAAGTATCAGGAATATATTTTTCTTTCTGCTTCGCTTGATCACAATTGTTACCAATATTCTTCAATTTTTTTATGTATTTTCCTTTTTTTGTTTTCGTTTGATTGATAGAGCTCTTGTTATGTAAATACAAGTCTGTATGATTCCCGACTTGTTTGTGCTCAATATTGGAAGGTCTGTGTCTTGGTGTAGGTACCTAATGTAAAGACAATGTAAAGTTTTGGAAAGCCTTTTCTGATTATGTGCTAAATAGTTTTCTGGGGCCTACTTCCAATTTGATGTTAATTTGAAACCACGGCAGCTATTTACTTGATTTGGTATTAATTACCTTTGTCGATCAAGTTAAATTAAAATAACTCGAGAGCTCTAACCATAATATGTATAAAATCATTGTTGATTGTGCAGGAGACAGTATTTTGTATTTGTTTATTAGACAGCTAGTTCGGAATTCGGTAATGGACCAAATTGTTTTTTTTTTCGCGATTATTTATTGTACTGCGAAGTGTCGATAAGTAACATTGCATCGTGTTATGCAAATAAAGTTTGTATGTGTAACTTGTGTTTTATTTTTCACGGTGTAAGGTTTATTCTCAAATACTTCTCGGTGAAATTAACTGTGCACCTCGCTGGAATGCGGTTCCACACCTGCCTGCTCACGCGGCGCCCGGCCGAGCCTCGTGCACCAAGAGTCAAACGATAGAGTGACGTCTCAGCTCCAGGTGTATAGTTCTCGCTAAACTTCTTGGCCGCCCTGAAGTTGGCTACAATGGCTGCGCAGTAGTAAATCTCATACAAAAACAGCACCGTTTCGTGCCTCGCGCATGCGTAAAGCCAATTTCAGGGCGGCCCAGAATTTTGGCGAGAGCTATACAGTTATTTTGACCGAGTAGTATATAACTACTACGCAACAATATTTTAAAGCCAGTTGCAGACCAAGAGCTTAAACAAAGTTGTGCATGCTTGTGTGCAGACCGCAAATTATGTAGGTATTTAACAAGAAGGTATGATAGATACCTCAGCTGTGCGATATAAGCTAAACAACCTTAGCTTAGCTCTTCGTCTGCAACCAGGATTAGGATCACACGGAGGTTAACACGGCACCTGCATATTTTTTTGGGGTTCCGTACCCAAAGGGTAAAAAACGGGACCCTATTACTAAGACTGCGAGAATCTCGGATGATTCTGGTGTTCAGTGCTTGTGCGGCATTATTCGCAGACAGCTTGGCCCACCTCTCGGAGTGCTCAGCATGCCCTATCACCTACCTGTACGTGTGTAGACTATGACTGCGTCACCGAATGGTGTTACCGTAGCTGAATTTTGGGCCAAACATATTATTGTTTATTTGTGCCGTCAAAACGATAAGACGAAGAATCGCACCAAATAATACCTACCTCTCTTCCACGCGCTTTGGTTGATGTCATAACACGCATCTCATTCATAATTTATTCATAACAGGACTAAATAAAACAAAAACTAAATTATCAAATACTTTATTTTTCAGCCAAAAACAAAAATACATTATATCACAATTTATACATTTCTAGCTTAATTCTTGATGCACTTAAATAAAGAGCAGCCATTTTCGCTGACTGTCATTGTGTTATACGAGATTATTTGTAAGAGAAAAATAAAAATTGTAAAACTTATTATTCAAGGCAGTAAATAAAATAATTAGTGTAAAAGAATTTCCTTATGAATACATAAATTAACGCCAATTTGGATAACACTGATCAGAATTAACAAAGATCTTTGACGCTTTGATCTTTGGAAATAACAAAAATTGCCCATAAATAAAATTATAAAAACTAATAAGTACATAACATTTACTTGTCTATTTATTTATTATAAATTGTGTTTAATTGCATTTAAAAGCATTCGTGTATCATGTGGTATTGTTTATAATAAATTAGATATTATATTGTGATGCAAGGAACTATATCCATTATGCTTATATATGACTATGTTTAAAAGTGAAATTATTGAATAATAATTATTAGTTCTAACATTTATTTTGATCACATTGATTTTGCATATCTGATAAATATTTTTAAATATAGATCTATTTATCAAGATAAAATCGTGTGCGGTCGAGGGATTTCTGTCAGGAACGAATTACCTCACGCAGAATTTTAATGCAAAAGAAGACTTTACTTAAAGGCTTCAGTAGCCAGATCAATTAATTCAGAAAAATAAAATAACTAACACATGATGTAAACAAATATGGCGGCTAGCGCTTGACGATGATATCCGAACTATGGCGGAAGCTAGCGAACGTCTCGAGAGGCGTTTTTTCGTTACGTGACGATTTCTAACAGACAGCTCCCACAAACCACATTATGGGACTTCGTTCTAAAAACAATACGGATGCATTATGTTAAAATTGTGTCTTAGTTTCTTCTCACGCTGCGTATTGCACTCTGGTGCATAGATGTGTACAAACGTTATGATTTACAAAATATTATTACAGTGTGCGAAGAGATCACGTAGCGAACAAAGACGCTATCCATTAGAACGTTCATATTATTAAAAAAATGTGGTGTGTGAGTGTGTCTGTCATTATGTTTTTTTAAGTTTAATGGTTAAACCGATTTACATGAGAGATGTAACGGTTGACAGGTAGACCATGTCCTAGATTAGGACTCAGGATACTTTTTATAGTCAAAAATTATAACGCGGGCGAATTCGCTGGCAGAAGTTAGTTATTAATGATATTCGTGCTTGCTCAATGCGCTGCGTACAAGCTTCAGCTTCAGCAGTCATGAAAAATTTTCAAGATAATTTTTCTTCTCTTTTTTTTATAACTTTTTCGATTGTAAAACGGTAACACTCACTGACATGGTTTGTATGGAAAGTTCTATCAATGTCATCTTAAGTAGTTGCCGCCAGAAGCCTCGACGCTCAGTGCTGTGGTAGAGATCTATCATATTTTTCTAGAGAACACTCATTAGAGGCAATTAAAAAAAAACGTTTAATTATTTTCGTCAAAAATATTGCCTAAAATTAGGACAAAGTAAGCTTAAAATAAACTTTGATTCCATGTCATGAAATATTCTAATTTACTACAATAATACTTTCTTTTTTTAAAGAAATAAATTCAAATACTGTATGTTTTCGAAAGTAACGTCCGATTTGTGACTTAATATTTTGCGCATACTTCAATTAAATAATAATATTTTAAACTTTGTAAACATCGATATGTAAAAACAATGATAATTTTCGACTTGACACAAGATTTATTCGTACTTTCTGGGTTGAAAGTTAATAAATAAAATGCCTGATCGTAATCTTTCCTTACATCCTTAGATTTACTTTAGTAGCCAGATCAGCGTGAAAAGAAAAAAAATACATTAAAATACTTGATATAAAACATAACAAAATGAGTTACAATATTGATGGTGACCACTTTTAAAACTTAATTAAATAAGAGTGTTACCAAACCAATCGATAGATGTTAGAACGGATCAGTCAAACGTCGATCGATAGTTTCTATTACACAAAATCAAAGCTTGATGAGGCTTTCCAGAAAAAAAACACACACAGTTGGCGCCACTATGGCAAGAGGTCCTTGCCTTTAAAACAACTGATGTCGTCAACATGACGTTACGTCAATATAACAAATGTCAGAAAACATAAGCTGCCACCTAGTGGCATCATTTCAGAAAATCCTTATTGACGGACGCGTCGATCGTCAATCGATCGATTGGTATGGTAACACCTGAAGAGAGCTTTATGTCACATATTCTCTTATGAAATGGGCAACCAATCTAAAATTAATCACTTACTCTATGTACATACCCCTAACCCAAATTTGGTTCTAATAACTAATTCTTAATGATAAATCAACTTTTTCGCCAAAATGTCGCTATTGTTCCACTTATTATAATAAATTAAATGCTGCACTAGGACACTTGCTATTCATAGGTATAAATAAGGTCTGTCTAAAGATGTAACAATTTTCATATATTTATGGTTGATTATTTAACATTCAGATAACTTTTTTTTTTATTTATTTTTAAAACGAGCTTTTTATGGCCATAAAAGTGCTAATAAATATTCAATGGGCCCAAACACGATGGTGCTATCTTTTGATTAAAAAAAAAAACGTTGCCTCACACTAGGAATTTCTTCCTGTATCGTGGGTGCGTTTACAAACATATAAACTCACATACACAACAGACAGAGCCGGAACAAATATCTGTAGGTCATACAAATATTTGTTCCGTGCGGGCATCGAACCCATGGCATGGATGCAGTATGTGCTTCAAAAATCGATTACTTGTTGCCGGAAACACACGAAAGCAAGGTACGTAATATATCGGCGGTGGCGACCTCTCACGTCCGGCCCTGGTCCAGGCCATGGTACGGAGCGAGAGGGTATGGGAAGCTGTCTCATCCTTCTGCGAAGCAGTAATGCTCGCAAAGGAGGAGGCGGAACGCGTGAGGGAGACGCAAAGGAGACGCCCTCATGCCCCAAGCCACCGCCGGAGACGCCCCGGGCGTCGGGAGTCGCAAGCCGATTCCCGACCACCGTAGGCGCGGGCTTGCGGACGGCAAGCAATGGTTAGGTCGCCGTCCGATAAGGATCAGGCCCGAGTCGACGGCGCGTAGTGTTCCACGCGCGCCTCAAAGTGTTGTCAGCAAAAGGGACGGGGCCCGCTAGGGCCTATGCCTGTCTGTGTCGCGGATATATTTGAAAGGAGTTACCGCGGCCCTGGCACAAGCAAGGAATGAACAAGGGTGGGTTTTAGTCAGCAAAAGTCTTACACGCCCTCCCGCTTCACCCAGAGCGGGATAAGTCATTGGAAGATTTCCCACCCAAAAAAATAAAAAGCTTATAAAAAAGTTAACTGACTATTGAAAAATCAGTCCTAAATTGTAGCATCCTAACAGGTACATCTTTATAAGACCAACGGCGCGTATACAAAAGTTCAAACAATAATTCTGGCATTTACTGTAATGTCTTGTGAAGCTTACACACTATTTTACACGTATAAATGAATCTAGTCTCCCTTACGTTCTTGATTATGGCTCAGTTAATCAAATCATTATCCAGTCACCTAAAATTACACTACTAATTGTTACCAAAAGCCTCTAACTTAATGCAACGTTTTGCGTGCAAACGAATACTATTTGTTTTTGTCCTTTACAAACTATTGACTATTTAATTATGAGATTATAAAACTAACCTATTTGATAGTGTAAGCGGTCTCTTCGCAATTTTTTTTTATTGGCCGGGTACCTTATACAGGCTGATCTTAGTAATTTTTTTTAGTCCACTCTTCGAAAGGTGAGAAAGTTGAAAATTACTTTTAAAGCTGCCATTTTTAAATTAATATTTAGGAAAAGTACTAGGATCTACCTAATTCCAGCTTCTTTAAAAATAGTAATATTACACAGAGTGTCAAATGTGATGTGTTATGGATACCAATCGCATATTAATATAATTGTAAATCTGTCGATATTTTTACTTAATCAATAATTTAGGTATCAAACCTCAAAAGCAACATACTGCAGTGTCAAAACAGTGAGCATACAATAACGTTACTTGAACACTTATTAAGAAATACTTTTTGTTCATAAGTCGTCAAATTGGTTCATTTTGGGGTTGCACAATCCAGGCTGAATCAAGAACGGGGATGTGGATTAAAAAATCTATTTAGTCCGTCAGTTAATTGGCCAAAAACTATTGGTCAAGTATTATTTCTTTTGTCACGCAAAAAAAAAAATACGAAGATACAGTGTGTTGAAATTTCGAATGACGTCAGGCCTTGGCAGCCTATTAGGGTTCCGTTCTTCAAAAGAAAAAAAGTAACCCTTACAGGATCATTTCTTTGTCTGTCTGTCCGTGTGTCAAGACCTTTGTCTCTGGAATGCCTGGAGGTATCAAGTTGAAATTAATACTATTTACACAGATATGAAGTATCTTGAAGCTGTGAAAAAATCAAACTTCTATAAAAAGATACGGCCGTTTAAGTCTCATTTTTAATGAGTCGCAAGGGATCAAAACCTAAAGGGCAAAACTTCCCGTTAACCTAGAAACCTGAAATTTTTCTTATAATAACACAAGTAAAGGAAAAGCTAAAAACTGTAAATGTGTACTTAATTAAAAAAAACATTAATTACTTATTTGCAGTTGGTAAACAGACCGCTGTTCTATGTCGATGTATGGGGACAACAGTTTTCGAAATGCAAAGTTAATTTTGTCCCTACGTTAGAGCAAAGGTCTATTGCTTTCATTGTTTACGATCGTCAGTAATGCTACTTAATTAATTTGTTGAATGTAGCTGTTTATAAGGAACCCTCGGTGCACGAGTCCAACTCATACTTGGCCGGTTTTTTTATCAGAGAGTAAAGAGACTCCTGAGTCATTGTCATTGTTTATTGATTTGATAAGGTAAAAATACGTATCCAATATTTTTTTACAATCTAACGGACGGACTAAATATAATTTATTTAACATTTTTAAATCGGGCATCATCCCTATTAAATAAAAATAGTCTAATGCTTAATTTTATGTGAATCCCGTTATAAGACTTTACACTCTGGATTGTACAACCTAAATCTGGCGTCTACCTTCACAGCGTATAAAACAAACCAGATTTCGTCATCATTTTGTATCAGATTATTTCCCACTCGCTGTCTAAATGGTCGTCGGGAGACACAAGGGACTTGTCTTGAAACCCGTTCTTGTGTTTCGTGTCTAACCTCAGTTCTATATCCTCTAGATTCCAGGTATTGGGTAGTTGAACGACTTTAGGAACTAAGTCCATGAGGCTGGGGTCTTTGATGGGTGGTTTAGTGGGTTTCTGAACCGGTTTGGTTATTACCTCGGGGGGTGGTGGAAGTATGTCGACGTGTCTGAAAGTGGGTACAGGGTCCGGGGGTGTTTCCGTCTCGATTTTGGGGCTGTCTATGCTGAGCGACTCCAAGTTCAACATCTTGGCGAGGATTTTCTCTTTTTCTTCTATTTGCTTCTCCAGTAGTTCGTCGGTCTGTTGTGGGATTGCTCTGGAATTTAAATGCAAAATGTTAGATACGGGAATATGTGAGAATATAATTTCTATCATCATCATCCTTTTAATGTTCCCACAGCTGGAACACAGGCCTCCTCTCTGTGAGAGAGTGAAAGGGCCGTAATCCACCACGCGGGCCCAGTGCGGGTTGGTGGATGTCACATGTCTTCGAATTTTTGATTCTAGGACATTCCGGTTTCCTCACCGTTTTGAGGGTAGTGGTAATGAAATAATTTACACAAAGTAAAGCGCCTGGGTTCGAACCCACGACCCACAACTTGTAAGCCGCGGCCGATACCACTGGGCCACCACTGTTCCTATCTAATTTCGATCAGTTGGAAAATGTAAATCTTGGAGTAATTCTTATTTATTTTATTTAAGTTTTATGGAGAGGTTTACTTATAGTTCACCTCCATTTATGTAAGTGCGTTGTAGTAGAGGAAGATTCCATTGCAGCCAACTAGGTACCAGTCCAGACTCAGGACTGCTACTGAGTAATTCCAGAAGCTAAAACCCAATAATACTGACCAATCTGGGCATCGAACCCACGGCCACGGTAGCAAGCAGTACCGTTTACGACCACTAAACGATAAGGTTTTTTATAATTTAACGAAAAAAGGCACCCGTACTTTCAGTAAAAATTAAACTTATTTTAATCCAAGAGCAAAGAAAAAAAAAACAAAAACTTTTTAGTGCTGTATATAGCCAACACGACTATTGTCATTTAAAAATGGTAGTTTTAAATGCTTTGTATTATTATTAGGCTGATTTAAACGTTATACCAGTAAGTACTCACCCATAAACGCTAACATTCATGACACAGGGGCTGGTGTAGCTCACGTTATCAACCGGCTTCCGGACCGGGGTTGCCACCCTAGGAGTACTACCCCCTGATCCTCCATCCCTCCTCCTGCTCCTTCTACTGCTATGGATCAGCTCCCCATCGTATTTCTTCTCCATTATACTAAAAATCAAAAGCAATTCAGTTATTCAAATTAGGCTGAGAGCCAGCACTTTTTGAGCGTAAGTCTTAACTAATATTATTATGAGAGAGCCCGAATTATATGAGTTTGTTGTTCTGAAACGAGTTTGAAAAATCTTGCACCATTTGAAAGGTGCCAGGTTTCCACCATTTGAGTAGTATTCCAGATGGATAAATTACTATGACCCTGGCAAAGCCGGGACAGGCCACTAGTTCTACATAAAGACAGTTCCCCCAAACGCCCGCCCGTCAATTTTTTTTTTCTCTTTTATCTTTGACGTTGAAATGACGGAATAAACTCCCCAGCAAAACATCGGACTATTGAGTTGGAAGAACTTGAATAGTGTGTTTATGTGATAAAAAAAGTCAATTCGAAAAATTAAGAAACCCGACTGCTGAAGAAGCGAACTAAAAAGGCGTAAACAAGAAGAAAATCATGCTGTGCAGTCGGAGGATACATATGGTTTTGGTCAGCCAGCTCACGAATATGTAAAACCCTTTATTTTGATACCCCACACGATGGGACTGTAAGAAAAAGAAAAATGGGGCTCCACATTATGGCGCCCAAAAGCCGCTATTTTTCTTTTTTCCAATTTTAATGTAGCCAGTGACACTCGAAAGGTTAAGACGAATCGATTGACGTAAGAATCATCAAAATCGGTCAACGCGTTTGATCTCTAGCCACATAGGACATACATAGAGTGATAAACACATTACCCTCCTTCGGCAGTCGGGTAAAAAACGTTGCCCCACACTAGGAATTACTCGTGTATCATGGGTATACATTTAAATTCACATGCACAAACGTCCACAGGTCCGGAACAACTATCCTGTAGACCGTGCAAATATTTGTTCCGGGCGGGAAATGAACCCGCGATACGCAGCGCAGCAGCCGATCGCTCAACCACTACGCCAACCGTGTCGTGGTTTTGATTAAACGAAGTATACCTTACCTGTTATACAACTTCAATTTCCTTTGCAATTCTTCTGTCTTCACCCTCCTGATTTCCTCAGCATCGCTCGAGACATCTCGGAATTCGTTTATAATCGATTCTAGAACATTCTCGGATAGGTCTAGAGGTAGATGTTTAATGGGGGGTAGTTCGAAGCACTCCTCTGCGCTGGCCACTGTCCCCGTCTCTATGAGTTCGTTCTTTGTGAACATGGAGATGGGCTGTTCTAACACGCTGGAGATGTATGGGACTGTCTGATCTATGTGTGTGAAGTCTCGGACAGAGTTTACAGCTTGCTGGATAGATGATGTTAGGGATTTCGTCATCATGTTCATCGGTTCTTCTGTTAGAAAAGATACTTGGTTTGATTAGATACAAGAGCATTTCAACAAAACATATCGATGAGAAATGTATCTTAGTTAGAAAATAAACAAAATACTTGCAAGCAAGTTGATACAGTATTCATGTTTTGATCTTTGTCAACTACAAATTAGATCCGGCTCTATCAGCACTGTTATCACTTGCCATCGAGCATCGGTGGAAGTTAAGTGTTCATCAACCGTTGTGTTTTAGCTATGTTTTATTGCAAAATGTGAAATGCAGCAAACTGCGTCATAAGTAGGTGAGTAGGTACCATTCACAATAAAATTATGCGTCTTTGCATTATTTTGGTTTTTAATTAAACGTTGCCCCACATTAAGAATGTCTCATGTATCGTGAGTGCGTTTACAAACATATAAACACAAATACACAAACACCCAGAGCCGGCACAACTACCTGTAGGTCATACAAATATTTGTTCCGTGCGGGAATCGAACCCGTGACGCGCAGCGCAGCAGTCAATTGCTCAACCACTACACCTAACGTGCGGCTAATTTGATGTTTAATGAAATTAGTTTATAATAAAGCAGGAATCGAACCCACAATAGTGATATCAGCTAACCCCGATTTTTTAAATAATAATTTAAAATATTAAATCAAAATAAATGTTTCTACCAAAAATACAAAGTTAGCATAAATGCACTTAGCTAGCAGTATTAGTAGCAAACTCGAGCAGCAAGACAAGCGAATAAAAAAGCCATTGCTCGTACATAAATATACAAAAACAGAAGCGGAAGGTGATTGGATACAAAATAAAAATGCGGAAGTATGTTGTGCATGTGTATATTTATATATAAGTCAATGGCCATGCTAACATCGAGACAACGCATGTACTAGTACACTGGCTTGCAAAAATATAACAACAAACATGCAAAATTTCAACAAAAAAATATTTAGTATCGGGTAAGTGCAATAAAAACATTCGTGTATTAATTAAAATCAATAAAAACTAGCACACACATCAACTAAATTAAATTAAAAATAGTTTTGCAAGCAAGTGTACCAAAAATACTTAAATAAACAAAATCGTTGTCAATCTCTCACTACAGCGGGTAACTACATACAAGATGTGAATAATTCTAAATTTAATTTCTACCCTGTAAGTACATTAAATTTTAACAAGCTCAATAGGTCCACCCTGTTTACGAAGCTTTAATAAGCGACAGATCTAATCTACAATAATTTTGAAGTAATATTTTAAGTATAAGATAAATGCAGAAATATTATGTAAATATTTAGTAGTTTTAAAATGTAATCATCATTTCGGAAACCATTTGAAGAATGTAACATCCAACAAAAGTTTGTAAACATTTTATACCCATTTTTTTAAAGTAGATATATTAATTCATATTTATGTTAATTACAAACATTAACTTTGCAATAAAAAGTATGAATGGAAACATAAAAAAAAACACCTTTAGTTACTTTTATTTCTACATCTATCTTAACTTCTACTAACATACTAAATAAAATAGTTGATACATAAAGCCCACTTCAAAAGCACCATAAGGGTGCGTACACATACGAGCACCTCAGTTATGCCAATGTGTGCACAACCTTTACACAAGTTGGTCATGACAACGTCACAATAATGACGTCATGGCAATTATACAATGTATAATAGGAATGTATAAGTACATAAATTGTAAGTTTAAGTACGTGATGATAAGTCTTACCTAAACAAGTAATTTAAATATTTTGCACTAAAATAAATACTTTTTAGATTCCCAATATAAGATTAAAACTTAAATTATATTCATTAGATCGTAAATGGTAGTCTTTAATACAATAATAAAAATATACAGTGATCTCTTTTATACCAGCTAAAGTTACGGATGACATTTATTCATGACTACACGGCGGTTTGAATCAAAATCAGCACATTATAAGCTATTGCTATATTTATCTCGACGATAACTTAAGGGGGCTTCCGCCGCTTTAGTGTCGTTAAACGGTTACTTTCTAAAGCATACTACTTAACTTTTAAGTTAGTTAAAACGTAAAAAAAAAACATGTATATTGTTTGAGAATCATGGTTTTTTCGTGTAACTGATAGTCAGCTTTAAAAAAAAATTAACGACACGATATTTCTTCGCTACTTTTAGACGACTTGGATGTTAAATTTTTTTTACACATAATAAAATATGGCTAGAATTTCTTCGTAACTGAAATAGCATATGTAAATCAAAGAATATTTTGCAAACAAAACTGACCAAAAGGTGGTTTAATATTGATGTTCTGGCTCCGAGCGGGCGTATATACGCCTTAAGAAAGAAACGGAGAACTGTAATTTAAAACTGTCCTTTTCTCAAGCTGTCTTGATAGAAAAATATTGCAACATATCTAGGCACCCTAATTCAATTTTAGTTGGCATCAAAGAGAATCAGCACCAATAACTAGATGCGACAAAAAAAACCTACCTACTTTTAGCAGTTAGCACATTTTATAATAACCTTAAAATTATTGTCTACTATACATATTAGAATTTATTAAATACATTGGTCGCGATTTGGTATGATTAAGGCACTTCTAACTATTCTAACTTATGTACTATTTACATATTAATCTTATTTCTAATCATCATAATCTCACAACTATATTTTTTTACTATTCGACGTTCTACTGTGTTTGGCAAGCTGTACAAGGATCTTTTAGAGTGCGGCCAAAATCAGAACGAATGCTTCCAACTTGTTTTTGGGGTGCCGTACCCTAAGGATAAAGGCCAAGTGCGTGTCGCACTCGAGCGCGTAGGGTTCCGTACTTGGTAAATTGCGGTTTACGATTTATGACGTATTAAAAAAAACTACTTACTAGATCTCGTTCAAACCAATTTTCGGTGGAAGTTTAAATGGTAATGTACATCATATATTTTTTTTGGTTTTATCATTCTGTTAATTTAGAAGTTACAGGGGGGGACACATTTTACCACTTTGGAAGTGTCTCTCGCGCAAACTATTCAAAAAATTATATTAGAAACCTCACACGTATGGATTTGATGAAAAAAAAAAACGAGTTTCAGTTCTAAGTATGGGGAACCCTCAAAATTTATTGTTTTTTTTCTATTTTTGTGTGAAAATCTTAATGCGGTTCACAGAATACATCTACTTAACAAGTTTCAACAGCATAGTTCCTATAGTTGCGGAAAAAAGTGGCTGCGACATACGGACGGACAGACAGACATGACGAATCCAAGGGTTCCGTTTTTTGCCATTTGGCTACGGAACCCTAAAATCGGGACCCTATTACTAAGACTCCACTGTCCGTCTGTCTGTCACCAGGCTGTATTTCATGAACCGTGATAGTTAGACAGTTGAAATTTTCACAGATGATGTATTTCTGTTGCCGCTATAACAACAAATACTAAAAACAGAATAAATAAATATTTAAGTGGGGCTCCCATACAACAAACGTGATTTTTGTGCCGTTTTTTGCGATAATGGTACGGAACCCTTCGTGCGCGAGTCCGACTCGCACTTGGCCGGTTTTTTTAAATATATTCTCGCAGTTTTGTTTGGTAAACAATAACTCTTTTTGATTTATTTTCTGAAATGTTTAGATATTATTATGGCAATAATTAAACATAGTCGCAGATTCGGGTTGAGAGCCTGGTGATCCGTCACAGAGGGTATCCTAGTCTTTTACAATGGAAACTTTTTTTTAATATGAATTTTCTTAGTTGTAATCTTTTAATTGTATTTAAGTATATATTGATGTGAACCTTTGTGAAGACTAAAATAATAAGGATTTATTATTATTAATAATATATAACAAAAAGGCCTGATAATGACACTCAAGAACAAAAAGATCCTTGTATAGCTGGCGGTACACCAAATTTTAATCTTGCATATCTCAAAATGTCTAATGAGACACCAACCTTTAGATAGAGACCTTCACTTGTACGAGGATGCAAGTCTCTTTCTAAGTCGAAGTTGAGAGACAAAACCATACTTTTTCTGCAATGTGCCACATTTTAAGACCCGTGAACTTAAACTTCCCTAGTCAATCTCGCTTGTGAGACAACTCTAGTTTATGACATCTACGATGTTATTAAATCTAGATTAAGGTACTTTTAAATACAAAAAAAAATAAGAGAAGTAAGTCTAAGTTTTTGCCCAAAAGATAAATAACGAAGGCCAAGTTGCAAAACTTAACTCAGAGCTAGTTGCTGACACGAGGTTAAATTGACAATATTTTATGATAAAGTTTCAGTTTGACCTCGAGTTAGCAGCGAACTCTAGAGTAAATTTTTTTGTGCAAGTGAGCCTAAGTTTTTAAATAAAGTATTTAAATAAAAATGTTGATATTTTTATAATATGATGGCACTAAACTTAGTTCATGGCGAAAGTTAAATATCGTAATACAATACAACAAAACTTAATTTCAATATTAGCACAATGAAGGCACTTTTATAATTGACGAATGAGAAACCTACAGTTTTACAAAAAGTCTCATTAAAATGAAGGACTTTTGTAAAACATATATTGGTTGACTATTTTGATCGTTTGTATTAAAAAACTGTCCCCAGATTTCTGAATTAGGAATTCGAAGCTAAATTCAAATTTAAAACTATAAAAATTTGCTTTTAAAGTATGTTCTTAACTTTAAATACTCAATTTAGAGAACGGCTCTGTACCTCTTTAAATTTTAATTAGGTTTCGTGAGACCAACTCATATAAGTACTACGATTTTCCTTTTTGAAATAAACTGTACGTGGAAATATTGGGCCTTATTTATAAAAACCTCTGAGCTGTTTAGAAACTCATTAACAGATTCTTTATTTAAATTTTCTATAGAAAATTTAAATGTAGAATGTGCTGAGCAATCGCTGACCGGCGTCGAGATTTTTATAAATAAGGGTTATTAAGTAAAATAGTATAATATATAAATGCATGTTTGATAGCGGACGGAGATATGTTCATAATACTTGTGGTTCACAACATTGTCTTGAACACATTACATAATATAATAACAACCGTTTTAATACTAACATGCCTGTCGACTTTCATTGTCAATTTCGGTCGAAATTATCGTTTTTAAACGACTTCAAAAAAAGAAGGAGGTTCTCAATTCGGCTGTTTTTTTTCCATTTTTTTATTTTATTCAATGGCAAAACCAAAAGTAGCTAAACTATTATAAAATAGGTAAAATTTATGCTACTTTGGATATGATGTCTGCTTTGGTATTATTTCTATATTTGTTTATGTAACAACATTTTTAACTACTCTTAAAAAGTAAACCAAAAGTTTGTATTACTTACTGACAACTTAGTAAGTCGACAGGCAATGTACGACACTTTAGATTTTTGCTTGGCAAAATACTGAAGGACATTAAAAATATAGATAAGGTTTGTTTTTGAACAATAGATTCATAAATATGATTGTATAATTATAATCCTGTGCTATGTAGATTTTTAAAAAATTCTGTAATATGCGGTTAAAATAAGAAGGAATCTAACTACACTTGAGTGAGTAATTTGTCGCTTCACGGTCTCGAAACGTGCGAGTAAGACGGTGAATATTTAATATTTCCATAATTACATTCATATTGTTCTCGTGTCGTCTCGCTTACAGGTTTTATGACCACGCTTTCCATGTGTTGGAAGAAGAATATATATTCGCTAGAAGTTGACCATGCTCTTATTTTAACCGAATATAATAATTATTTTTGTGCGTTCTAAAAGGTAGAAAAATCAAGCAAGCTACGAACATTTTAAATCAAATAATTCATTGACTCTTTCGTATGACTTGCTTATTTCCATATATGGCTAAAATAAGTCAATACTCTTAAAGCTAATGCGGTCTAATGATGACTAAAACCTACATTTTAGAACGATTCTCAAGCATATAAATCATTATATTCCTGCCTGCCCCATGTTACTTGGGGTCGGCGCAATACGTTTTCTTCATCCACTCCGTCCTGTCAACCGTCATTCTATCACTGAGCGTAAATTTCACATTTTATTTATTTATTTTTTGAAGGCTCTCGTTTGACCTCTATCTCGCCTGATGGTAAGCGATGATGTGGTCAACGGTGAAGCACACTTGCCTAGAAGTAACCTGTTCACTCTTGACTTAAAGACCGCTAGGTTGTAACTATCAGGTAACAAAGACTCTGGCAGGGAATTCCACTCCGTAGCTGTACGCACAATGAAAGTATTCTCAAAACGCGTATATTTTGATAAACATACTCAAATATAGATTTAAATGCTTCAGAATCGTTCTAAAAACGGGTTTGATAAACTAAAAACAGTCCATATTATAAAAAATAACAATCAATCTGCATTCATTGTGATAGCGAATCATTCCATAAGTTTCAAAACGTGCTCAAATACGTACGACAATACATTGAAGTAGAGCGTTTAGACTGGATGGGGCATGAAACTGATTCTATCCCGTAATGTCAAGACATGTCACAGAGTAGACACTAATGGAGTGTTTAGTTTGTTCTCTTAGCAACAGATTTTGAAGAAGGGTCAATTTTGCGATACTTTGTTAGTTATTAAAAAGTCTCGTTGATGGTCAACGACATACTATCTGACAACTCTACTCTTACTGATAGTCTCACGCTTGACCACAATCTCTCGTAATTGTAAGCGATAACGTGGTCGAGCAATTCAAAGCAGGTTGTCAAAAACTTCATAGAGATATGCGGTACAGGGTGGATTACCCGCAACCGCTATTGAAAAGAGAGGATTTTCGACTAGACGGGTGTTATGTTGGTGGGCAACTACCCCATGGTCATATTTGGGCTGTTGTATATGTTCAAATCGCACTTTGATTATACCGCTACAATCTTAATATGTCATTACAAAACTGCTGATTTAAATACTTAAAATCCCTTAAAAGCCCTAAACTACACGAATATTAGCTACTGACTGTCAAACACAAGTAAAATGTAGTTTTAGTATAGTCATATGCTGATCCCGGGGAGATTTATCTCAGCCTGTTTTAACTTTTCATCGTTACTAGTTTGCTGTTTGATTCTAAACATTCCATTTGTGTATTATCTGTGACCACTTTATAGCCCCAGCCTTATCATTCCATATCAAAACTCTCGTGGTTACACGTTGATATTATTATTATTAATATAAAAGCTTGTTCACAGTGAAATCATGATAGTTTTGACACCATAGAGCCATCCATCCAGCCTACACGCGCTATACTATGTCTGGGGATGGGAGAGAGATTTGCTGAACAGACCTGCGGCGAGGGCGGCGGGCTCGGGCGCGTGCGCCAGCCGCACCAGCGAGCGCGGACCCTCCAGCACGAACACCTCGTCCTTCAGAACTGATACTGACAGGATCCTGTAAGAGAGCTCAGGTTGTACTGGTTATCAACACAACCTTACTTTTTGTTTACAATAAACTTCTTAGGCACGCTTGCACCACCCTGGGTTATCTCACTAACTTCGAGTTAGTAGCCTGTATGTCATATTTGTTATTTAACCTCGTGTTAGCAACTAACTCTGAGTTATGTTTTTGGAGCAAGTGGGCCATAAAGAGTTACTATACACATCACTATAAACTAATTGTATATACGGAACCAAATTAGAAATCGCGAAAAACAGACAAAATGAAGGGACAGCTGATTTTATATCGCAGTTTAAGTGTTAAATAAAATCGCTTTTTATTCCATGAAACATTTCTTCGATGCAGACTTCGATCAATAACACACTAGATGACCGGTAAGCGCTTCAAAAACGGGTCGAAAAATAAGAGCACAAAAAAGGTTGTGGTCTTATTTCAAATTGGTCATAAAATAGCCAACATTAAGACGTCAAAATGCCGCAGTGAGCGTTATAAAAATGTGCTAATAACTACTATAACACCGAGATTTTGGTAGGAATATCTTTTTATCGATAAGTTTATATCATTAAGTGTTTTTCATAAAATAAAAACCGAATTAAATAGTAAATATGAATCAATTACCAAATATTATGATTGTTTGACCAACGTTTACGTCGATAACGCGCCAACTTTTGTAATAAACATCGACTGTTCTGGCACTTTGTAATTTAGACTTTAAAGCCATGCATATAAGATTCAATTTGTTTTGATGTATGAGCAACGAGGAAGTCATAAAAAAAATATTGCTTTTAATTTACAAGCTTTGTAAATCTAACTCTAAGCATTGCATTTAAAGTTGAATTTGCATTAATGTATATTTATTTATTTATTTATTTATTTAGTACATGGAGAACTTACAGCTAACAAAAACAAAAAATAAAAGGAGGTAATAGTCACCAGAAAGCCAATTACAAGTCCTCGCGTTTAAAATTAGAATATAAATACAAGTATGATGCGAGCACAGACAGCAACACGACTTAAAGTGTAGTCACTAAATACCAGATTAAAAAATAAGATACAGACATTTGTTTGCAAAAAAAAAAAAGACAGAATAAAAAAGAAAACCGCTTAATATAACCGCTGTTACTTGAAAAATTGAAGGCTCAAGCTCCGTCTGGCCGAGTTTACAGTAGTTACAAAGGGATCCAAATCATGTAGTTTGCATATCTCATTAAAATTACTGCTTGCACGCACAATAAAGCTGTTCTGCCTACAATTCGATGACGAATGAAGTACACAAATGGGAGGGTTGTAACGTAAAATTTTTCTGGGCACATTAAAATAAAATTTGGACAATAGTTCAGGACTATCAATATCGTTATGGAGGATTTTTAACAAAAACAGACAGTCTGCAATTTTTCGTCGGTCTATAAGTGGCAGTAGGTGGAATTTTTTACAGAGACGAAGATATTCAGCTGAGTCATATGGAACCTTTTGGTGAAAACAAAGATATTTTATGAAACGTTTTTGTATATTTTCTATGCGGTCGATGTATTTCTGATACCGTGGATTCCATATCTGAGAAGCATACTCGAGCTGACTTCTTACATATGTACAATACAATATTTTGAGCGTCTTAGCCTCCGTGAAACACTTAGAGAGTCGCATTATAAAACCAAGTAGTTTGGATGCTTTTTTAACAATAGTATCAATGTGTGAGTCATAAAGTAGTTTACTGTCTTGATAAACTCCCAAGTCACGAATTGTATTGCACCTCGGCAAGTTTTCGCCAGCCAAAGTATAGGTAGCGACCAGGACATCACGTTTCCTAGTGTAGGTAATAACGGAGCATTTAGATGGGTTAAGATCTAATTTATTAGCTCGACAATACTCATCAAGCCGACATAAGTCAGCTTGTAGTGCAAGCATGTCATCATGCGATGCAATAGTGGCAAAGATTTTCATGTCATCGGCAAAGCATAAAAGTTTGGATGAATGGAGGCACTGATCGATGTCGTTCACATACGCTACGAATAAAAAAGGACCGAGCAACGAACCTTGAGGCACTCCACTGGGCACGTTTACCCAGCTAGACACATAGTTATTAATAACTACTGCTTGTGACCTGTTATCAATATAAGAAGAGAACCACCTTAGCAGGTCTCCACTGATACCTATGTGTCTTAACTTCTTAATTAGCAATTCATGCTCAATCCGATCAAACGCCTTGCTGTAGTCAGTGTAGACCACATCGACCTGCTTACCGTTATCCATAGCTTCCGTAACAAAATCATTAAATAAGATCAGGTTAGAAGTGGTAGACCGTCCCTTTAAAAACCCATGCTGAAAAGAGCTCAACGAGTTAGCTAGGGCAGGGTATAACTGGTCATAGATGATCCTCTCAAAAACTTTAGCAATTATGCACAGTTTGGAAATAGGCCTGTAATTAGTAATCTCAGTCTTTGAACCCTTCTTATGCACGGGTGTAATAAAGGCAGATTTCCATACTTTTGGGACGATACCTTGGGACAATGACTTGGTGAACAAAATTGAGATAGGAAGAGCAATGGAATGTGCACATTTGATAAGGAATTTAGAAGATATGTTGTCAGGGCCGGCACCTTTAGATGGATCCAAGTTGCGAAGTAATCTAGTCACAACATCAATATTCACTTCGATGTTACAAATATGGGACGAGGTTCCATCATTACCGAGAGAGAGGTCAGAGTGTGCACTAGGAGAATTAGGTGAAGTGGGGTCGAGGAAGGTTGATAGAAAGTAAGAGGAAAAGGCCTCACAAATAGAATCCCCAGAGAGAAGTATTTCATTGTTATAGTTTAATGTATTAGGAATAGCATTGGATTTATACCGATTTTTAACATAGGACCAGAAATGTTTAGGGTTGTCTTTGATTGAGTTTTCAGTTTGATCAAGATAAAACTTATAACATGAAGCTTCCATTGTCTTTACTCTTTTACGCAAATATTTAAAACTTAATTCGTCAGATTTGTTACCATAGATTCTGATTTTTTTTAAGTATTTATATTTTTCCTTGATTGTTTTTATGAGTGGTGCACTGTACCAAATTGGATATGATTTATTACGTACTTGCTTTTGCGGTATATATTTATTTTGTAATTGGTTGGTAGTGTCCATAAAGAATGCAACCGAATCATCCAATGATCTGATTGAGAACTCATGATCCCAATTTATGTCAGAAATTTCTTTGTTAACAGACTCAAAATCACCCCTACTGTACATAAATCGCAAACGTGGTGCATAATCGAGGGGAGGAAGTTCAAAAGTATCAATATTAACTAACAACGCCGGGTGATATGGATCAATAGGAACTAAAGGATCAGCACACTCGCTAACACGGGCGCCCTTATTTGAAAGGACCAAGTCCAACAACTTCCCACACCTATTAACGACCCCGTTATACTGACCAAAGTCCAGCGTACACAACTCATCCGCCAACATACATTCATCACTCGTGGCGGGGTTCAATGGGATTAGTGAAAGATTATTAGATGGAGCCTGTTCGGGGTTGGGGTAAGATTAAGATAAACTGGGATTCAAGATTAAAAAGATAAATATATTTCAGTGAGTCAAATGGGATAACAATTAAAACTAATGAGGTGAACGATATGGGATTATGAGTCACGCGCACGGTATGCCGCCGAATTACGTACTGAGCTATTGCTATGTATGTGCAATGATATAAATGATGGAAACATACTGAGCGGGTGGCGCAATAATGATGACCCAGGGAAACGTACTGTACGGTGGTAGGCCCGTACATGCTCCCGGGGGCAAAGATAGGGGTTAGTAGGATAAAGATGGAGATGAGATTTACAAGATGATAAACAATTTTCAACTTATCAACTATATGACAGGGATAAGGATTAGTAGTGAGTGATTAACAATATTTCGAACAAGTACAAGTAGTCTAGTAACTACTTATCTTAGATCGGGAAGGGAAAATACGCGTAAAACAGGTGACGAGGCCCTATCTTCTGTTTGTAAACACTCGCTAGATTTAATAAGATTTTTGGGAACGTTTTTCACAGATTGACTAAATTGACCTTTTTCCCTACGATCACAACACTCACTCACTGCACTTTTCACTTTGATTAAAGATTGCCTTTTTTCCCTAACCGCACTACACTCACTTATAACACTCTCATTGCCGGGATGTGAAGAGATCGCAGTAGCAGTAGGTGCCTCTCCATCAGGCACCGAGGGTTCTCGACGTGTTGACCGCCTGTGACGCCGCCAACAGTATACCGCCGTAGTTATTAGGATTCCAAAGATTAGAGCATACAAGACGCTATAAAGATGTACGTCATGATAGGATATTTTATCACTCCATGGTTCAGTTTGTTTCATGATCTCAATCTTTTTCTGTATATCTTCAAATTGTCGCAATATTTCAGAATTATTAGGATTAATTTCAGGAGATTCAGGGATAGATATGTTGAATATATGATTAATAGGTGATATTTGTGGTGCAATAATTCTTGCACCAATACTCATTTTGCTAGACAGCCTTTTATTAGCATGGACAACGAAATTGTCCGTCTTTATCATACAGCCTTCCTCCACATTCAACAGACCTGCATTCATCAATTTAACGGCGGTAATTTCGCCGTCACAGAGAAGTTTAAAGTTGCTTTCATTGCAACAAAAATAATAATATTTATTATCCACTGTTAATTCTTTCCAAATGTTTTTACAAGGAGTTAAAATAGTTTCACAGGTTCTTGTGTGTGGGATCGTTTCACACAAGCTGTGATCATCTTTTAAGATATTTATAGGGTTTTTTGTATGACATAGAATCATCCCAGGATTTTGTCTTATACAAGACTGGAGATCAGCATCAGTAAGGGTTACGTATGAGTCTTTTCTGAGGTTAATGGCAGCAAAACTTGAGATTACTTTCACATGTATCATGTCGTGGTTCAATAATCGTGGGACTGGAATGAGGTTAAAGATTTCGTAAAGGTCTCTTTCGATGAGGGGTATTCTTATTTCAATGATCAAGTACTTACTATGGTACTTAGCCCGCACTTTTATCAAGTTGTAGAGATCATTGAGATTCAAATGGTCGACAGGAAGTGCCATGTCTTTGGGGATATGTGCTGATATAGAACTTAATTCCAATCTCAGCTGTTTAGGAGATATCAGATGGAAGTCCAATTTTCCATTGTAAATATTAGTTACCGTATCAAGAATGGAGTCTTGTATTTTCCTGAGGCTATGCAGTAAGTTATTTGCCGTCATAGCAGATGCTAAGAAATCGGTGACTAAAGTCATGTTCTGTACCTGGCGTTGAAGATCTTGATAGGATTCTTTAAGGTAATTTAACTTTTGATTTATCGATTTATGATGTTTGTTTGCAGCTTTCTCCATTCTTTTCATGAGATTTAACTCGGCTTCCACGATTGAAGTTTGGTTTTTCCAGAGGTTATACAAATGTTTATCATTTTCTTTCAAAAGGTCGATGTCTTGTGCATATTTCTCCGCAAAACGCTGATCTAGCACGCCAAACAAGCTGTTTGCGACGTAGCCTACTCCGTCTATTAGACCACGACGCCGGCGCCGCCGCTCGTCTCCAGTTACAAATGATTCATTCATTGTCAACATACTATCGTAATATTTAATTTCTTCGAACTCGTGCCCGAGTTGTAAGATGATGCCGGCGCAAGGTGTGTGTTCTTTAATAGTGGAGCATAATGTTTCAAGATAATTAATATACTTTTCAAGTGCCGACGTTCCTTCTTTGTAGGGATATGTGTCATAATAAACAATTAAACGCCAATCGTCTCTAATGAGATGCATGTTGGAGATTTTATCGAAATAAACGCTGTTGTTGCTCAAAGGGGTAAAACTATAAGATGCTTGAGATAAGTTTATTAGTGACAGTAAGAATAGCGTTAATGACAGAGCTATAGTCGAGAAGGAGATTCGCTTGGGATTTTTCTTCCTTGGTGCTTCATCCTTAACCTTCGTGTCACTAGGAGTATTATTGTCTCTGTCCGTTGGTAATAGAGATAGCTTAACAACAGGTCGTTTTAGGAAACCATTTTTGGTTTTAAGGGTAACGACTCTGACGTGTCCGTCAGAACCAGGATGCAGTTCTACTATACGCCCTAGAGCCCACTTCCCAGGCGGGAGGTTTTCATCTTTGATGATAACAATATCGTTGAGACTGAGATTCCCTTGAGATTGTCTCCATTTAGCTCTAATGGATAACTGTGAGAGATATTCATTTTTCCACTGGGCCCAAATATCTCTATAGATTTTTTGTACCAAGTGCCACCGAGTCCTAAGATCATTTTCTGTTTCAAATATCGTTAAGGTAGGCCCACTTGCAAGAAAGTGTGCCGGAGTTAAAAAGTCTATGTCCTCGGGATCCTCCTTCAAAGAACAAAGTGGTCGAGAGTTTAGACAACCCTCTAGTTGAGACAGGAGGGTGCTATATTCTTCGTAGGTGAGTTTTTGCTCACCAACAACACGCCTAAGATGATGTTTTAAACTTTTCACCGCAGCTTCCCAAAGTCCGCCAGCAGAAGGCCATGACGGAGCATTAAAATGCCACTCAATGTTCATTTCTGCGACGATAGATAATGTTTCTTGGCTTGATAAGCTTTCTGAGATTTCTAAGATTTCTTGTTTTAGGATCTTGTTAGCTCCAATGAAGTTAGTTCCTTGATCACTGTAGATGTGCCCGGGAACTCCTCTTCTGGCTGACATACGTCTGAGCGCTGCAATAAAAGCCGACGCTGTGAGATCAGATACGAGTTCTAAATGTACGGCCTTTGTAACCATACATATGAATACTGCAACGTATCCTTTATCTGTTTTGATGCCGCGACCTTTGTTCGCTTTCACCAAAACATGTCCAGTGTAGTCAATACCGGTATGATAAAAGGGTCGACTAGGATTTACTCTGGATGAAGGCAAGTCACCCATGAGTTGATGTTTTAGAATGGGATCATGTCTCCTACACTTTACGCACGTTCTCAATCGTTTTTTTGTAGCGCGGTTTCCTCCAATTATCCAATATTTTTGTCGTATAAATCCACTCGTCATTTTCACTCCACCATGGAATACTAATTTATGGGATTCGTCTATTATGAGATCAGCTAATTTAGATTGATTTGGGATGATAATGGGATGCTTCATTTCGGGGTCTAAACTCGAATGTTTTAACCGCCCACCGACACGGAGTAATCCGTGGTTGTCTAAGATAGGATTGAGATTCAAGATCTGGCTTTTTTTGCTTAAAGGTTCACCTTTTTGAAGTTGAGATATTTCCTTGAAAAAGTATTCTTGTTGCACATATTTTATTAACATTTCCGTCGCTCGTTTGAGGTCATGCAGAGTAAGATAGTTTTCACGCTTCTTTTTGTAAATCAAGATGTTGTTGAATTTGTTTACATAGGCTAGAACTCGTATTATTTTCTTGTAACTGCTGTATTTCTCTAATAATTGTTTTATAACGGAATTGCTAGAGTCAGCAGTAATAGTGTTAACTAGCTTTTTCTTTCTGAGATCTTCAGTTGTTTTATATAAGATGGGTTCTGGATTCTTTTCAGGATTGTATTGAGGTAACCAATTGGGTCCGTGCCACCAAAGTGAATGATTTGCTAAATGGGATGCGGTGAGACTACGGCTAGCGCAATCTGCGGGATTTTCTTGGGATTTCACATACCGCCACCTAGTTTTTGGGATAATTTCGCAAATCATTTTTACTCGATTGGCAACAAAGGGTTTCCATTTTTCTGGTTCACCACTTATCCATCCTAGTACTGCCATGGAATCTACCCAGCCATAAGCTTGGATTTTGAGATCAGATAGGGTTGAGATTATTTTGGCCATAAGTTTTGATAATAAAAGAGCTCCACTAAGCTCCAAGCGAGGTATAGATTGAGATTTTTTCAGAAGTACCACTCCATTCTGTCTCCATTTTAGGATGAGACTTAAGAGATCCTGCTGCAGGTTCGGCCCCCTGCACATAAGATCGTTGAGGCTGTGACCCGTAGAGGTTTTTGCAGAGGCATTAAAAACAACTCGTAATTTTGTAGTTAATGACTCAGCTCGAAGTACGCCATGATGCGAAAGGTAGCAATCTGGGGTTACGTTGACATGTGTTGCAACGGGGATCATATGTCCAAGCTCTAAATACTCGGACATAAACAATTTATAATCACGTGCCAAGTCTGGTTGCTTAATTAATTTTCTTTCTATTTGAAGGAATTGCGCAATGGATTTATTTTTAGATTCACCCAACTGTTCTTCAAAATTTTCTTTAAAAGGTATTTTCACGACATAGCTGCCGTCTTCGCGCCTTGAGGTTGAGGATTGAAAGAAGTCAATGCAAGCTTGATCTTCTTGAGATATTGATAAGGGTTCGCGAATATCCTCCATTTCCCAGAACTGTTGGATATCGGTGAGATTGTTTAGGATCACATTGCACTGAAATGTTTTACAGTTGCCGCTTAGGATCCATCCCAGCTGTGTCTGCTGGGCAATGGGTAACGTTCCCTCGGAACGGCAGATACCATCCAATAGGATTTGGGAATAAACGTCAGCGCCGAATAAGATATCAACTGGCCTACTTTGGTTGAATTCAGGATCAGCTAGAGTTATTTGGTTAAGAGTTGGCCAGTTGGGTTTAGTGAAGGTATGACTAGGCAAGTTCGTGACTAGTCTTTTCATTATAAATACGTCGGATTCGAAAGTGAAGTCATTAATTACCGACATACACTTAATAGAGATCATGCCCTTACAGCTATTTTCATTGTTTCCAATTCCAGAGATAAGTCCAGTGCATTTTTGCCGACGCAGGTTTAGGAGCTGTGCAGCTCGTTCAGTAATGATTGAGGTCTGAGATCCCTGATCTAGAAGAGCTCTCATTCTTTCGTAAGATCCGTCAGCTGCTTGAACCTTGATAATTGCTGTCGCGAGGAGTATTTCTATAGGATCATTTTGCATAGATACTAAGGTGTTCATGTCTTGCTGAGGTGGAGATTTCGTAATAGTGGCCGTGTTCGGCCCCGATCGCGACGCATCTGAATTAGCATTTCTTGACGTAAAACATTCATGTAGAATCGTATTGTGGTCTTTATTGCACTCTTTACACTTTACTTCCGAAAGGCATTTTCTACCTTCGTGATAGTGCAAACAGTTGACACAAAGGTTCAAATTTGCGATTGCGTTTCTACGAGCCGATGGATGCATTTTTGCCAGCTTTTGGCAATTTTGTATGCGATGATCGCTTGCATCGCAAATACCACATTGCTTACGTCTTTCGATATTTTTCCAATTGGACTTTGACGATTGCGAAATGACCTGGTTTGTCGAATAGGTATGACTTGTGGTGTTGTTATTTTGTTTGAAACGAGAATTAAATCCTTTTGAATGATATTGTTGGTTATTAAGATAGCCTTTAGATGATGAAGGTGCGTGTTGGGATTGAGATGACTTTTGAATGAAGGGTTCTTGTTTCTTCCGTGAAGTTTCCAGCGACGTAAACTTATTCTCCAAAAACCGAAGAAATTCTTTCAATACTGGCAACTCCTTTGGAGATTTCAACGAATCTATATAGTCATCGTTGGTTTCAGAGTCTAACTTCTCCGCTAGGATACATACGAGGAAGGGATCCCAAGTAGATACATCGATTCCGAGATTTTTTATAGCGTTCACGCTTTCGTACGTTGTATCGTGGATCCGTTTGAGGTGACTCACTGATTTTTGCTGAGATGTCGGGATATTTAGGAGGTTTTTGAGATGAGATATAAAAATACGACGCTTATTGTCATAGCGATGCGTAAGGATATTCCAACAAACAGGGTAGTTGTCAGAACTTATTGGAAGATGTTGGATTAATTTTTCCGGCTCGCCCTTGGTCTTACTTTTCAGGAACTGCATTTTTTGGGCGTTCGATAACGATGGATTATTGTGTACAGTTTCTGTAAAAAGATCTTTGAAGGATATCCAGGATGTATAACTTCCTTCGAAGGTAGCTATTTCCATTTTTGGGGTCGATTTCTCAATATGGGCCACCGACCACATCTTTCGGTTAATATCTCTTTTCAAACTTTTATAATATTTCTCGTAGTTCGAGAATTGCTCGTCGTACTGGGCGTTGGAGCCGTTGAGCTCGTTGTCCAGTTCCCAGTGTAGGGTGTCAATAGCTGCCCAACGAGTTTTTAAAGTTTTTAGGATGTCTTCAAACTCCCACTTTTCAGAGATAAGATTGAGATCAATGTCAGCAGCTTCTCTTGAAAATGCCCTAAAATTAGTGGCTTGTTTCTTCAAGAGGTCTTCTATATTTATGCTATCCTTAGGAGGATTATTTTGAGATGAGAGGTCCGAGGTTTGAGATATTGAAAATAGTTGAAAAGTAGGGGGTTTCAAAACAGGGGTTTGAGGTCTGTCTGTGGAAGGCTTATAATTCTGAAGGGCTGTTTTAATATTGCTGTATTTCACCTTCATTTGGTCATACTGATCGGTAGTGAAATACGCATGAGATCGATCACCAAAGGATATCAAATTCATATGATTGTTATGAAACACCGTAAAATATTGCTCTAGGCTTTCTAATCGTCGACGTAGGTAGTCGGGGTTCTTCCGCTCTGCTCCATCTTTCTTGAAGTTGGAGTAAAGTCTATCTATGTCTTCAATGACTTGCTGTTGAGTAGCTAAAATGCCTTCCATTGTAGCCATAGTAAAAGTAAGAAGAAATATACCTTACTTGTAGGGTTTATTCGGGGTCGAACAGGGTCGCGAGATGAGATGAGTGGCGCCCTACTAGGCACCGGGATTGACCAAGATCACGAGATGAGGCAAAGTGGCGCCTTCCTAGGCACCGGGATTGAACAGGATCACGAGATGAGGCAAAGTGGCGCCTTCCTAGGCACCGGGATCACGAGATGAAACAAATTGGCGCCTTCCTAGGCACCGGGATGGAACAGGATCACGAGATGAGATGAGTGGCGCCCTCCTAGGCACCGGGATCACGAGATGAAACAAATTGGCGCCTTCCTAGGCACCGGGATTGAGCAGGATCACGAGATAACACACACTGTATTTACCAAGGTTTCTAATTGCGTGTAACGAAACCGGTAAAACGCACACACAAAAGAACAAAGCACAAAGTTTTGCACACGCGTTTCGGTCTCGCTAACGTGCTCGAAGGACCAATGTTCGGGGTTGGGGTGAGATTAAGATAAACTGGGATTCAAGATTAAAAAGATAAATATATTTCAGGGAGTCAAATGGGATAACAATTAAAACTAATGAGGTGAACGATATGGGATTATGAGTCACGCGCACGGTATGCCGCCGAATTACGTACTGAGCTATTGCTATGTATGTGCAATGATATAAATGATGGAAACATACTGAGCGGGTGGCGCAATAATGATGACCCAGGGAAACGTACTGTACGGTGGTAGGCCCGTACAGAGCCCATGATATTCCACTCATATTAAAGTCACCCAGAACTAAAAATACGTCGGATGTCTTATTAATAGCTGTATGGTTCAATTTGGACAGGAAATTATTAAGTTGTTCCGAAAACGAGAACCCCCTGTTTTGTTTACATAAGTAAACCGCGCAGATATATAAGTTAATGTGTTCACGTGACTTAATTTTTTTAAGTCGCAATTTGATCCAAATATCCTCCGCCGTGGAGTGAAGAAGCGGTTGCGGAGTGACAGGCAATTCCTTACGTGTCGCAATCAGTACTCCACCACCCCTGGTTTGTCCAGTCATTGTGTAGTCCCGGTCACGACGCCATACCAAGTATCGGTCATCGAATAGTTCCGAGTTTAACATGCCATCCAATAACCACGTCTCTGTTAAAACAATAATATCGTACGAATTAATTAGTACCCGACGATAAAACGAGTCCGTCCTTGTTCGCAATCCCCGCACGTTCTGATAGAACACAGTTAGACACTCATCATTGTTATTAGCCATTGCTAATAGCGTAAACAATGATTGGATAAGCATCAATATCTTTAAAACAGGATGTTAACAGCCAATTAAATTCGTAACAAATAACTATTGCGCATAGAAAAAATTTATAACATAAAAGTGGGTAAAAGTAAGCTAATTCAATAAGATTGTGCAATTCATCCGATGTTCGGCGCGTGCGAGCAAGCAAGCAGCAATATATCACGAGCGCATGCGTAAGCGAGATACATATATAGCGATCCATTACGACTTGAAGACAAACAGCGCGATATGGAATACAAAAGAGGGTCATTAGCGATACAGAGTTGCTAAACCTTTTGCAAAAACAAAACAAATAATATTTACCGTGTAAGATTCGACACATTTTAAATGTAACAAAGTAGAAATATAATTAATGGTGAAAATAGAAACTGATCACAATATCTTGTTTAAATCCAAGTCTTTTCGCACTATAAAGGTTTTACTGTTAACGTCTTTACGCACATGAATTTTCCCATGTTTCACCCATACAAATTCATAATGTTTTTCTTTGGCTATAATTTTCGTTTTACTCAATAACTTTTTGGATTCAACACTAAGATGGTCGTTGACATACAGACGTCGAGGTTCTCCCTGGAAACCTAAGTCAGAGGTGGATAGATCCTTAACAGCACGTGCAGCTGCTATGAAGTCTTCTTTTATGTATCTATTCAGGAAGCTCAATATCACCAATTTCTCGTTGGAATTATGTATAGGGACCCTCGATATATAATTAATTTGGGTCTTGGCACAACTGTAATTTGTTTTACGGCAGATGGCGTCCACGATATTAAATAGGTTTTCATCCCTTTTTAGAGGTACACCCTTAATCTCCACATTGTTAAGTCGGGAACGCTGTTCAATGGAAGAAAGCTCGAGCTTAGTTGTGGCCAGTTCAGCTTGAAGCGAAGAAACGGAGTCCTGGAGCCTTTCAAACTCGGAGTCCTGGAGCCTTTCAAACTCGGAGGCTTTAGCCTCCAACTCAACAAGCCTAGTGTCAAAGTCATCAAGTCTTCCGCTAGAGAAATCGCAGCTTTTCTTAACCTCGATCAGCTCATCTTTGATGGATCTTATGTCGTTTACTAATGTTGGCAAATTTAGCAGCTGCTGCTTCATTTCACGAATCTCACTCAGCACAATATCCAGTGAAGCGGGTGGTTGCGGTGAAAGCAGAGACGGCGTCGATTTACACGCGGAGCATTTCCACTGTGCTCTTCGATCTGCGCCCAGTTTTCTCCAACTCGCTTCAGACACACTTGCACAAGAAAAATCCAGAAGCTTTTTGCAACTTGCACATTGCACCCCGTCGTTAAACTGACTATTGCAATTTGCACACGACTTCATTGCAAACAAAATAATTAGTTGAATTATTATAGACACAACTTAATTGAATCGTACCAAAGGTTGACGATCTATTTATTGGGCGAAGTGCGTACTGTGCTAGTGCGAGCTCGTACGGTATTTCAACTAGAATTCTAAGAATTACGTAAACACAATTGGCGACAGTTTTTAAGAGAAGTTTTGTATGGGATTGTATATCTATTGTATTATTGATCGAAGGATGCAGCCCGCAGTTTGGAAGTTGGCGGTATTACATCCCCTTGCCTCGGAAAGATCGTTAAGGCGCAGATACCCCTGAGTAGCTGATTTTAAATTGTTAATCACGTCTAAACGGCTAGTCGTAATTTTTTGAAAAAAAGATATGTTACATTAGACCATTTTCTTAATAATATGAACAAAGAAAATTTTCGTAATTAATTTGTAAAGTTATGTATAAAACGGAGAAAAACATGACAGTCACATCAAAACCGCTGGGCGTATTTTAATGAAATCGACACTATCTCAAAGGCAATTTGATTATCTACATTTTGATCTGAGGTTTTTTTTAAAGTCATATAATAATAAGGAAAGTACAAAAAACTACGAAATTTTGGGTCGCGCGGGTGTGAAACGCCAACGACCTTGAGGGAACAAAACGCGCACTTTTTGTTACCTCAAGGTCGTTGGCTTTAGTCGTCGTCTTAAGCCGTTGTTCCTGCACCGATCTCTCTCCGGGCGTATCAAATGTCGTAATCATACTACGACAGTGAGGGGACAGAGAGTGCACTACAATAAATCCCGAGTCGACGGCTAGTTTGCGATTGCCTGTTGTGGCCGACATTCGGTCCAGAGGACAATAGGTCGGTAATCATCATTTTATTTCGACACCAGCTTTTGACAGCGGCTTCGTTTGCGTATTAGTACTTTGAATAGCCTATTTTTATTCATCACGCAACAATGTTGGTGACCATCTTTACATAGTGTTGCTTCCGTGCCTCGGCAAACACGTTAAGACCTAAGCCGTTAGGCTCCCTGTCCACTTGACGCGGAGCCGACAAAAGAGGAGCGGTGCCAACCAATCGAATTGCATAAAAACGCCGCTCCGTGCCAAGTGGACAGGCAGCCTTAGTCCCAGCTGTCATTTGAAGATCTTTGACAGTCGCCAGGGTAGTCAGAAGCCTGAGACCTGACACCAGTCTAGCCAAAGGGTATCGTGTTACCCAGTTACTATCTAGGCTGCAGTTGATAGGCTGTCATCATCAGCAGCCTTTTAATGTTCCCACTGCTGGGACATGGGCCTCATGGGTCTAAAGGGAAAGGGCCGTAATCCACCACGCGGGCCCAGTGCGAGTTAATGGATGTCACTTGTCTTCGAATTTTTGGTTAAACACCATATTTTCCTTCACCATTTTTGAGAGCAGTGGTGATGAAATAGTTTATACAAAGTAAAGACTTCTTAAAATAGTATTTTTAATTACCTCCTTAGATCATCAACGACGGCCACAGCTGTGAGCGAGCGCGGGTCCAGTATGTACAGCATGTGTTCGTTGTGCGACACCAGGAAGTGTTCCCGGAACACATGCAGTGGGCCCAGGTTGTACTCGTGCTGGCTGTGCGAGTGCTTGTGCTGGCTCGGGTTCAGCAGCTCCGCTATTGTGAGGGGGTTTGATATCGCCTCCTGGAATAAGGGATAGATTGTTGGTTTAAAAATTAATGTGAGAAGTATTAGTGAAACAAAATGATAAATTAAAGTGTAGTGTTTGAATAATAATTATACTTTGGTAAAATTTCAACGCAAATCACTCACACACAGACCATAGAACACTTGCCTTGAATAGCAACGTCTGCAGCACATTTCCCTGGGCGTCTGCCCTCCAGAGGCGCAGTCCCGGGCGCGCGCAGTAGGCCGCCGCAGGCCCTCCGCGAGCGTACGAGTGTTGGAACGTAGCACCCAGCGCACATAGACTGGGAACAAGATAAGGAGTGTGAAACTTATTCAGAAGAAAAGAGGCAAACATTTTGGCACAGGTAAAGAATTGCCTATAAGTCCATGACCCAACTCGCGAGAATATTGTTGTTCCCCCACATGCAAGTGACTCGAATGTCAATCAATAAATCATATATCAATCTGGCAATAGTACCTGTAAAAGGAAGTCTCTGCGAGTTTCTGTCTGTCTGTAGAACTGTGCTAATCTCAAGAACCACAGAACGGATTGTTATGCGGTTTTTCTCTGTTATGGTCTGCGTTTTTCCAGTAAGACTTTTGTGTATTAATTTTGTAACCCTACGTTCACCCTGTAAATATCAGAAATAAGAGCGGACCCAGTATTGAGCCTTGAAGCACACCTAAATAAACTGGTAGCCCGGGACCCTTCACACCATTAACCTCCACACAACCGATTATGTAAATACAAATCAATAACATGAAGAGATTCGTTTTGGAGACCATAATGACGTATTTTACGCCAAAGCGTGTCATGGTGTACGCAACCAAAAGCTTTGTAGAGATCACAGAAAACTCCATTTTGCGAGTTCTCCCATGCGTCAAATATATTTGCATCTGTAATCGAATGATCTTTTGTAAAACCATATTGCTAATTATGAAGGAGGCTATAGAGATTAAAATGCCTTAGACTGTGCTCACCTCTTGCGCTCTTTCTTTCCCAGCTGATTGACGTGCCAGCGCGCGTCGCGTCGCTCGCACACTATGCTGCGGTACACGCTGGACACCAGCAGTGTGTTCTGGTAGTAGCTCATTTGAACTATCTCGTGTTCTTCGTTCACTATCTCCATTGATTTGCAGAGATGCTGCGCCAAAATAACTTAAATTAGTATTGATATAAGCATATTAATTCATGAATACAAGAATGATTTCATCATTCCAGCCCAAAGCCATCCACTACTGGACATAGGCCACCCCAAGCGTCGCCATATCGGCCTTTCCTCTGCTTCTCGCATCCAGCGGCCCGCACGAGGGCATCGACCCACTTTGTGGAAATAAACTAGGAATGTCGGAACTGAAACTCGCTTTTTATCGCGAATTGGTCGGGACGACGTAGTACTCAATGAAATCAGCTTAATCAACTACACTTTATTTTACAAGTGATCTGATGATCTGGGTGATCCCAATTCGGTACTTGAGTCTGACCAGTAGATCAGCGCTTAATAAGTCAGCGTCGATCTGTTAGACCCTCATGAAATAGATCATTTTTCATTGAAAAGGGATCGTGGCAGATTTGTCGCATTGCCGTGTCTGTCTATTACGAGCTTTCTATTCTTTCTGTATTAACTTGCTTTACTGACATGAACTCATAATCGTGACCTATAAAAGAGACCTTTAAACGAATCAACCTTGCCGGAGCATTGGCCACAGTATAATCATTGTTTCCGTTCAACATAATATCGACGGCAATTACGGCTATTGATAAAAATGTATATTTAATTATTGTATTAATCAGAATCTTCCTCGGCGAGTATAAGGAAAATTTAGAGCGTAAACACACGTTTATAATCGATAGTGGCACAAACAGGGAAGATGCTGTATTGTTTAAAGCCCTCTTTGTACATATTGTACTATATGATAGTGAATCGATAATATTCAAGAGTGAATTTCACCCCAAATTTATCAATTTAAACAGCAAACTGATATTATAAAAGTATCATAATTTACTTCGGCAAAGAATTTTATCTCACATCACAACTTAAGTAAAGTTGACAAAAAGTAGGATGACGGCGAAACTTGTCTACGAGCGGACAAAAAAACTGTCAATAACTACTTTTACAAAGAAACATAAAAAGATTATTATTATTACCTTTTAATACCGGTCTTACTTAAAAATGCGCAATAAGCTTCGACTATTAAAGTTGTTTTAATACGAATAAAGGCCCTGCCGATGTTACTTAAGTAAAAAATGATTACCCTCCTTCCTTCTGTGGCACTTGTATTCAAGAAGGATTTATATCATTTGAAAATGTTTGACGAATTTAAAGACTAGCTAATATTCAAGAAGACCGTGGAGGCCATATAAATTATAAAAGACATGTATCTTTTAGTGCGAAAAGGAGAGCCCGCTATAATCCCTATATAGCTCTATCTCTTTTTCGCACTGGCCCTTGACAGGATAACCGGGCGCTTCTACGCAATCGTCTCAATGTAATTGACTTACCATATAAAAGTCGATCTCAGTCATAATGATAACACCATTCTTATCACCAGAGAACAGTCTCATACCGTTTTTGGACCACTCTATAGCTGTGATTTTACTCTTGTGTAATTCTCCTATTGTGTATCTGAAAATAAAGGACACTAATATCGAATTACAAATTTAAGAACCTTTTTTGTCTTTAGTACTGCCGTGAAATGTGATACCGCAGGCGTATTACGTAAGAAACAGCAATCAGCAATCATCGCGCGTTCAAACGCTTTATGTCATAAAAGTCGGGATTACCTGACAGTGTAGGTATGGTAGGTTCCTACACAGCCGTTTGAAAATCGCTTGCTGTATGTCAAATGCACTTATTTCTAAAAAAACCGTCAAATTCTCTAAAAATTCTGTATTGAAGAGCAATTATTGCGAAATAATCGCTATCGTTATGCTCTTGCAAAAGATACGTAATAAGCCTGCCGCTTACTTGCCAGACTGCCTCATAGGTTGACCGAAGCCACTCGCAATAAAAGATGTTCCGCAAACATATTTTTGGACGATTAAGACTGTGAGTTACGAAAATTGGGATGCTGGTTGCAAAATTACGCCTCGATAGGCAACAATAAAAATGCGGATAATCGAATGGATGTATAACCTATTCTAATCTTAATATTGTTGTTCAAACTTGTGGTTTCACAGAGGTCAGGATTAAATGACCACATAATATTGTATCAACAAGGCTATCCTTTACAATGTTAGTCTTGTAAGATGTCTAGTAAAAACTCAAAGAGTAAGGGTCTAGTAAGACGGTTTGCATTTCAACTGCACTATGACTGCAAATTTGCAGTTTGAATGCAGTTAGTACGACTGCAATAAAACTGCAAACCAACCGTGCAGTCCGATTGCAGTCGGTGTGCATTTGGCGTGCAGTTCCAAAGACTGCACGCTGACTGCAAGCTAGCTGCACGATCGATGAGCAGTTCAAATGCAGTTCATCCTACTTCCTAAGGAAGACAGTGGTGGTGGACGAGCTCAGGCAGCTAAAGTCAGCTGCTTGAAATGAATAGTAGCTTTTTTTAGGGTTCCGTACCCAAAGGGTAAAAACGGGACCCTATTACTATGTCTCCGCGGTCCGTCTGTCTGTCTGTCCGTCTTCAAAGACAAAGATATTTTATTTCAAGTAGGCCACCAAGCGGCACTTTTGAACGTTAGGTTCCACCAGTATCTCATGCACTGTGATAGCTAGGCAGTTGAAATTTTCACAGATAATGTATTTCTGTTGCCGCTATAACAAAAAATACAAAAAACAGAATAAAATAAATATTTAAGTGGGGCTCCCATACAACAAACGTGATTTTTTTGCGGTTTTTGAAATAATGGTACGGAACCCGTCGCGCGCGAGTCCGACTCGCATTCGGCCGGTGTTTTGCTTTATCGTCATTACATATCGATTGTTTGATACCCATCATCAAGTCTGCGGAGAGTCGATAAATAATTTAAATTAAACCTGTATAAAAGGTTGGTGAATATGTGGATTTCAGCTTATAAATCTGCCATAGTATATATTATTTATTTAACACACTTCATGTCACAAATATCAGCCCTGGCTCTTGTACTAAGCACTGGCTCCTATATGTGTATAGTAGTTTTGTATTCTCATTTGAATCAATCACAGATATACATCTAACTAGATAACGCAAGTTCCTCCATCTGTATGAAAACCAAGCGTGCCACCGGTGCCACTTATTCACACATAATTTTATTTAAAAACAAATTTACTTACCAATTAAAGAAAACATTTCCAATGCCTCAGCCAACTTTTTCTATACAGTCTTTACAGGTCAATCTATACCAATATTATAAAGAGGAAAGATTTTTTTTGTTTGTTTATTTGTACCCAATAGGCTCCGAAACTACTGGACCGATTTAAAAAATTCTTTCACCATTAGAAAGCTACATTATTCCTGAGTGACATAGGCTATTTTTTTAACACGCTTTTATTAGCTTGGTATGTATGTATCTATGTATCTATGTATCAATGTAACAATGTAACAATGTATCAATGTAACGGAATCTTTGAACGTGATTTTCACCCACTTCAAAACGATGGATTGATTTGAAACTTTGCACACTTATCAAGGACCGATGACAATGCAATAATTTAAACAGTTTGTCTCATTATCCTTACCATTAAAGCGTGTTTTTTAGTTTTTAGAACTACAATTTATTTAAGCTGAAACGGATCCTGTTCGGGGAACAGCTAGTATGACATAAAAGGCATTTTTCTAGATTTCGTTGGTTTTCCGGTGTCGATAATGCTAAATGAAAAGCTCAGATTACGATCATTGATCGTAACTTTACTCCGTTTTTTGGCACGCGAAGTACATACAATCGCGTCATCGTCATTAGATTTATATCTGTGGATTCAATGCTATTTCGCTCTACAACAAAGTAATAGGCACACTTCTACATGTGTGATTTGATTCATCTGTTTTTAATCTAGTTACTTTATTTATATTCTTATAAGTTCAAGCTTATATCATAATTGATATAAATAAACCATTACTAATAACTGATACCATAGTACTATTTGCCATTAATTACCAGTAATTATTGAAACGTAATTCCATACTTGTTTCCATATCATTTTACCCTAACAACTATTATCAAAATTCTCTTTTAGGAAGCTGCACAGTTTCCTATATGTATGTTTTCAAGCAAAATTGATGATGATAAAAAAGGATATCCTTTGACAATTTTTTTTTACGTACTGATTTGGCTGGCCTGAGTTTATCTCAAGCCTTTTGCCCATGAGGATAAGCAGAAACTACAAAACGCCATCTGCTTACCTGTACAATTGCTTACAAGTACGATTCTTAAATTTCTTTTTCATTCATACATCTGATCATAGATGCGCAAAGGCCATTTCCATAATCAAGTAATATTGAGCTTCATTTCTCACCTTTCAACTTTGGGCTCCACTTTAGGTTTGAAGGTGTCGGGCACATTCTCAGGGTGCTCCTTAGGGATCTGGAACACGGTGACCTGACCGGCTGCATTGCCGGCGCCCACCATGTAGTCAACTGTACTCACAATCTTTACGTATGTTATCGGAGATGTTGATGCCTGAAATATAATTTGGAGATTTAAAACAACATGTCTAAATTAACATTACAAAGCAAAATCAGTATTTTAACATCCCCAATGCTGGGACTCATGCCTCCTCTCTCTATTTGAGGGAATAGGTCTTAATCCACTATGCAGAAACCCAGTGCAGGTTGGCATAAGTCAAAAGTCTTCAAATATTTGGTCCTTAGACATGACAGTTTCCTCACAATATATACATTCACTATTTTAAGAACAGTGGTATAAAAATATGCAGATGTCGTACTTAATTCAATAATAGCCTTCATAAAATCAACTGTAATTTATATGTAGGAAAATGATCTTATTAAATAAATGTTTTTTTGTTTAAAATTTATGCAACATAGAGGGCATTAAGATTTAATGCATTAGGTGTTCTTTACTGAAGTTAACGAAGTGTGATGAATGGATTATAATATGCTGGTTCAGATATTAAATATTTTCCAATAATGGCGAGTGAATATTTCCGAACATTACAAAAAAAATATGATTTATACATAGCCATTGGAATTAAGTTCAAGTATGAATGTTGTAAGTAATCTATATACCAATATTATCTATACAATTAAACCACACTTACAAAGAAATCAAAATAATCTTATCTTTCAGTTGGTTTCCCTTATCTTGTTGACTCAACATTTGTTTACAATTCAAGTTTGTTGTACAGGGTTTAGACAAATGAGTTAATTAAAAATAAGTACTTCATTAGGCACTAAAAGAATAACAATGTCAGTTCTTCTAATATTATAAATGTAAAAGTCTAGAAGTTTGTTTATTAATCAATGGCTGTAGGGAATACAAATTATGCAGGTAAATCCACCAGCAGAAGTTAGAGTAATGCAGGGCTGTTTTATGTAAGATTGAGGCGGGCCAAAAATAAATTTCTGATGAACTGAATACTTATGTGTACTCATATCAGAGAGAACTATTCATAATAAATGCATTGTGATCATTTATTATGTACTTTTTCTTCTTAAATTAATGCATATAAGTTAAATTAGATTCCAAGCCTTATTATCATTTATTTCCTTTCTTCAAAATCTACAAGACTTAAAAGAACAATAGAATAGAATATATTTTATTGTACACCAAAAAAGTTACACATCTGTTTTAGGAAAAACTTAATACTATTCTTTATTTCTAAAAAAGTGGCTCAAAGTGAAGTAAAGTGTGTACAAGAGCACAGTCAGTTAACTCATTAGCAGTCACGGGCACACTTTATCTTTACTGCTTAGTGGTATAATTGTGTGATACTGTTGGCTGCCAAACAATTCTATTGTCAGCAGACAAATTGGGGACCTATGCTGATATTTATTGTATAGTTAATAAAAACCACTCGTTTTTTTTTATAATGATAAAAATGCAGATATACTCAAAGATTTGAAATTTTATTTTCTAGTGACTATTAATAAATCTTGGGACTACCTTTTTACTAACAATTTTGATCTAGGAATATTCTGCAGAATTAATCATAAATATTATAGTGTTTATCTACCTACAAATAACACAAATCATTATTTAAAATTATTAGCATCCTTAGAAACCGTGTCTGGGCCTGAATGCTCGCAAGGGCACGATCAATGATTTGCGTGAGGAAACCTCGTCCCTGACCCAATGAACCAAGAGAGAGTCTTACCTCGCATCGCAGTCTCTGTATGTTTCCTTTCTTCCGATCATACCAGTACACCAGACCCACGTTCGTGCCCAAAGCTATGTACTCGCTGACCGCATCCACGCATGTTAGGCACAGCTCGTTAGAAAATATACCAGTCTGTATCCTAGGCGGAATTAAATTTAAAATATGCGAACAGGGGGCCCATTCCCTGACGAAACCTTCCTCTGCGCCACCCGAAACTTCCATTTCAATGAGGAAAATATCACTTCTTATGATATATCTTTAAAACTACAAATATTTAAGCACATAGGCATGACAATATTGAGATAAATAATTTAATACAAGCACAGAATACGAGCGACGAATTAAAAAACGAAAGTGTCCTGCCTCCTGCTGTGTTTGACTTATTTTGACATATGGAAGGAAAGGCATAGATAAATATAGTGAGGAAAGGAATGGAATGGAATGTGTAACGTGTTGCCAAAATAATTATGAAAATTTACAACAAGTCTAAAGTCATGTTTTATTTGTGTAGATCTGATTTTAAAAAGATTTTACCAAAGAAAAACAATTTTTGTCGAATACATTCCTTGTTGTTTCATCTTATTAATACAAAGCAATAAATATTACATAGTTAAAGAGTTTGAATTTATTAGAGAATGTTTATCGGTTTTTGTTTTTTTTTTAATATTTGTTTTGTTTCCCTCTCTAGATTAGGCTTGGGCAAAAAATATCGATACATCGAAATATCGATATTTTTCCATTTAATTATAGATATATATCTTCGATACTGATATACAACATATGATATTGTTTTATATCATTTAACAGGAAGGCCCTCTGGCCTAATTCACGCAGTGTTAAATAAGGTTTTTAATAGCAATTAAAATACAAGTTAGATTTTAAGTTGTGACTTCTTGTAATTCAAATCTTACACCAAAAAAATAATATATTTTTTCCACAAGAAAAAGAATGACACTGACACAATGAAAATTATTTTGTTCTTCACAATAAAAACAAATACCAAAGAGTATATAAGTTCACAAACTCTACAAAAAGATTCATTCCAACTTGCATACTCTTTTATTTTCAACACTCCTCCTTAATTTCATTAGTTCAGTCCCATGCCTTTTATACACCAGTCAAACTTCCCTCTCAGCAAAGGTTCCGTCAATGCATCAGCCACCATCCGTTCTGTCTCTACATACTTCAGCTTGACATCCCCACGTTCAACCGCTTCTCTCACAAAGTGGTGACGGATATCGATATGCTTTGTACGTTGGTGATGTACAGGATTCTGTGCAATAGCCACAGCAGACTGGCTGTCACTGCATAATTCTATTGGAACCTCTGGCTTGCATGTGATCTCAGCAATCAGTCTTCTGAGAAAGATAGCCTCTCTGGTAGCTTCTGACATGGCCACATACTCTGATTCTGCCGTTGAGAGTGCTACCGTCTGCTGCTTTCTGCTCTCCCAGCTGACGGCTCCTCCTTTCCACAGGAAGACATTGCCTGAGTATGATCTTCTATCATAACAGGTGGCATGACTAGCGTCTGCATATGCCTGAAGATTCTCCATTCCATGACCCTTTCTGTACTTCAGACCTAGAGTCTTGGTGCCCTTCAGGTACCTGAGCACTCGCTTTGCAGCTATGAAATGTTCCTCAGCATAGCAGCTGTTGAATTGACTCAAGTAATGCACAGCATGTGCGATATCTTGCCTCGTGCATACCGACAAATACATGAGTGAACCTATCAAGTTTTGGTATGGTATTCGCTCATCACACCTGTGATTGTCACCTGGTTTCTCTAGTTTCTGGCCAGGTACTAGAGGCGTTGACGCTATCTTGCACTCTGACATTCCAAAATTTGAAAGTAATTTGTCGATGTACCTCTCTTGATCTATCTTTATACAGTCATTCGACTGAGTGATTTGGATCCCAAGCATTAGTTCTGCTTGACCCAGATCCTTCATTTCAAACTTGGAGGTGAGGTCCATTTTTAGTTTTTCAAACTTCTTTGGATCCTTCCAAAATAATAACATGTCATCTACGTAGACCGCTAGAATGATATCTGGCCTAATATAAATGCATGGCTCGAGTTGAGAACGCTTGAAACCTAGGTTCAAAAGCTCTGCGTTGAGTTTGTTGTTCCATTCTCTTGGCGCTTGCTTTAACCCATATAATGAGCGTTTCAGAAGACACACATAGTCCTCTTTGCCCTTCTCTTCGAAGCCCTCAGGTTGCTTCATATAGACAGTTTCAGATAATTCTCCATTTAAAAATGCTGTCTTTACATCCATTTGGTCAATGTTCCAGCCATCTCTTGCTGCCATTGCCAACAAAATTCGAAGAGAGCTGTGCCTAACAACAGGTGAAAATGTCTCATCGTAGTCAACTCCATAACGTTGACTAAAACCTCTTGCGACAAGACGTGCCTTATATCGTCTCTTATTTCCCGCCTTTTCTTTTATTCGAAATAGCCATTTCGAATCAACGACGTTGCATTTCGCCGGAGGTTTCACAAGAACCCAAGTTCCATTTTTGTATAAGGCATCCAACTCCTCCTGAATCGCTCTTTTCCACTGCATGCTATCAGATCTTGATAGGGCGTCTTTAACGGATGTTGGATCCTCATTTAACTCTGCTTTATACGAGACAAAATCTGGAAACTGCTTGAGCGTTCTATTTCGCAATGGGTATCTCCGTACACTCTCTACCGGAGTATCCTCAACAAGACTCTCTGTGTCCTCACTACTTGGCTCAACACTTCCTTCTGGAGTAGATTCCTCAACGTCTTCTCTTTCAACATTTCGTAGGTCAGGTTCTTCCTGCGAAATATCTTCATAAGGAGTCACTGGTTCCTCACAGTCTTGAAAAACATCTATATCCTGATTGTCCTCAACTATATACTCAGCCTCGTCTTTATCTATCAGAAGCTGTTTCAAATCAGAATTTTCATTTGCGTCCCCAGTCTGTCCCTTGTATTTCTGATTTTCATGAAATACCACATCTCGGGCCTTGAAAAGTTTACCAGTATCAGGTTCGATCAGGCGATACGCTTTTGCATCGTTGCAAGAACCTGCATAGATCAGCTCTCTACTCTTCGCATCCCATTTGGTTCGCTTTTGGTCGGGAACATGCATAAAAGCTTTGCATCCAAATATTCTGACTTGACTTAGGTCACATTTACGACCAGACCATTTCTCCTCTGGTGTCATATTCCGCACAGCAACAGTGGGAGATCTGTTCTTTAGGAACACAGCATGGCGGACTGCCTCGGCCCAAAAACGCTTAGGTAAGTTCGCCTCTGCGAGCATACACCTCGCTTTCTCACATATAGTGCGATTTGCCCTCTCCGCTACGCCGTTCTGCTGGGGCGTGTATTCAACTGCTAGCTGGCGCTGAATACCATATTTCTTCAGGAACTCATCCATTCGCTTATTGACGAACTCCTTTCCATTATCAGTTCGAAGAGCTTTAATTGTCTTGCCCGTTTGGTTTTCCACAAGTGTTTTAAACTCAATGAACTTCTCGAACACTTCAGTCTTCTGCTTGAGGAAGTACACAAAAGTTTTACGAGTAAAATCATCTATAAAAGTCAAAAAATATCGGCACCCACTAATAGATGGCACCTCCATAGGCCCGCACACATCCGAGTGCACTAACCCTAGCATCTCATCTGCTCTAGTTGTACCGCTCCTTTGGAATGGTTGTTTGGTCTGTTTTCCTGCCAGACACGGTCGACACTCCAGTCTACTAAGTGAGTTAGGAAAACTTACCCCTTTGGCCATCTTATTTCTGAGTAATTTGAGGTTTCCCATACCAAGGTGTCCCATCCTCCGATGCCACAGCATTAGCATGTCGGTATCTCTCTCTGTTGTGGCCAGCGCAGAACCCTGTAAGCAGCACTTAATTTTATAGATGCCCCTTTCTTCTACACCTTTCACTACAGACTTACCTTTCACCTCACACTCATTATTCTTATAGATGTCACAACCATTCTCAGTGAATACCACACAAGTCCTTTCTTTGTAATTGCATTCACACTTAACAAGTTAGATGATAATTCTGGTACAAATGTTACATTACTGATGGTTAGTCCTTGAAATATAGACTTGCATTCAACTGTTCCTACACTTTCACCTAGCACTTCTTTTCCATCTGCACACATAATCTTCAGTGGCTTCGGAGTTTTCTTCAAGTTTTTGAACCATGATTGCCGGCAAGACATGTGGGTGGATGCTCCTGAGTCTACTATCCAATCGTTGGTGAGCCCTGCCTCTGACGTCCCAAGAGCAAAGGCTTGCATTGCAGCATCACTTTTTCTTTTCGGGTTGTCAGGACAGTCTTTTGCCTTGTGTGGCTTTTCACAGATGAAGCACTTAACCTTGGGCTTTTCTTTATTATAGGTGCTTTTCCCTTTAAAACTCCCTTTTTTCTTTGTTAAAAATGCAGAATTTGGTTTATTGCTAGTACTTGCTGCGTACACATCTTCCATTTGGAAAAGCTTGCCTTTTACATAGTCTGTTGTTAAGATCGCATTAATGTTCTCTATAGCCAGTCTCATAGGTTGAAACTCCTCGGTGAGTCCTTGTAAGAGTAATGCAGCTAATAGCTCGTCATCTATCTCTTTTCCTATATCTCTGAGTTCCTGGGCTATATTCATGGAAGCTGTAACATATTCTCTAACGGAAGTAAATTGCTCTAACTTTAGACTGACTAGCTTCGTCAACAGTTTACAGCGATTGTTGAGGCCCTTGTCTTCGAATGCTGTCTCCAGAGCATCCCAAGCCTCTTTAGCACTCTTGGCCTGACGCACATGGACGAGGCAGTGGGGTTTTACCATAAGGCATATTTTTGCCCTTGCTTTCTTGTCCCGCTTGCAGCCTAGTGCATCCGTTACAGCTGGTGTGGTGTGGACATAGTCCCAAAGATCCTCGTGTATGAGATGTAGTTCCATGAGGAACTTCCATGTCGAGTAATCGGCACTACCATCTAACTTCTCAGTAGCGCTGAGGTAGCCCGAGCTTGACGAAGTCCTCTCCATCGTCATATCCTGCGATGTACTACTGATACTCATTCTTCTATTATTTCTCTTACCAGCCGTCAATACCTATTCTCCAATGCGATGCAGGTCCATAACCTGATATACAAACATATGATATTGTTTTATATCATTTAACAGGAAGGCCCTCTGGCCTAATTCACGCAGTGTTAAATAAGGTTTTTAATAGCAATTAAAATACAAATCACTTCTTATGATATATCTTTAAAACTACAAATATTTAAGCACATAGGCATGACAATATTGAGATAAATAATTTAATACAAGCACAGAATACGAGCGACGAATTAAAAAACGAAAGTGTCCTGCCTCCTGCTGTGTTTGACTTATTTTGACATATGGAAGGAAAGGCATAGATAAATATAGTGAGGAAAGGAATGGAATGGAATGTGTAACGTGTTGCCAAAATAATTATGAAAATTTACAACAAGTCTAAAGTCATGTTTTTTCACTTCTTATGATATATCTTTAAAACTACAAATATTTAAGCACATAGGCATGACAATATTGAGATAAATAATTTAATACAAGCACAGAATACGAGCGACGAATTAAAAAACGAAAGTGTCCTGCCTCCTGCTGTGTTTGACTTATTTTGACATATGGAAGGAAAGGCATAGATAAATATAGTGAGGAAAGGAATGGAATGGAATGTGTAACGTGTTGCCAAAATAATTATGAAAATTTACAACAAGTCTAAAGTCATGTTTTATTTGTGTAGATCTGATTTTAAAAAGATTTTACCAAAGAAAAACAATTTTTGTCGAATACATTCCTTGTTGTTTCATCTTATTAATACAAAGCAATAAATATTACATAGTTAAAGAGTTTGAATTTATTAGAGAATGTTTATCGGTTTTTGTTTTTTTTTTAATATTTGTTTTGTTTCCCTCTCTAGATTAGGCTTGGGCAAAAAATATCGATACATCGAAATATCGATATTTTTCCATTTAATTATAGATATATATCTTCGATACCTTTTAATCTTGATATATATATTGGTATTCGATATTTATTTTAGAGTGTCGAATTCGTATCTAGAGTCTGGCAAACGAAAGTAGAGACTGAAAAAGCGCGGCAAATACTCGATAGTTATTAATGCAACTCTGGTTTCTTCTATAATGTTATAGCCGTAACACACGCTCGAATTTGGTACGAGTGGACTAGGTACAGATATAGTGCGCTGGCGTACCATATACGACCGTATGTAGAGTGGTCCGCGCGACATTATTTTATTATTAATTAAGTTCGCCTCGGTCCGCTCCGCCGACTACTGAACTAAGCTGTGTCGCCTCGCAGCACATGCCGCTTACCTATTTCTGCCTCGTCTGTCCTGCGGAGAGATTTCTGCGCTGTTCTGCACTGCGCCGCCTGGTTTGCACATCGAATCGCAGTGCGTGTTAGTTAAATTCGGTACGCGGACAAAAATTCGCGCGAATAAAAATCGCAATGCGTGCTAAGCGTTGGCGAACGGTCATTAAATTCGTTCCTGCACCGCAACCCAAATACGAATACGCAAATACGTAGTACATAAAATATTTACATGGTGAAACAGGTTAAAATTTCCTTTATGGACCACGGATTTAAGGCGCGCGGAGGGGAGGGGGGAGGGGGAGATACCCCCCTGTACCATCCCCACCCCGCGGAGCCCCATGGTTATGGAGATATCCATGGTTAAAGTTTTTAGGTTAGAATAAAAATTTCCATCAATGTTCATCGATTTTTGGGGCCGGAAGGGGGTAGGGAAGTGGGGGGGTAGTGGGGCTACCCCCCTGTACCATCCCCACCCCGCGGAACCACATGGTTAAGGAGATATCCATGGTTAAAGTTTTTACAACTACTATTTAACAGTGTCGACGGAGCCCCGCTGCGTGGGGCTCCATTGGGACGGGAGCTGAGTTCGCTCGCTTTGCTCGCTCACTTCACCTCCCGTCATCTCTTCGAACCTAACCTGTCCGTGTCGGGGTGCCCTAAGCTCCCGAGCTCACTTCGCTCGTTCTTCGACTAATTCATAATGACCAAACAATGTGATGAAGACCTCATGGAAAGTGGGGTGCTCTGAGGCCTTAGTGCGAGTTTTTATTCACGCTCAATCGCGTTAACGTAAACTACAATTTGTATTGAAACTGGATAAGCGCCGTCTGGTGACGGCAAGGCAAAACCTCTTTTTTTGTATACATTTTGACATAAGAGATCGTTTACGTTATCACGAGTGAGTACGTTAAAAAACTCGCACTAAGCACACTGATTCCGTTTTGGGTATTTTCGGATATTCACATAGTGAAAATAAAACACGACAAGTGACAGCTAATACGAAAAAGCGCGGCATCGCTTCACGTTCCGTTCCACAGTGTAAACAAAAATTCGTAATTTTTTGTGTAAAAAGTCAATGCAATTGCATAATTCACCATGGTTATTGTGCACATTAATTACACACCAAATTGAAATATGTGAGTAAGTGAAAATAAAATTATATTTAAGTGAAAAATATGACTTCAAATTGAATAAAATACACCTCTACTTCAACGGAACGTGAAATGTGAACTTTAACGTTTACCATGACAATTTATCTAACCTAAAAATTTGCACAAAACAAAATTTGTATGGAAATTTAAAATATTTTTTTTTCGTAAACCGTGATACTCCGCTTTTTGAAACTTTGTAAAAAGCTTTCTATTTATGAGTACTATCTACATAAAAAATATGAACTTCCAAATCCGCGGTCCATAAAGGAAATTTTAGCCTTCCTATGTGACAAAAAAATGCCCATATTTTCCGCCCTAGGCTCCAGCCTACTAAGCCTGCTGGTAAATCCGCCACGGTGTACGGTTGACGGTTGGTTGGGCCGTACCAACTGCAACCAGCATTGAAAAAGGCCCCGATTTATGGGAGATCTACTGATTAACCGACTTCAAAAAAGGAGCGGAGGTTTCTCAATTCATCCGTATATTTATATTTTTTTATGTTGGTTCATGGTTCTTTCGACCGCACACGGAACACTTTTACTTTACCGGTTCCTTATCAGAACCCGCAATCTTGCCCTGCACCTTGAACACTGTACTGCACTTGATGTGTGGAAACACCGGCGGCGGCGCCTGCCCACGCACACCGGACGCTCTGCGCCAACTCAACTGCCATTGTCAGGGTCAAGGCCACTGTATCCGTTGTGAATAGTTTCTCCCTTTCGGGACTCGCTAACATGCCCATCACAAAACGGTCTCACATTGCTTCTTCTACGTTTGTGAATTTACAGTGTTTCGTGAGGCCACGAAGTCTTGTCGCCCACTGTGCATGCGTCTCACCCATTTGCTGCGTTGCCGCGTAAAATTCGTTTCGCTCCCCAAATCTCCACTTTTTCGGGGCAAAGTAAGTGTCATTCCAGCTGTTTTGGCAATGGTCGCGGATAAATTTGAAAGAGAGTTCCCGCGGCCCTGGCACAAGCAACTGAAGGAACACGGGTGGGTTTTAGTCAGTAAAAGTCTGACATGCCCTCCTCCCGCTTCACCCAGAAGAACCATTGCCGCATGCGACTTTTGTACGCCTGCCATTGGTGCACTGTGTGGTTGAAATTACTTAATAAACTGAAACTAAAATGAACCATCGTGATATAGCGTGAGTCGCTCTCGTCACCACTGTTAGAAACGGGACACAAGTAAAACTCAGGCGGGCTATGAACGCACTAACACTTTATTTTTTAAGAGACGACGGCGCGGGGTGCAGGGTGCTGCGCGGCGTCGTCTGCGCAGGCAGTCCTCAAGGCTGCGAAACGCTGCACACATACATATTTACTTATACACAACAGAAACCATGCATGCCTCTAGAGATATCCTCATAAAATGGTCCCTACCTCGTTGTCGGGTGTGCCGAGGACGGGGCCTAGATCTGTCTAAACTCAGTATGCCACACTCTCGATCTTGACCACGTTGTTCACAAGGGACGATAAACTCGGCAACATCCTTGGACTGCCGGTCACCCTCTCGGAAATAGAGCAGTTTACCGGATGTGAGGAGTATCGAGTCCTCCCCCTCTCTTCGGACTTCATGTATCCGTATAATAGTCCATCGTAACCTGCTCAATTCTTCTCATCGGTCCGGCGTGTTCGCGTGTTATATGTTGCAAGGCTCAGTCATCGGTGTTTATTGAGGTAGCCGGGACCACTCCGTGGATACTTCGCAACCCTTGCATGCCATAGCCTCGACCGCTACCTTAGTCGAGGGTAGACTAGTTTGTAGTTTGAAGTGCACAGAGAAAGCTTCTGCCCACTCTCGTGTGTGTATCTTAGGGGCCGCCTCCACGAGCGCGATATTTTTTCTTTTTTTTTTTCATTTATTCATTACAAAGCCTTACAAGAACTTTGCATTGTTTTTTCGCAAATCCAATTAGAAAATTGATTTTTCATATTAGAAGTTCAGTGCGGGAGTTATTATATTTCATGTTATGTTAATTTCAAAATGTAAAGGAACAGCACGATGTCATAGTATAAATATGAACGAACAGTACGGAAACTACCTATAAACGCTCGAAACGGCACACTCACGCAAACATGTGCATCGACGAGACCCCTAAGCGGCACGCAATACTGACAGCATCGCGACAACCGCTTAAGGGTCTCGTCGATGCGCATGTTTGTGTCAGTGTTCCGTTTTGAGCGTTTGTTGTTAGTTTCCGTACTGTTCTTCCATATTTATACTGCGACGATGTCGTTCTTAGCCAAAAACGACAATGTTTACAAGATATCACAACGTTGATGTGTACATCGATCTAATGATGTGTAAGAACATTATATCGAATACTCATACGCCTGTTCATGTTTTTTTAGTAGAAGGTCGTGTCCAAAATACAATATTATGGAGCAAAACAACAAGCTTTGTGGTTTTGCAGTAAGCACACACTGAAAAAAACGGTCACTCACAGTGATCAATCTTCAAATCCACACTGCATCGTACTAAAGTGAATATTCTTTACCAGGGATGAATCAGAATGTAAACAAAATATCCTATAGAAAACAACAAAAAAGCACTACCAAAATCCTTTTTCATAGTACAGACGGTGTTACCTTCCCCAAATTTTGGGCTGCCCACATTTTTTGAATAATGCAGAGTTATAATAGCGACCCAAAAGTCTAAACGCCACTTACTAGACTTACTATGCCCATGGGAAGATAAGGTATGGTGAAATTATTTACGTCCGACACCTTAAGGAACATTATTTTGCTTATTTGCAAATTATAAAAATGCAGAATTTACTGAAAACGACTGAATCTGGCGAAAAATCTGAAGAAGCTGCGACAGCAAACAAGGTATTTAATGCTGATGTAAGTGTTGGTTAGCATAAATAACAATTGGTTGAGTAAACTACGGATCAAAAAACTGACATTAACATAATAGTGCTGACACGTCCGGATTTGGTCCGGCCGGACAAACTGCGCCCAGAAATTCTTTCTCGCTTACACACGCTTGTGTGGACCAAGACGGACTCAATTAATAATAATAATGTCCGGTGGACCACCCTACACACGCTCGGATATGGCCCAGGCCGGATTAACTCCGCCCATAAATAAGTGGTCCGGCCGGACCAAACTCGAACGTGTGTAAGCACTATAAGCAGTCCACTGACTTGAATTGTGCGCACTGCGGCTTGACCACAAAGGTATACGTATTAATGTTTAAGTCGGAGCACTAATAAAAAAATCTTCAGGTCTATATTTTTTTTACGATTTTTTAATGTTTTGGGAATTTGCATGAATTATCATGCGAAAACTGACGATATATTAATATTTTTCACTCGATAGAAATCGATACAGTTATAAAATGTCGATACGATAAATATCGAAATATTTTTTTCATTTGCATCCCTAATTCCCTACTCTGTTACAGATTACGGTTAGCCAACTTTATAAACTGAACTGTACACTTGTCATTTTCTTGTCAAGTTTGGTCCGTAGTGGGAAAGCCATATCTCTCTACGCATTTTGGCAAATAACTCATCCGAAATGGCAGAATCCGCGACGGAGATCCCTATAAACATTGAAGAAGCTGTCAGGGCAACTGGACAAAATGTTACCGAAGGGCCGCCGTCGACTGTTGAAGGAATGGCGATTGCATACTTGAGTTTAGTGATTATGGCTGTATTACCCATCTTCTTTGGGTCTTTTCGGTCAGTGAAATACCTGAAAGAGCAAAAGGTAAGTCCGACCACAGTTACAGATGCTGGGATGTAATTTTATCACATACTTGTTAAATTTGGTTGGGCCCAATGATAGAGATACACGTTATACATCGTGGCATATGTTCCCCTGTCAAATCTTATGCATAGACCTTGCCGCAAAGAAGTTCAAAACATAGCGTGACGTTCTCGGTTTAATTAAAGCCGGTTTCGTTAGTTGTCGTCACTGATAATGCAATAATTAAGTTTAGGTACAATCAGTATTCAGATTCTGTTACAATCATTTAACAATTTAATGATTGATACTCGTAGTTGTTTCGAAGAATTGAGGAAACGCTACTAGACATTCACTATTTAATAGGTATTTTCCTGGCTATTACCTGGGCCTGGGTTTTTCACAATAGATTTAATTCATAAAAATACACATAAATAATTTTATGCTCTAGTGATTACTTATAACTTTAGTGTATTTTTATGTATAATGTTTGAAGCATTATATTTTAATAGACAACTTTGTATTTATTATGAAACCGGTTTGGGGCACATCACTTGGCTGGTTTCAAAGTCTATAATAACGGACATAGTTAGAAACAATTTTTGTGTTTTATATATTATTTTTATTAAATAATAAATATTTGATAAACAGGAAAAAATGTACAAGAATCGAATTTTTTTATAATAAAGTTACACACTAACTACTTTTGTCATAGTTAGGTAGCCTTGAGATTATGCAAATAAAATTATGCTTGTCTGAAAATGTGATAGTATGTCTTACAAATGTTAGATATATAGTAAACTTAGTATATTTTTTCTTATTTATTTATTTATGCACACACAAAATACTTAACAGAAAAAAGAAAGAATACAGATAGATGGGCAGTTCTGCTTATTTCAGTAGAGATTTCTTCCTGCAGATCTGCAACAAGAAAGTTGGACGAAGACGCAGTGTGTAGAAAGAAATAAGCAAACCTAAAATAGACTATGATAACTTAAATAATTATATATAAATTACACAAATACCTTAAAAAGTATAAATATAGAAGACTAGCTGTTGCCCGCGGCTTCGCTCCCGTGGACCACCCCACAGGAACCATTTTCGGGAATAAAAAATACCCTATGTTACTCAGGAATAATGTAGCTTTCTTTTGGTGAAAGATTTTTTTAAAACAGTCCAGTAGTTTCGGAGCCTATTCGGTACAAACAAACAAAAAAATCTTTCCTCTTTAAAATATTACTAGCTGTTGCCCGCGGCTTCGCTCCCGTGGACCACCCCACAGGACCCATTGGTCGTAGCGTGATGTTATATAGCCTATAGCACACAGGAATAATGTAGCTTTCTAACAGTGAAAAAATTTTTAGAATTCAAAATCAAAATCAAATATTTTTATTTTACATAGGCCTACATGGGCACTTATAAAACGTCGACAAAAGGTGCACGGTTCAGGTTAGTCGTTTCCTATGGAGAAGAACCGGCAAGAAACTCCTTGGTTACTCTTTTAAATTGTTTTGTTTACAATATTTCCATGTTACAGCATTAGTACTTGGATATGGGGGGACAACGTAGGCCCGACAATAAGTCGTACGAAATTGAAAAAAAAAAAAAATACACGAAATAAAAAGTTAACAAATTAATGTTAACAATCATCTAGAAAACTAGAAAGCCTACAATGTTCACACATTCACAATAGGTAAAAGAATCAATACAAAGGTAAAAAAAAAAAAAAAAACCACAACACTAAATTTAACATGTGGCACAAATACTGTAATCAGTGCTGTAACTATTCTTAGCTAAGGGCTATAATGATGATTGAAAAATATTGTAAAAAGAGAAAAAAATATATATTAAAAGAGAAAAAAAAATGAGATTGAGAATAGTTAGAGATATCCATATATTTGTGCCGTTTATGAGTTACCAGGGTAGCCGCATGCGATTTGATCATTAGTTTGATCATTAGTTCCAGAGATTACCCCCTACATACAAACTTACAAATTTTACCTCTTTATAATATTAGTATAGATAAAAATACATATAATATAAAAAAAATCTTAATGTGTTGTAAGAATTTTAACTTCATTCATCTTCCTGCCCTTGTCCTATATTTCTTAGAGCTGATGAAACATTAATTTCTGCATCCAATCTCCTTTCTACCGTCATGCTATCTTTAAAGTTTGAATTTTGCAGTGGCAGTAAAATGCTTTGTCAGCGAACTCTTTGAATTTTTGATAAGGTACCAATTTATATTTTGTCAAGACATAATCTTATACAATATTACTGGAAAAAATGTATTTAAATGTTTCTATGGATAAAAAACTGCAAAAAAAGGTTGAATAGTATATGTTTATTTTTTTGATGTCATCATTAAAATAATAATGCATTTAACTTTTCACTATGACACTCAGGGATACTTTGAAATTCTTTTAGTTATAGAAAGCTACTTTCAATTAGTGAATGATTTTTTTAGTAGGATCTGTGCATCTAGAGATTATTATATTACAAACAAACATACAATTTTACCTCTTTACAATGTTAGTTAAAATAATGTTACATAAGGCCTTATTATTTTACTTTTATGTTATACATTTAACACATTAGATAAGGCCTGAAATGCAACAAAAATAGCAAAGAACTATAGTGAAATGTGGCATAATTTCACTCTTTTGATAACCAATTTAATATTCAATTGGAATATAATAGTTATATATGTTTAAAAATATAACTGTGTGAACTGATAATAGTGCGATTTTTCTTTACTATTTACTGCTTTGTATAGTATTACAAAGTTGACTATCACAATAACTTGTACTCGTACCATGGCCGGCAGCAACTAGAGACAAAAAGCATCATACAACAAATCATTTATTTCAAGAGACAGTCAAAGTAGGGTTTCAGAAGAATAGAGCTTGTTGTCCATTCCGTACGAATGTTGTTTTCGTCCCCGCGCAAATAGCTGTAATGTAATAATTAGATACTATGTTATAGTTGGATTAACAAACAAAATATGTGTTCTCCCAAAATGAAATTAAATAATTAGAAAATGGATTCGGGCGCCAGGGAGGTTCACACAGTAAAGGTTGCCGGAAAGAACTAATCGGAAGAGTCAGACTTTTAATCTGCCGGTGGGAGGCTAAATAAAGAAAATTAAAACAAGATGTTTATCTTTTCTCCATTTAATTGCCCGTAGTTTCACATCCACTAACCAGTATAGTTAAAATACAACAATTCTTATACTTATTAACTTGACTAAATTAATGGCTATATTATAACTAAAGGGTGATATTACTGCATCTTGCACTAATTGAAGTTTTAATAATAATAGAAAGGAAAATTCCTACCAGATTGCTGGCTTTAAGAATAAGTTTAACATAACCATAGAAGCGATGATTGCTGAAGGATTCCCGTAGTGCAGTCCAATAAAAGGATATTATTTTGGATGTAAAAGAAAAAGCCAAATTTCAAGAAAACAAATATCTAAAGAAAACCGCCAACAATGGGCTGGAACAAAAATTTAAAATGTTAGGAAAAGTCAGTATAATTTAAACACGTGGAAGCGTGCGTTTGAACAAGAAAACTTACCGTTTTTCTTCTTTAAATTAATATTGATGCGCTACGCAGCCAATAACATCCAACTGTTTGCGAGCGAAAATCATCATAATCTGAAATTAACAATCCGTCTATTGAAATTCCAACACGAGATAAACTCAGACATTCGCAGTCTTATTAATAGAAATGGCGTATTCCCAGCTTACTCCGAAGTTACTCTTGGACTAGCTAATCCCGGAGTAACTAAGGATTAACATAGATCTAGCAATGTTATTAATAAACATGCAATAACCTCGGACTAACTACCTATTCATTTCTTAGTCTTGGATTTACGCGTAAGCTCTGGCAACCCTGTTGAATTTAAAAGTAAAAAGAATGAACTATTGAATGAAAAATAAGCAAGTTGAAGACATTATGTAGAAAAAAAACTAAAAATTACATCTACCATAGAGATTTGACAGTAAAGGTGAAGGATCCCTCCTTTTCAAATTATCGTATTACCTTTAAACTTAAAAATTACATATAATGATGATTAATTAATTTGTAATTTCGTTGACTAAAGCTAAACAGCTGCCAATGACCTTATTTTTTTTTAATGTTCCACATCTACGAAATAAAAAATCAGAGTCTATGTAATATTGTGGTTGCGAGAGTTTTTGGCGGGCTTTTTTCGAGTGTAGTTCAGCGGCTGTTAATATTATTTGCAAATTGATTCCTAGTGGATATTGTGATAATTAATTGGTGTAGTTTTATGTCTCAACTGTCTACGCAACTGGTCAATCTGTGAAAGCATTGACAGAAGCGATCTCGGGATAGTGGAGCGGAGAATTTTACTGTAGTATTGACTACCTCCCGCAAAGCTTACTGGGAAGGCTGACTTGATACAATTTGCTGCCAAATACTCCAAAAAACATTAGAATCTGTTGCATCCGCATTCTAATGCATACTAAAGAATTCAAGAAGGATATTATGCACTGAACACGAGGCGGTATGGTCTAAGACCTTAGCCTGCCTGAATAGGGCGAAGCAAAAAAATTAAAAAAATTGTGGTTGCCATAGTTACACTACTCTTATTCCGACCTTGAACTATTAGCACCATGGTTTAACTTTTAGTCCAAGACTAGTGTCAGATTAGTATAATCCCTCCTTATTCCGTGTTTATTAATACGGATTTTTTTTAGTACCAACCTAATGCTTGGAATAAAGTTATTCTTACCTTAGTCCACGTTTATTAATAAGACGGTACAAGTCTAGAAGAATTCCAACTTACCGAAAATTAAGGTCAATCCTTTTCACAACATCGTTCTAATGGAGTTTGCACGTATTTACTCCATTAAGAAGGCAAAAATATCCGAGATTACTACGGATAAAATATACTATTGGCGAAACGTTCAAAATTAACGACCAGCCATTATAGAAAGAAAATCGCGGAGTGTCAAAATGACAGCTCACAGCACAGATCTAGAGCACTGTCGTTCGGAAATCGACTAAATTTAAAAACCATGTGACGAGGTTAAAATAACTCGTTACATAGTGCTGAGCTGATGTTTTGTACTTTCTGGTGTCACAGGCATTACTTGCCTCGAAGTAACATATTCAATTTCAACATCAAGTTTAAATAGTCTTTGCTGCTATGTGAACTGTCTGAATCATTCGTTTTTTATCTTCCCTGAATTCTGAAATAATGCTCGTCCCTCTGTATCAGGCCTTTGGCCTTACAGTAAAAGGCTGGTATTAATACCTACATCCATAAACTCACGCATCTTTCCATGAGGGTAGAAAAAACCGACAGAACACCACCTGCTAGGACCCTTAAACTTAGAATGTTAACGAAGCCAAAGCATGCTTCGTTATGAGGAAATGCGGTCGCAGACATCCGATTGAATATCCTAAGTAAAAAGTCATAATTCGAGGTTTGGCTCTCGCCTATTTCCGCCTCTAATATTGGACCAATTTAAAAGATATTCCTTTGACTGTAAAAGAAAGATATATACTGTTTTTTTTTTGATGATATTATCTTTAGAAGCACTAGAAACCTCAAAAGATGCTCAAAACGGCGATGTCAACAGAGGCCTAGTACACAAACTTGACAAATATAAATGAAAAAAGGAAAACATAATAACTTAGTCAGATGTCTGCAACCGCATTTCCTCTTAACGTTCGTACATCTGGCCACACATGCTCGCCGGTTGTGAATAGGCTCTTAGAGGCACCAAACAAAATGTCAGTCTCTCAGTAAAGGCGATGATTGAAATGCCAAAATGTAACGTTTGACATTACCATATTTTTTTTGCGTTTCCTAAAAATAATTGTATTGTATATCTTGTGTGCAGGAGTCGGGTGAGCGCGCCGAGACGATGTCCAACAGGGATGCACTGATGTTCCCCTTGATCGCCTCCGCCGCACTCTTCGGCCTGTACATCTTCTTCCAGTTCTTCTCTAAGGAGTACATCAACCTGCTGCTTACGGGATACTTCTTCTTCCTCGGAGTCCTTGCCTTGAGCCATCTTCTTAGGTAAGTGCTGTACTAATAGATTGCTAAATGCTGATTGAAAAATGTTTTTAGTCCGTCAGTTAGATTACCAAAAGATAACAGACACGTGTTTTTTCTTTTGCCACGTCAACAATAAATTACGTCGATACATACATGTTATAATTTCACGTGACGTCACGCCTTGGTACACATTTTACCTAGAAGTGACGTCTCTCCAATCTCTCCTGTACTTTGATGCGGTTTATCTTTGTCTATCAAACTAATATTATATAGGCGAAAGTTTGTGAGTGTGTGTGTGTGTGTTTGTATGTTTGTTACTTCTTCACGCTCAAACGGCTGGACAGATCTGGCATAAATTTGGGACAGAGATAGATTGTAGTCAGGAATAGCACATAGGATACTTTTTAGCCCGGGAATATGTTCCCTCGGGATAACTTTCGAATTTCACGCGGGCGAAGCCGCTGGCAGAAGCTAGTTGATCTGAAAAAGCAAAAAAAAAAATCTAACTGACAGGCATATTTTATTTTGTTTTAACCTAGAAATCATCCCTATTGTAAGGGTGATTTCAAGTAGAAGTTGGTGCCGGTTTGCCAGCAGACTCTCGCAGATTGTCAAAACTGGGAATGTACTTAAACTTTTCGTACAAAAATGACGAAAATTGCCTCTGCCAACCGGTAAGAGCCAGCGTCAGCAACTGTTTACAGTGTGCATCTAGTAACTGCCGATCTGAAAACGCGAACTGTACAAGCTGTGACAAGCTCTAGAACTGCGAGCTGTATTGCACTACCTGACCGGCACCAGCTACCAGCTTTCTACTTCAATGCATCCCATCTTATTAGTTGCTTGTTGAATGTTAAGGCTGCCTGTCGTTCCGCGTAAATGTATATGAATTTTGAAACTAGTTTTCAAATCTCTGTCCACTAAAGCGGAGCGAAGTTTTTACGCAATTCGATTGGTTGGCTACGCACCTCTTTTCTCCGCTCCGCCTAAGTGGTCAGGCAGCCTTATACAAAATCATGAGTTACTTATCGAAACATACAGAAACGTATAATAAGGGTTTAAACTAACTAAGCCTTTGAGAGGCCTGAGACTCTATGTAAGATGCAAAGTGAGCTTGAAAGTTCTTGCTCCCCGCCTTATTAAGGTTAGGTATTCTTTAGACCTTTTATGGAGCATGTAACAATGAGCGAAGCAAGCACGGAGCACGAAATTCGCTGCAAATCGCATTCTGCACTTTGTCGATGACAAGTAGTACCTAATGCTGAAAACATTGAGAATGATAAGAACGTTGGATGAAAGAGTGAGCGAAGCGAGCTCTAACAGTTTAGCACCGCGAGTCTGTCGACTTATGCAAAGAAGATTCACAAATAAGACACTTCGATGTGAGACAGAAGACAGACAGAAGCGAGCTCGAACATTTTGGCTCCCTACATTTTTATTACTTGCCAAACTTAAGTGGCAGTGGGCGGGGCACATTGCTGGCAGAACGGATGGCCGATGGGAAAGAAAAGTTCTGGAATGGCGACCGCGAACTGGAAGACGTTGCGTTGGAAAGTTTCCCACTAGGTGTACCGATAGCCTGGTGAAGGTTGCGGCGATCCGCTGGATCCGGAACGCACGGGACCGGTCAATGTGGCGACGCTTGGGGTAGGCCTATGTCCATCAGTGGACGTCTTTCGGCTGATATGATGATGATGATGACGTTTTTATTATGCATATGGGGGTTCTCTGTACAACATCAAAATACTATATTGTGCCACCTCTAATTTAATCCAACACTATGAAAGATTCATTCGAATATAGAGAAGTACTAAGTCGTCTTAGTTTAAGAATTAAGAGCTCCTAGGCTGACTAGCAAGCTAGACAAGCTCTAAAACTTATTCTACCCTCTTTCAAGTTTTATTGATCGCGGATGCGCCCATACAACGGCGGCGCCATACCATAGGCGGAGGGTGGCGCCCTTGTGTACAAAAAATAGGGGAACTCGTGTTTCGAGGGGCGCTTTTGGGGCACAATTTAGTGCTTCGCCCGGTGAGACGTCCAGAACAAGTTAGCTGGACAATATTATTTATTACACTTTTCTAATTCTTCTTCATGCTTTCTCATCATCATGATTTCAGCCGAAAGACGTCAATTGCTGAACATAGGCCACATCGGCCGGTCCTGTGCATATAGCATCATCATTTTTTCATGTTTATTTAATTTGGTGCTAATGCATAAAAAATATTTCTACAGAAAAACGTTCTTGGGAGACTGTCCTTATGTTTTTGAGTAATTGCAAACTGCATTTATAGATTTTAAATCAAATGCTTATTGGATCGATTGGCATTAAAAAAAGTTAAGCAGCTCCGACGTCACTACTGTTGACGCGCTAAGGGCTTGTCCCCATCACCACGTTACGACATCGTCAACGGACGAGGCGGTGTCGCGGTGCGACACGTTGACGTGACCTGCTAATGCACGGTATAATACTCACAACGGATCTTTGTGTATCTTTCACTTGCTTACTTATGTCGCAACGTCCTATCTCGCTTACTCTATGCAGTATACTCGATGACAACCTGTTTCTTGCACAATGGTTGGCAGAACCTACTTCAGAGTCACAAAGATCCGCTGTGACTATTATACGGCAACGTCGCCGTGGAACGACGCGTCAGACATTGTCAGAAGCGGTACGTGGCGATGCGGTCGCTCAGTTGATTTTGAATTGTATTAACAAATAGTTGTGCAAAAAAAGGTCAGGTATTAATGATTCTTATTTAATGATATTATCTTGTTGAGTAACGTCTAGGAAGAGAATGCTATTTCACAGGTTTATGAGTGAAAAATTTACCGGAATTATTATTTACAACGCACGACATCGCGCAACGTTGCGACATCGTGATGTTTTCTATTACAACACGGTAACGTTATTGATCACGTCACAACAACGTGTCGCGCTACAATGACGAGGTCGTGATGTGGTGATGGGGACAAGTCCTTAGACCTACTTGCTGTTCACGGACGCGTAGCTTTATTCAAAAGCTTCAAAATACGCCGTGGAGCTTGTGCAGCCCTAGCGCACGCAGGGTTCCGTATCATTATCGCAAAAAATGGCCTAACCCTGACGCAGCAGCAGTGATACAGGACCCACTGTGCTTGGAAGTTTACCTTTAGATTGCCAAAAAGAGATGAAATGTTTCGCCATTATGTTTCCGCAAAAAGCGATAATACGAATAAAAATCATTGTGCATGGCCATTTCTTAAACATCACCCCATATTAAACAAACAACCACACCACATATTAACCATTTTCGTAAAAGATTTTTGTCTTGTTAGTTTGTTCCGGACGAATAACACTACTACGTGAAGTGAATTAAAAAAATAAAGTTTTGTTTTCATGACGTGATAAACACACACACAGCCGTGGTGAGCTTATGATTCAGTACCGGCGTGTGCAGGCTATCAAAATGAGCTACGCAGGAAGGCGTCAACCGCGCCCTCTCAGGCCTGGAGAGCACAATCGCCTGACCGCGTACATCAATGACTTACATGAAGCCGAGAGAGCCAGGTCTTTGACGAAAATCGAATAAATCATGTTTTGTAATTTGAATATTGATTTTGTTGCATTTTGTATGTTACAAGTACACATGTATTTATTATAGTAAATAATTATGTATGTTTATTATAACTATGTATATATATATATATATTTTGTGCCCATTTTATTTAAAATTATTGTTTCTTTTTTTATGCACATGGCATGTTATTTCCACCACCCTTGGTTGACTGGTTGAGTTAAAAAATTATTATTATAAACAAGCTTTGCATGCAATATCTTGGAATGACCAAAAGTTTTTGCAAAATTTCAACTCAGTCGGTTAGGGAATGAGAGAAGGGGATACATACTCTGTAACAAGGATAAAACCAAGTAATAAATAACAAAATACCCTCACCCTTATATTTATGTTAGGACCCGTTAAATATTTCGGGATAAATAGAACCCTATGACACTTAGATGTAGAGTAGCTTATTATCAGTGAAAGAATCTACGAAATCGGATCAGTACCTACTTCCAGAGATTCATCATCATCATCATCGTCATCATCAGCCTTTTAATGTTCCCACTGCTGAGACATAAGCTTCCTCGTGACAGAGGAGATTACAAACTAATATACTATTGTACCTCTTTATAATATTATATTAGTTCTTCTTGGTAGCCCAGTGGCTAAGGCGCAGGCCACAATGATGTGGCGTCGGGCGCGGGCATAGCACGGGCAGCTTCCTATTCCATTCAAATTTAAAACAAAATGCATAGAAATAAAGCGCAATTTGATCAGGCACAAGCCCCGAAATGGCGCGTCATAACCACGTCCGACCAACGACATACCGTGTGTCCTAAATTGCGCTTTATTTCCATGCATTTTGTATCAAATTTGAATGGAATAGGAAACCGCCCGTGCCGTGTCCGCACCCGATGCCATTTCTATGTGGCCTGCGCCTAAGACTTCGCTTGCTTGAGATCGTTAGTTCGAATCCGGGCAAGTAAAGTGTGACTTTTTCAAATACATATGTACTTTCTTATTTTATCTTGGTCATCGCTGAGAGCGGTGAAGGAAAACATCGTGAGGAAACCTGGACTTATAGTAAATTTAAGTCTGAAATCGCAAAACCGTCTTGGAGCTAGCGTGGTGATCAATGCTGGTGCCTTCTCTGTATGAGAAGATGCCTTTGCCCAGTTGTGGGACAATTACAGGCTGCTATTAATATTCTTCTTCTGGCGACATGACAGTAATTCAGTTTTTCCCGCGCCAAAAAATACCCACTTTACCGCCATCGTCGGTGGCAGCATGTAAGTCACTTTGGCTGCTGCACAGTGGACAGGATAATAAACATAGTTGAGATGAAATCTGTTGAGTTAAATACAAAGATATGTTAAATTTTCTTCCGACTGTGTTGTTTGACGCGAGTAAATATAAACTTTGTGATCGGCTTTATTTCGTAGTGGTAAGAGTGGTTTGGTAGTTCTAGAAGACAAAGCTAGCCTTTGAAAACGTAAAGCGTCGTTTTAATACAAAGCGATCATCGCGCGAATATGCGATCATCTCGTTCATTTGTATAGCGTCGTTCTAATGGTAAGCGATCATCGCGTGAATCTGCGATGGTCTCTTTCTGGATGACGTTTATGGCAAATCCGAACGCGAACAGACGGCAAGTTCCGACTTTGCCATACAAATAAGCACGTGTAGAATAGAATAATATTATTCTTTATTGTACACCAAAATAGTTAAAAAAATCATTAACAAAAAAAAATTACGCTGACAGCGTATTCGCACGATGATCGCTTTCTATTAAAGGCTCGTATCAACTAGGCAACTTTTCACGCGCGATATGATGCACAACATGTTGAACGGCAACGAAGAACTTTTGTTTAGTAAGATTCCCTTGTTGCATCTTGTTGCGCGCCAGATGGCCAGATGTTGGGTGTCAAATGTTGCCTAGTGGATATTGGCGTCGCTTTTGGATTCAGGGAGAAGCATCTGCCTAAAACAGTTGACTGTTCTAATTTTTTTTTTCTCTGTCCATCTAGCCCGGTAACCTCGTTCATGATGCCAGCATCCGTGACAAACGTGCCGTACCACATCCACTTCACGCGCGGCGAGGGCATGGACCGCGTAGACATCATCAACTACAGGTTTAACACGTACGATATCGTCTGCGTCATCATCTCACTTGCTATGGGAGCCTGGTATCTGCTTAAGAAGGTGAGACATGATTTTTTTATGAAGTTTTCATGTTTTAGAGATTATTTTTCTTTGAACAAAGTTGGTCTAGTGGTTCCATGCGCTATTATGAGTTCATGGGATCGATTCCCGGGTCGGTTAAAATGTTATTGGGTTGTTCAGTAGCACCTCGGACGCCGGTTGATGACAACAGGCCCGCTATTACATGGGACTTAAACAACTGAACTGTTACACCTCTACTTAACTTTTCAAGGAAAGAAGGCGTGAAGTTATGTTACGTTTTCATGATTTAAAGTCCCCGTCACGAGACGCTATAAATTTTATAAATAAAGAATTCTACTAAGTTACGTAGCGAGAATTCTCATCAACAAAAAGTAATACCAAATTCAATAAACTCAAAGTAACATATATGTGTAATAAGAAAATAACGAGCAATTTGGTCGGCTTATATTTTAGCGATTTAAAGCGCTGTCGTCTAATGTTTTGTGGTAGACACGTTCCAGTTCCAAATATAACCCGATCAAGTGACATTGCTTGTTAGTTTCGCGTTACACGTAAGCAACTTTGAGTAATATTGAATTTAGTCGCTACATAACTTAGTAGAATTCTCTATTTACAAAATTTATAGCTTTCCTTGGCGGGGACTTTAGAATATTTTTCTTTGAAATTTTCTAATATAATTGAAAGACAGGTCCATGAAATTTAAGTTTAAAGTAAAAGGCCATAATATAACAAAAAATCTGTTTGTTTCGTGTTGATGTTTGCTTGCAAAGAATTTGTGTAACATCTTTTGGTTAATGAATTTGCAAACTAAGGTTCTTAGTTAAGGCACTCTATTGTTCGTATACGTTGCGTCTCTGCACTCTGTAACATTGATTGAGCAAAACAGGCGGAATAATTTAAAAGAGATACCGCAAAGTCGCTTTGAGCCTTAACACGACTGCTTAGAGAATAATAAACTTGTCATAGAAATTAACAAATCAAACATACAACTTAAGGCGCAGATACCCCTGAGTAGCTGATTTTAAAATGAGAATCACGTCTAAACTGCTAGTCGTAATTATTTGGAAAAAATATATGTTATATTAGACCATTTTCTTGATAATTTGATCTAAGAAAATTTTGCGTTTTATTAGTTTAACATGGTGTAATTAATTTGTAAAGTTATGTCTAAAACGGACAAAAACACGACAGTCGCACCAAAACCGCTGGGCGTATTTAAATGAAATCGTCACCATCTCAAAGACAATTTAACTATCTATATTTTGATCCGAGGCTATGGAAATATGATATTATGATAAGGAAAGTACAAAAAACTATAAAATTTTGGGTCGCGCGGGCGTGAAACGAGTGCGCGTTTTGGTCGTTGGCGTTAGTCGTCGTCTTAAGGCTGATTTTTCAGCAGTCAGATAACTTTTATCTGATGAATAATTGTGACAGTTTGGATACAACTGGATAAAACAAATCCTCTCGATCTAATTTCGGTCACAAACTCTCATAATTCCAATAAGATTTTACTAATAGAGACGTCATACTCATTATAAAGAAATAAAAACATAGCTATATTTTACTTTAGTTACCAACATAGGACCTATGGAACTTGAAACTTTATTTCTATTACTGAGTAGGTTAAAAGATCACAGATATATAAATAGAACCTCGTTGTCAGAAAGAGATAAACATACTGTTCAAACGTGCGTTCGTGTCGCGGCCAGACGCATCACGCAGGACGGACTGAGTTCACTCAAGCTGGTCAGCTTGTGTTCTTATTGCCGCGCAGACGTCGGTAAAACGTATCTACCTCAGTATATATATAACATCTTTGCATAGTTCTACTTATTGAAAACTGGCCTTAACCATGTATTTTATTTGTCCATCCAGCACTGGATAGCTAACAACCTGTTCGGCATTGCCTTCGCTGTGAACGGCGTGGAGCTCCTGCACCTCAACAACGTGGTGACCGGCTGCATCCTGCTGTGCGGACTCTTCATCTACGACATCTTCTGGGTTTTCGGCACCAACGTCATGGTCACTGTCGCCAAGTCCTTCGAAGCTCCCATCAAACGTGAGTACTGGCAAATTGATACAGAGTAAACGCTGAAAATATACATAGCATATTGACCCCTATCTGTACAATGTAATGAACACTTTTCAATCCTAATAATTAAAATCAAAAACATCCTTTTGGCTTCGCCTTAGTCGCGTAAAAAAGGCACTCATTTGACCTTCGAATTTTTAAATGCGATCGTCTTTTTATCTGTATCTTAACATATACTGTCAAACATACTCGCAATCGAAGCGAAACGCTGAAAATTTACATAGCATATTGACCCTTATATCCACAACGTAATACACACTTTTCTATCCGGATAAAAAGGCGCGCATTCCACGTTCGAATTTTCAAATGCGATCATATTTTTTTTCTGTACTATCAAGCAAGTTGATACATGACCGTTTCAGAAACTTGAAAACTTCTAACGAATTATGAACTTAGGACGTTTTAAATAAATAATATCAAAACTGTGTCAATACGGGCAAAGGATAGGGCTTTAGAGAATTTGAATTGACTGAGTGATTAGGTATTATACAATTGCTAAACAGATAACTAGTCTCAGATTTTTTATAAATGAAGCCTTTAGGGTTTTATGAATGCTTCTTAATTATGTTTGTTGAATGGCGAAGGGCTTTCGCAAAGCAAGTTTACATTTGACACAGAGGTGAACGTTATGGAAATCGTCGCAGAAAACGTGAACGAAAAGCCAAAAATTAACACCCTTAAAGGATAACCGACAGAAACCATTGCCAACTATTTGGATTTTTTGTCTGTTTATTTGTGCACGTATCACGTGAAATGTACTAAACCAATGTATATAAATTTTATACATAAAAATTGTGCGTATCTTGAAGTATTGCTTAGTTTTTGTTTCATCACAATCCGTTCACTCTATCAAAAGTTAGATTAATTTAAAGTATTCAAGAAGTAAAATATCACACATCACACGCAATTAAGATACTCGGACCGTTTAACTCCATATTCGATAGATGGCGTTGGGCATTTGACGTCATTTTCTGAATGGCGGTGATAAGATTTTTCGCGAAAGAATGATCCAAGAAAAAAAATGGTAGATAGGTAGGGTAGGCAGTAAAAATAAAAATAAAATTATGTAAAATAATATGGGGTTATTATTTGAATGGATCATTTGAAATTGATTCCAATAGATGGCGCGGTTTTAAATTTCTGAGGCATCCACTCTATATTTTTTTATAACACATTTTGGTACAATGAAACTGTTAAAACGTGAAAAAAATACTATATAACAAATCTAAGCTGTATATAAAAACCGGCCAAGTGCGAGTCGGACTCGCGCACGAAGGGTTCCGTACCATTATCGCAAAAAACGCCCAAAAATCACGTTTGTTGTATGGGAACCCTACTTAAATATTTATTTTATTCTGTTTTTAGTATTTTTTGTTATAGCGGCAACAGAAATACATCAACTGTGAAAATTTCAACTGTCTAGCTGTCATGGTTCATCATTCTTCTACATTACAAGCTACTTTCCGAATGCACGGTAGAATCAACTATTATTATTTGTAAAATGTAACGTTCAAAAGTGCCGCTTGGTGGCCTACTTGAAATAAAATATCTTTGTCTTTGAGATACAGCCTGGTGACAGACGGACAGACAGATGGATCGCGGAGTCTCAGTTCCGTTTTTACTCTTTGGGTACGGAACCCTAAAAAAGTATTCACGTCGCTTGCAAGTCGCTGCTAACATCATTTATATCCGTGGAACGGACCGATCGCGATCGATGTTTTTAGAAAGTTTAATCAGACGAAAAACGCTAGATATGTCGGCACGGTTTCATTGTATGAGATGACGCATCTTTATGCTAGTATTATTTTATCTGGGACAAAACATACTTTAAAAAAATATGGCGGTTTAACATGTAAGCTTTATTCAGAAAAGTGATCTAGATAGCACCTGCTATGCGGATTCTTAACTCCAAATTCGTTATAAAAAAAAGTATCCAGTTGCTTAAAAAAAGATGCTGAATAGTTCAATGAGTTGTATGAATAAGTCTGATTTTAAATACAGAAGCTGTTAAACTGCAATTGTCTATTTCTCATATATAATCCTTTTGAAATAACATTTATTAAATAAATATATATATATATACCAACTATCTCTACATGTTAGATTATATATCTTCATCCTTAAGTGTCCTTAGTAACGAATCATTTGTTCCCCCAGTGGTGTTCCCTCAAGACCTGCTGGTCAACGGTCTGGACGCTAGCAACTTCGCCATGTTGGGTTTGGGAGACATCGTGGTGCCTGGTATCTTCATCGCGCTGCTTCTGCGTTTCGACAGGAGTCTCAAGCGTAACAGCGACTTTTACTTCAGGTATGTTTGCTATTTATTGATTACATAGGGAAGAAATGGTCTCATTTTTATTGACCTTTTTCATGGTTCCCCCATGTAATTCAAGCATTGTTTCAATTATAAATGAAATCTTCAGTAGTTCAAACATTATTATTAAAATATTTTACAGGCACTCAACATGACATTTCATTGATCAAAAACACGCCATATTCTCACCGAGATGAGTTATGTGTTGCAATTGTAAGACTAAGAAATAAGAAAAAATTGACATTCCAACTATTCCATGTCACATATTTGCCTATTTTTGTCTTGGTCAAGAGGACTTGATAGATTATATTTTTTTTTTCGAATTTATATATTTTTGTCAAGGAGAAGGTCGAAGATGTATGAATCAAAAACCCAGAAATCGATTGCTTTTAACAAGCGAAATAACCCTAACCACAGATAATATAATACTAACATACAGATGCCTCATCCCATACAAAGAAACCGTGCCGACGTAACTAGCGTTTTTCATCTGATTATACCGATAATTTTTTGTAGATCGATCGCGTTCGGTCTTGTTCCACGGCGATAGGAACCGAATGCGATCGATGTACAAAAAATAATCAGAATAATCAGTATAGAACGTTGGCACGGTTTTTTTGTATGGGATGAGACACCACTGCCCTAAGTTGCAGACCCCAAATACATGGGGTCTATAGGCTAACAAAGTATGCATAAAAATCATTATCTACTCCCCGGCATGTAACTTAACTTAACGTAGGAGGTAAGGAGACCTAAAAACGACTTGTGCGCATCTAACGACTTGCCATCACACATCACACATCATCAGCCTATTAATGTTCACACTGCTGGGACACAGGCCTCCTCTCTGTGAGTCAAAGTCAAAAGTCAAAGCACTTTATTTCAAGTAGGCCAGTTACAGGCACTTTTGAATTGTCAAAAGACAAAATAAAATATTACAAAATTATGGTGCTACAGTCCCAGTCACAAGACATAATAACTGTGAAAGTACCGTAGATGCCCATTACAAGGCGTAGATCTCTATGGAGAAGAACGGGCAAGAAACTCCATGGACACTCTTTTTCAATTAGGTAATTATTACAAATCATTTGTTACATCATTCATGTTGAGATTACACATTATGTGAGAACGATGTAGAAAGTTAAGTGTCCATAGTAAATATAAAAAGACAATTCAGAAATAAAATTAGAATCAATTAAAATAAACCATGGCAGCTAAGAGATGACCAGTCCCAACCGACAGCGCCCGTTCACGAACATGACACATGTATCAGCACCATTCAGCTCAACCATTTTGAAGGGAGCTAAATGATCCGACACACGCGCCACCATCGGCGAGACATTTGAGTGGGCATGACATACTCTCAACCACCGGAGTCATTCAAGTCAATAGAAGACGTAGGTATCTAGACAATGATAGCTCTGAAGTACATGGTACTGGAGAGGGAATGGGTCGTTATCCACCAGCAGTGGTGATGATATAATTTACACAAAGTAAAGCGCCTGCCTGGGCTCGAACCCACGACCTACAACTTGTAAGTCGCTTCCGATGCCACTGGGCCACCACTGCTCTCATACCGAACGACTTGCCAACTTACTTGCGACTATAAGAGTTTTCTTAACTCTAGTATCAAAATCATACTGTCGATGTTAATTATCCAACTATTCTGAAAAGAAACAAACTCAGAGGTTACAGTCTCTGGCAATTATCTTGGGCAGATCGTATATGGAATTTAGACACCTCCTTTAGCAACATTTTGTTTTCAGGGCGACATTCACTGCGTACATAGTGGGTCTGCTGGCCACGATCTTCGTGATGCACATGTTCCGGCACGCGCAGCCCGCGCTGCTGTACCTGGTGCCGGCCTGCATCGCCACTCCGCTGACGCTGGCGCTGCTGCGCGGGGACATCAACGCGCTCTTCAAGTGAGTACAACATGTTCATGACATCTGTACCACCACATACTAACTAATACAGATTCGGAATTCCGTGAACCTAGCGCAGACGTTAGTCTTTACCTGTTCGGAATTTTCACGAACGCGCGGGCTGGCATTCGATACGTACGTACGGAAAGTGTTCCGTTCGAAAAAAAAACTGACGTGTGCGGCAGTCAATGTATTTTATTAGCGTACATTCGGGTGCATTCGGGTTTCCGAATAAGGAAAACGAATTCCGAAATCGAACGCGGAAAACGTACGTATGCGGCCAGCCTTAAACGGATTAAATAAATTAATAATACAGTTTATGTAGGTGTCTTTGCAGGTAGGGCAGAATACTTTGTGTTTGAGTGTAGTAGAAATAAATGAATTACTTACTTTCAATTAATGATAGGCTAAAATTCAAGTATTCAAGTCTAAAAAAAATATAGTTGGATTGTTGACGAAGACTTTGATACACGTCAAAGTTACTTACATAAATAAATATACTCTTTCCAAAGAGTATATTTTAAATTTCATGCTGAAATAACTAGGAAAGGGAAATACTAATGCGATATTGCCCTTTAAGGTTACACTCGATCATTCTTCAACGTTTTGACTTTGACTTTTGACTTAACTTAGTCTGGCGCTTTCTCCTCTGTTTGACGATGTACGGTCAAAATAAAAAAATATATCTATTTGCCTCATCATTATCTAGCCACTGTATGGAAAAAAAAGTTAAAAAAAATTGAAAGTTATGACCGTCGAAAGTTCCATATTTGCACACTAATTTTAACGCATCTTTGGGCGGAAAAATTACTGAATATATATTATTCTCGACGTTCTTAAACAAAAATTCTTGCACAAACTAATTTAGAACATGACCCTGAATTAAACCATATATTTTTCATTTAGAGTCGTAGGAATTTAATCTCAGCTAAAACAATGAATGGGCTTCTGCCATTGTCCTTTGGCCCAGAGATAGATTATAATCAGGAATAGCACATAGGATATACCGGAAATATGTTTTCTCGGGATATTTATCGACTTTAACGCGGACGAAGCCGCTGGCTGGAGCTAGTATACCTATATACTACACACTTCCATTTTTGCCATATCAATAACACACGAAGCACACAACTAGTGGAGAGAGCATCGGTACGTTTTTGTTCTAAATCGAAGTCACCAAGAAACAGCGGGGGCAGAGGTAACCTTCCCCCGCTGTGATTGGGTGACAGATTGACAACCAAATGACAACTGATTCTCTAGGGATTCCAAAAAAGTAATAAAAACAAAATCGATATCTTAATATTTATCGAAAACGATATTGTTTTTATTTTTTTATTTTATAGTTAGTACTAAGAAGTTAAACAATAAGTAAGTAATACTTATTTTTTAACTTATTATTAGTCTATAAGGATTTCTTTGGGATACAGACAAACAAAAAAACTAATTTCTTAGAATCTTCGGTACGTAAAATAAACATTTATGAGTAAATACGGGCTAGACAATAACAAACAAAAGAAAGTACACAGCTGCAGTTCTTATTATTTGTTATAAGCTTATTAAGCCTTACATGGTATCGACATAATTGTCGTGATGCTGCAAACAGCACTATCGAAAAAAAAGAGACAACTGCTAATGTGCAAATCAGTGTACGAGAAAGAGATAGCAGAGCGAACCATCCAGAAATAAATATATTTGATTTTACTTAATGAAATTGATTAAATGGAGTAGAAAACCACTTTTTTTTTTTTATTATTTTTTTTATTTAAAGGGCTTTGTCTCTTAGCGACCATATCGCCCAAAATAGAAAATCACAAAAAGTTACAAACTATCTTAAAACTAACTCATACAATTGCCTGGCTTTATCGGACATTGGAGAAGCGAGGATTGTATTACAAATGCCCATATCGTAAATTTTACAGCGTCCAAAGACATTGATTCTTGTATTTTCATTCCGGACACACTCCATCAGGGCATGAAAAACATCATCAACTACTCCACAGTCATCATAATTCGGGGACAGAACTTTCTTCATTAGATAATAAAATTAACTGTGAAATTTTATTCAATCTTTTGTGTAACTTGAAGTCGTAGTACACTTTTCACACCATTTAATTGCAAAACTAGCCATTACTTTTCGTTTTATTTGTATTAAAGACGGAAGCGCGTGACGTTCGTGCGTTTAGCCTACGAATGCTGCGACTGACCAAAATTCTGCGGCATGAGATTGATATTGCATACGTTTGGCGCCCGCGGTAGCCTCCGCACGCTCTCTCCACTGGTTGTGTGCTCCGTGCAATAACCCTATTTATCTAAACCCCATTTGACAACAACTACCCTTTTAATAAGTAATTTAACATTAAATATTATAATCACAGGTACGAGGATCAACCCGCGATAGAAGAGATCCCAGAAGAAGACCCGAACAAGTCAAAAAAGACTGAGTAGACACCCAAAGCCTACATCCAGAGCACAAACTACAGCACACGGTACCGTTTAAGTACATTCAAGTTTTATCGACAGTGGCGGGACTGGCTTGTGACATCACAAGACACTACTGGCCAACTGTGACCAGGACCACCTTAAACTGTCAACCGCTTTGAAACTGTGCTGTGTACTTCAGTTTTGTTGATATTTTCTTCCGTTTGCGCTCAAGTTCCATTTTTAAAAAGGATTAATAAAAATATTGTATTAGTCTCGAAAGTGGCACAACTTACGCATCTTCCTCTTTTTTAATTACCTTACAATCAATGCAGTTATTATAATAATATTTCCCGCTCAATTCCAGAACCTCGATCAAAAAGGTTTCTCAAAACAGCACGGTTTCTATGCGTTTTTTTGACATTTGTGATGCTCTGTATAAAAATGTACGTAAATGTTGCTATTGTAAAAAAAGGGTAATTTAATTCAAACTTCCGTCGTATCTTCCATCGGTGTTTGGTATGGTAGAAAATTTTAAATCTACCACATAAATGTCTAAAATGTATAGACGATGTCGTCAGGTTGACTGATTTAAAACTATTAGTACACTAGCGTGTCAAAACTCTTTAAAAATAAATGGTAAAATTATGTATGAAGAAAATTGTTGAAGTATCCATGTGTACTGCATTGTCTCGATTTCATGTGTTGAGCTATAAGACTAATTGTGGTGGGTCGTCATGGCCCTAGTTTTTAGATATGTAATTGAGTAGCACGAACATTCCAGCGACCGCCTGACCTCATCGTCCTCCTTATTCGAACCACAGACATAATTCAAACTAGATAACGCAAGTCCCTCCATCTGTATGAAAACCAAGCGTGCCACTTATTCACAAATTTTATAAACAAATTTACTTACATTCAATTACTTACCAATGAAAGAAAACATTTCCAATGCAATAATTGGTTTGCCAACTTTTTCTATACATTCTTTACAGCTCAATATGGCATATAAAGGCATTTTTCTGGATTTCCGGTGCCGATAATGCTAAATGAAAATCTCAGATTACGATCATTGATCGTAACTATAGTCCGTTTTTAGCCACGCGAAGTACCTACAATCGCGTCATCTGGTTAGAATTTTGTCTGTGATTCTAACCTTTAGATATAATCAGATGGATGTGTAATTTAATAAAAGTAATTTAAATTATAGCAACACTGCGACAAAATTCATTTCTACATTTTTATTTTGAATAAAATAATTTTATACTATTTTCGTAGTTATTTTTTTATGGAAATATCATTTTATATGTTTTTATTTTTTGTCAAACTTATTAATAAGTATTTTATATCGCCACAACCATGTCTGTTGTTTCAAGTTACCGACGCAAAGTATTCGCTGAACATTTTATTTTTTCTAAACATAGTTATGTTAAGTACAATAAATATATAATATACGTGGTATGAAACTATTTTTACTTTTACCTGTGGTAGTTCCTTTTTACAAAATTGAAATTAATTAGAATCTATTTTAAACTTTAACATGTATTTATCATAAAAATACACATCTATAGACAAAGTATGTGTACACTGTGTACCATGGGGAGTACACAAACTCTAGAAAATGTTTTAAACTTCGAAACTTTTTTACCTCTAAAAAGGTTTCCGGCGGCCGGCAGGGGTAGAGGTTCAGCAAATTCTCGGTTTTCTTATTCATTAAGGCATACAACCGCATTTAAGACTCTCTTGTCGGAAAACTCAACATAGATTATGATTCTTAGTACTTAATATGCATAATATAGAGATTTTCATTTAGTAATTTTTAGATTACATTCCACGGAAACCTTTCGTGGACAATAAAGTAACGATAATAGTGTTTTTCTAGTAAATTAGCAGATAGAAGTAGGTATTATACAATATATTTATCGGATATCTTTTTACAGCACAACGTGTTTTCCAATAGACGACAAGATCCGAGCTACCCCCTAATTGATTAAAAATAATTGGTTTGTCAATAATTATTACATGACGTGTGTATAGTTAGTGGACTTTTTGAATGTGTGACTTTATAATGTATTTGATGGTAATGTGGAACACTGAACTGTTAATAAAGAGATCAGATCGGTTGACTGGCTTTTATTTCTGGACAATCCGTCGTTATATTTTAAATTTCGGATCATAAGCGCCAAGGCACACTGGCGCAGAGTCGAAGAATCAATCCAAAAATTGACAGCATATTGGCCCCCATCTTTAAGACATAATACACTATTTTCTATCGAGATTAAAATACAACATTGTAGGTGTACCGTGAGTCTAAGAAAGCCTATTACAAATAAGTATCGTTCTTCAGCCGCCCACGTCATCCTGGAATCTGGAATACGAGGCAGTGGCTTCTCAACGTGCAGAAATCTTCAGAACAGCGTGAAGCTTCTGTGATTTTGGGCGCAGCTAGGCTGGCTATGTTAACCAGAACCCCCACACAACGGACCGAATAGAGTCCCCACTATTACTACTAAGCATCATTTGTTGAACAAGTCAACAAACTTTCCAGCTTTCTCCAAAGGACATAATAAAGACACGAGAAAAACATCTTTATTTATAAAAAATCTCGATACTGTTTAGCAATCACTTAACACAACCTATATTCAACCTTTCTTTAGAGAATTTGAATAAATAATCTGCTAATCAGTTTAGAGATTTTTCTAATTATGGCTATGTATGATATGCTAGTATTATATTATTTGTGGCTCAGATATTATTAATCACTTTAAGTACATACTCTTTTCATTTTTAAATATTAACTTAAAAAAATAACATAAATAAACATTTAAAAATAAAATAGTAGTCCTCAGGTATCGGGAACAGGGTCCATCCTACCGGTGGTCGGAGGGCTCCTGAGAGGAACCTAACGATACGTGCCGTGTCCAAGAGTACCGCTTTCTGGATCAAGCCATTGATGCAGCTGCCCAACGAGAACCTCCTCAGATGCGCGTCGAGGCTCTTGGCTATTATGCCATTGGCCGTCACGACTATCGGCACAATGACTGCTGTATTCACATCTCACATGTCGACAACATCGCGAGACAAAATAGTTACTTTTCTTATCTATCAGCTTTCAGGAGGTTCTCGTCATGGCGGAATTTATTATTTTATTATTAAGGCCAAAAATGTACTTTCGTTTCAACCAGAGTAGCTCATTGGCGAGGAAAAAAGTTACTAAACTACTAATAAAAAACTTATTAATATTTATAACATTTATTAATAATAATTGATAAGCAACGGAATAAGTTAATAATTTCTAGAATTACTGTTACAATATCGTACGGTAGTTACACGCCTGAGACGATATCAGTCAACTATACTAACTAGAGATCGTCGACGATATGACATGAGGTGCAGTTACCGTGCCAGATCATATACAGCCGATCCATTCTGTAAAAAAACTCATAGTAAAACCTTAGATGAAGTGAGCTTAAGGTTACACTAGTCAACGGCACGAACTATTTTGTGCGCGGGGTTAAAATGCATTTTATATTAACCGACAACACGTGCGGAAGAGATAGATGCTGTGATGAGCAGTAGGAAGCTAGTTCGCGTACGAATACACACTTTTGCAAATTTGTAGCGTAATGGATAATGATTTAGGACGAAACCGAGTGCGCGAAATTTTATAAACAGACCACGTCTGGATATCATGGAAAAACGACTAAACGTATCTGTTCAAAATAAAATTATTTGCATTGTTAAACTACTAATCTATCCCTGTGTGGTGGCCGTTTTGCAATTTTCCGTCTTCTTATTGCATTTATTTGCGCCCAAAAATGCGTTAAAATTAGTGTCGAAATGTGGAACTTTCGACGCTTGTAACATTCAAATATTTTCTTTTTTTACTTTTTTGCTTCCATACAGGGCTAGATATTGATGAGACAAATTGATATCTCTTTTTATTTTGAACGTACATTGTCAAACAGTGGAATAATCCCTAGACTACGTTTGTGTGGAAGAATTTTCGACTAGTGTACCCTTAAGTAAGCTGACATTCGAATTCATGCTAGGAATTGACAGCTCCCCTAGGGGGAGTAGTATACACAGTAGTATTACACTATCATATAGGTATCTAGGATCCTATCCAAAATATCAAATGTCAACGATCTTTTTTCAAAGACGATATGATTGTTGTTGAATGTTTATATTACACTATCATATAAATATGACTCATAAATCTCGGAACCCAAATAAGTATAGTGTAATACCCCCCTAGAGATGTGCTATAACAGGCGTTGCACATTGGGGTTGCAGGGATGGTCTTTCAAGAGGTCAGGGGTCCCTTTCTACGGGCTGATGATGATCACAGGGGTGTTTTAGTGAAGTAAAAGTCCTACACGCCCTGGTATTTTCCCGAAAGTCCACACGCCTTTTGAATGTTTCACCCCGTTAACAAAAAGAGGAATTGACAGATCACTTCACCTATGATATCACGGTGAAATTATTACAGAAATAGCACTACTGTTTGAATTCGTTTCCGATGCACAAAAATATGGTAAAATTTTAGAATATTATCATTATCTCGCAATACACGTTAAAGCTTACAACGTTCATAATAGAAACACGTTAATCAGACATTTATTATTCCTGTATTGAAGTAGACATACATCACATACATATTACATAGTTTTGAACTCATACCGTTTTGTTTGTACGTAAACGGAAGACGAATAGACTTTAAAACATTACATTACTGCCATCCTATAACTAGACCTTCACTAATGACATTTGCCGATTTTGGATTTCTAATAGGTACCTCCGTAATCAACAAAATAATCTCTATTAATCTGTCTAAGTAGTATTTTTCTACTAGCAATAGATTCTGGATGAAAAAATAAAATATAGCAATTTTGGGCATGTTCGATTAAATCAATTACTTAATCAAAAATAGTTTTCAAGGTTAAGGTTTTTGTAATTGATTTAATCTAACAATGTGCCTAGGTGTTCGAAGGTGTGCAATTAAATTCAGATTCTGTGCAGATTTCAGAAAATCTAAACAGCATCTTTTTTAGGGTTCCGTACCCAAAGGGTAAAAACGGTAGCCTATTACTAAGACTCCACGATCCGTCTGTCTTTCTGTCACCTGGCTGTATCACATGAACCGAAATTTTTACAGATGTATTTCAGTTGCCGCTATAACAACAAATACTAAAAACAGAATAAAATAAATATTTATGTGGGGCCCCCATACAACAAACGTGATTTTTTGCCGTTTTTTGCGATAATGGTACGGAACCCTTCGTGCGCGAGTCCGACTCGCACTTGGCTAGTTTTTTATTATTTCGTATAACCTATTTTGTGAGATAGTGACACGAGCTATAGGATGGCAGAGTAATAAATATACACTAGTCTGTATGTATATAGACTATAAATAAACGCTATTACGAGCGTAATGGTCCATCATATTAAATATTATAAAGAATTATCACACAGAAATTGCACATGATTGTAAATCCGCGTCCGCGGCTTAGAAAAAGAAGTCCTGCTCTATGGCAGTCAACCATATTACTCCATACCATAAACATTAATCAATTCCTGTTTTCTTTCGCTAAGCTTCCAGATTATTTCCTTCTCTTTGTCAAGTGCCTTCTCTGTATGAGAAGAGGCCTTTGTCCAGACAGTGACAGGTTGGTATCTTGTTGCAAATAACCATCATTGGTGTTTCTCAAACGTTCGCTCAGTCCATTTTCTCTTCTAACTCAAAGTAATCAAGACTGCCATTCCTCTCACCGTTATTGAAGCTCGGTTGCCGTACTTCAAAATTTATACTTAGATACATTCAATATATTTGGTCTACCGAAGAATAATTCATTTAATTCGTAAAAAGTACCTCTTCTGGTACATGACTTCGTTTGTAATACATGAGGCGTCTGAGTTACGAGGCCACCATACATGGTTAATTCGACCTTCGAATCCCATGTCCGTAAGTACGAAAATACTCATGCCAACTAACTTGCATATTCATATCTTTATTTCCAATTGATATCATTTATCATAGTCTTGTTGAAAATTCGTAAAAAAATTTCGTTGCGTGATCCAACACAGTTAAATTGTTTTGCCGGGACTCGTCGAGCTCCATTAACGCATTACTGGTGAAGACCACTGTTGATTCTGGCTTTCAGGAGTTGCATTAATTAGAAGGGCATAGTCTGGCCAGGCTGATCTCTCCATGTATGGTAGCTAAGCAGTCATGCATGATGGTGGGTCGTCGCGATGCGTCTCCGTCTAGAAGTGTGGTAGTGCTGCAGGTGGGTTCATCCCGGCCATTGGGTGGTGACGGTTTTGTACACCCAGGCCAGTGCATGTTATCACGTTCTTACACCCGTCTTCGATTATCGTGAATTTTACCTGCGACCGGAAGAAAAGTATTAGATAGAAGAATAACATGATTATCGATTCCTATTACATGGGACTTGAATGTATCTGGCAAATGGCGGTAGGTCGCCTATGCGATGGACCGACTAGATTATTTATAAATACAAATATCTTGTATTTGTTTTGTGTTTGTGTCAAGAGTGTACCGACGAAGAAGAAATGCGGATGTACTATGGGTACCTCAGTCTAAACCTGGCTACCTGTATGCCCCGAACATACAGGTAGCCAGTTGAAATCGACACAAAAAAATTGTATGATGAACCAATAGTGTAAATCTTAATTTGCAATTAAGAAAGACTCGTGCCCGCAGCGCACCACGCGAAAAGCCGAGTCATTATTCACTTTTTGCTCTTAAAGACATAATTTACATAATCCTTTTTTTAAAGTTACCGCAGCCTTATAAACACTAGGGACCAAGATATGGTCCTTCAAAGATTTTCATGCGTTCTGCATCTACCACCAAGTGTAAAAGAGGCTGGGGGTAGAGAAGGAATTGCCCAGCCCCACCGAGTGAGGAATGAGTGTTTGTGACCTCATCCCACGGGCACCTAACGAGCCAGCCCCAACACACCTTCTCAAAAGAGCTGGGCTGAAATAATCGGCATTTTTTTAAAGTAAATTTTTGCACCAATTTAAGCCCAATTCTCTCCAATTCTCTTTCTCAACTGGCCCATAAATCACTCAAAATCCAGAACTACAACAAGCGATTTTATGTCGATTTCTACTGGGTTAAGGCAAGATGTTATGTAGGTATGTGTATGGATATTGTCACAGAAAAGGTTACTGTAATTTGATGCGGAGACATGACAAACAGTGAGGAAACCATTTTTTTTAAACCAGTTTTTTTCGTATTTTTCCCAGCAAACCCTTTCATTTGATACAATGGCAGTGCACAAAAAATAACTAGTCCGCCATCTCGTGCCGTCCGCCATATTGGATTTATGACGTCACTTAGCTGACCATGCATTGCCATCCAAACTAAACATGTATGCAAAATATCATCTTAATCGGTGGAGCATAACTGCTTTAAAATTCAGTTGCAAGATTTGACCCGAACACGCTTACATACATAAATTGCAAGTTAAATAAAAGATTGTAAAAAGGCACAATAACAGTCAACCGTCAGACGGCATTGCAAATGAGAATTAACGTACCCCCGCGATGAGCTCGCACATGAAGATCGCAGTTTTGGTGTGCATGGTGATGTCCCCCACGAGGACCGAGGACTGGCCCTCAGCCAGCGCCATGTAGATTATCACTTGATCCTACAACAATTTGATCTGGTTAATATTTTTATAGGTACAGAATGAGTTTTGTGGAGGGCGGTAGGCCAAATACGAAACTATGAGTAATATCGAAAAACACTCAAAGGGGGTCTCAGATCCGATTTTGATGAAATAAAATGCATTGCAATGATTTTTTTTAAACAAATATTCCCGTAACCCGTTGATTTTGAAGAAATAAACACGCTGTATATTTCTTCTTGTTTTCAGCGTGTTCTAGGCCTCCCAAGCGTTATTATATCGACAGGCTAGGTACTACTACTAGGTAAATGAAAAACCTATTTTTATTACAGAATATCGTGGTGGCCCAGTGAATGTCGTGGTGGCCCAGTGGCTAAGACCTCGCCTCTCGTGCTTGAGGTTGTGGGTTCAAATCCGGGCAAGTACCAATGTGACTTTTTCAAATTCATATGTACTTTCTAAGTTTATCTTAGACATCACAGCAACGGTGAAGGAAAACATCGTGAGGAAACCTGGACTTACATAGTCCAGTTCAAAGTTACCAAAAATATCATAGGAAAAGATCATAAGTTAGAAATCGCCAACCCGCCTTGAGCAAGCGTGTTGATTAATGTTCTTGCCTTCTGTGTATGAGGCCTTTGCCCTTCAGTGGTACAGTTACAAGCTGTATTATCATAGATTTGAGGTTTACCTGTATCTACTTAATCCAAAAATCAGAATATCCGCAAAATGAGAATTGCGAAACTTAAGTGGCAGTGGGCAGGGCACATTGCTCGCAGAACGGATCGTCGATGGGGTAGAAAAGTTAGCAAGTTTGAAGACGCTGCGTTAGAAGGCTTCCCATTAGGTGGACCCACAGAACAAAAAAAACGCCTACTACAATAGAAGTCGCAAGTGGGCGGGGCCCGCGTACCACGAGCTTTGCACAGTTCTGCATATGTTTCCTTCCGCGCACACACTACGCACATCAGTCTTGGTTCAACCGTCACGGTGACAAAAACTTGAAAAAAAAATACAAAAATGCCTAATTGTGCTGTTTTAGAATGTAAACACGATAGCAGAACCAAAAATTTATCAAATGTAGGTATATCTTACCATCGGCTAGTCTTAATTTATTTTATTTCGATAAAAATGTAAAAACAATATTTTATTAAACAAGACAAGTAAAAGTTAATTTTATGGTGTTAAACTTAAGGTCTACTTTCTTTAAAACTCAAACATTGTTCTCGAAGATTCCAACTATGCACATGTCACATTCAGCTACTCAATTAGAGATTACCAATATCGATAATGAGTTATCGATACTTTAAACTTACAATATTCGAAAAAATCTTCTTACGCGCGAAAAACATAACCCTTTCCTTGTAGCCGTGTAAAAATAAAGATTACGACGAATTGAGAACCTCCTCCTTTTTTTGAAGTCAGTTAAAAAGACAACAGCCTTCAAAATCAACAAAGTGTAATAATAATAACACATGAACATAGAACCTCCTTCTTTTTTTAAGTCAGTTAAAAACTGGCTTATGTGTTAGTCTGAAATTTAAGATCTACTGGTGTATAGACCTAAATTTCATCAGTTCATTAAGGAAGTTAGTCAAGCTAATCATAATAAGAGTGTAGCCGCAGGCGAAAGCGTAAGCTTCCCATATCAGTAGGACGTATTGCATTTGTAGTGTAGTCTATCGCATCATCAATCATCAATACATATAATAATTCTGTAGAAAAGTATTTTTTGTACATCGAAAATATTGCCAAAAAAATAGCCAGTGTGTTAAAGGATAACCAACAGAACCTATTTCCGGCGTTTTTGGAATTTTTGTCTGTTTATTTGTGCACGCATCACGTGACATGTACGAAACCAATATAAATAACTTTTATACATAAACATTGTGCGTACCTTGAAGAATTACTTAGTTTTTGTGTCATCGCAATCGGTTCACTCTATCAAAAGTTAGATGAATTTAAAGTGTTCAAGAAGTAAAATTATCACAACACACGCAATTCAGATACTCGGAGAGTTGAACTCGATATTCGATAGATGGCGTTGTGAATTTGAAGTCATTTTCTGAATCACGGTGTTAAGATTCTCTGCGAAAGATTGATGACTATAGAAACAAATATGGTCGGTAGGTAAGTAGGGTAGGCAGGAAGGTAAGTAGGGTAGGGTTGGCAAACAGATGACGGGAGCGAAGCCGCGGTCAGAGCTTGTAATTAATAATAGTACACCAAAGACTACGTATACGTACAGTACTGTCTTTCCTTTCATTTTTTAAATCCATGGAAAGGTTGTCTTGAAAAGATCGCTTTTAGCGATAAGGCCGCCCATTGTGCCACCCAGTGTAATGTTTTCTTCGTCTATACTTTCTGTAACTTATATGGTGTACATAATTAAGAGTATTGTATTCTATAATTCTATTGATAGAACAAAAACACTAAGATACGCCCATCTTTGTATCAATAGAATCATTTTCAAAATCGGATCAGTAGTTTACCATAAAATATCTTAATAATACTTTCTATAAATCGTAAGTATTGGAATAAATTTATATAAAAACTTGATTACAAACATAATAATATTTATCGACTCTAGTTATTGGGCGCACGGTTGGCGCAGTGGTTGAGCAATTGACTGCTGCGCTGCGTGTCGCGGGTTCGATTCCCGCACGGAAAAAATATTTGTATGATCTACAAATAGTTGTTCCGGCTCTGGGTGTTTGTGTATGTGAAATTATATGTTTGTAAACGCACCCACGATACAGGAGAAATTCTTAGTGTGGGGCAACGTTTTTTTTTTAACTGAACTGTATTTTGTTTGAAAATAATACGGAATGTCGATAAATAAGTCAACGACCGTGGTACATCACTACAGGAGGACGAGTATTAATGACCTCATTTCGCAAATATAAATCTTATCGATAACGAAATACGGCTTTAAATTAAATGAATTTATTATAGTGACATCTAGTGGCGAGTAGCGTAACTTGCTCATTAAACTATTCCGTGTGCGCTTTAACCGAAAAAAGTAATAAATACTCAACAAGAGTAGACAATAAACCAACTCTATTGTCATAAAGCTGTGGTTTATTTTCAAGTAAGCGACGACTGACATATTTTCTACTTTCATCTAAAAATTAAACTACCAATCACACCAAAGATTTCTTAGTGTTATGAAATACAATTAATCTGTATATGTGTGAGTTTGGGTACGCTGGTTCCGATACTAATAAAGCTATATGCGATTTCTACTGTCTTCTCTGTTCTGTGGGTGGACCGATGGCCTGGTGAGGGAGGTGAGAGTCAGCTGAATGCGAGATGCACAGGACCGGTCCATGTGGCACCACTTGGGGGCGGCCTGGCCACTAGATCAGCAGTGGATGTCTTTCGGATGAAATGATGATGATGATTAGGTGTACCTGCAGGTGGGTGTCGAGGCAGCAGCCGGTGAGCATGTCGGAGCGCAGCGCGGCCCCGGCGGCGCGCCCCACCTCTTGCGGGTCGGCGCCGCGCTTGCCGAGCCCGTCCGTGCCCAGCCGGCAGCCCGCTGTCGTCTCGCAGATGGCACTAAGTAATCATACATTAGCCCACGTGAAGTAGCCGCAAAGTACTAAAACACAACTACTGTTGTTGCAACATTTCATCTTGATCTTACACTTGCGCACTCCACACTGCGTTTAGCTGCAAGGGCTTAAAGCATAATCAAGGGCTGTCAGACATTAGAGGAGAAGCGACGCGTCCGTCTAAAAATATACATAGCATATCCGGCTCGAAGGACCATTTAATGTACGGGTCGTAGCTAACTCCGTACACTGATTTGTCAGTAGTTGAGATGGCGAGGGAATCTGGTCAGTTTATAAGAAATTAGAGTATTATTAAGGTAGGCGACAATTTCTCTCCGATCTAGATAGCAACACAGCTATGAATAACTATCAACGTTGGTTGCTTTGTCATGTTGTTTTATACGGTCAAATTATGACGCACATCGTTATTGCCAGTATGCAGAAAAATATACGGCGATGAGACCGTACAATATTGATATGCTTATACAACATAATGCACACATTTCCATCAGGACAAACAAAAGACGCACGCATTAGGTCGATTAGTGGGCGCGTATCAAGCGTATCTACGCGAATCAAAGCGACAAAAAAGTCAATAACTAAACATCCTAGAGAATTTGACTCGTCGCTTAGACTCGCCTCTGCGTCAATGTGCTTTGGCCCTTAGAGCGCTACAAGGAATTTTGGCGCGTAGCCAAAACCAGAACTAACAACGCCATTTGGTTTATTATGCAAGTTGCCAGGACAAGTTTACAAACGTGGTAAACATTATGTGCCAAAAGATCCTTGCAACTTTTAAAGTTAAGAACTTGTCAAACTCTACATATATGCCAAAGTTTGGCAAGTTATTAACTTCAAATAATCAATTCAAAACCAGGGCTTTACCCCTGAAACTATCTAACTGTCACATAGAAAAAAAATTCTTTTTCCACTACCTTGTCTATTATGTAACACATTGCCTAAGAAATTCGTTTCAAAATATGAACATTTAGATAAGATTATAAAATGAAAATTAAAAAAGAAACAAAATTACACAATAACAGTTACGAAATGACTTTTGTATGCAGTTTTGATATCATTATGTAACTACAACGTAATTATTTTTTCTTTTTGGTGGCCAAGTACGAGTGAAACAATTTGCAATTTAAAGAAAAAAACGTAACTAAATAGGCTACTGTTGGTAGACACATTCTGCCGCTACGCCCGCGCTTTTTCCACCGCCCCATCCGGCAGAATGATACTGAACCTGTTACCACTCGAAAAAGCGCGCGTTGATTGTGTGTATATAGTCTGTGGTTTATTCTACTATCAAGTATCATTCATGAAAATTAAGTTTAATCAAAAACAAATAACCTGCCGATTTTTGCAGAGGGAACTTAGGCTATAAGTTTAATTATTGTAATTAGTGTCCAATTATTGTATGTAAAATAAATAAATACTAAAGCATCGTACTTACATGATGCCACTGCAGTTGTGTGGTGCGATGTTGGGGTCTTCCTTGAGCACGGTAATTTCGGTGCGATGATGCAGGTCCTTTAAGCTGTCCTTGAAGCCGTCCGCCATTTGAGTCGCCAGCTAGAGAAGTTTTCATTAGTTTAGAGAAAGTAAGAAAAAGTGTTTATTGTCACAGAAACTGTCATGTCAATATATAAATTGTGCTGAAACGAAACTCTTAAGCTTTTGTCACACATAACTGCGAACCGAACCGAACTGAAAACGTGGAGAATGCGAACCGAAGCGGAGACGTCAAACTAGGTGCCGCGAACCGACCTCTTGTAGAAAGCGAAGCATCGTTGCGGGACACCACTCACTCGCGGTTCACGCCAAAACCAAAGAACTCGCATTTTTATAGTAATTGTGACGTATTGTACAAGTATTTTTTGACACATTCTATAAATTTTACGATAACCATCATGGCCACGTGTTGCAAATAGTTGCAATAGTTATGCATTTTTGTAAATAAACACAACCGTAACGCTTTAGTCTCGCTTCGCGACGCGCATTCGCACCATGTTTGACGTCGTGGATACAAAGCCAGCTAATACAACTATCTCGCGCACGCCTCGCTTCGCGCGCACGTCTTAGGTTTGTCATGGCGTCTCACGTCTTTCGGTTCGCCTCGCTATCGGCATGTATCGGTTCGCTTTCGTTTTTCTATGTGACTAGATTCAAACTATACCAATCAATCTGCCTAGCCTTTTCCCAACTATATTGGGGTCGGCTTTCAGTCATATTTGAATCTGGTACTCAGCTGAATCCTTACCGGATTCAGTTGAGTACCAGATTCAAATATGTGTAATCTATACCATAGATTATAAAATAAAAACGCTTCGCCACGCTATCGGTTCGCTGTCTATGTGACGAGGCCTTTAACGATAGTATTAGTAATACTTAAATTATGTTAGTAAAGACAAAGGAGCGAACACAAACTAGGCAGATGCACGTCGTGGCTGTGACGAGAAAGCTCAACTCAACATAATGCTGTGCCATGGGAGCCCACAGCACGGCGCTGATTTTCAGTGGTCGCCTAGAACATGACGATAACCAGTATAAGCTAGCCTCTTAATGAAATCCATACTGCGCTAGGCCAGCTCAAAGTGCTATGGCAGCTATTTCATAAGGTTCAAATCCACCCACCCGCACAGGCAGAGTGCCAGCGACGAAGCTCCAGCCGACGATCTTGCTGACGAAACCTCGCTCCATGATCTGTGTCCCGTGGATCTTGTGCACGGGCGTGCACTCTACCGTGACGAAGCCACCGCCCTTGGGGAAGTAGCTAAAACCAGCCAAATTCATGTTATTTCCACTTTAACAAACATCAACTTTATACCCCTGTAAATTGAGTTGGTAACAGAATGACAAGTACTTTTATTATGATATATATGTAGGAGGAAGGTATTTCTAATAATCTAGAACAAAGAAGTATGACGCATTTAAACTTATTAATTCAGTTTTGTTTAATTGGCAACATTTAGCCTACGATTCAATCTCAGTTCGATTTTATTCGATTGACAACACTTTATTTGGCTTATGTCAAAATACTCGATTTTGATTGGATGTTAAAAGCTGTGAACTTTGCCCGAGGTGTTCTTGAACCAATGAAAGCAGGGTAGCCAAGGATAATGGCGTCCTGAGCGAAGTCGCCCGCCATATTTGGTCGGAAAAGGGTTAGAAAAAGGAACGCGCGGGAGCGCGTTTGCAAATAGTTGAAAAACAGAGTTGTGAGGGAAATAATTGAGAAGTAGCCTAAAGTGTGGCGTTATAAACTTGAAAGTGTGTTTTGTTGTGAGAAAGCGAAACGAATAGGTGGCCGAATTCGCTGCTTTGATAAGATTGGAACAAGGACTATCTCCAAATCGGCATAAGTTACCTGCTTTGTAGCATGCATATACCCACGAAAGCCCACAAGATCGAGTGTTTATCCAAGATAGCCCTCCTATTTGCGACATATATATATTATTATGATATATATATGTAGGAGGAAGGTATAATTACTAGTAATCTAGAACAAAGAAGTATGACGCATTTAAACTTATTAATTCAGTTTTGTTTAATTGGCAACATTTAGCCTACGATTCAATCTCAGTTCGATTTTATTCGATTGACAACACTTTATTTGGCTTATGTCAAAATACTCGATTTTGATTGGATGTTAAAAGCTGTGAACTTTGCCCGAGGTGTTCTTGAACCAATGAAAGCAGGGTAGCCAAGGATAATGGCGACCTGAGCGAAGTCGCCCGCCATATTTGGTCGGAAAAGGGTTAGAAAAAGGAACGCGCGGGAGCGCGTTTGGAAAACAGTTGAAAAACAGAGTTGTGAAAGAAATAATTGAGAAGTAGCCTAAAGTGTGGCGTTATAAACTTGAAAGTGTGTTTTGTTGAGAGAAAGCGAAACGAATAGGTGGCCGAATTCGCTGCTTTGATAAGATTGGAACAAGGACTATCTCCAAATCGGCATAAGTTACCTGCTTTGTAGCATGCATATACCCACGAAGCCCACAAGATCGAGTGTTTATCCAAGATAGCCCTCCTATTTGCGATATCAGAAGTCCGGGATCAGTGCAAGCACAAAGCGATAATGGAGAATGGACCAAATGAGACGAGTAATGGCTGGCGCGCTCTCTTTGGTGCGCAAGAAAATGGCATGGAAGTAGCTAGAGCTACCTACTTATAGAGACGTTTCGCAACTCGTCGGCTACTGGCGACAGGAATTCATGTTGCCCGAATTCAACCGTATAGTGTGGCCTATACTAGACAATGTGCGAAGTCGGGCTGCAGATAATATTGATGATGACATCGATGCCCAATCCTGACTAGATACTGAGGAAACGCAACTGTGGTGGTGATGTTCAGGGAAGTATAAACTTAAGTATTCTGATAATAATAAGTACCTACCTAATGTCTTGTGAAGTTTAGCCGCAATATTGTTAGTTTTTCTTGGTGTAAAGTGGCTAAAATTTGAAATAAAATTCTATTTTCGTTATGATGCTAAATGAAACTCAGTCAGTTTCATACCGTCAGCGGAGTTCGCAAGAGATTAAGACGACTTGTGCAAATACAATGCAAGATAGCAAACATCCTAAGCTACAGCTTGATTTAGCAAAACATCATTATGATTATGCTTGTGGAACACTTATTCATAGACATGAATTTTTCAGCCGTTCGCACAACATGCAACAGATAACAGGGACGTCTGAGCCCTTAAACATGGCTGTGGATACCACAAGACCTGTTGTGACCAGCTGCGTGTGGTGAAACAAGTGCGGAGCTTGGGTTCCAATTCAAGAGGCAACACACAAACTGCAACCTACAGCGCTATGAATAAGGAAATTTTGCGGTGTTATACATGCCGCTGCGGTGATCAATCAATTTGATATTTTCTGAAAGCAGCTAGGAGTCTGAACAAGTGCATGGTCAGTGACAAAATTTTGCTTTTGTGCCTGGTGTACTAAGCGCTGCTGCCTGACCTTCCCGTGAGTACAGGCTTAAAGGTATGTGACTTTGATCTGCATTCAACTATCTGTGCATCGGCATACATTTGTGGCAGCCGAAGTATGTATTGGGTTTGGAAGTACCTATCTTATCTTATGGAGGGGCCGAGAAATAACTCGGGACACTTCGACCCATTGGGATCTATTGTGGTTTGGAAGTACCTAAGTTTTATAACTAATTGCTGTTATTTCATGGAAATGTGTAAGGTAAGTTACATGAAAAGAGTAGAAAATTCAAACAGCACCATCTATGTAATGGTATTGATACTGTGTTTCTTTCAATAATCATCGAAATTAGCTTCGGGACCCCATTTTGCCGTAATATGCTGCTTGGAGGAACTTATTGAATAGGTGCATGTATTTTTTAATGATCAATTTAAAAACGAACATATTATTTTTACATAAACAGAATGAGAAGTTGGTGCATGTCACGCCATCTATTTAAATCTATGTTGTGTTCGAGCTTTGAAATATTTTGCTACAAATATTTTAATCGTTATGTTCACCAACAAAACAAACAACGAAACGATTTTCGCAATATTATCTTTAAAATGTACCCGGAGCATTGAAACGTGAGTACAAAACGCAACGAAATCAAATTTCATTATGTTATGTTGCATGATGTTAGAACAATATACGGTTTTGTGACCACTAGTGCTGTCACAAGCGTACATACAGATTATTAAATAGGTTGTTAGTTTGCTGAAAATCGAGAAGTGAAGATATTAGCAATCCGTTTTTCTTTTACTTGTTTGAAGACTAGCAATTTCAGCCATGCATTATTTTTTTGGTATCAATAGGTGTCACTTCAGATTTCCCGTAAATATTACTACCACTGAGGTTGTTGTTGATTTGATCACCAAGGGAATTTGTGAATATGCTTTTCTTTGAAATTCACTTACTTTCTAACTATTCGCGTTGGTATTTTTTTAATGCAAGTGTGAATACAGTTACGGAACGCAAAAAGAAAAATCGTAATAATAGCCGATCTTTAAACATCTTTGGCGGATCAGGGTTGTTTTCACAACTAAATTAAAGTATCAGGTATAAGGGAAAGATATTTGTTCACGTTGAATTCACTTAAGTTTGTGTAATACATTAAATTATTCTTAAATAATATTTTGGTTCATATCATAACAGCAAAATCTAATCTCGATTTTGTAGGGTGAAATATCGATTCGCTGAATCGATTCAGTACTAAATATCGGTTGGAAAATTGTTTATATTTTTTTTGTGCTTTAAATCGATTCGTCATTCAACAGATCGCCATCCCTTGCCCATCTCTATCAGAAAGTGACATTAAGTGTCAACATTGAAAAAAGTTTGACGAAACAAAACAAATAACTTGTGGTATGATTTTTAACTTATAAGTTACTAGTTATAGACTAGATTATTAATAAATCGATACAAGGTGTGAGTCAATGTGAGGATTAAACTTTTGTTTTGTTCCAAAGACTTGCGATAACTTTCAGTTAAGAGTTATATTGTGATCAAGATTATTTTCAAACCGGTGTTTAAGTTTAGTGAAATAGTTTGTTGTTAGACTCGATTTGCAACCTTAAAACCCGAAAATATCACGAGGATTAACGTGACTATAGCCTAGAGAGTTGGCGTTTAGTTTTGTTGCTACCAACGGTTGAATAAAGGTAAAGTTAATGTCTGTAGTTGTTATATACCGCATTGTAGAGAACTAACCAAATAATAACATGTCATTCTAACGATACCTACAAAAAAATAATGATTTAAATTGACTACGGCGAATGAAAGTGCAACTAGACATTTAGATGGTGTCTAGCAGATGTATTTAGGTATTATGAGATGCCCGAGGGCCAATAACTGTTGAAGTTGTGGCTGAAGATGAGATAAATGTTCAATTGGCAACATTTTAATTTACATAGAACAGTTTCTTAGTTTCATGGGTCAGAGAGCTGACGGTGTCAAGAGTTGATTCGGCAATTAAGTTGAAAGTGCATTCTGTGTAGCGAGTTAATTCTGCGAATGTATTTACTAAGTTATTGTGGATTGTGGACACTTGGGTTTTATTTTATTTACTTGGTACAGGAGTCATTTTTTGGAGGAAACTTGGAATGGTTTTCTTGTTCTGCGTTGTTCAACGATGCTTGGCCTCGGTAATTTTGAACATTGTTCAAAAGTTTTAATAATTGTAACATCTTTTTAAAATAAAGGTGTGAATTTGTGAATTGTGTGATTGTGTGGTGTCATGTAGGAAGTCTAGTACCTACCTAACTTGAATAATAAATGTGGAATTTAAAGTGTCAGTAATGGTTGTGGTGTTCTAACTTTTTGAATGTTCTGTGCTGGTCATTGTGAACATACCTAACTTAATTTTGTGTTATTTGCTATCTGACCAAGCTGGATAAGATAATGTTAACACAGATGTAAAGTCGGTGACATGAGGTGCATGATTTCATTTTCTTTTTATTTTGCAAAATTGGTAATGTTTGATGATGGTAGTTAGTTGGTAGATTATACCTATCGCACTGAGGGTTTGGTATGAAATCATGAACATAAAATGGAGTTCTTGAAAATGCTTTTGGCTGGGTAAGAAATCCTGAATGTGAGGTTGCTGTTGTATTTTGTACTGAGAATAATGTATGAAATAACAAATTTTGTTATGGTTTAAAGGTGCTGTTTATGGTTATTGGAGTTCTGAATGGTGGCAACTATGTGTTGAATTAAAGGCTTTGTTTGGTTTATGATGAGTTAGAGAAAAGCTGAAAGAAAAAGTACCCATTGATGTAACTGAATGTACTATGTTGAAGACTGATTCAAATCAATCTAGCAATGGTGAGGTCGGTGTGTACGGTCAAAAGACTGACTGTACGGTGAGGTGTGTACGGTCAAAGGACTGACTGTACGGTGATGAGTAGTCACTGCGGTGACTGCTGTAACCAAGGAGGGTTACGAGGTGTGAGTGGTCAAAAATGACTGCTGTAACCGAGGAGGGTTACGAGGTGAGTGGTCAAAGATGACTGCTGTAACCGAGATGGGTTACGTGGTGAGTGGTCAAAGATGACTGCTGTAACCGAGGTGGGTTACGAGGCCTGGTCAGGATGACTATGGTTGCAGGATGGTCACAGGGTTGACCATCGGGAGCCACAGCGATTGCTGTGGGACCAAGAAACATTGCTGGATATGTGTGGGGGGGAGCCTGGTCCCTCTGGGGCTTCGGTGACCTGTTGTTTAGTGTATGTGGTATGGGTACCTGGCAGTCTTGTTGCTTCGAGAGGACCGGTTGTCTGGGGGAGCCTGGTCCCTCTGGGGCTTCGGTGACCTGTTGTCTGGGGGGAGCCTAGTCCCTCTGGGGCTTCGGTGACCTGTTGTGTGTCTGAGGGAGCCTGGTCCCTCTGGGGCCTCGGTGACCTGTTGTTTGGTGTATGTGGCATGGTATGTTGTGTTGGGCGTTTGGATGGTTTCTGGCACACTTAGTGCTTCGAGACCGAATGGACGCCTGTTGGGAACCTGGTACCTCTGGTGCTTCGGTAACCGTTTAGAATGTGGTAATATGGTTGTCTAAACGGTGAGGTGGCTGTTTCGATAGTACGAAGATGGTTGTGTACGGTGTACGGTGTGGAGACCTAGATTTACATGGAGAAAACAAATGAACAGTGTGAAAGCTATGAGAATTCCGTTTTCATGAGTAAAGAAGTACTTGATTTTTGTTATAGGCTGGTAATATAGGGTGTTGATTGAAGGTTTCACGTAGAAGGAAGATGTCACGACCACGTTATTTTTTTTATTTGGTCAGGAGCGGCCGAACTTAACCTATTACTTATTTTTTTATTGTTGTTCTGTCTCTCTGTCTGTTTTTTTTTATTAAAATTGAGTAACGATTTCTCTCGTCGAACAAACGTGGGACCGTTTGTCTGTCAGGATTGGCCGTGTAGGAGGAAGGTATAATTACTAGTAATCTAGAACAAAGAAGTATGACGCATTTAAACTTATTAATTCAGTTTTGTTTAATTGGCAACATTTAGCCTACGATTCAATCTCAGTTCGATTTTATTCGATTGACAACACTTTATTTGGCTTATGTCAAAATACTCGATTTTGATTGGATGTTAAAAGCTGTGAACTTTGCCCGAGGTGTTCTTGAACCAATGAAAGCAGGGTAGCCAAGGATAATGGCGACCTGAGCGAAGTCGCCCGCCATATTTGGTCGGAAAAGGGTTAGAAAAAGGAACGCGCGGGAGCGCGTTTGGAAAACAGTTGAAAAACAGAGTTGTGAAAGAAATAATTGAGAAGTAGCCTAAAGTGTGGCGTTATAAACTTGAAAGTGTGTTTTGTTGAGAGAAAGCGAAACGAATAGGTGGCCGAATTCGCTGCTTTGATAAGATTGGAACAAGGACTATCTCCAAATCGGCATAAGTTACCTGCTTTGTAGCATGCATATACCCACGAAGCCCACAAGATCGAGTGTTTATCCAAGATAGCCCTCCTATTTGCGATATATATATTATTTAAGAAGTAAATTTAGTTATATGGACACTTGGGCACTCTAGCATGTAAGTAATATTCTGCACAGCGCGCAGCGGCACCATATTCTCATCTATACCAATATTATAAAGAGCAAAGATTTTTTTGTTCGTTTGTACCTATTAGGCTCCGAAACTACTGGACCGATTTAAAAAATTCTTTCACGAATGGCAAGCTACATTATTCTCGAGTAACATAGGCTATAATTTATTTTCAAAAATATTAGAGATCCTTATGAAAATTGCAATAATGTAATCCAAAGTTACAAAATTTTGCCTATAAAATTCATTATATGGCGTGCGCTGAGAAAACTATTGATGATACATAAACAATATGTACTACATGATTAAAGTACTCCTTAGTCCTTATTAACTACATAAAAAACTGCGAGAAAATATATCTCACTATCATAGTTAAGTCACAATAGCAGCTTTTGTGTTCTAAAATTTAATTAGATCGCCAAAGGAGATTGCCCATACACAGGCCCCTTTTGAGGTATCGTGTCTGCGATTTCAATATTATACAAAAATAGGATTTATATTTTGTGTTTTTTTCCATCCGTGTCCTTTACTCTTTATGTACAGACAACAACAGATCAGGTTTCTTCACTTGGACATTTGTATGCACCTTATTGCATTGTAATAAGGGTTCATTTCAAGAACAGAAACATCGTTATTTCTCGTGAACCCCACAAAATAAATAAAAAATGTTTTCTAATAAAGAATATAACGTGTTTTTTCTACAATATACAACCAAATTCATTAAGATACAACCATTTTTTCAAAGGGGCCCAAGTTCCCTTACAAAATGGGAATTCCCCTTTAAGTAGAAACTTGGTTACATTCGTATTGTAGTCGCATTAGTGATAGGCAATTCCAAGTAAAGGTACGAGACGCTAGATCCTCTCTCACCAGGTGCCTTGCAGGGGTACCCCAGGGCTCCGTCCTGGGTCCAGTTTTATACAATATATTTACTGGCGACCTCCCTCAATGCCCTGACGTATTTGTAGCAACCTACGCTGATGATGCCGCATTCCTAGCCTGTAATCAGGATGCCAACATAGCATGCAACATGCTGCAAAATCAACTTGACAGGACCCATGACTGGTTAAACAAATGGCGTATAAAGGCAAGTGCACCAAAATCGCATCACATCACCTTTGCACTCAGACATAGAAATTGCGCCCCGGTCACATTGGGTCAGGACACTCTACCACAGTCCTCATGCGTGAAGTATCAGGGATTCTACTTGGATCGTAGGTTGACATGGAAGGATCACCAAAAGAAAAAGATAACAGAAATAAACGTCCGATTCAAGAACTTGCTCTGGTTACTTGGTAGACAATCTTCACTCACCCTGAGTAACAAACTTAGAATTTATTGTTCCATCATAAAAAAAAGGACATATAGGATTCAAATATGGTCTTCCGCAAGCAAATCAAACATCATGTGCATTCAAAGGAGTCAAAACAGTATCCTGAGGGTCCTAGCTGCAGCGCCCTGGTATGCTCGCAACTCAGAAATACATGAGCACCTGGAAAGCCCAACAATCCTAGAAGAAGCGAAACGCTATCTAGAGAAATACAAAGATAGATTAACCAACCATCCCAATCCACTTTCACGATCACTATTGTTGCCAAATCATACTAAGAGACTCAAAAAAGCTGATATTGTGCTGCCTGATTAAGTAGAATTTAGACACTGGTCCTGATTCTGTAAAACGTGATGTATCTTTCTCCACATCTGATCATAGTCAGGGATGACTGATAGCAGATGAGAAAAGGAAAAAAAAACGTATTGTAGTATGGTATTAATTCTTATTCAAATAAATAGTTTAACAAATTGGTAGGTGGGTAGGTAGGTAGGGTATGGTAGGTTAATCGGTAGGGCAGTGAGTAGGTTGGTAGGTAGGGAAGGTAGGTGGGTAGGTAAGTGGGTAGGTAGGTAGGGTAGATAGATAGCCAGTTGACGGGAGCGAAGCCGCGGGGTCAGCTAGTTGAGTAGAAACTTACTCTTACCTATTTATGTATTTTAAATTACGTTGCCTGCCATATATACATAAAAATTACGACTTAAGTATACCATTACTATAATCACCAAGTAATTCAAAAATATTTACCCTCGTCGATGCATCTTCATATCAAACGTAGGTCCGAAGAGTTTGAGCGTATTCTTGAAGACCTCGGTCATGTATTCGACTTGCGGGGCCATGTCGGCATTGGTACCTCCCTTCAGGTCTAACACGATTGGACCGTCGCTGAAGAAGGCGCAGGGTAATGCTATTTGCATGAGTAGGCTGATCGAACTAGAAAACAAAAAAAAAAGATTCAAAATGCGCATAATTAACACAAAATTCGATTTTCATCAAACATTTTCAAAAACTTGCAAAGTGCGAGTCGGAATCGCGCATGAAGGGTTCCGTACCACTATTGCAAAAAACGACAAAATAATCACGTTTGTTGTATGGGAGTCCTACTTAAATATTATTCTGTTTTTAGTATACAGCCTGGTGAGAGACAGACGGATCGTGAAGTCTTAGTAATAGACAGACGGATCGTGGAGTCTTAGTAATAGGCCTACCCTTGGGTACGGAACCCTAAAAAAAGAACAAAATCTAAATCGGTACTTCCGTTTGGGCGATATGATGCCTATACAAACGACAAATTTATAAGACCCCTCTTTTTCCGTTGGGCCTGCAGATTTGCAAGAAAGAGACGTGGAGACAAGTGGTATCTTGACCTTTTGCTGCTTTGTTTGTATAATCATTATTTATTGGGCAATTATTAACCGGGCGAAAAATATACTGAATGGGCAATTTTTATACTAAGTAAGCAACTATTTATCCGGTTTGAGTAATGAGATTTTGTGAGCTGCGGTAAATAATATTGTTACATATTTTAATTGTATTTGGGGTTCTTTTTTAACGTGTTATTATTTTGAAAATAGCTTTAAATAATAGTAGATTAGTAGCCAAGGGCTGTAAGGCATCAATTGCAGCCCTAGATATTTAGGCGCACGAGCGCGAGGGCGCCTATAGTTCGAGGGTGCAATTGGTGCTTACACCCGAGCTAACTATTCTGCTTTACATCTCGATTGTGAGGTAAGTAGAAAAAAACCGGCATCACAAGAATAAGATTGATGACTATTATACTCACACGAAGACAAGGCTGAATAGCAAAGCGACCTCTTTGGTCATTGGGCTGAATGCATGATGTCTATTGCCAGTATGATGGTTAGATGTACGCGAACTTTTTGAAAGAAAGAAGTATTTTTTTTTAATTACTTACCGCCCTAGGGCTTTTCTAGCTACATTATTACCCTAGAGCGCTAATTAGTCACCTACAAGCCCCATTTGGAGGTAATAAGAACCTACTTACCGAACATGAGAGATGTAAATATATGTATAGCTATATATAAATACCTGGTTAAGGTTAAAACGGGCTGTTTTCCGCAAATTCACGACTAAGCGCGTATTTTGCGTAATATAAATACCTATTATTGGAATCAAATGTTAGGACCCATTACTATTACTGATAATTTTTATTCGTGGTGCTAGGCAACTGGGCTTCCTGTCAGGGTCGCGGATAAATTTGAAAAATAGTTACCGCGGCCCTGGCACAAGCAACTGAAGGAACACGGGTGGGTTTTAGTCAGTAAAAGTCTGACACGCCCTCCCGCCTCACCCAGAGCGGGAGAACTCATAGGATGATTTCCCACCCAAAAAAAAAAAAAAAGGCAACTGGGCTTATCCCAGTTGTAAACGACACTTTGTGCCTATTGGCCTTGTTTGTTCTGTCTCCTGCTTGGTATGGAGAGAATTGGAAATTTGTAAATTTTTTTGCCTAGGAGTAGGCAAAAAAATATTATTTTATTATTCTTTCCTGATTAATTTCGTTGCGGGATCCAAGCCAGTCAAATTCATTCTCCGACTTCGTCGAGCTTCATTGCCTCGACGCTTTTCTGGTGGTTGCCACTGTTGACTCTGGCTTTCAGGAGTTGCAGTGGTTTGGGAATAGTGCGGTGGGATAGTGCCAAAAAGCTGTGCAGTTTCCATGGGAATATTTTAAACATTGATTTACTACGCCGAACAGCGGTTAAAACTATTATAACCAGTCTGGGTTTTAATCCATATGCCATATTAATTTAAGCAAAAGTAACTCTGCCTGTCTGTTTGTCAGATATTGACGCCTCAACGGCTGTACGGATTTGGATGAAACGTGACACACGGGTAGACGTCCTGGCTAGGACATAGTATACTTTTTGTACCGGTAGTCCCTTGGGATAATTGCCGACTATTACGCGTCGAAGCCGTTGGAAAAAGCTAGAACTTAGCTAATTCGTAAGTGACACTCCGCAGGTCCGTGGGTGCGCGGGACGTAAGGGAGCGGGGGTATATATAGGGGTGGCACGTGCGCGCGGGACGGGGCTCACCTGACGGGAGCGGCGTCGCGTCATCGCGCCGACACTTCATGGGATAGTAACATCCCCCATCACCCGTGCCGACTATGGGAATGTCAATTACGAATTTGCCAAGCTATAGTTAGCTATTTTGTAACCGTTTTTCATGAGACTCTCTGCTTGCCCTTGGTGACGAAACAAAACAGGACCGTTTCATCGCTGCCGGGCTTCGTCGGTGGCGGCTCGTAATTTTACAAGCTTTATATTTTCGGCAAACAAAATTGCACAACGTGAGTTGGACTGGAAACGTCTTCAACCCAAACTACGTACTGAGCGGATTTGGATGAAATTTGGCACACAGATTGTTTATAACCTGGATTAACACATTTTTTACACTTTTTATCCGGGTAGGTTTTTCTTTTGATACCTTCGACTATCACACGAGGCAAAGGGTGCAAAAGCCGCTGGCAAAAGATAGGTAGTTGATAATTTCGCTAAGGCCTGAATTAGGTACATTTATCAACATCGAATCGATTCGCATTATGCTGAATGGTTTCGGGCACACTAAAAATAGTAAAGGCGAATGCATTCGGAAATGAGAATTGATGCGTTCGCATGTAATTGAATTGTTCGTTCGTGTGTATGAAGTACACAACTAAAATAAAAAAATAAAATAAAAACCCGACAATTTTTTTTTCATGCTACAAACAAAAAAGTGGTGGTTTCTTCCATAAGAGCAATAATCAGCAAATAATAACCTTCGAAGCTCAAATAAGGTGAGTGTCTCACCCAGCAGTGCGCGTGTCTGCAACGTAGTGGCCGCCCTTGATCCGCTTGCCGGGAATAAACTGCACCTCGGTGGAGCCGATGGTGTCACCCCGGAGCTTCGCGCCGCACATGTCTGCGACTAGCTTTATGCCTAAAATCAAAATCAAAATTCATTTACATAGGTAATTATTTAGATTAGGTTGAGGGCCTGCACTTTTTGACATGGCTCATTTTTGCCTAGGATATGCAAAAAAAAAACATTTTAAACATAATATTTATTAAGATTTTTTTATAAATTAATGGAGTATTTCATAAACCTGCAGAACTTCATGATATTATACCCAAACTTTAATTAACTTTTGCACTGCAATAGGACAATAAATAGGCAAGCATACTATCACTACTATCAATAAGGAAAACATCTCAAGTAGGTGTCTGTACTTAAGGTTACACTAGTCAAAAATTCTACCATACAAACGTAGTCTAGGGATTATTCCACTGTTTGGAGATGTACATGCAAAATAAAAAGTGATATCAATTTGTCTCATCATTATCTAGCCCTGTATGGAAGCAAAAAAGTAAAAAAAGAAAATATTTGAAAGTTATGAGCGTCGAAAGTTCCACATTTCGACACTAATTTAAACGCATTTTTGGGCGCGAATAAATACCATAAGAAGACGGAAAATTGCAAAACGGCCTCCATACAGGGATAGATTAGTAGTTCAACAATGCAAATAATTTTATTTTGAACAGATTGACTTAGTCGATTTTTCATGATATCTAAACTGCCAAAGGTCTGTTTATAAAATTTCGCGCGCTCGGTTTCGTCCTAAATCATTATTCATTTCGCTACAAATTTGCAAAAGTGTGTATTCGTACGCGAACTAGCTTCCTACTGCTCATCATAGCATCTATCTCTTCCGCACGTGTTGTCGGTTGATATAAAATGCATTTTAACAACGCGCACAAAATAGTTCGTGCCGTCGACTAGTGTTAAGGGTACACTAGTCGACGGCACGATATTCAGTATAGACAAATTATGTATTTGTGGAAAAAGAACAGTAACTCATCATCATCATATCAGCCAAAAGAAGTCCACTGCTGAACTTAGGCCTCCCCACATTGACTGATCCCGTGCGTCTCACATCGTCATCAGGCCTCCCACTACATGGACCGATGACCTGGTTAAGCTTGCGGGAATCGGCAGGATGCAAGAGACATGATACACAGACAGACAAAAGTAACTAATAACATATTTTTTTTAAAATGTTCTTAATTATTTATTTATTTGTTTAAGGATCACCAACAAGTGTTACAAAACCATAATACTTACACAAAACATAAAAATTACCTGAATGTCAAATCCTAATAACAGTAATGTCAATAATTAAAATCAATATCACACACACACATCATCAGCCTATTAATGTTCCCACTGCTGGGACACAGGCCTCCTCTCTGTGAGAGAGGGAATGGGCCGTAATCCACCACGCGGGCCCAGGGCGGTTGGTGGATAAAAAAAATCAATATAAATTAAATTAAACATGACAATATTTAAAACTAGCTGTCCCACGCGGCTTCGCTCCCGTCAACTGGCTACGTACCTACCCTATCCTACCCAACCTACTCTACACCTACCCTACACCAACCCTACACCTACCATACACCTACCCTACACCTACCCTACACCTACCCTACACCTACCCTACCCTACACCTACCCTACACCTACCCGATTGCCCGAGCTCGCTTCGCTTGCTCTTGGACTAATTCACATTTTTTTACCTCACTAATAATCATATTTTAGTAAGTTGGAAATTTTTATTCTAACCTGAAAACTTTAACCATGGATATAAGTTTTTAAACTGTCATGGTCACTAACACAACAAACAGCAAACATGGTAAATATCCCGTTTTTAATGTTAATGTTAGTGTTTAACCATGGATATCTCCATAACCATGGGTCTCCGCGTGGTGGGGATGGTACAGGGGGTAGCCAAACCTCCCCCACCCTCCCCGTGGCAATAATCAACGGTCCATAAAGGAAATTTTAACCGTTTTCTCCCTCTTGTAACTCTTTTCATGAAACTTATAGATATTATTAGTATATTAGTTATAGATACCTACTTAAAACTTGATTGATTACAACATGATTCTAATAAAATTGATCATGATCTTTTAAGACACAATAGGCACAATAGAAGAGGGATCATTAAACCAAGGAAACCCTGATTATTGTTAACTTATAACTACCCAAAGGATTTCTTCTTTATTTTAGTGTTGTTTTTACTTTGCTTTATATAAGGTTCAAGTTTAAAAAAATACTTTATTGGTTACTATTTAATAGGATAAACTTTCCTTTATGGGCCGCTGATTTTTGGCGCAGGGAGGGTGGGGGGGAGACGGGAGTAGTTTGTCTACCTCCCTGTACGATCCCCACCACTCGGAGCCCCCTAAGCTCCCGAGCCGTTGGGAGCTCGCTTTGCTCGCTCTTGGACCAATTCACATTTTTTTACCTCACTAGTTATATTTAATTAACAAACATAACTAATATATCCATAACCATGGAGTTCCATGGGGTGGGGATGGTGCAGGGGGTAGCCCCCCTACCACCCTTCCCCTCCCTGCCTCGCCGCCCCTTAAAACGATGGACATTTATGATTTACTAAAATTTTTAGTCTAACCCGAAAACTTTAACCATGGATATCTCCATAACCATGGGGCTTCGAGTGGTGGGGATCGTACAGGGGGGGTTGCTTAACCCCCCTCCGTCCCCCCCACCCTCCCCGCGCCAAAAATCAGCGGCCCATACAGGAAATTTTAACCATTTAATATCTATGATGGAAACGTTAAAATTATTTTAATAATTTATTTCAAAGTTTACCTATTAGATGCTGCGCCGCTAAACCCGGTTTGCTGCGGTTAGCTCGAACATTCCACACACGTACCCGTTTCCCCAGAATAGCACTCAGTGAAACCGCGGTTCGAAGTATTTGACCGCCCTGCAAATATTTTATCCATATTTTAATTCACCCTTAAAAAACCTTAAAAATATATATAAATAGGACATTTACCCCTTCTAACATACTCCCATCAATTTCAATAAAAGGTTCTGCCCTGGCCATATTGATATCTAGTTAGCGAAACACACTTCTTTCTTCTATGAAAGTATGATCACAATATTTCACAATTTATAAAAACCCTACTACTGAAAAAACATGCATGAACGTCTTGATTTCTTGAAAAATTGAAAATATCAAAAAACACTCCGTCGGATGTTGCCGGTTGATCAAAATGTCAATTGTCAATATTGTATTTTTGTCATTTGTCAAAGTCAAAATGTCAATAAATTGTGAATGTTTTTTTTTAATTATTTCTAATTCTACTCATGAATGATTATAATACATACAAGAAGTCCATGCATACAAGTCTTTCAGTTAGATACATAGATGAGTAGATTCTGTATTATTAGTATTCTTTTATTATAATCATAAAATTAAAAGCAAAATACGTGCTTAGACGTAAAGTTGCGGACAACAAGTTGTTCTCTTGATGAATATTTTGATGTTACGACTTACGAATCATTAAAAATAAAGATAGTATTATTTTAATGAAACGTAAAAATCAAGCGACTGAAAATAGTTTTGGAATCAAACGCACTTCGCACCTCTATTAAAAAAGGTTTCGTCTGTCTGTGGTTTCATGTAAACGGAAGTTCTGCGCAAAATGTCAACAGTCAACACTTGTTTTGTTGGGAATTATTTGCCAATTATTTGAGAACAACTTACATTAAGTTGTTTATAAGAGAATTATTTACACAACTACAAAAGTACATAATATAGAAAACTATATGGCATCTTGATTAGTAAGCGCGCCAGCCAAATTCACGATGCAAAGGAAACCTGGATTCCCTGTCGCTAATTGCAGTATTAAAATGGTAATTATCCCGGTCTTTATTTACTCAGTAGTTAGAAAGTGCTATAAATCAACTTATCAACTCACTGTCCATAATTGTTCTAATAACTGTAGTGTGTAGTTTGGGCTGTCAATAATTGGGCGCGTTTTTGAGATGCTTTCCGTGCCGTACGCGAAAGTTACCACTGTTACAGAGATTTTTATAGAAGAAATAAAGTTTCCTATTAAACTATTTGAGTTAAAATGGAACCGACCGTATACAATGAACATTTCCTAAGATTCCTGTATTCTAATGAACTATATTTTCAGTTCAAAGGAATAAATGACTTTGTTATTTTTTTTACCTCCAATTTTGTCAAGTATTGTTCTTTGTTAATAGTTGAAAAGTTTACGCGTCTTACTTGCCTGTAGGCAGTAATATAATTCACAAAACAACAATAGCATACCACTTTTTATGATATCTGACTGGACTCATTCAATATATTCAAACAACCTTAAATTGTTTATATTAAAATGATTGTATCACTTTCCTCAGCCGGACTGTGCAGTAATGCCAGACCCGCAGCTGTATGAAGACGATGGCGATCAGCAGCAGCGTCGGCAACAGCTGATCAACTTCGGACACTCACAGTGGGGCTTCAATAACTGGAGCTGGTCGGTCAGCAAACAAGAGCTTGGTATGCTTTCAACTTGTAGTTATTGATAAAAATAAATATATGAATACCTGGATTGGGCAGACATATACCCTTTGGTACACCCAAAAGATTCTCTTCAAATCCTAAGTAATTCTAGTAAGCACTACTCTGGACTCTATGTTGCTACTGAGGTTTTATGGAAAAAGTCATAAACATTGCTCAAATCAGGACCAACTAAGCCAATTAGGTATTGGAACATCGAATTTGTAAAAAAAAGGGAATAGTTTTTGCAGTATTATGCTAGTGTGTAGCTGAAATCCTTGGTAGGCCTGCCACAAGGGAGATCAAAGTCCTGTTGAAGGCAGCGGAAATGGTGACACTTGGAAGAGGCCTGTGTCCAGCAGTGGACTTTTATTGGCTGAATTGATGTAGCTTATATCTATTTTGTTGTTTACTTGTGAATATTAGTAATAATATTTTGTTTTAGATTTTGTGGACTTCACAAACGGCAAGTATTGTGCGGGTGTGGTTGCGTTTGTCTCCATAACAGTGAAGAGCTTCGACATACACAGAGAGAATATCGGCTATGCCACCTCAACAGCCAACTCTAAGGGATTCACCATTTACAAGTCAAGAAAGGTATATATTTATTTATTTAAATGAAGTACAGCCACATCACTTACATTATAGTTCTCACCAAACTTCTTGGCCGCCCTGACGTTGGTTACAATGGCTGCATAGTAGTCAATCACATACAAAAACAGCACCGATCTGCGCCTTGCGCACCATAAGGCCAACTTCAGGGCGGCCCAGAAGTTTGGCGAGAACTATACACATGTTAGGAACAATCTTAATAACTATAGGACTAATGCACATGACAATTAACGCACACATAGCGCTTGCACGCATGCAATATTGGACGGATGGAGGTTTGTTTTTCAATCAAACCAGAATGACTGAACAGATTGTTTCCCGCAGGCGGAAGCTCATATCTAAAAATGTTTTATTAAAGGTTGCTCTCAAAAGGTTGAAGGATAAAATCGTGAGGAAACTGTGCATGTGCTGTGCGTGGGCATGTCTTTGAAAACTTCAAAGACATGAGACATCCACCTGACTGCCCCGCGTGGTGGATTATGGCCCATTCTCTCACAGACAGGAGTCCTGCACAGGCTATGGTTCAAATTGGAGTCTAAGTGCGGAAAAGGGGGTCTATCTATCTTATCCTAATAAATTATATGAGGTATTGTTGCGGAGTCGTAGTGTGTCAACAGTTTGGAGACTTGATTCAGGGTTCAGCAGAGGCGTAGGAAATTAAAGTCGTGGTCTCGTTCCAAAATTATAATGAATGCAAAAAAACGATCATTACTTAAATACATAGACAATATAGAATATCATTGACTAAATTAACACATGATTATTATTGATTTGTTAACGAATGTGGTGCCATCTAACTGGATGGCACGAACTAAGAAGAACTAAGCCTGACTGTGGTAGTGTCGTCCGGTGGTCCCAAGATGGCGCTGCGTTAACGTATAAGCTATATTAAACAAAATTTGCTAACAATTTAGACTATTTTGTTATTAGAATTAATATTTGTTTGGGGATATTTACCATGTATATTTTGTTTTTTGTTGAGAGCTCGATATTAAGGCAAAAAAAAAGAAAAGAGAGAAGAAGAACATACCACCCACCTGCAAAGACTTTAGTTCTTGTGATCATGGCGCTTGTAACGGTGCCTTAAAAACTTATATTTTGTAATTATTGATAGGATTGTGTTTTGTGTTTAATTATTTAATTTCACTTGACGGTAAGTGAATATGTGGCTGACTATGGAGCATCCTTGTCTCGAAGTAACCTTTTCACATAAAGACCACCAGGTTGTAGCTATCAGGAAATACTTACCCCATCAGAGAAAAAGTGTTTTATTGCTTGTTGATTGCTTATTTATTGTTCTGTATTTACAGTGTGCAGTGACAAACGCACTGCGCGAGACGTTGCTGAGCTTTGGCGGCAGTGTGGCCACCGAGCTCACAGAGCTGATAGACGCGCAGCGCATGGACGCGCCGGCCAACGCGTCCGAGTCCGCTGCTGAGAACAACCAGAACGTGGCCAACCGACACGAGCCCCGGAACCTGACGCACGAGCCCCGAAACGTGATGCTCGAGCGCACGCGCAAGGAGCCCGACAGCGCCTCCCCGCACCCCGCGCTGCGCTCGCCGCTGGCCCCGCAGGCTGCGCCCCCGCAGGCCGCGCCCCCGCCTCCCGTGCAAAACGGGCCGCTTGCGCCTCCGCCCGTGCAGAACGGGCCCCTGGCGCCGCCGCCCGCCGTCAAGAACGCCCCGCGGGTGCTGGGCGCCGCTATGCCGGCCGCCAATAGGCCTGGGCCACCGCGCGCGCCCCCTTGTCCGGCCGCGCCCCCGTGTGCCGCTCCCCCGCCCGCTCACCCGCGCCCCAACTCCAACGTAAGTTTCGTACTGCAGCCAGTGGTGGGCGCTCTGGGCGGCTACAGCGTGCCGCCCATGTACGGTACGCCGCGCGTGGCGGCCCCGGGCGCGCCGCACGTGTTCCCCAACGCGTACTACGACTACGGCGGCGGCGGCGGCTGGCACTTCGCTTACGAGAGCTACGACCGTCCTCCTGGCAACGTTAACCTGAACTTTAACCTGCCCCCCAAGAACCTGGTGGTGAACGGTCGCGGCGCGTGCCGGCCGCCTGACGACGGGACGTTCGCCCCGCCGCCGCCAGCGCAGGGCTGTTGGATCAAGCCCACCATCTTCTACGACGGCTTCTGGACGGAGCAGAAGGTCAAGAAGTGGGTGGCGGAGCAGGTGGAGAAGCAGTTCCCGGAGGACGCGAGTGCGGCGTCATCGGCGTCGCCGGACAAGGCCTAGCCGCCGCCCGCCCCTAGCTGCTAGCTCCCAGCCCGTAGCCGCCCGGCTCAGTGCCATTAAGTAGTATTGCATCAGCAAGTTATTCTTATACACTTGTGGAAGTTTTTTGCCACACCTGCTCACCCGAGTATTGCCGTAGTTTTGAGAATAGTAAATGTATTATAGGTACGTTAGGTATATTGGTAAGTTTGAAATCTCAAAAATTGTGAACTATTTTTTATGTAATTTTTCCTCGTTGTATGTAGTTGTAAGTGTTGTGGACGGTCTGGCGTCGCGGCCATCGCTTCGTTGTTGGAAGTCGGTGTTCTGGAGTGTTTTGAATGTCTGCTTTTAACTTGATCTAGTATTTTTCGAGCATAGCATCCAAATTCGCACAGCTACCCTACCTATGTCGCACAGATGTACACCTGTGTGATGATTTTACTAGATTTTATATCAAATGAATTTGTGAATGACTTGTCAAATTTTACTCGGCGTTTTTAACATTAGGATATTTTTCTTCTTATGATTAATTTAGGAATTGAGTTTTAATTTAACAGTGTTACATAGGTATTAAAAGAACGGAATTGCGTATGTACATAGATATATGTATGTAGTTTTACTGTGTAGATATACATGGTAAATAATTGTTTTTATTGAAATAAAATTGTTTGAATTTATAAAAATGTTTGATTAATAGTTTTGTTTATTAGTTTCCCTTTATAAACACTTTACTCGAGACTTCTATTCCAATCTTGGGCAGCATAAATGTGGCAGTTCATTATTATTATTTTTCTTGATTATTTTTATAATTTTACCCATTTCCGATCTACGCAGCTGCCGCAAACAGTTCGCCTGGAGACTGAACAAATGGTTGTTGAACAGGAGCCTCCAAAGATGGCACTGGATGGGCTAAGCGAGGAAGAAGCTAGAGCGGAACGAAAGCGTCGCCAGAGACAAGCGCAAGAGGAGTTCCGACTGAAACAGCTCATGAAGCAACAGGGACTCGGTTAGAAACATATTATTGTTACCGCCAACTTTCTAGATAGTTAAATAAGGTGTAATTGAAATGAATTCAATTTGGTCAATTACTTATCCTTTTTTATTAATAAAAAAGTAGTAGTAATAGATGACACAAATGTCAGTGAGTCCTGACTCTTGTACCAGAAAATCCTGAATCACAAGAGCCAAGAGGTATTAAGGTTACACTAGTCGATTTTTTTCCATACAAACGTAGTCTAGGGATTATTCCACTGTTTGACGATGTACGTTCAAAATAAAAAGTGATATCAATTTGTCTCATCATTATCTAGCCCTGTATGGAAGCAAAAAAGTAAAAAGAGAAATTTTTTGGAAGTTATGAGCGTCGAAAGTTCCACATTTCGACACCCATTTTAACGCATTTTTCGGCGCAAATAAATACCATAAGAAGACGGAAAATTGCAAAACGGCCTCCATACAGGGATAGATTAGTAGTTCAGCAATGCATATAATTTTATTTTGATCAGATACGATAAGTCGTTTTTTCATGATATCCAGACTCCCAAAGGTCTGTTTATAAAATTTCGCGCGCTCGGTTTCGTCCTAAAACATTATCCATTTCGGTAAAAATTTGCAAAAGTGTGTATTCGTACGCGAACTAGCTTCCTACTGCTCATCACAGCATCTATCTCTTCCGCCCGTGTTGTCGGTTGATATAAAATGCATTTTAACCCCGCGCACAAAATAGTTCGTGCCGTCGACTAGTGTACCCGTAGTGTGTGCGATTAAACACTGCATCTAATCCAAATATGAGCTCTCCAAGCTCTTTGAGAATTGAAAATTTATTGAATTCAGAATTTGGATCTTCTGCGCAATTCCTCTTGCAGTCTCTTACAGCTCAGATTCGGATTGGATGCAGTGAAGAATAACTGAGAAGGTCGAAAATTTCCATTCAACTTTTACAGGAACAATTTGACATCATCAACGTCTTTAAATCGTAGCAGTAAGGGCAATTCTCTTTGTCCGTCTTCGCTGACGTGACGTGCGAGTTGACAGTGTGTAGTGTAATAATATCTTATCTCGGCGCCAATAGCCATTTTACTTTCGGCGCCTATAACGTATTTTCCTCGACGCCAATAGCCTTTTTACTTCAGCGCCAATAGACAAAACATCTTGATTGTTTTAAATTCATATAATATACCACCATTTGTTCTTTAGATAGAAACCCGCATTAATGTCAAAATTTTTTGATAAGTAGTTCTTAGGAGTCATTAATTCTAATATAATTTTGTTATTATTTTTCTCTGTAAACATGGGGGTGACCATACGCTCTTAGAGTAAGGTTATTTTGAGTGTGCGTCCTGGATAGATGTATATGACACACTCAAAATAAACTTATTCTAATAGCTTATGGTCGCATTATTGTAGACTGTTTTTTTATGATTTCTTACTTTTTTTTTTTACGTACAGAAAGTAGTGCATATCTGTTTTATCACTTATGTTTTGTACAATTAAATGATTTTTCTTTTAACTCTATCTAAACTATTTATTTCTTTTTAAAATCCCTTCTCACATTTATTTTAATTACAAAACATGCGTCACTTTAAATTATAGGCCTTTTTTCCAATCAATCTTTAATTAAAACAAGGGGTAAGGCATGAACTCAAGTGGGAATATAAAAAACGACTAGATCATGCATGCATTTAGCAACTTCCTAAGCACATATTGTACATATTATAGTTAAGATTTTGATGAAGTGGCGAAACGATGTTTCAGTAGTATACAAGCGACAATGACTGGTTAAGGTGTCGTACTCGCGAGATTAATGTCTCGAAATTCCAGCACTTATTTGTATTTTCAAGAAGTTGATCAGCTAGAAATTTAGGTTATGACGAGTCCCGGCCTTAGAGACAGGTCACATTGCACTCGGCGCGGACTATCACACAAGAGAACATTACAATAAGTACTGCTAACAACATTTCGCTATTGAAGTCAAAACCAAAAGTATAAGAATTTGGCATCTGTATGCGATACACCAGCAATCAGTTGCTGCATGTGTTGGATATAAATCATAGTATACCTTTGACACCTGGGGCCCTACTATGACGTGCCAATACCATCATGATTATGTCGTGAAAAAGGGATATTATTATTCGTTCTGTATAACTCCGTCTCCTTCTCACAACGGAATCATAATGGGATTGACACATCATAAGTACGGTCTCTGAACATAATATTGTCTGCAGATGACAAACAAGAGCTGAATAGAAACAGCAGCAGTTTCGACCACTTACTGCTGGAGATACCGACGCAGGACATTATGATCGAGGCCACGGGCGAGGAGCTCGGCAAGAGAAAGTCGCCGGGAGCTGACACCAGCGCAGCTAAACGACGCAACAGTTTCAAGAGCAAGTTAGATATCGTGAAGGCAGACTAATATCTCGATATTAAAGTATTAGCGTTTCGCGGCATCGGCGTACCCACGGTGGGACAGAGTGGGGCTCTTGCCCCACACTTAACCCTGGCTTGAATAGTGAAACTATGTGTTGGTATGCATGCAGCTGGGCTTAAATATGAATAGGTGATGCCAACATTTTTGATCTCACTTTTTCTTCTGACAATCTCTTCAGCTTTTTTAGTTATCGAGGCAGGGGCTCTCATTTGGCTTTACTAAGAGTTTCCTTACTTTTGCCCCACTACTAAAAAAGTTATTTTTTCATTGATGTATAAATAGAAAATAATAATGTATTCTCAAAGTACCTATACTAGTCAGTTTAAAAAAAATTCTTTAGAAACGGTTATTTTTATTATTATTGATAGGCTCGCTCTTGACCACTATCTCCAAAATTCCACTTCTTCACGCATAATAAACGTATTACCAAAAAAAAACTGTGTGTACGGGATGTGCTCCATGTACCGATGACGCATCGCCGTACGTCTTGTAGTCTGATGACGGAACGGGCTAGGAGGAATCAGTTCATGCAATTCCATGGCACACTCCTCGAAATGTAAACCGATAAAATACCGACAGGCTGGCAACTGAGCACAGATGTTTAAGGCTAAGGCTATGGAGCCTAGACTCGACCAGTATCTCATTGCCGAGAAGTCTCTTGGCCCATTTTTCGATCGACTCAAGTGCATCCAGCTGATACTTGGCACAATTCAGGGAATATAAAAATGCTGAGATATTGTTATTAAATCACTAATTAGATTAGTTCTAGATAAAGAAAAGCATAAATTTTAATGTGATATTCAGGCCCGATTGCATTGCAAAGTACTATCCATCTATGTCCCACTGTGGGGCAGAGGCCTTCCTCTGCATTGTCCATACACAATCATCAATGTTTGGCACTAAACACATTCAGTGATTTACAGTGCAAGCGCATTTGTACATGAAAAACGACCATAACAATATAGCCTGTGCTTGATTCTCGACCGCAGTGTGGTCGCTGGCATGAATTAATATTTAAATGTAAATTTATAATGCCATTGTCAAGATGTAAAATAATAAAACACATTATTTTGAAATCACTTTATTTTATTCACTAACAGATTACGCATCTTACAAAGGAGTATTTACACGAACGAAAAATACTAAGTTCTAAGTTATTGTACTCAGGTAAATTAAGAAACGAAAATGACACCCTACTTATTATAATAAAGAGTTAAAGGAAAAGTCACCTTAAAATAAACGACTTAAGAGCTAATTAATATTGACTGCTTAAGTTAAGTGCAACAACTAGGCGATGATGGAGTACCTTATTAAGGTAGGTCATAGTACAAATTAAAAACTAAATTAAAATTATAATAATTATGTATCACGTATTCACGTCCTCATAGAACGAGATTTGTGCACAAAATACATTGTCTGTAGTTCTATTAAATGAACGAGCTATCATTATCATTGAATCTATTGAAACTCGTCAGAAATAATATTTTAAGGCTTGGCTTGATAATTTTATCAAAAATATATTGATAATCGTAAAAATAATGTTTGGACTGTTTATGTTTTTAAATGAATTCGTCGCCAGCAATCGAGAAGCCCTAACTGCAATGTTTAGTAGACATATTGAAGTATATTTTTTGTTATTTTATTTAATCTAAAACAAGTCCTTTTGTTATAAAAATGGACTTATTTTGGAGCAAATAAAGTCTTCAACAATCCAAAGTTACGTCCTGTATTAAAAACATATTTTCTTACATCTTTTAAATTCAAAGTGTTCAATATACCTACCAAACGAAAATATACATACACGCCTTAAAAAAAAAAATATTGTTTCACAATACGACCCCTCACATACAATAAATAAATACAAAAGGTATCGCATAGAACTCCAATACAATTAAAATTATGGGTTTTTTTATTTGAGAATTAAGATGATAAAGCAATATGAGACTTTTAATCGTTTGAATGCCGTAATTACCGAAACATTTTAAAAGACATTGTGTTTCGCATGGATCCGCGTTGCCGGCATTCAAGAGGTTAAACGTAACTCACGACTATGGTTATAACTTGAACTACACACAGTATACACCTCTGAAGGAATTGTGTGGCGATATTTCTTGGAGTTTTCACTGCGTCCCCGCCAAGGATCGCGGCGGCGAAATTCAGAGCTTTGCCCATTGTTTGGCACTTCATTTGGTTGCTATCCTGTTTTCATGTAGGATTCGTTTATCCTATTTATGTTTGTGCAGCACTCGCGCCGCCGCGCTTGTTCACTCGAGCTCGGCACTCAGTCCCTGGCGGTGAGACAGACAGACAACAACTATCCTGTGGCGGTCTTAGTAAACTTAAAGGTGATATTATGTACTATAACGTACTATGTAACGGTTATACGCTATCTACGGTTGAGGTAACTGAGGGGTCCAGGGAGGGCGTGATGACGTGTTTTCTGTATTCAGTCATTCGCCTGCTGACGGCATCAAACACTCTCAAGCCTCCCCCGGTTATCTCAGCCTCAGGCACTGTCTCGAATTAAGTGGTATGCTGGTAAGTGTGTCGGAGTTCTAAGCTGGATAATCCTACACAATTGCAAAGTTATTTTTTATTGCTGTTACAATGAATAATTATGATGACATTCTAAATGTATACGATAATTATCGAGACAGAATATTCTAGATAGCTAAACTAACCCGAAGGTTATTTGTAGCTCCGTTCACCATGCTATCTAGTAAATTATTTTCACTTCCATTTAAAGCTTTTGCTTAAGTTAGTTGGTAGATATTTCATAAGGAAAATTAACATAAAAAATGATAATTCTCTTGACAATTTATTAATAAAAGTTAAGGGTGATGCCGCAATTCAGTGCTGATAAGTTTACCTAAATAGCTACTCAACTTCTATGAAATTTGCTCATCTATAAGTGGCATCACCCTTAAATAAATCATCATGGGAGTTATCGTGAGATGTTACACTATAAACCTTGCCTCATTGGCACTAAGATAACTAGGAGCTACGAAACTTTATAGCTAACATACACTATGTATGTGTACAAACTATATACAAGGACACGAGAGTGTTTATGTATGAAATACTCGCTGCGATCTACTTATGCCTCCATACAGTTGTGTATCGCCATAGTCATAGAGCAATGGACCCGGGAGTTCCTTATCTGCTTGTCAAGTGATACGATCAGAAAAGAGAGACAAAGCGATCGTACGGCCGGTAGTTGTCACTATCTAAGATTCTGATTGGTTCACTTCACAGACCGCCAGTGTGTCCTTCGTTTATGCAACCTACAGAGAGACATATTGGCCGCACCGCCGCTTTTGTCTGCTTCTACAGTGGCCAATTTTGTGACGGTATTGCTTGGTCCATTCTCTATGTCCATGGGAAGTGTACAATATTGCACAATTTGTGAAGGTGATTTAGGGAGATATAAAAGGGACTTTTATGCCGAGACGCGAAATGTGATGGTTTGGGATATAATGACATTCAATATGAATGAATATTTCATAACTGATGGGCTGATGGTATCTGAAAATCGGTCAGTATAAAAGGAAATAGACCTCTGTATGGAGCATGTATTCTAGTTGTCGTAAAACTCTGAAGCCTCCTGTATTAAAGGTCATCAGAGAATAATAAAAGCTGTGATTATTTCGTGAGGAACTCCAACAAAGGATGAAAACAAAAATATATGTAGAAATTAAGTTTTAGTCTTGTGCATTCCTTCAATTACATGAGGCCACAACATGCTTTATGTAATGTCTTATAGAGAACAATATTATTATAATTGATACCTTATGAAAACGTACCTCAAGTACAACATTTTCAAAATATAGCAATGACTGCTTGGCTGTAAATACAGTAAACGAATTCTCAATCATATATGAAGTAATAAAATTACATATTTCAATCGAGGGATTCTTTTTTGTCTGTATTACAATGTATCGCTTGTCTGACTATTTTAAAAGCTACGGAAATCCAGTCCAACGAATTTTTTTATCAGTATGTGCAACTAACAGTCGGTATTCAAAGACTTAACATAAATGTAAGTAGGTATCTACTCCGTTCTACAGTTAAATACTTTACTTCTTAGCCGTAATGGCGTGATTATATGAGAATTACTTGCAATAAATGTTATATTAGTAGGTCCTAGTGGGATGAATATACAGAACCCCTATTTAATGTATAAATGTACTATAATTATTCAAGATTTCATAATATTATTTGATAATTAGGAACGATACAAGCAGAGTAAATACTTCCGATAGATAATGATTAACCAGTCTGTCATTCTAATTATAAATATAGGAAGGCTACTGATATATTTGTTTATTATGTATCCTACAAAAATATGTATTATAGTGTATATTAAATTGTATTACTTTAATAGTGCACGGTTTTATCGATAGTTCATGCTTTAACATTGTGTACCTTTGGTAAGACAAAAATTCTTAAAATATTCCAATGTGCTCTAAAAACATTGATTGAAAATTTAGTGGGAAAATTATCAATCAATCCGTTAAATAAACCAGTATGAAACGTGTAATCACGGACTTGTAAATTTTATGTCCCTTTTATAATCCATGGGGCAATAGCTAGTCTTATTAATAAAACGTGCGGAGTTGTGGTGGCCCAGTGGTAACGAACGCAACTTAAAAGTTGTAGGTCGTGGGTTGGAACCCAAGCAGGCGCTAAACTTTGTGTAAATTATTTCATCATCACTTCTCTCACGGTGAAGGAAAACATCGTGAGGAAACCGGCATGACTTAGAACCAAAAATTCGAAGACATCCACCAACCCGCACTGGGCCTGCGTGGTGGAATTCGGGCCAATCCCTCTCACAGGGAGGAGGCCTGCACGCACAACGGACCAAATGGGACTCTTAAGAGGTTCCATCTATCCTACTAAAACGTGCACTACCAAAGTAAATATAATTGCCCACTACAGTTTACATAGTTTTTGACCTAGTACATCGATCAGATTTTAGATGCATCAATTTACAACCTTGTAGCATGTGCATCTTCATGAAAGTCAGTTTTTTTCCTATAGTGATAAAGTTAAGTGTGTTAGTGAAGACTGGACCTTAACCAGTCAACACATAGCGTCTAAAATCCCTCATATGGTTTTCATTTGAGGTAACAGTCAATGAGAATTTGATGCGGTTTACAAAATCTAATTTTTCATCATGTTATTTGAGTATAGAAATGCAGGTCATACAGGGAGGCTGCGTTTGTGACCTGCATTCCTATGCTAACTTTTATTTTTATTGCCTCATGGGCCAGCCAGGTCGTGGCTTGTGATTCTAGCTTCGATTCCATCAACCTAGATATTTAACTGATAAAACACAATCATACATTCTGAAATTACAATCAAATTATAATAAAAGAAACCTCTTCAATCAGAATATAGACCATTTCAGTTTAAGCGAAAAGACAGAGGCCACCTCTTATTGGTGACCAATATTTATGTGGGATTATTGAAAATACTATTCTCACAGACTTTTTACTGTCGTTTAAATTCTCTCCTAAACATACAAAAACTTTCGTCTTGGCAAACCGCCATACATAAAACTGAAGTACTAAAATCAAATAAAAGCTTTTTTTAAACGTGAAGGTAGTCAATAAAGGTGCACTTCCGAGCAGAGCTGCTTTGCCACTGTCTCGGGCGAAGCATATTGCACGGTGCTTTAGACCTTCTTGCCGCGAATTTTCAGAGTCGCGGCGTCAATTTCGCGGAGCCGGTCTGCTCGGAAGTCTACCTTAGGTGTGGTCTAACCACCGCTGTCAGCTGGCGGCATGATTAGTGATTATAAACAAACGAACGACATTATACTCTAGATTAGTGGAAGATTGCAACGTTGAATACCGCGTGGTGAACGTACAATTCCGTTTGGCAGCGCTGCCGAGTCCACTCCATACTGCGTTGGCTGTAACAATTACAAAATTTGATATTACAAGATGTTAATACGGGTCATGAGCATATTGTTAACATAGTTTCTCGCAACACACAAACAAAATCCTGAAAAAAGTTTGCACTACTTAGTTTCAGGTGAACACAAGACTAGGTCTTATTCCGGGTGCTTCGTAAAGATAAAAAAATATCACAGAACGTAAATAGCTTATTACGCGGAAAACGGCTTTAGGGGCTCACATCAAAAATCTGCTGTAATGTGTACTTTTTTGTGTAGTTAATAAAGTTCAATATTGCATATAATTTTAAAAAAATGCACTCAGCTTCGTGTCTCTAGTGTGAACGGACCTTTTTAGTGAAAGAGAAACGAGGTGTCAAGATGGCGCCACCAGCACATACAATAAATAACCTGGGCTTGTGGAAGACATAGAAGTCGCACACGTACCTGTGGGTCACTAGACAGGGACCTCCTCTGCCTCCTTCTCCCGCTGCCGCACGGCCACGGCGGTCTCCACGAGCAGGTATAAACACTTGAACTTGTCGCGTTCGCCTTCACTGCTCACGTTGGCTGGTACCACCTGTGGAAACGTAAAATAAATAATTAAAAATTCGAACCGGGGATTTGGATGTATCAACAAGCTTTCGCAAAATAAAATAAATTACGTACAAACATGTTAACCTCTTGATCATCATCGCTTACCATCAGTTGAGATAGTGGTCAAGCCTGAGCCTAGCAATAATTAAAAAAAAGTGTTGGTACCTGTATGCGCCTGCGCAGTGGATGCGGCAGTTGGGGCAGGTGCGCCAGCTGCGGGTGCCAGCCGCCGCCCTCCCCGCCGGCGCCGCTGGCTGCCCCGGTGCTGGCGGCGCTAGCTCCGCTGGCACTCTCGCCACCTTCCTCCGACTCCGACGTGCGCACGGACACCACGCCCGCGCCGCGCCTGGGAATTAAACAAGCATTACATTTACTACAAGCATATTAGACGTCACTTACTCCTACAAATACACCGTTATAGTTCCCCGGCATGTAAGTTGGCAAGGTTTTGGTGTAGTGGGGATAAGTTCGCACATATTGCGCGAACGGAAAGTGGACGCTCGGCGATTGCTCAGTCGATCCTTGTGTCAACTGACCAAACAATCGCGCGCTCGGAACTTTCGACGCGCCTCACTTCACTACCAAAGAGACCTAAAAACGACTTCTGCGCATCTAACGACTCTTGCTAACTTACGTGCCGGGGATTATACAATATACATATTGGTCGTTTTAATCCCGTGGAGGGTTGAACCGGTGCATGAAACAGTATCGATTTGTAAAGATCAATCAATCCACCTAATATTTTCCTAATTATGCTGGGGTCAGCTTCACGTCTTAGATTCAGCTGAGTACCCGTGTTTTACATGGAGCGACTACCTATCTACGGTTTTAGACATTTATTTTCTAAAAGATTTACAAAATACAATATTATAACGTAAAAATAAATGAAGCCAACTGGCGTAGTGGGTTAAAGTCGTCACAATCTAAGAAGTCCGTTGACGTTTCTCATTTTATATGCCGCGACACGGGGTCTCATTGCTAACAAAGAAAAGTTGGTTCATATAAATCTCACTAGATGGCGCAATATGCACCTGTCTGTTATTGAATGTGTGTAAAATTAATATTTTCTGGAATTACAACATAAAAATTGTATGTTCTTGTTTAATCAACTCTCCTAAATACAAAATTATGGAATATTTGGCTCTTAATTCACATTTCAAAGATTATTTCAACGGATCACTTAAATTTGATGCCAGTAGATGGCGCATTTTTTAATTTCTGAGGCATTCCACTAGATAGTTAAAATTTGCATTGTAACACATTTTGGTGCAAAAAACACTGTAAAAACGAGCAAAAAAATACTATGAAACGAACCTTCACTGTATTTAAAGAAAAAAATATTCACGAACCTAATAAATCCTTTTACTTGCGAGTCGCTGCTAACACCATCTATCTATCACCGTGAAACAGAACCGAACGCGTTCGATGTACAAAAAAGTAACAAGATTAATCAGATGAAAAACGCTAGTTACGTCCGCACGGTTTCTTTGTATGGGATGAGGCATCTGTATGCTAGTATTATATTATCTGTGGCCGCGATAACTTTCTACGTAAGAAATTGAAAAATCAAATTCATAATTACTATTTAATAACTCACGAACATCAAAAACATCGTATGTACACTATAACAACGAGTATCATTCGCAAGCATCAAGTTCAATAGTTATTAAGTATTTTAGAGCTGACAACGGGCCTTTTATATTTTGACAACCATGACAAAAATACATTGGAATTTTTGTAAGAGTTTTAGTAAAAGAGTAGTTGTAGTAAAATGTTGTGTGATGCATCGCCACTGCGGGTAGGTGTGCATGAGCTGAGGGAAATAATATCTGACCTCCACAACCAACAAAAAGCAAGACGGGTGTCAGATCTCAGGCTTCTGACTACCCGTAACGACTGTCATAGATCTTCAAATGACAGCCGGGACCAATGGCTTAACGTGCTTGCCGAGGCACGGAGGAATCTCGGTCTGTTGAAATAGTTACCCATCCACGGAGCGACCTCGTCAAGCGTAGCTTAACCATGAAGATCGACCTCAATCACAAAAATATTCCAGACACCGGCTTTCCAAAACGAAAGTTATTTTGCAGTTTTTAGTGTTTTGATTTGGAAGTCTGTTTATTTTTTTGGGAAAATGTTTCAACTTCTTTCTTTTTAATACCCTATCACTAAAAAGTGAGTAAAGTCTGGTCTGGTATAGTAAGGTACTTAAAGGATTGAAAAAATACCTATAATAACTTACTTTATACCATTCCCCCTCTAAAAAGCTTATTTTATTCACTGAAAACAGCAATAAAAAAAAAATATTTAAAAATCAACCCTACAACCCGAATCTCTTCAAAGTTAGAGTGAACAGGAGTCTTCTGGGTAAGCTCACTCCATCGTCGACTTTGTCTCTGTCACCTCTGACCTAGACTAGAGTCAAGAGCAAACCCAACTCGAATAAAAAAAAAAAAATGCCGCCTGCTTACAAAGCGAACTAAAAAGCTGTAAACAAGAAAAAATCATGCTGTACAGTCGGAGGATACATATTCGTAAACTGGCTGACCCCCTGATCCTCCGACTCTTGGTAAAATTTTGGTCAAAAATCATGCTGTGCATGATTTTTTCTTGTTTACAACTTTTTAGTTCGCTTTTTAAGCAGGCGGGTTTTTGATTTTTAAATTAACTTTTTTATTTACAACTTTTTAGTTATCATTTTTTTTTCGTATGACATTTAAACATATAAGTAGTTTATATTTTTGTAATCTCCTCTAAAAACCCTTCATTTTGATACCCCACTCGATGGGTAGGAAAAAAAAAAATTGCAACCCCCACAATATGGCGTCCAAAATCCGCCATGTTCCTTTTTTTAACGGCACTTAGCTAAGAACACTTGGGCGGTCAAGACCTATCTAATGATGTCCTAATTATAAAAAATCCGCCAAGGAGTTTGAAAGATATGAGGTAATAAAGAATATTACATTCATACAAACATACAAGATACGCGCGAAAAACATAACCCTTTCCTTGCAGCCGGGTAAAAAGCACTTTTACTCACTGTAAGAGTTGCATAATATACTATTACACATTTGTGCTGTTTGTCACTAAGAAGTTAGGTTGTATGTTCCATATCTTGAAAATTGCTACACCGATTTTGATGAAACTTGCACTATGCCCTAAGTCACGGGGTCCCAGCGCTAACAAAGAAAATTTGGTTCAAATATGTCACTAGATGGCGAGATAAGCATCGATTCGCTATAGTATCAATACTAGAAAACTAACATTTTCTAGAATTGATCATAAAAATTGTGTTATATTTTAATCAGAATCAGAATCAGAATCAGAATTATCAACTCTCCTAAGCACAAATTTATGGAATATTGGTCTCTTAATTCACAATTATTTGAACAGATCATTTAAAATTGATTCCAATAGAAAGTGCTGTTTTGAATTTCTGAGGCAGGCCACTCGATTTTTTTATTTGTATTATAACACATTTAGTTACAATTAAACTATAAAAACGTGCAAAAAAAATACAATAAAACAAAAGGTCACTGTATTTAAAGAAAAAAATTGTCACAAACTGAGAAAACCCTTTTATTTGCAAGTAGCTGCTAACACCATGTATAGAATATCAACGTGGAACGGAACCGAACGCGATCGAAGTACTTATAAAAATAATCATCTTTATCAGACAAAAAACGCTAGTTACGTCGTCGGCACGGTTTCTTTGTATGGGACGAGACATCTGTATGCTAGTATTATATTAGAGACTCATTCCAACACAAAAAGAATGATCCCATAAGTCGTTTCGGCGAAATGCGTGGACAAACAAATAATAATATACTATGTTTGGCACACGTGTTTAGAAAAGCTCACATAGAATAAAATATGTGGATATTGTGCAGTTCTAACAATATTACATACGAGGGCTGTTTGATAAGTCCGTGACTTTTTTTATTTTCTTGCGTAGTAACTTTAAGGTTACACTAGTCGAAAATTCTTCCATACAAACGTAGTCTAGGTATTATTCCACTGTTTGACGATGTACGATCAAAATAAAAAGTGATATCAATTTGTCTCATCATTATCTAGCCCTGTATGGAAACGAAAAAGTATAAAAAGAAAATATTTGAAAGTTATGAGCGTCGAAAGTTCAACATTTCGACACTAATTTTAACGCATTTTTGGATGAAAATAAATACCATAAGATGACGGAAAATTGTAAAAAGGCCACCATACAGGGATAGATTAGTAGTTCAACAATGCAAATAATTTTATTTTGAACAGATAGATTTAGTCGTTTTTTCATGATATCTAGACTGCCAAAGGTCTGTTTATAAAATTTCGCGCGCTTGGTTTCTTTCTAAATCATTATCCATTTCGCTACACATTCGCAAAAGTGTGTATTCGTACGCGAACTAGCTTTCTACTGCTCATCACAGCATCTATCTCTTCCGCACGTGTTGTTGGTTGATATAAAATACATTTTTCAATACAGTTGTTAAACATGGCGTACTTTCAGAGGCTATAATTATGATTCGAAAGTTAAATCTTACGCATAGGCATCTTTCTGTTACGCGGTCGTGACTTTTGTTTACGAGCTCGATCATTATGTTTGCAGTTTAGTTTTAAATTTATAAGTCAATTTAAAAAAGTTTAGGAGCAAGGAGTTTTCAAACATAGAATAAAATGGGATAGATTTTCTAAGAGGAAAAATGAATGATTCCGTACGTTTTAGCATTGAATTCTCAAAAGTCTCATAAATGGTTGTTTAATATATTTAATTACCAGTTTTAATTTAATTATTTTTACATCAACATTTGTCAAAAATCGAATAGCCTGTATAGGCTGATATCGTTGTAAAAAAATAAGTCCAGTTGCAAAAACGCACCATAAGTCAATTTAAAAAAGTTTAGTAGCAAGGAGTTTTCATACATAGAATAAAATGGGATACGATTTTATACGAGGAAAAATTAATGATTCCGTACGTTTTAGCATTGAATTCTCAATTTTTTTTTTTAAAGTTGTTTAATTAACAGTTTTAAGTTAATTATTTTCACATTAACGTTTTTCAAAAATCGAATAGGCTGTATACGCTGTTTTCTTTGTAAAAAAATATGTCCAGTTGCAAAAACGCGCCATATTGAAAATTTTATAACAGAATAAACAAATCTAATTCTTTGATTTGTTTTTACTGTTTCGCACAACTGTATTGAAAAACGTCGTGTGATACACGGGTGTGTAGGTTATTGCAAACTCGTGTCATTAAAAACCCTCGCCTTCGGCTCGGGCTTGTTAATGACAGCTCGTTTGCAATGACCTACTTCCCACCCTTGTATCACAATGTACTATTTCAATACAGTTGTTAAACTTGGCGTACTTTCAGAGGCTATAATTATGATTCGAAAATTACATCTTTCGCACAGGCATCTTTCTATTACGCGGTCGTGACTTTTGTTTACGAGCTCGATCATTAGTTTTGCAGTTGAGTTTTAAATTTATAAGTCAACTAGCTGACCCGCGGGGCTTCAGCTGGCTACCCTGCCTATCCAGTCTACCCTGCCTACACTGCCTACCCTGCCTCTACCTACTCTACCTGCTCTACCTACTCTCTACCTACTCTACCTGCTCTACCTACTCTACCTACTTTACCTACTCTGCCCACTCAACCTACTTCACCTACTCTACATACTCTTCCTACTCTTCCTACTCTACCTACTTTACCTACTCTGCCCACTCAACCTTCTTCACCTACTCTAACTACTCTACCTACTCTTCCTACTCTACCTACTCTACTTACTCTACCTACTCTACCTACTCTACCTACTCTACCTACTCTACATACTCTTCCTACTCTACCTACTTTACCTACTCAGCCCACTCAACCTTCTTCACCTACTCTACCTACTCTAACTACTCTACCTACTCTTCCTACTCTACCTACTCTACTTACTCTACCTATTCTACCTACTCTACCTACTTCGCCTACTCTTCCTACTTTACCTACTCTACCTGCTCTACCTACTCTACCTACTCTACCTACTTTACCTACTCTGCCCACTCAACCTACTTCACCTACTCTACCTACTCTTCCTACTCTACCTGCTCTACCTACTCTACCTGCTCTACCTACTCTACCTACTCTACCTACTCTACCTACTCTACCTACTCTACCTACTCTACCTACTCTACCTACTCTACCTACCCTACCTACTAATAATTTTCTATCTATCATCAATAGTTTTCTCAGCGCACGCCAATGAATGAATTTTATAGGCAACATTTTGCTACCTTGTTTTCTTTGTAAAAAAAATATGTCCAGTTGCAAAAACGCGCCATTTTCTGAAAATGTTATTTTTTGTGAATAAACAAATCTAATTCTTTGATTTGTTTTTACTATTTCCAACAACTGTATTGAAAAACGTCGTGTGATACACGGGTGTGTAGGTTATTGCAAACTCGTGTCATTAAAAACCCTCGCCTTCGGCTCGGGCTTGTTAATAACAGCTCGTTTGCAATTACCTACTTTCCACCCTTGTATCACAATGTACTATTAACCCCGCGCACAAAATAGTTCGTGCCGTCGACTGTACAGTGTACCCTTAATGGTAACACTACTTCTGTCAACTATCATATTTTAATGGGCTTCTGTTAAATATGAGCAAGCTACGTAATTGGGTTTGTGTTTGCCAGCTATTTAAAGGAGGCAACCGCGGGAATTTTCACGTAAATGACAAAATGAGAATTTCATGACGTTGATTAAGCATTATTTTTTTCGAAAAAAAAAAAAACCATCATCGAAACCAAGAAAATGCTTCATAAACATTACGGGGACCCTGCACCATCAATTTCACTGGTTAAGTAAGAAGTGGTTTACTTAGGTCCGTTGAGCTCGTATCAGCACAAATGTCGCCGAACGTTCAAGTCGCCCAAAAGAGGTCGTCACGCCAGAAATCGTCGATAAAATCCATGGAATGATATTGGACTATAGGAGAATGAAAGTGCGTGAGGTGGCTGAGGCTGCAGGCATTTCAACTGCGCGGGTACATCACATTTTACGTAAATATTTGGACATGAAAAAGCTATCCGCAAAATAGGTGCCGCGATTGCTCACACTCGACTATAAGCGCAACCGTGTGACAATTAAGTGTTTGGGGATGTTTACCCGTAATTTGAACGAGTTTTTGCGCAGTTTCGTAACCGTGGACGAAACATGGATCCAAGAGAACAAGGAACAATCACGACAGTGAGTTTCTACGAGTGATCGTGCACCAAAGAAGGCAAAATTGGGTCTATCGGCCAATAAGGACATGACCACAGTTTTCTCAGATGCACGCGGTGTGATTGATATCGACTATCTCTAAAAGGGTAAAACAATTACCAGCGAATATTATTCAGAGCTTTGGACAGATTTGATATTGATTTGAAGCAAAAACTACCACATTTGGTGAAGAAAAAGTGCTGTTGCTGTTCCATCAAGACAATGCACGGGTGCATACGTGTGTAGTCACCATGGCAAACATTCATAAATTAGACTACAAACTGATACCTTATGCAGCATTTTTACCAGATTAGGCCCCCTGTGACTATTTCCTGTTTCCAAACCTGAAGAAGGTAGAAGATTTGGCTCTAATGAAAAGGTCATCACTAAAACAAACGCCTATTTTGAGGGCCTTTATAAAACCTATTATTTTAAAAGGACAATTTTTTTTTAATGGTGGATTAAATGAATTGAGCTAAAGAAGACTGTGTTGGGTAATAAAAAGCTTTTAAGCCGAACATATTTTTACAATGCATGTCCTCGAAAAGAGCGTTTTCCAAGCAGCTAAACTGTGCGGAAAGAGTCACTTTTTTTACTAGTGATTTTTACTTTCCTGGACCTTGTTTAATTTTTAACTCCAACGTCAGCCCGCCGCATAAAGTTTTTATTATTTGAAAAAAGTTAAAAAAATATGTTAAGTACAGAATATCATTCATATAAAAGGTAAAACAAAACTAATACTTCATTTAAGGCGTTTTTAATTACTCTAGATTTAGATTTTGATCAATAAATCAATTTTAAATATTCATTAAATATGTTTGGCAGAATGAATATTTTGCTCGTGCCTTTTTGCATTACGACGTGACAGCTATTTGCACATACGCAGTAGATATGCCCGAGGAACTATGAACTATTAGTTAATATGTGGATATGCTGAGCGCCCTTGAGTAAGCGCCATTTTATTAATTTCTCGCTTGGTTCAGATATTTTTTTTTATTTCCTCGCGCAATGCATAGTAAAATGTTGTATGATACACGTGCGTAAGATGATTTCCGACTCGTGTCGATTTATCCACTCATCGGAAACCACCTACTTTCCGCACTTGTAGCCTAAATAACTATTTTTTTATCTATTTTTTTTTTTCCAAAAAGTCACGGACTTATCAAACTGCTCTCGTAAGTATCGGATAGATTACCTTCTTGTTTTTGAAGTCGGTAAAAAGTGCAAAAATAACCTTCGTTTCGGATGTCGGTGTTGCAAAATTATAAAATAAGCGATACCAAAGACACCGATTTACGAAACCGGACCGACCCTCCACGGGATTAAAACGATCAAAATGTAAAGGTGTATATTGCGCAATAACATTTAAGTTTCCTCAACCTTGTCTTCCAACGTTCAATACTACTCCTTTATTTTTTAGCGTGGAGAAATGCTCATGCATACTGCGCTACCACGGGGAAATAGCGCAGTTATGTGGGACTAACCCACTAAAACTCCACAGTGTCCTCCTGTGCTGCTGGCGGGAACACGGGCACGCGTTAGCATTCACCGCGAACCCGCCGCGGCTGTCCGTCACCGGACCCTCCCCTGGGGAGTACCCCCATCACCGGCGCACCAGAACACACTGTGCGCCGTGACCACATCAGGGACCAAACCAGCACATGGGTGCCAGACGACCCCGTGTTTGTCACACTTGGTCCCTTGTGACGGGTCAAGGTCAATGGCCCGCCACCTACCATTTTTCGGCCGCAGGGGATAGGGAGAGCGGCCAACGCTATACCGACACTTCTCCTCCCCTACGGCCCCATCACGTCCGCCATCAGACGGTGGCGAACCCGTCTCAGGCCGCGGAAGGAAGGGAGAGCGGCGCACCGCAATACCGGCACTCCTCTCCCGCCGCGGCCTCCTACGCTCAGCCGTGATATCGTATGGGTTTGGGAGACCCCATAAGACATCGCGGCTCGCCTCAGTTGCGATGTCACCCAGGCAGCACCGAAACCTACATGTTGGCCGCTACGTCGTCGGCTTAAAGGCAAAAGCCCTGGCGAGCGGCCCCTCCTCCTTCGCTTCACGCGGGGGGGGTCAATACTACCCCTGGACGTTCGAAAGTACGTTCACATGGACGCAGTGCAATGCATTAGCAACCTGCCTGATGGCTCGAAAGTAAGTTACATGGACGCAATGCAATGCAATTATACCGGGCTGCACTTGAAATTTCCTTAGTAAATACGTGCGCGATATAGCCTATCAACACAATAGGATATTTTACTCTTTATGAGAAAAATCTATAAATATATTATTGAGATAGTTGGCAAAAGTTAGGAAACTCGATAAGTTGAAGGCGTTTCAGTGGCAGACTAAACCTGTCGGAGGCAAGGGGCTGCAGATCCAAATGGTCAACCCACTCCGCTACTACCGTAGCCGCTGCGATCGAAGCGTTTTAACTAAAACTCATAACCGACGCGTATCACACGGCGCTTAAGACGTTTTTATGCGAATAATAGCCAGTGCTGCCGAAGCTGCTCTGTTCGGCAGTGAAGCTTCATCATCATCAGCCTATTAATGTTCCCACTGCTGGGATACAGTCCTCCTCTCTGTGAGAAAAATAATGAGATTCCAGCACGCATGTCATCAAATTCTTGATTTTAGGATACGCTGGTTTCCTCACGATGTTTTCCTTCACTGTTTTTAGAGCAGTGGTGATGAAATAATTTACACATAGTAAAGCGACTACCTGGGTTCGAACCCACGACCTACGACACGTAAGTAATACCACTGAGCCAATCCACATAAGTGACGCTTAAGGGTTACAATTTCAAACGCCAATCGTGAGCACGAAAAATGTGAGTCGCATCACTTGCAACAAAAGGCCTCAGAAACCAACCCTCTAGCAGCGGGGTGTAGTTCCCGGTCCTCCGGTCCGTACCGTATGACGGACTGCCACACCGAGGGGTCGTATTTGACTTCCTCCTCGGAGACAGCGCTGGATGAGTATCCTTCCTCTCCGTCCGCTATCTCGTCGCCGTCACTTCTGTAGACTAGGAGGCCGTCGGTGTACTCTTGTTCTGCGCTGCGGTCGACGTCACCATCATTCTGTGGAGAATAGTATATTTTTGTATGAGTGGGTGGAGTATGTTATTGAAGTCGATGCGGGCTTTATGCGCAAAATGGTCGACTTTTAACCCTCGACGGAAAAAAGGGGAAAAAAGGACGGAAAATAAGTTTGAAGTATGGTGTGGTGTGTCGGTGGTGGTGTGGCTCATAAACGGATGAACCGATTATGTTTTAGTTTTAGCTGATTGTTAAGTTATGCGCATTTGACCTTTGAATCGGAGTAATTTCGCAAGATATCATGTTATATCAGTACGTGTTTCGATGGATTGTCGACATGTCTACTACTAGATAAATATGTAGTTTGAAAGCATGAATTATTAAGCCTCAAGTGTTTTAAAAATTTAATTGAACATGTAAAACACTAGCGATTAAACAAATAATTTCAAAAAACAATTAATGGCTTTACAGCAGGGCCTGCGGATTTCTCCTCATGCACCGTGTACACGATCTTATATGTCAATTTCTATACTAATAAATTGTAGTTCTTAAAACTAAAAAACACGCTTTAATGGTAAGGATAATGGGACAAACTGTTTAAATTATTGCATTGTCATCGGTCCTTGATAAGTGTGCAAAGTTTCAAATCAATCCAACGTTTTGAAGTGGGTGAAAATCACGTTCAAAGATTCCGTTACATTGATACATTGATACATAGATACATACATACCAAGCTAATAAAAGCGTGTTAAAAAGAGAGTAAATCCTTTAGGGCGGTTACGCAATACACGTCCGTGTCCGTGATTTGAGTTCCGAGTTCAAAATGTTCTGAATTATAACAGATTATGACTGATAGAGTTCAGATGTAGTGTGTAAGCTAATATAAAAATGAATCGCTAAATGTGTTGCTAAGCGCAAATCTCGAGAACCACTGAACAGATTTCGCTAATTATTTTTTTGCTGTGTTTGTTATTGTTAGGAGAAGGTTCTTACGAAGAGAAAAATTGCCTGAAGAAGTCTAAAAACAACACTTTTCTATACTCCCATACAAACGATTCGTAATAATACTTAAAAGTCAATTTGAACTTTAATACCATACCATAAAGTTTAAGGTTGGTGGAGAGGTTCCGGGAAGGCAAAACAATTGAGTGACGTGACGTTATCGTATAAATATTAATGTCAATATTTGTCCATACTCAAAAACATATTGGTTGGGTAGGGTAGGGCAGGTAGGGTAGGGTAGGGTATGTAGGGTAGGGTAGAGTAGATGAATGTTTGGTGTTTTTATGGCAAAACAAAATTTGCCGGGTCAACTAGTAATATAGTTCTTATGTATTACCTCAACTTCAACGCCGTCCCAGGAGGCGACGACGACGCCGGCCGTGTTGGCGTTGCCGCCGGACGTGCCGGGCTGCTTGCGCCCGCGCCGCGAGATGGTGTAGTGCAGCGGGTCGTGGCCCTCGCGACGGATCATCTCCGGCAGGATGCGCCGGCGCGCGTTTATGAACCAGTTGCATACCTATGTAGAAAAGATTTGCGTTAATTGATTGATTTGCTTTCTGTCTGTAACTTTATCAGTGAATGAATTTATGTCATTGGATCATTAATTTAATAACACAAATAAACAACTAATTAAAATATTAGTTTAGAAGTTTCAGACATGATTTTCAACCATCTGATAACTTTTAACACAAGAGTTAAAACCTATTTTTTAAAAGGTTTTATTTAGCTTACTCTGTTTTATGAGTCAAATTTAGTATTTTAGTCTGTTATCCAAGTTGAAAAACAGCAGAAGGTTGAACAGAGTAACTCTTAGTTGAAAGTTAAAACAAAAGTCGATTCAAACTTAATTACGGCTATGACCACTCCGCTAGTCGCTGCGCACTTCAAAACCGTCATTAAGATTGAATCTACCTTTACGAACAGCTATAGAAAAACAAACCTGCAAAACAGTCAAATTGGCTTCCTGACTGAGCGCAATCTTCTCGGCATCATTAGGGTACGCATTATACCGGTGGTCGTACAGCCACTTCTTCAGTATCTTCACGGAGTGCTTGGCCAAGTTGCCGCGGCGTTTGCGGATAGATACGATGCCAGGTGGAGGGTTGGGCATACCCCCGTGCACCAGGCTGACCCGGCGAGACCTGTCGGCTTCCCCATCTGTGCCACTCTCGTTGTCGTCTGTTGACGATGTCGACGGGAAACGGTCACGTGCTGCAAACAAATACCTAATTCTGTTTAAAAATATGTTCATTGCACTTTGAAAATTTTAGCGGTATCAGTCAGGAACTATTGAGTTTTAAACAATTAGCCAGGAGCTATTTTGTAGTTCTTGAAGATGTTAACTGCAATTAATACTACAGAGTAAGACAGTAATGGCAATGTTTTTAAAACTTTTCCACTAGGAATTTCTTCTGTATCGTATGAGCGTTTACAAACATTTAAACTCACATACAAAAACAGCCAGACCAGGAACAACTATCTGTAGACCATACAAATATTTGTTCCGTGTGGGAATCGAACCCGCGGCACGCAGCGCAGCAGTCAATCGCTCAACCACTGCGCGAACTGTGGCGTCAATATAATAGTTTACTAGTTATAGTTAAAAGGTCTCAATGAGATGGGTTTTTTTTAACTAACGTAGGTAACATTCCAATGTAATTAATTACCTAATTCCTTGCGATGTAGAAAATACATCATGCTTGATCAAATTACTGGAGTATTAGCCCAAGGTGTAATGATTTATCGATGTAAATTAAATGATCTAAACTTTGCTCATTTCATGGATTTCATTAAAGATGATGATGGTAGTGCTAAAACATAAATAAAATTCAACTTAACACCCTAGTGTTATAATTGGAAAGTAGTTCACAATTTTGCATAACGTACCAGTACGTTATGCAAAATTGCAACTATTATTTTTCAAAGGACTTGGTCTAGTACACTGCTTACTCCCTTCAAGACTAAAAGCGTCATAATATCATGTTCAATTCAACTTTCGAATACCTAAATATGTAAAAATCACGTCGTATGAGTTTTGAAAACACGCGTGACCCGGTTCTATTGTCAACTCATGACTTTGGTAAATTATTTACATGTGTCATAGCTAGGGTTGCCCATTGGCAGAATTGGCTAAATGTTCGAAGGATTTGAGAAAGGGAAATTAAAATAAAATAGGCTTCACCGACAATTGAACTGTAGTTTTTAGGGTTCCGTACCCATAGGGTAAAAACGGAAACCTTTTTTTACTAAGACTCTGCGGTCCGTCTGCCTGTCTGTCTGTCACCAGGCTGTATCTCATGAACCGTGATAGCTAGACAGTTGAAATTTTCACAGATGTATTTCTGTTGGCGCTATAACAATAAATACTAAAAACGTAATAAAATAAATATTTAAGTGGGGCTCCCATACAACAAACGTGATTTTTGTGCCGTATTTTGCGATAATGGTACGGAACCCTTCGTGCGCGAGTCCGTTTTGCACTTGGCCGGTTTTAACAGGACTTTACCACCAAAATGGAAAATGGTACATTGGTACCGGTGAAGTAGGTGAAACTGACATTTTATCTAAAGGTCCGACCGCACTAGGCGTAACTAAGCGACGCGACAAAATATATTTTGTATGTAATTGTATGCGATAAAGTGTCGCGTCGCTCTGCTGACGCGTAATACGGTCTGACCTTTACCTTGTAGAAGCTTGTGAGTCAGTTCACAAGCTTCTTTTTTTAAGCTTACCATTGGTCGCAAGCGGTACTAATTCCCACTCTAGCGTAGTATTTATTTTTCGACTAGCTTCTGCCAGCGGCTTAGCCCGCGTGAATGTCGAAAATTATCCCAAAGGAACATATTCCCGGGATAAAAAGTCCTATGTGCTATTCCAGACTATAATCTATCTCTGCGCCAAATTTCATCCAGAACCGTCGAGCCCTTTGAGCGTGAAGGAGTCACAAACATACAAACACACACACACACACACTCACAAACTTTCGCCTTTATAATGTTAGTGTGATGTGAATGTATAGTTCTCGCCAAACTTCTTGACCGCCCTGAAGTTGGCTACAATGGTTGCGCAGTACTGTAGTAAATCTCATACAAAAACAGCACCGCGCCGTGCTTTGCGCATCGGAAAGCCAACTTCAGGGCGGTCAAGAAGTTTGGCGAGAGCTATAACTCTGGCTGTATGTTACGTCTCAACGGCTGAACGAATTTATATGAAACTTGGCATATGACCAGAACCTGGATTATAACATAGGACTTTTCATATCGGTATAATGTGCCCTTGGGATAACAAAACACTTATAACACTCGCAAAGCCGCGGGCAGAAGCTAGAATCTATAAAAAATTATTTGTTTGTTTGGCAGCCCTGATCATAACGAATAGTCAACATTTGTTTAGTGAATACGTGTGTCGCATACGTTTGTTTGCTCGGCAATTTTAATAACGATGATTTACATTCTTTTGTAACTATGTATTATGGTAACGGGAATATGTTCCTGAAGATTTTTCTGTTTTAGGAGCGAAAGAGCAAACGAATGTAGAACATATTTTTTTTAATAACATTATTTTGTAAATTGGTTAAAAGAAACACTTTTACACGTTAATCATTTTGGCAATTTAAACTCGATGAGGCTGGTGTTTCTTAGCTGAATACTCTGAGAAGAGTCACCGGAACTAACTCAGAGATCAATTTAATTTTAAAGTTCATACAATTAATCTTTCTTTTTCGTGTGAAGATGTGGCCACTTCTGGTGTCAGAGTTAAATAAGCCGCTCTGGGAACTCCACAGGCCTCTGACTTGGCTATTTCAGACTTACATTAATTGAATTCGGCAAGGCAAAGCTTACCGCCATCAATCGATTAACCACTTAGACGGAAATCCGCTACGCGTCTTACATTTCATGTTATTGATCGATTGATGGCATCAAAACTCTTTGCCTTGCCGAATTCACTTACGCAATTAGGCCGATGTTTTCCTTCACCGTTGCCTGTGATGTCCAAGATAAACTTAGAAAGTATGAATTTAAAAAAGTCACATTGGTACTTGCCCGGATTTGAACCCACGACCTCGAGCACGAGAAACGAGGTCTTAGCCACTGGGCTACCACGACATACAATTAAAGCGCAACAAAAGAATCCACAATTGCATCTCTAATGGCGCCAAGTGGGATAAATTAAGATTTTCTTGTCTGCCTCTAAAACCGAAACATATAGTTCATGTTTCGGTTTTAGAGGCAGACAAGAAAAACTAAAGTATTTCAAAACATATCACGTCAAATAGACCTAATAACGTACACGATAAATATTTCTCACTAGAATTTCCTCCAAGGGCATTCGAGCAAATTTTCTTTGGGTGTCATCTCTAAGTGTATTGCGTTACGTTAGGAGGCGGAAGTAGCCGGGGACCCGAAGGGAAGGGCCCCGGGGTGCGATCGATGCGGGTGAACGTCCGCGGGGGTGACGCAATACGTCCAAGGACATCCGTATTTACCGACAACAGGACCTGACATTCACTTGTTTGGTCAAAGTATAGGGATCTTGTGAAGGCGCGACGCCATTTGAATTGTGTCGATAGGCGATATCGTACAAGAAAGAATAAGTCAACAGTGGATGAACATACGGAGTAGGTAAAAAATCGTGGATCGTTTTGTTTGATCCACGATTTTTACCTACCCCGTATATATATATAAATAGGTTGATAGTTGAGATTATTTGCAGTAGGTCCTAAAGCACCAATTTTTTTTACTGGAAGTCGCCCTAACTGTCGCCCTGTTAGCATAGTTTGTTGCACGATGTTTTTCCCATCTATACTTCTATATCTATACTAATATTATAAAGAGGAAAGATTTGTATTTTTGTATGTAACGAATAAAGTTAAAAACTACTGGACCGATTTCAAAAATACTTTCACCGTTGGGAAGCTTCACTATCCCCGGGTGACATAGGCTACTTTTTATTCATGCATTCCCACGGGAACGTGAACTACGCTGATGAAACCGCGAGGCGACCGCTAGTCTCGTATAATAAAGTAGGTTACTTCTAGGCAAGCGTGCTTCACCGTCGACCACATCATCGCTTACCATCAGGTGAGAATTGAGATAGTGGTCAAGCGCAAGCCTATCAATAATAATAAAAAAGTATTGTCTATGAAAATTTCAAGTGCGAATTTGTTAAATTGCATCGTATTGCTTCCACGTGAACGTCCAATTTACCTTGACAATAATCATCCATTATAAATTGTTACAAATCGAATCGCATCAGGAAAGGCTCTCAGGGTCTTAAATTATTCGGTTCATAGATTTAGCGTCAAAAGGTAACAGACAGACAGGCAGAGTTACTTTCACAATTATTATTAATTTATTATTATAGGATTATTGTTATTTGGTTTATCATCACAATATTTGAATACCAACAAGTCAGTTCGCGTTTTATTTATGTGTATTTCAACATGAAGTTCGCAATGATAAAATTAAAAGTTTTGTAATTGTTTTGGCCACATGTAGGGCACGATTTCTAAACCCTCATGAACCCTATCGCTGTTTGTAAACAAACAGGTTTTATTATAACTCGTTCTTGACTCCTAAGGCATAGCACGCATAGCGATTTTTATTAGCGCGAATTAAATTCTAGTACTAACTACAAAGTATTGTAGTATTATTGCCGCGCTATTTTTTTTACCGCAATGCTGCACGCTTCATATAATTGCATAGGTTGCAGAATGAGTGAGAAAAATTCTCGCGATTAAAAATCGCAGTGCGTGCTAAGCCTAAGGCTTAGGCTTAGCACGCACTATCATATATCGAGCGGATTTAATTAACGCGAATTTTTGTCAGCGTACTAAATCATAATTATCTAACACGCACTGCAAATAAAAATCGGCGCGATTTTTGTCTCTTTCTACCTGTTCACAGAGCTTAAAATATTCGCGCGCGCGCTGCGTTGCGGTGGATTCTGTGGCAAAACACGGCTTTCCGGTATTATCTCCGCGCGATTTTTATACCGCAATGTATACAGCTTCATACAACCTCCATGTGTCGTAAAATTTGCGGAAAAAAAATCGTGTGAATAAAAACAGCCGTGCGTGCTAATCCTAATAGAAATATATCAATGAATACTTGGCTGATAGGCATAGTATTTTCGTATCACCGCAATCACTGATACCGGCAGATTACCTCATTTGAGTTTCGTGGGGACCAATTAGCGTTAGCGCGACGAATACTCACAAGTCACAAAACTTTTGTGGGATCAGTATAGCGGTTTCTCATCATAATATTCTACTATAACATTGCCCAGTTTTTAAGTCGTAAAATAGAATGGTCTTAGAAGACACAAATCTAGAAAAACTGCCTTACAAGTAACAAACAACGCAAGCAACGGTCGGTTAAAATGGACGTAGTAAATTAGCACAGCCAGACAAAGCGATGTTCTCGTGCGCCCGTCATTGTTCAGCTTGTATTGTTTTGCAAGTGGAGATACAGGACACAATGTGTCGTACGCCCTAGGTGTTTTGTTCACCGATACCGCACGAGTTTGGAACTATGAATGACGAGTGTACGTAGACGTAAGTACAGCTAACCTTGACTCGTAGGGGAGACGGAGACCGGTGCGGAAATCAAGAAACCAAGGCGATGTCGAGGTCTGAACTCCAGGAGAAGAAAAGCCCAGTCTTCTTCTTCAATCATTAAAATTTGTTTGACCCAAATCTTTGGCAATTCCATGGCATCTTCTGTAGAGTATGGTTTTCGACACGGCTCCACATGTACATCTACCTACTTGGGTAAAGACAGCTGCAGAGAAACTACTTCACCCCCTAGAAGTGTATAGATGCACTTCTAGGGGGTGAAGTTTCTCTGCAGCTGTCTGTACCATGATGCTATTCTGTCAAGGTAGCCCCGTTTTGCGAGGTTGGAGTTACACCTGTCTACTTGGGTTCTCAGGCGTTTCAGAGACTTCCGGTCTTCTTGAAACTCGAGTCTAATTGATCTCTTATGGTAAGGCATTCAATAGCACATGATATAGAAACCAAGTCAAGATAAGTATTGAAAAGATTGTTTGCAAATAATCGGGTTAATCAAATCACAATGGCAGGAAGCAAAATTTCGATTAGAGTTCGATGAACGATACGTTCGCGTTTACACAGAATTACACTGTGTTTGCGTAACGTTCTCATCCGTGACAGTATGACTGCGACTGTAGATTGACAACAATTTGTTAATTAAAGGATCTTTAATATTAGGTTCTAAGAGAACATAAATAGAGATAGTTGGATTCTTTTATAGAAAGGTATAGTAAATTGCATCATGAAGATCTAGAACACGTGCTCCTTTCGCCAAAACACGAATTGGACGAATCACGGTGTTATTAACACACAAGCCCTTAGCCTGTTATTTATTTAAAAAAAAAACTGTTTACGTACTAGCCTACTAGGTACTATTTACAGTTCCAGATAAACAGTTTTACCCACAATAGCTATAGAAATGACTGAAAGAATAGACCAGGAGTTGACATCAAAACCGGAACACAATCTCAACATCTGCGCGGGACAGCCGCCAAGATAAGAGACTGACATTACAGAGCCGCTTTACGGGCCGTTGCGGCAACTGCAGCGAGGTAATGCAATATCTTGTTTGTTGTCATGTGTTGCAATAATTGTTTAAGTTAAACAAGTGCTAGCTCCGCGGCTATTAAGACGACGACTAACGCCAACGACCTTGAAGGAACAAAACGCGCACTCGTTTCACACCCGCGCGACCCAAAATTTAGTAGTTTTTTGTACTTTCCTTATTATTCTATGACTTTAAAAAAAAAAGCCTCAGATCAAAATGTAGATAATTAAATTATCTTTGATATGGTGTTGATTTCATTAAAATACGCCCAGCGGTTTTGGTGTGATTGTCGTATTTTTGTCCGTTTTAGATGTAACTTTACAAATTAATTACACTATGTTATACAAATAAAACTCAAAATTTGCTTAGATCAAATTATTAAGAAAATAGTCTAATATAACATATATTTTTTTCAATGAATTACGACTAGCCGTTTAGACGTGATTCTCATTTTAAAATCAGCTACTCAAGAGTATCTGCGCCTTAAGTTAACAGCCCTTCTGATTAATTTGGGATAAGTTAAGGCAGGGCTATTTAGTCTAGATTCAGCGATTAATTGTGAAATTGGTATTTTCTATTTGACTTCATAAGAGTTAAAAAAAACCCGGCCAAGTGCGAGTCGGATTCGCGCACGAAGGGTTCCGTACCATTATCACAAAAAACAGCAAAAAGATCACGTTTGTTATATGGCAGAATTTTATTCCGTTTTTAGTAGGTATTTGTTGATATAGCGGCAACAGAAATACATCATCTGTGAAAATTTCAACTGTCTAGCTATCACGGTTCATGAGATACAGCCTGGTGACAGACAGACAGAAGGACAGTTGAGTCTTAGTTCCCTTTGGGTACGGAACCCTAAAAACATGTTTTAACGTCTAGCATTACCTGTATCAACCGAGTCAAAATCACGCATACGTCAAGGCACAACAAAATAGGCAGAACATCCTGTCTAGTACTATAGGAAGATAACCAGATCAGAAACCAGATTAAACGAAGTTTATTAAAGTAGGTATGCACCTAAAATACAATGGGATGTCTTGTGATTTCATTCTATACCTACTAATATTATAAAGCTGGAGAGCTTGTTTGTTTGTTTGAACGCGCCAATCTCAGGAACTACTGGTTGGAATTGAAAAATAATTTTTGTGTTGGATAATCCATTTATCGAGGGAGGTTATCTATACTTAATAATATTATAAAGAGGTAAAATTTGTAACTTTGTATGTAGGTGGTAATCTCTGGAACTAATAATCCAATTCAAAATTTTTTTTCTCTGGTAGAAAGCTACATTATTCCTGAGTGCTATAGGCTATATAACATCACGCTACGACCAATAGGAGCGGAGCATAAATGAAAAATGTTGCAAAAACGGGCAAGAATATTACTTTTTGAGGGCTTCCGTTGCGTGCGCTACGTAAACGGTTTCAATTATACAATCATGTATGTAGGGTAGGTACGTAGCCAGTTGACGGGAGCGAAGCCGCGTGGGACAGCTAGTAGGCTATATAACATCACGCTACGACCAATAGGAGCGGAGCATAAATGAAAATTGTTGCAAAAACGGGCAAAATATTCCTATTTAAGTAAGAGCTTTCGTTGCGTGCGCTGTGTAAGCGGCTGAACTTACGAAACATTCATGTATGTAGGGTAGGGTCAGTTGACGGGAGCGAAGCCGCGTGGGGCAGCTAGTACCATATAAAACGCTAAACTATTGACCTGAATAACGCCAAATGATAATCCGATACGAGTGTATTGCAATTTCACAAGACCGCGACGTAGGAATGATTGATGGCTCGCGTAATAAAAATGGGTGAGCAGGATCCGTGAAGCAATCCATAATAATACGACGTTGATGGAAGAGTTCTAAGTTACATATCATACATAAACTCACGCCTTTTTTCCAGGGGGGTATGCAGAAACTTAGCCATAAGCGTAAATTAGCCTTTCAACTAATTAATTTATTAATCAAAACTGTACAGTTGTGTACTATCGATAGATGGCATAATTTTACACAGTACGAAAAGCAATGTAAAATAAAATCTTGTGAATATGTAGTTGGTGTTCCTAACAATGACACTAATATTATAACGGCGCAAGTTCGTGTGTGTGTGTGTATTTGTATGTTTGTTATTCTTTCACGCAAAAACTACAGAACGTATCTGGATGAAATTTGGCACAGAGATAGATTACAGTCAGGAATAGCACATAGGATACTTTTTATTCTGGGAATAGGTTGCCTCGGGATAATTTTCGACTTTCACGCGGGCGAAACCGTTGGCAGAAACTAGTAAATAAATTAATTACAGAATGCCACCTGCTACAATGCTTTATTTATTTATTTAAACTTTATGTACAATGGTGATACATAGGCGGACTTAATGCAGCAAGGCATTCTCTACCAGTCAACCTTTGGGTTAAAAAAGAACACAACAGTGGTAGGGGTACAAAAAATATATATATGAACAATAATTAAGGCGGATATTAATAAACTATCTAACTCCTTTTTGCTTTCATACTCCTTCTGCTATAGCTACGTATTGTTTGTCCAGAATGTTGGAATTATTAATTTATTCATTCATTCACACTTCATCAACAGCCTTTTAATGTACCACTGCTGGGAAACAGGCCTGTGAGAGAGGGACATTCACACATACAATAATAATAATTGGGAACTTTTCACATATAGGTAGCTATAGGTACATATAGGTAACATGAAAGCTAATAAAAATCAATCACCTATGTACCTGTTATCTGTTCCTTCTTCTTGTCTGTTTATTAAAGTGTGTGTACATTCATGGTTTAATAAATAAATGGTGAATATTTAGTTTACTGATTAAGAATAATATTCCAAGGATTAATTGAATGAACATAGTTACAGCACCATGTTAGCTGACTTTCTTTGTCAGTAACTGTTCAGGAACTACAGAATGCCACTTGCTACTCCTATTCACCTTTTACTTCATTAACATTCACATCACATCACATCATCAGCCTATTAATGTTCCCACTGCTGGGACACAGGTCCTCTCTGTGAGAGGGAATGGGCCGTTATCAACCACACGGGCTCAGTGCGGGTTGGTGGATGTTACATGTCTTTGAATTTTTGGTTCTAGGACATGCCGGTTTGACAGCCCTCACAATGTTTCCTTCTCTTGGAGAATAATTGATTAATAAATGTTTACATATACAGACTTCATATTCACATTTATAATATTTGAAGGATACAGTAAATAATGTCAGTAGTAATGATAAATTGAAGTGCTGGGGCCATAATTATTGGTGTCAACACCATCATGATTCCTCTATGAAAAAGGATAGTACTTTCCTTGTATATAGCTCCGTTTCACTCGCACAGTGGAACCATGATAGTTTCAGAGTAAGGCTCCTGATGTTTATGTAACAGAATAGTAGTCCTAGATAAGGCATCTACAATAACTAATAAATTACAGGGCAATAGTCTCTTATCTGTTTACAGGAGTGTCAATGATTGATAAACATTAAAGAAGACATTTTGAGTAATTTGGGTCATTGATTAAATAAATTGTGTAAAATTTCTGAATTATTGCTTGCTTAAAATATCTTTAAGTGGATCAGAATTAAAATTACCAAATGCATGGAATACTGTGAAAAGACACTTATAGCAAGAATCATTTAAAAGGTTTATTTTTTAAATAAGTAAATAATCGATTAGGTATATGATGTAGGTAGGGAACCTTTAAGAAGTATTTTTTAATACAAGTAAGAAAAATTTTATATGTGGGGTTAAATTAAAAACCGGCCAAGTGTGAGCCGGACTCACGAGGGTACCGTCCGTAACATTATCGCAAATAGCGGAAAAAAATCACGTTTGTTGTATGGGAGCCCCACTTAAATATTAATTGTATTCTGTTTTTAGTATTTGTTGTTATAGCGGCAACAGAAATACATCATCTGTGAAAATTTCAACTGTCTAGCTATCACGGTTCATGAGATACAGCCTGGTGACAGACGGAACGCGGAGTCTTAGTAATAGGGTACCGTTTTTACCCTTTGGGTACGGAACCCTAAAAACCAATACTGTTTATGCATATTACGAATGCTATTTGAGTAACAGCTGAAAAGAAATCGTATTTAGGTCGCAATCAATATGTTCAATTCAAATACACAGTAAATTGATTACAATTACTAAAATATGAAAACATCAACAAAGCGACAGTGGCGTCGCCTGGTGTAGCGCGTGATTGAACTAAAATAAATTGACTAAATAGTTCCAATGGCGGGCGGGCCGGCCAACCAAGGCCGCCATCTTGTGTCTTGACTGCTGAGTGCTGTCAATTTACTGTCACTGCGACATTTTATAAAAGTCAAAAGGGAATTCAATAACAACAACAAACAGAATGTAAACGTTCCCACCTATGATAATGCCTGCCATCAATATGTAAAATATTGAACATCATCGGCAAATATGCACATACAATATCGATCGGAGTGACGCGATGCGTCCACGTTACGTAGGTCACGAATGGATGAGCTAAAAATAACCCCAGCACGTGCCAATTCAACAATAACCATTAGAGAATATACGCTTACATAACGTTAAAGATTATAAACATCTATTTTCAACTTTATCAGGCCTAAAATATTGTAATAATGCCTCAAAGCTATATGTATAGGTACCCAGCTAATGATAAGCAATGTGGCGCATTGGCGCCATTTTCCTTTCGCAAGATCGGGTTCCTTGGTGACGTAACAGTCCTAATTTGCTACATTTATGATTTCTACAAAATATTTAGGACTGTAGGCTTTGTTTTTATTGTAATTTTCCCCCGAAAAATGCTATGTTTTCATATAAATGTCACCTTGACGTATCACGTCAATTTGACAAGCATGGCGGAAACGTGGCGTCGTTTTGATTTTGGACCGGCTCACCTCCAGGAGATGTTGAATGTTGTCTGTTTGCTACTCGGGCGCTTCTGATGATTTCCCTGGTGAGTTCTCTCACGTCCTGACGCTGCTGGTACGCCATATCGGGCCGGTCGCGGTGTTCTTGTGATAGACCGGCCGTGGGAGGTAACATCGTTGATCACTCAATCCATGCGAACACTTCTTTCTACACTCAGTCACTAGTACACAACAATAACTTTGCCCAGTTATATAAATTAGTCTGGTGATATCACTGAAATTATGGAAAACAAAAATAATACAGCTCAACTACGCACAGCAAACCGAACAGAGCGCGACTGTCGAACGGGGGACGGCGGGAAGCTACAGCGCCGCCGCGCATCTATCTCTTTCTTTCTCGGCTAAAAGCATATAGCATTCTCGCTTGCTCGACAACGATTTGATGACAGATGCAAGTGTCTATGTCAAAACAAAGCGTGGGCTGTTTAAATGTCAAACATTCAACCGTTTTAAGTAGCGACATCTATCTAAAATAGAGTGAACTCATGGAAAAATGGGCACAAAGATATTTTAACACTGTTTTCACCGCCTTCTGAACTCAACTCATTGAGTAATAGTATCTATATTACCCGTAGGATACGAAAATAAACATCTTTGTGTGATACCGTCCCGATTAATACTTACACTATCAATCTGGTACTGTAGCTTTGTTTTGATTGTAGCTCTAGCTTTTATTGTGATTTGTGAACCCGGGGCTAGTTAGTTAGTCACTCGATGATTACCCTAAGCACAGATCTGATAATATAATACTAGCATACCTTAAGTATATTACCATAATGTTCGATTAATAAATTTACGGTTCCTATGCCTCAGCCAGCAACGTTCTGCATACCCCACAACTAGGCGTTTGTCTGTCTGCATGGTACACATAGTTCTGTCCCGCCTGTCCAAATACAGAGATACAGCTCGATTCACACTTAATGGTGGCTCTGAAGTCCGCTTCTCGCTGCGCATTAGGTACCTCCGCGGAATGTTGCCTACTATAAGGAAGTGAACGTTTCTCCCCTGTTACATCATAAATACAAATGTTCCCATTTAAGAAACAGTTTTTTAAAGAATTGTTACAATAAAGTTACTTTAAAATCATGTTGGTTAAATTGGCATTTATGGTTGGTTATTTCTCCAACTTATGAAAGTGCCCTTGTCAGTCACACGAGACGGTGATTACAGCGGGAAAGATTGCGGTGGCAAGTAAACAAAGTTTTAATAAAAATATGGACGGATTTATTTAATGCGTCAGTAAAGTAAAAAAAATAAGTTATTACAATTACAAGAAATCATACGTCTATACAATTGAATTAATTTTCTAAACAGTTACTTTAGGCTCTGCAATAGTCTGCATGGATTCGATAATGCGCTGGTATAACATCTGGGGGGCCTTGCTCGAGAACTGGAAGTCCAAGTGGCTGAAGTGTTCTTCGGGCACCATATAGGCTTCTCTGACGTTGGGGAGCTCCTTCTGCAGTCTCTCTACATCTTTAGGGTGAGCAAGCCAGTCCTCCTCGCTGTAGTACAGGGTGACGGGGGCTTGGACCTGGGTGAGGTTGAACTTGGGAGCCTCCAGCGTGCCGTACACCTGCATGTTGATGTAGGGTCCGTAGTTGTATCTGCGGAACTCGTGAGAGGCAACACCTTGTCCGTATTGTTTGATCACCTTAGCAGATGTGCCAGCCGGCAAGTGTCCCATGACCATGGCCATAATGTTGAAGTCCATGCCATCTACGTTCACTCCAGCCATGACGAACTCTAAGTTTGAGCAGAGCATCTTGCAGCCGATTTCGTTCTCGCACATAGCTCCGCCAATAGTACGGATCAGCTCCTTGCTTGGAGTGAAGGCTTGGTTTCCAATCTCGCGGCTGATTCGCTCTTGAAACTTGCTTGTAGGGGTAATCATGCGCATCAATGGGCTGCGCACGTTCGTCATGAAAACCATGGGCGACAGAGCGTACATCATGGTGATCTTGTTGTTGTACTCGGGACGGGTGGCGGTGAGCGCGAAGAAGGCCGTGGTTCCCAGGGCATGTCCGATGTAGTGCAGTTTCTCCTGCTTGGTCGTGTTCAAGACGACGTCGATCATGGCTGGCAAGTCGTGGAGTGCGATATCATCGGTGCCGAACTGCCAGAAGTCAGCCATAGCGGGCCACTTGGTCACGTGGCGCCTGGAGTACTTGTTGCCACGAGCGTTGCCGAGCCATACGTCAAAGCCAGCATCAGACAGCATGTAAGCTAGCGATTTTCCGGGGCCCATAAGAAGCCAGTCATCGGCGCTTCCGTGGATACCGTGCATCAGGAACACAACAGGTGTCATCAGAGCATCAAGGATCTGGTGCTTAGGAGGAATTCTGAAGACAGTAAGAATGTAGCCATCGTCGGTCTTGATAGTGTGCTCCTCAATGGGGTACTGGTATTTTTGTGCCAGTTGGGTAGCGTTTAACTGGGCATCTTCGTTGACTTCCTGCTTGGTGACTTGGTAAACTTCGTGGAACTTGACTTTCTCCTCCTCTTGCAGGTGTCTCATAGCTTTATGGGCGTCGCCGAAAATCGTCTCTATATCTTCTGGGGTTTGGACGGGAGTGTTTGGTCCAACAGGTATCTGCAAGCCATTCCATTCAATAACTTTGCTGTTAACATTGTTGGCATTCACGTTGCCCTTGTTCATAATACTCTCGATAAGCTCAACCAGCTTCTGTTTGTGCTCCTGGCTGACAGCATTCACGATGTCCTTGTTCATAACTGTCGGGATAAGCTCAACCGGCTTCTGTTTGTTATCCTGGCTGTCAGCATTCACTTCGTCCTTGTTCATAACTGTCGGGATAAGCAGCTGCTCAACCAGCTTCTGTGTGTTATCCTGGCTGTCAGCATTTACATTGTTCTTGTTCATAACTGCGTCGATAAGCATAGCCAGCTTCTGTTTGTTCTCCTGGCTGTCAGCATTCACGTTGTCCTTGTTCATAACTGTCGGGATAAGCAGCTGCTCAACCAGCTTCTGTGTGTTATCCTGGCTGTCAGCATTCACATTGTTCTTGTTAATAACTGCGTCGATAAGCATAGCCAGCTTCTGTTTGTTCTCCTGGCTGTCAGCATTCAAGTTGTCCTTGTTCATAACTGTCGCGATAAGCTCAACCAGCTTCTGTTTGTTCTCCTTGCTGTCAGCATTCACGTTGTCCTTGTTCATAACTGTCGCGATAAGCTCAAACAGCTTCTGTTTGTTCTCCTGGCTGTCAGCATTCACGTTGTCCTTGTTCATAACTGTCGCAATAAGCTCAACCAGCTTCTGTTTGTTCTCCAGGCTGTCAGCATTCACGTTGTCCTTGTTCATAACTGTCGCGATAAGCTCAAGCAGCTTCTGTTTGTTCTCCTGGCTGTCAGCATTCACGTTGTCCTTGTTCATAACTGTCGCAATAAGCTCAACCAGCTTCTGTTTGTTACCTTGGCTGTCAGCATTCACGTTGTTCTTGTTCATAACTGTATCGATAAGCATAACTAGCTGCTGGTGGAGGTTATCGCGGCTGTTGGAATGCACGTTATCCTTGTTCTTGAATGTCTGGAAAAGCGGCTTAATCCATTTCTGGTGGATTTCACGGTGAATTGAGTGCTGGTCTCTCTTTTCCTTGGACTCCTGGGAGCTTTCACTGGACGAGGAGTGATGGCGAGTCTTGTCATGGTGGTGCGGTTGCTGGTGGGTGGAGGGCCATTGCTGAGAGTGCCAAGAAGCGGAATGCTGATTTTGTTCTTGGTAGGACGGCATATGCTGTTGGTTCCAGGAAGCGGACTGTCGGTTTTCCTCCTGGTAGGACGGCTGGTCTTGTTGGTACTGCAAGAGCTGGGTCAACGGGTCTTGTCCTTGGTTCGTCTCATCTTGAACAAGTTGGTTCTTGTATTTCTGGTTCTGCAGCTGCTCTTTTTCTTGTTTTGAATAGTCCTGAACAAGTTGACGGCTGTATTTCTGATTCTTCAGCTGCTTGCGGTTCTTCTGGCTGTAAAGCGTTTGGTCCCTCTGCTTCTGGCCTTCCGTGATCAGGTCCCGTCGCTGTTGGTATTGATCGATGTTCTCCAGCTGCTGAACGTCGAGGCCGTCCAATCCTCGTTCTTGCTGCTTGAAGATGCTGGCAGTGATGCCATGGGCGAGTGCAAGGCAGACCAACACACAAGCTGCCTTCATCTTGCCGGTTTGATGTGTGTTGATTGTGGTGAAATTGGCAGTATTTATATGCTATATATTGCCGATTTTGCTTTTCGAATACGTGTGTATGTGTGTGTAATTAGTGACGGCGGTCGGCGCCGGCGCATCGCAGCAAGTGCACCGTAAGCGCATTGCTAGATTAGTAACAAAATTAATTTGTAATGAAAATGGTTTATGTCACGTTATGTTTTTGTAAGTGCGTCTTGGGTTTAGTAGGGTGCCAGGTTCGACCCCCAGGGCCCTATGACGATGATACAATATGACGTGCTAGTGGCATCATGATTCCTGATTGATTGTTGTCTACTGAGATTCTCCATAAAGGATTTTTCAGCTAGCAGCCAGGAGTCTACATTCTTGTTGAAGGCAATTGGTCCATTCTTTTTACAATTCACAAAATGTGGTTGTGCCTTTTAAGGTCTGCGCAGACGAAGGACTTTTAGTCCGCAGAAGTATAACTCATTTCTTCGCTTTCCTTAGAATCATATTGCAAACATAACGTAAAACTTGAGAATTTAAACTTGGGAACACACCGAATGATCGATACCATTTTAGGGTTCCGTACCCAAAGGGTAAAAACGGGACCCTATAACTAAGACTCCGCGATCCGTCTGTCTGTCTGTCGGCCTGTACGTCTGTCACCAGGCTGTATCTCATGAACCGTGATAGCTAGACAGTTGACATTTTCACAGATGATGTATTTATGTTGCCGCTATAACAACAAATACTAAAAACAGAATAAAATAAATACTTAAGTGGGGCTCCCATACAACAAACGTGATTTATTTGCGATAATGGTATGGAATCGTTCGTGCGCGAGTCCGACTCGCACTTCAAAATCAAAATCAAATATTTTTATTTTACATAGGCCTACATAGGCACTTATAAAACGTCGACAAAAGGTGCACGGTTCGGGTTAGTCGTTTCCTATGGAGAAGAACCGGCAAGAAACTCTATGGTTACTCTTTTAATTTTTTTTGTGTTTACAATATTTCCATGTTACAGCATTAGTACTTGGATATGGGGGGACAACGTAGGCCCGACAATAAGTCGTACGAAATTGAAAAAAACCAAACAAAAAAATAATATACGAATAAAAAGTTAACAAATGTAACACTTGGGTTTTTAAACTTTGCTCTCCACTAGGTATTTCATCCATTCATATCGTGGGTGCGTTTAGAAACATTTAAACTCACATACCTACACAAAACACTCAGATCCGGAACAACTATCTGTAGGCCATACAGATATTTGTTCCATGCGGGAATCGAACCCGCGACACGCAGTGCAGCAGCCGATCGCTCAACCACTACGCCAACCGTGTCGTCAAACTTCGCTAGATGTTGTCAAAAAAGAGGTTTTATCCGATCTGACGGTTAAAAAAGCATTTTTTTTTATAGATAATATTCTGAAACACTTACCTACTTTATAAGGCGTCAGCACAGATAATATAATACTAGCATACAGATGCCTCATCCCATACAAAGAAACCGTGACGACGCGCGACGTAACCATTGTTTTTCATCTGATTATTTATTGTAAATGGATCGCGTTTGGTTCCGTTCCACGGCGATAGATAGATCACCATCTATATCCGTGGAACGGAATCGAACGCGATCGATGTACAAAAAATAATCAGTATAATCAGTAAAGTAGGTAGGCACGATTTCTTTGTATGGGATGAGACACCACTGACTTAGCCTAGAATTAGACTAGAATTAGGCAGCTGATGCCGATACCCGGGTATCGAACCTTGCTGCCTAATTGCGTAAGTGAATTCGGCAAGGTAACTAGAGTTTGTTTTCATGAAAGAGTATGACAATTTCTCATTAAATAATAATGTATTGCCAAAAATTATTGGACGCTTTCATTAGTGAAGATACTCTTTTCGAAAAATTGGGACATAACTTCGATTTAGGTATGAGTTAAGAATTTGAAGTTGTGAAAGTAGGTGTATTAGTCAAACTAGTAGAATTTTCGTATGGAAACATGTCAACTTATCATTTAAGTAGGGTTTGACAAGTTCATAACCGTAACTCTTAACTCAAAAACCGGCCCTGAAAGATAATAAATTGGATAAGTATTTGTGTACTATACGTACATACATATACCTCTGTCTACCCTTCGGCATACACAGTCGTGAAGTTACGTCATGTTATTTGTTATAAAGTTAAATAAATGCTTTTATAGGATTATTAGCTATTTTTCGCTGGCAGTGCAATCCTGTATGAAAACTGGTTGCTCGCGACAATTCTACAAGCTAAGCAATTTTGTTATTCGTTCCTACGTATAATAAACATACTATCATGACAGTTAATATTCAAGGTATAGGCAGACAATGCAGCTTCGATGACTGTCTGCTTTCAAAAACATTTTACAAAAAAACACGAAGTAAAAAATAACTTCAATTTCGGAAGTCGGTGTTCCTGTTTTCGTTTCTTCGTTTTTTGACACCGCCTTCCGAAATTCAAGTAATATTTCACTTTGTACCTATTTTGTAAAAAAGTTCTTTATTTTTCACTTTTTAGTGGTAGGTACCTAATGGACATGTTCTATGCCTACCACGGATGCCCACAGTATGATGCCAGAATAGATTACCAGAATAACATGTAACTTAAACATTTTGGGTGGAATGAGAGTGTACCAGGGTGAACTGTACACTTCTGCGTACCCGTTTAGAGCATACTAGCGTGATGGTATGTTATGAAATGGTGTAAACAATAAACAGACATCCGATTGCAGCAATCCCGTGTATTATTTTATCTGTGCCCGTGAGATTCGCCTACATTTATTGAAGAGTTACTTTCTGTTGTATATCTCCGAAGTTCTTCATCAAATCTTTACCAAATTTAAATGGGACGATTTCGGAATAAACTTATTTCGAACAAAAAATCATTTTTACAAATCCGTTTATATATGACGGAGCATAACTAAATGTTATGGAATAATAATAATCTTAATTATCTTATGTTCGGGCGAAAATACACAAAAAAAAATTGAAACGTCCGAGTTGAGAACCTTTTTGGGAAGTCGGTTAATAATGGAAAGAGCTCGAAGCTATATAATAACACCACAAGGGTCGATGTTCCAGGGTAAGCACCGCTGAGATTGTTCCGTGGATGGGTGACCATCCATTATACACTGATTGATCCCGGCTGTCATTCCGGCTGTCATTCCGGCTGTCATTCCGGCTGTAATATTTGACAGTCAATACGGGTAGTCAGAACTCAGAACCCAGTAATTTTGGGGCCAAAAAGTTCTGGAGTAGCGACCGCGAACCGGAAGACGATGCGTTGGAATTGGAAGGCCTCCTACTAGGTGGAGCATGAACTGGTTAAGGTTGCGGGAAGGCGCTGGATGCGAGACACACGGGATTGGTCAATGTTGCGACGCCTGGGAGAGGCCTATGTCCAGCAGTGGAGGTCCTTCGGCTGAAATGATGATGATGGTGTTAACCAGTTATAGTTCTCTCCAAACTTCATGACCGCCCTGAAGTTTGCTTGCCGATCGACAAGCCACGATTCGGTGCTGTTTTTGTATGAGATTTACAGGATTTACTACTGCGCAGCCATTGTAGCCTGGGCGGCTTACAAGTTTGGCGAGAACTATACTTGGATTGTGATGGTCATGGCAGTTAGGTAATCGCCATGTAAAATACTGGAAGGTACTTAGCTGCTTCCGGTTGAGACTGGAAGGCAACCCCAATATTGTTGGGAAAAGGCGAGGCAAATCTCTGCCTTTGATAATCAAACCGACTTCCAAAACAAAACACTACAAAGCGAAAAATAACTTTCTTTTCCGAAGTCGGTGTCTTTTGTACCCATTGTTTTTCGTCTTTCGACACCGATTTCGGAAAGTTTTATTTCGGAGTCCAGTGCCAACGAGATATCTTATACCCGTGACATACTTAGTATTAAGGATTACCAGTGGCCATCCGTGCTCTTCTTCATCAGTTCCACTTCACCAAATGATACTTTCTGAGTGCAAATGATTGCATTGTTGATAAAATTACCAAAATCGCATTACGTATGCCTCATATTTGATTGAGTGCCCTCGATTCTATTTATTTGAGTTCCCTCCATTCTATTTATTTGAGTTCCCTCGATTCTATTTATTTGAGTTCCATCGATTTCTCTTGGATTCCATCATCAACGCCTGACCTGATGACCATGGAACCACCTGTGAAGTATACCCTTTCAAACATAAGAAGAATTTTCCAAATCAATCCAGCCTAGGCGTCTTTATGTAATCCGAGAACACACAAAAAAAACAAAAGATTCCGACGAATTGAGAACCTCCTCCTAATTTTGAAGTCGGTTAAAAATATTAGGCGCATCGCTAAACTCGAAATTCGTAACCTCGTTTTCTAGTCGCTAGCCAAAGTGTTCATCATCAGACTTCCTGCTGGAACAAAGGCCTCCTCTCTGTAAGACAGAGAATGGGCCAAATGTTTCAACAACGTCCCCCCTGCTGGAACAAAGGCCTCCTCTCTATGAGACAGAGAATGGGCCAAATCTTTCTTTCTTTATGGCCTTAACCCCCTCGCTGGCCCAGTGTGGGTTGGTGGATGTCAATGTCTTCGAATTTTTGGTTCTTGGAAATGCCGGTTTCCTCACGATGTTTTCCTTCAGCGTTTTTAGAGCAGTGCTGATGAAATAATGTACACAAAGGAAAGCGACTGCCTGGGTTCGAACCCACTCAACCCACGACCTACTACACGTAAGTCGGTGCCGTTACCACAGGGCCACCACTGCTCACAAGTGCCGAATGGAGCCAATGTAGGCTCTAGGGTACCAGGTTCGATCACTTCAATCTCCAGGTGATTTACCTGTCTGCCAAGATGCTGATTTATGTTTTTCGCGCGTATCTTTGTATGTATGTGTGTTTGTTAATTATTGATTACCTCTCAACAGCTACTAGATAAGAACAATTGTAACAATTAGTAATACATAAAAAACCGGTCAAGTGCGAGTCGGACTCGGGCACGTAGAGTTCCGTATCACTATCGCAAAAAACGGCAAAAACATCACGTTTGTTGTATGGGAGCCCCACTTAAATATTTATTTTATCCTGTTTTTAATATTTGTTGTCATAGGCGGCAACAGAAATACATCATCTGTAAAATTTCAACTGTATAGCTATCACGGTTCATGACATACAGCCAGGTGTCAGACGGACAGACAGACAGACAGACGGATCGTGGAGTCAAAGTAAAAGGGTCCCGTTTTAACTCTTTGGGTACGGAACCCTAATAAGGGCGCATAATATTTTTCATTAGGTAAGCAAAGCCACAGGAACTTGCTAGTTTATAACAATAACGAATTAACATTGCTTCATTCAACACCTAGTCAGCACATTGACCTCAGGAAATGTTTATTAAGTAAAACATTTCAGACTTTGTACTGAAAAGTATTTTTAGCTATACCAGTGAATAAAATGCGTATCAAAGTATTTTTACTTATTACTGAATTTTATTGCAACCAACACAATTATTATAAGTAATGAAAAAATACAAGCTGTTGCCCCTGGCTTCGTTTGTTAATAAAATTATTTAACAGGCGAAGACACTGGTCCCTATGATCAGATAACTAGTTTAGGGGCCAGGGGATACATTGTTTATGTAAAACTTCTATGTTGTGATGAAACTTTATTATTACCTAAAAAAACCGGTCCAGAATTGCCACCATGATTTTTTTTACCCGACTGCCAAGGAGGGTAATGTGTTTATCAGTCTATGTATGTATGTATGTTTGTTCCTATGTGGCGTTCTAGAAACCAAACGCGTTGGCCGATTCTGATGATTCTTACGTCAATCGATGTCGAGTGCTTGCCATGTCAATGAAAATACCAAAATCGCTATAATATGTTTGCCTATAATCTAGCTATGGATTTTTCGATTTCCATGGGATCCCCTCATCAGACCCTGTCTTGGTGACAATTGGACTACCTAGAGAGTATTCCATTTAAACAAAAAAAACTAACATAGTCGAACATATAAACTCCTCCTTTTTGAAAAGTCGGTTAAAAATAATAATAATAATACAGCAGCGAAAACCGTACGTCTCGTTCAGCAGAGCCCGCTATAATACTTTCTATGCAGTTATAAAGTCCCATGTACCGAGCCGGGTTTACATGGGACTTGAACATGTAATCCCGGCTCGTTACATGGGACTTTCATGGGACATGGGACCGGGATTACATGGAACTTGAACATAGCTTTCGAAATGTGACTATAGGTGTACCTCTGCAGCCTCTGCCCAACCCTGCTGCAATTTCAGGCGTGATATTTTGTTATGTAAAATAGCGGATACTCGGCGAGTGCTACTATGCTAAAAAAAGAAAGACATTTTGTTCCATTTTGAAAATTCATGCTAGTTTTTCTATGGGAAAAGTGAAAAATCGAGTTCATGAATGGACGAATGTGCCTGATGCATTGTTTTAGTGGTCTCAAACCATTTTCGCATTATTGCTTTTCTAATGAAACCGGGTTGACTACATCGGTTGGATGGTTTCAAAGGCAATAACGGACACAGATAGTTTTTTTTATTGTGTTTTAACTTATATAAAATCTGTGAAAACCTGCAATTGCAAACAATTTCTAGGATGGCTTTTTACCCGCCGAAGGAGGGTAATGTGTTTATCAGTCGATGTATGTATGTTTGTCCCTATGTGGCGTTCCAGAGGCCAAACGCGTTGGCCGATTTTGATTATTCGTACGTCAATCGATTCGTCTTAAGGGTACACTAGGCGAAAATTCTTCCATACAATCGTAGTCTAGGGATTATTCCACTGTTTGACAATGTACGTTCAAAATAAAAAGTGATATCAATTTGTCTCATCATTATGGTATGGAAGCAAAAAAGTAAAAAAAATATATTTGAAATTTCCACATTTCGGCACTAATTTTAACGCATTTTTGGGTGCAAATAAATACCATAAGAAGACGGAAAATTGCAAAACGGCCTCCATACAGGGATAGATTAGTAGTTCAACAATGCAAATAATTTTATTTTGAACAGATACGTTTAGTCGTTTTTTCATGATATCCAGACTACCAAAGGTCTGTTAATAAAATTTCGCGATATACGATATATGATACTTACGCAATAAATGAATATGAATAGGTATGGTGAAACTGAACGGAACACTGGTTGTAACACTTGTAACTTTAGACTGGTTGTAACTTTACACCGCGTTCATTAGGCAATAAGGGTTATTTTTTACCGACTTCAAAAAAGGAGGAGGTATCTCAATTCGATCGTATATTTTTTTTTATTGATGATATGGTCGACGGTGGAAAACGCTTGCCCAGAATGACTTATACAGGAAAGCTATCAGGGAACATAGGTACTCCGGCAGGGAGTTCCACATAGCTATACGCACGAATGAATGAAAGTTTAGTGCGTATGTGTTTTAATTTTATTATGCGTATTGCTAAGGAATTGAATTCCCTGCCGGAGTCTTTGTTTCCTGATAGCTACAACCTAGGCTTCTTTAAGTCAAGAGTGAATAGATTACTTCTAGGCAAGCGTGCTTCACCTTCGACCACATCATCGCTTACCATCAGGTGAGATAGTATAGTGGTCAAGCGCTGTCTATCATTTAAATAAGATTTAACCAAACTTAACGCTGATTGACCTAGCCCGTAATGCTCAAGTTTCAGAAGTAATGTTTCATGATTAACGCAATCAAACGCCTTCGACAGGTCGCAGAAGATACCTATGGCATCCTGCGACTCTTCCCACGCATCAAAGATGTGTTTTAATAGGGTGACACCAGCGTCAGTTGTACAACGTCCTCTGGTGAAACCATACTGTCTATCATGCAAGATGTTATTCGTATTAAAATGAATGAGCATTTGATTTAGCATTATCCTCTCAAATACCTTGCTGAAAACCGGCAACACGGACACTGGTCTGTAATTATTTGTGTCTTTACTGTACCAGGATTTAAAAAGTGGTATAACCTTACTATATTTCATCATCATCTGGATCTAGGAAAGACTCCTTGATCCACACACAAATAGAAAATCAAAGCCAAGTACGGCGCTAAAGTCTGAATAATGGAGGTACCTATACAAGCTTTGATGGACATTCCCCACAGATCTTCAGTCGGTTTGATCTTGATTTGCTTAAAAGCTTTTATTACTGTCATGGGGTTTATATATTATGTGTTAAACCCGAATGCATCTCTAGACAGTAGGTCATCCTCTTCAGATCTGCTTAAAAAAAAACATAGTACCAGCCAGAAGCAGATTAGAGTTTAGCCATTATAACATGGTTATAGGAGGGAGGCTCCAAATAATATCTATCTCTCTTTTTGGTATGACATTTTATGAGATAGATATATTTTTGAGTCCATTAATCTGCAAGACATACAACAAACAAATATAAATGCCCCCAGTAAATCGATCACAATATCTATCAGTATAATATTATAATTGCCCTAATATGAATGTAACCGATATACAGTTTTAATATCGATAACGAAAACGGTTTCCAGATATCGATATTATTTAGTACAGTTTGTATAAGTTAAAATGTTATTTAGATGAGCAAACTAACAACGAACGCGATATAATACTTAGAAAGAGAGGTAGCGCATATGGTTCCTACCGTTTCTGAAGTTTGCGTTTTGTTCGTAGTTCGTACGTTTTCGCAATGTTACGATTTTAAGTTTTGACTTATTCGTTCTCGCACGCTAGTAAGGTTTTTATTAGATACAGTTTTTGTAATATCGGTTATTTTGATATAGATATCGATATGATATGATATCTAGCACATATCCGATATAAGTTACCTTTTGACATATCGGACCAATCCCTACTACTGTCCAGTAAGTAAATTACATACTTACTTACTGGACAGTAAGAGCTCGTGGCTAAATAATAACAGCCGCACGGGTCGATCATCAAGGTTAAGCAACGCTTGACGAGGTCGGTCCGTGGATGAGTGACCATTTCAACATACCGAGTTTCCTCCGTGCCTCGGAAAGCACGTTAAGCCGTTGGTCCCGGCTGTCATTTGAAGATCTTTGGCAGTCGTTACGGGTAGTCAGAAGCTTGAGATCTGACACCAGTCTTGCCAAGAGGTACCGTGTTACCCAGTTACTGGGTTGTGGAGGTCAGATAGGCAGTCGCTCCATGTAAAACACTGGTACTTAGCTGAATCCGGTAAGACTGGAAGCCGACCCCAATATAGTTGGGAAAAGGCTAGGCAGATGATGATGACTTACTGGACAGTAGGTGATTCTAAATTTAAAATCTCGCTTCTTACTGGACAGTTGTGAATAAGTCTCCGGTAGAGTTCACTTTCTGGATACTTTTTAGAGATGTTATGACAACATTACATACCATTTTTGAGAAATAGTACCTACATTACTGCAGAATCCAGTAAGTAAGCCTTCCTGGCCAAGTATGAGTTAACCGGACCGAACCGCAGGTGAGGTCCGGTTATATACGAGGCCAGGATGGCTTTCTTACTGGTTGAGGCTTGTATAATGCTTTTCTCAAAAATGAATGAAAGTTTAACAACAAATTCGTTTAATAATATTGAAGGTTACATTCATATTAGGGCAATTTTTGATAGATATTGTGATCGATTTACCGGGGGCATTTATATTTATTTGTTGTACGTCTTAATTATCGGGCTCAAAAATATATCTATCTCATAAAATGTCATACCAAAAAGAGAGATAGATATATATTTGGAGCCTCCCTCCTATAACCATGGGCTAAACTGTAATATGTGTCTGGCTGGTACCATGTTTTTTTTTCTAAGCAGTTCTGAAGAGGATGACCTACTGTCTAGAGATGGGTGTTTTCGGTTTTTTGCACAAACGGTTATGTAACCGATATACAGATTTCATATCGATATCGAAAACGGTTTTCAGATTTCGATATCATTTAGTACAGTTTGCATAAATGCTATTTAGATGAGCAAACTAACAACGAACGCGAAATAATACTTAGAAAGAGAGGTAGCGCATAATTATGGTTCCTATCGTTTGTGAAGTTTGCGTTTTGTTCGTAGTTCGTACGTTTCCGCATTGTTACGGTTTTAAGTTTTGACTTATTCGTTCTCGCACGCTAGTAAGGTTTTTATTAGATACAGTTTTTGCAATATGGGTTATTTTGATATAGATATCGATATGATATGATATTTAACACATATCCGATATAAGTTACGTTTTGATATATCGGAGCAATCCCTACTACTGCCCAGTAAGTAAATTTCTACATACTTACTTACTGGACAGTAGGAGATTCCAAATTTAAAATCTCGCTTCTTACTGGACAGTTGTGAATAAGTCTCCGGTAGAGTTCACTTTTTGGATACTTTTTAGAGATCTTATGACAACATTACATACCATTTTTGAGAAAAAGAAATTTACAAATTCTTGCGCAACTGTTTTGTTATCTCTAATAAGTCAGTGTGTGGTCTCAAGCGTGTAATCACTACTATTTCTTTTATTCCTATTCGTTTCATTGTTTATAATTTTCCAAACCGTCTTGATTTTATTTTCTGCTAATTTAACCTTATTGCTAATGTACAAGACCTTAGCTGCCTTGCAAGTATTTAAAAAAAATCTTGAGTAAGAAGCAACATACCTACTTATTAAACGATTCAGTGTTAATACAAGGCTTAAGGCCATATAGCTCGTAAAGTCTTTCCCTACATTTTCTAAGTCCTGTAGTCGCCCAGTCACTGAATAAAAACGTTCATGCCGTTTTCACCAATACCTAGAAAGAGTGAGAAGAAACGAGGTAGCAACTGATCACGGCTGAAGCCGGGACGGGTCGCTAGTCTACAATAAATAAAAATGCACTTGTAGTTCTTGCCAAAATTCTTGGACGCCCTGAATATGGCTATAATGGCTGCGCAGTAGTGTGGCAGTAGTAAATCTCATACAAAAGCAGCACCGTTTCGTGCCTTGCGCATCGAAAAGCCAACTTCGGGGCGGCCCAGAAGTTTGGCGAGCACTACCTAACTCTTTACCTGTGCCGGGCATCGAACCAAGGTCTCCACGTTTAACAGTCGCGCTCGTGACTACTATGATGACTGTGCCTTCTCAGTATCTTTATGAAAATCTTTTGTACCTATGCCCATAAAAATATAAAATTGTTTAAAAAATACAGTGATATCCATAACATAAATACTAGGAACAAACACAAATTTGTAGTACCAACAACAAGGCTCAAGAAAATAGGTGGCTCGTTTAGATGTCAATGTGTGCGCTTTTATAATAAGCATCCAAGCCACGTACAAGTTCTAAGTCTTAATAAATTCAAATCATTTATTAAACGTAAGTTGTGCCAGAAAGCGTTTTATACCATCAAAGATTACGTTGAGGACAAAAAGGCTTGGGATTAAGCTGCTCCAATTAAAAATTAATATCATCATCATCATCAGCCTATTAATGTTCCCACTGCTGGGACACAGGCCTCCTCTCTGTGAGAGGGAATGGGCCGTAATCCACCACGCGGGCCCAGTGCGGATTGGTGGATGTCACATGTCTTCAAATTTTTGGTTCTAGGACATGCCGGTTTCCTCACGATGTTTTCCTTCACCGTTTTGAGAGCAGTGGTGATGAAATAATTTACACAAAGTAAAGCGCCTGTCTGGGCTCGAACCCACGACCTACAACCTGTAAGTCGCGGCCGATACCACTGGGCCACCGCTGCTCTCAATTTAATATTGATTCTTTATATTTTCCACCGTGAATTTTGTTTTTTTTGGTTTTCTTGCAATGACAAGAATATTTACTTTTTAAAGTATTATATAATTTTATTTTAATTATTGTGAATGTGAAGACTATGTGGACTATTTTTTTTTGTTTGTATTTTTAATTTATCTTAGTTTTTAATCGTGGTCTGGCAGTTTGAGTAGTTTTGCGGCCTACCCGAATGTCCTTTCTTTGGTATTGTTCGTCGAATCGTTGAGCTCCTTAAATTCTGTTTTGAGCTGCTCGGTTATTGACAAATGCGTGCACTGACTTGAAAGGTCCACTCAATCTGGCTGGTTCTTTCCTCAAAAGACCATTTCAGACATCAATCTACATGGTCTTCACATGATCTAACCAAGATATTTGTCTGGACTTTAAAAGAGACTGACCTCTGAGTTTGTTTCGGCCTTTCTTCTCAGAGTAGTCAGATAGGAAACGCCGACCTCATCTAGTTAAAAATATGATCGACATGTAAAAGTGTTTGTAGAAACCAACTTACAGAAATAAAATCATTTATCATTTATGTTCGGGGCGAAGCCGCTGGCAGAAGCTAGTCCTACTAATAAAATCATTTATCATTTATGTTCGGGGCGAAGCCGCTGGCAGAAGCTAGTCCTACTAATAACACTAATTTTATAAATGCGAAAGCTTGTGAGTGTGTGTATGTTTGTTTGTTTGTTACTCTTTCACGCAAGAATGGTTATGGGTGAAATTTTGCACAGATATAGATTATAGTCTGGACTCTGGAATAGCACCTTGGATGCTTTTTAACCCGAGAATATGATCCCGTGGGATAATTTTCGACATTTACGCTGGCGAAGTCGCTGGCAGAATCTATAGTGCCTAAATAAAAGCGCGCAGTTGGTATTTCAAGAAAAATCTTACGAAAATACTGGCAAATTTGAACTGACCCAGGTTAGAGGAAGAAATCTATAATTCTTATGGCCGTTTTCTGATCTAATCTAAAAATCAACACCTAAATTGAGTTGATAATCCAAAATCCAAAAATGCGCCTTTATTTTGTGTTACTATAGCTATCGCCCGCGGCTCCATCCGCGTGGAATTAGTACTTCCCCAATATCTTTCTTTATAAATGATAGCGTATGTGTTATTCTGAGCTATATAACTGTGAAGTTTCATCAAAATCCGTTCAGTACTTTTTGCGTGAAAGAGAAACAAACATCTATTCAACCATCCTCATAAACTTTCGCGTTTATAATAGTAAGTAGGATTAACAGGACCCCTGTAACAGGGGGTGGGGGGGGGGGGGCGGGGGATGGAATAAGTACTGCGCAGTGAAAAGCGAACATCACAGCCTCCTTTAAGTTTGAATCGACCTGTACCAAAGATTTTTATTTTCCATGATATATCATTACTGTACCAGATCGTTATTCTTATCTCCATATCTACGTAAATAAAACGCCCGCAATGTAATGTAAATGACTTAATAATCGCTTATCATCATAATGTCATCATTTCAATTTGTTTACATTACTTCATTAGGTAGGTACCTATGGTTTCTGTGAAATAAACTTATTGATAGTAGGTAGGTTGGCCTTGGTAGGTACTATAGATATTGCTTTGCATGTGGCTTCACCTGCGTGTTGTCCAATTATCCCGTAACGGAACGTAGGTACCTACTCGTATCTACAAGTACCGGGGGCTTACTAAGACGTCATACGTCATCATGACTCTGTTGTCAAAAATCCTATTTTAGCTCCGTCACGCTTTCACTCTAGAAACATGATGTATTTAAGGGTTCCCTATCATGGCATACTTTTGTTTATCCTAATTAAATTTACGCATAATATTATTTTCGCATAACAGCTTACGCATAATTCTTTTTGCATAATTACTCTTAATCATAATAATGTTTAAGCATAACATTCTAAAGCATAAATTTGTTTACGCATGATATTAAAACTTTTTTTTTAAGCATAACAAATACGCATAATAATTAACTCCTCAAATGTGTTTAGGTTTTTTTTCCTGTAAGAAGCATGCAAACAAGCATACACCATGCATGGAGCAAGCATGCATGCAGCATGCAAGCAAGCATGCAGCATGCAGCAGGCATGGTTTCTGTTACGGCTCCGGCGCTGCGGGTCTCCGGCGATCCCACGCGCGCTGCTTGTCACAGATGTGTTTTACCCTCACCACAGCAGCCACGGCGCGAGCGTTAAAACCACCTGCTCCTCAGCTCGCGGGCTGCCTCGCCCTTCCGCACCTACGCGATTTTAAATAACACTCTGGGGGTAGGGCAGACAAGACTACGTGGAGTCGGTTTTTTGCAGCGATTCGTTTCTGTCACTAAAAAATAAAATATATAAAAATAACTTAAATTAGTTGCCGTTATTCCTATTAATTTTTATGCCTTAATACTATTATGCTAATAGTCATAAGGGCTAGTAACATAATGCGAATTAAAATTATGCCAACATAAACTGTATGCCATAAGAAAATATGGCTAAGAATTATTATGGCAAAACAAATTATGCCAAAACAGTTATGCCAAAGTATATTAGGAAAAAGAAAATTATGCAAATAAAAGGGATCCCGTATTTCAGACAACACAGTAGGTACCGTGGTACCTGAATAAAATAATCGGGTTCCAAATTTCATCCAAATCCATTTCACGGTTAACGCGTGATTGATTTACGGGTACAACCATCGAAACATAGCATAAAAACTTTTACATTTAGATCTCAGGCCTAATTACCTATAGTCTAAGGCCAAACCATACCACATTAATTTTTTTATAAGTATAATTGTTACCTACCTATATTATTTCAATAAGACACTGAATCCCGCACTAGGATACCTAAGCTTTGTTTCGATCGACGATCCAGTCTCCTTCGACAGGTAGTTTTAAATCTATTGATAGAAATGAAACATTTTAGGAGATATTTGATTACCTACCCTAAATCCTGAAACCACAGATCTATATATACAAAGTCTAAACTACTTATCAAAAGGAATTCTTGTACAGTTTGTAAATATTTTCGCAGCAAATGGATATACAATTTTTGCATTCGATAGCTCGTGGCTCACGACAGTCGCACGAGTCGATCTTCAAGGATAAACAACGCTCGCCGTGGTCCGTCCTTCGATGGAGGACCATCCCTCCGTGCCTCGGAAAGCACGTTAAGCCGTTGGTCCCGCAGCCGAATTCGGCAAGGCGAAGGATTTGACCGCTATCAATCACATGCGAGATGAATGACGCAATGTGGATTTCCGTCTTTGTGATTGGTCGTTTGATTGCGGTCAAACCCTTTGCGTTGCCGTGTTCACTTACGCAATAAGGCTGATTGTCATTTGAAGATTGTTCACAGTTAGTCGTTACGAGTAGAACCCAGAAAATCTGACACCAGTCTTTGCAAGGGGTATCATGTTCCTGTTACTGTTACTGGGTTGTGGAGGTCAGATAGCCAGTCGCTCCATGCATTCAGTTAGACTGGAAGGCTGGAAGCACAAAATAGTTGGGCAAAGGGTTATGGTATCAACAGACATCCTATTTTTAACCGACCTCATAATAGTAGGAGGATCTCAATTCGTCGGTATCTTTTTTTTACCCGATTGCCGAAGGAGGGTGATGTGTTTATCAGTCTATATAAGTATGTTTGTTTTAGAGCCCAAACGCGTTGGCCGATTTTGATGATTCTTACGTCAATCATTTTGTCTTAACTTTGCGAGTGTCACTGGCTACTTACATTAAAATTGGAAAATAGAAAAATGGCGGATTTTGGGCGCCAAATTTTTAATGTTAGTTCCCCGATTACTCAACTGTACCGTATTTATTATACCGTACATATTTTATTTGAAAAGGTGAAAGGGCCCCATAGTCTGGAACTGATGGTGGGTTCCTGGAGAAATCAAGGGAACTCCTCAAATATTATAGGCATACATGTAGCGTTTATGTTAATTTCATCAACAATACATTCATTTGCACTCTTAAGGAGTCTACACACCAAACCCGCCGACCCGCCGACACAACCCGGCGGCTTGGTGTCGGCGACCCAAACCCCTTGAAGCAAAGTCGCCGACACCAAGCCGCCGGGCTGTGTCGGCGGGTCGGCGGGTTTGGTGTGTAGACTCCTTTACAGTAACATTTGGTGAAGTGGAACTGATGAAGAAAACTACAGATGGTCACAGGAACTCCTTAATTCTAAGTATGTCACCGTTATAAGATATCTCGAATAGTTAACTGACTTTTAGGAAGTATTTGCTACATATAAATGGTACCTACTGATGAAAATGGTACCATCGAACTGATTTGATGATGAAGCCGGAAGGTACTTAGGTACTGAAAAAAAAAAAAAAAAAAATTGTTCCTGAAACTCGGCAAATAAACAATGTATTCATATTCATATATTCTTTATTGTACACAAAATAAACATTACAAATACAAAAGGAAAACTTATGTACAAAGGCGAGCTTAACCCATAATTGGGTTCTCTGACAGCAAACCTCAGTGCTAAAGAGAGAGTTACAAAATAAGGAAAGTTAACAAAAGCGCACAACAAATACTATAAAACATTTGAATTCTTACTAACTAAATACACTACACAAATACGTGTAAAGCACACAATGCATAAACATAATACATACAAATATCTAAAATACATACATATTTTTATAATGTAGGTATCCTAGTCGTGTTTAGGCTTATTGAAATCATCATGAGATGTACTTTCGCTCTAAATGATATTCATAGTAATCGGAGGTACCTACCAAAACGAAAAAGAGATAAATAAAAAACTTTTTGACAATATGTACCAAAGACACCGACTTCGGAAAAGAAAGTTATTTTTCACTTTGTAGTGTTTTTTTTGTTAGTCGGTTTGATTTTTTGTTAAAACGTTTTTTAACTTGTTTAGGTACATGCGTATAGAAATATAAAATACAGATGATACTCAACGATACTACACTGGTAAAGCAAATATAAGTTACAAGATAGAACATGACGTGATAAATTTCAATACACTTAAGTACTACAACTACTTAGGTAGTAGGTACCACAGATATTTGGTACATTACCTCCTAAGTTTTGACAATGACCAGACTTAATTTACCCATAACTAATAAGCGGAAAGATCAAATCGCAAAAACGTACACAAAGACAAGGTCGATCATGGGTATCTGGACAGTTTGGTCGCAGTTCAAACCCGGAGAACTTGTGCAATGGCCAAAATTCTCGTGATTTTATTCGTACTGATTAACTTAAGAAATGGACATTTGTCAGACCATTTAATCTCAAGTTCTTTAACGAAAACAACGGCGAACATAGAAAGGTTCATCAAACATCCGATTGTCGCTTCAACGACGCATGTGACCTCTAATGCTTTCGCCGCAGCTGTCAACTTGATAACCAGGCTCCCCTTCGCAGTATCAAGGGCTCTTGGCCCCGTACAGCTTACATCTCAAAGCAGCAAAACAAACACAATAGATGCAGTTGATAAGTTCATTTCAGCATTCAATGCAGGGAAAGGAAATGAAGATGCAAGAAAAATTTTCGATGCCATCCTTGTTAAGTATGGATTCACTGTTGAAAAACATGAGGTCACAACAGAAGACGGTTATGTGTTAACCATGTTCAGGATCCCCAGCAGCGGGCCAGCGGTATTCCTCATGCACGGGTTACTTGGCAGTGCGGACGATTACATCATAGCAGGTCCCGGGAGCGGCCTGGCATACCTGCTAGCGGAGCACGGCTACGACGTCTGGTTGGGCAACGCCCGCGGCTGCAAGCATTCCCGACGCCACGTCAGCTTGAACCCCTCTGATGCTCAGTTCTGGGATTTCTCTTGGCATGAAATCGGCATATACGATCTCCCAGCTATGATCGATTTTGTGCTTAGAAAAAGACACATCAAATCTCTGAAATACATCGGCCATTCTCAAGGTACTACAGCATTCTTTGTGATGGCGTCTGAAAAACCGGAATATAATGCTAAGATATCGGTGATGTTTGCGTTGTCTCCTGTCGCGTTCATGTCAAAAGTGCGGTCGCCTATAGTGAGGCTGCTAGCTCCCGGAACATCAATTTGGCATGGAGTTTCAAAGAGTCTAGGACTATACGAGTTTTTACCGGACAATAACGTTATGGGCGCGCTGAAGCTGTTGATTTGTGGAACAGGGCCCATCGTGACGATTCTATGCAGCAATATTTTGTTTATTATCGTTGGTTTTGATTTTGGTCAGCTCAATGTTACGAATTTGCCAGTGATCTATGGGCATATGCCGTCTGGGGCATCGATGAAACAGTTTATTCATTACGGTCAAGGACTGTTATCGGAGGATTTCAGGAAATTCGATTATGGTGGTGAAGAGAATATGAGAAGATACGGTGTGAAGGTGCCGCCAAGATATGCATTGGACAAGATAGCGGCACCTGTTTGTTTGTTCTATAGTGAGGCGGATTGGCTGGCGCACCCTGACGACGTGGAACATCTGCGGAGGAGACTCCACAACGTTGTAGACACGTACAAGGTCCCGTACGAACAGTTTAATCATCTGGACTTCTTATTTGCCAAAGACGTGAAACAATTGGTCAATAAAAGGCTGATGAAACTGCTTAAGTCATTCTAAAACTAAGTGTATTGTATAATAAAGTAACAAAGATAATTGAATTTGTCTGTCCACTTAATTTCAATCAAACTTCCTAAGTAAGTAGGTCCCTAACAATGTGCATCAACATTTAAAATACTAGCTTCTGCCCGCGGCTTCACCCGCGTCAATAGTAATAAATCATCCAAAGGGAATATAAATCCCATGTCTTTCCCAAGTTGTCAAACTATCTCCATGCCAAATTTCATCTTAATCGGTTCAGTAGATCCAGAGATTACCCCCTACAACCTCAAAAACTTTACCTCTTTATCAAAACTCTGTTTCCAAGTTCCTACTAACGGCTGTTAATCCTGCCTATACCATAATCGTAAAGCGCCGTGAAAATACACGTTACGCAAACAGTTGATCGAAGCAAAAATATCGGCAGGAAATTAAATAAGTGATTTGCAAAAACAAAGTCGAGGGTCGCTTCGCAAACAGTTTTGCTCGTCACTTCAATTTTGTTGGACTAAGCACACAATGACCCAGATAAAATATTTTTAGGGTTCCATACTAAAATATCCTTCTTTTCATGTGAGGATGTGGCCACCTCTGGTGTCAGAGTTAATTGAGCCGCCTCTGGAACCATTAGATAATATGAGACCTAATACTTGTTTTTCTCTTTTCAGTTAATTATTATTTAATAATCGTGTTTTTTGATTGTATAATAATTTGTTTTATTACAGATTTTTTAGTTTTATAATTGAACGAGTTATAATAGGTTGGGGAAAAAGTCTTTTCGTATTATAGTAGGTATGTATGAACTTGTAATAAAATCTCTTTGGCTATACTATTTGTATCTGGCTGGTTTTGGTATCATTGAAAGTTTAAATTTTAAAGAACATAATTCCAAATTCAAATTAGGAAAATGTGTGATTTTCATTTGTTTTTCGTACCGTCAAGATGAGTGAATCTAATGAAGAAATTCGATACATTTTAAAATTTTACTACAAAAAAGGTAATAATGCAACGCAAGCCGCGAAAAAAATTTGCGATGTTTATGGACCTAGTGCAGTGTCTGTGAGAGTAGCACAAATTTGGTTTAAGCGTTTTCAATCCGGAAATTTTGATGTCAAAGATGCACGTCGCTCTGGTCGCCCTATTACGGATAAAATGGAAGCAATTTTTGAAAAAGTGGAGCAAGTTCGGCATATCAGTAGTTACGACGTAGCTGAAGAACTGGGAATTGACCACAAAACAGTTTTGGCGCATTTGAAAAAAGCTATTGGAAATAGCTTTCATTTGATACCCATATAAACCCATAAAAACTACATGTTTATTATCAGAATGTCCGGGGGCTCCGTACCAAAACTGAAACTTTCTATCGCGAACTGTGTCTCTCTTCTTACGATGTTATTGTATTGACGGAAACCTGGCTGGTGGATGGTATCTCAAACTCTGAGTTATTTGGTGATCAGTATATTGTGTGGCGTCGCGACCGGGATTACTGTATCACGGGTCAGACTCGTGGAGGTTGTGTTTTGATAGCAGTCCGTAAGTAGCTGCGGTGCCGCAACCGCTATTTCATTCCTCGGCCGAAGACTTGTGGGTAACTTTGAGTGTACGTCAGCCTAACTCTAAAAACTGCGTTAAGTTAAATATCTGCACCGTTTACATATTATTATGTAATCAAAACCGTGGTTTTTCATTTTCTGAACAATTGTCTAACTTTCTCCGTAGTTTGAATAACTCAATGATAAACAATCCAACTGATTACTATTTAATTATTGGTGACTTTAATTTGAGTGGAATCTTGTGGCAATTAAATGACGGCTCACTGCTGCCTACGAATATTTGTAGTGCTGATGAGTACACGCTTACTGATGATATACGTATTTTGGGGCTCGCTCAATATAATGGAATACTAAATGCGTTTGGTAAAATTTTGGATTTGGTGTTGTGTAATGAGATTGTCTCAGTGTACGAGTGTCTAGCGCCTTTAACGCCTGTTGACAAATATCATCCAGCCCTTCGTATCGAGTTAAACTTTTTTGAGTACAGTCATTTAACTCCTGCGCCTTACATTCGGTATCTTTACGATAAGGGGAACTTTACTGAAATCAATAGGGAAATATCAGCTATAGACTGGATGAATCTACTCTCTGATATGTCGCTTAATGACGCTGTGAACTTTTTTTATTCTACCATAGAGGAAATTCAAAACAAGTATGTGCCTACTGTGACAGTATTCCATAATTCATTCCCGATTTGGTATTCCCCGTCACTTAAACGCTTGATTAAGGAGAAGTCCAAATATCTTCGTAAATTTAAATTGTACGGTAGGCTGTCTGATGAAGCTACCTTTAAACATTTACGGGAAAGAGTTAAAAAGCTTGAAGTGGATTGTTATACCAACTATTTAGCGGCTACAGAAGCCTGCATTGAACTCAACCCTAAGCGCTTCTGGAGCTTTGTGAAGCAGCGGTCTAAGACCAATATAATGCCCAGCTACCTGAAGTATGGTGATGTGACACTATCCTCTCCTGATTCTATCTGTAACGCGTTTTCTTCCCACTTTTATTCTACATATCTTAACCCTTGTGATGTTTCGTCTACTAATAATCATTGTTCTACCCAAACGGCTGAGAATCTTAATATGCCTTCGGATATTCATTCTATTGAAATTGACCCTAATGTTATAGCTAAATTAATTAGTAATGTTGATGCATTTAAATCTGGTGGACCGGACCACTTATCACCAAAATTTCTGATTGGATGTGCTAAATCCATTGCCTTGCCAGTATCTCTTTTGTTTAAAAAATCACTCTCCTCATGTACTGTTCCCAATATCTGGAAATCTGCCTTTATAACTCCAGTGCATAAAAAAGGGCATAAAAGTGAAGTAGTCAACTACAGGCCAATTTCTAAACTGTGCATACTAGCTAAAGTTTTTGAGAGAGTGGTCTATGACCAAGTGTATGCTGCGCTCAGTCAGTCGTTTAGTCCCTCACAGCATGGGTTCCTCAAAAGCCGTTCAACTGTTTCTAACTTGACCCTGCTTAATGACTTCCTAACGGAAAAGATGGATGATGGGCCACAGGTGGATGTCGTTTACACGGACTATAGCAAAGCGTTTGATAGAATCGATCACAACATCCTCAAATCGAAGCTTTTTGATAACGGTATTAGAGGTGACTTACTCCGCTGGTTTTCCTCATATTCAGGTCTCAAGCAGTCGTTGTCAGTAACTACATCTCAAGCTGGGTTTCGGCTCCCAGTGGTGTTCCTCAGGGTTCTCTTATGGGTCCGTTACTTTTTATTATCTATGTGAGCGACATCGACTCGTGTTTTCATCATTCTAACTTGCTCTGCTTTGCTGATGACATGAAGATATTTTCTTCAATTTCATCGTTGGATTATATGGATGCTCTCCAATCAGACTTAGCACGTTTGGATGATTACTGCCGGATCAATAAATTGGACTTGAACCCTTCTAAATGCTCCGTAATATCATTTACCAGAAGACGTGTGCCACTCCCTACTACTTACATACTTAAAGGGCAGCTATTACAGCGATGCGATGGAGTGCGTGACTTAGGAGTCTATCACGATTCCAAGCTTTTATTTAACACACACGTGGAACATATAGTGGCTAAAGCCTCGAAGTCACTCGGCTTTGTTATGAGACTTGCAGGTTGCTTTAAGAAAGCTAAAACCCTGAAGATTTTGTATTGCTCATTTGTGCGGAGCCATCTTGAATATGCGTCTCAAATTTGGAACCCTTGTTACAATAAATACATAGACCGTATTGAAGGTATCCAAAAAAGATTCCTTCGTTGTATGTGTTTTCGCCTTCATATTCAATATAGTTCTGATAATTACTTAGACCTTTGCAAGAAATTCCATCTTCAACCACTTGGGAATCGTCGCAGGATCGCGGATTGCACATATCTTTTGAAAGTATTGTCAAATGAAATCGACTGTCCTAATCTCCTCCATAAACTGTATTTCAATGTTCCACAAAGATCAGTAAGATTTAATCCACCTATATCCATTCCCTCCTCTTCATCTAACTACAGGCGTAATTCATACTTAGTGCGAGCGAGTAAAGATCTTAACTTATTGTGTAAGGAGTTCTCTTTTGATGTGTTTATCACAAAAAGCGCATCAGTGCGAAGGCAGCTAAACCTTGACTTTTTCAAAAATGGATAATGTGCAATATTTTCCTTTAGCGTTATTGATTTATTTTTTCTGATTGTTGTGTGCCTGCTGCTAGTGATCCCTAAGATCTCTTTAAAATTATTATATCTCTAGCCGTGAGAACCTGTAATTGGCTTAATGTAACTTACTCAACTTTTTTATTCATTTTATGTAGGTATAGCTGTTGGTTTTCCATCAAATAAATAAATAAATAAATATAAAAATAATTTATCTCCTCCTTATTTTTGAAGGGGGGCTAAATATTTCAAACATATAGAGCCAATGTCACTCCCACAATTGAGACGAATCCAACGACACCTCATTATGTCATTATCCGTCAAGCCGTTTGAGCTGTAGAGAGTGCTATAGAAATGGACATTCATACGCTCGAAAAACATTACCTTCCCTCAGTCGGTTAAAAAAAATAGTCAAAGTCGCCCATCCTTTTTGTGCAAGCGTCAATGCACCTGCCTTGTCTTTATGAGAAGAGGCTTTTGCCCTCCAGTGGGCAGTTACAGGCTGGTGTTATGTTATTGTTAGGTAATAATTTTTGTTTAGTTCGAAAGTGGAAAAATATTCTTATCAAGAGGTGCGGAACCCGGGGCGGGCGAGCTATATTCGCTCGTTTCTTGTATTTTTAGGGTTCCGTACCAAAAGGGTAAAAACGGGACCCTATTACTAAGACCCCGCGATCCGTCTGTCTGTCAGTCTGTCACCAGGATGTATCTCGTGAACCGTGATAGCTGGGGGCAGTTGAAATTTTCACAGATGATGTATTTCTGTTGCCGCTATAACAAAAAATTCAAAATAAAATAAAAACAGAATATTATAAATATTTTAGTGGGGCTCCCATACAACAATCGTGTTATTTTTTGCCGTTTTTTGCGATAATGGTACGGAACCCTTCGTGCGCGTATCCGACTCGCACTTGGCCGGTTTTAATAATATAATTTTTTTGTATGTAACAAGACTCTTCTTACTTGAATTTTTACCTACCTATAGAATTGTGCAATACTGGTGGATGAATGCAAAACTGTATTATGTTACCAACCAAACCACATGGCCCCTTTTTAACCGACTTACGAAAAAGGAGGAGGTTTTATGTTCGACTTCATGTTTGTTTTTTTTTTTTGTGTGTTTTCACCTATATCTCCGTCAATTGTGGACCGATTATGAAAATTCTTTTTACATATTCTTTTTTTTTTAAAGAGTATGTTGCGAAACTGGTCCCATTTTAATTTGGTGAAGATCTGATGAAGAACTTCGGACATATACAACGGGACTCTTCAATAATTAACGGCAAATCTCTCGGAATTGCTGCAATCGCATGTCTGTTCATTGTTGATACCATTTCATAACATAACATCACGCCAGTACGCTCTAAAGGGGTACGCAGATGTGTACAGTTCTCCTTAGTATACACTCTCATTTCACCAGTTATGTTTAGTTTTATGATATTCGGGTAATCTATTCTGGCATTAAAGGTATTAGATAACTATACTTGCCTAATAAGTAGATACAACTAAAAAGTGAAAAATAAAAAAACTTTTTTACAAAAAAATACTACCGACTTCCAAATAAGAAAACTAAAAAGTGAAAAATAACTTTATTTTTGGAAGTCGGTGTCCATAACGCAAAAAATTGGTACCTACCAAAGACACCGTCTGCGATTTAAGACTCCCATGTGATCACCTACTGAATAAACAGTTCCCCTATGAAAGTAAGTTGTTCTGCATACCGAGTAGAATGAGAATCGCCCTTAGAAGCTTGCCCTTAAATAACAATTTACCTATTAGGGTTGAAAGTAGAAGCGGGCCTCGGGGAAAACAATTGCTCTGCATTTGAGTTAGAGAGAGAATTAATTCAATCTCGACAGTGGCGTGCGTGGTGCCCGAGAAAATTCTGATAGAAAAACCGGCCAATATAAGTGCGAGTCGGACTCGCGCACGAAGTGTTCCGTAACATTATCGCAAAAAAACGGCAAAAAAATCACGTTTGTTGTATGGAAGCCCCACTTAAATTTTATTTTATTCTGTTTTTCGTATTTATTGTTATAGCGGCAACAGAAATACATAATCTGTAAAAATTTCAACTGTCTAGCTATCACGGTTCATGAGATACAGCCTGGTGACAGACAAACAAACGGACCGCGGAGTCTTAGTAATAGGGTCCTGTTTTTGCCCTTTGGGTACGGAACCCTAAAAATGATAAGCGTAGCGCGGAGCGCCATCTGTTATAGACACAGATTACTTCTCAAGTTGGGAGGTAATCTGTCTATGTATGTTATAGATATTTCGAATCATGCACCTAAGCTGCTCTATCGATCATTCCAGAATGACATTTTACGGTAAAAAGTTTAAACAACACCTCAACCTCTTTCTCATCATAAAGTTAAAAACTAGAAATTCTACATGTCCACGTTTATGAATACTACTAGCGATATCTATCGGCAATCCTGAATACTAATTGTGTTACTTTGTTTTCTTTAAACTTCAAATCAGTATATAATAGTAATCTTTGCTTCTAATCTTAGTTTATTCAAGGGAAACGACTATGACCTCTTATGTGGTGTATTTTTTTACCGACGAAAAAAAAGGAGGATCTCAATACAACATTAATATATTTTTATTATGACCACGCGTAACTTTTTATACATAGAGTGGTCCGTTTTCAAAAATTATTTTTTGGCCTATCAAAATGTTCTGAAATATGAGTTCGGATGTAGTGTACCGCCTAGAGTGCGCGCAAGATAAGTCTGCGCGCGACGGGTGGCGTGCTTAATGTTGCCAGCATAACTGATCTTTTTTCCTTCATTTAATGAATATTAATTTTTCATTACTCGAAACTTAAAGTAATTTAAGTTAAGCATAATTGATTACTAGCTTCTTCTACTTGCATAGAACATGATGAAAAAGCTGCATGAAATTATTGTAAATCTTTTATTGAATACTTAGTAGTTTCTTAAATTTGGTCTAACAATGGTCCTGCTGTGGCTAATACCGTCCATGTCAATTCTTTTTTAATTTGTTCTTCAACAATTTTTGAAGAAGCTGCAGCCACATAATAACCCTCTTGAGTTATTTGCGTGACGGTGCGTTCAGAAACGCCTAAAACAAGATAGCAATGATACATTATATTACATGATGCCGGTCCTGTCCCGCTGGTATATTTATGTACCACCCAAAAACCAATACTGTCAGGCACGGGTAATACAAAAATTTAGGGAAATTTTAGTATAATAGTATCCCTAAAAGTTACCTGTCAAATATGCAAAACGGGCTCTATCTTTATAAAACGGTACCGTAGGCCCGTTATTGTCTTGTTCACTTCAAGAAAACATCCCAGCCAGCACTTTATATTACTTTTGGCATAATGATGGCGATTATTTACCTCGGAAACGAATAAAAACACGGAATACAACACACCACTAACTTATAAACCTATGGACTTGCCATACCTACGAAATTAGCGTGCAAACCTACAAAAATCGGGCAATTAAGATGGCTGCCCATTTGCACTGACTTATAACCTCATCGGCCCATTTGCAACTGTTTGACAGCACAACTACACAGATAAACGTATGTAAACGGCACACAACTACCAATTTTTTCGGCAATCAACATGGCGACCGGTCACGCATTGACATGATTTTGACGTCACTCAAAAGTGTTACCAAGTTTAGTCCTTGAAAAACATTTAGATTTAGATTTCTCTCTTTTCATATGCAGCTCTTGGTTAGTTAAAAAGAGACAAAACGCTTTTTGACATGCGTGTGTCGATATTTAGATATTTGTAAAACTATTTTTCATATAGTAGAATATGCCGTCTCCATAGTTTTCCTACCTCATTGCAACACACTCTCTTGACACCTGACATAAATGACAAACGATTAGTTCCGATTTTGGCCGCGCGCAGACTTATCTTGTGCGCACTCTACGCACTACATCCGATCCGAGTCGGCGGTTGGATACCAGTGGCGGCGTAAGGTGGGGGGTGTAGGGGCCGCCCCGGGTACCAGGCACCAAGGGGTGGCAACGCGGTCGGGACATTTGGATTGTGTGCGTTGCTCATGCGGCTAGCATGATGGGCAAGACGACGGGTGATCATATGGGCGCTGGGAGGGAGTACAAGCAGGTGCTTTGGCTTGGCACCCTGTATATTTTTATTGAATTCAATAAAATTTATATAAACAATCAAAAATCCGAGGCAAGTCGCAAGTCGTTTCGGGAGGCAGCTTTAGGTGGCACTATATAATCATAACATAGATAAATCGATATCAAACATTCTATCGATAATTCAGTTGATAAAAATGACGACAAATCACTCGGGATAGCTGCAATTGCATGTCTGTCTATTGTTTACATCGTTTCATGACATATCATCACACTGGTACGCTCTAAAGGGGTACGCAGGTGTACCCTGGTATACTTTTATTCCACCGGATTTGTTCAAGTTTCATGTTATTGGGTTCATCTATTCTGGCATCATTTTGGGCATTATATAGGTACCTACTATAGAACTGGTGCATTATGTACGACAACTAAAAAGTGCAAATAAAATAAAAAAATTCAACAAAATACTACAGACTTCCAAATAAAAAAACTACCTTTAAGTTATTTTTACTAAAAAGTGAAAAATAACTTCAATTTCGGAAGTCGGTGTCAAAAAACGAAGAAACGAAAACTGGAACACCGACTTCCGAAATTGAAGTTATTTTTCACTTTGTACCTACCTATTGTTTTATTTGGAAGTCGGTTGTATTTTTATGTAAGTAAAAGTTTATTTTTTATTCGGTTTAATTTTTTTATTACAAAGATTTTATAATAATATGTTCTCCGTACAAACTTCCAAAAAACTTAACTTTTCAACTTTAAAAAATATGGTATACCTAATGGAATTTGTTAATTAAACAACATCTCTATAAAAACTAAATTATGTATTTGGATTAAATAAATCATTATTCTCACAACATTCTTTTAAAAATGGTAAACAATCTTACAATAATTGTATGATGCATGTTTCATTAGGTAGGTCCTACCAAACGTTTTTCTAAAATCATCATTTAGTATCAACACTGGCCTTCAAAACGTAGTACCACACGGCACACTTGTGAAAATGAAACATTTTATAGAAAATTAAATCAACTCAACAAACCTTTGGTAAATAATAAAAAGATGGAAACCAATAACCTATGTAGCTAACAAAAGATAGAGTTTAAAGAGAGAAAACCGGAAAATAAAAAAAGATGTTTTAAGATATTTTCAACAGAGCCCGAGGAGACAATACCAGTTATTAAAATGTAATGGCGTAAAACATAGATACCTACCTACTTAAAAATGTTGCTTTAGTTTTTGCCAGTAGATAAATTAAAAATGATACCATGAGGTACTAATGTAGTTTTAATAAACTATAATTTCAAAGGAAGTTGATAGACATTAAATTCCTTTGGAAGTTGACAGATAAAACGTTTTTATTTCAAAACTCTGACCACAATAGTTTAGGAGACGTTGCAATTTTAAAACTGTGACACATGAGTGACTGTGATACTAGTTTTGAAGGCCTGTGTATAATATTAATTTATACTTACGTTGGACAGATAACTTTAAGTTTAAATCCGCTCGATTCATTAAATGGTCCAGTTTTTATCAAGGTTAAAACAGGGTAAAACATATTCCTGTTTGTGATTGACTGTTTCCTTGGAAAATAATTTGTAGGCTTGCAATGATCCGCTAAAATCTTCTTTGCAATAGCACCAACTGCAAGATCATTTTTATATTACAGGCTGATTGGACTCTGTATGTGCTTCCGATGTTATGCCAGCGCCAGTGACACATGATGGACCCAAAAACTTTTCCAAAGGGTCTTGATTTATCCGTCTTGTCCAAACGACACTTATTCCATATTTAACTGCTAACATTCTGCACAAATATTCGAATTGCTCAATATCCCACAAATATTTCTTTATAGTAGGAACATGAATGTTATCGCCATTTAATAATTCCATACTTTTAAATACTTTCTTTATTTCCTTCCATTTTTTATGATGTGGGCACTGAGGGGACGGCATTAGAGCACCTAAGAGTGGTTGCCACTCGATATCCTCATTGCCCCAGCTACCATTCATAGAATCAAAAAGATCGTCAATTAAAAATATCAAATTAGAGGTATCCTTGCATTCAGGAGGTAGATTTCCATGATCTGAAACAATCATTGAACATTATATAACTTTCAAAAACTTTAACAGACTAAGTCCGAGTTTCTCACCTCTAAATTATCGCAGAATTAATGTGGCAAATTGTCAAGCACGCGTTACCTGCTGCGATTGGCTGTTGAAAATTCATTCAACCAATCACAGCAGTTAACGCGTGCTTGACAATTTCTCACATTAATTCTACTACAATTTTGAGCTGAGAAACTCAGGGTAAGGGTCAGACAGCTCACAACGAAACACGACGTGACGCTTGCGCATTTTTTTAGACACTAATAGGTTAGGTTCGAAGGGGAGCTGGAGTTAGGTTATTTTAAACCCTGCAGACAATTTAACAGGACAGGACTGCTGGCACTTTTATAGGATTATGCGATTTTAAATATTTTGCCTAATCTGAGTAGCGGGAGGAACTTATATCCTTAGCACTGGTAGTGCGTTTGTCAAGTCTCCGCATTACAGAACTAAAATCAGGGTAGCATTTAATCCATCCATCTATGCTTTCAATCGGTTTGAAGGCTCCCGCAGCTCAGAAGTACTGGGGTTCTGAATACTGCAAAGGTTTCCCTAAACGCGGCGTCTCGCGTCGCCGCGCCGCCGCGTCGCCCATCTCGGTTGTGAGCTAAGAGCTAACCCTAATAATGTTCAATAAACACAAATACTTACGCGAGTTAAAGAACATATACGCTGCAACTGAGTGGCTGAAAATTTGGCTAGCATATTCGACTTTCCTTTTATTAACCTTCCCAGGCACCACGTGTTGGTCAGTTAATTTAGACACCAGATCCATAGCATACAGCCTTTCGATGTGCTCCCACTTGGCTGTGCATATTTTTCCCTGTTCATTCTCATGCAGCAGTGGCATGTTCAGTAAATTGTTTCTGAAGTCTTTTATTAAATTTGGAGGGTCATAGAAAGGTATAACTTCTAACTGCCCAATATAAAATGTGTTTATTGAATGTTCTTCTCCAGATTCTAACTTCTCCCTTCTGGTGTCCTCAATAAGGCTCTCAATAGCTTCTTGATTATTGTTTGCTTGTTTGCACACGGTTGCTATAACTACAAATCCAGCTTTACTTACGTCCCTAATAATATTCTGTATATAAATTTTGAGTTCAAGACTTGTTGGTTCAGAGGACAATGCGTAGACAATTGGTTGCACGTAGTTCTTAAAAATTCCTTTTAACATAAATACCATAACATGGCTGGCTAAGTTCTGGGAACTTCCTTCTCCTATATGGATGTTTATTTTGTCATCCAACACACTATAACTTACGTTTGGCTGCAAAACAACTTGATCAAATAGTAACACACAGAGTCTGGTTTTAGGTAGCATAGTTCTTGCCTTATCTCTCAAAGATTGCCACACCTTTTTGCTTATGCTTGGTTTAATAACAATTTTTTGGATAAGCTTTTCCAATTGTTTTGATTCCGGTAATAGGAATATTTTACTTAAAAACTGGTATGCTTTTGGGCTTTGTGTATAAATTGGTAAAGACGTAATGCTTTCATTAAAGGTAAATCTACTAGTTCTCTTACTTCTTTTCTGTTTCCTGGATTGTAATAGGTTTAATATTTTTGTAGCACTATTCATGTTTTCAACCATTTCCATAAATGATTTGCTTTTCAAAATATTTTGGGCTACTTTCAAAGTTTTGCAATGCTTCCTTGTTCTGTACCTGCATATGCTCAGTTTAGACTGTAAAATTCTCAGTTTTTTACATAACTTTTCCTCTCTTGATGTCCCAAAAATACCAGATTGTGTTGCAGTAGCTGTGAAAAGAAAACATTTAAGGTTGATAAGTGGTCCACCCTCAGTGTAGTCCTCGCCAAACTGCTGGGCCGCCATGAAGGTGGTTTTCCGGATGCGCGAGGCACGAAACGGTGCTGTTTTTACCCGGCTACAAGGAAAGGGTTATGTTGTTCGCGCGTATCTTATAGGTAGGTATGTATTATTCTTTATTAAGTACCTCGTACTTTTAAACCACTTGACGGATTTTTAGGATTCCGTAGCCAAATGGCAAAAAATGGAACCCTTATGGATTCGTCATGTCTGTCTGTCTGTCTATCTATCTGTCTGTCTGTCTGTCCGTCCGTATGTCACAGCCACTTTTTTCCGAAACAATAATAGCTAGACAACGTTGTGGTTTAAAAGAAGATGTAGTGACTAAAATTGAAAAGAGTATGTTAAGATGGTTTGGCCATGTTGAGAGGATGAATGATAGGCGACTAACGAAAGGTATTTACAAGGCAGACGTGAATGGAAACGCCGGGAGGGGACGCCCTAGGAAGACATACATAGACCTTATAGGTGATGTTCTTCAGAAAGGCAAGGTGCGCAGTACTCATAACCGGCGTGTGTGTATGACAAGATGTATGAATGTGAGTGAAGCAAAAGAAGTATGTAAGGATCGTAGCAGGTGGCGTTCTGTAGTTTCTGCCTACCCCCATGGGAAAAAGGCGTGAGTTTATGTATGTATGTATGTAATAATAGCTATGCTGTTGAAACTTGGTAAGTAGATTCAGATTCAGATTGGTTAAATGCATTCAGATTTTCACACGAAAATAGAAAAAAAACAATACATTTTTGGGGTTCCCCATACTTAGAACTGAAACTCAATTTTTTTTTATATGTGTGGGGTATCTATGGATAGGTCTTCAAAAATGACATTTAGGTTTCTCATATCATTTTTTTCTTAACTGATTAGTTTGCGCGAGAGACACTTCCAAAGAGGTAAAATGTGTGTCCCCTTCCCCTGTAATTTCTAAAATAAGAGAATGATAAAACTAAAAAAAATATATGATGTACATTACCATGTAAACTTCCACCTAAAATTGGTTGGAACGAGATCTAGTAAGTAGTTTTTTTTTAATACGTCATAAATCGTAAACCGCAATTTATCAAGTACGAAACCCTTCGTGCGCGAGTCCGACTCGCACTTGGCCGGTTTTATAATTAAGACATCGTTAGATAGGTCTTGGCCGCCCAAGTCTCAGATCAAATAAAAAGTCAAGATGGAACGTTGCAAAAAACAAAGTGAAGCCGGTTCAAACTATGCCTTGCCGTATAAATACACAATTACACCCGCATACGTACAACGAAACTACCCCTTAGCTTGTCAGTTGAGCTTTATTATTTCGTCTTTGAGCTCGAATGACAAGCTAAGGCGTAATTTCGTTGTACGTGAGTGCGTGTAATTGTGTATTTGTTGTTTGCAACGTTCCATCTAGACTTTTTATTTGATCTGAGGTCCAAGTGTTCTTAGATAGTGCCGTTAAAAAAAAAGAAACATGGCGGATTTTGGGGCGCCTTACTATAGGGGTTGCAATATTTTTTTCTTCGGAACCCATCGAGTGGGGTATCAAAATGAAGGGTTTTTAGAGGTGATTAAAATATATACCTCTTAATATATGTCTAAAAGTCATTCGAAAAAAAATAACTAAAAAGTTGTAAAAAAAAAGTTAATAAAATCAAAAAACACGACTGCAACGATGTAAAAAAGAAGAAAATATTGCTTTGCAGTCGGAGGATATTTATAGTTTTGGTCAGACAGCTCGCGAATATGTATCCTCCGACTGCACAGCTTGATTTTCTTCTTGTTTATATCTTTGCAGTCGGGTATTTTTGATTTTATTAACTTTTTTTCTATGAGATTTACTACTGCGCAGCCATTGTAGCCAACTTCAGGGCGGCCAGAAGATTGGCGAGAACTATATCTCAAGGCAGATTCTTACTGAATTAGTTCAAAATATTCATACCTTGGGGCATGCAAGCCTGATGTGTTGTTTCAGTGGACAGACCAGACGTGCCAACAGTAACTTGTGGAGGTTCTGTAGAGGAGCTAGACTCAGTAGTCTGGGCTTCTGTGGGGTGTATAGTTTACTTATAAAAAAAAAAATACTCATTGCAGATTATGATGTCTTGATGAGAATACACAAATGAAAAAATTATAACTATATTTTCATAATTTTATTTGTGTAATATCTCCATAAAAAGACAAAAATAATGAAAATACTGAATAATGACTGACTAACTAAATTTAACAACACACACTTTCAACTGGTTAAAAGAGTTGTAATAGCTGTTAAAAAGGTAGATCAGCGATTTTAAAGACGATATTAAGCTTGTTGTACATTTATTCAGCTACTATGTTGCGATTATATTGCTATTATACAAATTAAAGCACTTTATTTTGTGTCCAAATTGCTTGAATAACATCTGTAACTTTGCTTGAATAACAATGTGTAAGCGCTTATCCAGACATTAACCGTCAACTTTCCGTTTAAAATAGTTCTCTATGCCGTCAACTATGTCAGCTTGAAGTTTACAGAAACGCTTTTATACTCAGAGCAATGATTATTCAGCCAATCTTACAATGATTATTCAGCCATTCTTACAATGATTATTCAGCCAATCTTTCTGGCTTGGGTACGTTTAAAAGTCATTCGAAAAAAACGTATATCTAAAAAGTTGTAATTAAAAAAAGTTAATAAAATCAAAAATCCCGACTGACAAGATGTAAACAAGAAGAAAATCTTGCTGTGCAGTCGGAGGATATTTATAGTTTTGGTCAGCCAGCTCGCGAATATAATCCCACATCCCCCGAATCCTCCGACTGCACAGCATGATTTTCTACTTGTTTACATCTTTGCAGTCAGGTTTTTTTTATTTTATTAACTTATTTAGTATGCGATTTACTACTGTGCAGCCATTGTAGCTGACTTCAGAGCGGCCAAGAAGTTTTGCGAGAACTATATCTCAAGGCAGTTTATTATTTATTTATTTGGTTCACCAACAATTGTGTACACTGGTATAAGCAAAATAACAGAAGCAAAAAATCTGAATAAAGTGTAACAACAGTTTCTTAATGAATTAGTTCAAAATATACATACCTTGTGGCATGCAAGCCTGATGTGTTGTTTCAGTGGACAGACTAGACGTGCCAACAGTTACTTGTGGAAGTTCTGTAGAGGGGCTAGTCTCAGTAGTCTGGGCTTCTGTGGGGTGTTAGGTGTTGATAACAATCATAACTCAGTATTTTAGCACACAAACATGATGAAAGAAACTAGTTAGGATCATTTAGTGTGTGGTTACCCTGAGACACGGCGCGGGCGCCACAGCGCACCATAAGATAGCCACAGTGCACTTTTTGAAGATAGCAATCAATAGATCTTTGTGTCATATCAATCAGAGAATTCGAATACTATCTTTTGTGAAGTTGATAAAGTTCTATACTTATTGATCGTTACTTAAAAAATGCGCGCTGTGTCGCATCGCATTTTTGTGTGAGCTGTCCCTTAGTTATGATGTTATTTTGTATTGCTAATGAGATTAATATTTATTCATTTCATTCTTTATCACATCTATCATTAGGGTTTGCCCCAATGCGATAAATATATCAGTATATGCCGTGATAAATATTCGTATATATACCGTAAAAATTTAAATTAACAAATTATCACCATGAAGAAATATCTTGTATAATATAGATAATTTTCGATGATTCATTTAGGATCCGTTTAAAGATCCTTCCAAAGTGTCAATTAATTCATGTAAAAATATTGAATGTAAATAATTAGGTAGGTACTTACCAGCATTTTCAACGAAATTTGGATCACAGCTATCCTTCGACATGGTCACTAACTACTCGTGTTTATTTTTATTGTCCACAGGACACAGCAAACACCCAAATCTACTGTTTTAAAAAAAAAACTCTTTTTGAGACGCAAAGATAAAATTAATAATTTTTGATACATTAGTACCCTACCTAAATAAATTTTATAATCACGTCAAACTTAGCAGTTAGACATTGAAACATTATTCGACTACCCGCATATAAGTTGAAATGCATAATTTCAACTTAAATGCTTATTTTTGATTACTAAAAAATAATGTTATCGAGGGTTGGTTGTAAGCCTTCCAGATATTTTTATCGACTTCAAAAAAAAGGAGGTTATCAATTTGACACGTATTTATTTATTTAGACTTCATGCAAAAAGGTACAAAGACGACTTAATGCCTTACCTAGTGTTGAAGTTAAAGTATATTCTTTTACTTTAAAGGTACCACAAAGGTATGTATAGATGGTATAGGTAGGTCCTTTATTAAATATACTATAACTTCTGCCAGCGGCTTCGCCCGCGTGAAGTGTTTTCTTATCCCAAGAGCACATTATACAAAATCAAAATCTTTTATTTTATTTTACATAGGCCTACATGGGCACTTATATAACGTCGACAAAAGGTGCACGGTTCGAGTTAGTCGTTTCCTATGGAGAAGAACCGGCAAGAAACTCCATGGTTATTCTTTTAAAAAATGATTTGGTTTTACAATATTTCCATGTTACAACATTAGTACTTGGATAAGGGGGATGAAAAGATGCATATGTGCTATTCCAGATTATAATCTATCTCTGTGGCAAAATGTATCCTGATCCGCTGAACAATTTTAATATAGTAAGAAGATAGTAAGATTGAAGAAGGCAAGGCGCAATTACGTCGTTGTAATGAACGTACGGTACGAGCGTCAATACGTCCTCTCTGCGCAGCGTTCTAAACCATAGTAATCTTTGTTCTAAACATACCGAGGTTTAGAGCTTGTTTCAAACCATGTAGCCGGCATCGCCCCACGCGCTTCCAACCAAGGTGACCTTGGTTATTGTCTCGGTCGGCAACCGTCTAGCACAGGCTTTAGATATATTTTTTACTTAAATATAATTGGTGAAGTAAAAAAATGTGAATAAGTCCAAGAGCGAGCGAAGCGAGCTCGGAAACTCAGGGCACCCGACACGTATTGGTTAGGTTCGTTATCATCTCCTTCATGTTAGGTTACTTTAGACCGTGCAGACAGAAACAGGAGCCCCGCACAGCGGGGATCTGTCAACTTTCTTGCTTAAATAGTAATCGTAAAAACTTTAACTATGGATATCTCCATAAACATGGGGTTCCGTGGGGTGAGGATGGTACATTGGGGTAGCCCCCCTAACCCCCTTTCCCTCCCTCCTTCCCCGCCCCTTAAAACGATGGCCATTTACGGAAATTTTTATTCTAACCTGAAAACTTTAACCATGGATATCTCCATAAGCATTGGGCTTCGAGTGGCGTGGAGTGTTAAGGGGGGGTTAGCTAAAAGGCCCCCCGCCACCATCCCCGCGCCAAATATCAACGGCCTAGTTATAGTGGAAAATTAAACCAAATTGTGTTGTCCAAAGACAGAAGAATCATCAAGAAAGCAGCCAAAAATGCTTATTGCAAGCAGCTAAATCTTCTTATATATAAAAATGAATCGCAAAACTCAACAACGCCTGGACCAATTCGGCCAATTCTTTTTTTTAAATGTTCGTTGAAGTTCAAAGATGGTTTTTAGGTTTTTTTTTTTTTTTTTTTTTTTTTGTTTTTTTTTTTTAAGTGTAGGGTAGGTGTAGGGTAGGTGTATCTTGGTGTTTTTATGGCAAAACGAAGTTTGCCGGGAAAAGCTAGTATAAAATAAAATATTTTGGATTGCAAACATGTCAAAGCATTTTACCCAACCAAAGCCTTAGACAAGAATGGCCCCGCTTTCACGTACCTAGGTAGGTCTCTTTCTGATGCAAAACTGAAGGAAGGGATCTTTATAGGCCTTGCAAAACTGAAGGAAGGGATCTTTATAGGCCTGATACGAAAATGATTAAACGATGATAGGTACATTTTCGTCACATTTGATTCAAATTGAAAATGCTGGCGGGGTTTCTCTTTTTTTTTGGAATTGATCTTTATTTATTTTTGTGAACTAACGGATTTATATCGAGGGCCATGAATCACTCGCGTCGCTCAGGATTCTAACACTCGCTATGCTCGTGATTCAGTTGATAGAATCCTTTACTTGTTCGTGATTCATCTATGGCCCTCGCTTTAAAACCGTCCTTTATTCACTAGTTGCATAATATACTATTAATATGACAGAAACAGTGGAAATATTCCATTCCCTTCATTCAATTTTTTTTTTTTTTTTTTGAATGATTAATACATTTATTTGTAACTACATATATACAATTGATTATTCTAAAAAAAAAAAAACAAACCTATATACAAATAGAAAAGGGAGACGGAAAAGAGCTCATTGTGCATCAAAAAATTCGTCCACATCGATGTCAAGGGGAAAAGTGCCCAGAACGCTGGCAGCATTGCCGCGTTGGATGGCAATGCTGATTCTCTGGCCGAAGAAAAGGCCAGCCCTCTGGTCACGTGAAGAGTCGACGAGCTTTGTGCTAATTTCTCGAAAAAGTCGATGCGCACTCGGACCCCATGGACCTAAAGTTTCAACCCCAAACGGCTCAAACATATAACTTCCAATAAGGTTGTTATATTTGCGCCGTTTGAGGTTTTCTGCACCAGCAGCAGCCGCCCCAGCACAGCCCGCCGTGCTAAGAAGATGGGATGGCGCAAGGGTGTCGACACATGTTGCATCCCACACCAAAGGCCTACCCACCTTCCAAGGCATTATGGTCATCCCGTCTGGTCTCTTCCCATCGTCGCGTGCCAAGCCATTGGGTTCTAAAACAGCTGGCACCCCGGCGGTGACAAGAGCCCGACGTATGATGTCATTAATGCTGGCGTGCCGTGCTATCCGGCCAGCGCTCCTACTGCAGGATAGGCCATGGTGACCGAGGCGGTCGACTGCTTCACCACATTGACAACGATGTGGAGCTCCGCTAGGAGCACCCAAACGCAGACATGTAGCGATCCGGAAGGTGTTGTCACTCAACATAGTACCTATGTTGAGTGACGGTAGTGCCTGTAGCCAGAGGCCCGACGCCCACTCTCCCACAGCCAGCAGGCGGGCACGCTCAGCAGTATTGGTGGACGTATTTATAAGTTTATTCCGTACCAATCTGCAGAGCGGCTCATCCCACTGTCTCTGGGAAGATGGGTTCTCGGGCAACGCCGTATTCGGGCAAGCCACTTTCCAGGCGCACACTGCGTCGGTCGAGCACGGCACTTCAAAGTCAACCAGAGAAAGGGATAATATTTTTGTGGTTAACGTTTCAGTGCTGTGGACCGAAGACAGGAACGCCGGTAGGCTTATACTAGAAATTTTGCGGATGCCGAGCCCGCCAAAGCGAATGGGTAGTGTAGCTTGCATCCAGGCTCGATCATCCAAGGCCACATTTAAGATGGATGTCAGAGTGCATCGAATAATTTCGTCAATTTTTTCCAAGAGATGTGGCTGCTTCCATAAAGGGGAAGAGCGGAGAAAATACATAAAATTTGGTCCAAAACAACAATACCGAATAAGAGTAAAAGCCGAATAAAGGTTAATTTTGGAGAGTCTATCCGAAATATCATTAAAATGGTTAATTTTGCCATCAATGAATGAAGAAAAACTGTCTTCCAAAATTGGGGAACCTAGGAGGTGCAGTGAACTTTTATCTAAAATTTTGATCTCTGGAGCTATTGCATAGAATTTCTGTAGGGTCGGTTGTCTGTCGGTATTGTCACTAAGAAAAATTTCACATTTGGAGTGGTTGAGGTCTAGGCCGATGGATTTAAACTGCTCTTTCAGGAATTTGAAATCTGCTAAAACGGTGTCTACGTCACCTCCTAGTGTTCCATCATCCAAATACCATAAGTTAAATTTCGAATTTAGTTTCTGAATAATGGGATGAATAGCCAGACTGAAAATGACTGGCCCGAGAGGGTCACCTTGTTGGCAACCTACTGAAGATTGCAAAACATTTTCTTTGTACAATAATTTTGATGGGTGCCTATAGCATTGCCACAAAAAACCGAAAATTTCTGGCAGTTCTTTTTTTGCTTCAGCCAACAAAGTGTCCCTGTTGACGGAATTGAAGGCGTTTTTAACGTCAACCTTGAGGATGACCTCACCCTGGCTGGAATTTAGGAAGGTAGAAAGGGCATGTACGGCAGCCTCACAGCCCCCTCTAGAGCCAAAGCCAAGCTGTAGGGGCTGGAATCTGCTTGTAAGCCTTTGGCCGTAAAGCTTACAACAAATTTTGGCTGCCATACGCCTGTAGGTGCACCCGACGGCAATAGGACGAATGCCGCCGTCCCTCTTGCGCAGGGCACATAAGTTGGCCCCGTACAAGACATCGACGACGGCATCGTTCACGCCGCCGGAGAGCATTAAGTTGACTAGTGCCGCAAGCTCCTTCAAAAGCGACTCACCAGCTTCCCCGGCGCCTGAACTTAACAGATCCTTTAAGTGTTGTGGAGTCAGGCCGTCGAGACCGCCGGCGGAACCGCTTCGGAAGGTGCTCACGGCAGCAATCAATTGGGTGGCTGAAATTTTGAAAGGAATTGAATCAGGATGAGGGGTTTCGGGGGGGTCTGGAAAGGTAAGGTCATCCGCAGGCGCTGGATGTTTACTCTCCAAAGCAGATATTGTTTCTGGAGAGTAGGGCGCCACCATATCACTGCTAAAAAGTAGCCTCGCGGCACCCCTAATGTCACCTTCACCTAGTTTGGATTCCACGTGAAAACATATGTCTTTCTGTAAAAGGTTATTGAATGGTTGTAAATTTTGAAATTCAATTGATTCAATAAAAAAAATGAAAATAATGTAATAATATCCTATTCATCGGAATATAAACATAATAAATATGGCGTTCCACAGGGAAGTGTGCTAGGCCCAATATTATTCCTCATTTATATAAATGACATCATAAAAATAACTAACCATAAATGCGTATTATTTGCTGACGATATTTCTATTATAGTGACATCTAATAAAAAAACTAAATACCATTTCAGAACATTAACTTGACATTAATAATACAATTGACAAATTATTGCATTGGCTTGACATTAACCATTTGATGATAAATTTAGATAAATCCGTTTACATCCAATTTAATCAATCAAATAATTCCAAAAATGACATTAAACTCAATATTAATAAAATCAATGAAGTAACGCGTACCAGATTTTTAGGTGTTATCTTCTTCTTATATATAAAAATGAATCGCAAAATGTGTTGGTAAGCGCATAACTCAACAACGCCTGGACCAATTCGGCCAATTATTTTTTTTAAATGTTCGTTGAAGTTCAAAGATGGTTTTTACGTTTTTTTTTTTTTTTTTTTTTGTTTTTTTTTTTTTTTAAGTGTAGGGTAGGTGCAGGGTAGGTGTAGGGTAGGTGTAGGGTAGGTGCAGGGTAGGTGTAGGGTAGGTGCAGGGTAGGTGTAGGGTAGGTGCAGGGTAGGTGTAGGGTAGGTGTAGGGTAGGTGTAGGGTAGGTGTAGGGTAGGTGTAGGGTAGGTGTAGGGTAGGTGTAGGGTAGGTGTAGGGTAGGTGTAGGGTAGGTGTAGGGTAGGTGTAGGGTAGGTGTAGGGTAGGTGTAGGGTAGGTGTAGGGTAGGTGTAGGGTAGGTGTAGGGTAGGTGTAGGGTAGGTGTAGGGTAGGTGTAGGGTAGGTGTAGGGTAGGTGTAGGGTAGGTGTAGGGTAGGTGTAGGGTAGGTGTAGGGTAGGTGTAGGGTAGGTGTAGGGTAGGTGTAGGGTAGGTGTAGGGTAGGTGTAGGGTAGGTGTAGGGTAGGTGTAGGGTAGGTGTAGGGTAGGTGTAGGGTAGGTGTAGGGTAGGTGTAGGGTAGGTGTAGGGTAGGTGTAGGGTAGGTGTAGGGTAGGTGTAGGGTAGGTGTAGGGTAGGTGTAGGGTAGGTGTAGGGTAGGTGTAGGGTAGGTGTAGGGTAGGTGTAGGGTAGGTGTAGGGTAGGTGTAGGGTAGGTGTAGGGTAGGTGTAGGGTAGGTGTATCTTGGTGTTTTTATGGCAAAACGAAGTTTGCCGGGAAAACCTAGTAATAGATAAAGACATAAACTGGAAAGAGCACATAGACAATGTTAGCACTAAAATTAATAAATTTGTTTATGCATTAAAAAAGTAAAAAATATAACTAATATAAAAACTGCTGTAATGTCATACCACGCATACGTCGAATCGTTGTTACGCTACGGACTAATAATGTGGGGTAACAGCACTGACTTCCAAAGAGCATTCATCGCTCAAAAAAAGTGCATGAGAGCAATTTGTGGACTTAAGCCCGACGACTCATGTCGACCAATATTTAAAAAACTTGATTTGTTACCGTTACCGTCGCTTTACATTTACGAAATATGTGTTTTTGTTATGAAAAATAAGCAACTATTTAAGACTGCAAATGATGTAAATCCTCGGAATCGACGAGATCCATATAAACTAGTGTTAAATGATTTGCCTAGACTGTCTAAATGCAATAGTAACTGCTTGGCAATGTGTGTGAGCATTTATAATAAAATACCAAGGCATTTCAAAGCTTTAAACACAAAATTATTTACAAAAAAAAATCATAAGTGGTTAATCGAGTGTAGTTTTTATAGTTTAAAAGAATTTATAGATAAAAAATATTGATGTTTTAAAAAAAAGAAACGGTTGTTGTTGCTTAACTTGTTTTTTTTAAATTTTGCATGCTATGTTTTATCCTAGCTAAACATGCTTGTGCCTCAATTTGTATTTAACACCCTTGTATACCATGTTTTACGCAAATAAATATTCTATTCTATTCTATGAATCCGTCGCTTTTTCGTAGTCATTAGAATTTGGTTGGATAACCAGCCTTTGTTTAAATGTTTAGTTTTTTGTTTAAATCTACTGAATGCGAAACATTCCAAGCTGAATATTTTCACTATATATTTTTGACTAAACTCTCTTATTTGTGCTTTACACCTACCATCTTGGGTTGAGCCGGTTTCTCGTATTTTGCCGTCAAAGTTATGACACCGTTGTTTTGACTTTTAGCAATATTATTCGATAACGCAAGCATGTATACTTTTGAAACTTTTTATGGTTAATATAAGCGTCAAGATGGACTGAATACAGTTTTCACCGACCTTTAATTTTTTCTCATTTAGGCGCTGTGATTTTTCAAAAAAGTGCGATTTCTTGAAAACTATAAATATTTTCTTAAATCTAATTCCGGCACAAATACGCACAAATCAAGAGCTACTCGTGTATGTTCATTCTACAGGCGCACATACAATAGTTTCAGAGATACACGATTCTGCAAAACGTTACCCCAGCAGGAAATGCAATATCTCGAAAACCTGATTACGCACTTATTATATTTTCAGCGCACATTCTTGCACAACTATAAGCTCTCTGCCCATGCACAATATTTCTCACTCCGATCATTCGCTTAGAATTTTCCTGTTGGAACAACGTTACCCTAGCAGGAATCGTTTTTTTCCGTTTTTTTTCAAAAACGCCGTCACGCAGAAGTTTTTTATGTAGCGCACATTCACAGCAGATTACGCTCTAATTATACGTTCCACTCATATCACTCCAGGAGCCACTTTCCTGTTGGGGTAACGTACACAGTTTAACAAAGATAAGAATATTATATCCCAAAAAAAGTCAGTTTAGTTATGTGAAATATTCTATATGTCAGCGTTTATGTATACTACTAGCGCTATCTATCGTCAGTTCTGAATATTAATCGTGCTTTTTCGTTTTCTTCAAACTTCAACAAAACTTGTAGCAGTTCGTTTATTCAAGGGAAATGGCTATGCGGCCGCGCATGTGGTGTACTTTTTTGTATTTTCATTACAACTTAAAAAAATATGGTATACAATGAATTTTGTTTATTGAACATCTAAAAAAAAAGAGAATTATGTAGGTATGTACAGTACAAACATTTTCTTAATGTCCCTCGGCAAACTTCGTGTGTCGTCGCTGGATTTCTATCAGTTGCCCTTTGCACTTGGTGGTGCAGACCTGACCATAGACTAATATATATATAGAGTGACGCTCTTAATCAACTTGGAAATATATAGAGTTGTTAATACTCTTTTAACACAATGTAATTTATTTCAAAAATGGGAGGGAATCTGCTATTTATACAGCTCTATATATTTCACAAGGAAATCAAAACAACAATAAAGTACTTAGTTCTGAATTCAAATTATTATACACGATAACTCTGACAATTGATGGACATGGAAATTAGAATTCGTTTGTATTCGAAAATGCGATGATTGTAGAGGAATATTACTGTTATAGTTGTACTTATTTGGGTTCATTAAAACATTATTCTCACAAAATACTGTTAAAAATAGTAAACAACCTGCATGTTTCGACTATTTTCATTATGAAGGTACCAATATTTTTTTCTAGAATCATCATTCTATACCTACCTACGTAGTATTTTAATATCACTTTATACCTACGTAGGTTCGTGAGAACTCAAAGCCGCTCGTTTCATTAAATAATCCGGTTTTTATCAAGGTTATAAAAAAATCTTGTTTGTCATTGACTATTTCCTTGGGAAATAATTTGTAGGCTTTCAATGATCCGCTAAAATCTTCTTTGCAATAGCACCAACTGCAAGATCATTTTTATATTACAGGCTGATTGGACTCTGTATGTGCTTCCGATGTTATGCCAGCGCCAGTGACACATGATGGACCCAAAAACTTTTCCAAAGGGTCTTGATTTATCCGTCTTGTCCAAACCGCACTTATTCCATATTTAATTGCTAATTTTCTGCACAAATATTCGAATTGCTCAATATTCCACAAATATTTCTTTACAGTAGGAGCATGAATGTTATCACCATTTAATAATTCCATACTTTTAAATACTTTTTTTGCTTTTATCCATTTTTTATGATGTGGGCAACGCGGGGACGGCATTAGAGCACTTACGAGTGGTTTCCACTCGACATCCTCCCTGCCACGGCTGCCATTCATAGAATCAAAAACATCGTTAATTAAAAGTATCAAAAGAGCGTTATCCTTGCATTCAGGAGGTAGACTTCCATGGCCTGAAATAATTATAAAACATTGTGTAGGTAACTGACAAAAACTTTAACAGACTAAGGCCGATTTTCTCACCTCTAAATTATCGCAAAATTAATGTGACAAATTGTCAATCACGCGTTATCTGCTGTGATTGGCTGTTGAAAATCCATTCAACCATTCACAACAGATAACGCGTCCTTGACAATTTGTCAAATTAATTCTGCAATAATTTAGAGGTGAGAAACTCGGCCTAAGGGTCAGACAGCTCACACCGAAACGCGACGTAACGCTTGCGGATTTTTTATGATAGCGATACAATAATATAACTTTTTTTCAGCAAGAGGATTCAAACAAAAAAACGCACCCTACGGAGCGGCGGAGTTGCGCTGCACTTCGATGGTAAAAACGCGATCGCCTGCGCCTGCGCCCACACTGCTTCACGATGAGTCGCGTCGCGGCGTTTATGGCAATTTTACCAGTTTACAGAACCCCAGTAATTCTGAGCTGCGTGAGGGCTAACTACTTTACAGAATGTTATCTTAAACCATTCTGCTATTCAGAGTTGCGAACGTTCTGAATTTGAGAATTGTTTCCGGTGTTGTAATCAAGACTTCATAACTCTATTCAGATCCCTAGAAGGCATTGTGGTACAGTGCGTGCCACGGAAAATGAGACTTGACCGCGCCTCCCGCGCTCTGTCCGGCGCTCCGATGCGACCGGTCCGTTCCCACACTCAGACTCATACCGCTAAAGAGACCAAGTCCTCTATTGCGCAAGTCAAACCACGAGGTGTGTCAAGTCTCATCTTTTGTGGCACGCCCTGTAACCATTCTACAGTCCTCTATTGCGCAAGTCAAACCACGAGGTGTGTCAAGTCTCATCTTTTGTGGCACGCCCTGTACCCATTCTACAGTCTGTGGTTGGCCAACCAAATTGAGTTGACTTGCCAACAACATTGGTTGCGAGGTAAGCGGTTGCTACCAATTTGGTTGGCCAACCACCTCTACAGTCTACACGATCTTTTTTGGTTGGAGCCCTGACCAACCGCCAGCTGCCCTATTGTGTAAGTTTTAGATGAGATCTGACACGCGAGAGGGATTTCTGTCTATGCTCCACAATCACGTGCCTACAGAGAGAGAGGGGGAGTGATATAATGTGCATCGCTCTGTTGTTTGTTTCGATTTAAATGACCACCAAAAAATACTTCAACACACTAACCTTTCTGACCAACAAAAGACCAAACAAAACACCAAAAGAACGAAACGTCTCCCAAAACACGAACGTTTTACATTACAATAGGTACCTACCTATACTAGCAGTTTTATATACCTAGGTTTGACTGCACTTCAAAATTTAATCAAAGGCCAAAAGTAAATGATCACCAAAATTTGGTCTACTAAATTCAATTTAATCTTGACGAGAAACTAATAATAGCAGAGCACCCCGACACGGGACGACGGGAGTTGAAAATAGGTTACCTTAAACCCTGCAGAAGACTACAGGACAATACTGCAGGGACTTTAATAGGATAAAGCGATGTTAAATATTTCGCCTAATCTAAATATGTAGGTCCCTATATCCATAACGCTGGTTTAGCGTTTGCAAAGCCTCCATATTACAGAACTAAAAGCAGGGTAGCATTTAATCCATCAATCTCGCGCAGATTCAATCGGTTAAAGGCTTCCGCAGCTCAGAAATACTGGGGTTCTGAATACTGCTAAGATTTGCATATAAGCCGCGCCACCGTCTCGGTTGTGAGCTAAGAGCTAACCCTAATAATTTTCAATAAACAAAAATCCTTACACGAGTTAAAGTTCATACAAGCTGCAACTGAGCGGCTGAAAACTTGGCTAGCATATTTGAGTTTTGTTTTATTAATCTTCCCAGGCACTATATGTTGGTCAGTTAATTTGGGAATTAAACTGTAATCCTTATACGCCAGATTCATAGCATACAGCATTTCGATGTGCTCCCACTTGGCTGTGCATGTTTTTCCCTCATCATTCTCATGCAGCAGTGGCATGTTCAGTAAATTGTTTCTGAAGTCTTTTAATAAATTTGGAGGGTCATAGAAAGGTATAACTTCTAACTGCCCAATATAAAATGTGTTTAATGTATGTTCTTCTCCAGATTCTAACTTCTCCCTTCTGGTGTCCTCAATAAGGCTCTCAATAGCTTCTTGATTATTGATTGCTTGTTTACACACAGTTGCTATAACTACAAATCCAGCTTTTCTAATGTCCTTAATAATATTCTGTATATAAATTTTGAGTTCAAGAGCTCTTGTTGGTTCAGAGGAAAATGCATAGACAATTGGTTGCATGTAATTCTTAAAAAGCCCCTTTAACATAAATACCATAACATGGCTGGCTAAGTTCTGGGAACTTCCTTCTCCTTCATTTATGTTTATTTTGCCATCCAAAACATTATAACTTATGTTTGGCTGCAAAACAACTTCATCAAATAGTAACACACAGAGTCTGGTTTTAGCAAACATAGTTTTTGCCTTATTTCTCAATGATTTCAACACCTTTTTGTTTATGCTTGGTTTAATAACAATTTTTTGGATAAGCTTTTCCAATTGTTTTGATTCCGGTAATAGGAATATCTTACATAAAAACTGGTATGCTTTTGGGCTTTGTGTATAAATTGGTAAAGATGTAATGCTTTCATTAAAGGTAAATCTACTAGTTCTCTTACTTCTTTTCTGTTTCCTGGATTGTAATAGGTTTAATATTTTACCAGCGGTGTTCATGTTTTCAACCATTTCCATAAATGATTTGCTTTTCAAAATATTTTGGGCCACTATCAAGGTTTTGCAATGCTTTCTCGTTCTGTTTCTGCATTTACTCAATTTTAACTGCAAATTTCTCAGTTTTTCATATAACTTTACCTCCTGTGATGTTCCCAAAATATCAGATTGACTTGCATTACCTGTAAAAAGAAAGTATTTGGGGTTGATTAGTGGTCCACCTACAGTATCTCAAGGCAATTCCTTAATGAATTAGTTCAAAATATACATACCTTGTGGCATGCAAGCCTGATGTGTTGTTTCAGTGGACAGATTAGACATGCCAACAGTTACTTGTGGAAGTTCTGTAGAGGAGCTAGTCTCAGTAGGCCGGGCTTCTATGGGATTTTAGGTGTGTTGATAACGGTCATCTTTTAGTATTTTACTACACAATCATGATGAAAGAAACTAGTTTGGATCACTTTAGTGTATGCTCACCCCAAGACACGACACAGTGCACTTTTTAAAGATAGTAATACAATAGATATTTGTGTTATATCAATCAGAGAATTCAAATAGGGTGAATTTGAATTCTCTCACAGAAATGTATACCTTTTGTGAAGTAGATAAAGTTCTTCGGGTTTTGGTGTGAGCTGACCCTTAAAGAGGCTGTTTTTTGTGTTGCTACTGAGATTTATATTTATCTGGCATTACAGGATTGCACCCAATGAGATAAATATAATTATGCAAGTTCATTGGGTTAAACAAAATCGGTAAGTATTTTTTTCAATCTTTTAATTTTAACTGTATCTTTTTTCAACAAATGTTTCAAACTGACTGTTGTTCTTGTTTAACAAATTATCACCATGAAGAGATCATGGCAATAATATAATTAATTAATTACATGTAAAAATATTTAATGAAAATAAATAGTAGGTATATATAATACCAACCGGATTCAACGGATTTTGGATCACAGCTAGAGCTATCTTTCGACATGATCACTACACTAAATAAACTCGTGTTTATTTTTATCGTCCACAGGCAGGCCGCAGCAAACACCCAAACACAGAGACCAGAGTACAATAAAAAAATAACACCAAAGAGTAAAGAAAAAGACTATACTGGGAATGGGACATGGGATCAGTGTTGCCAACAGCGCTGGCCCTAATGTCGCCGTTTCTCATGCATGAAGTAGCCTAATATCGCCGAATTTCAGTTGTAGTAGCCTAAAGTAGCCCAAACACCAAAATATCAATATGAATAAAATAAAATGTAGTTTTTATCAATTTATTCATAATATGTTCCTATCACACTGATAATTAGGCATAAGCCATCTTTAAAACACGTTAATGAAATTAAAATTAACATTTTAAAAACTACATTAACAAAAATTAAGATTATTCTGATTCGTCCTCTGATTTCTTTCTATTTGTGCAGTTTCAGTCTACCTATTACATCTTAATCAGACTGGGGCAAATATTAAAAAAAATGATTGTGAAACTAAAAACCACGACTTCTGATTTAGTCTGGAAGTAGTAAGACCATGTAGCAGATAATATACCTACGTACATCACACACAACATTAATATAAAACAGTACTCAAGTTTTTACTTACTTTTAAATGCTGGTAGTTTTTCCCATTCATCACGATAATGTTTTATATATTTACCGTGTTTACCCATTTTCACAGAAATTTCACAACAATTGAAAAACGCAAACAAATTAAACAGAAACATGGCGAAGTTGTACAAAGTGAAAGTGGCAAAGCAATAACCGGAATTTATCTGAACTATTTAGTCAGTACAACACAGATGATTGCGGAAGTCATTATTCACAATAGAATACATGTAACTCGATTGCATTCTAATTTGGTTACATAATAGCTAAGACAAATTCAGGGTATTCCCCGAAAATAACCAATCACAAACGAATAGGGTGACCATCTCAATATCAAATTGTACTAACATTACACACACGCACGGCCGTATGCCTGTTTACCTACTAAGTAGTATAAAAAAAAAACTTGTCCCTAGAGTAGCCTAATTGGCGACCAGTCGCCTTTTAGATTTCTTCGTCGCCGATTCTCGTTCTGAGTAGCCTAAATTGCGACAAATCGCCTACGTTGGCAACACTGCATGGGATCAAAATGGGATTACTGGGCTAACTATTTGAGGCTAACGGCTAAATTACAAAAAAAAAACAATCGTTTCGAAAGTCGGTGTTGCAATATGATAAATTAAATAAAAGAAGAGACACCGACAAGAGGTACTCTACGATTATTTTTGCACTTTTTACTCCATTTGTTTAGGTACTATTTATTTAAAGTGATTTTTCGGAAGTCAGTTTATTTTTTTGTGTTTTTTTATTTAGAAGAACCGGTTTGGTGCGTGTCGGACTTCGCAATTTCGCACATTTAGGGTTCCATACCAAATGTAGAATAATAAACTGTTTTATCAAAAATTAAGCTTTTTTAGTGTTCCGTACCCAAAGGGTAAAAACGGGACCCTATAACTAAGACTCCACGATCCGTCTGTCACCAGCTAGACAGTTGAAATTTTCACAGATGATGTGGTACGGAACCCTTCGTGCGCGAGTCCGACTCGCTCTTGTTTTGTTTGTAAAATATGTCTAGGTCTTCTTCTTTTCGTGTGAGGGTGTGGCCACCTCTGGTGAGAGTTAATTAAGTCGCCTCTAGGAACCCCAAGGCCTCCCTCTGACTTGGCTATTTCAGACTACTTACATTCTAGTTCTCGCCAAACTTCTGGGACGCCGTGAAGTTGGATTTCCGATGCGCAAGGAACGGAGCGGTGCTGTTTTTGTATGAGTTTTACTACTGCGTAGGTATTCTAGCCAACTTCAGGGCTAACGCAGATGTTTATCTATGTATCCAGGTTTCCTCTTGATGTTTTCCTTCACCGTTGCCTGTGATGTCCAAGCTAAACTTAGGCAGGAGGTACCTACTTACATATGAATTTGAACCCAAGACCTCAAGCACGAGAGGCGAAGTCCACTGGGCCACCACGACATGACGGATATGTGAGTGACAGCAGTAGGGCTCCGTTTGGATCCTTCGGGTACGGAACCCTAAAAGAAAACCTTCCATTTTATACAAACTTAAAAAAGAAATACTACTAAAAAAAACTATAGGTACGTACTGGGTCGCGGATTTTGAAAATAGTTACCGCGGCCCTGGCTCAAGCAACTGAAGGAACACGGGTGGGTTTGTGTCCGTTACCGAGGCCAGATGTTGTCGAAAATGGTCATTTGAATCTTATATATAATTAGTTTTGCGGCTTCTGTAATTGTTGCGCACATTTTTAAATTTGTTGCGCTTATAGTTTTTTAATTATTTCACAAAAACATTTCCTGCTGGGGTAACGTTACCCCAGCCAGACCTTTTTCTTTCTAATGGGAATATTTAAATAATTACTAGCTATAAAATTAGTTGTCTAGATGAAGTAAATGTTGTGCCTTATTTTGTATTTGTTCTTTCATCGGTTGCGAAGTTATTCGAGATTTTGCTGGGGTAACGTTTTTGGTTTTGCTAGATCTTTGAAATGGTTAAGCGGATTCTTATCATATTTTGTACATGGCTTCTTAGGAATTAGTTTAAATTTGTTCTGCAATAAAAAAAAACAAAATAATACATAGCTTAAAGTTTATTTCATTAAATAGAAAAAACACTTCAATTGGTCCCAGCACTCTCAATAAGAGCTCTAAAGACTTACTTTAAACGTTATTTTAAAGCTTGTAACTGCCTTCAAATGTATGTGAAGTTTCATTAGTATCCTGTAAGGATTTAACAAGTTATGATGATATTGAGTTCTTCACGAGCACGGTCTTGATGCGCGCGGTGTTATTTGGCCACTGGATTGGATATATGAACTGAATGTTATGTCAATTATTAGTTTTTTAGTTCAGTTGAATATCAGTAAAATTTCAGCTCAGTACATTGGATAATTAATGAGATAATACGATTAAAGTCATCAGGAAGTGAATGACCGTGGTAACCCGACCAAGTTTAGGTGGTTACGAAAAAGCGAAAACGCAAAACATTATGGTACCTTCTAAAATATGTAGGATAGTGTTACAAATTTAGTACAGACATGTACACAAGTTTAAAAAAAAACTACGTGATTATTAAATAATTTTTATTGACAGGTAATTTTGAAACTCGAATCGTCATCTATTTGCGAGTTTATATCAACGCGAGTGTCGCAACAAGGTAATTATGGATTTCTTAAAGTCTACGTGTCCAAGGCGTTTGTGGAAATAAATAAATACCTACCTGTTGCGGTAGTTCCGACTCCCGACATTGATAACGATAAAAATCGGTCGCTAAGTCATGAATTTCATTAATCAAGTTTCAAGTCATATTTTGACAATATATACACAAAAACCTTCCATTTGAATCAATCTATCTATTAAAAAAACTGCTTCAGAATCCGTTGCGTAGTTTTAAAGATCTAAGCAAACAGGGACAGACAAACGGGAAGCGACTTTGTTTTATAGGTACTATGTAGCGAAGGATACATATGTCGTTATCATTGTTGAGAATTCCAGTCTAGGTAATAATTAAGTACGAAAGAAAAGAAAATAATAAGATCCTAAATTTCAATATATAAGCCTTAAAAAAATACAGTTTTAGATAAGTACCTAATAACATGTACTTATTAATAATAATTTTGCTACTATTTCTGTAGTTACATTATACAAGCTTACCTTGTTCGTGAATTCATCAAGCAGCCTGCACCATAACTATGATCATCAATAGAAGCACTCCACATTAGCAGTAATTCGCCACACTTATTATTTTACATTAGCTCTCACGCACTCTATAAATATTTGCAAAAACAGGAAACGGAACTGCCGAAACGCATGCGCACTCTACAAGATGAATTATGTGATTACGGAGCATGTTTAGTGTGATATGCAAACAATGCGCCCCTTCACCCCACCCCTTCCGCGTCTCACCGAAAGACATGTTATATCAGTGATTTTTGATAAGTTTGTGCAACTGGAAGATAATAATAATGTTTTCATAGTACAGATATTATTATATTATTAATGTATTTAACAGTGTACGCGTCTGTACCGAAATTGTAAGGTGTATTATACTAAACATTTCAAAAGATAGTATAATGTTCTGCGTTTTCGCTTTTTCGTAACCACCTAAACTTGGTCGGGTTACCACGGTCATTCACTTCCTGATGACTTTAATCGTATTATCTCATTAATTATCCAATGTACTGAGCTGAAATTTTACTGATATACAACTGAACTAAAAAACTAATAATTGACATAACATTCAGTTCATATATCCAATCCAGTGGCCAAATAACACCGCGCGCATCAAGACCGTGCTCGTGAAGAACTCAATATCATCATAACTTGTTAAATACTTACAGGATACTAATGAAACTTCACATACATTTGAAGGCAGTTACAAGCTTTAAAATAACGTTTAAAGTAAGTCTTTGGAGCTCTTATTGAGAGTGCTGGGACCAATTCAAGTGTTTTTCTATTTAATGAAATAAACTTTAAGCTATGTATTATTTTGGTTTTTTTATTGCAGAACAAATTTAAACTAATTCCTAAGAAGCCATGTACAAAATATGATAAGAATCCGCTTAACCATTTCAAAGATCTAGCAAAACCAAAAACGTTACCCCAGCAAAATCTCGAATAACTTCGCAACCGATGAAAGAACAAATACAAAATAAGGCACAACATTTACTTCATCTAGACAACTAATTTTATAGCTAGTAATTATTTAAATATTCCCATTAGAAAGAAAAAGGTCTGGCTGGGGTAACGTTACCCCAGCAGGAAATGTTGTTGTGAAATAATTAAAAAACTATAAGCGCAACAAATTTAAAAATGTGCGCAACAATTACAGAAGCCGCAAAACTAATTATCTATAAGATTCAAATGACCATTTTCGACAACATCTGGCCTCGGTAACGGACACGGTGGGTTTTGGTCAGTAAAAGTCTGACACGGCCTCTCGCTTCACCCAGAGCGGGAGAAGTCATTGGATGATTAACCATCCAAAAAAAAAAAACTTTATTCAATAACAACGCGTTTATTTTTCTGTTTGGGTGCAGTGATGACTTGTTAAAGTGTACGTCTGCCCCCAAATCTGAAGATGGGTGTCCTTTTTAGGGTTCCCAAAGGGTAAAAACGGGACCCTATTTCTAAGACTCAAATGTCCGTCTATCTGTCACCAGGCTGTATCTCATGAACCGTGATAGCTACAGTTGAAATTTTCACAGGTGGTGTATTTCTGTTGCCGCTATAAAAACAGAATAAAATTAATATTTAAGTGGGGCTCCCATACAAAAAACGTTTTTTTTTTATAGTGGTACGGATCCCTTCGTGCGCGAGGACGTCTCGAACTTGGCCGGTCTTTTTTTGCGCTTTTCTTAGTCCTAATCACGTTACGCCACCTTCAGTGGCGTAGCGTAGACTGCGCGTCACGGATTATAAAGAAATTATAGGTATTAAGTTTTACTGTCTTGAAATTCATCGATAAAGCCCGAAATTTCTTTCGAAGAAGCTTTTAAATTATTGTTCGTTCTGGTAGCGCCACCTCTGGCGCCTTCTCCAGCAACCTGTACTTGAAACAATATCTTCCCTTGCAGTTTAAACTGCAAATCATCAGGTCGGTTAAGTATAATGTTATAGGATATAGTTAAGTACCTGTAAACCTGCAACGATAGAGGGACGCAGGATGTGGTGATGCGTGTACTTCAGCAAGTTGCGTTATGTTTGTGGGAGATATTTTAGTCCAGAAAAACAAACCAGTTAGAAGACTTAATTTATTTACATCTTAACATTAGATGGAATACAATTATTACATTTCTTTATTCTTTAGCTGGCATGTAACCTGAAACAAAAAAACATTGTTATTATTTCGCTGTGAAATATGTTTTTTATTTTATTCATTTAATGCGACTTTGTATTCATGTTGATGCTAACTGAAAGTATACTAATTAATGTCCAATTGTTTCTAGAAGCTATAACCTACAATCATCTCTGCTAGGAAGACTAATGGATCTCGTCCATAAACAGTATGCCTCATCATCATCATTTCAGCCGAAAGACTTCCACTGCTGGACATAGCCCTCCTCCAGGCGTCACTACATTGACCGATCCCGTGCGTTTCGCATCCAGCGCCTTCCCGCAACCTTAACCAGGTCATCAATCCACCTAGTGGGAGGCCTTCCAACGTATCGTCTTCCAGTTCGCGGTCGCCATTCCAGACCTTTTCGGCCCCATCATCGGCCATCCGTTCTGCGGGCAATGTGCCCTGCCCACTGCCACTTAAGTTTGGCAATTCTTCGGGCTATGTCGGTAACTTTGGTTCTCCTGCGGATATCCTCATTTCTGACATGATCACTCAAGGAAACTCCGAGCATAGCCCTCTCCATTGCCCTTTGGGTGACTTTAAGCTTTCTGATAAGGCCTATTGTAAACAACCATGTTTCGGTCCCATAGGTGATCACTGGCAACACACACTGGTCACAGACTTTTGTCTTGAGACACTGCGGTATGTTGGACGAGAAAATACCACGCAACTACCCGTACGCCGCCCAGCCGAGTCGGATTCGACGCCTCTTTCCCGAAGTTAGACCTACCCAACTGGACAGTTTGTCCCAGGTAGACATAATCGTCTACAACTTCGAGTGTAGAGTCTCCGATCTTGATAGGAGTGGGTGTTACATGGACATTCACCATGACCTTGGATTTGTCCATGTTCATTTTAAGACCCACTCTTTTGGAAGCTCTACTGAGGTCATCGAGCATTTTACTGAGGCTCTCCATGATCTCAGCCATGACAACTATGTCGTCGGAAAACCGAAGGTGAGTGATGTACTCGCCATTAACGTTGATGCCGAGTCAACATCTAGTCCAGAACCTTTAAGACATCCTCCAGCGCAGCAGTAAACAGTTTCGGAGAAATAACGTCGCACTGTCTCACGGCGCGCTGGAGAAGGATTGGTTTCGAGGGCCTGAAGAAGCAATGACATGGTTTTGTTTTTGTACAAACACTTCAACACCAGTAGATCTGACACCGTTGGAGAGACTGCAGTCTGCAGTACGGCCCGTCTCGATCGGATCGAAGGCTATCTCGTAGTCCACAAACGCTAAACAGAGAGGCAGGCTCTTCGGTCTTCTGTATAACCTGCCGCAGCGTATGTATGTGGTCTACGGTGCTGAAGCCTTTACGGAATCCGGCTTGTTCAGGAGGCTGGAATGCCAGTGGTGATGAAATAATTTACACAAAGTAAAGCGCCTGCCTGGGTTTGAACCCACGACCTACAACTTGTAAGTCGCGGATGTTATTACTGGGCCACCACTAAAACTATCATCAGAGAGTAAGTGGGGCGATTGTAGAATATATTTATATAAAAAAATACAACTGACTTCCAAATTGAAATTTCGGAAGTCGGTGTTCCTGTTTTCGTTTTTTGACACCGCCTTCCGAAATCGAGGTTATTTTCCACTTTGTAGTGTTTTATTTGGAAGTTGGTTGTATTTTTTTGTAAAAACTTTATTTTTCTCTTTGGTAAATAATTAAAAAGTTCTATAGTAAGTTACCTATAATGCCATAGTGATGCCAGAATAGATTAAATGTACCTTGAACATAACCGGTGGAATGACAGTGTACCAGGTTGAACTGTACACATCTGCATACCCGCTTAGAGCATACTGGCGTGATGGTATGTTATGAAACGGTGTAAACAATAAACAGACATGCGATTGCAGCAATCCCGAGAGATTAGCCATCATTTATTGGAGAGTTCTGTTGTATACCTCCGAAGTTTTTCACCAGAACTTTACCAAATTTAAATGGGACCATTTCAGAACTAACTTCTTTGGAACAATTGCAAATCCGTTTATATATATTATATATGACGGTGTTATGCCCGAACATACAAAAAAAATTTGAAACATCCGAATTGAGAACCACCATTGACCACCACACCATACACCATTGTGAAGTTGGTTAAAAACTAGCTTTCACCAGTGGCTTTTTCTGCATGGTCATCAACAATTATCCTAAGAAAATATAGTACTGGCATAAAAAGCATCCTATGATCTTATCCAGGCTTGGGTTGATCTGAAACCATTCAGCACAAGAGGCTTGATTGATTAACAAACCTCTAAACAGACAGACTTTATAATTTTTGCATAGTTTATTAGGATATTATTTTCTTTCTTTCTTTTGATACCTTCACTTAGTGCTGTTGGCGTTGATGTAGTGATAAAGGATCACTAGTAAGAATATAGAAACTCCCAGGATGTTGGAGAACACTGCCAGTTGGATGTCCGTGATCATTGTGACTGGATTTAACTGAAAAACAAAGATACTGATCTTTATATAAAAAAAAATTGTTACCCTCCCGCAGTCAGGTAAAAATGAATCCCTATTTCCCTAGGTCACGGCTAGGTCATAGGTAGGTAGGATAGGATAGGTAAGGTTGGATAGGTAGGGCAGGGTAGGTAGGATAGGTTAGGTATGGTTGGGTAGGTAGGTAGCGTAGGGTAGGCTGCGTAGGATAGGTAGGGTAGGGTAAATAGGGTAGGGTAGGCAGATGACGGAAGCGAAGCCGCGGGCACAGCTAGTGTAATATATACAATTTAATTAATATGATTGTTTATTTTTGTTAATCTATGATACTGGCTGGTGATTAGGGACTCTCTCTATCTAGCTATAACTTGTACAATATATGCAAGCTTGTTCATTTCAGATGCTATAATGATGTTGGTAAGTATTAAGAACTTGGCACTAATTTGATATAGATAGATAAAACAGATTTAAGTAACAGTGGGCGTAAATAGAAGATAATTCTGGATGCTTCTATATTTTGATAAACCGAGTCATAATCAATTCGAGTCACAGGGTAACATCGTTCTTTACAAAGCCCAATGTATTGTACAGGTTGTCTTTTACAAAATGTATTAGATTCTGTAAATTTTAACTACTTGTTAGGTATAATATCACAAGGAATTCTTACGGGATGCATAAAATACACCAAATACTTACTAATATGCAGTAAATTAGTTATAACGATTGCGTTAGAGTCCGGTCACCGCAATGAAAATGAAAACAAGTACACGTCAGATAATCGGAATCGGACTCTCGGACAGATTGTCAGTAATGAAAAAATTTGGGCCGGTTTGGCAACATTAATGTATTTTAGCAAAAAATAATATAACATTTTATGTTAAAACTTTTTCAATGCAAATATGTGCGTTTTATGGTTTTATGCTAGATTTATAATAATTTTGATTTGCTTAACAAAAATTTTTATGCAATGTTTAAAATGCGTGTGTCTGTCAGTCTGTCTGTGATAAAAAAACTCAAAAAGAACGGCTGCATGCCGTTCGTTCGGAGACTTGTGTTTCCGACTTGTGGTGATTTCAAAATAGTTCAGTTCAAAGTCAGACTTCTGTTTTTTTTTATGTTTAATATTCCATAAAAATTAAATATATTTTTATGACCATTACCATTTATTTGAGCAGACAACACATGCAATTCATTGTCATCATAGTTGTCAAAATTTTACGTTTTCAATTTGTTTTCCGCGACTTTGTTTACGATGATTATTTAATAAATACATTCAATTAAAGCTTTAACGAGGGGAAAGTACTCGTCAGTAACCGGGCGCTTACCTGCAAGCATAAAAATGTATTTCTCCTCGATAAGTTCCCGGTTACTCCTTTACGATACTAACAGTTGGGATTTGAAAAAGAGTTACTGGTGTTATGAAGGTATACTGCGAGATATATCATGGAGTGATGATAGCAAATATCTGCTGCAGGTACGTATATCAATTTCACTTAATGTAATAACTTAGTCTTATGTCCATCTTTTAATTAGAAATACATCCACAGAGAGAAATAATACGTAACCCTAATAATGTGTATTGTTTCTATAACCATAGTTAGGTCAACGATAATCTCTGGGTGTGCCAAGTATTGCATTGTCTGAGAGCATACAATGGTTGTTTAATGGTTGTTGACTAGGCTAATACATTGTTATTACTGTGCTAATATTGTGTGTCCCAATAACTAGAAACTCTGCTTTAAACACAGCAATATTTTGTAATTTTGCTCCTGCTTTGACCTTACAGAAACTATTGATGGACTCTTCTTACCTGAAAGAATACTAGAATAAGTCTCAATATATTTTCTTCCAGGTCAATTCTAAAGGTGTAGTGGAAATACTAAGTCCAGCTGACCATGACATCAGAACTCTACAGCATATACCATTGAAAGACACCTGGTCAGCATGCTTCCATCGAGAGGGCCATCGCAACGTTGCCATTGGTACAAGAAGCGGCAATGTAATGATATGGGACACTAAAAACAAAAATATAACTAAAACATTCCCAACACCCTCCCAACAGTCCTGCGTAAACTTTGTCAGTTTTAATGCCAAGAACACAAGTCTTGCCGCCTCTATGCAAAATGGGGATACCGTGATATACGGTCTTGTATCAAACATTCCTGTGCTTACAGTCAAACTGGCCTACTCTAAAAGTATCTCTGCAATGAAGTTTCATCATGAGAGTCGATCTCTGCTTGGTTTAGCCACTGATGAAGGCCATATTGTCATTCGTGATATCACTACAAATAAAGACAAAGCTTTCTTTGAACATGTCCATGCGTCACCCATCAGTGACATAGCATACTCTCTTATTAATAGGGATGTGCTGCTATCCACTGGTTATGATAAAATCATGAATGTGTATGATGTAAGATTACAGAATGTTGTTTCAACAATAAAAACCTCTTCTATGTTGACCTGCTTAGCAATCAATTCTGAAAACCAACTTGCATTGGGTACTAAAAATGGTATGGTACTAATTTATGATCTCAGAGATCTCACAACTCCTTCTAAAGTATTGAAAGGACAAGACGAAGAAGTCCATAAGGTTTCATTTCAACCAACCAGAAGAAAGATGCTGTCAACCGATATAAGTCTTCGTGAAGACACAGAGAGCATCCAGTCACCTCAAAAAATGTCATCTCCAATACGTTCTAGAACATCAGATATGTTCTTTGTTTCGGATTCACCACCAAGAAATTATTTGGATGTTTCACCTCAAAGAGGTGATCCTAAAGGGGACTCATTCTTAGCTATGATGGGTCTTGACAAATCAAATGAATATGAGGACGAAGGCAATAAAACCTCAGAATTTGAAAGAAAGAGTGACAGACACGATTTGAGGTACCGACAATTGGATGCAGAAAAAAATATTAGCAAAGTATCAACTCCTATAAATAACCGTACAACTGAAAACTTAGGTTTTCCTTCACCCGTGTTAACAAATGGTGGTCTAGATGATAAACGAGGCTCTAATGTCAATTTGTCACTTCAACAAAAGCCATCAAACTCAGCTCCAGCTTCGGCTGTTGAATCAGTGGCTGTTGAAGAACTGAAAGATTTTATCAAGCTGACTCTTACAGATGTGTCTGATGATAACAGGAACTATTTCCTCCACATTATGATGGCGCTAACTAAGCAGAAGTTGTATTTAGAGAAGCAGTTGACTGGCATGAGTGAGCAAATACAGACTATGGCACATATTCAAAATGCTTTAGTGGAAACAAATAGAAAACTAGCATTCGAAGTTGATCAGCTGAAGGCTAGAAATAATTATTTATAAGTTGGTAAAGAATCTTCAAAATTCAAGATATTAAAATGCGTGGCTGATTGAGTGTTACGGGCAGAATTGCTTATTCATGATTTTTTGAAAGTTTGCAGTCATCATGATGTCACAAAAAATATCACATTCCAATAAAAAAACATTGAAGCAGGCACATTAGCTCTGCTAATCTAGCCCACTTTCTAAAATACTAACATACTAATATAGAGGTTGAGCTGGCAGGGGTTTTGAGCAAGCAAAGCTAGTTAATAGCCAAGTAAGTTCGAGTCTGAAACTAGATTTATACTTGGGTGTTCTTTTAGCAAGCTGCACCTGCTTAGCTATCAACTTTTCGCCCAGGATGTGCTTGTTCAAAAACCCTGCCAGCACCCACTCTAATAATACTCTCTCTCTAGATCCATAAAGGATTCTTTTATCTAGCAAAAAAATATCTAGAATCTCAAAAATAAAAAAGTATGTATTTTTTTGGTAACTATGAAATGTATCACAAAATTAAAATTATGTTTAATAAATTATTGTGAACTTGTGACTGAAATGAAAGAAAGGGATACCTAAAAATTCATAAAAATACTTAGGTACAGTGCCAAATCTATATTAATTATGAATGAATTTGTTTGGCATGAAGTTTTACAAACTAGATTATAACTAATGTATGTGCCATTAGAGAAATTGTTATGTTTCCCAATATGCCAGTATGTTATTAGTGGACAATAATATCAATTTACATTTTAGCGTATTTGTAACAATGTTGTGAATGTTGGCATTTCTTTGTTGTTAATTTGATTGTTAATAGTTACATTATAAGTAAATGTGAATTCAATTAAATAAACCGTCTTCTAACATGTGCTTGTTTTATTCAACGAATAAAGAATACATAACGGTTGAGTGCCGTATCTAATTACCGAAAATATTAAAAATAAAATGTTTATTGATAGGTAGGTACTAAAAGCCATTGTGTTTAGCATGCACGTTTTAGACACTCCCTTGAGTAAAAAGGCAAGGCATTCTGACGCAGAGTTGAAGAGCTAAAAAAAATACATAGCATATTAATTCTTATCCTCTCAGCGTAATACTCATATTTTTGTTAGAGTTTAAAAGCAGATAGCTCCGAAAGATACGGGCACAGTCGCGCAAACTAGCGCATCTACGCGAATCGAAGCAACGAAAAGTCGAATGGTCAGTGCCAGCCAAGTGCACGATCACGGGCGGTGATGGTGGCCGTGGCCACATCCACTAAATCATCTCTTCTCCACGTTCTCCAACGATAAAGTCACTTACGACACGGCTCGGCGCTGGGTGACGGATCGTTAGCGAGAGCAAGATATCATAAAATTATATCCACAACGTAAGACGAGATTGATGATAGATAGCGTGTTTTAATTAATAGAGCACGATTGGCCCATAGCTGTTGTTTTGAGTGCAGAACCGTGAAAATTGATTAACCGTGGTGACCAAACCACTCACGCGAGACGATTGGTAGTTAACAACATATATAACATAATTTTATTGTGTCTCAGTTTCAACTACTCTTTATAGCTTCACGCCTGTTTTGCCCGGTTGAGTAGGCAGTGCTATTTGGGAGTTTTAAAACTTTCTACGGGCTTTTCTGGGTTGTTGCTATTGGCTCTAACTGGGTTCTTTACGAAAATCTTAGGAACAGAAAAATTCGAGTAAAAAAAAACAGGTAGGTAACTAATCATTTCGACACGTACACAACTGTATATGTAATATTGTTGGAATTGCACAATATTTACATTGTTACTCTGTATGGGCTTCTAATTGCGTGTGCCAAATTTATTAATGAATGTATGTTTGTTTGTTTGTATGTATGCATGTATGTTTGTCCACACATTTCTCCGAAACTACCTGTCGGATCGTGATCATTATTTTTTTAACCGACTTCCCATAAAGGAGGAGTTTATCAATTCGACTGTTTTTTTTTCTGTTACCTCAGAACTTTTTATATGGTGAACCGATTTTGATAATTCTTTTTTCATTTGAAAGCTGGTGCTTGTCATGTGGTCTCATTTAAATATCATTAAGTTCTGATGAAGAACTTCGGAGATATACTAAATGACGGCAAATCTCTCGGGATTGCTGCAATCGCATGTCTGTTTATTGTTTACACCATTTCATAACATACCATCACGCCAAAGCTCTAAACGGGTACGCAGATGTGTACAGTTCACCCTGATACACTCTCATTCCACCGGATATGTTCAAGTTACATGTTATTCGAATTATCTATTCTGGCATCACTGTGGGCATTACATGTACCTTAGACCATAGAACTTGTCCATTATGTACCACTAAAAAGTGAAAATAAAACTTTTTAACAAAAAAATAAAATCGACAGAGTGAAAAAAACTTTTGGTACCTACTATTTCGTTTTTAGACACCGACTTCGGAATAAAAAGTTACTTTTCGCTTTGTAGTGTTTTGTTTTAGAAGTCGGTTTTATTTTTTATGAAGTCGGTTTACATCACACATCACATCAGCAGCCTATTAATGTCCCATTGCTGGGACACAGGCCTCCTCTCTGTGAGAGGGAATGGGCAGTTATCCACCACGCGGGCCCAGTGCGGATTGATGGATGTCACAAGTCTTCGAAATATTGTTTCTAGGACATGCCGGTTTCCTCACGATGTCGAAGTCGGTTAAAAAAAAAGCAAAACAGTCTGTGTTGAAAAACGATAAAAACAAGAGGTACCAAAGACACCGACTTCCGAAACGAAAGTTATTTTGCACTTTTTAGTGTTTGGTTTTAGAAGTCGGTTAATTTCTTGTGAAAACGTTTTTGTATGAAGTCGATAAAAATAAACTTTATTTTTTATATAACATTAAACCATTTAAGTTTTTAAGCTAACATGAATGAACATGGACGACGTGAATATACATCATCAATCATCAATCATCATCATCAATCAATCAATACATATAATAAATCTGTAGAAAAATATTTTTTGTACATCGAAAAAAATTCCAAAAAAAATAGCCAGGGTGTTAGAGGATAACCAACAGAACCCATTTCTAGCATTTTTGGCATTTTTGGCATTTTTGTCTGTTTGTCTGTTTATCTGTTTGTCTGTTTATTTGTGCACGCATCACGTGAAATGTACGAAACCAATGTAGATAACTTTTATACATAAAAATTGTGCGTATCTTGAAGAATTACTTAGTTTTTGTTTCATCGCAATCGGTTCACTCTATCAAAAGTTAGATGAATTTAAAGTGTTCAAGAAGTAAAATTATAACAGCTCACGCAATTCGGTTACTCGGACAGTTGAACTCGCTATTCGATAGATGGCGTTGTGCATTTAAAGTCATTATCTGAATCGCGGTGTTAAGATTTTACGCGAAAGAATGACCCTAGAAAAAAAAATTGGTATGTAGTATTTATATTTTTTAACCGACTTCCCAAAAAAGAGGAGTTTCTATGTTCGACATTATGTAAGTTATTATTATTTTTTTGTGTATGTTCAGTGTTCACCGATATCTCCGTCAGTTGTGGACCGATTTCAAAAAATCTTTTTTTTTGTTTGAAAGAGTATGTTCCGAATTTGGTCCCATTTTAATTTGGTGTAGGACTGACGAAGCAATTCGAAGATATACAACAGAACTCTTCAATAAATAACGGCAAATCTCTCGGGATTGCTGCAATCGCATGTCTGTTTGTTGTTTATACCATTTCATAACATAACATCACGCCAGTACGCTCTTAAGGGGGCAGATCTCTCATTTCACCGGTTATGTTCAAGTTTCATGATATTAGGGTAATATATTCTGGCGTTATAGGAAACTTACTAAACAACTTGCCTATTAGGTAAGTACAACTAAAAAGTGAAAAATAAAAAGCTTTTTTACAAAAAAATACTACCGACTTCCAAATAAAACTACAAAGTGAAAAATAACTTTATTTTTGGAAGTCGGTGTCCATAACGCAATAAATTGGTACCTACGAAAGACACCGACTTCCAAAAATAAAGTTATTTTTCACTTTGTAGTTTTATTTGGAAGTCGGTAGTATTTTTTTGTAAAAAGTTTTTTTGAGTATGTGGAGTAGGCAGGCAGGCTGGTAAGTATGGTAGGGTTGGCAGGCAGATGACGGGAGCGAAGCCGCGGGCACAGCTAGTGGTAAATAACCCGAAACAAATTTTAATTCTAATTAAACTATTTAGTCGCATTCAGCCCATGATTCAGCCATTGAATACCTCGGTCAAAGATTCGTTTTTAAATTATTCTTATAATTTTATTGTAATTAGAATCAGGTACGAAAAGGTTTTTTTTTTCTTCTTCTAAGTGCTTTTTTGGAAAGTCAATTGTATACCTGTGATACACACGTTCCAAACAAGGAAAACCAAAATCTTCAATGAAAAGATTACTTTCCAGTTGATCGCATATCGATGAACGAAACGTTAATTTTGACAGTGACAGTTCAGTGTTGTGACAGTACTGACAGTTGATAAAGTCATGCACAAGGGTAGGTGTACGAGTGTACATTTGAATTAGAATTTGTTTGTATATTTTCTGTTACAAAATGGGTGAATTAACTGCTACTAATTTGTTTGAGTCACAAACAATTTTCGCCGATCACAAGGATTTGATTCACGATGTCGCATACGACTTTTATGGCGAGAGAATGGCCACTTGCTCGAGTGACCAGTATGTAAAGGTATGACTTGTTAACAAACAAAACGGCGGTAACCTATTAACAATCTGCAATTACACAATATGTGTAGTAAATTATTAATTTTATTACACTAATAATGGCTAATTTGTGTAGTTTAAGCTTTAAATGTTTATCCTAAGCATCCTTCTGACTTTGAGTAAGAAAGCACATATTCTAATCAATAGGCGTTTTTTTGTATTGGACATATTCAAATTGACATACCCCCATGGGAAAAAGGCGTAAGTTTAATTATATATGTAACTAGCTGCCGCCCGCGGCTCTGTCCGCGTTGTGCCAGAACTTTGGCCAATATCTTTAAAAATGTGTTATTCTGATGTATAGCTATATATTTCTGTAAAGTTTCATTAAAATCCGTTCGTTCAGTAGTTTTTGCGTAAAAGAGTAACAAACGTCCATCCATCCCCACAAACTTTCATGTTTATAATAGTGGTAGGAAATGTAAAATTTACATTTATTTATATTATACTGATAGGACCTGATAGAGTGCTCCCACTCATTATGTTATGATCATCTTATTTATGATGTTCTAGGTGTGGGACTCAGATGGCCATGGTGGGTGGCGTCTCACCGCTAGTTGGAAAGCGCATCATGGATCCGTGTGGAAGGTCACATGGGCTCATCCTGAGTTTGGACAAGTCATCGCTACATGTTCTTTTGATAGAACTGCAGCTATATGGGAGGAAGTTGGTGAGAATTAAATAATGCATAAATTATAGTTAAAGATTTATGTTTTAAAAGTATCAAGCTTGATGCTGAATAAGAAAAGTAACTTTTATTTACAAAATCTTTTATGCCAAAGTATTTATTTTTACCCGAATATGGCAAATCAAATAGGAAGGGCGTTTGTGCACTACAAGGAATTTTACTGTCCAGTAGTCCGATTTTTTATGGACCGATTTGGCATAAAAAATACAGATAATTGGCTTGTAAACTTGTCCGTGGATCGGTGCAGCGCAATTAGTAGTAGTTGTAGCTCTCTTTGAAACTACACACCAAGCACACGTAATTACTTTAGGAATGATGAATTTCTTGGAACGTCGGCAGTTGAGAGAGTTGGAGATGAACCCAAAAATCTTTTTGTCTGCGCACATAGAGTAATAAAGAAAGCAATTTATTATTTTCTCTCTTATTTCTAATTGTCTTAACTTAAGATCCTATGTCCCCTTGCTGGGGCTGAAAGTAAAATCCTCAGTAGTCACACTAACACTATTTTGATTTTTTTATAATATACTAGCGGACGCCTCGTAATTTCACCCGCATAGTGACCGTTCCCAAAAAAAAAGTAGCCTATGTCACCCGGGGATAGTGTAGCTTCCCAACGGAAAAAGATTTTTTTTTAACGGGCCAGCCTTTTCGGAGTCTATAAGGAACATACATACATACTTTCCAGGTTGCCTGGAAGAGATCGCGGAAAGCGATAAGGCCGCCCATTGTATGTTTTTAGTATTAAGTTTCTTTTTTTCTTGTTTATTATGGTGTACAATAAAGTGTATATAAATAAAAATAAATAAATACTTTCTCTTTTATAAATATAGATTAGCATATTATTATACTGCCCTAATGCTGGGCAAAGACCTCCCCCAAATCCGTCCATGTATTCTTTTCTTGAGCCACCACGAACCAGGCATTGCAGTTGGCATCTAGGTTGTCTCCACAGAACAGAGAAGACAGTAGAAATCGCATAGGGCTTTATTAGTATCGGAACCAGCGTACCCAAACTCACACATATACAGATTAATTGTATTTCATAACACTAAGAAATCTTTGGTGTGATTGGTAGTTTAATTTTTAGATGAAAGTAGAAAATATGTCAGTCGTCGCTTATTTGAAAATAAACCACAGCTTTATGACAATAGAGTTGGTTTATTGTCTACTCGTTTTGAGTATTTATTACTTTTTTCGTTTATAGCGCACACGGAATAGTTTAAAGAGCAAGTTACGCTACCCGCCGCTAGATGTCACTATAGTAAATTCATTTAATTTAAAGCCGTATTTCGTTACCGATAAGATTTATATTTGCGAAATGAGGTCATTACTACTCGTCCTCCTGTAGTGATGTACCACGGTCGTTGACTTATTTATCGACATTCCGTATTATTTTCAAACAAAATACAGTTTAGTTAAAAAAAAACGTTGCCCCACACTAGGAATTTTTCCTGTATCGTGGGTGCGTTTACAAACATATAATTTCACATACACAAACACCCAGAGCCGGAACAACTATTTGTAGATCATACAAATATTTGTTCCGTGCGGGAATCGAACTCGCGACACGCAGCGCAGAAGTCAATCGCTCAACCACTGCGCCAACCGTGCGCCCAATAACTAGAGTCGATAAATATTATTATGTTTGTAATCAAATTTTTATATAAATTTATTCCAATACTTACGATTTATAGAAAGTATTATTAAGATATTTTATGGTAAAATACTGATCCGATTTTGAAAATGATTCTATTGATATAGAGATGGGCGTATCTTTGTGTTTTTGTTCTATCAATAGAATTATAGAATACAATACTCTTTATTATGTACACCATATAAGTTACAGAAAGTATAGACGAAGAAAACATTACACTGGGTGAAACAATGGGCGGCCTTAAGGCCTTATCGCTAAAAGCGATCTTTTCAAGACAACTTTTCCATGGATTTAAAAAATGAAAGGAAAGACAGTACTGTACGTAGTCTTTGGTGTACTATTATTAATTACAAGCTGCGACCGCGGCTTCGCTCCCGTCATCTGTTTGCCAACCCTACCCTACTTACCTTCCTGCCTACCCTACTTACCTACCGACCATATTTGTTTCTATAGTCATCAATCTTTCGCGGAGAATCTTAACACCGTGATTCAGAAAATGACTTCAAATTCACAACGCCATCTATCGAATATCGAGTTCAACTCTCCGAGTATCTGAATTGCGTGCGTTGTGATAATTTTACTTCTTGAACACTTTAAATTCATCTAACTTTTGATAGAGTGAACGGATTGCGATGACACAAAAACTAAGTAATTCTTCAAGTTACGCACAATGTTTATGTATAAAAGTTATTTACATTGGTTTCGTACATGTCACGTCATGCGTGCACAAATAAACAGACAAACAGACAAAAAATCCAAAAATGCCGGAAATAGGTTCTGTTGGTTATCCTTTAACACACATTTAAATACACGCAGTAAGCACGAAATTGTAATACCCAAATTCAGATTAACGAAAACTAGCAAGTCTTTTCTTATAAACAGTATACGCTTTTATAACAAGTTGCCTAAGTCAGTTATAGAACTGACCGATGGAAAGTTCAAAAACTACATCAAACGTGTCCTTATTAAAAAAAGCATATTATAAAATCAAGGACTACGTTGAAGATAAAAATTTTGGCTTTGACACCCTCTGCGCATGCGGCTTCCCTGGCAACTCATAAACGGCACAAATATATGGATATCTCTAACTATTCTCAATCTCATTTTTTTTTCTCTTTTAATTAGACTTTTTACAATATTTTTCAATCATCATTATAGCCCTTTGCTAAGAATAGTTACAGCACTGATTACAGTATTTGTGCCACATGTTAAATTTAGTGTTGTGTTTTTTTTTTACCTTTGTATAGATTCTTGCACCGATTGTGAATGTGTGAACATTGTAGGCTTTCTAGATTTCTAGATGATTGTTAACATTTGTTAACTTTTTATTTCGTACATTATTTTTTTTTTGTTTTTTTTTTTAAATTTCGTACGACTTATTGTCAGGCCTACGTTGTCCCCCCATATCCAAGTACTACAAAAAATACTTTTCTACAGATTTATTATATGTATTGATGATTGATGATGATGATGCGATAGACTACTACACTACAAATTATTATTATAAGTCTATACGTGAGGATTTGTAATTGGCTTTCTGTTGACTATGGTTTACTTTTTGTCTGTTTTTATTAGCTGTAAGTCTTCCATGTACTAAAATAAATAAATAATAAATAAATAAATGCAATACTTCCTACTGATATAGGAAGCTTACGCTTTCGCCTGCGGCTACACTCTTATTATGATTAGCTTGACTAACTTCCTTAATGAACTGATGAAATTTAGGTCTATACACCAGTAGATCTTAAATTTCAGACTAACACATAAGCCAGTTTTTAACTGACTTAAAAAAAGAAGGAGGTTCTATGTTCATGTGTTATTATTATTACACTTTGTTGATTTTGAAGGCTTTTGTCTTTTTAACCGACTTCAAAAAAAGGAGGAGGTTCTCAATTCGTCGTAATCTTTATTTTTACACGGCTGCAAGGAAAGGGTTATGTTTATCGCGCGTAAGAAGATTTTTTCGAATATTGAAGTTTAAAGTATCGATAACTCATTATCGATATTGGTAATCTCTAATTGAGTAGCTGAATGTGACATGTGCATAGTTGGAATCTTCGAGAACAATGTTTGAGTTTTAAAGAAAGTAGACCTTAAACTTAACATCATAAAATCAACTTTTACTTGTCTTGTTTAATAAAATATTGTTTTTACATTTTTATCGAAATAAAATAAATTAAGACTTGCCGATGGTAAGATATACCTACATTTGATACATTTTTGGTTCTGCTATCGTGTTTACATTCTAAAACAGCACAATAAGGCATTTTTGTAATTTTTTTTCAAGTTTTTGTCACCGTGACGGTTGAACCAAGACTGATGTGCGTAGTGTGTGCGCGGAAGGAAACATATGCAGAACTGTGCAAAACTCGGGGTACGCGGGTCCCGCCCACTCGCGACTTCTATTGTAGTAGGCGTTTTTTTTGTTCTGTGGTTGTCTCACCACCTCCTTCTGGGCCATGGCCATCTTTACTAATATTATAAAGGAGGTAAACTTTGTGAGTTTGTGACATTGTAGGGGGTAATCTCTGGATCTCCTATACCGATTTTGAAAATTCTTGCTACATTATTCCTGAGTGACATAGGCTATAATATATTAAAAAAAAATAAGAGATCCTTATGAAAATTGCAATAAGGAACCCAAAGTAGCAAAATGTTGCGTATAAAATTCATTCTTTGGAGTGCGCTGAGAAAACTATTGATGATACATAAAAATTATGTACTACATGATTAAAGTACTCATTATTACCTACAAAAATGTCTGCCAGAGAATATATCTCACTATCATAGTTAAGTTACAATAGCAGCTATTATGTTCTAAATTTTAATTAAATCGCCGATGAAACAAAAGTTGGTTACATTCGTGTCGTTGTAGAATTCTTATTCAAATAAAAGTTTAACAAATTAGTAGGTACCTAGGTAGGGTAGGGTAGGTATAGTGTAGGGTAGGGTAGGTAGGGTAGGTAGCCAGTTGACGGGTGCGAAGCCGCGGGGGTCAGGTCAGCTAGTTATTAATATTTATAATTTCTATTTATCATTTTAATAATATAAATCTGCCATTGTTTGCCTGACAAACGTGCTTCACTATAGACCACATCATCATCATCATCAGGTTAGATAGTGGTCAAATGCGAGCCTGAGTTAATAAAAAAAACCACTCCAATTTCATGATTTCTTAAAATAGTAATGCCATTGAGTAGTTTAAACTTGGAACAATTAAGAGTTGTGTTGATGATTTGCAAATATGCTATGATTACGATCAGGCGTCGTCAACCTAATACAAAGCGAACATTGCACGAACGTGCGATAGTCGCGTTCATTTGTATGGCAAAAACCGGCAAGCGACGACGCGTTCGGGTATGCCATATAAATAATAAATAAAATAAATAATAAAATCCATTTATTGCAGACTAATTACATGTCCATAGTTGTTAGTAACAAAGGTCTTAAAACTATAAATGATCGCGACGGTCGCTTATTCGCGCGATAATCTCTTTCTATTAATACGACGCCTTAATATATGCCAATTCCCACAGGCGACACAGCAGCTTCTGGTTCGGAGAAAGGCTTACGGACTTGGCTGAAGAGGTCCAACCTGGTAGACTCACGCACCTCCGTCACAGACGTCAAGTTTGGACCCAAGCACTTAGGACTCCTACTCGTCACATGTTCCGCTGATGGCATAATAAGGTAAATTTAACATTTGTCTATACTACATATAAAAAATTACATAAGACATTTTTACAATCCCTTTCACTGATTTTGAGTTCTTCGGATGGCTTCGAAGGATGACTAAGGGCATAAAAATCGTAAATTTGTCACCAAAATACCACTGTTTACTACCACAGCCATTTTTCATATCACCAACATAATAGAAGTCAAAATTGATTGATCGAGCTATACAATAGTACATTTCGTGTCGAGCATAAAAAGTCGAGATTTTAACACGAGCGATTTAGCCAATTTCGAGGTGAGCCGAAGTCGAACGCCCAAAGCTACATGCGAGTGTTAAAATAAAGCCTTTTTATGCGAGACACATAAGATTCTTTTTCTACTACCTGGTGTGTTTACTTAATTAAATGCAAGTAAGTTCCAACAACAATTCATTAGAAACTTTCAGACGAAAACAACAGACTATATACACACCATCAACGCGCGCTTTTTCAAGAGGTAACAGGTTCGGTATCATTCTGCCAGTTACATAATGATCCATACAAAAGTCATTTCGTAACTGTTATTATGTAATTTTATTTTTTTCTTTAATTTTCTTTAATGATAATATTTCGAAACGAATTTCTTGGGCAACGTGTTAAATAATAGAAAAAGGGGATTATTAAATGTATGTTATAGACAAATGTGTACATACATGTCAACATTATATTTTGTGATCCTGTACCAATGCTGTCTCAAAACAAAATGCAAGAAATAGTAAATGAATATTTTTATCATGAATGTTTTTTTTCTATGGTGGGTTTTATTTCCACCCACTATTAAGTAAACAAAAGAATGATAACAATACATATAGAAAATCTCAGTGTACCTATATCTTTTATTGTGTGTAAACAAATTGTTCATGTTTTTAGGATATATGAAGCTCCAGATGTTATGAACCTAGCACAGTGGACTCTGCAACATGAGATTCCAACCAAAGTGTCAATAAGTTGTCTCTCGTGGAACCCATCACTATCCAGGTAGGCACTTTTTTTTTCCTATCTTCTGCCAGCGGCTTCGCCCGCGTGAAAGTCGAAAATTATCCCGAGGGAACACATGCCAAGGATAAAAAGTCCTATATATCTATCCTATGTGCTATTCCTGACTATAATCTATCTCTGTGCCAGATTTCATCCAGATCTGTTTAGCCGTTCTGGCGTGATTGAGTAACAAACATACTATTATAAATGCGAAAGTTTGGATGTGTTCCAAACTATCGCATTTATAATACTAGCAGCCGCCCGCGGCTCCACCCGCGTTGTATTAGAATAGTACTTCTCCCAATCTCTTTATAAATTTTGACCTACTATATGTCTTAATCTGATGTACAAGCTGTATTTCTGTAAAGTTTCAGTAAAATCCGTTCTGTAGTTTTTGCATGATAGAATAAGGGCGGTTACGCACTACACGTCCGTGTCCGTGATTTGAGTGCCGAGTTCAATATGTTCTGAATTATGACAGATTATGACGGAAAGAGTTCGGATGTAGTGCGTAACCGCCCTTACAAACATTCATCCATCCAACCACACAAACTTTCACGTTTATAATAGTAGTAGGATTAGTAAGATAAGATATTAGTAAGATTGGAGTACGTTACCCCAACAGAAAAGTGGCTCCTGGAGTGATATGAGTGGAACCTATAATTAGTGCATAGTCTGCTGTGAATGTGCGCTACATTAAAAAAAAATTGTGCGTGTCGTCGTTTATGAAAAAAACAGATTATTTATGATATGTTATATTTTCGGCGCACATTCTTGCACAACTATAAACTCTCTGCCCTTGCACAATATTTCTCACTCCGATCATTCGTTTAGAATTTTCCTGCTGAAACAACGTTACCCTAGTAGGAATCGTTTTTCGGTTTTTCCAAAAACGACGAAACGCACTTATTTTTTATGTAGCGCACATTCACAGCAGATTAAGCATTAATTATACGTTCCACTCATATCACTCCAGGAGCCACTTTCCTGTTGGGGTAACGTACACGTAAGATTGAGCACTTTGGATGCATATACCACTTACATACTGCTCGTCCGATTTAACTGAGCATCCGAAATGTCCCCCGCCTTCCCGCGCGGCGCCCCGCTCTCCAATAGCGTGAGTCGAACGTTGGAGTGACATTGACATTTCGTGTGCCATGATGGTGGTGGACGTCACATGTCTTAAAATTTTTGGTTCTAGATGTTTTTAGAGCAATGGTGATAAAGTAACTTACACAAAGTAAAGCGCCTGCCCAGGTTCGAACCCACGACCTACGATATGTAAGTCGGGGCAGATTGATTGATTGATATTAAATTTTATGTTTTTAGGGTGGTACACCCTCCCATGCTAGCAGTTGGCAGTGATGAGCCCAACACGACGAATGCCGCGGCCACCGTACAAGGCGACAAGACTACCGCTTGCAATGGAAAAGTCTTCATATATGAGTGAGTTTAAAGATCAATATCCTAACGACTAGAAGGAGAATTATAAACTTTGCATGTTGCATTTAATTTTATAAAATATGAAAGTACAGAAGGTTTATCCCCGGTTTCAGGATTAAGAATTTGAAGCTGATTTATGAAAATTTGGTGTTTTTGTTTTTATTACTCTTTTTATGGATAAGTTAGATAAGATAAATAAATATTGTTTTATATCTACTACAAATACCTACTTCAATTTAGTATTTTTGTACAAAATACAGAAATAAATGATCGTATTTCACCATCCAGTGTTGCTATTTAACACTGCCCGGTATTGCCAGTTTCTGACACTGTTTTGTAACAGGTACAGTGAATCGTCTCGTCGTTGGACGCGAACGGATTGCCTGTCTTCAGTGCAGGAGCCAGTCAACGACATCGCCTTCGCGCCGAATCTTGGCAGATCGTTCCATTTGCTAGCTGTGGCTACTAAGGATGTAAGGATAATCAAAATTGAACCTATCGCGTAAGTACTGTTTGTCATAGAAATTCAAAATCTTTTGCATGACAGCCATGTTTCGCCTACTTAACGACCTGTCTGATGGCTCGACGCGATTCGATTTATATAACACCGATAAGCGATTTTACTAAGCTAAATTGCAAGTGCATTCACATGGACGATGCAATTCGACCAAATAGCACTTGAAATTTTTTAGGCAAATAGTTGTACGATAGCGCCTATCGAAACGATTTCGAGCTCAATAACTTGGGGTCTAACATAAAGTTTTTCCGCAAATGTTCTCCCTAACGACAAAAAATTGAAAATTTGAGAAATATCCCAATTCTGATAGCTTATGAACGAAAAATTCCCTCGACTATCATGTTATCAAAAAATACCCATAACTTGTTGTTTTTGTATCGTACGCACGTTTTTTTCGAGACAGTTTACTCAAAATACTTGATGTAATAATTGCAGAAAACACTTCCATGTTTATTAAGTATTCCAAAAAATATATAACAGTGCTCACAAACAACGTTTTGATGCTACTGGGTAGTGACAATTTTTAGATGCTCGCCTTGCTTGATGCTCTTATTGTCGTTGTGTGATGTTAGATGTTCACCTTAATGCGAAGGGTTCTGGTCGATCAGATCAGGCAAAATCACTCATTTACAGATTTATCTTGACCTAAGCTATCAGACAGTGAAAACAGTACTAAATAAGTACAGCCCTTTCAAACAAATAAATAAAACGAAAAGCCGTGATGTATTTCAGCGAGTCAGCGGGTACCGGCGCGGGCAACAACGGTGCCACCGTGCGCTTCAAGTGTGAGGTGGTGGCCGCCTTCGAGGAGCACTACTCGTGCGTGTGGCGCGTGTGCTGGAACCTCACCGGCACTCTACTGGCGTCCTCCGGCGACGACTGCGCCGTGCGCCTGTGGAAGAGTCAGTACCCTGTCATGTGTTACTGTGGCTGTTGTTGGTTAACGTGTGAAGGCTCAACTGCAGTTTGCAGTTTCAAGTCGCGAAGCAAAGCCTCATAGTTTTCGAGAAAAAACCCTAGTTTCAATAATTCAGGTCGAATCCATTCCAAAACCGAATCGGGGCACCCCAACTTCACGTAGTCTTTTGGCTGCTACCCCTAGAGTGAGTGGTATATAAAAACCAGAGGCGCGAAGGGGGAGCAACCCTCGCCCGCTGTATTTCGGGAGTTTTTATTCGACACGATATAATGTATTATTATGAAATCAACAAGGCTAGCGGCCCTGACGGCATACCAGCTATAGTTCTTAGAACCTGTGCGCCTGAACTGTCTCCGATCTTGACACGCCTATTCCGCCTTTCATATGAGACTGGAACAGTGCCGAATGCTTGGAAGCAAGCCAACGTACAGCCCGTGCCCAAGAAGGGCAGTAGAGCTGACCCGGCCAACTACAGACCCATCTCTGTAACGTCCATACTCTGTAAGAGTATGGAGCGTGTACTCAACACTAAGCTCCTGGCATACCTAGAAACTAACGATATCCTTAGCGACCGCCAATACGGCTTTCGCCGAAATCGGTCTACTGGGGATCTTCTAGCGTATGCCATTCACATATGGAGTGAGGCCATCGAGAGGCATGGGGAAGCGCTTGCCATCTCCCTCGACATCTCGAAGGCTTTCGATAGGGTCTGGCACGAAAGCCTTATTGGTAAGCTTCCTTCATTCGGTTTGCCCGGTGGTCTGTGTGATTGGATTGCAGACTTCCTGAGAGATCGGTCCATTCGAGTGGTTATCGATGGCTGCTCGTCGGACCAATTGGATATTAATGCCGGGGTCCCTCAGGGGTCCGTACTCTCAGCAACATTGTTCTTGTTGCACATTAACGATCTGCTGAAGCCCGGCACCTTTGGGTATGCAGACGACAGCACTGTTGCTGAGAGATACTTGTCCAACGCGCGTGCTACCGGGCCTCAGGTCCGGTCTCTCCGGGAGGCCATGGTGGAGCGCTTGAACTTGTCCTTGCAGGCAGTTTCCGAATGGGGCGATGCCAATCTGGTCAGGTTTAATGCTGCTAAAACCCAGGCGTGTCTTTTTTCCGCTAAAAGGAGCCAATTCCACCCGGCGCCTACTTTCCGTGATGTAACCGTGCCAATAACGGACCATCTTGAGCTTCTTGGCGTTACGTTGACATCGACTCTCAATTTTGGGCCATACATTGAGGCAAAGGCTCAGCTGGCTGCCAAAAAGTTGGGGATCCTTGCGAAGGTGAGAAGGTACTTCACGCCGGAACAGCTGCTCAACTTGTATCAAGCGCAAGTTCGATCGTGCATGGAGTACTGTTCTCATCTCTGGGATGGATCTGCCAAATACCAGCTTGATGCACTAGAGTCGATCGAAAAGCGGGCCAAGAAACTCATCGGTAATGAGGCACTGGTCAAGTCAAAGCTCCAGAGCCTTGAACATCGTCGCCGAGTTGCCAGTTTGTCGGTATTTTATCGGTTACATTTCGGGGAGTGTGCGATGGAATTACATGATTTAATTCCGCCCAGCCCGTTCCATCATCGGACTACCAGACGTACGGCGATGCGTCATCGGTACATGGTGGACATCCCACCCATACGCACAAAACGTTTTGGGGACACTTTTATTATGCGTACAGCTAAAGAGTGGAATTCCCTGCCGGAATCTGTGTTTCCCGATAGCTACAATCTAGGGGTCTTTAAGTCAAGAGTGAATAGGTTTCTTCTAGGCAAGCGTGCTATATCGTCGACCACATCATCGCTTACCATCAGGTGAGATAGTGGTCAAGCGCAAGCCTATAGACAATAAAAAAAAAAAAAAAAAAAAAAACCATTGAACACAGTTGAGGTGTTAAGCGCTCCACAGTCACATATCGTATTTGACGATGAAGTGAAATGAACTCCTAACGTAAATTTTGGCGAAAAAAAATTATTTGAGTTAGGAAGTCATGTCACTTTATCGTAAGTATCCTGTATTATGACCCTATTGAAGTCATTCAATTTAGGTCACTTGAAGAGACCTTATTAAAACTTCGTATTTGTGTTTTCCAGTGCAATACCTGAACCAGTGGAAGTGTGTTGCGGTATTCAAGAACGAGCCGCTGCCGGGAGACTCGCCGCCACTGTCGCGCCCGCACACCACCTACATGCGCCTGGCCACCATGGCCAACCCCTCACACATGCCCTTCCACTGACGACCAGCAAGCACCACGGTCAGTGCCACGCATGTTCTTATTGTAACTGTAGCGCCCGCACACCACCTACATGCGCCTGGCCACCATGGCCAACCCCTCACACATGCCCTTCCACTGACGACCAGCAAGCACCACGGTCAGTGCCACGCATGTTCTTATTGTAACTGTAGCGCCCGCACACCACCTACATGCGCCTGGCCACCATGGCCAACCCCTCACACATGCCCTTCCACTGACGACCAGCAAGCACCACGGTCAGTGCCACGCATGTTCTTATTGTAACTGTAGCGCCCGCACACCACCTACATGCGCCTGGCCACCATGGCCAACCCCTCACACATGCCCTTCCACTGACGACCAGCAAGCACCACGGTCAGTGCCACGCATGTTCTTATTGTAACTGTAGCGCCCGCACACCACCTACATGCGCCTGGCCACCATGGCCAACCCCTCACACATGCCCTTCCACTGACGACCAGCAAGCACCACGGTCAGTGCCACGCATGTTCTTATTGTAACTGTAGCGCCCGCACACCACCTACATGCGCCTGGCCACCATGGCCAACCCCTCACACATGCCCTTCCACTGACGACCAGCAAGCGCCACGGTCAGTGCCACGCATGTTCTTATTGTAACTGTAGCGCCCGCACACCACCTACATGCGCCTGGCCACCATGGCCAACCCCTCACACATGCCCTTCCACTGACGACCAGCAAGCGCCACGGTCAGTGCCACGCATGTTCTTATTGTAACTGTAGCGCCCGCACACCACCTACATGCGCCTGGCCACCATGGCCAACCCCTCACACATGCCCTTCCACTGACGACCAGCAAGCGCCACGGTCAGTGCCACGCATGTTCTTATTGTAACTGTAGCGCCCGCACACCACCTACATGCGCCTGGCCACCATGGCCAACCCCTCACACATGCCCTTCCACTGACGACCAGCAAGCACCACGGTCAGTGCCACGCATGTTCTTATTGTAACTGTAGCGCCCGCACACCACCTACATGCGCCTGGCCACCATGGCCAACCCCTCACACATGCCCTTCCACTGACGACCAGCAAGCGCCACGGTCAGTGCCACGCATGTTCTTATTGTAACTGTAGCGCCCGCACACCACCTACATGCGCCTGGCCACCATGGCCAACCCCTCACACATGCCCTTCCACTGACGACCAGCAAGCACCACGGTCAGTGCCACGCATGTTCTTATTGTAACTGTAGCGCCCGCACACCACCTACATGCCCCTGGCCACCATGGCCAACCCCTCACACATGCCCTTCCACTGACGACCAGCAAGCGCCACGGTCAGTGCCACGCATGTTCTTATTGTAACTGTAGCGCCCGCACACCACCTACATGCGCCTGGCCACCATGGCCAACCCCTCACACATGCCCTTCCACTGACGACCAGCAAGCGCCACGGTCAGTGCCACGCATGTTCTTATTGTAACTGTAGCGCCCGCACACCACCTACATGCGCCTGGCCACCATGGCCAACCCCTCACACATGCCCTTCCACTGACGACCAGCAAGCACCACGGTCAGTGCCACGCATGTTCTTATTGTAACTGTAGCGCCCGCACACCACCTACATGCCCCTGGCCACCATGGCCAACCCCTCACACATGCCCTTCCACTGACGACCAGCAAGCGCCACGGTCAGTGCCACGCATGTTCTTATTGTAACTGTAGCGCCCGCACACCACCTACATGCGCCTGGCCACCATGGCCAACCCCTCACACATGCCCTTCCACTGACGACCAGCAAGCGCCACGGTCAGTGCCACGCATGTTCTTATTGTAACTGTAGCGCCCGCACACCACCTACATGCGCCTGGCCACCATGGCCAACCCCTCACACATGCCCTTCCACTGACGACCAGCAAGCACCACGGTCAGTGCCACGCATGTTCTTATTGTAACTGTAGCGCCCGCACACCACCTACATGCGCCTGGCCACCATGGCCAACCCCTCACACATGCCCTTCCACTGACGACCAGCAAGCGCCACGGTCAGTGCCACGCATGTTCTTATTGTAACTGTAGCGCCCGCACACCACCTACATGCGCCTGGCCACCATGGCCAACCCCTCACACATGCCCTTCCACTGACGACCAGCAAGCGCCACGGTCAGTGCCACGCATGTTCTTATTGTAACTGTAGCGCCCGCACACCACCTACATGCGCCTGCGCATTTCTGAATCTGAATTTTACAATACGCCTGTAAAACGTGCACGTACACGTGTCAGGCGCAAGCCACATAGAAATGGCGTCGGGCGCGGACATGGCACATACGGTTTCCTATTCCATTCAAATTTCAGGCAATATGCATGAAAATAAAGAGCAATTTAGGACACGGTATGTCGTTGCTCGGACATGGCGCCATTTTGACGCCCGCGACTGATCAAATTGCGCTTTAATTCTATGGATTTTGTATGAAATTTTAATGGAATAGGAAGCCGCCCGTGCCATGTCCGCGCCCGACGCCTTTTCTATGTGGCCTGCGCCTTACAGGTTTCAGACTAAAGTAAATTAAATTTGACTCCAAATTTTCAGTTCAGAAACTGAACTAAGAAACATTGCCTCTAAAATAATTAGCTTTATTTATTATAGCTATATGTAATTATGTTTTCTGGTTTTTTAAGCCTGTGTCAAGATAACCAACCTGTAATGACATCCTCCAGCATGGCAAAGCTGAACACACAGTGTAGTAGCTAGTTCTAAATGAGTAAAGTGAATAAAAATGAATAAAAGTAATGCACATCTTATATTAATCTTTCAATAAAATACATGCATACAAGCATAACATAACACTCAATTATTTAGCCTTTAAAATGTAAATCTCATTATTATAAACGTCAAAAAATACTAGTCCAAAAGATCGATCGATTCCTAGGAAGTCGAGCGCGTACAATATAGTAGAACGGCTTCATTCGCTTAACATTAAATTGAGGGTGGCACGCGAAAATTTTACCTAAAATCCGCTGTACAATGGCGACTAATCGCATAATTTGCTTTTATTTATACATTCATCCAATTTAAAATTATGCGCTACTCCACTGCATTTTTGTATACACTGCGTCTCTCGTCCCGCATATCTCCGCTTTGGGGAGTCTGGGCCTTACGATCAGTACGAAATTTTACAGTATTTAAATGGGGAGCTGGATTTTTGAACAAGTATTCTTCTTTTTTTTAGAAAGGCGTTGCTCCACACTAGGAATTTATTCCTGTATCGTGGGTGCGTTTACAAACATATAAACTCACATACACAACACACAGAGCCGGAACAAGTATCTGTAGGTTATACAAATGTGTTCCGTGCGGGAATCGAACCCGCGACACGCAGCGCAGTAGTCAATCGCTCAACCACTGCGCCAACCGTGCGCCGGGCATCAACCATCAAGGCAAATTGATAGCTTTACCTAAGGGCTCGTTTCTGGAGACGCGGGGCGTAGGACGTTTTTTCTATTAACGGAGAGGCGGCGCGTGCAGCGGCGTCCACAGAAGTTTTCGGCCCATCGGCCATCCGTTCTGCGAGCAATGTGCCCTGCCCACTGCCTCTTAAGTTTGGCAATTCTATGGGCTATGCTGGTAACTTTTTGGTCCTCCTGCGGATAATCTCATTTCTGATGCGATCACGCTAGGAAACGCCGAGCATAGCCCTCTCAATTGCCCTTTGGGTGACTTAAAAGCCTTCTGATGAGGCCGATTTTGAGCGATCACGTCTCAATCCCCTAGGCAATCACTGGCAACACACTCAGTGTTACTTTTGTCTTGTCTTGAGACACTGTGGTATGTTAGACGAGAAGATACCATGAAACTTCACAAACGCTGCCTAGCCAAGTCGGATTCGACTGTTGACCTCTTTCTCGAAGTTAGACCTACCTAACTAGACCGTTGGTAAGACATTATCGTCGACAACTTCGAGTGTAGAGTCTTCGATCTTGATAGGAGTGGGTGTTACATGGGCATTCAACATGATCTTGGTTTTTTCCATGTTCATTTTTAGACCCATTCTTTCGGAGGCTCTACTGAGGTCATCGAACATTGCACTGAGGTCCTCCATAGCCTCAGCTATGACCACTATGTCGTTGGCAAACTGAAGGTGAGTGATGTATTCGCGCCTGACGTTGATGCCTAGCCCACTCTCCAGAACTTGACATCCTGCTTGCTCAAAAACATTTTCCCTTCTATATGAACAGTGGGACGTAGTTATGTGGTCCCAATGTTTTACCGTAACATATCGTATATGGCCATGTGACATCCACAGCCACAAACCGCAGGCACAGAGTGTTACTTACCGTAGCTGTTACAATGGTTACAGTTTTTGATTTCAAATAAATAACCATTATTCAATGAAAGCGTCAATAATCAAAAATGTTATATACTAGTTCCATCTGTCAAAAAGTGACTAACCCGGTGGACAGAATATATATAATTACAAAATTTAATTCCGCCCAGCACGTTCCATCATTGTAAATGAAGATGCACGGCGATGAGCCAACAGTGCATGGTGTAAATCGTTCCTCCCATACGCACAAAACGTTTTTAGAATAGTTTAATTGTGCGCACAGGTATGGAGTGAAATTTCTTGCTGGAGTCTGTGTTTCCTGATCGCTAAAATATATAATCGTAGTCTTCAAATGTGCGCAAATACAGTGGAGAGTCGCGTAATTTTTTAAATTAGTCGTGCGATTAGTCGGATTGTGCAGCGATGCACTAAAGGGTAGGGTGATGGTAGCGGTCACTTCATAGGCGCCGTACGTCTGAGCCGCTGTAGATGCGTGGTCTCCTTGCCTATGCTCCGCGTTGAGTACCACCCCACCTGTGGCAGAGGCAGCATTGGCCGCTTCTGTAAAGATAACTAATATTAACACACCTCCTGACCAAATTTTGCCCATGACATGGCGGGCAATCTCAGCAGACAATACCGTTCGGTGTGGAAGATATTATAGTTAACATGCATGTCCGCATCGACTTGAGTTTGGGGTCAATTTTCAAGAATTGTACCCGAGCGTTTCTTTTATCAGGTTTAAAAAGATATTTGTTTTCACTGTTATGATTAGAAAATCATAACAGTGAAAACAAATATCTTTGCCTTGAAAAAGCAGTGCTAGCTGAGTTTGCACGGGCCCGTGGACCGCCCTTAAAAAACGCCAATATAAAAATGTTGAACTAAATTGAGTTAATATATATATTCATTACAGTATAAATACGTTTAATTATATTTTCGGATTGTCATTTATAAATGTGACTTACCGGTATTGCCCTCTCGCTCTTGCATTGGCTATTTGAAGACGAGTGTGGACTGACGATGTTTCTGTAAACGAATAAGAGACAGAGATCAGCTCCCGCAACATGACGTGTCACAACTATCATGGTGCGACTGTGAAAAAGGGAAAGATGTAGACAAGTCATAAACATCTGTCTCTTACACACAATGGAAATAACCTTGCTCTAAGTGCTTATGGTAACGCACCAGTTATATATATACTAAAAAACTTATCTAGAAGGGATAACTAGCACTTGCTCCATGCAGATGCCACTACTGTCGAGTGTCCCATGAATATGACAGCTAGCTGTCAGTTTCAAACGTTATAGGAAGGGTCTAGAGTGCGCGCAAGATAAGTCTGCGCGCGACGGGTGGCGTGCTTAATGTTGCCAGCATAACTGATCTTTTTTCTTCATTTAATCAATAGTCATTTTCATTACTCGAAACTTAAAGTAATTTAAATTAAGCAGAATTAATTAGTAGCTTCTTCTACTTGCATAGAACATGATGAAAAAAGGTTTATGAAATTATTGTAAATCTTTTATTGAATGCTTAGTAGTTTCTTAAATTTGGTCTAACAATGGTCCTGCAGTGGCTAATACCGTCCATTTAAATTCTTTTTTAATTTCTTCTTCAACAATTTTTGAAGAAGCTGCAGCCACATAATCCTCTTGAGTTATTTGGGTGACAGTGCGTTCAGAAACGCCTAAAACAAAATAACAATGATCATTATATTACATGATGCCGGTCCTGTCCTGCTGGTATATTTATGTACCACCCATAAACCAATACTGTCAGGCACCGGTAGTACGAAAATTTAGGGCAATTTTAGTATAATGGTATCCCTAAAAGTTACCTGTAAAATAAGCAAAGCGGGCTCTATCTTTGTAAAACGGTACCGTAGGCCCGTTATTGTCTTGTTCACTTCAAGGAAACATCCCTGCCAGCACTTTAAATTACTTTTGGCATAATGATGGCGATTATTTACTTCGAAAACGAATAAAAACACGGAATACAACGCACTCTCTTGACACCTGACATAAATGACAAACGATTAGTTCCAATTTTGGCCGCGCGCAGACTTATCTTGCGCGCACTCTAGTCTTATGAAATTGTAAGGATAGTATATCTTGTAGAGCAGTGGTGGCCCAGTGGTAACGGCCGCGACTTACAAGTTGTGGGTCGTGGGTTCGAACCCAGGCAGGCGCTTTACTTTGTGTAAATTATTTCATCACCACTGCTCTCAAAAACGGTGAAGAAAAACATGGTGAGGAAACCGGCATGTCCTAGAACCAAAAATTCGAAGACATGTGACATCCACCAACCAGCACTGGGCCAGCGTGGTGGATTATGGCCCATGCCCTCTCACAGAGAGGATGCCTGTGTCCCAGCAGTGGGAACATTAATAGGCTGATGATGTGATGTGATGTGATCTTGTAAGAGTCCAGTGTTTTCAACCAACGAAAAACAAACCGTCTAAGCGCGTGTCGAATTTTGCACATTTAGAGTACCGTACCAAACCGCAAAATTAAGTTAGTTTTTAATAGGAAAAATTAGGATATGTCTTGAAAAAGAAACTGATTTATCAATATATTGATATTTATTATAAATAATTTAAAATTTACATAATATAAAATACTTAATTAACAATAACTAGCTATGTACACTTAAATAAAAATAAAATTAAACTACGAACGCGTCTAAAAGGGCAGGGGTCATAGGGCGTCAAAAAATTCGTCCACATCGCTGTCAACGTGAAAAGTGCCCAGAACGCTGGCAGCATTGCCACGTTGAATGGCAATGCTGATTCTCTGGCCAAGGAAAAGCCCAGCCCTCTGGTCACGTGAAGAGTCGACTAACCGTTTACTTACTTCTCGAAACACTTCTCTTCTTGATATTTATTAGTAAAATATACCTAATAATTAAAATTATCACCAAATTTCAATTTCATAGGTCAATGGGAAGTTGAAAAAATCTTCGGAAAAACTATTTATAAAAAAAGAAGACTTTGGTGGCTTCTCATTCATTTGCTTCCCAATAGTAAAAAAAAAAAAATATATATCTAATCAACGAGCTCTAAACAACGAGCTCTAAACAACGATACCCCACCCGATGTTGTAGATTAATAGTACATTATGGTACAAGTGTGCAATGTTGTTGATCATCAATACACACGTGTATCATACGACGTTTTTCAACACACTTGTGAAGAAAATAATACAAAAAAATCATTTTCAACAGTAAAAATGAGTTGTGAATTTTTTTTCACAATGGCGGGCAAAATTAATCAGTTTTCCTATGCGCGCGCATTTAACAATAGCGATCGGCCATAGACTAAAAGAATAAGGTTTCTTTTTTGGCTTTTCGTGGATAGTGTTTTAGCCACGTACAAAATAGGGAATTTAAATTTTTCTTAATTACAGAACAAAAAAAAAAAAAATGAGTGAAAGTTTTATTTATTAAGCACGTACAAGTTGACATTATCTATTTAAATACGAAGTTGCATGAAATGAGCAAGCAATAGGTACATTAATTTATTTGTACTATTGAGCACGATCTTTTTTGTATCGAAATTTTTTTAAGTACAAAGCAACTCAACCAATAAATAAAAAAAAAAAACTCTATAACTCACTTGTGAATAATAGCAATGAAAAAGTCACAGTTCGATAACAGGTATCATTATGTGCCTAATTGCGGTGAAATTAGAGCCACTTTATGAGCAAGTGTGTTGAAAAAGTTTTTTTCAATACAGTTGTTAAACATGGCGTACTTTTTTTTTTGAAGTGAATATACAACTAAATATTCTGTGAATATTTCAAGCATCTGCCTGTTGCCGTTATTAATATCGAGGTCCCGTTTTTACCCTTTGGGTACGGAACCCTAAAAAGGATTTATCAAATGTGAACCGATTCTATTGAAATTAAGTAAAAAAAAAACTTTTTAATAAAAACAAAAAATCCGTTGAAATAACGTTCGACGAAGTTCGTTATTTCGACGGTAACTTTTTGTGTTAAAAAGGTTTTTTCAAGGAGCTTGTGGCTAAGTTATAATAACCGCACGGGTCGATCTTCAAGGTTAAGCAACGCTTGCCGAGGTCGGTCCGTGGATGGGTGACCATTACATACCGAGACTCCTCCGTTCCTCGGAAAGCACCCTAAGCCTCAAGTTGGTCCCGGCTGTTATTTGGAGATCTTTGACAGTCGTACCGTAAGGTAGTCAGAAGCCAAAAAATCTGGCACCAGTCTTGCCAAGGATTATCGGGTTTCCCAGTTTCTGGGTTGTGGAGGTTAGACAGCCATGTAAAATACTGGTAGTAAGCTGAATACGGCTAGACTGGAAGCCGAATCCAATTGGGAAAGGCTAGGCATATGAGTTGTTTTATAGTTCAAGAAGAGCTACTATCAACATCAGCCTTTTTAATGTTCCCACTGCTGGGACACAGGCCTCCTGTGAGAGGGAATGGGCCGTAATCCACGCGGGCCCAGTACGGGTTGGTGGAAATCACATGTCTTCGAATTTTTGGTTCTAGGACATGCGGTGTTCTTCACGATGTTTTCTTTCACCGTTTTGAGAGCAGTGGTGATGAAATAATTTACACAAAGTAAAGCGCCTGCCTGGGTTCGAACTCACGACCTACAAATGAGGGTCGCGGCAGTTACCACTGGGCCACCACTGCTCTCCAGAACTACTATACTGGAATTCAATATAAGAGGGTAGACAGTTCACTTGTTTGGAAGTAGAGAAAACTATGCTAATGTTGGGCTAAGGCCCAGTTTTTTGATCCGTAGTTAATTCAACCAATGGTTAAATATGCTAAACAATGGTTTGAAATTTTGGCAAAACGCGTTTATTCATCAAATGTTAGTCTAACAAATGGTCAACATATTTGTCAATTTGTGATGCCAGCAATTATTTATATAGGGGCGCCGATATAGATTTTTCTATGTTAATAAAAATTAAGGTTCTTAATAATAATCTAGCCTTAATAGACCAATAAACAATTTAACTCTAACTTATTATTATATTGTATAGTTTTATGACTAAGAATAGTGTCAATTTGCACTTTCTGATACGTTAAAAACACTATGTTCACGTGTTACATGTATAACCGATATAGATATCGGGCGCACGGTTGGCGCAGTGGTTTAGCGATTGACTGCTGCGCTGCGTGTCGCGGGTTCGATGCCCGCACGGAACAAATATTTGTATGACCTACAGATAGTTCCGGCTCTGGGTGTTGTGTATGTGAGTTTATATGTTTGTAAACGCACCCACGATACAGAGAAGAAATTCCTAGAGTGGGGCAACGTTTCTTAAAAAAAAAAAAAAAAAGATAGTGATCATCATTTGGTAGTTGCTTAAGTTCGGCTCAAGGTAGTGGTAACCTGTGCAACTGGACTTAACTGGAGAACCCGGCAAAGTGGGGAGAACGTACGATGTGAGCAAACTTTTAACTTGGACGCCCCGTAAGGCGTTTCGGCTTGATCTACGCAATCGGTTCTCTAGACTACAGAATGCCGCAGACTCAGTGGACGAGGAGTGGAGTCGCAATAGAAAGGCTTATACAGAGACCAGCTCCGTGGTCATTGGGCATAAATCAAAACATGCTCTCAAGGACTGGATGTAACTTCACACATGGAGCCTCATTGAGGATAGACGGAAGTTACACCTCAAACTTCTTGAGACCCGTGATGATGCCCAACGAGCTGACTTCAATGCTCAATACCGTCAGAAGTGCAAGGAGATTTTTCGCAGTTCGCGTGCAGATAGAAGGCGGTGGGCTGATGATATTGCTGATCGTGCTCAACACGCTGCGAACACCGGCAAATTGAAAGAACTGTATAAAGCTACGAAGACCTTGGCAGGAAACAGAAGGCTCAAGAAGGTTAATACCAAAGAGGGGCAGCTTATTGTGACGTCGGAAGGACAACTTCAACGCTGCACTGCCAGCACTTTGAGGAGGTCTTTCGATTGTCAGCAGCTTTGACGCCTGACGCGCTGCAGGTCGGTTCTACACCACCTCGTCTTCTCGACATGAAAGTGACTGAAGTGATCCTCTCTTTAAACGCAGGCAAATCACCAGGACTCGAGAACTGCGAAAATGTTTCAAGCCAACTTAGCCTCCGCCGTCGACGTGCTGACGCCTTTAATTGAACGGATATGGACCACTGAAGAACTCCCGGGCTGCTGAAACAAGGGGCTTTTAATTACTGTGCCCAAGAAAGGTGATCTCAGTATTTGCGATAACTGGAAGGGTAATACTTTGCTGTCGACTCCCTCTAAGGTAAGGCCGTGGAACCTCTTCTGCGAGGGGGGGCGGCTCTTCTCGAGCCGCTCATGCACGGATTAGATCAACATTCTTCGTATCATTCTCGAGCAAGCAGCAGAATGGCTAAGGGAGATTTATTTTACCTTTGTTCACTTCGAAAAGGCCTTTGATACGTCGAAGTGGTCCAGCATCTAGTCCCGCCTCTTGGACATTGGAATGCCGGCAAAAGATAGTCTGCTTATTGGAGAGCATTTACAGGAAATATGCCGGTGACGCAAGACGGCCTTGTTTCGGAGGACGTCGCAGTGCACGCCAGTGGTGTCTGCCAGGGCTGTCTTCTTTCGCCCCTTCTTTTTATAGTCGTTCTCGACGGAATCATGTTGCGCATTTACGATAGCAGGCGCCGCGGGATAGAGTAGGGATTGACCAACGACCTGAACTATAATACCGATGATCTATGCGTGCTGAGTCATACAAGCGAACGAAGTCATTCACGCCGACATGCAAGCGAAACTGAACGACCTGCCCCAGGAGGCGGTGTAAACTGGGCTCAAAATTAACATCCGGAAGACCCAGGAGACGCGTACAGGTGTGAAGAATTCTACACCGATGTTAATCGGCACAGAGGTTGTGGAACGCGTCCACAAATTCACGTACTCGCGTCGTGTCAGAGACTAGAGGAATGCCTCACGGATCGACACTTCACGGATCGCCAAAGCGTGAGCTACCTTCGCACAGCTGAGACCTGTGTGGAAACTGATCCGAAGAGTTAAACTCGAAATCTTCGAATCCAATGTCAAATCCGTGCTTCTCAAGGGGGGCGCACCGTGGAAGGTAACAAAGCAGGTCATCTCACGCCAAATCCAGGTCTTCGTCTACCGATATCTACGTCCCGTCGTATGTCTAATTTAGAGATGTTGGAGAGATGCCATGAGACCCCGATCGACCGCCAGATCAAGCGGCGTAAATAGAGATAGATTGGTCACACGCTTCGGAGAGATTCAGATCACATTCCTTGGATTGGAATCCTCAAGGAAAAAGGAAGCGAGGCCGTTCCCGTCAAACCTGGTGACGCACCGTATTGTCTGAAGGGACGAGTGAATGACGTGGAGCGAGTCGTAGCGAAGCTCAAGATCGAGTGCGATGGAGGACTACTGTGGAAGCCCTCTGTCCCAGCTAGGGGGACATAGAAAGAAAGAAAAAAAAACACACACAGGACATAGGATCTTAAGTCAAGTAAGATGCCAGCAATTGATGAATAAACGCGTTTTGCCGAAATTTTAAATCATTAGTTAGCATATTTAACCATTGGTTGAGTTGTGTGGATAAAAAAAATAGGCCTTAGTGGGTAAATCTTGACGGGACTGCGCCCTTAATGGAGGACACTTACCCCAACGAGGCTCTTTTGATGGTAGTGGCATTGCTCTGTAGCAAGATCTTGGCTTGCGGCGGCGGTGCCAGCGACCCGCTAGCTCGCCAACTGACACGAAACGAAAAATCAAGTTAACCAAAGTATGCTTTCATTACTGTGTACGCGTTCAGAGGTTGCCTCACCTGGGTAGCCCATCGCCTGCTTTCCTGTAGAACTCGACGCGTTTTTCGCCGACCCTGTTCGGACAGCTGCCGAGCCTCCCCGCGCGGTCCTCCTCGAGCGTCACTCTCCTCACACACGGCGCGCGCACGTTCTTGGTGCGCGATATCTTCCTGGCGTCGCCAGCGTCCGTGGAGTGCTCCTCGATACTCGGCAGCCGCGGTTCCAGGCCGCAGTCGCCGTCGTCGTACACTTTGTACACCGGCTTCTTTAATCCGTACATACTGCCGATGGGTCTGTTGATAGTCCTCGGGCTCTGCAGCTGGCTCTTCTTGGCGGGGGCGGTTCTGGGTTGCGTTTCGGTGTCTTTGGGGACGAGGGGTCGCGGGGGAGGGGTGGTTAGCTGGAGTCTGGCGGGACACGCGGCGGCGTGGGCGGAGAGCGGGCGCGGGGGCGGGGGCGGAGGGGGCGCGGGCGGCGCGCGCTCGTAGCCGGCGCGGTAGGGGGGCGGCGTGCGCGGGGCGGGCGAGGCGGCGCTGGCGCTCCACAGCAGCTCGGCGCACGACGCGCCGCCCGCCTGCGCCACGTGCGTTTTGATGTTATACATGCCCCCCAGCGGCCCGAATGGGTCGGCCTTTATTTCGGCCACCACGTCTAACGTCGGCCTCGTGCACAACTCTGATATTTGTCTGTATATCTGCAACAAATGTGCATTCAAAGGGCGTTGAACTTTTTCGATGGAAGCTGCAGGCTAATAGCGTGACATAAATTCATGGAATCGATCGCAATTTTTTTTTTGTTTGACAATTCAATAGTATTTATTCATTGCGTGTTTTACGTTGTTGGAGTTTTAAAACAAATGAACCAATGACTGATAACACAGCACGTGCTTTGAGCTATCAAAAAAAGTTACACGATTGGGCAGCCGTTCTAGTCATTTAGAATTTTGTAGACAGTTGAACCACAGATTAAGACCAAAACTACTTTCGAACAAGGAAGAGGCGCTGCTCTCCCCGTAAACACTGACCTCTCTGTTAACGGATGTCTCGATGATGCCGAAAGGGTGTGTTTTCATCCTCATGCCTGGTCGCCGAACCCAGCGGTGTCGAGATGCCTCCTCGATCTTCATTCGGACTTCTACATTAGGCTCTAAGAGATGTTGTATGAACGCCTTGCACTCTGGAAATGAAAGCACAGTCATTTACTATTCTCAATCGAGTAGGTTCGACTGGATATGTTTATACCTTTGTAAAGAGATGGAATCGGTAAGCATGGCGATGAACTCAATGACGCAATATTGTTAGATTCTTTTGATAGAAAAATATGATACAGCGTTTTTCGGCGTAAATATTGGTGATGTTCTTCAGAAAGGCCAGGTGCGCAATACTCATTACCGGCTTGTGTGTATGACTAGATGTATGAACGTGAGTGAAGCAAAAGAAGTATTTAAGGATCGTAGCAGGTGGCGTTCTGTAGTTTCTGCCTACCCCCATGGGAAGAAGGCGTGAGTTTATGTATGTATGTATGTATTATAATTATTTAATTGCAAGTGTGTTGAAAATCTGCGTTCGATGCGCGTGGATATTTGTCATTGCACTCTCGGCTTCATTAATCCCGCCTCGGCTGCAATGACAAAGTAAGAATATAATATTGAATAGATACTATTTTGTGTTTCAGATCCAACGTGACCGCGTCGTCCGGCGCTTGTTATACGGACATTTTGAGGATTTTCATGGACTAACAGCGAAGCGATTCCAAAGAGATCCGACCCTACAGTTTGTGGTTTTGTTAAAAATATACGCTCAAATATTACCGCGTTAACGTTTTTGATCCATTACAAACTATAGTAACATTTTACTGGTGCCTATTTGAAATCGTAATTAATTATTGACAATTTTGTTTCGTTTTGTACGTTTTTAATAAATCTAAGTCAAATGATTGCCAAGTATACAAAGTTTGATTTAATATTATATTTAAGTATTTTAACACGCTCATTAACCCATACGTGCAATCCGTGTGGATTTTTCCTTAGAAGATCATCTCAGATGAGCGCGGCACGCTGTTTGCGCGTGAAGCCGCGCGTGATGTATATAGTGACGTCAGTACCCGGCGTGAAGGCGGCGAGCGCGGCACGCTGCTTGCGCGTGAAGCCGCGCGTGATGTATATAGTGACGTCAGTACCCGGCGTGACGGCGGCGAGCGCGGCACGCTGCTTGCGCGTGAAGCCGTGCGTGATGTATATAGTGACGTCAGTACCCGGCGTGACGGCGGCGAGCGCGGCACGCTGCTTGCGCGTGAAGCCGCGCGTGATGTATATAGTGACGTCAGTACCCGGCGTGACGGCGGCGAGCGCGGCACGCTGCTTGCGCGTGAAGCCGCGCGTGATGTATATAGTGACGTCAGTACCCGGCGTGACGGCGGCGAGCGCGGCACGCTGCTTGCGCGTGAAGCCGCGCGTGATGTATATAGTGACGTCAGTACCCGGCGTGACGGCGGCGAGCGCGGCACGCTGCTTGCGCGTGAAGCCGCGCGTGATGTATATAGTGACGTCAGTACCCGGCGTGACGGCGGCGAGCGCGGCACGCTGCTTGCGCGTGAAGCCGCGAGTGATGTATATAGTGACGTCAGTACCCGGCGTGACGGCGGCGAGCGCGGCACGCTGCTTGCGCGTGAAGCCGCGCGTGATGTATATAGTGACGTCAGTACCCGGCGTGACGGCGGCGAGCGCGGCACGCTGCTTGCGCGTGAAGCCGCGCGTGATGTATATAGTGACGTCAGTACCCGGCGTGACGGCGGCGAGCGCGGCACGCTGCTTGCGCGTGAAGCCGCGCGTGATGTATATAGTGACGTCAGTACCCGGCGTGACGGCGGCGAGCGCGGCACGCTGCTTGCGCGTGAAGCCGCGCGTGATGTATATAGTGACGTCAGTACCCGGCGTGACGGCGGCGAGCGCGGCACGCTGCTTGCGCGTGAAGCCGCGCGTGATGTATATAGTGACGTCAGTACCCGGCGTGACGGCGGCGAGCGCGGCACGCTGCTTGCGCGTGAAGCCGCGCGTGATGTATATAGTGACGTCAGTACCCGGCGTGACGGCGGCGAGCGCGGCACGCTGCTTGCGCGTGAAGCCGCGCGTGATGTATATAGTGACGTCAGTACCCGGCGTGACGGCGGCGAGCGCGGCACGCTGCTTGCGCGTGAAGCCGCGCGTGATGTATATAGTGACGTCAGTACCCGGCGTGACGGCGGCGAGCGCAGCACGCTGCTTGCGCGTGAAGCCGCGCGTGATGTATATAGTGACGTCAGTACCCGGCGTGACGGCGGCGAGCGCGGCACGCTGCTTGCGCGTGAAGCCGCGAGTGATGTATATAGTGACGTCAGTACCCGGCGTGACGGCGGCGAGCGCGGCACGCTGCTTGCGCGTGAAGCCGCGCGTGATGTATATAGTGACGTCAGTACCCGGCGTGACGGCGGCGAGCGCGGCACGCTGCTTGCGCGTGAAGCCGCGCGTGATGTATATAGTGACGTCAGTACCCGGCGTGACGGCGGCGAGCGCGGCACGCTGCTTGCGTGTGAAGCCGCGCGTGATGTATATAGTGACGTCAGTACCCGGCGTGACGGCGGCGAGCGCGGCACGCTGCTTGCGCGTGAAGCCGCGCGTGATGTATATAGTGACGTCAGTACCCGGCGTGACGGCGGCGAGCGCGGCACGCTGCTTGCGCGTGAAGCCGCGCGTGATGTATATAGTGACGTCAGTACCCGGCGTGACGGCGGCGAGCGCGGCACGCTGCTTGCGCGTGAAGCCGCGCGTGATGTATATAGTGACGTCAGTACCCGGCGTGACGGCGGCGAGCGCGGCACGCTGCTTGCGCGTGAAGCCGCGCGTGATGTATATAGTGACGTCAGTACCCGGCGTGACGGCGGCGAGCGCGGCACGCTGCTTGCGCGTGAAGCCGCGCGTGATGTATATAGTGACGTCAGTACCCGGCGTGACGGCGGCGAGCGCGGCACGCTGCTTGCGCGTGAAGCCGCGCGTGATGTATATAGTGACGTCAGTACCCGGCGTGACGGCGGCGAGCGCGGCACGTTGCTTGCGCGTGAAGCCGCGCGTGATGTATATAGTGACGTCAGTACCCGGCGTGACGGCGGCGAGCGCGGCACGCTGCTTGCGCGTGAAGCCGCGCGTGATGTATATAGTGACGTCAGTACCCGGCGTGACGGCGGCGAGCGCGGCACGTTGCTTGCGCGTGAAGCCGCGCGTGATGTATATAGTGACGTCAGTACCCGGCGTGACGGCGGCGAGCGCGGCATGCTGCTTGCGCGTGAAGCCGCGCGTGATGTATATAGTGACGTCAGTACCCGGCGTGACGGCGGCGAGCGCGGCACGCTGCTTGCGCGTGAAGCCGCGCGTGATGTATATAGTGACGTCAGTACCCGGCGTGACGGCGGCGAGCGCGGCACGCTGCTTGCGCGTGAAGCCGCGCGTGATGTATATAGTGACGTCAGTACCCGGCGTGACGGCGGCGAGCGCGGCACGCTGCTTGCGCGTGAAGCCGCGCGTGATGTATATAGTGACGTCAGTACCCGGCGTGACGGCGGCGAGCGCGGCACGCTGCTTGCGCGTGAAGCCGCGAGTGATGTATATAGTGACGTCAGTACCCGGCGTGACGGCGGCGAGCGCGGCACGCTGCTTGCGCGTGAAGCCGCGCGTGATGTATATAGTGACGTCAGTACCCGGCGTGACGGCGGCGAGCGCGGCACGCTGCTTGCGCGTGAAGCCGCGCGTGATGTATATAGTGACGTCAGTACCCGGCGTGACGGCGGCGAGCGCGGCACGCTGCTTGCGCGTGAAGCCGCGAGTGATGTATATAGTGACGTCAGTACCCGGCGTGACGGCGGCGAGCGCGGCACGCTGCTTGCGCGTGAAGCCGCGCGTGATGTATATAGTGACGTCAGTACCCGGCGTGACGGCGGCGAGCGCGGCACGCTGCTTGCGCGTGAAGCCGCGCGTGATGTATATAGTGACGTCAGTACCCGGCGTGACGGCGGCGAGCGCGGCACGCTGCTTGCGCGTGAAGCCGCGCGTGATGTATATAGTGACGTCAGTACCCGGCGTGACGGCGGCGAGCGCGGCACGCTGCTTGCGCGTGAAGCCGCGCGTGATGTATATAGTGACGTCAGTACCCGGCGTGACGGCGGCGAGCGCGGCACGCTGCTTGCGCGTGAAGCCGCGCGTGATGTATATAGTGACGTCAGTACCCGGCGTGACGGCGGCGAGCGCGGCACGCTGCTTGCGCGTGAAGCCGCGCGTGATGTATATAGTGACGTCAGTACCCGGCGTGACGGCGGCGAGCGCGGCACGCTGCTTGCGCGTGAAGCCGCGCGTGATGTATATAGTGACGTCAGTACCCGGCGTGACGGCGGCGAGCGCGGCACGTTGCTTGCGCGTGAAGCCGCGCGTGATGTATATAGTGACGTCAGTACCCGGCGTGACGGCGGCGAGCGCGGCACGCTGCTTGCGCGTGAAGCCGCGCGTGATGTATATAGTGACGTCAGTACCCGGCGTGACGGCGGCGAGCGCGGCACGTTGCTTGCGCGTGAAGCCGCGCGTGATGTATATAGTGACGTCAGTACCCGGCGTGACGGCGGCGAGCGCGGCATGCTGCTTGCGCGTGAAGCCGCGCGTGATGTATATAGTGACGTCAGTACCCGGCGTGACGGCGGCGAGCGCGGCACGCTGCTTGCGCGTGAAGCCGCGCGTGATGTATATAGTGACGTCAGTACCCGGCGTGACGGCGGCGAGCGCGGCACGCTGCTTGCGCGTGAAGCCGCGCGTGATGTATATAGTGACGTCAGTACCCGGCGTGACGGCGGCGAGCGCGGCACGCTGCTTGCGCGTGAAGCCGCGCGTGATGTATATAGTGACGTCAGTACCCGGCGTGACGGCGGCGAGCGCGGCACGCTGCTTGCGCGTGAAGCCGCGCGTGATGTATATAGTGACGTCAGTACCCGGCGTGACGGCGGCGAGCGCGGCACGCTGCTTGCGCGTGAAGCCGCGCGTGATGTATATAGTGACGTCAGTACCCGGCGTGACGGCGGCGAGCGCGGCACGCTGCTTGCGCGTGAAGCCGCGCGTGATGTATATAGTGACGTCAGTACCCGGCGTGACGGCGGCGAGCGCGGCACGCTGCTTGCGCGTGAAGCCGCGAGTGATGTATATTGTACAGTCTAAAACTGTACATATTTTGCTGACGCGGTGCCGTGCACCATACGTGCGTCATTCCAATAATATTATAAATACACATGAAACACTTTAAATTGATGAGTACGATAACTGCTACGCGGTGACTAACATTAGAGAAAGGAATCGTCAACAGTATTACGTGTAAACACAAAAATACGTAATAAATCTAACGAAAACTGAGTGATCTTTTCTCTTCGTGCTTCAACCTCAACAACAACAACTCTGCAAGTGTACGAACCGTACATTTTTTGGTCCTTCGAGCCGGATGTTTGGTGCCACTGTGTCTCTTTACGGTAGCGAATCGGTTTAGCTGGTCTCCCAGAAGCGGGTCGCCCCAGCTAGATTGAGAAGTCGCATAATATCGTGACAGAGGTGCAAGGGTGCTGAGTTCCACTGACCATTTCAAATCAAGTAAGTCAACGATTTCAAGATTTGAAACGGAGAAGACTACAAGCAACGCAGTAGCCTTCGCAATACAACGCAACGCTCTCCTGCCACAGTCAACGACGTGTCAGCAAGCATCAACATGGATATGCTAGAATTGCAGTCAACGTGCTTCGATAACATCAAAGCATTATGTGTCAACTATCGCAAGGATTCATCATCACGAAAATCTGTGGAATACCTGAAGAAACGCTTGTCGTCGCTAGAAAACCAATGGCAAGACTTCGAAGGCAGGCATGCCCAACTGTTGCTCGAACTAGAAGATAAGAACATAGCATATTTCAAGGACGACATCTACGGAAAAACTAAAGAAATGTTCTTATCAACTAAAACAGACATAACTAGCAAACTGACGACTTTGAGCAAACAAAACGTGAAGTTCGACCTAGGTGGGACTTCAGAAGATGACGACAGCAACATACAACTCTTGCTTAACAAGCAAGAATGCAATTTCAACGCGATTCACCGTGTCATCTCCAAGATTGACTTAATCACTATATCGGAAAGATGGGAACTGGAAGACCACTTCGCAACCTTGAAATCGAAATGGGAACCCATCGATAAACTTCATTGGGAAATAGACTTTCAACTGAAAGGATCCAACGAACATTACTACAAAATGTTCACGGACATTGAACAACAATATGATGAGCTAAAGAGGAACATCCATGCCAAAATCTGGTCCACCGTCCACTACCAGAAATCGACACCTAAGATCGAAATCCCTGAGTTCTCCGGCAACTACAGTCAGTGGATCTCCTTCAAAGACCTATTTCTGGAAGCTATTCACAAAAACCCTATGATCAACAACGCGCAGAAAATGCAACACTTAAAGACCAAGCTGCGAGGAGAAGCTGAACGCTTAGTGCAGCATCTGACCATTAGCACTGAAAACTATAACTCATGCTGGGATATATTAATTCAGCGCTACGACAATCGTCGCCTCCAGTTTACTTCATTTATGAACAACATGCTAAATCTGCCGATCATACAACATGCAGACTCATACAATTTGAAGAAGATGCATGACGTCATTACCGAATGCCTGAACGGCATCTCTAACATCGGTATTGATACTTCAACTTGGGACCCGATCATTGTGCACATCATGTCACAAAAACTGGACTCCAGTACTTTGAGTGATTACATGAAAGAACTTCAAGATCACAGAGAACTACAGAACCTCCACGACTTCCTGTATTTCCTCGAAACACAGTTCATGGCATACGAAACGATGAAATCAGCTAAAAGGGCGAATCCTACAGCCACAGAAAAATCATCCAACTGGAAAACATTCAACAAGCAAACCCAGATGAAGAAACATAACTATAACTTCAATCAAAATAAAACAAACAACTATCATGCTATTTACGGTAAATGCCCATTCTGCAACGGAAGTCACGTTCTGCGCCAATGTGACAAATTCCTACAAATGGACTTTGGCAAGCGAAATCACACCGTGTCGAAACTGCAGCTGTGTAAAAACTGTTTATTCAGCCACGGAAATGACGAGTGCAAATCCACGAAAATGTGCAAAGAATGTAACTTGAAACACAACACACTATTGCACAATCCAGACAACCAAACCATAACGTCAGCGACTAGAAAAAACAATGTTGAACAACGCCCTTCATCTCAACAACCAACATCTAACCATTTGTCTAAAGACAACATGGAAGTTCTACTGACTACGGTCCAGCTGAGAATAAAATCTGCAGATGGGATTTATGTAACACTACGTGCGTTGCTCGATCAAGGCTCACAGGTGAACTTGATAACAGAAAACGCTGCACAAATATTACGTCTTCCTCGGCGCGGGATCAACGCATCAGTATCGGGAATCGGCTCTGTTTCCAGAGAATGCAGGGGAAAACTGAAACTTACCTGTCAATCGATTCACTCCGATTATAACTTTGAAACTCAAGCACTTATTATGACGAAGCTAACAAACAACCTACCTATGAAAACGTTCGAGAAAGGTGCATGGAGTCACTTGAAAAACTTGAAACTTGCAGATCCTGACTTCAACGTATCTCGGCAAATCGACCTATTACTAGGAGCCGACGTATACTCCGAAATTATCCTAGGAGGTGTATTGAAGGGCAATAACAGCTCCCCAGTTGCACAACAAACGCAAATTGGGTGGATTTTATGCGGAAAGATGAAACAAACGTTTAACTGCCACGTTACTGTAGTCAACTTAGAGGATTTAACAAAATTTTGGGAGAATGAAGAAATTCAAAAAACTAAAGATATCCCCAAAGATGACCAGTGTGAACAATTTTATAACGAAACTGTAAGAAGATCATTTGACGGAAAGTACATCGTCAAAATGCCTCTAGTTCCAGACTACGAAGAGAAACTAGGCAAGTCTAGAACAATTGCGGTTTCGCAGTTTCTACAGTTGGAAAAACGGCTAGAGAAGAACGAAAGGCTTTCCTCCATGTACAAAAAATTCATGGAAGAGTACGCGGATCTGGGTCACATGAAATTAGCACCTCAGATACCTACAGACGTCTACTTCTTACCGCACCACGGGGTCTTGAGAGAAAACTCGACAACAACAAAGTTGAGGGTCGTATTTAACGCCTCTCAAAAAACTACGACTGGCGTCAGCCTGAACAACGTCATGAAAAAAGGCGCCAACTTACAAAAGGACATTCAGGCCCTTATACTGAAATGGCGAACGTATAAATACGCATTTACGGCTGACATTGAAAAGATGTACCGCTGCATTTGGATTTCAAAAGAACAACAACATCTACAGAGAATTGTATGGCGGGACTCACGAGATCAACATCTTCGCGATTACCAGCTCTGCACAGTAACCTACGGGACCAAATGCGCACCATGGCTAGCTATGCGAACATTGAAGCAACTAGCCATTGACGACGGTCACAAACATCCGGCAGCTGCCAAGACACTCATAGAAGAATGCTACGTAGATGACGTCATTAGCGGCCACAACAACCTCACAGAAGCGAAAAAACTGCAAAACTCCTTGATCCAACTGTTAAAAGGAGGAGGCATGAATTTACGGAAGTGGACAGCCAATGACCGCGCTATACTGGAAGACTTACGCAAGGATCAAATTTCAACTCAAACCATGTTTGATTTTAAAGGGGAAGAATCAAGCAAAACGTTAGGCCTCGGTTGGAATCCAAACAGCGACAACTTCCACTTTAACTGGCCTGTGGAAAACTCCAAACAACTAACAAAGAGATCTTTACTCTCAGCCATATCAAGATTTTACGACCCATCGGGTTGGCTCTCCCCAGTAACGGTCAAGGCCAAACTACTATTCCAGAAAGTCTGGATGAGTAAACTTAGCTGGGATGACATAGTGCCCAGCAACATTGAATCTGAGTGGCTGAACCTAAAAACAGAACTGCCGTTCATTAATAAAATAACGATAAATAGATGGATTGGAGACACACAACAATGTGTCGAATTGCTAGGCTTCTGCGACGCAAGTGTAAAGGCGTACGCTTGCGTTATTTACAGCAAGGTGTTCAACGAACATGGCCAACCCATCGTAACTCTACTTGCTGCTCGAACAAGGGTGGCTCCACTGACTCAGAAAACAACACTACCAAGACTGGAACTGTGTGGTGCTCAGCTACTAGCTGACTTGATGGAGAAAACCAAGGAAACATTCTGTGGATATAACATATCAATACGGGCTTGGTCGGATTCTCAAGTGGTCCTCGCGTGGATTCAAGGCGAAACATCAAGATGGGAAACTTACGTAGCCAACAGAGTTACAAAGATCAAAAACGTCATTCCTGCAGCTCAGTGGCATTATGTCAAATCAGAGCAAAATCCAGCAGACTGCGCCTCAAGAGGTCTTTTGCCAAGCAAACTAGTAAACTTCAACCTGTGGTGGCAAGGCCCAGAGTTCTTAACAAAACAAGATCCGCCGGCAGATATGCCTTGCACTTTCCAAACGAATTTTGGCGGCTTAAACCACGCTAAAATCACGCAAGAAAATATCGATCATAATATAATTATCAATTTATTGAGCAAATGCAGCTCATTGACACAAGCAAACAGGGTCATCGCATGGATATTACGCTTCATTACAAATGTGCGCAATAGGACGAAATCGGAAACTACGTACCTAACAACAAGTGAACTAAGCGCAGCGCGCATTAGTATCATAATTCAAGCGCAGCGATTGCAGTTCAATTCTGAATACAAACAAATCGTTAACAACGAAACAGTATCAAAGAAAAGCGCAATTTGCAAACTGAATCCTTATGTAAACAAAGCGGGCATCATCTGTGTCGGAGGTCGTCTTAAACACTCAAGATTAACTGGGGATATGAAGAATCCAATAATCGTACCACATAAAGGAAGATTTACACAACTTCTTATAGAACAAGCACATTCAGCCACATTACATGGAGGAGCTCGGCTAACGCTGACTTATATTAGACAGCGTTACTGGATCGTTGGCGGCAACCGGGCTGTCAAGAACCAACTTCGAAGATGTGTACGCTGCCATCGCTTCAACAAGACAGATAGCTATCAACTGATGGGTGACCTACCACCGCAAAGGATCACTCCGTGCCGCCCTTTCACGCACACAGGAGTAGACTTTACCGGTCATGTGGATGTTAAACACAACAAGGGTAGAGGCGTAAAAACTTCAAAGGGATACATAGCCATATTTATATGTATGGCAACGAAAGCTGTTCATATTGAACTCGTGTCAGACCTTAGCACAGAAACGTTTATGGCGGCCTTCCAAAGACTATGTGCGAGACGCGGCACCCCGAAACACATGTACTCTGACTGTGGTACAAACTTTATCGGCGCTGCAAAGGTGCTTCGTCAGGAATTCGAAGAGTTCAAACAACTACTGAAACCAGATGTTTTCAACGAACTGGCCAAATTGGAGGTGGAGTGGCATTTCAACGCCCCCGCCTGGCCAACTGCTGGCGGTCTGTGGGAAGCTGCCGTCAAGTCTATGAAGCACCATCTGCGACGAGTACTGGGGGACCAAAAACTAACGTACGAGGAGTTCATAACGATTTTAGCAAAAATAGAAGCCTGCATGAATTCAAGACCTCTGTGCCCGCTAACTGAAGATCCAGAAGAGTTCTACAACTGCCTAACTCCTGGACATTTCCTTACAGGAAGCCCAATATTGTCCATGCCACTCTCGGATTACAGTGACGTAAAAAACATTGATTTACGCCGTAGATGGCAGCTTACCGAGCATATGTTTCAACAATATTGGAAAAGCTGGTCAAACGATTACCTTACCACTCTACAAACACGTAGTAAGTGGAACAAGCCTTCTAGAAACGTTAAAGAAGGCGATGTAGTACTGGTGAAAGAAAACAATCTACCGCCGGGAAAATGGGCCCTAGGTCGGATTCTGGAAACACATCCAGGATCTGATGGATATGTTCGAGTAACTACTGTTAAAACTCAAGCAGGAATCATAAAGCGCCCAATAACAAAACTGTCGCCATTACCATTGAACTCTGAAACTGAGGAAACCAAAGAAAACGAAATGAAAAATAAGCCTCCACAGAAATCGAAAAACGAACGGCGGAAGAAGTCAAGGAATCTTATCTCAACGTTACTAATAACAATGTTATCATTGTTTACATTTGTAACGGGATCTTATACCGCCACCGATGGCACGCGCGGAGCGCCGGCGGCGACCACTCAGATTACAAGTCTGGAACGCGAGCGGCCCATATACTATGACACCGTCGGCAAAATGCAAGTAGTGCACGATGAATGGATACTAATGATGTACTACAACCTAACAAACTATTGGGATGGGACTCGTCGTACTCAAACTTACTTCGAGAATATTCACAACTTATGCCAAAAAACGAATCTACAACACTGCAGATCAACCATGGAACAATTAAATCATGAACTAGAACTTCTAAACTACTACAACTCTATACTTATAAATCCCCACAAACACCTGAGCAACAGGAAGAAACGGGGTCTAGTCGACGGAGTCGGCTACATAGCTAACAGTCTGTTTGGGATATTGGACCAACAATTCGCTAAGAAATATCAAAACGATATTCAATCTCTGCAAACCAATGAGAACTACTTACTTGAGTTATTAAAAAATCAAACAACGATTGTGGAGCTTGAGAATCAAGTATTGAAACAAACTGAAGACAATATTCAGCGTCAATTCAACTCCATTGATAACTTTATCAATCAGACCAATAAAAATATAGCATCCATCGAAACGGAAATGGAAATACTTTCGGCTACTACCTACCTCAACTCTGCTTCGTTAACGACGTACCTATTGATCAACAGCTTGAGGACGTTCCAGGAGATGCTGTTTAATACTCTAACTAACGTCTACCAAGGCCATGTAGATGTCCATCTGATAAGTCCGGTTCGTCTGATTCAAAAATTAACGGAAATATCCGGAAGCCTTCCGAAATCTTTATCGCTACCAGTTGAGAACTACAAAGAAAACATTAAAGATATCTACAAGCTGATCAATGTGAAAGCACGAGTTACTGAAAATTACTTTCTTTTCGAAGCACATATTCCACTTGTAGCTAACGAAGATTTCGTAATATACCAAGCGATACCTTTACCGGTTAACAATGCTAAGGAAACTACATATGTGCAGTTATCAAACGAGTACATCGCTGTCAACTTCAAGAAGAACATTTACGTGTCTATGTCCAAAGATGACTTGAAACACTGCATGCAACAAAAATCGCAGAATTTCTTATGCAAGAAAAACCTGCCATCATTTGACCTACACAGCAAAAACGCTCCTTGTGAGGCAAAACTGCTATCGCATCAAAACAATGAACCTTGTGACGTCGAACGCGCGTCATGCAAAGACACTTGGATAGAGTTACAAACTCAAAACAGCTGGCTGGCGATTTGCTGCGAAACGTGTGCATTACGAATCATATGTAGCAACGACGTCACATCACAAACCATTGCATTATCGAGCATAGTGACATTATCTCAGGGATGCGTACTGCAATCCAACGACTTAACCATCTACGCTCAACGCCGATACAGCAGTCATATGAAGATGGATTATGAGTTTACAGCTCCAACATTTGATACATCTATTAACAAGATAGTGAACTTAACATATCGTTATGCTCCAAATATCCTTCAGTCAAAGGCTACGGATCAGGAAATTGTAACAATTGCTCAGAAAATTGCAACTCAACGGCAAAATGAAGCTTCACTACCAACACTAACAAGTCACGACATTCATCAATATGCCATAAGTTACTCTTTGCTGGCGATCGCCATCATAGTCGTACTTGTCGTGGTTGGGAGAAATCGTTGTCCACACTATTGCACACACAACGCTAAGAACAAAACTTCGAGTCAACCTGAAGATATTGAACTTCAAGTTTTCCGCAAAACAGAGTGCCAGCAGCATGAAACCGTCGCAGCACAAACAACAAAGGACTTGCGGCGGGAGCCTCAACCTGGGAACAGGAACATCGCCTTTCTATTTGATTGATTAATTACTTAACTAACTTTGTGATGACTTTTCCTTTCTCTTCTCGTTGGTTTCTTCTTGTTGGGTTGCCAAGATGTACAGTCTAAAACTGTACATATTTTGCTGACGCGGTGCCGTGCACCATACGTGCGTCATTCCAATAATATTATAAATACACATGAAACACTTTAAATTGATGAGTACGATAACTGCTACGCGGTGACTAACATTAGAGAAAGGAATCGTCAACAGTATTACGTGTAAACACAAAAATACGTAATAAATCTAACGAAAACTGAGTGATCTTTTCTCTTCGTGCTTCAACCTCAACAACAACAACTCTGCAAGTGTACGAACCGTACATATATAGTGACGTCAGTACCCGGCGTGACGGCGGCGAGCGCGGCACGCTGCTTGCGCGTGAAGCCGCGCGTGATGTATATAGTGACGTCAGTACCCGGCGTGACGGCGGCGAGCGCGGCACGCTGCTTGCGCGTGAAGCCGCGCGTGATGTATATAGTGACGTCAGTACCCGGCGTGACGGCGGCGAGCGCGGCACGCTGCTTGCGCGTGAAGCCGCGAGTGATGTATATAGTGACGTCAGTACCCGGCGTGACGGCGGCGAGCGCGGCACGCTGCTTGCGCGTGAAGCCGCGCGTGATGGCAGCACGCAGTTGCGGCCGCGAGCGTCCCTCGCCGCTCTCCGCGCCGGTGAAGGGCAGCCCGCCCGTCACCATGCCGTACACGATCACACCTCTGCAACAACAAATGCAATTAATGTCCACCAGTTGTCCACCATAGTAGTGAAAATGTTCCAACGATATTAAGAATTATCAGAACAATTCTCGTTGCTTCTGATAAAATCCTGAAACAGGATATTGTTTAGTCAGTTTTTGAAGGGTGCCAACCAAGATTAACGAGTAAACATTACGAGCAATACAGGCTGTGCAGCATTGTCATTACAGCGTACATACATGATTAAATTCTTCCAGAATATGCTGACGCATAGGCTTTCCATACAATCAGGGGTCAGCTAATACTGGTTAAGTGTAGGTTGAAGTGTCGTGCGTACATGCTCCATAGGTCGACTTCGGGCCCGTATCTCCGTCCGTCGACGAACAGTTCGGGAGCCGCGTACTCCAGCGAGCCGCAAGGAGTCCGTAGCGCCGCCCCGCCGCTCCACATGTTTGATAGGCCGAAGTCTGCAACCAAACGACACAAGATACTTCAATCATACCCAGTAACCCAACCCGACGTTACTGCATTACCAATCACGTACATCATGGTCATCATTTCAACCCAAGACGTCCACTGCTGGACGACCTCCCCAAAGTGTTGCCACTGTCACATCGCCATTCCTGGGTTTCACTATTTACATTTCTGATACGATCACGCAAGTAAACTCAGAGCATAGTCCTCTCCAATGGCAGTTTGGGTGACTAAGCCCATAGGGCACAAGCTGGATATGGACCTCGGTAGACTGATGAAGGCCACGGGAATCCGCTGGATGCGAGACGCATAGGACCAGTCTATGTGCCGACACATAGGCAGGCCTATGTCCAGCCGGGCGAGCATTGCCTCTGTGATAGGCTTGAGTCACGCATGTTATCACGGTTTTTGCTCCCAAACTGTGATAAAAAGGTGTGACTCACGCTCGTCACAGTAGGCCATGGCACTCACGTGTCCGTCTGTCCGTCTTCTGTCACACATTTTGTACTGAAGAATATTTCAACTTTCCATTGACCTATGAACTTGGAATTTGGTGATAATGATAAACATTACGTATATTTTACTAACAAATACTAATTATATTGATAAATTCGGTACGGAACCCTAAATGTGCGAAGCCCGACTCGCACTTGGCCAATTTTTATATGCTGGGATAGGAGACTTTTTGGCTTTGGCAACTTTTTTTATTATTCGTCTCTTGTGCGAGTCACAAATAATTATGTTTCTTTCTTTCTTTTTTCACCGTGCTCAAACTCTAAAAACATCTGATTCTTACCAACAATTTTGATGAATTGCTTAGTACTGTCCAGCATGATGTTTTCCATTTTCAAGTCACTGAAACACAATTATTATTGTTAATTTTAAGAAAATAATGTACCTAACTCACTATAGATCATTCGCGTTAAAAAAATAGTGAGTCATCGTTGTCAGCCGGTAAGTCGAGCCGGCCCTCGACTAATCGAGTCGCAATCTTTCTAATTTATTGCGACCCGATTGGTCGAGAGGCCGGCTGACAACGATGACTCACTATTTTCTTAACGCGAATGAGTCTCTAAAGTCGTCACAATCAAATAAGTCCGTTGACCTTTCTCATTTTACATGCCGCGATAACTTTGTACGTAAGAAATTGAAAAATCAAATTCATATTCCTAATTAATTAATATGTTACCGATACAATATAACAACGAGTATCATTCGCAAGCATCAAGTTTAATTATTATTAAGTATTTTCATAGCTGTCAAAACGGGCCTTTTTTTTTACAACTTTACATCGTTTCAAAAGTTTTCATTAGCAAAGGATATTCGCATGAGGAATAGAATAGAATATTTTTTATTGTACATCAAAAAATTACACATCGCAAAGGACATCTCACGCCAAATACAAGTCTTCGTCAACCGCTGTCTTCGTCGCATTCTCGGTTTTTACTGGCCCGAGACCATCTCCAATGTGGAGCTGTTGGAGAAATGCCACGAGAGCCCGATCGACCGCCAGATCAAGCGTCGCAAGTGGAGATGGATTGGCCACACGCTCCGAAGGGGTCCCGACCACATAACCTAAGCAAGCTTTGGACTGGTATCCCCAAGGGAAAAGAAAGCGTGGCTGTCCCCGTCAAACCTGGTGTCGCATCGTGTTGGCAGAAGCGACGAGCATCGGAATGACATGGAGCGAGGTGAAGCGTGAAGCTCAAGACTGATCGCGATGGAGGACATCTGTGGACGCCCTCTGCCCCATCTAGGGGTTATAGGACATTAAGTAAGTTAGAATAGAATACCGGTGCACGACGCCGCGCGCGTGCATGTGGCGCACGGCGGACACGAGCTGCGCGGCCAGAGCGCGCGCGCGGGGCTCGGGCAGGCCGCGTGCCGCCCCGCGCGCGCCCAGCACGTGCGCGCACAGGTCGCCGCCGCCCGCCGCCTCCATCACCACGTACAGGCGCGGCCCGTGCTACAACAATACAATACATTTATTCGACAGATACAACACCAAGAACCACAAAGTGACAGAAGTATCGTAAAAAAAAACCGGCCAAGTGCGAGTCGGACTCGCGCACGAAGGGTTCCGTACCATTTTCGCAAAAAACGGCCATAAAATCACGTTTGTTGTATGGGATGTTCTTGTATTTAAATATTTCTTTTATTCTGTTTTTAGTATGTGTTGTTATAGCGGCAACAGAAATACATCATCTGTGAAAATTTCAACTGTCTAGCTATCACGGTTCATGAGATACAGCCTGCTGACAGACGAACAGACAGACAGACGGATCGCGGAGTCTCAGTAATAGGGTCCGTTTTTACCCTTTGGGTACGGAACCCTAAAAATGTATAATAATGGCCTGCGCACACAGGTGGACGATACGGCAGAGGATTTAAAATTTTTCAATTAAATTTAATAGTTATCCTATCGAAATAAGGCATATATTTCAAGGTTCGGTGATCAACCTCGGGATATATCTTGTTTCGATGGGATAACTATTGAATTCAATTGATAAATTTAAAATCCTCTGCCGTCCCGTCCATCAGTTTGCGCACGTCCTAAAGGTTCAAGAATTGTTCGCAGAGCGTGCCCGTATAGAAATGATTACCAACTCAGCGTTTGCTGGGCGTCAGAAATCCAGCGCTTATTTTCAGTTGGCACTCCGCTAGTGACACACGGACGTGTGTCTAAATAGAATAGATAGGTACTTAAGTACCTAATATAAAGTTCATATGCAGGTGCTGAATTAATGAATGATTAGGTCGGGTTCGAAAAGCGGGCGCTATTAAGGTAGATTCCGCCGCTTCTTGGAAGCCACGTAAGCGACGCATATTATTCTTTCCGCGAATTTCCAGTGGCGCCGCGTTAGAGACGCGGAGCCGCTTTGCTCGCAAATGGCTCTTTCCTTGGCAGAGCCATTTGCGCTATTCGAACCCGACTTAGTCACTGCGCGTGCACTCTTGAAAAGTCCTCAGAAAACCAGTTTTATACAGCATCAGTGCATCTGAAATATCGCTGTAACTGACCTTTTTATTGTAACATATTCAGTACCGTGCCTGTTTCATGGGCTGTGGATATATAACTGTATCCTTTCTACCTTTTAGAACGTTAGTTTTTCTAAGAAGCACCGTCTCACACAGTTAAAATATGTAGTTGTAAGTGACTTGTTCAGCTAACCATCATAGTTTCGTAGAGAGCCGCGATGCAGGGATGTCGCAGCTTCGCCATGACTCTCGGCTCACGATGCAGGTTCCGACGGGCATACTCTTCTTTTATACACGTCAAGTCTATGATCTTTATTGCCACCTTAAAAAAACAAGCTTTGGTGAGCAGCTGTCATCAGGAGTCCGTGCGACTTTAGCGCCAGCTAGCGGCCACAATTATTTATGACTATTAAATAGCTGTACATAGAGAAAATTGCACTGGTGGGTAAGTGAAAAACAACGAAATAAATATTTTAATATGTTCGTTTTAGACTATCTAAGTGACTTCGGCGGTCTCTCTAGTTCCGTACCCATAGCTCTCGCTGGAACGCCCATACCAATCTGCTCCGACTTCGGGTACCTAGGGTCGCTTGTCCAAGGGGATGGCGAGGTAGACCGAGACGTAACGCACCGGATCAACTCGGGATGGATGAAATGGCGACAGGTCAAGCCTCTCAAGTTAAAGGGTAAAATTTACAAGTCCGTGATAAGACCTGTCGTACTGTATGGATCAGAATGTTGGGCTGTGAAAAAGATGGATGAAAAGAGATTGCATGTAGCAGAGATGAGAATGTTGAGATGGATGTGCGGAGTGACGAGAATGGATAAAGTGAGAAATGAGTATATTAGAGGAAGTGTGAAAGTGGCGCCAGTGACAGAAAAGTTGAAAGGAAACCGTTTGTCCTGGTATGGTCATCTGATGAGGAGGGATGAAACGCATGTTACTAGAAGAGTTATGAATATAAATGTGGATGGATGGAAAGGGAGGGGACGGCCAAAGAAAAGATGGATGGAATGTGTGAGGAGTGATATGAAAGAAAAGGGAGTCAGTGATAGCGTGACGGGGGACAGGACGGTATGGAAGAAGAAAACGTGTTGCGCCGACCCCAAGTAATATGGGACAAGGGCAGGAAGATGATGATGTTCGTTTAAGACTATCAGTAAAGTTTATATTTTAATTTTAATTATAAAACGGTGAACATAAATATGTATTGTCTCAGAATGTTTTATTTTCGATACTTCAAAAAAACACTACAATGAGTTCAAACTCGTTTTATTTACTGTTAAATAAAAGAGCAGTTTTTAAACTTTGTTAATGATAAACAATAGTTAATAGATGCGCACCCTTCATTTCCCGGCACTCATTTAGTCTGGAACTAAATCTCTATCATGCTAAATTTCATCTTAATTGGTTCAGCCGTTTAGTCGTAAAAAGGTAACAAACGAAGAGAGTAAATTTCGCATCTATATTACTAGCTTCTGCTAACGGCGCCCGCGTAAAAATTGTTTTCCTGTCCCAAGGGAACATAACACTGAGATGAAAACATAATAAATGGAGTAGCTATGTGCTAAACCAGACTATAATCTTTCTCTGCGCCAAATTTCATCCAAATCCGTTCAGCCGTGATTGACCAAAAAACATCCATCCAAACTATCTCATTTATAATAGTAGAGGGCTTTTTTTATATCCCGAAAACAATACATGTACGGTTCCCGAGGGACAACTTCCGACTTCCACGTTCGGCGATGCAGCTGGCTGAAGCTAGTATTATTATAGCTAGGATTAGTAGGCTTTTGTTCCTTGGGAGCTCGTGGTTAAATAATAACAGCCGCACGAGTCAATCTTCAAGGTTAAGCCACGCTTGCCGAAGCCGTTCCGTGGATACGTCCATCTTTACATAGCGAGTTTCCTCCGTGCCTTGGAATGTATTTTAAGCCTTTGGTCCCGACTGTCATTTGAAGATCTTTGACAGTCGTTACGGGTAGTCAGAAGCTTGAGATCTGACACCAGCGTAGACAGAGAAAACTATAGACAAATGGTTGCCGTGCCGCATGTGCGATAGAAGATATGGAGATGGTATTGCCATATCAAAGCTTTTACCCCGATTTTTAGCAATCCCAGATTCAGGGCTTGAAGTCCATAATTCGTCTAAAGACATCTGTGATTAACTAGCTGGACCTCGCGGTTTTACCCGTTACATTAATTTATATGTGTATAAATAAAGAATTATTATATTTATATAAAGAAGTTTTATCAATAGTCGACGGAAGGAACTATTTTCTCGCGCGGGGTTAAAATTCATTTTATATCTACCGACAACACGTGCGGAAGAGATAGATGCTGTGATGAGCAATAGGAAGCTCGTTCGCGAACGAATACACACTTTTGCAAATTTGTAGCGAAATGGATAATGATTAAGGACGAAACCGAGCGCGCGAAATTTTATAAACAGACCTTTGGCAGTCTAGATATCATGAAAAAACGACTTAATCTATCTAGGTATTCAAAATAAAATTATATGCATTGTTGAACTACTAATCTATCCCTGTATGGAGGCCGTTTTGCAATTTTCCGTCTTCTTATGGTATTTATTTGCGCCCAAAAACGCGTTAAAATTAGTGTAGAAATATGGAACTTTCGACGCTCATAACTTTCAAATATTTTCTTTTTTTACTTTTTCGCTTCCATAATGGGCTAGATAATTATGAGACAAATTGATATTACTTTTTATTTTGAACATACATCGTCAAACAGTGGAATAATTCCAAGACTACGTTTGTATGGAAAAAAAATGCGACTAGTGTAACCACCTTAACTATACATTATTAACTCAATATTTTGTATACCATACATTTAATTTTTTGTTTATGTATATAAATAAATTCATACTTAGGTACAAGTAAAACAATATTATGATCTTTTTATGACAAAATTATATAGTTTGAGGAAAAATGATTTCAAACGCAAGCAACCAAATAGTAATATTTTTAGGTGGAACTGTCAATGTTTGCTTAGCACAGTACTGTGATGACCTTGAAAAAACCGGCACGCGACATGAAACAAAAAATCATATCATGCAATCTCGTTTCTTTACATGACGTATGCATAAATCGTTCTCTTTCTTGTGTGAATGAGATGCAAGCTATCTAGTCTTCTATAGTTTTCTCTGTCTACGGACACCAGTCTTGCCCAGGGGTATCATGTCACCCAGTTACTGGATTGTGGTGGTACGATACTACGAACTACTGGACCGATTTAAAAAAATCTTTCATCAATAGTAAGCTACATTATTCCTGAGTGACATAGGCTATTTTTTATCCCGAAACGGGTCCTGTGGGGTCCACGGGAGCGAAGCCGCGGGGAACAGCTAGTATCTCTTAAACTCAGTAGCAGCCTGCAGCCATTGCGTAAGTGAATACGGAAACGCAAATGGTTTGACCGCCATCAATCGACCAATCACATAGACGGAAACCCAAATCGCGTCTTTCATCTCGCATGTGATTAGTCGATTGATGGCGGTCAAACCATTTGCGTTTCCGTATTCACTTACGCACTTGAGGCTGCTGGTCTGGTTTGTAACCATGAAAGAGCATGAAAAATACTCTGTAAATAATTAGGTATTGCCAATAATTATTGGACTCTTTCGAAAAGAGTATCTTCACGAATGAAAGCGAACAAACATTTTTGGCAATACCTTATTATTTAAAGAGAATTTGGCATAGTCTTTCATGGGGTCAAACCTTTTGCCTTGCCAAATTCACTTAAGCAATTAGGCTGCCGGTATAGGTAGCTACATTGAATACATTTAAACAAGCAATTCTTGTATATATATAATCTGAATCTCGGAAACGGCTCCAACGATTTTCATGAAATTTAGTATGCATAGGGTTTCGGGAGCGATAAATCAATCTAAATAGGTTTCATTTTTAGAAAACGTCGTTTTTTCTATTTTCACCTGAGCAGAACTCGGTCCCCCAGGTACTATCTGCCTATATCCTCAGTTAACACGCGCGTGATGTTATAAATATTGGTGTTTAATTTATTAATTGCTAATAATCCATACATAGCATTTGAACTTCACATCCAGGCATTAAAAACGTTGTCTGAATACATGGAATGGTTTGCGCACCAGTACCTACTCCATGCGATTACAACTCGTAGTCCAAGTACTCAGGCCAGTAGCTAAGGCCATGTCTCAGTAGACGATATTGCCGCGGGCCAATATGTGTAGGTACCTAAACCAAGCCAAGGACAAGTCTGTCGCTCAGGGATGCTAACCATCGAACGATGTTGCAGTTGACCGAACGATGAGCTTTCGTAGATTAGGTAAGAAGAAATTCACTCAATCGAATCTCTGGCGTTATGGGTCTGGGTATTATAAAATTTTCGTTACCTTTTTTCCTATTATCCTATGTGTAGCCTCTTCAACTCTAGCAAAATGTCCTTTCCCCAGCACCTTGCCAGTCATCAGATAATTTCCAACACTATATACTTGTCCCTTATTCCTGGTCATATTGGCACTCTTCATACTAAACTTTACTCACTAATTTTGACTCATATTTATATTATTTCAACCGCGAAAAAGACGGTTTTATACTTGCAATGTAAATCACACGTTTTCTCACACGATTATTATCGTATTTACATGTAAACGTCATAATAAATGCTTGGGTACCATCTTTTGTTTGGTCTTCGAAATTGGAACGATTTATTGACGGGCGTGACATTTGATTGAACTATTTTTAACGGCTAAATGTAACCGCCAGTGCCCCTGCACGTTGAACGGCGGCACAAAATAGGTTTTTTTAATTAGTTTCGTGTTTATTGTCAATCAAAGTGATTGTGATATCAAACGGGCCGGCTTGCTGCAGGCGCGCACCAGTGATTAGAGATTACCCATTGACATACATTACAAATCGATGAGATTACCTAGAATAGAAAAAAAAACCGGCCAAATGCGTGTCGGGCCACGCGTAGTAATAGGGTTCCGAAGTTGCATAACAATGCGGACTAAGAAGAGGTTTTTTTTTGTTGTTACATGAACATTAAAACGGTTTCAGTGGCACACAACGTCTAAAAACGGGCCCACATAGAATTATGTTTTTTTTTTTAAATCTATATGCTCGCGTTTGACCACTTTCTCGCCTGATGGTAAGCGATGATTATGGTCTACGGTAAAGCACGCTTGCCTCGAAGTAACCTATTCACTCTTGACTTAATGCGTTAGTGTGTGTGTGTACGGAAGATCGTCATCGGCGTTGACATCACGCGTCTTCGCGCCGCGCGTTGTTGCCGTACTGTGCAATTATGCCTAAAGCTATGTTAAAACTGTTTATTTCAGTTACACTTATTAACACATATAAAAGGTTACAGTTTCATTCGGTACCTAACATTATTGTATCTGTTACATCTAAAAGTGTTTTTCTGTTAAAACTATTTCATAAAACAGTGTTAAAAACACTTATTACGGTTACAGTTTGAGTCCCTGCGCACAAATCAAGAGCTACTATTGTAGTATGTTTATTCTACAGGCGCACATACAATGGTTTTAAGATACACGATTCTGCAAAACGTTACTCCAGCAGGAAATGCAATATCTCGAAAACCTGATTACGCACCAATTATATTTTTGGCGCACATTCTTGCACAACTATAAGCTCTCTGCCCATGCACAATATTTCTCACTCCGATCATTCTTTTAGAATTTTCCTGCTGGAATAACGTTACTACAGCAGGAATCGTTTTTTCCGTTTTTTTTCAAAAACGACGACACGGACTTATTATTTATTTGGCGCAAATTCACAGCAGATTACGCTCTAATTATACGTTCCACTCCGTACGTTTTAAACCGTGGATCACGACGGGGTTGTTACGTTGTATGAGAAATCGGGACAGTTTGCATAAAAAACTAAAAGTGAATCCTACTGACGAGATTATTAAAACTACTTACAAACGCTACCGAAACTATTGTAACACCTTACTCAAAAAGGCAAAAAAGACTTACGAAAAATTGGAGGTGGATAATGCTAAGGGCAACAAAAAGCAGTTATGGGAGGTTATAAAAAGAATAAGCGGTTCTGACAAGAAAATAGACCATTCATCGTCCCTCCTGACATCTGTTAACCCAGATAAAGACATAAACGACGTCAACCGTTTTTTTGCTAATGTGGGTGCTAATCTCGCGAATAAAATCTCAACTGAGAAGCGAACTTCTTTTGCTCACTCTCACGACCATTTGTTGAATAGGTCCCTTAATTCAATGGTCATCCTTCCTGATCAGTGGCAAAATAATCAAAAGATATGTAAAAATCCTTGTCTCCCCTATTACTCACATCTGTAACCTTGCAATTTCTACAGGTGTTTTCCCAGAGGTATTTAAAATAGCTCTTATAAAGCCTATCCATAAAGCTGGCGGTAGAGACTGTGTCAATAACTACCGACCCAATTCTATACTGCCAACACTTTCCAAGGTCTTAGAGCGCCTCATTAATAACCGTCTGATCAATTTTCTTGAGACAAATAAACTCCTTTCTCCTTCACAATTTGGCTTCAGAACCGGCAGGAGTACCGATGATGCTGTCCACGAGCTTGTTAATTCTATAGTTGTCAATTTGGACGATAAAAATAAATGTTTAACGGTGTTTCTCGACCTTGCGAAGGCGTTTGACACAGTCTCCATCCCACACCTCCTTTTAAAGTTGGATCGGCTTGGTGTAAGAGGGGTTCCTCTTAAATTGTTGGAGAATTACCTTACTGGGAGAAAACAAAAAGTCAAAATCAACAATAGATTGAGTGATGAACTATCAGTAAATTTCGGCGTAGGTAACACAAGGTAGTATAATCGGACCAACGCTCTTCCTGGTGTACATCAATGACCTCTGTCAGCTTTCTCTCTCAAAAGGAAAAATCGTCACTTTTGCAGACGATACAGCCCTGTTTTTTAGTGGTGATTGCTGGCAAGAGGTCTTTGATGTTGCTGAACTAGGCGTGGACATGGTTAGCGATTGGTTGCAACACAATCTATTGACACTAAACGTAACGAAAACCAAATATGTCACCTTCGCATACAGATCAAACCTTCTTCCTCCATCGTCCCTTAACCTTACGGTGCACTCGTGTGTCTCAATAGACCCCGGGTGTACGTGTCCCACCCTCGAGAGGACCGGTGGTTTGAAATACCTGGGTATCATTATTGACTGTCACCTTGCCTTTAAGACTCATTTTGATGCACTTATACTTCGGTTGCGGAAACTAATCTATATATTTAAAAACTTAAGACACACTGCAGACAGTAGGACCAATAAGATGATATACTTTGCCCTATGCCAGTCATTGGTTGAGTATTGCATCACTTCATGGGGCGGTGCCGCCAAAACCCACCTTATTGAGGTTGAAAGGGCGCAACGCGCTATACTTAAGGTTGGTGCTAGTCTCCCTTTTCGTTTTCCAACCGCTGACTTATATAAGAAATGGGACATTCTAACAGTCAGACAATCTTTCATTCTGCTTACTATAGGGAAGAAACACGCCCAGCTATAGTTTGACTCCAAGCTAACAAAAAACAAGCGGCGTAAGGGAAGAGTCTGCCCCTCGACACATTTCAAAACAGCACTCCCTCAGAAATTCTTCTGCTTCCTTGGACAGTTTTTATATAATAAATTAAATGTCACCCTTAATCTGTATCCTAAAACGAAATCTAATTGTATCAAAACAGTTAAAACGTTTCTTAAAACCCTAGATTACCAAAAAACGGATTCTCAAATATATTTTTTTTACTTTCCCCTTCCTCAAAAGCCGATCTACATTTTATAGTCGCTCTCACACATTTTAACATTCACATACCTACACGACACTTCACAACATAAAAAACTACACAATTCGCATTAACTGTCACTACTGTAATTTATATATATAGTGTTTATCTTAATTTTATTTTTGTATTCACCTGTGGTTATCTACAACTGAACTACATTTTTTAAATTTATTTTTTTGTGGGGGCCTGGTGACCTGTAACACAGGTTTTTTTGAAAAACCTACTTCAGGCACCAGTCTCTTGCAATGGTGTATTATAGATTAAGCATTGATTGTAATGTTAATTTTAAGGTAACCATTGTAAAGAGAAAATAAATGATATATTGATTGATCATTCATATTAAAGGTAAAACAAAACTAATACTTCATTTAAGGCGTTTTTAATTACTCTAGATTTAGATTTTGATCAATAAATTAATTTTAAATATTCAATAAATATGTTTGGCAGTATGAATAATTTGCTCGTGCCTTTTTGCGTTACGACGTGACAGCTATTTGCACATGCGCAGTAAAAGTTAATCTGTGGATATTATGTTGAGCGCCCTTGAATAAGCCCGCCTTTTTTATTAATTTCTTGCTTGGCTCAGATATATTTTTTTATTTCCTCGCACAATGCATAGTAAAATGATGTATGATATACGTGCGTAAGATGATTTCCGACTCGTGTCGATTTATCCACTCACTCACTTCGCTGGCTCGTGAATAAAATACCACTCCCACATATCTACCTTCCGTACTTGTAGCATAAATAACTATTGTGACTACCGTCGGACCACCAACGCCAAGCACTTTCAGTAAATAATTAGTACATAATTGGTACTAATTAGTAATCGATCAATAAAAATGGAATGGTAGTGGTCACGCTCCCTTCAGCAGGATCACCATGAGCGCCGAAAAAGGGGCTACGCTATAGCTATCCTAAATATACAAATAATTTTTACCCTTATATGTGATTCATTTCAATAATAAAAACAGTACTGAAACATTTGTATTTACCGATCGAGAAATCAACGATGATAACTTCCGTGCGCTGATCAGCAGAATCACGGCTTTGAATGTAGATTCCAAGTTTGAGGAACTTAGCTCTGCTTGTCGCTATGTAGGTTGTAGAAAAAGAGTAAAACAAAAAAATTGTGCCCGAAATTCAAAATTAGTAGAGATATACCCCCTGCCATTGATGAGTAGGCGATATTTATGGTGTTAAATTTTCATTACAAGATTTCCCTATGAAAAACTCTGTGATTTCTACCCAAATTTATACAAAAATGAGTAATCCCAAAGGAGTTATACATACACCTGGGTATACTCGTATAGGTTCTGTGACCTACAGATATAAACCTGTGTGCGGCGTTGGGTGTTGAGATGAGATAGACAAATCACGCACGGTTTAGCGCGAGCTAACAAAGCCACATTTCCTATTCTCTCGTCTTCTCTTCTCAGGGCTGGGCCTAAGTAGTGAGCGTAGAGCCGGCATCGGCAGCTCAATTTCGAAATATTTATTTTGTTCATTGATACACGTGCAGTAAAGTTTAAAAACTATAGAAGAAAGACGCAAGTGCTAACGAAGCCAGATCGAAAATGTTAGCACCTCGGTTCCCTTTGTTCCCGTTGAGTTACACTGTCAGCCATTGGGATAAAAATTACTGTTTAGTAACACTGTAACTCAATGCCACGTTTGTTTCCCCATTAATTTACACTGCACCCTAATAGTAACAGGGTTACATATCAAATGACAAAGTCGACGGGGCTCCTATTTCTGTCTGCAGGGTTTAAAGTAACCTAACACGAAGGTGATGACGGGAGCTGAGTTCGCTCGCTCACTTCAGCTCCCGTCATCACATTCGAACCCAACCTATCCGTGTCAGGGTGCCCTAAATTCCTGAGCTCGCTTCGCTCGCTCTGCACAGCGATGTCACCTCGTCGGTTGTTTTGCTATTTTATATATAATAATATGCTAATGTAACCATACGTACTATTAGGTTGCAGTGTAAATTGATGGGAAAAAAAACCTGGCATTGAGTTACAGTGTTAATAAAAAGCCTTTATTAACAATCTTACAGTTATCATTTTAACTTATTTCTACTTAATATTACAGTAGTGTTTAATATATATATATATTTGTTTTATGTTCTTTTTCTTAATCGACACCGGTTTCTCGATTGTCTTGCTTTCCAGCATAGGCCTCCCCAAGTGCTCTCCACGAACATCGATCTCTTGCTATTCTAGTCCAAGTCGTCCCTGCCACCTTTTTGATGTCATCTTCCCATCTACGATACTGTCTGCCTTTCCTTCTTGTTTTGTATGTAGAACACCATTCTGTCACATCTCTAGTCCATTTCTCTGTCTTAGATCTTATTAAACCCATTTCCAACTTCAGTTGCTTAATTTGGTCTTTTACATCTATTGTATGTTAGTGTTACTAATCGGTAATTTTATCCCACTGGGTAACAATGTAACACAAAATGTTGTAACTCAACGGGAACATACCCTCGGTTCTGTGTGCTAGGTTCTTTATTATGAGTTATATTTTAAATATATTTTATTTAAGTAGGGTGTAAATGCAGCCCTCTCCCGGCGCTGCGTCGATCGTTGTTAATCCAACAGCACGCTTTTAATTAGATTTTTGAAGGTAAACAAAAAAAAAGGTATCCATTTAGGTATCGAATGACGAATAGTGTTAGTGAAAACGGGCATAAGTGGCAACATTCTGTGTTTAGGTTGGAACGAGTGTCTCAAAGAAAACAAATAAATATTTAAAAGAAAATTTTATAAAAAAAAAAATAAACATGTGGAAAATATTATAAAAAATCTTTTACTTATAACTAAGGGAGTGCTGACGCGTCGCCTGCGCAAGCAAGGTTATTAATACAAAGTTTGTTATTAAGGAAACAAATATTGGAACAACTTAATCTATGTCATACACGACAAAGTTCAAATTCCGTTACAAGACATACCTTTTACCCGACTGCCGAAAGAGGTTAATGTGTTAACCAGTAACCAGTCTATTATGTATGTATATACTTATGTATGTATGTTTGTTCCTATGTGGCGTTCTAGAGAACAAACGCGTTGGCCGATTTTGCTAATTCTTACGTCAATCGATTCGTCTACATTAAAATTGGAGAATATAAAAATGGCGGATTTTGGGCGCCATGTTGTGGGAGCCCAAATTTTATTTTTCTTCCAACCCTATCGTGTGGGGTATCAAAAAGTGTTTTAAGAGGTGATTTAAAAAATATATTACACTTATATGTTTAAACGTACCTAATTCTAAACAAAAATAACTAAAAAAAGTAAATTTAAAATATCAAAAAACCCGACTGCTTAAAAGGCGAACTAAAAAGACGTACACAAGATGAAAATTATGCTGCGCAGTCGGAGGATAGATCTGGTTTTGGCCAGCCAGCTCGCGAATATGTATCCTCCGACTGCACAGCATGATTTTCTTTTTGTTTACGTCTTTTTAGTTCGCCTTTTAAGCAGTCAGGTTTTTTAATTTTTTAAATTAACTTCTTTTTTTCAGACTTTTTATTACAAATACAAAACACTAAACTCGCACTTGAGATTTGCTAAAATACTTAAATGCTTTTGGTAGTAAAACACTACTGGTCATCATCATCGACCTTTTAATGTTCCCACTGCTGGGACACAGGCCTCCTCTCATGGAGAGGGAGTGGGCTATAATCCACCACGCGGCCCCAGTGCGGCTTGGTTGATGTCACGTCTTCGTATTTTTGGTTCTGTGAGATGCCGGTTTCCTCACGATGTTTTACTTCACCGTATTGTGAGCAGTTGTGATGAAATAAATTAAACAAAGTAAATTGACTGCTCGGGTTCGAACCTACGAACTACAACTCGTAAGCCGGCGCCGTAACCTGTGCCGTAACCACTGGGCCACCACTGCCCGTACCCAAACTATCTATCTAAGCAACCAGCACGGTCTAGGGCCAGCAGCATAATTACATACTTCTTTATCATTATTAACTTACACATTAATAAACATAATTATATATTAACGTCTAACGTTCTCAAATCAAGATGTACTTACTAAATATAACATACATAATAATAAAACAAGTGATGCCAAATCAGGAAACATTTTTAGTTCGCAAAAATTGTGCCCGAGTTAGTCCACACGGCCCGTGTTAGAGTGTCGAAACCTGACTTCCAAAAAAAAATACAGCTATCATTCTGTAATAGTTGTTGTTTACCTCCATAAACGACCGGTACGCCCGCTTGTTCAAGTAGCGTAAAGTCTGAAGAACCATTGGTTTCCTCCGAAACGACAAGTAATGCGTTACCTCGTAAAATTGACTTGAAACATTCTACAGAGAAAACAGTTTCTTCTTGGTACGCCACAATACCAACAGGCTGCGACATTCCTATACATACGTAATCTTTCCCAACATCTACGAAAGATTGTAGGGTACAGGTCAAAAGAGATTTTTTTATTTCAGTGTACATTACGTTTGCGGGATTTAATAATAAGTATTTGTCCAACACACCACACAGAATGGCGCGACGACTTTCTACATTCAGTTTTAGCCATGACTGTGAGAGTTTGCGCAGCGTAGCCAATTTGTTACGGTATTGGTATTCGTTTAGGTAGACACAGTCTAAGCAATTATAGAAAAGAACTGCTTTTGTAACTTGGGCTGGACCTCTGAAGTCAGCTACATTGTTCACCCACACCACGGGCGACTCCACGCTATGCGTGACCTCGTTAATTTCCGCTACGCCGTTTGTCCAAAGCGATAAGTAGTGAGTTTTATCTTGTTGCACCAAAGATATCATTTCTTTTGTGGTCCTGTAGGCTTCAACAGTCACGAATGTCGGGTTTTCCTCTGTCAACTCCACAGGATCTATCAGGAAGGTTCTTTCGTTGTAAGTCAGGGTGTCCGAACATAATACGTTGGAGGTTGGTGGCTTGTTGCCGGCTTTTTTGGCATTGCATTTCCAGCTAAGAGCGTCTTTGAATTGTTGGTAGACGCTCTCTTGCACCAGGATCCTCCTTAGGCGCCACGGGGCCTGCAATGTGAACGATACTTGTTTAGCATATTATTTTTGTCACTGTCACTGGATTTTAATGCAAAAATTGATCCTTTATAATTTTAGTCTCCCTGTTTGTCCCAGGAATTGAAAAACAATCAGTCTAAATACGACGGGTTAGACTTTTTTTTATTGAATAGTTAGGTCATAGGATGTTCTTGACCGTCATGATGCGCTGCTGAAGGTCGCGGTAATCTGCTGGATGGCAAGAAGCACAACACCGGTAGACTTTTGGGGGAGGGACCTATTTCCAGCAGTCTCTCGGCTGAGGTAATGAGAATAAAATTACGATATTATTATTTCTTCATAGAACATACCTGTTCGGAGACGGAGATGAGTTTATCAACGGCAGAGTCAACATCAGCATCATCAGATACAACGGCAACGGTTCCAGAATCAGAATCTAAGTACAAATAAAAATCTTTAATAGAGATTGAGAACTGTATGGCAGTTGCACCAACTGCTAAAGAAACATATTGTAATTAGAAATTACAATTGAATTCAGTTCAGTGAATTAAGAGGCCTATAGTTTGAAAATGACATTAATTACCGAATCTTTGTAATGTGTTGATTTCTTCTTCTGATTAAAGGCCCGACCCAAATTATCGGCCGAAAAAGGTCACTAGTTTGCGAGGGCTCTTAAGTCACCTATGACCAGAGGCGCTATGCACCGTGGCCAATATTAAGGAATTAGGTGGACGGAATTCTAAAGACTGATGGTGTTTTTTTTTAATCCAGAGCATAGCTAAGGATTCTGTAGTAGAATCCTGAACGCAGCGAAGGGTTCAAAGTACGTCACTCGAGCTTAAAATAGTGTTGCACCCGAAACTCTACTTTTTATCACCATCTATGAGAAAAATAAGTAAGTGCAACTTATGAACAAGCACGTTACGTTTATTTATTTACTTACAATTAGGAACCATAAGATATAGCATAGAAATAATTATGGATGTGCATCGTAACAATTTTATTAGTACCATCCGTTACAATTGTAGATTATTTTTTTAATTTCGCTCGGGCGCGGTTTTCCAGCCAGTCACTTGATCAATACAATGTTTCCGTGCATTTCGAAATAGAATTACAATCGCTCATTAGGCGTTCACCTCATACATTCGTCGTAATCGATTTTAGAGATGTAATTCAATTTGGGACCGGTTTGTGATTCATCTCTATGCTGATTGGAACATTTACTAACAATATTCACATTCCAAATTAAAGTCACTTTGTGTCCCTAGGGATTATTGAGCTATTTTAGTTCCTGTTTACGAAGAATAAACTAGCTCTTTTTGAATAGATTTGATAGAAAATATATTCTTCTTCTTTTCGCGTGAGGTGTGGCCACCTCTGGTGTCAGAGTTAATTGAGCCGCCTCTGGGAAACCCCACAGGCCTCTGACTTGGCTATTTCAGACTTACATTAACTATACAAGTCCAGGTTTCCTCACGATGTTTTCCTTCACCGTTGCCTGTGATGTCCAAGATAGACTTAGAAAGTACATATGAATTTGAAAAAGTCACATTGGTCAGTCAAAATATATTTCATAAGTCGTAAGGCTTACTGTTAATCAAAATATCTGTTTTATTTAGATACCTGATATTGTATATTTTAACTGTGGTTTGGGTTTTGGTTTCTGAAACCTTGGCAGAGTGTGAAATCTGTATCCAAGCAAAACTCCATCGAGTACCTGCCCCCCGTTAGAAAACAACTCTACGAACAACAGAACGCTTAGAAATCGTTTAGAGCGATGTATGTGAACCTATCAGAACGTCCACAGTAAGCGGAAACAAGTACTTAGTTACTTTTATAGATGACTATAGCCGATACAGTCGAGTTTATATGATTAAAAGCAAAAACGAAGTCTTAGAAAAGTTTAAAGAGGTCAATGAGTTAGCGGCAACAAAATCAAATTCTTACAATCAGATAATGGTACTGAATATGTGAACAAAGAGTTCAACGCTTAGTTGAAACATTGCGGGATACAGAGACGTCTCACCGCACCTTATACCCCGAACCAAAACGGAGTTCCTGAACGAAAGAACCGTACCCTTGTGGAGAAAGCAAGAGCAATAATGATTGACGTAAAGGCTCCATTAATATTCTGAGGCGAAGCAGTATTCACTGCGAACGACCTATCAAACAGGAGTATAAACAGCGCCATTCAGAACTAAACGCCATTCGAACGATGGGTTGGGAGAAAGCCATGTATTAATCATTTATACGTGTTCGGTTGCAAGACTTACGTTCTGATGAAAGGCACTTAACGGTCACAAATTTGCACTAAAGGCAATTCCTGGCATGTTTGCGGGATACTCTGATACATCTAACGCTTTCAGAATCTTCATACCCTCGAAGAACAGCATCATAACTTCAAAAGATATTAGGGTATTGAAGACTATGTTCTACGATTAATCGAATAAAAATGCAATCTCCCGACTTGATTTAGAGTTTTCACACGAACAAGCCAATGAGACGTCGCACAGTGGCCTACTTGCATTTCATACTACAGCTCCCTGTACATTTTATTTTTATTTTCAGGGAACGGCACTAATTTATCAAATCGTGATCTATTCAATCATCTCTTGGAAGGTCCCCCAATTAAACCTACAACTAAACAAAAGACAAGAAAGGCAAGCTATTTAATTATGTTCTAGAAGTGATTGGCATATATAGGACATGGACAACATATGTGCATCTTGATCGAGGGCCCATTTTTTAAATCTTTGCGAAACAAAATAAGCCTTTAAGGGAAATTAGTTAAAAATAGTAAAAACATAAAGCAATGGGCGTAGAATTTCTTAAACGTGAATTAAAACTGTTATGATTAAATTACTTGGGCCCTCAATCCAGACGCGTGCATAAACTGGCACAGCCTAAATCTCAGAAAGCGCTATCTTTGGGTTAATCATTTTTAACACGCTTTTATTAGCTTGGTATGTATGTATCTATGTATCAATGTAACAATGTATCAATGTAACGGAATCTTTGAACGTGATTTTCACCCACTTCAAAACGTTGGATTGATTTGAAACTTTGCACACTTATCAAGGACCGATGACAATGCAATAATTTAAACAGTTTGTCCCATTATCCTTACCAATAAAGCGTGTTTTTTAGTTTTTAGAACTACAATTTATTATTATTTAAGAATTTCGTTGAGAATTTCTTAAATATTTAAAAAAATACCCAAATCTGTAGAATATGACATTACAGATTTATGGCGGCATATCTAGGGCCCTCAATCCTTTAATGTTTTTACTGAGGAATCTGCAAAACATTATCTGAAGAAATACATTAATGGGACTTTTTGCTTAGATACCTCTGTGAATTAGTAAAAAAATAAATAATGACTCAAAAGTAAATTGTTAAAAAGTAAATGAGAATCAAATTTTACTAAAACTTCTGAACTGAGAGCCCAATATTTTCGGCTTTATTGACTAGGCCAACCTCATAGATTAAGTCAAATTAAAAGATATTTTTTTTACTATTTTTAAATTAAAATGTCACATATCGTCCGTTCCTCTAAATACAATACTGTAAGAGAAAATTGTTTTTTAATTTTTTGTAGCAGAAAATTATGTAGGGTAGATATGATTTTGTTACTTTTTTGGACGGAAAATCATATCATATGTCATCGTTTCTTTGAACAGTATATGCAGCACCAGAGAAGTCGCAATCAATCAAATTAATTTTGATGAATAAAACACAATCGGTATAAATTTATGAAAACTATTTACTTCACTTATATTATGTAATCTAAAAATATATTTCTTCTTAAATTTAAAATTGATTTAAAGTATTTTTCGATTGAAGATGTTCCAAACTGTTGGTGATTAATTATGTAACAATAAAATTAAAATAAAAAGACGTCAACTGCTGGACATAGGCCTCCCCCAGGCATCGCCACATTGACCGATCCCGTGCATCTTGCATCCAGCGCCTTCCCGCAAGCTTAACCAGGTGATCCATCCACCTAGTGGGAGGCCTTCCAACGTATCGTCTTCCGGTTTGCAGTCGCCATTCCAGAACTTTTCGGCCCCATCGGCCATCCGTTCTGCGAGCAATGTGCCCTGCCCACTGCCACTTAAATTTGGCAATTCTTCGGGCTATGTCGGTAACTTTGGTTCTTCTGCGGATATTATCCTCATTCCTGACGTGATCACGCAAGGAAACTCCGAGCATAGCTCTCTCCATTACCCTTTGGGTGACTTTAAGCTTTCTGATAAGGCCCATTGTGAGCGACCACGTCTCGGTCCCATAGGTGATCACTGGTTATCAGTGCCGTAAATAGCCTTTTCTGCGCCCTGTGCGAGCTTCTATAACGGCGCCCTTGTTTTTTTTTTAGATATTATAGGTACCCTAGGATAATGCTATGTATAGGCCTACTTTATTTCATTCAGGGTGATAAAATAAAGCACAAGGAACTTGGTGTTGGTGGACCAATTATCTAATATTTTGGAAGAAAAATCTATTTATTTAAAGAACTGATGTGGGCAAACAAGCAGACGAGCCATCTGATGTTAAGTGGACCCTTCGCCTATTATACCCCACTGTGTCTCACTCACTAAAACTCAAACAACTTGTAGTCGAAATTTTTTTCATACAAACGTAGTCTAGGATTATTCCACTGTTTGACGATGTACGTTCAAAATAAAAAGTGATATCAATTTGTCTCATCATTATCTAACCCTGTATGGAAGCGAAAAAGTAAAAAAAGAAAATATTTGAAAGTTATGAGCGTCGAAAGTTCCACATTTCGACACTAATTTTAACGCATTTTTGGCCGCAAATAAATACCATAAGACAGAAAATTGCAAAACGGCCTCCATACAGGTATAGATTAGTAGTTCAACAATGCATATCATTTTATTTTGAACAGATAGAATTAGCCTTTTTTTCATGATATCTATAAGACTGATATTATAAAATTTCGCGCGCTCGGTTTCGTCCTAAATCATTATCAATTTCGCTAAAAATTTGCAAAAGTGTGTATTCGTACGCGAACTAGCTTCCTACTGCTCATCACAGCATCTATCTCTTCCACACGTGTTGTCGGCTGATATAAAATGCATTTAACCCCACGCACAAAATAGTTCGTGCCGTCGACTAGTGTACACTTAAGATTTAATTTTTGGGCCACTATGGTCTTTATACTTCTATAATAAAATAACACCCTGCCCAAGTTTCAGTAAACTGTAAATTAAATTTTAAGTACTTGGTATGCTAGAGTTTTGATTACGGAAGGTAGCATAATAAGTATAAATTGCGTTTAAGTATTGGTGAAAAAACGTTTATTCGAAAATATTTGCAAGATTAGGTATAATTTGTAGATACGTATGTGTTGGAATCGAGCACTAGGGGCGCAGCGGGAACTTATCAGGAGCAAACCGAAAAAATAATAGTCCTGCCTGGTCTGGCCATTCTTGCGCCCCCCCAGAGTCTACGCCCTGTGCCTGGGCACCGGTGGCACCGCCCTATTTACGGCACTGCTGGTCATAGACTTTTGTCTTGAGACACTGCGGTAAATTGGACGAGAAGATACCACGCACGTATTTCCCCGGAGCTCTGGAAATGTTACACACAGGTACAAAAAGTCTATGTGAGCATCAAGCGAGGCTTGATTGGGGACCAGTCCTCGACTCCAGACTGCCAGGATCGTGACAAATGGGATGATATAGAAAGATCATGAGTCTCTTATTGCTAAAGGTATTTCTTTTGCTAAAACGCCACTTATCTCGCAAAATAAAGATTATATATAGCCTAAGAGACGTGGAAGATCGACCTTCACCCATAAGATAATTGGATGAGACATATTTTTTATCAAATATTAACAAACATGCTTTTGATAACTTGCCTATCGAAAAGTGTTCATAGCTATTTTTAATTGAATTAGTTGAAATCAATTTTTTTTCATCACCTTCACTCATTTCATAACCGAATGAATATCATCTCAACTGATAGTTTTTAACACACAGAATATGCCTAGGTAGGCTTGCCTACTTATTTCTGTTCATGGCTACTTGGCAAGCAGATGTGAAGTATACATATTACTTATTTATTATACATATTACTGTTTTGAGCTTATATGTCATTTAAGACCACAAAATAATATTGTCCGTATTTTTGAGTCTAATACCCCTATGTGCGTCGGGTGAAATAGGTAAATAAATAATCGAAATCATCGCGTTAAATGCCCACAATATATTGTTCTTTCAATTATGAAACGCGAATGTTTTAAAGTTTATAATTGGTGATTATAAATAAATAAAACAATTTTTCAAATCTATTTTTAAATTTGGGTGTTGTGTTTATGAAGTATGTCAATATAAACTTGTTTTGAAGTTTATAATTCGAATATTACAACTGTACACGAGCATGCGCACTCAGATACATTCAACGGTTAGGTAGAGTGCATCTGCTATGTTGTATCCTGTTCTATCACACGGACCTAGGACGCTCTACTTTCTCTCTCGCAACTATCAAATAGCTCCAATTCTAAAACTTTATAGCTTGGCAACAATATTTCATGTACGTATTTTTGCAGGCAAGCATATACGATTGGTTTTGTAATTAAAATATCTTACTTATGATATCCATTTCGATTGGTTATCAGATCGGTGTAGTTACCTATATTGACTTACCTGTCCACATCTGCTTGCCAAGTAGCCATGAACAGAAATAAGTAGGCAAGCCTACCTAGGCATATTCTGTGTGTTAAAAACTATCAGTTGAGATGAAATTCATTCGGTTATCAAATGAGTGAAGGTGATGAAAAAAAATTGATTTCAATTAATTCAATTAAAAATAGCTATGAACACTTTTCGATAGGCAAGTTATCAAAAGCATGTTTGTTAATAAATTATATTTGGTAAAAAATATGTCTCATCCAGTTATCTGATGGGTGAAGGTCGATCTAATAGAAATCATTTGTTTTGATTGTTCACGCTCGTTCGTAGCATATAGACTAGTCCAGTAGGGATATAATTATTTTTCACATAACCTTTGATAATTCAAAAGTCAGTTATTTTCGCTCGGTGGATAATGTATGTGAATTCATTGCTATGTACAATAAATTGTAGTTCTAAAAATTAAAAAACACGCTTTATTGGTAAGGATAATGGGACAAACTGTTTAAATTATTGCATTGTCATCGGTCCTTGATAAGTGTGCAAAGTTTCAAATCAATCCAACGTTTTGAAGTGGGTGAAAATCACGTTCAAAGATTCCGTTACATTGATACATAGATACATACATACCAAGCTAATAAAAGCGTGTTAAAAATGATAACAGTTGAGAGTTATGCAATAGGTATGAAGTAGGTATTTCCTATTATTTCGTATTATAATCTTCTATAATATAAAAAACCGGCCAAGTGCGAGTCGGACTCGCGCACGAAGGGTTCCGTACCATTATCGCAAAAAACGGCAAAAAAACACGTTTGTAGTATGGGAGCCCCACTTAAATATTTATTCTATTCTGTTTTTAGTATTTGTTGTTATAGCGGCAACAGAAATACATCATCTGTGAAAATTTCAACTGTCTAGCTATGACGGTTCGTGAGATAAAGCCTGGTGACAGACGGACAGACAGACAGACAGACAGACGGATCGCGGAGTCTTAGTAATAGGGACCCGTTTTTACCCTTTGGGTACGGAACCCTAAAAATGAATCACAAAATGTGTTGGTAAGCGCATTACTCAACAACGCCTGGACCAATTTGGCCAATTCTTTTTTTGTTGTATTTGTTATTATTAGGAGAAGGTTCTAACGGAGAGAAAAAATTAAAAAAAATCCTGAAAAGGTCTAAAAACAAAACTTTTCTATACTCCCATACAAACGATTCATGATAAAGGCAAATCACGTAAGTGTTTAAACTTTTGTAAAGTGGCAGAGTTTATTATTTCGAATATGTAGGCGCAAAATTATAAACTTAAATTCAATATTTCGCATATCACAAAGTAAAAATACAATTACCAGTGCAGCATAATACTTAGTTGTTAGAACTTTTGTTGTAAGGTAGGTATAACTAATGCCTCTATGCATATACGAAATGATTTGAAAAACTTAAATCATTTATTAAAAGAGTTACGAGCCATTTTCAGTTTGCCATTATTCCACAGTATAGGTACTGTTAGCATTTTCACTAATGTAAAGTTTAGATAGTACTTATAAAGAAACAGTAAATTATTTTACTATGCATGTCCTCGAAAAGAGCGTTTTCCAAGCAGCCAAACTGTGCGGAAAGTCACTTTTTTTTACTAGTGCTTTTTACTTTCCTGTACTTTTTTAATTTTTAATTCCAACATCAGCCCGCCGCATAGAATTTTAGTATTTGAGAAAAGTTTTAAAAATTTGTCATTTATATAAAAGGTAAAACAAAACTAAAACTTAATTTAAGGCGTTTTTAATAACTCTAGATTTCGATTTTGATCAATTAATTAATTTTAAATATGTTTGGCAGAATGAATATATTGCTCGTGCCTTTTTGCGTTACGACGTGACAGCTATTTGCACATGCGCAGTAGATATGCCCGAGGAACTATGAACTATTAGTTAATATGTGGATATGCTGAGCGCCCTTGAATAAGCGCCATTTTATTAATTTCTTGCTTGGTTCAGATATATTTTTTTATTTCCTTGCACAATGCATAGTAAAATGTTGTATGATACATGTGCGTAAGATGATTTCCGACTCGTGTCGATTTATCCACTCACTCGCTTCGCCCGCTCGTGAATAATAATACCACTCATCGGAAATCACCTACTTTCCGCACTTGTAGCATAAATAACTATTTCAATACAGTTGTTAAACATGGCGTACTATCAGAGGCTATAATTATGATTCGAAAATTAAATCTTTCGCACAGACATCTTTCTATTACGCGGTCGTGACTTTTGTTTACGAGCTCGATCATTAGTTTTGCAGTTGAGTTTTAAATTTATAAGTCAACTAGCTGACCCGCGGGGCTTCGCTCCCGTCAACTGGCTACCCTGCCTAACCTCCCTACCCTGCCTCTACCTACTCTGCCCACTCAACCTACTCTACCTCACCTACTCTACCTAATATTTTTCTATCTATCATCAATAGTTTTCTCAGCGCACGCCAATGAATGAATTTTACAGGCAACATTTTGCTACCTTGTTTTCTTTGTATTCAGCCAGAAGGTGCTTAAGCCTCAAATTTTTCAAGTAGCGGTAGGTTATATTGTTTGTTTCTGTTTTTGTTAATTTGTTATTTTCTTTCTCAACAGTCATATAATTGCAAACCAAATATTTGCTAATATTGCTTCTTACTATAATTAAAGCGGTGAGATTTCTGTTTTTGTGCTCACACTAAAATTATTATTATAAGTCTATACGTGAGGATTTGTAATTGGCTTTCTGTTGACTATGGTTTACTTTTTGTCTGTTTTTATTAGCTGTAAGTCTTCCATGTACTAAAATAAATAAATAAATAAATAAATAAATAAATAAATAAAAAAAATATGTCCTGTTGCGAAAACGCGCCATTTTCTGAAAATTTTATTTTTTGTGAATAATCAAATCTAATTCTTTGATTTGTTTTTACTATTTCCCACAACTGTATTGAAAAACGTCGTGTGATACACGGGTGTGTAGGTTATTGCAAACTCGTGTCATTAAAAACCCTCGCCTTCGGCTCGGCAGCTCGTTTGCAATAACCTACTTTCCACCCTTGTATCACAATGTCCTATAAATTTATATTTTATAATATTGTTATAACTGCTGTGTTCACTATTTTAAGGCATGCAGTGTGGCACCGTCCGTGGTCAGAGGACGCCCCTGTTTGGAGCGCAGGTAGCTCGCACCATCGCCAACCGCGCGATGTGTTTAATTCTAATTCTTGATTCTGTACCTTCCTAGTGCTTGTTCTTTCTTATATTTCTGCCTGTAAACCTATTCTATTAAAACTTCTATCTTCAACTTGAAATCGCCTGTCATTACTTCACACACCCTCCGAGCAACCACAAATTGGTGACCCCGACGTGATCAAGATGACGGACCCGAAAGGCGATGGGTGCGGCCCTGAGGCCCTGCGTGTGGGAGTACGCGCACCCCCTTTCTGGCCCGAAGAACCCGGATTGTGGTTTGCTCAGTTGGAGGGCCAGTTCGCGCTCGCCAATATAACCGCCAACTCCACAAAGTTTTACCATGTCATCGGCTCGTTGGATCATCGCTTCGTGGCGGAGGTCAGGGACATCATCGCCAAACCCCCAGCGGTGAACAAGTATGAAAAGCTGAAGACGGAGCTGATCAAGCGACTATCGGCCTCGCAGGAGCGGCAAGTGGCACAGCTGGTAATGCACGAAGAATTGGGCGACCGGAAGCCGTCCCAGTTTTTTAGGCACCTGCAACATTTGGCTGGGTCGACGGTACCCGAAGAATTTTTAAAAACGTTGTGGGCTAGCCGGTTACCGAACAATGTCCAGACTATCGTAGCTTCCCAAGAAGATTTACCCGTAGAAAAGATGGTGGGCCTGGCGGACAGGGTCCACGATATCGCGCCGACCGCTGTCCAACACGTAGCGAGTGCGGCGGCCCCGGTGACATCTACCCTCATGGAAGGTATGGTGACGCAAATGGGCGAGTTAACCAGGCAAGTGGCATTACTTAGTCAGCAGGTGAGTGCAATGGAGAGGGCTATGCTCGGCGTTTCCTTGCGTGATCGAATCAGAAATGTTGAGATCCGTAAGAGAACCAGGGTTACCGACATAGCCCGAAGAATTGCCAAACTTAAGTGGCAGTGGGCAGGGCACATTGCTCGCAGAACGGATGGCCGATGGGGCAGAAAGGTTCTGGAGTGGCGACCGCGAACCGGAAGACGTTGCGTTGGAAGGCCTCCCACCAGGTGGACCGATGACCTGGTGAAGGTTGCAGGAATCCGCTGGTTGCGGGACGCACGGGACCGGTCAATGTGGCGACGCTTGGGGGAGGCCTATGTCCAGCAGTGGACGTCTTTCGGCTGATATGATGAGGTGAGTGCAATGCATATCCAGCGTCATGAACGCTCCCGCCAGCGATCTAGGAGTAGGAATGCTAGGCAAAGGTCTATGTCGCGACCACGACAGCCACCTGAAAACCACTCTCATTGCTGGTACCATTTCATTGGTTCGCAGGCGAATAAATGCCGGCAGCCCTGTCAGTGGTCGTCGAAAACTCCATAGGCAGTCGGAAGTAGCGGCCTACCACTGCGGAACCCATCCAGGCCGTATTTTTGTAACAGATCGACATTCGAAGATGATGTTTCTGATAGACACAGGGTCTGATTTATGTGTTTTTCCACGCACAGCAGTTAGGATGCCCTGCGCGAGCACGAAATACGGCCAACAGCTGCGAACGGTACGGTCATCAACACGTATGGCCCGATACAATTGCATTTGGATCTAGGGCTACGCCGAGTGTTTCCGTGGCAGTTTACCATAGCGGACATATCAAAACCGATTATAGGAATATATTTCTTAAAGTTTTATAATCTGATTATAGATTGCCGCAACCATTGGCTGATAGATGCCGCCACTTCTCTCTCCGTACCCGCATCACACCAGAGGATACCAAATGACGTGGCGTCTGTAAAGACTGTCGCCGGCGAGTCAGAGTTTCACCAGTTGCTCCGTGAGTACCCGGAGGTGACCCGACCTGCAGGTACCGTGCGTGAACCTAGGCACAATACGGTGCATTATATTAATACTGCCCCTGGACCACCGGGGGGCCAGGCCAAGTAGGCCTAGGCGGCTAGATCCAGACCGTTTGAAGATAGCCAAAAAGGAGTTCGAGGACATGCTGGCCAATGGCACTGCCAGGCGATCAGACAGTACATGGTCTTCAGCCCTGCATTTGGTCAGGAAGAAGGATGATGGATGGAGGCCGTGCGGCGACTACCGCGCGCTCAACGCACGCACAACTCCTGACAGGTACCCGGTGAGACACATCCAGGATTTCTCACATCAGCTCTCCGGCAGCATTATAATAGATATGATCAAAGCGTATAATCAGGTACCCATTTATGAACCTCACATACCAAAGACGGCGATAACAACACCGTTCGGCTTATTCGAATTCCCGTACATGACCTTCGGTTTGAGGAATGCGGCGCAGACGTTCCAGAGGTTTATGGATGAGGTACTTGCTGGGTTGGATGAGTTTTGCTTCTGTTATTTGGACGATATTTTGTGCTTTTCCCCCACTCCAGAGCTGCACAAAGTGCACCTGCGACGGCTGCTAGATCGCCTAAGGGAGTATGGGTTAGTGGTGAACTCAGCGAAGTGTGTCTGGGGACAGCCAGAGGTAATATTTCTCGGCTTCAGTGTTTCAGCTTCCGGTACCTGCCCACTCGACGCTAAGATACAGGCTATCCAGGACTTTCCAGTACCACAAACTGTGAAGGAGCTACGAAGATTTCTGGGTATGCAAAATTTTTATAGACGCTTTATACCAAACGCAGCTAAGGCACAGGCACCACTTAACGCTATACTGGCTGGAGGCAAAACTACGAAAAACCAACCGGTTGAAATGACGCAGACACAGCTACAAGCCTTTTCTGAATATAAGAAAGCACTTTCCAACGCTACGCTTTTGGTTCACCCGCTTACTAACGCCGAGCTTTCTATGACAACGGATGCATCAGATGTATCATTAGGAGCCGTGCTACAGCAACGAAATGGTGAGCAATGGGAACCACTGGGTTTTTTTTCTAAGAAACTTAGCCCAGCGCAAAAGAAATACAGAATACACACATGGTGGAGGCCCGGCACTTTGTTGTTTTCACAGACCATCGCCCGCTAACTTACGCTTTTAAAACTCCAAAGGAGAACTGTTCACCAAGACAGTACAGGTATTTCGACTACATAGCTCAGTACACAACGGACATACGCTATATACCTGGTCCCGAGAATGTTGTCGCGGATACATTGTCCCGAATAGAGGAGGTTCGAGTTCCTAAAGGAATCGATTACCAGGCGCTTGCACGATGTCAGAACACCATCGACCATACAGGCTGTATGGTCGATGCAGAACACTGATCCAGAACTACAAAGTCTCCTTAAAAGTGAATCCTCGCTTAGACTCGAAAAGGTTAGAATACCCGATATAGACATCGAGATCTACTGTGACGTTACGGATACACTGCCACGACCGTATATTACGCCGAAATTCCGTCGGCAGGCGTTCGATTCGCTGCACAACTTAAGTCACCCCGGCAACACAGCTACAGTGCGACTGGTGGCACAGATATACGTTTGGTCAGGGATGCGCCAAGCAATGTAGAGAGTGGTCCCGTAAATGCCTAAGGTGTCAAGGCAGTAAAGTGACACGGCATACCCTTGCACCTCTTTCCCAATTTCCTGTCACAACATCAAGGTTCTCCCATATCCACCTTGATATCGTCGGCCCTTTACCAATTTCTTATGATTACAGGTATTGTCTCACTGTCAACGACAGATTCACTAGATGGCCTGAGGCGTACCCCATCAAAGACAGACTGAGACCTGTGCAACAGCGCTGGTGTCCGGCTGGGTCGCCAGATTCGGTTGTCCTCTCAAAATAACAACTGATCGTGGCACTCAGTTCCAGTCACACCTCTTCCGAGCCGTTGCTACCATGGTTGGTGCGCACCACTACAGCACAACCGCCTACCACCCCGCTGCGAATGGCATGGTGGAACGTCTACACCGGCACATGAAAGCAGCCATCATGTGTCACTCTACTCCGCAGTGAACCGAAGTTCTTCCACTAGTACTTCAAGGGATACGAAGTGCATGGAAGCCGGACATCGAAGCATCACCAGCAGAGTTGGTCTACGGTGAACAACTACGACTGCCAGGACAATTCATCGCACCAACAGAAGACTACAAGACATCTGACGTCACTGACCTTCCAACGCGCTGACGAAGTCGCATGGCCAACCTCACGCCAAGGCCAGCATCCTGTCACAGAAAAGGTCCATTCTACTTACCACATAGTCTCAGCGAATCATCACATGTGTTCTTGCGGCAGGACTTTGTTCGAAGACCGCTAGAACCACCGTATGCCCGTACAAGGTCATACAGCGCCAACCCAAGTATTACAAGCTTCCAAACTTCTTTTTAAAGAAGTTAAAAATAAAGTTTATGGGGTGGGTATGGGATCTACCTCCTAGCGGTCCACCCCGGGCAACGGCACCACAGGCTTGCCTGTGGTACGGCTGAACGATCCCACTTAAGCGGTGGTAGGCTCCGCAAGGGGCCGCCTGGCTCGCGACCACCATCCCACCGGAATCCGGCGCCAAGCAGCTTGCTGTGTTCCGTCGGTGTGTGGGACTGCCAGTGCCTTTGGGGGAGAAGGAGGATGTTAGTTGCGCTGTTCAGAACCGGTCTTGGTCTCTGGGCAAAACTGGCCGGGTAACTCATTTTGGAGGGTAGCGGGATCCGAAGCACGGTGCCAGCCGTTGGCCGACCGCAGTCAGTAGGGGGCCCAAGTAGCACGCCAGCCACGTGCCAAAGGCTGCCCCGCCAACTCGCGAAAAATCCCGGTATGCTCCACCGTGCCAGCTGGCGACTGGAAGGGAGGACCCGGTGGCCATATCCGGGGGGGTTCGGGCGTCCCCGCAGTCTCCAAATGAGTTCCCCATAGGTTGGGTTAGCTCCAGTGTTCCACTTGGTTCACTGAGCAGCGCCTCGACAGTTCGACTTCTTCCCCAAAAAACTCTAACACAAAATGAGCAACAAAGAGAAGAATAAGGTGAAACAACGGCTGCACTTCCTCCCACTAAAAGTGCACCTCACTAACATCAGGGGGCTGCACTCTAATCTCGATCCGGTCCACCACCACCTCGAGACCGAGAAGCCGCACCTGTTTTTCCTAACGGAGACGAAGATAACAACACCGTCGGACGTGGCGTACCTCAACTACCCGGGTTACTCTCTTGAACACAAGTTCAAGAAGCAAGCTGGGGTCTGTGTGTACGTCCGCGATGACATTTGTTGTCGTCGTCTCCGTTGCTTTGAGAGATCGGGCTTTTCTGCCATATGGCTACTTGTGGACACTGGCGTGGAGAAGTCTCTCTACATCGGCGTCTACCGATCGCACTCCGGTGACCAGGAGACGACAGCGCTTTTTAATTGCCTCATGGAATCGGCTGACATAGCCCAGCAACGGTACCCAACAGCGAAGCTCAATTTTCTGGGGGACTTTAACGCCCATCATAAAGAGTGGTTGTACCCATACCGGAAAACTGACCATGCTGGGTTGGAGGCGCGCAAGTTTTCTCTTTCGCTAGATCTAACCCAGCTGGTGAATGTGGCAACGCGGGTACCGGACGTTGACGGCCATACACCCAATTGCCTAGATCTTCTCCTGACAACTGATCCGGATAGTCATTCGGTGTCGGTCTCAGCCCCGCTGGGAACGTCTGACCACTGTCTGGTGAAATCCGTTTCAACTTGCTCTCCTCCAGATGAGAGTCCTAGAGGCACGAGGCGAGTATGGCGATACGAGTCAGCAGACTGGGACGAGATGCGGCACTTTTTTGCGTCTTATCCTTGGCGGCATGTGTGTTTCTCCTCGGGTGACCCCTCGAGCTGTGCGGACGCGGTTGCGGATGTGATTCGGCAGGGAATGGAATATTTCATTCCATTCTCCGACATTCCGCTCGGTCCCAAATCCCGACCTTGGTATAATGCTGAATGCGCCCTCGCTGAGGCCCGAAAAGAGTTTGCCTACCAAGCCTGGGTCGGGGCCCGCGACCGCAAAGTTAGAGCACGTAGGGTTCGCGCGAAAAAAAGAGCCTTTAATTCTGCCGCCAAGTTCTGCAAGCGGGTTCTGCGTCGGGCACGTTTTGACCATATTGGACGTATTGGGGCCAAGCTGGCATCGCACCCTCCGGGTAGTAAACAGTTTTGGTCCCTGTCTAAAGCGGTCGAAACGAATTTCTGTCGGCCCACTTTACCTCCGATGCTGAAACCTGATGGGTCGCTGGCTCACTCTGCGAGAGACAAAGCAAATTTGTTTGCATCTCTTTTTGCTGGCAATTCACGTCTGGACGCTGGCTCCAAGCAACCACCTACTGTACCTCACTGTGACTCTTTCATGCCGGAGATCGCTGTGCACGCTAAAGAGGTCCGGAGAGTATTGTGCAGTCTTGACGTGAACAAAGCCAGCGGGCCTGACGGCATCCCAGCGAGAGTGCTGAGGCAGTGTGCGCCAGAACTGTCTCCTGTGTTGACTCGTTTGTTCCGCCTCTCTCTTGTAAAAAGAACGGTACCGAAATCCTGGAAGCTTGCAAATGTGCAACCAGTGCCCAAAAAAGGCAACCGTGCAGACCCTGCCAATTACCGTCCGATCGCCATTACCTCCATTTTGTCCAAAGTTATGGAAAGGGTACTGAACAGTAAGTTGCTGACCTACCTTGAAGACAACAATCTCCTCAGTGACCGTCAATATGGCTTTCGCCGGGGACGGTCAACTGGCGATCTTCTTGTGTATGTCACGCACTGCTGGGGCGAAGCCATCGAGAGACACGGCGAAGCACTTGCTGTTTCGCTTGATATCTCGAAGGCCTTTGATAGGGTCTGGCACGCGAGTCTACTCAGTAAGCTTCCTGCTTATGGCATCCCCGCTGGTTTTTGTAGCTGGATATCAGACTTCCTCAATGAACGGTCGATCCGAGTGGTCATTGACGGCTGCTCCTCTGACTTCATGGCTATTGATGCCGGAGTACCTCAGGGGTCTGTTCTCTCTGCAACTCTTTTCCTGCTACACATCAATGACCTACTTCAGCCTGGTATTATTGGGTACGCAGATGACAGTACTGTTGCAGAGAGATACTTGTCCAGCGCAAGAACCAGCGTGGATGAAGTTCGTTCCTTGAGAGAGGCTATGGTGGAAAGGACAGATTTGACCTTAAGCCTTGTCTCCCAGTGGGGTGATGACAATCTGGTCTCCTTTAACGCCACCAAAACACAGGCGTGTCTTTTTACCGCAAAAAGGAGTATCTTCGATCAAACTCCTACTTTTCGCCAGGAGGCTCAAGAGGCTCTTAGAGCCAAGAGGCTCATTGGCGACGTTGAGCTGGCGGATGCCAAGCTACACAGCTTGGCTCATCGCCGCAAGGTTGCCTGCTTGTCGGTCTTTTACAGACTGTACTTCGGTGAGTGTGCTCAAGAACTCCACGACCTCATCCCACCAGCCCCCTTCTACCATCGGACATCTAGACGCACTGCAAGTTACCATCCTTACCTTGTTGCCATTCCACCAATACGCACCAAGCGCTTCCAAACATCCTTCATAATGCGCACAGCGAATGAGTGGAACTCACTACCTGCGTCTGTGTTTCCGAACGCATTCAACCCGAATCTCTTCAAAGTTAGAGTGAACAGGCTTCTTCTGGGTAAGCTCGCTCCATCGTCGACTCTGTCTCTGTCACCTTTGACCTAGACTAGAGTCAAGAGCAAACCCATCACAAATAAAAAAAAAAAAAAAAAAAAAAAGTTTCCGTCAGTGTTGATCGGCTGAAGCCGGCCTACGTCATGCAGGAAGCAGACGATCAGCCACCACTGGTTCCTGAGCCACCAGTACCAGCACCTGCTCCACTCCCTGTTTCAGCGAAAGAAGAAGAGCGGAAGACGAGGTCTGGACGACGGGTGCACTGCCCAGATTATTACCGCCCGCAGTAGCGGTCTAAGCGGGGGAGTAATGTGGCACCGTCCGTGGTCAGAGGACGCCCCTGTTTGGAGCGCAGGTAGCTCGCACCATCGCCGACCGCGCGATGTGTTTACCTCGCCGCCTGCGCCCGCGCACCTGAGACGCCCGCACGCCCCGCGCCAGCGCTGGGTAAATAAACCGCGACCGCTCGGTCATCAGTACCAGTCGCCAGCCTACTCCGACGGCGAACGCACGCGCTAATTGTTTTAAAAACATAACCCTTTCCTTGCAGCCGGGTAAAAATATAATAACGTTTCGCAACGTAGCATATCTAATATCACAGTTTCCTTCTAATTCTTGATTCTGTACCTTCCTAGTACTTATTCTTTCTTATATTTCTGTCTGTAAACCTATTCTATTAAAACTTCTATCTTCAACTTGAAATCGCCTGTCATTTCTTCACACACCCTCCGAGCAACTACACAGTTTAGGATATTCTTTACGTTTTTTATTTTTTTTATTATCTATATGTTTGCGCTTGACCACTATCTCACCTGATGGTAAGCGATGATGTGGTCGACGGTGAAGCACGCTTGCCTAGAAAAAAACCATTCACTCTTGACTTAAAGACCCCTAGATTGTAGCTATCGGGAAACACAGACTCCGGCAGGTATAATAAATGTGTCCCCAAAACGTTTTGTGCGTATGGGTGGGATGTCCACCATGTACCGATGACGCATCGCCGTACGTCTGGTAGTCCGATGATGGAACGGGCTGGGCGGAATCAAGTCATGCAATTCCATCGCACACTCCCCGAAATGTAATCGATAAAAAACCGACAAACTGGCAACTCGGCGACGATGTTCAAGGCTCTGGAGCTTTGACTTGGCCAGTGCCTCATTGCCGATGAGTCTCTTGGCCCGCTTTTCAATCGACTCTAGTGCATCTAGCTGGTATTTGGCAGATCCGTCCCAGAGATGAGAACAGTACTCCATGCACGATCGAACTTGCGCTTGATACAAGTTGAGCAGCTGTTCCGGCGTGAAGTACCTTCTCACCTTCGCAAGGATCCCCAACTTTTTGGCAGCCAGCTGAGCCTTAGCCTCAATGTATGACCCAAAATTGAGAGTCGATGTCAACGTAACGCCAAGAAGCTCAAGATGGTCCGTTATTGGCACGGTTACATCACGGAAAGTTGGAGCCGGGTGAAATTGGCTCCTTTTAGCGGAAAAAAGACACGCCTGGGTTTTAGCAGCATTAAACTTGACCAGATTGGCATCGCCCCATTCGGAGACTGCCTGCAAGGACAGGTTCAAACGCTCCACCATGGCCTCACGAAGAGACTGGATCTGCGGCCCGGTGGCCCGTGCGTTGGACAAGTATCTCTCAGAAACAGTGCTGTCGTCTGCATACCAAAAGGTGCCGGGTTTTAGCAGATCGTTAATGTGCAACAAGAAAAATGTTGCTGAGAGTACCGACCCCTGAGGGACCCCGGCATTAATATCCAATTGGTCCGAAGAGCAGCCATCGATAACGGAAAGGAAGTCTGCAATCCAATCACACAGACCACCGGGCAGACCGAATGAAGGCAGCTTACCGATAAGGCTTTCGTGCCAGACCCTATCGAAAGCCTTCGAGATGTCAAGGGAGACGGCAAGCGCTTCCCCGTGCCTCTCGATGGCCTCACTCCATATGTGAATGGCATACGCTAGAAGATCCCCAGTAGACCGAAATCGGCGGAAGCCGTATTGGCGGTCGCTAAGGATATCGTTAGTTTCTAGGTATGCCAGGAGCTTATTGTGTAGTACACGCTCCATACTCTTACAGAGTATGGACGTTACAGAGATGGGTCTGTAGTTGGCCGGGTCAGCTCGACTGCCCTTCTTGGGCACGGGCTGTACGTTGGCTTGCTTCCAAGCATTCGGCACTTTTCCAGTCTCATATGAAAGGCGGAATAGGCGTGTCAAGATCTGAGACAGTTCAGGCGCACAGGTTCTAAGAACTATAGCTGGTATGCCGTCAGGGCCGCTAGCCTTGTTCACGTCGAGGTTGCGCAGCACCCTACGGACGTCCTTTTAATGGATGCGAATGTCTGACATACTCGTCTCGCATCCATCAGGAGAAGGAAGGGGCCACGAATCACCAGGATTCAGACGCGAAGATTCCGCAAAAAGAGAGGCAAATAAATTTGCCTTCTCCTCAGCGGTGTGGGCCAGCACCCATCGGGTTTCAGCAGTGGTGGTAGTGAGGGACGGCAGAAGTTCGACTCGACCGACTTAGCCAGGGACCAAAACGCTTTACTACCTGCTGGGTAAGAAGCAAGTTTGGCCCCTATTCGGCCAATGTGTCCGAACCGAGCTCTTCGCAACAGCTTCTTGCAGGACTTGACAGGGCTGCCTGTTGTAGGCTTTCTTCTTCAGACCCACGTCACTTACTTTGCGCGATCGAGCGTCGACCCATGCCAGGTACTCTTCATGTTTAAGCAAGTCGGCGCGATGACATTCGGCGCCAAACCATGGCCGGTCAACGCCGGACATCGTTACGTCAGAGACCGGAATGTAGTACTCCATTCCCTGACGCAACACATCCGTCACGGCGTCCGCGCACGACGAAGGATCAGCCGAAGAAAAGCAAGTAGGCTGCCAAGGATAGCAAGCGAAGAAAGATCGCATGCCATCCCAATCTGCTGACCTGTACCGCCAAACCCGCCGGGTGCCCCTTGGGCTGGGATCGGGCGGGGAGTAGACGGACACAGACTTCACCAGACAATGGTCGGAGCTACCCAAAGGTGACGCTATCGATACAGAGTATCGGTCTGGATCTGTTGTCAGCAGAAGGTCCAAGCAATTGGCCGTGTGCGAATCAACATCTGGCACCCTCGTTGCCCCATGGACCAGCTGGGTAAGGTTTAGCGCAAGCGAAAGCTTACGCATCTCCCGTCCAGCATGGTCAGTGCACTGGTATGGGAAGAGCCACTCCTGGTGGTGGGCATTGAAGTCCCCTAGTAACACTAATTGGGCGGAATGGTACCGCTGCTGTGCCGCATCAGCCGCCTCACTGAGGTACTCTGTGAGCCTGGTTGTCTCCTGATCTCCGCTATGCGAACGGTAGACACAGGCGTAGATAATTTTATCCAGACCTGCGTCCACCAGAGCCCAAAGCGTCGAGAATCTGGAGTCCTCAAGGTTACGGAGACGCCGATAGCAAGTGTCGTCACGGGCGTACATACACACACGCCCGCGTGTTTTATAATTGTGCTCCAGGGTAAACCCTAGGTATGATAAGTACGAGACGTCTGAAGGACTCGCTATCTGCGTCTTCGTAAGAAAAAACAGCGCTGGTTTCTCAGCCTCCAGGTGGTAGTGGACTGCAGAGACATTTGAGTGCAGACCTCTAATGTTGGTGAGGTGCACTTTGTGGGGGAGGGAGCGCAGCCGCTTTTTTTTTTTTTTTTTTTTTTTTAAACTTTGCCCCACACTAGGAATTTTTCCTGAATCGTGGGTGCGTTTACAAACATATAAACTCACATACACAAACACCCAGAGCCGGAACAATTATTTGTAGATCATACAAATATTTGTTTAGATCCAGTATTCCTTTTTCTTGCCATGATGAATAGATGAGAGTGAATGGATGAGAGGAGAAGGAAGTGAGACGAGTTTCCACGCTGCTAACCTACAGACGCGCACAGAAAGGACGCCATAATTGGGGCACTAGTCTGGAGACTGCGGGGACGCCCGAGCCCCCCCGGAATGTCCATCGGGCCCTCCCCATCTGGTCACCAACCAGCACGATGGGGCATTCCGGGATTTTTCGACAGTTGGCAGGGCAGCCTTTCATGTGTGGCTGACACACTACTTGGGCCCCCAACTACCTGCGGTCGGCCAGCGGTGCACCGTGCCTCGGATCTCGCTACCCTCCGCGACTAGTCTCCCGATACGTCCATAACAGCGCGCGCTAGGTTGGTCAGCCTGCAGCCTGCAGTGGAACAGCTGTCTCGACCCAACTCCTCTTGTGGCTACACCGAGCATCGTACCGGAACACGGCTAGGCCGCTTGGCGGTACGCCTTTGCCCGGTGGGTGGTCGCAAGCCTACCACCAGATGTCACCTGATTTGCACCACCCGGGGACCACGTGTAGGGAATCAAAGGGTACACACTCCTACGTACGTGGGTGACTCGGCCTCCAAAACGTTATATTGTAATTGCAATTGTATTGCCCGATTTGTAAACCATTCATAAAAAAATAAAAAGTAACACGAAATAATAGGAAATACCTATTTCATACCTATTGCATAACTCTAAACTGTTAGCATTTTTGTACATAGCAATGAATTTACATAAGGTATCCACTCAGAAAAATAAAAAACTTTTGAATTATCGAAAGGCATATTCTTCTGGCTATTGGACTAAGACGTGCTCGTTAGCAATATTTAATTAAAACAATTATAATAGTGATTTTCTTTATTGTACATATGAAAATTTAGAAACAGTGAAGTGACTCCCACCGCACTATTCCCAAACCACTGCAACTCCTGAAAGTCAGAATCAACAGTGGCGACCACGAGAAAAGCGCCGAGGCAATGAAGCTCGACGAAGTCCCGGAAAATGAATTTAAGTGACTTGGATCCCGCAACGAAATTAATCAGAAAAGAATAACGGAGGAGTAGGAAATAGTATTTATAATTTCCACTTCCCTCCATATCAAGCAGGAGACAGAACAAGCAAGGCCAATAGGCACAAAGGGTCGTTTACAACTGGGATAAGCCCAGTTGCCTAGCAACACGGATAAAAATTAGCATTAATATGAATGGGTCCTACATTGTGAGCTGCTATATTTGTTTCCAATAATAGGTATGGCAAAAATGCTTGAACGCACGGCAATTTGTTCTAGTTTCCACAAGGTCCGTATAGTAAAAATAACTCCTGATACAGCCTGTTCATTATTCTGTTTATTATTTTGTAATTATTATTAGTGAAGTGTCTATCAAATGAAATGGATAACAGTCCCTGTAATCCAAATGGCCGAGTGCAAGCCTCCACGTCGCCAGCGAAGACGACGACGCAAATCCCAGCCTAATCAGATTTGTCAACCATGTCAACCATTGAGCAGCACTTAAATGAGGTTTGCTCTATTGCTTCGGATGGCAAACTAAACTCGGAACACAAACTGAAAAATTCTAACTTGTGTCGTAAAATAGGATCAGGCACCTCACAGATGGCAGTCCTATACCAATCTCTGAAGCAGAAAGCAATTCTAGCACACGATATGATTGAAACCTTAAAATAAAAGCGGCATTTGACGGAACACATCTCGGAGCTCAAGCAGACGATTAAGGACTCTGGCACTGCGGGAAATGTTTCGTTTGCCGACATGGTGAAAAAGGGATTAAATGATTTCGTTTGACCCAACAAATTAAGCGTGTTTACGTTTGACCCAACAATAATAATAATCCACTACAGGTGTTATACCAAACCATCTCCACCATAGCCTCAAACTAATAGACTTGAACGATTCAATCTACATTACTCTTCAAAAGGCTGCAATTCTAAACACCTGTAGAATAGTATGAAAGTTTATGCAAATTGAAGAAAACGAAATTTCTGTCCATAACACCCAGTCTTCATCATAAAAATTCACCACACGCTACATTGACTTGGCTTTGTCCCGTTGATGTAGCTTAAACTAGCCAAAGAGCTAAGAAACATTTCATGTTTTTCGAAAATAATAATAATAATTTATTTGCTTTAACAGTGAGAAATACATACATTGATACATTAGTGTTTGAAGTGTCCCTTTAGACAAATGATTGTCTATGTTAGGACACTTCGCTCTTCCGAAGTTTGTTTTTACATTAATTAGGTGGTACTCACAATTTCGGAATAGTAATTTAAAATAAATGTAAGTTACAGGGTTATCTACAAATTATTAATTTTGAATCTTAAAAATAACATAATGGTAGGTTGGAAGGTAATAGATTGTGTTCTGTGTTTGTGTTATGGTAGCTACGTGTAGAATGTAGGTGTACGAGTCCGTGTGGAGAGTATGTGTGCGAGTGCGTGTGAGCGTGTTTTCGTTTGACCTAACAATTTAAGCGTGTGGGCATTTATACTAGTGACAAACTCAAGTCCAGTGACAATACTAAAGACATGGTAACAAAATATAAGACCTGATCAAATGAAGCTGCATGTACGAGGTGTCCGCAAGACCAAAAATTGAGGTGTTATTATTAGCACAGAGACCAAGCGTGACGCTGAAAAAATCAACAACGCAGTCCAGCTTTCTATATCTGGACTACCCGCCGATGAGCTCAACAAGCACAAACCACAGATCGTGATTGTGGGAGTGCTGTGGTTGAAACTGAAGTCTTCAGGTGCATTTACAAACAGAACATACCCAATAAATTGCCAGAGATGTCCATGAAGCCATTTTTGGCCTCTGTTAAATTAAGCCACAAATCTGGGAATTCTAATTACATTATTGATATGCCAGCCAATATACGTAAAGGCCTAATTACCACATCAAGCCTGTTTATAAGTTGGGACGTCCTGCCCTGACCAGAGTGAAGTCCCTAAGACTTCACTCTGGTTACCAGATGCCACTTTTTTTTGACTTCTTATATTAAATATTGTTTAAATTCTGTTGTCCTATGATAAACATATTTTTAGAGCTCCTACAGCCTGTGATACAGGATTACCTAGTAAAGGCATCTTACATTAATATACCTTCATTCGTTATCTAAGATTGAAACTGTGTTTTTACCTTTTCTATTTTCTGAATAAAGATTTATATTATATTTAGTATTCATATCATAGGGAAAAAAATATAATTTACGTTGATATGTGTTTACCAGAAAAAAACCCGTTAAATTTCTGTTCTTTTTTGGCAAAAAAACTTAAAAATTCTCTGCCGATGCTCATTTTGGAGCTTTAGCTATTTTGTCTTTCTACTGACGATATATGTTTTCAACTACCTTCAGTAAAGTTGTATTTCATCCACTTAGTTCATTAATATTGACCACTGTGCGACGTTTACCTGTGCGCCTCATGTCTGCCTGTGATATTACATTTATGGAACTACAAAGTATTAGACATACCTTTGAGTGGAGATTTTGACATGAGCTTGTAATAATTAAACACGGTCTCGGTCGCCTCAAACTTCAAAACTACGTTTCTGGCTCTGTAAAAGATAACAGATTTAAATTTCAAACAAACTGAAAATTTTTAATAAGCATGAAACTTTTAACAATATTTTGAAGTCAGATTATTGGGAAACATTATTGAGAAACATTCCCGGAAATTAGTCTCTTATCAATACATATAATACATCTGTAGAAAAGTAATGTTTGTACCTACATCGAAAATATTTCCAAAAAAAATACCCAGGGTGTTAAAGGATAACCAACAGAACCTATTGCCGGCATTTTTGGAATATTTGTCTGTTAATATGTGCACGCATCACGTGAAATGTACGAAACCAATGTAAATAACTTTCATACATAAAAATTGTGCGTAACTTGAAGAATTACTTAGCTTTTATTTCATCGCAATCGGTTCACTCTATCAAAAGTTAGATGAATTTAAAGTGTTCAAGAAGTAAAATTATCATAACACACGCAATTCAGATACTCAACAGATGAACTCTATATTCGATAGATGGCGTTGTGCATTTGAAGTCATTTTCTTAATGGCGGTGTTAAGATTCTCCGTGAAAGAATGATGGAATGATGTATAGAAACAAAAGTGGTAGGTAGGTAAGTAGGGTAGGGTTGGCAGACAGATGACGGGAGCGAAGCCGCGGGCTCAGCTAGTAACTAATATACCCCCGGTATTTGGAAATAAATTTTATGTAAGCGTCACAAATTAAACGTGAGTAACTCGCGTTGTACAGTCAAGGCTCAAACGTGCAGTCAATGCAATATTTGTTGAAGAATTTAAATTATCCACAACTGATTTAATATGTTTGGTAAGTGCTCCAGTGAATGAATGATGTATTTAAGGGATCATCGAACTTCAAAAAATTCGTACACGATGTTGCCTCTAAAGCTATATTTTGGTAAGAAGGATATATATTCAAAAAATTTTTTTTTGTTGGGTTTATGCCATAACTAACCTGTAAGTATTATTTCTTAGATATTTAGCAATAAATTGAAAAATACCCTAAAACTCCAGTGAATGAACGAAACTTTTTAGTAAATGAACTAAATAAAACCAGTAAATAAACACAATTTTCGTTTAAATTAATACAGAAAAATCATTATAAATATAAAAAAATACAGTCCAACTATCAACAATATTTTTTTTTTTTTATTTGTTATGGGTTTGCTCTTGACTCTAGTCTAGGTCATAGGTGACAGAGACAGAGTCGACGATGGAGTGAGCTTACCCAGAAGAAGCCTGTTCACTCTAACTTTGAAGAGATTCGGGTTGAATGCGTTCGGAAACACAGACGCAGGTAGTGAGTTCCATTCATTCGCTGTGCGCATTATGAAGGATGTTTGGAAGCGCTTGGTGCGAATTGGTGGTATGGCAACAAGGTAAGGATGATAACTTGCAGTGCGTCTAGATGTCCGATGGTAGAAGGGGGCTGGTGGGATGAGGTCGTGGAGTTCTTGAGCACACTCACCGAAGTACAGTGTGTAGAAGACCGACAAACAGGCAACTTTGCGGCGATGAGCCAAGCTGTGTAGCTTGGCATCCGCCAGCTCAACGTCGCCAATGAGCCTCTTGGCTCTGCGTTCCACCGAGTCAAGCGCGGCAAGCTGATACTTAGCCGAGCCATCCCAAAGGTGGCTGCAATACTCCATGCAGGATCGGACTTGCGCTTTGTATAGGCTTAAAAGCTGTCCAGGCGTAAAGTATCGTTTCACTCTATTTAGGATGCCGAAGTTGAGACTGGATGTCAACTCCATGCCTAGGAGCTCGAGCCGATCAGTCACAGGAACAGACGCACCCCGAAAAGTAGGAGTTTGATCGAAAATACTCCTTTTTGCGGTAAAAAGATACGCCTGTGTTTTGGTGGCGTTAAAGGAGACCAGATTGTCATCACCCCACTGGGAGACAAGGCTTAAGGTCAAATCTGTCCACTCCACCATAGCCTCTGTCAAGGAACGAACTTCATCCACGCTGGTTTTCGCGCTGGACAAGTATCTCTTTGAAACCGTACTGTCATCTGCGTACCCAACAATACCAGGCTGAAGTAGGTCATTGATGTGCAGCACGAAAAGAGTTGCAGAGAGAACAGACCCCTGAGGAACTCCGGCATCAATAGCCATGAAGTCAGAGGAGCAGCCGTCAATGACTACTTGGATCGACCGTTCACTGAGGAAGTCTGATATCCAGCTACAAAAACCAGCGGGGATGCCATAAGCAGGAAGCTTACTGAGTAGACTCGCCTGCCAGACCCTGTCAAAGGCCTTCGAGATATCAAGCGAAACAGCAATTGCTTCGCCGTGTCTCTCGATGGCTTCGCCCCAGCAGTGCGTGACATACACAAGAAGATCGCCAGTTGACCGTCCCCGGCGAAAGCCATATTGACGGTCACTGAGGAGATTGTTGTCTTCAAGGTAGGTCAGCAACTTTCTGTTCAGTACCCTTTCCATAACTTTGGACAAAATGGAGGTAATGGGCAGGGTCTGCACGGTTGCCTTTTTTGGGCACTGGTTGCACATTTGCAAGCTTCCAGGATTTCGGCACCGTCCTTTTTACAAGGGAGAGGCGGAACAAGCGAGTCAACACAGGATACAGTTCTGGCGCACACTGCCTCAGCACTCTCGCTGGAATGCCGTCAGGTCCGCTGGCCTTGTTCACGTCTAGACTGCACAATACTCTCCGGACCTCTTTAGCGTGCACAGCGATCTCCGGCATAGAAGAGTCACAATGAGGCACAGTAGGTGGTTGCTTGGAGCCAGCGTCCAGACGTGAATTGCTAGCAAAAAGAGATGCAAATAAATTTGCTTTGTCACTTGCAGAGTGAGCCAGCGACCCATCAGGTTTCAGCATCGGAGGTAAAGTGGGCCGACAGAAATTTGTTTCAACCGCTTTAGACAGGGACCAAAACTGTTTACTACCCGGAGGGTGCGATGCCAGCTTTGCTCCAATACGTCCAATATGGTCAAAACGTGCCCGACGCAGAACCCGCTTGCAGAACTTGGCGGCAGAATTAAAGGCTCTTTTCCTCGCGCGAACCCTACGCGCTCTAACTTTGCGGTCACGGACCCCGACCCAGGCTTGGTAGGCAGACTCTTTTCGGGCCTCAGCGTGGGCGCATTCTGCATTATACCAAGGTCGGGGTTTGTGACCGAGCGGAATGTCGGAGAATGGAATGAAATACTCCATTCCCTGCCGAATCACATCCGCAACCGCATCCGCACAGCTCGAGGGGTCACCCGGGGAGAAGCACACATGCCGCCAAGGATAAGACGCAAAAAGTGCCGATTCTCGTCCCAGTCTGCTGACTCGTATCGCCATACTCGCCTCGTGCCTCTAGGACTCTCATCTGGAGGAGAGCAAGTCGACACGGATTTCACCAGACAGTGGTCAGACGTTCCCAGCGGGGCTGAGACCGATACCGAATTACTGTCCGGATCAGTTGTCAGCAGAAGGTCTACGCAATTGGGTGTATGGCCGTCTACATCCGGTACCCGCGTTGCCACATTCACCAGCTGGGTTAGATCTAGCGATAGAGAAAACTTGCGCGCCTCTAACCCGGCATGGTCAGTTTTTCGGTATGGGTACAACCACTCTTTATGATGGGCATTAAAGTCCCCCAGAAAATTAAGCTTCGCTGTTGGGTACCGTTGCTGGGCTATGTCAGCCGACTCCACGAGGCAATTAAAAAGCGCTGTCGTCTCCTGGTCCCCGGAGTGCGAACGGTAGATGCCGATGTAGAGACACTTCTCCACGCCAGTGTCCACAAGTAGCCATATGGTAAAAAAGCCCGATTTCTCAAAGCAACGGAGACGACTACAACAAATGTCATCGCGGACGTACACACAGACCCCAGCTTGCTTCTTGAACTTGTGTTCGAGAGAGTAACCCGGGTAGTTGAGGTACGCCACGTCCGACGGGGTTGTTATCTTCGTCTCCGTTAGGAAAAACAGGTGCGGCTTCTCGGTCTCGAGGTGGTGGTGGACCGGATCGAGATTAGAGTGCAGCCCCCTGATGTTGGTGAGGTGCACTTTTAGTGGGAGGAAGTGCAGCCGTTGTTTCACCTTATTCTTCTTTTTTTTGCTCATTTATGTGTTAGAGTTTGCTGGGGAAGAAGTCGAACTATCGAGGCGCTGCTCAGTGAACCAAGTGGAAAACTGGAGCTAACCCAACCTATGGGGAACCCATTTGGAGACTGCGGGGACGCCCGAACCTCCCCGGATATGGCCACCGGGTCCTCCCATCCAGTCGCCAGCTGGCACGGTGGAGCATACCGGGATTTTTCGCAAGTTGGCGGGGCAGCCTTTGGCACTTGGCTTGCGTGTTACTTGGGCCCCCTACTGACTGCGGTCGGCCAACGGCTGGCACCGTGCTTCGGATCCCGCTACCCTCCAAAATGAGTTACCCGGCCAGATTTGCCCAGAGACCAAGACCGGTTCTGAACAGCGCAACTGACATACTCCTTCTCCCCCAAAGGCACTGGCAGTCCCACACACCGACGGAACACAGCAAGCTGCTTGGCGCCGGACTCCGGTGGGATGGTGGTCGCGAGCCAGGCGGCCCCTTGCGGAGCCTACCACCGCTTAAGTGGGATCGTTCAGCCGTACCACAGGCAAGCCTGTGGTGCCGTTGCCCGGGATGGACCGCTAGGAGGTAGATCCCATACCCACCCCAAATAAACAAACATTACAGTGATTCCACTGCCTCAAAATCTGTGACAAACATTAACAAACATATTTTTTAACAAATCTTCTAATCATTATAAAGCTATATAGGCCTAGAGAGCTTTTAATTCAAGGAAAATATAAAATATATTTAAGTTATCATAATAAATATTAAAAACCAGTATCTAATTAATTAGGTAACAATAATTGTAAACTTAGACGTAAATGTTAAAATAAACCTTACGTAAGGTTACACTAGTCGATCATTCTCCCATACAGGGATACATAGATCAACAATGCAAATAATTCAATTTTGAAAATATACTTTTTTTCGTTTTTTCATGATATCTAGACTCCCAAAGGTCTGTTTATAAAATTTCGCGCGCTCGTTTTCGTCCTAAATCATCATCCATTTCGCAAAAGTACTAATTCGTACGCGAACTAGCTTCTTACTGCTCATCACAGCATCTATCTCTTTCGCACGTGTTGTCGGTTGATACAAAATGCATTTTAACCCTGCGCACAAAATAGTTCAAAACCACTGTAACATTATATTACGTAACCTAAAATCTCAGTTTGAAAAGCATGAGTCAGAAAAATCTAAGACAAATATTAAGACACTTTGGAATACAATTAAGGGCATTACAAACTATAAAAAAACACCCACATCCTCTATAAACCTATTAAAAATTTAACCTACTCCTCAAGCAGCTGTTGATCGTGTGTGTAGGTACTTCGCAGATGTTGGCAAAGATCTCGCGTCTAATATCACTTCGCGTCCTCCGACTCCCCCCAACCCGTGCACACAGCCTCGTAAAAATGTTCCCCTTAACTCACTGGTTCTGTCTGAATTTGATGAATGGGATATAAATAAAGCCATTATTCAGCTTCGTCGAGATTCTGCTACCGGTTATGATGGCATCTCATCAAACCTACTAAAACAATGTCGTCATATCCTTGTACCTCCAATTACACATATCTTCAATCGCTCAATTGCCACTGGAATTATTCCCGAGGCATTTAAAAAGGCTGTCGTGCATCCGATCTATAAGGGTGGGAACAGAGACTGTATGAATAGTTATAGGCCTATTTCAGTCCTCTCATCCATCTCTAAAATTTTTGAAAAATTAGTAAAGCAAAGGCTTACTCAGTTTCTCGATAAAAATGGCTTAATTGCACAAAATCAGTATGGTTTTAAAAAAGGAGTATCGGCAGAAGATGCAGTTCTCGACTTAACTGAATTTGTTGCAAGAAAGCTAGATGAGAAGAAAAGTTGCCTAGGTTTATTCCTAGACTTAAAAAAGGCATTTGACACAGTTTCTGTTCCCACCCTCCTCTCGAAGTTGGAGGACTTTGGCATACGTGGCTTGGCTCATGATTTTTTTGCGAAACGTCACTTAAATCTGTTATCAGTTGGTTACAGCTAAATCTCCTTACCCTGAACCTGGACAAGACCTACTTCATCCCATTCGGCCTACACGCCTGTACTAAACCTCCTACAGACTTCCTCATTCCAGTCCTGGCTCTAATGAAGCTGACATAGATGACGTTCTTCAACAAGACCACCAACTTGATTTGCCTCTAAAAGTAGTGACACCAGGTGAAGTGACAAGAACCATCTGCCAACTAGACAATAAAAAAGCCCCAGGATTTGATCTCATAGACAAAAAGATCCTGTCAGAATTGCCACGAAAAGCAATGGTATATCTGACTACGTTGTTCAATGGTATCTTTAGAACATCTTATTTTCCTGCACTATGGAAGGTCTCACAAGTGATCATGGTCTATAAACCTGGAAAGCCAGCACATGCATTATCATCTTACAGGCCAATTAGTTTATTGCCTATAATATCTAAGGTTCTAGAGAAGATACTACTCCGACGTCTCTCATGTGCCATGTACGAAAACTCCGTAACTCCAGACCACCAATTTGGGTTCAGGCCAGAGCACAGTACCATTGAACAAATACACAGAGTGTGCAGACATATCAGTGACAGTCTTGAGAAGAAGGAGTATTGCTCTTCGGCCTTCCTTGATGTTCAGCAGGCCTTTGACCGGGTATGGCATAAGGGATTACTCTATAAAATTAAGTTACTGCTGCCTCACAGTTTCTATCATATACTAGAATCATATTTCAACAATAGGATATTCCAAGTGAAAGAAGATGACTGCTCGTCGGGTTTTCACGAGGTGCTTGCTGGTGTTCCACAAGGCTCCGTTCTCGGCCCAGTTTTGTATACCATATACACATCAGATCTTCCACTAACACCTGGAGTTACTATCGCTACTTATGCAGATGATACAGCAATATTAGCTTCTAGTAAAGACCCTGCAGAATCCACTGCGAAACTTCAACAAAGCCTTGATGAAATAAGCAACTGGTTTGACAGATGGCGTATAAAAGTGAGTGCTAATAAGTCAGTGCAGGTCACCTTCACACTGCGAAGAGAAACTTGTCCCCCTGTTCACCTAAGTAGAAGGGAGTTGACTCAGAGTGACACAGCTAAGTACCTCGGACTTCACTTGGACCGCAGGTTGACATGGCGGAAACACATTGAAACAAAACGAAAACAGATCAACCTCAAATACAAAAGCCTTTACTGGCTCCTGGGTAGAAATTCAAAACTGTCACTGGACAACAAGCTCCTAATTTACAAGGCTGTCATAAAACCAGTCTGGACCTACAGGATTCAGTTATGGGGGGCCTGCTGTGATTCCAACATAAATATTATTCAAAGAGCTCAGAACTACATCCTAAAACAAATTAGCAATGCACCCTGGTTCATTAGAAACAATGAAGTACACAAATACCTGAGCATGCCAACAGTGATGGATGAGATAAAAACATTCGCAGGCAAATACAAAACAAGACTGGACAACCATCCTAACCAGCTCGCTGCCCAGCTGACAATACCTGACTGTCTAAATCGCCTGAAACGGCGCAGAACCATGAATCTCGGCGGCGTTGACTAAGCCATTATACTAATATGGAGAATGTTCCCAGTGGGGTACATCTCCTCATGAATAATAGCCGTTCAACACATCTGCTCATAGTCAGAAGGACTGATTGCAAGAACAAAGGAAAAAAAAAAAAAAGACTTCCTCATTAATGCCCACACATGTAATGACCACATACCCTGCACATGCATTTCTATTCGTGAGGTAAACCGCCTTAAGTATTTGGGAGTGGTTATTGATAGCAAACTCGATTAGCACAAGGGTTAGAAGAATGATTTATCTATTCAAGCTGCTAAGATCTTCTGCCGATTTCAACACGATTAGAATGGTGTATATTGCTATCTGTCAGTCCGTTATCACCTATTGCATCACAGTATGGGGAGGCGCTGCTAGGACAAAGTCTCTCAAGTTGGAACGAGCACAAAGAGCTGTTCTGAAAGTGATGTCAAAGAAGCACTTTATGTATCCGACTACACAATTATACAAAGATGCAAATGTACTTACTGTTAGGAAACTGTTTGTGCTACGATCCGTACTGAGGAAACACAGAAAGGTCCCCCCGCCAGACCCAACACGCCGTAAGAAAAAACCTCTTGTATTCACAGTAACCCATAAGACAGCTTTCGCTAGACGCCAGCATTATGTTTTAAGCTTAGCTTTACCTATACACAATAATAAATAAAAAAATAAACATAATTGAATTGGATACCTATAGGGTTAAAGTTGAGGAGTGGATAAAAGACCAAGATTACGAGGCAATCGAAAGTCTACTTAACTGGATCTGCTAAACCATTTAGATCAACACATAACAACGACGCCAGCATTAATAAATATATTTTTTCTAAATTCCATCCACATTCACAGACGCACACTCACGCTTCACAGACCACAACACACCACACCTCATCACACCACCCCACAACAATCCACACCACACCACATCACACACCCCTCTCCCTTACTTACACACACACAACACTTTCTCATGACAGACACCCCACAAATACACTACACACATACACTTAATACAAACATTAGTATTTAATTAAAAATACTATTTAATTGTGTCTAAGTTATGTTTACCATTTAGTCTATATCTGTATCTTTTCTATGACTATCCGAATCTGCTAGTACGCTCATAATTTGCTTGTCCACTATTTAAGCGAAGACACTGCCTCCTAAGATACAGGATCTTCCTAGTTTAGGAGTCAGGGCTCAAACTTTTGCATTGACTGTACTTCGCACACTACTTCGGTTGTTAATTTATCTGTATCCTAGTTCGTGCTGTCGACTAGTGTAACCCTTAAACTCTTGAATCATCATCAATTCAGCTGAAGGACGTCCACTGCAGGACATAGGCCTCCCAACCCCCGAGTGTCGCTACCTCGATTGATCCTGCGCGGTTCGCATCCAGCAGATTCCCGCAGCCCTGACAAAGGCATCGCTCCACTTAATGGGAGGCCTTCCAACGCTTCGCCTTCCGATACGCGGTCGCTACTGCAAAACTTTACGGTCCCATTGACCATCTGTTCTGCAAGCAAGCCCACTACCACTTAAGTTTGGCTATGACGGTCACCCTGGTTCTTTTGCGGATGACTTCATTTCTGATTTGATCACGCAAGTTAAATCCGAGCATAGCTCTCTCCATTGCCCTTTGGGTGACTTTAGCCTTGATGAGGGCTATTGTTTGCGACCACGTCTCAGTGCCATATGCCATCACTGGCAACCCACACTGGTCATAGACTTTCGTCTTGACACACTGTGGTAAGTTGGGCGAGAAGACACCGCGCAACTATCCGAACGCCGCCCAGTCGAGTCAGATTCGGTGGTTGATACCGTTTGTGCCAGGTAGACATACTCGTAACATAACATATGCATATGCACTAGTAACATGGGCATTAAACATGACCTTCTTTTTGTCCAAGTTTATTTTAAGACTCACTTGAGGTCATAAAGCATTGCACGGAGGTCCTCCACAGTTTCAGCCATGACCATCTTTATTGTCGGCAAACCAACGGTGAGTGATGTACTCTCCATTGAAGTTGATGCCTAGCCCTCTCCAGTCCAGAATCTTGAAGACATCCTCCAGTGTAGCGGTGATCAGTTTCAGAGATAATGTGACGTCTCCCTTTCTCACACCTCGCTACAGAAGGATAGGTTCCAAGGTCTGATCCTGAAGTCGGACTGACATGATGGCGTTTTTGTACAAACACTTCAACACCTCGATGTACCGGTAGTTGATTTAGCATCGGCAGAGAGACTGCAGTACAGCTCAAGTATAGATCGAATTGAAGGCTTTGTCCACAAACACTAAGCAGAGGGGCAGGTCATACTCTTTCGGTCTTCTGTATAACCTACAGCAGCGTATGTATGTGATCTACGGTGCTAAAGCTTTTCGGAATCCGGCTTGTTCGGAATGCCGGCAATCGTCAAACCTGCACGCCAGATGATTCGTGATGACTCTTGAAGACAACTTGTAGACATGGCTAAAAAGTGAGATGGGCCTATAATTCTTCAGTCGGGCATTGTCACCCTTCTTAAAGAAGAATACCACCACACCCCTGCACCACGCCTATGACTTTTTTCTCTCGAGTATGACGGAATATTAGAGCCACTTTTTTTGCTGTAAACTTGCTTTTTCTATAGATAGTACTTAAAAAAATTCAACAATATCTAAACCTCTGGGCGCGTTGAAAAACCTAATTTAGCTGTATTTATTATACACTCAGCAATCTTAACCTCTTCATCCACACTGAGTTGTTTCTTTGCACCAAAATGTATTACAATGCAAATTTAAACAATCGAGTGGAAAGTCTCAGAAAATTAAAATCGCGCCATCTATTGGCATAAATTTTAAATGATCCGATCAAAAAATCTTTGAAATGTGAAAAAGCCCAATATTCCATAAATTTGTGCTTAGGAAAGTTGATTAAACAAGAACATACAAATTTTATGTTCAATTCCAGAAAATGTTAATTTTACACACATTCAGTAAAATAAATTTCAACTGTCTAGCTATCGCGGTTCATGAGATACAGCCTGGTGACAGACGGACCGCGGAGTCCTAGTAATAGGGTCCCGTTTTACCCTTTAGGTACGGAACCCTAAAAAGAGCTGCGCGATTATGAAAAAAAATACTGTGTTGGGTAATAGTACATTATGGTACAAGTGTGCAATGTTGGTGGTTACCGCTGAGGCACCATTGAGACCCGAACCGTAGGTGAGGGTCTTAAGAGAGCCGAGGACGGTAATCATCAATACACACGTGTATCATTCGACGTTTTTCAACACACTTGTGAAGAAAATAATACAAAAAAATCATTTCCAACAGTAAAAACGAGTTGCAAAAATTTTTTCGCAATAGCGGGCCAAATTAATAAGTTTTACTATGCGCGCGCATTTAACAAAGGCGATCAGCCATAGACTAAAAGAATGAGTTTTCTTTTTTTTGGCTTTTCGTGGATAGTGTTTTAGCCACGTACAAAATAGGTTATTTCAATTTTTATTTATAAAAAGTTGGGGATCCTTGCGAAGGTGAGACGGTACTTTACGCCAGAACAGCTGCTTAAGTTGTATCAAGCGCAAGTTCGATCTTGCATGGAGTACTCGTACTGTTCTCATCTCTGGGACGGATCTGCCAAATATCAGCTTGATGCACTAGAGTCGATCAAAAAAAGGGCCAAGAGGCTCATTGGCAATGAAGCACTGGTTTAGTCAAAGCTCCAGAGATTTGAACATCGTCGCCGAGTTGCCAGCTTGTCGGTCTTTTATCGGTTACATTTCGGGGAATTTGCGATGGAATTGCATGATCTTAATTCCGCCAAGCCCGTTTCATCATCGGACTACAAGACGTACGGCGATGCGCCATCGGTACATGGTGGACATCCCACCCATACGCACTAAACGTTTTGGAAATACTTTCATAATGCGTACAGCTAAGGAGTGGAATTCCTTGCCAGAGTCTGTTTTTCCCGATAGCTACAATCTAGGGGTCTTTAAGTCAAGAGTGAATAGGTTACTTCTAGGCAAGCGTGCTACACCTTCGAACACATCATCGCTTACCATCAGGTGTGATAGTGGTCAAGCGCAAGCCTATATACGATAAAAAAAAGAACAAAGCAACTTAACCAAAGGGTAAAAACGGGACCCTATTACTAAGACTTCACGATCCGTCTGTCTGTCCGTCTGTCACCAGGCTGTATCTCATGAACCGTGATAGCTAGAGAGTTGAAATTTTCACAGATGATGTATTTCTATTTCCGCTATAACAACAAATACTAAAAACAGAATAATATTAATATTTAAGGAGGGCTCCCATACAACAAACGTGATTTTTTTGCCGTTTTTTGCTCGATATTAATAACGGCAACAGGTAGACGCTTGAAATATTCACAGAATATTTAGTTGTATATTCACTACCAAAAATAATTAAATTAAAATAAAATAAATAAAGGGGGACTCCTATACAACAAACGTGTTTTTTTTGCCGATTTTGCGATAATGGTACGGAACCCTTCGTGCGCGAGTCCGACTTGCACTTGGCCAATTTTTATGGAAATTACTACGTACCTATTGTTCATTAACTGGGGTGTGTTTATTCACAGGAGCACCTACCCTTGTTTAGAAATTAAAGTATAGATTATACCTACTAACCGTAAAAATTTAAATGCTTCAACAGAAAAATATTGCCACCGCTGTTTTGGTATAGTTTGACTGCACTTTTGACCCTTGACGCCTGTAGCTCGCATTAATTTGGCGTTTTTTTTGTTCCAGTACTAGACCCGACCAATTTAAGGAGGAACCTGGTGGTACCAGAAGGTCAAAACTCTTTAAAATGCCTGCTCCAAGAGGGTCACAATATATTTATTATGTTTTATCAGCTACAAGTTTTTTAAATTTTCAGGAAATTCTCCCTTAATTTTTCTGTTTCACATTTTAAGAATTTAAAATATTGTCAGATAATAATTTAAGGATTCATAAAAAAATCATATAAGCTGTACGGAAAGACAGAAAGAGGAAAATTAAAATTCGCGAACACATGAGAATTGCCTATGAATTTCCTCCATTTGAAATGAAACATTAGAAATTTCAATAATCTCTTTTTACAGCCCGTTCAAACAATTTTGACTTTTATTGCGTTGGTGACATTGACATACATGATACATTCTACCGAAAGACAAGAACATTCATGAAAAAAAATTGTTCAAATGCTGTTGAGTGATCAACAGAATCCGCGTTGCATAACGTGGTTTCTAAAATTGAATGCGCAGTGGACCACAAATGCTCAGCACTGGCTGCCTTCATTGACATCGAGGGAGCCTTCGATAAGACTATGTTCAACAGCATAAACACGGCCCTCGACAGACATGGCATAGACCCGACCCTAGGGGGCTGGATCACCAATATGCTCAAACTGAGAGCGGTTCAAGTCACGGTTAACGACACTACAAGGGCCATCGTCGCGAAGGGCTGTCCGCAGGGGGGCGTCCTTTCGCCGCTCCTGTGGAACCTGGTAGCTGACAGCCTCATCAAAACACTCAACGACAAAGGTTATTTCACCGTTGGCTACGCGGATGACATAACAATAATAATAAACGGGACCCACGAAAACACTCTATGCAACCTCATGCGTCAAGCCCTGAAAATAGTAGAGGAATGGTGCAACGAGCACCAACTCTCAGTGAACCCAACAAAGACTGAACTAATTCTCTTCACAAAAAAGAGAAAACCTATGGCACTGCAGCTGCCGCGTTTCTTCGGCACAACCCTAAGCCTTTCAACCGAAACCAAGTACCTGGGCATTTACCTGGACAAACAATTGAATTGGGCAAGACACATGAACTATATCATCACAAAAGCCAGCATATCCCTGTGGCAGTGCAAACGACTGCTAGGCAGGAATTGGGGGATTAGCCCCATGGTCACCTACTGGCTATACACCACAGTTATCCGACCAATCATCACATATGGCTCGCTGGTCTGGTGGCCCAGGACAGACCTCAGCACAGCCCAAAGAGATCTCGAGAAACTGCAGCGGTTCGCCTGCGTTGCAATCACCAGTAGTATGAGAACCACACCCACTGCCGCCCTACAGGCGATGCTGGGACTGCCACCTCTACACCTAATTGTGCGAGAGGAGGCAGCCCTGGCTAGCTTTAGACTCCACCTATCAGGTTCCCTAAATAAAGACTCCAGAATTAAGCACATACGCATAAGGGAAGATGTGATCAAGCGTAAACCGATGTTAGCATCACCATGCGACAAAGCCCCAAAAACACACCACTTTCATAGGCACTACAACATAATACTCACAGAGGAAAGAAGTGACTACTCTGGTCCGGAAGAGATGAGAATATACACCGACGGATCGAAAACTGACTCCGGTACCGGAGTCGGAGTCTTCTCACACGATTTCAATATAAATATATCCAGACCGCTAGGAGGGTTCAACACCGTCTATCAGGCGGAGTGTGTGGGCATCATACAAGCGGTCCATGCCCTAGAAGCCAGGAGGGTTATGGATACACACATACGAATACTCTCCGACAGCGCATCAGTCTTACAATCCTTACGGAAAAAATACATTACATCAAAACTAGTACTAGAATGTCACAACGCACTGGAACAAATAACTGTATCTAGCCGTAACACGGTGACACTACAATGGATAAAGGGACACAGCGGATCGCTGGGCAACGACGCGGCTGACGAGCTTGCGAGACGCGGATCTAGCTCGGCGGTCTACGGACCCGAGCCTGTTGTACCCATCCCCTTCAACCAAATACGCAGATGGTTACAGGAACTCACCCAGACACAGGCGGAGAACTGGTGGGCCTCGGCACCGGGCTGTAGGCAATCCAAAGAAGCTCTGCCATTCTTGGACAGCAAGCTTACCAGGCGTCTTTTACGCCTGGACAGGAATGGCCTGCGCCTGGTGACGGGAACCATTACGGGACACTGCTCACTCAACAAACACTTCCACACAATAGGCATAACGGACAGTCCTCTGTGCAGGGCATGCATGGAGGCTGAGGAAACCGTCACACACGTTCTCTTTGAGTGCACAGGTATCACACAGATAAGAACACGAACCCTCGGGTCACCCAGATCATACACGGATGTTTTGAGAAAACCAGGAGCTCTAATTGACTTCTGGAGGGAGGTGGGCTGGATGGAATGACCACCCAACGGCCGCCATGGCTCACGCACAAAGGTCCATCCAGGACTAAGTGCGGAAACCAAACCCCCCCTAACATAGAACATAGAATGCTGTTGAGTTAGAACTAAAGTTCGCTGCAGCGCTAAAATATTTTTGTTGTCAAATCATTCATCATCTTTATGCCCTTATTTGTTACTTGGGGGGTCGACGCTACAAGTTTTCTTTTTAGTTCCATACCGTCCTGTCCCCCGACACGCTACAACTGACTCCCTTTTCTTTCACATCACTTCTCACACAGTCCATCCATCTTTTCTTTGGCCTTCATCTCCCTCTCCATCCATCCAAATATATATTCATAACTCACACAACATTCACAACTTCATCCCTCCTCATCTAAACAAACTATTAAAAAATGCAGCGCTGGATCGCTTAAAGAGTTTAGAAAGAAAAAATGAAAGAAAACTGTGTATTCGCCACAAAACGACATACAATTTTTTTGATTTTTTCTTAAATTAAAACCTTAACAATAGTATTAGTAAGTACTTAAATTAAGTTAGTAAAGAAGAGTAAGATTAAAATAAAATACCAAATTTGAGTACCTAGTAGGATGATTGATAAGTAAAAGCAGATGCATGTCGTGACTGTGGCAAGAAGGCTTCCACTCAACATAATGCTACCCACAGCACTGCGCTTATTTTCAATGGTCGCCTAGGCGTCGGTTTAGTTTACTCGCGATCAAAACGTCGTAAGCGGCATGAATTTCATTGCGTTTCGTTCAACATTAACTCAATTTGCGATAATATTAGACGTTTAAATTCGCCCATTTTACAGCCCGTTCACCCGATTTTGACGTCTATTGCGTTGGTTATACGACAAATGGTAGCTGTAGTAAACAGTTGGTTTTAGTAACAAGTTTATGCTTTTTATGTCATCCTTATGTATACGGGATAGAACTCAAACACGGTTAAACAGACTGTAAAAAGATTTGGAAACATGTCTAATGTTATTTGTAAACATGTTTAAATGGAGTATAGTGTAAAGTAAGGTGTACTGATTACAGGACAGTTCAGTCGAACAGAGTGAGTGTTCGGATCGTCATATAGCTAGTGCGTAGTACATATTTATCGATGGTTGGTGACATGAAAAATGGCAGATGTTGTAAACAGTTGGTTATGGTAACAGGTTTTTGCTGCTAATACAATCCTTTTGTTTACGGTTTAGAGTTCAAATTCATTTGAAAAGGCTGTAATATAAGAGATTGTTTTTAGTAATGTTATTTCAAAAGGAGTATAGCTCCTAACTACAATTAATTGCTGCTGAAAATACATGGGCAGGTAATAATATCAGGTAGCTTTTGGAGACACTACAAAAATTATTTTGTTAACCAGTTGTAGGTAGGTATAAAGCCCTGTTAGTTCTAGGCGACAATCAAAAATGTGTCTTAAGTCAAAAATTCTGGTTCAGATATTTTTATTTTATCATCTATAGGCTTGAGCGTGACCACTATCTCACCTGATGGTAAGCGATGATGTGGTCGACGGTGATGCACGCTTGCCTAGAAAAAACCTATATAATAGGCTGTTGTTTTTTGAAGTAGGCTGTTGTTTTTATTGTCTTTTTGAATTATTTAATTTTGGTGTACAATAAAGTAGGTATATATAAATAAATAAGACCCTGTACAGTTGCTATTTTTGTGTCAATGTTGAAGTAGAAGCTAGCTAGTTATACAATATAATTGCCTCTTTCACACGCTTACATTTGTCGCATCATTCTTACTCTATGCAGTATACTCAATGACAAACTGCTTCTTGTGACAAACTGTTTCTTGCGCAATGGTTTGCAAAACCAACTTCAGAGACACAAAGATCCGCTGGGACTACTAAACAGTATTTTGAACTTTACTTACCCTGCATTATGGAACAGTGTTACTAACAGGTGACAGATAGCAGCTGATGTCTTACAATTGCAGTAAAGTGTTAGCTTAGAACTAGAACACAACCGAACTATAAAAAGTCCCAACTTGAGCAGCGAGTCGTTGGGACAATGTTTGAATCTGCGGGCTGCGGCTGAAAATAAACACATTATTTAATATACAACAATCAAAACTAATAAAATTTATTGTGCAGCTAATTGTACACATTGAATTAAATTGAAAATACAGATTAAAAATATTAAAAAATATAGAGGCCCACCGGTATCAGGAACAGGGTCCAAGCTACCGGTGGTTGGGGCTCCAGAGACAGGAACCTCATCACAATGCGAGCCGTATCAAGGAGAACTGCCAGAAGGCAACCAACCGCGCAATGACAGCCTCGACAGATTGCCATCGAGGCTATTGGCCATCAGGCTGCTGGTCGTAATGACAATCGGCACAATTGCATGGAATAGACTCCCAGAAAATGTTGTGACGGCTCCCTCACTGAACTGCTTCAAGAATCAACTGGATAGATTAAATATCTCCAAGCTATTTGATACACACGCATCAGCTAATTAGCTGCTAGTGTGTCTAACCAAATAATAATAATAATAATAAACGCCGAGTCCACATTCCATATGTGGCCCCTGAAATACAGGTGCTGTTAGCTAGCTCAGGGTTCAGGGTTTCAAGAATATTTGTAAATTCTCGTGTGCTAAGTCAAGATACTTGATTTGTTTCTCTTTCTCAGCTTTCACGACATTCTCGTCATGCGAAATGGTGGCATCGATTATCATTGTGCGGCGCGCTAAACAGTCTATCACCTATCCGGCTTATTGGCAACAATAGTCCTATCAGTGATGATAGACCAAACCCAGAATAATGTGACATGGTCATTATCAAGAACTGGGTCAGGCACTAATAGTATTATTATTATTGTTGATAGATATATACCAGCTTATTTTTTTTATTTCAAGTATTTGTTACTATTCTTTCAGCTCTGCTAGTGTTATTAGTTCTTTCAGTCCATCCAAATGTTGTCTGGCAGATATCGCTGTCAGCAATAGGTAGGCCATTGTACCAAATGTATAAAATTTTTGTAAAAGAGATGTGAACTGTTTTGGCTCTGTTTTATGCTGTACCTAGCCATATGCACACTTTTTGCTAATGACAGCAGCACTATCTTCATAATACTTATTTGCACCTATTATACTACTTATTTGAGAACTACAAAAAGTAACAACCATTGAGCAATAACCATGCAAGTTACTTACCAACTGTTAGATTAGACTGCCCGGGGTAAATGATGTATTGAATTAGAAGGTTTAGTTGCGCATTGGTGACTTCCATAGGTACGTTTCTGAAGTGATATTCAAGTTGTGCGATTAAGGTGGCATTCTGTTTTAGGCTTGAAGCCATATTTAGTAGTGTGTCTTGGTGAAATTTTCCACATGATCCGACAGGTCCATTCTTAATAAATGCTTTTCCGTCGTAACAATAAGGATGAAATTTGCTAGTTGTCCCATCATAATCATTATACAATTCCAACAATTCTTCATTTTCCTTTAAATACTCCTGAAAAAAAAAAACAACACTATGATGTTAACAAGATGATGTATTTATTTAAAACTGAATAATTTTCTTTAAATAAGTTTACTTTTTGTTTTGCAAAGTAGCAAATGGGCCAACAGTATGTGATAAGTAGTCAATTGAGACAGTGGATAATTATACAGAATAGGGAAGAAGACAGGTGATGGATGAGGAGGAGGATGAGGTGAGGTGGATTATGTCATGGGTTCAACTACTCTCTAAGTTGTAAGGTTAAGTTGATAAGTATCATAAAACAGTGTTCAGGGTTTATTTTATTACTACCTTAACATAGCCCGGGAAAATAAGATAATATCATCTTCATAATTAAAGCAAAGTGAAGCGTGTGAAAAGTCCTTGGAGAACCTACTAGTCCTACTACACAGTCAAAATATAACTGAGCACTCCCGTCTACCTGCGCGGCGCTCCGCGTAGGTATATACATATAGGGGTAACTCTGACGTGCGCCACTAGCGAGAGTCGACGTTAGAGTTACCCCTATATACCTATAATATACTCTGTGAGAGTGATAAAATATAATCATATTATATAAAAACAGCTTAAAGTGCACAGTTATTTTGACCGGAATAAACTGAACGCTAACTATTTTCATCTGGTCGACGATGCAAGTTTTTAAGCAATAAATCTTGTTATAATCTATTTTGGAACCGTTTAGGTATATTACGTGGGAAAAACTTATTATAATTTCGCACATGGAATGTATAGGGGACTTTCGCAGATTGGCCTCTAATTACACTTATTTCCCTGCTATTAGTGATAAGTTGATAACACATATTACCTGTGCAAGGCTCGTGTCCACAGACATTTCGGAGAATTTTAAATCCATAATTATTTTATTGCGGTCACTATTTGTTTAAGAAAACTCAACAATGCTAACACTAGCCGGCACAACGGACAGTCGGACACGGACAACTACGATGCAAGTACGCACAGTACTATACGCTTCCGTCCGTATTATTATATAATAACTATTTCCTTTTGTATATATTAGTTTACTCTTTGCTATTTCCAAGTATTTCCCATCATCCCATGGTATTTCCCCGTTCCCGAAATGTCCGACTGCCACAGACTACAATTCAGGGTTACAAACTCCAAAAAAAATACCCCTAAAATTGCAATATTCAAAAGTCCCAAAAATTACTCTGTATTGGGGTACCTATTTAAGGGTATCGTTTAAATGAGTCTGATTGCTGAGCTGCCAGGCCGAGTCGGATTCGACGGTTGACCTATTTCTCTAAGTTGGCTCTACCCAACTGGATCGTTTGTCCCAGGTAGACATAGTCGTCCACAACTTCGAGTGTAGAGTCTCCGACCTTGATAGGAGTGGGACGAGTGGGTGTAACATGGGCATTCAACATCACCTTGGTTTTGTCCATGTTCATTTTGAGACCCGCTCTTTCGGAAGCTCTACTGAGGTCATCGAGAATTGTACTGAGGTCCTCCGTGGTCTCAGCCATGACCACTATATCGTCGGCAAACCGAAGGTGAGTGTTAAACTCGCCATTGACGTTGTACGGGTCGTAAGTCCGTACACTGATTCGCCGTTAGTTGGTTGGAGAGAAACAAGTCACAGTTAGCTCCACTAGTTAAATATATTTGAGTTAAGTAAAGTACACTTTAACTTAGATGGAAGGCGACTATTTATTTCTCTTTGTTTGGATAGCAACACGGCTATAAAATCACTATCAACGTTGGTTGCTTTGTTATGATGTTTTATACGGTCAAATTATGACGCACATCGTTGGCCTAAAGTGGGTATCAAGTATGCAGAAAAATGTACGGTGATGAGACCGTACAGACGTTGATGCATAACCCTCTCCAGTCCAGAACCTTGAAGACATCCTGCAGTGCAGTGGTGAACTGTTTCGGAGATATGACGTCTCCCTGTCTCACACCTCGCTGTAGAAGGATTGGTTCCGAGGTCTGATCCTGAAGTCGAATTGAAATGGTGGCGTTTTTGTACAATCACTTCGATGTACCGGTAGCCGATTTGGCACCGTTGGAAGGAAAGGAATCGAAGGCTTTCTTGTAGTCCACAAACGCTAAGCAGACTATGTACCCAACTGTAAATCTACCATTTGCTGTACCTATGTATCGTTCGTTGACTTGTGTGTGCCCTGGCAGTTGAGTATGTCATGCTCTCTCAAATGTCTCTCTGATGGTGGCGCGTGTGTTGGATCATTCGGGTCCCTTCATGATGGTTGAGCTGGGTGGTGCCAATTCCGAGCCAAGAACGTGGCTCCGGGGCCCAACGGAATCCACGGCCACGTGCTAGCCCGCTCTGAAGGAGCTAGAGCCCTGGCTGAGAGGACTCTATATCGCAGGTGAGAGTCCTGGCGGAGAAAGCGGTGTCCCGGGTTTGGGGTGATGCTGGCGGTGTCCTTGAACATTTCCAACGCCGTCAACGCCCTGCCCTGGAGTTGTGTTCGGGAGGCACTGCGGTATCATCGAGTGCCTCCCTACCTCAACCGCAACGTCAAGGCTTATTTGGCGGAGAGGTGTGTCTCCTACGTGGGACGTGATGGAGTCGAAAACCAGCACCGCATGTCGTGCGGTGTTCCACAGGGCTCGGTCTTGGGCCCGCCCCTGTGGAACATCGGGTACGACTGGGTGCTGAGGGGCGAACTCCAACCGGGCGTAGACCTGACGTGTTACGCGGACGATACGCTGGTCACCGCCCGGGAGAATTCGTACATGGAGGCAGCGTTGCTGGCGACGGCTGCGGTCTCACAGGTGGTGACTGTGGTGAGCCGCATACGGCGCCTTGGCCTCTAGGTGGCCCTTAACAAGTCGGAGGCCATGGTCTTTCATGGCCCCCAGCGGGCGCCACCGCCCGACGCCCACATGACCCACATCATCGTCGTTCGGCCACCACTTCCGGTGGTTGGCGCCCAAGTTGTTGGGCGCGGCTGGGGCGCTGTCAACGCTGCTTCCCAATCTGGGGGGCCCGAGCGCTGCCTGTAGGTGGCTTTACGTGGAGATCGTACGATCGATGGCCCGATCTGGCTCGCGAGGAGGCACGGCTCCCTGTCTTTTCGGGTGACGCAGGTGCTCTCGGGACATGGTTGCTTCGGGGCAGCAGACGCACCGGGCGTCGGTGGAGGGCGGACAACGCCCTTTTCCAGCCCCCCTAAATGGGCCCCGAGGTGGTGGCGCGTAGTGTTCCACGCGCTCCTCTCTTAGACGTCGTGGGCGGAGTCCAACACCTCACTCCCCCTCCCAACCCGAGATCGTGGCCCGCGGAGACGGGCCGGCACTAGCCGGGGTTGCGGAAGTATTGTTGTTCCCGCGACGCTTCGCACACTGTGTCCCTAGTTAACACCCGACGCCACGCGTCAGTCAGTCGAGAACATTCCTGGTATAAAGATATGTTTTGTATGTTTTTATTTAAAATGTCGGATGAACAATTCATAAAATTCGTAAAATGGTACTCAGTATTATGTGATATGAATTCAGGCCAATACCGTGATTATAGTATTAGAAATAATATTAGAAACGAAGCTATGATAACTATGATCAGTGGTGCCAACTTAGGGTAATTTACCCTAATTTAGAGTAAAGTTTCATCAGCACGGTCATTTTTAGGGTACAAACTCGGTGAGGGTAATTTTTATGTTTATGCTATAATATAAATTATTAACTTATTTGAGTAAAATTTTTAATTGGAAGTCGGTTGTATTTTTTACCAGACTGCCGAAGGAAGGTAATGCGTATATTGTAAAATGTTTTAATTTTTCACTTTTATCATACTTTTATGTGTGGCACATTACGGTACGGCACAGTTAGTGGTCAATTTCTATAGTAATCTTACTTCTTGGATGTATGTTTGTTACTCAATCACGCCAGAACGGCTAAACGGCAATGAAATTTGGCAGACATAAATTATAGTCAGGAATTGCACACGGGCTACTTTTTTATTTTTATCCCGGTATAATGTTCCCTTTGGGTGATAAAACTCATTTGATGTGGGCGAAGTCACCAGCAGAAGCTAGTCTATACTAATATTATAAAGAGGATTTTTGTTTGTTTGTTTGTTTGTACCGAATAGGCTCCGAAACTACTGGACCGATTTGAAAAATTCTTTCACCAATAGAAAGCTATGTAGCTTTCCTGAGTAACATAACATAGGCTATTTTTTAATCTCGAAAATGGGGCCTGTGGGGTGGTCCACGGGAGCGAAGCCGCGGGCAACAGCTAGTGTACAATAAATAGACATGCAATCCCGGGTGATTCACTGTAATATTTTGAAGAGTTCCGTTGAACATTGCCGAATTTCTTCATTAGATTCTTCAATCTGAGACTTCATCAAATTTAAATGGGACCAATTCGAGTACATAACCTTCCAAAGAAAAAAATAATTTACAAAATTGGTCAACAATTGACGGAGAAGTCGGTGAAAAATTGCTGTTGGTGATTTGAAGACCCGGACTACAAATTAAACCACGCACGCCCGCCTTCTAAACTAGCACTAATCCGGGGAAACCCGAATAGATGGCAACCCTATACTAACGAAGTGTGTTGTAGCATCACGTGGGGTGTTTTATATGTGCACGGCTCGCGTCGGTTGGCGTCGCGTGGTGTTGTTATGTTACTAGAAATAGGGACCAATTAGTTCAACCAGGTTTCTGACTGGCTAAAGTAGCCTCATCTTTCATGGGGTACTGTACAAAATGTTACAATAAAATTCCTCCCCACATTCTTGAACTGAATGAGACGAAATTTAAAACTTGTATAAAACGCACACTATGCAGGCTGGCATATTATAAGTTGGGGGATTACATCAATGATAAAAATGCTTGGCTAAATGCTAGTCCTGCTCCACAGCCACTAGGGCGCAAAAACAAGTGACATGCAGAACATTATTTTTTTGAATTATTGTTGGGACTTCTGAAGACTGTATAAATATAAAAAAAATATAAAAAAATATATATTTGTATTGTATAAATTAAATTTCATTCATCAAGGTATGTACTTATGTACCTAAATATTGTAAAAAGTATTTTTTTTAAAAAAGATTAAGTATGGAGTTTCTTGTGCATTCTTCTCCATTACAAGCTACTTTTCGAATGCACGGTAGAATCAACTATTATTATTTGTAAAATGTAACGTTCAAAAGTGCCGCTTGGTGGCCTACTTGAAATAAAATATCTTTGTCTTTGTCTTTGTTGGGTGGCGTTGGGTCGGGTTTCATTAGTATGTTTCCACCTATCCAGGTTATATTACCGTTAAAATTTTATAACGTTCTCTCTTTGACAGAAGCTACCGTTAATATTAAAATAACGGTAACAGATTTAACGATATACTCGTATAGGCATCATCTAAACGTTATTATTTAATAACGATATTTGTAATTTAACGTTAATTTTATTGTTATTATTAAACGATTATCCTTGTGAGGTGGTATTAGTGGTGCTAGGCCACCCACCCGGGGCGTCACGCACTTTTTATTTATTTTATTTATCGTTAGGCTCGCGTTTGACCACACGTTTGACCACACTCACCTGATGGTAAGCGATGATGCACTCGCGCGAATCTGTTGCCTTGCGACGTGCCGATCAAAACGTAGCCTGAGTCTTACACGCTTACACGTGAGAAGAGCTGGTAGTACGAGTATAGTGAGCTGATTTGGTCAATGATAACTAATAATTATCCAATTCACGTGACTGAATGTATGTCGTCGAGCCGTATTTCGTCCCACCCAGGGATAACTGGGTTGGAGACCTCGACGGTTTGGAGGCCATCATTCGCGGGGCTCTGGCCCAAGGTCACGGCTGGGTCAACCGCACTCGCGGATGGCATTGGCACGGTTTGCGCGTATTTTTCGCCCAAAAAGAGTCTCGCCGACTTCGAGAGTTCCCTTGTCGAGTTGTGCACCGTCGTAGGTCGACTCCTCCCTCACCGTTCTGTTGCTAGGGGATAACAACGCCCTGCGGCGTGGGGACTTTCGGTAACCAATGCTTGGGGTGAGGCGCTGGAGGAGTGGGCAGTTACCACTGGCCTAGCCATCCTAAACCGGGGCTCGGTCCACAGAGAGACCGAGAGATGACGTTCGTGAGCCGTGTCTACGACTGGCGTGTCGCCGGGGAGGTGGAACCGTTATCGGATCACCGATACATCCGTTTCGATGTCTACACCCAGACCGACCTTGGCGGCAGTTCGCCGGCCCCACGAACGGGCGTTCGCTTGCCCCTCGAAGAGACGGCCACCATTGTCCGGGACTTTTTTTTTTTTTTTGCGTGGTGTAATGCTCATGCATACTGCACTACCACGGGGAGATAGTGCAGTTATGTGGGACTCTAACCCACTAAAACTCCACGGTGTCCTCCAGTGCCGCTTATGGCGGGAACACGGGCACGCGTTAGCACTCACCGCGAACCCGCCGCAGCTGTCCGTCACCGGACCCTCCTCGGGGGAGTACCCCCCATCACCGGCGCACCAGAACACACTGTACGCCGTGACCACCCCAGGGACCAATTCAGCACATGGGTGCCAGACGACCCCGTGTATGGCACCCTTGGTCCCACTGTGACGGGTCAAGGTCAATGGCCCCGCCACCTACCATTTTGCGGCCGCAGGGGATAGGGAGAGCGGCTAACGCTATACCGACACTCCTCTTCCCCTGCGGCCCCACCGCGTCCGCCATCAGATGGTGGCGACCCCGTCTAGGCCGCGGAAGGTAGGGAGAGCGGCGCACCGCAATACCGGCACTCCTCTCCCGCCGCGGCCTCCAACCCTCAGCCGCGATATCGTATGGGACCTGGGAATCTCCATAAGACATCGTGGTCCGCCTCAGTTGCAATGTTGCCTGTTACCAAGCGGCACCGCAACCTACTAGTTGGCCGCTACGTCGTCGGCTTAATCGGCAAAAGCCCTGACGAGCGGCCCCTCCTCGGGTTCCTCTTCGCTTCACCGTGGGTGACCAAGCCACGGTTACTGAGCCCCCCCGCCTCGACAAAGCGGGAACCCACCGGGGGGGACCATTGTCCGGGCCTGGATCCAGGAGTTTGCAACGACTGGATCCTTCGACGTCGAACAAGAGGCGCAATGGTTCCGTGGGGTGATGAAGCAAATCAGTGACGCGGCCATGCCCCGGGTCCACGCACAGTCAACAAGGCGCCAGCCAGAAGTACTGGTGGTCCACCGAGAACGCGCAGTTGCGCGTCGCGTGCGTAGCATTCAGGCGCCAGTACACCCGATACCGAAGGAGACTTCGTCGGTTCCCTGACGAAGAAGCCGCGCTGTATGAAGTGTACCGTGCGGAGAATTTTGCGCGGTGGATTGGCAATCGGTGAGGCGAAGAAGCGAGTCAGGGAGGAGATGTTGGAGACTCTAGACGGGAATCCATAAGGAGCAGTAAGGGGCTTATCGAGCGTTTCGAGGGAAACTTCGAGCCTCCGCTTACGGAGAGTCTCCAACGCAAGCTGCTGGAGGAGGTAATCGCAGCCCTCTTCCCTAGTAGAATATAGCTACTGGTCATTAAATTGACAGGCAGTAGAATATAGCTACTGGTCATTCAATTGACAGGCAGTAGAATATACCTACTGGCATTAATTGACAGTCATTAGAGAATGACAGTAATAGCAGTAGGGTATACCCATAGATTTAGTTTTTTTTTTGCTACGGCAACACTCGAACTGTTTACATCACCGCGTATTTGAAATTTGTAAACAATAAAAAAATAAGATCTAAAAGATATCTAAGTGGCGCAAAAAAGTGTAATAAGTATTTTGCAGTAGTGATATTGTTTGTGACAATTTTAAACCAGTAAAATATCAAAAATGACAACAGTGTAATACAAAAACTAAAACCAGTGCTAAACGAGTAATACACATTAAATTGGTGCTTCTTTCAAAGTAACAACGTCGAAATTCAAACATTTAATATAAATAATTACTTGAGTGGCAATTTAATGAACCAAAGTGACTAAACCAAAAAAAAAACAAATCATGAATACCGTTACGAAAATTATATTTTTAAAAATGGACTTTGGACCCTAAAGATTGTATGACAACTAGCGCCATAACGGCCACAAGTGCTGACTAGGCGAACTAAAAGAACTACGCTACTCGCCGCCAGAGGGCCAAACGTTCTATTAGTGTTACCAACGTACGAATAATTAAGTATTTGTACGTAAAATTACTAGCATGGCGGATGAAAACATAACGCTGAGAAAAAAACAAATCCAGTCTACCCCGTTCTCAGAAACGTCACTTTTCGATGCTACTGTTATGAGTATGCCAGAAACTTCACTACGAGACGATGAAACCATAGCGACGTTACAGGAAGAGATCAATGATTTAAGGATTAAGTTGCAAAGCGCGAATCAGGAGGTTGACAACTTGCTCTGTGAGAATAAAAATTTAAAGTCAGATCTGGATAAATGTAATCGTGTCATAGAGTTATATAAGAAGGTGGGTGCAGGAGAAGCCAAGTGTGCCACTCCAGGTTCCAAACGAAAGGTTTTTAACACGAAACTCCCACGAAAACTTGAAGAAAGTTATTATTAAACCACTTCATAAAAAAGATAACAAAAGTGATATTAAGAACTATAGGCCAATAGCAAAAATTTCAGTATTTTCCAAAATTTTCGAAAAGATTATTTATAAGTCGCTGTATTGCTATCTAAATAAATTTGACTTATTGTGCAAGGAACAAAATGGCTTTAGAAAGAATACCACGATCAACATGGCTATTTTTGATTTTTTGCGTGGCATTATGTTAGCAGTAGACCAAAAGGCTTCTATTTGTGCTATTTACACGGATATGACCAAAGCCTTCGATTATGTAAATCACGACGTCTTATTAAGCAAACTGTGTAGCTACGGTATCAGAGGAAACATTTTAAAACTACTCGAATCTTATCTCTCGAACCGAATGCAATGTACAGAGATTGCAAGAATATGCGAAAAAACAAAATTTGAAAAGAGTTTTTTATCTCATTCTAGATTAATAAAGTTTGGTGTCCCACAGGGTAGCGTCCTTGGGCCACCACTTTTCTTGATCTATATAAATGATCTGCCAAAAGTGACGCGACATCAAATGGTGATGTTTGCAGACGACAGTACTGCAATAGTAAAATGTATTGATCGCAATATTTATCAAGATGACATAAATAATACACTATCGGACATAATTGATTGGCTTAACAAAAATAATTTAGTTATAAACTTAAAGAAAACCAAAATAATGCACTTTCACCAAAGAACTGAAGTACCAAAAGTAAATATCAGACATAGCAACTGTGACATTGAAGAAGTTAAAGAAGCTAAATTCTTAGGTTTATTTCTTGATAACCAGCTTAACTGGAAGGCCCACATAGATGACCTGAGTAAGAAAATAAATAAATCAGCATATGCACTTTTCCAAATTGCGAGAAAAATAAACATGGATTCGCTACTAGTAGCATATCACGGCTTAGTAGCTTCAATTTTGCGATATGGTATTATTTTTTGGGGCAATTCTACTGATAAAGACATCGTCTTTAGGGCACAAAAAAGATGCATAAGATTAATGTGTGGTCTTAAAATAGATGATAGCTGTGTGCCATTCTTTAAATCGCTGAAAATACTTACCTTACCTTCATTAAATATTTTTGAAATTAGTGTTTTCGTCAAAACAAACATGAGGTTATTCGAAAAAGTGTCTACGTTACGAGATATTCCGATTCGTAGCCAATACGCAAACTCTTTAAGCAATCAGCGTTGTAAGACTGCCTTAGTGAGTAAGAGTGTTTTAGGAATGGCACCGCGCATTTATAATAAATTACCAGATGCCATAAAAAATATGAATGTCACACTTTTCAAAAAAAAAAAAAACTGTTATTAATTGAAAAATGTTATTATACAACTGATGATTTTCTGAATGATAAATTAATGTAGACCTATCTATTTATATGACTGGAGGAACAATCTTTAATTGAATATTGTGACTAATTGTAATTTATGATTATTATTTATGCATTGACTGTAGAAATTACTCTATAATGTGACATTCATAATTTTGTTGTTATTTATTTATCACATTCTATTAATTTTGACATACCTACCAAATAATTTGTGTTTACCTCTCGCATGATTAATATTTTATTTTCTTCGTATTTCGCATGTAACCATAATATTTGTACGCTTCTTGGCATAACATAGCGACCTACGAACTTTAATTTAAGAACTGTATTTACTACCTATGTTACACAAATAAAACATGATTTGATTTGATTTGATTTGATGAAAATATAAAACAACAACAAATACGCAAAAAGATACACGAAGTGTGCGAGCGAGAAATCCTAATCAAGTACAAACCGCCCAAGAGAAAAAGAGAGAGTGAATGACGTACCGATATGTAATTTTTTTCGCGAATAAATACCCCATCTGTTTTACGCCGCGGTGAATTTCTTGCATTTAAATAATAATCTTTAGATTTAAATTGATAATATTAATTATACAATTATGGTGACTTGTTCTGTGAGTGAATGTGACGTTACAAGACGAAATAACCCCAATAAATACACGTTTCACAGGTAAATACAATGTTGTCCTTGGATTGTTTTGAACCATATTTTGACGAATTTCTGCTAGTAATCGGCTCAGAAAAAGAGTCTTACAATAGTATATTGATTATCAATGTTTTATATAAGTATATTTCGTATATATAAACAAAATTGGCGAAAATATTATGCAAAAGAGTAAATTGTTTGTTTACGCTAGGGCTTGACAAAGCGGTGACGTCATGAGTATTGATAAAAACTTAATCGTTTTTAGTGACATCATGACATGAATACAAACTTATTTAGTCAGGTTTTGTTAAAATAGATTTAAGTTACGATTGCGAAGATGTTTTTATCGAAACTGTACTTAAAGTTGCATGTTCATTATATTAGCCTTTATTTTTCAAAAAACATCGGAGAGTTTTGATGTTTTGTTACTTTGAGTAGGTTTAGGAATGTCATTATATTCTTCTTAGCGTGTCGATGGCAAATATAAAAAGTTAAATATTGTGTTTGGCCCAGAATTCAGCCACGGCAATACCATTCGGTGACGCAGTCATAAGGTCTTCGTAAGTACAGGTGACAGGGCATGCTGCGCTCTCCGTGAGATGGGCCATGGTCTGCGGAGAGATGCTGCATAAGCACTGAAGACTAGTGCCATCAGAGAACCCCCACCTGAGGAGGTTGTCCTTGCTGCGGCCAACCCGAATGCGGAGTCTATTTAGGGTCATTATAATTGTATGCATTTATTAGTTTTACAGTGGCTAGAATACATCAGTGCTCTGCTCATCAGCAATTTTTTCTGTTGTGTAAATAATAATATATAATATTTATGTACCTACAGATTCCCAAATAATTCTGTATTAAGAGAAAAATGGATTCGAATTTTAAACAGAGATGGATGGTCTCCAAATAAAAACTCTACAATATGTAGTCAACATTTTGAATCGAAATACTGCATGCAAAGAAAACATCGACGACTTCTAAAGAAAGAATCTATACCTACTTTATTTGTGCCTGTAAGAATGACACTTCCTATCGTATGGTTAGTTAGTGGCCAACCTTGTGTTAGTTTTCAAACCATCTAGATACCTCTAACAGACCTCATCTACTTTTATAAAATAAATTTATTTATTTAATACTTTTTTTTTCGTATTTTAAATACATGCGAGATATTATTTTGTAATTTGTATTTTAATTAAAGCAAAGCAAAGTTTTTACCCAGCAATCGTGTTTCTTATGGTGTTCACCAAGTATCGATATCGATATTGAACATGGACTTTTTATCAACACTTTTTTAACTAACACATGGACAAATTCCCTCACACATAGATTTTATATTTTTGGTTTCGTTTTCCATCTGACTCTGTGTATCTTGTACATACTATATCTATGGGTATACCTACTGGTCATTAAATTGACAGTCATCAGAGAATGACAGTAATAGCAGTAGAATATACCTACTGGTCATTAAATTGACTTTCACGTGGTCCACAGACGCTGAGCGAAAAGGCAGGTTGTTGTCTTCGGCTCTCTATATAGCCTGCCACAGCGTACGTGTGTGGTCTACGGTTCTGGAGTCTGTTCGGAAGCTCGAAGTCGTCGGGCCTGCGCGCGACACGATTCGTGTATTCATTTATTAGTGCCAGGTAACTAATTAATAACATGAGCTCTCAACTAACGTTAGAGAAATTTGATGGAGAGGGGGAACCTTCATCAGAAGGCCTGAAATGAGTATCAGAAAATGGAATAGAAGAAGAAGAGGAAGGGTAAAAGGAAACACTAAATTAAACCAGTAAATGATTTTTAAATATTATTGTGCTGTCATTTTGTTATGCCAGAGATGCCAGTTCATTAATAATAAAAATAAGAATATGCTTAATTTCTTATTAATAATTCTGGTTACATACAACTGGTTAAAACAAGGTAGGGAATGTAGTGTATGTAGATATCAATAGATCGCGCTACAAGCAGATAACTGTATTGTTACGTTGCCTCGTGCGCAAATGCCGCTCGGTTATAAATACCGGTCCGAGTGGTGGGGCGATCAGTCGCCTAGCTGGAGGCTATATAGCTTAGTCTAAGCAGGAAAAGTCCGGTTAAGCAGTATCGAATCACTTTGATTTACACTGCGAGAGGCCACGTAGAAAAAAAAAAAATTGGGCGATCAGTCGTTATCGGACTGTCGGCCTGTGCGGTGGTGCGTTGGCGAGTCAACTATTAATATTGCTACATGTGCATATTATACAATGACTATTAGTGAAATGTAAAATATCGGGCGACAATAACCAAAATCTTAAATGCTCTATACCAAAATCAGAAGATCTCCCATAAATCGGGGACTTTTTCAACGCTGGTCGTAGTTGGTAAATGGGGTATTACACTATACGGTATTTAGGGCCATGTGGCAAGGGTGGGCGTGGCCCATAACATGACATGACTCCAAACTTGAATTTTACTTAGCTCTAATAAACTGCCGAGCAATGAAAAAGTTCCACCCACAAAATGCCGACAAACACCTTAATATCTCCTAAGACATAGAACCTAGCTTCATAAATTTAAAAGTATAATTAAATCTATTTTATTATGCAAAATTAAACTCTTTTAAATACTGGTCTTTTTGAAGCCATGGATAAAAAAAGTAGAAAAACAAAATTTTGGGGTTTGAAAATTTCGGAATACATTTGTTTCTTTTTTTGTTTTGCTTTTGATTTCATCCTTGTTTTCACCGCTGTGAAAGAATTCTTAAATTGTAAAGTCTTACGGCTCTCGTATCCATAAATCATGCCTCAGCGTGACACATGCTACTGTCCGACGAGTGATTCAAAGGTGTAGGGAGACTGGATTAAACCTGAAAATACCAGATACTGGCAAGCCAAGGTGCACAACAGTCCGAGAAGATCGTTTCATTGCGGCAGCCATGTTAATAAATCGACATCAGACGGGAGTTGCGGTTCAACAACAACTTCTGCAAATTCGAAGGGAGCCAATAAGCAAGTGGACAGTCAGGAGACGTCTTGCCGAAATAGGATTGAAGCCTTACAGGCCAGCAAATGGCCCAAAACTGGAACGGCATCATAAAGTTGCCCGATTGCGATACGCCCGCGAGCATACAGAATGGAGTGAGGACGAATGGGGCAGAGTGATGGTCTCTGATGAGTCAAGATTTATGCTGTACCATCATGATGGGAGGAAAAGAGTATACCGACGACCAGGAGAACGTTTTGCACAAGCATGTTTTGAAGAAAAAGTGTCACACGGCGGAGGTACCGTTCACGTGTGGGCTGGTATCTCTGCAGAGGGTCGAACAGCGTTAGTTCCAATCGAGAACGGGAACCTAACTGCTGTGAGATGCATCAATGAGATTCTCAATGAACATGCTGGTCCGTTTTTGGCCAATATGGGCGACAATGCAGTGTTCATGCACGATAATGCACGGGCCCACACTGCTCAAGTTGTAAATGAGTATCTTCTTGACTTAGGAATCCACAAAATGGAGTGGCCAGCAAGGAGCTCCGATTTTAATCCTGTTGAGCATGCTTGGGACGAGCTTGACAGACGTGTGAGAAAACGAGTTCCACCTCCAATTACTCTTCGTGACTTGAATTATACGCGCTCATCGAAGAATGGGAGAACATTCCTCAGCATATGCTGAGGAATCTGGTATTCAGCATACCCAATCGCGTAGAAGCTGTATTGAGAGCACATGGAGGAAACACCAAGTACCTACTGAGTTATCAAAACCTACGTTTACACCTAATAAAACCCCTAATTAGAGATTTGGTTTTATTTGCCAAATGGCCCCAATTTTTTTTAATCATTTAATTTAAAATTTTAACAATATTTACGTTTTTAGTTGGTAATATTCTGATGTGCTGTTAAATATACTTCAATATTGCAGACGGCGTCATTAAGCTAGCCTTTCCCGTTTAGGAGTAATTTGGTGCTATGCCACTGGAACTTTTTCATTGCTCGCGAGTGTATTTTATAGAAATGGCAATAAAATAAATAATATAAATAAAAAACCTTTTATTTCATGCAAAGTTGAATACATACATAGTTAAAAGAACAAAAAATAAAATAAATGACATTATTTAGACATTTTCGAATATAATTAAATAAATATATTAAGAATTTTTTTTCGTTTGCATCAACCCCTCCTCAAGTGAAGGTGAAGGTCTCCTCTAAAGAACTCCATTTGTCTCTATCTTGAGCTATTTGCGGCCAGCTGGTACCTGACCAGCTATTTTTGTCAACTCGTCTGCCCATCTCGTGTGGGGTTTGCCTTTGAGACGCTTGCCGTTTGGACCCTTCCACGTTGTTACCCTGCTGGTCCATCTCTCGTCCTTTAGCCTCGCTACGTGCCCAGCCCACTTCCATTTCAGTTTTTTAGCGTAGGTTAGAGCATCCATCGCTTTGGTTGTTTCTCTGATTTTTGTGTGATGTATTTTTTGCACTTTTTTAATATTGAGCATACTTCGTTCTATTCCGCGTTGGCAGGTAGTGATTTTGCTTTTTATTATGGTTGTTTATTTCCATGTTTGGCATGCGTAGGTTAGGCAAGGTAGGAGGCATGACGTCAGAACTTTTGTTTTGATATTTATTGGCATGTTACTTTTGAATATCTCTCTTAAGGACCAGTACTTGTTCCAAGTATGTTGTACTCTTCGTTCTACTACTATCATTTAGTTTTCTGTTAAAGCCAATTTGTTTTCCAAGGTATTTATATTTTTCTGTATATTTCAGAGTTTCATTGTCTACTGATTATATTTTTCTGTATATTTCAGAGTTTCATTGTCTACTGATATTCTTCTGTGTATACTATTTGTCGTGACCATTGTTTTTGAAAGATTCATTTCTAGTCCTACCTGCTTGCTGGCTGTGTTTAGTGAATCAATCATGATTTGTAGTTGTGTGCTAGATTCTGACAACAGAACTAAGGCATCTGCGAAGCGTAGGTGGGATAAATATTTGTCATTGATGTTTAATCCTATCTTTTCCCAGTTTAATCTTTTTATTATTGACTCTAGAATAGATATAAATAATTTTGGAGACAGCGGGTCGCCTTGTTTCACTCTTCTTCCGATGGAGAACGTAGGACACTGGTCCTGGATTCTATTTTTATTTTTGCTGTACTACCTTTGTAAATGTTCCTGATTATATCTATATACTCTTGTTCAACTTCTTCAGCTTGCAGGGCGGTCCATATACTTGAATGTGACACTATATCGAAGCCTTTTTTATAATCGATATATGCGATGTAGAGCGCTCTTTGCTTCTCTTGGTTTTTTTCCATTATTTGTTCTAGAGTATGTATATGATCGATGGTTGAAAAGCGCTTGCGAAAGCCTGCTTGTTCTATTGGTTGGTTTGCTTCTATTGTGACACTTATTCTTTTGTTAATTATGGAGGAAAACAGTTTGTAGATACATGAGAGTAAGCTTATAGACCTATAGTTTGTGATATCTTTTGAGTCACCTTTTTTGTAAATTAAAATTATTTCCGACTCTACCCACTGAGAAGGTATTTCAGCGGTTTTTAATATAATGTTAAATAAATGTGTCAAGGGTGGAGTCAGTAGCGGCCAGGCAGCCTTTAGTGCTTCATTTGTAATGCCGTCTGGTCCTGGGCTTTTATCTAACTTCAAACGTTTTATTTCTTGTGTGACTTCAATTTCAGTTATTGGTGTTATGTTTCCGCTCTTGTTTATAGAATTAATATCATTTGCGTTGCTATGGATATTACCCTCGTTTCCCTGAGCTTTATATAGGGTTTTATAGAAATGGGTTGCTACATCTATGATTTCTTTGCGATTATTTACGGTTCTGTCTTTGCAGTTTAAGCCATCTATCCAATATTTATTTGTTCTTAGATCTTTAAGAACTTTTTTTGAGCTGCCTGCTTTTTCCAAATGTTTTTCGATAGTCTTTGATCTGTAGCTTTTGTAGTCATGTTTAATCTATTTACTTATTAGTTTGTATAGCGCTGATAGTTCATTTTTTAACCGACTTCGCAAAAAGGGGGAGGTTATCAATTCGACTGTATTTTTTTTAATGTATGTTACCCCAGAACTTTTATTGGGTGAACTAATAAAAAGTTTGATTGAAGAAAGATTCTTTTTTTATTCGAAATCTGTTGTTTGTCATGTGCCCCATTTAATTTTCATCAAGATTTGATGAAGAACATCAGAACTCTTCAATAAATGACGGCAACTCACTCGGGATAGCTGCAATTGCATATCTGTTTATTGTTTATACCATTTCATAACATAACATCACACTGGTACGCTTTAAAGGGGTACGCAGGTGTGAACAGTTCACCCTGGTATACTCTCATTCCACCGGTTTTGTTTATTTAAGTTTTTTAGTTTCAGTTATTGGGTTAATTTATTCTGGCTTCACTTTGGGCCATTGTGTACCACAACTGAAAAGTGAAAAATAAAAAACTTTTTTTACAAAAATTACAACCGACTTCCAAACAAAAACACTACAAAGTGAAAAATAACTTTAATTTCGGCAGTCGGTGTCAAAAAACGAAGAAACGAAAACAGGAACACCGACTTCCGAAATTGAAGTTATTTTTCACTTTGTAGTGTTTTTGTTTGGAAGTCAGTTGTAATTTTTGTAAAAAAGTTTTTGTGGCTCGAGTTTTTGTCTTAGCATGCTGTAACTCTTATCTTCTCTCTTGATAAGTGCCAGTGTACGCTCTTTTAGAACTTTATGGTTACCTTTTGATAATTCGTTAGGTATTCGAGCGTCTTGTAAGCTCTGGGTTATAGCCTTGGTTAATGTGTTATAATAAGCCTGTAATGATGTTTTGTGTTTTGTTTATAACATATTATTTCTTTATTTCTTGTTCAGTTTTCAGTGATAAATATCGATTGCTTTTATATCCTGTGCGTTTTGTCTTCTGCTTTGTGATGGACAGTGTTGCTCTGATTGCTCTGTGATCCGACGGGTAGTTCAGATTTAAAACTTCTATGTTTTGGAATTTCATTTTTGTATTTACCATTCGGTGATCGCCAGTACCATCTTTGGTTGGGTTTTTTATGGAAGAAAGTATTTAAGATGGCAAGTTTGTGTTCGAGGGCAATCTCAATTACCCTCTGATCTCTCTGGTTTCTTTCACCATACCCGTTTGGTTTCATTATTAGAAGTTTATCTTTTCTTGGTTGTCCTATTTTCGCGTTAAAATCACCTATTATTATATAGTTCTTGTAAGCTTGGTCCAGGGCTCTATTGACATTCGCACAGTGGCTCTTCACACGCTGTTTCAGTCGGTGCGTATATTTGTATAATTGACATGGACAGTCCTTGTATGTTTAAGTTCAATAATGCTACTCTATCATTAATGCCCATGAAACTTTCAATCCAGTTCTTGCGAGTTTTATTTATTATGAAACCGACTCCATATTTACCAGGTGTGTGTCCCGTGTGACATAGTATGAAATTATTATATTCTTCTATCCGGGTGCCCGTCCGCCTTATTTCACACAGTCCAATTATGTCGTATTTGACTCCTTTGAGTGCTTCGCTAAGTTCGATTAGGCGTTCGTAAGTAGATAAAGTTCTGACGTTGTAAGTTACTTTGTAGAGCTGATCATTCTTATTGTTTGTTGAGTTAAGTGTTTCTTGGGTTTGTGTCTCTTTTTGTATTATTGAAGAAGTTTGAGATATTTTCTTTAGAGGGTTTTGGTCTTGATCTTCCTCGGTGACCAGCTGGATTGGAAGATGGTTTTCGTTGCTTAGTTGAAATTGATTAAATGTTGCATCGTTGAGGGAGGGGAGCGTTGGTTGCTATTTATGTATGTTATTGTTTATATTGTCGTTAGTTTGGTTATGCGGTATGTTGACGTTTTTATTTACTAGGTAGCTTAGAATGCTTGGTTTTAGAACTCCTTCTGAGACACTGTTTAATCTTGGTATAGATGGGTTTGATTGTTTTATTTTGTTTTTCTTGATGGTTCTTGTTGTAGGTACTATTACTACCTAGTGTTTGAGGATCGGCATCTGACTCTGGTGAAGTCGGTAGTGTTCTTTTGTTGCTTGATTTTAATATAACAAGTTTATCGTATTTTATCGTGACTTCATTTCCTTTCTCTCGCTCTCTATTTGCTTCTTCTTGTAGTTCTTTCCTTTTTTCTAATATGTATTTAGGGTAATCTTCGTTCAAATAATATTGTGTGTCTTTCAATAACCATTTTTGCTTGAGAATGCTGATCTTTACACCAAGGGTAGAAAAAATTACAATTATTGGTCGCGGCTTATCACCTCTTGCCCCACTCTCTTTATTTCCTGGATATCTCTACAATCCAATTTAAGGACAGTTATTCACTTATGAATTGCATTATATTGTTCTCCAAGTTATTGTAGGATGTATCGCCCTCTTCAATACCGAAGAAGATTATATTTCTTTGTCTTGTTTGTTTTTCCATAAATTGAATTCTTTTTTCTTGTTGTTCAACTTTATCTTTCAGGGTTTGATGTTTTCCTTCTAATATGGTAAATTTCACTTCTAATTTGTTAGTTATGTTAAGTGTTACTTGTTCAGTCACCTTTTCGCCGCTTTTTTGAATTTCTATTTTTTGTTTGTTCAGTTCTTTTTGAATATTTTGTAAGGCTTTCATATTTCCTCCGTAGTGTATGCTTTGTTTTGGTACTCGTTGCGCCCTCTAGTAGATCTGGATAGTATTAATTCGTCGCTAGCTTTAATATTGATTAGCTTCTTAGATTATAAGTTGAACGTAGTGTGCGTCTTTTCTGATAGATGGCGCTGTTTTATAGTTTCTTTCGTATGACAAATAAAATTGCAGACTTCTCTGATGTGAGATTTTGTTATTCCAAAAAAAGAGGTGAATTTCGCGATCCTTTTTATTATTTGCACGCCGGCAATTTCATGGATTAGCACGGTCACAATTTAAGTTCCTGGGTTTGCGAGAATAAACTTAAAAATATCGTCGATTGTTGTTTGTTTACACTTCAGTTTTTTAGGTTTTTTTTATATTATTCGTTAACTTAGAACCTTGTCTTCACTATAAGCATGGGGTCTCAATTCAAACAAATTATAATTAGTATTAAAAAAAGATTATAGATGGCAGCATAGGTAACAAATGTGAAAGTAACAATCACTTATAAATGTTAAACAGCAGATTTAGGCTGAAATAAGTTTAGTAAAAATCAAAACTTGCTTCTTTAATGTTAATTTATCCATTTACACTCATTAATCAGGGTTTTTGAACAAAAAAGATAAGTTGAAGACTTTGTGTGTTAAATTAGTTGAAAGTAGCTATCGACTTGCAATAGATGGCGTTTTTTACAATTTGTCCTAAACTATATATCCATCGTCAGAATCATTTTGTAAGACAGTTATTATTTACTATAGGCGTAACTTAAAATATATTATTTATTATAGGCGTAATTTTAAATATCAAAATCTTGGTCTATTACTTAAAATCACTTTTTTGTGAAGCTTGTTTACAGGTCGAATTGACTAGATAACTCGCTGGAACAGGACTCGTATTGCACTAGGGCCTACTCAAATCGCACGGGTTATAAAATAAGAGATAACGCGACGTGAGTCCCGCTTGCCGTCCGAGTTTACGCGTCGCCTAGTAGGTACAGTTTGATTCAAACTTAATGACGGCTCAAAACACTTCCTGAGCTACTAATAGCTAGCAATTTCATGTGACAGTGGGGGTGAGGGGTAGGGTACTGCGCAGCGAGTAGGGTTTTTTTAAAATATCACTAAGTTTGAATCGACGCGCGTCCCGTTAGTAAATACGCAATTAAAAACATAAAGTATTTTTTGTCCTTGTGATTACACGGCTCCACTACTCGTACAGTTCAATTCAAACTTAATGGCGGCTTGGAACACTCGTATGAGTCGCTGCGCACCCCTAACCACCGCTGGCACAATTAATTTTACCCGACTGCCGAAGGAGGGTAATGTGTTTATCAGTCTATGTATGTATGTATATTTGTTCCTATGTGGTGTTTCAGAGACCAAACGCATTGGCCGATTTTGATGATTCGTACGTCAATCGATTCGTCTTAACCCTGCAAGTGTCACTAGCTACATTAAAATAGAGAAATGGGCTTTTGGACGCCATATTGTGGGGGCCCAATTGTTTTTTCTTCTAATCCCATCTTGTGTGGTATCAAAGAAAAGGGTTTTGTGAGGCAATTTCAAAAATATATAACACTTATATGTTTAAATGTACAAAATTCGAAAAAAAAAATAATTAAAAAGAGTTAAGGCGCCTCCCCGAGCAAAACGCCGTGCTAGTCGTTTTTGTGCAGTTTTTAAGAGCTATCTACTCTTTATTTAAAAAGAAATATTAATTAATAAAAATACATTAAATTTCTACATAATGTTGATTCTAAAATTGTAGTACACTTTTTTTTTAAAGAGGTTATGTTTCACTAATCTCCTTCCAACAAAACTTGAAATAATTATTGATAGCATGCATCTCCCTGTATAGTGTTCATTAATTATTTTTATACTGACACTAATGGATAGACAATTTGATAACGAACATTTTGTAAGTTTTATTTTTTTCAAAAGACCAATATTCGATTTTATAAAGATTTTATTCTAAAATCTGGGAGTATTCACTACCGTAATTCATGCGCCAACAGTGCCGCTAGGCCAATAGGAATGCTCATATCTCATGCTGATTTTTTGGTCAGGGTACGCCCTTAAATAAAAATACAAAAAATCCTAAGATCCGACTGCTTAAAAAGCGAACTAAAAAGACAAAAACAAGAAAAAAATCTTGCTGTGCAGACGGAGGATACATATTCGCGAGCTGGCTGACCAAAACCAGATTCACTCAGACTGCACAGCATGATTTTTTTCTTGTTTAGGTCTTTTTAGTTAGCTTTTTAAGCAGTCGGGTTTTTGTTTTTCACACCTACACTAAAACTATGCTCATCGCTCTTAGTACGTCACGAGTCGTCGTCTAGTTAACTTAAATTAAAGAAAATAGAATTATGCCGTCCTGTGTAGTGAAACCTTGTAAAAACAATAGCAAAGCACATAAAAAATCTCACGGAATCGCTTTTCATTTGCAAGTACTTAATTGCCATATGATTTAGTATCTACGCAAACTTCTAGATGGCGTTAAAAAACCACAGCCTCGGGCTATTAATGAGTCACTGGTGCTGCCGCCTGTTAAAAATATGGAGAAAGAAAAAATAGCCCGACGAATAGCCCGACTTAAGGAGGTGACATTTCTTTGTATGGGATTGGGTACTGTACCTATAAGGTTATATCACTAAACTCACTTTATTACCGCTACTCGCCAATAGATGGCGTTAGTGTACAATAGAATAGAATATAAAGTCTTTATTTCGGACGTAAAAATCCATAGGGTGTTAGTAACATAGAAACAAATTATTGCCTAGTGTTAGTAACATATAAAAAACTTATTACCTAGTGTTAGTAACAAAGAAAACTTATTACCTAGTGTTAGTAACAATCAACCTACTCACAAACTGTTGCATAATCGGAGAGCCGAAGCTCTCAGCTACAGTTTTCAGGATGCCGTTTTGACTGTCCCTCACTCTCCTCAGTAGCGACGCAGTTTTTTTACGAATAATCGCATAGAAACCATCTGTACGGGCTTGCGCAAACATCTCCGACGCGCTACAGTAACGGGGCAGTCTCAACAACATCCTGAAAGCATTGTTATATTGGACGCGCAGGACATCCAGCGATCTTTTAGTATAATTGACCCATAGACTGCCCGTGTACAGACTTTGGCAATAAGCCTTGAAAAGTGTTACTTTTACTAGGTCCGTACACCGCGCAAATCTACGGGACAACATATTGCTCCGGACCGCTAGAGCCCTACGCTCCCTCTCAATGTCCACATCGTCTCTGAGGTCGGCGGCAAGAAAATGCCCCAGTTATTTAAAAGTGGACACCCTATTAATTGGTGACCCGTTCATGAGCAACTCTGGTCCTTCTCCACGGCGTTTGCCACCGACCTCAAAGACCATGACATGTATTCACATTTTTTTACATTATATTTTAAGCCATGTGCGGCAGCGTAGGCTTCACACGTCTTAAGCAGCTCTCTGATTGCACCCGCCGACGGACCCAGCAGCACCATGTCATCTGCATAACTGATGTTGTTGATTCTAACACCATCAACACTGCATCCGACACGCATGCTGCTGAGTGCGACTATGAGGTTATCCACGTATAGGTTGAAGAGCCTGGGAGACGTCAGACCCCCCTGCCTCACCCCGCACTCCAACCTATACTGCTCTGAGACTGTATCATCCCATTTCACATGGTTGCTCTGATTACCATACCAATACTGAAACAGTCCACATATTTCCGCGGGTACACCCCTGTCTCCCATCTTTCTCCAGAGTACATCGTATGAGACAAGATCGAATGCCTTGGAGAGATCAAGGAAACAGGCGTACACCGGCGTCCCGCGATCTATATAATATTGAACAGTATGCTTGAGACTTAAAATAGCACTTTCAGTTGATAGTCCGGGGCGAAACCCAAACTGTGCATCATGAAGATGTATGTAATTACTTAAGAAAGAATCAAGCACACCGTCCAACACCTTTGCTATTATTGTCGCAAGAGAAATGGGACGATAGTTACTTCTGTCCGAGATGTCACCGGTCCTGTTCTTCACAATGGGAACCACGATGGTCTTCATTAAATTAGCAGGTAGGTACGCGTGACTTATACACATTGTGAAAAACATAGCCAAGACCCGCGGCAGATGGACACCCGCGTGCTTCAGGTGCTCAATGCTGAGCCCATCATGTCCCGGAGATTTGCCTCTGCTCATACTATTAATTATTGTACGTATTTGCTTCGCTGAGAAACGTATCAGAGGTTTCGCACCACGACAGCTGGGCCCACCATCATTCACCAAGGTCGAGGGACCGAGTGGGGATTGAACTTTGAAATGTTCCTTGAACATATTCGCAATTTCCCTCTTGTCACTCATCCCCTCCACACACGCAGCGAGGCCAGGTTTCGCATCCAACTTGCCAGTAGACTTCCAAAATTTGCCAAAATTTTTATTAGTACGGTGTTCTGCTAACCTACACATAACAATTTGTTCAGCGTTATTTTGACAAAATTTCAGGCGGCTTTTAAAGACTTTTCGCTTCTCATGCATTTCATCATAAACCGGGCCCGACGAGGGGCGATTGTACAGAACCCAGGTCTGAAAGCTACACCTGGCCTCGCTGTGTGCGTCCCTCACATACTCATTCCACCCACACACACGCCTACCCCGCCTCGGCCTCACCGCAGATGTCCTTTTAGATTGCCTAGCCGCCGCACATAGGGTTTCTACAATTTGCTCGTACAAACTATCCAGAACAACTCTATGCTCAGCCAACCCACATGATCCAACACTGCACCCTTCAAACTCATGGGGAAAATCAACGTCTCGCAATTTACTGGTACATAAATTATTATAATTTTGCGTTTCTGACTGAGTTCTTTCACCCCAAATAACAGAATTGCGGCCAGCACCCCCAGTCATTACTTTAGGCCTCACAACTTCTAAGTCGCAATCTAGATGTACCAGGCCCCTCAGAAAGTATTGCGAAAAAAAGTTTTTATATATGGGAGACTGGCCAGTTATAATGTTTTTCGAAAATATGATTATTTATAAGTAAAAATAAGTAAGTTCCAATTTCAAAATTTCCCTCCACATTTTTTGCGAGTTAATTCAAAGTATTGTGTCTCACTGAAATATGGATCTGCGCCGGGAACATTTTAGAGCTATGATTTTATACGATTTCAAGTGTCGCCTGAAACCGGATGAATCGTACGATAGACTTCAAATGGCATTCATGGATGAAGGCCCTTCCAAGGCAACCGTGTATCGTTGGTATAACGAATTCAAGCGCGGTCGACCAACTTTGGGGGATGACGAAAGAAGCGGTCGCCCTTTGACGGCTGTTACCGAAGAAAACGTGCTAGCAGTGAAAAATTTAATCCAAGACAATAGGCGAATTACATATCAGGAGATTCAACACATATTGAAGATTGGATCGGGAAGCGTTCACGAGATTCTACACAGCCATCTTCGCGTGAGGAGGATAGTATCACGCTGGGTGCCGCACAACCTCACCGATGCTCAGAAGCAGGCCCGGGTGGAATGGTGCCGTGATATGCTTAACAAATTTGAAGCAGGCTCGTCTCGGCGTGTTTACAACATCGTTACAGGTGATGAGTCCTGGATTTATCAATACGACCCAGAAACCAAGCGCCAGTCGACTGTTTGGGTGTTTCAAAATGAGCCAACGCCTACCAAAGTGAAGCGATCTAGAAGCGGGGGTAAGATTTTGATCGCTAGCTTTTTTAATTTGACTGGCCACTTGGTATCAATTCCCTTACGGGATCAAAGAAGCATTAATGCCGAATGGTATACTACCAAATGTTTGCCAGAAGTTTTCTCTGTTATAAGCAACAAGCGACCAAACACAGGGCTCTGCGGGCTACTGCTCCACCACGACAATGCACCTGCGCACACCGCACTCAAAACTAGGGACTTCCTGGACAGCACGCCAGTCAAACTCCTGGGTCACCCTCCTTACAGCCCTGATCTAGCACCGTGTGACTTCTTTTTATTCCCAAAAATAAAAAATCAGCTCAAAGGGATACAATTTTCGTCGCCGGAAGATGCGCTGGCTGCGTTCGAGCAGGCTGTAAACGAGGTGTCTGCGGCGGACTGGAAAAAGTGTTTTGAAAACTGGTTTAGGCGCATGAATCTTTGTATAGAGGCTGGTGGAAAGTACTTTGAAAAGATTTAATAAAAATATATGTACGTATAGAACAATTTTTTTTAGTTTCGCAAAACTTTCTGAGTGTCCCACGTATAGGTAGATGATCCGAAACGTAAACATCTTCAGAAACATCAACATTTGCAATTGTCTGCCAAGCTGACAGAGACACCACACAGTGATCTAACCATCTCCTACATACGTACACATCGCTTATAAAAGTGTAGGTATCACTATCAATCCCCCGTTTCACTACATCAGCACAAACCCAGGATTGGTCCGAACAAAAGTTCATTAACTCTTTATAAAACATTTCATGGGGGTGAGCGTTGAAATCACCTAATATAAATACATTCTCTATATCACAGCTTGCTATGGTAGCACTAATCTCACTTAATACATCTGTAAATGTTGCTAAGTTGTCTGGACAATTTGTAGGCATGTATACAGAAAAAACAATAATAGTACGACCCTTAGACGAGGCTGTGATGGCCACTAACCGAGGACTGCAACATTCAACAACAGAGACAGTCTCAAAAATGCCCTTCCTCCAGAGAATGGAAACCCCCCCATGAGGTCTTCCTCTCAACAAGCCCTCAGAAGTGTCCACAGCCGATTTACCCGTACATTCAAAGTCAGGGCTTATTGTTCCTAACATAGGAATGTCATGAGGAAGCAGCCAGGTCTCCTGTAGGGCCACCAAATCAGACCACTCACATATATCCTTTATATTATCTATGGATCGTTTAGCCGACTTACAATTGAAACTAGTAAGCTTAAGATATTTATTAATATTTTTTCTAACCATAAATTAAGACAATGAATTGACTTTAACTTTAGATTCCTGAGGTTTCGTTCGATACATAAAATGTACAAAACGCCTAAACACAATTCCATCAGGCCATACCTCGTTATTTAAGAACAAGTCCGCCTTGTGTCTGGAAACATATAATTTGTACGTATTATACTTTCTATTTGACTTCATATTAATCTTTTTTAATGTTACAGTTTCACTAGTCTTGTCTTTAATATAACTAATAATGTCATCTTCACTTGCTTCTGTACTAACGTTAGAAATCAGCAACGGCACTTTGATATCCGCAGCCCGAAACCTACCCCCCGGCGCAGTTATAGCCGTTCCCTTCCGACTATTCAAACTATTTTGTTTATAACGTTTTTTCTGCACTAACTTCCATTCAGAGTCCACAACATTACTATCACCTACCGTTTGTTCACTACTCACGTTAGTATCACGCAAACTCGCACACCGTACCGTCGCTGACGAAGGCCACATCTCACTCGATACCGATTCGCGTGATGTCACCGCGACCACAGTAGCTCGCCGTCCGCTAGTAGGGGACCGTGACATCTTCTCTTCGATCTCGCTCGCACTCGCCGTATCGGCCGTCCCCTCTCGCTCGTCTACGCACAAACTGTTGTCTGTCGCATTATTTTTTTCTTGCAAAACAGAGATACAGTTATTCACACTCTGATCCGGCGTTGATGACGCGTCCCTCGCCGGCCGGCCGTTGACCTTTGAATCAGCTGTTACTTGCGAATACTTAATCGGCACATATTGCAAGCCTATGGGGCCACTATCTAATGTAATACTGTTTTGCAAACATGCTCCTCTTCTCTTGTTTACATTCATTTCCATCGAGTAATTATCAATTAACGATGCATGCTTCATATTTTCAACTTCTAGCTTAAATAGATCGAATTGTGCCATTGTGACAGTATTTTCTTCTAAAACACTAACCTTATTTTGCAACTTAAGTATGTCCTTTAACAATCTGGTGACATCCACATGATCAAAAGAGACTGGGGGTAGTTTGTGCAACTCCTTTGCCACAAATATCGGAAAAAGCTCGGGATTTGTTCCTTTCAGCAAACAAATCATATCATCTAGGTCCCGAGACAATTTCTTCTTGCCATCCTTTCGTCGCACAGGCATCTTCTTCCGGCTAGGTACCGACTCAAACAGCAGAGTCTTGGCTTTCACTATTTCTGCCGCCGTGAATGACGAAGTACACAGCTGATGCACACTTTCTTCATCCATAAAGTCGATAACATTTCGTAAGAACGCCAATAGTTCGTTAATGACGACATTACAATTATTACACTTCACAGTATTTAACGACATTGTTCACTACATTGAGTCACCGTTCACAGCGGCCCTGTCAACGCGTTCACGTTCGCGCTCAGTCGCATGCGCAACAAGACTGACAATGGCTTCGGCGAATTTTTTATATTTTTGGGGTATTTGTTTTTTAGGTTATGTTTTGTAGAATTTTCACAAAATCACTGTACAGAGTTTTTCTAGTCAAGTAGTTTTATGATGCGCAAAGTTGCCTTAACTTCCCTATTTTCACTGTCTAGTCAAGAAAGTCACTGGGTAGGTAAATTTTTGCGAGCTCTGTTTAGTAGACTAATGTTGCTTTTTTAACTTTGTTCTTATAAAATGCACACTAAAGATCTTTTTTGACAGTAGTTTCGCTGTAACTTCGCGTTTTTTATATTTAATTTCGCTAGAAAAACACAGAACCGATGTTGACAGTTACTCAGTAGCGCCCTCTCTCCAGAAATGGCAATATGCCTAGTCAAATTACTCCAAATGAAATTCTGCCATCTTCATAGTATGCAAAGTGAAATTGTACCAAATAATCGTCACTATAAATAAACGTTATGCTAAACGAAATTATGCAAAATAAAATTTTGCCAACTTAAAAGTATGCCATCTTAAATTCGGGCATATTAAATTATATTAAGTAATTTTTATGCCTTTAAAATAAGATTTCGTTAAGAGAAGATTATGCCAAGTGAGTTATGCCAAATAAATTTCGGAGCATCAAGATTCTGCCAGATAGAGGAAACCCCCTCAGTATAGAGAAGGAGGGCTCTATATGATGATCTCCTTCTTCAAAAAGCGTATACACAGGAAGTGGACCTGGCAGAGCCCCGATGGTGCTACAAAAAATGAGATCGACTTCATCATGTCCCCCAAGAAGCAAATGTTCAATGATGTCTCTGCGCTCTGTGATCAATTCGGTAAAAACCGGGCGCGATCACCGCATGGTAAGAGGCACATTGCTAATGTAAATACGATAATTATGTAAATACTTGTTCGAAAAAGTGACACTTAAGAAATTTTAAAGTCGCAACGTCATTAACTAATATTATTTACAGAGCCCGAATTATGTACGTGAAGCGTAATCTCTGGAACCACTACAACTATTAGAAAAAAACTTTTACCATTTGAAAGGTACATATACGGCTATAAATTATTTTAAACCAAGCCGGGGCGGGACACTAGTACTAGATACAACACATATCTACGTGTTGGAACGACGGGCGGCACGACCTATTTGCACCAGACCGGAACAAATTTGTTGGACCCAATGGAATTAGAAGCATCTCTGCGTCCATTCCCGAGCTACACATTCTGTGTGTAACTTACTTGCGTATTTGGCTCTCAAAGTGTACCCAATATCCGAGCGATGGTTTAACGCTCGGTTTAGAAAGAAACAGACACATATAACTAACAAAGGGGTTAGGTACCTACCTCACGCGAATGAAATTTGCTCGAATTATATAAAATCATAAGTTAACTCGCTTTTACATTTTTTTTTATTGCTACAAATACAGTCTTGTGTACAGTTTCACTTAAATATATTGTACCATTAAACCTGGATAGGTTTGTGTTGGTACTCACATTCGCCTTATTTATTCATGATATGCTTAATATTAGCTAACTTTTCACTCATCCCAAAAACCTACCAATCGCGCAATTGTTTAAGCCGGAAACATCTATCAGCTAAGGAAAAAAGTGTAATTGCGGGTGTGATTGTGGGTATGCGAGTATTTTGTTTGTGACGTTTCGTCCGAGCTGTGTACCATTGGGTCACTCATTAGAAAACCGGTTCTAAGCAGAATATACAGGTTGATCTATTTTTACTGGGTTTTTTTTTATTTGATAGATTACACTCACATTCTCATGGATTTATTGCGATGCAATTCGACCAATTTGCACTTGAAATTTTATTAGGAAATACGTGCTGAATCACCTATCGACACAATTTAAGTTGCGTTGCTTCATCAGGATGGTTCATAAAGGTACTCTACACCTATCTGCATGTGTGCAACACTGATTTTAACACTGTGACATCAACAGAACTGCAATCCCGTTGGTAAAAAGTAAAAATTGAAAATTTAAAAAGCCCCCGACACATTTTTCACGCTAAATATTTGATCACGCGTCGATCGACAATCTATTTGTCACATCAAGGCTGGCCGATATATGCAAACCATCGGGCAGTCATCGGGATGTATTCCCTTAGGTTAGGACATCGTGTGTGGGCATTGATCGTCATTGATTCTACGACGTCTTAGCTCTACGGCTGTCAGTACTCAACTGCCATATTCTGCTGTCCCCACTACGTAAGCGGTTAGAAAAAGCGCGCCAATGCGTAGTTGTTCTTGCTTTTCCGCCAGATGGCGTACTTGCGATTTGTTTAATCGTCCGTACTATTGACTAAACCCGACATATTGAATACGTAATTATGGCACGACATCTTGCGAAAACACCCCGATTCAAACAGTAAAACGCCTATATCTTTTGAACAGCTGAACCGATTTTCATCAAACATAGCTAAGAACACTTGCGATAAAGTCGCCTTTCAAACAAAAATAAAAACGGCATCACAATCGGTTCACCTGTTTGAGAGCTATGATGCCACAGACAGATACACAAATAAAAATATATTATACACAACTGCATAAGCACACAGGTACACAACCATCTTTTTCCTTCGGGGGTTAAAAAGCAGCAGAATTTTTGTAAGGCTTAATTCACACGGCATTGTCCTGCACGTTTTTTTGCAGTATACGTCTTAACGTATAAATAGTGACCATACAACGTACATAGATCCATTCACATGTCGATTGTACTGCAAAACAATGTGTACCGCTTATACGTTTAAACGCATACTCAACGGACTTGACAAGCAAATCGAATGAACTTTGACGTATTCGGTTCGCAGTGGCATATGGTATAGCTTTGTCTCCTTCACACGACACGATGTCATACGTTTTTTTATCGAATAGCAACCGAAGAAGTGTTTAGTACCTGAGCGTCTTTTGGAGGGGTGCCACGTATTTTATGTTTGATTAGGTTTGATATTCAAAATGGTTGAGGAATCTTCTATAGATAACGAACTATTAATTTCTTTAGTGGAACTTAATCCCGTTTTATGGGATAAAACTTTGGAACTTTATAAAAATCGCGTCGCAACTCAAGTGGCTTGGAAGGGAATCATGGTAATAATTGATCGTTTCTAAGATTTTCGAATAATTTTTGAAATGTGATCGTACGCACAATTGATTACTATAGGATGTACCCAAAACCTTCTGTTTTGTCGGCGGCGAGACCGTTGGCGCCTTCGATACCAATATAAAAGTACAACCAAGCGTTGATCCATCAGTGACGTCTACTTACTGTGACAACTGTGTGGAAACTGCGGCTATTCGTTTTTACACGAATGAAAATTTACCATATGAACACCCGGTTGACTATACGTTAAAAAAACGATTACAAAAAAACGTGCAGGATAATGCCGTGTGAACGCAGTTGTTAGTTTGCATTTGTACGTACATAATTACACGGTTCACGCTTTCTTACATTTTAATTAAGCCTAGAGACTTGTTTATTTACTTTTATTTCGTGAACCAGGGTGTTTTTTCGACGCCAAAAAGTATTTAAGGTTTTTTTTTTAATTAAAATCAAAAAGAGGTAACTGTGGTTTGTTAGCTGCGTAAACGTTGGTTAGGTACATAGAGATATAAACATTTATGGTTAGGTACCTACTACGAAAACTTCAATTATGAAAAAAATATTATTAATAAATGAATATTTGGAGCAAATATATTTGGTTAAATTAGGTAGGTACCGGTTAGTTCTGAACCAATTACTAACTTTTGGCTAAGTAAAAGCAACACGGGTCCATCGAAAAAGGTTTAACTATGCTTGCCGCGGCCGGTCCGTGGATGGGTGACCATCTGTTTTATTGAAAAAATTTCGTGCAAAGGAAAACACGCCTTTGGTCTTGGCTGTCATTTGATATTTGACAGTGGAGTCGTGACGGGTGATCAGAAGCCGGAATGTTTTACAACTAGTCACACCAACGGATAGCGTATGATCTACCCCCTAGCTGGGTCATGGAGCTCAGACAGTCCAGACCGACCGCGTAAGTGTCTCGGCCAAAGCAAGTTGAATTTCAGCGAGTGGTTTTAGCCAGTTTGAATGTTTTCAAGCTCGACATCAAGGAGACCTCCTTGATGGACATGATGGATAGACAGAACGATCAAGAAGAATAAGATAATCGCAGGAGTATACAACCATCATCATTATTGGATGTCGATCCACACGTAATAAAGGCTGCTTATATTAACTAATATTATGGATCTACTGGAACCCATAATACAGGGAATCCTAGTGTGGGGTCAAAGGCTTCTATTCTATGTAATGAATAATTGGTTAAATATTGTACTGTGTAAAAATAAACATAATAAAGATTTTACTTATTTTATTTAGAGTCCCGTGCCTGTCTCATAATAATTTATAGAATATAACTCACAATTTATAGATTGTTTAAGATTCTCGAAATGTTTCATAATCTATTTTTTTTTTAAATTATCCCGTACGTCTGAACTACGTACAAAATTCCGCTCGTTCCTCTAAAATCCCCTAGACCAGTCCCTCAGGGGACTACACACACACAGCACTCAATGATCCACTATGATGGCCTAGGGGATAATATAACATTATATTTTTTATTGCATTGCAACCTATTTATAATGATGTGCGTGTGGATTGAGTGCTCCTTTTTAAAAGTTTATTATATTTTACGAAATCAAGGAAGAATTTAGGAAATAGTTGTGAAAACTTCAAGGTGAAGATAAAACATATTAATAATTATGGAATTATAGTTCTAAACCAGCAAACTGCAAAACTATATGAAGTATTACGAAATGACTCAGTTACTGCGAAAAATTTCATATTATAAAGAAAGAGCAATTCGGTTTCCAAAAAGGAAAGTCAACAAATTTAGCTATCTTTTCACTCTTGAAAGCAGTACTAACTAATATTAACAATAATCAACTAACAACGGGCTTATTTTTAGATTTATCTAAAGCGTTCGACCTGGTCTCGCATAACATGCTTTTTCAGAAATTAGAGTCTATAGGAATTAGAGGACCACCACTGCAGTGGATATCGTCATACATATCTGGCAGACAGCAATGTGTTACTATCGCTCATATTAATGCCAATAAGGATATGGTTTCATACCGCTCTGAATTCAAAAACACCAAACGCGGCGTTCCTCAGGGCAGTATATTGGGCCCAATTTTGTTCCTTCTTTATGTGAATGACATTGTTAACGTGACTAATCATAAATGCTTTCTGTTTGCTGATGACATTTCAATAATCGTTTCTACCACAAAAAAATGTAAAACAACAACTGATCACGAAATAGATATTAATAATACAATAGAAAATCTTATAAATTGGCTTAATAATAATGATTTATCTATTAACCTCAATAAATCAGTATATGTACAATTTAACAAATCTTATAATAACAAATTAAATTTTAAAATGAATATATCAAAACTTCAAGAAGTAGCACAAACTAAGTTTTTGGGAACGATCATTGATGAACATTCTGACTGGAAAGCTCAAATCGATAGTGTATGTAATAAAATCAATAAATTCGTTTACGCTCTTAGACGGATTAAAAATGTCACAAGTATTAAAACAGCTGTAATGTCCTATCGTGCATATGTGGAGTCCTTGCTGCGATATGGACTAATTGTATGGGGAAATAGTACCGACCATAACAGAGCATTTATCGCTCAAAAGAAATGTGTTCGAGCTATTCAGGGCATTCCACCGGACGAATCTTGTCGACCAATATTTAAAAAACTCGGTTTGCTACCACTACCCTCACTATATCTATATGAAACATGTATGTTTGTACGGAAATACAAAGAGCTTTTCAGAACAGCAGCAGATGTATGTTCTAGGAATCGGCGTGACAAATTTAGACTTGTTTTAGATGAAACCCCTCGATTAACAAAATATAGTAAAAGCTGTTTAGCTATGGCTGTACAAATATATAATAAATTACCATGTAAACTTAAAATACTTAATAGCAGACTGTTTAAAGTTCATTTGTTTAAGTGGCTGAATGATTATAATTTTTATAGCATTAAGGAATATTTTGAACACAAGTTGTGTTAATCATTTTGCATGCTTTAGTCTTAAGCAAAACCTGTATGATCTCACCCTTAACTCATGTAACACCTTTATATACCATGTTTTATGCAATAAAATAAATAAATAAATGAAAACAATTTTAGAAGATAGACCATCTGCAGTCAGTTTTCGGCAAACGTCACAGAACTAAAAATTTTGCGGCAAACTGGCATTCCCATCTGAATAAAAAATTTGGCCGTAAACTAACGCTGCGCTGGTCGATGTTTTGAATGCGTTAAAAAAAGAGCGATTATTTACATAGATAAAAGTATATACAGTGTATAAAATACTTAAATAACTTAATAAACTACAAACATATACACTTAAACCAAAACCAAAAAATATACTTAACTAAAATATGGCGTCGAAAAACTCCTCCACATCGTTGTCCACTGGTAATGTGCCCAAAAGATTGGCAGCATTGCCACGTTGTATGGCAATGCTTATTCTCTGACCCAGTTAAAAGCCAGCCCTTGGGTCACGCGAAGTGTCAACTAGGCGTTTGGAAAGATCTTTAAACAAATTGTGAGCACTCGGACCCCACCAACCAAGAGTTTCAACCCCAAACGGCTCGAAAATATAACTACCGATGAGGTTATTATATTTCCGCCGCTTGAGGTTCCCTGCAGCCGCAGCGGCAGCGCCAGCACAGCACGACGAGCTAGGAAGATGGGATAGCGCAAGAGTATCGACACAAGTAGCGTCCCACACTAAAGGCCTACCCATCTTCCATGGAAACAAAGACATCCCGTCTGGTCTTTTGCCATCGTCGCGTGCCAGGCCATGGGGTCGGATGATGTCGTTTAAGTTTCCGTGACGCGCTATGCAACCCGCACTTCGGCTGCATGAAAGACCGTGGTGACCGAGGCTGTTGACAACTTCACCACAGTGACAACGATGAGGAGTACAACAGGGAGCGCCAAGACGTAGGGAAGCAGCGAGGCGGAAAGTAGTGTCGTCAAACAAGGTGCCTATGTTCGACGACGGTAGTGCGTGAAGCCAGAGGCCTGACTCCCACTCAGCCACAGCCAGCAGGCGAGCGCGCTCGGCAGAAGTGGCAGAAGTGGCAATTTGGTGCTCCTGAACTGCTCTGCAGAGCGGCTCATCCCACCGTTATCTCATTGCAGTTTTTTGGTTTATTTAGTAAAATTACAAACATAAGTTTTTTAAGTATTTCTTTTTCTTTTTTTGATATTTTGCGTTTATAACGTTAAATATACTAACGTATTTCTTAAACGTTGAAAAAATCGAATGCCTTAGGTGAGACTCGAACCCACGTCTTTGACTATCTAGGTAAACGCGATTCCAACTACGCCGCCGCAGCGCTGCAATGGTCGAACCTACGAAATTCTTCAACGCCTTAGGTACTTTTTTTTCAACATCTTACTTATTTCAGAAAAGTTAATTTACGTCATCGTCACGTCATATAATTAAAGATCTGTCTACAGAGGGTATCCCCTATATGTTGGCTTTTTTATTTAGAAGGGTCTATAAAAGAATAGCACTCATTAGTACTTAGAGAATCCCCAGCATAGGGGATCTTAGTGGAACATTGTTGTATGGAGTTTCTTGTGCGTTCTTCTCCATAACAAGCTACTTTTCTGAATGCACGGTAGAATCAAATTGATTACTTGTAAATTTTATTTTTTAATTGTTTGACGTTCAAAAGTGCCGCTTATTGGCCTAGTTGAAATAAATATATTTGACTTGACTTGTGTAATCTCCCAGAGGACTGATCTAGGGATTTTAATGGAACGAGAACAAAACTTGGTTTCTCTCTTTATAATATTAGTATAGATAATGAAGTAAAAACATTTCAATAAAAAAAAATACCGACTTCCGTTAAATAAAACACTTCAAAGCGAAAAATATCTCTCTTTATCGAAGTCGGTGTCTTTGTTACCTATTGTTTTCCGTTTTTCGACACCGGCTTGTAGTGTTTTGTTTGCTCAACACGTTGAAGGAAAACATCGTGAGGAAACCGGTTTGTCCCAGAACCAAAAATTCGAAGACATGTGACATTCACCAACAGGCACCGGGCCCACGTGGTGGGTTACGGCCCATTTCCTCCTACAAAGAGGAGGCCTGTGTCCCAGCAATGGGAACATTAAAAGGCTGATGATGATGATGAGTGTTTTATTTAACTCTTTTTAGCCAAAGTCAATCTTATGACGATTCCAATAAGCCCAAACACGACTAGGATACTTTGTTTTATTTCGGAGTTCATCATTAGATCAGTTCGGTACCATTTTCATCAGTAGGTACCATTTCATCATCATCATCATCAGCCTATAGCAGTCCACTGCTGGACATAGGCCTCTCCAATTGCACGCCATTTGCTTCGATCTTCGGCAACTCTCATCCAGCTGCTACCAGCCACCCTGCGAAGATCGTCACTCCACCTAGCCTGAGGGCGTCCCACCTTACGTTTACCAGTTCGCGGTCTCCACTCAAGAACAAGAACACGTCTACTCCAACGGCCATCGGTTCTATGGCTTATATGGCCGGCCCATTGCCACTTCAGCTTGCTTATTCTGTGAGCTATGTCGACAACTTTGGTTTTCTGTCGGATCACCTCGTTTCGGATTCGATCCCTTAGAGAGACTCCGATCATAGCCCTTTCCATAGCTCGCTGAGCGACTTTAAATTGATGCACCAGCCGTATCGTGAGTGTCCACGTCTCGACCCCGTAGGTCATAACAGGTAGGACGCACTGGTTGAAGACTTTGGTCTTCAAGCTCTGTGGAATACGTGAAGAGAAGACTTGACGTAGTTTTCCAAACGCCGCCCAGCCCAGCTGTATCCTTCTATTAGCCTCCTTCTCAAAGTTGTTCTTACCAAACTGCAGAGTTTGCCCGAGGTAAACGTATTCTTGAACAACTTTGAGAGCACCGCCATTGACCACAATCGATCCCGGAGTGATGTGTGTATTGAACATAACCTGGGTTTTGTCCAAGTTCATCCGGAGACCGATGCGTGCAGAAGAACCAGCTAGGCCGTCCAGCATCAACTGCAAGTCATGCAGCGACTCTGCCATTATGACGATGTCATCCGCAAATCGCATGTGTGAGATGTATTTGCCGTTTATATTAATGCCGCGTCCTTCCCAGTCCAGCGTCTTAAACATATCTTCCACCGCGTTGCTAAACAATTTCGGGGAAATAACGTCCCCTTGTCTAACCCCTCGACGCAGTGAGATATGCTTAGTTTGCCGGTCCTGACTTTGGACGGTCATTGTAGCGTTTGCATAAAGACATCTCAGCACTTGGATGTATCGCCAGTCCACTTGGCATCGCTGCATAGATTCCAAAACAGACCAGGTTTCGATAGAGTCAAAAGCCTTCTCATAGTCCACAAAAGCAAAACACAGGGGCCAATTATATTCTTCGGACTTCTGTATGATTTGCCGCAATGTGTGGATGTGGTCTATGGTGCTGTATCCTCCTCGGAACCCGGCCTGTTCCGGTGGTTGAAACTCGTCAAGTCTTCGCGCCAGACGATTCGTGACGACTCTCGAAAACAGCTTATATACATGGCTAAGAAGCGAAATGGGTCTGTAATTCTTCATATCAAATCAAATCAAATCATATTTATTTGTTCACATAGGTAATAAAATACAGATGTTGCGTTTAAAATGAAAATAGAGCGCTATGTCATGCCAAGAGGCGTACAAATATTAGGTGTATCTACCTGGAGATTAACAAATCAAATGTCTAGAGAAAAAATAAGAGAAAAACATTATCGTAAGATCATGCGTATTAAATTAGCAGAACCAATAATTAAATTAACAATAAAAAGTCAGAGAGTAAAAAGAAACAAAACCAAGTAAGAACGTAAATCAAAATACTTAGAACTAAAACAAAATCTTTGTTTTCAGAGCAACGCAATTGTTTATTTGAAACTTCAATTCAATTCCTTATAAATTTGGAGATATTGTCTTATATACATATAAGTAAATGGTACCTGTGTGGGATGTAAGGGGGTACATTCAGGATCTAAGTGCCCCAAGTCAACCTCACCTGCTCGCGGTGCATCCTGCTAAATAACAAACGAGGCTCTGACGAAAACCGACAAATGGCGGTATAACCATTTTAACGAATCTTCGCAGCTAAGTGGTACAGACTGGTGATGGGCAGCAGCGTCACCAGTGCGAAAAGCTGCGATCTGCGATCGCCAACCCGCATGCCCAGCGTGGCGATTATGGGCAAACCCTCCAATTATGACAAGTCGAAATCAACCACGGCCCCCAGTTTCCGGCCGCCCTGCTGTTATACCTGATTATGGCGGCGGTCACGGAGACGGCAGGGCATTCGGGGGTGCGAAGAATCACCGGGTAACGGATGGCCGCCAAACTCAACTGACCTTGGCGACGTATAATGGACGCACGTAACGGCTTGATGAGCACCTCGTGCAGCTAGAAGAAGAACTCGAGAGCATAAGGTGGCACGTTCTAGGGTTGAGTGAGGTCCGACGAGAGGGGGAGGATACAATAACCCTCAGATCAGGCCACCTAATGTACTTCCGAGAGGGAGACCAGCTATCCCAAGGCGGCGTCGGATTCCTGGTAAACAGATCCATCTGTGACAACGTTGTGGAAGTCTCCAGTGTCTCGAACAGGGTAGCGTACCTCATAATTAAGTTAACCGAGAGGTATAGCCTCAAGGTTGTACAGGTTTACGCACCGACCTCGGCACACTCGGACGACGAGGTGGAGGAAATGTTAATGTTAAACTTAGATCCTGAATGTACCCCCTTACATCCCACACAGGTACCATTTACTTATATGTATATAAGACAATATCTCCAAATTTATAAGGAATTGAATTGAAGTTTCAAATAAACAATTGCGTTGCTCTGAAAACAAAGATTTTATTTTAGTTCTTACAAAACACTATAATTATTACACGTTAAACTTAAATCACACTATCCTACCTGAAAACAAAGAAACGACATTTAAAGTCTATTGATTAAATAAACAATTCCTTTTTAAGCTTTTTACAATAACGTATTAGATAAAATATTGAATACGGTGACTTCTGTCAACAAATAAAATAAACTGCTTTGCCAACCACGTTGGCTGTTAGCGCCATCTATTCAATAACTACATAAGTACATGGCCACTGTTTTACCTGCAGATAGGCGTGTACAAATTAAAGAAACACTGGTTTCTTTACATGTATTTGCTTGATCATTGTCGGTTGACTATTCGAGATATCTTACCCGTGACATACTTAGTATTATGGAGTTCCAGTGGCCATCTGTGGTCTTCTTCATCAGTTCCACTTCACCAAATGATACTTTCTGTGTGCATAGCTTGCATTGTTGATGAAAATACCAAAATCACTATATGTATGCCTACAATATTTGAAGAGTTCCCTCGATTTATCCAGGATCCCATCACCAGATCCTGATCTGTGAACAGGCTTCTTCTGGGTAAGCTCACTCCATCGTCGACTTTGTCTCTGTCACCTCTGAACTAGACTAGAGTCAAGAGCAAACACATCACAAAAAAAAAGAAGAATTTTTCAAATCGGTCCAGCCGTCTTTGATTAATCGGGGAACATACTGTAGCGTGATCGCTACAAGACGCTTTGCTTTAGCCTCTTTTTAATTTGTCAAAGCAGGCCGGTTATAAATTTTCAAATTTTTATATTTCGTTTGTCAGGAAAACAGAAGACAACTTTTTTAGTTCTGGCAGAAAAGGATTTTTATAAAAAATGTTTGGCTCTGTAATCCTCTACACATACGTACATCTTGAATCAAAACTGATATCAGTTGGGCCGACTTCGGGTCTTTACACCCGGGACAGAACGAATGTCCCCTGGAGTACCCGCAGCCTTCGGGATTCCAAACATCTTTCAACGGGTTCTGTACATATTTTATTAAAACATCCTGAATGTTTGGAGAGGAACTACCGAAGGCGGTTTTGTTCATCCAGCGTGGATTCCAGACGAATGGCTGTTATCGTATATTTAATTTTATTGTTTTGTTAACGTAGCTTACATTTTGTTTCCGTAGTTAAAAACTTTTCTTACCTTACTTATATCACGTTATGGTATCGTACTTGTATGCTTAAGCCATCATTAAACCGGTTGCAATTGCGTTGAAGATTAGGCACGTGAATTCTGCATTTAACTTTAAACCTTCTCTAAATTCCACTTTTAAGTTTTATGTATATTTAATATTTAAAATAATTAATACGATATTGACTATTGTGGTTCTTCCTGTTTTAAAAAAATATGTGTTTTACCTTTTAATTTTTTTTTATATTTTCGGTGTATTTATTTTTAATTCATAATTATACGTTATCGTTGCGTTTAAAAACTTTATTTTTATTTAATAACGCTACAATACATAAAAAAGAAGATTCCGACGAATTGAGAATCTTCTTATTTTTATGAAGTCCGTTAAAAATTATTCGTTTGTTTGTAATGGTTAACCTTTGAAAGATCTGATCGGATTTCGGAATTCTTTCAATCGTAGCATGTAAAAGCCTCTTTGCACAGAACACTATATAATACTGGTAGCTCAAAGGTAGGTGTGGTGTATGCCAAGTAGTTGTGTCTAATCCTAAATAACTCTCTTTACGTTTTTCATACATATTATATACTAGCTGTGCCCGCGGCTTCGCTCCCGTCATCTGTCTGCCAACCCTACCCTACTTACCTACCTACTATTTTTGTTTCTATAGACATCATTCTTTCACGGAGAATCTTAACACCGCTATTCAGAAAATGACTTCAAATGCACAACGCCATCTATCGAATATCGAGTTCAACTGTCCGAGTATCTGAATTGCGTGTGTTGTGATAATTTTACTTCTTGAACAATTTAAATTCATATAACTTTTGATAGAGTGAACCGATTGCGCCGAAACAAAAACTAAGTAATTTTTCAAGTTACGCACAATATTTATGTATAAAATTTATTTACATTGGTTTCGTACATTTCACGTGATGCGTGCACAAATTAACAGATAAACAGACAAAAAATCCAAAAATGCCGGCAATAGGTTTTGTTGGTTATCCTTTAACACCCTGGCTATTTTTTTTTAAATATTTTCGATGTACAAAAATTACTTTTCTACAGATTTATTATATGTATTGATTGATTGCATTCATACATATTTTTCCTTATAAAAGTCTTTCACTGGAAAAGGTAAAAAATTATACTTTTAATCCCGATACATTTATGTAATGGATCCAGATGTGAGCCACTAGAGCGAAGCCGCGTGTACAAGCTAGTGTAAAATAAAATAAACCTGATATCCAGCAGCATCAGTTAGGCAGAAAGTCAACTGCAGAATAGTTGATGACAGCCTAGGCAGATATTTCCAATTGAAGGTTGAGTTATTCAACGGTACACGTAACATTACGCCTGTACTTTTCGAAGGGTTGGGCAGAAATGTTTCTATATATAGTACGCTCAGATCAAATAAAAAAAGGTAGATAGCGCACTTAGAACAGAAAAATGTAACCACTTTTTGAACTATGTGTGAGTCACTGCGGTGTTGCCACTTTTTAAAAAAAGTCCCTCAACTTATTTAAATGGGTTTAAATATTAATATCATAATTATGGGTAAGTACTTATTATGCGAATGTGAAAGGAAATCTGTCTCTTTGTTTTTAATAAACGTGTGCAGTCGCCCCTGTCGTTGACATGTGTCGCTCGTGTGTAAGAGCACCGAGCAGCTCAGAAAAAGTTATTTTACTTAAACATACAACAAAGATTATGTGAAACAGGTTTATTACAAAAATATCACAAATACAACCATTCCATGGAATTAAAAATATACTTTTTCAGATGAAATGTATAAGTATTTAAGTAAGTACAAAATAGAGCATTAACTTATAACAGAATGCTAACAAGCTTAGTGAACTTTAAAAACCGGCCAAGTGCGAGTCGGACTCGCGCACGAAGGGTTATTTATTTATATATGCTTTATTGTAGGTACACCAAGTTAAAACAAAGAAAAGGAAACTTAAAACTAAAATACATACAACGGGCGGCCTTATCGCATACCGTGATCTCCGCACCATTATCGCAAAAAAAGGCCAAAAAATCACGTTTGTTGTATAGTATTTGTTGTTATAGCGGCAACAGAAATACATCATCTGTGAAAATTTCAACTGTCTAGCTATCACGGTTCATGAGATACAGCCTGGTGACAGACGGACAGACAGACAGACAGACGGGTCGCGGAGTCTCAGTAATAGGGTCCCGTTTTTACCCTTTGGGTACGGAACCCTAAAAAAGATTGAAACAAGGTGACCTATTTCTGACATGCAGTCGGATGTCAGAAATAGGTTGTAATTTTTGTGTATTCTTAACATAATGAAAATTATTATTTTTTAACCACAATAGACGACGATGGCTGCCATTATGGTTCATTTCGGCTTAGTCTTATAGCATTTACCCATTCGTTTCTTATTAAAGTTTTCGGTGGAAACCTAAAACCATAATGTTTGATAGCAAAATAGAAGGTACTCATGAATTTAAACAAAAATAAATTAGTTAAGAACTAAGTGTTAACCTTGACTTTGATTTATGTAACATACATAAAATCATGTGATTTAATAGAAAATAAACATTAATTAGATCAACTCTCTACTCAATTACTTTTCTTTGACTTTGCCTACAATTTAATTACCCACATTTTGGGTAATTAGAAATAAGAATTACTGGCAACACTCTCCCATTATGTCAATTTCGGGAAAATAACATTATCTGTTCCGAATAACCTCAAAATTATGTTGGAAAACCAAAAAACAAACAGTTTTGTGTGTAATTACGTGGGAAACGATACTCCTAAAGACTTTTTGTTCAATATAGTGTTGTTTTTGCACCACTTGACAACACAGGACGGCATTTTTTAGGCAATGTTATTGCACGACGGTCCGTGAGATACTAACAAAAATCAGCGTGGTTTTATTGCTTGTGTGTGCGTGAGCGCGTGTGTTTATTGAATCGGCTGGGTTTTGTTGGCTTCACCTAAACTATAGGCCGTGCGCTATCTACCTTTTTTTATTTGATCTGAGATAGTACGCCTAAAACTTGCCAGTTTCGTTTTGTTACTTCAGGGGGGTAACAAAACGAAACATGAGGTTAGCTCTTAGAGCGGTATCAATTTGAGATCGAATAAGGGACAGATTTATATGACTTGTATATGTCGGGTTTAGTCAATAGTACGGACGTCAAAACAAATCACAAGCAAGCCCCTAGCGGCAGTCAATAGCAACTACGCATTGGCGCGCTTTTATAAGCACTTGCGAGGTGCGGAATATGGCAGTTGAGTACTAACAGCCGTAGAGCTAAGACGTCGTAGAATCAGTGTCGATCCGTAATATTAGTAAGCAAGAATGTAACTTGTGTCTATTTGAAAATACACAGTGTATCGAATAACTTATGTGATTTCATTTGCACGATTGACCCACCTACCTGCCCACACACGATGTGTCTTAACCTAAGGGAATACATCCTGTCTTCCCGATGGTTTGCATCTATCGGCCAGCCTTGATGCGACATCAGAATTGGGATTCGGTCGTGCTAATGAGATCACACGTAAAAACAAAGCTAGTGAAAATGTCGGTTACATTCTTGCAAAAAAAAATCGTGGTGTCAGTTGCGACTACCCTCGGAAACTGGAATAATGAAAAAAACCAGTTCGGAGCGGAGCAGCAAGGACGTTAGCAACAACCAAGGAGCTGGACAGGTCAAGGAGGAGCTTGTGGACGTGTGGAAAGATCCATACACACTGATCTTTATGCCAATCTGGTGAGTCGTTTTCATTTTGTTTATGACTATGGCCAAGAGTAATCATTATTCAAATTTCTGATTTTGTGTACGGTATGGCGGTCAGTGGATCGTCGGGGACGCCCGTGTCAGTTCATAATTTCATTTTAGTTACAATCAATAGTCAAGTTTTGGTGTTATTGAAGAGTTATTGTTCTACTATCACTGACAATAACCCTTGGCTGGCCTTGGCTGACTATCATTGTTTAGAACGATATGGTGACAGTGACGTACCTACCTTACATTTCAGTCTGGAAATTATAATAATTCCAAATGAAATATTTTGATTAGTTTTCTAGTGTGATAGTTTTATGTAGTGAGAATTAACTAAGTTTGAGAAGAAGCATGGTATTCTTCTTTTCTGGTCGTCGGAGGGCCAGACTGTCTAAAAGGTGTCTAAAACCCTGCCAGGCCTAGAAATTGCGACTTAAAGTGCTATGGCATTCATTGGATTCTATAAAGCCCACATATCTACCTACCTGGGCACATGGGACACTGTAATGTGTGGTTCATGTCCACAATAACCCATTATGCTGAGCCGGTTTAGTTTACTGCACCGGTTAATTTCCATCAAAGCTGTGTATAGTTAAGATAACTGTGAACATATACTCTCGTAATGTTTTTCACGTTTCAGATACCATATTACGTCGAAGTGGAGCATCTGCTGCAGGCTAGCGGTTCAAATGCTGAAAGCGAAGGTCGACTGTCAACATCTGAGAGGTTGAGACCGAAGGCAGGCTAGCAGTTCGAAGGTGAACTTTACGAGCGCGCGCAAGTTTGGAATGGAATACTCGGTGAGTCGCTTCCATGTTATTTCGATAGTGTTGTCGAAGGTTCTCTAGTGAAGAGATGCTATTTCGAGTTTTAGGAGTGTTCATGTTTGACCACTAAATCAGTCGCACCGTATATCTAGCACTATCACTAGGTAATTAAGACACGCTTAGTAAAAAGCAAGTAGTTAATTTGTTTCCTATTGGCGGTAGTTTCGACATTTGGTTCAGTACGAACTTTAGGATTTAATATCCCATAAGAAGATGAGCTCGTGGCTAAATAATAACAGCCGCACGGGTCGATCATCAAGGTTAAGCAACGCTTGACGAGGTCGGTCCGTGGATGGGTGACCATTTCAACATACCGAGTTTCCTCCGTGCCTCGGAAAGCACGTTAAGCTGTTGGTCCCGGCTGTCATTTGAAGATCTTTGACAGTCGTTACGGGTAGTCAGAAGCTTGCGATCTGACACCAGTCTAGCCAAGAGGTATCGTGTTACCCAGTTACTGGGTTGTGGAGGTCAGATAGGCAGTCGCTCCATGTAAAACACTGGCACTTAGCTGAATCCGGTAAGACTGGCAGCCGACCCCAATATAGTTGGAAAAAAAAAGGCTAGGCAGATGATGAAGATGAGCTATCTAAAGTGACTTAACAACTAGTGATTTTCAGTGGCAAAGCGAGTTAGGAATGTCGTGGGGTAACGAAATTGTATCGAGTTAGTTAGTAACGGTACTGGTCATTTACCTGTATTCAGAAAAGATCTTGTTTCGTCTCTTGCTTACTTTCAAAGTAATATTATGATAGCAGTGGATCGCTCGCGATCATTTTCATTGCATAAAGACTGAGTTAGAGAACGATAGTAAAGGGTTACTGTTAATGATGAGAATTAATTCGTAAAGCTCCTTCACACGAGCTATTAAGACGCAAATAATATCGGGCTTAATTGTTCCCCTGATATGAACAGTCGGTATATTCCGAGATCTTTGAGTAGAAAGCGTGAATCTTGTGAGAAGGATCCCGGATCACCAAGTTCCTCGGGAATTGGATGTCATAGTTGATGACATTGGTAGTGAGACCAAATATGATTGACATGTCTACTCATACTCGAAGCTCCGGACCGCACCTCATGAGTAACATGTGGCGATGGGTTTACGAAGAGGTTTGAGTTGAGTATGCATTGCAAGAATTATGGTAAAGAGTAACAGCATTGTCACAATTACTTTGTTTAGTTGTTGAACTTGTTGATCGTCGGACCTTTTTCTAATGAATGGTGTTTTGTAGGAGGCTCTAGTTCTGGAACTAAATGGGCCCTGTATTAAGTTCGCGAAAGGTGATTATGACAGGACGGTGATCGTTATACACCGAAAGCTTTAAATAGGTACGCTTAGAACCTACAAGTATGCACAAGGTAGGTTAGGGCAGATGCCAGCGGGTCATGTACCAGTCGATGTTGATGTCAAAAGGATTTGATGATAATGAGCAAGCTTAAGGTGTCGAGTAATTCAGTCTATCGAACGTTTTACGTTTGAGCGTACCAGTGGATTCTGGTGGAGGTCGGGGTCTAGAGAGAGACCGAGAGACCGTTGTGAGAGCAATATAATTGCTGGTCGGCTAGAGAGCCATGGCGTTGGAGGTTTTACTCGAGAGTTTCTATAAGCTTGGCAGTTGTTGCTGCTGTAGAGTTTTAAAGTTTGTTTGGAGCGACTAGTGGTACATGGCCCAGGGTAAACTTTTAGTTAAAGAGTAGGGTTCAAAAATTGCCCTATTTTCACGAACCCAATAATCTAGTTCGGTCAGGAGTAGCCGAGCGTTGTGTGGCAACTGTTGGCCTGTGTGGCAACTGTTGGCCTGTGCGGCAACTGTTGGCCTGTGTGGCAACTGTTGGCCTGTGTGGCAACGGTAGGCCTGTATGGCACCTATAAGTTTGTGTGACACTATCTGGTGTGAACAAGTCATGTTTGTGTTAGGAACCTTGCAGAAAGTTCCTATTGACTTATGAGGTTAAAGGAAAGTAAACTCGCAGTCACGCGTGTGGAGAGATCATGTTAATGTTGATGACGTTCGAATCGTCAAGCCCTCATTACGAAAATTAAAATAATTTTGGTTTTCTAATTTTGATTACTATGCGTAGATCGTGTTGGTAAGACACATAAATTTCAAGTACCAATTGAGATAGTTGATGAATTAGATAATGAATTGACGTAACATAGGATCTCTGTGAACAGGTTCTGAGTTCAGAGAGTTGAGTTGACTCGACATCGTGGAGATGTGCGAGTAGAGCAATTGTGATTGCTAAGAGAGCTATGAGATAGCTAGGAGAGCTATGTGATGGCAAAAAAATCGTGAATAAGAAACATGGTATATTGTTTCTTTTGTTTGATTTAATTTGAGATTTATGACTGTCAGTGGTACTTGGACTTTGTAATCACGTAGATTGGGTACTTTTAGGTACCAAATCGATGATTAAGTTGCCGTTTTCATTAAATTGAAAATAGAATTAATCGTTCCTTGCAATTGTGAACAGAGAGATTTGAATGATCATGTTTGATTGTTTCAAAATGTTTCCTCACTTTAGTGTATGAGTCAGGATTGGACGAGCAAATACTGTTTGAAAATTTTGTATTTTTCAGAAAAACATCCCTTGTATGATGGGAGATTGCCAGGATAGAGTGGACTAAGACGACGTGTGGTGTAACACGAGGTGACCATGAGATGACATGGAGCAAGGACAAGAAGATGATGCCTGCGGGTGATAGATTTGGGGATCTGTCACCTGTGAGAGGCCCGAGAAGGCGACGTGTGTGTTCCACGCTCGCCTCTCAAGAGGAATTACGGCCTAGAGAACACCATGTGGTTTTAGTCAGTAGGAGTCTGACAGACCCCTCAGCTTTCCCCAAGGGCTGAGGACATCCATTGAGGATTTCCACATGATTCGATACACTGTTAAAACCTGACAATTAGGAACAGACGAGGACGCCTGTCTCGCAGGATGGCCGTGTCGGGTTTAGTCAATAGTACGGACGTCAAAACAAATCACAAGCAAGCCCCTAGCGGCAGTCAATAGCAACTACGCATTGGCGCGCTTTTATAAGCACTTGCGAGGTGCGGAATATGGCAGTTGAGTACTAACAGCCGTAGAGCTAAGACGTCGTAGAATCAGTGTCGATCCGTAATATTAGTAAGCAAGAATGTAACTTGAGTCTTATTTGAAAATACACAGTGTATCGAATAACTTATGTGATTTCATTTGCACGATTGACCCACCTACCTGCCCACACACGATGTGTCTTAACCTAAGGGAATACATCCTGTCTTCCCGATGGTTTGCATCTATCGGCCAGCCTTGATGCGACATATACATCTGTCACTTACTCGATCTCAAATTGATACCGCTCTAAGAGCTTATGGTCACCCCCCAGTTCTTCACTCAAAGGTGTCGGTACCTGTCAACTGGCTAAAAATTGTTTTTTTTAATGTTTATTATATACTAGCTTCTTCTTTATATACTAGCTACCGCCAACTTCTTACGAATGTACTCGCGAACTTTCACTTTGAACGCTAATCGATTAGGTGCCATCCTGATTTCTTGAGGGAGCGCATTCCACAGAGAAATAGACTGAACGAAGAAAGAACAGTGAATGAAATCAGTCCGGTGAGTGGGACATTGAAGAAGACGGTTATGTGATGAGCGAAGATTTTTATTGTGGTTGGCGCAAATATATTGAAAGTGAGGTGCAAGAAAACTAGGAACATTGGAGGATGCAAGAAATGAAAACAAGGTAGTTAACGCCCTTTGCTCTCTGCGCTGGCGTATGGGCAACCACTTTAAAATTGAGCGATCCGCAGAGACATGATCATATTTACGCAAATTAAAAACAAATCGAATGCAATAATTTAGAAGACGGTGAAGTTCCGCAACGTTCCAGTGACCCTCTGACTGACACTAGCAGCTTGAGTACGACAGTTAAGGGTGCTATCTATGCGCAAGCCTAGGTCCTTTACGTCAGTGCTAAAAGGAACAATCGTACCGTCAAACAGAACAGGTGGCAAAGTTGCACTATCCACTACACTGATGCTGCGAGGACTCCCAATGATGATCGCCTGACACTTATTGGGGTTTACAGCAACGCCAAACCTATCAGACCAGGCTTTTATAGCTATTAAGTCCTCGTTTTTTTTTCTTTTTTAGGGTTCCGTACCCGTACGTTTCCGCGGTCCGTCTGCCTGTCTGTCTGCCTGCCTGTCTGTCTGTCACCAGGCTGTATCTCATGAACCGTGATAGCTAGACAGTTGAACGTGATGCTATAACAACAAATACTAAAAACAGAATAAAATAAATATTTGAGTGGGGCTCCCATACAACAAACGTGTTTTTTTTTGCCGTTTTTTGCGATAATGGTACGAACCCCTCGTGCGCGAGTCCGACTCGCACTTGGCCAGTATTTTTTTGTTATCTAAACTAATAACACTTCATATTGACGCCTACATTGCACAAGTTGCTGCCCGAGCAGGGTGAGCGGCTTCAACGCAACTTTTTTCCAATACTTACATTTTTAAACTCATGATATCTTTGGAATGGAATGTCTGAATGGAATAATTTAAGTTATATAAAGGTATTGAAGCAGTCTTGAATATGAAATAATTTATTTTGATAAGGATTAATACCAAGATACAAATAAAGAGCCTTTTCTTGCGGTGGCATTTAAATAAAAAATGTATAATAAAAGAAACACTTATTGTGGCATAACTATAATAGTTAGACATATGCTGTCGCGACATTTTTTGTAAATTATGTGTTCTGCAAAGTCGTAGTACATTATTTTATTCTATCATCAATAGTTTTCGCAAAGCACGCGATGTAAAGAATATTTTAGGTATTTTTTTTACACCTTAGGTTAAATTATTGGAGTTTTAGTAAGGATCCCTAACTTTTTGTATAGATTATATAGCCTATGTCACCCGGAGATAGTGTAGCTTTCCAACAGTGAAAGAATTTTTCAAATCGGTTCAGTAGTTTCCGAGCCTATTCAATGCAAACAAACAATCAAATCTTTCCTCTTTATAATATTAGTTTAGATATAGTATAGAATGGGCACGTTATTCATCAAAAGAACCTGTGTCTCAGCAGTGGGATCATTAAAAGGCTGGTGATGATGAATTCATAAAGGAAGTTAATTCGACATTAGAAACACAGTTATTGTACCGTAAATAAAGCAAAAGGATCGCAGCAAGTGGTTTTCTTTAGTTGTTGCCTATCCTTATGGGAAATAGCGCAGATTTATGTATAGGTACCTATAATATCATATAAATATCTAGACTTAAAATTGTTCATCCAAGATCAAATCCTATTTAGGGTTCCGTAACCAAAGGGTCCAAACGCAGCCCTATTGCTGTCTGTCGTCTGTCAAACAATTTTGCCCCGCAGAATTTTATAACTTCCCATTGACCTATGAACTTGTTGTTTATTATTACATATATTTTACTAACAAATACCAATATTATATTGGAAAAGCTTTTTTCTTTGGTACAGAACCCTAAATGTGCGAAGTCCGACACGTATTTGGTCTTGTTTTATAAACTACTTGGAATATAATTTCAAGTATTTTATTTGTAGACTCTATAGTCTACGAATTAAAGACTTGCAATTTGAAACGAGACTATTGAGGCGCTCGTAGTCCAGGGTAGAGTGGAAGGAAAGAGACCGCGTGGCAGGTAGCCCATGCGATGGATCGACCAGATTAAGTCGGCCCATTGCATGAGTGCACACGAGTGTCAGCCGACTGTGAGGGATGGCATCGCATCGTGAAACGAATTATGGCAGCCCAAAGTCTCACTTCAACATGATGACCACGATCGCTCTGCCAAGAGCGTACCGACGAAGAAGATAAACGCCCTTCAACCGTTCCCGAGCCCCAAAAAGTTAGGCAACTTTCTCAAGTAAATAAAAAAAAAGATATACACAGTAGGGCCTATTAATTCCTGCAGCCTCTGGGTTGTTTATCGCGGCAGTTTGCGGTTCGCCGTGACTTGCCTCATGGGAAATTAGCGACGACTGTACTACATTGCCGTCACGGACTCGAGAAAGCACCCAATTTTGAAGTTTTTAAACTGCGAACGAATGGCTTCTCCGCCTTGCGATGCGGCGTAAAGTTTCTTTTTAATAGGAGCGTAAAATGAATCTGGATTTATCTTATTGAAAATATTTTAGGTAAAAGAATAGCTAATAAAAAATATAATAATAGAATAGTTAATATGATAAAATGACTACCAAAAGTTTCTACCTAAATAAACTATGTGCATAACTCCAGCTTCCTCATATGTGATAGAAATTTTTTATCTATGCCAATAATAAAGGCATAATATCAGCAATCAAAGTTCCGAGTCTTAATTTAGGTGCCACAAAAACTTCGTTAATGTGAGTCGTTTAGTATGTGTTAGCTGGAGTGACGTCACCCCAGCTTCCTCATTCAATACAGGCAAACCAGTGAGGTTAGGGTTTTGGACTATAGTCAAAAAAATAAGGCATAATAGCTGCACATGGAAGGAAAAAACTGAACGATAATACTTAAAAAGTGATGAAACTATGATAAAAAAACGTGTGTGTAAGCTGGAGTGACGTCACCCCAGCTGCCATGTCATATCTTCTGAACAAAAGAAGATATGATAATGTACCATAGCTCAAAAATTGAGGCAGAATAGCAGCCATTGGCAGAAAATTTTTCAGACCTCTGGTCAAATTACTCTATAAGTTATTAAACCGACAAATATGTGTAAGCTGGAGTGACGGCATCCCAGCTGCTCATGTCATATCTTCTGAACGAAAGAAGATATGATTATGTATTATAGCTTAAAACATAAGAAATAATAGCTGCCACAGGCAGAAAAAAAATCAAATCTCTAGTTCTTGTAGTTTCCACGTAGTAAACAAAAATATAGTTTCCGCGCCAAAAATATCAAATTATTACTTCGGAGGAGGTACGGAGCGGCGTTGCCATTCCGTGCGCTACATTATTGCAACCAAGTTTGCACTTAGTAAGCATACCATTAGAAGTCATTTTAACTTGCGCTCAAAATATTTTATTGAAGATATAGACTGAGAGCCGACTGAACTTTAATAGAACTATGAATGTAATATTAAAAAGTGGATTCTTATCAACTTTAGACGACGAGAGAACTACTTATATAGTTTTTTTTTGAGACTTGTTCTCTGTAGTTCGGTTAAGGTGGATGCACAAAGTTAGCCCGCGAAATTAATATTTTGTTACGTTTTTTGCAATTTACAGGTCACTGTTAGGTTGTCTTGTCATTCTCTTGTAGTTTCCACGTAGTAAACAAAAATATAGTTTCCGCGCCAAAAAGATCAAATTATTTACTTCGGAGGGGGTACGGAGCGGCGTTGCGTTCCGTGCGCTGTATTATCAGTTTGAGGTCGTTTAAACTAGATTATAGACTGGGAGCCGACTACACACTTTAATTGTAGGTACTATGTAAGTATTCAGATTTATATAGTTATATTTTTTGTTTAAACATAGGATGAAATAAAATTCAAAAATCTAAGTGTAACAATTTCGTATATTTTTGTTATAAATCACATTTTTGGTACAATTTACACTCTATGAAATCAGATAAAATATGATTAGTATAAATCACAATTACGCATTAGAATCATGTGAAATTTCGCGGGGTAACTTTGTGCATCCACCTTAACCGAACTACAGAGAACAAGACACAAAAAAAACAATATAAGTAGTTATCTCGTCGTCCAAAGTTGATAAGAATCCACTTTTTAATATTACATTCATAGTTCTATTAAAGTTCAGTCGGCTCTCAGTCTATATCTCTAAATAAAATATTTTGAGCGCAAGTTAAAATGACTTCTAATGGTATGCTTACTAAGTGCAAACTTGGTTGCAATAATGTAGCGCACGGAATGGCAACGCCGCTCCGTACCTCCTCCGAAGTAATAATTTGATCTTTTTGGCACGGAAACTATATTTTTGTTTACTACGTGAAAACTACAAGAACTAGAGATTTGAAATTTTTTCTGCCTGTGGCAGCTATTATTTCTTATGTTTTAAGCTATAATACATAATCATATCTTCTTTCATTCGGAAGATATGACATAAGCAGCTGGGGTGCCGTCACTCCAGCTTACACATATTTGTCGGTTTAATAACTTATAGAGTATTTTGACCAGAGGTCTGAAAAATTGTCTGCCAATGGCTGCTATTCTGCCTCAATTTTTGAGCTATGGTACACAATCATATCTTCTTTTGTTCGGAAGATATGACATGGTAGCTGGGGTGACGTCACTCCAGCTTACACACACGTTTTTTTATCATAGTTTCATCACTTTTTAAGTATTATCGTTCAGTTCTTTCCTTCCATGTGCAGCTATTATGCCTTATTTTTTTGACTATAGTCCAAAACCCTAACCTCACTGGTTTGCCTGTATTGAATGAGGAAGCTGGGGTGACGTCACTCCAGCTAACACATACTAAACGACTCATATTAACGAAGTTTTTGTGGCACCTAAATTAAGACTCGGAACTTTGATTGCTGCTATTATGCCTTTATTATTGGCATAGATAGAATTTTTCTATCACATATGAGGAAGCTGGAGTTATGCACATAAATAAACTGGCAATAAAGTTTAATTTTATGTTTCCGAGTTTTTTAGTAAAGGCAGCGACTTACAAGATATAGGTCGTGGGTTTGAACCCAGGCAGGTGCTTTACTTTGTATAAATTATTTCAACACCACTGCTCTCAAAACGGTGAAGGAAAACATCATGAGGAAACCGGCATGTCTTAGAACCAAAATTCAAAGACGTGTGACATCCACCAAACCGCATGAGCCCACGTGGTGGATTAAGGCCCATTCCTTCTGACAGAGAGGAGGCCTGTGTCCCAGCAGTGGAACATTGAAAGGCTGACGATGATGAAGGTTTTTTTCGTTAGACATTTTTCTTTTTAACCGCTTTATTTGTCTAGGTCGATCATATAAGAAAAAGAAAATCTACTAATTACCTGACACTGTCAACCTTGGGGTCGAATCCTAAATGCCAAGTTTACTACGGCGAAGCCAAAGGGAGGGTTATGATTTGAACCGGTATGCATGTATGTAATGTTCATCTGTTCTGTCATAACTTCTAAACTGCTTATCAACATTTGACAAATGGGATATTTATAGAAGCGCATTGATCGTTCGCTGGTTAAGGCTATGTGGCGTCATACTAAATTCAATATAGCGCCTTGTAGGGCTCTGGATAAGTGGCATTCGATGTCAGCGAAGGCGATAGTCGAAATGTCAAAATGTTAGGGATTGATCACGTGATTTTTCGTAACGCTTGTCAATCCTATTTGACAATCACTATCGCCACGCTTTCGATGGTAGAATGTCACTTGTCTATGGCCTCTGGAGGACAAACTGAAAAGTGTCGTGTTGAGTTTCAAATGTTAATTCAAAAAATCATAAATCCCGACTGCTTAAGAAGTGAACTAAAGAAACGTAAACAAGATGAAAATCATGCTGTGCAGTCGGAGGATACATATTCGCGAGCTGGCTGACCAAAACTAGATGTATCCTCCGACTGCACAGCATGATTTTCTTCTTGTTTACGTCTTTTTTTTATTTTTCTATTTTCGAATTAGGCAAATTTAAACAAATAAGTGTTATATGTTTTTGAAGCAGCTCTTAAACCCTTTATAATGATACCCCACACGACGGGTTTGGAAGCAAAAAAATATTGGGCCTACAATATGGCACCCAAAATCCGCCATTTTGCTTTTTTCCAGTTTTAGCCAGTGACACTCGCAAGGTTAAGACGAATCGATTGATGACGTAAGAATCATCAACATCGGCCTATGCGTTTGGTCTCTAGAACGCCACATAACATACATACATAGTCTGATAAACACATTATCCTCTGTTCAACCGTGAACAGGCCATAGTTACATGCGCCAAGAACAGCATTACAACGTCAGCGCTAAGAAGTGACCCACAAAGATCTTCGCTTCATCGGCTCAATACACACAAAACACACATGTAAATAGCTATCAATGTGTATTGACCACAAAAGTTGTACATGATTAAGTTAATTATTGTAATAAATTAGTCATCAAGCTGGAGTCGAGTTTGATTCATCTCACCGTTACTCCTCTTACTGTGGCCAAGACACCCTTAGCCTTAAACAATCCTGCGAATCTGTGGGATCGGCAGTGAGAAAACCATTTCCTGTGTACATTGCGCGACGTACACAACCCCCTATTCCTACCCAAATTCCGTCTGTTACCGTAGGTCTTCTTGTAACAGACTTCCCGCACGTAAAACCAGCGTAACCTACGTTTGGTTTGGTTTGTATGATTGGGTAGGGCAGTAGGATAACTAGGGTGCTAGGTAATTGTTATAGGGCTAGGTTTGTAGTCAGTGGAGTCTTGGGTATCTCATAGGTACCTGGCTCAAATGGTGCAAACAAAGCCACACTGTACGCATTTGGAATAACGGCCGTACTAAGCTGTAAGTCCCAGTGCGTACTTCCTCCTTCGGCAGTCGGGTAAAAAAATATAAATATTACTAGCTGCTGCTCGCTGCTTTGCTTGCATTCACTCGAGTATAGCTTATATATATTGCGTATTCGCCCACGGCTATTCTCTAAGTTCATACTTTTCAGAGCGCGAATATTTTGTATTCGGGTTTTAGTTTTCAAACTTATTTTTTATTTACAGATGAGCTATATACTCGATCTCGTCTGCTGGTAAGCGATGAATGAGTTAACGAGTGCAGCAGGTGCCTGTTCACTCTTAATTTAAAGCCAAATGGGTCGAAGGTCACTTTATTCCCAAACGCACTCCTAATGCTAGTTTTACCACTTATTCTGCTTACCCCTATACGGCAGACGTGATCAAATATTCTGTAAACGCTCAGCAGGGGCTAGATTAGTGTAATCCAGTAAGTGAACCTAATCATATTTGCTCGGAACAAAAACCACAGAAATGGTTACCGCAGACTTCGTACAGGCATTCGACTCGTCTCCAGTTACAAGCGATAGCGGTTTAAGTACATACATTAGGTCGTAAAAGAGAGATAGATAATTATCTTGTGTGTTCACCCTTAAGTGCTTATTTTAATGTTTCCTTTATGTGTTGTATTTGTCTGGATATACAAGCTTGTACCTAGAGACCTTTAGTATAAAATGTCTCATAAGAAACCGTCCAGCAATGCATGAAGACTTGTAACAGTATTTGTGTTTATACTTAACAAATTTTACTCAATTTTACCATACTACATAATATATTACTATCATACAGATGCCTCACCTCATAGACAGAAACGGTGCCGATGTAAATAGCGTTTTTCGGCGGCCTAAGCGGCTTATTTACTAAAAGGACATCGAAAGCGTTCCAGTAATTACTACCCACAACGATAGATGATGTTAGTTACTTACTGGTAAAAAAGGGTTTACTCGGTCCGTGAATTTTTTTTTCTTTAAATACAGTGACGAATTGTTTTATACTATATTTTTGCACAGTTTCATTGTACATACCAAAATGTCTTACAATTGAAATTTAAGTAAGCGAGTCGAAAACTTCGAAAATTTATAACAGCGCCATCTATAGGAATGGATATTAAATGACCCGTTCTAATAATCTTTGAAATGTGAATTAAGAGCCCAATATTCCATAATTTGGTTCGACGGGCACGGCGGAAACGCTAGTTAAAAATGTTCTTCTTCAATTTGAGACACGTGCTTTAGGGTAAGCGCTACAAAATTTGATCATCGTTCGATTTATTACCGTTTTTACGATACAGCGAAAACAAAAACTCCGAAAAAAAAACTATAACGATTCTTGTATGGGCAACCTCCTTAATACTTATTTCGTTACATACATACATAACTCACGACTTTTTCCTACAGGTATTGACAAAATTTTATAACAAAAAGTCAAATCGACTTCCAGAACAAAAAATTACAAAGCAAAAAATAATTTTACTGTCCGAAGTCGGTGTCTTTTGCACCCATTGATTAACGGTTTTCGACACCGACTTCGGAAAAGAAAGTTATTTTTTGCTTTGTAGTTTTTTGTTATGGAAGTCGGTTTGACATTTTGCAAAAAGTTTTTTATTTTTCACTTTTTAGTTTTGGTAGGTACCTCCAAATATCATGATAATCGTTTATAGCCATAGTACATCACATGCCGATTCCAATAAGCCCAAACACGAATAGGATCCTTTGTTTTATTTTAGAGTTCCAGTGCCTACCTTCCCGCTTCATCATCAGATCGGTTCGATGGTGCCATTTTCATCAGTACCATTTAGTTATAAGTTTTTGCTTCATTATAGGCGGTTAACTATTCGAGATATTTTATGCCCGTGACATACTTAGTATTTAGGAGTTCCAGTGGCCATCTGTGGTCTTCTTCATCAGTTCCACTTCACCAAATTATACTTTCTGCTCGACAATGATTGCATTGTTGACGAAAATTCCAATATCGCTATATGTATGCCTATAATATTTTAGGAGTTCCCTCGATTCTTCTAGGATCCCATCATCAGATCCTGACCTGATGACTAAGGGACCAACTTATATCCTTTCAAACAAAATAAGAATTTGTGAAATCGGTCCAGGCGTCATTTAGTAATCGGGCAACATACAAAAAAAAAGATTCGGACGAATTGAGAACCTCCTCCTTTTTTGAAGTCGGTTAAACATCTACAGAATGCCATCTGCTACCATCCTTAAATATTCCATTTACTTCATTAACGTTCATATATCTAGTCATACACACACGCCGATTATGAGTAGGTACTGCGCAATTGGCTTTTCTGTAGAACATCTATACCATACCAATAATATAAAGAGGAAAGATTTTTTTGTTTGTTTGTTTGTACCGAATAGTTCCAAAACTACTGGACCGATTTAAAAAATATTTCACGAATGGAAAGCTACATTATTTCTGAGTAACATTGGCTATAATTTATTTTCAAAAATGTTAGAGTTCCTTTTTATAGCAAATTGCAATAATGTAATCCAAAGTAGCAAAATGTTGCCTATAAAATCCAGTATTTGGCGTGCGCTGAGAAAACTATCGATGATAAATAAAAATTATGTACCTACTAAATGATTAAAGTAATGAGTACTTTTATCATTTAGTACATAATTTTTATCCTTTGGCTTGTTCTGCAGGTCGAAATTTCCAGAACGAAAACGTTGGAACCAAAAACGCACTGTGTTTTCTTTTGCGACACCGTCGCCATACACATATTTAATCCTTCGAGCCGTTTCTGCAGCACTGATGCCACGATGGAACTCGTACTCGTAAATAACGCGATATTTCAAGTTTTCCATTTTGTAAACTGACTGGCGCAAAGAAAAATCCAAAAGAGGAACAAACTAATGAATTACTGTTTTCCAAACACAAAAGCATGAGTAAACAGCTGTCTTAAATTTAAAATCGGCATTCCAAACCAAAGATGAGATATTTGAGATCAAAGTGGCCAGTACGAAAAACACCAATTTCATAGGTAAAGACCTAATATGAATTATTATTCAAATAAATACGATTAAAAAATTGGTAGATAGGTAGGGTAGGTGGGTAGGTAGGCAGGGAGGGGATATAGGGTAGGGTAGGCGGTTAATCGGTAGGGCAGGTGAGTAGGTTGGTAGGTAGGTAAGGTAGGTGGGTAGATAGCCAGTTGACGGGAGTGAAGACGCAGGGGTCAGCTAGTCACCAATAAATACAAAATACACTTACAAAATACAAATAAAAATTCAAAATACAAATAGTTTTATTTTCTTTAACAAGTGTCAGAAGTGTCCTTAAAGCAAATAAATGCCTGTATAAGGACACTCCACTCTTCCGCAACTTAGATTTACTTACAATAACAGAAAAATTATGCCACTACTTACTATTTATATATTTTGAGAAAATAAACTAAACTAAATTAAATTAATAAAAAAAGAAAAATAAAGAATACTGTTATTTTATATCAGCTTAATCAAATGAGTTTGAATTATGTGTATTTTATTATGAGTTGCGTTTGTATTTGTGATAAGTGTGTGTATGGTGTGTATATGTGTTAGTGTGGGGTGTTTATGTGTGTGTAGAGTAAGATCCATTTCCACTCACACGTGCCTTGTTGGTCGCCTACCATTCATCCTCTCAACATGACCAAACTATTGTAAGCATTCTGTGAAATGCCAGACTCTGAGAAAGATGGGGGATGGCCGGACAGCTTCGGTTTACTCTCTACGGGTATGGCACCCTGCACCCTAGAAATAATAATTTCTTCTTTTTTCCGCTTAAAGCCTTAACTTGGTCTTACTGCAACTATATCTCCCTCTTGAAGTAAATTCCCCGTAATCCTCCTACTACTCTAATAATACATAAATTGTGCTGTATGTCCGTCCGTCCGCCTTAACGTGGATTAAAGAGACACGTTTGCAGTTTCCAAATTATTATATTAAGGATAAGAAACAGCTGCAGACAGGACCATATTATGTTTGCTAATATTGTTAAAAACTTATGATAATAATCGCCGCGTATGTTTTTTTGGAAAAATACTGGGAGTAAATACTCTCAGGATACCGGATACTCGTATCTAATCGTAGTGTAGTTAAGTCTGGAATGCGGTGTAGGTTTATAATACAATTGCTTCTTTTTATCAGCGATTTTGCCCGTGTGAGAGTTGGAAATTACAGTATCCTATGGGCTTCAACTATGCTTTAAATTTTCTCCCTCTAAAACTAAATGTTCGTGTCTGTCGGTACCATGCCTATGTTATATATCTCGAGGCGAGACAAAAGGTAAAATAGATCCAGGTATTCCATTTTCCGCACACTGAGACACCGATTGAGTCCGTTGTGCGAAGGGGTTTTGCTAACACAACAAGCCTAGTTCCACCCAGATGCAAAGAATCTTCCAGGGACTTCGCTAGCGTTGCAGAGCGACCTTACCGAGGATTTGTGCGTGTTATGAATAACATGGGCGCTAAAGCAGCCTCTGCAGAATGGGCTGTCTGTGGCGCTAAAAGACATGACACAAGCAACTGCTTGTGAGTGGCCAACTGGCCAGCATTGCAAAAAATAATTAAAAAGAAAACGCCGAGAATCAGATCCGCTAATGCATGTACAAACAACTAAGAAACTCGAAAAAAAAAATGTTTGCCAAACCAAAACTTTTGAAGTAAAAATGGTTGCGCTCGGACGATCGCGGCGACCGTTGAGTCGAGATTAAAAAGAACTTTAATTGATTACGTGAGCCACTGGGCTCGAGCGAAAAAAGGCACAAAGTCCTCACGCCAACTAATTAACGCTCGATTTAAAGTTGAAAAGAAATCTGTGAAGAATCCCTCGCTCTTAGTACCTACTACCTATATATTTGTTGCTGTAATAACGTAATGGGGTGGATTTAGGGATGTTTCTAGAACATTTTTGTGTTCATCCTTTTATTTGTAGTGAAATATAGTTTGAAAAGATCACTGGTGGCCCAGAGGTAACGGCCCCGACTTACGTGTCGTAGGTCGTGGGTTCGAACCCAGGCAGTAAATTATTTCATCTTCACTGCTGTAAAAACGGGGAAGGAAAATATCGTGAGCAAACCGGCTAGAAATAAAGATTCGAAGACACGAGACTTCCACTAGCCCACAAACGTTCTGCGTGGTGGATTAAGGCCCATTTCCTCTCAAAGAGAGAGGGCCTGTGTCCCAACAGTTGGATCGTTTACAGGCCGATGATGATGAAAATGAATTTGATTGATATTTTCTTTTTTGGATTGTTTCGTAGCGTACTGATTGCTGACACCTGCATACGGGATCCAACTTACGAGTTACGCAATTTACTGGTCGTGGGCATTTCTATATCTACGTAATTCATGTTATACAGTGTAACGTATGCAGGTTCGAAAAAAGAAGAAGGAAAGATGACCGCTTGTCTATGACTGTATCTTGCTATAGGTACTTTAGTTCATAATGCCGGATAGTTTCGATCCAGAGCCACTTACTTAACTATTTAGCGTTGTGTTTTCGAACTTAATTTTTAAGTGACCATTTGTAACAAAATGCCGTTAGAAAAGTACAGGTTGCAATGGATTTTGAACTTTGTATTGTATGACGTAGAGTATTTTGTTCAAAATTTTGATATTTTTTTTCGAAATCTGTAGTTAAATTTAGTAATATCTTGCTTATGGTTTCAAATATTCAATTCAGTCTGGAGTGATTGAATAGCTTAAACCTATTGGGTTCCTAACACAAGCTCTGATAACAAGGTTGGTCCATTTGTAACGATTAAAATTTGCCATTACATATATTAGCGACATCCGGTGTCCTTGAGCCAAACAAAAGATTGATCAGATGTGTCCCTGGTTGATTGTTTGGTCACTTAGGTACTAGATGGCGTTGGTATATGCATGGCATTGATAACAGTATTAATAAAATATATCCTATTTGTGTGAAATAATTTAATTCAACAAACACACAAATTCAACACATAAAATAATAAATTATTAAATTCTTTTCGAATTAGTTACATAAAGGATACCATAGATAATGCGTCCATTGGTTAAAAATAAAACGTTCATGGTCTATGGTTGGTATGACTGTCAATTCTTTTTATACGAGTGCATCTGAAGACTGGCACCTAAGATTTTTTTATTAATCTAAAATAAATAAATATCCCTAAAGATGAGAGGAACGAACGAAGTTGGCTAGCGTTAAAATGAAAGAACCAATGGTTCAGTAGGCGCTGTGAGTATTAGTTGAATTTGTCTGAATTTCCATGTTCGTGACACATGTGCGAGGTTGATTTTACCATGCATTTTTTTCCTTGGCAGGGCTCCAAATGTCTCTTAGAATTAATTTAGCATAATTTCATTTATTATATCTCAAACGATGGTCAACCAGCCATAAGAGCTATAGCAGAGGTTCCCTGCAACCGGTTTCGAACACGCCTGATGTTTTGATTTACAAGAAATTTGAGGACAGCTACACAGGATAACGGTGCTGTCTGAGATATCATGTCTCCAGTATTGGGCATTGATGGTAAAAAGTATTCCTTCTGAAAGTGAGTTGTTTATACTTATACTTTGAACATCAAGAGATTGTGATGACGGACTGTGTGCTCGGAAAATTAAATTAGTTGACCAAACTGTGTGACTTTTACTCCAATCAACTTCATGCTAAACAATCCCTGCTACTGTCTCATGCTGTACACCTACCCCTGAGTTCGCTGGTGAGTAAGAGTGAAAATTCTACAGCGATTTGGGAATACTTTCATTGTGCGCTAAGGCTTTAGCTGTAGCTAAGGAGTGAAATGCCCTGCCGGAGTTTGAGTTCCCGATAGCTACAACCACAAAGTAAGTAAGCGGCAGCGCGCCGCAGACAGAGTCCACTACGAACAAAGCGACATTTTGCACGTACAAATTGACATTACGATTTTACAGGGATTCATGGGCATTATTGGAAAAGCTCAGTCAGGGCTGTCACGAGTAGCTAGCGCAAGCGTTTGTCACGACATTCAATCTTTTGGAAGAAGTTCAAAATCTTACTAATATTAAAAATGGAAAAGTTTGGATGGGTGTGTGTATGTTTGTCTCTTAATCACGCCAGATTTGCTGAACGGATCTGGATGCAATTTTGCACAACTTTTTATCCTGAGTCAAAAATTATCCATTATAAATATAATTTTCGACTTCAGCCGGGCGAAGCCGCTGGCAGAAGTTAGTAAATATTTACTAACTTCTGCCAGCGATCGGGTACGGGGTCGTGGTGTACATGACGTATTTAAAGCAAGTGCGAATTTTACTACCACACATAGAAATACAATAATCGTGCATATACAAGGTCGCGATCGACGATTTTTAATTCTAATCTACCAATCTTTTATTATTAATAAACACATTTGGAAGTCGGGTAAAACAACCAACAGATATACATTTTTACTAAGATTATGATTTAAAATTTATATTTTGAGGTATAAACGGCCTCACTGATAATTTACAGGGCCATCTAAATGAAAATCCTAAGTCCCACGCAACACTCGGCACTCGGGTCCGACTCGTACTTGGCTGGTTATTTTTTTTTTTTCATTTAGATTATTGGTTGAATAATTGTCGGCAAAGGATGGACAGCTTAATCTAGATATATGTCGGTGAGCGATGTAGCCAATGTAAGGAAGCCTGAAATTACATAAAGATGCTTACTGTAGTTCTTCTACAGTATACACTAATTTTTTTGTAAGTTTGTGTGAAGAGACTGTATGTACTGTATGCCAATCTTCATTGTCTATATCTACCGTTGCTACGGTTACCTTCTGACTGTTACTTTTCCCTCTTGTTTTGATTGTCTTCTATGTGCTATATTATAAAATAGTTATTTATGCTACAAGTGCGGGAAGTAGGTGATTCCCGATGAGTGGCATTTTTATTCACGAGCGAGCGAAGCGAGTGAGTGGATAAATCGACACGAGTCGGAAATCATCTTACGCACGTGTATCATACAACATTTTACTATGCATTGTGCGAGGAAATAAAAAAATATATCTGAACCAAGCAAGAAATTAATAAAATGGCGCTTATTCAAGGGCGCTCAGCATAACCACAGATTAACTAATAGTTCATAGTTCTACTGCGCATGTGCAATATCTGTCACGTCATAACGCAAAAAGGCACGAGCAAAATATTAATTCTGCCAAACATATTTAATGAATAATTAAAATTAATTTATTGATCAAAATCTAAATCTAGAGTAATTAAAAACGCCTTAAATGACGTTTTAGTTTTGTTTTACTTTTATATGAATGATAATCTGTATTTAACTAATTTTAAAACTTTTCTCAAATAATAAAAACTCTATGCGGCGGGCTGACGTTGGAGTTAAAAATTAAAAAAGTACAGAAAAGTAAAAAGCACTAGTAAAAAAAAGTGACACTTTGCGCACAGTTTGGCTGCTTGGAAAACGCTCTTTTCGAGGACATGCATTGTAAAATATATTGTTGAATCTTTAAACTACAATAATAACGCTTGACAATTGATAATTCATTTATTTCAATCACAAAAACTTAAAATGGTAGCAGAGCGAAAATGATCTAATGTATTTTTGAAGTGTTAAACTCGTGCAAATTACGACTATGCTGAAGCCGTACTAATCAAAAACAAACTATGGAAGTATGTATGCAAACCATTAACTTCAAGTCCAAGCACTGATGAGCTTGACGGTGACAAAGAGGCAAAATCGGAACTCAACCTATTGATTGCTCCCTCACAATTGAAGGACATCAAAAAATGCACGCCTGCCAAAGCCCTTTGAGACAAACTAAAGGAAATTCATGCAATAAAAACTTAACTTTGCTTCAGAGCAGCACTCTACTGAAATCAAAGGTGAAGGCAGAGTAACACTAAAAGACAAATATGGGACAACTGATCTCGAAAACACTCTGTATGTGCCATCACTTTGTAAAAACCTACTGTCTGTGTCAAAAATGACTCAACATGGAGCTTCTGTCACTTTTGTCAAAGACAAAGCACTTGTACGCAATACGACAGGAAAGTTGGTTATGACTGCAGAAAATTCTAATACCAATGGTCTGTACTATGTCAAATCGCAAAACAACGAACGAAACTACTCAGCTACAACTGAAAAAACGTCAACAAATATGATGAAAGGCTTCTTGCTAGACTGGCACAGGAAGTTAGGACATATGAACAACAAAGATCTCCATCTAGCGCTCAACAACGAGACGTTTACAAACAGGAAATGGAAAACTTTACTGGAAATAAGATTAAACACCTGCAAACAGATAACGGCACAGAATATGTCAACGCTAAATTTCAAGCCTATCTACAGGAACATGGGATTGCAAGACGTCTATCCGCGCCCTACACTGCACACCAGAACGGTCTCGCTGAACGGAAAAATCGGACATTATTGGAGAAAGCAAGAGCGATGCTGATTGATGCTAAAGCACCAATACATCTATGGGCAGAAGCCATTAACACGGCAAACTATCTATCCAATAGAAGCGTAAACAGTGCTAAAGAAAACAGAACGCCATTTGAGAAATGGGTCCTAAGAAAACCAATCATCCATCATCTCCACACTTTTGGATCCAAAGCATTCGTGCTTATAAATCGTCGTGCCAAGGGTCCCAAATTTGCACCTAAAGCAATACCAGGACTGTTTGTCGGATACTCTGTCACCAGCAAGGCATACAGGGTATATGTTCCAAACAAACGCAAAACATTCATTTCCAAAGACGTAAAGATTCTCCAGACAAACTTTTACTCTGAGTCTATTGAAAATATAGACAGTCTTACTCACTCTGTTTCGACTTCGACTCCAAAAATACGACTAAATGTTGAAGATTCCGAAGATGAGCAGATTCCAATTCCAAGTGGTCCATATTCTACTCAGCATCATGCAAATATTGAACAAAAGTATGACTCGGATGACGAGCAACAAGAATTTTATGATATCCCTGATCATCAAAATGAAAATACTCAACCTGAGTCTGAATCTGAACCTGAATTGATTGCACATTAAAACGACGAGTTAAATCAACATCAAACTGATGCAGGTTTTCAGCCTGAAAAGGAGCGATATAATCTGAGAAACAGATCAATGATACAACGACCGCAACGGTACTTCATATTGGCCGCTGTAGCTGAAATAGAAAATTTACGGAAGGATCCAGAAACAGCGCTGGGATTACCGTACAAAGAAAAATGGCTTGAAGCTATGCTGTCTGAGATAAATTCACTACATGAAAACCAAACTTGGGACTTAGTGAATTTGCCTAAAGGAAGAAAATTGCCATTGCCATGCAAATGGATCTACAAACTTAAAACGAATCCAGATGGTTCTGTCGACAAATTTAAGGCACGAGTAGTTGTGAAAGGTTACTCACAAGAGCAAGGTGTAGACTACGATAAAACTTTTAGCCCTGTAGCTCGCCTTAGCACCATACGAGCAATTATAGCGATTGCAGCGAAAGAAAATCTAAGGCTACGACAGTTTGATGTGGCAACAGCGTTCCTTAATGGGTCGGTCAAAGAAGAAATTTATGTCAAACAACCTGAAAGCTTTAACGACGGAACAAAACCCGTCTCAAACTTAAACGCAGCTTATATGGATTAAAACAAGCACCGCGATGCTGGAATTCGTGCAACCCCAATTCCTAGAAAATGACAGCTTTCAACAAAGTGAAGCAGATCCCTGCCCTTACGTAATAATTAGAGGACAGTCCAAAGTTTTAATCGGACTATATGTCGACGATGGACTTGTGGCGTCAAATACGACCGCCGCAGCTGACGAGTTTATCGAGGAACTGAAAACCAGATTCAAGATAACTTTTAAACCTGCCTCCTATTTCCTAGGCATAGAGATTAAAATGAAAAATAAAGAAATAACACTCAGTCAACAAAGTTATACAAAGAAGGTTCTTGGAAAGTTCGGTATGCTGAATAGAAAACCAACACCAACACCCATAATCAAAGAAAGCATCAACGATGCAGAACCGAGTGTACAAGATACCCCAGCGTTTCCCTACAGACAGGCCGTTGGAGCTCTTACATACTTGGCAGTGGGAACAAGACCCGATATAGCATATGCTGTTGGCAGAGCGTCGAGAAGCCTGGAGACGCCTAAAGCAAGTGACGTGATGCTTGTCAAACGAATCTTTCGTTATTTAAAAGGAACCACAGATAAAGGCCTTGTTTACAGACACACAGAAAAGTCACCCAGCAACCTAATCTGATTTTCTGACTCAGACTTTGCGCAGGAGACCAACCAACAGGACGATCAACGTCTGGGAGTGTCTGCTTACTATCAGGAGTTGCTATAAGCTGGAGAAGTGGAAGACAGACGACCGTATCGATTTCATTCACCGAAGCTGAGATTATCGCTGCTAGCGTAGTTGCACAGGAAATATTGTGGTTAAATGGCCTATTTAAAGGTTTAGTCACCTTAGAAAAACCTGAACTCTACTTAGACAACGAGTCGGCTATAAAGCTATCTCATAATCCAAAATATGAGTACCACAAACGTACTAAAAACATCAAGGTCAAGCATCTTTTTGTACATGAGTGTGTTACCAACGGAGAACTGCTAGTGAAACAAGTTTCATCCTCGAATCAACTGGCAGATATGCTAACCAAGCCGCTTTTGGTCCAAGATTGGAAGAATTAAGTATAAAAATTGGATTGAAAAGAATTTCTAAATAGAATTCACAAATTCTCAAAAGTTCAGAGGGTGTGAAGAGACTGTATGTCAATCTTCATTGTCTATATCTACCGTTGCTACGGTTACCTTCTGACTGATACTTTTCTCTCTTGTTTTAATTGTCTTCTCTGTGCTATATTATAAAAATATATTGTTGAATCTTTAATCTACAATAATAACGCTTGACAATTGAATATTCCTTTATTTCAATCACAAAAACTTAAAAGTTTGTTTGTAATGGATAAACGCAAAAACAACTAAACCGATTTTGAAAATACCGGTGAAAGATCGGTAGATAGTAACAATATTCCTGAGTGACATACGTTATTTTTTAATCGCGAAGACGGGTCCTGTGGGGTGGGCCACGGGAACAAAGCCGCGGGGAACAGCTAGTAAGTTACAAAGGTAAGTAAAAAAAAACAAGATGACAAGTTAAAAATACAATATCTAAGAAAACAATCAATTATAGACGAAAAATCTATACTAAAAACCTGATGAGATACAGCCTGGTGACAGACGGACAGACAGATCTGATCGCGGAGTCTTAGTAATAGCGTCCCGTTTTAACCCTTTTGGTACGGAACCCTAAAAAGGTTGATGATGATGATGATGAAACATCACTGGCGAAATTTGGATGAACAGTAGGAGCACCTCTGCCTAGAATTATTTAATGTACTTATGTGAACAGTAGGTAGTGCTTTTTTAGGGTTCCGTACCCAAAGGGTAAAAACGGGAACCTATTACTAAGACTCCGCGGTCCGTCTGTCTTTTTTTTTTTATATTTTTTTTACAGATGATGTATTTATGTTGCCGCTACGAGTATAACAACAGATACTAAAACAGAATAAAATAAATATTTAATTGGGGCAATAAATCGGATGACCGATTTATTGCCACCTCTTCTCTCCGAAATCGACACCTGAACGGCGTGTATGTCCAGCAGCAGCTCAGAGAAGTTCGGGAGAGGGCTGTCCGTGGGTGGACAGTGAGGCGAAGACTCAAGGACGCGAACTTGACCCCAAAAAGTCCAGTCATAGGACCCAAATTGTGTCCAGCCCATCCGCTGCCACACCTCACACTACAGTGACTAGACAGTATCTGGAAGAAGTCAGGAATATCACAATAGACTGGCCAGCTCTCAGTCATGAGTTCATGACCAGAGGCGGCTGGTGGATCATAAAAGTAGTAGTGCACTATGCCGTCTCACTAGGTAGTTGTGTTAGATTTACTAAAATTTACAGGAGCCTATGTAAATCGGCAAACCATCTCGCTAGCGACTTCTAATTCGACGCCAACGCCATCTAGTTAGAGTTACGTCGTTGTACAACTTGTAATGTTGGTACTCGACCCGAAGATAAATTTCGTTCATCAAACCTCGCCCGCTCTCGGTAATCTTCGGTTCGCTGGGGCGGCGCACGAGAGTGGTCATATTTTGCCGTACATTTTCTATTGAACTGTCTCTGTCTCACGCGCCAGGCGTTTTCGCTTGTTTCTCATAGAAGTTGTATGAACTCTCGCCGTGCGCTTTAGCCCTCCGCACGGGGAATATTTTTTACAGCAAAATACGTCTTATTACTTTAGCAAAGAGCTTAAATTGGCTCGCCATAATTTCGTGAATATTGAATAGACCGTTAATCAGATATAAACATTTTTATTTATTTTCTAAACCTATTAAAATCTGGCAGTTCAGCGCACGAGTGAACTTAAAATACAGCCGCCCCTAGTCATGACTTGAATTCGATTGAACTTAAGTGGGAGGAGCTGAAAATGTAGGTACGAGGAAGTTGCCAAGCTCCGGCGTCGATAGAAGACCTGAAAACTGCTTTAGTCGAAGAGTGGTAGGAAATCCCGCAGGATTCTATCAGGAAACTCATTTAGTCAATAAAACCTCATTTCAACAGTCATTAAGGCCAGGACGGGGAAACACAAACTGTTGAGCGGTAAATAACATAAATTGTAAATAAAAAATATCTTTTCATATTACTTCCTATTCATTTAGACGTCCACAACTTCGACCTATTACAATAATTCCCTAAATATAGGTAGATACTTAAATTAATTTTAAATATTTTCGATAAAATTTGAAAGCTAACAAAATTACCTTTCAAATGATATACCACAACCCATAGTACGATGCATATACATTATAAAAATATATATTTTGAGTAACGCGCGATGAAGTGATTTCAGTTTATTGCTAGCGTGCGTTTTAGTTTTTAACTTGCTCTTACGGTGCGACGAGCAAAGGAAAACATCGGGAGAAAACCGGCATATCCTAGAACTAAAAATTCGAAGACATGACATCCACTAACCCACACTGGGCCCGCGTGGTGGATTAAGGTCCAATCCCTCTGACAGAGAGAATACCTGTGTCCCAGCAGTGGGGAAATTATATACTGATTATGCTACGTTACTTTATCTTTTTAACAATAACATAAATCTTGCAAAACATACGTTCACAAAAAAACTTCATGCATACAAAAGCTTTTTGTTATTCAATATACACTCCCACGATTTTCCTCTTAATTTTGTTCGAGTGCCAAAAGCGAAAACATGCCGTACCTTTATTTTACTTGGAAAAATTGACTCGGCCCATCGTTTATGAGGTACACCAACGGAAAAAGGGCCGAAACTACCCAGAGCTTTTAGCGAGAAGGGTTCTCTTGATTATTATAGCCTGCCTTACTTACTCCGCTTTTTAAAGCACACCATGCTGCTTCTAAATTATTCCTAATATGGTGAACTTATCGGTTCTCTATGGTCTTTGCAAAGAACATTTTTTTAAAGGATATTTATGTTGAGGTGGTTCATTCAGACGATTTGCTGGTGTCAATCAATACTCTTTTTCTCATCCGCACCGCACAACGTATAATAAAATATAATTATATGAGTAAATTCGCACATTCCGCTTTTACTAGCGATCGGACGTGATCAGATTACAGTTTGGAGCAAGCAAACAATTTTACGATAGTATTTATGGCATTATACACGGGAAAGTGTCCCTGATACCGAACCGAGCCCTCATTCAGGGCTATAAATTATAATCGAAAAGAGCCCACAACTCGAGTCGCCAAAACGTGGAAATTATTGCGTTTCCCGCGCTCACCCGCTGTCAATGTTGCCAGCGGCTATATTTTATTTATACCTTTTACGAGTGTTGCCAGCCATAAAAAAGTTTTAGTGGGTGTTGTAAAAGTAAAGGTGCCGGTTTTTCTCTCTCGTTAGAATACAGCGTTGATAGGTGACGGGATAGTGTTTTATTAAACAGTATTTTATAAGGGGTTTTTTTGCCTCGTGTCTCGCGCACAATGGAGGTTTTTGTGGGCCGTAGCATTTGCTGCAACACTAACGTATATGTAGGAATCATACATGTGAGAAGAGAAGAACTTTTTATTAGAGTTATGTAAGGATGGTGGCCTGCGGGTCCTCTTAATTGAGAACACTTTGGTTGCTACCATCTGCCATACCAATTTAATTGAATTAGAAAAACTGAAGATGGAATGTTAGATTGAAATATATGACTCGGCGCAAATTAATGGGTTGACTGCATCGCTTTGCATGGCGAGCAGTTTTTATAGCACATTTAATGATCAGCAAATAGTGACGCAAATAAGAACATAATTATGTATAACAGTTCACAAGCTCTTTTTAGGACTTATCAATTCCTGAATTAAGAATTAATGAGTTTAGTATTTGTCAAATTCTAATTTCACCTTTATGGTGCTTTCAAAATTTCGCATTAGAGTTTGACGCGTTCTTAATCCAAATATGTAGGTACTAAATTCAGAAACCAGCCCTTATTTATTAAAATCTCTGAGGTAATTAATAACTGATTCAGATCGGTAGAGAATTCAAATTAAGAATCTGCTAATTAATTGCTAAACAGTATCAAGATTTTTTTAAAGGCTATTTAGTTGAAAATCAGCGACAGGCAACTATTTACTAGTTAACTGACATATTTGGCTGAACTGGACCTATTTGGCGCAGCCTTGAGGAACACATTCTCTCATATTTTTGGTTTATTTTTTTACTATTTTTAAACTCATACGGCAAAAGACGGGTGTTATAAGTTTGAAGTGTGTATCTGTGCTGTGCATTTGTGTATCTCTCTGTGGCGTCATAGCTCCTAAACGGATGACCTGTTTTTTTATTTAGTTTTTTCTGCTTGAAAGATAACTTTGTCGAGAGTGTTTTATTTATTTATTTAAAGACTTTAGAAGACTTACAGCTAAATACAATGGTGATAAATAACAGTAAGACAATCTGACAGCCAATAACAAGCCTTCACGTCTAGAGCTTGTCTGGTATAAATGTACTGTGGAACAAAATATACACACTGCCCAATAAGCCAAAATAAAAAACAAAATAAAATGACAAAAATTAAAAAACATGCAGGTAGATCATCACTTAAGATGTTTCAAAATTAATATAATTGCTTCCGGGTATTATCTATGTGAACCACGGAGCACACAACTGCTCCGTGATGTGCACCAATTTGTTAAAAATTATATTTAAAAATAAAAAACAAAGTCTAAAGTTTAAGCTTTAAAAAATTCTTAGATGTAAACACTTTTTTGCCGAGGTCACACCTGTTTCAAAAAGATCAAAGTCGAACCGTTTGCACACCTCATTAAAGTACCTACTCACACGCACAACGTACGAATTCTATCTGTAGTTAGTAGTTGCAGATGGCACCCGTAATGGTGGATTGAACTGTTTGGACTTGCTTGGAACGTTGAAGTAGAAAGTTGCTAAAATATCCGAACAAATGATGTCACTTTGAACCGTCTTTAACAAAAATATACAGTCGGACATCTCACAACGATAGATCAATGGTAGGAGATGATATTTTTTACAGAGACTGAGATAGTTACTGGACTGATACGGTACCCGTTGATGAAAGCATACAATTTTTATAAATATTTTTTGTTTTCGTTCAATACGGTCAATATAGTATTAGTATTGTGATAAAGTGGATTCAATACTTCAGATGCGTACTCCAAGTGGTTTCTAATATAAGTACAGCATAGAATTTTTTGCATTTTAGCTTGTGTGAAGCACTTAGATAATCGCATTATGAAACCAAGGGATTTTGAGGCTTTAGCGACGATGGTATCGACATGCTTATCAAAAATGAGTTAGGCATCGTGGTGAACCCCCAGATCACGAATAGCACTAAGTACATCTAGGTAATATATGACCACTAAGAGTATATGTTGTGGCTAGGACTGACCGTCCACGGGAATACGTTATAACTGAGCATTTTTTGGGATTAAGATCAAGCTTGCTTTTTTGGCAGTATACTTCAAGACACTGTAAGTCAGTTTGAAGTGCAATCATATCTGCAGTCGATGATATGGTAGCATAAATTTTCATATCGTCGGCGAAGCACAGCAATGTGTTCTTAGCTATGTTTGATGCAAATCGGTTCACCCGTTCAAAATTTCGTAAAATATCGTGTTATAATTACGTTTTTCGATGGATTGTCGATCAAAGCAGTCTACTACCAAAAATTAAGTAGACAAAAGCATGGGTTAATAAGCCTCGGGGGTTTTTACATTTTTAATTTTTCTACTTGTTTATTTTTTACCCCTGACGTAAAAAGAAGTGTGTTATAAGTTGTACGTGTGTATCTTAAACGGATGAACACATTTTGATTTAGTTTATTTGTGCTGGAGGATTTTAAATATTCCTTGTTGTTTCTTTGTATAAATATTTGTTATGTGCTTTCTTTATTTATGTTTGAAAAGTTGTGACTTATTTGTGGTTAGTTAATAATATTTGCAAAACATACATCACCCAAACATTAACAATATCTACAGATCCAAGAAACATGTATTCGTAGGTACAATCGAGTGAAAAAACCTTTGTAATATAAGTGTTTCTTCGAGCCGTGTATGTTCGGCAAACAACATTTATAACCAAATGCGGGTGGTTTACACTGTTACCGAATGTACCTGCGAGTGTCTGTGCAATATCCGCTCCTACCTCATATCCGCTGTTCGTTCGCCGTCTTTAGGCTGCGGCGTAAGGCAAGGGCGGAAGCGAATTTTAGCAAATACCACCTGAAGCCCTAGACAAGTGACAATTTATCAACAAATGCGTCGGGATGGCAATTGCAACAAGTAAGATTTAAAAATAAAAAAACCCTACTCATTTTTATTTCATGCTACATTATTTATCTAATAGTAGACACGCTTCGATCGCCAATCTATTGGACACGTAAATATGACACGATATCTTGCAAAAACACCCCGATTAAAACAGTAAAACGCCCATACTTTTGAACGCCTGAACCGATTTTCATCAAACATAGCTGAGAACACTTTCAATAAACTCACCTTTCAATCTTAAAAAAACGAAACCAAAATCGGTTCATCCGTTTGGTAGCTATGATGCCACAGACAGATACACAAGTACACGAACACACAGTTGCACACGTAAAAGTTATACCACCCCTCTTTTTCCGACATTTCTTTTTCTTACATTTTGGATCTTCGCTGATAAACTTCCAGTCTACCCGGATGCAGCAAAGGATTGTTGATGAGACCGACCGAAGGTTCGGTTTCAGTTTCGGCCAAAAAAGTGGCCGGATATTCCACTCGACCAAAACTAGAGTTCTTGAGCTGATAGATGCTATACTTACAATTAAAAAATGACTACATCGTTGGGCTATGAGTGTAACATCACAGAAAAATATTTTTTCTTACTAATCATTTGTAAATAATTCGAATACCTGAGGTCAGCATATCTGGCCAAATCTCTGCACTACATGCACCTAGGCTTATCTCTTCTGAGAATAATTGTTACGTTACACACTTCAAAATAATGAGTTTGTTTTGGTTGTAGTTTTATAGGAGTCGTTGACATGGTTTTTGCTTTATATTTAGGCATCGCTCTCCGAAAATTAAGTTATGTTTCACTTTGTAGTGAATTTTTCAAAATCTATCTATTATTTTTATATAGATATATACCAACACTGCTTTGTAGTAATGAAGAGATTTATTTATTTAGGCTTTTATGAAACTTAAGTTGGATAATTTTGTTCCATAATTAATGAATTAATTTTGAATTTTTGGCTTTGTTTTTGTTACACCGAAGTTCTGGTTTCGGCCGAAACCGGGTGAAGAGGCGAATATTCGGTTATGGTATCGGTTTCGGCTAAAAATCGTGTTACGGTTGGACACTGATTAAAATAAAAATTAAAAACTTGATCTTATTCATCACTGACAAAAGTGAAGGTAAAGATCTCGAGGAAACCTGAACTCCCGCGTTAAGGTTACACTTGTCGTATTAAGCGTAGTCTGGCGATTACTCTACTGTTTGATGTACGCAAAATAAAAACTGATATGGAAACAAAAAAGAAAAATATTTGAAAGTTATGAGCGTCGAAAGTTTCATATTTCAACACTAATTTTTACGCATCATTGCATCTTTAAATACCATAAGAAGAAGGAAAATTGCAAAACGGCCACGATACAGGGAGAGATTAGTAGTTCAACATTGCAAATAATTTTATTTTCAAAATATACTTGTAGTCGTTTTTTCATGATATCTCGACGCCCAAAGGTCTGTTTATAAAATTTCGCGCGCTCGTTTTCTTCCTAAATCATCATCCATTTCGCTACAAACTTGCAAAAGTGCTCATTCGTACGCGAACTAGCTTCTTACTGCTCATCACAGCATCTATCTCTTTCGCACGTGTTGTCGGATGAGATAGCAGGCATTTTAACCATGCGCACTAAATAGTTCGTGCCGTCGACTAGTGTAACCATAAATGATTTACTCTCGGGCCTTCTATAAGCAACACATTTCATTAATTATTATTAATTTAATTATTATTTTTCTTATTCTTTGCATGAGAAGCGGCCTAAGCCCTGCAGTGGGACAGTCGCAGTTTGGTAATACATTATTTACTCGTTTCTAAATAAGGGGAAAGGTTTAAAAATATTCATAAATCGCTTCCGCTTGTGACAAAGATCTGTCCTTCAGTCGAGCAGCAGCGAAGGCAAGCGAGGTAGCGATATTGAGCAGGTAGGCGTACCGAATGCGGACCGGTTTCACAGCCCGAACATCTATGGCAAGGGTGCTCAAACATTCGATCGCGATCGAATAATCCAGTGGTTTCCAAATATTTCCAATGCGTGTCTGCCCATTTTGATCTAAAATCATTACCTTGCTGGTTAGGCGAATATATAAAAAGCCGATAACACGAGTCAGTTTTTTAACCGACTTCCCAATCAATTCGTCTGTATTTTTGACAATACTTTAAAGTAGGAAGAGGAGCATAATGACGTCAAGAACTTAAATTGAGTTAGTTATATTAAGGTTGCTGTTACTTTCAGTTAATTGACAGTATCAAGTATTTTTTAGAGCCACCGTGACCCCCTTGCATCTCTTTAAGCCCTCCAAAGTGATACCCCCCATACACCGGTTGGGAATCCATGGACTAGTCGATCTCAAGAGCTTTCTAGCTGTCCGAGTCGATCGCGGAAAATCTCTTAATGACGCTTGTTAGTCTCACTAAACTAAGGCTCATGTTTATAATATTTACGCTTGTTTAATCATTTCAACGGAGACCATGAGACTTAGAAATTGGTGTTTTTCTTGTTCATGTGGAACGAACCTATTATCATCCCCTTGTTCGCATTAGGACAGATTCGCTTTAAGACAGATTCGCATTGCGTCAGATTCGCTTTACGGCAGATTCTCTTTACGGCAGAAAATGTACAGTCGTGTTGAAATGTTCTCCACGTAGTTTTCCTTTATATACCAGGTGGACAAAAATCGTGGAACAAACGAACCAGGGCGATAGTTGAGGTTATTTGCAGTAGGTCCTAAAGTACCATTTTTTTTTTACTTCAAATAAATAAACTAATAACCAAATAACCCCAACTATCGCCCTGTTTCGATTAATCAATGATATCTTGCCCAATCTTTTTAGGTATGTTGTCGAGCATAGAAATTCCTTTAGTTTCCATGTCAGTATCATGTTAATGGCCAATCATATTCATTATATACTTATTATATGACATTGTCATAAGTAGATACTACGATTGATTTGTTGCTGATTTTTTAGGTAGTTAAGTAATAATAATTTAAAAAGAAGTATAATAAATCACAATGGATTTGCCCACTACGAGCAGCGGATTTAAATTTATATCGAGTCGAAAAGGTAAGCCCGTTTACCGCTATAATTACGTTAAAAATACAAATGGCAGTAAAAATTGGAGATGTTTTAATAAAATGGACTGCAGTACTTCTATTACTTTGGATGATCAAAATAAAATATTAAAGGAGGCTACACACTCATGTATTCCGGATGAAACCAAAAATATAATAGATGGCTTAATCGATGAATGTAAGAGAAATGTATGTACAAACCTCGAGCCAATTCCAAAGATATTTGAGGATTTTATTGAGAGTGCTGAATGTGAGCTACCAGAAGACGATATACCGACATTTAAAGAGAAAAAGATGTTTTGTATAGAGCTAGAAAGGCTTACTTAAATTTGGATAAAACAACTTGTAAAGATCTCAAGTTACCACATAGTCTTGTGGATAATTTTTCTTGTTAGACGATGGGACAAAAGAGAAAGTATTGCTTTTTAGCACAACACTAGCGAAGACCAAATTTCAAAACTATAAATGCTATAACGGTGACGGTACCTTCAAAGTTGTTCCCAGGATCTTCTATCAATTATACACGTTACATATTAATGCTTCACGAAACGATGATACCGTAAATTTTGTACCATTAATTTATATACTCTTACCTAACAAAACACAAGCTACTTATGAAAGACTATTTACTATATTGCGGGTTATTTTTCCAGTAAATATAGAGCAGTATAGATGTGATTACGAGTTAGCAGTAATTCAAGCAGTTAAAGGCGTATATCCCAATGCCAAAATTACGGGTTGCTTCTACCACTATTGGAAAGCGCTCTCAAAAAAAAGTCTAAATCTAGGTCTGAAGAAAGTCGATGGTGGAGACCGTATTACACAAATGTATTTGCAATTGGCTTTGTTACCACCAATTTTGATCCCTGAAGATATCTTAGCTATTCAAGAATCAGTAAATGATTCTGAAGAATATTCAGCATTCAGGGACTATTTCTCGAAGCAATGGATGGGATTAATTACTACTGATACATTTAGTTGCTACAAAGAAGTATTCAGAACAAATAACCCAGTTGAAGGGTGGCATGGCCGCCTTAAAAGTAGAATCCCTTTGAAACCGGCGTTGTATCGGTTCATAAAATTACTTAAAAAGGAAGCCAAATATCAAGACAAAAATTTAAAAAGGGTAGAAACCTATTGTAAAGGAAAACGGCTTGGTCTTAAGTTAAAGGAGAAAGATATAAAAATTGACATGATTATTACTAGTGCACTGCGAAACGAAATTTCAGTTCTGGAACGTGTAGAACGCTTATGCAGGCTGAATAGAGGATAAATAGGTATCTATGTATCATAAGATAATTAAATATAATTTTTGTTACTTGTTTAATGTTTTATTAATAAGTTTTACAGATATAGAAATATCGAGTTCACTGTACTTCTGCCGTAAGGCGAATCTGTCTTAAAGCGAATCTGTCGTAAAGCGAATCTGTCTTAAAGCGAATCTGTCCTAATGCGAACAAGGGTTATCATCAACAATGTTAAATAAAACTAAGTATTTTTAACACGCTTTTATTAGCTTGGTATGTATCTATGTAACTATGTATCTATGTATCAATGTAACGGAATCTTTGAACGTGATTTTCACCCACTTCAAAACGTCGGATTGATTTGAAACTTTGCACACATATCAAGGACCGATGACAATGCAATAATTTTGTCAAAGTCAAAGTACTTTTGAAAGTCAAGCAAAAATTAAAATTTACAAGTAATAAAAGTTGATTCTACCGTGCGCGTTTAAATTGTTTGTCCCATTAGCCTTACCAAGATCTTCAGGATTAGCGACTTTTTAGTTCAATTTACCATTAAAGCGTGTTTTTTAGTTTTTAGAACTACAATTTATTTATTTTATCTACATTCGTTCTTGCTAAGTGGTGCGTTCTACTTACACTTCCCCTATATACTTATGCTGTTTATGGAATACTAGCTTTTCCGGCGGCGGAACCTCTGCAGCTTAGGTGAAATGCCGACTTTGCATCAGTTCCAGCATTACATCAACCTGAATTCTCCAGGCAAGGCATTTAACTAAAATAGTCTGTTTGTCATCGACACGCTAAGAACAATTTAATAATTTTGGTTTAGCGGTTTAGGCGTGAAAGAGTAAGCGAGCGACAAACAGACTGATATAGTTACTTTCGGATTCGAATTAGTATGGATATACAATTTTGATTGACGACACGGTTGACGTGGTGGTTGAGTCATCGGCTGCTGCGCTGCTTATCGCGCATTCGATTTCCGCACGAAACGAATGTTTGTATAGCCTACAGATAGAGGTTCCGGTCTGGTTGTTTGTGCGAGTTTATATGTTTGTATATGCACCCACGATACAGGAGAAATTCCTAGTGTTGTAAAATATCAATCTAACCTGATCAGATTTGGAAATCAGGTAGACCATGATTTGGAGATAGGCTACCAGTATCACGGTAGTACGTTCTCTGGCTGGGCATAATAAATTAATGTGCGATTTTCTCACTGAATAATAACTAATAATACCTACTCCGCACGGTTGATCTTCTAGGTTAAGCAATGCTTGCTAAGTCCGGTCAGCAAATGGGTGACCATTCCTTGTTGATGGCAACACAGAGTTGTTTTAATCTATTATCTATTATAATACCTTTAAACGAGCAATTCTTGTATAAATGTATATATATATATATAATCTGAATCTCGGCAACGGCTCCAACGATTTTCATGAAATTTAGTATGCAGCATCTTTTCGGGGGCGATAAATCGATCTAGATAGGTTTCAGTTTTAGAAAAAGTCGTTTTCTATATTTTCACCCGAGCGGAGCTCGGTCGCCCAGATACTTATTTATCTGTGTAAGCAACTGTCAATGCTCTCTTCTCTATATCCTGTCGACTTGATAGAACAAGTTTCAAGTGAGTTACAGTAAAATATTAATAAAACCAGCAAATTGTATCAACTACCTACCTACATCATCTACAGTCCACTAAACAAAGAAAACAAATAATTAATAAACAATAGTATAAAAAGGAAAGATTTTTTGTTTTGTTTGTTTGTACCGAATAGGATCCGAAACTACTGGACCGATTTTAAAAATTCTTTCACCAATATAAAGCTACATTATTCCTGAGTGACATAGGCTATTTTTTAATCCCGATAAAGGGTCCCACAGGTGGTCCACGGGAGCGAAGCCGCGGGATACATCTAGTAATTAATAAGGCAAATTTGAGCTTTTACATTCCTGACATATCGAGATTAATTCGTGCTTCAGAAAGCAAGATAAACGTAACGCATTGGTCACGTTTGACTGTCACTTCTAGATCTTTGATAGACGTTACGGTTAGTCAGAAGCCTGAAATCTGACACCAATCTTGTCAAGAGGTATCGTGTTGCCCAGTTCCATGCTTGTGAGGGTAGGATCGCTCCAGCATCCAGTTAGACTAGAAGCCGACCCGCCACACGCCAGACGAAGCCGTTGAAAAAAGCTAGTTTCTACCCAAATAAGTCGGTGGTCGGGCCCGAACACCCTAATCTCATATATCCAAGTTAACCGATCCATGAAAAATGGCCATGGAACATTTCTTAGGGTACAAAAGCCTTGTGTGTCTTGAATTAAGGGACGAAAAATCCAATAATTTGACATAAACTTTCCTTGCCACAGTGAGAATCTCGAAATGTATAAAGTATGTTGTTTATCAAAAGCGAAGCGATGTTTTTAACTGCAGAATGTGCCTTTTACAAAGTTACAAAAAAAATCGATGAAGAGCGAGTCGGACTTGACCACTGTAGGTTCCGTACCGTCTTGGTGATATTTTTACCATTGTTTATGCTTATTTTTTTGGGACCGCAAAGCCGAGTTGGTTTCTTTATCTATTTAGACTTCATGCTCAAAGATACAAAGGCGAACTCAAATGTTTTTGCTAATACTAACAAAATGTGCAAGTTACATACAGACATCGTTTTATTATTCCTGTAAAATTGACATAAACCTCCATCAACTAGATTTTTACCGCGGCTTCGCTCTATGGCCTATCCCGCAGAAACCTGCCTTTTCCCGGATTCAAAGTTGACAGATCGGTTCGGATAAAGATTTTCGCAGATTATCTCTCATTCTAAACTTACAAACTATACCTCTATAAAATATTAGTAAAGAGATTTTTTTTTTCTTCATAGGTCATCAAATAACCGAAATCAAAAAATATGATACGCTTTTGTACTTTATATATATTTTGATCGTGTTGTACTTTATATTTTATGTAGTACTGACCTTCCAATAGCCGAGCAGAATATAGCTTATCGCTTGAAAGCGTATGTGTACAAAAACTTTATATTCGTAAGGAATTGAGCAATCTATACTGTCGGCTATAAATTCCCGTAGAAGTGGGGGCGACTCTTTTTATCTGCATCCGGAAATAATCCGCAACTATTCGTAGTACCTACATTGTTAAGAGTGTGTAACGGCAAGGTGTGATTATATTTAAAAATTGCTTCTAATCATGTAAATGAACAATTTTCTTCGTGGATGTCATAGGACTCACTGGATTTCTGTACACCTGAACGAAAAAAAAAATGACGTTAGGCTACAATAGACTATATATTTTTTTATAATACTATGCGTATATGTTGTTTTTTTTTGGACTTTGCATTTATGACTCTAGTGTAAATTTTAATATATTTTTCTCAAACATGCTTGGAAATTTGATCATTATTTTGACAACCTTCTTCGAGATAAATCGAAATTGCTGTACTGGCCATATACATGCGAGCAGCGGCCGGCAAAAGTTGTATGAAAATCCATATCCGTCGTGTCTAGCGGCCAACTCATATCTGTCGTGTTATTTAAAAATGGAACAATCTTTTACTCCGAAACATGGGAACCGAGGAGGTAACATATCAAAGGTTTTATTTAAATTTCGAATGGGCTTGCAAATAGAACGCTGTTTATTGAAAAAAAAAACAAAAGAACACTAACGCGGTATCAATTATTATTGTTGTTTGTCATTGATTTTGACAAAATGAGTTCTAGGTACTACTCAATTTTAATTTCCGCGCATTATTTGAGAAAAGTACTATACAAGCCTTGGCCACAACTAGGCATTGATGGACTTACGTATGTGTGCCTCGGCTTCGCCTCCCACATTTACACGTTCGTCCAACAATGCCTCTTTTGCTGGCCACTGCAGTAATGTGCTATTAATGTGTTTACAATAAAAATAAAAAACTTTTAATGTTATTTTTTGGTATGGGGGGTGTTTTGCCTGCAATATACTGTTAATATTTTTCTTTGACAATATCGGGACCCTAGGATCTCGGTCCTTTGAAAGGCGTGCGAGGAGCCGAAGCCAACTCGCAGAGTCCCCGTTAGGCATGTATCAGGAAATGTGACACCAACCGACGATTATCCATGTATGCACTACGCAACTGCACCCAAGGACGATCCTCGGTTGGTGGAGGACTATTGCAAATAATGGAGAAAAATATATTGAGCTATGCATTTGGTAGGTTTAGTGGATCGAGTGTCCAAAACTATAGGAGGACTACCGGCCCCTGCCCGACCACTGTGAGACTTCACGGCTATAAAATGGCAGGGGGAGACGATTCATATTATTATTACCTCCTTTTCCTTCCATTTATGTACATACTTTTTACATTTTTAAATATTAGCTTATAAAAATAAAATTAAATAATATAAAAATAGTAGACCACCGGTATCGGGAACAGGGTCCAAGCTACCGGTGGTCAGGGCTCCAGAGAGAGGAACCTCCTAACGATACGCGCCGTGTCCAGGAGTACCGCTTTCTGGATCAAACCCTTGATCCAGCTGCCCAACGAGAGCTTCCTCAGATGTTCGTCGAGGCTCTTGGCTATTACGCCATTGGCCGTCACGACTATCGGCACAATGATTGCTGTATTTACATCCCACCTGTCGACAACCTCGCGAGCCAGATCAAGATACTTACTTTTCTTATATCTCTCAGCCTTCACGAGGTTCTCGTCATGGGGGACCGCTATATCAACAATCATTGCGCGACGCTCTAGTCGGTCTGTCACCACTATGTCAGGCTTATTGGCAACAATAGTCCTGTCAGTAATGATTACTATTTTATTATTATTGAATAGAGCTGCGAAGTTGAAACTTTTGCCGTGTTTCAACATCTCAGCTCTTAAGGCTAGCAGGCTGGTTTAAGCTACATTTACGGGCTGATCCCAAGTATGCAGCGTGTGGTGTGTATGTTGAGGATGAATGATGTCACAGATAATATAATACTAGCATACAGATGCCTCATCCCATACAAAGAAAACGTGCCGACGTAACTAGCGTTTTTCATCAGATTATACCGATTATTTTTTTGTAAATCGATCGCCTTCGGTTCCATTCCACGGCGATAGATAGATCACCATACATGCCGGTGGAACAGAACGGAACGGAACCGAACGCGGTCGATGTACAAAAAATAATCAGAATAATCAGTATAGAGCGTCGGCACGGTTACTTTGTATGGAATGAGACACCACTGATGATGTGGACCAATTTCGTTTTTATCAACGACATTCTTAGTATTATTATTGGCAAATTTAAAAAAAAATACATGGATTTTCCATACATAGTTGTCGTCAGCTGACCAAAATTTGTATACGAGCAGTGAACGGAAATAAACATGGAAGCATTCCTAGCTTTAAAAAATGACCCAACGCAAATTGTGCCCCGGTGGGCGGGGCTTACCGATCGTGCCGCTCACGCTTTTAGTTCGTCCGCAGTAGGCAACAGCGGCGGTCGACTAATATTTACTGTTTTTCGCGTGTTAATTATTTAAAAATGCCTTCTTGTGCAGTGAAGCGGTGCATAAATAAATCACATTTGCATAACAAGAATGTTGGAATTAGATTTCACGTGTAAATACATCGCTATTCATATTTCTATAAAAAATGAAGTATGCCACGAAATCTATAGGGATGATGTTATGCCAACCAAACAATTAACTTTTTTACCTGACAATAATGGCAAATATAATTTGATTACAACCTAAGGAACAATACACGCCATTTTTTTTTTCTATGGGGACGGCACTATGCAAAATATACCAAGTTATTGTAGGTACATAAAAGTTCCTTTAACAGCATGGAGAAAATAGATATCGTTGCTGTATCTTTATCTTTTCTAATATATTTTTGACCGTTCCAAAAAGATATATTTTTAATACAATAAAAGATGGTTCTTTAACACGAATTGCCGTAGGATTTGACTGGTAGAAATCATCACGCGAAAAAGCGTTCATACTTCTATGCGATATCCTTCTTTCGAATTTGGTCAAAATATAAATCCAAAATGGCAGCTGCGAAATCTTTCATATTTTTCATCATGGGTTTAGTTTTCGAGGATGCTAAAGTCGATTGTGAGGCTAAAATAATCCAAGATCGCAAAAATAAAAAAAAATGTTTTTGTTTAAATCATACGTGAGAAGGAACTTTGTTCCTGACGGTGGTAACCTGATCACACACGTTTATTTATGCTTCTATATTTTCTTTCATATTACTTTAATACCATCACTATCATAATTAATAATTGCGTTGCACCATATTGCATAAAGAATCCCGGGCGACGCGATTGGTGGACGCAGTGGCGTCGTAGAAATGTCGTTAGCGGCCTATACGTTAGATGGTAATTTAAACCCAAAACTTAAGTAAATAAGGTCTATTTTTTACTGTGCATCATGAGTTGTAATAATATTGTTTGTGTACTTTGGCTAGTTTGGCGAATCAGTTGCGGGGTTTCGATGTGTGAGTTTGTTTGGGATTTTGTGTCAGGATGCGCGTTAAGTTCCTTCGAAGTAATGCTTCCATGTTTATTTCCGTTCACTGTATACGAGACACAATTTGTATACAAGGCACATTTGTACGAGACACAATTTCTTTTTATAGATTTGATTATGAATATTTGGAGAAAGTTGTTAAGTTTTTTTTTTAAACAATTATTATTAACGTAAGAAGAAAGTATGACAAAGTGTTACTACTGTCGTTGCCGTCTGTGTCCGCAGTGTAGTATTTTTTTCTATTCTTACCTACATTTTTGGTTATTCATATGCTACTATATAAAACTACATAGACGGAAAACCACATCGTGTCTTTCATCTCGCATGTGATCGGACGATTGCTGGCGGTGAAACCCTTTTCCTTGCCGAATTCACTTGCGCACTTAGCCTGCTGTTTTATTGCAAGTAAGACATTATTTAGTTGTAAATTTTCAATAATCGTAACCAGCAAACAAACTTTTGGTAACTGTTAACTTAAAATTTCTTTCAGTGTACAGGTGTTTTTGATTGAATGAGATTAGAACACGAAAATCCATAAAAATACGGGAATTTCATCCCTCACTGACAGACAAAGAGGTGTTATCATCTCGTACCGTATCCGTAAACAGAGTACGATCAAACATAAACCATAAAGTAGGTAACATAACCTTAATCTTTTAAATTACTTCGCAACTAATTCACGTAAACATTTTTTCGTGAAACTTTTCCAAAGATTGATTAAAAAACTTTTTTTACTATCGATGATAATATGAAGCCGATTTATTGTCCAAGTTTTTTATATGTATTTTCTTAATACAAAGTCACATTTGGCAGGAAATTAGCCGTTTAAGGTCCACGATTGACATTTGCGGAGCGGAAAATTATGTATCGTTGCGCGCAAAGGTGGTTGTACACAGAAATATTTGTTACGCACTCAATTTTGGGACTTTTTTATGTCATGACTGTGAATTTATCTTTTAACAGTAGTTTTAAATGTTTCACTAAGAAGTTTTGAAAGTACCAAATTTCTAGGCATATTGATCGGCGCCTTATGAAACCTCGGTATTGTGAATTTTCCAATATAAAAACCCTGTTATTTTCGTGTGATATTACTAATTTGATACATTGTAAATTTTAAACCCCGACGGAAAAAGAGGGGAGTTTGACGTGTGTATCTGTGTCTTTGTGTGTTTGGGTATTTGTGTATTTGTGTAACTGTCTGTGGCATCATAGCTCCTAAACGGATGAAACGATTTTGATTTAGTGTTTTTTTGTTTGAAATGTGACTTTGGCGAGAATGTTCTTAGCTATGTTTGATGAATATCGGTTAACCTGTTCAAATTTTATGCTCATTTTACTCTTTGAATCGGCTTATTTTCGCAAGATATCGTGATATAATTACGTGTTTCGAAGGATTGTCGATCAAAGCGTGTTTACTTCTAGATCAATTATGTATTTTAAGAGGTATTTGTGTAGGGGATTTTTTAAATTTGACTTTTTAGGGTTCCGTTCCGAAAAACGGCACCATTATAGGATCACTTTGTTGTCCGTCCATCTATCTGTCAAGACCCTTTTTCTCAAGAACGCGTGGAGGTATCAAGCTGAAATTTATATCAAATACTCAGGTCTACTGTCCCTTAAAGCTGTGAAAAAATAAAACTTCTGAACCAACGCAATCAAAAGATACAGCCGTTTATGCCGCAAATTTCCGCAAATTTTCGACACTCGCAAGGGAATCAAAACCTACAGGGTACTTCCCGTGAACTCAGAATCTTGAAATTTGGTACGAAGCAACGTCTTATAGCACAGAAAAATTTCGAAAACTGTAAATTTTTAGTTACATTAAATAATAATAAAAAAAAACTTACCATCCCTTTCCTCATAAGCGCGTTGAGGTATTAAATAGAAATTCATATCAAATACTCAGGTCTATAATACCTTTAAGCTGAGGTTTGTACGGAACCCTAGGTGCGCGAGTCCGACTCGCACTTTTTTTTTTTTTTTTTTTTTTTTTATAATACTAATCCCGCTCAACAAAGTTGGCGCCTATTCTGTGCAAATTCTTTCATTCCATTCCTCTTTCATTCCTCTCGTACTTTCATTCTTCATCCTTATTGTTCTTCTTGCTTACATCTCTTGTATACGGTGGGTGGGAATCCCACTTTCTTTAATTATGTACAAGGCAGCTTTATTTATTTAAAATTGGGTAAAAAGACAAAAAGTGCTAACATACAAGGTTTACAGAATTACAAATGTGCAAGAAGTACTGGTAAATACAAACAAGTGCAAAAAAGTGCTATTTATCACAGAAGGTACATAAGAAGTGCTATTTATCACAGAGGGAAATCATGAAAAATATAAATAGTGCCTTACAATAAGGGATGAGAAGCACAACAATGCTTTTCACCATACAGACAATCTGTTTTCTTAGGTACTACCCCAGTGCACGGTTCGTCATTTCAGTTTTGTGCGTGCTATTCTATGCTTCTTACAAATATTCTTATAATACTAGTGAAGCATAGTGCCGCTTCAGCTTCGGTTTCGTGCAATGACGGTGGAGGCCACATTAACACAGTACACCAGGAACTTTTCCCTGTGTTGCTTACTCATGAGCTCATGCAGGCTCTCCTTCGTCAGTCTCCTGTCCAGCTCACATTCGAGTTGGTAGCGTTCCCTGATAAATAACGGGCAATCTACAAGTATGTGCTGGACAGTCTCTGCCACGTCTGGTTCGCAGACGCACGATGGGCTCTCCTTACACTTGAAGCGATTCAAGTATTCAGAGAACCCGCCGTGCCCCGTCAAAACCTGCGTGAGAAAGCCTGTGGGCCGCACCTGTTTTATAATACGGAAAGCCGCTATGGCATCCGGAAGAAACATCTTCGTCACAGAGGCTGTCTCGCCCGACACATATCTCCGGTTCCATTCATCAAGCGATACCAAACGGATCTGTCGCTTGATAAATGACACCGGACACTGGTCGTAGTCCGGCTTCCTCCGTAACGACAATGCTGCCTTCTTTGCCAACTCGTCCGCTCGCTCATTCCCAGGCAGGCCCGCGTGGGCCTTGATCCAGAATAAAGACACAGCTTTGCTCTGGCCCAGGGCTTGAGCCAAATTGGCGCGCGCGTGAACTGCCAGGGGATGGAGAGAGCCATGGCTTCAAGCGTCTGCAATGCTGACATTGAGTCACTGTACAAACCATAGCTCGTCTCTTGGCGCGTGAGGATCACGTCCGTCGCTTTGCAAATGGCCAGGAGTTCCGCCTGGAAGACTGTGCAGTACGCGGCTAAGCTAAGTTTGAGGTTCCGGACTTCACCTTCATTATCCCAAATGGATAATGCGGCTCCGACCTTTCCCTCAATCTTGCTGCCGTCGGTGAAGATTCGCACCGCCTGCACATTGTTGCTGTCTAGCAACTGTTGGTCTGCCAGGCACATGAACTCCAGGGGCATTTGCAAAGCTGGATGAGGAGCCTCTGCAAACCCTACCGCACCTTCAATCTCCCTATCTCCTGGCACAAACCGGGATGGCCCTCTCCTCGCTTCATACAGGGCGGCTGCCTCCTGTATGCGCAGATCTAGAGGTAGTATTCCGGACAGTACCAGTGCCGAGTTCAGGGAGACAGTACGGTAAGATTTACAGATCTTCTGGACGAATCCTCGTTGGACCGAGCCTAGCTTCTTCCGTATTCCCAGCTTCTTCGTAGCGGGAGCCCAGGCTGCGGCAGCGTACGTTATTATGGGCTCAATCATAGCAGTGTAGATTGTGTGTATGATCTGTGCGTCCAATCCCCAACTCACTTTAGCGGCGCGGGACAGCTGCTTATAAATGTTAGCTGCCCTCCTGCAGACGTTCGCGGTGTGCTCGTTGAAGGTGAGCTTCTCGTCTATGGTTAGACCCAACAGCTTCATCTTCTTAACCATACCAATGTCGACCCCGGCCATGCTCAGCTTTGGGGTATCATATTTGCGCTTGTTGGTTACGACCATCGCACATATTTTGTGCGGTGCGAACCGCAGCTTGTTTTGTTGCACCCCAACTCTGAACATGGGCGAGGGCTGCATTGGCTGATGTTGAAACTTCAGTCGCTGAGTCCCCATCTAGAACCAAGACGATATCATCGGCGAACGCCTGTCCGAAGATTCCGCGCTTTTCCAGTTCCTGCAATAGTGGGTCTAGAATGAGATTCCACAGGATGGGACCACCTATTGACCCTTGAACACAGCCCTTGCTAGTCACTCGCGTGCATTCCTCCCCAGCGTAACGAATCTTGACTTTCCTACTGTCGAGGTAGCTGTCTAGCAGCCTTCTTATGTTCACCGGGCACTTTTCCTCAGCCAGTCTGACCTTGATGGCTGGCCACCAAGCACAATCGAAGGCCCCCTCTATATCCAGTGACACCAGGACAATTAGCTTCTTCAGCCTCAACTTGTCCTGTACGTGCTTCACTAGCGTATAGAGGGCGTCCTCAGTGCTTCTCTGGGGCATAAAGCCAAACTGGCGAGTACTAAACCGCGGTACAAGTTGCCATTTTAGACGTGCTACTACCATCCTCTCCAGGACCTTCCCCAGAACCGTCTTTGCCCAGCTTTCTGAGGACCACGACTGTGGCCTCCTTCCAGATGTTCGGGAAGTGTGCCAATTCAAGGCACTTATTGAAAAGGGCAAGGAACGCATCCAGGTCCTGGTGGATCGCTCGACTGCAGATATCAGACGTCAGTCCATCCCCTCCTGGTGCCTTTTTGGGATTGAAACCTGCCACGGCGGTCTTCAGCTCCAGCGAGGTAAATGGTGGGTCATGATATTCATCATGAACCCACTCATTTACTCGACTGGCTGCTTCTCTAATTCGCCTGTGGTCAGCGTTGTCCTGGTCTACTCTGTCTTCGGGGTAGAACGTATCTGCGAGTAGGGCGGCCGATTCACTTGGGTTGAGGAATACACCATCGCTGCGTAGGGTCAGTTCCTCCTGTCTTCTGGCGGTCCTACCAATCACCCTGAAGATTCCCTCCCAGACCCCTTCCCGATCCTGTTTCCGGCAGAACTCCTTCCAACTTGCGAATTGGGCGCTCTTCGCTAGCATCTCGTACTCTTCTTTGGCCTTCAGGTACTCGTCTACGACCATCGCTCGCCGGACCGGCGCGGCATTGCGGATGCGGTTCTTCAGTCTGGTAAACTCCTTCTTCTTCACAGTGAGCTCCTCGGACCACCACGGACAAGTGATTTTACTTTTAATACTAGTTTTAGGAATAGAATCTTCACATGCTTTTAAAATACTGTCTCTGTAGTTTACGATTAATTCTTCTAAATCTACTTTACTATTTATTTCCCTTATACTATTCAAATTTATATTATCGACTCGCACTTGGCCGGGTTTTTTATATACTAAACTAACCCACACGCGTGATATTATGTACGTAAATTAATACTTTGGAAGAACTAAAGTATAAGAAACACTTGCGTGCCTCAGTGTACTGTCATATTTTATTTGCGGTGGCCGTGACGGTACATTACCCTCTATCGGCTAGGGTCCGCTATCATACTTTTTATATGTGGAATTGTGGCCCATTCCACTATTGTTATATCACAATTGACGGTTCAAATGACGCATGATAATTTGATCAAAGAACTTAGCATGATTATGATGGGAAGCCATGTTTATTGTTGAAGAAACTTTCGGTAATTGTTATTGCGTCTTATAGTCTACTAGCTGTTTCCCGCATCTTCACTCCCGTGGACCACCCCACAGGACCCGTTTTCGAGATAAAAAAAATAGCCGTAATAACTACTACTCGCATACTTGCTTTTGCCCACGACTTCGTCTGCGTAGCATTGCGAATTTTTTATATTGCGCATTAATATATTTTATTTTTGTTACTGTTGATACGCTTGCGCTTGATCACTATCTCACCTGATGGTAAGCCATGATGCGGTCGACCATGAAGCACGCTTGCCTAGAAGAAACCTATTTACTCTTCACTTGAAGACTCCCAAGTTGTAGCTAACAGGAAATACAGACTCCGGCAGGGTATGTCACTCCTTTGCTGTGCGCATTATGGAGCCGGGTGAAATTGGCTCTTTTTAACGGAAGAAAGACACTCCTGGGTCTTGGCAGTATTAAACCTGACCAGATTGGCATCGCACCATTCTGAGACTGCATTCAAGGTCAAATTCAAGCGCCCAACCATGGCCTCCTGGAGAGACCGAATCTGTGGTCCAGTAGCGCGCACGTCGGAAACGTATCTCTCAGCAACAGTGCTGTCGTCCGCATACTCAAGGGTTTTAGCAGATCATTTATGTGCAGCAAGAACAATGCTGCTGAGAGCACCGACCCCTGAAGGATCCCGGCATTAATACCCAGTTGGTCAGACGAGCGGCCATCAATAACCACTCGAATGGACCGGTCTGCAATCCAATCGCACAGACCACTGGGCAGACCGAATTAAGGAAGCTTACCAATAAGGCTTTCATGCCAGACCCAGTCAAAAGTCTTGGAGATGTCGAGGGAGACGGCAAGCGCTTCCCCAGATCTCTCGATGGCCTCACTCCAGATTAGCTATGTTTTGTCATGGTTGCACAGCACCCTACGAATGTCCTTTTAATGGATGCGAATGTCCGACATACTCGTCTCGCATCCATCAGGAGAGGGCCGAGCGTCACCAGAATCCAGACGTGAAGATTCCGCAAAAAGAGAGGCAAAAAAGTTTGCTTTCTCCTCAGTGGAGTCGGCCAGTGACCCGTCGGGCTTCAGCAGTGGTGGTAGTGAGAGACGGCAGAAGTTCAAATCAACCGACTTAGCCAGGGACCAAAACGCTTTCTTGCTGGTTACCCAGCGGGTAAGAAGCAAGGAAGCGTTTGGTCCCAATACGGCTTATGTGGTCAAACCGAGATCTTCGCATCACCTTCTTGCAGGACTTGGCAGCCCTATTGTAGGCTCCGTCGACCCATGCCAGGTACGCCTCATGTTCAAGCGCGTTGGCTTGCACTCGGTGCCAAACCATGGCCGGTCAACGCTAGACATTGCTACGTCAGAGAACGAAATGTAGTACTCCATTTCCTGACGCAACACATCTGACACGGCGTCCACGTACGACGAAGGATCAGCCGAAGAGAAGCAAGTAGGCTGCCAAGGATAAGATGCGAAAAAAGAACGCATCCCATCCCAATCCGCTGACTTGTACCGCCAAACCCGCCGAGCGCCTCTTGGGCTGGGATTGGGTGGGGAGTGGACGGATACAGACTTCACCAGACTGGTCGGAACTACCCAAAGTTGAAGATACCGACACCGTGTAGCGGTCTGGATCTGTTATCTCAGCAGAAGGTCCAAGCAATTGGCTGTGTGCGAATCAACATCCGGCACCCTCGTTGCCCCCCGAACCAGCTGGGCGCGATTTAACGCAATCGTAAGCTTTCTCATCTCTCGCCCAGCATGATCAGTGCACTGGTACGGGACAAGCCACTCCTGGTGTTGGGCATTGAAGTCCCTCAGTAACACTAATTGGGCGGAAGGGTACCGCTGCTGTGCCGTAACAGCCACCTCACTAAGATACTCTGTGAGCCTGGTTGCCTCCTCCCTCCTTTTATCAAGGCCCGTGTCCACCATAGCCCAAAGCACAGAGAACCTAGAGTCCTCAAGGTTTCGGAGACGCCGATAACAGATGTCATCTCGGGCGTACATGCATACGCCTGCGCGTTACTTAAAATTGTGTTCCGGGGTATACCCTGGGTATGTTAGGCACGATACGTCTGACGGACATCTGATTTGCGTCTCCGAAAGGAAAAAAAGCCGGCTTATCAGTCTTTAGGTGATGTTGGACTGCTATGAGGTTGGAGTGCAGACCTCTGATGTTTGTGAGGTGCACATTGAGTGGGAGGGGGTGCAGCCGCTGTTTAACTTTGAGCTTTTTTCTCTTTTTCATACTTGGTTATGCGAGTGAAGTAAGGTGAGGAGAAGGAAGTAAGATGCGGTTCCACGCTGCTAACCTACAGACACGCACTGAATTGACGCCATCATTGGGGGACTAGTCTGGAGACTGCGCGGAAGCCCAAGATCCCCCGGGAATGTGCATCGGGCCCTCCCTTCTGGTCGCCAACCAGCACGATGGTGCATGCCGGGATTTTTCGTCAGTTGGCAGGGCAGCCTTTTGTGTGGGGCTGGCACACTACTTGGGCCCCCAATTACCTGCTGTCGGCCAGCGGTGCACCGTGCCTCGATTACGCAACCTTCTGCGACCAGGCTGCTCTGCCTGCAATGGAACCGCCATCTCGACCCATCCCCTGAAGTGGCTACACCGAGCATCGCACCGGAACACGGCCAAGCCGCTTGGCGGTACGTCTTCGCCCGGTGGGTGGTTGCAAGCCTTCGGCCGAAGCCTACCACCAATTATTGTTACCTGATTGGCACCACCCGGGGACCACGTGTAGGGTATCGTATAGGGTACTTTCCTACGGACGTGGGTGACTCGGCCCCCAAAATTTATTGTAAGTACGTGGGCAGTAATTTCTTAAGTAAGGCGAGCCGCCTAACTTAAGAAATTACTGGTTCACCATACAAACTGCCAACACTAAGTAAAAAACAAAAAAAAAAAAAATACCGGGATAAAAACTATCACAAGTCCTTACCAGGGTTTCAAACTATCGCCGTAGTAAATTTCATCTAAATCGGTTGAGTGTTTTAAAGGTAGCAGACGGACAGATAGAGTTACTTTCGCATTTATAATATTATTAGTATGGATAAGTTGAGATTAGCTATAGAATAGAATAGAATAGCATTTATTTGCAAATATGGGTAGTACATAAGTAGATATAGTAGGTATAAATCAGAGTTCTGCCATATTTCACCATTCGGCATGCAAACATTTTCATTATATAAAATCGTTAAACATTAAATTATCATAAAAATATTAAATTAATTATTACATTCAACAAATAAAATTATTAAAATTCATATTGTCATCAAAACATTAACTTAATTATAACAATATACATTAAATAAAGTGGTCAAAAAATTTAAATTGGCATTAACAGCATAATCATTTAAGAATAAAAATCCGAACAAAAATAAACAAACAAGGGTTAAAATTACAGGTCATAAATAATATGTAACATTCCTTAAGTAAATCAATAATTAATTACTTAAACATTATATAGGTACTCAGAAAAAAGTTTTGTCCGTAAAAAACTCTGTTATACTGTAGTACGTTTTATCTATTAATAATTTTCGAAGTCTACTCTTGAATTGCACCGTTTTCAAACCTTTCCAAGCACTTGGCAATTTATTATAAATAATTGGGGCCATGTAATAAATACTTTAGCGCATCAAAGTTGTTTGACACGATACCTGATTTAATTTTGTATTATCTCGCCTATTTCTTGGAAATACATCTGCCAAACGTTCAAAACGACTTGGATTGTTCTTTACAAACACAGCTACTTCGAGAATATAAATAGAGGGAAGTGTCAAAATGTTGTACTGCTTAAAATATGGTTTGCAACTGTCGGTGGTTTTTAGTTTGAACATTGACCGGAGACATCTTTTTTGAGCCTTAAATGCTGTCTCTTTATTCGTGGAGTTTGCCCAGAAAATGACACCGTAGCGCAAGTGAGATTTAGCTATACCGTAGTAAGCCGCAAGAAGTGCTTTGGTATCGACTATGGATGATAACCTATATAAAGCATACGCCGACGAACTCAATCTTTTACACAATACGCCTATATGTGCTTTCCAATTTAAACTGCAGTCTATTTGTAATCCCAGAAATTTGGTATCAGTTACTTCATCAATATCGTCAGTTTTGTAATGTATGTGAAGGTTAGGTACACCCGGCATACGCTGTCTAAAGTGCATTATCTTAGTCTTACTTAAATTTATATTCAAATTATTTTTATCTAGCCATTCAATTAAATTGTCAAGAGAATTATTTATGTCAGAATTATTAATATGTATTTACGTTTTTGCAAGGGATTGTAATGGTGCTATCATCAGCAAACATAGTAATTGGAATTGTTTTTTTTATTAGATATTATAAACGGGTCATTTGTGTGTTACATCATATATATTTCCTTATGGTAGAAGATGTATCGATAATATGTTAAAAAAAGGTCGGTGCGGCCGAAAATTTGCCACCGTAAGTATTTACGATGATTTTTTTATAAATATGCTCCATATTTTTACTTTACTAGGTGAACCAATTTTGATGATACTTTTTTATTTGGAATCTGGTCCTTCTCATGTGGTCCCATTTAAATTTAGTAAAGATCTGATGAAGAACTTTGGCGATTTACAACAGAACTCTTCAATAAACCAACGGCAAATCTCTCGGAATTGCTGCAATCAGATGTCTGTTTATTGTTTACGCCATCTCATAACGAAACATCATGCCGGTATGCTCTAAAGGGGTATGAAGATGTGTACTGTTCGAAAAGAGGAAGCTGGTTGTATTTTTTTTATAAAAAAAGTTTTTTCGATGACGAATAACTTAATCCAGGCTTTTATTTAGTTTTCCTTGCCCTGGTATGTGTAACCGAAGCTAGCAAGTTAAATTTGACTCATTTTCAGGTATTCGATTGAGCGAAAAACGTAATATTAAAATTTTGCGTGTACCCTGGCCTTCCCCTTAATATATTACATTGGTCTTCCTCTTATATTGTACATCAGTAAATAAATTAAGAGTTCACGTCATAGACAATTAATATCAATCATCATCATTCTCAAGAACTATAGGTGCGTTTCCTGCTTCGTCTTTGCTACGTAATATGCTACACGCTACGTGCTACGAGGCTACGAGTTCTCGTAGCAATCTACACATATACTGCCTATGCCGCATAGCATACATTACTCAATACTGCCTAGGAGCAAAAGCTTTTGTCACCGGCTTCACCCGCGTGTAGTTCGAAGATAAACGTGCTTCTGGGACTAACGTATATGTTTTTTTCTACGGCTTGGTCTACCCGCGTGCCAAGTTTCATCCTAATCAATTCAGCCGTTGAGGCGTAATTCATAAGACTCTTAGAGAGTTCTTAATTGTTATAGTGTTTAACAGAGATTGACAAGTATCTAAATATACACTTTTACATTTATAATAATAGAGATACATCAAAATCACGCCCTTATCGCATAGGCACCATTACAGAATGCCACCTGCTACGATCGCATACGCGAACTTTACGCGTTCATATATCAGATGCTCTAGACAAGTGACATTTCGGTTGGAGAAATGTCAAAAATATTTGGAATTATCAAGTGTTATTGAAATATCTTCCGTGATCAATCTCTTACATTTTGATCATCACCATCACTGAAATCGAATGCTACGAGTACTTCTCTTTATCCTCTGGTCATACACGCACTCCGGTTATGAGATACTACGCACCTATAATAAATATTACTAAAACTTAGAAAAGTAGGTTATAGGGATAAAACAATGGATTAGATAGTCTTAATGTTGGTAGTATGTTCCGTGTTGTTGCGGCATGTTGGCCAACGGAATAATCTAAACATCGGCCGTTTGTTCGCACTCGAGCGTGAACGAACTTTGACGGGCACTACAGGATGTCTAAAGTATTGCCTGAGTTATTGGACGCGGCAATTAAAATGATACATGAGTAATTAAATATATATATTTTTAAGGAGTAAAAGTATCGTGAATAAGTGCATTTCCATGACGACACAAAGAGGGAGAGGTAGACCGTTGACATCTTGGATGACGAGTTTCTAGAAAGACATGAAGAAGTGCGGTCTATCTACTGACGATGCTTATCAGCGGAGCAAGAAGGCCAGGAAAGCCGACCCCGAGTAACGGGAAGTGGTGAGGTAGAAGAAGAACAAGTATTTTTAGGCTTCCGTACGTCTAAATGAAAAAAAAACGAAACCCTTATAGGATCACTAGTGTGTTTGTCTGTCCGTTTATCACAGCCAATATGCGCCGAATGTATTGCACCGATTGAGTTGTATACACACAACATCATGAATATCTACGTCATAAACATAGAAGTGTACCATGTGTGTGTCGCGGCTTATTGCAATCAATTGGGCACAAATCCTGAATCTGGCCAGCTACTCAAAAATTCCTAATGGGAAAAATGTGAGTGTACTGTAGTTGCAACTCTGTCCAACCCTTCGGTGAATACAGGCGTGATGTTCATCATCATCATTGGCCTTTCAATGTTCCCACCACTGGGACACAGTAATTTATCACACGTGCCCGCCCATTGCGAGTTGGTGGACATCCATCACATATCGCCGAATTTATGGATCTAGGACATGACGGTTTCCGCACGATGTTTCCCTTCACCGTTTTTAAAGCAGTGGGGATAAAATAAATGCCTGCCTGGGTTCGATCCTACGACCTACAACGTGTAAGTTACGGCCTTTACCACTGCTCTGCGTGATGTTATGTTATTTATCATTATATACTTGGCTAGCTTTTTCATTTTTGTAATCGGATTAGTGCTTCGAGAGATTACCCTTTACAAACATATAAACAAAAGAAAGAATAAAGAAAGAAAGAAAAAGTATTTATTTGTGACCCGCACAGGAGACACGACAAATCAGCTTAAAATTAAACAAAATTAAAAATAAAAACCCCGTGCGAGACCAAAAAGGCTCCCATCTCAGCATGTGCAGCGATATCCAAAAATGGAAATGACGCTGCGCTGATATTCTGATAAGACCAACTGTTGTTGCCACGGACACGCTTACGGAAACGGAAAATACTTAAATAATACAATAAAATATAATATATAAATAACAAACAAAATAAAATAAACACAGAAGGTGGGTCAGAGTATGTGTAAGTATTATATAAATATAAAACATATTAAAATGTAGGTAACCTAATAAACACATTTAAAAAACAAGTGTACAATGGATATATGGTCTCATCGCACAGAGCCATCTCTTACAAACAACCTTAGGATGGACCATCACACTTTGGAAACCTGGGAAGACCACTCGAACAACTATACCACATCCATTCACGTGGTGTTCGAGTGTGTCGACAGTCTTGTGTGAATATATTCACTCGGCTTATTTTGACGGCCAGTGGCCGGTACTTCGTTATTATATTGATGTAGTGCAGACCTAGAAGAGGCATATCCAATGCAATATTTAAGGTTTTTATACTGGCATATAACTTAAAACCTGGAATAACTAGTAACCTACTAAACGAAGGGCTAAAGAATAACAGCAGTGTTTTTAACCGTTAAGCAAAGTGTGCCGAGATTGGGTCGTAGATGGGTGACCATCCATTATATACCGAGATCATACCTTGCCTCGGAAAGGACGGTCAGCCCGGCTTTCATTTGTAGATCTTTGGCAGTCGTTACAGATTAGTCAGAAGCTCTAAAATCTGACACCAGTTTTGCCAAGGGGTATAGATAGTTCAACTCATATTTGCGCGCAGCACTATATGTGGGTAAGCATGTGTGGGTGGTTCTTTAATCGGGCGACGACTGCCGTGTCACTGTCACACTAATGCATACTATATAATTACGAGCGCTCGCACACATATCGCCGCGCGCACGGATGAGTTGAACTACCTATACCGTGTTACCTAATTGATCGGTTGTGGAGGTCAGATAGGCAGTAAAATACTAGTATTCAGCCGCATTCAATTAGTCTGGAAGCCGACCCCAGCGTTGAGAAAAGGCTAGGTAAATATCGCTGCCAGTGATAAAAACGCTATAATTCATAGTTTAAGATCCAACTGCAGAAATCTGCAGAAAACAGGGTTTTTGATTAAACTTAATTTTCATGAATACCTACTTGATAGGTGAATAGATTGCTGCAGGTTTGCCTGGAAATCCTCATCCTCATCAGCCTATTAATGTCCCCACTGCTGGGACACAGGCCTCCTCTCTGTGAGAGGGAATGGGCCGTAATCCACCACGCGGGCCCAGTGCGGGTTGGTGGATGACGCATGTTTTCGAATTTTTATTTCTAGGACATGCTGGTTTCCTCACTATGTTTTCCTTCACGGTTTTGAGAGTAGTGGTGATGAAATAATTTACACAAAGTAAAGCGCCTGCCTGGGCTCGAACCCACGACCTACAACTTGTAAGTCACGGCCGATACCACTGGGCCACCATTGCTCCTTGCCTTGCCTGGAAATATCTAGCCGCAATTGCCTCAATCAAATAAATTTAAATTTATTTTTGATATTTAAATTTATATATTTGATATAAATTTTTCAAGTCAGTCCAACGTCATTTGAAAGAAAATGGTAGAAAATAGAAAAAATTAAGTTGGCAGTTTACCTGCTAAACCTGGCAACACGTGAATAGCGGTTAGTTGAGAGCTAGATGATGTTCCATAAGCACCGACGATACAGAAAAAAGCCTAGTGTAGGGCAAAGTAAAAACAAAACAAATAACAAGACACTATTTGCGGTTAGACGCGCCCAGGCCACGCTGCAGTAATCTCTATTCTACTATTAACAGCATCAAAAACAAATTAGGTAATTTGTTTTGCAGTGGGATCTCATACAATCAAGATTTTCTAAAATAATTTTGCGCTATTTTGTTGTACAATAAAGTATATTCTATCTATCAATGAAGTTACTTCCGAATACTGTACATCTATGGCATAAGTAAGCTATCGTAAGTAAGCAAGTCAAATTTAACTTCGGTGCGGCTTAAAGGCATTGTTGTCTATTGACTGGGAAGCTTCGGCTCTTCGCGTCTATAGTGTGTACGAACTTGACGCTGGAGCGGCACACACGAGCCCGGGGGACCACAGCCTATGGTGGGAGGCTTGTGGCTACATCGTGGAGTGGGCTGGCATACTGATACTTTAAATATTTAAAATTTTAAAGGGATATGTCTTTGGGAGCAGTGGTGGCCCGGCCGCGACTTACAAGTTGTATGTATGTGAGTTCGAACCCAGGCAGGCACTTTACTTTGTGTAAACAATTTCATTTTCAAAAACGGCGAAGGAAAACCATCGTGAGGAAACTTCGAAGACGTGTGCCATCTACCAACCTATTATTATTACACTGGGTCCGTGTGATGGATTACGCGGCTCATTCCCTCTCACAGAGAGGATGCTTGTGTCCCAGCAGTGGGAACATTAAAAGGTTGATGATGTCTTTTAGTGTAGCTGCAGTAATTTACGAAATAATAAGCTTATAATTGGAAATGACACGCGTCTAACACACTTTTGTGGCTATGACATAAGACCCTCCCTGGACACTAGAGCCGGGAGGGGTTGAGGCCTTATTGGGCACCAGAGAGGATAAACAAAGATACAATTGTTGTTCTACTGTTCTAAAACCTCCACTGTGGCACTCTACAGGGGGCTTCATAAAATATTTTATGACACTAATAAACTCGAAGGCTGTCTACACAAGAGCGAGTTTAGTAACGTACTCCGAGTTGTCAACGTTAAATGACCGAGAAATTAGATATATACCTTTATGAGCCGGTCGGCTTGGTTAACGAAGGCTCGCAAATTACATGGATAAAAAAGTTTGCGCTATCCCTTATGTACATGTACTTAGTAAATGGTATGTTTTGTGAGTTTATACGAATGTGGTCTATTAATTAGGGACTTATTTTTATTGTTCTTTTTATGGTATATCGTCGTGGTGGTCCAGTGTTCAAGACCTCGCCTATCGTGCGACCTCAAGGTCTATCCGGGCCTACACTAATAGTACTTTTTCAATTCGTGTAGTAGGTATGTACTTTTTATTAAGTTTATTCTGGGCATCGCTAACATTGGTGAAGGAAAACGTCGTGAGGAAACTTGCAGCCTAATTGCGTAAGTGTGTTCGGGAGGGCAAAGAGAAAACTTCATGAAGCAGTATGACACATATCCTTTAAATGTTTTCGGTATTGCGAAAATAATTTAGAAAGGGTTCGTCCTCCACCCTATATTAGTTGAATTTACATATCCTTTCCATAACCTATCCTCTTTCGAGTGTATATGTAATATGAAAGTTGTTGTTTTAAAGGCGTCGTCACCCTTACCTTTGCCGAAATCACTAACACAATTAGGCTGCTGGACTTGTCCTAGTATATCACACTTCACACAAATATTACAAAGGCGAAAGTTTGTGAGTGTGTGTGTGTTTGTATGTAAATATATTTGTGCATGTACCAATTGTGTATATGTACCAAGATTTATTTCATGTATTTTTGAGAATCTAGATGCGTGACGCACGGGACCGGCGATCATTGTGGCGACACTTGAGGGCGTCTTTCGGCTGAAATGAAGATCATGACGATGGAATTTATCTTGGATGGGTCCGCACAAAATAGGTTAACGTTCCGAACATGGACTGCGGTACGCCATTTGGTGACCCCTGTTTTAGACGATTGATCCTGAACATTTGTTTTTCACACTGTCATGATGCAACATTTCACTCTCAGGCTTTTAACCCTCATAAAGGAAGTTCTTTTCCTTATAAAATACTTTTTATTCAATCCGGCCGATCGTCATTTATGCTTATGCCACTTGTCTTTATTCACGCTTCGTCAAAACAAGGGTTGTGTTAAGAGAGGCAACATGCTGTACTTATATTTTTTTTGGTTATGTGTGATTTCTTCATTTTTGTTCCAATATACAGACATCCTAAATAATTGTGACAAATATGAATGTGACTTTGTTTGTTTACACACCTTATGTACTCGACCAACAGGGAGGTTTCCTGGTAGAACAATGATAATTCTATTTAGACCGTCAGTTAGATTATCAAATAATATTGGATACGTATGTATTGCTTAACAATTTCAATAAAAAAATACAAAGTTAAAGCCCATCAAAGTTCAGGAGTGCGGCCTTATGACGTCACTAAGGCAGTATAAAATGTACCAGCGGCGTGACGTTTCACGATATTTCAACGCATGACATCGTCGTCAATTGATGTTTACGTGTCAAAAGAAAAAATACGTGTCCAATATTTTTTATTAATCTACCAGACGGACAAAAAATAAATTTTCAGTAAACTACCCTATTATCATGAAATTTCACACACACGTTCTCAGGGACACACGACACTTACATCCGGAATGAAGTACTGTTCCAGAGGAAATATTAACGCGAGCGAATCCGTGTGTAAAAGTTAGTTACATAATAAATGTATGATTATTTTCTTGTATGTTATGACAATAAATATAGCATAAACAACTTAGTTTTAATGACGGGGATAGCTGCGATTGTATAAATCTATTCACTCATTGTAAGAAATTTCCTATACCGATACATACGAATATTTCAAAGGCGAAGGTACTCTGTATGTATTTTGTAACGTTTGCCTCGCCTAAACCGCTGAAACAACTTTGATGAATTTTGGCAAACCGATAGATTGGATCTTTGAAAAGGGCATAATTATACTTTTTACAAAGGACTAGCTGTTCCCCCGGACTTCACTCCCGTTGACAGGACACACATCACCACAGACACAGGACAGGTTTTCGGGCTTAAAAATAGCCAATGTCACTCAGGAATAATGTAGCTTTCTATTGGTGAAAGATTTTTTTAAATCGGTCCATTCGGAGCCTATTCGGTACAAACAAACAAAAAATCTTTTATTCTTTATTAATATTATAAAGTACTAGCTGTTCCCGCGGCTTCGCTCCCGTGGACCACCCCACAGGACCCGTTTTCAGGATTCAAAATAGCCTATGTTACTCGGGAATAATGTAGCTTTCCATAGGTGAATGATTTTTTTAATTCGGTTCAGTAGTTTCGGAGCCTATTCGGTACAAACAAACAAACAAAAAAGTCTTTCCTCTTTATAATATTAGTATACATGTACGTTCCCCTGGTTAGTAATTTCTAGGAACAAATATAAATTACGTTCTGAGAGGTATATTTATTCAGTAATGTTCACACATTTTTAGAGCAAAAAGTGTAATCAAACGATGACTATACCAGTAAACAAAATAATAACCCATATTCCAAGTCATGTCTTTCAACTCGACTCCACCTCAAAACATCAAAGTGTCAGTTACTATTATAACTTGTTATTTGTCATTAATGTAGTGTATTTTCCCGTTGTCATGGCAACATATTCGAGTGGCGGTCCGTAAAACTGATTTGGAAAATGGAAAAAAGAAACAATCACATTTTCACGAACACCGTCGTAATATCTTATACGTAAAATATTGCCGTATTCAATATTCTCTTTGCGACACAAATTGTCCTTATAATGAACATCAAAACTTCACAACAAAGGATTTTTTTGCACGAGTCTAAAAATCTTACAGGTGATATCTAAGCATGTTGTGTCAAAAGAATCCATATTAATATTATAGATGTGAAAGTAACTCTGTCTGTCTCTTTGCTACGTTTTCACGCTTAAATTGCTAAACCAATTTTAATGAAATTTGGTTCGGAGATAGATTGAACGTTGGAGAAGGACAAAAGATTATTGTAGGACTTTTATCGGGGATGTATATTCCTTTGAGATAATTTCCGACATTCACGCGAGCAGAAACAAGTATGCCTATATACAGTGGGTTCCCGATCCCTCATCCGACTGCCAGGTCCAATAACTCGTTCGATCTCAGAACAAATCATGCTGAAAGTTTTATGTACACCTTTTATTTTTCTGCCATTATTGGTACCAGGCAGATTTTTATTGTCACAAGCCAGAATTCATAAAAACGAGATGTATTGACGCATACTGACGACATGGAACTGACTGGTTGGTTTTAACTTTGTATATTTTGTTTCTACTTGGATGCAGATAGCAATGTCTCATGTTTTAGAAACATTAAGATGAAAGGAAATGATTGGCGTTCCTTATGAAGTGTGTGTGGTGTAACTTTAAATGATAGATTGAGGTAATAAGAAAACATTGTGGTTTAAAAGAAAATGTAGTGACAAAAATTTTGAAGATATTGCTTTGATGGTTAGGCCATATTGAGATAATTGGTATACGTGAGTGGAAACGCCGAGGGAGATGCTCTAGAAGGACATTCATGGACCTTATTGGTTATATTCTTAAGGGCGGCCAGGAACACAGTACTCATAACCGGCGTGCGTGTGTATGACTAGATGTATGAACGTGAGTAAAGAAAAAAAGCACGTGACCTTCTGTAGTTTCTGCTTACCCCCATGGGAAAAAGGCGTGAGTTTATGTATGTCAGAAATGTTTCGGGAATATCTTTTTGAGCTAAGGAGTGGAATTGGGATGTTTAAGGCAATAGAGAATACCTTACTTCTAGGCAAAGTTGCATCATCATCGACCAAAGCTTCGTTCACCATCGCGTTGTGGTTATAAATATGCCTATTAGTATTTGTGCATGTAAATCGGTCACCCAAGCCCTAATATATACAGGGCGGAAGAAATCTATGGGCACTGAAGGGAAACCACTTTAAATCCTATTTTACTTAAAGGAAACATTATTTTCTTTAAAAAAAAAAATGTTTCTTTCTAAAGAAAAGTAAAGTGTCTTTTACTTGTTGAATATGAACAGTTCTAGTCTAGGTAATGTTGATTAAAGCCTTTGTGTACTAAATATTAGATTTCATGAATATCTTATACATTCCTGTAAACTTTTTCCACCGTTTATAACTGTATCTTGTAAACATTTCACCGTGAAATCATAGGTGAAGTAAGGTTGAAGTGAGTTATCATTCCAATTGATGCTAGGCATGACAGCACACTTCACCTAAGTTAGGTTTTCATGGTAAGTAATTCGACAGAATCGACCGGGTGAAGCTAGGGCTACCTGACGTATCATTTCAAGACACCAAGTCTTTACGGTGACATTTTCACAGAAGAGTTCGGCTGATAAACAATACCTATCAACTGTTTGAAGGGTTATCATCATCATCTTCCTGCCCTTGTTCCATGAAGGTCGGCGCAACACGTTTACTTCTTTCCTAACATTCTGTCCCCCGACGCACCATCACTGACTAACTTTTCTTTCATATCACTCCTCACACAGTCCATCCATCTTTTCTTTGGCCGTCCGCTCCCTCTCCATCCTCATGAAATGTGGATCATTTATATTCATAACTCTTTTAGTAATAAGCATTTCATCCCTCTTCACCACATGACTATACCAGGACAAACGGTTTCCTTGCAACTTTTCTGTCACTGGCGCCACTTTCCAACTTCCTCTAATATACTCATTTCTCTCTTTATCCGTTCTCGTCACTCCGCAAATTCATCTCAACATTCTCATCTCTGCTACATGCAATCTCTTTTCATCCATCTTTTTTACGACCTAACATTCTGATCCATACAGTGCGACAGGTCTAATCACGAAATTGTAAATTTTCCCCTTTAACTTGAGGAGCAACTCTTTGAAGGGTTATCTGACGCAAAAAAATACGTAGTCACTCCAAATGTCAAACGGTCCCTGATTCTCGTTAGAAAGAGACAGTGAGTAGAAAAGGACGCAGATACGTGGAATACAAAGAGCATCCCTTCTGAAATTGACATAATTTTCCACGCGAAAAATTCCTCTGATCCTCTCTGAAATTCCAGAAATTTTATTGTTGCGCCGTTTGGTGGGGTTACACTACACTGTTAGCGATATATCGCTTTTGTAAAGCTTGTCTAAAGTAGTAATGGTTCTTGGCAAAGATTTAGACCTAATTCTCTTTACCTTTGCACCTATTTAAAATATTCTTTCAACCTTCGAAAGATACATTTAGATAGATATAAGCTGTATTATATTATGCACCATTGTTCATATAACCCGAGCAAAGCCGGGTAGGAATGATTGATTTTTAATAAAGTTGTAAAATAAAATCTAGAACTTGATCATCATTGCATTCCTGTCTCATTAGGCAGATAGATTCAATCAACGAAAGGGTGGCCATGGCGATTGGATAAATGTCAAAAATGTATGAGAATATCCAACGCTATCGAAATGTCACGTATTTAATACCTTAAATTTTGGCATCTCAACCATCGTCATCGGTGACATCAAATGAACTTAGGCTCTCTAGATAAATGTCTTTCGATACCCGCGATGACGATGGTCCAAATGAATAACTGTATGGAATCACGTGACATTTTGATAGCATTTGACAATCCCATAAATTGATGATGTTTTTCCAATCGCTATCGCGACCCTTTCATTGAAAAGAAAGGCCACTTCTCTTTGGTCACTTGGCTAGGGCCTCTTGTCTATGGCCTCATGTGACATTTAGGTACAGTTGTTTTATCTCACGAAAGCGGGTGAGCCATACTTGTAGTTGTAATGCGTATAGACACGCGCTCTTGTGTGCGTAACTACAGGTAGCGTTAGCAAGCTCATCGCTAATGAACAAAATAATAAAGTTATTAGATTTTTTCTATGTATAGATAAGACATGGTACAATAAAATAGAAACTTAAATTCAATAAACATTTAATTTTAGCAATATTTTGAATACAATTTATATTTTATTTAAATTATTATTTCAACTAGACTCTTCTTCAGAGTCAGTTTCTTCTTCACTGTCATCTTGTAAATTTATTATTAATTCTGAATTAGTGTCAAAATATTTCATATATTCAATTTCTTTTTTAATAACACTATTGCAAGTATTGCGCCATGTGTCACTTGTTATTTTTGTCAGCTGTAAATCCATCAATGTCTACTTTATTTTCTCTCTTTCTTCGGTTTTTCATGGCTGACATAAAATTCGAAGATGTACTTGCGACATCTCTTTCTTCTTTTAATATTTTTTGCACTGTTCTGTCACTTACCCCCGTCGCTGCTGCAAAGCGTTTTGTAATATTACGCAAATGTGATAAATCACAATTTGGTTCTCGATGAAGTGCCGTGAATTCATATTCTTCTTTGAGAAAATTATAAATTTTTGCAATCATTTGACGAGCCTAAAATAAACAATACATTATTAAAATCTCGTTTAATATGTTCTTATTAAAAACTAACTAATACATTAATTCATTACACATAACATAAATATATATCAAACATGAAAATTAATTTGCCTTACCTCACTACGAACAACTTTTCTCCGTTTCTTCGTACCTTCCATGCTGACGGTATTCGATAAATAATTTTGGCGCGAACCAATAAGCACTACTGACTCGGCCTACGACTCGGCCACGACTGCGCGCTCCCAAGCTTACGCACGCACAGACAGTGTGCATGTACACTTACACACACAACTATGGGTCACCCGCTTTCGTGAGATAAAACAACTGTAGCGCTTGTTATAGTCGTCACAATTCAAGAAGTACGTTGACGTTTCTCATTTTACATGCCGCGATAACTTTCTACGTAAGAAACTGAAAAATAAAATTCATAATCCTAATTAAATACTATGTTACCGATGTGTATCCACTGTGACACCGACTATCATTCGCAAGCATCAAGTTTAATTATTATTAAGTATTTTTATAGCTGTCAAAACGGGCCTTTTATTTTTTGACAACTTTAGTCCCATACATTTAGGAATTTTCAACAATCGTTATCGATGACAGAGTATCACATGTCTGAACACTAAGGTGTCTGTTTCACTCGCATATTTATCCGAATACACGTTTATATCTTCACATCTCTGCCACTGTTTGTGTAGCACCTCCCTTACGCTGCCAGAAATGTATTCGACGAAGTGTGCGATATTAATTAGGCCTACAGATATTTTGGATGTTTTACATATATTTCTTTCAACAATTTTTGTGTTATGCAGGGTTTAAATCTACAGGAATCTAAAAGGTGTTTGAATCTACACGACATCTATCGTTCTTATCGTATATACTTTCGTTCAAGTGTTAAAAATTGAAGTGCACAACATTCTCATTATTTTTCGCGAGTTTCAGGCTTTTGTTATTTTGCTTGCTAATATTAGCAGTCTGGGGGTTTATTGTATAGTATTCCTGGTAGGTATTAAGTAATAAGCGAAACAATAGAAAAACTATAGACAAAGTGTTCCTTGTGGGCATTCATAATTAGCAGAACAATAAACTAACACCTGATTCAGGTATCGCGACAGTTGAGGGGTATTTCCCTTTCCGTAAGACGCAGCGTTGGAAGGCCTCCCTCTAGGTGGAGTGACGACCTGGTCAAGACCGCGGGCGCGCTTGGGGGAGGTGTATATCCAGCAGTGGACGTCTTTTGGCTGAAATGATGATGATGATGATGATTTTTCCTTTGTAACGGCCACTTGTAGCAAATATAAAACATACCACTAGGTATGTTAGTGACATCTGGTTTCCTTTTGCCAAACGAGTTCGATTATTAGTGTCATTACTTGATTGTTTGGTAAGTTAGGTACTAGATGGCGCTGACGTATGTATGACATTGATAAAAGTTTAAATAAAATATATTCTATTTGTGTGAAATCATTTAATTCAATAAACACACAAATTCAACATACAAAATAATAAATTATTAAATTCTTTTCAAATTAGTTACATAAATGATACTTTAGTAAATGCGTCTATGGTTTAAAATAAAACGTTCAGGGTCTATGGTTGACGTGACTGTCAATTCCTTTACAAGGGTGCACTTGAGGTCACTAGCACCTGTGAACTTATCCAGAAATAAAACCGAATAAACATCTTTGATGTCGGGAAGGACAAGCCTGGCTAGCGTCAAAATGAAAGGACTAATTATTTGTTAGGCGCTGTGAGTATTAACTTGGATTTGTCTGAATGTCCATATTGGTGTCACGTGTCGGTTTGATTTTATCATGCAATTTTCTTTTCCTTGGCAGGGCTCCAAATGTCTCCTTAGGAGTATCCTAGTTAATAAATATGATGTTAGATATATAATGGTCAACTAGCCACAGCTACAGCAAGGTTTCGAACACTCCTGATGGTATAATGTACCAAAGTTTGAAGACAGCTACACAGGATAACGGTACTGTTTGAGAAATCATATCTCCAGTATTGTGAATGGATAGTAAAATGTGTTCCTTCTGAAAGGTAGTTGTTTATTCCTATATTTAGAACATCTACAAGTGGTGATAACGGACTGTATGCTAGATGAATAAAATTAGTTGACCAAACTGTGTGCCTTTTACTTCAATCAACTTCATGTTAAATAATCCCTGCTATAGTCTCATACAGAATAACTACCTCTGTGCGCGCTGGTGGGTAAGGGAGAAAATTCTACCTTACACACTTTATATATTAGTCATAACTTAGGCCTACCTAAGTTATGACTACCTGATACTGATGCCGGTAAAGAAAAACATCGTGAGGAAACCGGCATGTCGAAGAACCAAAAATTCGAATACATGTGAAATCCACCAACCCGCATTGGGCCTGCGTGGTGGATTACGGCCCATTCCCCCTCACAGAGAGGAGGCCTGTGTCCCAGTAGTGGGAACATTAAAAAGGCTGATAATGATGAAGTTATGACTGATGTTTGTTTGCTTCAAAGAAAATCCTTGGAAAGTTCATAGATATCTTTCTACAACTACTACGACGTACTTTTTCATGATTCCTAGGTTTAAAACTTAGTTCGTTTAAAAATATCGAAGGGAGAGAGAGAACCAGTCATAGAGTAGCAAAAACATATCATATTCCTTAATTTCCGCTTCCCATAACTCATCCCAGGCATAAAAATCATTGGCCAAAAGCGTTTAGCTTACAATTGAACAGCTATAACGCCATTGACGCAATTAAGCACAGATTTATGGCCTCACAAAGATATAAACACACGAATGAACGCTCGGCGGGAATACCGCCGGATTGTCGCCTCTGACAGATTTATACATTGCACTGTGTACGGAACGCACCGCACAGGGTTGCCACTGCGAAAAATTACAACGTTTATTTATAATTGGCAACATTTAATAAAGTACAGCCACATTACATATAGATGTTAGAAACAATCTTAATAAATATGGGACTAATGCACATGCTAATTAAGACGTATACAGCGCTCACTACAATATTATAACAGCTTTTAAACATCTCACGTATACAATACTTTCTATTGCATAACAAAGGATTTTAAAGAAAATTGCTGATGCTTCATATGTTTGAGAAAAAGGTCTGCTAAACAACATAGACAACGCAATAAATGTTTTGGCAGGTCAACGGCGATCGACCTCTTCCTCTTTTTTGGTCAGATAGGCGTCTCTTGACGTGTCCATGATCATACCATTTTTTTTTGTCGTGAGAATTCATCCAATGACGTCGCACGTTCTGTCTGAAGCGGGAGTGCTTGTCAGACTTTAAACAGACTAAAACCCAACCGGTTCCTTTAGTTGCTTGTAACAGAGCCGCGGAAAAACTCTTTCAAATTTATCTTGGCATGGCCCTAGCGGATCCCGTCATCCATGACCATACCAACGAAAGCGATTTACCGTCATTAGAATAATCGCCAAACAGTATTCTGCAAATACTTCTGTGCAACTATAAATGCTATTTTCCTTTCATACGGCCAAACTTATATTTCTTTGTGCTACTATTTGCACGGGAGTTTAAGAGTACGTTCCTAAACTACGTAAATGAGCGTACGGAGGGAATACCACCGGATTGTCGCGTCTGACAGATTTATACATCGCACTGTGTTCAAAACGCACCGCTCAGGGTTGCCAACAGAATAAACGTAAGTTTGCTAGCTTATATTATTTGTTTAATTAGCCGTGATAGTTATGCGAACAAGAGCTCGTGCCTAAATAATAACAGTCGCTCGGGTAAAGCTCACTTGCCGAGGCTATTCCGTGGATGGGTGAACATTAATTATATTATCAGAAAGCACGTTATGCTGTTGGTCTGGGCTGTCATGATAGATCTTAATGGACAGTCGTTACTGATATTCAGAAGCCAGAAAATCTAACAACAGTTTTGCCAACAACTCCAGTCTAGTCCAGTTTTGTAACTATGCTGGAGTGGTTATTAAGTGCAGTGATTTAGTAGAATGTATTCAATATTCAGTCCCTTCAAAAGTACCCAGACATCCCATCACAAAATTACTCCATATTCCATTCCGCAAAACCAACCTAGGCCTCAACGCTCCACTTCTCCGCATGTGTAGAAGCTATAATAGTTTTTGTACAACTCCAGATACTGACTTACACGGTGTTTTACTCAATAAGTTTAGAAGAGCAGTTTCGGAGGTACGGTAGTGCGCAAATCCTTCAACTTAGGCTAATTACGAACATTAACATCCTATTTCTATTTTTTATTTTATTTTATTTTTTATTCTGTCTGTTTTTCATTTTGTGTGTTTTATTTTGACTATGTTTTTAACTTTTTTTACTTTAGATTATTATTTATAATTTTAAAGTTTAAATAATTATGTGTTTCTGACCATATGGTGTAAGCTGCGTATACCTGTAATAGGCATACATACCAGCACCTTCATTTTTCTTCGTTTACAACAAACTGTTCTGTATGTAATGCTGTTGGTGTACCTTATAATAAATAAATAAATAAATGGTCTTCTAGTCACACCAGAAGCAGCTAAGTGCTAGCATATTGCATGGGACGACTGCCTATCCGACCGTCACAACTTGGTAACTAGCTACAGTTAACACGAAACCTCTTTGCAAAATAATCTGTAGAGTTGAACGCCATTTTCCTGTAAGTGGTAACCCTGAGCGCATCTGTAACAATACCTACGTACTCGCTTATCAAAGATAGGGCTGTTTATGAATGTGATAGCACTGCATGATAAACCTTATGTTACGGTGGCACGGCCTAGCTCACAGCTGCGAGATTATTATAATCATTTAGAGCTATTGAGCGGCGAGACAAAACGCTACACACACACTATCACACCTAGGATCACGTATTTTTCCATGAGGTTAGCAGAAACTACAGAACACCCCTTACATTTACCCCTGGTTCGTTTACGTTCATAGATTTGGTCATACACACACGCCGATTGAGATTACCTGTAAGTTGCGTTCCCGGCGTTTCGACTCCACCTGGTTAGTCGTGTTTCATGCATCTTCTCAACATGACACAACCATCGAGAATACGCAAATATCTCCAAAAGGTGACTTTACGTAAATAGTTACTTCTAGGTAAGCGTTGACCATCAAGTGAAATAATGTCAAGCATATCAGAAATTAAGTAAAATATGAAATCTAATACCATAAATGTAGGAATTTAAAGGAAATTTTCCACACATGGGCGCCATAGTGATTGCAATCTATCATATACTTTCTACTAATTTAATTATTGCGAAAGTTTTGATGGATGGATGCTTGTTACTCAATCACGCCAGAATGACTGAACGGATCTGTATGAAATTTGGCACAGGGATAGATTATAGTCTGGAATAGGACATATCCCACCTTTATTCTTGGTATAATGTTCCCTTAGGATAATAAAAACATTACATGCGGTCGAAGCCACGGGCAGAAGCTAGGTACAGATATGTAACATATTAGAACTCTGAAAGCTAAGTAAGATGTAACAATATTATATATGCACATCAAGTGAGTCATTTGGTCCACTAATAATTGTTTCAAATATGTTAGCTGATGACGTAGAGCAGTGGTGGCCCGGTGGTATCGGCCGCGACTTACAAGTTGTAGATCGTGGGTTCGAACCCAGACAGGCGCTTTACTTTGTGTAAATTATTTCATCACCACTGCTCTCAAAAACGGTGAAGGAAAACATCGTGAGGAAACCGGCATGTCATAAAACCAAAAAATTCGAAGACATGTGACATCCACCAACCCGCACCGGGCCCGCATGGTGGATTACGGCCCATCCCCTCTCACAGAGAGGAGGCCTGTGTCCCAGCAGTGGGAACATTAATAGGCTGATGATGTGATGTGATGTGATGTTAGCTGATTCGTGGTCCCCATTTCTGTCAACTTCTTTGCTAGTCCATTAAGGCGCACATACCCTTGAGTAGCTGATTTTAAAATGAGAATCACGTCTAAACGGCTTGTCGTATTTTTTTTGAAAAAATATTTGTTACATCAAACCATTTACTTAATAATTTAATCTGAGAATTTTTTTAGTTTTATTCGTATAACATAGTGTAATTAATTTGTAAAGTTATGTCTAAAACGGACAAAACCACGTTGTTTTTGTCCGTTTGTCAGGGAAAAAAACGCGCACTCGTTTCACACCCGCGCGACCCAAAATTTTGCAGTTTTTTGTACTTTCCTTATTATTCTATGACTTTAAAAAAAAAAGCTCAAATTAAAATTTAGATACTTAAATTGTCTTTGACATGGTGTCAATTTCATCAAAATACGCCCAGCGGTTTTGGTGTGATTATCGAGTTTTTGTCCGTTTTAGACATAACTTTACAAATTAATTACACTATGTTATACGAAGAAAACTGAAATTGTTGCTCAGATCAAATTATTAAGAAAATAGTCTAATGTAACATATATTTTTTTCAAAAAATTACGACTAGCCATGTAGACGTGATTCTCATTTTAAAATCAGCTACTCAAGGGAATCGGCGCCTTAAAACAACTTAGTCAAATGTAAACTAAACCGAATCAATAGGAAAAGAAAAAAAACACGATCCAACCACAGTATTTCGTAACACCCAGCACTTTCAGCCTGATATTTGCGAAGACGCCCCGAAAATAAGAAATACACAGACGAACAAACAAACAAACAGACAAACATTGACGCTTCGTATCAAAGGCGTTTCAATCGCCGTCGCCAAACATGCTCGCGCCAGGCTCGGCAAATAGTGGAGATTTCATCGCCGCACTTAAAGATTGGTTCTGCTAAACAGACAAAATCGTTTAGAACTTTTTTGCATTTTATTTTTGGGACACGAAAGTATCAATGCCGAACGATACTTGTGTTTTTATAGAATGAAAAAAAAAATCCGGCCAATTGCGAGTCAGACTCGCGCACGAGAAACGAGAGTTCCGTATGAACAGCTACATTCACCAAAATTAATAGGTGACATTACTAACGTTCATAAACAAAGAAAGCTCCGAAAATTGCTTAACGAAAGAACAAAATTAACTTTGCCGTTCAAAAACTGTTGTCCCCAAGTCCCCATACATCAATATAGTACATTCTATAAGTTGATCGACTATTACTCGTAAACTTGTGAAGCCTACTTATCTTCGATGGTCTTCCTCGAATATACCTACTACTGCCGTCATTTAATTCATGGCAGTGGGGGGAAATACTCGACTCTAACAAAAGTTTCAATAATATTGCCATTTAAAGCTTAATTTTACTTAAAAAGATCTCTGAACCGATTAATGGTTTTCACAGACCCGTAATATTTTGAATGCCCCCTATCCAACGATATCCCACAGCATGGGAAAGATGAGAAAAAAAACATCCCCACTTTACGTGTACATACCAGCGAGCACGGCATCTGTGATAGGCATAAGTAACGCATTTTATCGCGGTTTTTGTTCCCAAACTGTGATAAAAATGCCTGTTACAGTAGGCCGTGCTCACCGCGCAGGAGTTACGCTAAAAAAAAATCTTTCATGGTTTTGTTTTATCACTTTTTCGGCGTGATTAATATGTATATCCATGCCACATTATAGCTTTCTAGTACTAAGAGTCTTTGACCTAAGTTGCGAACGGACGGACGGACGGACAGATGGACATGGCGAAACTATAAACCCTTACCGTCTTATTAATAAACGTGGACTAAGGTAAGATTAATGTACTTCGAAGTGCTGATATTATGACTTGAGATCATATTATATTATCTGTTAATTTAAGGCCGTACCCTGACCAAAAAAATCAGCATGAGTTATGAGCATTCCTATTGGCCTAGCGGCACTGGTGGCGCATGAATTACGGTAGTGAATACGCCCAGATTTTAGAATAAAATCTTTATAGATCGAATTTAGGTCTTTAGAAAAAAATAAAACTACCAAAATGTTCGTTATCAAATTGTCTATCCATTAGTGTTAGTATAAAAAATAATTACGAACATTTTACGAGGAGATGCATGCTATCAATAATTATTTCACATTTTTATGGTTTTGTTGGAAGGAGATTAGTGACACATATATCTCTTTAAAAAAAAGCGTACTACAATTTTAGAATCAACATTATGTAGAAATTTAATGTATTTTTATTAATTGATATTTCTTTTTAAATAAAGAGTAGATAGCTGTTAAAAACTGCACAAAATTCGACTAGCGCGGCGTTTTGCTCGGGGAGGCGCCTTAACTACCTAAGTACTAATCCTAGACAGGAATTGAATTCTTTATGTTCCAGATAAACTTTGATATTTGTTGGTATCAGTCCGGTGTCCGTAAGCAACTCTTTTATAATAAAATTTAAATATTTTCGTCGCTTTGTCCCACGCATCAAGACCTCACCCCAAGAAAGGAATACTTGATGTAAAGTGTTTGTTCAGGTTTTGACGATACATATTGGACGCTTTTTTAGTGTCCTTTACGCTTTTTAATTCAAAGGGTGGGTTGAAGTGATAAGTATGTATGTTTAGTTCAAGACATATTTGGAGTAATCTAGGCCATTTGAAGACAAGATCTTCTTTTCAGAACGGTATAATAATTTGAAATGTCCATGGCATTAACAGTGGCTTTATCAGAATATCAGCTCGGCTTTATATTATTTTTAGATATCACTGCACATGCTGAGACGGGAGCGTTTTTGGTCGCGCAAGGGTTTTTTTTTTGTTGACCTCTCGTGTCTCAGTGTCTCGTGTGCAGGTTACAATTAAATACTGTATTTTCTTTCTTTCTAAATCTCAAACTACAGTCTAAAAAAGATCAAACACTGTCTCTAAAAATACCCATAGCTATGGCTTTGTCTCGGCTACTTAGCCGTTGTTTTTTGCATTATTGATACAGATGGTAAGCGATGATGTGGTCGACAATGAAGCTCGCTTGCCTGGAAGTAAAATTTTCACTCTTGGCATAAAGACTCCTAGGTTGTAGCTATCAGAAAATACAGATTCCGATATTAATGAGTTTAGTCTGTCTACTATGACTTAATATTACTATGGCAGAGACGTAGTTCCTCAGCTTGCATATACTATAGGCTAACTAGAGGCTCATATAGAGCCATGGAGAATGCCATGCTTGGCATAGACTGAGTTACAAAATTATCGAGATAAATACTTTCTCTTTTCTTTTATTAAATTATCTACAAGATATGAGGAACTTGACTCTGTCTCAGTCATCTCTGACCTAGACAAGAGTCAAGAGCAAACCCTTCTAAAATAAAATAAATAAAAAAACACAGAGAAATTCCATTCTTTAGCTGTACGAACAATGAAAATGGGTGTACCCCATTGTAATGAAAATATGCCCAATACATTTTGACAATCAATATTTTTTCCTTACATGTTGTTAATCAAAAATATAATGAACAGTTGTTTATTTTAAGAGTAATTTTTTTAAGTCATCAGTCATGTGATTGTTACCTCATTAAGCTAACGGTAATATATTATCTGTGCCTAATGATTGGAAAAAACTTGACGGCTACAACACAATCACGTTGTAAAAGTTTTCATTGAAGGTGGTTTGTTTACGCAAAACATTATTTATGTACGTTAACTGCCACATTTCCTTACCTTACTTAAACGTAAATAAATTATATATTAACTTCATATTCAAATCCCACTTCGAAAGCTCTTAACACATAATGAGTGACGTCATCTATTGCGTAGTAATTCACAACCAAAACAAAACATGGCCTACTTAATAACAACATTTTAAATACATTCAAAACAATCTTTATTGCTACGTCACAAAGTTGAAACTCGTTTAATGGGGTTGTTTGACAAGTTGGTAATAAAAAGTGTGTGTGATATAGCTCTTATTGCAAAGGCATAAGGTTGTAGGGTATGATTAAGTGAGGTGAATGAACTTGGGTCCACGTGGCGTTTGCAATTGCGCAGTTTTGAACCCCCTGCAGGAGTTACAACGCACATTGGTATATGGGGTAGGGTGAGCATGCCAGTTATCGGCTTCGAGAAAGAAAATTCTACAACTATTAAACACGAAAGTTTGTAAGGATGGATGTTACTTGAATTGTTACTTTTTGACGGAAAAATTACTGACCTGATTTGGATGAAACTTTACAGTAATATGCTTAACAGTACAGCTATACATCAGAATAACAAGTAAGATAACTTTTATCTCGGGATTATGTTCCCTTCGTATAATTTTCGTTTGGAATAGAAGTTTGTGCTTACATAAAGTAGGTAAATCTATACCTATCTGTAATTTGGCTAATCATCATCATCATCAGCACTGCTGGGACACAGGCTTCCTCTCTTTGAGAGGGAATGGGCCGTAATCCACCACGCAGGCCCAGTGCGGGTTGGTGAATCAAAATCAAAATTAAATTTCTTTATTCAATTACAATTAAAGAATCTTTATTTCTCAAAAGAATTACAATGGCATTCACTTGCATGAGAAACTTAATATCTAAACAATTTAAGTTATCTTGAGCGTACTTACAGGACAACAAAAGTAACAGCATATGTTTACAGTTAGATTGATATAATAATTAATCTTTACATAAATATTTACAAAATAAGGTATCCAAAATTTGAATGACTAAATTTAACACAAACAAAAAAAAATTGGCCATTAACTGACACTTTCGAACGACAAAAAAAATAATTTAATAGTAATAATAATTGATTCTACCGTCCATTCGGAAAAGTAGCTTGTTATGGAGGAGAGCGGACAAGAAACTCCAAACTTAATCTTTAAAAAAAAGTTTTACAAGTATTTGGTTTCATAATTCTTGTTGGAAAATACATCTATGTGAGAACGATGTAAAAAAACTTGCACTTATAAGCCTCTAGAGTAAAACACACAATTAAAAAATACAATAAATAGGTAATTCAAAACAGGCCGAGGCAGCTAAGTTACGACCAATCCCAACCGATGGCGCCCGTTCACGAACATAAAACATGGATCGGCACCACTCAGCTCAACCATCATGAAGGGAAACGAATGAGCCAACACATATGCCACCATGTCACATATCTTCGAATTTGTGGTTCTAGGACTTGCCGGTTTCCTCAAGATGTTTTCATTCACCGTTTTGAGAGCAGCGGTGATGAGATAATTTACACAAGTGCCTGCCTGTGTTCGAATCCACGACCTGCAACTTGTAACTCGCGGCCGCCACAACTGGGCCACCACTGCTCATATTTGGCAATTTTCTAATTTGGCTATTATGAATACATATTAAAAATAAACTAACTTTAAGGGTCATCTAGATTAGAGGAATGCGAGATAGATGCAAACTATGCATCTACTTCGCAAGAAATCCAAATAAAATAACCATTTCATGCAGCAGGATTCTAGACTATCTACTTATTCATTCCGTGCATTCTACTGATTATAAGCAGCTAATCAGCTCAACCCGCAGGGAGCACTAGTGTGATAATAAATTAGAATAAGCGAGTTCAGAAGACATTTAATTCGTAACAAAAGAGGCTACGGACTGATTCATATGCATCTAACGGCTTGGACCAAAATTAGAGCATACAATAGAGAGATCAGAAGCTCCACTGGCACAAACATTATACTATAGGTACCTAGTCTAAAAATAAATTATTAGAAAAACAAAAAACACGACTGCTATAAAGAGAAAAACAAGTAGTAGGTAAAATTTATTCAATTCTGTGAAGTGAAGTAATCTAGAATGCACCATAATAATTATATTGTTTTGTGACATATTTATTCAATTCAATTAAAATATACATTAAATATTATGCTAGCGGTAACAAACGAAGTTTTTGGGGGTTTTTCTATAATTTTTCCTTAATTATCCTGTATATAATTTTAAAATAATAAGGAGCTAAGTAATAACAACATCACGGGTATCTTCAAGGTTAAGCAACGCTTACCGAGGTCGGTCCGTGGATGGGAGACCATGTTAACTTACCTAGATGCGTGCATCGGAAAGCACTTAAGCTGTTGATCCCGGTTGTTATTTGTAAATATTTGACAGTTGTAACGGATCGTCAGAAGACACCTGTCTTGTATCATGTGATACCCAGTTACTGGTCGTGGAGGTCAGATAGGCTGTCGCTCCTTGTAAAATACTGGTATAAAGTTACAACCGATTGGTGTTTTCGAGCGTATGGCACTCGTCTGCTGCAGCTGAAAATCAGCGTCAGGTGGTATACTGTATTACCATTTGACATTATGCTGAGCTGAGGTCCTTTTAGCATTAATAGTTTTAATTAATTATTTTGTTTAATTTTAAAGTGTTTTTGTTTTGAATGCCAATAAACACAATTTTATTTCTTTCTTTCTTTCTATAAAGCGATTGTCCTAGCTTAATCGGCAAATGCTACGTTGCTTTATTGGACCTTCTGTATTTGTTCTGCCAGTGTTTGAACTTATTAAGTTTAAAATAAAGCAAGGAAGTAAGAACGGATCCTTTGCGGCTATGTCTGAATAACCTACGTGATTAATCAAAGTCGGAAACGTTAGGATTTCATTCTAGACCCGTTATTTAGGACGCAGTGTCTTTTGGGACCCGTTCATTGTTATTTTATACTCCTGTTCATTTCTTGCGTTTCGTACGTGTTTGTCTATTTTTTATATTATTTATTGCAAACTGTTATTTTTTAATTGTATATCAATCACCAATTAATTTTATAGCAATATTCCTGCAGTTTAATGTCATGTTCGAAGATGAATCGTCTTTGGTGAGAAGTTAATGACTGCTTTGCTCATTGCGTATTTGAGAACCTAATTAAGTTTTTTTTAGTATATTGGTTCTAGAAGAAAAGGACGGGGCAAGACAGAAAAGTCTAAAAAAATAATATTGTCTCATTTGTTTGCCACTTTTGAGCACTTCTTCAAGTGACATTTTCATAACATCTAAAACTGTACCAATTTTATATCAGTTTGTGTACAATCTAGTGATTAAGATATTGAAGATTTTTTTAATACCGATATTTTTAAATATTTTTTTACAAAATATTATTCATAGGATGCCGCATATAACTGTAGCGGTAGAAAATATTTCTGGGTTATAATCGACTCCCTGGCCATATATGGGTTAATCAATTATAAATAAAATATTTTTCGCAAAGACAACAACAGGAGCTCCTACCCTGCGATAGGGCGCATATTGAGGTGACCCATATCCGTCCCTTCTGGGAGCCACCGCGGTGCACGACACTGCAATCAAATCAGCGTTTTGCGCAGTTAGAGGACTCGCGGCGCTCTTTACCCGAATCGAGAAGCTTCTTTAGGAAGAGCTCAAATCGTCGATCGCGAGGACTTTCCAAGTCCATCTCGCTAATTGTAATATAACCAGAGACTCTAAACAAGTGTCATTCGATGTCAGCGATGGCGATCGTAGAAATGCCAAAATGTAAAAGCTGGTCACGTGACGTTTCGATGGCGTTTGATATTCCCATACATTTTTGTAATTTTTTGACATTTTACCAATCACGCAATTATTGCGACAGTTTCGTGGCTAGTATATCAATTGTCTCTCTCCTTTCCTCCTATCAATGTGCATTTTTTGAGATTTGTCAGCCAATAAAAATATTTTTAACAAAAAATCAAACCGACTTCCTAAACAAAAAAAGCGAAAAATTACTTTCTTTTACTTTTTGTTTTTTTGTTAAAAGTTTTTATTTATATCTTTCTAGTTTTGGTAGGTAACTCCAATTACGATGAAAATCATTTATAGCCAAAATACATCTATCAGTAAGCCCAAATACGATTAGGATACATTGTTTAATTTCGGAGTTCCAGTTCCTATCATCCGGCTTCATCATCAGATCATTTTGATGGTACCATTTTCATCAGTGCCATTTATTAATAAGTATTTGCTTCATCATAGCCGATTAACTATTTGAGATATCTTACAGGTACCCGTGACATACTAAGCATTAAGGAGGCCATCTGTAGTCTTCTTCATCAGTTCCACTTCAACAAATGATACTTTCTGAGTGCATATGAATCCATTGTTGAAGAAAATACCAAAATCGCTATATGAATGCCTATAATATTTGAGGAGTTACCTCGATTTCTCCAGGATCCCTTCATCAGATCCTGACTTGTTGACCATGGGACCACCTGGAAAGTACACCCTTTGAAACAAAAGAAGAATTTTCCAAATCGGTCCAGGCGTATTTATGTAATCGGGAAACACACATAAAAAAAAAGAATCCGACGAAATGAGAACCTCCTCCTTTATTTTTTAAATCGGTTAAAAATGTACATTGGTAAGACAAATAAAATATAATATAGTACATATTGATGCAAGTGGGCCAACATTACCATTGAACTTCCACATCTGAATGATTTAAATTTTCGTCAAGCGACGTTTTACAATACACTGTAAGATGATATAAAATTTTATACTCTATGCTGACAAGCAGGAAAAAAACAAATCACAGGTCCATAAGTTGTTGGTATTTGCACATTTCTTATAAACTATAATAATAATAATAAAGCTAAGGCTTTATTATTATTATTATAGTTTATACACATTAAAAATTAATAGGTTCGGCCACCGCACTTTTCTGCACGAGTGCGAAATACACTACATTTCGAGCGCAAAAGCGGGGCGATAGGAGGCAGTTTTAGAATAAAAAATAAAAATGCTACCCTCCCAAGTTCCAGTGGTAAGTGGTAACCTGGCTGGCAAGACATGAAGACATTGTATTCAAGCAATAAGTATTAAAGCGAGGAGCTCTGCTGAGGGAGACGTGGTTTTCACTGCTGTACTGATATTGTTATTGTTATTACGTACATTTTAACTTAAGGGGGATGTTGCTCCGATTCGGATAATGAGACATAACATAAAATTACATCTGTATTCCTCTAGGGGTTGAGCAGGGGTGCAAATATAGTACACCAACATTTTGCTAGTTATTTTAAGTCCCCTGAATAGGGGGTGAGTATTATTGCCATCAACCGGGCACAAGTCCTGACTAAAACACAATAACACTTTGCCCGACCTGGGAATTGAATCCAGGACTTTATACTCAGCAGTAGCGCTAGCAACTACCGGACCAGCGATGCTAATGAGACGATAAGGTGAAATGAGAGCTAAAGGAAGTTTGAGGTATATCTGTCATGGACCCAGTGATTTATATGTGCACTATATATAATACCCAGGCATTATGAATCTAGTGAAGTCAAATCGAGCAATGTAATAAATACTGATTTAAACTTCTATATTTATCACATTGTCTGGTCATTATGAATATTGCTACGTAACGGTTGGGCAATTTGATAATTATGGTCAATGAATTAGTCCAAGAGCGTGTGAAGCGAGTTCAGGAGCTTAGGGCACCCCGACACGGATAGGAAATATAAAAAACACATATTTTATTACCCTGCCCAATAAGAGATTATTCAGAAAGTCCGGTCAATTTACTATTCATATTTTATCATAAATTGCCTACACATAATGGGCATTATAAATAATGCCGTATTAATCACTTGATCCATAACATATCGACTGCTCGGAAAATCTATTTTAGAAAGCAATAATTTATATTTTTCTTAGTTGTAAAATAGCAAACCGTTAGTGAATGACGGCCAAAACACGATTGAATTAACTTGACTCTGTGAAAAGACATATTTACAAAAAAATATCATCATCATCATCAGCCTTTTTAGGGTTCTGTACCCAAAGGGTAAAAACGGGACCCTATTACTAAGACTTCACGATCCGTCTGTCTGTCTGTCTATCTGTCTGTCTGTCTGTCCGTCTGTCACCAGGCTGTATCTCATGAACCGTGATAGCTAGACAGTTGAAATTTTCACAGATGATGTATTTCTCTTGCCACTATAACAACAAATACTAAAAACAGAATAAAATTAATATTTAAGCGAGGCTCCCATACAAAAAACGTGATTTTTTTGCCGTTTTTTGCTCGATATTAATAACGGCAACAGGTAGACGCTTGAAATATTCACGGAATATTGAGTTGTATTTTCACTTCAAAAAACAATAAATAGTAAATTAAAATAAATTAATATCAACAAACGTGATTTTTGAGCCGTTTTTTGTGATAATGGTACCTTCGTGCGCGAGTCCGACTCTCACTTGGCCAGTTTTTTTATGTTTCCACTGCTGGGAGACAGGCCTCCTCACTGTGAGAGAGAATGGGCCGTAATCCAACACACGGGTGCGGGTACGTGGATATCACATGTCTTCGAATTTTTGGTTCTAGGACATGCCGATTTCCTTTTCCAATTTGATAGCAGTGGCGATGAAATAATTTACACAAAGTAAAGCGCCTGCCTGGGTTAGAACCCACGACCTACAACTTGTAAGTCACGGTCGTTACCACTGGGCCACCACTGCTCTTCTTCTGGAAGTCGGTTGTATTTTTTTGGTAAAGTGTTTTTATTTATCACTTTTTAGTTGTGGTACAAATATATACTGCCCACAGTTATGCCAGAATAGATTATCCGAATAACGTGATACTTGAACACAACCGGTGAATTTAAAGTGTACCAGTGCACAGCAATTATAAACCAGGGTGCACTGTACATATTTGCGTACCCCTTTAGAGCGTACCGGCGTGATGTTTTGTTATGAAATGGTGTAAAGTGTAAACAGACATGCTATTGCAGCAATCCTGAGAAATTTGCCGTCATTTATCGAAGAGTTCTGTTGTATATCTCCGAAGTTCTTCATCAAATTTAAATGGGACTATCACATTAGAAGCAACAGATTTCAAATAAAAAAAGAATTATCAAAATCGATTCACGTAAAAACAATTGAGGCCGATCATAGAGGGGCGCGCGTGAAACACTACACGCCGCTACCTCGGGTCCTGATGTGTGGAGGGCGACGGACGTCCCCGAGCCCGTTGCCCCTGGACCCATTTAGGGGGGCTGCAAGAGGGAAAGAAAGATTATTAAAATGCGAAATTTGGATGGATGGATTTATGTTTGATACTCAATCACGCCAGAACGGAGTTAGATTATAGTCTAAAACAGCACTTATGCTACTTTTCATCCCGGTAAAGTGTTCCCCTGGGATAAGAAAATACTTTTCATGCGGGCGAAGTCGCTGGCTGACTGGCAGCTGAGTTTAGTTTTTGGCGCAAGTGGGCCACAGAGAACGCATCAGTGTTTGCGTACACATTTGTGCGCTCTAATATCTTCCGCGTCGATGACTAGTTCCTCGATTGATCACTGAGACCGAAATTATTGCTTATGACCGAAATTCGGTCTTTCATTGCTAGTTCCAACTAAGATTGGTCGCGATCTACGACCGAAATTCGGTTGCACACAGTAACGATCTTTGAGAAGAAGCTACCCCTTAACAGCGGCTAAGTACGGGGCTGAGTGAGTTGGCACAACTTCGGGTTAATTTGACTGTTTGCTGGATATATAGCCTTTTAGCTGATCACCGGTCTATCTGTGTTGCTGTAGTCATCAGGGCCTGGGGACTGGGAACATGCTACCTTTGTTTTAGTAAAAGTTCATGGATATTTTAACGATATTTGTGGTTTAAAGTGTGAGATTATTTTATTTAAATGATTTGTTGATATATTGTTCCTAATTCAACTCAATTAATCTACATACAGCAAATAAAATATTTTTAAAACAAAGGCTTGTTTAATGAACTAATAAATGCTAAATTTAATATCCCTCGTCAATACATATCAATGTTCGCAAGCGTCAGAAGGTCTCTATGGAGAAGAATGTGCAAGAAACTCCACGGACAATCTTTTCCATCAATTTTAATTACAAGTATTTGGTTACATCATTCTTGTTCGAAAAATACATATACATATGTGAGAACGATGTAAAAAGACGTGCACGTAAAAGCGTCTTGAGTAAAACAAACAATTCAAAAATCCAAAAAGGATTAAAAACAGGCCGAGGCAGCCAACTTATGACCAATCCCAGCTAATGGGGCCCATTCACGAACATGACGCACGGATTGGCACCATTCGGCTCAACCATCATGAAGGGAACTGAATGATCCAACACATCAACAATCAGTTATGTTTAAGTTCTAATCAGAAAAAACCAACAACATTTTACCCGAACCGGAAATAGAACCCAGTACCTATTGCTCTAAGTTAATAAAAATCTTGTCAAAAATATAGTATAATATGAATAAACAGTACCTGGGCAACCCTGCTCTGCTAGGGTAAAAATAGAGAAAACGACGTTTTCTAAAAATTAAACCTAGTTAGATCGATTTATCATCCACGAAACCCCCTGCATTCTAAATTTCATGAATGTCGTTGGAGCCGTTTCCGAGATTCAGATTATATATATACAAGAATTGCTCGTTTAAAGGATAGATACATATCTGTGAAATGTATAATCTAGCTTTAAAACCAGCTTAGCCACACCAGGTCCGACAATTAGACCACACAGCTCCGTAATGGTGGAGCGTGGAGACAGATTTTATTCCAATCCGATTCGCATCAAGTAATTACAAATAAACAGCGCGGACAACAGACGGGCGTGCGCGGCAAACGTATGGACACCATCAGTTGGGCAGGATAACTACATAACTAAGGCTCGATTTAAGTTGCTGCGAAATGGAATGGAACGGAAGCGTCAATTTCGCAGTAGCTACGGGCATTCTCGAGAATGCGCGAGGTTTTCTCGGAAGACGCACCACCTCTTTTTAGGCTCGTATTTAGTTTGTACGTTATTCAATTGTCATAAAGTTCATTATGCTATGTACGAACAATTTCGTTGCAAAAATACGCTGCCATTCCATTCCGCGACAATGTAAATTGAGCCTAATTTCTACCAGTAGTTTCGCCCGTGTGAAAAATATAGTAAGTGAACATAATAATAATAATACCAGCCTGTGAGTATCGCACTGAAGGGCAAAGGCATACAGAGAAGGCACGAGCATTGATCACCACGCTTGCTCAATGCGGGTTGGCGATTTTAAACGTACATATATTAACTACTAGCGGACGCTTCGCGGTTTCACCCGCGTAGTTCCTGTTCCCGTAGGAATAAAGGGATAAAAAGTTACCAGTGTCACCCGGGAATAGTGTCCCAACGGTGAAAGAATTTTTGAAATCGGTCCAGTAGTTTTTTAGTTTATTCGTTACATACAAAACTACAAATCTTTTATCTTTATAATATTAGTATAGATGAGTCGAGGTTTACTCACAGTGTTTTCCTTCACCATTGTCAGTAATAGGATCGTATTTTCCCGCTACTGGGATCCCGGGATAAAAATTATTCTGATCCCGTTCATCACTACCCGTGTGCCTAAGTTTCATTCGAATCCCTACAACATCAACTTCGCATTTTTAATTGTGAGACTGTTTTGATAGAATTGAGTTATTTTTGATAGACGTGTGACTGATTTCTACTAAGTTACTGCAGCCCATGGCCCATCTTACTCGTACTTCTTGCGCCCATATCCTGTTACATGTACAGGAAGAGTGTGAGGACCTTCTGACTGTTTCAGCAGGTTTTACCGTAACTGAAGCAGCGAAGATTTTAAGAGGAAAAAATCTTGATTTACTTTAAAATATGCTGATCTAAGTCCCACTTGCACGAAATACTTAACTCAGAGTTAGTCATACAATACTGTTATTCGGCACTTTTCATTTATCTTTCAGAAATGAAGGCTGGTTATTTATTTACATTACAAAAAAAGTCTCAATATTTAGTAATCATGGCAACCCTACGAGTTAACATGCGGGCAACATTAATTAGTAAACAGTAGACCGTCTGAGTGTACTAACAAAGCAAGATTTTTCTTGTGTTCCACACTGCTGTGGAAACAAACAAATTTTTTTCAAGTCTGAGTTTTTTCAAAAAGAGAAATTCATGAATTTTAAACGGGTGTACATTTAAAATGTTAATTAAGCTTAGCGATAATTTTTCAGTTGCATAATGAAAATCAGTTACCGCAAATGCGCGGTTAACTTTCATGGCTCTTAAAAGTTTATAGTTGAGACATTACTTTTAAATAAGATATTATTATCATGAGTAACGAGGTTTATGATGTTTTGGTAGAGGGAATAGTTTCCTGAGCATTTCATTATGTGAAAGCATTTTTTGTAGATTTTGATTATGGGGCGGCTTCTGAATTGAGTATTTGAAGTTAGGAACGTATCAAACCCTACTATAAAGTTGAGTTTGGCAAATAATCAATATACAATTCTTAATTCAGAAATCGGGAGTAATTCAAATACTTTAATAAAGTCTTTCTTCGTATAGTAAGAATTAAAATTGATAATAAAAACTTGTGTATTATTACACCGTTTTTACATCGTAGACCAATTTTTCTCAAGACTATTTCCAAAGTTATGACCACGCAAGGTTATCGCAATTCCCCCCAATGTGGTCAGGAACGAGGCTTAACTAGCTCAATAAATAATCTGTAACGTTAATGGGTAGCCAGTAAAACGTTTGTGAGTAGTTCTACGGGTATTCAGCCCTTGTCGTTTTTTTTATTATGCTCTAAATTTTTTTGTTGAATAGTTGGCTTTATTTAGGAGAAATTTGAACTTGAAACTGCGATAAGGGTAATATTTTAAGCTCAACATCTCATACTGCTCTATAAGTTTTTGGGATAAAAATTGCGACAAAAATGCAAGAACAGTAATGTTAAGCTTCCAATTACGACAAAGCTATAAGCAAATTAAATAACCTAGTTTTAATTGCTAGTACTGAGTCCAACACAGCAGTGGTGGTTTAGTGGTAACGACCCCGACTTACGTATCGTAGGTCGTTGGTTCGAGCCCAGGCAGGCCGCTTTATTTTGTGTAAATTATTTCACCACCACTGCTCTCAAAACGGTGTAGGAAAACATCGTAAGGAAACATGCATGTCCAAGAAACAAAAATTCGAATACTTGTGACATCCACCAACCCGCACTGGGCCCGCGTGCTGGATTACGGCCCATTCCCTCTCACAGAGAGGAGGCCTGTCTCCCAGCAGTGGGAACATTAAAAAGGCTGATGATGATAATTATTCTATTCTATTCTACGACAAAGCTATGATCAAAATAAATAACCTAGTTTTAATTGCTACTACTGAGTCCAACACCTCATGTCCTGGGCTCAAATCCCGGGTCGGTAAGTCATTGGGTTTGTCCATCTGGCATTTCTCAGAAGCTCCCCGGAATCCACAGATGGACCCGGTTGACGGAAAAAGGCTTGCCCCCTTACTTGGAGCTTAACTGGCAAAATGCGGGTGTACGATACCTGCACTTCTGCCTACATATTCGGGGAATAGAGGCGCGATATGTAGTTTTAAGTACCTAACGTAAGCAAGTGGAGTTTCTTGTCCGTTCTTCTCCATTACAAATTACTTTTCCGAATGGAGGGTAGAATCGAATTTTGAATTTTTGACGTTCAAAAGTGCCGCTTTATGGCTTAATTGAAACAAAGAAATTTGTCTTTGACTTTTCACCATAGTAAAAATATCTAAATCTTCACACCATTCCCAAAAAACGTAATTGCCCCACTCTACGTTTCTTTGACGCGTTCTTAAATCCTTTTCAAATAGCAGACGCAAAGGTAATAAGCAGGTGGTAGCACGTCTAATATCGCAACAATGTGTCATCGTTGTAACTTGCATTCGTGTGCCGCGTCTCGGGACGATGCAGCCGACGGGCTGTCCAAACTTAGCACCCTTCATACTTAGCACGTATCCCGAATCTAAGAACAAAATCATTGTCATCGTACTTTTTCACCCTGTATACTACCCAATGTGTTTTTTGTTCGAAAGGTGATCTTTTTGTTTTGTTGAAAAGCAGCAATGTATGTTGATTGAAGATGAGGTTGGTTTATGTTAGGGGTAGCACAGTAAGGGTGGGTTTGCAGCTTTTGTAATAAATTGCCTCAAGTTCAGTTTCGGTTAATATAATATGCCACCTTTGTTAACATGCTCGGCGCGGTATCCAAATATTGGTGTTTGTAACTTTTCGGTGACGACAGTACTCAGTTCTTTGACGCTCTGTACTTTATAATTGAATGACTGAGCGTTGACTTTATTGAGTCACGCTATGTACCTAAAAACCTATCTCTGTAAAACCTATCTGATAGCTCGACGCGATTCTATTAAATCGATTCGATTTTTACTAAGCGAAATTGCAAGATCACATGGACGCAATGCGATGTTTAAATTTTCTTAGGAAATACGAGCGCGATATCGCCTAACCTATTAGGAAGATTTATTAATATTTATGTGGATTCAAGGTATGTATTGTCTGTGTGTTAACAACAGTTAATAAATATCCCTTAAGTGGCACTACGGCTGAGGCAACCACTAAAACCTTTTATTTTTTAAGAAAGTAAAAAAGGTTTTATAAATTTATGAAGAAAGTATATATATGTGAAGAAAGGTTTTACGACCTGGAGAGCAGCGAGTAGCGAGTTTGTAGTTCCGATAGTTTTTTCGCTCGGCAATTAGCTAGTGTTCTTGTGCGACGGGCCCACACCACTTGATCGGGGCACTGTTGGTAGAAATGTCCGCTGGTTGGTCTCTCAGCGTGAGTTAGTATAACTTTGATAGCTCTTATCGCTGAAACAAACTTGTGGTGAGGGACTACTCGGTGAAGCACGCTTGCCTAGAAGTAAAGGGCGGATATATTCATCCCCGGTAATCTATAATTTTACAACAAGTGTACAGGCAAACGTCGTTTTGAATGAGGTGTACAGACTATCGTCATACAACTCTTCCTCTCCAAAACTCCGTAAGAATACGACCGTGATATTACTTAAGTAAAAAATAAGCCACCATTGCAATTTCGCCCGACGCCAGATACATGTATGGAATGTCACGCCAGTCCTTTAGGGAGCCGTGCAGAAACGGACGTCAGGCAAGACGCCGCCGGGTCTCAGAGTTATAAAATATTCATAGAAACAACGTGGTCGTACGAATGTACGGGTAAAACTACCAACCACTTTTGTTTTTTTTATTTTTTATTATTGATAGGCTCGCGCTTGACCGCTATCTCACTGCTCGCCCAGAAGAAACCCATTCACTCTTTACTTAAAGACTCCCAGGTTGTAGCTATCAGAAAATACAGACTCCGAAATTAGGTGTGTGGGAGGAGTTTAGTATGACTTAATATTACTATGGCAGAGACGAGTTCCTCCGCTTGCACATAGATAAAACATAGGGCCACAGTATATATCTTTCTTTTTCAGGAGAAAACAGGCGAGAGCATAACCTCGAATTATGACTTTTTACTTAGGAAATTCAGTCGGATGTCTGTGACCGCATTTACTCTTGAACTTTAAAATATTTACCTAAGTGAAAGCTGGTAAACGACTTAAAGTGGTCTTCGAGGCACCGTGGTATGTAGTGAATGGTCACCCATCCACGGACCAACCTCGACAAGCGTTGCTTAACATTGAAGATCGACCCTTGCAGCAAGCCACAAGCTACTCAGAACAAAACCAACATACCAGAAAATCGTAACATACATTTTATCTCTTTATAATATTTTAGTTTAGGTAGATATATAATTCCCGTTACCCAATCTCCGTGAAGCCAGCAACCCGTTCCACTAACATAATAAGACGACATTCCTCCTCGGCAGCCATCAACTTCGCGGCTGGCAAAGTGCTCCCACAAATAAATATCTTTCTCTTTTGTACGCACTTTATAACGGCCCGGGACGCCATAAAAACATGTGGTTTGGTTACGATAAAGAGCCCATTGTGGGTTTTTCGTTAACTCCCCATGGCGTAACACGGTTTGAAAATAGGGGACAATTTTTCACCTTATAATATGAAGATAGAAAAAACTCGTGGCTAAATAATGACAGCCGAATAGATCGAGGTTCTAGGTTAAGCAAAGCTTGCCGATGTCAGTCGGTGGATGGGTGACCATTTCCTCCATGCCTTGAAAAACACGGTTGGTCATTTGTAGAGAATTTTTACACCAGCTGTACGCACCGGGAATTATAGCTTTGTACGGCCGTTATTCCAAATGCGTACACATCTTTGCACCAATTGAGCCTGGCACCTATGAGATACCTAAGACCCCACTGACTACAAACCTAACCCTGTAACAATTACCTAGCAATTATCTTGTGTACGTCGTGCAATGTACACAGGAAATGGTTTTCTCACTGCCTATCCCATAGACTCACAGGATCGTTGAAGGTTAAAATTGTCTTGGCCACAGTGAGAGGAGTTATGGAGAGATGAATCAAACTTGACTCCAGCTTGATGACTAATTTATTATAGTTATTAACTTAATTACATACAAATTTTGTGGTCAATACACATTGAGACCTATTTACATGTGTGTTGTGTGTGTATTGAGCCGATGAAGCGAAGATCTTAGTAGGCCACTTCTTAGAGCTGACGTTGTGCCGGTGTTGCGACGCGTGGACCGAATGTATGTCGCTGACGCTGTAATGCTGTTATTGGCGCGTATAACTATTGCCTGTTCACGGTTTAATACAAGCCTTGCCAAGGGCTATCGTATTACCCAGTTACTGGGCTGTGGAGGTCATTAGGTAGTCGCTTCATGTAAAATACTGGTATTGTTGCATCTGGTTGGACTGGAAGATGACCCCAACGATTCGACCTCGACAAGCGTTGATAAATCTCGGCAATCGACCCGTTCGTATGTTATTACTTGGTTACAACTCATGAGATACGTCCAAAACATAAGAAAAAAAAATGTGAATATAAATTTATTCGAAGCGCACACACTACTGTGAACTGTCGTGTTCGTTCAATGATAGAGGAAGAAAATAAAACGTTTATGTTTGTGCCAAACCAAATGATCATTTACATACAACCAGCTACTCGATCGCAACTGACGCCAGACGCTTTTGCGAGAGAACTGGAAACGTTTTGTAAAAATATAAATATAAATGAAGTGTATATTATAAGGGACAAATTAGATAATTCTTTTATAGATAAAATAGCACAAACTATAAAAAATATAAAAAGTTAATGTGTACTGAAAGATGTTGAAAGGATACAAGATAAAGACGAGAAAAGAGTTATTCTCAACGACTTTCATCTGTTACCTACAAGTGGCCACGCAGGTATCAGACAAATGGTCAATAATATAAAAAAATATTATTTCTGGGCAGGACTGGAGCGTGATGTAACACAATTTATAAAGAATTGTGATATGTGTCCAAAGCAAAAGCACTCAGTACGTATTAAAGAACCAATGGCAATTTCAAATACAGCCCACTCCGCTTTTGAAAAGCTATATCTTGATGTAGTAGGACCATTAGACAAAGATATGCATAACTACTCGTATATATTAACACTTCAGTGTGAATTAACCAAATATGTAGAGGCTTATCCGTTAGTAACCAAAAGCAGTAGGTACTGAAATCGCAAAAACCTTCGTATACAACTATGTACTACGACATGGAATACCCAAGGAAATAGCAAAAGACAGAGGACCAGAATTCATGTCTGCCACAATGAAAGAGGTATGTAAACTAATAGTAGTTTACATATGTTAAGCTGTGGAATTAATTTTATTTACACATAGGTGTAAATAAAATTAATTCCACAGCTTAACATCACGAGAGCATTGGTGCTCTCGAAAACTCGCACAAGAATTTAGGTGCGTACTTGAGAATACATGCAGATAATCATCCAGAATCATGGAGCAGTAGGCTTCCTTACTGTAGTTTTAGCTACAATACATCTGTACATTCAATGACCAAACGATTATTATTAAAAAAAAAAAATATATATACACCTTTTGAACTATTCTTTGGTAAAAAATATAATTTACCGAGTAGTCTAACGAAATCCATCGAACCACTGTATAATCATGAGAGCTACCCTAAAGAACTAAGATATCGGCTACAGGTGTCTTTAAAAGAAGCACGTCAAAATTTGATTCAATCTAAAATATTGCGAAAGGGACAATATGATAAAACTTCAAATCCCATTAAATATAAAAAACCGGCCAAGTGCGAGTCGGACTCGCGCACGAAGGGTTCCGTACCATTATCGCAAAAAACGGCCAAAAAATCACGTTTGTTGTATGGGAGCCCCACTTAATTATTTATTTTATTCTGTTTTTAGTATTTGCTGTTATAGCGGCAACAGAAATACATCATCTGTGAAAATTTCTTATGTCTAGCTATCACGGTTCATGAGATACAGCCTGGTGACAGACGGACAGACAGACAGACGGATCGCGGAGTCTCAGTAATAGGGTCCCGTTTTTACCCTTTTGGTACGGAACCCTAAAAAGGACGAATTGAATTTAATTCGAAACGAAACTGGTAATAAGTTATCCAACATATATTGTTTTTAAAGACGAATCACCAAATGTACAAAAATTAAAAGACGGCAAACCCGATACTGTTCACAAAAACCGTACAAAACTGTATATTCCAAAATCATAAAGTTGTATTTCGAAAAAAAAATACTTATCATGTAATTGTAATCAATTTAGTTGTTAAAAAACATGAAACCTTATTATTGTAATCAATTAAGTTTAAAAATAAAATAAACCTATGTATGTTTTATTTTATTTTTCCATATGGAGGGAGATGTAGTGTAAAAGCCAATATATATATATATATCTATTTGACCTATTATAGTTAAGTCATGTGACCAATGTAACCAATATATACTCGATGTTTATCCGTAATAAAAGTTAGTATCATTTCGTACAAGCTTGTGTTTCAACCTATTCCAATCCCGTGAAAACGATTGTCATATTTGCTACGGCGTAGCATCATAGCTACGCAGCGATTGCTACGGCGTAGATGTGTGTGTGATTGCGTGGCAGCACTGCAATCGTTTGATTGTTTGCAATCGATGCTTCTCTGAAACTGAGGCTAGTGGATAAGGTTGTTTGAAGGGGATGACGGGGCTATGCAGTGATCGAGCAAGAATATAGATGACTACTAAGAGTGTCTAGAATATTTTACTAATCAGTACGAAAATCACATTCAGTGATCTACGATTCGTTTGTAAAATGGTGATAATCATCTTCATAAAGATTTTTATTCAGCAAAAGATATGAATTTTAACGAATTATGTAAGGAGAGGATCCTCAATTTTTGTACCGCACAACTTATTCCATAGTAAGATTGAATGCTATGGCGCGTTTAAGGAATATTGCGCTTTTTCCTTGATTTGTGAATTGAATTATTGTGTATTGGATTTATTTGAGGTATTCTCTCGTTTTTCCTTTATTGTTGTTATTTTTACGAGAACGGCTTGTATTGTGAGTTTGTGAGGACAGACATAATAGATCAGAAGATGAAATTGTTAAGTAAAAGTATTTTTTTAGATTTAATCATATCGTCATAAACAATATCCCAGTTTGCTGTTTTAATAAACAGTATATAGTGAGAACACATGCTTTTTATTTTGGACTTTTGCTTATGTCATTATTTTAAGTTTTAAAAGTCATTATTAAAAAATATATACAAGAAAAATATTATTATTATTGCCTTATGAATATCCGGCATGTCCTAGAACCAAAAATTCGAAGACATGTGACATCCACCAACCCGCACTGGGCCCGCGTGGTGGATTACGGCCCATTCCCTCTCACAGAGAGGAGGCCTGTGTCCCAGCAGTGGGAACATTAATAGGCTGATGATGTGATGTGTGATGTGATGTGAATATCAAAAAATGGTCAAAAATACAGATTTTCATAAGGTATGTGTTTAAACGAGTAAAGATCAATTCACATTGAAGGTATCAAAAATACTGAATATGAATATGACTTTCCGAAATACTAAGAAGCGACTACAGTTCTTAAAAACGGAGACTTAAAATGATTCTCAGCATATCTTTCTCTTTCTTACATCTGTACGCGCCATCATCTCAAAATTCACTTCTTTTCTAATTAAATCATACCTGCGCCATTTTTATACCCCATCCTCGTCGCCTAACTGTTGTATACTAAGTTAAACACTAGAATTAAGAAATTTAACTATGTAAATTTCAATAGTAGTAGTGATTCAAGCATCTTTTATGTTAGTTAAGTAGTGTAATCTCGCTTTAAGATAGTTTTGTTTATGGTGGCGGAGAGTTTTATATCCGAACGGAGCAGTACAACTGGACTGCTCACCGGTTTGCTGTCTCGCTCTCTCTCTAACGTTCAGCCATGTTACTAAACGTGTGTGTAATTTATCTTGTGGAAATAAATGTCAGTTTAATCAATACCAGTGTTCAACTTAGTACAAACCAAATATCACCTTCATGTTTCTCGTCATGACTTCGTTTGCGGCAAACTCGCAAAACTAAAAATAGATGGTTATTTTGCGCGGAACCCAAACTTTTTCCTTAAATAATCGTACTCCTTATAATATCTGCTAAATGCCAGGGAAAGTCCCACCAAAATCGGTCCATTCGTTTCGAAGAACATAGGGATGTTAACTGAAAATTTGTTTTTTGTTCGTCAGGTAGATTATATTGGACACGTATTTTTCTTTTGACACGTAAACTTAAAGCGACGACGATATATTGCGTTGAAATATCGTGTGACGGCACGCCGTTAGTACAGTTCATACTGACATAGTGACGTTACAAGCCCCCACTCCGGAACTTTGATGCATTATATCTTTGTCAATTTTATTGATTTGGTAAAGCAACAAATACGTGTCCAATATCATTTGATAAACTCACAGGCGGACTATATAGACGGACGGACGGTACGTTTTTTTACCCAGGAAACATCCTTATTTTTATATGGTTTCTAGTAAAAAGTTGATATTTTGTTTTACAAACAGACTCTTCAATTTGATTTATTTATATAGAAGATATACATATACCCCGACGTTAAAAAAAAAACAGTCAACGAACGACATATAAAAGTTACATTCTGGTTTCTTTCGCCTTGTCCGAACCAGTGAAGCATGGTGATAGCCATTCATAAGTCATGTGTGCCCGCTATAACATCATGATAACATTATAAAAAGTGTCGGGTCTTAAACGTACGTATGGCAGCGTTATGTTGCTAGTGATGAGCGTCTACAGTTACATCGATACCTCGTAAAAAGAATATCGACTGAAGAGTTTAATTACTAGAGTATGGCAAACGAAAGTAGACACTCGAATTATTTGCAAACTTTTTATATGGCAATGCTATACTAATGTCAACCCCAATTTACCAGGGGACGCTACTAAGTTGATACTTTGTTTTAATTCGTAATCAACATTTTTTCTTTTTGTAAAAATATTTTCACTATTTAATAATTTAAAAAGTTTCATTAATAATGTAGAAAACAATGATTCCTGTGACTCTTATGAATCTTTTCACATGAAAGTCTTAGATTCAGATTTTGATAAATAGTGAATAAACCAAAGTTATTATAGAATACTGTTGCATTTTTTATTCACATTGATATATCTAAAGTATGACCTACCTAAATGTACCTATAGTATTTTTATTCATACGAAGTAATATTTAAATAATTCTAAAGTATCACATTAGGTTATTCCAGGTATTTCATACTAGTTCTTGGGGTTGCTGTGCTGATATTTTTTAAATTTGCCACGCTTTTTCAGTCTCTACTTTCATTTGCCAGACTCTATAAGTATTTGCTTCATCATCATAGTCTGTTAACTATTCGATATATCTTATACCCGTGACATACTTCGCATTAAGGAGTTCCAGTGGCCATTTACGGTCTTCTTCATCAGTTTCACTTTAACAAATGATAATTTCTGAGTGCAAATGATTGCATTGTTGATGAAAATACAAAAATCGCTACATGTATGCCTATAATATTTAAGGAGTTCCCTCGATTTCTCCAGGATTCCATCATCAGATCCTGACCTGATGACTATAGAACCACCTGAAAAGGTAAAATTTTCTTTGCAAACAAAAGAAAATTTTACCAAATCGGTCCAGGCGTCTTTGAGTAATCGGGAAAAATACGTAAAAAGAAAAAGATTCCGGCGAATTGAGAACCTCCTCCTTTTTTTGAAGGTGGTTAAAAATGGGATGTCATATAATTTTGTTGTATTTCTATGGGTTGATTCTTAAAATCAGTTTGCTAGAACTAGCAATCGAACTTAGGTCGTCATCAAGCTAGTCCAACAAGCCAGTTCCTTTACATTTGCTTTTGCAATAAAACTTAATTTCATTTGTGACATTGTTTGTCCATTATGTCATCATCATCATATCAGCCGAACGACGTCGGCTGCTAGACATAAGCCTCCCCCAAGTATCGCCACATTGACCGGTCCCGTGCGTCCCGCATCCAGCGGATCCCCGCAACCTTCACCAGGTCATTCGGCCACCTGGTGGAAGGCCTTCCAACGCAACGTCTTCCGGTTCGCGGTCGCCACTACAGAACTTTTCTGCCCCATCGGCCATCTGTTCTGCGAGCAATGTGCCCTGCCCACTACCACTTACGTTTGGCAATTCTTCGGGCTATGCCGCTAACCCTGGTTCTCTTGCGGAGCTCTACATTTCTGATTCGATTACGCAAGGATACTCCGAGCATGGCCCTCTCCATAGCCCTTTGGGAGACTGTAAGCTTTCTGAAGAGGCCCATTGTGAGCGACACGTCTCAAAACTATATGTCTTAACTAGCAACACTCACTGGTCATAGACTTTCGTCTTGAGACTCTGTGATAAGTTGGACGAGAAGGTACCGCGCAACTTAACGAACGCTGCCCAGCCAAGTCAGATTCGACGGTTCACCTCTTTATCGAAGTTGGCCCTACCCAACTGGATCGTTTGTCCCAGGTAGACATAGTCGTCCATAATTTCGAGTGTAGTCTCCGACATTATGTAGTAAAATCTATACAAATAAAAATCAAATGCCGAATGTATTTAAGCGCATCACTTCAGATCGGCTGCACCAATTTGGCTGATTCTTTTTTGTTGTTTGTAATTTTCAGGACAAAGTTTGTATAAAAGAAGTATAGGGATATCCTCTAAATATAAAATTACAACCGTGCGAAGCCGGGGCGCGTCGCTAGTGTAAAATATTAATGAACTTATAATCATCATAATATTGAATAATCTACTAACAATGTATCGTACTATTATAATAATTAATAGCAAAAAGGCGTGGTAAAGGTACGGGCAGAGCTTTTACGTAATTACGAGATTACAGCGGCTTATAGAAATTAATTTCATGATCTGCACGCATTGTACGAGTAGTTAATATGCCTTTTTAGTTATTAAGTCAACAAAGTTACCCACAGAAGTTAATCCTGTTCGTAGTTACAGTGTATTTTGTAGACGAGAAACCGCTTTCCGGTAATCAAGTTATTACCGGTTTAAAAAAAACCGGCCAAGTGCGCGTCGGCTTCGCGCACGAAGGGTTCCGTACCATTATCGCAAAAAACGGCAAAAAAATCACGTTTGTTGTGTGGGTGCCCCACTTAAATATTTATTTTATTCTGTTTTTAGTATTTGTTGTTATAGCGGCAACAGAAATACATCATCTGTGGTAATTTCAACTGTCTAGCCATCATGGTCCATGAGATATAGCCTGGTAACAGACAGACAAACGGAACGCGGCGTCTTAGTAAAAACGGGACCCTATGTTCCGTTTTTACCCTTTGGGTACGGAACCCTAAAAAGGAGGTTATTTTCGCCTTCCTAATGTTCTGCTTTGGAAGTCGGTTTAATTTGTTAAAGTTTTATTCTCCTAACTATTCACATTACACACATTACACTATTTTATAAATTCTAAAAATAAATTTAATCACAAAAATCGACCTAATCCGTCAGTTAACTCGACTAAAGGCACATCACTAGTGCCGACCACATTTTTCGCACCCCACTAAGTGATTCACGATAAAAAGCCTGCGTTAGGTGAATGGCTGTCTCTTAGCGTATGGATATGACGGATATAAGTCAAGCCACGGGAGGGCTGGCCCGATGCTGTTTTTCTAGTAAGTAGTTTTTTTTTTTGAGAAAGTATAAGATTTTCTTGATATTTTAAACTATTTCTCATTGGTCTGGCGTACGTAAGTGATGCGACTTCTGAGAGTCATGTATTTGATGCCCAGGTTAAACAAAGTGATCAGAGATGTGACTTATTTAAGATATAAGTATCTGATATACAGATACAAGATACAAAATACGTATTTTCATTTGGTATCTTAAATACTTTCTAAAATTCATTTTGTATCTTACTAGTATTTAGATACTTTTCGTTTGGTATCTTAGTATTTCGTAAATACTATGTTTGGTAAAATACTCTTACTAATACATAGTTACCTATGCATTTTTCACATTTAATGCCATCTCATCTCTCAGCGCGCGTTCAGTTTTATCATAGATAAAACTGAACGCGCGCTTGAAAATTTAGTGGCCAAATTGATAGATAGCAACTTTGCCAAACTGATAAATTGTTTGAAGAACTAGGTTTACTTAAGTCTCAATTAAAACCCTGAAAATATTGTCACAATTTGCGCGATCAAAGCGATCTATTCATAAATAATTCATGTTATTAAATAAAATCAATAAAATGCTGTTTTCTTAGTATTTAAATGATACGGAATTTGTATCTAGTATTTTAGATACTATTCCAAAAAAGAATTTTATATCTGGTATCTGAAATACTAATTTTAAATGTATTTTGTATTCGATATACTTTGAATATATTGAAAATCTCTGAAAGTGATTATGCATTAGGAATTTCTCAGTAATATAGTTTACCCACTTTTTGCCTGCGGCTTCGCACGCGCAAACGTTTTTATTTTTAACACGCTTTTATTAGCTTGGTATGTATCTATGTATCAATGTAACGGAATCTATGAACGTGATTTTCACCCCCTTCAAAACGTGGGATTGATTTGAAAATTTGCACACTTATCAAGGACCGATGACAATGCAATAAATTAGTCAAAGTCAAAGCCAAAGTCAAAGTCAAATATGTTTATTCAACTTGGTTCAAATTTAAAAGTAATGAAAGTTGATTCTACCGTGCGCGTTTAAATAGTTTGTGCCATTAGCCTTACCAAAATCTTCAGGATTAGCGACTTTTAAGTTCAATTTACCATTAAAGCGTGTTTTTTAGTTTTTAGAACTACAATTTATTCCAATGTATAAGTAATCTTAAATCGTAATCCAGTACAATAATATCTAGCCCACCAGTGTGCCAAGTTTCATCAAATCCACTCAGAGGTTTAGACGCTAAACATTACAGACACACTAGCGTATTAATGTCCTACTAAATCCTCCTAAACTATAGTAATAATAATAATAATTATAAAGAGGAAAGATTTGTATTTTTGTATTTTTGTTTGAAACGAATAAACATAAAAACTACTGGACCGATTTCAAAAAAATCTTCACCGTTGAGAAGCTACATTATCCCCGGGTGACATAGGCTACTTTTTATTCCTATATTCCCACGGGAACGGGCACTACGCGGGTGAAACCGCGAGGCGTCCGCTTGTATAAATTATAAAGACGAAAGTTTGTGAGTGTGTTTGTATGTTTGTTAACCTTTCACGCAAAAACTATTGAACGGGTCTGGATGAATTTTGACACAGAGATAAATTATAGTCTGGAATAGCACATAGTATAGTTTTATCCCAGAAATATACCTACACTCTAGCTTCTAGCAAATAACTAATATGATTTCATTTATATGCAACCGTTACGTAAAGTTACAAAAAAAAATCTCTTAGCTAAATATTTTTCTATCACTAACCAATCATAAAAACGTACTTAATATTAGGCGCGATTATTCCTTTAATAAAGCAAGTTATTCGCGACCACCACAAAATGGTGTACGTATAGGAACGCTGAAATTTTAATGAGAGCCTCCGGGCATATGGACCGCTGTTAAGCACCTTGCACATGAGTTTCTCTGACGTTATTGGTGAAAACGAGCAGAATATATATTGGATTGGGACACATAGCTTTTTACTTACACTTTTTCAAAGCCCTGTTTCTCTAACGAAAACTGTTGAAAATTAACGAGTTAAAATTTCAAAGGCATGCGAAATCTCGTCATTAAATGTTGACAATTCATGCAACAATTCATAGCAGTTTACGATTGCTTCGTGATTAATTTTGCGATACTTTTTCATCAGAGCCCAAATGCGACACTCAATCGCGTTAACGTAAACATTAATTTGTATTGAAACTGGATAAGCACCGTCTGGGGACAGTAAGGAGAAACCTCTTTTTTTGTATACATTTTGACATAAGAGATCGTTTACGTTAACACGAGTGAGTACGTTAAAAACTCGGAATAAGCACACAGGAAACTGGAGGCTAAGCTACATTGTCGCTAAATACCATAGGCTATTTTTATCCCGTAAAATGCAGGGTTCTTAGGCGATATATCGACAACGCGGTTGGTGTAGTGGTTGAATGATTGACTGCTGCGCTGCTTGTCGTGGGTACGATACCTGCACGGAACAAATATTTGTATGGCAAACAGCTAGTTGTTCTGGATCTGGGTGTCTAGTGTTTGTGAGTTTAAATGTTTGTAAAAGCATCCACTATACAGGAAGAAATTCCTAGTGTGGAACAAAGAGAAAAAAAATACGTAAACGAAGCTGCAGAAAATGCAAATAAAAAAAATAAAAAAACTTAAAATAAACACTTTGAAAACGTTTTGACTTTGACATAAATAAGTTCCTAGTCTAAGCACGCGGCAAAGTAATAATAATAATAGCCGGGTGGATTCATATTAATTTAAGCAACGGTTGCCGATGTCAAGCAATGGATGGGTGGCCATCTACTACATACCGAGATTCCTGTGCCTCAGAAAGCACGTTGAGCTGCTGGTACCGATTGTCATTTGAAGATCTTTGACAGTTGTTACGTTTGTCAAAATCCATCAAATCATGACCAGTCTTGCCGAGGTTGAGATAAGAAGGGACTTTATGTTAAATGCTGTTACTCAGCTGAATCTGGTTATACTGGAAGCTGACCCTAACATGGTTGGGTATCCCGGTAAATGGCGCGGTTTCCCGACAATATATGTATTGCTTTAAAATCTCTCACAATTAGGTCAATAATCAATTCTTATGAAGTGGAACTGTTTTAAAACGTAACAAGATAGTTAAGGAATTAATATCGCCTGTTTAGTCATTCTTAATCAATATTCGAAAGAATATTGATACTAAAAATAACAGACAGTATTGTACTAATTGTTTCAAAGGACTTATAATACTAAAATAGCAATATAATATTCAGGATACAACACAATGATCATTACAAATTACGTAATAATTTTTAGGAACATCATCAATGTGGCTTAAATATAAGTTTAGAGTTATTTCCTGTACATACAACAATATTTACTTAGATGGATAGGTACTTATGCATTTATCGGTAGGTGCTTAATAAATATGACTGGTTTATATATTATGTATATTATATTATGTAGGAAACCATTGTGACTTGAAAAATTAAAATTAACGATTTAATGACGTCATACATACTTCAAATTCTAACACGCGCATCACTTGCATGTTTCAGTTTCTTTAATAATCTAATATCCGTAACAGAAATTATCCGAAACTAACGCATAATCCGAAATAATTTCATATCCGAAACCGGAATAATATTATTTCTATATCCGTAATATCCGTATCCAGATCCGTAATTTCGTATCCATAACATCCCTAGAAATTTAACTAAGTAATCTAAAGTCTCCCTTAGAATACTCATCTGGATACTGAAATTATAACATTTCGGTCCCCATTCGATCGAGCCGTTTTTCCCGCTTCACTCGTTGGTAGATTATCTTTTAATTATTCCCTACGCCTGTTTTTTTTCATATTAAATACGGCATCATTATCAATTTCACTCGCTTGGCTCAATGGCTTTGGTAATTGTAGGCTTTTTAAATAAAATTGTTGGTTTTAATAAGTATTTGTTGATTATTATTATTATTTTGGTCCTACCACCAGAGGCCCTAGGCAAGTGACAATTCTAGAACGTTTAATTAATAAAAGACTAGTGAAATATCTAGAAGATAAAATGCTTTTTTCTCCCAATCAGTTCGGGTTTAGGCGCAACAAATCTACGAGCGACGCTGTAGCTGACCTAATTGACTATGTTACCAAAAATATTGACAAGAAAAAGAAAGTATTGTCAATATTTCTTGACCTAAAAAAGGCGTTCGATACGGTTTCAATTCCTGACTTATTAATAAAGCTTGAGGAAATTGGAATTCGTGATCAATCACTTAGCATCTTCAGAGACTACCTTCAAAACAGAACTCAGTGCGTAAAAATACAAAATTACCTCAGTAAGGAACTGCCAGTGACTTTCGGCGTGCCCCAAGGCAGTGTGATTGGTCCAACCCTATTTCTGATTTACGTAAATCAACTCTGTAATCTGAAATTGGGAGATGGAAAAATTATAGCTTTTGCTGACGACACCGTCCTTACTTTCTCTGGCGAAACTTGGAACGACACTTTCGATACAGCTCAAAAAGGACTAAATAGTGTCCTAAAATGGCTCAATACACACACACTCACAATCAACACCGATAAAACTAAAATTCTTACGTACAGCTTACGAAATGCCACTCAACCTCCAGACTCATATGCCTTGGTAGCGCACTCATGTTTTCTGTCTGGCAATGTGATATGTACTTGCCCTAAATTAGAGCGTTGTCGAGCTATCAAATATCTCGGGGTGACACTTGACGATGGCCTGAGCTTTTCAGTACATATAGATCTACTAACAAAAAGAATCAGAAAGCTGATTTTTGTCTTTAAGACTCTTCGCCACATTGCAGAAACACAAATAATTAGATGTACATATTTTGCTCTTTGTCAGTCTCTTTTAACGTACTGTGTTTGCGTTTGGGGAGGTGCCCCCAAAACGGTGCTGTTGAAGCTAGAACGGGCTCAGAGAGCCGTGCTCAAAATTAGTACCTTTCGGTCCATCCTCTTCCCAACTGAAGACCTATACAGGAACTGTGAAGTCCTTACAGTCAGACAATTGTTTGTGCTAAGCACAGTACTAAATCAGCATCAAAAAACGTCCTATAAAAAAATCACCACAAGACGCAAAGACAAGGTATGCCGACACTTCCGTTGTCAATACTCTTTCACACGAAGATTTCTCTGCTTCCAAGGTCCACATCTCTACAACAAACTCAACAAAATATTAAACTTTTACTCACTACCCAAAGTGTCACTTAAAAAGAAACTACATAATTGGCTACTAACTCTTAACTACAACAAAACAGAACAGTTATTGTTGACCCAAAATAGCACCAGTTAAAACCTATCCTATCACAATCGCTCATCACCACCATTACCCATATACATAGAAAATAATCACTTTCTCTCTCCTTATAAAGAGTATAAAGAAAGAAAGAAAAAAAATCGTTTATTGGCACGTACCACAAATTAAATTACCTACACAATTATGAAAATAAACTTAAAAATAAAACTTAAAACTAACAATCATACTGTGTGACTCACGGCAGTGCCAATCAGGCCCTGTTCAGCAATATGTCAGACAACTGGCGTTGCCTGACGCTGATTTTCAACAGGACCTGGTTGAGAGGTGAACATACAAACATAAGTAATGTGTCCTGTATATTTACATAAATCTGTTATTGTCGTATGAGTTTGAAATAATATTCTACGATCAATAACCACTATCTAAAAACTATGCATAAATAATAATAATAAGAAGTACCTACAAAATACAAACCGAACGGGCGTACCGCGGGAGATGCATTAAGTTTGTGCATTACCCCCGCCACACGCGGCGCACACAGTCACTGCGAGCGGCCGCGTGCATCGGTGCAAGACAAAACAAACGGATAATTTGTTCTTTATTTTGTATTTTATAAGGTACCTACTTTCTATAAAAAAAAAAACTAATTAGGTGCTAGATTACAGTGAAATATAACATGTAATTAAAACAAACAAGTATACATGAATGAAATAATACGAGGTGAGTGTGCTTATTACATTATAAAGATCTTACATTTTATGACAAGTAAAGTATCTACATCGAAACAAGTGGGTGTATCATTTTACACAGTACTAACTATTATATTTCTTCTTATTCAGTTCTTTGATGGAGTGGAACTAAAATCTCATTATGCATACGAAGACCATCCATGTATCCCGCATTTGGATGATTGGACAGAGTTACACCGCGCAACCCCGATCCGGTACGTCACGGAAACAAGAAAGCAAGACACGTTGGGTAAGTAGATGATAAAATAATAATTATTTGTCAATATTTGTGGTGTTAAAAATATGTTATATTAATTATTTGTTTATATTTGGGTAGGTTTCCTTTCCGCGACGGCACGTCACTGCGGGCAGCGCAACTGTAACCTCCAGCACCAAACCAGGGGACACGACAGGCACCCAAAGGAGCGCACTACCTACCCGGGCGAGCAACAGCAGATGACCGCAGTCATCCACATCACAATAATAATAATGGATAGGTATAAATTATATTATTGAAATATTCTGCTGCACCATATCCAGTTTCCGTTGCGCATCTATTAAGTATTGCCGTAAACGAGTCCGAAATGTGTGTATTGTACCCACCACCCTTATCGGAGGTGGAATGTTATTCCACACCTTGGATGCAGCATATCTAAAGCTGCCTCTAAAAGCTGCTGTCCTGTGAGACTGCGTTGCTAATTGCTGTGCACAGAGCCTGGGCGCGCAATCCCGTCCACCGGTCATCCAACACAGCTTGTCATATAGATATTTCGGTTTTTTGTGTTTTATTATACCGAACAGAAGACATGCCAGGTGTAATTTACGCCTCGACTTCATTTTAAGAACAAAATGCCTATTAAGAAAAGGAGTGATGTGACTTCTAGGGGGAACAATATAGCAAAATCGCGCACACGCATTTTGAACCCTTTGTATGAGTCTCTCTGTTCGTGCTAGCAAGCGAGGGCCGTAAACCGTGTCAGTGTAGTTGAGTTTAGATAGTACAAGGGTTTCGACTAACTGCTCGCGAAGCGTTTCTGACAAAAAGGGCCTCATTTTGTATAATAATTTCAGTCTATAAAAGCAATTTTGAACCGAGTTAGCGATATGTTTTTCAAATCTTAGGCTGTAATCCACACATAGTCCAAGGTTGCGGGCTTCGTTTACACGCTCAATAGGCTCTCCCATCAAAGTTAAACTCAGTGTTAAAGGAACCTTCTTTATCTGCTGCCTAGTACCAAACAACATATATTTAGTCTTTGTCGGGTTAAGTACTAAACAATGCTCATCTGACCAGGCGGCAATTCTATTTAAGTCATCATTTAACTGCTTTAAAGCTAAACTATAGTCCTCCGGCTTAAAAGATAGATAAACTTGGACATCATCTGCATAAATGTGATACTTGCAATTTTCTAGACACTTAATAATATCAGCACAGTATAAAACAAATAATATTGGTCCCAAAATTGAGCCTTGAGGAACTCCCCTTTCCAAAGAAGCTAGGGCTGATGTCAAAGTAGTACCGTCACTCAAGCGCAACTCAACAAATTGTTTTCGGTCAGTGAGGTAGCTGCGGAACCATTGTATAGCATTGTCGTCGAAACCATAGTAGCTTAACTTAGACAGTAACAGGGATACATTTATGCAGTCAAAAGCGCGAGAAAAATCAAGTAGCACCATCAGTGTACACATACCCTTATCTTGGGCAGTCAAAATGTTGTCAGTAACATCTAGCAACGCCGTGGAAGTACTGCGCTGCTTTCTGAAACCGGACTGTAGGTCAGGTAACATTTGGTTTTCTTCCAAGAAACGTGTAAGTTGTAGGCACACTGCTCTCTCCATTACTTTAGAAAGACAGGGAAGTACACTGATAGGCCGCAAGTCACTAATTTCTAAGGGGTTTGATTTTTTAGGTAGGGGTCTAACAGTAGCAATTTTCCATTGGCTAGGAAACGTAGCAGTCCATATTGAATAATTTATAATATATGTAACAATTTCCAAAGTAAACGGTAAAGTTAAATTAAGCATATTTAATGTAATGTGGTCGCAGCCTTCAGCGTTCGATTGTAAATGAAAAAAGATGCGTGAGATTTCATCGCAATCCACAGGAGAAATGGTGAAGGTTGCTGCATTAAATCTATGAGATTCATAGTATGCTATAAGTGACGGGCTGGCCACTCGATGGCCAGGCACATTTAAAAAGGTATTATTTATTAAGTCAGGATTTTTAAAATGTGACGGTAGTTCTTGGCCAGGCTTAGAGGAAGAAATTGTGGATTTAATGTTTTTCCATAACAATTTAGGATTTTTAATTTGATTATTTATATTATGTTTAAAATACGCAGATTTTTCGTAAAACAAAGAACTTTCCACTAAAGATTTTAATTGTTTATAGTAGTCTTTTTTTGGTTCTGTTTTGGTTTTCTTATATTTAGCCAATGCTTTGTCCCGCAACCGCATCATGAGCCTAATTGTGTCGGTTATCCAAGGATATGACACTTCCTTTATTCTACAGGTCTTGACCGGTGCATGTCTGTCAAATAACGAAATTATGCGCCTATTGAAGCTATCAACCATTTCGTGAACATTCTGTAATTTAATAATATTGTCTTGACTCAACTGTGATGATAAGTCATAGTTAAAACTATCCCTACAAATATTCTTAATAGGTCTATAACTTGCCACGTATGGTAAAAATTTGTCACGTTTTATATGAAATTCACTGACTATGATGGCATGACCAGTATACGTTCCAAAGGATTCCACTCTCGTGTATCGCGCACTAAGGTCCGCGCAGAGCAGGTCAATCAGAGTTTCACTCGTGTCAGTGAAATGTGTTGGTGAAGTTACTAATTGAGCCAGGCTCAAACATTTCAGAAACTCGTGCACCTTTTTAGTTCCGGACTCGTAGGTATTTAACATATTTATGTTGAAATCACCGAGTAGAATGTGTTGGTCACAATTTCCCAGGGCAGCTAACGTGTTAGTTAAACCATCCAAGAAAAGATCAGTGTTAAACCATGGAGGCCGATAAGCGGTACCGACAGCAATTTTCTTACCTGCCATTGTAAACGTTAGCCACATTTGCTCGACGGAATCGAACCTGGTATCTATCGAGCCGGTATAGGTACGCGCACTCAGTTCTCGCCGTATATAGAACCCAACGCCCCCCCCCCGGCCTGCGCGAACGCAGGACGGCCGCGGCAAGTGGCGCAGGCGATAGCCAGGCACAACAGGCGCACGCCCCTCCTCGCCCAAGCGTAACCAAGTTTCGTTAATAGCCAGAATATCGAAATTATACCTTAGTACTGCACAAATAAAATCATCATGGCCTGTACCTAAAGAACCTGCGTTAAAAAAGCCAATCTTAAAATATTTGTCTATTTTAGTCATTACTGCTAAATACATACAAACACACTCACAAACACACAATCACAAACACACCCACACATACACACACACGCACTCATACACACTACGCTACTTCACTCATTTCATAATTTTATTATTTCCTTTTGTAAATAATTTATTTGTCTGTCTACCTATTCAAAGCAAACAATACGCTATAATTATAATGAACTAATTGTATGCTTACAGAATATGTATGTAACTACCCAAATATAATTAAGGAACATCTACTTAAGGGTCGGGCCCAGCATCTTTAACACAAGTTGTCTTGTCAACTTAGTAAGGGTGCTGGTGTCGCCACACTATTGTGCAATTTGCCTGTTGTTAAGTACTACCATGTGTTCAATATAAAATGTAAACTTGTTATGCAAATAAATTATTATTATTATTATTATTTTATCATCGAAAGCGTGGCGATAGCTCAATAGCTTCAACAGCAGAACAAATCAAGAAGGAAAAAATGTATGAGATTGACAAGCGATAACCAAAAATCACGTGACCTAAAATCTAAAATGTAAGAGATTTTGACTTTTCGACTATTTTACTTGTCTGGAGCCATAGGTATATAAAATGCAATAACAATAGGAAATTATATTCTAGGGGGAGAACCTGGAGATCCGTAACACAGGGTTTCCATGTACGGACTCCAGTCACCCCGCAAAAGAGCTTCTAACTTGTGTGATTACATAGTTTTAAGTAGATTGTAAGTTAACCTTTGTGAAAAGAAAAAAAAATTTTTTTAATAGGTGGGCCGATGATTTGGTTAAGGTTGCGGGCATCCGATGATTACGAGACGCACAGGATCGGTCTATGTGGCAACACTTGGGGAAGGTCTATGTCACCAGCATTGACAGCGACTTTCGGCTGAAATGATGATAATGATGTTGGTCCTCGTGGGTTCAGTACTCTCAAGGGCTACGGTAGAGCATACAAAGACAAAGACAAAAATTCTTTATTTCAACTAGGCCATTAAGCGGCACTCTTGAACGTCAAAAATATAAATTTAAAATTAATAATAATTGATTCTACCGTGCATTCGAAAAAGTAGCTAGTTATGGAGAAGAACGGATAAGAAACTCCACAATTACTTTAAAAATAAGTGTTTTACAACATTTACATACATACATAAATTCATATAAGTGAGGACGATGCACAACTACTATACTACGTATAGGTATAAAGTATTACAAGCACTAAAAGGTAATTTCCTTCATTTGATAAATAGGAACATGGTTCTCACATACTTACAAATATTGCAAACATAGGTAAATTACCTAATTCAACAATAACGGAACAGTGTGCGAGTCAATTTCTTTAACAAACATAACTTAAAAGTGCAGACTCTGGGCTGCTACTGAGATGCCCGACTTCTTCTGAAGTCCAGACTTGTGCCCGGTTGTTGACAATAGGCTCGCCGCCTATTACATAGGACTTAAACATAACTGGTGAAATGTGAATGCACCTTTACCTACTGATACTTCGAATTTACTCAAGAATCTCAAGTCCACGAAAACAATAAGACGATCTACATACACCCGTATAAAGCTAAAGATATACTATACTACGGACATGAACGGACTCCTGCAAGGTCTGGTCGCAAGTGTGTACCGAGCCTCATGAATATGCATGAGGATGCTCATTCCGCGTCGTGTGCAGGATGAAGAGGGGCAGCGGGGAGGAAGTCTGATAGATGTAATTAGTAAACAGATATTGTGGGAAGATTGGGAAGATGATACAAATGTGAGAGTTATTATGATAGTTTGTTTTAGAAACTTTGCGGTTAAATGATTCAGTTTAAACCGGGGTGGTCGTCGGTCGAAGAAAAATGCAGGTTTTTAGGTAACATTTTTTGCTTGGTCTGAAAATACTCAGGCGCAGGCCACATAGAAATGGCGTCGGGCGCTGACATGGCACGGGCGGCTTCCAATTTCATTCGAATTTCAAACAAAATGCATGGAAATAAAGCGCAATTTAGGAAACACGGTATGTCGTTGCTCGGACGTGGTTATGACGCCATACCGTGTGTATTTCTGTGTGACCTACGCCTTAATCGTAAAATACGCTCATACGTCCATTTTTTTTCACCTCTTTAATATTCCGGGCCAAATAGACATTCAAAGTTACGTTAATTCGCATAGAGCTCAAAATTTTCTTCCATTTCACCATTACACCAAATTAATTAATTTAATTATTTAATTTTTTTAATTTTCACCATTAGAAATGAAATGTGAAAAGTTCACATGAATAGCACTTCTGCAAAAAATATTATTGTAACCTACGTCTGATAAAATAATGGTGTCCGAAAAACGCATGGTCAGCTCTGTTCTTACTAAATTATTTTTAATAACACAAAATTAAAATCTGTGCAGCCCTGGCTCTTGTACCAGGAATACCTGTATTACAAGAGCCAGACCGTTCAAAATAAAGGGAATAATATGAAAAAGGAGCACGATAGACAGAACAAGCAATAAATAATTACAGTAGCATGAACGCATTATCAAGTATTCTAAATTTTAAAACAAACATTGACTGACTAAAATTAAAAAAAAACCACACAAGCATAAAATAGAATTAATAACATATCGAAAATTATAATTATTAACATTGTATAAAACTAAAATTAAACATTGAATTCTTTTGAATTAACAGGGCAGACCACTGGTACTTACCCCGAGTATATGTATAAGTCAATGGTTCTAAGCCATTTTCATCACTGCCAATGTCTTCCTGAATCAATTTAACAGAAAGCTCTATTATTTACGAAACGAAAGTCACCTTTTATACGAAATCAAACATATGTTTATGTTTCATACCATTTATTTCAATTCATTTCTGTCGGAGGACAAAAAGTAAAATAGTCGCCCGGGACAATAGTTTGGTGTCGGCGTCAGTGGGCGAGTCTCGTCAAACTTACGGGCTAGTGATGTGCCCTGTTATCGACTAATTGGTATAGCTGAGATTTTATTTTTGCATTTAAAAAAATCTGGTAGAATTTTCTTGGCTGATCAACTACAATGTGGGTCCCGGAAAGTGTCCAGCGACACGGCGGCAGAAGAAGATGGCAGGGCGAGCTCGACGGTTACAGGCAGAATTGGTCCATTTATGTATATTGTTCATGCGCAAGCCTATCTGCTAATAAATAAAATTAAAAGAATATTTGCGCAGAATAGAGATGTTTCGAAAGACTAAAGGGATGAATTTGCGTTATAGTGAGAGGGAACAAGCTGAAAATAAATAAACAAAAATATTGAAAACCAAAGTTCACGGCAATTCTATAAAGTATTCCGTTTATTTATTGCAATTACTCTCTGCACTCACAGTTTGACCCAACACGTGCAGAGAGTCAATAATTATAGAATTACATAAGACGAATAATATTAATAATTAAAATTCACACAGATTAAACACAGACAGGCAAACCAATTAAACTAACATTAATAAACAAATTATAATTCAATTAAAACAATTCTTCAATTCAATAAAAAATAATACAACAATTCAATAATTAAATAATAACAGTCCAATAATAAAAATAAATTAAATTCAGTAATAATTCAATAATAACAATTACATAATAATAATACAACAATAACAATTTCATAATAATAATTCAACAATATTCAATAATTTCCAATTAAATCATTTAGTCGCTAAAACACTCTTTGCAACCCTTTAAAAATACACGTTGATCGTTAGCGAACGGCGATCTCTTGACGGCAGCTGGAGTCCGCTGGATAGGAGAAGCTCAAGATCAGCCGATGTGACGACGGCAAAATTTGGGCGCCTTTCAGCTGAAATAATGAATAGTGTAAACAATAGTTTTATGATGATGAAAAGGTCAAAGTTGTCGACATAGCTCAGAGAATATGCAAGCTGAAGTGGCAATCGTCCGGCCATATTAGCCGCAGAACCGATGATCGTTGGGGTAGACGTGTTCTGGAGTGGAGAGCACTAATGAGTAAACGTAGCGTATGACGCCCTCAGGCTAGGTGGAGCGACGATTTTCGCAGGGTGGATGCTAGCAGCTGGATGAGAGCTGCTGAAAATCGAGACCAATGGCGTGCGATTGGAGAGGCCTATGTCCAGCAGTGGATTGCGATAGGCTGATAATAAATATGATGAATGATGATGAGTGACCTTTGTATGTTTATCTTAATACGAGTAAGTACTTCCATACATACAAACACACATAGAAGTACACCTGATTCAATCTTTAACTTATTCAATAAGCTAAAAGTCTACAGCATATCTTCACCAGCAGTTTACTATTGGACATAAGCCTCTCTCAAACTGTCATAGATACAACGCCAATATTTTCTCTACTTATCCAAAAGTCGGTTCGTATCGAATAAATAGCTATTACAATAAGTGAGCGTGTCGCAACACTACGGGACTTGTTGTGTCGCCGTCGCAGACGCTCGTATGAATTGCCTGTCGCCTCTTTCCGACCGTGTTTCTTTGCCATTTGAGTTCAACATCACGAATAAGTAAAGATGGATATGAAGTTATAGGACAGTATTGTTTTATTTGTTTTGTATTCAGTTTGTTTAGAGCTAATACTACTTATCCTACTAATATAATAATTAAGAAAGTTTGGATGAATGTATGTTTGTTACTCAATCAAGCTAGAAATGCTGAACAGATCTAGATGTAATTTGGCACAGAGATAGATAATAGTCTGGCATAACACACAAACTACTTTTCATCCCGATAGAATGCTCCCTTGGGATAAAAACACACTTTTGACGCGAGTGAAAACGTTGGCAGAAGCTTTTTAGGTAATATATTTTGCATTTGGGTAGGATATTTAATATTTTGTAAGTAGAGAGTATTCATGTTTTACGATAAAGTACCAAAAATTAGTATTTTTTTGTGTTTCTTTGTATTAATTATTATTTAGATAAAAGAGGGACCTAAGTTAATAATACAAGAAACAGAAGTCTTTAGTAAATCCTTTCGTGAAATGAAGTACTTGGTAACTGAAAAAAGTATGGATAAAAACAATAATAAAGGGGCGAAATGTTACAAGCAATTTGGTTATCTCCAGGGAAAGACGTTACATTATATAAGTAGGTCCTTTAAAGGCACGTAATTGTTTAGCTGGCTAAAGTTGTCAAAAAATAAAAGGCCCGTTTTGACAGCTATAAAAATACTTAATAATAATTAAAATTGATGCTTGCGAATGATAGTCGGTGTCATAGTGTATCGGTAACATAGTATTTAATTAGGATTATGAATTTTATTTTTCAGTTTCTTACGTAGAAAGTTATCGCGGCATGTAAAATGAGAAACGTCAACGTACTTCTTGGATTATGACGACTATAGTAAATTTTGCCAATTAAAATCTTACACAAAATACCTTAAGATAATATTATAATAGTGAATGTTGGTAGAGAAATCAATTATTCTTTAAATCGACACCTTACGCCAAACTGCCGTGTTTTACCCATTTCATACAACTTTCGAAGATTGACAGTTATGATGTGAATTTACGGACTATCGAGGAAGGTCAAAACGACTATTCTGTAGATTAAATAAATAGTAGACCAATAAACTACTGATAAATAAAACGGGGTTTTTTGTTTTTTATAATAATTTGTTTTATTTCAAACTTTTTAGTTTTATGAATGAATAAGATCTCCAAATAAGTTAAGTGGTAAAAGATTATAAATACTTAATTAATATGTTTTTAGTAATAAAAAAATGTATGAAACTGATTAACTAATTATTTTGCTATCAAAGTTACGCTTATTTTGAATTTGTGCCAAAATAGTAAACATAATACATATACGTATTACTTTGTACATATTTTTCGAATGGTATATGTAGTAGCTTTCATTTGATATCCATATTGTTATGATAACAAAAAATAAAAATAGTATATTCCCATTTTTTGGGGTAGGCGCCATATTTGAAAATTATAAAGACTATGTCACTCCCACAATTGAGACGAATCCATCGACACCTTATACATGACATCATAATCCGTTAAGCGATTTGGGCTGTAGAGTGTGTTGTAGAAATGAAAATATATACATACACTCGAAAAACATTACCCTACCGCAGTCGGGTAAAAAATTAATCCCTTTGGGCCGTATTTATAAAAAAAGTTTCAACCATTATAATAATTTTAAACACTAATTAGCAGTCTTCATTCAAATTGACAGGTGAAATGTGAGTACTTAAGATATACCTCTGCCGAACCCTTAGGCATACAGGCGTGATGTTATGTTTAATTTAAATTTAGAATGGACAATTTGAATTTAGAATCTGCTTATCACACTAATATTATAAAGGCTAAAGTTTGTGAGTGTGTATGTTTGTTACTTCTTCACGCTCAAACGGCTAGACATATCTGGATGAAATTTTGCATAGATATAGATTATAGCACATATGATACTTTTAATTTCGGGAATATGTTTCATAGGGACATTTTTTTCTTTTACCCGGGCAAAGCCGCTGGCAGAAGCTAGTCATTCTATAAACTAATCTGGTGGCAATATGGTATTTTTTTATAAATCTTTAGGCATTTTTTATAAATCTTTAGGCGTTTTTGTCCCTTAAATGTACGTATCCAATCAGATAACACAATTAATTACTCTGAATTTTTTAGCAAGAAATAATAAGCAAGGATTTAAAACCCATCAATTCTTATCCACGGTTCTCGCATCCACGAGCTCGCCGTACTCCTGTCCGTCGTTTGAAAGAAGTTACCTACTATAAATGAACTGTACTTTTATTTTTGTTTAGTACTTACTAACAACTGGTACTTGCCGCTGTAAAGTTACGTTCCACGAGTTCTGTTTGTTGTTCAATAATAAGCGAAGAATATTCATCCGTTGATGTATTATTTTATTGGAATTTTGTTTATGTTTGTTGTTTAGTTTATCTGTTGTATTGGCACGAACTGTGTATGAATTTTAAGCTTAATCGGCCAATAATCCACGCCACTACTGGCACCTTCTCTCCTTACATTTACAGCGATTGTAATAATAACGATACAGAGTCCAACGTGTAAAAGCTTAACGAGTTCTTGACTGTACAATAAATAAAACTTTTAAATAAGTTATTACATTTATTAGAAAAATAGAATAAAAATAATTTGAATATACAGTATATTACCAGTTTTTTTTTGTTAATTACCAGATTTTAATATTACTGACAGTGGTCGACCAAGATTATTTTTTTGATTGGGTTTCTTCTAGGCAAGCGTGCTACATCGTCGTCCACATCATCGCTTACCATCAGGTGAGATAGTGGTCAAGCGCAAGCCTATAGAAATTTAAAAAAAAAGTTAACTAGAACATAATCGTCGGGGGTTTTATAAAAACTTATCGACCACATTATTTTGAAAATCTTGTGAGTTTCCATGAATAAGTTTTCTGTGCACACTCATCATGGCCAGTCCATTGAGACGATTTTCACCCATAGTGCTTCTTAACCAGGTTTTTAGTCTCCCGAGACTGCTAAACGATCGCTTTACCGTAAGTCAAAGACTTACTATAGGACTTTGGTTACTTTACATTTGACAACTATTTTAGAATCTCCTCTTCCCCCCTCCCCTCCCCCCCCTTGGCGACGCCTTTGATCCGGATGCAACTGAATACAATTATTTTACGAAAGCCCATGGCAACACTGATTAGAGTCAGATTGTTTGGCTTCAGACTAGTGTATGTGACTATAAAAGATCTACAAACGACTTACCGTTTATCGAAATTTTCAAGGCACGGAGGATAGTTGGTATGTAATTATTGGCCACCCATCCACGGACCGACCTCGGCAAGTGTTGCTTAACCTTGAGGATCAGGCTTTTTTTTAAATGGTTTCTCGCAGTTAAAAAATTTGTTGGCTAATGCTTAACTGGGCTTCTTGTGGAGAATAAACTAGAGCCTCCAGCCTGGGCAAAAATCGAGCCGTGCAGCTGTCATGATTCAGCCTACTCGCAAAGAGAAGTTTATAATATTATGATATAAAACCTGTTTTTATTTATTACTTCTGGCCAATCAACAATTGTACATACTGCTACATGTTGTTTCTATCAGTTCACACATTAAGATTACCAAATCAACACCGACACATCATGCGGATCGCTTTACATAATTCTGTTTGTGTCATCACACCGGGGTCGACGGCCCGTCATAATCGGGGACACGCCAGACATTGACGCCGCATATTTCAAAATCGAGTGCACGGATGTACTCGATAATCGATTCGGTGTGTGCACTATTTTGCATCTGACTTTTGATGATATCTACCGTCTTTTGTTTTTGTCTTCGTGTAGTTTTTGGTTGGTCTTGTACCTATAATAATACCAAACAGTTACTGTCCCACTGCATAGAAAAGGCTTCTCATACGAAGACACGAGCAGTAATCACCACGCTTGCTCTATTGATTGGCTCTACAAAAAGCTCTAGAATTCTAGATCTCAACGGTCAATATTTTTTCAAATTACTATTAGGTACTCACATATCAATAAAACCAATTATTGTAGACAGGGGTCACCAATTATATACATTTGGGGTCCGTTTCTTAACAATAATAGATTTAAAGCAAACTGTTGACAAGAAACTGCCGGATTTTTGTGTTTTACAACTATATTTTCTTGGATAACGATTATTTCCATCTGGAGAGTAGCTTATTACTCCCGAAAACATGTGCAACTTCATTGCTCCGTTCACTATCAGGATACAGAGTTTTGTTAATTTTTTTTATTTGTGTTATCTTCCAATTACTTTTTCCGCTCTGGGTGAAGCGGGTGAGCGTGTCAGACTTTTACTGAATAAAACCCACCAGTTTTCCATCAGTAGCTTGTGCCAGGGCCGCGGTAACTCTTTTTCAAATTTTGCCGCGACCCGAGAGTCAATGTTGCAGAGGATATCGAAGACATTCTCAATTTTCGTACTCAAGTAATACATAAGTAAATTATTTAATCATGGTCCATACAAAATCGGTCGCAGTCCATCTTTTGGTGACCCCTGTTGTAGACTATAAACTTGACGTTCTGGTAGTGTTGCCTATCCCCATTGGAAAAAGGCGTGAGTTTATGTATGTATAACCAGCTACGAGTATGTGTATAACATTGTAAAATGAACTAAATATATTTATTTTTTAGGTCAATAACGAACCCATTTATTCATATTTATTACAGTAATGTTAGAGCAATCGGTCTTTTCTTGAGTCTGCTGTGTTACCAGTACCAGAAACATTAACTTCCATTTAAGCTTCGTGCACATAAAACAAATAAACTAAACTCCTTAAAACCGACATAATAGCTCTCAGACATTCAACAAAACTTTATTATAACCCTGCTAACCCTCCACCAAACTGTGCCGACCTCATAATATACCAGTACCTCTAAAGATACCTGTAACTCATAAGATGCCTTCAATTGAACGGAACAAATATCCTTTATCTGTTAAAATACCTGCCAACTACGGACCTGATATCCATTTTAATAATTTCCCTAGCGAACCAATCCACTAACAAATTTACTACATACAAGAACAACCCTATTATAATAAAGCGAGAGTTTATTTTTGCTTGATATAGGTGTGGTTGTTACATCCTTTGGAGTTTCAAGTGGAATATTAGTCTTTATTTGTAACGCGATATCGAGTGAATATTGGTGGTATTCGTGTATCGAGTCCGTTCATCGATTGTTGCCAACTGAAGGGTTGTATTTCACCAGTTTCTGGGGTTATGCGTTATGGATGAAGTAGTAATGTAGTTTTATGAGGGCGTTGAAATACGGTTTTGTAAAATATGAGACCATTCAGTTTTTAGAGCGGATTATTTTCAGTAATATTTTTATCAAGACAGCTTTTAAAATACAAAACATAACATCATTCCTGTATTAATTAGTCCAGTTGGTTAGGTCTAACTTAGAAAAAGAAGTCAACCGTCTAACCCGACTCGGCCGGGCGGCGTTCGGGAAGTTGCGTGGTATCTTCTCGTATAACTTAACACAGTGTCTCAAGACGAAAGTCTTTTGAATTGGGACAATCCCACCGCACTATTCCCTAACCACTGCAACTCCTGAAAGCCAGAATCAACAATGGCGACCACCAGAAAAGCGCCGAGGCAGTGAAGCTCGACGAAGTCCCGGAAAAAGAATTTAACTGTCTTGGATCCCGCAACGAAATTAATCAGAAAAGAATAACGGTGGAGTAGGAAAAATAATATAAATTTCCACTTCCCTCCATATCAAGCAGGAGATAGAACAAACAAGGCCAATAGGCACATATAATCGTTTACAACTGGGATAAGCCCAGTTGCCTAGCACCACGGATAAAAATTAGCATTAATACTAATGGGTCCTTACATTGTGAGCTGTTATATATATAGATTTAAGATTACCCTTCAAAATGAGTTGAAAAGTTTTGTGCGGAGCAAAGGTCAGGCGGTTTCGATCGCCCCACTGAGATATTAATCGTAAGCAAGTGTCAGCCAATTTCTCGAGTACTTGATTGAATGAGCAGAAGCCCGTAGTCTGCGTAACCGGTTAATGAACAGCCGCTTGGAAGCGGAATCACGAGGAAATCGTCAAAGCCTAAATTCCATAAAGGCGGACCAATAACCGAACCCTGAGGACATGCCATGGTGAGAGACTTCGACACGGAATAATGGCCGAGTTTGAGTTTCGCGGAACCATTTAAAAAGTAAACTAGATTTTATTTATTTCTATAGCAGCCCCGAGTTTTCATTTTGAGTAGCATTGGCCACCATGCGTTATCAAAAGCCCCAGAAATATCTAGAAAAAGCCCAATTACGTACTTATGTTCAGATGTATTAACTATTTTCCTCACAGTAAGACCCGAAAAAAAAAAGACGAAAGTCTATGACCAGTGTGTGTTGCCAGTTATGACCATGGCTCTGAGACATGTTCGCTCACAATGTGCCTCATCAGAAAGCTTACAGTCACCCTGTCAGGCTATGGATAAGGTTATGCTCGGAGTTTCTTTGCGTGATCGCATCAGAAATGAGGATATCTGCAAGAGAACCATAGTTACCGACATAGCCCGAAGAGTAGCAAAACTTAAGTGGCAGTGAGCAAGGCACATTGCTCGCAGAACGGATACTCCCTGACCCTCCGTCTTCACAGCTTGATTTTTAGTAATCTTTTTTTTTCGAATTACTTTTAAACATATGTGGTATTTTTATAATCACCTCTTAAATCCATTTTGATACCCCACTCGATTGGTTAAGAAGAAAAAAAAAATAGCGAACCGCACAATATGGAGCCCAAAATCCGCCATGTTTATTTTTTTCGTAACTTCACCTATCTAAGAACACTTGGGCTGTCAAGACGTATCTAACGATGTCTTATTTATATAAATCTGTCTAGTGGCTTGATAGATATGAGATAATAATAAAATGTTACATACATACAAACAAACATACATACATACAAGATACGCACGAAAAACATAACCCTTTCCTTGCAATCAGATAAAAAACGTTCACAATCTGTAGTGGTTTTTGAAAGATTGCAACTGCGATGCCAATGTGAAAGTGCCTTAAAAATGAGGGAATTACCACTCTGACGCGGATAAAAAATTACAAAAGATAATTATTTAACTACAATAATATCATATTTTTTCGTTATATTTGTATTGTTGGAAAATACGCGGCTGACGAGGCTCAGCAGCGGTACCCGTCCGCCCAACTGGTGATACTGGGGGACTTTAATGCCCACCACCAGGAGTGGCTCTTCCCGTACCAGTACACTGACCATGCTGGGCGAGAGACACGTAAGCTTGCGCTAGCGTTAAATCTCACTCAGCTGGTCCAGGGGGCAACGAGGGTGCCGGATGTTGATTCGCATACGGCTAATTGCTTGGACCTTCTGCTGACCACAGATCCAGACCGTTACTCGGTGTCGGTATCTCCACCTTTGGGTAGTTCCGACCACTGTCTGGTGAAGTCTGTATCCGTCTACTCCCCTCCCGATCCCAGCCCAAGAGGCACCCGGCGGGTATGGCGGTACAAGTCAGCGGATTGGGATGGCATGCGATCTTTCTTCGCATGCTATCCTTGGCAGCTTTGCTTTTCTTCGTCTGATCCTACGTCGTGCGCGGACGCCGTGACGGATTTGTTGCGTCAGGGAATGGAGTACTACATTCCGTTCTCTGACGTAACAATGTCTAGCCAATACCGACCTTGGTTTGGCGCCGAGTGTAATCGCGCCGATACGCGTAAGCATGAGGCGTACCATGCCTGGGTCGACGCTCGAACACGCAAGGCGAGTGACGTTGGTCAGAGGAAGAAAGCCTACAATAGGGCTGCCAAGTCCTGCAAGAAAGTGATGCGAAGGGCTCGGTTCGACCACATTAGCCGGATAGGGATGAAACTTGCATCCTACCCAGCAGGTAGTAAAGCGTTCTGGTCCCTGGCTAAATCGGTTGAATCGAACTTCTGCCGTCCCTCACTACCACCACTGCTGAAACCCGACGGGTCGCTGGCCCACTCCGCTGAGGAGAAAGCAAACTTGTTTGCCTCTCTTTTTGCGGAATCTTCGCGTCTGAATCCTGGTGGCGCAAGCCCCCCTTCTTCTCCTGATGGATGCGGCACGAGTATGTCGGACATTCGCATCCATCAAAAGGACGTACGTAGGGTGCTGCGCGACCTCGACGTGAATAAGGCTAGTGGACCCGACGGTATACCAGCAATTGTTCTCAGAACCTGTGCGCCTGAATTGTCTCCGATCTTGACACGCCTGTTTCACCTTTCTTATCAGACTGGAAAAGTGCCGAATGCTTGGAAGCAAGCCAACGTACAGCCCGTGCCCAAGAAGGGCAGTCGTGCTGACCCGGCCAACTACAGACCCATCTCTGTAACGTCCATACTCTGTAAGAGTATGGAACGCGTACTTAATAGTAAGCTCCTGGCATACCTAGAAGCCAACGACATCCTTAGCGACCGCCAATACGGCTTCCGCCGAAATCGGTCTACTGGGGATCTTCTAGCGTATGCCATTCACATCTGGAGTGAGGCCATCGAGAGACATGGGGAAGCGCTTGCCGTCTCCCTCGACATCTCGAAGGCTTTTGATAGGGTCTGGCACGAAAGCCTTATTGGTAAGCTTCCTTCATTCGGTCTGCCCGGTGGTCTGTGTGACTGGATTGCAGACTTCCTGAGGGGTCGGTCCATTCGAGTAGTTATCGATGGCTGCTCTTCGGACCTATTGGATATTAATGCCGGGGTCCCTCAGGGGTCGGTACTGTCAGCGACATTGTTCTTGCTGCACATAAATGAACTGCTAAAACCCGGCACCTTTGGGTATGCAGATGACAGCACTGTTGCTGAGAGATACTTGTCAAACGCACGGGCCACTGGGGCTCAGGTCCGGTCTCTCCGTGAGGTCATGGTGGAGCGCTTGAACTTGTCCTTGGAGGCAATCTCCGAATGGGGCGATGCCAATCTGGTCAAGTTCAATGCCGCAAAAACACAGGTGTCTCTTCTCCGCGAAAAAGAGCCAATTTCACCCGGCTCCATCTTTCCGAGGTGTAACCGTACCGATAACGGACCATCTTGAGCTTCTTGGCGTAACGTTGACATCGACACTCAATTTTGGCTCATACATTGAAGCAAAGGCTCAACTAGCTGCCAAAAAGTTGGGGATCCTTGCGAAGGTGAGACGGTACTTCACGCCAGAGCAGCTGCTTAAGTTGTATCAAGCGCAAGTTCGATCTTGCATGGAATACTGTTCTCATCTCTGGGACGGATCGGCCAAATACCAGCTTGATGCACTAGAGTCGATCGAAAAACGGGCCAAGAGGCTCATCGGCAATGAGGCATTGGTCGAGTCAAAGCTCCAAAGCCTTGAACATCGTCGTCGAGTTGCCAGCTTGTCGGTTTTTTATCGGTTGCATTTCGGGGAGTGTGCGATGGAATTGCATAATCTAATTCCGCCCAGCCCGTTTCATCATCGGACTACCAGACGTACGGCAATGCGCCATCGGTACATGGTGGACATCCCACCCATACGCACTAAACGTTTTGGAAATACTTTCATTATGCGTACAGCTAAGGAGTGGAATTCCCTGCCGGAGTCTGTGTTTCCAGATAGCTACAACCTCGGGGTCTTTAAGTCAAGAGTGAATAGGTTACTTCTAGGCAAGCGTGTAACACCGTCGACCACATCATCGCTTACCATCAGGTGAGATAGTGGTCAAGCGCGAGCCTATCTATAATAAAAAATAAAAAAAAAATAATTGCATCATAAATGTCATAACTGTTTTTTTTGTTTTGTTGTCCTTTTTAAATAATAAACGTTGCCCTACATTATTAATTTCTTGCTGTATCGTGGGTGCGTTTACAAACAGTTAAACTCACATACAAAAGACAACCAGATCCCGAACAACTATCTGTAGACCATACAAAATTATTTTGGTCGCTCAACCACTAAACAAACCGTTTCGTCAAACATCACGCCTGAATTACCCGAAGGGTTTGGCAGAGGAGGAGGAGGGTGCATATATAGCACTTCCACATCTCATCATTAACAATCTTAAAAGTGATTACTGAAAATAGGTCAAGACGTAATCTTTAGTGGTGCGTGCTACGCACTGCGTAGCATTTACGCTCACACAACTGCGTAGCACCCGTAGCAGTGTAGATCGCCTACGCCGTAGCGAGATGCTACGGCGTAGCTCTGACCAACTCGCTTTGTTCATTCATCGTCTTTGTTCATGTCTAATACAAATTATGAAGAGGTACATTTTTTTGTTTGTTCGTTTATATGTTTGTAAGAGATAATCCCTGGAAGTTTTGATCCAATTCTGCCTTTTTAAACTATCGCTGAGTGCCATAAACGATTTTTTTTTATCCTAGAAAATTCACGGTTCCAATAATACGCACCATGGGAGCAAACCCACGGGATCAAACTAGTGTTATTAAAAATAAACTTTTCTCTTCCCACCAAGTTTTGGTCAAAATACATTTAACTTAAACATTTTCTACTAAAAGTTAAACATAAAAGAACGAAAATAAATCACAGTTGACAAATAAGAAAGCTGGCGTGCCTTGCCCCCATACGCTACGACTGTATTCACGAGGTTTTACCCTATTCACGAGTTTTTACCCTGTTCGCGACTTCTTACCCTTTCAGTTCCCTGACACGGCATAGATGTCACCACCTGGGTTGCCAGAGATTGATTCACGAGACCGCTTTAATGTTTTTGCTGGTGAACTTATTTACTGAGCTGTTTTCCTTTATCAATTAATCAGTAGATTGCTCATTTTTAACCCTCGATGGAAAAGGAGTGGTGTTATAAGTTTACCGTGTGTTGCTGTGTATCTGTGTGTCTTTCTGTAGCATTTTAGCTCCTAAACGGATGAACCGATTTTGATTTTGTTTTTTTTTGTTTGAAAGATGACTTTATCGAGAGTTTTCTTAGCTATGTTTGAATGAAATCGTTCAAAAGTTATCCGCATTTTACTCTTTGAATCTGCTTTTTCGCAAGATTCATTATTACGTGTTTCGATAGATTGTAAATCGAAGCGTGTCTACTACTAGGTATATTACTCGTATAAATGTAGTTTAAAAAGCATGCAATAAATATTAAATAATTTTTTGCTTTTTTGTGGATTTTGTGTCGGGGGATTTTTTAATTTATAATTTTTGCTTTTGTAATGTTGGAAACAGGTTCCAACGTACTAGTACGCAAACAAAACCACTTGTTTGCGTGAGTGAAAACGTTAATGATTATTCAAAACAGCATCGGCGTATCCTCTCTCCAACTATGTTGTGGCTTTATTCTCATCAGATGCAGCTGAATACCAGTAACTTACATGGAACGACTGCCTTTATTTGTACTCATACAGAATCCATACTTAACCATTACTATTTCTTTGGTTACAAGTACTTGACTAGCAACATCATCATCATCGCCATCAGCGTTTTAATGTTCTCACTGCTGGGCCACCACGCGCGCCCACTGGGGGTTGGTAAATGTCACATGTCTTCGAATTTATGGTTCAAATACATTTCCCAGTTTCCTCAAGATGTTTTCCTTCACAATTTTCAGAGCTGTGGTGATGAAACAATTTACACAAAGTAGCCTGTCTGGGTTCAAACCCACGACCTACGGCACATAAGTCGGTGCCTTTACCACTGGGCCACCACTGCACTAGCAACATTCACTCCAATTAATAATTGCCATGGTACAGACTAACACGGGTATCATTAAATAAATCTTTGACGAAGCAGAAATATTTCTCCGGAACGATGATATTATTATTTTAGCTAAGCGTTGTGATTACAGCCATTTCCTGCAGCAAATATCTTAGACCATTAATAATATTAGTAACAAACATGATCTTCTTCAGTCCGTATTGCATGACCCAACTGCTGCTGAAGTTAGCAAAGATTGATTCACTGCAAGGTTTTAAACTTTTTGTCTTACATCGGATGTCTTGTTTTTGTGCAAAAAGATTAACTATACGTTCCTGACTGTTTTATGTTTGTCATGAACAGTAAAATAAAGTTCGTGGTGATACTTTTAGATTTTGTTATCATTTATTTACATACTAGCTAATCCAACGGATTTCCTGTTCATATTTCAGAGTTTAAAATAAGGACTTTTACTTGTTGCCCGGATTTTTATTTCATGCCTCAAAACTTTAATCAAACCTAATGAAAATGTTCAAATAAAACTCAGCCAAATAAAAAAAAAACATCGCCTTGAGGGAATGCCCTAGAAGGATAAACAGACTTCATTGGAAATATTCAGTAGAGAGGCCAGGTGCGTAGCACTCATAACTCATCATGAGCTCATTATGAGTGCTCAATACGACCTGAGGCTCTAAATAAGTGTCGATTGATGTCAGCGATGGCAAATGCCAAAATGTAAAGGATTGATCACGTGACATTTCGAAGTGTTTGACATTCTCATGAACGTAAATGAATCAGAGGGGTGACCAAATATCGTAGCTGCTGGCGTGCTATCAAAAATTATCCCAAGGGATCATATGCCCGGGATAAGCTCAATTCTATGTGCTATTCCAGACTATAATCTATCACTGTACCAAATTTCATATAGATCCGTCCAGCCGTTTGAGCGTGAAAAAGTAACAAACATACAAATACACACACACTCACAAACTTTCGCCTTTAAAATATTAGTTTGATGATGTGATGTGATTTATCTCCAGGCAAACCCTTTTATCAAGATATGATCTAAAACCTAATGTTCATACGCCTTTATAAAATAACAAAACACGTATTTTATATTTTCAATAAACTTCTTTCAGTTCAAAGTGAATAGAAGTTTTAATCCGGCCAAATTGGCGCCTTGTCACACGGCGGAGAGCGCGACGCGTCGGCGTCGTGTGTGGCCTCTACACCAGCGGGGAGCACGGGCTGCTGCATAAGCTTAACGGCCAACAGAACCGGCCAGGTTAACAGTGGATTAACTATGATAAAGCAACGAAAAGAAGACACTGTTATTTGGCTCAACACGAGACACACAAGGCACAGTGCCTAACCGAAACAGCACCTTGACTCCTCGATCAGCCACTGTTACAGACGGTATTGTTAAAAGTTTTTTTGCAAACCATACGTGTTTAATTCTTAGTTTCAATAACTCGGTGTTTTTCCGGCAGTCGTCACTATTGATTCTGACCTTCAGGAGTTGCAGTTGTTGGCAATAGTGTGGCGAAGAAATAAACATGTCATTAGTGTTCACTATTAGAAAACCCACCCACTAGGTGTACCGATGGCCTGGTTAAGGTTACGGGAATCCGCTGGATGCGAGACGCACGGGATCGGTCAATGTGGCGACGCCTATGTCCAGTAGTGGACGTCTTTCGCCTGAAATGATGATGATTAGAAATTGTACGGCTATTCACTTATATAGCTATGACAGCCGAAACAACAAACAGGCTACACTACTCGTATCAGATTTTTATCCCGTAAAATCGCTCTGAGCGCTCCCAGAGCTAGGGTGCGAAACCGGGGGAAAAATATAGGCTAAAATAATTCACGTAAAACTGAAGTGTTGTAAATTGATTAAAAATAAGTTATGTTTTTTTTCGTTCAATCTTTCAAATGTCGCGCGCACACCATGTGTGCGTATGCTATTATAATTGTTGTTTAATTGTGTCTGCTAATTAGACGTTCAATGGGTAAGAGGAGGTCAGTGTTTCCTAGCGGACACCAAGACAACTCAGAGGTAAGGGAACTGCTAACTTCAGAGCTCCAATTTTACCAAAGCCCCCGCTTTCAAGTCGTGTGAATTGACATTAATTGCACACAAATTGTGTTTTGTGTAGTGTAATCTCGTCTTGATAAAGCTAAATCATTAGAGCAAAGTATTAATGTTCACTAAATGCAGAATTAAACTCTGGCTGAATTAAAAAGGAAATCGACGGGAATTCGGGACTGATTGAACAGAAAATTACGTATTGAACGAAAAGTATTTTTGAATGGCAGAAAAATCGTGGAAAGTGAAATGATTTGTATTTTTTTTACTTGCAATATAATGTATATGTTTGGGTCACATCTTGCTACTGAATTTTAATTTATTCTCAACCGATTAAGATGAAATTCTGCATACACGTTTATTTTGGATGACAATACATGGTTAGTTAAGTGACGTCATTCTAAATCCAATATGGCGAACGGCCCAAGATGATGGACTAGTTATTTTTTGTGTACCGGTATCTAATGAAAGGGTTTGCTGAGAAGAATATGAAAAATAAAATTACTTTATTCTAAATCCAATATGGTAAACCACCCAAGATATCGGACTAGTTATTTTTAAGCACTCTCTTAATATGGGTATCAAATGAAAGTGTTTGCTGAGACAATTACGAAAGATAAATTGATTTCATTCTAAATCCAATATGGCAGACCAGCTAAGATGGTGGACTGGTTATTTTTAAGCACTCTCATAATATGGGTATCAAATGAAATGGTTTATTGAGAAGAATACGAATAAGCTGTCTACATTCAATCCTTTAAGAAATGTCGGACCTTACTGCCCGCTTTGGGTGCCACTAAGTATAGCAATCTCGTATAGCACTAGCACTCGGCATAGGTTAGGGATAATTTGAACAAATGTTGTACAAATCGACAAGGCTCATCTGTTGACGAGATAGGCGTCAATAGAACTGGTACCCAACCTATCTAGGAGAAGGAAAGCTCCAAAATAAAACCCGAAACGGTGTTTCGTTAGGCACAAGTAAGCTTTAAAATGAAGTAAGTGGCGCATACCTCCAAACACCCAAGTCAAGGTGAGGCCATGCCGAGGACTGAGTGGCCTTAGGGTGATGATGTCGTGAACGTACCACCTTAGGGCACCGAGGCGACCCTTGTTGTATTTTAGATCTTACCCTTCTAAGAGAAGCTTTGGGAGGGTCGACGGATATTAGTCGGTACAAAAGGGGACAATAAGAACAAAAGGAAAAACATCAACACAAAGGAAGAGAAAGTTAGAAGCAGAGCCGATATCAAAAATAAAAAAAAATGTAGGTAAATAGAATAGTAGATTGTTTATCTATAAAGTAAACAATTATTTTAAAGCCGAGAGTGTTCGATTTAAGCGCGCGAAAGATTCTTGATTCTAAAGTAGAATTCTGAGCGTAGTGAGGGATTCAAAGTACGTCACTCGAGCTTAAAATAGTGTTGTTCCGGAGGTGGACACTCTACTTTTTATTATCCCCTATGAGAAAATAAGTAAGTGCAACTTATGAACAAGAACGTTACGTTTAGTTATTTACATTCAATTAGGAACATTAAAACATAACATAGATATAATTAAAGGCTAATGTTTATATTTGAACAATTATGAAAGTGCATCGTAACAATTTTGTTAGTGCCATCCGTTACAACTGATTTATTTTTTTATGCTGATTGGAACATTTACTTTAGTTCCTAGGGACTAACTAGCTATTTTAGTCCCTGTTTACGAAGAATAAACGATTTATTTTCGTTGGATCCCTGTTTTGAATCACAGTTTAATATTTTTTGGCGTTGGATCCCAAAAATCATTATTATGTATTTCCGTTGGATCCCAAATTTAAAAAATGCAAAATATTGACGTTTTGTTGTTGTTGAATCCCAAAACCTATTTCCGTTGGATCCAAAATGTATAAAAAATATGAATGAGGGTACTTTCAACTACAAAATTGTTTATAATAAAATGAAGGGATATTGTATATGACTAACCACATTGCAGTCCACTTTTTGCATACATTTTTTGTCCTATCTTGCCGTAAAATTAATGCGAGCACATCCAAAATGAAGTAGTTGGCACCGCAACGGGATACTGGTGAAATGCATTCGGAGTCGGATGTTCCCGTCGTGGGTGGGCTCGGTTGGTCCCCTAAATTGGACCCCTTTTCAACCGAAGCCACCAACTAATACACCCGCGACCGTCGATCTCCGTAGCATATCGCCAGAACGCCACTATTAGCACTGAACGTGCTAAATCAAGTTCCAGATCTGGTGTTTCATCTTTCCTCACGGTCATCAGCCACTATCAAGGCACGTAAGTTGGCCCCGCAAACGCACTTTTAGCTAGAAGATCGCTGGAAAGGGAACAGCAACTGCTGCTACGTTAGCGGCAAGCCTTTCTGCAGACTTCGCCATCGCCTGCTTACGTCAGTTGTGTTCCAAGAAAAATCCTGCCAGATAACGGCACCGCTTTTATTGGGGCAAACCGTCGGTTAACTTATTTTTTTAAATTGATGAGTTTAAAATTACATGGTTGAGTTTTGGCTTAAAAATTAATCATCTGTAGACCTATGGTGTATGAGTGATGGAATGCACCGATCTACTAACTATTAAAGTAAACGCAGCGGAATTTGGCTTGTACATAATACTATGACGATGCGACTATGCTGATGTTTGTTACTCTGATCTATCCCAAGAACTTCTTAACAAAATGGATCGACTTCTTAACAACTGTATTCGCTTTATTTTCGGGCTTCGAAAATATGATCACATTTCTTCCTTCCGTTCTCAGCTTAAATGGCTGCCTATCCGTCAGAGGAGATCCCTAAGATCCCTCTGCATGCTCTTCAACATCATGAACGATCCTTGTACTCCTGATTATTTAAAACAATATTTTAAAGTGTTGGGCAGTTCTCACGATCTTAACCTTCGAGCTTCCAAAAACTTACTTCTCCATATTCCTTCTCACCGCACTGGGTTTCTATCTAATTCTTACACTGTCTCTACTATAAAACTCTGGAACGTCCTTCCCCTTGACATAAAAAAGGCTGAGAGTAAATTTTCATTCAAGCGTAGGTTACGGAACTATTACTTATCCTCTCTTACATAGCTCGGTCTTCGTCATAGTTATTATATTAAATTTCTGTCTCATTTAGAATAGGATATTTATTATAATATTTATTAGTCTATTGTTTTAAAAATTATTTATGTATTTTATTAGTTAGATAGTTTATTAATATCCGCCTTAATTATTGTTCATATATATATTTTTTGTACCCCTACCACTGTTGTGTTCTTTTTTAACCCCAAGGTTGACTGGTAGAGAATGCCTTGCTGCATTAAGTCCGCCTATGTATCACCATTGTACATAAAGTTTAAATAAATAAATAAATAAATAATATATTTCGTGCGATATCAAAAGTACAGACGGTAACAAGTATCACCTAGCAACCACAACATAGATCATATAAATCTAGATGGAAAGACTTCATAAAGTGTCACTGGAATTGCTTTCCTAACATTACCTCTTCTTTTTCAAACCGAAGTCTTCGCAAAGCTTTATCAGTCTTGGTTTGAATAATGGCTTTGTAAAGATATCAGCCCATTGTTCTTGCGTAGGCACTTGCTCAATTTGGATATCTCCTTCAGACACACATTGCCTTACATAAAAATGTCTGAGCCTGATATGCTTTGTCTTGCGATGATATTCGTAAGGCGTATTATGAGCTAGTTTTATTGCAGACTCATTGTCAATGCACAGTACTGGTTTTTTTAATTAATCACTTAAATATTTAAACAATCTCTTCAGCCAAATCATTGCACAGCACGCCTCACTGGCAGCTACTATTTTTGCTTCTGTGGACGACAGTGCAACTGAGGTTTGCTTCACGCTTCTCCAGGAGATTGCTGATCCAGCGAACATGCATGTCAACCCGCTAGCAGAACAACCACTCAAGTTGTCGCCTTCATGATCCGCATCACTGTAACGAGTCGTTTTTCATTCTTTTTTAAAATCTATACCAGTCTCGATTGTTCCTTTGAGGTAACGAAAGATTCTATTCACTTGTAACACATTCGTATTAGTAGGGTTATCTAAGGTTCTGGATACGACTCCTACTGCATAGGCGATATCTGGCCTTGTACCCACCATGATATAAGCCAACGCTCCCACAGCTTGTCTTTAGGGAAATTTAGTGTCACAGATCTCTTCCGCCAACTTTTTTACAGGAATATCTTTAACTATTGGTGTACCAACGGCTTTACAGTCACTTATTCCATACTTCACCAAAACCTTTTTAGTATAGGTGGCTTGTTGAACTCGTTATAGTTCCATCATTGTGTCGCTCTAACTCTAGCCCAAGAAAGTACGATGGTGGCTCAGTCGTTATCTTGAAACGTACTTTGAGTACCTTTTCAATAAAAATATCAGCTTCTACGTCATCAGAGAAAGCCAATAATCCATCATCAACGTACAAAGCTATCAAAATCTTCGTTTTTCTACGTTATCTCACATATAAGCATGGATCTGCTTCGCTCTGTGTAAAACCAGATTCAATGAAAAAGTCGTGAATACACTCGTTCCAACATTTAGGTGCTTGTTTAATTCCATAACGACTTATTATCAGCTTGCACACCTTGCCTGATCCGTCATTATATCCCTCAGGTTGTCGCATGTATATCTGTTCCTTCACCTTGCCATATAGAAAAGCTGTTGAGACGTCAAATTGTTTCAGCCATAAACCTTTGTTTGCGGCTATACTTAATAATACTCGGATTGTGCTTAGTTTCGCAACAGGGCTAAATGTTTCGTGGTAGTCTATTCCCTTTTTCTGTGAATAGCCAACTGCAACTAGTCTCGCTTCAAAGTGTCAATCGAGCAATCAGGGTTCTTCTTTACCTTAAATACCTATTTGCAGTTAAGCGCTTATCTGTTATTTGGTAACTGTGTCAGTTTCCATGTCTCATTCTCTTTCAGAGAATTTATCTCATTGTTCATAGCCTCATCCCACTTGGCTTTTTCAGTACTTTGCGTGGCTTCTCGATATGAAGATGGTTCTGGATCAGTAATGACTTGATGGATGAATTGTTCAAAATTAAATCTATCTGGAGGTCTTATTTGACTCCGATCACGAAGTACACGACTGTTACCTTCAAACCAAGTCTCTTTTTCTTGTCGTTCTACTGCATTAGTATCACCTGTTTCATTATCCAAATTCACTGAATGCAAGTAATCATTTTATTTATATTTATATTCACTTTATTGTACACCATAATAAACAAGAAAAAAGCAACTTAATACTAAAAACATACATCACTCATCATCACTTTGATTAAGTACTTCTATTCACTGAATGCAAGTAATCATTTTATTTATATTTATATTCACTTTATTGTACACCATAATAAACAAGAAAAAAGCAACTTAATACTAAAAACATACATCACTCATCATCACTTTGATTAAGTACTTCTAAGTTTGGTTGATCATTTTTTATTATTTATTTATTTATGTACACACAAAACACTTAACAGAGAAAATAAACAATACGGATAGAAGAGCACAAAGGTACTGCTTTATCTAGCTTCTTTCTCTTTTGTTTTGGGACATGCACGTAGCATACACAACCAATGATTATTAGATGATTTATTTTGGGTCTTTTATTGTACCATAACTCATACGGTGACTTTTCGACATTTGGAGTGGGTCCCGTACGATTTAATATATACACTGAAGCTTGAACTACTTCAGTCCATAAACCTTTAGGTATCTCATCATGAGCGTATGTAAGTGCTTTTCCATCTCAACAATTGGTTTTGTTCAGGAGTATAGCGCATTGTCAGCCTCTGGTTAATCCCGTGTTGTCTTAGCGTAACTCGTAACTGTTCATTGTCAAATTCGCCTCCATTGTGGCTTAGCAACTCTTGAATGACGTGTCCAGATGTCTTAGCTTCTGCTAGAAAATCCTTCAAGCGAGCTTGAACTTCTGACTTTTGTCGTAAGAAGTATACGTAACGAAAACGGGTGAAATCATCTTTGTACAGAATAAAGTATCTATACTTTGAGATCGAATATACAAAAAGTCCACACAAATCAGTATGTATTAGCTCTCTAAGTCTTGTAGTTCTTTCTCTGGTCCCAAACGTCCTTCTCTGTGGGCTTTTCTATAAACGCAACCTTCGCAAACTTCTTTGTTATTTTCAGATTTGAATTGCATACCAAATTCTCTGTGCATAACTTGTTTGACATGTCTTTGGTTTTGGTGTCCCAAACGTTCATGGTACAGTTGGAGTTGGTTAATAACTGTAAGTTGGTTAATCTCAACTTTAGGTGTAATAACTTGTATTTTACGTTTGTACAAACCTCCATACTTGTTCCGAGTACCGACTAACGTTGTCTTACCGTCAACCTTAAATAAACATGACCTAGTATTTGATTCAAAAGAGCTATTCTCACAAAGATCTGTGTAACTAGCTGAGAACAAATTTCTTTGTATGCAGGGAACATACCAAACATTTGTGAGCGTGATTATTTCGTTTTGGCCATTAATGTCAGCTTAAACTTGTATTGAGCCCTTACCGATAGCTACAATATTTTCACCATTTGCTGTCATTACTTAGTGATATTCGCTAAAGTATTCGAAAAGCGAGCTTGAACTTCTGACTTTTGTCGTAAGAAGTATACGTAACGAAAACGGGTGAAATCATCTTTGTACAGAATAAAGTATCTATACTTTGAGATCGAATATACAAAAAGTCCACACAAATCAGTATGTATTAGCTCTCTAAGTCTTGTAGTTCTTTCTCTGGTCCCAAACGTCCTTCTCTGTGGGCTTTTCTATAAACGCAACCTTCGCAAACTTCTTTGTTATTTTCAGATTTGAATTGCATACCAAATTCTCTGTGCATAACTTGTTTGACATGTCTTTGGTTTTGGTGTCCCAAACGTTCATGGTACAGTTGGAGTTGGTTAATAACTGTAAGTTGGTTAATCTCAACTTTAGGTGTAATAACTTGTATTTTAAGTTTGTACAAACCTCCATACTTGTTCCGAGTACCGACTAACGTTGTCTTACCGTCAACCTTAAATAAACATGACCTAGTATTTGATTCAAAAGAGCTATTCTCACAAAGATCTGTGTAACTAGCTGAGAACAAATTTCTTTGTATGCAGGGAACATACCAAACATTTGTGAGCGTGATTATTTCGTTTTGGCCATTAATGTCAGCTTAAACTTGTATTGAGCCCTTACCGATAGCTACAATATTTTCACCATTTGCTGTCATTACTTAGTGATATTCGCTAAAGTATTCGAAAAATACAAACTGATCTCCTCTATTGGTTACGTGACTTGTTGCTCCATTATTTACGTACCATGAGTCTTTATCATTACTCTCACCAAGAGATAAAGCTAAACTTGTCATTGTAGCAGCATTCATTTTGGATTCCTTTGGAGGTTTTGGGGTCTACCATCCGTAATCCATTTCTTGCATAGCTTTACTCGATGTCCGCTTGCTCCGCAATAGTTGCACTTGAACTTTTTCATAAAATCTTGCTTTCTGTTACATGCTATCAATGCCTCCGTGCTGGATGGGTGGACAAGTTCTCGATTGTACGATCTTTCAATGTAATCAGTAGCCAACTTGATTTATTTTTAATTTTTTGTTGCATATTAAAAGAATTTCTAGTAGTTGATTGCATACTGTTGACAAAGCTTGATTCAGATCATGCCGAATATTCTTTATTATGCGAACCCATGTCATGAGTGGGGTCTTTCTTGTAATTAAAAAGTTGCATACACAGATCGTAGGTTCGATCCTGTGATCCTCGTTCGTAAAGATGGTTTAATTCATCCGACATTCCTCTCGCAGTTGTAAAACGCATTACTTTGTTCAGCATTTCGTCGGTCATATTACTGGTCAGTAGTAATAGTGCAGTGCTTTCTATTTTATTATAGTTGTCACACTCTACCTTGCACTTTGTAAGAGCATCCGCTTTGGCTCCTTAACCCGGATGTGCTGGCTTTACTAGAGTACCCTGCACCGCTTCTAAGGTGCCTGTGTTACTCCGCAGCAGCAACAACACTTTATATTTCCAGGTCAGCCAGTTGCTTCCATCGAATAGTCCTATTTCGAGTTTCATTTTTGAAGACATTATGATTCACTCTTTCGAACTTTTATCCTTTAGGAAACAAACATAAAACTTTTAGGCTCTCGTTTTTGCACGCTTTGCTATCATATTAAAGTAAACGCAGTGGAATTTGGTTTTTACATAATATATTTCGTGCGATATCAAAAGTACAGACAGTAACAAGTATCACCTAGCAACCACAACATAGATCATATAAATCTAGATGGAAAGACTTCATAAAGTGTCACTGGAAGTGCTTTCCTAACAATAACAACGTGAAAGGTTGGAATAATAAACTCAACAAGGCAACAAAAGTAAAAAAAAAACGAATATTATGCATAACTTGACTGTCTTAATGGAAGACGCTATCATGTACAGTGTTATATATTAAACAATTTATATGACTGATTTATGATTTTTTTGATGCTGGGCTTGTACAGTACTCGTAATGCAGTGTAGTACTGTCGACCATTGGCTTAAAGTCAAACCGCTAGGTTAATATTTAAAAAAGATTTGATCTTCTTTTTATAGCATTATAAAATCGTTTTCCCTCACTTTTTTCTAGCATTGATGATGAAAGTTATTACACAACGTAAAGCGCCTGTCTAGGTTCGAGCCAACGATCACTCGTAAGTGCTCGTTCACACAGAGGTCCGTTTTACAGGTCTGCTTTATCATATACGTTTTTATTCGGCAATGGCATAGGTAGGTGTATGAGCAACTTCACACACACAACAGTATTAAAATACTGATCCGTTTTATCGGACGTCCATCCTTATAGAAAGTTGTTTGGTGTGAATATTACTCTCAGTAGCGATGGATCCGTTAAAATCGTAAATGCTTGATAACTTGGATTGGGCGAAAAGAAAATTCAACATAGTCATGTATGGAATCGAAGAGATAGGGAAACCAGAATCAGAGTTGATAGACAGCGTCAAGGATATAATAAAAGAATCAGGTATCCAATTAGACAGTCAGCAAATCAGTAACATTTATAGAATTGGCAAGAGTTACAACAATAAAAACCGCCCCATTGTAATTTCCATCACATCAACATGATTCTGATTCTATGATTCTGAAAAATAAATCCAATCTTCCGCAAGGCATAAATATCAAAGAAGATTATTCCAAAGAAGTACTCGAAAAGACGAAGCAGTTACAACTACAAGTGGAAGAAGAAAGGAAGAAGCGATGGATCCGTTAAAATGGTACTGTAAATGCGGTGTGAAGGTACCCTTAATCAGGGCCTTTACCACTAGGTCACCACTGCTCTTTCTATACAAATTTTATCATACAATTGATATAAAATTGCCGAGAAATCTGACACTTCCTGTGATAATAGTAATAGTCACTAACTCTTTCCTTATAAGGACCCTAAGCAATAACAAAGGTTTGACAACACCAGACGAGAGAAGAATAATTCCTTAAACCCTTAAGAAACTGTAACATAGAGAACTTGTATAGTTGTTCTATCTCATGATTACGGATCCATCTTAGCAAAATGAATCTTATTTCCGTGTAATAAAAGTCACGTAACCCGTCATCGTGAGATAGAACAACGTTCTTCTTCTTCTTTCATGTGAGGTGTGGCCACCTCTGGTGTCAGAGTTAATTAAGCCGCCTCTGGGACTTGGCTATTTCAGACTTAAATTGACTATGCAAGTCCAGGTTTCCTCACGATGTTTTCCTTTACCGTTCCAAGATAAACTTAGAAAGTACATATGAATTTGAAAAAGTCACATTGGTACTTGCCCGGATTTGAACCCACGACCTCAAGCACGAGAGGCGAGGTCTTAGCCACGGGGCCACCACGACATAAGAACAACATTAAAAGAAACAAATGTATAATAACGAGATAGATTTGAAAGAAATACTCAGTCAATAAGAACCGAGCCCGCAGGCACAACCCACCTTAAACATCCATCTCCTTCAAAAAGTACAATATCTAAGAAAAATGTTACAAAATTTCTTTCTGTCATTAATTTCCCCTTAACTCTATAGGGAGGGGATTAATGTATATTGTTTTTTCTTGTTTAAGTTCCTCCGTCCCGAGAAAGAGTAATGCTGTGCAATCTCGTGTTTGTTAATGCATTCTTTATGACATCTCTAGCTCGTAGTGTTGTGCCTTTACGGGACCCGACAGATTTATTGGTTAAATATTTAGTGTGATGCATTAGTGGGATTAAAGTTTGCGTGTACGTGTCACGTTGTTTAAATGTTAGCTTATAAATCAGTTTATGAATTCATAGAGAAGTTGAGTTCTTTTTTAAGAATTCTCATTGGGGGAAGTACTTGACATATGTAATGTCCTATGTCCCCTAGATGGGGAAGAGGGCGTCCACAGAACTCCTCCACCGCGAACGATATTGGTCTTCACGCTTCACCTCGCTCCAAGTCATTGTCATTCCAATGTCCATCGCACTCCAGGTTTGACGAGAATGGCCACGCTTTCTCTTCCCTTAGGGATTCCAAACCAAAGCTTGTGATCGGGATCCCTTTGAAGAGTGTGGTAAATCTATCACCATACACGGTGCTTGATCTGGCGGTCAGTCTTGGGGAAGTACAACCACTATACAAATATCTGCTGCTAAGCAGTGTTTACTGTATTCCAGTTTGAAGGGTAAATTCTCGACCGGAGACGCATAGGGTCGGATGTCGAGAATTGTTACTGTCATGGAACTGACATTTAAGCTTTTTTTCTGAGTGGATTCTCTACAGGTATTTTTTTTTATTTCTTACAGGCTCGCGTTTGACCACTATATCGCCTGATGTTAAGTGATGTGTGTGTGTGAGTGTGTGTGTGTGGTGTATTACAAATGTTCATAAACAGCTGTTAATCTACTCGAAAACTGACTTTACACCGCTTTTAGACTCATCATGCAGTGTATTTCGCACTAGTGTGGATAAATGCTATTGTATCACTAAGAGCAGGAATTTTTCATTTTAAACTTATTACTAACGGCCATGGAAAAAGGCATTAATCCTATCTCGCTCGCATACTACCTTCACATAAAGAAAATTTCATGAAAAAGCTCTAATTGCGAGTCCAAACTAGCATTGCTGCTTACCCAGCTCTTTTTGTTCGTATGTAAACACGCGGTTGGGTTCCGCAGGTAATTAATTAACGCCCTGTTTACGCCCACCGGCTATTTTATACTTTAGGGTTCCTTAAACCAGGGGTTTTTATCATTTGTGTAAGTGAACCGCAGAGGTGTCGGAAGCTTATCTTTTAAGGAAATTGAGCCTATGTTTTGTGTTGTTTTGGTGGAAGTTTAAGAAAATATTGTGTAGAATTTAGTTTAGTTCATCATTAGTATCATAGGTGTCTGATTTGTTATAACAATATTTTGTCATAGTTGTTATTATATGTTTATTTGTAAGCTTATATTTATAAAAGGATGTAAAATTGTGTAAGAGGTTTTGAACGGCCTGATCTGATTATCAAAATTTCCAGAAAGATATACTATTGCCACACGCGGACGGAGTTGCAAACCAAATAATTTATCTCATAGTTCATTGCCCAAAATGATCTTTCACACCATCATCATAATTTTTCTTCAAAAGAACCTTCCTTGGAATTCAACAAAGAATTCCTTGAGATTCAGATATTTAAAAATGACCGAATTGGTCCAGCAGTTCTCGAGTTTTGAGCTCAACAAAACATAGCTAGCTTTATTTATATAGATTTAGCGCTACCACAGGTTATCTAAGAAAAAACACTGTTTTTTATTTGAATGGGAAAAATAAAATAGGTTTTTAAGTTTTTCCATTATTTCTCTTCATAAAAACCTTCCTTGGAATTCAACAGATGTGTAAAAAAACCGAATTGGTTCAGCAGTTTTCGAGTTTTATGCTCAGCAATACTTAGCTTATTTATAGATTTAGCGCTATCACAGGTTTTCTAAGAAAAAGTGCCATTTTTTTACTTATTAAAGGTATGTTCGTACGGAACCTAACATTTTTATTACAATCGCACTCTCCACCTCTATTGTTACTTAGTTCTATTCAAAAACTGTATTGTTTTGCAGAGCACTAATGCGCACTCCAGAAAGCAGTTATTTAGACTCACAATGGGTAATTTTAGCCTCAAGTTGGCCAATAAGTCTATTGTAGCCATTTGAGCTTGTTGCCAAATTATCTTGTTATGAATCTGGTTATTATAATGCAGGTAGTTCAGCTTCTTTAGGGAGTTAATTCGTTTGAATTGCTTAATTATCCGTCTATAAGTACCTTTTGGAAGGACTTGAGACTTATAATAAGTGACATTCTATTAGTGAAACGAGGGCTACTGTTTTTGTGCTCACCGGTTGGCGCCACTGAGCAAGGTCCTTAAATATAGCTGTAAACCTTGTTATTACGCGCACGGAAGCAAAATTTGAATTAAAATCATTGCTAATGTCGTAGAAGTACGATTAAATATAAAATCCAGTATACTGCAGATTCGAGCAGCTCCTTCTTTTCGTACAAAAGGTGGATAAAATTTTCCGAATCATAAAACTCTATTAAAGCAGACGTTGGTAAAACCCGTACCTTAGTCTGCCATATTTAGTAAAAAAAACACAACTATAATAAATAAACTCGCACTAAAACCAAAAAACTATTAAATTTTACATTTTGAAGACTACAGTCTACACCAGCGCTCCTAGTGGCAAATTGAAAAACAATAACCCTCGTTGACGTAAAAAGGTGTGGTATTGACATGCGCTACCGAAATGTCAAATGGTCAATTTTTTTTTTTGACAATCTCTGTCGCCGATATAATGTCACTTTGTCTGGAACCCCTGGTAAAGTAAATCCACTGAATGTGAGAAGCAAAGGACCGGTAGATGAGGCGACGCTTGAAGAAGGCCTATGCCCGGTAGTGGACGAGTTTTAGCTGAAATAATCTCGCTACTTTCGGACGCACTCCGTTTTTTTCTTTTGTGATGGACGTCTCGCAGTTCAATCTGAGTGATTGGCTACTGCTTAACCAGGTGATCCTGTGGAGACTAAACTAGAGCCCCCAGCCAGGCACGGACGCCACATAGGCCGCAGGAAAACAATTGTTATATTATTATATAAGAATTGTTTTTCTGCGGCTTCGCTCCTGTGGCCTATAAACAAGCACTGTGTTTTTTTCGGGCAAGAAAGTAGCCTAAAGCTCTCGGCGTCAACGTAGTTTACTATTAGCACAGATAATATAATACCAGCATATTGTAAGTGAAAAATATTTTGTAGTCAGTGTCCCCACTACAAAATCTTTTTCTCCAGAGATAAGAATTACATACAAAAATATGTACGTCTTTTAAATTGTAATTTAGATATAAAAAACTCAAGTCTTGCCTGTTAATCAGAATTTTTCGAAAATTAACCTTAGGTTATTAAAAATATGTAACAAGAATTTGCGCCATAAATTTGTTTCAAATACAACAAAGAGTGCGGTTTGAAAAACATACGACAAATGAGTTGCAGAATTGAACATTGGTCAGCCTACGCAAAAAGTCTAGAAAAATGATGATTAGCTCCACACTGATAACAAATGATACGTTTTTTCCATAATCCCCATTAGGTATAGTGAATGACAGATAGGCTACGATGACCGTCGATAAATGTCGACTATCGACAAACCGCCAGAACGTTCGGCCAATATTTTTAATCGCTGTTTTTATAACACTCGTTAATAGTGACACATACGGTTATATGATGCGACCAACTTGGATACAATTTGGCAGAGGTTTTGTTATGTTAATCCTTCGATCACTAATAAAGATGCTATAAAGACGCTATGATATACTAATAAAGACGCTATGATGGCTCCTTCTCTGTTACTGCAGTGCATCTCTGGAACTCTCTCCCACACTCCCTACGCGATAGCCCTTCTCTCGATGTCTTCAAGAGGAAAGTTAAGGAGCATTTTCTTTCGACACAATAAAAAATATTAGTAGATTTATATATATATATATATTTGTATTAATGAACATAGTTCTTCTATGTATGTATTATTATTATATATTTAATTGTTATGTTACTGTTAAATTGTACACTGGATTAGCCCTGAATTAAAATGATCTCTATCACTCAAAGGTTTGCTGGAAGAAAACTCCATTTTGGAGTTAAGCTCGCCTTTGTACATGAAAATTGATTTCACTTTGTATAAATGTATTGTTTTGGTGTACAATAAAGAATTAAGAATTAAGAAAGATCTTAATTTTTTAACATGCTTTTATTAGCTTGGTATCTATGTGAGGGAATCTTTGAACGTGATTTTCACCCCTTAAAAACGTCGGATTAATTTGAAACTTTGCACACTTATCAACGACCGACAACAATGCAATAATTTAAATATTTTGCCCCATTATCTTCAGGATTAGCGATTGAACTAAAAAGTAAAAAAAAGATAATAGTTTAAAGAACTAATAACACGCTTTAATAGAAAACCAATTTAAAAAGTAGAAAAGCCTAAAAAGGCATTGATTATTTAAATAATAGACTTTAAATGTCATTTCTTTGTTTTCAGAACAACGCAATTGTTTATTTAAAACTTACAATTTATAATAAGTTTGGCGATATTATCTATAACTTTTTTTAGATTGGTTTTCTATTAAAGCGTGTTATTTTTGTTTTTCAGTTCTTTAGTGGTGATCGTTGTGGCCACTAGCAATAGCAAAAGTGAAAAGGTTTCATCTAGCTAGGCACACGTGCTTCACCGTCGACCACATCATCGCTTACGCATCAGGTGATAAAACAAGCATCAGGTGGTCAAACGCCAGCCTACCATTAATTTTTAAAAGGATGATTGAGTGAGAGATCTTAGGTACAACTTTTGAAAAACAATTCCCGTGCTTAAAAACGCATTTAAATTCAAGTCGCAATATTAACGCGGTGAAAAAATAAATATACGTAAAACTTGTTGGTAGTGAAATAAGGTAGGTGTTTTGACAGCTTGATAGATGGAAAACTGTTTATAGTAGACCATAACGAAATATATTTAGAAGTTTAAGAGCGTTATGGGTTGGGACTAAGAACTCAATACAATTCAAATCCACGTCCCATCACAAAATATATACCCCATTCCGCTCGCCATCCTTCCCCACAGTGTGTCACGCACAAGTGACATCCTATCACGAGACGATTAATAGAAATAGTATCTGGTGTGAAGTGAAGCACGCGAACCAGTCATCAGCTGGCCGCTCGCTGCGACCGTGTGTCAAAATATTATATATTATAAAACACGCGACGTCAAATTTTATGTTCTTTTTTTAAAGCATAAAAGTGTCTATGGATTATTAGAATTCTTTTTTATGAATAGTTTGCGAGGTGTTTCTTTTTCAACTTTCCGTGTAGGTTTTATTACGGAGCGTGTGGTGGACCCCAGCTAGAGCAGCCGAAGTCATCCTGTAGTCCAAGGTGTATGTTGCTGTTGAAGAGAACCGTTTCGGTTTACCCCCGTGGTGACTCTGCGCTACCGAGAGCTTGTCCAGGGTGCGCCGGGCGTTTGGTATCACGATAGTGCATATTTTTGTCATCAGTACAATATTTTTATTGCCGCTCAGAGAGGTTCCTTGCATAAACCCCAGTGTAAGAGAGGTAACAGTGATTATAAAAAGGTTGCTTAGTCAGACAATACTGGAGTCTCAAGATACCCACAGAAGTAACAGTATGCGGCGATGCGCTGTGTTGATTCAAATTGTGTTGGTCAGTGACTAAGAAATAAGGCCTATTTAGGGGCTGAAGTGGAACAGTTGACAATCGACATCTGAGGTTCTAAGCCACGCCCACTGTCATCGATAGCTTAGGGGCAAATTTGAATTGGAGCGAAAGTATTTGACAATTAAATACACAAGTTCGACCACAGATTCATCATAAACGGACTCTTCCGATGGTTTTTACAAAAATATTACTGCGCAAGTTCTTATTTGAAACTGGCGGCTTGCATCTGACATCAGACCGTTCACTGTTATTTAGTCTGAATGCAACCTTATTGATACGAAAATAAAGATCACTAAAATAGGTCATCTGGCTAGTGTCATACTAGTCTTTGCCGTGCAAATTGAATAAATATTAAAATTATAACATAACTCTTTTAGGAACATGCGTTTCATTCCTCCTCATCACGTTACCATACCAGGACAAACGGCGCTCACTGGCGCCACTTTCATTTTGTTGATTGGTTTTACGTCAGCAAAATACCTACATTATTCATCATAATGTTGGTATTTTATTGTTTTTGTGTAGCCATTCCTGGAACAGTGGGACTGCTGGGCAAAGAGTACACCCAAGTCATCCAGACATTCTTTTCCCGCACCGTCTCGAACCAGCCCTCATGGTACGCGTCCAAATCATCTCGCTACCCTATTTCTGGGCCGACCTCAACGGCGCGTTCCATCTTATGGAACCATTGTGGAGGTTTGCCCAGCGGTCAATTTCCATGCAACTAACGTGAACCGCAAGGGCATTGGCCCATTTGAGTCTAGCAGCCTCTTTACCCACGTCTATTATGCCCGTTTGGGAACACAGCGTGGTATTCCGTATTCGGTCTGTTTTTTTTACATAAAGAATGCTGCGTAACTCTCGAGGCAATCCCCAAGTGCAAATCTTTGAGTGACCATGTCTGAGAACCGCAGGTCCGGATGAGCAGAATATACATATCGATGAGTTTACTCTTCAGGGTGATCGGCAGATTTATTTTTAATAAATAAAGAATATCAGTCCCGATTTGGCAAAATCATACGATTAATTAATTATTAGTTTAACAATATTAATAGGTTAACAAACTATTATTGTAGCCCGTTATTGCAACTGGGATTGGTAATTGCGAGAAATACAGGACTGATCGATGTAGTGATTCTTGGTGAGCTTTATGTCCATAGACATCTTTTGGTTGAAACGATGACGATAATAGTCTATTACTCGCGAATTTGACACATTTTGATCAGTTCTAGGTGCCGTGTGTTAGGAAGAAACAAAGATTGAAATAAATGGATACGGAGATAGAATAAAAGGATTTTATTAGTTCTGTAATTTCGAGGCACTGCCAGCGCGGTGGGTACGACCATTCCATGTTCTGTGTTTTTCCTTCTATTGTTTTTACATGAACGAAGAAGGTTAAAATCGTATTCGACCTCACCCATATTTTTTTAAAAACTTAAACAAAACCGATGAAGAGGTGAGGAGTGATGCAGGGTCGGAGTCTGACGCCGCATCTGGCGCAAAGGGCTCACAGAGCTCGGAGTGCGAAGAGGTGGGGGCTGCTGCGAAGAACCTAAGGTTCTTCCGGAAGCGCCCCAAATCAGGGGATGGCCTGGGCTCGCCCTGTGATGAAGAGCTGGCCTCGGCCCGGAAGATCCCGACCAGTAAGCGGGGTGGTGGCCGAGATAGAGGAGTAGAGAGAGGGCTCACCGCCCAGGAGGCTGCCCAGCGAGCCGAGAGGCTTGCCGCAGAGGGGCGCCACCCCGGATTGACCAGCCGCAGGGCTGTCCTTTCGGGTTCTTCTGGCGGTGAACTGGCCTCAGAGCCGGATTTAGATTCGGAGCGAGCGGCCAGGTTCGCAGAGGTCGTGGGAGCCGCAATCCGAGATGTGGCCTTGAAGAGAAATAAGTCCTCTAAAGACAAGGCCATATCCGCGGCCACGGCCTCTATTATGGCAGCTGCGGAGGCAAATCATGTCGGGCCTCCGTCGGATGGAATATCCGAAATGCGGAGGAGGTCTCCCGCTTGAAAACTGACATGGAGCTTCTCCAAAAGGAGAACGAGAAGCTCCGAGCGGACTTGGCTGGGCTCCAAGGAGCCACCCCCCGAGTGATGCCACAGGGGGGGGCGCAGCATGGGCAAGGCCAGCCCTTGCCTGCAGAAGACCGGGTTCTGAACCTGGTGCGGCAGGAGCTGGCTGCCTTCCAAAGTCGGTTTTCTGCTCTGGAGGCTATTGTCCTGCGCCCCCCACTAGCTACGAACCAGACGTGCTGAAAAAAATTCGCGAGCGGATACAGTGAGTTTCGTGTGTCGAGAACAGAATCGAGTTGTGAGTGACAATGGTAGCGGTACTGAGTGCAAAAACGAACAAGAGAGGGTAGACCGAATTGTCTCCTCATAAACACCTCCCGCAAAAACTTCAGTTTATCCGTGATCATGGTGCTTGCAACAGCACCGAAATATCGGCAACACGCAACAAACAGTAAACATGGTAAATATCCCGTTTCGAATGTTAATGTTAGTGTTGGTGACCATGACAGTTTGATTATTCGTCTGATTATTATAACCGGGACTTAACAAAAGTGCGCTGAGCCATTGAAATACTTAGCTTCTCGTGTGTATGAATTGCCTTAACCTTATACTAGTTTGAATGTACAAGTTGTGATTTTTTTCCAGAACGCTGGTGAGTGGTAATAAATTGCTGCCCAGCGCGGTCGGCTAACCGTGCGGCTATAAATCGCGCGGTGTCAATTATCATTTATGGCGACCGCGCTAGCACGCGGTACGCCCGTCTTATAGAGGATACGATAGGTACAGTCTGGAAGAATAAAGGCTCTAGACAACGAGCATACTATGTGTTTTTGTTTCGATCGCTATCGTTTAGTAAACTTTGCCTCACAATTATTTTTTTCACTCTCCGTGCGGAGAAGAAAGCTGATTTGTAAACCGTTAGTGTAGGCGTAATTACACCAATTTTTAAGAGCAGTTCGTTCATAAGTAGCGATAACTCCGTATTCATCATTTATAAAACGTGCCTTTTGATACACATAATATCATGTTGGAATTTGTATTAAGAAATAACAAAATTTTTCAGTTTTTTAAATATGGCAAACTTTATGAACTGTCATAACTACGATTCAACTTGGAATAATAAATTCAAAGAAACTTTAGGTATATTTAAGGCATGTTATCCCTTTTTTTCTTTTTTATTCTTTCATTATTTATTAATTTTTTCCATTGAGTTTTGTTTTTTCTGTTAGAGTAACGACCCAATAGTAAGACTAGACTAGGTCTATGTTATTCTTACGTCAGCAATGCAGTGTAGACGTTTGCGTCTGATATTAATCTCTGGCGTTGAGCACAAGCACAAGCACAATCGATCAATGAGAACGTCATGAAAACCCTTGATGACGTTCTCATTGATCATATGTCTTCAGTATTGCTGTTACAATTTAACGATTCGAATTTGTCATGTTTGAACTTGGAAGATGTTGTTTATTTTTGTGGCATAGAAATAATTATTAAAACCTATCATCATCATCAGCCTTTTAATGTTCACTGCTGGGAAACAAGCCTCCTCTTTGTGAGAGGGAATTGGCAGTAATCCACCACGCGAGTTCAGTGCGGGTTGGTGGATATCACATGTCATTATTAACAATAGAAAAATTAAATAAAAGCCAGTTATGTAGGAATAAATAATTAACGATCAAATAATAAATATTAGACAATTATGCACATTTTTTATATTCAGTATAAAAAATATGCGGCCACATACCTATCAACGGGCAAAATGCCTACAATCCTGGCAGCATTGCCACAATGAATGACTATACTTATTCTTTAGCCGAAAAAAGGCTAACCCTCTCACGTGAAGAGTCGACTAACTGCTTGCTTGCTTGATGATACGAAACTCTCGATAAGAAATCGTAAAAAATTAGATTCAACACTAGTTTCGGTTGTATGTATAGGAATATTCGTTACCTCAAGGAACGCTAAATAAAGCATGTTTAAACACTAACCTTATTTACCTACTGTGACTAATTTCCTTTCGTATCGTAATAAAATTACAGGGAAAAAAAGGAAACCAACAAGGAAATTATTTAAATCAGAATTAATAAACTGAATCACTTAAAAGTCTAGCTAACGATAAATATAGTCGACTGCTGTAAGCACCACAGATAAAAATACATTTCGAACGCGCGCTGCAAAGAGAAATTCGTCATACATTTTTTTTTTAATATGCAAAGCTCAAAGGAAATAAATTCAAAGGGAATGTTTAATAACCTTTTTTATTTTTTAAATTCGATATTTCCCGCTGTAGCTTTTATAGATTTTTCACGTTTTAAGTTAAATATCTTTCATTTATTTTCAATCGCTATGCTGTGATTAAGTTTCTTTTTTTTATTAAATATTGAAATGTTGTTTCATGTTTACGTATTTTATTTACTTTGCCGGTTATTAGCAAGTACTTATTTGGTAATTACAAGCTATAACTTACCTTGTTAGTTCGTTCGTTAATGTTGTGTTGGTCAAATTATGCAAATGAATTTTAAAACAGATATTCCAACCATGTAGCTGAGGTTTTGTATCGCATCTCGTTTTGATGACAATGCACAGTAAACCTATAATCTTGTTTAAAAAAAATATTCAAAAAATGATCTTATGAATTTTAAAAGAAATACGAAAAGCACATAAAATTAATGTCAATAACATTTTTTTTGAATCCTTTACCCGTAGTATAAAGTTCCTATCAAATTTCATAAAAGATTTCACGACCTAAAGAAAATCATTATAAACCTCTACTAAAAACAACAAAACATAAAGCCAAACCATTTTACGTTTAATCACGTTATTATAACAGTTTTGTTTACCCACCGAGATGCGATAACGTAATGTCTCCCTTACTTAGAGCGAAATCTCAAGTTAAAATTTATTTAAGCAATCTTGGCAAAAGCTGTGATCTTGCTGAAGTATTGCCTTAATTACAGAGCGGTAATTGACCTATAAATAGTGGCAACACCGACGCACCCTGGGTTGCAAGCGACCTAATGTTACCATGTGTGTGTTTAAGGGTAACCGGTTGTATTCGTGGAACATTGGGTGATTTTTGAATTAAGAATTTAATGTTCGTAGATTTAACATAAAGATCTTTAAGTTCTTTGTTTGAATTAGTTATTAATCCTGAGGGATCGATCCATCCGAGTGGTTGTCGATGGCTGCTCGTCCAGTCAGTTAGATATCAACGCCAGAGTCCCTCAGGGTTCGGTGCTCTCGGCGACATTGTTCTTGCTGCAATTTATGATCTGCTTAAATCCGGTACCTTTGGGTATGCAGACGACAGCACTGTTGCTGAGAGCTACTTGTCCAAGGCACGGGCTACTGTTTCTCAAGGAGGCTATGGTTGAGCGCTTTAACCTGTCCTTGGAGGCTGTCTCCGAATGGGGCGATGCCAATCTGGTCAGTGTCAATGCTGCTAAGACCTAGGCGTCTGTATCTTTCCGTGGTGTAACCGTGCCGATAACGGACCATCTCGAACTTCATGGTGTTACGTTGACATCGAACCTCAATTTTGGTCTATTCATTAGGGCAAAGGTTCAGATGGCTGCAAAAAAGTTGGGGATCCTTGCAAAGATGAGACGGTACTCCACGCCTGAACAGCTGCTCAACTTGTATAAAGCGCAAGTTCGGTCATGTATGGAGTACTGCTCTCACCTCTGGAACGGATCTGCCAAATACCAGCGTGATGCACTTGAGTCGATTGACAGACGGGTCAAGAGGCTTATTAGCAATAATGCACTGGTCGCGTCAAAGCTCCAGAGCCTCGAACATCGACGACGAGTTGCCAGCCTGTCGGTTTCTCTTCGGTTACATTTCAGGGAGTGTGCAATGGAACTGCACAATTTGACTCCACCTAGTCCTTTCCATCATCGGAATACAAGACGCACGGCAATGAACCATCGGTACATGGTGGACATCCCACCCATACGCACAAAGCGTTTTGCGAATACTTTCATTGTGCGTACAGCAAAGGAGTGGAGTTCCCTGACAGCTACTACCTTGGAGTCTAAGTCAAGAGTGAATAGGTTACTTCTAGGGTAGATTTTGATACCAGCCCTTAATTACGTCTTGGGATTGTCATAATCTTGCCACATTTGGTATGTTATTATTTATTTTTATTTTCAGCTTGAATTGTCTCACTGCAGGACAAAGGCCTTCTTCTTTCCATTGCTCCCGGTTTTGGATAAGTTTAGACCAGTACTTTCTGTTCAAGTTCATTCCACCATCTTATGAGTCTGCCGTGATGTCGCCTTACATTTTCCGGGACCTTTTGGTAATATAATATATTTATGTTTGGGTTACATATCCATAAATACAATCAAGTATTTTTATTTCTAAAATAGTTATTTTTGAAACTCAATATTCGATACATGTTGTGATCCCCTGAAGCCAAATTGTGAAAAGCTAAAGCCGATTTCATATAGGTAACAGGATCACGTTAGGCTTAATTTAAGACGGCGCAGAGCGAACGAGGCGCGCGGCAATTAGGTATTTGCTACAGCGCGCTAGTTGTGTGCGTCGTCACACACACAATCACAAGTTCGCTCGAGTCCCGCTTGCAGTTGCTCGACAAAAGTTGGTAACTTAGGATTTTAAAAATTTGAGGCGTTGTGTTGAGTGACTTGAAAAGGCGAATATTGATTATTTACATGTTTATGTAGGTACATAAAGCCCATAATTAAATCTAATAATCTATATTATATAGAAAATGATGTTTGTTTGTACTATCGTAATACATTATCCGTTCCGTTACTATTCATCCGATTGCGATGAAATTTTGGCGTTGTGGATTGTACGCCCGGGCATTTTACTGGGTAAGTAGGTAGGCTAGGTGAGTTGATAAGTAAGTTAGATGGGTAGGTGTATTGTATAGTAAAACCAGTCTGTAATAAAAAATCTTTATTCTCTTTATCTAATACCTTGCGTGTTTTTCCATTTTACAAAATCTTACACAAAACCCAGGGAAACGTGGTATATTTATTATACAGAGTGTAACAGAAACGTCATATTTTAAAAATTGCTTCTAATTCTGTAAATGAACAACTATCTCCAGGGAAGTCAAAGGCATTTCCCAAAAACTAATGGAAATGGAAAAGAGACAAGAAGGGTAATATCATTCTCATTTAAAACATGATTGTTATTTTCAATCACTGGTGCATTATGGAAGAACGTGTTACGTGTTCATGCGATATATTGCATTTGTTTATAGAGGTATGCGAAATCTATTATTCTATTGCCATTTATTATGATCTCGGCTTTGTCTTTAGTTTCTTCTTCTACCAAAATGTTTGAATACGAATCCGTATGTTTTGAAGAATCCTGAAATAAAATAAGATAATTGTAAGTAGTCCCTAATCCACGGGCAGAAACTAGTACTAAGGCACATTTAAAAATGTATCTAAGAACAATTAACTTACATCGAGATTGTTGAATGGAATATCATCACTAACTAAAGGTTTTTCACCAACGTATAGGCAAGGATCTTTATTGGTCAGCATTTCCTAAAAACGTAATAAAATATAGTTATTGTAAGTTATTTAAGAAAATTGAGAGCAGCGGTGGCCCAGTGGTATCGGCCGCGACTTACAGGTTGTAGGTTCGAGCCCAGACAGGCGCTTTACTTTGTGTAAATTATTTCATCACCACTGCTCTCAAAACGGTGAAGGAAAACATCGTGAGGAAACCGGCATGTCCTAGAACCAAAAATTCGAAGACTTGTGACATCCACCAATCCGCACTGGGCCCGCGTGGTGGATTACGGCCCATTCCCTCTCACAGAGAGGAGGCCTGTGTCCCAGCAGAGGGAACATTAATAGGCTGATGATGATTTAATAAAATTATTAAATTGACGTAGTTATCAGATATATTATCAACCTAACTCTTAAAATGTTGTGAACAGACTAAAAGAAATATAGTATACATAATACATAAATATTTTCCCATGTAAAAGACTTGCCAGCAAACACTAGCAACAAAATAAGTGTAATGAATTTAAAATTTCGTGGTGACCCCTTGGCCTCACTTCTCGTGCTTGAGGTCCTGGGTTCAAATCCAGGCAATGCGTCTTTTTCAAATAAATTTTTACTTTCCAAGTTTATCTTGGACATCACTGACAACGGCGAAAAAAAAAAATCTTCCATCGTGTATTCTAAAATGAATGTCAGAATAGCAATCGGCACCCCCAAATACCCATTACACGATACCCATATCGAATGTTTGAGAATAAGATCCATCCGCCATCTTGAATTTTAAAAATAATGTCATATTTGTAATCGGCATCCCTAAGAACCCATTACACGATACCCATATCGAATGTTTGCGAAAAAGTTGCATCCGCCATCTTGGATTTTAATAATAATGTCAGATTTTCAATCGGCATCCCAAAAACCCATTACACGATACCCATATCGAATGTTTGAGAATAAGATCCATCCGCCATCTTGAATTTTAAAAATAATGTCATATTTGTAATCGGCATCCCTAAGAACCCATTACACGATACCCATATCGAATGTTTGCGAAAAATTTGCATCCGCCATCTTGGATTTTAAAATAATGTCAGATTTGCAATCGGCATCCCCAAAAACCCATTACACGATACCCATATCGAATGTTTGAGAAAAAGTTGTATCCGCCATCTTGGATTTTAATAATAATGTCAGATTTGCAATCGGCATCCCCAAAAACCCATTACACGATACCCATATCGAATGTTTGAGAAAAAGTTGCATCCGCCATCTTGGATTTTAATAATAATGTCAGATTTGCAATCGGCATCCCCAAAAACCCATTACACGATACCCATATCGAATGTTTGCAAAAAAGTTGCTTCCGCCATCTTGGATTTTAAACATAATGTCAGATTTGCAATCGGCATCCCCATAAACCCATTACACGATACCCATATCGAATGTTTGCGAAAAAGTTGCATCCGCCATCTTGGATTTTAAAAATAATGTCAGATTTGCAATCGGCATCCCCAAAAACCCATTACACGATACCCATATCGAATGTTTGAGAACCAATTGAAAAAAAAAACGATTACATGCGCCATTATGTTAGATATTTTTTTTTTTACAAAAAAATACAACCGACTTTCAAATAAAAATATTACAAAGTGAAAATAAATTCAATTTCGGAAGTCGGTGTTCCTGTTTTTGAATCTTCGTTTTATGACAATGACTGACGAAATTAAATTTATTTTACATAATATTGTAGTGTTTTGATTTGGAAGTTGGTTGTTTTTTTGGCAAAAAAGTTTTTATTTTACACTTTTTAGTTGTGAACATAATGGGCAAGTTCTATAGCCTAAATGAAATTAGAGTGTACCAGGGTAAACTGTATTCATCTGCGTACCCCTTTAGAGCTTACCGGCGTGATGTTATGTTATGAAAATATGGTGTAAACAATAAACAGACATGCGATTCCAGCACTCCCGAGAGATCTGCCGTATTTGTTGAGGAGTTCTGTTGCATATCTCCAAAATTCTTCATCAGATCTTCACCAAATTTAAATGGAACGTAATCTTTCAAACAAAAAAAATATTTCTAAAATCTGTCCACAATTGATGTAATCGGTGAACATACACAAAAAAAATCCTCCTTTTTGGAAAGTCGGTTAAAAAGGAAATAACGTCACAAAATAGAAATATATACTTTTTATGAGAACAGATTCATTTTCGGAAATGAGCGCCAACTTTCTTCTTATAATATGTTTCCTTACGCTTTCGCAATATAACTAAAACAAACATTTAAAAAAAATGTTACAGAAATATGCATTGAATAGTAAAAACATAAAAAGTAAATGTTAGTTATGCATAAAAAGTTATACTCAAAAAACAAAATATATAACTTACCTTATTCAACTATTTGCAGCAAGGTATACGTACACAAAAGATCGCGAATTATCGTTATCGGCGCGTCGCTCCACAATGAGACGTGACCACTCTCCGAGCTCTCGTGGGCGACTGAATTGCCGACCGGTTTACGTTTCATATGATTCAAAACAGCGCAACAATTAAGAAAAAAAATAAAACTAAAATAACCGAGTATCATTTCGAAAATGTTAAAACTATAAATTGTGGTATGACAATTAGAGATTAATATGGATTAAAGTTTGTGAAAAAATTCAACAGTTTACTATAAATATTCAATAAAACACGAGCATGCTATTTTAATATTTTTGTCCAACTTTACGTATTTTTGTTATTTAAACTAAACAATATTTTTTGTTTTTGCCAACATAGAATCGTTAACACATTCATTGTGGTGTTCATTACATATTTTGTATGGTAATTATGGTAATAATATTGATTAAATCCCTATAACTGTGACGATCGTTTTGGATTATTTTGCTCGGCACAGTCTTAAGAGAGTGAAAATTGTTTTGATTCTCTTTTTTGACAACAAAAAAACAAAACAACAAAAAAGAGAATCAAAACAATTTAAAAGATAAATAAAATAGTAAAAGCCGAATACTTTTTTTTGTGGTAACTGGGTATGTTAGAGAACGTCGTGAAGAAACTTGAGTATGAATGTGTATAGTTAAAAGAATAGGGGAAGTCTGAATAACAGAAAGTGACTTTTACATCAAAATCAACGCATTGTCGCGTTGCCCTTGTCTGTGGGAGCCTTTAGTATAAGATTATTTATATAGTACGTATATTATGGGTCAATATATCTGCGAACAATCCTCCGTAGGTAGGTACACGGTTCTTTCACCCTGACAAGTGCGACGCGGCAATGCGACAACGCGTTTTCATAGACAAGACAAGACAAAGATATTTTACTTCAAGTAGGCCACCAAGCGGCACTTTTGAACGTTAGGTACATTAAAATTTACAAGTTATAAAAGTTGATTCTACCGTGCATTCGGAAAGTAGCTTGTTATGGAGAAGAATGCACAAGAAACTCCATACTTACTCTTTTAAAGAAAATGTTTTTCACAATATTTAGTTACCATAAAAATTGTTCTATGGATATATCAATTAAATAAAAATTGTTAGTCGAATTGTCGTACCACGTCTGTCTGCTACAGTCTTTAAGCGATATTTACGCACATTACCCCCGAATCGCTGGTACGCATATCATAAATTTTAAAAGCCGACCAGACGAGACCGCGGATAATAACAATGTGTTCAAAGCAAACAGCAATGGTCAACACGCTGCAACCGGTGAACGAGAGTTTGCATACATAAATGCATTGTTTGATAGGACAATCGGTACTACTATTGGCTTATAAATGTTGTTTTTAGGAAGTACTACGATACACCTGATTGAGTATGGATACCGCCGCTGCTGTCTAATTACAATTAGGGGTAGAGCGGGGCTAAACGTTCCGATTTTCAAGTAGTTTTTTTGTTATGCGTAAAGCTAAGAAGTGGAATTCCCTGCCGGAATCTGTGTTGCCAGATAGCTACAGTTTAGGGGTCTTTAAGTCAAGAGTGAATAGGTTACTTCTAGGCAAGCGTGCTTCACCGTCGACCACATCATCGCTTACCATTAGATGAGATAGTGGTCAAACGAGAGCCTATTTAAAAAAAAACAACAAAAATGAGCCATGAAAATAATCTATACACATGTTGTGTAGCTAACACTCATATTTAAAGAATTGGTGTTTTTTTACTAATGATATTGTTTTGTGTATCGTTAAACAGTTTTCTTACCAAAACATTTATTTTATGAGATCAATCGGAACAACTAACACCGTTATAGGGCTGGTTGTTCCGTCATTTCAAATAAAAACTTCATAAATTAAATCTATGTTCACACACGCTAAAAGAGTGTTTTGTAGTCCGTCAAAATATGTGATTATTTTTTGTGTACTATCAATAGTTAACAAAAAAATGAAAGTCAAAAATACGTTATTCCCTGGGGTTGGTTGTTCCGTCGATTTTGTATTTTTTTCATAACTAATATTCTACCATAACGGAAGCAAATAAAATGGCGCATGTAACGGCATAGTGTCATAATGTTTCGCGACAAACATTATACGACACGCTCCGTTTTTAGAGTTCCGTACCCGAGGGGTCAAAACGGAGCCCTATTGCTGTCACTCACGTGCCTGGCCATCGTCTGTCACACAATTTCGTGTCGGTGATTTTTTTAAACTTGATATTTGTTGGTAATGTTTATTATTACGTATATTTTACTAACAAATACCATTAAACTGATAAATCTTTACGGTCCCGTACCCAAAGGGTAAAAACGGGACCCTATTACTAAGACTCCGCGGTCCGTCTGTCTGTCTGGCTGTCTGGCTTCTTCTGCTATCAGGGTTGTAATCTTTACAATAAAATAAATAGGATCCTGTAAATCTACTCTCTTCCAAAAACCAAATGTAAGGCTGTGGTAAGGGACTGGTTGCAGACACTGGACTACATTTCCACAGAGAAACTGCTATAGTAGTAGTCTTTCTCATCAGATAAGTAGGTATAATCTCACACTAATTTTATCACCACCACACACACTAACAAACACACACAGATACACAAACAGACATACAAATATACAGACACACAACGCACACGCATACAACATTCTCACATCACACACATTCATTCCACCACACTGACCACAATATTCAAAGTCACTTTGTGCTTTATGAAATTTGGATATTTTTTTATTTATTTTTTCTGAATCTGTCTCCTTTAATTAACCAGTTAGTTATGATTTATAAATGCCGTCAAATGCCTTTCTTATTTTAATATTTGTTATGTTATGTTATCCATACTTGTTCATGGGGTGAGGACCTGGTGATCTGTAATACAGGTTAACACTTATAACAGACACCAGCTCCGCACACTCACTTGACTGCAAAATGTATTTCCCTTAAATTGAATTTATAAATTTTTTCATAAGTCATGTTTTTGTGTGGAGAAATAAAGATTATGATTATGTCTATTTGTCTGTCTGTCTGTCTGTCTGTCTGTCCGTCTGTCTGTCATGTCACCAGATTATATCTTATGAACCGTGATAGCTAGACAGTTGAAATTTTCACAGATGATATATTTCTGTTGCTGCTATAACAACAAATACTAAAAACAGAATAAAATTAATATTTAAGTGGGGCTCCCATACAACAAACGTGATAATTTTGCCGTTTTTTGCGATAATGGTACGGAAACCTATTCTCGTTCCTATTCTCATCGGAACAACTTATCCCCGGCACTATTAGCCCCGCTCTCCCCTACCTATGTAGGTTCCTTCAACACAAAGGCAAAGGGATTATTAAATGAATTTAAAATTACCGTAGACCACATCATCGCTTGACGTCAGGCGTAATAGTGGTCGGACGCGAGACTATAGATAACAAAAAAAAACAAGATTGTTCTGGTAGCTCAAGAACAAGAATCGAGTCTACCACTAATATGGCCGGCCCATTACCACTCCAAATGGGTCGGCCATATTAACCGTAGAACCAATGACCGTGGACTGTGTTCTTGAGTGGAGACCAGGAATAGGTAGACGTAATGTGGGACGCCCTCAGGCTAGGTGGAGGGACTATCTTCTTAGGTGGCTGGTAGAAGCTGGATGCTCTGCTACCGAAAAATCGAGACAAATGGCGTGCGATATGTCCAGCAGTGTACTGCAATAGCCTAACTGAAGCCATTTTTCCATGGGGATATGCAGAAACTATCGAACGCGTGCTACGAACCTTGCATACTTCTTTTACGTTCAAAGATCTAGTCATACACGCACACCGGTTATAAGTACTGCGCACCCTGGCCTTTCACCAATAAGATCCGGGTATGCGCTTCTAGTGTATCCGTAGTCCGTTTTTCTTTCTGTCCATCGGCATTCATATATACGTATACATAGTAGGGGTTAAGCATACAGAATGTTTGTTCCCGTCATAACACAACCGGTATAAAATTGAACTATATATATTTGTTTAATACACGGCACACACAAACTTGGCAGCGGCGCGCTGTGGGCTATTTGCTCGAAATTTTCCTAATTTAAAGTTTTCTTTGATTAAAATTTTCGTTGGCCGCCGGGGATTGAGCGGTTGATGGTTAATCGTCCGGAGATCACTGGTCTTAATGTAGTTTGGACAGTTTGAGGGTTATTCTATACATTGATTTGTTTTTGTTAGAGATAAATTAATTATATTTTCTTTTGTCACTTAACTTCATAATAATGTAATTATGCTACAAAAACAAAGTCAAAATTAATTTCATAATAAAGTTAATTTGCATTTTCTGTTACCCATGTTTGTAAAAAGTAAGTACTGTAAGTATGAATTACAGCCTCTTCTCACGCAGAGCCTGTGTCCCAGCAGTGGGAAGATTAAAAGGCTGATGATGATGGTGACAATGATGAAGTAGTTACAGATGCAATAACGAAAATTCTTTCATATAAAAACCTACACTTTCACTGAAAGGTAATTATACGCCTCTTTTAATCCTGCAAAAATGCAAGGCTACTGTAGGATAGGTGGAAGCAAATCAAATTTTCTCTTTTGAAACTTAACATTTTGTAGCATAATGGCCGTTTTTGACCGTCTGGTAGATTAATGAAAAATATTGGACACGTTTTTTATTATGACACGTAAACATAAAGTGATGACGATACAATGCGTTGAAATATCGTGTGACGTCAAGCCACTAGTACACTTTATACTGACAAGTGACGTCACAAGCCACCACTCCTGAATTATGATGCGCTTTATGTTCGACAATTTTTATTGTTTGGTTAAAGCAAAAAATACGTGTCCAATATTATTTGATAAACTCACTGACGGACTAAATAGAAGTATCATTTTTCTACCCAGGAAACATCCCTATTAAAAATAATAACCAATTCTGTAAAATAATAACCAATTCTGTCTAATAATAACCAATTCTGTAAAATAATAACCAATTCTGTAAAATAATAAACAATTCTGTAAAATAATAACCAATTCTGTAAAATAATAACCAATTCTGTAAAATAATAACCAATTCTGTAAAATAATAACCAATTCTGTAAAATAATAACCAATTCTGTAAAATAATAACCAATTCTGTAAAATAATAACCAATTCTGTAAAATCGATTCAATCATAGAAAATAGTCTTGTTTAAATTTAGATTTCTCTTAAATTTTTAGTTACCTAATGAATAAGTATTTTTACTAAACAAAACGGTATTGAATCACCATCATATTTACTAGCGTTACCCCTAGAGGGTGCAATTCGTGGCTGATAAATATATCACTGACCCATTGATAGTAGCTGTTTGACAAGAGTTACTTATTGTTATATTATACATTGCCAACCTGCATTATCTACTGGTCAAACCTGAAACTTCGAAAAATGGATACGACATTTGAGTGAAAATTGCAAAACCTCGTTTAGGTGTTGCTATTTTATATCATTAGTTGATAATAGTTTTATTGGTGTGTCGTTGGTCGTGGGTTCACTCACTGCTTTAAAAACGGTGAAGGAAAACATCATGAGGAAACCGACAAGTCCTAGAACCAAAAATTCGAAGACAATGTGTGAAAAAGTGGTGGATTAAGGCCCATTCTGTCTCTCAAAAAGAGGAGGCTGATGAAGACGATGAACGGTCGGGTGATTTGGAGGACTATTTTTAGAATGTTTTGAAATTTAAAAGGTGCTGATTTTTAGGCAGAGACCTACAGAGTGATTGGTAACTTGGGCTTTATAATATTTCTTTTAAAAAGTGCTCATTCTATTTCGAATAAATTATTTTTGATTTTTAAACTACCAGGCTAGTAGAACATAAGATGCGCGAGTGCTGAATATATTTACTAGATAGTTATGTAGATAGGTACTTCATCTAGGTAGGTAAACGACGTCACCGAAACGACATGTTTGCATAACGAGACCCGAAAGAGGAGGGGCGATGGAGATTGGTATGGATTAGTGAATGATTGTAGACACACCCAATATTTATAGGATTTTTATGATATTTTAATTATTGTTTCTTTGCACGAGTGTTGAAAAGCGTCATTTGATACGTGAGACCAACGTGAGATTGACAAATCAATCCCGAGTCGATTGCAATGATCCACTTCGTCCGTATGAAAATAACACAATACTACCAAAAACAAATAAATAACTTTAACATGCTTTAACCCATTATAGTAGTCACAGCGGACCTTTGTGTGTCTGAAGTTGGCTCTGCCAACCATTGCGCAAGAAACAGTTTGTCATCGAGTATACTGCGTAGTGTAAGTGAGATAGGACGATGCGACAAACGTAAGCGAGTAAAGAGACAGTTATACAATGCTATCTTCACCTTCAACATTGACACAAGAACAGCTACTGCGAAGGGTCTTGCAGCCAATTCAGAGACACATAGATCCGTTGTGAGTATTATATTACTTTGTGAACAAGCATCATGATTCAAGATCTTACACGTATTATTTTATATTATTTTGTTTAGGTTCAAATTCGAGATTATACGATGTACGAAATTACTTTACAATTAATTCTTTTTTTTTTCGTCTAGTATACATAAATGGATGGTGGGGGTCAGATAGGCAGTCATCATCATCATTTCAGCCGAAAGACGTCCACTGCTGAACACAGGCCTCCTCCAACTGGACAGTTGACTCGGGGACCCGAGTGTCGCCACATCGACCGGTCCTGTGCGTTTCGCATCCAGTGGTTTCCCGCAACTTTAACCAGGTTATCGATCCACGATAGCCAGTCACCCCATGTAAAATACTGCCATATCTGCAAACAGTTGGACTTGCAGCCGACCCCAATATAGTTGGAAAATGTCAAGACTGATTGATTCATACTATATGGTGATAATGGTAACACATGTGTTGGATCATTAGGTTCCCTTCATGATGGTTGAGCTTAGTGGTGCCGATCCGTGCGTCATGTCCGTGAACGGGCGCCATCACTTGGGATTGGTTATAAGTTAGCTGTCTCTGCCTGTTAAAGTATTTTTTTTTAATTTTTTGTTTCTCTTAGACGCTTTTACGTGCATGTCTTTTTACATCGTTCTTACATATATGTATTTTTACAAAAAGAATGATGTAACCAAATACGTAACTAGAATCAAAAGTAACTCTAAGTTTTATTTGAAATAAACTATTTGATTTTGATTGATTTTGATTTTGGCAAGGCATTTTTAAGATAATATGAAACAAGACAAAAAGTAAAAACGTCAAATGGATTTGAATGTGAAAATATGTCTAAAGACACTTTGTATTAATATTCTTGTTAATTAAAACACAATATTGCCTTATCCTCAAATTTTCATTCCCCTGTGGCGAAAAGCACCAAATATGTAGATGGGCAGCAGCGATAGGGCGGTAAATAAAAATAGGGCTGGTGTGAACACGGCTTAAATCATTTTTTGAATTATAGCCGCTGTGTGGCCGCGCCCTTGTGGTAATACATTGTTTGTGAATGTGTCGGCTTATTGTTTTGTTATTAATATGTGCCGTAATGGAACATTTTTATAAATATGGACAGATTTATGTTTAAAGTGCTTTAGAAGGACTTAGAAGTTTGATTGCTTTGCTTTTTATTTTATTACGTGGCCATCGATGTTTAGCTAAAATGGTGTGATGATCTGATCACATTTGCCCAGACATTTTGGCGAAATTAAAACTACATATTGAAATTGCAATGTCTTGGTTTGATACTAGGGCGTGGATGGAATGTTAACAAAAAAATCTTTTTCAAAAGAAGTCGATTTATTTTTTGTGAAATAGTTTTATTTCTCTACAAACACGCAAATATGCAAACATACACTTATGAAATTTACACAGGCACATGTATTTAGAAACCCACATAGAATAACATAGGTATGTGAATATTGTGCAGTTCCAACAATATTACATACATACGTGTCGAATTGATTACCTCATTCTTTTTTTAGAAGTCGGTAAAAATTGGCTACTAAAATTGCGCTAGGTATCTACCTACTAAGTTTCAAAACGCCTCAGAGTCTTTGGTTACCTACTTCTTGATATGTAGTTATCAATAAAGCTCTGAACCATGCCTACCGCAGCATTCCGCTGTAGTAAGGGCGCCCTATAAATTATAGTATATCTGGTGATTAACCATTAGGCCCTTAAGTAAAGGTTGACAAATTAACGGGCACACATGAACGGGTCCCGTATATCAATGGTTATTTAGAAACCGTGGCTTTAGAGACATCAATGTAAGTTAGAGGCTTAATTTGGAGCGAATTTTGTGAAGGTGCTGTCAAAATTGTTATTTCGATTGGTTACTGAAGGATTTTGATAAATAAAACAGTTTATTTATTAATATTCGTACCAATTATATAACATTCGTAATAAAATGCGTCCATTAAGAAGTTACACAGTAAAAACAGAGAGGGCGGTACCGTCAACATAGGTTGACCCATTTTTTTTAATTGTGCAATCATCCAATGACTGTATCCGCTCTGGGTGGACCTGCAGCCAAATTGCGTAAGTATATTATCCAAAGCAAAAGAATCGATTCCTTCCCAAAAACGTCTTTACGTATCAATATGCAATACGTAAAGTCGGTTTTGGGAAAGAATCGATTCTTTTGCTTTGGATAATATACTTACGCAATTCGGCTGCAGTAGGATGTATCAGATTTTACTACTACCACTAGGACCCCACTGCACTCCGCAGTAAGAGCTTCATCACTTGATATTTCGATAGCGCTTGATAATCCCAGCAATTAGATTTTTTAAAATCATTTTTCTAATTGCTATCACATAGCTTTCGTGATAGAATTTCACTTGTCTTAAGCCTAGGTCACCCTTCCACGGTCTGAACTCAGCATTAGTTGCTTACCCTTGAAGATCGTCACATGAAGCTGTGATTACTTAGCCCCGAAGCCTCTCTTTTTTATGTTATAGGCTGGTGAACCCGCCAGCCTATAAAATATAAAAGTAAAGCTGTTCTCTTCTATCTTTATAAGTCGAGAGTGTTCGGGAGTACTCGGCTCCCGTCGCGAACTTGCCGGCCAATATTTATCATTTTAATTAAAACGTTAAGCTTTTGATTTATAGCAGTTCTCAGGTATATTTTACTTTTTAATTCCCTGTCTTCCTGGAGTGGGCAAGGATTTAAAGTTGCTATAAGGTGGGATTTGATGGACGGAGGTCGGTATGAGGCGGCAGTGTTATAAGTGTAGATTGGTAGATATTTTTAATTTAGAATTAAATTTTCGATATTTAAGTTTTTTTCGTGTATAATTTCTTGTTATGACGACATACCGTGTGTCCTAAATTGCGCTTTATTTCCATGCATTTTGTATGAAATTGAATGGAATATGAAGCCGCCCGTTCCATGTAACATCTGAAATCGGTGTCGGTGTTAATCTGTAAACATAGGCTTATATTAACATTAACATTAAAAGCGGGATATTTACTGTTTGTTGCGAGTTCCCGATATTTCGGTGCTGTTACAAGCACCATGATCACGGATAAACTGAAATCATTGCGGGTGGGTGTTTATGAGGAGACAAAACGGTCTACCCCCTTTCTTGTTCGTTTTTTGCACTCAGTACCGCTACCATTGTCACTCACAACTCGATTCTGTTCCCTACACACGAAACTCACTGTCCGCTCGCGACCTTTTTTCGGCACTTTTTCGGGTTTTATACAGCTGAACCACTGGATTCCAAGCTCTCGACAGTTGAAACCCATCATCCCGGTTGAAATTTTTATATTTGATAATCTCGACAGCTTCCCTCACCAGTCTAGGGATATAATGGCGTTCTGTCGAAATGACCTGAGGGTTATGAAACTCAATCCAGTGGTTCAATCCTGATTACAAAAGATGTAAATATCCCGCTTTTAATGTTAATCTTAGTGTTAGTGACCATGACAGTTTAAAAACTTATATATGCTAATATGTTGTTAAAAATAGATAAGTATAGGCTAACTATTTGTCTCTGAGCAGTGGTGGGCCAGTGGTAAAGGCCCCGACTTACGTGTCGTAGATAGCGTTGAAAAAAACAGGAAAAATGCCCGTTTCTTTCCATTTCCGTTGTTTTTTTTCAATGTTTCATTCGAAAGATTTAAGAAAACTTAACAGGATAATCCGAAATAATACCGCCATCTGGTAATTTGGATATAACTGAGTTAACTGACACTGCTAATTCTGCTGTTGAATGTGAACAGAACGTTGATGCTGCAATAGCACGTGCAGCTGCAGCAACCGAGCATTGATGCTGCATTCTTCTGGGCTGCCACTTAATTTATTTGAGAATAAATACTGGCAAAATGCAATCGTTTTATTAATTTAAAGGGGAATGCCCATTTTGAAAGGGAACTTGGGCCCCTTTGAAAAAATGATTGTATCTTGATGAATTTGGTTGTATATTGTAGAAAAACACGTTATATTCATAGTTAGAAATCATTATTTATTTATTATGCGGGGTTCACGAGAAATAACGATGTTTCTGTTCTTGAAATTAACCCTTATTACAATGCAATAAGGTGCATACAAATGTCCAAGTCAAGAAACTTGATCTGTTGTTGTCTGTACATAAAAAGTAAAGGACACGGATGGTATAAAACACAAAATGTAAATCCTATTATTGGATACCTCATAAGGGGCCTGTGTATGGGCCAATCTCCTTTGTACAATTTGTATTCCCCGTATATTTTATGTGTTGTATTTCACCTATTAATAATATTTCAATATCAATAAAACTTGTTTTTTTCAACATTTCAAAACATCAAGCGAAACATTCGAAAGAATCCTGTTTTTTCCGAAGGATTCCTTCTGTTAAGTTTTCTAATGTATCATGCGAAAAAAACGAAAAAAAAAAAATTAGCTCTTTTTTCCGTTTTTTTGTTATTTTCGGCATTTTCAACGCTAGTCGTAGAATTTCATAACCACTGCTCTTAAAACGATAAAGGAAAACATTGTGAGGAAACCGGCATGTCCGAGAACCAAAAATTCGAAGACATTGACTTCCACCAACCGCCACTGGGACCGCGTGGTGGATTAATGTCCATTACCTCTCTCACAGAGAGGATGCCTGTGTCCCAGCAGTGGGAACATTATAAGACTGATGATGAACTATTTGTCTTTGCATCACTCAAAGGTCACTTGACTGCTAAGCGTGCGGTCTTGAATTCGATTCCCAGTACGGGCAATTTTTTTTTTAGATATTTTTCCCGGAATTTTAAAATCGGTGGTGTTTTATTTGTTTTAATCGTTGCCCCACACTAGGAATTTCTTCCTGTATCGTGGGTGCGTTTACAGACATATAAACTCACATACACAAACACCCAGAGCCGGAACAACTATCTGTAGGTTATACAAATATTTGTTCCGTGCGGGAATCGAACCCGCGACACGCAGCGCAGCAGTCAATCGCTCAACCACTGCGCCAACCCGGTGTGACACACCTGCCTCGGAAAGCACATAAAGCTGTTTGTTCTGCGCCTGATCTCTGCTCGGTCGTGTTAAAGGAAAGAGTGTGCTTTCGTGTTTGCGCACACACTTGTGCGTGCAGTATAATATCCCCTGCGTACTTGCCTTCTCTCCGCTGAGGTAAGCCACCGTGATCGAAATTCAATCGGGAAGGTTATAGTATTATTTATAGGTTAACAGTAATAGTAATAGTCAGATACTGACCTAATATCTAACTCCACATTTGGCGATACAAGCGAAAACCCATTTATGAAAGTGAGGTCATCCATATAAATCCTTCGTAAAACCAATTTCACTGAATACTAATAAATTCGAAAACAACTAGAGGTAAAATCCAGATTATTTGATAAAGATCATCGAAATTCAAACAAAAAATTATAACACAGAAGAAAAATATCACACACAAGTTTACCAAACAAACAAAATTTATGTCAATCCGGAAATATCATTGATGGATGTAGAAGACATAAAAAAATTAACATCTGTCCAGCCGCTTGATTTATCAACTGGACAACAGAACACGAAATTTATAAGAAACGATTATGAAAAGCTTCACAATTCTTTGAAAGAATTGGAAGATCAAACGACACAGGCTGAAAAGACGCAACGTGGTGTGCACCAATACATCGTTTCATTATCTACGATGGGACTTCAGATCTTGTCAATAGTTGTCGCGGGAGGAGCCTGTACGTGTCGGTACTGCAAACGGTGCGGCAAGATCGCCAGCGTCAGCGTCAGCGCGCGTCTACCAGATGACCGCCATGGAAGCCACCAAGAGCTGCAGCATCAACTGGAAGCATAGAACTTAGTTACCTACGCGACACCTCATTATTTTAACATTTGACTTATGATAATTTTTATTCACATTGTTTTCATTTCATGATTATTTTTATTTTTTGGGGGCTGAGTCACCCGCGTCCGTAGGAGAGTTACCCCTATTGTTGTTACCCTACACGTGGTCCCCGGGTGGTGCTAATCAGGTGACACTTACTGGTGGTAGGCTTCTCGCCGAAGGCTTGTGACCACCCACCGGGCAAAGACGTACCGCCAAGCGGCCTAGCCGTGTTCCGGTACGATGCTCGGTGTAGCCACTAGAGGAGTTGGGTCGAGATAGTTGTTCCACTGCATGCTGACCAGTCTGATTCGCGCTGTTTTGGGCGTATCGGGAGACTAGTTGCGGAGGGTAGCGGGATCCGAGGCACGGTGCGCCGCTGGCCGACCGCAGGTAGTTGGGGGCCCAAGTAGTGTGCCAGCCACACACGAAAGGCTGCCCCGCCAACTGTCGAAAAATCCCGGAATGCGCCATCGTGCTGGTTGGCGACCAGATGGGAGGGCCCGATGGACATCTCCGGGGGGGCTCGGGCGTCCCCGCAGTCTCCGGACTAGTGCCCCAATGATGGCGTCCTTTCAGTGCGTGTCTGTAGGTTAGTAGCGTGGAACCTCATCTCACTTCTTTCTCCTCTCCTTCCACTCTTTTGAATCTTTGAATGGCAGGTAATAAAAAGAAAACTGGAGTAAAACAGCGGCTGCACTCCCTCCCACACAAAGTGCACCTCACCAATATTAGAGGTCTGCACTCCAATCTCACCTCAGTCCACCATCACCTGGAGACTGAAAAGCCAGCACTGTTTTTCCTTACGGAGACGCAGATAGGAAGTCCGTCTGACGTGTCGTACTTATCTTACCCAGGGTTTACCCTGGAGCACAATTTCAAACCACGCGCGGGTGTATGCATGTATGCCCGAGACGACACTTGCTATCGGCGTCTCCGTAATCTTGAAGACTCCAGGTTCTCAGTGCTGTGGGCTCTGGTGGACACAGGGCTGGATAAGATTATCTACGCCTGTGTCTACCGCTCGCACAGCGGAGATCAGGAGACAACCAGGCTCACAGAGTACCTCAGTGAGGCGGCTGATGCGGCACAGCAACGGTACCCTTCCGCCCAATTAGTGCTACTGGGGGACTTTAATGCCCACCACCAGGAGTGGCTCTTCCCATACCAGTGCACTGATCATGCTGGACGAGAGACGCGCAAACTTGCGCTAGCGTTAAATCTCACCCAGCTGGTCCAGGGGGCAACGAGGGTGCCAGATGTTGATTCGCACACAGCCAATTGCTTGGACCTTCTGCTGACAACAGATCCAGACCGATACTCAGTGTCGATATCTTCACCGTTGGGTAGTTCCGACCACTGTCTGGTGAAGTCTGTGTCCGTCTACTCCCCGCCCGATCCCAGCCTAAGAGGCACCCGGCGGGTATGGCGGTACAGGTCAGCAGATTGGGATGGGATGCGATCTTTTTTCGCATGCTATCCTTGGCAGCCCACTTGCTTCTCTTCGGACGATCCATCGTCATGCGCTGACGCTGTAACTGATGTGTTGCGTCGGGGGATGGAGTACTATATTCCATTCTCTGACGTAGCAATATCTAACGACAACCGACCAAGGTTTGGGGCCGAGTGTCACCACGCCAACGCGGCTAAACACAAGGCCTACCAAGCATGGGTCGTCGCTCGAACGCGCAAGGCAAATGACGTGAGTCAGAAGAAGAGAGCCTTCAACACGGCTGCCAAGTCCTGCAAAAAGGTGATGCGAAGAGCACGGTTTGACCACATTAGCAGAATCGGGAACAAACTTGCTTCATATCCAGCGGGTAGCAAAGCGTTTTGGTCCCTGGCTAAGTCGGTTGAATCAAATTTCTGTCGCCCCTCACTACCACCACTGCTGAAACCTGACGGGTCACTGGCCCACTCCGCTGAGGAGAAGGCAAACTTGTTTGCCTCCCTTTTTGCGGAATCTTCGCATCTGAATTCTGATGGCGCGCAGCCTCCTCCCTCTCCTGATGGATGTGTGACGAGTATGTCAGACATCCGCATCCATCAAAAGGACGTCCGTAGGGTTCTGCGTAGCCTCGATGTGAACAAAGCGAGTGGCCCCGACGGGATACCAGCAATTGTACTTAAAACCTGTGCGCCTGAATTGTCTCCGATCTTGACACGCCTGTATCGCCTTTCGATAGGGACTGGAAAAGTGCCGAAGGCTTGGAAGCAAGCCAACGTACAGCCCGTGCCCAAGAAGGGCAGTCGAGCTGACCCGGCCAACTACAGACCCATATCTGTAACGTCCATCCTCTGTAAGAGTATGGAACGTGTACTCAACGGTAAGCTCCTGGCATACCTAGAAGCGAACGACATCCTCAGTGACCGCCAATACGGCTTCCGCCGAAATCGGTCCACTGGGGATCTTCTAGCGTATGCCATTCACATCTGGAGTGAGGCCATCGAGAGACACGGGGAAGCGCTAGCCGTCTCCCTCGACATCTCGAAGGCTTTCGACAGGGTCTGGCACGAAAGCCTCATTGGTAAGCTTCCTTCCTTCGGTCTGCCTAGTGGTCTGTGTGATTGGATAGGGGACTTCCTGAGGGATCGCTCCATCCGAGTGGTTATCGACGGCTGCTCGTCCGGTCAGTTAGATATCAACGCCGGAGTCCCTCAGGGGTCAGTGCTCTCGGCAACATTATTCTTGCTGCACATTAATGATTTGCTAAAACCCGGCACCTTTGGGTACGCAGACGACAGCACTGTTGCTGAGAGATACGTTTCCAGCGCACGAGCTACTGGGTCTCAGATTCGGTCTCTCCGGGAGGCCATGGTTGAACGCTTGAACCTGTCCTTGAAGGCGGTCTCCGAATGGGGTGATGCCAATTTGGTCAGTTTCAATGCTGCGAAGACCCAGGCGTGTCTTTTTTCCGCTAAAAAGAGCCAATTTCACCCGGCTCCTTCTTTCCGTGGTGTAACCGTGCCGATAACGGACCATCTCGAACTTCTCGGTGTTACGTTGACATCAACCCTCAACTTCGGTCCATTTATTGAGGCGAAAGCTCAGGTAGCTGCAAAAAAGTTGGGGATTCTTGCTAAGGTGAGACGGTACTTCACGCCTGAACAGCTGCTCAACTTGTATAAAGCGCAAGTTCGGTCATGCATGGAGTACTGCTCTCACCTCTGGGATGGATCTGCCAAATACCAGCTTGATGCACTTGAGTCGATCGACAGACGGGCCAAAAGGCTTATTGGCAACGATGCACTGGTCGCCTCAAAGCTCCAGAGCCTCGAACATCGACGCCGAGTTGCCAGCCTGTCGGTTTTTTATCGGTTACATTTCGGGGAGTGCGCGACGGAACTGCACAATTTGATTCCACCTAGCCCTTTCCATCATCGGACTACAAGACGTACGGCCATGCGCCATCGGTACATGGTGGACATCCCTCCCATACGCACAAAGCGTTTTGCTAATACTTTCATTGTGCGTACAGCTAAGGAGTGGAATTCCCTGCCGGGGTCTTTGTTCCCTGATAGCTACAACCTTGGGGTCTTTAAGTCAAGAGTGAATAGGTTTTTTTCTAGGCAAGCGTGCTTCACCGTAGACCACGTCATCGCTTAACATCAGGCGAGATAGTGGTCAAACGCGAGCCTATAGACTATAAAAAAAAAAAAAAAAAAAAAAAAATTTACATTGGGAATTGCCCCGCCAAGATGTACGGTCAGCATCCGCACATTGTACTTTGGCCTAGTTTCAATTATAAAATGTAGTATCGTCACTTACGTCAGTCTTCGGTTTTATATCGAGCTCGCGAAACATCCAAAATTTTGTAACCTTTTTGTAACATTTTCTATTACTTTCTTATTGCATTATTTTAGTGCAAATTCATATTGAATACATTTTTGAACATGCACTTAAACTATTTTATTAGTTGCCCATAAATATAATAATCCATGTAAATAATTTATCACAGCACGCTCTAGTTTTTTTATTATCTCCAATAACATGCACAAAGCGCAATCCATCATACGCGACTTTTAAAAATATTGAATGTTAGATACCGCGTTCTATTTAATTTTATGGTCATGTTACACGATAGTTTGTGTTGTCGATGCCATTTTAATATTTTTGAGTTGAAAAAGAGATTTTTTTCATTTTTTGTGGTCAATCCGCTGGCGGGTTTTCCTATACATGGAATATTGAGGAATATTGCCTGAAGCTGTTAGGAAAATTTCAAAAATAAATTTGATGCAGTTATGCAGTAATGCCTAAATTTAATATAGAGAGATTGCGAGTCTCGGATGCTCAATTAAACTGTTAATAACTATTTAATGATTCACAAACTAAACTAGACAGAAATGTTGATTTGAATTGAACCCAAGGTACAGAATATGGGAACTCTCGTTAGGAAAACCTCAGAAACAGCGCACTAGAGGATGCTATGGTATACCAACTCAATTCTGAAAAAGATCAAATTATTCCTACCACTTTTTTCTAGCCTAAATTGTGTCCCACAGCTGGGCTAAGGAGAGGGCAATTCTCCTTCCAAACTCCTCTGTCTGTGGCGATTTTCAAACATGATCAGATCGCCTCTTACAACTCTTCAAATATTTTTATTACTTTCAACAAATAAAATTTGCTTCACATTTCCTAAAATAACTCCCCAACTCGTTAAATACCATTTATTTGTATCCTTTCTAACAATAAAGTGGTTCAGACCACAGTCACCGTTCAGTAAGTCAACTTTGTGACAAACAAGTACGTATTATATACAGCCGGACTGCACCGTGATCCATCATGGTGAGGATACAACGAAACATCCCGTAGATACGCCGTCTGCTCGATTAATCACCCTTTATACGTATGCGTTTAAGGAAAGCTGTTCATTATGCGACTTGCGGAATTACTTTGCGATTTTTTACTTCTTCATCTTTTTGAGTCGATGGTTATAATCCTTGTATAGTTTGGGCCGATAACACGTTCTTAGGGACTGCCGATTTTGTACCTATCTCTTGAAATAAGCCTTTTTCAATTTTAGTGGGTTGAATTTGTTACGGTTCAAACAATATAGTTGTGTACTAGTTTAGTCAAGGAAACCGCATTTATTTCCAGTCCTCTGCCTGCTGAAGTAGGTGGGGGTATATGCAAAACTCTTTACTAACTTTAATCACAAAAACCGCGTTTTTATCGAAAGTGTTAAATTTGCCCTATTTTTATTGTTGTGTTGCGCCTGTCTGAGGCTCAATAAAGATAAACAAAAATAAACTACATAGGTATCACACATACTGATACATGATATAAAAACATCCATACCTGCTTTCCTTTAGCTTGCTTGAATATGTAAGACTCAGTACTATACAACTCTGTATTAAGCTCATTACTACACTTATCTGCGACCAAAAATACGCGATTAAACGCACAATGCATGTCTCGCTTTAATTCCCGTATATACAAAATTCGATTAAGGTCGTGTTTCGAGCGTTTTTGTTAACTTATGAACAGGAAGCGATGTTTTGCTGCAATATTTTCAGTTCTGCTGATGTACTCGTAGCTTCAAATAATTTAGTCGGAGAAGTTCTGTGCCGTCGAACTCGCTTGCAGTTGTGAGAAATATCGTGGATCATTAGATTTTTCGTTATTTTTGAAATAACATGGTTTTTGCAGTTTTTGCTGTATAGATTAGATGTGGTTTAATGATATTTTATTGCAGTACGGTATTTGATTGAAGATTTTTTAATATCTCATATATTTCAGTAGGGTATTTGATTGAAGATTTTGTAATGTTTCATATAGAAATGCTAAAGAAACTGTCTGTTTGTGTTTTCACACCTAAGCCGCAAAACCAATCTTATTTATTTATTTATCTCAATTACTCAATGCACTTACAGTTAGACCCAACATGTGCAGAGTCTACAAATTCATTATTACACATATAACATAAAACAAAACAGAGTATATTAAACAACACAAATAAAACTATAATAATCAATAAGAACATGCCTAAATAATCAAAAATACATTAACAATAATTTAAATTCAATAGTAAAATAATAATATTATTATTGCGAATAATTTAAAACAATGATTTAATACAAATAATATAATAGTCTATCTGCCAAATCAATAAGAACATTACAAAGCCTAAATAATCAAAAATACATTAACAATAATTTAAATTCAATAGTAAAATAATAATATTATTATTACGAATAAATTAATAACAATAATTTAATAAAAATAATTTAATTGTCTATCTGCCTAATCAATAAGAACATTACAAAGCCTAAATAATCAAAAATACATTAAAAATCATTTAAATTCAATAGTAAAATAATAATATAATTATTACAAACAATTTAATAACAATAATTTAATAATATATCTGCCTATATATCTATAATCTATCTGCCGATAAAGCTTAGGACCTAGAGAAGAACATATATATGATACTTTTATCTGCGTAAGCTAGTTTTTCAATAATATTATTTAAAGATGCCAATCATTTTTAAACTCTCTAACTTCTAAATTGTAAGTCATAGAATCGGCTCTTGCCCACGTAAATGTGCGTTTATCTTATATAATTTAATTATAATGATACAAAAGTCCCTTTCACCCACTCGATTTTCCTTACCCTAAATGTTTTATTTTCCCGTAAACGATTCTCCAAACACGTTTTTCGAGGGAGCTATTGACATACCTACTCGACTAACAAGTCAAAAAAATAAATACGGAACTTTCACATTAAACAGCAATTACGACAACAAAACGAGAGTCCGAGATGTCTTTTTACGAGGCCAGGCCTCGAGTGAGGCCTTTGAGGCCCCCAGCCTCTTGCCTCGGGCGAGCCCACTTGAGCTTCGTACAGCTGCGCTAACTGTTGCATGCGACTCCTGGACTACTTGTCCCTGAGTTTTATTTGAAGCGCCCCGACTACTCTTGTGCGAGTTTTTATTTCAAGTCCCGTTGGAGTATGTACGGCTTGCTTGGAGCTTGTATGTTATTTGTGTGAGTAGTTGTATGTATGTGTAGATGGATAGTTATTTTTTCTGTTGCTGCATGGATTTGAGTGTGGATGGCTTTGTGAAAAACTGATTTCGATTTAGACGGAAAACTTTTTAAAGCCTCTTTCATTTATTTATTTAAAACTTCATGCACAAAGGAACAATGGTGGACATTATGCCTTAGGCATTCTCTACCAGTAAACCAAGGGTGGTCCATGATTACAAGTTAGTTGGTTTTAGACATCTAAAATGTTGCTGTTACTTATATTTACCACCTGTATAGAGGATGCAATAAATTTAATTTTAATTTGATGTTACTGAGAAGGACAGCGTCATTAAAGGAGATAAAACCACACGGCCATTTGTTTTTTCCGTCTATGAAGTAGCTCATGTGCAGTTATATCAGGTAGAATATCTAAATAAGGGCATCAAAGTGCTTGGATTCTAGTTTTGTTACATTAGTGATAATTGATTTTGTAGCTTTCAAATTAAGCTTGTCTGTACTCATTAACATTATTTCATAGAAATAACATAACATAAACAACATAACATCACGCATGTATTTCCCGAAGAGTTAGGTAGACTACGGACTACGGTAATACGGAGCGAAACAATTGCCATCAACACCAGATGGTAAAACCCGATATACCTTTACCCGAGCCGGGAATAGACCCTAGACCTCATGCTCATCCCCGTCGGGTCCCCGCATTGTCGAGGCGGGGGGGGCTCAGTAGCCCTGGCTTGTTCACCCATGAAGCGGAGAGGAACCCGAGGAGGGGCCGCACGTCAGGGCTTTTGCCGATTAAGCCGACGACGTAGCGGCCAATAAGTAGGTTGCAATGCCGCTTGGTAACAGAGGCGACATCGCAACTGAGGCGGGCCGCGATGTCGTATGGAGCGTCCCAGGTCCCATACGATATCGCGACTGAGTATTGGAGGCCGCGGCGGGAGATGAGTGCCAGTATTGCGACGCACCGCTCTCCTTCTGCGGCCTGTAGGGGTCGTAATCCCCTGCGGCTGAAAAGTGGTAGGTGGTGGGGTCACTGACCTGACCCGTCACGGGGGGACCAAGGGTGCCATACATGGGGTTTTCTGGCGCCCATGTGCGGGTTAGGTCCCTGGGGAGGTCACGGCGTGCAATGTATTCTGGTGTGTCGGTAATGGGGGGTACACCCCAGAGGAGGGTCCATTGACAGACAGCCGCGGTGTGTTCCCGCCATAAGCGGCACAGGAGGAAGGACACTGTGGAGTTTTAGTGGGTCAGTCCCAATTAACTGCGCTATCTCCCCGTGGTAGCGCGCAGCAGCATATCTACACAGTAAAAAAAGTACCTCATGCTCAACAGTAGCTCTTGTGACCATTAATCCAACGAGGCAATTCTTTAAAATAGCCAGGATACAAATATAGATAGATAGATATTCAGTGACACAAAACTGTAAAGAAATCACAGCATAGAAAAAAAAAACTTTTTAACAAAAACATCAAACCGTGTCTTTGGTTACCGTTTTTCGACACCGACTTCGGTAAAGAAAGTTGTTTTTCGCTTTGTACCTAGTGTTTTGTTTGAAGTCGTTTTGATTTTATTGTTAAAAAGTTTATATTTATCTCCTTTAATTTTGGTAGGTATCTCCAATCACCATGAAAATCATTTATATCCAAAGTTAATCTCATAACGATTCCAAAAAGCCTAAACATGACTAGGATACCTACACTGATGTATTTCGGAGTTCCAGTGCCTACCTTCCGGCTTCATCATCAGATCAGTGCAATGGTACCATTTTCATCAGTACCATTTATTTATAAGTATTTGCTTCATCGTAGTCGGTTAACTATTCGATATATATTAAACCCATGACATACTTAGCACTAAGGAGTTCCAGAAGCCATTTTTGGTCTACTTCATCAGTTCCACTTCACCAAATGATAGTTTTTGAGTGCAAATGATTGCATTGTTAACATTAATATTAGAAACGGGATATTTACCATGTTTACTGTTTGCTACGAGTTTCCGATATGTCGGTGCACGGTGTACAGTAAACATGGTAAATATCCCGTTTCTAATGTTAATGTTAGTGTTAGTGACCATGACAGTTTAAAAACTTATTGCATTGTTGATGAAAATACTAAAATCGCTATATGTGTATGCCTATAATATTTGAGGAGTTTCTTCAATTTCTCCAGGACCCCATCATCAGATCCTGACCTGGGATCACCTGGGAAGTATACCCTTTCAAACAAAAGAAGGATTTTCCAAATCGGTCCAGGCGTCTTTGAGAAATCGGGGGACAAATATAGAAAAAAAAGCCGACGAATTGAGAAGTCTGTTAATAAATAAAATGCATTCCAGTACTAAAACAGTTTTCAGATCAGCCTATGCATAAAAAAAAACATGCTGATTTAAGTTACATAACCATCTCGCAACAGAAAATACACAGCAAAAATTGAGTGTATTATCGAAGCACACATATTTCAACGCGAAACAGCAAGAGCTCATTACTCCACAGGGTGAGATCAAAAGGGGTGTCTCATCTCTTTATTTGTACATCCCGAGATGCCAACTTTTATTCCAGACCCCTATGTTAACAAGACATGCATAATGGCTAAAAAATAAGCAACGAGTATGATATTCAGATAAATATGGCGGTGGAGAACCCGTTTTAGAAACCCGTTTTTAAGACTCGTTTTAAAAAAACGGGTTTTTTTTGTTCTTTAGACGGTGTGACGGTGTTCTGTTATCGTTTCTTGAGATCTTTCCGAGGTAATGATGGTGGAATGGTGCTCGTTTTTCGTATCGGGAGTACGTGACTGGCTTCTAAGCCGGGTTTGAGTTCATTTCGTTTTGTTTCGTGTTCTCGAGATTATGTTTTCGCCAGTTTCGGGTGATTACGGGTAGGAGCTTTATTTTCCGGAATATTTTAGAGGTGTTTTGTTATATGCAGAAACAAGAATTACCTTCTTGATCTGTAATATCGATGGTTTACTAATGGTCATATACTTAGCCAAAACATAAACATTTGTTGGACGCTGCCTAGTAACCTGTTCGAGTATGTTATTAAACGAGTACCTACTCGTTTAATAACATACTCGAACAAGGTAGTTTTAAAGTTGAAACCATCTCCGAAGCCAGACTAAGATGGTACGGACTTGTGATGCGGATACCTGATGACCACATCGTGAAAATGATCCTTTCCATGACACAAAAGAGAGGGAATGGTAGACTGCTGACATCTTGTATGACGATTGTCCTGAAGGAATTCAAAAAGTGCGGTCTATCTACTGACGATGCTTATTAGCGTCTGATGACCAGGAATGCCGACTCCAAGTAGGTACTGAGATGTGGCGAGGTGGAAGAAGAAGACGTTCTAGTATGTGATTGCTAATCGGCATATCGTTATTAACATACGCTTTTCATATGTTCATTAGAAGGAAAATTATGTAATAACATACATACTGAACTGGGGCTCAATCGACTAAATTGGCTCAGAAGTAAAATAAGTACTTCAAATCTCTTATAAATCTCTTTCAAATCTAAAACATACAACATTGAATTTCAACACAACATTGAGTTGATTAAAACTACAAAAAACTCTTATACCTTAACCACTCAAAATATTTAACCAATTCCCGTAGCAACCCTAATGGCTTACGTTATCGAAGGATATTACACGAATAAACTATAATAGCGCAGCATAAAAAATGCATTAGGGTCACCAAAAGGCAAGTTTTCCAATAGCTGATGATGTAAAATGCATGTACGGCTAGGCCCATGCGTTGACGAATGAAACGGGAGTTAATCCCGACTTCACCCCTGCCGGCGTCGAAAAGATTTCCCCTGGGAATGTCACACGAGCTGAACCCTTTGGTGTGGTGCAAAATATAGGGGATTAGGGGTTAAGTAAATTAGTAACTAGCAAGTGTTATTAAAGCTTCTTCTAGAACTAAAAGACGATGATATAATGACATCGTACAAACCACTCAGGGTACGTGCGGTGTATCACGGTGTATTATCTCTTAGGTAGAAGGCCTATTTTCCAGCGGTGGAAACACTTGAGGCGTTTCATATGTTTTGTAGTTTTCTAGTTATGTCTTCGTCGTCATTCTAACTGCGTAAAACTGCCTTTCATGCCTGAAAGGACGTGTAGTTCGGAATCCTGGTAGCCGGCAGTCACAGAAAGACTAACGCCTTTAGCCCGCACAATGTAACAACGGGATCAAGTAGCTCACGTAGATCCTAGCGCTTTGCCCATATCCTGAAGCCATTTGTCGGCTTTTATCGAATGGTATATATAGAAAAGAAGACGGAAAATCATAATAATTTAACAATAGGGTCTGAGAATATCACCGAAAGTGACAATCCAAAGGTTAATTAGCAAGAGATAACATAACATACCAGTTTGCATAATATTTGTTTCTCAACGGCAGCCCTTGTAAAATTTACGAGCTGTCAAAACAAAATTTTCACCTCTGTTTTTTACTAATCGAAATATGAAAATTTCAAAAGATGTAGCATGTAGTAAGGCCAGTGATAAATCAAAAAATAAAAGGCTAAACCGATGAGGTTTGTGGCGCAATGCCACAGTATATGCTAAAAACTGTTGATAAAAATTAAGATCATCAAAACACTTTTATTTCCTTTACACGCTCGACAGATGAAGATTAAGATTAAGATTTCCCTCAATTTGGAGAGTTAGTATGGACCTTGGAGCCAGAACATAGGATATTTGATATTCCTGAAGTACGTTTCCTTCGGATAATTTTCTGGGAGAAGCTAGTTTAGGACGAAATAAATAAGTATACATTTTATATAAACTCTATTATTTAAACCCGCAAACGCACATACTTTGCACCACTCCCCCATACAGACTAAAGTAATATTTTAAGCGGCTTTGAATCATCGCTGCATCTCTTTTTTCCGATATCCGCCATATTGGTTCGTGACATTAAGTATTTAGGTAATACCACCTTAATTTTGGAGCGGTTACTTTTCTATTGAGAAGGATTATCCTTTCTGATGTATGGTTTAGTGGGTTAGGGGCTTTATTGAGCGTCTTCTAGTACCTGTCCTATCGAGTGTTCTATAATGGTAAAGTACGTCGTTCTTAGACCGATGTCGTCTGAAAATATCAATATATCTTATAGGTCTATCCTGGTGACCTGTAACACAGGGTTTTAACTAAACCTACATCAGGCACCAGCTCTCACGATGTGAATTTATACATTTACAAACTGATTAGTGCTAAAATATTTAAAAAAATATATTAACAAATTAAAAAAAAAAAACTTTTAAATCTCTATAGATGATATTAAGAAAAGGTACTAAACAGTTCATGTTCATGAATAACCCATGATTTCTGAATCAAGAATTTGAATTTGAGTATTTGTTAAACTATTGTAAAGCTTCAGAACTTGTCAATCTTTGGCATTAAAGTCGGATGTGTTACATTCTTAATTCCAAATACTATTTAGAAGTGTTGGTTAAATATTAAAGATTCATGATTCATACTTAGTGTTAAAACTTAGGGACCATTTTGATGACGCGACCTAATTTAAATTGCGCCGTTAGGCGATATATCATGCACGTATTTTCTAAGAACATTTCAAAAATTCAAGCGTCAAGTATATCAAAAATACTCGTAAATAACCACCATATCGATTTCTTTTTCCTTTTTTATTTATTTATTAAAACTTCATGCACAAGTACAAAGGCATTGTTATTGTATCTACCTAAGTTATTTCTGCTCTATTAACAATAACTTTATTGTTGTTATAATTTTGTTTTTGAATGCTGTGTATAGCATCATATGTATCATATTAATTGTGCTATTAGGCTAAACAGTGTTAAAATTTGTAGATAGGCCAATAAATAAATGAAGAGCAGAAAACCAATGCATTGCATCGGCTTGCATCCATGTGAAAACAATTGCGATTTTGCTTAGTAGAACTTGCTTATCGGTAAGATATAAATCGAATCGCATCAAATCATTAGTGTGGTCGATATTTGCTGTAGAAAACCAATAACTTAGCACCATAACCATACAATTGGCATCATCATGTCTTTTCATTTATTTCTCTGCTCTTATGCAACACAGCTTTCTCAAGTCCATCGATTCGTTATACTGTGCTGCTAGACAATCAAAACACACACATTTTATTGTTATTGTTACAAATACAGTCTTGAGGTACAGTTTCACTTATATATTGTACCATTAAATCTGGATGGGTTTGTGTTGGTACTCATATTCGCCTTATTTATTTATTACTAGCTGTTGCCAGCGGCTTCGCTCCCGTGGACCACCCCAAAGGACCCGTTTTCGAGATTAAAAAATAGCCTATGTCACTCAGGAATAGAAATTGTCATGTTTGTAAAATCTAATCGAAACTTATTTCCACGGCAATCAGAAGTAGTCAATCGTAACAGACGTGATGACACAATTTTTTGTTTGCATAGATCGAAAACCGCATTAATGCATAAAAGTGTTTTCTGCATGGCTCCTAAAATATACAACAAACTTCCAAAAAGTTGGAAGGAGGAGAATGCCTGTATATTAAAAAAGAAATTAAAGTTACATCTTGAAGGGAAAGCATACTATAGTATAATAGAATTTCTTAACGATAAAATTTAATACCATATGAGTACCTAGGAAAGTTATCGATGCATCTTTGGCCCATTTGGCAGTGTAGTGTAGTGAACTGACAAGTACCGTTACATGTTACTGTTTTACTTTTTTATTTTATTTTTTATTATTTAACTTGATTGTTGTATTTTTTTGGAGACAAATACTTGACATTTTTCGAATTGACATTCAAATGCACAATTATTATAAACGTATTTTGTGTTGTAGGACATTTTTAATTCCATTGACATTTTTTTATTTTTTTTTTATTTTATCCCACAAAGGCCATAGGTACCTGACTAATCCAAATATTTTATTGAACAACTTGCATGCTCTGTACTTGTACTCATGGTCGACAGTTATAGAATTTTGAATCTTGAAGCGTGACATTCAAAAGTGATTATTTTGTTATTATTCTATGAATTTATTATTTGCAAATGTTTGTTTTATAATTTTTACTGTGACATTCTAGAACGATTATTTTGATATGACTTATTAATTTGACATTATTTTTAATATAATTTTTTTATCTGACATTCTAGAATGGTAATTAAGACTTGCATTATTTTTATTGACATTTGCACATATTTTATTGTTTTTTTTAAAGTTGATAATCTAGAATAATTATTTTGAACTGTATTCCATATCAATATTTGCATGCCATTACCAAGGCAAACATGACGTTCCATAATCTTTGTATTTTAACAACTCTTCATGCTGGCAATTTTGTTATGTATGTATGATACTCATGTTTGAGCGAATAAACAATGATTTAATTTGATTTGATTTGATTTAATAATGTAGCTTTCTATTGGTGAAATATTTTTTTAAATCGGTCCAGTAGTTTCGGAGCCTATTCGGTACAAACAAACAAAAAAATCTTTCCTCTTTATAATATTAATAATATAGATATGCTTAATATTAACTAACTGTTCACTTATTCTAAAAACCTACTAATCACGCAATTGTTTAAGCCGTAAACAACAATCATCAATAATAGTACATTATGATAAAAGTGCGGTAAGTTTTTAATTATCAAAGCGCACGAATGTCATACGACGTTTTATAACATATTTGCGAGGAAATAAATAAAACTCGGACTTTCTTCAACGAATAAATCTTTAATCACTTCTTGTTAAAGCAGTTACGAAAAATTTAAACAATTTGTAAAATTGATTATTACGTTGCAAGTTGGCATTTTTAATGTTGTCAAGTTATTATTATTAGTTACAATTTCACCAGTCTCTCTCTCACTCTCTTGAGTGAAAGTAGGAGAAACGAGACCACAGAGTTCTGCAGTCAGTGGCGGCGACGGAGGCGGCGGCGACGATGGTGGAATGTACGCGTGTGTGCTCGTGTATGGTCGAGAGTAAACACTTGGCTCCAACTTTATATTCCTTGTAATGCGGGAGCTAATTTCTTCTTTATTTCTCATCGAGTCATCTATGTAGCCCTCGGCTACACTGCTCGACCGCCACCCTCCGTGGCGTTTTAGTGTCAATAAGTTCGCACCTGAATCGGTGAGCAATGTAGCCGAGGATCTTTTGAAACTGTGCCCTGTGTATTCATGTGGATCATTAAACATAGTGCATTTCCCATTTTGGTAATTTTGAAAAAACCTGTTAGACATCGCTTTTGTTGAACGAAGCGCTTCGTATTTCTTCACTATGTCGTGAAAAGGCCCCTGTATTGTGAACGATCTTGGAATTTTATTTTTTGTGTTTTTGACCTGGACAAGAAGAACCCGCCCATGGTTCTCGATATCATCAGTTGTGATGTTTGCCATCTCTTGACGTCTACATGCACCATTGCACCATTTATGCCGAATATATTAATACAACCTGAAAAGAGATAAAAACAGCGTACAAAACATCTATATTGTAAAGAAATACGAAAGTGAAAGAAGTTGTTAACAATAATTTAGTTTCAACTGACCTTTGTTGCCAAATTTCAGCAATCCGGAGCTTCTTTTAGGAACTTCTTGACATTATCAGCCGAAAATACTTTCGACTTTTTACTCACATGGCCACTTGAGCGTCTTTTTAGAATGTCAGCAAGTTGGAGTATGACTTGATATCAATACCATGTTTTGTTTTCACAGTGCTTTTTAGCATTGAATAGTTGCACCACAATGAGCTTGACTTATATTTTTGAAGAAAGAAAGTTGCATGAAATAGGCTAAAAACGCACTTTCTGAAAATGAATTTGCATCAGCTTTGCTTGTTTTCCATAAGATGAAATTTTGATACGCTTGTAAGTATCTATCGGTCGATTTTTCGGGCAAGAGGCTTAGAGTAGCCTTTTTCGCTGCCTCTGAGACTTCTGGCGGTGTCGAATTAATAAATTCATCATTACTTCACGACATTTTCAAATAAAAACAATACAGCGAAAAGAAAAAGCGCGTGGATAAATTTTTACTTGTTCACAAAGTAGCGATGTATGCTTGCTCTCATCAAGCAAGAGACAAAAAAAATCGTTTTAAATACGAGGCTTTTGGCTAATTTGTACCTATAGTGAATGCCAGTCTTTATTTTGTATTGTGCGTTTAGTTTGTGCAGAATAAACAATTTTCTTTCTTTGTTTTTTCTTTCGATGCGCGCGCATCAGCGTTTTTTTTTAAGGCAAAGGCACAAAAACACCCTGTATTACTAATAAAGTATATTAATATTTTTTGTATTTTGTTACAGATAAATGGTTGTAATTTATGGTCAAAATTATTTAAATTAAAGAATTAAATGTTTATTTATTATATTTTATCTCCCAAAGTTAATTTTATTCATAAAATGTTGACCACTTTTCTGACATAAAAACTCTTTTCTAAGATTTAAAAAAGTACCGTTCGTTTTAGACGGAGCATCTTGATAAACCGTACGTTTTAGCTTATTAAAAAGAAACTCGTGCGTTTTACATTACAATAACGCATAAGTACGTAATGAGATACATTACGATATTGAAATTGGTGAAATAAGAGACCCTTTACGAGCAAATGTGTTATAAACATCGTTATCTACATTGAATACACGGTTGATTTGACAGATCTTAATATTATTGTACTCTTTAACGCTTACCTGGCTTGTCGGTCTATAGTATTTGCAAGCGATTCAGCTAAGCCTTACGCTTATCTTGGGTTCAAGGTTCGGCCAAGTGTTCCATCTGGCAATTCTCAGTAGCAGCCTTTTTTTTTTGGGTGGGAAATCATCCAATGACTACTCCCGCTCTGGGTGAGGCGGGAGGGCGTGTCAGACTTTTACTGACTAAAACCCACCCGTGTTCCTTCAGTTGCTTGAGCCAGGGCCGCGGTAACTCTTTTTCAAATTTATCCGCGACCCAGACAGGCATCGGTCCTCGCGGACCCCGTCAGTTCTGCAGACATCTCTTTGAGGCACGCGTGGAACACAACGCGCCGTCGACTCGGGCCTGGTACTTATCGGACAGCGAGCTACCCATTACTCGCCGTCCGCAAGCCCGCGCCTACGGTGGCCGGGAATCTGCTCGCGACTCCCGACGCCCAGGGCGTCTCCTGTGTTCCGCCTCCTCCTTCGCGAGCATTACTTTTTCGCAGAAGGAGGAGACAGATTCCCATACCCTCTCGCTCCGTAACATGGCCTGAGCCAGGGCCGGACGTGAGAGGTTGCCATCGCCGATCGCCTTCACGAGGACACGGCGGTGCCCAGCCCAAGCGGGGCAGATCTCCACCGTATGCTCCACCGTGTACTCCGGGCGATCCACACAATGGTGACACCCGGGCGTTTCCTCCCGCCTAATCCTGAACAGGAACCTCCCGAAACAGCCGTGTCCGGTAAGGACCTGCGTCAGGCGGAAGGTGAGGACGCCGTGGCGCCACTCTAGCCACTCCTCAAAGAGGGGCCTTATCGCCGCAATTGTGGCGTGCCCACTCAGTAGCAGCCTGGAGTCTAGATTAGTGCCTCGCATCCTGTTACATGGAACTTAAGTATACTCTTAACTGGCAAAATAAAGTGTACCTACTAAGGTGCACCTCTGTCTAACCCTTGAGAGACAGCCGTCATGTTGTGTTGATGTTTCTATAGTAAGTGCTTAACAGTACCTCGGAAACGTTCCAAACGCTTAAGGTGTACATTCATTATGCGTAGTTGCGTAAAGCTGAAGGAGCAGAATTCCCTGCCGGAGTCTGTGTGTCCTGATAGCTACAACCTAATGGTCTTTATTTTATGAGTGCATAGGTTACTTCTAGGCAAGCGTGCTCCATGGTCGACCACATCTTAGCTTATCATCAGATGAGTTGGTCAACGTGAGAGTACCAATAATAACAAAATGTATGTATTAAAAAAAAAAAAAAAATAAAAAAAAAAAAAATTAAATTAGCTTTTTTTCGTTTTTTTCTCAGCAAATCCTTTCATTTGATAACCATATCATGGCAATGCACAATAAATAACTAGTCCGCCATGTTGGGCCGTCCGCCATGTTGGGCCGTCCGCCATATTGGATTTAACATGACAACACTTAGCTAACCATGCATTGTCATATAAACTAAACGTGTTGCAAAATTTCATCTTAATCGGTGCAGGATAACTTCTTTAAAATTCATTTACAAGATTTGATCCGAACACACTTACATACATACATACATTGCAAGTTAAATAAAAGTTTGTAACATCTCAATCGGTTGAGGATCACTTTCAAAATTCAGTTATAAGATTTACCCCACATAGACTAACAAACTACTATCAAGGCAAGTTAAACAAAATTTAGTAAAAAAGTTTTTTTTTTTATTTCGATGAAACCGTAATATTTTCACACAGAATGCTATTTACTCTTATTATCGCACAAATCGTATTGTTGGCAATCATACGAGATGGCGCGCCGTGTCCCCACGGAACCCTAAAATGTCTACATGGGAAAGCGTTAATTACGTTAAAGTAAATCACGCGAAGACATATTGCTAAGTATTGTGCGGGGCCACGAAACCAGCGTAATGGGAGATAAAAGGAATTCCGTGTTTACATGGCTAACATCTATCACGGAGTCCCAGCGCTAAGAAAGAAAATTTGGTTCATATAAACCTCACTAGATTTGTTATTGAATTGTATGTAAAATTATCATTTTCTGGAATTGAACATAAAAATTGTATGTTCTTGTTTAATCAACTCTCCTAAGCACAAAATTATGGAATATTGGGCTCTTAATTCAAATTTCAAAGATTAATTCAATGAATCATTTAAAATTGATGCCAATAGATGGCGCGGTTTTAAATTTCTGAGGCATTCCACTCGATTGTTTAAATTTGTATTGTAACACATTTTAGTGCAATGAAACTGTACAAACGTGCAAAACAATACTATAAAACGGGTGTACCCCATTGTTGCGAAGTTCATTATCGCGATGTACGCTGCCGCGAAAATTCACTACTGCGATGTACGTTACTGCGAAAGTTTATCATTGCGAAGTATGCTGCCGCGAAAGTTCACTACCGCGATGTACGTTACTGCGAAAGTTTACTATCGCGACGTACGTTGTGACGAAAGTTCTTTACTGCGATGTACGTTACTGCGAAAGTTTACCATTGCGAAGTACGCTGTCACGAAAGTTCTTTACTGCGATGTACGTTACTGCGAAAGTTTACCATTGCGACGTACGCTGTCGCGAAACATGCAATTGCGATATAGGTCATCTAGGAGGGTTGCTGATAGTGGTGATAGTGGAAATATTATATTGTTGGACATGACTAACAAATGAGCAAAAATTGTAAGCATATTTAATCGGAATGACGTGAAGCGAGGTAAAGCGAAGCTCAAAACCGGTTTCGATAGAGGACTACTGTGGAAGGCCTCTGCCCCAGCCATAGGAACTTAATTAAGTCAATATGAATTAGTTCTGAATTAGTCTTGGTTCGGCATATTGATATAAATTTATTAAATAGCATATTATTTCCTTGAATTCGTAGGCTCGTAAAAGTAGTGTTTTGCTGATTTAAAAAAAAATACTGTATGAGGTTTGTTTAAAATTTTATCTTGAGGTTTTTCGTTAGATGTCAATCAAACAGATGTTTGTCAAATGAAAAACAAATGTTCGTCGCATCCAATGCAAGATAATTCATGTAAAAATGGATACGGCTTGTGAAGTCTCGCAAAAATAAAGATCAGTTACTTCAGGATGGGTTCCTATATTCATTAAATAAACAGAATGGCAATACGTTCTATTGGTGTTGCACCAGAAAAGCAGAGTTGAAGTGTGGTGCGACTGTGTCTACCAAACAGGTTGGTGAGAAACATTTTATACAAAAATCAAATAGTATTGAACATCTTCATGAACCCGATCAAGATACTTCCAGAGATTTGATTCTAAGAACTTCTTTAAAAAGGCAAGCAAGTGAAAGCTTTGATAGACCAGGCCAAATAATACAGAAATGCATCCAGAATGTGCCTAGTACTGCCGCACCTCACATGCTGTCAAAGGAATCTATGCGTTCAATAATTCAAAAAAAAGTTAAAAAAAAGTCGTTTAAAAAAAATTCTTTTTCTTTTTAAATACGAGGCTTTTGGCTAATTTGTACCTATAGTGAATGCCACCCTTTATTTTGTATTGTGCGTTTAGTTTGTGCAGAATAAACAATTTTTCTTTCTTTCTTTCTTTTTCTTTCATCGCGAAAGAAACCGAAACATGCCCAAATTACCTAAAACTTTAGAAAATTTCACGGTGCCAGAAAAATATACAAAAATAAATGGTGAAACATTTTTGATTGGCCATTATACTGATGAAAAGGAAACGATCATAGTTTTCAGCACAAATCGAAATTTACGTTCTTTGAACTTATCATTTTATTGGATTATAGACGGCACTTTTCGGTGTTGCCCCGAATTGTACTACCAACTTGTTTCAATTCATGGGTGCGTTGGTGAGTCTGAAGACACAAATCAAATATTGCCTCTAGTTTATGGCTTGTTAACGAGGAAAACTGAACGATCTTACATAATTTTTTTAGAGATTGTGAAAAGATATACACTTAGTGAACTACATATTGAACTTAGTCCAAATTTCATCATTAGCGACTTTGAATTGGCAATTATAAGGGCATGCGACAACGTTTTTCCAAATTCTCAGCACAAGTGTTGTTTCTTTCACTTAACACAAAATTTGTGGAGAAGTATTCAAAAAGCCGGGTTGGCGAAACTTTATATTAACAACAGTGACTTTGCACATAAAATGCGCCACTTAGCGGCTCTTGCATATTTAGATCCAGCGGAAATACCAGGTGCCTTTGAGATTATTCGGGACAACTTCCTGAAGAAGCTGGTCAAGTAGCGGACTGGTTTTTCAAATATTATATTAACGGAACCTACCAACGAGTGTCACATCACAATCTGAAACCGAAATTGAAAAGAAGTCCCCCTAGATATCCTCCTAACATTTGGTCCGTCTTGAGCAGTATAAATTCAAATATACCTACCACTCAGAATGCAATAGAAAGTTGGCACAACAAATGGAACAATCTCTTGAACCGAAAAAAAACGAAACATATTTAAAACATTTGAAGAATTATTTATGGAGCAAAATAACACTTATTACGACGTTGAAAGAGTAAGAGCTGTAATAAAAAAGCGAAAACGAAGCACAACAAATTATATAAATAAACTCAAAAGTCACATGTCACGAAATAATGACATGGATATTGAAGAATACATGGGTGGACTTGCGTAACTATGTTACATAAAAAAACATAATTAGCATTGATGAAGGTTATAGGTGTTATTTATGTTGGTAGATTAAGTATCTAGTGTGTGATATCCTTAGATAGACACCTATATGAATTTTGTTTTTGTTGATTTTTAGACTGCAACCTATCTTGGAATGTTCACATTGCTGAAGTAAGCAGGAGGGTGTTTTACTCGTTTCGATCTCTGAAGCGTCTCCAGAAGTTCTGCCCATTCTCAACAAACCTTTAGTTGAAAAAGGCAGCTCTTGCTCAGTCTCTTCTTATTCCTCTTCTTGACTACGCTGATGTCTGCATCCTTGATGCGACTGAGGAACTTCATGATAAGCTCAAGCGTTTGCAAAATGTATGCATCGCTTCATTGCACATTTTATTTGCTGTCAGATAACCCAATTATTGGTTAAGCCTTAGTAAATATGTTGTCCTTTTGTATTTGTATGTTTTTTTGTGAACAATGAATAATATGAATATTAATAAGTTGACTTAGATAAATAGGTTGTTGTTGTTTATTTTATTATTATTATTATGTTTTGGTTCAATTATAATTAAATATGCTTACAATTTTTTTTTTATTAGTCATGTCCAACAATATAATATTTCCACTATCACCACTATCAGCAACCCTCCTAGATGACCTGTATTGCAATTGCATGTTTCGCGACAGCGTACGTCGCAATGGTAAACTTTCGCAGTAACGTACATCGCAGTAAAGAACTTTCGTGACAGCGTACTTCGCAATGGTAAACTTTCGCAGTAACGTACATCGCAGTAAAGAACTTTCGTCACAACGTACGTCGCGATAGTAAACTTTCGCAGTAACGTACATCGCGGTAGTGAACTTTCGCGGCAGCATACTTCGCAATGATAAACTTTCGCAGTAACGTACATCGCAGTAGTGAACTTTCGCGGCAGCGTACATGGCGATAATGAACTTCGCAACAATGGGGTACACCCCTATAAAACAAATCGTCACTGTATTTAAAGAAAAAAATATTCACGAACCGAGTAAAGCCTTTTACTTGCAACAAGTGTGACAACAGTGTCGCTGCGCTTGAATGATGCTGGAGCCGTTTTGCTTGGACCTTAAATGAAGTAAGTATGGAAGAAGAACACATGTTACGCTGACTCAAAATAAATAAGTATAAGAGTAAGGTAATAATGATGACATATCTTAAAGCAACATGTAAAAAGCATTAACCAAGCATAATACATGAAGAAAATCTGGCCCAATCGCTGTTTCCAAGGCCATACCCTCAGGGAATTCGCAGCCGGGCGCGGAGCGTGCGGATCCCTGATTTATGTGGAACCCATATAAATGCAATCTGCTTAATTGCCGCCTGCTATGCTCGATAAGCTACGCTATGCTATGCTATGCTACGCTGTTACTATACTGATAGTTTTCGTTCTTTTTTGAATCGCTGCATGTCTGAAGAGGTAGTTTTAATTTCGCATTTATTCTGGTTTGGCATTCATTGGTTGAATCACTGATATGATATTTTTTTTGATTTCGGAAATAGCTAATGACGTGCATATTTTCTCTAAAAAAGTGGTAATCAATGTATATTCACTGTCGTTAACGTCGTGATTTTCAAAACTACAAAATTTGTGATATGAAATTAGATCACATTTTTGGTTAACAATATGGGTATCAAATAAAAGCTACTAAATAGACCATACCAAAATTATATAAAATGGTAACACTTTTATGTTACTACTTTGACACAAATTCAAGGTAAGCATAACTTTGATAGCAAAATAAATAATCTTTTACCACTTAACTTAAAGTATCATCACATTTTTAAATATTCATTAAATTTGTTTGGAAGAACATACATTTTGCTCGTGCCTTTTTGCGTTACGACGTGACAGCTATTTGCAGATGCGCAGTAGACATGCCCGAGGAACTATTAGTTAATTTGTAGATATGCTGAGCGCGCTTGAATAAGTCCGCAACTTTATTAATTTCTTGCTTGGTTCAGATATGTTTTTTATTTCCTCGCACAATGCATAGCAAAATGCTGTATGATACACGTACGTAAGATGATTTTCGACTTGCATCGATTTATTCACTCACTCGCTTGACATGATACTCATCGGGAATCACCTACCTTCCGCACTTGTAGCATAAACAACTATTTCCGTGTTATAAGTTTGACGTGTGTATCGGTATATCTGTGTATCTTTATATTTGTTTGTGAAAGATCTTGTTTACTGGACTTCCAATAACACAAACTGACATTTTTAAACTCATGACGGTTGCAGCCATACATGCAAAACCAAACAGCCAGCCTTCCCCCATAATTTTAAACCCCACACAAACAGATACCTCCATCTAAAATGTCAAAAACACACATAAATTCTTAAGCAGTGAGCAACATTACAGTATACAAATATTTTTAGCATTTCAATCAGCCGCCCCTGCTTATGTCAAAACAAAACGTTTTTTTTTTCTGCTCACTCGCAAACCATCTCGCGTGCCCTCAGGTTTTACTTCAAGTACAAATTAAAAATGTTTGGTGGGGACTATTCTGATATACCTAACTGTACTTTAAGGAACACATTGAATTGATATAAGCGCTTCTCATAACAAAACATCACGACTGTGTTCCGCGAAGTGTTAGGCAGAAATGTATATCCTATAGTACACCCAAATTTTGCCAGTATGTTTTAGTCCCATGTAATATGGGCGAGCCTATTGCCGGGTAGACCGGGTACAAGTCGTGACTCCAAGCTGTTACTGAGAAACCCTAGACCGGCTCCTCCTCCACATTTATTATGTGCACAGCTAAAGTTTGGCACTCTCTGCCAGCATTTTCCTAAAACCTATGACTCGTCAGCCTTCAAAACAAGAGAGAACATTGGAAGGAGTCTTCTTCTGGGCTTAATCGCTCCATCGTAGATCTTATTTATCAGGAATAAAAAAGGGCGATTGCTGACAAGCTTTGTTATTAATTGTGGCCTAGAATGTAGGGTCTTGCACAGTAATAATAATATAGTTTGTACATTCAGTGTATAAAGGTTATAATGAAGGGTCTGCACAGTAATATAGTTTGTATATCAATACTATAATATTAATGTATTAATTAATTAATGATACATCTATACTAATATTATAAAGAGGAACGATTTTTTTGTTTGTTTGTTTGTACCGAATAGGCTCCGAAACTACTGTACCGATAAAAAAAAATCTTTCACCAATAGAAAGCTGCATTTTTCCTGAGTGACATAGACTATTTTTTAACTCAAAAAAACGGGTCCTGTGGAACCCCACAGGACCCGTTTTCCCCAGGACCCGTTTCGCTCCCGTGGACAACCGTCCACGGGAGCGAAGCCGCGGGCAACAGCTAGTTCAGTGTATAAAGGGTGAACCCAAGTTCAAAGCTCTTCTATTCAGTGTCCTTATACATACTAGAACATTATGTGTTCAATGTAAATTGGCTTCAAAAATATGCTCATTTTTTAAACCTTTTTATAGCAACAAGCGCACAAATTTAGTTAATGCCTCTTTAGAGTGTAGATCGACTCCTCCCCTTTTTAACAAAACATTATTATTTACAGCTGCAAGTGTGTTAAGACAATAAAAACAAATACATTCCAGTTAAAAAGCGCAAACGAATAAGTTATACCCTTCAACAAATGCCAAAAAAAACAATCCACATTTTCGTAACTGAACAAAAAGAAATGCAAACACAAAAAAACTCAATCGACATCAATTTCGAACACATTATAAGTTTCAGGTAAATATATCGAGTGCTCTAGTAATAGACCCCTGCGTCCCCGTGTAACTTACACCCTACGTTAATGAACGAGAGATTCTTTTTCGATTTTCATCAAAAACAAAAGGGGAAAATTTTGGCAGACGGCAGGTATTCACGCGGAGCAATATATGTTGCTTATGTCGAGTGTTTTTATGATATTATGTTTGCATTTGTGTGTGATGAGAAAATAGTGGCGTACAAACATTATTCTTTAGCGACGTGGTCTGTGGGATGCAGTGACTTTAATGTCATACAAAGCGATAATAATAGGTGAAGGTATGAAGACTGCCAGGCTAAAATGAGGTTGGACGGGTCGCGTCAGCCGTATGCACTGTGGCCGTTGGGCAAAAATTTCCACAATGGGTGTCTGGAAAGAGACGGCGATGGAGGCTGGGCCAAAAAAGTGTCGTCGAGTCGAGTCCTGGAGCAGGCACAAGGTGGCGCGGGTAAATAATTCTAGAACGGATTGGCAGAAGCCTTTCCCAGTAGTGGGACAGTATAAACTAAAACTAAAAATATGTACTTTCTTAGTCTGAAAACGACCCGGTAACGAAAATTTTAGCACGTATTGTTTCTTGCCAGGTCACCCGCTAAGTTCGAAGCTAAGCAAGCAGCCTCTTAGTGCATTTCGTTCAAACTTAAGAAGTTTTATCGCCATGGACATAAAGTGAAGCATAAACTTGCACGGTCAACATAAACTAATATAATGTCATCATCGAAACCTTAAGCGCGAATAAAAATCTCTCAAATCCTGTTAAAGTCACAATTTTTACTATCAGATTGAGTAACTGCATTACCAGCACTTTTATACCCTTGTATGTAATGCCGTAAAAAACTGAAATAATTAAAAAACCATTGTTACTCGCGTAGATCTACGTTTCGGAATACAAGGAGTTAAGTATACAAATTAAACCAGTTAGCATTATTATTTTTGACACAGTTGAATTTAACAACTCACGATTCCTGATTTGTACTCCTCATAGTACGTAAGAGATTTAAAAATCTGTGAACTATTTGAATTGCCAGTACAAAAATATTTTACATGTGACCTCTATACTTTTTCTTTTCTTTTCTTTTTGTTTAAAAAAAAAAACTTTGCCCCACGCTAGGAATTTCTCCTGTATCGTGGGTGCGTTTACAAACATAAACTCACATACACAAACACCCAGAGCCGGAACAACTATTTGTAGATCATACAAATAATTGTTCCGTGCGGGAATCGAACCCGCGACACGCAGCGCAGCAGTCAATCGCTTAACCACTGCGCCAACCGTGCGCCCAAATAAAATACTTCATAAAAGATAGCTTGATCTCTGCGATATTATGTCAAACTGACGTATACGTTGTTGTTACGTTATTGTTAGCCTCTCTTTTTTTCTGTTCCGTGGTTTGCCTGTCAAGCGCTATTGTTACTGTATTGATACTGACAGCTGTCGCAGAGATCAAGCTATCTTTTGAAGTGACTTCTTGAATGACGTTAAACAAATGAAAATGTCAAATGACATCCGTCATTCTTTTTAAAATAGCGTCGGAAGGTGTACCCACGAGCGTGCGTACGTCCATTATGAGAACCTACAGTTTTGGCAAAAAGAAATTACGATATACAAAAATATTCTAACAGTGAAAGGTAATCGAAAAAAAATTAACACAGCCAGAACAACATTGCCTAAGAATCTCTGTAAAATCGGCATGTCAATGTGTGCATGCAAAATGGCTCTTTCTTCATATTGGCCTCTGTCTGCGGCGTGTCGCCGCTTACATACTTTGAGGTTGCAGTATAAGATTGTAGAAACAGAAAAAGGCACACCAAAAAATATTTTACAAATGAGAGAATACAAAATCAACTTGGGTACCAAACCCATCGATGACAATGATGAAGAATGTGACTATGACGATGAAGGTGAAGTTGAATAAGAAGAGCTTGAACCGAAACATAAAAAAAACGTAAGGCACAAGCCGGTTCCTTCCAAAGAAAACCGCACCAAAAGTGATGCGCATTTGGCAGAATATGGTACAAATAAATGGCGCTGCAGAAAGGATGGTTGTGACAAAAAGAATACCGTGTTTTGAAAAAATGCGATATTATTATGTTGTACTCATCGTAACTGTTTTACAACATTTCATGAAGACTGCAAAATATAGCTTCTATATAACTTTAATGTAAAAATAACTGATTGATCTCTTATGTTCATACAACTGAATTACTGCAAGTTTGTGTATTTAAGTTTAGTTTTTTGGAGAATTTTATTATCTGTAAAATTTTAAAAAAATAATAAAAACTGATAAATGCTAGAAATCTATTACAGATATATGTTGTTTTTTAGGGTTCCGTACCCAAGGGGTAAAGACGGGACCCTATTACGAAGACTCCACGATCCGTCCGCCGTCAGTCTGTCTGTCTGTCTGTCCGTCTGTCACCAGGCTGTATCTCATGAACTGTAATAGTTAGACAGTTGAAATTTTCACAGATGATGTATTTCTGTTGCCGCTATAACAACAAATACTAAAAACAGAATAAAATAAATATTTAAGTAGGGCGGGCTCCTATACAACAAATGTGATTTATTTGCCGTTTTTTAGCGATAATGGTACGGAACCCTTCGTGCGCGAGTCCGACTCGCACTAGGCTGTTTTTTTTAAATTAATCATCATAACATGATACGTACCCTTGTACTTTGTGTAAGACATAGTAAAAACCGGTCCGGTTCACGATATTTTCAATATTTTTTTCGATAATCAATATAGTAGTTTAATTATGCAATACGAGAATTTCAAATAAAAACGCCAAAAAAAACCGGCCAAGTGCTAATCGGACTCGCGCACGAAGGGTTCGTACCATTATCTCAAAAAAAGGCAAAAAAATCACAATTGTTGTATGGGAGCCCCACTTAAATAAGAACAGACAGACAGATAGACAGACAGTGGAGTTTTAGTAATAGGGTCCCGTTTTTACCCTTTGGGTACGGAACCCTAAAAATATGTCTGGTACTCAGAAGGACAGGCTATTGGTTCAAAAATAACTAGATTTGTCGAGGATTACCAACTAATCGTGAATTTTCTTGAAATTACATAAGAAAAGCTGACACATATCTCCATTCTCAACTGCAAACCGATAATAAAGTTATAAAAATGTGACTTACATAACTGTCGACATGTTTAAACTAGTCCAAAAATTTACTATCAAGTGAACTACCATTTTAACTATGAAGACATCTCGTAGGAACTGCGCTGTGGTAGTAAAACTGTGACGTATGAAAAATTCATTAGAAGGACCAATCTTCACAAATAAAAATCGAAGTTGATTGCATGCTTAACTTAAGTCTGATTCATAAAATCCATAGAAATATAAAATACAGGAGAAGTGGCAAGGGGGCGTGTCGGTGTCCGCGCGACGTGGTCTGACTGAGCATGTCGTAGACAAATGGCCGTCACCACGAACTAGTGCGCTTTCGACCGTGATCGTGAAAAGTTATAAGAATGCCGTGTTGTTAAATGGTTTCTTGTAAAAACCGAAGCCTAAATCAAAAGTTAGTATATCATGGAATCACTTACCATATGTAATAACAAGTATTTTATTATATTTGTCTTTAAAATCATGAACTATGTCTATGCCTATGAACTATGCCTCAACTATGTTACTTTTGGTTTCAAATAGCACAGCGACTGTACTATTTTTGCATTAAATACATTGCTTCTTACCTAAGTTTGTCGCTGAGTGACTGAACAAGCAATGTAAAAATCACAAAACGATACTTTACTAAGCGGATGCATCGCGTAGTACGGCCGCTGCTTCTTGCGACGAGTTAGTGCTGTGCTTATGTAGATACACTAACGTAGGCTATCGACAATAACGTCGATTGACGAATGAAATATTGCTTTTATAGTTTATTTTTCAATTTGTCAACCGTTTTAACCCGGTTGGAAGATCTATGTGAAATAATGTTTATTAATTATTTTGATTTTATTTTACAGCGCGGTAGAGAAATGCGTAACTAACATTTTGACAAAAAATGCCACCCCACCAAAGTGTCAAGTGCAGCACAAATACCTCCACTTTACAGGTCATTGACTAAACACCATAGCAGGGTTCAACAATACCTCCTGTTTCAATCCGCTATGACAGCCTAAACCAACGTAACCAGATTTTTGATTGTTTGAATTTTTTGATTTACTTAATAATTTATATTTTTAGGTACATATTGTTTATTTTTATTATAATATTTTCTGGGCATGCTGTTTTTAATGTATTTTATTTACAGGACTACAAAAAAAATGTAATATAGTAAATGGGAGAATCGAAAACTTTCCGATTTAATCAATCACTAGCGTAAATGTAAAATAAATTGCTTTTGCACAGCACAACGATAGCGACCGATGTTTTTGTTTGGGTAAGTTGTACGGTGCATGGTAAATACACGCTGTGTTGATGAGATAAAGTTTATAATTGACTGTGTAGTACGTTCTGATTAAAGAAATGCGGGTGTGTGCGCGACTGCGTATCTATTGCCTTTACTGAACTACATGTGTAGTAGTTGCCGTGTGGTAGGGGCAAACTGGAGACACAGGTTTCCGATATATTTTCGTCTACACGCCATATCTTCTTCTTTAATATATCTATGATAAAATCTAATTTAAAGAGTCATTCAGCTTGCTCACTTGTCATAACATGGCAACAGCTGGCTATAGGAGGAAGGACATATACCTATTAAATATTCCCTTTCACCTTTGTCTTCTTTTCCTTTCTAATGGCAACCATTCCGCTTCTCTCCTTGTCCAGTTTTTGCCGTCCATTTGCAAATCTATATCATCTCAAAATCGTCACAAAATATTTAAAAATGGAATGGGTGGGCAGAAGTTTTGATAATAGATGTTGCTAAGTCTACCACCAAGGGCAATTGCCAGGTAAAAACAGAAAACAGTAAAAAAATTGGCAGGTTGTACTAGTTCTACTGTACCTAAAATTCGGAATTTCATGCTCATAAAGCCAGTAAACTATTTTGTGACTGAATGTCCTTGTTGGCGACCAGCAAGAAACCTTTTTTATATACTGATTTGTTTCCTTTTTATTTTATTCTTTTTTTGTTTTTACAAAGAAAATGTGTTCTGTCAGTTGTGCGAAAAAGAAACGTTATAAAACTTTCTGTGATCAATATAAAACGTGTTTTCATCTACAAGCCCTTCCTCATATTCAACATTGGTGTCAGAAGTAAACGGCTACTTTGGTAATGCCCACCACAAGATTGCAGACGAAGATCGGCATCGTGGAGACTGGTACAGCAGGTATCGTTCCAACAGGTGCTCCTAAAGAGGGCGGTGCCTCCACTGACGGTGCCATCGCGCCGGCCCCGCCCTGCTCTAACCCTTACGATACCTTACCACCCGCCAGCAGGACCTCGTCAAGCATCGTGCCACAGAGCGCACGGTCAGGCCGCTCTAGAAGCACGATAAAAGCACAACTCCTGACCGCCAGAGTAGAGCACGCTCGTCGTCTCGCAAATTCCCAAGCGGAGCGTGAACATGCCCAAGCGGAGCGTGAACATGCCCAAGCGGAACGTGAATATGCCCGAGCGGAGCGTGAAAACGCCGTCGTGGAGTTGGAATTGCAGGCGAAATTAGCCACTATCCAGGCTGATTTTGCAGTTGGACTCGGTTGCTTCGCGCCACAGCACGAACTCATCAGTGTTTAGACAAGTTTCGATCTGTTTTGAGCCCAAAACCCAAATATTCTCTAAATGCACTTCGAGATGCTCGCAATCTTTTAACCCTTTCCGTTCAAGACCTCAACGTTGCAGAGGTCCATTTGTTTCGTAAAGTTCAACGAGATTCCTTCCCCGAGGATTATATGCGCGTTCCAATAGCACGTCCCGCTTCAAGTGATAGTAGGCTTCGGAACCTTTCGCTTTCGCTCGGTGAAGACGGGCTCCTTAGTCTTTCTGAGAGTCACGCCCGATTGTTCTAGACGGCCAACATCCTATTGTCAAGCTTCTGATAAGCTCTTATCACGCCAGGTACGTCCACGGATATAATGAGCTAGTAGTTAATGAACTACGCCAGAGGTTCTATGTTCTTAGCCTCAGACCATACATCAGAAGAATTTCTCAGAGATGCCAGTTTTGCCGCAATCGGAAGGCTAAGCCAAAATCACCACCAGAGGGAGATTTGCCAGAAGCCATGTTGGCACATCACCAGCGCCCTTTCACCCACGTAGACTATTTTGGCCCCCTGAGCGTCTCTGTTGGCAGACGCACTGCCAAAAGATGGATTGCACTTTTTACGTGCATGACGGTGCTAGCCGTTCATTTGGAGATCGTGGAGAGTTTATCGTCCGACTCCGCCCTGATGGCACTCAGACAGTTCATTGCTAGAAGGGGATGCCCAACAAAAATTTACTCTGATAATGGGACCTCATTCGTCAGCGCGGCAAAGATGCTGCCGGAGCTCTTCAATTTCTGCGCAAATAAGAGAATAGATTGGAGATTCATCCCCCCATCTGCACCATTTATGGGGGGCTGTTGGGAACGGTTAGTCCGCTCAGTGAAGAGTGCCATCTCCGTGACCATTAAGAAAGGACGCCTAAGGAGGAGGTATTAAACACCCTGCTCCTGGAAACGGAGTCTCTCATTAATCCAAGGCCCCTGACACACGTCTCAGTGGAAGCTGACGCGGCGTTCGCCCTGACTCCTTTCACCTTCTTAATTGGAAACTCAAGCGGCGAGCCTGAAATTAAAGTCTTCGATGACGCAGGCTTAATCCGACGTGCTAACTGGCGAAAGGCGCAGAGGCTGGCAGACCATTTCTGGCAGCGCTTCGTACGAGAGTACCTGCCCACGCTCACACCTAGAAGACAGTTGCAGGAGGCTCGTCCATTTACCGTGAGCGATCTAGTTTTCATTGCGGACGGCACGCTGCCCAGGAACCAGTGGCCTCGAGGGCGAATCGCGGCAGTGCACTCGGGGAAGGACGGAGTAGTAAGAGTGGTAGACGTCGCAATGAAAGGGGGCGTGCTGCGTAGAGCCACTCGCAAAGTGGTGTTGCTGCTTGCCGGTCAGTAAATTGGTGCTTACACCGTTCGGGGCCATGTTGGCGAACAAACCTTTTTTATATACTGATTTGTTTCCTTTGTATTTTATTCTTTTTTTGTTTTTACAAAGAAAATGTGTTCTGTCAGTTGTGCGAAAAAGAAACGTTATAAAACTTTCTGTGATCAATAAAAAACGTGTTTTCATCTACAAGCCCTTCCTCATATTCAACAGTCCTAATTGGTAACGGACAGGTACCTAATACCTACTTTTTTAGATAAATGGACATAATTATACTTTACGCACAAAAAAAGTGAGCAGTGGTGGCCCAGTGGTCATGGCCCCGACTTACACGTGGGTTCGAACCCAGGCAGGCGCTTTACTTTGTGTAGATTATTTCATCACCACTGCTCTCAAACCAGTGATGGCTTTGTGACATCCACCAATAATCATATATTCATATTTATTTATTTGCTCAAACATGTGTACACGTACAAGAATACAATAACATGCATGTAGGATAATATAAAGAGAAAAACACAGGTTCAGACATGTTTGACACGAATTGTGGTGTGCCGCACAGGACCCGCGTGGTGGATTAAGGCCCAATCCTTTTCGCACAGAGAGGAGGCCCGTATCCCAGCAGTGGAAACATTAAAAGGCTGATGATGATGATAACAAAAAAATACTGATTAACATTTTACTGGGCGTCCTGTGCTCTTTTGGCATATCTCCTTCGGTAATTGACTGGTTTCATAGTTACCTGTTTGGCCGCCGGCAGTATTTGCATTGAGGAATCTTTCTCTTCTTGGTGTCACACCTGTGCCGGTGTGCCGCAGGGTGGCGTTTTATCTCCTCTACTTTTCGCACTATTTATTAATGCTATCACTCAACGTCTATCTTCTTTCTACCACCTTTATGCTGATGATCTCCAAATTTATACTCAAGCCCCTCTCGGCGAGTTATCATACGCTATTGAGACTATTAATACGGACCTGGCTCGAATTGGTGACTGAGTTTGGGCATATCTCCACTGAGTTTGGGCTGAAAATCAATCCGACGAAAACTCAAGTGGCTGTTGTGGGAAGTTCCCGAACGGTCTCTAGGATTAATTGGGCGACACTTCCCCAGGTTTCTTTCAACAACACCATTGTTCCTATAGCTCACACTGTGAAGAACCTGGGGATTTATATCGATAGCACCCTTTCCTGGACCAAACAATTGCAGGAGGTCAGTCGTAAACTGTTTGCGTCTGCGGGCTCCCTGAGACGCCTTCGTAACTTTCTTCCTATCACCACTAAAATTGCGATAGCACAATCTCTTCTTCTCCCTATCCTGGACTATGCTGATGCCAGCTATCTCGATCTCACCCAAGACCAATTGGACAAGCTTGAGCGACTTCAAAATCTCTGTATCAGGTTCATATTTGGCTTGCGCAAGTATGACCATGTTTCTGAATTCCGAACCAAGCTCAAATGGCTTCCTATTCGCCTTCGCCGGAATACCCACATACTTTCATTGCTATATAATGTGCTCTTTAATCCTTCTAGTCCTTTTTATCTTAAAGAACGCTTTCAGTTCCTCTGTGACACACATTCTCGGTCCTTGAGATCATCGGAAAACCTAAAATTAAGCATTCGTATGCATTCCACATCGTTCTTCGACAAATCTTTCACGGTTCAAGCAGCTCGTTTGTGGAATGCATTACCTATTGAGGTAAGACGTGCGCAAACATTACCTACGTTTAAAAAAATGGTGAAGGAGCATTTCCTTTCTCTGTAACTATTCTTCTCCTTTCTCTGCTCTATATTTGATATTTATTAGTATATTATTTTATTTGTATGTATGTATTTTATGTAATATCTAAGTAATATTATTTAAGATAGTTTTTTGTACACTGACAGCCCTATGTCTATCTCCTCTCGTTCAGTCCATCCAAAGGTTGTCTGGAAGAGATTGCCCTGTGCGATAAGACCGCCCATTGTACACTTATCTTTAAAAATGTTTTTTGTCCTGTAATTATTTAAGTGGTGTACAATAAAGTATATAATAAATAATAATAAATAAATAAAGCTTATATATATACTTATATATAATACTTCTTGCATGTATACACGTGTTTTAGCAAATAAATATATCTTTATCTTTAATACTCTTTAAAGTTTATAATTAACACGCAACCCATTATTACCCATTTATTTCAGGTGTTTGTCGACAAAGACATAACTATTTAATACGTAGATCTTCTGTCCCCATCTAGCGAGTGGTCAAACTCTATAAATGTGATAATAACAAATGAAAAGTCACAGAATGTAATGACATAGAAGAAGCTAGTGTCATTGTACGGCTACGGGCTCCCGGACTATCGATTTCACATTTTTTTCTATCTTTATAAGCTTTGAGGTATTTTTGGATTGCGGGCTTTGTTATGTAGCAATGTTACTGCAACGAACGGACGAATGTTTCAAGGACTTTTTGACCCCGCGAGTTAGTTTTCTGGGTTCAAATCAGGAAAACATGCACCTGAATTAAACATTAGAATTTAGCGCTGGATTACTAAAGACGTCTATGTGTATCACACACACACATCATCAGCCAGTCTTGTATATTTACTGTTAATGTACGTCTGAAATAGCCAAGTCAGAGGCCTGTGGGGTTCCCAGAGGCGGCTTAATTAACTCTGACACCAGAGGTGGCCACATCCTCACACGAAAAAGAAAGAAGACATCATAACTTGATCTATTGGGCGATAAAGCTTACTATACAGTCAATGAGTACCTGGAAGACAAATTGTAATCTTATGACATTTTATTAATTAATTTTGAGTGTATTATTATTTCTTACCAATTATTAATTAAAAATTATAATTAGAATATTTGTACGCCGTTGATGGCAAGACATAGCGTTCATTTTATTAACATTGTCAACTGTACATTTTATTTACCTATGTTCTACAAATAAAAATATTTGAATTTGAATCATCAGCCTATTAATGTGCCCACTGCTGGGACACAGGCCTCCTCTCTGTGAGAGGGGATGGGCCGTAATCCACCACGCAGGCCCAGTGCGTGTTGGTGGATGTCACATGTCTTCGAATTTTTGGCCATGTATGTGTATGAGAATTGTTTAATGTGGTTTTCTGTTTATTCCCCCTCTACACACGATGTCTACATATCTTTTTTTCTACTCTCCTTTCGCAGGTATGCTGGAAGAGATTTCTATAGAAATAAGCATCACCTTTTGTACATATTTTTCTGTTTCTTCTTTTTGTCTGTTTAATATGTGTGTGTAAATTAATTGTTAAATAAATATGTAGGCACTTCTAATGATTTCGTTCTGACGAGTGCCATGGTTTCAAATGACTTTGACAGATGATGTCAACTTGACGTAACACTAGGCACTAGTTTTTGGCGCGAAGAGAGGAGAGAGTTCAAGGACGGAGTAAGAAAATGGCGGGTTGGATTGAGTTATTAATTTGTGATAAAACTTATGGCGAAATACAGCGATACTGACTGATTGTTCGTGTAGATAAAACTACGTGCTTAGTGGAATGTCGTATACCTACGTTATTCGTCAATACATAACGTGACCAGTTACATTGTGACCCTACATACAAGCAAAGAATTTGGTTTGTCTAAGTCGTATTAGCCCGAAAAGAACCCATGCAATAATGGCTTTTCTGACAATTACACAGTCTTGCCTACAAATATATAAAATACCTAAATAAAAACTATAATTGTTTCAATCTTAGAAGTCCGTTGACGTTTCTCATTTTACATGCCACGATAACTTTCTACGTAAGTAATTGAACAATCAAATTTAAACCCATACACTACAAAAACGAGTATCATTCGTAAGCATCAAGTTTAATTGTTAATAAGTATTTTATAGCTGTCAAATCCGACTTCTTAGATTGTCATGACTATATTACCCTCTTATTTATAAAAATATTTGGTGAATGATTAGCATATGTTTAATTAAAATTTTCTATTGAAGAATATGTAGACGAACGGAACCGGTCAATGTAGCAACGCTTGGGGTGGCCTATGTCCAGCAGTGGACGTCTTTCGGCTGATATGATGATGATTGAATAATCTAATAATTGGATGCTAATCATCTCAGTGATTTTTATAAATAAGGCCATTAATTTTTATTGAGAGGTTTATGCGAAAACACATAGGTAAAATTCTAATATTGTAAAATATCTTAAATAAAAGCTAAGAAACCGGTTTCAGAATTGAGAATTTACCGTTAAGACCGTGTCAAAATCTGTCAAAACGTTTCCAGCCGAGAGTTTGATATTTTCTCAACTGTAAATACATTCAGTCATCGCAGAATTAAAAAATATCTTGAGTTTTATTTAATTTGATGAAATACCTTTCTGGCATACATTCATTGGGTAAAAAATCTGAGCATTTTTTCCTATAATAGGGTTGTAAACAACATACATGTGTCTCTGTAAAAGAATACCGTTCTCTATTTGATACACGTGGAAAACCCTCGTGCTATTTACTGCTTACACGATAGATACATTTTACTTGTAAAATATAGCACAGATTGAAGCTTAATGTATTTAAATCAGGAAATGTATTAAGTATGCACGTGGTGTACCTAAAGGTAAGCGCACACTTGTAATACACGGTCCTTTGTTTTGCATTGAATTAGGTATTTTAAAATGTAATTTAATTAAAGATCTGTATTGGCTGGACTTTCGGATAAAATTTCCTTTATGGGCCGCTGATTTGGAAGTCCATTTTTTTTTTATAGATAGTACTCATAAATAGAAAGCTTTTTCCAAAGTTTCTTAACTCGGAGCATCACGGTTTTCGAGAAAAAAATGTTTAAAATTCCCATACATATTTTGTTTTGTGCAAATTTTAAGGTTAGATAAATTGTCATGGTAAACGTCAAAGTTCGCATTTCACGTTCCGTTGACGTAGAGTAGTATTTTATTAAATTTGAAGTCATATTTTTTATTTAAATATAATTTTATTTTCACTTACTCACATATTTTATTTGGTGTGTAATTAATGTGCACAATAACCATGGTGCATTATGCAATTACATTGACTTTTTTACACAAAAAATACCGAATTTTGTTTACACTGTGGAACGGAACGTGAAGCAACGCCACGCTTCTTTGTTTGTGTTAACTCATAACTGTCAGTGTTAGTCATCGTGTTTTATTTACTATGTGAATATCCGAAATACCCAAAACCGAATCAGAGCACCCACTTTCCATGTGGACTTTATGAATTAGTCCAAGAGCGAGCGAAGCGAGCTCGGGAACTTAGGGCACCCCGACACGGACAGGTTAGGTTCGAAGAGATGACGGCAGCTGAAGTGAGCGAGCAAAGCGAGCGAACTCAGCTCCCGTCATCTTCTTCGTGTTAGGTTACTTTAGACCCTTTAGACAGAAATAGGAGCCCCGCGTAGCGGGGCTCCGTCGACATTGTTGTTAAATAGTAATTGTAAAAACTTTAACCATGGATATCTCCATAACCATGGGGCTCCGAGTGGTGGGGATGGTACAGGAGGGTAGCCCCCCTACCCCCCCACATCCCTACCCCCCTTCCCGCCCCAAAAATCAATGGAAATTGATGAAATTTTTATTCTAACCTCAAAACTTTAACCATGGATATCTCCATAACCATGGGGCTCCGAGTTGTGGGGATGGTACAGGGGGCGTTTCCACCCCCTCCCCCCCCTCTCCCCCCCTCCCGCGCCTTAAATCAGCGGCCCATAATGGAAATTTTAGCCGGACTTTCGTCTAAAGTGCCTGATTAAATCTATTTTATTTCATCCGAAAAAACTGGCATTAAAGCTTGAAATATTTTGTAAACTTATTGAGTTTATGGTGCTATGTTACCAATACTATATATAAAGAATACAGGCATAAAAAGGCAGGGAAAAACTCATTCGGCATCATCTCATAACTTCGAAAAATTATCATACAGATGTTTAAAAATTGGGTTGCCATGCTATCATTGTTTAGTTGTAACATTACAATCCAGTGTACTTCAACCTTAACCTCCCTCCGCAACCAGGATATCATAAAACCCAGTAGTTTACAATACACCTGTCAGCATTGTGTCCTGACATGCCAACCGACCATAATCGTTTACAACGATCTACGACACCGATATCTCATAATTATGTCGGTAACCGATTATAATATCGGTACTGATACGGCTTACTTTTCGATGTAATTAAACCGGTATCTAGGGTAATCGATTTATCGAGTTTCGGCTGAATCTGAGTAGCTCGTGGTTAGATAATGACACCCGGGCGAGTTGATCTTCATTGTTTAGCAAAACTTTTATACACCCAGATGCCTTAGTGCCTCGGAAAGTACGCTTAGCCCGATCCTAATTACCGTTGTAGATCTTTGATAGTCGCTAGTCGTTACGGATAGTTTGAAGCCAGAAAATCGACACTACGGGGTATCGTTATACCTATAAGTCAAGGGTAGCGAAATTGCAGATGAACTGGCAAGAGAGGGCTCAGCAAATGATTTTGTGGGTCCAGAACCATGTGTAGGCATTTCGATGTGTCTCGTAAAAGCCCCTGAATGTGGCTTTTGTAGTTTGCAGATCACAGACAACAAACACATTGGCTGTCTATTACTGGTCTGGAACACTCCAAGAAATAAATGCCTGGGCTCTACGTTCGAAGCACGGGAATGCATTTGGAATATGAGCAGAGGGCAAATCCGCTACCTACTTGGGGCTTTTATGACCTACTTTAGAACCAACGACATGCTCATGAAGATGGGCCTAACCGCGACACCCATGTGCAGGTTATGTGGGGCACATACGGAACGCATCGAGTACTTTTTGTGCACATGCGATGCACTGGCTGGTAAGCGAATGAGTCTCCTAGGGGTTGGATATCCAAGAACAGAAGACTATAGGCTCATATCTCCTAGTCTCGTTGAAAAATGCATGAAGTTTTCAACGAGATTGTGGAGGAGTAGTTATTGTAGAGGACCACAAAAGATCCCAATAGGTCGAAGAGTCCGAGTTATTTCTTGGCCCCTCCACAATATTAGATGAGATACCTATAATTTTCTGGGTTCCGGAAGTCAGATAAGCAGTTGATCCATGTAAAAAATTGGTACTCAGCTGCATCTGGTTAGACTTGAAGTCAATCTGTGCCTTCGTAATATTTTATTATTTGCAGGAGTTGTCCTCTTTCTTGTGAGGTTTCATACTTGATACAGCTGGTGACAGACGGACAGACAGACAGACAGACAGACAGACGGATCGCGGAGTCTTAGTAATAGGGTCCTTTGGGTAAAAACGAGCCCTATTACTAAGAAATAAAGTAATCTTAACTTTATGAGATAAAATTGTATGTTAGTAAAATGTAATCTCTGGACTTACTGGTGAAAAGCCATTCGCTGATAGTAATGTACACTACCTACTTCCGCTGGCATATGCATGCTACTTTTTTAATTTCAATTCTGAATTCTGATTAATTCTTCATTAGCATATTTAAAATTGTAATTTTTTATTAAGTTTAGTATCCAATAAATTAAAGCGTAGATTGAAATGTAAGTCTTAGCTGTAGGAGGAAGGCGCCGGTTTCTGTAACATTGCTAATACTAGTAAAGACATCGTTGTTCAGTCTATCTTTAAATAACAAACAAAAAACTTTGTGTTTCAGTGCTTTTGATTAGGATAGACAAATTGTACCCATTTTTGTTTTTTTTTTTTAATTTAATAATAAGATCGGTTTTTACTGGAGCGATACCGCGGCAAAAAGCTAGTATATTACAGTTATAACCTGTATCAAAAGTATTTTTAATGTTGTGTATCTGCAAAGCTGGGACTATTATCCTTGTGGCGAGTCCTTGGCCTGGCCGCAGAGGACCCAAGGCTGCATGATACGACGTTCGTAATCCAACGCGATGCATTCGCTTGCTCATTTCATAGAGTTGGTGGACAAAGAGTAGAGACACAACCGTTCGGACAGTTTTGGAATATTAGATAGATAGATAAATAATTTTTCTCAAACATGCTTAGAAATATGAGCATTATTTTGACCACCTTATTCGAGATAAATCGCAATTGCTGTACTGGCCATATACATGCGAGCAGCGGCCGGCAAAAGTTCTATGAAAATCCATATCTGTCGTGTTTAGCGGCCAAATAAATTACATAGTAAACTCATATCTGTCGTGTAATTAAAATTGAACGATCTTTTACTCCGAAACATGACAACCAAGGAGGTAAATTATCACAGGTTTTATTTAAATTTCGAACTGGCTTGAAAATAAAAAGCTGTTTATAGAAAAAAAAAAAACTGTAAAACGGGAATAATTATTGTTGTTCGTCATTGATTTCGAAAAGTAATTGTATTTGACAAAATAAGTTCTAGGTGCTATTTAGTTTTAATTGCCGCGCATTATTTGAAAAAAGCACTATACAAGCCTTGGCCACAACTAGGCATTGATGGACTTACGTATGTGTGCCTCGGCTTCGCCTCGGCCCATATTTACACGTTCGTCCATCAATGCCTCTTTTGCTGGCCGCTGCAGTAATGTACTATATTCAGTGCACACAAAAGACACAGCACAACACACAAAAAAACAATTAAATTATTTTAAGTTCTTAAGTTGACATGGTCACAATCATTAAAATTAATATTTGTTTCGGGATATTTACCATGTATATTTAGATTTTTGCTGAGACTTTAGTTCTCGTGGTCATGGTGCTTGTAACGGTGGCGAAATTTCGAGCTCTCAGCAAACAGACATGGTAAATAGCCCGAAACAAATATTAATTATAATTATTTTAATATATATGTGGGTATTTAGAAAAAAAAAGGATAATGCCTATATTTATCCTAATTGTGTAAATCAAAGGAGTATGTAAGGATGTTAATAGGGGTTGTTGAGTAGTTTCTTTCTGCCTACCCCCATTAGAAAAGGCCGTGCGTTCATGAATGTGTATGTATTTTTCTTTTTGATTTATTTGGTTTTGGCGTCAGCGTCAGTTTTTTCATTTTTGGCATTGCGATATTTATGGCTTTTATACATTATGCACTTTTAGGGGTTTTAATATATTGTATATTAATAAATAAATAAATTATTAGTTTTGGTATAAGGTGCTGTATTGTTGGACTCAAAGATTTTTACGAACATTAAACATTTGTTTTAACTTTGGGCAACCTTCAAAAGGCTCCTGGACTTTGGAGAAAACACCAGGCAGTGTGGGCTTTTTACCTCACTAAAAGCAACCCGTTAAACACCATCAGCACTTAGAACCCCGTGACCTCACAAAAGACCCCCGCGAAGCCTCATCTGTGCAACGCCTTGTTAGGGCACATCCCTGGGGAGACTAAAAAATTTGATGAACACATCAGCAAAACTCATGAACACTGAACTCATGAACTTTCTACCTGCTTTCAGTTTTATTCCAAGGACCGATTCTGTGCTGAATACCTTTTAGCAAAATAGTATATGCACAACAAATAAATACAGCAAGGACACCTACAATTTAGGCTTTAATAGAAAATTAAAATGCAATAAAGAAAAAAAAGGAAGAACGAAAAAAAATAACTCCATCGAAACAAAACTATAGCATTTTTTTAAAGTTTCACTATCCAATTTAAACCTAGATTCTATTGGGGAAGTAGGTTAAACCAATATGTTCTACTGGCTAACGTGCCTCGTGGCTACTGACAGAGCCCTCCGGGGAAATATGTGTGAAGCAAAAATTATTTTACACCAAGTCGATCGCTGCTAACAATTTTAATTTTAGTTTGCCACGTGTAGAACAATTATTTTTAAGTGTTGGTATTTCTTGGGGTGACTATTAAAATCTTTTTTTAATGGTAAAAATCCTATTACTGTTATAAAAGCAAAAAATTGTGAAATGTTTATTACTTTTTCACACAAAAACTATAACTGAATGGATTTTAATGAAATTTTACAGAAATATAGCTTATACATCATAATAACACAGAGGTTGTAATTTAAAAAGAAAGAAGTACAAATTCCACGTGAGCGGCGCCACGGGTGGCAGCTAGTAAAATCTTTTTGCTACGCCGTAGCTCATGATGCTACGCCGTAGCAGAATAGAAATCAAACTAAGGAAATGAGCCAGCCAACTCGGGCTTATCATCATACCATCAAACTTGTACTCATTGAAGGGTTAGACAGAGGTTAATAGTTAACACCTACCATTGTAGACTTAATCTACCTACTTACCTGAATCCATCGCTCTGACCGCCCCAAAATGCGTGCTTCAAAATTATTATTACTAGATCGTAACCTAAAGCTTCGATGTAAAGATGGTCACCCATCTACGGACCGATCTCAGCAAGCGTTGCTTAACCTTGAAGATCGACGCCTATTGATCGGGACGCACTACGCTGCGTTATGCGGTCGGTACTGGATACATAATCCTTCTCAACACTGACGTACACTGCGACGAAACTAAAGACGATTCTAGATAATTATCATCGCCGGCACCGTATACCACCACGTTGTGCGTTCCTATCAAGAGACAAAAGCCTCAAATATCGTGCTGGTAAGTAAAATAAGATCAAAGAACTGTCACATCTGTCAAAATCTTACTCTTTAATTCTACAGTACATGGCGTGGGCGCTAGATCCTAGCGAGCGTGACCTTGTACTTCTTAACATAAGGCTCCTACCACTGAGTTAATTCAGTGCTGCATGACGCTGTGACATCATAGCCGTTGTTGGTTTGTGGTCGCAACCTACCTCACAGCGGTTGTGCCTATGCATATTTCACAAAAAGTGGAAGAAAAGGTTTGTGAGAAAGGATTTTTATATTCTTTCTCGCAAATACTACTAACCAGATTTTGAAGAAACTTAACAGTAATATAACTTAAATCATAATAACACAGCACTTAATCCACAAAAATAACCATACTACGAAAAATGCGAACTAAAAAAGAAAATGAATCAACTTTGATCGGAGCCTAAGCTGTCGTACTAGTATGTAAAAGAAGATCAAAGAACTGTCACATCTGTTAAAAGCTCACTCGTTTAATCTTCCTTGTGTAGCGTGGGCGCTAGCTACCAGCGAGCGTAACCTTGTACTTCCTCAAGGCTCCTACCGCTGGGCACTGGGTTAATTCACAGCTGCATGACGCTGTGACGTCATTCATAGCTGTTGTTAGAATGTACATTGTTATGAGGAAGGTTGCACAGCGGGTGTTCCTGTGCATGCTTCGCTAAAGAAAAGTAGAAGGAAGAAGTGTTTTATCCTGCATGCCTATACTATTCTTAACTCATGTTTTGACTAATAAATCATTTTTATCTTCAGACCCTCTGCTGAAAAAAGCTAGTGTGAAAATAGGACCAACAATCTATGACTATACTTACGCCTCGTCGACTGTCTTTTACAGGGCAGTTTCCTTTTACAAATATTTTAACAACATTTGTTTAGAGTATTAATTAATGAATATATTGTAAATGAATTAATGACATTTATATGTAAATATAAAGTGTGATAATACTGCTAAATAATTGGATAATAATGTGATGGTAATGTGATAATAATATGATATTAATAATATAATAATAATTCTGCATAATAATGACATTTAAAAATAAATAATTTGCACGCTTGATTGTAGGCATAATACAATGGATGTAAGAACTTAACTTGTAAACTATGTATTTTCTTGCAAATAAACATTTTGAATTTGCATTTAACCGTAATATTAATACGTTGTTTTGGTTCGTATAAATTGTAGCCTATGTCATCAGCGGACCATAGTATCGAATCGATTTACTCCTCATTCACCTAGCATTCGCTTAGTAGTTTAGGCAGCACAGTACTGTAACTACATACATACATCATTATCATTTCAGCCAAAATACGTTCACTGCTGGACATCGCGGCTTGCATCCAGGCAAGACACACTCCATACATACATAGACTGCTAAAATCATAGCCCTTCATTTTGGCTTTGTCGCTCCTCGAAAAATATAATGAAGTATTTGCAAATAATATTACTTATATATAAAAAAAGAAAAACTTAACGAATTCTTGTCAATAAGTATCGACTTCCACAGCTAAAACCCCAACATACCAGTACCTACATACCTCTGTAAGACTGTACCTTTTGTAAGTAAAGGCCCTTTTTATCCCTTAAGGTCAAAGGTCCCTCACGATTAAGGATGACAACATAATGAAGGATATTGGGGTTTCGTTTGTTCGTAAACCTTTTGCGGTCATCATTAGAATAGGTAAGGAAACTAGGAAAAGATAAACCTTCTATTATTTTGAGAACATAGTTACATTTAAGTGAAACATTAAAAATATACCTAGACAACTTCAAATGTTAATATATTGTACATTATTTTAAGTACATTACTAAGTGCAAAATAATAAATTTGGTTTGCCGGAAGATGAATTTTGCTATCGGTTTGTTTAAATTTATTGTCTTGGTGTACAAAAATAAAGACTAAAGTATAATCGCCTACTAAATATAGTTCAAGTCATCTTTGCGCGCGGCTCTATGTGTGGGTTAGCTTGTGTGGGTGATTGTTTACACTGCCGCGTCACTGCCACACAAATTAAAACAGTATATTTACAAGCGTACGCACAGTGCAAGCACACATAGCGCCGTGCGCAAAGATGATTTCAAAAATCTATAGCTTTTTAGCCCTCTTTAAAAATACAGTTATTTCTCAGTAGCAGTCCGAAGACACCAATCAATCTGCCTAGATCTATCTCAACTATCTTGGGTCCGGCTTCCAATCTTACCAGATGCAATTGAGTACCTATAATTTACATGGAGCGATTGCTATACATTGATCCGAAAGACTTATTTTACAAAATGTGGGTGTATTCAATAATTACGAATAATGCGAGATCACCATAAGGGATTAAGTCCACCTTTGTACTTGTGCATAAAGTTTTAACCATCATCGTCCTGCCCTTGTCCCATGTCACTTGTGGTCGGCGCAACACGTTTTCTTCTTCCATAGCGTCCTGTCCCCCGTCACGCCATAACTGACTCCCTTTTCATTCATATCACTCCTCCCACAGTCCATCCATCTTTTCTTTGGCCTTCCTCTCCCTTTCCATCCATCCACATTTATATTTACAACTCTTTTAGTAGAGTTTCAATAAATAAATAAATACCTCTACCTAACCCTGCGGGCCAGGAGTGATATATTATTATGTACCTAACCTATTGTTACTAACTACTAACTTTTAAGTGTTTGCTCCTAAATCCTATCACAACAACCCGATCAAAATCACACTTAAGTTTTAAAACCCATGACATAACAAATACTATATTTTTCAGTCCCAGTAGAGGCTTACACATCCGTCACTTAAATTCGGTCATAAACCTCGGTCTATCTTTGTCAAGAGACATTCTAATGTAACGGAATAAGTGAGCGATTGGGCTTCAGAGCCCGAAGGAATGTTTTACAACGGTAACTCTAACATTTAGTTTTATGGAATTAAGAGGAATTTTCTAATGTGTGTTATGTTTGTTTGAAAGCGGTAATAGGCAGTGTAGGTTTTAAATAAGTGTCTGAGTTTGTTACTGCTATATAAGCATTATTTTGAATAGTTGAATAAACCGCGGGTCGACTTGGAGATGGGGTAACTAAATTAAACACTGGACTGGTAACTAATCGCGTATATTAATATGTACCGAATCACAATGTATTAGTATTGCTCACACTCACAAAAAATAATACTACAAACTCACTCGACTAAATGAAGGTAACAAAACGTTAGCGCGATCTAATTTGCCGCCAACGCCATCTAGGGAATGACGAGTTAAACTTTGTTTAAATTAAAGTGATCTTGGTGACCTGAACAATAGTCGATGGACCAAAAAAGTAATTGAGTGGATAACAAGAGATCAAAGCAGGCCCAGGAAAAGGTGGGAAGATATATTTTGGGAGAAAGGTGGACCTGGTTGTATGACAGGAATCAGTGGAAGAAAATGGGGAGGCCAACGCCAAAGAAGCCTTAGATGCGTGATATACACTCGTACAACTAACAATTAACAATTTAATATAGGAAAAAAATAGCAAATAAAATCTAGTGTAAATAATAATTATAGGAAATATTTGTGTAAAGTAGTAGAATAAAAGATTTTTTATTTAATTTTATTTTATGTAAGCGTTATTTTAATCATGACATAGATCAATCAATATAATTAATTTATGTACGTACACACAAACTATAATGAATACAGAAGGAAGAGCATGGTAATGATTATTTAAAAAAGTAAAATCTTCCAGAGACGAAGACACAGTGTGTAAGAAAGATAAAAGATAAAAGGAAACTTAAAATAGACAGTAATAAATTTTCTCAATTTTGTTGGGGTCGGCTTCAGTCTCATCGGATGCAGGTAGGTACCAGTATTTTAAGCTAAATACATAATAATAAACTTTCGACCGTTAGAGTGGTGCACCTACGGGAGGTGTATTATTTTTTGGACACTGGAGGGGCTGAAGAAACAAAAAAAAATACATTTTATCACTGCTTGAGCCAAAATGTTACAAAATATTTGTATTATAGAATTAAAGAATTAATATAATTTTATCCTCCTATACGAAAAATATAATTAGTATATTAACGCATATATTCATTGCCCATATTAAAAATTGTGTCCTACATATTATGTTTAAGTATCAAAATGCGCTAAAAAGCAGCAATTTTAAGCAACCAATTGTAAAAAAGATATCCTCGCCTCCCCTTTGGTTAAACTGCCCTGTGCAAATCCTGGGTGCGCTCCTGACCGTCAATATATAATATATATGTATGTAGGAGGAAGGTATATTAGGTACTAATAACAATCTAGAACAAAGAAGTATGACGCATTTAAACTTATTAATTCAGTTTTGTTTAATTGGCAACATTTAGCCTACGATTCAATCTCAGTTCGATTTTATTCGATTGACAACACTTTATTTGGCTTATGTCAAAATACTCGATTTTGATTGGATGTTAAAAGCTGTGAACTTTGCCCGAGGTGTTCTTAAACCAGAGTTAGAAAAAGGAACGCGCGGGAGCGCGTTTGCAAAAAAGTTGGAAAACAGAGTTGTGAGAGAAATAATTGAGAAGTAGCCGGCTAAAATTTCCTTTATGGACCGCGGATTTGGAAGTTCATATTTTTTATGTAGATAGTACTCTTATATAGAAAGCTTTTTACAAAGTTTCAAAAAGCGGAGTATCACGGTTTACGAGAAAAAAATATTTTAAATTTCCATACAAATTTTGATTTGTGCAAATTTTTAGGTTAGATAAATTGTCATGGTAAACGTCAAAGTTCACATTTCACGTTCCGTTGAAGTAGAGGTGTATTTTATTCAATTTGAAGTCATATTTTTCACTTCAATATAATTTTATTTTCACTTACTCACATATTTCAATTTGGTGTGTAATTAATGTGCACAATAACCATGGTGAATTATGCAATTGCATTGACATTTTACACAAAAAATTACGAATTTTTGTTTACACTGTGGAACGGATCGTGAAGCGATGCCGCGCTTTTTCGTATTAGCTGTCACTGGTCGTGTTTTATTTTCACTATGTGAATATCCGAAAATACCCAAAACGGAATCAGAGCACCCACTTTCCATGAGGTCTTCATCACATTGTTTGGTCATTATGAATTAGTCGAAGAGCGAGCGAAGCGAGCTCGGGAGCTTAGGGCACCCCGACACGGACAGGTTAGGTTCGAAGAGATGACGGGAGGTGAAGTGAGCGAGCAAAGCGAGCGAACTCAGCTCCCGTCATCTTCTTCGTGTTAGGTTACTTTAGACCCTTCAGACAGAAATAGGAGCCCCGCGCAGCGGGGCTCCGTCGACACTGTTAAATAGTAGTTGTAAAAACTTTAACCATGGATATCTCCTTAACCATGTGGTTCCGCGGGCTGGGGATGGCACAGGGGGGTAGTCCCACTACCCCCCCACTTCCCTACCCCCTTCCCGCCCCAAAAATCGATGAACATTGATGGAAATTTTTATTCTAACCTAAAAACTTTAACCATGGATATCTCCATAACCATGGGGCTCCGCGGGGTGGGGATGATACAGGGGGGTATCTCCCCCTCCCCCCCCCTCCCCCCACCCCTCCGCGCGCCTTAAATCCGCGGTCCATAAAGGAAATTTTAACCAAGTAGCCTAAAGTGTGGCGTTATAAACTTGAAAGTGTGTTTTGTTGAGAGAAAGCGAAACGAATAGGTGGCCGAATTCGCTGCTTTGATAAGATTGGAACAAGGACTATCTCCAAATCGGCATAAGTTACCTGCTTTGTAGCATGCATATACCCACGAAAGCCCACAAGATCGAGTGTTTATCCAAGATAGCACTCCTATTTGCGATATCAGAAGTCCGGGATCAGTGCAAATACAAAGCGATGATGGAGAATGGACCAAATGAGACGAGTAATGGCTGGCGCGCTCTCTTTGGTGCGCAAGAAAATGGCATGGAAGTAGCTCGAGCTACCTACTTATAGAGACGTTTCGCAACTCGTCGGCTACTGGCGACAGGAATTCATGTTGCCCGAATTCAACCGTATAGTGTGGCCTGTACTAGACAATGTGCGAAGTCGGGCTGCAGATAATGTTGATGATGACATCGATGCCCAATCCTGACTAGATACTGAGGAAACGCAACTGTGGTGGTAATGTTCAGGGAAGTATAAACTTAAGTATTCTGATAATAATAAGTACCTACCTAATGTCTTGTGAAGTTTAGCCGCAATACTGTTAGTTTAGCTTGGTGTAAAGTGGCTAAAATTTAAAATAAAATTCTATTTTCGTTATGATGCTAAATGAAACTCAGTCAGTTTCATACCGTCAGCGGAGTTCGCAAGAGATTAAGACGACTTTTGCAAATACAATGCAAGATAGCAAACATCCTAAGCTACAGCTTGATTTAGCAAAACATCATTATGATTATGCTTGTGGAACACTTATTCATAGACATGAATTTTTCAGCCATTCGCACAACATGCAACAGATAACAGGGACGTCTGAGCCCTTAAACATGGCTGTGGATACCACAAGACCTGTTGTGACCAGCTGCGTGTGGTGAAACAAGTGCGGAGCTCGGGTTCCAATTCAAGAGGCAACACACAAACTGCAACCTACAGCGCTATGAATAAGGAAATTTTGTGGTGTTATACATGCCGCTGCGGTGATCAATCAATTTGATATTTTCTGAAAGCAGCTAGGAGTCTGGACAAGTGCATGGTCAGTGACAAAATTTTGCTTTTGTGCCTGGTGTACTAAGCGCTGCTGCCTGACCTTCCCGTGAGTACAGGCTTAAAGGTATGTGACTTTGATCTGCATTCAACTATCTGTGCATCGGCATACATTTGTGGCAGCCGAAGTATGTATTGGGTTTGGAAGTACCTATCTTATCTTATGGAGGGGCCTAGAAATAACTCGGGACACTTCGACCCATTGGGATCTATTGTGGTTTGGAAGTACCTAAGTTTTATAACTAATTGCTGTTTTCATTGCAATTTATAACTATTGCATTATTTTATTTCATGGAAATGTGTAAGGTAAGTTACATGAAAAGAGTAGAAAATTCAAACAGCGCCATCTATGTAATGGTATTGATACAGTGTTTCTTTCAATAATCATCGAAATTAGCTTCGGGACCCCATTTTGCCGTAATATGCTGCTTGGAGGAACTTATTGAATAGGTGCATGTATTTTTTATGATCAATTTAAAAACGAACATATTATTTTTACATAAACAGAATGAGAAGTTGGTGCATGTCACGCCATCTATTTAAATCTATGTTGTGTTCGAGCTTTGAAATATTTTGCTACAAATATTTTAATCGTTATTGTTCACCAACAAAACAAACTACGAAACGATTTTCGCAATATTATCTTTAAAATGTACCCGGAGCATTGAAACGTGAGTACAAAACGCAAAGAAATCAAATTTCATTATGTTATGTTGCATGATGTTAGAACAATATACGGTTTTGTGACCACTAGTGCTGTCACAAGCGTACATACAGATTATTAAATAGGTTGTTAGTTTGCTGAAAATCGAGAAGTGAAGATATTAGCAATCCGTTTTTCTTTTACATGTTTGAACACTAGCAATTTCAGCCATGCATTAATTTTTTGTTATCAATAGGTGTCACTTCAGATTTCCCGTAAATATTACTACCACTGAGGTTGTTGTTGATTTGATCACCAAGGGAATTTGTGAATATGCTTTTCTTTGAAATTAACTAACTTTCTAACTATTCGCGTTGGTATTTTTTTAATGCAAGTGTGAATACAGTTACGGAACGCAAAAAGAAAAATCGTAATAATAGCCGATCTTTAAACATCTTTGGCGGATCAGGGTTGTTTTCACAACTAAATTAAAGTATCAGGTATAAGGGAAAGATATTTGTTTACGTTGAATTCACTTAAGTTTGTGTAATACATTAAATTATTCTTAAATAATATTTTGGTTCATATCATAACAGCAAAATCTAATCTCGATTTTGTAGGGTGAAATATCGATTCGCTGAATCGATTCAGTACTAAATATCGGTTGGAAAATTGTTTATATTTCTTTTTGTGCTTTAAATCGATTCGTCGATTAATCGATAACAGATCGCCATCCCTTGCCCATCTCTATCAGAGAGTGACATTAAGTGTCAACATTGAAAAAAGTTTGACGAAACAAAACAAATAACTTGTGATATGATTTTTAACGTAGAAGTTACTAGTTATAGACTAGATTACTAATAAATCGATACAAGGTGTGAGTCAATGTGAGGATTAAACTTTTGCTTTGTTCCAAAGACTTGCGATAACTTTCAGTTAAGAATTATATTGTGATCAAGATTATTTTCAAACCGGTGTTTAAGTTTAGTGAAATAGTTTGTTGTTAGACTCGATTTGCAACCTTACAACCCGAAAATATCACGAGGATTAACGTGACTATAGCCTAGAGAGTTGGCGTTTAGTTTTGTTGCTACCAACGGTTGAATAAAGGTAAAGTTAATGTCTGTAGTTGTTATATACCGCATTGTAGAGAACTAACCAAATAATAACATGTCATTCTAACGATACCTACAAAAAAATAATGATTAAATTGACTACGGCGAATGAACGTGCTGGTCATTGTGAACATACCTAACTTAATTTTGTGTTATTTGCTATCTGACCAAGCTGGATAAGATAATGTTAACACAGATGTAAAGTCGGTGACATGAGGTGCATGATTTCATTTTCTTTTTATTTTGCAAAATTGGTAATGTTTGATGATGGTAGTTAGTTGGTAGATTATACCTATTGCTCTGAGGGTTTGGTATGAAATCATGAACATAAAATGGAGTTCTTGAAAATGCTTTTGGCTGGGTAAGAAATCCTGAATGTGAGGTTGCTGTTGTATTTTGTATTGAGAATAAAGTATGAAATAACAAATTTTGTTATGGTTTAAAGGTGCTGTTTATGGTTATTGGAGTTCTGAATGGTGGCAACTATGTGTTGAATTAAAGGCTTTGTTTGGTTTATGATGATATAGAGAAAAGCTGAAAGAAAAAGTACCCATTGGCGTAACTGAATGTACTATGTTGAAGACTGATTCAAATCAATCTGGCAATGGTGAGGTCGGTGTGTACGGTCAAAGGACTGACTGTACGGTGAGGTGTGTACGGTCAAAGGACTGACTGTACGGTGATGAGTAGTCACTGCGGTGACTGCTGTAACCAAGGAGGGTTACGAGGTGTGAGTGGTCAAAGATGACTGCTGTAACCGAGGAGGGTTACGAGGTGAGTGGTCAAAGATGACTGCTGTAACCGAGATGGGTTACGTGGTGAGTGGTCAAAGATGACTGCTGTAACCGAGGTGGGTTACGAGGCCTGGTCAGGATGACTATGGTTGCAGGATGGTCACAGGGTTGACCATCGGGAGCCACAGCGATTGCTGTGGGACCAAGAAATATTGCTGGATATGTGTGGGGGAGAGCCTGGTCCCTCTGGGGCTTCGGTGACCTGTTGTATGTCTGGGGAAGCCTGGTCCCTCTGGGGCTTCGGTGACCTGTTGTCTGGGGGGAGCCTAGTCCCTCTGGGGCTTCGGTGACCTGTTGTGTGTCTGGGGGAGCCTGGTCCCTCTGGGGCCTCGGTGACCTGTTGTTTGGTGTATGTGGCATGGTATGTTGTGTTGGGCGTTTGCGTGGTTTCTGGCACACTTAGTGCTTCGAGACCGAATGGACGTCTGTTGGGAACCTGGTACCTCTGGTGCTTCGGTAACCGTTTAGAATGTGGTAATATGGTTGTCTAAACGGTGAGGTGGCTGTTTCGATAGTACGAAGATGGTTGTGTACGGTGTACGGTGTGGAGACCTAGATTTACAAGGAGAAAACAAATGAACAGTGTGAAAGCTATGAGAATTCCGTTTTCATGAGTTAAGAAGTACTTGATTTTTGTTATAGGCTGGTAATATAGGGTGTTGATTGAAGGTTTCACGTAGAAGGAAGATGTCACGACCACGTTATTTTTTTTATTTGGTCAGGAGCGGCCGAACTTAACCTATTACTTATTTTTTTATTGTTGTTCTGTCTCTCTGTCTGTTTTTTTTTTATTAAAATTGAGTAACGATTTCTCTCGTCGCTCAAACGTGGGACCGTTTGTCTGTCAGAATGGCCGTGTAGGAGGAAGGTATATTAGGTACTAATAACAATCTAGAACAAAGAAGTATGACGCATTTAAACTTATTAATTCAGTTTTGTTTAATTGGCAACATTTAGCCTACGATTCAATCTCAGTTCGATTTTATTCGATTGACAACACTTTATTTGGCTTATGTCAAAATACTCGATTTTGATTGGATGTTAAAAGCTGTGAACTTTGCCCGAGGTGTTCTTAAACCAATGAAAGCAGGGTAGCCAAGGATAATGGCGACCTGAGCGAAGTCGCCCGCCATATTTGGTCGGAAAAGAGTTAGAAAAAGGAACGCGCGGGAGCGCGTTTGCAAAAAAGTTGGAAAACAGAGTTGTGAGAGAAATAATTGAGAAGTAGCCTAAAGTGTGGCGTTATAAACTTGAAAGTGTGTTTTGTTGAGAGAAAGCGAAACGAATAGGTGGCCGAATTCGCTGCTTTGATAAGATTGGAACAAGGACTATCTCCAAATCGGCATAAGTTACCTGCTTTGTAGCATGCATATACCCACGAAAGCCCACAAGATCGAGTGTTTATCCAAGATAGCCCTCCTATTTGCGATATGTATATCTTTAGTATATATGTAGATAAACACACGTCAGTAGGTAGGTATACCTATTTTCAACGACGAATTTTCATCCTCTCTGTCTTTTACTTTTTTACATGAATTTAAGCATAACAGACGAGAGTTAGGTGTTTTACGAGTAAATATTCTACATTCTGCTTACTCCTTTGGGTAATGCAGGCGTAATGTTGTGTAGAGTCAAATTTCTCAACATACTATCAGTATCAGTTTTCTATTGATATTATTTTTATTGAATTTTGTGCGTCATGTCAAAATCAATGCATTACCAAGCTTTCTTTTCCGTTATTCGAAACCCTTCATATTTTAGACGTAACACAATACTATTTTATCAATACACTAGCTTTAACCAACGTCTTCGCCACGTGTAAGTCGAATATTATCCCAAGGGTATTCTCCATACTACCAGGATAAAAAATCCTATATCCAGGTCGCGGACTACCTATTTTCCAAATGTAAAAGTTATGCCGCATGATTGATCAAGTAGGATTCAAGTATCTATACACCCAAACACAGCCGGATTTATAAAAACTTGATTTATTTATTTAAACTTATCTTAGGGTTAAAAAAATTAATTAAGTTATGTTTAATAAGAATAAAAAACCAACCACGCAAAGAAGAGTCTGGTCCCTAATGTGCATAAAGGGTGTGATGGGTCTGTCATACTCATGGCGATTATAAAAGTCCCTTATTAAATAAAGAAGAAAGAAATATTAAAATAACACAATAGAAAAACATGTTTTATTCGACACATGAGACAATAAAACAGCTCTATACATCCAGTAAAAGATTAGAATAGTAAAAAATCTATAAAAAATATAGAAAGCTACCTCATAACCAAAATACTAAAAAGTGCAAAATAACTTTCGTTTTGGGAAGCCGGTGTCTTTGGCAGTTCTTATTTATCGTTTTTCGACACCGACTTCCGAAACGAAAGTTGCTTTGCACTTTTTTTGTATTTTGCTTTTGAAGTCGGTTTTTTTATAAGGTACAAGCTGTTGCCCGCGGCATCGCTGGCAACAGCTTGTACCGTGGACCACACCACAGCACCCATTTTCGGGATTAAAAAATAACCTATGTCACTCAGGAATAATGTAGCTTTCTTAAGGTGAAAGAATTCTTCAAATCGGTCCAGTAGCAGGAGCCTATTCGGTACAAACAAACAAACAAAAAAATATTTCCTCTTTATAATATTAGTATAGATTGTTTCTTTCTTTTCAGTTTTAGTACACTAATACTAAAAACAGAGCAAGTTCTATAGTAATATAATTATTCAATTTACATATTCGTGATGTTTGTTGGTAGAAGTTCGGTTGTATGTTCCATATCTTGTAAATTGATGGAACTTGTATAAAACGCACACTATGCAGGCTGGCATATTATAAGTTGGGGGATTACTTCACTGATAAAAATGCTTGGCTAAATGCTATTCCTGCTCCACATCCACTAGGGCGCAAAACCAAGTGATATGCAGAACATTATTGTTTTGCAGTGTTCTTGGAACTGCTGAAGACTGAATGAATATATTTGTATTGTATAAACTCAATTTCCTTACTATTGTATAACTGCAAAGCACGTGTGTGAGTACTATGTACCCAACTGTAAATCTACCATTTACTGTACCTGTGTGTCGTTCGTTGACTTGTGTGTGCCCTGGCAGTTGAGTGTGTCATGCTCTCTCAAATGCCTCTCTGAGGGTGGCGCGTGTGTTGGATCATCCGGTTCCCTTCATGATGGTTGAGCTGGGTGGTGCCAATTCATGCGTCATGTTCGTGAACGGACGCCGTCAGCTGGGATTGGTCATAACTTAACTGCTTTAGATGTTAATGCTTTTTTTTTCTAGCTTCTATTATATAACTGCACAGTGCATGTGTGAGTATTTTTATTACTTTATGCCTGTACGTAGTATAGTGTGTAGTGCTATTCTGGGTGCATTGTCCTCACATATATGAATTTATTAATGAATGTACTTATATGTAACTAAATATTGTAAAAAAAACTTTTTTAAAAAAAAGAGTAAGTATGGAGTTTCTTGTGCATTCTTCTCCATAACAAGCTACTTTCCGAATGCACGGTAGAATCAACTTTTATAACTTGTAAATTTTAATGTACCTAACGTTCAAAAGTGCCGCTTGGTGGCCTACTTGAAATAAAATATCTTTGTCTTTGTCTTTGATGATCCGATTTTTATGTAACTTGCACTATTCCCTAAGTTGAGAGATAACTAATCCAATAAAAAAAGCCTGGTTACGATCCCAATAAGTAGTTTCGGAGAAATGCGCGGACAATCATACATACAAACATACGCTTATGTAATTTGGCACACGTGTAAAGCCCACATAGAGTAACATAATTATGTGAAGATTGCGCAATACCAATAATATTACATACATAAGTGTCGAATTGCTTACCGCCGTTTTTTTGAAGTCGGTATTAAAAAATAAGTTCAATCACAAATTGGGCTGAGCGGTTGGTAACCTTCTGTATGGGCAATAGCGAAGGTTACCAACTCACCATTCATTATTAATGTTTAGAGAATGAAGGAAAACATCGTGAGGAAACCGGCATGTCTTAGACCCAAAAATTCGAAGACATGTGACATCCACCAACCCGCACTGGGCCCGCGTGGTGGATTACGGCCCATCCCCTCTCATAAAGAGGAGGCCTGTGTCCCAACAGTGGGAACATTAATACGCTGATGATGTGAAGTGATGAAAGATAGTAAAGTATTTTATCCTTACAACAATCTAGGTATTACACGTGTTTGAAAAAGCATTTCTAGGTTGCCGGCACTAGTTCAAGGATTACTGAGGAGCCTTGTAACACACTACGGAACCATTGGCAAAACGCGAAGGGTATCGCTACTGAATTGTGATATTGATTCTATGGATGAATTATGTTATCTGTTGTTTTATGTTGAAGGAAAATTGCATTTTATTATGGACTGGCTTTTTTGTGGATTCACTCTCGTTGTGAAACCGTGGTGTACCTACTGGTAACCTGTATTTTTCCGTGATTAAAAGTAGCCTATGGAATTCAGCAATAGTGTAGCTTGGTATCAGTGTCTGAGTTTGTAATGTGGGTAAATGTTTATTAAAACAAGCAAGTTCGCATCACTTCAGCAACCATACATTTCACAATTAAAAGTAAACCAGCGAGCAAGTACCTATCATTGCATGATACAATTCTACCTTTTTAATAATACAGTAAAATCAAAGAATTAACCTGAAAGATAATTTTCCATTAAGGATTTCCAAGATTCAAGCAATTTTATGGTGCATTGCTTGAATCTTGGAAATACAGTCAAAAATACTTATGTAAAAGTGTTCAAATATTTTATGTATATATTTACAATAAATATTCTGCCATATATTCAGTAAGAAAAGAAAATTAAGAACGCCTACAGATTTCCCAGGTGACCTGAAAAATTTAAATGACAACAATCTTAAGTACTCTAAATCTCTGATGAAATAAGAAAGTTATGCAAATATTTGTATCGCAGCAACACAAAATCATAACGACGGGGAAACGACCATCGAAATGGCAACATTCTTAATCTGCGCAAACAGATAATATTCAAAGCTTAGCAAACTTATTAACTTTATTTACCGAGCAATTATCACCTCTAATGTTAATACGATAAGTTACAAGTCAACCGCATAATTTGAAAATGTTATGACCAATTAGAATGAACTCTGGTGGTCGGTTAGATTTCATTTCTTTGGTCGGGTATGTATTAATGTGTGGGAGGAGGGGTAGCTCAGCAAATTTTGGGCGTTCCGCTTCGAATAGACTTGAAAACAAAGCGCGGATTGTAAGAAAATCCCGCCCGGGACCCGTACCTAGCATTCGCTTTACCAAATTACTGAAATTTCATTCAGCCGGCGGACTCTAGGGGAGGTGGTGAGCGAGGTCGGATGGAAATTAACGATGTGCGTGGATGTGGCAGTTTTATTTTTTACTTCTAGGTTTGCGTGGTTAGGTGAGATAGTGGTCAAACACTTTTCTAAAATTAGTATTAAAAATATAAAAATAAAAAATTGTGCATTCTTACTCCTTTCACAAGCCAAAGTATTTTCCCCTGCATGGTAGAGGCTGCTTCTTTTGCACAGAAGCCTATATATTTATGAATTACTTCCATTATATGGTGGTCATTCAGAATAGGTTTAATCATTATTTTATCCGAACTTTAGATGCAACAGCGAGCGCAGCAAATAAATCTCGTCTCTTATGAGTAAGATTTTCTTTTACCTATAGTCCTAGACTTAAGTTTATGCTTAAATTAGCTCAGAGATATTAGAACTATGGATGCGAATACGATACGACAATTTTGACATCACAGTCAGACACGTAGATTTCGTTGCCAACTTATGCAGAAATGCTTTAGAATTAAGAGAACACTAAATGCAAAAGCGAGCGTAGCGATCTCGATTATTTTTGCACTTCGGATAGGTTAGGTTATTTCGGCATTCAAGAGCGAGTGAATGCTTTTTTTTACATGTTGTATTATGATTTTCCCTACACCCGCCCGCGGGCGCGGGCCCGCCTGGGGTACGGAATCCGGCCTGCCACCCTCTAGATCCGGGCCTGCCTAGCGAGTCACCTGGCGGGCAGCGGAACGAACGTTCTAAATTCACATGGCACTTTTGTGAATAACCAAAGCCGCGCTGTGTGGCTGTTTGCGAAGGTTTCGGAACGTTTGTTTCATCAGGCGCTAAGCAAGCCTCTAAATGCACAGTCTTGTCAGAACCTAGAAGTTACCTACTACAGGAATAAAGACATACCACATCCATGCACGCACCAGTCGTCCACCATCGAAGTATTTTGTGTTGGAATTTACCCAGTTTTATAAAACCAAAGCGGGCGAAATAAGCTTAGCGGTGGATCGTGTAGCGAGCGCTGAGTGCCAGGCTACTTAGCGGCTGCCGACCGGACTGCGTACCCTTGTGTACTCTGTGTACTCTACGACTACACTGTGTACTTCAGGGATGGCGAACCAGTGGCGTGGTAGAAGTGGCTCGCTACGAAATAATTTGTGTACACCAATAATACATAATTAGGTACGGTAAGAGGTGGAGTGGAGGGGTTCCATTTGATGATGGTGATCATCTGGGTCGTTTTAGTAAGGTCTAAATCCCAAACTTCCTGGTATTTTCCCCAAAAATCCAGGCGGCTTTTGAAGGTTTTCCCGGTTAACAAAAAAAAGGTAGATACTTGAACGTAGCTAGTCTGGTTACTTACTGATGCTGCTTTAATTTTGTATATAAATGTTCACTTAGTTTCACATTGAGACACAATCACCTTTTTGTTTTTGTGCCTTATGTTTATTATAGGATTCAATTTGCAACAGCAGAAATCACAGTTACCGTATTATTTTTTTAATCCCATGAATTTTGGATTGTTTAAAAGTAATAGAATAGAAGAGAAGAGTTTTAAGAATTTTTAACGTGTTAAATCCCTGATTCAAAATTATTTGACGTCACGTCATGGCCACATTCGATATAATATTATAAAATCAACGCTTACCATCATGGGACTTAGTGATCAAACGCGAGACTATCATTAATTAAATATAAATTTTATCTATTTTTTTTTTATATATCAATTTGACTTTGTATATTTTTATTTGATTTAATTATTTTGTTAATTTTATTTTAATTTGACATAATGTGTTTTTTATTTTATTTGACTCCTGCATTTTTATAATTTTGAGATACCCTGTATTTATTTGTTTCGATCTAATTTGACATCGTATGTATTTTGAGCTAATTTGACATAACCTGAATCTAAATATTAATTGAACAAAATCTGAATTTCAATGTTATTTGGATTTCAGATTAGTTAAATGTGAATTAATATTTATGTAGAGCATGTATACTCAATAATGTGTAAGCTTACCTATAATTGAGTGTGCATTATCAAGATATTATGTATCAATTTATTTCTTTTCTGTAAGATTTTCATGTTAGTCATTGGTGATCGTTAAAAAAAATAAAAATAAAGTATGGGACGGTTACCGATAAAGGTTTGCCATCCCTGGCGTACTTTATACTGTGTACTTTGGTGCTGCTGTGAAAAATTTGGAAAATTAGATCGGGGGTTAGGGATTAGTGAGTAGCTTGTGCGGAAGAAAAATGGAGATGAGGTTCTGGGAGTGGCGTTGAGTGTGCAAAAGTGTGTTCTGAAAAGTTTTGAATTTTAAGTAAATAAGGTAAAAGTATATTGAAAAAATCTTGGTTTTTTAGCCGACTGCACTTCATCAAAAAGTAGATAAATAAAGTTTGTATTCGCACAATGTGTATTTTGTAGGTGTTTTTGAGTCACAGAAATCAAACTTGTCGAATCATGAGTTTAATATAAAGAAAACTGAACCTACAATTAAACCTTATGTCATACTGGTATTTTGAAACTCAGACTACAATCATCTTATATCCCCCGAATTTAAAATAACTTTTACTAAAAAACAAATTATTACAAAAAACCGACTGCTAAAAAATTAGTAACTGAAAAGAGAAAAACGAGTTCAAGGTATAATTTATATATTAGTTATTATGATCCGTCAAGCCGGTTGGGTTGCAGAGCGTGATATAGAAATGGACATACATACATACGCTCGAAAATCATTACCATCCCGCAGTCGGTTAAAAGCTTTCAAAATGGCGGATATTAAAACTTTATACCATCTTAAATTCCCAACCAATAATAATATACACTGCACACATGGCAAAAAATACAAATAAACTTTTTTTGAAAGATTTATTTTAAATCCTTTTTTTATCGAACACCATATTTCAAACTTTGTTTCCGCCTATCCTATACTCCCCGCTATATTAAAGCACTGGCTGGCAAAAAGCTAAGTCCATTGAAAATTCGACATTCGAAATAGTACAAAGGGAATCAATGGTTGAAGAATAAATAAAATGCGACTGGACAGTGGGCGTCCGTTACTACTGGCTAGAAAAAATACCGCGCAAAATTTTATTGGCTTTTCAGATGAAATTTCAAAATTGTAAATGAGAGGATTTGTAGCTGCTTTTTCTTTTTTTTCGTGCCGCTATCGCATACCAATATCGTTAACATAGTGCACTTTATTATTTTTTATTCTGATTGGATTCCAATATTGTTAGTGAAGTTTTTGAAGATTTACTGTGAAATACCTAAAAAATGAATCGCAGAGTATTTTTGCATTGTATTGTTTATTCCGGAGTGAATGTCTAAAAACTTCACAACCAATATTGGAGTATTTCATTTTTTGCATTGTTTGTTGCCAATTAATGAATTTCGTTTATTGTTATTTGCTTATTGCCGGGTTGTCCGTTTAGTGTAGTGTGTTTGACGTTAACCGCTAACAAAATCGTAATACATAATTATGTAAATACATATTTTGTTTTTTTAAGTGGCTAAGCTTACCTCGCCTCTCGTGCGAGTCTTGGGTTCAAATCCGGACAAATACCAATCTGAAATTAAATATTATAATAATTAAATATTTAGTATAAGTTTGAGCTCCATTGGTGTAATTGCTGCAAGGCGTTCCAGTGCGAGGATAAACCAATAAATAAATAAAAAATTAATCTGTCATCATTTTCAATAATACCACAATTGATTCACCGACCCGTAGCCGGTGATAACTCAACCTTTACGCAAATTGACCATTAATCCGTAATTCAATTGCGGAGATTACGCACATTGACTGCCTGTGCAAATTTGTAAATCTAATACCAAGTTAATCTTCATCTAAACCCGATAATTTACTTAGCTAGGTAGTCGATTAGTTAACCATAGTTAATTATTAACTGTTGGTATGTTCGTTTGTTGTTCTTGGGACGCTGTCTATTGGTACTACAATAAATCTTGTTAAAAATACTCGTAGTTTATTTGGTGTAATTAGAAATAGTGACTTGACAGTATCTTTATAACATGAGGAATCATTTATTTGGTACTGATGTGTTATTAAAGTTGAGTATAGTTAAAAGTCAAAGTGTGCCAAAATAGCTTAGAAAGGAGTCTCCTGGGCCTTAAGCTAAGCAATAAAGTGAGAAATGAAGACGTCAGAAAAATTACCAAGGCAAAACACATAGCAAACAACCATAATGACCCAAAAATGGAAATGGGCTGGGCATGTCCAAAGATCACCAGGAAACAAATGGTCCAGAATTGTCACTAATTGGTATCCTATTCACAAGAAAAGACGGAAAGGAAGGCCATTCAAAAGATGGAGTGATGACATAGTTGCAACTGTGGGAAATACCTGGAGCAGACTGGCAAGAGACAGAGCGAAATGTAAGGAAATGAAGGAGGCTTTCACCGCCAGAGCGGTCCTTACAAAAAAACGCAGTTTAATAACATATACTAACAAACTAGAATAAGTACTAACACTACAAATAATGTTTAGAATTAATGTAAACTATGTGTAAGGAATAAATAAACCTTTATTATTATTACAGTTAAAAGTCGGTGACTTGCATTAAATGGTTATTTGTGCAAAATCGTTTCTATTCAGATTCAGATTCAGAAAAGTGACACGGCATATGGTCGACGCTGGAGAATGCCTGCCTAGAAATAACCTATTCACTTTTAAGTTTAAAGAACCCCAGGTTACTCGTATCATCATCATTATCATTTCAGCCGAAAGACATCCACTGCTGAAAAAAGGCTTCCCCCATGTGTTCTCCTCCTCCCCACATTGACCAGGCAGAGTTCACCAGGTTTAGCCAGGTATGGCTATCAAGAAACACAAACTCATGCAGGGAATTTCACTCCTTATCTGTAGGCACTATTAGATAGTATTTCCAAAAGGTTTATGCGTATGAGTAGGATGTCTACCATATATTTAAAATATTTCACTTTAATCAACTCAGTGAGTTTCCCTAGTAAGGCCACACATTGGTCCAAATCTAGAGTAAGTGTGGAAAAAAGATTAAAAAATACACTAGCTCTGTCCCGCATAGATGCTCTTTTCGAATCTGAATAGAAAATACGGGCAACATTTTGGTGCCGGACAAAAAATGCACCTCCCTTTTATGGAGTGCGGTTGGGTAAATTATTTAGATTGTTTCTACGAGTGCTGGTTTTCTTTTGTATGATTTGTTGTAGTTAGTACACTTTGCTTTTATTGTAAATTAAGCTCTTTAGTTCTCTTTTGAATGTGTTAAAGACGGTCATATAAATAGGTGATGTTTTTCTACCTAAGTAGTAAGCTACACAGTAAGTTGACGTTTTTGCGTTTGTACGTGGCGGAACGTTGTCCGATATCTGAGTGAAAAAAAATAAAAAAAACCACGATACAGTGACTAGAAAGTGTTAAATAGAGTAAATAGTTGCATAATACCTAATATATAGTGTGGGGCGCGCTCGTGATTGCACCTACAGTGCATAATTAAGGTGTAAACAAATATCTTATCTACAAGAAATATTCATTCACTAACATTAACATTAAAAGCGGGATATTTACCATCTTTACTGTTTGTTGCGAGTTCCCGATATTTCGGTGCTGTTGCAAGCACCATGATCACGGATAAACTGAAGTCAGTGCGGGTGGGTGTTTAATGTTAGAGTTAGTAACCATGACAGTTTAAATACTTATAATAATCATTCAACCTACATTTTCGTTATCTTTTTTTTTCCACCGGTAAGTTGTCAGTAACTTCAAAGTATACTTTGACAGCGCCAATCTGACAACGTAAAGACTTTGTTTACAGACTCAAGAAAGATCATTAACTTGGGAAAGCAAATCTATTGAGATAATGCCAGCGAAGTGCGGTGGATGCGGCAGGTTTGTGTCATCAAGTGACACGACCAGGTGTTGAAAAAGTTCTATAGCCGCAATAGGGCATTGCCCTGAGTGCAGGAAAAAAAAACCGAAACGTCTGTACCGCCAGCGTCCGTGGTAATGTCAACACCACCACCTGTGATGACGCCTACGGGTGTACAATCGACAAGGCCGCTGTCAGGTGGTGCACCACCGTCGCCTGTTGTGACGAAGAACGTTGATTTAGCGTTCCCCCAGGACTTGGCCTCCGCACTGAAGTAATTAGTTGGTGAAGGAAATACGCACACTTCGGGTCGAGATATTGGAGCTTCGAAAAGACGTAGCTGAGCTGAAGGCGTCCAACGACTCATGCCATACCAGAATGGACGGGATAGAATCCAGGTTGGAAGCGTTTGAAAAAGATCACAAAGAGGGTACCCGTTCGTCAACGGCTATCGGTATGATGGAGAGCGTCGTGCACCAGCTCTCAATGATAGGGATCAGGACTTAATGGCTAACGACTTGCTCATTGCAAACAGAGTCACATGCAGAGAATCCCACTCACCTCTTTCAGCTGATTGCCATAAAGCTGGGAGTAGCACTGGATAAGCGCGACTTCGTGAGCGCGGAGTGAGTTGGCGGCAGACGCATAAAAGCGACAAGCCCTACGATGTCAACAGAGCCCCGTCCACGCGCTATCATGCTGCGCCTCGCTCGATGGATGCTTGCCAGGTGGCGCTGTTCGTTTGACATCTGAGTAAAAGAGCTCCGTGTTTATATTTTAATAAAAATAAAAAAATCGTATTTATGTGCTTCTCATATTAAATACCAGTGTATAAAGGACTAATTTATTAGTGTGAACGTTATCAAAGTGACAATAAAAAACAATAGTGTTCAAAATATTGGTGTTAAGATAGCAATCATGAACATATAAACAAAGCATTACGGTGACAATAATAAAGAGACAAATAAACTGAAATAAATAAAACAATAAAGAAACCCAAATCTAGACATTATTCCAACTCAAATTAAGAAAGTGCTTTTGTGTTTTTAACAAAATTGTAACCGCGTTAAGTGGAAAAATCAACGGCTCCAAAATTCAAATTGCTAAACCCTTGAAAAGCACTACTTCATTTGAACTTAAACTGCTAAATACTTCATAGCACTTGGGCTGTGTTAGCTACATGTGTATGTAATGCGCAGTCGAACCCCAGGTTTGAACCTCGGCCACCTTACCGTTGTATTTTTGTGAATGTTCTATCACTAATTATATCCACAGTCAAATACCTGCTAGTGATAACATAACATAGGGCGCTAGAGATATAATAAAACATGGATATCATAACACATCGGATACCGCATAAAACGGAATCTCTAAGTAACTTATCTGATATTACAAATGACGACGAAAAAACAACAAACCAAACAAACCACAATGTTGAGAATACCAGACAGCCCACATAACTATAGTGACAATGGCATAGTTAACGAATTAAACGAACAAATAAAATCACTTAATATGCAACTAATGAGTGCTCATCAAGAAATAGAAGACTTAGATGAATTTCGGTTTAAAAACTGATCCCCAAAAATCTTTGAAGACCGTCGAAACCTGTAACAAGATTTGCTTAGCGCCTGATAGAAAAAATGGCTCACAATCAACAGCTCGCAAAAAAAAATCGCATCAAAATATTTCACCGCTTGTCTCAAATAATGAGTCCAAGAATAGAGGCTATCCCTACAAAAAAAATTAAATGCTTAATAAAGAAACCCAAACATCCAATCTGACTAAAGACAAATTGACGCAAACTAAACAAACATTGATAACAACTTCATAGTGTGTAATATTGCCTGCGAAAATACATCAGGAGCTATGTAATGGTAAAATATGGCTGAGCTTTTATATCATAACAACTATTGTATATTACCCATATTTGCAAAATAAAATTCTATTCTATTCTATGTATGTACCTAAGCATAAAAACAGATTATCTGTAATAAGCAGCAATTGCACAAAGGGAACGCTGTCCCTAATCGAAGAAATCTTTTCAAAACATTTAAATTTCTGTCATCATTTATTGCATAAATTAAAAGACTTCACGATGAACGATCACTGCCTGTTTTTCATTGGAGAAAATGATCTGAACAAAGGAGACTATTTGCCTATACTTGACAACCTAAAAAAGTCGATAAAAAATGTCAACCACACAAATCCTATTATCTGCTCTCCGACTTACAAAAAAAGGTGCTCTAATCCACAATTATAAAGTCGAGTTACTTAATAACCTACTATGTTTAGACATAAAAAAATATCAATACGAATATTTTTTCGATAGCAACCGCACCCTATCACTTGAAATGTTTGCCAGCAGTACGGGAAAATTAAACGAATATGGATGGAGGATCATTTTTGAACAGATCACGTCCAACATATTGATAGACTACAAATTATTCTGCTCTCAGGACGATTGCATCATCATATCAGCCGAAAGACGTCCACTGCTGGACATAGGCCTCCCTCAAGCGTCGCCACATTGACCGGTCCCGTGCGTCCCGCAAACAGCGGATTCCTGCAACCTTCACCAGGTCATCGGTCCGGTCAGGACGATTTGACAAACGACAATATTGACATAGCATTCTTAAATAACGTGATTGAAAACAAATCAACAACGAAGACCAGTTATTTCTTTTATAAGCATATGAACATTATGCACCAAAACATCGCCGGACTGCCAAATAAAGCTGATATGTTGACGCTGCATATGCAAAAGTTAAGCGCTAAGAATAAAAATCTGGATATAGATATATTATGCATCACTGAACATTTCGTAACCTCAGGACAGTCATTCCTGAATTCACAAATCATTAATCAATGTACCAAATTATAAGCTTGCATCTTGTTATTCAGAAAATAAGAAGCGAGGAGGATCATCTATTCTTATTAAAGATAATTACGAATGTAAAGAGCTGCCTAAAACATAGTTTTTTTATTTTTTTATTCTTTTTTTTTTAATTTAAACGTTTCCCCACACTAGGAATTTCTCCTGTATCGTGGGTGCGTTTACAAACATATAAACTCACATACACACACACCCAGAGCCGGAACAACTATTTGTAGATCATACAAATATTTGTTCCGTGCGGGAATCGAACCCGCGACACGCAGCGCAGCAGTCAATTGCTCAACCACTGCGCCAACCGTGCGCCCTCTATTACGGGTGTATTTGAATATTGTGCAATAAAACTAAGTCAGCAGGGATTAATAGTTGTTTGTATTTATAGACCACCTAACATGTCCTGTATTAATATTTTGTTGATCATCTGGATACTTTATTCAAGAAATTGTGTACCAAGGCAAATAAAAATATAGTACTATGCGATGACTTCAACATCAACATATTGAAAAAAAAATACTTTTCATTGGACTTTGAAAATTTACTTTTGAACTATCTAAAGTTATCTAAAGCTATCTAAAGTTAGTGATTAATCAGCCAACTAGACAACAAGAAAGCGGCACGTATTTGGATAACTTTGCCCACAATTCTAAACAAAATTGTATGAGCGAAGAAGTTGACTTCGGATTATCGGACCATACCGCTCAATTTTTAAAAATACCGGTACATAAAACATGTACAATAAATGCCTGGCGCATTCAAAAGCGTAATTTATCCAGCAAAAATTTAACTTTATTTAAAAACCGGCCAAGTGCGAGTCGGACTCGCGCACGAAGGGTTTCGTAACATTATCGCAAAAAACGGCAAAAAACCACGTTTGTTGTATGGGAGCCCCACTTAAATATTTATGTTATTCTGTTTTTAGTATTTTTTGTTATAGCGGCAACAGAAATACATCATCTGTGGAAATTTCAACTGTCTAGCTATCACGGTTCAGGAGATACAGCCTGGTGACAGACAGACAGACAGAAAGACATACTGATGGACCGCGGAGTCTTAATAATAGGGTTTCTTCGGGTACGGAACCCTAAAAAGCACCTTCAATGCCTGTCATTTTCAGAAGCACTTGAGACAGATAACCCTAATGAGGCATATAATAAGTTTATTGTTCTCTTTCGTTTATTATATGACTTATGCTTCCTAATTCAATTAAAAAAATAAAAGCTAATAAAAAAAAATGGCTATCACGCGGAATTAGGATTTGTAGCAGAAAACAATGGAACATGCTATGGAAATACACCTACTAGTGAGAACAAAAATATATTTCAAACTATGCACAGAAACTTAAAAAGATTGTAAAACTAACTCGAAAAGCCCAATATAATTATTTGATAAATAGCTCAAATAAATAAATCAAAAGCATCATGGTAAATAATAAATAATGACAATAATTTAATAAAAGAACCAATTTTGCATATTAACGAAGGAAACAGTAAAAGACCCTAGGCAGATTGCTAAAAAATTTAATGACTTTTTCGTTGACCAAATACTTGATGTGTCCAGGTACTTGTACTGGAAATACAGCTGCAATTACCAAAACCCAAAAGTCTTTATTTATAATATATAGCTGCATAAATGATACAAAACTTGAAAATATAAAAAAATTTAGATTCGACGGCATTTCAACCGTTGTAGTCAAATTTGTCTCTGATATTATCGCAAAACCATTAAGCCATGTCAAACTATAAGGAAGACATGTCAAACTATAGAGATAGCGGGTAGGCTTAGCTCGGCCGCCTACGCCGTCAGAAAGGTTAGACAATACACTGACGTTGATACAGCAAGGTTGGTCTACTTTAGTTATTTTCACAGTATCATGTCCTACGGTATTCTACTGTGGGGCAGAGCCGCTGATATTCAAAATATATTTGTGCTTCAAAAACGAGCTGTTCGTGCCATTTACCAATTAGGTGCGCGTGTTTCTCTAAGAGATTTTTTTAAAGAGATTGGTATTCTCACAGCGGCTTCACAGTACATATTCGCCAACATTTTATATATTAGGCAAAACATTCATTTGTACAGTAACAATAGTGATATTCACAACTTTAACACCAGAAATAAGGACAAATTACGAGCTCCCTTTAATCGACTTCATAAGGTGCATAGTTCATTCGTTGGGGTTGGTATAACTTTTTACAACAAGTTACCGTCTTCTTTTCTAGATTTGCCATTTAACGCATTTAAAGCAAAGGTAAAAGCTAATCTCTGTTCTAAGGCATACTATTCTATTAATGATTATTTAGATGATAAGCATAGTTGGTCGCTGTGTTGAACTCAAGACAATGTTCGTGTTCTTTTACCAAAATTAGCTTGCTGTCAGGTTAAATATTATTATTTTTTAATTTCGTTTTTATGTGTATTTTTTTAAATTTTATTTTTTGGTATGACTGTCGTAGGTATCGTTTACTGTTATTGTCGGAGCTGATGAAGATTGCTACTATCTTTGCATTATATAGAGTTAATCTTTCTAGTATTATATAGCAGCATAGCCAGCATTGTGTGAGTACCATGTACTTCAGAGCTATCATTGTCTAGATACCTACGTCTTCTATTGACTTGAATGACTCCGGTGGTTGAGAGTATGTCATGCCCACTCAAATGTCTCGCCGATGGTGGCGCGTGTGTCGGATCATTTAGCTCCCTTCAAAATGGTTGAGCTGAATGGTGCTGATACATGTGTCATGTTCGTGAACGGGCGCTGTCGGTTGGGACTGGTCATCTCTTAGCTGCCATGGTTTATTTTAATTGATTCTAATTTTATTTCTGAATTGTCTTTTTATATTTACCATGGACACTTTTAACTTTCTACATCGTTCTCACATAATGTGTAATCTCAACATGAATGATGTAACAAATGATTTGTAATAATTACCTAATTGAAAAAGAGTGTCCATGGAGTTTCTTGCCCGTTCTTCTCCATAGAGATCTACGCCTTGGAATGGGCATCTACGGTACTTTCACAGTTATTATGTCTTGTGACTGGGACTGTAGCACCATAATTTTGTAATATTTTATTTTGTCTTTTGACAATTCAAAAGTGCCTGTAACTGGCCTACTTGAAATAAAGTGCTTTGACTTTGACTTTGACTTAGACCATTATTAACTTTAAAACTTACGCGTTTCATAATTGAAAAACAATATATCACGGGGCTTTAACGCGATTATTTAGATTATTTATTTACCTATTTAACCCGCATTAGCTCTAATGTCAGTGTTCTCTAAGATATTTGAAAAATTATATACGAATCTATTTACACCTTTATAACTAAAAATGAAACAAAAGGGCTTTCGTAAAAAATAAAATATCAACATGGCAATATTCGATGTTTTAAAACTTATAATGAAGAATATGGATAAGAAACGTATGTTTGGACAATTTCGCGCACAATATCAGAGGATGCAGGGGGGAAATTATTGAATTTGGACTGTCAGACCACACCACACAGCTTTTAAGATGCTCTGTTAAAAAAACTTGTGCTAATTAAGTCATGGCGTATTAAACGAAGAAATTATTGCCCAGAATATTTGGCTAAATTTAAAAATTGTATAAAAAGCCTCTCATTTTCAGAAATTTACAATACTTTGGACCCTAATAAGGCTTATGACTGTTTTATAGAACTATTTAAATGCTTTTACGACCTTTGTTTTCCTTACGAAACAATTACAAAGTCGCTAACAAAAAGATTTCAAAGGGAATAAAAAAATGCAGTAAAAGGAAATGTGTGCTTCTGTGGCAATATAAAACAACGCCCACTCTCAAGAATAAAAATGTGTTCAAAGCATATTCACATAGACTTAAGAGAATCATATCTTTAACACAAAGATCTCAAAATAACTATTTCATCAAAACATCAAAAAATAAATCCAAAGCAGCGTGGACTGTAATTAACAAGAATAAAGCCTACTTTCCTAAAGAACCTATAAGTGAAATAAAAACTGACACAAAGTTAATTACGAACCCTATAGAAATAGCAAACTCGTTCAATGAATATTATATTAACCAAGTATCGAATTCAAATCTTAGCATAACACAAGACATCCCCATTCAATTAAACTCTTTGAACTCTTTATTTATGGAACCAACTATACCGAATGACATCATGAATCAGATTAGGTCTCTTAAAGATACAAATAGTGTAGTAGTGATGGAATATGCACAAAAGTTATAAAAGCAGTCTCTCAATACATAGCCCCACATCTAAATTACATAATCAATTTAGGTATTGAGAAAGGCATCTTCCCGGAGCAGCTCAAAACCTCCATAGTTACTCCACTATACAAAAAGCAAGACAAATGTCTCATGAAAAATTATAGACCTATTGCTTTGATACCTATATTTGCGAAAGTATTTGAGAGGGTCATATATCAAGCACTGTATACGTACTTAGAGAAATCAAACATTCTAGTTAATGAACAGAAAGGATTTCGTAAGAACAGGACAATTAATATGGCTATCCATGATCTGATACGCCCTATCCTATCGAATGTTGATAAAAGAAATCCCGTATGTGCTTTATATATGGACCTTACAAAAGCTTTTGACTATGTAGACTATAGGATACTTTTAAATAAATTAGAGAAGTATGGTATAAGAGGCAATATTTTGAATCTTATTGAATCTTACTTACACAATAGAAAGCAGATTATAGAAATAACACGAATATGCCCACGCACTGGAAATGAAAGAAAATACCGATCTAGTAGTAGCATAATTAAATACGGAGTCCCCCAAGGCAGTGTGTTAGGACCTCCACTATTTTTAACATATATAAATGATCTACCTGGGGAAATAAAGCATCCTATGGTACTATTTGCTGACGACAGCACGGTAGTAATAAAATGTGACGATCCTAATACATACGAAGCAGAAATAAATTTGACATTAAATAAAATAATTACTTGGCTTAATAATAATAATCTAGTCATAAATCTAGAAAAGACTAAAATAATGCATTTTTGTCAAAGAATTCCTAATATAAACGTTGACATTAACTATTTGGGGACCAAAATAGAGTCGGAAACTGTGACTAGATTCCTTGGTGTTATTATAGATAATAACTTGTCCTGGAAACCGCAAACGGACGATATATGTAAGAAAGTTAATAAATTTGCATATGCTCTCTATAAATTGGCAAAAATTGTAAACGTAGAATCTCTTTTAATGGCCTACCATGGCTATGTTGCATCCGCACTAAGATATGGCATAATATATTGAGGCAATTCAGTAAATAAAGAGTATGTTTTCAAAGCCCAAAAAAGATGCATCAGAGCTATGTGTGGTTTACAGAGTACTGACAGTTGTCAACCTCTATTTAAAAGCCTCAAAAACCTAACCTTGCCTTCTCTTGTCTTCTCTTCTCCTCAAAATCTTAACCTTGCCTCTGTATATATATGAAGTAAATGTATTTGTCAAAACAAACAACTCTCTATATGAATTAGCTTTTAAAACTCATTACAGGAAACTTCGTGATAAAAATAAGTTAGAGCTTAAAGTACCTTGTGCAGGCACGGCTTTAATGAGTAAAAGCTTCTTCTGTATGGCCCAGAGAATATTTAATAAGTTGCCCTGCTCAATAAAAAGTCTCAATTTAGTAAATTTTAAGCATACATTACGTAATATATTAGTACGGAAATGTTACTATTGTCTCAGTGACTATTTTGAAGACAGTTCTTTGACATAATAATATTTGTATACCCATAGCTTGTATAATGATGACTTTGCAATTCCACTTAAACTTTTCTGTTAAAAATTACTTATTGACATTATAACTATTTATTACGGACATGATCGTATTTATAATTATTTATTGACATCACTTGGCATATTAAATTACACAAATAATTGATATTGATTACGGAGTTATTACAAATTAATTTACCTAATTGGCAAAAGCCTCACAAAATGCATATTTGTACGCCACATGGCAAATCATATAGAAACTCATATTATAACATCTTGCACACTGCTGTAACCTACTTATGTTTACAAATAAAGACTGATTGATTGATTGAAAACCCCTATACGTGCAATATTCACAGACATGACAAACGCATTCGATTATGTAAAACATGATACTCTCAAATAAACTTAGCGATTACGGTATACGTACTAAACCTAATTAAGTCATATCTCACGGATAGAATACAATACACAGAAATGTCGAGAATCCGTACTAAAACCAAGCGTGAACTGAAATATCTATCCAGTTTTGTAGAGTAACAGAATCGGGAGTTCCACAGGGCAGTATGCTCCATTACTACTTCTACTTTACATTAATGACCTACCCCTAGATTACGGACACTATAAAGTTAATGATGACGTTACGGGATAAGGCATTAACCCAATACAGGAAAAATAAGACGGAGCAAAAAAAAACTACCATAATCTGCTAAAATCACTAGTGGAAAGTTCTCTGTATCATGAAAAAAATGCATATTTTAAGCACAACATTAATAATAAAATAAAAAATCCTAAATTGCTATGAAAGAATATTAAATCCACCTTTGCTCCTTACAAGCAAAGACAGGACCTTCCCCCACATTTCATAAATACGGACGTAATAAACAACACTCTTTTGAATGGTTTTGACAACCCGGTAGCTGTCGCGTCGCTTATATCTTTCTTTAAGTCCTACAGATATAGCGAAGCAATATTCACACTTACTCCGGTGGACCAAAGCAATGTCTCACATATTATTTCTGACCTAAAGTCAAATGCTGAAGGTTACGACAGTGTAACGTTGGATATGCTTACCCTCACTTTGCCACTCACTTTAACAACTGTTACAGTTATTATAAATTGCTCAATATGGTCATTGAAGTTTCCCTACCAAAGGAAAATTGCCACAGTTAGGTCCCTACCCAAGAATCCAAACCCTATAGAAGTTACAGTTTACGGCCTATCACTATTATACCCTGTTTATCAAAGGTAATGGAGACGGTAGTATGCCGTCAGCTAAGTTTTTGGAAAATAACGAAATGTTGCCTGACCTGCAATCCGGTTTCAGGAGGCACTTCTACGGCTTTGCTTGACGTTACGGACAACATTCTGGCTGCTCAAGATAAGGTTTCATGTGTTCACTGATGGTGTTACTCGATTTTTACCGTGCATTGGATTGTATCAACGTCTCATTGTTAATGGCAAAGTTAAAGTTCAACGGTTTTGACGAAAATGCTATCCAGTGGTTCCACAGTTACCTTAGTGACAAAAAGCAACTCGTGGAATTACGATTGGCGGACGGTACAACTTTGACTTCAGCCCCCCCTTCTATAAAAATAGGAGTTTCTCAAGGATAAATTTTGGGTCCGATTCTTTTTATTTTATACCGTGCAGACATAATAAAGTGCCTTCAGAAATGCAATTATCACATCTATGCCGACGATGTACAATTGTGTTTGTCTTTCAGACCAGATGATTTTGAATCGGCCATTAGAGACCTAAGCGATGATCTAGAAAGAATCTCCGCCTGGTCAGATGAGAACTGTTTGGCATTAAACCCATTGAAAACCAAATATATGCTGTTTGGTACGAGGCAGCAGTTGCGGGTCGCCTCGCGGTTTCCCCCGCGTAGTTCCCGTTCCCGTGGGAATACAGGGATAAAAAGTAGCCTATTTTATCACCCAGGGATAGTGTAGCTTCCCAACGGTGAAAGAATTTAAGAAATCGGTCCAGCATTTTAAGGTTATTCGTTACATACAAAAATACAAATCTAGAATAGATGAGCATTTTGAGTTTTATTCGTGTATAACATAGTGTAATTAATTTGTAAATTTATCTCTAACACGGACAAAACAACGACAATGGCACCAAAACCGACGGGCGTATTTTAATGAAATTTTCATCATTTCAAAGACAATTTAATTATTCTGATCTAAGGCGCTTTTTAAAGTCATAGAATAATCAGAAAAGTACAAAATCTACTGAATTTTGGGTAGCGCGGGTGTGAAACGATTGCGCGGTTTGTTCCCTCAAGCTCGTCGTCCGTTTGGGACCAGGGGGTCAACTCCCTATCTCCGTCAACGAAGTTACGAGCCACGTCCGAAAGTATTCCGAAACTTCAGAGTGAAAAAAACAAGTTAAGTTAAATTTTTCGGACGGGTAAAAACAGTGAGTAGAAACACACCAGGAGTAGGTACAACTTTCAAATTGTGTCGTCATTCATTCTTAGCAATCATCCATCCCCAGGTGATACGGAGTTAGCCGAAACTACGGACTTCGTGCTTAGGGAGTAGCCCCCCAGGCCCGAGTCGACGCGACGGCGGCGCGTAGTTTCACGTGTGCCTCATAGAGATGTCAGCAAAATTGACGGAGTCCTCTAGGGCCGATGCCTGTCGGAGTCGTGGATAAATTTGAAAAAGAGTTACCGTGGCCCTAGCTCAAGCAGCTGAAGGAACACGGTTGGGTTTTAGTCACTAAAAGTCTGACACGCAATCCCGCTTCAACCAGAGTCGGCGAAGTCATTGGATTATTATACAAATAAACAAAAAAGGTCGTTGGCGACTATCGTCGTCAGATCGGTCTGTGCGGCTAATATTATTTAGCAACGGGCCATGTTTGATATTTTACCAAAACAAATTATTAGGAATTCTGCCGTATAAATAAAAAAAAACATCCAGTAGACATTTCTCCAAACAAACAGCCATCTTTCCTTAAACTAAAAAGGTTGCTACACCTTCCAGAAATAAATAAACTAAATAATTTCCTCCGATAAACACGGGGTATTGGAGACGAATTTATATTAGTTTGGAAACAATTTACTTCGGGCTTGCACCTCCTGGAAAAAGTCTAAACAAATCGCGGCAGACTCTCAACTATCGTGCAGACGTTTTTTCGTGTTCTGGGGTACAGGAATAGTGGACTTTTTCAGTATCCATTTATATTAAAACTAATTTCTGGCGGCAGATTCGTCCGCGAGTTACTTGGAACTTATCCCACGGGAACATGCTATTCTATAATCTAGCTAGTTTATAATCGATCTCTGTGCCAAATTGCATCCAGATGTATAAAGCCATTCTGGCGTAATTAAAGAAGAAAGAAAGTAAACCGGCCAAGTGGGAGTCGGACTCGCGCACGAAGGGTTATTCCGTACCATATCGCAAAAAACGGCAAAAAAAAACGTTTTTGTATGAGAACCCCACTTATTAAATATTAGGGGTTAAAGTATTAAATTGCCGATTTGTATTCAATTTTTTTTTTTTTTTAATTTAACATATTTTTTTTTTTATTTATACATGTATCAAAATAATTTTTAATAATCAATTTAATTTCCATTATTATCTATACATTGCTGCCATCTAATAGGAAGGTCATGTATGCCTTTGCGATAGAACTCTGGTGATTTAGATTCGACAAACTGTGTGAAAGCATTTTGTGCTGCATCCTGAGAAGAAAACTTTTTATCACGTAGTCAGTTGGAGCAAGGTCTGGCGAATACGGAGGATGACGAATGGTTTCTAATTACAGTTCCTGTAGAGGTAAAACGGTTTCTCGTGCAGTATAAGGTCTCGCGTTATCATGGAGCAATAATGGTGAAGATCGATTCATGAGTCGGGGCTGTTTCACTGCTAGTTTTGCTATCATGGTTCAGAGTTCGGCACAGTAAACATCTGCCGTTATTGCTTGACCAGATTAGAGAAAACTATAGTGACTAACACCATGCTGAGACCACCAAACATTTACCATTAACCTTTTTATTGGTAAGCTTTGCTTTAGGACACTGTTGCGGAGTTTGACCTGGGGTTGCCATTGCCTTTTTGTGCTTACGGTTATCGTAAAGAATCCACTTTTCATCACATGTCACAATTCTATCCAATATTCCTTGATTGCAGTATCGATTCAACAAGGCAACACAAGTTTCAACACGCGTTTATTTCTGCAGATCAGTCAAATCATGAGGCACCCATTTTTCTATTTTTTTTTATTTTATTGATTTGATGCAAATGAGTCAATATTGTTGGTAAGGTAACGTTAAACCATGCCGCTAATACCTGGGTAGTTTGGCTCGGATCGGCTCCCACCATCTCTTTCAATTCATTGTTATTCACCTGTGTGGGCGGTCTTCTACGTGGTTTGTTCTTCAAATCAAAGTTTCCATCACGAAAGCGTTTAAACCAAAATCGCACGGTGCGTTCATTAGCAGTCCCCTCTCCAAACGCAACATTGATATTGCGAGCTGTTTCTGCTGCGTTAGTTCCGCTTTGGAACTCGTATTTAAAAATCACTCGAACTTTCGAAGTATCCATCTTACTTGTCTAAGCTGAATAAAAAAACAACTGAAAGTCGATAATCAAATGTTGCACATTTTTTAAAAGAAGAACTTCATAGGTACCATGTGAAAAAAGTTTCACTCAAAAATCTCAAACCATGAAGGTTCTACGTCAATTCGAAGTACTATTACAATAAAACGGCAATTTCATACTTTAACCCCTATTATTTATTTTATTCTGTTTTTAGTATTGTTTGTTATAGCGGCAACAGAAATAAATCATCTGTGAAAATTTCAACTGTCTAGCTATCACGGTTCATGAGATACAGCCTGGTGACAGGCAGACAGACAGACGGACCGCGAAATCTTGGTAATAGGGTCCGGTTTTTACCCTTTGGGTACGGATCCCTAATAAAGTATTTAATTGCCACAAAACGACATACAAACATTACATTACAAGAAAAAGAACAGTGGTAGTAGATTTTGCAAACTAAACACTTAACGATAGTGTTGGTACTTCTTCATCATTTCAGCCGAAAGACGTCCACTGCTCGACATAGGCCTCCCCCAGGCGTCGCCACATTGAGCGATCCCGTGCATCTCTGATCCAGCGCTTTCCCGCAACCTTAACCAGGTCATCGGTCCACCTAGTGGGAGGCCTTCCAACGTATCGTAGTCCGGTTCGCGGTCGCCATTCCAGAACTTTACGGCCCCATCGGCCATCCGTTCTGCGAGCAATGTGCCCTGCCCAATGCCACTTAAGTTTGGCGATTCTTCGGGCTATGTCGGTAACCCTGGTTCTCTTGCGGATCTCCACATTTCTGATTCGATCACGCAAGGAAACACCGAGCATAGCCCTCTCCATTGCCCTTTGAGTGACTGTAAGCTTCCTGATAAGGCCCATTGTAAGCGACCACGTCTCAGAGCCATATGTCGTCACTGGCAACACACACTGGTCATAGACTTTCGTCTTGAGACACTGTGGTAAGTTGGACGAGAAGATACCGCGCAACTTCCCGAACGCTGCCCAACCGAGTCGGATTCGACGGTTGACCTCTTTCTCGAAGTTAGCCCTACCCAATTGGATCGTTTGTCCCAGGTAGACATAGTCGCCGACAACTTCGAGTGTAGAGTCTCCGACCTTGATAGGAAGGCGTGTAACATGGGCATTCACCATGACCTTGGTTTTGTCCATGTTCATTTTAAGACCCACTCTTTCGGAAGCTCTACTGAGGTCATCGAGCATTTTACTGAGGCTCTCCATGGTCTCAGCCATGACCACTATGTCGTCGGCAAAACGAAGGTGAGTTATGCACTCGCCATTAACGTTGATGCCAAGCCCTTTCCAATCCAGAACCTTGAAGACATCCTCCAGCGCAGCAGTGAACAGTTTCGGAGAAATGACGTCTCCCTGTCTCACACCGCGCCGGCGAAGAATTGGTTTCGAGGTCTGATCCTTAAGACAGACTGACATAGTGGCGTTCTTGTACAAACACTTCAACACTTCAATGTACCGGTAGTCGATCTGGCGCCGTTGGCGAGACTGCAGTACAGCCCAAGTCTCGATCGAATCGAAGGCTTTCTCGTAGTCCACAAACGCTAAACAGAGAGGCAGGTTATACTCTTCGGTCTTCTGTATAACCTGCCGCAGCGTCTGTATGTGGTCTACGGTGCTAAAGCCTTTTCGGAATCCGGCTTGTTCGGGAGGCTGGAAATCGTCAAACCTGCGCGCGAGACGATTCGTGATGACTCTTGAAAAAAACTTGTAGACATGACTAAGAAGTGAGATGGGCCTATAGTTCTTCAGCCGGGCATTGTCGCCCTTCTTGAAGAAGAGTACCACCACACCCCTGCACCATGCCTGTGGCGTTTTTCCCTCGAGTATGACGGAATCAAACAGCTTCTGAAGGGCCTTAAGAACCGGTTTTCCACCTGCCTTCAGGAGTTCAGCCGTGATTCCGTCATCAGCCGGCGCCTTGTTGTTTTTAAGCTGTTTCAGAGCCATCCTAATCTGTACAGGCTGACGTCCGGAATACCTTCGGTATAGTGTCGGGTCAATCTAGCTCTTGGGTCGTTTGCTAGACTCGCAACGGGCTTGCTGATTGATGTGTACAACTGCCTATAGAATGTCTCGATCTCCCTCAGAAGCTCCGGTTTGGCGGATACGATCCTGCCATCGTCGGTCGTCAGTTTCGTGAGCTGGCTCTGCCCAATAACCAGATCCCTTGAAAAAAAAAACCTTGGAGCCTTTATTTTGCTCAATCGCGTCTTTAATACGCTCGATATTAAAGCGGCGGAGGTCTCTTTTCAAAGATTTAGAGATCTGTCTATTGAGCTGCCGGTATTTGCACGCCTCATCTGAAGACTGCAGGATCATCTCACGCCTCTCCTTCATAAGCTTGAGGGTATGATCAGAGAGCTTTTTCTTTCTATCTGTACAACGGGTCATGAAAAACTTAGACCCGACCGTATGGACAGCTTCCACGAACCCGTCGGCGTAGTCGTCCACGGAGCTCCCTAGGCACTCGAAACGATTCTGGAGTTCGAGCTGAAAGCTCTCGGGGTTTTGGACCTGGATCTGTGCTGGATGGAGCGTGGACTTCATTAGTCGAGACCTTTCAAGCTTAATATTAATGTTCAATGTGCCTCTTACCATGCGGTGATCGCTCCCGGTTTTTACCGAATTGATTACAGAGACATCATTGAACATTTGTTTCTTGGTTGACATGATGAAGCGCGCCGATCACGAAAACTGATATTTTATTTGCCAAGATTAAAGTTAAGAGACAAAAATATGGTTTTTGGATACCGTGTAAACATTCAGAATAATACGCATTTAGTAAAAATATATTGTTATTTTGACATTACAAGCAGACCCTTCAACTGTATTTATTTGCAGTTTTACTAACGATGATGAAACTACAAACAACTGCCTTTCAAACCAGATCGCAACACCCTTGGCGCAAAAAAGGCATGATTAGAATACCTACCTTATTTATCGGGCAAGATGCATGAATAAATTAGGCATGATTAATTTAATGAAGTAGAATAATTTTTTTTTATTTATCGGGCAAGGCCCGTCACGACTTCAATACGTAAAGGAAAAGATATCGTATTTACGATCTTTCTAACAACTGCAATATCGATGGACTATTGTCCGAAATTATTATGTGTTCCTTATTTCTTCTATTATTTATTTATAAGATCGGTATCCCCAACCTCTGTAGCACTAACATGAAACTCCTCCGATACCTGTAGTTGACAGTTTCGTTTCGCCCCAAACTTTTCTTTGTTAACCCGCTGTGGCAAAGTTGTGTCGTTAGTTCGTCCCGAGATACTCCGATATTGGCCCTGCCTGGCCCAGCGTGGCCCAGCCTGCCTTATGTACTCCAACTTAAGTAAATATGAAGTTAGCGGTTAGTCTTTTAGATGGTGTTATGTGAAAATATTTCAGAAGGTAACTTATGAGTCATAAGTTAAAGTAAAATAGCAAGAAACAAAAGTGTCATAAGTTATGACACTTTTATTTCTTGCTATTTTTAACCGATTTCTCAAAAAGGAGGAGGTTTCTCAATTCGACCGTATAAATATATTTTTTTATTTGTGTTCGCGTATAACTTCGTCGTTTATGAACCGATTCTGCTGGAAAGGAAATATTCCAAGGGTGGTATTATGATAAGGAAACCAGGATCCGATGATGGGATCCTAGAGATATCGAAGGAACTCCTCAAATATTATAGGCATATATATAGTGATTAAGGTATTTTCATCAATAATGCAATAATTTGCACTCACAATTGCCACTGGAACTCCGAAATAAAACAGTGTATCCTAGTCGTGTTTGGGCTTATTGGAATCGTCATGAGTTGTACTCTGGATTTTCATGTTAATTGGAGGTACCTACCAAAATAATACTATTACAATAATACCTACTATAATAATATTTCTGCATAATGATATTTGAACATAAATAATTTGCACGCTTGCTTGCAGGCAGAATACAATGACTTTAAGGCTGTAAGATCTTCACTTGTAAACTATGTATTTTCTTGCAAATAAACATTTTGAATTTGAACTAAAAAGAGGAAAATAAAAAACTTTTTAACAAAGGGAAGTCGGAACTCGGTTTGATTTTTTGTTAAAACAGTTTGTGTGGTAGTTTATAGAAGTGATCTTACCAAGATATTGAGTTTAAACAAGTTTTAACAACATAAATCATTATTTTAATCAGAGACGCACTTGAGATACGGGCAACGGAATGGTCGTGAAGATACCAAAACTTATAGTTCCCACCCCTATAAGTTTGGGCACCATCACGAGTTTTTCTAGAAATAAAATGAGACCACCCCATATGATTTTTCCCCATATCCTCATCATCATCATCATATCAGCTGAAAGACGTCCACTACTGGACCTAGAACTCATCCAAGCGTCACCACACTGATTGGTTCTCCTTATATAAGAATCATTTATTTTTCAGTAGGTTTGATTAAAGTTTTACGTTATTATCCCATGCATCTGAATGGTGTCGTCCTACAAAACTCTGATATTGTAGCCGTAACGATTGCCAAACATCTACAGAAGACAGCTGGGACCAACAGCATAAACTGCTTTCCGAGGCACAGAGGAGTCTCGGTGGACGGATAGCCCTATATATCCCGGATATCCACAGTTCGACCTCGACAAGCGTTACTTAATATCGATATTACTTTAATTAATAGTCCTGTCAACGTGTACAAGCTATTATCAGATAAGACATTACCTACTATTATTACAGATGCATTAAATGCAGTAATGCGCCTGAAATGGGTATTCAGTAAGCTGGAAAGCGATCGCACGTTGAATTCAGATTCCCTATTAACATTAACAAGCATTGCAAATGCCTAAGGGTGGGGTCGTGGTGAAAACGGACAGCTGGACGGACTGGCTTTTGTAAAACTGAGGGCAGGAATTGGGTAAAACCAAATACCAGCTTGATGCACTAGAGTCGATCGAAAAACGGGCCAAGAGGCTCATCGGCAATGAGGCATTAGTCGAGTCAAAGCTCCAAAGCCTTGAACATCGTCGTCGAGTTGCCAGCTTGTCGGTTTTTTATCGGTTGCATTTCGGGGAGTGTGCGATGGAATTGCATGATCTAATTCCGCCTAGCCCGTTTCATCATCGAACTACAAGACGTACGGCGATGCGCCATCGGTACATGGTGGACATCCCACCCATACGCACTAAACGTTTTGGAAATACTTTCATTATGCGTACAGCTAAGGAGTGGAATTCCCTGCCGGAGTCTGTGTTTCCAGATAGCTACAACCTCGGGGTCTTTAAGTCAAGAGTGAATAGGTTACTTCTAGGCAAGCGTGTTACACCGTCGACCACATCATCGCTTACCATCAGGTGAGATAGTGGTCAAGCGCGAGCCTATCTAAAATAAAAAAAAAATAAAAAATAAAAAAAAAACCGGGATGGGTCTGAGATGGTTGAGTTAAATGAAAATACTGATGTATTTTGAAAATAATGTGAATCACATTTAGGTGGCGTCAATTTCGTTTTGGGTATAACAACTATTGTTATTATTAGAGTCCCTACTAAATATACAGATAACTGACGGACTAGCTACGTAAAACCAGTCCGTCAGTTATCTGTCGATCTGAAATACTTAGGTAACTGTTGCAGTAATTGATAGGGCGCTTGCATTGATGAAATTTAACAGAATAAATGTTGACACATCCGACCTGAGTATTAAAGCACAGACAGTATGTCTTGCGTTGTTGCTGAAATATACCTTTTTGGGGCAACCGTGAGTGAAGCCACATTAGGTTACTTTTTTATTTTTGTCTTTCTCATGAACTATTGTTAAAATTTTTGCATACGTTTGTAATACAAACGGATCTTTACAAATAGATGCCACTATGTATATTTTAAAAAGATACCGCAATCAAACTTAAAACACTAGCTGATTTCTCGCTATCACTGAGACGCAACCCTTGTACTGGTCATAGCTGAGACGAGCGCAGCGTATAGCTTATAACTGAATTATATAATTGTACCGATGTCCGGCTCCGCAACTACACGTTCTAGCTAACTCATAGACTATCTAGTTATTGTATACGTCCATGATAATATTGTTTGTCTTCCTTTGAACACTGTTGCACGTTTTGTTTGTGATTATAATAGTTGATTTGGGCTTTATAAATAATCAGCTTTTAACGTCGCCACTGTTGGGCGATTGGCATTTGGACAATTATTCTCTGATTGGCTAATATCTAGATTTCAAATCAAGCACAGTTGTGTGCCTTATCAAACCTAGAATGTCTCCTTCAAACCACACGGGAATATGGTCATCCCAGGCTGACTAGCCCCCGATTTCTAAATTAAGAATTTGAAGTTGAGCATTTTTTAAAGTCAGCTTTAGCCTGAAAACCTGCCAAAATTAGGCATTAAAATAAGGTTTGATACGTTCTTAACTCCAAAATCTCAATCCAAAAACCGACCCATCACAGTTTGATCCCCCAAGTCGAATAAAATCTAAATAACTATAAATAATCCGTACCAAAACAAAAAATCAAATAATCGTCACTCAGCCTGCACCCTTATCCCCAATTTGCGTCCGCACATATCATAATTATCCGATATAATGCGACAAAAATAAAATTAAACGTGTACCTCATCGAGCTAATAGGGTATTACAGACCTATATTATTTGGCTGTGTTACTTTATTAAGCCGGTGACGTATTCAGAAAGTAAATTAACCAATTTGTACGTATAATTGTTTCATTTGGGATTTTATTATTAAAAATATTCTGTTATTTGGCTGTTTGTTTTGCGTAATCTGACATGGGAAATGTGTAGGGAATTAACCGGTGTTTTATTATATTCAATGTTCTATGTAATGGATGTTTGCCTGAATTTAATTTTAGCAAATAAATTATTTCTCTTTTTAATCAGAGCATATGAGCTCGTGGCTAAATAATAACAGCCGCACTGGTCGATCAACAAGGTTAAACAACGCTTGACGAGGTCGATCCGTGGATGGGTGACCATTTCAACATAACGAGTTTCCTTCGTGCCTCGAAAAGCACGCTAAGCCGTCTTCTGGGTGCGCGGTGGTAATGAGTAGGCTGTTTACAGCTTCTCTGGCGCGCCCTTTCATGTTCTGCCGCAGACGGTTGATGTTCTCTATCGATGAGAACATATTCTCGGTTTCGTAGTAGGCCGTACGAAATGGCAGCCATTCCTGGTGAGATCCCGGCTGTCATTTGAAGATCTTTGACAGTCGTTACGGGAAGTCAGAAGCTTGGCAGATAGGCATTAGCACCATGTAAAACACTGGTACTCAGCTAAATCCGGTAAGACTGGAAGCCGACCCCAATGTAGTTGGGAAAAGGCTAGACTGATTGATTGAATCAGAGCACAGTCCTATCAGGTATGTGTAAGTTTCTAATTCAGCAAAAGTGTAAACTAACTGCATACCTAACAGAGTGTTGAGAAGCAGTATCTTACAGAGGCATTTGGCTTACTTTGGAGTTACAATTGAATAAATAAATAGAATAACATATAGATAATTTATTGTACAATTTTCTTTATTTTATTTTCCTTTTCTCTTCTGTAACTTGGCGATCTGTGTTGACACAATAGGCCAATCTCCTGACATTAATTGTATTTCATGTCATCATCAGCAGAAGGATTTTTTGGCAATCTCTTCATATTATTTCATTTTTTTTTTTTTTTTTTCTATTTTAATCTCCTAGTCAGCGCAGGGACACCGTGCCGCTTCAATCGGCTGTACGAGATACTCCCTGTACCCTACAGAAAATATAACTAGATTTTCTGATATATCTCTCTAGCGGCTTACACAGAATTTGTCTTTTTTCTAATAGCATTCCATAACACAACGATAGTGTAACTTCCTATGAGACTACACTCGTATAAACAAACAGTTTCACCTCTTCATAAAAATAAGATCAGAAGTCAAGTTATTTACTTATGTTTAATTTTATAAAATTAAAGAAAACATGTTTCAAATTACCTTCCAATCCAAATACACCTGTGTAACATTTTGGAAGCTTGAATAAGAACTACGGAAGACCGTGCAACCATACATTACCCACGCTGACCGGCTTATACGCGAACTCACCGGCGGAAGTGCGGAGTAACGTGCTTACATAAATTGTCACTGCGCATGATTTAACTAGTGTTAGCACCTAGCGCTCTCTACATTTTTATTTCTTCGCCCATTATCCTAGAGTTGGGTACAGTCGGGTAGAAAATGATCCAAGTTTTCGTTGACTTGTTTTTTGCTTTGCAAAGTTTTGTCAAAATGGTACACCAGAAATGTCAAAAGGAACTGAAGAATGCAATACTGGTGGGCAGATGAATTAAAGCTTACAACCAGTTCAAATAAAACGGTTTGTACCATGACCGTGTTCAACCTGCCTGGCATTTTCCAACTATGTTGCGGTTGTCATCCAGTCTAACCTGGTTCAGCTGAATATCAGTATTTTACATGGGGCGGCTGCCTACCTGACCTCCACCTCCACGTACTTAACTGGGTAACACGTTACCCTTTGATAAGACTGGTGTCAGATTGGCTTGTGATTATACGTAACAATTGCAGAATTTGTGCATCCTCTTCAATTTTAGCCTCCTAAAGTATGACTATGTTTCTGAATTTCGGAGGCTGTTGAAGTGTCTGCCTATTCGACAGCGCCAAGATACACACACTCTTTCTTTACTCTTTTCTGTTCTTCACAATCTTACCTCTCCTTCATATCTTCGGGAACGCTTTGAGTATCTTGTTTCGAGAGGCAAACCTTGCTGTTCCTCATCATCTCTTCTCCTTCGTTTTTCTCCCACTCATCAAGTCGATACGGTTGATCATTTACTGTTAGTGCTTTTCGCGTCTGGAATAATCTCCCTTACTCCATAAGGGACTGCCCTTTGATGGGGATTTTTAAGTCGCGGTGGAGTCCGTGGTCGCGAGTGCCCGCCGAGCCGCACCGCGTCGCCGCCGCGCTGCGCACTCACACACCGATGCCGTGTGAGTCACGCAGATGTGTGTGCAGAGTAGACGGCGCGCTCCGGCCGCCCGAAGTGTTGGGTAGAATTCCCAACGATTAGTGACAGCCGAGACCAACAGTGAAATGAACTTTCCGAGGCTTGGAAGAGTCTGTATGGTCACCCTTCCACAGACCGTCGGGCCGGTGGGAAAGTTGCTGGCGGTGGTGAGCTTGCCTTAATGATCCACCCGTGTGGCTATGATTTCTTAGTCATGTGTTCCTCTCCTCCAAAAAGATCTAGCTTAGAAAGGAACTTCTCCTTCTAGCCTTAACTTTTCTGTGAACATACCCCTAAAATATCTCCGTACGAACCACCGCTGTGCTCTGCAGTACATTTACATACAGTTGCCATATATCGCGTCGCTCGGACATACATTAGGGGCAGTATAATTTGACGATAAGTAACGCTGTCCCGAACATAATCTACCGTCGAATCTGAATAACTACCCGAGAGTTTCGGTAACCACCGATTTATGTAACGTGTTTGTTTTCTTTGTGATGTTATTATGGGGAATTTTTCGTGAATATCTTGGATTTCAAGCGGTTTTAGATTTGTTTGTCTGGTTTTAGGGGAACTTTTTTGTGACCCGCAATGTATTCTTGAATATCATGCGACGCTGTTATTACTTAGTGTAACAAAAGTTACCTTCTTATGTAACCTCCAAGTAACACGACTCAAAATGTAACTTTTACGTTACTTTTAGGACTTAATAAAAAGTCTTGAAATATTTTCCAGCAAATAAAAAATAATTGTGAAACGGTACACATCTAAGAAAGTTTTCTTTTGTCGTGTTGTCGCACCTGATTTTGTGACACACAAATTGACGAATTGCAAATTCACTCACACACTCAAGTGTACTAAATCTTTCATGCCGCTTAGCGAGCGAGTGAGACTATATTATAGTGTCGTTTTCCACATTAAATAACGTAATGTAACTTTTCCCATGAAAATGTAACTTTTTGAGATGTCTAATGTTATATTTGACTATCTGCCACTGGCAACACTGCTTAGTAGATCTTCGACAGTTGCTACGGGTAGTCAGAAGCCAGAAATACTAGCACCAGTCTTGCCAAGGGGTATTGTGTTACCCAGTTACTGGGTAGTGTAACGTTACGTGTAGCTAAAATAGCTACACGTAAGCCACGTTAATACAAATAAGAATATAAAAAGTATAAAAATCTTCGTGGGCCGGCTTCGCACGACGTGGGCGGCCCAACCAGGCAGCAGGTCGGATAGGCAGGAAGACGTGGAGTAGACAGCAAGTCGGTGGGCGGCTAACCAGGCGGCAGGTCGGATAGGCAGGAAGACGTGGAGTAGGCAGCAGGTCAGACAGGAACGCCTCTTGAGTAGTGATATGCTCCAAATTGACAGATAGGCACCACGATGGTCTAGCTGGCACACGGGTTGATATGCTGTTATGTAGGCATACGGTAGGCGGATACGTAGTTTAAAAATCAGACACAGTATATCACACACAATATATTAAACTGGATAAACTTCAGTTATAGACATACACGAGCTGGATATTAATAGACTTGTCTTCAGATCAAGACTTGACATTTAGTAATTCAAGGTAAAATCGTCTTTCGGATTTCAGTGCAGATTCCAAAACTGCCCCCGGAATGTCTGGGAAATGCCTTTTATAGTCAGCGTTTTTCCAAACAAACGTTTCTAGAATTCCATTATTCTTTCTATAATTTTTAAATTATGAGTTGCCTGTATTTAAAACGGCCTGTATTATTTAGTCATAAAAGAATTCTGTGAGCGTTATAACATAATTTTACAAGCGTAAGAAGATAAGAAACTACTATCCAGTAAACAATAGTAAATTAACAATAATATATAGAGCTAACAATAAAAAGTAATTTAAATTACTTCAATCAAATTAAACCTTCACTAAGAAAATTACACAAAATTAAAGAAAAGTATATGACAGGCTTGACAACTGACGTAATGTCAGACAAAAAGTAAACATTGAAAAATTATAAAATTTAATATTCTATTTCAGCAAAATAAAGTTAATAAATCGAATTAGATCGATTTAATATGGAAAAAGGACATTTTATAAAAGATGAGAATGATTGATAGTAAAAGTGTAAGTATGGATACTATATTTCCCCAACGACCCCGAGAAAATTTTTGGTCTAGAACAAAAATTTTGTAAGGTAGTATAACAGCATTCACAAAACGTACATACTTCACTCAAACACACCGTCATCTTACGACAGCTTTCACAAAACGTACATACTTCACTCAAACACACCGTCATCTTACGAAGATAGGTCTGGTAGGATTCACATTCAATGATCACTACTCAACCTGATAAGAATAACTTTAAGGCTTATTTTCGGAGTTGTAATCCGCTCTCGTCTAAAACCCATGATATGAAATATAAAGATTTTTAACATAGGCTTATTTTTAACGAAGTTGTTATCCGCTTCTAGTCAACTTTAGTTGATACTCCCGAGTTAACGTCAGGACAGCTCCTGCCAAGGTAGGTAGTAGTAAGCTCCGAGTTAACGTAAGGGCAGCTCCTGAGCTCCGAGTTAAACGTCAAGGGCAATAGCCTACTTTAAATACCCACTTGTCAGCTGCTACAATCGACTTTTAGAGTCGATAGTTAGGAACAAGAATCATACTAACTTGTAGAGTTAGTTGATACGAAGGTAGATAACTTGTACATAAAAGCACTGAGCTATCTGATAAAAACAGAAATAATGAAAGATTAAAAATAATCCTATAATGGTTGAACTGATGAATAGATTAGAAAATAAATAGAGTTTAAATAAACCGAAAATAACTCTATTTTAGAAGAGGGAGAGAAGAAAGAGGTGTTTCATGAGCATATAATATTAAAAACTATCCATTATTAAAAATTAAAGTTTAAAAAGATAAAATTGTATCAAAGAGAGGAAAATTAGGGTTAAGGAGTGTTAACGATGACTCAAGAGAGTCACGAGTATTCAAAGAAGACTCTTGAGTTCAAGAAAACTCAAGTACTTGAAAGGATTCAAGTGAGAGTTTAAGAGCGTAAGGGAGACAAAGAGTAGGAGATAAGTTCTGAAGGAGGAAGGAGGAAAGGAGGTCTCTACTATGAAGTGCATCGTGTGTTGCATGTGTGTGTGTAGGTAGGTGTTAGTAGATGTTTGTATAAACGACCACAGGATATTGTCCTGAAGCCGTCGTAGAGTAACCAATCTCCAACCTTGGCAATGCCCACAAGTGGGTTAACACATCCAAGAGGCCGAAAGGGTGGCAATTACCAGAGGTAAAAGAATATGTGTGTGTGTGTCGGTTAGTGTAGTATTATATAGATATTACGTAGGTATATAAATATTTATAAACGACCACAGGATATTGTCCTGCAGCTGTCGTAAAGTAACCAAACTCCAACCTTGGCAATGCCCACAAGTGGGTTAACACAACCAAGAGGCCGAAAGGGTGCCAATTACCAGAGGTAAAAGTAATGTGTGTGTGTGTGGTGTGTGTGTGTGTGTGTTTGGTGTGTGTGTGTGTGTGTGTGTGTGTGTAGATTAGTGTTAAGAAGTGTAAAGATTGATGAAGTGATGATGAAAAATAATTATCATACCAAATTTGATTGCCTTGTGTAAGTTTGTTTTAGAATTTTGAGAGATGAAAAATCGAGCCCACGTTAAAAAAAAAAAAAAAAAAAGCGTAGAAGAGTAGGTAGTGGGTGATGGGGTGAGTCAGAAAATTGGGCGCACAAACAATGTTGTTGCGCCTAATTTTTAAAAGTTGGGCGCCAAACTGTAACGTTACGTGTAGCTAAAATAGCTACACGTAAGCCACGTTAATACAAATAAGAATATAAAAAGTATAAAAATCTTCGTGGGCCGGCTTCGCACGACGTGGGCGGCCCAACCAGGCAGCAGGTCGGATAGGCAGGAAGACGTGGAGTAGACAGCAAGTCGGTGGGCGGCTAACCAGGCGGCAGGTCGGATAGGCAGGAAGACGTGGAGTAGGCAGCAGGTCAGACAGGAACGCCTCTTGAGTAGTGATATGCTCCAAATTGACAGATAGGCACCACGATGGTCTAGCTGGCACACGGGTTGATATGCTGTTATGTAGGCATACGGTAGGCGGATACGTAGTTTAAAAATCAGACACAGTATATCACACACAATATATTAAACTGGATAAACTTCAGTTATAGACATACACGAGCTGGATATTAATAGACTTGTCTTCAGATCAAGACTTGACATTTAGTAATTCAAGGTAAAATCGTCTTTCGGATTTCAGTGCAGATTCCAAAACTGCCCCCGGAATGTCTGGGAAATGCCTTTTATAGTCAGCGTTTTTCCAAACAAACGTTTCTAGAATTCCATTATTCTTTCTATAATTTTTAAATTATGAGTTGCCTGTATTTAAAACGGCCTGTATTATTTAGTCATAAAAGAATTCTGTGAGCGTTATAACATAATTTTACAAGCGTAAGAAGATAAGAAACTACTATCCAGTAAACAATAGTGGATAAAATTTCCTTTATGGGCCGCTGATTTTTGGTGAGAGAAGGGTGGGAGGGCAAGGGGGAGTGGTTTGGCTACCCCCCTGTACGATCCCCACCACTCGGAGCCCCATGGTTATGGAGATATCCATGGTTAAAGTTTTCAGGTTAGACTAAAAATTTCCACAAATGTCCAATTTTTTATGGGGTGGGGAGGGAGAGAGGGGTAGGGGGGCTACCCCACTATACCATCCCCACCCCACGGAACCCCATGGTTATGGAGATATTAGATAAATTTTTTACTTAAATATAATTAGCGAGGTAAAAAAATGTGAATTAGTCCAAGAGCGAGCGAAGCGAGCTCGGGAGCTTAGGGCACCTCGACACGGACAGGTTAGGTTCGAAGAGATGACGGGAGCTGAAGTGAGCGAGCAAAGCGAGCGAACTCAGCTCCCATCATCTCCTTCGTGTTAGGTTACTTTAGACCCTTCAGACAGAAATAGGAGCCCCGCGCAGCGGGGCTCCGTCAACTTTGTTGCTTAAAGAGTAATCGTAAAAACTTTAACCATGGATATCTCTATATACATGGGGTTCCGTGGGGTGGGGATGGTGCAGGGGGGTAGCCCCCCAACCCTCCTTGCCCTCCCTCCCTCCCCGCGTCTCAAAACAATGGACATTTATGGAAATTTTTATTCTAACCTGAAAACTTCAACCATGGATATCTCCATAACCATAGGGCTCCGAGTGGTGGGGATGGTACAGGGGGGTAGCCAAACCTCCTCCCTCCTCCCCCCCACCCTCCCCGCGCCAAAAATCAGCGGCCCATAAAGGAAATTTTAACCACAATAGTAAATTAACAATAATATATAGAGCTAACAATAAAAAGTAATTTAAATTACTTCAATCAAATTAAACCTTCATAGTCACTAAGAAAATTACACAAAATTAAAGAAAAGTATATGACAGGCTTGACAACTGACGTAATGTCAGACAAAAAGTAAACATTGAAAAATTATAAAATTTAATATTCTATTTCAGCAAAATAAAGTTAATAAATCGAATTAGATCGATTTAATATGGAAAAAGGACATTTTATAAAAGATGAGAATGATTGATAGTAAAAGTGTAAGTAAAATGAGTAATACCAACAGTTATATGCATTTATTAGACTACAGATGGCGCTAGTGCCAATGGTAACTTCGGCTCCGTAATTAAAATTGTTTTTAAATTATCTAAATCGTTTTGAAGTGTGAATAAGTAGTGCAATAGCATCAGTGTATTCCGATAAATAAGTGACAGTGTTAGTAAACAATCCTGTCAGTTAATACTAGTGATATAACTTAAACTATAAAATAGTGTAAACATTGTGTACACAAATGTAATACATAATAATCTTTGCATATAAAAGGATTTAAAACAAACAGTGCTTAATCTAGTGACTATTAACAATGACTATTTGATCGTTTTACTTTAAAAAAACTTAAAAAAGTAACAAATAACACTTTTGTCAAATTGCGGTCACTGTTACAAAAACAAGAAAAAAAACGGTCAAATTAAAATTCAAAAATATCATAAATAAAAACAGAACACTATTTTCGTCATTAATTCATATGAACGTTTGGCTAAGCTGTCAAAAGATGGGTCTCTTTTTAAGAGTCGTGGTGCACGCTCGAGGCCCGAGTTCAATCCCAGCCCAAGCAAAGTTCCTTTTTCTATTATTTCTCGACCTTTATCAGCAACAAAAATGGAATTCTTAGAAAACATTACGTTTCGGATGAGAAGACGTGCTACATCAATTTCAAACGACACAATAAACGAAAGTACGCATAATAATTCCACGAACTCACCGCTAGATGGCACATCTAGTAGCCTACCTCCTAATATATCCGATGATGAAAGTGAAGAAGAAATCTTGCAGCTAAAAAATGAACTACAAAAAGTTAACTTACAGCTAAACGCAGCTCACGAAGAAATTAATAACTTATCATTAGAAAACATGAAGTTAAAACAAGAAATTAAACATTTAGATACAAAGCACAAGATAATGAAACAAGTTACAAGCAAATTAACATCTGAGATAACCGTTACCCCAAAGAAAAAAACAAAAAAAAATCTGGCTAAATCATGTGCAAATGTTACTACTACTCCTCCAGAAATTGACATTCCATCACAGTCACCAGCTGTCAAGGAAAAGCTCTCTGTACAAAATAGACACACTAAGGCACTTCAATCCCAAGAAACAGATCGATCCATCAAGCCTAAAAGCACCAAACATAAGCTATGTATTGTGAGTGCAAACAAAAACAACAAGATTTTATCTATAGCCGAGAAGTCATTTAAAAACAGTGAAATTTGTCATTATGTTTCCCCGAATTGTGGCACGGAGCAGCTTATCAACAACTTGGAGAAAAAGTTAATAGGTTATACAATTAATGATTTCTGCATTATTTTAATTGGAGAAAAAGACTTCTATAAAACTGAAAACTATGTGGATATAATAATAAAACTTAGAGAAAAATTGCAGAAAATACAGCACACGAATATTATAATATGTGTTCCTACTTTCAAATTAAGTGATCATTCAACATTGTTCAACTGGCGCATAGAGACCTTCAATAATCTACTTCATTTAGACTTGCAGACGTACAACTATGCAATGGCGTTTGACTCAAATTTAGACTTGTGTTACGATTTTACAATGTTCTCTAAGTTTAATAGGAAAATAAACGATCGTGGTATGCGAAATGTGTTTTATAATCTGTCGGTAACTATAGCTGATTATAATTCATTTTCTAAACAAGAAAATATAGCTGACAACCAAACAAGCATATCGTCTCCACGATGCGATTTTTTTCTTTAAAAATATAAATATAATGCATCAAAATATTGCCGGTCTCTTAAGCAAGTCCGACTTACTGGTTATTTATATAAAGGAATTGTTAAGTAAACAAATTAATTTGGATGTTTTATGTATAACCGAACATTTCATAATGTCTGGCCAAGAGAAACTTTTACATATACCAAATTATAAGCTAGCAGCATGTTATGCTAGACAAAACATTAAGCGCGGTGGAGCCTGTATCTTAGTTAAAAAAGGCATCGAATATAAAGAACTCCCCGACATTATGAGACATTCGATAACGGGAATTATAGAATGTTGCGCAATTGAATTACCTTCACAAAAACTTACAATTCTATGTGTGTATAGACCACCAAAAACCACTAATCTACACCAATTCTATGAAAACCTAGATATTATACTTAAAAAGATTTCTAAACCTAGCAAAAAAATTATTATGTGCGGAGATTTTAACATAGATATTCTAAAAAAGAACAGAATTAGCATGGATTTTGAATATTTCCTTATGAACTACGATTTAAAACTAGAAATAAATAGACCGACCAGATTTCAAAGTAAAACTTGCTTAGATAATTTTGCGCACAATACAAAACAGAGCGGCCAAAGTGAAATAATAGACTTCGGATTATCCGATCATACGGCCCAAATATTTACAATAAAAGTTAGTAAGTTTAGTCAAGTTAAAACATGGAAAACATCAAGACGAGACATATCTGAAGAAAATTTAATTATCTTTAGAAATCATCTCCAAAACTTATCGTTTTCAGATATATATAGCACAGAGGATCCAAATGAAGCCTATGATAACTTTTTAGAAATATTTCAACTCCTGTATGAACTATGCTTCCCCTTCAAAACTGTCATATTAAGATCTGAAAAAAAGATAAAATGGGTATCTAGAGGTATTAGAATCTGCAGCAAAAAACAACGCCAATTACTCTGGAAACAAAGACTTAACCCTACTAGGGAAAATAAAACGACATTTAAAGAGTACTCAAAAAAATTTAAAAAAATTATCAAACTAACCCAGAAAGCACAGAACAACTTTTTAATAAAAAATTCAAAAAATAAATCTAAAACATCCTGGCAAATAATAAATAATACAAAATCTATAAGTGAACCCATAACAAGAATAAAAAAAAATGATTTAATATTAACTGACCCTAATGAAATAGCTCAGTCATTCAACGATTTCTTTATTGATCAGATCTCAGATCCACCCCTGGACACAACTAAAGATACTCTAAGAATTACGTATAACCCTCATTCTATTTTTATGGCCCCTGTTGTCCCTCAAGACATTATAAGGGTGATCAAATCTTTAAAGAACAAGAAGAGTTATGGATATGACGGTATTTCTACAAACGTTATAAAATTTGTCAGTTGTGCTATAGCTAATCCTCTAAGCCACATTATTAACGCAAGCATATCCGCTGGAACATTCCCCGATAGTCTTAAAACCACAATAGTTAAACCACTTCATAAGAAGAACACTAAAGAAGACATGGCTAACTATAGACCAATAGCTTTGATCCCCGTATTTTCCAAAATAATCGAAAAAGTAATTTATGAGTCATTTTATTCATTTCTGTCCAAATATCATATATTATGTGAGGAACAAAAAGGTTTTCGTAAAAATAAAAATATAAATATGGCCATATACGATCTAATAAATAAAATAATGGTTAATGTGGATAAAAAAATACCAATTTGTGCCATTTTTACCGATATGACCAAAGCTTTTGATTACGTGAACCATGAAACGCTTTTGGCCAAACTTGAAGCTTACGGCATACGAGGGAATGCCCTACGTCTAATAAAATCGTATCTAAGTGGGCGTCTTCAATATACGGAAATCACTAAAATATGCATCAAATCAAAACGTGAGGTTAAATATTTATCTGGTCCTAGGGCCATTAAATATGGTGTTCCGCAGGGCAGCGTTCTTGGGCCATTATTATTCTTGCTATATATAAATGATCTACCCCGACACATCCCATACCCTTGTGTGTTATTTGCCGATGACAGTACAATCCTAATAGACTGCCTCAACAAAGAGCTTTATGAAAAGGAAATAAATAATTCTCTAAAATTAATAATAAACTGGCTCAACGACAATAATTTAATCATAAACCTCAATAAAACAAATATAATGCATTTTTATCAAAAAGTTCTTCCTCTAAACCTAAAAATTAATTATAAAGAACAAACTATTGATAGCGTTAGCGTGGCTAAATTCTTGGGTATATTGATTGACAGTCAATTAACGTGGAAACCGCAGGCTGAAGAAGTTTGCAAAAGATTAAGCACGTCTGCGTATGCTCTCTACAATCTGTCCAAGAAAGTTAACGTTGATACATTAATGGTTGCATATCACGGTTTGGTGGTCTCTGTTCTAAGATTTGCAGTAGTATTCTGGGGTAATTGTTCCGAAAGGGAGTCTATATTTAAAGCCCAAAAACGGTGCATAAGATCCATTTTTAATCTCAAGACTACAGATAGTTGCATTCCATTTTTCAAGAAACACAAATTACTAACTTTTCCTAGTTTATACATTCTCGAAGTAGCTATATTCGTTAAAACTAACAAGCATCTATTTCCTGCATTGAATGATACGAGGATGCGAACTACTGCCTTGAGATCAAAATATCAGAGTCTATTGTGTACTGGTAGATATAACACTGTTTTGCTTAAAAAAAACATTATTGGTATGGCTCCTATCATATTTAACAAATTGCCAAATTGTATTAAGGATCAGCCCTTAATAAAATTCAAGAAACTCCTATCGACGTTGCTGACAGAGAAATGTTATTACTCTGTTACCGAGTTTATAAATGATGAATTGTAATATTTGCTTCACTGTATCTTAATTATTATGTAAATTATTTTAGACTAAGCTGATTCATGATCTCATTTTGAATTTAAGTACTAATTAATTTAATTTAATTTTAGTTTCTAAATTATCTGTAACCACTATATTTTTGTATGCCAACAGGCAGAATGTACTTCTTCTTCTTCTTTTCGTGTGAGGTGTGGCCACCTCTGGTGTCAGAGTTAATTAAGCCGCCTCTGGGAATCTCACAGGCCTCTGACTTGGCTATTTCAGAAGAATGTACTGGGAATATATCTGAAACTAACATCATTATTGTAATACCTGCATTCTATACAAATAAAGAAATTATTATTATTATTATTTCCTTTATTAATCAGTTTTCTTATTATTTACATTTTTAAATATTTTTATAAAATAAATTAAAAAACAAAAACATTTAAAAATATAAAAAATAGAGGCCCACCGGTATCGGGAACAGGGTCCAAGCTACCGGCGGTCAGGGCTTATTATTATTATTTCCTTTATTTAACAGTTTTCTTATTATTTACATTTTTAAATATTTTTATAAAATAAATTAAAAAACAAAAACATTTAAAAATATAAAAAATAGAGGCCCACCGGTATCGGGAACAGGGTCCAAGCTACCGGCGGTCAGGGCTCCAGAGAGAGGAACCTCCTAACTATACGAGCCGTGTCCAGCAGTACTGCTTTCTGGATCAGGCCCTTGACCCAGCTGCCTAACGAGAGCCTTCTAAGATGTTGGTCGAGGCTCGTGGCTATTAAGCCATTGGCTGACACGACTATCGGTACAATGATCGCTGTGTCCACATCCCACATGTCGACAACCTCGCGAGCCAAGTCAAGATACTTGATTTGTTTATCTTTCTCGGCTTTCACGAGGTTCCCGTCATGCGGGACAGTTATGTCAACAATCATTGCACGCCTCTCGATTCGGTCCACCACCACTATATCAGGCTTGTTAGCGATAATAGTCCTGTCAGTGATGATGGACCGATCCCAGTACAATGTGATATTGCCATTTTCGAGAACTGGGTCGGGCACATACCTGTAGTACGGTACCTCCGATGCCACAAGAGTGTATTTCAGAGCAAGTTGCTGGTGGATGATCCTGGCTACAAGATTGTGCCTATGCAAATACTCTTCGTTAGCTAGACGAGAACATCCAGAGATAATGTGGCGGATCGATTCACCCGGGCGGTGACATGCCCGACAGATGTCAACCGTGCCATCCTTCACAATAAATCTCCGGTAGTTATTCGTCATGATAACTTCGTCCATAATTGCACAGACAAAACCTTCGGTTTCCCCAAAGAGGTCACCGAAACGCAGCCAGGCTACGGACGCTGCTTGGTCTACATCAGACCCATGTAGGGCCCGGAAAAAGCGTCCGTGAAGCTCCTTACTCTGCCATACTTCCCTACGGTCGTTAGTTTCAAGCACTACAGGCTTGCGCCAGTTCTCATTCGCCATGGAGAGCGGGGTGAGTCCCTTGTCCACTGCTACTACATCTCGATGCATACCTACGTCGGTGTGTAGAAAATATTCCCTGAGATTGCATATCTCGCGGTTGTGGAGGTTTTTGGCATTTAAAAAGCCTCGGCCGCCACACTTCCGCGGGATATACAATCTCATGACTGACGATCGTGGGTGATGCATTCGATTTGCAGTCAGCAGTGTACGGACCCGCCTATCCAGGGCGTCGAGTTCCGTTTGAGTCCATTTGAGTACGCCGAAAGAGTACATCAATACCGGCATGACCCAACCGTTGAAGGCGCGCACCTTGTTTCCGCCTGAAAGAAGGCTATTGAATACCTTTTTCAGGCGGCCAAAGAAGCGTTCCCTCAACGATTGCTTCATGTCAGTAGTGCTGATACCTAACGCTTCCGACATACCCAAATACTTATAGGTTTCGTTTGGAGAGAGGGATCTCAGGTTTATGGAATCCGCGAGTTGAATTCCTACGGATTCCACAATCTCCCCTCGCTTTACATGCATGACCGCACATTTGTCCACACCAAACTCCATCCTGATGGCGTTACTAAAAGTTTCAGTTACTTTCAGTAGCTCCATCAGCTGAAGATTGCTGGGGGCAAAGAGCTTCAGATCATCCATGTAAAGGAGGTGAGATATAACCTGACCACCTCTCTTCAACCGATAGCCTAGCCCTGAATTCTCCAGCAGCATGCTTAGAGGATTCAGGGCTAGGCAAAACCAAAGTGGACTCAAACTATCGCCCTGGAATATACCTCGCTCGATCCTTACAGGTTCGCTATTCCTCTGGATATTTCGACATCCTGGATAGCGAAGGACTGTGCTCCATTGCCCCATACACGACATCAGGAAGGTGCGTAGAGTTGTATCTATTTTATACAATTCTAGCACCCTCATGAGCCATGTATGAGGCACCGAGTCATAGGCCTTCTTATAATCTATCCAACATGTCGACAGATCCTTTCGGGAACGCCGAACCTGTTGGCTAATGGCCATATCAATAAGGAGTAGCTCCTTAGTACCGCGGGACCCGTTCCCACATCCATTTTGAGAGACCGACATGATCGAATTATCGTCGACGTGTTTATTAATTTTAACTCTCAAAATGGATGTAAGAACCTTATAGACCGTTGGTAAACATGTAATAGGTCTATAATTTTTGGGTTCCGCGGTGCTACCAGATTTGTGGAGCAGGTGGGTTATTCCTGTTGTAAGGAACCTGGGTAGCGAACCAGACTCCAAGGCTACCTGGTACTGAGATGCCAAACGAGCGTGCGACCTTTGTAGCCACTTTATCCAGAAGTTGTGCAGCCCGTCCGGCCCTGGAGATTTCCAGTTCGGCAACGGGCGGACTGCACGGGCTATATCTTGGGGGGTGATCGTGATAGCCCCCATTTCTTGTATTGGATCGCATGCTCGTTCGACCTCCCGAGTCCATTCACCTTCGGTGTGACTGACAGGCACCGACCAGATGCTACGCCAGAATGAACACATAGCGTCATCATCCGGCAGGCGCGTATCAGTCACACCTTGGTCGGGTCGCTCCCAAGCCCGATAAACCCACCTTTCATTACTTTGGAATGTACGATTCTGGGTGTATCGCTCCACTCTCCGCCTATACCTACGAATACGGTTTGCCCATGCAAACACTTTTTGCTTCAGGAAGTCGATGCGCTCTGTGACACGGGATATATAGTCTTGGGGGCTGACATCAGTCCCCGAAAACGCCCGCTTCACAAAGCGCATCACTCTTGGCCGATTATTGCCCTCCCTGAAACAAATTAGTTTGCCGATGAGTGCTCTGGCCCCACCAATACGACGTTCGTTCGATATTATTATTATTATTATGGATACTATAGTAGCTGAGTCACTTCACGTAAAATGTTGGTATTCAGCTGCACCCAGTAAGATTGGCATTCGATCCAAACATAGATAGGAAAATACTAGGCAGATACAAAGGAGAAGTAAGTCTAAGTAGATCAGCGAAAGTGAGAGTGCGATAAGTAAAAGTAATAAAATTTTCAAAAATTTATAAAACGACAGCTCTGTACTTACACTGAAGGCCTCTGAACGCGTACCATCCCTATCCTTCCTTATCCAATATTGAACATTGAACAAACAAAATTAATATTTTTTTTCATTAAATACCCAAATCTGTATGGAAACAGTAAGTACACGTCTTAATTAACCAAAAACAAATCTTTTGAAGCAATAAAGTTGATTCATTAAACAATTTTAATTTGCAGTAATTCATCGCTGCCGGACGAGGTCGCCGGCGCAAGTTACAAGCTGTAGCGATTTTCATACGTGAACACTTTTGGTCAATAATCTGCGAAGAACTGGGCAGAAGCGATGGGTTAGGAAAGTTTGCTTGGTAACTTAACAAAACATATTTTTGCAAGCTTTCCATTTAATAATATCAAATGTTCGAATGTTTAATAGTAGTTCTGGTTTAAGGTAATAAATATTAAAAAAAAAACAAAATGAAACATAATTTTACTTTATCCCAGACTGCGGTCAGCCTTTTTATACCTGTAGCAGTATTGAGACCCTATTATTGTGCTTATGTGCTTCGACAGGAAACTGACCCCAAGCTAATTGACATTAAGGCTAGAAAGATGGATGATAACGATATGGAGGGAAGTGTAAATAATGATTTTCATACATATCTGCAGTTTTGTTTTGTTTAAGTATTTTTGCGGAATGCAAGAATTGTTTCTCTGGGCGTCGTTGATATTTATCACCTCGATGCTGTTCTGGTATTCATCACTGTTAATTCCAGCTTTCAGGGGCCATACCATGAGCTCTTAGAGCAAGGATATTTCCAATGTGCGTAAGGACAGCTGCATATGACTTGTAGGTATAGTTCTGTTCCTAACGCACAATATAAATAATCTTGCTATAACAGCTCATGGGAGGGGCCCATGGCGATGCAGTGGTTGAGAATAGTGTGGCGTGCTTGTGCCATTACATAAAACTTATAGAACTCACTATTTGTTTTGCCAATCCGCTTATATCTTCTTCCTTGTGCCACAATAAACACTGGCCGTTACATCATTGGAATATTAATTTTTGCCCTGGAAGCTTTCCATGATGAATTTTATTATCGGCACAGTCCCCCCTGAATCCAAATTGGACCATTAGTTTCAAATTGATAACACACTCGGACGGCCAACGATCATTTTTGTTACTTCACGAAGATTTTCTTTGATTTACTTCGAATACGTTTTTCATCTAAAAAGGGAAATGTAATAACTGGCTTTAAAGTATTAATGATATTAATGTACTGATATTAATATTTATTGGTGATCTAAAAGCTTCTGCGAAATATTAAATTAGTAATCTATTCATAAAGGTTTTTTAATAGGTACATATACTGAACCTTAACTAAAAAAATCACAACAAACACACACACCCATGCATAACTGGATACCGATGATGCAGCTAAAATAAACTGGATAAGTGACATGGTGTGACTGCTAATCTAATTTCTACAACCAAGTTACCGAATAATAAGATGCCCCTTAGTAAGACTGGTTGACATACTGTCGGTTTCCTGACTGACCCGTAATGACTGCAAAGACAGCCGTGACTAATGGCGTCACTTGCTTTCTGAGGCACGGAGGGATCTCGGTCCTCATGGTCACCTATTCACGGACCGACCTCGCCAAATGTTGTTTAAATACTACCGTACGTCTTCTGGTACCGGAAAATTCTAGTTGTTGGCACTTCAAGTGACTTCCAATACTAATAAAACCCCTATAAAAAGTCCAAAGACACATTTATGAACTAATCAACCGTTATGTAAAGGCTACATAACTGACGGTATCAATTATCGCGGTACGTTTAGCTAAATTATGAACCATTACGGTTGGTAATTGGGAACCCGGCGGCATCGGATTATGTTGCTAGTGTACTACATACATATAGTTGTTAGGGGTGGGACACACTTTTGACCTTGCTGAGCGATTTGCATAAATTACTCGTATTATGGCCGAATTGCAGTGACCTATATCAGAAAACATTCAATCGATTGCGTACCCAGGTAGGCCGCTGTAAACACAATTTGGAAACATTAGGTTTTATAGACCTGTCTGATACCCAATGTGAGTGCGGTTCAGAATATGATACACTCGCCAGAGTGTCCCAAGAGTTGATACACCTGAACTTTAGAGAACCTGATAAACGCCACTGGCGCTTCAATTAACGTGGCCATCTAATATTGTTATTCAATTTTATTTCAATAATTATTTCATTTTTATGCACCTGCCATGTTATCTCTCCACCACCCTTGGTTGACTGGTAGAGAATGCCTAAGGCATTAAGTCCGCCTATGTACCTGTATGTTGCATGAAGTTTTAAATAAATAAATAAATAACGGGCCCAAAATATTTATAGGGCTTTCCTTTGACTCGAAAAAATTAAGATTGCCGAAAAGAGACGTTTACCCTTACGTCTACGCCTCACGCTAGGGGTTGGTACAAGAAAAGAGAGGCCTATGCTAGCTGTGGGCAAAGTCATGCTGTGAATGATGACAAGTTAGTTTTTGCTTTTTAATACTAAAACACTATTCAATTTTAAAGTTATCATCAGAAAACCCTTCAACATTAATTGCGGTAACAATAATCAGGTCCGGCTTCGAGCCTTAGCTTGATTTCAAAACTATTTTTAGACTCTTACATAAAGACTTTCCCAGAGGGAGCCCGGAGTTATGAGTTTGTGTCTGGTTGATGGTAATGGTCGGGTTTGGGCTCCTGCCACTTACTTCAAAATAAAAGAATGGCAAAATGTCTGCGTATCCTACTTCCAATTTATCTGCCCTATATGTCATGGTTTATGATCTATTTATAAACCATGAGTTCCTAGTTATTTTTCGGATCGTTGCAGGATGTATGAAACTTGGTTCACCAGCCAGCAATTGAGAACGCAGCCTTACCACAGAGCTATAGCGCATTATTTATAGAGCAGCACTAATAGATACGCATCACGCATTATTGCCTGCTCGCTGTAGAACATGATACACACATTACCGTGATAGACTTGTTATTACTATTAGATTATAGTGTTGGTCATAGGCCCCTGGTTTGATAAAAACAGCCGCACGGATCGATCTTCAAGGTTAAGCAACACTTGCCGAGGTTGATCCTTGGATGGGTGAACATCCATAACGAACCAAGTAATGAGTAACCGAGTACTAGAAGGCACAGTGTGAGTAATACACTCCTAGTCGACCCTCCCATAAGCAGTATCTACCGATGACCTGGTGACAGTCGTGAGAATCCACAGATGTGGGAATCACAGAACCAGTTCAGAAGAAAGGTTGATCATCATCATCTTCCTGTTCTTGTCCCATGTTACTTGTAGTCGACGCAACACGTTTATTTCTTCCATAGCGTCCTGTCCCCGTCACGTTATCACTGACTCCCTTTTCTTTCATATCACTCCTCACACAGTTCATCCTTCTTTTCTTTGGCCGTCCCCACCCTCTCCATCTATCCACTTTTTATATTCTTAGCTCTTTTAGTAAAATTCTTTTCATCCCTCCTCATCACATGATCATACCAGGACAAACGGTTTTCCTCTCAGCTTTTCTGTCACTGGCGCCACTTTAAAACTTCCTTTAATATACTAATTTCTCACTTTATCCATTCTCGTCATTCCGCACGTTGATGATTAGTAATAATAATATGGCTAGTGGAAAAATCTCCGCTGTTCTTTTCTGATTAATTGCGGCACGCAGCATCCATGACAGTCTGATGAATCGTATCTTTGAGGCTCGTCAAGCTGTATTGATTCGGCGCTTCCCTAATGACCAGTGGCTTTCAGAAGTTGCAGTGATTGGTAATACAGAACGAGAAAGGGTCACTGCAGTGTGCGTTTAAGTATTACAGTAGTGTTTTACAATGTTTCAATCGTTACCCAAAGTAAGTGAACAATAAATAAACTATGTGTCCTTTTAACCGTCAGTTGGAACACCTGTGACCAACCACGGTCTGCGTACAATGTTAAGTAAATTAAATGTCCAATACAACTGGGAGTAAGTAGATGCCAGTGGTCAATTGATTTACCGGCTCACCTTTAGATTGTTTATTGTCTGGTACACAAGCTTGATTTTCTCGAAGTAGTTATGGAGAGCTATCTATGTTCTTATGTAAGTATATTTATTTAGTTTATTTATTTTACATAATGCTACTGCCCGCCTTTTACCTCCGAAAGTATAACTTAATGTAGAAGACCCATGTTGCTGCTGTATAAAAATGCTTGGCGTGTCGTGGACTGAGTTTCACAACATTATATCAATTCTCCAAGAACTCGGCATCAAGCTGCGTCTATCGGCTATGCTTCGGGCTAGAATACTCAAGTTCTATGGTCACGTGCCCCGAGGCGGCAATGACTCTATTCAGAGGCTTCTAGTCCAAGGCAGAGTGGAAAGATTGAGGTCACCCATGCGATGGACCGACCTTAATTGATCAAGTCTGCAGTAGACAGCCCATTGCATGAGTGCACACGTGTCATAGTCGATAACAGAGAGGGATGACGTCGCATCGTGAGGTGAATTTTGGCAGCCTGAAGTCACACACATGATGACCACGACGGCTCTGACAAGACTTTACCGATGAAGAAGAACAGAGATTCTATTACTGCCAATTTCGATTAGGAAACTATAAGATTAAATACAATTCAGTACTCAGCCCAGTACAATTGGTAATCTTTCATCACGGGCCGCAGCATGATTTAACAGAAAGAAAGTTTCCTTCTCAATAATTTCACTTGGCGTACCTACAAAAAAGTATCACACACATCACATCATCAGCCTATTAATGTTCCCACTGCTGGGACACAGGCCTCCTCTCTGTGAGAGGGAATGAAAGAAAGAAAGAAAAGAAAGAAAATACATTTATTTGTCACAAGCCATTAGAGCACACAATATAAAAAATGAATAACAAAAAACAAAACTTAAAAACTATACGACAATAAAAAAAGAGAAAAACAATAATCCACCACGCGGGCCCAGTGCGGGTTGGTGGATGTCACATGTCTTCGAATTTTTGGTTCTAGGACATGCCGGTTTCCTCACGATGTTTTTCTTCACCGTTTTGAGAGCAGTGGTGATGAAATAATTTACACAAAGTAAAGCGCCTGCCTGGGCTCGAACCCACGACCTACAACTTGTAAGTCGCTGCCGATACCACTGGCACAAAAAAGTATATGTAAATAAATATAGAAAAAAATACTCGCAGAGATCTACAGCCAACCGAAATAAACAAAGCAAAAAATACTTAACAAGTAAAATTCTATTTTGTATTAAAAACGCATCAGACACTATATTAACTTTTCAAGAGAAAACATACTTACATCTTCAAGTAAACCTTAAAATATTCTCCTTGAGTACATTGAATCGTCTCTAGAAATCCAGACTAGACTAGGTGCTTAATAATTTACCTGGCTGTTAGGTTTATCATGTTTAAAACACAGCTTCAGTGCCTAGATTTTCTAGGTGAAAACTTAAATAGTGTTAATACTATAAAGAGAGAATTTGATAGTAACTTGTAAGTAGGCGCCTGAATAAAATCAAGTAAAGCTTAATGTAATAACATAAGACAAAAAACAAAAAGTAAGTAAGTATATTGCGAAATCACGCGTACAAAACTTTATTCACTGTTTATTTTATTATCATAGTATGATTCTTCTTCTTGTCGCATAACAAAGACAACCTAAGCAACGCCTGAATTAAAACTTTTAACTATCTACAAACCGCATCTTGTGCTTTGATTGCTAAGGTTAAAATCACAGGCACTTAAACCAAACAAAAAAATATTCCCCCATCTTTTATTGCTCATTTAAAGACTCAAACAAAATAAAAATTATTCGTTTTATATATAAAAATTATTCGTTTTATACATAGAATTATAAGAACCAAGAACACCTTTTCAAACCAAAAAGAAGCAACAGAAAAACTATCAAATCTCAGAATCAATCAATAAATTGCAATCAATAAGTCTGAGCATAACTGATAAAAACATATTAAGAGGGTTGCATGCTCAGCGACGCTTAGTAATTTAAAAACGTAGCGTCCTTTAGATTGCGGGCCGGTACCGTCAGCAAATATATACGACTTACTATCGGCTACTCACCGCCGTGGATTTGTCAGCCAGCAGCCGGCGAGCGTTGCGACGTGCTCGTTGGTGTAGCGTCGGCAAAAAAGGCGGACGCAAATTGCAATATTGTTTTAATTGATTTTTATTATTTTTTGTGCAGTTTATTATTTGAGGGCTCGTGGAAACGTGAAAATTAGAATGTTTGTGAGCTTAGGTTAGAATAAATTTACAAGTTACGCAAACAAATTCTATAACTAGCTTTAATTATTTTAATACTATGATGTCCGTGCAAATTGAGTGCCAATAATGATGATTTGTTTGCATGCATATCATAAACATTAAGCATTCATTTTCGTTGAATCAGTTACAATGGATTGAAAAGAGAGGCCTAAGCCCACCTGTGGTCAACATCGGGCTGAGGATAGTGACAAGACAGCATACAAAATTTAATAAAGAAATTTAATATATTATTTTTCTCTTCTGCTAACCGTACAACCGGTAGCCGATCCCCTCGCTCAGGAAATTGAGTGAATGTTTTCCAATTTAATCGCATCTGCTCTGATACGTCCCTGGGACAGTCTCTCTGTTTCCCAAACACACCCTACGTGTCCGGACTCCAGCAACACGACTTTTTGGACTTAATAACTTTACCGGTTTAAAGTATATCCATCCCACTTCTGAAGCTACCCCACTTCTGAAGCGAGCTTTTCGTTTTTGCTGCTCAATTTTTGTTTTTCCGTTTGTTAATGCCGATTGGGAAACTTGGGACTGCAGTTTATTCGACGTTGAGAAGTCCAATGGTGAGATAATCACGCTTGGCAGACGGTTTGGTGATCAGTATTTTTTTGATTAGATGGAGGATATAGCACATATTCTCTTTAATCATTGTCAGTTTTAGATTGGGCTCCGTATTAATCTTAATAATATTATAAATGGGTAAGTTTGGATGGATTTATGTTTGTGACTCAATCACGCCAAAACTTCTGACCGGATCTAGATGAAATTTTGCACAGAGATATATAGTCTATGTCTGTGCAAAATGTGTGTGGAATAGTACATAGACTTCTTTTTAACCCGGTATTATATTCCTTTGGGATGATAAAACACTTTTCACGCGGACGAACACGCAGGCAGAATCGAGTTGTACTAATTTTGAATGTGTTGTAGTTAAAACTTCCTATACCAATGAAATGAATTATCTAATATTTTCAGCAAAAATATAGTACAACTCACCTCACAAATTTCAAGTTGACGGACACAATGCAATGCACCACAGGGTATGCCCAAAGCGGCTTATCCAAACTAATATTATACATACAAAAGCGTTACAATACCACGTTTTCACGTCTACACCGCTGAATCAATATTCATGAATTTTGGTATAGCGATAGATTGAACTTTAGAGAAGGATATTTGTTTTTTTATCCTGGAAGTACCCTTCTCTTCACTTGCGATAATCCAGAAAACCAAGCACCTTGTTTACAAACCCAAACTTGCTACCTACTTGGAAAAAAAGTCTTTAAACCTGGTGGATTACCGACCTTTTTTCCAAGTAGCGTGGTCGCTACAGCGCCTAAACAAAACCATAATTGAGTCATTGTCACATTAAACTTTAAAATTACTACCAGCACAAAGCTATAATCGGAAAACTGTTTTCCAACTAAAATAAACCTTTTTCATAATCAGATAACATACAGAATAACCAGAATATTTGTATAGCGAGCCATGTACAGTCACCACGTTTACCTACTTCTTTCTACGGAAGCCAAAAGGCTGTAACTAAAATAAATTGAGTATCGATAAAAAAAAAAAAATTATAATAAAAAATACAAAACTTAGTGACATTTTAATCTAACCTCTGTTTGCCGCTTGGCTTGTGTATCAAGTCCTAGACTATGTTGCATTTAGTTAAGATTGCTTTGGTGGCTTGGGTGTGTTCTCATTTCACATTTATCTAATCTATGTATGGATATACCTATTTTTATTTTCAAAAATTCCAAAAGTTAAAGGTTAACTAGAAATACTGAATTTTCGAATATTGCGAGGTAGCACTTGTTCGTTTCCGAATGGAGTGTATTTTTCAGCCAATTTATAAGTTTACACTGGACACATCGTCGTGTGTTCACTTGTGAAGTTCAATTTATTATTTATAGTTGAGCTACGTCACGCTAACTTTTTACACTTGGTTTTGTTACTTATTTGCGGCGTGCAAACACAATTGTTTAGCCCACTGTACGTATTTAATTGTTTCGAGCAAACAACCGTGTTCGCGCTATTAAAATTGTAAAGTGGTATTTAGTATTATTTAGAAAGGCAATATGGACTGAATATCACATACATAAATTCAAGCCTTTTCCCAAGGGCCTAGGCAGCTACGATCCTTACATACAAAGAATATGTTGATTCGATTATGTTCATACATGCACGCCAGTTATGAGAACTACGCAAGCACGCACCTGCCTGACTTTTCTGAAGATTCAAATCTGTAGAAAATTCGTTTTCGTACATCGAAAATATTTCCAAAAAAAATGCCAGGGTGTTAGAGGAGAACCAATAGAACCCCATTTTTGGATTTTTTGTCTGTTAGTCTGTTTATTTGTCTATCTGTTTCCCTGTTTATTTGTGCACGCATCACGTAAAAGGTACAGAACCAATATAGATTACATTTATACACAAAAATTGAGCGTAACTTGAAGTATTTCTTAGTTTTTGTTTCATCACAATCGGTTCACACTATCAAAAGTTAGATCATTAAGAGTTCAAGAAGTAAAATATCGCAACATACGCAATTCAGTACTCGAACTGTTGAACTCCATATTCGATAGATGGCGTTGTGCATTTCGTGTCATTTTCTGAATGGCGGTGTTAAGATTTTCCGCGGAAGAATGACCATAGAAAAAAAAAAATAGGTAGTTGGGATCATTATACCCCGCCCGCCGCGCCCTGTGTGTGGCCGCAACGAACCAGGGGGGTCAACTCTCTATGTCGAATCAATCATATACCTTCAAGGGCTATTTCAAGTGTGGCTAGACTAAAAATAATAACTCGGGACCTAATGCACGAGACAAAAATACGTTTTATGAGATTTCAGGTCTCTAATCCTACTACTAATGTCAATAACGTTGTTGACGTGCGAGCAATTTGGTTCTTAATATCGCTGCCGCTATTGCCCGTCTGAATAGTCTAATGATAACCCACCTGAAGATTGCGAGTTCGATTCCCAGCTATGGATAGATATTTTACCGACTTTCCAAAAAGGTTCTATGTTCGAAATTTAGTTTTTTTTTTGTTTGTGTTCACCGATATCGCCGTCGTTTGTGGACCGATTTTGAAAACTCTTTTTTTGTTTGAAAGAATATGTTCCTAAATTGGTCCCATTTTAATTTGGTAAAGATCTGATGTAGGAAATCGGAGATATACAATAGAACTCTTCAATAAATGACGGCAAATATCTTGGGTTAATTTGCTGCAATCGCATGTCTTTTTATTGTTTGTACCATTTCATAACATAACATAACATAACGTTAGTATGCTGTAAAAGGGTACGCAGATGTGTACAGTTCACCTTGGTACACTCTCATTTCACCGGCTATGTTCAAGTTTCATGATATTCGTGTAATCTATTTTTGGAAGTCGGTGTCCATAACGAATAAAATTGGTACCTACCAAAGACACCGACAATTTTTTATGTTGTCGTTTCGGTGTAGTGTTCTGGAGTGCTACTAGATGGTGCGCAGAAAATCTGTACTTACTTTTTTTTTTATGAAGTCGATATTCTTCTCCTAAGAGTAAATAGTATTGTGTGCATCGAACGCTCGATCTAGGTAGGTAGAAAGGTAAGTAAGGTAGGTATGTCTAGGTAAGTAGGGTAGGTAGAGGTTGATAGTTAAGTAAGGTAAGATAGGCAATTAACAGGAGCGAAGCCGCGGGCACAGCTAGTCACCAATAAAATCAGTGCACCTACTAGTATTTATTTTCTTTTTCAGCGGAAAATCGTCCAACAGTTGCTTAAGATGGCCTAGAATAAGTGTCATTTTACCAGTGATGACGATTGTCATTAAACACAAAAACACTAAATTAGGAATTATGACATGCTGCGCTACCGAACTTTTGAAGATAGTTATATTCGTAGTCACTTTGTTTGAAGCCCTAGATCAATTTTTACATGTCTCAAGGTTATTAGGTAACTCATATTCTTATTGCAGTGTTCACCAAACTTAACAAACTCATTCGAATAGAACTTAAAATTAGAACATTTTTAACGCGACTGCCATAAAAACGTTAAGTTCTCTAGCGCTATGAAAAGCTTGCCTATGTATGTATGTTTATATGTGTGAGGTTTTAATGCAAACGTATATAAAACGCGTTGAATTTACAGCGGCATGTTGCCACAAATGTACAAACGATGGAAAAAATAAAAATGTTACCGCACACCGCTTTTCTATGTTGCCAACTTCGAGTTTCCTGGAAATCAGGGAGTTTTGATTTTACCCGAGTACAGCAAGGCCAAAAGGAACGCTAGTAATTTTGCAGTCTATTCTGTTTTGTGTTCCGTAGTAACTGAGTTGAAGATATTAGATAGGCAGTAGCTGCGTGTAAAATACTGGTATATTCCTAAGTATTCGGTTAATGAATTATGGTAGTTACGAAAATGCTTTGCAGCTTGTAGGTGACCCGTTTTATGTTCGCCTCTGTAAATTTTGTGTTTTGATTTTTCTAGAAAACATTAAAACCATTTAGGGGTGAATCTAGAATTCTTAAGAGGTCTTTGTCTATGGCCGAACTGTTTCAGTGAACTTGTACTATCAAGATTTTTTTCTCATCGCGTTCTTTATCATTGTGTTCTAATGTAGTATCGATTTATATCTAAGATTTTCATTATTTTCTATTCATCGTTGAAAGTTCAAGTTACTACCACTGATATGATATCTTACTACTGATTTTCTACTCATGTCACTTGTAATCTAAATTCTGTCAACCTGGACCTTAGCATCGACAAAAATATTATCAGTGCCTAAGTTCTGTTAACGAGTATAAAAAACAAAATCTCTAATCTAAACTAACAATACACCTGCGATGTCATCTCTCCACCACCCTTGGTTAGCTGGTTGAGAATGCCTACGGCAGTAGCATTGAAGAATCCTATTTCCTCATAAAAGTAACGATTATTATAAAACATTTTTACACAATACATTATTCAGATTTTGGCGTGGCAACCCAACCGCTTCAACCACGTTCGTTCAAATGAGTAATGCGGCGCGTGGTCTGCTTTTGAATTGATTCCCAGTGTTAATACCACACCTTTTGCTGTATACCTACGTATATGTACCTATGTACTGCGCTATATGGATAGGCAGGCTTGTATTGTTTTAGGAATAAGGTAATTAAATTATATTTGTTTTTAAAATAAAACTTTTTAACATCAACCTTTTTTTGGATTTAAACTAGATAAGGCTGATGTTGCCAAGCTGACTACTCTGAGAAGAAATACCGAAAACATATAATAAATATCATGGTCTGATCTTAAGAGAACCATATAATTTTATCTTTGAGTTAGTCTTTTACAGAAACCACCACACAGATTTGAGTGGAGGTGTCCATACATTGCAAGCATTTCGTGCCAGTTACCGTGTAGTTGAACTCTGAATTATAAATCTGAAGTAAGGTTTCTAAATAATAATTTCAGCGGGTTGGTTAATACCTATTTATACCAAAATTGCAGCCTATTTTATCAAACGCCGAACACTTTGCACGGTACTTCACAAATCCTATCAACTCTCTATTGGCAGATGATCTGATTCGCCGTAAAATGCTCTTACCGAGAATCCCTTTCAGTAAATATTTATTAAATAATTTTGCATTAGCCCGACTTAGTTCGCGGTGGAGCACCGTAATCCTCTTACGTCTACGGTGTACCGTCGTAGAGTAGCAGCGAATTGTGCAGATACGACAGAAATCAGGCAGGTTGCTAAGATTTGAAGGTAGGTGGGTGAGAAGAGTAGAACTAAGCACAATAATATCTGATATACAACCATCATCATCATTTCAGCCGACAGACGTCCCACTGCTGGACATTGGCCTCCCCCAAGTGAAGTGGAGTCCCGCAGCCTTAACCAGGTCATCGGTCCACTTAGAGGGAGGCCTTTCAACGCCACTCCACTCCGCAACTTTTCGGCCCCATCAACCATCCGATGTCGAAATATTACTGAAAGTGCTTTTTCTTCGTCATTCCCTTACTACTGCAACAACGACAACGGTGGCCTAATACGGCGCTTTTCCATGTTTTTCGTTCGTCTGCGGTGTGAACCGCTCGGTACATGCTGCCTCCAACAGCCTTCTTTATTGCGTCTGTCCATCTTGCCGATGGTCTACCCTGACCACGGTTTCGTTCGACCTGGCATAGTACTCGTGTCATGGGCCTTTCCAGACTATTCTTTGTGTGAGCGCATATTATTGCATGAAACCGAGAATGTACCATGCCCAATATTTTTATATCGTCTAGTCCTTTGCATGCAATTCTTAAGGGGCGCTAAGGTTTATCAAGAGAACAAGCTGTAGCTTACCTTCTCTTGTTGAGTCTTCCTCCTATTCTGTTCGACTTGGTGTCGGCGGAAATATCATCGCCTTCATACTTTTGTATCAGTTGTCAACTTTCTCACGTATTTTTACATTGGTCTCACATAAGTACTACTAATACTGTTCGTTAAGGGTTTAGTTTAAGGCAAATCTTCTAATGTTTGTGTGTCTTTTTGAGGCAAATACATATCTATCTTTTATTTCTTTCTTTATATATAACTTTTCAACAAGAATGATTTAACCAAAATACATTTTAATAAAATTTTACGGATTGGAAAGAGCGTCCGTGAAGTTTCTTGTACGTTCTTCTTCATAGAGACCTACTGACAGCTTCATCGTTTGCTTGACAATTCAAAAGTACCTCTAAACGATATAATTGAAATAATTGAATTTGAATTTTGAGTCATCCAAGAAAAGTCCTGTCTGTTAGTAACAAACTGTTCTATGGAGGGTTTGCCAACAATGTGCAAGTTTGGTGCCGCGCAGTACACGAACCGGCTACATATTGACATAATCAGCTGCACTTTCATATTTATATAAGATCTATGTAAAGTTTAATATTGTATCAACAGTAAAGCTTCTGGTTGCCTGCTGTGCCAAGTTTTAAATTGGCTGAAATTCTTTCGTAACATCACGGATTGTGTTTTCCAAAGGGTTAGGCAGGGTTGTGATTATAAAATACCTCCACAATTTCAGTTACGAAATTGAATATGAAGTAAAGTGGATTATATTTAGATATATTTGCCGAATAGAGACGTATAAATACAAACACACACCAGTCGCATGTTACCTATTACATAGAAGCAAGCTGCTGCTCGTAAATTCCAGAAGGAAACCCAATGATATTTTTTTATTTATTCTTTAAGCAAGCAGAAGCTTCACGTCTGCTTGCTTAAAAAGTATCGATACTACGATACTTTACTTTACTAAAGAATATTCTTTAACCTACTTACACTTATACTTAAACAAAAAATGAAATTATTTTTATACTGTTACTCTTACATACAGAAGTGGAATGCAACATGAAATAAGTATATTAATCATGCCGGCGACACAAACGTGGGCCAAACGTTTTAGACTATATTTTATAAGTATCAACGCTGTTTTATGTTTTGCTTGCTAAATATTGACCTGAAAAAAAACGGTAAAAATTTTCTCCCTTTCAGAATAACCACAATTTGGCCGTACCTTTTAAATGTTACATGATTTCATATGTAGATACTTTTTGCAATAAAAATATGAAAACGGAAACTATGGACCACAGCTATATTCTAGCTTTTTTAAGGTTCCCTATGTCTAAATTAAAAAAACGGAACCCTAAGTGTATCTGTCTATATTTTCTAGTGTATTTTTTTTAACTATCATAATGTTTTTTCTTTGTTGTCTTTGATTAAATAAAAATCTTTTTTACAAAAAATTTAACCGACTACAAGGTTTCTTTTTTCGTTTGGGCAAGTTTTTATTGTTAAAGATATTTTTATTTTTCTCTTTTTTAATTTATTACCATAAATTATGAAAACACGCATTATTAAGGATAACTCACAAAACACTGGTGCTTCTCAAGACGATTAGGTCTTGAGAAGCACCAGCTTACAAGTAAAAAAAATCGGTTTGCCTAGTAAAAAGTTAACTTTTTTTATCCCAGTTTCAACCTCGGGCAGGCTCAAAATCCTAAAACAAGACTGTCACATGAAGACATTCACATAAACACGACCAAAATACAGACATTGACGCATATAAGTGGTATATTACAGTCTACACGCTGGAGTTATTAATGGTGCAAGTTGAAGCACTAAATCAGATGCAAGAGCAAAAAATGGAGCTCTTTGAAGTGTTTGCGAATTTGATGTATGTTTGGAGTTGTGGCGCGGGAGTAGATAGTGCGACAGAGGCTGATAGTATCCAGTTGACAACTCGTGATGAAGCTAATCTGTGAAGAACAATAAGAAAGTTTTCTATATTGTTCAGGTAATACCTAACCTAGGGAGTAAAATCACAAATTTAAATCTGTTTATACCGATCGATATCAAAGGCCCTGAGGTAAGTCAATCATCATATTCTTCCTGAGAGCCCAGTAAAATTACTACCTTATTAGCGATAACGATTGTCGTGGTTTATTGAATGACAAATCATTAGTTAACAGTTTTTATTGTTGACTAGCTGTGCCCGCGGCTTCGCTCCCGTCATCTGTTTGCCAACCCTACCCACCCTACTTACCTACCTACTATTTTTTTTTCTATAGTCATCATTCTTTCGCGGAGAATCTTAACACCGCCATTCAGAAAATTACTTCAAATGCACAACGCCATCTATGGAATATCGAGTTCAACTGTCCGAGTATCTGAATTGCGTGTGTTGTGATAATTTTACTTCTTGAACACTTTAAATTCATCAAAATTTTGATAGAGTGAACCGATTGCGATGAAACAAAAACGAAGTTATTCTACAAGTTACGCACAATTTTTATGTTTAAAAGTTATCTACATTGGTTTCGTACATTTCACGTGATGCGTACACAAATAAACAGATAAACAGACAAAAATTCCAAAAATGCTGGAAATAGGTTCTCGATACCCTGGCTATTTTTTGTGGTAATATTTTGGATGTGCAAAAATTACTTTTCTACAGATTTATTATATGTATTGATGATGATGATGATTGATAGAATGTTACTTTGCGTCTCTAGTTAGTCAGCTCTATTTCAGGTTTGGTGACTGGCTTATATTTTGACCATGGTATGAGCTATTTTATTTTAAAGAAGTTTTGGAAGTAATAGTATGGATTATTCCTAAATAATCTATATTTATATGTATATATATATATATAAAAGCGAAAGGTCACTCACTCACCTATCACGAAATATCGAAAACCGCTGGACGTAAAAAGATGAAATTTGGCAGGGAGGTAGTTTATAGTTATAATAGACGTCCATTAAGGGTCTCAGGGCTCTCGCAAGTTTGTATGAAAGTTCGGATTTTTTTGTACTACCGTCCTGAAATTTAGCAAGTCTAGAGTTTATGAGCAGAAGACATAAGCTAAGAAAGAATTTTGTGATACTCAATATTTCTTTTATTTGGTTGCCTTAAAAAATGTTGCTTAGTGTGATAGGCATTTTCTGTTGACTGAAATATAAAAATAGTTTGCGTTAAACATCATTAATCTTTATATCTTCATAGCGGACGAAGTCGCGGGCAACAGCTAGTAATATTATAAATATGAAAGTTTGTATTGGTTGTGATTCGATCATGCAAAAAAGACTGAACGCATTTAGATGAAATTTTGTTCATCATATCGATTCACACTTAAAATACTTTTTATCCAAATAGTAGGTTCCCTCGGGATGATGAAATACTTTTGTCTCAGTAAAAGCTGCGGGCCGAAGCTAGTAAATAATTTAAACGCGAATCTATGAAGTTCGGTCTCTGTCAATTATTTACTCACGTCAAAGCGAAAGTATTTCGTAATTTTGTTCCCAATTTTTTTTTGTTTCATGCACTCCGTAAATAAGAGTAAATGACATTATTGTTGCATGTTTTGTGAATGTTTCATTTTCTTTGCATGTTTATTTTCGATGCCTTAATTCGCTTACCTGGTGAAGATTATGCTGCTGAAAGTTTTCCTCTTCGTTTTGTTCGAGTGCCCGTTTGCCCTTCGAATGACGAAAAAAAGAGGTACTCAAAAGAAACTATGTGTGCAGAAATATAACTTATTACCAAGTCCCAATTTTGGTCACATGATTTTTCGATGTCGCTTGTCAATCTCATACAATTTTGCCTTTTTGACAATCGCAAAATCGCAATTTTGTTTTTCTTGATAGCTACAACCTGGGATTCAAGTCAAGAGTGAATAGGTTACTTCTAGGCAAGCGTGCCCCATCGTCGACCATATCAACGCTTACCATCAGGTGAGATAGTGGTCAAACAATCAATAACAATAAAAAATAAAAAAACACGCTTTCAATGATAGAATGTCACTTGTCTAGGGCCTCAGGTCTTCTATGTGGTCTGCTGCAACAACTTCTATTTGTGTCAAGGCTCTACAGAGTGACTATTATGGCACACAGCTCATTGTTATGAAACAAATCAAAAGAGAATGGGAAAAGAGAAGGGGAATGTTATGACCAATTAATATTGATAATTTTTATCCGTGGTGCCTAGGCTTATCCCAGATGTAAACGACCCGTTGTGCCTATTGGCCTTGTTTGTTCTGTCTCTTGCTTGATATGGTGGAAATTTATATTTACTTTTTCCTACTCCTCCGTTATTCTTTTCTGATTAATTTCGTTGCGGGATCCAAGACAGTTAAATTCTTTCTCCGGGACTTCGGCGAGCTTCTTTGCCTCGGCGCTTTTCTTGTGGTCGCCACTGTTGATTCTGGCTTTCAGGCGTTGCAGTAGTTTGGGAATAGGGCGGTGGGATTGGTCCAAAAATTAAAGGAGCGAAATTTTTTCACACGCATTCAATAATTAGGACCCGATTTTCACTTTTTCTTCCTTATCCTACAAAGTTTAATGTTTAAAAATAATCAAACCGAATATTTCAACAATCTTAATTAAAAATCTAAATAAACAGAAACCATTAATCAAACAATAAAATATACGGTGATTTCACACAATTATATAATATAAATACAAGCGAACTCCCAAGCCTCCGATCATATTTGATGATTTCCAAGAATGCCAAAAAACCTTATTTTATTCGGACGAATTTTTCGCATTTACTGGACACAACTGACCGTGAAATAAGCCCGTATTCTCAGAAACAACTTTGATTATATTATCCTCCTTAAACGGAGCCGTCAAGGATAAGTTTTGACTAGCAATTTTGCCAGATTTTGCCCGTGTAGGTAGGTATGTCATGCATGAAGGATTTTTCAGTGAATAAGATGTTTAAAACTAATTGATACTGTGAATTCGTAGATCAGCATTTTTTCCAATTTGTGTGTCTTTTTAGTGATTCATTAAGAGTGCGGCAAATTGATCATAAATGAAACAGACTGCTGAAGTGACAGTGATATAGATGTCATGGTGCATATCATAGGGATCCAAAGCATAACATAGTCATCTTATAAAATTGATGCTAATCAGTGAACAGATTGATGATCGCCTTTATTTCGCTTTTATATAAAACAACCATAATAATAATTAATTTAATAACCATATTTATATTAACAAAATAATAAATAAAAATGAAATCCTTTTATTGCAGACTAATTACATGTCCATAGTTGTTAGTAACAAAGGTCTTATTACTATGTTAGTCAAATCATTGTAATAGTGTCATCTCGTCACGTGAAGCTGGATGACTCTCCCCAGCACCTCAGAGTCAGGACTCTCAGAAAATATCCTTCGGATTCCGTTGTCGCTCCCCCGAATCCGATACATCAGAGAAGCTATTTTCTTTCGCATATTGGCATAACAGTCATCGACTCTTGCATCAGCTGCAGAATCGGGAGAGCCTCACCAGAATCCTAAAGGCGTTAATGTATTGTACACATTGTAGTTGAACCAATTATTCATATCTATGTATTAAAATAAATGTTATTATTCGCCTTTTTTCTATAATGAGTGTTAGGTTAGTGTTAGTGTTGAGTAAAAAGACAATACTCCTTGTAATTAGTCTTTTAGGATCCCACATATAGAATAAGAATTTCTGTGATCCCAGGTGAAGATGGTGGAATGAGATGACACCTACAAAAAGGACTGGTCTACACTTGTCCAAAACCGACAGAAATAGAAAGAAGAAAAAGAGGCTTTTGCTCAGCAGTGAAACAATTCTGATTAGAAAAAAAAAATATATTTCATTGTTATATGAGTAATATTTAATATTGTTCATTGTACATTAATCACAGAGTAATCTCCACCGTCCCCACGTAGCTATAGATATAAGTGAGACTACCAGGAGCACATAATCAAGAGGAGCATGCTCATGTTCTCAGTGCAATTATAAGCCCATAATGATGATCTAATGACTCATTTCACGGATGCACCTGCTCTAATATACTGCTCATCGATCATTCTTTACGCAAACCTGTCGCCTTGGTACCGACAGCATGATATATTTGATTTTTGCAACACTTTTTTTCAAAGATTTTGTGTTTTCGACATGATGGACTTCTTTCTAGATATCATAGAAATCTATAATGTTATGATAGCCTCATTAGTCAAGTGGTTATAAGCGCGACTGTGTTGAGCAAGGTTCTCGGTTCGACCCCCAGGGCAGTGTTTCTGAGATTTACGAAAATTAATATCTCAGTAGCAGCCCAAAATATTGATCTGTCTATCTAGACATAGCTATGATGGCCTCATTTGGTCTAGTGGGCGTAAGTGCGACTATTGATTGTGGTGCTAGATTCGATCCTCAGGTTGGGCAGTGTTATTGATTTTTTCTAATACTTAGTGATTTATCAGTAAAAGACCAAAATATTTACATAAAACTTTTAGAAGTGGTTAGTTCTGTCTTGTGGAATAACAAACTGCAATAATCTAATAAATACATATTTCGGTTGAAACATAATATCATGCCTGTATTTCCTGATGGCACAGCTAGAGGTGCACCAAATAGTACACAGAACAGTCAACAAAAAAAGCATAGAATATTTGTTTCAATTTTATGAACGTTGAACTTTTCCACATTTTTCTAAAATCAATAACACAACTAAAGCAGCAACGAAGCAGTTCCAATGCGCAATATAATTGTGGAATAGAAACGCTGAAATACAATAAAAATAGAAGCAAGACTGTTTGGCTGACCGCACTGCACTAATTACTGCACCTCGCTGCGTTTTGGTGCAAGTCACTAGCGGGCAGGAGCTGTGTTTGGTGAAAAGAGTTATAGTGCAGTGATAATCTCTTTGCATGCAAACTGTAGATATAGATTAGTATGATTGACAATAAAGCTTGAATGTGACAAGAAAAAAAGGATTTTGCCTGTGTTATAAAGTTAAAACTACGAGACGCTGCATCGTATTTACCTTAAAAAAAACACTTGCAAACTTAACCCTAATCAACACCCACTGCCCGACACTGCCCATTGCTAGGCATAGGCTTTCTTTGTGCCAATTCCCACGCTCCTGTGACTGACTCACCCAGGTTTTATACTTACGATGGTAACAATGTTGTTTCTTCATCTTACCACCGCCACCGGCCGACCAAAAACTCCATTTGGTCACTGCCATGAAACAAAGGATGACTTTCATATTACTTTTAAAGACAACTCTAACCCCCCTAATTTAACTATCAAAGAATGGAAAATTCAACTTTACGACTACATGATCATTATTAAGGAGTTAAATAAATATGTATGCATGAAGTAGTTATTTCTGGATCAAATCGCTTCGGCCTTTACCGTAAACCTACAACATCTCAAAAATCCATGAGTCACAAAATTCTCCGTTATCAGAAAGGGCCTTTGTTAAACATTGCCAACTAAAATATGGTGCAATGAACTTGGTGCATGCTTTGTGTTGCCATGTCAAATATTTGCACAGCTGTTTATCCGATGTGCCATAGACAATGAGGGTCTGATGCGCTAATTGTTCTTCAGGGTTTAATGAACTTCGCCAGCCTTTTGTTTTATTTTTTTCAGGTGATTTGTGGAAGGTGCAATAATAATTATCTATAAATAGGGTCAAACAATGTCGCTTTTCGTATCTATGTTGTTGTGTGTGAACGATGAGTTCTTCTAAACTACACAATGGATTTTGATGCGGTTTTCCCTACAGTTCAGAGAATTAATTCCGGAAAGTGTATGTGTTAAACATCTGAATATAGGTATAGCGTAGAAATCACGATGTTGTGACATTTATTTACTGAGGAGACCTAATCTGGTTAAAAAAAAATCTAGGCAAAATATCATCTTAGCGACAATACATTTAAAAACAACTCCCTGTTTTTTAATTAAGGTTACACTAGTCGAAAATTCTTCCATACAAACGTAGTCTAGGGATTATTCCATTGTTTGACGATGTAGGTTCAAAATAAAAAGTGATATCAATTTGTCTCATCATTATCTAGCCCTGTGTGGAAGCAAAAAAGTAAAACATGAAAATATTTGAAAGTTATGAGCGTCGAAAGTTCCACATTTCGACACTAATTTTAACGCTATTTTGAGCGCGAATAACTATCATAAGAAGACGGAAAATTGCAAAACGGCTTCCATACAGAGATAGATGAATAGTTCAACAATGCAAATAATTTTATTTTGAACAGATAGTTGTAGTCGTTTTTTCATGATATCTAGACTGCCAAAGGTCTGTTTATAAAATTTCGCGCTCTCGGTTTCGTCCAAAATCATTATCCTTTTCGCTACAAATTTGCAAAAGTGTGTATTCGTACGTGAACTAGCTTCCTACTGCTCATCACAGCATCAATCTCTTCCGCACGTGTTGTCGGTTGATATAAAATGCATTTTAACCCCGCGCACAAAATAGTTCGTGCCGTTGACTAGTGTAACCTTAAGTATTTGAATTTGAGTATTTGCCAAACTCTAAGTCCGAAAACTTGTCACACCTTAGAATCTAAGCAGGATTCGAAGCATCCTCAACTCCTAATTTCTCAATTCTTAAACTGGCTCTGAGACTGAGATTTGAAAACAAAAAAAATATACGAAAATTGTTCCTCTGTACATTCCACCCGATGTAGAGGCGGGTCGCTAATATGTCGGTCGGTCGGTAATAATATGATTATCAATCAATATAAATACCATCGGGTGGATTCATAACATAACTATTCATCTAAACACTGACCAAACCAAATACAAACTAGAGAATGTAAACTAGCATTTAATCAAATACACAGAATTATCAATAAATTATTTACATAGCCAGCTTCCATCCAATATCGGCGCCTGTATATTGGTCACATAACATACATCAATTTCAGCGAACATAATATTTTCATAGTTCGCTCCTAAATCACGGTATACCAAGTTATTTTCAAGCAAAATGTCTTTTATAGCTTATTTAGAATATTCCTTTATGCCATAAAATTTGCAGACGGCCAGCCGAGACTGCCTACGTTCGGTATTGGTATACATTATGTATACATAAACTTGTGTGATTTGCTTGTAGGGTACACATGATAAGATAGATTATAATGTTGCTTTTAGGTTTGTTGTGGAATAATTTACATCAAAACTTGACTGTTGAGGTTAATCTGAGTTTGTGAAAGTCAGGTGATAGATGGGTGTTCAATCGGCCCCTTACAATTAAACCGTAGGTAGATATTGATTTACTTTTTATTTAGGTGTAAAAAGTAACAGATTGCAAGAAGACGGGTTATTCACCAACTCGATACGAGATACTGGACACACGTGTGTCCAGTTGGTGAAACTCAAAATTAGTATCACCTATTATTTCGTCACCTGGACACGCCAAGATTTTTACGCGTGTCCAGATAGTGAAAATTAAATTAAATCACTTTTATGTTTTCGCCAACCGGACACGTTCGCATTTTACCCGAATGACAGTCACGTAGATTAATGTTTTGTGTCACAATCATTAACAGCCACTAACCGACCCACTGTTGGGAACAGGTAATTTTGTATGTCATTGTAAAATTATTCACCATTAATTGTGCATTTATAAAGAATATTTTTGACAATGATAGTATTCGAAAGTCACTAAATGTAGACTGAAATATCCGTGCGGCACTGCTCCGAGAACATTGAAACTATCAGAAAGAATACTATCATCACAGCCACTGTTAAAGAGTTTGAATCAGGAGAAATTAGCATCGGTCACTGTATCGAAAAAAATAAGGAGGTAAAAATATCTTTATATTTTCTTATAATAATATTTTATGTTTAACTGTTGATTTTATTGATGTCTATGTTATCTTAGTCTTAGTATTATGATTGTGATACAATTACCTTAATTATTACTGAAATACTTTATTTCCAAAGTGTCAAATATTGTCTTGAATGATTATTGTATGTAAAATTACCCATTTTAGTATTGTTATGTCATCAGTATGCTGTATTGATGATTAGTTTGATATTTTATTTCATTATTTTAACACCTATACTTCCTACTAAAGTAGTTAGTAGTTGAACGTTTCGACTCCGTACCTTATTTACAGGTAATCAAAAATAGTAACATTAACTAAGTTTATTTGTCTTCATATTAATAAAATAATCAGCATATTATTTAATTGTTATATATTTATTTAATTTCAAAATTTGTCTTAAATAGAAGCTAATAAGAGTTTTCGTGCAAAAAAAAGTGAGGCAGCTTTTTCGTGAAATCATTTTTAACCTGACTGTGACATTATTTGAAAAAAAATTGCATGTGTCTGTCTAGTTGACTAACCATAAAAGTGATTTAATTTAAGTTTCACTATCTGGGCACGCGTAAAAATCGTGGCGTGTCCAGATGACGAAATAATAAGTGATACTAATTTTAAGTTTCACCAACTAAACGCACGCGTGTCCAGTCTCTTGTGTCGAGTTGGTAAATAACTCAAGAAGACCACCTTTCAAGAGAAGCTTAAAGTTCTTTTTTTTGGTATTCGAAGTCTAAAAATTCCACCAAGTATATTTTTTTTCAAATTCAATTTACTAGTTAACTGCTTTTTTACAAGGTCTCGTAGACAACTCAAGACTTGTGATTGGAAAGAACCTAAGCAAATGGTATATCGTATTCGAAGTTCCTCAACATCAGAGTGGTCAGATAGGCAGTCGCTCTACGTGAAATCAGCTGCATCTGGTTAGACACGAGTTTGTCTTCCTTACCACCAGCACCCGTCAGCCTTCAAAGTAAATAAAAGTGAACAAGCATCTTCTTGGCACGCTCATTCCATCGAACACCTCTTCCAAAGCTTTCCGTCAGGCGAGACCGCGGTCAAAAACACATCACAAAAACAGCTCCTAATATTACTTAGTTTAATGCTAGACAGATGAAGACTTTTTGGATATTTTAGGGAATGATCCTAAAGCTTTTTAGTTCGGTACCTTATATTATTGCCATTGAAATACTCAAGATTCAAGATTATTTATTTGTGGCAACATGAGTAAACATACAGAGAATGCATGTTATTAAATTACACAATAGTTTAAGATCAGTCATGTTTGGCCTTAGTGGCGTACTAATATTTCAATTTTAGTAATAATAAAAGTCATTGGATAAAGTATTCAAATACATAATAACAAAATAGTAAATCTCAATTTCGAAAACAAATAAATTAAACATATGGTCCTAATTACGTAACAATGACTAAATATCAATTAAAATTATCCAATAACAATAATATGTTGCTTTAAGTATAGATTATGCCAAAGGTGTATTGATAACATTGGTTACTACACGGCATTAGATGTTGTCATTAAGAAATTCTAGAATACTGTAGTATGCTTTCCCTTCTAGCAGTATCTTCAATTTATTTTTTATTTGACGGTCATTAAGCTCCTTCCAACTATTTGGGAGTTTATTAAAAATTTTAGGGGCCATACATGTATGGCCCCTACTATGGTTGTGATCGACCACTTCTGATTGACGTGGAAATAAGTGTCGATTTGATTTTACAAACATGACAATGTCTGAAATGTAAAGGTAAGGCAGAATTAATATTTTATATTTTTAAAATAGGGCTTACAACTTTCGGTTGACCTTAACTCAAACATAGTCCTGATGCATCTTTTTTGGGATTTAAAGGGTATGTCTTTGTTGGTTGAGTTACCCCAGAAAATGATCCCATATCTTATGTTGAGAGGAAACCAAACCGTGATAAGCCGTGAGCAATTATTCAATGTCAGTGGGGTCAGTTTGAACATCGCATAACAAGAGTTACAATTTTTTTTACCGAGTTATTCTATGTGTGCTTTCCAGATTAGCTTTTTGTCAATCATGACTCCAAGGAATTTGGTGTTGTCAACTTCTGTAATAATTCTATTATTGTTTTGGACGTTAAGATCAGTAGTAGTTGATAAACGTTGACTGAAGTACATCACATTAGTTTTATTAAGATAAATTTTTAGATTATTATTATTCATCCAATTTATTATTGATATCAGATAATAATTAATGTCATTATTGTAGCTGTCATTAGCATTACATTGAGTTGTGATAGTGCTATCATCAGCACAGAGTGTAACTGGTTGGTCTACATGTTTAGATAGGTCATTTATATATATACTATAAATAGTGGGGGACCCATCACACTACCCTGGGGGACTCTATACTTGACTACTTGTTCGTCGTTATTAAGGATAACTTAAAAACTGCTTGTCAGATCTTGATCAAATTTAAATGGGACCACATGAAACGCACCAGCTTTCAAATAAAAAAGAGTCATCAAAATAAGTTAATAATTGGCGGAGTAATCGCGTAAAAAACATACAGTTGAATTAAGAACCTTCTTCTTTTTGAAATCGGTTGAAAAATATGAAAACAGATCTATCGTTGTTTCATCATCACATTAATATGTAAATAATGAGCTGCCATCTATATCTGTCTGTATGATTGTCACGCTGAGCGGAGAGGTGAGTCACCGCGACAGTGAGTAACTTACTGATGTATCGCCACCAAACTGTCTATTTTAATCTCTGGACGGCTAACCACCGTGCGGACTTTTGAACTTTGCAATATTTTGATTATATTATAGGTACAGTCATTCTGTACGTGTTTTTGTAAACATTCAATAATAATAAAAATATATAATACCTCTATACCTATTGGAAATAACACGCATCCTTAGAATGATAGTGATCTAATCCAAAGTGCCTATAATTGCTTGTGTTGCTGTAAACTGTTTTTAAAAAGCATATTATAAAATCCTGTGTTGAAAAAGACCTCGAACTACGAAAAAGAAATGTACAGCCTATACATCGGTCACCTTAGTACTCAGTCGACTCTACAAAGTCAACACTTTTTTGAAGACTTTTTGCTCATTGCCCACAAATTGCAATGTGTAAGGCAGCGGTCAACTGCAGGTGAATTGTGTCTTGTCTCTTGCCTTATACGCAACGTTGTTTTACTTTCTGCTCTTCTTCTTTGATTCATTTCATTACGGGATCCAAGATAGTCGAATTGTTTCTCTAGGATTCGTCGATCGACATTGCCTCGTCGGTTTCATTCGTCGCCATTTAATTCTGGCTTTAATAGGCTCTAGACTAGACAAAATCTCATTTTATCAGCGATATCGTCATTTCGATAGCGCTTGTCAATCTTATATTTTTTGTTTTAAAAAAGAATTACCATGGTAAGTATGTGACCAGTCTAGAGCTTCAGTGGTTGGGAATAGTATAAGAAGACTTATTTTAGAAATGCTTTTACTGAGTTTCACCTGTCTCGATGTGTATGTAATCAAAAGCATGCAAATTAAATTTGCCGACTTCCCGATGTTCGATTGAGCTATATTTGTTTCTCATAAAAAATATAAATGATTGTTTTCATCATCATCATCAGCCTTTTAACGTTCCCACTGCTGGGACACAGGTCTCCTCTCATAAAGGGAGTGAGCTATAATCCAAAGTGCGTATTGGTAGATGTCACATGTCTTCCAATTTTTGATTCTAGGACATGCTGGTTTCCTGACGATGTTTTCTTTCACAGTTTTGAGAGCAGTGGTGATGAAATAATTTCGACAACGTAAAGCGCCTGGGTTTCGAACCCACGACCTACTACAACTCGTAGTCGGGGCCGTAACGACTGAGCCACCACTGCTTGTTTTACTTAAAGATTATTTATTAACCTAATCTTTGCAGCCAAATCCTGTAACTATTCCATAACTTTAGATGACTAACCGCACGTGTTCAGGAAGGCCTTGGTCTATCTAATTAATGTGCGCCTGGGTTTCGAACCCACGACCTACTACAACTCGTAGTCGGGGCCGTAACGACTGAGCCACCACTGCTTTTTTTACTTAAAGATTATTTATTAACCTAATCTTTGCAGCCAAATCCTGTAACTATTCCATAACTTTAGATGACTAACCGCACGTGTTCAGGAAGGCCTTGGTCTATCTAATTAATGTGTACCATACTGGTGACTCAATGTTACAGTCAGTTTGCTTTTTAAATTCATCACCTAACTGTTTGGTGTTTAACTAGCTATAATATTTTTTACGTTATTTTTTTTGCGCGTGATTCATCGGTTCACGGACAGTTTAGTAACGTGATTTGAATTGATTATGACTTTTAAAGTGTTTAGTATTCAGTTCTTGGGTAGAAGCTGACAGAACTATAAGATCGACTGGGGATTTAATATTTTATTTCAATGAAACTTTTTTGCTGAAGTTTTGTGGTTCGATAGCCATAACTCTTATTTTTTAGATGTCTCTTCATCATCGTCATAATCATCTTTAGCTAGCAAGCACCTATAGGTCTCACTAAAGCCACAACGATTGGTCAGGGAATAGGTAGCTTCTAGGTCAATCATCCGTCATAATGCGCACAGCAAAAGAGTGGGACTCACTACCTGCGTCTGTGTTTCCGAACGCATACAAGCGAATCTCTTCAAAGTTAGAGTGAACAGGCTTCTTCTGGGTAAGCTCACTCCATCGTCGACTTTGTCTCTGTCACCTCTGACCTAGACTAGAGTCAAGAGCAAAAAGGGTACAGGGGAGCATGCACCTTCGATCACTTTGTGGTTGGGCACAGAATTAACATTGGATGATTTAATTTATTCGTTAAATTCTAATTAAAAACGATCCGTAAGTTACATAAATCTTCAAGAAAAAGTGTGTAATATTCCAAGTCTATAAAACTAAACAATAATGATGGCATTATAAAAGTTTTGTAAAAACATGCTATCTTGTTCTTTCAATATGTCGGTATGGGCGTGAATTGGCAGTACGGGTGCTTGCGGTAGTTGGCCCAAGGCGATTGCGATACTTTCATATTGTTTGCTTTACATTGCTTTCATAGAACTTAGTGATTAATTTGTTAGCAAGTTTGTAAGGATCGTAGCAGTTGGCGTACCTACTGTAGTTGCTGCCTATCGCCATAGGAAAAAGGGGACAGTATCTACTCAAATGTATTTTAAATTTTCTAATGATTCTTCAATCAATTTATTGTGGCCACGACTGCTATGTCGAGAGCAAAGAGAACAAGAAGAAAATAATGAGTAAAAGTTTTTTTATAAAATTTAGTAATGCTCGCAAGAACCAAAGATTCTGTATTTATTTCCTTATAATCTGGCAGTTTTTAAGTCAAAATTAAATAGGATACTTCTGTACAAGCATGCTCCATCGTCAATCACAATATCATCGCTTAACATCAGGCGCAATGGTGTTCGAACGCGAGCCTAACAATAATAATAAAAAAGTAGGCTAAATATTTTATAAGCGTCTGCCAAATTGTTTTCATATCCTAAGGTAACATTATACCGGGATGAAAAGTAGCCTATGTGTTATTTCAGACTTTAATCTATCCGTGTGCCAAATTTCATCCAGATCCGTTCTGTCGTTCTTGCGTGATTGAGTAACAAACAAACATTCATACATCCAAACTTTCACATTTATAATATTAAAAAAGATTATAAAGGTGGTGGTAGTGGTGGTTTTACTTAAAACCATTTCAATATTAAACTATATTAAACACACAGTGTAACCATTAATTAATACTAAAGTATTAATAAATCAACAACAAAATATTAAACACCAAAATACAACTAACAACATAAAAGGAATAATTTTGTGAATTTCTGTTCAAAGCAATATCACTGACTAAATGGAAATGATTCAAAACAACAATATTTCACAGTAATTAATTAGTTTATTGAGCAAAGCACTCACAAACAAACACTGGGGAATTGTAATAGGTAATTTTTTGCAGAATGTATGTTTATGTGTGCGATTAATTAATTGAAATTCGAAATATATGTTTATGTTTGGCATAACCTACAGTACAGTAGGTTGGGTAGGTAGTAGGTAGAGGAGCACGTGGCTAAATGATTTCAACCACACGGGTCACTCTTAGGTGATTCGCACACTGCAGCCGCATTACGCAGCGTAGCGCGGGAGTGCGTGTTCTTACGTTGCTTGAAAGTCTCTTTGTATTGAAATCATGAAAAGTGCAACACACAGAAAACTCATTAACGCGCAGTGTCTGACTTCGTCGCCACGCACCCGCAACTTATAGCGGGGCAGTGTGTGAATCGCCTTAGGGTTAGCAACGCTTGCCAATTTCGATCCGTGGATGACGCTCAGTGTCGTGACTTCGTCGCAACGCACCCCGCATCGTATATCGGGGCAGTGTTTGAATCGCCTTAGGGTTAAGCAACGCTTGCCGATTACGATCCGTGGATGGGTGACCATCCATTACACACAGAGACTCTTCCTTGCCTCGAAAGGCACGACAAGCTGTAAGGTCGCTTCTGTCGTTTGCAGATCTTTGACAGTCGTTACGGTAGTCAGAAGCCATCAAATCTGAGACCCAATCTTGGCTAACGGTATTATGTTATCCATTTATTGGGTTGTGGTAGTCAGATACGCAGTCGCTCCATGTAAAATACGGGAACTCAGTTGAATCTATGGGCAAGTTCGTGATACAAATAAAAACTCAGAAAAATTATAGCATGATGATAATTTTTAAAGAAGTAGAATAAGGTGTGAGATAGACACAACAGACATGTGAGAAGCGACGGCGCTTTCTAATACAAGTAGAAAAAATAAAAAAACAAATCAATAAAGAGAAAAAAAGAAGCTGTAAATAATTATGTCTAGTTGATTTGTACTTTCAGAACACCACACGGACAGTGGAAATTGAGGTCTTTAGAGAAACACATAGGTACCATGAGCGCAGAATGTAATTTGAAAAATACGGCATTTTTACAATCTTTTTCTCCTATAAGAAAATGTAGCTCAATATAGCAATGTATTAAAACCATTTGAAAATGACCACCCAGCGGAATAGAACAGTACAACTTTGAATGTGGACTGGCCAACTAAACAATTCTCCAGTGACCAGATCCGTTGGCAGCCTTGCCAAGCTTGCAACTTTTTGCCAAACTACCCTCCAGATGCATTCAGGCAAATCATTTCCAATCAAAAGTTAACTTTATTCATAAGACTTAAGGTTGGGAGCAGTTGCACTTACTTATAAAATTAAGTTGGTTTTCGAGTTATATACAAAAGTGGACAGTGTTAATAGTAAGTGTCCTTCGAATTGTTATTATATACTTTTTGTTTTGGAGCCAAATGGAGGGTAGTCTACATTTGGTTTTAAAATTCGGGGTAACCTTGCTTTTGTTATTCAAAATTTTGAACGTAGAGTTTTTGTTCATTTTAGCCAATGGGATACGTGCGAGAATTTAAACAAGGAGAAGCTCTAAAATGTTGGTAGTTACGACTAGTTTCGTGCTCAGTCGCACATAAATGTACAAGAGTTTAACATTTTGTTTTTCGAAACAATTTCGGTAAAATGGAATATTTTTGATAGAAATATTATCTATTGTTAATTCGATAAGACTGCACAACCACTGGAACTCGTGAACAGTCGCAACAAACAACAGGCATCAACTAACCCTATCAACTTCAATTTCAATTCAAATATCCCATATTATAAACGGCCCCATAAAACTACCTACCCAAACAGTCTCGCAGTATCAAAGATCGGTCTTCTAAAGCCATCGCGGGGTTATTCAGCCAATCCCTTTTTCTCTTAGACCACAATTCTACCTAAATTTCTTTTGAACACCGTCCATACATCAACTTACTTCCACCTCGTAATCTGAACTAACCTCTGAAACCTTTGTAGTGTACGATACGAGTCCGATACGATTTGGCAATGACGATCGTGTTTTTTTTCTAAACGATGATTTGGTCGATTGTGAGCACGCTTGCCTAGAAGTAAGCTATTCACTCTTTACTTAGAGACCCCTAGGCTTTAGCTATCGGGAAACAGATTCCGGCAGAGAATTTGCATTAGAACTGTACGCATAATGAAAGTATTACCAAAATGTTTAGTGCGTATGGGTGGCATGTTCACCGATGATGAAACGAGCTAGGCGGGATTAGATCATGCAATTCCAGTCTATCATCTTTGTTGATGTTTAAAGTAGTTTTTAGTAGTCTATGGAGTCAATTAATCTATAGGTATCTACAGCTTTAACATGATGCAGTGGGATAACTTTTGGTGCTATCATTTTGCTACCGAACTTCAAAAACTTGTGGTTGGTAAATATGTTTTAAACTTCAGTTCATCATTATCATCATTATTTCAGCTGAAACGTCGTCGTCGTCCACTGCTATACATAGACCTCCCCCAATTGTCGCCACATTAACCGGCGTCACGCATCCAGTAGATTCCTGCAGACTTATTTATTTAAAATAGCACAGCCACATACTGCAACAGAAAAATCCCAAAAAAAACAGAACCAATGCACAGGACAAGTACGGCGTACATAGGCACTCAACATGATAAATAACTAGTCACAACTCAATTCATAATTCAATTGAAAAATTAAAAGTGATCATTTAAGCTCACGTTAAAATCAGTATAGTAATTAAAATGGATAAAAAATATTACAATATGTTAAATGCTTTAAAATTAAATTTAAATATTTAAAAACACTCTTACTTCAGTTAATATTAATGGTGGAAGACGGCTGGTGCGGTTTCTAAGTTATAAATAAGAAGATTTTATATCTTAAAAGTTGCAAGACCAAGGCAAGAGCCTTATAGCCGTATAAGTAATACCAATTTTCACTTTGTGTGGATCTTCAAAAATTTGCCGAGTTGAAAATCTAACATCGCAATAATATTTAGGCGATCATTTGGACGTTTTACAGTTTTAGTGAAAGTCATTAGTCTATCTTTGCCGTCAATGCATTTATTATATACTTCACGGTGAAAATCTCTGTGCATTTGGAGCTGTCAATGTCACTATGATGTTCGACTCTCGCTATTGGCGCACGAGGCGAACGCGGGGCGTCGCGCGGGTAGGCGGAAGTGGGCTCGCTTGACGTACGAAATGCACAGTTATTTTGACGATGCAGTAACGACACGATTTCTAAGATCGTATACACTAACGATCCTCACTTGTGGGTAACTTAGCTTCGCCAGCCACGCCCATCAATCTATGCTTTCCACAACGAAGTACAGACTCCGTACGTTACTGCACAAATTTACTGCTAATTCATTCCATTCCAGACCTTATGGAGAAGCAAATAGAGATGATACAAACCGCAGAGTTATCCCAGTTAAGGCGGATCGCGGGTTGAAATTGATTGTGGAAGTCTTTATAGTGCTTAATGAAAGAATTGAAACAGATAAAATGGAGTCTGACTGGACTTGGGTGGCTCCATTCTAGTTAGCGTTGCAATTTTTGGATTCCATTTGGCTGTTTTTGCGTATTTTCTCGTGCCAATGCGAGGTTGTTAATGATAAGAGTCGAAGTGAAAAGTGCCGTCGATTGTAACTTTTAAAGTGTTTTGATTTAGAGAAGAAATGGAGAGCGTAGATTGGCTATCCAATAAACTCTTAGTCAAGAATTCATAAATTAATTATTTATTTTGTAACAAGTATTTATTGTTTAAAATAGCATGGCTTTTTCTACAGACTGTGCGATTTTTATTTTGGGATCCACATATTACATATTTTATAAGTTGTCTATCGACAAAAAGTCATGTGTAGCAGCTTATATTTTTGATAAACAGGAACATACTTCCATGGATAATTGTCTCAGGTGCAAACTCAGTTCTTATTATTATTGTCGGCTTTTACTTAAAAGACCAAAATCTTGTGTGGGTATTTTGGCGGGGATGGCGATGTAAATAAAAATGCTTAGAAAGGGTTTACTCACCCAGTGTATTCTCATATCAAATACACAGTCACACAGAACACAGTTTATGGAAAATAATTTATAGAACATGGTTTATAGAACATAGTTTATAGAACACGGTTTATAGAATACAGTTTATAAAGCACTTACCCTAATACTTATTAATGTAGCCTCGATCAAAAATAGACTGCCTTTGATGGCAAGAGCTACAATATTTATATTCTCGAAATGGGCGGGAAACGATAAGTGTAAGCTTGTCGTTTACCAACCTGACAAAAAACAGTCCATCTTTGTTGCAAGCATAAAAATATCAGACAAATTGTTGCCAACATAGAAAAAATCACTTAGTGTGCTCAATTAAATATAAAGATCGCTAACAGTCGGCCATCCGTTTATTAAGTACGACCTCGTACGTGACAAACAACAACAAGAAAGAAAAACTAAATATAAGCATAATAGTTATAACATGTAAACAACATTATAATCTACACACATAGAACACATTTAACAAATCTTTATAGATTATACTTTAAAAGCCTGAAACCTCTTTTGGCCCGACTATTCATTTCATTTATTTATTTCCAAAAAAATATTATATATTACAAAACAATCAAATATTGATTAATCAACCAAATTACTATCTCAACTATTTATTACTTTTATAATATTCAATTAAAAATGTGAAGAAAGAGAAATACAAAATCAAATCAATTCAATTTGGATTCCATCAACACAAATTTCAAGAGTAAAAATATAATTCAATTCAATGCAGATTCTACCAATACAAATTCAATTTAGATTTCATTAATACAAATGTCAAGATTAAACAAAAAATATAATTCAATTCATATTCCACTAGGTAACACAAATGTCAAAGGTAAAAAATACAATGTCAATTCCAATTCAAATTCTACCAATACAAAATGTCAAGCGTACATATCCAGTTTCGAAACTAACGATCAATATATTCACTAGAACTAGACTATGTCCTTTTTGTGAGGATGTTCAAGGTTTCATTTTGCATTTGCCACAACTGCGGAGAACGGTCTCCCATTCTAAAATTTACTTAAGAGCTTAGATCCCAGCTCAGCAGTGTCTCAAGACTACTTCTGTCACTTTTATTAAGATTTAATGTTTATAAAATGTAGCATCCAATTATAATCAGGTATATATACAATGCGACTTGCAAGACATCGTGGTCACCATCAGTCATAATCAAAACTGTCTACCAGATTCTTTAAAATTTCAGTCAAATTCATCAACTGCTGGTGATATCGGACACCAAATAAAATCTAGCTGCGCATGCTAATTTCATTGCGGTAAGATAAAACTAATCACACACAGCAAGTTACAGAATAATCAATTTTATATAATTCGATAGGCATCTTTACACCTGCTAAGACAATTTATATAAATAAAGAAATACTAATATAAAGAATCTCTAAATGTTTTTTTTTTTTTTTTAATAAATGGCAATCTATTGCTCACTATTATTTCATTGCAATTCGAGCATGCAATGGCTCACTGTAGCAAATTTCTCCGACTTAAATCAGATCAACTGAGATAATGTATTAAAATTATCTATGGCAATAAACAAAATACCAACGATTCATTTTGACTTTCATTCAGAACTAAATTAAGTCTTTGTAAATTAGAATTCAGGATCACTAGAATTTCAAGTTGCATCGTTATCAACTATTGCATTGTAATGACAAGCCTCATTCGAGTGCTGGAAATTTTTATCAAATTAACTTTTCTCTAATAAACTAAAATAATCTCAACGATATGACCAAAGGTAAAATCATTTCTTGTATACCATTCTGATAGTAACTGACATTAGGTATCCTCTGTCCTTCCGCCATCTAGCTTTTAAACACACAACAATACATAAACACCAAAGTAGTATTTATTAAACTGCTGTGTAAAAACAGTCTTGAGACTTAAACCAATATCTAGTAGCTGGTCATTAAAACCCTAACATCTGAAACCTGGTCATAATTCTAACTGATTCTAACATACACACATTTATTTATTATATGCTTTATTTTACATTTTACATTCTCTTTATCCCTAAATCTAACTCTGTATATCATAATCTGTATCAAACAGGTAGGTATAATAAACTCTCTACATATTATCTATATAAATAAATCAAACTCGCTATATTCATTCACCAAACGCTATCTATATTAATTAAACTATTTATCAAACCCCCTATCTCTATGTATCAAACCATCCCTATGTATCAAACCATCTCTATGTATCAAACCATCTCTATGTATTAAACTATCTCTATGTATCAAACTATCTCTATGTATCAAACTATCTCTATGTATCAAACTATCTCTATGTATCAAACTATCTCTATGTATCAAACTATCTCTATGTATCAAACTATCTCTATGTATCAAACTATCTCGATGTATCAAACTATCTCGATGTATCAAACTATCTCTATGTATCAAACTATCTCTATGTATCAAACTATATCTATGTATCAAACTACCTCTATGTATCAAACTACCTCTATGTATCAAACTACCTCTATGTATCAAACTACCTCTATGTATCAAACTACCTCTATGTATCAAACTACCTCTATGTATCAATCTATCCCTATGTATCAAACTACCTCTATGTATCAAACTACCTCTATGTATCAAACTACCTCTATGTATCAAACTACCTCTATGTATCAAACTACCTCTATGTATCAAACTACCTCTATGTATCAAACTACCTCTATGTATCAAACTATCCCTATGTATCAAACTATATCTATGTATCAAACTATCCCTATGTATCAAACTATCCCTATGTATCAAACTATCCCTATGTATCAAACTATCCCTATGTATCAAACTATCCCTATGTATCAAACTATCCCTATGTATCAAACTATCCCTATGTATCAAACTATCCCTATGTATCAAACTATCCCTATGTATCAAACTATCCCTATGTATCAAACTATCCCTATGTATCAAACTATCCCTATGTATCAAACTATCCCTATGTATCAAACTATCCCTATGTATCAAACTATCTCTATGTATCAAACTATCTCTATGTATCAAACTATCCCTATGTATCAAACTATCCCTATGTATCAAACTATCCCTATGTATCAAACTACCTCTATGTATCAAACTATCCCTATGTATCAAACTACCTCTATGCATCAAACTACCTCTATGCATCAAACCACCTCTATGCATCAAACCACCTCTATGCATCAAACCACCTCTATGCATCAAACCACCTCTATGCATCAAACCACCTCTATGTATCAAACTACCTCTATTTATCTCTCTATCTCTATCGATCAATCTCTATCTATCAATCTCTATCTATCAATCTCTATCTCTATCTATCAATCTCTATCTCTATCTATCAATCTCTATCTCTATCTATCAATCTCTATCTCTATCTATCAATCTCTATCTCTATCTATCAATCTCTATCTCTATCTATCAATCTCTATCTCTATCTATCAATCTCTATCTCTATCTATCAATCTCTATCTCTATCTATCAATCTCTATCTCTATCTATCAATCTCTATCTCTATCTATCAATCTCTATCTCTATCTATCAATCTCTTTATACCTATATATCTCAATCAATATCAAACTCAATCTAAGCTTATCAAACTCAATCTAAGCTTATCAAACTCAATCTAAGCTTATCAAACTCAATCTAAGCTTATCAAACTCAATCCAAGCTTATCAAACTCAATCTAAGCTTATCAAACTCAATCTAAGCTTATCAAACTCAATCCAAGCTTATCAAACTCAATCTAAGCTTATCAAACTCAATATAAGTTTATCAAACTCAATCTAAGCTTATCAAACTCAATATAAGTTTATCAAACTCAATTTAAGCTTATCAAACTCAATCTAAGTTTATCAAACTCAATCTAAGCCTATCAAACTCAATCTAAGTTTATCAAACTCAATCTATATTCATCAAACTCAATCTATATTCATCAAACTCAATCTATATTCATCAAACTCAATCTATATTCATCAAACTCAATCTATATTCATCAAACTCAATCTATATTCATCAAACTCAATCTATATTCATCAAACTCAATCTATATTCATCAAACTCAATCTATATTCATCAAACACAATCTATATTCATCAAACTCAATCTATATTCATCAAACTCAATCTATATTCATCAAACTCAATCTATATTCATCAAACTCAATCTATATTCATCAAACTCAATCTATATTCATCAAACTCAATCTATATTCATCAAACTCAATCTATATTCATCAAACTCAATCTATATTCATCAATCTCAATCTATATTCATCAATCTCAATCTATATTCATCAATCTCAATCTATATTCATCAATCTCAATCTATATTCATCAATCTCAATCTATATTCATCAATCTCAATCTATATTCATCAATCTCAATCTATATTCATCAATCTCAATCTATGTTCATCAATCTCAATCTATATTCATCAATCTCAATCTATATTCATCAATCTCAATCTATATTCATCAATCTCAATCTATGTTCATCAATCTCAATCTATATTCATCAATCTCAATCTATATTCATCAATCTCAATCTATGTTCATCAATCTCAATCTATATTCATCAATCTCAATCTATATTCATCAATCTCAATCTATATTCATCAATCTCAAATCTATATTTATCAAATTCACTATTTATATATATCAAACTCACTATCTATTTATACATCAATTATCAAACTCGCTAACTACATAATATCAAACTCACTATCTATATATCAAACAATTTTTTTTTTATTATACTCGTTCTATCTCTTCTAACTCTAACGCTGTTTCCAATTCTTCTAACTCAACCTCAAATATCAAACTCTTTCAACTCTGTTTCGAACTTTTCTAACCCATCATCAAACTCTGCATAAGAATTCAAATACGAATCCGAATCCGAAACCAAATCCAAACGCAATCCATTCCAATCAGACCATCTAAAAGGTACCTACTTTTTGGCCTTATTTATATAAACACCCCGTAACTAAATATTGAAATAGTTCTAACAGTATCCAAGAAATGGCAAGGTTATAAAGTTTATATTAATTGATATTTTAAACTAATAACCAAGATGAGAACCTTAGCAAATCGACATAATCTATACACATCCTCGAAAGTAGGGCTATAAACCTCTACGAACGAAATGTCAAGGATCGATAGGTACGGTTGGATTAATTTATGACCCACCATAAGCAAATTTTTCCAACCGACATTCCTTTAGCAAAAAATCGATTTAATAAATATCTTTGTTATTTTAATGTTTTCAATATCTAATTGCTTAATAATAAGCTTCTGTAACCGACATTAGGTTCTGTACTTCCTTCCATAACTATACAACGTTGAACGACAGTTAATTTGAAACTTCATTTCTTGTAAAATGAACTCGAATTTTTGATTTATGATATACATTAATATTTCTAAGGTATTCTTACAATGTTGCATCACCCACATTCTTAAAATCGAATACCTAATCGAAGTGTGGGGATCAGCCGCTAAATCTAATCTAAACCCACTACAAAGAACACTAAACAAAATTATTAAAGTATTATCTCACTACCACTATCTATATCCAACAAAAAAAACTATACGATAAAAACGAACCTGCTAAATCTCACACAACTTTACACATATTACACCTGCATTCTCATTAAATAAAATCAACAAGAAGTAAAAACAAATTCCAACTAGCTTTGTATCTCATCATACGCTAGTAGCATAGTAAGCTATGGCTGCTGGTGCAGCTTACAACTGCGAAGCGTAAAGCCCGGCTATAAAAAGGATTAATTCTCAAAATTTTTTTTTTTGTAAATTCAAATCGCTATTTCGTTTACGAAACTAACAGGGTAAAGCTCATTTTAATTTTTTTATTGTACACGAAACACAAAAACTAAAATACTTGGCTTGTTAAAATATAAACTTAAAAACAACGAATATCTTATTTCACACGAATATTTAGCAGTAGACGGTACTTACCAACAAGTTTTATTCTCTAATTTTATTGAGGTACCCTACTTCAATAAGTATTTTCTAACATGAGCCTAAGAGTAAAGATGAGTACATGTCATCACCATACCCGCACAGATTCTTACTTTTTAATTTACTAGATAGTCAAAGTTTTGCACCTTCAAATACCTTATAGAAGCTTATGAGTACGTAACCATACTTGTAGCAAAAATTGAAAATTTAGATATGATTTCAAAGATACAATACGACCAAGACATATCCCGCGCCATTAGAGGGCAGCCCCGATCAAGCACACGATAAATCCAGTCGTGGTGTACATCATTTCGCGCTATGGTATTGCCAAAGAGTAGCCTCAGCCAACCACTCACACAAAACGCTATACACCTGAGTATTTTACTGCACATCTTCAGGGAGTTACCCTGACTTAATATGCGGCACCCACATCACTACCGAGAAATCATATTTATCGATTGAGCTTGGCCAGACTAAACATTCTGCGATATTGGAGGGTAGCCCCAATAAAACACAGAATATATTCGCCTAGAATGTGCAATGATCTGAGTTATAGTACTACCGGAGAGTAGCTCCGGCCACGTACCCACACAGAATTACACACTATCTACACAAAACTACACACTATCAGGGAGTATCCTGAACCAATGTGCAATGTCATGCAACCAACATAACAATATCAAACAAATTATCTCTATTCGTACTCATATTCCTCATTATAAATCCTTGAAAGTGAGCGTTTAGCAAACGTGTTATGTACAAAACACAAAAAAAAATATTGGGCTCATCCAACTTCTGAAATGTCGGCTTTTACTTAAAAGACCAAAATCTTGTGTGGGTATTTTGGCGGGGATGGCGATGTAAATAAAAATGCTTAGAAAGGGTTTACTCACCCAGTGTATTCTCATATCAAATACACAGTCACACAGAACACAGTTTATGGAAAATAATTTATAGAACATGGTTTATAGAACATAGTTTATAGAACACGGTTTATAGAATACAGTTTATAAAGCACTTACCCTAATACTTATTAATGTAGCCTCGATCAAAAATAGACTGCCTTTGATGGCAAGAGCTACAATATTTATATTCTCGAAATGGGCGGGAAACGATAAGTGTAAGCTTGTCGTTTACCAACCTGACAAAAAACAGTCCATCTTTGTTGCAAGCATAAAAATATCAGACAAATTGTTGCCAACATAGAAAAAATCACTTAGTGTGCTCAATTAAATATAAAGATCGCTAACATTATTACTTTTATAAGATCGCTGTAATATATTGCTGTTAGTTATAAAACAAAAAAAACTTTTTGCAATAAAATACTACCGACTTCCAAATAAAAACTACAAAGTAAATATAACTTTATTTTTGGAAGTCGGTGTCTATATCGCAAAAGATTGGTACCTACGAAAGGGTACTATTTGGAAGTCGGTAGTATTTTTTTGCAAAAAAGTTTTATATTTTACTCTTTTTAGTTATACTTACCTAATAGGCAATTTGTTCAGTAAGAACCTACTCGTATAACGCCAGAATAGATTACCCGAATAACATGAAACTTGAAAATAATCGGTGAAATGAGAAATCTGTGTACCCCTTCATACATCCCTACATGTACATCCCTACGCTCGTACTGGCGTGATGTTATGTTATGAAATGGTATAAACAATAAACAGACATGCGAATGCAACAATCCCGAGAGATTTGCCGATATTTATTGAATGAAGAGTTCTGTTGTATATCTCCGAAGATCTTCATCAGATCTTCACCAAATTAAAATGGGACCAATTTCGGAATCAGCTCTTTCAAACAAAATAAGAATTTTCAAAATCGGTCTTTAATTGACGGAGACATCGGTGAACATACACAAAAAATAAATAAAAAAAAACATTTAAAGCCATGGGAAGCTAGCTCATATATTTCACTTAAGTTAAATCTATGCATTACAATTCTTATTCGAATACCTAATTTTAACATTGTCCTAATACACAAACTCACGCCTTTTTCCTATGGGGTAGGCAGAAATTACCGACACTACTTTAAACATTGCCAGACTCAACATTCAAAATCACAACATAAAACTTCGTAGCATTTTCCTTCGAACTACGAAACTACTAATCACTTTCACTAATCAAGTGCAAACGGGCCAGCTTGTTCAGCAACCAGTTAGTTTACAAGACGAGTCGTACAAATCAGCTGGTTCTAAGCTGTCGTCAGCGGAATCAAATGGCTACGACGAATTTCAATACAGAGGTCATGTTGTAGATAAATATACAGAAAGTAAAAGAGTTTTGAAGCTGTTTGTGTGCGAGATTTGTGATTGACAGACGGACAGGAACTCATGGCTCAAAAATAACTGGTGCATTGGTTGATCTTCGAGGTTAACTAACGACGCCTACCAAAATCAGTCCGTGGATATCCGACCGAGTCCTCCGTATCTCGGTAAGAACGCCAAGTCGATGGTCCCGGCTGCCTTTTGTACATTTTTGGCAGTCATTAAGGGAAGCCAGACACCAGTCTTGTCGATGGTTATAGTGTTACCCAGTTTCTGGGTTGTGGAAGTCAGATAGGCAGCCGCGCTTTATAATATAGTCTGGCATTTAAATTGGGCAATTCTAGGCCTCAAGAGTTGTTTCAACTTCGACTTCGGCTTCTCCGCTCTACGTCCCCCATTTGGTATTCCCGTCACGCGCGCCTCACGTAGGTCGATATGACAGCTCCAGTCTCCAAAATTGAATTGATTTTTATCAAGCGTCGAGCAAACGCAACGATTTTTTGGCTGATTCCCCTTTTTTATTATTTGTCCTAGAATCCTTATTGAGGTGTGAAACGAATACTGATATTATTGTAGATGTTTATTTGTTTTTACAGTGACACGTTTACGTATTCGAATGTGAATTGATCTACTTATGGAGATGTCCCCTTTTTTTGCTTTGCAGATGCTGACGCCTCAAAGTAATGATCTGTGACTTATTGCTTTTCAAAATTGAAAGGCGCTTTGTGTAGGAAGTAGAAACTTCATCATCATCATCAGCTTTTTAATTTTCCCACTGCTGAGACACAGGCCTCCTCTCTGTGAGAGGGAATGGGCCGTAAACAACCAACTGGGTCTAGTGCGGGTTGGTGGATGTCTCATGTCTTTGATCACGATGTTTTCCTTCACCGTTTTGAGAGCAGTGGTGATGAAATAATTTACACAAAGTAAAGCGCTAGCCTGGGTTTGAATCCACGACCTACGAGTACAACACGTAAGTTGCGGCTGCTACCATTGGGCCACCACTGCTCACAGTAGAAACTTGTGGCTACGTAATAACAGCGGTACTACGGGTCGATCGACAAGGTTAACGCTTTTAGTGCCCGAAACGTGTATCCACGCGAGACACAATGGCTTTTTAATTGTTTCGGTAATTTCGGCATTCAACCGTTTAAACAACTTACATATTCGTTATCGAGACTCCTCTGTGCCTCGGAAAACATTTGTAGATCTGTGACATTCGTAACAGTAATCAGAAGCCAGAAAAGCTGACACCAGCCTTGCCAGAGTATCGTGTTACCCAGTTACTGGGTTGTGGAGGACTTGGAGCCAGTCGCTTCATGTAAAATACCGGTATTCAGATATGTCCGCCTGGATTGGAAGCCGGCCCTAATATAAAACTGCGAAATAGCTAGGCTGATTTAAAGTGTTTTGTGTAGCTTTCATGTTTTAGCAACATTAAATTAATAGTTTATGGACTGAACAGGTGGATAATGGAGTAATTTTGCGACGCAAATTATGGACTAACTACGAACTATTTTCTTGCGTTGTGGAGGCACAGTCACGTTGAAAAAATACGTTCCTATTCACATTACTTTTGTTAAAGCATTTTATGCGAGGGCTTTCAGGGACAATAAATGAAAAATTATTAGTAAAAAAGTGTAAGCAGATAAGTAATAATTAGTCTATAAAGTTCACTCAGCTAGGACACAGGTATTCTCTCCGTGAGAAAGAGTGGGCTGTATGTAATGCCCCGTGCGGAAAATCATCAAAAGATTGTGTCTTCTATCAATACAGATGCAATATAAAAATAATTATGATAAACTTCATCATCGTCATCACTCCAGCTGAAAGTCGTCCACTGCTGGACATAGGCCTCCTCCAGGCGTCGCCACATTGACCGACCCCCCCCTGGTTTCATCATCTGGTGGCATCGTCTTCCGGTTCGCTAAATATATATATGGTAAACTTAACTGTAGCAAATTAATGTTAGTTTCAAGTTTCAACCATTGCAAACTCAGCACAAACCATGAAATCTGTTTCAAACACTGTTTACGTTGCGAAACCTTTCAAACTACGAAACCCGATCGCAATCAGCTACCTTACAAATACAATTTCATATTACAAACACACTCAATTCAAAGTCAAGAAGCAGCATAATTTTAGTAACAGAATGTTCTAAAATGTAACAATTGTAATTCAAAATGATTAAGTCCTGTCACGTTTTGGAACAAGTGAGTTCGCAAGTTCGTCTGAGCCGTGCCTTATCTCGAACTTCAAACTCTGATTGGTTGTTGCGCATTTGAAAGTATGATAATAATGGCGTGTTCAGATCGAGTAAGTTTGGTAAAGAGGCTGGTGATGAATCATTTGAGATTGTTGGATAGCTTTTGACTGATTAAGGGCCTGTGAATTTGGGAATAAAGTTTTGCTTTAATGCAACAATCGAGAGACTTTAGTAAGTAAGACTTAAGTCAAGAGTTTACTTATTTTTACTCAAACGTAGTGGATTTTACAAGTAGATTATTCAGACATTTTTATTGCCGAGAAATGCTCAATATTTAAGAGTATTTTCTCTTTAGTGTAAGAAATTAACAATGCCTATCTGATTGATAAAATAAATAAACTTCTTCTTTTCGTGTGAGGATGTGGCCACCTCTGGTGTCAGGGTTAATTAAGCCACCTCTGGAAACCCCACAGGCCTTTGACTTGGCTATTTCAGATTTACATTAAATAATAAGTCCAGGTTTCCTCACAATGTTTTCCTTCATCGTTGCCTGTGATGTCCAAGATAAACTAAGAAAGTAAGTCAAATTAGTACGTTAGTTGCCCAGATTTGAACCCACGAACTTCAAGCACGAGAAGCGAGGTCTTAGTCATGCAGAACCTAGCTTGCTTGCTTATTTGTACTCGGTCCAGCATAGTATCGTAGGTACATCGTTAGAAAACCTAGACTTTCCCAAACTGAAATCCCCAAACCGCAGTGAGCAAACCTGATTGTCAGTGTTCGTCTCTACTGGTATTCTGTAGTGATACAACAATTTAATCAGCTCACACTGCTGGAAATCAGGACTCTTTGCGGGAACTCTTCTCTTTGACGAACCGTGGCGATGAAATGATTTATAGTTTGAACCCACGACTTACTCGTCACGGCCGATTCCACTGAGCCATCACTGCTCCGTAATACAACAACAGACCAAAATTATTTAAATATTTATTAAATTATCGACCCAAATATGTAAAATATAAAGGTAAGCGTGTCTCAAAATGGTCCATTAAACGAGTTTCACGATAATTGTTCGGCGCGGACAATTTTCTTATAAACGCTGTGTTCTAATCACGCTATCGCAAAAACAGGGTGACCCGCATGTAGCTTAGGGCTGGCGCGACGTGTGACTGCTTTATAGGTTACGTTGTTTCTAATATAATAGGCAAAAAAAAAGCTCAGAGCCCATGCAACGCTTCTTTGCGCGTATCGTACTTATGTGTGAAATATAATCGTAGTCAGCCTAAATATGGCCAAGCCGAAGTTAAAGTTCAGGGGTTCGGTAACTGGTACAGATATACCTCGGCAGTTATAAGTATTTTCACTACACACTCTGTGTATTTATGTTTGACTAGACTGTTGTTATGATTATACTAGAAACGAGATTTGAAGTCAAGTATGTTCGCTCTTCCTGAAAAGAATTGTTGTATGAGAACTAAAGTGCAATAACCATATTGCTGCTTTGATCTGCTCAACTCGCTTCATCTGTGATCTGTCGCGTGATACCCACACCTTTCCTTTGTGGCCAAAACGGGGAAGTATCCACGCTTGAACGGTGGATGACATTACCCTGTTTGATGTTCAGCTCTTCAAGTTTAAGGGAATAGAATAGAATAATGATAATTCTAGTCTATTCATCTTCTTCATCAGATTTAAATGGGATCCGGATGAGGCGCACTAACTTTCAAATAAAAAAAGAATCATCAAAATCGGTTCACCTAGTAAAAAGTTTTGATGTGAAATACAGTCGAATTGAGAACCTCCTCCATTTTGAAGTAAATAAATAAAATAAATAAATAATAAATGTTTATTGGTGCAAAAAAGGTTACATTACAGTTTGCATACACGTACAGTCAGCTATATTGCAATAATCCCATTGTAACCATTTTGAATAATGAACCCTGCCTCTCAAAATAGGGGAAACCTGTATCTTGAGAGACAGTATTCAGGTAAGATTTTACACAATATTAGCATTCATATACAATATGTGGTAGGTACATAGTCGTCGCAATCACAAATTATTATCAATAAACTATTCAAGAAAAAAACTAATTAATAAAAATAAATTAAAAATAACAGTTAAAGTAAGAATTAAAACATAAAATAAACCAAAGTGTGTGTAGGGTGAGTACTGGGGTGTGGAGTGGAGTGTGTGATTTAAGTCGGTTAAAAACATTTGTTTTACAGTATTCTTTCGACAGAATTTTTTTTTTTTTTGCAACGCAGATAAAGTTTGACATCACTAACACAATCTACTTCACAGTTATCCGCAAACTCATCAAACACAATATCGATATGACTTCCAGTCCAGCGAAACAATATCTTTTCAATTTCCTGTTTATCACTATATAATTATGGCGCTTCCTTTAAATACAAAAAATAATTATTACGACGCGAGACAGCCCTACCCCGGTACGGTGACAAGCTAACGGCTTCGCATCTCGGCTATGCGTACGCGCAAGATTCTTGAGCGGTGGACAGTGTACATTGAAGTGTTATTATAACAATAAGGACCGTATTTATATACACTGTTCAACCATATAAATAGTTTAATCTTTGATACGCAGATTCTTAATTCAAATTTTCTTTGGACAATGACTGAATTGTCATTATATTTTGAAGTCATTCGTTTTAGTTTTGTTAACCAGTGAGCCAGTAGCATGATTTCTTAAATATATACCCTGCTATGTACTGCCAAAATAATACGGTTAGGTTAGTTTAAAACGGGCTGGTATCTGCAACTCCACGAGTAAGCGCGTATTTTTTTTATAATAGGGTTAATGGTCCAATTTAAAATTTATAGACGCTGATAAATGTTCAGGGTTTTGTCAAAGAAATCAAAATAAGTGTCAATGTTGTGATTCCTTAGTCCTACTCATAATAAACGGTGCCTACCTCGTTAATTCCATAAACCGTACATTTGGTGACCATTCACCGAATGAAATGAAGTCATAACTCTCAAAAGTTTCAAGTACAATTTATTTTCTATTATAGTCTATAGGCTCGCGCTTTACCACTATCTCACCTGATGGTAAGCGATGATGTGGTCGACGATGAAGCACGCTCGCCTAGAAAATACCAATGCTGCGCTCCTCTGCATGCTGTTTCCTACTACCATTAAAAAAGTACACACTCAAAAAACCTTGTTTACCATGATTACCTGAATTTAACTGAATGTATCAGCTTGTATTGGAGACCTCTATCAATCTGCTAATCGTCTACACTCGAATTTGTAGACGATTACGTTCTTGTTCATTTAGGTAGGTCTAACTTCGAGAAAGAGGTTAACCGTCGAATCCGACTCGGCTGGGCAGCGCTCGGGAAGTTACGTGGTACCTTCTCTTTGAAATTACCGCAGTGTCTCAAGACGAAAGTCTATGGCCAGTGTGTTACCAGTGTTTACCTACTTTCCTTGCGTGATCGAATCAGAAAAGAAGACATCCACAAGATAACCAGGGTTACCGACATAGCCCGAAGAATTGCCAAACTTAAGTGGCAGTGGGTAGGGCACATTGCTCGCGGAACGGAAAGTCGATGTGCCGAAAAGTTCTGGAGTAGCGACCGCGTACCGGAAGACGTTGCGTTAGAAGACGTCCCCCTAGGTGGAGCGATGTACTGGTCAAGCCTGTGAACTGAACCAATCAGTGTGATGACGCTTGGGGGAGGCTATGTCCAGCACTGATCGTCTTTCGGCTGACACGATCATGATAAACACCTAGCCTTTTAACTGGATAACACTTTACCCTTGGCCAGACTGGTGTCAGATTTCAGGCTTCTGACTACCCATAAGGACTGTCAAAGATCTTCAAAGGACAGCCGGGACCAACGGCTTAGCAGGTTTTCCGAGGCTCGGAGATAGCTCGCTATGTAAAGATGGGCAAGAGATGCTTAATCTTTAAAATCGACCCGTGTGTCTATTATTATTTAGCCACGAGCTCCTCCATCATTGAAAAAGTAAACTCTAAAAAACCTTGTTTAATAAATAAATAACTTAAAAAAAATAAACCCCGCAATGTAAAGCATCCAACTTAAAGACAACTGCGGCGCCGGCGCAGACAGCGTAATGATCGGTGGCGCCACCTAGCGGCGGATAACGGAGCGCCTTGATTGGTTAATATATGTTTACACCTTTATTACAGCAATAATTTCTACTCGATCTGCTTGCCATTGCGCAACTGTGGGCTTAATTTGTGCCTCTGATTGATCTTGGGTGCTTGGAATATGTGCAAGATAGATATGACATGGGGTCTATAAGTCAGGAGGGAATAGGTTACTTCTAGGCAAACGGGTTCAATCGTTGACTACATAATCGCTTACCATCAGGTGATGAGGTGAGATAGTGGCCTTAAAGCGAACCTATCAATTAACAATGATTTGTAATGTTTTTCATAGTAACTACAGCTCTTTGTAAAGGAGCCCATCCTTGGAAGTTCTGCTACCTCCATACATACCTACTTCTGCAGTCAAGCAGCGTTGCTGTGTTCCGGTTATAAGGTAATGGATACCGGTGTAATTAGAGGCACAGGAGTCATTTCAGGTCTGCTTCTAGGATAGCAACGCTTATGTGGTGCAACTGGTGTTGCAAGGGTCCATAGACGATGGAAAATACCAAATATTAAATCGGAAGGAACGTAGCTTGGGGACCCTCGGCGAGATAGATCGATGATCTTAAAAAGGCAGCTACGAAAGACTAAATGCCGAAGGCTGAGCGCTGAGTGCGTGGCGCAGCCTTTTCCACTATTGGACTATGATAAGCTAAGGATTCCATAACTGTCTAGTTGTAGACTGCAAACTGGTGTATCATGGTGGAATCGAACATACATATTTTTATACCTACAAAGAATAGGCTAATAATAATAAGGAAATTTCAGTAAGCAATTTACACATCAAAAGCAATATGATTTAGGTTATCAAGTTGAAACAAAGGCAAGTTCTTCACACAATAGGCTCAATAAACTGTCACAACAAACTCATGCGCAGCTTTTACAACATTGCACAGTTTGCCAGCACTATTTTCACCGAACCACAATGGAACATAACAGGCACACTGTCTTCACTTCAACAAAAACGTATAAAATATTCCGGGTTTTATTGTGAAAAACAATGTAAGGTTTAAACCTGTCATCAGCCCATACATTCTCATTAAAGTTTTCACAAATAATCGGCCCGATGATGCGATGGTCCGCGTACAACAATGTCGTTCCTTATTTAAGACAGGAGTTTTAATTTATTGTCCCTGCATCAAGTTTACTAAGTCTTTCTGTGTTTCAAATGTCGGTTTTCTGATTCGCGGATTATCACTTAAAGCGTTGGTTCTCAACCTGTGGTCGAGTAGTCCCAAAAGCTAGCACTAGCAAGCAGCAAGCAGTCAAAATAGCACTATCAACTTTAACACTTATTACCACCTACACCTATTTTGTATTTTCTAGGATTGTTCGTTACTTTTGATTTTCAAAAACAGGTATGGTTTTAATATATATATATATGATTTTATTTAGATTAACACAGTTAATTTTTATCCTCCCAAATCAAAAAAAGGTTGGTAATCACTGACTTAAATGGCAAAAAGGATTGGGTGAGTCAAGCTTTTTAATTTGCTGTGTGTACGAGGACAGTTTTATAATACTACCGTTTCTGTATGATTTAAAAAAGGCGGTGAAGTGTGTCTGGCTTGTTAGTTTATTGCGAGAACTGCTTTCCGAGACAACAGCTTTCATCGTCATAATTAAAACGTTTTTCTGCTAAATATAAGATTCTAATGAGTGTTAAAACAAATGCTCAGAATGAATTGCAAACACCAAATTTAGAAGATTTCAGCCTGGTGATTTGTTGTCTGATAATCACCACCATCATTGTGTCAGCTGAAAGAAGTCCACTGCTGGCTATAGGCCTGTCCCATGCGTCACCATATCGACCAGTCAAGTGCTCATCGTATCCAGCACACATCCGCTGCCTTAACCAGGTCTTTGGTCCACCAGGTGGGACGCCTTCCTATGCTTATTCTGCCTGTACGCGGTCATCATTCCAAAACTTTTCGGTTTTCAGATAGGTATTAGAATAGCAAGTATTGGCGATGCTGCACAACCTTTGCCCATAATAAAGGTAGATAGAAAATTGAAACACTGCCTGCTTCCAATAAACAGGAGCCACATTACTATATCCATACACGAACAGACTCAATGATTCACGCAAGCCCCACAAGGCCCACAACTACAACTACAGTCAGTATAAAAAACCAGCCGCAAAAAAATCTAAACCGCAGGAAGCGGTCAGCGACGTCGACCGTCGAATTTATTTGCGAACGGTACTTGTCGCAGAGTATAATGTTACGAGGAAGTTAACGCTATTGAGATAAGGGTATCGGCAGTATATTCGCTACTCAAACACGTTAAGAAATGCCAAAGAGTAGGTACCTAATAGTTCAAGTTCCCAGAGCCCCCAGACGTAACTATTTACGTTATTTGCAAATGTCAACCGAGGTGGCACCTGCTCTCAGACTATAATTTATTTACTGATTAAAGTTGTCAAAAATAAAAGGCCTGTTTTGACAGCATTAAAAATATTTAATAATAATTAAACTTGATGCTTAGAGTTTGTTCCTTAGTTAGACGATCCATGGTAGGTACAGTGGAGAAATGACAGTTGAGATCATCAAATTCAAATTCAATTTATCGCATCCATAATGTGCATACAGGTGGTAAATATAAGTTACAGAAACAATTATGGACCCTGTCGGGTACAGCAACATTCTAGACACAGGCAGTGTCTAGCAGAGAGGAATAGCGCTCAATATTTTCCTAATCTATACATTCATTCATTCTACATTTTAGTTATCTATTCTCTTTCTTATTTGGTTTATACGTATAGTTACCTTTTTATTTCCATGTCAAAATATGTTATTCTTAAATATTAATTATTCCTTTTAGTTTTTATATTACAATACGTATATTTGATTTACATAGTTTATAATAACGGAAACTGTATTCTTGGGGATTACTATCGATTCAAAATTGCAGTGGGGCGCGCACATTAGAACTCTTTCGGGCAGGTTAAGTTCGGCTGCCTATGCAGTAAGGAAGATAAGGCAGTTAACCGATGTAGCCACAGCTAGACTAGTATACTATGCTTATTTCCACAGTATTATGTCTTATGGCATTCTGCTGTGGGGGTCAGCAGCAGACGTTGACTCAATTTTTATCTTACAAAAGAGGGCAATTCGCGCGATCTATAAAATGGGTCCTCGCGAGTCCCTCAGAGAAAAATTTAAAGATATCGATATACTGACTCTACCTTCACTTTATATTTTGGAATGTATTTTGTATGTCCGCAAAAATCAAGGGGTTTTCAAAACTAGAAGTGACTTCCATAATTTAAATACACGCAGTAAGCACGAAATTGTAATACCCAAATTCAGATTAACGAAAACTAGCAAGTCTTTTCTTATAAACAGTATACGCTTTTATAAAAAGTTGCCTAAGTCAGTTATAGAACTGACCGATGGAAAGTTCAAAAACTACATCAAACGTGTCTTTATTAAAAAAGCATATTATAAAATCAAGGACTACGTTGAAGATAAAAAAATTGGCTTTGACACCCTCTGCGCATGCGGCTTCCCTGGTAACTCATAAACGTCACAAATATGTGGATATCTCTAACTATTCTCAATCTCATTTTTTTTTCTCTTTTAATTAAACTTTTTACAATATTTTTCAATCATTATTATAGTCCTTTGCTGAGAATAGTTACAGCACTGATTACAGTATTATTGTCATCATCATCATCATCATCATTTCAGCCGAAAGACGTCCACTGCTGGACATAGGCCTCCCCCAGGCGTCGCCACATTGACCGATCCCGTGCGTCTCGCATCCAGCGCCTTCCCGCAACCTTAACCAGGTGGTCATCGGTCCACCTGGTGGGAGGCCTTCCAAAGTATCGTCTTCCGGTTCGCGGTCGCCATTCCAGAACTTTTCGACCCCATCGGCCATCCGTTCTTCGAGCAATGTGCCCTGCCCACTGCCACTTTAGTTTGGCAATTCTTCGGGCTATGTCGGTAACCCTGGTTCTCTTGCGGATCTCCACATTTCTGATTCGATCACGCAAGGAAACTCCGAGTATTATTGTGCCACATGTTAAATTTAGTGTTGTTTTTTTTTTTACCTTTGTATAGATTCTTTTACCGATTGTGAATGTGTGAACATTGTAGGCTTTCTAGATTTCTAGATGATTGTTAACATTTGTTAACTTTTTATTTCGTACATTATTTCTTTTGTTTGTTTTTTTTCAATTTCGTACGACTTATTGTCGGGCCTACGTTGTCCCCCCATATCCAAGTACTAATGCTGTAACATGGAAATATTGTAAACACAAAAAAAAAAGAGTAACCATGGAGTTTCTTGCCGGTTCTTCTCCATAGGAAACGACTAACCCGAACCGTGCACCTTTTGTCGACGTTTTATAAGTGCCCATGTAGGCCTATGTAAAATAAAAACATTTGATTTTGATTTTGATTTAATAAAATTAATACAAAATTGAAATTAAAATGTCCATATTATATTTTGAGTCAATTATTTATTAATGTCATTTTACTTATCGAGTTAACAGTTATCATTATTTTAATTGAATTTATCCGTCAGATATTCGTCAATTACGTAATTAATAGCTTTAACTAATTAAGGATTTTTTTAATTTATTAATAAAAATATTAGTTTTACTTACTTGTTTTATGTATTCCGGTAGTTTGTTATATATTTTTATCGACAAAGCATACGGACTAGAAGAGTGTTATTTGTTTTTTTTTGTGTATCTAAGTCAATAGAATTAGGAAGGTCTAAATGTCGCGGTTTTCCGATACCAAAGGTTCCTAGGAAGTTTCAAATATCGGCAGAAGATTCCAGAATGTGGCGGCGTTTAGCATTGCGTATCATCTGGTTACATCTGTTCCTTGCAGCCTTGAATAGCACCCAGTTTTCGTCAGTTCGATCCCTTTTAAATTTTCGGAATGCGCGATCCCTGCGTCGCATGCGTCTGTATGCCACTTGTCATCCAAGTCGCAGAAGGACGTTTCAGTTTCACTTTTCTGATGGGAGCGTGGAGGTTATAAAGGTTGATTACAACATCGTTAAAGATTGCCACCTTATCGTCAACCGAAGGAGGCCTCCTTCACAACCTCCTCCAATCGATATCAGATGCATCAATCTTGATTTTCTCAACGTTCATCCTGGCAAAACAACGCCTGTACAGAACCCTGGGTTTAGGTTTAGGAGGTTTGAGGATATAGGAAAGGAAAATCATGTCGTGATGAGAGAAGCCAGGAGCGTCGAGGTGAGGATAAGATCGAGCCATCGCCAGATTTGTTATAATGGGTCGCCTGGAGCGGCAACACGTGCAGACTAGCTGACTTTATACTCGCTGTCATAGTGTATCTGTAACATAGTATTTAATTAGGATTATGAATTTAATTTTTCAATTTATTACGTAGAAAGTTATCGCGGCATGTGAAATGAGAAAAGTCAACGTACTTCTTAGATTGTGACGACTATAGGCGTTAAAATATTATTGAACAATATTCTGTAAATCACACTAAAATCATAAGGGCGAAAGTTTGTGAGTGTGTGTGTGTTTGTTACTTGTTTACACTCAAACGGCTGGACAAATCTGTATGAAATTTGGCACATAGATGGATTATAGTCTGGAATAGCACATAGGATAATTTTTAATACGGATATATTTACCCTTGGGATAATTTTTAACATTCATGCGGTCGAAGCCGCTGGCAAATGCTAGTCTAACATAAAAATCAGTACTCAAACTTTTAGAAAAGTGAGTAATGTTTTGTACCTGATCCCTGAAAATTGATCATCGACCCAAGCTTGCAGGTACATGTCCGTTCAAAGAACATACTAACACAATTCCACACATTTTGCGCAGGCGAAAATAAGTTACGTCTGAGGGCTCTGAAATCTTACTCTATAAGATTTTGCAGCGTCACAAGTTCCCTTCCTGTGGAAACTTTGAAATTGAATGTGACATTTGAAAGGGGTATTTTAGACGTTATGGAAATGCCGTGTCGTGGTAATTGATTAAGAGTAATGTAACGGAAGGAGATGTTAATATTAATAGCTACAAAAATATAGCTATAAGCTGTCCTTTCTCTTTCTAACAATTAATTGCCTACATAATTCGATCTATCAATATGTTGGATCGTGGTCGAATACCTATCTGGCCTCCATAACCCAGTAATTGGGCATCATGATACATCTTGGCAGGAATGGTTGATTGACTTTCGAGCTTCCGGCTATCAGCCGTGACCAACGGCTTAGCTGCTTTCTGAGCCACAGATGAGTCTCTCTCCACATATCACCATCGGCTAGCGGTGCTTAACCGTGAAGGTCGACCTGTGCGGCTGTTATTACTAAACGGCAAGCTCTTCACATTATAGTCGGTAATATTAAAAGGGTATGCTTAAATGGTTTGGTTACGTTGAGAGGATGAATGAAAGGCGACTAACAAAAACACTAGCAAACTGATTTCGGCAGTCGGTGTTTATATTTCGTTTCTTCGTATAACACCGACATTCGAAATTAAAGTTATTTTTCGCTTAGTAGTTTTTTTAGAAGACGGTTGTATTTTTATTTCACATTTTAGTCGTAGTGCAGGCAACTTCTCTAGTAAGGTACCTATACTACCCAAAGTAATGCCAGAATAGATTATATGAGTAACATGAAACTAGAATAGCCGGTGGAATGAGAGTGTAGTGTACCAGGGTGAACTGTATACATCTGCATACGCCTTTCGAGCATTCCGGCATGATGTTATGTTATGAAATGGTGTAAACAATAAACAGGCATGCGATTGCAGCAATTCCAAAAGATTTGTCGTCATTTATTGAAGAGTTCTGTTGCATATCTCCTAAGTTCTTCATCAAATCTTCACCAAATTAAAATGAGACTGTGCAGGACGTAGCGTGTTCACTGGCCCCGAGAAAAGAAGGGCGTAAACCTTCTGGCCATTGCCGCTGAACGCCCCATCCACACCACGAACAAAGGTTCTTGGATGCCTAGCTGCAGCAGTGACGTAGGGTTGCAAATCGACTCTAACGATTCAACGATGTGTTGGCTGTACTTGAGTTATTTCCAGATTCCGGGTTGCCTATTTCTGGATCAGCACTCCTGGTGTCCAGGTTCCGAGGTTCAGCTCGACAGGATCGAAAAGGGATGTCTTCATAAGGGTTGAAGTTGATGAATTAAATGAAACACTAAGTTATTCAGTACACGGCACGATTCTAGGGCTCTCAACGATTTCTGAGACGTGATTCTATATAAGAATTACTTCTTATTTACTAAGACAAGTACAAGCGACTAGCTTTGGATGACTACAAATTCTATTTTGGGCCCGGGGGTTCTTTATACCCTCGCATCGTGCCATTATTGAGAGCCCCGCAAATTCTCGCCGAAAATAATTTTTATTTATGTAAAAAACCCTTATACATATTTGGTAAATAGGGTTACCGCACCCCTTCCATGGTGCTATCAATAGCTGGATTCCTTCGTACTGTAACACAGTAACGCCCCCTATCTATGTATCTAATCAATATACCTAATTTCCAGGTATTGATAGCTTCCCTAGACTATTTCCATGAAATAAAAGGACAATTCCCTTTATTTCCCAGTTAAAACCTTAATAGCTTTTAACCTAGCCTAAGGATATCTATAGGTTGGGTTGACCTGCTGGTGCCAATAGCAGGCTGTCTGTTGACGTCTAGAAAAAGCTTATTTTCGGGAATCTTCTATGGGATATCATCCCTTATGTAACGAATCTATAAATTCCTAAGTCATTTCACCGACTTTAGGACTTCCTACTTAGGCTAACCAGACAATCACCGCCTATTATGGGGATTCTGGTAGCCAATAGACCACACTTTACATTTCTAGTGTTTATGTAAGTCTATCTAGGTCATATGCACATAAGGTGCCTTGATATGTACAAATTTGATAGCTGGTCACTTTCTTTGCGCCCAGCTATCAGAGAAATGAGATATAAAAACACTAATAAGATTGGGACGACACGATGGTGCGTTTAACGGGCCATCGGGAGGTCCCCAAAAATTCCTTATTTTCGGAATTCCCAGGGGTGTATAGTCCCGGGGAATGCCAAAAACTGACTAAAAATTACATTTCCAGAAACCTATTTTCTGGAATTGTACTTAAACTACTTGAGCGATTTTCGCTCCAAAGTGATGGCTTGGTAGCTAGTCCAGCAAGCCATCCGAAAGTACTTACACCATGAGTACATCTATTCCCTTCATGGAGTTATTCCACCTGAAGGGTCTACAAATTTCAACGTTTTACGTTGTTTACATTTTTCACGACTGCTTATCTCGTTGACTATCCAAGCGATTCTTCCCATCTAGAAACCGCCTGGAAGCCCTTTTAGCAAGCTTTCCAATGGTAGTACTTTTACCAGTACACCTATATGTTTCTAGGTACTTAGGGCACCTAAAACCGTAAGCGATTGCCAAAAACCAGACAAACAGCAGTTTTTCTATTATATACTGACTTGATATCTCAAGTAAATGGGCTTTATATAAAAGACTACGCTAACTATGAGGTGTATATAGGCTTCCTGTCTCGGTCTGGGTCCCCCATATACCCTAAAATGACCTAAAACCATATATTTGGTGTTTGAGATATCAAGTCAATATTCCTATTTACATAGCAGAAACTATGTGGTCTTCACATAGTTTCATCATTATGTACTGATTTCATGTCCAGTACATAGGATAAGCCCTTAAAAACATGATTTTAATTACTATAATATTTTCAAAAACCACCAAAACTATATATATCGTGTGGTTCCCTCTCACGGGTCATTCGGAACTAATCCGTCGTCGAGCACAGACGTATCGTATGACAGAAATTTATGTTTTTTACTATGATAGCTCTTATCAGTATGCTTTCTAATGATTTTACTCTGTTAAGGGTGAACTATTGAACCCTATAACATACTGACAAACACTAAAAACATTATACTACTATCTCAAAAAATGTAGGTAAAATTTTAGTATAAATATAAACGTGCCTCTAAAATTCATTTTAGTATCAGGTGGCGCGCCGTGGTAAGCAGACATGTCTACACATACAAACTTCAATTTCTATGAACCATTTAGTATGGTCGATGACGCTTCGTCGCGAACAGAGACCAATTCGGGATTATACTCATCCAAATAAAAAAGAATTTTCAAAATCGGTCCACAATAAACGGAGATATCGGTGAAAATACACAAAAAAAGAAACATGTCGAACATAGAACCTCTTCCTATTTGGAAAGTCGGTTAAAAAGATACCTTGTTGGTGATGTTCTTCAGAAAGGCCAGGTGCGCAGTATTTATAATTCGACGTGCGTGTATGTTAGATGTATAAACCTAAATAAAGCAAAATGAGTAGGTATGTAAGGATTGTAGCACGCGGAGTTCTATAGTTTCTGATATGGCATTAAGTGATCAATTTTAAGATCTGACCACGATACATACATAAACTCGAATCATCTCATCTCTACGAATCGTGTGGAGGTAGCCGGTAGGCACAGACCATTTCTTGAAATTATTGTAATTTGTCTTTGTATTTAATGAATTGATTGTATCTGGTCACAGCTCGTGGCTAAATAATAATAGCCGCAAGGATCGATCTTCAAGGTTAAGCAACGCTTGCCGAGGACAGTCCGCGGATGGGTGACCATTTTTACATAGCGAGTTTTTTCTGTGTCTCGTAAAGCACGTTAAGATTCCTGATATCTGTCACCATGTGTCTAGCCAAGGGGTATTGTGTTACCCAGTTACTGGGTTGTGGAGGTCAGATAGGCAGTCGCTACATGTAACACGGTACTCAGGGAAATCCAGTTAGACTGGAAGCAGTTTGATGGATTGATTGTATCTGGTCACGACATAATATCTATTATCAAATTGCCTACATAATTAGTACCAAAATATAGAGACAATGCAAACTCCGTACTCAAACATCCTATTACTCATTCCTCGTCAAAAGCTCACAGTTTTATTTACATTGTGACATCACAATGGTTCTTTGCGAGTTTTTACTCGTCTAGACAGTACTTTTGGCTCAAAATTAATGAATACCCATGAAAGGTGTCTGGGTTATTTTGCAATGTTTTCATAAGCATATTTCATTTGGAAAGTGATAAATTGTCAGAGGTGTTCGGATGGAGTCGCTTCGAATGAAAATATGATTTTTTCTGTCAAGAACATTTTTTAGGTTTAAATGTGGAACAAATAAATCTTGGTATACTAAAGGTGTTAAGATTGTGCGTCACAGCTGAAGTCAGATTATACAGAAATTATTTCTAAGTTATGTGTCAGATTTAGATCAATCAGTATAAAAATCAACTAAGTTTAAATGTTTAGTATTGTCCATTCGGGACAAATTTTTCAGTAGATGGTAACTTAACTTTTATCTGAAGAAAAAGAAACGCGATTGTTTGTAATAATATTTTCTATTCAAAAGCTGTCTAACCGCGTTAAATTATACCTAATTAAAGGCAATCTTTGATTAAATGTTAATTTTTTTATTTGTGTACCAGAACCTGTTACATAACTTTTCTCAGAACCTGTTACATAACTTTTCTAATAAGTTAGAATTGTTCGGTCAATTGTTACACATTCATAATCGACTAATGTCAACAAAATCATGTCAACTCACCAGTCAAAATTACGGTTCATAACAATTAATTAATACTTTAAACAATATTACTAAACCAATATCTGTTATTGAAACTTCACATCATAATTTGTACCCAAATTAATCCGAAATCCATAATGAAACTGAATGAAATCCTCGTTGAAACCGAACCGAGTTTACCCTTAACAGTTATTTAATTCAATTTAGTCTCATCCATCAAACTATCTGTCAAACAGTAATTCCCAAAGCAATACCTTAATAAAATAAGGAGTACATTAAAACAAAAGTTCGTCTCTGAATTAATGACTAAAATTATTGTACCTTTGGGTCTCATTGTAAATTCCGATATACCAGACCCCTTTTAAGTACGGAAGCGAACGCAAGTCTGTCCTTTATCCTTTCAACCCACACGCAATTTTCAACCTTAATTTTACAGCTCATGGGTTAAAATATCTTGTACATTTTTGCCATGGGGTTACAACCTGCGTTCACGTCATGCATTTGCCATAAATGCCAATGCTATAAACTACATTTTGATGGGGAAGCGTTCCCCATTAACTTGAGTAGGGTATTAATATGAAATTGCATAATTATATTAAGAATGGTGATATTTAGTGTGGTATTTAAATTAACCAACTTTAACTGTAAGAGGTTATGGTTTAAAGTTTCTGTTCGTGTTTGGGGAATGAGTGGCAATTTGCGAAATTGCTTTACAGTTGTTAGTGTTTTGGGGGTATTATAAATCATCAAATACCACCATTTGTGGTAACATTCGTAGATATATTAAAGTAGAAAAACGTTGCTTCCTGTGCTTTCAACTTAATGCTTTAATTAACTTTTATAATAATTTATTTCTACTCCTTCTTCGTGTCGCCGGCACGGCAATAATTTTTATTTATTTATACTTCATGTACAATAGAGGTACATAGGCGGACTTAATGCCACAAAGCATTCTCTACCAGTCAAACTTATAATAATAATAATTTAGATTCTTCCAGCCCAAATTTTTGCCACTTCCATGGCAACGTCGGTGGATGCGCATAGGCACAGATAATATAATACTAGCATAGCATAGGTCACAAATAATAATCTACCACAACAAGTCTTTAAGTCAAGAGTGAATAGGTTACTTCTAGATAAGCGTGCCCCATCGTCGACCATATCATCGCTTACCATCAGGTGAGATAGTGTTCAAGTGCAAGCTTATCAATAATAATAATAAAATAAAAAAACAAGTTTTTTCCAATGTAGTGTTTGGTAAATCTTGATTTTATCTTTTATCTATTTATCTTAATTAATCGATTGAATAGATTAATCATATTTACCTACGCATGTTTCACTCTCCATCCAATTTTTCACAATATCAGCATAAAAACATACACACACAGCAATAATACACAGGTACACAAACAAACACACTATTACTGTGTACGGTGCATTTGACAGGCTTTGGGCGTCAATATCAAAATGTAAACGCTTTTAAAGTCAGCGAGTGTAAAATTAGCTGCTGTTCAATAGTTGGCCCCGGGCGAGGACGTTTTGTGGAATATTATGCTGTTTCAGAGGGTTATTTATCTATTTGTGGGTGTTTTTCGTGAAATGATTAACTGTTTTTTATGTGAAATGTGTGGTAAATAGTTAATGTTTAAACCAAAATGCTCAATCATTATATTTTAGTGGGGAATCCGCTGGATGCTAGAAGCTCGATGTGGTGACTCTTGGGGCAGACCTATGTTCAGCAGTGGATGTCGTTCACCTGACATGATGATGGTAATAAATAGCTTATCGCAGCTCCATGTTAAAAAATTGGTTAAAGGCTAAAGTGATTTTTTTTACACGAAAATCTTGTGAAAGGATGAAACTTCAATCGAATTTGAAACTATCAAGAGGTAAATCTGTTGTATCATTAAATCTTTAGAAGTACTGATCCGATTAAATATTTCTTTCACTGATAGAATGGATAAGCCATGGGAGCGGAGTCGCAGCAAGAACCCAGTTTATGATACAAGGGGAGCTCCAAAAGTTCACAGAAAATTTCCTTAAAAAGAAGATGTGATGTAATTTCATTATGCGTACAGCTAAGGAGTAAAATTCCCTGCCGCAGTCTGTGTTTCCTAATAGCTACAACCTTAGAGGTCTATAAGTCAAAAGTGAATAGGTTACTTCAAGGCAATTGTGCTCACCGTTAACCACATCATCGCTTACCATCATGCGAGAAAGTGGCCGAACGCGAGCCTATAGTTAATAATAATTATAAAAAAGTGTATTTTAAGGCTATTTTTTCGCGAATTTTTGGACCTTCCTATGTATTTGCAGTTACTGTTGATATTACCCTCAATCTTGCTAAGCAAAGCATGTAAAATGTTACAGGAAAAGCACCTTAACGATAATAATCCCCAAAAGTAAGTCAACTCCTGCCTCCTTGACTACAATCATGATACATTTATATTGAAGCGAATTACGCGCCGTCAGCTGTGATATTCAAACCTTTTTTTAATAAGTCCATCTTTGCTGCCGGTGACATAATTATTCGCTTGACTGTGCTCAGTAGCTGAATCTGGGAGATAAATTGTTACATGATTATGTGCGTGGAGTATATTTTTTTATATTTTCGCTGATAACGAACAAGTGTATGCCTACATAAGTCCTGAAAAAATATATAAGTAGAGTAACAATAATAATACTTCTTTCACTTTTAAACAGCTGTGCTAGGAATCATAAATCAGACTTTGAGTTCCTACAAGTTTCCTACAAGCACTTAACGAAATAAAACCCAATAAATTCCTCAGAAACACGTCTACAGCCGAATCATCGACCACGCGTGCATGATACCCCCAGTAGGCAGAAACTACTCAAACTTACATTACTCAGTATTAATACTGAGGATAATGTTAGCAGAACTATTCCACTTACGGTCGGTGTAGAGATCAATAGCGGGAAATACGTTAAAATCTTACCAGAGTTACTGAACTTCGTATCCTTTGAGACTCGACGTATTGAGTTCAATGGTTGCCTATGTGGAGGGGCGGTTGTGGTACGATCTTTTGACGAGATTAAACTTGTGAAGGCAATCGGTAATTTGTTACTTGTTTCTGTAATGCTCTTTGGAAAAGACTCATCATCTTCATCATCTTCTTTTTTTCTTCTTCTCTTTGAGTTATTTGGGCCCAGTATAAAGCCCATGTTAATTGCCGCGTTAAAATGGTCTAGAGAGCAGGTAGAATTTTTAAAACGATTTTAACTTGGGGCACTCCAACATGAGAGTCTTATTCTGCACAGAGTAGTTACTTATCAGTTTATTAGGATTCAGTTCAGCATTAATTGTCCTTTTAATACCCAAGAGAAAAAGAGGGATATTATAAGTTTGACGTGTGTACATGTGTGTTTATGTATTTGTGTATATGTGTATCGGTTTGTGGCATCATAGATCCTAAATGGATGAACCGATTTTCATTTCTTTATTTGTTTGAAAGGTGACTTTATCGTAAGCGAAGGAGGTTAATGTGTTTATCAGTCTATGTATGTATGTTTGTTCTTATGTGGCGGTCCAGAGACCAAACGCGCGTAGGCTGATTTTGATGATTCTTACGTCAATCGATTTGTCTTAAACCTTGCGAGTGTCACTGGCTACATTAAAACAGAAAAAAAGAAAAATGGTGGGTATCGGGTGCCATATTGTGCCTTATTTATTTTTTCAACTCTTATATGTTTAGAAGGAATCCGAAAAAAAGATATCTAAATAACAAATAAAAAATGTTAATTTAAAAAATTAAAAGAACCAGACTGCTTATGAAGCGAACTAAAAAGACGTAAACAAGAAGAAAATCAGGTTTAGGCGCAGAAGACCTAATTCTCAAAATGGCAACAGATTCGCAAAAGGATTAGTTCTCAAAATGTCAAATTCTCTAAATGGCCAATACTTAAATGGCCAATTCTCTAAATGACTAATTTTAAAATTGTTAGATCTAACAATTTCATCTCACTAATTAAACAAATACTTATATCAAGAAATCTTTTATTTATAAGAAAACTCCCAATTGTAGAAAATGTGCCATTATGATAATTTTTAAAAGAATTGTATGTATAATTTAGAGAATTGGTCATTTAGAGAATTGGCTATTTAGAGAATTTGCCATTTCGAGAACTAGTCCTTTTGCGACTCTGTTGCCATTTTGAGAATAAGGCCTTCTGCGCCTAAACCAAAAATCGGTTATGCTCTATAGTCGGAGGATACATTTATTCGCGAGCTGGCTCCAAAACCAGATGTATCCTCCGACTGCACAGCATGATTTCTTTTTGTTTTTCAGTCGAGTTTTTATTGTTTTGAATTAACAATTTTTATTATTATTAAACTATTTTTATGATGTGTATCGTAATAATAAATGTTTTCATGTAAAAATCTTTGCTATAATTTTCTCTTTTGTGGAGCTTTTTATTTGTAGTTTCATGTATGTAAAAGCCGAAAATGTATATTTCGGTAAACTGTTTCATAATAATCCAAGTTAACTATCCAGTTTGGGATCACCCTAAGCGTCCCTCCGCATACGCACCCAAATTTTACTCAAGCAAATTGTTAAACTAATATATAAATTCGTTGAAAGTCAGTGGTTTCCATTCGCCAACTGAGATTCAATTAAACTCTGTTACTATTAATTTGCTCCGATACCAAGCTGGTGGGATTGCCAATAATTTATTAGGGAGCCCTTTGTAGGCCCAAATGTACGCAAATTTCATCAATAATGTTATTAATGTGGAGTGGTTTAATAATTATTGACTGATCCGCCGCGGTTGTGATGTGATTGTCAGTTTGGATTTGGGGTTGGTTGGCGCCAATGTTTGTGATTAAGAGTCAATGTTGGGTATAGTTGGTTACAGCGTAATAACATGGGAATTTTAAATCGGTTTTTGCTCGCAGTATAAAATTAGCACGTTTTGCGGGTCCTGTCCTATGGCCTATCCCAAAGATTTTACCCGAAGACTTAGCTATTCAGCGCAGCTTTGTAGTAGTGAAAGAATTTTCAAAACTGGATCAATTCTTCCACAGATTACCTCCTCAAACAAAACCATTTTACCTCTTTATAATAATGCATACTTCCATACTAATATTATAGACGCGAAAGTAACTCTGTCTGTCTGTATTTCTGTCTATCTGTTGCTTGTTCGCTCTTAAACCGCTAAACTGATTTAAATTAAATTTGTTATGGAGATAGTTTGAGATCCTGGAAAGAACATAGGCTATTCAAAGTAATAATGCTACGCAGACGAAGTCGCAGCGAAGCTTTACATAAAACTGCGATAATGTAGATAGATAGTACCTACTTAGTAATATATTCATGCTCCACTGTAAATTCAGCTGTTAACTGGTTACTCAATGATACGCCCGAGTATAATTTTACGACACCCAGCAAAAGATACCAGCTTCCCACTCCGAACCACATAAACCCAGGGGTCATCACCACAGCACTAAAATATAACCACTAAAAACAAATTACAGAAAATATTTTCTCACATTAAACCATAATCTTAAGAGTTCAGTTATAAAACTCATTTTAACGTCTGAAACCATAACTCTCAAGACTCAACAGTTAAAATTTAACTGTCCAAGTTATCCAACGTACAGTATATCAAGAGTATGCTAACTGAGACCGTAAACCGTATCACAGTTTAACTTGAAACTGAGAACGTTTTAGTTAACTTTATGGGCCGACAGTATGTTATGAAAGGTACCCATATATATCTACATATAGAAAGAGCTAGTGGCTTTTAAAAAGTAAGTTTTTCAAGTGAGCAATTATGGCCAAACCCGAAACCATGAGGAATTGCGAAAAACACTCAAAGGATTCAGGAGGCCGATTTTGATGAAAACTAAAACTGCATCATTGGATTTTAGAAAAATCTATACTCCTAGCCAGGAATCGAACACATTGACTTTGAAAAAAAAACAAACACGTGCTGCATTATCACACCATTCGATAGTGTCGCTAATAAATATCAAATGCTGTGAAGTAATGACTGATGGAAAGAGCTCATTTTTAAGAAAGTCATTTTAGTTTCTACGTTAAGTTTTTTAAACTATTTTTTTTTTTTCTTTTTAGTTAAATTTACCATTAAAGATGTTTGTCAGTTTTTTTAAAGACAATTTATTAATGCAACTACCTCACTGTGATGGGAGTTGGTAATTAGCATGTCTACTGTGTTCGGAGCATTTATTTAATTACGTGTACTTGGCGCAAGACAATACCATATAAAAAAAAAACAAAAAATACACTGTTTAAAAAGTGTGCCAAGTTTCAAATTAATCCGACGTTTTGAAGGGAGTGAAAATAACGTTCAAAGATTCCATTACATTGATACAGACATACATACCAAGCTCATAAAAGCGTGTTAAAAAAGGACACAGTGCCAGGCGAAGATGGCATAACTTACTCAATGATTTATTACTTACCTGACAGAGCTAAAGATTTCATGCTTAGATTATATAATAATATTTTTAAATTTGGCGTAATTCCTAGACAGTGGCGAAATATACATGTAATTCCACAGATTACCTAATCTGTGGGTAATTTCCATCCCAAAGGTTAATGTCGCTTCTCATGCTGAACCGAAATTAAGACCTATATCCTTACTTTCTTGTCTATCTATTTTTTTTCATTTATATAGTTAGACGTTTAGAGTTGTACATTGAAAATAAAAAAGTTCTCTCACCGCGTGTAGTCGGCTTTAGAAAATCACAGTCATGTTTAGATTCCTTAACTCGTTTATTCTCACATATTCAAATAGGTTTTTCCAAGAATAGACCAACGTTAGCTTGTTTTCTAGATATTGAGAGTGCCTACAATAACGTTGCTATTGATGTATCAATGAAAATTATGGATAATCTTCAAATCGGAACTAAAACTTGTACATATCTTTGGTCGTTATTAAGCAACTACACTATCCAGATGGACCAATAAAGGCCTTGCACAAGCCCCATCCTCTATCCCCTTTGCTTTTCTATTTAATAACACACAATAGTACATTGTGATACAAGGGTGGAAAGTAGGTTATTGCAAACGAGCTTTTTAATGACACGAGTTTGCAATAACCTACACACCCGTGTATCACACGACGTTTTGCAATAGTTAAAACAAATCAAAGAATTAGATTTGCTAATTCACATAAAATAAAATTTTCAGAAAATGGCGCGTTGTTGCAACTGGACATATTTTTTTACAAAAAATGAATTGTAGTTCTAAAAACTAAAAAACACGCTTTATTGGTTAGGATAATGGGACAAACTGTTTAAATTATTGCATTGTCATCGGTCCTTGATAAGTGTGCAAAGTTTCAAATCAATCCAACGTTTTGAAGTGGGTGAAAATCACGTTCAAAGATTCCGTTACATTGATACATAGATACATACATACCAAGCTAATAAAAGCGTGTTAAAAAACAGCCTATTCGATTGTTGACAAATGTTGATGTGAAAATAATTGAATTAAAACTGGTAATTAAATATATTAAACAACCATTTAAAAGACTTTTGAGAATTCAATGCCAAAACGTACGGAATCATTCATTTTCCTCGTATAAAATCTATCCCATTTTATTCTATGTATGAAAACTCCTTGCTACTAAGCTTTTTCAAATTAACTTATAAATAATGGCGCGTTTTTGCAACTGGACTTATTTTTTTAGAACGAAAACAGCCTATACAGCCTATTTGATTTTTGACAAATGTTGATGTGAAAATAATTAAATTAAAACTGGTAATTAAATATATTAAACAACCATTTAAAAGACTTTTGAGAATTCAATGCTAAAACGTACGGCATCATTAATTTTTCCTCGTATAAAATCTATCCCATTTTATTTAATGTATGAAAACTCCTCGCTACTAAACTTTATTAAATCGACTTATAGATTTAAAACTAAACTGCAAAACTAATGATAGAGCTCGTAAATAAAAGTCACGACCGCATAACAGAAAGATGTAGCTTCATCTATGATTGTGTCGCCAAGATTCATACTGAAAAATTAGATAAAATTCAGAATCAAGCATTGCGAACCACGGGAGGATTGAGTGCGAGTTAAATATTTTGCCCTTATATTTAATAAAACAATACTTAGCCTACAAATTTATGTAGAAAAGTGTGCGCTGGTCTAATAATACAACTGACAATATGAGTGAGCTAGCTTTGCCATAAAGAATACTGGAAGAACAAAAAAAAAAGCCTTTACTCGTCGAAACAGTTAATGATGTAAAGAAATTTCAAGTGTCCTCATCAGATACGCTTAGGATGTTTAGTTTGGATATCTGGGTATCAGCCGTTGAATTGCAGGAGCATGTTAAAAGTGATCTAGAATGCATTAAAAGTAGTAAAACTTTATTTGAACCTAATGTTCTATTATACAATGTTATAGAGGAATTACATACAAAATACAGTGGTTGGCATAAATTCTATACGGATTTTTCCTAGAGTGCGCAAGGACAGGGGGTTGGGTATTTTGATATTAAAACTGGTTTCAAGATAAATGATTGTGTACCAATCATGACGCTGGAACTTATTGCAGTATTTCAAGCCATGACATATGCAAATGAACGTAGATTAAATAATCAGAGGAAGGATGAAATGATCAGAGGTGTATCGATAGCCTACGATATTATTAGTACCATTCATAAATTCAATCAAAATGGTGTTAAATTTAGATTGCAATGGGTTCCGGCTCATATTGGTGGTAACGAGGAGCCTGATCGAATATCTAAATTAGCAGCAGTAGAAGGAAATGAGATTAGATTTTTGCCGGACTACTCAGATTTGATCCCTATATTCAAAACTAAATGTCACAAGTTCTGGAAACAAATAACATTTTGATGAAAAATCGGAAACAAAAGGAATTTGGTATAAAACCATTCAGCATGAGCCTCCTCATTATCTTTGGTTTGATGATGGCAAACTATGTAGACATTATGTTAAAATAATAGCATTAAGACTCCCATCGGGTCACTATCCATCGGCAAAGTTTGCGTTCTTGATGAAAAAAGTCGAATCACCAAATTGCATTACTTGTCATAAAACCGAGGACGTACAACATTTGTTGATGGATTGTGTTAAAAATATGATTGAGAGAGAAAAATTGGAAAGAGAGTATGGCTTGAACAAGTTAGATATTGACAAGTCTGATCTAGCAAAACAACTTTGTAGGCTGGCAGTAATCTCAAACCCGTAATGTTATATTTATTTTTAGTATAAGAAGAGTTTTTAGTAAAATATTGTAAAGTGCATTAGTGCAGTATATTGTATAAGGTACAATGGGATTGACGTATATCCTTGTGGATAGAAACCCCCAAACTAATAAAAAGATAAAAAAAAAAAAAATGTATTTGTATTGGGAGACCTTTTTGATGAAGGTGAGTGGAGCAATGACCGACAGTTTATGGAGTATGTTGATCGCTTCCACTAATTGTTCCCAGTTCCGAGTAATACTCCCATGAATGTGGTTGCTGGCAACCATGATATAGGTTTCCATAATAAAATAAGAAAGGGTTCAGCAGCAAGATTCTCAAAACTACTGAACTCGTCGGTTCAGTTTCTTAGTTTAAAAGAAAATCATTTTGTTTTAATTGATTCTATGGCAATGGAAGGCACCTCCTGCAACTTGTGCACTAAAGCAAGAAACGACATTGTTAAACTTGCAGATATATTGAAATGTGCAGAAAATTCGAGGTTTTGTTACGATGGTATCCTGAAAGTTAATTATAGTAGACCAATACTAATGCAGCATTTTCCGCTGTTTAGAAAATCCGACGCGGTGTGTACTGAATGCGATGCTCCACCGTTGCCAGAAAGTAATAAGCCATTTCGATTAAAAATCGACGCTCTATCACAGCAAGCTACAGAATACCTTGTTCTAAAATCAAGCCCAAAGTTGTGTTCAGTGACCACACACATCATGGATGCTTGCAGCATCATGTCTATGAGAAACCCACAGCTTTTGAATTTCATGAATATTCAGTACCATCTTTCTCATGGAGAAATAGAGCTGATCCCAAATTTATGCTGGGGACATTTGCACCAAGTATTTATTTATTTAATACTTCAAGCACACAAATGTACAGAGGCAGACTTAATGCCTTAGGCATTTTCTACCAGTCGACCTTTGGGTGATGCAGAGACAACTAGTGGTAGGTGCAATATTGCCAGTTAAACGAATAAGGATTATGCAAAAATATATATTAACTACTATATAATTATAACATATATACTCAAAAGAATAAACTTAATATATAGACATACATTAGTAATATTAGATTAATAATTGAAAAACATTAGCGTTGTGACGATACTGCTGCCAACTTCTTGCGAATGTGCTCGCGAACTTTAACTTTGAAGGTTAACCAGTACACAAATGTGCACTGGCTAAGGAAACTACGATTGTAAGAATAGCTGTGTTAATACTGTTCTCCGTGATATGGCTGACCAGACATTGAAAACTTGTTGGTAGATGAGTTGCTAAGTAAAACAAATACGTTGTAAATTAATATTCTCATGATTAAAATAGACAATAAATATATTTGGAAATTATGATTGATTTTTTGTTATTATGATTTATGTAAGATCTCAATATACCATGCACTGAGAAATAAATACTTACTTTACGAAGGCAAATAATGAACTTGAAAATTCACTGAAGTTTGCTATTGCAGACCGTCCTTTCCGTCACTCATACCTTTTTTTTAATCTTCTTCTAAATCTCGAAGTGTCATATTCACGTCCACGTACTGTAAAGTGGTGTCCAAACTTCCGCCGGGATTCAAAAAGTAAAAGCTCCACGATACATGTTTGGCGGGTGGCGTGACCTGTGGCAACCAGCTTCTGACTCATATTTATCAATTTTGCATCCACTTTCACTGCCAACCAACAAGTAATGTATATAATATTGTATATACAACAACCAACACTTGGGTAGATCGCGTACTAAAGAAAATTGACATTATTGTAAACAAGCTCACATTTGGCGTCTCCCTAATTGTTTATTATATCGCAAACGATGTTACCAGGTCTCTTAACTAAATTTGAAATACTCATTCCTCGACAAAAATTAACTACTTCTAGGCGGTGCTCCATCGTCAACCACATCGCTTAGCTAAGTGTAGTCCTAATTATATTTGTAAAGATGATCTTTGGAATTATTGATGCAAAATATTTGACTGTAACAAAGCTACGCTATCATTGACTGCTACTGATCCTAATCTTCATATTTCCCAGAAACTAAACTGGGACAGAAGATAAGTAATCCTGTTTTTTCACTCAATACAATATGAGAGATTATAATTTGACGCCGATATAGGTAACAGTTACTCAAAAAGGCCAACCCACAACCGCAAAGCTTTTAAAGAGGAATCTGCAAATAAACATTAGAATCCTAAACTGTAAACAGTAACAGCAGAGGAGGTACCGGCTACCGGTTCAGAACATCACAGTTCATTCCATTTGGTCCTGACAATCAGCTCTCTGAGGCAGTTCGGAACATTTCGCCAAACCTCCATCAACTAATACATATTATGGTGCAATTTATAGGTGATGAGCGGAAATCGATATACTGACTCTACCTTCACTTTATATTTTAGGATGTATTTTTTAAGTCCGCAATTTCGAGGGCTTTTCAAAACTAGAAGCAACTTCCATAATTTTAATACACGCAGTAAGTAAGCACGAAATTGTAATACCCAAATTCAGATTAACGAAAACTAGCAAGTCTTTTCTTATAAACAGTATATGCTTTTATAACAAGTTGCCAAAATCAGTTATAGAACTGACCGATGGAAAGTTCAAAAAACTACATCAAACGTGTCCTTATTAAAAAAGCATATTATAGAATCAAGGACTACGTTGAAGATAAAAATTGGCTTTAGCTCCTTCTGCGCATGCGGCTTCCCTGGTAACTCATAAACGGCACAAACATGTGGATGTCTCTAACTATTCTCAGTCTCATTTTATCTCTTCTTTTAATTAGACTTTTTACAACAGTTTTCAATCATCTTTATAGCCCTTTGCTAAGAATAGTTACAGCACTGATAACAACATTTGTGTCACATGTTAAATTTAGTGTTGTTAAACATTTTTTCTTCTTTAGTTAGTTTTTTTACCTTTGTAGATTCTTTTACCTATTGTTTTGTGAAAGTGTGAATATTTGTTAACTTTTTATCTCGTTTTACTTTTTTTTTCTGACGACTTATTGTCAGGCCTACGTTGTCCCCCCATATCTAAGTACTAATGCTATAACATGGAAATATTGTAAAACCAAACCATTTTTTTAATAGAGTAACCGTTTTAGTTTCTTGCCGGTTCTTCTCCATAGGAAACGACTAAAACGTCGACAAAAGGTGCACGTTTCGGGTTAGGCCTATGTAAAATAAACTAAAAAATATATTGATTTTGAAATTGATTGACTTTGATTTTGAACGTTAGATCAGCTTATGAATGCATAAGGTCGCGGGTGTGACAATTTTGATTGAAATATGAGGTTCTTAATTCGACCGAGTAGTTTTTTGTACGTCCTTCACTCGATATGTGTTTTTTTACAAGTTTTATTGCGCATTTGTTTTTTTTTTGTATTACACCGTATAAATGTAAATAATTGAAAATGTGCTCTGCTCACTACGTCTCATAAGTAAAGACGTTTGGAGGAGTCAGTCAAACCAAAGAAAAGCTTCCTATGGATACAGTTTCCTAGCACAGAAACCTTTATTTTGTTAACAGGTTGTATAAACTTTCAAAAGGCGCAGGAACTTTTTGGAAAAAGACCAGGAAGTGTGAAGCTTAGTAAAACCACCCCGGTGATCACCATCAGCACCGTGAAATCTTAAAAGACCACCCCAGCACCCTCTCCGTGCAACGCCTGTTCACATGCCCCTGGGGCTAAGTGCTTACTAACAGACATTGCTTACGATATTCACGGTGATATTTCTAGAAGGCAAGAGCTAGCGATTCGCTGCCGCTTGTAACTTGCGCCACCCACCCAGGGAATCCCTCTCACTAATGGTACTCGGTCGAAAGCGCCCAGTGTTTACTTTTATTGTGGAGATAAATCTGTCTTAACTGTCCCGATAATCGTCGCTAACTGTGGGCTAGGTAAATATTGCTGGTATTATTGCTCCATCCTGAATTTATGCTGTTTATGTAAAGGTGGGTAAATAAACGGTCTGTCCTAGACGATTCAAGTATTGCTTTAAGTCTTACCAGATTCATTATTACCATGTGAAGGCCAAGATTCATTCATAAAAACGTTCAGATTGAAGGTGCAATCTCAACTCGGCTACAATCAATGTCTAAATGTTGAGAATTTAAGGGTCTTGGTACAGAAAGAAACCAGAAAAATATACAAATACCATATTGGTAATGTCCTTCAGAAATGTTAGATGTGTAGAACTGCCACCTGGCTTGCTTGTATGACCAGATGTATGAAAGTAAATGAAGCAAAAGAACAGAATGTGTTAGAATCGTAGCAAGTGGTGGTTTTGAGTTTCTGTCTACTCTCATAGAAAAAGGCGTATGCTCGTATGTATGAGAGTGAGACTGAAATTACGAAAATGCAAAATACGGTAATCGTCTTTCTGCACCCTGATTGTGTAAGTTCAAAGACGCGGACGGACGGATGTTCTACGTATTGTTGCCCGTTCATTGTTTCATATGTTCAAAAATCCGTCTACTCTCGACAGCGTAAATCAAGCATTTCATTTTGGTAACACAACAATATTCACTATATTGTTGTGTTACCAAAATGAAAGGGAAGAAGTGTGCTCTGTGCTGTTAAAACTGTATGTTCTACGTCGACGATGAAGCAAAAGAGGTTGAGATTGTAACCTAGAATGGAAATATCTACGTGTGATGTAGCTAGAGTGATGGCAACATCTCGCCGCTATCTGGCTGGTCACATAATATCTTTAGCACGGTTTGAGCTGTTTTCCTAATTTGTAATAATGATTTGTTTCGAAATAAAGGATTTCTTCTTCATCGCCGCATCGTCATATCGATGATTCCAAATGATGTGGCCGAATTCTGGTTATAATAAATTTAGGCCACCCTGGGTTATTTTAGTAGAGGCGGGTTCACGGTGAGTGCTAACGCGTGCCTGTGCTCCGGCCGTAAGTGGCACAGAAGAACACCGTGGAGTTTTAGTGGGTTGGAGTCTCACATAACTACGCTATCTCCCCGTGGTAGCGCACAGTATGCATGAGCATTTCTACTCACAAAAAAAAGGGTTATTTCACTATCTCCAATTTAGGTCCAATTACATAGTTGCCAACATGTATGACGAACTGTGAGCCATTCTACTTCTGCTTTTTTAAAAAACCGCCGTTGCCATTTTTTTGCCATTGTTTGAGATGAGATGAAGCTCCGCAATTGTTTTATGGCTTTGAGGTTGAAAATCTGTCAAGAAATTGCTTATAAAATGAAGTTACTTAAGGTCAGACGAGATAGTGGTCAAACGCAAGACCATAATGAATAAAAAAAAAAGTTTGACACATTCTTCAGTTAAAATTCTCAGTTCAAAAACCAGCCCTTTATCGCTCGTAATGTGTTAACACCGCGTTATGTTTTCTCATTACCATCATATCTTTTAAAGCTTTGTGTCCAGATCTTCAAAGTCATAACTCACAACAAAAGCTCCATACAAAGTCAGACTAACAACCCATATAAAAACGCATTTAAAAAACAATCCCACAAAACAATAGACGCGTAATTATCTTGTGCGAACTCGTAAAAACTTTAACATGACGCTATCAAATATTTGCACCTAACTTAACGAGCGGATCCAGGCTATAAAACCTTGTATATCTCACGTGTTACGCTATACATTGCCGGTTTTACTTTGAGAGAGGTTTTAGTCTTTCATAGCAAGCGTTCAATGGACGTTGTAAATCATTAGTGATGTATGGATGCTGGAAGGGACTAGTTTTATTACGGCTTCGTTTTATAGTTCGGCCAATAGCCGCGGTGCTACAGGCTCTGGTTGCAAGTTTAGGGAATTAGGTGGAAGGCACGAAGTGAGCGGATTGGAAGGAGTGGACATCCAGAGTGGAGAAGATTTGCGAGACAACTGAAAAAAACACTACAAAGATTATAATAAGTTTATTTTCCGAAGTCGGTGTCTTTTGTACCCATTGTTTTCAGATTTCCGACACCGACTTTAACGATAAAAAAGTTAAAAAAAAAACCGACAAATTGAGAAACTCCTCCTTTTTTTAAGTCGGTTAAAAACGAGGAAAAAATTGCAGTGCTTTTTATGAACATTTATGTTTCTGTAATAGCATGAAAACTTAATCTGGGCATATCCTCTAGTGAGCACTGCATTGTTTTAGGTTGAACAATACAGTCGAATGAGACATTAATTTCAGCTCTGCAACATAATTATCGGCAAGGCTCCTGATACTCATGTTTCCTTTTTCATAAAACTTTAAATAGTAACGATATACGGTTCAAGCAGACAGGTGCGATGAGATAATGCAACACCGATGCAACAACTTTTCATAAATTATTATATTCAAAATTATTTAAAATTATATTTAAAATTATTACCGCATCGTCTTTAAATAATAATAATAAGAAAGCAATGGGTTTGTACTTGTATGTTTTACATGATAGTGATAAGTTATTTAAAGCCAAGCGATAAAATTACTGAGTGTGTTTAAACAGTCAGTACGTGAGTCTTTTCATCTTGTGTTCATTAATTAATCAACGGACGAATTTGGCCAAAATAAAAACATCCAATAGATACCGTTTTTCAGTAAAATACGGAAAAGCTGCTTTCTTTTCTTTTTTTAAATTTTATTTTCAGTCATTATATTTATTTACGTATGTTTTCATAAACCAACCATATGAAAAATTCAAAATTAGCAGAATTAATACTATTTTGCCGTGAACTGAGTATCAAAAACCCACGATTTCCTTTTTTTTTGCTATTTCTTTTTACCCATCTTACCTAATTGATCCCTTAGCTCTCTATACACCCCTTATCCTTTTTAGTAAATATGTCAATATTTTAATACATACATATGTACATAAACTCACCCCTTTTTCCCATGGGGGTAGGCAGAAACTACAGAACCCCACCTGCTACGATCCTAAGATAAATCTTTTGCTTCACTCACGTTCATCCATATTTTCATTTCGCGTATATTAAGTGCTCTTACGAGTATTATATTAATTATTAATGATACCAATGGACAAAATCATAATAATTGATTCGCAAAAAACGATCAAGAATCAGCATTTTCCACTTTTCTCGCGATTTCTTTTTTCGCTTACCTAATGGCCTCTAGGCTCTCTGTCCACCCCTAATCCGGTTGTTTTATGACTCGCCTTTTGTAGCCGCCGGCACTGAACTCCGGACCATTTTCATTTATCGTGCGTATTGCATCCGATTCCGTACGTTTATATTCGACGATTTAGTTTAGTGTGTCACGGAGGCGTGCGATTTTTTTTACGAACGATTGTAGGGATTTTATTTGCTTTGTGTGTGGTTTTTTGTTCAATGATTTATTTAACATTTATGATTTATACTGAACAACGAACAGTGTATTTGAGTGTTTATTTATCGTGCGTAACTGTCTTTCATTTGTGAAATCTAGAATATTATGCAAAATAGATGTCTGTCGTAAGCGTCGGTTCAATACAACGTTGAGAGTTTGTTCTAATTTTGGGTATCTGCGTTTTGTAGGGTTTTCCTTACATTAATTCCTTCAATCACAGACTACGGTTTCTTTTTATTTTTAATCTTATCTGAGCGTAATAACTAACTAGGAAAACAGTATTCAAAAAGTGGTGGTGCTAATGCCTAGGTTAATGCCAAAGGCCTGTAATCAATTGAAGTGTTGGGGTTTAAATTTATGTTAGTCATAGTTTGAATTTAATGCTGTAATATCTGCCTAGCCTTTTCCCAACTATGGTTCCCAAGACTGGTGATAGATATTTTGGCTTCTGATTTTACTTGTGATGACTGTCAAAGTTTTTCAAATGACAAGATTGATGGTCATCACGTTCGGGGTTTGCCGTGAAGCCCACAGGATGATTCAGGGCTATTTTTAGGAGTAAATAAAAAATAGATTTTACATAAATAGACTGAATGAGCTTTTTGTCTGTAAAAAATATTTATATCAAAATACCAAGTCTATATATTCAAAGTCCTGCACAAGTACCGACCCTATGTATATTTTAGGCTCGAAAACGCTCATTGAGCGAAAGAATACTTTCAAACGGCAATAACGCGAATTTCGGGTTGTAGCACTTTTAAAACCGGCCACAACGCATTGTGGCAGTGAAAAAATGCCAGAACGCGTTCTGAGCCTTCACTCGTCATGGGTGTCATTCATGGTTTAGGAATGGGGGTCACCATTAGGTCGGTTCGTTATAAGCGACCCCAAAAAACATGAAAATTACACCCATAACGAAAAGTAGTCAAATTTTCATCGGCGTCATCTTGGATTTTGGTTTTGACCCCATCTATCAGTGACTAAAGTTACAAGTTACATCCATCAACGTTCCAAGACGGGCACGACCTTCAGAAATAAAGGCAAAGATTAAATAAAAAATAAAATAAAATAAAACATTTATTGCAGACTAATATTTGAATCACAAAAAGAAGTTATGTTACTAGCGACCCCGAAAACCATGAAAATAACATCCATTACGAAAATGAAAACTTTTTGTCGGCGCCCGTTCGTTCGTCACTAATTCGCGTTGTAGATGCATCAGCTAAGATGCAGAACGCGTTCTGGCACTTCTTCACTGCCACAACGCGTTGTGGCTGGTTTTAAAAAAGCCACAGCCTGAAATTCGCGTCGTTGAAAGAAGCCACATGAAGTTCTGAACTATTTCTTTGCTCAGTCTGAGTGAGCGTTTTCGATCTTTGAGCTTGACATAATTATACATCACAGGTTAAATTAATTCGTCCATCTATCAGTAGATATTATGTTCTCTAAACAGTAATTAAATACGCGTTCACCTAGCATGTCGCGCTCGTACCAGACGGTAGGTATTGATCTGTGTTCATTAATTGAGTGACTTAGCTATGACCGATGCTGGCTTCGAATCAAATTTACGCTTTACGTTTACATGATTAATGCATGTGCCTATGTCTTGTCATTTTCTGAGGGGGAACGAGAAATAAAGATCTAACTTACATAGTGGCTAAAACCTCTCGTGCTTGAGGTCGTGGTTTCAAATCCGTGCAAGGGCTTACTTTTTTAATTCATACGTTGTTTCTAAGTTTATCTTGGACATTACCGACAACGGTGAAGGAAAATGTCGTGAGGAAATCTGGACTTATAGTTAGTATTAGTTTGTGCTGCAGCAATTACACCGATGGAGCACAAACTTTAGTGTTCTAATGCGAGGATAAACGAACAAATAAATAAGAAACATCACAGCTGTGTCTATTTCCTGAATGCGAAACGATGTTCACTTGTCCGATGAACATTGCCCGTATGTTCGTTTGACCGAAGAATGGTTTCCCGAATGGTTGCCCGAAAATTATCGCCCTTATGTTCTAGGTAAGTCATATTCTATCAACATAAGCGTGGCGATAGTAATTGGAAAAATTACAAAGGTTTGGACATTTCAAACGCCAGCGACGTTTCACGTGATCAAGACCTTATATTTTTAGTTTAATTTTTAATGCCTACCCTAAAAACAAATATTTTTGTTCTTTAAGTGTTGTGCTTGATTTTGATTATACTTTAAAAAAAATATGTAATTCTATTTTAATTTTATAAATGATTTTAATTGTAACTTTATTTTAAATTTGTTTTCACTTGTAATTTTATTATTTGATTTTGATTTAATTTGTATTTTTAGTTTAATTTTGATTTGCATTTTTATTGATTAATGTTTAACATTAATTAATTTTTGTTGGTATTTATTTTCTTTAAACGTTGGTAATGAAACGTTGTCGTCTCCCTTCTGGAGATGGGCGTTAATGGCTGCGACACAGTCTCACTAATGCGGCCATTTCCGTACACATTCCTGTAATTGTATACCTATGTGTTTCAGTTATAAAAACATAAAATAAAATATTGGCATTGTCAACGCTGACATCGAATGACACTTGTCCTCAAGCCCCATATGATAATTTAGCCGATAAACTGTTGCTCGAAAGAAAGATTTCCCGAAACATAATTTATTTGGTATAAATACTTCAGTACTGCTCTCAAAAACGGTGAAGGAAAACATCGTGAGGAAACCGGCATGTCTTAGAACCAAAGATTCGAAGACATGTGACATCCACCAACCCGCACTGGGCCCGCGTGGTGGATTACGGCCCATCCACTCTCATAGAGAGGAGGCCTGTGTCCCAGCAGTGGGAACATTGATAGGCTGATGATGTGTAATACTTTCGACAAAGATGTTTTGCATGAAACATCGTTTAACAGAAGTAATAATACCAAGTAGGTACCTAATTAATTAAGTAATTAATTGATTCCGTTTGTACTTTTGTATGAAGGTTTAACTGGGAATCGACGCAGACCCCAATTCATTAACTAATACAAAACCAAATTCATCCCGTGGCTAGTGATGAGCCATACCATCGATAAATAGTGAAGCGCTATTACATCGAAACGTTCGATACATTATAATTTTCGCGCAAAATTAAAGCCGATATTGCAGTAATTTCGCTGGCCATTATCGAAACTATTAATTTTACTCCGTAATGACGACGTTTTGAGCTACAAATGAGTTTTGTTTTTGGTGGTCAACAATATCAACATGTTATTGAATGTTTAATGGTGCATAATGTGTTGAATGCTGTAAATTTTACTTGAATAACAGGTTCACTTTATTAGGAGCAATAAGCACCTTTCTACAACCATCACCATTCTGCCCTTGTCATGTTTTGGGGTCTCACAGTAAGTCATCCTCTTCCTAAGCCTGTACCATAAAGCAAATAAAATTCAGCCGATGATGTTCCCACAGTTGGGAAACCGACCTCTTGTGACAGAATAGGCTCCAATCTTACTCGCGGGTCCAGTGTGGTATTGAAAAATGTCACGTCAAGTCTTGTTTTTTTTTGTTCTAGGGCATGCTACAGACTTACCTATACGTAAGAAAACGCAATCAGCAATCATCGCGCGATCACTTTTATGATTCATTTTTACGTCATAAAAGTCGGAATTACCTACACGGGTATGGTATGTCTTAATCGTTTACTAATCGCTCGCTGTTGGTCAATTGCAGTTATTTCTAAAAAAAACCACCACAGTCTCTAAAACTTCTGTATTGAAGAGTAATTAATTATTGCGCAAAAATCGTTAACGTTTTGCTCTTGCAAGACACGTAATAAGCCTACCGGTTTCCCTACGATGTTTTCCATCAATGTTTTGCGAGCAGAGGTGATGAAATAAATGATACAATGTAAAGTGTCACTCTGTCAGTGTGTGTACTCTGTGTGACATAAGTTATGGCCGTAAACACTGGACCACCGCTGCTTTATCAGTTCCCTTTCTTCTTTATATATTTTCTCTGTCCGTGTCTATCTCATGTGTGACGACATGGACATTTATGCTATTTACCACTTTTGTTGTCATCATCATCACAATTTCATCTGAAAGACGTCCACTGCTAAATATAGACTTCCCGTAAGCGACATCACATTGACCGGTCCCGTGATTCTCGCATCCCGTCACCCTCAACAGTTTCATCTTCTATTGTCACCTGTTCCTTATTTTCAAAGTTATAATTTAAGTTCCAAAAGTGCTAAAGCACCTCTCAACTCTGTTAAAGACCACGCTTCGTATTAATTAATTTAATATTGTTTTGTTTGATATCATTAATTAATTGGTAAATAGCATTTTACGACGCAATCAATGTGTCGTAAAATGTTATTAGGTTGTTTTATTTATGTCACTACAATATATTCAATTAATTTTCCCATAACCTGTTTTATGAAGCCCAATTTTATTTAAACCTGCCTAATTAATAAGTAGCTGAGTAACAATGTAATAGAGAACAATGGTGGCCCAGTGGTAACGGCCGCGACTTCAAAGTAGTAGGTCGTGGGTTCGAACCCAGGTAGGCACTTTACTTCGTGTAAATTATTGCATCACCACTGCTCCCAAACGATGAAAGTAAACATCTTTAGGAAACCGGTAAATTCGATGACGTTGACATCCACCAACCCCCGCACTGGGCCCACAGAGAGGAGGCTTGCACGTACAACGGACCAAATGGGCGTCTAAGTGCGGAAAAGGGCGTCATCTATCCTATCCTACCATAATGTAATATGTAACATTTTTGATTTCACCATAAGTACGGATATTACGTCCCCTATACCAAAGTAATTAAACCAATTAAGTAATTGTCACATTGTAAAATACGTACTTTATACCACATCTTCTGCCTAGCCTTTTTCCAAGTACTATGTTGGGGGTCGGCTACCAGTATAACAGGGTCCAAATAAAGAACTACCAGAATTTTATGAGCATGGACCTAGACTGCTTTCTAACCTCGACAAACAACCCAGTTACATAGAGCCCTTGTAAGCCTGTAATGTCCTATTGGAAGGCAAAAGTAGGTGGCCTGTGTAGCAGTAGGAACATTAATAGGCTGATGATGATGATGACTCCTATCGAAGCAGTCTGCTATGCCCATTCCGCCACCTCAGTCTAAGCCTGCTGCGATGTTGTGACAATGGTTTCCAGACAAAGAGACATTCTATAAGTGACTGTCAAAATATCAATATGTAATGGATTGACAAGGTAATTTCCCCCAGCCCCTCCTCATTTTGCGCTTCTTATTACCGAAGATTCTTATACCCCGGTCTTCGTAAAAACAACTTTTCCTTCACCAATTTGCGCCATGAGCTTCTGTCTTTGGCGTCGTGGAGAGTCGTGCCGCTTGTATTTCAGTAGAGTAGGACTTACGTTTCAAGCGTCATTGCATACAACTGTTTATTCCCATCTGCCACCTTCGAGCTTGCCACCCCGGTGGACAATGGCACTTGGATCTGCCACCTTCCTTTATTCCCATCTGCCACCGGGGTGGTGGATGGCACTAACAAGTGGCGTTTGCCATCCCCGTGGTTAATGGCAGCTATTTAGTGTCATCTGCCACCTTTATGAGTTTAGTCGGGTGGTCGATTCTCATTCATCACATCAACATTTTTCTTTGCGTTGGCAACAATTTCATGTAATTTATTTCTGCGTTCTTTTAATAATCTCCTCTTACTCTGTCCTTCTCATACTACTGATTGTGTTCACTCTTCCTTCCATATTAACTAGTCCATTCTTTCTTCTAGATTCAGTCCATTCTTCTCTGGAACGTGCTTCCTCTCAAGATCAGGACGACTACAAGTCGGTTTGCACCCAAGCGGAAATTACGGATTCATTTACACAACTAAGGTGGTTGTCCCACCGCCGACGAGCAGCGACTAGAGCTAGAACCTAGACACCAGTTGGCAAGAAGCGAGGGTGTAGTTCCGTTTTTACCGCTCGGCGCTCGGCTATGAGCTAGTGTTTTTATGCGACAGGCGATTACTCGCTCCCTTCGCTCGGGCGGTCAGTCCTGCACGCCGAGTTCGACGAGTTCTGACCACCAAGCGAGCGATACTTGCTCAGCGATGAGCAAGTATCGCTGAGCGAGTATTATCTTAGATAGCTCTGGTGAGGGACTAATCGCCAGCAGTCTGAACAGCCAGCGATCAACAGACTATTAATATATGTGTATCTTTTATTGATACGGGTTCTTGTATCTTTTGTTCGTTTCTTCAGCAAGAAAATAGTCGAAAGCTTATCGCTTCGTCGCCAGCGGTGGGTCAAGTGCCTAAGGAGAGTCATCTCACATTCTTCTTTTCTGTTACTACATAAACTTTTTTATTTTTAGTTTTAGCCCGCGTTTTAACAACATCTCGCCTGATGGTAGTAGGAGCTCGTTCGTGGCTTTATAATAACAGTCGCACTGGTCGATCATCAAGGTTAAGCAACGCTTGACGAGGTCGGTCCGTGGATGGGTGACTATTTCAACATCCGAGTTTCCGCCGTGCCTCGGAAAGCACGTTAAGCCACATTGTCCCGGCTGTCATTTGAAGATCTTTGACAGTCGTTACGGGTAGTCAGAAGCTTGAGATCTGACACCACTCTTGCCAAGTGTTCCTTGTTACCCAGTTACTGGGTTGTGGAGGTCAGATATGCAGTCGCTTTGTAGCGTCACCTGTAAATGTACTTGTCCTACATGTAAATGCCTTGTTTTATATAAATTATGTGTAAACCAACGGACAAGCCGATTTAATTATTAGTTCATAAAAATTGTCATTACTACTCTATGAAAAAACAGTTTTTGACTGAGTCATCCCTGTAATCCTGTAACAGAATTTAAATAATATTATGTATTTATATCTGAATTTTGTCGCATGATCCTAGCGCGCTTGTTTACCTAAGCTTACGTATCTCCTGGACTCTCTTCGTCTTGTGCTTGCGTATTTTTTATTATTTTTTTATTGTGTGCTTGACCACTATCTCACCTGATGGTAAGTGATGATGTGGTAGACGGTGAAGCACGCTTGCCTAGAAAAAAACCATTCACTCTTGACTTTAAAGACCCCTAGATTGTAGCTATCGGGAAACACAGACTCGGGCAAGGAATTACACTCCATAGCTGTGCGCATAATAAAAGAGTCCCCAAAACGTTTTGTGCATACGAGTGGGATGTCCACCATGTACCGATGACGCATCGCCGTACGTCTGATAGTCCGATGATGGAACGTCCTGGGCGGAATCAAATCATGCAATTCCATCGCACACTCCCCGAAATGTAACCGATAAAAATCGACAAGCTGGCAACTCGGCGACGATGTTCAAGGCTCTGGAGCTTTGACTTGACCAGTGCCTCATAGCCGATAAGTTTCTTGACCCGCTTTTCAATCGACTCCAGTGCATTAAGCTGGTATTTGGCAGATCCGTCCCAGAGATGAGAACAGTACTCCATGCACGATCGAACTTGCGCTTGATACAAGTTGAGCAGCTGTTCGTAGCTATGCGTATCATCTATCTGTGCTACTTCTCGTGTTGACTTTCTCCTTCTATTCTTCAAACATTTTTGTGTACGTGTGTGGACTCAAATAAACCAAGCAAGTGAATCCACAGCTTTTATTCATCTCCCGTATATACCTACTTCACTGGTGACCATGGCGACCATTCTCATCTTGTAAAACACTGGTACGCAGCAACCCCAGTATAGTTGGGAAAAGGCTAGGCAGATTGATTGATTGATATTTTATATCTTTTGTCTTATAGGAGGAAAACATTATAGATGAAAAACCTCACAGCTGTGTGCCTGATTTCGCAAAAAACAGTCTGCAATATTATTGAAAAAATTAAAGGAAAACATAACAACGCCAAACTTTCCCTTCGTGCCTACAACAAAGCATTATCAGAGATGAATGATTCTGACATGAGTAATATTGTGAACCTTCCTCAATTTAATAACATCAAATCATCATTATATAGGCATAGAAATAAGACAGCAGAATTGCCAAAAATATCCTGTTGTGACGCTGAGGAGGGAAATCCCAGCTAGATACAAAGAATTTTTAATAGCCGATTACAAAGACGAAGGTGTCCGAATCATTATATTCTCCTCCAAAAATCAAGAGGACTTCTTCGGTGTTGGTACCTGGTTCCCTTTCAAGTAATTGCACGTAATTCATGGAGATTTGGGAAGCAATTCAGAAGCTACTAACATCATGTCTTTGATGTATTGTCTTATGAATAGCATGACATATAAAGATTGCTACACTTTATTCGACTTAGTAAAAGCGAAGATTCCAGTGGGAACCATTGAACTTTAAGACAGACTGAAAAAGCTGCCATCAAAGGTATAAACAAATCGTCCCAAATGTAACATTTACTGGTTGTTAATATCATTATAATAAAATTATTTGGAAGAAAGCAAAAGAACTGGATCTGACACAAAAAGCGAAAAACTCAAGAGACGAGAACTAAGTGCAGCCTAGCTTTATTGCCTCGAACTGAATTAATAAATGGATGGAAATATATCACGCGTCACGATACTCTAGACCAGAAATTCATCCTGAAATTCAGGTCTTATATGGAAATACAGTGGATCAAGCCTGACTCGTTAGAAATTTTGTCAGTATATGGCCAATGCCACCGAACTAACAATTTTTTGGAAGGTTGGCCTTGGCACAACAACATAAACAATGAAGGCATGGGCACAAAAACCCAAATATTATAAAAAAATTAATATCATTCAGGAAGACGCTTCGTTAGTATGTTAAAAAAACTCTAATACAAAACAAAATATTATAAAAAAGGGATTAGATATCAATTTTATATGACGAATGTATCCAGGAAGTTCAGTTAGAGTTATTAGATCAACAAATTACAGTAGGCCACTTTTAGGAAATGATTCGTGATTAAAACAATTTTTTTGAATTCTTCATCATATCAGCCGAATGACGTCCACTGCTGGACATAGGCCTCCCCCAAACGTCGCCACATTGATCGGTCCCGTGCGTCTTGCAACCAGCGGATCCCCGCAATCTTCACAGGTCATCGGTTCACCTGGTGGAAGGCCTTACAACGCAACGTCGCACTCGCCACCGTAGATCTTTTCGGCCCCATCAACTATCCGTTCTGCGAGCAATGTGCCCTGCCCACTGCCACTTAAGTTTGGCAATTCTTCGAGCTATGTCGATAACCCTGGTTCTCCTGCGGATCGCTACATTTCTGATCCGATCACGCATGGTTTTTATTTTTAATTACTGTGATTTAATAAATAAATCCAAAAACCCAACTGCTTAAGAAGCGAACTAAAAAGACGTAAACGAGAAGAAAATCTTGCTGTGCAGCCGGAGCTTACATATTTGCGAGCTGGCTGATGATTTCATACGTGTGCTTTGTTATTAGTTATAAGATTAGAAATATTCAATTGCATATAATTTATTTGTAAATAAAAGTGTATATTTTTACTATATAAATAATATCATACAAGATTGAGTGTTTCTGCCACGTGCACCTATTAAAGTTTTCATCCACCTAGACATGTTGCGAATAATTTTATTCATTGTTTCCTCTGGTAGTCACACATATAATCTCTCATATCTGGTATACACTGACGTTTCGCAGTTCATCCACATTGACAGGTATGGGCATTATGATTTTTATCTTCGGTTCTCGTTTTTCAAGTCAGCCTGAAGTGCCAGTCTATCTTCAAGCGTTGAAATAGTGGCAAATTTATCATGTCATTAGCAAAGCATAATAGTTTGGATGAATGGAGGCACTGGTCGATATCGTTCACATAAACTACAAACAAAAAAGGACCGAGCAACGAACCCTGAGACACTCCGCTGGCCACGTTTAACCAACTAGACATATAGTTATTGAGAACTACTGCTTGTGTCAGAAGAGAACAACCTCAAGAGGTTCCCACGGATGCCCATGTAGCTCTTCTTTATTAGAGTAATGTGTTAGATCCGATCAAATTGCCTTGCTACAGTCTGTGTAAACCACATCGACCTGCTTACCATTATCCATATCATCCGTGATAAAATCATTAGATAAAATCAAATTAGAAGTGGTAGACCGTCCTTTTAAAAATGTAGCTCTTTCTCTTTCTAAGTGCTGAAAGCTAGCTCTTTCAGCACGGATTAAAATGGTTGGATGAACATGGTTATAGACAATCCTCTTAAATATTTTAGCAATAATGCACAGCTTGGATAAAGGCCCATGATTAGTAATCTCTTTTTTAGACCCCTTCTTATGTACGGGCGAAATAAAAACAGATTTCTATAATTTGGGAACAACACCTTGAGTCAGACTTTCAAAAAACAAAATGGAAATAGGTAGGGCAATTCAAGGCGCGCATTTAATGATAAATTTAGATGATATTATTATGTTATCAGGGCCAGCACTTTTAGTTGGATCCAAGTAACAAAGTACCTAAATCGGTCACAGCATCAACATTCACTTTTATGTGAGTAATGCCTTGAGAATTTATCACCCGACTAAACTAACGAAGGTGGCAGATGACACTAAATAAATGCCATTGACCACCGGGGTGGCAAACGCCACTTGTTACTGCTATCCACCACCCCGGTGGCAGATGGGAATAAAAGAAGGTGGCAGATGACACAAAATAGGTGCCACTGATCACCGGGGTGGCAAGTTCGAAGGTGGCAGATGGGAACAAACCCATACAACTATTAAAACACACAAAATGTTTTATCAAATTGAAACACACACAGTGCCAATGTGGAGCCCTTTCGCAGAATAGTCATCTTCCTGCTTAACGTCCCTCCATGCCCATCTACCTACCAGCACATTTCAAGATCTGAACGTTGCAAATGACAGTGCTGTTCAAGTTGTCACGTACAAATAGGACAAAGTTTGAATAGTTGAGAATAAAATTGAGTTCATCGACATGAAAAGAAGAAGAAGACCAAATTGAAAACTACCCACAAATTGAATCGCTGGTGCCAGTAATGTATTCACATCCTCTTAAAAATCACGTCTTCCATTTGCCATTTCCTCGAGCGTGCGCTTAACAAAATGGCTATAAAAGTTAAAGTCTCAAAATTTAAATATCGCAAGCCGTCTGGCCGTCCCCGTGCGCGATTGATGTTTATACATATATATTATACAAAATGCCGAGACACCGTCCTGGATGTTGGTAGACATAGGATAATTATGGATGTGGCGAAAAGTACTTCAAAAAGAATATATTGTTTTTTTTATATTGGAATATATTGATTGGATAATATATTGAAGAATTTATTGGGTATATTGATTAAAGGATATATTGGATATTTTGAAGCTTACCTGATTGGATTTGACAAATCTTATTTAGTTTCTTAAGCCCCGTCTTAAGCTGAGGAAAAAGTAGCTGGCTTCATTTGAGGAATGGGGCCGTAGTAATAAATGTTAAAATCATACGATATGGAGGCCTGGGGTTGATCCTGGAAGTACCTCTTAGGGTAGACCATCTCTTCTTGTCTTCTTGTACCTACTTTTAGAAGTACAATTTTAATTATTAATTATCCGTCCAAAAAGTTCAGTTCAAGTTTTGAGCCATAACTACCCATTTCCACAACAATATGCTAGTAGCTTGCATGGTAATGTGGCATTCATTAATCAGAAGTTGTTGCGGTGTCTACAAGGCATGCAAGCTGGTACTTTTGTCAGAGTTACTGGTTGTTTATTACTGACTTCATCCTGAACAAAAATTATTAGGGTAGTCAAAAGTCCGCAAGTCTAATATCAAAACTTACTAACGCTACTGGATTGTGGAAATCAATTAAGACTGCTTTGTGTAAATTACAGGTATTCAGAGGTATACAATTAGACTGGTAGCCAACCCCAATATAGCCCAAGTAGCTCTGTTTTGTCTCCTGCTTGTTATGGAAGGTAGTGAAAGTTATGCTTTCTGTTCTTCTCTAATAAAATTCGTAGTTGCATAGTTCCTTCAGGAGTCTACAAGCTCGGCGCTTTTCTGGTGGTTGCCACTGTTGATTCAGGCTATCAGTAGATGCAGTCGTTGGGAGTAGTGCTGGTGGACATGTCCCTATATAAAAATATGAGATGATCCAGAGCAGACCTCCCTTCGTATGTCTTGGTTCCCCAACACAGTCTAGGTGTAAGACGCCGAGACGCGGTGACTGACCTCCAACCGTGATGTGCAATATACAAGGAATATTAGCCGCAACACATACCTAGCTATTATGGCGTCGATGTAGACCTTTAGCAATCTCATTAGTGAGACTAAAGCCCTAGGATAGATTAGCAGGTAGCATAAACTGCTTAGAGATAGGACATTTCAAGCCCAAGTTCATCAAACTCTGATGGTTTTAAATGTCTCGTTAAGTATTTAGTTGGTTGTCATTTTGATTGAGTGTTTTGCATTTTGAGGCAGTTCTTTAGAAACGTTTAACGGGACATATAGTGACTAGCAGGATATGGTGCAATTGAACCACAGAAGCAGCTTAGACTAGTATGGTTTAGGACCTGTTGTGAGGTTTGATAGAAGTAAAAGTCAATCTGCCGACCCTCTGCCCCCAACTATTACCGTCGGCTAATGGCAGAATAAATTATTTTTCTTTTTTTTATTCAGTCTGACCTGATGCAGCTGAACACAAGTATTTTACTCTGACTTTCTATCTGACCTCCACAACATAGTAACTTGGTACAGGTTAAGCCTTGGAAAGACTGGTGCTAGATTTTCTGGCTTCTGATTTCCATTAACGACTTTCAAAGACCTACATTGAATGTAATTTTTACAGTTTAAAAGATTTTATGGATGTGAGATGTTGATTCCTTTTGTTAAAATATAAATTTTTGCATGCTATGTTATATCTTAGCGAAACATGTTGAGCTACTGTAATAATATTAACATCAATGTATACCATGTTTTACGCAAATAAATGATTTACTTACTTACTTACTTACTTACAAACTACAGCGGGGAAAAAAGGCTTTGTGTTTCCGTGTTATGGAGGAGTTACGGCATGGTCATACAAGTATGGTGAAAATTTTATGGGTCAAGACGTAGAAAACTTTTCATCCCGGTCGTACCTTTCTAGTTTTCCTGAGATTAAAACACTTTTACCACGAGTAGAGCCGCTGACAGAAGCTAAAGTTTATTGTATTTAGGTAACATGGGCTTCCGACTTTTGTGTATCTCATGACCATTCCAGTTAAGGTCGTAAGAGTTACTATTATTAGTAAAGGTACTGTGGTACCCGTGATTAACACAGTATATCGTCGCATATCGTTCGATCTTAGCGTTAGACATTCAGCCACGTGCCTCTTTATCAGCAACCCAAATATGCAGTAATTTCTCTCCACTTATGATAGGAGTTACTGGTTTTATTCAAACCAGCCACCCTTTGGGAAGCAAAATACTAATTCAGTGTCTCATAAAATTAAATCTGTCAACATAAACTGAACAAAATGTCAAGTTTTCAATACAAACTTATATTTTGCACGTCTGAAATCCTTTAAAGCTCACGGAATAAAGTCTAAATCTGCATGATTGATGGCAAAAGCAATTTCAACCTCAAGGCCAAATGAAACTGAGCCAAAACGTGTCCATTACCACAATTACACGAACATACAATTCTGAAAGTGACATGATATCTTTATTTCAGTCACGTAAGGTTTATTTTTACATAGCAAGTGTGGTTGTAACAGCAAAATGGATAATGTATCTTCTTTTTGTACTACTATGTATGATAATGGTACCGGGAAAAATGGATTAAGCGACAAACCCGTTAAAATAACGGACAGTGTTTCAGACAAATTATTCTAAACATGTGCTTTCCTGAATCCTGAAGTAATAAAGTAAAGCCACTTAAATTAATGGATTCTGCCTAAAGTAAATGTTTGATTTTATTAATTGTTTGGGCCTGTTAGAGTTCACTGATCTCTTTCTTAGCGTTGGTTGAAATGATGGGCATGTGTTTGATCGCTTGTCTGTGACAAGCGATCAAACACATGCCCATCATTTCAGCTGAAATAAATCCACAGATGGACATAGGCTTGCATTCGTCGCCAAATCAATAATCAAATACCATTTCAATATAGAAAAAATAAATCCACAGATATATATTAATCTACATATATAGGCTTGCATCGTCGCCACATCAATAATCAAATAAAATTTCAATACAGAAAGAAAGAAAAAACTAAAGAATAAAAGAAAGAATGGAAGAAAAAAGAAACTAAATTAGTGACAATGACATGACTATTGATTAGGTACTAAGAGTCTGACATTGATACCACAACTCTATGGATAATCTCTTCATATACTTTTGAAACAGATTATTTAGGAAAAACTGCTCAAGCTGTGAAGTTTTATCTAGTTACCTCAAGGTAGCAGAGCAATGTGTTTTAAGCTGCATCAGGAATTTATCGGTAGCAGTCTGGTGTCCGAATTTGGCTCGGGTGGTGGCAACCGGCAACCTTTGAAATAATAGTTAACAACATAAACTCGAAATGTGGTGAAATTTACGAAATGTTTATCTTATGCCCATATTATTGAGATATATATATAAAGTTCTTAATTGCAAAATCGGGTGTTAATTGCCGAAAATACATAAAACTCCGACAAAAGAAATCCTCACGAAATCTTCCAATAGTAAAGAAGCCTCTACGTCAGTGATATAGATTAAACCAGTATAACTGTCGGTATTAAGACACAATCTCCTGTTTCCAGTCCGCTGGAGTCGTTAGACAAAAGACAAATACGCAACACTTTCTCGTACGGACAGAAAATAAAGAGAGATTAAAAGTAAAGACCGGAGACGAGGGTAGGGTTGGCAAATATAGTTTAAGAAAATTTTAAATATATTGCTATAAAGAGCTTATGTCGTTTCTGTGAAATTTGGATAAACCAAGTAAATGTTTGAGAAACGTTTTATTTTAATTATTGAATGACATAAATTTATTGAGAATTCATTAAAACAAAGCTTGTATTCACTAGCTTTTACGCGGCTTCACTCGCGTCAAAAGTATTTTTAATCCCAAGGGATTACTATACCGGGATAAAAGTAGCCTATGCACAGACTACAATTTATCTCTGTGCCAAATTTCTTTCAGATTCGTTCAGCCTCTCCGGCTTGATTGAGTAACAACCTAATTTGAATAAAATGCCTAATTTGAATAAATGACTATTGATTTTGTTTAAAAAAAACTTGGACAAGATAATATTCAATTAGGCAATAATCTTGTGTTCCGTAGTTTCTGCCTACCCAAACGGAAAAAAGGTGTGAGTTTATGTTATGTACGTATTTTCAAAAATAATTTAGTGCCTAAAGAAATCAATTCACCACCCTCCGAATTATCCTGTTCTATCCACGTTTCTGCCAACCCTATCAACAACAAGCGGCTAGAAGTAAACAGCAGTGTCTAGCTACACTACACAATTATCGGGACATATTGCTCACAAACTAACTGCTAATCGATACTAGACTATTTAATCTTTAGCTACCTATGTAACGAAAATGTAATGGCTTATACCTACTTACTTATTGCTACTACGAGTACTTACACTAAGAGATTGTTGAATTGTCTTCTTTAAGATCATCCTTTTTAGACGGCACGGTTGGCGCAGAGGTTAAGCGATTGGGTGCTGCGCTGCGTGTCGTGGGTTCGATGCCCGCACGGCACGGAACAAATGTTTGTATGGCCTGCAGATACTTGTTCTGGTTCTGGGTGTTTGTACATGTGAGTTTATTTTATGTTTGTAAACGCACCCACGATATAGGAGAAGTTCCTAGTGTGGGCCAAGGATATACAAAAAAAAACTGCCTTTATCCAAATTAATTTCGTATCAGCGCAGCATGTCGTCTGCCATACTTCTCTATTAGTCATCTCCTCAGAAGTTTCTAGTCATAATATATTTCTTACATTAATTTCTTATTTTGTTATTTCCATAACTCTAATAGCTTTTTTTTTTTTTTTTTTTATTATAGATAGGCTCGCGCTTGACCACTATCTCACCTGATGGTAAGCGATGATGTGATGAGCTATTATCTACATAATCTCAAAACTTTTCAGTTATCGTTGCCATTAGCAGACTTCATTATACTGTTCACTATGTATTCTTAAAAAGAAAGAAACATATTTATTTGTGAGTCGCACAAGAGACACAAGATAAGCAAAAAAAAATAAAAGGTCCACTGCTGATGCCAGTGAATCATAGCTGCATGCCCATTTTTAACCATGCCTTTAATCCATTATTTTTGTGTTCCAGCTTTTTGATACAATATCTACTATTAGTTGATTCCTGCGGTTCCGCTTCCGTTAGCTATTTCTCAGGAACTTTTCATTTTTTGTACTTTCAGAGATAAAATTTTACAAAAAAATCAATACAAAACATCCAAAAACCCGACTGCTTAAGAAGCTAATTAAAAGATGTAAACAAGAAGTAAATCATGCTCCGCAGTAGGATGATACATATTCGCGAGCTAGCTGACCAAAACCAGGTTTTATTTATAACCTTTTGTTAACATTTTAATTTTAAATTACTGTTATATATTTTAGTGAAATCACCTCTTAAAACCCTTGATGAAGAAAAAAACATTGGACCCCTCCCCACAATATGGCGACCAAAATCCACCATTTTTCTAATATCCAATTTTAATGTAGCCAGTGACACTCGCAAGGTTAAGACGAATCGATTGACATAAGAGTCATTAAAATCGGCCAACGCGTTTGGTCTCTAGAACGCCATATAGGAACAAACATACATACCTACATACATATTATTATATTGACTGATAAAGACATTACCCTCCTTCGAAAGTCGGATAAAAAATACAATTTTGCCTCTTGTATGATATTATTACTAGCTGTCTGCCCGCGGCTTCGTTGCCGTAGCCTTACCTGTAATATCCGTGCATATTTCTACGGTGAAATAAATTTCTTAATTGGGTCAGTACCTACTTCTAGTCCATTTTACAAATGTATAAACAAATTAAGCAACTTCACTATACAATATTAGTTTAAATAGGCAAGACATCTGTATAAATATTTATAAATTAACACGGAAATCAACACATCTCTTCATAAAATAGAAATTAAAAGTGACACACACAAACTACGCTTCAATCTAAAAATATAAACTAGCAGCAATTATGATTTTGTCAGCAAATTAAACATTAAGGCAGTGAATCATTTTTATGACTAACAAACGCTGAGCGACTGAAAATTTTACGCCGCCGTATTGAATAAAATTGGGTCGCACTTCGCATACTTAATTAGTTTTTAGTGTAATGGTTCCGCAGATTATTTTTTTATTAATATTTTGTTTTTGTAGTTTACTAAAATTTTAATAAAAGCTGAAGTTAACTGTGTATAAGGAGGAGAAGATATGTTTATTTTTTATTATATAAAATGTACATGTAGTGTATAATAATTATGTATATGAGTGTTTTTCTATGTGGAGGTACAACTCTGTCTAACCTTACGGATAATACAAGCGTGATGTTATGTTTTTTTGTGCATATTAACTATCTTACAGTCAAAAGATTTGGGAAGAGACAGAAAATCATATCATCGTAAAAGTACAGAAAGTTATAGTTGAAATAGTTAAAATTCTTCACTAAAAGGCAGATATTTTCTATTTTGTGTTAAATACTTTCATTTTCAATCATGCCCATTATTCTGTAGGTGTGAATACAACTTAAAACATTAAAACAAAGAACAAAGAACATCGATAGCCCGCAATCAATTAACAAAATGATTTTCCTAACCGAACCCTAATTTGTCTGCCTGTCTGTCCCAACAATAACTCCGTAATTGCTGCGTAGTAATGAACCAGACGTTGAGTCAGTGCACTTTCATAGGTCTTTGTTGTAACATTATGAGGGCTACACGGAAGTGTTTTAGTACTAGAAATGTAGAAGTCAATTATATGAGACCTTGGGCCCTTATTTGAATAAGTGTTAACGTTTTCTTTGTGCTGATATTGTGGGAAGTATTTCTGAATTTTACGTCGTAATATTGTGACGAATGGAAAATTACTTTGTTTCCATACATTTTCTTTAACTTCTTCTTTTCGTGACGCGGTATATTTATTCATGCTGTTTGAGCTCAGTTTGTAGGTGGCCACGTTAATTGCAGCGTTGGAGGTGTTGCTCAGGTCTTCTAGGGTGCATTTGGGGCACTCCAGAAAATGGAACATAGATTGAACAGGAGTTCCCCACTTGGACTGGGTGTCCTAGCTCACTCCCTTCACACTTTGCCGAATTAAATTTTGTTTACCAGGTCATCGCTCCACCTACCAGCAGACCTTCCAACGCTAGGTTGTGGGAATCCGGTGGATGCGAAACGCACAGGACCGATCAGTGTGGCGACGCTTGGGGGAGGCCTATGTCCAGCAGTGGACGGCTTTCGGGTGAAAAGATGATGTTGATGAAATATGAAAATTATTTAAATTAATAACATGATTGGATACTATTCGGCAAAGCAATGAAGAAAAGTAAGCTTGCTCCAAGTTGAAGCCTATTACTTGGTTTTCTAGGGACTAATTGTGGGTTTTCTTGAAAATCTTAGGAATTCTTGGGACACAGTTAAGGCTTCATCACATCACATCACATGATCAGCCTATTAATGTTTCCACTGCTGGGACACAGGCCTCCTCTCTGTGAGAGGGAATGGGTTGTTATCCACCACGCGTGCCCATTGTGGATTAAGGCTACATACCTACCTACATTCTTAAGAAATCTTGAATGTGTAGACAGATGATTTTATCCCCAAAATCTCAAGGAATTTGTGGGACACGAGTTTAAAGGTAGGTCTGTCTACACCTGTACCCAAAAAAATCTTGGATATATGATACTTAGATGATTAATGACATTCAGAAAAACCCATGTGTTAGTACATTTTGCTATTATGTCTGAAAACTGTTGGCCATTACAGTGTGACACTTGATCTTTTCATCGTTTATTAGTCTGTACTTCATTAATTTTTATTACCTAAGCATTTTATTCATAGTATATTAATGTGAAAAATTACGCGCTCGGTCAATGACTTGTTTACAAAACATGATGCTTTACATCATGCAATGAGGAAAAGTTGTAATTTGTCGTTGATTATATCGGTCTCCTCACTAGAAAACAGCATTGCTGCTTCGTAATAGAAAAGTTCCTTCGACACGTTTTTCTTCTGTAAGGCTTCTTAAATAGATATTAGTAATATTAGAAACTATACCAAGCAATTAATTACTAAAATAACCCGCATTTTCCTAGGTGTAGGTACAGTAACGTATACAGAAACCACCTACACGAAAAATTTCATGCAGAAACCATATTATTACAGCATATGAAGTAAAGTGACGTGAAGTGAAATATTATTTCTTTGCCCTATAAGAAAAGCCTCCAACCAACGTTAATACGATTATGTAGTCTATCAAACTCTGCAAAAACGCGATAAAAATGGTATTTGGATGCAAATAACATAAAATACAGCATGGTTTTCATAATGATGATGCAGCAAGTGAAGTGTGTAACAGGTCGTCTGGACAGCCGGGGTGAACGGCTAGTGTAGGCCCCGCCGGGTCACTCACACGTCTGAGAGACGTACGGGCTGATAGGATGGTGTGTTTGTCAGCCAACATGTTGGTGAGTGATGTGTTTGGTAATAATGTGTAGGCCCCGCCGGTTCACTCACAAATCTGTAAGAGGTACGGGCTCATGGGATCGCAAGTTTGTCGGTCAATATGTTGGTGTATAGAGAGTTTGGTTGTTTTGTTAGCTGGGGCGAGTGTAGACTCCACAATTTACTTACATGTTTGCGAGACGTATGAGTGTCAAAGTCAAATATATTTATTTTAACTAGGCCAGTAAGCGGCACTTTTGAACGTCATACAAATATGAATTAAAATTTACAAGTAATAAAAATTGATTCTAACGTGCGTGAAGATTTTTTTTTTCTGAAAATTCATGAGCCATACGTGGAGCCATATAAACAATATACCTATTATACTCGTAAGATTTTCTGGCCGGGTCAGTGATAAGTTTATGATACATATAGCTGTTAGCACTTATTATCTCAGAATAAGTTAATTAATCAAAGTTGATAACACTTAGCACCCAACAAACTCGACGCAACATTTGGCTCGCCATTCTCTACACCAATACATACAACCCAGCCGCCGAAACTACCAGACAGTCAAATGAATTCACAAGTTCCTGAAACTTGCTTGTAGAGTTTTGTGATAGACTTAGACGTGTTCGTGTAAAAGTATCAAGTGGAGTGTGTCACTCCAGATAACTTTACCAATCAACTCTAGAGGAGGGTAGTTTTCATCTCGAGTTTTGGGTATTAAAGCCGATATTAGTTTTAGAGATAATTGTTATTGTTTTGTCAGATCTATGATTGTTTTGTCCGCAATATTGGGTGTAGCTATAAATATTGTTTTTTGTCGTTTCTAAACAATGGCACTAGGAGTAACGCCGTAGATGTTTGGTTGGTCTAGTATATCACCCATTCTCGCCATATGTCCATGAAGGATTAAAAAAAAAAAAGCCTTTATAAATGTTTAACTGTTTATCAGATAATGTTTTCTCCATTCCTATATTTCTGGTATCAGAATTCTGTCCTTAGACTGGTTCAGGAACTATTTCTCTAGTCGCCATCAGGGCCTCAAAATCGGGGAAAACGTCATTGGAAGCCTGCCGATTGCCTTCGGGGTGCCCCAGGGAAGTATACTGGGACCCACCCTCTTCATAATGTACATAGACGACATATTAAACAATCGGATATCATCTGCTACGCTGATGACACTGCCATAATTTTTCATGGAGCATATTGAGTGGAGGTTCTCGACGCAGCTGAGAAAGGAATGAGTTTCATAGCAGCATGGCTTGAGCGGAACCTACTGACGCTGAATCTAAAAAAACTAATTTCTTCACTTTTCACGTGACTTGATCAAATACACCAAACACTGACACGCTAAAAATTTACAACAACAAATGCAATGCTTCTACGGCAGTACCCGTCTTAGACTCCCAACTATAACTGTAGACCACCCAAATTTAAAAGATAAAAGGCTAATTTTTATTGCCTTAAAGCTAGATATTGATTAACTAATATAAAAAGTGTTAATTACTTAACTAATCAATCAGGATCCAGTGCACATCACGTTAGTTCAAGCAGCTATATAAAAGCTCAAAATGGACAAAATTAAATACAATAATTTAAAGTACATATGAAGCGCAATAATAACATTATATTAATGCATTAAAACCAAATAGCTCACCAGAACGTGGCATTTTGTACACATGCATTATTTTAATGGAAGTGGCTCTATATATATAGGTTTTTATTCAATAACTTCTGACTTGACCGCGAAAGAGAGTGGTTGCTTATGTTCTGGCATCATCTCAAGAGTTGACATCAACTCTGCTCAGCAACTATAACTACGACAGTGCCTGTACAGACAAATTTTCTTATCTTCCTTATTAACCGAAATATCACGAGGTCAATCTCAAAAGTTTTGGCATGTCAACATTCGCTATCGCCAATAGAATGTTACTTTATATTATAGCCCCAGGTTTTCTTGGACCTTCTTAAAATTCCATAACAACCAATGGACCCTCAAAATATACAAGTGATTCTGCGACAAAAACAACAATAAAGTTCGTTACCGAAGGCAATTTACTGCCGGTAAACACTGTCTCATCCATCCTCCGTACATCTCTGCAAGTTTAATTTTACGAGACGAATAAACATGCGCGAGTTTCCGTATTTAATGCGAACACCCCAAGGTTGCGCTGACGCACGCCGATGCGCTTGTTTTGATATTAAATGCAACACATACACACATACAATACATACATACGGACATACAATCTTGTACTAAAGTGTTTCGCCTTAAATTATGTGACATTTTGAATTGGTGCTGAGTATTCCAACAGAGTAACAAATATGCCATTATGTTATGCTGTGGGACTGTTGGATAAAGTTTATATGCGTTTTATTTAATTGTGCCACAAATAATTGATTTTAAATAAAGTGTTGTTGTGTTTCCTTTTCATATTCAGTTTATAGATAGATATCAAAATATTTACGCATCTTTATTAAAAATAACTTGATAAGTATAAGAGTAAATAACTTTTGATTTACTTAAATATCTAAAATGAAGAATCTAATTTCTCTCTATTAAGGCCCACTTGCACGTAACATTTAAGTCAAGTTTACTTGGCAACACGAGGTTAAGTTGACAGTTTGTAATACAATATTTTACACACAATTAATAAATAGACAAGAGGGAACAGAATACTTAGTACAATATTTAAGTAGATAAACGAAATTTGCTCGAATGTTTTGGGCCAAGATAAATGTTAAAGGTACTGGACTAGTTGCTGTTGCTGGAATAGTTGAAAAATGAAGGAAGAAGAAAGGTCCTTATAACTGCCAGCTATTTCTATCTAGTGTCCAGCAACACTCAACAGTAATAAGTGAGTTTCAGTCATCTTAGACGAGCTAATAATGTCCTTCCATCATTGAACTTAAAAACCTAGAGTTGTCTTGTCTTTTTCACCTTTAAATCTCGCAAATTTTACGTTAACCAAAAGAGAAACCACCTACACGCAATTTCATCGCAAAAACCAGCAGTTATTTATAATGACCTGTCGTTATGATGACTGCATGAATGTTAAACATTTTTTATAAGTCATTATATTTATACAGCCACTATAATGCGGGCTCGGTTAATAAATTAATTTCGCTTGCCGAACGATCCATTCGTGTGATAAAGGAGAAGAACAGTAGGCCTGTCAAGAACTATACGTCTCTGAGACGCATAAGTAGACGAATGCAAAGCATAAGGCACATTACTACTTGAGGTCTGCCACGACTGAAATAGGATACGATAGTCTGTTACCTATTTGTCATTATTAGTAGCCTTAAAGTCAAGAATGAATACATTACTCCTAGGCAAGCATGCTCCATCGTCAGCAAACCATCAAGTGACATAGTGGTTAACAGCTATCAATAATAATTTATGAAAAACTAGGACATTTAAGAAATACCATAAATAACTGGTATTTCTGCAGCCTCCCTGCCACATAGCACACTAAAGTTGCGCGTGGGCAGCATACAAACGCATCGCACTCTTCCGCATATGACTCCGCTCATTTCGCGTATTATAATAACACTCATAAAAGCCATATAAACGATGACTCTCCTGCCTTTTTGTTTACGTTATTCTCATGGAGAGATGTTAATTTCTGGATTGTAAAATTTGCTGAATTTTTGTTGTATACTCGTAGTATAATGTTATTTATGTCTTGGCTTTTTCTAACAATAATGGGGTCGGCTTCTAATCTAACCGGATTCAGCTGAGTATGTTGAGTACTTTACATGGACCGACTGTCTATCTGACCTCCACAGCCCAATAACTGGGTAACACGATACCCCCTGGCAAGACTGGTGTCAGATCTCAGGCTTCTGACTACCCGTAACGGGTGTCTACAATCTTCAAGAGACAACCGGGACCAACGGCTTAACGTGCTTTCTAATGCACGGAGGAAACTCGCTAATTAAAGACGGTCACCCATACACAGGCCGACCTCAGCAAGCGTTGCTTAACTTTGAAGATTGGCCCGTGTGGCTGTTATTATTTAGCCATGAGCTTCATGAGCATAATGTTGTGCATGGCTTAATAAAGGTGCCTACAACTTTCTGAGATAGTTGAATCATTTCGCTGGGACTCGCTTCGGTCTTGCCTCGGTGCTTCTCTGGTGGGCACCACAATTGATTCTGACTTTCAGGACTTACAGTGGCTGGGAATTAAGTGTGGTGGGCTTTCTGTTAGTATATTTTTCAACATAGTATGTACAAAATTTCTAAAAATATAGTTTAAGTACCATACAAAAAGTTTCCGTACTTCATATTACTAAACATAACTCCTTCGCTGTCCTTATTAAAGTAATAGGTTTGTTAGTCAAACGAGAACCGACCCAAAATTGAGTAAAAATAAACTTTATTAACTTTCAGAGTAAATAATTTCCCTATTTTAACTCCAAGTTACCATTATCAATTTTCCATAACACAATCTAAAAGTTTCCCAACTGTAGGGTGACCACAACCGGTTAAAATTCGCGGCAAATTAGCGGGACAGATCTAAAACCCTTCGGCTACCAATTGGTTTCACATTTGTTCCCCTTTGAGAGGGCCTTATATGAATACAACGCTTTATTACCGTTGCCAAACATTATGACACACCTTATCCCGATATAAATAAAGTTCAATTTTAAAAGATCATTTGTTTGATACGGTAAAATGGATGGTAATTTCTCTTATACAGGCTATATTGACAAGCCTCCTGTAAAATGAAAGCCTAATTTTATTATATAGCTATTACTTTGTGAATATGTATGAGCACATTGAGTGTATGTAGCGGATATATTTTGGTATCGTCCCATATCGTCCTGTTTTCTATTAAAACTGCTACCTACGTTGGTAGGTTTAAGAGTTGTCAAAAATAAGCATTTAGTAAAAACATATATTTTATAAACAAGCTTTTTGAAATGAAAGATACTAAAATGTATTATCTCTTGATAACTAATGAGCCCAAAAAAGATGCTGATATCTTATCATGTTTGAGGAGTTGCTATGGCTACCTTCTGGCTCCATCATGAGACCAGTTCTATAACATCATATTATTTTATTTCCAAAGTTACTTAAATACGCCAAGTTTCAGTTTTATCAAATTACTTGACACACATACGAAAGACAGGTAAATAATAAAGCTTGTAATCAAGCCCACTTCCAAAACAAAACACTACAAAGCGAAACATAACTTTCTTTTCCGAAGTCGGTGTCTTTTGTACCTATTGTTTTCCGTTATTCGACATTTATAGCCAAAGTACATCTCATGACGATTCCAATAAGCCCAAACACGACTAGGATACATTGTTTTATTTGGGAGTTCCAGTGCCTCCCTTCCGGCTTCATCATCAGGTCAGTTCGATGGTACCATTTTCAACAGTACCATTTATTTATAAGTATTTGCTTCATCATAGTCGGTTAACTATTCGGGGTATCTTATACCCGTAACGTACTTAGCATTAAAAAGTTCCAGTGGCCATCTGCGGTGTGCTTTATGATTGCAAATAATTGCATTGTTGATGAAAATACCAAAGTCGCTATATGTATGCCTATAATATTTGAGGAGTTCCTTCGATTTCTCTAGGATCCCATCATCAGATCCTGACCTGATGACCATGGGACCACCTGCGAAGTACCCTTTCAAACGAAAGAAGATTTTTTATAAATTGGAAATTGAGTAATCGGGAAACATACATAAAGAAAAACGAATTGAGAACCTCCTCCTTTTTTTAAAGTAGGTTAAAAATAGGCAGTCATGTGCACTGTCGACAGAAGTTTTCATTGGCGCAACACGTCACATTAGCATGTCGGTGACACGAACACATACGTTTTGGCTCTACCAAAAATCACTCATACTCGTAGCAGCTTAGGAAGTTTTCACTTCGAAAATGTTAAACATTTTTCATCAAGATTTTTCAATAGAAGACTGGGTTCTGGATTTTGGCCCGATGGATAGCTCAATTTAAACATAATTGGAAACATTGACATACATTCTACCGATAGACAAGAACATTCATGAACAGCATTTTTCAAATGCTGATGAGTTAGAACTAGAGTTCGCTGCAGTGCTTAACATTATTCATGCTATCTAATCGAACTAGTGTAGCGTCACTTGTAAATACCTTGTTTCATATAAATTATGTATGAACCAACGGACAAGCCGAATTACTTATTGGTATATAAAAATGCCATTACCTCTCTATGAAAAAAGCAGTTTTTGACAGAGTCACTCCTGTCATCCGGGATGAGAATTAAAGTAATATTATGTACTGATACCTGAATTTTTTTCCTTCACTAGTATCTTAAAACATGCAGTCCTAGATAGCTTTATAGAATTTAGTTTACTCGCGGTCAAAACGTCGTAAGCTTTTCGTTCAACATAGTGTAAAATAAGGTGTACGGGTTGCACTGCAGTTCATTCGAACAGATAGTCTGTGTTCGGGTCGCCAAATCTTCTGCTTAGTACTTATAATATCGATGATTGGAAAAATGAGGATGTTCTGCCTATCCGTTCAGAGAATTTAATTGTACATGATTATTTAACACTAGTTGCCGCCCGCCGCTAGGGTTATGTGGTGTTACTTTCACCAATCCTACTTCTTAATAATATTATAAATGAGTTTGTGAGTTTGGATGTTTGTTATTCTTTCATGAAAAAGTACAAACATTTATTGTTTAAACAAATAACAAATATTTAATGAAACTTTACAGTAATATAGCTTATATGTCAGAATAACACAATAGGCTATCAATTATAATTATATTTGGGGGACAAGCCGAGCGGGCCGCGGGCGATAACTAGTATCTTTATAAATTATAGTCTATGTGTGTCTTTCTAACGTATAAGCTTCATCAAGATCCGTTAATTAGTTTTTGCGGTAAAGATTAACAAACATCCATACATACTTACAAACTTTCGCATTCATTATTTAAAAGGATAAATAAGTTTCCATCCGTCGACCATTCAAATAACATTTCATAAATATTTACACTTGGTTGTCTATTTTCGGAAACTTCTGCAAAAAGAGCTATTTTTCTCGACTTTTTGCCGCCATCCAAACAAGCGTATTCACAACATTATTTTAGGATATCAATACGCTAACGGTCGGAGTTATTTCGAACGCATATCCATATGCATTCGGCACACGAGTCGAGAATGCCTGTCATTTCGGTACCCCAATATATAGATTTTTAGGCAGCGACGCAGCGCTCGGTTGCAATATTTTTGTAACGTTTTGCAATACGTATTTATTTTGCATGTGACTTGTTTTGTAATATTGATTTTGCATATCGTTTGCATTGTTACATATGGAACGGAACGAATGTTTTGTTTCTAAATTTTAGAAACGTTTGTTTTACTCAACCGTTGGCTAGGCTCTGATTTTTGAGTTGCTTTTGGGAGCTTGGTTTTTTACATGTTAATTTTAATGAATTTATATAATAAATAATAAAAATGATTTCGGATAAGCAACATCCGTATGGGTTAGTAAACAAGAATGCTTATAACTAACAATGTTAGTAAATAGTAGTAAACTTATCATCAAAAAATCTTAGTAACGAGGTTATTGTTCCGAATGTATATCAGAACAAAAGTCCCTAATAACGGAGTGTCGTACCTCCCTGCTAAGTTTTTCAGGATGGAGTTGGAGCTAACCCGCACTCTGCAAAGCGAAGAGTCATCGACGCGAAATGAGATTCCACGAAAATACCTGATGAACCGGACTCCCGCAGCCTTGACCAGGTCGTCGCTCCACCCAAGGAAGGCCTTCTTACGCTGCGACTTCCGGTACGCGGAAAGTCCGGAAAGTCCGGTGGATCCGAGGTGCACAGGACCGATCAGTGTGGCGACGCTTGGGAAAATATGTTGTGCATGTTGTCACAATCTCAAATTGGATTAGTATGGTGACTACGAAGAATAGGAACAATTTCTAAAAGATAAATAAGGTACATTATTTAGGTTTACCTCTATAAAAAGTTTTTTTACTAGCATCTGCCACCGGTTTCGACCGCGTGAAAAATGAAAATTATCCCAAGGGAAATCCGATATTCTTCCCCAAGGTCCATACGATCTAGGTCTAAAAAAAAATCTAGTATTGTGGTTTAGGCGTGAAAACGTAATAATTTTGTAAGTAGTTACTTTCGCATTCACAATATTAATATGGAAGTATGACACCGACACAGCCCGAAGAATTGTCAAGCTCGAGTGGCAGTGGACTGGGTACATTGCTCGCAGAACGGATGATCGATGGGGCCGAAAAGTTCTGGAGTGGTGACCGCGAACCGGAAGACTTTGCGTTGGACGGCCTCCCACTAGGTGGACCGGTGACCTAGTGAAGGTTGCGGGCATCTGCTGGATGTTAGACGGACGGGATCAGTCAATGTGGCGACACTTGGGAGAGACCTACTATGTTCAGCAGTCAGTCGGCTATGTGATGATGATGACAATAATGGAACTACGGATTTAGATTGATAAAATGTATGCAAATATGCCATTTACCTCTGCTTAACATTTCGGGCAATACGATGAACACGACGATATTATGAGATCTTTAAGTGATTTATCATAAATACATATTCCAAAGAAAGATTTTAGTTTTCAACCACGATTGAAATCTCAAGAGAAATCTCAAGTACTTAATACAAGTTCAAACTGACCGTAAGTGGCTTTTAGGCTCGCTGTGCTTTCGACCACTCTTTTAAATGGCATGACCACCTTTTAGTAGAAGCTGAAGTGGTCACTCCGCATATGCCTAATGTGACCTACGGCCCAGGATAAAGAATTGTAACTGAGGTAGTAATGTACACTGCCACTATTCACATGCATTAAACATAGTCGAGTGCTTGTACGCTTTTTTACTTTGAAGTCCACATAGAGTAATATTAATACGTATTATACTATAGCTTATCAATATCCCACGTATTTTTTTATTGTCATTCTTAATAAAAGATCGGAAATCTACAAAAATAATATTAATATCACTACATTATTATAAAATAAAGTCCCCCGCCGCGTTTGTACGCGATAAACTCATAAACTACTTAACGGATTTTCATGCGGTTTTAACCAATAGAAAAAGTGAGAAAAGAGGGTTTTTGTGTATAATTTGCCACGGGCGAAGCCAGGGCGGGTCGCTAGAAATATTATAAAGAGGGATGATTTGATTGTTTGTTTGTATGTTTGTTTGTAATCGATAAACTCAAAAACTACTTAACAGATTTTTTAAAATCCTTCACCGATGGAAGGCTACATTATTCCGCAGTGGCAGACTATTTTTATGCCGAAAACGAGAGCAAACACGCGGGAAAAAGCTGGTAAATAATATAAGAAGATTTAATTTGTATATATGGGCGAAGCCTCCCTTAATTAATATCTTACGTGATATTTAACTTCTTTAACCACTCAAACACAATATCTAGTTTAATTTTTGTGTTTGAAATGAAATTAAACACATCTGTCTAAGCTGATAATGTTTCGGAAAGTAAGAATGCTCCGCAAAATATCTTGTACTAAAGTAAATGAACTAACATCGAGTACAACTTTGTTGCCTGAACAGCGGTGTTCAAATGTAAGCGAAGTTGGAAACGATTCGAACCCGTGACCCTTCTTCGGTCCCTCGTCAAGCCCTGTCGCTTCAATTTGCGAAATAATTTACAACCCGCGTTGAAACGCGAATAACAAATAATATGTTCTGTATATGTAAAGGGCATGTATATGGTATTCTTAGAAAAACTTAGTAGGTAGATAGATAGGTACTTCAAATACAACAACTATATTCGAATTGGATCAAAATTACTGTTTTAACCTGGTGACAACTTACAAGTACATAATATTATGTACGTGAGTGTGTGTGTTTGTGTTGGTATGTGTGTGTGGTTTGTTTATCTTGGACATCTAATTAAGTTTGATATCGCCAACCCGCTTTGAGCAAGAGTGGCGATTAATGCTGTGTCTTCTTTCTGAGGCCTTTACCCCTGCAGTGTAATAGTACATTACTGCAGAATCCAGTAAGTTAGCCTTTCTGGCCAAGTATGAGTTGTATACGGTTATATACGAGGCCAGGATAGCTTTCTTACTGGTTGAGGCTTGTATAACGCTTTTCTCAAAAATAAAATAAAGTTTAACAACAAATTCGTTTAATTAATATTGAAGGTTACATTCATATTAGGGTAATTACTATATGTATTTGATATCAGGGATATATATTTGGAGCCTCCCTCCTATAACCATGTTATAATGGCTAAATTCTAATCTGTGTCTGGCTGGTACGAGTACTATGTTTTTTTTCTAAGCAGATCTGAAGGGGATGACCTACTGACTAGTGATGGGTGTTTTCGGTTTTATGCACAAACAGTTATGTAACCGATATACAGTTTTCATATCGATATCGAAAACGGTATTCATATATCGATATCATTTAGTACAGTTTTCATAAGTTAAAATGTTATTTAGATGAGCAAACTAACAACGAACGCGAAATAATACTTAGAATGAGAGGTAACGCATAATTATGGTTCCTATCGTTTGTGAAATTTGCGTTTTGTTCGTAGTTCGTACGTTTTCGCATTGTTACGGTTTTAAATTTTGACTTATTTGTTCTCGCACGCTAGTAAGGTTTTTATTAGATACAGTTTTTGTAATATCGGTTATTTTGATATAGATATCGATATGATATGATATCTAACACATATCCGATATAAGTTACCTTTTGATATATGAATATATCGGGGACCAATCCCTACTACTGTCCAGTAAGTAAATTACATACTTACTAGACAGTAGGTGATTCCAAATTTAAAATCTCGCTTCTTACTGGACAGTTGTGAATAAGTCTCCGGTAGAGTTCACTTTCTGGATACTTTTTAGAGATGTTATGACAAGATTACATACCATTTTAGAGAAAAAGTAACATACTGCTATAACAATAATATACTTACACTTATAAAAATTACAACCCGTCAAAAAAATCTAAGCAAATTATTAATATACAAGTTGTCCAGACATGTCAGCGTCGCCTACTTTCATTTTCAAAGCGTCTGGCATCAGTCGAAGTCATCGGGGGAATTTTAAATGAGACACACTTTTTGGACATTGTTGTTTATGTTATTTTTATCTGAATTCTTGGATATCAATGACCTTCAGAGAACCAGAGGTAGGATCAGTAGTCTACTTGCGTAAGTGAATTCGGCAAGGCAAAGTGCAAAGAGAATGAACAATTAACCAATCACATGCGGATGGCCGATGGGGCAGAAAGGTTCTGGAGTGGCGACCGCGAACCGGAAGACGTTACGTTGGAAGTCCTCCCACCAGGTGGACCGATGACCTGGTGAAGGTTGCGGGGATCTGCTGGTTGCGAGACGCACGCGACCGTTCAAAGTGGCGACGCTTGGGGGAGGCCTATATCCAGCAGTGGACGTCTTTCGGCTGATATGATGATGATGAAGATGACGCGAGAAGAAAGACGCGATGTAGATTTCCATCTATGTGATTGGTCGATTGTTGCCTTGCCGAATTCAATAACGCAATTAGACTGCTGGTTGAGACTTGTATTTGTTGTAGATCAGGAAAGCATGGAATAAAATGGAGAAGACCTATCAATATTTACTGAAATAACTCTGTCAAAGGTGATGATAAATTAATCCTGCCAGATTGCGTGCAATTCACTTCCTCTTCATGCCCTTGTCTCGATGTTACCTGGGTTTGGTGCAACACGTTTTCTTCTTCCATACCGTACTGACCACCGTCATGCTATCATTGACTCCCTTTTCTTTCATATCACTCTTAACACAGTGCATCCACCTTTTCTTTGGTATTCCCCTCCCTCTCCATCCATCCACATTTATATATAGTAGGTAGTCTCTCTCTTGGTCGGTCCTTCATGTCTGAGGATCGTGGTCAGCATCAGGGTTGCACCTGGAGCGGATGATCTGCCTCCACTGGTTTCTGTCCAGCGCGTCCCTTACGACCGTGTAGAATTTGGAGGCCGACGAGTCTTTCACTTGATCGGTCCATCTTGTTGGTGAACGACCGCGCGATCTTTTGCCTTCGGTGTTCCCAACCACAATTAGCTTTTCCAACTTCTCGTCGCCTCTGCGCATTGTGTGGCCGAAATACGTAAGAATGCGTTGTTAGCAAATAGTGGACAAGCGAGTTTTTATTCGGAGCTGGGTCTGGATCGATGCATTGGTGCGTTTCGCTGTCCAAGGTATTCTTAGCATTCGTCTCCAACACCAAATCTCGAATGCATCAATCCTTTGTCTCTCCTGGGTTAGGATTGTCCACGTCTCCACCCCATACAGGTAAATAGGGAATACCAAGGCCCGTGTCAATCTCATCTTGGTTTTGATACCAATTCCTCTCTTCTTCCATATGTTGTGCAGACGGGTCATAGCATCCTTTGCCATCCCGATTCGCCTCTTTATCTCGGGGACACAGCTACCGTCATTGCAGATTTGGGAACCCAGGTACACGTAGCGGTCGACGATATTTATGCCAGGGATGTTGCAGGTGACATTTGTTAGCTTTCCGGCTCGATGAAATGAAATGAAATGAAATAATTTATTTGCTAAATGTAGGTAAATTATTTCATTTCATTCACTATCATCACTTTGGTTTTCGCTCTGTTCACCGCGAGACCAATGTTGCCACTCTCTTATTCGAGTCTTCGGAACAGCTCTCTCATATCTTCCATATATGTTGCCAGGAGAATGGTGTCGAATAGTAGGTAGTAAAATAGCTCATGTTCAAGTCTCAATATCATTTTGGTGACATCACGGACAACTTGCCAGGAGGTGTTTTCTTGTCAGATTGCCATTGAGATGCGAGTGCAAACGTTCCTTCAAATTATGAGACTTGCAAAAATAATGGCAAAAAAAAATGGATTATTATTATCGTTTTATGATAATACAACAAATGCTCATCAAGTAGAAAGTAGTTCACAAAGATCAATCTTATATGGACAATCCTCTTATAAAACTCTGAACCCGTGATTTATCAGTTATATCGAGACGCGAAAGTACCAAATGATACGGAATGGAACTCGCTCAAAGGATAACCCTTCTTACAGATGTTGAAACATCATTCGATACACACCACAGTGTAAAGAATACCAGAAGGACAATGGACTTACAAGATGTGAAAATCCCTTATGTTTTTTTTTATGTTATTATTTACTACCTGTTGACACTAGTTTAAGGGTCAGCGGATTTATGTTCTATGTAAAAAAATATGTCAATAAGCTTTACGTTACGTTTTTCTCCTGGTGATGGGACGGGAAAACGAGGACGGACACTGCGAGATAGCGCAGTGTCCGTCTTCGTTTTCTCGTCCCATTCCAACTTGCGTTATAGGATCCGTATTTTATGATATAAAATTTTCAACAAAACTTTTCTTATGCAGTCCTTTGGCACCTTAATTGCATAGTTACTTATATCCCAATAATGTAGGTAGGGAGATTTTTATACAATTTTCTTGTAAGAGATTTAAAAAAAGCAACAAAGCAGTTTCGGAAATCATTGCACAACTTTTTGCTTCGAAATATTTAGCAGATTATTGCGATCGGTTCGCTGTGGTCGAATTTGAATACTGCTGGCCCAAACACCTAACTCTTGTTTACGGATCCTAAATAAGTAATTACCTGCCTCGTAGTGTAGTGGTTACAAGCGTTATTGCTGAGCACGAGGTCCTGTGTTATGTGTTATTGGCTTAGTAGCAGCCCAGACTCTGTATTTGTGCCCGGTAGATGGCAATACAGATGACAATATACATGGGATTTAAACATAACTGGAATGTGGATGTCATCATCATATCCACGAAAGACGCACACTGCTGGACATAGGCCTAGCCCAAGCGTCGCCACATTGACCGGTCCCGAGCGTCCCGTATCCAGTGGATCCCCCCGCAACCTTCACCAGGTCATCGATTCACCCGGTGGGAGGCCTTCCAATGCTGCGTCTGCCGGTACGCGGTCACCACTCTAGAACTTTTCAGCCCCAACGGCCATCCGTTCTGTGAGCAATGTGTGCCCTGTCCACTGCCGCTTATGTTTGGCAATTCTTCGGGCTAAGTCCCAACCTAACCAAGGTTACCTACCGACTTAGCCCGAAGCAAGGTTACCTCTTGCGGATGATATGTTAAAAATATTCAAATGCAAGAATAATCTCAACAACATTTTTTACTCTGTGGTCGACACGACAAATGCGGTGAAAGTATGAACCGCGCGACTGACCGAATTTCGACCTTCTCGTGTATGCTCACATCTCGCTAATTTGTTCATGTGATGTATCGGTGCATGTAGAAATAACGTGTATTTTGGTACATAATTAGGTACCGTTCATCCAATATTTGCTAGAATTTGACTCCGTTTCTTTGATGTTTGTTGACAAGGACAGAAGAGGCGGGTGAGGCATATGTTGCATGTCGTAGTTGTTTAATGTTATCTTTGGTACTCATACCAGATAAGCAAGTTTAAGTTTTTTACCCCATTATCATCAATATTTTAAACCCACGACCAAACACACACACTCACACATACACCCTCATACACACTCACACATACACCTACACACACCCACACATACACCCATTCCTTGCTTACATAAATTTTAACAAATGTTAAGTACTTATATTAAACTAAGTTTATGCTTACCAAAACTCCTACAATGTGCAGAAAATTTTAAATGTACTTTAAGAGGCAGGCGCCTGTGTCTGTAACACAGTTTATACTAGCACAGACACAGACGTTCACTCTGTCTCAAATAATGCATAGTTTTGTATAAAATATGTTGGTATTTTTATGTTTGATTGAGATGGAAAATTGTATTTGGCTTTATAGATAATAAACCTTATTTATTTTATTATTTATTTATTTTCAGCCTTTTAATGTTCCCACTGCTGGGACTCAGCCCTTCTCTCTGTGAGATGGAAAGGGCCTTAATCCACCACGCGGTCTCAGTGCGGCTTGGTGGACGCCACTCTATCTTCGAACTTTCTAGGACTTGCCGGTTTCCTCACGATGTTTTCCTTCACAGTTTTGAGAGCAGTGGTGATGAAATAATTTACACAAAGTAAAACACCTGCCTGGGTTCGAACCCACGGCCTCCAACACGTAAGTCAGGGCCGTCACTGGGCCACCACTGCTCTCTCTGTTTTTTACCTACTGTAGGGATATCCCAAAATCCTCCCAGGAGTACATAAAAAAAATAACTCAAACTAATATTTCATGATCTTTTTCATTTATATTCAGTGGGATAACTATTAGGTATTTCCAACAAAACACTGGCTAGAGAAGTTAGTAAATAAAAAAAGCTATCTTTAACATCACACGAATATCGACTGAATAAAAACATGAAAAATACACCAAAATATTTTCTTTTAGACCCAAAAATATTTTTCTACAATCATAAAACCAAATTCCTAGTACATAAACATTATTATTTATCTACAAAAAGGTTCGATAAATAATACATATTGGTGAGCGGGTGAATGATGAATTATTCACGAAATAATCACCATGAAAAGATCAAAGTGGACTCGCCGGTGCGTAGTATGGTGTTTGCTGTAGAATTTACTCGGTCACCGCGCTTTCACGGCAGTGTGTGAAGGGTTAAGTGCTTCAAGGGCGGGACGATGACACCCGGTGAGCAAAAGTGTTAATTATACTTCGTATCTTGCCCGAAGATGATACCGTTTACGAGCAGCAGCAGCGAAGATGGTGTTGTGCTATACATATTTTTAATACTTAAAATACATATAAAATATTTTTAGAGCTTTATTTTAAGAGATGACCTTTTTACTCTCACCATAGGCAATTTTGTGTTGTCTAGAACGGAACGAAATTAGACCACAGTTTACAAAAAATATAAAAAAGGGTCAAAAAGATGGTGAGAGAACAGAGGAGATCGTCCCCCTTCTCAGATGACCCAACGACACGGGAATTCTCGCAAACCCGGTCGGTAAACCTTAACAGCGATGTGGAGGCTCAAAGTTCTAAATTGTTAAGTCTCCTGGGCAGTAGTCTCCACACTGTGGGTGCCTGAGGATGGCTTGTGTCACTGAGGCCGGCCCAGGAAGAGGTGGTGAGACGACCTAGATGCTTACAGCCAGGGCTATTTTGTGGTGGAACTGGAAAAGGGTACCTAGAAGAATTTGAGGGAGGTCTTTGCCCGGTAGTGGCAAAGTATTGGCTATTACGATTTATTGTTCTTTTTTCCTCTACACAATCTTTGTATGGGACTCTCGTTTTAATTACACATTCAGTAGAGACACTACTACAGGAGCTCGTGGCTAAATAATAACAGCCGCACGGGTAGATCATCAAGGTTAAGCAACGCTTGACGAGGTCGGTCCGTGGATGGGTGACCATTTCAACATACCAAGTTTCCTCCGTGCCTCGGCAAGCACGTTAAGCCGTTGGTCCCGGCTGTTATTTGAAGATCTTTGACAGTCGTTACGGATAGTCAGAAGCATGAGATCTGACACCAGTCTTGCCAAAGGGTACCGTGTTACCCAGTTACTGGGTTGTGGAGGTCAGATAGGCAGTCGCTCCATGTAAAACACTGGTACTTAGCTGAATCCGGTAAGACTGGAAGCCGACCCCAATATAGTTGGGAAAAGGCTAGGCAGATGAGTAGAGACACTACTTACAAATGACAAAAAAGCAATATTAAGTGACTGCATAAGCTATAAAAATCTGATTCGCCCGAAAACGCAAACAAAGTATCATGAAAACAAAAATGCGTCACTCAAAGTGACATGCAGCGGGACATTGCGTAAATTCTGCAATACAATGATACAGGTTGCGCAAAAAATAACAATATCAATAACGAAACGTAAGGATTTCAAGAGCGTGTCAAACGCAACGCAGGACATTCTCGAAAATGCAGCGTCATATCCTGAATGTCGAGATGATAGTTGTACATGACAGCGTGTTGTGTGCGTGGACGCTGCGGTTTAAGTGCTAATGTGAAAGGAGCTTTATATATGAGGCTCGATTGGAAGAGAGAGTGGTATCCGTGCCTTGTTATATCGCGGCGTGCCGGTTTTAACAAATGTAAAACTGAAGCTTTAGAGATCAAACTAGGTAATTTTTTAGATCTTACAAATGGTAGTTTACACGGGCAATCCTCAAATGTTTAGTGAGAGCAATTGCAACCACTGAAATTGTTTTTTTTTTCTATTAACCTTTATATTCCCACTGCTGGGCAAAAGTTTCCCCTAAAGCCTTCCGATCTGCCCGATGTTTTGCCTTCTCTGGCCAGTCGCCCGTAAAACATTTTAATTTATTATAATTATAAAATATTTTTATAACTGATGAATTTACAGCGACTATAAAAGCATAGCCAAGCGCGCCAACACAAATTAAAGCCCCGTATCCACCCACTGCTAATTAGGCGCATTCGTTTCATCTCACTTTGTCACATTATTCGCGGAAAAATGCAGTTAAACAAAGGGGAAGTAAGTCAAAGAGAAGCATTATGCTTGCATCTCGATGAGCGAGGGCGACTCATAATAATTAGCATAACTATACTCACGGAGGCTTCTTTGTTTGAATATGGAACGATCAAAGTGAACGAACTAAACATTTTTTCTTTTTATTTGTGGCGTAATGTCTCGTCTGAGGTTTAAAAGAGGTTCGATTAAACAAGGAGGTTTTTACCTAACGGTACTCTCATTAAGATGTCCTTTTATGTTTCGTGATAGGTTGTCAAACAGGTTTTGTGAGAAACTAATGATTACAGCAGATTATGAACACCTTCAAAAATAAAGAGGTTTTCGCTGGCTTGTCAAATTTAAAAGTCACACGTAACTTTGGTTTTTGTTTACCATTTTTGATAAAAGTGCCCAATAATTTTAATCTTCACCAAATTTCTATATTATGTGTCACATTGCTAAATAACATACCTTGTTTTTTACTGGAGTGGTATTGCAGATGTATATAAGCGACAATGACCACTTAGGGTCAGAGCACACTGAGCCAGAGTATATGGTAGATGTCGCAGCCGATTGGTTAAATTAGCCAGCTTATTGGACGCCTAGGTCGTTCATTAAACGCCGGTATCCAATTAAATGGCTGAAGGACAACTAGCCAAGTCATTGAGCGCAACTTTTAACTAGATGTCTGAATGTCGTGTAGTCATTTAGTTAAATTGGATATTGATAAATTTGTAAAGATTGGTTAGGATGACTTTAGACCCAAATATTTTGCGAAAAATTGTAGAAGACGTAGTATTATTTGTCACGACTATATTTTCATACTGTTTTGACAATATCACGCTTTAATTTGACTTAAAATTGCACACAGGAATGAAAAATAACATTTACGGATTACGCTGTTATCGCAATATTTGTTTTGGTGACTACTAGTGCTGCAGTGGAAAAAAGCTGAACTAAATTTGAATTATGGCTAAGTCCTTGGCCAGTCATGTTTAAAGGGCTGTCTTTCAATACGCCAAGTTGAACGTTCAATTATTCTATTTCAATTAACTATCAGCCTAGGCATCCAATTAGATGCCACCGTTTAATGATCGACCTAGGCTTCCAATTAGCCGGCTAATTTTACTAGATGGCTGCAACAGATATACAGTGTGCATTACGTTGTGCAGATAGGGGTCAATATGCTGTGTGTATTATGCGATATGATTTAATAATGACCTTACCTGAAACCTTAAGGTGATAATCAATTATTTTCCCTGACTGCATAGAGTCTATTGAGACTATTTTCGTTCAAAGTTAAAGAATTTGGATGCTGGTCGGTTAGTGTGTTTCAAGACAATATCTCCTTTGAATTCTTTCATCATTAATTCCACACGCCTCCCACTTTCTCATTTGTTTTAACAATATAATGAACCGTACAAATGCGTTTCAGTTTTCAGGAACACTGTTTTGTAAACACTTTGTTTTCAGTTCAGAGACCGAAACACCTGAGATTCTTCAGGTCGTCGTCTTGTTATTATTAACATTTTTTGCAAGACTTTAAAATATCTCGCAGAAAGAATTTGTTCAAAAATTTAGTAAAGTTTTTCTTCTTTCTGAAGAATTTTCTTGAGTCTATTAAATGAAGACTAGACTTAGTACAGTACTGGACCTCCAACAGCAGATTTAATATGGTCGGTCCACCTCATCGGTCCACGTACAGAAATATGGGGACCCACACGTTGGCAAATATGAATCATTGTAGCAACCAACTCTCAAGGTACCCATGGTCTTTAAGGTTGCCCTAGTCGACGACACGAACTATTTTTTGCGAGGGGTTAAACTGCGGTTCGCGTACGAATAAGCACTTTTGCAAGTTTGTAGCGAAATGGATGATGATTTAGAAAGAAAACGAGCGCGCGAGATTTTATAAACAGCCCTTTGGGAGTCTAGATATCATGAAAAAATGACTAAATCTATCTGTTCAAAATAAAATTACTTGCATTGTTGAACTACTAATCTATCCCTGTATGGTGGCTGTTTTGCAATTTCCCTTCTTCTTATGGTATTTATTTCCTCCCAAAAATGTGTTAAAATTAGTGTTGAAATATGGAACATTCCGCGCTCATATTTTTTTTTTTTTCTTTTTTGTTTCCATACAGGGCTAGATAATGATGAGACAAATTGATATCATTTTTTATTTTGAACGTACATCGTCAAACAGTGGACTAATCACAAGACTACGTTTGTATCGAAGAATAATCGACTAGTGTAACCTTAATAGACATTTACGGTCTAATATCTTTATGATTTCTTAGAAAGACAAATTACTGAAAAAAAGTTGGTAACTAAAAATATAATGAAGTGTGTCATAAGAAAAGAACATCGTCATCCGATCACCGTTTTTATGACAAACAAATGCAACAATGCGTTGCAAAATGAGTATAATAATGTGAGTAAATGCATCAGGAATTAGGCCAGGCTGGCTATTGACACCAAGGTCAGCGAACCAAGGGCCTATGCACTGAAGACTGAAATGACATATCGCTTCTTTGAAACTCTTCATATTTTTAGCAGTTATTGTTTTTCTTGTCATTTGAATATGTTTTTGGCACGCTGCTTTATGAGTCGTTATACTTTTCCTTCATTTTTAAGAGAATTTTGAACCTATTGAGGGCTTATGACATCCTGCATTTTTGACAATATGATGATTTGCTTTGCGTAGTGCATGCGTCATTGGATACGATTCGATATTAAATTTGTGTGTGGCCTATCTATACTCGTACTAATATTATAAAGAGGAAAGATTTTTTTGTTTGTTTGTACCGAATAGGCTCCGAAACTACAGGACCGATTTAAAAAATTCTTTCACCCTTATTTTAACCCGAAAACGGGTCCAGTGGGGTGGCTCACGGGAGCGATGCCGCGGGCAACAGCTAGTATTCTATAATGTGCATATTTGAGAGCAAACTTAAAGCATATACAGAAAATCAAGGTTGAGTGGGAAAAAATGTCCAAGGCATTAGGTCCGCCTTTGTACGTTTGTGTGTATGAAGTATTAAATAAATAAAATCTTCCGACCAAATAAAACCGTTTACCTACTCCAAACGAAATACTAGATAAAACAGTACAAAAGAAAAAAAACGAGAAAAATAATAGTCGTTTAACAACAATTTCTCAAAGCAATAAACAGCTCATAAATTCAATTAGTTAATGCAAAAATTGATTTACAGCCCCAACGCGGTGGCGGTGGGTTGGTCGAAATAAAATCATATAACGTCGACCGAAATCGGCAGAGTGCCAGAAATCTCTACTGTGAAAAAAAACGTGACCATTTCGAATTATTAATGGTGGAAAATAATAAGCTCGCTCCATATATCAGGGGTAGCGGCACGCTGCATTTGATTTTTCATATGTTTTGGCTTAAAACCTGAACGCTATTGCCAAAAGTTTGCAAAAGATTTACTGGAGGATCGTGGATATTGAATTATTGCTTTATTATGGCATTTTTGGTTTGTGCAGGATTTTATTTATTTGTTGCTCCGCTTTTTTTTTCAGCCGCCAACAGCAAGCTCTTCGGATTTTTGCGATAAATACTTTTAAAACTGAACACAAATATTTTGTTAATTAAATCTCTTATTAAACGAAGCTTAATGGATGAATATTATTATATCAAAAGTTTTAAGGTACCTATGTAAATATAAGTTTTAAGCTGCAGTATTTTGTACTCAGCATAAGAACTAACTGAAATAGTGGACGGGTTTCAAAATATAATTTGTGTCAAGCTAGTTAAACTATCACTCACAAATTACTATAGATAATAACAAACTATTAAATAATTTATACGACGAAACAAAAGATATAATTTTGACTTACAATTAACAACCTTATCATTAAACCAATCTAAACTAACACCCAAATTCTGAATTATGAATTTGAAGTTACTACTTTACTTGAAAACCAGTCAAACTTTGGCATTAGTGAGACGACGACGACGACATTCTTAACTCCAGATTCAGAAACCGGCTCTAAGTCACAAATGATGACAGTGAGTGAGATGACAGTGTTTTTAGACGAATCAATCAAACAAAGCACCAGGGTCGTAGCCATTAGAGGCGTAGCACAAAATCCGCACTGTGGTCAAAACCACAAAAAGTGGCAGACAAAACTCGAATGCAGGAACCACAACTCTCGCGGGCAAATCAATCAGTATTGCGCACCTAGTGCCCGATGTATACACCGATGTTTTTTTTACACGAGGCCATACCTTCCTCACTGTGTTTTTCGTAATTGAATAAAACAGCATTCTATTGTGAAGTACCACTGTTTAATGAGCCGACTACTTCCAAATTCGGTAGCTTTTGAGATAGTAATACCAGCCTGTCACTGTCCCACTGCATGGCAAAGACTTCTTCTCATACAGAGAAGGCACGAACATTTATCACCACGCTTGCCTAATGCGGGTTGGCGATTTCGACCTTATATCAACTATAAGGCCAGGTTTCCTTCTTCATTGGCAGTGATGTTCAAGATAAACTTAGACAATATATATATTTGAAATCGTCACTTGCCTGGATTATTTTAATTACATGTCATCGGTTTTGCCTTGTTGGCCTAATGGTCGCAAATGCTACTGTTGAGCATGATAGTCCCGGATTCGTTTTCCGGATTGGGTAGTGTTATTGAATTTTTCAACTGGAATGATTGCCAAAAATAAAGTTATATTTTAGTTTGCAGTTTTCTTATTTGGAAATCGGTAGTTTTTTTTTTTAAAGTTTTTTTATTTTTCACTTTTTAGTTGTATCTAGGTAATAGGCAAGTTGTTTATTAAGGTACCTATAATGCCAGAATAGATAACCCGAATCATGATATTCGGGTTATCTATTCTATCATACCGTGCAAACTAAAATTAAACTGAACATAACCGGCGAAACGAGAGTGTACCAAGGTGAACTGTACACATCTGCGTTCCCCTTTAGAGCGTACTGGCATGATGTTATGTTATAAAATGGTATAAACGATAAACAGTCATGCGTTTGCAGCAATCCCGAGAGATTTGCAGTTATTTATTCAAGAGTTCTGTTGTATATCTCTGAAGTTCTTCATCAGATCTTCACCGAATTAAAATGGCACCAATTTGGGAACATTTTCTTTCAAACAAAAAAAAAAAAAAACAGAATTGGTCCACAATTGACGGAGATATTAGCGAACATACATTAAAAAAAAAAACATACTTGAAGTCGAACTGGTAAATCGGTTAAAATTAAGAATAGAACTCAAATACAGCTGGCAAATGCCAGGTGTACAGGTGCAACTCTGCCTAGCCTTCGAAAAGCAGCGTGATTTATTCATGATATTATCTGAACTGTCATACAGTCCTAACAATATCTATTTTTTTTTGAAAATGTTCCGCTTTTGAAACTAGTATCACGTTTGTTTAGAATAGTTTAAACTGTAGAACATTATTTGTAAAGGTTATTCAGGTTGTGTGCTGCAATTCAAATTTTAATATTATGTTTCAAATTGTTGGCTCTGTGTATCAAACTGTTTTTGATAGTTTAACTCGAGTGTAGTGGGTTTTAAATGCGCTCGGGCTGGTGTACCAAACTTTGATGTATAATTTGGCAGGTACGATTTCACGTTGGGTGATGAATATTATGAAATTGAAATTAGAATTATTTATAATAATAATGTAAAATAATAAATTTATAATAATAATAATGGCAAAGAGTGTCCGTGGAGTTCTTTGCACGTTGTTCTCCATAAAGACCTACTGACGCTTGTGAATGTGCAACTAGCTGCATTTTTGTTTTTTTTTGTTGACTATTCTAAAGTATCTTAATGGTTTAATTGAAATAAAAACATTATGAATTTTGAATTTGAATATAACTGGCAACCCTGAAATGACAATACCTATGTCTGATTTTCTCCTTCACAGTTTATTTAATTTTCAAATTCTTCAATTTTGGACAAATAAAAAAAAAAAGGGAGAAACCAGTAAAAATACCTATTTATAATATCCATTACGATGAATCGACAATAAATACAATCAAAGAAAATTACAAGAAACCAGTTGACGTCGTCACTGACAGACGTCAACCAAAAAAATACGGACAAGTGTACCTCGGATCACCAGTGTCGTCGGCGGTTGCAGCCGCGTCGAACTCGAACGACGAGGGTCAAACCTTAGATTAGCTTGAAAACCTGTCAAATTTTACATTAAAGTAGGGTTTTATTCGTTCCTACATCCAAATTCTCAATTCAGGAACCAACCCATTTAGACTACCTTAATATAAATAAAATAATAGATCGTTATTGGATATAGAGCGGCAAAAGTTGTAAGTACCAACGTATATAGCTTAACACGTAAAATATATCAGTTGACAAAAACTATATTTAAATAAACATTTTGTAAGTAATTTTGTCTTTGAAACGTCTTCAAAATGCCTGATGCTATCGTAAACACCATTTTGATGACTTATTCATGCTGAAGACGGATAAAAACAAAATGATTATTGAAATTAAAATCTAAGAGATCTTTATAATAGATCGTTATTGGATATAGAGCGGCAAAAGTTGTAAGTACCAACGTATATAGCTTAACACGTAAAATATATCAGTTGACAAAAACTATATTTAAATAAACATTTTGTAAGTAATTTTGTCTTTGAAACGTCTTCAAAATGCCTGATGATATCGTAAACACCATTTTGATGACTTATTCATGCTGAAGACGGATAAAAACAAAATGATTATTGAAATTAAAATCTAAGAGATCTTTATCAGGACATGCAATGTCGTAAAGAGATTACAACTTTATACTTTTGAAGTTTTTGGATGAAATGCATTTTAGAGATTATAATTAACATGACTTCTAAATAAAATTTGGTACAATTAACAGGGTCTTCAGAAATTTTTCAAAGACAAAGACAAAGATATTTTATTTCAAGTAGAAGTCTTTTGAACGTTAGGTAGGTACATTAAAATTTACAAGTTATAAAAGTTGATTCTACCGTGCATTCGGAAAGTAGCTTGTTATGGAGAAGAATGCACAAGAAACTCCATGCTTACTCTTTAAAAAAAAAAAAGTTTTTTTACAATATTTAGTTACATAAGTACATTCATTAATAAATTCATATATGTGAGGACAATGCACCCAGAATAGCACTACACACTATACTACGTACACGCATAAAGTAATAAAAGTACTCACACATGCACTGTGCAGTTATATAATAGAAGCTAGAAAAAAAAGCATTAACATCCGAAGCAGTTAAGTTATGACCAATCCCAACTGACGGCGTCCGTTCACGAACATGACGCATGAATTGGCACCACCCAGCTCAACCATCATGAAGTCAGTCTTCAGCAGTTCCAACAACACTTCAAAACAATAATGTTCTGCATATCAATTAAAAATATCAGTCATGTCCTGCATATGCGTGGTGATTGGACCAAGATAAAAGAGTACCCATGCCCAGCAGTGGACAAAGTAGGAATGTGGTGTGGTGCATTTAAAAGCCCGAACAAGTAGAAAACATTTTACATATCTTTAGCGTCTGTCATAATTATAATTCTGCGTAGGTTAACAATTTTCAGACATTCGATTCATGTAAAGTTCTGGAACTCAGCTGTATTCGATTAGACTGGTAGCTGACTCGAACATAGTTGGAAAAAGGCTGGGCAGATGATAATCCTGGCTGTTTAGGGAGTCTACTCGCTATCTCCATCAACGAAGTAACATTACGTGAAGAAAAAAACAAAGGTTAAGTAAAATTTTATGGAAAAAACACATCGGGAGTAGGTTCAACTGTCAAATTGTGTTGTCATTCATTTTTAGTTCGGGCCCGAATGAATCATCCGTCCGTAGGTGATACGGAGTAACGAAGGCCGAAACTACGGACTTCGTGCTTAGGGCAAAGACGGGCTGTCCCCACCTTGACATCGAAGAAAGGGATAATATTTATTGCGGGATCCAAAAGAGTCGAAAAGTTTCTGTGGGACTCGAGTTACATTGTCTCAGCACTTATGTGGGGTCGCCACTTTTGATTCTGGATAATCTAAAAGTAAAACGGGCCAAGTGCGAGTCTGGCTCGCGCACAGAGGGTTCCGCATAAACAGCTACATTTACCAAAATAAATAGGTAACATTACATACATTTGTTACGCGCATCACTACTAAGTAAAGCGATGACACAAGGGCACGAGGCACAACGCACGCGCATCATCGACCCAGTTGCTACGAGCGGAAACTGCTGACACAGAACACGAGGCCCAAAGACAACGTCTACGTGACCGAGGCCGCGCACTTTTGTATCTACCATCGATCGGGTCAACTTGATTTGCCAATAATTGTAATTTTCTTTATTAAAATAAATTATTTCAATAAATTCGGTTTTTTTTAGTCCTCCGGCAGTAGCCTACGTAATTGGCGCAGTCGGTAGGATTCCTGGGTCGTACCTGCGATTACCGGTATATCGCACCGTGTTCGCTACGATAGACTTTCAACGTCGCACCGGGAGATCCTGAACAACGAGACTACGCTGCAGTTCCAGACATCGATACCGCTCAACGAAGACCAGAATGTACATGTAAGTCCGCTGAATTTTCTTAGTGGTTGCTTGCTTCCTTTTGTGTGTAGGTTCCATATACCTTGTCCAACATTTTTTATCCACGTAGATATAGTACACGTAGGTTAGCTAATAGTAGGAATAGAAGTGTAGATTCTAGACGCAATATTAATCCTGAAATTGAACCCGAGATGGCCGATTTAGATAATATATTTAAAGCCCTCCGCTTGGTTCCCGATTTTGATGGGAATCCGAACGTACTTACCAGGTTCATCAAATTGTGTGACCACAAATGTTTTTTTTTTTTGTCGTCAAATAGTTCCATTTTCGATCTACTTCGATTTTCGATCACTCAGGATAATCAGGATACGACGCTATTTTTATGTAACGATAAAGTGAAAACCCCCCAAATATCAGTTTAGTCTACGAAATTAAAAATCAGAGTTTAGTCGTGTTTGGGCTTATTGGAGGTACCTAGCAAAACTAAAAAGAGATACATAAAACAGTTTTTGGTAGTTGGTTTGATTTTTTGTTAAAAAGTTTTTATCTAGATTGTTACAGAATGAAAATTTTGTAATCATCAATTGTATTTATTTGTTAAGTGATAAAGATAAAATAATTAACTAATTTAGATTTATTTAAAATCCAGTTTCGGCCGGATAGGTGCTTGTTATTCGATATCCGGCCGATTAGTAATTAGGGCGCCGGATAAGTCGAATACCGGATAGTTACCGGATATCCGTTTCATCTCTAATCTTAATAGTGTAGTTTTCTATGATGGGTATAATATTTTTTGGTAATTGTACAAATATTACCAGAGAATACCTCTTCAAAAAAAACTGGAGATAAAATCCTCCTCATAATATTCGTTTAGATAGATGTTCGGTATTGTCGCTCTTGATAAACTGTATTCTGCTTGATTCATTTCGGCATTCATTTTTATTCATGCTATATTTTTTTAATTTGTTTACTGACGTTTTTATGTAATGTAATTCCGTAAAATACTACGATGTAAAATCCACAACGTGGGGGCAGACGCCCAAATTTAGATAACTCTGGACAATCCGGTGGTAACCGCCGTGGTCGCAGAGATGCTGAGAGGGGATATCAACACATGGTTGATAGGAACCAGGTGGCTCAATGGTCGTACGAACCACCACCTTACGAACAGCAGTACGAACAACAACCGAACCGGAACAGAAACACCAAACGGTCGGAAGGCTTCAGAAAGAACGTTGGGCAAAAGAAAGCCATTAGAGAAGTTGCGATGATTAATTCCGCTCTTCCCCGCTCAACAATCGAGACTCCTCCGATTGACGAGCCCATGAATGACGAGCCCATGTATGACATGGGTCCACATTCGTCTCTAACTCCTATGCGGGACGTACATTGTCAAAATTTTGAATTCTCTGGTTTTGTAACTTTTATTGAAGAAACATGAAAAACTTAGGGCTATTGACCCGAGACTTTTGGACCGTCTACCATTCTCGCTATTCCAGCATGTAATGTGTAATCTCTTAAATCTAACCATTGCTGAAGTTGCCAGGCAGAATGGCCAAAATATTTTAAATTTCAGAACCGATATTCGTGAGATCCTCCCAGACTACCAGTGTTTACCTAAGACTGTAGCAGATTATATTGCACACGTCACCAATTCGCTCACTGGAACTGGAATAGAATTAAAATTAAACTTACCAAATATAGCAATTCCTGAGGGTGGAGAACTCTCCGGAACATTCGGAGCATGTACCGCACAATCTCACAACGTGTATGAAGCGTACATTAGCCCATATGTGACAGCTGCGCGTGTAACAGCGAGCATGAATAACAATGCTGAATATAACCCTTTACCTGTAGTGTATTCGCCAGCTAATTTGATACCAACTCGTAATCTTCTAGGTTATGGCCACATAGATAGTCAGAATCCTGGCATGCGCCAGAGATTAGAAGGCATTATCTTCCCAGCCAATGATACTATTGAAGGCAAATTGTGTGACCAGTTAGTAGTTGAATTCGTCCGAGAGGGGCAACCTTTAAATAACTTAGCGCTCCTGAACGGCATATTGAACAAAGTTACGGGGCCCGCCGCCCTTCTGATTAACGCCAACGGTATACCAAATGATTGGGCAGGCATACGTAGTGCTCTTGTAAATAATTTTGCTGACCAGCGAGACGAGACCGCTCTCTACAACGATTTGGCTTTACTTACACAGGGTTCCAGCACGCCACAGGAATTCTATGAGCGTTGCCAGGGACATTTCAGCACCGTCATGACATATGTTTCATTGCACGATACCCTAGATTCAACTATTGCAGCAAAACGTGATTTATATCGCAAACTAACTTTGCAAGCCTACCTCCGTCGTTTGAAAGATCCCTTAGGGTCGCGTATAAGATGTATGAGACCAGAAACCATTGAGAAGGCTCTAGAGTTCGTGCATGAGGAGACTAACACTATGTATTTGCAGAGTAGAAATGATAACTTGTCGGATAAAAAATCTTCAACGTGAATGCTACTTAATCAACAGAACGAAATTAATCATAGAATGCCAGCCCATCCAAGTAACAATATGCTTGTTCCGATAGGCCTAACCATTTTAACATGCTGAGTCCGTTTAGACCGCAAGGACCGCAATTTATGCCTAGGCCTTGGCCATCTCAGCACCAATCTGGCATTAACTAAGCCAATTTAATCCAAATAACATGCCACAACGCGGCCCGACTCGCACACAACAGATATTCAGCACACCACCGCCTAATAATAATGAAGGTGGTCCTGGATTTAGAATGCCCCCAAGAAACCAGTACCCGTCGAATAACGGTCCCAAGCCGATGAGCGGCGTGAGCCACTTTGTGCCCAGGCCCCTGCCTGCTACCAACAGCTGGAATTGGGCACTACAGGGCAATCCACCACCTTCCAACTATCTTAAAACTCGCGATGTTAATGTGAACGAATGTTCCAATTATGGGGAAGTCCATTATTACCCCGACCCATCCGACTACCTTTACATTGACCACTACAACCAGGACTACCTGTATTTCGACGAATGTACATATGACCAGTACATACCAGAACAGACCGATGGAATCAACGACAAGGACAAGCCAGGTACTGCTGACCAACAGCAACCCTCAACATGTCAGGATTTTCAGAAAGTTCCGAAGTCAAACAGCTTAGGATAGAACTGAACTTGCAAACCCAAAGGCAACTACCGTTTGTTCGTATCCATAACCCTCCACTTAACTTTCTGATAGATACCGGTGCTAACCAATCATTCATTAGTCCAGAAGCAGTCCAGAGTTACTTCCCGTAAATACCTCTTAACTATGACCCATTCGAGGTCACTAAAGTTCATGCCACAAGCAGGAGTGACTATTAATTTACCCTGCTTTCCCGAATTCGGTGATACGGAATCAATTAAACTATTTGTATACAGATTCCACAATCGTTTTGATGGTTTGATAGGAATGGATCTGCTCAACAAATGGGAAGCTAAGTTAGACTTGAAAGATCTTACATTTATAACTAAGTTCAGTTAACAGCAGGAAGTTCTAAATTGCTACGGTTACCCATTAATGCACTGGATGGTGAGGTTCTTGTAGAGGATCAGATAATTTGCAACTGTATTATATCTGAATGCCTGACCACCGTTTCTAATAACCGCGGTATAATCGAAGTGACCAACCCAACCCACAATGATATAATATTTTCGTTGGACCATGCCACTCAGGCAACTGTAATCAATGTTGAATGCACCGAGCAATTATCACCTCGCGCTAAAGATGTCACATGTCGGTTACGCACCGATCACTTAAACAAGGAGGAAAAAGCAAATTTATTAGCACTGTGCTCAAAGTACACCGACGTCTTTTACATTGAGGGCGAGGCATTAACGTTCACCAACAAAGTAAAGCACAGTATTAAGACCACGGATGAAGTTCCAATTTATACCAAAAGTTACAGATATCCGTTTATACACCGTCAAGAAGTTAATGACCAAATAGCGAAAATGTTAGATCAAGGAATCATTAGGCCGTCTGAATCCGCATGGAGCTCACCAATTTGGGTCGTCCCAAAGAAAAATGACGCCTCTGGAAAACAGAAATGGCGTATAGTTATTGACTTTCGGAAACTAAACGAAAAAACGATCGATGACAAATACCCTATCCCGAATATTACAGACGTCCTGGACAAACTAGGCAAGTGTCAATATTTCACTACTCATGACCTAGCATCAGGTTTCCACCAAGTGGAATTGAACCCCAGTGACATTCCCAAGACCGCTTTTACTGTTGAACATGGGCACTTCGAATTCTTGAGAATGCCCATGGGACTTAAAAATTCCCCTTCCACGTTCCAACGAGTGATGGATAACGTACTCAAGGGACTCCAAAATGTTATATGTCTTGTCTATCTCGACGATATAATCGTGTTAAGCACTTCTCTTCAGGAACACATGAACCACCTAGAGAAAGTGTTCCAGAGGTTAAGAGAAACTTACTTTAAAATCCAGCTAGATAAATCAGAGTTCTTAAAACTCGAAACCGCATACCTAGGTCATGTCATCAGTACAGAAGGGATAAAGCCTAACCCAGACAAAATCACAGCTATTCAAAAGTACCCCATTCCTAAAACACCTAAAGAAATTAAACAATTCTTCGGACTCCTCGGTTATTACCGAAAATTCATTCCGGACTTTTCTCGTATTACGAAACCTCTGACCCAATGTCTAAAGAAAGGTAAAAGGGTAACCTTAGACGCAGACTATATTAACTGCTTCGAGAAATGTAAGACTACTGACCAACGACCCTATCCTTAAGTACCCAGACTTTGACAAAGAATTCATATTAACCACAGACGCCTCCAATTTTGCAATTGGCGCGATACTCTCACAAGGTTCTATTGGCTCGGATAAACCTGTAGCATATGCATCGCGGACACTTAATGAAAGTAAGATAAATGACAGTACGATAGAAGAGGAATTACTAGCTATCGTATGGGCCACAAAATACTTTCGGCCTTACCTCTTCTTACGCAAGTTCAAAATAGTAACGGACCACAAACCATTACAGTGGGTCATGAGCCTTAAGGAACCAAATTCACGATTAACCAGGTGGCGGTTAAAGCTAAGCGAATACGATTTCACCGTCATATATAAAAAGGGCAAACACAACACCAATGCCGACGCTCTTTCTCGCGTAGAGATATATAATGAGGAAGTTAGTTCGATGATTGCAAACGCGACTGACGGACCGCCATCCCTAGATAACTCCAATACCCTGACAGCACACACCGCTGAGGAAAATCCCATACTTGAAATACCCATCACCGACGAACCACTTAACAAATTTCACCGACAATTATGCTTAACCGTTGTAGGCGACTTTAAAAAACGAACCATGGCAACCAAGACATTTGACACCCACACTCGAACCTCCATCCAGCTATCTGAATCCAATCTCGAAGAGGATCTAATTAACACCATCAAGGAGTATGTCAATCCTAAGATCAAAACTGCCCTGTTAATTAATCCATCCCTTGCAATGTACAACATAATCATCAAATATTCATCAGTAATCCCTTCGCTAGTAGATCCAAACTCGCACCCAGATACAGCCAAGATACCGTCCTAGCTAATTTACCTATCCACATTTATACTTCTAAGAAAAAGGGACCTATAGCTAAATCTAGACTAAAGCGCGTCCCTAAAACAGCGAAATTGTTGCAGGATACCCCTATAATAAAGACCAACTACGAGAATTAGAAATTAGAGAATATTATGACATCATTAAACCATTAGCTTATTATCGTGGAAGTCAAATAGTTTTTTGCATTCAAATTCCCCATAACGTCTCCACTAAAATTCCTCTTGTATAAGTTAGTCATTGTACCAAATAGATTTAAGCAAGCCATCATCCCGTCCTATCCATTCATAGCAATCACTGGGAATATTCATGCGTACATAGAGGCAGAATTCCCGAAGGTAGCTTCAGAGTATCTGCGAAGAAAAACTTAACCACCAAATGAGAACCCATCCAGACTGCATCTGCGATATCATTGGAAGTCAAACACCACACAAATCATGCAACACGATTACTGTCAGCCTGACGAAGGCCGCAATGGAAAAGTTAGATGACCGCCGCTACGCTCTCGTGTTACCAACACAAGTCCAGTTAATCTGCGAACAGGAAGAATCCATAACCCTAACCGGAAGCTTCCTAGCCACTATTCCACATACCTGCAAGCTACGAACAGACGACCATCGTCAACATCAACGACCACGTTAGTGGACAACCTATGAAGATAAGCAGCGTGCCAGATGACATCGAAGGATCAACCATGCCACCCCTTCAAATCAGTGCTATTAACTTGAAGAAGCTGCACGATATTCAAGATAGAATAGACTCACAGAAGCCAATCCACATTGAACCAACCTCGACCTACGACAATCCCATTTTATGGTACACTACTGGCCTTACTTGTCTTGGGAGCAATACTATCATACCGAGTCCACATCCGCCGGAAGAAGCAGATGACAACCCCAGATGAAGCCATGTACGCCGAGCCTGAAACATCTGAAACCCGCCGGAACCAGCCGGGACCTCCAGATCAATCTAAACTCTCGACGATATTTCATCTCAAAATCTGAAATAGTCGTCGATCTGAGGGGGGAGGTGTTACGCGCATCACTACTAAGTAAAACGCTGACACAAGGGCACGATGCACAACGCACGCGCATCATCGACCCAGTTGCTAAACGCGGGAACTGCTGACACAGAACACGAGGCCCGAAGACACCGTCTACGTGACCGAGGCCGCGCACTTTTGTATCTACCATCGATCGGGTCAACTTGATTTGCCAATAATTGTAATTTTCTTTATTAAAATAAATTAGTTTAAATAAATTCGGTTATTTTTGAGTCCTCCGGCAGTAGCCTACGTAATTCATTCATAAACAATGAAAGCATCGAACATTTCTCTAACGAAGGGACAATAGTACATTGTGATACAAGGGTGGAAAGTAGGTTATTGCAAACGAGCTGTCATTAACAAGCCCGAGCCGAAGGCGAGAGTTTTTAATGACACGAGTTTGCAATAACCTACACACCCGTGTATCACACGACGTTTTTCAATACAGTTGTGAGAAACAGTAAAAACAAATCAAAGAAGTAGATTTGTTTATTCACAAAAAATAAAATTTTCAATATGGCGCCTTTTTGCAACTGGACATATTTTTTTACAAAGAAAACAGCCTATACAGCCTATTCGATTTTTGACAAACGTTGATGTGAAAAAAATTAACTTAAAACTGGTAATTAAACAACTTTAAAAAAAAATGAGAATTCAATGCTAAAACGTACGGAATCATTAATTTTTCCTCATATAAAATCGTATTCCATTTTAATCTATGTATGAAAACTCCTTGCTACTAAACTTTTTTAAATTGACTTATGGCGCGTTTTCGCAACTGGACGTTTTTTTACAACGTTAACAGCCTATACAGCTTATTCGATTTTTGACAAATTTTGATGTGAAAATAATTAAATTAAAACTGGTAATTAAACATATTAAACAACCATTTATAAGACTTTTGAGAATTCAATGCTAAAACGTACGGAATCATTCATTTTTCCTCGTAGAAAATCTATCCCATTTTATTCTATGTTTGAAAACTCTTTGCTACTAAACTTTTTTAAATTGACTTATAAATTTAAAACTAAACTGCAAACATAATGATCGAGCTCGTAAACAAAAGTCACGACCGCGTAACAGAAAGATGCCTATGCGTAAGATTTAACTTTCGAATCATAATTATAGCCTCTGAAAGTACGCCATGTTTAAAAACTGTATTGAAAAATTAATTTTGCCGTTCGAAAACTGTTGTATATTGTGTGTATTTTTACTTTGTCGGCGGGGTTAATATGTGCCAAATCATAGCTTTTTTTTACTAAGAGTCTCTGAGTTAAGCTGCAGAAAGACGGACAGTTGGACTTGGCAAAACCATAAGGGTTCCTTGTTGACTACGGAACCCTAAAAAAGAAGAATACATTAGATAATGTTTTTCATACTATTTTCTTCTTTAAGTAAATTTTCAATAAACTTTCCAAGTTTTCCTTTTACAATACTAGTGAAACACCAACACGTATGTTTACCAGCTCTCGGGCGCACAACAAACGCTGACTGAAAGCGCTGCATCAGCGGAAAGCGCAGCGCTCTATATCGATTGCAGCGGCTTCATTCCTAAAACGCTGTGTCGGGTGTACGCGGATGTCAACAATGATTTACGAGTATTAAGTAAACAGATGTTTTGAATTTTGGTCTGATTTTGCAAGTTTAAAGTTGGGGAAAATCATTTAAATTATGGAATTGATTTTAGGAACGTAGAAATAATTAAATCTATCTAGCCCTACTATTTTATTGTCTTCGGATTCCAGGCTAACCGGAGGCAGCTGAGTACCAGTTTTTAACATGGAACGATTGCCTATCTCACATCCTTCACAACCCAGTAATTGGGTAATAAGATACCTTTTGACAAGACTACTGTTAGATTTCCTAGCTTCTGACTATCCGTAAAGTCTAACAAAAATCTACATGACAGTCGAGACCAACAGCTTAAGGTGCTTTCTGAGGCATTTAGGCATCTCGTTATGTATGTCATGGACCAACTGATTAATCAGTGCAGTATGTATATTTGCCGGGCATTATGAATCAATTCAAGTTAAATCGGGCAATGTAATGAATACTGATTTAATCTTCTACAATTATCACATTTTCGGTCATTATGAATATTGCCACGTAAAGGTTGGGCAATTCGATAATTATGGTCAGTGAATTAGTCCAAGAGTGAGCGAAGTGAGCTCGGGAGCTTATGGCACCCCGACACGGATAGCACATAACACACAACATCAACAACAACGTCTATTTTACCATATTCTAACAAATGAGCATATTTGATTTGATTAAGTTTAGGTTCGAAAGGGATGACGGGAGCTGAAGTGAGCGAGCAAAGCGAGAGACTCTGCAGACAGAAATAGGAACCGTCGACTTTGTTGCTTAAATAGTATATAACCAATCGGAAAACCTTTTGCACGTACAGTCGTAAATTTGGGACATAATAGCAACACTTGAGCATGCAATCACCTACCTATGTACTCCACACTCCACACATACTCATACACACAGGCATACACTCACCCAAAAGCAACTTAAACTCTATTCATATATTAAATAATAACCTCTTATTATGTACATTACAATTATATGTAATTAGTTATACTACCTAGTGAACATGTTTTCCTTACCTACCTAGGAAGAAACTGAACCGCGCGACACAGGGCATCCTAGTGTGTGCTCCAGGGAATTTGTTAACACCTAGCAGTTAAGGCCCTCTAAGTAATGTATTATTGGTAAACTATTGTACTGTGTAAAAATGAACGGTATGAAGGTTTTTTTTTTATAGTAATCGTATTAACCTATTCTATATTAAAATCAATGCCAACATTAAAATAATAGAAAAGCACATATTTTCATTACCCGGACCAATAAGTGATGGGCATTATTCAGAAAGCCCGGTCAATTTAATTATTTCAATAGTTTTAATAATATTGCCTCCTCATATTGGCCATTATTCAAATTGTCTGGGCATTATGAATAATACCGTATTAATTACTTGGTCCATAACATATAGATAGTCACCTATCCACGGACCGAACTCTGCAAGTGTTGGTTTACCTTAAGGGTCAAACCATGCGGCTGTTATTATTTTGCGACCAGCTCCTCAATTTTGGTACCAAGTTACTAAATTTTAATCTCGTGCAATAACGACCCCATTGGGGGACCACTGGGATGGTAGGTCACGCACAACGGACCGAATAGGAGTCTTAATTGCGGAAACGGGAGTCCCTACTACTACTACTAACAACCCGATATTTTTCAAAAAATTTAAATATCTAAAATAAACACGATTCATCTTGCCTAGCCTTTTTCCCAACTATATTGGGGTCGGCTTCCAGTCTTACCAGATTTAGCTAAGTACCAGTGTTTTACATGGAGCGACTGCCTATCTGACCTCCACAACCCAGTAACTGGGTAACACGGTACCCCTTGACAAGACTGGTGTCAGATCTCAAGCTTCTGACTACCCATTACGACTGTCAAAGATCTTCAAATGACAGCCGGGACCAACGGCTTAACGTGCTTTCCCAGGCACGGAGGAAACTCGGTATGTTGAAATGGTCACCCATCCACTGACCGACCTCGTCAAGCGTTGCTTAACCTGGATGATCGACATCAGACGATCAACACATCGAAATAAACACGATTACCCTTACATTTTACCAAAACCGCTAAAGAGAAAGTTGTTAACAATCCGACAACTGAAAACTGCAGTCTGTTTGTTGAAAACAATTTTTGATTTAACATGGCTCAAAAGCGAACCAGGATTAATAACTGTAGCATACCTGAATTTCGTAAAAGCCCTTTGAACACTGCACAGTGGTTAAATACACTATGTGTTTGCTGAATCCTTTTATGTATTCCGTGCAATGTAATCTTTTATGAATAAAAGAGGAATTGTGATGCGCGTGTACTGAAATAAAAAAAAATTGTAAGCTTTTTTCTTTTCAAAGAAAAATAGAATAAAACGTAATATCTGGATTTAAATTAGTTTGTTTCGTCTAGATTTTTACAAGTTAAAAATTGTTTTATTGAAAACAATGGCTTCTACATAACACTGCCTGAAAATTTTTAATTCACAAATGTGCCACGACATCCATTGGTAGCAAAATCAAAGTTTTTGGAATTCATCATGTAAATATTTCCTAAAGACTTCTCCTTCATATACGAGTAGTTAAGTCCAAGTTATAAGTACATTGAAAACTAACATCACATATCTAACCAAAAAATTAAAATATTCTCAAATCGATGTAGTATTTCTGCTGTCAAACTTAAGTGGCAGTGGGCAGGGCACATTGCTCGCAGAACGGATGGCCGATGGGGCAGACAGGTTCTGGAGTGGCGACCGCGAAACGGAAGACGTTGCGTTGGAAGGCCTCCCACCAGGTGGACCGATGACCTGGTGAAGGTTGCGGGGATGCGCAGGTTGCGGGGATGCGCTGGTTGCGGGACGCACGAGACCGGTCAATGTGGTGACGCTTGGGGGAGGCCTATGTCCAGCAGTGGACGTCTTTCGGCTGATATGATGATGATGACGATTTCTGCTGTTAATCTTATAAGTTCCACTGCACGAAAGACATCCTACCGTCACACATCTCAGCGTCCATTTAGAGAACGGTGAATGTGTTTATTTTACAGACAATAACTTCCAAGAAAGATTATCCACTCGACCAAAAACAACACTCACTGTTTTTTTTTTATCTTTGCAATAGAGATGAGTTTGCGAAAACCCTTATTTATGCTGAGGTACCGAGGTATTACACATGGGACGCAACCAGAAAAACATGGAAGCGCTGAATCCAAGGAACTCCTGTTAAGGATTGGAATGGTGTCAAATAAGGAGATGCTATAGGACGAGTCTACACAGTCCATGTTACTAACATGGAATGTTACTCCTTAAGAATGCTTCTTCACCATATACGTAGGCCAACCTCTTTCAGTGACCTCAAAAAACTATAACAATCAAATATTTTCCACATTTAGGGAGGCATGTGAGGCTCGAGGGTTATTAGAGAACGATAACCACTGGGATGAAACACTTGAAGAGGCAGCACAATGCAAATCAGCAGCCAAAGTAAGACAGTTTTTTGCTTTACTGATAGCAACATGTGCTCTGTCAAATCCCGAACATCTGTGGGAAAAATACAAAATGATATGGCGGATGATATTTTACACAGATAACAAGAACATAATCCAGATGCTACTTACCACGATTTAATTTACAATGAGGCACTGACAAAAATTTAAGACTAAATGATTACGATTACTGGAAAAGATTTATCAGATTTTGGGATGAACAGGCCACATAAAAGGGGGGGTCAGCAGAGATTTAATTAGAGAACTGGATTACGATGCTGATTCTTTACAACAACAAGTGTCAGAATGTGTTCCACGTTTAAACCTCAAAGATTAGTTTTTGACAATGTTACTCAAAAAATCGACGGTGGGGAAGGTGGTTTGTTCTTTTTAGATGCACCAGGAGGAATGGGTAAAACGTATCTTTAAAATCTGCTTTTAGCACAAGTTCGTGAAAATAAAAAAGTTGCTGTTGCTGTAGCTTCGTGGCCGAACGGCATATTCAGTTCTTAAACTGCCATTGAATTTAGCACAAGAGGAAACGCCAGTTTGCAACTTAAAAAAAACAGCGAGCGTGGACGAATGTTGCAGCACTTTAAGCTGTTAGTGTGGGATGAATGCACCATGTCCCATAAAAGAGCAATTGAAGCTCTCGACAGGAATATGAAAGACATAAAAACAGCCAAAATGTCATGGGAGGTATAGTAGTACTTTTGGCTGGAGATTTCAGGCAGACCCTGCTGGTGATTACCAGGCACGCCAGCTGACGAAATACATGCTTGCTTGTCAACTTTATGGGTGCACGTAAAGAAATTTTCTTTGACCATCAATATGCGCGTACGATTGCACAATGATACACAATCGGGGCTGTATGCAGCTGCACTTCTGAAAATCGGAGAAGATCGTACGCCAAAAGATAGCGAAGGTATGATTATTTTAAGCCATGAGTTCTGCCAAATTCTCAATAACATAGAAGAACTGAAAAACAATGTATATCCCGATATAATAACGAACATGAATTACAGAGATGGCTGGATGGCTGTGTGAAAGGGCTGTTTTAGCACCGACAAATGAAATGGTGACGCATATCAATTAGCGAAGCATCGAGATTGTCGAGTATATGTCCGTAGACAGTGTCATGGACACAGAGCAAGTGACATCCTACCCTATAGAGTTTCTTAACTCTTTAGGGTTATCAGGGGTACTGTCCCATACGCTGAGGCTAAAAGTTGGTGTCCCAGTCCTGTTAATGAGTAATCTGGACGCACCAAAATTATATAATGGCACACGACTAAAAATAATACACCTGGGACGCAATATAGTAAGGGTAACAATTATGACAGGAATAGCAAAGGGAGAAGATGTAATGATTCCACGAATTCCGATAATCCCAACCAATTTGCCATTCCAATTTAGAAGATTGCAATTTCCCCTTAAAGCAGCTTTCGCAATGACCATAAATAAAGCTCAAGGGCAAACACTGAAAGTTGCAGGAGTGCATTTAGAAAAAATAGTTTTTTCCCATGGCCAACTGTATGTAGCGTGTTCACGAGTATCGAAGTCCACATAATCTATATGTGATGCAAAAGATGGTAAAACTAAAAATATTGTCTACACGACTGTTTTAAACTAAGTTATTAAAAATTAGAACTCTGTGCTTACAACCCATTGCCACACCCACACTCCTTGTCTGCCCTTCGTGCCCGACCACCTGCATCTTTCGGGATTTGAACGTGGCAAATGATAGAGCTGTCCGAGTGGCTGCATACTGGTCGGACAAAATCTGAATGGTTGTACAGTTTGAGTTGATCGACACGAAAGAAGAAGAATTAACTGATCCTTTGACTAAGCTGAATCTTTTAATATTTTTTTCGTAGATCAAGTCGCTGCGGTATAACGTGAGTTTAATAATCTTATAAAGGAAAATCCACACTCCATTTTTTACATCCAGTAATTCCTCAAGATATCATACGCATAATTAAATTTTTGAAAGACAAAAAAGCTTTGGCTACGACGGTGTTTCTACAAAAGTCATAAAATATGTCGGTAGCTATACAGCTGCCCTCTAGCTCATGTAATTAACGCATGTTTATCAGCTGGAGAATTTCCAGAAAACTTAAAATTGTTAAGGTCAAGCCAATTTATGAGAAGAACGCCAAATATGAAATTTCAAACTATAGACCAATTTCCTTAATTTAGATTTTTCATAATAATAGAAAAAGTAATTTATAATTTTCCTTTTACGCCTTTTCAACAAAATTTTATATTTTGTGTAATGAGCAGAAGGGTTTTAAAAAAAAAAATAGAATAGAATAGAATAGAATACTCTTTATTATGTACACCATATAAGTTACAGAAAGTATAGACGAAGAAAACATTACACTGGGTGACACAATGGGCGGCCTTATTGCTAAAAGCGATCTTTTCAAGACAACCTTTGGATGGATTTAAAAAAAAAAAAAAAAAAAAAAAAATATAATAATAAAAACCTGCAATAGCACCGGATATTTAAACATGACCAAAATCAACAACACCAAGAGAAAAAAAATGTAAATCGACATGTTGACAAGAGCTGCAGCACGAAAAGCACGCCCACCACCTCCGGCCTCGTCGCCCAGCTCCGCCTCGCCGTCGCCGGAACCCAGCCCCACCCCCACCGTGAGTGCTGTGTCACCGGCCGTGGCAGTTGCGTCGAGCTCGAGCGACGAGTACTTCTCGCCGCCGACTACACCACCACCTGCGCGTCGACGGGGAGGACGCCGGCCGCCGGACCGCTTAGGACCTCGAGGCTTACCGGTCTCTGATAGGGTGGTCCCAGCACCCGGCGGAAGTGTGCAGCGCATGAGATGGACACAATCCATTAACGAAAATGTCATGCGCGCATACTATGGGGCTACAGAGGGAGGAAACAATCTGACCGCGTACCGTGTCCGGATGCTCTCTTTGTTTCAGGTGCTTGAGCCGGCTGTCAACGTTTCGGCCCAACGACTTTCGGATCAGGTACGGGTCATCCAGCGTAATCGTATGTTGGATGATACTGTGCTTGATCGCCTCCGAACGGAAATGTGTAACCGTGTCACTGCCCCATCGTCGCAGGCCGTGCAACCACAGTCCAACCACGCTGACGAGGATAGTAGTGACAGGGTTACAAACGTAAGTAACCAGTGCAATGAGGAATTGAGGAGTGCTTTGGAGTGTGCTATTCGGGATTATCGCTACATGCCGCTCGAACTTAGGCCACGATTACCTCGTTTGCCCATGCATAACAAAAATAGGGCACTGGTGGCTGTTCTGGATTCGCAGTTGTCAAACTATTTTGATAACTGCGAAGACCTCACTGATACACATTCGATCATGTACTGCGCGGCTGTAGCGGCATGTCGTGTAGCCCACGTCAAATTTGTAGATGACAGAGCTACACGACCGAAACCAGCCGTACCAGCTTGGCAGTGCAGGATCGAGCGTCGTATTGGTGGGGCCAGAGCACTCATCGGCAAACTAATTTGTTTCAGTGCCCTCCCTGCTAAACTAATCGGCCAAGAGTGATGCGCTTTGTGAGACGGGCGTTTTCGGGGACTGATGTCAGCCTCCAAGACTATATATCCCGTGTCACAGAGCGCATCGACTTCCTGAAGCAAAAAGTGTTTGCATGGGCAAACCGTATTCGTAGGTATAGGCGGAGAGTGGAGCGATACACCCAGAATCGTACATTCCAAAGTAATGAAAGGTGGGTTTATCGGGCTTGGGAGCGACCCGACCAAGGTGTGACTGATACGCGCCTGCCGGATGATGACGCTATGTGTTCATTCTGGCGTAGCATCTGGTCGGTGCCTGTCAGTCACACCGAAGGTGAATGGACTCGGGAGGTCGAACGAGCATGCGATCCAATACAAGAAATGGGGGCTATCACGATCAGCCCCCAAGATATAGCCCGTGCAGTCCGCCCGTTGCCGAACTGGAAATCTCCAGGGCCGGACTGGCTGCACAACTTCTGGATAAAGTGGCTACAAAGGTCGCACGCTCGTTTGGCATCTCAGTACCAGGTAGCCTTGGAGTCTGGTTCGCTACCCAGGTTCCTTACAACAGGAATAACCCACCTGCTCCACAAATCTGGTAGCACCGCGGAACCCAAAAATTATAGACCTATTACATGTTTACCAACGGTCTATAAGGTTCTTACATCCATTTTGAGAGTTAAAATTAATAAACACGTCGACGATAATTCGATCATGTCGGTCTCTCAAAATGGATGTAGGAACGGGTCCCGCGGTACTAAGGAGCTACTCCTTATTGATATGGCCATTAGCCAACAGGTTCGGCGTTCCCGAAAGGATCTGTCGACATGTTGGATAGATTATAAGAAGGCCTATGACTCGGTGCCTCATACATGGCTCATGAGGGTGCTAGAATTGTATAAAATAGATACAACTCTACGCACCTTCCTGATGTCGTGTATGGGGCAATGGAGCACAGTCCTTCGCTATCCAGGATGTCGAAATATCCAGAGGAATAGCGAACCTGTAAGGATCGAGCGAGGTATATTCCAGGGCGATAGTTTGAGTCCACTTTGGTTTTGCCTAGCCCTGAATCCTCTAAGCATGCTGCTGGAGAATTCAGGGCTAGGCTATCGGTTGAAGAGAGGTGGTCAGGTTATATCTCACCTCCTTTACATGGATGATCTGAAGCTCTTTGCCCCCAGCAATCTTCAGCTGATGGAGCTACTGAAAGTAACTGAAACTTTTAGTAACGCCATCAGGATGGAGTTTGGTGTGTACAAATGTGCGGTCATGCATGTAAAGCGAGGGGAGATTGTGGAATCCGTAGGAATTCAACTCGCGGATTCCATAAACCTGAGATCCCTCTCTCCAAACGAAACCTATAAGTATTTGGGTATGTCGGAAGCGTTAGGTATCAGCACTACTGACATGAAGCAATCGTTGAGGGAACGCTTCTTTGGCCGCCTGAAAAAGGTATTCAATAGCCTTCTTTCAGGCGGAAACAAGGTGCGCGCCTTCAACGGTTGGGTCATGCCGGTATTGATGTACTCTTTCGGCGTACTCAAATGGACTCAAACGGAACTCGACGCCCTGGATAGGCGGGTCCGTACACTGCTGACTGCAAATCGAATGCATCACCCACGATCGTCAGTCATGAGATTGTATATCCCGCGGAAGTGTGGAGGCCGAGGCTTTTTAAATGCCAAAAACCTCCACAACCGCGAGATATGCAATCTCAGGGAATATTTTCTACACACCGACGTAGGTATGCATCGAGATGTAGTAGCAGTGGACAAGGGACTCACCCCGCTCTCCATGGCGAATGAGAACTGGCGCAAGCCTGTAGTGCTTGAAACTAACGACCGTAGGGAAGTATGGCAGAGTAAGGAGCTTCACGGACGCTTTTTCCGGGCCCTACATGGGTCTGATGTAGACCAAGCAGCGTCCGTAGCCTGGCTGCGTTTCGGTGACCTCTTTGGGGAAACCGAAGGTTTTGTCTGTGCAATTATGGACGAAGTTATCATGACGAATAACTACCGGAGATTTATTGTGAAGGATGGCACGGTTGACATCTGTCGGGCATGTCACCGCCCGGGTGAATCGATCCGCCACATTATCTCTGGATGTTCTCGTCTAGCTAACGAAGAGTATTTGCATAGGCACAATCTTGTAGCCAGGATCATCCACCAGCAACTTGCTCTGAAATACACTCTTGTGGCATCGGAGGTACCGTACTACAGGTATGTGCCCGACCCAGTTCTCGAAAATGGCAATATCACATTGTACTGGGATCGGTCCATCATCACTGACAGGACTATTATCGCTAACAAGCCTGATATAGTGGTGGTGGACCGAATCGAGAGGCGTGCAATGATTGTTGACATAACTGTCCCGCATGACGGGAACCTCGTGAAAGCCGAGAAAGATAAACAAATCAAGTATCTTGACTTGGCTCGCGAGGTTGTCGACATGTGGGATGTGGACACAGCGATCATTGTACCGATAGTCGTGTCAGCCAATGGCTTAATAGCCACGAGCCTCGACCAACATCTTAGAAGGCTCTCGTTAGGCAGCTGGGTCAAGGGCCTGATCCAGAAAGCAGTACTGCTGGACACGGCTCGTATAGTTAGGAGGTTCCTCTCTCTGGAGCCCTGACCGCCGGTAGCTTGGACCCTGTTCCCGATACCGGTGGGCCTCTATTTTTTATATTTTTAAATGTTTTTGTTTTTTAATTTATTTTATAAAAATATTTAAAAATGTAAATAATAAGAAAACTTAAATTTAATAAAGGAAATAATAATAATAAAAAAAAAAAAAAATATATATAAAAAAAAAAAAAAATATATATAATATTAATTCGGCTATTTTCGACTTTTTGAATATCATAATGCCAAATTTTGATGTAAAAAAAATACCTATATGTGCCTTATTCACTTATTTATAAAAAGCATTTGATTATGTAGATCATGACATACTTTTAAATAAAGGTGAATCAGATTAAGCACATTTCCTCGTATGCCGATACTAGGAAATGTGCTTAATCTGATTAAAACTTACTTAAAACGACGCAAACAATTTACAGAAATTTCTAGAGTCTGTGTAAAAACAAAAAACAAAAGGGTACAGTGCGGCATAAGAGTAAAAATAAATAAATGAATGAGGGCGCCACAATCGCTCAAATAGCAACCCAGTTAGTATGACGAATAAAACAACAACTTCAACATAAAATAATCAATTACTTTGAATAAGTTCCGCATAGATGGATATATAATAGATTTGTTATTTATTACAGTCCTTCCTGTGTTTAGCTGGTGTCGAGAATTTGCCACCATTTTCCGCACAAAACATAAATAATTATAGATTCAACTTTAAATTAGTGCTTTTATCACACTAATATGATAAAGAAAAAAGTTTGTGAGTGTATGTGTGTGTGTCAGTCCGACGGAAGAAGTTCCGCGGTAAATAAACGTGAAAATATTTTAATATTGTTTATTTCCATTTAGTCGATTGCATCAACAAATATGGTTTAGCAAAAAAATATTTTGTATCCGCAATAAATTACATTAATTGTTTGTGCCTTACTATCAACGTTGTTAAGTCGTGCTATAACTATAACGTTATTTGTTTATCTTAGCATAACCTCAAAAATGGTAGACAAATAATTTGTAAATGATATGTGATTCGAAAATTTTGCTCCCTGAATGTATAATTGTTTGTAATTAACGTTTAGTGCAACTTTCAATAGTTACTTACCAGCAAAATCTGCTGTACGATGGGCAAAGTTGGATAGAAGCTTTCCAGCTTGGAATTCGGCTATACACCGCAATTAAACTTTATAAATTATATCACGGGCACCTCCACGAATTACCTTATTCATGATTTGCCACTGTTTTCCTGTCCACACTCAGAAATATTACACAAAAACCAAAATTCTTACGAAAAACGAAACCGATCGAGAAGAATTGACAGTTCAAGTACTCATTTTAGATGTTGCCAAAAAATTAAAACGCTTTGGTGCCCAAATATTTAATTTTTACTCTTTTATGTCGCTCTGTACGCTTCTTCTCGAAGAAATATCAAATTTGGTGTCCCACAGGGCAGCATACTCGGCCCCTTATTATTTCTACTGTATGTAAATGATTTGCCTAGTGAAATGCCAAATCCAATGGTCCTTTTTGCTGATAACAGCACTTTGATAATTAAGTGTCATAATAGAGATTCCTATGAAGCTAATGTTAAATTCACGCTTCAAAAAATTATAAATTGGCTTAATAAAAATAACTAAATTATAAATTTAGAGAGAACAAAAGTAATGCATTAATATAAAAGAATATTAGCCACAAATATGAATATAGATTATAATGGAAAAACAATAGAAAAGGTCAAAGAAGAAAAAAATCTAGGAATTACAATTGATAGCCAACTGACATGAAAAACTCAAGCATGGTGTATGCGAAAAACTAAGTTCAGCCGCTTATGCTTTATGATTTTACTTTTACAACGTTCAACTGTAAAAATTGTAAGCGTTCATTTGAAGATATTCCGGCATCTAATGCAGAGGTCTGACATAGTTGCCCTCCAGGAAATGTGGCTACTACCATATGACTTACCTTGGCTTGGTACCATAAACCCCGACTTTGGCTATACGGGAAAGTCGGACACGTCTTCAGGAATCGTGTGTGGCAGACCTCATGGAGGAACGGCAATATTGTGGCGTAAAAGTGTGTTCCCGTCGGTGACAGTGGTTGATTGCAACAGCCCTCGAATTTGTGCAAACAAAACAGTGATAAGTGATCGGCCCCTTATGTGTGTGTCGGTGTACATGCCTACAGACTGTGCGGAAAATATGACTGACTTTACGCAGTGTATGGGTGCTATTAACGCTATAATTGAAGAGAGAGGTATAGACTGTATCTATGTTCTTGGGGATTTCAAGCCGCATACAAATGAGAACTTTTATAGGGAACTAATTAGTTTTTGTGAGGATATGGACTGGGTATGTGCTGAAATTGTCAAGTGTACCCCATACTTGGTGAAGGTTGCGTGACCTGGTAAAGGTTGCGTGACCTGGTAAAGGTTGCGTGACCTGGTGAAGGTTGCGGGGATCCGCTGGTTGCGGGACGCACGAGACCTGTCAATGTGGCGACGCTTGGGGGAGGCCTATGTCCAGCAGTGGACGTCTTTCGGCTGATATGATGATGATGATGACCCCATACTTGATTGTGTTTAGTGCAACTGATAAGTGATTTTATTTCTGTAAAAAATGATAAATGATTTTATTTCTGTAAGTTGGTTTGTACAAACACTTTTACATGTCGATCATATTTTCAAAACTAGACATGGCTCCTCTTATTTATACCCACATACCAAACATTTTTAAAGAGCAACCTTTAAGAATATTTAAAAAGTACCTTAAAAAATTACCAGTTTCAAAATGCTATTACTCTGTATCGGATTTCTTAAATGACAAGAGTATTTAATTTTTCATGTTCTTATATTATTAATCAGCTTTAAGTTAATAGAATAATCTATAGTAGTATAAGTTACTAAAATTTTTGCATGCCATGAGGCAGAATGTATAAGGATCCAAAATATTGTAACACCTAAATGTATTATGAACCTACATTCTAAGCAAATAAATATAACTATCTATAAATCTATCTATCTACAGCGCAGCAACCGATCGCTCAACCACTGCACCAACCGTGTTGCAAAATAAATTCAACAAACCGTATTCTTATCCACATAACATAACGTTCATTTCTGTATCCTCCGAAGGGATAGCCAAAGGTGCACTTATAAATTCACCCAAACTTCGCCAGTCATGTTAAAATCCCCTGTAATAGAGAGCGAGTCTATTACCATTAACCAAGAAATTTTGATGAAAAAACCCAATATCTTCACTTTGCCCGACACGGGAATAGAACCCAAGACCTCGTGCTCAGCAGTAACACTTACGGCCACGAGACCAACGAGGCGGTCTCACGAAATGCATTGAATGAAGCGTATTATTTTCCACAGTAGACATAAATTCCTAAAACTACAAAACACTAAACTGCAATCAATGAAAGACTTATAATTCGTTCCAAAAGCAATTTCATCGCGGCTATAATTTCAAATTTCTCGTTTATTAACGTGTCATTACTTCCACAGAAATAAGAGCCTTTTCAACACTTAATATAAATATTGGGACTTGCGAACTTTTGCCTCACAAACAGATTTTGCTCTTTGCTAAAGTTTATTTTCTAATAACTAAAGATGGCTTAAATTTAAAGTTACAGCACAGGATATTATATATGGAACTTCTTTTCCGCATTTAGACTCCCACTTGGTCCGTTGTGCGTGCAGGCCTCCTCTCTGTTAAAGGGAATGGGCCGTAATCCACTAAGCGGGCCCAGTGCGGGTTGGTGGATGTCATATGTCATTTAAAGTTACAGTAAATGTTCGTGTTGCTTTTTCAAGAAAGTTTCGTTTATTAGAAAATAAATTTTAGCAAAATAATACAAAACCAGTTTTGTTGCTAGTAAGAAAAAGTACGCAAGTCCCAATATTTTTATTCAGTGAGTTCTTCGAAACACTGAATTGCTGTCAACTGCCGTGGAATGTAATTGTGAATATTCCTTTTGATTTTATTCGACGAAGGGTTAACTTGTCTTTGATGTGCGGCTATTGAAACGTGAAGTTTTTTGCCTTTATGGATAATAACTGGTGATTGGCCATTTCTTTGTATTATGTTTGTGTCAGGTTAAGAATTGAGTGATCTAGGCGAAACAGTAAAGCGATCAAATCGTATAAATACTTTTAGTTAACATGACGCGAGATTAAATAGAAAACAATGGTATTTTTTTTGTTTTTTTTTGCTGTCATTTTATTTGTGTTAAAAAAATCTGAAATTGAAAAACTATCCAGTGAAACGCATAACAGAGAAAACCAAGAATGATTTCACATCTGTCCAGCAGAAGACTGAAACAAACTATAGATGATTATATCGCAAAGCTGATTTACGTAGAAATTCTCTATGTTTCTTAGTCTTACACAAAACATTAGGTAAATGCTCCAAGCTGAAACGTTCGCGTGACGCTTAGCTTCGTAGTTTAAATAATAAATTAGCGTCAGTATAAACCGCCCGATGGCTCCCCTTTCTAAGCAAACACTAAGCTTGTGCATTGCTAGAAAAAAAAGCGACATGTGACAGTTGTACGCGCGGGCTGAGGGTTCCGTCCATTCATTCACAGCACGCAAAGTGCGAGTGAACTTTTTAATGTATTCGTAACTGGTGTAGGGTAGTGTGTTTACAGATAACCTTTTCTATAAAACCACATGACAGGACCTGACCCAGCCAAACTTATGCTGAATATGGTCTTTATACCTAATGCCTCTTTGATCAAGATTGCACCAAAATGTGTCCGAATGTGAAACTTTTTCTGTTTGCTTAGAATGTCTCACTACCGGTCAAAGGCTTTCTTCGTATATCTCAGATACTCTTTTATGTGCCACCTTGAACCAACTTCGTGATGCGGATCCAGGTCGACTCGCTACTGCTTGCTGGGCCGGCCTTGGCAACTTTAACTGTAGACCGTAAAAAGCATCACTCCCGAAAGAGCAAAACAAAATCTCCAATTTGATCTGAAGTGTACCTATTATTAATAGTCGTGTCTAAACTAGTTGTGTCTTTTTTTTCAAGCACAGAACCCTAAAAGCAGCATTTATAATATAGGGTTTATGCAGTATTGCGCGACTTCACAGACGTTAAAACGGTGTTTGTTAAAGAGTCTCGTTTACGGTTTATAGCCGACCACTGTGGAGTTTAACGCAGAAATGCAAGTACTTGTCAAACTGAAATTGTTTGGGAAGATTTGGCGTTCAAGCAAGCACTTCAGTTGAACTAAAATTGAGACTCAGTTTGTATTTCTGAGGAGGTCTGAGCGAATTTCGGTAGTAAATTAAATACCTAACCATTATAGATGGATCGGCTAGATAAAAAGTGCGACTCTTTTTAAATCGATAAGATCTGTTGAGGATCAAAGGAGTTATCAATTCATCTGCCTATCCTTCTTCTACTACATACAGCTGATATTGGTGTGTTGGTGTGAATTCCCTTATGTGGAGCAACGTTTTTCAAAGAGCTAAAGAACCAAAGACAAATCTTCAGGAACCCACTGCGTCATTGCGCATGCGGCTAACGTGCTACCTAACTCCTGATATTACTGCAGCCAGACAACCTCGGTTATTTTTACTCACTAATTAGTGACCTCGTCCTTTGTTGGTCAGAAAATAATTAATTAATTGAGTCCTTAAAATAGAACCAATTAAAACTATTTAACTGGCGGGTGGCTATAAATAGTGCCAATTTTACGCGATCCGCTTTCGTTTTAATTAAAAAAAGCCCTACAAGGAAAGGACAAGCATTCGTAATCACTCACAGTGACAGACCCAACGATTTGAATTTTAGGGTTTTGCCATGTTCTGTCCGTCCGTTCGTCCGCCGACAGCTAAGCTCAGAGACTAAGTACTAGAAAGCTGTAATTTGGCATGGATATACATATTAATCACGACGACAAAGTGGTAAAACAAAAACATGAAAAAAAAACATGGTACCTCCTGTACACGTAAAGTGGGTTTTTTTTTCTCTTCTATCAAATGATGTGGAGTATCGTTGGTTAGGCCATTCAAAAATATTTCGTTTTAGGGATCCGTTTGCGTAAATAAGCTTTAAATTGCCTTGCTTTCATTGTCTATGAACGATAGTAATGTTACCTACTCGTATTTATTTTGGTGAATTTAGCTGTTTATATGGAACCCTCTATGTGCAGATTCACACTTGGCCGGTTTTTTTTTCATTCCCTAATATACGAGTTGAACGGTTATGGTTTTGAACCCAGGTGCTTTACCTTGTACTTGCTAATTGTAGGGAGAATCACCTCTAAACAGTTGTTCATTATTAAAATAGCTAGTTTAGCTTCTAAATTGCCTGTACATTATTTCTTTGAATGCCTTTATGTTTGCTCATAGCGGACTGCAAATCGACACTAATATTTTTTTTATTGCAGCCAGCACGCGATGTGTTCCGCGCACTCGTGAACAATTCCTTCGAAAATATACATGATTATTTTATTAATTTTAATTTGTCGATTCACTGGTTACAGTCAAATGCTTGTGAGCATGGATTGAAGTTCATTTTCAGGCTGTGCGTTCGATTTATTGATCGGGAAAAATTAAACATTCACAATCCAGTAACTGGGTAATACAGTACTCCTTGGCAAGACTGCTGACAGATTTACTGGTTTCTGATCAGTCGGTGGTAGTTAGTTTCAATGCTGCTAAGATCCAGGCGTGCCTTTTTCCCGCAATAAAGAACCAATTCCACCCGGCTCCATCTTGCCGTCGTGTAACCGTGCCGATAATGGACCATCTCAACCATCTTGGTGTTAAGTTGATATTGACCCTCAATTTAATCCATTCATTGAGGCAAAGGCTCAGTTGGCTGCAAAAAAGTTGGTGATCCTTGCAAAGGCGAGACGGTACTTCACGCCTAAACAGCTGCTCAACTTGTATAAAGCGCAAGTTCGTTCACGCATGGAGTACTGATCTCACCTGTGGGACAGATCTGCTAAGTACCCACTTGATGACCTTGAGTTGATTGCTAAACGGGCCAAGTCGGTCTTCTTGGTCTTGAACAACGACGCCGAGTTGCCAGCCTTTTTTATCGGTTACATTTCCGCCTAGCCCTCTCCATCATCGAACTACAAGACGTACAGCAATGTGCCATCGGTACATGGTGGACATCCCACCCATACGCACAAAGTGTTTCGCGAATAATTTCATTATGCGAACAGCTAAGGAGTGGCATTGCCTGCCGGAGTCTCTGTTTCCAGATAACTACAACCTAGGAGTCTTTAAGTCAAGAGTGAATAAGTTACTTCTAGGCAAGCGTGTTACACCGTCGACCACATCATCACTTACCATCAGGTGAGATAGTGGTCAAGCGCGAGATTATCTATAATAAAAATAAAAAAAAATCGTTTTTACTCCTAAATGCTACTGGGAAATTCCTGAAAGGTAAACCCAAAACTTTTTCCTCGACCTAAAGATCGAATCAGTGATCAAACGCTCAGCAGTTAAGCTTGCAAACACTGGAACAAACAGCCAGTTTCTGATTTGAACTTTTGAAACGCCACTTTAATGCCAAAGTAACACAGGTTTTCAAGCGAAACTGGGTAAAAAAAACGAGGTTGACCAAATCAAAGAGATCATCGAGGTTGCCATTAAATTCTTATTTCAGAAATCTGTCTATTTGCCAACAATCTCTGTTGGCAAATAGACAGATTTCTGAAATAAGAAAACGCGAAAGCTTTTTAACATAAATAATATACAAGTCATCGTTCCATAAAATTATGCAATAATAAAGTTATACAATAATGCACAAGAGAGGCACCTCGCTGGTACGGCGAGTGCGGGGGAGCTTCAACAGCATGCTGGCCGCACTCTCGGAAAGGGTCGATTGCGCCTACATTAATCACTGCTGTAGGTGAGCGCAGGTAATTAGACAATACTGATACAAGGATATTACTTATTGATTGCTTTGTATGAATAATTTGTTGTTTTTAATAATTTATTAATTTATATTTATTTTTATAATATTTTTTGTATTTGATTATTTAATGTGACTATACAGTGTTTTAATTTAATGAGTCTCTGTAACTTGAAATAAATGATTATTATTATTATGCAAGCCTTCAAACTACGATTAAAATGTAAATGAAAATAACAGTAATTATTCAAACAAACTCGTAGGTAAACTTTTATGAAAGGCGGGCACTAAACAGGCTAGTAGAGGCTTTTATTAGAGCAATAACGAACAATGTTTCGTATTATGTCGAGCTGCCATCTTTTCTGTGACCCTTGAGGTTTGACAACTCACACGGACCGCAAGCCGGCTCCTTTTGCCACACTGAAAACATAAATGTGCTTCATAACTAATTTGAGTTTTGTTTATAACATGTTACAGTTGGCAATAAAATATTTATTTTTTTCGTGACTAGAAACATAAGGTCTAATTACCACAAACATTTAGAAGCCCATTTCTTATGAATCTAACTTAACAAGCATTTTAAATTGAGAACTTGTCAAATTCTACTTAATCATGAAAACCTGTTAATCAAAGTTTGCTAAATCCTTAACTCAAAATACTCCATTGAAATACCGGCCCTTAGGAAAATGTGCCTGATGACTATCTAAAACTCAAAATATTATTGAAAAAAAAAACAATTTACAGGCAATTTTGTACTTTCCAGAGGGTGTGTCCAGTGACCAGTGACATTCTACCAACGAAAGCCGTTTGGCAAAATGTCAAAAATGTATGGGGTTGCCAAGCGCTAGCAAGCTAGCTGTCTCGAGCCCAATCCCTTTCATTTTGACATTGCGACAGTCGCCATCGCTGATAGAATGAACCTTTGTCTAGAATCTCCGGCAATCAGTCAAAAAGATGAAGCTAATTGCACGTTCCAAAATATAGATAGGTATGAAGAATACTTGGCGAGATACTCCACGGATATACGTATATATCTTTGCAAACCCTTCCGAGTAAGACCTGTGGAAAATTGTACGTTTGATAATATCTTTGTTGGTTATCCTAAAAGCACTGATCTGATTATTTAAAGTCTTGTCATACGAATCATCATCTTCCTGCCCTTATCCATTGTTACTTTGGTCGGCGCAACACGTTCTTCCATACCGTCCTGTGCACTTGTCACGCTATCACTGACTCCATTTTCTTTCATATCACTCCTCACACAGTCCATCCATCTTTTCGTTGGCCTTCCTCTCCCTCTCTATCCATCCACATATATACTCATAACTCTTTTAGTAACATGCGTTTCATCATCCCTCCTCATCACATGACCATACCAGGACAAAAGGTTTCCTTTCAACTTTTCTGTCACTGGCGCCGCTTTCGAACTGCCTCTAATATACTAATTTCTAACTGTATTCATTCTCGTCACTCCACACATCCATATCTCAATATTCTCATCTCTGCTTATACAATCTCTTTTCACGGAAAGGTATATTAATGCTACTGCTTTTTTTTACTGCGAAAAAATGTACGTTTCATTTAGGAAAGGCCACAAGGCGTAGCCGCGGAAAACGCAAGTCACCCTATAGTGTCAATCATTATCGTAATATAAGCTAAATAGGCTAAGTGAGAAAACCTACCATCTCTGTTAACCCTTCCGAGTTAGACCTTACACAAACCCGGACGGTGTGGGACGGCTCGCTCATAACCGCGGGTAAAGCGAGGTGCGACTGTTTTATGTTGGCGTTTTTATATATAATTTATTACCCTAGTGTCAACTTGTACAGGCTGTACACTAAACCGTACGAATTATGTGTGCTTAGCTTAGATTAGAAACCAGCTGAATGGCATGTGTTAAGTCAGTGTTTGTGTTGAAGCGAAGGATGTGATTGTATAACGGCTGGATTCCGAATTCAAATTTTTACAGGTTTTCAGGTTAACCGGTCGGGGGCCCATAATTACCGAAACAATATAATTGTCAGTGTCTCGGGTACACGTCTTAACACACGAAAGTTAAAGTAGAGTTTTACAGTAATTCAAACACAAATTCTTGATTCCGAAATCGGTGGTAAGTACCTAAGCTCTATTCACTTCGGAAACTTACCTAAGCTCTTATTCCGTGTCACTATGAAATATGTATTGCTTAGTGCTACTTTTTTATCCAATATTTCACACGTAGTGTAATGGTCGTAAATTACACAAACAATACTTGAACTTATAATAACGTTATACGTTTCCATTGGAAAAACATAAAACTTTTTACGCGGGGCAAAGCCACAGGTAGAACCTAGTCTCCCATGTTCCGAGCACCCTGTGCGCTAAAACGCCACAACGCTATTACCAAGGTTGTATTTTTTTCATTTTTGGCCACAATATTGTTACTCCGCAGCACTGTGGGGAATTAATTATGACTTATTCTGTAACGCTGTGTTTCTGCGAGTCGGGGAGGTATTGCTATCGTTATAAAGAAATGTTATTGTGTTAAACTTTTGAGGTGTAGTCTAGAAAATAATAAAAAAGTTAATAGCACTGTTACCTGTGATTTTTTTTTGGGAGTGATGTTTATTTTATTCTGCTGAGAGAAAGTTGAATTGCAGTGTAAATTTTCAGAGGAGAGTGAGTTTAATAATGCCAAGATTTGGTACCAAAAATATCGGAACTCTATTATCTTTATTTTCATGACGTACTGATACTGCCGGTTTATTCTATACTGTCGTACCTTTGTTGACTCGCTAGTCAGCAAGGTATAACCATTGATAATTACTTTGGTAGTGACCAAAACGACGCCTACAATCATTCCAGATGAACAGAAACAACCAAACATCTACTCAAACTTTAATTTACGAAAATAATCACAATTAAAAGACCAAAATGCCATCAAATTCTTTTAAATCCTGTAAAAAATCTTTCCACGAACATAACTAGGCCATTTCATTTTCTTGAAGCGCTCAAGCTAAGTGATAATTAAAAAAAACAAACGTTTACTTTTAGAAAGGATTCTATTCAAGCAGGGACGTTAGTTGCTAGATTGAGGAAACGTCATTTCCGTTCGGAGGACAGCGATCATCTGACGATTTTTTAATGTGGTTGTGTGCAGTGGTGGGGGTAGACGAGAGTTTGGGTTCAGTTCCGGGTAAAATTTGTAATGTGTTTTAACTAAGATTAATTTTAATGTATGTTACTTACCTACCATTCAACTATAGAATAGACAAATTGTTAAAAAAAAATGGCGTAGTATTAAAATAGTAGTATTTAATCTAAATATCTTTAAACGAGCAATTCTCGTATATATATATAATCTGAAACTCGGAAACGGCTCCAACGATTTTCATGAAATTTTGAATGCAGGTGGTTTCGGGAGCGATAAATTGATCTAGCTTGGTTTAATTTGTAGAAAACGTCGTTTTCTCTATTTTCACCCGAGCAGAGCTCGGCCACCCAGGTACTTACAAATTATGTATGCTTTAACTAAGTACTTAGGTTCTAAATGATTATGATGCAATTCTACCTACTAGATTTCATGTTATTCGATATTCTAAATTTTAATTGAAAACCACAAATAATCAACTATCAAAAATAATGTTCACCCAAAGAAATGAACATTCAATCCAAGTAAAGATACTTTTTAACCGCTCGGAGGGTAGTCGAAGAAACAATAGAACTTTATGTGAGCATTACAGTGCCCGCCGAGGAAATTAGCGCAGTATCAGTGGCGGTGACAGCACTCTTTACCCGACTTAAAGAAAAGGAGAAGGTTATTTGCGGAACTCTTTTAAACCTCCTTGGTTAGTAATGTTTGAGAAAAACGTTACCTAGATTCGAAGTTTGTGAAAAATTAATGAAGTTTTATTGATGAAAACTTAGGTTTTAAAGCATTATGATATACTTTTTGTACATTTTCAATAAAGGCCGGCTTAGGAGCTTAGATGGGCCAGTATTTGATTAACAATAACCGCAAGAGTTGGTTGAAAGCTAAGCCGCGCTTGTCGAACTCGATTTTTGGATGGGTGACAATATGGGTTTGCATGTGACTCGGAAAGTAAGTAGAATCTGGATAATCATTCCCTTTCAAGACACAGTATGAGTAAGGTGTCCCAAAAAAAAGGACACAATGAAACCTGAACTTAATGATTACAGACAACTGACAAATGACACTACTGTTTTGACCTTAATATCCTCTAAAACCATATGTTTGTAAGTACATAACATACAAGATTTAACTTCACTACGAGCATAAAAGCTGACAGTTGAGTCACAATTGGCCCACGATGAAACGCATTCCAGAGCAGTAAAACATGGAGAAAATAACGATTATCTTGTCTAAAGTTTAATTGGATGAAAATGTATCACGACATGTGGAAATCCTTGCGAAATGAGTCATTGTTTTCTTTTGTGGTTGTAGATTATTCTGTGGTTGTATCAAGGTGTAGGTATTGTTAACGATTGCTTTCAACCCTTAATATTGGTGTATGGTGAAAGTATGTTTAATGACCTTTATATTAACAACAGTTAGATTTCATAAATATCATAGCAGAGCAGGAGCCGTTAAACAACTTGTTACTATTATGATTTAGTTTTTGGAAAAAAACTAAATCATAATAGGTTCATCCGTCTAGGAGCTATGATGCCACAGACAGACACACAGATTCTCAGCAATACACGTCAAACTTATAAAAGCCCTCTTTTTCCGTCGGGGGTTAAAAAAGAAAGAAAATTAATGTTACATTACTAGTTTAGAAAATAATGATTGAGAGAATAATGAAGAGATCTTAGACAGAAATAGTTAAGAACATAGCTAAGGCAAAAACATAGCATAAAATAGCATAGTTCATAGGTCTATTTAGACATGAGATAGGTATCCAAATGAAGCGAATGTTCTAAAATTTTTGACCTTTGACAAAAGTGTTAAGAGGAAAAGGGGGCAGAGAGCGCCGACTGAATTTCCATAGTAAAAAGACATAATTCGAGGTTTGGCTCTCGTCTTCGTGCTCCAATATTGGACGAATTTAAAAGATATTTCGTAAACTGAAAATTAAAGATATATCCTATGTCCCTATGTTTTCCTTTTTGATGATACATTATCTTTAGAAGCACCAGAGCCCTCAAAAAATGCTCAAAATTGCGCTGTCAACAGAGGCTTAGTGTACAAATTTGACAAATATAAATAAAAAAAGGAAAACATAGGGACATATTATATATCTTACTTTACCAGTTTATGGAATATCTTTTAAATTGGTCCAATATTTGAGGAGGAAAGAGACGATAGCCAAACCTCGAATTGTGACTTTTTACTAAGGAAATTCAGTCGGCACTCTCTGCCCATATTTCCTCTTAACTAAAAAATATTTCAAAATAGACACCAAATTATGTAAAAAAAATTGTTAGAACTATATATTCGTGTTCAGAGAAGCCAATTATAGAGTTTTCTATCAGATTTTATTCTAAAATTATGTTATTGAGATATTTACAATATTGGTAGGTATAGTTAAAGAAAAAGGAAAGTCTTGCCCTTACTTTTCCAAGGTCGGCCATAAATGTCTCACTGTTTCCTTGGAACTCACACCCATTTATAACATGTTTAGTCCACATTTACCAGTCAAGCTTTGCTTTTAACTTGAAGATAATGTATGTTAATTTGGTGATAGCGAGTATCCTTGAGAGCTGCCGATGCCCTCGGCATATGTCTCACAAGTAAACACTGAGTCAGTGAAGGATTTTCACGTATGGCAGCGAATTTTCGTGTCCTTTTTGTCGTTTATAGGTGCAGAATATGAAAGTTCTAAGTATATTTGCGCTTGTATATTTTTGTTCGTAGTGATGTTATTCATACCTACTGATGTACTTTTTTAGTTACCCTTGTGTCAAAAGAGCTTATGGCTAAATAATAACAGGTCAATCAGTGAGGCAATACTTGCCGAGGTTGGTCCGTGGATGGGTTACCATCCATCACACACCTAGATTCCTCATTGTATAGGTATTCAGCTGCATTTTGGGTTGACTGGAAGCGGACCTCAATATTGTAGGCAAAGGTCTAGAAAGATTGATTTTTCAGCTTTAATACATATATTGCGTTGTATAATTTGGCGTTTCGCTGAATCGTAGTGATATGACTCTTCGCGATTCCATGACGCTTTTTGTGAGTCTTGTCTTATTAAGACAGTAGATGGTCGATCGAAGCGTGTCTGCTACTTGATCATTTTTTGCAGTATATAAAAGAAATAAAAAAAAATGCCGGGGATTTTGTAATTTTTTATTTTTACTTGTTTTGACCACAAAGTTGTCTTTTGTAATCTAGAAGGATCCTAGACGTTTTATTTTTAACTATAATCTTCTCTGAAACTAGTCCCAACATCGTCAAGATATCCATACGAAGACCTCTAAACCAAAAGGTCATTTAAAAATAATTGGAAATCTTCCGGAAACAGGAAACGACGAAGGTTGTTGTAGTTGTACACTCATATTATATATGTTACCAATGACTTCGAATAGGGGTCTAACCCTGGTCGTGGAACCGCGTCGAAGTAATGGCTTCTAAATAGCCGACGGACGTGGTTTGAATGGCATAATTAATAGTTTTAAGTGGTAATGTTTAAAACGTGATAAGGTATAAGGTAGAGCGTCCATATGTGTGTACAGTCAAGGGTCAAAAGTACAGTCATACACTCCCAAAACTCAAATGGCTAGTTTTAGTAGAAGAAGTTAAATTATCCACAACTGATTTAATATAGAATATATATAGAAATTAAAGTACAGATACCGTGAAAAGTTGAAATTCTTCTGACTAAAAAAATATTGCTTGTGCTGTATTGGTAGAGTGTGACTGCACTTTTAACCATTAGCTGTACCCTTATATACTTATCTTGGTGTCTAGTGGTCGCAAGCGCTATAGCTGAGTATGAGGTCCTGGATTCGGTTCCCTGGTCGGGGAAAGGGCTATTGGGGTTTTTTTTATCTGGAATTTTGTAGTATTTGCTTTGAGTCTAGATTTGTTTCCGGTCGATGGCAATCGCCAATTACGTTAAAATCACCTCTATTACATGGGATTTTAACGTAATTGGCGAAAAGAAGGTCTACTATATATAGGTGCAAGATGTTATATTAGTTTTCTTGGATGGTAAGTTTTAAATTTCCCATCCAAGCATTACATTGCTAGTTACGAATATTCTTCGATGTCTTAGCTGGGACCACAGGCTGGTTCTATTTGTATGAAAACAGCCTGGCTATAAAAATTACTCATCGGCTTTTTTACTAAGGGTTTAAGTTTAAAAACAAATATTAAGTTTAGTTTTTCGGATAAAAAATAGGAGCACCTCTGTGACTAATCCCACTAATATAACTGTAGTAGTAGTTTTTAGTGTAATGTAGTAGTTTTAGATTATATTTTAGTCTGAAAACATGCAAAAATTTGGCATTAAATTAGACTGGCACGTTTTTAACTCCAAATATCTCAATACAGAAACCCACCCTATGAATAGGCATACTGGACACATTTCTGCCTCAACTCCTGCGCATCTTATTAGCCAAAACGACCTGAAAATAAAAGCACAAGACTACAGCAGTACTTGCTAAAGTACGTCTCTTAATTTGTGAGCTCAAGGCGACTGGCCTTAGCCCAGTCAGGGCCAAACGACGAAGTATGTAGTATGTTGCACTTTGGCCTTGGACCGAGGCATGAGCTGAAGCGTGTTCTAATAGGCAAAAAAATATCTCAATATCATCATCTTTTCAACCGAAAGACGTCCAATGCTAATCAAGAGCTCCCTCAAATATAGCTTCGACCAGTCCTGTGCGTGTCCAATACAGCGGATTCCTGCAGATTTAACCAGGTCATTGGTCCACTCTAGCAGTGGGCAAGGCACATTGCCCGCAGAGCAGATGTCGATGGGGCTGCAAAGTTCTAAAGTGGCGACCGCGTGCCGGGGGACGTGGAATTGGAAGGCCTCCCACTAGGTAGACCAATGACCTGATAATTTATGTACCTATGTATTTAAATACGTGCTATGAAAAAAATTGGCAATGCAAGTGACCTTACAGAAGTCTTGGTCAGGCGCATCGGTGTGTTGCACTCTGACGTTTGAACATGACAAGCGCGATAGTGTTTCTGAGAAATCAAATACGGAAAACAATATTAGTTTCTTATATATATATATAAAAGCGAAAGGTCACTCACTCATTCATCACGAAATATCGAAAACCGCTTGACGCATAAAGATGAAATTTGGCAGGGAGGTTCCTCAAGTGACGAAAGTGCGCACTAAGAAAGGATTTTTGGAAATTTCACTCCTAAGGGGGTAAAAGGGGGTTTGAAAGTTTGTATGAATTTCTACAGTTTGTAAATTGGACACGTGAAATGTTACATTCACGCTCTTGATTGATAAAAATAATTCATGTTTTTATTGGTTTTGAGAAATTCTATCCCCAAGCGGTAAAAAAGGGTTGAAAGTTTGTATTAAATTTTTACAGTTTGTAAATTGTACACATGAAATTTTAGATTTACGCTCTTGGATGATAAAAAGAGTTCATGTATTTATTGGTTTTTGGAAATTCCACTCCTAAGGGGTTGAAAGTTTGTGTGAAATTTCTACGCTTTTTGTTTTTGGCAATTCTACCCCAAAGGAGGTGAAAGGTGGAAATCTGTTGGGCTTATACATTTGAAACTTGGCATAAATACTAACCTAAGTAAATAGTAATGGTTTTCATTATTACTTTTTCAAATTACTTCTAGAAGACGATTTAGGGGGTGTTAAAGATTTTTGAAGAATTTCACTGTACAGTTCTTTTTATGATGTAGGGGAGCAATAAGATGGGATTTTTGGATATTCAACCTTTAAGGGGATGAAACTAAAAAGTCATCTGTAGGATAAAATACGGATCACGCGAACGAACTCGCGGGCGAAGTGCTAGTTTCTTATAAATCACTATGTGGAAAAAAAACAGAAAGTAGAAAAAGACTGTTTCCACAGAAAAGTACTTAATTTGAAATTCTGGTTAGGTAATAGGAAACATCGAGAATCAGCAGTGATCTGCTAATGGCTGCTGATGATAATGATGGTAATTGACAGGCAGACTGGTCTTGTTACCTCAGTGCACTTCAGTGTGAACCTTGGAACGAAGAGAGTAGTGAGCGGACATATGTTTTTTAGGTTATTGTCTGAAAAATAAGGAAGGCAGGTTTGATAGAAGATCATATTACCTAGTTGTATGACCATATTACTCGTATGCTTGGAACGGAGAGCATGTTGAGCGGACGTGCCTTTTTGGGTTCTAACAAAAAAAAAGTATGTTTGCTAGAGGATCATAATTTTATTAACATAAGTAATACTATATTATATTATGGTTCACACCATTTTACTTAAGAACAAACATTATGTGGAAATTCCGGACACGAAACAAACTAAATAATTACGGGATGAGGTTACAGTGATCAGGCATTTTCGCTATTCATAACTTACTGCAGAACGCAAAACAAAATAATAAAACCACTGTATTTCATTTGCAAATGCGTTAAGACAACTGGCCTTAGTCGAGTCATGGCCAAACGCTTCAGTGTGTTGCACTCTGGCCTTGGAACGAGCCATAAACTGAAGCGGTTTGTTATAAAAAAAAAACTAGCATACAGATGCCTCATCCCGTACAAAGAAACCGTGCCAACGTAACAAGCGTTTTTCATCTAATTATACCGATTATTTTTTGCAAATCGATCGCGTTCGGTTCCGTTCCATGGCGATAGATAGATCACTATCTATATTCGTGGAACGGCACCGAACGCGATCGATGTACAAAATTTAATCAGTATAATCAGTACAGTACGTCGGCACGGTTTCTTTGTATGGGATGAGACATCGTATGATAGTATTACACTATCTGTGCTTGTACACTGATACTGCCGCCCGCTCCCGCTACCTCCCATGTCTTGTCCCGCATACCAACAGCGTGATAATTTTGGCCAAGAAGCGAAGGTGAGAGTACGATATTAATAAACGAGTCGCATTCAACGCATGCGCAAACTCTTTGCTTCCTGTTTTACGCCTGTTAGTATGATTGCTAGCGTTTTATTGTTATTTTAAGTAGCTTTAACTCTTAAATTAATTTAATGGAAATAATTCTTTAGAGTTTTATTGAAGAATTTTGTTGAATGCTTGAATAGTTTGGAATTTATTAAGAGAAAGCGTAATTCTGAGTTAAAGAGCCTTTGTGCATAGCATCCAATCCAAATGCAGAATATTATTTTCATTGCCTAATTGTAAGTTTTTATTCCAAAAGACTTGTTTAAGTGGGTTCGTCTTGTTTAAGTGAGTTAAAATTTTTGTCAATGCACTCACGATACAAAAAGAAATTCCTAGATGGGGGCAAATTTAAAAACAGGCAATAAAAAGAAAAATACTTTGGGTGCACTATTTTTACTTATGGTGGCTGAACTTACGCTTCTACATAATCTCACAGAGCTAAAACAGGTGAACCCACAAAATCAAATTTACATAATTCTCTTAGCCACAAAGGCCCATGAGTACACCATAAAGTAACTTATAAGTGAATTAGAAAACCATAACTTTTGTGAAGCAACGATGTGAATATTTGACGAAGATTATTCAATACGGTTAGGTTGTAAAACAGCGGCAAATATAAGAGTTATGCCTTGTTTGTATAATATACGATGGGTGTAGGTAGGGACGTGGCAGAGATAGGAATTACAGACTGGTATAGTCAATATTTCAAGTTGGTCCTAAAGATCCTGAGAATTCATGTTATATTTAGTAATATTTACTGTGCTGTTTGGCTTACCCGTACTTTCTTAGACCTTTACTTGGTCTGATCTACTTAATAAAATGGGTAGTTGTTTATATCTTGTTATTTATTGACATTAATCAAGGGGTTTTTTCCATGGTCATGGCAATTGACTCGAATTCAGTGCAGGAAGATTTCTCCAAAAAATCATAGAACATAGATAGGTAGGCCTTAAAATCACACCACCCATTAGTGTTACTGGTGGTTATGGAAAAATAAATATGGCGATTTTGTCAGCATTCGTCAGTTAAGCTCAGCAAGCAACGCATTTTTATTCTTGACATTTGTCTTCAGAAATAAATTTACACAGAGTATATATGTGACAGAGTTAAATTGAGTATGTGAAAGCTATTGTAAATTATTAGAGATCATAATATAATTCTGCGTAGCTGTAAATGCTTCTTGCGCATAAGCCAGTAACAGTACATTAAATAAGTTACAACTTAGCCAAATCCTTCAACTATACACACATTCTTCAAAAACCCCCACGCTTTACAAAACCAACACTTTTGACTGACACACAAGTTTTCTCAATTTTCTCCAGTTTTCCCCTCGCGCCAGCACGCGCTGCCAGCACTAGTTCCAGCTGCGTCCGGTTTATGTGCCATCAAAGCCGACGCAGCGATAATAGCGGCCGCGAGTGTGCCCGTCGTAAAAATATAACGCTTTGAATTTCAGTATCGGAGAAGGGTGACGACGGGGAGGGTGACGCGGGAGGGTGACGGAGAGGGTGACGCCAGGAATTATGGCTCTAGGAATTAGTGTTGTTTATGAAAGTTGGCTTAGTGTTTTCTTCTGGTTTTGCTAAGTTTCTTAAGTTATTGATGCATATTTCACCGGTGGTGTGCACTCTCGTCGACCACATCATGGTGTGCACTCTCGTCGACCACATCATTGATTTGACATATTGGGTTGACAAATGTACTTAGTGTCAAGCAAAAGTTCAAACCTAAAAAAAGTATTGAAATCTAAATAAGTTATCAAAGATACATCATTGATTTGACATATTGGGTTGACAAACGTACTTAGTGTCAAGCAAAAGTTCAAACCTAAAAAAAAGTATTGAAATCTAAATAAGTTATCAAAGATACATCATTGATTTGACATATTGGGTTGACAAACGTACTTAGTGTCAAGCAAAAGTTCAAACCTAAAAAAAAGTATTAAAAGTTATCAAAGTTGCAACTTTGTCGTTTCATAAAAATAGTGATGTATCTTGTCCTGAGTAATCGTAAGTTGGTCGAAAATGGAACTATTTTACGGCAACAAAATACATTTGTTCAGAAACTAGCAGCCCTTATTTAATTTCTACTCATTTATGTCAGACTTCATTCTATAGAACCGCATTTATTTTATTGTTGATTTCTTATTTATTATAATAAAAGTTTATGTAATATGCGTATTAATACTGATTTATTTAAATTTAATACATTTATGTTCATAAAACATTTATTTACACCAATTTGTTAAATAAAATTGAGGAGTCATGTCACATCGCTTCGATGAATCACTTGTGATTGAGCCTTACCTATAACACTATGCTCCACGCTAGCAACATTTAAAAAAATATGGTCATTGTACCTGCCAGTTTAATCTACGAAATTAAAAATCACATTGAAGAATATTACTAAATGACAAAATAAAAAGAAATTAAATGATCTTGTATTCTTTTCTTTGCAAAATTAAACATGATTTTCATACCAATGATTGTGAGGATAGAGTTTGAAGAACTATGTGTAAGTAAATAAAATAACGTCGCAATAACAAACTAGTGAAGTTGTTTACGTCGAAGTTCTTTACTTTAAATAAAACGTACATCGATATTTTGAACGTCGAAGTCCTATTCCTATACAACGAATACCTAGTTCAAGTATTTTTATTATAAATAAAGTAATTTGAATTTGAATCTTTTCCAAAAGGCCTCCGTTATTTCCTTTCCCGGCCTCTTTTCTCATACCCATCCATTAAAATTCGCCAACAAAATTCCTACTCTCCCATGCATAACATCCGCCCTTACAAAACAAGGCACTTAAATAACTTTTAAAACACATGCAAATCAAAATGACATTCCTATTTCATCTGCGACCTCGCTCATTTCTCGCTTAGCTTCAGTGAGACTCTTACTGTCCCGACACGTACCGACGGACAACATTAACGGGTTTTGCATACAAATAGCTAATAATATTCGTGAATGCTGTTTTTCGCACTTTGGCGCGATGCCAACGCATTGAAGATTAGTAATAATTGACAGCACATCATAAAGTTGTATACGAATAAGAAACAAATAGTGTGGATGTAGGAAAGTTGGATATTTCTATTTAATAAAATAAAAATAAAATATAATTTTTACCAATGATTTATTAGAAAGTAGTGATACCCTCAACAACTTGGTAAATGCATTTAACAGCAACGCTTAAGAAAATTTCTACCTTAGAATAATTCAGCAAAAAAAGAACATCAAAAAGAGACATGAGCCCGGCAGGCTTATTACGTATCTTTTGCAAGAGCAAAACGATAGCGATTTTTGCGCAATAATTGCTCTTCCTCTTGTATGCATTCGAGACACAATGAAAAAGCCATTGTGTCTGGCTTAGATATGCGTTCCGGCATACAAGAGGTTAAGAGTTGTTAGTGATTTTTTTTTTAAATATGTGTATTTGACAAACAGCTAGCGATTAGCATTTGATCGCTATCGTTTTGCTCTTGCAAAAGATACGTAATAAGCCTGCGGATATCGCTACACTGGAGTCTTAGACGTGGTGCAATCGCAATGAAACAACAGCAAAAGCACTGGAAGGAATGGGGAGAGGCTACTGTCCAAACTGAGAGCAAAGCTATATCCCCTATATCTCTCTCTATACATTTCCCGGTACAGCCCAATAGTTAAAAACAATATTTTTTGCTTGGAATATTCTGCGTCATTTTCTTATGAAAAGTCGCTCATTGCTTTTCAGTTAGTGATTGAATATTGTATTTCTCTGCCTATCCGTTTTATAATATTTATTTCATTTTGCATTCAGTTTTTTTTTTTGTTTACCATTTAGATTTTTTAAGTTTTACAAAATTCGACACAATCAGACAAAAAATATGACACCTCCATAACCTCTCTATTCTAGTCCATGTATTGTATACAGAAGTCATCGGTTTTCACGCTCGCAACCGCAGGCTTCCCTTATCGCCTATTGTCTGTGTGTCTGTCTGTCGCTCAAGGTCTGCCGTGTGCGGTCTGGGGGATCCGGGAACAGCCACCGATATGGCGAGCCTGTATGTTTTTAATTCAAATGAAGGCCTTTAGGGGAATTTTCAAGGATGTTTCGATGGGTCTTTGAACGTGGTTCAACACGTTAATGTATATATGTCATGGACCAAGTGATTAATCCGTGAACCATGTATACAACCCAGGCCATGTATATTGAATACTGATTTAAAATTCTGTATTTATCAGTTTGTCTGGTCATTATGAATATTTCTGCGTAACGGTTGGACAATTCGAAAAATTATAGTCAATGAATTAGTCCAAGAGCGAGCGAAGCGAGCTCGAGTGCTGAAGTGAGTTTTTCTTATATTGCCTATTCGTAATAAGTATTTTTCAACTTGTATGGGAATTATGAATAATGCCACATTAATCACTTGGTCCATAGCACAATGTAATAGACTTCTGAAGAAGTTATATTAAATTCAATTCGTGAAATAATAAACAGCGATTATGACTGATTTAAAAATGATAATTGTGAATGTGGTATGTTGAAATAGATAGTCTGTTGTACTTGGTATAACTGATTAAGGAATAACGGCAAAAAAGTAGCAGAAAGAGTCTATACTGGGATTGCTTTCCAAGGTACCTCTTTAAAAATGCTCGTCTATCATCTAATGCCATGCTTTCAGTACGATCTTTTCCTGAAAAGAGGTAATTATCATGAGTGGATACGAAACGCACGGGACCGGGCGATGTGGCGACACTTAGGGAGAATTTTCAGCAGTACACATATTTCGGCCATAACGATGTTGATGATTATTATGAGTAAGGAACAGGATAAACAGTGTTGACTGGGATGAATTTTTTGATGTTGATATTTTTAGGAATCCTAAGGTCACAAGTATGATGACTCATGCCTAAGGTTCGAAAGAAAAATTACAAATTAGCCAGCTTTTTCCTTCAGCTAACCTTGGTAATCTGCAAAAAAAATCAGCAAAAACCTCCATGCAAACATAATTCTTGTGACAGTTACAGCCGTTTTGTTCGGTACGTGTATAATTTAAGGTCCGTCTGGTCACGCATCGCGGCACAAATTGTATGGAGCCTTCGTGGATTTTTGAAAGATATGCGTTTTTATTTTTTATTGTTGATTGCAGCCTGCATTGTTCTGTCCGAATGGTGTTAGAGCGAATTTACATTGGATTTCGATGTTGAAATTCTGATTTTTAAGTAGCCTTTTTTGTAGGGAAATAAACGAGAATCTTTTCGAGGAGCTCGTGGCGAAGCATAAACTAACAGCCACATGGTAGTTAAGCAAAGCAGTTTGGTCCGTGGATGGGTTACTCTCAACTCCATTACCTACTGAGACTCTTCTGTGCTCGTTACGTTGTCAATAGTAGATCTTTGATAGTCATGACAAGCATTACAGTCAGTACTTGTCAGAAGCTATAAAATCAGACACCAGTCTCGCCAAAGGGTATGGTGTTACCCAGCACTATATTGTGGAGATCAGACAGGTCCAACCCCAAGATATTTGGAAAAGGACTTGATTAAAACGAGGATGTTGTATAACTCGTAGTTCCGAAAAATATAATGAATTGTTTATGTAAATTGGAATTTGATAGTTCGATGACTTTTTGGCAGCATGCCATTATAACCATAGGTCATGGATCGCAACTGCTTTATATGGGGCTTACCATAAGCTGCTACAGGCCCTTACCAGGCAGTTTAATGATTGTGGTCAGTTTCTGTACCTACTGCCAGTCATTAGCCATAGCACTTTTACCACCTCTTAGATTCAAGGGCTGCTATTGAAATATTCATACCATGTGAGTTGCTTTACCTGACACCGTTTAGGGTGAAAAAGAGAGTCTAGTCCTTATGACAGTATCACCGAATGGTGTTGCCGTGACTGAATTCCGGTCCTAACACAATATTTAACTTTTAATATTTGCCATCGGCACGCTATGAAGAAGAAGAGTCTAGTAATCAATTTCGACGTGCGATGTCTGACTGAAGAAAGGCCCCGTTACCAATGGCTGCTAAAATGCCAAAGGGCCCCTTTGTATCTTTGGACTATCATCTGTCAGCGAAGCGCGCTGATTGTAGCAATTAGCTAACCTCTTGGTCAAAGACAATAAAAACCTATCTTCAGTATTAGAGGATTCTTGAGTTAAGCATAACAAGAAGAACTAAGAATAGGTCTCTGCTGACCCTGCAAGTGCATGTCAAACTGACAGGTCAACACAGTATACAAAGAGCTTTACCCAAAGCGAGGATTGTACAAAAATCGTCATGCACCAGCGCGTGCGCAGAGTGCGTGACGGACGAATTGAACCAACGCGTTTGATGGCGATGTATGCAAGTACAAGCGAGTGCCAAAATGTTAAGGATTCACAGTTCAAACTGGAACATCACTGTAATTATCAAGATATAATCAAAATTCGAGATCTGAAGAAATGCTGAGGTTTTGGACTTTGGAAAAACTGAACTCGAATGAAGCTGGACCTACCAAGGTGCGGTGATTGTGAAGTGGAGTAAAGAGGTGACCGAGAGGCGTTCAAGGACTGAAAGAGGAAATGTTGACTAGTGGTGGAGGATAACCGTGGTCGTTTGCCACTTTGCACAATGTATTGTTTTGTTTACGGTAGGTGGCATACGACCAAGGTTATCCTCTAAATACTACCATAAATATGTATGAAATATTATTGTGTTTAAGTTGTTTATTTATTACCCGATGCATATCGACTAGTTTGTAAAAATCGATAACAATTTCAGATGAGAATATTTTCTTGTTTCATACTTTTTAGAGCGTGATTTTTAACTTGAACTTATTTTGGAGTTTTTGCAGAGCCTGGGCGAACAAATGAATATAAATGCATACATATACATACATAGTCGGGTAAAAATAAGTTTTCATGACTGACGGGATATGCCTCGCATACGGTACGCTTGACAAAAATATGATGTACCAAATCCTATCTTCATTTTAAAATCCCTGTACAATAATACCACACATGATGGGGCAGGGAGGTTTTTTGGTCCTTGAATTCATGCCCAGGGCGCCATATTCAATTTTGTGTGACGTCACATAGCCAATGACCAGCGGACAAACATGACGCTTCCAACGACACCATTCATCATTTGTCAAATTATGATAAGTAGTTTAGAAGATATTGGAACAGATGAACATAAATACCTACATACATACACACATACTGGACAAAAACAAACCTCCCTTTTGCTTCGCCGTAGTGGGGTAAAAATAATGTTCCTCCTCAATTAAATATTTTGCCACGTTTCATTCCATTGTATATCACCTACATTTATAACATCAATCAATCTGCCTAGCCTTTTCCCAACTATATTGGGGTTGGCTTCCAATCTTACCGGATTCCGCTGAGTACCAGTGTTTAACATGGAGCGACTGCCTATCTGACCTCCACAACCCAGTAACTGGGTAACACAATACCCCTTGGCAAGACTGGTGTCTGATCTCAAGCTTCTGACTACCCGTAACGACTGTCAAAGACCTTCAAATGACAGCCGGGACGAACGGCTTAACGTACTTTCCGAGGCACGAAGGAAACTCAGTATGTTGTAATGGTCACCCATCCACGGACCGACCTCGTCAAGCGTTGCTTAACCTTGATGATCGACCAGTGCGGCTGTTATTATTTAGCCACGAGCCTCTCATGTAAAAGTTACCTACACTTACTAACATGAGAGTAGCAATTACAAACATAATTATTTCGTATTAATTTAAATTTCAGCCTTTAACTTAATTCACCTTCTGGTTTTTGAGTACCAAAATTCCAGTAGAAACACTAAAGTAAATTAATTTAACCTAGTCGGCTTTTTAGACTTTTAGGGAATTTATTTTATAAAGTTACATTACATTATTTTATTTTCTATTCAATTCTAGAATTCAAATTGAAATAGTATGAATCTATTCATATTTCTACTGTAATTTAAATCACCAATGTCATTTAAAAGTTACCTTGATATTGGAAAATACTCCTAGTCATTTGTGAGACTGCGTGGTTGCTAATGGTTATTTCAATCTCAGTTACTATAGATACTGAGTTTTATTAATTATCTGCCTGTCTGACGCAAATATCAAGTACTTCACTTTATAAATAATGTTTTTCAAATTGCAAGAAATATAATTTTATGTGAAACTAAAGAAACTTCTTTAACTACCACGTAATGTTATAAATCTACAGACAGTATTTCAGAGAGTGTGCACACTCAAACGCAAGTCATTTATTTCAATCAAATCATTTAAATAGGTACTTTCTAATTGCCAAGCAAAAAATTAACCAAGTAGCACTTTCTCATTTACAGGCTTTACTGGAAATTTTCAGGAGTCGGTCAGTCAGAAAAAAAATCCTTTTTTTAGGGTTCCGTACCGTATTGCTGTCACTCACGTGTTTGTCCGTCGAAGCCGATCGAAGGCAACTTCAAATAAAAATCACTTCTAAAACGTATTCATTCTGACAATGCCAAAGACAATGTTTACTTCTGGACGTTTAGATGGTGCTTATGCAGCCCCTTTGAACGATAATCTCTACCTCCAGTCTTGCCCATCCTACCCAACCAACCAATTACCTTCCAGGAACTGAACGCAAAAAATGATACGAGCTGTCTAAATAAGCACATGCTGGTCGGACAAAATTAACAAAATAAGTCGTCAATCGACTCGAAAAATAAGACCTTCAACCAACAGTTACTACAAATGTACGCAATTAAAATACAATCGATTTGCCAAATGAAATCAAAAACCACATCATTTAGTTCCAAAACAACTTAGTACCAAAATAAACTGCCCATAAAAATATATTTCTTCCAAATAAAGATATCCTAACAACCGTACGTGCCAGTACTAAAAATTTTTGGTCACAAGATACCATCTAAAAGATAGCTATGCAAATACGCGAACCGCATACTTATCGGTTCAGCCGGCCGGTGAGATTTTTACGTGCAATTAAAAAGGTTTTATGAGCACCCCCTCTACTTTAAAAGCTTTATTATACTTAAAGTAGTAAAAACTTTTAAAGTTATTTTGTTTTATTTGTTTCTGATTTTGTATTGTTTTAATGACTTAAGACTTTTGTGTTATCTGGAGGTAATTACTTAATTTTATTGTCTTTGTATCTTTATTGGGTGAGCTTGAGGAGTTCATCTTTATGGCTTTTTAGAAGGAAGCTTTGTTTTATTCTTGAAGTTTAAACTAATTAGTTTTTGAGCAAAGACTAAGTACCTCACCATTTTTATGAATATTACTAAAGTAAATAAAATAAAACGGGAACTAGTTCATCACTTTGTAGATATATTATTCATATAGGTAAACTTATAAAAAGTATTTGGTTTTAAAATAACTGGTCTCGCACTTGGCGACGGCTAAACGAATCTGGATGAAATTTGGCACAGAGATAGATAGTCTTTATCGCATAAGCTACTTTTTATCCCGGGATAATGTTCCTTAGGGATGATAAAACATTTTTAACGCGGGCGAAACCGCTGACAGAAGTGTGTATTGTTCATTTAAGTAGGTACATATTATGTAGGTACTTTAAACTATTTTTTTAATGGACCAAAGATTTCCAAAATTATAGATATAAATATTCTTAGACGACATTAACAGTACCTAGTTATTAAGTACCGCTAAACACAAAACCCGCACATGACTCTAAAACAAGAACCTCGTAACTGCACTTTTCATATCGCTAGCGATTCCATACACTAATTTCCCTGAAGACTGTCTTCCTAACTCGAATAAAATTCAGTGATGAGGTAATGCTTACCCAGTGACGTGCAGATAAATATTACACAGGCGGAGGGATCTTGGAACATAAAATGGCGTTTGTGCGTGTGTTTTGCATGTGATGTAGCGATCATAGCTAAAAACTGACGTAAAGGGTGGGCTGTTTTATTGTTAGGGAATAACCCTCTGTTATATAATAGTTTCTGTTTATTATTATAATTACCTCAGTACCTTAGTTTTTTGAGTCATTTATTATGGAGTAAGCATGTACTACATTTTTTTTATTGGAAGGAAAGACTAAATTGGTTGTATATTTGATAATAATTAAGTATATTGGTTGAAAAATTACACTTTTACACGTCAATCTTTTATGTCATTTTAAACAAGATACAGACTAAATTGGTTGTATGTTTGATAATAATTAAGTAAATTGGTTGAAAAATTACACTTTTACACGTCAATCTTTTATGTCATTTTAAACAAGATACGGTGCTTCCTAACTTCTTTTTCAGAGAAGAAATACTGAAACAAACTCAGAGGATGTTTTGTATTGGCGAATCTAAATCGATTTAGGGAAAGATTAATTCAAATGATTAGTAAAATAAAGGTAACGTATCCATTGCTGAATTTATTTTATCTACATTTTTATAACATTTGCACCTATTTAATATAATTTATGTTAGAAAGCAGCTAACATTATCCCTTGGGAGTTCCCGTGCCCAGTTGCTTGACGAGTTAATGTGAGCCCAGTGACTTGGATAGATAAAGACGCGAAACATGTTTAGATAGCATCTATACAGAATACACGTTACGCGTTTTTGCGCGAGAAGCGTTATCGTGTAGTATGTTGTAGGTTCTCATTTCGGTCAATTTTCATTTACAGCTTTTTTTATTTAAGGTAAATTTAGACGTTGAGTAATTAAAAGCTGTAAGAGATTTCTTTATAAATAAATATACCTTTGTGCCAATTTTCTGTTCCTTCTTCTTCTTGTCAGTTTTTTAAGTGTGTGTACATTAATGGTTGAATAAATAAGTAAATATTAATTTGATTAATGAGTCTAATAAAATCAACTGATGAAACCATTTTTGGTCGAACTAATAAAGTTACTTTTATTAAAGTTAGTTCATGTGTTGTAAAATTCTGATATCATCTATATCTAGCTTTTTTTTGAGGAAAAAATATTAAAATCCTTGTGATTCTTAAATGACATTTCCTAAATCTCAACACAATTAATGTGACACAGTGTACGTGGGTATACTGTGTCACATTAATTGTGTTGAGATTTAGGAAATGTATGTTTTTATTTGTATGTATGATTTTTTTTGTCAATTTTAAGTGATATTATATTTTGTATCGTTGATTTAAAAACAAGTGCGCGCGGTATCTCGGTGTGAGCTGACCCTGATGTATTCCCCTCTCTGACATTCCCATGTATAATGGCTCTTTGAATCTATAAATGTAATTCGCAGATGGGTTACTTACTAAATTAAATAGCACAAATAATAAATACCACAAATGCGGGTGGCCGCAAGAGGGCCAAAGTTACCGACATCGCCCGAATAATTGTGAACCTCAAGTGGCAATGGGCAGGACACATTGCTTGCAGAACGGATGGTGGAGCTGAATAGTTCTGGAGTACGACCGCGTACTGGAAGACGCACGGTATCGGTCAATGTGGCGACACTTCGGGCCATTGTTCAGCAGTGGACGTCTTTTGGCTGAAATGATGATGGCGATGATGATGAGTTAATGTGGACCTTTTCAGTACAGATTCATGGGCCTTCTTCGAATTCTCTCTCAAATGACCTGGGTAAAAATAACATGAAAGCGACCAACACAACAAAAGAGACAACCGAAGAAGAGTGTTTAAATTACCGCACTGAAATGTGCACCCTTTAAGTAGTTAATAAAGTTCCGTTTGTACCGCTATCTTAATAAAATGCTCACCCCACCCCAGTTATGCTGCAATAATAGCCCGAATAAAGATGAAGAATGTTTAAACTTTCTCACTGAAATGTGGACCTTTTCGTGTAGTTTAAAGTGCCATATGTTAGCCTTATAAAAAATCCGCGCACTGCGTCTCAGTGTGAGTTTCCCCTAATCACTTTATAAATACAAACACACACGCAACACACACGTATCACAACAAACTACGAAACACACAAATTAATTAATTTCCAAGATCTCAACTTGCACACGTTTTGTAACTTAAACTGAAAGTTTAGGCTTCCACTGGAAGTCCGAGTCGGGCTGACCGAGGAAGTCGTATTCAAACGGGACTCGAACCTGCATCACTTAATTAGAATGAGTGTTTGTGAGCTGAACTTCAGTTTCTTGAGTTACTTTGGTTTACTGCAACTTATTCTAGTCAAAGGGTTGCATGTAGGGTTACCATTTCGAAAATTGAAAAGTCCTGACAAAACGCCGGACTTAAAATTAGTCCGGACATTTTGCATTTTTCTTCTTCATCGTATACATAGATAATACAATTTTTATTTTCAATTGAAATAAGTATACTTTGACCAGAACTCAGCCACGGCGACATGTGACAGGATTAGGGTTTGCCTAGTAAAGGTCTTTCAGGGTGCAGGTGTTTTTGCATAGAGAGCACAAGAATTGATCTGACTGGGCAAAAGGGAGCAAAAATGGATTTTGACCGAATTGTAAGCTTAATTAATTATATGAATGGCAAAGGAGTAAAGCTGTTTCAATTCGTTTTTAATTGTAGCAAAACGATCATGTTTTTCCATCCAAGACGAGAACCCGGACAATGTCCGGTCAGGATGCCAAATGTGTTGCCTGACATGTCCGGCAAATCCGAAGGGATGGTATAATTAATTATATGAATGGCAAAGGAGTAAAGCTGTTTCAATTTGTTTTTAATCGTAGCAAAACGATCATGTTTTTCCATCCAAGACGAGAACCCGGACAATGTCCGGTCAGGATGCCAAATGTGTTGCCTGACATGTCCGGGCAAATCCGAAGGGATGGTAACCCTAGTCGGATGTGAGTTTTGAACTCATTGCTTAATATATAATTAAAGTAAATAAAATAAGTATACTAAATAATAGTAATTTTAATAAATAATAATTTTAATTATCAAAATATATTTTAATTTATATATTTTATTGCTGGGATACTGTTCCTACTGCTGTGATACAGGCATCCTGTATCCCAGTAGTAGGAACATTGTAGGCTGACTAAGTAAAGCAAGTTATACTCATAAAAGCAAGTTTATAGGGAATAGCAAATTTCAGCAGGTGGTGATGGCAACTTTCGACCAGAATCGATGGAGGCAGATTGTCCACTTAAAGGGGTCCAGTGACCACGATCCTCAGTAATGAGGGACTGATTATAGAAAAAGTCCTCATTTCGGCGCCTGGTTCGAGTTGGCTCAGGAATAAAATACAAGTAAGAAATTGGGGGGAGCTTTGCCAGTAGCGCGACAATGTTAAGTAAGGCAGGCTTGAACGACATTGGTCAAGTCTGAAGATAATCGTCAAATCACCAATACTTCAAATTTGGTATTTATTAGTCAAATTGCCTTTTTTTCCAATTGCAAAATTTAGCAAATACGCTATTGGTCAAGTCCATGTATCATTAAAATGTAGTAAAACGTAATTGAGTAGTCTTGAGTTTTTTTTTTCGATTGTTACCTACTTTGGATCTGTAAGAGTAGGTAGGATCTAGGCGGAAAATGCTGGCTAAATAGAATAACATATTATGCAGTTATTTGTTTTCCCGTCAATAATGTGACATTTCATTAGTTTTAAATGACAATAATTACCTACATTCTTTATTTTCGTGTCTTCGGTTTCGTGAAATTTATATAATGGCATCTACTAATAAAGGCATTATTTATTTTCGTGTCTTCGGTTTTGTGAAATTTATATAATGGCATCTACTAATAAAGGCATTATTTATTTTCGTGTCTTCGGTTTTGTGAAATTTATATAATGGCATCTACTAATAAAGGCATTCTTTATTTTCGTGTCTTCGGTTTTGTGAAATGTATATAATGGCATCTACTAATAAAGGCATTCTTTATTTTCGTGTCTTCGGTTTTGTATAATTAATATAATGGCATCTACTAATAAAGGCATTCTTTATTTTCGTGTCTTCGGTTTTGCGAAATTTATATAATGGCATCTACTAATAAAGGCATTCTTTATTTTCGTGTCTTCGGTTTTGTGAAATTTATATAATGGCATCTGCTAATAAAGGCATTCTTTATTTTCGTGTCTTCGGTTTTGTGAAATTTATATAATGGCATCTACTAATAAAGGCATTCTTTATTTTCGTGTCTTCGGTTTTGTGAAATTTATATAATGGCATCTACTAACAAAGGCATTCTTTATTTCCGTGTCTTCGGTTTTGTGAAATTTATATAATGGCATCTACTAATAAAGGCAGTGATTCTGTATTTACATTTTTCTACTACCTTGTCTATTATGTAACACATTACCTCGGACATTCGTTTCGAAATATGAACATTTACAAGAGATTAAAATATTAAAATTGAAAAAAAAAAAAAATTACATAATAACAGTTACGAAATGACTTTTACAATGCATGTCTCTCGAAAAGAGCGTTTCCCAAGCAGCCAAATTGTGCGGAAAGTGTCACTTTTTTTTACTAGTGCTTTTACTAGTTACTTTCCTGTACTTTTTTAATTTTTAACTCCAACGTCAACACGCCGCATAGAGTTTTTATTATTTGAGAAAAGTTTTAAAAATTACTTAAGTACAGATTATCATTCATATAAAAGGTAAAATAAAACTAATACTTCATTAAAGAAGTTTTTAATTACTCTAGATTTATATTTTGAACAATGAATTAATTTTAAATATTCATTAAATATGTTTGGCAGAATTAATATTTTGCTCGTGCCTTTTTGCGTGACAGCTATTTGCACATGCGCAGTTGATATGCCCGAGGAACTATTAGTTAATCTGGATATGCTGAGCGCGCTTGAAGAAGCCCGCCAATTCATTAAGTTCTTGCTTGGTTCAGATGTATTTTTTTATTTCCTCGCACAATGCATAGTAAAATGTTGTATGATGTGCGTAAGATGATTTCCGATGAGTGTCGATTTATCCACTCACTCGCTTCGCTTGCTCGTGAATAAAAATACCACTAATCGGAAATCACCTACCTTCCGCACTTTTAGTATAAATAACTATTTCAATACAGTTGTTAAACATGGCGAACTTTCAGATGCTATAATTATGATTCGAAAATTAAATCTTTTGCATAGGCATCTTTCTGTTACGCGGTCGTGACTTTTGTTTACGAGCTCGATCATTACTTTTGCAGTTGAGTTTTAAATTTATGAGTCAATTTAAAAAAGTTTAGTAGCAAGGAGTTTTCATACATAGAATAAAATGGAATAGATTTTATATGAGGAAAAATGAATGATTCCGTACGTTTTAGCATTTAATTCTCAAAAGTCTTTTAAATGGTTGTTTAAAATATTGAATTACCAGTTTTAATTTAATTATTTAAAACATCAACATTTCAACATTCATATAATCACAAAAAAAACGAATAGGGTGTAGAGGCTGTTTTCGTTGTAAAAAAAATAAGTCCAGTTGCTAAACGCGGCACTTTCTGAAAATTTAATTACTTTGTGAATAAACAAATCTAATTCTTTGATTTGTTTTTACTATTTCCCACAACTGTATTGAATAACGTCGTGTGATACACGGGTGTGTAGGTTACTGCACAACTCGTGTCATTAAAAACCTTGGCAAAGGCAAAGGCTTGTTAATGACAGCTCGTTTGCAATAACCACCACCCTTGTATCACAATGTACTATTGCATGGATAATTATGTAACTGGAAGAATGAAACTGAACCGCGATACCTCTTGAAAAAGTGCGCGTCGATTGTGTGTATATAGTCTGTGGTTTTGGTCTGAACGTTTCTAATAAATTGTTGTTAAAACTTATTTGCATTTAATTAAGTAAGCTCATTAGGTAGTAGAAAAAGAATCGTTTGTGTCTCGCATAAACGGGCTTTCACAAAAACCATATATCTTAAGCCCAAATAAGATATGCCATCTTGTCAAAATCAAAATCAATTGTTTGTATTTTACATAGGCCTACATTGGGCACTTATAAAACGTCGACAAAAGTGCACGGTTCGGGTTAGTTGTTTCCTATGGAGAAGAACCGGCAAGAAACTCCATGTTTACTCTTTTAAAAATGGTTTGGTTTAACAATATTTCCATGTTACAGCATTAATACTTGGATATGGGGGGAAAACATAGGCCCGAAAATAAATCGTAAGAAATTAAGAAAAACAAAAAAAAAAAATATGTCTAGCTAATAAAAATTATATGTCTGGTTGAGAAGTTGATTTATTCTGTCTCTATCATGAGACCAACTCCATAGTATCAAATTATTTCAATGTTTTCAAAGTTACGTAAGTACGCCAAGCTTCAGCTGAAGAATCGATAAGATTCTTGTTGCCACACATATATGAATGAAAGGTAATATAAAGCTTATATAATTATAATGAATATTGGATAAAGCAAAAACATTTTTCTTTATATAAAAAACGTTGTTTGTAATTTCATATCCTTTACCAGAAACCGTACCGCAAATTCTGCATTTACCACCAGCCATGATCATTCAATTAAATCAAAATGCCACTCCCAGCAACACAGTTTACTTCAAAAGAACGCTGCAATATATTCAAGGTACGCACATTACCTTGATAACAATGCTTGTAAAAGCTCCATCTAGTTGATGTCACATTGTCACCTCCATGTTGCCTCTTACAAAGTGATAGTTTGTTCTGATGGTATGGCCACAACAGCACGTGTTTAACAGCATTTGAAGATTACCCTGTCGAGAAATATTCTTCATGTTATGTAAAAAAGCCGCAAACAAGAATTTACTTAATGGTATATGATGACAACGAGGCATTTATTTACATTGCTTTACCAAAATAACTGTCACACATTTCGTGTTAAAATGAAATACAGTGTACTCCAATTTAAAAATACTTTTTTTAGTACAATACATTTCAGCTCCACTCAAAGATTTATTGCAATCCGCGCCTATAAATTGCGTGAAAACAAAAAACAATCAAAAAGTACCTACCACACGAATACAGGGGATACTGAACACATCCCAAAGTTTATTAAATCTGAAGAAAAATGTCCAGAAAACAGGGAATTAATCATCGTCCAACGTGGCCCACAAAAAATATGACAAAGTAAAAATTTTCATCCGAATTAAATATTAATTATTGCGCCCAGGACTTGGCAGCCTGACCACGCCCCTCCGGACAAAGGGAAATGATTTATTTGTATTTTTTTATTACAACTTGATTATAATTTAGCGGAAGACATTAGTCATGGAATCATTTACAACTTCCAACCTTATCATGAACAAAATAAGTACGAATTTTGAATCAAAGTAGGTTCAAAGTTATCGCCAAAACGAATGATAATTTCTGCCAAATTTTCGGACACAAAGCGATAAAGTTTAATTGTGTACTGGAGTTAAAAAGTACATTAATTAAATATGGCGAGCGGACAATGAAAAAGACATTGTGAGGCTTTTTCTTAATAATCGTGATTTAATTACGTGAGAGTCATTTAGATGGCTATCGGGAGAGGAACATTAATAAAACACCTCGCATGTTGGAAGGCCAATAAAGGAATATGGACGATAACATCCATCACTCCACTTTTATACAAGCTGTATTTATCTATATCACTCATTATTAAAGCAGCAATTAAGTTTTATCATTGAACTAACTTGGCTGGAAAATAGAGGTAAAGCTGCTAGTGGAAAAATAAATATCTACTGGCTTCTTCTGGCAGGCTTTGCGACTATCCCCCGTTTCTTCTGATTTTAGAATTTTAAAATTTGTTTAACTCTCTTTACGTCTGAAAACCTGTCAGGCTTTGGCTTTCAAGTAGAGTGTTCGAGCTATCATAAAAATACTGCAAAGTATCATTATATTATATAAAACTGCATTACCACTGACTGACTCACTGACATAATTGTTCTCCCAGATGGTGGATGGGGAGGTGGGTATATTTTGACAGATTCGTAAACAAGTGACTCTCGCGAGTTTGGAAAAAGTCCCAAACCTCCCCTTTTCCTCCCCCCTTCTCCCCCCCTCTATCGTATCTCGGAAACTAAGGTACCTGTAGTATGTTTTTTTTACGGATTCGTTTAGAGGAGGCTCGTAAAAGCAAAAACCATTTTTCAAAGTTGACCCCCTCGCCCCCCTTCTCCCCCCCTTTAAGTGGATCTCGAAAGTTGAGAGACTTGGAACATTTCTTTTTTCAGATTCATATAAAGGGGCAATGCTATAGTCACAAACAAACCATTTTTCAAAGTTGACCCCCTTGCCCCCCTTCAACCCCTCCCCCCCCCGTTTTGGCGAATCTTTTTTTCGTGTTATTTTTACGGATTCGTTTAGAGGAGGCTCGGAAAAGTAAAAACCATTTTTTAAAGTTGACCCCCTCGCCCCCCTTCTCCCCCCCTATAGGCGGATCTCGGAAGTTGAGAGACTTGGAACATTTCTATTTTCAGATTCATATAAAGGGGCAATGCTTTAGTCACAAACAAACCATTTTTCAAAGTTGACCCCCTTGCCCCCTTTTTCCCCCCCGTTTTGGCGAATCTTTTTTTTTGTTTTTTTTACGGATTCAGCGTAGGGATCCCGAGTGGAGCGAACGTACGAGACCGAGTGCAGCGCAGGGGGGAGGTGGCGAGCGAAGCGAGCCGGCGACCTCCGTAGCGTAACGAAGTTTTGGGTGAAGCGAAACTCAGTGCCTGGCGACGACAAGCAAACATTAGGGTTATGTTTTTTGGAACAAAGTTTAGGGTAGGTGTAGGGTAGGTGTAGGGTAGGTGTAGGGTAGGTGTAGGGTAGGTGTAGGGTACGTGTAGGGTACGTGTAGGGTACGTGTAGGGTACGTGTAGGGTACGTGTAGGGTACGTGTAGGGTACGTGTAGGGTACGTGTAGGGTACGTGTAGGGTACGTGTAGGGTACGTGTAGGGTACGTGTAGGGTACGTGTAGGGTACGTGTAGGGTACGTGTAGGGTACGTGTAGGGTACGTGTTGGGTACGTGTAGGGTACGTGTAGGGTACGTGTAGGGTACGTGTGGGGTACGTGTAGGGTACGTGTAGGGTACGTGTAGGGTACGTGTAGGGTACGTGTAGGGTACGTGTAGGGCACGTGTAGGGAACGTGTAGGGTACGTGTAGGATACGTGTAGGGTACGTGTAGGGTACGTGTAGGGTACGTGTAGGGTACGTGTAGGGTACGTGTAGGGTACGTGTAGGGTAGGTGTAGGGTAGTTGTAGGGTAGGTGTAGGGTAGGTGTAGGGTAGGTGTAGGGTAGTTGTAGGGTAGGTGTAGGGTAGGTGTAGGGTAGGTGTAGGGTAGGTGTAGGGTAGGTGTAGGGTAGGTGTAGGGTAGGTGTAGGGTAGGTGTAGGGTAGGTGTAGGGTAGGTGTAGGGTAGGTGTAGGGTAGGTGTAGGGTAGGTGTAGGGTAGGTGTAGGGTAGGTGTAGGGTAGGTGTAGGGTAGGTGTAGGGTAGGTGTAGGGTAGGTGTAGGGTAGGTGTAGGGTAGGTGTAGGGTAGGTGTAGGGTAGGTGTAGGGTAGGTGTAGGGTAGGTGTAGGGTAGGAGTAGGGTAGGTGTAGGGTAGGTGTAGGGTAGGTGTAGGGTAGGTGTAGGGTAGGTGTAGGGTAGGTGTAGGGTAGGTGTAGGGTAGGTGTAGGGTAGGTGTAGGGTAGGTGTAGGGTAGGTGTAGGGTAGGTGTAGGGTAGGTGTAGGGTAGGTGTAGGGTAGGTGTAGGGTAGGTGTAGGGTAGGTGTAGGGTAGGTGTAGGGTAGGTGTAGGGTAGGTGTAGGGTAGGTGTAGGGTAGGTGTAGGGTAGGTGTAGGGTAGGTGTAGGGTAGGTGTAGGGTAGGTGTAGGGTAGGTGTAGGGTAGGTGTAGGGTAGGTGTAGGGTAGGTGTAGGGTAGGTGTAGGGTAGGTGTAGGGTAGGTGTAGGGTAGGTGTAGGGTAGGTGTAGGGTAGGTGTAGGGTAGGTGTAGGGTAGGTGTAGGGTAGGTGTAGGGTAGGTGTAGGGTAGGTGTAGGGTAGGTGTAGGGTAGGTTAAGGAATACTTCTCAAAAACACGACAAAGCCGCGAGCTGCTGGCAGCTCGCGCACCAAGCAAATACTAGTTATACTATATAAAACTGCATTACCACTCACTCACTGACTGACTGACTCATTGACATAATTGTTCTCCCAGATGGTGGAGGGGAAGGTGGGTATATTTTGACAGATTCGTAAACAAGTAACTCCCGTGAGTATGGGAAAAGTGCCAAACCTCCCCTTTCCCCCCCCCCTCCTCCCCCCCTCTATCGTATCTCGGAAACTAAGGTACCCGTATTTTTTGTTTTTTACGGATTCGTTTAGAGGAGGCTCGGAAAAGTAAAGACCATTTTTCAAAGTTGACCCCCTCACCCCCCTTCTCCCCCCCTTTAAGCGGATCTCGGAAGTTGAGAGACTTGGAACATTTCTTTTTTCAGATTCATATAAAGGGGCAATGCTTTAGTCACAAACAAACCATTTTTCAAAGTTGACCCCCTTGCCCCCCTTCTCCCCCCTCCCCCCCGTTTTGGCTAATCTTTTTTTTTTGTTTTTTTTACGGAATCGTTTAGAGGAGGCTCGGAAAAGTAAAAAGCATTTTTCAAAGTTGACCCCCTCGCCCCCCTTCTCCCCCCCTTTAAGCGGATCTCGGAAGTTGAGAGACTTGGAACATTTCTTTTTTCAGATTCATATAAAGGGGCAATGCTATAGTCACAAACAAACCATTTTTCAAAGTTGACCCCCTTGCCCCCCATCTCCCCCCTCCCCCCCCCCCCCCCCCCCGTTTTGGCGAATCTTTTCTTTGTTTTTTTTACGGATTCAGCGTAGGGATCCCGAGTGGAGCGAACCTACGAGACCGAGTGCAGCGCAGGGGGGAGGTGGCGAGCGAAGCGAGCCGGCGACCTCCGTAGCGTAACGAAGGTTGAGTGGGTGAAGCGAAACTCAGTGCCTGGCGACGACAAGCAAACATTAGGGTTATGTTTATTGGAACAAAGTGTAGAGTAGGTGTAGGGTAGGTGTAGGGTATGTGTAGGGTAGGTGTAGGGTAGGTGTAGGGTAGGTTTAGGGTAGGTGTAGGGTAGGTGTAGGGTAGGTGTAGGGTAGGTGTAGGGTAGGTGTAGGGTAGGTGTAGGGTAGGTGTAGGGTCGGTGTAGGGTAGGTGTAGGGTAGGTGTAGGGTAGGTGTAGGGTAGATGTAGGGTAGGAGTAGGGTAGGTGTAGGGTAGGTGTAGGGTAGGTGTAGGGTAGGTGTAGGGTAGGTGTAGGGTAGGTGTAGGGTAGGTGTAGGGTAGGTGTAGGGTAGGTGTAGGGTAGGTGTAGGGTAGGTGTAGGGTAGGTGTAGGGTAGGTGTAGGGTAGGTGTAGGGTAGGTGTAGGGTAGGTGTAGGGTAGGTGTAGGGTAGGTGTAGGGTAGGTGTAGGGTAGGTGTAGGGTAGGTGTAGGGTAGGTGTAGGGTAGGTGTAGGGTAGGTGTAGGGTAGGTGTAGGGTAGGTGTAGGGTAGGTGTAGGGTAGGTGTAGGGTAGGTGTAGGGTAGGTGTAGGGTAGGTGTAGGGTAGGTGTAGGGTAGGTGTAGGGTAGGTGTAGGGTAGGTGTAGGGTAGGTGTAGGGTAGGTGTAGGGTAGGTGTAGGGTAGGTGTAGGGTAGGTGTAGGGTAGGTGTAGGGTAGGTGTAGGGTAGGTGTAGGGTAGGTGTAGGGTAGGTGTAGGGTAGGTGTAGGGTAGGTGTAGGGTAGGTGTAGGGTAGGTGTAGGGTAGGTGTAGGGTAGGTGTAGGGTAGGTGTAGGGTAGGTGTAGGGTAGGTGTAGGGTAGGTGTAGGGTAGGTGTAGGGTAGGTGTAGGGTAGGTGTAGGGTAGGTGTAGGGTAGGTTTAGAGTAGGTTAAGGAATACTTCTCAAAACACGACAAAGCCGCGAGCTGCTTGCAGCTCGCGCAACAAGCAAATACTAGTCTAATATATAAAATTCTCGTGTCACAGTTTTCGTTGCCATACTCCTCCGAAACGGCTTGACCGATTTTGATGAAATTTTTTGTGCTTATCCGGTATCTATGAGAATCGGCCAACATCTATTTTTCATCCCAAAAAAAAAAAAAAAAAAAATATGGTAGGGTAGGTGTAGGGTAGGTGTAGGGTAGGTGTAGGGTAGGTGTAGGGTAGGTGTAGGGTAGGTGTAGGGTAGGTGTAGGGTAGGTGTAGGGTAGGTGTAGGGTAGGTGTAGGGTAGGTGTAGGGTAGGTGTAGGGTAGGTGTAGGGTAGGTGTAGGGTAGGTGTAGGGTAGGTGTAGGGTAGGTGTAGGGTAGGTGTAGGGTAGGTGTAGGGTAGGTGTAGGGTAGGTGTAGGGTAGGTGTAGGGTAGGTGTAGGGTAGGTGTAGGGTAGGTGTAGGGTAGGTGTAGGGTAGGTGTAGGGTAGGTGTAGGGTAGGTGTAGGGTAGGTGTAGGGTAGGTGTAGGGTAGGTGTAGGGTAGGTGTAGGGTAGGTGTAGGGTAGGTGTAGGGTAGGTGTAGGGTAGGTGTAGGGTAGGTGTAGGGTAGGTGTAGGGTAGGTGTAGGGTAGGTGTAGGGTAGGTGTAGGGTAGGTGTAGGGTAGGTGTAGGGTAGGTGTAGGGTAGGTGTAGGGTAGGTGTAGGGTAGGTGTAGGGTAGGTGTAGGGTAGGTGTAGGGTAGGTGTAGGGTAGGTGTAGGGTAGGTGTAGGGTAGGTGTAGGGTAGGTGTAGGGTAGGTGTAGGGTAGGTGTAGGGTAGGTGTAGGGTAGGTGTAGGGTAGGTGTAGGGTAGGTGTAGGGTAGGTGTAGGGTAGGTGTAGGGTAGGTGTAGGGTAGGTGTAGGGTAGGTGTAGGGTAGGTGTAGGGTAGGTGTAGGGTAGGTGTAGGGTAGGTGTAGGGTAGGTGTAGGGTAGGTGTAGGGTAGGTGTAGGGTAGGTGTAGGGTAGGTGTAGGGTAGGTGTAGGGTAGGTGTAGGGTAGGTGTAGGGTAGGTGTAGGGTAGGTGTAGGGTAGGTGTAGGGTAGGTGTAGGGTAGGTGTAGGGTAGGTGTAGGGTAGGTGTAGGGTAGGTGTAGGGTAGGTGTAGGGTAGGTGTAGGGTAGGTGTAGGGTAGGTGTAGGGTAGGTGTAGGGTAGGTGTAGGGTAGGTGTAGGGTAGGTGTAGGGTAGGTGTAGGGTAGGTGTAGGGTAGGTGTAGGGTAGGTGTAGGGTAGGTGAATGTTTGGAGTTTTTATGGCAAAACAAAGTTTGCCGGGTCAGCTAGTAATAATATGTAACTTTTTCGGTGTACAATAAAGTAGGTATATTCTATTCTATTGTTTCTCTTTTTTTGTTATTAATTGTTCCTAGGGGTCCGTGGACTGAAAAAGGGTAGAAAATGCTGTTCTATTGTATTCTTAATTCAAAATTCGAGTAAGTTTCAGTCAACCAAGTAATTGAAGTTAAGTTCTTTTTTCAAATTTCTATGTATTTTAGCCGATATCTGCGTTTTGATAGCTCACATAAACTTAAAAAAACCAAGACAATAGGTTGTCATTTCTGGATGTCTACAGCAACAAAAAGTAACTCAGGATAAATTTAATTTCATTGCAGATATGGGAATTTAACACATTAAGCGAACATCTCTGTCTTCCCTTTCGAAGAATACAGTGCGCGAACTTCAGGACAAAGAGTTTCTTAAGCTACATTTTATAAGATGAAACCTGCATACAGCAAGACAAAGACCAGTTCTAGCAGATTATTATTATAATAACCTTGGCCAAGATCCTTCTTTGCCAAGGTTCCGCCAAGGTCTCTCAGACTCGAAATAGCAGATATTCTAGATAAGGCCACGGAAATGTATAGTATTGCTAACCTTGCAGTACTGTTGTCAGTTTTCAGGGACTGTTCTAAAGCTGCTTGGAGCTTGAATCTGTATAATACATTTTCAAAGGAGAGAGGTAATAAATGAGAGGGTAGGTAGTTTTGTTCAATCTTATATTGTAGGTATAGTTACCGTGATATATATATATATATATATATATGAAGGTCGCTTGCTGTGTAATAACCTTACAACTGGCTGGCAGAAAATGTTCTGGCTACTTTTGAAGCGTCGTTCAAATTTAGAATAGGATTGAAATTGATAGAATTGATAGACGGCCTTAGGTGCGTTATAAAATAATATAAGTATTTAGATCCTGGTGGAAAGCAATTGCTTCGCAGGTGTTCATAGAGCTTTGTTAAGTTTGGCACGCGGTGGAAGATCTTCAAAAGATGTAATAATACATTTTTGTTCAAATAACCAGACATAAAACTACGTAGCATCATTTGATAGCCATAAATACCGATAACATAATCACTACCCTTGCATTATTCCGTTAGAGGTAAATATAAATATCTAGCCATCAGCTCTACTCAATACATGTAATATCTTTCATATCAATCTGCTCTCTTATTTGTTTTACTTACAAACTACATTTGAAGTGTTCCACTGTCATGGATCAATGTCTTGGAAATAGTAGTAGTTAAGATTGTATACTATATATCAGATGCTTATTCAACAACATTCATTAACTTGATGCTCATTTTACCACTCCTATTTTTTCATGGTTGAGATCATTTCTATTTCGACCATCTGCAAATAAACTTATATACTCGTAGCTGTTTGTGTCTTTTGAAAAGCACGGTTATGTAGGAAAGCTCAATCATCTTGAAAGAAAGGATCTTCTCAACCACAGCTACAACACGGGCAATAACTCTTGAGCGACAGCTTTTAGATCCTATATTTATCTATGCAAAACATATTTGGTCTCTATGTGATGACGATAAAACACGTCCGTCGTGGACCAAATTTGATGAATTTTGGCATATCAATGATTGGGCCTTGAGGCAGGACATAAAGCTACATTTTATTTCGGTAGTACGTCCTCTTGGGATAATTTCAACCACCTGGCAGAAACTAGTTTAAAGATAAAATAAAATCCAACACCCGTTAAACACTTTATATCATTTTAACAACAACAATTTATACAATACAACAACTCTAAACACAGTATCACATAAAGTTCGCGAAGCTGAAAATGCAATTTTAAATACTCGACTGCATTTGACTGATAATAAAACAATCATTTGTTTATCTGATGTTACGACCCAGTGGGTTGATGGCTTTATTGTAAAAATGCTTTACGGGCTTGAGATGCATGCAGATGTGACTTGAATTAAATTGTTTTAACAGATCCATAAAAATACTGCGGCACAACTATAAATTTATGTTCAAGTAACAAATGATTCGCCAACGTTTGTAGTTGCTGTGGTCATAAAACACGTAAGCGAGATGACACGAACTTCAATGCAGTTTAACGATATCTGATACTAAAGTTTCACCGTATCTTTCGCACGTTTCGTTACCACAGGTGCCGTAAAAACGGGTCTTAAGGACGGTATTCAATACTTATTTACTGGAAGAAAATACAGGCATTAAATACTTACAGATGTAAAAAGATAAAAGAAATAAATAATTACAAGTGGTACTGCACAATAAGTGCCTAGCCTTTGCTCAACAATTTTTTTGGATCGGCTTGCAGTCTAACCAGACGCTGCTGGATACCATTATTTTACCTTACTGACTTCAAATACCTGATCTCTACATTTCAGTTACAGGGTAACACGATTCCCTTGGCAATACTAGAGACACAATAAGGCCAAAATTTAACCATGACATAGTTTTGTAGAGATTTCTAGCAAAGACATGAATTGTTTGCGATATACAGCGCTTCTTGTGTGCCACCTCCTTTATAATAAAATCGTGATTAGATCGTAGGAAAAATCTGTTGATTGAAGGTCTTTGACAATGTGTTCACGCGTGGAGAGTCTCATAATACGCTAGTCTAATAAGTGTTGTTTATTGACCGTTAAACTATCGTCTGCTTAATAAATTTTAACGTATCATCTTTTTTAACTTTTTGAATTAAAAGGTACTTAATTTAGTATCACTTGTCAATTATAGATCCAATAAGCCCAACACGATGGTGCTATCTTGTCTGGTTGAGGAGTGGCCATGGCCTCCTTCCGGCTCCATTATGAGACCAGCTCCATAGTAATATTATTATTTCAATGTTGACAAAGTTACATAAGTACGTCACGTTTCAGCTTAATCGGATCCCAGAAAGAGCTTGAAAAATAATTACTAATTTCACACATATGAAAGCGAAAAGCAAGGTAGGGAATTTTAAAGCTTGTAATAATAATGAAAATGTTGAGCAAGCCCTCATCATAATCACCTACAGGCTAAATTCACAGACTGCTGGTTTATCTTTTCTTCTTCAAATCCCCACACTCTTGTGCCAACCACATCCCAGGAGCTGCAGATGGCAATAATGTCGTCTGCCCATCTTGCTGCTGGAAGAACAATACTCCTTCTTCCAGTCCTTGGACCCCACTTCACTACCCTCTCACCACACCTTGCTATGTTTTTATTTATTAGTTTAGCACTGGAACGCCTTGCAGCAATTAGATACACCAATGGAGCACAATCTTATAATAAACTCAATTTAAGTCCAGGATTTCTCACGATATTTTCCTTGTTGTCAGCGATGTCTAAACTTAGTAAACTTAGAAATTACATATGAATTGAAAAAGACACATAGGTACTTGTCCGGATTCCACATTTGAGGAGCTCGTGGCTAAATAATAACAGCCGCACGGGTCGATCATCATGGTTAAGCAACGCTTGACGAGGTCGGTCCGTGGATGGGTGACCATTCCAACATACCGAGTTTCCTCCGTGCCTCAGAAAGCACGTTAAGCCGTTGGTCCCGGCTGCCATTTGAAGATCTTTGACAGTCGTTACGGGTAGTCAGAAGCTTGAGATCTGACACCAGTCTTGCCAAGGGGTACCGTGTTTACCCAGTTACTGGGTTGTGGAGGTCAGATAGGCAGTCGCTCCATGTAAAACACTGGTACTTAGCTGATAGCCAATATAGTTGGGAAAAGGCTAGGCAGATGATGGTACTTGTCCGCATTCGAACCCACGACCTCATGCACGAGAGGCCAGGTCTTAGCCACTAGGCCACCACGACGTGTCTTGTCTAAGTCAATTTGAGTTACATAAAACTTTTTAAATATCGAAAACTTTAGTATTATTTATTGAACAAGCCCTGCCTCATAAAATTCACTTTTAATATCATCTTACCTCAGCATCCTAACTTTTAACACTTCAGCTAAACGCATAAATCATTATGAGAAAATATATAGGAACCTTTCAAATTAAATTCCACATTTAAATAAATTATTTTAACTGCAACTGGAAAATATTATCTCTCATAATCGGGGGTGCATCCTTACGGCGCGGCGCATTCATATACCATTCCCCTTTACAGTTGATACATGCATATTTGAACCTTATTGCCGTTGTTATAGAAAGGAGGGTAGTTTTATGTAATATTCCAAGTGTTTAAGGGATCTGTTAGAGACGTGACGCGCGAGACGTTTACGCGGGCAACATATTTTATTAAAATTTTCCATCTTCCTAGTTCTGTTCAAATGTGGACATAGAGTACGAGGAGAGAGGAGACAAAAATGAGCATAATTTTCGTAAGCTTTACATATATACATTTCAGCCGATAGACGTCCACTGCTGGACGAAGTCCTCCCCAAGTATCGCCACATCGACGGGTACTGTACGTATCGTATCCAGCGGATTCCTGGAGTCTTAACCTGATCGATCATCTGTTCTCCTAGATGGAGACCTTTCAACGCTGAATCTTCCATTACGAGGTCGCTACTCTAAAATTGTTTTGGCCCCATCGACCATTTGTTCTACGGGTAACGTACCCTGTCCACTGCCACTTAAGTTTGGCAATTCCTCGGTCCATAAAGGTTCCGCTGCAGAAGATATCTTCATTTACCAAACTGCAAAATCTAGCACATAGCAGAATGTCAAGATCAAAATTACCTCTTATTTACGTTAAAGATATGCCTCCGGCTGGTCTATGGATTAGAGACATTTGTAGCTATTTGGCAGTCTATAAGGGTCGAACGATGTCCGAAAATTCGACAACCAGTCTTATCAAAGGATGTCGTACTAACCCCGGTTTCTGGCTTGTTGAGGTCCGAAAGCCAGTACGTCTATAGAACGATCCCAACATAAGTAAGGTAGCTGAGGTAAGGGGCGCGGCAAACTTTGACTTACGAGGACCAAAACAGTATAGTCTTGAGGAAGGCTGGTGATCGATGCTTGAACCTTCTTTGTAGTGCCCCGCAGTGGCATAGTAACAGCTGGTATTACTCGTATTATTATCTGAGGGCAAAGCTTCAGGCAAAACCTAGTCATCTTTAACCATCATATATGGCACCAAACTACTATGGAAGCTAGGCCTTCTTTGGAGAAAATTGTTAATTTACATCTCTGCATAATTCAAAATTTTAGGAAGAAAACTTGGCCTTAAACAAATCTGTCTCATCTGCTTCTTAGTCTTCATCTCATAGCATCGTCGTCAGTTGGCGCGGAGTTAATGAGCGAGCTTTGTTACCATCGCGCTGCGGCGTACCGGCACCGGCAGAGGACTATCTGACACGTAATTTTGTCTGCTAATTACCTACTACACTTTTAGTCTATATGCGATGAGGCCTACGGAGTATACATGGGTGTCGATAGGTATGATGTTTTGTGTGTGTTTTTATATTTGTGGGGTTTTTAAAAAGATATTAAATAAATTTAAATTAAAGGTGTAAAAAATACTAAATATGCTTTACTGCGAGACAAACTCAACAAAAACGAGAAGGACGTGCTAACTGACCATTATGGTGTGCTTGACTTATTGTATTTTAGGTGACAAACGTCACCTAAAATACAATACCTTTTACTATTTTTGCAAATTCTAATTCCAAGGATTAAAAGATTGTTTATTTTTATAAAGTGTATCACTTTTAGTTCCTAAAATACTATTTTTAGCGAAAAGATTAAATATACACTATAGGATCTGAAAAATCACGAATAGATATTTTAATTTCGCCTAATAAATCCAGAACTAAATTATTAAAAGACACTTCAAAATTATGAGTGACGGGTAAAAAATTATATCGCGAAGAGACTCAGTTTCATAATGAAAATTGACTGCTCCAAATAAGTTACAGGATAATTTCGAACCCTTAATATTTGATCGGGATCCTATTCTGTAAAATAATTGTCTATGACGTAAGCCATGACGTAATTTAGATTAATTTTATCGGAAAAGTTTTTCTGAGAGATCGCTAATCTCGAAATTAATGGTTTTATCTTTGTTTAGCTAGAGATTGGGTAACCCTAATTAGTTTATTCCGTAGTTGAACTTTCAACCTACCGTGTTTTACCTTGTATAAAGCTGATATTTTCATCCATCCAAAGTTTTGCATTTATAATATTATTATAGTAAGATTTCGAATATACAGTATGCCACTGCAACAAGACTACGGAGTCTTGTATGTGTCTTGTAAATTGATATTTTGATAGGTCGCTTAAGAAAGAAAGATTTAAATGTCATTCCAATATTTTTGGCTGTCTTATGTATATATGGTTCAGTCCGACTGCATTGCAAACCTCCCAGATCTGTATAGGTAGAGAGCCAGAAACCACACAACAATAAACTGTAATGCTTGCAGTAAGCAATTTTGGGTAGTACCGCCCCTCTTACAAGCAAAGAGCATAATAACAAAATAGAGCATAATACTCCAACAATTTACCTTGAATTCAAGAATAGAATAGAATAGAAAGACATGCACAAATACACACATAATATTCCAAAATTATAATGATTGCCTTTATTGCCTTTATTAGCATTTAATTGTAATTGTACTTCTTTGCTATTTTTCTCTTTAACTCTGTGTTTGTTGCTGTTATGTCTGTGTCAATAAATGTTTGTTCTTACATGACATTAACGTTTACATATTTTACAAGTTTAGTAATCTAACACCGGTACGAAAATATTGTCTTGATTTCCAGCATTGGCCTCCCCTAGAGCTTAGCCACACTGAGGTTCTGTGCTTATCTTCTCCAAGTAATCCCCGCTATTCTACTTACTCGTCATCCTCCCATCTACAATGTTGTCTTCCTTAGTTCTGTGTTGTCTTGGGATAATCCCGACACATAAACCAACAACATAACACTTCTCACCTGTATTCCCAGAAGGGTTAGGCAGAGGCACCTACAGCATATATCGCCAGTTATGTTTAAATCCCATTGTCATCAACCAGGTCCAAACCTAGACTCCGGACTCTAGGCTGCTATTGAGAAATTCCAAATGGATCAACCCAACAACATTTTGCTCTTCAGTAGTACTTATTACCAAAAGACTAACCAAAAATGAGAGCAGTGGTGGCCCAGTGGTAAAGGTCCTGACTTATGTGTCGTAGGTCTTGGGTCCAAACCCAGGCAGGCGCTTTACTTTGTATAAATTATTTTCATCACCACTGCTCTCAAAACGGTGTAGGAAAACATCGTGAGTAAATCGGCATGTCTTAGAACCAAACATTCAAAGACATTTGACATCCACCAACCCACGTGGTGAATTACGGCCCATTCCCTCTCACAGAGAGAAAGCCTGTGGACCCATCAGTGGGAACATTAAAAAGGCTGATGATGGTGGACCAAAAATACATGAACCAAAACAACTTGAATTTGTCTTCAAAAACCCTACGATGATAACGACCGCTAAAACATTAAAAGATTCCACAGTAACTAACAAATACGACATTTAAACCGTAGTAATGTTAGCTAGCAGAAATATGGATAATTTTATTCTTGAGACACTATGGCATGCTAATGCGAGCACCTAAGAATGAAACTGGGGAGTGTCCAGGTGTTCTAGGGATGTGAAATTGTGCTGAAAATTATGATTGAAATTTTTAAAACAAAGCCTTACTTTCTGCAAGCATATTGAAATAAATTTCTGTTCCTTTGAGCCAACTGATTTGTAAACGATATACAAATAATTTAGTTGTATGTTGTTTTATCTACCAAATATTACAAGAGCTTCTAAAGGATTTGACATTAGACTTCTCAAGACTTTCTTGAGACTTGATCGGTTTACGGCAACTGGTGAAATCTTACACCAAATAAATAACTTTACAGGTTCTGTTGGTAGATTGAATGTCTTGTCATTCAATCTACCAACAGAACCTGTAAAGTAGTAAAAGTATCGCTAAATTTTACCTGCTTTCAGGTTTATAATTATGTCACATATTTGTGTTCAAAATAACACAATTAACTGCTATGAAATTATTTATCTCGAGTTTATCAAAGGTGGTAGACACGAGTCATTCTATTGTCCTCAGATTTTCAAAATGTTTTTAACTATAAACCGGATTTGTATCGTCTTTAAACAGACTGAAAGAAATATCTAAAATAAAGTTTACTGGAACTGAAAGTGTATAGATTCCTAATTTCACTCTATTTCACAATTTACCCTGCTATAATCTTAGTAGGTAGTGCACAAAACAAATATAATATTTCACTAAAGCAGCGAGCACCAACCTTAGCCTGCAGGCAAGTCGCAATTCAAGTTGCATTACCTTTATTAAAGGATATTAGCGTGTCGAGAGCAAGCGTACGGATTTACATGTTATATTGTATACTAGCTGTTGCCCGCGACTTCGTCCGCGTCAAAACCGTAAAGTTAAAATAAACATGATATTTACATGCGCGTCACCCTATTTCGGTTCTTTTTTTTTTCATAAAAGTAGCCTAAGCGCAGGACACACAGTATGTCGTTGCTCGTACGTGGTTATGACGACATACCGTGTGTCCTAAATTGCCCTTTATTTCCATGCATTTGTATGAAATTTGAATGAAATAGGAAGCCGCCCGTGCCATGTCCGCGCCAGACGCCATTTCTATATGGCCTAGCGCTAAGTTATTCCTTATAATAACAGCTAAATGCCTGAAAGTCCCGTCCAAATCGGTCCAGCTGTTTTGGAGATTAGCCGGGACCAACACAGACCAAAATAATGATTTTTGTTTCCTTAAGCATGTAGTAAAAAAGTTTTGATTTTGACATTGCAAACTGACAATTTTGTTTATTTTTATGTAAATGTATGAATGTGTATGTTTATTTATATGTTTGTATGTATGTTTAGATAGAGGGAATGTTTGAGATAAGTCGCGTTTCATACTTGTTTTACTCTACTCGATTATCATTTCTAGGGCTCTGTTTGCCAGAATCGGGCAGTAGATTAAGGCGTAGACGTTGGTGTTAAGAGTTCTCAGGCTTGACCTTGCATCAGTGATCTAATTTGTTTCTTTATTTCAATCATACGGTTCTCGATATCTTACTCATCATAATCATCATCATCATCAGTATTATAATAATGGGCCTTAATCCACCACGTGGATCCATTGCGGGTTATCGGTGTCATACTGTATGGATTAAAATGTTGAGCTATGAAAAAGATAGATTATCAAAGAGATTGCATGCAGCAGAGATGAGAATGTTGAGATGGATGTGCGGAGTGACGAGCTTGGATAAAATGAGAAATTTGAAGGGAGAAATGAATATAAATGTTGAAGTATGTAGAGGGAGGGAAGGACAAAGAAAAGATGGATGGACTGTGTGAGGAGTGATATGAAAGAAAAGGGAGTCAGTGATAGCGTGACCGGGGACAAGACGGTATGGAAAACGTGTTGTACCGATCCCAAGTGTTGTGGAGGTTAGATAGGCAGTCGCTCCATGTAAAATACTGCTGATACTTAGCTGAATCTGGAAAGACTGGATTTTGATTCGTCAACAGTGATAAGAACCGTAACATCTAGTATATTCCAAATGTAATTAAGCTGTCGTTATAAAATATATATTCAATCACCCTTTAAACTTTGATTGACCTATAAACTCAAAACCTGCACAGCAGCGCTCGTCATCTACTAAAAAAAAGGTTGCACTAGACGTTCATGTATATAAATATATTCCATCAAAGCTAATTATCGTGTGTAACCCTCTTAGTTACATAAATAAAAAATCCAGCCAACGCGTTAAAACAAAATACATTACAGCTACTTACAAAATAAGACGCTACGTCGTAAGGGACGCGCTTAAGCGATTTACATGCGCAGTAATTGATTGCTTGTATTTTATCACATGAATTATGTATGTGCGTGTGGTGCAAGTTATGAAAAATAGCGATTGTGAATGCAGATGCCTAATTTGTAAATTAAAGAAAGAACTTAAACCAAAGTTATGATACTCTGCTTTCTTAAATGGTAAAACGGAACCCTTATGGTGCGACTGTGTCTGTCTGTCCGTCTTTCACAGCTGGATGTCTTAAGAATTACTAATGCTATCAACTTGAAATTTGCAATAGTATATATTTCACAAATAAGTATTTTTTTTTGCTATTTTGACTGAAAGGGGTTCTTAAAAAATCTAAAGAGCGTTACATTTTATATAAGAGCGTTATTTGAATATTCTCAAACATTTTTTCTTTTTTTCGGCCGCGTAGTTTTCGACTTTTGAAGTTTGCATAGAAAAAAAACTGAAATTATTCTGAGATAGAAGTTTATGTAAAGATTACAGGAAAAATAAAACGATGTCTCTAAATGTGCTATTTTTCAGAAATCATCAACATAAATTACATTAGTTCCACTATCTGTCAAGAGATGGCGCTGGCCTAAAACTGCAATATTCTACACCGCAGTGTAAAAATTATCTCGACAAATATAGACGTCGCCGGTGAAAATTTAAAAACATTTCATGTTTCACAATTAAAATTTCCTCCTTCTTGCCTTCTCGCAGGTTGCTTAGGGTGAAGCACAGTTGTAGTTTTTTCTGTTCTTTTAACTATTTTAGTAATGCTGGATCAACGTAATCAATAAATACTGCCGCGGCGCCGTGTATGTCGGAAATTAGATTAATTCAAGGGAATCATAATCTACAAAAAACATGATTCTAGGTCAACGGGAATTACCTATTCCCGTTGACCTAGAATCATGAAATTTGGGAAGAAGCAGTGTCTTATAGCACAAGTAAAGGAAAGAAAATTCGGAAACCTTAAATTTGTACCTAAAGAAAAATAGAGATTATTAACTTATTTTGCAGTTGGTAAACTGACCGCGAATTATGTCGATGTATGGGGACAACAGTTATCAACCGACATAATTAATTTTGTTTCTCAATCTTTCTTTGCTTTCATTGGTTATGAACTTCAGAAATATTACCAAATTATTTTAGTTAATGTAGCTGTTTGTACGGAACCCTCGCTGCGCGAGTCTGACCCACACTTAGCCGGTTTTTTCGCACCTGATGGTAAGCGATGATGTGGTTAAGCTTAACTTGAAGAATATGGCGGTATTAAGGTGACCGAAGTCGTTGAGAGGGCCACCAAGGGCAAGAAGTAGATAAGGCTGGTAACCGCACCATATTTCGTTCAACTGCGATACTGCAATTGTTGGAAAAACTAGTAAATAATAATATTTGATGTTTACGTTGTGAAGAATTTTATTGAAGTAAGGTGACAACCCAGCTAATTGTTCTTTGTACAAATATTTTCAAAAATGACATTGAAGTTATAAAAACTAAAACTACAACACCCTCCCCTCAATGGAGACGAAAATACAACAATACTTACATAGAACAAGAAAAAAATACATTATATACTAAGTATTGGTTAAACCCATTCCTGTGACACATCTTAGGTGAGCTGTGCGCCTTAAGGGCTTAGTTAAAACATCAGCCGTCATCTTATCTGACTGCAAATATTTAACAATGATAACACCATCGCAAATTTTTTCTCTTATAAAATGGAATTTGGTATCAATGTGTTTAGTCCTGTTGTGGTGGATTGGATTTAGCGCAATTTTCTGTGCACTTTGGCTATCATTAAAAAGTACAACCTTATCAGCGTTACCAGTAATTTCAAACACTAACCTCCTAAGAAAAGTAGCTTCCTTTGCAGCGCTAGTTAACGCCATGTATTCGGCTTCAGTTGAAGATAACGCTACGGTTGGCTGTTTCTTACATTCCCAACTAATGGGTCCGCCTGCTAGCGTAAAATAGAAACCGGTGTATGACCGCCTGTCATACATGCAATTAGCCCAATCTGCATCCGTGTAGCCACACAAATAGGCACCCGTTTTCCTGTAAGTAATACAGTAATCAATAGTACCTTTCAGATACTGCAAAATCCTTTTTGCGGCCGACCAATGTTTCTTTTCGAAACAATTATTAAACTGGCTTAGATAGCTTGTAGCATAAGCTATATCTGGCCTAGTATTAACCGCTAGGAACATCAAACAACCAATTAAGCTTTGGAAAGGATAAGACTCATCAGATTCTTTACCTTTTTCATATTTATTATTCTCCAGCGGAGTTGACATATGCTTACAGTCTTGCATATTAAAACGTTTCAAAACTGTTTGAATGTACGTCTTTTGGTTAACGCATATTTTCTCGTCCATTCGTTTTACATTCAAACCTAAACAGAAATCTAATTTCCCTAAATCTTTTAATGAGAAATATTTTGCCAATTTTGTTTTGACGGTAACAAATGACATTTCATTTTTATAAAAAATGACAATGTCATCAACATAGACTGCCAGGATGACAGTTTCAACACCAAACTTTTTTAAATAGATACATGGTTCCGAAGAGGTTCGTACAAAACCTATAGAAGATAAGGTTTGATTTAATTTATTATTCCAAGCTCGAGCCGCTTGCTTTAAACCATAGAGCGATTTTTTCAACAAGCAAACTTTTTCTTCTTCGCCTTGTTTAATAAAACCTCGAGGTTGTTGCATGAAAACTTCCTCTGCCAGGTCACCATTCAGAAACGCAGTATCCACATCCAAGTGCTGCATTTTTAAATCCATTTCTGCCGCTAAAGCAATAAGTGTACGCAGAGACGAATTTCGAACAACTGGTGAAAAAGTTTCATGATAATCAACACCTGAAACTTGACTGAAGCCTTTAGCAACCAGTCTTGCCTTGTACTTCACCACTCTACCTTCGGCATTCCTTTTTATTTTATACAACCATTTACACGGTATAACCTTTTGGTTGGTTTTTTCAACTAACGTCCAAGTCTTGTTTTTAGTCAGTGAATTAAACTCATCTTGCATAGCAGACTGCCAGCTTGCACTATCTTCTGCTTTGATAGCTTCATCAAAGCTTTGGGGCTCTTCAGGTTCGGTTGTAACAGTGGCATTACAATCAAAAATACTGTGAGTTTTCTTAGCTATTCTGTTTCGAAGAGGATACCGTTCTTCAGGCATCACTGTCTGTTCGCTTACATCTTCTTTGTCAGAAATATCTTCGGCGCTAAGAAAATCTGAAGTATTATGAACTTGATCAGTTATTAGCTCCAAGTCATTAGCTTCTTCTTCTTTTCCAGTTGAGACCGACATCGGATTATGCTCCTTCCTATGAACCAATTCTAAAATAGATTCACTATGGACAATCAAAGGAACTGATTGTGTGGTTTTAGCCTTTATATCGGTAAAAGAATTTTCAAAAAATACCACATCTCGTCCTTTCACTAACCTTCTTGGACAACTTGGTTCGCGAAATAAATAACTTTGTCGATCGTCTGAATATCCGACAAAAATATACTGTGCGGCTTTAGGATCTAACTTCTTCCTTAGAGGATCTGGAATCTTCACCATCGCACGACAGCCAAAAACTTTCAAATTAGACAGGTTTGGTTTTTTATTGTGCCATAACTCATAAGGCGTCTTCCCGTCGAGAGTTCGATGCGGACATCTGTTCTTTAAGAACACAGCAGTTTCCACAGCATCTTGCCAATATCCTTTTGAAAGTGAACTGTCTGAAAGCATACAACGAGCCTTTTCAACTATAGATCTGTTCGTTCTTTCAGAAATAGCATTCTGTTGAGCGTTATATGGCACTGTAGTTTGATGCTTAATGCCTTCTTTGCCTAAGTATTCAATAAACTGTTTATTGACATACTCAGTCCCATTATCGGATCGCAAAGTTTTAACTTTTAATCCCGTTTCCCTCTCGACCATTGACTTGAACATACAAAACCTGCTAAAAACCTCATTCTTAGATGAAATAAAATATATAAAAATCATGCGGCTAAAATCATCTATAAAAGTCAAAGCGTATTTATTTCCCTGAAAAGAATTTTCAGACATCGGACCACAAAGATCCGAATGGATAAGTTCCAATTTACATGTTGTTCTTTTGTGCGATACGGATTTGAAAGGTTTTTTAGCCTGCTTACCTTCTATGCACGCAATGCAAGGATCTTTATCAACTTCAGTGTACACTACGCCTAGATTATCCCTTTTAAGTTTATCTAATCCTATACGGCATAAGTGACCAAGCCGTTTGTGCCATAAACGAAAACTTGCTACGTCACTTTGTACTTCGAACGCTGATAAGGGTTTGATGGGACTAACTGTACAATCCAGCGAATATAATCCACCACAACAAGATCCACGTAGAACTGCATCACCTGTACAATAAAAATTTTCAGAATTAAAAAATGTACAACCTTCCGTATCAAAAACAACACTAAAACCATTTTCAGTGGCTTTCTTAACAGAAATCAAATTAGTTTTTAAATTAGGAACAAACACTACATTTGATATCTTCGTAACATTACTGTCACTTTCCGTTTTAAGATTACTAACAATAGGTACATTACCAATTCCTGCACTTGATAATAATATGTCCCCGTTGGCAATCTTTATCTGACCAGTTGAAAATTCCTTATAGTTTACTAACCAATCACATCTTCCAGACATATGTGCACTGGCTCCAGAATCTACGTACCATTTATCAGACGAAATTTCCTCAGTATCGGCGTTTAGTGCGCCAAATAAGATTGAGAGTTTGTTTTTGTTATTGCCAGAGCCTTTGTCTTCGGACTTTCTGTTGAGTGGACAGTCCGGTTTTATGTGTCCAGGCTTCTTACAATTATAGCAAACAACTCCTCGTTTCTTACGACTTTTCTTCATCTGCACCCGCAACGCTGCGTCAGAACTAGAACCTTCGTCGTGAATGGATGATCTTGAAAAATCTGATAAAAGTTTCGTTTTAACGAACTCACTTGTAACGGTACTCGTAGAGTTCTCTAAAGCCATTATAAGAGGATCAAAACGAGTCGTCAATCCTCCTAGAAGAATCGCTGTGACAGATGCATCTTCAATAACTTTTCCAATGTCTGCCAAGTCTTGGACAGTAGACATCACGGCATTTATGTACAACTCTATGTTTTCAAAATCAATCAAATTGTACCTGTATAACTTGCGTTCTAAGGCAAGACGACGACCCATGGACTTGTCTTCATAAGCCGCCGCTAAAGCATCCCATGCGTCTTTAGCAGACTTGCTATTTCTCACGTGTGTGATAGCTGCACCATCTAGAGTTAAGCAAATTTTTGCTAAAGCAACTTCCTCATTTCTATCCTTGGTAGTATCCTTATTAGTAGTAGGAACTTCGTTTGAATAGCCCGTGATACTACTCCACAGACCTTCGTGTATAAGGTACATCCTCATTTTGAATTTCCAAATAGGATAGTCTTGCCTACTGCTTAAGAAAATCCCAGCAAGGGAACGTAGACCCGATCCTCTGTTGTGATCTGACATCTTCACAAAGTATCGAAAAATTCACTTTTAAATGGTGAATTTAAATTTTGACTTCACTCACAACAACACCATAAATACACAACTTATTATTCACTTTTTCAGAGCTTCGTGCTGATAACGTGTTGGAAAAACTAGTAAATAATAATATTTGATGTTTACGTTGTGAAGAATTTTATTGAAGTAAGGTGACAACCCAGCTAATTGTTCTTTGTACAAATATTTTCAAAAATGACATTGAAGTTATAAAAACTAAAACTACAACAGCAATCCACCAACGAAAGGTGGTAATGGTAAGGTTCTTCGAAGGAAAGGAAGACTACAATATGTTCCTTGTCTGTAGTGATTACAAGGCCCATACAGCAACTTATGAACGCACGAAGTTTTAAGCGAGAATAAGTAATAATAGAAGAAACCTTCCTTATACACAAACGAAAAAAGCTGGTTCAATAAATAATAGTGTTTACTATTTCTACCGCTACCGCTTACATTCAAACCACAGCCGATTCCCTTAAAATACGCAAATGTATTTCAGATAGAACAAAGCACATATCTATAAGGAAGCGATTCCAATTACATCAGTAATCGATTTTTGAGTGTTTTCTGTAATTAATCGATTATTTTTATCGATATATTCGTTTATTGGATTTTGAAGGGCGTGTGTGTCATGCCCTCTAGATAGTAAAGTACGAGTACTTTAACATCTTTGAAACGTTAATTAAAGTGTTAGGGATGCAACAATAACAAATTATAAGCTTTAATTTGACGAGTCAATATGTTATAGTCTTTAGAATATTACCAGAAAGTATGGTCTTTACAAGTTTTAGGCCAAGAACGCACTGTCAGGCGGCTTGCTTAGCGCCTGGCGCCAAATCAGCCGTATTCCGCGCTTGGCGACTTCGCATCTTCAATCGAATAGTGCTCAATGTGGCCGGTTAGGATTTTAGTAAGTTGATTATAATTCGCTACTCGTTAGGCGACTTGCTAGGGTCTAGCTAAACCCTAGCAAGCGCCCTTACTACGCCATCCCTGGAAAAATAAACTAAACTTTTAAGGTCGAAAACGCACTGGCAGGTGGCTTGATTAGCGCCTAGGCCAGGGATGGCGAACCATTATTAGAAAAATTGCCATTTAAATTATATGTTTTTTATGTGACAATGAAGTGCTAATTGGCAAAAAATCTAAATGCTATGAATGAATCAATTCTTTATTTGCACCCAGAAATTCTTACAGCAATCCTAATACTTATTTACAGTTATATGTTGTATTTAAATAAAAGTAGGAGTTGGTGTCATTTCTACTGTTGCAAATTACCTAGATGCTAAATAACCTCATTTTAGCGTGCCCAAAATATTTTGTCATGTGCCACCACAGGCACGCGTGCCATAGGTTTGCCATCCTTGGTCGAGGCGCTAATCAAGCCACCTGCCAGTGCGTTTTCGACCTTAAAAGAAAAGTTTTTTGTTCTGTTGCATTAAAAAACATCTCTGTACTTATTTTTTACATTTTCTGTTATCCTAAGATATTATACCGCTGGGCAAAGGCCTCCCCTACATCTTTCCTTCCAGAAACTCTTTTCTAGTACCACCTCGACCGTCCAGGTCATACCGTCGCCGCTTTCTGGACCGGTTTCAGCGTCGCCGTTCATCAGTTTGTCATTGTTCTGGCACCCATTGCGTAGAGTTGATCAGGAATACGAATGACGGGTTAACATTAAACCTACTGAGTAATATTTTTGGCAATTTCGCACTCTTTAATAATAGATAGAAGATATACCCAAAAGTAACCACATCTTTGGGTTGGGACATAACGTCAAAATTGAATGTTAAATTAATTTTACGACTTTTTGAGTTTAAATTAATTTTATAGCTTTTTAATGAGCTAGAAAAATTTAAATTTAAATCGTATGAATTGTTTTACGACCAGATGACATTATATTAAGTATTAATAATTAACTATGTGATAATATTTCTAAGTATCGTTGTTTCAAATTAAATCTTTGAACTGATTATTAAATTAGGATTATAATATGCCATAAAAGTGGTTTGAAATTGCTATAAACTTTTTATTTATTGTTAGTTGATTGTATTATTAAACATGGAGAACATTTTTGGAAATAATTCGATCGTAAAAATAATGACGACGATGACTCGTCCGATTTCCAGTATAATTTATAAACGGATCACTTTTTTTCCGGTTTCTGGTTAAAATAAGGTCAATTTCTTTCGTTTATTTGATATGTTTTTTTTTTTATTTAGACTATGTTTTTGTCGAACAGATTTAATATTTATTGTGCCAGAAAGGCGAGTATTTATGTGCTTTTGAAAATCATTTCCCTTTGATGCACATAGGTTCACGTTAAGCTTCTATCAATTGTTATCATTACAAAAGGCATGAAGCCTCCTTTGTCCAACTACCCGACATTATTAAATCCTCTATTAATTTACAGATTCTGTGTACGAATTCCCGGTTAATATAGTGGGTATGTCATAGAATACTAGTGTGGTGAGCGATGTCGGGATGAACATCGATGGTTGTTGAGCGGTAATTAGTGGATTCCGATGTGCTTTGACGGTGCCGCCCTTTGATCACAGCGCGCCATGGATGTTTGGTCACTGGATATGACAAAGGTAAGGATAATTTTGCAGTCTTGTTTTGTTTTTTGTATACAGAAAGAGTCTAATTTAATCAATTTACTGACGTTGGTATAGTTGAATAGGTATGTTTTAATTGAAAATCTGAAAATGTTGGCTGAAATTATTATAGTACTCAAACGACTCATTCACTTGTAACATACTGCATAATAAAAAAGGTAAGTACAACATAATGGTTAAAACCAATGTTTTGTTCTTGACAGTTAGATAATAGTACATTATGGTACAAGTGTGCAATGTTGGTGATTACCGCTGAGGCGCCATTGAGACCCGATCCGTAGGTGAGGGTCTTAAGAGAGCCGAGGACGGCAATCATCAATACACACGTGTATCATACGACGTTTTTCAACACACTTGTGAAGAAAATAATACAAAACAATCATTTTCAACAGTAAAAACGAGTTGTGAATTTTTTTTCACAATGGCGGGCAAAATTAATCAGTTTTCCTATGCGCGCGCATCTAACAATGGCGATCGGCCATAGACTAAAGAGAGGTTTTTTTTTGGCTTTTCGTGGATAGTGTTTTAGCCACGTACAAAATAGAGAATTTAAATTTTTCTTAATTACAGAGCAAATAAAATTTATATTTGAATGAAACTTTTATTTACTAAGCACGTACAAGTTGAAATTAATACGATATGTTGCATGAAATGAGCAAGCAATAGGTACATTAATTTATTTTTACTCTTGAGCACGATCTTTTTTGTATCGAAACTTTTTTAAGAACATAGCAACTCAACCAATAAAAAAAAACTCTATAACTCACTTGTGAATAATAGCAATGAAAAAGTCACAGTTTGATAACAGGTATCATTATGTGCCTAATTGCGGTGAAATTAGAGCCACTTTATGAGCAAGTGTGTTGAAAAAATATTTTTACATGATTGACCTACTCAGAAACTAAAAAAATAAAACATAAAATAACAAGGAACAAAACGTAATCGAATTAAAAATAAACCAGTAAAAAGTATTCAAAATGACACATGGCATATCCAGCACAAACATATCCCGTCCACATTGTCACATAAAAAACAGATTCATAGCATACATAATATATTTATGGTCTCTTGTATATTTATATTAATGTGATGTAATATATTAAAGGAACACAGTGACCGCCAGACGGCTGACAAAAAATAATACGGTTGATATATATATATATGTGTAGCAATATAATACAGTAACTATATGCTTTATATTTGGCAGTTTATCCTTCTCAAGGTAACATAAAAAATGTGTTACTATGGTGATTACGAAGAGAATAATAGCTTACTGAGATCTTTTTTAGGGTTCCGTACCCAAAGGGTAAAAACGGGACTCTATTACTGAGACTTAGCGATCCGTCTGTCTGTCTGTCCGTCTGTCACCAGGCTGTATCTCATGAACCGTGATAGCTAGACAGTTGAAATTTTCAAAGATGGTGTATTTCTGTTGCCGCTATAACAACAAATACTAAAAACAGAATAAAATAAATATTTAAGTAGGGCTCCCATACAACAAACGTGATTTTTTGGCCGTTTTTTGCGATAATGGTACGGAACCTTCGTGCGCGAGTTTGACTCGCACTTGGCCGGTTTTTAAGGTTCCGTATCCGAAAGGTCCAAACGGAGCCCTATTGCTGTCACTCACGTGTTTCAATTTCCCATTGGCCTTAAAACTTTGAAATTTGGTGATAATGTTTAATAATACCTATAATTTTTCTAAAAATACCGATATATTGTTAAACTGATACGGAACCCTAAATGTACGAATTCCGACACGCGTTTGGCCGGTTTTTTATAGGTATTTGAGAGCTAGCTTCTGCCAGCGACTACGCCTGCGTGAAAAGCATCCCAAGGATATACATACTCCCAGGATAAAAAGTGTCCTATGTCCAAAACAAGGTTTACCCGTGAGCCAATTGAAAAAGTAACAAACATACATACAGACAGAATTACATTCGAATTTATATTACTAGTATGGATATATCAAGATGTTGTAAATTATTATTATTGGCATGAGTCTGTACGGCTACAGCTCTTTCACCACCTCTGTCTGGTCCTGCCTTTTCGTCTGGTAGTCAAAAGATTAATAATATTAATACCAACCTGCCACTGCCAGACAAATGCCTCTTTTCATTCAGAGAAGGCAGGAGCATTAATCAATGGGTATGTCGATTCAAATCCGGGTAAGTCAAATGATTATTCAATCAAAAAATGTATAAGGCATGATTGCCCAGGGATTACTCTTGGAACAGAGCCTAATTAAATGCATTCGTTTTATTTAAGATATAATAAACTGACTTTACCTATATCCCTTGCAATAAACAGTTAGCTAAAGCTATAAGCCTTATCTCAATTAACTTACAAAGCCTTTAGTTTTATTCTAAAGCAAATACGGGTTTTCTTTTCTCTTATGCCCATAACATTTAATTTTAGACGACGTCTTTATCTTCTAGGAAACAATCTATCTTCATATATTACCATGAAATTAATTACTAAGAATCGACAATTAAACTCTCAAAATCGATTTTTAATAGCCGCGAACTTTTTACACCCATTTTAATGATCTAACACACTGTTTATTAATAAACCATGATATCTTATTATTCATTCATATACCTACTAAAAATGCGAAAGTTTGTCTGTCTGTCTGTCTGGTTGTTACGTTTTTACACCGAACTGCTGAACCAACACTTTAATTAATTTTGGTATTGAAAAACTAACGCCAGTCTTGTCAAGTTTTGGTTTTACCAAGTTTCTGGGCTGTTGAGGTCAGATAGGCAGTTGCTCCATGTAAAATACTGAAAATCAGCTACATCCGGTAAGACTTTAAGCTTACCCAACATGGTTGGAAAAAGAAGCTAGGCAGATCGATGGGCTTAGAGATAAAATAGACATTGGAGAAGGGGACATAGTATACTTTTTGACTATTTCTACTTACTAGTAGAACCTTATCAAACTTACTTTCTTCTTCTTGTTCTTTATTAGTACGTTTTCTCGGGAGTCGCCCGAGTCTGTGTTTCACGATACTTACAACACTTAGGGCCCTTTAAGTCAAGAGTGAATAGATTATTTCTAGGCAAGCGTGCTTCACCGTCGACCATATCATCGCTTACCATCAGGTGAGATAGTGGTCAAGCGCGAGCCTATCAAAAACACAAAAAAGAGTACATCAGGTGAGATAGCGGTCAAGCGCGAGCCTATCAAAACACAAAAACGCGAGTAAATTCCTCTTGGATTAATATAATTGCCGAGTTTAGACGGACGAAGCCGTAGAAGCTAATCTGTTAATAATTTAGTAAATGTTAATCTATAGTTTTTTGTTAACATTAAGTGGTAAGCTACCGATCTGTCGATACCCGTGTCCGTTTTGATCGCTAATGACGCACTCTAATCGGAAAGAGATGGTGGTATGTAATTCTATGTGTGTGACAAGGATGCAACGGTGTTTGTTTTTGCTGCACGTCTTGAAACCAGACGGTATCGTGTACTAGTAATTAAAGCAGGTTTGTAGTTTGAAATCATGTTTTGGACGTCAGTTTATATTGCATATTCTTTGATCATTATTATTTGGATCGAGCACAGGTTAAAAGTAAAGTTATATATTATAAGAATATTCAAGCTTAGCTACTTATTAAGAACATAAATTAATTTAAAAATGGGTGGCATCAAAGTTCCTAAATTCAAGGAATCGACGGACGACATTGTCATATATTGTCGAATATTTGATGCGAAACCTACGACAAAATTCGGCAGAAGTCGACTGCATGTGTAACAAATTCATAATGCATATATGCAAAGTATAAAAAAACTTCAGACAATTCTGTTCTATCGGAATCAACTTTTTGACGTACGAAAAGCTTAATGTGTCTTAATGAATCCAGAGTCTGTGAGTTGGATACAATTCATTCCACCTTTTATTCCATCTTTTACAAAATTACTCACCTTTCAATTTTAACATCGACAACTCCTTTTTACTTGTAATAGAAACTTAAAAGGGGCTATGACATTTTACCAAACAGCCAATGAACTTTTGATGGCCCTTCTTAATTTGAATTCTGGCTGTCAAACCATAGTAAATCGTTTCCGCCGTCGGGAGGGAGATTTTCAGCGAATTCTTGAAACACCTGAAAGTGTAACGATTCAAGAGGAGTTTAATTAAACATCGCTAATACTTATACTGTTAATTTTAACATTCATTGAAACAGTAGATTGGGTTGTATTACGTGTTTTGGTTGAATTGCTATCGTTAGTAACTGTTGTGATAAAAAATGTTAAGATTGAATGATTTTACAAATCATTTGGGTGCTTTTAATATTGATAAGATTATCGGTGTCATTGTATATTAATATATTATTAAAAATATGGCGAGTAATTTAATTACCTTACATTGAAATTCTATTGTTTATCCATCGATAGAGATAGAATCTATCTCGTCAGCACGTAATACCAGCGTACCGGTGTATAATGACAAAAAGCGGGCATCCGAATTAAAATGGATGCCGTAAACAATGCTTTGACAGATAATAAAATACTTGTCTATGGCGCGAACGTAATTCAATACAGATTATTGAATTTTACCTTGTTTTGCTCAACGAGTGTTATTTAGAATTTTCTTTCAGCCATAAATCGTAATTATGTGTGATGGTTTGTTTGTGATTCCGTGAAATATGGCGGCCACAACAGAATATGACAATAAACAAAAGTATAATTATTACGGTTGTCACCAGTTTCAAATTAATTATTCGTTGGAATCTGTCACCGATTTATTTTATGGAGCTGACGAATGAAATAGAATTCATAATGGAACTCATGATAATTAATTTAACAAGCGTACCTATTATTATTTTGCTATTCGTAAACATTTATGAGATTGAGATTTTTTTTCCGGTTTCGGTGTCAAAGTAACTAGACGTGTTTTCTATTGCTGCTACAATTATATTCAGTTTTAACTATATTACAAAAGTTAAAAGTATCACAATTCAAGTCCATAGAGAACATTTCGGACTAAAATAACTCCGCAGAATTCATAACCAAACAGTGCTAAAAAGCGATTATTCACTAGAAAGATTAGGAACGCCAAAACGAAGGTGTATACGAGTTTCCAGCTTATCATCTGTCATTCCGAGGTTGATCGCAAATTTATGCTTATATGACTGGATTATAAATAACTGTAATAGATGCGAGAAAAAACCTTGAATACGTATGCTAATAGTTATTTATGCAACGGTTGTATAATAAGGGGTATTAAAACACGAATGTGGTAATAATATCACATGAGTGCTTTAATCTCTAATTATGTACAGTTGCACACAAGACTATCTACACCCAGGATGTGAATCCTCTATAAAAGGTTCTGAAACCATACCTTCGTTCCCATTAGTACCACCGAACTGAACCACCGGTAGTACTAGCGTGAAATCTCGTTATATATAGTACCACCAGTTACTGGTTCTAGTGACACTGTTATTTACTCATATTTTGACTCATCAAAATGACAAAAGCGTACTTTCTTTCGGGGTGGCGATTACGTACTTAACAAGTTCGTAATCGCCACCCCGCACTGAGCAAACGTGGTGATTAATGCTCGTGCCTAATCTGTATGAGCAGGGTTTTCCCCTGCAGAGGAACAGTAACAGACTGATATTATTATTAGACCTCTAGGTCAAGATATATAGACGAACTTACTTTTTATTCACATTATTTTTCCTTACTGTTTTTTTCATCTGGATCTTTTCAAAGTACGCATTACGTTATCACTTTTTTCATACACATCCATACCTTCGTTCCCATTAGTACCACCGAACTGAACCACCGGTAGTACTAGCGTGAAATCTCGTTATATATAGTACCACCAGTTACTGGTTCTAGTGACACTGTTATTTACTCATATTTTGACTCATCAAAATGACAAAAGCGTACTTTATACTTTCGAACAATTAAAATAAAAATTCCGGAATAGCAGCCTTATATGGTCATGACTGATTTTGAATAGGCAGCCAATAAGTGCAATATAAATATGGTATAAAAATTACAGGAATTCATTATCACTTTTTAAAGACTCTGCGGCGTAAGGCAAAATCTTTGGGCAAGAAGAAAACTAGGGATAAACAACGAATCATTAATTTGGCTAGTAACCTTGCTTTGCTCCCTCCCAACAGTTGTCTGTAAGGGTTATTCCCGCTCGGTAACACCCTTTCGTCAACACTGTTGACGATCGGGAAAAAAAAGTTTCGTTCGTTCACAGTGTTGACGATCGGGAAAAAAAAGTTTCGTTCGTTCGCAGTGTCCATGAATGCTGGTTTTTATTTTTAAAATATGGAAATAAAAATAAAACATGTCATGGATTTTCAAATGTTTAATTACGACAAAAGTCTAGTTTAATTGATAAAAAATGTTGAATGTTGTTCCATTTGTAGAATTTAAGTTAGTAGATTGCAAACTTCCCTTTGCAGCAGGCAGGTATAGCGATGCCGCGCCGGTAGCCGGTAACAATAGATAAAATAAACAATAGATTCGCACACTACCCCCGACCGGTCTATTCTAGTACGTTATCCACCATGACCTTGAATTAGCCAATCAGAGCACTGCAATAATAAGTATCGTTCATTTTGGGTAGCTAATCCTGATTTATGCATCGTACATACAGTACATTATTAGTTCTAAATTCGGACATGTCGGAACAAGATTTAGCAGGTAGTTCTAGTGGAAAATCCGTGTTAGTGCGTATAAAAAGAAAACATGGGACTGTTTTACTTCATGGCGGTCGCCAATATTACACAAGAAAGGCGCATAAAAGTGGTTTAGTTATTTGGAGTTGCTCTCAACGTAAATTAAAGTGCAGTGGAGTTTTGAGAATTAAGGTAAGTGAATTACCATAGCATACAGGACGCTCAAATAGAGTTAATACATGGTGATTTGACAGTTGGACATTTCCTTGAAATGTTGCGAAATTAATTAAAAAAAAAACTATGCTGCTGATTATAACTCTTGAGGTGAATTATATAGGGCTGTCTATGTTATACGTAGGCTAAGTCATAGAAGCAATGATATTGTTTACAATATCATTGAATAGAAGTCATAACTTTGAGTACCTATGTGTAACGAGTTGTGTCTCTGAGAATCTGAAATTTACTTTTATAGGACAATATTATGTAAATTATTGAAAACATGTGATTATCTGTGATAAAAATGCTTAGGTATTTACAACGCTTTCATTAAAAGAAATATATAATAATAATTATATTATTATACATATATTTATTTTAATTAAAACTTAGGTATTTACAACGCTTTAATTATTATTGTAAAATAGTTGATTATCTGTGATACAAAATTCTTTATTTACTTGATTATCTGAAATATTTTATTTTTACTGTTTTTAATTAGGTATATTTTAATTTTAGGTACTTGATATAAAAATATTAAGGTTTATGGTTTTAGTTTCGTTATTTAATTAGTGTAAATTAGATGATTATCTGTGATACATAATAGTGTACTTAGTTTTCATTAGTCACTTTCTCAACTATATTTGATTATGTTAAATCAGTGTCACAATTTTATTACTTATCAAAGTGTAAAATGGTTATTGTGCAGGACGTAGCGTGTTCATTGGCCCCGAGAAAAGAAGGGCGTAAACCTTCTGGCCATTGCCGCTGAACGCCCCATCCACATCAACGAAAACAAAGGTTCTTGGATGCCTAGCTGCAGCAGTGACGTAGGGTTGCAAATCGACTCTAACGATTCAACGATGTGTTGGCTGTACTTGAGTTATTTCCAGATTCCGGGTTGCCTACTTCTGGATCAGCACTCCTGGTGTCCAGGTTCCGAGGTTCAGCTCGACAGGATCGAAAAGGGATGTCTTCATAAGGGTTGAAGTCGATGAATTAAATGAAACACTAAGTTATTCAGTACACGGCACGATTCTAGGGCTCTCGACAATTTCTGAGACTTGATTCTATATAAGAATTACTTCTTATTTACTAAGACAAGTACAAGCGACTAGCTTTGGATGACTACAAATTCTATTTTGGGCCCGGGGGTTCTTTATACCCTCGCATCGTGCCATTATTGAGAGCCCCGCAAATTCTCGCCGAAAATAATTTTTATTTATGTAAAAAACCCTTATACATATTTGGTAAATAGGGTTACCGCACCCCTTCCATGGTGCTATCAATAGCTGGATTCCTTCGTACTGTAACACAGTAACGCCCCCTATCTATGTATCTAATCAATATACCTAATTTCCAGGTATTGATAGCTTCCCTAGACTATTTCCATGAAATAAAAGGACAATTCCCTTTATTTCCCAGTTAAAACCTTAATAGCTTTTAACCTAGCCTAAGGATATCTATAGGTTGGGTTGACCTGCTGGTGCCAATAGCAGGCTGTCTGTTGACGTCTAGAAAAAGCTTATTTTCGGGAATCTTCTATGGGATATCATCCCTTATGTAATGAATCTATAAGTTCCTAAGTCATTTCACCGACTTTAGGACTTCCTACTTAGGCTAACCAGACAATCACCGCCTATTATGGGGATTCTGGTAGCCAATAGACCACACTTTACATTTCTAGTGTTTATGTAAGTCTATCTAGGTCATATGCACATAAGGTGCCTTGATATGTACAAATTTGATAGCCGGTCACTTTCTTTGCGCCCAGCTATCAGAGAAATTAGATATAAAAACACTAATAAGATTGGGACGACACGATGGTGCGTTCAACGGGCCATCGGGAGGTCCCCAAAAATTCCTTATTTTCGGAATTCCCAGGGGTGTATAGTCCCGGGAAATGCCAAAAACTGACTAAAAATTACGTTTCCAGAAACCTATTTTCTGGAATTGTACTTAAACTACTTGAGCGATTTTCGCTCCAAAGTGATGGCTTGGTAGCTAGTCCAGCAAGCCATCCGAAAGTACTTACACCATGAGTACATCTATTCCCTTCATGGAGTTATTCCACCTGAAGGGTCTACAAATTTCAACGTTTTACGTTGTTTACATTTTTCACGACTGCTTATCTCGTTGACTATCCAAGCGATTCTTCCCATCTAGAAACCGCCTGGAAGCCCTTTTAGCAAGCTTTCCAATGGTAGTACTTTTACCAGTACACCTATATGTTTCTAGGTACTTAGGGCACCTAAAACCGTAAGCGATTGCCAAAACCAGTCAAACAGCAGTTTTTCTATTATATACTGACTTGATATCTCAAGTAAATGGGCTTTATATAAAAGACTACGCTAACTATGAGGTGTATATAGGCTTCCTGTCTCGGTCTAGGTCCCCCATATACCCTAAAATGACCTAAAACCATATATTTGGTGTTTGAGATATCAAGTCAATATTCCTATTTACATAACAGAAACTATGTGGTCTTCACATAGTTTCATCATTATGTACTGATTTCATGTCCAGTACATAGGATAAGCCCTTAAAAACATGATTTTAATTACTATAATATTTTCGAAAACCACCAAAACTATATATATCGTGTGGTTCCCTCTCACGGTTCATTCGGAACTAATCCGTCGTCGAGCACAGACGTATCGTATGACGGAAATTTATGTTTTTTACTATGATAACTCTTATCAGTATGCTTTCTAATGATTTTACTCTGTTAAGGGTGAACTATTGAACCCTATAACATACTGACAAACACTAAAAACATTATACTACTATCTCAAAAAATGTAGGTAAAATTTTAGTATAAATATAAACGTGCCTCTAAAATTCATTTTAGTATCAGGTGGCGCGCCGTGGTAAGCAGACATGTCTACACATACAAACTTCAATTTCTATGAACCATTTAGTATGGTTGATGACGCTTCGTCGCGAACAGTTATTATGCACATGATGAGGCCATTTTTTTTATTTTCTAGTTAATTGTGTATTAAAAAATCTAACATAATCCATTAAAACATTTTAAAAATCCATGACATGTTTTATTTTTATTTCCATATTTTAAAAATAAAAACCAGCATTCATGGACACTGCGAACGAACGAAACTTTTTTTTCCCGATCGTCAACACTGTGAACGAACGAAACTTTTTTTTCCCGATCGTCAACAGTGTTGACGAAAGGGTGTTACCGAGCGGGAATAACCCGTCTGTAAGAGATTGCCTAGTGCGATAAGACCGCCCATTGTGCACTCTTATATGTGAACGTTTGTCCTGTATGTTTTTTTGTGGTGTACAATAAGTATATAATAATAATAATAATGTTTTTAAGTTTTCTTTTTATTAATATTTAAAAATGTATAAAGTAAGAACGAGAATAAATAAAGGAAATAATAATAATAACAGTCAACATTTTGGCAAGATGGGATAATGTTGTAAGAGAAATGAAACAAGCCGTACCCTGCAATGAGAAATTTACAAAAATAGTACGAGACAGTTTGGATGAAAAGTCCTTTCAAAGATATATTAAGCGTTTTTAGCTGTCACTATCGAACAAATAATTCAGCAGAAGGAGGAATCATAACTTAAATTCTTACATAAGCAGAAATAAACCAAATTTCTTGCAAATCTTGCATGTTTTGTTTCAAGAAACACATAACAACCTTCCGAAGCAAAAAAATTAAGAAGTTCAATAAGAGCTCACAACCAAAGCGAGAAAAACAATACATTGATTCTGATGATCGGATTACTGAAGTACAAATGCAATTGACATCAGAAAAAAATTGTATTGGCCACTTTTTAGAGAAACTTCGCTAGTTCGCAAATATACATTGTTGTTTTATTTTTACTTTGGCCGAAAGATAAGTTTGTTTTATGTTTACCTACTTTTGTTATGCTATTAAAGTGATAATATCTATTAATATCTTTATTAAAGTGCAGGTGCCATTTCTATCGATAGGTAGGTATTACTATTGGGAACAAACAGTCTCATTAGTATAATGATGGTAGTATAGAGAATGAGATTTCACGCTAGTACCACCGGTGGTACAGTTCGACGATATTAGTGGGTACAAAGGAAACCTAGGTAAAATAGGGTGTTGTACAGTATTACTTTGGGTGTTGTTTGTGTTAATTCATGTAAAGTTTAATTGCTAATAAAATTATTGTTTGTAATAATGATTTACATATAAATATTGCACTTGAATATTTGCATCTTTTTGAATGTTGGCAGCAGATCCTGATGTATTTGGAATATTTATTTTTTAAATTACAGCGCTGTGGTAGTGAAACCCGCATGCATGACAATGCCCTTTCTTTGAAATTCATAATGATACCACGAATTGAGTAGTGCGAATGTGTCTGTTTGATGAGTAAGGAAGAGATCGAAAAAGCAAAGAAGTTGCATAATTTAATTTAGTACAATATTACAACACTTTTTGTTTGTTTTAATGTTTGCTATCAGCTAACCTGTTATAGAAACTTTTACGATGTACGCCCAAAAAAAAGAGATTGTCTAGTGTCAGTGCCGAAAATGTGGCGCTGTGGAGTTGTTCGAAAAAAGTCGGTTAAACAGTTCCGTAACTGTAGGAAAGTTTAAAAATAATACTAGATGGCTCGATTGACGAAGAGGATTTATAGCATGGGTGTAAATATTTTAATCTACAGTGCCCAATGTATGTTTGTCTCGAGCTGATTTTGGCCCCACAGTGCCATCTCGGTAATGTAACCCCTGAGTTTCTTAACTCCAAGTGATGTTTCTAGAAGCCTCGAGCGTTATTTTCCTACCCGCATAAATTCAGTTTTAAAGCACTTAATGGGGAACGCAATTATTTCTAAGACATGAACACGTCATAAACATGCTCCTTCTTGTGAAATATGAATATTGGTGTAGTACCATCACGCTAACGTCCCTCCAGGGTTGGCAGTTAGAGAGCTGTCACTTAGAATGATTAACGTTTGACATATTAAATATTGAAGGCCAGTAGTCCTTCAAAGACAAAGATATTTTATTTCAAGTAGGCCACCAAGCGGCACTTTTGAACGTTACATTTTACAAATAATAATAGTTGATTCTACCGTACCTTGATTTTGAAGTAAGATATTATCTGCAGCAAAGTTAGATATTATTAACGGCTAATCCTACAAATTTTATAAATGCGTTGAATGTTTTTATATGTTTAAAATTATGCAAAAACGGTTGAAAGGATTTCGATGAAATTTGCACAAGATTACCCGGTATAATGTTCCCTAGGTTTAATAAAACACTTTTCGCTTCGCCCGCAGCCGGGGTTAGAAGCTAGTTTTGATGTTAGCAATGTTAGCATCAGCTCATCATTATGGACACGCTGCACATTCGCTGCCGTAATTATTGAAAAGCCATTGTGTCGGACTCGGGAGCCGCGTCCTTGGCAGCGAATGTAGCGTCAAAAGGCACGAAGAGGGTATGAAAGGAGATACCTTTTTGACAATAGGTTTGGACCGCGAAATAGAAATAAACAAAGATTATAAGTAACTAGCTTCTGCCAGCGGCTTCACCCGCGTGAAAGTCGCAAATTATCCCGAGGTAACACATTACCGGGATAAAAAGTATTCTACGTGCTATTCTTGGCTCTAATATATCTCTGTGCCAAATTTCACCCAGATCCGTTCAGGCGTTCTGGCGTGATTGAGTAAAAAATATACATCCACACACACATGCATCCAAACTTTCACATTTATAATATTAGTAAGATTACGCGAATACTATTGACTATTTTTTTTGGGTTCCGTACCCAAAGGGTAAAAACGGGACCCTATTACTAAGACTCCGCGATCCGTCTGTCTGTCTGTCTGTTCGTCTGTCACCAGGCTGTATCTCATGAACGGTGATAGCTAGACAGCTGAAATTTTTACAGATGATGTATTTCTGTTGCCGCTATAACAGCAAATACATATAAAAACAGAATAAAATTTATATTTAAGTGGGGCTCCCATACAACAAACGTGATTTTTTTGCCACTTTTTGCAATAATGGTACGGAACCCTTCGTGCGGGTGTCCGACTCGCACTGGGCCGGTTTTTTCCTACCACCACAGCAATGAAACATCACGCCTGTACAATCCTTGAAGGATTTGGCAGAGTACCTACGGGTACTAACACCCAAATTTTTCCAGTTATGTTTAGGTTCCTTGTATTAAGTTGGGAGAGAGCTATTGCTACCAACCGGGCACGAAATCCAAAACCCCGGCCGCTACTGAGATATTAAGATGGAAACACCCAATAATATTTTGTCCTGACCTGGGAATCGAAGTCAGGGCGTCATGCTTAGCAGTTTCTGAAGGGTGTCCAAACCTGGCGATTCTAGCTAATAGATAACTAGCAGAATTCCTTTATCACCAATTCAACCACCCTCACAAAGACGGATGGAAGCTGCCCCGTCAGGAAAAAGCCTAAGTACCCCTCTCAAGTTTTTCACTTCGTACCGTAATATTAAAATAGCACATTAACCGATCGCCTCCATTATCTAATAAGAACGCTTTCTTTAGGGCAGCACCATTAATCCCGAGCAAGCTCATGCTAGCTTATCGGGTGGGGCTCTTACGTCAGCGGGCTGAATGAAAACAAGCTTTCATATTAAATACCTAAAGTTTTTTTTTTAACAAATGTTTATTTAAAAGAATATTCTCACAAAAACCAAACGTGTGTGCCAAATTTCAGCTCAATCGAGCACTGGGAAGTGGATCAAATTAAATTTGTAAGTTTTGATCACAGACACCGGGATCATCATCATCATTTCAGCCGAAAGACGTCCACTGCTAGACATAATAGGTCGCCCCGCAGCCTTGACCAGGTCGTCAGTCCACCTAGAGGGAGGCCTTTCAACGCTGCGTCTTCCAGTACGCGGTCGCCCCTCTAGAACTTTTCGGCCCCAACGAACATCCGTTCTGCGAGCAATGTGCCCTGCGCACTGCCACTTAAGTTTGGCTATTCTTCGGGTTACGTCGGTAACCTTGGTTCTCTTGCGGATGTTTTCATTTCTGATTCGATCACGCAAGGAAACTCCGAGCATAGACCTCTCCATTGCCCTTTGGGGGACTTTAAGCTTTCTGATGGGGCCCATTGTGAGCGACCACTCGGCTGGGCAGCATTCGGGAAGTTGCGCAGTATCTTCTCGTCCAATTTACTATAGTGTCTCAAGATGAAAGTCTATGACCAGTGTGTGTTGCCGGTGATTACTTACGGGACAGAGACACCGGGATAGGTGAAAGTAAATAACTAAAAATTATAATATGATTTTGTTTTGATCTTGTCTCTTGTTTTCGGTTTATCTTGCACATCACTGACAACGGTGGAGGAGGTCAAACGGGAACCAATCACAAATAAAAAAAAACAAGTTCGTAATCGCCACCCCGCATTGAGCAAACTGGTGATTAATGCTCGTGCCTACTCTGTATGAGCAGGGGTTTTCCCCTGCAGTGGAACAGTAACAGGCTGATATTATTATTAGACCTCGAGGTCAAGACATACAGACGAACTCCTTCACATTATTTTTCTTTACTGTTTTTATTATCTGGATCTTTTCAAAGTACGAATTACGTTATCACTTTTTTCATACACATCACTTTCTTTATTATATTTTACCTGATATACCTGCCTCATACAAAGCCATCCCAGCTACAAAAATATCACCTAATTGGCGACATATACAATAACTCATATTGACATATATATAATTTCCATAAAAAACAATATCCCGCTGACAAAACAACCACACACATATAGCGATCATAAAATAAATCAAACGAGTTTATGGCCCAACTACCCCGGCATTAAAATATGGCGAAACGCTTAGCAGAGCTGCGGGGTGAATGGAAAAACTATAGAGGTGAAGGAGACTGGGTGAATAAATGAAGCTGGGTGAACAAGTCTAGGTGAATGACGTTGGGTGAACAATACACAGTCTACTAGAATTTCCCTTCTATGTTAGGGTTGGTATCCATCCTAACTGGATGCAGCTGATTACCAGTATTTTAAATGGAGCTACTGCCTATCTGAAATCAACGATCTCGTAACACGAAACCCCTTGGCAAGACGATGTCGGATTTTCTGGTTTCTCTCTACCGTAACGACTGTCAGAAATCTACAATTATTGTCAGCTAGAACCAACGACCTAACATACTTTTCAAGACCTCGGGACACATTTATAGACCGACCTTGGTAAGCATTACATATGTATTATATTATATAAATTATTATTATTTATATGTCAATCAGTTACGAATTATTACTAACACTAGTTTGTAAGCTCGCAATTGTACTAACAAATATGAATGTAATCGTAAGATGAATCTGAAATAAATGATGATTTATTTATTTACTAGCTGTGCCCGCGGCTTCGCTCCCTCTGCCTGCCAACCCTGGTAGGGTTGGCAGGCACTTACCAGTCTGCCTGCCTGTGGAGTAGGCAGGCAGACTCGAAAATATACATACTACATAACAAATTTTTTTTCTAGTGTCATTCTTTCGCGTAAAATCTTAACACCGCGATTCAGAAAATGACTTTAAATGCACAACGCCATCTATCGAATAGCGAGTTCAACTGTCCGAGTAACTGAATTGCGTGAGCTGTGATAATTTTACTTCTTGAACACATTCATCTAACTTTTGATAGAGTGAACCGATTGCGATGAAACAAAAACTAAGTAATTCTTCAAGATATGCACAATGTTTTTTTTATGTATAAAAGTTATCTACATTGGTTTCGTACATTTCACGTGATGCGTGCACAAATAAACAGACAAAAATTCCAAAAATGCTAGAAATGGGTTCTGTTGGTTATCCTTTAACACACTGGCTATTTTTTTTGTTTTTTTTTTCGATGTACAAGAAATATTTTTCTACAGATTTATTATAATATGTATTGATTGATGATTATTACTTAACTTTGAAGATCGATCCCTGCTGCGATTATTATTTAGCCACGAATTCAGAGCAGTGGTGGACCAGTGGTAACACGTTTCGTAGATCGTGGGTTCGAACCCAGGCAGACGCTTTACCTTGTGTAAATGATTTTCATCACCACTGCTCTCAAAACGGTGAAGGAAAACCTCGTGAGGAAACCGGCATGTCTTGAACCAAAAATTTGAAGACATGTGACATTCATCAACATGAACTGGGCCCGCGTGGTGGATTACGGCCCATTCCCTTTCACTGAGAGGAGACCTGCACGCACAACGGACCAAATGCGAGTCTAAGTGCGGAAAAGGGGACCATCTATCCTATCCTATCCTATTCTAGCCACGAATTCTTCTGCGCTCGAGTGGAAGACGCTGGGTGAACGAAGTTGGGTAAGTGTTCAACGTGGGTGAAGCGAAGAGCGCCACAACCCTATAGCTACCTTTGCATCAACTAAGTTTTACTACGAACCCGGCAAAACTGAATGAACTTATGTGACGAGGCGAAGAGTTGTCGCTAGAACGAAGAAAATGTTTTCACCATTGTTTAATTACTATTTTGTTCACCACTGCACAGTGCATTCCTATGTAATTGCTGCAAGACGTTTTAGTGCAAGAATAAACAAATAAATTGTTTTATACACCATTTAAATCGTCTTACTGAGATGTCACGTAAACTCTTGGGTGTCCAAATATAAAGACGTTAACGGTACAACGCAGATGAAACGATAACACTTCACGTTTTCAAAAAACATGACAAAATGTCACCTCTCGAATAACTCAGAAAAAAATGAAATGCGAGTTCAAAAACCTGACAATAACATTTAATGCAAGTTGGAAAGCATTCAAAATGTTTTAAATGTGCTCAAATACATCATAATGGGCCATAACGCGGGGCAGTAAGGGGATCAACAGGCAAATAAAAACTTCTCGATTTGACGTAGTGTTAAGGGGCTCGTGCGATAAATTTGTTGTTCCCCGAAATCGTAAAGCTCGGGTGAATGTGTGAAATTTAAAGCATTAGCCACCGTGGTAGGGTTATGTTCACTCGCGGAAATTATTGGCATTTCGTGTTGTATGGGAATTTCTAAATAGTTTGGTTATGTTTGTTTGCTTATTTTTTTGACAGTAGTCCAATTTTTTACTCGTGTGCGATCATCACCATTATCATTATTTCAGCCAAAAGACGATCACTACTGCAGCCTAATTGCTTACTTGAATTCGGCAAGGTAAAGGGTTTGACCTCATGAAATAGTAAAACAAATTCTCTTTAAATAAATATGTAAGATATTTTTCATCAAACTTGCACGTAAACAGTATGTAAACATACAGGCTAACTTGGCCGTAATGCCCCATATAAAACCTTCGGGCTTTCTTTTTGTCATGAAACCCAAGGTCGGCAAGTATTTTTTTTTAATTTATAGCACAGCACGCAGGTCAAAGGAGTTTACACGCAATTGAAAAATTGTCTTAAAATGTTATCTAAACAGGAATTTCATTGCAATCTCGCTATATGTTACTTAAATACTCAAAGAATGTTCTTCATAATCGGTGTAAACAGTTTTTTGTATCAAAACGTCGATATTTATTTTTACACTCCTTCATGGCTGTACACCTACGTAAGTATTTGCCCTTAACGTTTCTGAACGAAACATTTGTATAATCCGTGGTAAAGGCAAAAAATCCGCAATCCGCTTAAAAAAAAGTTCACGTATTTCGTAATAATTAGTTGTGCTGACTTGTGTATTCATAATTATTTACTCGCAAATGCGATTAAAAACTAGAGCCTCGATCGTAATTCCTTACTTACCACTCTTAATACACAATGTACTATTAAAACTCATAAAGAAACTCAAAGTTTGGAAGGAATAAAATGTTTTATATTATGTTGGTCTTAAGAAGAAACGACTATATCGTAGTCGAAATAATCCAGAAGTGATGATGCAGAAATGTTAACTTTACGTACGATTTAACGGAAAGGTGTATTTACATGGGCAGTTTTTTTTTTTTAATATTTATCATATTTAAAAAAAACCTGCCCAAATAAATGGAATTGCCGTTACATCCTGTATTCACACTGCTTTTGCTTCACGTTTAAACATCTGGCAATACACGCGCTTTACTGTTGAAGCGCGTGTATTGCCACTTCTTTAGATCAAACCTTTGACCCTCAGAATGCAATGCGCATGAGTTAACAGGTGACCTACAATATTCTACGCATAAAACAAATGAAAACGACTCAATAGATAAGCAGATAAACATTATTTTTACTGCCAAAGCCCATCTGGCTACTATAATTTACCCGTGTGAACCATCCAGGGGTTATCTCTCAAATGATTGATTGATTTCAAACTAATTATCGTTTTTACTACAACAGATCCAATTTGTTAGTGTTTATGACGCAACTTTGACCTTACAGCTGCATATTAATAAGACGTATAATAGTTTTGACACGTTAGATGTATGGTCAAGGGGCAAATTGGGAGATGATGTAATTTGAGTTAGTTTACGTGTGAGATAAATGTTCTATTTCTAGCGTATCAAAATCTATCTGCCTACCGTTTTCCCAACTATGTGTCGCCTGCCAGTCTGATTGGCTGAATATCAGTATCGGTGTTGGAGAAGAATGCTGCACATACCATTAACGGCACGAATAAGTCCTTTCTCGACCAGCTCGACAAACTCAAGTACTTTAAATTATTAATGCTGCGTCCCCGTTAAATGTCAAAATGAGTCACTATATTTATTTAAGAATCTGACTGTGAACACAAAAAATAACCTTTGCTATAAGACTTCCTGTTATTTTATTTTAAGAAATTACAAGCAAAATATTAATGAGCATTATTAAGTTAACACATAAACAAAATTGCGTTATCGCAATTAATTAGTTTAAATACTTATTAAAAGTAAAACGTTGATAAGTGCGTTCTGTTTGCTACAGTCAGTGTCATGCTGAAATGAACTAGGCTGCCTACTAGAGGAGGTCCAAAACTTCGCGGAATATTTCATTAAAAAGAAGATGTATAGTAGTCACAGTGGATATTTGATCTCTCTCTTTGAAGTGTGAAGTGAAGTCTGCAAGACCCTGCGCAGTTTCTATTTTTGTAACAAAGTTAAAGTAGAAGATTGCTTTGTATATAACTGCCTCTTTTACTCGCTTACGTTGTCGCATCGTCCTATCTCGACTGTTTCTTGCACAATGGTTCGCAGCGCCTACTTCAGAGACACAAAGATCCGCTTCTTCTTCTTTTTGGTGTGAGGATGTGGCCTCTGGTGACAGAATTAATTGAACCGCTTCTGGGGACTCCACAGGCTTCTGACTTGGCTATTTCAGACTTACCTACATTAACTATATAAGTCCAGGTTACCGTATGTTTCCGTTGATCAAAGTACTATTATTATAAGAAAAATATTCCGCGAACTTTTGGACCTCTCCTCGTACATATTTAATGCCGGCGCAGCATGTACCGTTGTCCGTCTATTATGTTACGAAGTTACTGGTATCACCGGAAAGGTCGAATAGAATCGAAATTTACTTTATTGTACACCAAAAAGAAAGGAGGAAGGAGTCGAATAAGGCTGAAACTGATTGCTGGTTGCCATTTTAGTGGAGCGTCGCATCGATGCTTAATTAACAACACATGGTGATGATGGTGGATACCCCATGACAAGACTGGTCATACTTGTTGGCTTTTGACTACCGTAACCACTGTCAAAGATCTACAAATGACAGGTGGAACCAACGGTTTAACGTGCTTTCAGAGGCACCGGATGAGTAAAGAAAACTCAATATGTATTGGACGGTGTTTGGTTTATCTACCGTTCGACCTTCATGCGGAGCAAACCGCACTTCTCCAATCAATTCGACAAGCTTTTTCTCAATTATGTTGGAGTCGGCTCGTAGGATCTCGTGGCTAAATAAAAACAACCGCACGGGTTGATCTTCAAGGTTAAGCAAAGCTTGACGAGGTCGGTCCGTGGATGGGTGACCATTTCAACATACCGAGTTGCCTCCGTGCCTAAGCACCAAGTCGTTGGTACTGGCTGTCATTTGAATCTTTGACAGTCGTTACGGGTAGTCAGCAGCTTCAGATCAGATACCAGACTTACCAAGGGGTACCGTGTTACTCAGTTAGTGGGTTATGGAGGTCAGATATGCAGTCACTCCATGTAAAACACTGATACTCAGCTGAATCCGGTAAGACTGGAAGCCGGCCGCAATATAGCTGGAAAAAGGCTAGGCAGATATATATAATTATGTTGGAGTTGGCTGCCAGCCTAGCCAGATGCAGCTGAATTACCAGTTTCTTCCAAAGACTGCCTATCTGACCTCCATAACCCAGTAGCTAGACAACGCGATACATCTTGGCAACACCGGTGTCTGGTTTCTGACAACGACACCGTACTTCATCATCTTAATATATTATATTCTTGCAGCACTACCGCAGACCACCGTCCATTTTATCTGTCAACATTGAACGGACAGCTGATAATAGCGGAGTAGTGCGTAGTAGCGATAAGCAGCGACTTAACCTATTTATTATTAATTAAACAAAAACCTACTCATATTCATTAGAAAAAATACTTTAGGTGCACGTGCACTTTGTTTTTAGTTGCGATATTGTATTGAGTAGGTTAATTTATGTGGGTCATATTAAAATGCGATTTAAACAAAGCTTTTTAATAAGATGGGTTTTGATGATCTAGACACAAGTGCGACTTCAAATCAAAAGATCTTACAGATTTATTTTCAGGCTTATCGGGTTTGCCTTTTAGGTTTTAAGTCTGAATTTGTTCTTGGTTCATGGCATTAGTCTCATCACGTAATGATACATGCAAATTCCATTACTGTCAGGAAAACTCTTTTCCCGACCCAGGGATCGAACCCATAACTAAGCTGTCACACTCATCTAATAAACCAACACGACAATAAACATTAGTCCACATTATTTGCAAACAACGTTACAATAATTAAATCATAAAATGAAAACTGGTTATCGAATACGTCCATAATATATAAATATATGTCTACCGCATTCTACCAAACATGGTAGCTTAGCTTACCCAAATGGTAATTGCAGGTTAGAGTTCCGTAATTAAATTATGAAACTTTTGTTATTGTGATTTAAGCGACAATAGCGAAATGGCTTATTTGGTGAAGGGGAGGTCACAGGTTCAAATAGGTAATGCCACGTTGAACTAATCACGGCATTTAGTTGAATGAGGCTAGCAAGAGAAATCAGTAAAAATGACTCTAGAGATGATTAAAAATGAGGGCTAGTCCCAGATTACCCCGATCCCAGATGACCCCGTCCCGGTAGACCCCGATTTATTTTTTTATAGAAAAAAGTACCGTCAGCAGATAATATGTTATATAAATTTTATTATAAAGTCTTGCTTGGTTAAGGTAAATATTATTATTAGAGAATACAATATAAACTCTCCTAGAGCAACCACAGGTTTTAATAATTATCACAATATTTCCTTTTTCAATACAGAAAATCAAAATACCTACTCTACATGGAGCACTAAAATAATAAAATATAAAATTAAATAATTAAATTAAAACTGGTTATAACATTCACGTAAAGCAGTAAAAACGCAAACTTTACAAACGATAGGAATCATATGCGCTTCCTTCGCGTTCGTTGTTAGTTTGCTCATCTAAATAACATTTTAACTAATGCAAACTGTACTAAATGATATTGATATCTGAAAACCGTTTTCGATATCGATATGAAATCTGTATATCGGTTACATAACCTATTGTGCAAAAATCCGAAAACACTGAGACAGTAGGTCATCCTCTTTCTTCAGATCTGCTTAGAAAAAAAGTTTAGCCATTATAACATGGTTATAGGAGGGAGGCTCCAAATATATATCTGTCGCAAATAGGAAGGCTATCTTGGATAAACACTCGATCTTGTGGGCTTTCGTGGGTATATGCATGCTACAAAGCAGGTAACTTATGCCGATTTGGAGATAGTACTTGTTCCAATCTTATCAAAGCAGCGAATTCGGCCACCTATTCGTTTCGCTTTCTCTCAACAAAACACACTTTCAAGTTTATAACGCCACACTTTAGGCTACTTCTCAATTATTTCTCTCACAACTCTGTTTTTTAACTTTTTGCAAACGCGCTCCCGCGCGTTCCTTTTTCTAACTCTTTTCCGACCAAATATGGCGGGCGACTTCGCTCAGGTCGCCATTATCCTTGGCTACCCTGCTTTCATTGGTTCAAGAACAACTCGGGCAAAGTTCACAGCTTTTAACATCCAATCAAAATCGAGTATTTTGACCTAAGCCAAATAAAGTGTTGTCAATCGAATAAAATCGAACTGAGATTGAATCGTAGGCTAAATGTTGCCAATTAAACAAAACTGAATTAATAAGTTTAAATGCGTCATACTTCTTTGTTCTAGATTATTAGAAATACCTTCCTCCTACACGGCCAACCTGACAGACAAACGGCCCCACGTTTGAGCGACGAGAGAAATCGTTACTCAATTTTAATTAAAAAAACAGACAGAGAGACAGAACAACAATAAAAAAATAAGTAATAGGTTAAGTTCGGCCGCTCCTGACCAAATAAAAAAAATAACGTGGTCGTGACATCTTCCTTCTACGTGAAACCTTCAATCAACACCCTATATTACCAGCCTATAACAAAAATCAAGTACTTCTTAACTCATGAAAACGGAATTCTCATAGCTTTCACACTGTTCATTTCTTTTCTCCTTGTAAATCTAGGTCTCCACACCGTACACCGTACACAACCATCTTCGTACTATCGAAACAGCCACCTCACCGTTTAGACAACCATATTACCACATTCTAAACGGTTACCGAAGCACCAGAGGTACCAGGTTCCCAACAGGCGTCCATTCGGTCTCGAAGCACTAAGTGTGCCAGAAACCATCCAAACGCCCAACACAACATACCATGCCACATACACCAAACAACAGGTCACCGAGGCCCCAGAGGGACCAGGCTCCCTCAGACACACAACAGGTCACCGAAGCCCCAGGGGGACTAGGCTCCCCCCAGACAACAGGTCACCGAAGCCCCAGAGGGACCAGGCTCCCCCAGACAACCGGTCCTCTCGAAGCAACAAGACTGACAGATACCCATACCACATACACTAAACAACAGGTCACCGAAGCCCCAGAGGGACCAGGCTTCCCCAGACATACAACAGGTCACCGAAGCCCCAGAGGGACCAGGCTCCCCCCCACACATATCCAGCAATGTTTCTTGGTCCCACAGCAATCGCTGTGGCTCCCGATGGTCAACCCTGTGACCATCCTGCAACCATAGTCATCCTGACCAGGCCTCGTAACCCACCTCGGTTACAGCAGTCATCTTTGACCACTCACCACGTAACCCATCTCGGTTACAGCAGTCATCTTTGACCACTCACCTCGTAACCCTCCTCGGTTACAGCAGTCATCTTTGACCACTCACACCTCGTAACCCTCCTTGGTTACAGCAGTCACCGCAGTGACTACTCATCACCGTACAGTCAGTCCTTTGACCGTACACACCTCACCGTACAGTCAGTCCTTTGACCGTACACACCGACCTCACCATTGCCAGATTGATTTGAATCAGTCATCAACATAGTACATTCAGTTACATCAATGGGTACTTTTTCTTTCAGCTTTTCTCTAACTCATCATAAACCAAACAAAGCCTTTAATTCAACACATAGTTGCCACCATTCAGAACTCCAATAACCATAAACAGCACCTTTAAACCATAACAAAATTTGTTATTTCATACATTATTCTCAGTACAAAATACAACAGCAACCTCACATTCAGGATTTCTTACCCAGCCAAAAGCATTTTCAAGAACTCCATTTTATGTTCATGATTTCATACCAAACCCTCAGTGCGATAGGTATAATCTACCAACTAACTACCATCATCAAACATTACCAATTTTGCAAAATAAAAAGAAAATGAAATCATGTACCTCATGTCACCGACTTTACATCTGTGTTAACATTATCTTATCCAGCTTGGTCAGATAGCAAATAACACATAATTAAGTTAGGTATGTTCACAATGACCAGCACAGAACATTCAAAAAGTTAGAACACCACAACCATTACTGACACTTTAAATTCCACATTTATTATTCAAGTTAGGTAGGTACTAGACTTCCTACATGACACCACACAATCACACAATTCACAAATTCACACCTTTATTTTAAAGAGATGTTACAATTATTAAAACTTTTGAACAATGTTCAAAATTACCGAGGCCAAGCATCGTTGAACAACGCAGAACAAGAAAACCATTCCAAGTTTCCTCCAAAAAATGACTCCTGTACCAAGTAAATAAAATAAAACCCAAGTGTCCACAATCCACAATAACTTAGTAAATACATTCGCAGAATTAACTCACTACACAGAATGCACTTTCAATTTAATTGCCGAATCAACTCTTGACACCGTCAGCTCTCTGACCCATGAAACTAATCTTCAGCCACAACTTCAACAGTTATTGGCCCTCGGGCATCTCATAATACCTAAATACATCTGCTAGACACCATCTAAATGTCTAGTTGCACTTTCATTCGCCGTAGTCAATTTAAATCATTATTTTTTTGTAGGTATCGTTAGAATGACATGTTATTATTTGGTTAGTTCTCTACAATGCGGTATATAACAACTACAGACATTAACTTTACCTTTATTCAACCATTGGTAGCAACAAAACTAAACGCCAACTCTCTAGGCTATAGTCACGTTAATCTTCGTGATATTTTCGGGTTGTAAGATTGCAAATCGAGTCTAACAACAAACTATTTCACTAAACTTAAACACTGGTTTGAAATAATTTTGATCACAATATAACTATTAACTGAAAGTTATCGCAAGTCTTTGGAACAAAACAAAAGTTTAATCCTCACATTGACTCACACCTTGTATCGATTTATTAATAATCTAGTCTATAACTAGTAACTTATAAGTTAAAAATCATCTAACAAGTTATTTGTTTTGTTTCGTCAAACTTTTTTCAATGTTGACACTTAATGTCACTCTCTGATAGAGATGGGCAAGGGATGGCGATCTGTTATCGATTAATCGACGAATCGATTTAAAGCACAAAAAAAAATATAAACAACCGATATTTAGTATTGAATCGATTCAGCGAATCGATATTTCACCCTACAAAATCGAGATTAGATTTTGCTGTTATGATATGAACTAAAATATTATTTAAGAATAATTTAATGTATTACACAAACTTAAGTGAATTCAACGTAAACAAATATCTTTCCCTAATACCTGATACTTTAATTTAGTTGTGAAAACAACCCTGATCCGCCAAAGATGTTTAAAGATCGGCTATTATTACGATTTTTCTTTTTGCGTTCCGTAACTGTATTCACACTTGCATTAAAAAATACCAACGCGAATAGTTAGAAAGTAAGTTAATTTCAAAGAATAGCATATTCACAAATTCCCTTGGTGATCAAATCAACAACAACCTCAGTGGTAGTAATATTTACGGGAAATCTGAAGTGACACCTATTGATAACAAAAAAATAATGCATGGCTGAAATTGCTAGTGTTCAAACAAGTAAAAGAAAAACGGATTGCTAATATCTTCACTTCTCGATTTTCAGCAAACTAACAACCTATTTAATAATCTGTATGTACGCTTGTGACAGCACTAGTGGTCACAAAACCGTATATTGTTCTAACATCATGCAACATAACATAATGAAATTTGATTTCTTTGCGTTTTGTACTCACGTTTCAATGCTCCGGGTACATTTTAAAGATAATATTGCGAAAATCGTTTCGTTGTTTGTTTTGTTGGTGAACATAACGATTAAAATATTTGTAGCAAAATATTTCAAAGCTCGAACACAACATAGATTTAAATAGATGGCGTGACATGCACCAACTTCTCATTCTGTTTATGTAAAAATAATATGTTCGTTTTTAAATTGATCATTAAAAAATACATGCACCTATTCAATAAGTTCCTCCAAGCAGCATATTACGGCAAAATGGGGTCCCGTAGCTAATTTCGATGATTATTGAAAGAAACACAGTATCAATACCATTACATAGATGGCGCTGTTTGAATTTTCTACTCTTTTCATGTAACTTACCTTACACATTTTCATGAAATAAAATAATGCAATAGTTATAAATTGCAATGAAAACAGCAATTAGTTATAAAACTTAGGTACTTCCAAACCACAATAGATCCCAATGGGTCGAAGTGTCCCGAGTTATTTCTCGGCCCCTCCATAAGATAAGATAGGTACTTCCAAACCCAATACATACTTCGGCTGCCACAAATGTATGCCGATGCACAGATAGTTGAATGCAGATCAAAGTCACATACCTTTAAGCCTGTACTCACGGGAAGGTCAGGCAGCAGCGCTTAGTACACCAGGCACAAAAGCAAAATTTTGTCACTGACCATGCACTTGTCCAGACTCCTAGCTGCTTTCAGAAAATATCAAATTGATTGATCACCGCAGCGGCATGTATAACACCACAAAATTTCCTTATTCATAGCGCTGTAGGTTGCAGTTTGTGTGTTGCCTCTTGAATTGGAACCCGAGCTCCGCACTTGTTTCACCACACGCAGCTGGTCACAACAGGTCTTGTGGTATCCACAGCCATGTTTAAGGGCTCAGACGTCCCTGTTATCTGTTGCATGTTGTGCGAATGGCTGAAAAATCATGTCTATGAATAAGTGTTCCACAAGCATAATCATAATGATGTTTTGCTAAATCAAGCTGTAGCTTAGGATGTTTGCTATCTTGCATTGTATTTGCACAAATCGTCTTAATCTCTTGCGAACTCCGCTGACGGTATGAAACTGACTGAGTTTAATTTAGCATCATAACGAAAATAGAATTTTATTTTAAATTTTAGCCACTTTACACCAAGCTAAACTAACAATATTGCGGCTAAACTTCACAAGACATTAGGTAGGTACTTATTATTATCAGAATACTTAAGTTTATACTTCCCTGAACATCACCACCACAGTTGCGTTTCCTCAGTATCTAGTCAGGATTGGGCATCGATGTCATCATCAACATTATCTGCAGCCCGACTTCGCACATTGTCTAGTATAGGCCACACTATACGGTTGAATTCGGGCAACATGAATTCCTGTCGCCAGTAGCCGACGAGTTGCGAAACGTCTCTATAAGTAGGTAGCTCGAGCTACTTCCATGCCATTTTCTTGCGCACCAAAGAGAGCGCGCCAGCCATTACTCGTCTCATTTGGTCCATTCTCCATCATCGCTTTGTATTTGCACTGATCCCGGACTTCTGATGTCGCAAATAGGAAGGCTATCTTGGATAAACACTCGATCTTGTGGGCTTTCGTGGGTATATGCATGCTACAAAGCAGGTAACTTATGCCGATTTGGAGATAGTACTTGTTCCAATCTTATCAAAGCAGCGAATTCGGCCACCTATTCGTTTCGCTTTCTCTCAACAAAACACACTTTCAAGTTTATAACGCCACACTTTAGGCTACTTCTCAATTATTTCTCTCACAACTCTGTTTTTTAACTTTTTGCAAACGCGCTCCCGCGCGTTCCTTTTTCTAACTCTTTTCCGACCAAATATGGCGGGCGACTTCGCTCAGGTCGCCATTATCCTTGGCTACCCTGCTTTCATTGGTTCAAGAACACCTCGGGCAAAGTTCACAGCTTTTAACATCCAATCAAAATCGAGTATTTTGACCTAAGCCAAATAAAGTGTTGTCAATCGAATAAAATCGAACTGAGATTGAATCGTAGGCTAAATGTTGCCAATTAAACAAAACTGAATTAATAAGTTTAAATGCGTCATACTTCTTTGTTCTAGATTATTAGAAATACCTTCCTCCTACATATCTATCTCTTTTTGGTATGACATTTTATGAGATAGATATATTTTTGAGTCCGTTAATCAAGACGTACATGAAACATATATAAAAAAAAAACAGGTAACTTTTTTTTTTTTAATGCCCCTGTAAATCGATCACAATATCTACCAGTAATTGCCCTAATACGAATGTTACCTTCAATATTAATTAAACGAATTTGTTGTTAAACTTTCTTTAATTTTTGAGAAAAGCATTATACAAGCCTCAACCAGTAAGAAAGCCATCCTGGCCTCGTATATAACCAACGTCTTTTTACATCTTTTTAGTAAAAACGGCGATAGACATAATTATGTTACTAGAAATAGGGACCCCAATTAGTTCAACCAGGTTTCAGACTGGCTAAAGTAGCCTCATCTTTCATGGGGTACTGTACAAAATGTTACAATAAAATTCCTCCCCACATTCTTGAACTGAATGAGACGAAATTTAAAACTTGTACAAAACGCACACTATGCAGGCTGGCATATTATAAGTTGGGGGATTACATCACTGATAAAAATGCATGGCTAAATGCTAGTCCTGCTCCACATCCACTAGGGCGCAAAAACAAGTGATATGCAGAACATTATTGTTTTGAAGTATTGTTGGACCTTCTGAAGATTGTATAAATATATTTGTATTGTATAAACTCAATTTCATTCATCAAGGTATGTACTTATGTACCTAAATATTGTAAAACATTTTTTTTTAAAGAGTAATTATGGAGTTTCTTGTGCATTCTTCTCCATTACAAGCTACTTTCCGAATGAACGGTAGAATCTACTATTATTATTTGTAAATTTTAATGTAACGTTCAAAAGTGCCGCTTGGTGGCCTACTTGAAATAAAATATCTTTGTCTTTATCTAACTCATACTTGGCCAGGAAGGCTTACTTACTGGATTCTGCAGTAATGTACTATTAAAGCGTACTCTTCTTTTTAGTTTAAACATTGCAGTTTTAACAAATCGTTCACTGAATCTTTCAGCTCGCCGCTGCAATGTCTTTGAAAATACTCTTAAATTCACTTAGCTTTTCTCTAAAGCTAATAATGGTGGACCGGGCCAAATTGACAGATCTGCTAAAATATTGGCATCGCCGGCGATACTGTACAATAATAATTTAGTGTCGGGCTAGAAGGGAGGTTGAATTTTTTTAAATATCGGTTTTGGAAGAAAAAGGAATATGTAAGGATTAAGTAAAAAAGGAGTAAGTAGCAGGTGGCGTTCTGTAGTTTCCGCTTTATGCCTTTTTCTCAAGAAGTCCATGGAAAAAGGCGTAAGTTTATGTATGTATTGGGAATAGAGTATTGTTGGTGTAGTTTGAAATCAGCCACATACCTTTGTTTTCCTGAAATATAGTAAGTTACTTTACAATATACGTCTGCTATGTTTCCAAGCATTCATAACTTGAATATAATCATCTATTTTGTAAAATGTTTGTTTACATAGTGTGCTAACAAAAGTTTTAATTTTTCTTTCATTTAGTTTTAATATATCACAAGGTATTTTGTCAAAAAATTTAACACAGTACCCCATTAAAGATGTGTATACTTTAGCTAATCTATAAGATGGTTGATCTAACTTATCTTTATTTCTCGTATTACAATTGTGTCTATCACTAACTAAGAGATGTATATTTTTCCGTACATACATAATATTTTCATAAATGAATTGGCAACAAACTGTCATAATATTAATATTTTTAAATAGTTCCCTAAGAGATTCTAGGTGACTTGACTTAATCATGTATGGCTCTGACAGCTCTCTTTTTCAATATAAATATGGATTCAATGTCAGCCGCCCGAAAACACAGCAAAATACCGTATGATATAATGCTGTGAAAGTAAGTAAAATAAACGCGCGACAATTTGACAAATAACTTTACTAAAGTTAACGCTTGCTTGAAAGTACGCCATTTTTCTACACTCAGTGTTTTTCTAGACTACCTTCAAAAATTTGAGTAGAATTGCCAGCACAACATAGTAATCGACTATTTGTGCGGGCAATGAATATTGAATACAAAATAAATGAATGAAAACATAACGTATAACCATCTGATTACTTAATGCTTATCCTCGCACAGGAACGCCTTGCAGCAATTACACCAATTGAGCACAATCTTATAATAAACTCACTATAAGTCCAGGTTTCCTCACGATGTTTTCCTTCACCGTTGTCAGCAATGTCCAAGATAAACTTGCAATAACTAGTAATAACAATAAGTACTAGTATTAACTAGTAATAATAGTATTATAAGCAGAACTTATTGTTGGTAGTGGTGGTACCTACCGATTAATATAAAAGCGTGCGCTCGAGCGAGTATCGCCCCTTTTTATCCTGAGTCGTCGCACGGTAAGGTTATCAGTACCTTCGCTACTTTCCAGTAAGTTCGTTCCATATTGTGCTATTTGGGTTTTTGTGTTAACGGTACTGGTTTTGAATATAAACGGTTGTTTGTGATTGCTCGAATTTTAATGATTACTTGAACTATTGTTAAAATTAAGTCTATCCTGAAATAAATTCGTTTTAGTTTGTTCAAATTGTTATTTTTATTTGTTCTTCCATCCTGGTCGCTAAAATCAGAAGTTGGATTCAGCTCATTTGCTCATAATTATTAGCCTTGTTACCTACACAAACAACCGTTGATTTCAAATAAAAATGCCACTTGAAGAGCTAGTTAGAACGCCACTTCGCTCTGAGGGTAGGCGTAGCCGTCGCAGTGAATAGCGAAACATAAGCATGGTTCACGATCACCTCACGGTAAAACTCAATCACGGTCACGCCATAGTAGAAATCGTTCGCATTCGCGTCGTGACAGGACTCACTCGCGTTCACGTAATGACATGACTCTTTTACGATCACATCGCAGTCGCTCACGTAATGGTGTTAAGCGAAGAACTTATGGTTCAAATAGTGGTTCACGGTATCAGTGATGTACAGGTACGTGCAGCCGCTATCAATGCTGACCTAACGTCATAATGCCTAGTTTCCTTCTTAGCTAATTGTGTAAAGCCTATTCGTAAGTCTGATAATCGTAACCCAGAAAAATCGGGCGTAAAAGGCATAATTCTAACGGCCCTAGTAAATCTGAAAACAAATGTTTTAATTACGGCCAAACAGGGCATTATAAAGAGAAGTGCACCAAGAGGCGTAATATCAATGATAAAGACGGTAGAAGTAACAATGCTAGACAGATTGATTCTTTCTGTAAGAAGGTAGGGCTAATAAAGATTTGAATTTTGAATTTTAATCAGCGGTAGTAAATTACTTTTCCGGTTCGCGTAAACAAATAAAGTGTTCTTTGAAACTGTTAAGTGATAAAGAGTTTGTTGCTCGAGAATACATCAGTTAGAGTTAGTAATATCGCGCTTGAAATAGATTTTGTCATAGTACCCGCGTCGTGTATGAATAAACCCATTATCATAGGGACTGCCGTACTAAATCGCGATGGTGTCACGTTTATTCGCACAAAACATGGACAGTTCTTGACTCATGTATCGGATAAGGTACTAAAAGTAAACGCTGTGAATGTTGTGTTGTTGTGTTGTGTGTGTGAACCTGACCATAATAAATACACCTCACATAGTAATATTAGTCGTGGTCAGGTAAGACCGAGCTGTAATAAAGAAAAAGTGCTACTTGATCCTCTTTCTATGAGATGAGTCGACAAAGATCTTCGGGGCGGTGGTAAGCCTCCTCGTACTTTTAACCTTGATCTAAGTTTTTGCAGAAAACAAGCCCAGTCGACAGGCAAGTTCTAGCTTGCGTTCTAGGTGCCTGTGCGCTGTCGCACCTGATTGGTGCCTGTGCGCTGTCGCACCTGATCGGTGCCTGTGCGCTGTTGCACCTGGTCAGTGCCGGTGCGCTGTTGCACCTGATCGGTGCCTGTGCGCTGCCCGGTGCGCTGTTGCAACTGATCGGTGCCTGTGCGCTGTCGCACCTGGTCGGTGCCTGTGCGCTGCCGCACCTGGTCGGTGCCTGTGCGCTGCCGCACCTGGTCGGTGCCTGTGCGCTGCCGCACCTGGTCGGTGCCTGTGCGCTGCCGCACCTGGTCGGTGCCTGTGCGCTGCCGCACCTGGTCGGTGCCTGTGCGCTGCCGCACCTGGTCGGTGCCTGTGCGCTGCCGCACCTGGTCGGTGCGTGTGCGCTGTTGCACCTGGTCGGTGCGTGTGCGCTGTTGCACCTGGTCGGTGCGTGTGCGCTGTTGCACCTGGTCGGTGCGTGTGCGCTGTTGCACCTGGTCGGTGCGTGTGCGCTGTTGCACCTGGTCGGTGCGTGTGCGCTGTTGCACCTGGTCGGTGCGTGTGCGCTGTTGCACCTGGTCGGTGCGTGTGCGCTGTTGCACCTGGTCAGTGCCTGTGCGCTGTTGCACCTGGTTGGTGCCCCGCACTGTTGCACCTGGTCGGTGCCTGTGTGTAAGTGCTAGTCGCTGTGGTACTAGTCACTCAGGCGTTCGTCGCTTGGCGTTTGTCGCTACACTTGATCCTTTTGTCCTTTTGTCATGTATGGACATGGCCTGCATGTTGGACAGGCTTGCACGTATGAATACGGTCTACGTGTCAGGCATTTGATTTAAGTGTAAGTGCTAGTCGCTGTGGTACTAGTCACTCGGGCGTTCGTCGCTTGGCGTTTATCGCTGCACTTGATCAAAGTTGTCCTTTTGTCATGTATGGACCATGGCCTGCATGTTGGACAGGCTTGCACGTATGAATACGGTCTGCGTGTCAAGCAGCTTGACGTATGAATACGGTCTGCGTCAAGCATTGTTTCAGATAACTAAGACTGGTCGTCAAGGACAGTCGGCACGAGGTGCAGGGAGCTGCCCCGAGGACCACGGAGACCTTCAAAATAAAGAGCTCAGTCGGGTTTGAATTTTTAAGAGAGATGAATGTGAGGTTTCTGTGTGAATCTTTTGATAGATGATATGTGAATTAATTGAAAGATGACGTAGAGAAAGTTGTGAATGGTGAAAAGTGTTTATTTAGTCTTGTTGAATTGTCTTCTTAATGTAATTTTGTATCCAGGTGAGCATGCGGAATCGGATGAGACGGTGCCCGCAGCCGGATCACAGCGTGTGGCGTGGCTGACCCGTCTATGCCTCTGCTGGATGACGACTCTGGACGATGTGGGTGAGCCTTCTGGTGCATCTGCTGGTTCTACTGGTGCTTCGACAACGGACGGGAGTCTGACGAAAGCGGCGATCAAGCTCTCGCTGTACCTGGCAGTGCTTACGAAAAAGTACATGGTGCAGCCGAGGACGGTGCAAGATCAGGAGAGGCCGTATAAGCAGAACTTATTGTTGGTAGTGGTGGTACCTACCGATTAATATAAAAGCGTGCGCTCGAGCGAGTATCGCCCCTTTTTATCCTGAGTCGTCGCACGGTAAGGTTATCAGTACCTTCGCTACTTTCCAGTAAGTTCGTTCCATATTGTGCTATTTGGGTTTTTGTGTTAACGGTACTGGTTTTGAATATAAACGGTTGTTTGTGATTGCTCGAATTTTAATGATTACTTGAACTATTGTTAAAATTAAGTCTATCCTGAAATAAATTCGTTTTAGTTTGTTCAAATTGTTATTTTTATTTGTTCTTCCATCCTGGTCGCTAAAAGTATTATAACTTAGCAAGGCTAACAGCAGGTAGTTCTAGATTAAATTAAAAAAAGGTATGAAAGGAATAGCTTCTGGAGATTAGGAAAAAAAACACAAGAAAAAAAGTAGAGTTAGGTCTCATAAACATGAAATCACGCCCCTCTTGTGCACCCACAATTTGCCAGATATGTTCAAGTCCAATTTAATAAGAGCGAGCATATTCCCTCCTACCATCTTCAAATCCAGCCTCCAGGCTACTGAAAATTTCCTAAAATAAAAATTTCTTTTAATTTTCCTGTGTAACATATATATCGCAGCAACCAGAAAATACTCAATTATTGAAATACCATTTTTTTTATTATAGCGAAAATGATTAAAATCTCAAAGGTAAAGGAAAACATCGTGAGCAAACTGAAAATTTGAAGACATACCTAAATTGTGACAACTACCAATCTGCATTGGGCTCGTGTGGGGGATCTACCGATAGGGTGTGAGTCCAGTGAGAGAGCAGTGACAACAATATAGAAATGCAATATATTTTCTCAATGGACGGTCTCAACATAATCCCTTCATAATAAGGTCTCTCTCTAAATGGTAATAGCTGACGTTACCAGTCCGGCTATGCGGAACTACCAACATTGAGACACTCCATCTTGTCCACATTTTTTCTGTAATGACTGGTCTAACATGGCAGCTACCTTTGACAGACTTCGTGGCGACCGTGAGCTTCTTATAAGGAAATCTAATGACTCGTGTGGGAAAAATAACTGCTTTTTATATGTATTTATTTACTTAGTTTGTGATGATCTAAATGCGTGTGATTTTATTTATGTTAGGACTGCGGGTTGGTTGTCACTTATAGTTTATTTATGCTTCTTGTTATCATTACCTTTGTGAAACCGAAAGTATACACTAGAAGAAGTTTTAAAACGATATTGAAATTTTATACAATCTGTAGCGGCATCAACGCCGCCACTTACGAACTAATGATATGACGTCTGACGACAAATCCTGCATCGCGCAAGCGAAAAGTGAGCTTTTAGCATTTAAAAGGCGTGCCAAAAACTGCGTGAATGCTACTTTAGCAGGAACTACCACACAGTCAAGTATCTGGGCCATTGGGTATCCGAATCCCAATACTAGATCTAGAAAGGGCACGTAGGGCTTTGGCTGTCAGTTGTAATATGTTGGCCCCCTCGTTCACACGTAGCGGTACACAAGTCAAAGTTACACTTATGGCCCAAACACAAAACTGAGAATTGACGCGATGCGGATTCGCAACTCAGAAAGCAGCTAATCAATAACAAGCAACAAGCTCGTAGATTTTACGATGCGACGTCGCACCGCAGTTTTGTGTTTGGGCCCTTTTCAAGTCTTACTGCCAAACACTTTACACGTGCAGCCTGTTGGTTAACTACACACTGGGAACATACAACGCCTTGCGTGTTCAATACAACAACGCGTTCAGGGTGCTACTGGGGCTACTGGGGCTACTCCGCGATTCTTCAGTGAGTCGGCTATATTTGCAGAAGCGCACTCATAAGAATGGCCCTAATAAGAGAGCAATATGCGTCGCTGCTGCGTCGCGTTAGGTCCAGCAACAACAAAAGCGTGTTCGCGGACAGGTGGGACTCTACACTACTGCGCCACTGATGTGCTTGCACACGGTCGTGTGACTAGTGGAGAGTTCCTCCTTGTCAAACTTAATGTGTTGTTTTTTCTGCGTTGTCCCTCGTAATTTATTTAAATGTAATTTTTTTTCGTTATAAATATTGTTTATTGTGTGTATTGTTTATAATTTTTTTCAAATAGGGATGTTTCCTGAGTAGAAAAATTATAATTCTGTTTAGTCCGTCAGTAAGATTATCAAATAATATTGGACCTGTATTTTTGCTTTATCAAATAAATATAAATGTATAAAGATAAAGCACATCAAAGTTCAGGAGTAGGGGCAAAGTGTAGCACGGCGTGACGTCACACGATATTTCAACGCACTGTATCGTCTTAATTTTTTTGTTTACGTGACAAAAGAAAATACGTGTCCAATATTTATAGATAATCTAATTGATGGACTAACTAAATAGTTTCTTTTTGTTATCTACCCTATTTCTTTGTATTATCTTTTGTAACTATGGACGCAAGTCTGTAAAAGTTTAACTTTGAACGTGCATACATAAAATCTCGGATTTTTACTTTACTTCTGCGTTTTTACTATTTTTAATTAACACACATAGGTAAATATTGCAATATTTACATGTGATTTTATCTATTGCGAAAGCGCAGTAGATCATTTTCCCATGGAAATAAGGCATGACACACACGAGTGACTAACGGAGTTATCATCAACATTCGCCGCTGTATACGGAGCGTTAGTCATAGTGTACACTACAATTAATATCTCATTTGTAATATATCTTGTACGTATTTACAATATTCTGCAAGTAGGATTTTTTCTATAATAGTCCTTTGCGGGCGGTTCATGAAACATGGCTGGTGAAATGTCCATGTGTTACTTGTGTCTGCCTCCTTTGGAAAATACAGCGCGGTGTAATCTGCCCCCCTTCTTTATGTATGTGATCTTCCAACAGAAAATTGCACATAATGTATGTGGGAATGCAAGGAGTTTGAGTTAGAATAGATAGTTATCTGTGGAGGGTTAGGGCCGGTTTCTGAGTTAAGTATGTACTGATCTCGATTTAATCATCTGCCATTTTAAGTTTTCTGCGTTACTGAACAAGGTTTGTGTATTTTAGTCAAAGTCATGCCAAAGTATACCTTATGTCATACAAAAAACTTTCATTCACGTTCTATTGCGTTTCGCAACTGAGAAAAACACGTTTTTTTATTCTTCAATTCTCAAATCGTTGTCTACGTAACATTTGACAGTTGATAGTTGAAAATTGTTCGCTTAAACGTTGATCTCGGCAATAAATAAATAATTTATAAAATGAGTGACGACGACACATCTTTATCTTCCTTGGAGTTGCCTCAACCAAGACGGATGCGTAGAAGAAGAGTGCAAAGAAATCGCCGTTTCTGGTTCGTTGAACTAAATGATACTCAATTCAAGAGCCGGTTCCGCTTCACCAAAAGTTCAGTTCGTTTCATTTACAACAAAATTCAATCCAGATTACAGTATTACATCCAGCGACGGGACTACATTACTCCCATGTTGCAACTATTGATAGCTCTCAGGTATTATGCAACTGGCAGCTTTCAAATGATTGTGGGGGACACCATGCATGTGAGTAAGGCGACAGTGTGTAGAGTGGTTGATAATATATCCAGTGCAATAGCAAGATCCTACTGCTCAAGAACGACCATCAGTGGCATCACAGTTTTACGAAATCGCTGGATTCCCTAGAGTCTTGGGTGCTGTAGATTGCACTCACAATAAGATTAATTCACCAGGAGGGAACAGAGCAGAGCTATACAGGAACAGAAAAGGATTTTTTTCTATAAATGTCCAAGCTATTGGTGACTCTAATTTAAGAATTAGTAGTGTCATTGCTCGGTGGTCGAGCTCCGTGCATGATACTATTATTTGGAATGACTCTCCACTTAACGACCATCAGCGGCATCACAGTTTTATGAAATCGCTGGATTCCCTAGAGTCTTGGGTGCTGTAGATTGCACTCTCAATAAGATTAATTCACCAGAAGGGAACAGAGCAGAACTAGACAGGTACAGAAAAGGTTTTTTTTCTATAATTGTCCAAGCTATTGGTGACTCTAATTTAAGAATTAGTAGTGTCATTGCTCGGTGATCAGGCCTCGTGCATGATACTACTATTTGGAATAACTCTCAACTTGCAGCTCAGTTTTAAACTGGAAATTTTGGGTCATATCTTATTCTAGGGGATAGTGGTTACACATGCCTAAGGTATTTTATGACACCATTTTCGAATCCTGCCACTTTATCCGAAGAAGCATACAACAAAACGGAACACAATTAAAAGATGCTTTGGTGTTTTAAAAAGAAGATTTCCATGCCTACATTCAGGAATGCAACTGAAACTTACTGCTTTATTGTAACTTACTTATTTGTCATAGTCCTGCCCGGCTGGTGCAGGACTATTGCAAAATATGGAGGCACAACACATTAGGCTATGGGTTTGGGCGGTTCAGTGGATCGATTACTTAAAACTATAGAAGGACTATCGGTCCCTGCTGTAAAATGGCAGGGGGTGACTTGCATGCTCTATCAATAGGCCCCAATAAAAAGTTCCTAGCACTTGAGTGACGTAGTGCCATGGGGGAAAACAAATCCGGAGGTGCTTGAGGAGTGGAGAGGTATACCACGTCTATCAGCACAATCCCGGATGTTTGGTCAAGATCCCTACTAGTATCTTACTGAATTATCCTTACACCGAGCACGTTTGCTCTTGCGAAGCGCCACTCAAGCCAGCCAATTAATACAACAGAGTTTTGATGTAAAACCTCTAATCCGTACCCTATTCTATAAAAGCTAATTCTGACAAAATAGAATATAATTTTGAATATTTTACTTTGATGTCTGTCACTTCTTAAAACAAAATTGCTTCATTCTGTTGTAAGATGAAAATAATTTAATTTTACTTTTTTCTATATGTGTTTCTCATTGAAGTCTTGCACCCTAATAATAATAGGTTATGAGCGATAAAAATCTTTACACATTCAGTAAGTTATGGTCAGGACAATTATAATTCCTGGAGTATTGCTATGCAAATGTTACTCACAGATTGTGATTTGTGGGATTGTGTACAAGACGAACCGGAGAACTTGGATGATGAGAGAGCTAGAAAATTAAATGTCAAAAGCAAGCTCTAAGATATGTTTAATGTGCAATGAAAATATCTATTCACTAATTCAAGCTTATAAGACTGAAAAGGAGACTTGGAAAGCTCTTCAACGGGCCTATGCGGACAGTGGGCTTACCCGTAGAAGTACCTTACTACGTAAGCTCTTTGATTAAAAATTAAAGAATGTCCTAAATATTGAAGATTACTGTACTGCTGTTCAGCCTACAAAGCAAGCATTAGAAAATATTCAAGCTGGATTAGAGATGAATTTGTTGGAATAATTATGCTAGCTGGTTTGACAGATGATTATGACCCACTTGTATACGACGACACATCTTTATCTTCCTTGGAAATGCCTCAACGAAGACCGATGCGTGGAAGAAGAGTGTTTGCCCTGAATTATCGGAAACATTATCGTCCTGCCGGATTAGATGCAACTATTTCACGCCTGATAGATTTCAGATGCTCGCAGAACGGATGGTCGATGGAGCTGAAAAGTTCTGGAGTGGCGACCGCGTAGCGTAATTCGCAGCGTTTGGAAGTACTCCCTCTAGACCGATGACCTGGTTAAGGTCGCAGAAATTCGATGGATGAAAAACGCAAAGGGCCGGTTGATTTGGTGACGCTTGGGAAATAACTGTATCCAGCAGTAGGCGTCTTTCGGCAGAAATGATGATGATGATCTGATAAGTGAATCTTCAGCAAACATTTTTTCATTTTATTTTTATTATAGATAGGCTCGCGCTTGACCACTATCTCACCTGATGGTAAGCGATGATGTGGTCGAAGGTGTAACACGCTTGCCTAAAAGTAACCTATTCACTCTTGACTTAAAGACCCCGAGGTTGTAGCTATCTGGAAACACAGACTCCGGCAGGGAATTTCACTCCTTTTTTGTGCCAGTTTTTATGTTTGTGGTCACCAGTGGCTTTGTTCGCGAAAACCGAGAGTTATCCAACAGGAGAGCACGTTCCATGCTTAAACTATGGGTGTGAAACTTGGTCACTAACCAAATGCCCTAGAGACAAACTTTCCAAATACTAAAGAGCCATGGAGCGCAGCATTACAGGGTTCAAAGGTCTGGTTTGTATCAGAAATACCGACCTCAAGACGAAACAACGCTCCAGATGAATTAATAGATCAGCAAAATTGGAGATGGACCGGCCATACAATGCGCGATGACCTAGTGAAATGGAGCAAAGCAGTGTGGTATCTACAGTTTTATAACTCTGATTTCAGAATGAAAGGCTTTGTTACTCCATTTATATGTCGGGTTTAGTCAATAGTATGGACGTAAAGTCAAATCACAAGCACGCCCCTAGCGGCAATCAAGAGCAACTGTGCATTGGCGCGCTTTTATAAGCACTAGCGTGGTGCAGAATAGAGCAGTGGAGTGCTGACAGCCGTAGAGCTAAGACGTCGTAGAATCAGTGTCGATCCGTAATATTGGTAAGCAATAATGTAACTTGTGTCTATTTGAATAAACCCAGTGTATCGAATAACTTATGTGATTTCATTTGCACGATTATACCCACCGACCTGCCCACACGCGATGTCTTAACCTAAGAGAATACATCCTGACTTCCCGATGGTTTACATCTATCGGCCAGCCTTGATGCGACATCAGAATTGGGATTCGATCGTGCTAATGAGATCACACGTAAAAATAATGCTAGTGAAAATGGTTACATTCTTGCAAAAAAAATATCGCGGTGTCAGTTGCGACTACCCTCGAAAACAAAATAATGAAAATAACCAGTCCGGAGCGGAGCAGTAAGGAAGCTAGCAACAACCAAGGAGCTGGACAGGTCAAGGCAGAGCTTGTGGACGTGTGAAAAGATCCATACACACGGATCTTTATGCCAATCTGGTGAGTCGTTTTCATTTTGTTATGACTATGGAAAAGTGCGTTCATTATTCAAAATTCTGGTTTTGTTTACGGTATGGCCCATGTCAGGTCCATTATAATCTCATTTAAGTTATCGCTGGTCAAGTTTTAATGTTACTGAAGAGTTGTTATTCAACTATCACTGTTAATAGTCCTTAGCAGGTTATTATTATTCGGACTTTAGAGCGATGTAGTAGCATTGCCGTACCAAATACATCATTCTGGAAATTATTATAATTCCTAATGAAATTATTAGTTTTGATTTAATGGAATTTGATTATGAGGTTTCTATGCTTTTTCTTTTCAACTTGAGGTTAAAGTCTTTGGATAGTTTGAGCCTAATACTCGTATGTGGCATCGTTAATTGAGACTTGAAATGCCACTGACACTATGGCATTGGATTTTCTAAAGCCCATATGCCTACCTGGACACTGTAATGTGTTTCATGTTTTGGACAGGGACTCTGCACTAACATTTGGTGTCCACAATAACCCATTTTGCTGTGCCGGTTTAGTTTACTACACCGCTGCACCGGTTAATTAATCAAAGTTGTGTATGGTTAAGATAACTGTGAACATATACTCTCGTAATGTTTTACACGTTTCAGACACCATATTGCGTCGTAGTGGAGCCTCTGCTGCAGGCTAGCGGTTCAAATGCTGAATGCGAAGGTCGACTGTCAACATCTGAGAGGTTAAGAGGAACGGCAGGCTAGCAGTTCGCATGTGGTTGCGCAACATTACGACCACAGCTGTGAAGTCATGTGCGCGCAAGTTTGGAATGGAATACTCGGTGAGTCGCTTCTATTTTATTTCGATAGTGAAGTCAAATGTTCTCTAGTGAAGAGATGCTATTTCAAAATTTAGGAGTGTTAATGTTTGACCACTGAGTTGGTCGTGATTACATCTAGCTCTATCACTAGGTAATTAAGACATACTTGTAAGAAAGTAGTTAATGAGTTTCCTATTGGCGGTAGTTTCAACATTTGGTTCAGTACAAACTTTAGGATTTAATATCCCATAAGAAGATGAGCTCGTGGCTAAATAATAACAGCCGCACGGGTTGATCATCAAGGTTAAGCAACGCTTGACGAGGTCGGTCCGTGGATGGGTGACCATTTCAACATACCGAGTTTCCTCCGTGCCTCGGAAAGCACGTTAAGCCGTTGGTCCCGGCTGTCATTTGAAGATCTTTGACAGTCGTTACGGGTAGTCAGAAGCTTGAGATCTGACATTAGTCTTGCCAAGGGGTACCGTGTTACCCAGTTACTGTGTTGTGGAGATCAGATAGGCAGTCGCTCCATGTAAAACACTGGCGCTTAGCTGAATCCGGTGAGACTGGAAGCCGACCCCAATATAGTTGGGAAAAGGCTAGGCAGATGATGAAGAAGATGATCTATCCAAAGTGACTTAACAACTAGGCATTTTCAGTGGCAAAGCGAGTTAGTAAAGTCGTTGGGCGAAGGCAATTGTATCGAGTTAGTAACGGTACTGGTCATTTGCGTGTATTCGGAACAGATCTTATGTTTCATAACGATTTACAATCACTGTCTTTAGATCTGAATGCACTTGCTTACTTTCAAAGTAATATTATGATAGCAGTTATCTCGCGATCGTTTTCCTTACATGAAAACTGAATTAGCGAGCGATAGTAAAGGGTTACTGTTGATCATTTGATTTTAAACGATATTGATCAAAGTTAATTCGTGAAGCTCCTTCACACGATTATCACGCAAATATTATCAGGCTTAATTGTTCGCCTCATATGAACAGTCGGTATGTTCCAAGATCTTTGAGTAAAAAGCGCGAATCTTGTGAGGAGGATCCGCGATCACCAAGTTCCTTGAGAATTAGACGTCATAGTTAATGACAATGGTAGTGAGACCAAATCTGATGGCTTGTACACTTGTCATACTCAGAACTTTGGACCGCACCTCATGAGTAACATGTGGCGATGGGTCAACAAAGAAGTTTCATGAGTTGAGTGTGCATTGCCTTTGAATTATGGTAAAGAGTAACAGAATTTTTACAATAACTTTGTTTAGTTGTTGAACTTTTTGATCGTTGGATCTTTTTCTAATGAAGTATTGTGTTGGAATCTCTGGTTCGAAAACTAAATAGGCCCTGTATTAGGTACACGATAGGTGATTATGACAGGACGGTGATCGTTATACACCGAAAGCTTTAAATAGGTACGCTTGGAACCTACAAGCATGCACAAGGTAGGTTAGGGCAGATGCCAGCGGGTCATGTACCAGTCGATGTTGATGTCAAAAGGATTTGATGATGATGAGCAAGCTTAAGGTGTCGAGTAATTCAGTCTATCGAACGTATTATGTTTGACCGTACCAGTGGATTCTGGTGGAGGTCGGGGTCTAAAGAGAGACCGAGAGACCATTGTGAGAGCAATATAATTGCTGGTCGGCTAGGGAGCCGTGGCGTTGGAGGTTTTACTCGAGGGTTTCTGTAAGCTTGGCAGTTTTTGCTGCAGAATAAGTTTTAAACTTTGTTTGGAGCGACTAGTGGTACATGGCCCAGGGTAATGATTTAGTTAAAGAGTAGGGTTCTAAAATTGCTCTTTTTTTCACGAACCCTATAATCTAGTTCGGTCAGGAGTAGCCGAGCGTTGTGTGGCAGCTGTGAGCCTAGGTGGCAACTGTTGGCCTGTGTGGCAACTGTTGGCCTGTGTGGCAACTGTTGGCCTGTGTGGCAACTGTTGGCCTGTGTGGCAACTGTTGGCCTTTATGGCAACGGTAGGCCTGTATGGCACCTGTAAATCTGTGTGACACTATGGCTGGTGTGAAAATTCATGTTTGTGTTAGGAACCTTACAGAAAGTTCCTATTGAGTCATGAGGTTAAAGGATAGTAAACTCGCAGTCACGCGTGTGGAGAGATCATGTTAATGTTGATGACGTTCGAATCGTCAAGCCCTCATTACGAAAATTGAAATAGTTTTTTATTCTCATTTCGATTACTATGCGTAGATCGTGTTAGTAAGACACACAAATTTCAAGTACCAATTGAGATTGTAGATGAATTAGTCGGTACTAAATCTCTGTGTGAACAAGTTCTGAGTTCAGAGTTGAGTTGACTCGACATCGTGGAGATGTGCGAGTAGAGCAATTGAGATAGCTAAGAGAGCTATGAGATAGCTAGTAGAGCAATGTGATTGCTAAAGATCGTGAAAAAGATACCTGGTGTCTTGTTTCTTTAGTTTCATTTAATGTGGCATTAATGACTATCAGTGGCACTTGAACTTTGTAATCACGAAAATTGGGTGCTTTTAGGTACCAAATCGATGATTATGTTGATTTTCTTTAAATTGGAAATAGAATTACTCGTTCCTTGCAATAGTGAACAGAGAGATTTGAATGATCATGTTTGATTGTTTCAAAATGTTTCCTCACTCTAGTGTATGAGTCAGGATTGGACGAGCAGATACTGTTTGAAAATTTTGTATTTTTCAGAAAAACATCCCTTGTATGATGGGAGATTGCCAGGATGGAGTGGACTAAGACGACGTGTGGTGAAACACGAGGTGACCATGAGATGGCATGGAGCAAGGACAAGATGATGCCTGCGGGTGATAGATTTGGGGATCTGTCACCTGAGAGAGGCCTGAGAAGGCGACGTGTGTGTTCCACGCTCGCCTCTCAAGAGGAATTACGGCCTAGAGAACACCATGTGGTTTTAGTCAGTAGGAGTCTGACAGACCCCTCAGCTTTCCCCAAGGGCTGAGGACATCCATTGAGGATTTCCACATGATTCGATACACTGTTAAAACCTGACAATGAGAAACAGACGAGGACGCCTGTCTCGCAGGATGGCCGTGTCGGGTTTAGTCAATAGTATGGACGTAAAGTCAAATCACAAGCACGCCCCTAGCGGCAATCAAGAGCAACTGTGCATTGGCGCGCTTTTATAAGCACTAGCGTGGTGCAGAATAGAGCAGTGGAGTGCTGACAGCCGTAGAGCTAAGACGTCGTAGAATCAGTGTCGATCCGTAATATTGGTAAGCAATAATGTAACTTGTGTCTATTTGAATAAACCCAGTGTATCGAATAACTTATGTGATTTCATTTGCACGATTATACCCACCGACCTGCCCACACGCGATGTCTTAACCTAAGAGAATACATCCTGACTTCCCGATGGTTTACATCTATCGGCCAGCCTTGATGCGACATATATAATTATTATTTTGATTATCAGTTTTATTATATTTATTTTTAGGGTTCCGTACCCAAAGGGTATAAGTGGGCTCTCATACAACGTACGTGATATTTTTGCCGTATTTTGCGATAATGGTACAGAATCCTTCGTGCGCGAGTGCGTTCGCACTTGACCGGTTTTTTTATTATATCCTGGGATCTAATCTTAGTCATTGTGTAACTATATTCCAAATTATATTTGAAGTGTCATGTCGTCCGCTAAACGGATGGATAAAATAATATTTTTCCAAATCCGTTCAACCATTGAGGTATGATTAACAAACATCCAAATATACAGACTTGCATACCCATCTATAATATTTGAAGGATCCACAAGACAAGGTTAAAAAGGTTACAACGATAAAAATGTGTACAGAATTTGACAATAATTTTAGTATGTTATCATTTTGGTACGAGTACAATAAAGATAATAAAAAAAAATAATAATAAATAAACATGGATTAGTCTCATTTCTTTATTATTTTACAAAATAAGTAGGCAGATATTATATTGTTAGTTAACATATAATTACAACACAGTCCTTCACAATATTCGACATATATCTGATGGCACCGATCCTGATTTTTATTTTCTTTCGGCGGCTGTTCGATGTCTAGCAAAGCCTTAGATCTTGAAAACCCGGTCACTCATTAATAATCGCAACACAAATTCTACAGTCGTTATTTGTTGATAAATCACAATTGCAATCAGATTCCAATGCAGATGCACAAATTCTGTGTGTGTCGGTTCTGTTCCTTTTGAGAGATCTTGTAAATTTTGTGTAAAATATTCTGTATTTCTATGAGGTATCACAAGAACCAGCTAATGCTCGCTCGAAAAAGATTTACTTCCTGTTATATTTATATTCCTGATTTATATTGTTTTTTTACGATAAGACATTATTGACAAAATAAACACGGTTGCCATGACAATCTTGAAGTCACGATTATCTACGATCCGTTTCATAGTTTCATAATAGGATGAATACATTTCAGATAGATACCTATTAAATTGCTTAAATTATGCATTATAATCTTTAAGGGTACACTAGTCGACGGCACGAACTATTTTGTGCGCGGGGTTAAAATGCATTTTATATCAACCGACAACACGTGCAGAAGAGATAGATGCTGTGATGAGCAGTAGGAAGCTAGTTCGCGTACGAATACACACTTTTGCAAATTTGTAGCGATATGTATAATGTTATAGGACGAAACCGAGCGCGCGAAATTTTATAAACAGACCTTTGGCAGTCTAGATATCATGAAAAAACGACTAAACCTATCTGTTCAAAATTAAATTATTTGCATTGTTGAACTACTAACATATCCCTGTATGGAGGCCGTTTTGCAATTTTCCGTCTCCTTATGTTATTTATTTGCGCCCGAAAATGCGTTAAAATTAGTGTCGAAATTTAATAATGGATTTCGTTTGTAAAACAGAACGTAAGGGTGAACGAGAATGTGAATGGAACTTTGACAGATCCATACTTAAGTAGGTACTTAACTGATCTAGGTAGATTCTCAATTGTGAAACGTAAAAACTCAAACGCTTCCTAAATTAGTTGACAATACTCAACTGATTATTGCTGCTTTACTTATATCAGAAACCGGCCTTTAGTCTATGTGGTCTATGGAGAGGAATGGCGGTGTGTGCCAATGACAAGAAAAGACGTATTGGAATAAATTAAGTCGTTAATTATTTTGCGTCATTTAATAAAATAAGTGTTAAATTCTACTTCAACGTTTTGGTTATTACGAAAGTTTGAATTAAAACAAAATATTGATTATTGTTAAATCTATACCATAAAACATGTTATGTTTTCATTTTTAGTTTGTTATAATTCTTGATATCTCTCATTGTAAGTTGCTCAATGCTGATGCTTCCAGTCATGATGACAAAATGACTTGTTTATTTTCCATTGGCTGTTACTAGACTTTTCCTCGGGGTCAACGAGGAAAGGATAGTCAGTCACCAATTATCACCATTGAGCTATGAAGGATTGTGGATAATTAGTATCAGAAATTTGGAGATACTCTGTTAAGTTGATAACAAAGTAATAAAGTTAATCAATAACTGGCTTGTCTGATGGTCTTTTCGAGTCAAGATCGAATTTTGAAAAGTCAATTAACTTTTACCTACAGAATATTTTAAAATGTTTTATTTATTCTTCAGCTCAAAATTATCTGACAAGTATTGGAAAATTTGTCCTCAAGGAAATAATAAATTGTAGTTCTGAAAACTAAAAAACACGCTTTAATTGTAAATTGAACTAAAAAGTCAGTTATCCTGAAGATCCTGGTAAGGATAATGGGACAAACTATTTAAATTATTGCATTGTCATCGGTCCTTGATAAGCGTGCAAAGTTTCAAATCAATCCAACGTTTTGAAGTGAGTGAAAATCACGTTCAAAGATTCCGTTACATTGATACATAGATACATACAAACCAAGCTAATAAAAGCGTGTTAAAAATCTGTAGGTACCGGTCTGGTTACGTTGTATTACTGATGGAAAGCTATAATATCGCTGTGTTATAATAGGCTACTTTTTGTTCCAGGAAAATGCACCGCTCCTGTGCAATAGATATCGCCGACGATGGCAAAGCCGCAGAAAAATACATGTGTGCAATGTAGCGTCAAATTTGTATTGCTTATTTATACTAGCTAAATTAGCCACAAATCCATGAAAGTTTCTAAATTCGTAGAAATCAAACCCTACTTATCCTATACTACTAATATTTTAAATGCAAATGTTTGGATGGATGTTTGTTACTCAATCACGCCAGATTAGCTGAATGGATCTGGATGAAACTGGATGCAAAGATAGATTATAGTCTGAAATAGCTACTTTTATTTTTTTACATATATATTTAAACTCACACTTCCCATGGGGGTAGGCAGAAACTACAGATCCCCATCGCTAACGATCGTTACTTGTCTCTAAGTATGTCTTTCTAGGGCGTCCCCTTCTGGCGTTTCCATTCTCGTCTGCGTTGTAAATACTTTTCGTTAGTCGCCTTTCGTTCATCCTCTCAGCATGGTAAAACCACGGACATAAGCTAAGTCAACTATATCTATTTTGCGCCAATCCGAACCACATTTGTAACTAATCGTCAATATGTATAGGGTGTATTTAACCGTATAGTAGCCGCGGGCTCCACGCATTGCCTATTGCGATTCGATTGTCAAACTTAGTTCAAACAGCAAATATTGAAACGTCACAATTGCCGTTTTAAATATTAACGACGTTGTTATTGTGTTCCGAGTTTAGTTGTTCGGTTCGGCTTGTTATGAATTAGGAATTGATTGTAAATGCAGTATTTATGGGTCGTTATTGGTTGCAGGAGTTTGAGAATTGAGGCGTTCGTGGCTAAATAATAACAGCCGCATAGGTCGATCTTCAAGGTAAAACAACGCTTGCCAACGTCGGTCCGTGGATGGGTGACCATCTTTAAATAAATAGCAAGTTTCTTCCGTGCCTCGGAAAGCACGCTAAGCCGTTGGTCCCGGCTGTCAATAGAAAATCTTTGACAGTCGTTACGGGTAGTCAGTAACCTCATATCTGACACCATGCAGTCTAGCTAAGTGGTATCGTGTTACCCAGTTACTGGGTTGTGGAGGTCAGGTAGGTAGCCACTCCATGTAAAATACTGGAACTCAGCTAAATTCAGTTAGACTGGAAGCCGAGCCCAACAAAGTTGAGAAAAAGGCTATGCAGATTGATTTATTGGTTGCAGGAGTCGGCAGTCCAATAGTTGGATAGTCAGTCTTACCGAGGGGTATAGTGGTACACAGTGAATAGGTTGTGGTGGAACTGAATGTCTATATGAATACTGTATTCAGCTGGTTAGATTATAAGTCGACCCCATCGTAGTAGAGAATGGTAAGCAGATGGATATATGCTGATGGGTTTGGAGGAATCACAGGACTTGTGATTGATTGATGCTGAGTATAGGTTTATAACAGAGTTCAGAAAGTGACGTCTTTCTGTTGTGACTGCATCTTTGAATGCTAGTAAAATAAATTATCTTCAACTTGGTCAACCCTTAGGGTGGGCCCTCCATCCACTCACCATCAGATCATAATAGACAAAGTTATCGACAGTTATGGAGTGTCCCAACATCTTATGTGTTGACCAAAGGGAGACAAACTTGGGATCCGATTCTACAAAGAAACGTTCCAAGCTCAGTTGCTTATAATAGGACATTGAAGCTATTTAAATTTTGCAGGTGAGGTTGGTGATCCCGTGGTGAGCCCCATCACCATCCTCAAATGGGACTGGTTAACATACAACATTAATGAAAAAATAAATAGGTAAACCAATGTACCAATGTTTAAACTACCAGATAAACTAAAATAAGGTATATAAACCTTTTTTTATTTTATCTGGTAGTTTCACAGTGGCAAAACTCATAAACTTTTACTAAATATTTAATCAAGCAATCTACGATACTAGTCCCGGGTCCGAGCAAAGACAACAGAATGTAGATATCAAAATGCCGAGCGTTTATTGAATTGTGTTTGACATTTGAATAAAATTCCTATTATGACGGAACAGGCAATGCAAAGGGGCTAACAAAACCGCGCTTTAAATATTTTAAATAGTGAAGAGCGGGCGCACATTGGAGACTAGTCGTGCAACTTGACTTCCTTTGAATTTTTTTTTGGTAGTAGCTGATAAATAGATGAGAATGTTGCAATTTAAAATTAGGTGGTTTATTTTCTCAACATCATCATTTCAGCTGAAGCATTCCCACTGCTGAACTTAATCCTCGCCCAAGAGTCACCACATTGACCAGCCCCGTGCGTCTCGCATCAACCGGATTCCCACAACCCTGACCAGGTCCACCTAGTGGATTATTTTGTAAGACCAATGTAAGGCAAAGGACACCCTTCCCACTTTTCACTATGCCCGGTCTCCTGTGTGTTCAAAATTGATGGAAAGAGGCTGGTGTTCATTAATCCAACAAAAAATAATGCAACTTGATTGAATGGTCTTTTTGGTTCTCTATATTTATATCGAACTTAAGTTTAGATTTTAAATTTATTTTATTTTCGGCTGCATTGTTGCACTGCTTGGTTGTTTCATTGGTTCTCGTGTCTCCTGTGCGGGTCACAAATAAATACTTTTTCTTTCTTTCTTTCTTTCAAGGCAAAGGCGGTCCTTTCGTATTTCCATTTCACCCGGTTTTGGACAAGTGTAGACTAGTCCTTTCTGTAAGTGTCAAGTTCGTCCCGCAATCTTCGCCTAGGTCTGCCGCGATGTTGCCGTACCTACATTTTCTGGGACTTAGTTTAGCGACCGAATGTCGCAAACGCGCGCCGCCTCTTATTTTCGGTATTGGACGAAAAATCTGCGACTAAATGTTAACGCGGAATACCTAGCTCGACGGTTATCGGGCGTTTGTTTTAATTAAAATTTCAGGCTTCATTCCAACTATTCAGTTTCATTACCTAGTCTGTTATGACGGGCACTTTACTGTTTGATATGGCTAAAATGGAAAATAGCCAGTATTCGGCATATTTGATTTTAGGAAGTTAATGTGGTATTTGAAGTATAATAATAGGTGAATATTTTATATAATTACATCACTAGAGGTTGGAAAAGCCAAAAATGACTGATAAAGAGTTGAAGGCCTGCCTCTAGGTGGACCGATTGCCTTGGTTAAGGCTCCGAGAATCCGATGGAGCGACACACACAGAACCGATAAGTGTAGCGGGCTAGCATCTCCCATGTCCAGCAGTGGTCGTCTTTCAGCTGAAATGATGATGATGATGATTCACTATATAAAGCGCTATAAAAATATCACTTGAATCCCAAATATATTGGTATTTCTATCATAGCCAATAATGATAGAATGAAATACTTTGTCTTACTGTTTCTATTATAATATACTAGCTGTTGCCCGCGGCTTCGCTCCCGTGGTCACCACAGGACCCAATTTCGGCATTAAAAATAGCCTATGTCACTCAGGAATAATGTAGCTTTCTATTGGTGAAAGAATTTTTCAAATCGGTCCAGTAGTTTCGGAGCCTATTCGGTACAAACAAACAAACTAAACATCTTTCCTCTTTATAACATTAAAATATTTTTTTTATAATAATTATAATACATGGACCGATTTCCAGAAAAATGTCCCAATAACTCACGAAGACAAAATAAAAATCAGCTACTTCACGAGCATTTAATTCCATCACACTGAAAAACGGCATACATGCTCAGCGGTAGAAATATGGTACCTTTACATTGTCCGTGTCCCAAACAAACAATGTTCAGCAATTCTAATAAAATATGCATAAAATTGAATCTCTTCTCCTCATAGTAGAAAGACAAGAGGTCTTTCACACCACCGATAATCGTCACGACTTGAGACTGAAGACAATGTCGAGTAAGATGCGCGATAACAAAGTATTTTCAATAAAGAATCAATGGATAGCCGGAATGGCGTGGGAACGGTTAGCTTCACTATTATATTGTATTAGTGGCGGAGAAGATAAAACCAGTGTCGGTATTGCGTCGTTTAGATGCGGGGATGACTTATTCTGGTTAAACTTTAGGCTATGTGATTGTAGGTAGAAGGTGAGGTTGCTCGAAGATAAAAGGCGATTATTGGTAACAAATCTCACGAAATACAGGGATATAAAATAATTTATTGTAGTTAATTATATATATAAAAAAGAACAAATACAATAACTCACAAAAACAACAAAAACAATAACTCACAGAAAAAGTTCGATTACGCTCAGCATCAACATAAGCATGGCGCTTCTTGTCAACTGTTTACTAATTCTTTGTATTTATTTACTTCTACCTACTAAAGCTTTTGTAATTTTGATTTGGTTTTGCGACTGTTTTGTTTTTTTTTTTGAACGGTTATGTTTGGCTTGCCCTGTCTTTTGTTGGGGTCAAATTTGTTAATTAAAATTTTGGATACCTTATTTTGAAAATATGTAAAGATTAACTAATGGACCAATTTAATTGTAAACATATGCTGTGTTACTTTTGTTGTTCTGTAAGTACGCTCAACATAACTTAAATTGTTTAGATATGTAAGTTTCTCTTGTAAGTGAATGCCATTGTAATTCTTTTGAGAAATAAAGATTCTTAACCGTAAATATGCTTTTATTGAGACTCTTTTGAACACACGAGTGATATGAAAGTAACAAACAAGGATTGGTGTCTGTTTTTGATCCGAGAGAAACATCTGCAGACAGGATGGCCAGTAGGACCCAAAAATTTTGAAGAGGCGGCCACGTACCGGATAGTGCGGCTTGGTTAGTCCAATACAACTTGGTTCAGCTATCTGGTGAAGGTTGCAAGAATACTCGTATATTGGATGCAAAAACTATAGCTGTACCTGTCGTTGTGGTGGCCGTCTGGATGGGAAGTGTTCAGCAGTTCGGCAGTCTGATGATAATGATGATTTTAAGGTACCTCAACTGTTCTTGCTGCCTGGCTTCACTACTTCAGAATAGAAAAATAAGTGAAAATACCTATCTATCATCTACCTCGCCCTTGAGCTCCAGAATAGTGGCAGACGAAGAACTTAAACTTGATGCAATGGCGCATACTCCTGGAAATTGTCTTAAGAGAGCAAAGACGTTCCCTGTTAGACGACGAGTTACTATTAACTACTAGTGATGTGCCGCTACGTCAGGATAATTTTGTGTTGTCGATAAAATTGTAAGAACTGACCTTGTATTTATTAAAGACAACTAAATAATAATAAAAAAATATGATTATGAGCTTATTTACGAACATAAACAGATGAGAAATAATATAATAGTCGGTGTCCAACCTTAGTTGACGTCGTACCTCCGTTATTTTTGTATGTGACATGTTTTTTGCAGGCGTTTCAGTATTTATATATTTCTATACTAATAACTATTAAAAAGAGGTAAAGTTTGTTACGAAGTAATCTCTGGCACTACAGAACCGATATTGACATTTTTTTCACCAGTACATAGCTACATTATTGTCGACTTTAAAAAAAACGGTGCCACACTAGGAATTTCTCCTGTATCGTGGGTGCGTTTACAAACATATAAACTCACATACACAAACACCCAGAGTCGGAACAACTATCTGTAGGTCATACAAATATTTATTTCGTACGGGAATCGAACCCGCGACACGCAGCGCAGCAGTCAATCGCTTAACCACTACGCCAACCGTGAGCAAGCTATAAAGAAAAAAATTACATATTTATGCTAAGAAAAATCTTCCTAAGAAAAGTATTAGCGAAGTTTGTCTTTTGTATTGAGTAGGTATGTAAATTCAAACTATCGACATAACACTTATCATATCATCACAGCAATCTCAACGCATTGTTAGAACTGCGTTCAGCAGACTAGTTGCCTACACCGTTAACGTGACCTGTGTGGTTTGGTGCTATCGATGTTTAAATTATCGATAGTACCCAATCCCTAGCGTATCACCGGGGCTCTCAAACTTAACGCATTACTAGAACTGCATTCAGCAAGGAACTTGTCCCTACACTTAACCTGTACATAATTATAATCTTACAAATATTATAAATATGAAAGTTTGGATGGATGTGTGTGTGTATGTTTGTTACTCAATCACGCCAAAACGGCTCAACGGATCTGAATGAAATTTAGCACAGAGATAGATTATAATCTGGAATAGAACATAGGCTACTTTTTTATTTTCCATATGATCGAAGTTGCGGAGAAAAGATAGTACTAAAAATCTTATATTTACAGTTGTTTTTAGCAGCTATTACAAAGTCTGGTTTTCCTCCATATTCAAAGGAATAGTGAATAGTTTAGTGAACTTTTGCTCTTCGTTCCGTTTTCTGTTACACACTACATCTACAGCTACCTTTACATGTTAAGGTTACACTAGTCGAAAATTCTTCCATACAAACGTAGTCTAGGGATTATTCCACTGTTTGACGATGTACGTTCAAAATAAAAAGAGATATCAATTTGTCTCATCATTATCTAGTCCTGTATGGAATCAAAAAAGTTAAAAAAGAAAATATTTGAATGTTATGAGCGTCGAAAGTTCCACATTTCGACATTAATTTTAACTCATTTTTGGGCGCGGATAAATACGATAAGAAGACGGAAAATTCCAAAACGGCCTCCATAAGAATAGGGATAGATTAGTAGTTCAACAATGCAAATAATTTTATTTTGAACAGATAGATTTAGTAATTTTTTCATGATATCTAGACTGCCAAAGGTCTGTTTATAAAATTTCGCGCACTCGGTTTCGTCCTAAATCATTATCCATTTCTCTACAAATTTGCAAAAGTGTGTATTCGTACGCGAACTAGCTTCCTACAGCATCTATCTCTTCCGCACGTGTTGTCGGTTGATATAAAATGCATTTTAACCCCGCGCACAAAATAGTTCGTGCCGTCGACTAGTGTACCCTTAAGAGATATCTCTAAACTAATATTACAAGATATCTCTAGCTCTAATATTGAAATTGCATGTAAACAATTCAAGCGAAATCATAAAAAATATAATAATGTTATTGTAGTGTCGGTCAATATTGCATTATCAGAAAAACCTACTGACAATGCAATATTGACCGATACTGCAATAACATTGGTATAAAAATTTATTTAAAAAAAAACGTCCAAAATTTTTTTGGTTCTTTTTCTTATTATTTTCTTCTCATAGTGTTATGGGTATACTCCAACTCCTACAATTCCGCCCCTAAGATGGCCCACTGACCGATTTTTTTCAAATGATTGAAAGACACATTATCGATAAGTATCCTTGGTTATTATTACATTTATTCCGGGAAAATACACGACCACAGGAGCAAAGCCTTGGCAAAATGGTTTTTAATAAAGTATGTTTTTCTCTACACGAATATCACACAACAGCATGATCGTCGACCGCGACGCTCTTCAATTAAAGTAACACTAATTAGAGCTTTGAAGAGGAGGCCCTCCGTGCGGGAGGGAGAGCTGCCGAATTTTTGGCACGAGGAACACTAAGCATATTTAATTACGTGTACCTACACCTACATAAGTGTTGCCGTGCGGGTAGTTGAAAGACTACTCATAGACTAGACAGACTTTCAAGGTTTAGAATGGATGATGACTATCATACTATGGTGATGATGACTATAGTTAAAGTACCTATAATTAGACTGGAAAAACTAGCGAAAACAAAAAAACCTGGAAATTGATGGAGGAGGCCTATACCCACCAGGGGCCTTAACTAAAATTATGTAAATTTGTGTACCTAATGTTAAGAAACTCTATGTATGTTAAGGAAATAAAAAGGTTTAATAATAATAAAATAATAATAATTAGAGTTAAAATCACACTTAATTATCAGATGCATTGATTTGTAAAAGATACTGATCCATCCAAATTCGATAACAAAATACCTTGTGATATATTAAAACTAAATGAAAGAAAATTGAAAACTTTTGTTAAAAGCACACTTTGTAAACAAATGAGATGATTATATTCGAGATAAGAATGATTGGCAACATATTGGTCCTGTTCCATAGGGCAATCTTTAGTGTAGACAAAATCAAACTGGTTAATCTACATTTTCATAATTATAGTATTGTTTTGTTTTTATTTTTTCTTCTCTTTTTGTTTAAGAAATTGACTCGCACACTGTTAATTATGCTATGATGCTATGTCATGTTTTACTTAACAAAACTATAAGCTTACCCTCAATATTCTTCATAATATGATTTTTGAAATGCTTTATAAACGTTACGGCCGACATGAATAATGTGATGGATGATTTATAAACATATCGATGAATTTCACAGTTCTCATAAGTATCAGAATGGCGCAGTGGTATAATAGCTTGAATCGTGAGTTAGGTTCGAATCTTGCTTCGGCCTAACGATTTAAAAAAATATATATCTGTTGGAGTTTTTAGAAATCTGTAAAAAAGTATAATGTTTGCTTAACACATTTGGAAGTATAAAAATATCAATAGGTAGGATGCGATGGATATTACCTAGCGGTCACCTGCTGCGTAGTCAGTTTTTTTTATTTCTAGTTAGAATATCTTAGCAGTTTCATTGATATCACAGAGATGGCGCGCACGCGACGCACGTAAACTTATATATATATTTTTTACTAGCTGTTGCCCGCGGCTTCGCTCCCATGGACCACCCCACAGGACCCAATTTCGGGATTAAAAATAAAAATAGTGAATGAATTTTTCAAATCGGTCCAATAGTTACGGAGCCTATTCGGTACAAACAAGCAAATAAAAAAATCCTCTTTATGATATTATTAGTATTAGTATAGATATATACTTTGTAACTGTCTGATATGTTTGTACATAAATAATCTAGCTGCAAGACTAACTGCAAAAATATTGAGTGTATCAAGAAATACAGTACCCCTATGGAAAAAGGCGTGACCTTATGTATGTTTGTATATATTATCTACGGATGCTTGTTCGTACATACGTATTCATAGCAAGCCACAGTAGACAGCAACCAAAACATCTCCCATACATTAACTTCAGTTTTATTAGTCCGGAAACCTAATATCGAATACAGTTCATTCATCACACCACTAATGCACCCGTACGCCCCGTACGGCTCGCACACGACAGGTATCCGGCACGTATACGACAGGTACTCGGTACGTACATGGAACGTATACCGGACGCATTACACTGCATTATGTGCTCTCGATATTCCAATATTCCATTAGTTTGAGCGCAAATAAGGGATGTTTTCACTGTGCATCTCCGGTTTCAGTGACGAGTTCGGATTTTGGCGATAATACCCACGGAATACGAATCTGATATCATTCAATTATGATCTTACATTTAATTTAACATTAGATTTTAGCGATGTCATGTAATGTTTGAAAAATATATAAATAGCAGTTTGATGTACGTTTCTTTTAGTATCCATCCATCCATTTAGATATGTTATCATTAAATATCTGAATAACCTTAATCTTTCAAACTAAACGTCATACGACTTTTTTCAACAGAAATGCAGTCTCATTGTCAAAGACAGCCTAAATTAAAAAAATTAAAAAGGAACTGGAAGAAAATGCAATCTACTTAATCACTTCACATTAATACTTGAACACCCAATCATCATCTGCAAGAACTCATTAAAAAAGTAATTCACCGAAAAATAAATTAAACTTTCATTCTGCGACTCGTTGGTTCTTTATACGAAAAAAAACGTGATAATACAAAATACGTTTTCCATGTGACGTCGTTACGTCAAACGCAGTCGAAACAGAGAGTCATTATTTTTTATGGCAACATTATGGTTACGCACACGAATCCGCGCCTGAAAATCTTTTGAATTGTTAATTATTTTCTTTTCATCGAACTTACAGTCCAGGGTCAAAAGAGGGATTTCTTGCATGTCGTCAGACAAGCAAGTGGTCAAATACGCATTTCGTCATCTCTTAGGATAGACTCGCAACTTGTCAAAAACTGGACTCGACAGACTCGCATCGCGACAGATACGCATTTTGTCAGACACGCCACATGACAGATACGCATTTCGTCAGACAAGCAACACGACAGATACGCATTTTATCAGCTTTTTGAAACCATCCACCCAGATTCATGTAAACAAAAGAATTAGTCAAATAAAAGAGTAAATAATGATCAGGTTTTTTTAATAAACAATATCGGATAACAATGTACTCATCACATTCATTAAACAGAATAAGATTTAGTTTTTTATTTACTTTAGCGTTTAATCAACAACAAACAGGTGACATAATAATTATAATCATCATATAAAATAAAGTAAGAATTTCAATTATTTTTATGTTATCTTAACTTAAAATAGCTTGTAACATCAAAAAATTACTTAAATGTCCATATTTATTTACCGTCAGGATGAGAACCAAATTTTAGTAAATGGATATTTTTTTAATAAAGAAGTTTAAAATAAATAAACTTGTTTAAAAATTTAATTGGAGTGATCTCATTTTTCTCCAACTATGCAGTAGTTTTATCAAACGCTATTACAGAATTACGACGATTTTTTATGTGATAAGAATAAACTATTCTTCATTATATAATCAAAATGTTTTGAATCCTTAGTAATTTATTGTAGAAACTTAAAAATTTGGATGTTTAGGAATTTTGACATTTATTCTGTGATGCCAACCTTCAAGCACATTAGTAGTGCGATGTTTCGCACCAGAACAACTTTGTATATCCATTGGTATTTTCTTCAGCCACTGGTGTTGAAAGTATTGTTGAAATTGATTGATTTTAGGACTCATCTGCACAATTTTAAACATCTCGAGTTCTCGACCCAACATTATTGTGTCAAATCTGGAGGTAATAAAGGCTGTTTCGCACCAGAACAACTCTGTATATCCATTGGTATTTTCTTCAGCCACTGGTGTTGAAAGTATTGTTGAAATTGATTGATTTTAGGACTCATCTGCACAATTTTAAACATCTCGAGTTCTCGACCCAACATTATTGTGTCAAATCTGGAGGTAATAAAGGCAGAGCTGGCGCAAACCTTATAAGTTTTCGTTCTTTACTAGTTTCACACAACTTTAAATGTTTTGCTTTTTTCTTTGGAAGTGAAAGTAACATCCCGATATTTTAGTCGCAGGAAACACTTTTTTAATCGCATCTATGGTAGGTACACGTGAAAGCAGCCATATATTTGTTTAAATGTTGGTTAATCAATGGAAAAAATCTGATATAGGTTCGGTCTTGTTTGGTAGCAAGCCGTAAACTACAGGATGTTCGTAGTTTGGTCACACGAGCCTAAATCTGAATGCAGAGAGTATATTTAGTAAAATGGCCGTGGCGTTGCACGAAACGTACCGTCGCCAAAATAGTTACCAGGTGGATCTCTCGTTACTTTCATAATTTTTCTAGCGATATTCGATACAAAAATTAAAATTTCATCTTGTGCACCATCAACAATTAATTGGAAGTACTCTGAAAACGCTGTGAGGATTTTTACTTCAGATAAAATTGGAGAACGATATTTTTTTGCATCTCTTCTTAGTTCTATATAATGTATCCTGCATGTTTTTAAACATAGATATATTGTCCAAATCGTTTTTATTGCCACTTATTAACTCCAAAAAATATTCTCGTAAATACCTTGATCAGCCGAAAAGCCTTCGCACACATAATATTTTTTACATCGATTCTTTGTCAGCAACACTTAACTTTTGAGGGATTCTTTGAAACACGTGTGTGTTTACTATATTTTCCTTTTTCCTATCCAGAGTAAAGGATGCACAACAAGAAGATCTATTTACACATCGCCAGTTTGTAGTTTATTTTTGTTTTTCTTGTTGCACGTATATTGGAAACCATTGCAAAATGACACGTCTCTGCGTCGTTGACTGGATATGAATTGAATTGTTTTATTATCCATTTTAATAATGAAAACACAACACTGCAAGCGAACCGAAACAACCAAATATATACATAATAGACCTATAGCGTTTTTTTTTAAATGGCCAAGTACCTACATTTCAAAAAGTTTGAGTAGGTCTTTCTTAATCACGGCGACAGATGGCGCTAGCACTGCAGTGAGTTGTTCTACTACTACAGTAGTGTTGTGCCGGAAGCAACAAAGGAGATGGATAAATAAAATGAAATTACCTGTGTTTTATAAATCATATTAAATTTTTAATGATAAAATACGAAATAGTAGATTATTTTTTTTAATAATTGCGTATGTTTAAGACTACAAGCACTTAAATCCTATTTATTAATTGACTGTCGAGTTGCTTAGCTGCCGACTTGCTTAGCTGTCGAGACGCACACCTGTGTCAAGTTGCGTGTTTGTCGAGCTGCGCATCTGTCAAGTAGCGTTTTTGTTGGGACGCGCATCTGTCAAGTTGCGTCTTTGACGGGGTGCAAATCTGACGAGATGCGATTCTGTCAACATGCGTTTTCTGGTGTATTGCGTATTTGACCACTTTCTTATCTGACGACATGCAAGTAATCCCAAAAGAGCAGTCGCATCCCAATCGCGTCTGCACGGTTCTGATTAAACAGGATGAGTTTTTAAGTTGACGTGGATTGCCAAATCCGAAACTATGAGGCATAGCGAAAAAGGCTCAAACGAATCACGAGGCGGATTTTGACGATAGCTAAAACTGCATCATTGGATTTTCGAAAAATCAATTTTCCTAGCCAGGAATCGAACTCGTTGATTTAGTAAAAAAACACGCTGTATTGTTACCCCATCTAATAGAGTCGCTAATTAGGATTAAATTACACCTAGCCCGTTTCATCATCGGACTACCAGACGTACTGCGACGCGCCATCGGTACATGGTGGACATCCCACCTATATGCAAAACACAGTCTTATTAATAAAAATGGCGTATTCCCAGCTTACTCCGAAGTTACTCTTGGATTAGCTAATCCCGGAGTAACTAAGGAGTAACATAGATCTAGCAATGCTATTAATAAACATGGAATAACCTCGCATTTCTTAGTCTTGAATTTACGCGTAAGCTCTGGTAACTCTGTTGAATTTAAAAGTAAAAAGAATGAACTATTGAATGAAAATAAACAAGTTGAAGACATTATGTAGAAAAAAAAACAGTAAATGACATCTGCCAAAGAGATTTGACAGTAAAGGTGAAGGGGGGAAATTTAAATTAACTCGAATAGCTTTAAACTTAAAAATTACATAAAATGAACACAAATCGTATTCGCTCAGTTAACTGGGATGAAGAGAAAATTTCGATGAATTTCTATATAATTTTAATATCGTGTTACATTTGTTAGGTAAGTACCAGTATACAGGTAATAGGTACTTACTATAGATACTTAAAATTTCTATCGTTTCAGCAATTACTTCGCAGTGTTCTTAAGGATTATGCGCACGTCATAGAAGACAAATCTATGAAGACTAACACACATAAAAATTAAAATAAAGCGTGGGACGAAATCCGCAATAAATAAGTCATTTTCTGTTTTTCTTGATCACAATCTGGTAACTTTTGCCTGGGAATTCGCTCGGGTGAACTTATAAAAGGTATACTATGTGTTATATCGGGGAGGAGTAGGTACTATGCGTTATATCACGGCATAATGTACTCTCTTCCACTAAATTTAATACATCCGTTCAGCCATTTCAGCATACCTAATTATGTAACTATCGTTTAGTAGGTATATCAGTAGATAGTAATTTAATATTTATACCATATTTTCTCATAATTATAGGTTTAATGGATTGAACTGCCGTCAAAGAGAATTGGGCCAAATAAAATTACAGTGGAAGACCATGAAAATTAATGCTCGCAAAACATACAGCTCATTCAGAAATGAGTCTATTAAAACAGGTGGTGGGGCAAGACCAGCAACTCCTGACGATTCTGTCATTGAAATCAAAGATTTGTTAAATCCTGCCGAGTTGTTGAGAGATCATAATCCATATGATTCTGATGGGCTTGTGAGTATTACCCCTTATTACTTACTCGGTTTTGGTGGGGTTTTCTGGAGTGACGACCGCGAACCGGAAGACGTTCCGTTGGAAGCCTGCCCACTAGTTGGACCGATGACCTGCAGCCTAATTGCGTAAATGAATTCGGCAAGGCAAAGGGTTTGACCCCATGAAAGAGTAAATAATTAGGTATTGCCAACAATTATTGACCGCTTTCATTGGTGCAGATACTCTTTTCGAAAGAGTCCAATAATTTCTGGCAATACCTAATTATTTACTCTTTCATGGGATCTTATCCTTTGCCTTGCCGAATTCACTTACGCAGGCTGCTGGTTAAGGTTGCGGGAATCCGCTGGTGCGAGTCAATGTGGCCACACGGTCAATGGGGCCTATGTTCAGCAGTGGATGTCTTTCGGTTGAAATGGTGATAATTTGGTTTTCTTAATCCATACTAATGTTATAAATGCGAAAGTAACTCTGTTTGTTACCTTTTTACAATTAAAAGGCTAAGCGGATCGTAACGAAATTTGGCGAGGATATACATTATATCCTGAGGAAGGACATAGGATACTTTTTTTTATCTCGGGACTATCTTCCCTCAGGATAATCTCCAACTTTCTCGCGGGAAAAGCCGCGGGCAGAGCTAGTATTATATAAAATGAACTGTTGTATGATGCTGTAAGCTGGAGTACAGTCGTTAAGAAGTAATTTACAATTAGATTTTTGTTTTTCAATAGGTGCTAAGTACATCAACACATGACGCATTGGCAAGTACCAGTGGGACGTGGGACGCCATGACATCGTTGCAGGTCAGTTAGGTAAATCTGTCAGAAAGCAGGCAGTAATAGTGAAGAGCATTGACAATTGTGCCTTACTTACATAATAGCTTTTACTGTTTTTCAGGAGCCAAAACCAATTATAAATGTGGACAAATATCCAGCAATGGATGGGGTTTCTTTTGACTTAGTTAGCCAAGAAAATCAACCGGTAACTATTACAATAGTTACTTACTTACTTATAATTTTACAACAAAACAAGCAAGATAATTTTATTTACATATTCTAACACTTATTTTTTAGGATATTATAACCATTGAAGATGTTGACGAACAAGTATAAGTTTACTCTAATAGGCGTAAGTTTACAACAATAGTGTACCTAAATATATATCTATGAATCTATAAAAAGCTTCAACTTTATTTTACAGAACGCTGAAGATTCAATTACAGCCAATCCACTCGAGACAATTATGGCCAAAATTACAGCAAGGAAGGTTTGTATAAAATTGACATTAAATATTTTCCAGTACATATTAATGAAACTCATAATATTATTTTTATATTTTTACAGGTACCCAAACAAAACAATATTAAAAAAAATACGCGCAGTGTTTCAAAGTGTAGAGAGGTATGTATGTGTATAGTGCTAGTTTGATTAAACATGTGATTTTCCTAGCTTCAACTAACCAGAATTAAAATGAAAAATATGTGTGTGTGTTTGTTTAATTTTGAGATTTTATTGAACATCATAATATGATAACATGTCTTATCAAGGCCTACCTTAACAAATATCTATTTATTAAGGTGGTTGTCATTTCAGGACCATAAATATGCGAGCGCCATGATAAGTCTCTCGAAAGAGATAAAATTAGAAGAACACAATAGGCGTATGGAGATGGCAGAAGAATTACACAAAGAACAATTAAAATGTGCCATATTAGAAAGAGAAATCTTGGAAATACGAAAACTTCGTGAAGAAAAACAGCTAACAAATGCATGAAACATACTTATTATATTAAATATATTTTTTTCATTTTATTTTCGTGTTCATTTGAACCTTCAACGTCAGATTTCAATAATCTTAAAACCTTAATCAAAAAAGTTTAAGACATGTATGTTTACACCCTTTTACTGTATTCAATTCAAACAACAACTAGGTCACTGGATGCATATAAATATTTAACATCCGGCATAGTAATGTTAATAAAATACCTAGGTATGTACTCTCATTACCTACATCTTGTCAATTCTTGAAATATTGTTTCCTGTATGGTCATTTTGATATAATGTTACCAGAATAGGAAGGGATAAACAATAAAATAAGAAATGGTTTTAAATGTGCGCAAAAATATATTATTTATATTAAACTAAAAATTTTCATTAATAAATGCGGCCCGTGACGCATTACCTCTAATATTATTATTTATTGTGTGTATCACTGGTACATTTCCATCATCTTGTGCATCTACATCCACAAATAGATCTTGCCTATGTATTGCAATATTGTGCAAAATTGCCAAGGCAACAATATAAAGCTTTGTATTATCTAACTTTGTAGAAAAGCCACGAAATAAAGAAAGAAAAGAAAAGAAAGAAAGAAAAATATTTATTTGTGACCCGCACAGGAGACACGAGATAAGAAAAACACAAACACCGAAACCTTTGTTTCCATACTCCAAATCATCGTTCCACAGTGTTACGGGTCCTTATGTGTGCCCAGTTATATGATTCCTCTTTTTGTGAACTTGGATTCAAGACAGGAGTAAATAAATAAGGAGTACAGCCATAACCGGAATCTCCTAGTAGTCTGCCTTTAAATTCAGACCGTTCAAATCTTTGTTTTAAGCGGCATTCATTAAATATTCTGGAGTCATGGGTGCTGCCTCGCCAATGTGCTACTATATCCATGATCTCTAAATTGGCATTTGCCACAACCTGGAACAAATTACATCAAGACATGGCTTTATAAGAGTGCTTGCACACAAAAAAGTAAGTAATGAATAAGATCATAATTAAGTGTGGCCAAAGTTGGGCTTGGTACCGTAAAACTTACTTGTACATTTATTGAACTGTATCCTTTCCTGTTTATATAGTACTGTCCGATATTGCCGCCGACTTCTGGGATTCGAATATGTGTGCAGTCAATAGCTCCAATCACTTGCCTAAATCCACATATTGAAAAAAAACCTTCAATTATATTGTTCTGCTCTGTATCACTTTGTGGCATTTTTATCCATTGAGCTCTTTTTGCTACTAGTGCCAAAGCAACTTGCTTACATACAAGTGATATAGTTGGCTGACTCATTCCACTTATATCTCCTGCATCATCTTGAATTTATTGAAATCACAAAATGAATTAAAGACTTAGAATTACAAAATATACCCAGTTAGGCTTAGCACGAACTGCGATTATTATTCGCGCGAAATTTGGCCGCCCATTCCTATGGAATTGTATGAATCTGCACGCATTGCGGAAAAAAAATCGCGCGGAAATAATACTGCATGAAATCCGTGTTTTGCCACAGAATCCACCGCACCGCGGCGTGGATAAAATTCGCGTGAATATTACCGGAGAGAAAAATCGCGCAGAATTTTAACCGCAGTGCGTGTTAGTTAAATTCAGTACGCGGACAAAAATTCGCGCGAATAAAAATAGCAATGCGTGCTAAGCCTGTATAGTAATGGAAGGTTGTATAGTGTCATGGGTTCATATGCATATAACTTACCTCTCCACGTGCCCAAGTTCTTATTGCACTCAAAACTTTCATATAGGGTGGTATATGACCACCTTTCGTATCGCCAGCTAAATCATTTTTTAATAAATCAATGATAAAAACGGCGGTAGTTCGGCCAAATCTATATTTTGATTTAAAATCCGCTTCTTCGAGTTCTTCCAGTGGATTGTAACGAACTTTGTACAGTTTCACACGCCTCGTTAATATCATCATTGGCGGATTGTCATTGTTTTTTTTTTTTTTTTTTTTTTTTTTTATTCTAATTTTTTTTAGTCCATCCAAAGGTTGTCTGGTAGATATCGCTGTCAGCGATAAAACCGCCTTTGTACCCGTAGAAATAAGTTTTTCTTGAAAATGTGTATAATTTTATGGTGTACAATAAAGTATATTCTATTCTATTCTATTCTATTGTCTAGCTGGGCTTCAACCTCATTTATTTCTTCTATCAGCCTTAAATCGTCGTTAAAGTAGTCTCTATTCATTTTAATTCAATTTCACACACAGGATACAACACAATTTTTGCAAATATCCGTGATTTGTAATTTCGTTGAATAAAGCTAAACAGCTGCCAAAATGAACTTATTTTTTTTAATGTTACGCAAAAAAATAAACAGAGTCTATGTAATACTTGTGGTTGCCATAGTTACACTACTCTTATTCCGACCTTAAACTAGTTGGCACCATGGTTTAACTTTTAGTCCGAGACTAGTGTCAGATTAGTATAATCCCTCCTTATTCCGTGTTTATTAATACGGAAATTTGATAGTACCAAGCTAATGCATGGAATAAAGTTAATCTTACCTTAGTCCACGTTTATTAATAAGAGTGCTAAAGTCTTGTTATTTATGGCAAACAGAGCCGATATTATTCTGCCAGTTACGAGTACTAATATTACCAAATCGAACTCTTTTTTCCTAATGAACCAATGAGGGCGCGGAATGGCCACAACGTATTACGCTATTTATTTAAAATCACAGAACTTGTGGGTGGTAGTAGCGTTTCAAATAAACCCTCATCTTTTGTGATGTTACAAACGAAACAAAACCGCAATATTATAAAATGTATGTTAACGATTTTATTATATTATAATGCAGATAGATGAGGGTGGGTTCGAAACACTACTACCCACAAGATTTGTTTTCTAATAAATAGTATGACATTTCGGCCATGCCGCGCTCATTGTCGTTGGTTCATTTGAAAGAATTAGATATACAGGAGTGTCTATGAGTGTGATGTGTCAGGAGTGTCTATGAGTGTGATGTGTCTAGAAAAACTGTAAAATTGAGTCTGCACTTCACAGTGTGACTGTAGGCTAAGTAGTGGAATTCCCTGCCTTATACTGTGTTTCCTGATAGCCAGAACCTGGGATTCTTTAAGTGAAAGGTACGCCAGCAGCGTGCTCCCCATCGTGACAACGTCATCGCTTACCATCAGGTGAAATTGTGGGATCCCATCAATATATTTTTTTAAATGTGGTATTCGGAAAAAAAAAACATAAATGAGAACAGAATTGCCAGATGAGTAGTACAGTTCAACATATATGATCAATCCGAGTGTATTTTTTTTGTTTGTTGTCTCCAAACTTTGGAAGGTGAACCAATTTTAATGATTCTTTTTTTTTATTTGAAAGCTGGTGATTCTCTTGTGGTTCCATTTAAATTGATAAAGATCTAATGAAGAACTTCGGCGAAAAACAAAAGAACTATTCAATAAATAACGGCAAATCTCGGAATTGCTGCGATCGCGTGTTTGTTTATTGTTTACGCCATTTCATAACATAAAACATCACGCCGCCGCCACCGGTACGCTTTAAAGTGCAAAGGGCACATGTGAGTTCACCCTGGTACACTCTGATTCCACCGGCTAGTTTTATGTTATTCGGGTAATCTATTATTATACCTTAGTACTATAGAACTTGCTTATTATGTACCACACCTAAAAAGTGAAAAAATAACGTTTCATAAAAAAAACAACTGACTTACAAAAAAACAACCAACTTCCAAAAAAACACTACCTACAATGTGAAAAATAACTTCACTTTGTTTCTTCGTTTAATGACACTGACTGCCGAAATTGAAGTTACTTTAACCGATTTCAAAAAAAGGAGGAGGTTCTCAACTCGCCGCCATCTTCTTTTAATGTATGTTCCCCGCTTACTTAAAGACGCCTGGACCGATTTAGAAAATTCTTATTTTGTTTGAAAGGGTATACTCGTACTTCACAGGTCGTCCCATGTTCATTAGGTCAGGATTTGATGATCCCCCAAAAGAAATCGAGGAAACTCTTCAAATATTATAGGCATACATGTAGCGATTTTGGTATTTTCTTAATGGAACTTCTTAATGCTAAGTATGTCACGGGTATAAGATATCTCATAGTTAACCGACTATGATGAAGCAAATACAAATAAATAAATGGTACTGATGAAAATGGTACCATCGAACTGATCTGATGATGAAGCCGGAAGGTAGGCACTGGAACTCCGAAATAAAACAGAAAACAATGGGTAAAAAAGACACCGACTTCGGAAAAGAAAGTTATTTTTACCCGAAAGCCGAAGGAGGGTAATGTGTTTATCAGTCTATGTATGTATGTTTGTTCCTATGTGGCTTTCTAGAGACCAAACGCGTTAGCCGATTTTGATGGTTTTTACGTCAATCGATTCGTCTTAACTATAGATAAATATTGCGTAGCAAAGAAATTCTAAATCTATGGTCAATCTATGGTGTGCGAGTGTCACCGGCTACATTCAAATTGGAAAATAGGAATATGGTAGATTTTGGGCGCCTTATTGTGGGGGCCCAAAAGTTTTTCTTCCAAACCCATCGTCGTAGGATATCAATTCTTCCAAACCCATCGTTGTAGGGTATCAAAATAAAGGGTTTTAAGATGTGATTTCAAAAACAATATAACAGTTATAAGTTTAAATGTAAATAATTCGATACTTTAAAATAAAAATAAAAAAGTTAATTCAAAAAATGAAATGCCCCGACTGCTTGAAAAGCGAACTAAAAAGACGTACCTAAACAAGGAAAAAATCATGCCGTGCAGACATTTGATTTTGGTCAGCCAGCTCGCGAATATGTATTTTCGAATGGCGAAAAGGGCGAATACCCCATTATTTATAAAAACCATTCCAAACCGATTTTTCATAAATAACAAAAAACAAACTAACCCGTACCGAAAGACAGGTAATTTTTTTTACTTAATCTCAAATGTATCCGCTATACGTGTGCCCCATTTACACAGTCAAATAAAACATGCACAACCAAGTGCAATTAAAATGGCGTCGGCTAATTTTTATAGCCTTTAGCCGAATTTACATATACTGAGGATTTCCGGGCCACCTGCGATGACTGTCTTTTATTTTCTCGAGTTAAGTTATTTTTTGGGGTTTTCTAGACAAGTTTATAATTATATAAAAGCTTTCAAAAGCCAAAACTTAGCATTAACTAAGACAGCCCCACAATCCAATGTCACATATCTCTCTGTTTCTACTAAATATATAAACTTCGTTAAGTTTTGTAGGTACCTAAGTAGGCAGCTGTGAATATTTTTCGGCAAAAAGTTACTGACAAACAGACATACAAAACTTCATAAAATACTAAAAAAAACAAAGCCCTTTGTTTCTTCACTGTTTCCGTTACATTTCTGATGGTCTCATAACAATAATGCCTTGAACATGTTGTTAAAATTGAATTATTACATTAGTACCGTTCGCCAACATAACTAATTGGCGAAGCTGCGTGTTTTTCTTAGGAATTATGTGTGTAAGCCGGTCTGAACAAAGAGGGACTAATTATAATGATATTAACATACAAATGCAGAAACAAGTCATATTTTTGTTTCCTTGTAGTTATTTTCTTTAGGGTTTTCATTTTGTTTAGGTACTTAACTGTTAACTCAGACTTGGTCTGGAATGTTATATCGTCATGCAGGGTTATTGCGTAACACAAATTCACACAATCGATCGCAATGTCTTTAATAGGGTCATCATCATCGTCATTTCAGCGAATGACTTCCACTGCTGGACATCCATGATTGCCTTCGGGTGTGACAGAAAGTGTGATTTAATGTATTACGCAATCAAGGTGCTGTTTACATATTGCAATAAACCTATTTGGGTCTAGATGAAGTAATCCAGACTTTTAAGTGAGGGATGTAGGGTTAATTTTCAGGTCAGGCCAAGTGGTATTGGCATATTTATAAGGATATTCTCAGGAACTAACGGAAACACAAGCGTTATTTATAAACACCTTTGAATATTTGATTAAAAGTAAATTACTGTTATCCCCACGTTCGACCAATTGAAGACCAAAATGTACCGTCAGTAAAAAGCCAAGAGGAAACTCCTGTTTTTTTTAATTTATCCTCTTATAGTTTGAAAAACTTATCATGTTTCTTTCCCTACCGTCTTTATAAAGTATATTCAGAAACGTACATTAAATATTATATTGCAGAAAGCCAGCGGTATTCACTCCAGGTAGAGTTGCGTTCAAAGGAGTATCATGCACTTTGGAGAAGCATTAGTAATACATGACCGACCACGTGTAACTAAAAAGCTTTATATATAGATAATGTTACGTTTTAATATAGCTTCATGGGTAGGTATTGAGAGGGGCTAGACAGACTTAGTTGTTTTGCGATAGGGATGCTTTTTTAGGTTGGTAACCTCAACTGCGCTATTGTGCGATATCTGAAAAGGAAATTAAATGGCTGAATGAAAAAACTATTTTAGAACAAGTTTATGAAGGTAGAATGCCATTCGATAACCTTCCTCCTGAATGGACACGCGCTTGATAAAAAGTACACCCACCCGCATTGGACTAGTTATGCTTAGTAAAACCAATCTCTTTGTAGTACATGGTATTTACGTATAATTAATTAGCCACAAAAAAAAAAAAGAAAAAGCGCCATCGAACTGCTTTTTCTGCGTAGCCCACGTAGAAAAAGCAGTTCGATGGCACTTTTTCTTCAGCCCTACTTTACAAATATCAATATTTAAAACCAACCGAGAACTTTAGCGTAATATAGCCTATTATAGCCGTCCTCATAAATGTGGCTATCATATGCCAAATTAATTTTTCAAATCCGACTGTTGGTGGTTCCAGAGATTAGCGCTTTCAAACAAACAAACAAAGAATCAACCTATTCCGCTTTATTATATTAGTATATAGATGACAACAAATATTGACAAAAAAACATGGCTTTTTCCAGGATGTCAAAAGATGCGAAGCAAAGAATTAGAGGCCTGAATGTCAATTCATTGTCGGACTCCTTCAGGGCACAGGCAGATCAAACACCGCCGACAAACAACGTAGCTGAAAGAGAGGAAACAAGAATTCTGACCCCATCAACTTCCACAAATCCCTGGATAACAGGACTTGACGAGGCCGATGAAGTTAAGATTAAAGTAGCAGAAGGCCGTCCTGCCGTATTTACACGCATGGTAACAATTACACCCATACATTGAACCATTTAATAATTGTTCCACTGTATTTGCCATATTGTTGTAAGCCTTCAATTAGTTATAAAACAAAACGTTTCTTCGTATCTGCGTTGTTATGATAATTATCTTGGTTTGTTTACATTTACTATTCATTGATATGGTATAACATGTACTTATATTTTTAACGCAAATGCCTTCTATTGTTCGTCGCTCGCCACTAAAGTTTGAATTTTGATTTTCAATACGTGTAAACGCAGTCAGTTTTTTACTATAAATTTATCATTTGTATGTTTGTAGAGCAACACTACTGACAAAAACCATGGCTTTTGCCAGGATCGCAGGATGTCACAAGATGCGAAGCAAAGAATTAGAGGCCTGAATGTCAATTCATTGCCCGACTCCTTCAGGGCACAGGCAGATCAAACACCTCCGACAAACAACGTAGTTGAAAGAGAGGAAACAAGAATTCTGACCCCTTCAACTTCCACAAATCCCTGGATAACAGGACTTGACTTGGCCGATGAAGTGAAAATTAAAGTAGCAGAAGGCCGTCCAGCTGTATTTACACGCATGGTAACAAACCCACACATTGAACCAGTTGAACCAGTAGTCATTTACACGCATTGTAATAATTACACCCATACATTGAACCATTTAATAATTGTTCCACTGTATTTGCCATATTGTTGTAATATGCCTTCAATTAGTTATAAACAAAATGTTTCTTCGTATCTTCGTTGTTATAAAAAATATCTTGGTTTGTTTACATTTACTATTCACTGATATGGTATAAAATGTACTTATACTTTTAATGCAAATTCCTTCTATTGATCGTCGCTCGCCGCTAAAGTTTGAATTTTGATTTTCAATACGTCTAAACGCAGTCAGTTTTTTATTAATAATAATAACAATAAAAATTCTTTATTTATCTTGACACCAAAATACAGTGACTATCATAATACGTAACCTTGTATGGAGAAGGGTCTCTGAGATAGGTAAGGCCCTGTGTTACAGATCACCCATTTTACATAAACGTAATAATTTATGTGTAGGTACACACTACTAGTACTCTTTACAAAATCGAAATTTAAGTGTAAATTAGAATACAATTAAATTAAATTTAAAGATAATTAAAATCAAAATCAAAGAGAAATTAAGTATAAAAATATTAAAATTCAGCGAAAAATATACAAAAGAAGTATCTTATTCACTGAAGAGTATGAATCTACAAACAAACTGAGAATGGAAAAATGAGAAGGATGTGTGCATGAGGGATTGAATAAGTGTAATGTGAGGGTGTAAATGTGTGAGTGTGAGTGTAAGAGTGTAAGTGTAAATGTGCGTGTTATGAGTTTATGACACTGGTTTTAATATATTTTCCGTGGAAATGTAGTCAAGGTTTAACAGCCAATTCCTTAATTTCATTTTACAAACCTCTTTTGTATGCGTGTATATAGATAGTTTATTATTAATAGAGTTGTACAGAAAAGTACCAAGAAAGCAGAAAAACCTTTGAGAGAAACTTGTGTTGTAACGGATGATTGGACAAATATTGGTTAATCTTCTGTTTTGTGTTAGGAGATCGGGATCAAGGGGTAGTTCAGCGTGTTTTTTTTTATTATAATAAATTTATCATTTGTATGTTTTTAGAGCAACAATACAACAATACTGACAAAAACAATGGCTTTTTCCAGGATCCCAGAATGTCACAAGATGCGAAGCATAGAATTAGAGGCCTGAATGTCAATTCATTGCCCGACTCCTTCAGGGCACAGGCTGAACAAACACCTCCGACAAACAACGTAGTTGAAAGAGAGGAAACAAGAATTCTGACCCGCTCAACTTCCACAAATCCCTGGATGACAGGACTTGACGAGGCCGATGAAGTGAAAATTAAATTAGCAGAAGGCCGTCCAGCTGTATTTACACGCATGGTAACAAACCCCCACATTGAACCAGTTGAACCAGTAGTTATTTACACGCATTGTAACAATTACACGCATTGTAACAATTACACCCATACATTGAACCATTTAATAATTGTTCCACTGTATTTGCCATATTGTTGTAAGCCTTCAATTAGTTATAAAACAAAACGTTACTTCGTATTTTCGTTGTTATAATAATTATCTTGGTTTGTTTACATTTACTATTCACTGATATGGTATTAGCAGTGGTGAGCAGTGGTGGCCCAGTGGTATCGGCCGCGACTTACAAGTTGTAGGTCGTGGGTTCGAGCCCAGGCAGGCGCTTTACTTTGTGTAAATTATTTCATCACCACTGCTCTCAAAACGGTGAAGGAAAACATCGTGAGGAAACCGGCATGTCCTAGAACCAAAAATTCGAAGGCATGTGACATCCACCAACCCGCACTGGGCCCGCGTGGTGGATTACGGCCCATTCCCTCTCACAGAGAGGAGGCCTGTGTCCCAGCAGTGGGAACATTAATAGGCTGATGATGTGATGTGATGTGATATGGTATACAATGTACTTATATTTTTAATGCAATTTCCTTTTATTGTTCGTCGCTCGCCGCTAAAGTTTGAATTTTGATTTTCAACACGTCTAAACGCAGTCAGTTTTTTATCATAAATTTATCATTTGTATGTTTGTAGAGCAACACTACTGACAAAAACCATGGCTTTTGCCAGGATCCCAGGATGTCACAAGATGCGAAGGAAAGAATTAGAGGCCTGAATGTCAATTCATTGCCCGACTCCTTCAGGGCACAGGCAGATCAAACACCTCCGACAAACAACGTAGTTGAAAGAGAGGAAACAAGAATTCTGACACCTTCAACTTCCACAAATCCCTGGATAACAGGACTTGACGAGGCCGATGAAGTGAAAATTAAAGTAGCAGAAGGCCGTCCAGCTGTATTTACACGCATGGTAACAAACCCACACATTGAACCAGTTGAACCAGTAGTTATTTACACGCATTGTAACAATTACACCCATACAATGAACCATTTAATAATTGTTCCACTGTATTTGCCATATTGTTGTAATATGCCTTCAATTATTTATAAACAAAATGTTTCGTCGTATCTTCGTTGTTATAAAAATTATCTTGGTTTGTTTACATTTATTATTCACTGATATGGTATAAAATGTACTTATATTTTTAATGCAAATTCCTTTTATTGTTCGTCGCTCGCCGCTAAAGTTTGAATTTTGATTTTCAATACGTGTAAACGCATTCTTTTTTTTTATAAATTTATCATTTGTATGTTTGTAGAGCAACACTACTGACAAAAACCATGGCTTTTGCCAGGATCCCAGGATGCCACAAGATGCGAAGCAAAGAATTAGAGGCCTGAATGTCAATTCATTGCCCAACTCCTTCAGAGCACAGGCAGATCAAACACCTCCGATAGACAACGTGGTTGAAAGAGAGAACACAAGAATTCTGACCCCATCAACTTCCACAAATCCCTGGATAACAGGAGTTGACGAGGCCGATGAAGTGAAGATTAAAGTAGCAGAAGGCCGTCCTGCTGTATTTACACGCATGGTAACAATTACACCCACACATTGAACCAGTAGTTATGCTTAATCCCATGTAAAAGAGCGAGTCTATTGCTACTAACAGGCCAAAAATCCAGCTTTCGAACTACTACTGAGAGATATTCTTGTTTTAAATGCTCAGCAGTAGCGTTTGAGATGAGGCAGTTCCAAGTTTCCCCTCGTTAAAAAAAGTCCCTCGCACCCTTTTAAAAATAATAAAGTGTGAAAAATACATACCAAACTCATGATGGCACTTCAAATTGATTCCCTCTATTTAATTGCTAAGAAATATTAAATTAATTCTGCCAAAACTTTTTAAAAGCCTTTTGATCATTATCCCTTCATATTTTTTGAGGCCTTGGCTTAGCTGAGAGAGATTTAATTAATTGGTCATTATAACCTTAAGGGTAAGCGGTTGCTATGGCAACGGTGGATTAGCCCGGAAAGGGATAAACCTACCCTTTCGCAGTTTATGACTAAGATAATAAATGTATTATGTGGTTGTAGTCAAAATAGGAGGGGTGTTTGTTTACGGAATTGTCGACGTGCTCTTTTTTAAGTACCTATTTGTAAAAAGAACACGTAGAGTTTTTGTCAAGTTAGAATTTTCATTTTCGATAACTGTAAACTCAGTCAGTTTTTTACTATAAATTTATCATTTGTATGTTTGTATAAAACAATACCGATGTAAATTCATGTTTTTTTTTCAGGACAGGGTGTCACAAGATTTGAGGCAAAGAATGAGAGGCCTGAACGTAGCTTCATTGGCCGCCTCCTTCAATGTACAGGACAATCTAACATCCCCAATAGACGGCATGACTGGAAGAGAAGATGCAGAAAGTCTGGCCCCATCGACTTCCACAAATCCTGTAAGGGAAATTCGGTACAGAGAACATGAAGAGGGCGACCATATTGCAGATCTAGGTGATCAGATTGAACCGGAGATTCGAAATATGATCCCATCGACTTCCACAAATCCTTCGATTACGGGACATGACCACGACTATACGGATGTTCAGTTTAAACGGCCGGTCCAATTCCGCATCGAGCGAATCACCTTTGAATCTAGTGAGGATTCTGTGTCCGATTCGGATTTACCCGAGCTGTTCTTAGTTCATATTCCAGTAAGCAATCCCGCACAGCTCGCCGACATTCAGGCAGCATACGATAGGGCTATGAAGACAGTGCCATGCAAATGTGGCCAGGTGGTCAAATTCGCCTCTGCCAGATTCCACGTCAATAATACTGAGGCGGAAATCAGAATACAAGTTCCTCAAAGGACCACTCCTTTGCCTCCATCATCATCCATCAGTGAGACATTGCAAGTACGGCTGCAACATATTGAGGCTCTGGGCACAGAGGCTATTAAAAGGTTCCGAACACTTATGGATCAAGGTGTGCCATGGTATGACAATAAGATCCTAAATAAGAATACATTTGCTTTCACCCCCACCGACGAGCAGATTCGACGTGCCATTAGGGGCATACCCTCGAAGCTAGATGACATAGAGCTCGTGAAAGCAGTTTTTTTCCAAATGGGACGGTGGATTACATTTCCACCGCGTTCAAATTTGCCTGAATCCGTGGATCCAGCCAGTTGCACATGAAAAAGGAAGTACAATTTTACTTCAACTGAATGGAATAACGAAGAACTTAAGCGTAACGTAAGATTCAATAACTTGAGAACAATTTAAAAGTGATCCTATTTGAATAAATTTTATTACTATGCCTGTACCAGAAATAAATAACCTTTGCACTATAAAACCTGAGTACTTGCTTCTTTTGATGTGTCTATAATTACTTATACAGCTATTTTTATCATAACCATCTCACTAGTATGATACAAATCAACCTAAGCTGAATTATAAAACGTGAGTACTTGCTTCTTTTGATCTGTCTAGAATTACTTATACAGCTATTTTTATCATAACCATCTCACTAGTATGATACAAATCAACCTAAGCTGATACTAAGGCCTACATTCTAAGACCGTCTGAAAGAAACTTCCTTCATTCTAATCGAATCAATCGCCATGACAACAGAAAAACATATCTCGATCAATGTCAATACTTAGTATCAAGATAAAAAAATAAAGACTTTTTAAGAAAAAATCAAACTGACTTCCAAAACAAAACACTTCGAAGCGAAAAATAATTTTCTTTTCTGAAGTCGGTGTCTTTTGTACCCATTGTTTTCCGTTATTCGACACCGACTTCGGAAAATAAAGTTATTTTTCTTTCACTTTGAAGTGTTTTGTTTCGGCAGTTGGTTTGATTTTTTGTTAGAAAGTTTTTTATTTTTCTCTTTTTAGTTTTGGTAGGTACCTCCAATTAACATGAAAATCATTTATAGCAATCATTATACATCATTATCATTTATCATTTAAATCTCATGACGATTCCAATAAGCTCGAACACGACTAGGATACATCATTTTATTTTTGAGTTGCAGTGGCCATTGTGGTCTTCTTCATCAGTTCCAATTCACCAAATGATACTTTCTGAGTGCAAATGATTGCATTATTGATGAAAATACCAAAATCACTATATGTATTCCTATAACATTTGAGGAGTTCCCTCGATTTCTCTAGGATCCCATGATCAGATCCTGGTTTTCTTATCATGGTGGTACCATTGGGATATCTCCTTTCCAACAAAAAAAGAATAATCAAATTCGGTTCATAAACGAAGAAGTTATCCGCGAACACAAATAAAAAAAATATACGGTCGAGTTGAGAAACCTCCTTTTTGGGAAGTCGGTTAAAAAACTATTGTAAATAAATTTTTGTATTATTTTGACAACCTTCTCCGAGATAAACCAAAATTGCTGTACTGGCCAAAAACATGCGAGCAGCGACCGGCAAAAGCTGTGTGAAAATCCATATCTGTCATGGTTTCATCCATAGCGGCCGTATAAATTACATGGTAAACCCATATCTGTCGTTTTATTTTAAAAACTTTTTAACAAAATAATCAAACCGACTGCCAAAATTAAAACACTACAAAGCGAAAAATAAATTTCTTTTCCGAAGTCGGTGTCTTTGGTACCTATTTTTCGCGTTGTAATGTTTGTTTTGGATGTCGGTTAGATTTTTTTATTTCCTGCTTTTTAAACTGCATAATATATCTATCTAGTAGTAAAGTTTATTGTTTCGATCGATATCTATCGTACACGTATGATCTATCTTGCAAAAACACCTCGATTCAAACAATAAAATCTCTTTTTCGCCCCTAAATATCTAAATATTCTTCACCAAAATATTGCTGGGCTGCGGACCAAGTCACATATATTAACAGTATGTTTACAAGAATTACTAGAAAAAAAGTCGAACGTTGATGTTATTTGTCTCACCGAGCACTTCATGATGTCTGGACATAAAGACTCTTGTTTAATTCCTAACTATAACTTGGTATTGTGCTACTCTAGAACTAATACAAAAAGAGGCGGGTCTTGTATTTTTGTTAAAAAAGGGCTTAATTGCAAATAAATATTAACACTGACAAACTATTTAGTCTGTTCAGCGTTTGAGTGTTCAGTTATTGAGCTAACAGACTACAAAATTGTTATTGTCTGTGTTTATAGAGTACCCTTAGCTAGTAATATAGTTTTATTTTTTGATAAACTGAACAGGTTCCTAAACTTACTTCATAAACACTATCATAAACATAATATTGTTATAGCTGGTGACTTTAATATTAATATCTTACTTATTCTTAAGTTTACAAACAAATTTGAATGTTTACTACTAAATTATAATTTAAAATTACAATTAAAAGAACCTACCAGACCTGTGAGCAAAACATGTATAGACAATTTTGCCCATAACCTTGGAAAAAAATGTAAGACAGAAGTAATTGACCTAGCACTGTCTGACCACACCGCACAATTGTTGAAATGTCAAGTAAGAAATTTAAGTATGATTAAGTACTGGAAAATCAGGCGACGGGAGTTTTGTATGGAAAATCAGACAAAATACTATTTAGGCCAAATGACTTTTGCAGATATGTACAATACTTGTGATCCAAACATAAATGTATGACCTTTGTTTTCCCTACAAAATTATAACTATACACAGCCCAAGTGGGTTTCACGGGGTATTAAGACTTGTAGTGCTAAGAAGCGTGAGTTACAGTGGAAATATAGAAAAACCCCAAGTAAAGATAACAAATCAAAACTAAGGCAATACACCAAAAGACTAAGAAAGATTGTGTATTTGACCCAACGAGCGCAAAACAATTATAATATTATAAACTCGAATAATAAAGCAAAAGCAGTATGGCAAACTATTAATGCCGCAAAGCAGAAAAGGCCATTAGAAACTATCCGATGTATTAAATTGATTAATAAAATCGTGACAGATCCGTATGACATATCGAATGCATTTAATAATTATTTTGTAGATAAGATAACACCCATTAATACTATACACAAAGATCAGCATAAGCAATACCTAAAATCTAGACTTAACTCAATCTTGAAGAATGAAGCCCTGTCTGCCAGACGAATATAAAACTAATCATAAAAGGTCTAAAAAACACCAACAGTGGTTTTGACGGTGTTTGCAAAGTCACTAGTAGCAGAGTGTATCTCGCGGCCTCTTATACATCCTAAATATGTCTATTGAGACTGGTATATACCCTGAAAAATTAAAAGTCGCAATTATTAAGCCAGTACATAAAAAAGAGAGTAAAGAAAACATGAGCAATTATAGACCTATTGCCCTAATATCAATATTCTCAAAAAAAAAAGAAAAATATATTTGTTGTGAATTGGTTAAATATTTTGAAACCCATAACATTCTAGCTAAAGAACAAAAAGGATTTAGGCAGAACAAAAGTATCATCAATCTTGCCATATATGAATTTTTGGAAATTATAACGTCCAATGTCGACAAGCGAATACCGACCTGCGCCATATTTATGGATATGACCCAGGCTTTTGATCACGTGGTACATGACATCTTATTACATAAGCTTGAGACATATGGCATAAGGTAACATCTTAAAATTAATTGAAACTTACCTCAAAAACCGCACTCAGTATACACAAATTAACAGACTTAATATTAGAACTAAGATGGAGGATACATTCTTATCAAAGGGACGTAAAATACAATATGGTGCCCGCAAGGAAGTGTATTGGGACCACCATTATTTTTAATATACATTAATGACCTTCCAAATGTGAACTCAAACCCAATGACACTCTTTGCTGACGACGTTCTGGGTAAGCTCACTCCATCGTCGACTCTAGTCTAGGTCGTAGAGTCAAGAGCAAACCCATCACAAATAAAAAAATAAAAAAAAGACAGCACCGTTGCAATTAAGTGTAATGACAGAGCGTCTTATGAGCATGATATAAGCTGTACCCTAAATTCAATCATTAAATGGCTAGACATTAATAATCTGCAGGCAAACATAGGGAAAACTAAGATAATCCACTTTAATCAGCATATGAAAGCAATTATGCCCCAGATTAACTATAAGGGTGAACCTGTATCTGAAGTACAAACAACAAAATTTCTTGGTCTAAATGTAGATAACAAATTAAAATGGAAATCCCAGATTGAAACACTATGCAAAAGAATTAATAAATCAGTATATGCGCTACATGAATTGAAACAGATTTCAAATATCAACACCTTGTTAACTGCATATCATGGTTTAGTTGCTCCAGTCCTGAGGTATGGTGTAATTTTTTGTGGAAATTCAACTGACACTGACCTAATTTTTAAAGCATAGAAGCGGTGCATAAGGGCTATGTTTGGACTTAAAATGGTTGAGACCTGTAAACCGTATTTCCAGAAGTACAAAATACTTACTTACTCTCCCAAGCATATATATTTATGAGATTTCAGAAGTCAATAATAGGCAACAACGTGACGCACTTCGCCTCTGTGTGCGCCAAACCCGTACCACATTAATGCACAAAAGTGTGTTTCGGATGGCTCCTGAAATTTTCAATAAACTACCTAAAGAAATAAGGGCAATGAATACTGCCTTATTTAAGAAAACTCTAAAGAGCCTTTTAGTTGACAAATGCTACTATAATTTGAATGACTACTTAAACGATAATTTTTCCAAATTCAAGACCTCCCAGTGACATCAAGTTATAGACACAAAGCCCAAATCGCGGCCAAAAAACTGGGCATCCTAAATAAGGTGAAGCGATACTTTACGCCTGGACAGCTTTTAACCCTATACAAAGCACAGGTCCGATCCTGCATGGAGTATTGCAGCCACCTTTGGGATGGTTCAGCTAAGTATCAGCTTGCCGCGCTTGACTCAGTGGAACGCAGAGCCAAGAGGCTCATTGGCGACGTTGAACTGGTGGACGCCAAGCTTCACAGCTTGGCTCATCGCCGCAAAGTTGCCTGCTTGTCGGTCTTCTACAGACTGTACTTCGGTGAGTGTGCTTAAGAACTCCACGACCTCATCCCACCAGCCCCCTTCTACCATCGGACATCTAGACGCACTGCAGGTTATCATCCTTACCTTGTTGCCATTCCACCAATTCGAACCAAGCGCTTCCAAAAATCCTTTATAATGCGCACAGCGAATGAATGGAACTCACTACCTGCGTCTGTGTTTCCGAACGCATTCAACCCGAATCTCTTCAAATTTAAGAGTGAACAGGCTTCTTCTGGGTAAGCTCACTCCATCGTAGACTCTGTCTCTGTCACCTATGACCTAGACTAGAGTCAAGAGCAAACCCAAAACAAATAAAAAAAAAAAAAATGAACAATTATGCATGTATCTAATAATTTATATGTTAATTTATTGTAATTATACTAGGAATGACATTGAAATAATTTGATAATTATTTCGTTTATTTAATTATGTACACATTTTAAATTTACATTTTTAAATAGAATAGAATAGAATAGAATAGAATATACTTTATTGTACACCATCAAATTATACACATTTTCAAGAAAAACTTATTTCTACGGGTACAAAGGCGGTCTTATCGCTGACAGCGATATCTACCAGACAACCTTTTTAAATATTTCTTTATAAAAACAAATCATAAAAAATAAACATTTAAAAATATAAAAAATAATGGTTGTCCGCCGGTATCGGGAACAGGGTCCAAGCTACCGGTGGTTAGGGCTCCAGAGACAGGAACCTCCTCACAATGCGAGCCGTATCGCCGTATAGCCGATTATTATTATTATTGAATGAATTAAATAAATGACTATTAAAAAATCTATATTAATTTAATTTTAAGGAGTACATACATTAATTTAATATCTTAAATATTTTTATCTAGTTTTACGTTTCAATGTCAACCTTGATCTTGATTTTAATAAACCATGATTGTACAATCATGGTTTATTTATTTTGCATGCCTTTCGTTCGAATCACTTGAAACATGTACCATTCAATAACACCATTGTAACAGTGTTTTCTGCAAAAATAAATAATTTGATTTGATTTGATTAAAACGCCCATAACATTTGAACGGCTGAACGAATTTTCATCAAACATAGCTAAGAATACTCTCGATTGAGTGCGCCTCTTGGCCAGTCCGTCGGTTTTTTATCGGTTACATTTCGGGGAGTGTGCGATGGAATTGCATGAACTAATTCCTCCTAGCCCGTTCCATCATCGGACTACAAGACGTACGGCGATGCGTCATCGGTACATGGTGGACATCCCACCTATACGCAACAAACGTTTTGACAGTACTTTCATTATGCGTACAGCTAAGGAGTGGAATTCCCTGCCAGACTCTGTATTTCCTGATAGCTACAAACTGGGAGTCTGTAAGTAAAGAGTGAATAGGTTTCTTCTAGGTAAGCGTGCTACATCGTCGACCACATCATGACTTACCATCAGGTGAGATAGTGGTCAAGCGCGAGCCTATCAATAATAATAATAATAAGTCCCCTACAAAAATAAACTAAATCAAAATCGTTTCATGCATTTAGGAGCAATGATGCCACAGACAGATAAACAAATACAATAACTAATACACAGGCCAAACTTAAAACACCCCGCTTTTTCCGTCGGGTGTTGATAGTACATTGTGATACAAGGGTGGAAAGTAGGTTATTGCAAACGAGCTGTCATTAACAAGCCCGAACCGATGGCGAGGGTTTTTAATAACCTACACACCCGTGTATCACACGACGTTTTTCAATACAGTTGTGAAAAATAGTAAAAACAAATAAATTAAATAGATTTGTTTAATCACAAAAAAAAAACAGAAAATGGCACGTTTTTGCAACTGGAAATATTTTTATACAACGAAAACAGCCTGTACAGCCTATTCGATATTTAATAAATTGATGATGTTGATAAGAAAATAATTAAATTAAAACTGGTAATTAAATATATTAAACAACCATTTAAAACACTTTTGAGAATTCAATGCTAAAACGTACGGAATCATTCATTTTTCCTCGTATAAAATCTATCAAAATCCCATTTTATTCTATGTCTGAAAACTCCTTGCTACTAAACTTTTTTAAATTGACTTATAAATTTAAAACTCAACTGCAAAAGTAATGATCGAGCTCGTAAACAAGTCACGACCGCGTAACAAAAAGATGCCTATGCAAAAGATTTAATTTTTAAATCATAATTATAACCTCTGAAAGTACGCCATGTTTAACAACTGTATTGAAAAAAAAGGTATTTTCTTATGTTTGCCGTTTGTCATGACTTCCCAGACTTTATTCTTGAAGCGACACTGTCGGATGGTATAAAATACAGCGGGTGTTTTGTTTTTCAAAGTCATCGGATTCGCGTCATGGGTGCAGTTTTAATTTTCAACAAAATCGGGCGAGTGTTTTTCGCTATTTTTCATAGTTTTGGATTTGGCCATACACGCCTACTTGAAAATCTGAATGTGAAAAATAATTCAATCTTGTACATTCTTTTAAAAAAAGAGAAGTCCAAACGTCATATCTCAGAACACTTAAATAAATCCCCATACAGTTGCCAAAAAACTTATAAATTATGCTAAGGAGATTCATCTCTTGGTAATAAATTTATAAAGAGCCACGTTAAAATCTGGTAGTAGGAGCCTTATCAATTTCAGAGAAACTTTAATACTTTGCAGCGTCTTTGTAAACTTTATGCTAATAGTAGATAGCTAAAGTTGAAGTTAACCCTGGCTTAAGTAAAACAAAGTGCTTTTGAGTCGAGAAGTTAGGACGCTCGAAAAAAATTGCAATGTTGTAGGAGGTTGGTAGACGAATCTGTCTGGCTTGTTATGAGATCTTCTGGTAGTAATGCACTTTAACTTTTTAACTTTTTCTTTTACTAAATGTTCCAAATAAGTATTTTAATAAGGTTTAATAATTAACCGAACACGAATTCAATCGTAATTTCGTTTACGGTAATTAAAAAAAATACGTTTATAAAGCACCCCAAAGACGGTCAAACGGTTAAAATTATCCGAACAAATTCATCGTAAACCTTGAATTTAATCGTAATTTCGTTTATGGTAATTAAAAAAAAATCGTTTATAACGGTCAAACGGTTTGATTAAAACACGTAGAAAATCGTAACTTCTTTTAATCAAATCATTTTTGTTTGACAAACCTTTTAAACTAGCTGTGTAAACGATCAAAATGGACTGATTCAACCCAAAATCTACGTGCTTGAAACAAATCCATTTAACCGTCTCGGGGGCGCTTTAAGTTTATCTGATTTTAGAATTACAAGTCAAACATGGAATTCAAAAAATCTTTATATTTAATTTTAAGGCATGCTATTCCACTATCAAAACCAGCATATTCATAACTTGCTTTGTGTTTTATGTTTTTCTGTAATATCGCCATATTTATAACAGTGAATTCGAAGAAAAATATGTGTTATTTTTGAAAATCAGTTGTAGCATGGAAATAATGTGCCTCAAACGGAACGTAATATAATTTGCGTATTCAGACTATTAATACGACCAGAAGAATTGTGCGTTATTGTTGTAATCGCTTACATTTGAGCAATATTATTTAACAAATCAACAACCTTGTCCGGCTGGTCAAGGGAGGGGTAAATTTTCCCAAATGAAATTTCCCGAGCGTATTCCTGCTTTGTCATAGACGCTGTTTTACAGAAACACGTGCATGCACCTTCAAAGTACCTTTGTAGGGATTAAAACTTCATTAGTTAGATATTTTTAATGATGAGCGTAGGTATAAATCTAATCTCTTCACCAGATTAGTAGCAGTTACTGGCAGCTTATGAAGTTTCATCTGATTTGCAGAGACTTCAATTTGAATACTTCTAGAGACACCTCTGCAATTTATTAATGTTTCCCAATATTAATCTTCTTAACGAATACTAATGAAATAAATAATAATAATACCAATCTATAACTGTCACACTGCAGAGCAAAGGCTTCTTCTCATACAGAGAAGACACGAGCATTGATCACCACGCTTGCTCAAGACGGATTGGCGATTTCAAACTTACGTAGTTACGGCTATATCTATATTTTTATACTATATTATACTATATATTATTATAAAGAGAAAAGATTTTTTTGTATGTTTGTGTGTTTGTACCGAATAGGCTCCGAAACTACTGGACCGATTTGAAAAATTTTTTTACCAATATAAAGCTACATTATTCCTGAGTGACATAGGCTTTTTTTATCCCGAAAATTTATTCTGTGGGGTGGTCCACGGGAGCGAAGCCGCGGGCAACAGCTAGTTAACTATAAGTCCAGGTTTACTCACCATATTTTCCTTGACCGTTGCCAGCGATGTCTAAGACCGCGGAACTTAGAAAGTACATATTAATTTGAAAATTTCACATTGGTACTTGCCCAATATGAACTCTGGACCTCCAATACTACTGTACTGTACTGGTCCGATTACAAAAACTACTTTTACTCATGTACAAGTTACACTGTCGTTGACTGTCATAGATTTCTCTTTATCTCAGAAAAAATCCTACGGTTTTTGCTGTTGACGCCACGGGAGCAAAGACACGGGAAAAGGCTAGTTTTTTATATTTACTTGTCCCTATTTAAGATGTCTTGGTATGTGCTAGGAAGCTGCTACATTTTAAGAAAAAAAATACAAGCAACACATGTGATGTGTTGAATTCTTTTGTGTTATTACACAAAAGAATTCAACACATCACATGTACAAATCACATCATCAGCCTATTAATGTTCCCACTGCTGGGACACAGGCCTTCTCTCTATGCGAGGGTTAGGCCGTAATCCACCACGCGGGCCCAGTGCGGGTTGGTTGGATGTCACATGTCTTCGAATTTTTGGTTCTAGGACATGCCGGTTTCCTCACGATGTTTTCCTTCACCGTTTTTGAGAGCAGAGGTGATGAAATAATTTACACAAAGTAAAGCGCCTGCCTGGGTCCGAACCCACGACCTACAACTTGTAAGTCGCGGCCGATACCACTGGGCCACCACTGCTCTCAAAGAATTCAACGCTTATTATTATATATTTTCCTACCTTTTAAAACTGAAATAAATTTGAAGTGCCTTCAAATCTCTTCGATATTTGAAGGCACTTCAAATTTATTTCAGTTTCTCTCGTTCGATATGAAAACGCCAGACAGAACCTTTATTTCTTTTCCGTTTAAAACAAAATAAAATGGACGTACAAAACTAAGAACGAGTAATGCCCGTGGGACGTAAGAGTTCCGGGTTCGATTCCTGACCGAAGCAAGTCAGCTTTGGAGCTTAGTTCGCGTTGTTTCCTCGCCTCGTGGGAATTGTTTGTTCGTTCGTATGTGTACATATAAAACTGAAGGTTTGAACGTTTTAAATCTTTTACTTTCGAGTATTTTTTTACTGCATTTGCGGTAGTAGTCAGAGTATGAATGTGCATTAAGCTTTTTGTTGATATAAGGACTTATTATAAAAATATTTGATAACAATAGATAGCATCGGTGTTCATCTGGGTCGGGGTGTTCGCTTGTGCCATGATGTCCGAGAGTGCGCGTCTAGATCTCTCGCCGACTGATCGACACTGTGCGTGACCAGAGGGCTGGTTCGTTCTTTGCTCAAAAAATCAGCATTGCCATTCATCGTGTTAATGCTACCAGTCTTCGGTACGTATCCGAATGACAGCGATGTGGAGGTGTACTTCGACTCTTAACTTAACTCTTTCAATTTAGACGTTTCGTATTGGGCTGCTGCGGTGCCGCAGCGGTGCGGGTGACATACTGCGCACGACCAGTTGTTTTAGTGCGTTTTCATACGCCCCGGTTTCCGTGCAGCCGGTGCCGTGCAGCCGGTGCCGGGTAGCCGGTGCCGGCTACATAACGTACCAATAATGTAACCCAGACTGGGTTGTGGAGGTCAGGCAGTCGTTCCATGTATAATACTGGTAGGCAGCTGCATCCATTCAGATTAGACTGGAAGTCGAACCCAACATATTTACGCGAAGGCTGGACAGATTGATTGATTTTATTAAGTTGGGAAAGTTAGTTTATAATAATATGTTAATTATATCATTTTGAGAAAGGATAAATACAAAGTCAGAAAAAAATTACTTATGTTAGCAAAACCTAAGAAAAGAAAAAAAAAATAAAGATGTTAGAAAAACAGTTTTTAGGATTTTTTTAACTACCTACAAGAATTATTAGAGCGATCATAAAGAACAAATTCTTGGATTTGTCAGACAAACTTAATTACCTCCGCCACCCACCCACCCCCTACAGCTCAACACAATGTGCACCTCAGACCAAAATCACGAACACAATAAATAAATAAAAACAACAACAATAAAAAATAAACAACAAAAAAGACGGAAGCGCCGTCTCGGAAGCCGGTATTGTACTGAACTCATATTCAAGAAAATATGACACCAGTTTCACCGTGTCCATTGTAATGCTTGAAAAGGATAACTGGCTCACTTAAAAATACAATACATTCACGAAAAAGTACGCTGGAAACACACAGAGAGAAAAATCTGTTGAAAGTGCAGCTAAACGCACACACTGCAGCAATCTATGCGTCTGTGTAGTTAGGGATGAAACGATACGAGTAAATACTTACTTGATACTCCTCATACGATACCTGTTGGTACTTTTTGTATCGATACTTTGAAGCTAAGTACCAAGTAGGCTGGAATCGGTTAAAACACGCGTATCGTTTTGATAAAAAAAATATATATTATGCAACTAGTGAATAAAGGACAGATTTAAAGCCAGAGCTATAGATGAATCACGAGAAATTGAAGGATTCCAACGACTGAATCACGACCGTATATTTTTAGAGGGGGAATGGTATAAATAATATTTTTATACCATGCCCCCTCTAAAAAGCTTATTTTATTCAGTGAATTAAAAGCACTTTTAATCACTGTTTTGGTGTTTGAATTTAGAACACACCAATATATATTCGACGTCCATCTCAATGCTATACAACCTCCTTGCGCATAAAATACTCGATACAAACTCCTTGTGCAAGGAATATTCGACTTTTAAACTCCTTCATCGATTTAATTTTCAGTTTGTTAATATTTAGGATTTTAATAATGATTTTGATTTTAGTCTGTGATATTTAGTGAATACATACTTATTTGGATTGTAATTCTAATATTAATTGCATTGGTGTTTAATTAATTATAATTATGTAACGTAACGGAGGGTGACCACCTCCGTGGCCCTTGAAACACAGATGCTGTTACTTAGCTCAGCTTCAATTGTGAAAAATTTCAATGTCAACAAAAATGTGAAACCCTGAGTTTTCACATTTTTTGTAAATTTTGAAGGTAAAGGTTGACATTTATTTATTATTCCTATTGCTTTTCGATTAAATCTTTCTTTTTCTCGTAGTCATGGTATAAAATATATTATGCAACTCTTTAATAAAACGGATTTATATCGAGGGCCATGAATCACTCGCGTCGCTCAGGATTCTAACACTTGAATCACTCGCTCACTCCCTACAGTCGTGATTCAGTTGTTAGAATCCTTCACTTTTTCGTGATTCATCTATGGCCCTCGCTTTAAATCCGTCCTTTATTCACTAGTTGAATAATATACTATTGTTCTTTACCTAACCATTGCTGTCCCACTGCTGTGCAAAGACTTGTTAATTATTTATAATTGAAATTTTAAAATGCAATTTTTTCTAGTCCTTGTGCGCTAGTTGGCAGGCTCGTTTGCCTAAGCCAGAGAGAAAAAAAACCGTCTGCCAGTTGCCATATTTATTTTCTCGTTTATTGAGTCATTGTTTTCGATCGTCGAATGATCCAAGTACGTATCGATAGTTTTCAATCGATACCGAGTAAGTATCGGTACCCCAGTTGTATCGCTTCATCCCTATGTGTAGTCTTGTGTGGCCCAGGGTCGCAAGTAGTGGTGGCTACAACCGTGTTCAGAATGCCCGTGCAGTGAACGTTCCCCTTTATCTGGTAATGTCCCGTGCACATTGAGGGAAAAAGCGTTTATTTTTATTACGCTTGGCTACTGCCACAATAGATGTAACACCTAAACGTGACTTATACTTAACTTTTATAGTTTGAATTTGAATTGGAAAGTTTAACTTTAACGGGTTTCATGTTTTCTGCAGTTATTATAATGGCTTTTCATAGCGAACATTTTAATAAAGGAAAAGTGTCCTTGTAATTTTGCATTGGTTGTAAGAGTGCCAATAGTAATTTAAAAATGGATTAATCGTTCGTCGATAATAATAGTAAGGTACTCCAAAGTGTTTTCTGCATCTTTTCATATTTTGAGTTCTGGACAAAAAAACGCGATATAATAAAAATGATGCTGTTTATCACTAGCACTACAATATCAAATCTAGTAACTTACGAAAGATCTAATTGAAAAATAGCTAGGTAGACTAGCGAAAGATCCAAATGAAAACGAAAAATAGCTAGGTAGACTAATAGTTACCTCAAAACTTCACGTCTTATTATGTAACTGTTTAGCTTTGAAGCGATTGTTTCAATTTTGTTGTTTTTAATTTTTTTTTGTTGTTGATGGGCTTGCGTTTAACCACTAACTCTCGTGATGGTAAGCGATAGCAGTGGTGTCTCATCCCATACAAAGAAACCGTGCCGACGTACTGTCCTGATTATACTGATTATTTTGTGTACATCGATCGCGCTCGATTCCTTTCCACGGTTATGATCTATCTATCGCCTTGGAACGGAACGGAACGCGGAGCTGAGGCCCTTTTGGCATTAATAGTTTAATTTTGTTTAATTTTAAGGTGTTTTTGTTTTGAATGCCAACAAATACAATTTTCTTTTCTTTTTTTTCTTATCTTGCGAAGTTATGCGGGGGGACTGCATAACTTCGCAAGATAGGAAAAGATTTGCTGAGCTAGCGTTAGGAAGCAATGTTTCTGAAGACTTCTATTCTAGCGTCAATTTAAATAGTGGCGAAAATTCATTTGAAGAGTCTGTTATTGGTGCATCCACTCAACCCCTGCCACTGGTTTCGCCGGAAACCGTAATTATACCAAGTACGCACGAAAATGAAGAATATATTAAAAAAGAAATAAGCATTCTGAAATTACAATTTGATCGCTTGTCTGAAATATTACAAACCGATACATCCACGAATAATTTAATGGTAATAAAATTTTTCAGCTTGTCGGTTTTTTATCGATTACATTTCAGGGAGTGTGCGATGGAATTGCATGATCTAATTCCGCCCAGTCCGTTTCATCATCGTAAATCCAGACGTACGGCGATGCGCCACCGGTACATGGTGGACAGCCCACCCATACGCACTAAACGTTTTGAGAATACTTTTATTATGCGTACATCTAAGGAGTGGAATTCCCTGATTCCCTGCCAGAGTCTGTGTTTCCCGATAGCTACAATCTAGGAGTCTTTAAGTCAAGAGTGAATAGGTTACTTCTAGGCAAGCGTACTCCATCATCGACCACATCATCTCTAACCATCAGGTGAGATAGTGGTCAAGCGCGAGCCTATAAAGATAAAAAAAAGAACTAGTAATAAACGTAAAAGTTTGTGAGGATGGATGTTTGTTTTACTGGAAGCCAATCCCAATATAGTCAAAGCTCCAGAGTTTTCAGCACCGTCGCCGAGTTGCCAGCTTGTCGGTTTACTCTTTCAGGCAATAACTACTGAACGGATTTTGATGAAACTTTTCAGAAATATAGCTTATACATCAGAATAATATAGGCATAATTTATAAAGATATTGGAGAAGTACTAATAACAAGCGGGCGGAGCCGCGGGTGGCAGCTAGTATTATAAACGTTAAAGTTTATGTGTATGGGTTCATTTCGTTCGATGTCAGCGATGGCGATGGTCGGAATGCCAAAATGTGAGGGATTGATCATGCGAAATTTCGATAGCATTTGACATTCCCATATATTTTTGACATTCTATATGTCACTTGTCTAGGGCCTCAGGTAGTCCTTTGGGATCATTTCGACAATCACGCGGGCGGAGCCGTGGGTCAAGACTAATCTATACGCAAAAACGTGGGGTAAATAAACAACTCTGAGCTGTATTAGAGATAAAATCAGTTCATGATAAAAAGATGCACCAAAAACGATACCACCGCATAGCAGAGCATGAGCGAGTCATTTGCGTATGGTAATCCGTGTCCGACGTCCGCGATATTAATTGATTTATCGCTCAAATCGGACGGTCGCATCGGTCGGTCACAGACTTTTATATGACGTCTAAAAAAGGTTGACGCTGGTTTTTTTTTTGGGCGGGCTGTATTGAAATAAAAAATATCATCATCATTTTAGACAAAAGACGTCCACTGCTGAATATAGGCCTATCCCAAGTGTCTCCACATCGACCGGTACTGTGCATGTCGCATCCAGTGGCAGTTCCCACAGCCTTAACCAGGTCCACCTAGTGGGAGGCCGTCCGACGCTGCATCTCCGGTAGGTAGGCAATCGCCACTCCAAAACTTTTGGAAGAAGTTGTTGGTCGTCCGGTGCCGGTACCAAGTCATCGTGGGTAGAACCTGGATGAGTGCCACAGTCGCGTGGAATGAGCACAAGAGAGACTTTTGCCCAGCAGAAGAAGAAGTCGAACTGTGGAAGACAACGATGTAAATGCTTATAAAAAGAGCCTCCCCGTTAACAAATACTCAACACCTACACGAAAAGTTACATGCAATATTTATTGGCCACCACAGAGTAGCACATAACCATAGCTGACGTATAGCTCGATTACCCCCGCGGCTACACCTAGGTGTTAGTCTGTGGTCGGTGATTAATTTTGTGGTCATGTATCGTGTTCGGTCAGTTAGGGAATGAAAATTAGATTAAAATGGCTTGATTGTCGGTATTAATGGATTCGTCTAGAGGTTGGTGTATCTGAGGGATGTGTTATGTCAGTCTGGATGAGCTTTTTATAGTCATTTTGGGACGACGGCGTGGAAAAATCAAATAACAGTTGAGGAAAAAATATGAGGTACGACCACAATTTTAGTTGCGACAGCCACAGTTTAATACCTAGGGGCCCGGCAATGGAGACAGAAAAACTAGTGTAAGCAACGTAACAGCACAGTATTTAGGCATCGTTCAACAATGCAACTAACTAACATCAATACTTGCAGAAGGCGGCGACGGCGTCCCACTCTCTCTCGCTGCCATCCATGGAATGGACCACGATCGGAAGCAAGAGGTTATCTGCAACATCAACCGTCGCGATCATGTCACGACGCTGCACTGCCCAAGCATTCCTCAAGTTTCCGCCGTTACTATAATGGTGGCTATCGGGCGTTGGCTACCGGCCCAGCAGCACAGGTACTTTCCGCAGCACCCATGTCCTAGACAGCACCTATGTTAGTCGGAAAATAAAGGCACCATGCCGTCAGTCGGAAAATAAAGGCACACTGCCGTCAGTCGGAAAATAAAGGCACCATGCCGTATCTCCAGCTACTCCGCCATAATGGGTCTTGCCGCCGCTATAGTGGCGTGCGCTAGTAACGTATCTATCAATTTGTGGAAGAACCGTAATCTAAATTTGATTGACGACACGGTTGACGTAGTGGTTGAGTGATCGGCTGCTGCGCTGCGTGTTGCAGGTTCGGTTCCCGCACAGAACAAATATTTGTATGGCCTACAGATAATTGTTCCGGATCTGGGTGCCTTGTGTATGTGAGTTTAAATGTTTGTAAAATAGTGACGGGTAAAATTAAAAAAAAAAAAAACAGTAAGTATGTAAATGATGTAGTATGTAAAAAAAAGGTACGTATCACATGGATAAAATGTATCCTGTTCTGTAAACAGGTTACATTTTATCCCTGTGATACGTACCTTTATCATAAAAATATGGGACGCGGGTGAAGCCGCGAGTGAAGCTAATGACTTAATAATATCAGAGCAGTACCTTACTAAAACCATACTCCATGGAATTCATGCCGCCATACATTTCACCTCGCCAACCGTTAGACTAAAAATCTAATGGGATTTGCATGGGAATTGAGTCGAGGATCACTTTAGTGGTTCATATCATTGGGAGGCTGCGCTAAAAGGGTAGTTGTGGTCATAGATTAAAATGGTTTGGGTGGAGGCAATGGAGTTGTAAACGTTTATGGCTAAAGAGATGGGGTGAATAAAATACCCCTTCGTGATTGTTTATACTTCAATGAAGAAATATAAGAAAGAAAATCATCCTTGGACACACCAAGGATAATTCTTCTTTCTTATATTTCTTTCTGTATTTAGAATTTGAAATAAAGTATTTGTGCCAACAATTTATTTCATTTTATTTGTGCCTGATAACCTGTCAAACTTTGACAATGAATTTAATTAATGATTTGATACATTTTTTATTGGCAATTTATGAACCAAATATTAAAAGGTTTTGTCTGAAAGATAACTTTGTGCTTGCTAAGAAATGATGGCCTAATTTCGATTTGGTATTCAGCCTAGTTTGTAAAAGTAAATTTTTCACCACACAGTAGGGACAGGGCAGAAAAAATATGTAATACTAGCAAAGTTGTGGTATTAATTTCTATAAAGTTGTTTCGTTTCTGTTTGCTTATTTTTTATTTATTTATTTTTTGTTTCACTTTTTCTAACGTTTTACCGCATATTTATACGATATTGTTGCAAAGATGAGAAAGAAGAGAAGGAGCGAATCAGGCCCAACTCAAGTATTGCTATTATTACTTACTGGGGCTACCTCAATTTTATATGTTATTGCAATAATTTGCAGCACAATAAACATTTTATTATTTTTATTATTTATGCTTACACTTCCTTCCTTACATAAAAAGTATTGTAAAAGAAACGTGAAAAAGTTTAGCACGCTTGCCCATTTATTAGCGAACATAACTCCTTATGTCCGAGACGGGAGGATGTTCAGAACGAAAACGTTTAGTTCCTCTTATTGTTATTTTGTTGCAACACTGTCAGCTCGCTGTCATTAAGATTGACAGCTTTGGTGGAGTTAACAGTTGACACAGTGGACTTGGAAAAACGTGTTTGCCGGTGCGAGACGGAAAAATGTCGGTCTTGACCTGAATATAAATAATAATACTTTGATATCGTATTGTAACCAGCCGATAATTATCAGAAATTGTGTCCACCATCCGCGAGTGGTACGGGAAATCGCCCGTTGCATTTGTTTGTGTATATATTTCGCACACAGCGAAGTATTTTGTGTCAGAAACGTTTAGTGTATAGATGTCTGCCAGGAATCTCAGGCTAGACCACGTCGGTTATCCCTTTATTATATATATATCTTCCCCTATATACCCCGACCACACGGGATTGACCAGGAGCCCACCGCGGGAACAAACGTGAGTATTATTTGTGAGTTGTGCCGTCGTGTGTCACCTTCCACCTGTCAGACAGGAACCAGTATCTCAAAGAACAGACCCCTAGCTACCGCTGCTGCATGATCGCAGTTTCGCGGGTATAGACCTGATAGGATCCAAGAATCGCAGCACTGCTATTGGCCCCAGTGTTCGCCTCTTGGCTTTGTGATCCGAAGGCCTGTATTCAACATTTGGTAGCAGAGCGTGGTGGCATAGTATACGCTAGGACACTCTTCTGTCTTTTGTGTTGCTTCACACCGTCTTGTATAAGTTGCCTTCCGATTTGAAGGTTCGGTTCTAGCAGAAGTATGGTGGGAATGATGCCACATACCTCCCCCCTTTTCGATGATTTGTTGAAGGTTTTGGATGAGGAATGTCGCCTTTTGGACAACTCTGGTGTTGAAGGTCCATCGCGGGCCCCAGGGGAGGACCGCTCCCCGGACCAGCGTCATGTTGGTGCGCGCCTCTCCCTTCGTGGGATAGATGAGCCACGACGCCTCGTCAATTTGTTGCTACTCAGGTACGCAGTATGCGTTGCATATATTGCAACACGGATGGCCTCATATGGTCACATCCTGTACGAAATTCCTGGAAAGGAACATTAAGGACCAGCGTGGAGTCGCCAACAGCCGCAAGCGGTGCTACAATTGTCTCGAACAGAATTTGCAGCGGGATTGCCAGAGGTCCGATCCTTGCTCGCAATGTCAAGGTAGGCACCACCGCGTGTTGTGTCTGGACCAAAAGGGTGTTAGTGGGCCTGATGATGCCGGACGCTCTCCCATAGGCACAGCCGCAAGTGGTGCTACAATTGTCATGCTGCCGTACTTTAACTAGAAGGCCGTTAAGCCCAAAAAATCATTTCCGAGTAAATGACAAAAAACGCGGGAATCGTTGTATCTTAAAAACTATGACACTTAGGTTAATGATTGTAAGACAAATCAATTGATATTTAATTATATTTATCCTAAATAATCATTTGTGTCCAGAAACTCTTATTAATTACTATTAAAATATTTTTTTCTTATTTTGTTAAGCATGTAATCCACTTTTTTCATCTTATTACTGTACTAAAAGGCCGTTAACCATACCTTAGCGGCTTTCTAGTAAAGTAATTTATTTAAAATTTAAGCCTTAATAATGTTTGTTAAATTTATTCATAAATACTTACCTAAAAAGTTGTTAAGTGACATAACTGCTTTATAGCAATGACATTCGCTTCGATTTCAATTTCAATAACTTTCCTAATGAGCGGTTACGGAGCTTTAGATGCTTTTAAGCTAATTGTTGCCAATGTTGTACGGAACTATTCTAAAATCTTAACTACTTTGCTTAACTAAAAGGGGGCTAAAAATATTTCGACTGTGGTTAACTTCTTTATAGTTTAGCATTCATACGGGAACATCTGAGAAATTATAGACATCTTTAAAATTTTAATTTTATTTCAGCATTTAAAAAGATACTTAAAAGAAATATAATTTTAATAGGCAATAATCAACGAATAACTAATTAAGATTTTAAACATTTCTAGAATATTCGCACACAATTTGTTATTGTTTGCTTGAGTGAGTCAACCACAATAATTCTTAAACGTTGTTTGTACTTTTTTACTATTCTTCTCTGTTACGTTGTGATTGTTGTTGTTGTGTTGTGTCTATGTCGAATAAATGTTTTCTTCTTTTCTAAAATCACGAGCAAAATCTTGTGGTTTTAAGTGTCCCTAAATGGGACTGAACACTATCTAAAACAGTTATGAGGTATAAAAAGGAAGATCACTAAGTAATGAGTGTTTTAGAATATACTAAACACATTTACATAGTGACTCTATTGGTTTTTTGATGACGTTCATTGTAATCACGAATAAAAAAACATTTTATGCTTGGATATTATCGATCGGTGATAATGTTATAATTATATTTAATTTTCGTTATTTTTAAATTCCTTTAGGTTGATGTTCTCGAAATTTAATTGACATTTGAGGATTCTTTAGAAACTTTTCGTCTAAAAACTTTAAAGTTATATAATCTTCAGCAAAATTAAGGCTATACACGGTGATATAACAAAGTAATTAAGCATTATTGATAAGTATTGATGTTGGATCCTGGTGATAGACGTATGTAGCTATTTTTATACATTGTTTTAATAATGTTTATATCTCTTGAATCTTTTTCATGGCTCAAATTAGAAACAGTAAAAATTATTAATCTAGCATAATAAATTAGTAACTTTCTTATATTTCCGGACTAGTCCGATTAGAAAAAGTAATAGAATCGTAATCAGATATATTCTGGCAATTTAAATAAGAACAAAGACGTTACGGAAACAAAGTGTCTTTTAATGATTTTTTTCGTCAAGTATACCTTTCCTGTATAAGCCCATTGGCAAGAAAAAAATCTCAACCGTTTTGTAGTTAAACTATTGAACTGCTTCGCCCCCTGGGATCTGGAGTAACTGAAGATGAAAGCGGAGGTATTCTGGACGACGAAAATTCGGAAAATGATAAATATAGTGTTTTTTTTTTGTATTTATGCTTTTGTTAAAGTGTATAAGTCTATTTGTTTTGTGTTTTATATAATGTCAATCGACTTTGATAACAATTTTGCTGAGAAAAGTTAAAAAATAATTCTGGACATATTTTAGTATCAAATACCCGTATTGATAGTAAAATATATAAAATAATAAAATAACCCGTGCGACGGTTGTACACGACCGTGGCAGTCGGTGCTCCGGATGGAAAGATTTAGTCACACGGGATGGCGGACGGCGGGGCGGCCGCACCCCGCTCACCCTCAGAGTGAACGCAGCGCAACAGTTTGCTAACTGCCTTTTAGTTAAGTAATGAGGCTTAGCTGCTTTCTAGCTATGCAAAATCTAATTTCTTTTCGCTGTTTTCATGAATTATTTTCATTGTGATAAATATACTTAATATAATGCTTAGCTAAAAAAGCGTTAAGGGCGAATAACTGCAAATAAGTTAAGTTTTTCATTGAAACTATTCTTTAAATGCTTAACTATAAAGTAGTTATAGTCCTTTTGCGTCTCTATAGTCAAGAATAATCAGATAACGTACTTATAGTTAAGCAAAAGGCTAGAAAATAATCATCACATCGGGCAGTTAAGGTTCTTTAAAGTACATTTAGCGAAGAAGTGTGGGTTAGACGCTTTCAAGTGATGGAGTTGTCGTAAATTATGTTACTTAACGGCCTAAAAAAAATCATATCTTTGGAACTATTTACATTCCAGACATGTTTCTTATACAGAAAGATAGAGAATTTTGAACTCTGTCACTTTCTATTAAAAAGTGAAAATTGACCATTTGAGGGTTAACGGCTTTCTAGTTAAAGGACGGCAGCATGGACAGAACTTGCAGCGGGATTGCCAGAGGTCAGATCCTTGCCCGCACTGTCAAGGTATGCACCACCGCGTGTTGTGTCTGGGCCAAAAGGGTGTTGGTGGGCCTGATGATGCTGGACGCTCCCCCATAGGTGGGGGTCCGCATCCCAACCAACCCCATGTGGATCCTCGACTGGGTTCACCTAGATTCCACCCTTCTAACATATGGCTGGTATTGAAGCGGTTGGTCAACGGGGAGAAGTTGAAATTTGTGTTTCACCTGTTCATTGTGGGCCAAGAACCTTGGCCAAGGCCGTTGTTTTGAATGATATTATGGGCAGACACTCGCAGGTAGCCGTTAACCCTGCAGTGATGAAGTTAACGTCGGACTTAACTCCAGCCAACCCGAAGTGGTTCGTACCCGGACCCGTAGATTTAAATTTTGGGTTTGATTTTGTCCGGGACCAAGCTGGTTCTGCAGATGAGTGGGTTAGTGGTTGTACCGACGGTTTTTGGTTTTGGCTTTACGGGTCCAGTGTTGAAGGGCTCCGCCCCGCGGATTGAGGACCAAGGACTGATAGTGAAATAGTCCTTTGTTGGCTTCGCACCTCAGCTCATACTTTGGAGGTTTTTGTGGCGAATGGAGTCTCACAAATACGGCACTCTGAGACTGGACTGATCTGGATACATGTCCCAGGAGAATTGAACCCCACAGACTGCGCGTCGCGTGGTTGCGAGGCTCCTGTCCTTGTCAACCATTCTCTTTGGTGGGGACCAGACTGGTTGACGCATCGCAAGTCGTCCTGGCCCCAGAATAAGTACTACTCTCCAGCAGTCTTATTAATAAAAATGGCGTATTCCCAGCTTACTCCGAAGTTACTCTTGGACTAGCTAATCCCGGAGTAACTAAGGATTAACAATGATCTAGCAATGTTATTAATAAACATGGAATAACCTCGGACTAACTATTCATTTCTTAGTCTTGGATTTACGCGTAAGCTCTGGCAACCCAGTTGAATTTAAAAGTAAAAAGAATGAACTAGTGAATGAAAAATAAGCAAGTTGAAGACATTATGTAGAAAAAAAAAACAAAAAATTACATCTGCCATAGAGATTTGACAGTAAAGGTGAAGGATCCCTCCTTTTCAAATTATCGTATTAACACTTAAAAATTACATAAAATGATGATTAATTAATTTGTAATTTCGTTGACTAAAGCTAAACAGCTGCCAATGATCTTATTTTTTTTAATGTTCCACATCTACGAAATAAAAAATCAGAGTCTATGTAATAATTGTGGTTGCGAGAGTTTTTGGCGGGATTTTTTCGAGTGTAGTTCAGCGGCTGTTAATATTATTTGCAAATTGATTCCTAGTTGATATGGTGTAGTTTTATGTCTCAACTGTCTACGCAACTGGTCAATCTGTGAAAGCATTGACAGAAGCGATCTCGGGATAGTGGAGCGGAGAATTTTATTGTAGTATTGACTACCTCCCGCAAAGCTTACTGGGAAGGCTGACTTGATACAATTTGCTGCCAAATACTCCAAAAAACATTAGAATCTGTTGTATCCGCATTCTAATGCATACTAAAGAATTCAAGAAGGATATTAAGCACTGAACACGAGGCGGTATGGTCTAAGACCTTAGCCTGCCCGAATAGGGCGATGCAAAAAAATTAAAAAAATTGTGGTTGCCATAGTTACACTACTCTTATTCCGACCTTAAACTAGCTAGCACCATGGATTAACTTTTAGTCCGAGACTAGTGTCAGATTAGTATAATCCCTCCTTATTCCGTGTTTATTAATACGGTTTTTTTTTTAGTACCAACCTAATGCTTGGAATAAAGTTATTCTTACCTTAGTCCACGTTTATTAATAAAATGGCAGAGGTTTTGCCAGGTTTGCGTATTGGAATTGTTGAAAAGCAACCTACATCCAATTTGGATTCTCTTATGGTCAAATACAGTTCTTTGTCGAAATTATTAGGAGTTACCGCTTGGATCCGGCGTTTCATACGTAACGAACGGAACCCGAATAAATTGTTATCCTCAGTTTTGTCACCTTATAAAGGTCAAGAGGCACTGATGTTGTTGGTTCGTGCTGTACAAGCCAAGCACTTTGATCAGACTATTGAAGCCCTGAAGAGATATGCTCAGCTTTGAGAGGCTCAATAGCTCACCATCCTTTGTTGCTCTAAAAAGGAGGAGCGTTGGCGAAATTGTTTGTGTCCGATCGACACATTAATAATGCCCACCACGCAGGTTACATCGCCCTTGTAGCCATTTTGCAGCGTGAATTTTGGATTTTGTCGGCCAGACGCACTATTCGTGGCATTGTTTTCAAATGTATGTAGAGCTATCGTTTGAAGGCTACTCCCACCCAACCCATAATGGGTGATTTGCCATCCGATTGAGTAACTGAGAGTAGACCCTTTGCTTTTGTTGCAACTGACTTGCTCGTCCCTTCTTGGTGAAGACTTCGCAACTTCGTAATACTAAGTCTGTCAAGGCCTTTTTGTGTGTGTTCGTCTGTCTGCCCTCCAAGGCTCACTTGGAACTTGTAACTGCCCTCCGCACGGATACGTTCGTTGCAGCGCTAGGTAATTTGTTTCCCGCCGAGGACTACCATCTTTGATCCGTTCTGAAAGCGGTGCTAATTGTAAGGGCACTGATAGATAATTTATGATTTGTAATGTCCCAAATGGGAATTAAGGCATTGTTGAAACCGTAGCAAAAGTAGAAAAACGCATCTCCGCCGTGTAAAAACTATTAAAACAAATTGATAAAACTTTTTCACATTTGAAGAACTTGTTACGGTTTTTTGTAAAATTGAGGCCGTCCTCAATTCGCGACGTCTCTATCCGATCTCCTCAGACCCAAATGACCTGGAAGTCATGACCCCTGGTAATTTTTTGATTGGTCAGCCCCTCAACGCCCTGCCGGAATACCCCTTTAGGGAAGTTAAATCTTCGCGATTGACGCGTTTTGCGTTGCTCCAACAGATCACCCAAAATTTCTGGCATCGTTGGCGTTTGGAATATTTGCATATGTTGCAGCAGCGCGTTAAGTGGGCTGACAAAACTGACCCTCCCAAAGTCGAAGACCTTGCATTTGTTAAAGAATCTAATTTGTTGCCTTTGTATTGGCGTCGTGGACGCATTGTAGAATTATTTTATGGGTCTTACGGAGTTCTCAGAGTTGCGAAGGTCATCGTCGGAAATTCCGTTTTGAAGCGAGCAGTGGCAAGTTTAGCACGCTTGCCCATTTATTAGCGGAAAATAACTCCTTATATCCGAACGAAAACGTTTCGCTCCTGCTGCTGCGTGATCGCAGTTTCGCGGGTATAGACCTGATAGGATCCAAGAGTCACAGCATTGCTATGGGCCCCAGTGTTCGCCTCTTGGCATTGTGATCCGAAGGCCTGTATTCATGAATATAAAATATACAGTACATGGAGGAAATCCCACTCACAAGCGCTAAAGGGTTTGGAAATACTTTCATTATGCGTTAGGAACAGCTAAGGATTGGAGTTCATTGGTTGAGTCTATATTTCCAGTTAGCTACTACCTTGGAGTCTTCAAATCAAGAGTGAATAGGTTACTTCTAGGTGAGCGTGATTTACCGTCGACCATATTTCATCAGGTGAGTTAGTTAGTGGCCAAACGCGAGCCTAACCAAAAAAATGTATAGCCTGATTGTAACGAATTTCACACAGCAATTAGCCTCAAACATGATCTTTCAAGCCAGATACCGCACCGGTTATACGAGTCAGTTATTTTAATAAAGTCACCTCTTATTACATCGTCCCTCAAAACTTGAAACTGTCAGTCTATTTTAATTGAATTTAAGTAAATTCCCTTAAATGAGTATTTACAAAAGTTCTGATTCACTCAATTTAATTGTTACAGTCTTAATAAAATAACTGAGCAAAACTTGAAACTGTCAGTCTATTTTAATTGAATTTTAAGCAAATTCCCTTAAATGAGTATTTACAAAAGTTCTGATTCACTCTAATTTAATTGTTACAGTCTTAATAAAATAACTGAGCAACGTCTATAACGAAACTTCTATCATCTTCGTAAGCAAATTCAAGGCAAAAGATTTGATGCCATGAAAAAGTGACAATTTCTCTTTAAATAATTAGGTATTGCCAAAAATTATTGTACGCTTTAAATGGTGAAGATACTCTTTTCGAAAGGGTCAAATAATTTTGGACTGCATTTCTCCCTTGTTGCAACTATTGATAGCTTTAGGTATTATGCAACTGGGAGCTTGTCAAATTGTTGTGGGGGACACCGTGCATGTGAGCAAGACGACAGTGTGTCGAGTGATAGATAAAGTATTCAGTGCAATAGCATGTTTAAGACGGGAGTATGATAGAATGCTTACTTCGTAGGATCACAGTTATAAAACTCTAGGGAATCCATCGACTTCATAAGAAGTTGATGGATTCCCTAGAGTCTTGGATGCTGTAGATTATACTGAGGGAACAGCAAAGCACAACAATACAATACTTAAATAACATAGCTGTATAGGAACAATAAAGGTTTTTTTTTCCTATGAATGTGCTATTTATGACTCGGATAAATGAATTAGAAGTGTCTTCCAAACATACACACTTTCATACCTATATATTAAATGAGTAGGATCTACAGGACATGGGTCTAAGGAAAGTTAATTCTTCATCATATCCTATGACACCGAGCCTGACTACCCAGTATCAGTAATTTACTCAGTATTATCATTCTTATAAATGCTGCAGTGCAACCAGCACAGGCAGAACCACGTTAAGCCACACCCACCCCCATCAATTCCACATCATTCCTCACCTGGACCACTCGATTCGCATGTACCAGTGAACGCAGACCCGCCCATTTCGACTCCACCAATACTTACACAATTAAACCTTTCAAATTGAATTGGAAGCAATAAAGATCGATACAGTATAAAGTGGTCCCTCCAAAAACAAACATAGTACGAGTAAAATAGAGGAGTGACCGTTTTTACACCAAATGGTCTGTGAAAAAGAAGCATACGGTTTTTGGGTTCTGCGGGACAGTAGTCATGAACTATACTGATAAGTCTCCTAGAAACTACATACTATTGCATGAAGTTTTGCACTGAAATTCGGCAATGACAATGATATTCTGTTTAAGTCTGGCTAATTAAACACAAATCTGCTTTCTAAAAGTGAAGGATTTTTCAGGATGCTTAGATAGTGATTTTAGTCACTGGACGACTATTTGAGTTCCTTCATTAATTTCGCACTCTGAAATAGGGCACTCAAATCATAACTTAAGCTCCAAAGCCTGCAGCTAAAGGTATCTAATTATTGAGACAAAAACGAGACTCTTTTCTCAAAAAACCCAGCAAGCTTATCGTGCTCACGCTTGCCCGTATTTTTCCAGTCCGCCACTGCACCGCCTTCGTTGACTGAAATAATTTCGCATCGGGCTCATTTGTATGTAAATGCGGCCCGACCGTTTATATCTCTGTTTGCCCCTCCATGTTTTTTTTATAGTCTACGCTTTTAAAGTATTATCCGCTCGGTTGGGGCGCTGTTCTAGTGGAGTGGCTTTACGATGTATAGAGATTTCTGCTTTAAGCTGTAAGACCTTTAAGTGGTAACCAGGTATAGAGCTTAAACGTTGCTAAGCAACTTGAGATTTTTTCTATTTGTAGAAGGAATTTTAGAGAGGAAGTTTGTTAATACCTTTACCTATTTATTTTGTATACTACATTCAAAAAAAGCTTTGGGTAATTTGGTGTCTTGTAAAGCTACAGGCTTCAATGGCTGGCTAAAACTCTTCTACATATAACTGTATTATGAAGAAACTGGGGGAATTTATCGTCGTTTTGTTCGACGGCTAACTACGAGTATCTTTAAGTATCTTAGGTTTTCGTTGTCATTTTTTGTGATTAGTTCTTTATATTTTGCACTAGCTGACCCGCGGGGCTTCGCTTCCGTCAACTGGCTACCCTGCCTACCCAGTCTACCCTGCCTACCCTGCCTACCCAGCCTACCCAGCCTACCCTGCCTACCCTGCCTACCCTGCCTACCCTGCCTACCCTGCCTACCCTGCCTACCCTGCCTACCCTGCCTACCATGCCTTCCCTGCCTACCATACCTTCCCTGCCTAACCTGCCTTCCCTGCCTAACCTGCCTTCCCTGCCTCACCTGCCTACCCTGCCTAACCTGCCTACCCTGCCTAACCTGCCTTCCCTACCTAACCTGCCTACCCTGTCTACACTGCCTACACTGGCTACCCTGCTTACCCTGCCTACACTGCCTACCCTGCCTACCATGCCTACCCTGCCTACCCTATCTGCTCTACCTACCCTACCTATACTACCCTTCCTACCTACCTAATGTTTTTTATCTATCATCAATAGTTTTCTCAGCGCACGCCACAGAATGAATTTTATAGGCAACATTTTGCTACCTTGGCTTACATTATTGCAATTTTCATAAATATCTCTATTTTTTTTTAAATTTTTTATAGCCTATGACACTCAGAAATAATGTAGCTTTCTACTGGTGAAAGAATTTTTAAAATCGGTTCAGTAGATCCAGAGATTACCCCTTACAACGTTACAAACTCACAAACTTTACCTCTTTATAATATTAGTATAGATTTATTATTTCTTATTCAAATAAATAGTTTAACAAATTGGTAGGTAGGGTAGGGTATGGTAGGTAGGATAGGTAGGGTAGGGTAGGCAGGGTAGGTAGGTAGGGTAGGGTAGGCAGGGTAGGTAGGGTAGGGTAGGAAGGGTAGATAGGGTAGGTGGTAGTGTAGGGTAGGTAGGGTAAGGTAGGTATGGTAGGTAGAGTAGGGTAGATAGGGTAAGTGGGTAGGGCAGTTATGGTATGTAGGTAGGTAGGTAGCCAGATGACGGAAGTGAAGCAGCGGGGGTCAGCTATATACTACTATACGAATGTAACCAACTTTTGTTTTATACCGGCGGCGGCGATCTAATTAAAATTTAGAACATAAAAGCTGCTATTGTGAGTCAATCTTAAAAGAAAGACATATACGGTCGCGGACTTTTTTTTAGAACTTTTAAATATGAACAATTCTATCATACATGGTATTTGCGTAACTTAAACCGTTTACGCAGCGCACGCAACGAAAGCTCTCAAAAAGAAATATTTTTGCCCGTTTTTGCAATATTTTTTACTTATGCTCGGCTCCTATCAGTTGTAGCGTGATGTTATATAGCCTATAACCTTCCTCGATAAATGGACTATCCAACACAAAAAGAAGTTTTCAATGCCAACCAGTAGTTCCTGAGATTAGCGCGTTCAAACAAACAAACAAACTCTTCAGCTTTCGGTCTTCTACAGACTGTATTTTGGCGAGTGTGCTCATGAACTTCACGACCTCATCCCACTGGCCCCCTTCTACCATCGGACATCTAGACGCACTGCAAGTTACCATCCTCACCTAGTTGCTATTCCACCAATTCGCACCAAGCGCTTTCAAACATCCTTCATAATGCGCACAGCAAAAGAGTGGAACTCACTGCCTGCGTCTGTGTTTCCGAACGCATTCAACCCGAATCTCTTCAAAGTTAGAGTGAACAGGCTTCTTCTGGGTAACCTCACTCCATCGTCGACTTTGTGTCTGTCACGTCTGACCTAGACTAGAGTCAAGAGCAAACCCATCACGAATAAAAAAATAAAAAAATATGTAAGAGACAGTTCTTCTGTTACAGGTATTTCCATACTCAAAAGAAGAACTATCTTTTTGAAATAAACTATTATAAAATAATCCAAAATCTGTTCAGTATTTTTCTATGAGAGAGAAACAATCGTCCAGAGAAACAATCGTCCACAGAAACAATCGTCCACATTCACAATACTTTCACATATAAAATATTTGTGGGATATATGGGGCGACGTCCTCCGGGTCTCTAGTCAAAATGGGCGTGCCCCAAGGTTCAATTCTCGGCCCTTTCCTTTTTCTTGTTTACATTAATGATCTCCCTTTTATGATGGCCAAATTATCGGATATAATTCTATTTGCTGATGATACTTCGCTAATTTTTTAAATTGATAGGAAAGATACGTGTCTTACATGTCAATGAAAGTCTAATTGTTCTCTCGGAATGGTTCGCAGCTAACAATCTTTTACTGAATGCAAAAAAAACAAAATGTCTAAAGTTCTCTTTACCAAATGTACCTCAACGTGACCTAAATCTAAATCTAAATCTTGACGGCAAAAATCTTGAAATAATAACGGAAACTGTATTCTTGGGGATTACTATCGATTCAAAATTGCAGTGGGGTGCGCACATTTGAACTCTTTCGGGCAGGTTAAGTTCGGCTGCCTATGCAGTATACAGCTAGACTAGTATACTATGCTTATTTCCACAGTATTATGTCTTATGGCATTCTGCTGTGGGGGTCAGCAGCAGACGTTGACTCAATTTTTATCTTACAAAAGAGGGCAATCCGCGCGATCTATATAATGGGTCCTCGCGAGTCCCTCAGAGAAAAATTTAAAGAGATCGATATACTGACTCTACCTTCACTTTATATTTTGGAATGTATTTTGTATGTCGGCAAAAATCGAGGGCTTTTCAAAACTAGAAGTGACTTCCATAATTTAAATACACGCAGTAAGCACGAAATTGTAATACCCAAATTCAGATTAACGAAAACTAGCAAGTCTTTTCTTATAAACAGTATACGCTTTTATAGCAAGTTGCCTAAGTCAGTTATAGAACTGACCGATGGAAAGTTCAAAAACTACATCAAACCTGTCCTTATTAAAAAAGCATATTATAAAATCAAGGACTACGTTGAAGATAAAAAATTTGGCTTTGACACCCTCTGCGCATGCGGCTTCCCTGGTAACTCATAAACGGCACAAATATATGGATATCTCTAACTATTCTCAATCTCATTTTTTTCCTCTTTTAATTAGACTTTTAACAATATTTTTCAATCATCATTATAGCCCTTTGCTAAGAATAGTTACAGCACTGATTACAGTATTTGTGCCACATGTTAAATTTAGTGTTGTGTTTTTTTTTTACCTTTGTATAGATTCTTTTACCTATTGTGAATGTGTGAACATTGTAGGCTTTCTAGATTTCTAGATGATTGTTAACATTTGTTAACTTTTTATTTCGTGCATTATTTTTTTTGTTTGTTTTTTTGTTTCAATTTAGTACGACTTATTGTCGGGCCTACGTTGTCCCCCCATATCCAAGTACTAATGCTGTAACATGGAAATGTTGTAAACAAAAAAATTTAAAAGAGTAACCATGGAGTTTTTTGCCGGTTCTTCTCCATAGGAAACGACTAACCCGAACCGTGCACCTTTTGTCGACGTTTTATAAGTGCCCATGTAGGCCTATGTAAAATAAAAATATTTGATTTTGATTTTTGATTTTGATATATTCTCATTATGATGAGAGCACGAAAAACAGCTGACTAGCTGTCTGCTTCAAACTCGTTCAATCTCATTTCCCAAAGGATGAATGGTAAAATAAGTCAGAACTAAAAATCTCATCAATCTTAGAAAAAATGCATTTCGATTTCCGAGTCTATCTGAAAATCACAGAGTGCTTCGTTTTTCTTTTGCATTCAGAATAGATTGGAACATCATACAGTGAAAACGGATTAATATCTTTGATTATTAAACAGTACGTAGCTGTTATTGTATAAAAAGTGGTTTTCTTTTCTTATGTTACCAAGTTTCTTGACCAGCATTATTGAAAAATCCCAAAAAACGTATGTAGTTTAAATTGAAATTTAAATTTAGGATTTAGTCCACGTTCAACCACCACAATCTTCACCCCCGACCATGTTGGACCCCTAAATGTTGTCCATGTTCAAGTCCTTATTGGTTGAACATGGACTTTTTTAATGTCTTTTTCAGAGGACAGTAAAACACAAAAGCTTTTTTCATCAACTCTTAAATTTATTGCTATTAACTACATTTCCAAAGTCCTTCCTCTATTTGCCCTATATTTCTGAAGTTACTCTGAAATACAGATGAGTTCATTCTATCTCATTAGTAGTTGGCCAGTTGATACAAATCATAGTTATTTATAAACAGGATTATATTGAAGTGACGTTGGAGTGACTTTGACAGTGACTGTTATTGTATTTCTGAATAAGGCTGATATTCGGCATACGAGTAGCGGTTTATTTAATTTTGATTTTGTGACTTCTACACGCGAAGGACTTTTACTACTTTTAACAAGCATAAACCTAGTCTTTTTTTCTGGTAATACTGATGATTACCAGAAAAAAAGACTAGGTTTATGAATGGCTGGCTCTACTTACTGGCGTTGTGTTAAGTGGCCTAAATGTCATGCAACTGTTACTTTCACAAACTCAAATGATTCAATAAACAGTGCATAGTTGCCCAGCAAGTATTGCTAAACGAAGTAAAAAGGGTTATTTCGATTTGCAAAACAAAAGTTACCGAAGATTTCAAGAAGACTATTCCTTCCGTATATCGTGAAGATGGAATTTCTTTAAAGGATGCAAGTGATGGTACTATCAAAGAATTTCCGTCTTATAAAAATGTGAAAACTGACCTATAAAATAAAAGGAATATGGCGGTACGTGTTAAAAACCGGCCAAGTTCGGCCGCACGAAAGGTTCCGTACCATTATCGCATAAACGGTAAAAGAATCACGTTTGGGATCGTATGGGAGCTTCACTTAAATACTTATTTTATACTGTTTTTAGTATTTGTTGTTATAGCGGCAATAGAAATACATCATCTGTAAAACTTTTCATGAGATACAGCCTGGTGACAGACAGACAAGACAGACAGACAGACGGACCGCGGAGTCTTAGTAATATGGTCCCGTTTTTACCCTTTGGGTACGGAACCCTAAAAAAACAAAGTACATACGATTTACATTTAACTATAATTTAAAAAAAATATCCCAAGCTGGAATCCAACGAAAGTCACACTCACAGTTGATTTTGAAGGCATTGTTATGTCAATAATTCAAAATCATTTCTTGAATCACCAATAAAAGGATGCTATTATGATTTTAATAGAGCGATGTAGAATAAAGCAGAAGAATTTGATCTAAATAAAAACCAACTTAGATCTTTACAACAGTTTTTTTTCTCTTTTAATTAGACTTTTTACAATATTTTTCAATCATCTTTATATCCCTTTATAGTTACAGCATTTTTTCATTAAATTGTTTTTTTTATACCTTTGTATAGATTCTTTTACCGATTGTGAATGTGTGAACATTGTAGGCTTTCTAGATTTCTAGATGATTATTAACATTTGTTAACTTTTTATTTCGTTTTACATTATTTTTTTTTCGTGTTTTTTAATTTCGTACGACTTATTGTCGGGCCTACGTTGTCCCCCCATATCCAAGTACTAATGCTGTAACATGTAAATATTGTAAACACAAAATTTTTAAAAGAGTAACCATGCATGGAGTTTCTTGCCGGTTCTTCTCCATAGGAAACGACTAACTCGAACCGTGCACCTTTTGTCGACGTTTTATAAGTGCCCATGTAGGCTTATGTAAAATAAAAATAAATGATTATGATGATTTTGATTTTAAAGTAACAAAAAAAAAAAACTATTAAAAAAATAAAAATTTAAACATAATTATTTTCAGCTTACCTTGCATTATCATTAAATTGATATTTGAATTTATAGTGCATAAGATGTAAAATATTATTTCTACTGGGGAAATTTAAATAAACAAAACAATACTTATTATTATTAATATGCGGAGAAAAAAATTGCTAACAAAAAACTTAAATAAATATAATACGACATAAAAGAGTAGAAATTAAATATTTGGGAACTAATAGTTTTCATTTTCTGGCAACATCTAAAATAAGTACTTGATCTGTCAATTTTTCTCGATCGGTTTCGATTTTCGTAAGAATTTTGGTTTTTGTGTGATATTTCTGAGTGTGGACAGAAAAACAGTGGCAAATCATGAATAAGGTAATTCGTGGAGGTGCCCGTGATATAGTTTACAAAGTTTATATGTGGTGTATAGCCGAATTCCAAGCTGGGAAGCTTCTATGCAACTTAGAAGATTTTTACCATCGTACAGCAGATTTTACTGGTAAGTAACTATTGAAAGTTACGCTAAACGTTAATTACAAACGATTAATACATTCAGGGAGCTAAATTTTTGAACCACATATCATTTACAAATTATTTGTCTACAATTTTTGAGGTTATGTTAAGGTAAACAAATACCTTTGTAGTTATAGCGCGACTTAACAACGTTGATAGTAAGGCAAAAACAATTAATTTAATTAATTGCGGATACGAAATATTTTTTTTACTATGCCATATTTGTTGATGCAATCGTCTAAATGGAAAGAAACAATTTTAAAATATATTCACGTTTATTTACCGTGGAACTTCTTTCGTCGGACTGACAGTGATTCTTTTATTTGCTTGTTTTAGGTGTTTCTGTAAGCACAGTGCACAGAATCGTGCAACACGGCATTGAAAACGGTGGGAAATCTCAACACCAGCTAAACACATGAAAGGTCGTCCCATGGTGCAGACAGCAGTAACGATGAGAGTGGTTCAGAAATCAGTGACGAATCAATACCAGAGCTTAAAATAGACTACACGAACTTAAGTGATCCCATGGAAGGTGTAGAGTATTTAGATTTATTAGATTAGTTTATTTTATAAATTTTAGTTTATATCTGAGTTTATATGGAAAGCAATTGATTATTAAAAATACTTATTTTATGTGAAATTGTTGTTTTATTACTACTACATATTAAATATTTATTAAATATACTTATTTAATATATTTACTCATTTTATATACCCAATAAATAAATAATACTATTCAAGTATCAAGATCAGCTGGGTCGTACTAACTGGGTTGCTATCTGAGCGATTGTGGCGCCCTCATTTAATTTCTACTCTTTTATGTTGCACTGTAGTACATTGTTATCCTAGGGGTGAAAGTAACTTATTTAGTCCCGAGACGGGGTTTGGCGCCCGGAACGAAGTGAGGGCGCCAATAGTTCGAGGGACTAAATAAGTCTTTAACCCGAGGTAAACACTGTGCTTTTCATTACAAATACAAGGAAATAAAAACATGAATTAGCTAAAGAAAAAATGATTGCCGCTTTCCCGCCTATTTCGTTTGTTTTTTTTTTTCTGTGGCCGGCCTGCTATTCAGCCATTATTTTTTTATTTTCATCATTGAAAAAATGGTAAATGTTTTGCCCAAATCTAAGTTATTTTAAAGAAATTGTTGAAACTAAATTATAGTAACGTTATTTAAAAATATATATTCTTTAATCAATACTTAACTTTAAGTTATTTCAATTTTACTTCGTGGTTGTATAGAAAGTTGGAACATGGTTCAATAGATATGTGAAAAGGAACTAGTTTTTTTAAAAAAATTGACAGCTGTCAGTTGAAAGCGATTCTCCCTAGGGATGAAAAGTATTACTTTCATCCCGCTCCTCAGGCAACTTAAGACCTACTTTCAGAGTATGAGTAATGAAAAAGATATTGTTTTCCAAATAAAAAGTGCACTGTTATCCTGCTATTTCCATCCAGCTATTTCCTCATTCTGTCGAATCAATCGAACACAAACAAATATGAAGAAGCTGATTTATTTGCCTGTTGTTAAAAGTTGACTTGACTGAATCGTCGTTTTGAACCATAATAATTGGAAAAAGAAAATGGTGATAAAAATACAGGCAGTATTATTATTCAATATTTCTGCAGCATTTCCCTATTCACAAAAGAGACACTGTTTGCAAGTTCATTTACCCGAATGCGATAAAGTGCGTGATGCTTCATCCTTTGTCTGCAAAGGCATTACATTGGTGTAACAATCAGACATTATTAATGAGCTTTTGTTGGCAGTAACTGCGAATTAGTTTTTAATTATCAACAGGAAACAGGTACATGTTGATTGTTTTAACAAAGATTGGTGGTTCATTGTGGAAAATGCATGCAAGGTGCTGATGAATTAGTCAGTGTTGACTTTTATCTGAAAGGTACACATTTCAGTTCTTTGACTGCAACTTCGTTAACTCGGAGACTCAACCCAGATTTATGAAACAAGAATTTTAAGTTGAGTATTTGTCAAATCTATTTTAGCCTGAAAATCCCGTGGGTAATTTCAGGAATAATGTGAAGCAAGGCTTTTTAGGGTTCTGTACCCAAAGGGTAAAAACGGGACCCTATTACTAAGACTCCACGATCCGTCTGTCTGTCTGTCTGTCTGTCCGGCTGTCACCAGGCTGTATCTCATGAACCGTGATAGCCAGGCAGTTGAAATTTTCAGAGATAATGTATTTCTGTTGCCGCTATAGCAACAGATACTAAAAAATCTTTCGTTTTTAGCTGCCAATTTTTGTTCGGCACTTTTTACTTGTCCGACACACGTCTTCAAATAACAAGGTTTTTTTTTTCCTGCGTTTATTAATATACGAGTACCTAGTGTTAGTTTATTTACTTAGTCATTCCCGGTTTTCTGTATGCCTTTCCTACAGCACGCAAGCTGAATATAGGCCAAGTATCGCCGTATAAACCAGCCCCGCGCATCTCTCAACCAGCGTAATCCTGCAACCTTAACCAGGTGGTCGGTCCACAGCTAATGAGAGGCCTTCTAGCGCAGCGTCTTCCGGCATGAAATGACAAATAAAAAGGAATGGCTAAGAAAGCTAGATAGTGACTTGTAAACGTTACTGGGTATGGACAATAGTGCCATTTCCTAGCTATTAAGCAGTAAACCGACGTGTAATTAAGGTAATTTAATAAAACTCCACGATTGAGTGCGCACTGCCACCCGTGGCGCAAACGCATGTGTACGGTGCGGGCCCCTAAAATGGCGCTGCTTGACCCTTCAGAAACTATAGCCCTTCAATCTGCCAAGCCTTTTCTCAAATACATTAGGGTCGACTTCCAGTCTAAACGGGTGGAGCCGAGTACCAGTATTTTACATAGAGCGACTACCTATGTGATCTTCACAACCCAGTAACTGGGTACAACGATACCCCTTGGCTAAACTGGGGTCACATTAAAGGAGATTGCCCATACACAGGCCCCTTATGAGGTATCGTGTCTGCGATTTCAATATTATCCAAAAATAGGATTAATATTTTGTGTTTTTTCCATCCGTGTCCTTTACTTTTTATGTACAGACAACACCAGGTCAAGTTTCTTCACTTGGACATTTGTATGCACCTTATTGCATTGTAATAAGGGTTCATTTCAAGAACTGAAACATCGTTATTTCTTGTGAACCCCGCTTTATAAATAAAAAATGTTTTCTAATTATGAATATAACGTGTTTTTTCTACAATATACAACCAAATTCATCAAGGTACAATAATTTTTTCAAAGGGGCCCAAGATCCCTTACAAAATGGGCATTCCCCTTTTGATCTCATATGTCTAACGTGCCCTTACCAACTGTCAAAGATCTTCACATGACACCTAGGACCAACTGCACCACGTGTTTTACGATTTTTATGGAATCTGTCGAGTGAAAAAGCGACCTAAATCATATTTTTGCAAAATCATCAACCACGTTACAGAAAAAGTACTTCAGTTGTTATTTTTTTGGCGAAAAATCATTGACTCGAGGCCTGTTAATATTATACAAAGAGGCAACAGTCTCCCTCAATTAAGCGCCTCAATTAAGCGTCTCAGTTTAGCGAGGATAATCAACAGCTGATATAAGTGACTCAGCAGAAAAGGTACGAGCATTCTTGTTAAAATTTAAAACGATTAAGTTTTACGACAAAACAACAGTCGTTTAGTTTAGAAAATCGATACAGAAAAGTGGGCAATCTATAAGCTCCCAGTTAATCCAACTTTCTTCTATCCTATTAATAATATTAGCTCCACTGTCAACACGGTTGTCAGGGCTCCGAATTTTCTTCTTTAATATAAATAAATAATATTACAATTGAATAACAACAACACAAAATGCAACGAAAAAGGAAAATTATATATGCAATAAATAGTTTCCAATATTAAAACAATGACGAAGACAATGACGATAACTTATAGTGAAAAATTAAGACAGGTTGACAAGAGTTGCAGCACGAAGACCACGCCTACCATCTCCAGCCTCGTCGCTCAGCTCCACCTCGCCGCTGCCGGAACCCAGCCTTACCACGAGTCCTGTGACACCGACTGTGGTAGTTGCGTCGAGTTCGAGCGACGAGTACTTCTCGCCACCGATGAGAACACTGCGCACAGCTTGGGACAGGGACCCCGCTCCCGGTGGAAGTGATCCGTGTGATGGACGCAATCGATTAACGAAAACGCCATGCGCTGATACTTTGGGGAAGACAGACAGAGGGGGGGAAGTAACCTGACTGCGTACCGTGATCGGACGTTCTCTCTTTTTCAGGCGCTTGATGACACAGCTGTTATAGGTTCGGTCTAACGTCTATCAGATCAGATGTTATAGGTAAATGTAAAAGTTTGTGTTTCAATCGTGCAAAACTCAGCTGAACACGGATTCGGATAAAATTTTGCACACAGATAGTTGGATCAAACACATTTTATCCCGTAATGTTACCTTGGTATAATAAATCAGTTTTCACGTGGGTGAAGCCACGGGCAGAAGCTAGTTCACTATAATAATTATTTCTTAAAGTTTTTTAGTCAATCGAGCATGTCAGCGGGGAATGGAGAGAAGCATGATTGGTGTCACTAAAAAAGATCGGTTAACAGCAGTTGAAATACGATCCAGAACCAAAGTAGAAGATACAATAAAGAAAGTAAGACAGTTGAATTGGAGATGGGCAGGACACATGACGAGAGATAGTAAGTTTAAATGTACAAAAATTATAACAGAGTGGCAACCACGCGATGGCAAAAGGAAAAGGGGAAGATAGGCAAAGAGATGGAGAGACGACATAAGAAAAATTGGAGGAGCAACCTGGTCTAGAAAAGCTAGAGACAGAAATGAAGAAACAGCTGGAAGAGGCCTATGTGTCACAGTAGGACACGCTGTTCACTAATCCGGAAAGCCCGATGTGTTCGATTTAAGTTTTTTAATACTATTACATTATGCTTGTGTTTAGTTCTTCAGCAATAAAGGCATAATAATAATAGTCAATCTAACACCTAAGACAAGACGTCCCTCGTAAACTATTTTTAATAATATCCTTTACGACGTCTATAACATTTTTAGACGTACATTTTAGCGGCCCAAATTGCAGTGAAGATAAAATCCTTCACGTATGCATTGTAACGATATAAACCAATGCTTTTAGCGTCTGTTGTGCTAATTGCATGCAGAGGATTTTACTCAGATCCATTCCTCTGATAATTTACTGTTGTAATAACGTGAGCCGGAACTAGAAGGTCTGATGTGACGGTAATCGCGTATTTTCGTACTTATGCTAAAAACACACGGTAAAGGATTCAAGCCTGGTTCCTATTTCCTGTAGGTACCAAGTTTGTAATTCACCTGTGATAGGTACTTTTACCTCATAACTTAAAGATAATAAGGCGCATTACCTGTAAACTGAAAGCACATTAAACCTATGAAATGCTCTGAAGGGATATTAGTCTTGATATATAGAAACTACGCGTCAATGAGTATTTACAAAGTCGTCATGCCCAATGTAAAAGAACCTAGCGAATTCATTGAATGCAACAAAATCTTGCGTGTTTTAATAAGATTGCATTGAAGAAATAATCGAACAAGTTCTGTAACTCTCAATTTAAGAAAATTGTTAGATTATAAAGTTTCAAAACACATAAAACTAATAAGCAAGTAGGAAAACTGTTTTGTTGCTAGTATGATACGTAATTTCGCAAATCCCAATAATTTTGTAACCAGCAAAACCAAATCTTTGGTAATTGTTAAAAAAAAACTGTAATAATAATTAAGTATCACTATCTCGCCAACCATTCTTAAAGTGTGAAGAGGATTAGCAGAAAAGCATTCTTCTCAAAGTTGAAATAACAGATACGTGCATAGGTATCACTTACTACCTATGAATAAAATGATTCAAACAAATAAGTATAAATTAACTCATATTTATGAGTACTTTATTTGTTTTTGTACATGAAATGGGTAGGCTAATAACATTAATAATAAAACGCAATAATACCTTCCGTTAATAAACAATAAAAGTATTTGTCATTGTTTATTACATCTCATAACTAAATGACAATCATTATACATTCTGCGATGATCAGAAAATCGTGATATAAATAGGGAAAAATAACAGGTAAAATAAAGTTAGGTTTTGATTATGAGCTAGTTATTACACGCGACTTCATTCTCATAAAAAAAAAAACTTTTTTTCAATTTAAAACCTTTCAAAAGCAATGCTCTGCGCATTGTCATCAGGATATAGCAGTCCGCATGTCGGAGGAGCGATGGGCAAAAATTACCACGCAATTTATGTGTCACCGCATTAATACTGACACCTTAAGTTTGTAAGTCTTGCGAGATCATAAATTATCGACACATTGTAAATAGTTGTAACCAGCAACTTGCTTTGAAATACAATCTATTCACAGTTTCAAATATACCCATGCCTTTTTGAGAAAAAAGAGTTTATAAACTTTCGGTATTTACAATAATCCGGGTGTTATTGAATAGCAAGCGTCATGAAACGATAACACGGCAGGCTACGATAACACGGCAGGCTCAGAGAGAGAAGGCAGGATGAGCTGAAATCCCTTCTCAAAGGACTGGTCCAAAATTGTAGAAGACTGACCCTTTAACCTGCAGTGGGACAGTACACGCTCATAATAATATTCAACTAAATAAAGTGCGCCCTTCAACAGTTGGGTCATGGCAGTTTTGATGTACTCTTTCGGTATACTAAAATGGACTCAGACCGAGCCCGATGCCCTTGATAGGAGGTTCCGGACACTGCTGACCACAAACCAGATGCATCACCCACAATCTTCGGTTATGAGACTGTACATCCCGCAGAAGTGTGGGGTCGAGGCTTTTTATATGCCAAGACTCTTCACAACCGCGAGGTTTGCAGCCTCAGACAATACTTTTTAATAGTTGAAGTGGGTATGCCACCGTGATATGGTCGCAGTGGACAAACGACTCACACCGTTGTCAATGGCTCAAGAGAACAGGCGCAAAACTGTAGTAGTAATTACTGATGAACGCAAAGAGGTATGGAAAGGCAAGGAGCTTCACGAGTGCTTCTATCGGGATCTTCATGGGCCCGATGTAGATTTTGCAGCGTCCGTATCCTGGCTACGTTTCAACGACCTTTTCAGGGAAACTGAAGGTTTTTTTTTGTGCATTTAAGCACGATTTTATCCTGACGAATAACTACCGGACACATATAATAAAGGACAGGACGGTTGACGTGTGTCGGGCATGCCACCACCGTCCAGGTGAATCCATCAGAAATATTATCTCTGGTTGTTCTCGTCTGGTTTATGCTTCTGTGTGTAGTTATCCAAATAGCCAAGATTATTAACCAGCAACTTGCTTTGCAATACAATCTATTGGATTCTGAGGTACCTACCGTATTACAAGTATAAGCTCGACATAGTTCTCGAAAGTGACCATTTCATGCTATACTGGGATCGGTCTATCATCACTGATAGGACTATTGTTGCCAATAAGCCGGATATAGTTGTGGTAGACCGATTAGCGCGCCGCACAATGGTAATCGATGTCACCATCTCGCATGACGAGAAGAACCTCGTGAACGCTGAGAAAGAGATACAAATCAAGTATCTCGACTTAGGATACGAGGTTGTCGACATGTGGAATATAGACTTGGCGATAATTTTATCGTGCCGATTGTCGTTGTGGCCATCGGCCTGATGGCCAAGAGCCTCGACATCTCGGGCTGATACAGAAGGCAGTACTCCTCAATACGGCTCGCATTTTGAGGAGGTTTCTATAGCCCTAACCACTATCACCACCACTACCACTATATACCACTTATATGTTGAGTAATTCGTAAAAATAGTTACAACAAAAAAATTGTAAATAAAAAAAAATATTAAAATTTAAAAGCCTGACTGCTTATGAAGCGAACTAAAAATATGTAAACAAGAAGAAAATCATGTTGTGCAGTCGGAGGATACATAATTATTTACGAGCTGGCTGACCAAAACCATATTTTTAACATTTTGCACTTTTTAGGGTTCCGTACCAAAACGTTAAAAACGGGAGCCTATTACTAAGACTTCACGATCCGTCTGTCTATCTGTCTGTCCGTCTATCACTAGGCTGTACCTCATGAACCGTGATAGTTACAGTTGACATTTTTACAGATGATGTATAACAACAAATACTAAAAACAGAATAAAATTAATATTTAAGTGGGACGGCTCCCATACAAAAAACTTGATTTTTGTGGCGTTTTTTGCGATAATGGTACGGAACCCTTCGTGCGCGAGTCCAACTCGCACTTGACCAGTTATTTTTAACCATGCGCTTCATATTTCAAGTGTTTGTGAAACTGAAAACTTGATTAGCAGATAAGTGATTGTAACTCGAGTTGATAAAAAGTTGCATCTTATTGCGGTTTCATGTCCATATTTTTTCTTTCACTAGCAGATATCATGCAAAGTCACATTGTTACCAAGCCTGGCAGTTGCATAAGAAACAATAACTATTGTTTATCTATTTATAGGCTAATTATGATGTTTCCATGTCGATGGTAGTATTTAAACTAACGTTACTATGCATGTACCTCAGCGCTTTGTTATAATTTTTATCATGTGGAAATCCTCTTAAGATGTACTCCGAGTGGTCTGTTTCCAAAACCACACGGTGTTTTGCAGCTACCTTTTGGCCAGGGCGCTAGAGTGGTTGCGAATTTCGTTGTTACCGCTTGTTACATACTGAATTTCATCCCGTGGGCCTGATTGACCTATTTTTATCTGTACAATAATATATAATATTTTTAGTTTTCGGGGTTCCGTGCCTGTTGGGTCCAAACAGAGCCATATTGCTGTCTCTCACGTGTCCGTCTGTCTTTCTGTCTGTCCGCCGTCTGTTACAAAAAAAAATATTCTGAAGAATTTTTTAACTTCTCATTGACTTATGAACTTGAAATTTGGTGATAATGTTTAATTACGTATTGACTAACAAATACCAATATATTCTACACTTGGTACGGAACCCTAAATGTGTGAAGTCCGACTCGCACTTGGCCAATTTTTTCTTTCATTCTATCACACGTAGTAACGTACTGCCATGCTATTCTCTAAGAGACAGTTTCTTGGCTGTGCTCGTCGACGAGCTCGTCAGCGAGACAGTCTCGAGATCGACCGATCGTGCAGCGCTGATTCAAATGGTATTCTTTAGCGCGGTTATGGTCGTCGACGAACTCTGGACTGACAGCTCCCGTCACAATTTCGTAGACGAATTAGGGCTTACAACAAATTCTTTAAATTACAATCGATAATTCTCGACTGAGAGTTTTATAGGCTTAAAATGTATAATATAGGTCTATTTTTAAGTATTTTAAGTAATAGAGTGAAACTACAAAAGATTTTATAGTTATAAGAGTTTAACTAATGTATTTTTACTATTGCATCTTAAGGTTGAATGACAATTTCTTTGCCTATTTCGTAAGTAAAAGCAACGCGCTGTGATGCTGCCACAACATGCAAAATCGCAACCGACTCTTTTTGTTTGATAATTTTTTGTTTGTTTTTATTTAAAACTATTTACAAGTTTAAAAAAAAATTAAGTGCTTTTACAGCGATTGATTTTAACGTAGTTGTGTGACTGTGTGAAATGTAAGAATTTTAATATACTAAGGTACAGTGACAATGTGACAATATTATTGCTGTCCAAAAAAGTGAAGTGAAGTATAATATGTTAGAACTGCGCTCAAGGCTGTTTCCTTACAGAATAGCACTGCTGACCGCGTCGTGCTATTAATTGGTTTATAACTTGTGTCCTACAAAATTAAGGTTTGCTGTTCAAAGTCAGACTTTTGATTTAGGTTTAGTTTTTTAATTGTTGCAGTATTTTGAAAGAGTATTTTTACCCGACTCCAAAGAAAGGTTGTGTTTTTTGTAGTCTTCAGCTGTTAAAGTTGGTCAAAAGCCTGGGAGCCTGATAACTATTCTCACCAAAGGATAGCGAAGGTTATGGAGGCCATACAGTCAGTCGCTCCATCTATGATACTGGTATTCAGCTGCAGCGCATAAGAATGGAAGGAAATAATTGAGAAAAGGCTAGGTAGTGTTTTCACCCATCTGCCTCAGAAAAAAGGTTACGTATTTGATAGTAGTATGTTTGTATCAGCTGCTGCTGAGGTATATCTACTATGAGGAGATTAAACATACATCCTAAACTTACGCCTTTTTCCCATGGTGTGGTATTCATTCCACATCCTTTAGTCTACTTACGTTTTATAATACACTATACAAACCACACCATAATATCTTTTGATATTGTATCAACTCATGTAACTCATTTTTATGTATTCTTTGTATTTTTAACACCTGAAAAGCATATATTTTATACTCTGACATTTTTATCTGATTTGTCATCTGTCTGTCTATTTTATTTTCTAAGGCCACAGACATAATATACCATGGACTAGCTAGACCTCCTATAAGCTCGTTCTACATTATAATTTTCATTATAAGGGCAGCGGCAGACTGCCCCCCTTTGTAAACCGTTTTATTCGTTCTGGTCTTGATTTCTTAATTGAGATTTTGAATTTGAAATTTAGAAGGGATGGCCGGAACGAAGAAAAACGGGGTGTCAGTTGTTCAGTTTTGAATCTGGAATAAACTCGAAAAGTCGGTTGACTACTTAATACTACCAAGTGTACTATTGTATCTGAAAACTTTTTAAACTATAATATATACGGCCTGTGAATGTTATCAAATCTTTGAAGTGCAATAAATGTAATTTATTGAGTGTGGAACTTAAATGAGAGCATTTTACTGGTTCATTAACCTCGTCGGTCACCACTTCACTTTTAAAGGGCTCTTTTGATCGGCGTATGAAGCCACAGCCCGGCCTCCACACCCCTTGCTGCCCGTGGCTGCACCTGTGCTACTGCCTACCTGACCGTTTGCGTTAGACTATTAGTTCAGCTGCCTTGACCATTTATCTGTGTGCCTGCCTATCCAAACTGCTGCCTACTCTACAGCCTGACTTTCCGATTGCCAACTTATCCGTCGTGGTGCCTGCTCATCTGCCTACCTAGGGCATACCACGTCTTCAAACCCGACTTGCTGCCTAGTTAGATGCCCACGTCGTGTGAAGCCGAGCCCATAGTTTTTATACTCAATATCCTTTTTATTAATTTACATGTCTGAACTCATTGTATTTTTTTAATGTTATCCTGCATGCACGCTTTGTTTATTCTTGCATGTATACACGTGTTTGAGCAAATAAATATATCTTTATCTCTTTATCTCTTAGTTTAATTTATTTATTTTACTTACGTGGCTTCGTTTAGCTCGAACGTAACGTTACAATGGGGGTTGGCAGAAACTACAGAACGCCACCTGCTACGATCCTTACATATTTCTTTTGCTTCGATCACGTTCATACATCTAGTCATACACGCACCCTGGTTATGAGTACTGCGCACCTGGCCTAATTAATTATAATGAATTAAACAATGCTCTAAAATAAAATAAAAAAACCTTTTCCTATCATCTTTAACTCACAACACCTTACCACATGTTAATATTATAAATCAATTAAAATAGTGAACAGTACGTAACGAAACACACGTTCATAATTATGCTAAGTAGAAGGTGTGTTACTCGGGTGCGGTTATTGCACCGATATTCACACCTCAACCTCAACCAATAATCATTATCCATGTAGTCTATAGTACTATCTATAAACAAATGAAATTCAAGTGTATATCTGTAATATCAAAACAAAAGCTTTTAAGTAGGTATAGTATTACTGCTGCGGCCAGCAAAAGAGGCATTGATGGACGAACGTGTAAATGTGAGCCGAGGCGAAGCCGAGGCACATATACGTAAGTCCATCAATGCCTAGTTGTGGCCAAGGTTTGTATATTCCTTTTCTCAAATAATGCACGGAAATTAAAACTAATTAGTACCTAGAACTCACTTTGTCAACTTATTTTTCAAAATCAATGAAGAACGACAATAATTTTCCCCCGCGTTAAAGTTTCATTTGTATTTTTTTTCATTATACAGCTTTCTATCTGAAAGCCAGTTCGAAATTTAAATAAAATCTTTGATAAGTGACCTCCTTGGTTGCCATGTTTCGGAGTAAAAGATCGTTCCATTTTTAAATAATACGACAGACTAGCTTCTGCCAGCGGCATCGCCCGCGTGAATGTCGAAAATTATCCCGAGGGAACATATTCCCGGAATAAAAAGTATCCTATGTGCTATTCCAAACTATAGCCTATCCCTGTGCCAAATTTCATCCAGATCCGTCCAGCAGTTTGAGCGTGAAGAAGTAACAAACATACACACTCACAGACTTTCGCCTTTATAATATTAGTGTGATATGAGTTTTCTATGTAATTTATTTGGGCGCTAAACACGACAGATATGCCGCTGCTCGCATGTATTTGGCCAGTACAGCAATTTCAAGGTTGACAAAATAATGCTCAAATTTCCAAACATGTTTGAGAAAAATGACTTATATGAAAGACACCTGTACGGGCACTTTCGACGAAATAACAATTTATTTATGACTCCAATACGGCTGGGCCAAATTTTACGGGACTTTCACTGATGATGTTATAAGAAGTAACTAAGGCTACTTTTATTTTAGAAAAATCAATGAAAACCCTCAGAGCAGTGGTGGCTCAGTGGTATCGGCCGCGACTTACAAGTTGTAGGTCGTGGGTTCAAGCCCAGGCAGGCGTTTTACTTTGTGTAAATTATTTCATCACCACTGCTCTCAAAACGGTGAAGGAAAACATTGTGAGGAAACCGGCATGTCCTAGAACCAAAAGTTCGAAGACATGTGACATCCACCAACCCGCACTGGGCCCGCGTGGTGGATAACGGCCCATTCCCTCTCACAGAGAAGAGGCCTGTGTCCCAGCAGTAGGAACATTAATGGGCTTATGATATGCGATATGATATAATGAAAACCGTCTATTTTGTTTTAGTTTTGAGCGTTTGACGCGGATAAAGTCGCGGGCAATAGCGAGCAAAGTAAATGCCTCCTATAATATGTGGTCTTGTGGTCGCAAAGGCTACTGCTGAGCATGAGGACCTGGGCACAATTTTCAGTTCAGGCAAAGTTTTATATTGGGTTTCACAGTAGTAACCCAGAGTCATTGTGAGCGACCACGTCTCTGTCCCGTAAGTAATCGCTGAAAACACACACTGGTCATAGATTTCGTCTTGAGACACTGGTCATAGACTGACCTCTTGAGACACTGGTCATAGACTGACCTCTTGAGACACTGGTCATAGTCTTTCAACTTGAGACACTGGTCATCGACTTTCGTCTTGAGACACTGGTCATAGACTTTGTGTTGGTGTGTGTTGCCAGCGTTTACTTACGGGAAAGATACGTAGTCGCTCACAATGGGCCTTATCAGAAGGGTTAGTCACCCAAAAGGCTATGCTCGGCGTTTCCTTGCTGTTCTTATTAGCAATGAAGACATCCAGCAAGAGAACCAAGGTTATTAAATTTAAGTGGCAGTCGGCCAGGCACTTAGCTCTCAGAACGAATGGCCGTTGTGGCCGAAAATTTCTGGATTGGCGACCGCTTACCGAAAAACTCAGCGTTGGAAGGCCTACCTCTAGCTAGAGCGACGATCTGGTCAATGTAGCGGGAGTCCAGTAGATGCTGAAAGCACAAGACCGATCAGGGTGGCGACGTTTGGGGTAGGCCTATGTTCAGCAGTGGACGGCTGTTGGCTGAAATGATGATGATGATGAAAACATAAATGGCGAAATATGAGTGTAATGTAAGTGCACCTCTGCGAAAATCATCGTGGAATACAGGCGCCAAATGAATATTATATAAAAGATCAAGTTAAATATAATAGACAATAAGACTCCACTACTCATAAACATAATAACCCACCCGCAGTTAACTGACATATTCATATATGTAAATAATGTAGGTGTGTACCTGATACTCGGTTATTGCACCAATTACCTCGCACCTCTTCCTACAACCTTGTCATTGAAACGACGAGGATAAATATCCTTATATTATCACGCCGGTATGTATATTCTTAAGAGGTCAGCAAAAGTGTATAGCAGTATAATTACCTATATACGAACTAAAACCCGACCTGAGACTCCAGACAAAGTGGCATTCTATCATTCATTGTCGAAATGTGTCGAATGCCAAAATGTAAGGGGATTGACCACGTAATATTTCGATATCGTTTAGCACTCACTCCCATATATCTTTTTTACTTTTTACAAGCTTTTATTTAATTTGCAATGTATGTATGTATGTAAGTTTGTTCGGGTCAAATCTTGCAACTGTATTTTAAAGAACCAATTAGAACGAAATTTTGCTTACTCGTATAGTTTTATTGACAATGCATGGTAAGCTAAGTGACGCCATTCTAAATCCAAAATGGCGGACGGCCCAAGATGGCGGTCAAAGGGTTTGCTGAGAACATCGACTATACAGCCTCTAGACGCCTAACAACAGGCGAGCGATGTCTGTCAACACATATGACTAAAATAATCATATACTGGTAATATAGGTCGCCACTCCACAATTTCGAATTAGTAGCGACCACTTCCGTGAGCCGTAAACACTGCTGCGTCAGGCAATTACAAATTGGTAAAATAAATATTATAATGGCCCCTTGTACCGTACGTTGGTGTGGTAATAACAGCCAGAACTCGAGTTTCCCGAAAAATGGCATAACATTTCATCGGTAAGTTAATAGTTACATAATCATAATCAGATTTATTTTCTGATATTATTTATCGGAGTTCATTTTGTACTGGTCATTATTGTAGGTGTAAACTGCAACAGCACAAATTTTGTCGCGCTCGTTGATGTCTTTTGTGTTTTCGTCTCTTTCTTTTTAATGTACTTTTTTATCTATCTCTTTTCCTCTATAATTTGGTACGCAAAACTAGTGATGCACCATATTCTATGACCAAATCTGTTATGGATAAAACTAGAAACCTACATACAATTATACAAAAAGAGACATTAAATTAAATAGTTTATTATTTGTTAAATTAATTGTGAAACGAATATTGATTTGTATAGTGGTTGAAAATGATTAGTATAGTGGTGATTTTTATTGCACAAAAAATAGGTGAATTCTCTTAGAAAATTTTTCTCTTACGGAGAAAAGGCCTCTGTTCCAGCAGTGGAAATATTGTAGACTGATTTTTGTATTTTATAGATAATTATTTTGATTTTAGAATTTAGTTATTTTTTCCATTGATTGTTTTTTTTCTAATATTTAATATTATGAAACAACCGCCGAAAATATATGTTATCTTTAGAATTTTGTTTTTAGTTTTTGCATGTTATGTTATTACTGTATAAATAATAATAAAAGTAGCTAACATTAATAAATAAAAATATTAAGAACACTAACAATTTAAAAAAATATTGATACCTTCGTGGTTTTGTTTAAAACTCTCCCATCCCTAGTTCGGCGAAATGACGTTGGTAAGGACCAATCAGAGCGCAGTCGTCCCGTGCCTCATACCTCAGCTAGTTGACAGAATTATATTGATGTATTCGATCAAGCATTAGGCGTCTAGAGGCTGTATAGTCGATGGCTGAGAAGAATACGAAAGTAAAAAAAATATATTTTAATGAGTATATTTTATTTGTAATCGTTATCACGGCTCTTTCATTAATGTAATGTCACTCGTCTAGAGCCTCTGGCTAATCTTTTTAGAAAGGAGCTTATCTGATCACGCTCAATTTTTTGAGGCTACCGCTTCGCCGGTTCTTGTTTCGCGGCCACATCTACCCAGCCCAGTTCTGTTTTAGTTTGGTGTTTATAAAAATAAAAAATAAAACGTTAAATCTAGTCTCAAATAAAGCAGTACCACACATGTTTCACACGTTAGCATTTGTCAGTGACTCAAGTGCAATTTAATAAACAGACAACGATTTAACGACTATACATATCACTCACATAATTATGTAAATATCGAAAGTGTTGACTGCGCGGTTATTGCACCAATTACCTCGGATCCTTAGTTCGTCCTATCTTGCTATGGGCAATGAACCTACACGACCGGCCTCAACACGAGTACCGAATACGATTGAGAATCGGTAAGAATCAGATTAATCGATTTGAGGTCAAAATTTACTTCATATTGAGGAATTGCATCAAGGTTAGAAGATGCATGTAGCATATTGTAGGTTTACGAGTGGATATTTAATTTTAGTTTTCATGTCTGATATACAGAATGCACCACGACAGATGGACCAGAGTTGTCACGCAGCGGAAGCCAGAAGTCGGGCGTCTTCGCCGAGGGAGGCCTAGGAAACGCTGGCGTTATTAGTTGAGAAAATTTGCGGGACAAGGCGAAACACCGCGACAACTGTATGTCTATGGAGACTTCTGCTCAACAATATAGGTTAATATTAAAGAAAAGATTTTCCTCTATTCAATTTATTTTACAGTCAGTCAAAGGGCAAATGAGATGGTTATGCTCGGAGTTTCCTAGCGTGATCGAATCCGAAATGTGGAGATCCGCAAGAGAACCAGGGTTACCGACATAGCCCGAAGAATTGCCAAACTTAAGTGGCAGTGGGCAGGGCACATTGCTCGCAGAAAGGATGGCCGATGGGGCCAAAAAGTTCTGGAGTGGCGACCGCGAACCGGAAGACGATACGTTGGAAGGCCTCCCTCTAGGTGGACCGATGACCTGGTTAAGGTTGCGGGAAGGCGCTGGATGCGAGACCCACAGGATCGATCAATGTGGCGACGTCTGGGGGAGGCCTTTGTCCAGCAGTGAACGTCTTTCGGCTGAAATGATGATGATGAATAAATTTATTTTTAAGTTTTAACATAGCCGGAAGAAAGGGGTGGCTTTCTCTTAGCTGTATTTATTTATTAATTTATAAAAAAAAATACTATTTTATATAAAAAAACGATTTAAAATAATACAGAAAATATTATGAGTAGGTACTACCCAGGCTATAAACAAAATAATAACATGTGATTTTTATAATCCGTCATGGATTAGATGGCCTTTTGTCTGACAGAGGCTTCAGTCCCTGCAATGACCATACTATATTCTGATTATGTCAAATGTCCCACTTGCTGTAGTTTACCAACCAAATTTGACCTGCAGCCTAATTGCGTAAGTGAATTCAGCAAGCAGCAGGCCCAAAATATTTAACCAAGTGTACCTTCGATTCTAAAAAAGAAGAAGATGGCAATGTGTACCTCCACCATCACCCACAGCCCGATTATTGCTGGCCTCTCTTTTCTTGTACCAATCCCATAAGCATAATCTTATACAGAGAAGGCACGAGCATGAATCACCTCATTTGCTCAAACTTATAATAACTTCTTCTTTTATATATTTTGGTTATTTATTTATTTTATTGCATAAAACATTGTATACAAAGGTGTTACATGAGTTAAGGGTGAGATCATACATGTTTTGCTTAAGACTAAAGCATGCAAAATTATTAACACAACTTATGTTCAAAATATTCCTTAATGCTATAAAAATTATAATCATTCGGCCACTTAAACAAATGAACTTTAAACAGTCTGCTATTTAGAATTTTAAGTTTACATGGTAATTTGTTATATATTTGTTCAGCCATAGCTAAACAGCTTTTACTGTATTTTGTTAATCAAGGGGTTTCATCTAAAACAAGTCTCAGTAAGTGGCCTCGCCGCCGGTTAGTGGGGAGTATAAGGTCTTCTAATGTGCAGGGGTATGAAAGTGACCATACACCTGTGTATGGTCACTTGGGACACTCCAGCATCATCGTCATAGGTCGTATTCCGCAAAGGGGCACCCCGCAGTCACACTAGATATCAAACGGGTTTATATAACCCCATTGTGCGAAATTGTGTTTATAATAGTTATAAGTCCAGGTTACCGGTTTCACTGGGCCACGATGACATTAATAAACACACGAGCGATAAATTCAAAAATACTAAAAAAAACTATTTTGGCGTGTCTATTACAAAATTATCTTAGCACAAATTCCTCGCCTCACGATTGCATACGTGACAGCAGACAGCGAGACGCCTCACAATCGATACTAGTCTATAATTGTTATGATTGCATGACACGATTACGTCACCACTTGTCCAGTGATACCAATCTTGACTTAACAAATGTTGGCGAAACAAACAGAAATACATAGTCATATACAACATTACACCTGTATTTTCCGAAGGGGTAACGGGAAAGAGGGCAGAGGTGCATCATAATACACCTACATTTGGCCAGTAAAGTTTAAATTCTATGCAGTAGGAGGCGAGGATATTTTCAACAACCGTGCATTGCCCGGCGTTCAGACTCCGGGCTGCTAACAACATTTGCCCGGCCCGGGAATTGAATCCACCAAGTACCACTTGCGACCATAAGAACAACGAGGCAGTTCATTTTTATAGCAGAAGGAAAAAAAGATTTAAACAAAAATAACCTTTCTTCTTTTAAATCATTATTTGTCACATAATTGTATCAAAGATAACTTGAAACGGCTAAACCAATTGCTTATTTTTTTTGTTGTGTTCCTTATTATCAGGACGAACGAATCATCTATATAAATAAAAATGAATTGTTGTTCGTTAGTCTGATTAAAACTCGAGAACGGCTGAACCGATTTGCATAATTCTTTTTTTGTTTTGGTCGACAGAATACAGGGAAGGTTTAAAAACAAAAAAAATGGGGAAAAAAGGGTAGGGTAGGTGTAGGGTAGGTGTAGGGTAGGTGTAGGGTAGGTGTAGGGTAGGTGTAGGGTAGGTGTAGGGTAGGTGTAGGGTAGGTGTAGGGTAGGTGTAGGGTAGGTGTAGGGTAGGTGTAGGGTAGGTGTAGGGTAGGTGTAGGGTAGGTGTAGGGCAGGTGTAGGGTAGGTGTAGGGTAGGTGTAGGGTAGGTGTAGGGTAGGTGTAGGGTAGGTGAATGTTTGGTGTTTTTATGGCAAAACAAAGTTTGCCGGGTCAGCTAGTATGAAATATATATTGTTTTTGAAAATTTTAATATCAAGGCTAGAAGAAAAAAAGAGCAGTTTATAATCACAATGATATCAATTTTAAACGTTTCATAAATTATAAGTTGCAGTGATTACTATAAGTGCTTGATACCCGAGGCTTCCGCGTGGCATCGTAATTGCCCTAGACTTCGTCATTCTGGGGGAATTTCAAATATTGTAAAGTAGTCATTCTATGGGTCTGGGGACTTCAAATTGCGATAACCGGTTCAGAAATAGAATAATTGTGTCGAATAACGAAACGTTTGCGTCTTTCCTTTTTTCTTTCATTCTCTCTTCTGTCTTACTCTTTTTCTTTACGTTATATTTTCATGGTAAACGTGGGTGAAAGCGCACAAAAATTCGGATTATGGTGAATTCAATCTATTTCTTTTGAAAACTCACTTTTTTTTGTACTATATTAGTAAGAACAAAATTCCTAACAATTAATTACGATCTAGCCTAAAAGACTAATAAGCAATTTAACTTAATATTTTACGTTATAGATTATGTTAAAACTAAGAATAGTGTCCATTTGCACTTTTACACAAGTTCGTAGCACTTTCTTAGTCTGATATAATTTATAAAAACACTATGTTCATGTGTTATATGTATATAGCAAAGCGTTGTCACTATTATTCATTCCCTTTGTACACTACACTAATTCAAAAGGTTTAGTTCTTTTTAGCCACCGCACTAAGTCTGTATTGTCTAGGAGCTGGATAGCCTCAACATTCACGTGTCGATGAAGTCTGTGTTCTTGGGCTTCAGCAAATTTTTGGATGATGGTGGTGACGAATTCCGTTTTAAGGTCACAGTGAAGATCATCATTTTTTATGTACCAGGGTGCATTTACAGCATCTATGAACACTATATTTTGGAATTGATGGATTAATTTGACGTTGCTTTGTTTAGTACAGCCCCAAAGTTGGATACCATACGTCCAAATTGACATTAGTATATGCTTGTATATGGTTATTTTATTATGTATAATAATAATGATAATGTTTATTCATTTAAAAACATTGCAGTACATGCTAACAGTTTACAGTAATTGTTTACCTTATAGTCTACTACAATAAAATGTAGGGTGTGGTGCTGCACTCCTAGCTAGGTTAATAGATAACCTGTGTTAAGGAGTATGTATTGATAGACAGAATTTCCTTCCGAGTATCCAATACATACTTTTATAACGTATGTCAAGTTCCTGTCTTTTCTTTTTGTCATGAACTTTCCACCGGAACTTGGCGTCGAGAGTTATGCCAAGATATTTGGCTGTATTAGCATAAGACACTTGCATGCCATTTCTGTAGATTGGGTGATAGTGCAAGTGTTTATTTGTGAATTCAATGTGAATTGATTTTAACTCATTCAGTTTGATCTTCCATTTTTGTGTCCATTCATAAACTTTGTTCACAGCTAGTTAGACTTTTTCTATTGCTTCTCTGTGGCTTGATCCGGTAGCCATAATTGCAGTATCATCTGCAAAGGTCGCAATGTTGTTGTTTTCCAGTTCTGGTATGTCACATGTGTATAACAAGTACAAAATTGGACCTAGCACACTTCCTTGAGGCACCCCAGCTTTTATAGATTTTAGCTCGGCATATGCGCCGTATTCTAAACATTCTTTTAGTTATATACGACTCTAGAATATCTGCAAATTCTGGTAGCATGCGTCTGAGCTTAAATATTAGACCCTTATGCCAAAATTTGTCAAAAGCATGCGCGACATCTAAAAACACGGTGGCGCAGACTTCCTTATTTTCAAGTGCTTTTCAATGATATGGGTTATTCTATGTACCTGGTCTATTGTTGAGTGTTTTTCCCTAAAGCCAAATTGATGATTTGGAATAAGGTCTTTATTTTCTATTATTGATTTTAACCGTTTCAATAACAGTTTTTCGAATAGCTTTGATAACACGGGCAACAGAGAAATAGGTCTATATGATGATGCTTCATGGGGTGGTTTTCCAGGCTTCGCAATCATAATGACTTCAGCGATCTTCCATGGCTCAGGTACATATTTTAAGATAAAGGCAGCATTGATAAGCTTGGTCAACTTTACTATGGCTCTGCGTGGGAGGTGTTTTAGAACTTCTCGTGTAATGAGGTCATAACCTGGAGACTTTTTGAGCTAATGTTATTTTGGATTTCTATCATTACTTCTTTAGGAGTCACAAGCTTAATTATTTGGTTTTGTGACAATCTTTCACTCACTTTTGAGCAAACCTTAACGCTTTTTGGTCATTGCTTATGGCCCACTTGCCGTCGCTATCTCTGATGGGCGGTATTTGTTTAATTGGCCTTGTTAGATTTCTTGTTGCTTTCCAAAGGGAGTAATCAGTTGATTTGTCATAGGTTAGCTGCAGAAGATTGGTATTCAGAGATTCATCCTCAAACTGTAGAATTTTCCTCTTTAATCGTTTAGTTAGGTTATTTAGTGATGTTTTATCCCTCGGGCACCTTGTTTTCTGCCAACGCTTCCTTTGTTTCTTTTTTTCAAATAGTAAATATATAATAATAAGTATGTTGTTATGTATAGTCGGGCAGACTACTCAAATGGTGACACTCACATTTTATCTATTGTTTTGGTTAAACCAGGTTATGTCGTAATAGATAATTACTACTCCACGTGTAGTTTGAGATAACATTACTGCAAGATATCTCAAGTATCGAGTTCGTTGTAATCGAAAGTCGTACACTTTCTGCGTGAAATACGAGTACATACGCTGAAATAATGATGATAATGAAATAAATAATTATTAATTAATCTCTTCAGTTTTCAAATATTTTCAACATGTAAAATGTGTACAATTAATTAACATGCAGCACTTCAGTCAACAAAACACATGCACAAACGTTTTAAAAATTCATTTTAGTAAGGTAAAACCTAATTTATCCTGCACTTTATGTTGAAAACTTTCCACCGTTCGTGTTCGCGTGCTGACTGTGCTTACACTGTCGCTTGATTAATATTTATAAATTTAATTACATGTTTCATTAGTGTCAGTAGTTGATAGCACTGCCACTGGGGTTCGGTTCTCGGGTTGTCAATTTTAAAGCTAGCACTCAAGTGGGTTTTTGAATAGTCCATTGTGATACAAGGGTGGAAAATAGGTTATTGCAAACGAGGGTTTTATTGACACGAGTTTAATAAATAGAGCCGGGAGTAATGGCTTAACAAACTTGCCGGGGCACAAAGGAGTTACCATACTATGTAATAGATGGTCATCCATCCACGGACCAACCTCGGCAAGCGTTGCTTATTAGCCTTGAAGATCGATCCGTGCGGTTGTTATCTATACTATACTATAAAGAAAATCTTTCCTCTATATAATTATAAAGAGGAAAGATTTGTATGTAACAATTATTTTTACCTTATATTGAGTTTTATCATATAACTGAATATTCTAAAAAAAAACGAATAAACTTAAAAACTACTGGACCGATTTCAAAAATTCTTTCACCGTTGGGAAGCTACACTATCCCCGGTTGACATGGCGGGAACGGGAACTACGCGGGTGAAACTGCGAGGCGTCCGCTAGTCTATACTAATAAAATTATTTTGTTTGTTTGTACCGAATAGGCTCCGAAACTACTGGACCGATTTAAAAAAATCTTTCACCAATAGAAAGCTACATTATTCCTGAGTGACATAGACTATTTTTTATCCCGAAAACGGGTCCCGTGGGGTGGTCTACGGGAGCGAAGCCGCGGGCAACTTATACACCCATAAATTTTGGCCGTTAGCAATCTCCACGAGATTGCTAACGGCCAAAATCGGGTCGATAAAATAATATATAAAAAGATAATCACAAAAAATAATCCGACTATACAAAAAAACTAAAAAGTGTAAAAATAACTTTCGTTTCGGAAATCGGTGTTGCAAAATGATTAAAAAGAGGCACCAAAGACAACGGAACAAAATTTTACGGAGTTTTACCATTATTATTAAACTCAATGAGCGATTACAGCCGGGTAGTAGTACATAGTGTGTACATTCTTTCAAAAAACCCTGTCTGTCATTGCAGAGTCAACGCTCCCAAGTAATTTACACAGTACCAACGACCAATATTCTCGTTCAAACAAGGCAGTAAGACAATAAACTTGTCAGGTAATTAATCATGGGGTTTAAATCAAAAAATCAATATTTGCACAGTGGTTTACGAATGCAGCGAATTTGCTGCTAACTGCGTTTCCCTGCACAGAGTAGAGAGTTGAAACAGAGGTACAGTTTGTTTTATTTTAAACTCATTTATTCCAGGTATGTTCGCTAAAGAAATAAGATGCTGCTATATAAGTGTGAAAGGCTACGTGGAGACCGAAAAAAAGGATAGGATGAAAATTAGATAAATGTTTCTATGAAATCAAATAAAGTGCCAATTCGCTGTTTTGCCTGGGGCCTCTAAAACCTGCCCAACCTATTGTGAGAAATTGACTATCACGACATCTTTTGACAAATTTGCATTGTCAGTCAAGGTTTGGAATTTTAAATAACTGCATTACAAATCATCTAGAGTATTCAACACGTCATGAAGACTGTAATTTTATATATATTTTATATATAAATATAATTTTATATATAAATATAAGAATAACCTAAATTTGATTGTATTATGACTACTGCAAAAACAGAGAATAGAGGAGAAACATTCAAGGAAGAAACACAGGGCTCGATGCTGATAATAGACTTAATTTACTACCTAATGTTCAACAGGAAATGCCCAAAATCCGTTTGAGCGGTTTCTGTAAAATCAAAATCAAAATCAAATATTTTTATTTTACATAGGCCTACATGGGCACTTATAAAACGTCGACAAAAGGTGCACGGTTCGGGTTAGTCGTTTCCTATGGAGAAGAACCGGCAAGAAACTCCATGGTTACTCTTTTAAATTGTTTTGTTTACAATATTTCCATGTTACAGCATTAGTACTTGGATATGGGGGGACAACGTAGGCCCGACAATAAGTCGTACGAAATTGAAAAAAAAAAAAAAAATACACGAAATAAAAAGTTAACAAATGTTAACAATCATCTAGAAAACTAGAAAGCCTACAATGTTCACACATTCACAATAGGTAAAAGAATCTATACAAAGGTAAAAAAAAAAAAAAACCACAACACTAAATTTAACATGTGGCACAAATACTGTAATCAGTGCTGTAACTATTCTTAGCTGTAAGTTACCTACTCTATGCACCTGCACTTTTGCATAAGGTCCGTCAACTCCTTTTGCGAATATATTTAATGTTTGTCACGGGGCGATAAAAGTATATAAAAATAATGTCCTTCCGATCTTGGCAAGCCATTGAACCTGAGATTGTGGTTCATGTGACGACCAGGTATCGGCAGGTTATCTGTTAGATAGATCTATAATTTTATTGTGATTTAAAATACGAGTATTTCGGCTCTGATAATTATTTTTTAAGGACATATCTGTTTACAAGCATAATAACCATTTTTAGCTACAAAACCACCAAGGTTACATTGTAAGTAATAATAAAAACAGTGAAGCCAATAAATTTAGAATGAATAAACTCCATTTAAGAAAAATCTGCGTATATTGTAGGTAATGTAATGGCTATAGTGACAATCTTTGCCTATCTAATACGGAAGCCATTAAGACCGTATATGCTTATAAAATACAAACTCAACTATTTACTACACGGCCTTACACGTGTTGGCACAACCACCAATCATATCTGAGGAAAAGAATTATACCCTCAGCTCATGTCAATTAATCACATTCTGGCAGTTTTCTCCATAAACCAGAATAAGTCGACAAATCATTAACAAAAGCCAGTTACACCGGAAAAACTCGAACCCTTACGAACGCTTCCGATGAAAACTTAAACAATGGAAAAAAACATCACGTAGTAAACGCACGGTTTGCACATAAAATAACAATGACTATTAAATCAATTTATAGTCGTCATTAGGATTGTTATGATATGTTAATTGATGAACGAGATGAGTTTACCGTGCGTTTATTTGTCATTTCAGCAATTTATTGAGCATTAATTTACTAAGCTTGTCAATGAGCCATATTGTAAACGATAATGTTAAACGATTTTATTACCAGTTATGGTAATAAAATCGTTTCAAGTAGATAACTATACAAAAATAAAAATTCAAGCCCCAGATTGGTCATCTAACATAACTGCGTACCGTCAAACGGGGTGAATAGGAAGGAGAATTCCCGTTTGAGCACCAATTTTTTGAGCAGCTATGCATTGAGCACCAAAGGTATTTTCCATTTGAGCACCAATCAATATAATAGCTTAGTGCTCAAAGGCGACCAAAATTTCAATTAAATTATATATAAAGAATAATATTCCCCATTGAGCACCTACGGTGCGGTAGCTTCTAGTGATGGGTATCTTCTAGTGTATAATACCTAAATCATATCGATAAACATCAGCAGTTTTATTGCAGAATATTATCATTTGATAAATACCCACATAATTATCAATAACCATAAAAGTTTACTTAATCATTTATTGTTAACTTGCTTTTGCCAGCGGCTTCGCCCGCGTTGGTGTCGGGAAGACAACATCTTAACAAATTATACACTTAAACCTTCCCCATAAATCACAATGTCTATTTATGAAAACGGCATGAATATCTGTTCAGTAGTTTTTGAGTTTACAAACAGACGCGGTGAGGGACTTATAATATGTAGTAATATCACAATAAGTTTCAAGAACACACCATCTATATTGCGACGGTACATTTCAATGCGTGCCAAAGCCGTTTCTCCAAATTTATAGTATGTATGGTGAGATTGATTGTGTTGTAAAGCCATTAGCATATGCTTTGCTTTTAGACACAACATATATAACAGTATTCCAATTATTAAAATGCATGACTATACATAATGAGTAAGAGTCCACAAGATGATAACATCACAAAATATAATGACTATATGATAACGAGGTCGGTCCGTGGATGGCTGACCATTTCAACATACCGAGTTTCCTCGCGTGCCTCGGAAAGCACGTTAAGCCGTTGGTCCCGGCTGTCATTTGAAGACCTTTGACAGTCGTTACGGGTAGTCAGAAGCTTGAGATCTGACACCAGTCTTGCCAAGGGGTAGCGTGTTACCCAGTTCCTGGGTTGTGGAGGTCAAATAAGTAGTCGCTCCATGTAAAACACTGTTACTTAGCTGAATCCGGTAAGGCTGGAAGCCGACCCCAATATAGTTGGGAAAAAGGCTAGGCAGATGATGAGTTTTGGTACGTACCTCAAATTACCATACAAATCATTTATTAACAAAGTAAATCTCACGAGGATTTCAATAAGCCCAAACACGATTAGTATATATTGTTTAATTTCGGAGTTCCAGTGCCTACCTTCCAGCTTCATCATCAGATCAGTTTGATGGTACCATTTTCATAAGTACCATTTATTTATAATCATTTGCTTCATCATAGTCGGTTAACTATTTGAGATATCTTATACCCGTGCCATACTTATCAATGAGGAGTTCCAGTGACCCTCTTTTTCATCAGTTCCTCTTCAGTAAATGATACTTTCTGATTGCAAATGTGACCCTCTTTTTCATCAGTTCCTCTTCAGTAAATGATACTTTCTGATTGCAAATGCTTGCATTTTTTATGAAAATACCAAAATTGCTATACGTATGCCAATAATATTTGAGAAGTTCCCTCGATTTCTACAGTATCCCATCATTAGATCCTGACCTGATGACTATGGAACCAACTAGGAACTTTCAAACAAAAGAAGACTTGTCAAAATCGGTCCAGGCGTCTTTGAGTAATCGGGTAATATACATTCAAAATAAAAATAAAGATACATACGAATTGAGAACCTCCTCCTTTTTTTGAAGTCGGTTTAAAAGACGGTTAGATTGAATGATTATCATACTAAGAATTTGTTCTTTGGTTTGTATTATGGTTTCTTTTACCATACAAGTTCATTTATTAGTCGTTCCAGAAACGAAAAATATGAAATCTATTTCAGTTATAGAAACGATTGGTCTTTTTTATCTTGAAAATTAAAATTATTTATTTTACTCGAAAAAAATTAAAACAGAACGGTTCTGCTTAGAAGAATTGCAAGAAATAATTTAATTACTAGTATCATGTGGCTATAATTTAAACTTTAGAAAAATATTATTTTTTACCATATTTCTACTAACCAAAAGTTTCTATATCTGATATAGAGTTCATATCTGTCGTTTCTAAAACAAATAAAACTTTATTTGTATTATAAATGTAAGTATTATTAAGAAATATTATTTAACTAAAAAAATAAGCGTTAAGACTACTGGTTTTACCAGGAATGGGATTTGTTTTATTTGTTTAAGTAAGTGTGGACCTAGAAAATAACCTAAAGCTGATTGTTATATTAATAATAATTAGTTTATTTCCTAAAATTAATGTAATAAAGTACTGTCAATTTTTATCGATATGTTTTATTTTACATCCCATCACTAGAAGCTACTGCATCGTAGGTGCTCAATGGGGAATAAAGGCAAATTTTATATTTTGCAAATTTTTTGCATAGGTTCTCAAAAAATTGGTGCTCAAACGGGAATACTCCAATAGGCAGGCAATACGTAGGGTTGAATAGAAACAAAAGTTTCAAGGGAATTTTAACTGGTTTATTAGTTTCAAACAAAGCATCGTATTTTTTAATTATTATTTAATATATTGGAGTACCTCCTAAAATGCTACAATTTTTTTTTTAATAACTTGAAAATTCCCTTCAATTTTTTTTCTATTCACCCCTGAGTACACCTATTAAAATTCATCACCTATTTACCCCGTTTGTCTGTATCGTCCAAGATGCAGACTCTGTTGTAGGATCTTGAACTGGCCAGGACTTTTGAAGCATAGACCTAAAATTAAAAAAAAAAAAACAATAAACAGTTCGGTCAAAATTCTGAAACAAAGGGTCCTTAGATACCATGTCAGACACACATACCTACATATCTTAAAAGCATCTACATTTTTTGCGTATACTACTAACCCACCGTGGCATCTTCATTGCCAGGGTCACAAAATTTGAATATAATACAGATGGGGATTTCTGCTTCCACAATTTTTTATATGAGAAATATAACTAGTATCACTAGACTTCTTAGTACTGGAACAGTAATTAAAATTAATAAATAGATAATATTGCCGTGGAAATGTACTTTCGTCGAAAGTAAGTAGCGTGTGTATATTATACCGGTTTTTAAGAGCTAGGTCGTGCGGTAAGGATTATGTAAGTGCGATCTGGTTACGGTGGAATATTATAATAGAGTTTTAACTAAACAGATTTTACAAAAAACTTACAAGTACCCGGAAGGATAGCAATTAAATCAATAAAAAAAATCTAAGTGAATATTAGCGTGAATCTTACAATGACTTAATATTAATATAAAAAAATGGGAATAGAAATCCTTGTGTAGAAGAGTTTTTTGAAGAACTGATTCTTGAAAAACCTGTGACACCTGTGGCAATCGCTCAATCATAAATCCGCAGGAGAGAAATTTTCACAATCCTGTAATCAGAGCTTATCAATGCATACATTCTCCATCACACGAGACTCAAAAGCAGAAAAAAGTACCTACCCTGGAGCTTCAGTAAATAAAGAAGCCTAAGAGCCATATTCCACGTCTCTCTAACTAGACTTCATCTTAAATCGCCAAATGACAGAACTGTTTTTATTGACATTAATCGAGGGTTTTCCGTTGTTATGGCGACTGAATCAAATTAGAGGTCCTTTAAACTAATCACTACTACGTTTTAGAATAGAATAATTATTATACTTAAGTGATTTGAAGTATATTCCTTTATGCAACTTCATACGCCCCCCGCCTATGAAGTCCCCCCCCCCCCTTTCATTACAGGATTATGATGAAAACTTATGCATAACATTATGAGATCATCTCGAAGGAATGAGTATTATCATTATCATAACTGCCCATTGCATTGTTAAAGAGATATTAGCATCTTATTGTAAGCGGAGGTCAAGTAAAGAATTCGCTAGGTCACCCATCCGATTATCGGCCGCAGAAAATGTTGCTACATCTCAGAAGGCTTTTCTTTTCCTTTATTTGATGGAGCATTTCAACCTGCCTAGACTTTGGGGTTGAATTTTAGACTGGATGCAGTGTTGACTAACAGTGTTACAAGAAGCGACTTCCTATCTGGCCACCAACACCCAGTAACTGAGTAACACGAAACCTCTTGGCAAGACTAGTGTTGATTTTCTGGCACCCGTAATGAGTGCGAACGATGGCAGATGAAAATCTACAAAAGATCCGGGAACAACGGTTTTACGAGTATGTGCTTCCGAGAAATGGAGGAGTTTTGGTACGTACCTAATGTTTGCCGAGATCGGTGCGTGGATGGGTCCCCATCCACGCACCGATCTCGGCAAACATTACCAGTGGTAGATATAATTTTGAAGCGTAAGTTTTCATACAGAAAGAGCATTTCACATCTACAACCCTTAGTTACAAGGCAAAATATCAAGCCACAGAGATTTTAGGGGTATTTTTAGGACAATTCAAAGATACCTTAGATACTTTCGTTCGCATGGCTTATTTTTTTTTCTATGGTTCTTTTCGAATAATAAATATTGTATAATGAAGCATGAAAATCTATAGTAATTTTCTAGCAATACTTTACTTTCACAAGTAGGATGTTTAAATGGGACCATAATTTGCTCGCAAGAACTTTTGGCTGTGTCATTTCGAATTGGACGATTTGCTTCTAGAAAGTACGATCTCTGGTTCATACGTTTGAAGAAAAATCAGCAAAGGAGGACATAACAAAGGGCTTCTCCTTGGAATCTCCTTCCCCAATAACACACGATCTTGGTGTTCCACTACCATAAAGGAGCAACATAACTTATGCCTTACTTTTCCGTCAGCGCCATATCTAGTGGCAACGCGGAACCAAACGTCAAAACATACCATTTTAGGTGCACGTACCGAGTAACTAATGTGGCGAGCATGACCTTTACAATTGTTTCCTCTACTTGCAGTTTTTAGACTAACAAGCTATATATGTATATATCTAACGGCTGAATGGGCAGATAGAATAGAATAGAATAGAATAGAATACTCTTTATTATGTACACCATATAAGTTACAGAATATATAGATGAAGAAAACATTACACTGGGTGACACAATGGGCGGCCTTATCACTAAAAGCGATCTCAGATCTCTTTTGAATCGATTTATTAAAGAGTCTGGTGACTGACCGATTCATTAACTGGCAAAATTCGAATGCTAGTGTTCAGGAGTTGCAGTGGTTGCGAATAGTGAGATTTCCATACTAATATTATGAATACGAAAGTAACTCTGTCTCTGTCTATTTGTTGCAGGCCAAAACCTCTCAATGAATTTTGGTATTGAGACTGATTGGCCATTGTAAAAAGATTTAGGATATGCTCTATCCCGGGAGAATATACCTTTGGCATAATTTTCGGTTTTAACGCAGACGAAGCCAGTGGTAGAAGCTAGTCTGTAATAAAGGTGTGAATATTCACGGCCGCCAATTTTCCGTGAGTGTTCTTAGCATGCAGTGTAACGTATATATGTATGTTGTTGTATGACCTTTTCAATTGTTTCCTCGTGAGCAGAATTTTAACTAACGCGCTCTTCCGCGTGCGTTAGACACGAGATAGAAGTTTCATGACTGACTGTGTTTGTACGTTTATTTGAGATTGTATGTGGTGTTGGATGTAGGTCATGCGTAGATGTTTAATTTATTTATGTGTAATTTGTTAAGGAGGTTCACAGTAATAACGGGTAGACTGAAATCTGATACCAGTCTGGCCAAGGGTTATCGTGTTGCCCAGTTACTGGGTTGTGGAGGTCAGATAGGCAGTTGCTCCATGTAAAATACTGGTACTCAGCTGCATCTGGCTAGACTGGAAGCAATTATGATGTATGTTTTTTTTTTTTTGGTTTTCCATAACAAGGAACAACAACCTTACATTTCAAGGAAGACGAAGGTGAAACTGGTCAACTCCCTGGTGTTCTCAAACTTCAGTTACGGGTCCGAGACGTGGACTATGAAGAAGGCCGACCGTGACCGAATCGATACTTTTGAGATGTGGTGCTGGAGGAAGATGTTGCCAATCCCTTGGACTATCTATCGCACCAATGATTCTATCCTCCGGGAACTAAACATAAATATCAGACTGTCCACGGTCTGCCTTCGTAGGATTCTGGAGTTTTTTGGTCACATTGCCAGGAAGGACGGACACAACCTCGAATAGCTGATAGTTACTGGCAAGATCGAAGGGAAACGTCCGAGAGGTCGAAGTCCAATCAGATGGTCAGACCAAGTCCGCACATCGCTAAATACCAGGATGCACGATGCTCTCCACGACGCCAAAGACAGAAGCAGATGGAGCAAATTGGTGAAGGAGAAGTTGTTTCCACGAAGACCAGGGAATCACGACACGATGCAAGGAGGAGGAGTACGTTTTCTATGGGATAATTTCAGACATTAACGCGGGCGGCTCTGCTGGCAAAACCTAGTACCTATAGTTTATGCGCCTTCTTGTCAGTAGCTTCAAGCAGCTGTATTAACGAAATGGTATTTTAGGTCGGATTTGGGTCTGGATGTTTCCAGTACTGGCGTTTGGTTGAGACGATTTTATAGGGATGTCTCTTGGCTGGTTTCTGTTTTTTTTTTATTGAAATTCTTAGGCTAATATATTGATGAGAAATCGATTCCACATCATAGAACATGAATATTGACGCTGGCTTAACATTAAAGCCAAGTCGAACCTAGTGCATTTAAAACCGATTATCAAGACTTCATGCAACATTTACCTCGCATCGATCTGTTCACTCCATCTTAGACACATTAAAAAAATACGTAAACAAAATCTGAGTCCTGGATCGGCGTGGGACGAATTAAATGCGGAAGACCTTACTTTGAAAGTCCTTGAAAGTTTGACTTAGTGATGACCTTCATCTATATAAATAAAAATGAAGTTCTGTTCGTTGCTTAGCGCGCATCACTTGACAGATTGCTGGACAGATTTTATTTTTGGGACGGAGTTCCTTATCGCAAGTTACAGTTCTAATTTGTTTGCGGGCTGAGGGGCTAGACCGAAAAAAGAAGTGTTACAATGAAAAAAAAAGGACACCAAAAACACGACACTTTTTTGCAGTGATTTTGGAGGCACTTTACGATCACCTAGGAAATAAACTTTTTTCAATCGATTCAGCAAATATTCATATTTTTAACGTTTATATACCTTTTTTTATAAATATTTTTTTTCTTTACAAACCGAAGACGTACGAGCATGCGCTACAGTACCTACGCTAGCAGCCGCTATTGTGTTTACTCTGAGTATCAGCTGTGTTGTTGTTATTTCAGTTTCGTCATATTTTACGAAACTGAAATACTGTAAATTTTATTAATCGAACTCCAACAGTTCCAACCGGGTGTCCATAAGACAAATCTCTCATTCTTTTTACTTTTATTATGTTTCACCTGTCCTTGTGTCTAGGTGTAAACAAAGCTTACAAGTTAAATTTTACCCGATGCCAATTTTAATATAAAAGTGTGTGTTGTTTGATCCAGTGTTTGTATTAATCTAAGATCATAAAAATGGAAAAGTTGCCCGGAAAATGAGAAAACGTTATCTAGACTAGACAACATCTATTGAAATAAATAATCCATTATAAATATTTTTTAAAACAAGCTTTTTTCGTATCTGTCTCAGCAAACCCTTTCATTTGATACCCATATCATGGCAGTGCACAAAAAATAACTAGCCCGCCATCTTGGTCCTGCCGCCATATTGGATTTAGAATGACGTCACTTAGCTAAACATACATTGTCATCCAAACTAAACCATAAACAATATTTATTTGTTCAAGACTTAAACCTGTTTACAATGATTGTACCTTAAATTAGACTCCAAGATACAAAATATGTGCAACTGGGCTTAAACTAGCAGGACTCCTGTGCTATAAGCACCAGTTACAAACTAAACGTGTATGCAAAATTAAATCTTAATCGGTGGAGGATAACTGCTTTAAAATTCAGTTGCAAGATTTGACCCATTGCAAGTCAAATAAAAGCTTGTAAAAAGTCATATTGATATATCACCACATCAACGAAATCCATATTATTATGAGGAAACTTAAGCTTATAACATAATTCAGTATTTATAATCGAGTTCCTCTTCCTAAGGCCACCATGACGGAAAAAAGGATTTCCTTCCTCTTTAATTTTGAGGAAGTAAATAATGTAATACGTACATATTTACTGTGCCTAGGTAGAATGTTACAAGGATGACAGTTTGAGGGACATTTCAAGGCAAGAAGAAAGAAAGCTTGAGTTCCAGCAGTGGGAAGAAGGTCCCTATGAGTATATTCTGAGGCAGCTCATAAGAATTTCACATTTTTAGACCAATTTGTTTACTTATTTCTTCATAATGTATGACCAACAATGTATGATTTAACTTCTAATTCTAATACTAGGTAAAGCTGTACCTTCTATCGTAATCAGTATTTTTTCTAATTACCTTCATGAAATAACTCAATCAATGAATATAAGTCATCATCAGAAAATGAAAGATGCCAGGTATACTTTTCCTCTCATGTTGGCTTCTAGTTGGTTTGTGAGGCTAACTTTTCAGAAAATACCAAAATAAATGCTTGGTGAAGGATTTAAATAAGCATCTTACTGCAAAACAGATAAATATGTGCGTTTTAGAAAATTCATTTGAATACCAATTTCTCAGTTCAAAGTAAGTACCTAACTGTAAGTAATGAAACTGTGTCATTTTCCCAATAAAATTGATTGGAATATGTAATTGAATACTCGTACAATGATTGAGGAAAACCATACATTTTATTAATCAGACCTATTTAGGTACTGCAGCAAAAACCGGGTAGGGAAAAAAAAAATGTATTTTACTTAGTATCTTTCCACAATAATAATGTGGTAAATTATTGCATAAAATCGTTTTCGAACGCGTTAGTAAGCGAGGTCATTAAAGCTATGATACGAGTATCTAAAACGAATCGTTATTCATACCAATGGTAATCTATGCTATTCGTTTTTAACTCCTTTATTCCAAGTCATGTCCTCGCAACTCGACTCCAACTCGAATGATCAAACTGTTAATTTTAGCTTGTGGCATAGCTGCTGAGTCGAGGAAGTCTTGAGTTGGAATTGACTTGGAATCCGGACCCTATCATATGAATAAATGAAAGTAAAAATCCATAAATGCTGCTGCGCAATTCTTCTTAATTACTTTTACATTAAAAGCCTAGATAATTTATTTGTGCTTTATAAAATAAATATTTGTGTTCGTAAATTATAAAAATAATATATTCTACATTTTACAAGTCAGTTGCACAGCTTCAAACTAGATGGCGCCAGCTTCCTAACTTCGAACTAATTGTAAGTGAAAACCTTAACACGAAGCCAGCTTTCTCAATACACTTCTGCTACCAACAATCATTGCTGTCACAATTACCCCAGATAATAAAAGCAAAGCGCCCTTAATCAAATCACAATTTCAAAATCCAGTATTCCATTACTTCGTAATAAGTTCAATCACAGAGCCAATCTGTTGTTATATACTAGTTAAGGCCCGTCTCACACGGCACTAGTAATGCAGAAATGTATAGGATAGAAATATTTCTATACTTTATGCCTAGGTACACTTTATCTTCTTGTATTTTTATTTTGTCAACGTTGAAGAGTATTGGGCCGGTTTCCGAGCTGAGAATTTTGAGTTAAGAATGAAAATGAAATGTTTAAAGAGTTTTTTTTTTTTTGTTGATTTTTTTCGAAAAATTATTAGGTAGTTTAGTTGGCTTATGTCTCTACATAAGCCAACTACCTTAGCGTTTTTTTTTTCATCTTTAGTTCATATTTTTATAAATACACCCACAAACTAAATAATAATATCAGAAGGTACATAAAAACAAATTTAATTTCATTTTGCAGTCCAATTGCAAAAATTTACATTCTTGGATTTGAAAAATGTATATTCTTGGATATATGCAAAAATGTGCATTGTTGGATGTACGTACCCTATGTAAAAATGTACATTCTTGGATGTGGGCAGAAATTTACATTCTTGGACGTGAAAAATGTATATTCTTGGATATATAGAAAAATTAACATTCTTGGATATATGCAATAATGTGCATTCTTGATTGTGAAAAATGTATAATCTTGGATTTATGCAAAAATGTGCATTCTTGATTGTGAAAAATGTATATTCTTGGATAAATGCAAAAATGTGCATTCTTGGATGTACCTATGGAAAAATGTACATTCTTGGATGTATGTAAAAATGTACATTCATGGATTTATGGAAACACTTACAGGTAAATTCTTGGATATATGATAAATTTAGATTCAGGCAATGTTTGCTGTATATTGCTGTACCTCAATAGCTGCAGTGTATGACAGGCTTAACGTAGATACTCGCGCATAAACGTACAAATAAACCCAGCGCACGCGCGGGTGCCACGACCTGGCTCAATGCTACGCGCGTACACGTGACACACACATGGAAACGCGCGTGTGTTTGTGAGCGCGTGTCGACGGCTTGTTTACATCAACACAAATGTAGGTGTAGCGCGTTCTTTAGTTTTGATCGATTTGCAGTAGGTATTTTTATTGTAGGTTACTCGGTTAAAAAGTAGGTAATAGAGTGGTTACTAACAAATGAGAATAAATAATGATAACTTAATATCAAGCTGTCTCTTTCTTTCGTCTTTTCTCAATTATGTACGTTACGTTGGGCTCTGCTTTCAGTCTTATTGAATGCAGCTGAATATAAATATTTTATAGATAGTTCACATAGTCTGTGCACGCGGCGCCATGTGTGCGTTCGATTGTAATTTATACAGCTTTAATTTGAGTGGCAGTGACATAGCAGTCGTCCAAGCAACACGTGTGATAAAGCTGTATTATTAAACATGTGGCGCCGCGCGCAAATATGAGTTGAACTATCTACACATGGAGCAACTGCAATGTTATCTCTTGACCATCTTTCCTAGCTTTACTGGTAGAAAATGCCTAAGGCATTCCAGTAAACCTTTGTACCTTTGTGCGTGAAGTATTAATTAATTAATATGTTACATCTATTCTTCGCGACTCGGTAACTAACGTTTATTAACAAGTGATATGAATTTTGTAGCCATCCAGGCAAAATAATGTATTACATAATTTACACAGCATTTTATTGATCGTCTGTAACCAAAGTCTGCTTTTCCCTTCATAATATTGGCGTTATCATTAATCAAAGTTAAACAAAACAATTTCTTGAATACCAAAATATTTTTAGAGGGAGAACAGTTTCTCTGAACTGAAATTACTATTTTCATTACAAAACTTTTTCAATTTCCACTGTTATACTTCAATTTAGGCTGAAAATTACTAGATAACTTTTAGTTACTTTACTGGAACAGTAGTTTATTAAAATATAAAGGGATGAGTTGATTGATTCATTGTTATTAATTGGCTGAGGAGAAACCACTATTATAAAAAATTAAAAACAATGATTATACTTGTTTCTTTGCGTCTCGTAGGTTGTGGTTTTAATTTACTTTACCTGCGAGTAACCCTTCATCACCTATTAACTGGTTACCTAAAGTACTTACTTCTAAATCAATAACTAAGTATTGTCTTTTTTTAAGTTGAGTTGAAGTTGATGATAATTATGTAAAATTAACAACCCGTAATAGAAATAGAACCGTTAATTTCTTCTATACATTACATGGGTTTTAAAACATAACTGGTGATATGTGGGTGTACTATCACATCTCTGCTTAACCGTTCAGAGAATACAAGCAACATGTTAAGTTATGTAAAATCCTCTTTTGTTATAAAGACCTTGAAACTGGTAACCTTGAGAGAACTGCACAGAGCTTGTCATTCGCAACAATAATAAACAACCAAGACTGTTTAATCCTGCTATACTCGCGCGTGTGTGAATGTTTACAGATAATAAAATATTCTCGAGTATTCAACTCGTGCGCACTATATTTATTTGGTAGAGTCTTTGCCCTGCTCCCTTGCATTTAGGACCGCTTAGGGTCGCACTCTGATTCAATTATCGTAATACAGGTCCCGATGCGTCATTAAGTATTTTCTTACGTTATGATATTTCCTGGTATGAATATGGATTGGCGATCAATCTGATGCTCATTGGAAAGGCAAATGAATATGGTAGAATGTTATTTAATACGTATGATCTTATGTAAAACGTCTTGAGGTAGGTAGAGAATCACGTTTCAATAAAAAACTACATCATCTATCAAGTTTCTTACGCTTCACGCTTTAACGGCTTGGCATATGTATAGACCAAAATCTGGATTAGGATATAGGGTCCTATTTTTAAACACATAATGCGGGCGAAGCCGCGGGTAGAAGCTTGTACAGAATAAGAACGAACGTTGCTGAAATGTCGTAAGGAATAGCATGCATGTTTTAATGCTCTTTTCAGTTTTATGGAATTTGTAAAGGTATATATTTACTTCTTGGTATTTGAAAAGTCGATAACTTCAGTTTAATTCTGTAAAATGCCTCGGGTAACTTTTTTAAGAATCTTACGTTAAAGTTGCAATATGCTTTCGGAAAAACGAATATTTTAAAGTCTCTTATTTACAGTTTGCGAAAACAGGTAAAATATTTCTCAATAAAAGAAACGGTTTTGACGAAAAAATTAAAATTTACATACGAAAGACTTCAGCCAAGAATAACAAAATATTTTGTGAACATGTTTTATTAAGAGTGGTTTCTTTTAAATATTTCGCGGTTATTTTTCTTTTTATGCTTGTAAAGACAATATATGAGACAAGTGGAATCAGTAGCTACTAGTTTAATTGAACAAAATAGTGTTTTATAGTCAAGTACCCAAATGTAGCCAAGTAATGTTAAATTCTATTTTAGTTTAGTCAGATACCTTTTACCAGAGCAATTAAATGGCGGTTTGACCGCTATTGAATAGAAACTATATCAAATAGCGTTATTTACGATTATTCTTCAGCAAAAAAATATCACGACTATTGAAAAATTAGCTCTAAAGCTTGTTTTTGCTACTTCAGTTTCTAAGCTAAATCGCAAATATCACATCACATCACATCATTAGTCTATTAATGTTCCCACTGCTGGGACACAAGCCTCCTCTCTGTGAGAGGGGATGGGCCGTGATCCAACACGCGGGCCCAGTGCGGGTTGGTGGATGTCATGTCTTCGAATTTCTTGGTTCTAGGACATGCCGGTTTTCTTCACCGTTTTTGAGAGCAGTGGTGATGAAATAATTAGGCTTGCCCGGGTTCGAAACCACAAGTCACTACTACAACTTACACGAATCACAAATATATATTATAACAAATAAATAATAATTACTAAAACGACCTACATAAATATAAAATCTGCCTTTCCACCAAATAAAGCATAACTCACACAGGTCCTGGCACACAATCACAAGCTGCGCGCGTGTGTAAGTAATCCTTTAAAATGTTGCCAACTTATTTATGGAGTTAATCCTTCTTTATGACATTAACATGTATGTCGGTATAATTCCTGATTGTTTTGATGATCACCCCAGTGACGGAAAACAGATCTTGTCAGCTGCTACATCAAACTGCGCAATTTGTACGGTCAGCAAGTAAAGTCATACCTCCTCAACCGATTGTAGGAAATACTTGACCAGAGATCATAATTATTTAAATAATAGGAATGTGAACGGAACATTTGTTTTTGTTCGTCAGATAAATTAATAAAAACACAGCCTTTTTCTTTTGACATGTAAACAAAGTGACAACGATATAATTGCTTTGAAATATCGTGTGGCCTCACGCCGTTACTTTACTTTATACTGACGTAGTGACGTTCCAACCCCCCTCCTCCTCCCCCCTCCACTCCTAAACTATGATGCACTTTATCTTTGTCAATTTTTATTGATTTGGTAAAGCAAAAAATATATGTAAAATACGTGCCCAATATTATTTGTTATCATTATTTCACTGACGGACTAAATAGAATTTATTATCATTTTTCTAAAATTGGTCAACTCTGATCAGTCTGCAATAGGGATGCATATTGCAGACTGATCAGAGTTGACCAATTTTGGAATTAATCTATATTATTTCGTCGTATTTGTTCCTAACCGTACTAAGATTTAGCTTAATAAAAGTGAATATTAAATGCATTTTTACGCAAACACTTTTTGATAGGTACCAATGAATGTCCTTAAACGCACTTTTTCTAACGAAGCTTGACATTTACGAAGAAACTTACTATTGTTATTGACAAATTGTGAATACTGCTAAGTAATTTTATTATGAATTGTTATACCCAGCTGTGGGCTGTTCCAGCGCAGGGCAAAGGCCTCTTGTCATAAAGAGATGGCGCATGTATTATTCACCACGATTGTCAAGGTGGGTTGGTAATATCTTAACCTATATTAGCGATTTTCTCACGATGTTTTCATTCACCGATGTCGGCGATGTCTAAGATAAATTTAGAGAGTACATAATAATTGAAACATTACATTGGTCCGGCACTTGCCTGAATTTGAACCCGCGCCTTCAAGCACAAGAGGCGAGGTCTTAGGTACAGAGCAACCACAACATTTTAATTATTGTTAAATATGGTAAAAAAATATGCACCTGCACTACTTAACATTGAACAACTTTATCGGATCAACATCACAATCGATCACAATCAGCCGATACGATCATTATAAATATGTATTTCTCTCATTCTAAGAGTGGAAAATCACAACAAGGCTGTAACAGTAGCTAAATAAAATCATTGTTTCCAAGAAAACTGAAACCTGCTACTATTTATTTACTACAAACAGTTTACTTCAGGAATTAGACACACACATCAAATAAATCATCCCTTTCCTCCTGTGGGACATGAAATTAGGGCAATTTAATAATTGGATGGGGAAACTAGCACTTATAAATACGCACGACTCTCGTTTTCTTAGGAAAGTAAAATTTGCTTTATTTTCTTAGTCTTTTGTTGTTTATTTTTTTATCCTATCTGATGGTAAGCGATGATGTGATCGACGGCGAAGGAAGCGATAGAAGTAACCGATTCACTCATCAACTTAATTATTCCCAGGTTTTAAATATCAGGAAACAGACTTCGGCAGGGAATTCCACTCCTTAGCTGTACGCACAATAAAGTACTCCAATTTGTATTCTAATAGACGTATAAATTATATATCAGATACTTACCTGATAGAAAAGGGACAGCTGGTAGGGTTTTTGAGCAAGCATATTCAAAGCGTAAAGATAATACTGAGTAGGTGCAACTTGCTGAGGGAATATCGAGAATATATCTTAAGTTTCAGACAGGAACCCTGTGGTCAATAGTTCACTTTCAGATTTCCAAAAAGTGCACTTAACTTAGTGTGTTTTGTTGAGAGAAAGCGAAACGAATAGGTGGCCGAATTCGCTGCTTTGATAAGATTGGAACAAGGACTATCTCCAAATCGGCATAAGTTACCTGCTTTGTAGCATGCATATACCCACGAAAGCCCACAAGATCGAGTGTTTATCCAAGATACCCCTCCTATTTCCGATATCAGAAGTCCGGGATCGGACTGTTCATTTTTATTTGATTGCATGCCGCTTGACGCAAAATGATATAAATAACCAAATATAATGAAGAAATTGTGCGCTTACCCTAAATTTGACGACTTTGAAAATTTCGATTTGGTTCATGTTTCGAATTTCTTCATCAGTATATTTATAGGTATAATTTATGTATTTGAGCAGGGAGAGGAAGGCGAAATACAAGATGAATGGACTGAGGAGTGATTTGCGCCGACCCCAAGTAACATGGGACAAGGACAGGAAGATTGCAAATATTAAGCGACTAGGTCGCTTAGCTCCTAAAAAATGCACAATTTAATTGTTCCTTAAACATAAACTTCAATGCCACACCAGCCTTACTCACGATCATTAAAATCTTCGAATTCTGTCCACATCGGGGCGCGCCATTAATACCCAAACGGTCCTTCGGTCCTAAGTTCCCGTTTGGTCCTTTTTGAACAACAAAACCGTAATGTTCGTGAGTAATCCACGCAGCTACACGGACTGACCGAGTTTAGATTTCATTTGCTAAATTAGCGCGCCGGCTTGGGTACGTGGTTTTACAATTTGAGGTAAGCAGGCAACGCAGTAAGTCGTCTTATGGGTTGCAAGATTTATAGTTAACTAAACTGGACCCGCGTTAAAGTTGGAAAATTATCCCAAAGGAACCTGTATATTCTATGTGTTAAGGTTATAAACTATCTGTGTAAATTTCATCTAAATCTGTTCAGTAATTTTTGCGTGAAGGACTAAAGAATATCCATCCATCCATACTTACAAACTTTAGAACAACTGCCAGTTAGAGTGGTTAGAGTGGTGGAGTGGTTGTTAGAGTTTATGTGCCAGTGTCTTCAAATTGAAAATGAAAAGAAAAATGGAATGTACTCCTGGAATAAAAATATCTGATGTCCTAATTTAGAACCAGATCCAGATTCCAATTTTCATCCAAATTTCTTTAGCTGTTAAGACGAGTAAAGTTTTTTTTTTACAAACAGACAGAGTTACTTTCCCATATATTTGATTTGAATATAGTATAAATGGATACTGCAATAATATATTATGGCAAAGTGTGACTGTACCATTGAACAGCAAAATTATTAGTTAACGCAGATGGTATTTGCTAGAAAGTATGACAATAGCAATGGTTTGTTTACTATAGACAGAACGACGCTGGCTACCAATGCTTGCGACGTGAATATGATTGTTACGTGGTGGTCTATTATCTAAGACCTTATATCTCGAGCTTGAGGTAGTGGGTTCAAATCAGGTTTATCATGTGATTTTTTCAATACATATGTACTTTTTCTACTACTTGTGTAATAAAATATCGTGAGGGAGCCGGGACTTTTATTTATTATAAGTTTTAAATCGCCATCCCGCCTAGAGCAAGCGTGGTGCTTTCTCTGTATGAGAAGAGGCATTTGCCCTGCAGTGGTCTGGCTGGCATTATTAATAATAAAAATTAAAAACTGGTAGATATCATGGTCACCATTTCTTTGTAACACAGTCGTAAGATCAAATTATAAACCTTTTAAAAGTATACTAGCTTCTGCAATATTCAAAATTGGTTCAAAACACGATAAACAGACCGACAGTTCTTTTCTTCTTCTTCTTTAATTAATTATATTTGTTTTACTTTTCAATTTGTAATTATATTTTGTAATTGTAAATAACTAGCTTTACAGACTTATAAAAATGCTTGTCTTTTAGGATTACCTCACAAATTAATTATGTGTACAACTGTAAATATTCTGGGGAGTGGAACTGACACCTTTAACACAGGTTACTCTGTAATCTAGCTAAGTTGCGATTAGTATTGTGACTTTCAAATCGAATTTACTGTTCCTTTATTTCTTTGTTTTTATTAAACTGATTCTGGTTGTATTACGTATTAATAAAATGAATTATTACATTTATAATTATTCTTATTCGTCGTGTTCATTAGTAAAGGCAGTGCCCGTAGTCTTGGCAAACTTTGACTGAGTCATTGACGAGCTGCTTCCAAGCCACTCTGTCTTTGGTTCTTATCAGGCCAGTGGACACCGTGAGTCCTATAATCGCCCTGATCTGGTCTGACCATCGAATGAGCGACAGACATTTGCATTCGCCTTTATAATATTTTTATGGATGCTCATCAAAAAAAGGCTTAACAACAAAGCTCTTTGCTATTTTGCTATATGTACTAATCAATAGAAGTAAATATTATAAGAAGTAAGAATGTTTGACACATGCACATTAATATACAAGCACCTTAAACCAGCAACGATAATAAAAGATGGGCTGGTCTATTGGCAATAAATACTATCAGACTACCAGAAGATAATGAGGTCACAGAGAGTCGGTAACGATGCAATGTAAACAATTACAACAGGCACCGCAGTTTTCCAACAAACGCGTGTGGAGATTTAAATTAAAATGACTATCTGTTAATATGGCGTGCCGCAGCTGTGTTAGTGACTCAGAGTTGTTGAGTTGCTGAGCAAGAATTTATTGTAGATACGACTGTATAATTTTGTATAGGATTATTACCTATTCAGTTATGTAGAAAATTATTTCATCGTAAAAATATAAAATGTGAAAATCGATGATTTTATAATTTTCTGAGAGAGCAGTGGTGTGGTAGTCCAGTGGTAACGGGGTCCCGGCTTACAGGTTTAAGTCGTGGGTTTGAACCCAGGTAGTAGGCGATTTAAATTGTGAACCTAATTTATTTCATCATTATACTTCGTGCCTCGTCCTCGAGATTAGTACCTGTAATTAAATGATTATTATAGGTACACATTGTAGTAACGACTACAGTGCCCGTGCAATCACTAGTTTTTAGAGTTTTTTTTTTTCTTTCCTGGCATCACTGTGTCGACTTGTCATTTAGTTTAGAGTTACTTATTGTTTTTATAGATATTTCCAGAACGCTTCTGGGTTATACCCATAGAAATCTTGTTTAATATATCTATGGTTATACCTTAGGGTTGGGAGGGTGTTACTAATCTCTTCGGACGAGGCACTTCGTATAATTATGATAGAACTTCACTTAGGGTAAGTTCGTTTAATCATTAATTATATCTCACAAAAAAGAAAAAGAAACTGACTTGTCCTAGTCCCAAAGGATTAGCGACCGGTGACATATTTGTAGATGACAAGTCTTCATAGTGGTCTACCTACCATTCCTAGTAACCAGGGTTTAGTTAAGCAGTAATACAAAAACTGCATTAAGTCTCTGAAGAGAGTTTAAACAGGTGAGTTTTTTTGCAGATTAAAAAAACAACATGAAAACTAAAACGCCGTTATAACATAACAATTGTATCCATAAAATCTCCGCACAAAAAATAATTGATTTAAAATATATTCTATTTCTGAGAAATTATACGTTCAACGTCAACTTCATTGAATTGCCAGAAATAACCAAAAAAACAACATCATTAAAAGATCCCGTCTCAGTTTCGTATAAGAGTAATTTATAGTCATTTTTAAATTAACTTTTATAAAAATTTAAATATTGTAAATTCCAGAACTATTATGAGCAAATCTATTTCATTACGTATTCTTTGTCGGTACGTACGCCTTTGAACATGCCGGTAGCCCGCCCATATAATACCTATCCAGTAAGAATGCCCGTAACCGCAGCAATTATTGATAGCTGTACAAACAAAATACGTTACATTTATTAATTGAAAACATGCCTATTGTTTATGTATAAAATGGCATTATAATACGGGTTTAATTTCCTATAGGTTTATTTTTGTAACGAAACAAGTTTACACTTGCATCAGTTTAAGTACATGATCAAAGTCCACAATTCTGCTTCATTTTAATCGTTATCTATAGGGCAATGGTCACTCTAAGCTGGACAAATAAAATTGTTGAGCGGAGTTTATGTTCGAGGATAAAATTTATCAATAACCATACGCATTGTATGGTATAAGCCACTATCTTAAATGTGGTACAATGAATGGTCTAAAGGAAGTTGCGTTTATTACCAGGCTTGGAAGAGAGAATAAATCAATCAATCGGCCTGGGTCTTGTATGTTAAATATGTTGAGTTTTTGTTTGTTACATACCAATATTTTACCTAAAGTGGCTACCCATCTGACCTCAAAAACCCAGTTACTTGGTAATTTGATAACCTTTGGCAAGACTGACGAGATTTTCTGGTATTTTACTGCCCGTAACGGCGGTTAGTGATCAAAGAAATATAAATGGCAGCCAGAAAAAAAAGACATAACGTGCTTTCCGAGGAACGCTGTATAGATCACTCATCCATGGAGAGCACAAGACATAAGTTTTTAACTGTTTCAGTATGTTCATGTTGTCTTACAACCAATTGTCATATTTATAGGAAGAGACACCCCTCTTTCCTTCATCCGAAATCAGACCCTACAGGCAATCACAACTCACGTGATCAAGCGGACTATGGGTCCGGAAGAATCTCCACCATCAACTCCACAGAGCGAGTGTATCGTGTTTCTACAACGGGAACAGCCAAGTGTTATTGGCCATTGCCTTAGTATAGGTACAGTAGATTTTAAAACTTAATCGGCAATCTATGTTATTATCAATCGATCTGCCTACACTTATTTATAAAGTATGATATTTACGTGTTGAGCAGACCCCAAGTAACAAAAGGCTGGCAGATGATAATTTATGTATGCGTTCCTTGACTTTTGTGCCTTACTTTGACGAAGTTGTTGAAGAAAATTTAAGTTTTTTCCTGAACGGAATCCTTTCAATATACACCCCAACCATACAAAATAATATTTTAAACACGTTTGTTTGTTATGCCTTCACGCCTAAACTGAACGAATTTGGTTATATAGATGAATTTATGTATAAAGATAGATTGGAACATAGTGAAGGACATAGCGTTATGCCGAGATATCGTTCCCTTGAGATAACTTCCAAGTTTAATGTGGGAGAAAAACCCTGAAACACAAACCACTATAAAACTCGAGCAGAAATAGGTTTAACTATAGTGTGTTAAAGAAAACCTCTCACGCAAAAACCTGAGCCATCCAGACAAGTTGATCCACGACTTATGTATATACTTTTACATCCTTAGGTACCCTTACAAACTCCGCTTGAAGACTACAGCCCTTGAAACTAAAAAGAAGAATCAAGAAACAAAAAATATCGTGTGCAAAAGAGCCAAGAAACAAAAAATATCGTGTAAAACCAGTACTGGAAATGTCCTCTGAAATTCTACTTTCAGCGGCTGAATTTCAAGAATCTACCTGAACACGCCAGAGCTTTGTGCTGAATAGCAAGACAGATTATGGCATAAGTCGTCGCTAGAGACCGAAGCGCACAGTACGACACACTACATGTGTTTGGAAAAAGAGGAATTTTATTTTATTTATTTTTATTTCTCGTAAAGGTTATGTTCTGTTTAAAAGTGAAAGTTTTGTTTTCTGTAAGAACTGGGAATAAAAGGTGTGAGGTTTCGTGCGAGTGTTTGTTTTGGGTTTTGAAGTGAAAACTTCTTTAGCCGCTAAGGTTTGCGTCATAGACATGCTAATGTGACGTGTGACAGAATAACTATGTTTTCGTCTGTCAATCTTATCACACAAAAAAAAGATAATAAAAAAAACAAAAAACCAACTGCTTAAAAAGCGAACTAAAAAGACGTAAACAAGAAGAAAATCATGCTATGCAGTCGGAGGATACATATTCGCGAGCTGGCTGACCAAAATCAGATGTCAGTCCCCTTGACTGCCTATTTTTTTAATAGCAGTATTTGTTTGTGGCTAAATAAAAACAGCCACACTGGTCGATCGTCAAGGTTAAACAACGCTTGACGAGGTCGGTCCGTGGATGGTTGACCATTTCAACATAAGTTTAGTAGTTAAGCTGTTGGTCCCGGCTGTCATTTGAAGATCTTCTGACAGTCGTTACGGTTAGTCAGAAGCTTTAGATCTGACACCAGTCTTGCCAAGGGGATCGTGTTACCCAGTTACTGGGTTGTGGAGGTCATATAGGCAGTCACTCCATGTAAAACACTGGTACTCAGTTGAATCCTGTTTGCTATTAAATAATTCTTTACTTTCAGTTTTTCCTTAAGATCCTCTAATTCTCAATTCGCTCATGACAATTCACCACAATTTTACCAATGTAAAATTTTCTAAGTATACTACATCAGTGAACAAAACCATCCTTAAACCTTAAAACCTTACTCACCTCTTACAAAACTCATTACGCTAAAACCGACGAAATCCCGCCTCCGAAAAACCAGCAAACAAGAGCAAAAACAAAATCAAAAGCCTTCTTTTTTTTGTCCTCGTCGCGAACATTTCCTCCCAGTGTGCAAGCGCCCGACGCGCCAAGTGTCACGTTACGCGTGTAGAGCGTCTGGAAGCCCGATGACACTTGCAACTGCTATTTGCTCTAATTGCAAGTATTATTACACACGGTACGCTGTACGATATGTTGGTGTCACTAGTGTCGGCAGTGTCTACACTTTCGAGAGTCTAACACTGGGAACTCTCGTTAGAGTTGTGCTTGTAATTTGACGACGCTGCACCTACCTGTACCATCTATACTAATATTCTAGGTATGGTTGTATGGTTAGTGAGTGTAAATTTATAAAGTTCAGATTTCCTCATAATGTTTTCCTCCACTTGATGTAAGCAATGCCTAAAATAAACTTAAGTACAAATATATTAATCGAAAAAGTCATATGCCCGGTTTTTTTTTCTAGGTCATACGTGACAGCCTCCTGGCTCTGCGTTCCACCGAGTCAAGCGCGGCAAGCTGATATTTAGCTGAGCCATCCCAAAGGTGGCTGCAATACTCCATACAGGATCGGACTTGCGCTTTGTATAGGGTTAAAAGCTGTCCAGGCGTAAAGTATCGCTTCACTTTATTTAGGATGCCTAGTTTTTTGGCCGCAATTTGGGCTTTGTACTCAATGGAGGCGCCAAAGTTGAGACTGGATGTCAACTCCATGCCTAGGAGCTCGAGCCGATCAGTCACAGGAACAGACGCACCCCGAAAAGTAGGAGTTTGATCGAAAAGACTCCTTTTAGAGGTAAAAAGACACGCCTGTGTTTTGGTGGCGTTAAAGGAGACCAGATTGTCATCACCCCACTGGGAGACAAGGCTTAAGGTCAAATCTGTCCACTCCACCATAGCCTCTCTCAAGGAACAAACTTCATCCACGCTGGTTTTTGCGCTGGACAAGTATCTCTCTGAAACAGTACTGTCATCTGCGTACCCAACAATACCAGGCTGAAGAAGGTCACTGATGTGCAGCAGGAAAAGAGTTGCAGAGAGAACAGACCCCTGAGGAACTCCGGCATCAATAGCCATAAGGTCAGAGGAGCAGCCGTTAATGACTACTCGGATCGACCGTTCACTGAGGAAGTCTGATATCCAGCTACAAAAACCAGCAGGGATGCCATAAGCAGGAAGCTTACTAAGTAGACTCGCGTGCCAGACCCTGTCAAAGGCCTTCGAGATATCAAGCGATACAGCAAGTGCTTCGCCGTGTCTCTTGATGGCTTTGCCCCAGCAGTGCGTGACGTACACAAGAAGATCGCCAGTTGACCGTCCCCGGCGAAAGCCATATTGACGGTCACTGAGGAGATTATTGTCTTCAAGGTAGGTCAGCAACTTACTGTTCAGTACCCTTTCCATAACTTTGCACAGAATGGAGGTAATGGCGATCGGACGGTAATGGGCAGGGTCTGCACGGTTGCCTTTTTTGGGCACTGGTTGCACATTTGCAAGCTTCCAGGATTCTGGAACCGTTCTTTTAACAAGAGAGAGGCGGAACAAGCGCGTCATCACAGGAGACAGTTCAGGCGCACACAGCCTCAGCACTCGTGCTGGAATGCCGTCAGGCCCGCTGGCCTTGTTCACGTCTAGACTGCACAATACTCTCCGGACCTCTTTAGTGTGCACAGCAATCTCCGACATCGAAGAGTCGCAATGAGGTACAGTAGGTGGTTGCTTGGAGCTAGCGTCTAGACGTGAATTGCTAGCGAAGAGAGATGCAAATAAATTTCCTTTCTCACTCGCAGAGTGAGCCAGCGACCCATCAGGTTTCAGCATTGGAGGTAAAGTGGGACGACAGAAATTCGATTATACCGGATTTAGTGACTAACTTTACAACGTTCAGGTTTCCTCATAATGTTTTCCTCCACTTATGTCACCAATGTCTAAAATAAACTTAGACAGTACATATCAATTGCAAAAGTCACATGCCCGGATTTGAACGAGGTGCAAGGTCTTAGCTCTTAGCCACTGGGCCACCACGAAATTTTAAAGTTTAATCGTGTTTATTTAGTTATTTAAGTAAGTTATTTTCAAGGTAATTTTCGTTGTTAATTCTTAGACTCCATCTTTCCCCAAAATAAGTTTCTATACGTGTTCCTCAAAGTTGCCTACAGAGTAACAAGAGCAGGAGGATAATTATGAACTCCAGCACTTGTAGCCAAGTTGACAATCTACAATCGATAACGCTAGTAGAAAACAAATCAATGTATGGGAATAACACATCTGTACTTTAAGGCACGTGGTCAGACCATACAAATAGAACGCGTTAATGATTGTAGGATGAGATTCGATACGAAACGTTTGCAACTTGGCTAGGGGGGCAGGTATACTGTTACTGATAGACTTATCCCCAGTTTCTGACCTGGGGATAAGTCTATCAGTAACAGTATAGCTGCTGCCTGCGGCACCACTCGCGTGCGTTAAGTACTTTCCCCGATATCTTTATTTATTCTGATGTTTAAACTATATTAGGCAAGAACCTAAGTACTGAAATTAAAAATTAACATTTCATCAAAATCCATTCATAGTTTTTGCGTGAAATAGTTACAAATATCCAACAACCTCACAAATTATCCCGATATAAGGGCTTGTCCCCATCACCATGTCACGACGTCGTCAACGTGGTTAGGTGCGATGTTGCGGCGCGGTGTGTAGTCGTGACGTTCTAATACACGATACGGCAGCGCTATCGCGGAACGACTCGAAGCGTCGTACGTCGTCGGAGACGGTACGTGGCGATGCGCTTCGCTCAGTTGATGTTTATATGACTTAGCGATTACTTGAGCAAAAAAAAATTTCAGAAATGCTATGCAATTGTCAGAAACTACAAGAAACGAAACTTTACGTTGTTTCTTTCTGTCAGAAATGCTTTAAAATGTACCGAAGTTTTACAAAGCAAGACAACGTAAAACTTTGCGGCATCGTGACGTGCGTTTTTACGACACGGTGACGTAAATTCGCACATCACGCCAACGTGCAGTGCAGCGACACCGCAAAATGCCACGTTTACGACGCCGTGACGTGGTAATGGGCACAAGCTCTTATGTCAGTAGTAAAATTTAAATGTTCATATTTATATACGCAATTTTTTCTTATTGTTATTTTCTAACGTTTTCCAGGCTAAACATAATAAAAACAAAACATTTGCCATAGTAAAATTTCACAAAACACGTGTAACAGTATTATTACCTAAATACTCTTAAAATGACTTCCGTATTCAATACATCTTTATATTTTCCTTGAAACGCACATCAAAACATTGCTAATACACAAAACTTCGAGTAAACAACAAGTCACAGGTCCAGTTTTACAGTGTTTACATCAACGATACGTACGTATCACAAAATATTACTCATAGTACAAAACCACAACCAAACTGCGTTTAGATAAATGTATATTTTTTTCTTTGAAAACATGTTGTTTTCAATAAGTACCTAATACCTATACTACGGTTAACATCGAAGTTTCTTACGTCATTACGACTTGAAAAGCAATTAATTGGTAAAAAGGAATATAATTATAATAAAAAGATTTTACAAAAACATAGAACCGACTTCCAAATAAAAACACTTTGTGAAAAATTACTTAAAAGTTATTTAAGAATTTTTTTGTAAAAAGGTTTTCTATTTTTCACTTTTTATTCGTACATACTACATAATGGACAACTTCTAGTAAGCTACCTATAATGCCCACAGTGATGCCAGAATAGATTACCCGAATAACATAATAATATTAAGTAACTTGAACATAACAGGATGAACTTGTACAACTCTGTGTTACCCGTTTAGAGCATACTGGTGTGATGTTATGTTAAAAAATGATGTAAACAATAAACAAACATGTGATTGCAGCAATCCTAAGAGATTTGCCGATATTAAAGAGTTCTGTTGTATATCTCCGAAAGTTTTCATCAGATCTTTACCAAATTTAAATGAATAAAAAAAGGAATATTTCAGAATAAACGACTTTCGGAGAAAAGAAGAATTATGCAAATCCGTTTATGTATGACGGAGTTATGCCCAAACATACATAAAAAAGGGATCCGAAATTGAGTAACTCCTTTTTGGGAAGTCGGTTAAAAACAAGTTGTATACACCAAATGGTTAGGCATAGATGCGCTTAATTTAAAATAATAAAAAAGTAACATAATAATAGTACGCCCACATTTCTACAGTTATGAACGTTTATTTCCCTTGTGTTATATCCTAGAAATTAAACATTTTCGACATTTACCCAGTCTCTGAGGAAAATATCAAGATTTACCGTGGTTTGCTGGTAAAAGCCCGAAATTAGCGATTATCATTTCTGATTTTTACTAGTTAGACTTGGTAAATCTTAGATTTTGCCGGCAAATCCTAGGTTTTAAAAGTGGTATTGAGTTTTCCTCTTCAATATCTCAGTTTTAGTATGAAAAATCTCTACCTTCAATTCTTAGTTGGTTTACATTACGGGCCGTACATGCACGAGGAAAAAAAATAAGGGCATGTGCACTCTAAATACCGCGTGATGTTTACCGAGCATGCACGAAAGGTTCCGATCTGAAATTTTTATAGAATTCCGAACTGCGTAGGAGTTAATACCTACGCAGGTTTTAATTGGATATAGTCATGATTACATGTACCAATATTGTCCTTATTAAGTCACTACCTAACTATTATCCTTCTAGATTATATTAATTCCGAATAAGGGTGACACGGCCAATTACATAAGTATGACATTTATTATTTAATAAAGAGGTTGAGAAAACAAAAAGATTATGCTTACTTATAGCATTGAAATAACTTTTATAATATAAATTTATGACACAGGTCTGTAATTAATTCCCCCCGGTGGGTTCCCATTGTCGAGGCAGGGGGGGGGGGGGGTCAGTAGCCGTGGCTTGGTCACCCACGGTGAAGTGAAGAGGAACCCGAGGGGCTGTGCTCGTCAGGGCTTTTGCCGATAAAGCCGACAACGCCGACGTAGGCCGCGGCCAACTAGTAGGTTGCGGTGCCTCTTGGTAACAGGCGACATCGTAACTGAGGCGGGCCGCGATGTCTTATGGAGCGTCCCAGGTCCCATACGGTGTCGAGGCTGAGGGTTGGAGGCGCGCCGTTCTCCCTACCTTCCGCAGCCTGGACGGGGTCGCCAACGCCTGATGCCGGACGCGGTGGGGCCGCAGTGTCGGTATTGCGTTAGCTGCTCTGCGGTGCCATACACGGGGTCGTCTGGCACCCATGTGCTGGTTTGGTCTCTCTGGTGTTCACGGCGTCCAGTGTGTTCTGGTGCGCCGGTGATGGGGTGTACTCCCCCGAGGTGGGTCCAGTGACGGACAGTCGCGGCGGGTTTGCGGAGTGTGCTAACGTGTGGGTTGGGTTTAGAGACCCACATAACTGCACATCTCTTCGTGGTAGTGCAGTATGCATGAACATTTCACAAAGCAAAAAAAAAGGTCTGTAATTCGTTACACTAATAACTATCCATCTTTCAAACCAGAAGAGAGTAAGTAACGCCACTGCGCCATCTAGTACAAATTAGTTCATCCTCGGTCCATCGTCGAGTTCTCTAAATATTTCCCTCACAAAAAGAGGAGAAAATGCAACAAAATATTTTAGAAGTAAATAAGGTCTCTCCAAACTTGTTTATTAGTTCTGGCGCTAAATTAGTAACACTAAAATCATAATCAGTGATCACCTTTACAGAAAGCCTTGAACCTAATCAAACTTGAAATAACAACATAAAACTGCGTGCAAATCTCAATTTTTCGCACCAGTCGATGACGCATCCATGCGTTATCTACAATAGGTATATAACCGTATGTGGGTTCCATCGTATAATATAGAGGTATGCACACACGTGTTCATTATTTTGTCGAGAGTGTAAATATTATGGATAAAGTGATTCATCATCATCATTATTTCAGCCGAAAGATGTCCACTGCTGGACATAGGCTTAGGCCTAGGCCCAAGCGATTAAAATGGCATTATTTATAATCGCCAGAAAATTTGGCAATTTGCTAAAAACTTTTGAAATAAGTAAATGTTTTGGCCCACATGGCTCCTTTTAGATAACTACGCAACATAGTTGCAGTATAAAGATCTGAGGCTCTACAGAAATTGCTTGACATTCAATCGGCGATTGGGTGTCTACATTTAATGTAACATGGTAATCCCAAACATTTTGACAAAAACTTTCGCCGGTAGTTTGAGTAGCGCGCATATCAGGTAAATAAAAATTTATATAATTCAATATTTTAAAACCATAAAACTAATAAATAACCTACCTATGTACAAAGGAGAGAGGGAAAGGGGCTCATTGCGCATCTAAACCGACTTCTAAAGCAAAACTGTTAAAATAACTGTTTTCCGAAGTCGGTGTCTTTGTACTTGTTCAATTGTTGTTGTTTTCGTTTTTAGACACTAACTTCGAAAAACAAAGTTATTTTTCGTTTTTGTAGGATTTTGCTTTAGAAGGCGGTTTTTTATGTTTTTTATTATACTCTTTTTAGTGTTGGTGTTTGTACCTCATATTAGCGGATCCACCGCCCACTTGACCCGAAGATATATAGATATATATATATCGGGAATAGGAGGGCTATCTTGGATAAACCCTCGGTCTTGTGGGCTTTCTGTAAGTGCATGCTTTGGCTAAGCACAGAATGTAGGTAATTTATGCGATTAGAGTTACAGTCCATTGTCCAATTCTAGTAGCAAGTTGACGCGCCAATTTGTAATCACTTTCACTAGCCTGATACTTTTAGACGCAACTCCACCGGCACCAATAATTCCAATTAACACACTTAATCGCGACATATGTCCCTCTCCAGTTCTCTCTAGTCAAGTCAACCCGCGCATTCGCGTCTCCCTCCAAATTGTGTGTCACCTTCCTCTAGGATTAAAATCCTTCGCTGGCATTGGACATTGGTGAAAATTGAGTGTTGTCAATTGCATAAAATCGAATTGAAATTTGAATCATAGACTAAATGTTGCCAATTAAACAAAACTGAATTAATAAGTTTAAGCGATATTTCTTTGTTCCTGATTATTAATCATATGCCTTCCTCCGATATATATATATATATATATACCAGATGTTTTACTACCAATTCAGTGCCATTTGTACAGTCAGGCAAAATTACATTTTATTTCACCATGAAAATAATTTCGATACCTCAGTTCCAAAGTGTAACAAGTCTGAAATTCAGTGAGTGAGTTAAGTATGAGAAATTTGTCCTTTAACGATTACCCATCATTTCGAAAGAGAAACAAGTGGATAAGTGAATGCAGTTGCATAAGTCTAGAATATTTTCGTTTCATACTGTAACAACTTAAGTTGTTTCCTTTTGGAACTGAGAATGTTTTCAACTTCCTAATATCATAAGACTGTTCATAATAGAATAGAATATACTTTATTGTACACCATAAAAGTTATACACATTTACAAGAAAAACTTATTTATACGGGTAGAAAGGCGGTCTAATATTACATTTCAGATTAATATAAGAATGCTAAAAAAATACTCTGGTAAAAGTATCACTAGTCGTATAATTTTCTAATTATCTTAAATAAGAACCTTTTTTGCATTGTTACACTTTGGAACTGAGGTATCAATTATTTATAGCCTGAGTACATCTCAATTCAACTCCAATAAGCTCGAACACGACTAAGATACATTGTTTTATTACGTAGTTCAAGTGCCTGCCTTCCGGCTCCATCATCAGATTAGTTCGATAGTACAATTTTCATCAGTACCATTAGTTACTTAACTATTCGAGATATACCCATGACGTAGACGTACCCACTTATTAAGGAGTTGCTGTGGCCATCAGTTTCACTTTACCAAATGATAGTTTCTGAGTGCAAGTCTTCATCAGTTACACTTCACCATATGATACTATCTGCGTGCAATTTGAATATCCCAAAATCGCTATATGTCTGCCTATGATATTTGAGGAGTTCCCGCGATTTCTATGGGAACCCATCTTCAGATACTGGTTTGGTGAGAATGGGACCAACCTCGAGAGTTGATACCTCGCAAGTGCACAGTTATTTCGACCGTGTAGTAGGCACTTCTTGACATGACCATTCATCGTCATCATATCAGCCGAAAGACGTCCACTGCTGGACATAGGCCTCCTCCAGGCGTCGCCACATTGACCGGTCCCGTGCGTCTCGCATCCAGCGCCTTCCCGCAACCTTAACCAGGTCATCGGTCCACCTAGTGGGAGGCCTTCCAACGTATCGTCTTCCGGTTTGCGGTCGCCATTCCAGAACTTTTCGGCCCCATCGGCCATCTGTTATGCGAGCAATGTGCCCTGCCCACTGCCACTTAAGTTTGGCAACTCTTCGGGCTATGTCGATAACCCTGGTTCTCTTGCGGATCTCCACATTTCTGATTCGATCACGCAAGGAAACTCCGAGCATAGCCCTCTCCATTGCCTTTTGAGTGACTGTAAGCTTTCTGATAAGGCCCATTGTAAGCGACCACGTCTCAGAGCCATATGTCATCACTCGCAACACACACTGGTCATAGACTTGCGTCTTGAGACACTGTGGTAAGTTGGACGAGAAGATACCGCGTGCAACTTCCTCAACGCTACCCAGCCGAGTCGGATTCGACGGTTGACCTCTTTCTCAAAGTTGGCCCCACCCAATTGGATAATTTGTCCCAGGTAGACATAGTCGCCCACAACTTCGAGTGTAGAGTCTCCGACCTTGATAGGAGTGGGTGTTACATGGGCATTCACCATGACCATGGTTTTGTCCATGTTCATTTTAAGACCCACTCTTTCGGAAGCGCTGGAGAAAGATTGATTTCAAGATCTGATCCTGAAGACGAACAGACATGGTGGCGTTTTTGTACAAACACTTCAACACCTCAATGTACCCGTAGTCAATTTGGCACCGTTGGAGAGACTGCAGTACAGCCCAAGTCTCGATCGAATCGAAGGCTTTCTCGTAGTCGACAAACGCTAAACAGAGAGGCAGGTTATACTCTTCGGTCTTTTGTATAACCTACCGCAGCGTATGTATGTGGTCTACGGTGCTAAAGCCTTTTCGGAATCCGGCGTGTTTGGAAGGCTGGAAATCGTCAAGCCTGCGCGCGAGACGATTCGTGATGACTCTTGAAAACAACTTGTAGACATGGCTAAGAAGGGAGATGGACCTATAGTTCTTCAGCTGGGCATTGTCGCCCTTCTTGAAGAAGAGTACCACCACATCCCTACACCATGCCTGTGGCGTTTTACCCTCGAGCATGACGGAATCAAACAGCTTCTGAAGGGCCTTAAGGACCGGTTTTCCACCCGCCTTCAGGAGTTCAGCCGTGCCTCCGTCATCACCCGGCGCCTTGTTGTTTTTAAGCTGTTTCAGAGCCATCCTAATCTCGTACAGGCTGACGTCCGGTATATCTTCGGTATAGTGTCGGGTCAATCTAGCTCTTGGGTCGTTTGGTAGGTCGCAACAGGCTTGCTGATTGATCTCCCTCAGAAGCTCCAGTTACAGCGACAAAGTAAAACCCTGCCCTAAAACTAAATAATCCCTTTTTGCCCAGTTGAGGGTCGAGTTTGAACAACCCAAATATATTATTCACTCTTTTCTTCTCTGTTTTTTATTTTTTCATTTATGTTATGAATAATGCGCAACTATGCATAATTGCGCAGTACGATTCCTCAAAAAATCTATACTGGGGGACAATTTATGTAAATTTTGATTTAACTTATCCCCAAGGAATTCGAAAAATTTTGCCCCTTTTCACCTCGCTTAAAAGTTGGATTGCCGAAAATTCCTACTTGGTGCTCCCCTAGAACCATACGTCAAAAACAAAACCCGGTCCAGTTAGATTATTAGCTTGGGGTTAGTTTCAAAACAATGTCAACCATCAAATTTATTAACTCAAGAAATAAGATTCTTCAAAAATACTTTAATTCCCCCAATCGTCACTTGGGGATGTAGTTTAATAATAATGATAACCATAATTGTTTATCGAGGTTGGTATTTATGTCAAGTTTCATGTTTATTAACCCAAGAAATCAGATACTTCCATACAAACTTCAACACCCTCTAAAGGGGAGTAGTTTCAAAAAACTAATAATGACAACCTTTGTTGTTTATTTAGGTTGGTATCTATGTCAACTTTGAAAATTATTAACCCAAGAAATAAGATTCTTGAAAAGACTAACACCCCCTAAATCATCTTTTGGGAGTTGTTTCAAAAGACTCATATATATGATAAACTTTATTGTTTATTAAGGTTGGTATTTATGTCAAGTTTCATGTTTATTAACTTTAGGGTAGTTTAAAAAACTATTTGGGAGTTGGTTTCAAAAGACTAATAATGATAAACTTTATTGTTTATTGAGGTTGGTATTTGTGCCAGGTTTCAAGTTTACTGACCCAAGAAATCAGATTTTCCCATACAATCTTCACATCCCCCCCTAAATCATCATTTGGATTCGAAAAACTAATAATAGCAACCTTTATCATTTACTTAGATTACTATTTTTGCCAAAGAAAGAATTTCCAAAAATCCTTTCTTAGTGCTCACTTACGTCATTTGAGGAACCTTTTTGCCAAATTTCATGCATCCAAAAATCCTTTCTTAGTGCTCACTTACGTCATTTGAGGAACCTTTTTGCCAAATTTCATGCTAGGCTTAGTGGTTTTGACTGTACGTTGATCGATCAGTCAGTAAGTCAGCCAGTTTCTTCTTCTTTTATATATTATGGCTGACCCCCGCGGCTCTGCTCTCGCCAACTGGCTATCTACTTACCTACCACCTACATGTCTATCTACCCTACCTACCTACCCCCCTACCTACCTACCCTACCTCCTTACCTGCCTACCTACCCTATCCTACATACCCTATTTACCCTACCCTATCCTACATATCCTATTTACCCTACCTATCTACATACCCACCTACCTATCCTACCCTACATAGCTAACTACCAATTTGTTAAACTATTTTGAATAAGAATTAATACTACAAAACGAATGTAACCAACTTTTGTTTCTAACGGCGATATAATTAAATTTTAGAACACAAAAGCTGCTATTTTGACTTAACTATGATAGTAAGATATATTTTTCAGCGCACACCAAATTAATGAATTTTATAGGTAAAATATTGCTACTTTGGGTTACATTATTGCAATTTTCATAAGTATCTCTATTTTTTTGGACATAAATTATAGCTCAAGTTACTCGGAAATAATGTAGCTTTCCATAGGTGAAAGAATTTTTAAAATCGGTCGAGTAATTTCGGAGCCTATTCGGTACAAACAAACAAAAAAATATTTCCTCTTTATAATATTGGTATAGATAATATTCATGTCAATGTGTAGGTATAAACGTAGGTATCCGTAGTACTACAAGTTCGATAACCCGAGGTCGACCAGTGTTTACTTTCTGCACTTGTTTTGTTGTGTGTTTAAATCGCAATCATGTATATACAACTGGTGTTTTGAGACGGCCGCTAGATGGCATTGGCAGTGCCATGTGGCCTTTCCGTTGATATTTTATTTTGTTGTATGTTTTCGCTGTTTAAGTATTGATAGTATCTTTATAACTCTATAGTAACATTGAATCCAGCATGTTGTTTATCCAAAACTGGTCAGGCATCCTTTGATTTAGTAGTTACAATGTTTCTATAGAATTTTGTATTTGTTTTAGACTTCCGCATACAGACACGAAGGCACAATCCAAATAGATTTTTTTGCAATGGATTTTACTCACCTTTAAACAATATTCTCAAATGCCTATATTAAAAGATTCCATTTATTTAACAATCGGATATTTGTTATTATTTTAATTTGCCTCTCAAACATTTCAATCTATTTTATTACACAAAGCTTTCGTTTAATATTAATACTAAACCAATTTAATACAATAAATGAATAAATTATATTTACCTAGTAATATGCGCACTTAAATACTTTTATTTATGGTAAACCATAGCCATAATTACCTAGTGGCTGTAATTGGTAATTATAATAAAATTCAACTGTAGAATTAATAACCAGTGTGTAAACGATCTCCTGTCTAATGACGGAGTAAAGTATTAAAAAACTGTTTGTAATGGCTATAGCACTGGCTCCCAACCTATGGTGCTCGAACCACTGAGTGGTCCCCAATACATAAAATTTGGTCCGCAAAAGGTTTGAAACTCTAAAATAACGTCCAGAGGACGGCTCGTTCTTTACCAAAAGCATTGCTTTAGAATCAGCATTGCTTTAGAATCAGCATTGCTTTAGAATCAGCATTGCTTTAGAATCAGCATTGCCAGTCAACGTGTCAATACTGCTAGTTTGTACTTCGACGCCTAGTCCCTCCCCGCACACGGATCGTAAGCGTAGTCGTCTCGTAAGTGTAGTCATCTATCTATACATATCGTCATAACGCAACGAGTACGAGACCTGCAGAGTTCTACTAACGAATCGTCGCGTAAACGTGACGTTTTGTAAGCGAAATCACATTAATTGAAATCATGGCGTCACTGGTACCAGATGTTTTCGATGGATTTATTGATGATCTGATTTATTGATGATCTTACATTTTCTTCAGACGAAGAAGAATTTTTACAGTAAGCGTCGTGCTCTTTGGGTCCATCCCATACATCCCAAATAATTCCAAGGAAATATTATTTGTTGCTGCACTTGAACTCTCTGTAGATGATAATACATTTCGCATTTTTTCGAAAGAGGAAGGAGACATAAATACTTGAAACAATTTTAGGACCACACTTATTGAAAAATTGATATCGACTTTCGTAATGACAATAAAAATCTCATACGATTCGCTGCAGCATCGCTTCTTATGCGGACTTGTCGTATTGCTCTCGGCCTACGCGCGTATTACGATACGCTTACGATACGATTTTTGTTTATTAAGTATCATATTATGCTCTTAGAATCTGAAAATAAACACTCGATGCTCATGGGTGAAAATCTATTTCAAGTTTCTAGTTTAAATTTTGTGTTTTCAACATAGTAAAATTTTCTCAAACAACAAAGAAATCAAAGTAGTCCCATGTTAAAAAAGGTTGGACACCACTGGGCTAGAGCACTTAGCTTTAGACTACACTTGATACTAGTTTTTACAATCGCTAAGTGTCAAGAGGCATAGGTTAACAGATACTTGTGTGTTATCACTTTCATTGTTGCTGTTCAGGAATTAATTGGCTTGACGTTTATGTACAGAGATAAGTTTTTGAATTAAATTAAACTAAACTTAAATTAAAACTCTGAACCGGTTTCTAAATTGAATAGTATATCACAAAGTACGTAAGCGGCAGCGCGCAGACAGAGAGACCACTACGAACAAAGCTTCATTTTGCACACACACATTGATATTGCGATTTTATAGGGATTATTGGGCAATGTTGAAACCGAGCTCAGTAGCTGTCACGAGTGCTTTGTGCGGGCGTTTGTCACGTCATCACTTCATTCATAAAGTACTGTAAAGAGGTTGCATTGGCAATTGGGTTACCTTTATTAATTGTTATAGACCAAATATACTTTAAATTCATTACTTTATTCTTTATTGTACAACAAGACATTACATTAAAACAAGTTGATAACAAAATGCATGTACAAAGGCGAGCTTAACTCCAAATGGAATTTTCTTCCAGCAAACCTTTGAGTGATAGAGATCATAATAGAGGGCAGTAATCCAGTGTACAATATATATATCTATATAGTAAGATTAAACTAGTTACATAATAATACATAAAAGACCTACCTATGTTTATAAAGACAAATACATGTATAATATATATTTATATAATTTATTGCGTTGAAAGGCAATGCTTCTTAATTTTCCTCTAGAAGACATCGAGAGAAGGGCTATCGCGTATGGAGTGTGGAAGAGAGTTCAGAGATGCACTGCAGTGACAGAGAAGGAGCCATCGTAGCGGCTAGAAGTGTGACGCGGAGTACGAAGGAGAAGCGAAGTGGCCGTGCGACAAGGTTTATCCCTCGGGACGAGGTACGCAAACCGTTCGCGAATGTATTGAGGAGAATTAGGATTGTGCAGGATAGTATAGAGAAGGGATAGGATATGGGTATCTCGCCGACGCCGAATCGGCAACCACTTCAATCTGGTCCAAAACTCCGACACATGGTCGTACTTTCGGAGGCCAAAAATAAAGCAGATGCACAAATTCTGCAATCGTTCGAGTTTGTTTAGAAGTACCTCCGTTGCATCTAGAAAACAGACATCTGCATAGTCTATGAGCGGCAGAAAAAGAGATTGAGCAAGAGTGACCTTAGTGTGAAACCGTAAGAATTTTTGGAGACGTTTAAGAGACTGAAAAGTGAAGAAGACCCCCCTACTCACATCAGCGATATGAACCTCCCAAGAGAGATTAAGTGTCTATATGGACGCCCAAGTTTTTCGCATTTTTAGAATAATATATGGGCATTGAATTATACAATACTGGCGGGAGAGACAGGGGATCCAACAGATTGAGCATGTATTTATTTGCCACCAATACTGAGCGCTTGAGATTTAGTTGGATTCAGGAAAAGTCCAAAGGATTTAGTCCACTTGTTGATATTTTCAAGGTCATCATTGCATGGTGGCAGCCACAGCTTCAGCGAGTTCATTCACTTTAAAATGGAAAATAATACATTATTTTAATTCCATAGACTAAATTGGAAAGGCTATGAAACTTGTCACCCTTCTAGATCTCCCTTCTTCGTCGAACTTAACGCCTTTTTACCCAACTGCAAGGAAAGCGTTGTTTTTCGCGCTATCTTGTATGTATGTAATTTGTGTAATTTATTATTACCTTTACTACCATTACTTTATTACCATTACCCTCTTTCAAACCACTAGACGGATTTATATAATTAGAGTACGCGCGGAAAAAGAACAGTCGTGGCGTAAAATGGAACTAACATTATGATTTTTTAAACCACTATAATAATATTTCTAACATAGTTTCAAAATATTAAGATGTTACAGTCAAACTATAATGACGAAACAGACTAACATTAAACAAAAATTAAATACAGCGGCGCCCTCAAATCTTATGATGGTTCTCTTTCCGCACAGACTTTAGATAGGTCTTGACTGCCCAAGTGTTCTTAGATAAGAAAGGTATAATAACGGTTTCAGGCCCGGGCACAGTACCATGTCAGCTCTCCTTAAAGGGACTGACGATATAAGGCAGGGAATGGAAGACACTAAAGTTACTGCTTTGGTGTGGTTTCAATACCGTCAGTCACGATGTCCTTTTATCTATCCTTTCCTATCTTATGATCTCTCACGAGGTACGGGAATGTTTTCTTCTTATCTTCGGGGGCGTCAGCAGTCAGTTTGTGCGGGTGACTCTTCTTCGGGGTGGTGCGACCTTGAAGCTGGCGTCCCACAAGGCGGTATTTTATCTCCTCCGTCCCACAAGGCGGTATTTTATCTCCTCCGTCCCACAAGGCGGTATTTTATCTCCTCTTCTTTATCTCCTCTTCTGTTCTTCATTTTCATAAATCTTATAACCACCGAACTTCAGTGTGCGTATCATCTTTACGCTGACGATCTACAGCTCTACTGTCAGGCAGGTGTTGACAGCTTATTGGATGCGATTGAGGGGCTTAACCGGGATTTAATTGCGATTAAGATTTGGTCAGACCGATTCGGAGTGGCGGTTAACCCTGCAAAGTGTCAAGCTATCATAGTTGGGAGCCCGTATAGCCTGAGAAAGCTCGATGGTTTAACTGTTCCGCCCATAACATTTAACAACGTAGCAATCCCGTTTAGCTCCGAGGTTAAGGATCTTGGTCTACTCGTCGACACTTGCCTTGACTGGCGCAAGCAGGTAACGAGTGTCAGCCAAAAAGTCACCAGAACGTTACGTTCGCTTTATCAACTGAAGAATCTTCTCCCAGCTCACATAAAGGCCATGCTTGTACAGTCCCTTATCTTTCCCATAATTGACTATGGTGATGTCTGCTACTATGACCTGAATGCAGATCTACTTAATAAACTTGACCACCTTCTAAATAACTGCATTCGATTTGTCATCAACCTCCGTAAGTATGACCATGTATCCGCACATCGATCACTTTTAAAATGGTTACCGATTCGGCAGCGAAGAATGCTGAGGGCCTTGACTAACCTGTTTTCTTTTATTGATAAACTCACTTCTCCTTCTTATCTGACTTCACATGTCCAATTCATTTGTTCTGCCCACGGTAAAATTCTTCGCTTAACCAATAATCGTCTTCTACTATGTCCCTCTCACCGCTCTGGGTCAATCCATGCCTCCTTCTTTGTCCAGGCGATTTCCCTTTGAAATGCGCTCCCTCAGAACATCAGGATGGCAACCAGTCGGTTGCCTTTCAAATTGAAGGCATGCGAGCACATTCGCAAGAAGTTTGCAGAATCATCACAGAGTTAATTTGTTGGATTCAGTTTCTCCATAACATTATTTATATGTATGTATGTATCTAAGTATATATTTATATTAAATTGTTTTATTTATATTACTTTTTCTATTTGTTTTCTTTCATTAGTTGCACCTGCCATATTTTATCTCTGCACCACCCTAAGGTCGACTGGTAGAAAACGCCTAAGGCATTAAGTCCGCCTTTGTACTTGTGCATTAAGTTTTATAAATAAATAAGAAACGTTAAACATGGCGACTTTTGGGCACCATATTGTGAGGGTACCAATTTTTTTTCTTTTAAAAACCATCGGGTGTATCAAAATGAAGGATTTTTAGTGGTGATTACAAAAATATATATACCACTTATATATTTAATAGTAATTCGAAAAAATTATAAAATTAAAAAATTGTACCGAAATAAAAAATAATAAAAACAAAACACCCAACTGCTAATATGTTTTAAGTCATTCAGCTCACGATTATGCATCTTCCGACTGCAAACCATGATTTTCTTCTTGTTTAAGTACATATCTTTTTAGTTCGCTTCTTAACCATTCGGATTTTTTTTTTGTTTTAACTTGGTACTTTTCACATTTTTATGTTTTTAGTGGAATCATTATTACACTATTGTTACGTCTTGTTACCCTCCAATCTTCGTCGTATGTGGCGTCGCAAGACATCATCATCATCTTCCTGCCCTTGTCCCATGTTACTTGGGGTCGGCGCAACACGTTTTCTTCTTCCATACCGTCCTGTCCCCCGTCACGCTATCACTGACTTTCATATCACTCCTCACACAGTCCATCCATCTTTTCTTTGGCCGTCCCCTCCCTCTCCATCCATCCACATTTATATTCACAACTCTTTTAGCAACATGCGTTTGTCCTGGTATGATCATCTACGGTTTCCTTTCAACTTTTCTTTCACTGGCGCCACTTTCAAACTTCCTCTAATATACTCATTTCTCACTTTATCCATTCTCGTCACTCCGCACATCCATCTCAACATTTTCATCTATGCATTGGCGTCGTAAGACATGTAAGCTTGATATGATGTATGTTTAGACGAATCGATGTATTTATGTTTGTTAATTTATACTACCTACTCGTTTTTTATATGCAGAGATGAAAATACCGACACTGAAAATAAGGACAAGTTTACCGAAAATCGGGTTTGCTAAATCTAGGACAAGTTTACCAAGGAGCCTATTTTTCAAAAATCTATCACTGCGGAAGGCCTAGAATCATCTATGATTCTTACAATATTCTTATAAACACTAACTTCATCAAATCTTTCACTATAGTATCTTATCACATAAAAATTATACGAGTATTTGACCTTAGAAAACGCAGCGTGATTTAATACCTAATCATATTCCACAAGGAAAAGGTGCAATAAATACTCGTACATAGTATGAAATTTAATGGAATCTCTCATCAAAAGCAATTACACACAACACTGCCTCCGTCCAGTCACTATCATATATGTGATTAGACTCATCATCGGAATCCCCCACAGTTTTTCAGAATGAGGAAAAAGCTGAGTCGAAACTTCGCGGAAAAAAATCGCGTGTCCCTGTTACGAGAGATAACACGAAACAGATCATGCTCGTTTTAGTAATTGCATTATATTCAGTAATGACTTCATCCTCGAATGAAGATGAAAGTGAGATGAGGCTACTGGTTTGCTTGAAATCGTTTTCAGCCCAGTAACACTGCTGAGCTTTATCTGAATTAAACATCTGTGGACACTTTGATGATAACATTTTTTTTAGGTTTTTAACGATCACTCCGTGAAAACGGAATGCAACTCAATTTTCTTTTTAAAAATTTCAAAACTGACATGTCAGCCATGTTTTTCCAGCGTAAGAATACGTTACGTGTTACAGAAAAATATTTTAAATTGTACAGTGAGAATTCATTAAAAATAAATTATAATTTGCGGCAACTTTTGATTGCAATGAAAAAAAGAAAATACAGTTAAGACTTTGTATATGCCCTATGTAATCTTAGTTTTTTATTGAAATAAATTATTTGATTTGATTTTAGATCTTTGAGTTAATTCCATTCCATTGCGTAGCAGCATTTATTTCTGTCATAGTAAAAGATAGACCAGTCAGGAGACGACGCTTAGGTAATGGCAAAGTTTTGGGCCAAAATTATCTGCGCTACTGTCATACCAGCGATGCGAAGAAGAAGCTGAAACTGGTCCTTTAAAACCCACTAAAATTGTGGTTCTTCAAAATGGCAATACCGTTGATGCATCATAATATTGCACACTTGATATAGAATGCAATTTTGAAATAACAAATACAGTTGCGCTTGAAGTTCTAACAATAAAGGTTAAAAGTGAAACATGATTCAAATTTAATGAGACACAGAGTGAGTCAAAAGGAAATTTCTCTACTGATGTGGGCCAGATAGAACGTAAAATATGACGACGCATGCAAGTTGTACGCGTCAATTGAAGATGAATTACCTACGTAGGATGCTGATGAGAATGTTCCTGTTCATAAATCTGGAGTAATCCAATTGTTTTTGTTTACTAGAGATTCTAGAAACAACGAAAAAGACAAAAGCTTTATATAGATTTCTGTATTTGTTTAAACATTGTAAACATGCAAGAGCATGCAAGATATTACATCGTTTGAGTCGAATCATAAGTAGTATCGACATACAAATATTTCCATAACATTGCAATTTTTGCTTAGGTAACTGTGTTTGCCATATCATCTTTCATCGTCATCAAGCAATCTGCCTAGTCTTTTCCCAACTATGCTGGGGCAGACCCCAGCATAGTTGGGAAAAGACTTCCAGCCTAACCGGATTCAACTGAGTACCAGTATCTTACATAGAACGAGTGCATTATGGCTCTTGGCAAGATTGGTACATCATATTTTTGACTTTACCGACTAAAACTGTACAAGATGTACAAATGACAGCCAGAAACAACGGCTTAACACGGTCTCGGCAGGTAATGGCTGGTTACCCATCTACGGATGGTCCTTAGTCCAGGCCTTGTTGCTTTACCTGAAAGATCAGACCGGCTATTATTATCTAGCCACGAGCTCCTCTCTTTCATGTTAAGTATTGTGTACTCTTAACCGTAATTTAACATCACCATTGCCGTATCTCCACTAATTTCGTAACCTCAAAACGCAGCTTTTATTACCGACTTCTGCAGGAGTCAAAACAGTTACTCAAATTACCGACAAAAACTAATAAAACAGGAAGGTTGCGATAACCAACAAGTAATAACCGTTTACGGGTAATAAACCAAAATAATAATTAAAACATCAAAAGCGGCGCGTTTCGTAAAATTTTTGAACGTTTTGCGATTCGTCACGATGTAGAGTTTACATTGCACCGGTTGGTTTTGGGTTCCACACCATTTATTACAATGAGACTGAATAATATTTTTAGGAAAACCACATATTAAAAAAAATAAATATTCAAGATGCTTTTTTATTTTTTGACTTAATTCGAACAATCGATTTTGACTATTCTCGAAATTAATCAAAACAAGGCAGGAGGCAGACAGGGAGGGTTTTTGGAGGACTGTCTTTCTGTGGAACTTTGACGTTCAAAAAGAGCTGACTCGCAGCCCTAATTTCAATAAATGTCTTTTGATTGTGCTGGGGTAATATCAGAAGAGCAGCTAGGATTAGGTTTAGTAGCAATGCGGTTGCGCCATATTCTCCAGGGACACAGCACAAATTTGAGTCCAATAAATTTATGTGGCCATATGCTCCTTCAGGAACAAGTTGCCAAAAAGCTGTTGACTTCCCTCAGTCTCTCTCGTGCATATTTGAAACATACCGCTCTATGTATGTTCCCTTTGCAAGAAAGATGGTGGCATTCATTTCAATACTGGAGGACTTACCATAGTATTGCAGCAAAAATTTACTCAGACTTGGGGAGGCCTTTGCTAAGTAAACTGAGATAGAAATGGGTAGAAAAAATGATTGTTTTAAAGCACAAAATTGTGCTACCTATGCAAAATAAACGCTAGAATATCCAAAGCTCGGAACGGAACACCACAATTTGAATCAAAACTTAATTTGCAAGATTACGACTCGTATTTGGCAATATTGAAAAAAAAACGAGCATCTAATGACATTTGAAAAGCAAACGGGACCATTAAGAACTTATTACCTACCTTAAATTTTGAGCCTATAGGTACCAAAGAATAGCTCGCAAAATGGTTGTTTGCATAATTTATGTTACTCCATAATTAGCATTTTGTTAGGTGTGTTGAATGGAAAACTGCGTCTCCTTTGTCCGAGTCTTCAATGGGGTAGCATTATGGATAACGGTACTCTGTACCCTCTGAAGTTTAAGTACCCAACGTATTAATTGGTACATTATATATAGGTACCTATGGCAGGTGTATTGGAACCACAGACATAAATCTAACAAGATAACGCAATTCCCTGCATCTGTATGAAAACCAAGCGTGCCACTTTTTCACATAAAATTTAACATTTCCAATGCCTCTGCCAACTTTTTCTATAAAGTCTTTACAAGTTTAATATGGTATACTCAGGCATGTTTCTGCGTATATCTGTGCTTGGAACCAATATCATTAATTTTTAAAATTTTAAAACTAATAAAAATATAATGGCTTAGTATCTGATAGCCTCAACGAACTCCTGAGGAGGCACTCGTTTGGCAGTTGGATAAAGGGTTTGATCCAGAAAGCGGTACTCCTGGACATAGCGCGTATCTTCAGGACATTCGTAAGAGCCCTCACCACCGGTAGCTTGGACCCTGTTTCCGAAGCCGTTGGGCTACTTCTTTTTTTTAAATGTTTTTATTATATTAAATTAATATTTAAAAATATAATTATATTTAAAATGTAAATAACATGTTTAAATAATGAATAAGTATATTAAAACGATCATAATGTTTTTGGGACGAAGATCCTTAACGCGGCTTGCGGTAGGAGTTAACGTGCGGAACCTTTTGAGAAGCTGTAAAATAAGGCTTATGGTCGCCATTAGTTGGTTTTGTGAACCACTGGGAAACTGCCTGAGTACCCGGTGTATATTTACATGTACACAGGGAATTCAGGCTGTTCACCACTGCCTGATCAACTGGTATATACGATGTAATACTATTATATGTACTAGGTATACTCAGGCATCTATAGTACATTATGGTACAAGTGTGTAATGTTGGTCATTACCGCTGAGGCGCCATTGAGACCCGAGCCGTTAGGTGAGGGTCTTAAGAGAGCCAAGGACGGTAATCATCAATACACACGTGTATCATACGACGTTTTTCAACACACTTGTGAAGAAAATAATACTAAAATAACTGTAACTTCAACAGTGAAAACAAGTTGTGAAAAAAATTTCACAATGGTGGTAAAAATGAATCAGTTTTCCTATGCACGCGCATCTAACAATGGCATGAGGTTTCTTTTTTTTTGGCTTTTCACGGATAGCGTTGTAACCACGTAACAAATGGGGAATACCAAGTTTTCTTTAAAACTGAGAAAACAAAAGCTATAATATTTGAGTGAAAGTTTTTATTTATTAAACACGTACAAGTTGAAATTAGCACGATCTTTTTTGTATCGAAACTTTTTTAAGAACAAAGCAACTAAACCAATAAAAAAATATCTATAACTCACTCGTGAATAATAGCAATGAAAAAGTAACAGTTTGATTACAGGTGTCATTATGTGCCTAATTGCGGTGAAATTAGAGCCACTTTATGAGCAAGTGTGTTGAAAAGTATTTTTCATACAAATAAGCTTAGTCGGACGAAAATTCTAACTGCGTTACAATATGTATGCTACCTTTAACTCAATTGGATACGTCAGGTTACGTTTAAGTAGCGTGACGTGCTGCCCCTTTCGGACCGGTTCACTGCCAAAATACTTCCAGGTTAATTTTAAATTAATTTTGGAAAATCTTTAGCGTCTTTTATTTATTTATTTGCTTATTTATTTATGTACACACAAAAAACACTTTACAGAGAAAAAACATAATACAGATTGAAGAGCACAAAGGTACTGCTTATTTCATTAGAAATTTCTTCCAGCAGACCTGCGACAGGAAAGTTGGATGATAAACGAAGACACAGTGTGTAGAAAGAATAAGGAAATTTCAAATAGACAAAAATAATTAATTATCTAAATTACACATATACCCTTAACTTAATAAATATAGAAAATAAAAATACATATATATATATACTTAATATATAAAATTACAAGATGGTGGAGAGGTAATGTTCTTTGACTTTTAATTGGTTACTCAAATATAAAATGGATTGATTTTCGAGATTGGATTGGAATCTGTGTACTGTGTTGCTTTTTTTTTGCTTTAGTAATAGTATAATCCTTACTGAATAATTCAGTACTACAGAAACTACAAAATGCCACACCTTAAAAAAGGTAGTAAAGAGCCTTATTCCTTTTTTATGACGTCATTTTTCTGATGTAAAAGTACAGTTAGCCCAATCTGTTTTGAGCTACACAAAAGCTAAAGCCCCACAATTATTTTTAATTCCTTCGCGACTTCGCAATTTCGGCTCTCATATAATTTATCGTCCATAAAACCGAATTCGGCACAAAGTGACAATCCCTTTGTCGTGTTGCGTTTCCGAGAAACAGTTTGATGACAGACAGACAGACACTTATTATGTGTATGGGTTGAGTTTACATCTGACACTGTCAAAAGTATTATTAAATATAGTATTTTTGGCAGAATGTCGTTTTGATATATTTTTATTGTCGCATGTTGCGTTAGCTTTTTTATGGGTGGCAATGATTTTATTTTGTGATCTTTCAGGTGCAAATGACTGATTAGGCTGACGTTAATGCATGTAGGGTGACGAGTAACTATAGCTAAGTGGTCTTTCAAGGCGTTTTTTTTTTGTATTCAATTCAAAGAGACATGACTAAAAATATCCTGACGACGTTGACTTGGATCAACCTGTTAATAATTAGAAGCCTCTAAGGCCCACTCGCCCAGTAGCTACTAAGTCCCTGCCTCTCGTTGAGGTCGTGGGGTTCAAATGCACGCTGGTACTAATGTCAAGTTTATATTGGACATTACTGACATTGGTGAAGGAAAACATCGTGAGGCAATCGGAACTCATATAGTTATATAAATCTGAAATCGCCAACCCACATTGAATAAGCGTCAGTAACAGCCTGGTATTATAATATATTGTCCCACTATAGAGTGCCTCGATCACATTCTGCTATAAAACAAACCGATCTATAATAAAGAGTTCATTCAAAGTTCACCTCTATCCCGCATACCAATAAACAAATCGTGCCAACATAAAGTACGCTTAATTGCAAAAATACGAAACAATACCATCACTTATTGCGCCAGTAAAAAAACTCGGTAAACGCCACGTGCGCTGAATGCTGTCGTAAATTGTGTGCGTCCGTTTATTTGCGTCCATCTCCAAAACGAAGCATCTGCGTTTGTTGCGCTTTTTGCATTTATTTTGCACACGTAGTAGGTATGTAAAAGCTATGCGGCGAAATGTTTTCGAAAAGTAGTGGAATTTCAATGTAGTATTTTTACCGACGAAAAAATGTAGGAGGGATAAATAAACACACAGGTGCGCACGTCAAACTTATACTACCCCTCTTTTTCAGTCGGGGGTTAAAAAGTGCTTACAATTATTTTTATAGAAAATACTAAAACTTCGTTTGTCACTGCCGCTGGCAGCAATGTCTATATTAATATATATGTAAATATATATATTTAAATTAACTTTTGAGGAACGAAACCCTAAAAATGGAACCCTATATGTCAAGAAGACAAGAAAAGAAGAAGACTGTTTTTCTCAGGGGCGTCCCTGTGAAGATATCAACATGAAATTAATATAATAAACTCAGGTGGGTGTACCCGCATTGTCGAGGCGTGGGGGCTCAGTAACCGTGGCTTGTTTATCCACGGTGAAGCGAAGTGGATCCCGAGAGGCCGCTTGTCAGGGCTTTTGCCGATAAAGCCGACGACGTAGCTGCCAACTAGTAGGTTGCGGTGCTGCTTGGTAACAGGCAACATCGCAACTGAGGCGGGCCGCGATGTCTTATGGAGAGTCCCAGGTCCCATACGATATCGCGGCTGAGGGTTGGAGGCCGCGACGGTAGAGGAGTGCCGGTATAGCGGTGTGCCGCTCTCCCTACCTTCCGCGGCCTGGACGGGGTCGCCACCGTATGATGGCGGATGCGGTGGGGCTGCAGGGGAGGAGGAATGTCGGTACAGCGTTGGCCGCTCTCCCTATCCCCTGCGTCTGATAAATGATAGGTGGCGGGGCCACTGACCTTGACCCGTCACAAGGGGACCGAGGGTGCCATACACGGGGTCGTCGGGCACCCATGTGCTGGTTTGGTACCTGGGGTGGTCACGGTGCACAGTGTGTTCTGGTGTGCCGGTGATGGGGGGTACCCCCGGGGAGGGTCCGGTGACGGACAGCCGCGGCGGGTTCGCGGTAAGTGCTAACGCGTGACACAGGAGGACACCGTGGAGTTTTAGTGGGTTTGAGTCCCACATGAGCATTTCTCCACGAATAAAAAATAAATAAATGGTGTGCAATCCCTTGGAGCTGTAAAAATCAAACTTGGAAGTGAGATTTTGAGTCATCGTGGTGAAAGGATTAGTTAGCTAGACCCTACGTTACCGTGTGCTAGCTGTCCTGCGGCCGTATTGCGTAAGTGCGCAAAGAGTTTAAACTCTATCCAACCGACCAAATCGGCCAATCACACAAAACGGAAAGCCACATCGCGTCATTCAACTCGCGTGCGCCGTGCGTTTAGAGTCGCAATACGATATGTTTAAAGCCGCTCGGGGCGGCTCCTCCTTTTTTTTCAAACTTGTAAGTCAACGCAATCAGAAGGTCCGTTTATGTCACATATTTTGACACTCACAAGGGTTGTTTTAAATGTCAGGTGACATAGGATAGTTTTATACCGGAAATCCTCCTTACGTACCAATAGTTTCGCCACAAATTCGCGGCTATTCGAACTAATGCTACGCTGACGAAGTCGCGGGCTTAATATAGTTAAATATGTGTGTCACTATTTACATATTTTTTTCAAATAAAGAATTTATCTGATTAGAAATTAAAAAGAACCTAAACACATGATAAGTTTCCAAACTGTCATTTTTCTATGATCCGTTTTTAAACTGGAATATTTTTAAAATGTTAAAACAAGAAAATGTGTTAAACTTATATCTTCAAGTTTGTTCTGAACGTTTTTAGTCGTAAGATCAACCGATTACATTGAAAAAAATAACAGATGTTAGCACCTTTCATCCAAGATGGCGGCCCGAGCGATCGCTCCTCGAGGACATTATTTCTCATGAAGCCACAAAAATTCCTAGGTAAATAAGGGTTGGTAAACGACCAGGACGTAAGTTTTTATTCGATTTATGTTATACGATTATTTTTGTTCTTGTAAATATCTATCACCCACATCACTACTAATAATTATCTCCGTGCACCTACTATATCAGGTTTTCATTTCAAATACGTTACCACATCATGTTGCGATTGTGATACAGATTATAATTGCAACCTCGTAGTGGGAGTTCATTTTGAAAATTCTCATTTCTATTACAAAACTACATTGGTCTATGGTCACCCATAAAAGAACTAACCGCGGCAAACGTTGCTTAACCTTGAAGATACATGCTATAATACTAAGATGCAATCCACAAGAAGGAGAAGAACTTTACTCCCCTGGGGTTTAAATCTATAATGCTCTTTGTGGCAATTAGACTAGATGACATAACTCCTAAGAAAAAAGAACTTTACTCCCCTGGATGTGCTATTTTTACAGATTCATATCCGATTTCGTCATGGAGAATTTCAAAGTGGTAAGATGGCTGCGTGAATCAAATAACGGCGCCGAAGAAGTTGTTGAGAGTGAAGATGTTGAAGTTCAGTCAGGTCCAGACTTATAGGCCCTAATTCGCAAGTTACAACCTCATGAAGTTGAATCTGAATTATTGTTTTTTTTTTGCAAGAGGAGGTCACTGAGTTTTATACTTTCACTAAGTCGATATACAATAGCTGTAAAAGCTTAGAATTTACACAACAAGCAGAAAATTGGTCGGCGGTTGCGGATTTTTTGAAGGTTGGTAATGTCCAGCTTCGGAGTATAGCTAAAGACACCAAATATTTTGTTGGGGAAGATGTAGAGCTCTAAAAAATTGCAATCGATGCCATAATTGGTAAAGTTACGATTGCTTTAAATCTTTATTAAGCTTTGGTCCGATGGCTTTAATCTGCAAACTATAATAATAGATATGTCAAAGCAGGCAAAAGCTGACAAATCTCAAAACACTGAGATGTACAACTTTCAGTGCCGAAGGAGTGGACTATACTGTGCCCTAAGCTCTATGAACTAGATAGAGGAGACGTGCAAATGATGGCTACACTGTTCCTCGTAAGGGATAATAATCTACATAAGATCATGAAGACCATAGGGAAGGATGCTAAGATGGCAATGAGTGCCAAAATGGCTGCCTATTCCATCAAGAGTGACGACGGCGGCAGCTGCCAGAAAACGTAAAAAGTGACCCTGTCCGCTAAAGACTCTTGAGCCGAGTAGCAGCTAGCTTTCTCACGTAAGTCTAGCAATTGCTAAGAAGGTTGGCATTCCTGGGAAAGCCTCGTGTGGCCATTAAACAGCAAATCAACTTATTTACAAGGTTTTTTATTTAGATGAAGATCTACCTAGCACACCAATACCTACTACCCTGCAGCATGAGTTGCTGCAAATCTCAACCCCATGAAGAGCAGATACTAAGGCAGTTTTGCTACATGTTTAACTTAGAACAAACCATAACTCTCCAAAAACCAAATATAAAGGAAGACAATGTTTAATGAAGCGTTGTCACCCAAGTGGACAACTCAATGAAATTGGTTGATGCTGCCATGAATGGACCGATTGAGTAAATATGACGGAACTTCAGGTTCATATAACGCTCAAGCAGCCGAAAGGCGAGTCATTACCTACTATCAACCCTGAAAGCACAAAAAAATATAGCTTTCTTCTATATTTTGTCGAGTTATTAGTCGATGAAAGAAACTATCCAGAAGGTCGAAAAACACGAATTCGATAACAACATATTAGAATAATACCACCAGGCCCTATAGGAGAAGCAGCTAAGGATGCAAAGGATCCGGTATCGTGTTGTGTATTAAATATCTTTTAATTCGCCGAGCGTCTATTCTGGCAGCACAACATAAAAGAATCTTATGAAGTTCAACATGATTTGACTCCAAAAATGAGCGGATTTTGTCGATGCTCTGTTCGATGGCCCAAAATCGGTCAACAAAAAGTGGTATTCCTTTTATTTTTTTTATTTGTGATGGGTTTGCTCTTGACTCTAGTCTAGGTCAAAGGTGACAGAGACAGAGTCGACGATGGAGTGAGCTTACCCAGAAGAAACCTGTTCACTCTAACTTTGAAGAGATTCGGGTTGAATGCGTTCGGAAACACTGACGCAGGTAGCGAGTTCCATTCATTCGCTGTGCGCATTATGAAGGATGTTTGGAAGCGTTTGGTGCGAATTGGTAGAATGGCAACAAGGTAAGGATGATAACTTGCAGTACGTCTAGATGTCCGATGGTAGAAGGGGGCTGGTGGGATGAGGTCGTGGAGTTCTTCAGCACACTCACCGAAGTACAGTCTGTAGAAGACCGACAAGCAGGCAACCTTGCGGCGATGAGCCAAGCTGTGAAGCCTGGCACCCGCCAGCTCAACGTCGCCAATGAGCCTCCTGGCTCTGCGTTCCACCGAGTCAAGCGCGGCAAGCTGATATTTAGCTGAGCCATCCCAAAGGTGACTGCAATACTCCATGCAGGATCGGACTTGCGCTTTGTATAGGGTTAAAAGCTGTCCAGGCGTAAAGTATCGCTTCACTTTATTTAGGATGCCTAGTTTTTTGGCCGCAATTTGGGCTTTGTACTCAATGGAGGCGCCAAAGTTGAGACTGGATGTCAACTCCGTGCCTAGGAGCTCGAGCCGATCAGTCACAGGAACAGACGCACCCCGAAAAGTAGGAGTTTGATCGAAAAGACTCCTTTTAGCGGTAAAAAGACACGCCTGTGTTTTGGTGGCGTTAAAAGAGACCAGATTGTCATCACCCCACTGGGAGACAAGGCTTAAGGTCAAATCTGTCCGCTCCACCATAGCCTCTCTCAAGGAACGAACTTCATCCGCACTGGTTTTTGCGCTGGACAAGTATCTCTCTGAAACAGTACTGTCATCTGCGTACCCAACAATACCAGGCTGAAGAAGGTCATTGATGTGCAGCAGGAAAAAAGTTGCAGAGAGAACAGACCCCTGAGGAACGGCATCAATAGCCATAAGGTCAGAGGAGCAGCCGTCAACGACTTCTCGGATCGACCGTTCACTGAGGAAGTCTGATATCCAGCTACAAAAACCAGCAGGGATGCCATAAGCAGGAAGCTTACTAAGTAGACTCGCGTTTCAGACCCTGTCAAAGGCCTTCGAGATATCAAGCGATACAGCAAGTGCTTCGCCGTGTCTCTCGATGGCTTCGCCCCAGCAGTGCGTGACATACACAAGAAGATCGCCAGTTGACCGTCCCCGGTGAAAGCCATATTGACGGTCACTGAGGAGATTATTGTCTTCAAGGTAGGTCAGCAACTTGCTGTTCAGTACCCTTTCCATAACTTTGCACAGAATGGAGGTAATGGCGATCGGACGGTAATGGGCAGGGTCTGCACGGTTGCCTTTTTTGGGCACTGGTTGCACATTTGCAAGCTTCCAGGATTTCGGCCCCGTTCTTTTTACAAGAGAGAGGCGGAACAAGCGTGTCAATACAGGAGACAGTTCAGGCGCACACTGCCTCAGCATTCCACTTCATTTTTTCATTCCACTTGCAATAAATGAAATAGTTTCTATTGCCAGGCTCTAGTATGTCCTGAATACTACGGAAATAAACATAATAGTTGTAAAAATTGTATTAAGTAAAAGTAATTTACGTTGACCTTAGAAGTATCTTTTTTTTCAATTAGATACAATAAAAAAAAACAAAAAAGATTCTCCAAATGTTTTAATTATTTCCCATGAACCCACAAAAATTACTATGTAAATAATGAGGGTTGATAAACAACCAGAACTTAATTTTTAATTCGATTTATCTTAAACGATTTTTAATGTTCTTGTAAATATCTAGCGCCCATATCACTAGTTACTACTTGTAATAATCTCTGAGCACATACAGTATCTACAGTATCGTAAACCAGATACTGTAGTATCTGGTTTTCATTTCATCTACCTTACCACATCATGTTGTGATTGTGATCACATTATAATTGTAGCCCCTTAGTGGAAGTTCATTTTCTAAATTCACATTTCTACGACATAATTATCAACTTCATTGATCCGTGGTCACCCATCCACGGACCGACCCCGGCAAGCATTGCTTAACCGTTAAGATTGGCTTGTGTTGCGTGACCCAACCCTTTGGCGAACAAGGGCGTGATGTTATGTTATGTCAATTAGATAGTTGTCCCGGGTCTGGCTGTTTGTGTATGCGTGTTTAATATTTTCAAACGTGCGTCGTGACGTGGTGGCCCAGTGGCTAAGACCTCGCCTCTCGTGCTTGAGGTCGTGGGTTCAAATCCAGGCAAGTACCAATGTGAATTTTTCAATTTCAAATGTATTTTCATTTTATCTAGGCATCACAGGCTACGTTGAAGGAAAACATCGTTAAGTAACCTAGACTTATTGAATTTAAGTCTGAAATAGACAAGTCACAGGCCTGTGGGGTTGTCAGAGGCCTGTGAGGTTCCCAGAGGTGGCTTAGTTAACCCACACAACAAAAAAGAAGATAATGTTTTTAAACGCATCCACGACACAGGAGTAATTCCTAGAATGGGAAAAGTATTAAAATAAATGTAGTAAGTTTAATGATCTCGTTGATCTAATGGCTACAAGCGCTACTGCTGAGCATGAAGTCCTGGGTTTTTCTATCGGGAACTGCAATAACAGCCCGGAGTCTCGATTTGTGCCCGGTTATAGGCTCGCCCCCTATTACATGGGATTTAAGGCGTATATATTCCCTTATGTTAACGCGGTACTGGCCGTGCACCCGGCTCGGTGCCCGAATATCAATATAGGAGTATCTATGTATGTCATACGTATTAGTAGTGCGTGAGTTGGAAAAGGGGAAGATAAATGCTCTGGAGATGTGGTGCTGGAGTAAGATGCTCGGAATAGAATATCGTGGATAGATTTTAGCACTAACTCGTCCGTCCATACTCTAGAAACTCGGCATAACGCAGCGTTTCTCGAACGTAGTACAGTCGCGCATTCTGTCATACTCGTCGGAGACGTCTCTAGGCGGGATGGCGACTCCATAGAGCGCTACGTACAGTGAAAATTAGAGGGAAATAGATCGCGTGGCAGGTCACCTATGCGCTGGACTGACCCAGTGATAGCCGCAGTAGAAGGCTGCTTATCTGACTGCGCCAAACAGTTCGCCTACGAGAGATGGCGGAAGATTGTGCGGAAAGCTGTTACGTGTCCGCATAGACTACCACTGACGAGAACGCCTCGACGTGACTACGACCGCTCTGCCAAAAGCGAAACGATAGATAAAAAGATTAGACATACGAAAAAAACATGTTTTACAAATACTAACCTAGCTGTTACTAAGGAGTATGCTTTAGAAAGTAATCGTTTTATGACACTAAAGTGGAGTAAGGGCCTTTAACGTAACTGGTAAGCTGTGGGTGTACAACCGTTCGTGAAATACAGGCGTGATGTTATATTGTAATTACCAATAGCTTAGTTGCCTTTTCTGAACAAATAACACACAAACATACATAAAACAATTTCTATTTGACCCAAACACACAAACGGACGAAATTTAAGAGAACACATTTAAATCCGCTATAAATAATCGCGAATAGCCAGAACAAACGGCGCGTAACCGGTAACGTAAACACGTGAAATGTAAGCGGATTTGTACGGCCGTCAAACGTAAACGTAAACTTGGGCGCAAATTGCAGTTTCTGAGTAAGTGATGTGCGTTTTATGTTAAGTGTCATATTGTTTTAGGAAATGCCTTTGTTTTGATATATATTTGGAATTGTGAAGAATGTTTTGATTTCATTTTAGTTTATTTGTACTTCGCATGTAGCGTTAAAAAAAAGAAAAAACTTAAGTCAACGATAACGTATAATTTTGTATTAAAACAAAATACACCGAAAATACAAAATGAATTGAAAAAGGTAAAGTAAAACACATTATTAAAAAAGCAGAAAAAACCGCGATTGTCAATATCGTATTAATTATTTTAAATGTTTAGTATATTTAGTAAAATAAACTTATGATTGAAATTTTAGCAAGGTTTAAAGATAGACATGTGCTTATCCTCAACGCAGTTGCAACCGGTTCTATAACGTAATATAGATAAGGTAATAAAAGTGTTTAACTACGAAAACTTAAAAGGTAAGGATATAGATAAGGTAATAAAAGTTTTTAACTACGAAAACTTAAAAGGTAAGGCTATGTAATTCTAACACCAAAAATTCGTCGGGAATCCACGTTGGATGAACAGAACCGCCATCGGTAGCTCCAAAAAACTAAGGTCGTTTAGTAACATTATGTACGGAACCCGTTGAAAGATGTTCAGTATCTTGAGGGCTGCAGGTACATCAGGGGTCATTCGTTCTGCCCCGGGAGTAACGCCGATATCAGCTCAACTGATATCTACAGACAAGGAAACGGACCATCAAAATTATGGAACAAAAGGGTCTGGAATACCAGAAGAAAATGACGTTCCAAAGAACAATTGGGAAGAAGATTACATTTACGTAAATACATTACATTACGTACCATTTTTGTTTCATGATGCATACATTCTTGTCAGCGAAAAGGTTTTTTATAATAAGCTTGTCACCAGTCTTTGCAGAACTGCCCAGTCCTCCAGTCTGTGGCATGGTAGCGCGCCCGTCATCTCGTGCATCACGTACCCTCTGCCTAACGACAAGGAATGTGTTCATGCCGTCCCCGCACAAGAATTGAAATAGCCAAGGTCATATTGTTGCTTGCCATTTTTAAACACACGCTTTTAAAAAGTTACTATAAAAATATCAATAATTTGGTAGAAGATTTCAGTACCAAACTATCCCGAGAAAAATTGTCTTCTATTTTCTTGACAAACAAAATATGAAAATTGAAATGACCGGCCTGTTTTGATAAATTAAAAAATGTGGCTAAATCAAAGAGTCTTGGTAGCGATTACGTTACAGCAGGTAATATTTCAAAAAAATTCACTGCTGAACATCCGAGTGTCACCACATCGACTGGTCCTGTGCGTCTTGAATCCACCGGATACCCGCAATCAGCTCATCGGTTCACCTAGTGGAAGGCGCCTTGGCGAATGAGTCTCCTAGGGGTTCGATATCCAAAACAAGAAGCCTATAGGCTCATATCTCCTAGTCTCGATGTAAAACTCATGAAAAGAGTTTACAACGAGATTGGGGAGGATACCATTTCTCGGCCTCTCCACAAGATAAGATAGTGGGAGGCCTTTTCTGCGTCTTCCCGCGGACTTAAAATTTACTACTTCCCCTCGGAAGGGTATGACCCTACTTATGACCTGGCATCATCAGTTCCGTGTAACCCTCTAACATGTCATCCCATGGAAGAGTATTTTAAGCTTTCTGAGCTCTTTAAGCACTTCGACGATCCTTCCTCCGAGGAAATTATCAATCAGATTACCCTGATCAGTGCAGATAATATAAGTGACAAGACCCTCCTTCTTACACAGTACCAACTTTTCATTAGAGTGGCCCATGCGGACTGGGTTGTTCTTAAACCCACACTTATTGAAGCTTGCTTAAGCGGTCATGAAACGCTTCTATTAAGCCTGAAGAGCATGTGCCAGGTTATTCAACTCCAGCACTCCAAAGCATTCACCGGCAATATCTCAATATTAGGTCAACTTGTTGACCAATTGAAGGTTCAAACAAACCAATCAGCAAAGCAACTGAACATGGATAGAACTTTCCAAGAAGATTTGACGAGACAACTCAACTCCTTTACAGTTAGTGTTGCAGGTCTCTCAGAGAAAATCGACAACAAGACCCTGGAACTGTCCCGTCCCTCAACCAAAGTCATGACCCCTGTACACCCTCCCACCACAGACTCCTCGAGCTCACCTCAAACCAATCTGCCAGGGAAGATTGAGTTAATTCCCCAGACTACATTCAAATCCAGTCTACTAACTGCCACCATAAATGAACATGGTGACCTGACCCTCCGTCCGAATGCCATTCGATCAACTCCCCTGTGTGATGTAGCCCGCATGAACATGGACATCAAGGTAATTCTCACACTTCTAAATCAGGATCACAACTTGATCCTAGGAAGACTCAACACCAGGGTTGACTACATCAAGAAATTCAACAGCACTCCGGGAGCAAAAGAACGAAGCGCAATGCTAAAGGAAGCGTTCACCGGGGTTCCCTTCAAGCTTGACCAGTGGACCCGTGTCCCACATCCCATCTAGCATCCCCATCTAGCCCGTTGAAAGATGTTCAGTATCTTGAGGGCTGCAGGTACATCAGGGGTCATTCGTTCTGCCCCGGGAGTAACGCCGATATCAGCTCAACTGATATCTACAGACAAGGAAACGGACCATCAAAATTATGGAACAAAAGGGTCTGGAATACCAGAAGAAAATGACGTTCCAAAGAACAATTAGGAAGAAGATTACATTTACGTAAATACATTACATTACGTACCATTTTTGTTCCATGATGCATACATTCTTGTCAGCGAAAAGGTTTTTTATGATAAGCTTGTCACCAGTCTTTGCAGAACTGCCCAGTCCTCCAGTCTGTGGCATGGTAGCGCGCCCGTCATCTCGTACATCAGGTACCCTCTGCCTAGCGACAAGGAATGTGTTCATGCCGTCCCCGCACAAGAATTGAAATAGCCAAGGTCATATTGTTGCTTGCCATTTTTAAACACACGCTTTTAAAAAGTTACTATAAAAATATCAATAATTTGGTAGAAGATTTCAGTACCAAACTATCCCGAGAAAAATTGTCTTCTATTTTCTTGACAAACAAAATATGAAAATTGAAATGACCGGCCTGTTTTGATAAATTAAAAAATGTGGCTAAATCAAAGAGTCTTGGTAGCGATTACGTTACAGCAGGTAATATTTCAAAAGAATTCACTGCTGAACATCCGAAAGTCACCACATCGACTGGTCCTGTGCGTCTTGAATCCACCGGATACCCGCAATCAGCTCATCGGTTCACCTAGTGGAAGGCGCCTTGGCGAATGAGTCTCCTAGGGGTTCGATATCCAAAACAAGAAGCCTATAGGCTCATATCTCCTAGTCTCGATGTAAAACTCATGAAAAGAGTTTACAACGAGATTGGGGAGGATACCATTTCTCGGCCTCTCCACAAGATAAGATAGTGGGAGGCCTTTTCTGCGTCTTCCCGCGGACTTAAAATTTACTACTTCCCCTCGGAAGGGTATGACCCTACTTATGACCTGGCATCATCAGTTCCGTGTAACCCTCTAACATGTCATCCCATGGAAGAGTATTTTAAGCTTTCTGAGCTCTTTAAGCACTTCGACGATCCTTCCTCCGAGGAAATTATCAATCAGATTACCCTGATCAGTGCAGATAATATAAGTGACAAGACCCTCCTTCTTACACAGTACCAACTTTTCATTAGAGTGGCCCATGCGGACTGGGTTGTTCTTAAACCCACACTTATTGAAGCTTGCTTAAGCGGTCATCAAACGCTTCTATTAAGCCTGAAGAGCATGTGCCAGGTTATTCAACTCCAGCACTCCAAAGCATTCACCGGCAATATCTCAATATTAGGTCAACTTGTTGACCAATTGAAGGTTCAAACAAACCAATCAGCAAAGCAACTGAACATGGATAGAACTTTCCAAGAAGATTTGACGAGACAACTCAACTCCTTTACAGTTAGTGTTGCAGGTCTCTCAGAGAAAATCGACAACAAGACCCTGGAACTGTCCCGTCCCTCAACCAAAGTCATGACCCCTGTACACCCTCCCACCACAGACTCCTCGAGCTCACCTCAAACCAATCTGCCAGGGAAGATTGAGTTAATTCCCCAGACTACATTCAAATCCAGTCTACTAACTGCCACCATAAATGAACATGGTGACCTGACCCTCCGTCCGAATGCCATTCGATCAACTCCCCTGTGTGATGTAGCCCGCATGAACATGGACATCAAGGTAATTCTCACACTTCTAAATCAGGATCACAACTTGATCCTAGGAAGACTCAACACCAGGGTTGACTACATCAAGAAATTCAACAGCACTCCGGGAGCAAAAGAACGAAGCGCAATGCTAAAGGAAGCGTTCACCGGGGTTCCCTTCAAGCTTGACCAGTGGACCCGTGTCCCACATCCCATCTAGCATCCCCATCTAGCCCGTTGAAAGATGTTCAGTATCTTGAGGGCTGCAGGTACATCAGGGGTCATTCGTTCTGCCCCGGGAGTAACGCCGATATCAGCTCAACTGATATCTACAGACAAGGAAACGGACCATCAAAATTATGGAACAAAAGGGTCTGGAATACCAGAAGAAAATGACGTTCCAAAGAACAATTAGGAAGAAGATTACATTTACGTAAATACATTACATTACGTACCATTTTTGTTCCATGATGCATACATTCTTGTCAGCGAAAAGGTTTTTTATGATAAGCTTGTCACCAGTCTTTGCAGAACTGCCCAGTCCTCCAGTCTGTGGCATGGTAGCGCGCCCGTCATCTCGTACATCAGGTACCCTCTGCCTAGCGACAAGGAATGTGTTCATGCCGTCCCCGCACAAGAATTGAAATAGCCAAGGTCATATTGTTGCTTGCCATTTTTAAACACACGCTTTTAAAAAGTTACTATAAAAATATCAATAATTTGGTAGAAGATTTCAGTACCAAACTATCCCGAGAAAAATTGTCTTCTATTTTCTTGACAAACAAAATATGAAAATTGAAATGACCGGCCTGTTTTGATAAATTAAAAAATGTGGCTAAATCAAAGAGTCTTGGTAGCGATTACGTTACAGCAGGTAATATTTCAAAAGAATTCACTGCTGAACATCCGAGTGTCACCACATCGACTGGTCCTGTGCGTCTTGAATCCACCGGATACCCGCAATCAGCTCATCGGTTCACCTAGTGGAAGGCGCCTTGGCGAATGAGTCTCCTAGGGGTTCGATATCCAAAACAAGAAGCCTATAGGCTCATATCTCCTAGTCTCGATGTAAAACTCATGAAAAGAGTTTACAACGAGATTGGGGAGGATACCATTTCTCGGCCTCTCCACAAGATAAGATAGTGGGAGGCCTTTTCTGCGTCTTCCCGCGGACTTAAAATTTACTACTTCCCCTCGGAAGGGTATGACCCTACTTATGACCTGGCATCATCAGTTCCGTGTAACCCTCTAACATGTCATCCCATGGAAGAGTATTTTAAGCTTTCTGAGCTCTTTAAGCACTTCGACGATCCTTCCTCCGAGGAAATTATCAATCAGATTACCCTGATCAGTGCAGATAATATAAGTGACAAGACCCTCCTTCTTACACAGTACCAACTTTTCATTAGAGTGGCCCATGCGGACTGGGTTGTTCTTAAACCCACACTTATTGAAGCTTGCTTAAGCGGTCATCAAACGCTTCTATTAAGCCTGAAGAGCATGTGCCAGGTTATTCAACTCCAGCACTCCAAAGCATTCACCGGCAATATCTCAATATTAGGTCAACTTGTTGACCAATTGAAGGTTCAAACAAACCAATCAGCAAAGCAACTGAACATGGATAGAACTTTCCAAGAAGATTTGACGAGACAACTCAACTCCTTTACAGTTAGTGTTGCAGGTCTCTCAGAGAAAATCGATAACAAGACCCTGGAACTGTCCCGTCCCTCAACCAAAGTCATGACCCCTGTACACCCTCCCACCACAGACTCCTCGAGCTCACCTCAAACCAATCTGCCAGGGAAGATTGAGTTAATTCCCCAGACTACATTCAAATCCAGTCTACTAACTGCCACCATAAATGAACATGGTGACCTGACCCTCCGTCCGAATGCCATTCGAGCAACTCCCCTGTGTGATGTAGCCCGCATGAACATGGACATCAAGGTAATTCTCACACTTCTAAATCAGGATCACAACTTGATCCTAGGAAGACTCAACACCAGGGTTGACTACATCAAGAAATTCAACAGCACTCCGGGAGCAAAAGAACGAAGCGCAATGCTAAAGGAAGCTTTCACCGGGGTTCCCTTCAAGCTTGACCAGTGGACCCGTGTCCCACATCCCATCTAGCATCCCCAACTAGCCCGTTGAAAGATGTTCAGTATCTTGAGAGCTGCAGGTACATCAGGGGTCATTCGTTCTGCCCCGGGAGTAACGCCGATATCAGCTCAACTGATATCTACAGACAAGGAAACGGACCATCAAAATTATGGAACAAAAGGGTCTGGAATACCAGAAGAAAATGACGTTCCAAAGAACAATTAGGAAGAAGATTACATTTACGTAAATACATTACATTACGTACCATTTTTGTTTCATGATGCATACATTCTTGTCAGCGAAAAGGTTTTTTATGATAAGCTTGTCACCAGTCTTTGCAGAACTGCCCAGTCCTCCAGTCTGTGGCATGGTAGCGCGCCCGTCATCTCGTGCATCACGTACCCTCTGCCTAACGACAAGGAATGTGTTCATGCCGTCCCCGCACAAGAATTGAAATAGCCAAGGTCATATTGTTGCTTGCCATTTTTAAACACACGCTTTTAAAAAGTTACTATAAAAATATCAATAATTTGGTAGAAGATTTCAGTACCAAACTATCCCGAGAAAAATTGTCTTCTATTTTCTTGACAAACAAAATATGAAAATTGAAATGACCGGCCTGTTTTGATAAATTAAAAAATGTGGCTAAATCAAAGAGTCTTGGTAGCGATTACGTTACAGCAGGTAATATTTCAAAAAAATTCACTGCTGAACATCCGAGTGTAACCACATCGACTGGTCCTGTGCGTCTTGTATCCACCGGATACCCGCAATCAGCTCATCGGTTCACCTAGTGGAAGGCGCCTTGGCGAATGAGTCTCCTAGGGGTTCGATATCCAAAACCAGAAGCCTATAGGCTCATATCTCCTAGTCTCGATGTAAAACTCATGAAAAGAGTTTACAACGAGATTGGGGAGGATACCATTTCTCGGCCTCTCCACAAGATAAGATAGTGGGAGGCCTTTTCTGCGTCTTCCCGCGGACTTAAAATTTACTACTTCCCCTCGGAAGGGTATGACCCTACTTATGACCTGGCATCATCAGTTCCGTGTAACCCTCTAACATGTCATCCCATGGAAGAGTATTTTAAGCTTTCTGAGCTCTTTAAGCACTTCGACGATCCTTCCTCCGAGGAAATTATCAATCAGATTACCCTGATCAGTGCAGATAATATAAGTGACAAGACCCTCCTTCTTATACAGTACCAACTTTTCATTAGAGTGGCCCATGCGGACTGGGTTGTTCTTAAACCCACACTTATTGAAGCTTGCTTAAGCGGTCATCAAACGCTTCTATTAAGCCTGAAGAGCATGTGCCAGGTTATTCAACTCCAGCACTCCAAAGCATTCACCGGCAATATCTCAATATTAGGTCAACTTGTTGACCAATTGAAGGTTCAAACAAACCAATCAGCAAAGCAACTGAACATGGATATAACTTTCCAAGAAGATTTGACGAGACAACTCAACTCCTTTACAGTTAGTGTTGCAGGTCTCTCAGAGAAAATCGACAACAAGACCCTGGAACTGTCCCGTCCCTCAACCAAAGTCATGACCCCTGTACACCCTCCCACCACAGACTCCTCGAGCTCACTTCAAACCAATCTGCCAGGGAAGATTGAGTTAATTCCCCAGACTACATTCAAATCCAGTCTACTAACTGCCACCATAAATGAACATGGTGACCTGACCCTCCGTCCGAATGCCATTCGAGCAACTCCCCTGTGTGATGTAGCCCGCATGAACATGGACATCAAGGTAATTCTCACACTTCTAAATCAGGATCACAACTTGATCCTAGGAAGACTCAACACCAGGGTTGACTACATCAAGAAATTCAACAGCACTCCGGGAGCAAAAGAACGAAGCGCAATGCTAAAGGAAGCTTTCACCGGGGTTCCCTTCAAGCTTGACCAGTGGACCCGTGTCCCACATCCCATCTAGCATCCCCATCTAGCCCGTTGAAAGATGTTCAGTATCTTGAGGGCTGCAGGTACATCAGGGGTCATTCGTTCTGCCCCGGGAGTAACGCCGATATCAGCTCAACTGATATCTACAGACAAGGAAACGGACCATCAAAATTATGGAACAAAAGGGTCTGGAATACCAGAAGAAAATGACGTTCCAAAGAACAATTAGGAAGAAGATTACATTTACGTAAATACATTACATTACGTACCATTTTTGTTTCATGATGCATACATTCTTGTCAGCGAAAAGGTTTTTTATGATAAGCTTGTCACCAGTCTTTGCAGAACTGCCCAGTCCTCCAGTCTGTGGCATGGTAGCGCGCCCGTCATCTCGTACATCACGTACCCTCTGCCTAACGACAAGGAATGTGTTCATGCCGTCCCCGCACAAGAATTGAAATAGCCAAGGTCATATTGTTGCTTGCCATTTTTAAACACACGCTTTTAAAAAGTTACTATAAAAATATCAATAATTTGGTAGAAGATTTCAGTACCAAACTATCCCGAGAAAAATTGTCTTCTATTTTCTTGACAAACAAAATATGAAAATTTAAATGACCGGCCTGTTTTGATAAATTAAAAAATGTGGCTAAATCAAAGAGTCTTGGTAGCGATTACGTTACAGCAGGTAATATTTCAAAAAAATTCACTGCTGAACATCCGAGTGTCACCACATCGACTGGTCCTGTGCGTCTTGAATCCACCGGATACCCGCAATCAGCTCATCGGTTCACCTAGTGGAAGGCGCCTTGGCGAATGAGTCTCCTAGGGGTTCGATATCCAAAACAAGAAGCCTATAGGCTCATATCTCCTAGTCTCGATGTAAAACTCATGAAAAGAGTTTACAACGAGATTGGGGAGGATACCATTTCTCGGCCTCTCCACAAGATAAGATAGTGGGAGGCCTTTTCTGCGTCTTCCCGCGGACTTAAAATTTACTACTTCCCCTCGGAAGGGTATGACCCTACTTATGACCTGGCATCATCAGTTCCGTGTAACCCTCTAACATGTCATCCCATGGAAGAGTATTTTAAGCTTTCTGAGCTCTTTAAGCATTTCAACGATCCTTCCTCCGAGGAAATTATCAATCAGATTACCCTGATCAGTGCAGATAATATAAGTGACAAGACCATCCTTCTTACACAGTACCAACTTTTCATTAGAGTGGCCCATGCGGACTGGGTTGTTCTTAAACCCACACTTATTGAAGCTTGCTTAAGCGGTCATCAAACGCTTCTATTAAGCCTGAAGAGCATGTGCCAGGTTATTCAACTCCAGCACTCCAAAGCATTCACCGGCAATATCTCAATATTAGGTCAACTTGTTGACCAATTGAAGGTTCAAACAAACCAATCAGCAAAGCAACTGAACATGGATAGAACTTTCCAAGAAGATTTGACGAGACAACTCAACTCCTTTACAGTTAGTGTTGCAGGTCTCTCAGAGAAAATCGACAACAAGACCCTGGAACTGTCCCGTCCCTCAACCAAAGTAATGACCCCTGTACACCCTCCCACCACAGACTCCTCGAGCTCACCTCAAACCAATCTGCCAGGGAAGATTGAGTTAATTCCCCAGACTACATTCAAATCCAGTCTACTAACTGCCACCATAAATGAACATGGTGACCTGACCCTCCGTCCGAATGCCATTCGAGCAACTCTCCTGTGTGATGTAGCCCGCATGAACATGGACATCAAGGTAATTCTCACACTTCTAAATCAGGATCACAACTTGATCCTAGGAAGACTCAACACCAGGGTTGACTACATCAAGAAATTCAACAGCACTCCGGGAGCAAAAGAACGAAGCGCAATGCTAAAGGAAGCTTTCACCGGGGTTCCCTTCAAGCTTGACCAGTGGACCCGTGTCCCACATCCCATCTAGCATCTCTCCGGCCACCCCCCCCCCTCTCTCCCTCTCCCCCAACTCCCGCCCACCGACTCCCCACCCCCACCCCACAAGTCACATACAGGCAAAATTACAAATTAGCCCAAAAACTTGACCAATTCGAAATAATAAAAATTTCTCAGACCGAACTAGCAAAATAACGCTTAAACGCAACGCAAATAAAGTTTTCTGAAAATCAAGATTTATGTTGTAACATACAAACAGCACTAACCAGCGCTAACTGGCTACTATCATGAAGCCATTTAACTAACAACTTGTCCAATTTATTAGCAGTTCAGCGAACCCCACACCTATTGGTGCGCACACGCAGATTAACTCGAATTATCTAATAATGAGTGCTACGAGGGAACGCCCGCGCACTGCAACGCTGACCACCATGTTGGAGAAATCAGAAGGACAAGTCTAGGCGTCAAACTCATTTATTTAATTGAAGAAAAGATATCATGACCGGCGTTTATTTATTGAATCGTTTATCCTCGCACTGGAAAGGACAGAAGACAATTATAGCGTGTCAGGGGGGACAGGACGATATGGAAGAAGAAAACGTGTTGTTATGGGCAGGAAGATGATGATGATTCTTGCATTGGAACGTCTTGCAGCAATGGTACAAAACCTTATAATAAAATCAATCTGCCTAGCCTCTGCTTCCAGTCTAACCGGATTCACAGCCAAGTACTTGTATTTTACATGGAGCAACTGCCTATCTTACCTCCATAACCCAGTCTGGGTAACACGATACCCTTGGTTAGACTCGTGTCAGATTTCAGACTTCATTCAGACTATCCGTAAAAACTGTCAAAGATCTTTAAATGACAGCCGGAACTTTGACACTGAAACTTTCCAAGATTGAATTTGACAAATATTTTCTGTTTTAAGGGGTTAATCAGAAACTAATAAAATTACACTATCTGTCTTATTAATAAACGTGGAATAAGGTAAGATTAACTTTATTTCAAGCATTAGGTCGGTACTAACAAATTTACGTATATTAAATACACGGAATAAGGAGGGATTATAGTAATCTGAAACTAGCCTCGGACTAAAAGTTACACCAAGGTGCTAGCTAGTTTAAGGTCGGATTAAAGTTGGACTAAGAGTAGAGTTGGATTAGAGTTGGCGTATCTATGGCGACTACAATTATTATGTTTGTTTGAAATTTAGTTTGTTGTGATTTGATGATGAAAATTTTTAGTTCAAAATAAATATTTTGTTTGACATTTAGTTTGTTGCGAATTGATGATGAAAATTGCCAGTTCAAAATAAATATATTGTATTTTTATTCACAATCATTTAATATTTTATTGTTATATGCGATTTAAGTTGAAATTGTTGAGATAAATTTAAAATTGCCTTTTTCACTTTCAAAACTGTATGACAGATGTCACTCTACCCGCTATATTATAATTTTTTCTACATTATGACATCAAGTTTCTTGGTTTCCTTCACTGGTTTGGTTCATTATTTTTACTTTAAAATTCAATTGGGTTGCCATGGCTTAGGCGTAAATCCAAGAGTAAGGAATGAATACTCATGTTTATTAATAACATTGCTAAACCTAAGAGTCCGAGGTTATTCCATGTTTATTAATAACATTGCTAAAGCTAAGTTAATCCTTCATTACTCAGGGATTACCTAGTCCAAGAGTAACTTCGGAGTAAGCTGGTAATACGCCATTTTTTTAATAAGACGGTATAATTATTGGTTTATTCACGATGTTTTCTTTCACTCTGATATCCTTCAGCTATGTGAATTATTGAAAAAGTCTCATTGGTACTTGTTCGGATTTGAACCCCCGACCTCAAGTATGGAGAGACGAGATCTTAGCCACTGGGCCATCACATGTCCCAAAACCAAAAATCCGAAGACAAGCATGCATGCGGCATGCAGACTGCATGTGGCATCCACTAATCTGCACTGTACCTGTACTCAGAGAAAGTCTGTGGCCCAGCACTGGGAACATAATTTATATTGATTATGCATGTGGAAAATTTATATTTGCATATTTACACAACAAGGAAATCGTATCATCCCAACCATCAGAGATCTGTCTGCAGAAAAGTAGGTTTGATATAATTGATGCAGTTTCTCAGGGAGGATGAAAGGAGCCTCGCCTCCCTGAGTGATGATAAAAATCGGTATGCTATCTATACCCAAACATCTGACGCTCCATGGACTGTCACTCCCTACTTAAGCCTGAAAAACTTGTTGACCAGCCCTATCCTTTCATCACGATGAAACAACCGTAAGAACCGCACACTAATTGCGTGAGTTCAAAGAATAGCGCACGCGGTACGCTTTCCTTGCATTCATTGCTTCAAAAACCCGCGTTTACTATGAAGGAGCGGAGTCTCCTAATAAAGGCATCTGTTGCTTAAAAGGAGGCTTCAATCTCAAGTTTGTTGTACAAATATGGTTATCTAATATAATATTTTCGTCAGCTTAAAACGCAATGAATATTGTTGAGTTAACAAAATGAAAGGGAATGAGTGCGCTCCGTGGTGTCAAAACAGATAGCCAATTAGGGTGCCGGTCTTTCTCAAGGTAAGCTAAACGGCTCTTTTGAGGATCAACCAATAATGATTCAGAATCAGCCCTTGTGTCATTTCAAGCAATATAAAAAGCTATTGTTAAGCATAAGTAGGACTATTGTTTTACTGGATTACCTGCAATACGCAAGCACTGCGCAGAAACTAACATGGGTGACGATATTGCGTAGTGACTAACTTACCAAATATAACTTGAGCCCTCTCTCCTATCACTTGAATAAGACAATAAGGGGTCATCTCATAGGAACAGTGCTTCGTAGTAACTTAAATATGACCAGTATAAATTGGATTGAATTGGAAACTTGGGAGTGTGACGCTGTAGGTCAATGAAGATGGTAGAGTGAGATATTACGATAATACTGTTCATACAGGCTTTCTGCTTTTGTCTGCTTTGACAATTAATTGGTGTAGGTTGCGCCTCATCGACCTCGTGTTCTATTGTTATAGAATTACGTATGAGCTGATAGATAAACTTATAGAATAATTTATTTATGAGTAGAATCATTATTTATAGATTTTTAGATTAGTGGAGACTAGTCTATACTAGTCTCCACTAATCTAAAAATGACTAGTGGACTAGTGCTAAACAGAGAAACGATAAACAGATAGATAGTTTATTTATACACAACAGTGGGTGAAACAAAGTTAGACGGTGAATTATTTTTTGACGTTTAAGAAGTGTCCATTATTATGTTTATGTAAAATAAAATAGTTTCAATTTAATGATGATCACAAACTATCAGACTATATGGTATACCAAAACGTTATTTTTATAGTACTATGGATTTAGCTGATAAAACCAGCGGGAACTCTAATATCTACTAGTCTGCCTACAAGTCGACGACTGTAATGTGGCGGGATAGTTGTCTTTCTCTACTAGTCGGTCCATCTCCATTTTTTTTAAGGTATCACTACTACAGTAAACATAACTACATTAATTTTAGAATCTCCTCACGCTTTTTTATATCGCGGACACAAAAAAAAGGCTACAAACATGTACAATAAAAACTACGCACCTAACAGTTCATCCAATGAGCTAAATTAATATAAAAGTCAGGAAAATTACTGATATGGCTTTTAAACAACTAAACTAGCAATTATGTATAATAGAGCTGTGCTAAGGGAGAACGCGTAGTAGAAACATGATACCAGACTAATTTATTTATTACAGTCTAGTTTGAACTCAAGGTTAGTTTTTGTTTTGTTTCAGAGACCGGATTATTCAATTTTTAAACAGTATATATCATACTAATCTCCGTCCAGCCTATTATTTTACATTTGACAGATGTACGCTTAAGAAGTTTCATAATTATTAACCGAAGTGTCTAGTCGCTAAACAGAATAATAAAATAACCTTGTCGTCCGACTATCAGACGATTAAAATAACCTAGTCATCCGTTAAACGGACAAAAACATAAATAAATTTATCGTCCGACACTCGAACGAATAGTCAACCATTTAAGACTAAAGCTAGTCGTCCGTGTTTTATACTAATACTAGCTTCTGCCAGCGGCTTCGCCCGCGTGGAAGTCTTAAATTTGCCCGAGGGAACATATTTCCGGGATAAAAAGTATCCTATATGCTATTCCTGACTATAATCTATCTCTGTGCCAAATTTCATCCAGATCTGTCCAGCCGTTTCAGCGTGAAGAAGTAACAAACATACAAACACACACACACACTCACAAACTTTCACAATTATAATATTAGTGTGATTATAAAGAGGAAATATTTGTATTTTTGTATGTAACAAATAAACTTTAAAACTACTGGAACGATTTCGAAAGTTCTTTCACCGTTATGAAGCTACACTATCCCCGGGTGACAAACTACTTTTTATTCCTGTATTCCTACGGGAACGGGAACTACGCGGGTGAAACCGCGAGGCGTCCGTCCGCTAGTTTTAACCGCGAGGCGTCCACTAGTTTTTAAAAAAATGGCATGCATTTAGAATTCGTTTTAGAATGGCAGAGTCACTTCCTCATGTGATCTAAAGATGTCCTTGATATCCCGCTTACTCATATCGAGATTGATATTCTTATCCAAACTGAGGACCATATTTATCAAATCATCTCTTATGTCCTGGTTTTTCCTAGGCACATGCTTTATTTCGACGTTATTCTTGCGCGAGCATCGTTGCAGGTCCTCAATTCTATCCTCCAATAAATATAATCTTTTTCTTTATTTGCTTGTAATTTTTTTTTTTTTTTTTTTTTTTTTTATTATTGATAGGCTTGCGCTTGACCACTATCTCACCTGATGGTAAGTGATGATGTGGTCGACGATGTAGCGCGCTTACCTAGAAGAAACCTATTCACTCTTGACTTAAAGACTCCCAGGTTTTAATTATTTGCGTGTTATCTTATTTTGGAACTCGCGATAGATGTTGCTATGTTTGTATTTGTAAGTTGAATCTCTTTCAGATGAGCACTGATGTTTTTTAATTCGGATTGCTGGGTTTTTATGAAGGCCTAAAAATAATTCATTCATTTCCTCCTTAAATTTGCAAAATTCTGAGGGTAGGTCTTCTTCCCTCTTTCTTTTGTAGTTACAACATGACAGGTGCATTTATTATTAATTAAAGAGCATTTGCATAATAAAATAGTTAAAATATACATACATGAATATTGATGATGATCATGCTTGCGGCAAATGAACTTATCGGCATCACTATCCAGTTTTAGTAATCATTCTTAGTCAGGCTTGTATTTAGCTGCAATTTTTATCACTGAAAATGTTCTTTTCACTTTTATGTACAAAGTAAATAATTATGAGACAACATCTACATAATGTATAACTCCATCCATAGTCAACTTAGTGGCGAGACAGAGCATGTCTGGACATGTATAGAAGATAATACCATACTGCGGTGTTGCTTGTCAAATTATCGTTTGACGTAGACTCGCCGAAGCGTACGTTTTATTCGCAAAGATAGACAATATTCTCGTAGACTTTATATGCATGGCTATTCGGAAAACTGTTATAATGTCTAGATTGTTTTACCCGTGTGAATAATTGAGAATGTTTTTATTTTGGTTATTACGCAGATGAGTTTCGGATACCTTTTCCAAAACTGCAATTATTAAAGTGGTTTGGTAGTAATGAAAAAAAACTGGCCAAGTGCGAGTCGGACTCGCGCACGAAGGGTTCCGCACCATTATCGCATAAAACGTCAAAAAAATCACGTTTTTTGTATGGGAGCCCCCCTTAATTTATTTTATTTTAATTTAATAATTATTATTTTTTGAAGTGAATATACAACTAAATATTCTGTGAATATTTCAAACGTCTACCTGTTGCCGTTATTAATATCGAGCAAAAAACGGCAAAAAAATCACGTTTGTTGTATGGGAGCCCTTAGCTTAGTATTTGTTGTTATAGCGGCAATAGAAATACATCATCTGTGAAAATTTCAACTGTCTAGCTATCGCCAAAAAACCAAAATTTTGGTGAAATTTTCAACCGTGATAACGGTTCATGAGATACAGCCTGGCGACAGACGGACAGACAGACAGACAGACAGACGGATCGTGAAGTCTCAGTAATAGGGTCCCGTTTTTACCCTTTGGGTACGGAACCCTAAAAATGGTATCTGATAGCCTTGAGTTTTGTTTCCCTTAAAATTATTTGATGAATAAATAGGTATTGTTTCAATGCGATAATTTAACCTGCAACCTCTAGTTGAAAGTCGAAATCTAATCCCTGTGGCTACCAACCGTCACGTCAGCTTCCCTATAAACCCTTCGGGGCCTGTTTTCCTCGAAGGGTTGGGGAGAGGTGCACTCACATTTCTCCTGTAAGCAAATAAGTCCCATGTATGGAGTGAGCCTATTGCTATTCACCGGGCACAAATGCAGACTCCAGGCTGCTTCTGACAAATTTTAGTTCTAAAAACCGGGTGTGTTACGTGACTTAGAAAAGTGTAACACCGAATAACACTTTCCCAATTCACTTGCGTACCTTTGAAATGTTTTGTAATTTGGAGGATATATGCAACGAAGAATAAGTTTGCACTGAACAGCAAAAAATCACAAAAAAAATGCCGTATCAATCACGAGCCAAGACATCTTTGTATCTTAACCTACATTTAAAATACATCGAAATTTTCCACAGTTTAACAAACGGTCGGATCACAGTGCAACGCTCTTCGAAACAGCAGTAACTGTGTCATTTTCAATACAGTACCGTACATTTGAGTATGAATGTGTAATTATTTAGCATCCTGCATTATAACGGGTAACGGTGGACCATTGTATCTGATGGACAAATGATTGCGAATTTTTTTTCGTCTCTCTCGCACTTGTTTTTTGTCCATACAAAAGAGTTGGCGTAACGTGCGTGCGATAAATGTTTCCGAGAATTAGGATGCGATATGGATTTGTGTTGTTGACCTGTAATCTTTGCTCGCTTAAATACTGTATTGCCAGTAAAACAACTGGCATTCATCGTCAATATTGGACTACAATTAATCAATGAATCATCATCAACCTCTTGCCGTTATTCCAGTTTAATAGGGGATCTGGCCGCCTTTCAATGCAGTCCTATCAGCCGTCCTCTCTAATTGCCCAGCTATCCTTATTTTTAGGGCTCCGTACCTCAAATCTTATACGATCACTTTGTTGTCCATCTGTTGTCTGTCCCTCTGTCTGTCCGTCTGTCTGTCTGTCCGTCTGTCTGTCTGTCTGTCCGTCTGTCTGTCTGTCCGTCTGTCTGTCCGTCTGTCTGTCCATCTGTCTGTCCATCTGTCTGTCCATCTGTCTGTCCATCTGTCTATCCATCTGTCTGTCCATCTGTTTGTCCATCTATCTGTCCGTTAGTCTGTCAAGGCCCTTTATTGCCCAGCTATCCTTATTTTTAAGGCTCCGTACCTCAAATCTTATACGATCACTTTGTTGTCCATCTGTTGTCTGTCCCTCTGTCTGTCCGTCTGTCTGTCTGTCCGTCTGTCTGTCTGTCTGTCCGTCTGTCTGTCTGTCTGTCCGTCTGTCTGTCTGTCCGTCTGTCTGTTTGTCCGTCTGTCTGTCTGTCCGTCTGTCTGTCTGTCCGTCTGTCTGTTTGTCCGTCTGTCTGTCCATCTGTCTGTCCATCTGTCTGTCCATCTGTCTGTCCATCTGTCTATCCATCTGTCTGTCCATCTGTTTGTCCATCTATCTGTCCGTTAGTCTGTCAAGGCCCTTTATTGCCCAGCTATCCTTATTTTTAGGGCTCCGTACCTCAAATCTTATACGATCACGTCTGTCTGTTTGTCCGTCTGTCTGTCCATCTGTCTGTCCATCTGTCTGTCCATCTGTCTGTCCATCTGTCTGTCCATCTGTCTGTCCATCTGTCTGTCCATCTGTCTGTCCATCTGTCTGTCCATTTGTCTATCCATCTGTCTGTCCATCTGTTTGTCCATCTATCTGTCCGTTAGTCTGTCAAGGCCCTTTATATCGGAGCTTGAAATTAATATTATATACTCAAGTTTGCAGCCCCTTGCAGCTGTGAAAAAAATAGACTTCTATATCAACGCAATTGAATGTAACAATGCGTAATCAACGGCTGTTAATTACGGATATTTTAAACTCACAAGGGAATCAAAATGTACAAGGTACCTAGAAATTTGGCCATTTGCAGTTGGTAAACTGACCGCGACTTAAGTCGATGTATGAGGACTACAGTTTTTCAGTTATTCTTTGCCCTTTATTCTGTTTATCTATCGTTAGAGCAATGTTAGGTGCCCCCATAGTTTATGAACTTGAGTAATGTTATTTCATTACTAGCTTCTGCCAGCGGCATCGCCCGCGTGATTTTCGAAAATAATCCCAAGGGAACATATGCCCGGGATAAAAAGTATCTCTGTGCCAAATTTCATCCAGATCCTTGTTGCCGTTTGAGCGTGAAGAAGTAACAAACATATAAACACTCAAAAACTTTCACCTTTATAATATTAAGTGTGATTTTGGTGAATGTAGCTGTTTGTATGGAACCCTTTAGAGCGCGAGTCCGACGCCCACTTGGCCAGTTTTATTTAACATTGCTAGTTTAATCATTTCTTTTTATATTTGTTTGTACATATTTTCTAAGCGTGAAAACAATAATCTTTTACAAAATCTTTATTTTCTCTTCCTACCACTTCGACATATTATTCAATAATAATAAACTGTTCTGATATGGCCAAACAAGTATGCAACCGTGGGATTAATTCTCGTTCCTACTTACTGGATGATACGAACCAACCAGTTAGCTATGGTGTGTCTTCTATCTTTTTAACCTCGACAACCCAGTAACTGGATAACATTAGAAAACCCTATATCCACTGGTTTCTGACTAACCGTAATGACTATCAAAGATCTACTTGAGAAGAACCATTAGCATTATACTAGTAAAACTGTATCCCCAGAATTTTAATTGTATACTTAGCTAGTGATGTGTAGACCTCGACATAATCTTCTGTCTAAGTAAATCCGCACCGCCGAAAGCCGAGAATTAATTCCCGCTGTGCAAACAACGAACTATGCTGAGCCAATACTATTAGTAATTTAGTCAGTAATTGTCTGCCGTCTGCCGTATAATAATGTAAACAAGGAGTTTCGTGGTAAATATTAGACAACACACTAGATTTGTTAGTACTTTGCTTACAATTTTGTTGTGAAATTTTGATGCGATAATGGTTGATCATGGAAACGGTTAGAAACATCTGTTAAAAAAAATCCTAAAGTCGATTTATTTTATTCTATTTTTATTTATAACAATGGGGCTGATGTCGCCAATTCTGCCAATTTCAATGTGGAATGAAAATTCGTTTGGAAAATCCTACCTAATATTATAAACTAGCTGTGCTCGCGGCTTCGCTCCCGTCATCTATCTGCGTACCTAACAATTTTGTTTCTATAGTCATCATTCTTTTGCGGAGAATTTTAACATCGTCATTCAGAAAATGACTTCAAATGCACAACGCCATCTACCGAATATTGAGTTCAACTGTCCGAGTATCTGAAGTGCGTGTGCGAATTCTTCAAGTTACGCCCAATTTTTATGTATAAAAGTTATTTACATTAGTTTCGTACATTTCATTTCACGTGATGCGTTCACAAATAAACAGACAAACACACAAAAATTCCAAAAATGCCGATAATGGGTTCTGTTGGTTAAACCCTGGCTATTTTTTTTGGAAATATTTTCAATGTAAAAAAAAAAGAACTACAGATTTATTATATGTATTGATGATGATGATGAAACTTTGCAGTAATGTAGCATATGCTTATCATCAGAACAACACAAGCTTCGGAACGTAATTCATGGTCACGCCCATCCTTGGACCGACCTCCGACTGAAAATCTATCAGTGCGACTGTTTTTACTTGAACTCCTCTTATTTTGTACTAAAATTCTGTAATTTAATTAATAAAATCGTCTCTTGACTTCAGTTCCAAGCTATCGCTTCCATGATTCATATTCTACTGAATTCTGCTTATCATCGCAATGTTTTATTATTTCGTGGAACTGCCATCGAGGTAAAATGATAATTTTGTAGTAAATAACGTTTGTGGCTTTTCTAACAAACTTTGTTTTATGGAACATAACTGACTTTAATTGGGTGATGACCTGCTTTGATGTAGCGCGAATATTTGTTTTGTTAAGTGTACTATATGTGCCCCTCTACCTAAACCCTTCGGGAAAAACGGGCATGATGTTATGTTATGTATGTTTAATAACACACTTGATTCTGTCGGTACACTTTTTGTTTGTTTTTTCTTTGTGTTTTTGGGCGCACGGTTGGCGCAGTGGTTGAGCGATTGACTGCTGCGCTGCGTGCCGCGGGTTCGATTCCCGCACGGAGCAAATATTTGTATGACCTACAGATAGTTGTTCCGGCCCTGGGTGTGTTGTGTATGTGAGTTTATATGTTTGTAAACGCACCCACGTTACAGGAAGAAATTCCTAGTGTGGGGCAACGTTTTTTTTAAAAAGAAGAAGAAGAAGAAGAAAGAAACTCCTGATTTCTAAATTTAGAATTTGAAGATGTAATTCTAATTCAGAAACCGGCCTTAGCTTAAGTGGGAGGAGTGAAGAGAAGAACACCAAATCCATAAATGTGTACTGGCAGAAATAGGGTTTCAATGGTGGATCTTCCACGGGCCAATGTAATACTAACTAAGGCGAAAGCTGAACCAATTCGCAATCAGTAACTTAACAAGCTTTTATATTATTATTATTTAAGAAATGACAAGCTTATATATTTAAAAAATGCATTGTCACGAGAAACTAACGTGTGTGCAAATTTTCAGCACAATCGGGCACTGGGAAGTGTGTCAAATTTAACTTGCCAGATTTGATTACAGACACCAGGACAGGGGAAAGTAAATAAAACCTTGTAATAATATGTTTGTGTTTGTGTGTGTGTTTGTTTGTTTGTGTGTGTGTGTGTCTGTGCTGTTTCGTGTGATAGTGTGTGGTAATAGTTTTATAAATTATTTGTTTTATGAAATCACTTATATAACTACTACCCGATTTCTGAATTGAGGATTTGAAATGAAGAACGTTTCAAACCCTACTATGATACTAAAGTTTATAGGCTTAAGCGAAGTTCCGACAAACAACTAAAATTTTAGACCGGAGACCGGTGGTTAAACCATAATTTCAGCCACAAAATGCAGCTGATCGCATGTTCCATAGATTAAAAACGAAACGGGTCTCCACCAGGAAACAGATTAGTACTAACCGTGTGCGTGTGCAATACAAAACTATTAGGCACGCTAGCCCGCTAGGCTGTCACTCAAGCCTTGGTACCCATGGTTTGCGGTTGCCTTCCTCGAAGGTTTGGATATGGGCAGCAGAAACCGGAATTGGATACAAAAGGTCGGAGCAATTGTGGTTGGGATAAAATAGATTTTAATTTCGCGTTTGGAAAATATCTGTTTATTATGTTTTGTTTAATTTTGCAATCGGTTTTTATACAGGTGTAATTTTTAAAGTTATCGTCATCATCATTTCAGCCGAAAGACGTCCACTGCTGGATATAGGTGCAACCTAACGAAATTACTACTAATATTTTAAAAAGTAAATCTAAAGCTTGATTTTATACGGTCAGATTTGATTGCCCGAGGCATATAACTGAAGAACAGTCCTTTCAAGTGAAGTCGTTGTTGCTACAATTTGATTGTATGTCACAGGCAAGAAACTTGGATCGTTACGAGACTCGTCGAGCTTCATTGATTTGGCGCTTAGTGATCGTTACTTTTGATTCTAGCTTTGCAATAGTTACAGTGTAGCGGACTTCCCCCACCTTATTCTTTTCGGTTATATTTTGGGGACTGTGCGATAGACCTGCATTGTTTGATTCCGCCTAGCCCTCTCCATCATCGGACTATAAGACGTAAGGCAATACGCCATCGGTACATAGTGTAGTGCATAGTACATCCCACCCGTACGCTCAAAGCGTATTGAGAATGCATTCATTGTGCATAGAATAGAATAGAATACACCGTTAGAGTACAGCTAAGGAGAGAAATTACCTGCTGGCGTCTATTTCCGGATAGCTACATCCTAGGATCTTTAAGTCAAGACTGAATAGGTTACTTCTAGGCAAGCGTGCTACACCGACGACCACAACAAGCAAGCCAGTGGTGGTCACATGCGAGACTATTGCGAAAAAAAACATTGCAATTTTTCCATAATTTTTAAATATCCATCATTAACGAAGACACTTAAAACAACTGCAGTAAGCTAAAATCTGGCCGTATGACGTTTTAATTAAAACAGTACTATGCCGACTATTAGCTGGTACGTTTGGCAATATCCCGGAGTCTAGCGCGGAAATGTGAAAGAGATTAATATGACCCGGGCTGAATAGGAATTCCTTTGCAACGCGTCTTAGGGTATGACTATACTGCACGCTATGAAGCGATAGCATTATAAATAGCTGCGCCGCAGCATCTAAATACGCCATTACTTATAATATCCGTGCCCGTAGTGAGCAACGAGTACAAGCGTCGGCTGTCTTCAGAATTAAATTCTGCCGTTTTAGTTTCTGTAAACATTGACATTCATTGACACGTTCACTTATCTCTAGCAGTTGCCTCCCGAGGCGCCTCAGTGTTTTGTGCATGAAATAATGTATCGTTTTCTATCGGGGTAGATCATGGTCAAGAGATGGTTCATACACAAATGACATGGCTACCTGCTACTATCCTTACATTTGCTTCGTTAACTTTTAGGTAAATATCTAGTCATGCATGCACACCGGTATGGCTACCCACCCCAATTAATATCGCTTGTTTAGCCCACATCTTGTACTACCCCCCAACTTTAGCCTGAGTCGGCTTGTACTATGCGTGTGACAGTTGAGAGTCTGCCAAAATTGTCGCGTGAACAACTTGCCATCGCATTATCCGCCACGCTGGACCAGCCGGGACCCTTCTACTACACTGGATTAATTTTGCATACTGGTAACTACAGCTGCAAAAGACCTTGAGGTTAAAAAAGCAATACCCTCACATCCTGAAGCTCGTGCAAATTTGCTCGAAAATACAAAACATAACATCAAGCCGTATATTTGAGAAACAAATGAACTCACCTGTGCGAAGTTTGATGTCTAGATATACGAGTGCCTTGACCGGAGATGATAACGTGCGAGCAGCAGCAGCGATATAATATCGCTTGAATCGCTTGTTGTCCATACACACAAGCTGAAAAATATTTTTTTTTGATGTTTTGTAAGACCTCCTTATTCTTGCTATAGATTTCACCCTTATTCTATGCCAGCGGGGTGTCAGATTTTTTTACGCGATTTCGTGTTGTCCAGAACAGAACGAAATTAATAAATTGATAAATAATGTTTTTCTTATTCTCAATTGTTTACATGGGATATCGCAAATTGGACCGCAGTTTACATAAAAACTTTAACGGACTTCTAAAGCAAAACAGTGTCTTTTAAGCAAAACGGTGTCTTTTTGTTTTTCGTTTTACGACACCGACTTCGGATAATGAAAGTTATTGTTCTCTTTGTGGCGTTTTGGTTTAGAAGTCGGTTTAATTTTATTGTTAAAAGTTTTTTACTAGAACCTTTTTTAGTGTTGGTACCTCATATTACCATGAAAATGATTTATAGCAAGTTGTACATCTCGTTTCAATTCCAACAATCCCAAACAAGACTTTCCAGTGCCTATCTCCCGGCTTCATCGTCAGATCAGTTCGATGGTACCATTGTTATCATTGCCATTTATTTAGACATAAGATATCTTGAAAGTAAAGAGTTCCAGTGGCCATCTGTAGACCACAGGTGGCCATTGGCGCTCTTCATTAGTTCCACTTCATCAAATGATACTTTGAGTGCAAATGCTTATCTTGTCATGTTATTTCATCATCTGCCTAGCCTTTCCCCAACTATATTGGGGTCGGCTTCCAGTCTTACCGGATTCAGCTAAGTACCAGTGTTTTACATGAAGCGACTGCCTATCTGACCTCCACAACCCAGTAACTGGGTAACACGGTACCCCTTGGCAAGACTGGTGTCAGACCTCAAGCTTCTGACTACCCGTAACGACTGTCAAAGATCTTCAAATAACAGCCGGGACCAACGGCTCGTGCTTTCCGAGGCACGGAAGAAACTCGGTATGTTGAAATGGTCACCCATCCACGGACCGACCTCGTCAAGCGTTGCTTAACCTTGATGATCGACCCGTGCGGCTGTTGTTATTTAGCCACGAGCCATGTTATTTAAAATACCAAAATCACTCTGCCATGTATTTGAGGAGTTCCCTCGATTTCCATGGGATCCCCATCATCAGATTATGTTTTGGGTGACAATGAGACCAACTCGAGAGTATAACCTTTCAAAACAAAACAGAATTTTGCAAATCCGTCAATATAATTATGATAGAGATAGGTCCGACAGAAAAAAAAAATTGATGCTTTCGAATTGAGAACCTCCTCCTTTTTGGGCAGTCTGTTAAAAAAATATACAAAACGGTCAACAAAATGGTGAGAGAACAGAGGAGCTCCTCTCACTCAGATGACCCAACGACATCCTCGCCAACGCGCTCGGTAAATCGATTTTCCAGCGAATTTTCGTTTATACCTCTGTACAGTTCTTCATGTCTTGTTTTCTGCCAATTCAGTTCCCAACTATGTATCGGCTTCCCATCTAATCGGCTGCAGCTGAAGTATCAGTGTTTTTCGACAAAATACCGCTTGGCAAGTCAAGTGTCAGATTTATATGGCTTATCAGATTACCGTAACGATTGTCATCTTCAAACGTCAGCCGGGAACAATAGCTAAAAATAGGTTTTATAGAGTTATTAACCGAAATACAACCGGATTGAGAATCTCCTCATTTTTTTTGACGAATGTAAGGGACATTCGTCAAAAAAAATGACTACTAAAATTTAATCGAAAGTGCCGCCGTCACCGAGTAAATACTACGAAAATTTAAAATTATCATACAATGACGTTTTCCCTGTACAGTTAGCAGAATTACTAAATCGTCTGTTACAGAACTTGGCACTTGATGCGAGTTCATGACCAATGTGACAGATGGCATTATCTGCCAACGTGACTGATAAGACTTTACAGAAGATAAACTCCAAACAAGACGTTCTATGTATATGTATAAACATAATATCAAGTCTGTTGTCCCCAAAGGGTTAGACAGAAATGCACCTAATAGTACGCCCTCACATTTCGCTAGAAACAAAAAGCAATCCATACAGCCAACGGTCTGATGACCAAAAGCCTGGACGACCATCTGTCGAGGCTGTCTTTGCGCCGTTGGATAAAGGGCCTGATACGGAACTCAGTACTCCTCGATACGGCTCGCATAGTGAGAAGGTTCCTGTCTCTGGAGCCGCACCGGTAGCTTGGACCTTACTTATTTAAAAATGTAATTAAGATGAGAGGCAAACTGAGTAAACGAAATAATAATAGCGGCTTGACTTGTCAAGCGTGACAACAAAAAAAAAATCTTCAATTTAATTTAATCAAAGCGTTTAATATTCGTATAAAATAATTGTTATTAAAATATCTATTCTATATCCTTATATATAATATATATAAACGAATAGGAAGAAGACGATATTTTTTTTACAATGAAGAACAAAACAATATTAACTGACAAGCAACTATAAAATTTCGGTGTGCCTTTTTAGTTTGAAGTGAATGATAACAAATCAAACAAGACCGCGGCAGTAAACCAAGTCATTGGTGCACCTTCTAAATATTCCTACTTAGTATTTGTTGTGAACTTGTGTGACACTCACACGCCCATTTCTTGTTAGACGAGTTTCCTGACTGTTTTCCTTAATCTTTTTGGTAGGTTGGTACCGTAGACTTCTAAATTTATTGATTCGTGGATGCCCTTATTTAATTTCTATGTTTGTATCCCGATCTAGATTGACTGAAAAGTAGGTGATTTGTAAATAGTCGTCTTAAGTTTATTATCAATTCTCCTTGATTAGTAACACTTGTATGTATGTAGTTAAATTGTTGAGTCGATATCGTAACTATGAAAATTGTTTATTTATTACGTACTAGCTTTAGCCCGCGGCTATGCCCGCACATTCATTTTTTTATCATTCCAAGGGATAAACTCTATCTAATGTCCTTTCCACGCTCTCAAACTATCTCCATACCAAATTTTATCGAAATTGGTTCAACAGTTTAGGATAACAGACGAACAAACAGATATCCAGAACTTATTATTCAATCTAGATCGGGATACAAACATATAAATGAAATTAGAGCCATTTTCAAGTTAGCAATTACTTAATAAAAATAAACCCACATTAAAATATCTATCCAACACATTCGGAACCAACGCTCTCTCAGCACCCATAACGAACAGCTAAACGAGCAAACAGACGGACAAATTGACGGATAGCTCGCACAGGATACACGGCAGACCAAACAACAAAACTTTAGCTTATTAACGTTTACAACGTAAATGATCGCAAGTGAAATGACCTCGGTGGGATTATTATTGGATAAGGGTGGGTGACCCCTCAAGGTTGAGGAGGAGCATTCAAACTCAACTTGACTTAAAGTCAATAATGAATAGGTTACTTCTAGACAAGAGTGGTTCACTGTCGACCATCATCGCTTACATCAGGTGAGAGAGGGGTCAAAAAATGCAACCTTATAAACTTATTTTTTTTCAATTAAAAGATACTTAAGAATTAGTTTTTTTTCAATTAAAAAAAACTAATTCAAATACTTTAATGATAATTTAAAGAAAGACGGAATGGTTGACGTGTGTCGGGCATGCCACCGCCCAGGTGATTCCATCAGACATATTACCTCTGGTTGTTCTCGTCTGGCTAACGGCGAGTTCTTACACAGACATAACCAAGTGGCCAGGATTATTCACCAGCAACTTGCTTTGAAATACAATCTAGTGGATTCTGAGGTACCACCCAGTCCCAGACCGCCCGACCCAACCCACCCAGCCCGACCCAGTTCTCGAAAGTGACCATGTCATGCTGTACTGGGATCGGTCTATCATCACTGATAGGACTATTTTTGCCAATAAGCCGGACATAGTGATGATAGACCGATTAGCTCGCCGCACAATGATGTCACCATCCCGCATGACGAGAACCTCTTGAAAGCCGATAATGAGAAACAAATCAAGTATCTCGACTTAGAACACGATGTTGTCGACATGTGGAATGTGGACTCGGCGATCATTGTGAGAGATGGTCGAGGTCGAGATGGTCTGTTATCGGCACGGTTAAACCACGGAAAGATGGAGCCGGGTAGAATAGGCTCTTTTTTGCGGAAAAAAGACACGCCTGGGTCTTAGCTGCATTGAAATTGACTAGATTGGCATCGCCTCATTCGGAGACTGCCTCCAAAGACAGGTTCAAGCGCTCAACCTCCTTGGCCTCCCGGAGAGACCGGATCTCAGTCCCAGTAGCCCGTGCGCCGGACACGTATCTCTCAATCATCAACCGTGCTGTCGTCTGCGTACCCAAAAGTTCCGGGTTTTAGCAGGTCATTAATGTGCAGCAAAAACAGTGTAGCCGAGAGCACCGACCCCTGAGGGACTCTGTCAGTCACACCGAAGCTGACTGAACTCGGGCGGTCGAGCAAGCGTGCAATCTAATACCATGGGGGCAATTACCATAAGCCCAAGACATGCAGTGGAGACATGTATAGTCGAACAGATAATCCAGCAGATCTCGCCACAAGAGGTGTGAAATCAAGAGACATGGCAAGCAGTGACCTATGGTGGACCGAGCATGGATGGCTAAGACAAAAAAGTAGACTTTCAAAGAACTAGAATATCTGATATAGATCTTGAGTCAACGAGGGATAAAGAGGACGTTTCATGTAAGATTGGATGACAACCTTGTTTGGGAAAGATTCTCTTCGTTGTCAAAATTGAAGAGAGTATTAGCATTCTGTTTAAGATTTCTAAGATATAACAAAATACCAAATGGAGAAAGGTTTTTGACGACCACAGTTTTAAATGAAGTTGAATTAAAGCGCATTAAGTATTATCAACGTTTGGTCTATAGACAAGAATTACAGGATTTGACGGGGAAAGAAAGGATAAAAATTTGCTTCGAAAGTTAGACACATCTAAAGGGGTAGGTCCAGATAAAATCCCACCAAAACTTCTCGTAAAGTGTGTGCACCTGCGATAGCGCAACCTATCTCGACTAAATTTAGAAAATCCTTAGCTACTTGTGTTGTCCCGCAAATATGGAAATCAGCGTTTATATCGCCCATACATACAAAAGGTGTCAAAACTGACAAAAAATTATAGGCGATGGCACTAGTTGGTATTTTATTGCAGAGCATCAAATTTTAGGGGTTTATGGAAAGCTGGCGTGCGTTCAATAAAGATACACCTAAACAGAGTGAATAGTACCACAAAATTGACGTATAAAGAGAGATGTCGACACAATTAGCTCAAATTGAGGCTTGTTTGAATTCTCGCCCATTGTGCAAGATGGAGGAGACATTAACAACATTGAATCCGTTTACGCCTGGGGACATTTTTAACAGGAGAACATATAATTAACGTTCTAGATACCAATTATGAAGTCAAAAACGAGAACTTGCTTACTAAATGGCAGTTAATACAGTAGAAGATCGAAGGCGGAATACCCCTACAACAACGACATGAGTGGCACGACACGGTGAGATTCCCCTGTGTTGGAGATGTTGTTATTGTTAGGGAAGATGATTTGCCACCAATCAAATGGTTGTTAGGTAAAATAACGATGCTACATCTTGGTGCCGACTACTTTGTACGGCTTGTGACTCTTCAATGCAAGGGAAGTAACTTTATTAAAAGGCATTTATCAAAATTAATCTTGTTGCCCATCAGTTGGATCTACCGTGAGTTAGTTTACGGTGGGCAGGTAACTTCATAATATCACTAGGCATTCTTTTCATTGCTATGGTCCTTCGAATTGTTATGATATATAAAAGTATAGTGAGACTACCAGGATATCATCAACAGGCTTGGAAAATAAACTAGCAAAAGCAACCAATTTATTATTATTATTTTATACTGTGTAATATTCCAAACCTACAAACAAACACACACAAACTCACATAAACACACACACTCACACATACACCCACAAACACTCTCACATACACCCACACACACACCCACACACACACCCATACCTTGCTTACATAAATTTGAATAAGTGTTAAGTACCTATATTAAACTAAGTTTATGCTTACCAAAACTCCTACAAGATGCAGCAAATTGTAAATGAACTGCAAGAGGAAGGCGCCTGTGTCTGTAACACTCACATCACACACACATCACACATACACCCACAAACACTCTCACATACACCCACACACACACCCACACACACCCATACCTTGCTTACATAAATTTTAATAAGTGTTAAGTACCTATATTAAACTAAGTTTATGCTTACCAAAACTCCTACAAGGTGCAGCAAATTGTAAATGAACTGCAAGAGGAAGGCGCCTGTGTCTGTAACACAGTTTATACTAGCACAAACACAGACGTTCACTCTGTCTCAAATAATACATAGTTTTGTATAAAATATGTTGGCGTTTTTATGTTTTTATTGGGATGGAAAATTGTATTTGGCTTTATTGATAATAAAATTTATTATTATAATTGTAGTCAAGAATAGCGGATAGAAGAATACTCAAAGAGTAAATAATAAAGTGAGGGAGGCCTATGTCCAGCAGTGGACGTCTTTCGGCTGAAATGATGATGAAATAATAAATACTCACTTTAAAATCATACACCAATTTATTCCTTCAACAATCAGTTTATCAAATTATAATCAAATATAGACTATTCGAAAATCTTTGGTGATTAAGTATTACGAAAGTTTACCTACTTTCGTAATACTTAATCTCCAGAGATTTTCACCCAAAAACGAACAGTGCTCAAAACTAACTCTAAAAAGCCCGCAAACATTTTCCCCGCGTGGCGCGCCTCATTAATTTGTTTTTTCATATTTCTTCTTTTTTTTAAACTCGGCATCGAACATTCGAATCCATTTCAAAATGTTGCCAACAAAAGTTATTTTATGTTTTATGAATGTTTAGTGAACAATATTGAATACTTATGTTAAATTAATATGTTGTGGTTTAATAATGTTATGTTCATGAAGTAGTTTGTGTTGTGGTGACATCGATTGTCATTATAGGTATGAGTTATGTTCTTAAGATAAGTATATAACAGTTAACACGACCGAATTATAAAATATGTATGTTTGGGACTTTTTATTGTTTTTACAAACTCTAAGGTTTTGAGAAAGAAAACATAAAGTCAACAAAGTCATGTTGAAAAAAAAACGTTTTCATGAATTTAAAAATCAACATAAATCACAAATATCATAAACAATAATATTATTGTCTGTTTACTTTTTTATGTTACATAAAATTTCTTGTCTATACAGATTAAGTAAGATCCAAACAATCAAACCAATAAATCAATAAACAATCAAATCAATCAATTGGAATCTAAACTCCTCTCTCTACTCGTATTAATCCTCCATCTTAGCTGCTAGGTCATACCCGCTCCAAGCCAAAAGATTTATGCGTTGGAAAGAAATGTAGTTAACGGCTGTACAATACGTGTACAATAATAATAGCGCACACACAATTAACTCCTCTAAACTGTATGGTAATGTCATTGACACGGTCATTCGTCAACTCATGGTGACTGACATTTTCTATGATGGTTTCAGAGTATAATGAAGAGAACATACCAGGAAATTGGAAGATTAAATTGCTGTCAAACTTTTCGCTAGGCGACTTCCTAGATGACCAAGAATGTCATCTGTTACTTTGATGATGTTTTGATTTAAGTAAATTATTGTATATGCGTCAAGAAACTTTATAGCCATGCGTATTCCTTTTGCCCAGCGTAACACGATGAAAGATCAAACTATTTGTTTCATCGACCCGCCATCGCAAGTATTGATAGCGTTACTTCTCTCATTTCCAGGAACTAGGCACAGTATATCGACTGCAATATCGGCCATATTTCGAAATGCACCCGAGAGCACTAAAACGTCGGTGTAAAGCCACGGGCACATATATCCAGTGCTGCATGTCTCACCGAGATCAAAAGGAAGTGAGCACGTTTATTTCTGGATCATAATGTAAACTGCGCTCACCAAGGTTGTGTGCACTCCTCCTTTTTGACATTTGTCAAATTAGCGATCGTTATTTTGCTGCGGTGCGCTCGGAGATGAATTTGTGTTATTTATACGTTTGACTTGGATATTTTCTCGAGAGTGATTGACCGAATGACGAATATTATTACAGTGCTCTGCGGTATCGTGGTGATTATTTTTATAAATTTGTATTTTTGGATGGTACCGTTAGCTGCAGATGCTGCAACTTCCAGTCGATAATAACTTAAGAGATATACAGATACACTTTAAGCGTTAGCGAATATCACAGAACAGTAATTATTTAAAAAAATCTGGCTGTTGCGCAATGTAGGTTTACAAAATGGTTAGATATTTAAAAGTTATTCTAAATGGTAAGGATTTAGTACTCAAAAGTGTATTATTACTTTAATATGTTATATTGAAGAAACAACGTGCCTGCCCTTAAGGTGGCTTATACAGAAGTGAAACCAAAGCTGAACAAAAGAATCTTCAATTATTTCCACCTTACCTTCCAAAACTAAATAGTTATCTGTTGCCAGTCTTATAATAGGCAAGAACATTGCCTCTAAATAGGTTTGGAGTCCTCACAATAATATGGGTTCATCACATAGCCGTGTTCTTTGACCCCAAATAAATCGAGAATGATGTTACATATTATGGGACATCTTCACACATGGATGTCTTACTATGACTCCTTACCGTGTGTATTAATGTGCAATTGCCGCAAAACAAACAATTATACCAAACCCCGGCAACAGGCATACTGCCAACGCTGCAAAGATCTTCATAGTAATGCTGCCTTTTTGCTATATTTCACCTTTCCCATCATCTTTATGTTTTCACTCATAACATATCTATTTTACCATATTCTAACAAATAAACCATATTTGATTCGATTTGATTCTATATCTCCTCTAAATAGCTACCACTGAAAAAAAAATAGGAATAGCAAAGATTTTTTCTTACTAGCAATAAAACTAGTTTTGTATTATTTTATTTAGGTTTATTTCTAATACCTAAAGTTTGCTTAAATTTTTACGAAACTAGTTTGATAAAACCAAACATGTTTTGCAATGTTTAATTTAAGCATATGGGACTTGCTTTTGTATATAAAATATACAAAAGCAAGTCCCAGTTGTTTTTTCAGTGTTCATTTTGGAACGCACGTTGATTTTACCACGATCCTCTTCTTTTATTCACATTTAAAATCTTCGGCTCATCAGTGATTCTTCAGAAAATAAACTCGCGCTTCCTATTTCAAGGGGTCTACAAAATCCGGTTGCAATTTCCGGGTGTTGGTACTTCCTACTTCTCCGTTTTATTATTATTTTCTAAAATAACAATACAATCATTTCTATCTTTTAAACCCGGAACGCGGCAACCTGCCAGTGTCACAAGGATGTTACATAGAAATGCTTTCTGTCATAGTTATGTGTTGATTAGCATAAAACATGCTCCTGCGCAATGGAGCCGCGCTCTTCCGGATTTTTTCAACGTTACACCACGAACGGAATGCCAGCCCGCATGACATTGAACGTTCATTGCCAACGTTCATGTTTTGCATCTAGTAATAAAATTGTGTGTCTGAAGTGATATTAATTATTACCTGTAGAAGGAATTGTGAAAATCTGAAAAAATGTACGACGGTTTTAATTTCATCATCATCATCATCATTAGCAACATCATCATTTTAGCTGAAGTACATCCATTGCTAAACATAGGCTTTCCATAAAGGTTGTAGCATCGCCACATCGACCGGACTCACATCCAGCGGATTCCTCTAACCTTAAAACCTGGTTTATTAGCCCAGAACTAGTCATAATTTAGCGTGAATAAATGTTATTAAGCTTCAGATATCAAACATCCATCAAGTAAACATCCAACCACACTATATCACACTCTCTCTCTTGGTCGGTCCCTCATGTCTGAGGTTCGTGGTCAGGGTTACATCTGGAGCGGATGATCTGCCTCCACCGATTTCTATCCAGCGCGTCCTTTACGACCGTGCAGAAATTAGAGAAATTGGACTAAATCACACACATGATTATTAAAATAATAACTACGATCGAAAGAAAAATAAAAACAAATTCCTGCATAAAAAGATATTAACAAATTTTGTGACCAGGAATCTCTGGTTAAAGACATAAATTTCCTAATCACAGCTTTTTTAACAAGAAATAACCATGTCGAAAAGATTTTAAAGAATGTACGTGCAGGTGTTTCAGACGTGTTAAATATGCTCAAAGAGAAATATGACAAACGATGAGATCTTGACCAGCGGCACCACTCTGGGTTCTGCGACAATCACAAATTACCTCATGTGACTCCCATCGACCTCGGTACGTATGTTTCACGACAAAGTCGTAAAATAAATAATATCATGTGTGATTTTCTGTGCTGCCCGCTGTTTCCTTCAACGGTACCCATAACATTCATGAATACTGGGAATAATTTCCAACCCGTAATCGACTAAATCATCCATCTCTTACCATCAGCTGAGATAGTGGGTCAAACGCGAGCCTATCAATAAATAAATTAAATAAAAAACAATTTATTTCTAATCACAATGCTCAGGCAAACCCACCGTACGCACTAGTATACAAAACAACGAACAATGTGACTATTTGTCACGCTATTCACTTAGTATGTGCATAATTATGTCCCAGTGAGGGTATGTACTGTGAGACATGGCACCTGTCCTGCACATCAGGTGGCCTGGTGATCTTGGAGTAGAAATGTCGTATAAACTTTCATGGCCTGATAGCGATAAGGGTTTAAAGAAAAAAAAACAGTAACTCAATAAACCGTACCGTATTTCTAGTCAAATAACATTTGTTCCGTGAGATTATCAAACCCGAAACTATTACAGCACAGAATTAAGCAATTCGATTTACAGAATGGGATCTATATGAAAAAGATGGAGATGATGGTATTTTATCCCTGTGTAGCGACCTCTCTTTTCACGTTGGAACAGTGGTAATTTGATACTTCCCTATAATAATATGGTTCCAACTCTTCCCTTTATAACTCCAAGATTAAAATCATAAATCTTGTAATTATAATTACATAAAATAACAATAATTTCTCCTATAAATTCATCGGCATTCAATAAAAAAACAAATACAGCTCCTTTAAAGGCACTCCCATAAAAGGCCTACAATGAGCTACAAGCAAACAAATCAACATTAAAAGGAAAGCAAATTAGAATGAAGCAGATAATACTATCAATTGCTACCATAAAGCTGCTGACCGATACCGCGATAACACCATTTTATTGGACCATTGTTCTTCAAAAGGATTCTCTGTTTTAGTGGTAAATAAATTATCGCATGTGCATTGAACTTCTGACCTGAAATCATTTAAGGAATGATACTGATAGCGCGACATTTATGGCTTGGAGTAAGTACCTACTGAAGAATTGGCAAATACAACTAAAGGATTATTAGCACCGTCGCGTCGTCAGTGGCTTGTTTAATCCTACTTGGCCCCATCTTATTTAATCACAATTTGGTAATTACACTCGTATTATACTTATATCTTTTCTTACTATGGACTATTTTAACGTGCACGCCGTTTTAGGTGAAGTTAGGTGAGCTGATGAAGAAAATCTTTATATGAAAAATGTATCATCATACCATAGAGCGAGAAACCAAAAAAAAATATCGCTACCAACACACGCTTAGCTTTGATACTACAAGGTACCAAGAAATTATTGATAGCATTTACCTAAAATAGTGGTGGCAACATGATCCAGAAATATGACTTCTCCAATGTTCAGTAAAACGGACGGTGGCAAAGGGCCAAGAATACACTAGGATGAAGATGAAGATATATTATGACAATGTACATTCACGAAGTGAAGAAGGACTAAACGACGAACTGAGAAATTGCGTCACCACTCAATATGTGATAAATAGAATAATCTACACTAATATTATAAAGAGAAAAAGGAAAAAAATTGATTGTTTGATAATAAATGTAGGGAAATGTAATTATCAGGCAAGGCTATTATTGTATGGGTCCTTTAAGAAACAACAAGTACCTAACTAATCACTTTAAGTAATGGAGAATAAGGTAAACGACATACCACCAAGCATGTAGTTTGATCTACACGAACAATCAGTAACTCTCACGCTATTTATATCTCCTTAAGTTTTATCAAAAATTCATAATCTAATCAAAACCGCCATCTTGTTCCTCGATCTCCTGTCTGATCCTCCCTTGTTCGAGAGTTTGCGCCAAAAACTAGTGCTTAGTGTTGTCAGTCAGTCATTTTAAACCCACATCTCTTCAGAACGAAATCTTTAGAACTGCTGATATATATAACATTATATATTCCTTAACTTTTATCATAAATTCACAATCTAATTGAAGGATATCTGCAATAAAACCACGACTTAGTTGAATGGCGTATATTCGCAGACTGTCCTGATGTATGCATCACAAAATCAAGTAACAGAAGTACCCACTATTTACAGATATCACACTAATCAAAACCGCCATTCACCAGTATAGAAAGCTAAATTATTCTTGGGTGACATAGGCTATGTTTTATCCCGAAAACGAGTCCTGTGGTGTGGGCCACGGTAGCGAAGCCGCGGGGAAAAGCTAGTTTTAAATAAAATCATATATAATAATATGGTAAAGACAATTTCACTGTATTAAAAAAATACAGTTATAATGGATAGCAACCATTAACATTCTTAGACAAGACTTATTAAGATTCGATGAGAAATCAAAAAGAAATTTCCAGGCAAATAAAAAAGCAATAAAATATATGAAAATATTTGACAAGTAAAGAAAATTTTAATCAGACTACCGCGTGATCTCCGTATTATAATCACCCAATATTTTCCCATACATGTCATTAGTAGGGCAAATCATAATTACTTCTCTGTATTAATTAATTGGCTCTTGATTCTAACCTTAGGTCAACAATCACATATTTCAAAACTCAATTCTCCACGTGCTACAATAAAATGTATTATTTATGTAATGTTTAAAACATAATAATCAATTTAATGGGCCAATCAAAGGCCCCTATCAATAAATAAGTTCGAAACTGCATTGCCAGCCTTGGAAATTACTTACCTATCATTAATCGCTGCGTCTTGGTGTGGTCTAAGTGGAAAAAACTACGTTAAATTTCGCTTAGAAAAGCAAGTCATTTATACTAAAACTATACAGAATTTACAAAAAAAAAGTGATCAACTTAGCTAATCTGTGACATAATCGACAACTATGACAGCGACAATTTTGTCTTTTCGTACTTTTCTACAAAACCAACATAAAAAATAATGAATTCATAACTTACACCTTACACCTTAAACCACAAAGGAAATGAATACAACAATTCTAACAATTAACTAAGTAAGAGCCTCGACCTATACCTGAGGAGACTCTCGTTGGTTAGTAGCTGGATCAAGAGCTTGAGCCAGAGCCCTAACCACCGGTAGCTTGGACCCTATTCTTGATACCGGTGGACTATTTTTTTTATTATATTTTTTAATGTATTTTATTTTTATAGAATAATATTTAAAATGTAAAAATATGTATACATAATAAATAAATGAAACCGAAGAAAATTACGACGAACGGCACCGCAAAACGCAGCGTTGTGCATTTCTATCAAGAGAAACTAAAGAAAGAAAACAAAGAATAGTTACATATATATTCTTTGAAAACCTGTAAATCGGCTCTTCCCAATGGTCAAAAAGATACTATGGCGTCACCCTTTTTCAGACTAACCTAAAGTATATAAGCATATTATTCCCTGTATTTTTTTATTAGTTCTAGGAAACGAATTGAAAGAGTTTTTAGAGCTTTGTTTGTATTTTTTCACTATTCTTATATGTTTTATTCTATACTTTGTTTTTAAATTATCTTCATCAACGACGAAGTTATAAAGCTTCAAAGTTGATAATTAGAAAGAGACGACGTTTGAGAGATATGTTGTTTAAAACCGCCATTTATGTAGTTGGTTTTTCGATCAATTTCACAATTAGTATTCTGTTTTAGTTCTGATAAAATAACAAATATAAAAAAATGCATATTCCCTGTTGTATTACACTATACCATCAAAAGCGTATAACTTGAACGGCAGCCTTACATCACAATTAAGTTGTTAGACTCTACGAAAACGACGGGCTCTAATAAAAACCGCCAGTCCATACTATTAAATATTCACTTACTGTCCCCGATCTATTTTCAATTGCTGGAAAAAAAGAAATGTCAATTCAAGAAAGTGAATTCTTTCGATAAATGAAGTCTGTAATGAGTTTAAGTTTGAGACACAATAAAACTGATGAAAGGGAACAAAATTTATATATTTTTTTTATTCTTCAATGTTGTTATTCTTTCTATTTTTTTTTAAATGTATTTTAATGTCAATAAAGGCAATTATAAATGGTTGTTACGACTTCACGCCTAAGCAACTAGACTGGTATTTAATGAAATTTAACATAGATAAAGCCTAGACATCAAAAAGGACATGGGATACTTTATAACAGCATGTGACGCGGTCACTAAGAATGGTAAGCAGAATATAATATATATTTAAACATTTTGGTTCGTGGATATTGAAAATATTTACTTTAAGCATTTTATTTCAATACTTTCATAACGCACTGACGCAAAACACAAAACAAACAAAATATTTTACTGCAAGAATCACAATTAATTATTCAAGTAGGTAATTTCAAACTCCCAAAACTGGAATATACAAATCCGAAAGTTAACAAAACTAAAATCAAGACAAATGAAATATGCACGGGCGAAAATTTTGTCCATTACAGAGGACTCCATAAATACATGTCTTGGCGCACCAAAGCGAGGGAAAACGCACACTCGATGTGCCTCCGTCGCAATTATCGGAAATAGACGGTTATTAGAGGCTCAACGATGATAAACTTCAAATTGAACCTTACCCCGTCGACATAAATGCTATTAAGCGTGATAGGGCTGGTAAAATGGGTTTGCAAATGTTATAAAGAAGGGGTAAATAAAGCATACAGCTTGGTTTCGTGTCCGTTGCCATGCGAAATGGCGATGAATAAGTTATGTGACACGAAGGATTGAATAACACTATTATCGTGGCATCGTTAGCTATATTGTGGTAGACCGTTGCTTTGTGAGGGCTATTTTCTGATTGAAAATGAAAATTGCTGAAGTTCTTTTTTTTTATTTAGGTTGGGTTTGGTGAATGGAAGAAGGGTTTCGGTGCAGATGGTAACAAGAATCAGCTGTGTTTTCTATTATCGATAGGCTCACACGCTTGACCTCCATCGCAATGATGTGTCGAGGAGCAAGTTCTTAAGGACTTATTGATTTATATCGACTGCGGTGACGGAATATAGAATTAATTAATTAATTCATTCGATAAAACTGATTCGAAATTATACAATACATGGTAAATTGGTTTTCATAGACAGTTTAACGTACCTACTGCGTTCAAGGCGACTAACAAGATAAACATCAAAAGTTGGAAAGCTTTTAACTTTTTCTCTGGAGAATTCTTCGAATCAAGGTTCCATCGAAACCATTATGAATACGAAAATTATCGATTAAGGGAACACGACAAAACCATTCGCATTTTCCAGTCCATTGCGAGAATTCTTAAAGGAACCAATCGTGCAGCATTGACCTCAGAAGAATATGTTCAGAATTCATATCACGCGTCCGCTACGGCCAACAGCGATACACTGAGACAGTTTAATCTCCTATATACATACGTTATTCTACGCTCAAGGTTACAAATACTAGCGCACGACTAAATTTGTATTCAAAATAAACTTGGTAAATTAGGTGGTGGCCTTGGATGAGGACAGTTGCGATAGTAATTTCGTGGGTGACAATTTACACAAGTAAATGCGAAAACAGACTCGGTCTATTCGTTGATTGGTTGGCAAGCGATACTAATGAGCATAATCCTTTGGTTTGAGTTACAGCTCATGTCTCCAAGCAGAGTTAACAGTAGCAGGTGTGTAACATCCGACTAACATCTGACTATCTTCCCCTAGGATCATTGTAAAAAAAAACCTTTTCAGTAAAAGCACACTTGGCTTGTTCTTTCGTAGCAGACGTTATAGTATTCAAATGAAACACTGTCAAGTCTGTTATAAGTAGTTACTCAAACTACTGTCATGAAATTCATTCACAGGAAGATCTAGTGAATGACTGGCCCAAGTCCAATGATAGTTTTAATTCGTCAAGAGGTTTTGATCAGCTCATGTCATAAATTTATATTTTTTAGACGGTCAGTAATATTTATATAGCCTAAGAGCAAATATAGGTTACTTACCGTAAATGTTTTACGCACTTGGAGTGCCACAGGGAGCCGGATTCGGACCACTGTGTCAATGCCAATACGAACTGGGTCACCGAAATTGTTCCAATAGTACATTCAGTGTAGAGCATTCCGAGAAACCCAGAGTAATCTTCATCAAGAGAATTTTCAAGGAACAAAGTACACCTCAAGTTCAGCTAGAATTAAATAAACCTATTCTGGCTAAGCCTTATATAATTGAAACTTTCCATACCAATAAATCTGCCTAGCCTTTTATTAAGATCCTAGTGGCGTAGCCACTGCAATCGCAGTCTATATGGCCGGCCGAGCTCTTGTCGAAGCTGAATTATTTTTGTTGTACCATCGACCCGACGAGAAGAATACCATCATAGAATATTACGAGTATGAATAATATTACGCTTTGAAAAGTAAGATCGATTATATCATCACACCTCAAGTCCCTGAAGGTTTAGGCACAGGTGCACCTTTTTTATTGTTGATGGGCTCGCGCTTGACCACCATTGCCTAGAAGTAATCTTTTCACTTTTGACTAAAAGTGAAAAGATTACTTCTAATTCCATCAAGGGCCGAAACCGCCACCAATTCTGTCCATCAGTTCGCGTGCGGCTGGCCAGGACGTGGCTGGAGGTGGATCACTGTGTTACCCAATTTCTCATAGAGCATGGTAACTTTAAAAGTAAATTATTTTCCTTCAAGCTCGTTGCCTCGCCTTTATGTCAGTGTTCTACATCTGACTGCGAATATGTACAATCTGCACATCATATCTTATAGGAGTGTATTCTTTAGCAGAATGAACGCAACATTATGTTGAATAATGTACAGGCTGCATCAGGAGTTGTTTACTATACGGACCTTGTGGAAACTAGAACAAATTTCCGTGCGTTCAAGCGTTTTTGCCATACCTATTATTGGAATGAAATATAACAGCTCACAATGCACCCATCATTCATTCATTCATTCATTTTTATCCATTGGCCTTGTTTGTTCTGTCTCCTGCTTCATATGGAAGGAAGTGGAAATTTGTACTTTTTCATACTCCTCCGTTATTCTTTTCTGATTAATTTCGTTGCGGGATCCAAGACAGTTAAATTCATTCTCCGGGACTTCGTCGAGCTTCATTGCCTCGGCGCTTTTCTGGTGGTCGCTACTGTTGATTCTGGATTTCAGGAGTTGCAGTGGTTTGGGAATAGTGTGGTGGGATTGTTTTGACTAAAAGACCCTAGGTTGTTGCTATCAGGAAACAGACTCAGACCTGACGACCTGACCTGACCTGACCTGATTACATTTAAAGCGAAAAAGAAACCGGTCATGTGAAGGTCACTTGGCCGGTTTCTAGGAGGCACAGAAACAAAATAAAAAAAAAAACGTGACTAATTATTTCTTCTTATTCTTATTTATTCCGCCGTCCGCCGTAAAACCCAATATGCATGTCAATAAATTTAATGAGCTTACTTTACGATTATCTAATATGCAGGAAATTTTATAGCAGCGCTAAAACATGTTTGCTCTTGTAAAAGATAATAATATAAGTGCAAAACAAGCTTAAGTCTTATTTTATTTTATCGCTGTTTATAGCACATAATTCGTTTATGTAAATCAGGTCAGATTGTGTATCAAATGAAAGACGCTTTTATTAATTTGAAATGCTTTAATGTTGGGCTTTTTTGTATTCGGGTAAATAAAAATAGCACGCGCTATTTCTGGTGCAGAATAAATGATGTTATTTATGTTTTAAACTGGCAGCCAAATTCAAATTTAAATTCAAATTCAAAAGTCATTTATTAAAACTAGGCTGATTGCACTTGCCGAACGTCAAAATTACATAAGACAGTCCCCCAAAAACGCCCGCCCTTCACCACTTCCTAGTGCTTTTGCTGGGAAGAAGAAGTGCCTCTTTGGTCTAGTGGTCGTAAGTGCTACCTGCTGAGCATGAGATCCTGGGTTCGATTCCCAGAACGAGAAAGGTATAATTGGATTTTTCCATTTGGAATTTCATCTCTGCACAAGCCTTTTGGGGAAGCAGGCGTAGTGTTGTTACTTTTTAAATTGGTCAATAATGTAATAAGATGAGCTCGGTATTTCCTAGCTAATGGTCTGAGAATAGACAACAATTCAGTTAATCCGAAATCCGTAAATGGCTACATGTCGTATAAAGTCAAGAATCAGACTTCATCAATGGTTAGATGAAATCGGATGAATACGCAAAAACGATAATAGCATCATTGAAAAACTCCGGCCTTATATCCTTTAAGACATTTTTAATCTCAATTATGCATTACAATGATACATTTACAGTGCGCGGTACGCTCCAAAAATGCTTTTTTCTCTCATTTTAGTAAAGTAATGAAAATTTACGAGGCCGCGAAGGAAAACTTGGGAATTTTGCCATGTCTGCTAAAATATACCTACTTATCTGATGAACCAAGTGCTGCCAAAGATGTTTATTCAAGAAATTTGTACGTAAGCGAGTTTTGACTTTTATGTTCAAGAGAATAATTTTTGTTTTTATTGATGCAATTTTAATGCAGCAATGACAAAATATTTGTCATTCATGTAAGTTAAGAAAAATCATCGGAAGCTGTGACTTGCTATTTTTGTTGTTTTATAAATATTGAGCTTAATACATATGTGTTTACAAAATCGTTCTTATTTAACATCAGGTAACCACCATTATGTGAACATGAACCTTTATAAACTATTTCATTTCAGTTTTTCGACCCAACAGGACAGCACTTACACAAATCTCAAAATCAAGATTGATTCAAATCTCGCGTTTGGCGCTGTCAATGTCACAGCAAACTATCCCATATTCGGCGCGTGCTCAGAATAATCGCCGGCGTTTCACGAGCGAGGCAAAGTACGTGCAAAATCCACTCATTTCATGCCTTTTTACGATCCCGACGTAAATTCTTCTTCGTGCCAGAATATAGCTGTCATAAAAAGAAGTCCTAGGAATTGTGAGAATAAATGCTGATGCTTTTAGCTTAGGTTTTTGGCATGGCACAAAATATTTTTGGGCACGAATTTCTGGTAAATCAAGGTGGGATGCGTTAAGCTTATAATAACTATTAGTTATTAGTTCATCTGTACTTGCCTTTCTCAGACCGAGAAACAATTTAACTAACTCAACCAAGAAGTCTTACACTCGATCAAAGCTCACACTTTCATATGTGTTGTCCATATTATACGATTGTGATACGGTGTGATACGGTTAACTTATGAAAACCATAAAAATACTTAGAACTTTGTCAAATTACATGGTGCAAATAACGACATCAAAAATGTGACATATCAACGAACGAGTTTAGTGTCACAAAGTTCAAAAGTGATTAACGGTTTCGGGACCTTACAAGATCACTTTCTAACCAAGACCAATATTACTACAGTGCACAAAGATACCTCATGTGATATTATGTATTGTCATAAAAAACGCTATCAAAATATAGAAGGCAGACGTATTGGCGTATCGACGTACATTTGAATTTCAAAGTTCAAAGCAAAGCTTAGTTTTTATGCACCGCTCTAACTGAGCTTACGGTGGTCGGTCGGCAGTCTACGTGACCGGACTTGTTGACAAATTGACCAAGATCATGTGATGCCGTCAGAACCGAAGCCAGGGGGCGCGGTTTATGCCTACGTTTAAGCACGAGAAGAAAGCAGACTACTCAGCAGGTACTCGTTATTTTAAATATGATACTTAATTGTAATACTTTAGGTGACCCACAACCCAAGGAGGGTTGGGTTGTGGATCTGTCGCAGCCATATAGTATAACACGCCGTATTACATATAGGCGCGCCCGATTGAAAAACGTCGCTGTTTTAAAATGCGGCTACCTTTCGTTCAGCCGGATTGTGGTGGCGATACGTTCTACAAATGAATTAGTCCAAGAGCGAGCGAAGCCAGCTCGGGAGCTTAGGGCACCCCGACACGGATGACTTCATGTAAGGTTACTTTAGACCCTGCAGACAGAAAAAGGAGCCCGTCGACAAACTTTTATTTTCAAGTCGCTGTTATAAACATTTGTATTCGCCCACTGTTTGTCGCCCACTTAGTATTTCAGTAAGCCATATTCAGTATATTTTACACCTTTAATTTGAATTTATTTTCGCTCGTTTAAATACTATCCAAAATAAAAAATTCAAGTACAATTTCGAATCAATGTTTGCACTTCTAATTACAATATTATTTTCACTTTGTTGTGACACCGTTGTCGATTGCGACGCCATTTTTGTTGTTATAATCATGCAGCCGTTTGTATGGGCGCCACGTTACTAAGCCGCTTTGACGAAGGCAAAGTGCACATAAAATGCGGCGTACTTTATTTCAGCTGAATTGAAATCCGGCTGAACGGAAATAGCCGCATTACAAAACAGCGACGTTTTTCAATTGGCCTCGTCTTTTTGTAGTACGGCGTGTTATACGATATGGCTGCGACAGATATATTAAGAAGTATACTGTTACGGTTGAGGTTGCATGTTGTCTCCTGTGCGGGTCACAAATAAAACTATTTTGTTTCTTTTCTCAGAACTTTTGAAAGTTCATCAGAATTTAAAATGGTTTGACTGTCAAGGAAATCAGGTTGCTTCATCCCTGAGCATATAGGCGTGAGTGATTATATAATAATGTAAACATAGTCAATCGAATAGGAATAAATCTTTAATCTATCGAAAAGTCCCTATAATACATCAATAAATCAATTACTAAATCATGCATCACTTTCCTAAGTACTTATTTAAAATATAAAAAACTAACAAAAATACCGTTGTCGCCTCTGTTCAAATTATGATTATTAATCTATGCCCCTCGAACCCATATCGACTACAAATTGGGCGAACTCCGAAGCCGTAGCGAAAGAAAATAATATTGTTTCTTAGCAAATATTTACCATTCCCTTAGTCCGTGTGTCTTTACAGCGTGCAGCGTACGATATACGATGGCCGAATATTGATTGTGTAGAATTAGCTATTAGACTGCCTCGTCGGTGAAGTGGTCGCAAGCTCTACCTTCGAATCCCATGTATTAAATTGAAAAAAAGTACGCCTAGATATCCTCCTGACGTTTGATCCTTCTCTGGCTGTATAAGTGCAAACCTACCACCCAAACTGCAATCAAAACTTGCCCATAACAAATGGAACAATCTTCTGAACATTCAATATATAAAACATTCGAAGAATTGATCAAGGAACAAAACAATACAGATAACGACGCTGAAACAGTAAGAGCTGAAATTAAAAAGCAAAAATGAAGCACTACAACTCTACTTATAACATTATAAAGCTGAAGAGTTTGTTTGTTTTTTGTTTGAATGCGCTAATCTCAGGAACTACTGGTTGGAATTTGTGTTGGATAGTCCATTTATCGAGGAAGGTTATAAGGCTATATAACATCACGCTACGACCAATATGAACGGAGCATAAATGAAAAATGTTGCAAAAACGGTAGAAATTATTCCTTTTTGAGAGCTTCCGTTGCGTGCGCTGCGTAAACGGTTTAATTTACGCAAATATCATGTATGATGGAATGTTTCTCTTTAAAAATTCTCTTGACTCACTGTAACCATTTTTATGGTAATCAAATTTGTTCATTTTTTTTTTTTTTCATTTCATTTATTGTTTTATCAACATCTATACTAATTTTATAAAGCTAAAAAGTTTTTTTTGTTTGTTTGTAGGGTAGGTAGGTATGGTAGGTAAGGTAGGTAGGATAGGTAGGATAGGTAGGATAGGTAGGATAGGTAGTTAAGTGGTAGGTAGATAGATAGCCAGTTGACGGGAACGAAGCCGCGGGGGTCAGCTAGTTATTTAAATAAACTGAAAAGCCATTTGTCACGAAAGAATGACATGAATATTGAAGATTATTTGGGTGGACTTGCGTACCTATGTTACCACACACACACAAAATTTACCTTAATTATCAACTTTTTTTAATTTTCAGAATTTTCCCTTTGCTTGTGCTGTAAAAACTTGCTTTTAACCAAAATTGACAGTTCTAGGTCAACTGGAAGTACCCTATAGGTTTTGGGTCGAAAACCTATATGGTAGTTCCCGGTGACCTAGAAAAACGAAAGAGAAAATTCCAATAAAATAAAAAAGAAGAAAATTAAAGGGTGTCCCTATACATACATAGTTGACACCACCCTGGGTACGGAACCAAGATTACGATAGATACCGCCTGCAATCCATTGGGATGCACGAGGGCAATCATGGAACCTCTCTCCGCAATTACGCTGGAGCGGACCAGCAACTCACTCGACATCGCTGATACAACATATCAGAGAGATATCAGAGATCAATCCTAACCAACCAGAGATATATAGATATAATTATAAACGAATGGGTTGAGACATTGCAGAACATCTGTCTGATTCAGCAAAGGAGGGGTACCACACTCTCTTAGCATGTTTCAATATAATTATATTGTATCGAGAAGCCTTGAAGTTCAGACTGAAAATGTCGGACAAGTAGTAGATCTTCAGGTAAGAATAAAACTAAAAGGAGCTAAAAGGAGATGGACAAGACCCATTCGGAAGACATCGCCCGCTAGTGGAACACCCCCCTTGCACAAGAGATGAGTAAGATGATGGATACAGTAGAAATGAAAATAAGGTATTGGAATTAAGCCATCCGAAAACTGGTAAATTTTACCACACACAATCATCTCCGTTCAGCATTTCATCTGGACCAGCTCAACCTGCCCTGTCCCAGCAGTTGGTGGTTGTACCTGGAGCAAAATATGTGAACAAGGATGCGATCATTGTAACAATTGACCATAACAATCATATCAATATCTCCGTACACAATCATCTCCGTTCAGCATTTCATCTGGACCAGCTCAACCTGCCCTTTCCCAGCAGTTAGTGGTTGTACCTGGAGCAAAATATGTGAACAAGGATGCCATCACTGTAAAAATTGACCATAACAATCAATCACTATCTCCGTACTACATATAACAATTAAGTATATCCTATATAAACTTAATGTGGGTCATGAAGTGAAATTTGATTATGTAACTTCCTAAGATATCACTCCTGTCTTATTGTGGAATTTACTTACCAAGATTCCCAAACATAATAAACAGGCCTGGAAGACCTCGGTCTGGGGGGTTTGTTGGATGAAGTACGACTCTTCCAATCAATGGATCATGGAGTGATAATGTGTTACATACATAAACTCACGCCTTTTACGGGGTAGGCATAAACTACAGAACGCCACCTGCTACGATTCTTACATACTTCTTTTGTTTAACTCACATTCATACATCTAGTCATACACACACGCCAGTTATGAGTACTGCGCACCCAAATCTTATATGTATATGTATATGGCTATAGAGGGTTGAAGATGCCAGTAATATTAATTAATTAATAATTACTTAATATCTTATTATATCCTTTTAATTATTTGATAGCAATATCGCCATGTTGGAGCCGTTTTGGGTTGAAACTTTTAAGTCCATGGAATCCGTGTGCTCTCCGAGTTATACGGGAGATCAGTAAGTGGACGCCCCCCGCGACTAGGGCTGGTCTTTTCTACGGCTGGAGAATCAACATTGGCAATACTGCCAGCGTTCTGGGGCCACTTTTTTCATTGACAATAATGAAAAAATAATGAAAAATAATTCCAATAAAAAAAAAAAATGGATGAATCTCCTCTCCCCTTTTGATAACGAGATAGCATTCACTCTTATTGTTTCTGCACCAAAACAACACGTATATTTGAGCAAAATTGACAGTCCATTACAAGCAAAGCCTTCCTATTCCACTTACAACAATCTCAGATACGCAACTCTTTCAATATAATACGAGAACAATTTATTTCATCATTTAACTATCCAAAGTGGTTTCATACAAATTGTATGTAATGTGATTGTAGAATGATGTAAACGAGGAACGAAGAGGCTGATGACTATCATTATGCCTAATTTATATATTCTGTCAGAGGAACGGGATTCGTGGGAGAGATAGGTAGAAAAGTGTTAGAAAACTATTATTTAAAAAACTAAATAGATATTCAAATTAATTTTACACACCGGAAGATGTTTTTATGACTATGCAAATCTTTACTAAAAAGATCGATCTATATAAAAAGGTAAAATTTTTAAGTTTATTTGTAGGAAGCAATTCCTGGCACTACTGAACAGATTTTGATAATTCTTTCACCAGTAGCTAAATTTTTCCTGAGTGTCATATGCTAGATTTTATCCCAAATAAATAACGGGATCTACGGGGTGGGCCACGGGAGCGTAGCTGCGGGAAGAAGCTAGGTTTTCAATAATTAGTTATAAATGGCATCAATCAAAGACGATTTGTGCAAAAAAATACTCTTAAATATCACTTTCTATAGAGATTCACCTTGAACCCTTTATGAAGTAGTCTTATAAAGTTATTATTTTAAGGATAAATAATCAAGATCTGCCACAAAAGACGGGTTAGCGTCTTTAGGTCATTATTTTTTCCTTTTCTTTCTAACTCATATTTTGACTTGTTTGCACCTCAATTACCTAAATAAATTGACGTAACTCATCAAAATAAACCCTAGACTACCTCAACCAAGCAGTATCACCGTAGCAGGAGCCGTACATCCTTCTTCCGCATGTTTGCATCTGTTGAATGACTGAACTTGAACAACTGCGCTCTTCCTTGAAACTAATTAAAATCCTCCTTCCGCCCGGAAGATTTCTCTTGGAAATCTAGCAAAATAGGTGTAGGTACATGATAATTCCGGTGTTATATGCGATTGTTGGCGAAAACAAGGCCATTTAGCCTTTTGTAAAATGAGATGAGAAAGTATATTAATCATTAGTCGAAAAACAACATGATTATTATAACAAAAACCTGTTTTACAAAAGTTCTAAAGGGAATCACAAATATAGGTATTTAAAAAAAAAAACTAGTCTTAGCTATAATATGTTTAGGCTTAGGAGTCAGAATCATTGTTAATATAAAAGGGACTTGTGGTTACATAAAAAACAGTCACGAGGGTCCATCATCCTTATGGTCAAGCAACGTTTGCCGAAGCCAGAAAGACTGACCATCAGTCTTGCCAAGAGGTATCATGATACTTACTGGGTTGTGAAGGCCATATAGGCAGTCGCTCCACGTAAAAAACTGGTATTCAGTTGCGTCCGACACCTTATACAATTAGGAAAATCGACATATCATCATCATCATCATCGCCGAAAGACGTCCACTGCTGGCATAGGCCTCCCCCAAGAGCCGCCACATTGATCGGTTTCGTGCTTCTCGCATCCAGCGGATCCCCGCAACCTGCACCAGGTCCAACAAATCAAATTAAATCCACACATGCAACAGTAAAAATTCCTACAAAAAAAAATATACAAAATAACATTTGTTCACAACTGTACGAACAGTTGCTTAAGAATAATTTTCACGGTAATTACGATAGGCCTACCCGACTGCGGATACTTAAGACTCAATATGAATTGACACAAACGAAGGAAACCAACCCATTGCTTGCACTGATTGAACTATTTAGCTCATTTCATGTCATTACGCCGTAGGTGGTCGTATACCGATTTTAGATAATTATCAAACTAGCTTCTGCCAGCGGCTTCGACCGCGTTTAGATATATCAAAAATTATGCCAAGAGAATATATTCCCGGAATAAAAAGTATCCTGTGTGCTATTCCAGACTAAAATGTCTGCAAAATTTCACCCAGATCCGTCCAGCCGTTTTAGCGTGAAGAAGTAACAAACATACAAACACACACTAACACACACAAACAAACAGACACACTCACAAACTTATTCCTTTATAATATTAGTGTGATGTGATTACATAACATCACGTCTGTTCCCCGAAGGGTTGGGCAGAGGTGCCTATAGTTCACCCATATTACACTAGGCACCGGGCACAAATCCAGACACCGGGTTGCTATTGAGAAATTCCTGATGGAAAAACCAATAACACTTTGCCCGACCCCGGAATCAAACCCAGGAGCTCATCCTCAGCAGTAGCGCTTGTTGTGACCACTAGACCAACGAGCCAGTCTTGATTGATCAAAATGTAATATGATGATATTTTTGATCAATCAACGTTTATGAAAATCGTGAGGTATTAGGCTGGTATCCACTCCTGTGTTCTATCCTCTCCCACACAGTACGAGCGCAACAAGTGTGAGCGGGACAGCTACACCCACCCCATTCCTTAAAAATATTTCGAGGAGTCGGCCAGCTATATAGTCACAGGTCCGCCGTCTGAGACTGACAAACGGTGGACTTGCGACTATATAGCTGGCTGCCACTCCTTCGCAGCCCTCTCTCTTTAAATCGAGTCGTCATCAAAGGGATCATCGAACACTCAACAAAATGTCTTTAAACCTGAAATTGACATACCTGAAGGACTTAATCTAACATAGCACCACTAGAAGCTCTAAAATACTCACACATTACATTACATTTTGGCATTTAAACCATTGCCATCGTTTATGGAATGATACTATTGTATCTATAGCCTCAGGCATCGGGTGGAAAAATTAATGCGTTTTACAGAATCGTTTACATGTGTGCTGAAATTGGCAGGAAATGAAATTCGGTACGGTGTTTAATAATCCGTGTAGAGGTAACTGAACTTTTGATCTCCCATAAAATGATGTGATCTTATAAGGATGATGAAAAATCTTGAAAAACATTATTATTGTAACGAGGTTAAATAGGTGTCGTAACTTTTATTAGTTGTTGCTGGCTGAAGGACTGGCTGGCCGCCTTTTGTATGTTTGTTTTTGTTTTAAGATGTTTTTTTGAATATTTTTTGTCTTGATGTACAATAAAGTATATATAAATAAATAAATAACCATCTAGGGATGAAGCAGTCTATCTACTATGAGTTTTTCCTTCCTTCCGAAAGACTTTCCTTACTGTCCACTGTTAAACATAGGCCTCCCCCAAGAGTCACCACATCGATCAGTCTTGTGCGTCTCGCATCCAGTAGTTTGCCGCACGTTTAAACCAGGTCAATGGTCTACTTATAGAGGGAGGCCTTCCATCGCTGCGTCTGCTGGTACGCGTTCGCCACTCCAGAACTTTTCAGCCCCATCAACCATCCGTTCTGCGAGCAATGTGCCCTACTTGTACTAACAATAACAACTCCTGTTAGTCGTGATCTAACTAGAGATTAGTACTAACTGTTGTTGTTGATGTATTGAATTTAAATTCAACAGTTGTTTACAATATTTATTATGTTGTTGGCATAGCTGTTGATGTGTTTAGTTTGTATCTGTATACGCTTTACTGCAACACGTCTTCCTTAGTCCTATTCATTGACAGGTTTTCTTCTCTTTTATCAGATTTTTCTCATCACAACGGTTTAATTTATGACAAGATGAACTGTACGAAAAAATATATAATTTTAATAAAAAATATATGTTTTATTGATATTGGTGGTGATAAAGTAATTAGTTTGTATTGAAAATGGTTCTACCATCTTCAAGAGTTATAATGTTTAACTAGCTTTTGCTGCTGGGTTTGCTTGGATTGCTTTAATAAGCAGTAGTGTAATAATATGTCACAAAGTATTCTCTATATTCTATATTGCATGCCCTAGGAGTAAAATACAGCCAAATAAACTATCTGGTATGTATGTAAATAGTCAATAATATAATATAATATAATAATATAACTTTATTTGCATCATAAAATAGTACAACCATATAATCAGGTGTTTTTGACATTTTGTAGGTAGACATTACATACATAAACAAAGAGATTCCTGTATTTAAACACTAGCTTTCAATGCGATATTTCTCACCTTTCGAACATTTTATAAGTGTTGCTCGTTTAGTACTTACATCACAATGATAATTATTTAGTACGTATTGAGGCACTAACCACCCACTAATAATTACTTACTTGATATTGTTATTTAGGTTGTAGCATTCGTGTGATGCCTGAAAGGCTCTCTACTAAATAATACGCGGTATTGCGATATATCTAGGGTTTATTCCTGTTCGTTTCATATTTTACATAATTTTTCAAATCAGTCGTGCGTGCCTCGCGCTCCCTAGCGCCTTGGAAACTGTTGACAATCTAATCATTCTAAATACAAATGACTCTTCAAGGTCCCTAAGCCAGCAACAACTAATAAAAGTTAACTAGCTTTTGCTGCTGCTAAATAATGATAGATATATACAACTAATATACAGACAAGAAAACAATTCAGCTTATACAAGATTATGATCACGGTTACACATTTGATTAAGGGTTTTATAATGTTGGGTCAATTTAGAGATTTATTAAAAAATCCGTGTGGACCAACGTACCATAAAGTTAATGATTTTCACCATCGTTCATAATAGTACATTGTGATACAAGGGTGGAAAGTAGGTTATTGCAAACGAGCTGTCATTAACAAGCCCGAGCCGAAGGCGAGGGTTTTTAATGACACGAGTTTGCAATAACCTACACACCCGTGTATCACACGACGTTTTTCAATACAGTTGTAAGAAACAGTAAAAACAAATCAAAGAATTAAATTTGTTTATTCACAAAAAATAAAATTTTCAATATGGCGCGTTTTTGCAACAGGACTTATTTTTTTACTACGATATCAGCCTATACAGCTATACAGCCTATTCGATTTTTGACAAACGTTGACGTGAAAATAATTAACTTAAAACTGGTAATTAAATATATTAAACAATAAAAAAAATGAGAATTCAATGCTAAAACGTACGGAATCATTAATTTTTCCTACTAAACTTTTTTAAATTGACATAATGGCGCGTTTTTGCAACTGGACATTTTTTTTTCAACGAAAACCGCCTATACAGCCTCTTCGGTTTTTGAAAAAAAGTTTATGAGAAAATAATTATATTAAAACTGGTAATTAAATATATTAAACAACCATTTAAAAGACTTTTGAGAATTCAATGCTAAAACGTACGGAATCGTTCATTTTTCCTCGTAGAAAATCTATCCCATTTTAAAACTCCTTGCTACTAAACTTTTTTAAATTGACTTATAAATTTAAAACTAAACTGCAAAACTAATGATCGAGCTCGTAAACAAAAGTCACGACAGCGTAACAGAAAGATGCCTATGCGTAAGATTTAACTTTCGAATCATAATTATAGCCTCTGAAAGTACGCCATGTTTAACAACGGTATTGAAAAGTAACTTTCAATAAGCTTCCGAAACACCTCAAATCAATTGTCTACTCAAAGAAGTTAACATACGACAAAAAAATTATTAGCCTGTCTAAATTCAAACACGACTTTTGACGGATAAAGAAAAGAAGACAAGAAAAAAAGACAAACGACTAGAACGTATTTTTCATCCGATTTATATGTTTAGATGCTTAATGTTCTTGAAAATATCAATAGCCCATATTACTATATCCTTGTAATCATTTCTGTTCCCTTCCATACATCTGATTTTCATTTCATCTACATTACCACATCGTGTTGTGATTGTGATTATCACTATAGTGAAGAATATAACTGAGTAGCCCCCTTTATTGGTACTTTTTGTAGTGTAGAATAGTACATTGTGATACAAGGGTGGAAAGTAGGTTATTGCAAACGAGCTGTCATTAACAAGCCCGAGCCGAAGGCGAGGGTTTTTAATGACACGAGTTTGCAATAACCTACACACCCGTGTATCACACGACGTTTTTCAATACAGTTGTGAGAAACAGTAAAAACAAATCAAATAATTAGATTTGTTTATTCACAAAAAATAAAATTTTCAATATGGCGCGTTTTTGCAACTGGACATATTTTTTTACAAAGAAAACAGCCTATACAGCCTATTCGATTATGACAAACGTTAATGTGAAAATAATTAACTTAAAACTGTTAATTAAACATATTAAGCACCTTTAAAAAAAAAAAGAGAATTCAATGCTAAAACGTACGGAATCATTAATTTTTCCTCGTATAAAATCGTATCCCATTTTATTCTATGTATGAAAACTCCTTGCTACTAAACTTTTTTAAATTTACTTATGTCGCGTTTTTGCAACAGGACTTATTTTTTTACTACGATATCAGCCTATACAGCTATACAGCCCATTCGATTTTTGACAAATGTTGATGTGAAAATAATGAAATTAAAACTGGTAATTAAATATATTAAACAACCATTAATAAGACTTTTGAGAATTCAATGCTAAAACGTACGGAATCATTCATTTTTCCTCTTAGAAAATCTATCCCATTTTATTCTATGTTTGAAAACTCCTTGCTCCTAAACTTTTTTAAATTGACTTATAAATTTAAAACTAAACTGCAAACATAATGATCGAGCTCGTAAACAAAAGTCACGACTGCGTAACAGAAAGATGCCTATGCGTAAGATTTAACTTTCAAATCATAATTATAGCCTCTGAAAGTACGCCATGTTTAACAACTGTATTGAAAAATAAATTTTGATCTTTTGATCGTCACCTAGAAAGATTAATGAGGATTTAAAATATAAGAATTTTGGATGGATGGATGGTTTAAACACAAACAAAATTAAAAACACTCATCTCACCACAAAATAATAATTGAAATGAGTTGACTAACAACATAAAGATTTATTAAATTGACTTATAAATTTAAAACTAAACTGCAAACATAATGATCGAGCTCGTAAACAAAAGTCACGACCGCGTAACAGAAAGATGCCTATGCGTAAGATTTAACTTTCGAATCATAATTATAGCCTCTGAAAGTACGCCATGTTTAACAACTGTATTGAAAAATAAATTTTGATCTTTTGATCGTCACCTAGAAAGATTAATGAGGATTTAAAATATAAGAATTTTGGATGGATGGATGGTTTAAACACAAACAAAATTAAAAACACTCATCTCACCACAAAATAATAATTGAAATGAGTTGACTAACAACATAAAGATTTTTTAAATTGACTTATAAATTTAAAACTAAACTGCAAACATAATGATCGAGCTCGTAAACAAAAGTCACGACCGCGTAACAGAAAGATGCCTATGCGTAAGATTTAACTTTCGAATCATAATTATAGCCTCTGAAAGTACGCCATGTTTAACAACTGTATTGAAATAGTTATTTATGCTACAAGTGCGGGAAGTAGGTGATTTCCGATGACTGGCATTTTTATTCACGAGCGAGCGAAGCGAGTGAGTGGATAAATCGACACGAGTCGGAAATCATCTTACGCACGTGTATCATACAACATTTTACTATGCACTGTGCGAGAAAATAAAAAAATATATCTGAACCAAGCAAGAAATTAATAAACTGGCGCTTATTCAAGGGCGCTCAGCATATCCACAGATTAACTAATAGTTCATAGTTCTACTGCGTATGTGGAAATAGCTGTCACGTCGTAACGCAAAAAGGCACGAGCAAAATATTCATTCTGCCAAACATATTTAATGAATATTTAATATTAATTTATTGATCAAAATCTAAATCTAGCGTAATTAAAAACGCCTTAAATGAGGTATTAGTTTTGTTTTACTTTTTAGATGAATGATAATCTGTACTTAACTAATTTTAAAACGTTTCTCAAATAATAAAAACTCTATGCGGCGGGCTGACGTTAGAGTTAAAAATTAAAAAAGTACAGGAAAGTAAAAAGCACTAGTAAAAAAAAGTGACACTTTCCGCACAGTTTAGCTGCTTGGAAAACGCGCTTTTCGAGGACATACATTGTAAAATAAATTTTGATCTTTTGATCGTCACCTAGAAAGATTAATGAGGATTTAAAATATAAGAATTTTGGATGGATGGATGGTTTAAACACAAACAAAATTAAAAACACTCATCTCACCACAAAATAATAATTGAAATGAGTTGACTAACAACATAAAGATTAACATCCATAACAACATTACTAACCGTTGTAACATAATTATTGGCAACAAAAATGACAAAATTATTATTAGCACAACCGCAGACTTATTTTTATAGCAAAAACATTCGATAGTAGACTCCTGCGCATTTTTCAGGTCGTCACACGTCTATAGGTTAACGACCCCACCACTTGGTCAAGGTTCGCTCAAGTATCGAGCGAAAGCGATAGATGGCGCTGTTATCAATTGCCAATGTTTTGATCATTCTGTACGTACGTATAACATTATTTAAATACGCTCGGATAAACGTCACAGTAATTAGTAAAAAAATAATTTAAAACGTCATCGTGAATAGTAAAATTTTGAAGTTTCCGTTATTGATGAATGGTAAAATAAAAAAAAATACTGGTATTCAGCTGCACCTGAATAGACTGGAAGCCGACCCCAGAGTAAGAAAAGTAGTTGGGAAAAGGCTAGGTAGATATATTGCTTTTCCTAAGAACTGCTGTGTAAGTGCGACATCGTTTATTCACCATTTAGAGAAATTTAATAGGAATTAATAGACCTTACCTTTTAAAGTATAAAAATGAGGTTGAATAGAGATTTTAAATCGTTGTAAAATATAAAGCTATTAGCTAACTAAATATGTGGTAAATTCTATGATTTGCTAGTGTATCGTAAAATCGCCACACTTTCTCCTACCATAACAGGCGGACATACAGATTAGTCAACACTCAACTCACAAAGGGATACATATAAACTTTATGACATTCAATTCCGGTGTCCTGTTTTGTAATATGATTTATTTTACGACTGAGAATGTAGATATATCAAGCTTTGACCAAATGGACTAGCTGACATGTTACACAGATGATTATTGTCATTGCTTTTGTATTTTTCGTATCTCAATATATCTAAGTGTACGTAAGACCAGGATTTGAGGATGAGTCAGACGGCTAAATAAAATATAGTATCAAAATACCCCGCTTATATCCCCGCTTTGGCCTGGTGTTCTAATGAAGAAAAAATAGCCAAATAAGTATAGGTAACCAGTTCTGAAAAGATGAGTTTTCATTAAAATTCGGCTATTGATTTTTATTTTCTTATAAATAACATGTTGGTTTATAGAAAAATACTGCACTAAAATAAAAGAAATCTCATTTCACTTGGAAAGTTATCTATTTTGAAAGTCTATCTCCAGTTCTTTATCTTGCCTGGTAGAATGCGATGGATGAGATTATAGCACGAGTAGATGGTTCACTTTTGCTTTGAAAGCCGAAGGGCCGTAGGGGAACACAGACGCTGGCCCGTCAGTCGTATTTAATTTTATTAAACCAACGACACATTAATAACATAATACGTTATTTATTCGCCACAATTTCACAATAATAGTATTTATAACGTAAGTACATATTCCGCTCAGGTATTTTCCTCGTTTATAATCGGGCACCCATCCAACTGTCGCTGGCAAGTATTTAGAAATGCAGATCGAATGAGTTACTACTACCTACTAGGTATTAATCATTGAGCAATAAAGCAGTTAATATGTTACATATTATAGCAATTGTAATAAGGAAGTTATACTAGTTGAACTAGCGTGGCTGTTGTTGATCGTATACACAGAGGACCATTGCTCATGTAAACATTGCAAATACTTACTTCAGTTGGCATGTTTTTATAATGTTTATGAATTCAAAATTTCTCTCCGTATTGTCATATTTAATCTTAGAATATCTGCATAAAATAGAAGAATGCATATCACACACGAAACCAACGACAAAAAAGGGCAATAATAGTTCAATAGTACCTACGTAAAACCAACAAAAATAACGACATGTATAGTACTCGCCATAGATCTATGATACTCGCCAAACTTCTTGGCCGCCCCTGAAGTAGGCTACAATGGCTGTGCAGTAGTAAATCCCATACAAAAACAGCACCGCTTCATGCCTTGCGCATCGGAAAGCCAACTTCATGGCGGCCCAGAAGTTTGGCGAGCACTATAAAAAAGAAATGCTGACAAGAAGCCCGAGCGCAAACCTCCGCCCAATTTTTTTGGGTTATACACACACATACTTGGTTTACATTGATATATCAAGATATTTTCTTAACTGTTACTGTCGAAGGAAGGCCTGAGGAAATCGACTACTCAGATTCAAGTTTTCATATCTGTTCTAGTATTTCATCTGTAATCATGACTAATGAACGGTTTGTGTTAGCTAACAACCTCAAGGTTTCTAATTAATAAAAGCATCAGAAAGGATGTTGAAGGGTATTTATGTAGAAGATGTTGATCTTCGTACTTTAGCCATCGAAGCCATCACTGACAAAGTGCCTGAAGATTGCTTCAATAGCATCAAAATGCTCGCGCTGGTTAGTTTTGTTGCTTATGATGGTTTCAATCCAAGACTACAGTAATGGAGATGGCAACACAATCACGGATGAAGGAAGCTTCACTTTTCTGCTGATGGCCAAGATTACCTATAGCGTGGCCTAAGAGGTGTCATCTAGCCAGGGCTAATTACATTATTACTGGTAAGAGGCAACAAACTATATAAAATTAAGTGCTAAAATGGTGGTAAACTTGATTATAGGCCTATATCCGCTTTAATGCCGTAAAACGGTAACTTTCTCAAGCATACTCCTTAGTAACGTAAGTAAGGTTAAAAGGTTTGAAAAAAATATATATTTATTATTGTTTCATGTATATATTTTTTTACACATGGTTTATTCTTATAACAAATAGTTTTGCTTTAAAAATATAATTAACAACACGCTATTTTTTCTCTACTTTTGGATACTCCTTCAAAACGACATGGATGTTTAAAAATATTTTTACACAGAAAAATTGATGGTTGGAATTTCTTCATAACTAACAATATGTAAATCAAATAATATTTTGCAAACAAAACTGTTTAAAAGGAGGTTCAATATTGATATTTTGTCATCAAGCGGGCGCACGGACAGTACCGCGTTAATATTGGGGCGTATATATCGCCTTAAAAGCGACAGCGATGAAGATGCTGCGGCAAAGCGCAAGTCGATAATAGACCTCACATCCAAGGATATCACCCTCAGTAGAGTAGCAGCCAGTTTCCCACATATCACATTAGCCATTGCCAAAGTAGCATGCATACCTAGGAATGCCACCAACACACTAAGCCAGTAACTAGCATTGCCATAAATTCATGCCTTCTATGAAGTCCAGATCACATGATGATTCTTACTACAGGAGTTTCTGATACATGTACAATTTAGAACAAACTATTACCCTATAAACCTCACATATAAAGAAGACAATGATGTTGGATCCTATATCAACGCAGACTGAAAATAGCGTTAATTTCGTCGATGCTGCCATAAACGGTTCTCTCACATCAGAACGCTGATAGAATAGCAATTAAGGAAAGTCTGCAAGCGGAGATGCTGCGGCCAGGAGATGCTGCGGTCAGGAGATGCTGCGGCCAGGAGATGCTGCGGCCAGGAGATGCTGCGGCCAGGAGATGCTGCGGCCAGGAGATGCTGCGGCCAGGAGATGCTGCGGCCAGGAGATGCTGCGGCCAGGAGATGCTGCGGCCAGGAGATGCTGCGGCCAGGAGATGCTGCGGCCAGGAGATGCTGCGGCCAGGAGATGCTGCGGCCAGGAGATGCTGCGGCCAGGAGATGCTGCGGCCAGGAGATGCTGCGGCCAGGAGATGCTGCGGCCTGGAGATGCTGCGGCCTGGAGATGCTGCGGCCTGGAGATGCTGCGGCCTGGAGATGCTGCGGCCTGGAGATGCTGCGGCCTGGAGATGCTGCGGCCTGGAGATGATGCGGCCAGGAGATGCTGCGGCCAGGAGATGCTGCGGCCAGGAGATGCTGCGGCCAGGAGATGCTGCGGCCAGGAGATGCTGCGGCCAGGAGATGCTGCGGCCAGGAGATGCTGCGGCCTGGAGATGCTGCGGCCTGGAGATGCTGCGGCCTGGAGATGCTGCGGCCTGGAGATGCTGCGGCCTGGAGATGCTGCGGCCTGGAGATGCTGCTGCCTGGAGATGCTGCTGCCTGGAGATGCTGCGGCCAGGAGATGCTGCGGCCAGGAGATGCTGCGGCCAGGAGATGCTGCAGCCAGGAGATGTGAAAGCTATCTCTATATGGATAATGGAACGTTACAACGCTTGGGCAAGAGCTCTAACTGCTGGGAACTACCTCAACTTGCAATCCATGCTAAGCAGTGATGTAGCATCTCTAGAAGATCCATCAACACTTCCTTAATAAAAGGACAGGATACTAAATGATGACTAGGCAGTATGTCTCAGACCTTAGCCTGTTCCGTAAGGAACTAAAAAAAAAAAAAAAAAAAAAAAAGGACAAGAATTGAAACTGCTATACTATAAACACATTAATATCTTCATTCGTATAATGAGACACAAAAATCAAAACAAACGTAAACGACGAAACTAGAAGTGATTTAAATAAGAATCTGCCAAAAAAAATAAAGCGCTTTTTTTAAAGAATTACGCGGACAGCCATGAACTTGGCTCCGTACCAGAGAGCAAGAATCCGTCCGATAATGACGAACTTCCGGTCAGACGGACGAACAGATTTTAACTGGCTGGAAATGATAAATACGTGGTCATTTTTTATGTTTTTTTGTACTATTAATTCTCGCGGGTTTAGGTAGCCAGATTACGAGGAAAATTGTGTATCATGATTGCAAAATTGGTTGTTGTATATTCTATTGAAAATCGTTAGAATGTTTCGGAATTAATAGTTCAAGGAAGGAATGAAAGTCTTGATTCTCCAACTGTTTTTTAAGTGATATAGCATTTTACTTATAATAGAAAGAACAAAATTTCTCAACAAACAAAACAGTAAAAGAAACAAAACAGTCAAAAAGTAAAAAATGGTGACTCGCGCAGGCAACTAATTTCTATTTCGCCAGATGGTAAGGGCTGTTATGGTTGACGATGGTGCAGTTTCGCCTAGAAGTTCTTGAATAAAACTTACTCTAGGCTGGAAAACATTCAGGTGTTGACGATGTTCATTTAGAATTTATGTATTTATTGTTTTAGAATTTATGTATTTTGTTAGGTAGTTTATCAATAACTGACTTTAATTATTGTTCGTAATTTTATTTTGTACACCTACCACTGTTGTGTTCTTAACCCAAATATTGCCTGGTAGAGAATTAACTCCGCTGAAGTTTAAATAAATAAATGATGCACGTTTGCCCAGAAGTTCTTGAATAAAACTTACTAGAGTCTGGCAAAAAACACCCGGGTTAGGAAGTTAGCATCGGAACATACAGACTTGTTGTCAATCTGAAACACACTACAGACTACACAACGTGCAATGGACGCATTGGCACCCATCACACACGATCCTGATTTACGCAAACTTCCCAGTGCATTCCTCCCTGCATTTTTCAAGTGCCTATAAAAGTATAAATATTCCCCGTCCGTAAATTTGGGCATATTTCAATAATAACAGCTTGAGTGAAACGGTTCGGCTTTTGACCCGGACGTCCTTACATATAAACAACACATTTTCGCGCAAATGTGTGCGAAAATAACTTTTATAGCTATCTCTGTTGATATCGAGTCGATTTCTGGGATATTTTCACGACTTGGTCCTTGGGTGAAAGGTAGGATGCCAGCACTCTGTATTCAAGCCATATGGAATTAAACGACGCCATCATTGAACATACATTTTTAATCTAGAAAAGGTGGTACGTATATGTATACTTATGACAAAGATCAGCTGGTACTCATGTTCATAAACATAAAACCTAGTAATAAGTACCGCTGAATTTATGTGATTGAGTAAAAAATTAAAAACAACTTGAAATTGATAAGAAAATATTATTATTAACATTTTGTGACGCTATCACTGAACAGATTTGAATTGGAAGAAGAAATGGAAGAATTAAAATACCTACACGAACTCACGTCACTTTTTTAGTTCCTTTTTCCTACCACCATCTTGTCTAACCACCAAAAGCTCAGGGTTTCACCTTTTTCGCCTCAACTCCTTAAAAATAAGTTAAACCATTTTAATTCAATAGTAAGAGTCATCATCATCTTCCTGCCCTTGTCCCATGTTACTTGGGGTCGGCGCAACACGTTTTCTTCTTCCATACCGTCCTGTCCCCCGTCACGCTATCACTGACTCCCTTTTCTTTTCAATAGTAAGAGTAAGACTATGAAAAGACCATTGACCATTTGAAATACCATTTAATTCGTTTTCAGAAAAAGTTGAAAGGTTTATTAATTAACCAAGGCATGAAGTAAACCGGGTTAACCGAATGGACGAAAAATCGGTTTGTCGATTTTCTTGCTGGAGTTGTTCAATAGTGTTCAAGTCTGGATGGCGACATTCTGGGGCGGTGCAATTAAGCGGCTCCTGTATTGCGTTTCTTAACAACAGTTGATTAGCGGCTCTTGCTCTGAAGAATTGTGTTATTCATAAAATCTTAATAAACGCTAAATAAGAAGAACATCTTGCATGCCTATTGTAAACACATATTTTGACAAACTAATCATTTTTATATTTACTTTTGTTAATTTAAAGGTCATCTAAAGTACTTTCAGCAGATACCAATATTAACTGGGTTTCATGCATGCGTTTATCGCAGGACAGGATTAAAAGCTATTTTCGGAGAGAAGCACTTTTTTGATGCTGCTGAGTATAGAATGAATACTACTCAATTTGAATCCATCAAAATCCACCAACCATTTCATACAAAAACCGAATCTCTGCACAAAACCAAACACCGTTGAACGAACCGGCTCACATCTCGTTGCATCCAAGGTGATTTTGAAATCACATGCACTGCTAATGTAAACCATTGCTAAATAAAATAAACACTCTCTGTTTACGTACATCGACCAATATAAATTACGACCGCATGTATTATATGAGAGTTGATATACATGTGTTTGGAAATAACGTCGGTTTTGGACAATCATTTTCTATACATCGAATTCACCCGACTATATACTTATGTATATAGTCAGGTTAATTACATAATATTACAAGGCCAATCAAACACATTGTTGACCATCATCGTGTTCATTGAACCCAATTAAGGTGTCTCGTCCAGGAAGCTCAACAAGTAGTAATGGAAAGGAAGTATGGAATCTTCCTGAAGTGGTAGCTTACTTTAAGAGAGGTCTCTGAGATTGCAGACTATGATCTTAGTGATAATGATCTCAGTATCTCACTAACTAATTATAGTGAATGAATGGGTGACACTGGTGAGAACCGCCTTAGAATAGGCTTTGACCCTAGAGTTGTTTTAAGACCAGTTAATCCGCAACAGAAAGGCTTATAAGGCGCAGAAACCTGAAAAAGGACATTAACAAGACTTCTTAACAAGGAATAACTATGTTGAGAAAATCGTAAAGAAGGCTCATTGAGGCGTTTCTGATATATTGAAGATGCTTAAAGAAAAATATGACGTTAACGATGAGGTGTTATAGCCAGTGTTACAACATTAGGTTCAAGAACCGTCACATTGCCTCGTGTTGAAGGAATATTCCCATCAACTTCATTACGTGTTCCACGATAAGATTGTAAAAGTGGCATACAAAACCTTGTCCACTGCTACCTCTCCTACAGCATCCACGACAGTCATGACCACTAAAGGGAATAACTTCCATCCCGTTATGATATTTTATGGACAGCCGTTAAGTTGGACGAAACAATTCATAAAAAGGACTCTCATCCCACAAAACTCCTTGATCTCTTCTATAGGGCAGGTTATCAATAATTTGCTACCACTGAGAAATTCAGGCTGCAAGAATTTGAATGTATTAGGTTAATATAAATAACTTTAGGAACAAATAAGGAGGTCACTACCAACCCCTATCTGATGAAGCAAGATCTCTTGTTGCTGCTTCTTTGTTTTTGTTTGGTTTGGCTTTAGAAGGTTATTTCCATAAAGGAGCACGACTGACTCCTGATGTACAGACTCAGCGACCTTCTTTATGGCTCAACGCGATTCAACATGTTACAATACGTAGGCAATTTTACACAGTGTATTCAATTTCATGACCACTTCTCTCAAAACAGTAAGGCAAATTATATGGTGAGAAATTTTTCTTCTTTAGCAAACAAAAACGTGAAATCTAAACCATGCAACCCGCAATAGGTCCACGTGGTGGATTACGGCTCAGTTCCTCTCAAAGTGGATACCTGTATCCCAGCAGCAGGTACTTTAATAGGCTGTATATCACCAATGCTACCAATGGTACAGTCCTGAAGCACTAATATGTAAAACTAACATACGTAAACAAGGTATGAAAAATGTGAGACTTAACCGGCAGTTCAACGACCTAATCACGACCTAATCACTTATTAAATAAAAATGACGTCCCTGATCTCAAATCCGTTCGCAGTTTCCAAGGCCAGTTCCTCTCTTAAAGTCAAATTCAAGACAATGTCACATATTTTTCCAACTTCCGAGCAAAATAATCTTAGACATAAAATTCACATTAGCATACAGATTTTACTCACAAACACCGTCTTTTATTACTCACTATAGATAATCTTGAACATTAAACACCCATATATTTATTATAACCATAAATCAGTCTCGTGCTCTGAGGTGCATCACTGAATCGCAAGCAAAGTGCACTGCACTTGTATCTCATGGCAATCACTGAAAAACATACCCTCAAACTACAGCAAACAGTGCAAAATTACTTAGCAAGTTCATCCATCCTACATCATTTTGGAACAGCAAAGATTTTTACGATCATACCAACCCAAAATGAACTTTAGCAATCAAAATTTAAAATTCGATTTCGTAGATTATTTGGCACCCGTCTTCAATTTTACGACTGTTGCTCGGTCAGTCTAATTTAAACTCTAACATTGGAGCGATAGTATTGATCATAGTGTATAAGTCTGGTGGTTTTTATGATGTTTCAGTACCGGGCAGTGGTAAAATTGACCTCAGCTGGGTCGTCCCTGTAAATATTTGTACATCGGACGCGGTTGGCGCGAACTAGTAAGAGATTAGTGAGCAAAACTCCTGAATTTTAAACGCTTGTAATTTGGTAAAGTCCAAAGTTAGGGGAGACTTACCGGCTTGTAATAACTGTGGCTATTTGCGGGTACAACCAGAAGGGTTTTAGTATAAATAAGGATAATGTACATGCAGAGACCAGTTTTTTTCAGTGGCTTCCTTTGGGAATAATTCGAGAAATATTTGTTATAAATGTGCCTAAATCTTGATACCCACTAAAGGCGTGAATGTTTATTAACGTTTATTCCGGTCTTTCTGTCCATAAACCTTACAGTTGCAACGCATCATCATCATCCTCTGCCTAGCCTTTTTCCCAACTATATTGGGGTCGGCTTCAGGTCTTACCGGATTCAGCTAAGTACGAGTGTTTTACATGGAGCGAATGCCTATCTGACCTCCACAACACAGTAACTGGGTAACACGGTACAGTTGGACCGCATATCTTCTTTATATATAAAAATCAATTGCTGTTCGTTAGTTTCACTAAAACTCAAAAACCGGCCAAGTGCGAGTCAGACTCGCGCACGAAGGGTTCCGTACCATTATCGCAAAAAACGGCAGAAAAATCATGTTTGTTGTATGGGAGACCCATTTAAATATTTATTTTATTCTGTTAGTATTTGCGGCAACAGAAATACGTCATCTCTGAAAATTTCAACTGTCTAGCTATCACGTTTCATGATATACAGCCTGGTGACATACAGACAGACAGATGGACCGCGGAGTCTTAGTAATAGGTTCCTGATTTTACCCTTTGGGTACGGAATCCTAAAAATGGCTGGACCGATTTTAATGATTAAAATCGGTCCAGCCATTTTTAGGATTCCGTTTTTTTGTTTTGTTCTCCCGAATACAGGGATGGTTACAAATAAAAATGTTGACGATGGAGGGAAGGTAGATATGTAGGATAGGTTGGTAGTGTAGGTTAGGCAGGTAGAGTAGGTAAGGTAGGTAGGGTAGGTAAGTAGGGTAGATAAGTAGGGTAGGTAATGTGAGGACTCACCTATTAAGAGGCAACCTACTTGCCTATTATAAGACTGGCAACAGATAACTATTTACTTTGGAAGGTGATTGAAATCGGAATGCTTGTAAAATAATTGAAGATGTTTTTGTTTAGCTTTGTTTGTCACTTCTGTATGTGCCTGCCTTCAGGCGTTGATAAAATATAACATATGAAAGTAATTTCTATTATTAGTTAAAGCTTTCTGACCTACCCCCTTCACATTAGCTCGGTACCTCACGCAAATTAAAACAACTCTTTCTCGAGCTCACGTGAAATAACAACGTTATTTTTTCAACTCATGAAATGTGAACACCGAAAATGTATCAGTTTCGCAATCAGGAATCAAAATGTTTACCTCCAAGCCGGGACCCATTTCTCCTTCATTCCCGATTCAGCAAAGAAATATTAGTGACGTGTTATCAAGATTTCGCCCCAAAAATATGTTCGCGTTCCTACCTAACTCAAACGCAAAAGGCGAATGCGTTCGTCAAACGAATACACGTTTTTTTATAAATATCTTTACATAAAAATCTCAATTTCCCGTTTTTCGTGGGATATAAATTGCTCGATATAGTACATTGGGGTTCAAAAATGACGGCTACGTAGATGCGTCGTAAACATCACGTTTTTAGTGTACCGTGTCGTTTTCAGGAGTCTCGCCATGTTGCCATCGACAGGTTAATTGAGCGAGTTTTTATGTACACGGGAAAACACATATTTTGGTATGAAGGAAAACGTTGAGTACCTACATGCTTGTCGAGCGGAAGGTTTGAGAGATGTCACGTAAATAAATTGCAAGTACATCCTATGTTTTTTCATCCGTATTTTTAGGATATTTTTGTAAATATTGAAAGATCAATCTGTTGAGCCTTTTACTCTGTTGAGCCTTTTACTATGTTGAGGTCGGCTTCTAAGCTGAATACCAGTATTGCACGTAGAGCTACTACTGCCTGTCTTACCTTACTGGTTGTACCTAACACGAAAAACTTTGGCAAGACTTGTGTCAGGAGATTTCCTGGCGAAGAGTATCCGTAACAAATGCCAAAGATCTATAAATAACTTTTGGCACCAAAGAGCTTAGCTTAGCGTGTTTTCCGAGGCTTTCCGGTATGTTAAGAAGTTTAACCATCCACGGGCAGACCTCAAAAAGCTTTGCTTAAACTTAAACTTGAAGATCGACCAATATGGCTGTAATTATTTAGCAACTAGCCCTCTCAACAAGAGCAAGTCTTTCAGCAAGTAATAATTATTATAAGATAATGTAATAAAGATTGCATGATAAGATAATTATTACCTTATACGGGCTGTAATATTGCCATTCAAACAAAATTGCAAAAGAAACACATTTAAAAGATATTTCGTCTGAGTTCCCGACTTTATTGAGTAACATCTATTTCCTTTTGTTATTTTTATTCACAATTTCTTTTTATTAACAGCACATTAGCAAAATTTCAAATTATGTTGAATCAGAAATAGATGTTAATTACCTCTGAAAGCGATCCAGTATATATACATCTTCATAAAACTCGCGTTGCCGTGCCCTAGAAATCCTCGATGTCCTTGAAACTCAGGAAGCGTCTCATTCCGCCGACGAGCACATTTCCCAGCAAGGTAAAAGAAGGGTCTCACCCGGAACTGAACCAAGGCCACTGCCCGGATTCTTTATTAAGGTGCTATCTCTTGCGCCAAGCACCTAAAAGCTGTCAATGTCTTCCTTTTCAAAATGACTTTTGTAAAATTTTGTGATAAGTCAGAATGAATAATTTCTATTTTATTTTCAATATTGTGTTCGAAATCAATGGGATTCTCATGTATCATCATCATGTTGTTCCGACGGATTCTTAACATTATTCTCTGCAATATAAATGGAATAAGTGGATTCAATTGGACTGGATCGATACATCAAAAGTATTCTTGGACTGGATCGATACATCACAATACTCTCGTCATCGCTGTTGGACAAGGAATCCAACAACATCTCGACGTCAGCTGAGCCGTCAGTGCGCTCGCTCTGGAACACAGACTGCACCTCCAACCCGACATTGACCGGGCCGACATCTCTGCCGGTCTGGCCAACACCGTCTTCAAACAGGGAGCTCTCTCCGTCGGTGCGACCGCCATCGCCATCAATTTCGTCGCCTTCTCCGTCAATGTGTTCAACGCTTTTCTCACTGCACTGTATATTGTTTTAAATTTGTGCGTCCTTAATTACGATACTAGAAAATAAATTTGCATTAACATCCTCACATAATATTGGCATAATATTGGGTTGTTTTTTATCTGCTTTTATTTCAGCGTTTATTATGCGATGTTCGCAATAACGACATCTGCGGTGAAATTCACTCCTTAAGTAAACGCACAATAATAATCAAAAATCATACGATAATAATTATTTGCCGCTCCCCGGAAAAATCCTCCTAAGATAAGGCTGTAGTCGCTCTTACTCCATTCATTTCTTTCTGCCACTGCCTCGAATATGGTTAGGAATTCCTCCAAGCAGTATCCGTCACAGACTGAATAATTATAGTTCATCATGCTTGCTTTACTCTCAATAACATTTAAAACAAAACCACTTAGCTTAATTTCTGCTTTTTCTCATACTGCCATCCGCTTATGGGAGGGAACGAGAGGTAACAGCCCTCTCTGTTATAATTTTTCTTTTGCCTTACACACGCCTTTAGGCTTTGTGCACTGTTTCACCATGCACACGCTGTTCTTATAACAATTTCTTCTTTTTTTTTACTCACTTATTTGTATACTGTACGCCGTATACACACATTTTTTTATTTTTTTTTGACCGGGGTTTTAAACTACCCGGCGCGTAGCTCCGCCAAAATGTGATGGGACGTGTTGTGGATGATTTTTAACTGTCTATTATTATAGTCTTTAAAAGCAAGTTGGTTTTCAAATTTGGAGCTTTGTGTTTTGACAATTCTAATGAAAAAATATGTCATGTCTAGTACTTCTGCGCCACACCGTACGGTTGCGGGTTGTCTCTTCTGTTGTGTTGCTTTTGATCATGTCATTCCTGATTGTTCGTAGCCAGGTCATTGGTGGTCGTCCACGGCTTCTTTTTCCATCATTTATGTTCATGACTCTTTTGGTCATATGGTCATCCTCTCGCCTCATCACATGTCCGTACCAGCGCAAGCGGTTTTCGCTAAGTTTATCGTGTATTTTAGTGACTTTAAAAGTACCACGAATAAGCTCGTTTCTTATTTTGTCCTTTTTAGAAACTCCACCAGACCAGCGTAGCATCTTCATCTCAGTGGTGTGAATTCTCTGTTCATCAGTCTTCCTCATCGGCCAGCACTCAGAACCATACAGCAAGGCTGGTCTTACTGCCCTTTTATATACATTGCCTTTGACTTTAATCGGCATACGGGAGTCGCATAGTATGCCAGACAGCGATCTCCATTTCAGCCAGGCTGCTTGGAATCTATTGTGTATGTCTCTCTCTACACAGGCTTTTTTTGGTGCTTCTATGGATCCGAGATACTTGAATTCTTCAACTCTGTTGAGTAGTCTGTTATCGATGATTGGACATGGTATGACACCCAAATTTGCTCCAGAAAAGTCGCAATACATGTATTCGGTCTTCTGTCTACTAACTCTCAACCCTCTCCCCTCCAAGGACTTCTGCCATGCCGTCAGATCTAATTGCACTTCTGCCAACAATTCGGCTATAAGATCGACATCATCGGCATATAGTAGTAACCACGGTGCTGGTTTTTGTATGGTTGAAGTAATATAGTCCATTACCAGATTGAATAGAAGAGGGCTCAGAGTCGATCCCTGATGAACACCCACTCTGACCTCAAATGCTTCACTTGTTCCTGCTGTGCTGACAACTCTGGTGAATACATTACGGTACAGATCCTTTAGAAGCTCTATATAATGCTCAGGCACTAGTTGTGCTCTCAGTGCTTGCCAAATAAGCTCTCGCGGAACTCGGTCGAACGCCTTTTCGAGGTCGATGAAGACCATGTGGAGGTGCCAAGATCTAAGCTACCAAGGAAACTTTAATTTTATTTACTGGAAATATGTAATAGAAACATGACAGACGAATTGTCAAAATTAGATACAGATACGGACTACATTATTTGAAAAAAGAAGTTACTTATTATTTTTATCAAAAAGACTAAATTCAATTTTACAAGGTTTGGATGATCAACAAAAAATAAAGGAAGAATATATTAGCAAGGTTGCAAAAGCCAGATACATAATTATTAATTCAGTAAATCCTAAATATGTTGGGAGTATAATAGATTGTGAAACAGCGAAGGGAATAATAAGTACATTGGATCAGATATTTTTAGGTCATATTGAGACACAAATATGCCACTTACTACAAGACTTCTAGAACTATAAATTCCAGAAAAATGATTTACTAGAGGATATCGGCGACCTGATGAACATCGTAACTTCCAACAAGAGTTCTGGCATGAAATTAACTGATACTGAAATTGTGTCAAAAATAATTATACATTTTAACAAAAGAATTATCTAATTTTAGAACAGCGTGGGAATCTACTGTTACAAAGAAGAAAACTTTAGTAAATCTGATTTCAAGATTACAATTAGACATACACACACACACACACACACACACAAATACACTATTCCAAATTTTGTCTAGAGAAACCACAGTTTTCGGTAAGTCATTATGCACAATTAGACCGTGATGAGGTGGAAACTATATAATTTATACTATAGATTCCGGAGCTAGCAGTCATAATTAATTCAGAAGTATATTTATATATGACAGAAAAATGTAATTATAAAATATCAACAGCTTATGGTATTACACACATTATAGACACTGTGGGAAAAGTGTTATGCAAGTCTAACACAAGTTCGCATAACATTACATTCAATAATATGCTACTAGTCCCGAAGTTGAAGAAGAACTTAATTTCAATTTCTAAAATAGCTGATAATAATTATAAAATTGTATTTTTCAGAAAAGAATGTGAAGTATATGAAAGACATGGCAGCTGCTTACTGATTGGTGAGTTAAGGGCCGACGGAATGTATTATGCAGAGCTGTCAACAACTCGATCAAGCACAAAGTCAGTTAAATGTATTACTCCTAATAATAATATAATATATATATATATCATATCTGTGGCTCAACTTGACAGACGGATACCAAAATTTTTTCTCTACCAAATTTATAACAAAATATAAAATTTTAATCATCTAAATTGTACACTATACAATAAAACCAAGAAAAAAAAACATAAAACAATAACATTATCAAAATGATGACCGATTTACACATTTAATTACAAGATATGAGAAAAATTAAGTCGACGTCATGTTGACGAGAGCTGCCGCTACAAGACAAGCACGCCTACCACCTCCGGCCTCGTCGCCCAGCTCCGCCTCGCCGTCCGTAAGTGCTGTGATACCAGCTGTGGCAGTTGCGTCGGGCTCGAGCGACGAGTACTTCTCTCCGCCGACGACACCACCACCTGCGCGTCGACGGGGAGGACGCCGGCCGCCGGACCGCTTAGGACCTCGAGGCTTACCGGTCTCTGATGGGGTCCCAGTACCTGGCGGAAGTGTGCAGCGCATGAGATGGACACAATCCATTAACGAAAATGTCATGTGCGCATACTTTGGGGCTACAGAGGGAGGAAACAATCTGACCGCGTACCGTGTCCGGATGCTCTCTTTGTTTCAGGTGCTTGAGCCGGCTGTCAACCTTTCGGATCAGGTACGGGTCATCCAGCGTAATCGTATGTTGGATGATACTGTGCTTGATCGTCTCCGAACGGAAATGTGTAACCGTGTCACTGCCCCATCGTCGCTGGCTGTGGTGCCACCACAGTCCAACCACGCTGACGAGGAGAGTAGTGACAGGGTTACAAAAGTAAGTACCCAGTGCAATGAGGAATTGAGGAGTGCTTTGGAGTGTGCTATTCGGGAGTATCGCTACATGCCACCCGAACTTAGGCCACGATTACCTCGTTTGCCCATGCATAACAAAAATAGGGCGCTGGTGGCTGTTCTGGATTCGCAGTTGTCAAACTATTTTAATGATTGCAAAGACCTCACTGATACACATTCGATCATGTACTGCGTGGCTGTAGTGGCATGTCGTGTAGCCCATGTCAAATTTGCAGATGATAGAGCTACACGACCGAAACCAGCCGTACCGGCTTGGCAGTGCAGGATCGAACGTCGTATTGGTGGGGCCAGAACACTCATCGGCAAACTAATTTGTTTCAGGCAGAGCAATAATCGCCCAAGAGTGATGCGCTTTGTGAGACGGGCGTTTTTGGGGACTGATGTCAGCCCCCCGAGACTATATATCCCATGTCACAGAGCGCATTGACTTCCTGAAACAAAAAGTGTTTGCATGGGCAAATCGTATTCGTAGGTACAGGCGGAGAGTGGAGCGATACACACAGAATCATACATTCCAAAGAAATGAAAGGTGGCTTTATCGGGCTTGGGAGTGACCCGACCAAGGTGTGACTGATACGCGTCTGCCGGATGATGACGCTATGTGTTCATTTTTGCGCAGCATCTGGTCGGTGCCTGTCAGTCACACCGAAGGTGGACTCGGGAGGCCTAACGAGCGTGCGATCCAATACAAGAAATTGGGGCTATCTCGATCAGTCCCCAAGATGTAGCCCGTGCAGTCCCGTCCGTTGCCGATCTCGAAATCTCCAGGGCTGCACAACTTCTGGATCAAGTGGCTACAAAGGTCGCACGCTCGTTTGGCATCTCAGTACCAGGCAGCCTTGGAGTCTGGTTCGCTACCCAAGTTCTTTACAACAGGAATAACACACCTGCTCCACAAGTCTGGTCACACCGCGGAACCCAAAAATTATAGACCTATTACATATTTACCGACGGTCTATAAGGTTCTTACATCCATTTTGAGAGTTAAAATTAATAAACACGTCGACGATAACTCCATCATGTCGATCTCTCAAAATGGATGTAGGAACGGGTCCCGGTACTAAGGAGCTACTCTTTATAGATATGGCCATTAGCCAACAGGTTCGGCGTTCCCGAAAGCATCTGTTGACATGTTGCATAGATTATAAGAAGGCCTATGACTCGGTGGCTCATATACATGACTCATGAGGGTGCTAGAATTGTATAAAATAGATACAACTCTACGCACCTTCCTGATGTCGTGTATGGGGAAATGGAGTACAGTCCTTCGCTATACAGGATGTCGAAATATCCAGAGGAATAGCGAACCTGTAAGGATCGAGCGAGGTATATTCCAGGGCGATAGTTTGAGTCCACTTTGGTTTTGCCTAGCCCTGAATCCTCTAAGCATGCTGCTGGAGAATTTAGGGCTAGACTATCGGTTGAAGAGAGGTGGTCAGGTTATATCTCACCTCCTTTACATGGATGATCTGAAGCTGTTTGCCCCCAGCAATCTTCAGCTGATGGAGCTACTAAAAGTAACTGAAACTTTATAGTTAAATACAGATTGGTTTTAATTTTTTTTATTTTTATTTTTTATTATAGATAGGCTCGCGCTTGACCACTATCTCACCTGATGGTAAGCGATGATGTGGTCGACGGTGTTACACGCTTGCCTAGAAGTAACCTATTCACTCTTGACTTAAAGACCCCGAGGTTGTAGCTATCTGGAAACACAGACTCCGGCAGGGAATTCCACTCCTTAGCTGTACGCATAATGAAAGTATTTCCAAAACGTTTAGTGCGTATGGGTGGGATGTCCACCATGTACCGATGGCGCATCGCCGTACGTCTGGTAGTCCGATGATGAAACGGGCTGGGCGGAATTAGATTATGCAATTCCATCGCACACTCCCCGAAATGTAACCGATAAAAAACCGACAAGCTGGCAACTCGACGACGATGTTCAAGGCTTTGGAGCTTTGACTCAACCAATGCCTCATTGCCTCTTGGCCCGTTTTTCGATCGACTCTAGTGCATCAAGCTGGTATTTGGCCGATCCGTCCCAGAGATGAGAACAGTATTCCATGCAAGATCGAACTTGCGCTTGATACAACTTAAGCAGCTGCTCTGGCGTGAAGTACCGTCTCACCTTCGCAAGGATCCCCAACTTTTTGGCAGCTAGTTGAGCCTTTGCTTCAATGTATGGGCCAAAATTGAGTGTCGATGTCAACGTTACGCCAAGAAGCTCAAGATGGTCCGTTATCGGTACGGTTACACCTCGGAAAGATGGAGCCGGGTGAAATTGGCTCTTTTTCGCGGAGAAGAGACACGCCTGTGTTTTTGCGGCATTGAACTTGACCAGATTGGCATCGCCCCATTCGGAGACTGCCTCCAAGGACAAGTTCAAGCGCTCCACCATAGCCTCACGGAGAGACCGGACCTGAGCCCCAGTGGCCCGTGCGTTTGACAAGTATCTCTCAGCAACAGTGCTGTCATCTGCATACCCAAAGGTGCCGGGTTTTAGCAGTTCAATTTCAATTTTCAATTTTATTTGAGAAGAATATTAAATTCAGAGGTGATGCTGTGGATGATTTTTAATTGTCTATGATATTAGTCTGTTTTAAAAGCAAGTGTTTTGACAATTCTAATGAAAGACAATTCCATGTCACTCGTTTTGAAAATCATGAAGGGAAATGTAGTAATTTATCTTATATAGATTTAATATACTTTTAGAATAATGTAGGCTTTTATATCAAAGTTTTGTACACAAATATGTGAAATTATGTATATTAAATGTGTGAGAGAACGGACTAGAACTTATTTAATTAAATCATGGATCCCAACAGTATATTTACATGCGGGCAGATATTTACAAGAACAATGAAACACAGCAATCTCAATCATGAAGGGAAATGTAGTAATTTATCTTATATAGATTTAATATACTTTTAGAATAATGTAGGCTTTTATATCAAAGTTTTGTACACAAATATGTGAAATTATGTATATTAAATGTGTGAGAGAACGGACTAGAACTTATTTAATTAAATCATGGATCCCAACAGTATATTTACATGCGGGCAGATATTTACAAGAACAATGAAACACAGCAATCTCTTTCATACTTGTATTTTTAGTAACAATGTGCCTGGCTTTAGGCGGCTCAGAGACTAATAACATGACACGCGTTCCTATTTCAATTACCTTGCAAAACTACTTATCTGTTGCCAGTCTTATTATAGGCAAGCAGTTTGCCTTGTGATAGGCAGAAACCTCACAGAATCAAGGGTCTCACTCTGAATTGAACCACGCTCAATGCCCAGATCTATATTATGCTGCTAAATCATACGCAAAACACCAAAAACATAGGGCGACAATTTCCAGTTTTCGCAGTCGCATATAAATGTTAACGCAGCAAGTACATCAAAAATATGGCAGTATTCCAAGAGGAGACATCAAGATTCCTTCTCCAATCATGATGCGCCCCGAAGATCACAGCAAGGTGAGGGATGAAGGGTCTCCACCTGGTATTGAACCACGCAAATTTCCCCGAACTATAACCACGCTACCATAGCATGCGCAAAACACCAGAAACTTGTGGGGGATAATTTTCAAACGTAGCTGTCACATATAAATGTATTACTTATTAACAAGTACATCAAGAAGATGGCAGACGCAAAGTAAGAAGAACTTTTTACAGACTCAACGGAGAAGCTATAATACCTAGGTTACGTCCCCTCTACAACGTCTTCCAAGAGGAGTCATCAGACTCCTCCGGTGACGAAGATGCGCCCCGGAGATTACAGCAGGATGAGGTATCAAGGGTCTCGAACTTCCCAGACTTGAACCACGCTAACTTCCCAGACTTGAACCACGCTAACTTCCCAGACTTGAACCACGCTAACTTCCCAGACTTGAACCACGCTAACTTCCCAGACTTGAACCACGCTAACTTCCCAGACTTGAACCACGCTAACTTCCCAGACTTGAACCACGCTGCTACCACACAAGCAAAACACCAAAAACTTGTGGGGGAGAGAACTTCCAGATCTCGACTCACATAATAACTGTAAACGCAGTACTTTGAATAGTACATCAAGGAGATGCCGGACGCAGAGTTAAGAGGTCTCTCCACAGACGCAAAGGAGAAACTAAAATCCCTTGGGTATCCCACCTCCTCAATATCTTCCTAGAGGAGGCATCAGGACTCCTCCTCCGATGATGAACGGAGATCACATCATCGCAAACACCACTGAAGAAGAGCGGGACCACCACTAATTAAAAAGGAATCTGGGTTAGATTTAAACTCGGAATATGGATTTGGATCAAGTTGAGGCTCGCACTCAATTACATCTTCTCTTATTCTCTGTTAAAAGACCGGATGGCATGTCATTGTTTCCATGGATGATGGGTAAGAAGCCTTTAGTGAGTGGGACGCTACTTGTGTCGATACACTTGTGTCAATACTCGTTGGAACGAAGTTCCTTATCGCGCGTTGCGAAAGGGGGCTCTAGACGGAAAAAATTAAGACGAAAAGTTGTAACGACACTTTTTGCTATAGTTGTAAACCGTGCGGCGTGCGCGTGTTTCGTGCGTATTCTAACCTATACGCTGTTGTGTTTACGAAGTCGAGAGAGTATATATACATATATATATAATATATATATATGTCGGAGGAAGGTATATGACCAGTAATCTAGAACAAAGAAATATGACGCATATAATCTTATTACTTCAGTTTTGTTTAATTGGCAACATTTAGCCTACGATTCAATCTCAGTTCGGTTTTATTCGATTGACAACACTTTATTTTGCTTATGTCAAAATACTCGATTTGGATTGGATGTTATAAGCGGTAATTTGCCGGATGAGTTCTTGAGCCAATAAAAAGCAGAGGTGTCTATCGAGACACCCTGAGCGAGGTTCTCCCGCCATGTTTGGTCGTGAAGTTAGAAAAAGGAACGCACGGGTGCGCGTTTGTGAAGTTGAAAAAGAGTTGTGAGGAAAATAGTGGAGAGGTGGCCTAAAGTGGCGTGTATAAACTTGAAAGTGTATTTTGTTCAGAGAAGCGAAACGATAGGTGGCCGAATTCGCTGCTTTGATAAGATTGGAACAAGGACTATCTCCAAAACTGCATAAGTTACCTACTGCTTTGTGCATGCATACCTACGAAAGCCCACAAGATCGAGGGTTTATCCAAGATGGAGGACCATCTTGGATAAACCCTCGATCTTGTGGGCTTTGCGACATATATGTATACATATAATGTATGTCGGTCGGATTTTTATGCGGAAAGCCCAAGAAGCGGAGCATATCTTGGTCAGGAGTATGGAGACGTTGAATAAGTTGATTTAGTGTTTTGATATTTCTTTTGATTTCAATGTTTTGGTATTTTATCCTAGTTTAAATTCAAATCTTTAAGAATATATTATCAGAACACGCGAGGTTTGCGAACAAAGACTCACAGCTTTTGTCGTCAATTATCTTGTGAGTCTTATGATATTGTTATTTTAACCGAAACTTGGTTGAACGATTCAGTCATGAGTAGCAGAGCTGTTTGACAAAAGATACGTCGTCTATAGGCGGGACAGGGGTGGTAAGAAAAAGGACGGGGTGGGGTTTTGATTGCCGTTTTAAAGAAAATTAACTCAAAACGCATGAGTCACTGGGAAAGCCGGTGTGAGGATCTCTGGATCACCGTTGAAGTACCCATCACAAAATCTATACGTCAAATAGCTCTGTGCGCCTTATAATTACCACCACCTGTTACTCGACTAACATTAGAATATTTTTTGGATTGTTGTAGCATAGTTTAAGAACAGTCAGGCTTGTATACATGTATTGTAGGTGATTTTAATCTGAGTACTGTAAACTGGAACTTGGTAAGTGATTCAACTGTTGGTTACGTATCACCTGGATTCACCCATGTGTTGACGGATTTTACACATGTCAATAAACTCGTGCAACTTAACAGCATTTATAACAATTCTAGAAGAATATTGGATCTGGCTCTAAGTAACTTGCCTGGTAGCGTGTGTTAGATTTATAAAGGAATTCCATATAAAAGTATCGATATTTACGAAGATAAGCTTAGCTTGGAATGTCAAGATGGTTGCTGGTTATTTACTGTGTATCAGAGTTCCTTTGTGGTGTTATAAGGGCAAGGTTTTATGAATAAAAGCACAGAAAGACAAGACTAGGTATTTATTTCAATTAGGCTTGTCAATTTATTCATATTGAGGCTCAGAGAGCTTACTGCCCGTTCGCTAAACTAGTTCTCGTGGAGAAGAAGGGCAAGAAACTCCACGGAAACAACTATGGTTCTAAAAGTATCCATATATATCTTTTACAACCATATAAATATCGTTTATCACAATAAAGGTCTAATTCTATTATGGCCATTATATGATTAATCTTTTAATATTCCACAATGTTACATAATCAAAACAACAAGGATAAGGCAAAGAACATGACTAGCCCTTAAATCAATTTAACATCATTGTGAATAAAGGCCACAAAATGAACTAGACTTTCAACACCACCATTAGCAATAATCAAGTTATAATATCAAATAACTTACGAGAAGCTTGTGTCGTCCATCTTTCACAGAATATAACAATTCAGGAAAACAATATCATGTAGTTAACCACAAAGTGAGTCAATCTTACGAATTACACACTATTTATAGTAACGAGTCGACCTGTCAAATGATCCCACCATTTTATACATTTCTATAAATAATCTCACAATTAGATCAATAATCAATTCTTGATTAATGAAACCCATATAAAACGTATCAAGACAATTAAGGAATTGAATATCACCTATTTAGTCATTCTTAATCAATATTCGAAAGAATATTGATACCAACTGACAGTCTTGTACCAATTGTCTCAAAGGACTTATAATACTAAAATAGCAATATAAAATCCAGGATACATCACAATGATCATTTCAAATTACGTAATATTTTATAGGAAATCTTATTATTCGTATCTAATTTAATTTTAGTAATAATTTAAATAATACTTAAAATATATGTCGCATCAAGGCTGGCCGATAGATGCAAACCATCGGGAAGTCAGGACGTATTCCCTTAGGTTAAGACATCGTGTGTGGGCAGGTCGGTGGGTATAATCGTGCAAATGAAATCACATAAGTTATTCGATACACTGGGTTTATTCAAATAGACACAAGTTACATTCTTGCTTACTAATATTACGGATCGACACTGATTCTACGACGTCTTAGCTCTACGGCTCTCAGTACTAAACTGTCATATTCCGCACCTCGCAAGTGCTTATAAAACCGCGCCAATGCGTAGTTGCTATTGACTGCCGCTAGGGGCTTGCTTGTGATTTGTTTTGACGTCCGTACTATTGACTAAACCCGACATATATATTTTAAAATTAGAATTATAAATGTATCCAAAATTTGTATGCCAATATGGGTTAAACATAGCGATCCTGACATTGAAATTAGATCTTATTATATTGTACCTATGTTTTTACAAATAAATAATTTGAATTTGAATTTGGAATATCATAACTGTGGCTTAAATATAAATTTTGAGTTATTTCCTGTATTAAGTTATTTACTCAGGTGGGTACTCTAACAATTGTAGGTATTTGACAACACACTAATAATTTAGGTAGGTACTTAGACATTTGTCGGTAGATGCTTAATAAATATGACAGTTTTTATTTTGTAGTAAAACATTATGACGTCACACGTACTTCCAATACTAACACGTGCGTGCTGCACAAAACCCTTTAAGCAAAATTGATCTCCTGCACCCTCCTCTAGAAATTTTACTGAATTCTAACTCAGACCCTAGACTTCCCTACAACCCTAACAATTTCCGTCCTAATTTTTTCAAAGCGGACTACGATAATATTTGTAAGTTTTTTGATGAAATAGATTTGGCGACATTACTGGATGACACAGAGGATGTGAATGAAATGCTTGCAATTTTTTACGATAGGCTGTTAGGTATTATAAACACACACGTCCCTATAAAAGGAACTCAGAAAAGGAAATATCCACCTTGGTTTGACAGAAACTTAATCAGAGCATTGAAAGAGAAGGAAAAAATCAGAAAGCGTTTTAAAACTTACAAAAATCCTATGGATGAAGTAGAATTTAAATTGTTGTGTAAAAGATGCTCGCACTTTGCAACCATTAGTTACAATAAGTATATTTCAAATATTGAAACTGATATCTCTGAAAATCCTAAGCAATTCTGGGCATGTATCAAAGATAAACGGGGTGGTTCCAGCTCGTTTCCCATCACAATGACTGATGGTAGCATATCAACTTCAGACGGACTCGAAATTTGTGAAATGTTTGCTAAGCAATTCTCTTCTGTTTTTGTTGGTGGGAAATCGGCTCAGAGTTCTTCTGACTCAGACTACCTACGTAATTTGAATAACAACAGCCTGTCCCTCACAGCACCTGCAATAGACCACAACTGTTTAGTTGACAAATTAAGGTCCTTAGATTGCCATAAAGGTGCTTCTGTTTTTGTTGGTGGGAAATCGGCTCAGAGTTCTTCTGACTCAGACTACCTACGTAATTTGAATAACAACAGCCTGTCCCTCACAGCACCTGCAATAGACCACAACTGTTTAGTTGACAAATTAAGGTCCTTAGATTGCCATAAAGGTGCTTCTGTTTTTGTTGGTGGGAAATCGGCTCAGAGTTCTTCTGACTCAGACTACCTACGTAATTTGAATAACAACAGCCTGTCCCTCACAGCACCTGCAATAGACCACAACTGTTTAGTTGACAAATTAAGGTCCTTGGATTACCATAAAGGTGCCGGCCGTGATGGGATACCACCTATATTTATCTCCAAATGCGCTTCTTCATTGGCATCTCCACTACTATTTAATATATAATAGATCACTAAGTACAGGAATCTTTTTGGATGTTTGGAAAACTGCAAAGATTGTGCCTGTTTACAAGAGCGGTGATAGTGATAATGTGGATAATTATAGGCCTGTCTCCCTCTTGTCTACTATGGCGAAAGTTTTTGAGTCTCTGATTTTCCCTCTCATTCAGTCACACTTAAAACATTATCTTGGTGTCTCCCAGCATGGTTTTGTGGGCGCCAGGTCTACTTGTACAAGTTTGGTGAGTTTCACCGAGTCCTTGGTTAATGCTGTTGATTCTGGCAAACAGGTTGACGTAATCTATACAGATTTTAGTAAAGCTTTTGACCGTGTATCACACGATATCCTTATGGAAAATTTAAAGGCTTACGGCATTACTGGGAATTTACTAGCTTGGTTGAAATCTTACTTAGAGAACCGTTCCTACTTTGTTGCAGTTAATGGCTTCCAATATGGTAATTGTGCGATTACATCGGGCGTTCCACAGGGCTCTCATATCGGGCAAATACTATTTATTGTCTTTGTCAATGATATACCTAAATGTTTCCGCTTCTGCGAATGTTTCATGTACGCCGATGACCTCAAATTCAGTAAAATAATTGAGTCAAGCGATGATTCTGAGCTAATACAGAGTGATCTGGATAAGCTAATCGACTGGTGTGTTAATAATGACATGGACTTAAACATTAATAAATGTTTTCGAATTAAGTTTTCTAGGAAAAAGCTCTTGGTACCGTCTGTGTATAACATTGGTACCCACGTCATCCAGGAAGTAGAACAAATCAGAGATCTGGGTGTAATATTTGATAAAAAGCTTACGTTTATACCACACTTGGAGAGCATTATCAAGCGAGCCTCTAGAATGTTGGGATTTGTTATTAGAAACGTGGTTGGCTTCCGACGGCATAAAACTAAGATTTTATTGTACAACTGTTACGTTCGTAGTATTTTGGAGTACTGTAGCACAGTTTGGAGGCCACATTACGCTACACATACGTTGAGACTGGAGCGTATTCAGAAGTGGTTTCTCTGGCATTTGGCATATTCATGCGGAATTGCCAAAAAGAAGCCATTATACGCGGCTAGGTTATCGCATTTTAGGATATACTCTTTAGAGAAACGTAGATATATCATAGATTCAAGTTTCTTATTTAAAATCTTGCGTAACAAAATAGACTGTCCTCAGTTATTAGGCAGAATCAGGTTCCGGGCTCCAGCTAGACAGCCCCGTGCTCCTATCACTCCTTTTTACCCTCCACCACGTAGAACCGTCCTCGGTGACAATTCGGCCATTTCTCGGCTGTGTAAACTATTAAATAGTTGTTGCGATTTAGTAGACGTACATGCGGACTCACTTATCAAGTTCCGAAAATTAACACACGATGTTATGTAGTCTAATAGTTATAAATTTTAATTTTAAAGTGTAAGATGTTTTAGATATCATTTTGAACCATTTTTTTATTCTATTAGGTTATTAAGTTGTTTCTATATGTTTGTTCAATACTTTAGCATATGTGGTGCTTACCTGTAAAAAATTGTGACACTTAACTATAGTTGTTAACAATTGTTGGTGAGCCTTATAAATAAAATAAATAAATAAATGTATATACATATACTAAAGGAACTTCGTTCCATCCGGGTGTCCCTTGACACCTCAAGTTTTTTATTTTTATTTATTTTAATAAATTTAGTGCATTTAATCAATAACATTGTTAAACCTTGATTATTTAGACGTTAAGTAAATACCAGTAGTAGTATAGTTAATAGTATAGTAGTAAGTAGTATAGTTAATTCTATTCTAATTTTAATTAATAATAATATGATTAAAAATATAAATAAGATTCATAAAACAATCATAATATAGTTAAATAATTATAAGATTTGAAATGAATGTTATATTGGATAAGATAATAATATACACTGCCGAGCAATGAAAAAGTTCCACCCACAAAATGCCGACAATCACCTTAATATCTCCTAAGACATAGAACCTAGCTTCATAAATTAAAAAGTATAATGAAATCTATTTTATTATGCAAACTGAACTCTTTTAAATACTGGTCTTTTTGAAGCCATGGATAAAAAAAGTAGAAAAACAAAAATTTGGTGTTTGAAAATTTCGGAATACATTTGTTTCTTTTTTTTTTTTGCTTTTGATTTCATCCTTGTTTTCGCCGTTGTGAAAGAATTCTTAAATTGTAGTCTTGCGGCTCTCGTACCCATAGATCATGCCTCTATCACCCGAAGATTGTACGAGAATCATCACTATGGTGGAATTGGGGAGCAGCCAAAGAAATACGGCCAGAATAATGGGCGTGACACATACTACTGTCCGACGAGTGATCCAAAGGTTTAGGGAGACTGGACTAAACCTGAGAAGACCAGGTACTGGCAAGCCAAGGTGCACAACATTTCGAGAAGATCGTTTCATTGCGGCAGCCATGTTAAGAAATCGACATCAGACGGGAGTTGCGGTTCAACAACAACTTCTGCAAGTTCGAAGGGAGCCAATAAGCGAGTGGACAGTCAGGAGACGTCTTGCCGAAAGAGGATTGAAGCCTTACAGGCCAGCAAATGGCCCAAAACTGGAACGGCATCATAAAGTTGCCCGATTGCGATACGCCCCCGCAAGCATACAGAATGGGTTGAGGACGAATGGGGCAGATTAATGTTCTCTGATGAGTCAAGATTTATGCTGTACCATCATGATGGGAGGAAAAGAGTATACCGACGACCAGGAGAACGTTTTGCACAAGCATGTATTGAAGAAAAAATGTCACACGGCGGAGGTACCGTTCATGTGTGGGCTGGTATCTCTGCAGAGGGTCGAACAGCGTTAGTTCCAATCGAGAACGGGAACCTAACTGCTGTGAGATACATCAATGAGATTCTCAATGAACATGCTGGTCCGTTTTTGGCCAATATGGGCGACATTGCAGTGTTCATGCACGATAACTTGACTCTTACTTCGCGTGACCCAAGGGCTGGCTACCTTGGTCAGAGGATAAGCATTGCCATACAACGTGGCAATGCTGTCAGTCTTTTGGGCACAATACTAGTGGACAACGATGTGGAGGCGTTTTAGAATTAGTTAGTAGTTTTAGGTTATAGTACGAGTATTATAAACTGTGCCTATATGTTTTATCTATGTAAATAAAGTATATGGAAATAAATCCTCTGCCTACCATGTTGATGAAGAACAGGCGTGATGTTATGCTTCTGTTAATATGAAAACACTGTCCAAAGACTATGTTATTTGCTTACCGTTTGTCTGGCCAAGTATATATACACTATTAAACTAACAATGCCAAGTCGCGGTCAGAAGGTCACCAGTTCAAATCCCGGTTGAACTGTTGCGAACCCAAACATTAATCTTGCTCGGATGAACTAATAGAAACGTTACTGAAGGTATTGTTATGTTATTTCTAGAACATGACGCTTTAGAATGGACAGGGTAGGTAGGCAGACTTTTAGGATTACTTCACGCCTACGTTTTGATAGTCAAGTACATTAACTTTCTGTTATTAAACGTATAGTATAAACCAAGCAATTTGCATAGTCAAGTCTAGTTGACACTGCTGTCTAAGTACTTTGTATGTACCTTTTCACTTTGGTTTTGTTACCTTTTTATACCCATTTTTTTCAGTTCTTATTATAAGTATGGCTGTTCTAACGAAATGTTCTCTTGTAATGTTTGCGTCTTTTTACTGTTAAAATTTGCTATTCAAGAAATACATCATCACTTTTTATTTGCATAATATCAAGATTTAACCGCCATATTAAGATCGGATGTTTCAAAAACTATGTTTAAAAAATGTGTTTGAAACTAAAACCCGACCGAAACAAGCACCTGAATGATAAATCCTACTAAAATACTGCCCGACCTGGCAAACGAGCACAGGTTAAGCAATTGCGCTTACATGGAATAGACAAACGAGTCATTAATTCGAGCCTAATGTACTGAGAATAATGATAAGCTATCATAAGTAAAACCTAATTAGGTGATAACTAAGTCGTAAAGAGTTGTATGTTGACATTTGAAATAAAAACATGGGGTGTATCAGTTGCTTATCATAGGAGAAGTCGTTAAAGTCGTCTCGGAGTAATGTTTATTACTTCGATAAGCTATAGCCAACTTGGCTTTAAATCTACGTAGGACGCTACGTCGTGGTGGCTCAGTGGTTAAAACCTCTCCTCTCGTGCTTGAGGTCTTTTTTTTTTTTTCTTAGGTAGTCTTGCGCTTGACCACTAAATGGTTTTAATTAAACTTTTCAATTCATAAAATTTCTTTTTTGATTTGATTTGTACTTGTTGACATTTAATTTTAAGTTTTATTTTGTTTATCCTTTTATAGACATTAGATTTTTTTTTTCTCTTTTTTTTGACATTTGTTTGAATTCATTTTGTATTTTTTTAACCTTTGTTTTTAATCTAAGTTATTTGAAATTTACAGTAGGTTTTAATTTTAATTATAATTTTTTTTTTTGACATTAGAATTTTTATTTATTTTGACATTTCTTAAATTAATTTCGTAATTTTTAGTCAAATTATTTGAAATGAGATTTTTATGGTATTTATTTTTATTTGTATTAATTTTTATTTTATTTCTTGTTTTACATAAGCTATTTATTTTTTATTGTTTGTTAATTGTATTTTATTTTGCATTAATTATTATTGTTATTTATAGATATTGTGTTTGTAAAGTGTTGCAATAGTGTAATTGGCTCCGGCTGTTCTATTTCAATTTCAATAAATAAATAAATAAATTCTTGTACTTTCTAAGTTTATACCAATGTCCAAATCGAAGAAGGAAAGTTCAGAAATTATCTCTCTCGCAATAAAAAGTATCCGGTTGTCTTTCTCCGGTATCTAATCTATTCCTAGACTAAAATTCAGCAATTTGGGCGTGAGAACGAAACAACAGACAAGCAGACATTATATGCAGAGTTAATTTACAATATTAGTATGGATCCAAGACACGTAAGTATTAAAGCGCGAAGAAGAAGAAGAAGGCTGCATGTTCATGGAGTTTATTTGAGAAGGTCGGCCCACGCGTCGCGCTCAGGAGCCTTACCTTAGGGATATCACCGGGACAGGTTAAATTATAGTGAATAGGTTACTTGTAGGCAAGCGTACTTCACCGTCGACCACATCATCGCTTTAACATTAGGCGAGATAATGGTCAAACGCGAGCCCGGGAAAAATAAAAAAAGTCCCCAAAATCGCTGTCTTTTGCTATCGTACCTTACGATGTGACAAATATTTTTTTAAATATTTTATTTATTTATCATCTACATAGTTCAAATGATGCCAGGAAAATCCATAAGTAACCTGAAATTGACTGTGAACCATACCAACCAAAGAAGAAGAAGTCAAACTTACTTTCTGCCTTTCATAAAGATGTAACATACAACACAAGTATTACAAGTAAAATTTACATTACATTTTATTTCATGCATCTAATAGTAGACACGCTTTGACTAACAATCTATCAAACACGTAATTATAACACGATATCTTGCGAAAATACCTCGATTCAAACAGTAAAACGCCCATAACTTTTAAACGTCTAAACCGATTTTCATGAAACATAGCTAAGAACACTCTCGATAAAGTCATCTTTCAAACAAAAAAAAACAAAACATATTCCATTTATCCGTTTAAGAGCTTTGATGCCACAAACAGATACACAAGTACACAAACACACAGGTTTGACACACGTCAAACTTATAACACCTCTCTTTTTCCTTCGAGGGTTAAAAACATTTCCAATCGGTATACACACTGCTAATCCCATTAAGGTAAAGCGCTGTAGACGGCTCGCCCACCGGGTATCATTGACCACGAGCGTCGAACTTTGACCTTCAACTGCTGCCTCGAGGTACTAAGTAAACACTCGATGCAATGGGGAAAATTATTGCAAAAAATCGTGTGTTATTGAGAAATAGCGAACTAAATAACAAAATTAAAATATAAACATTCAAATCGAGCATTTTTAAAATGGATGTTTTTTTTTGCTGATGAGATCAAGAAGCTTCTCTTAATCTAATGTAAGAATTGATACAAAACTGTCAATAAGTAAATTACATTTCAAACTGGAAATATAAAATATAAAAAATAACACTTCTTAAATTCTTTCACATGTATTTTCAGACGAACAACAAATTGGTAAACTATAATGGAACGATAGAAAAAATGGACCAGAAATCACATAATATGACTCATAAGAAAAAACTGCAAGGGACGATAAAGTCACTCCAATTACTGCAGATTTGTTAAAAAAAACGATTGGTCACGACGTATCTTAATAAATTATGAATCATCTGTAGTACAAGAAAAAGGTTGATCTCAGCAAAAATCAGAACAAACCAGAAAAAATCTTATAGCAAAAAAGGTACCTAACTGTATAGGTATTAGGTATAAATCCTTTATAAGAAAACAGAACCGTGCCCAAAGAATTAAAATTAAACTTTAGTCATGCCCTTTTTTGCTTCAACCCACTATTATGCCATAATCTTTCAACCAACCCAGCCCCACAATAAGGTAAAAATAATTGGAACCAATAAAAATCAGGTCCTAAAAACTCGGAACGAATATCCTAACATTTGTTTTTCGGGCGTATCCGATTCCTATACGTATAGAGATAGTTATAAAAGATTATGGTCGTATTCAATTTGATAGGGTTATTGATCAACAAAAGGATGATAGAGCCAGCTAGAGCGCCATTTGAAAATAAAATTGCAGGTGTTGAATAAATTCAATATTTGAGTCTAGAAATTGTAAACGATGAGAAATGAATTTAGATAAGACTGCATAAAGAACTGTCGCAAATCAACTTTTAGCACTGCTGCAACAACTGCAGTCATAAGAGCTTAGTTATACTAATCCAAAATTAGTTATACTAATCCAAAATTAGTTATACTAATCCAAAATTAGTTATACTAATCCAAAATTAGTTATACTAATCCAAAATTGTAAGAAAGAAACGAAAATTATTTCATCTCTACAGACAAATTGAGCGAACTATTTCTGATAGACATTTCTTCAACAGATGTTCCATCCAATGTGTTGCAAAATACACACGTCTAACTTGTATATTTTTCTATTCTTTTGTTTACTACGTTCTAAGTCTAATAATAGTTCTGTTGATTATTCCTAGACGAGATCTATTTTTAGATACAACGAGAAAGTAAGGTTGGTTCGAAACCAAAATAAAACATGATGAGCGAAGGATAAATAATGTGTCAGTAGAAACTGAAGACTACATAGTTGGGAAGAAAACTTGAAACAAAAAAATATTGAATATGCTTTTGCATTGTAGAAACAAACGTGTATGCAAAATTTCAAATGTACAATTGAACACCGGGAAGTGGGTCATATGAGTGGGTCATAGGAATATAAGTACACACAAAAACCGGAATAGGTGATACTAAACAGAAGCTTGTAATATTCATTGACCTTTAGTGCTGATTTCCTAAACAGTCCTGCTTCATATCAGGCCGTCAATCTTTATTTATTCGCTTTAGATATTCAAGCCACCAGACCGAGTAATCATCAAGTAATAATATTATGTGTAAAAATCTATTTCAGATCGTCTGGGCCAGATTCGCGCCCCGCATGCTAAAATTTCTTTATTTGTGCCAGTGAGAACTAAACAAAGCTGCATTTTGATTGCCATCAATATTATCGCTAAATTGCATAGGATGCTATTTCTAGGTTTAAGGTTACACTAGTCAAAAATTCTTCCATACAAACGTAGTTTGGGAATTATGCCACTGTTTGACGATGTACGTTCAAAAAAAAAGTGATATCAATTTGTCTCATCATTATCTAGCCCTGTATGGAAGCAAAAAAGTAAAAAAATAAAATATTTGAAAGTTATGAGCGTCGAAAGTTCCACATTTCGACACTAATTTTAACGCATTTTTGGGCGCAAATAAATACCATAAGAAGACGGAAAATTGCAAAACGGCCTCCATACAGGGATAGATTAGTAGTTCAACAATGCAAATAATTTTATTTTGAACAGATAGATTTAGTAGTTTTCTCATGATATCTAGACAGCCAAAGGTCTGTTTATAAAATTTTGCGCGCTCGATTTCGTCCTAAATCATTATCCATTTCGCTACAAATTTGCAAAAGTGTGTATTCGTACGCGAACTAGCTTCCTACTGGTCATCACAGCATCTATATCTTCCACACGTGGTGTCGGTTGATATAAAATGCATTTTAACCCCGCGCACAAAATAGTTCGTGCCGTCGACTAGTGTACCCTTAAATGAAGGCAAGCAAATCAGGATTTGTTTTGTTGTAAATGTTCGCAGACTTCTCAATTTTACGGCAAATCTGCAGTGTTATTAGGTAACGGATCAGTAACAAACTCTCAATGTGTAACAGTTGTTTAAATTGCCTTCCGAATGGATGGATTCGTAAGAATACTAGGATCAGTGGGTGGCTGAAATTAATTTTGTTTGATTTACTTCATTCATGAGAGTTTAGCTATAATATTAATCTTTTATAAGTTATGCATGGCTTGTATATTTCTACACTTTTGGCATTAGAAATGACAAAAGGGAAATCCCACTACACAGAGATGTCTCTCAACGGTCTTCTATAACGGTATTCACTTTCGTACTAACAGATAACGTCATAAGTAAAAAGAGAGATACTTCTGTCTATGCCATCTTTTGTGCCAGTGAGTATACTATAATAGTAGTTTATGATACTGTTGCATAATAAGGGGTATTAAAACATGAGTTTAAAAACCGAGCCGTAGGCGAGGTTTTTAATAGTATTCACACGAATGTTTTAATACCTAGTTATTTGCAGTTTTATACACTACTTTATCTATACTCATACATTTTGGGATTGAACCTACTTAATCTTATTTTTTGCATTTTCCATGCCATAAAGTCGTGATAAATGCATCATATAATAATCTCGACTTTGCTGGTAAGAGATTATGAGTAATTTCCTTCGCCGCATATAAATATTTGGCGGCGTAAATTTTTCTTCACATTCACTAATATCAGATATTTTAAGCAAGAATTTTAAAAAGTCATGAAATTCAGTACAACGAAACCTGCAAAACGTATGAATGGCGCCAAAAGCCAGCACATCACCGCATTAAATTGCGGTAAAAAAATCGTGCGGCAATAATACCGCATGAAATCCGTGTTTTGCAACAGAATCCACCGCATCGCAGCGCGAATATAATTCGCGCGAATATTTTGAGCTCTATGAACAGTTGGAAAGAGACAAAAGTTCGCGCAAATAAAAATGGCAGTGCGTAATAAGCCTAAAGCGGGCATTGTTACAGACAAGTTCAAATTGGAATCAATTTTTGTTTATCAGGTACTATAAAAATGGCATTTCAAAAAATAAAAATAAATGATGGAATCTCCTTAGTGATTAACTTCTTGGATTTGTCCTGTATCATAATAGAAAAAAAGTTATTTTATGATGCAGTTGTTTGAAAATCGAAGGAAAATGTTGAACTATAATGGTTTTTTTTTTAATTTTTCCTATCCACGAATATAAAGTACGTGTTTATGCAATATTTTTTGAATTCATAATTGGAACATTACGTTGTGAGTGTAGATAAATACTTATATATAGACTGCTACACTGTGCCACTGATCGATTACAAATTTGGTCAAATGTTTGTAAGAATCGTCCCGGACTGCGGCAAATTTTTTCTACGTTTTTTTTAGGGATTCTTTATAATTATTTAAATATTGAATGTGTACTCGTAGGTACAAAGAGTGACCTTATCAGTCATTGGAAGAGTACAATTCCACTCTTTGGTAACTTTTCTGCGCATTATACGCGTTGTATAATAATTTTTATTCATATCTTGCGCAAAAACTAGGTACATCATGAGGTCAAAGTGACAGTTTTTAGTACACTCGTATGACTGTATATTTAGGTACCAATCAATATACTGATATATAATGCAATAATTCACAGACGATATGTATATAAAAGTAATAAAATAAATAACAAAATGGTTAAATGTAATAATTTAATTTTAAAAAGTAAAATGTGAAAATAAACATGATTCATCAGCTTGTATCCATAGATAGTTCAAGTGATAGCGATAGAATGATTAATTAAAATGCAGTGAACACAAGCGAGAAGTGTGTGTGAGTTAGCTTGTTTTATATTCTTTATAAGCTTATTTTTTTTTTAAATAAGTACTTTAAGGAAACTTGTGCACAATCAACATTAAAATTAATAATAACAAATAGCAAATAAACTTGTATGAAATAACTAAAGTAAGTAAAATAAAAATACAGTATCGATCTTTCTTATGACTTCTGTCACATCTCTAACATCATAAAGTACGTAAACTGTCATAGCACTATCAGCGAACGCTTAAAAGTTTATTGTTTTACTAAATAGAATGGTTTAAATGATACAGTTGACGGCACGAACTATTTTGTGCGCGGGGTTAAAATGCATTTTATATCAACCGACAACACGTGCGGAATAGAGAGATGCTGTGATGAGCAGTAGGAAGCTAGTTCGCGTACAAAAAATTTAAACTTTTGCAAATTTGTAGCGAAATGAATTTAGGACGAAACCGAGCGCGCAAATTTTTATAATCAGACCTTTGGGAGTCTGGATATCATGAAAAAACGACTGAACGTATCTGTTCAAAATTTAATTATTAGCATTGTTTAACTACTAATCTATCCCTGTATGGTGGCCGTTTTTCAATTTTCCGTCTTCTTATGTCATTTATTTGCGCCCAAAAATGCGTTTAAATTAGTGTCGAAATGTGGAACTTTCGACGCTCATAACTTTCAAATATTTACGTTTTTTACTTTTTTGATGAATAATGAGACAAATTGATATTACTTTTTATTTTGAACGTACATTGTCAAACAGTGGAATAATCCCTAGACTACGTTTGTATGGAAGAATTTTCGACTAGTGTACCCTTAACGTCCTCGACTGCGCGACTGCACAATAATTTCAGTATGCTATTCGATAAGTCACCTGTGGAAAGATATTCTTTGATTATGTTCTGTTAATACTCTCATTCTACTCTTGCAACCGATATAGCCACACATGGCATGGTTCATGCAGAACGCGTGAAAACAGCAAAAAACTTTAATTAGACCTGCTAACCGATGGGTTACAATTCGTTCAGGATATTCAGGACGTTTGTCTATGTTTTTCTTTTTTTTTTTTCATAGAGTTTTCTATATTATGCAAGAACGAAAGAATTGACAGTTTCTTTTTGTCATAAATACTTCTGTCTAGGTAATACAAAAGATTTCTTTTTCTCTTTATTCTTTTATGTTTTACCAAATACAGGGCTTTTTCGAATACAAAATGTAGATAGAACTTAATTTAAAAAAAAACCGGCCAAGTGAGAGTCGGACTCGCGTACGGAGGTTTCCGTACCATCATCATCTCAAAAATGCTTAAATAATATTTAGTATAAAAATATTAGTATAATATTTAGTATAATGTTTAATATTTATGTTGCCGCTCTAACAAAAATGTTATAGAAAATTTCAACTGTCTAGCTATTATGGTTCATGAGATACAGCCTGGTGACAGACAGACGGATTGAATGCTTGTAAAAAGCGAACTATTTTGGAAATTTTGATTAATGTTTTGCCCATTTTTATATTCATAAATACTCGTATGCTGTAGAGCTAGAGTTAATACCACAAAATATATGTATGTACCAAAATATCTAAAATTAGTGTTGGCGACTGGCTGGTGCAAACTTTTTTGTTTATATATATATATATTTTTTTTTGTTTTTATAAGGTAAACCTTTTAGCTATTTTTGTACTGACAATGTTTTTGGCATGTTTTATTTGTCAGGCTTTGGTACCAGTCGATATATGTGATTTGAGTTTGCAACTATTATAAAATTAACAACGAGTAACTACTATCTAAAGTGTTTTCATTTTACATTATTATACAGTCCACCAATCGTCCGTAACACTTAGGTCGAAGGCAGTTACTGAAAACTAAGAAAATAAACAAATTATTGTAAGAGCAGTTGACAAAAAAAAACCCACCTATCATAAAGTCAACAATGCAAAACGGTTCCACAGATTTGGCTTAAAAGAAGCATTCTTGAAATATTTCACAGGTGCTCAAACAAAAGATTTTGATGAGCTTCGATAATTGATTTTTAGAACAAATGTTACATCAAAGGAAACTTCAGAGAGAATTGTCAAAGTAATTTGTCAACGAGTCCCGCCTGCATTAAAGCGGGTCGTTGATAATTCTTCCAAGAAACCGGCGTGTGGGTTTTTATGTAGAAAGTGCGCAAGGAATGACAATTGTTCGACGTCTTTCATGGCAATTTCTCTTGAAGTGGACAGAACTGTGTAGGTCATTGGAATCATCATTATTTCGTTAACCGTAAAACATCTGAACACGCGTTATCAATTTTTGTTTTATTAAACTAATCAACCTGTATTGTCCCATAGCTGAACAATGCTCTACCCCATAATTTTCCACTCTTCCTGGTGTTTTGCTTCTCCAACCAATATCGTCTCTAAATCGTCACGCTTTTCCAAGTCTCCCCCTCCCTCCCGGCGACGACAACCCGTCTTCCGGCCTACACTGCGTAAAAAATATACACTAGTAAAATCACTATACAAAGGCGAATATTAAAAGGTCTTAATTGCAGGCCCCTACCGTTTATTCTTGAGTTCTATCTCGAAGCAAAAATGACCTGCATTGTTTGGAGCTGTGGCCAATAAAAAGCATTAGGTTAACCTCTTCTAGCATAAGTCTGAATAATGAATATTCAGGTATCGATATCGAGTAATATCATGGTGACTACTGCACTGAGAAGAGCCGAAGACAGAGTGGCTTGGAAACATCTCGTCAAAGACAGCCGAAGACAGTGGCTTGGCAGCAGCTCGTCAAAGACGGAGATAATTCCAAGACGGGCGGGCGCACCCGAGACCTTCAGTAATGAAGACAACGAATAAGAAGAGATCGGGTAATATCAATTTGTGTCAACTTCAACTGTTAAACCCATGTAAATTAGGCAATGTCTCAAAATTCATACAGAAACATTCGTCAAATATAACTCGGCAACAAGTACGTAAATAAAACAATTCTACACAAAGGATCATTGACCTCCAATTCGTGGATTATAGCGTTCTTGAGAATCTTATCAGTCAAAGATAGATCCGCTGATTGTTTGAATAAATTAGCGCTAATTAGACGCGAATAGAATTCTTTAAATGTTTCGGAAACAAATTCTAGTATTTTCCGTAAGAACTAAGTGGATTCTATCTATCTAATGATGATAAGCAGTGACATTTGGCAGTCTAACAATCGAGTCCTGGCAAAACCTTTCCACTTGCTTTCCAAAATATTTATTTTGCAATTACAAATGTTTACTCAGAAAGGTCAGAGAATTTTGTAGCCCGTCAACGAATGCGTCTTTAGTTTAGTTTTAGAGAAGACATAACTTCAGCCCCTGAAAAGATAGCACGGTCCTCCCGTAAAGCACTTTTAAACAGTAATTTCCTAGAAAAACCTCTTAAATATTCCTCCATAATAAACTAACCCGACTTTGAAACTTCTTTTCCACAATTTCCCACAGAATCTAACCCATTAACATGAACTGTAACTTAAGTTGAGATTAGCATAGCTTTAACGACACGAGCCAGGCACGATAGTCAAGCTAAAGTTAAATTATGTTGAGTCACTTATGCCGGGGCCACACCAGCGTCAAGAAGCTTCGCGCTTCGATGGGACACACGCAGCTGTGACCAGTTTTTGGTATAGCTGTATAGCTAGAGTAGTAGCACTAGGTATGGATATATTAACCGCTATAGTTGTGAAAAATCTTGCATGCACGCTGGGTGTTGTTCGACCAATATGCTGAAGCCATCAAGTCAGCGCACCGGCTGTCACTGTGCCAGCCAGCGCTGTTTCTATGTAGCGCAGAGTCACAGCATTATGCTCAGCAAAGGCCATTTTTTCATCGTACTTTATTTTATATCTACTTACGTGTCATAGGTGCAAAAAAACTTATTTTATTTATTTGCAGGATAACTAACTAGCGAGTAAAGCATTCGAAGCGCACACATTAGATTCTAAGCGTATTTTCATGCAAAGCTTCCTGACCATACCTTCATCGGTTGCCAAGTGACAATGACCCTGCGATCACCGGCCAGGTCAAGGTGAGTGCTTTATAGGGACCTGCCAAGGTCACTAGCTGTGCCAACTGTTGCCAATCATGACATAATGATTCGCAGATACTATGGAGGAGTGACCAATTGTTCGTGGTTTTACGCCAAGTTTAAGTGTGACGATAGGAAATTAAATTTGCTCTTATATAATTCAATGCAACGAATTAGTGCAAGAATTAGGAGGCGATCCTTATCGAATCTTATCCAACTTGATGATAATAGTTATTTTTCTTCTGTACCATTGATTATATTATAAATTTAATTACCTAGTGCTGCCAACCAATTTTGCGTTTGAAACAACACAATTGAAAACAAATCTCTTTATTTTTGTTTAGTAATAATATTGTAGGTTATAATATGAATACTAATACATACTTATTTATTTGGAATTATTAGCAAGGTCTTAAAGTTTATTTATAGCTACTTATGTAATAGCTTTGTTGCTTTTATATTAACGACACGGTTGGCGTAGTGGTTGAGCGATCGGCTGATGCGCTGCGTGCCGCGGGTTCGATTCCCGCACGGAACATATTATATTTGTAGGACCTACAGATAGTTGTTCCGGGTCTGGGTGTCTTGTATATGTGAGTTTAAATGTTTGTAGACGCACCCACGATACAGGAAAAAATTCCTAGTGGGACAAAGTTAAAAAAAAAATACAATATACACTACTAGCTTCTGCTAGCGGTTTCGGCCGCGTGAAAGTCGGAAATTATCCCGAAGGAACTTATTCCCGGGATAATAAGTATCCTATATGGTATTATACCTGACTATATATATCCGGAATAAAAAGTATCATATATATGCTATTATACCTGACTATAATCTATCTCTGTGCAAAATTTCATCCAAACCGTCTAGCCGTCTGAGCGTGAAGAAGTAACAAACATACAAACACACGCACAAACTTTCACCTTTGTAATAATAGTGAGAACATTTATACTAGGTATTTCGTTAAAGTTAAAGTAAGTTTAAGCGACGAGGCGATAACTTGTATATTTGAGATTGAAATCAAATATGTTTGGTCACGTCTGTTTACGAAGTTTGTGTTGGTTTTGGGCAAACGTGTCAATGTTTTAGTATCGAGACTTCTGAGCTGGCGGCACTGTTGATGACTTTGATACCCTGTGCTAAGAAAACGTACTATTTAGTTTTTAGTCCGATATGAAGATACATTATGACCAACAAGAATGACCGGTTGCAACAAATGTTTATTTCTAAAAATGGACGTACCATATATACACCGTGAAATTTAAGTGGTTGTTTTCCCGCGGCAGAACGACTTGCCTTAAGGAGTACTTTCGAAGCATAGAGTTAAAGTAAAAAAATAACGATGTTTTTGTTTTAAAATAATTTAAAAAAAAAAACATAAACTCGAAAAAGTGAGTAACAATAGTAACTTGTAGGTACTAGGTACTACGGTGAATAATACGGTGGTGACGCGAGTAGTACCTAGTACCTACAAGTTACTATTGTTCCTCACTTTTTCGAGTTGATGAATATTTTTTAAATTATTTTAAAATAAAAACATCGTAATTTTTTTACTTTAACTCTATGCTTTGAAAGTACTCCTAAAGGCAAGTCGTTCTGCTGCGGGAAAACAACCACTTAAATTTCACGGTGTATATTTTTAGTATTCAAATATTAATGGTGATACTTTTTGCAAATTGACATATTTTCTGCATATAATGCAGTAACTATGAAAGATTTTTTGTTCTATAGATAGCAAATTTATCTATTACAATTAATGATTTTCATTTATCCAGCTAAGGCCCTAGACAATCTAAACTCTATCATCGAAAGCGTGGCGACAGCGATTGGTATAATGACAAAAATTTCAAATAAATTTGACATTGAATGACAAAATGTCACGTGATCAACAATCTCTAACATTTTGGCATTTCAACCATCGCAATCGCTGACATAAGATTTATATCTAGAGCTTCTGGTAATAACACGAGCCCTTATGATAAAATACACGATAAAAACCGAGGGCACACAGAACCACAAAAATAACAAATATTTTCCTCCACAATTTAAAGTTAATAAAAACAGTTGCTCACAACACCGCAATATTCTATGAAACGCAAATTCGGCAAAACTGAAACATAACAAAATCGTCCGAATGCAGATCAAGACGATGATTAATCATCAGCGTCTGTTCCGGGAAGGGACCTTGGGGGCGAGGTGAAGGCCATTGGTGCGTCGCCCGGGCGACGAACCGCGGAGCTAATATGGCGGCTGAAAATGGCGGGAGATCGCGCTGGAAGCGGCGCGGCGCGGGCGCAGTTGCACTTTATTGCGTACTTGTTTGCATTTGGTTTAGTTTGTTATTCTATGTTTATATCTATTATAAATGCGAAATGATTGATGGATTAATGGATAGATTGATGATGGATATTTGTTAGTCAATCGCGCGAGAACGGCTGAACGGATTATATGTATGAATTTTGCCACAGATTATAATTAAAATTATTAATGAAAAGTGCTATTTTAGATTATAATCTGTCTGTAATAACACTTTTCATTGATAATTCAATTAATTCTGGTATAAATTTCCCTTAAGATAATAAAACACATTTTACGCGAGCGAATCCGCGGGTAGAAGCAAATATAGGTCGGTTTATAAACAGAAATCTGATAAAACTTGAGCAAAAATTCAGTCGACACAAAATACACAGCTAAATAATACCGAAGTAGGTACGAACAATTTTAAGTATTGAAAAGGGTGTATTTAAAGGTTTTAAAAAGGGTGTATTTAAAGGTTTCGCGGTGAGTTGTAATATTTAAATAAGAATTTCTTAGGCCCACTTGTACGGCAACTTAACTCAGAGTTAGTAGCTAACACGAGGTTAAATTAACGTTATTTTATGACAAACTGTCAATTTAACCTCGTGTTAACAACTAACTCTGCGTTAAGTTTTTCGTGCAAGTGTGCTTTAGTGTGTGGAATTTCCTAGCTGGCAGACCCGAGGATCAAACCCAGCAAGCTCTTTGCTCAGCTTACGACCAACTATTTTAACCGGTTTCAAAATTGGGAATTTGTAATTGAGTTTTTCAGCCTAGAACCCACTCCACTCCACATTCTTAATTCAGAAACCGGCCAAATGTGTTGAAAGTATAATTTTAACCTATACATATCGGTTAGTACTAACTGCTTTTAAATCAACAGACTTAAATTCAGATGTTTAAAATGGCTTGCATTGTAAATGTATCGCTGGATACACATTGCGAACATGGTTGCATTTTATTACTGAGTAATGTTCTGCGGTCCAAATATATCTTCCACAGCTGTGTTCATTTTATTTAGAACTAATAATTTAATTCTATAAAATTAATTAATGTAAAGTATTTTGTGCACAGCTTATTAACATTAATTTTAAATGAACCTATATTGTCCCACAGCTGGGCAACGGTCTCCCCCATAGCCTTTCAATGTTCCCAATGTTTCACCCACAAACGCTTTTATATCGTCACCTAAGCATTTCCTAACCCTCCCTCGGCGACGACGCCAGTCTTCTAGCTCCCACTGCATGACGACTCTAGCCCATCTGTCGTAGTACATTCTGCAGCATTATGACCTGGCCAATCGTTTTTCAGCCTAAGAGACTTGTTGCCCACATCGGCGATTCTTCTTTGGGAGCGTATATCAAAGTCAAAGTCAAATATATTTATTTCATTTGAACGTCATACATATATGAATTAAAATTTATATGAATTAAAATTTACAAGTAGTAAAAGTTGATTCTACCGTGCATTCGGAAAAGTAGCTTGTTATGGAGAAGAATGCACAAGAAACTCCATACTTACTCTTTTAAAAAAATAGGTGATTTACAATATTTACAAATGTACATACATTAATAAATTCATATATGTGAGGACGATGCTCCCAAAAATAGCACTACAATACTACTTTCGGTCGCTGAGCTTAATATCCAACAATAAATGTTAACTTAATCCGTGAAAAGATGGAGCCAAAGAAATAATAGCAGAATAATAGAGGAAAAGCGAAGATTCTATGACCGAACCTATAAAATAATGATGGAAGTCAAGGCTGGTTTAGGTAAAGTGTCATCATCATCTGCCTAGCCTTTTCCCAACTATATTGGGGTCGGCTTCCAGTCTTACCGGATCCAGCTAAGTACCAGTGCTTTACATGGAGCGACTGCCTATCTGACCTCCACAACCCAGTAACTGGGTAACACGGTACCCCTTGGCAAGACTGGTGTCAGATCTCAAGCTTCTGACTACCCGTAACGACTGTCAAAGATCTTTAAATGACAGCCGGGACCAACCGCTTAACGTGCTTTCCGAGTCACGGAGGAAACTCGGTATGTTGAAATGGTCACCCATCCACGGACCGACCTCGTCAAGCGTTGCTTAACCTTGATGATCAACCCGTGCGGCTGTTATTATTTAGCCACGAGCTCCTCGGTTTAGGTAAAGTGTAACATGGCGTATTTTAGGATATGCAGAATGCAGGACTTCGGAAGATGACTTACAAGACCGAATTAAATGGCGTCACATGATTGAGAAAACCGACCCTAGAGAACAAGAAGAAGAACTATACACTTATAAGATCTCAACTTGCTAACTCGCCAAGATGTATTGATATTTACTGGCCCTAACTACCCAGAAAAACGGCACAATTAACAACGATATTTAACTTAAAAAAGATTGAAGATTTTAATAAGCCTTATTACAAGATAAGTACCTGATTACTTACATAAATGCCCCCTTGTTTTATGCGCCGAGTACAAATTGAGTTCCCACTAATAATTATTAACATAATTATGTGCTTTTAGCTAACTTGTTATGATTGCACGTGTTTCTGATCGGTGCTAAGTACACTTAAGCGTGTTCTTAATTTGATGGCAAAGAATAATAAATTAGGCAGGGCATATGCCGCTGCTTCTCATACGGAGAGAAGGCACGACCAATAATCACCATGCTTGGTTAGTGTGGGTATTAGGCAAGGCGAAAGATTTATTCCCATCAATCGACCAATCACATAGACGAAAAGCTAAGCACCTTAATAAAAAAAAGTATTGGGTCAGTAGTTTAAGCGTGAAAGGAAGCAGAGTTTATTGAATGTTTTTGACGTCTGACGACCTATAGTCACCAGTAGACAGAAACTTACCAACTTTCACCAGTTACATTTAGGTCCCATAATATATGTGATGAGGAGTAGTGTAACTAACATAATCGGGTACAAATCCAAACTCCGGACTGATAAGGACGTGAATACTCGATGGCAAAATCAAATAACTCAGTGACCGATCCAGGAATCAAATTAATGACTTCATGCTCAGCAGGTAACTAAAGAAATGAAATGAAATGAAATCGAAAATAACCTTCACGTCTTCACGAACAAGTGGTGCTAGTAATACGGTCCCGTTTGGTAACTTCGAACTAAGTTTTTTCTTAAATTTTGTGAAATGGTTTAACTCAGGGAAAAAAAAAGTTACTCCAGCTAATCTAAAACAACATCTCGAACAGTACCAATAAACCTATAGGTAAGTAATTAGTAAAACAATCGTATCTGCAGTTCTGTTAAAGCAGTTTGTGAGACATGCAGTTAAACTTTAACGTTTGTTCGTCGTAGGGATGTAACCCATTAAACAGATGGAGGCGATAAAATTGATACATACTTTACCCACGACGGACCGGAGACGGTATTACCCCATGGGGTTAGGTGGCAATTATACAACACCACCTATTATGATGTCCTTTTTACCCGACTGCCGAAGGAGGGTTATCATTTAGATTACATTCATACTAATGTTCGGTCATTTTGTACAAATGCCTTTCAGATGACATCTCTTAGAGCAAAACATATATCGGAAGGACCATTGAATTCGGGCCTTCCTTTAGGTGTCAGGCTCAGGCTTAACACCTTATCGATATACCCTGTTGCTGGAAAATGAGCCTAAGTGCCTTTACACTTTTGGTTTCTGGATAGTCGGTGCCGGGTACCCGGTTAGGCATTCAGCTTTCACAGGAGACGATTTTGTAATCAGTAGTTCTGACCGTCAACCAGAGTACACTGCGCAAGAACTACGTACATAATATAACTTCCTCTCGATTTAATCAAAAATGCAACGCAATCAATTGATTGCATTGTGGATTTTGTGCCGAATATAATTATCGCCGCCGGAAAAGAATGTCAAGAAATGATTGGGTTCATTCGATCAACATGAAGTGAGCACAGTGTGGAGTATTCTATACCTTATTTAGCAAAAATACATCATTTTATGCCAAAAGTTAAAAAAAAATACTAAAAAAGATTGGTAAGTGAAATACGAGCTTTTGAATAGATACTCCTATGATACAAAGGTTTAAGAAAATCTGCGTGCGCTTCCTCACTCCGTGGTTGTCACCTGGGTGACTGGCCGCCGCCCGGCTTGTGTATTTTTTTTTTATTGGGACAATCCAACACACTATTCCCAAACCACTGCAACTCCTGAAAGCCTGAATCAACAGTGGCGACCACTAGAAAAGCGCCGAGGCAATGAAGCTCGACGAAGTCCCGGAGAATGAATTTAACTGTCTTGGATCCCGCAACGAAATTAATCAGAATAACGGAAGAGTAGGAAAATACAAATTTCCTCTTCCCTCCATATCAAGCAGGAGACAGAACAAACAAGGCCAATAGGCACAAAGGGTCGTTTACAACGGCTTGTGTATGAAAGCATGGTGCGTCTTCCATACACCACTGTGCGTTCGGCCGTCGCGCCGACTAACCCGGCGATCGCTTGCCGGACAAATTACGCCGGTACGTATGAAAGCTAAAGTACATGGCTATACACTTCACCGGCTACCCGGAAACCGAGGCGTGTGAAAAGGCACTAAGTCTCTTTAGGTATATTTGGTCACTGATTATCAAGAAAAACAAGCAATTCCTTGGTTAAAAGGTGATCTCCAATAATATGTATCGAAATACCCTTTACAATTGAAGTAAACTTTTTTTTATATAAGCAAATATAAGAAACCAATATTTGCCGCAACACTAATTTGATTAGTCCGATTTCTTGCAGAGGTAGCGAAAGTTCTGCACTTGCGAAGATGCGTTTGTTGCGGAACTTTCGCGGTTGCGGAGTTGGAAGCGCGGATCGGTTACAACCCTAGTTCGTAGTTCAGTTAAGAGCGGCAGATAATTGCGTCGCTCAAGTGTAAATGGAGCAAAGACGTAGTTTGTGGATATAGCAGTGAGAGAGTAGTATCGCTTGTCAATACAAATCCAATGAGACCAAACAATGGTGCTATCTTGTCTGGATGAGGAGTTACTATGACCACCTTTCGGCTCCATCATGAGACCGGGCCAGCCGGCGCCACCATATTATTTCAATGTTGCCAAAGTTTCAAAGTAACACCAAGTTTCAGCTGAATAGGATCCCAGGAAGTGCTTGAAAAATGGATTACTAGTAATTGTAGGTAATGCTTATAATGCGTTAGTTGACGGACAGCATTTATTTGAGAACGGCTCAACTGCCGATTTTTGTATTTATTAGGTTTTGTGAGACGAAAAAAATGGAAAAGGTTCTCTGAAAATTGGGAAATACATGAAAATTAGGGAGCGTATGTACGTTCTGTTACCGATTTCCGGTCCCAGATATACCAGCTTGACTTAATACTAGAATATAGTTTATCTTTATTTAAAGATATCTTAATATGTGATTTGCCTGGCAACACTGGTCCCGTAAAATTGTCGTCATATTTATTTTTGTAAACTAGCTTCTGTCAGCGGCTTCGCTCGCGTGAATGTCGAAAATTACCCCGAGGGAACATATTCCCGGGATAAAAAGTATCCTATGTGTAATTGATGTCTATAATCTATCTCTGTGCTAAATTTCATCAAAATTGGTCCAGCCGTTTGAGCGTGAAGAAGTATCAAACATACAAACACACTCACAGCCTTTCGCCTTTATAATATTAGTGTGATATTTTTTAATTCCCAAAACAATGTTTTCTACCCGTCCTATAACAACTTTTAACAACACATAATAATTGGCGGAAGTGGTCAAGCTTTGCCTGAAACCCACGATGGACCGGACGAGCGGTCAGCACCAGTCTAGACTTCTGGAGACGAGTGGACCTGAGGACGCGAAGGAGACCTACGTGTCCCTTGGCAACGCCACCGAAATGCCATATAGGGCGTCGCGGCGTCCTGGAGAGGTGTATAGAAGACCTATGCACCCAGTCACGATTATTTAATGGCAACCGGGCTCTGAACGTGCATATTGCATATTTTATAACCCCAAAATGCGCTCACTTCATTACCTACTACAACACATTTGCCCAAGCCATCGGGCAATACTGGCGTGATGTTATGTGGACTAAAATAGACTAGATGAATAGAATTAGATAGAATTCTAATAAGCTAAACTAATGCACTAAACGACTAGGTACTCAGTAACCACAGATCATGCAAATCGTTCGCCGACAATACACAGAGGCGTGTCTCGTCCTAATGGCACAGCCTTATTGTGTACCTGCGATTCCATCTACCCTTGGCACATAAACGGGTTAACGTTAATATTTGCGGTGCTATAATTGATGTTGTTATAACGTAATTGCATAGTGTTTTATTGTATCAGTAGGAAAACGACGAAGATACATATAAAAGAGTCGACTGTTTTCAAAGGCGGGATCCAACTTTTTGAGAATTGTTGGTAAATCTTAATGAAACAAAAACAAAGATTGTGGGTACGTCTTTTTAAAATAACGCTTAGAATAAGTTTATTATAATTTTTGTACGGTTAAATATTGACTAATAATACTGCCTGTTTTTTTAATACTTTTTTTTCTTGTTATTATCGTTCAAGGAGACGATTCAGTCAAAAATCAACTTAAACAACAGGCAAACAAATCAGCTTCTGTATGTGTTCGATTAATTCGACAAATCAGGCAATAGCAAAATTATGGGGTTCCATACAAGAAGTGTCAAACGGAGCCCTATTGCTGTCACTAACGTGTCTATGCTGTCACTAACGTGTCTATCTGTCGTCAGTCACACGAATAATTTTTTAACTCCCCATTGGCCTATGGACTTGAAATTTGGTGATAATGTTTACTATTACGTATAATTTACTAACAAATACCAATTTATTGATACGGAACCCTAATTGTGCGAAGTCCGACACGCAGTTAATATTTATTCTTTCTTTCACTTGGCCGGTTTTTTTTAAACAAGCTTTCATATTCACTTTGCATTGTCACGATCACGACTAGTCACAAGACAGAAACGCGTGTGCAAAATTTCAGCTAAATCGAACACAGAAAGTGGGGCCAATTTCTTGCAAGATTCAAATAGCGACACCGGGACAGGTGATACTAAAGAAAAGCATGTAAAAATAAATTCTCATATCAAATGAGGACCGTTCTAAAACATTCATTTAATGTAATTACGTAAATTTGTAAAAATTACAGTTTGAGATTTTGGCAACTTACTATATCATGAAAATATACCTAAGTAAACATTGATTCATTTTAAATGCGGTTTTACTTTCAGAAATAAGGTAAACTAAGGATAACATGACCTCATTCATACCCGACGTAGGTAAAAGAAAAAGGGGTAAAAACCCCAAAACAGCCAGTTCATCATTTATAGTACGTGAGGTTTATCACATAGTTCGCAGAAACAGTGAAATTGTAAATATACATAATGGAGGAATAGTATATAAATTAACAATGACTTCATGTAACTTCTACGAAAATTTACTTACCTAAGATGTTTTTTGTGGAGTATTTTCATTGAATGTTTCAAAAACGTTGAGGAGGTTTTCCTTTAAACGTCCATGACCTATCAAGGTTGCTTTAAACGTTAATAACATATAGGTACTTTTTTAATACTTAACATATCATCACGCCTGCGTTCCCCGAAAGGGAAGACAGCGGTGCACCTAAAGTCCCAAGTAATTTGGGACGAGCCTATTAACGTAAACTGGGCACAAGTCCAGACTCCTTGCTGTTGCTGAAAAATTCCAGATGGAAAAACCCAATAACACTTTGCTCGATCCGGGCATCGAACCCAGAAACTCATGCTCAGCAGTAGCGCTTGCAACCACTAGAACAACGAGGTACTTATTTAATACTTACAACACATGAATGGCGTGGTAACCTATGAACCTACCGACAGCTGATTTGTGAAGGATCGTTAATTATTGAGCATCGCGGACGTCGGTATAAATAGGTCTACCCACATTTTAATATGTTTCATATTTGTATAATACTAACACATACTCTGTTCCACCTTCTGTGTTTATTTTATTTTGTTTGTTATTTATATATTCTATTTTATTGTATCATTTAAGTATTTTCCGTTTCCGTAAGTGTGTCCGTGGCATCAACAGTTGGTCTTATCAGAATATCAGCGCAGCGTTATTTCATATTTTTTTTTTGGATATCGCTGCACATGCTGAGATAGGAGCCTTTTTGGTCTCGCACGGGGTTTTTATTTTTAATTTTGTTTAATTTTAAGCTGATTTCTCGTGTCTCCTGTGCGGGTCACAAATAAATACTTTTTCTTTCTTTCTTTCTTTTTTTTCATATTTCTCTTACTAGTTTTGTATGCTTTTTCTAATACCAGCAACACTATCAAACTTCATCTTTGTTTACTGAGCTACAACTTGGAGGTCAAGAGTGAATAGAGGCAAGCGTGCTTCATCGTCGAACACATCATCGCTTACCTTCAGGCGAGATAGTAGTCAAACGAGAGCCTATTTTTTTAATACATGTTGTCCCGCAACAATCTTGTGCAACTTTGATTACCATGAAAACGAGGATTCCTACAGAGAATCGGTTCTGTTCTACAACAACATATTATATCACAGATTTAAACTGCACGTGTTTCCCAGTAACTGGGTTGTAGAAATCCGATTGCATGTTACTCCATGTAAAGTACTGGTATCGAGGTGCACCCAGTTAGACTGGGAGCCAGCCTCATCAATCAATTGTAAGTGTAGTATATTAATCAATGTTCTGCCTATCTGACCTCCACTACCCAGTTACTGATTTCATGACTTCTGAATACCATAACGGCTGTTAAAATCGACAAATTCCAGCCGGGACTAATAAACTCACGTGCTTTCTGAGGCTCAGAGGAGAGCAGCCTAATTTTGCGTAAGTGAATTCAGCAAAGCGAAGGATTTGCCCCATCAATCGACCAATCATAGACGGAAAACCACAACGCGTCTTTCATCTCGCACGTGATTGGTCGATTGATGGGATCAAATCCTTCGCCTTGCCGAATTCACTTACGCAATTATTAGGCTGCCATGTACGGCAAGATTTGCTTAACCTTGAAGTTCAACCCTTGTGCCTGTTGTTACTTTCGAGCTCTTCACCAAACTTCGGCAAAAAACTAGGCAGAATGAATGAGCAATAAAAAATACACATTATAGCCTATCCCTCATCCAAGTACGTACCAACGTAAACAAAGTCCCTTATGTCCCACTTTCCTAGGTTCAATAATTCGAGCTCAACTGATCATAAGATACCGCTAATTTCAATGAAGATCTGATAGTCCTGTCTGTGGCCTAACCATCCCAAGTATTGTGTTATGAGTTACTTCGTTAGTGCATGTGATCCCAGTTGGCAGATCTTCACGTCTTCTAGCTTTTTAGGTTAGGTTCAATGAAGCGGTGAGGAGTATCGAAGACTATCAATCAATTTATTGCAGTACAATGTGATTGTTGTGGTTTGTGTTTGTGTGTGGTTGGGGGTTCGTCAAAGGCTTTGTAAGCGCATACAATCGTTTTTAACGTTTAAAGTGATTGAAAATTTGTTTTTAACACATTCAGATATTGGCTTTTATCGTACCGCTTTTAGACTCGCAATATAGTGTATTTTACACTATTGAGAAAAACTGTGGCGGCCGCCCCCTACCAGCTTCAACAAAAAAATCTGCGTCCATTTCTCTCGTGTTTATGAAATTTTATTTACTGTTTTGGAAAATATAAAGACTCACGAATAACATGACCGTAATGAAAGTTTGCCCACTTGCATCAAAATATTGTACATAATATGTTGCTATAGGTATATAAAATAACATGAAAACGTATAGTATTTAAGTTAAGGTTTAAACATTTCTGAATCAGACAATGAATAATAGGTACAGATAATGTTTAAACTATTGACTATATCCTTGCTTAAACAGGTGCATTATATAAATTATATCAACACGTACATAAGTTACATAGCTTCTTATTTTACATAACCGCAAATTTATGTTACGACTACAAGATTTAAGTCACGTAGGTATCGGGATTGGGATGACGCATAATTGGTGATTTGACCCCATGTGTGTATATTATCTAAATGGGGTGAGACAACCAGTTGTCAGCGTCGAGTAGAATTTGTTACATATATTTTGACTGTATGTACGTAGATGATAAATATGTATGTACCTACGAGTACATAACTTCTTTTAAATAAAAATAAAATAAGCTTGATCAAAGTCAAAGTCAAAGCACTTTATTTACACTAACACTAAATGCTGACAAGACAAAATATATTCACTTCTCCATGCGCAAGCCTCAATTTAACATTGCTAACTCTCATCTGTATGCCCATAAATGTGGATCCCACCCAGTCAGCATGTGTAATTGTCCATTTATCCTCAAAACAGGCAACATAAAATATCTCGGGGTTATTATAGATGAAACACTCTCATTTAGACCTCATATTGATAGCTTAGTTAATAGAGTGCGCAAATTAATTTATGTTTTTAAAAAGTTGAGAACGATTGCAGATTCAAAATTGATCAAACAAGTCTATTTGGCCCTAGGTCAATCTGTAATCAATTACTGTATCACCTCATGGGGTGGGGCACCAAAAACGAATCTACTGCCTCTTGAAAGGGCTCAGAGAGCAATTTTAAAAGTAGCCTATTTCCACCCTTTTCTCTACCCTACTGATCTTCTTTACAAATCCTGCAACGTGCTGACTGTTCGCCAGCTTTTCATTATGCATTTAGTATTAAAACAACACACCATGCTTTCCTATAACGCCGAATACATAAATAATAAGAGACGAAATGATATTGTCTGCGATTCTAATCCATCCTCAAAATATGTATTTGTAAATAGATTCTTTACATTCTTAGGACCATTTCTGTACAATAGATTAAATAGAAAATTAAGTATCTATAACTTAAATTATTTTAGCTGTAAAAAGACTATTATTGAACATCTGCTTCGCATCTCTTACGGAGAGACAGAAGATCTCCTGGCTGTAACAAAATAATAATTTTGCTTTGTCTTTAATTTAAGTATTCATATATAAGCTATGTCATTGTTAATTTATTATTATTATTAGTTTTAAGCACTTCATAGTCTGAAACACAGGTTCAACCTAGTTCAGGCAAATAAGCAACTGTCTTCTTTTATATTTTTAAGATATTTTTATTGTAAAATGTGCCTTATGTCATAAATAAACGATATTATATTATATTATTATATTATTTCAAGTAGGCCAGTTACAGGCACTTTTAAATTGTCAAAAGACAAAATAATATATTTAACATCTCCGCATTATGATTGTTAATGTAATGTCGCGATACGCAAATCATGAAAAAGTAGGTAAGCATGGACCTGAAGAAATCAAAAAATATTTTTGATATCCTTTGATTGCTGAATTTTGTACCGCTGAATTGCTGAATCTTGCCGATACCGTGTCAAAAAATATGTCATCGAAATTAACCTATCAAAAATTTTACATTTAGAAAAAGTAATAAGGCAGCTTTATTCATATTGTAAACGGATTAACATAAATCCGTTTACAATATGAATAAAGCTGCCTTGAAAAACTCAGATAATTTATATTTAATCCTAAACATACACGTTTAGCCAATGATTAATCAGTTATTTGCTCTCAGTAACATCGCAAAAAGATTAGAGTCAAAAGTCCATGAACATAATACTAAATATAAACAGAGTGCAATGCAGGTAGCGGCACGTAGGCATTTACTATTTATCTTTATTAAAAAACAAACGCGTGTAAAGATACGATATTATGTCAGATTCGATAGTCCCTGCTGTGATAAAATATTTAAGTGTCAGGATATATTGATGGCTACATAATGCTCACGACATCCACCAAACCCGGGCTGGGCCCACGTGGTGGATTAAAGGCCCATTCCCTCTCCATAGAGGAGGCCTATGTCGCAGCAGTGGGAACGTTAAAAGGCTGATGATGACAATGACACACACCTTTATTATATATTATATTATATTTGTATATTACGTTAATAATAAATTAACAAACTAGGGTAATAAATTAAATAATAAGGTACGGTAAGACGAAGTTTTTCGGTCAATTTTTTCCACGTACGTATAATAGATAACTTTTTGAAACTATAAAAGTTTGATTTCATTTAGTAGGTATGTTGGTTGGTAAGCAGAAGATATTGCAGTCATAAGGAATCATCAAAAGACGGGATGAACGTGGACTTATCCATCCATATATACCCTATACATATTATAAATCTGTCCGTCTGTATGGTACCTTTTTACGTTTCAACGACTGAACGGATTGAATTGGAACAAAGCTGGTATCTACTAAATGAAGAAAATAACAAATCATAATATAGGTATCAACAGAGTAAGAATAAATGAATATTGAAGAAAATATTAATAATATTGAAAAGAATTATAATAAAGAAGACAGTTTATCTACTTATTAAGAAAATAAACGGAAAGAGATAGTACAGTAAAGGTCATTTTGTCAAAGAACTTGATGGTAAGAATCAGGTGACTGTAACATTACTCACAATTAGTGATAATTAGGTTCAAAAGATCAATTAAAACTAAAACGTGCAATGCCTGGTTCATCAGTTAGGCTTTTTTGTTGCTTATCAAATTGTATAGTAATTAAACGTAATTACAGATAAATTTATTAATGTTTATATAAAATTTTCCTCCTTTTATTAAGTCATCTTATCTTATTCTAAGAGTTCAGAAATGAGATCACTTAAAATTTTCTGAGTAATATTTGAGGATGAGATAAATATTGGTATTCTCCTAGCAAAAAAACGTTTCTAGCGACAAAGAATTGAAATAGTAGATACTGTCATGATATTATACCGTTTTGACGAAAATAATAATATGATACATATACCTAGGCAAGTTTAGGTATGGCCAGATGAATGCGCATAAACTATGCAAAGGAGTATAGTAAGCGTAGTAGGTGGCGTCCGGTATAATTTGGACAGATCATAATTGTTCAGGGAACACAGATGTTGGCAGAGAGTTCCACCACACCTTGGATGTATGTGCATATACTGGGCACGAAGATAAAATGCCGATCAACACATAGGCCTTAAGTATAATAGAAAAAGATAATAAACATCTGCAGAAAGCGTTAAAAGAACTATCACGATACATTTAACATTCGGAGGATCTACGCCTTAAGATACCTACTGATTAAACCATCGCCATAATGTCTACCAATCCTACTTACAATTCCCCGAGATAAGATAAAACATATCGAGTGACGTCATCGCGTCCACTTCTGCATCATTACTTGTGTCAATCGCCAATGTTTCACTATCTTATCGAGCACATTGTCTTATAATTAGTCAGTTGGAATTGGAATGTCTCCTTGAGGAAGTAATAAGTTGTCATCCGTTGCATTCATGTCTTTAATAGTTTGGAATGTGTTGCAATGATTTGACTACTTAGATAATGACAAAAATAGAGGTTTTGGTTCGTGTAAATTTGGGCTAAGCTAGTTATTGGTAGAATCAGCATTAAAATACATGTGACTTAATTTTTTAATCATAAGTATCATTTATACGCTATTTCTGATCGAGGACAAATGAAACGACGAGCTCGATAATATTTAACATTTATCAGTGTTTTTATGATTGATTGATCCAAAAAATGCATAATATACGATAATACTTTAGGTATCCTTTCACCAATCCAACAACACACTAAGAGGCAATACGAACGTTATTTTAAATCGTGACCACACCAAAATTACCTTTGACAAAAAACCTTTTAAAATTAATTTCCTTTACATAAACACGGGTTTTAGGCCCGGCTATCGAACCAGGGACCACATCAAAATAATTTAAAACCACAGTTACAACTAAAACAAAATCCTAAATTGGCGCGATTTTCTCCGATCCCTCGTGAGATGTTAACGGTAGATCTTTATCAATCAATATTGAATCTTTTTCGTTTATTTTTATGGTTGAATTTCCCTCGTTGGGTGTTTGCATTATCGGGTCCTACAGATTTAATTAATTCTTAGTCATTGGTAACGGACATCGGTGAGTCAGTAGTGTGTACCTTACAATGATGCTGGAAGGTTTATAGTGTTATAAGATGAAAGGACAATTTATTACTTCTGTATGTATCATTAGGTGTCATTTCCGCAATAATGGTAGTTAAATTACGAGTGCTGACAACTTAGGTATAATTTACTTGGACCGTTATAATGAAGTGTTAGTCAGTGATTTACTTGTCGTTTACATATTAATCTCGGACTGCATCCGATGGTTTGTTTATTTAAAAAGCCTTGATAGGTAACTTATGGAAGACTCTTTCCATAATAGCAGGCAATATGTATATATTTTATAAAACCAATCAGGATGTTTATCGTAAACAAAAAAAAAAAGAAGATAAAATGGATATTTGGAATTATATGCGGAACCTTAAGGTAACTTAAGGCAGCTCTTTGTGGTTCAAGCCATTTCACAGCTCAGTCCGGGCTTATAGGCCCTTTAACAGACCCTACAAAACGTAAAGCCAAAACTATATGCGTTTCATTGTGTGGTGTGGTAGTTTCACTTATTTATAGGACAATTAGTAAACATAATCTAAATTAATAAGCTAAACAGACATGAAGTTAAGACTAAATTAAAATATTGGCTATATGATCAGGACTATTCCCATACAGAAGACTTAGTTAAGTACTAACAGTAACTAATATAGTTACATTGGGGCGTATATATCGCCTTAACGTAGTACTGACCGTGCGCCCGCTCGATGCCAAAATATCAAATTTTTTTGTTTTGTAATGTTAGTTATGAAAAAATTCCAGCCATCAATTTTTCTGTGTAAAATTATTTTTAAACATCCAAGTCGTTTTGGAGGCTTTTTCAAAAGTTGCGAAAAAATATCGTGTTGTTAAATTTTTTTTTAAAGCAAAACTATTAGTTACTCGAAAAAACCTTTTGTCAAAAATTATGTAATTTTTTTAATTTTTTTTTTCAAACCTTTTAACGCAGCCTTTACTTATGAGTACGCTTTAGAAAGATACCGTTTTACAGCACTAAAGCGGTTGTAGGCCCTTAAGTACTTACATTACAATACCAAAGACACGCACACTTCACACACATACACATATATCGTACTTTTACATCTATACCATACATTCACACCGTACCTACACGCACACAACAAAAGTATTAATAAATAATATACAAAATGCTCACATATTCCACTCTGCATCACCTTCTCACATTGAAAACTTTTTGTAAATATTTTTTATTGCCCCAATTATGTAATTTTGAACATTGGAAGTAACAGTAGAACACTGACTAAGTCACAGGTTTCCCCTAGTTTAGGAGGCAGGGTTTCCATTATTTAATCTACCTCTATTTATCTGAACTTGTAACCTAATCGCTAAGTACTTTTGTAACAAAGGTTATCATGTTTTAGGAAACTTAAAACATAGTTTTGGCAAGAAACGAAAATGGTGAAGCTATATAATCCTATATATTGAAAAATGTAGAAAAAAAACACTCTTAGAATCTTTGCTAATTTAGAAACTGTTTTTTTAAACCCTTTTGAAAGCTAAAATGTCAACGAAGCGCACATTAATAGCAACCTGAACCGATAAAACACTTCATCTGTAATTTAACTTTAATATGCTTATTTAATTACGCTCTGTACCACTTAAAGGAGAATATTTCTCGAGCAAATCGTAAATTAATGTGGAAATAAAATTTGCATAACAATGATTCACACATAACTTGTTTTAAAACTAAGTGGACACACCTCTTAGTATCCGAGGTCATTGGTTATGCGTGAGTTGTCCAGGCTCGACATGTCCGGACAGGTACTCTACGCACCAATAATGCAACGAGTCTCCATAGTTCTGTGTTCGTTGCGCATTTTGATCAACACTTTTGAAACGTTAAAGGAATCGAACCAGCAATGGATTGAAATGATAGTCATCGTTCTGTATACTCGTAAATTGCGCGTTTTTACCAACATTATCTCATTGTTAAAGGAACTGAGCGGGCACTGGATTGATAGAAGATTCATCATTCTGTATAGGTACTCGTAAATTGCGCGTTTTGACCAAGCGGGCAATGGATTGATGGAAGATTAATCTCGTATATTGCGCGTTTTATTCAACAATGTCTGAACGTTAAAGGAATCATACGAGCAATGGATTGAAAGGAGAATTGAAATCATTTCAAAGCTGAAATTTTGCGTCGGATTGCCTTGTATTCTGTGATATAAAAGAAAAGAGTGACGGTTGACAGAACGGTATGGAAATGACAAGTGCCCTTGCCCTTGTTTCCATGTTCCTTAGGGTCGACCCAAGTGACATGGAAACAAGGGCAGGAAGATGATGAATTGTGAAATTGAAAACTCTATTTCAAATGAGCAAGTATTCATTAGTTCTGAACACATTGCATATTTTGATCAAAACTAGTTAAAGGAATCAAACGAGCAATGGATTGAAAAAAAAAAATCGTTAACACTGTATTGCGTCGTAACTAACGTACCTATTCGAGTACAATTTCATATTCGACGCAATCTCAATCATTTTTTATTTGAAAGTGTGACGTTAGATAGGAAAAGGATTTAGATCCTTGCTGATACTAGAAGATTGACGTTATCGTTGGATTCAGGTGCGAACGATTTCAAATTGCACAATTATTAGAAAATATTGCATGAAAATGGCAACATGGAATAAAGACTATGGAGGAAATATAGTTACATCGAATAAGTTTAAGCAAGGTTATAGTTGACTTGGCTTGCGAGGTTGTCAACATTTGAGGATTCAGCTATCGTTGCACCAATAGACGTGTCAGCCAATGGCTTGATTAGCCACGAGCATCAGCCTTACCTTAAGAGGCTCTCGTTAGGTGGCTGGTTTATGGGCTTTATCCAGAAAACGGTACTCCTGGACACGATGTGTATCGTTAGGGAGGTTCTTCTCTAGAACCCTGATTACTGGTTATTTTAAATAAATATTTAAAAATATATTAAATAAGACTTAAGTGAAAAAATACATTTAAATCTACAGAGCCTGACAGGTCGCATGACTTTTGGATTAAGTGGCTATAAAGGTCGTTCGCTTGTTTGGCATCTCAGTACTAGACAGCCTTGGTGCCTGGTGTTCGCTACCCCAGTTCTTTACAACAGGAATTACCTATCTGCTCCACAAATCTGATAGCACCGCGGAACCCAAAAAATATAGAGCGATGACGCGCTTACCATCGGCCTATAAGATTAGATTCTAACATCCACTACTGATAGCTAACATTAACAAACACATTGATAGTGAGTACTTACTAAGGAGCCGCTCCTTATAGATATGACCATTAACCAATTGGTTCTGCGTTCCCGAATCAATCTGTCAACATGTTTGATAAACTATAAGAAGGCCTATGACTCGATGCCTCATACATGGCTTATGCGGGTGCTAACGCTAAAAAGTTATATCACCCCAATGGTTTAATAGCCGTCGTGAGCCTAAATGAGACTACTTAGACAGCCTTATGAAGGACTTGATTTAGACAGCGGTACTTCTTGAAATGGGTCCTATTCTTGATGTTATGTTTTTTTTTTGTATTTTGTTTAAAAAATATTTAAAAATTATTTAAGCGTGTAAAGTGATTAACGATATATTGATAAATATCTAGGGCCGGATGGACGGAAAATAATAATTCAATCAAGTCTGACTCTCAAAATGAATCCCAATGAATCCACTCCGGCGGTACAAAGGAGCTGCTTCTCATTGATATGTCTCTATGACTGGCTACCTTCTGCATAACTCGTGAGGGTTTGGATTTCGGACCCCGTTCCCGATACCGAAGGGGGCCAGTATTTTAATTGAAATATTTAAACTGTTTAAACAATATGGAACATTGGAAATATAAATAAATTGATGCTATCCATCCTTTTCTCTGACAAATATTAAAAAGAATCTATTCCAATCATGCTAAATGTGAACAATTACATACTTTGCCTATACTAAAAAACTAGGCAAATTATAATGTGATGTTTTAATATTTAAGAACAATTGTAAGAAATATAAACAGATAAGTATAGGCACAATGAAATAAATCAAAAAAGTCTCTTGACGTTGAAATCTTATATTCTTCGTCCTAGCGCTAATTTGTCAAGTATCTGGGAGTATGACTAGCGATAAGGATCTTCGTCCCAATAATAACAGGTAACAAGGACCCTGCTCCTATCTCTTTTTAACACGCTTTTATTAGCTTGGTATGTATGTATCTATGTATCTATGTATCAATGTAACGGAATCTTTGAACGTGATTTTCACCCACTTCAAAACGTTGGATTGATTTGAAACTTTGCACACTTATCAAGGACCGATGACAATGCAATCATTTAAACAGTTTGTCCCATTATCCTTACCAATAAAGCGTGTTTTTTAGTTTTTAGAACTACAATTTATTAAATAACTATTAAATATTGCAAGGAATGTAATATACACACCCTTGCGGCATCCCTTCTTAGCACGGCGGGCTGTGCTGGGCGGCTGCTACTGATGCAGAAAATCTCAAACGGCGCAAATACAACACCCTTATTAGGAGTTATAAGTTTGAACTGTTTGGGATTGAAACATTAGGTCCATGGGGTCCGAGTGCTCATACCGTCTTATTAATAAACGTGGACTAAGGTAAGATTAACTTTATTCCAAGCATTAGGTTGGTACTAACAAATTTCCGTATTAATAAACCCGGAATAAGGAGAGATTATACTAATCCGACTCTAGTCTTGGACTAAAAGTTATTCCATGGTGCTAGCTAGTTTAAGGTCGGAGTAAGGTTGGATTAAGAGTGTATCCACGGCAACTACATTTATTATTTTTGATTGACATATTGTTCGTTGTGATTTGATGATGAAAATTTTTAGTTTAATATAAATGTATTGTACTAGACAGAAAACACTATTTCAGGAATTGGCATGAAGATGTGTTTAATACTTAGGTATTTTACTAACATTAGTATGAGAGATACACTCGTCATCAGATGTATCAAAGCACTACGAATATTAAATACTAGCTGTAACCCGTGACTTCGTCTGCGTAGCATTAGTAATTCTAATAGCCTATTTTTAATGACGCACTAATTATATTGTGGATGTGAGGGCCGCCTTACTTGAGAAATTATTAGTTCTACTTACAAATTTCTACCTTCCTTGCCACCCCCATAAGGATGGTTTTCGGGATAAAAACTCTATTCCCAGGGAGGGAAGGACATACGATGGTAATAAACAGACAGACAGAGTTCCTTTCGCATTTATAATATTTTACTATATGCGATTTAAGTATGACAGATGTCACTTTGTCCGCTATTTTTCTTTCTTTTTCTACTTTATGTCATCAAAAATCTTGGTTTCATTCACTGGTTCACTCTTTTTACTTTTAAATTAAACTGGGTTGCCATAGCTTTCGCGTAAATCCAAGAGTAACAAATGAATAGTTAGTCCGAGGTTATTCCATGTTTATTAATTACATTTCTAAGCCTATGTTAATCCTAACTTACTCCAGGATTAGCTAGTCCAAGAGTAACTTCGGAGTAAGGTGGTAATACGCCATTTTTATTAATAAGACTGATAGGGTTTTATCGAGACATAATAAAACAGCTAGTCGACTCTTCACGTTAGTTACCAGACGAGGCTCGGTTTTCTTCGGCCAGAGAATCGGTATTGCCATTAACGTGGCAATGCTGCCAGTATTCTGGGCACTTTTCCTGTTAAAAAATTTATTAATCGCAAATATTTTATAACATAGTCTGTGGTAACATTTTTTGTATCGTTTTTGCGAAAGCGAGTCTGAAACGACAGTTACTTTGCACTTTTTAGTGTTGTTTTTGAAGTTGGTTAATTTTCTTGCGGAAAAGTTTATATTTCTCTCTTTTTAGTTTTGGTTCGATTCGATTTTTCAACGAGACCTCATGACAACAGAGCGCCGAAACGCCTCGGCGGCCATTGCTAGAGCGGTGTTATCGAAACTTTCTCTCTTTTTAGTTTTGAGTCGATTCGGTTTTTCAACGAGACCTCATGACAACAGAGCGCCGAAACGCCTCGGCAGCCATTATTGCTAGAGCGGTGTTATCAAAACTTTCTCTCTTTTTAGTTTTGGTTCGATTCGATTTTTCAACGAGACCTCATGACAACAGAGCGCCGAAACGCCTCGGCGGCCATTGCTAGAGCGGTGTTATCGAAACTTTCTCTCTTTTTAGTTTTAAGTCGATTCGGTTTTTCAACGAGACCTCATGACAACAGAGCGCCGAAACGCCTCGGCAGCCATTATTGCTAGAGCGGTGTTATCAAAACTTTCTCTCTTTTTAGTTTTGGTTCGATTCGATTTTTCAACGAGACCTCATGACAACAGAGCGCCGAAACGCCTCGGCGGCCATTGCTAGAGCGGTGTTATCGAAACTTTCTTTCTTTTTAGTTTTGAGTCGATTCGGTTTTTCAACGAGACCTCATGACAACAGAGCGCCGAAACGCCTCGGCAGCCATTATTGCTAGAGCGGTGTTATCAAAACTTTCTCTCTTTTTAGTTTTTTTTCGATTCGGTTATTCAACGAGACCTCATGACAACAGAGCGCCGAATCGCCTCGGCGGCTATTGCTAGAGCGGTGTTATCAAAACTTTCTCTCTTTAGTTTTGGTTTGATTCGGTTTTTCGCGTGTCAGTATCACTGTTTACTCATACAGGAAGCTTATGACCTATATAAGTTCTATTGCAGAAAGGATTTACATAATTGGCTGCAATAAAAAAAGGTTTGTAAAATCACGTTACTACTCGTACCTATTGCAGCATTAGCAATTACTACATTATAATTTTATCACGATCGGCCTTTCTTTTATAACAAATTCAACCTTTTTTGTAAACAGAAATGCTTTTAATTTAAATTAGTTTGAATTATCTAAAAGTGTCATGCTTTTTCTCCTACCGAGATTTTTCTTTTGAAGGATTTATTTTACACACGACGGATGTTAAAAATTTTTTTTTTTGGTTACGGTTTGAACGGCCGGGTTATTTTTATTTCTCCTAATTTCAAGTACCCTGACCCTCTCAGCTTACACACCTTTCGTTAGTCATGTACGGGGCAATGAAAGACAGTCCTTCGCTACCCAGAATGTTGTCGACCGATTCAAGGTAATGCCTATATGGATTAAACAGAGAATATTTCACGATGACAGTTTGACTCCACCTTGGTTCTGCTTAGCTTTGAGCCCTCTAAGCACTTCGCTAGAGGAATGGGTCCTGCGGTAATGAGTACCTAGCTGCTCCTCATTGATATTAGGTTTGTCGTTGCCGAAGGGATCTTTCAACATATTAGATTGATTATAAGAAAGCTTTATGACTCGGTGCCGTACATACTTGGCCTAGAAAAGCGTATCTAATCACATTTCCATAGGTTTTTATCTGGCTCCCCGGCTACACTAATAAATTGATTAACGAAGATAGAAAAGTTACAACGGTTGTACAACGTAACAACTGGGGAAACAACAAAACAACATAAAGAATTCATCAGACTTAGCCACACACATGACACGTTCAAAGAAGCTAGGTTAAGTACCTTTTACTGTACAACGAATCGACCACACATTAAAAAGCACTCTTTACGAAACATGCCATCATAACCATCAATACTAAATTTTACGACTCACCATAAAAAAATCACACCGTAAAACTACCATTGCCTAGTTAAAAACAGATCGTTCGACAAAACCTTGGCTTGCTCAAAAATGAGTCAGTTGTTCGAGATTGTATACAAAATTATTAAGATAATAAGCGGATACGTATATTTTGATCACGAACCCATTGACAATGATCGGTACCGTGCCATTTTAGAGACTGGGTAGCATCGATAAACAGTCTTATCGAGTGAAGACATTTAATGTCTGAAACTTATTTCTTAAGTATGATGTTAAAATGCTCAATATTGATACCAACTACACACGCTGGCAATATTAGCGCCAGTGTGTGTAGTTGGTATCAATATATAGAGAATTTCTCTTACTGCCACTTTATGGTTTTGTTTTAAAATTTCGAAATGTTTCTTAGCGTGCTGAGTTATTTGTTTAATTTTTAACTATTAGATCTTTTTTGAATCTAAGGACTTTTTTGTGCCCAACTGAACCTAAGCTGAGAGGGTCAGGGCACTTGAAATTAGGAGAAATGATTAAACCTACAGAATGATATGCCGATTCATTGTTTGCCTTTCCCAACAATTTATTGCAGGTTGTATTGGAAATGATAGAGACACTAATGCTTGTGAGATGTGATCAGTGCAAGACAAAAAATCCATGTACTTCTAACAGGAATATCGGGTGCATTCAGTTTCGCGTTCGCAAAAACCCGCTTTTAAAGGTAGTTCAAGCCAAAAATTACCCAGAGGAAGTTCGAGGTGCCCGAGTAAGTGAGCTTATGGTACGAAGGAGGTTGAAAGAAGCTAGTTTTAGCTTTAAGGTACACCATAGAAAAATAATAACTTTTGCTCGGGAACATCGACTTTGGTCCACAGACTAGTGCAGTAAAAATATTGTTTAGTGATGAGTATGGAATTAATTTAAATCCAGTTGACATTGAATTACAGTTGTGATGAATGTGTAAACATGAACAAAAACAATATAACCAGTAAATATTTTAACCTACAGTAGCTTATGGTGGAAGACCAATATTAGATTCAGGTTGGATATGTTTGGGACCTCGTACGGACTTAGATTACTATAGAAATGTTATTTAAGATTAAAATGTGGTGTAATTTGCCCCTTCATCTATTGTCACTTCGTATTGATCCAGGTTAATGCTCGACCAAATAACACTTTTTTAACTCCAGCCCTCTTAATAATGTCAATATCGCAGATTTGGAATCGTCAGCGAGATCATCAGATATGCATCCGATAGAACTCGCCTAGGACCTGCTATAACAAAGATAAAAATTCATAAACCCTACACCTGTCAATGTGGGTCGTGACTACCAGAAGTAAATTGGTATTTTAAATATATTTTTTAAGGCCGTACCCTGACCAAAAAATCAGCATGAGATATGAGCATTCCTCTTGGCCTAGCGGCACTGGTGGCGCATGAATAACGGTAGTGAATACGCCCAGATTTTAGAATAAAATCTTTATAAAACCGAATATAGATCTTTTAAAAAAAATAAAACTTACAAAATGTTCATTATCAAATTGTCTATCCATTAATGTTAGTATAAAAAATAATTAATGAACGCTTCACGAGGAGATGCATGCTATCAATAATTATTTCACATTTTTATGGTTTTGTTGGCAGGAGATTAGTGACACATATACATCTTAAAAAAAAAGTGTACCACCATTTTAGAATCAACATTATGTAGAAATTTTATGTATTTTTAGTAATAAATATTTCTTTTTAAATAAAGAGTAGATAGCTCTTAAGAACTGCACAAAATTCGACTAGCGCGGCATTTTGCTCGGGGAGGCGCCTTAACTTGATAACCTTAAAAAAACAACAATATGCAGTTTTGGCCTAAAATCATATTACTCACAAAAATTGTACTAAATGCGATCTCTTATTTATTTTAAAAGGTGTATTTTTAAGTAAGGAAAAGTTTCTAAATATGAGATTTTAAAATAAAATCGTAATTTAAAAATATACCGCAATTTTTTCCGTTGTGTGTATAAAACCGACAATGACATTAAAAAAGACTGCAGATTTTTATTTTCCGTCTGGATATAACACAAAGTTTGGGAAGCAGAATGTGATGAGAAAATTGGCATGTAAATATCAGTCAAGATAAGAGTTTTCTTCCAACTATGCTTTAATTTCATCACAATCACACTAAAAACTCAGTACAAAGCGAGTCTTTATTGCTCTAGAGCAATAAAAATGTATGAAATTTCATTATTGCACAGTTTTTTTTTAATCGCCCCAAAAGGTGACCGTACCCAAAGGTTGACTGGTAGAGAATGCCTTGCTGCATAAGTCCGCCTATGTATCACCATTGTACATAAAGTTTAAATAAATAAATAATAAAAGGTGCCAATCTCAATGGATTAGCTCTATTCAGCCAGCCGACATCAATACTTTTTTTTTACGTACGTATTATTCGTTTCTATCCTACTTGTTCCAAATTTAAAAAATGATTGCTGCTAACTCTGATTTAAAAATGAAAGAAATTTAAAAAAGTGATTTTCGACATCGCCGCGCCCGTGGCCGCGCCCATCTACTTCCCGTGATAACGACTTCATTGTAACAAATCAGCCAGGCCCATCTAACTCGTCTGATAATATTATTCAGTCCCAAGTTAAACAAACAAATATAAAATTGCCCAACAAAACTTAACCTTACGTTTAATAATTGCTCAAGTATAACTTTTAATTTCAATAATTAAACTTCTATTTTAACTGTTTGATATGAGTTTCTTTTATCTACTATTCCTATAGGTAATAGTTGAAAGAAAAGCAGATTATGCACCTCGCCTTAAGTAATTTATATTGCCCTCGTGCCTGTTAGATTAGAGCCCTCGCTAACGCTCGGGCTCTAAATCAGGCACTCGGTGCAATAATAAATTACTTTGTGCTCGATGCAATAATCTACTATTTGTTACTGAGAATCCTGCTAATGTTAAATTTCTTGGATATTTTAATATACGTGGGTTACCCTGTCAGGGTCACTCCTTCCTTATTGCTTCTTATATTAATGCCCGAATGACAATTTTTTTTTCAATTTAGTTATATCTATTACGATATTAGGTATAATTCCAAATCAAATAGTTTTACCGACACGTATACCCAAAACGTGATTACAAATTTGTTTATAGAGATCCATTAAATTATTCAACAGATCAATCGGTATTTAGTTTCTAGGGTGTCCTAAATTCCTATATGGTCCCTGGGCATAGTTTTAAATGTATGTATGTAACTACAGCACTAATTCAAACCGCACAGCTAACTCCGGGCAAATAAACAGGACTTATGTATGACCTCGTTGATATATTGGTCACAAGCGCCAATGCTGAGCAAGAGGTCCTGGGTCCAATCCCTAAGTCGCGCAGGGTTATGGGGTTTTTCCAGCTGGACTTTCTCAATAGCAGACCAGAGTTTGGATTAGGGCCCAGAAGGTGGCTTCGCCCCCTGGGTTCTGGCCTGGCCCCCCCGTGGGTTCGCCCCCTAAACATGGGACTTAAACCATACGTAACTGGCGAAATGTGGGTGCACTATAAAGTGGATATAATTCATCATTTATTTTCAGACATGGGTTAAATCCTTTTCCTATACAGGCGTTGTGTATAGACGCATATTCTAATTTAACATTAATTTCATCGACATCGTTATGCCAACACTAACCGCCGACTAACCTTTACTCGGCTGTATTTTGCTTTTGCAAGTTTAATCATGCTTCTCGGTCGGTTCGTGACGCAACGTTTCGCAACCCAAAACATTATTTTATCTTACAAATTGTATTCGTGTTGCTGTCGGCTGTCGATACGTTGTCTCCGAGCGTGCGGAGTATCGATAACGATAATTTATTGGAGTGAGTGTCATCACTAATTCTTGTTATAATTGGCGTTGATTTTTAGTCTTCTTTTCTGAAAAGGAATTGAGTTTTGAACGTTTATAAATTGTAACAACTTGTTAAAAGCTTTATCTTAGGGGTATGGTGCGGCGAATATCATCAATGTTGTGGTTAGTTAAATGTAACTTTGTTTGTTGATATCTTTATAAACTTTAACAATTTTAACAAAACTTTAATTCTTAACCAGATGGCTGCGATATATCCAAGGCCGGAGGCTGGTTACACATGCCAATCGAAGATTAAATAATATTTTGATAGTCTCCTGGGTCTAACGGGTCGCAAGTGCTACTACTGATTGTAAGCGTGAAGTCCTGGGTTCGATTCCTGGATCGGTCAAACTGTTATCAGGTTTTTCTATCTGAATTTCTCAAAAGCAGCCAAGAGTCTGTATTTTTGCCCGGTTGATGGCAATACGCTGAACACTTATAAATGGGACTTAATCATAACTAATGTCATGTTGTGATTAAGTCATGTATTAATGTGGGTGAACTATGGTTTGTGAAAGTTTTGGGGGACAGTTTTTTGTAAATACAAGTGCTGATTCTCAACCGAATTTGAATAAATGACTTTATATTTTGATTTTATTAGATTTGTTTTTTTTTTTCAGCACTATATAAATATACATAAACATATACAAACGACACTCGTTTACAGACTATCGTCACACAACAGAGAGGTTACTGTCAGACGACCCGGGGTTAACGGCCTGCAATAAAAAACCTAACGACTCTATTGTTTTCTATTTGATTATAATATGCGCTTCAATAATGTGGTTACGGCTATGTTAATATTTCGTGTTATTGTTGTTGGGCTCAACAGATGTTGGATAAGGAAGTTCTCGAATGTGGGGTGAATAGTCTTGTTAAAAGGTAACAAAACAAAATATTATCCGGGAAAGAATGGTTATTTAAATTGCGTATTAACTATCGTATAGCAGAATTAGAAAAGGTTAATAATCCCGATGAATAATTTGTCCGTGAATGCTGCTCAGTTAACTTATTTGCCATATTATGTCAACCTTTCAACCTTTAAGAAGATTTAAAAAGTACCTTAAAAAATACTATTGCTCTATCAAATTTCTTAAATGAGACTAATTAATTTATAATGTTATTAAATGTTCTTAAATTATATTTTATTTACTTAATTTAAGAACAGAACATAATTTAAGACATGTTCTGTTCTTAAATTAAGTATGTATAAATAGCTTTAGGTACATAGAATAATTTGTAGTGCGATGAGGCAGAATGTATATGGATCCAAAACATTGTACAAACGAATTGTATTAATTAAACTAGTATTTGCTTGGTGCGCGAGCTGCAAGCAGCTCGCGTGTTGTTGTCCCTGCACCTACCCTACACCTACCCTACACCTACCCTACACCTACCCTACACCTACCCTACACCTACCCTACACCTACCCTACACCTACCCTACACCTACCCTACACCTACCCTACACCTACCCTACACCTACCCTACACCTACCCTACACCTACCCTACATCTACCCTACACCTACCCTACACCTACCCTACACCTACCCTACACCTACCCTACACCTACCCTACACCTACCCTACACCTACCCTACACCTACCCTACACCTACCCTACACCTACCCTACGCTTCACTCGGGATCCCTAAGCTGAATCAGTAAAAAAAACAAAAAAAAAAAATACGCCAAAACGGGGTGGGAAGGGGGGAGAAGGGAGGCAAGGGGGTCAACTTTGAAAAATGGTTTGTTTGTGACTATAGCATTGCCCCTTTATATGAAACTGAAAAAAGAAATGTTCCAAGTCTCTCAACTTCCGAGATCCGCTTAAAGGGGGGGAGAAGGGGGGCGAGGGGGTCAACTTTGAAAAATGTTTTTTACTTTTCCGAGCCTCCTCTAAACGAATCCGTAAAAAAAAACAAAAAAAAAAGATTAGCCAAAACGGGGGGGAGGGGGGAGAAGGGGGGCAAGGGGGTCAACTTTGAAAACTGGTTCGTTTGTGACTATAGCATTGCCCCTTTATATGAATCTGAAAAAAGAAATGTTCCAAGTCTCTCAACTCCCGAGATCCGCTTAAAGGGGGGGCGAAGGGGGGCGAGGGGGTCAACTTTGAAAAATGGTTTTTACTTTTCCGAGCCTCCTCTAAACGAATCCGTAAAAAACAAAAAATACGGGTACCTTAGTTTCCGAGATACGATAGAGGGGGGGAGGAGGGGGGAGGAAAAGGGGAGGTTTGGGACTTTTCCCATACTCACGGGAGTTACTTGTTTACGAATCTGTCAAAATATACCCACCTCCCCCTCCACCATCTGGGAGAACAATTATGTCAATGAGTGAGTCAGTGAGTGGTAATGCAGTTTTATATAATATAACTAGTATTTGCTTGGTGCGCGAGCTGCAAGCAGCTCGCGTGGTGTTGTCCCTACACCTACCCTACACCTACCCTACACCTACCCTACACCTACCCTATACCTACCCTACACCTACCCTACACCTACCCTACACCTACCCTACACCTACCCTACACCTACCCTACACCTACCCTACACCTACCCTACACCTACCCTACACCTACCCTACACCTACCCTACACCTACCCTACACCTACCCTACACCTACCCTACACCTACCCTACACCTACCCTACACCTACCCTACACCTACCCTACACCTACCCTACACCTACCCTACACCTACCCTACACCTACCCTACACCTACCCTACACCTACCCTACACCTACCCTACACCTACCCTACACCTACCCTACACCTACCCTACACCTACCCTACACCTACCCTACACCTACCCTACACCTACCCTACACCTACCCTACACCTACCCTACACCTACCCTACACCTACCCTACACCTACCCTACACCTACCCTACACCTACCCTACACCTACCCTACACCTACCCTACCCTACACCTACCCTACACCTACCCTACACCTACCCTACACCTACCCTACACCTACCCTACACCTACCCTACACCTACCCTACACCTACCCTACACCTAACCTACACCTACCCTACACCTACCCTACACTTTGTTCCAAAAAACATAACCCTAATGTTTGCTTGTCGTCGCCAGGCACTGAGTTTCGCTTCACCCACTCAACCTTCGTTACGCTACGGAGGTCGCCGGCTCGCTTCGCTCGCCACCTCCCCCCTGCGCTGCACTCGGTCTCGTAGGTTCGCTCCACTCGGGATCCTTACGCTGAATCCGGAAAAAAAACAAAAAAAAAAGATTCGCCTAAACGGGGGGGGGGAAAGGGGGGCGAGGGGGTCAACTTTGAAAAATGTTTTGTTTGTGACTATAGCATTGCCCCTTTATATGAATCTGAAAAAAGAAATGTTCCAAGTCTCTCAACTTCCGAGATCCGCTTAAAGGGGGGGAGAAGGGGGGCGCGGGGGTCAACTTTGAAAAATGGTTTTTACTTTCGCGAGCCTCCTCTAAACGAATCCGTAAAAAAAACTGAAAAAAAAAGATTCGCCAAAACGGGGGGGGGGGGGGAGGAAAGGGGGCAAGGGGGTCAACTTTGAAAACTGGTTCGTTTGTGACTATAGCATTGCCCCTTTATATGAATCTGAAAAAAGAAATGTTCCAAGTCTCTCAACTTCCGAGATCCGCTCAAAGGGGGGCAGAAGGGGGGCGAGGGGGTCAACTTTGAAAAATGGTTTTTACTTTTGCGAGCCTCCTCTAAACGAATCCGTAAAAAAAACTGAAAAAAAAAGATTCGCCAAAACGGGGGGGGGGGGGGGAGAAGGGGGGCAAGGGGGTCAACTTTGAAAACTGGTTCGTTTGTGACTATAGCATTGCCCCTTTATATGAATCTGAAAAAAGAAATGTTCCAAATGTTCCAACTTTCGAGATCCGCTTAAAGGGGGGGAGAAGGGGGGCGAGGGAGTCAACTTTGAAAAATGGTTTTTACTTTTCCAAGCCTCCTCTAAACGAATCCGTAAAAAAACAGAATACCGGTACCTTAGTTTCCGAGATACGATAGAGGGGGGGAGGAGGGGGGAGGAAAAGGGGAGGTTTGGGACTTTTCCCATACTCGCGAGAGTGACTTGTTTACGAATCTGTCAAAATATACCCACCTCCCCCTTCACCATCTGGGAGAACAATTATGTCAATCAGTCAGTGAGTGGTAATGCAGTTTTATATAATATAATATAAAACCTTCATTCTGTGCAAATAAATAAGTCTATGATTTAATAAACAATCCGCTGTTAGGTGTTCATTTTGATCTTATTTTTACAATGAGATAATCCTTGCACGGTGTACATATAAATGCTATATCAGAAATAACGTTTTGAGGTTCCTATGTTCAGGCCTAGACATTTTTAGCAAGAAATAACCGCTCGCTCTTACTTTTCATACTCAACCCCGCAACAAATTCTCACGTTTCAACCCTAAAACGATACAGACAAACTCAAAACCATACCTCCTAATACAATAACAATAAATCATACAAGTTTTCTAATACATTTTTAAACCACCCCGAGTTGCATCCCCGCGGGAATATTGGTCGCATAAATCTCGCCAATGCGACGTTTTTTTATTTAACATACCTACTCGTTTGTCGGTAAACTTTACAAATTTTTGCAGTGATCTTTTGCTAAAACATGGTTATTTTCGCGAATGATGATAGGTATTTATTAAGAACTACTAATGTTTTTATTTAGTTACAACACTATATTAGTCAACTAACTTTTATGGGTAATAATAGCACATATGTTGACGATATTTGTTAACAAATTCGCCACGCTGTTCCCAACCACAGAAGCTCGAAAAGTGCTAGTACCAAAATCAACCATCAGAAAAGCGCCGAGGTGGCCGAGGTGGTCAAGGCAATGAGGCTCGAAGTGTCCCAGAGAAACGTTTTGCGATTCATACTTGGTGAAAATCAAAAGATTAACAAATTCTCCACGCTGTTCGGATTTGGAGTAAAAGTCTCTATTCTAAGTTCTATTAAAGAAAACTTCGTACCAAAATCAACTATCAGAGAAGCCAAGGTGGCCGAGGTGGTCGAAATGGTCGAGGCAATGAAGATCGACAAGTCCCAGAGAAACGATTCGCGGTTCATACGTGGTACGAGCGATCGTAGCGTAAATAAAGAAAAAGCAAAATCTCATATCTCAATATTCAGTAAAACATCATTAAAAGTACGAATAATATTTATTTATTTTCGTACACACAAAACACTTTACAGTGAAAGAAATAATATAGATTGAAGAGCACAAAGGTACTGGATTATTTCATTAGAAATTTCTGCCAGCAGACCTGCGACAGGAAAGTTGAATGATAAACGAAGACACAATGTGTAGAAAGTAAAAAATAACTTAACCAATCATGTAAATATATCAACTAAAAAAAAAAGGAAAATCTTGTATCTTGAAGAACATTTTTATTATAATTATATAAATTACACGTATACATTCTTAACTTAATAAATATAGAAAATAAAAATACATACATATTTCTTAAAACTAAACGTATAGGCTGATTGCTTTAAAAACAACCATCTTTAACTTACCGGTGAGTTGGATAAGTTATGTAGTCATCAACCAAAAACAAGAAACAAAAATATGAAAACAGCGTAAAACGAAACATTCAGGCATGCACGAAAAAATACAATACAAAACAGTTTATGAACGGAATTATTCACGTCTGTCGCTGTCAATCCGACAGTAGCCTTACTGTCAAATTGACACCGACAGTCAATAGGTTGAAATAATCAGGAATAGCAAAATGAAGGTGATACAAAATTTAATGTAGCGCCACAGAACAAGTTAAAGTGACCTTATACTTAAGGTAGCTTTGCGAACACGGACACAACAAAAACAATAATATTAATTACGCCGGCGCGCCATCCTTTGGTCTCTTGAGAGTGTAGTCTCGGTGGTGCTCACATTCTTTGGAGAAAAATGTTCCACAGTTTGTGCAGCATTACGAGGGCCGCTAGATGCCTTGGGGAACCTCGACACGAGAGCTTGAAGTTCACCCGGAGCCTCAATATTGTGGCGCTTGGTGTCGGGTGTGATGATCACCATCCGCCCCTCCACCGACCAGCAACTCTGCATCCCAAAATGCTTGCGCGTTTCCATGAAGGTGCGATGTCTAGTGTGCGTCAGGAATTCTGTGATAGTGATACCTGTGCCTTTTAGGGACTTCTTGCTCACTATAACAAACGTTAATTGTATAGCGTGTGACAATCGAAATTCAAGTTCGTGTTCTAATTCTACATAAAAACAATAAATTATACTTCAAGGTATACCGTGATTATGACCGAAGAGACAATAATTAAGCAAGTTATAATAATCCGAGGCATTCGTGCAATGAGCAAAGGTAACGATCAGCCTAATACAGCTTCAAAGTGGTAGTGGTACCTTTAATAATTTATAATGAGAGCGTAGGCCGAAGGTAAAGCCGCTCATCTACTAGTGCGTAAGCGCTCGACAATGTTTGATAACGGTTGCACTAAAGAAAATGTTCAAATTTGGAGTACATATAAAACTGAAGAGTAATTACACGCTGATTTTCTGTTGATGGTATATGGTGAATCTATAGTACAAAAAATAACGGCCTATCGAACTGTCAATTGGTAGATTTCGCCTGTCACGTTTGTGAAACAGGGCACAGTACTGTTAGCGTCGACTACTAGCCAGCGTAGGACTTCCGAAGCTCACCGGCTCCCCTCTACTGGAGAAATCGGTGTATCCAGCGCATTAAACGGATAACAATTTGATAGCAAATCTATCACGTTTGCTTCTCAGAAGAGTGGTGGTCAGGTTATATCTCACCTCCTTTACATGGATGACTTGAAATTCTCTGCCCGGAGTATGTAGTTAGTATGCAATTGCTAGAGCAGCCGATATTTCTACTGAAATTTAACACACCATTGGGTAGTATTTGGTAGCGAAATTATTAGATAGCCTTTTATCAGTTAGGCAAAGATACACCTTACTACGTAGAGGTTACATGCGATATATATACTTTAACAGTAGCATGCAATCTGTCAGGCAATACTGACCTGCTCTTGACACGTCATGTGGATAAAGAAATAGATTTAAGATAAATTGAGAGAATATAATAAAATAGTCAGAGCGCCCAAGAGGTGTTTGGCGCAATATAAGCTCACACACAAGCTGGAAAGCGGCCAGCCCTCACTGCTGTGCAAGCAGAGCATCTCCACGCGCTGGCATTACCTTGTGCGCCGCCTGCTGCTGCCACCCCTGGTACGCACAAACAACAAACCATATAATCATTTTAAAGCCACCCTTAACCCTCCCTGTTTCCGAATGAACCATGGTACATTTTCACCAAGAACGAACATTTTATACTGTAACACACCAGTGCATGAGTTGCCTAATTCCAAGAGAACCGAGTCATCATCATTATTTGCCGTTAGCTTTAATACGTTTATGAATATAATGTTAAAACCTACATACTTATATGGTTATATAAGCATCACACAAGTTCCAACTAAGTGTAGGTGTACAACATAAAGATGTTTAAAGAATCGTTGAAAATGAGTTATTGGCGACTTATTGAACCCCTCTTCGGCGTGGGTGTTATCGAGACGGGTATATTAATCAAACAATCCTTTTATAGAAATATGCGAGAAAATCTTGCCTTTACAGAGAGTTCAATCATGATCAGGGTTAGGTTGAGACGTCAAGGACACATTTCAGAACGTCTCCTCAAAAAACAAAGTTTTTTTTTAAATCAATTTACAAGTATTTGGTTTGTTTTTGGAACGTAAAGTCTTGCAAGTTTGCTGGCTTAAGAATTCAATATTAGATTAGAATTATTTTATTTCGGATTTTTTCTAGTTAAGTAAATCTTTGTGTGAGAGTGTGCATTACAGGATATTGTGTACTATCTTTTTATATTTTATCTTCAAAATTTTATCAACAAACACTCGTTGGTAAACCCTAATTTTATAAATAAATAATTCAGTTCGTCTTATCTTCTTAATTTCAAATTCAAATCTCAATTATAAGTAATCATGACCAGAACGAATAAAAAAACTGTTTACAGAGAGGGTAGTCTGAATGTACTACCTACTTGTCACACTATTTTTTAACGTGGGATCGATTTCATTTTCAAAATTCATAAAAAAAATACTTCTAGTTTTTTTTTTTTGTGATGGCTTTGCTCTTGAATATAGTCTAGGTGAGACAGAGTCAACGATGAAGTGAGCTTACCCAGAAGAAGCCTGTTCACTTAACTTTGAAGAGATTCGGGTTGAATGCGTTCGGAAACACAGACGCAGGTAAAAAAATTGTAGTTCTAAAAACTAAAAAACACGCTTTAATGGTAAGGATAATGGGACAAACTGTTTAAATTATTGCATTGTCATCGGTCCTTGATAAGTGTGCAAAGTTTCAAATCAATCCAACGTTTTGAAGTGGGTGAAAATCACGTTCAAAGATTCCGTTACATTGATACATTGATACATTGTTACATTGATACATTGATACATAGATACATAGATACATACATACCAAGCTAATAAAAGCGTGTTAAAAATACATCTAGATTTTATTTCTTGGCTCTGCGTTCCACCGAGTCAAGCGCGGCAAGCTGATACTTAGCTGAGCCATCCCAAAGGTGGCTGCAATACTCCATGAAGGATCGGACTTGCGCTTTGTATAGGGTTTAAAAGCTGTCCAGGCGTAAAGTATCGCTTCACTCTCTATTTAGGATGCCCAGTTTTTTGGCCGCAATTTGGGCTTTTTACTCAATGGAGGCGCCGAAGTTCAATTTGGGCTTTGTACTCAATGGAGGCGCCGAAGTTAAGACTGGATGTCAACTCCATGCCTAGGAGCTCGAGCCCATCAGTCACAGGAACAGACGTACCCCGAAAAGTAGGAGTTAGTATAAAGTTTCGGATATCCTTTGGCTTAGTTTCATCTATTTTTACATTCACTTTTATATATTTATATATTTCTTATCCTTGAACCTTTAACATTAAAACTTAACACTTAACATGCCTCTATATTACCCCAAGGGTTAGGCTGAGGTGTACCTATTTTACACCATCTTTATTAAAACATTACTCAATTCGAGTAACTTAACTAAACTTTTACAATTGAAACATGGCCAGACCTAACAGGACCCTAAAATGGTTCTAGAGGGAAATGGCATGTTAAAGATTTTAAAACTTAATTTGTAATTTTATTTACTTTTAAGTTAATTATAAGATACTCACATATACGTTACCTACTAGGAATTTTTTTTATCCTTCTATTGTGTTTTATTTTCTCTTTCGAGCGGTTAAAACTTACTTTAAAAGCCTCTATTTTGTAATTTTATTAAAACTTGTAAATAATTTTCTTTTAAACTTGGTTTTCCTTAAAACCAGTTTTCCTTTAAACACTTATCGAGTTTTTCTTAAACCTGAATTTCTTTTAAACTTGGGTTCCTCTTATACTCCCAACTCTTAGAGCGGTTTTGGCAACTCTTAAAATAAACCTCCAATGCCTTGTATATATGTTCTTAACGGGTTTTTAAACAGGTGCTGGTTAAAAAAATAAGCCTTAAAATATTTCCTTGTGGAATATGAACCACATCCCCCTACGTGTGATTGAATGAGAGTGTTTGACGAAAGCATGAAAGAAGTTGTGTGGTAGATCAAGGATTTACCTTCAAAATGTTCATCAGTTGATCTGGGGTCATCGGGGAAATGTGGTATTCTGCAGTACAGATCCACATCTTTTAGTCTATTTACGTTTTATAATACTATACAAACCACACCTTTTTATCTTTTGAAATTGTATCAACTCATGTGACTCTCACTTTTATGTATTCTTTGATACTGTTAGCACCTTAAAAGCATACTTTTAGTTATCGCCAAAATTATCGGTACAAAATACCGCTAATTTGTAAAATATTTTATATTTGGACATTTTCATAGCTTTAATTTTTAATAACCCATATTTTTATCTTATTTTTTTATTAACGTGGAATACGTTTAGTTTCCTTGAGCTAAACGTAACCTTACAAAGTCTCGTAATATTTTGTCATCATTTAGTAAACCCTCGAGAGTATGGAAGAAGAACGACCCCAACTAAAATGAGACAAGGACATGGAGATGATGCATTGGTAAATGCGATCAAAAATCACTTTATTACGATATTATACTTAATCATATTAAAATAACTTTTGAATCCTATGTAAATCAATTATCACGATGATAAACATAGAAGTCACAACTATTATTAACTTCCAAGTGCGTAATTATATCACACAACGACTCGAATCTTTTTTATTGCCGTAAATAATTTAATTTATTCGTGATTAAATTATATACTAACACAGGTATGAAATCAACGTCCCGTAATAAATCTGCTGGATCATAATCATTACATTCGCATAACTAATTGATTTTACGGCATAAGGACTAATGCATAATGGGTCTCAACACACCAGTACAACTCCTACGCATGATCAACACCACCCTAAGGATTGTACTCGTAATAATCTATTAAATGAAATGCAACATTCATTTTAAAGAAAATTTAATGCATTAGATTGATAAGAATTTGGTAAATTTAAAAAGTATATTCGGTCCAGTAGAAATCGACACCAAGTAAAATTAAAAAACCACACTTTTATGCTTTCTAACTACATTATTTATCTTATAGTAGACACGTTTCGATCGACAATCTATCAAACTCGTAATAAGACACGATTTCGTGCAAAAATACCCCGATTCACACAGTAAAACGCCCATAACTTTTGAATGGCTGAAACTATTTTCATCAAACATAGCTAAGAACTCTTGATGAAGTCATCCTTCAAACAAAATTAAAACAAAATCAGTACTTCCGTTTAGGAGCTATTATGGCACAGGCAGATACGCAGATAAAAAAACACAAAATTTGTAACAAAGTAAGCCCAACCGAAAGAAAGAAGTAAACTCTCTCTCACCTCGGGGACGGATTTTATGCGCGAGTTTAATCTTATCAAACCATCCTCGTCCAAGGATCGAAGCAAGCGCGGCTATACGGGTACTCTTAGGTTGTGAGGCTAAATGTATCTGCTAAGCTAAGGGGTTTTCAGAGAAATTTGATAGGTATTGTAACTATTATTTTATACTGAAAAAAGTGTTCTCCAAGAAGAGTTCTTACGTAAAAAACATGAAGTTCCTAACTCGCCGGTGATGGTCTACAGTTGAGCCCAGTGGTTGTTGAAACACTCTATTGGAATTAAAATGTAGCAAACGGTGAGACTAGTGGTGGAGAGGGCAGATATCCACCGTGTTACACACGTAGTAGGATTAAACAGAGGAGGGCTAAAGATAGGGCAGTAAGGTTAGAACAGCAAAGGACAAGCCAGATCTTGATTTGATTTTGTGTGCTACTCAGACAGTGACAGCGAGGATGAAACACCAACAACAACAAATATAATTGTTGATTATGTTCGGTCATGGAAAATGCATATCGAAAAATTAGCATATAAAGTTTTTATAGAAGATGTTATTCAAAAAGGATACGCGGAAGAATGCAATGAAATAAAAATTATGTAAAATCTTCAACTGGCGACCCTGTAAAGTTTTACTTACCACATTTTGTTGCGTTCCATCCACGAAAGTACAAGTTGAGTGTGGTGCATGTCGCTGCAGCCGCCACTAGGGATGTCAGCTTAAACAATTTTCTGCTGCAGGGCCCTGATTTACTGCAATCCTTGTTAAATATTTAAAATAATTTTAGGTATACCTATCGCATTTAATGCAGACAGAAATGTTTCCACAAATAAAAATGAAAGGTGATTGATTGCTTAGGTTTTTATGGCGCAACTAAAATAATATCGGATGTAATCCTTGATTTTTGGTGCAGTCTCTGGTCTCTTTATTAAAAATAAGAATGCCAAAGAGTTTCGAGTGTTGATATCCCGCGGCCACCTCCCATTCGACTATCCATGATCATTATATAGACGACTATATCCCAAGCGAGGTTACCTCGGCAATGCCAGTCGTATGGCTTCTTTGAATAAGAAAGTTTTTAACTATGCGAGAGACTCAAATCTTAGGGAGCGAATGTGGTTTAGCCTCGGATATGGGGCGTCAATATGCGTTGTATTCACCCGTGGTACACCGGGAGTTTACGATTGCGTGAAGTATGACATACTTGAAGTATGACATACTATGTATGACATACTATATATGACTGGTAGACAATCGTCAATCTTATTTCGACACAAAGACGACTCTCAGTTAAATTATGATTCATATAAAAGACTTTAGCAAGAGGTGAATTTCTCATGTGGCTGACTAAGAATAACAACTTCTCTGATCAGTCTCGTTAAATTCTGATTGTCCATCACATTATGGTAACCTTATAGATTTAGATGTATTATTGAAAAAAAAAAAAAAAACAAAATTCATTTATTTGCATAAATAAGGTACAGAAGGTTGGTAAAATGTACAAAATTGTTCTCTTACTCTGCCTTTAAATTCGGCGAGCAAATATAAAAAAGAGTTACAATTTTAGTAAAAAATATCATTGATCATAATCATGCATTAAATAGATAAGCCCATGAAAATTGTATTATTGAATTAAATAAATGTCAATTTAATATGAAAATAATAATGTCAATAATGGCAGAGATTCACCACACAATAATAATAAATAAAAACAATAACAATCACATTTTTTTAATAATCGCCACATTCTAGAAAGTATTTCTTCTTGTTCTTCTGCCGATATTTGGAAGTTCCTTGGAACACTTGGTATCGGCAAACCGCGACATTTAGACCTTCCAAATTCTATTGACTTAGACGATCTCAACCGTCATTTCTCCACAGTGCCTACCATGAATCGTCTAACTAAGCAACAAACTCTGTCTCTAATCTCTGGTCTAACGCGTCCTCACATTAATCCTTTTCGATTCATTCCAGTTGAACCGGGCGAGATCAAAAAGATCATACTCTCCATCAAATCCAAAGCGGTGGGATGTGATAATATCACTCGTGGTATGATAATCACTGTTTTGGATCACCTTTTACCTCCTATCACGCACATTGTAAATTTTTCATTGCTTTCCGGAGTATTCCCCTCTAAGTGGCGTAAAGCCTATGTTCGTCCACTACCCAAAGTTTCCAACCCCTCACTTCCAACCCACTTCCGTCCAATTTCTATCCTTCCCTTCCTATCCAAAGTGCTTGAGGCCTGTGTCCACAGACAACTTTCAAAGTTTGTGCACAGTAATTCGCTCATTAGCCCTCTACAATCTGGATTCAGGCCCGGGCATAGCACTGTGTCCACCCTCCTTAAAGTGACTGGCGATATAAGGGCAGGATTGGAAGACACCAAAGTTACTGTACTAGTGTTGGTCGATTTCTCGAACGCCTTCAATACCGTCAGTCACGACATCCTGTTAGCCATTCTGTCCTATTTGATGGTTTCTCCTGAAGCACTGGAATGGTTCACCTCTTACCTTCAGGAACGTCAGCAGTCGGTTCATGTGGGAGATTCTTCATCTCGCTGGTGTGACTTGCAAACTGGCGTTCCTCAAGGCGGCATTCTTTCTCCTCTTCTATTTTCTATTTTTATAAATCTCATTACTTCCGAACTTCAGTGTGCGTATCATTTGTATGCAGATGACCTACAGTTGTACCATCAAGGGAATGTCGACGAAATACCTGACGTTATCAGCAAATTAAACAGGGATTTATCGGCTATAAAAACCTGGTCCGATAGATTTGGTGTTGCAGTAAACCCCAATAAATGTCAGGCGATCATCATTGGAAGTCATCGAAACATTGCTAAAGTGGATGGCGCAACTTTGCCGCCTGTTTTATTTGACAGTAAGATTATTCCATTCAGCACTGATGTAAAGGACCTGGGCTTGCACATCGATAATACTCTTAACTGGCGTACTCAAATCGCTAGTGTGAGTCAGAAGGTCACTGGATCGCTGCGGGCTCTGTATCGTTTGAAAAATTTATTACCAATCAACACGAAGGCAATTCTTGTGCAGACCTTAATTTTTCCTATCATCGATTATGGTGATGTGTGCTACTACGACCTGAATGCAGATCTTCTCAACAAACTTGACCGCCTTCTAAATTACTGCATTCGATTTGTTTTCAATTTGCGTAAATATGATCATGTCTCTGCGCATCGATCACTTCTAAAGTGGTTGCCCATACGCCAGCGCAGAGAGCAAAGGGCACTAACTACCTTGTTCTCATTTCTCGACTCTTCCAATTTCCCTAGTTATCTGTCCCCTTATTTTCAATACATTTGCGCCAACCACAGTAAAAATCTACGGTCATCACATAACCGCCTTCTTCAATGTCCCACTCACCGCACTGACTTCATTCACCGTTCCTTCTTTGTTCAGTCTATTTCTCTGTGGAATGCGCTCCCCCAGGAAATCAGGATGGCAACCAACCGGTTAACCTTCAAAGTTAAAGTTCGCGAGCATATCCGTAAGAAATTGGCAGTAGTATCGTAACAGCGCTAATGTTTTTCAATTAATTATCTATTACTGCTAATGTTTAAGTATATATGTATTTAGTTTATTGTTTTGAATATATATGGTATAATTATATTGTATTTATAGTTTATAGGTATATTTAAATAATCGATATAACTTTCAATATTGCACCTACCACTGTTTATCTCTCCATCACCCAAAGGTCGACTGGTAGAAAATGCCTAAGGCATTAAGTCCGCCTCTGTACTTGTGTGTGCATGAAGTATTAAATAAATAAATAAAATAAAATAAATAAATAATAATAAAGGTACAATCATAAGTGTCAATAATATTCATGTCAATATTGGGCAAAATTCGCCACACAATAATAAAAACCAATGACAAAATAATAACAATCATAATTTAAAATTATCGTGCAATTTACAAAAAACTTACAATTTATAATCCAAAAACTCATGTACACTATAAAAGCATTTTTCAATTAGAATCCTTTTCAAATTATTTTTAAATCTAGAAAATGTTAAAAACCTTTTCTTATACAATTTTATACACATAATGTAGCTGTTGTTGCCTGTTAATGTGAGATTCGTCCTCGGTTGAAATAACTTATTAGTATACATAGATCGAGGGGCATAGTAGTTCGTCGCCTGCTGAAAAAGTCTCTTATGTTTGAAAACAAATATACAGGATTCTAATATATAAATACATGGAAGAGTTAGTATTTTATATTTCCTAAAGAATGGACGAAATGACTATTTGCTTCAACCCAAATATAGCTCTTAGACACTTTTTTTGCATTACGAATGCTTGATATGATATTGATATTTCATTTTATTATCTTAGAGTATTTCACTATTCCTTAATTTTTAGATTAGTATTTTCTTTTATTACTAAGATTAAGTTTCAAGTTAAATCTAATACCTTAAATAACATTTAAAATCAAATATATACAATCCACGCCCATATATATATGATTGAATGGGATACCTCCACGTTCTATGAGTTCATCCAGAACGTGATGTATGGTGGAGTCGAGAGGGTGCGGTTATGCAACCAAGTACGAGACAAATCGTCACTCTTACCAATATCATCGCTGGTGCGGGGCCGATCGGGCATCGATCTTCAATCCTATATATGAAATAATGTGAAAAGTCAAGGATTCGAGGGCGCTTGGATTAACGAATTCCCGATTCCTAGTAATGCTGACGTGAGTAAATTCAATTCTTCTATGAGATTATGCCAATTTTACTGAAGAAGGTCAAAAGCAGCTTCACTGCATCATGCTTCCAGCCATCCAACATGACCTCTGTCATGTTGTTATAATTATTGCTATTATTGTTGCTGTAATCAGTACGCTATGGACAATCAAGTTGATTAAGAGGCCTCAGGACAAGGGTTGGATTTGTCAAGCTAAACCGTGTTGGCTGTCATTATGTAGCAGATTATGAGGAATATTACAATGAATATGGCTACAACCTCGGGGGTCTTTTGGTCAAACTAAATCAAGAGTGAATAGAATACTTCTAGGTAAGCGCGTGCTACACCGTGGACCACATCATCGCTTACCATCAGGTGAGATAGTGGTCAAGCGCGAGCTTATCTATATTAAAAAAATAAGAGGAGGAAAAAAATCCAAAGTAAAGGGTGTTCATTCCAAGTTAAATATTTGTTTAGGAAGTATTCTGTCAAAGTTCTTCCTATTAGCACTATGTTGCCGACTATTTTCAGTAGATTCCTAGATTCTGACCAACTTTTTTAAATAGTATAATCGACTTTGTCTCTGTCACCAAGACCACGAGACAAGAGCAAAACAATATCCAAAAAAAAAATACGCTTCTACTCAAATTAAATATTCTTACATTTTAAAATTGGCTGAAGAGGTCCGTGGATCGGTATTAAAACTAGTGGTTCGGATCAACTTTTTAATTTCTAGTAAATCTCATTATAAAAAGAGAAAGTGCAAGTAAGTACCCATAGATAAAGATAGGCGAGATGCGCCAATAGACTTGTACTAAAATGGATGCGTTCCAAAATTCTCAACAGCTGTCAACTCTTACGCATAGGCCACGCGTGGCCATGCGTCACTCCTGACAGCATCTCTATTTACAACATAAAACAGCGGCTAATATTATTTATGACGTAATTACCACTAGTTCAACATCCTGAGGCCGCTTTATATCACTAGTGCGGTTCCTCTTAACTATAAGGAAGCATTTACAGGTAATTATTTTATAAGTGGCTGCTTTGCCGTAATTTGCAAATTAGCGGGTTTGAGTTTATTATAAAATTATGGAGGTACTCGGCAAGTTTGACTGTGGAGGATATAGTGCCGCGTTCGATTCCTGGAAAATAATTTTCTTTGAATCATTTCTGGCGTTTCTAATGGCAGATTGGCAGACAAGTGTGATGATAAGAAGTTTGTGGTTTGAGCAATAAAAATCTACCGAGCATTCAAATAAGTTATGATTCTAACCGGCAACCCAACTGCTTGCCGCGCAAATGAAAAATCTAGAGAATTTGAGTTTACGCAAAATACCTAAGGGTTATATTATATTCTTGTGATTTCTTGCTACATAACATCACGCCCTAGGTACTCTCCGAAGAGTCAGAAAATAGTGTACCTACCTGTAGTACACCCGCATTTCGCCAGTAATGTTTCTAGTGCCATGTAATAGGGGCCAGCGAGCCTATTTTCATAGTTGCTACTGAGACCGCTCCGACGAGGTAATTCTAAGTGATAATCTCTGCATTGTTTTCAGTGCAACACAGTTCAACATCTCCCATTAAAAGCCTTTACGAATATGACACGGAGTCCTGTCGGCATCCGAACTTAGCCGAACTTAACCGAAGTTGCGGCGGGCGCTCGATTTCGGTCGTTTAGCAGACGTGCATCCCAGACATGGCGTGGGATGGCCCTTTATAGGCGGTACGACGACCCGGTGTGGCCGTAAATTAGTGCACAAGCTTACTGGAGTATGGGTGAAGTACTGCAGAGAAACTACTATAGAAATTACCAATTTCTGTTAATTAAAATCGACTCAATTTTGTTACATCTACCATTCTGGTGTTGCTACGGTGGCTGAAAGTGGTTACAACTTAACTTACCTGTAATCAGAGTTTGCCAAAGCATTGCCTAACATAAAAAATCATAATTGACATAAATATCTTAATTGCCTGCCGGTTCCCAAACCTTTAAAAACAACTAGGCCCACATATTAAAAATAAAACATCAACCACATTACATTTCATAAGAAAGAAATAACAATAAAATTTTAATACTTTAATCAATCAACAAAATATTTTATTAAATAAATATTTTCCGAAGTCGGTATCGGGGAAAAAACCATAGGTACAAAAGACACCGACTTTGAAAAAGAAAGTTAATTTTAGCGTTGTAATGTTTTGTTTAGGAGGCCAGTTTTTTTTTTCATTTTTTACCTCGAAGTGCAATCCAGAGCAATGCAGAGCCAAAGTGCATGTTTTTTTTTTAATTTTTTACCTCGAAGTGCAATCCAGAGCAATGCAGAGCCAGAGTGCATCTAATGACGATTCCAGTTAGCCCCAACACGACTAGGATACACTGAACCTACCTTCCGGCTTTATCATCAGATCAGTTCGATGATTACATTTTCACTAGAACATTTACTTATAAGTTTTTGCTTTATCATAGTTGATTAACTATTCGAGATATCTGATACCCGTGACATACTCATCATTACGGCGTTTTAATGGCCATCTGTGGTCTTCTTCATCAGTTCCATTTCACACCAAATGACACTTTCCGAGTGTAAATGAATGCATTGTTGATGAGAATACCAAAATCGCTATATGTATGACTTTAATATATGAGGAATTCTCTCTCGATTTCCATGACACCACCCTTTCAAACAATAGAAGAATATTCCGAATCGGTCTCGGTCTACGGTCGGGTATGAAATCGGCTAAAAAGTGCAACAACTGTTCCTAACATGAGCATCGAACCTAAATGACCTCACTACTGTAACGGCGCTCAAAAGTAACAAAAAATAAAAGATGTCAACTAAAGGTAGAAATACCGAGAAACAGCGAGTATGGGCATTCTTGAATAACTATAAAACTCATTAATATAGATGCAGAACTTTGCAAGGGGCATTGATTTGCGTAAAGCCTAAGTCTTTGACCGATTGAAAGGTCAAAATCCGATCCTTTGAAATCGACTTTACTTGGAGGGATTAAAGCAATTAAGATTTAGTAGCATAGCATAAAACATATACAGACTCTTCTAGTTCTTCTGAATTGAATCAAAACCAAAGAAGGTACAATGGGTAAGGATCTCATAAAATAGCATTGAACATTAGGTATAGCTCAGTTGTTAAGCGTCAGGCTCGCGAGTGTGACGTAGCAAGTTCGAACCTAGACCAATGCAGTATTGATTTAAGCCCACTCTCCTACCATATTTATAAAATAATTAAGTAATGAAGCCTTGCCGAAAATACACTTACAAAAAGTAAAAAACTAATTGATTTAAAAAAAAACAATTAAATTGGAACAAGCACGCAGAAAAAAATACAATTACCGACCAATCACCACCAACCAAGGACGCTTTAACAAAAAAAGGTTAAAAAATATTGAATTAAAACCTCATTTCAGTGCTGTAAACAATCCGCGTGATTTTTCAATGCATCACCGTTGGCTGGGTGCAGTGAACATGATGTTATTCACCGAGCATCGAACTCGTGTCCTTGGCCTCAGGTCTTTGCCGCTCGAGCCTACGTGGTCGAGAGTCGCGCGGAGTTAAACGTGCTAGATGTGGCTTCATCGAGCATTGGTTTAGTATTGTATTTTTTTTTTGAAAACTATGTTTCCCTTGACATCTTCAACATTATTCTATGGTTTTTTTGGTTCTGACAAGTATTGAATTGTATCTATATACGAAAGCTTATCATGATGGTGCTCTTCGCACGATTCAAACGACAATTTAAAGTGTCACTAGTGTTAAAAATGAGAATATTTACTGTTTAAAAATGAGAATATTTATTAAGTAAGAAAATATTTTTACATCCTAAAAAATGTCGGGTAGAAAATGACAATAACCCACATGTCAATAACAATTTTTTGTATGGAATCAAACAAGTAACTTCACATTACATAACCAAATGTCAATCAAAAAGATAATTAAAACTGAAACATGGTACATCCAGCCATCTACAAAATCACTCAATGTTTCGTCCGTCTGTCAGACCAACATAATGTTAATTGGTGCCGCATCTAGTGCTCTTATTGTGCTGGTACCTGCTGGCTGCAGGATACCTAGCTGAATGCACAATAACGCCGGTGTTAAATATTTCTGAGCAAGAATTTTTATACTAATCCATTGATGTAGGGAAATATAATGATGTTGAGGCGTATATCCTACTAATATTATAAAAGTATGTTTGTTTGCGTTTCATATCGGTTTTGCATGAAATTTTATAAATAATAAATGTTATAATAGAACACCTTCGTAATATAGATATGGAACAATAAGTATTAAATAAAAATATATTTTTAATAAACGAGCTTTTTGAACGCAGGATATTTAAGACACACAAACAACATCACCTGTCAATACACATCCAACGAGCCCAAACAAGAAAGGTGCTATCTTGTCTGGTGGAGGAGTTGCTATGGCCACCTTCCGGCTCCAACCGAGACCACCTCCATAGTACGATATTTCAATGTTGCCGAAGTTACAAAAGTACATCAAGATTCAGTTTAATTGGATGCCAGGAATTGCTTGGAGAATTGATTACTAGTAGCCGGACACACATACGAAAAAACCAGGCTAAAAAAGCAGATTTTCTTTTCGAAGCAGGATGAGATTATGATTAACCCGTAGCTATTATTATCCATAATTAGTTAATCATCATCACTTCGGCTGAACCATCTACTGCGTCTTGGTAGACCTAGTGAGGAGGGAAAGTATAAGTTATGGACACGGCAAAATAATTAGGTAGAAACGTAAGACGAAATTAATTTTGAAAACGAAGCTTTCAATGAACACAAATTGTATCACTGAAAACCCTAATGCCTCCCATTAATTCTTTCCCACAACTGGGCAAGCTTCCCTTCCACACCTGCCAAGTAATGCCTCCCATTAATTCTTTCCCACAACTGGGCAAGCTTCCCTTCCACACCTGCCAAGTTATTATTTCTCTATATTCTGATGATGAAACTAATAAAAAATTATGTATAAATGAAATATGAAAAAGGAACAGCCTTCGTCCAGCTCACCAGTGTTGGAGGACAGGATTGGAGGTCACGAATCCTTGCAAAGCAATCAATAAATATGTATAAATGAAATATGAAAAAGGGACAGCCTTCGTCCAGCTCACCAGTGTTGGAGGACAGGATTGGAGGTCACGAATCCTTGCAAAGCAATCAATAAAAATTACCCGATTAGAACCCATGCGCCAACGAGAGGTGAGGTCTTAGCCATTGAGCCTCGACAAAATCGACAGTCTTGCTGATTACATGGCTAACCTCATAACAGTATGAGCTATGCTCATAAGGTACCTTATATCTCATGGTGATGCGAATTAATAATAGTTAAAAAAAACGTAAAAAATCACGCTTTAATAGAAAATGAATTTTATTATAAAAAAGCGTGGGGTACTTTTTAAAGATATTTTCAAAATGACAACTTTTTAATCTGTCAATAAAGTATTATAACAATTAAAATCAAGCACCCCACGCTTTTTTACATTAAAATAAATTTATTTTTGTTTTAATCACACTATTCTTAATTTAAATTTATTGAAACTTATTTTCTACTTTTTAGTTTCGTTTTCTATTAGAACGTGTTTTTTAGTTTCTTCAAACTATTATTTTTTTTTTTTAATTTTTAGTTAAATTTACCTTTAAAGCGGGTTTTTAAGTTTTTTAAACGACAATTTAATCATGCAACTACCTCCCTGTGATGAGAAAGGGTGTAATTTAATACCTGTACTTGGCGCAAGGCACTACCGTGCCGTGTCTTCGGATGTAACTAAAAATTAAGCCGCCTTCGTAAGACACTACCGGGTGTATCGGATGTAAAAAAATCGCTAATCCTGAAGATCCTGTCAAGGATAATGGTACAAACTATTTAAATAATTGCATTGTCATCAGTCCTTGATAAGTGTGCAGTTTCAAATTAATCCGACGATTTAAAGAGGGTTAAAATTCCGTTACATAGATACTTACAAAGCTAATAATAAAAGCGTGTCAAAAAGAACGAGTAATCTTTGATAGAGGTTATCTCTATGCCGGAATGCGAACCGCAAATTTATCGAATATCGTAAGCAATGATGCATCCGAGATGCATGTGTCATAAAAGGGTAAGCGCATTAATTTTACTGTTCAACGATGTCTTTAAGGAAAAAGCTGCTACATAATAATAGCTTAAAATTATTTTTCTAAAATTGGTCTCATTTCAGCTAGAACTATCTAGGAGTAATTGTCTGACTAATGTAAATCATCTGTTTGCTCTCTAAATGTACAAATAATGCAGTACAGCTATTATCAATCATGCAAGACGTTCACTCTGAAGTTAACCATCCCCCTCCATAGGCAATGCATTCCCGGACCATAGAAGAACCGGTAGAAAAGATAGCAGCCCTGGGGACATATCAGACGACTTTGGGACTTTATCAGAGAAAGGAACCGATTTCCACAGGTCAGGGGACACAGCTGAGATACTGTCAGGTCTGTCGAGATGTGTGAAGAAGTCCTCTACTCTTCTCTAGTTTCATAATGGACATCGTGAATAAAAACTTACAGGTGCTCTTGGCTTACACGGGTGATCATCCAGAGAAGAGTGAGACTGACAAAGGGTAAACCGGCTGACAATAACGAAATTTATGAGGATATAGTGGAAGACGTGCCAAAACAAACTTTTAATGGTCCAGAACAAATTGGTAAAGAATAAAGACAGAAAAATAAATACTAAATAGGTTTATTTGCATAGATAAGGAGACGCCAGTATTATATTATACCGTTTGTTTTTTACCTTTACACGACTAAACAACGGCTACATTGATTTAGGTATAATTTGACATGGAGATTGAGTCTAGAAAGAAGGATACTTTATAACCCGAGAGTGCGGATTCGTTTGGATCAATATTAAGATTACACCACATGTTTAGCCTCACAAAAAAATGGGGTATTTGATGTATCTTTTATGTATGGTTTGGCAAAAAAAAATACTACAAAAAAATAGCTCAAAATGCATCAACTCAAACAAATTTCGAATTCGAAAATCCAGTCACATACATAAACGAACGTTCTCCTCAATTCAAGGTTACGGAGATTGGGCGGGACATACAGATAGACGACAGGCTGGAGCATGTCCAGTGCAAGTCACGACTTGTTTGTGATGTTGAATCGTTTCCACTTGTCGATAAACGTGTTATAAATAAGGTTATATGCTAATTATATATGAGGATATTTATAGCTAATTGGCTGATGTCGTTCGGCAATATAGGATGAAAAATTGAGACGCAAAAGGCTGAAAAAAACTTGCTTGATATTATTCATCTTGGTAAACCAGTTGGTGCCATCTTGTGAAAGGTTTAGTCACCTAATCTTCGCGTTAACCATCGCTCGTCTCGGGGAGGCTCCGGTCTCGCAAAATGGGGCCACTTTGACGGAATAAAAGCAGAGTGTGCAGAGTCGAGTCGCAAGCTATGCTCCATCCCTCTATGCTCCATCCCTCTATGCCCAAAGCATGCAACCAAAGCGACCTACCACGCTGCCACCGAAGATGCCGCCGTTGTAGCGCGTAGGCATATTAATTAATCTTTTCTTAATACAACTTCAGTCGTGCAATGTCGGGTGTTACACTGTTAGCACGTAAGTACACATTCCTTATGCGTATCAATAGGCCCAACAGACTGCCCGCTATGCTATGTTGTCCTGTCCTGATATATACATATATGTATATAAACGATCCACTACCGAAAGCCGTGTCGGCAAGTAGGAAAGTTGGAGGTATGTCCACCACGAATCTAGAGAGCATATCTAGCAGAGACCCAGAGACATTTGGTAGATATGGAAAAGATATTTCGTCTATAGAAGTCAACTATGAAAGGACACAGAGTTCTTTGTTTGGGTTGAGAGGTCTTAGAATTAACTTATGAGCTGCGTCATGCCAGCGACACGAAGAAATAGATCTTGTTAAACATGCAACTCAACTTGTGTGGTTTATTAGGTCCTCATCAAAAACAATCGAATCAACAATGCATCACTATTCATGCAAAGATCTTCTTGTGGCCGTATACAGAATTGCGGATAATCTATTTTTGTAAGCTCTGGACATTAAACTTCTCAGATACAAGTAGGCACTTGTTCTTCATCATCATCAGCCTATTAATGTTCCCACTGCTGGGACACAGGCCTACTTTCTGTGAGAGGGAATCGGCTTTATCCACCACGCAGGCCCGGTGCGGGTTGGTGGATGTTACATGTCTTCGAATTTTTGGTTCTAGGACATGCCAGTTTCCTCACGATGTTTTCCTTCACCGTTTTGAGAGCAGTGGTGATGAAATAATTCATACAAAGTAAAGCGCTTGCCTGGGCTCGAACCCACGACCTACGACCTACATCTTGTAAATCGGGGCCGATACCATTGGGCCACCACTGCTCATCACTTGTTCTTATGATTGGTCAACTTGATAAGCTAGAACGACTAGTCTATTCTGTAAACATTTCACCGTAAAATCTCAGCTAGAACGACTAGTCTATTCTGTAAACATTTCACAGTAAAATCTCAGCTAGAACGACTAGTCTATTCTGTAAACATTTCACAGTAAAATCTCAGCTAGAACGACTAGTCTATTCTGTAAAAATTTCACAGTAAAATCTTAGCTAGAACGACTAGTCTATTCTGTAAACATTTCACAGTAAAATCTCAGCTAGAACGACTAGTCTATTCTGTAAACATTTCACAGTAAAATCTCAGCTAGAACGACTAGTCTATTCTGTAAACATTTCACATTAAAATCTCAGCTAGAACGACTAGTCTATTCTGTAAACATTTCACAGTAAAATCTCAGCTAGAACGACTAGTCTATTCTGTAAACATTTCACAGTAAAATCTCAGCTAGAACGACTAGTCTATTCTGTAAACATTTCACAGTAAAATCTCAGCTAGAACGACTAGTCTATTCTGTAAACATTTCACAGTAAAATCTCAGCTAGAACGACTAGTCTATTCTGTAAACATTTCACAGTAAAATCTCAGCTAGAACGACTAGTCTATTCTGTAAACATTTCACTGTAAAATCTCAGCTAGAACGACTAGTCTATTCTGTAAACATTTCACTGTAAAATCTCAGCTAGAACGACTAGTCTATTCTGTAAACATTTCACTGTAAAATCTCAGCTAGAACGACTAGTCTATTCTGTAAACATTTCACAGTAAAATCTCAGCTAGAACGACTAGTCTATTCTGTAAACATTTCACTGTAAAATCTCAGCTAGAACGACTAGTCTATTTTGTAAACATTTCACAGTAAAATCTCAGCTAGAACGACTAGTCTATTCTGTAAACATTTCACTGTAAAATCTCAGCTAGAACGACTAGTCTATTCTGTAAACATTTCACAGTAAAATCTCAGCTAGAACGACTAGTCTATTCTGTAAACATTTCACTGTAAAATCTCAGTTGGGGTGAGCTTGATCTAAACTGTCATTCTACCTATATAACTTAACCAACTTAATTCAAAATCATTTTTCTCAAATCCAAATTCATAAATTATTCGGGCAAAAGGTAGGTAGCAAAACCGAAACATTTTATTTTTTACCAACCCAAAATCCAGTAAGTTGAAATGTATCATCTTATAGCAAGGTCCATCGACACCGCACGGGCATACTAACAGAGCGTTTAGCAATCTGCGATTACTGAACTGATATTATCTTAGTACGATTAATGGCCAGCCCTTTATCCAACGTCGATAACCGTGGTAAAATGAAACGGTGCAACCCACCCTTCAAAACAACAAAACTGAACCTTACAACAATTAAAGCTGAGTTGGGTTTCAAATGCAGGTCGAAAAGCATCCCAAAGATATTTTCCTGACCACAATTTTGAGTTGTATCTGCTCCCGATTAAGGTTCTTAATCAATTGCGCGTACATTTCTAAATAATAGCCTATGTGCACGGCCAGTCGTATGTCCTCGGGGTACAATAGGTAGGTCTGCAACAGATATATCTTGGAAACGAGACAATTTAAGATATAAGTGGAATATTAAACGTGTCAGGAAGAAGCAAGGTCTTTATTGTTAGGCACTGAATTGACAGCTTGTGTTTCCAATTGATTTAGAGAGGTGCAGTTTTTTATATGCCTTTACCGATGGCATATACGTCGTCGCTTGTTTCGTTAAGTCCCAAACAGATTCTGAGCGTACAAATTTTATTTCCTTCTGTGAATGACGAGATTCTTACACATATTTTTATAATCATAATTTGGTCTGTTATTAATGAAGGATTCAAATCAGATAAACTTCAACAGATTTTGAGCGTACGAATTTTATTTCCTTCTGTGAATGACGAGATTCTTACACATATTTTTATAATGATAATTGGGCCTAGGATTCAAATCAGATACAACTTTGTAGATATTGCTGTAAATTCTAGAGAATTTATTGGATTTTATCAACCTAACCTTAATGTAATGCAATGTAGTTTTAGTTTAATCCAATAGATAAGTGCAATGGGGTGTGGAGGTCAAATTTATAATTCTTGATAAGCCAGTCTAATGATTACCACCCCCATTTATTACTCCCAAGATTGACATAAAAGTAATCATAAAAAACTATTACCCACTGAAATCAATGAGTCTAGCACAAGTCAATATGAATCGATACTAAGCGAGTCTGTTCAAGAACTTGCCGCTAAGCCCCTCAAAACTTCGCGGTGACGAAACTTTGCAATCAAATTTCAGTATAAGCTAATTGAACTTTGGGCTGTAAAGTTTTAATACTAGTTAATAATTTTTATAATGGCCACAGTTTTCATAGTGATATTGAAGGTTATTTTAAGTTTTCAATGCAATCGACGTCACAACAATGTTGAGAATTTGTCAAACACTACTTTAGCTTCAAAACCTTCAAAGTTTGGCTTCAAAGTTTGGCATTCAAGTTCTCAATTCGGAAACCGGACCATAGTCAAATCTATGAAAGTCGATTACAATATTTTGGAACTAAATGTGAATTAAATATTTTAATTAGTCTTATTGTCTTAATTAGTCGTAAGACAAGTTAATATAGAAGACATTAGGAAGAAATTATGAGGAAGAAGAGAGGGCTAATAATAATATCCACCAACGACAGTGATTAAGAGTACTATTTACTATTTAATTGTCAAAACATGGATATTGGTTGTGTGACAACTAAGAAGTTATAACACAGAGCAAACCGATTGTCGAATTTTTACGAGCTTTATTAACGTGCAATAAAATTTATGTATACATATAATTATGTACGTAAGTAATATTTCGGGTAGGTTTCTGGTCAAATAATTGGATCGGGACAAAAAAAAAAATAGGTTCTGGTCAAATATTGCAACTGAATTTTATAGCAATCCTCAACCGATTAAGATGAAATTTTGCATACACGTTTGGTTTGGATGAAAAATGCACGGTAAGCTTAAAAAAGCTTTTTTTTTTTTTATCTTGCTAATATAATAAATGCGAAAGTTAGAATGGATGGATGTATATTTGTTACTCTTTCACGCTAGAACGGTTGAATGGATCTAGATGAAATTTGGCACAGAGATAGAAAATAGTCTGGAATAGCACATAGGCTTTAGATTAGCTTTCGACTTTTTATCCTGGTATTATGTTCTCTTGGGATGAAAAATCACTTTTCACCGGGCCAAGTCGCTGGCAGAAGCTAGAAATCACTTTTCACCGGGCCAAGTCGCTGGCAGAAGCTAGTTATAAATATTGGCCAACAAAAGCCAGGAGAATGAAGAAGAAGTGTACAAATAAATTACAAATGAGTCCAAACACGATAGTGCTATCTGAGAATTGCTATGGCCACCTTCCAGCTGCATCATGAGATATAGTATCCATACTTACACTTTTACAATCAATCATTCTCATCTTTTATAAATTGTCCTTTTTCCATATTATGTCGCGCCTTGGTGGCATTTATTTTTGTTGGCAGTCCTTAAATCGATCTAATTCGATTAACTTTATTTTGCTGAAATAGAATATTGAATTTTATAATTTTTCAATGTTTACTTTTTGTCTGACATTACGTCAGTTGTCAAGCTGTCATTTACGTTTTCTTTAATTTTGTGTCTTAATTTTCATAGTGACTAGAGTCTGGCAAACGAAAGTAGAGACTGAAAAAGCGCGGCAAATTTAAAAAATATCAGCATAGCAACCCCAAAAACAAGTATGCAATACCTGGATTAACCTAATTTGATACTTTAGAATTATTTATATTACATACATACATAAACTCACGCCATTTTCCCATGGGGGTAGGCAGAAACTACAGAACGCCACCTGCTACGATCCTTACATACTTCTTTTGCTTCACTCACATTCATACATCTTGTCATACACACACGCCGGTTATGAGTACTGCGCACCTTGCCTTTCTGAAGAAATCTATGGGTCTATGTATGTCTTCCTAGGGCGTCCCCTCCCGGCGTTTCTATTCACGTCTGCCTTGTAAATACCTTTCGTTAGTCGCCTATCATTCATCCTCTCAACATGGCCAAACCATCTTAACATACTCTTTTATATTTTATATTACTTCGTCTAAATAAATATAAAGAATAAAAATACTATAAGTACATTTAAGTATTACCACTTTAGATATATCAATCTGAATAAGAAAAAGCAACAGTATTCTATAATAATTTTGGTTTATTCACTATCAATCAAAATCTGAATCTAAGACTTCCATGTGAAAAGATTTATAAAAGTCACAGGAATCATTGCTTTTTACATTAATAATGAAACTTTTTAAATTATTAAATAGAGAAAATGTTTTTACAAAAAGATAAATAGTGATTACGCATTAATACAAAGTATCAACTTAGTATCGTCATACGGAAAATTGGGGATGACATTAGTATAGCATTGCCATATAAAAAGTTTGCAAATAATTCTAGTGTCTACTTTCGTTTGCCAGACTCTATGAAGGTATAATTTGATTTATGTAATTTAAATTATTTTTTATTAGTATGTTAGCTCTAATAATGTATATTATTGTTATTTTTTATTGTTTACTGGGTAGTAGTTTCTTATCTTACGCTTGTAAATAATATGAATAATACAGGCCGTTTTAAATACAGGCAACTCACAATTTAAAAATTATAGAAAGAATAATGGAATTCTAGAAACGTTTGTTTGGAAAAACGCTGAGACTATAAAAGGCTTTTCCCAGACATTCTTGGGGCAGTTTGGAATCTGCACTGAAATCCGATGGACATGTTTTAAGTCTTAATTTACCTCTTAAATTATAATGTATTCAGTTTGTGAACGAGTTCTATAAATAAATATCTACACTGTCAAGTGAACTTTTTAATATTATATTTACAAGATGTGCTAGTCTAGCACGTGCAATATGGACCGCGGCGTTCAGGACCTCAGCGGCGCGGCGGTTATGCGCGCTGAAGCCGCGCGCGGCCTCCGGCAGTACGGATTGCGCACGCTGATCACGAGGGCCTACACCTCGCGGAAGCACTCCACCAGCCGTCTCATCGCACCGTACTACGCTGACCTGGTCTGCGGTTGCCCCTTCGCTGACTTGGAAGAGGCAGGCGGCAACGGCCGTAGCTGATCCCTCAGGCAGTTGAATTTCGCGGGCGGCACGTCGCACGAAGCCGTCCCTTATTTTTACTCTTAATTTTATTAACGTGGCTTACATGTAGCTCCTCTAGCTACACGTAACGTTACAGTTTGGCGCCCAACTTTTAAAAATTAGGCGCAACAACATTGTTTGTGCGCCCAATTTTCAGACTCACCCCATCACCCACACTACCTACTCTTCTACGCTATTTTTTTTTTGTTAACGTGGGTTCGATTTTTCACCTTCTCTCAAAATTCTAAAACAACTTACACAAGGCAATCAAATTTGGTATGATAATTATTTTTCATCATCACTTTATCAATCTTTACACTTCTTAACACTAATCTACACACACACACACACACCCACATTCCTTTTACCCTGGTAATTGGCACCCTTTCGGCCTCTTGGTTGTGTTAACCCACTTGTGGGCATTGCCAAGGTTGGGAATTGGTTACTTTACGACAGCTGCAGGACAATATCCTGTGGTCGTTTATACAAACATCTACATAATACCTACCTACACACACACGTGCAACACTCGATGCACGTCATAATAGGGACTTCTAGTAGGCTACTTTAGAATCCTCCTTCAGAACTTATCTCCTACTCTTTGTCTCCCTTACGCTCTTAAACTCTTGAGACCTCATTTGAGTCCTCTTAAACTCAAAGAGTCCTATAATACTCTTGAGTCCTCACTTGAGTCCTTTGAGTCCTATCATACTCTTGAGTCCTCACTTGAATCCTTTCAAGCACTGAGTTTTCTTGAACTCAAGAGTCTTCTTGAATACTCTGACTCTCTTGAGTCATCGTTAACACTCATTAACCCTTATTTTCCACTCTTTAACACAATTTTATCTTAAACTTTAATTTTTAATCATGGATAGAATTATTTTCTTTGAACTTCTAAACAAAGCTGGGCGCACGGTTGGCGCAGTGGTTAAGCGATTGACTGCTGCGCTGCGTGTCGCGGGTTCGATTCCCGCACGGAACAAATATTTGTATGACCTACGGATAGTTGCTCCGGCTCTGGGTGTTTGTGTATGTGAGTTTATATGTTTGTAAACGCACCCACGATACAGGAAGAAATTCCTAGTGTGGGGCAACGTCGAAATTAAAATAAGATTAGAGGAACCAAAAGATACTGTAATACAACTTAAAAAACAAATTCTTCAACTCGCACCTCGTGTTCCCTTTGAAGAAATTGTTGACTCAGTATTAGAAGTTAAGACTGATTTGGATGAACTTACCACTACTTTAAATTACATCGAATCAAAAATACTATTGTTAGAACAGGGCAACCTTAGACTCTACAAAGAAATTAAAACTTTTATTAATCATCTATTTTATAGACTTGTGAGGATTGATATAGATTCGGATTCCTCAGAGGTAAATCGTTTATCTCAAACTAAAGAGAGAACCCGGCTCAGATCACGTCGGTTGTCCCTTATTCCCTTATCATATATATATATAATAACGGAACCACACACTATAACCATAGACCGGAAACGAGATTGACCAGGAGACCACCGCGGGAACAAATGTGAGTAGTAACTGTAAGTTGTGCATGGTTGCGGGGCGAAGTAGTTTTGTCGGGAGCGTGTCTAGGTGTGTGCTGGCTGCCGGGAACCCGGCTCAGATCACGTCGGTTGTCCCTTATTCCCTTATTATATATAAATATATATAATAACAGAACCACACACTATAACCACAGACCGGAAACGGGATTGACCAGGAGACCACCGCGGGAACAAATGTGAGTAGTAACTGTAAGTTGTGCATGGTTGTATCACCTTCCACCTGTCTGAAAGGAATCGGTATCTCAAAGAAGAAACCCCTATTTTACCGCTGCCACGTGTCACGGTTTCGCGGGTATAGACCTTGTAGGATCCAAGAGTGGCCAGCATTACCATGGGCCCCAATGTTGCCTCTTGGCTTTGTGATCCGCAGGCCTGTATTCAACAGCCACCTTACAGCTGCATCATGAGACCAGCTCTATAGTATATTATTTCAATGCTACAAGTAGACAATGACAAAAATAACCCATATGCCACTAGATTTTTTTATATTGAATCAAACAAGTAACTTCACAATAGATAACCGAATGTCAATCAAAAAGATAATTAATTAAACCTGAAACATGGTACATCCAGCCATTTACAAAATCACTCAATGTTTCGTCCGTCTGTCAGACAAACAATGTTAATTGGTGCCGTATCTATTGCTTATTGTGCTGATACCTGCAGGCTGCAGGATACCTAGCTGAATACACAATAACGCCGGTGTTAAATATTTTTGAGCAAGGATTTTTATGCTAATCCATTGATGTAGGGAAATACAAATATATGATTGCGTTTCATTCACGCAAAAATGGCTGATCAGATTAACATGAAATTTAGATCTATAATAAATGGGATAGTAAAACTTTCGCGAGCGAAGCCACGGGTAGTAAATGGAATTTAAGTATTAAATAAAAATATATTTTCAAACAAACTTTTTGAACTCAAAGGGTACTTTAACACACACAAAAACCATCACTTGTCAATACACATCCAACAAGGCCAAACTCGAAGGTGCTAAGATACGGACTTCCGAGTCTGGTGGAGGAGTTGCTTTGGCCACCTTCCAGCTCCATCCGAGACCACCTCCATAGTACGATATTTCAATGTTGCCAAACTTACATAAGTACACCAAGTTTCCGCTTAATTGGATGCTAGAAAGTGTTTGAAAATGGATTACAAGCATACGAAAACAAGGTAATATAAAGCTTTTAATTCGAAGAAATGTGACATGCAACCCGCACCGGGCCCGCGTGGTGGATTAAGGCCCATTCCCTGTCACAGAGAAGAGGCCTGTGTCCCAGCAGTAGAAACATTTAAAAGGGATGTTGATAAAGCTTTTTACAAGCTACAAGCAGTAGGATTATCGGTCTCTAAAACCGTAAAGATGATGAACCATCAGGTGTGTCCTGACTGCAAACTCGGTAATTTTGTTCCGTACTAAACCCAGTACTTAGTTCTTTTTTTTAAAACCATCTGCAGCCTGATCCTTTTCGCGCGACGTCCAATAATGCAATTTCAATGTACCTGCTAATTGCGTCCAGCGTTGGTTTGGTGCCCCCGCTCTAGTAAAGCTTGTATACAGGGTGGTATTGTTCCGTTGCATTTAATTATCAGTTGGATTATTTGGCTGATTTATCTCACGTTGGCTGGAATTTAGGCATTAAGAGATAAATCAATGTTTTTAGGTTAAAACGTTTATTAAAAAATTTTGTATGTCTACTGACATTAAATTACTTTCACCTAAGTCGCCAGCGATTCTAATTTCGAAAACAAAAGTATGTAACTTAATATAAAGGTTTCTGTATGTAACTTAATATAAAGGTTTCTGTATGTAAAGAAAATCACCTCGCCCACTAATGCGCTTTTCAAAAGTTTGAATTTACCGCGTTACCGCCCATTGGTCGACAATGTTACTCAGCTATCGACATAGATGTTTTACGAATCTATTGAGGAGAATTTTTACATATTGATAATTTGTTAAGATATAAAATACCTGAAATAAAGACATATGTCGTTCCTTTTGTCTTTACAGGTGCTAATACTTTATTAATAGTAATGTAGGCAATAGCTTAAATTTTAAACGTTTTGTATTGAAACAAAACTTGGTCTTAACAGATAATTGCAGATTCGTTTTTATTTAAAAATCAACTATTTTCAAATCCAAAATACTTTCTTCAACGAAAATTTAAATATATTAATAATTAAACATATTTCTTCGCCCTGTAGACTGCGGGTATCGCCACCTGCGACTATGGACCCGGGGGAAGAAAAACAAACGAGAAAGTCAGCGCCAAGAGGCGGCTACGGCCACGAAAATGGCTCTTACAGACGGGTATATTGATATAGCCGGTAGGTGTTTATTCTGCTAAAGATCTCGATTAAGGATACCGTGAAGAGTCTGCTGATCCTTTCCAGTGTCTAGGCGAACTATCACGATATAAACTTGAACATCACAACTGGGTTCTTTTTAATTGTTTTTTTTTCTGTCTGTACCTCTTGAGCGAGTCACAAGTTAATACTTTTATTTCTTTAAACGTAGAAGTAGGTATGACAAGGAAGTAGGTATAATTTTTTGAGAGAATGGTGCCGTTATAATAACTAAGCTTTTCAAATGGAGACCGATCGCTTGTTGTGGATACTTGAAGCACCTACAAGAGACTATCGACAGTGCGAATACGACTACCATATTTCATCGATGGTTTTAAGCTTAGTATATGCGTATAGTAATTTCTTAAAAATACATGTTGATAAATCACGGATTGCTAAAGGCTCCCAGAGACTGGCGCTATGCGACAATGCGAATGCGACTACCACTTTATATATCTGGTTCTGAGCTTAATATATTCGTAAATTAATGCGCTAAAAACGGTTATTCATATATAATATTACATTACACATCGCGTCGTGCTTGTTTGCGGGAGTATAAATGATTAAGTATAAAAAATAGAAGAGGTTATTCCTAACTGCCGCATTCACAACTTAAAGCAACAACTATTACGACATACGAGGTCTATTCTTAGATAAACCACAAGACTTCAATCTTCCTTTAATTTCATACAATAACTGAAACATAAAACTATAATAGATTTAACCAGAAACCATAATCTTATAATATCATTAAAACATCAACGAACGGGGTATGGTACATATTTCTTAGAAATCGGTAGTTTTTTAAAATCGAATTTCAAGTCTGTTTATTTAAATATCAACTTTGAAAGCTGCCGGATAAAGTGGAGAATTTAATACAACAGCAGAAGGAAGCAAGATGTCACTATGATTATCCGTTTTCAGGTGTTCTATGAAACGGTGATTTGTGAAGATTTGTATATTTATTCTCAGAAAACATTCAAAAAAGCTTGTCATGACTTTTCTGTATTTTATTCGTAGGCCCGACATCAAGTGGCATGTTTTGATGTTTCTGATAGACTACAATTAAAAAATGAGACAGGTTTTTTTTTTTCGAACCCAAATTTATTATTTTCTTTTGTTTTATATATATTTCTGGCTTGGCTACAAGTATAAATTTGTATATCTATTGATATGTGATGAAAATTAAAAAAAAATGTCTTGAAAAAAATATAATAAAATGCCTTGAAAGCCAAAATATCATTAAAAAAATATAGTAATATGAACCTTTACTCTGGTGAGTCGACATCGACAACTTGGTCTGTTTGCCACCCTGGTCCACGCTTTCCCTGCTGTTGCTGCTATGTCATCGTCCCATCTTCGAAACTGTCTTCCGCGTTTCCTTTTTCCGTTCCTGGGATACCAAAAAACTAAGGTTTTTTACTCCATTTTTTAGTACCTCTTATTATGTGGCCTGTCCATTTCCACTTGAATTTACGAATCCTGGTTATGACATCGTCTACTTTCGTGTGCTTTCTTATTGTTTTATTTCTTATTCTGTCACTTTTCCTGATATTGAGCATGCGTCTTTCCATCGCTGTCTGGCAGGTCCTTATTTTGGCGTTTTGTGCTTTAGTGAGGGCCCAAGTCTGACAGCCATAAGTGAGGACTGGTAGTACACATGTATTGTATATTTTTTTTTTGACGAACCTTTCAACTTCCTTCTTTTTCTTGACGAACATTTCAACTTCCTTCTTTTTCTTGACGAACATTTCAACTTCCTTGTTTTTCATGACGACTTTTAAGCGCCAATAAGTTTTCCGAGCATTACCTATTCTTGTATCAATTTCTTTAGTCATTGATTTAGTTGTTGAAATAAGTTGGCCTAAGTAGGTGTATTCCTTCACATATTCGATTGGGTTTGCCATTATGTCGATCGCGTTTGTCATGACTTTAGTTTTAGATATATTCATCGTTAGGCCAACGTGGCAGCTTTCTCTTTCTACGTCCACTAGCATGTCTTGGAGATGGATTCCTGACAAAGTGAACGTAATGATATCGACAGCGAATCTTAGATGGGTTAATTGTTCCCATTTATATTTATACCGTATTGGTTCCATTTTAATTTGCAAAAAATATCTTCTAAAACCGCAGTGAATAGTTTAGGGCAAAGGGGGTCTGGGTCTCTTTGGCGTACGCCTCTATTTATTTTAATATCAGCGCCCTGTTTTCCAATGTTATTGTCCTGTTTTTCCAATGTTATTTGGGTCTCCTTGCCGTACGCCTCTATTTATTTTTATTTCATTGCCCTGTTTTCCAATGTTATTGCCCTGTTTTTCTAATGTTATCTTGTATCTTGGATGTACTGTTTGCGTATATATTTTCAAAATTCTGATGTATTTTTATTCTACTCCTTGGTTTTTTAGCCTTGTTGTAATCAATAAAACAGCAGTAGAATGGTACATTAAAATATACAAAAGCTTAATTTAAGCAATACTAGCTTCTGCCAGCGGCTTCGCCCGCATGAAAGTCAGAAGTTCGCCCTTGGGAACCGTTCACGTTTTCTAGATATCTATCACCTGTGCCAAATGAAAGTCGGAAGTTGTCCCTTGGGAACAATTTTTTCTAGATTATCTATCACCTGTGCCAAATTTCAGCCAGATCCGTTCAGCCATTCTGGGGAAACAAACATTTAGGGTTATAGAACTTATAAATAAAGGTACAGATGAATGTCAGACTTTTAATCTTCGAGAGAAGGCAAACAATAATTATTGAACTGATATTGTTTCGATAAGATAATGATGTGTATGTTTATTTTGTAATTTTGTCCTTGTTGTTAGCAGATATTGTAAAAAAACGATACAAATGATATAGACAAAAAATGATACAAAAAATGTATACCAGAATCAGGAGTTTGGTACACACCATCCACTCATTTATTGATATTCACACTATGTTGACAGTATGTTGGATGAATTAACAGCCCAGCCCACACATCAATAAAGAAACATTTTGGAAAACTACAGTGGGTGTGAAAAACAATCTGATATGTAGAGGTTATTAGGTATATATAATCAACTCCAAGAAACCTCTTGACGAGTACTGTAACGATCTCAGTATGGTTATAACCCGTCATATCGCAAAAATCCTAGTCCACAGGGTAGCGGGGCAACTGTGCTTCTAGCACAGTCACACTTCTAGGAATCAATCCTAGATATAACGAAAGTAGCCAGTATGGTTACAACCCGTAATATCACAAAAATCTTTGAAGTAAGTGCTAGTCCACAGGCAGCGGAGCAGATATGCTTGAAATAATTGATGAATTGGCAGATTACATAAAGCATGGTGAGTTGGTGAGAAAGCCTTATATTGGGCGACAAGATTGACACTTCCAGGCTCTAACATTGGCCTCGGCTAAAGAGCCAAAAAGATAATTACAGATATTTCCACTGCCGCAATGGACTTGACAGTTATGGGCAATATTGTAAGAAAGCAGCATGAGGACTGTTGAGGTTTTATTTTGTCTGAGGGATTGTTTGTGGTAGTTTGTGGAACTAAGTTCTGTCAGTGTGTGAACATTTTACCACTATATGTCATATGTATTGAAAAATGTTTTAAATAAATAATGAAGTTTATTGAATATTATGTTTTTGAAAGCCAAACTTTCAAAAAACATAATAACCTTGTTATTGAAAGCCAAACTTCAAGAAGGACTATCATGCCGGAACACTTGTCCAAATCCTGGAACTTAGTGTTATTCATTATATATCAGGCCATGGTATAAATCGGCACCCCAAGAAGAGGTTATCAGGAAGCTTGTCCCGCGCCAACCTCAAACGTAGTATCATAATTATAAAAATAATAATCTTCATCTACACTATATATAATATTATAAAGAGGAAAGATTTTTTTGTTTTTTGTTTGTTTGTACCGAATAGGCTCCGAAACTACAAGACCGATTTGATAAATTCTTTCACCAATAGAAAGCTACATTATTCCTGAGTGACTTAGGCTATTTTGTAATCCCGGAAATGGGTCCTGTGGGCTGTGGGGTGGTCCACGGGAGCAAAGCCGCGGGCAACGGCTAGTTAATAATAATCGTAAAGGAACTAATTGCAAATATATATAAATGGCACTAGACTATTTTTATGTAATGATGATGAACTATTATTACATGAGTTAGATGATTGATACTGGTTGTAACAAAACTAGTCATAAAATAAATGTTAGAAATAATTTGTTTTAATGGGATATTAATAATTTTAAGTGACAATAACCCAGCGACTAAGCCATTGACTGGTAAAGGTCGTCAGTTCAATTCAATCGCGTTGAACTGTTGGGGTGAACCCACTCCTTGTATAGTGTAGTACTGACATATATAGTTTAGTTGGGGATATATGAAGATTGGGGATATACGAAGATTGCTCATATTTAAATGAAGATTGCCTATATTTAAATTTTGTACCGACAAAATGAGTCGGATTATTTTCATATAGACGTAACATTGAAGACATAAATAAAACAAATAACAATGTGTTCTGGTCTTTGCAAGATGTACTGTTATGTCCAAGAGGATGGAGAGATTAAAAGTTTTATGCAGCCATCAACCCTCAGAAGCTGATTTCTTAAGTTTCAGTGCTGCCTTAGAGTTGGGTTTTGGTCCAAAAATAATTATGTGGAAATTAATTTGTATAATGATACGAACTCACATCTGGCTTACCATAAAAAAATAACCAAGTGGGATCTATCTTATGTGAGTGATGATTTCAAATGGACAACTAATTCTCTGGAAGAGATATTTTCAGATCAAGGATCACTTCTTCAATTTCTCGTCATGACGTTTCTTTTGCGCACTATCTGTTATTTTGGAGATGCTAAAAGAAAAGTATGACATAAATGATGAAGTAAGGTCTGGCATATCCCTTGGTTCCAAAGATTTTACTCTTCCAAAACATTGAAGACCACAACAGTTTTTCTGTGGGATATATAGGAACAACTTTCTGATTCAGAAAAAGACTGTACCTAACAATCTTACAATAGACAATTAAAGTGATGATATTAACAATAAACTGCTAAAGATACTTTCCTCTAATGCAGAAAATAATCAAGACACTTAATCAATTCCCATTGAAGACTCACCTAAATCGCCTCGAAACCATCACCATTTAAAATTAAACATTCAATTATCAAGAAACGTTGCGGTTCAAACAATTGTGGTCCCATTCCGGCGCACAATTAATAGAACTTAGTCAATCAGGCATCTTGCAAAGCTCAACAAATGTTCTCCATTATGCTGATAACATCGTGGAAGGGGTCTTACAATTACTGTGCAATCTACAGACAAATCAACGGGTACCGCACAAATAGATTTTATATCTTCATGTTTGGAGCAAGGTGGAAGCTTTTGCCTTGTCTTAAAGTAGGTTTCGGATTTAAGTTAACATGAAACAATATTATGCGGTACGGGCAATATCATGAATGTCATGATATTATGGCACACAAAAGCTGTTAACAATTAGAAGAAAGAAAAAAAAAACATTTATTGCCACCAGACAACTGACACCAGAATTACCTATGCAATTTTTTGTGATATATTAGTAAACTCAATAGACCGCACAAGAAACTGTTGTTGTGGAGGTGTCCGCAGATCATCGACATAATATTGCGATGGGCTCTGTAATTCTGCAGGAATCCGTCATGACATGTCAATGATTCAAGTAGTTACTTACCCCTTCAATCGAGACGCCCGTCACAGCGACTTGAGGTGAGACTTAGCGATGCGATAATAATAATGTCTATTTCAATCTATTCTCTATGCTTGTTTGCTCCCCAAATCCTACCAAAAACCTTTGATTTCGAACACTAATTTCGCTCTCTAAAGGTTTCCCATTCCTAAACAAGGCATGGATGGGAAAAGAAAGCGTGGCCAGTTCCGTTAACTTGGCATCGCTCCGTGTTGGCAGTAGCAATGAGCACCGAAAATAAATGAGACTAAGGTCAGACCAGACTACTGTGGATATCCTCTGCTCTAGCTAGGGGGACATAAGATCTGAAAGTTAAGTAATTCAAGTCATTCCCCGCTACCACTTATAACTTCCACCTTTTCAAGTTTAGTGGCAATAAATATTTATCGCTCGCGTCAGACCCTGGGATTAAGACGAAACTACACAAATATTGTGCCGATATACTCCAGCGTCCGTGGTCACTTTGTAGTGGATTGTTTTAGGCCAGTTATTTATGAGCTGCACAAGTCGTCCATGTTTTCTTTTCTTTTGCAATGTTTTAATGAGCTATAAAATTCGTTTGATGGTGTGGGATGTGCTTTTCAACTAAATTCTGTTTGAAAAGTCTGGGAGAAACGTGTTTAAAATGTTCAAATCCTCGGTTTTTATATCCATACTAAAATTACTACAGGGCTTACTTACCGGTATCTACGTAAAAATAGATTCAGTATAAGTTTCACTTCGAAGATCACATCACATAATAGCCAAGCTTTTTATTTCAGTTTTATGGCCCACCGTACTCTTTAATAGATTTCCAGGTTGTAGAAATATTGAAGACAAAAATGTACTTATTGAGTTTCCTAAGCTTCGGTGAAAACAAAAAACCTTCGGCATATTCACCGTAAACGACATTGAGACAAATACACAATGTGAACATAAGCACTCCCGGGGATTTTTGCAGAATAGTAGTTTACTTCCCTTGACTTTAAAATTAGAAATTAATAGGTATTTTTGTGATTCAATGAAGGGAAAAACGACGACGACGAGTGACGTTCAGTACGTCACCGTGATAACGAGTGTATTCATTATTTGAAATTAATAAGTTTTTAAAAGGCAATGGACAACTAACAGATATATTCTTGTTTATAAATACAAGTGAACTTATTTTTGTTTGAAAGTAATACAAACATACAATGTGAAATTACAGTTTAAGAAAATCTTAATGACACATCGCAAATTCAATATGAAAATTCTAATTCTTATGTTATGCTGAGGAATAATAATTATCAGCAAAATCATAAAAAAGTATCTTAGTGGCATCTCGGTCATCCTGGAGATGCTCAAGGAGAAATATGCTATAAATGAAGAGTTTAGAAAGTTAGGCACTTCTCTTGGGTCTAAAGATGTAAATTTGCCTGGAGCTTTACCATCAGTTGCAGTAAGGATTTACCACGATCAAGTGGTAAAGGAAACCATTCAATACAATATCTGGAGTGATGGACACAATTGAGGGGGAAGCAGCTAATTCCTCAACTTCCGAGATGGAAACACCAGATAAGTCAAGCTCTTTGACACATGCTATCTGTTGTCCCTTTTTGCCGTCCCTGCACCCAACCAAAGATTACAAACGCAGGGTATGACATCCTCTACGTTGCAGTCAGGTTAGACGACATCATTCGAAAAAGGACAAGAATTTCACACCTCATTCATTACATGTCACAAAGCAGGATATAACTCCTCTGTCACTCCACAAACAGCAAGAGCGGAGGTGATGATAAAAGTCTGACTATTTGGGGCTAAGCAATCAAAAATAATAAAAAATGTTTTGCTGCCCTAGATGAACTAGGACTCGGCACTCCTTTACCCTCATCACTTACCAATGGTACTCATTGCAAAAACTGGAAGTGTTCCAGAGTAAATACAGTAGTAAACTGTATAGGTGTATAGGTTCTAGTTTTAGTGTTTAGAATATTAGATTAAGATGTTTAGTTATTGTATAAAATTTTGTAGTCTTTAGGTTTTAGATATATTTCAAGTTGTATAGGTTATAGCTAGCCTTTGTTAAATTTAAATTAGTTTATAGTAGTTATTAGATTAGCTTGTAATTAGGTGAGGTGGCTCTTAAGAAGCCTCACAATAAAATAAAATAAATCACTTTGATATTAGTAGTGAACATGCAATAGCTATTAATAGAAAATATAAAATCAGCCACGAAAAGGGCACTCTTAAAAATAACATAGAAGCATAGCAGTTAAGCCTAAGTATATTTTTGATGAGTTTGGGTGGGATGAGGGGAGAGATGCCAAAACAGAAGGACACTCAATTACAAGAACATAACAAAAACTTAAAAAATGTGGAATCCTAACAAATATTATAAATGCATGAAATTTCGCATACACGTTGTCAGCGGGCATAAAACGCCATAGGGTACCGTTTATTAAAAAAAAATCCTTTTCTTGAAAAAGGCGAGCGAAGCTGCGGGCAAAGGCTAGGCATGTGGAATCCTAACAAATATTATAAATGCATGAAATTTCACATGCACGTTGTCAGGGGGCATAAAACGCCATAGGGTACCGTTTATTCAAAAAATAAACTGGTCCTGAAAAAGGCGAGCGAAGCTGTGGGAAAAGGCTAAGGCTAGTGAGTTCATAAAAGCAACACGGAGTACGAGTATACGGAGTTTTGAAAAACAATAACAATAGAAGTAGGATAAAAGAACTATTTAATGCAAGCAATGACTGCATTAACAACTGTATAAATACTAATACAAATTGCTATTCACTAACGCAATTTTTTTCGCATCTATACATTTGTATAAACAACCGGTTTGCGATAAATAGAAGCCGGCATGAACCAGTTTAATGAGAGAATTTGTTCAATTTGTGTACCGATAATTTCGCAGTGATCTAGAAAATGGCTTTATAGTATACTAGTTATTTATTTATTCGCTTATTCTCACGCCGGTCGCCTTGCAGCCATTACACTAATGAAACACAAACTTATAGTAACTATAAAAAAAACGTCCAGATTTTCTCACGATGTTTTCCTTCACCATTGTCAGCGATGGTACATATGAATTGGCACGTCACATTGATACTTGCCCGGATTTGAACACACGAGACCTCAAAAATAATCAAAAGCACGAGAAGCGAGATGATGGCTTCAAAATAAAAAAAAATGCCCCGCCGTTTTGCTGCCACAGCATAATATAATATATATGCCAGCAATTGTGAGGAGATAAGTACTTCGCGATATAGATAGATTTGTTGCACACAACAAACAATTAGAAGCTTAAGAGGCTCAAATAAGGTTGGTTGGCTGGTTGGTTTAGAGCCGATTTCTGAATTAAGTATTTGAAGGTTAAGAACATATCAAACCCTAATTTAATGTCTAATTTTGACAGGTTTTCAGGCTGAAATATTGTATGACAAATACTCAACTCGTTCTTAAGCTCAATTACTAAATTCAGAAATCGGCCCCTAGTGGTGTACAATAAATAATATAGTACATAATCAAAGTGATTAAACAAAAAATCTGTAAATAAAAACTACTGATAAAGATAAATAACTAGGTATAGAATGAAGGCAAATAAATACTTTACATAAAACTATATACATGATGAATATCCAAGGACACCCAAAGGCTTAATTCTATAAATTATATATTATCACAATACAGTCTAATCATTTTCAACAGGAGAACATTTAAAAGGAATATTATATAAATTGTTTAGAGCGCAAAGAATCGGCTTAGAGGCAATTATTGTCTGACATCAAAAGACCTAGAACAGAATTTTATATAGGTAGGATTATCTCTAGATCGGTTAGTATTTAACGAGAATTATTCTTTCTGAGAAAGAATAAATTGTGATTGTAGAAACGGAGATCGGACGAGAGATAGAAATAGATATTTTAAGATTAGAGAAAGAAAAATGGTGAAATGGTTATAAATCACAAAAATGTTACTCTCATAAAAGGCTTCCTTTCTGATAGTGAGTAAGGACGTTGTGGACATTGAACATAAAAAAGACTCGTCACGCCCCATACAAAATTTACCCAGCCCCGGCGCAAAAAAGAGTATTATACATTTAATAAATCTGTAGAAAAGTCGTTTTTTTACATTGAAATATTTCCAAAATACACGAAATAATGATTGGACAACTGCCCCTACCGAAGACCCCTGGTCCAACTGACTTATTTTAATTATTTATATTGGTATTCATCATTTCACGATTTTGACAAATTCAGTAAGCTGGCGTGTTTAGTGAAAGACACAGAACAAATAATGTTTTGGAAGGGTCGCTTGCAAAACTGAGTCGTACGTTAAATAAAAAAATTCAAAATGTTGCGGTATCGAAACGTGTTAGAAAAAATAACAACCCTTGCAAAAATAAGAGAAGTTATTAAAAAAAGGTAGCTCTCAGACGAAAATGCCAAATTGAAAATGATGATTACATCATGGAGATACAGTTACAAATGTTAAATGGTGAAATAACTGTTGGGCATGCTTTTAAAAAAACAACGTATTTTTTTTTTAAATTACAGTGTTGATTTAATTGATAATGATTTTTCTTAAATGTATGAAAAAAAATCATTAATGTTTTATTTAGCAGTTAATGTCCCACTGCTGGGCACTGGCCTCTCCCATATCTTTTAGTGCTCTTTTCGAGCGCCACATAAAATTTAGTTATTTATATATTAATATAAATTAATAAAATAAGTCAGTTGGACCACGGGTCTTCGGTAGGGGCAGTTGTCCAATCATTATTTTAGTTGGACAACTGCCCCTACCGAAGACCCGTAGTTCAACTAGTTAGACATTATAGTTGGACCACGACCCCTTAACGATAATACCAAATTCTTTGCTTAACCCACATAAGATACGAGACACTTCCGCCATTTTATTTAGATTTTTCCCTTTTGGTATCCATTTTCTTTCAATCCCTATCAAAATGTTGAAAATTATAAAGCACAGTATTGAATAACTCATTTTCATTTGATAGGTTACTATTCACAATGAAGAGCTTGATTATCCAGCCCTTCATCTCTATATTTTAAATGATTGTAATCATTTAAAAACTCGACCACTATCTCACCAGATGTAAAGTATTATAACAGAAAAATCGATCTACATCCTCAGGTAAATAATAGAAGATATTGATTAATAAGATTAAGAGTATTTTTGTTGAGGACAATCGAGAATTCTTTATAAGGCCACAAAGCCTACAAGGTATAAAGAGGGATTTGCATCATATTTTCATTACTATCACTACTTATTATAAACCAAGTCCCCCGCCGCGTCTGTTTGTCTATCTGTTCGCAACTCAAAAGAGTGGTTCATTATTTGTTAAGGTTTTGTGTAAATTGGTTGAAATATGACGATAATTGTTGAAAATATCGGAAAAAGTCAAGCCGCCTGGGAGCTTTTATTGAAAATGTTGCCTAATCCCTTTGAGATACAACAAAACAATGTATGATAGAATTGTTCCTCTTTTATACATCTACAGAAAAAAAACTGATGACATATCCGAGGCCGTCTATCTTTTAATGCTAGCTTATTATAGTCTCTGCTACCCCGTGCGAAGCCGGGGCGGGTCGCTAGTCGGAAATAAAAATATTAACGTGTATGGCAAAAGGCAGCCACATCTAGTACGTATCTATCAAACTCCGTACTGCTGACACGCACACGCGCAGGAATCCCGTGTCAATGTTTAGTTCCCGAAATAAAAACAAAACAGTGTTATCGTGCGTCGTCGGCTAGTCTGGTAGTGCGCACCTTGGCAGCCGATCCAGATAACTCGGTATCATTGTAGCTATCTGAGGGTTTGGGGCAAGGCAGAAGCTGAAGTTGCAAGAAAAAAAAATAAGTAGCGGGTGATGTGACAATGAAGTTACGAAGTAGGTTTATGAAGTTACGAAGTAGGTTTATGAAGTTACGAAGTAGGTTTATGAAGGTACGAAGTAGGTTTATGAAGTTACGAAGTAGGTTTATGAAGTTACGAAGTAGGTTTATGAAGTTACGAAGTAGGTACGAGTTGGATCGACGGAAAACCAGCCCGAAAGAGTGTCATTAATTTTTTAATAGGAAGAACAACTATCTCATTTCTCTTTCTCTTCGATCTTCTGAAAACCTGCACCTATGGATATTAATATAGGTAATCGTGGATTTTCAAATAATCAGTCACATTCTATTCATCTAGCAATTTTTTACTAATCCATGTAGTTTACCATTATTATTATGTAGATGATAATAAAACATATGATATGTGATAGGTACCTTTTGTTCACCAATAACCAATTTTTTTCCAGTCATTCCCTCCATCAAAGACTTTTAAATAAAAATCAATTCTTTTAAAGAAAACAGCAACCAGCAAAAATGTACTGAACAGCAGATTTTTTTATTTCAAATAATTATCTACCCGCTTCATCGCCCATCTTATGCCTCGCGGTAGCGCACCAGTATCGTACATTGAACCAGTACGAAGGACAGTGAGAAAGTATGTCTGTATGTATACCACTATTGTAATCTGTTTACATTGTGAGTTTATTGTGCTGTCATACTGTTTAAAGTCTACTCTTATTTAAATCTTGTGGCATGACAGTGACGCTTTTGACAATGATGGCGGAGAAAGTTGGCGGGGAAAAAACATGAAGAGACATTGAAAATGTGTTGTAATTTATCACCATTTTTTCCTTCAGTATTTTAAAGTCTACATTATTAAAGACCAAAGGCAAAGGGACTGCTCACGTGACAGTTCGATAATAGCGCTTGGCATTCATACACATTTTTGTTTTTTTTCAGTCGCTATTGGCGACGCTTTTGTTGATAGTATGTAAGGCGCAGGCCACACAGAAATGGCGTCGGGCGCAGACATGGCACGGGCGGCTTCCTACTCCATTCAAATTGCATACAAAATGCATGGAAATAAAGCGCAATTTAGGACACACGGAATGTCGTTGCTCGGACGTGTTTATGACGACATACCGTGTGTCCTAAATCGCGCTTTATTTCCATATCCGCTCCCGACACCATTTCTGTGTGGCCTGCGTCTAACTTTTCTAATGCCTCGCGATGAAGATTGTCACATAAAGCATAAGAGACCGTCAAAATACAAGTACGTAACCAGAAGACACTTTACAACGAACAGAGCTTGGTGAAAACCTATAACTTATTAACAAATTATTTCAATACACAAATATCTTTTGCTCATGGGGCTGGTCCCCAGAAACTACAGAACGCCAACTGCTATGGTCTTTACATACTCCATTTGCTTTGTTTCCGTCCATACATCTAACTGGTCATGATCGCTGTTATTTCTATACAAGATGGCAAAAGTCATCTTCACAAACTTTTCGAAGTACAATCGGCAAACAAAACTCAAAAAAAAACAGACATCAAAGCACAATTACCACTTCTCACCACGTAAAACTAGAAAATTATTAATCCCACGTAACATTACGCACTTACATTACGTGAACTCGAGACTGTTTCGCGCAAACGACGCGTAAAATTCGCAGAGGGATTACGCGAAATGACGTCATAAAGCAAAATTACGCGACGAACGGTCCCCTGAACGATAGCTTGTTTCGTGGCGCGAATATATTTGCAATGCTTTTCTATTTGAGTGTCTTTGAGCTATTTGATTTAGAGCGTAGCTGTCTAGGTTACCAAGTGTACACTTCGCAGTGTCCCCAGGGATGTGCCCTAACGGGCGTTGCACAGATGAGGTTCCGGGGTGGTCTTTTTAGAGGTCACGTTCCATGTGCTGATGGTGTTCACCGGGGTTGCAGTCCCTGGTCTTTTCCCCGGCTTAGGCGTTTCGGCCAATGAGTTTCGCCCGATCCGGTCGAAAAAGGTAATATTTTTGAGTGGTGTTTCGGACGAATCCTTTTTTAGAGGCAAAGTAAAGTCAGAAGCATAAAATGAGAGTTATATAATTTCGTCTTTTGTATTTTTAGTTAGATGGTGAACATTTATTATACCCATACTACCAGGAGGCCAGAATCATGAAGAAGGTCTTAATATTTGCGGGGCTGGAATCATTACCGGTAAAGACTAACTTAAGTATCAGGAGATTATAATTATGAGGAAGTATTACCGAGGCTGGAATCATGAGATGTAAAAAGAGTACCGGGAGATTTTAGATTCTGATTTCCTGGTACTTACTTGGAGTTTAAGCGGTAGACCGCTTATGATTAATATACATTTTATTACTTAAATAATATAACTCTACCTAAGGTTTTTCTTTCTGACTGTATAAAATTTGCCACTCGAAAATATTAATAATAATGAAATTCCTATTTCGACCGGATCGGGCGAAACTCATCGGCAGAAACGCCTACTAAACCTTTTCCCCGAAAGTCCAGGCGTCTTCCCAACGAAAAAAAAAAAAAACTAAGTGTATGATGCTTAAGCTTACCTTCTGCAATGTTGATCTGAACAAAATAAACTTGTAGCAGATCTATTTTTTTTTTAACGTTCTCTTCCCTTTCCACACTAGAATTTCTCCTGTATCGTGGGTGTCATAAGTGACAACACTTTTAATAGAAATAGGCATTAAAAGCCACGCCACATTGGTGGGTGTAACTTCAACCCTCGAACAAGTATTCACCCTGGAAGGGCTGGCGCCGCGTTAAATGTATAGTACATCGCAACCTGGCACGAAGGCTGTCTCCCCAACCACTAGAGCTAGGCTCCTTACAGTGGAGAGGCATAAAAATGGACTATCGAAAGGTAGTACCCTGACGGGTGTACCAGAAGTTCTTTAGGTAAATATGGGGTGCCGGAAAGCGGCTGAATGTGAAATTAATTGAGCTGTCCCACAGCTTGAGGATTTTGTTTGAACGAGTGAGTGTAGTGTAGTTGACGGTCGTCAGTAACGTCTGAATCTGGGTGCCTGCCGGCAGGTTTCCGAAGGTAAGCATATCAATAACCCTTCAGGTACAAAATGTGTCTGAAAGCGGTGAGCCCGCTGACAAGCGCATAGAAACCTCTATACTGGTTCATACTAACACATTATCTCAACTAAGTGTCGTTTATATACTAGAATTACATGAGTCTTATCTAAATATAGGGTACAAGTCTAGGTTACAGTGCTAAATCGAAATAAGGTTTCTGACCACTTATTTGAAGAAAATGTGTTTGTATTCACCGTTCCAGGGTGAAATGCTATTATCCCTAGCTATGTACTGTTGTTATGCATTGTTTTTCAGTCATAGACATAGGGTAAATAAGTTAGAACACAGTCTGTGTTTCCTAACAAAAATAATCTGTAAAATAAAGCAACACGATTGGTGCGCGAGCGGGACGCACATACCACCACTATTGTATCCCCGTTTTTATAAGGGTTTAGAAGTTTTTTTTTTTATTTCCTTATGCTACTACATACAAATCTTATGCTAGTATATAAGCTATGCCTCGTCGCGAACAGTTATAATTGCAAGAACCCCACATGTTTCAACCTTTGCTAAAATCAATGGAAATCAAATCAATACAACCTCGAGAGCTTCTCAGAAAGAATCTAATATGAAAACCTTTGTGACAACGAAAATATTGTTAAAAGAAAATTATCTAAATTGTTCGCATCAAGTTATCGCGAAGGTATCTCTCTCGTCGCACGCCGGTTATTTTAGGCATTTTCAATTATGTACCGGACCGTTTTTAGGGGTCCGTAAGCAAAATTCATTTTAATTTGCTGTTAGGATCCAGATTTTTTAATTTTTGAGATGACAGATTTATAACTATTTAAAATAATCATAGCGTAGAAACATTTTTTTTTTGTGTTTTCTATACCAATATTATAAAGACGAAAGATTTTTTTGTTTGTTTGTACCGAATAGGCTCTGAAACTACTGGACCGATTTAAAAAAATATTTTACCAATAGAATGCTACATTATTCCTGAGTAACAAAAACTATATTTTAATCCCGAATACGGGTTGAGTGGGGGTAGTCCACGGGAGCGAAGCCGCTGGGAACAGCTAAGTTTGCAACTTTCTGTTACGGCTTTTTTAATATTTGCCGAGCTTTCCTTTTTTTGTGGACTGCTCTATAACCCTTAAACATTTGTACAGTCAACCTAATAAAAAAATACAACCAACCAAACTAACAACAATAAAAACAGCAACACGGAACCCGCAGATCGAAAACAGCAGTTTTAAACATTGCTTTTTTCTCATCTTTCTGTCTGCTTCGACAGGTACAACACTATGCAATCCCACACTGCACCGAGCCACTTGATTCCTGTCGCACTGAAGCTTAACCACTACTTATAGCTATGAAGTATTTGCGAAAAATGAAAGAATGCAAGACGAAGGCAGAATATTTTTGTTGTCTGGGAACTTAATGCTCGAGGAACGTTTAGTAGTGTACGGTTATATTTAACAGGTACGGTTACGGTTTTTTTTTAATGTTTACAATTAAAGTACATAATGAGAGAAAACGCTAGATGATTCGTTACCATCGGCTGAAGAACGGGAGACGTTTTTCCCAAGAAAGTTGACAAACCAATGGTTTCTTTTTACCCGACTGCCAAAGGAGGGTAATGTGTTTATTGTGCTTTCATTCTCTGATTATTTTCTTTTTTGACTGTCTCTTACTGTTTGGTAATAAAATTTTAAAATATTAAATTCTGTAACATAGTAAAATCCTCTTAAAATGTGACCAACGACTACGAAGGCGTATGAATTATTTAAAAATAATCGTTTTCCTTCGACAGATAAAAATACTATCAACATTAAATGTAACAAAAATAAATATATATCCAACTTTTAAAACCAAACATCTTTCTTCAAGGCCCAACTTTAACTTTACAATTTTACAAAAAAGTTCCGAAAAGACTTTAAAATTACAAAGGCTAATAATAAGTTTCAGTTGGTTTGAATTTTAATAAAGTCGCTTCCGAGTTTGGCCGGCAACTTGTTCGGGAGGGTTAAGACTTCAAGTATTAAGTTACGCTAAATTGGCAGCGACGATGGACTTTTTCAGTAAAGCGAATTTTCAAATATGGAACCATTTTGATAAAATAATTAGGGTAGATATCCTGGTATAATTAAATCTCGATAGTTGGTAAGGATGGATGGATAAATGAATGGTTGGTCGTCTACTACTCTTTCACGCAAATAATAATTCTTTTATTTTCAGACATAAGTACCTAGTCCATAATATTACATTCATAAAACATTATCAAACAACATTAGCCGGTAGTGCGCCATAATTTGTGAAACAATTAAAAAGCCATTGTGTTTCGCGTGGAATCCCGTTTTAGTCACTAAGGGGTTTAAATATGAAAAACTATTGAATTTGATTTAGATTTAATATTAAAGTAATATTAGCTTATGCATCAGAATAACTCATAGGCCTTTCAACACATAGGTCCGTTTTCAACACGTGAGTAGGCAGAAAGAAACTACAGAAGGCTACCCCTAGCCCTATGTTTTATTTACGTTCATACATCTAGTCATACACGCACAACTGTTATGAGTATAATATCGGCTATAATTTATAAAGATATTGGGAAGTATAATTCCACGCGGGCAGAGCCACGGGTGGCAGCAAGTACGATATAATGGTATTATAACAAACTTTACAACAAGCCTCTAAAATATTGCGTCCGAATACGCTTCCACATCTTGGTCCACTGGTATTGTGCCCAAAAATCTCAGCATTGCCACGTTGTATGGCAATGCTTATATTCCTCTGATTATAAAGTTGTAATATCACTCCGCAAGCAATCCAATTTCAATAACTACTCCAATTGTTTTACCACTGCATATAATCGAATAAAACGCTTCACAGAAACTGAAATGTTCCCAAAATACGAGCTTGAACCGCCAATCTTCCCCAAATAAACACGATTGCGTCAAATCCCGAGGTTTATCACCATTCTTTATAAAATCCAACTACAGGCACAACAAAAGCCAAGGATGAAAGTAAAAAGGTTTAATAACGCCGTACATCGGGTAATTCTCTCTATTTTCGACGGTCATAACTTAAGGAGAGAAATAAGGCAGCCAGAGTCCTTGTGAGAAACAATAATAAAAATAATAAATCCCCTTCAAACGTGGCTGACAGACGCGAAACTATTCGCCGGCGATTCTAGGGCGGCTATGAGACTGCCACTTTTCAGGATAGTCTCATGTGAAGATTTTTTAATGGTTTGTAAAAACCAGCTTACACAAATAAATATTAATTTGGCCGATCATTTGACTTTTTTGCCAAATGTCTTATAGAGTACTAAAACCAAGTTCCTCAAAAGAAATATTCAACGTGTCACAAATTAAATGCAAGTCATTTTCAAACGCACGCTAGATGGTGGTGATGATTTTGATATAATGGCACTAATATTCAAGAAGGCATAATAACTGATACTTTACACTGATCTATAAGAGTGAAAACCAACTGAACGAGCAATAAACAAATGACCTTAATACAATACTACATTTATTCACGCTATTCCAATCATAATAACACAAACTATAAGTGTAGCACTAAAATCAGTAGCAATTCCCCACTGCAATACAGTAAAAATAGAACCCAATTTTCGGGCTATCACCGACAAAATTTATGTCCATCATTTGCCTCCGAAAGCACGCAAAAAAACAAGCATCTCAGACACGCCACGTTTCTTTTATTCCCAAGGAAGTGGGATAACACTTAATTTGAGCAATAAAAACAGAAATCTCGCAAATTCATTAAGCTTTTAACGGAACGACCCATAATTATAGAGTCGTTTCACCATTATTAATAACTCATAAAACAATACGAGAAGAAAATAAATTGTTCCGACTGCCTCTAGTGAAAATTCTTGGCTTTGAGCCTAATAGTGGGCATTCGGAATCAGTTGTGTTTCTTGTAAAACATTTTAATAATTATGTTGTTTCTCTAATCGCGTGTGCGTAATGGATGACATAGTTAAACTGTTATATTTTTTTACTTTTAGTTTTGTTTATCTGTGATTTTAATTGCGAAAAAGTTTATTTTGTGCTTGATTGCCTATGGCTATAAACTTTTAAATTATGTGGCCGTAATTTAAACTAATTTAAGCATTCTAAATTCTTCGAATACCACTTTTAGTCTCAGTGTGTCACTCATAGTAATAATAAAAACATATATATGCTCAGGAATTATCATTTTTTCACTTTACTAATTAAAATCCATATAGGCTTCCTACTAGTAGTATAATAAGGATGCACGGATTTGAATGAAACACAGTCATATACTCGTAGCTTATATATCACAATAATACATAAGCTGTAATTCATACAGCCCGAACTAGGGTAAAACCGTGGTAAAAGCAGTGGTGGCCCAGTGGTAATTGTCACGACTTACAAGTTCAAGTCGTGGATTCAAACCCACTCAGGCACTTTACTTTTTGTTAACTATTTCATCACCACTGCTCTAAAAACGGTGAAGGAAAACATCGTGAGGAAACCGCCGTATGTCCTAGAACCAAAAATTCGAAGACATAACATCCACCAATCCGCACTGGGAGGAGGGAGGAGGTCTGTGTCCCAGCGGTGGGAACATTAAAAGGCTGATGATGACTGATGCTGTGGCCAGTAGCTAGTATTTTTTATAAGTTTTTGGCAGATTAATCTCGAATATCTTACAAATTCTTGTACTATTGCTACCCTACCGAAATCCCGTCACCGCCAGCAACTCGGTGCGAACCCAAACGAAAATGCGGGAAATTTTTGTTTTACATGCGAAAATGGAGAAATACGCCTTCAAGAAGCTAACATCGAGAAAAACCGACGAACAATTGAACTGGAGTGTTTCAGTCCGCGTCTGGAATGACAGCTTTCCAATTCAATAGAACAGGGTTTGATGCTGTTTGTGGCAGCCGTTGTGAGGAATTTATAATTTGGCGCTTTGGGCTCGATATGGAAGTTATGGTTTGAAAAATTTATTGCCGAGTACCTTTACGTATTTATACCTATTTTAAACGTGAACCTTATTTGTGAAGCCTTTTTAATACTAACATTGTTTAAAATTATTACTTGGAAACACGCAAATTTTAATACGCAAATTTTAATTCACAACATTATTTTTTTTGAAAATCTGTTCGCTCTTAGATAATTCAATAAAGTATAATAATAAATAATAATAATAATAATTTCGGCTAAAAATCTTCTAAACTTTAAACTAGCGTTCTAAACTTTAATCTAGAAGATTAAAGTTTAAACTAGCGTATTCTTAATTTAAATGTTCTTTAACAAATTTGAATTAAGAATACGCTAATCATATTGTTAAAAAGTATTTATAAACAAGGTTGTTTAGGTATATGTGCCGTTTAGGAGTCGTGGTCCAACTATAATGTCCAACTAGTTGGACTACGGGTCTTCGGTAGGGGCAGTTGTCCCTAAAATAATGATTGGACAACTGCCCCTACCGAAGACCCCTGGTCCAACTGACTTATTTTAATTATTTATATTGGTATTAATCATTTCACGATTTTGACAAATTTAGTAAGCTGTCGTGTTTAGTGAAAGACACAGGACAAATAATGTTTTGGAAGGGTCGCATGCAAAACTGAGTCGTATGTTAAACACGAAAAATTTCAAAATGTTGCGGTATTGAAACGTGTTAGAAAAAATAACAACCCTTGCAAAAATAAGAGAAGTTAAAAAAAGGTAGCTCTCAGACGAAAATGCCAAATTGAAAATGATGATTACATCATGGAGATACAGTTACAAGTGTTAAATGGTGAAATAACTGTTGGGCATGCATTAAAAAAACATAACGTGTTTTTTTTTAAATTAATTACAGTGTTGATTTGATTGATAATGATTTTTCTTAAATGTATAATTATAATTCAATAACATTAATGTTTTATTTAGCTGTTAATGTCCCACTGCTGGGCACTGGCCTCCCCCATATCTTTTCAAGTGCTCTTTTCGAGCGCCACTTAAAATTTAGTTATTTATCTATTAATATAAATTAATAAAATAAGTCAGTTGGACCACGGGTCTTCGGTAGGGGCAGTTGTCCAATCATTATTTTTAGTTGGACAACTGCCCCTACCGAAGGCCCGTAGTCCAACTAGTTGGACATTATAGTTGGACCACGACCCCTAAACAATATGTGCTATCTATTTTTTTTTTATCAGCTATTTTTGTTCGTTGACAATAATTATATACGTAACTATAGTAAAATAAAGAAATTGTGACGAACATCGAACTGTTTACAAGCAAATAGAATATATCCACGTGAACGAATATGTGTTGTATTGTTAAATAAATATGTAACACTTTTTGCAAGTAAAGCTTGAGGAAAATAAAAAACCCCACAAGTTTTTATAATACATTCGGAACTTTTACTTTCTTGGAATAGAGTTACATATCATCTTTATTATTGCAAACACCGTAAGTAATAATTCGTAGCAATAAAACACGGGTATATTTTAGACTATCGAATTTGCATGGGTATTATTGAATTTAAAATGATTTGTTCACACTATCTCGAGAGTTTATAATCTCACAAGATTACAAACTTACGGTGATTGTAAAAATCCTGTGACAAAGGTGATTTATGTCAGAAATATCGATCGTGTTGACATTACGAAAGGTGAAGGTTCCTCCACTCAGATTGACAATTTAGAATAAACTAAAGATAGGCCAGTGTAGTGAACTGCAGTTCATTTACACAGCCAGCAGTGTAAAAGAACTGACCTGAGTACACCAGATATTAAGATCAAGCTAGTTTTAATTGTATATCCTAAAACCTAGCCTATTTTAAACAGTCCCTGAATTTTAAATAAAACGACGTTTCAGAACTCGTAATTGGCAGCCATGATTCAATACGGGTCGGAAAAAAGGGTTGTATGAAAAACTAACTGGCCCATATGAATGAAGTTTCGAGCTCGAATTCGGTCCACTTTGCTTCAAAGGCACTAATTAGCAAACGTGCCAGTTACTCCATCCATGATACGGAGATTTTTAAACTGCTTTTTGTTCAGAACGTCGGACAAAAGAAAATAAAATGCATGGTTAATAAGTGTTGTTTTAAATCTAGGTACAAATCTAACATCGCTTATTGAAATTCAATATTATTTATGAAATAACACAATTGTGCGAAGTTTTTTTTTATTACAATGGCATTTATTTTCAGACACGGCACCACCTTGAGAAAGCCCCAAAAGGTTACTCATCAAGAGACCTTCAGTCGACTAAACCACAGAACAGATAAATAACAGGACTAAACGTTGACTGCGTAATAAAATAATGTTTTAATTCGCAAATTCACAATTATCATCCTGGATAATCACTACCATATCAACTAAGCAAAAAAACACGTATCAAGCAATGATACGATAGTTTTAAACATTTGACTCAACACTTACTCAACAAATAAGAAAATTGCGCAACAAAATTTTTGCACTCAAATACTTTCAATGCGGGATTATCCCGCTGCCCATCCGAATACAGATAATTGGTGGGAATTCTTTAACGCTAAAATTATAAAATTTATTCAGAACATCCATGATATGAAGCAATCTGTTTTTGAAGTGACCGATCTGGCATTTTGACTGCATTACCGTCTTTATGCTCTATTGCATCCACAACTTGCATACACTTGCTTTTATCATCTACATAAAAAATTGTCTAGCTGTCTATGGTCACAACAACACGCAGGGATTCAAATGTTTAACAGATATACAATTTGTTTGCTCAGAAAAACAAGATAATTAAAGAGTATGTGTCTGGGTTGGCAAGCATTCCAGAAATGATAAAAGAGAAATACGATATTAACGACGAAGTCAGGCTATCAGGAATTCGAGAAATCAGTAATCAGGAACTTCTCTTTATTCTAATAATCATTTGACCTTAATGTTCTTGATGAGAAACAATCACATAAGTAAGATAATCTGAATGTCTGTCTGGGTTGACAATCATTCTAGATATGAAAGGAGAAATAATATCAACGCCGAAGTCAGGAAATCAGGAACTTCTCTCATACTTCTTTCATAACTTATCAGGCGGGCTACAAGGTGGTGCGCGCCTTCAACCACATAAATCGGGCAAAACGAACATGAAAAAATTGGAGAACACCAGTATGAAGAAATATAAAATCAGTACGAAGAGATCCGTCCTTAAGAACTGGTGACCGAACGGTTGGATGATGCCGGCTGTACTCTTTCGGCATACTCAAATGGACACAGACGAAACTTAACGCTCAGGATAGGAGGGTCCGCTCATTGCTTACCGCAAATCATATGCATCATCCACACGATCATCAGTGATAAGACTGTATATCCCGCGGAAGTGGGCTGTGGATTAGTTCTTAGACCCTGCACAACCTCGAGGTATAGATCTTAGGGAATAGTTGCTAGAATTCCATGTAGTGAGAATGTATGGGCATGTCTTCAATCCCTCAAACTGAGTATCAAACTTTAGAGGAATGCGTTGTAGTCCCAAGGATTTGATCCCAAGGTTATCATGAGGCAGCTGACCCAAAATTGGAATGTCTATTTATCCACTCATACGAATATCAAAATGGGATCTTTTTGCAGTACTGAAAACCACTACTGGTAATCAATTTACTGATTACGAAGCAATATCTAGAGACTGATCATAATTTTCTTCCTCAGAAACAACCCCATAATCGATATAATCAAAAAGTCTGTCTGGGTCGGCTATCATTCTAGAAATGCTAAAAGAGAAATATAACGACGAAGTCAGGAAATCAGGCACTTGTCTCTATTATAACATAATCGTTAAAGACCAAAATATATCTTATATATCTTGCTCAGAAACAACCACATAATAAGTATGATAATCAATAAATGATTCAAATTCAAAGCAGCACGTACAAATGGTTAACAGATACATAATAATATTACACAATACACAGAGCAGAAAATAGTTATTCGAGTATGGTTCAACTTCAAAGCAGCACGCAGGGATACAAAAACAGATACACAATACACAGAATGTTACAAGTTACCGACATAGCCCGAAGAATTGCCAAACTTAAGTGGCAGTGGGCAGGGCACATTAATCGCAGAACGGATGGCCGATGGGCGAAAAGTTTTGGAATGGCGATCGCCAACCGGAAGACGACACGTTGGAAGGTCTCCCACTAGGTGGACCGATGACCTGGTTAAGATTGCGGGCAGGTGCTGGATGCGGGGCGCACGGGATTGGTCAATGTGGTGACGCCTGGGGGAGGCCTATGTCCAGGAGTGGACGTCTTTCGGCTGAAATGATGATAATGATGATACACAGAATGCAGAATATTCGTGTAAAGATTACAAAATACACAAAGAGCAGAATATAGTTATTCGAGTATGGTTCAACTTCAAAGCAGCACGCAGGTATACAAAAACAGATACACAATAAGATTACACAATACACAGAATGCAGAATATTCGTGTATAATACATTATAGACTAGCTTATTCAGCAAAGCTTAGTAAATTCTATAATTGTGGGATTGTATATCAAAAATCTACAATATCAGTGAATATTTGATATAATAGTCGTATAATACACAGAATGCAGAATATTCGTGTATAATACATTATAGACTAGCTTATTCAGCAAAGCTTAGTAAATTCTATAATTGTGGGATTGTATATCAAAAATCTACAATATCAGTGAATATTTGATATAATAGTCGTATATCCATTGAAATATTTTTTGCATGGTTACACCTTTATTACACCATTATTACCATTATTACACCTTTTACCATTATTACACCTTTTTAATGAGATTTCAGATCCCAATTTAAACAACATAGTTGATACATTATCCAATCATCAAAGCATACCAGCTACAGTAAAACATCATATATAAAAAAATAAAGAGTGTCCTTAAAAGAAGAATATGGCTTCATATTTAACTCAGTCGAGATGAGTTTACCAAGCTGGTCGTCAGCAGAATCCAGCGACTGATGAGCAATTTAGCCTTGCGCAGGTACAACTCCTAACTCACTGATAAATTCAGACATTTAAAAGATGATTGACAATAACTGGAATAACACCTGATGATTTCATGAAACAATACTAATCAGTCGAGTTAAATTTCATACATACATACATAAACTTACCTTTTTCCCGGTAGTTTCTGCCTACCCCCATGGGTAGGCAGAAACTACCGGGAGTTCAATTTCATTGCATTAATTTACACATTTTCAAAGTGAAGCAAAGATTTCCAAGACTTGTTTAAATATATTAAATAATAGGAAAATCCCATAGTGGTTTTCCTATTATTTCATATATTTAAACTTGAAACATATTAAAAAAAGTTTAAACAATTATGTGTAGTTTTATAATTAGTGAGTAACTCCCTCCGATGTCATCAAGCAATACTTTTCTGTAGAGTTTGATTTTTTAATGCATTAATAGGGAACTATCCGCAAAGCTGCGCTCAGATGGCGCCACAGGAATCTGAGTAAACAAACTAGAGAAGGGCGTTTTCGGTTTTTTGCGCAAACGGTTATGTGTGTTTTCATATCGATATCGAAAACGGTTTTCAGATATCGATATCAGTAGTACAGTTTGCAAAAGTTAAAATGTTATTTAGATGAGCAAACTAACAACGAACGCGAAATAATACTTAGAAAGAGAGGTAGCGCATATGGTTCCTAACGTTTATGAAGTTTTCGTTTTGTTCGTAGTTCGTATGTTTTCGCATTGCTACGGTTTTAAGTTTTTATTTATTCGTTCTCGCACGCTAGTAAGGTTTTTATTAGATACAGCTTTTGTAATATCGGTTGTTTTGATATCGATATTATATGATTTCTAACACATATCCGATATAAGTTACGTTATGATTTATCGGACCCATCCCTAAAAAAACCAAACTGTCAAAGTCGAGCGACAAAATTTCGCAGTATATGCATACAAAATATAAAACTAAAACTGAAAGTTAAATGAAGCTAACTACCTTCCACAATATTATTATTTGGTTTTTGAATACAAGTTTCGTAAAAACAGTAAAAAATAGTTCGGTAACCACAAACAGTAGTAGACGCCATGTTGTTATGTTTTTGTTTACTCCGAGCCGTCAAGCGCCATCTGGCGGGAGCAATTGGCAGTAATGTTCCCTTATTGATACATTGTCCAATTACTGCAAACACTTTAAAGAATTTCTCTTAGTAAACAAAGATGCATTAGAATTTTTAGCATACTTAATTTTTGGATAAGGTATTTTTACATATATATTAAAAATGATAAGAACATTAAAGGAGATATGAGGTAATCCTTGTCTGTATAATAAGGCTGCCTGTCCACTTGAGCGGAGTGGAGATGCGGAGCAGAGTTGCGGACTGTATCTGTCCACAGATGTTACACAAGCAACTGCTGTGAAATAAACTGATATCAAAGCTTACTGTATGCCAGGCATGACCATTTTGTTCAACTCCCATAATATTTCCACCTTAAAACCTAAACAGTCTTAACGACTGAACGGCTAAGCGGATTTGTATGAAACTTTTGTAGACCATGTCCTGGGATAGGTTACGGGGTTATTTTTATATCCCGGGATTGCGTTTCCCTCGGAATAACTTCAGACTTTGCAAGCGGCTGGTGAAGGCTAGTAATAATATTAATTACCCGCATTGAGGCCTTTGCCATGCAGTGGGATAAAAACTCCATTACTTTACGTTTTCCAGTTTTAAACTGTCTAACGAATTTAATGATATCTATACTTCCATACTAATATTATAAAGAGGAAAGATTTGTATTTTTGTATGTAACGAATAAACTTAAAAACTACTGGACCGATTTCAAATATTCATTCACCGTTGGGAAGCTATACTATCCCCGGGTGACATAGGCTAACTACGCGGGTGAAAATGCGAGTGGTTCGCTAGTTTGGTATAAAGATAGATTGGATCTTTGAGAAGGATTTATATGATATTTTTTCCACATGATTTCACGACTTTCAATGCGGCCGAAAAAACCTCTAGCAGAAACGAATACTAGCCAAATTCCAATCACAGCAGTACTACGTGTGATGGTAGCTCTTGTCTACAAATAACTTTATCCTAACTAAAAATAAAAGCTCACTATATTTATATGTCACTCCTACACCTAAAAGGCTGGACCAACAAGAAACAGGATACCGCGATACATCATAAAACAAACTCTCATATTACACAACTCTAAATTAGAGATCCCAATTTCTTCCAACAATATCGTGCAGTTATAAAAAAACTATCTAGATCTTTAGAAAAAGTTTGTGAGGATGGATATTTGGTATTCAAACTACTGAACGAATGTTGATGAAACTTTACAGTTAGCTTATACGAGTACAGTAGGCGTAGTAAATAAAGATATTGGGAAAAGCAATTATTACTCGTGGGCAGCGCCGCGGGTGGTAGCTAGTTAACAAATTTATATAAATAAAAATAATATCAACCGTATGTAAGCCGCATCACTTCAAAACGGCTGTACCTATTTAGCAAAATTATTATTTTGTTGTATTTGTAATTGTTAAAAAAAAAGTTCCATTTCATTTCCGGGCGAAGCTGGGGTGGGTGGGCAGGTAATAAATCAATACATATACTAAATCTGTAGAAAAATATTTTTTGTACATCGAAAAAAGATCCAAAAAAAATAGCCAGGGTGTTAAAGGATAACCAACAGAACCCATTTTTAGCATTTTTGGAATTTTTGTCAGTTTGTCTGTTTATTTGTGCACGCATCACGTGAAATGTACGAAACCAATGTAGATAACTTTTATACATAAAAATTGTGCGTATCTTGAAGAATTACTTAGTTTTTGTTTCATCGCAATCGGTTCACTATCATAAGTTAGAAGTGTTCAAGAAGTAAAATTATCACAGCTCACGCAATTCAGTTACTCGGACAGTTGAACTCGCTATTCGATAGATGGCGTTGTGCATTTAAAGTCATTTTCTGAATCGCGGTGTTAAGATTTTACGCGAAAGAATGACACTAGAAAAAAAATTGGTATGTAGTATGTATATTTTTGAGTATGTGGAGTAGGCAGGCAGGCTGGTAAGTATGGTAGGGTTGGCAGGCAGATGACGGGAGCGAAGCCGCGGGCACAGCTAGTATTAAATAAATAGACAAGAATTTCAAAACAATTTTCAGTTATTATTCTAAAAGGTTATAAAAATGCCGGGCCTATATTACTCACTATTCCTAATAAGAAGTTGAATTTTCTCAGACAGAAAACCGTCGTACAGAATGCCGAAAATATTTTTAACTTTAAATCTGGTAGGTAATCCGTAGGATTGTAAACTAGCTCGGCTCAAGACTGCTGCACCAAGGCATCGATTTAAGACCGTATCATCTGAAACCGAGGTGGCGGGGCGGCAAGGTTTATAACCCTTATTTTCGATTATACGTGGGTAAGCACCTGAAGTTCAATGCTGGCTGGAAATTTTTAGGCACTTTGGGAAGATTTAATACCGAATCGAAAAACGTAAAAACAAAGGTCATAAAATTGTATTTGATTTTCTGTAATTCTTATTGCTACGAAAGGCTACACCCATTATCTCATCGGTAAGTTCTCTAAGTTTGAACAGTAGATTTAATACCGAATTGAAAAACGTAAAAAAAAGTTCATAAAAATATTTTTTTTACAGCAACAATCAACAGATATTTGACAGACCGATAGTGCAAACAAAAACGAAGAAAGTTAAGAGCAATGCTACAATGTCTCAGATTTTTCTAATAGATCTACTTAGTCCAAAATAATACTTTTGGCTACATCTCTGCTGACCCCACTACTAGTGCATTGAGCCTGATTCCTGCGACCTCGCATCCTAAACCCGTATCAGCGGATTCGGACGCCATTTTACGTCTTTTTAGTTCCAATGGCTCGGATTTCAAAGTTTACTACCATCATAAAATGAGATGGATGTTTTTTGATTAGATTTAATTTGTAGGACCGGTGGGAAATGGCGTCTGGTGTTTGATGTATTAAGTTTATTAGGGGACGAATGCAGCTTGATACTTGGTTAAGATACAGTTTTTTTTGTTCATCCGTATCATCTATTCAGGTTTCTACTTAGGTACAGTTAAGGCAGGCCGCGTTTGCCGCGTTAGATTTACGAATTCGTTTTCCGTATTCGGAAACCCGAATGCACCGTAACGCTAATAAAATACATTGACTGCCGCACACGTCCGTTTTTTTTCGAACGGAATACTTTCCGTACGTACGTATCGAATGCCAGCCCGCGTGTTTGTGAAAATTCCGAACAGGAAAAAACTAACGTCTGCGCTAGGTTCACGGAATTCCGAATCTGTATTCCGTATTCGGAAATCGAATGCGGAAAACGTATCAAACTAAACCTATTTTTAATAATGATTTCGAACTCACTTAATATAGACAAAACAAAATCATTTCTCCTCCTGTTTAATTACAATCCCAATTAATCCGCAAATAATGAGTCTTCTACGAATATACAGCTCATTGATTGTGTAATGGATACTGTTTAGGCTTTCTATCGTACCTGCGAGAGACATGCAGTGACACTGGGGGTTAGTCAAACGGTATACATTTCAAAGTCATTACGGTTTGAGAGATAAGCACTACTGCATTGTGAGCGAGGCCTATATTCAACAGACTGTATTAGTTTGTGTGTGTGTTTTAGTTTTAGTACGACGTCACTCTAAATACATTTATACATAGTCAGGTATATTTCTTGATATACAAGACAGACTAAATCGGTTGTGAGGGGTTAAAGAGAGGTATAGAATTTGCCGGAAGTAGTTGCTTACTGGAGGATTGTTGAAGCTCTTTTAGTTGATAATCTGACCAACTTTAAACTATTATAACGAGGAATGGATTAAATTAGTAGAGACTCTTACCGTCTTATTAATAAACGTGGACTAAGGTAAGAATAACTTTATTCCAAGCATTAGGTTGGTACTAAAAAAAATCCGTATTAATAAACACGGAGTAAGGAGGGATTATACTAATCTGACACTAGTCTCGGACTAAAAGTTAAACCATGGTGCCAGCTAGTTTAAGGTCGGAATAAGAGTAGTGTAACTATGGCAACCACAATTTTTTTAATTTTTTTGCCTCGCCCTATTCGGGCAGGCTAAGGTCTTAGACCATACCGCCTCGTGTTCAGTGCATAATATCCTTCTTGAATTATTTAGTATGCATTATAATGCGGATGCAACAGATTCTAATGTTTTTTGGAGTATTTGGCAGCAAATTGTATCAAGTCAGCCTTTCCAGTAAGCCTCCCCAGTAAGCTTTGCGGGAGGTAGTCAATACTACAATAAAATTCGCCGCTCCACTATCCCGAGATCGCTTCTGTCAATGCTTTCACAGATTGACCAGTTGCGTAGAGACATAAAACTACACCAATTTAATATCACAATATCCACTAGGAATCAATTTACAAATAATATTAACAGCCGCTGAACTACACTCGAAAAAATCCCGCCAAAAACTCTCGCAACCACAATTACTACATAGACTCTGATTTTTTATTTCGTAGATATGGAACATTAAAAAAATAAGGTCATTGGCAGCTATTTAGCATTAGTCAACGAAATTACAAATTAATTAATTAATTAATCATCATTTTATGCAATTTTTAAGTTTAAAGGTAATACGATAATTTGAAAAGGAGGGATCCTTCACCTTTACTGTCAAATCTCTATGGCAGATGTCATTTTTTCTACATAATGTCTTCAACTTACTTATTTTTCATTCACTAGTTCATTCTTTTTACTTTTAAATTCAACTGGGTTGCCAGAGCTTACGCGTAAATCCAAGACTAAGAAATGAATAGTTAGTCCGAGGTTATTCCATGTTTATTAATAACATTGCTAGATCTATGTTAATCCTTAGTTACTCCGGGATTAGCTAGTCCAAGAGTAACTTCGGAGTAAGCTGGGAATACGCCATTTTTATTAATAAGACTGTTAGAGTACCAGGGGAGTACCCTAGGGTGATTCTGGGTAACTAACCAACCATAAGGAATCCAAAGTCGTCTAAGCCTTAAAAATGAAAAGGTTGAATGGGGTTTATCAAATATCGGTGGACGACCTGAAAACTACCCTCACATCAACAAAGCCCGAAAACAAATTCTTGACACGTAATAATCATATTAACAAAATATTGAAAAAGGCTAGAGATAGAGTGTCTGATATGTTAAACATGTGTAGGAGAAATATGACAACAGTGATGAGGTGCTGGCGAGTGGCACAACATTGGGGTCAAGGACTATTATTAATTACCCTTTCAAAAATAGCTGGAGTATTTCCCCTACACCCGTAAGAATGTTTTATGATAAAGTGGTGAAAGAGATTGTACCCCGTATGATACTATTCCCGATGCCAGTAAACCAGAGACTCATGCTATATGTTGCCATCTTTTACCCTCTATTGCGTATCCTTTAGTCCCCATTACTACACAATGGGGACCAAGGGAGGGTACTTTCACCCTTTAATGTTCTGGACAGCTGTAGCTGTGTAAGTAGACGATACCATTCATCAGAAAGAGGGAAATACGACTAAGCTGCTAGAATTGCTAAGCTATTATCATGCGGGATTTCAGTCAACGGCAACAACAGACAAATTCAAATCCAGAATTCATACTAAAAAAACTTAATTCAGGTTATAGATTCCATAACAGAGTACAAGCAGTACAGTTATATTTAACAAAATTACACAATAACAGCAATATTTCATTTGAAATCCTAATAAAATTATTATTTCAATAAATGCAGGGGGCATTTATTGAAATAATATTTTTTTACAGTATTAGTAAATAATATGTAAACCTCGACCCATTTGCAAACCAATACATGAATAAAAAGAAGCATGAAACACAGACGTACAAAAATAAATAATAAAACAACCAATAGCACTTTTTTTAAAACTAGTAACAATCACCTTGGAGCACTCGATTTCCTTCAATATGCACCTTGAAACAGTAGCAGAGAAATAAATAAAGGACCCTGCACAAAGCCAGCATGTAACGCAACCAACTAAAGAAAATCCAATGTCCTCGAAGGCTGATCTTTAAAACCGACCCGGACATTCTAATATCGGCCACAAGACGTAACATTCACAGGATATATCCGTTTAAATACCGGGTAAGGGTGCCCGGGTATCTTCTTCGAGAGAGAACAGAAATTCTATTGTTTCAAGAATTTGAATTTTACATTTTAAATATTAGGGTTGTTATGTCCTTGAGCTTTGCGGTGTTTATTACACAGATTACTAAAATTTGTACATAATTTGAATGATTGACTGTTCTTTTTTTATTTGATTAGCCATATATAGCACCTACCACTATTTGTATTTGCTTCACCCAAATGTCGATTGGCATAAAATGCCTAAGGCATTATGTCCGCCTCTGTTCGTTTATGTGCATGAAATATTAAATAAAAAATAAATAATTGAGTCCACTCTTAACCTCTGGATAGAGATGTCCGCTGCATTCTCAACAGCCCAGCTATCTAAGGAGGTGCTTTTGACTAACCAAATCAATGATACATCATCGGGCAAACTACTAAATCTTTTCACGGATTTTATCAGCTGCAAAATCAATAAGAAAGAAGAAACATTCTACTGCTTGATAGTTATTAATCATCATCATTTCAGCTGAAAGACGTCCACTGCTGGACATAGGCCTCCCCGAGGCGTCACTACATTGACCGATCCCGTGCGTCTCGCATGCAGCGCATTCCCGCAACTTAAACCAGGTCATCGGTCCAACTAGTGGGAGGCCTTCCAACGCATCGTGTATTGTGGTTCGCGGTCGCCATTCCAGAACTTTAACGTTCTGCGAGCAATGTGCCCTGCCTACTGCCACTTTATTATTTGAGAATAATTAGCCATGGTTCTCTTCATCTTCTATTTTAACTACAGAAACATACAAGCCCCCGATTTCTGAATTCACAATTTTATTTGAAGTTGAGTATTTCTCAAACTAGTCTGAAACCCTGTCTGAAGTCTAAAAGTAACCTATTCTCTTATGACATAAAGACCCCGTAAAGTATTCAAAGGCCGCAATTACGGCATGATATGAAGAGGTAGATACTTGTCAATTCTAGAAAATTATGGACATTGGCATGGCTCGCTTTTCAAGAACATTTTCCGGGAATTCTTTGATTACTATTATTAAAGTATTATGAATTGAATGAATATGCTTCGATTCAATGAAAAAAGGTTTGTAGTTGGAATAAAATTTTCATATCAGTTGAAATAACCGTGGCATGAAATACATATGTCAAATCTGGCAGACCTATAAAATTGCTTTTTTTCGATAAAGAAAATGATTTCACTGTACTTGTATAATTGCATTTTATGCAAGCCAAAGCAAACAGCCAAAGCAATTCCTTTAGTTAGAATGCAAGAGAACCACCAAACTAATTTTCCTGTAATTCCCATTTCCCTCCAAATAATTCCGACTATTCAATTCGCCAAACAGATAAATCAAAGAAACAATTCGTTGCATTTCCCCGCATCCCTGAGACGATACGTCCAAATCTACAGTGGGGAAATTGAACTGTTGTTCTCAAAATGTATTAGTACATTTATTCGCGCTGGATGCATCCCGCCTCGATACCGTACGATAATATTTTAACTTTATCTCGAATACTGTAACGAGAATTCTTCTGGTGTGACAGTGTAGCAAATTGTGGCAGAACACAGTACGACAATTTTAAATTAAAGTTTTTTTTTTTAATTTGTGACTTACTGCCACACTCAGAGACGTTAACGGTTACTTAAAGCTCTCCTTAGTAGAGATTTTTACCTATACTAAGGACAAAATCTATACTAAAGAGCGCGTTAAGTAACCGTTAAATGTCTCTGAGTGCGGCAGTTAGACGTTTTGAACGACTCAATATTTAAATTTTTTGAAGAATACAACAAAGATCAGACTGCGTGTCATGTATTTTCTTTCTTGATGTACAATACAACATCAATAAAATAAATAAATAAAAAGAAAAGACAGAATTAGCCATAAAAACAACCAACCAACATTTGCACAAACGAATATTAATATTTTAAATATTCATATCACAAAACTATTATTAGTCATCAGCTGCCTAGCCTTTTTCCCAACTATATTAGGGTCGGCTTCCAGTCTTACCGAATTCAGCTAAGTACCAATGTTTTACATGGAGCGACTGCCTATCTGACCTCCACAGCCCAGTAACTGGGTAACACGGTACCCCTTGGCAAGACTGGTGTCAGATCTCAAGCTTCTGACTACCCATAACGACTGTCAAAGATCTCCAAATGACAGCCGGGACCAACGGCTTAAAGTGCTTTCCGAGGCACGAAGGAAACTTGGTATGTCGAAATGGTCACCCATCCACGGACCGACCTCGTCAAGCGTACTTACCTTTATGATCGACCCGTGCGGCTGTTATTATTTAGCCACGAGCTCCTCACAAAACTATTATTAGTAATACATATAATTACAATTAGTTAACAACTACTAAAATGAAAACACATGTTAAAACCAACAATGCATTTACCTGTGTGCATCAGAATGGCGGGTGTATGACTACAAATGGTCATGCTACATATAGCATACCTACAAGCCACCACACATGTACACACATGTACATGTTGTATATCTACAAGCCAGGACATATACTGGCTTGTAGATTTCGTTTTGAATTATTCAACATTGACTTTAAAGCAAATAACCAATAACAAACAAGTCAAGAAAATTTAATAAGCTATCTTCAATCTAAGTTTCTAAAGACAAAAATTACTAATATTTTTCTATGCAAAACCAAAAAATATTCAATTTTTCTTCGACTCGACTTTGACATTTTTACACTCATAAGTGACCTCTGTGCAAGACAACAAAAATCAACATTATTTTACTAGAAAAGACGAAAAATTTACAGCATTTGTTAAAGCAAGCCAAAAATATAAATTTTCGGCCAACTGCTATATTCTGCAACATTTCCTATACTGTGTCACTCACAAGGACAACGCAAAAGCGACACGGCATGTTTATATCCGAGGAAGGCGCACAAAAAGTGCAGCGTCCTGGCTACCTCTTTAACATAATAATAGATTTCGGCTTCAGCAATTTATTCCTAACCAGCTTCGCCGACTCGTGAATGTCCTGAGCTGCTGGTATTTATTTGTGTAAGTATTGATTTTAGGTGTGAAGACTTATTTAATGGTGCCATACGAGATTTTATTGGCTGTGATGCTTGGATGCTGATAAAACAAAGGCTATATTTAAAACTAAAGCAAGTATTTTTTTTTTACTACACAACACGATACTATGTAATGCCCACTTGACTGGATTGAACCAGGCGTTGACGGTTGACATAATTATTGACAAGACGACGTAATTTTCATAAGATTATGTATTATTTTCAACTCTGCCACTACATTCACATACGTAATCTAACCACATACATTATAAATTATAACACGAACAAATGATAAAATATAGTTTCGTAATATTACTGCATCGACTGATCTTTAAGTAGAACAAATCCAGTCCTATTGATTCACAGAATGCGCCAACCAACCGTTTAGACATTTAGAAAAAACTGGCCAAGCGAGAGTCGCACTTGCGCACGGAGGGTTCCGTACCAATATCGCAAAAAACGGCAAATAAACACGTTTGTTGTATGGGAGCCCCACTTAAATATTTGTTTCTTTTTTAGTATTTGTTGTTATAGCGGCAACAGATATACATCATCTGTGAAAATATAAACTGTCTAGCCATCACGGTTCATGAGATACAGCCTGGTAACAGACTGACAGACAGACAGACAGACGGATCGTGGAGTCTTAGTAATAAGGTCCCGTTTTTACCCTTTGGGTACGGAACCCTGAAAAGAAAAGTTTCTAATCTCATAAAGATTTCCAACGAAATACTTTTCAGTGCAGAACTTTTGAATAACTTACCCGATAATCTCAAAATATCTTGACTAACAACTCTCATTATCATATGAATTACCGCTCACACTTATTAACAAGATGTTTTTTTCAATTTTCAACAAAAAAATGCCATAGTTTTGCAAAAACATCGCCACCGACAGCAAATCTGAAAATATAATAATTTAAATACGTTCTAGATGTGTTCAAGAATAAATAAAATTATTTACGGCCAGCATTTTAAAACATTTTCGAACGTGTTTTTGTTGAAGTATTTTAATAGGAATACTAAAGTGATGGAGGTTGTATCAAAAGAGTTTGTATGCGCAAATTAAATACTTGGCACTATGTTTACGGAAAAAACGATTTATTCATTTAAAACATTTTTTTTATATCTTCTTTGCTATAAATATTTTTTTGATTCTTACCCTTTTGTAGACAATACTTTATATGCAGCAAAAATCTTCAACACATCCATACTATACCCCAAAATTCAAAATTTGTGGAAATTTCTCCCAGTACACATACAGCTACAAATATTATTATTAAACTGAAAACCGAGTTACAAGGAAACTCACTTCAATTCCGTTGAAGACCTCCCCAAAATCGTACAAGGTAGTTCCATTACAGGCTTGAATTTTGCTAAGCTTTACCCGACGTGAAATATGTAAAAAGTAATGAGAATACTGTGCACCATAACGAAATCAACGCACAAAACATTTTATCATTATTTAGACCAAGTATTAAGCTTATTACTTCAAGATTCAAGAGTTTGCAAAATATTTTTGAAGTTAAAACACACGAAATGCAACCTTATTTAAAAACTCATAAAGTTGATGCAACAGCAAAATAGTGATGAGCAATCTCAGTGTAATGGTTCTGTGTTTCAAGAAAAACTTTGTCAATCCCTATGAGGTGTATAAACCGGCTAATAAAGACGTAAGTAGGTTGCAACTTAATTTGGCAACTCAAACTTTAGGTCTCTGGAATAGGTATTTGTTTAAAAAATGTCGGGGGATAACTTTGAGCTATTTGTTGAAGGTTCTGTATAACAATGTGATTTTTATACAAACATTTGATTGTCTAGTAATGTTTTTCTGCTTTATCGATTAGTCGGTTTTTAAAATCAGTGACTGAAAATGCCAAGCATGTATTTTTGTCTCTTGTCTATTACTTTTTTTTATTGATTTCGAAGTTAATCACCATGAGACATCCTTCCATTCCTATACTACCTACCTTGGTATACTATGTCACTATGATGTTTTTTTTTCGTCATATTACTCTTTATATCTATTTTCACTGTGTTGCCCAAACAAAAATGTTTTCTTCACTGCATTCTTTTTATTTCCATAAAACTGGTCAACCTGAAAGTAAGCAAGGGTTCCATGCACCAGGAACCCAACTGTAAAGAATAAGATCACGACCTCTAGTGGAACCCCGCTTCTCATTTAAAAACCTCGTAAAATGTCAAGAAAATGTTTTGACACTGTTCCTAATATAAATTTAGGGAGTGTACACACTTGATAAGGTAAGTTCGCTCGTAAAAGCCAACGAATCAAGGCGACGCGATAACGTTGCGGATTTTATCCACGTCTAAAGGAACCTTATTTCTCTTCTGGTTATTTTTAAGGTAATGATGGATGATTCCTTTAAAAAAATTTGGAAGTTTTTAATAAAAATGTGAAGTACGGAAGTTGTGGAGTATGGCATTAGTAAATATTTTAGGTTTTATAATAAGTCAAGTTTAGATAGAAAAATGGTTTTTAGTACCTAGTTTTCAAATATGTTAATGTGTGATTGCATTTTAACTTGTTTTTATCCAATGTAACTACTGAAATAGTGAATTCTTGCCTCTGAATTTGTACATACTTACCCTAACTTTTACACTTTCAACCACTTGTCAAGAATTAATAGTTTAGAAGTAATTAGCGATTGGAAATATTGAACTAAATGACGTTTTCACGTCGTCATCATCATTATCAGCCTAATTTTCCCACTGCCAGCAATGGGCCTTGGTCCCAGGACACAGGCCTCATCTCTGTCACTCAAATTTTAGGTTCAGTTATATATTTTTTATGAAAGACATTCTATTCTATTCGTTCTTTTTCTTTTATTCAACGTCAGTTCCCCAGTCTATCTGCCCCCTAAAACCCCGATGCGTTCGTCATTTCCGCCGAGTTTTTTACGATCCTCCCCGAAACGTCAAGGTAATCAAGTAGTACCCTAACATGGCGGCTAACGATTTTAATTAAAGTAAATTGCGTAATTCTTTCGTCTGTTAAGAGTTTTATTAACGTATAATATACGGTTTATGTGCTGGCGTTTTGTTGAGATGTTAAATTTTTGATTAAATGGCGGGTGACGTCGATTCAGAGTATTGTTACTCGTTCTAGTTCCCTGAGTTAAAACAGCTTTACACGTCAGTCATTATTTCTTGGCGAAACGAGTTAAGCCTTGGTGAAAATGTCAGAGATTTCAAAGAAATTGGCCCTGAGTCTCTGAGCTCAGGGCCTTGAGTAACAATAATTTGCCGAATCGCGTTTAATTTGTGGCTCGTCGATAATATATCATTCGAGAAACCGGGTATAGCTTCTGATTCTAACCGACCCGTCAATCTATCTGCTTAGCCGTTGCCCAACTTTTTTAAAGTCGTCTTCCAGTGTTTCACCAATTTACATGAATCTTATGCTACCTAGACCACTACAATCCAGAAACTGGGTCACACGATACCCCATATCAAGTCTGGTGTTAGATTTTATTGCTTTTGACTACCATCTAGTATCCTAAATAGACAGCTGGAGCCAACGGCTTACCGTCCTTTCCAAGGCATGAAAGAGACTCGTTACTACTCGGTCAAAACAAATGTGCACTTTGTCCCGACTTCCCCCTACCCGCACGGCACCCGCGTTCTCCTCGTGGGCCAATAGCGAGAGTCGAACATCATGACTTGACAGCGCCAGCATTATTTTAGCCAAGTAGTAAGTATTAAATGGCCACCCATCCACTGACCGACCTCAGCAAGCGTTGTTTAACCTTGAATATCGACCCCTGCGGCTGTTATTACTTAACTAACATAGCAAATAGCTAGTAGTCTTAAAAAATCACACACGAAACGCGTGAATTGAAAAGCAATTGTCCCAAAGTGCTGGTAGGTTCAGAATCAGCGAACGTGAGCGCCCACCGACCGAAAATCTATTTTACAAATGAATAAACAAAATAAGCACCGCTTCCCTTTCAAGAAAATTACTTAGAAATATGACGAGAGCACAGGGGGCTCTTTTTGTGGAGTGCTTTTTGCTGTCGGTTATTTTTTTTTCATTTGCTCGCAAGTGAACAGTGTTATTAAAAAAATTGGTTTAATAAGTCTAAACACTGATTAGTAGATTCTTAATTCTAATTTTCTATGGAAATTTGAATAAAAAAAAAAAATATGACTCGCACTGAACACACAGATTTTTAAATGAATGGGTTTTTAATTTAGCTGTGTCACGAATAGCTGAAACCTTTTACCAGACTGTCAGAGAAGGGTTGTGTATTTTGTTTAATTGTGTTAAGAGTTAAAATAACGAAGGTGGTATGCGTTAAGAGTATGTAAGTATCGCAGCAGATGGCTTTCTGTAGTTTATGGCCCCAAGGTATGACACGTGAGTTTATGTAGTTATAATTATGTTCCTCTGAAAGTTTTCTTATAGCTATCTACAAATTAAAGTTATTAAATTCTTATCTTATTAAGTAACTTACATATTAGGCATGTAATCGTATTCAATGTTAAGATATAAAACTAATTACTACAAAATAGCAATAATTACAAAAAAAAACACTCGATAAATTTAAGCTGTAACTTATAAACCACAAACTAGCGTGCAAATGAGCATTAATGCTATGCAAATCAAGCTATTAAAATAACACGCACAGCTTCCTTATATATTATTATTTAAAAATATGGTAAATCTCACCATTAGTATATAAAAATGGCAAATTTTTTATAATATGTATCATAGACCGATCGTGCAGCGTGCATTGAATTTTATGAGTTTCCTTACTAGACTAAAAGCCACGTTTTTAAGGCGTGTTCGAAGTTTTAGATTTTCTTTATTTATGACTAATAATTTACTTAAACTGAGATATAATCATGTTTATTATTTATTTATATACACTTTATTGTACACCATAATAAACAAGAAAAAAGAAACTTAATACTAAAAACATACAATGGGTGGCCAACCCAGCTGCAAGGAAAGGGTTATTTTTTTATAATAACTTCCACTATCATTCCATTGAGAGTTAAATACAAAGTGCATATGGAAGTTTTCTTACATAAAATACAATATACTATTGCAGCCTTAGCAATTCTAAAGAAGAAAACATATAGATCAAGCGACATTGTAAAGACATTTGAAAATTATTTAGAGAAACCTATTCTTACCAATGAGTCCTTAGGTAGAGAGAGCTGTCAATCCCTAACATCAATTGGAATCACAGCTGACTGACAGTTCGCTTCATGCTCACTTCAACTCAGATTTCAAGGTGTGTTTTATTACAGAATCGACCAACTGTTTCATCATTACCCCCAGCCCGTCTTGGCCCATTGCTGAAGGCCTCTCTTATCTTGCGTAATTTTTCATTTTTTTCTTGTTCATAAAAATTAAAATACGAAATAAAGCAACAGCCTATACACTTTATAAGGCGGGCGTCACACCGCGAGGGTGAACGCGTAACGCGTCATCAAACACCACGGGGCAGCCATTGTTCTAAATATTCCGTCGGAAACCCGCCTAAGTGATTGTTGGCTTGAATTTTATCAATGGCATGACATGTGTTCAATGTATTGTTGATTTTAAACTTGTCATTGCACTTTTATTTATAAGAACGGTGCTTTTTTGAGGCATAAATAGAAGAAAATTAGATCAAAAACTCAAACCCGACTTCTGAAAATCACGCTCTGAAAAGTATGAAACAAGTTTTCTCATCTAAAATTGTTACGTACTCGTACACACTATTCGATATGAATCAGATATTGTATTTCATACATTTTCATACTGGTCTTCAGAAAATAACCGTGGTGGTATTCCACCTACAATACGTTCTGCAAAGTAGCATACGACCACGGTTATACTCTGAACATCACTATGATTAGGTATGAAATACAATAAATGATATATTACATGCACTTAATGCCTTAGGCATTTTAGCGGGTCGATTCAAAAAAAATCTCATCATGAAAACTGAGGAGAAGTGAGCTTGAAGTGAGCTGATTTATGCTAGAGTTTTACAGCTCACTTCACCTAAGTTATCACGGTAAGATTTTTAGAGAATATCACTATAGCTTTGAATGGTGCAGAGATAAAAAGTGTCTTGATCTTTTGTTGTTCTCAGTCAAGTGTGAGTCTAATTAGTGCAACTGTTTTCTAGTACCTTGGTTTGGTAATCGATTAAAGGTTGTGTCGTGTGATAGATAGAGATACGGTGACTGCTTCATGTGTGGTTCCGTAGACACCTTCAGTATAAAGATACCTGTGAAATATGTTTTTTTTTTAAATTTGGGGTTTTATAGTTGGTGAAATAAGAGATTATCAAGATTTTCCTCAGAATTAAGAACTTTAAGTTGAGAGTGTGACAAATAGTCAAACTTTACATGAATATAAGAAAAACCCGTCGAAATGTGGAATTCTTAATTTAGAAACCGGTTTATAATCCTTTAAACTCTTTGCAATTATCAATTATCACTAAAGCATTAGTTTAAATAATTAAACTTTACTTGTAAATTTCTACTAAACACTTGAGCCTAAAGTTATCTACATAAGTGATAGTCAATTTTAATTTAGTTTAATGGTATGCGTGCAAGCAATCGCTTTATTATCCGGCCGAAATTGTGAATTAATTTCATAATAACCTGTAATCGTATACTACTGAATATCGGGTTTTAACAGAATGAAATGAAGGCTGATGTTAGGCTCCTTGGAGTTTTAAAAGATTTGATAAATAAATTCTTCTGACATGATTCTAAGCTTTTGTCTTTTTAGCAATTGTACCGAATAGATGAATAACTATTGTGTTGTTTCACCAAACTAGAATAACTTAAAATCAGAATCTGCAGAAGAATGATATTCTTCTGCAATGGCAGATTCTGATTTTATACGACTGAAACATTTTGAAATTCAGAGCAGCAGTTTTCTTTTTAGTGCTTCTTTGGAATTGTCATCAATTTATTTAACAGTATTTAGTGTCTTGCAGTGGCATGCGGCAGCTCGAAATATAGATTGATTGTTTCGCATGGTACTAAACTTAACTTGTACTTACTCGTATTCCAATGCATAGGTACTTCTGCTTCCTTCTTCTTTTCGATTCAACGGTAAAACTCTTAAGATCTCTTAATCTCTCCCTTTCTCTCTCCCCAATATGTATCCACGTTGATTATAGAGTCAGTGGCATGTTTTAAGTCGTCTAAAGTGCAGGTGCAAGGATCCCTCTTCAATGTGTGGTTTAAACTACGCATTGGAGTTAATGAATAACACGGATTTGCTTATGCTTTCAAGGAATACAGACGTGAAGTCACTACGTTAATACGTCTCAATACCTACACTCGTCACATTCTCACCCGCAGGTGGTCTAAACTCACTGTAGTTTTATCTGTTCCTTATCAAATGTCATTGGTGGGCCGAACGTGACACGATTGCGACAGCGACGTCGCTGTTATTGCCTCCCAACACGGAAAGCGGTCGAAGGGACACCGTAGCTTGATTGACATTACTTATTTATTCATTCCAGTGTCCTTCGGAAGGGTTGGGTCAGTTTTGTCTCTTACTAGCTGTACTCGAAGATGTTTTTGAGAAATACGAAGAATATGAGAAAGTTTTCTTCACCTTGAAATCTTTTAATAATACTAGTTAGACCGAAGTTTTTTAAACAAAATCACCTGTATAATTATAATGGACAGGATTGGCCCGCTTTGCCCGATTGGCCCGCCGGGAGAGGAAGGCGTTTGCCCAGATGTAGCCCATTATGGACTAGATTAGTTAGTTCGTAGAGTAAGGACTCTACGAACTAACTAATCTAGTCCATGTATGACTACAAAGTTGGACACAATTTTAAGATTTAGTAATAAATAATTGTATGACCAATTAGTGGATAAAGGCAACGAATGATAATGTTTTTGTTGATAGATAATGTTTATTGTTAGCCTGGGAGACCACTGAGGATATCATAAAATCAGCCTATAGGAGACCACTGCTGGACTGCCTCGCCCAATTACAAACAAAGGCCAGTGCGCCAGTTTAAGAGCTCTCACCTACATTACGGCTTACCCTTTCAGCACAAACGCTCGTAACGATACAGATATTATTTTGTAATTCACGTAGGTAATGCCATTTCCTACCTTTCATTAATCTTCCATCTTTCCGACATCCAGGCGTACGGGTCATTTTTGTTTGCGGTACCTCCTGGACCCTTTAAATACAAATAACGTTACCTTCTGGGAACAATGTTTATGAGGTTTTCATTGAATGGAGGTCGCAGGGAGGCAGGGAGGGTAAGCAGGATGTTTGACGTAAGTAGTGTAAAGTATACCTTGGGATACATTCCTTATTTGTCAGGTCATTAACTTGTTTCATGCTCTGGGAATGATATTTGTCTTTGTGAGTTTGCTTGTTTGTATATGTTGATGTGTGTGTGAATTGAGGATTAAATGGTTAATATTATGAGATGTTTTCTAGGCAGTGTTTTCTCTCATCTTCAACCCACATCCACCCAATGCTGAGTGTAGTCCACTTTTTGGTATAGGGCCTCCCTCGTCCAACCCGTTTTGTTTCCAAAACCACAGTCATTTTGGGCGTCCAAAAAAGGTCAATATTTGTCAGAAACTCCGTCTTTTTAGGGTTCCGTACCAAAGGGTAAAAACGGGACCCTATTACTAAGTCCCCACGTCGGTCTGTCTGTCTATCCGTCTGTCACCAGGCTGTATCTCATGAACCGTGATAGCTAGGCAGTTGCAATTTTTACAGATGATGTATTTCTGTTGCCGCTATAACAACTAATACTAAAAACAGAATAAAATAAATATTTAAGTGGGACTCCCATACAACAAACGTCATTTTAATGCCGTTTTTTTGTGATAATGGTACGGAACCCTTTGTGTTCGAGTCCGACTCGCACTTGGCCAGTTTTTTATTTGTCTCGGGCAAAAGATCTACCCCAGAAAAAAGGAAAATTATATATTTACCAACATTCAAATAAACATGTCAATACGCAAAAAAATAAATTCTACATCATTCTATCGAAAATATTCCTTAGGCAAGTCGTTGACCCTTGTGTTACAGACGAACTAAGTTGCCATCTAAATTCATTTAAATACTGATAATATTGATAACTGCCTAGACGCGGTCAAAGACCTCTTATCAATAACCTTCCCCACGTCCGATATATTTTTTTATTCCGATATTTTTTATGAATCGAAATATACGTCATATTTGAATTGCATGGATATTTTTTTCCGATCATCATAAATTGCAGAAAGAAAATAAATTATTCATCATCCGGTAGTAAACAGCTCGAAGCTATTACAACCTAAGTATATTATTTGAATCTCATAACTTCGATTTATATAGATAACATCTACAAGAAGTAAAACATATAATTACAGTACCTACAGCTATCACAGTATTTATTCATCAACTCAATATGTATGAAAGTCTTGCAGCCTTATTGCGCAATGAATTCGGCAAGGCAAAGGGCAATAAGTATGAAAAATCGACTAATCACATAGACGGAAATCCACATCGCGTCTTTCATCTCGCATGTGATTGGTTGATTTTTCATACTCATGCCCTTTGCCTTGCCGAGTTCATTACGCAAGCTGTTTTTCTTCTTTTCGAGACGACGGTTAAACTCTTTAGCTAGAAGCAGTAGGTAGTGGGTGTGGTAGTGGGCACGTTGATTGCAACACCGGTAGCATTACGTTAGGTCCTCTAAAGTGCAGGTGTATGGTCACACAAAGCACACAACCTGTGTTTCATGTTTTGAACAGGGGCACCGCATTCACATTGGGAATTCAACGAGTCCATAAAACTCCATTTTCCTATGTAGTGTTTGCAGTGGCCTGCCTGGGTGCGTAACCTAACCGGTTATATATACCACTGCAGTTCCATGTATCCAGATGTCCCTGGATTTGGAGAATCCGGGTGGTGGGTGACGTTCTTCCCACAGCTTGTTTTTTATTTAGTTGGATGGTCCTGCTGAAATATCAACAAAATTTCTGTATCCTTTTTTATGTTTACCAATGTTAAGATCAGGGACCCTGCTATAACGTGTGAACGTCTTCATAATTTCGCTGTGGAAAAGAGAAAGTGTTCTTCGTTCTGTTGTATAGCTGCGTCCCTCTCTCACAGTGGCACCATGATAGTTTTGTTTCAGAGTAAGGCCCTGGTCAGCCAATGACTGAATGTACAGTTTACAGCGGACTTCTCAAGTACGTAGTTATCATAATTTACGATTAACAGGACATTTCCGCTACTTGTTGACTAATTAATTCAAAATAATACGCATTAACTTATAGGCACCAGTTACACAATATTGCAACATTTTTATCAATACCTCACAATATTATGTAGGTTCCTACCGTTTAGGGGACATGTTAGGACTTGTCCGGATTAGTAATAATAATGCAATGACCTCTTTTTTCCTTATTTAGTCAGTATGCTATTATTATTAATTCATGCCAGGAAATTAATGAATTAGTAATAATAATGCAATGATCCTGTTCCTTCTGCCGTCAGTGTTTTATTTATTATTTACTTGATAAAAATAACAGAGAATTCAAATGAATTTAAATAAAATTGTTAATTCAGGGTGCTCTTAACTTTTGGAGTATAGTTCGATGTAAAAGTAGTCAGCAGTCAGAAAATCTGAGAGGTTCGATTTCCAAGTCGGGTAACATTGAGTCAAGATTTTATTATCCAACAGCCGAAGGAGGGTAACGTGGTTATCAGTCTTTGTATGTTTGTTCGTATGTGGCGTTCTAGAGACCAAACGCGTCGGCCGATTTTGATGATTCTTACGTCAATTGATTCGTCTTAACCTTTCGATTATCACAAAACACATGACAGTAATCAAAGTTCATCACAGCAAAAACCAGATGACTTATTGTGAAAACAAAGAAAAATATAATCGGCGAACATGTCGAATGGGGTATCGTTGAATAGGTATTTTTAAACAAGCAAACCTTAATATACCGCTCATTTAATGACTATATTTATTCCCTTTTGCATACCCTTTTCAGAATAGAGACTAAAAAATTCACATAATATTTTTACATGTATCTATTTTAGCATAATACCTACATTTGTGAATGGAGAGCCGTCTCCCAAAATGAGTGGCAGTTACCCACATCACATTAAAATGACGGTTATTTTCACTTTTCTAACTTTTACGAAAACAAAGAGCTACCTTTCTGGATGTGTAGGTGTGTATTTTTTATTTATTTACATACGGATAGGATCAGTGTTAGGCTATATTTTTGTAAATCCACTTTTATGGGAATATTTTCATTCAGGCTTTTTAAATAAAAAATTAATCTGTACTGTATTTGTTAATGATTTCTCGAAAATTATAAATGATAATAAAAATAGTGTATCTACGGAAATTTTGTAAATCTGATAGGTTTCTCTGTTAACTATAACATCGTCGCATGCCAAACCTAGGTTTCTAAAAATCTCCCAATTTCTTCTTGGGTAACGGTATAATATAAACTAAAGATAAATATAACGTAATTTTCGCCATCTATATCAAATCCATCGAAAAAACTCCTTTAACGTGTTTCGAATAATTTGACGCCGAGTCATCGTGGAAAGTAAATTAAAAAACGTTCAGCAATCATATGATCGTGACGTCACAGCTTCACAATCATAACATTAGATAATAAACATAGCAAGGTGACACCATGATAAAAATAATCGGAGGTTCAACGACCGTGTTATCAGCACGACCTCAGAATCACCGATAGCGTATCACGATGCGTTACATGCGACTAGCTATTTTTTGAATATTTAGGCGCGAGTTCGTTTTATATGGAAGTTCTTTATTTTATATTAGAAGCCCAGATGACCAACAGTGTCTTAATTTTACAGAGTTGACTGGTAGAGAATGACTCAGGAATTATATCCGCCTATGTACCTGTATTTTGCATGAAGTTTTAATAAATAAATAAATACTACAGCATCTTCAAAGGAGTACGTAAAGATCGTAGCAAGTCCCGTTCTGCAGTTTCTGCCTACTCCATGGGCAAACGGCGTGAGTTTATGAACAGCATCTTTGTATATATTCTTTGACATTATTCGCTCTACGTCTACAGCTGTTTTGACAATCTTTTTCCACCTTCGTTATACATTTCGGAACTATGTCACATTTGCTTCCCTGTGACTGACTAGTACACTATTTTTCTACTACTGCAGTTTCTATTTACATCGTTACTGTGCTCAGTGCCTTGAAAAACCTTACTTATAGCTCTATCCACAAAGTCCCGGGTTTCGTTGGTTTGCATAAAAAAATTATATCCACCCTATGACACCGAATTAAAAACTAATGATAAACAAACACACGATTAAAAATCCAATATGGCGGACGTCCATGAATCATTGTATGAAACAATTAACCCAGATATAGCGATCGAGGCATAGGCTCCATGAAATTATAAATTATGTAGGAAGTAACGCTGATGAATCAACTGGTTGCATGCGCGGTGGATAATACCCGGCTAAGTTAGGAGCTGGGGCAAATAGAACATAATTTTAACATTTTGATATAATGTTTTGCGTGACTAGTAGCGCTATTCCTTAAACATATTGAAAGGCCTTGAAGAGAGAGATCAATGCATTAAACGGATTGATAACTCACCCATCTACGTATTTACGAAGAGATTTTGCCAAAACAGTTCGACTGGTTTGCACATAAGTAACAATAAATTGTAGTTCTAAAAACTAAAAAACACGCTTTATTGGTAAGGATAATGGGACAAACTGTTTAAATTATTGCATTGTCATCGGTCCTTGATAAGTGTGCAAAGTTTCAAATCAATCCAACGTTTTGAAGTGGGTGAAAATCACGTTCAAAGATTCCGTTACATTGATACATAGATACATACATACCAAGCTAATAAAAGCGTGTTAAAAATAAAATTAATGTATAACTTTTCTTCATGTTACAAGGAAAATAACAACTAATATTCAATGGTTCTTACTTGAACTTGGTTTTGTATTTTCAGATAAACATGGAGAAACGACTTTAGTACAGTCACATTCTAAAACACCATTGGATTGTAGAACATTAACTTCTACCACTGAACGAGAACGAAATAACAGGGATTTTTATATATCCATAAGCGTTAGTTTAATAATATAATCTACTCAATTCAAGTAAGAAGAATAGTAACGTAATATGTAGATAGCTGAAGCAGCATTTTTCCTTAAAGCAGTTTCGTATTGTGTAATTTCAGCCATAGGACTTTACCTGGTTTTAGTCATAGCGGTCAATATTCGCAACAAATCTCAACCTATTGCTGAAGAAGACACTAACAAAATACCTAAACTAAAACTTAGTAAAAAAATACCTTAAAATGAATAAAAAACAATATTCACCCAAGTCCTCACGCTAAGCAGTGGCACTCAACCTTGTACCTTATCTAAAAGTGAGTCAATACATACATAAACTGTAATGCAGCTGTTTTCTGGTTACTCGCCCTTCGTCTATCGTGCGTTTCAATGTTACTTAAATACTTAATAACTATACACTAGGTCAGTGTTGTCTGTTTGTTCGCCTTGCATGATTTTTTAAACTAATTTGTATTGGAATAATTGCTTTGTATATTACGAGTAGCAAGCAAATGTATGTCATTAGACTTATGTGTAGACTCATCATTCATGTGATGCCTCATCTTTTTAAATGCAGATTATGCTATATATTGCGTATATATGGGTGTAGTGCACCTCTGCCTAACCCTTCTTCAAATATAGTGGTTATATTACGTATGTTATGATAATATATGTGGCCCCTATAACACAGGATTTTCCTAGCATCGGGGCCAATATTCACAAGATTGAGCAGAAATATGTCATAATATTCTATTAATGTAACATCATCATCATCTTCAGCCTATAAATGTTCCCACTGCTGGGATAAAGGCCTCCTCTCTGAGAGGAAATGGGCCGTAATCCAACACGCGGGCGCGGTGCGGGTTGGTAATGTAACATGAAAATATGTATTTCTTTTTTTTGCTAAATTATTATAATTATACAAGCAACAGATCTAACTACATACGAGTATATCACTATAATATGGTTCGATCAATAAGTTACTTAGTGTAGCTTAAGAGCTATTTTTAATATGAATGCAAGGAAAATGCGAAGGTTTTCCCCCGAAAAATAAATAAAAAGTCTTTGACCGGTGCTACAGACGGGATTAACCTAACAAGGAAATAAGTCAAGAAGAGAAGAAATAACAGAAAAAAAACTCATTTTACATTTAGGTATAAATTCCTTTGCTATGCATTTCTGCTTTGATGCTCAAACCTAGAAACAAATTGACAAGGGATAATAACATTAGGAAAAGAACCCTACCTTTATAAAAAGCTACAAATAAAGAAATAAACCTCAACAATTAAACAGATAATGCAGTTAAAACAGGTGCATTAGAAATCACAGGTGTCGGCGATTCACAATTGTTACAGGCTGACGAAATAATTCATACAAATTATAACACGTAACTACTAGTATTACTAGATATGACTACAAGTCTATAGTCACGTAGGTATCTGAATCCAATGAAGCATAAGCAATCTGAACGGGATAAGGAGATAACATACTTATAAATGCAGAAATTAATAACGGTATATCTAAAGAATTTCATCATAATCATTTCAACCAAATGACGTCCACTGCTAGATATAGGCCTCCCCCAAGCGTCGCCACAATGATGGCATCCACCGCACTCCTGCAACCTTGACCAGGTCGTCGCTCCACCTAGAGGGAGGCCTTCCAACGCTGCGTCTTCCAGTATGCGTTCAGTTCAAAAGAAATAAAGAAGTAATACGAATTTTAATAAATATTATTTTTTTGTTCTGACAGTCGTTATAGGTATAATAGTCAGAAGCCTGAAATCTGACACCAGTCTAGCCAAGGAATATAGTGTTACCCAGCCACTGGGTTGTGGAGGTCAGATAGGTTGTCGCTCCATGTAAAATACTGGTACTAAGCTGAATCCGGTTAGACTGGAAGCCGACTCCAAAACTAGAGGCTAGACAGTTATTTTTTTAAAGAATTGACCTTCCACCATGCTTGCTCTGAGTCAGAAATGGTCAGAGAAAAATGACCGTTATTTGAAGACTGCTTATTGTGTTTCTAAATCATTATGGTCTGCTTTCCACTGACAGTAAATCTACCGTTTGAAGCAGATCACTAAGGGTAACGCTTACAATCGCGTACCCTTCAATCCCACAATAACCACCTACTGAGAATTCCTCATCATTAAATTGACAATCTGTATTAATATGGTTTATAATCTGATCATCAATCATCGTTTTACCTTGCATCATGCCAAGAACATCTGCAGGAGTTCATCGCCACGATTCCTTACCCAAGGTCAGATGGTGATAATTGATAACAAGTTGTTTGTATGTCTTTGCTGTTATCAGTTTCGTCACCTTTGTCTGGGTTTAGAGAAAGTAGTTTTGTTTTGCGCAAAATATATACGTTTAGACGCATTTTCGTAATCAGTAATTGTAGATTACTAGGCTTTTATTAGGTTGTTTGCTACGAGGAGGTAGTGTCCAAGAGTTGATTTTGATAACTACTCACATGGTCCTTATTCTTAGCGTGTAGATGGCAAATATAAGAATTAAATATTATGTTTGGCCCAGAATTCAGCTAACTTGGTTACAGTTATTTAACCATTGTCTTTGATTTAGTGGAGTTTCAGTCATTCCTTCTATTGGTAGACAATATTTATAGTTACATTAGAACTTTTTGTTCCTCAGGTGACCTTTAACTTGTCACTGATCTGAGTCAATAACAATATTGTTTACATAAGATCAGAATTACCCATTGAACCGATCCCTGGTTTACCCTAGCCAAGCCGTATACAGTTCAATCTGCGCTGCAGACTAAACCAATCAGTGATTACTATGGATCATAACGGAATTAGCCCACAATCGGTCAAGCGCTGATGCAAGACTTTGATATCCTATAAGGTCACATTGTATATTGACATCAAGTGGCAAGGATGACGGCAATGACAATAAATTGACGTCTGACGTGACGTCAAATTGTCACCAGCAGCGATCGTGAGCTAAAAGTAAATATTTGGTTATCTAATAGAGAATTTGTGATTAGAAAAAGCATTGCAATGCAGCATGATGTTAAGAATAAAACTATATGTTCTAATTTTGCTGATTAAGCATTTATGGATATTTTTATTTTCTTTTTATTTTATTCACAAGGATGATAGAATCTGGATTGTTTTAATGATCAAATTCTTCTAATACCTGGGTAATATAGCTAGGTATTATTAATGGCATTTGGCGGAGTCATTCATTATCATTATATGTTTACCTTGTGCAATAAAGTTCCTTTTAAAATTGTTTATTTATCATACAATAAGTTACATTTATTTTCTTTGATTCTAAGTTGTTGTTCATAACGTCTACTTCTTTGCTTCACATCTAAAGTCCTATAGGCGTGGCTTTTTTATGATTAATTGATTCTTAGTACCGTGAATTATGATATTTGCTTTAAATCCAACATAAAAATAAACTACCATATGAGCACAATGTTAGCTCTTTAAATTCAGTCTTAAGTTAAGGTCATACGATTTTAATCTCTTAAATCTACTTGATCGTGCAATAAAATTGCAAAATAAATACTAAAATGCTTTAACACTTTGCTGTGAGTGCTAAATTGCTGTGTAAATTGATGAGATAATTACTGAAACAAGGACTAAATCTTTTTATATTATAACGCTAGTAAGTAAAGAATACACAATGTTTTATAATGTAGGTAAACTCGGAAGCACGATGAAAACGAATCTAACCGTCCTTAGGCTAGAAAATTGACATTCTATTTACGAGAGCTTCGATAGATTAATGTCACTTCGTCTCGAAACTCTTGTTAACATGTATACACCTGCCCTAATCATCATCCTATTGCAGTCCACTGCGATACACAGGCCTTTCCAATCCACACACCCTTTTTTTTTTTCTTTTTTAGGGTGTGTGGCGTCAATGTTATTTGTTCTGAACCTCCAAAGGTTCAATAGTTAAAATTATTTCAAGAGTTATAGTGTTAGAAGTTTTGTTTACAGTAAAGTATTTCAATAATATAAGAGCTTCACCAGTTACTAAAATTATAGTTCATAGTATACAATTTTATACTGATCATTGCTATTATCACTGCCTGTCCATTCCAATGACCTAAAAGGACTTCATGTTGCATACCTTCGTCTCCTCAAAAGGTCACACTTTATCTGCGCACCCCGCCAAGGAAACTTCGAGTATGTGACACTAAAAATAGCTCAGATAAGCGGCGTTGTCTTATCATAGCGACAGATTGTCTGCCGTTTCGATTGGCGAATGAAACACTCGCTTGTTGAGTGAGCGATAAAATTGATACGGAAATGTTATGGACTCATCTATGGCTATATGTGTATAGTATTAGGGTGTTTAGATGTGCATTGTAAAGCTAGTGTGATGTTTAATTAAAACATTTAAAGGAATAGAATCGAAGTGTAATCTATGAAAATTGGATTATTTATCTCATGACAATATTTTTTTTTCATGTGTTAATGCTATTAATATTTTTGATTAAATACTAAAATAAAGTGTTATTAAAGGAATAATAGTCAAGTTAGTCTTAAGATGTATGATCGCAAAAAAAGGTCTGGTCTAAATCGAAACTCGAACATCGGCGCAGAGTTGCCAGCCTGTCAGTTTTTTATCGGTTACATTTCGGGGATTGTGCGTTGGAATTGCATGAACTAATTCCTCCTAGCCCGTTCCATCATCGGACTACAAGACGTACGGCGATGCGTCATCGGTACATGGTGGACATCCCACCCATACGCACCAAACGTTTTGGGAATACTTTTATTATGCGTACAGCAAAGGAGTGGAATTCCCTGCTGGAGTCTGTATTTCCTGTTGGCTACAACCTGGGAGTCTTTAAGTCAAGAGTGAATAGGTTTCTTATAGGTAAGCGTGCTTCATCGTCGACCACATCGTCGCTTACCATCAGGTGAGATAGTGGTCAAGCCCTATCAATAATAAAAAAAATAAAAAATGATTCTTCTTTTTCAAAAAATTTATTATCTTTTCTGAGTATATCGAAGACAACGAAGAATTTATTTTGTCTGAATATTTGTTCTTACGGCCACTCACATCACGCTTTACAGCCATGATGTGTGTAGAAATGAGAACTTAAAGTTTCGTTCATAAAGGTCATTCTTCCTTCTTTCTACCAGCAGAGTTCTCGACACCAAAATTAATTCCAAATCCAAGTCCATCCACTAAATATGGGAAATCGAATGTTCAATTTGTTTATGTATATTCATGAAACCAAGCGCTTGAACACCGCCCTCTACAAGAACATACGAAATTAATTTGGACCCATCTACTTAGCATTCATTCCGTACAAACCGATCCCCATGTTGTATTAATACAACTGAATTAATTTACTGTTGTTGATAAAGTCTTCCAGTTGATTAAGAGCTGAGAAAATTTAGTTTGGCGCTCGATTTCTTAGAGGATGTTTATTGGGAGTCTGTTTTACATACTGATTGGATGGCGAATGAAATTGCTGGAGTGAGTTCCATGGAATATGTTTTAGACGGAAGGTGCCTGCTTAGTGCTGTTATTGTATCACTAGCTACCTGCAATAAACTCTTTTTCTTTCTACTCTTTTTCATTCTTAGACGAAAATAGCTGCGTTCAAAATGTTTGTATTATTTCTCCTGGTTAACCAAATTTGAGCCTTCAGTCTTTGCGATTATAAATTATTGTGACTTAGATTATCCAGACTTGAATATTCATAAAGTTGTCTGTGCATCAAACAATTATTTTATTTGTAGCTTTAATGTGAAAATTTCTATCTAAGATCGATGAATTAATTGTAAAGGGAGTTAAATTGAGACTGAAATGGGTTCCATCGATAAACATGCAGCTAAATATGGAAAAGACATTAATATAACGCTGGATTATACAGAAGTTTTAACTAAATTTAAAAGTAAGTGTTACGATGATTGGAAAGAGTACTTTGATAAGCGTTCTTTAGAAAAAGGGATCTGGTATAAAACTACACATGGTCAGCCTTTTCATGTGCCCTGGTTTTTTAATACTACTTTAAGTAGAAAATTAGTTGTTACTGCTTGTAGACTCAGATCTGGACACATTCCATGTCATAAGTTTGCGTTCCTAATGAAAAAAGTTAACTCGCCTAATTGTGTCGAGTGTGGAGTTGTCGAGGACCTACAGCACTTATTGATGGACTGTGTGCGGTATGAGTCTATAAGAAACGATTTGTTTAGAGTCCTGAGGTTGAACCGACTTGATGTAGGCACGTTCCATAGACTTATGTCTCAACCAAATGGTGATGAAGCGAAGAGTCTGTTCAAGTTCATGACCCAAATCTGATGATTAGTAGGTGCATAGTGTATATTTAGGGTATGATGGGACTGTCATACGCATGGCGTTTATAAAAGTACCTAATTAAATAAAGAAAGAAAAAAAAAGTGAAAATGTTTCTTGAAACTCCTACAGAAACACAGCACAACAATTTATTTAAATGAATTCCTTCCTTCAACGAGCTCAAGATCAACACCCCACTTTTCTTCCAACTTTAGAGCCGAAAAGCACATCGTATCGTAAAACAGGGGCTTCATCAATCAAGTTAATTAATATGTAGGTAGAAGGAAAATATTTAGCTCTGTAATGTAACAGATAAGAAGCTTGCGCTGGCTTCTGAATAACAAACACTGTTTAGCATTCACGGCACCAGCTCCTAGATATCGAACGTGATGAAAAAATACGCTGCGGCGTTGGTTGAGCCGATTTCAATTTGTATTTACCAGACAAACGTTTCTCGTTGTTTTAGTGGCTTTAATGCTCCAGGACTTATTTGCCACATTTACGGGTAGATGGAATGTGATTTCTGGTTTTAGGGATGCCTTTGATGTATTGTGGCGGGCTTCGGGTAGCATTGGATCTCGGTGGGTTCAGTTGATTGATTGATTTGATTTCGATGTGTTGCTAGTATATTCGGGTCTTCATTTTTTTTGTTATGGGTTTGTTTTTTATTGCTTTCTGGATTTGGATTTTTTTAGGGGAAATATAAAAAAGTAACTTCAGTTGCAGGTGGATAGAACTCTACTTGGATTAGAGAGGGTTGTTCAAACTGAATAATTGCCTTTTTGAAATTCCCATGATTATAATAATAATATCTGTTTTCTCTGTTTGCACGAACTGTTTTTTTTATTTAGCTACTATTATATTTATTTGCGTTAAGAATCATTGGCGCCAACAATAATTGCCTTATCTTCATTCAAATAAATTATTTTCTTCCTGATAAATTGTACCTTCGTAAACATATAAACTTACCGTTTACCTTGTTTAAAAGATAACAATATTCTTTTTATAGGCTAGCAACTTCCTTGTCAACATAAATAATGCTACTGTGTTTCGTTTTCCTGTATTTAATTTGGAATTGATTATCCTCTTTACCTTTTCAAGTGACTTCAATACATTACAGGTCATTAAAATGATTGCATTTTTATATTGCGTAATATATCAAATAATGAACAGAGCTTACCACAATATATATACCCATAGTGATAAGGTCCACAAGAAATAATTCTTCGGACAATAATATTGTATGGGTGGCCATACCACCCATTAATCATAGCAATAACAACCATCACTTTTTCAAGGTCGTTTTTAACAGTAATTGCAAGAAAGGCTCATGTTTCATCTGCGGGTTAACGCATAATAACTTTTGCTTCGCTTCCTATTAAATTTACAACGTACCATTAGACCCACATTTATTTACCACCCATTCCGTATACGGACACATCTCAGGTCATGCCCATACCCATTACGTGAAAACATTAAGTCAAAATTAAATCCATCTGCGGGCATTTCAACATTATAATTTTGAGGGCATTGCAAATTGCTCTAAATATGATGACGTCATCAAAAATGAGTAATGATCCATCTAATGCGCTGTGGCATACGAAATTAAAGCTATAAATTTGAATAACATGATGATAGGGCCCTCGGCCGAGGCCTTATTTGTGAGGCCCTTTAATGAAATTGCATAAGGGAGAATGTAATTTGCTCTAGTATTGATAATCTCTCAACATTATCATTTACCTAAGTGAATCTGAGAGTAGGTCGTACTATCTTCGCTAGTGACGTGAGAGGTGACCCAAGGGATTATATTGGGCTCTTACATTCTAGAATTAGGTATAAATTTAGCTCGGCCCTGTCCCTCAGTATAAGATATTGCCTAAGCCCTGTTTATTGATAGCATCGTATCTACTGAAGTACTAACGCTCTCTTTATGTGTAGCTAAATTATAAATTTAAGCTATTACTGTAATAGGTTTTGCTGTTTTGACCTCTAACATTCCACATATTAGGTATATCTTTTTCTTGTACTGTATTTAGTTATTCTATTATAGTTTAGTATCAGTGGCTTTATTTTCCAGTAGATTTTACTTCTTGTATCTTGTTTATAGCTCATCATTGTTTATACTTACTCTCTTAAAATTCAGATATACTTATGATTCAGGAAATTCAGCTTATCAGCGTTCACCTCAGCCTCCTTTCAGCTCCCTGCACGTTGCACTAGCGTCAGTTTTCAACCTTCTGCATTCAGTTTAGGTACTGCAGTTTTCACCTTCAGCTTTTATATTTGTAAGGTTCACTTGTTCTTTGTTGCGTAGAGAACTCAGGCAGTCTATGCTGACTATATTTTCTATCTTAAGTGTATGAGTGTTGTGCGTGTTTGAAATTGTGTTTTTTGTCTTAATCATAACCGTATATTATGTTTAAAGGTTTGAAGAGGGATGTTTTCAATAAAAATCGGGTTATTTTTAAAAAACTGGATGTTTACTTTACGATATATAATAATTATATGTTCATTGAAACAAATTACAAATACAAAATTTACACAGTTTGTCTTATAGATTACTCAATATTACATACTAATTATTAATTAATCGTACCTATCATTAAAAAGACTACTCATACATTTTATGTATATACCTAAAGATACAGTGACAATAATTTATACAACGGACGAGGGGAAAACGATGTTAAAAATATGTCTTGTATGAAAACTTAAACATAATAGAACTCCTAAATTATTGGACAAAGATGAATAAATGTACCCGTCAAGGGTTAATTACTTAAATATAAACCAAACTGATCTAATATATACAATCTTTAAAACCAATGTTACAAAAAAAAGTTGAAAACAACAGTTTCCAATTTTTGGTAAGCCGAATGTTTTTTATCGCTACATACAAAGAGATCCATCGGTAACAGTGTTGAAAGAGCTTCGTATTTTTTTGGTATAAATTGAATAACACAAACTAATAATCAGGTATCAGAGGCCATTGATGATGAAGGTTCGTCTTATCAGACTAGAATGTCTCGGAAAAAATTATGCAGCTTCCGACGTGGCCAAAAATATTTACAAGTCCAATGGCAAAAGCTGGAAAATGAAAACATCAGTCCAATCCTTAGCGATATTTGTTAAAGCCATGCTTTCTAGCATCGTATTAAGTTTGGCATTGTACACCAAAGCATATATTCCGAATGTATACATGCATCTACCTTAATATTATTTGTTAAAATTTAATGGACCATTTTTTGTTCCTAATTTGTTCAAAGTAATTATATACAGTAAAGCAACTTGAAACGTTCAATTCAACAATTAAGGACAGAGTCAATCGCACAAGCAGCTTTCTTTGCGATTGTTGGACATTACATACATAGTAATATATAGTAGGCGTATCCCCCTGGATAAAGAATTCGTTAACACAAAAAATTGCATCTTACAGTAACATTTTCTTAATCATTATGTTTTATAACTACCAACTTTACTCTTATGTTAGTTCCTTGTGTTGTGCGAAAAATTTCGTTATTTTTTATTATTCTTGTTTAATTATTAAAAGTTATTATAGATACCAATAATTATGACACACTCTACTATAACAACGAATATATGCGAACTACTGTCTGGTGATAATACGTTATTGTTTATATTGAGTTACAGACACCAATTATTTTCTATTTATTTAATAATATTAATGAAGTGCATGAGGGTATGAGAAGGGAACAGAAGATTCGTTGTGTCTTGAAGTATTTCGAAGCAAATAGGTTTAGGGACATACAACTCTAGATCGCGACCATTGGTTGTAGCTTTAACTGCGGCCAAATAAACAACATCGTCGTAGAGTTGGTCGCTTTCTATAGGTTCAAATTTGGACGCAATATCGAAGAGGATCAACCAGATTTATTTCGTCTTAATGACCAAATTCGTCACAATGTACAAGATTTATTTACAAAGGCCGGGTTATGGTCTAGAGAAAGTCCTAATTTTAAACTTAAAACTTTCCCATTTGTTTCGAAACTGAAGGAGAGGTACTAAGATAGAATATGCTTATAATAAATCAACAATAGCGTAGATACATATGATACAGAGATATAATTACGATCAATTTTTTTTAAACAACGTAACGAGAATATCAACTTTTCAGTTCTGTGAATGATTTCACTAACATTTTAATCGCATTTATAGTTATAACCAATTATTATGATACAAGTGAATTACTTCTTTGCAATATATCCACCTGCCAGGTTATATACATCTAGTCGGTTCAAAGCGAGATTGTAAGCTTAATTTCATGCGATCTCGAGAAATTGATACACAACAATATGTCTACTTATACCACGGTCAACCACTACTTGGTTTCTACGACTAACCAGACAACACGCGAAATATACTGCTCATTTCTGCACAATATTATACCCAGTGACTTCGTAAAATCTTAGCATTTGACCGTGTTATACGTACTTAATATATAAGTATATAATAATTACATATATAACCTACAACAACTACGTCCTTTATGATATTTTTACTTAAGACGTTTTATATACCCTCTAATTTTTGTCACAGTAACGCTTTATTTTGACTTCTTTATTATAAACATTTTTTTTTCAATACTTACTTACATACCTGAGATTAAAATATACTTCCATGGTATTCATTAAAAGAATTTTAAGGCTAAGAAGAGAGGAAGCCTTAAGCAAAGAATTTTGAAGAACATTGTCCAAGGAAGGCAATGATAATCTTAGGGACATTTGTACATCTAAAATACATAAATGAAAAACTATTAAACCCTGATAATTCCAATAATTATTGAAAGAGAAGCGCTAACTTACAACATTTTAAATTCGATGTTGCATTATAAAATACTCTTGGGGTTTTGACAACTCCCCCACTAATAAAAACCATATTTACAGGATTTTTACAGCGGTTTGCAAAGAAATTTTATTAAAATAACTTTCAAATTCTGTTGTGAAACGTCCCGATACGAATCAAAATTAAACATTACTTTGATAACACACAAGCAGATATTGCGAAAATTAATTTTCATTCGAAGCCCACGTTTTGTTTTGGAAAATGTTCAATATTATATTGAATATTACAATTTAAAATGATAGTTGAATTTCTTATTCTATACCTATTATTTGAAAACGACAGATCGGCTTACAATTTTTATTAGTAGAAGAGAATTATTATAATTTGAGCTTGATGTCACTTATCGTGGACATATTATATTGCTTTCAATCGTTGATTATTGGTTATGAACCCCATTACATACATGGAAAGTTGCCCTAAACAAAGAAAAAATAAAGCGACTTTGAAAACAAACGTTCTATGAAAGTCCGCAAAAATACTTACAAAAGATAAAGCAGAAAAAAATGATACTTTATTGTCAAAGTTGTAAATACGGGGGGACTGGGTATACAGTCAAATATAAAACTAATGAAATTCCTCATTCAATTATTATATTTTGGAAAACTTTAAGAGTTCTTAGACATCAATCGATTGAAAAACGAATTTGCAAGATGTATTGACAAAAACCTTTGTGGACCAGCAGAGAAAACATCCAACCTAACACAATTTTAACGCTTTAAAAATTAAATATTCATTTATTCTCGAATAATATAATTAAATTTTCACAAAACCAAACCACGTATGTCTTAATTTTTTTATCACGTAACTATTTTATTAGCAGTATGTTATTTAACGATCTAGGACAACTATCAGTCGAAAGCAAGTCAGAAATTGTAAAAAAAAGCAATGAAATAGTTACGATAAAATCATTTTAGGCTCGCAAAGTGGTAAAGAACACAAAAAAAATAAGAGACTGGCAACACAACCCTAACGAAAATGCACCAGAAAAAAAACGAATATCGACAAAATTCAAATCTTCTGGAAAAAGGAATGATCAAAACCAACAATGAAAGGCTTAATGAAAAATCTTTAACGGCAACTGCAGACAAAAATAAGGAATTTCATTAGATCAGACACGAACGAAGCAAAATTATAAAACAAAATGCAAATCTGGCATCGAATAATATAATCTTACAATATCTTTTATACAAGATTTGTCCATTAACAGCGTCTAAATACTACGCGCTTAAAATACTTGTTTGAGCATCACTAAAATAAGTATTACAAGAATTTTCAAGTTTTTTTCATTAGGCACAAATTTATTTTTCGTCCTTTCTTATATAATCGCCCTACGACACACAAGACATAGATATAGATAACGCTTTTTATGCATTTTTCCTTATTTAAATGGATTTTCATAGACACTTACTAATTAATACATGAACTTTTTTACATATATAATATATTATATAAAGAATATAATATAGGTAAAGCATTTTCTTTCTTACCTATGAGAGCACAACGGATCCCTTATACTTTTGGGACACAGGAGTATCTACAAATATTGTTACAATTTGAAAACAGGTATATTATGTAGAAGGGTTATCTATCTTAATAATGAATGAGGTAACATTCCTTTAAACATTACCCCTTAACTGACACGATTTTCAATGAATTGACAGACTTTTAGCTATATTTTTTTCTTTTTTCCTTTTAAATACAATTTATTCAGCTTAAGCTCTGCTGTGGAAATCGAAATTAAAATGGATTTCGATTTTATTGAGCTAAAACCTTATGCAGTCATTGTTATTTTTTGCTATCTAATCTGACCGAAATATTCTGACTATTATAATTTTGACAAACTTTGTAAAATGTCCGAAGTCCGTATTCCACAGCAACGCAGATATCAAAAATATGTACGTATTTTTTCACAATATAAAATGTTATGCCCAGTATTCAAAATTAACAAAAAAATAAAAGAGTAAGTGAAGCTAGCGCTGCTAAAACTAATCTATGCGATATCAGTCTCCACTAGAACCTTATAATTTAGAAAATCCATAAAGTAAATCACAGAGTTTGAATTAGCAAAACATTTTGTGTTGAAAACTAACAATTTGTTAACCCATCCAATATAACATTTTTTATAACCCACCGGCCCGCGCTACAACGCATTCCAATTACTGATATGTATCTTCTATAGACGTTATTGTGTTGTCAATGTAGCGAGAAGAGTAACGAAACGAGAATTGAATGTGTCCCTTCACATCGATCCATAGGTGCCATCATGCTTTACAATATAATTTCATACCTTACCACTGAACAAATATTACCTTACTTTACGAATCCTAACTTACAAGACCGACTCGAAACATTTAATATAAATCAAACAGTGGACCCCTACCACTGCACTCCTACTGGGAGGGAGCGGGACTCGCGTAGCGGAAGAGACGTATACATACAGCAGCGACAGAAGTGAACAAGTACGCGTGGCCCACTCCGGTGACAACTAACTTGGTAGAGGCCCACCGCATCCAACCGAGACAAACTCTTACTCCCGCACACCGAAATTCCTCCAATGACATACCGATCAGCTTCCAATAGTAAAATAATAATGTTTAACTATCTCTAGTGTGCATCAAAGTATAAAGTGAACTTACGTACAGTATATACGAACGCAAGACAAACGACTATAACTAGTCTTATTTTTCTATTACAAGAAGAATGATACATATTTTGATCTAAGACGTTTCAAAAATAAAAGACGACCCTTAAAAGTACAAATGTTAATAAAATAAAAAGAAGGGGTGACGTAGAATGCAAACTCACGATTTTAGAATGCACTAGAAGCCAAGTCGTGTAATGTACACGTACAGAATACGGCGCGACGCGCGACAACGCGATGCGAGCGTGGGGCAGGCGACCAGACTGGCCCATGGCTAACTAACCAGGCGACGGAGAGCAGACGGATTTAATTACTGAGATGCGTCTGAGACGTGTCGTTTGGAAATTACCTCCATTATGTGTCGAACCATACAATTTAATAACGAAAGCAAAACGACAAAAAAGAACCAACTCACAGCCTACGTTTATAAAACCCGATGCCGCTTCCCAGACGAAGCGTCGCCGTTATCGAAAATGAAACTTTAAAACTAAACGATTAAAGTAACCGTACGAACCGAAGAGGAACGCGACCGTGAGGTCGGTTGTCAAAACAATTTTCACCCTCGATCCTTATTAAATAACTTTGTACATTAAATCCAAATGTCGACACGTCATTTTGGATAGGCACTCTCTAGGCGGAGCGGCGAGCGGTCGCCGCGTCGTCGGCCTCCGTGTGGCGGCCCAGTGGCCAACCGCATGAGATCAGTGGAACCGGCCGCAGCGGCCGTGGCGACCCGAGCACCGCTCTAAGACGACGTCAGATACGACGAGAACGTGTGGTCCACCCAGTCACCCGCCACGCCGATCTCGCTCAGCATATCAGACACGTCGGGCGTGCACGAGAACTCGAAATGCGAGCCCGACGACGACGACGCGGTCTCGAACGACTCGATGTCTGTCGTAAGGGCCTCCAGGTCTACCTCGCAGTCCGCCGGGAGCGGCAGCAGGTCCGTGATGGAGTAGAGATCTGTTAGGTCCGCCTGCTCGCGACGATTGTGGTCTTCGTAGAAGCATGCTGATTCAGGAGAGTCTGGAGAGCCTGCCGGACTTGCCGGCAGTGGCGGAGGTGCGGGAGTTTCCATGGGTACACTCGGCACTGATGGGACAGGTCTCCTCCGCCGGGCGACGCCCCTGTTGTTGTTGGAGTCTGCGCGCTGTTTGCGCTTTGGCTTCGTCACGCCTCCGGTCTTGGGCCCAGACCTGTCTGACTTGGCGGTCTTCTTGCGCGGCCTGTACTTGTAGTCGGGGTACTCTCGCATGTGCAGCTGCCGCAGCCTCTCCGCCTCGTCGATGAAGGGCTGGCGCTCCTCGTCGTTGAGCGTCTTCCACACGCGGCCGAGGTTCTTGGAGATCTCCGCGTTGTGCATGTCTGGTGTCTGCTCGCATATTTTCCTGCGCTCTATCTGCGACCAGACCATGAAAGCGTTCATCGGCCTCTTTATGTGATTTGGGTTATTCTTCTTTGTCTGTGAACAAGAGAGAAAATTCTGTTAGTCGAGATCACGTTTTCAAATTTTACAGGCAATTTGTGCCCAACTATAATGTAAAATCACGTTCGAGGTGGAAAATCAACGTTATCTGTTTAATTGTGGAAGCACTATTATTATTTCAGGCATGTCCGATACGCAGAGCCGGGCCACGAGCAATTAGTATGCAAGGTGGTGCAACATTAACTCAGTGTCCTTACTATTAATGATATTGTTATCATAGGAATTATTATTATTATTACAAACCAGTTGAAATCTCTAATATTGTACAAAGTTATTGCGTTGTTATGTCGGTTTGTGTATGTTTTGTTCAAGTTAGTGAAACATATTGAGTTTCCCAGAGTTTGCCCTGATCAAGATTAGTTTGGAACTTTATATAATATTATAGAACTAGATTAGCATTCGCACAGATTTGGAGTACGTTAGTTTATCTTCTCACGCGACTATACATCTGTTGATAAGGCAACCAAAACCTACACGAAACACGGACAAAATTCAGCGCAATTAGACCAAAAACAGTCTGCGATAACGTCTGCCACCAGTGACCCCATTTGTAATTCTATTTGAAACGATAGCTCTAACTGGGGCTATAAAACGTTCAAGTGCAATAAACATTTCCGTAATTTGTTTATACAAAACATTGACTAACGAGGATGTATAAGGACGCAGGAAGTTATTATCAAATCATGTAGGAAGTGATCTGAGGACAGAAGCCGGCAGTGACTCCTTGCTGATAAGCTGCTAAGTTAAAGGAAAGTCATCCGACCGGATTAGACTTCAAGGTCGGTGGACTGAAGGGCCCACTAGTATTCTAAAATGAATACCACTAATTTCAAGAACGCCGCTCGTCCTGTCGGACAAACAAGCATGATACACACAGGAAATGAAGCAGTCTCTTCAAATAGAAAAGTGACCACATTGAATGAGTCAAACATTGTGTGAAGGTTATCTTAAGAAAGCTGCTCCGTCAAGGCTAACCACCAGATATCAACAAATTTACAATGTAAATGTAAAGAACTCTTCCTCATAATCAGATCTTTGCTAAATCACGCCATCATTCGACCTCGGATCCCTAATCCGAACCACTTTCGTTGAGCGAGACTCGACAAAAAGTTTTTCGAACTTATTTATATTCAAGACAAAAAAGGGTTTGTACGATAACTAAATCAAGTTCAGAACACCCACGCAGTTTCAAGGTCAACTGAGTAGGCAGTTTTTGCGGTCCGCTATCCAGGTTGATAACGCAGTTATTATTGAGACGAGTTTTTTGGTCTCCTACAATTTGTTTTAGGCCAGAATTGCAACGGCTGTGACTGGATTAATCACGTGTTTGGTGTTCGTGACTAGTCCGTTGCTAGGCAGCTTTTTTATCGTTTCCGTACGGTTTTAAGTTTGGCTAGGTAGTGTTGTTTTTAGTATTTTTGGTTGTTCAAAATTAAAGTTCTTATAGCAGCCATTTTGGGATTTGGGAACTTTTTACACGTGCTTTTTGGTCATGAGTCACTGGTGAGTTAAGTTAGCCAAAGTTATCCAACTTTTTCTTCAGTATTATTTACTCTATTGTAAAATCCTGAGCAGTTTGAACGGATGCACGATAGTTGAAACTCAGAGTTGAATTTAGTGGAGCCAATCATTCAATGACATTGATGAATTACATCTGTCTCAGGGACCGTAATGACAGGGACCGTAATCACTTTTTATAGTTTGGTGCACGTTTAAAATACAATAAATGTCACATGTGTTTTTGTATTTATTACATACCTCTGCTTGATACCTATTCACAAAAACTGGATGCATTTTAAGTGGAAACATTGCTAAGTAGGTCCAATTTTTCATTCGAAATAAACATTATAGCATTCTCCATTGTTGGCTTTACTAGTTGCAGACATACAATTTCTCATTACTCAACAAAACGATTATCATATTTATTATTCAAACAGTTTTCAGCAAACAATCGAAGGCCTGTAATAAAGTCGTTCGAGAAAGGACAGCTGAACGATTAGACTTCAGCAAATTATAAGTTCCTTCGATATAGCTTCAAAGGAATCAATTAATTGGCAATGGTGGAGGTAATTGAGTAAATGAATAGGTTTGCTTGCAAGCTAGCCTACAATTCTTGATTGATTGGAAACTCGAGTTCTTTGTAAAATGTAGCGAGTATTAGAAAACATATTTTCTATTTCATTGCAAACAATCATAATGCGCAATTAATGTTTTACTTAGAAATTAAATTAAATAATTGTACTTAATATTTCGTTATTGTATAAGCTTTTAATTTGTTTCATAGAAAAATAATTATTAACTCAACATTATAAATTTTATTGATGCGGTTTAGGCGTCGAGCAGCAAGACAGTATTTACGTTATAAACATCGAAACATATTATGGAAATAAGTATGCGAAAAAAGATTATTACCATAAATAATAGTATATGTTATTTACTCATAAAACATAATAAATCGTATGTGATTAGTTTCATATCACGTTAGAGGCTCAAATACTAAACTTCCTGGCATATTATTTACTATAGCTTGCCCGGAAAAGGTGTGTTCAGTCCTTGTGTCTTTCCCTTATTGTATTTTATCAGTGTTTGCACGATCTAGGCTCTAAAGTACACGTGCCCGGCACGTGAACATTGCTAAATTATAGTGTTTTGTTAGCTTTCCTCATATGGTATCAGTGTTGCTATAGTAAGTAAGAGAAGTAGATACTCAATAGAATAGTATTGTAGTTAGTAACTAAGTACTCAATGTTTCTAAATAGAAAATAGGAAAATCATTGTCTTAATTTTCAAACAATATTATTTCCTTTTAGAACGATCCAATTAAACACAACAACAAACTGCCAAAAAACAACTTTTCTTGGCAGTTGGGTAAAATTATTATAATGACTGTTTAGTTTTCGACGTATGGTTTTTCTAGAAAAGTGTTTTCTCGGTTGGGAATATGAAAATTCGTAACTTCCCATGTGTCGAAATCGTTAATATCCATCATTAGAGAACATTAACAGTTTGCCTGTCAGATGATTCTGCATATTATGATTATTTTTATTGTTTTACCAATTGGACAGTGAACCTGTTAAACTAAAACATCTATCTCAAACTCATACAATATATATCACGCTGATACGGAACATCCTGTATCAGCTGGCAGTGGCAACACCATATGTTTATGAGTCGCTTATTATTGTAAGCGCGTACACTCGTAGAGTTGACTTTACAAGGGCAGCCAGTTAGTTTCCTGGATAGCTAGAGATTGCTTTACCGCTCTACCGCGGCTCTATATCAATGTCTCACTAATCGAGAGTTTAGGTGACCTTAGCTTACATTCTGTTTTGTTATTTTTAGATGTAGAGTCACTGTTATCCTTTCTCTTGTTCAAGTTAAACCGATATATTTATTTATTACTATATAGGAGCATAAGGGTGAAAAGTTGTGATTCGACATCTGTCCGCAATTATACATATACAACGAATGTTTACACCCTGTATCGGTTTCACCAAGGTTAATTCACTTCCTAGTCACTTTATATAATTCCGGAATTTTCGCGAGCCTTCGACGCACAAGGTCTCCTCCGATAAAGTTTTGAAGATGATTAATAATGACTTCCTTTGAGGAAACAAATTTATTTAAATACGACCGGTTTTTCTACGACTTTTTGATAGGGTAACACTATGAGTTAGATAAATTTGAAACTTATAGTTATTCAGTTAAGATTTAATTTTGAGTGTATGGAAACTAGGTTAAATCGTTTGATCGTTCAATGGAAATAGATACTTAGTCATCGGATTAAATTAATTGAGTTTATAAATAGCTCTAATACTTTCAAAGTAGTAAATCTTTAAAATCAATATTTTATGTGTCGTCTAATCTCTGCTTATATTCCTTGCGTAAATGCATTAAGACCGGAAAAGAACTTAATATCATTAATTAAAATATCATCAGTATTATAGTCTACTAGAATTACGTATCTACTTATTGCCAATTCTATTAAGTCTATAGTACCCTCTCTCTTTAAAGTTTATTATGCAAAAACTACCGCTTAAACTGTCACTAAAACTGCAAAACTACCATTGCCGATCGTCTTTCTACCATCAAGAGTGAGCTTAAAAGGAATTAATGGACAATCAGATAAAAGCTACTTAAGATAACTACATAATGCTAACAATATTTAAATGCTTCTATAAACATAAACTCTTATCTATTTTAAGCTGAAACTGGCATTTGTTTCCGCTAAATAGCTTTTGAAATGCCAAAATTAATGTGCGATCCTCGTATGTAAGCTGTTTATACTCTTTATACCATATAAAGTTTGTACTGAGTATAATACGCATTTTATGTTTTGTTTTAACGAGGCATTTATTTGTATATTTATATTATTATTTGAGGCGAATTGTAACAGGGCTATATGAATAATAATGCGAACAAAAGAGATTAGCGGTATATTAATAATATAATTTGGTTAATTCATTTCATGTTATGTACGATTCTTCCTTAATTAGTTTCAACGCTAATTTAGTACATCAAAATTAGTTTGCAGAGATTAACTCGATATCAGTGATAATTAATGAGTTTAATATTGTATTTCCATTGCTGTTGCTTGTTTTTGCATAATAGTAAATCATTAAATGATCAGTAAATGCATTTAATTAAAGTAATTAATTAGATGGTCCCGTATAAAGTTAAAGAGATTACATCGATGTCGCTAGTGGGTACAAAGCCGAACTCCCGGGAAATATTAATGAGGAAGATGTTCGACACTTTTGGGGCTTTTAACACGGAACAAAGAAGGTCCCATTATGGGCCCCCATTGTCGAGAGGGGCCCAGATGATGTCCGCACTTTGTTTGTGGATAATAGTCAAAATGAAAGTTCCTTTTTTATTAAAATCGGACCCTTATTACTGAAGCAATTTGACTGGTTCGAGGAATACAGATTGGAATTTTGCGCCATATTGAAAGTTATTAACTTTGATTTTATTTCGCGACGAATTTCTGTTATTAATAATTCCCGATTTATTTTTTATAATTCAAAACGCCTTTCATTGTTTTTTTGTGTATTTAGATAGGCTTTGAGATTATTTGAGTTGATTTTTTTTCAACACCAATTTACAATAAAGCTTAGTGGCTTAAGACAAAACACTGTCTAGGTCTTTTGTCCTACGTTGTCTTTGCTCGTGAAAGATTAAATGATGAGACTTTAACGGATTTTTTTAATTTCAAAAGAAAACTCTTTTCTTGCCGTTGTAAGCATTCTTGGTTTAAATTACGATTAGGAAGTGTACAATGTTGATTAAAATATTAAGATTAATACATTAGCAAGTCAAATTATGCCGAAAAAGTAAGGTTGCTCAAAATAAATCATTTTCGGAATAAAGGGGAAGGCTTGATTAATACAGGAATTTAACATTGTAATTTTGTTATTTAAAAAAAAAAAAATTTTAACATGCAGAAGAAAATATTGAGTTGGAAAATAAACTTGATATTCTTAGGGCCTAATTTCAATAGTCAGATAATTTGTAACTGAAGAATAAATAAGACTGTTTGACATATTATTATTTTCTATAAAACAGCTGTCAAATCACCATTTTTATTCCTTAGATTAAAATTATCTGACTTTTTTGAAATTTGGCCATAAATGTACAGGGCTAAAAAAGTTAAGTCTAAAAAAGTAAATGCTAAAACAAAACAAATTTATATTTAACCTTCAAAATACGGTAAAAAGATGTACCAGAATATAGGTTTTAAATTTAGTACCCGTAGAGTGGCGGCGTTGACTCGATATATGTAAAACAGGCAGCAGAGAAAAGGCAGGATTATGCCGGCTCTAGGAAGCGAATATAAATTGCGTATAAGTGAAGGATTGTCGCCCAACGCAACAGGGATGCATTTTATTTACTTTATGCCGACACTATTTTATGCTGCCGGCTTTAGCACCGCATAAAAGAATTTTCGGCTTTATTTTATTTTTTTTAGGCTTAGAGATGATCGTAAATTCCTTTTTTTTATTTAGTATCTATAATCAACAAAAAACTAAAGTGCTTACCAATACCTAGATGTTATAAGTGATTTTTAGTCTACGAGTCTTTTACTTTGAAAATTCTAAAATGAAAACCTAAGTCGTAAAAAGTATTTCAACGACTTATTCAGTGCCTAACATCGTGATTATTATGAATAAAATATTTTGTCTAAAACCAAATGCTTCCAACCCACTGGGGACACACAATTCTAGAATTCCAAGTGTCTCTTTTAACTAGTGATATTTGAAGCACTATTCAAAATCTAGAAAGATTTTAATCAAAATTCTAGTCCTTTGTGTCTGTCCATTATTTTGCTTTTTCTGAAAACAAGAACCCTCAGGGACTCTTTGTCAGTGTGATTAGAAATAAAGCTTATTTTAAATAGAACAAGATAATGTCAAGTATCTTCGTATCTGCAAGAAAACCTCACTATAGTCTGCTAAGCTAAGAACTTTCACCAAGTTCATAAACCCTCTTTTTGTTAATTATATCTTTACAGCTACACTTTCGACATTAGTGAATTTTTGACAACAACATTGGCAATACTACGCTATGCATCTTACTAACACACTGATTCCTTCAAAATTATCCTTCTATTCCTAACCTCTGCTTACCCATTAAAAGGTACAAGGGTACAGAGTAGCAATGACTTTTAAACTGGTATGCAGCAGCCATAGATTATTAACCAGACACGCGGGTTGTTCCGCGTTCGGTACTTATAAGAAAATTGATTTGCTACACTGTATCAATTTACTTAGTTTGCAATCAGGAAATCATTTCCTATAAGGATTCTGTTATGTTCACTATATGGAATTAAAGGTTGTTCAAGGCTAGATTATTAAGTTATTTGATCCTTGAAATGAAACCTTGAGGAAAGGTTAGTAACCTAAATTATTAGACATTGCTGCTCTACCAGTTCTTTCAGTATCGCTACGAAAAAAATTAATAAGGACGAGGAATTATTAAGGAATTTTTTGGAACTTTTATCGACCCTACTTAGACCAATGGGCGGTCAAAACCGACCTTTTCAAATATGTCCTTTCTGACCTACTTTTCGCTATGATCGTCTATTCATAAGTGTGCATGACGTGAATTTTAACCAAGTTTGACCTATAAAGTGCTAACATGTCTCACATGTAAGTAGATGTGCCACTTTAGCATGTGTTAGGATTAGTAGATGTGACACGGTTTTGTTTTGTGCCTATTTTGTGTGGGACTGTATATTATGGATTTTTTAATTAGTTTCTGTAATATCGTGCTTAAGAGCTAGTAGAATATGTTTAGTGGTACATTTGCTTAAGTATGAGAGTCACTATAAAGAAACGAATTAAATGTGTAACAGTTCTGTCTCTGGCAATGAAACCTCAGTATGTAAGAGATGTGTAACTATTTTGTTGTAAAATAAAGTATATTCTAAGCTATGTCACAAACTAGAAAACCCATTAAATGAATCATAAAATTTCTACTATTACATAATTAATTCAGTAGTATTGCTCATTATACTTTAAATGAATTTAAACAAAACACTGACGCATCTGTGACTTACTCTTTGCCCCTAAGTACACGAACACTGTACAAATAGGCAGACGACCATATATGTTTGTCTTCTAATTTGGCATGACCAAGAACAGACTATTATTATTGTCTTGTACTACAATGCTTACTAACTTGATGAACGATCAATAAATTATAAATCAACGATTTTTGTCTGGCAACCTACTTCGGTTGGTGCGACTTTGAGAAAATTTCAGCATCACGTCATAAAGTTACATTGGATAGTTATATTGCAGTAGAACACTATAATATTGATAAAGAATATTCGGATAAGAAAACGCAAATAATGGACGTCTTCGTAAAGCTGTATAAGTGACTTAAAGATCATGATCTTAAATCCTAAGTCATAAATAACAAACTAAGTGTGTATAAAGTTAAGCTTTTACACAAACACTTAAATGGAGAGATAATTTGAATACACATAAAAAAGATTTACTTACTACTTAAAGTTTTGATGTAAACTTGTAATAGAGTGGGAGACAAAAAAGATGTCAATTTGACATTCACTTCATGTTTGACAATATAAGTGTTTTTTAGGATTAGTTCTTCAAAATCAGACGCAGTATGATTGGTCCGACTGTGCAAATGTATTACTGTGTCTAACTACAATACAAATAAAACTGATAGATTTAACCTAAGACATACCCAGACAAAGTCATGAAGCCAGACAACATTGAATCACTATACAATCACAGTCGGACTGACAGCCAAAACAAATCACACTTTTGACAGTACAATAGCACAAAAATATCTGCCTTCTAAATCTGAACACACTTCATGTAACTTCAAAAGAATTTAAAGGGCTGAAATAACGATACATTTAACTAAGAGAAAAAATGTCCTTTACAAAGGGCATGAAATTATAAATAAAGGTGGCGAACTCGTACGTGATTTGATCGAGACTTGTGTCAATAACAATGAATGATTTTTTTAGCGTTCTGCGGCGAAATATGTGATAAATGTCTGTCCTGGTTGTCATTTGTTTTGAGACCGTTTTTTGTTTATTAATTTTATACTAATGCACTGGTTGAAAAAAATCAGAGCTGTTTGTTAACTTTGTAGATGTTTGCGTTGGTTTTTTTTCAAATTAAATGACAACACTATTTACTCAATTAAAATTCAATAGATAAAATTAGGGATTACATGCCTTCAGTTAATAATAGTTATTAAGAATGTCCTCTTATAGTGTTAAACTTAATACTAATGTTATAAATGTATATTTGTAATCAGTGAGAAATAAAGGCTTTATTATTTATTATTGTTATTAAGAGTGTCCTCTGTAAAAGTATCTCCGAAAAAATTTTTTAGAACAAATAAATGTATGCAGAACCCATAGCTCCCAGCACCAACCAGCACCATTTTTTTACATTGTTCTCAATATGCATGCTGAAGTGAACATTTGTAGGCCAAGGTTGATCCGTACATCACGTAGGTTTTTTTTTAATATTTTAACAATAAATTCACGGTTTTTAAAGTGGGGCGACGAAGCACGCTATATGTCAAGAGATGATGCATGTATGTTTGTGGCGTGATTCTATGAAGGTTCGCTTTCCGGGTGTAGCAAGTAAAATAGGGCTTCTAGATCATGTGAGCAGTTGAATCTTTTGTAGGGCGTAAGTTGAAAAGGTAAGCCTTGGAAGTTTCTTTTTAACATCGATAGCTACCGTTAAAATAATATCTAATAATTGCTGATCATGCTTCCAGCTTTTTCCTTTAGTTCTAATACGCACTTATGCTCCAATTTGGACACGGATTGAAATTCTACAGCCATTTATATGCAAATATTTTGAGTTTTTTAAGAAGCATTGTTTAAAATTATGTTTTTTTTAGTTAAGATCATGTGTTTAACGTATTTATGATAAAAAGCGTAGCTAGCTTTTCGCGTTAAAATTTTAGAAGACCTATTACATCTATTTCGAGAATTGGCTGATTTGATATTAGTACAATATACAATGAAAGTTAAAAGATGCAATAATTTCGAATTTAATTTTATACCAGGAGAATCCTTGATATTGTTTCTTACATTTTAAAATGTCATAAACCGATGCCGTGGCATTTTATACTGTTAACCTTTGGCTAACCTTGAGTAAAAGTCAAGCGTTAAGGCGAACAATGCAGAACACAGATTGATCTAACACAATACTGTAATATAAAAGATTTGTTACGAAACTTGATGGATAGGTGGTACGGCAAAATGCTTTAGGAGCGTTATTTCGTATCATTACTCTCTGCTACTATTGCGCAAGATAGATTTGATTTGGTCAATTCAGACCTTCAATTGAAGCTGCTTGATTACACTTAAGTACCTTTAGTTATGATACCACTTCAAGTGATATGAACCTCTTATTGCATGTGTTAAAAAAAATATTTTTCAAGAGCAATATAATTTACAATAATAGTTTGAGGACGGATGGCACTATATAAACGTCACTGTAATCTACAGTTAATCTCGTCTCTAGAGTCACGTTCAAAATGGACTTAGCTAACTGACGTCTCGCCTTCACATGACAATAGCACGTTTATCCGCCGCGATCCGATCACAATTTCAAGCCCTAACCGATCATTACCCGTCACTTACGGCCATTAAACCCGTCTCCATCAGCTGACTCACGAAATAACAAGCATCTGTTATTTATTATAATCCCAGATCACCTTGAAACTAGACAATACCTAGTTTTAATAGGCGAACTAAAAATATAGTTTGAAAAACGTAAAAAACGCAGCAAAAAGTTGAATAACGACAGAATGACTTAGAGTCACGTCAAACAGGTCAAAAGAACAAATTGTAGCTGTCGTTACAATAACACGGCGCATTTTGTATTGTAATACTAATATGTCATGCTTAGTAACTGTGCATTGTGGAGGGAATGTCATTATAGTTGGGAAAAAATGCCCTTTTTTTTAGGGTTTTAAAAGGTTCTATCCTCACTGTACCTGGCAGAAATACTTGTGATTGCAGTATAATTATGTTTTGTGCAGGTAAAAAGAAAGACTGATGATATTCTACTAGATACTAGACCAGAAATTATTTTCTTACAAGAAATACATGCCTAAAGAATAAGTCTGAAATGATATTATTTTGTAATAATACAGCTAATCTAAAGATCCTGTTGTGTCAAAGATTTGATAATTAAAGGATTCCTACTCTCAAAAAGCATAATGATTCATGCGTTTTTCCGTCATTTACCACGAACTAAATATAACCGAGACAATTTCTTCCACGATCAGTATACGTTACACTAAACAATTATTTGCTTTGCTTGTAAAAAACATAATCCGAGTGATTATCTGTGGACGTCATTAGTCTGAGGTAGTCAGAGAAACAAATTTTTATGCGACATTATTCGAATTATGCCTAAAGTAGATAAATAGCGTAGATACGTAGGAGCTCTAAGATGATATTTGTTTACCTGCAAAATTATTAATTGCGTCGATTTCTTGTATTTTTGTAGTTTCGAGTAATTATGTGAAAATATATTTTTGCTGACGGTACAAAACATATCTCCTTCGTATAATGGGGCCGTTTTAAATTATTATAACTATGATAGTTATAAATTTTATACTATTAAACATGCCACGACCTTGTCGGTTTGTATGTAACGATTAAGCTACGAAACTTGCCCACAGGCGTAAATGTAATTTATATGTCTTCTACTTGTTTAATAATAGCTGTAATTATTTTTGGTGTAAATAATAAGCGAGCTACTGTTTAAAAAAACTAGACAATTATAAAAACACGTTTTTAAACGACCAAGTTTTTTAATTATTGGATCTATGCTATAAAACACTAAAACATGTCTACTTTGAACGACAAGTCTTAGGCACACCAAAAAGTAAATGATTGAAAAGTTGAAAGATTCAGTTGAAAATTTCACTGTCGTATTGAAATGTCAAAAATTAACCAACATAAATTATCAAAAACATTCGATTATGACATGTAAAATTTATGTACTTTGCTACCGCTTGTATCTTGCACCAAATTAAATACGGAAGGACAAAATAATTTTGTGTTAAATGATTTTTTCGATAGAGCCCTTTGATATTGCTGTTTTATGGTCCGACAACTTTATTACAGGTAGAGTGGCGCCTGGGGCTCTAAGTAGAGTAGAAAAAATTGTAATATAGGATATTATTAATGTCTTACAAACGCTTCGGGCTGTATACTACATGTTTTGGATGTTTTGCTTTTGTTTATATGTGTGTATTTTATTTTATTTATAATATAGATATTTATTTCAGGTTTTCCAGAACGTGTAGGAGCAGAATCTTGTTTATTTTTTTTATTTTTTTTTAAGATAAAAAATAGTTTTGAGGAAAGTTTCGTGAATCTTAAATCGTTAAAACATCATCAATCGTTAACACGCCAGGCAGGCAGCATGCATGATCAATACTGATGTTTGTCCCTTAAGAGAACAGTACAAGGACAATTATAATCATAGTGGAGAAATAAGCAGTTTACTAGACACTAAGGTTAATGGTTACATTTTAAACGATAATTTAATAATCCCTCCATCTAAAACTAAACGAAAGCCTCTTAAGAACCAGTTTATTTATGATAAAGTTTTCCAACGGCTAAGTGGTTAATATCGATAATTGTCATGTTCGGGTTCGATTCCTGTTTGAAGCCCGTTTCTAATTTGACCCAGTATTAACTGGAACAGTTCTAAGTTTATAGTTTAATGGTAAGAAAATAAAGATAATTTTAAAAGCTTTCCGTGTATGGGGTGCGTTTCTGATGGTAAAAAAATATTGTTATTTATTTTGTAATGTGAAAGTATACCTAACTGGGGATTGCTTTCGTGACTGTCATAAAAATTCAAGTTGTTTTAATTCTTTCCGATAATTCACATCATCATTCTGATAGTTGTGTCGTCATTCCGATAAAGCAAATCGAAGCTTTCACACGGTTGTGCTTTCCGGAAGGGACGACGCCGACGATTAAAAACTTATATTCCAGTAGAAAACAGAGTAATTATTTAGTGTGTAGTGCCAATAAGTCTAGTATTGCGATAGGTTAATGATTATTACTTCCTACACGATACAGAAAAATTGTTCGATATGTCCCATTAAAAAACCTTGCCGATATTAAACTAGCATCGACCTCAAATTCAGCCCACTCCTCAACTCACAAATATTATTTAAACACCAAAATGGCGGATGCGAAATATCATTACATACAAAATTTATGATTTTGGAAGATAAATTGGATCCTAGTATGGGTCGTGATTTCCTGAGTATAATGTATTCCGTAGAGCGAACGACTGCTTGTTGGCTTTAAAGGCTGCCACAGACTGTAAAGTCTACGTAGATACGACAGTTCGATTATACTTAGTCGGTATTGTACCTAAGTTTCGGAATAGGTTCAAGACGTTCGATGATTTCAGATTAGACTGTCAAATACTGTTTGCATGTGTTTTAGATATTAAACTACCCTTTAAGGCAAATGTCAGGCAGAGTTGTGTAATAACATCTGTGTGCATTCATTCGAATTGTTTTACATTATAACAGATTACATAGAGTTATGCCCCACATTAACGAGCTAGGATTGCAACTGAATAATTATTTGATAGCCATAGAAATTGCTGCATAGTAATAAAATGTTTATTTAATATATTCATTTGCTAGCAGCTTGTTAATGCATTACTTTACTACATTATCATAAACCAAAATTTACTGTAGTGTGGATTTTTTCTATGAAAACAGCGTAATACTGGCAACAGCATCATTTGTGAAGTAAAAATAATGAGTTTCTGCAATCATGAGTACAAAAAAGATACATTTGACGCTGCTCACGTTACCCCGAGCGCTACGAAGCACATAGGCATAATACATGCGTAATTACGAGCATCTGTTTGTCATCTGTATGTCATTAGCGCTCGCATCACGTTTTACTCGGGAACGTTCACCGAATGTCAATGGTACGCTTTTTATGCTCTACCACGTAATGTTTATTGAATCTTGCATTGACTTGCGTAGATCAAAACTTTGGCTATGAATGACCTTACAACCAAATAGGCTAGTTAAGAACAGGCAGTTGTTATTTTTATGTGATTTAAATTATGTGTCGTAAATATAAGGTCAAGTGGGTTTAAAAGGTTAGTGAGTGAACTGGAACAATAGATACTATTCTGGTAATGGTGGTAGCTTTGAATTTAAATGTACAATATTTAAAAACTGTACGAGACTAGGATGTCTCTATAATAGCTTAAAAATAACAGGTCACCGGTCAGGGAACAGGTGATGACGGAATCATGGCCAAACTCCTGAAGGCGGGTGGGAAACCAGTCCTTAAGCCACTTCAGAAGCGGTTTGATTCCGTCAAACTCGAGTGAAAAACGCCACAGGCACAGTGCAGGGGTGTGGTGGTACTCTTCACCAAGAAGGGCGACAATGCCAGGTTGAAGGACTATAGGCCCATCTCACTTCTTAGCCATGTCTAAAAGTAGTTTTCAAGAGTCATCACGAATCGTCTCGCGCGCAGATTTGACGATATCCAGCCTCCTGAATATGACAATGATAAAAATATATAATGATTCCAAAAAGGCTTTAGTACCGTAGTAGACCACATACATAAGCTGCGGCCAGTTATACAGAAGATCGAAGATTATAAAAACCGATGGGGCCTAAATATTCTGGAAAGGCGACCGCGAACCGGAAGATGATGCGTTGGAAGGCTTCCCACTAGATGGACCGATGACCTGGTTAAGGTTGCGGGAATCCGCTGGATGCGAGACGCACGGGATCGGTCAATGTGGCGACGCCTGGGGTAGGCCTATATGCAGCAGTGGCATCTTTCGGCTGAAATGATGATGATGGTTTAAAAAAATAAACATGTTTCCAGTATGTACTATATTATAACCAATGGGAAACATTTTTTTTTTACATATTTGCAAATATTCAAATTTTAGAACACGAGCATAAACAAAATAACGGCTTTAATAATAATAGTAGGTATCAGACTAAGGTCATAATAATATTTTTAAAACCAATACACGGCTTACTGACAGTTACAGAACAATGCATATGCATAATACACTGGAATCTTCCGTCATATAAATCATTATCAAGTTTTGACGAGTTCGACAATCCAAGGTGACCTTAAAGTACCGATACACGGGCATGGAATTACTGTAGACACAGAAATAAATAGTCACCATACTGTCGAGCACCCAAATGGGTAAAATACTGCTGACTAACCAGATGTAGATAATACAAGGAAAGATGAACAGAGAAACCGAAAAAAGCCTTTTCATGGTAATGAAACAGGAAAGTAATACTAAGAAGTAAACATTCACTGCTGTTCTATTAATGACTGCTATGGTTAAAGGTCAAGCTATAATGTCCAGACAGTTAGAACTTCACAGTTTTCCGTCATTGGTTTTACAAGAGCCAAGTATGGGGAATCACGACCAATTCTGTCTCCAAACCACATACGAGAATATAAGGGAACGACAGACTACATCCTCATTAAAAACGCTCGTAAAAATATAAGACCTCTCATATTCTCTATCAGGGATATAAGCCTCTTCCCTCCCGTAAGTTATCTCTTTAATAACCATTTTTGTATGATATAGGTAGGCGTAATACTCACACAAATGTAGGTTAGGACAGTCGTTAATACGAGACTATGAGTGTAGTGCTATCAGATGATTTATTTTACAACTTAGATGGAGAGGAAAATCTTCTATAGATTGTGAGTAAAGGTTATTTTCCTACACGTTAGAGGGCCACAAACATTTGACGGTATTTAGTGTTATATTTTCATGCATGAGTATGGTGAAAACAAGAAAATTGTTGTTTACAAAATTGTGTTTAAAATCCTTGTTTTTATTTATACACAATATATACATGTAATAATGTATATGTAGTTTGAACTTGAGGAATCCAGGGTGCTTCAACCAGGGCTCTTACACATAAACACGATACGACGTCGCGTCGTGCTACGACGTCGCATCGTGATACGACGTGATAAGAATGGAACAAATTATAACAAATGATGAAGAATCGACGTCGTATATTGTTTATGTGTAAGAGCCCTAAGAGCAGATTTAAATAAGAAACAACAGAAATCTTCTCAACTTCAACAAAACAGCGGCAGAATTTATACAGGTGTCATCTCACAACAAACACCGACATCAACAAACGAGACCATACTTTAACAAGTAAAACTTAAATCATCCGGGATCCGTGAATGAAATGAATGTAAAATAAAACAGTTGTAATGCAATTTGCTTTGGTCTAGACTTTGAAAATGAAAGGGGAGTGTATCAGTTGGTTTTAGTCCTAAAAGTTGGACACAATTGGGAGATAATGATGGCAGAAGAGAAGTTGGAAAAGTATTCGACACTGTTTCAGCTATAGATTACAAGCTTGATATAGCTGATGGACTAGCAGTCGTAACTGATGAGAAGGATTTTGATTTCAAACCCGTAGAATTGCGTCCTAATATTTAATAACTAAATCACTGATAAGGTTAAAACTGTTGATCAAAATAATGAGAACAAAGCAATTTTATGAAAATCCAGACACCAATATAACTCAGGTATTCAAATCATAAACAAACACAAGAAAAACAAGCATTTAAACTTCTGTGTCACCTTCTCAGAGGAAATGCGAAGTTATAAAACAACAAGACTTATAAGACAAGAACAGCTGTGAAATTTAAATCTGCTCGCGATATGAATGCAAAGTAAACTGTGTTAATGCAACTTGCGATATCATTTACAACTGGATGCGGTTCTGAACTAATGTCGCCTGTTCTGCGCCCTGGAGTTACGATGCCAGGGGTTGGTGTTTCGAGACGTGTTATTGGATTTTAAAGGGACTTAGCAGGGGTTGAGCTTGTTTTCAAAATTTAGGAATGTTTGAAATATTTTGCAGGTTTTTGCGCGCTTGAGGGTTGAATTTAAAAGTATATGATTTGTCGTTCTGCCTCTTCTCGATCCTTTTTTTAACTACCTACAAAAACACAAAAAAAAAATAAGTTTTCAGCGATGATATGACCGTAATACAACTTTTAGGATGTGACCAATCAACTAGGTAGTTAAGTTTTACAAAGATGGAGAAAATTAGTGGTCGCTAAAAACAACATGAAGTGAAGTGTATTGAAACTTGCTGTTTGCTTTAACGTATGCGAGCATCTTCTTTGGAATAACTCCTCGACGCTTACCAACTTTCATGCACTGTAGGCTTCAACTTATAGGGGAGTCTACGATGAAAATGGAGATAGGGCAATGAACTTCAGAAATGAGATTTTGAGAAATATGAGACAGGGATTGTTTTTGTAGACATATATGGTTGTTCTATCAGAAATTAGATTTTGAGAAATATGAGACGGGGATTGTTGTTGTAGACAAATATGGTTGTTCTAGTTTGATGATTGTATCAAACTATATTTGTATTTGTTGTGTATGTTTCTAAGGGTATGAAGAATACCTAGAGGCTATACAATTCAAGTAGAAGTTGCCAATTTTGATAGAGATATAAATCGTTTTTTTAATAGTGAAGACACTAAAGCCGTTTACATGCAACTCAAAACCTACATTTACAAAACAACCAAAAGGCATTTGATACCTATCCTCCACAAAGACATTAAAGCCTTAATGTCGTACAATAAAACTTCGTCTCATACCTGCACAGCACTTTCAGTAACTGCATGCGTAATAAATGCAGTTATTACCATACCAAGTATAGGACAAGGAGTTGAAATTTTCTACCTCATAAAGCTGAGACTTTGTAACGTCTACACTCTTAGTAAATACTTGCACTTTGGCTAAGTTATAAGTAGCGAATGACGAGTCTACGAGTTTTATTACTTGACTTTAATCTTTGTTTGACAATAATGTATTTTACAAATTGTTTATTACTTGATTTTTTCTCTTTAAAATAGTTTAGAAGGAAATTGCTGCCAATATATTTGTTTTCCCTTTAATTTGACCAAGCACAGGATGATAGATGGTAAAACCACGATTTATTACAGTGGAGTGACAAATAATATTTAGTCACTAAATGATTAATTGACCATAAATTGCTAAGATTATTCCAATATTATTTGAATTAGACGTACCAAACCAAGGCGTTATGAAAAAAGTAATAAACACTAGAACTTTTGAATACAGAATCTTATATTAAAACAAGTAAGGTGTCATTAGACAATATATCTAGAAAGTTAACATTAACAGACGCGAGTCGTATGAGCGAACTTTGTTAATTATCTACAATCAAATGAAAGTTTCTCGAGACAAACGTAGCTTAACTTTTGACATACTGATGTAATTACACATTTTTGTTCATCTAATCTAATAAAGTTTATGGAAACAGAATTTGGTTTGAAGTTGTAAACAAGACAATTTAAAATAATGCTTGAAAGCTTTTCGCCATTAAACTACATTTTCATGGTTTCGATTTTGCTTAAGAATAATCAAAGTGATTGAATTTGAAAGATGTTACGTAAAAAAATGCCCATAACGAAGATGGAAATAGGTTTTGTTCTTCTCACAGAAAAATAGGACGAATAAATTAACTTATTTAAAGCAATTATAAACAGATATAAAGATAACCTCACTGCACAAAATAACTGTAGCAATCCAAACGAAGTTATCGACGAACACAATAACGTATATTCTTAAAATCCCTATAAAGCTCTGACACGGTTTTCACGCACGGCTAAGGCTACGCACAGGCTTCACGCTGTTAAAACGCAACGCGATAAGATTGAGATAAACGTGACAAATGACGATGATGTGAAATGTCACGGAGACCATTAAACCACAATGGTAGCCAATAAAATGAGATAAATTCGACCAGAGTTAGATGGAATAGGTTTTTCGTGAGCGTTTGAAGTAAGCATGGTTCGTGAAGATGAGTGAGAGGTTATGAAAGAAAATGAGATAGAGATAGACGAACGTGATGTGACCCTTGATAGTAAAAACTATTTATTCATGTTGAGAATTTGATGTTTAAAGGGCTGCTGATGAGTATCTTGAACTTATGTTTGACCATAGACCTATTCAAATTTCGTAAAGGTGAACTGTTTCTCTAGCATAGTTTATGTAAGCAAAAGCTCTCTTCGACAAAAATAGAGAAAATAAAACAGCAATAAAATAGGATTTCAATAAAAAAAACATTTCAAATTCTTATGTTATTTCTTCTTCATAAAATGGTGCTGTTTTTTAAGTTTTCATAATTCCTCAGAACGATGCAAAATTCTCAAATAACCAAGAATATTTTAAGTTAATTGCAGTGCATAGCTTAATGCTAGGTTTTGAAGTAACTAATTACACATCGACTATGTTTAGACGTCCATAAAAAGCATTTAGGCTATTTATGAATGCGGTGATAAGCGAATGAATTTATTATTTTCTATCAAGTACACTAGATTTTTGTTACTAGGTATGCCTTTAATAAATGATGATATATTGATAAGTCTGATGTTTTTGACAAGTTGTCTACCGGCAACACATTTTTAGAGTTTATTTAGTAATAGTTGAAATTTTCTGCTGTAACTTCCACATAACCAACAACAAGTCACCACCTACCACGTCATCTCAACTTTCTCGAATATTCCATTACAAAAACCTTCTAACACTGTGCCATAAAAACAAAAAGCAACAAAATATTTACAAGGAATTCCTCAGCTCATCTCGGTTATCGTTGAAAAGCGGGGAACTCTCACAAATCCACCCTGTCAATATTTCAAGTTGCCGAAGTAAAAACTTTAAGTTTCAACGAAACCACTGCATCTCTTAATATGGAACTTTAATAAAGTTACTGCTAACGAATTGCATACTTTATGATCGGGGAGTAAAGTTCAAGCAGATACTTTGTCTTTCAATTGAAGATTTAATTGAGTTTGTTACTGTTGTTATTTTTTGAACTATGGAAATTTTAAAGCATCATTTAGCTGTAGGCTTTACTATCTTAATGCTTTTCGCTAGATACATTATCTTAGGAAAAACTATGCAGCTTTTGTAATAACTATGGTTGAAAAAAAAGAGTTTGTGAATATCTATGAGGTAGCAAGGGGCGTGCAGACGATATCCGTTGGCATTTCTGAGTGTGATCGAAAACTGTTCAAAACGCAGGTACCTATTATTTTTTATCATACAAGATATCCAGCAGATACATCACTACTTGAATGTTCTCATAAATACAGACTCTAAAATTACAAAACGAAATTATAGTTGCATCCGACAAATACTAAATAGAACACCGTGCGACCGGTTCTATTCAAAAATGCTAGCTTCACAAATATGCTAGACTCTGAATGTCTGCGTTTCGGTCTGCCATCTGAATAAACAGGTAACAGTCTTATTCAGGTAAGATGTGTGTTTCAACGGGCGTATTCAGATTTTGTTAATTAAAATCTGATTTGAATTTCAGATAACATTATGCAGCCTGCAATTTCTAGAGCGCATTCAGATTATATTAACGCTGCAATGGAAAACAATATATCAAACTAATTAAATGACACGGCTGAAGTTTCACAACATTTAGAAGATTCCTATCTTGAAATACTGACTTAATTCTCCATTCGCAGCTTCAAAGATGAACGAATGCATGCAGGTCAAAAACCTTCGCTAAATTAAACAAGAATTTAAATCAAACGAATTTGATGAAATAAAACATCAGAAAAATTTTGCAGCGAACAAAATAAATGTTAATACTGAAACTGCATTCGAAATTCACTGCGTTAATTACTGCGTCAAGGTAACGTATAAATGAGGTGAACTAAAAAATGCTTCATGTGCACGCTACGAGATTCAATCTCCTAATAATGGGCGAGTAATGTTGCCAAGAAAAAATAACACCACAGCATGATATGATCGCGAACATGCGAAAGAATATATTAGCCGGCAAACAGTTTTAATTATGCAAAACATTTTTAATTGTACCTTGAACTTATTCAGACACGTTGCACGCATTGAGGGCATGAAACATATTTGATTAATTGATAATTGCTATTGAAGATTACTTGTTCAAGATTTGCATCATTTGAGCTAAAAATAACCGCGCGTTTTGATATTAATATGCTATATTTGCTATCGACAATTTGGTTCGCCTACCTATTGAAAGTTCCAAAATGTCGTGTAATTAATGAAACTGGAGCAAACATTTTAAATTTGACTTCCCACAGCCTCAACGTGTACCAAAAGGATTTGGAGTTTCATTAAAACATTCAAAATTTAGCGGGACTTTTGATATATATTTAGATATAGTCAAAGAGAACTCACAACATCTTAAGAAGTTATAATCATACTTAAGTCAAGACTAATTGAACTCTTAATTAAGTTAAGTGTAACTCAGTGAAATGTCCCAATTTCAACGGCTGACGCAAAAGTTATCGGGGGTTTCAATGAAAATTTATTAGTCCAACTATTTGTCAAAATTGTCCCCAAAGGGTCCCGGGGTCCGTTGGAATTCTGGCAAATATCAAGTTGAATAGTCAATTTGTTTTGAGGACCTTAGGACTGTGTTCCATTGAAATATGTGAGGATTTTAGATTAGTATAAGTTTTGAATTGTAATTCCTTTTCAAGGAGTATAGGAAATGACCTTCTCATTATACTAGCCGGAAGTTATGTGTGTTATTACTAACCTAATGTTATACACAAATTCTCGTAGTCGTGTTGAATTTTAATACCAGGGTAATTGTGCTTAAACTGGCAGAGGTCGATCCTATCAAAACGAAACCAAACACGTAAGAATTCTTTCATAAGAAATTGTAAAACATGATCTTAAATCATGACATTTTTTCGAATATAGCAAGACCTTCAACTAAAGCTATGTTTGGTGTAGTTTTGAAACTAAAACTAAAGGTCGTCAGCCTCAACAAAATCAAAGAGCCAAGATAAAACATGGTGGATGTACACAAAGTTATCCGTGTTAAAACAACGCCAGCGTCGCTTGGATATTGTGAAATATGAGCGGGGATCACTGTGTCATTCCCTCGCCTGCTCAACGAATTTATCACGTTCCTGTCCGTCCGTACGTATGGTACTCCAGATATTGAACGTTTCACGAAACGAATTGGATGATCCTAAAATATTTGTTATGTTTTCTGACGGGGTGTTGTGAGTTTTTTCGGCAAGAATTTTTGGCAACATTCGGGTATAGTTATTGGAAATGATGGAGCGGTTCTTTCAATTCAGATGAAGCTTCAACTTATTGGCTTTGAAAAATTTTGTTTGAAAATAATGAAATTTAGTCTACAGATAATATGTATGAATCATACTGTTTTGTCAGTCTGCAAACATTCAGAAAATGAAATTGCCCGCAGCCAAATTTTGGTCACGAGAAAAACAGTTTTTTGTGTCCGAGTTTTCATATTTCATCCGAGCTATCATCCGTGATAGGTTAAAATAAAACCCCACATTCCTGTTTTAAACATAAACGCAGCTTACGTTTTTGTACAAAAACATATGAAGCGTACAAAAAAACAATGGTTGGGTTGAGTCCTTACTTATAATTTATTCTCTTTCCGTTCGTTCACTGGACATCATTTCATTTTGCGTTAAAGCAGTAAACACGCTTATGATTTTATTTGCCCGTTGGTGCTCCAGCCTAAAGCCATTTATTCACCGTTCTCTCTCAAGACGTAAATTTGTTTGGCTTTATGTACCAGATATTTGTTAGCCTAAACTTCCAAAGTTTCGGATCTCAAGATACGACACTAGACTACTGAAATATCTCGTTAGTGCCGAATTTAAGTGAATCTGGACTAGTTGAGATTGTATCTCGCCCGAGGTGATATATTTCGTTATAATACACCGCCACTTTTAATTAAGGCAAGGACTTCAAAACTTTGAAATTTAATACGAAATTGCGGCGAAGCAATAAACCGTATCTGTTGTTTATGTGAGCCATCAAACCAAGATAACACCCGTCTTTACATCCAGAGTTTAAGTTAGTGTCATTGTTTCGTAACTTACAAATATAAACGATGTTTGGGAACAACGCGACGCTTTAACATTCATGAATAACATTAAGCCCCCTCGTCCTGTTTTGAATATCGCGAAGCTCTTTTCAAACCAACTTTCCAGAGTTGTGTTTATGCTTATTGCCTTTTAGGGAGGCTATTTTTTGTGTGAGTTTACGAGCATTACAATATTCACAAGTAAACAATGGACAGGCAAGGATTCCCCGCGGACCGCACGTTAAAAGAACAATCCGACGGTCGGAGGCAATATGCCTCTATTTGAAAACGTCCCAAAAGGTTTGCTCTTAAAACACGGTCCGTCTACGATGGTAACCGACATGCAAAGCATCGCATTTAAAAGAGGAAAGAATAAAATACGTACGGTTGAAAGCAAACAGGAAAGTTAGTCGGGAGCGGCGTACCCGCAACTTGCACGAAACAAGTTTCCTATGGGCATTATTTAAGTTTTGCCTGCTGTAGACACTATATTAAACGTATCAGAGTTGAGTTTTAAAAGTCCCGCCGATACGGCTGAGTTGGCGGGCCGCGAAACAGCCACAACTTGGAACACTTGGCAAGGAGCGCCTATAGCAAAAATAAAAGGCAGGCAACAGTTTGCTGTCAACTTGTACTTGCTTGTAGGTACGACTGCAAAGAATTATTCTGTTTGAAAAAGTGCCGCTTTAATTCTTGACATTCTTCTCTTTTTCTATAAGTTACGCCATTTTTTGTCAAAGGACGTTTTGTACTGCTGTGATGTTAAAGAAGCTATTGTTATAAGTGCTAGCATTAAACTAAGCTATTTTAAGATAAAAAACTAATAAAAACATACAGTAAACAACTCTTAAGAGTCAGAAAAATCTCAACTTAAATTAATTACACAAGACACACTACTCAATTCCAACAGTCTCTAAGCACTTCTAACTAAATACCACTAAGCTAACAATAAAAATGCAAATCTTTTCCAAGATGGCGATAACTAATACCATAAATACGAAATAACAACTCCAGACGTGCATAGTGCTGAATCTGCAGTCTATGTGTCCCTGCCATTAAAGCAGCCAAGAGCAAACAGAATTTTATAATAGGAATTAAAAATGTAGTGTACAAAGTAGTAGACTTTTCTCTTTTGTTTTACTCTGAAAGCTTATTAGCTGCTAGATTTTCTAGGAATGTCTTTGAGATTTCTCCTTTTACAGGTATAATTGTATTTTGTGTTGAAAAAGCAGCTACGCTTTATAAAAGCTTAGAGAGATTCAAGTTATGAGCTTTTCGAATTAAAGGACAATAAATTATTCGGAGAATTTAGAGCTTTGTATTTACAAAGGCGTGTTCTAGAATAAAACTACAGGTCAAAAGTAAGTAGAAAAAGAGATTGTAGTATTATTCAATGATAAAGCCTATAATGAGAAGAAATCACGTTTATAAGGCCTAAATTCAACAGTGGATAGATTGAGATAAGTTAAGACATCCAAATTCCAAGAAACAAGAAATGTAACTAATTCGCCAAAAAAGCTTGACCTTTAAATCCGAAAGCAATACAGGAAAAACGACTCTAGGAGTCCTAACAAAAAAACCGAAGCCAAAACCAGCAGCAACATAAACACATTTATCTGAATTAAGAGCACAGTCCACAAACAACGAATGGAAACAATTTTCTATTTCGAAATGTCTTACTTGGCCCACTATAATTTAATATTACACGAACAGCCCGCTTTGGGCGGAGACTGCTGGCTTTACTAGGATTGCGAGAGTGAATAATTTGACTATGGAGGGCTTGCTACCGCGGACGCCTCGCTTGCAATTTATTCGCAACTAACGAATTGGGGCGAATGATGTATGGCTGGAATTTAATTCGGATGTTTACTGTTCTTGGATACGTGATGTTAGGGTAGGGCTGATTTTTTGAAATTTACCGAATTATTAGGTTCTTAGGTAAATTTGCGTTCAAGATCCAAAGTTATATCTCTGGTTCCGCGATCAGATGTGAATGATTAAATAAGATCTATAGATTATAATAAACAAAACGAGAATTAATTCATAACGTCTCCCAAATCAATTTGAAATCGCCCAATAGCTAAAGTAAAGTCCAAAACTTTTGAAACCGCAATCTATCCAAACCCAATCTTATCTCCAACAAATCCTACAAATGTTAAACCCTCGGTATCTGCTACAGGAACAAGATCTCTAATAGGCTGTTACTATTAGATATCGAGCCTGTAACACGAGCCTATTATTCTTGTGGTATCTCCAAGATTGAATGCTATCCTTCAGCCAATTACCTCGCCGGTGTTTCGTTACCAACGCTGTTTTGACGTAATATGCGTAACTCAATTGTTTTGTGGTTAGCTTGGTATTCTCTGGTAAAACGTAATGTATTTTTTGTGATGATCGTCTCAAATGGCACTAACGTTATTGAAAATTAGGTCTTTATTTAGTCTGATTCGATCGTTATAGAACTTGTTACAGCTGAGAATGTTATCACACAATCTCTTGATAGTGCTCGTAGGCTTACTCATGTTGGTAATCTAAGTATACATGTAGCCATTTTTAGTGTAATGGTGGGTGCTTTAGAAGAAAAACCACAACGTTTTAGGCAGAATGGTGAGCAATCTATTTCAATTAAAGGAAATGACAGTCATTAGGGTAAGTCAGAAGACGATAAAGCCCACTGACTCGGAGGTGAAAGGTGGCGTGATTAGATAACTGGTTATCGTGACCGATAGGCAGGAAAACACGCGAAAGGAAACACTTTAAAATATTTTATCAGCTGTGAATATTTTAGTCGCAAATTGTATTTTTTTTGTAACAAGCTTGGTGATAAAAATACGTTGCACAGAATGAATAAAAGACGTAAAAATATTACTTGTATATTTTATCAATAATTTGAATATGTGCGTTAAGTTCATTCGCAATTATGGATTATGAGTTGCATGTTTATGTACAGGTGACATATATGTACTCGTATATATGTCATCGGTTATGTTCAAGTGAAGTTCGTTCAACCAACCTTGCGATATCACTCCAACGTTAATCGTAAAAAATTTACGACATTTAATTTTTATTACAGATGTAAAAAATAAACAATCAATAAAGTTTGCTGTGTCAACGGTCGATCAATTGACGGTCAAATTGAGTTCTGAAGTTATAATTGGATTTATTGATGTTCTTCATAAGTTGCTCTTAGAAATGGAAAAACCAAATATTGAACCGGAAAGGTTATGGACTAAAGACCACATACTACCGAGACTAGACACCTACCTAATACGAGAAGATGCCTACACCCTCACCTCTTTCACATTAGTTTCAACCGTAAAACATCTTAATTCAGGTCAAAAACTTATATTTTTCGACGCAAAACTTTAATCACAAACTCACGCTAAAACTAGCAATTCTCAAACGTTTCGCAAACTAATCTATTCATAGTTAGTTAGCATTAATCATAACAAGTTAACTATAAAGTTACGAAGTTCAACCCTCTTGAAACTTGAGGACGCCAGTCAGAAAAACAATCTCCCCAGAATTTAATAAAGCGCAGTGCACTGAGTGTCTGCGACGGGTTAGTCGCCAATGTTGTTGGGGCAAATGTTTGACAAATACATATATTTAACTGGTTAATGAATGTCACTTTCATAAAATACAGCTACTAATAAAAAAATAAGTAATAAAGCAACTCGTGTTTCTAATATACCTCGTATAATTTAATTTGCAAAATAACTCATGTTTCATCTTCTTGGAATTTCAATTAACTTGCCGTTTAAAGACTCCCAATTTAACTTCGTAGATACAAACAGATTGCAAGAGGTAAAGAATTGGGGCGAACCTCCCTTTGTACCTATAAGATGAAAAATGTGCTGGGAAACATTGATAAAAAAACGGTTATTTATATTGCTACTTGAAAATGGGCGAACATTTCTTGCCAATGCCAACATAACTTTAGCCAACATTGGCCCCGCGTCTAGTCTAGTCCCCAGAATATTACGGAATACGACAGCTGTCTAGTCGTCCTTTCAGTTACTTTGTAAAATGAAATCGGCCTAAAGGCAACGTCGAAAAGGCCATGTGTGGCTTAACAATGATTTGTATTGCTCCTTTGAACGATAGCGTGGTGGTAATAAGAGAAAATGTATTGGAATAATTGTTGAATGACTTTTCAAGGAAAATCTTGGGTATTTTGAGGGGTCTAATCACTTTGTTGGTTGTACTTGAGGCTGTGAGAAAGCAGTTGTGCTAAGTTGAAAACTTTTGACTTTTACAGTGTGTACTATTTATAATTTTACTATTTTCTCTTACTAAAACATTTCACTAGAAGTATTGAGTAACACAATATATGCTTTTTTTCTACAAGCTCGTTACTTTTAAACCCATCTCGGTTGGTTTTCTTGGCAGACTTTACTTAGGAGAAGAAAACATTACGCAATGTTACAAAAGTACCAAAATTACCGTGATTATTTACAGCTCTAAAAGCCAAAATAAACTGTCCAACTACGAAATCAATTAACAGTACTTTCTGAAAACCAAAACTCAAATTGAAAGCAGCAACAAAATTTTAATTCCCCGCAGAGTGTAAACATGTAAAGCGAAGCGGGCACCGGCTCCGATTGCAGAAATAACAGCCTAATAAAAAACCTACACTTCCAACAGATGTGCAGCGTTCGATTCTACAAATAATATAAACTCACTCACTCTGTGGTTCCGTTGGCCTTTTTTATGTCGATAAAAGACGTCAATTGACTTCTTCGATTTCGAAAAACGTACGTCGTTGGGAAATAAGTACTCCACATTTAAAATAATTTAATCAGCGGCGTCAATAGACGCCAATTTTATTGAATACGTTACATTTTAATTTTGAATCTCGTGATTTTGCGTGGGTGTCTTGCTCTCAGACAGTCTGGAGATTAAAATAATAACATACATAGGAGTGTCATAAATATTATTATGTTTCAATTCAAATTATACTTTGATGCTGAGTTTAAAATTTAAACTATATGTATTGCTTTTAATATTTTTTCAAATTGGACTATCGAACAATTTGTAATCATACAAAAAATTAAGCCTTTTAATATGCGCTTCTTAAAATTTGTGTTGTAAAATAAAAATAAATAGTATCGATAACTTTGTCTTTGACTGTCCTATTACCTCGCTTGTAACTATGTAGAGGTGCACAACGCTGAACAGTCAGAAAGAAACACACGTATTGCAAATATACTAAATCCCATCTTCATTTATGAGTCAAACAGTAAGCAAAAATGAAAATGTCCTTTTCCAATTTCGTAAGGAACCCTAAAACTTTCCTCTGTTACCTTACCTGCGAACGTAAATACGGGTTTTGGAGATCGAGATATGCACTACGATATATTCCGTGCCAATTTTTGCTACCGTTTCGATATATCGGAGCAAAATGTTTTCAAACCCACTTCGTAGCGGGCTGCAATTTCTGCTGGATTTCTTTCGGTATGATAAACTAAAATTATGATAGTGTACAAGCTACTGCTGTTTTTAAAAAGTTTTCTGCGAGTTTTATTTATTGTTTCTATCTCATATTTGTACGTTCCCACTTGTTTCTTGAGGTGCTGTTTGTAGGATATAAATAATAAGCATCACTATCATATTTAATTGCATTTTATTTAAGTGTGATGGAAAAACTTAGGGAAATCGATAAAGAAAATACATTTTCAGGTCAGCAGAATACTTTTTTAAACTCCTTCAAACTTACCCATTAAGTAAATCGGAACATCGATAACTTTAGATTAACTTACTAACTATTAACTACCTATCGATGTTTCCCAGCCCTACCCAGGCGTGTTTACTAAAATCTTTTCTATACCCGACACTTAATTTTAGTCTAGACATCTAAAACTAAAATTATATACGTCTGGCCATACTTCAAGATGACACCTAAGATTATTGACATAGAGAATGAAAAGAGATGAGAAGTCTAGAACGTTGCTGTAATAAATTTTCGAAGAAGTATTTTGAATTATATGAAAGTTTATAAGTGAATTTTGATGGGTTCGTTAATGGGTTTCTGTTTTATGGTAAAAGGGTGATTTTATGGGGTGGGCAGGAGTCCAAGTGGCATTAAAGATCGATACTACAGACCAGATTTATGTTGTGTTGGCCAGTTGAACGAGTCTTCGTTTTCAAGGAGGCGTGGAAATGTTCAGGAGGTATATAAATATAGGTATATGAGTCTATATTTGTTAGACAGTTCTCGAGATGATTGGTTATAAGAATGTGCCTGGAAAGCATTGGATAAGTCTGGTTAAAACAAGAATTGTACATTATACAAGTGGTGGAGACTCCCTAAGCAATCGTAAAACTCCACCATCATAATTCAGAAATATTATTTCTACTTCAACAATATTCAATCTGTCTAGTCCAAGCACTTTTCCTGTTACTTCCATGTCATTAGTAATAACGTTTTTTTAACAAAATCCTTACAAATGGATCGTCCGTGTTAAGACAATTTAGTACGGCGTTCAGCGCAAGATTGATCGTTGTTCAACTGTTATTTATAATGAATATTGTAAAAAGCTGAGTGGTGGACTGTAATTTGTTTATTTTATATTGAATTGAAGAAGAACTTAAGAAGATGGTTATGATTCATATTTTGATACTGTTGATGTATTGGTTGGTTATTATGTTTTAAATCTGTCATTTTCTTTGGAACTGTTAAAAAAACCATAGTAAAATCACTTAGGGAAGTGTACCTGTCAGAGAATTGATCTTTTGAGACCTAAATGTGTGATTGATATGCCTTAAATACTTCGTTTCAAATCCTAAATTTTCATTAAAAATGTATAAAATGCATTCGGTCACATTTCTGTCCGTCGAAATAAATATTCGCTTCGTGCTTGTCCAGTCACGATCTTAGGCGACAATATCCGAAGCAATTCAAATGGACGCCGTATAAATATTTAAGAGCTTTTAAAAAGATGCTTTTATTTATTATCTTTTAGAGATAAAAGCGTGTTGCGTGTATTTATGAATATTTAACGCTAGATTATATATATGATTTATCTTAACAAGCTTTGTATATTGTAAGCTTATTTTTATTTTCCACTTGCTATTTTAAGTTAGTCACAAAATCCAAGCTTATTGGAATGGTTATTGTGACAAAACCTCTACAAAGAATCTCCAATGCACTTTCTATTAGATTCCCTAAAATCTCTATTGATCAGTCTATATATATATATATCTGCTATTTACCATATAATTAAACTTAATGATACACTTTCATCAAGATTCGATACCAATAAGCCTTCGAAGAAAATACACTAGAACAATAGATATTGATCACAAAAGAGGATCAACCCGTCAATCTATTGTGTCCCCAATACCAGCATACCACGTTTCAAAATAAACACGAAAAATGTTACTTTCAACTCTATGGCTAAAGTGATAGAGGTTGTGGGTTTAGCAGTTTATCTTGGCATTGGGACATTATCGAACAGCGAGTGTGTCTAATGATAACATGGGATTAAGCTGCTTCTACGTTATCTGCAAAATTTAGGGTCACCAGTATTAATAGTTTGGGTAGGTAGGTACCGATGTTTCGGTATTTTGTTTTGGTTTATTTTCATGCTGAACTATGGTGGGTAGGTTAAAGTTTAGGGCGGATTGTGGTTATTTATCTGTGGAATTAATTGTTTTATTAATTGGTACAGTGCTTTTGTAAGGGTTGTACTTATAGGGCAGTTGAAACGTGACCGATTTGAAACATTGGAAATCTTTCGTGAATTTTCTGAATTCGTCATTTTTATTTGTAAAAGAAAAAAAATATGTTTGAAGGCCTCTACGAGATACTATGAATGGTTACCCACACAGAGTAACTAAGGTTTCTTCTTGAAACTTGTGGTCTGAGGCTGAGGATGGTTTAGGGAACATTAGCCCTTATATAATAAATAAAACCCCAAAACAAATAATAGAGAAAAATTAGATACATTTCCACCATATTTTTCCGAAAACTTCGCAACAAAAAAATCTTCACCCTATCATCTCCGGTACATTTACTAAACCCATTACACCCCACGTGCTTACCCAACAGTTAGAAAGATAAATAATATATACGTACAGGAGGAGAACCCATCGGTGCTCAGATTCAACCCCCCACTGCCGATGTAACGACGGTCATTAACCTTTACAACACCACGGTAGATTACAGTGCGTTGCCTTAGCGAGTGGTGGGTTAACATTTTTTTGTGAATAGGGTTGGTAGTTGAAAAAAGGTTACAAGTTTCGGATTTGCAAATTATTCGTTAACCTAATTTGGGGTGCAGTAAGGGGTTCGATTTGCATGCTAATTTAGTTTATTCAGCATTTCTATCCTTCTCAATTCATAAAGCGAATGTGTAACGATTGATCCTCTATTTTTATATTTAAATAATACCCTTTAATTATAAAGACTCATTAATCTTCACCTTCGACCACATCATCACTTAACATCAGGCGAGATAGTGGTCAAACGCGAGCCTATAAACAATAAAAAAAAAACAATTTTCTACAAATTATAACCCCATTTCAGCCCACGATACTAAATAATAACACAAGACATTTAGCAAAGAATAACAGTTGTTAAATTCCCAACTTTTCGCCAGCTCTGTCCAAGCATTAGGAGTATTTGCCAAAACACTCGCGAATCTATAGGCGAAGTGTACACAAATAATTTACACTTATTTTTCTTTGCCAAAGTGAAATAATGCCTTGAATCAACTTTATTTTTGTTTCATTAAATAATTCTCAGTTGACGTATTGAAATGTTTTGACAGATTGAGGAGTGGAAGACCAGATGGCATGACGTTGAAACGGATGTTGTTTTGACATTTAGAGTTTGAAAGAGACCTAAGTTCAGCACTGGACTGCCAATGTCATATTTATAAAGCAAAAGAACAATGACATTGGCAGATCCAGTATCAGGAAAAAATAGAAAAAGCTTGTCACAAAACCCTAATAAATATTGCAACATTCTGCACCAATACAACGAAAAACCTCAAAAATTTCACCAGGATTCTCCTAAAAATGCTCAAAAGGCATAAATTCACAAGTTATTAAAACAATATAACGGCCAGGACGGACGGATTAAACTGTCGATCGGTATTGACCGTTCCCGCCTGCCCAGCGCCGATAAACGCAGATTAAACCTGGATGTACATCAACGTTAATCCGGCAAAGTCCGTCCATGTTTTTAATATGGCATTCTGATTTTGAATATTTTCGCACCGATTTTTGCTTTCGTGAGATTTTTATGTTTAGATCAGAACGTGCTTTTATGAGGTTGAAAAAAAGTTTGGATGAGAAGATTATAAATAAAATCAGCGGTAGTGATATTAAAGTATTGTTAAATAAGGAGCTTTATCCTGAAACTATCACAGAATTAAATAGAAAAAAGTGTTATGTGCCTCTTACATGTTACGGTGAATAATAAAATTTCTACAAGCTCTTTATTCACAATTAATAACATATTGAAAACAGTGTACACAGGAAAGTGATACTCGTAGACATGTCGTATCAAGATAAAGTCTGAGACCCTGTTAGGTTATCTACAAAGTTCCTAAGTGGGTCACTTCATAAATAGCCGCGGTTCGGCTCGCTTTTGGCTTAGCAACGGGAAATTAGAATTCGGTTTTTGTAGATTAGATTAAGTTTGTTGTTATTTCTGCGATTATAAAAGTAACAAGTTTTTTTTTATTATAGCTTTAATGACAAAATGCTGTAACAATAATAACCAGGTTATTTTGTAGTTTTATCATTGCGTATGAAATCTTTTTTATCCTAAAATAAATAAGTTGGTTGCTAGAGTATTGCCCAAGTTTTCAGACAATGCAAATAATATTTAATTTGTTAGCATCACTCCAAAAATGACAATGACAAGCATAATGCCATTACCTATAAAATATAGTGTTAAAAGCAGTAATAGTAGAAACGTAATATTCACTAGATATAATTAACAGTCCATTATAAATAATACGTTCACACTTCCTGAAAGCTTTTACAAAGTATCAACTTGATACATTACCAACATTTGAATTCACTTGCAATGCACATAAAAAAACTGCAACAGCTTTTTATACGCACTTAAAAATGTTTACCCTGAGATAAGAAACACATTTGCAACGCAACATTCTTGCAAATATCACGTTTTATTAAAGAACATAAATAAACAATATGGCATATAAAAGGGAATAAGATTTTTAATAAAGTCTTGCTAGAATAGAGATTTGTTACAGAAATGTAAAAGATATTTGACACAGGATAATAATTTAGTAAGAAGGACAAAAAATGCTATTTAAATGGGTTCTAGACCTCAAATAAAACCGTAAAAGAAACCTACAGACGTCAAAAAAGAGGTACCATTAATGGTGCAGTCATTACGAAAGCACAGCACACAAACAATTTGGACTATGTATTTAATTTTAGAGCTAATTGGTCTTAAGTGATTAAACTATTAAATAATAAATAAATAGATTTCTTCTAATGGGAAACATAAATTTGTTAGAGTTGTCATTATGTTATTTGTGGTCAGATTGTTACTTTTATTACGTTTTGGAGTTTTCTGAGATGCCTTTGATTTAAATTGGTTTAATAACACTGCAATTCAACCCACTACCTTTTATTTATATTTAAAAATATACTTATTTGACTTGATTTACTCTTATTTTTTTGCTGCGAGCCGAACAAATTATCTAAAATGTTCGGCATATTTATAAAAATATACAATTCTCTATTGATAAACAAACCGACATTGTATTTTCACACGTTACAAGATACACTACATAATATCATACGAGTATTTTACTGCTCGTTAGTATAATAATTGACGCAATACATTACTATGACGATTGACATCTAATACTTGGCATGAATCTCTTCCACGCGTCTACTATGCTACACGTGGTGCCATCTATCGAGCAGATAAACAAACTTTAATGCACACAACATTGCTACGAATCATTGAAACACGAGGCAAATAGTGCCAAGTTTTCATCTCAATATTGCATGGCTCGTTTAAAATATAAACATGATTAAATGGTTTTAGAGTTTATAATAGATTTAATAAAATGAAAAATAGAAGCAAATTTGTGCTACAGAAGTTACATCTGTGAATCTGCTGTGTTGTTGTGATTGAATATCGGAAATCCAATGAAATCCGTTGACAGATTTATATTAAAAAAACTTTCAGAAACTGGGATCAGATGACATAATTCAATTTACATAAAAATATAATTGAATACAAAGCTAATTGAACAATATTTTACCGAGAATAGTAATTAACAATTGATAAATACTTGCAATATTTTTATTAACATTGTTATTGTGTAAAAATCTATTGAATGACTAACACAGCTGCAAAATGTTAGCGTCGACACATTTACCAAGATAATGGGGTCGGTGAACTTGATTCTAGTGTTTATGCGTACACCTACTCATTTCTTGTAGTAAGTATTAAATTGAAACACATTCAGCATTATTTTGTTGAATGATTGTGCCTATTACAATTTTTTTTGCAGTGTCAAGAATTTCTGAAGATGTTTTTATTTGTATCATATGCTGAGATGATTCTTCATGTAAGTGTTTTTGCTGCATCACGTTGTACCAAAAGAAAACTAATTTATTTATCAAGCAGAATCTATTTCTAAATCTCGATAAAAACAAAATAAGTTTAACGACCTCATTAGCTGTCCTGATAATAAACATTTGAGGAATCAACGTTCAATTTTAGGTAATAGATAAGTACTCTGCGAGACAAAGTTCAAACATTTGCGTTTTTAGGGTTCCGTACCCGAAGTGTCCAAACGGAGCCCTATTGCTGTCAGTCACGTGTGTCACTGTCCGTCTATCTGTCCGTCGTCTGTCACACAATATTGTTCCGAAGAATTTTTTAACTTCCCATTGACATACGAACTTGAAATTTGGTAATGATGTTTATTATTACGTATACTTTACCAACAAATACCAATATATTGGTAAATCTGATTTTTCTTTGGTACGGAACCCTACATGTCCGAACTTCGAAAAGCACTTGGCCGGTTTTTATTATTATTTAAGAGATTTGTGAATTTCACTATAAATAGCTTTTTTAAGTGAGTTCACGACAATAGTGAAACAGTTGGGAATCAAACTCATGACCATGCACTCAAACACTCGTCCTACAACCATTGGGCTATAACCTCAAAAATAATGTTTAAAGCAATTTGTTTGACCACATTAAATACGTACATACCTATACTAAAACATTTTTAACAAATGAAACAATCGCTATCTTAATGATTTATGTATTATATACACATAGATTGCAATGGTTACTGAACTCAGCGAGATTAGATACTGATATAATAATAATTTTAATTATTAAACAAACAACTTACGCATGGTAAACTACCTTGGGATAGGACTGACAATATTTACACTTGATATTTTTGTTGCTAGCTGGGTTATTTGACCCTAATTGATAATGATGTAACTGGAAAATGGCTAGGCTGGCTGATGAATAAAATGTAGGTAATTCAAAATGCAGAATTGATAATTTCATACCACGATTAAAATCTATATTTTAAAATGAAAGTTATAAAGGAAGTGAGAATCGAATCTGTGACTCTGAACTCGGAAGATGTTTTCTCATAATTATCTTTGTTCATAGTATTTGTAGTCTATTAATCTAATAAAACTGTTTAACTTGCTACCTCACTTCTGACATACATCCAAAAACAGCCAAATCAGCAAATGCAATACAAGTTAAAATTAACCCATAGTTGAAATTAGCAATAAAAACTCATGATTAACTGCTTAAAATAAAGGCAAAAATTTAAGCCGTAAATAAAAAACTGAAGGCATTGAACCGACCTCAGGTTGTTTGCCTTTGACCCCGCATTGACAAGACGCTTGACTTTGCGACTTAGTCTTTGACTAAACTGAAATTTTACACTGATTTTGTTAATAGTGAATTTGTCAATAGTTTTAAAAGTAGTTTTAAATCGTTTAAATCCGAGGTTCTATGTGTCACTCGAAAAAAAGAGGGTTCTATTGGTCACTCTATTTAGGGTTCTATTAATCTTATGTTTCGGCTTTTCGATGTTTAAAATATAATTATGTTACTTTTTTGACATGTTCTAAGGTCGAGAAACTAATAAGTATTTTGTTTTCTTTTTTTTTGCAATTTATATAGGACAGTAGCAGCCAAATGCCACAGAAAAATGAGGTAAAAAAATTGTTAAGTTTAAAATATTTTTGGAGTTGTTTTCTTTACCTCACTAACCAAAAACCGTGTCAACACACACATAAACCATATGCATGGAATATTAATTTTAAAAAGGTCCGTGTTAAAAATAACTTTTGCAAAACAAACGTTGGATGCATTCAAATGCTACATTATATTTCTTTATATTCAATACGCGGTCTCGTTTAGGTTGATAAACTTTGAATTTCTAAACCGATCGGGTAATAGAAAACGTATTACATTGCCCCTACATATTGCTCGGTCATTTACGATCCATTGCTCCTTTTGTTGGTCAATGTTCCGAAAAATTCTTAAGAAAAACGCAATGTAATAGTTTTGTCTGATTGATATTCCTTGCGAGTTGTGGTAGTCAATATCCCACGGCGGGTTGTCATCGAAACAAGTCGGTACTTGTCTGAAATTATGATTATAATACTGTCACTTTATCGGGTAGAAACTATCTAGTCTTTGTAGGAAGAGAAACATGGCCTGTATAATCAGTTCAATCATCCAATACCTATGTTATTGTAATGAGAGTGAGAATGACGCAACGCTGCCGAAGTGACGACAATCATCGGTGGAATCGCGAAATTCGTCCCATATATTATTCACGAGAGGCAGATAATGAGGCCGTTCACCCTACCGCGTTAGACACAATTCGATGAGACTGATTGTCTATTTGTTGGTATTTTTCTTTGGTTTTATTATTGGTAGTTATCTGGGTGATAGACAAACTATTAATTATGACCTTTTGGAACACAGAAATAAATAAAAATCGAATTTGAACAGGAATCGCTGATTATTCCTGAGTGTTTAATTATGTTTTAATTAAAAAGAATTAAATACCATTACTGACTGAGTTTAGCACCCCCTCGCACTCACCAACATTTTTTTAACAGCAGTATTCACTTATCCACTTACGGGCGTCAAATAGCAGATCTGCTTACCTGAAAACAAAAAAAAAAACAACATTAAAATCATCATTAACGGTTCATTTTTACAGAAAAATGACGAATTTTTGAAAACGATCCATTGTTCATGGGAATTCTCCCACAAAACAGTTGAATGACCGGCCAAATTTTTAAAACACAACCTAGATTTTGTGAAAAAAATTATAATACGATTTAAAAGTTTGAATAAACCATGGTTGGTCGTGCGTGTGTATATTCGTAATTGATATACCTAAAAAGTAACGTTTTATGTTTGTTTGCTTAGCATAGTTAGAATAATCTAATCATTTCTGACATAACAGTTCTATGAACTTTTTTCATCTTAAAGGAATTTCTCGAAATCCAGCTCGTTTGACATCGGATCGGTAGCTTCATTGCCCTTTACTTGTTATCTTAAGAGCCCTGAAGGGTCAAGAGTCGTCAAAATAAATATTTTATTATGGCAATGGTTATAAATGTCAACTTTATAATAATATTTACGCATCCGATTTTCTAGAGGATCCCTATTTTTTCGAAAAACATTTATTTTTGTATTAGAATTTACGGAATGAGTTTATCGGTTTTTGACATGAATATTATTTGTGAATTACTTTTTCATGTTCATATATTGTCCTTCCAAAAAACATGATAGATAAACTATTTCTTTATGATATTTGTTAAAAAGAAAACCCGCGTCAAGTCCAAGTGAGCAACAGAGAACATTTCCGATCTATTTACACTCTCACATCACCATACCGACAGAGTTGTATAATGACCAATGTTTATTAAAGCTATGCTAAAATATACGTTTCCTATGTCGTATGCATGGGTACACGCCCTTATGTCTGTTGCTGTTTTCATTAATTCTGTCACGTGTACGATTTATCATTCATTTTGGACCAGGGAAAGAATTGATTATGTTCACGCTTGTTTTGTTTAGCAGAGGTGAACAGACGTTGTAATATAACTTACTCGTACATCGAGTAACTTGAAAGGTCTTTGACTGAGAGGTTGACAGGCTGACTTTTAAATAACGTATGATTTAGAATTTATACCACTGAAGGTATCAAGAAAAGGCCTATGACTGACAGGCTTATTATGATTTCGAAGTTAGGTATTGGAAAATGTACAGCAACTGAAAAACAGTTCAAAATTTCAAATAATTTTGGAAATGGGTGGATCCAACCCAAGATCGAACTGTAAATTGATATAATTTATAACATAACACTCATTTAAATAATGAATTCCATTTAATATGTGATTTTTAAAATAATGAATTGAACTTTGCAATTATAATTAGCCTTTTTTATTGTTATCATTCTCTGCATTTTAACAAGATATAAAGATGTGAGGTGCAAGTATCAGTTATTGTAGTAGGTATATTCGTAACAATTAATAGTAAATCAATATGTCACTTTAGTTGATTTGAAAATAGCTAGAATAATGAGCTACATTATACAGCTGTAACTATATTATTTTAGTATAACGTTTCCACTTTCACGGCTATCATGAACACCCCAATTTAATCCAGTTTCTGAGTGCACAACAACAATATATTTAATAACATCGTCCCTTAGATATCCGCTTCACAATTTGAAGTTTTTGTTCCAAAGGCACCTTCCAGGCGAGTTCCCCCAAATTACTGTAATACCCCAATGTATATAAGCGTTATTATAAAATGGCGCTTCGCTGAGCCCACCTTTAGTCCCTATATTGAATGTCCCCTAACTCGTAAAGAAGTTCAGATTATAAGGATTTTTGTTCAGCATTATATATTGGTTTCTGTTTTTTATTTGGTGTGCAAAATGTGGAAAAGTCTTTACATCTAAAGAGGTTGCTTGAAGGTCTTTATATTTTAAATCTGTCCATTGCAAGCAAATAAGGCTTTCTTGGCAAGTTTCTCTGGTTAAAGATACTGTTAGAACTATCTAGGCAAAATCTTATTACTAGGATGCGAATGGAATGAAAATGGAAGGTTCCAGCTATGCCATAAACTGCCTTACTGGAGATTCCATAATTTTACTATATAATAGGTAGCCTCAATTATGAGAAATGCATAATTCTAAGTGCTACTAAATCGTGGCATGTCATTGCGCGAAACTGCACAAGTGCACAATAAAAATTGCGTACATAAGTGCGGTAATAATCTGTCGAGTTTAAAGTACTCAAGACCGTGTAAGTACCTTTATAAGTTAAGCATAATTACATACTTTATCTCCATGCTGATCAGGAAGATATAAGCTTTCCATTTATGTAAAAATCATTTGAACCGGTTCTGCAATTGCCGAGATAACCGCATCAAAGTTGATACTAAAAAAAGACAAATATACCGCGTAGATCTCTGTTTAATCCCTAAACTTGAAGATACTTAAGGAGGATTTTGAAGATATAGTTTTCAAAACCCCCCTTCAAAAAGTTTTCAAGATAGAACATTATTTACAAGATGGACATTAAATAACGGATTAGGTACTCTCATGGTGAACCATAAAATTAAAAAGCAATGGCAGTAAATATTACATAAAACTTTGCATCAAAAAGTTGTCTAAAACTATTTTAGTAACTTTTACGTGCCATAATAATCTAGAGGATTTTTGGCCCATAAAATATAGTGAGCATGTTTTACGGCTTACGTTTTACTACGGGGATCCTTAAAAGTGCATTTATAATAATAATCTAAAGTATATTTTTAAATTGATTGTCTATGTAGATTGTAAAAACAAAATGATAATTTAAGAAAACCTTCATTTTTTATTCAAAGATCAACTTGATAATTATGTAAATGTTACTTACAAAAATGCGAAAAAAACGCACAAAGTAACAAAATCATTTACGTGACGTAACAGTTACGGAATTTACGAGAATATCGCTTAAAATATACACATAAAACGTTAAGGGTGTAACATTTGCAAGTTTTAGGAGCAAAAAAGCCTTCAGACGGTGTGTGATAAAAGTATATGGCCTTAAATATATTTTTACGAAGTCACTCTTCTGGTTTCATTATGAGTTTTATTTAGATTTTAAGCGAACGGACGGGAAAATGTGCTTTCACCCTACATTAGTGGAAAATAGGATCGTATTTTTTAAGTAATCTCTTGTGTCATTGTTGTTTGTGCAAAAATTCAAATGCGGTTTTTCTAAATTTAATTTAATTCAGTTTTACTTATCTACTTATTTGCATTTAAATTATTTTAACAGTTATAATAATATAATTAGAATGTTATTTACAAAAATATAAACTTATTTTAGTAGCTCTTTGACTCATGCAAAACTAAAAAAAACAGAATACAATCCAACATTTAATTTATTCAACTTGCCTAAAAAATTAACCTCTCATAAAAATAAACATAGACGGTGCAACAAAACGCTTACCTTTTTGTAACAAAAATCTACCTTAATACTTAAAGAGGTATATAAATCACAATCAAGAGGTTTTCTATTAATGCCAACATAATGCCTCCATTAACATTTGGTCTTTAGAAGACCGTTACGAAGTAAAATAATGGATCTTATTAATACTACCCACGTTTACCCTTTTATGGTAACTGGTAGCTTTTACATGCTCAAATAACAACTCATTTTTAACCGTTTCAGTTATTACTAGCAATAAAATGACTATATTTATTGATTTTTGTCATCTCTATTAAATCTTAATAGAGATGACAAAAATCACTATAAGTTGCACTTTATCGGTCAACTTGCTTAAAATAAACAACCCAAATATGGAGCCCAATTATTTTTTTTCTTAATTTCAGTTTTAAACACAACAAGTTGGTGTAAACAAAAAACTGGTTTTCAAACAAGTTTCGGCTAAAAATAAAACGCACAATCGAAAATAATTTTGCAATCGTTCCAAAATGTTACACATAACATAACACGGGCAAAATCAATCTAAAATGAATCTTGTACCAAATTTCCATATTTTACACATACATAAACATCTCACGACCGACAACGGGCGTTTTCACCCCACAAAGACCCCGAAATATGCCCGGGGCAATAAATTTATTATGATAAAGTCGATTTACGTCAATAAGCCCGAACTTTTTTGTTGAATTGAAAACTTTCATTCGTTCAAACTCTTTGAAAAAGTATTTTGGATATTGAACTCCGATAATAATACGTAGGTACACAATTGTCATGTGAAATGATTTCGTGCGATGTTTTCTATCATTGTGACTGAAGACGAACGATTTCTGAAGTTTATTAATACGGCTTTAGAAGACGTACTTTTTATGTTTTATTGTGAAAAAAAAGTTCAGAATGAACATGCAAAGAAAATCAGAAAGCTCATTGGGTTGAGATGGGGATTCTATTTCTAAAATAGTTGCTGAAAAGAGACTCTTGGGAGAATAGAACACAATACAGGCAGACGGGTACGTTAACGCTCGAGTTCTCAATCGGTCGTTAGTTCAAATCTGATTTTAATATAGGTTGAAAATCAGCCTAGGAATAGAATTTTATACATTTACTTTTAAATAAAAAGCTCGGATTCTGAATTTGTGCCTGGTTGATGTTGCCCTCTATTACGTGCGACTTATACATAACCGGCAAAATGCGAATGTAGGCTCACCTCTGTCTTGCCCTTTGGGAATACAGGCGTGATCTTATATTATGTTAAAGTTCAGATGCGTATCATTTTAGAGCAATAAAGAAGGCTTACGGCGTATATTAAAATAAGAGCTGTCACTCTCTCTGTCGAGGCAATAAGGCACAGCCCAACTCTGCCCGTACTCAAAAACCACAAAGCACCACGATTAATCTCCGGCGTGAAAGTCAAGATTACCGAGATATCGAGCAATCCCGCTCGATCTCCGACCAAGGTCTTCGAAATATGACTGAATGTACAGGCAGATACAGAAGCTCTACTCAGTTGAGACTTCTGAAAACTCAATTATTACGATGATTTTTCGCTCTTGACATCGATCTCTCCTGATCCTAACTAGCCTAAAAGATGCCTCTTCACTCTTGCTTTAAAAGTTGACGGCTGGTTGATGAAATCTTCGGCACAAAGATACATTAAAAGGTTAGTATCCTGGTGCCTAATGTTAACTGTAGAGCATAATCTAAATTACAATAAAAAACTTTAAAGGAACTTTCCTTCAACTTTTCTGATTGTAATTCATTCAAGGGGGCTGTTTTATCGCAGAAAGGCGAAGTTATAGGTAGTTTATTAATATCCGACTTTAATTATTGTTCATATTTTTTATTTTGTACGCCTACCACTGTTGTGTCCTTTTTAACCCAAAGGTTGACTGGTAGAGAATGCCTTGCTGCATTAAGTCCACCTGTGTATTGTATATGAAGTTTAAATAAATGAATAATAAAAAGCAATTTTTAACACAATGTTTGAAAACCATTGAATATAAGGACAACGCAAGTCCTATTAACAAATCGAAATAATATATTTGCATTTATCTATTAATATTATTCTTAGATAATACGGTAAAAGAATAAAGGTTCAAATAATATTTGAATACTACTTCCTGTATTTAGCTTGCAAGATATCTACAGCGAAAAAGAAGAATGACAAGGCCGAAATCAAAGGTGAATGCCTAGTGCAGGGTACACCGGACGGTGGTACTTATGTTGCACCGTGAACCCGTGGATCTTCTGAACGAACCTACCCATTCATTGGTAATATGATCTCGTTCGTTCACTAATCGTTCATTCCGAGCGAACGAGTCGAGTTTTACGTATCGCTTGGCAATGGGCGGTGTAGCTTTTATAATTTATTGTAGCTATTGGTTCGGTATTGTGAGAAATGGCTGCTAGGAATAGCCTGTGTTGGGATCTCCCAGTTGGTAGGGGATACAATTTTTGGATACCTACTTGATTAAGCGTTCTATCGGTGAATTGTTATGGCCGCAGTACCTGCATATGTGCAGTTTTAATGTATGAGCTATGTTTACCGAAAATTTCCATCAAAATTCGTTCAGTAGTTTTTGCGTGAAAGAGTAAAATGATCTCGTTCGTCGTTAACCACCATCATTAATTTATTCATCCTACAATCTTTCGCTTTTTATATTAGTTGTAGGATTCTTCTTTTTTAAATGCGGTCTGAAATCAAATTTGCGAAAAAAACTAAGTGTGCGTTTTTCTCTTTTTTTCAGTATGATGAAAGCCCTTGCAAAGGACCAATTAAGCCTACTTAAAAGATCATAAAAAAAAACAATGAAATTTATTGCACCTCTTTGAACTAATATTAACATCGCAAAGGCACCATAGCTTAAAGGTCACACTTTCACGAAACAAGGCCGGATCGTAGGTTCGCTTCCTCGTCCAATCACCTTGATACGATTTTTTTTTAGTTAGAAGAAGGAAGTTAGTTTTACTACTTGGATTATGTTACGTACAGTAAAAAGATTAATTGTTTCTATATGGGATAAATCGATTTTTTTAGGTCGAGACTGATTATAATCTTTAAGTTATTATAAACAGATAGTGCTTAATGATATCTATCTGTAAAATACCATTCCTGAAAAATATTAAGAATTTGCTAAAATCAACAACATTAGGCAAATTCTTGTGCCCTTTCCCTAACATAAAATGTACATTATTATCCTTTATAAAATCGACTGAAGATACACTATCCTTCAAATACACAGTACTAACTTATTACTAGAATTTACTTCCCAACAAAGCTAGAAACGCCAAATGCGCCCATATCCTCAAAACTTCTTAAAAATAAAGAAAGAAGTTAAAAAAAAAATCGTACGATAATTTTTTTAACACCTTAATCGTTCACTGTCAGATTGAGATTTCTCAAATAACATACTACCTGCTATAACAACAGAAATAATTAGATTTTACACACTCGTTAGATGTTATTTTACCAAATACAGCGTTTTTCGAGCGATCTTCATTAACAAAATCACGCACTGTGCTATGTTAGGGGTCAGGTTTTAATAGATAAGATGTAGCGGGTTCCTAAGCGAGAGCGATTTTAGTGTTGCAATAGTGTAGAATTACATATCGATTGACCACAATAATGTAGTAAACTAGTAACAATCATTAAATAAGAATCAATCTGCCTAGTTTTTCCCAATTGTTGTTGGGGTCGGCTTCCAGTCTTACCGGACAACAACAACAATATGAACAACAATCACAATGATGATGAGTAACAATCATTAAATAATTGGTTAATTTAAAAGCAAATATTAACCGGCAAAAAAGATTAGATTTAGTTGTTGAAGAAATCAAAATTCTTGTTTTAAAGTGTCTAAAACCTAGAACGTAATGTTAATATGACTCCTTTGTGGATTTTACGTTTGGAAAAAGTCACAAATGCGAAATAATCTAAGTAGCCATACTTTCATATCGTGTACCTAAACGATATGAAAATATGGCTACTTAGATTATTTCAGGTACCTACCTGCTACGAAGAAGGCTGTTTATCTAACACCACACACAACATTATTAATTCAACCCTCCCCCGCTGCGCTACGCTACTAAACCCACACCCTAACCCCACAGTATCGTATTTTTAAGCTCATTTCGTAACTATATAACCATCAATTGAACAGATAAAAATCTCAAATAGAAATACATCGCGTGTTCTGACCGCCATGGTCCAATTTTGGTAGCATAACCCTACCGAATTAAAAAGCAAGGTGAACTCCTCAGGTATAAGCAAATGTGAGATTGTTTTGTAAAGCTGGTTAACAATTTTATAAAACAATGGGTGCGTGAATTGTAATTACAATGTCAAGTATTTACTTGTCAAGCAGTTGTGGGGTATAAGTGTTGAAGAAATGGGTACATTTAGATTTTATAATGATACACTCATTTTGTTGGGCTCATGACACGATGAAATGTATGAATTAGCTGATTTGTTATTTAGGACGTTTTTTTAGTTCCGATGTAAGTAAAATATTTGTTGAAGTTTGGAAAATAATAAACCTTTTTTAATGAATTCGCGTTAGGTAGGCTAAATATAAGACTACTCAGCTAGTCAAAACTTTATTTTTGGACGCCGATTCAGAAAAAATAGGGTTTTGATCAAATTCAGGTGATCGAAAAAATGAGACCGCAAAGAAATTTCTTTATCTACGTTTACTTCTTTGACCAACATTTTTTTCCATTTTTATTTTTACTAGCACCAAAGCCTAAATTTTTTATCACTTAAAATATTCAAAGCAAAAGGTTTCTATCTGGTTTTGTCTTTCACAGAAACCTTTCTATTTTAGTGCCAAAGAAATTGCGAGCCATTATTTCAAGCGTTTATTGTTATTTTTCACAACGATCTTCTGAAAGTGCCATGTTTTCCTAAATCACTAGCTATTTTAAAACGCGCCAGAAGCAGTCACTTAAAAAAAAATATTTTACTTTAAGCATTTACTTACTCACGTATTTACCAATTTGTGTAGCGAATATACTTACTTGAGTTTTGTAGGCCATTCCCCTGATATTAGGTGCCGTGAGAAGGCTTTCCGTTGTCATGGCAACCGTCTATTACGAACACCATGGAAGGTAATGATAAAGTAGAGCGATAGATACAGCCATTTATTTGTTATTCTTATACTCTGTTATTTGATTCGGAAGTAAACAAACTGCTTTTATAGATTCCCTATTAAGACCAGAACTATTTTCGGTTCTTATTTTTTATTAAAAAAATAATATCACGCGAGATGAAGGGTTAACCAATGTTGATAGCATAACATTAATAAAATCTGTATAAATTATCACATTTACATTTGAACACAATTGAAATTCAAATGTGTAAACATATTTATGGGTATGACTGTACTTTCACAACTTTATTCGTTTAGCATAAGAAATGATATAGTAACATTCGAATGTTCAAAAATATTACTTTGAACATTTAAGTTTGAAAGACTTTCAAGACCTCGTACTTTTTAGGGGCCCATAACTATTCGGCGTTTATAAGAAAAGTAAATCGAATGTCACTAACATACCGTTATACGACTAGGATACTAAGACTACCAAAACTATAAAATGTTGAGTTTTAAGCACTAACCAAAAATCGATATCGTGAAGATAGTTCGTAATCCTCTTGAATGAAAAGAAATAGTAGACAGGGATGGCGAAGCCTGTGAGAAGAATTTCACAGATGCACTCGATTTCATTTGTCTGCAAATTGTTCGATCCACTCAAGCTCCTTATCTACTGACCATAACAGAGTATTAAGCTCCTACAAACAATTGCGACGCAAAAGTGCGACAACGAAGCGACAACCATTTCTTCATATATATTGTTCTAAAATTGCTGAACTTAGAAAATAATTTCTGTAAAAAAGTGTCGGGGTATGGTTGTCGCATTGTCACAAAACACCTGTCTGTGGCTTCATTTCAGCTCCATAATATGCATTATAAGAATCACAATAAGTTTATTTGTTCATTGTTACATAGTGAATTTAATCTTAAAACTATAACATAATCATCTTACCTGTACCTACCAATTTTTTAAACATCAGTTTGTATGGACGCTGACGCCGAAATTAGGTAGAACCTGTATTGCTGAAACGTCCCATTTCCTCAATCAGGGTAAGCCTAGTAGCCGTCTTACATAGAAATTAACATCAATTAATTATTTTGTATGTATTTAGTCCAGAACTCAAATGCAATATAACTAACTAATTATAATTAATGAGACTATTAGTTAATGTAATTTAATTGCTGATGAATGTGTATTACCATCATTGATGTGGTTTGGATGATATCAATTAGTCGTAATGTGACCTTAGCCTGTTCTGCTGGTTTCTTGACAGAGTACATATTTTCTTTCATGTGAATCTTTGAGTGGCTCAACCAACGTGGTAGGTTCAACCATTCCCTGGGCAGTCTACCCAAACATTGCTGATTTACATCATTTTTCACAGAGGCATGCCTATATGACTATGCCCTGCAGTGGATCAAATATACATAGTCTGCAATTTTTTTTGTGTGGGAATTTTGTATTTTCGAACACTACATTAGAGAGACTTTTTAATCTATACGACTTACTTAGTATAGAACCTTAAGTTACAGAATTTACGATTCTAAGTTGTATAGAATATAAATTTAAACTAAATACGAACTAAAACGCAGTGTTATCATACTCAGTATGGTAACCTCGCGCTTATTTCGAAACTGATACACTATACGCTAGAACATTTGCGTGTCGGCATGACGTGCTATAGTCATTACCTCGTAGGATCATAAGAAGCCTGACCTTCTGCTGTTTTTTACTTCACCTCGGCAGTAAAGGGAATTGTAACGAGAACTATTTAAAGTAAAAACGTGTGGTGTTAGAATTGTTTGTTAGTTCTGTTAATTTGTAGGAAAGAAAGTGAAAGGGAAGGGAAAAATGAATGAATAAACTTTATATTCCGACCAAAAGTGTAGGGAGAAGATGAAACGTCATAACGGTCGTCTTTAAGGCAAAAATTGTTAGAATAAGACAAAATAATGAAAATGAATTCGAGAATAACCTGATACTAAAATCCGCAAACAAAAAAAACTCCATTAAAGTATAACCATACCCAAAAAATAAGAAATAGCCAAACAATACCTACAGTCACAAACTCAGTCACGTCCACAAAACTGTGTTTGTATGTCATTTCATTAACAAAATATTATTATAGAAGTGTTGCAGGTATCCGTGCATAAATTACACCTTGGGTTGTGTCACTAAACCGCTTAAAAACACTATAATTTTGGTAGTAACCTTGGTCTGTATATATGGCGAAATTCATAGACTAATAATAGTGAACTAAATATTTTAAAAAGAAAACTGTTTTACAATATGTATTTGAAGATTTTGGAAAGAGGGAAATAAAGCCAATGCATCAATGTTGAAATAAATGTTACTATAAATTTAATTGAAATTTCAAAGGCACTTACAGAAGGAGTGCCGGCACCAATACTCAAAGAATTAACTAAGACTAATGATTTCAATCTTAAATCAGATACCTATTACGTAATCGCTGCAATTAAAGATCTAAATCGCCAATATATTTAAATTAATTGAAACTATAATACAATTAAAATTATACAAGATTCCAATTAGTTAGATACAATGTTACTGGCGCCGTAATAAAAATTACCCTTCATAAGAGCGTAATAAATTATTGACAGCTGGTTTAGAATACACAATGGAGTTTATATCTTATTGCTTTTGTAGTAATGGTTATAATGGTATAAATTGAAATATCTCCTTGAATCTCTCAAGCCTGCGTGGGTGCTTAAAAGCCTCATACAGTGACATATTTAGCAATAGTATACGCAATCTGTGGAATAATGAACGTTACACAATTCAGATAATGTTGGTAACTTCATAATTTGAATTATGTTTACAAAAGCTTAGCTATTCTTCTAGAAAATTATATTTGCCTTTGGCGATGGTAGAAGGGATTTTCAAGAAAGGAACATGCATGAAAGTAAATTGTTAGTATGAGCAAAACTGAAGTGTGTTGTAGAAACTTATCAATATAATATAGTCCTATGAAGCAGTGTAATAACAGTTTGTGTAAGATCATCATAAAACTGCAAAGCCGGAAAATACGAAGGCATACGAGCACTCTTTGCCATACAAAAGTCCATAAAACCATCGAGGTAACTCAGCCACTCTAAAACTCCAAATTAAATGTCATCACACATCGACTTTCCGATTGATTTCGACTTAAGTCTCAAATAAAAACGAATCTCAAAATCCCTCAGAATCTCTCAATTTTTACGAGAGCGAAATCCTTCTTTAATATCCAATCTATACACAGTTTAATAAACGATAAACCGAGCTGCAGAACCATAAAAAGCTTCGAACGTAAAAAAGGAGAAAAAGGCGCAACAAAACTTTTCTACAGGCATCGGGACTTCGGGAGTTAATAAAAATCGTGCCCAAATGACTACGGTAAAGTTTGACGTAAACATACCCGTACTGGCTGGAATTGGCGAAATTCTGCAATGATTTAAGGTTCCGCTGCTGAGTTCATGTTTGTTAGTGTTTACAATTCTTGGTTTGGCTCTAGAAATCGAGAAAACCTTGCAGTTCAACATTTTGGTTCGAATAAATTAGATTTTCTTGCTATTAGGCAGATTTTAAAAGAACAGCATCTTTATCTTCCAAAATGAATTTACAATCTACAAAATGAAGTACCCTGACTCTAAGAGTATTATCAGAAAAATACCCTTCTAAAGTTTAAAAGGAATCCACCCTTTCCAAACAAGTAAAGCGAAAAAGTAATTTGTCAAGTAAATCCTCAACGTTCGAAGGAATGAGAAAGGATATCAAGCTGATATCTGATTAATGACTCCATAAATGATTAATAGGCGATTCCGACCAAATTAAATGTGACAACCGAATACTGAAGAAGGCTTAGGGGAATTGACTATTGAGTATTTTAGATAAAAAAAATCGTGGTTTTTATTTGCTTTTACATTTTCTGTGGATCTTTCAATTTTTTTGCTATAAGTCAGAACTTGAATATATTTTGTATACTCTTTTCAAAGTTGCATTTTTAAACCAACTGATTAAACTATCCCATCTAATCTAGCTTCACAAAAATTAACTTTGGTAAGTCTTAGTTTGCCTCGTCCTTGGCAGGGCATACAGAAACCAAAGGCCAAGTAACTTCCTCCATTTTAGCTAATCAGTTCACATCTAGCCTCTATCTATTCGACCTTTAAAATACCGAGATATTTATATAGCAGGATTTCCTCTACTTTATAAAAGTTTCCTTCATTCCTTTTTGTATTCGGTTGTACAAGATAATTCGTTGTTCGAACAATCGGGCAATCAAATCGTTATCGTCGAGCAACATTAAGCAGGGTTCCCATCGTTGTTCTATTTTATTTCCGTGAATTAGGTTGTCTACTCCTATTGGTAATAACGGTCTTAATAATCGGATGCTCATCGTAATGGCTTTGTGAAGTATCTAGATAGGGTTGCAGTTTGAAGGTGATTTTGTTTTAGTACCTTCTTCTTCGTGTTGTATCTTTTTCTTATAACAGAGCTTTGAGAATTCAAACGATAAAATGTAAATATTCATTTAATGGTACAGTTATTCAACTGGAATACGTTGAATTTGAATTACAAGTACCAAACCATTGTTCCCAAATTAACACTCACTAACCAACCAAATTACACAATCATTTACAGAATCAAAGTTAACAACAGAAATAGACGCCCCTCTAGAAATTATAACAATTTTTTTACCATTATCAGAAAACAAAAGCACAGCCAGAGCTGAAAGGGGGATAAGGGGGCGTTCACCGTCCGAGTCCCCTTCCCGTCAATTACTGTGATTAATGAAGCCCTCGAATATTGAAACGTTTATTCGACCAGCGCCAAAAGTATAATATTACTTTTAAGAACACTGTATCAACTTTTAATAAAGTCGCTCCAGGAATTACGAATGCAGCGTTAATTAAACGATTTTTCAATAGTTCAAGTTTTTCTCACGGTAGCTTAGGAAAAGGGTTATTAAATTAATTTGGATAAACGCCTATTTGGATAAAAACTTGCTGCTATGAAATATAAATAATGGCAGCTTCCTAAAATGATGAGAAGCAATAGTAAAATTTACTGCCAATCAATTTCGATCAACTTCAAGGAAAATTTAATGAACACGAACATCAACATCAAGGTATAAAAGGCCAAACCCACATAACATGAACTCGATATAACTATATCATCATCAATCACAATCCTAAAACAACTTGATGTAATACGAAGTCCAATAAATCATTCAAAATTTCAAAATCTGCATAGAAACACAGCGAAAACATTGGCGGTCACAATGTCAACGGAATATCAGCATGTCCCCTTGTATCAAGAGAACAAATTAAACATTTCCGAGCTACGCGACCGCCGCAGATTAAATTATGAATTCAAAATCGATTCACTGGCTCACCCGCTGCGAGTTATTTCCAAAGATTCCGATATTTTATGGCAAAGTGTAGGAAAAGACGCAGAAGGTTTTGGAGTAAATTTAGACGTTTTAAAAGAAGGTGGTATGGATGGGACTGTTAAAGAACGCAATAGAACTATCAGTGTTTTAGATGATGATACAAAATTTGATACAACTTAGGATAAAGTTCATGATTTATATAAAGATATTATTGTATCTATAAGTAAAATTGTAGGCAAAACAGTCAGTCAATTTTGAAACCAGACAATGTTTTATAAACTTTTCCTTATTACAAACAACTTCCAAGTATACTCACCTCAAGCTGCATTGTTCGTGTACATTAACATAGAAAGCTACATCCTCCTTAAAAGAAAATTACTCATCAAATCCGTTGAATCCATTGGTTTTTCCCAAGCTGTCAGATTTCATCAAAATAAATATCACGTACTTGGCACACTAACTGCTGTCATATAATAGCATCAGATTCATGATTGATGGTGAGTTTCCGAGAAATGGAACGGTTTGCGGAAGAATTATTCAATCAAGACATTCGATTTCATGACGATTTCATAGTAAATTTTCCACGTATACAAGTTATTTTTCAATCTTTGATTTATTGCCGGTATAACTTCGATTGTTCAAGTTAGGAAGCCTTTTTCTGAACTCAATTAGATTGGTTCTACGGAAGTTTGGAAAGGACATATTTTATGGTTTCGGCAGGTTGTTTTTGGGTGTTAAGAATATAAACAATGGGTTCGTAAGTAATGTCTTTGTTGTTTTATATATTTATACTTTTACCTAATGAAAAAGAGATGACGAAACGTTCAGTTTAGTTTAGACAACTTTTTCTAAAAAAACCTGACACGAGATCGAGAAAAGTGCTCAAGTGGCATAAAGAAAGTTTTCGGAGCACAACAAAATTAAGTTAGTGTAAGCGAAGTGGGCAAACATCAATTGTCGTCCACTTAAAGTGTTCGCAAAGGCAATTGTCTCATGATATCGGGAGGCTGCCAGGAAAAATAGTCACTTTAGAGGAGCAACTGTTTTTTTCCCTAGTTGGCAACATCCAGACATTTTTATAGCGACACTTAACCGCAATCAAGTGGATCATTAGCCTGTAAAGGCCTGCCAAATATCTTTGCTTCGCCTCCGCTGTTTTCTCACCCTTTTGCGTGAAAGATGCTGTAACACACACCTTTTTTGGACGAATCCCGCTCGACTATTGCCAAGTTCTGGCAGATTTTTTGTAGGACATTACGTCGGCAATTCCTGCGGTCGGTTACAACTGTTTTTCGTACGAAACTACGCGGTTTGGAAGTCGAATTAAAAGCCCGTATCATTTTTGGAGAAAAACAAATTGAATTATGTAAAGAGACTCGTACAAGAAAAGTCAAATGCAAAACTGGAAAGGAATCACTCCGGAACGAGCGCCGGGTGGGCTGAAACGAAAAAAAAACAAAACATCAATTTTAATGAGTCGAAAACCCAAGAATTTTCTCTTACATTTAGAGAGCAATATTTTTTCTACAACATTTAATCAGAGTAAGAAGTGAAATGGTAATTTGTGTGGACCGCTCGATGTAAATTTTATGCAAGAATTCGCTCGGCGCTCCCCTCTCCCTAAAAGGGGAAGGATTTTTGCAGCGGACAGAAAATTTTGCTTAGCCAAGTGAAATTTTAACTGCTACGACACAGACAGCTATGGAAATGCGAATACTTAATGCTAACTTACTTCCCGCTGGTTCATTATACTTCATAATTTTTGAGGGAAAAAATCTGATCTAAAGGGTTCGGATGGTTGTGTTTTTCGTTCACATTATTTTGAATATCGAGTGATTTGCGTATCTAGATACTAGAGTTAAACGACTTAGTTTTATTTATAGCAGTAGGTAGTCGTAGTTTTATTACTAGCTTAGAAGTAGGCCAACTTGAAGTACTGCATTAATTCAGTATGAATAAGTTGACTACTACTTCTGTTATTAGCATTATTTTAGCAAAAACAACGACTAGTTCGTGTATAAACAACAATTTGATATTTATTGCGAGTAAGCGAAGTAAAGACGTTTGCAAACATTAAAAGTTTTTTTAAACAAATCTCGAACAGCTCAAAGTTGTTGTTGAGGCCAAAAACATTCAAAAACTTATTTAAAATTTAAGAGCAGGCTCAAGGAGCAGATAACTATACAAGAAAAACACTCTAAACTTTAACAATAATTTCAATGATGCTTCAATACAACGGCCCTCCAAGAAACACAATTCCATCAAATTATAACTTGTACAAGACAATCTAACTCTTTGGAGTAACGAAATCCACTTTTTGTTTCGAAATCGTAACAAATTAATAACTGTACAATTTCATTTAAGGGTAGTGTCCAAAAATTGTTGAGTTAAAGGTTCAAATGATTTAATTCAACTTCTTACACTGAATTAATGAATCCTGTCCCAATTTGAAGTCTGTTTCTAACTTCGGAAGTCGACTTTTCAGTTTGTTTCAATTTGTTAGCGTCGATAGAAATTCAATGGGGTTCCATCGTGATAAACAAAAGATGTTATTTTGCAATTTTCTGAAGTTGTTTTTGGTTCAATTGTTTTAGTGACAATTATTGTTATCCTAACTGGTGAAATTCATTTGAGGAGTTTTAGTTTGGCAAAGTTGTTGTCTCCCTTCGAATTATGAATACTAGCGTCAGTTAAGTACATTATTTTAATATCAATATCTCTTACATTTCAATTAAATAATATTGCAAAACCTTAAGCTTAAACTAAGGTTTAAACTAAGGTTTAAGCTTAAGGTTTAAGCTTAAGGTTCGAATTTTCAGCTTAATTTCCAGCTTTAATGGTTAAACAACTAGTAACCTAACACATAATTAATTTTAGACATGCAAATGGTCCCAAACAACATTGTCCCAAACAACATCATTATTACGAATTCGCCATAATCTCTGGCTGGCTAAACGCAATTTATTAAGACCATGATTCAAACAGGAATTGAAACGGCTAAAATTAAATCAACTCAATGGCTCTAGTTGCCTACGTACACTAATTAGTACCACAATTTATACATCAAACGGCCAACGGTGATACGGATCATCAAAACGTATCTAGCACAAAAGGAAGTCTGTGTGTATGAGTAACATGATCTGCAAAATTGTTGGACCGTTTTTGATTCTGTTTGTATTCATTTCAATGGGAAAGTTGTGGAGAGGATGCGAAGGATGTGTATTGATTGTTTGGTGTCAGATTGCTCATTATTTGGTTGGATCGTTTGGTTTAGAAACTTCGCTTTTTGTAAGTGATACTGGAATTATTCGTTTGATATATAGAAGGGCTTTCAATGGTGCTTATTCTAATTAGATTTTGTGCTATTTTAATATTTGCGGCTACTAGTTTGTATTTTCTTATTGCTGTACCTAAAAAAAATACTTTTTACTCAAACAACAAACTCACATTTAATCCTTTCTTGAAAATCACTCCCACAATCTACATAAATCAATTCAGATTTCTAAAGCTCACAAAACCGGGTCACACCACTAGTATACCTATCCACATATGCACACACCATATAATAGAGACAAACAGACAGTACAATACAGCTGATCAGCTAAACCCGAACGTGCAACTAACGCTTAATGAGGAAGTGGCTACTTGCAGACAAATTAACATGTCACTTGAAAAGATAGGAGCAGGAAACCATAATATTTAATGTTAGACTGGATTAGTACTCGTTAGGTGAGCGTGAACTCTTGCCCTTTGAATTGAGTACTGGGAAATGTGCTGATGGCGAATGTAATTGTAGTAGGTACGGTTTTTGTAGAAGAAGTTGCTACTTTTATATGAGGTAATTTAATGCTAGATTGTGATTCATAAAAGCAATAAGAAGTTGCACTGTTATAATTAACCATCGTTCCAAAGATGTTAGTAACACTGAATGAGTTAATAAAGTTATAACGCCTAAATATGGATCGAATAACAAGAAAAACGAAAACCACGAAAAATCAAATCAATAACACATATTTGGATTGTCACAGACAAAAATAAACACAGAGAAACATATCACGCGAGGTTATATATAGAACATGGGCATGCATTTTTGATACAAAGTTCAACTATGAGCCATAAATAATATGAAATAGTTGAAATAAAAGCAGCTAGAACACGCGATACTCGTATTAATCTGGTAGCATTGAAGTGCTTTCTAACTACGGAGGGAAGTTTTAATTACTTTGTTCCCGACGTCTAGCGTCTGCTAGAAAAAAGGAGGTTTAAAGAATGAGTCGGTGAAGAGGCAGGTTTGGGGCAGTGTTTCTGAAAAGTATCTCGTTCTATTTTATTTTTACGAGACGAAACTGAAATAGAAGCTAGCATTTCAAGAAATGAAAAGTTATTGCTGCTAAAAGTTTCACTCAGATTTATGCAGTATCGTTGGCGACAGTTTATATGCAAATCGTGTTCACAAACATAGTGTTGTACAAACAAATCACGTCCACAAACATCTAGGTTCAAGATATATAAATATGACTGTGTAGGCCTGAAACACATTTGCTCTGTGTAGGAACTAAACTTTAGCAGGAACACGCTTACGTTACGCGACTGAAATAAAATATCACACGTTCATGTCTAAGACCATTAATTAAAATCTCACGCGAAACATGCAATCTTCTTACATGTAAACAGCAACAAACATCCAAAAAACTAATTACCAACAACACTATAAACTAAAAACGTATCTAAACGTTATTGTAAATCAAGCTAATGAAGTATATATCAGAGTAAACGTAAACTGTTAAACGTTCCACGTTGTACCGGAACGAAGTTCAGGAGAATTTATTGTTATAGTTTTGTTAAGAAACGCAATAGCTTCTTCAGGTAAAGGCTGAGTGGCCGTTAAGGAGTCGATATAAAATACTGCATTACCCTCCTTATGTATTGCCCCGTCTTACCGTAATGCTCACGCCAATGTTGCTATTTACCTGAAAATAGTAAATATATTGTTAGATACCGCACCACGTTGGCAATAAAGAAACTATACGTAAGAAATATTGCAACATATTGTATTCCTTTTATGAGTATTCAGAAAAGGATTAAAAATCGAATAGAGCACATTGAAAATTAACATGTTAAGGATTTCAAATGATTTTATGATTGAAAGGTTTTTGCACTGTGATTCAGACCCAAACCACAGCGGGGTCAACCCTCAGGCCCAATCATATACCTCTTCATAAGATCCGGAAATACCAGATACCTTAAAACTGTCAGAACAGATAAACCGACAAAAAAGATGAATAATATTTTTATTCTGAATTGTAAATGAGAGAAATATGTAAAGTATCATCTGTCTATTGTCTTGTGGAAGATGTAGCTTGTACTTAATGACGGAAACTTTTTCTTTTCATTAAATGAAGGCTTTCGAATTAACAGTTTTAGAATTATGTGGCTTTTTGTTTAAATAAAGATTGAATCACGTAAAGTATCGTTATGATAGTCTCCATTCAATAACCAGGACAACAAATGATTGGATTTTCCGTCCACGTTTTATCACATACAAACGAACATCGTCAACAATAAATTCTGCTTGAATAAAGATAAATCTGCCTCTTTAGGGATTACAGACTAACGGTAATATCTTTAGCCGCACCACTTAAATTTTTATTCACCCCAATAACACAAAAGAAACATCCCAGCGACCGAAACCGAATTACCAAATATACATTTACATGAAACATGTCAAATAAACGAATGTTTTAAGTACCCAGTTAAGTTATGCTGGCTCACGTACAGCTAACCAGACGAGAAGAAATGTAACGATATAAAAGCGAGTGCCTCCCCGAAAATTTCCTTCAGTCTTGTACGATAAATCTTTTAATCCTCTTATACAATTTGATCGAGATTGCCCGGACGGTGTTTTTTCTTTTTGTTCATGGACGAATGTTTCCGATCTTAGTTTTTGTTTTGACGATAAATGTGCTTTTAATGTGCATTCTGCTTGTTTGCAGGATTTGTGGATGTGCAGTTTTAAGAAGTGGTCTGGCTGGATTTCGATTTTCGGCGAGAATAATACCCTCGTAAATTATGTGATTACTTTTGTTTTGTTTACGGTTTGAAAACTGGTGATTTATTGGAAAGGTCCGTTTTATACTGTAGTTTATTAAGCTTTGATAAATTTTAATTGGTTCATTAGTCAAAGTATATGGATAAGTAGATTATAGTCATCCTTTAGGTAATATCTAGCTGACAGCTTATCCAACTTTATTTCACAGTCAATTCCTGAAGACTTATTGACAGAACGTTCGTTACATAAAGCCCGCAACACTGTATATTTAGATCGCCTGCCAAAAGACGGTAATTATGAATTTTACGAGGGTAGTAACTCTTTCGCAATGTCACCTAGAACTCTTAAACATTTCGGAAAGTTACTTATCTCGACCGTTCTTAATAAAAAAAGAGGAGATAGGGTAATTCGTCCCCAGTCGATTATAAAAGTCAATTCAACGGAATAAGGCTGTGTAAGCTGTACTGATAGTCTATCAGGATGGAACTTAGGGGAAATTGGGAGTAATGTTGCCACATATTGTATTTAAAATTCGGTCGTTTGTTTTTATAGCACGATAAAATTATATTATTTACATATTTTTATGTTAGTCATTGAAAGCCTCTGGGCTCAGAATATTAACATAACTTTTTTCATGAAAATCATCACCGATTATTACAAACCCCCGAATCAAATACCCTTCAATCAACAGTCTTTACCTGGCATTACCAATGGGCATTTAAATCGCATCGATCACGCCGTGACGCAGATGTTAGACAATGTTAGAAGATACTCAGCCTATGAAAAAATATAATTGATGAGGACAGGTAGTAGATTTAGGGTTGTCTGATTGAAGGGACGTTCGGACGAGATAGCTACCAAACTGGGATTGCGTAGGGGTGGCCGCAGGAAATGGGATTAGGGAGAATAATAATAATACAGAAAAAAACGGTATTGAAGTAATTTTTGATGTATTTGCTGTTGATGGTAAGGCTAAAAAGGTTTCAGTATATGAAGGCCAATAGCATGTAAACGGAAGTGAGAAAAATGGCGTTTTTTGTCTTTTTGTTACTAGTAATAGAGTTAAAATCAGTAGATAGAAAAGGTGATCCAAATAGCATGTAAGATACGATAAACACAGGAAAGGCAACACCATTTATTCATAACTTATATCTGGACAGATCTATATACAAAAATTTGTCTTCAAACGTAAGTAAACGTATTCGAAGCAGCCCTATCCCATCAGATACAAAGGACGTTTTGATGTATCGTTCTATTTGATAGGAATCACTTGTTTAACATGTCTGAGTATTACACAAATAATAGTAACGTGCTGTATTTATTATGATACGATTTACATTAAAACACAGGTTCATTTTATATAAAAAAGAATAGGAAATCAATTGCTAGCCGTCACATCTTGATTTATATCTGAAAGCTTAGTATGTCGGTTTGCTCTTGGACTTTGTCTGGGGCATTATTTTTTTTGGCGGCAGATAAACATAAAATATTGTTGTGCAGACTTTGAAAGTTTTAGCCTTATTTTTTCGTCTTTTGTTAAAGTTCAATACTTACTTAATTTTAAAAGAATTATAGCTGGAGATTTGACTAAGTTCAAATTTCGTTACTGAAACCTTTATTTAAATATAGTAAGTAATTATGTTAAGTTAGAAGATATTATTATTAAAGTAGCTACACCTAACACAAAGTAGACAGCGACTATCAAATGAAACCTTTTTTCCGACAGACACAAACACAAACAGCCTGTATCGTAAGTTTTTTGTCGCCCCCATGTTTCGGGACAATAAAACGCGTTCTTATCTACTCCACTATGTTTTCGTTTTAAAAACATTTTTCGTTCTTTCATGATTATTTTTTAAGCTACCGCACTACGCTTTGCCCACATCTCGTTTGTTCAAATTATTTTCATTTTTATTTTCAATAGCATAAGGGTTAACATTGTGTGGAGTTTAGCCTTATATTCTTTTGTCTTTAAACTATTGATTCTTTTTCATTTTTATAGTGATTTCGAAAAGAATAGATATTCAGGTTTTGTTGACGACTTTTTATGGTGTGGGACGGGATTCGGATCTTGGTTGTATTATGGTTTTAAGCGCGATTTTGTCTACGTATTTATGTATTCTTTTTAAGGACGAAATAAAAACGGCTTATGTGATTTGTTGGATAAGCAGACGGTGTAGTGGCTTTCATCTTGGCATATAGCTTGATCTCTAGATGTATCTTCATTCTACTACACAAGCAAGTTAATGGTAAGTAAATATAATTCGGAAATCATTATAGCTACTTTTTTCATGACCCAAAACATCCACATAGGTTCAACGATCTCAAATTCTACCCAGAAAACTATGTCCAAAATCATTATACTACATGAAACAATGCCGAAATTTCAGTCCTCGTTAAGCAGTTATTTGTTCAAGTGTTTCACCAAAAAACATTTCGCATTGACAACTGCTCATTTCCGTATGCAACAGATGGGGCCGAAGACAGTTGCAAAAATATGGAGACAGTTGGCATCGCGACCTACAATTTACTTCTTTTCATGAGTAACAATTTAGGTATGCTTAAGTATAGGAGTGACATACAAAATTAAAATAATTATGACCAAATGGCAGTTCTAGAATTTGAATGTGGAATTGTTGATAAAATTATTTTTATTTTGTTTCAATTTTTTTTTGTTGATAAGCTTGTTAGCAATGATTGTGACTATTTGTCTACTAGGCATAAACTCTGACTCAACACTCATGCTCCTAACATAACCCGGTTAACCAATCCAGTCAAGCATCCAGAGCATAATATCGATTCATCCCAAGAGGTCCGTCAAAATAATGTAGCGATAAAAGTAATCCTTTGACGTCTAGCCCGCATGGAGAAACTTGCGTAGGATGCAAAATATCTGACCCACATTTCAACCGAGAGAGCAGAGAAGCAAACTATCGTATTATTATGAAACCGCATGTAGCCAGAGATAAAGCAGAGCTAATACAAATTGGGAGGCCCAAAGAAATCCTATTACTTAACGTTATCAAAGAAAACCAGCACTTAACTTTATTATGAGTCTCATAAACTTTATCTGGATTTATGTTTTTGAAGCTGTGGCTCTGTGGCGGGGAGAACGGAAGTTGTTCGGAGTTCGAATTCGACGGACTTGTGTGTGGTGTTGGTTTAGTTAATTAGAATTTTGTCCTGAAGGCATAGACGAAATCATAGCTGAGGTAAGTCACGTTGGAACTTCTTGTATTAATAATATTCTGAAGTCCGAATGTGGTTTTGATGACACAAAGCCGTACATTCAACCAGGACTACTAAAGTAATTCCGAGTATTCGTTAGTAAGGCAAACTAAAACTCTTATATATACGATGAGTAACCTGCAACTACTACGAGTACCATGTAAGTACATTTTCTGAAGCACTCAGATAAGTTCAGAAAACAATATAAAAACTTAATACAATAAAAGAAAATCTTGTTTATTTTGATGTCGACACCAAGTGGCTAGAAAATATTGTTAAAACAAACATTTGCTTTGGTCTTGCAACCTTGCAGTTATCTACGAACAAATACTCTTGCTGTGTGCTTATGCCTCTTATCCCTTAAGGACTCAGTTAAAGACCTAACCATGTTACTATACGAAGTATAAAGATAATATCGGTTAACTCGTAGGTATGTATAAAGACCACAAAATTTTTGCGTTGCTTAATTTTTCTCAGTAACAACTAGTTGGCATTTTTATATTTCAGGTCATAAAAAAAAATCTAGGTGATGTGTAATAACTAACCTAGAATCCAGATAAAACCATAAAGACTAGTAGCCAAAAGCACCGTTAGGTTCCCAAAAAAACAAGATCCTAGATCAAAAAACAGCGATGACATTTATGACCAAATACGAAACGTTATGAAGAAATATCCTCATGAGCATGAGAGATCTCAATTGCTATCTCTTAAAGAACTGTAAGTTAACCAAAAAAGTGGTCGTAATATTTTTGCTTATATAAGTTAGTTTTTGCTGCATAGATCTGTTTAGTAGATTTGTGAGATCAAACGGAGCGAGACTCGACTGAAAATATATATGACCAAATGTTGTCAGATCTTCATGATTTATGTTGCAATAATGGTGACCATATGCGGCCATAGATTCTTTCTTTGACTCTTGGGAAGTGTAATTTCATGTGAACCACGGCTTTTGAAGTGCTGATTTAAGCTTTATCGAGAAACGAAGTCGTGGCAATTTTTTTCCCGCTCAGCAAGCAGTCTCTTGTTTTTCTCATTGACAGGTACTGTTGAGTAACCCAATCCTTTAGTAAGACTACTTCAAAGTAAGAACTGACACGCTCTACATATCTTTTCCATTACAATGTAGACATTTTGTTTTAAATTCAACTAACGATGCACGTGATAAAGGTCACGTTGCATCGCACGCCGTCACTTGACGTTTATGCTTTACATCACTGCAGTAATCACATAGTTACCCGTCGATCTATATCAGCCACTTGATTTAATCGCTAGAGGTAATGTCTTGATAGGAACAACTAATAATAACTCAAGGATAATCCTATTTATTTAGGATGTTGCATTCAGCTCGAATTTGACTTTGATTGAAAGCAAACTGCTCAATTTTAGTATGAGTGCGAATTGTTGTAACCTCTAAATGATGCATTGTAGATAATTTACTAGTATCCGTTGCTACTACAATCGTTTGTGTGAAGGATTTTACATTTATGCGCAAATTGAACTTGTGTATATAATAATATGTAGATATATTGCTTCATCGCTAGTAAACATAAGATCTGTCTGTTTAAGGGGTCACGTTACAGACGTAAGTCTGTATGAGTTAGAGTGGTTTTTGTCGATGTTACTTAGTCATGTTCTATCTTAATCCGCAGATAAATCTTCATTAGGAAATAAAATAGCTTTGTTGAAAATGAAGGCATTTGCCAGCCTCTAGAGTTGAAAACTCCTTCAATTTCAATTACTAATTCTCGAAAGATCCAAATCCCGGCCATTTTAACTATCTGATCCTATAATTCTGGCTGAACAGAAACTTTATCCTCAGCCCACCTTGATATTACAAGTGAGACCTTCGGAGGAGCACCTTGTCCCAACGTCTTGAGATTTAACAACTTTCTGAAGACTTTTTAAGTTTCTTAATTTCGAAAGTCCCCATATTTCGTGGGAACAAATTGAAATTGTTTTGTTGGGGACCATACCAACTGCTTGTAAATAAGGTTACTTTAGTGATATATCACTGAAATAAAAAAACAAAGGCCCTTTAATTTTATACTCCATTAAACATTTTTCTTCGTAAAAACGGCTTACAATGCTGAGAAATAAACTCGCTGAACCAACCAAGAAAAGTTGCACCAAATAAAATTTACAGCGACACTAAACATAAAAATCATTCAACAATCAAGCCAAAGAATGAAATGCCCACACCTACACTCGAAATTAACCACTTATCTGTACCTAAATCAGTTAAACATGGCTTATTATCGTAACCAACTATAGTTAGTAAGAATTTACTAAATATACAGCGTTATTACTCAATTAAAACATGAATTTACGATTCATAAAAGTTCACAAACTTTCTACCTGCGTGTCGTGGATGCATATATTGTGGTGGTAATGTCAGTAATAATTTCAATATGTAGGTGCAGTACATGGAGCGACGGGAATGGCAAATTTGCTGTTTTCTTTTGAATGTTTGCAATGGTTTGTGACGAAGGAGAAATATTGGGACTTTTGTTTCATGGTTGGTTTCAGGGGTGGGGAACCGTTTCAAATGGATTGTTGCAATTTTGATGATGTTGCCAAAGTCACTAAAAGTAGTGTAGCAGGTAAAAGTACCTACATAAATGTTAGTTTTGAACTTGAAGGTTATTAATTGAAAGAAATTATAATAATTAAAAAAGTAAATACAAACAATCTAACAACACAATTTGTCTTACTCTATTCCAACCTATTATTTCGCAAAAATGGCAAGCTATAAATTATTAAGTTTTTTTTCTTTCCACAACAAACGTTACACTACAACGCGAATTAATCTGCCTTCCACACATAATTGTTAAGTCATTATTTACTACTTTCTCCTTTTTTTTCAGCACAAAATCGATACACAAGCTCCTACTCGCTGACTCATACATGCACATAAGTGTATAGTTTAATTTATTCCTTGGCAACACGAATACTTTTATGATGGTGCAGTTGACACATGACATAATGGCGGCGGTAAAAAAGCGGTAAAACGTGGTAAACCGGCTACCTCGCTGGTTTTATGCGGTAAAATTAAACTATTTTTTACAATTGAAAGCTGTTATAAAAACTTAATAGTGTGCGTATGAAAAGCAGCAAAAAAATTTGAAGTCATAATTTTATTAAAAGTCGTATTTCAAATTTTCATGAATTGAAACGTAATTTTGTGAACTATGAAAATAAATCAGACATAATTAATTTAAAGGCAAAATAGCTTGTTTTGAGAGCAAAAACGTAGGCAATAAAACATTAAATTAAACAAAAAACATCTACCATACTTTTCCGCGCAGTTTTTTGTGTCTATCTACATGCTTTTAACATACCAACATTCACCCCTATAAAATATTCCACATATTTTCCCCATAGCGCAAGTAGTGGATACGGTAACGAGTAAACAGATAAAAACTCCAACACGTGTGCTTGTGTGTTCAGTACCAGCCCAGTTATATTCCCATAGGAGTTATCGCGTGCAGCGATACAAATCACTAATAATAACATTGTTTACGTCCGTCAGTACGTTAATGCGTCGATCTTAAACGTGCCGGATACGTAGTTAATGGCGAAAGTGTACTACCTATAAAAAGAAATGGCTGTAATTTTATTTTCGATCTCGTGTTGGAAGGTTCTATGGTTCTGACAGGCGGATATATTTTTGCGTTTGACTTTGTTGTGTCACATCATGGTGGGACAAGAAGAAGTTTGGCATAGGGATTGACAAAGTTAGTTAATCTCCTAATGAGATCCCTAACTAATAAAACCATGGGATTAAGAAGGCTATCCTAATCTTGGATGAAGCAACTAATTATAACTGTTGAGCCGGTGAAAGCAAATGAAGAAAGTAAACCAAAGTCCAAAGACATTCAACAAACGATCAGCTGAAACACAGCTGCGTCAATCTATTAATCATCATCCCGTGCAAACCGTAACAGTCAATCGGGAAATTGATCGATGCCGACAAAAATAGACTTTCCATTTCATCTCGTGGGTCTCATTTACCAAGAAAGATAACATCTACACATTGATGAAACTGCCATAAATGCTCTGGTGACAATTGCTACCCGTCAGACATGACAGCAACCATTTTCATGGACGGGCGACCACTTTACTGTGAACTAAATTCCTGACTTAAGAGAAACTAAAATCCCAACGTGCCATCAGCTTTATTTACTCAACTAATTTAAATCTGAGAAGAGCCGATGAAACCCGCCGATGACTGCTATATGTTAACAGGGAAGAGACTTTGGCACACTATATAGTATTACTAAGACTAAAATCGTTAGTTCAAACTGTTTACGATCCCTGCTACTAGTAATGTTATTTAATTTATTTTCTAGTCAACTACGATCATAAGGTCACATATAAATTGGTTGTTTAAAGAGTTAACTGCAAAGAGGTTATTTTGTATGTGCTTATTTATATCCTACAATGCCTTATCGTGGAGAAGTACGTTATTTATATGCCAGAGTACTTGCCAATATGGATTTTCCATGTTGATAACTCTTTATAAAAGATATTATTTTATTAAAATCAATATTGTTTGGTAAGAATTTTGATGAAGTGATGTAATTTCAGTAGCTGAAAGAATAGATTTCATTTTGATAGATGAAACTGATTACTGGGCGTCGGGTTTCAAATTCGATGTCATGAATTGGAGTTTTGCCATCAGTGTTAGTTTATCATTTGAAAGTTAGTTACACGGTCAAATAGTGTTAATAGATAAACACCTTTTCAGCATTCATTTCATTCATATATTTGCATATTTAAGGTCAATAAAAAATCTGAATATTTAAATGGCAAAAGAGGCATAAAAGGCTGCTATTTCAATCCAGCCGGCAATGTTGATAAGATATTTACTCCTAAAATATCTTACGTTCATCAATTTATTCTCCTGACAGTACATTTGTGTACGTACAAGTCCCATAATTTCCTCAGCTTGTTAAACATGGTGTTATGTTATATTATTTAATCGAAATATCAGCATGTTTACTTTATATAACGCTGCCGAGTCTAGCCCGCTATCATGGACGGACGAGATATGGCCGCGAGTACATCGTTCAGGTGTGACCATGTTCATGGAAGGTAGCGATTTGATCTGTGAGAAATATTAAACAAAAGTAAAAAAAAAATTGCTTTTATGTTCCTAATTTGAAATGAATGTAAATTAATTAGTACTGTTACTTTTTGATAGTAATAAATATCAAAAGTTACTATCCTTGCTGTTAAACCACTACCTAAACCATTCAAATAAACTCAGTTCTCTCTTTAGTAATCCTAGCTATGACTCAGATTTCAGACAGTAATCATAACTAAAACTCCATGCCTATCACAACATTTATGGAACCAGTCTAAAATTATGGAGCTAGTTATAAGAGCAAGTTTTCGCAATAACGTTGGATTTAGTTAGACGAATGCTAACCGCCAATTAAATGGTTTATGTGCATCTATAAAATCTTAATGGGATAGTCAAAATACAATTAAGGCTTAGTTAGCAGTGAAAGCGCTTTTTTTGGGATATACAAATAATTCTCATAACTATTTCTTGGAAATAGATCCATATAAAATACTTATTTTAATCATTGATTTCAATAGCCATTAGGCCAAAATAAAAACCAATTCAATTATAATCGCATATTTATCAATAATATATTTTAAATAATGTTTTTTTACCAAAATTACTTATTTCCAATTGTTATTTTACCAAAATGACTGAAAACAACTTTAACATAACCCTGAAGAGCTATAATCCCTTCTCCACGTAACCCGCTAATCGCTGCTTACACCCCACACCAATGCACCGCATAGCGCACAATATCATACACGTGGCTGTTTATTAATAAGCCCTGCGCAAACGCCGCGCGTGTAATGATGTAACTGCGTAGCTACGCTTATACGGATTTTGAGCCGTATTACCCTACTGAACCAGTTAAGGTATAATCAGGAAGAGAACCCTCCCTTACCTGATACAACTCGATATCTTATTAAAAAATTTAAAATAAGAATCTGAAACAAAATACTAACAGTATTTCGGCCCGTATTACGCTACTGAACGTGGAGTAAAGGGAGACAGGAAGAGACGGTCAAAAACATCTTAAATTTTTTGAAAAATGAATTTGAATCTAAACAGGAACGTGCCAGTTTAGTAACAATGGCTGATGATGAGGGTCAGTGACCGCAGTTATAAACAGTAAATATAGCACTAATATATTAGGGTACCGTGCTACCCCTCACTATTACCCTTGATGGGTAACAAACAGAAGTCTTCTTACTGGTAGGGTAAGGAGCAGAAGTCAAGCTCTAAATTCAAACGGTCAGTATTCCATGAGATACTTGGATGGGAGCTTGACTACCTAGCTGATACCATGGTACGGTCATGAAACATTTTATTTATTAGTATTATAGTCAGGGTGCGAATGTAACACGTGTAAAACATTGTTGACGATTAGGGAAGTTGATTGATAACGAATATATTCGGTGTAAAGAGTGGCGCGTGCGCCTCGTGTTGTGATGTAACTGCGCAGCGACGCTTGTTATGGATTTTTTACTGTTTTTAGTACCTATATTGAGCACTGGTGTGAAGACGGCTATGGGGCCAATTTTCGATAAAGGGGTAACTGCCATGTTAGAAAAAAAATCATCTTAGCTGAAAGAGGTCCACAGCTGAACACAGGCTTCCCAAGCATAGATACGACTAGTCTTTAGAAAGAAATGTATGTCAATGTATCTCTAATTTAAAAAAAATGCACATATCTAATTAAAATATAAATATTTTACAACAGCATATATGATTGGAATATGAGTATGCAACAGCTAAAATAGACAATGGAAAAAGGGATTTTAAAGTTTTATTTATAACCACATAAAAAAGAATATCATAGAAAATTCAGTTCGAGCACTTGAAACTAAAGACTTCCACCATGAACTATATTTTAATTTTAATCTTACCAACATTTTATCTCGACAACACGAGCTCCGTTAAAGGCACAACAGGGACACTGAGATGCACAGAATGCACAGCACATGTGCATAATATCAAGCAACTCATCGTCTTAGAACATCGCGATAACATACGTCTTTCAGTTGACTGGTGCATGCGGGTTGCATGTGACGAACAGCTGATTGGGTTTATTTTTAGTTTAGTCATTAGTTCTGTGCAAAATATTGCGTGTTTGATACTAGGGTTCTAATGAAGAATTGTGCCAATATTTTGCTGAATTCTAACCTGAATTTTAAAGCTAGTTTTCCCAATCGAGCTCAGAAAAAATTACTAACTTAGTTTTCATTTCCAATTTAATATGTTTAAAATAAATGTTTCACTCATGGATGGCAATAGAAAAAGGTATATTTTCGCATCTACAGCTATACGAAGAAATGCCTTTCCCAAGCACTAAACCACCATAGAACGAACCACGAACTAAACGCAGACACCATTAGTATAAATCCTTTAAACCTGACTTATGTTATCAGGAACCAATAATTCGCTATCTTGGCGAAGAATAGCCCCGAATGGTGATCTGGAGTTCGCCTCTTGCCAACAGCAAGACGTGCCTGCTTCGGTCATTGCAATAACAGATATTTATATAGAACTGTACTTTAAATTGTGAGTATGCACTTTTGGAAAGAAAGAACAGTCAAATGTTACTCATATTTTAATTAATTTAGCATTGAGAATCACCTAACGCCAAATGTGATTTCTATTATATTGGCTCTGGTTATCTGGTACTGAAAGGTGTATCATAATAACCATCAGTGCTATCAAAACATTTATGAAACCTTGAACGGAGATTTAAAACAATAACATTTCTATTCCGAACCGAACGTGGAATTATTTGACGTTAAATTGACAGTTGATTCGTCGGAAATATTACGATGGGTCAATCCTGATTGACTTTTCACCATCCCTCAATTTGATGGCATAACACTCTAGGTCCCTAGGTCTTATTCCGTTTTGAAACTGTCGATATTAGCTAACCGCCTCAGTAACCCAGTGTAACGAATTAAATGAATTTACATTGAATTGCTAACTAAACAGGGATATTTCCAGAAGTCATTATCTAGTATGACTAATGTGGTGATAGTATGTTACGCGTAAGATAAACTTGTCATATAATCGTTATAATTAGCACGTGTGTGTGCATGCTGATAAGTTGCAGTATTTTTATGTTTGTGTTTTATTGAAAAGGTGTCATTCAGGTAATTTTTCATTGGAGCAATTTTATGGGGTCATGAGAGCAAAAGCAAAAGAAACTGTGATTATAGTAAATGGTAAAAATTGATTCTCATTATTGTAATTTTAACACTAAACACGTGTCATGAGTCATTAAAATGTAAAATCACTATACAGTCAGCTTTTAAAACCCTGTAATTTTCTCAAAGTGTACATTTAGAAAGCGAATATACCGGTCAAAGCGGGTAATGGCAGCATTTTCGCGTTTTGTCTAATAGTCCGCTGTATGTGTTGATGTTGGCCGCACGTGTTATGTTCTACGCCTCATGTAAACCGTAGTATTTTCTCTTGAAGAAGCGAGTAGGTATGGCCTTCATTTAATAAATAATTATAACACTGTCATTTTCATAAATGGCGCAGTGGCGAGCCGTTCATTTTCTGCAAAATCGGTTGCAGGTTCCGTTCCCTTATTGCTATGTTTTTTTCTGATACCTATTTTGTAAATGATATTGTATTTATACATTTTAAATACTCGCCGTATATAATAACTTTAGTAATTAAATTAGTTATCATATCATATCAGAGATGCAGAGCGGCAACAACGCGATGTGGTGTCACTCAATAATACATACAATTGCTACTTACATTTAATACTGCAACAATTATAATTAAAATCCATTAGTTTACAAGGAAAACTAAATAAATACATGAGAAGATCAATAGTTTTCTCGAGTCAGCTGACTGGCTTACGTAATAGGTCACAACATAGGTAAAATTTGCGAGTAAACACAGTTTCATTTATGGTTTACCTAAAGCAAATGATGGAGGTCATGCTAAATAAATATAAGGTGAAACACCTACACAAACTGCCCACACATGTTTGTATAAAGTTGATATGCATGCTGAATTGCTGATGCTTCAATAAGAGTTTAAATAATACCATATATTTCCTAGTGACTGCAGGATTGTGTGAATAAACAAAAGTCCTGGTGGGTGGTAAATTCATAGAAGGCTTCTATCAAACCTATTTCCAGCCTAAGTCCAGCAGATTCAGCTCCATGATAATGATAATGACCACAAAAATAAGCCTGCTATTCAAATCACAAAAAAATACTTAAATTTCCGCCTTGATATTAGACCATAACATGATGTTTTACTATAACAGTAAAGCACAGTAATGCGTTTATAATTACATATATGTAGGCTGCCTCGTGACAAGCTGTCAGAATTATTACAATGGACAGAGCGCAGGTTTGCCATGACTTTTAAAGAAATGGCTATAAAATTGCCTATCTAAAGCGATTAGTTGAATGTAGGTTGTTTTGAAGTAATCTGGCGAAGAAATTGGACATTATTAATTTCGATAAAAGAGAAGTGTGTTAAAGTGAACATTTTATAGGATTTTGACCAAATGTGAAAACTTTTATGAGGTTACTCGGTTATTTGAACTTAGCTATATCATTAACAAAAATGACCATAAGTCAAGGAAATAACTAGATACAACTAGTAGTAAACTTCTTTATAATGCACTCAGTCATTAAGTTAAAACCATTATAAAACAAGACTATTTCATCAAAGAAAACGACAACTCATAAGAAAAAGAACTACCAATCATAATAAGTAAAGATACAGAACAGTAAAAAGCACGTATCATAAACATTGTGAGAACAAAAAGCCAGGCTGTGTTGTACAGTAATTTTCCACGTAGTCATAATTCTACAGCACACCATAGTAACGGGGCTAGCATCTCCCATACACATGGGAACATGGCTTACGTGGTTGTTAAACACACGTAATTAAATTACATGTAATTTTTGTAATCTTATGTCATTGATGCGTTTCTAGTTCATGGTTAGATGGCTGCGTGGCATGGCGTTGCGTTTAAGTGAGACATTAGAACTCATTACAATTTTAGTGGTAACTTGGTGTCCATTGAATGTGTGGGCGTCAGATGCCATATAAAGAATATGACTGTAAGTGCTATATCGAACTAGACCACGCTTAAGCAAATCATAATTGTGTGAATATCAACAAAATTGATAGTGCAATAAGAATAATTGCATCATTAGATACTTAATACATCAAACATACGAATGCTGAATAAGACAAAAAAGTAGCAAATGACAAACAGATGAGCACAAAATTAATTTTTAATGGGTCATAATAATCCAGTGATCGTAATAACATAGATCTTGGACAGAAAGCAGAATGAACGAATTCGTCAAAGCCAATCGATTATATTATTGGTGGAAAATTACAATTTGATATCTGGATAGTGACATCTAGGAATACATTAAATAAGCACGGATTAACCATATGGGTTTGAGGTGGAAAGGTACTTAAGCTAAAAATAAAAGAACATTTTCGAACGCAGAAAACCAATAAAAAAATTGACAGAGGACAATCATGATTTGTTCAAAAGGAACGTTGAACCCAGCCATAGACCAGGAATCTGAAGAAGAAAGCTCCACCTCCCAAACAAAGGCTGCAAACTCAATAACATTATACTAACCTTTGTAACAAAATAATCTTTTAAACATAATAATATCCTCAACTTTGAAAGGAACAAATATCAATTTATATAATAGAGTGCTCAGACGAATCACTTTACGTTTGTTGGTCTGTAAATATAAAAGAATCTCGGGTAAGAGATAAAAAGGGAAACCTTATGTTTCAAAATTCAATACATTCTTATCTTCCAAGATACAGAAGGCAGTGAGAGAGAAATATCTGGAGAGGCAACGAGCGTTGGCGGACAAAAGGATAAAGGGTACGTAATAAAGAAATCATAGTCGTATGTGTATATGTTGAGATGTCTCGCAAAGGAAATGTTTACATGTCGGGGGTGAAATGTAAAAGGTTGAAGTAATGGGGAATGTGTGTATTTGCCAGAACTCGTAAAAATTCTGAATTTAATTGGGTATGTCGGGAAGAATGAAATGATACTAAGGCATTATTGAACGGTTGTTTCTAAAATATGCCCTTGTACTTGGATACAAAGTATCTAAGTTTATTGATTTATTTTATTTTAAAATAATGTAACAAATGGAGGTAATCAAACAACTATTAAAAGTTCTAACAATCAAAATCAAATAAAAAGCTGTATTAGAAATCTCATCCAATTTACAACCACTGATTTAATTATAGAAAGTTGTTCTAAAATAGGCCGCATTATACTCAACGCTTTAATGAAAATTGTATCAGCACAATTCAAACAATGGTACAAAGCGTTTCAATAAAGTACTCCTTCGCCAGGAATCCTGTTAATCCCAAACTGGAAGCTGTAGCGAACACACAAATTAACAATACAGAAAATTGAATTATTCCTTTCAAGCGGATTTCTCATTAAACTTGAAATTAGTTACTCGCTTCTTTGGGGTCCTAAACAGATGGTCAGTGTCTTTGTTCCAGTTAATTCTAACTTTGGGTTGCAAGATCAAAGGTACCTATTATGTTTAGTGCGCTCCGAAAAGGCCTCTTTTCTTTTCCCCTGTACCAACTTTTCTTATTCCGAGAGCTGGTTCGGAAATGGGAGACATTACAGAGTCAATAGATGCCTACGAACACCGAACAGTCAATAAGATCTTCGCTTTTGAGCCGATCTCGTTTCAGCTAACTTCTGGCTTACGACGTGATTGGAATCCGTAATACAACATGTTGCAAACTATTTCTCTTGATTGCGTCACTTTAATCAACTGTTATCATTGCACTAGTAATCTTCAAATTTTCTATGCTGAAACCTCAAGACTTTGGTTTGCATAAGTTCGTATCAATATTTAATAAACTCCGTAATTTATATCTGAATATATTACTGCGTTACATTTCCATGTCAATTGCTGATAATAAGACGCATGTACTAGTAGATACAGTAAGTAAATGTCTTTCCAATTTTGTACAAATAAATATACATGAGTGTATCAATGAATAAATAACGCAAGAGGTATGTTGGGGTCGAATAAAATGGCATTCTGTGTCTGCTAAATAAGTAATAAGACGGCGCCATTTACCAAAATGTGATCTCAGAGGTAAAGATCCAGGTGACTAAAACGTTGTTACACTAAACATGTCTGGTCAGGGTCCCTTAAATGTTACGCTAAACATCTGACACGAATCTCGAGGTATTCCCAAAGCAATTACAGCAAGTAGCGTTAAAGGTCCATTCGGGGATGCTGGATCACAATTCACTGACCCCGGCCTAAATTCGTATGTTCAGTAAACTTAACTACGAGTTTTAATAAAGGAAAATTCCTGGATAAGAAAAAACGGATGCGAGACTTGTAAGCTAAGTTGAATTAAGTGGCTTAAGGGCTGAAAACAAACAAGTTCGGTGCCGAAAAAGAATAAACGAAAAAAGTATGTGAGGAATTAAAGTTGAGTTTACTTGCTAAGATTGGGACTAACTGAAATTAGGTGTTGTGATGTAGTCTAGTGACGGAAGGTCGACTTTTGAATTAGAACACGAACTCCATTTGCTTCTTTTGGGTCTTTGTAATTACCGTGGCAAATGGATCTAATTAACTTTGTTATTGTCATTAAGTAAGCGCAAACTATTTAATATTCTAGACGTTATTCTGTGGCTGTTGTATTGAAAAATCAAATAAAGAAACTGGACAAAACTACATCGAATTCATATCACACAATTCTTTACGGCAAAGTTGTGCATAGGTCCCTCCAGGCGATGCTATGCCATCCCAGGGAAACTCTGGAAGTCTGACGCGGCTCGATGCATCAGATGCATGTCGTAAAACCATTGCCAGATGCTTCCAATCAAGTCTAGGGCTGAGAGTGGGACTGGAGTGAAAAAAAAACTATTTAATGAATTTAGTCCCTGCCTGCATTTTTCAAGTGTACATTGTATCACAGAATATTAAAAATACGAAATAGGAAAACATTTCTAAAGTCAGAATAATAGTTCATTGAGAAAAACAAACACGTGTATGCAATATAAATCTAATAGTTAAGAGCACACAATTTACGAAACAAATAAATCTATTAGAAAACAAATGACCACTCAAAGTTGATGAAGCAACTCTTATCGAATTCAAAAATAACAAAGCCATATTTAAATCACACTTCAAAATCAACAAACAGCCCTGAACCGCAGATGTAAGTCCGAACTGTGCTACATTGTAGTTTAATATGGAACTTTTTATTTACAACAAACAACGTGAAGTTTTCGACCGAAGTAAATGTTTGAATTTATCGCTCACATGCGCTTAATAAAAACTATGTAGCAACAGCTATATTGCCAAGTGCTCTGAAGTGCCCGAATCCCGCGTGTGTTTTTAGTCCGTTTGGTATTAATAATGGTGCTTTTATGGCTGCGATATTATTACTTACTTTTACTAGATTATACTTTTTAGGGTTCCGTACCCAAAGGGTACAAACGGGACCCTATTACTAAGACTCCGCGGTCCGTCTGTCTGTTTGTCACCAGGCTGTATCTCATGAACCGTGATAGATAGACAGTTGAAATTTTCACAGATGATGTATTTCTATTGCCGCTATAACAACAAATACTAAAAACCGAAAAAATATATATTTTACATGATCCTGATTCCCATACAACAATCGTGTTTTTTGCGATAATGGTACGGAACCCTTTGTGCGCGAGTCCAACTCACACTTGGCTGGTTTTTTATAAACGTCCGTTAATATATTATGGGAATTTGTAATGTTCATGCTCGGAATGGTATGAAATAGTAAGTGAGTTTGTATGCTATTAGGAGCAGGTTTAATTCATTGATGATGGGATTGGAAATGTGAATACAATATTTAGTATACATGAGATTTTTTTACTTATGGGGAACGAAAGAGGAAAGTGAAGATAAAGTACTTGAGTAAGAACAACAGGGAACAGACACAGACCAAATATATTTCAGAGGATTAAAATGACACGCAAATCTTCAAGAAAACTTCTCCATCCAGATGCATATGCCATAAACGCACTAGCAGCTAACACTATTAGTCGCCTGCCCCTCGAGACGAGTCGAACGTTGAAACAGAATGCATCTAAAGAATATTGTTTGTTCAGTAGAGCGTCCCGAGCCCCGTCCAATCCTCCGAGAGTTGGCACCAGAACAAATATTGGTCGTGTTTTAGCGAACATGGCTGTAACAAGTCACTTCTTAGCTTGGTTCGGCTTTTTTCGTTTTAAACCGGTTTGTGATACCCTTGATTTGAAGATAAAGGTTTCGTTTTAGTTTGTGGAGCCGCTTCTTTTTTATTTTTTGGGATATCTAGGACGGAGAAGAGACAGAGTGTCTTAAACAATTTGGACCCGTTTTAGTTCCATTTTGTTTTTAAATGACACTTTTATAACGAATAGTGTCTCGTTATAGCAGAACACAGAAATATATCAGCTGTTTATAATTCCATGCAGGTAGAATGCCAAACGATTAAGCCTAATGTAGATTCAAGTAACGCGTTGGCACTAATTGTGACTTCTGTTTAAACCATCAAGGATTATATGTGGCTTACGGACGTGTTCAGATATAGTAAAGCCAATGCGAAATTTTCAACCTTGAGCTAAAGGAAAAAAAATGTTCTTTATTTTGTTAAGCGCTATCGTTTACGAAATAGAAAGCGTTATCGTCAGCTAAACCTTTTCAATCGCAACAAGAAACCTACTTCGCAAAATCAGACCGTTCAAGCTTAATTTGTTTTCACTAACCGTCTTTACAGCGCCGGCTCCCCTTAAAAAATAAAAAGCGTGAAGTCACCTTCACATAAAATTCCCTTTTCCGTCCGTCTATTTGCAATTTTATCTGCCATCTAAAGGGGAGGTTGTAAAAAAGTTTCAATGAAAACGGTCGAGTCGCTGCCATATTTCGTTCAGCTTTCTTCATAAATCGTCAGCATTGAATCTCATCTACATATCTCGGAGATTGTCTGAATGTAGATTCGGTTTGTCGCGACCTTTCGGGCTCCGTAGGATAAAAGGTGAGTCTGATTTCCGACTAATCTATCTATCTGAAGTAGGAGTTAATTCAAAACACTTCTCGATATAGTTGGGAAAGTCACACCTGCTTAGTAAGATAAAAAAGGTTGATATCTTCTAAGCCTTAATCAAACAAGTCTAGATATACTTGATTGAGCTTTGTATGCTTTTTTATTCAATTTAAACATTTTGAAATCATTATACCCTACGCATAATTATTAGATTAAACGTGGGCTAATCTAATAAACCCATGTACCTTATTACTCCACCTTGCAATCAAAACTAATTTAAAATTGAGCAAATTTCCATACAGCTGTCCAATCTGAATTCATTTTCTCTCCCATTTTTCACCAAACCCTTACCTTTGACATTAATGTTCTCTGTAGGTATTTCAATTAATTCACAAGGATTAGATGTTTTTAACAATGGATTTAACGTTAAATATTTAATTGCTCCGCTCGTTACAAAGATCGTAAAATATATGTCTGAGGCATCAATTAGAGAACACTGTTAGCACTTGAATGTGTAATTAAGTGCCAAGGCATCGCTATTGGGGATCCAGTTAAATTGTTTTAATTTTAGATTGGATTTTAATTTTGGTAACGCGTTTTTCGATGATATCAATTTTGTTTTGGATGATCTAAAAGTAAAAGTTACTACAGTTTTAGAAGCAATTTTGATGATGTCTTCTTCATTCTAATCTTATCTTCAACTATAAAGAATACGTCTTCTAAAAAAAAACGCAAAGTAGATCCTTTGCAAGCATTCTGTTACTAGACTTCGTCTCGTTTTCATTTCATCCTTTGTCTCACTTTCTGCAGTGAATTAAAACTCCTCAGTTATTCTCGTCAGAATATTATTCTGTTGTTGAGAACCTCACCCTAGCCATATCGGGAGTGCCTCGAGGCACACCGGTCACATTTGAACAGCTCGCCTCGAATATTTTTAAGTTCAAGGCCACAGAATTGTATACAAGTTTTGCTTCGGCTTCCTTGTGCCGGCTTCCAACTTAAAGTACATTCAACTCTGAAAAGACTGATCTAAGGTTGGTTTTTCCTTGAGATTTAATTGCAGTTTTTTGTGCAAGTTTTTTTGTTGTTCTTGATTTAGTTCAGTAGATCGTGTAGTTTTGATGGTGGAACGGAGTAGGGTGACAACTGGTAGACCAGCTTTGGGTCGAATAAACATCTTACTTTACGATTCTTTTGTTTCAGTTCCTTTGAGTTTAGAAACTCAAAGGGGAAGACCCTTACAAGAAGTTTTGTAAGACTCAGTTTCTGCTTTGGTGTGAAGATATGTAGTAAGTATCAGTGTAGCTTTATGTTGCCTTGCTGAGTTAGCTCTAGTCGTTTTATATTCATAAACCAGTTTAGTACAATGTTCGATGAAATATTATCCATCAACAATATTAATGAAGTGCTAGCGGCTAATTCGCCTGTAAGTAAACTTGATGTTGTCTAGTCTACCGCTTCGTCTAGTCCCAAACTTTACGTTTAACAACCATTACGTAAGTATATTCAGAGACTATATTTATCACTTAACTTAAACAAGTAACTTAAATCTTACATCCGCATGGCTTAGCCCAAGATTTAGTGAAACAAGCCACTTAAGATAACACGCGTGCGCTCATAAGTCTTCCGGACGCGTCACGGCGGATGTTTTCTAGTAAAACTGATTCGATTCATACTTATCTGCATTTCATGACATCATCTCATGTTGTCCTGGTTGAAATAGGGCAATCCTGTCTTCAGAGGTGTTTAAAGAATTTTCAGGTATATCTTGGCGGATCTAGGATTCATCAGACGCATTTTAATCCGTTTTTGAAGCAATCAGTTTTATTAAGAAGCCTATCACAGTTTCTAATAAGGTGTCAGTAGCAACGGCCGTATACCTCACAAAGCAATAAAAAAAATAAGCACGTAATAATGCTAGTTTATCATTAAAATGACTATAACTAATAGCAATAGAAGGCAGTATCTAACACCTACGTGCCATGTCATTACCACCGCGTTTCGTAAGCCGTGTGCATAACCCCTAATGTTCATTTAATACCAGCTGATTGGTTCATAGAAATCTGAACAAAAAGTGCACAAAATTGCACAAAAACTAAAGTTATGAGTTCATCTTAGTTATTAGTTTAACGACTCAATATTAGAGCAAGAACTTGTGAAAATCATGTCATCATATTTTATTATCATGTCACTTGATTACTTATAAGTGAAAATTATACTTAAATTGTAATGAATGATGCCGGGAGTACAAAAAGAGTTTTACGATCGTGTGTAAGATTCTGATCTAGTATTAATCGTACTAATATTATAAATGCGAAAGTTTGGATCTGTTGTGTATGTTTGTTACTCAACCACGCCAGAACGGCTGAACGGATCTGGATGAAATTTGGTACAGAGATAGATTATAGTCAGGCATAGCACATATAATACTTTTTATTCTGGGTACCAATGATACTTTTTCAAATTCATATGTATTTTCTAAGTTTATCTTGGACATCACAGGCAACGGTGAAGGAAATAATCATGAGGAAACCTGGACTTATATACTTAATAAAAGTTTCAAATAGCCAAGTTAGACGGCTTAATTAACTCTGATATCAGAGGTGGGGCCATATCCTCACACGAAAAGAAGAAGATGCCGGGAATATATTCGCGTAGCCGCTGGCAGAAGCTAGAATTTTATACAGGCTGTATGACTAGTACTTACCTAATATGAAATTTCTTTGAGTCTTATATTCTTTTTTGTGTCATTATAAGTACTACTGTATCTTCCTTTCTATATACATATCTCAAGTATTCTAATTTTCAAAATGTTTTGATCGGACAACCTGTATAACTTTAAATATCAACCCAAACAAGGAACCAAACCAAAAATAAAAAGACCAAGATATAAATCTATGCATCCATATACAGCTTCCATTAATTTATTCAAATGTATGTATCGCTTTGCATTAACAATCCAATTCAATATTATTACAGCATGCCTCTTATCGTTTAGATCAATAGTGAACCAAAAATTGTTCAAAGTTCACGGCCAAGTTAAGTAACTACTGATAAGGATCTGGTTAATTGTACAACGAGTTTGGTTGTGGCCGTTGATAGAAGCACTGATGTTAATACTTTAAATTTTGGTGTAAGCAGAGAGGATGATGGTGGTCATCCTTAGAACAATAGATATAGAAGCCGCGTCTAGAACAAAATACGAGTGATATCGTGTGTCCACTTATTTGTGTGCGTGAGCTGAATGTGTCTACGTTCCTCAAATGCACACAAATATAGCTTTCAGTGATACCATTACCAGGCCGTTACCCACAAAAATATGGGAAAACGTACTACTATGTTGCTGGATCAAATCAAGACGTGTATTTTATGTTAACAGGAACTGGATCAGAAGAAGATGATGACCAGGTAATTAATACAGTACTTGGTTTATGTACCCAATCAAACAATTACAGGAAAATAATCACAAACAAACTTAGTTATTAGTCCGGTTTTATTTAACTAAAATAAATTAAACTTTTAGTTTGAAAACACTGTAGGTAGCAGTGTCGATTACGACCATAATTTAGAGGCTGTAAATAAATGTAGTTTATTTTGACGCACACAGAATCGCCACCAGTATCCTATTTACAAAGACTAATATTATAAAATACCTAATGCCAAATTAGTTTCTCGAAAGTATCATATTCAATAGCATAAAAAGAAAGTTTTTTTTTGCTCAACAAAAATAAGAACAAAATTAAAAGCAATGTGGGTATCTTTATTCTTATCACTGCATTGTGATAAGTTATGTTATTAGAATTTTTGTTTGATGATCGATTTACGTAAAAGTAATGTATAAAATTTAAGTAATTACGTGTAAAATGTAATTTGATCTCATTTTTTTTTGTTTTCCTGAAGTGCTATGACATCCATTCACGCTACAAACTGTCATTTTAAATTATTTACTCGCGAGATATATTCGACGAAACGTGACCTTGAGTACTGACAGTTCGAAGCAAAGTTGGCCTATTGCTAAGTTTTAGTCGTCTCACTTTTTGCACTTGTACTATAATAGTTTTCTATGCGTTGTTGTTCTAAGTGATCATCATCATCTACTTAGCCTATCCCCGACTGACATAACTTACAGTCTTAATGTGATGGAGTCGAATACCAGTGGTACCAATAATGGTAGTACAATGACACCATGATATATAAAATAAGGTCACGAATCTCTCAACGAAGCAAACAAAGTTCCTAGAAGCCAATTATCTCTTAGCTACCTCCATAATATCTTTCTTAACTCCCACATCAGCAAAATAATTACACGAGCCATAACAACCTACAAACCGAAAATTTTTCCGGAACATCGCAAAACTGTCGATCAGCAGTAATCAAGTTATAACTTGTTTTTGAGAACCGACCAAGTTTCCAAGAAGATATTATTATATATCTCTTACTTCCTGATTAGTTCGGCAAAGTGCAAGATGTTAAATATCGTTAGGTACCGTTTTTATAAGATAACTCCGCGCTGTTTATACAGTGGGGAAAGGTAGGACTTGAGCTTTAACTTCAGCTTAGTTGGTGCAATTTGTAACTTCCAAACCACTATAAGAGACTTCAAGCGTTCTAACTTCACCTATCTGCCGAGTTGAATTGTTAGGGTCTGCAAATTCAGCACTGGAATAACTTCTTATGAATCTTATTTTAGTCACTCGGCAAATTCCACTCAGAAATATTTCAAGTGCCGTTTCCAATTTTAACCCAAACGAAAATGTCGATGCTACAAATTATAAAAGATATTATCTTTGTAAACATTGTTCTTATAAAAGAGGTCCAGGCAAAAACAGACGCTCCTACAAATCTAGAACGTAATCCCAACTGTGTAGTATCATTATTATCAGTACCATTAACGCAACAGCTCTTTTGTTATCTACTAACACATAATTAGGACAAGTAATTTAATCACCATTAGTTGTACTTAACACGAACAGGCCTGATGTTTTCATTTTAAATAAAATATGTTTGAGGCTGGTTAATAACGATGTAGGTTGCAGTGTTTTATTACGTGGATTGACCGGGTACGATGTAACTCTGACCTATCTTGACGTGCGGAATTGAATGCGCGGTACTGCGGAAAACAGAGAAGCACAACTTAACACCTAAGCCTTACAGTGGAATTGGATATATTAATTTGCCGGTTCAAAGATACAAGATTGCGCACGAAACCTGTTTGGATTTATATTTTAAACCCATTCAAGTTCGAAGACAGCGCAATAAATCCAGCGAGCCTAACCAAGCTTACACATATTTTTCCAAAGTCTCGTGCTGGATAAATACATTTGGATTTTTCCCCAATAAATTATAGCGCCCATGAAAGTCTAGTCGCCCGTTATTTCAGTTAGACCCAGTGGAATTTTGATAATTCACACGGCCAAAAACGAAGCGATTAATTTAGCCGGCATTCTCCGAACTACACGGCCGTTCCTCATAGTCACGCTACAGAATTCATAAATCATGCGAATGCCTCGGCAGCCGATGCTGTTTTTTTCAAGCTATTTTTAAGCTATTTAAATTTCAAGCCAAACGTTGAGCTTGCAAAGAGCGATTTGTTCCACGACAGCAGTTGAAATGTTTGAACGAATTTTTTGCCTGTTTTGCCTGACTTTTGGGCCTGAAATGCGATTGCTTAAAGCAGACTTTATTGCTGACGTTTACAGCTAGTGTCATTTTAAATTCTGTACCCGGTTCGTGTAAAAAACGAAACTGGAGGCATTTACTTCTTTTAAAGAGAAGCAAACAAATTGAAATCAGTTTGGTTTGCTTCTTTTTATATCGACGTTCTTTGAATGTACATTAGAACCATAAGTACAGTTGCAGTTTTGATAGACACTATTCAACAGCTTGAAGAAACAAGTAACAAAATAAGACCAGAGTAATGCTGTAGTGCGAATTTACACTCAATTCATACTGAATTGTTCTACAAGTTGAATACGATACAATCCAATATTCATTCCTTTCCCAGTATCAGGAAACCGTAAGTAATACCAGACCAGACCAGTAAGTATGTCTAGACGCCTCAGGGTCAACGGTTGGACAATCGCACCTATAAGTTCAGAGGTCTTCCTCACTTAGACTAGACTTAAATCCAACTTAATGTATGCATGGATCTCTAAGCTCTTTTTGCTCGCTCACGAGTGCTTCAAGCAGTACTTGGAAGCCTTTTAATAGAAATAACGTTGTATTTTAGAATTTCAATTACGTTGAGAAGAGTTTCTCGGTAATAGTAACCCCTTTGCACAGCGTTTTTATATTCATTTTTGTATCAAAAGTTACTCTATAACAAGTATAATTTTATTTCATTTCGAAAATTCCCAAATGCTTCAGTTTAAAAGTTCAACGCACAGGAAATTTCAGTTAGATACTTTTCTAAAAGTAAAACACCGTACCGGTGTCAATGCTAACTTTCCGAAAAGCGGAAAGCAGCCAGTGTCAACGTGCTCGGAAAAGACGCAAACTTTCAAAAAACTAGATTAAAAGAGGGTAGGATTTTCCCAAGTCAATAAGTAACTAATTGTATAAAGGGGCTGTCCACGGGTTAATACAGTAACACGATGAGAAGTCGCAAGTGAATAGGAGGACGAACAAAAAGTTTGGAGCCAACGACCACTACGAGCCGAGTGAGGATCAATAGTGCTGTTATTATGATATTAGGGGCGACTTCTGGATTCTACGAGGATTATGAACTAATTTCGAAGATGATTTGGGAATCGAGGAAATCAGATTGGATTAGTATACTACTGCATCGAATGTAATTAGGTCTGGCCTGAAATACCAATATTATAAAGAGGAAATATTTTTTGTTTGTTTGTACCGAATAGGCTCCGAAAGTACTGGACCGATTTAAAAAATTCTTTCACCAATAGAAAGCTACATTATTCCTGAGTGACATAGGCTATTTTTTTTATCCCGAACACGTTCTTTTGGGGTGGTCCACGGGAGTGAGGCCGCTTGCAACAGTCGTATATATATTATCATCCTTTTTAGTATCAAAAGCAACAAAAATAATCCAGCTTATCATAATCCTTTGACTAACCTACACAAAAAACACATGTGCATCATAAAGGGGAAATAAAGTTCGCAGACAAGAAGTTTCTTTTTTTCGAAAGCGTCTGAGATCGAGTGTCGTCCTTTGGTTCCTCGTAAACTTTATCGTTTTTAGAGTTCCCTCGGCTTAATGACGCCGTTTTAACGTTTTGAAGGCTGCTGAATATTTAAGGCTTAAGTTCCGGGTACGGTGTTTTCGGTTTAACGGTTTGGATTAACCAGGGTTGTAAATGTGATGAAATTTCGGTTAGAGTTATGTTTGGCTTGTAATTTATGGGTCCGGAATAGGCGTGTCAGAGTTAGAAATGTTCGGCTGTTGAAAGAACAAAATTGTCCTTTGCGGTAACAATTTAAAATGAGGATGTATTTTAGACTTCACATTATAAAATGTATCTATATCCGGCATTGTATATATATATATATCTACGACCTTAAAGGGTATGTGTGACGATAATTCACAAAATAACATATTACCGTAACGCTGATAATTCATTACCTTTATCAGTGACCAAATGAATTGCTTATGATTAGATAGTCTTGATGTATGCAACTTCTGTGCCTAAATGATAACATTAAGTTTTATTAGGCTGTTGATTTTTATGACCGAGGAAGAAAAAACTAGAAAAGATGATTAGCTGTGATAATTCGGGTTTCATCATTAACATACTAATACTAAAACGGATTCCTAAAGGAGCAAATTCAAAATGTATATTTTGGACACGTTTCAAACGAGCAGATAATAATAGCCGTCGATTAGTCGTTTTTAACCCACCCAAGCTGTATAAGAAGCAAAAATACCCTACTTATCGCAAAAAACTGGAAAGGAAACAAACAATACTAGCAGAAAATAGGAACCAAAGATATATGTGCTGCAGTTTTGTTTCTGCACCGACTTCAGCCGTCATCGCGAGCCCAGACGAATTTATTGCTATTAGCTCTTCAGACTTTCTCTTTTCATGTGGGAGTTCCACCAGGAATATAGTTTTGGCCTCAGGTTTTAATTTTTAATGTATTTCGTGTGCGATATTTTAAATTTTGAAGATCTAATAGTAGAAGTTCTACTGATTTTGTTGAAGATTTGAAAATTCTACTAAGTCATAATTAAAATTGTTTTTAGTTTTATTTAAGTGCTTTCAAAGAACCATTAATTTTCTTCTAAACCTTTTTTAATGTGGTGCTTGTTTTGACATTTAATATTAATCAAAAATAATACTCAGAAAATTAATTTCTCTTCATCCCTTCAAAACTTAACACTATTTATTATTTTACATAAAAGATAATTTTAATGGCGAAAAATCGGCTTACTACGACGAAGCTTAAAAATGTTCACAAAAATGCTTTTCAGTTATATTTATAACTGAAAAGCATTAACAATTTTCTAAAGGACCTAAATATTATACCGAAATAAAGGGTCAAAAACAAATTAATTTTTAAATTAATTTGTTTTTGACCCTAATGGGCGCATGGTTGGCGCAGTGGTTGAGCGATTGACTGCTGCGCTGCGTGTCGCGGGTTCGATTCCCGCACGGAACAATTATTTGTATGATCTACAAATAGTTGGACCGGCTCTGGGTGTTTGTGTATGTGAGTTTATATGTTTGTAAATGCACCCACGATACAGGAGAAATTCCTAGTGTGGGGCAACGTTTTTAAAAAAAAAAAAAAAAAAAAAAAAAAAAAAAAAAAAAAAAAAAAAAAATTTGTCGAATTCAGTCCCAGACGCAAAAAAAGTTAATTAAGGGATTTATTTTTCCACGTTCCTGTAAGCTGAGATTTTCGTGGAGTTCTGCTTCTATCGTTGAGTTTTATTAAAGTGATTCTTGGAATTCATTAGAGTTCTCCGAATATTGAATCCTCATAACGCAGATCAATGATCTAGGTAAAATAACCTACAAAATTAAAAAATTCTAAATGAAAGGAAACATGGACTTATCAAGTGCAAAGGCGTTATTTAACGACAAATATATAACTATTACTCTTTTATACTAAGAACCTATCAAGTACTATCACCTGTGTTACTCCTTACGATATCACGTTAATTTTTCTCTATAAGGAAGCGGTACTCTAAATCGTTCCAAAAAAGAATACACTAAAGGTACTCTAAATCGTTCCAAAAAAGAATACAAATACAAATTAGTGTTGCAAAAAGGCAGGTAGACGAAGATTTTACGAAGCAACTCTCAACTATAACGGTTCTAAACACCCACGAGTTGCAAATTGCAAGTAGTTTGAGCACAATCAAATGTTGATTTGCTTCAGCTGCCAACACTGTTTGTATGCAATGTAAACTATGGTAATTAAAATGTTGGGAGGCAACGATTTGCTCCAAGTTATAAAAGTCTATTACTGTAATGCACAGGAAGGGGATAATTTATTGTGCCTTAAAACCTTTCAGGTCTACGATAGTGTGTTGATATAACCAACATAGAATAATAACTACAAGCGGAGATGTAAAATTATTTGAAGTCGAAACATACCCGAAAAAGAAAATTACCCACTCAGAGAAATAGCGTGACCCTAAATACTAAGAAAAAAATATACAGGAAGAACTCAACAATTCAACATAGCTTCTATTAATCAAAACAAGAAATTCAATTGAAAAATTTCTTAGCTCCACAAATCACGTTATCAGCCCTTATTCTAGGGTAGAACTTGAAATACCGAACACGGAGAATTCTCGAAATGCCTGCATATCGTGAGCCACAGTTGTAAGGCCAACATTATAGTGAACAGACACGAAGTTGCCCTGCTACTTGTACGACACTTTTTCTACGAACTCGATGTAAATTGTTTCAAAGATTTCGCGTTAATGCAAATGACTACGTTAATCGCTTTTTAGTGCTTGGCGGAGTAAAGTTGTGCAAGTTTTATGCTTTCAGTAATGAAGGGGTAATGGGATACAGTCGCACTTGGGGAATTATATTGTCAATAGTCATGTTATGTGGTTCTGAATACGGGTTCATGGATTTGGGATGGTTTTCTGTAAAATAGCAATTGGTATAATGAAACATGACACAGAGTAGAGAGGCCATTTGTAAGTAAAACTATGGCAGAAAATAAATCTGATTAGGAAAGCCTCATTAGTGTGTGAAAATTAAATTGTCCGCAAACACACCAAAGTCGGGTGAAGCTTTTTTTCTAAATAACTTTAGAAAACGCTGAATAGCAACGGCTAAATAAAAGTACGATAGATAACCTTGTGGAACAAAACTGTTGCCGTACTCTTAGCTTCACCCAACAAAAAACGTTAACAAAAAATAACACAGCCAGTCTGGTCGGTCGCTCACTAGTCGCTACATAATGATCCAAAGCTCCGCCCTTAGTTAATTTTGCATTTTTTGCACACAACCAAAAGCTAAATTTTAACGTCCACTTTTTTGGCCAATAAAAGCATATCGATTTCATAATAATTGCCTAACAAAAAAAATACGAAGATGAGTTTTTCCAACGAATCAGTTGCGGATTTTAAGACAACTTAATTCTTCATGGGCTACCCCTTTTTTGCCTGAAGCAATTAGTCATAGACCAGACGTATGATATCAGCTACTATAAAATAAATCGTAATTTTTTACAATATTCAATAACTCGTGATGACAGAAATGCTGGTAATTACGTGCAATCAGTACAATTAAATATTGCAGTGATACTGTTTAATCGTTTCCTTATATTGTCAACGACACACGTTAGTGCGTTTTATTTCCTTGTATCTGATTGGTAAGGAGAGCTGCGCAAACTGAGGTTATCATGTTCGGAGAGTTAAAGTGTCGGCTCGGAGTGTATGAACTCTCGAGTCTCGAGAAAGACCCGCTCGGCCAGCGGATGACTAAAAATACATTGTTACGTGTTGACATTGAAATGTTAATGCACTCTCTGCTCGACGCATTTCATGGATACTGCATGGCCTTAATATCATATATGTCTTTTTATTATTGATTGTTTTGACTGCTATAGCTTCATTTCATACGATATCGCGTGAGTCGGTGTTTATAATGCGATAATGCGAAAAATTCATAAATGTATTGCGGTGTCGTTGCTCCCGAGCGTATTTTTCGTATCGGGCGCGTCACCGGTGTGTGCAGTGGATTTATCACCGTCATCAGCGTGCGATAGTTTACTTTATTCATTGCCGGCTACCGAGTTTTATGAAACGTTTACATTTTAAGTGACCATCTCATTTATTTCACGGTCGCTTAATTTATTGCGGATTTTTCTATCGTTAATCTTTTCGGTTTTGTGGAAATCTCTCTACGTGACTTGACACGTAGTTTCACAACAAGTTTTGGTTATTCATCGCTTGCTTAATGAGTGTTGTCAACCTAGACGTTTTCAAGTTCATTCTCGTTTCAATTATAGCAGTAATCAATATTAAATTTCAATTGCAGCCACGTATGATGGACATTTTATTTTGTATTTTCAAGGTTTTTATAATGGATTCAAATGTGAGATTTTGTAATATTAAGCTGTTAAAAATTTCAACATTTAGCTCCAAGGTTTTACATTATAGCCCATTTGAGAATTTCGTAGATGTTTTAATTTTATTTGGAGTAGGCGTTAAGAGATTGAAGTTAAATATACTTAGTTACATTATTTTATAAAACAGTTTACAAAACGTATATTTTTTTTTAGAATTTCGAGTATATTTCCCGTCTATCATGGCAATTGTTCTTGAATTTGTTTTCGTTCCATAATAAGGTTCATTAACAATTTAGAGATTTTTATCAAAATTGTTCTGTATATATTATATTTTGGAATTTTCCTTTAGCTAGAATTTAGAATTATTATAATACATTTTCTGTCCATCACATATCCACATGTAAAATATTTTTCTGAATAATCCAAACCCTAAAATAGATGTTCTCAATTTATCGGAACCGTTTTTCAGAGTTTTAAATTATATTCGCCAATTTAAATATCTGATTTTCTGATTTTAAAGTATGTTTTAACTTCACGTAGGATTTTTATTGCGTTGGCTTGCCGGATCGCATGTCTGTGCATCATTACTCCTCGTTAGTAACCAGTTTAGTGAGCGAATTGAATTTCAGTGTCTTGGTAATGGCTGCGTCGGCCAATGAATGTTTATTACGATTATCTCCAAGACACTAACCCTTTTCAACCAACACACCGAAATTACAAATTGTTTAAGTTAAATGGGCCGTTTGAAGGACTAGCATTTTCACACACCGACCTAGCAGAAATTTAATTAATTTAACAAATGCCTGCTCGTATGTGGCGGTTTTGTTGTTTTAAAACGTAAAATGTGATTTATTATAATTTGAACTTCTCTTTCCTGTAGGTGTTCGTCGACAGACGGAAAAAATGTAGGTATATCCGTCAATTATACATTTATTGACCTTATTATATTTTCCGTGTTGGTTAAATTATACTTTTTCCTTTAGTGTTTATTTTATTGGTGTAAGACATCTGCAATATTATGTTTACAAAATATATCCTTTTGCCATGTGTTGACTTTCTGAGCGATAAAATTATATTGCGCATTACTTTGGTATATTTTTGTAGTGGATGGCGTTTCAGTTATAGATATTATTGTGCGTATGTCGCAGATACGCACTTATTTTTTTAGGACTGCGTTTTATTTTTGTTATTGATAGATAGGATTTTTAGATCAGATTTTACTGATACGGATTTTTATGACTTGCTATAATTATGATTGCCAACATTTTTTAAGATGATTTTGTTTTTTTGTTCACAAATCTTATAGAAGGTATCCGAAAAATTATAATTAAGTTTATTATTTTTCAAATACCTCATAACTTTTACAAATTTTGGCAAGTTTTACGAATTTAAAGTTAAGTTTTTTTGCACATATTTACTTTTTGTTTCACACTCATTATTCTATTTATTTTTTAATTGACCAACTGCGTGATTTTTTAAATTTATTTCATGTTTTGAAACTTTTTATTTTCACTTTCGGCACTTGTAAAAAAATTGTAAAAGTGGACTTACCTGTGTGGCATCCGTGTATGGGGTTGATGAGTTCTTGTCGACGAGCTGGGACCCGAACACGGGTACTCCACCACTCGAGGTTGGTGAGAGGGATCTCACATCCGACACTTGTTGGGGCACCATTTTTGTTTATCCAAAAAAATTAACCCCAAATAAAACTTAACACAAAAAACACAGTTCACCTATTGCACTTAAAAACACTAAAATTCTAATTTGTTTGAGTCCAAAAAAAATCCATAAGTTTCTTAAAAAAATAAATATTTATAACAGTCCAAAAGGGGCAACGAGGAGCTTCTGCTTATTCCTGAACCGAAGCCTCTCGGCGGACGAAACTCCTGAGACCTCCCAGTACCTGGACACTATCCTAAAAGCTTTCTCTTCTAGAACGAGATTTCTGCTGCTATCTTCGTCGCCGGCGAACAGTCCAAAAGTCATAATTTTAGCGGTGTCCCGGCCGCAGTTCAGTTAGCACTGCGGGGCGATCGTATCATAATCTTTCGAGATACGATGTGTAGTGTGGGCCTTGAGCGGCTACGTTCGTACTCCGCGCGGACAGAAGAGTCGAGCTCTACTGACTGAGCGGCAACGTGCTGTCAATATACCCGCGCGCTCAGCTGTTCGCCCCTGCCCCGCGCCGCGCCGCGCGCCCTCTCCCCCCGCGTCGCACTCTCGCGCCGGCGGCCGGCGGAAGCACACGCTTCCTCCGCTCGCCGCGCCTCCCGCACCGGTCCGACCGGTCGTCGTTACGAGTCGTGGCCGGCTAACCGTAACCCACAGCCCACGGTGGACGTTTTAAATGCAAATTTTAGATGTATGAACACTTATTTTGGAGTTTTACGTAAGTATGAAGCTGCTGGCAAGTGTTTCCAGTAAAGTTTATGTGTATTAAATTTATTTATATATACTTTATTGTACACAAAGGTAGAACAATACAAAATAAACCTTAATATTAAAATAAACATACAACAGGCGGCCTTATCGCGTTCTGCTACCTCTTCCAGGCAACCTTGAATGGAAAGAGAGCCCGGACACGAAATGCGGTTGCAACTTTTGTACGCAAACAGACTAATGGGGCAATGTTTACATTTTATTGGTATAGAAATTTCAAATTAGGCTTACCAAGTAGGTAAGCCTAATTTGAAATTTCCATACCAATATAATAATAGAAATCTTTTTTTGTTGACATCAACAAACTTACTTTCGATTTCAAATACAAACTAACATATTGATAGCAAGCTAATATAAGATTTTATGACTAATTTGAAACGATAACGAATCAATATGCCCAAAAATCTTGGCGAGGCAACATGACCTATCGCTAAAGGGTAGGCAGTGGAGTGTTATTAATATTATTATGGAATCTGATATTCGTACCATGCTACCCTTGATATCGAAGGGAAGTAAAGGGCAAAATCGGTAAAGCAAATAATATGCGGTATACCGAGTTTTTTTAAATTTATTTGTGCTCGTGTATTTATCTTTTTTAAATATCTTCTATAAATAACTAAATAAATAATTTAGATATTTATTAAATAGATAGAATTATTACTAAACATCTAAATTATCTATTTAGATATTTATAAGCTGACACTGAATGCTGATGAAACACAGTACATAATGCTCCTCCTACATCACTCTCTTTAACTGCACACAACTGCTGCAACAGTGGAATCAGTCAATGTCCAACATTGGTCAAGACCAACTTAGTAAAACATTTTGAATAACAATAGATAACAACCTCTCTTTTAAACCGTATATAGAACTAGTAACTGTTCGACTAAAAAAACTGGTATAAGCACGTTTTCAAAAGTCTGAGGCATATGGCAGATCCCAGATTGATAAAGCAAGTATATCTGGCGCTCGGTCAATCCATTCTATCATACTGTATTTCTGTCTGGGGTGGAGCACCAAAAACCATGCTAAAATCACTTGAAATAGCCCAGAGAGCTATTTTCAAGGTAAGCACTTTCGGTCCATATTTGTGTCCAACTTATCAGCTGTACCAAATTTGAATAAAAGAAGTTGTAAGAAAAAAAGTGTTTGAGTGCATTCATAAACTGACCTATGACGAAACTGAAAACCTCATAATTGTTCCACATTAGGGTAACACTCTCACCCTCCTATATACTCTCACTCATCTACATTCTACACAAAAGGAGATCACCACTTTATTGTTACTTAGTTTATTATATTTTACCTGCTCCTAGTTTATGTATAAATTAATATAATGTATATAAGCAGGATTGAACTTGCAAGCTTTTAAATGTATATTTTTAAGGAAGAGCACTGTTGTCTAAAATACAGATACTACTTTATTATTATTATATAAATATCTTAATCATCAATAATTTAGATATTTATACACACATTTTTTGTTTTTTACTTATAAATAGGTATTATAATAAATATAATATGCACGTATTACATGGGACTTTATTAAATATTCGTAAATGGCGAAATGTTGATGTTCCTATCCTACTACAGGTAGGTCTGCACACCTCCACGGAATCCTAAAAAGAATACTGGCGTTTTATTATGCAAATTTAATGAGTTTAATAAGTGTTGGCTATATACATATTTCTAACTTCAAACAGTTGTTCTTATAAAAGTAGTCTAGGCACAGGCATATAAATTTTTTGTGCTTAACGCTTTTCCGTTGTTCGAAAATTAAAGGTTCGAATCGAACCTTTAATTATTTTGATTGAGATAATCTATTGAACCTTCATAGAAAACCGACCAATTTTACTAACTCAATGCATAATATTACTGTACTACAACTTTTCCTTGTTAAGTACCTATTAAAATTTTATAACTCACGAAGTTTAAAATTACTTAGGTACAATGTAAAATTTTAAAGTCGTACTATATTTTGACAGTTATATAATAAATGAATTCTGACAAAAACAAATATGCCCAAAAAATTTCTTATTTCCCATTCCAACTTTACACCCAGTAATTTCCCAAAAGAGCGCATTGGGCACAAGAATTATACCCAATTTAACAAAACCCTTACCCACGAGGTAGATTCACTATAATTATTAAGACCATTCATACCTTTTGTCAAAACTTCAAAAGGAACTCAATAAAGACACGGCAGTTAAACATTTTAAAGACACAGAAGGTCTTTTTCGTAAACAGCTACCTACTGCTAAACATTTTTTTTTTTTTTTTTTTTTTTTTTTTAAAAAAAACGTTGCCCCACACTAGGAATTTCTTCCTGTATCGTGGCTTCCAAAGACTTCCAAAGACTTGCGTGATGTGACAATGCAGTAACGTGTTTTCGTAGCTAGTGTTCTAAAACTGTTCAACAATAACAAAATTTCTACTTCTATTTTTTTCTTTGACTTCTATGAAAAACTATTGTCGTATCGTTGCAAGAGCCTGTCTGTGGGGTCTTTAAGCCCTAAGGATTTACAAATGCAGTAAACGGTCATATCATTCAGCATTTCTGATAGAGAAAAGCTTGCCAATAATGCTTGGGAAATCCTTGATATCTTATGGTATTAGGTATCAAATCTAACTAACATTATAAATGCAAAAGTTTGGATGCATGGATGTATGTTTGTTACTTAATCAAGACAGAACGGCTGAACGGATGAAATTTGGTACAGAGATATATTATAGTCTGAAATAGCACGATACTTTTTGTCTCGGTATTATGTTCCCTTGGGATAACAAAACACTTCCCACGCGGGTGAAGCCGCGGGCAGAAGGTAGTGTTAAAAATTAAGAAAGAAACGAGTTGATATTTAAAAAAAAAATCCACTTCATTATCACCCTGGAGCTTTTTTGAGGGTGGTCCTTCTGTAGTTTTCTTTATCTTGTTCTGTAGTGTTGTCCCGACTACCATCTGCCGTGTGGTTACAGTTTGCCCGCATCCTTCTGGGTGTGGTGACCATTATTTGAAACATTAAAAAGACGTAAAATTTTTATTTTTCGAAATTAAGATTGTTTAAAAAATTGTAGGTCGACTCGAAATGAATGTTTAAATATGGAAGTTAGTAGAACTAAGTTAAGTTAACTTAAGCAATCAAAAAATTACTAGAGTAAAGCATGGTTACATCATGTTTTGAATATATATTATTGTAATACATGACAGAGTCACAATATTTTATTGTTCATAAAATATCTGCAAATCTAGTTTCACATGAGCCCTAAAATATACCACTTATAAACCATTTAAAACTGACACCCTTTATTAAAAGCAGGAAACACGAGGATAGTTCTGTCTATACTGGTAACTTGATGCTAAGAAATGATCTTAGATGATGCAACTTTTATTGATATTACGACATTATTTCAAATTTCTACGACAAACTGTGATTAAAGTATGTGACTAATACAAGCTCAGGTATAAAATGTTAGTATTTTATACCAGCCTGTCCCACTGCTCTTCTCAAACAGAGAAGGCACGAGCATTAATCACCACGCTCTGGCTCAATACAGGTTAGCGATTTCAAACTTATATTAACTGTAAGTTCAGGTTTCACCACGATGTTGTCCTTCGCCGTTGTGAGCGATGTCTAACGTACCTAAGGATTAAATAGCTTACATAGGTATTGCTCGAATATTTTTCTCAGGAAACTCAGATACCTGATATTATTTTTCCCTTGATCCAATTTTGTTCCTGTAATGCTTTAAGCGATTATCAGGACACTCTGTAAGTTGTTCAAGTCTTTCAAATAACCAGAAAAGCCCTTTGAACTTAGGATTCGTCTTTATTTCTAGAACCGAGTAGAATATAATTCTCATATTTTAAAGTTTATGTACAAAATTAACTGCCCAGTATTTTTCCACATCATAATATTAAAATCCGACTGCAACATAGTTGGGCTAGGCTTATTGATAGAATACCGCCGGCCTCATTACCATCGAGGCGGTCCGGCCAGTGCTCGAGCGCTGGCTCCCTGTCGTTTCGGGTGACGCAGGTGCTCTCGGGGCATGGTTGCTTCGGGAAGTACCTGTGTCGCATAAACAGGGAGCCGGACGCCCGGTGTCACCACTGCGTCGACTGCCGGGAGGACACGGCGCGGCATACGCTGGAAGAGTGTGCCGCTTGGGAGGAGCCACGCCGTGCCCTCATCTCTGAAGTTGGCAGTGACCTGTCGCTGCCGGCCGTAGTCGAGTCTATGGTCGGCAGCGAGGAGTCCTGGGACGCGGTGGTATCCTTCTGCAGGCTGCGAGACGACTGTTTCGCAGGAGAGGGAGATTTCATCCGCTAACCCGATCCGCAGCAGACGCGCCGGGCGTCGGCGGGGGGCGGATAACGCCCTCTTCCAGCCCCCCTAAATGGGTCCAGGGGTGACGGACTCGGGGACGTCCGTCACCCCCCCACACATCAGGACCCGAGGTGGCGGCGCGTTGCGTTCCACGCGCGCCCCTCATAGACGTCGCGGGGGGAGGCTAACACCTCACTCCCCCCCCCCCCAACCCGAGATCAAGGCCCGCAGAGGCAGGCCGGGGTTGTGGAAGTATCTTTGTTCCCGCGACCCCCAGCGTAGGTGTGAGATGGAACACCGGGGTGGTTTTTAGTCAGTACGAGTCTGACAGACCCCTTAAATTGTTGAATTGAAAAGAGTACTAGTTGCGCTATGGTAAAAGTGACGATTTGTTTTTCGAAAACAGGAATACACATACCCTTTCCCATGCCCTTTTTCATTCGCCTATTTCCCATGGCCCATTAATTGAGTGTGCATGTCAACTCCTGCCATTTTATAGCTGTGTAGTTCAACAGTGGTCAGGCAGGGGCCAATAGTCATTCTATAGTTTTAGACAATCGATTCACTAAACCTCCTAAACCCAAAGCCCAATATATAATATTTGTCTCCATATTTAGTAATAGTCCTGCACCAATCAGGGATTGTCCTTGGGTACACTTACGTAGTGCATACTGGGATAATCATGGATGATTGGTGTCACATTGCCTGGTACATGCCTAACAAGGCCTTTGAGAGTTGGCTTCGGCAGAAACTAACGCACCTTGTTACGATCTTTACATACTCCTTTTGCTTCATCACCAAACACGCCATTCACGGTATATATAACAGGAAGGAGTTCCTAACCTGTACGTCAGTAAAGCAGATGCACCCTCAGTATTGTGGGACTGAGGCAAAAAGCCATAGGTTGCTTCAATTCGATCACACCTGTCCAGTATTTTCCCAACTATGTCGGGATCAGCTTATAATCTTACCTGAGACAGCTAAAAAAGTATCATACATGGAACGAATGCCTTCACAACCCAGTAACCGATACCCCTTGCGGAGAATAAATGTCAGAATATCTGTTAACACTGTTAAAGAACTACAATAACAGTCAGGCATAACGGTGTATCATGATTTCCGAGGCACTGAGAGGTATCTATTCGGGACGGTCACCCATCCACGGACTGACCTCGGCAAGCGATGTTATTATCAAGCAGTGAGCCCCGATAGATTGCTTTAATTTATTATTAGCTACAAAACCTGCACACCTGACAGAATTCGCAATATGTTATGAATATTGAAAGGGCTGGAAGCTGTGGTTTTATGTGTTGTGTTTCACGCCTGCTTTTTGGAGTGGGGTGAGTAGTAACAGTTGCCTAAATCGATTTTAAATTTTGAAGTGAAAGAAATAGAGTTCTGTGGTTATTATCAAAAGAAGTTTTGAAAATTATCAAGTACTAATTCTATTATGACGACCGCTACAATTATCATTATAACGAATAGTTGAAACAAGTGCAAATATTGGTTATGAATCAAAGTGTTACCTTGCAGAAACCCGCGTCAATGTGTTTACAATTTCAATATATACATATTATATAAAATTATAGTTCTGATTTTCCCGAAAAGGTATAATAACTTTTCAGAACGCTAAAATAAGACTTTAAATATTTTGCGAAATATATTGTAGTAATAAGTTCGGAAAATAAGTAATCGCTTCATCAAAGATCATTCATATTTAAAACATGAAAATTTACTGAAAGTAAATAAATAAACCTCTTGGCCAGATTGTAAAAAAAAACGCAATTGACGTCTTTCTGGAGGCATGAGTATTTTTCCCTATTATTCGTGTTTTTAATATAACGTTAGCAATCCCAAATAAGAGTGTAATTTAATTTAAATTAATTGTGTTTTTATGATAACAAAAATGCCCGTCTATTTGGGCGTAAATGAGAAATTATTATAAGGAAATATTAAAAATATTTATTATATAATAATATTTTTGGGCAGTTTTAGAACTTTTTATTTAAGCTTTCAAGGGGAGAGTTTATGATTTTATAATTCGCTGTCAAAGTTTTAAAATCTTTTTTTTCAGGTATTTGCAGTGTTTGCCTCGTGGGTGCCATGCCCTTCATAAGCTTGACTGATGACCTGATGAAGGACGCAGGAAGCTGCTGAATGATGAAATTACTTACAAGTTATTTTTCAGTCAACTGTTTTTTATTGTTTTTGATTTTCAACAGTGAACGTCTTCCAGTTGACTGATGAGGTTTGCTTTTCAAAGGGTACCCATTTTTCAAAATAAAAATTAACTTAAAATGTGGAAGTTTGAGTTGAAAAAATGTTTTAGCGTATTACGGCCGTGGGTTCGATTCCAAGGTCCAGTAAAGTGTTATAGGTGTTTTAACCTGGCATTTCTCAGAAGCAGCCCTATATGTCTCGAATTGTGCCCAGTTGATATATGCCTATTCCTATATGGGAACATATCTAGCGAAATGTGGACCGGCGTAATATTATTTTACTATTTCTGTTTAGTTATCTTCCCATATGACCTATACAGAACTATGTTTTCGAGAACGTAGCTGACACATCCATAATTCCATATGTTTATATCTCGAACCAATCAAATCCTTCGCCATTCGTATGATTGATACAAGTATAAGTTGGGATGACAGTCGTAAATCTCTTCATCTCTTGTCCCTTCCGTGTTCAGATTAACTTGCGCAGTAACCAGGCATCAGTTTGTGTTGCCAACTTTTAGTTTATTACCATGATATGACTGTCTGTATTCACTCATGTTTAACTTGGGAAATGAATGTAATTTCATGTGGGGGACCTTTCAACTAATAATAAATCAAAGTTGATGTGTTAGACTTAATTTTCTTTTTAGTTTACAGATCAGCAAATCTACATCATCGTCATCGTCATTTCATTAATTCAGCTGAAATACAACCACTGCTGGACATGGCCTCCTCCACGTATCGCCCATGGATCGGTCTTTTGCATCCAGTTCTAACGAGCAGCTCATCATATCACCAGGTCATCGATCTGACCTTACTTACCTACACATAAAATATATATTTTTTGCGTTTGAACACAGAAAATGTATAGAAGATCAAGCAACAATCATTTACTTTAACATCAGAAAGAGAAGAGATAATTTACTTTAAATTGAAAAGCTTATCTTGCCCATCATATCTCGTCATCATACGAGTAGCCCTGTATGCATACTGTATTTGAACTTGAACCCACATTGTTTCCACTCAATGGTCATTACATTAGTACATTTCACACACACAGAATTTTCAGTATACTCAACTCACTTATACAGATTTGTGCCTAGTAGTTCCCTATTTTAAGCGACTCAAACAAACCTGGTGTTATATGGGTGCACTATTATAGCCTACACCTCTGCCTTATCCTTCGGGAAATATAGACAAAAATTCTGTAGTTGACATTACATATTATTTTCATTCTAGATATAGCCCACAGCTACCGCAGAAAATCAAAGACAGCCATTGCGTCAATTTCCTCTATCGTCAACATTACCATAACTCTCTAATCAAAACAATTAAAATGACGTTACCTCCATACTTTCTACGTACTCCACATACATGACCTAACCTCTGAGTCAACGTGTCAGGGTCAGTGACGTCATCAGCGGCCATCATTGTCCAAAGCATCGCGTGTGCACTAAGTAATCGAAATGTGATTATTGTGAATCAATTTGTTTGTATATAACGATTTGAGTGGAGTCACTTGAGTCATGTGTGGTATTAAAAGTTGATGTGTTTGCAGTTCGGATGTGAGTGGCTTTTAGGAGACACTTCGATTTGTAATATTATGCCTATGTATCATGCAGATATTAATAAAAAATATTGTAATGATATTTAAATTATTATTAAAGGAAACATGTGATCCTGGAATGTGAGGTCGTGGCTTCCCAACGCGCATAATTCGTCGGAACAATGAGATCGCTCCACGGCTGGCAGCTTCTGGATCGATCTGTTGTGCGTGTGAGTGCTGGTTAACATATTAGCCAGCCCTCGCATGCACAACAGATCGAATGAATGATCGAACTAAGAGCGTAAAATGGAGTCACTGTGTATCTTAATTTCTAAAAGACGCACAAACAACGTAACATTTAGCCTGTTTCTACTCCAAAGGGTTAGACAGCGGCTTACTTACCTATAAGTACACCCAAATTTCACCAGTTTTGTTTAAGCCCCATGTAATAGGGTGCGAGCCTGTTGCCATCAACTGGAAACTAATCCAAACTTCGAGCTGATACAGAGTTATATGTAGATTTCTCCTAGAAAACACAATAATACAGTCGCGGATATGGGAATCAAACCTAGGGCCTCATGCTCATTAGAAACGCTTGCAACCACTAGACCAACGTGGCTCACAGCACCCATACTTTGCTGCAAAGATGGATTGGACTTCTACTTAGAATACCCAAACTGCCCAATCCAGATATTCAATCCACTCCAACTTCGACAATTACTACGTATTGAATCGAATTTCGTTTATTATTCATTATCGTGACATTTTCATCTTTAAAACTGACCTTCGCAAATCCAACCGTTTAAATCAACATTATCGAAAGGAAATGAAGAAGCTCATGTAATACGATATGGCATATTAATATATAACCTATCACAACATGATGTCATGCCATCGGAAATCATTAATATTGTCGGCGCAGCATGATTGGATGACGCGGTGCTAAGTCAGCGAAATCAGTCTATGAATCAGTCAGTACGTTTGTTTATCATTGCACTTTGAGTGAACTTTGTCAGTAATATGATGATCGATGACGAATATTCGATAAACTATACAAAACTGATTAGTTTATTTGAAAGAAATCTACCTAATTAGTTATTTTCTTACAAAAGATAAATATTATTTTTTATAGGTATGCGTAGTGTCTAAATCACACTACCCAATGGCCCTTGAATTGCAGACAACATCGTGGCAGGCCCAGGCGGAGAGTCAGCAACAACAAACTTAGCATAATTATTATTTTGCACATCAACTAATTCCAACTGCGGCCTAATTCTAAAATCATTGTCAGTATTTAACCATTCTAACATACTAAAACACAAAAATCAACAATGAACTCATTAAAAAAACGGCCACGTTTCGAGCTTAATCTCGAATGTTGAACTTAAGTTAAAGTTGTACGCTACCTACGTTCTATGGGCCATTGGGACGTGACACTATTCGGCCGCATCTCCGAAAGAGTTCCAAACACATTAGCTCCATCTAAGATCATCCCTTTAATGACATGCCCACAACTTGTTGAACTGATAAGGGTAAAAACGAAACGTCAAAGTATTTGGTATTCTTATTTCTAAGAAAACGCTCGTTCGTTGGATTGACTTAGATGTTTTCGTGGTTTCAAGTACGGTGATGATTAGATTTGGTTTGGTTTGTCTGTATTTAAATGATATTAAATAAACTCTTAGTCTACCAGAAGAATAACTTTTTCATAACAAAGTTTGACCTGAAATTGTCTGAAGCAGTACCTGCGAGTACTATTAAAAAAGCAAAAACAAGGTAGTCTAATCAATTATTTTGTTACTCAATCGGGACTGGACATTTAGAGAATTGGGAGTATTTTCTAGAAAATAAAAAGAAACGTTTTCAGATAATCCAGATAAATACTCTATGGATCTATTAGAAGTGCTTTTGAAAAAGATACATAAAAAATCAACAGCATCAACTTGTAATCTAAACTGATTCGCACTAAACCGTCTAACATCCTGCTCACCCCCAGATTAACAAGGAAACCTTGCTTGTTTACATTGTTGCCAACAAGAAAAAAAAACATGTACAAAAAAAAAAGTGGCGTACTTGCAGTCAAGCGAACGTTTGTTCGAACATCTGATAGAATCGAATCGAGCACTTCACGTCAGCAGCCCGTGGCCTCGAGAAACGCGAGGCCTTAAAATTTGGCCTCGGTCCTAGAAATTTAGGCTTGTTTTGTAATTATAGGAATTAGGACACAAACCTAAAGTTATTGTAGCGAAAATATTCTTGGACCAGTTTGAGTTCTATAAAAGCTTAAACTAAGTTGCTTTTGAACTTCTTGGGTCCGAATTTTCTGAACTACTAGTATTTACATTTTGAGAGAGGAGTGTTGTTAAATTGTCGCTTCAGTTTTGATTTGGTCCTAGTTTCTGAGGTTATTATTTTATTTTTTGTATAATTGTTACCCTTACGTGTGATAAGACGTTTCTTATTCAGAAGGACTAAGAATAGGAAGTAGAACCTTCACAAGACTTGTTTAAATAAGCAAAATTAAAACCAAGCAACTCCCAACTTCAAGGAACTTAGCCCCGCTGGTTTCGAGGGCACGGCCTTAAAATCGAGACTTTATCCAGCTGAGGATCATATATTTCCCTAGTACACCCAGAAACCGACCGTGAAACTGGAACTGCAGAGTCTAAATTAAATTAAAGCTGACCTCCGCAGAAAACGCAACGTGCAACCAGCTATACTATATTCGTTTATCTTTCTCGTGTTTGTGTTGTGGTCTTACTCGGGCATCGATTAGGCATCTCTTTCCTTCGTTCGTTGAAGTGTGTCTGTCTCGCTCTGACACGAACTAACCGGTTCGGACACGTTCGCAGTACGTTGGAAAGAATTGTGTTGATAAGCGCTGTGTAGTTTATCTGTCCTATTTAGTCACAGTTGGAGACTGGACACGAATGTGCTCTATTTTAGTCTATTTTCATTCCCTCGTTTGATTATTGCAGTTGTTTCTGAAGCTTCATTTGGAATTGCGTTTTAAATTTGTTCTCATTCAATTACTATTTAATTTATCTTTGCACTTGGTTTCTTCGTCGTAGGTTGTATATAATTTTATGTTTGTTATCTTTTGCTTTTTTATATGGAATAGCCTTTCATATACTTAATATTGCTCCTTTATGTTAAAACTATATCTTACTACTTTATCTGCCTGGTATACCATCAGTAAAACCTTCAATAAAACTTTTTTGTTTTTTAATTCAATGACGAATTAAAAAAAAAAATACAGTTCTAAAATCTTTCTTCCATCTCCTTCAAAGACTTTTTCGAGAGTAGACTAGAGTTCTTAGTAACTAAATCTTTATTTTTTAAATTATTATAATCCACACTATTCTCACCTCCTTGCTTAGTTGTCGCCTAAAGCGTAGCAGTGTGTTGTATGCTAGCCGTTGCTACAGCTTTACTTTGAGCTTCATCAACTATAAGCACAGTTTTACTAATAAAACACTTATGTATAGCTAATCCATGTTCGTGGGTAAACAATACGAGTACGTTACCTTCGTCCCGGAGAGTGTTAGATTCTCACGAAGTGTTTACAGGAAGCTGTATATAACGGGCAGAAGTAACTAAGGGATACCGGTTTTTAAGTGGCAAGATAGCTAGATATATAAAACTTATTTTGATATCCTACTGCGATCTATAGTAAAGGCATGGGTAATTTCAATGATTGGGTTTCATAAGATAGCTAATATTAGCAGGTTTTGAGGAGTTCCTAAAGTACCACCACAATGACATACTACTATTGTACCAAATTACCGATATTAGATTCTGTCCGTTTGGTGTTTTCTTATATTGTGCTTTTAAGGTTACACTAGTCGAAAATTCTTCCATACAAACGTAGTCTATGGATTATTCCACTGTTTGACGATGTACGTTCAAAATAAAAAGTGATATCAATTTGTCTCATCATTATCTAGCCCTGTATGGAAGCGAAAAAGTAAAAAAAGAAAATATTTGAAAGTTATGAGCGTCGAAAGTTCCACATTTCGACACTAATTTTAACGCATTTTTGGGCGCAAATAAATACCATAAGAAGACGGAAAATTGCAAAACGGCCTCCATACAAGGATTTTTTTTTTTTTTTTTATTATTGATAGGCTTGCGCTTGACCACTATCTCACCTGATGGTAAGTGATGATGTGGTCGACGATGTAGCGCGCTTACCTAGAAGAAACCTATTCACTCTTGACTTAAAGACTCCCAGGTTGTAGCTCTCAGGAAATACAGACCCCGGCAGGGAATTCCACTCCCTTGCTGTACGCATAATGAAAGTATTCCCAAAACGTTTGGTGCGTATGGGTGGAATGTCCACCATGTACCGATGACACATCGCCGTACGTCTTGTATTCCGATAATGGAAAGGGCTAGGAGGAATTAATTCATGCAATTCCAACGCACACTCCCCGAAATGTAACCGATAAAAAACCGACAGACTGGCAACTTGGCGCCGATGTTCAAGGCTCTGGAGCCTAGACTTGACCAATATCTCATTGCCGATGAGCCTCTTGGCCCGCTTTTCGATCGACTCTAGTGCATCCAGCTGGTACTTGGCAGATCCGTCCCAGAGGTGAGAGCAGTACTCCATGCATGACCGAACTTGCGCCTGATACAAGTTGAGCAGCTGTTCTGGCGTGAAGTATCGTCTCACCTTTGTAAGGATCCCCAACTTTTTGGCAGCCAGTTGAGCTTTTGCCTCAATGAATGGACCAAAATTGAGGGTCGATGTCAACGTAACGCCAAGAAGCTCGAGATGGTCCGTTATCGGCACGGTTACACCGCGGAAAGTAGGAGCCGGGTGGAATTGGCTCCTTTTAGCGGAAAAAAGACACGCCTGGGTTTTAGCAGCATTAAACCTGACCAGATTGGCATCGCCCCATTCGGAGACTGCTTGCAAGGACAAGTTCAAGCGCTCCACCATGGCCTCCCGGAGAGACCGGATCTGAGGCCCGGTAGCACGCGCGTTGGACAAGTATCTCTCAGCAACAGTGCTGTCGTCTGCATACCCAAGGATAGATTAGTAGTTCAACAATGCATATAATTTTATTTTGAACAGATAGATTTAGTAGTTTTTTCTTGATATCTAGACTGCCAAAGGTCTGTTTATAAAATTTCTCGCGCTCGGTTTCGTTCTAAATTATTATCCATTTCGCTACAAATTTGCAAAAGTGAGTATTCGTACGCGAACTAGCTTCCTACTGCTCATCACAGCATCTATCTCTTCCGCACGTGTTGTCGGTTGATATAAAATGCATTTTAACCCCGCGCACAAAATAGTTCGTGCCGTCGACTAGTGTACCCTTAAGAGTTTCTTGTGACAGTACAGCATGATGTTCTTCACTAACTTTCATGATGAAAAATCTATCGTAATGAGTAACATCATGAAGGTTACTCAGAATCTTACTTACCACATACAATTTACAAAAGCTTGAAGGATAAACATATAGGGCATATTATCCTTGACCAGTCATCCTCTTTCAACCCTGAAAAGAGCTTTCGTTTCGACCTTTATTTGATCAGCACCTATTCATAACTCTTACATCAATACAAATAAGGTTCAATTTTCAAAACAATTAGGTCTATTTACTTTTTTATTCGTGTGAGCCGAAGTAAATATTGAAAATAAAAATGTTTGCGATTACTCGCAGTTTTAATGAATGTTTAACGAATCTCAAGGCTTCACGTAATTATGGGATAAAGTAAATAGCAGAGAAACTCATATTGTTTGGTTTTATATTATTAAATTCATTTGGAACTTTTGAGGTCTCTTTTGAAAAAAAAATATTCGCTAACGAAACCGTACTGCGTTATATAAAAATCCAGAGTACTCGTATAAGGCAAATTACACATGCTCAAAGCTATAACAGCTGTACTAAACTATCTAGTAATACAGCTTACATACAAATTATATTATAGATTCTGCAAACATCAATCGAAATCCAATGAACGAGAACTTTATCTATAAGAAAGCATAAGTTAAGCTTTGAATGGAGCAAGAACGTTCAGATACGTAAATGTACCATTGTGACATTGGACTGCGAATGAGTAGGAAGTCGATTGGTTGTCAGTTGATAACAGAAATGAAGAAACTGATGATAAATAGACCACGGATCACAACAAGCAATATAACCGTAACATAAAACTACGTCGGTATTCCCCGAAGGGATGAGCAGAGGTGTGTACTATAAGGGGGGTGCCCGAGGCAGTAAAATTAAAGAGTCAAATATTATTTCGATACGCTATATTTTTTACAATGCATGTCCTCGAAAAGAGCGTTTTCCAAGCAGCCAAACTGTGCAGAAAGTGTCACTTTTTTCACTAGTGCTTTTTACTGTACAATAAATAAATAAATTATAAATTACTTTCCTGTACTTTTTTTTAATTTTTATCTCCAACGTCAGCCCGCCGCATAAAGTTTTTATTATTTGAGAAAAGGTTTAAAAATTAGTTAAGTACAGATTATCATTCATATTAAAGGTAAAACAAAACTAATACTTCATTAAAGGCGTTTTTAATTACTCTAGATTTAGATTTTGATCAATAAATTAATTTTAAATATTCATTAAATATGTTTGGCAGAATGAATATTTTGCTCTTGCCTTTTTGCGTTACGACGTGACAGCTATTTGCACATGCGCAGTAGATAGGCCCGAGGAACTATGAACTTAGTTCATCTGTGGATATGCTGAGCGCCCTTGAATAAGCCTCATTTTATTAATTTTTTGCTTGGTTCAGATATTTTTTTTATTTCCTCGCACAATGCATAGTAAAATGTTGTATGATACACGTGCGTAAGATGATTTCCGACTCGTGTCGATTTATCTACTCATCGGAAATCACCTACATTCCGCACTTGTAGCATAAATAACTATATCTTAATCTTCTCGCTATCCCGGCTTTTACAGAACTGAAAAGAAAAGCTAAACAAATACATTTTCAAATGTTTTCTTAGCGTTCTGATTTCAATCACCTTCCAAAACTAAATAGTCATCTGTTGCCAGTTTTTCAATAGGTGGTCAGGTGACTCTAAATAGGTGAGGAGCCCTCACAGTACCAACCTATGGTACACCCATATATCGCAAGATATTTTCAAGTTCCAAGTAATAGGGGACGAGCCTATTGCCATCAAGTGGGCACAAATCCAGATCCCCGACTGGTACTGAAAAAATCCAAATGGAAAACTCACGTTCGCCCCAGGAATCCAAACCAGATCCTTAGCTCTGCCGCAGCCTTGCGACACATACGGCTTTACGGCTTTTTCCAGGGGCTAGTCAGAAACTATACTGATTGCCTCCTGCTACGTCCTTTGAATACTCCTTTTGCTTCGTTTACATACATCGACCAACAAAGGCTCCGCGCAAACGGGTCACCGATCGCAGCCACTAGTGGCTGCCGCGCGTCCTTTAATACAGCGCAAACGAAGATGGACGGTGGCCGCCACTAGTGGTCATTGGCCGCTACAATGGTCGCCACCAGTGGTGTGTCGCGGCCACTCAGTCGCGTATGGTTGGCACTAAGTCGCGAGTGGACGCCACTCACTACCCGTGTGCGGTAAGTCCATACAAATTGTATGAAATTTCTTATAAACTGTTTGTCGCTAGCCACCAGTGGCCGCCACTAGTGGCTTGTTTGCGCAGAGACTAAGCAGTATTTAACTGTAATATACATTAAGTTCTCTGCCCGCCCCATCACTGATCACGGCTCTACTAATTATTCTAATTACATAACAATACCACCTTGAAGCACAGCTCTTAGTATCAAAGATGGCTACGAGTACCTTCTCCGTACTAACAACGACCCACGCTTCATCGAAGTCTAACCTTGGCCCATTGCTTCGCCCATAAAACTATGGCTTATTTGTTTCTGTATTATCTCCGTCATTCCAAATAACTGTTCTAATAGTATGAGAGCCCACTGCAAAAATCTGCAGCTATCTTATTTTTGATAAAACTTGATTTTTATGAATGATTCTTCGTAGTAGAATAGATTACTATTTTAATTTTGCCCTACACTAGGCATTTCTCTTGTAACGTGGATGCGTATGAAATAGCATCTAGCTCTCAGCTAGCCGCCATTTATGGGTTACCAGCAGCCTTATTGCTGCCAATCACATGCGAGATGAAAGATGCCATGTACAATTTCGTACATGTGATTGGTCGATTTTTCAAACTCTTTGCCCTTTGCCTTGCCGAATTCATTACGCAATAAGGCTGCTGGTTCAGCAGGTAAACTGGCCACCTACAAATTACCTTATTATTTTATACAACACTGATTTTCAAATGACATTTTATTCCAGAAGTATCAAACACAAATTTAAATTTATTTAATTAAGGTAATTGCAGTTAGATATTTCCAGGCAACCGTGCAGCAACCTATTCTACTATCAGGTATCATCAATTAAAATTTAATATAATCAAAAACAAAAATACCTGCAGATTTTTGAAGTAGGATCTTAGACTATAATGTTGGCCTATGGTTTAATGCCCCAATTAGTGGGTTTATTGCTATATTTGTATAGGCCTCGTACACAAATACGATTGGTCTAAGACGTGAAGTATTACGGTTGTGTAAGTGGTCTGCTGAACGTAGTATGATATTGCTTGTGTTAATGACTTATCTACTGTATTGTTTATTTTTATATTTTTAGATGGTCTTTTGTGTTTTCATTTACTGCTCCTTTATAAGGCCGTGATGTGTTGTATCTTATAATACATCCAAGTTTAGATTCTTTATTAGCTTCAAAGATAGCTTATGATATGAATGGATTTTTGGAGCTGTTAGCGGAGACGACCAAAGAGAAAGCCGGTACTCCACACGATATACAAAGATATACAAAATAACTTTACTGGGATCAATTTTGTAACTATAAATTTTGCCATTCAAAAGTGCTTTTTAATGGTGTAATTTAAATAAATTTTATGACTTTTAATAATTTTTATTGTAAACATATTGAAATAATTTCAATTAAATCAAAAATATTATTCTTGCTTTACATAATTATAAAAGTTAAATAATCAAGCAACTACTATAAGTACACCTAATTATCTTCAAATAATTAGTACAAAATGTAAATACTTATGAAGTAATACCCACTAAGACTAACACGTAAGTATTTACCTAGAACCGAGGCGACCTCTAGACAAGTCGTATATATATATCTAGTCTACGCAACATCCTGTGTGTTTGGCTATAATTTAGGACGTCCAAAATAACGGTGACATGAATACTGATTAAGATAACATGTCGAACGATCTTGATTTAGTTATTTGAGGATGGATAATACAGTTCGCTTCATACCAAAAGTGACTGTGAAGTTAGCTACTCGTTGTGCTGTAACCCTGACCCCCGCTGTCCATATTTTAATATATCAATGCCGCTGTCACAAGAAATTGTTACTGTGTAATGATTCGTAGACTGATACGAGCCGAGTGTTTGAATCTACCTGTACCATGGCTGACCGCCAGTGTTTGCAAAGCGTAAGCGTGAAACCTTCATGATCAGCATTATAAAGATACCATAGCTGGGAGATACGCCTCTAGTCTGTGAGAGGAAGTGGGTCATAATCCACCACACAGGCCCAGTAGATGTTTTAACGAATTCAAAAAAAAAAGAGGTAGTCAATTCAACACGTATGTGTGTATTGTTGGCATTGCACAATATTCCCCGACTTACGTGTTGTAGGTCGTGCGTTCGAATCCAGACAGGCGCTTTACATTGTGTAAATTATTTCATCACCACTGCTCTAAAAACGTTGAAGGAAAACATCGTGAGGAAGCCGGCATGTCCTAGAACCAAAAAAAATCGAAGACATGTGACATCCCCCAACCCACACTGGGCCCGCGTGGTGGCTTAAGGCCCAATCCCTCTCTAACAGAGAGGAGGCCTGTGTCCCAGCAGTGGGAACATTAAAAGGCTGATGCCTATACTCTGTATAGGCTTCGAAACACGTGTGCCAAATTACATAAGTTTGTATGTATGTATGTTTGTCCACACATATCTCCGAAACTAGTAATCGGATCGTGTTATAAGCCCATTTTGTTGAATTTGCATTCAACGGCCTTGGGTTATCTTGAATAACATCAACATCATCATCCACCGAAAGACATCCACTGCCGGACATAGGCCTACCCCAAGCGCCGCCATACTGTCGGCCCTGTTCGTCTGCATCCACCGGATTTTTGCAGCCTTAATCGTGGATCGTAGGTCCACCTAGAGGAAGGCCTTGCAACTCTGCGTCTTCTGGTCCACGATCGCCACTCCAGAACTGTTCATCCCCATCGAGCATCCGTTCTGCGTTCAACTTTTATGACAAGGATCATGAAATTATTAACTGATCTAACTTACCTTAAAAGGAACCGAAAGGACTCCTCCATCTCCTATCCGACAGGAAAAAACTCTTCATACCTATTTTAATAATATAATCAATTTAGTTCATTAGGTTGTCTGTCAAAGTCAAATAAAACTGTTATTCTAATGAGGCGTCCTATTTTTGTCAAGTTATCAGTGCAGCAGTGGTGGGCAGTATCTAAGTCACATATTAAATGAGCCCGTTCGTTATCGTGGGCAAACATAATATTATTAATTGATATTGCTACTATGTGGGAACGTGGGCAAAATTGGGGTGTTTATGTTAACGAGATAAGGTGTATTCGCTTATTTAAAGTCTTTACTTACTACGTAGCAAAGGAGTATATAAGGATCGAAGCAGATCGCGTTCTGTAGGTTCTGCCTACCCGCATAGGATAAGGGCGTGAGTTTATGTATGTGTACTGACAACGAAAACAAGAAGAAATCCTTTAAATAATTGTACCATTTAGATTGCCTGAAATCACCGTTGTTGAGTATTGTTGATATTAAGGTTGCCCTAATCAATCATATTTCCATACAAATGTAGTATGGTGATTACTCTACTGTTTGACGATAAACGTTCTAAATAAAAATGATATCAATTTGTCTCATCTTTATCTAGCCCTGTATGGAAACAAAAAGTAAAAAAAAATATTAGATAGTTATGAGCGTCGCAAGTTCCATATATTTCGACTCTAATTTTAACGCATCTTTGGGCGGAAATAAATACCATAAGAAGAAGGAAAATTGCAAAACTGTCACCATACAGGGATAGATTAGTAGTTCAACAATGCAAATAATTTTATTTTGAAAATATACTTTTTGTAGTTTTTTCATGATATACATACTCCCAAAGATCTGTTTATAAAATTTAGCGTGCTTTTTCGTCCTAAATCATCATACATTTCGCTACAAATTTGCAAAAGTGCTAATTCGTACGTGAATAAGCTTCTTACTACTCATCACAGCATCTATCTCTTTCGCAGGTGTTGTAGATTAGATACCATTCATATTAACACCGTGCACAAAATATTTTGTGCCGTCGACTAGGGCAACCTTAAGTTCTAAATTGTGAATTTGTAGTTAAGAAAGTTAAACCCAACTTGAATGCCGAAGTTTGACAAGTTTTCAAGCAAAAGTAATGTTTGACAAAAATGCAACTTCAAATTCTGAATTTAGAATTCGGCGGAATTGGCCAGTTTCTGAATGTTGAGTTAAAAACGTCTTAAATCCTACAGTTATCAGTCTATAATCAATTTTGAAACTTACTAAACTTCAAAACTCTTAATTCAACAGTGAACCTTTGCTAAAATATACCTAGGTTGATACCTAAAAGAGAATACAATTCGAATTCGATTTAAAGTTACATATACGCAGTAACGGACAGACCGACAGACCCATAATGGTTCCATCCTTCACAAAGATCAGATTACAATATCAAAACTCCATTTTAAACCCCAGCTATCCAAGAGTAAAAGTCAATTGAATCCCCGGCGTAAGGTCAAAAGATCGTACCATTACATAAGTAGTAGATCTTCGGGGCTCCTGAATGACAGATTACTGACCTCTGACCTGTGACCCTCTGACACTATTCTGTTAGCCATGTTTCTCGGATCATTTCCAACTTTGGGATTGGTAACGACTAATTGATAATTAACTTCTTAAGGGTATTGAGTTATGTTTAGATCTATTTTAAGTAACGTAAGTGGAAAGTGGTTTTCTGTTTGAGTTGTAATTTCCTTCATAAAGTATAATGCTGTTTTATGAAAGTTTACTATTTGATAGCTAAAAACGTACCAAAATTCCAGGAAATTCGAATAACATTTTAAAATGAGGAAGCTTGATACTTGGAAAAGACCAAAGCACTATTTTATTTATCTCGTCAAATAAGTAATTTAATTTTAGTCTTTTACCGGGTCGTTACTTAACTGGCCAAATTGTTATGTACAAGATTCGTTTTATCTATTTAGAAACAGGCTAACCAGCCATGCTATACATATACAATTTGATTTAATCCTTTGGTCTCTTGATCCGTACGCACAACGCTGCGGTATGCGGTGCCAGACCCATAACCCATCTCATCGCTGACGCATACTGCGACGGAACAAATGACTACTCTAAATATTTTTCATAAAATTGTGTGTCCAACGCCACTTACCGCAGCGTTGTGCGTTCTGATCAAGATACCAAATATTTAGGCATTATAGTCAAAGAGCTCACTCCTAACACTATCTCGCTCCTGCTCTGACGTCACTGTTCAGTGCACGTTACATTATCATCAATTCACGCAACTGACTTACTTAGTAAAGTGATAACAATAATAATTGTTACTCCAAAATACACCAAAACTAGACTTGAAACAGTCACGTTCCACTTAAAATAAAACACTACGGCTTTCGAAATAGAGTGTATTTTAGAAGTAGTTTAAAGATTGGAAATGGATTAATACTCGTGTAAAGTTTAGTGTTTGACTTGTCAGTTAAAATCTAGTTAATATCGGTCTCGTAATTGGAAAACCATGGTTTCTAAGTTTGGATGGGGTTTAGAACAATTAACTACTTGTTGGGATACTAATTAACTTATAAATATATCTCAAGATTACTATGATATTACTGATCTTTAACAGTAGTTACGGGTAGTCGGAAGTGCAAAAATCTTTCAGTCACTGGGTTGTGGAGGTCAGATAGCCAAGCGATGAGGCACCTGGCTATCTGACTTGAAATACTGGCATTATTTGATATTTGTTTGCTGTGTCCCAATCTACAGGCCAAAATGCTTCTAATCAGAAAAATACCGGTGCATTATTGAACTCGCTTGCTTATTGCATGGTTAAGATTTCAAACAATTCGAAGTAAATAATTCCTGACGATAAAGAAAAGTCACACTGATGATTACCAGAGGTAATACACGTTAACGATTGGTAAAATGTCAAAAATGTGTGGTATTGTCGCTAAGGAAATGCCACGTGATCAATCACTTATATTTTGGCATTACACTTTGACTAGAGGCTCAGAATAGAAACTGTAACTTCGCTCTTGCTTCAGTTTCCGGTCGCTTTACCTTTCGGACATCACGATACGAGTGTGACTCATGACATGACTTTATTAATAATCATAATTAATCCAACCATTATTTAGTAGCTATTTCAAATTCTGCATAAACATTAAACATAAACCATCATGCCCATTTGTTTACATGTACTAATTTCAAGTTTCATATTACGTGTAACTCGACGCGTACGATTTGAGGTCGCGTTAGTAAAGTAACTACATAATGTGTGTATGATGTGTTACTACTGATCCTTTGTGTAATACGAGCGTGATGTTAGTTGGTGATCCGGCAAGAAATGAATCATCAGTGATAATCGGTAGTAAGTCATTCATGTGTGTCAGTAGGTCATTGGCTTAAAAACGCTTAGACCTTTGACATAAATACAATTGCATTTTGTCAAAGGTACAGATTTTATTTTATTTTGCAGATGCTTTTTACGACTGTTTCGAACCAATCATCAATCTATTTTCATTAGCATTAGGTTTTGATGAAGAGATCAAGTCAATGTCAAAGTCAAAGACATTAATGGTAGTGGGCAGGGTATATTGTTCGCAAAACGGATGGTCAATAGGGCCGAAAGTTTCTAGAGTGGCGTTCGTGTATCAGAACACGCAGCAATGGAAGGCCTCCCACAATATGAACCGATGACCTGGAGAAGGCCGCGGGAGTCCGATGCCTATGTCCAGCAGTGCTAATTATGATTACTTTAATAGGTCTCCACTAGTTTAGACTAGTCCAGTTTAGGTAGAGTTGCAAGTCCGAAAAGCTCGTGACCGCACTTCAGAATCAAGAACTGTCGTGATGGCCTAGTGGGTAAGACCTCGCCGCTCGTGCTTGGACAAAGGTGAAGGAAAAACATCGTGAGGAATCCTGGACCTTATATTTAGTTTATTATAAGTATTTGGTCCATTGTGTAATTACTGCAAGACGTTCCAATGCGAAGATAAAATAAATAAATCAGTGTTATTAGATACAATTAAATAAATAATATAATAAAATATATTTTTCTGCTCTTATCTCAATTGATTTGGGGTCGGCGCAGCATGTATTATTTTTCTTCTACCTACTCTTATTTTTGCCGTCAATCCCTTTTCTAGCTAAAGACCAAAGACTCGATGGAGGGATTCCTTCCTCCATCGAGTCTTTGGTGTTTCTTTACTCTCTTAACTCCACAATCATACTCAAAATTTTCCTATCGATACATTCCTCATTCCTCCGAATAATGTCATACAAAATTATATGTAAAATTATAAAAAAATCCCCATTACCTATGCGTTTTCACAGAAATGTAACAATAAGCGAATATACATTGAATTACTGATTACTTGAGCATCTGATCAAACAAATGAATTCATTGCATGGTCATGGAGCTATACAGTATACAGGGTGATGTCATAATCACCATGTTGCATGCACTTTGTTAAATTGTTGGTTTTATAACTTCGCGTCGTGATGTATTGCGATCATAACGCGAACTTATTATATACTAGCTGTGCCCGCGGCTTCGCTCCCGTCATCTGTTTGCCAACCCTACCCACCCTACATACCTTTCTGCCTATCCTACTTACCTACCTACTATTTCTTTTTCTATAGTCATCATTCTTTCGCGGAGAATCTTAACACCGCCATTCAGAAAATTACTTCAAATGCACAACGCCATCTATGGAATATCGAGTTCAACTGTCCGAGTATCTGAATTGCGTGTGTTGTGATAATTTTACTTCTTGATCACTTTAAATTCATCTAAATTTTGAAAGAGGTAACCGATTGCGATGAAACAAAAACTAAGTAATTCTACAAGTTACGCACTATTTTTATGTTAAAAAGTTTTACACATGTTACATTTCACGTGATGCGTGCACAAATAAACAGACAAACAGATAAACAGACAAAAATTCAAAAAATGCTGGAAATAGGTCCTGTTGGTTATCCTTTAACACCCTGGCTATTTTTTGTGGTAATATTTTCGATGTACAAAAATTTATTTTCTACAGATTTATTATATGTAGGTATTGATGATGATGATTGATGATGATGATTGATTAATCTGCGTAGGTATTTTTTTTATTAAAGGTCAAAAACCAGTTGGTTTTTTAAATTATTAAATGGCAATTGAAGCAAGTACTTAGTATAATACTTAGTAATGTGTTATTTTTAGGGTTCCGTACCCAAAGGGTTAAAACGGTACGATAATGGTACGGAACCCTTCGTGCGCGAGTCCGAATCGCACTTGGCCGATTTTTTTAGAAGATATCAAATGATTATGATTTCCACGCAAAAAATATATATAAATACTCTTAAGTATTCAGTGTAATTTACCAGATAAAAGTTGCAAAATATTAAAGCCATTTATTTAAAACAAGTGCGTAATATTTCATAATGAATTTAAGCTTATTACATACAACTTTATACTATGTGTAAATATTAACTCATCAAACTGAGGTCATTTTTAAACTAAAGCATTATATTTATGAGCTTAATTACTTATTGATAGTTTTAGGAGATTTAATTTAAAGTTATGATCCAATTAGATTAAGATACGATCCCTGCGTGAACATTAAAAGATTTAAGTGGATTAAAAGTCGTTAGGTATCGTGTTTTAATAATTTATTTCAACAGATTGTTCTTAATGGAGAAAAAATTTTAGGGCTTATCACATTTTTTTTTTTTTTTTTTTAATCCAGAACCATTGACACAAGTTATTTAATATTGCATAAAAAGTGAAAAATTACAAATAAAAGTGAAAAATAACTTTAATTTCGGAAGTCGGTGTTAAAAAAGTTTTTATTTTTTAATCTATAGAAATTTGTCAATACCTGGTTGTTTTAAGCATAGACATAGCTGTAGATAAAAAAATGTTAAGGTAGAAATATAAAATACTAGCTGTTCCCCGCGGCTGGGCTCCCGTGGGCTACCCCACAGGACCGATTTTCGGAATAAAAAATAGCCTATGACACTCAAGAATAATGTAGCTTTCTATAGGTGAAAGAATTTTTTAAATTGGTTCAGTAGTTTCGGAGCCTATTCGGTACAAACAAACAAATGTTTGTTTGTTTGTACCGAATAGGCTCCGACAAACAAACAAAAAAATATTTCCTCTTTATAGATGTAGTAATATATATCTATTTGAAATTATAACACTCTTATGTAAGGTGAGATTAGGCTGCCTCATCGTCCTCCCCAGTGGGTTCCCTCACTCTGTGGGGGGCTCAGTAGCCATGGTTTAGACCTCCACGGTGAAGCGAAGAGGAACCCGAGGAGGAGGGCCGCTTGTTAAGGCTTTTTCCGATAAGGCGACGACGTAGCGGCCAATAAGTAGGTTGGGGCGCCATGGCAACTGAGGCGGGCCGCAATGTGGTATGAGAAGCATTGCGGCTGAGAGTTGGAGACCGTGGCGGGAGAGGAGTGCCGGTTTTACGGTGCGCTGCTTGCCTTATCCTCCGCGGCTAGCACGGGGTCGTCACCGTCTGATGGCGGACGCGGTGGGGCCGCAGTGGAGGAGGATGTGTCGGTATAGCGTTGGCAGTTCTCCCTATCCCCTGCGGCCGAAAAGTGGTAGGTGGTGGGGTCACCATCCTGACCCGTCACAGGGGGACCAAGGGTGCCATACACGGGGTCGACTGGCGCCCTTGTGCTGGTTTGGTCCCTGGGGTGGTCACAGCGTGCAACGTGTTCTGGTGCGCCAGTGATGGGTGGTGCTCCCCAGAGAAGGATCCGGTGATGGACAGCCGCAGCGGGTTCGCGGATCTATGCTTACGCGTGCCAATGTGCCCGCCCTAATCGGCACAGGAGGACATTGGGCATTTTAGTGGGTTGGAGTCCCACCTAAATGCGTTATTACCCCGTGGTAGCGCAGTATGCATAAGCATTTAACCAAGCAAAAAAAAAGCTTGCCTCATCATGTTGCGGAAGGATCGTCCGTTCCCGTGATCTCGGCGTAGGATGTACTCAACCCTGGTGGGATGGAGTGGTGGAGTGGTACTCCTACTGTCTAGTAACCACCCCGGTGTTCCATCTCACGGTTCCTAGTCAGTAGGAGTCTATCAGACCACTCCGTCTCGCCAGGGCGGAGGACATCCGCTTTTTATATTTTTCTACCCCGGAACATAAAGATCAGTAGCTACCTCATCGTCGACCACATCATCGCTTACCATCAAGTGAGATAGCGGTCAAGCGCACGCCTATTAATAATAAAATATTTAATAGTACTTCAGTACTTTTACAACTCTCTGGACCATCTCATATTCTATTAGCTTAAAGTACTCACTAATTGATAAAACTACCTAAAATTCTATCCCCACCTCTTACTTAAAGATAGACTGAACGTAAATAAGAATAGCCTAATATTATCCTAACCATAATTTTATCGCCAAAAACTTAATTAAACAAAAAGTTATGCAAAAATTTTGCAAAGCCTAAAATTCTGGAGAGGGCCCTCGATCTAAATTGTCTCGAATTAACATAAAACCTAGAATTTTAATTAAGAGTTTTGGATTTGGACGAGTCTGACCTTCGGAACGTTTTGATAGGAGAACGTCCTTGAAATAATATTGGAGAAGATTTTAAAAAGGATTAGAAATTACTAGGCTTATTGTTGTAGATTGGACTCTAGGGAAAATATAAAATGGCAACACTTTCTTCTTATGGCAAGTTCACAATATGTCGTAATAGTAACTGTAACAAATAATATTACACGCGTCCCTGAAATCCATAATACCTACAACATGGGTCATTCTCTAGATATATTGTTTTTATGTTTCCAAATACATATCCAAAAGTAAACTATAGTTTAGTTTTTTTAGTTTAGTTTAGTTTACTTTTGGGTACCTACAGGTAATAGTGATTAATACATACTTGGTGATTTATTACATGATTGATTTATTTCGTTATCATAGCGACTGTAGGTCTTTCTTTCTTAAACTGACCTGGAATAAGAGCCTTGCACTATTCTAGATTTATTTCCAAAAGCCTAACTTCCTCACATCCCGCGACACAAAAACATATCTCTAGCATGCGTTATTATTTGTCACACAAATAATTTTGATACGGTTTACCAGTAAGCGTTATCTTGTAAACATATATGGGATGCCATAGGCCAGAATCATTCCGATCTTGGGCACATTATATTATTATCTCAATTTTTATCTAAGGCATCCTGCGAATGTGCGATTTATAAATATTGGTTATGTCATATTGATAACGGCATGAAGATGAAGTTGCTTGGAGGAATACGGAGAATACATCACACCATACCATGTGGTGTAGTGTGATGTATTCTGCGTATTCCTAAAACAATGGAATGACTCAATTGTGTACCAAAGATAGGCAAATTTACTATATTTCTGGCAACTTGTAAGGTAACTGTCTTTCTAGGTCATCGTTCATAAAAAATAAATGCATCGTTACTTTCAGATAACTCAAAAAAAAATACTGACGTATCTGCATGATTAGATATTGAAACAATTAACACGGAGAATAATTTATATTGCTTCCAGGAAAATGTAAATGAATACTTTAAAAATAAGTGTAAGGTATCCCATTGGTAAATATAACATGACCTTAAGGTCATAGTTCATGCAAGCAATAGTTTCTGATTAGATATCCGCAGAAAACATAGTTGATATAAATCTGGAGAGGGTACAACACAATACATAATTTGACATAGCAGGATCATCCATATTGTTATATTGTTGATACCTATTTAAAAAATCAATGCCTCGACAAACCACATCTGTGTTTAGTCACACCGACAAGTTGGCCGACTCTCGCCGTCCTTAGCAACGCGTTACGTCCCAATGATTCAAATTATGATTCTGCCGACTTACATCACGGGGCACATTTTCCGAGAAATTAGATCGCCCGCCAAAAATCCTAAGGGGTGTTCAAGTTTATGCTTTGCGTGTGCGTAAACACAACATTACATATACAGTCCAAGTATGAAAAATGTTTGGAAATATCACCTTTATGGCTTTCAAGTTAGAGATTGTAGAAACGTTGGTGAGCCCACAAAAAAGATTGTAAGCAAAAACTACTGTTCATTTTTCATGTAGCGTTTTTACGGTAGACATGTTTAGTAATGCAAAAAATAATCTAAATATAAATAAATATGTTATGCTAACTCACGGTTCTTGGCTGATAGTGTTACTAGGGTTTATATTGCCTCAGAGGAGGCGCTTTTTCAGTCTCCTCAGGGATGTGCCCTAACAGGCGTTGCACAGAGGGGGTTCCGAAGTAGACTTCGGACACGGGTCACAGGGCCTTCTACGTACTAATGGTGATTACTAGGGTCGGTTTAAATGATGTAAATAGCCCACTCTTACTGGTGTTTGCCCCAAAAGTCTAGGCACCTATGGAAGGTTTCCCATTTTAGCAAAAAAACAAAATTGTCCTAATTGGAAATTGTAGTGAGTTCTAAATGGGTTACTAGTTAACAGCTTGCCGCAGCTTGCTTGTTGCAGCCCTTGACAGGTTAGTTGTATTCTTAATAATCAAGACCTTTGTATTTTTCAGCTTAAGTGTTGAAAAATATCTGTATGTTATATTTATGGGTATTATAAAACAGCAAAGTCTGACATCAATCTTGCCAAGGCATATCACGATATCTAGTTCCTGGGTTGTGGAGGTCACATATTCAGTCACGCATGCATCCGATTAGACTGAAAGTCGGCCCTAATACAGTTAGGAAGATACTCGTACTAGGCAGATTTTTTTACTATTATCTGATAACAAAGTAAGGTTTTCAGGCTGACATAATAAGAACTTAGTTTTAATGGTAAAAATTGCCGTTTTCATTATTCAAAAACAGGCTCCAAAGCTTTTCAACGCATAATTATTATACTGTCGGCGAATTCCTTACTGAGAAAGAATTTTGAACAAGTATTGTATTGTGTATATAATATAAATTGTATTGCGGTGGATAAGTTGTGATTTAAAACTATTCGGTGTGTCTTTTAATTGCCTTTATAGTTTTAGCGCCAAATTATAACTTTTGCATGCCTATTAGTAAAATATGGCTGGTTTTATCGGTTTATCACCATGTACAGTACCTATACGTGCAAAATAAATAAATACTTGCTTAATCAAGTTTATAATTTACAAGTTAAAGTTTTGCCCGACATAGAGAGTAATTGTTGTAACTTTTTCACTTTCCCATCCAACCTTATTTTCATTCATTAATGTTTACAAAAAGTAAAATTATCATCATAAACAGCACAGCCGGGCACCCCGGGGCTTCCTCCAAGTTATTTACGTGCAAACTTTCGTACAGGGCGACACAATTCCTGTATAAAACAATTGCTGAGTTGGATTGTGAATGTATAGCTTTATATTTGTACAATTAGAGTCGACGTGCACTGGGAAAGTAGAGGTAGATAATTTTTTCTTTAGTAAGTAACCAGATAAATCTAGGCACAATCATTTATTGTATCATATTTACTTTTATTAGAACTAAGAAACTTTTAATTATTTAGCTACTAACATTGATTTAGTTTACAGGATGTGAGTGTTTGCAGGATGTGTGTATTTTAGTTTCTAGGTAGGTAATAATAATGTAGACGTCATGTTTTTTTATTGGATTTTGGTAAGTTATAGGAATAACAATTATGTTCTCTTATCGAGGGTGCCCTTGGCTAAGAGGTTTTGCGACAAAGAAGTACTTTCAACTTACTGTTAATAATACTAAATAGTTATACACGTGCCGGTTTGATAAGCGTGCCGACTATTTTGGGTTCGTCCAGACCAACCAAAGGTTGTCTGGTAGATATCGCTGTCAGTGATAAGACCGCCTTTATACCCGTGCTATTCAGAATATTGTAAAAATTCAGAATGCTTTTCAGAATATTGTGCCAGTGTAGCCTCCACCCGTTCCATTCCCACCTAGCGATAGGCAATTGAATAAAATGCGGGCGTGTACTTTAAAAATAAAAACTTTAATTTGTAAATAATAACTAGTTCAGCCGGAGTCACACACAAATTTGTAAAGTCGTGGTTTACGGACGTCTGTTGTCACCCCTGCAGGGATAAGTACTCCCCTGTAGTGTCAGGAGGCCGGAGATAGAAGTTGGCCGATGATCTGTGACGTGATGTACGGTGATGCCACTTGCAGCCTATACGGCGAGGATGACGGACTCGCTCAGCCCACCAGTGGCGTAGCGACAGGTGGGTCTTCGGACTGCGGCACACAAGGACGACCTTGTCTGCTGACTGGTCGTAAATGCAGCCGTAGAAGATGTTCCGCAGCCGAAGAAAGCGCAGCCGTAAAAAGTGCAGCCGTAAAACCTGGAAACCACCGTTACAGCTTATTAGATCTCAGGCAAATAACTTCCGTGCTGGGGTACCACCGACGACAACAAGAAGAAAGTACCGATTTGATTGTAGTAGTATTGGCGTGGTGGTACTGCCCAGAACGGAGTTTACAAATCAAGCAAGCTTGAAAAAATAAAACAGTAATAAAAAACAATTAAGATTCCGTTTGAAAGTTACGAATTTATAATACAAAATTATAAATACAATTGAAGGTAGAAGGAAGTTACGTAAAAAAACTGCATCATGGCAGTTTTTTTTAGCAATATCGGAGGCTATTCCTAAATGGTGCTTATTAATGTGATGGAAAAAGCAGTGTAAACTGTACCGTAACAAGAAATAAATAGGGGTAGGTACATAAAATAATGATTGGCAAAAAATGAGAATGGCAATGTTTATGTTATTTAATATTATTATTTGTTATTTAATTTAACGCTCGTGTCTGCTAGGGCGATCGAAAGGACGCAAAACAATATGTGTGCTCGCACATCAGCCTAGGAACGACTGACGGCGAGCACTCAGCGATACGTGTGCCCGCACATCAGCCTAGGAACGGCTGCTGGCGGGCACTGTACCTTGTGTTCCAATTTTGGTGTACAAGAAAGTATATTCTACCTATCTATGTATTCCAATCAAGGTTCATTCTTACAAGCATTAAGAAAAACATTGCCAATAATTCAAAAATCGAAATCGATCTGAAATATCAATTTTTGACACTTATTAATTAATGATAGAATGTTTTTTTTTTTTAATGTTGGGGATCTAGAGCTCCAGGTCCTTTTCAACATCATCGAACGAAGATATCTCCATGCGTAAATTGCGCTAAACCGCGTCACAGATAATATAATACTAGCATACAGATGCCCCATCCCATACAAAGAAACCGTGCCAACGTAATTAGCGTTTTTCATCTGATTATACCGATAATTTTTTGTAAATCGATCGCTTTCTGTTCCATTTCCACGGCGATATATAGATCTCCATCTATATCCCTGGAACTAGGACATGCATTCCGAAAGTTCGGTTTTTCGTAATTCCGGAATTTCGTGACAATATTTCTGTTATTTCAATACTGGAATTGAGAGGAGTATTTCCGGAATTCCGATATTCATCAATTTATTATCATATTTTCATTATTATTTAAGAAAATGTTAAGAATGATTGATTTATTTATATATTTATTTGCGTAAAATATGGTATACAAAGGTCTTATAGTACAAACATAGAGCAGACATGTTCTGCCAAGATTTAACATAGCATGCAAATATTTTTAATAACAATTTCCTTAACAAAATTATTACTATATTACAAAAACGCTATTTTCTTTCTAGGAATTGTTTTTATACTATAAAAGTTGTTATCAATTAACTATTCATACAATTTGTGAGGATCTCGTCGGCTTCGAGAATTTATATCGTTTGCTAATTTAATTAACTCCTTATATTTCCAAGCAAACATGCATATTTCATTAATATAGAGACAAGGTAGCGGTAACAAGCCAAGTTTCTTAAATACTGGCTGACATGATTCCTCAGGATGAAGTCCGTATAGAGCCCTAATGCATTTTTTTTGAGCAACAAATGTTCTATTCTGGTCGGTACTGTTACCCTATATTATAAGTCCATAACGTAATATGGATTCCACATACGCGTGGTAAACTAATATAGCTGTTTTTAGATTTGTACTTTTTTTTTACTTGTCTAAGTGCATACACAAATTTATTTATCTTGCTTGAAACATTATCAACATGCACTTTCCAATGTAGGTTTTTATCAATAGTATCTCCTAGGAACTTGGTATGTGTTACTGGTTTAATTTTGGATATATTTAATTTGAAGTTAAATTTATGATTATTCGATTTATTAAATTGTATATAAACAGATTTGTCAAGGTTTATTTTCAAGTTATGCACATAAAGCCAGTTAATTAAAATGTCAGTTGTATTGTTAATGTCAGTTTCGTGGTCGTAAATTGTATTATGTTTTTTATTGGATGTATAATGTAGATGATAATAGAGATGTCATCAGCAAACAATATGCACTTATGATTCGTTATTTTAATGATATCATTTACATATATCAAGAATAAGATCGTCCCGATGATGTGATGTGAATTTTCATGTTATGTGTTCTGTTTAGCGTTTGTGAACTTCGAGAAAGCCTTCGATTCGATTGAGATATGGGCTGTACTGCAGTCTCTCCAACGGTGCCAAATTGACTACCGGTACATCGAAGTGTTGAAGTGTTTGTACAAAAACGCCACCATGTCAGTTCGACTTCAGGATCAGACCTCGGAACCCTTCCTTCTGCAGCGAAGTGTGAGACAGGGAGTTGTCATATCTCCGAAACTGGTCATCACTGCACTGGAGTTACCAGCTCCGGAACCATTTCCAGAATTCCGGCATCAGATCTCCAGTATTGGAACTCAGTTCCGAAATTGAGAACCTTGTGATGTTGCATGCTCTACGTGGAACGGAACCGAACGCGATCGATGTACAAAAAATAATCAGTATAATCAGTACAGTACGTCGGCACAGTTTCTATGTATGGTATGAGACACCATTGCCCGCGTCTTCTCGCGTTAAGTTGCGTCTAACCCAGGTGTACATCGGCCCTTACGGGATTGCTCGGATTCTGTTTATTCAAAGTTTTTCTCTCCAGATTAATGAGCCTTCCTGAATGATGAGGGTATAAACAAAGGCGGGTTAGTGCTTAAATAATTGAACTGTTTAGCGATTAAACTAGTGAAGAAAGGAGGATGAAATTATGTCTTTGGTCACAGGACGATGATCTTTATATTAAAATCTGACACACATTATGCTTAATTTTCAACTGGTCTAGAAAGTATAACTGGTTAAAAATGTTCTAGTACCTAGTAGATTTTACTTGCGTGATTTGAATAGGCTCTTGGGATCGCAGCTATTTGCCCAAGGATTCTCACCAAGTAAAATTAAGACGCGATTATTAATCAATTGTTAGCATCAAAAATTGTGAAATAAGTTGAAGAGTTAATTATTTGACCATTTTTTAAGTTAAAAGTTGTATTTTTTTTTTTATTTGTGATGGGTTTGCTCTTGACTCTAGTCTAGATCAGAGGTGACAGAGACAGAATCGACGATGGAGTGAGCCTACCCAGAAGAAGCCTGTTCACTCTAACTTTGAGGAGATTCGGGTTGAATGCGTTCGGAAACACAGACGCAGGTAGTGAGTTCCACTCATTCGCTGTGCGCATTATGAATGATGTTTGGAAGCGCTTGGTGCGAATTGGTGGAATGGCAACAAGGTAAGGATGATAACTTGCAGTTCGTCTAGATGTCCGATGGTAGAAGGGGGCTGGTTGGATGAGGTCGTGAAGTTCTTGAGCACACTCACCGTAGTACAGTCTGTAGAAGACCGACAAGCAGGCAACCCTGCGGCGATGAGCCAAGCTGTGTAGCTTGGCATCCGCAGCTCAACGTCGCTAATGAGCCTCTGCGTTCCACCGAGTCAAACGCGGTAAGCTGATACTTAGCTGAGCCATCCCAAAGGTGGCTGCAATACTCCATGCAGGATAGGACTTGCGCTTTGTATAGGGTTAAAAGCTGTCCAGGTGTAAAGTATCGCTTCACTCTATTTAGGATGCCCAGTTTTTTGGCCGCAATTTGGGCTTTGTACTCAATGGAGGCGTCGAAGTTGAGGCTGGTTGTCAACTCACTGCGCTCGAGCTCGAGCCGATCAGTCACAGGAACAGACGTACCCTGAAAAGTAAGAGTTTGATCGAAAATACTCCTTTTTGCGGTAAAAAGACGCCTGTATTTTGGTGGCGTTAAAGGAGACCAGATTGTCATCACCCCACTGGGAGACAAGGCTTAACGTCAAATCTGTCCACTCCACCATAGCCTCTCTCAAGGAACGAACTTCATCCACGCTAGTTCTTGGGCTGGACAAGTATTTCTCTGAAACAGTACTGTCATCTGCGTACTCAACAATACCAGGCTGAAGTAGGTCATTGATGTGCAGCAGGAAAAGAGTTGCAGAGAGAACAGACCCCTGAGGAACTAGTCGGATTATTAATGTAGCGACTGTCCCAAAAAACAAACAGTTATTTCTAAATTCCGATTGTTTTGTTAATATCAAAAACTTCATTATCAATAGTTAATTTATTAGTTCTGTCATTCTCACGCATTACCTAGGGAGAATAAAAATCGTGACAGTGTCCCAATTATAAGGAAATCTGTGACGAAATGAGCGGATGTTTCATTAGCAGGCTTAGCAGGATACAATATTGGGGATAGAGTGACCACCGAGACTAAGGAAAGGGCTTATTTTCCTTCACAATAAGTTTCTAATGCCTTAGCTGTTTTTGTCCTTGTACGCACTTTCAGAAGGAAAAAAAAATAGAAAAAAAAGAATGGCAATATTGAAAGACACATAAAATGTCGCTTCATGAACTGATTCATCTGCATCAGGTAAGTCTGGAAGTTGACCCCAAAAGATATTGGGTAAAATCTTTGGTAAATGATAATGATTTACGCAAGTAAAGAATCATAAAACGTTACAGCAAAAGTTGGCAAGTTACAATAATTTGTACAATTTAAAAAAACATAAATTGTTTTCCTCTGTGATTTTCCTATTCGGGTTTCCTTTGCGATATCAAAGACCAACTACAATTACCAATACAGTTGCGGTATTGTGGTTTAGTAAAATGCGTTAACGGACCAGGATCCACCTTATAATAATGATGATTTCATAAATAATGGGTAGCTATACCTAATAATATCAACGAGGCAGTACATTGAACAGAAATTACCCGCAAAGTAATGAGTTGACCGATCGATTAGTTAACGGGAAAATCCTGCGCAACAAACATATAAAACTTACAACTTTGGTGTTTAGGTCATTTCAGTTAGGTACCTACGTCAAACCGCATTGAATTTCGTTATTCCAATCAAACTTAATAAATAACAACATCACAGGATTTTAACAATTCAATTCTGTAAAATCTTACCGTGAAAACCTAGGTGATGTTTGCTGTAGAAGCGCTACAGTTTACCGTCACTTTAAGGGTAGGACTAATCATAAAATGGACCAAAAACAGCTGTTCCCTTTCTTTTTGTTATGCGCACATAAATGTGGTGAACAGCTGATCATTTTGTCACATTTTCGATTTGATTCCTTGTCGTGAATACTCTTACTCCAAAAGTATTGCCAATGAATTAAAACTTATCCTGTAAGTGTAAATTACGGTTAGGTAAAATTTTATTTGTCAGCAGGCAAGATAGCTGACCAGAGACTCTAGAGAAGTAATATTCTATCAATGAAACCGTCACGATAGCGATTGGTAAAATGCCAAAACTGTATGGGATGGCCATGTTATCAAACAAAGTGTTATTACACTTTGTTTAGAGCCTCAAGGTGACATTGAAAGAAAGAAAGAAATAGTCAAGTAACAGTACCAGTTAAGGCCATCAAAACAGTACTAGAATTTGGATATCTAAATGACTATAAGACATAAAAGGATAATTAAATGAAAAAATAATTGAAATAAAAGAACCCATTTATGAAAGTAGATGGTCCATACAGTATCCAGTCACACGTCTCGCAGAGTCGTTGGTCGCACACCTTTTGGGCGTAATATCGAAGATGTCCTAATTAAGGGACGCGGCATGGGCGGGTGCAGGCTATATTGCGACCTTTCAATAATGAACACTGGGGGAGGCTTGGCTTGGACCAAGGTGAGGGATGAAGCGGACTTCTTGTAAGGTCTCTTGATCAGCAATAGCTCTTATTGCTATTTAATTGTATTAAAGTTTCTTGCTTTATTGCAAGGAAAATTAAATCTTTTTCTTATTTGGAATTCCGGTGCGTCTAAGTTTAGCTATCAAATTGACATGTATCATATTGACGTCTATCAAATTGACGTCCAGTAAATTAACATCTGTCAAATTGACATCTATCAAATTAACGTCCGTAAAGTCTCTTTAGAATTCACAAGACAAAGCTACTTTTAAGACCGTTAATAAGTTTGTTGACCATTAAGTATGTGGATCTTTTTGCGTTATATTAAGGGTAAGTTCGGGATTAATTTTACTGTCAAACCAGTTTTCACGGAGGTACTAAAAACTTTCAGGGGACTAGACCAGACACTCATCAATCCATACCTTCGCTATCACCGCTACCACTTACCTATTACCCCACCCTCCAACGGATAAAGGAAAATATTTGGCAATGAAATCCTCAGCTCCCCGTAATTGCGGCGTGGCAGTCGAGATACCGCTACAAAGACTCGTGTTTCAAGCGAACCCGGGAACGTTAGCTAGAAACAATCGCGGCTAAACGGATTACTGATACACATGGAATCGGAGACACAATTAAGAAGGCACCTTTTCCTTTGAATTGATTTTCTTTTGGTATTTTTTGGAAGAATGTTTTGTCATCTGAAAGTAGGTTTATTTTACGGAGAGTTTTGTTTGTTTTGTAGTAGAGATTCACGTGAATTGTTTTGCCAAAGAAATAAGAGGAACAATCATTGTACCTATTTATTCCGTCATGCTATAGCCACACAAGACACAATTTAGACACAATTTAATTTTGCCATGCTACACTATTGTGTCACACCTAGGATAGTCGTTGTAGGTCTAAATTGCTACGCACAGGACATAATATTAATGTATTTATACTTCATCATCATCATCATTTCAGCCAAAAGACGTCCACTGCTGGACATAGGCCTCCCCCAGGCGTCGCCACATTGAACGATCCCGTGCGTCTCGCATCCAGCGCCTTCCCGCAACCTTAACCAGGTCATCGGTTCACCTAGTGGGAGGCCTTCCAACGTATCGTCTTCCGGTTCGCGGTCGCCATTCCAGAACTTTTCGGCCCCATCGGCCATCCGTTCTGCGAGCAATGTGCCCTGCCCTGCCACTGCCACTTAAGTTTGGCAATTCTTCGGGCTATGTCGGTAACCCTGGTTCTCTTGCGGATCTCCACATTTCTGATTCGATCACGCAAGGAAACTCCGAGCATAGCTGTCTCCATTGCCCTTTGAGTGACTGTAAGCTTCCTGATAAGGCCCATTGTAAGCGACCACGTCTCAGAGCCATATGTCATCACTGGCAACACACACTGGTCATAGACTTTCGTCTTGAGACACTGTGGTAAGTTGGACGAGAAGATACCACGCAACTTCCCGAACGCTGCCCAGCCGAGTCGGATTCGACGGTTGACCTCTTTCTCGAAGTTGGCCCTACCCAATTGGATCGTTTATCCCAGGTAGACATAGTCGCCCACAACTTCGAGTGTAGAGTCTCCGACCTTGATAGGAATGCGTGTAACATGGGCATTCACCATGACCTTGGTTTTGTCCATGTTCATTTTAAGACCCACTCTTTCGGAAGCTCTATTGACGTCATCGAGCATTTTACTGAGGCTCTCCATGGTCTCAGCCATGACCACCATGTCGTCGGCAAACCGAAGGTGTGCTCCGCACTCGCCATTTCTACTTACTTACTACTATTCAATAAGGACAGTCATCACCATTCCCGATATTTATCTTAAAATAGCTACCCGCCCTGGTTTTGTTCGGGTGTTATTGATGGATTTTGCTATCAATAACCAACACACCAAATAAAAAAAATATCCAATTCGTTTGAGCCGGTCTCAAGTGAAAATCTTTCGTACATACGGCAATTGTTTTGAATTTGTACAGATAATCATATGTTTTTAATTGATTTTCATTGAAAAACATTACTGATTGCAAAAAAAAAAATGTTTTATTTCATTAACGAATTAAACATCCAAGCCAAAGTTTCCATTAGAGCAAGAAAAATGTCTTACACCAACTAACTATTTAAAAACACGTTCCACTAAAGCAGCCGGAGTCTTTGATAGTGCATACGCAAGCCCCTCTAATGGTCTTAGTATGTAATTGACGCTTATCTTCGATAGAAAAACTTAGTGTCCCAGGTGCACAGCGAGTTTCTACCAGCTGCTTGTTCTAATAATATTCAATCAAGGGGTTCTGATCGTTTAATAAGTATGTAGGTTCCTAGTTATGGTCAAGATTGTACGTGGTTTAGATAAGTAGAACAGTATGTTTGTTTGTATCTACAGGTTATTGCTTAGTAGTCATAAAAGGTAAGTAAAGGGTAAAATAAAGTTAATATGAGAAGCAAGCTCATCCACCTGTCTGCTTGCAATAGAACAGTGATCACCTATGTGAAAAGTTGCAACTTTGTGAAAATTTACGAGCAGCGAGAATTGCCATGCAAATCAGTTACATGATGAGGTTTTTTAGGGTTCCGCAGTCAACAAGGAACCCTTTTAGCTTCGCCATCTCCGTCGGTCTGCCTGCAGCTTAGGTCAGAGTCTCTTAATACTAGAAAGCTATAATTAGGGATGGATATACATATTAATCACGCCGACAAAGAAAAAAAAGATTATTTTAGGGTCCTCCAGGGGGGTGACCATAAGCTCTTAGAGCGGTATCAATTTGAGATCGAATAAAGGACAGATGTATATGACTTGTATACGTCTGTCACTTACTCGATCTCAAATTGATACCACTCTAAGAGCTTATGGTCACCCCCCTGTACACGTAAAGTGGGGATGATTTTGTTTTTTCTCGTCGATCTTATGGTGTTTGGTATCCTCGGATAGACCCTTCAAAAATGTTACGGGTCTGTGAAAATCACTTTTTGATTAAAGGATCCGTGTGCGTAAAATTAAGCTTTAAATTTCAAATTTTTGTTAGAGTCTAGTAGGAATCTATCTCTAGGAATAGTCCATCCACCCTGCCAGCTAAATGGCTGCTTTTGGATATGTGAAAAACATCATGGCAGTAGTTTATATAACGAATTTAAAAGGAAAACTATCACAGCTAAGTACTGTAGACATTACAAGTTTACGAGTAATAGTCGATCAACTGATAAAATGTACTTGGAAAAGTAAAAATTTTATACATAAACCCTTTGAAAAATTACATTTAAATAACGTTGTCAGTTATGTAAAACAGGAACTAAATAAAAGTTTATGAACCATGTAAAAATATACAATACTAAAATCATAACATCCTTAATAATTATTTCTACATTAAAAATGTTTACGCTCGAATAACGCATTAGAGTAGGTGGAGGCGTTTGGCGTGAAACGCAGAAAAAAATAAAATTTTCATGAAATAACAAAAACTCCTTTTCTTAGCATTATTGTGCAACTACGCAACCTAGTAAAGCGCGTGGCCCGATACGCACTTGGCCGGTTTTTTTTAAATAACAGGTTTCTGCAAAATGCGATCGTGCTCCCTACATTTCTGACTTTTTGGTATATATATATATCTAATGATACGGGTAGTTACCAGCGATAGGGTAATCCCTATCGCTGGTAGAATATCACTCGTCTAGAGCCTCTTATATACTTCTTCTATTCATGTCGATACTCTTTTCAAATTATGTCCAACTAATAATTAGTTACTCGGAACTTTGGTACACCTTATTATTAGTAAAATATTCTTTGTAAGTGAGAACAGCTCGTCCTCAACAAACACAATACATCTCGTCGGCACATCCTAAAGTGAATTCAGAATACTTTAAAAGCCATTGAAGTAATAAAACTCCTTTCGTTTTATTTGTCCCTTAACAGAGGTGTGAAAAGGTACTTAAAATGCCCGCGATATGGACCTCAGGGCCTCGTAATATCCATATAGAGAATATTGCAGGCTATTATACGCCTCATCAAGCTACAGTTTTTATACAGCCCTTATATACAATTTACAGGATGTTCTTTCGCAGTTCTGGAATTGTGAATAGTACTTAAACCTACATGATTCTTGGACGTTGCTTATTATCACTCAAATAAGCCATATTCTAAGTCTTTTCCTCCTCTTGACTCAGTAAAATTGACAGTTAAAGCTTTTTATTTATTGAAATTAATCGTGGGTTTTTATTATTATGTCATTTATTTATTATATTTACATATTTTTACATTTTTAAATATCATTCTAAAAAAATAAAATAAAAGAACATTTAAAAATACAAAAATAGTAGCCCACCGGTATCGGGAACAGGGTCCAAGCTACCGGTGGTCAGGGCTCCTGAGAGAGGAACCTCCTAACAATACGAGCCGTGTCCAGGAGTACCGCTTTCTGGATCAAGCCCTTGATCCAGCTGCCCAACGAGAGCCTCCTAAGATGTTCGTCGAGGCTCTTGGCTATTATACCATTGGCCGTCACGACTATCGGCACAATGACTGCTGTATTCACATCCCACATGTCGACAACCTCGCGAGCCAGATCAAGATACTTACTTTTTTTATCTCTCTCCGCCTTCACGAGGTTCTCGTCATGGGGGACCGCAATATCAACAATCATTGCGCGACGCTCTAGTCGGTCTATCACCACTATGTCAGGCTTATTAGCAACAACAGTCCTGTCAGTGATGATAGACCGATCCCAGTACAACGTGACATTGCCATTTTCGAGAACTGGGTCGGGCACATACTTATAGTAAGGCACTTCCGATTCCACAAGATTGTATTTAAGAGCAAGTTGCTGGTGGATAATCCTGGCTACAAGGTTGTGTCTATGCAAATAGTCTCCGTTAGCCAGACTAGAACAACCGGAAATAATGTGTCTGATTGATTCCCCCGGCCGATGACATGCCCGACAAATGTCAACCGTGCCGTCCTTCACAATATATTTCCGGTAGTTGTTTGTCATCATAACTTCGTCCATAATCGCAAAGACAAAACCTTCGGTTTCCCCGAAAAGGTCACCAAATCGCAGCCAGGCCACGGATGCTAAAAGATCTACATCGGGCCCATGTAGGACCCGGTAGAAGCGTCCGTGAAGCTCCTTGCTCTGCCATACCTCCCTGCGGTCATTAGTATCTAATACTATAGGTTTGCGCCAGTTCTCGTTAGCCAAGGAGAGCGGGGTGAGGCCCTTGTCCACCGCTACTACATCTCGATGCATACCCACGTCGGCGGCCTGGAAGTATTCCCTAAGACTGCATACCTCGCGGTTGTGCAGGGTCTTAGCATTTAAAAAGCCACGACCACCGCACTTCCGTGGGATATACAGTCTCATAACCGATGAACGTGGGTGATGCATACGATTTGCGGTAAGCAGCGTGCGGACCCTCCTATCCAGGGCGTCAAGTTCTGTCTGAGTCCATTTGAGTATGCCGAAAGAGTACATCAACACCGGCATGACCCAGCCGTTGAAGGCGCGCACCTTGTTTCCGCCTGATAAAAGACTATTTAGTACTTTATTCAGGCGGCCAAAGAAGCGTTCCTTCAACGACTGTTTAACGTCACTAGCATTGATGCCTAATGCTTCCGACATACCCAAATACTTGTAAGTTTCGGTTGAGGAGAGGGATCGAAGGTATATGGAATCCGAGAGTTGTATTCCCACGGATTCCATAATCTCCCCTCGCTTTACATGCATGACTGCACATTTGTCCACACCAAATTCCATCCTGATGGCGTCACTGAAGGTTTCTGTCACCTTCAGTAGCTTCATCAGTTGCAAGCTGTTGGGGGCAAAGAGCTTCAAATCATCCATATAAAGGAGGTGTGATATGACCTGACCACCTCTTCTCAACCGATATCCCAGGCCCGAACCCTCCAGCAGTGTACTGAGAGGGTTCAGGGCTAAACAAAACCACAAAGGGCTCAGACTGTCGCCCTGAAATATACCGCGCTCAATCCTTATAGGTTCACTGTGTTCCTGAATATTATTATTATTATTATTATATTCTTTATTGTACACCACAAAAATATATATACAGGACAAACAAGTATAAAAGCAAGTGTACAATGGGCGGCCTTATCGCACAGGGCAATCTCTTACAGACAACCTTTGGATGGACTGAACGAGAGGAACGGAATTTAGGGTTGTCAGTGTACAATAATAATACTTAGACATAATAACATAAAATACATACATACAATAATACATAATATACTAATAAATAACAAAAATATCACAGAGAAAGGAGAAGACTAATCATAGTGAAAGGAAATGCTCCTTCACCATTTTTTTGAATGATGGTAAGGATTGAGCACGTCTCACTTCAATAGGTAATGCATTCCACAAACGAGCTGCTTGAACTGTAAAGGATTTGTCGAAAAAGGATGTGGAATGCATATGTATACTTAATTTTAGATTCTCCGATGATCTCAAGGACCTAGAATGTGTGTCACAAAGGAACTGAAAGCGTTCTTTAAGATAAAAGGGACTAGATGGATTAAAGAGCACATTATATAGCAAAGAAAGTATGTGGGCATTCCGGCGAAGGCGAATAGGAAGCCATTTGAGCTTGGTTCGAAATTCAGAAACATGATCATACTTGCGCAAGCCAAATATGAACCTGACACAGAGATTTTGAAGTCGCTCAAGCTTGTCCAATTGGTCTTGGGTGAGATCAAGATAGCTGGCATCAGCATAGTCCAGAATAGGGAGAAGTAGGGATTGGGCTATCGCAATTTTAGTGGTCATGGGAAGAAAATTACGAAGGCGTCTCAGAGAACCAGCAGAAGCAAATAGTTTACGACTAACCTCCTGCAACTGTTTGGTCCAGGAAAGAGTGCCGTCGATATAAATCCCCAGATTCTTCACAGTGTCAGTTATAGGAATAATGGTATTGTTGAAAGTAACCTGGGGAAGTGACGCCCAATCAATCCTAGAGACAGTTCGGGAACTACCTACAACAGCCACTTGAGTCTTAGTCGGATTGATCTTCAACCCAAACTCAGTGCTCCAGTCACCTATTCGAGCCAGGTCCGTATTGATAGCCTCAATAGCGTCAGATAACTCTCCGAGAGGGGCTTGGGTATAAATTTGGAGATCATCAGCATACAGGTGGTAGAAAGAAGATAGTCGTTGAGTGATAGCATTAATAAAGAGTGCGAAAAGTAGAGGAGATAAAACGCCGCCTTGCGGCACACCGGCAGAGGTTTGGCACCAAGAAGAGAAAGGAAAAAAATTTTTATCATTGTCATAGTGACTGAGTCGATTGGAGTGGAGGTAATTTCCTTCAAAATATTACAACATAGATAAAGGTTACTATTATTTGGCAACTGCATCTTTGTTGTGGAAAAATTTATTGGAAAAATCGTAATACCACAATCTGATTTATCTACTATGTTTTATTCTCCTTGTGCCTAAACAAGACACCATGTATAAGAATAAGTCTCACATTATCATACCATTAGTATAATGAATGGATATGTTTTATGTTTTGCATGTTAATTTTATGTCAATGAAATAAAAGCGTTTTACTTTACACTCTGGAATAAAAACGAAACATTACAGCTGCTTCCAATATCGCAAATTATAAATTAACCAACTGTCTTAAATGTTATTATTTATAGTGTTTTCACTTATCTATCAACCAATAAAATGATTCCTCATCTAAGGTCTTAATTTTGGACTTACCATCAGCCGTTTAGTCCTCATAATATTTTGTCCACTAAGGTCCAACTACCAAGCAAAGCTTAATTTTGGACTTTCATCAGCCGTTTAGCCCTCGAAAAATTGTGTCCACTAAGGTCCAACTACCAAGTAAAACTTTATTTTGGACTTACCATCAGCCGTTTAGCCCTTGTAAAATTGTGGCCACTAAGATCCAACTACCAAGTAAAGCTTAATTTTTGACTTACCATCAGCCATTTAGCCCTTGTAAAATTGTGTCCACTAAGGTCCAACTACCAAGTAAAGCTTAATTTTGGACTTACCATCAGCCGTTCAGCCCTCTAAAAATTTTGTCCACAATGCGGTCATCTGTGGCGGTATCAGATTTTGACGCCGGTCTATTATGTTAATATTGTTTTCCTAATTACAAAAACTGAAGGGAACCATAATCCGAAGCGATATTTTAAAGACAAATTAAATACATGTAATAGCTTATTGAAAATATAAACTGAAACAGAAAGTTATCTCTGGATGTACTGATCCGATTTGGAAAATTAATTTCCATATATAATATATATTTTGTCCAATTAAAAAAACTTTTTCAAACAATATTTTCAGCTAACCGTGCATTGAAATAGAAAAAAAAACGTGTATGCAAAATTTAAATTCAATCGGTTGAGGTTATCTGCTTTAAAATTCAGTTGCATGATTTGACCCAAACATACATACAATGTAAGCTTGTAAAAAGTTATGCTATCGTTGAGTGCCTTCAGCTTAAAAACATTATATTATCACCGGAATTTAACGAGCGATGATTTCCATTATTTATTTACCTATTTCTATTTATTTATGTATCGTTTTTCAAATATGAAACGCGAAAGTTTTAAATTTAATTATTGCCTTAAGCTTACTTTTAACCCGGCAAAATGCTCGATTCCCTTGGACTAAGAAACGAAAGTAAAACTGTGGGAATACGCTTGTTTTTATATATATTGTACTTACCATAATCCAAAGACACTTAAGGATACTTTAAAGATAAGTTAGGAAATCACTTGAAAGAACGGCAAATAAGCCTGAAGATACTTCTAACATCGATAACAATATTACCACACAACTCTAACCAAGTTCGTACTCCATTATTACTCTTTACAATTTTATTTAGCGATGCAAAAGGTCTAATTTTGACGCTAGTAACTCCATAGACGGGTCATTAGAACTGTTAGCGATGTCCTAAGAAAGTGCCAAGTGCGTAGGAAGCTTCAAATTGAGCTACTTTTATTGTATAGTACGGTTTTTGTCAGTTTACAGTTTGCATTTACGTGCACTATTAAAATACTGGTTCCTTATAAATAAATTTGAATAAATGCAATAGAAATTACAGCTAGCACTTTCCAAGCCACGGAGGGGGTCTCGACTCTCGCTACGTAATAGAAAGAAGGTCACCCATCCACGGTAAGCGTTGCTTAACCTCGAAAATCGAACCTTACGGCTGATATAACTTAGCCACGAACATTTTTAGGGTTCCGTACCCAAAGGGTAAAAACGGGACCCTATTACTAAGACTCCGCGATCCGTCTGTCACCAGGCTGTATCTCATGAACCGTGATAGCTAGGCAGTTGAAATTTTCACAGATGATGTATTTCTGTTGCCGCTATGACAAAAAATACTAAAAACAGAATAAAATAAATATTTAAGTGGGGCAACAAACAACAAATACAGCAACAAACGTGATTTTATGCCGTTTTTTCGCGATAATGGTACGGAACCCTTCGTGCGCGAGTCCGACTCGCACTTGGCCGGTTTTTTTTATAAATAAAAATGAAAATACAAATAAATAGGGTAGCCATCGTAGGTCCCTTTAGTCACCGGCCAGATACAAACTTGGGAAAATGAAAAGTTTCTGCAATTAGTACCTAACATGAATTGACGCATTTTGTGATAAATAAAGTTATGTACCAACATTATTTAAGTCTGTAATTATATTTCCCTTAGGTCTAAACTAAGTTTCTCTTAAGGCAAAAAAAACTAACTAACCTTATCTCGTAACAACTTTTATCCTTCTTCTTAACTAAAAAATATGTTATCCAAACAAACCAGGACTTTAGCCAGTCTATGAATTTAGTGAGTAGTTAGCAAGTTTGTAAAGAAAGTGAAGGACTTCTAGTGCTAACGTCAAATCAGAGCACATTCATGAAGCATCCAAGGCTCATTCCTGAATCGAGGCATTTTTTTGCAAATGCATTTTATAGTCAATTTGGTTTCAATCCAAAAATCATGGTTGAAAATATTTCATATATCAGTGTCATGGTGTGCAGAAGCACTAGTTATAAAACAATATAAATTTTTGTTTTTTAAGTTACTTTCGATTCTTAAGATTAATACTAATTTGAATGTGCCACACGTATGCTTTCAAAATCACAAGAGTTTTTATTATGTGGGTTCATTAAAATAAAAATAAATTATTAACAATTTTAGTTAAGACTCAAGTGCACGTATGTGTATAAAGATGAATAAAATATCGGCACTTAAGATTAAAGTAGAGCACAGTGCCAGCTATTATCCTCGCTAGGACTTAAATATGCCATTAACATCAGCCTCAAAACTTGAGCTGCAATAAGCATATAATACGTTTAAAGTTTCTATAAGAAACTGTGTTTTTGGACATTTATCTGGACATGGGCTACAAATCATGTCTCTTGTAAAGCGTCTTGTCGTGTATGCTTCAGTTTTCAAAACTATATCGTTAATAAGAGAAAATGTATGTAGAATATTATAAAAACCAATGTTATTTTTTCAAATTATTTATTTTAAAATCCTACTAAAATTTTAATTTTGAAATTCTGACTGAATGTTTATTAATCAGTCACACGATATTATAATTATATGATACTTTTTCAATATAGTTTGCATTTTACTTTCGATTTTCACGCGTATATGGGCGAAGCCGCTGGCAAGTTGTGGCACTTGTTACATGAAATTTTAGCTAGCAATCTCTGCAACCAAAAACTTAATTTTAGGGTTAAATTGAAGTTCTCGGTTCATGCATTTTTTGAGAATAAGTACTACCACAACAACAAGCTCGTGAAACTAACACAGTTCAACTTGTCTCTCTCAATTAAACACAATAAAGTGAGAGCAAATGAGGAAACACCGAACTGGGAACATACCGCCCCATAATGATAGGGTGGAATCAACCCTTGATTGAAGACGGGAGCTATTTCATCCCTCGTTGGCTTTTTATTGAATAGTTTCTTTTCGCAGAAAATGTCGTAAGCATCTTCTTTCAGGAGTTTCTAGAATAACGGATTTGGTGAAAACAGAAACAAGATCTGAGCTTTTCTTTAAATAGTTGAGCAGGAAATGGGAAAAGGTGATTGAAATCAGTTAGGTAACGAACAAGATTCGGTATCTATAATTGGTTAAATCATAAGTAAATTTTATGACAAGAAAGAAATGGATGGTGATTAGGAGTAAAATCATAGCAGTAAGTAAAATTAATAAAGAAGTATTAATCTACCTAACCTACCTACGTAATTACATAAAAGGATTATAATGTTAAAGAAATAGTCCGATGACTTGAATTACAAGAGATAAAGTGACTTATAAAGACATATTTCACACGAAACCGCGATAAAATTACATACAGACAAACAAATGATTATTCGGAGCTTACGAAGCTTAAATAAGATTAACAATTCTGGAAGTTCACAAGAAAAATTCCGAGGAGTAACAACAAAATCATCTCGGCAAACAAGAGGAAATCACCCTTAAATCATGACAACAGAGTCGAAAATCGTAGCAAAAGTAAACATTATTCGTAACGCTTGTATATTTTACAATGTACTTGCAAACTTGTATTTGCTGATGATACAGCTGCTATCACTGTTGAAGAGAGTTCAATTTCGTTTGATAGAGGTGTAAGTGAAGAGTGTGAGCCTACTAGGAATGAGGTGAACACACCAAATATTGACATAAGACTTAGTGGATGCGACATAGAAATGTGTCCAAATACTGAGGTGTCGATGTGTATTTGTAGAGCAATAGAAGACGCAATAAGATGGTAAGGATCTGTTGCTGATAGGAGGCTGGGAGGCTGGGACATGAGATGGGGGAATACTGACAGATTTCAAGTGGGCAAACTTGTGTTGTGTGGACTCGGATATTGTTTTGGGTAAGCGAATCTTCGTGTCATGCTGGGAAGATGTTAAATTGTAAGTCGTTGTATTATTTGACTAGATGGCTGAGCTGTTGTTACTACATCGTGCATAGGGATGCTGTACCCTCCATTAATTTATGAAGAAAATAGCAGCATCGTTATCTCTATTAAAGAAAATCTGCGATTACCAATTACGCAATAACAATTTATTTACCAAGCATGATGATTTTACAATCCGCCTTTTAGAAATCTGGCAATCTTTTTCCCAACTAAGTTGGGGTCGGCTTCGGCTCTAACTGGATGCAGTCAAACACCAGTATTATTTTAGATGGAACGACCTAGCCTACACAACTCAGAAACAGGGTGGCAGGTAGGTAGTTTTTGGCTACCCCGAAACGTGTGATTATTTTAACAATATCAGAGAGAATATGACAGTATTTTCAGATTATTGGGCTTTAAAAACCCCATTAGAAGTGAATTTTAATAATAAAATCCTTCATTTGAATCTCTTTTAACATCTTCCCTTCCGTTTTCACAACATTAGTTGAGCTCCCCTTTCAAATCATAGCCGTGCTAAGCATCTTAAACGTTTATAATTTCGTGTATTAAGTATTCACTTTGTGCAATGGGCCTACTCTAGTCATTCGCTTCAAAACCATGAATAACTTATCCTCATTTTGATGTACAATTAACTCTTTCTTAATTGATGAAGCTCGAGGCCCAATTTCACCAAACCCTGTGAAACATTAAATCTCTAGTTAAGCATTCTGACGGACTGTTCTCATAGTGAGACAACGCTTAACGAGACATTTAATAACTAACAGAGTTTGGTGAAGTTAGCTCTTAACGATAACGTTTCGTGATATAGAAAATTAAATTTTTGGGTACTGGTAGCATTTTGCTTCTGGTTGTGATTTTCGAAATTGAAAGGGTCTGTGATGCCAATTATGAGTTTTAAGGCTGATTTGATTTTAATTAGGTTGTTAATGATGTATTTAGAAGGGCGAACTGCGTAGCTACCTTTAGATACGCGAGTAGGAAAAAGGGTACAAGATTTCAATATACTCGTACTTACCTACTTAAAAACACATTACGTTAAGGTTCAGTTTTCAGAAACGGAGAGAGAATGTTCAAGTCAGAAAATACGCAGACCCGATAATATTTCCGAGAAGTTAGAGGAAAGAATTCGTTTTCCCCTTTTAACATAATGTAACAGAATTTTCCTTAAAGTCAACATTCAGATACCTGAAACAGCCAAATAACACAATAAACTTCACAAACATTTCTACATTATACAACCAAGAATCAAGAACACAACAATAACTCTATACAAAATACTCAGTCACTCAGCGAACGCTAATTACAACGTTACTCGAAACTTAACTAAAGCGCGTTTTGTTACCCTTACAATATAACTCGTGATTACGTGCGCCTCGATGGTTTTGCGTTCATTTGTTTTAATGACTTGGTAGGTTAGAGTTTCAATTGAAGTCGGGTTCAAAGATCAGAATTGTTAATTTAGAAATAAATTAATTCTTTATCAGAAGTTGGTAGTGCCTATTTTGAGTACCTAATCTATTGCCCTTGTTATGTTGCAATCATTACTATGACTCAGTAGCAGTACTGAATAGGTACCTAATATTATTTTGCTCAGTAACTTAGTAACAATCAAGAAGGAAATATTATTTATTATTACAATAGATAATTTATTCAAGTCCTTAAATAATAATCCCTTTTTGTAAAAAATATCCCATGATTCAATTACAAATAGCCAGGTCTATACCTAGTTAGTATTTTTTTTTCTTCACTGTTTCTATTCCTGTCTAGTTTCCCACATCCATGCTACAAATTGTATTTTTCTCGATATATAGAAGTGCCTACTACGCCCTTTTTACGTTGCCACCTTGATTTATGAACGACAAACAATTAGATACCAAACAAACATCCGCTTTGCCAACCCTAATAGAACACAATTTGCCAGGTCGAAATTAAACCGAGAAAAATCTCACCGATCTATCTAGAGCTGTTAAAACCGCACGCATTTGTTCTAAAACCCGATTATAATCACCAATTATCCCTTTGATCGTGAAAAAATAAAAAAAAATCTACCAAATTCGTAAACAAAAGGGTTGGGCCCAATTGGAGGGTACTTTAAATTAAACACCAAACAAGGCTGGCGTAACGAAGCGTTACCTTATCGAGAGCACCCGAGCGAACGTTCCCGAATTATAAATCTAGGATTGAAATTCGAAAATGACGATACCGTTTACAAATTGAGATAAATATAATATCTAAAATATTTAGGTACTGATGTTAGCAACTTTACTTCATACTTGATCTCTGCGACAGCTGTCAGTATCAATACAGTAACACTAGCACTTGCAGGCTAACAAAAAAGTAACAAAACGTATACGTCAGTTTGTCGCAGAGATCAAGCTATTTTTTATGAAGTATATGGTATACAAAGTACCCATAATGTAGATTGATATAGTTTAAAGGTAATATAATTAAATTAACACGCTTTTATTAGCTTAGTATGTATGTATCAATGTAACGGAATCTTTGAACGTGATTTTCACCCACTTCAAAACGTCGGATTGATTTGAAACTTTGCTCACTTATCAAGGTCCGATGACAATTAATGCAATAATTTAAATAGTTTGTCCCATTATCCTTACCAGGATATTCAGGATTAGCGAGTTTTTGGTTCAATTTACCATTAAAGCGTCTTTTTTGACTACAATTTATTTTTCATTGACTTAAGATCCTGTTTCTTAGATCTAGCATGGATGTTGTCCTCCATAGCGATCGAAATCTAATATAAGATGTAAAATTGTGTGATTGGTTGTTTGATACTACACTTTGAAACTAACATACTAATTGTTTGTGAGAGGCAATCTATGGCAATACGTAAATTTTTCGTTGACAGGAAGCTATACTTACACTATTTACGAACACTTATATATCCCCAATAAATGCCAGGGTCCTGGGGTATACGCCACGGTAGCAAACCGTCGGCAAAAAAGTTGTAATTAATCAGCATAACTCGTATTTGGGAGCCTAAATGAATGATTGACCTTGTATGATCTACAAAATACCCTTCAAAACTAATGGGAACTTGTTCAACTCAGTGACTAGGCTCTTTCCATCCCCATCCCAAAGTCATCCCTCTTTCACAAACTAAAGTTTATTTATCCTGTAGTTATTTCTGTTTACACCAATCAGCCCCTATTTTGACGGGCAGATAATTATAACCCGTTCGCCCCTGGGCCAAAAACTGTGTCTGTCATATTCCCCATTTCATTCTTTGGAAGCCTTTTAAAAATTTGGCGAAGGAAGTGTTCATTTCCGCTTCCGTTTGTCCGTCTGTCATAGACACGTCTTAGAAAGGGGGTGTTTGTTTTCATTAAAATGATCATAAATTTTGAATTCGTGTTGTTTAGGTACGTATTCAACTTAGTACTGTACTTATATTAATGCAGGGTGTTGTTGGTGTAGTGGTTGCCAACGCTATTGGAGAGCTTATGCTCACCAGTAGCGTGCAAGACATCATGGTCTTGGTTTGGATTCTCAGACCGGGATAATTGTGATTGGATGTTTCCATCTGGAACGTCAGTAGCAGCCTGGTCTGGCTTTGAGCCCGGTTGATGGCAATAAGCTCGTCCCCTATTAGATGAGACTTTAACATAACTGGCAAAACGTGTGTGTACTGTAGGCACACCTCTGCCTACTCTTTCGGAGAATACTGGCGTGAAGATATTTTATATTTTACGTGCCTATACTCCCATAGGTTATAGAAGGGAACCGTGTGTTTGCCTGGCTCTCAGCGATTTTGCCAGGAAAACACACGGTTGCTCCATCCTCCACGATATAGAATCTATCCCAATGTACGTAATCGGATCAAAACTTCCACTGATCACCTTTAACAAAAATATGTGTAATAAAATAAAACCAATAAATTTAACGTTTCATAATATTAGTTTAGACTAATCTGTCTTGTTTGGAAGACAAGAAAAGTGCTTTTTCTTTACATATTTTTTTTTCGTAATCCAATCTCCTATCCCTATTTTTATCAAATCCTAATCATAACAGTCGAGTTTAATTTTAATTCAATTGAATTAAATTACATCATTTTACTGAGCAACCCTTTTATGTTTTCGTCGCGATACAAAATAAAAGGCGCTTGCGAAGGGATGGCTAATACTCGTAAATTATTTAGTAATCACCCTACGGAATATTGAATTTTCTCAAGATTTTCTATTATTCGTGTTGATTTTTTTTTCTGTGTAATGCTTTGTTAGCGATTTAGTTTTATTTTGAGAAGGAGTTGAAAAATACTTTAAAATTGATTTGTACAAGGTGAATTACAAGCTGTTCAGATGAGGCGTCTAGATCAATTTTCTTTTATAGCCTTTATTCAGCTTTTACTTAAAAAAAAACGCCTATAGAAACCAGTATCAGTTGTGAAAGATGAAAGCAGAACAAAACTCAACTGCTGAGCTTAAAACTCCCTTCAATTGTTAATCTTTTGTGTCAAACATAATTGCAGAAAATTACTCTTTGTAAAAACCCTGGCGAAACATGTTAGCAATTTCGCCAACATTCAGGTAGTTAATTAGACAGATACCAGTTCAGGCCTTTAATTTCTAAGCAGACCATTAAGTCCCTACACTATCATAAAACCACCAACCATTGTTACAGAGGTGTTAAAACCACCACCCAGTTAAATCACGACGTAAATTAACAGCAACACAATAGGCAATAAAATAAAAAACAATACAAGTGATATAACCGTAAAAATCTAATTAAATACAACTAAATAGGTTACGGTGATAACCACAACCCTAGTGTCAATCGATCGAGGTACCTTAACCCTAAAAAACCGACGGTGGCTTCGCGTGACCCCGGCAATTAATTTCAAAAGTACGGCAACGAGTGACTGGGTTTTATCATAATTATAAATGCAACGTTTGTAGTGTTAATATGTATTCACCGTGGAACGATGTGCGTTAGTGATAAATAGCTGCCTAATTGTTTATATTATAATAAATAAAAGGGACGCCGTAAGCGTGGGGTTGGAGTGTTGAAAAATTATTGTGCTTGAGTTTTCGTCGTGTAAAATTCTGGATGTTGTTGAAATTAATTTGTTGACAAATTATGTCATGGTAGTGTGTGCTGTTAAAAATAAAACACCCCATGACTTTCCACGGATGACATCACAAGTGATTCAGAGAATTTTATCAACGGCATTGCTATGTACTGTAGTAATTATTATAGAAATAACATACTGTGAAATGTAAATTTTTGATTTGAGTAGCCTTTTAGCATTTGTGGTACTTATTCACATAATTACGCTAAGTTAAAAAACTACTAGTATCAAATAATCTGCACGGTATTTACGCTGATCAAAGTTCCAAGTCACGGTTTAGAGTTAAAGAAACTCTATATATCCCGTTAAGAATCATCACTTGAAAATTATTATGTGTTCAAGCAACATTACCAGCACTCTGGTATCTGAGATCTCTACCTTATAATCTAACATGTAACACTCCACTTGCCGACTATCAAGTTATTTTAATTGTGCCTTAAATGACCCATGATGTTATTAGGGTTAACAACGCTTCATTTTTTTTTTCACTAGTGTTGTAGCAATGTCGACTTCGTTGATCGATGCTATGCGTTCGCTTTGTCGGTGTATAATTAAATAGTTCGCATATGTGTGTATATTAAGGCTCATTTCCCAGAAATTAATGATACAGTTTTAGTGGAATTTTCGAGTTGATTGTTGATAACTTTTTGTTTGCTGTGAGTATTTTTGTAGATTTTTGCGGAAATGCTAATGGAACTGTTTCAGGGAATTTTCTGTATTGTTTATTCATTTGATAGAGTGAACATTGTGATTTAAATTGTTAACAAATGGGAGTATGTTCGGACTCAGTATTTCAATTTTTATTTAAACTCTTGTACAATGCTGATACATAGGCGGACTTAATGCAGCAAAGCATTCTCTACCAGTCACCCTTTGGGTTAAAAAGGACAGAGGAGTGGTAGGTGTACAAAAACATAAATTAAAAAAATCGAGTTTTACGTCAGTTTTAGGTGTCAATGCATATGCGACGATCAGGTATGTTTTAATGTCTAATACTTACATGCAGACATTTTGGTCGTCAACTCTCTCGATTTTTATTTAAAATTTTATATACGTACAAGAACTAACAATTTTTTTATTGTATTACAACAACTCTCTCCTCTTCTCTTTTCTATTTTTATTAACTCTGTTTCTAGAGTTATCTCTTGCAACTTTGTTGGATTTAGTAAATTGAACCCTAGTTTACCGACTAATATTGTAACTTAGTACATCTCTAGTTTATAAGTATATCTGTGGTCGGTTACTGGCCCTCTCTAATTTTCCTTTTTGTCAATGGTCAAGACATTCTCTCTTAAAATAAAACTACGTTTTGTAAAACAAATCACTACATTTTTCATTTAATTCAACAGGTTATGGGCCCAGGCCGCCTGTTTTCGCTTAAAAGTAAAATAGTAAAAAGTGAAAAGTGCAAAATTGCTAAAATCAGTACAAAACAAAGTAGTTCAGTATAACCTCAAAAACTTGGCACGCGTTTTTAATATTCTTCATCAGCAAAAATGTCGTCAAATAATACGATGGCACTGATTGAAAAGCTGACTGGAAGAGAAAACTATCCTACGTGGAGATTTGCAGTTCAAACCTACCTCGAACATGAGGAGTTATGGAGTTGTGTCACTGCGAAAGACAATGAAACAATTAATTCCAAACTTGATACAAAAGCGAAGTCGAAAATTATCTTATTAGTACATCCCATCAATTATGTACATATACAAGAAGCCAAAACAGCTAAAGAAGTTTGGAATAATTTATCTAAAGCCTTCGATGACAAAGGTTTGACACGCCGAGTTGGTCTGTTGAGAGATCTGATCAATACAACGCTAGAAAATTGTCTGAACATTGAAGATTATGTTAACAAGATCATGACCACTGCTCATAAGTTAAGGAACATTGGTTTTGAAGTTGATGACGAATGGCTCGGGACTTTATTACTTGCCGGTTTACCAGAAATGTATCAACCAATGATCATGGCACTTGAAAGCTCCGGTGTGACAATAACTGCTGATTCTGTGAAGACTAAGCTTCTGCAAGATGTGAGAAACTCTGAGTCAAGTGCATTATACGTTAAAAGCAAGGGGAAGCAGTTTGTCAAACAAGCTCAAGATAAAAATAAAACTGGTAAAGGTCCAAGGTGCTATGTGTGCAATAAATATGGGCACATAAGCAAAAATTGCCGAAATAAGAAAAAGGAACAGAAGTCTAATGAAAACACAGATTCTGGTTATGTCGCTGTATTATCTGCAACAATAAACAATGACAATAATTGGTACATTGATTCTGGAGCGTCAATGCATATGACAATGAACCGTAACTGGCTCTACGATGAAATTACACCTCCGATTTCCACAATAAGAGTAGCTAATGACAAGAAGCTAGTTGTGAAGGCCTGTGGAAAAGTAAATCTAAATGTTGTGAACATGCAAGGCCAGTTGGAAACTATCAAGGTACAGAATGTTCTTTATGTTCCTGAGTTGGCTACCAACCTTCTCTCTGTCAGTCAAATAATAAATAGTGGCTGTCAAGTACAATTTGACAAACAAGGCTGTAAAATCATGAATAAAACAAACAAGCCAGTTGCAGCTGCTAAAATGATAAATAATATGTACAGGCTACTTACACATAGTATTCCAGCATACATATCTGCCTCAACAGAGAATGATTTTTATTTATGGCACCAGAGAATGGCTCATTTAAATTTTGAAGACTTGAATAAACTGTCAGAAAGTGCAGGAGTCAAACTAGAAAATACAGACAAAGTGATATGTATCTCGTGTTTGGAAGGGAAGCAAACAAGATTTCCATTCCCTTCAGAAGGTTCCAGAGCTCAAGCAAAGCTAGAACTTATTCACTCCGATGTCTGTGGTCCAATGGAAATACCATCTCTTGGAGGAGCTCGCTACTTCCTTACTTTCATCGACGATTTTACCAGGAAAGTATTTGTATACTTAATAAAAAGAAAATCTGAAGTATTCCAAAAATTTCAAGAATTTAAAGTATTCGTTGAAAATCAAATTGATTTAACTATTAAAACTCTCCGCACAGATAATGGGACTGAGTATTTAAGCAATGAATTTCAAGCTTTTCTCAAGAAATTTGGAATAGTACATCAAACCTCCACTCCGTACACGCCACAACAAAATGGCTTAGCGGAAAGGATGAACCGCACATTGTTAGAAAGAGCCAGAAGTATGCTCTTAAATGCAAAACTAGAGAAGCATTATTGGGCAGAAGCTGTGTCAACAGCAGCTTACATCACGAATAGATGTCCAACAAGGGCTTTAGCCTTTTTAACACCCGAAGAGAGGTGGAGTGGTAAAAAGCCAGATATCACTCATATGAAAATCTTTGGCTGTGAAGCAATGGTACAAGTTCCAAAAGAAAAAGCAAAGAAGTGGGACTCAAAGACAAATAAAATGATATTCATTGGATACAGTGAAGTAACCAAAGGATACAGGCTTTTAGATCCCAAAACAAGAAAAGCCATTATAAGCAGAGACGTGATTTTTCTAGAAAGCTCAGTGAAAAGAAATTATGCTGTGGTACCATTATCAGGGACAGCCCCAAATATCTGTGAAGATAGTTCTGTAACTAAAAGTATTTCTGATAGTGGCACAACCTTACAGAATCTATCTGAAAGCATTGAAGATACTAAAAATGAATCCAGTGATGATTTTTACTCAGATGAAGGATCTTTGTATGAACCAGAGATAAATATAGGTCACCAGGAATTTAAGTCAAATATAATTACAAGATCTAAAGCAAGATTGAGTAAAATGCAAGGAAATACCTATATGTGTACAGAAGAAATTGCAGGACAGGAAAATGTCCCACAAACATATGATGAAGCAATATCTGTTAAAAATATAAAAGCTGCCAAATGGAAGCAATCAATTGAGGAAGAACTGCAGGCACATGCAAAGAATAAAACTTGGCAATTGATTGAGAAACCTGAAGGAGTGCGAGTGATTGGCTGTACATGGGTCTTCAGAATAAAAGATGAGCCATCTGGTCCGCTTTATAAATCAAGATTATGTGCTAAAGGATGTAGCCAGAAACAAGGCATTGATTATAAAGAGATATACTCTCCTACAGTGAGATATGACACAGTTAGAGTTTTACTTTCAGAAGCAGCACAACATAATTTGAATATTGTTCAGTTTGATGTCAAAACTGCTTTCTTATATGGTGACATCAAAGAAGACATATATATGTCACCACCTGAAGGTTTGGATGCTAACTCAAATATGGTATGTAAACTCAATCGTTCTCTTTATGGCCTTAAACAAGCACCACGGTGTTGGAACCAAAAGTTTGACACCTCACTGAAGAAATTTGGTTTCAATAATAGTCATGCAGATAGGTGTTTGTATGTTGGAAATATAAACAACAACAAAGTTTATTTATTATTGTATATTGACGATGGGCTTCTGCTTTCTAAGTCAAAGGATTCATTAAATACGGTAATGCATGAATTAAAGCAAAATTTCGAAATAAAACAGTGTGATCCAAAGAACTTTGTAGGATTACAAATTGAAAAATCTGAAGGATATATCTTTATACATCAGTCAAAATATATTGAGAGACTAATGTATAAATATAACATGCAGGATGCTAACTGCAATAATATTCCAGTAGACCCACACACCACACTAGAGAAGAGCACTGCATCTGTGGACAAGAATATTCCATACCGAGAGGCAGTTGGATCACTTATGCATCTGGCTGTGGTAAGCAGACCTGACATCATGTATGGAGTTAGTCTGGTGAGTAGATATCTCAATTGTTTTGATCACACTCACTGGAATGTAGTCAAGAGAATAATGAAATATTTAAAAGAAACCAAAGACTATGGCCTGTGTTATACATCATCTCAGCAAAATAAAATTGAAGCTTATAGCGATGCAGATTTTGCTAAAGACACTGCTACTCGAAAGTCATTAACTGGGTATGTGTTTATAAAAAATGGAGCTGCCATAACATGGGCAACACAACGTCAGCAAAGTGTTGCATTATCCACCACAGAGGCAGAATTTATGGCTGCTTGTTCTGCGACAAAAGAAGCTTTGTGGTTAAAGAGAATGTTACTAGATATTGGTGAATTTAATCAGAATTCTATATGCTTAAATATTGACAATCAAAGTGCAATCTGTTTAATTAAAAATGTGGACTATCACAAACGTTGTAAGCACATTGATGTTAAGTATAATTTCATTAAAGAAAAGTATAATGAAAAAGCAATAAATTTAAATTATGTTTGTACCAAAGAACAATATGCTGATATATTTACTAAAGCTCTACCTAGAGATAAGTTTCAGTATCTTAGGAGTAAAATTGGTATTAAGAAACCAAAATAATTTGTTAATACTGTTTAAAACTTACTATTCATTTTGGTCAGAGTTTGCTAACTTAGTTGTGTTTTAAGTTTAGATTTTTGAGTTCAGACTGTTGTTTATGTCCTAAAATATGTATGTATTTAGTCAAAGGGTTCAAATTTGGTGAGAATGTTGGATTTAGTAAATTGAACCCTAGTTTACCGACTAATATTGTAACTTAGTACATCTCTAGTTTATAAGTATATCTGTGGTCGGTTACTGGCCCTCTCTAATTTTCCTTTTTGTCAATGGTCAAGACATTCTCTCTTAAAATAAAACTACGTTTTGTAAAACAAATCACTACATTTTTCATTTAATTCAACAAACTTCCATCTCTACGCTGACGACCTGCAGCTTTACCGTCATTTTTTGAGCCTAGACGCGGAAGCCGCTGTGGCCGCCGTAAACAGTGACCTGGACTTGATTGGGGAGTGGTCGCGGTCCTTTGGGCTGCAAATCAACCCTAAGAAGTCTCAGGCCTTAGTTATCGGCGGTAGGCACATGCGGAACAGGCTTAATGTTACGTCGCTGTCTCCACTTTGGTTGAATGGAGTTCAGATTGAATACTCGGGGACTGCTAAAAACCTGGGGGTAATCTTGGACTCGTATTTGTCGTGGACTGCCCATGTCGCTGAAGTCAGTCGCAAGGTGTACTACACGTTTCACTCGCTGAAATGCCTCCAGAGCTTTTTGCCCTTGAACACCAAAATTTCTCTAGCTCAAACTCTCATTCAGCCCATCATCGACTACGCCGACGCCTGTTATTTGGATGCCACCGAGGAGCTTTTAAATAAACTTGAGCGTTTGCAAAATATATGTATTCGTTTTGTTTTTAATCTTAAAAAGTATGACCATGTTTCTGGCTTTCGCAAGATACTCAAGTGGCTCCCAATTCGACTTCGCAGGAACTCTCGGATTTTGTGTCTGCTATTTAACATCCTTCATAATCCTAAAACGCCATCCTACCTCCGTGAACGCTTCTCCTACTCCCGTCCTGCGGATGCACCTTGCAGGTCGCATCTTAAGAATCTCCTTGATACTCCTTCCCACACAACCGACTTCTACTCCTAATCCTTTACTGTGCACGCGGTGCGTTTGTGGAACTTGCTGCCGCCTGACATAAGGGCCTGCGAAACTCTTGCAGTTTTCAAAAGAAGAGTGAAAGAACACTACCTTTCCATTCCGTCATAGTTGTATATAATATGTATAATTATCTTTTAATATATATTTGTATTTATTTGGTATTTTAGTGTTTATTTTAGTATTTTTGTATTTAGTATTTGTAGTATTTACTTATAATTATGTATGTTTACGACAGTATATTTTATTTGTTATATTGTATATTACCTACATAAATATGAATTGTTTTATGTCGTTATTTTTCACCTCCACACACATTGTCTACATCTCTTTTTTTTGTCATTTTCCTTTCGCAGGTATGCTGGAAGAGATTTCGTTAGAAATAAGCATCACCTCTGTACCTATTTTTCTGTTCCTTGTTCTTGTCCTAGTATTATGTGTGTGTACAAAAATTGTTAAATAAAAAAAATAAATAAATACTTTCCATCAAAGCCTAGGCTAGGTAATCTCAAAAACAAAATCTCAAAACACACTGAAAACACAGTTAAACACTTTTCACTGTTTGTTAAAAAACCACAAAGTATTTCCTACTATATCCAAAGGTTCTACTTGTCTTAAATTGATTAACTTTTTTTCCCATTTATTCCGTTGCCTCCCGCCTTAACTGCGTGTATGTAAATTCGGCCCCATACGGCTACTTTAATCACAGGCGGTGCTGGGGATCTCACCTAATGTGTTAGTTCGACTTATTATTTAATTAATTGTTTGTTTTGTACTATTTTTAGGTAATACGAAATCAGAAAAAGATACTGGTATAAAAGAAAATACAGAAGAAATTCTGATGGTGATGAAGATGTAATCAACGGCTTTTTAATTTGGACATAAAAAATCTCCCAAATTGGCAACGATCTACTCAATCTACCTAACCTTGTCAGCTATTATTTGGTCGGGTTCCAGTGAAACTGGATGCAGCAGGTAACACAATATCTTTTAGCACGACTAGCGACTGATTTTCGGTTTCTGCTTACGCGTAACGAGACCTACAATTGATAGCCAGAAGCTATATGGTCTTTTGATATTGCTGACATTCGTTTGCATTTCATGGCATTTACCTTTGTTAAGTGTATTGTTATTAATGGTTGAAAAATTGTAGTTCTGCAACATTCCAAACGCTTGAAAATTAGATTAAATATACATCTACAACCAATAAGATTAAAATCGTGTGCAGATAAGTATGTACTAGCACAGAAATTTATGTAAATTGGGCCTCACACCATGCCTAATAACAGGCTGTGTCGGCTACGTACGTTATTTTGACTTTTTAATTAATATCCATATTGTTTTATATGTAACTGTTACTTCCTGGCGTTGGGTGAAGTTTTTGTGATATTATATGTTTCTACAAAAAACTTCATTGTACATAATATCTTCTACCAAGTAATATAACGTAACATCACACCCGATAGCCCTATACCCTTACCTTGAATCTAATATCTTTAGTATGATTAGAAAGATCATAATTAAAAAGAAAGAAAGGGCGTAGACATAACTTTTACTTTGATCCAAAATGGAAGAACCAAGAAGTACCAGGAAAAATAAAATAATTAGAGGGGAATTGAGAACGAGTTTATAGTTGCAAGTGAACAATTTCCTTGAAAACTTAACTTCCTTACAAACAAATTTCCTTAATAATGTGGTCAAATCATATCATCATACCTAATTCTTTTGGAACTTCCACTCCTTATTTTTGTTCTTTGTTAGATTTTAAATTTTCTAATAAATTATTATCACGCAAATACAATCAGCACGGCAAGATCACAACATCTCTCAATACTAAGAGTCAACGAACTTAAACTTTCAAGTCTTCTATATCACCCCTTTAATTAGCTCCAACAATTCCAATTCCACTCCCTCTAGGGTTGAAATAACTCAACCCTTTCATCCAAAATCGTGTGCGCAACACGAAAAATTTATGACGCCCCAATAAATTAATAAAAAAACATTAGAAACTCATTAAAATATAAATTAATTACACTGGCAACAAAAAATTTACATTAGTATTTTCAATTTAGTGCACCTGCGCTTAAAAAGTATCAGGTTTAGATGTAAAATATGTCTTAATTTCATTTTTAGGGAAGATTTATAGGTGATTTTCATGTTTTATAAATAAAAGGGTATTTCGTTAGCCTTTGGTGCGATGGATATTTTCGGGATTTATTTTTATCGGGTTCTTGATTAGCGTAATTAACAGACCATCGTATTTTTCTGTTGGAGGAGGGTAACACTGTGGCCTGGTATTATCCCGAAAAGGGTTGTAAGTGTCTATTCTTAACTTAGATTGTTGGTGAATTGGATGATTATTGGAAACCAAAGATGTCCATATAAGTCGTAAACCGTTGGGGTATACGTGAAGAGGCCTATGTCCAGCAGTGTACTGCAATAGGCTGATGATGACGATGATGAATATGTCCAAATCCACGTTATGTAAGGAATGGACCCATTGCTTGATTCCATGCTAAAATGATGACCATAAGTCCCTTATGTCATTTTGTGTGATTTATATCACAACGGTAAGCGATCTTACTACGCGAAATAGTAAGTACATTCACATGGACGGAATGCGATGCAATTCAATCAATTCTTTCGTCGCGCCATCAGGTAGGTCAATTAATCTTTCCCCTATAAAAGGTGCATTAGTTACTGATATATCAATAGGCTGTTTTCTTAAGCTTTCCATCAATAACAACAACGACAATAGCAAAAAGTTAACAACCTCATACAAAAAAGCTCGTATTTCTCAACCCAATGTTCTGTAGGGTCATCGATAGTTCGGGGTCATTCCAATATAAATGGCTTACACAACAATATAATGGCTTATTAGCTTCTGTAGCTTAGAACACATACAATAGAATCCACTTATCGTATTCCGTTATATGGGAATGCTCTAAACACATTTCAAACTTTGTTTTCTAAAGCGTAGAGTTTAAGTTCTCTTGAATAAATTCGTACTTTACAAGTGAAGTAACTTTCAAATGAAATAGGTTAATAGGCTTTTTAACGCCTAAACTTAAGTTACAGTTCGTTAAAAACATGGACCATTTAGGCCAATGATTGAAAAAACATAAAGATCTGACACTCCTCTGAATGCTAGTCTACCTGCGCCATTTTGAGTAGAAATCATGTTATGTCAAAATGTCAATCAATTTGATGTTTGGGTTCAAAGATCAAGATTGTTATCGAAACCAAGAAATTACACTGTATTGGCTGCATAAATACCTATTGTGGGTGTAAAGTTTCATTTGAACTTACTGTTTTTTGATACTTTCTAAAATGTTTATACAAGCACGATTACAAATGTATCTTAGACAACACCTTACAGGGAAATAACGAAAAACATTAGTTGCAAATTCTTTACATGTTATGCTGCAGAATAGGTTATGTGTCCTCGAGAAACAAACTCAACAACAATCTTTAAAATCAGAATTTTAAAGATGACGGATAAAGCTTGCAAAGATTGGCTAGTAAGCAAGGATCTTAAAAATTTTGTGATCAAAAGTCCAGCCAGGCGTAGTGATTCCTTCATGAATATTAGTGACTCTCCTTATGAATATTAGTGACTCTCCTTATGAATATTAGTGACTCTCCTTATGAATATTAGTGACTCTCCTTATGAATATTAGTGACTCTCCTTATGAATATTAGTGACTCTCCTTATGAAGCTTTTTCTCTTTCCTTCAACCAGTTTCCATCTAATAATGCTGACTGTAGGTATCCTCCATTGCTCACGCTCCTTTACTCGGTCTTAGGTCCAGTGACTCTATGGGTTAAGTTCTAGATTAATTGAAACACATTCAGAGTAAACTTACTAATGATTTTACCACATTGACTGACACATCTCTTTCGTTACTCTATGCCACAAAAAATTAAGGAGTCTCGTAGCGACAACAAATTACACCTTTTTCTTTATCTACACAGAAGCCCGTTGCTTTCTCTTTGACTATATTGATGACAAATTGGAGATATTGTGTCGTATGACGTCACAGTTTAGTGATTTATCTCTCGAGCCGATGAGCACTTAGAAGATGTGGTGTGGTAAGCTTAGGACACTTTGTGATAAGGACGTACCTTAATGTTATGTAAGTTTGAAGGTCGATGTGAAACAGATGATTATGAGTTATGGAGACGATAACAGGCAATACCTTCACGTTTAGGGCACTATTGATGGATTAAAGTTTGTTTTTGCTTGCCAATCTGGTATCTCTTTCAATACTAAGATTCTCACTGATGTTTCTCTAAATAACTGTACAAATAAAATATAATCGTAAAAACACATAAAAAAACATGACACCTGTATTTTCCGAAGAGTTAGGCAGCCATGCAACTGTATTACATTATTAAAACATTTGGGTTACTATAAAAAGGCGATCTGTGTGTAGCCTGTGATAACAGAAAAAGTTCTTGGGGGCACTATTTTCAAAAAAATTTATGCGTATTTATATGTAATCCTTAGAATAATGTCAATGAAAACTCCTGGTCACATTGTCGCAACCGAGAATTTAGGATAAAAGCTCTAACTGACAGGATAGCTGTTATATTTTAAATCCAACAATAAATTCACGTTTTAATCATCACAATTATCGCTTGTTCCCCATAAAAAGCCCCCTGTATTAATATCAGTATCATCTAACACCCAATTACAAATACCACCATACAGAACCGCGACGAAAGTCATAAAACCTCGTTACAGTTTTTACAACACACTGTGGAACCCTAAAATTGATTTACGATACATACGTATTACATTTGGCTCTTAATGATCCTGATTGCGTTAGGATTATTTATCTTTACGACGTACCAGTCAGCGGGTAGGTAGAGGCATGTTACAGCGAATTTTATGGGGCAATGAATTATGGTTTTTGGTTTGTATGGGTTATTTGCGAAATGGTGTCAGATACGGTAATTTTTGATCTAGTGTGGATGGCTTATCTTTGGGTTCAGATTTTCCCATAGGGAAGTGTTCAGCCAAATGTGACACTCCGTAAAAATTTACACCATTTTCTCTTTCACTGAGAATGTGCGCAAAATCTCTTGACACACGCCCGTGTAATATTTAACCCTTTATTACTTTCGTGGGTCAGATTGACCTCGGCACGCAATCAATTTTTTTAGGTTTTATTTTGTCTTTGTTTTCTTGGTTTGAAAATGTGTCACTGTGTGGATGATCTCTAGGTAGGTGTGGGTAATCAATAAAATAACCTATGCATAGATTTACAGCAGTAAAGTATGATCAATTTCGAAAGCAATTACACAAAATTTTCTAACGTCTTTATCGACTCATAACTTTGGCACATTGCTTGCATACTGGTTCCTCGATCCTAGTGATGATATCCCTTGATATTAATTATAGCTATGATTAAAATCCCTTAATCTTTAATTCATATTATCAACTATTCACCACATTTACTCTAACTCCAAGAATTTAACAGCCATGAAATCGTTTATCAAAATAAACTGGTTTTAAAATCGGCCCGCGGTGACTTTTAGCGGTAAAGTAATCTGTTATCATAGGCGCCATAATTATCAATAGCTGGTGAAAGGCTAGATGTCGACGGGACCAGCTCTGACCTATCACGATCCTGATATCTGAAGGTAGATTTAGAAGTTGCCTAGTAGGTAAAGGTTGATTCAAAGTTAATGACGTCTGTGAAGCTCGCTTCGCTGCGCAGTACCCCACCCCTCATTTCGCTGTGTGTTACTAGGTACTGCGCAGTGACTCGGGGTGTTTTGAGCGTTCATTATATTTGTTTTTTTTTTTTTTATTCGAGATGGGTTTGCTCTTGACTCTAGTCTAGGTCAGAGGTGACAGAGACAAAGTCGACGATGGAGTGAGCTTACCCAGAAGAAGCCTGTTCACTCTAACTTTGAAGAGATTCGGGTTGTATGCGTTCGGAAACACAGACGCAGGCAGTGAGTTCCACTCTTTTGCAGTGCGCATTATGTAGGATGTTTGGAAGTGCTTGGTGCGAATTGGTGGAATAGCAACTAGGTGAGGATGGTAACTTGCAGTGCGTCTAGATGTCCGATGGTAGAAGGGGGCCGGTGGGATGAGGTCGTGGAGTTCATGAGTACACTCGCCAAAATACAGTCTGTAGAAGACCGACAAGCATTCTACCTGTACTTCATTATTTTTGATAGTGACTTATCTGTGAGCAGCATCTCGGCTGCAAAGTTTAGTGGTGAGGTGTTATAATTAGGCGGTATATTGAAGACGCATAGAATTATCCAAGGTAATCCAGGTGATCAGTATTAATAATGGTCACCGGCACTAAAAGTACTAACAATAGGGAAGTTTCTCGGGTCGACAAAATATAATTCCATTTAGTCCGTCAGTGAGATTATCGAATAATATTACACCCGTATTTTTTACATTTTAAAATAAATAAAAATTTACATAGATAAAGCGCACAAAAGTTCAAGAGTAGGGGCTTGTGACGTCACTTTGTCCGCACAAAGTGTAGCACACCGTGTCGTAACAAGATATTTCAACGCACTGTATCGTCTCATTTTTTTTTTTACGTTGCAAAAGAAAATACGTGTCCAATATTTTTACTACTACCCTATTACTGGCTTATTTGACTTCACAGTAGTTAAACTCATGGCTCAAATATAACCGTATGGAATAAAATAGATAGGCTTTCGAAAGTTGATCCTTATGACTCTATGGCATTAGGTCTTAAGCTATTTATAATGTTTGGTAAACTTTCAGCTAAGCAACATAGCATGCTTACTTATTCTAATAAAAATAAAGATTCTACATTACAGTGTTTGCCATGCAGTAGGTAGCTATAAGAATTACGCGTTATTTATTTCATAGAAGAAGCTTGTTATTGGCATACATCTGCTACCCAATCCAAACAATAAAGAATCAACACCAACAAATCAAATAATAAGCTTCACCTCTCTGACCCACTTGAATCTAAACCTATCGCCTTCCTATAATCGCATCTCCAAAGCATTATTTCAAACCACAATTTTGTATCGAACTTATCACTAGACCCACTGCATCAGCCGGGAATAGAATATGTATACTGTCGCAATACCACCCGCTGTGAAGCCCTGTTTGCTTTACATTATTAAAATCTATTCAAACCTGATCGTTATGTGCATTCAATGTATTGATCCATCGGTACTGATAGGTCTGATTTAGAACTTGGTTATTAACGATTGGTACTTGCGTGTAAGGAAGTGCAGTTTGGTACTGTTAACGTTAAGAAGATATCGAGAATATCCTTGTATTGAATAGCCTTGTCAGTCTCAAGATTTTATAAAATCTTAATATGCGATACATATATTATACAATAAGAATACAAACTCAAAGGCCCTGCAGAAAATAAGGCCGAAAAGCTTAGGAAGGTAGTGAATCATCGTTACAGTGGAAAGGACCAAAGCATTGGTCCAACCCTGGTTCGAGCTTCCTAGGCACGCAGGAGCCTCGGTCCGTGGATGGCGGACCATTTACGGACCAAGGCTACCCCAACCTCAATAAGCATTGCTTAACCTCGAAGACAGACCTGACTGACGAACTTTTCGGGCAATCCGACATCGCACAAAAAGTTACGTTGGTCCTCCGTCTGACCTCTTTACGTATAATTATGTTCCATATTGTTTCTTTAAAAATTCAGAAGCATGTCCACAAAGCCCTACATCCACGATCACATGAGTGAATAGAACCGATTACACGCGTCCGCTTCCAAGTCAAAGTAACTTACACAAGTCGCTCGCTCTCTCACTATGTGGAAACTTTTGACTCGCGACTTCGACCGTGAGTTGGGCTCTAGTTTTTGTGATCTCTTCACTTAAGCAGTTGTTCGGGATTTTTCGCTAGTGTCAATTAAGTCTGTTTTAGGTTCTTTTTCTAGCTTCAGCGAAGCTCGTAGCAATGAAGAGAGATTAGGTATCCGGTTTATGTTATCAATCCACACTAGTATTATAAATGCAATAGTGACACTGTCTGTTTGTTTGCTACCTTAACAAGTATTAAGGGCTGAACGGCAACATGGCCTGGATTAGGATACAGGACTTTATTCTTGGAGTATGTCCCTTTCTGACTGTCAGTAAAGCTAGGAATTAATATTTTCTATGGAGTACAAAAGTTTACTTACCATAATTAAGTAAACTTTTGTGGGGATGGGGAATGAGGATATCCCCATAAGCTGTTTTTTGAATAGCTGTTTAATTCTCAGGTTTCTTTATGTGCAAAGTTGAAATACCATGAGTCTACAGAAATACCTAATATCTACCTGCAGGGCGAGCACGGGCTCTGTGATAGGCTTGAGTCACGCATTTTATCACGGTTTTTGCTCCCAAACTGTGATAAAAATGTGTGACTTAAACCTGTCATAGTAGGCCGTGCTCGCACCGCTGGGATTGACTTAAGGTACCCCAAATAAAAAAAATAAGATTTACATTACCTGTTAAATGAAAAGATACCGAACAATCTACGTTACCTTTTTTTACAAAGAGTGCAATTTCAGGTCAAATCAAAGGCTCCCAGATCAAAAGGGCATATATCACAGCAGTAAAATGGAATCGCCTGGGGCCACGCCATAGTACGCTGCGTATGTTCGAACTACGGACAATAATTGGTAACTCTTGTTACTGCGGCGCCTCGGGTCCTGCCCTACCTGTTGTGGTTACGGATTCATAATTGGAAATGCTGGTGATCTCTAATGTTGTACGATATTTTCTATTCAGAATTTGAAATAGTTTGGCACCATATTGGTTTCATACACGATTGCTATGGCTGGGTTTGTTAAATTGGATTGGGTTAACAGAAATATATTGAAAGTTTCAAAATATGTATTATGTATTTGAAAATACAATAAACACAATACTTTTAGTTTATTTGGTACCTACCTAGTAACTTCTTGACTGGCATAGGGCTTGAGTCTCTCCAATAGCAAAGTTCTGCATGAATACCGTTACTCCTTGGAGAAATTAGCTTTTAAGTCTTTAGGAATCATTACGGGCTTTTCCAGTGGAGAATTCCTTTAACAAACTTTTGAATATTAATTTGTTGCTAAAATCCTCTCGTGGCTTTTAAACATCTTCATTTGATCTGTATCTCCTATGCGAGTCACAAATAAATATTTCTTCTCTTCTACTTTTTTAATCTAGGTTTGCCAGTTGTAAGCATTTGGTTCTTCAAAAGACAAACAAATTTTCAGGAATTTACTGATGACTTAAGATTAACATTGAAACTTAAACACACTTCACTAATTGATACATCCCATCCTTTCACCCACCATTATTACCCTATACATCTAATCCAGACATTGCTTGTCCAAGTAACTTGAGATATTGCGCTATGCTCGCAGAGGGGTCAGCAGCCTTGGTGTTGGAACAGGAAGCAATCTTTCATAGTCGATGTGCTCAGGAAATTGGTAGCATGACAACAAATCGATAGGGATGTTTGAATTGTGTTTAGAGCTTCGGTCAGAATGGTCTTGTTTAAATGTTTTAAAAGTGTTGGAGTTGTAATTGAAACGGTTTGGACAGATTTGCGACAAGGTAACACGACTGATATGTGCAATCATTTAGACTTCTGAAAAGACATGATCTTAATATAAGAGCAAGGTTGGCGTGGAGTAACGCTGAGAAACTGTGTTCTACTTAACTATACTATTGATGTATGTGATAAATAATAGAAACGGAAAGTAGGTAAGGTTGTATGTAGATACTATTTCTGAATTTTGTTTGTTTGTTTGTTTGAACGAGTTAATCTCAGATTCTCAGGAACTACTGGTTGGAATTGAAAAATTTTTTTGTGTTGGATAGTCCATTTATCGAGGAAGGCGTAACGTTCAACCAATAAGAGGGGAGCATAAATGAAAAATATTGCAAAAACGGGCAAAGTTATTCCTTTTTGAGAGCTTCCGTTGCGTGCATTGCGTACAATCATGTATGTAGGGAAGAGTAGGTATGTTGGTAGATAGGGTAGGGTAGGGTAGGTAGATTAGGGTAGGGTGGGTAGCCAGTTGACGGGAGCGAAACCGCGGCGCACAGATAGTTTTGTATAATTTTACTTCTAGGATCAAAACTCCTAGAAGTATCTTAAATCGTGACAGTTATACCAATACTTACAAATTATGACTTCGAGGTTAATTAATCGATTTGCCTGTCTAGGTAATAGTTACTAACCTACAGGAGGCTTGCAGATATGAGCTAAAGCTCCATTGCCACTAAAGGGTCAATGACTAATCGGCAAAGCCTTCATTCATAAGGAAATACACTAAAGTTCAAGCACAGTAAATAATTTGCCAACAAAAACCCATCTTCACATATTAAAACACAATTGAATGCCCATTTATCACCGAACCCTTGGAGCCATCAATCTTTCTCCTTTTTAAAGTCGAAAAATATTTCAACTCAATTTCAAAACTCGACGTCTAAATAAGTCTGAAGAACAGTTACCATAGTCCTCTTGCCCTTTACGACGGCGAGACGAAAGCGAACTTAAAAACAGCCAACCCAAGCTTAAATCACCTTTATTTTGAGAAGGCTAGAGTTGGTAAGGACCGCAAATATTGCAGGTAAGTTTGTAACAGGTCGTACAAGAGTTGTCCTACTACCGAACTACGCAGTCAATAGTGTATAAATGTATATATATGTTGAGGTTTATTTACTTCTGACTTTTGTTTTGTATGTAAATTATATGTAGTTATAAGCTTGTAAGTATGTGCTATTGTATATAAGTGTCAGTTTAATGTTATGGTGTGTTTAGATTGGAGATAAACCAATGAGCTTTGGAAGCTGCCTCTTCTTGTTTTCTTTTTTCAATGCAAATGTCAGTTTTTCAATGAGAATACTGACTGCTATATAATGTTTGCTTAGTACAGAGATCTTTTTACTTATTGCTTGACTTATATGCTGATCTAAACACAAAATGTTCTCTTTTTCCCATTCTTTAGCTTTACGGTTCACTTCTGCATGATCTTCATTACCCCAGGGATAACTAGTAATATTTCACTTGTCAATAATATATTGTTGTTCTATATTAGTTTCTTCTCGAATTGTTATCATTTCCTCACCTTTATATTATTATAAGTAGACCAGTTCTTAGGCCTAATGCAAATCTTACCTATTAATATTGATATTAATTATAACAGCCATAATATCCAAGGCACTCGCAAACTTGTGCATAATCATAAACAATTTAAAAGATCTGTATTATTTATATAGATTCATAACCTCATTTGAATGATTTCTTTAAGAAATACTCATTTTTTATAGTCATATAACCATCGCTTGTGAAGGTTCTATCTCAAAATACAGTCATCATAACAAAGACTTTGGATTGGTTGTTAATGTTGTTAATGTTGTTGTTATTTTAAAACAATTTGGAACGACCTAAAAGCTCTTTAGATATTGAAAGAAATGATGCTGTTGATAAATGTATAGTTGAAACATAATGTATAGTTTAGCCCTAGTATATGTGAATGTTTTTAGGGTTCCGTACCTCATAAGGTAAAAAAAGGAACCCTCATAAGATCACTGTTTTGTCTGTCTGTCCGTGTGTCACCACCGATTTTCTCAGGAACGGGTGGACCTAACAAGTTGAAATTTATACCAGATACTAAGGTCTATAGTCCCTATTGGGTGTATAAAAATCAAGGTCAGACACGATAAAAAGATATGGTCAATTTAGAATCTACAAAAATTTACCCTATTGGTTACCCTATGGTTTTGGGTCGAAAACCAATATGGTAGTTCATCACGAAATTTGGCAAAAAGTCAGGTTACAGCACAAATAAATGAAAAATGCCAAAAAAACAAAAAAAAATGAAAATTACAGGTTGTCCCCATAAGTACATAGTTGACGCCTTAATATAGTCATCAATTAAGATAGCCGTCTGAGTTGTATGAGCGCTCATACAATATAGAGGACTAGTTTGCGATAATGGTATGGAACCATTCGTGCGCGAGTCCGACTCGCACTTGGCCTGGTTTTTTCATTAGATTTATCAGTCATACTTAGTCTCAGAATTGCAGTGCACAAAAATCGTACTTATCATAGAAACACATTATATCCACTATAGATATCGAAATCCGTGCACAGAATAATGGGTTAGGTATTACTACAGCATCATTTTGGACTCAACTCATCTACAAACGTCAACATCAGCCTTACTCATGTTTGGTCTTTGACCATGACCTCTGTCACAGTCAACAAATAATCGATCGTAGAGCATATTGACATACTTACTAATATTTGTGGTAGTAACATTGCGTATCGTTTGACATTGTTAGCAAATAATTGGATACTTTAGGAGGTTCTCGTATAGTCACTAGAGATAATATTGGAGCTATTCAAGGAATAGCACTTGCGATGTAAAACATATATTATGCAGTTTATGCAGTTTGAATACTCCATAACAACCAAACCTTGAAATTAGAAATCTTACGTCAGAGCTCAAGAAAATGTCGAAAACGCCCACAAATCCTACCAAACAGGTATATACGAATGTTTGTAAACCAGGAATAGAACCCAAAACCTTGGTCACGACGCTTATCCAATAAACCATCGCGCTCTCTCGGGCGCTGCCGTGTGCTAATAAAAACCAGTTTGGGAACTCTTTATAGTGCACGACATGATGAAAGAAATGTAGCTTAGTTTTTTGTCGGTGATCAGTTCATGACGAGAACTAGGTGGGTCATAAATTTGGGGAATTATAGCCGGGAGAGCGTGGTTTGTGAAATTGTGTGTTACAAAATATATTAAGTGTGTCAGTTAGTGGAGGTGCAGTTTCTAAAATATTGATATAATATGTGCTCTTGTACAGGTTTCATTTCTGTCTTTCCCGAATGGAATATGACAATAAGGAACCTAAGGGAAAATGAGATGATAGCCTGATGGTAGTCTTGGTCTAGATTGAAGCCAGTGGTGAACAATAACTTCAGAAATGATGTCCATTGTCTACCAAGATTCAAATTGTTTTGGTCAGTGTTAGGGACACCTATAGCCAGATCTAGGACTATATTGCTTTGGCAAGGCAAAGGTCCCTGCCGGTCGATTCTGCAGATATCTCACCGTAATGATATAGGAGAGAAATTTGCTGTCAATCGTTGGTTGAACTGACAGCTCACTCGCCTATATCTTTACGGTGAGCTGTCAGTTTAACCAACGATTGACAGCAAATTTTGACCTCACTTCACCTAAGTCATCATGGTGAGATGTCTACTGAATCGCACTATTGTAGCAATTTAGATGAATGCAGCAAATAATCGTCCCGTCACCGCGTCGTCAACACTAAGCAAACCTCAACTCGATCACTACTGCGCTACGCAAAACGTGTTTCTAATACGATTCCGACTATAATTTATGTATATTGCTTTTTGTTTCTGGTCACTCGATATGTTAGGCGATTAAATCTCGACGATTTCGAGACGTGGCGCCTCGGAAATTTGGGTCTCGGAATTATGAGTACTTTGGTGTGTTCTTCATAAAAATTTGTGTTGTGTCTTGTCCCACTTGGTTTTGGATGATGGTTGCTGTTGATAGTTTCTTTAATGCTGATTTATTGCCCGTATTAGAGCTGATTGTGTACATTTTAAAGTTCTCTTTAGTGAACTTAGTGTAATCGTCTTTGATTTATGCATTGTTACTTCTAAGGTTAAGTTTCGATTACAGGAAACTTTATTATGTTATTTTCAATATAATATCACTGTAACGCTTATGCTAGATTGATTTTACTTTTTTTTTTTTTTGACACAAGTCTTAAGATTCGCCCAAGATTGATCTTTGTGAACGCTAGCTTTACCTGTGTAGTCAACCCAGCTTGTATCCTAGCTTACTAAGTAATATTTTACCACGAGAAAATCGACCAAGTATAGCTTGTGCGTGGTACAATAAATAAGGGAATCCAAAAATGCTATCTTTATGCAAACTTGACAACATTTCGCAACTATACAAGGAAAAAGCTCAACATGCGAGCCAAAACACGTATTTACACAACAGATCTCATATCTATACAAGAAAACGGTATCAGGGAACACTAAATAAAATCCATAAACGCTTACAAAACCCCTTATGCGAATTCAAAACCCATAGGCAGTGCTTATTACGGCAATAAGCCGGGCAATTTCGAGCCAGTTTGGAGCTGATAAGTGGCAAACGCCACATAACACCTCGTGAGCTGCCGATAGCATATCTAAATAGGCTTTGATTAACCGTTAAAAGATAACTTATTGGCTATAACTTAATTAAGTACAGTTATCAAGAGATTATTAGGTGATGCGTAGGGATATGCCTGGGTGCGACTATTCAATTATTCGAATCAACTTTTTTTTAATAAATATGTTGTTTATTTTGCATCTTGTGACAGCGATATGTATTCGATCTTTTCCAGTTATAGATAAAGTAACAAGCATAATACCACAAAAAAAAATACTAAGTCGATTTGAATGCAGAGTGACCTAAAAACATATTAAGTATATTTTAATCAAAAATATCACAATCTCAGTGGAAACTGTATAAACACCAATAAATAATTTTCGATATTTATGCGAAATATACAACGATCATTAATTTCGATCAATTACCTGCAGTTGCTTGATTTTATCAGTAGACTGAAATATTATCTATCCAGTCATTTTATTCACCGCAAGTTGAGCAATGTTACCAAAAATTACATATTTCAAATTATGAAACCTTACAAATATTGTGGTTCTACGTGCTTAGGGAAAAGGTAAGTATCTGGGGCCGTACTACGAATTGCCAATGCCATCATGATTCTGTTGTGAAAAAGCGATAGTGTTATTCGTCTTGTGTGGTTCTCTCTTGCTCTCCGGCATCGTGATGGTTTAAAAAAGTTAAAGTAGGTATTTTAATTCAAGACTTGGTCTTAGTTACTACTATTAAATTAAAATAGGTATCAGTCTGCAATCAACTTTGTTCCCTCTATCTGGCAGAATCTTGATGCTCCAAGATTTTTATGGCCTAACACCCTTGGCATAATCTTCTTTAAATTAATATTTTTAAGGCATAAAAAATATTGAATATAATTATTGTTTGGTCGAATGTTTATGTGTCTGAATTTACAATGGCATACTGTTAAGATGGCAGAGTTTTATTTGGCATAATTTCACTTTATATGATCTTCTATAATCTAAAAGATCTATTTAAAAATAAATGAGCACTTTTAAAAATAAATGATGTAGTTTATTATCTTTATATTAATTATTGCGTCTATATTAGTTGATCTACGAATAAATTGTAAATGAACTGCTTTCAAGGTAAAATGATGATTATGATTAAACATGCTCAATTAATACTTGGTATAAATAAAAATATGCGCACGCCGAGACGGATAGGTTACTTTGGACTCTGTAGACAGAAATAGAAGGCTTTTCGACTTTGCTTTAATACTAATCGTACTTACCTTTTCTATATTAAAACCAATGTCAAAATTAATAGTTATTTATGCTACAAGTTCGGGAAGTATGTGATTTCCGATGAGTGCTATTTTTATTCACGAGCGAGCGAAGCGAGTGAGTGGATAAATCGAGACGAGTCGGAAACCATCTTACGCACGTGTATCATACAACATTTTACTATGCATTGTGCGAGGAAATAAAAAAATATATCTGAACCAAGCAAGAAATTAATAAAATGGCGCTTATTCAAAGGCGCTCAGCATATCCACAGATTAACTAATAAAAGCTGTCACGTCGTAACGCAAAAAGGCACGAGCAAAATATTCATTCTGCCAAACATATTTAATGAATACTTATTTAAATTTAATTTATTGATCAAAATCTAAATCTAGAGTAATAAAAACGCCTTAAATGAAGTATTAGTTTTGTTTTACCTTTTATATGAATGATAATATGTACTTAACTAATTTTTAAAACTTTTCTCAAATAATAAAAACTCTATGCGGTGGGCTGACGTTGGAGTTAAAAATTAAAAAAGTACAGGAAAGTAAAAAGCACTAGTAAAAAAAGTGACACTTTCCGCACAGTTTGGCTGCTTGGAAAACGCTCTTTTCGAGGACATGCATTGTAAAATAATTAAAAAACACATAATATTTTTACTACCCGGCCCAATAAGTGATGGGCATTATTCGGAAAGCCCGGACAATTTACTTATTTCAATAGTTTTTATCATATTGCCAACTCATATTGATGAAAGCACAACTATTTATCAACCCAAATATAAATAGACAAAAAAGTAATTTAGATAAATATAATTATATAATATAAAAAAGTATCGAAATATTAGATACGTAATGCTCATTTCTCTTAGTTTTGGGGCCCTTTTAGTAACAATCAGACGTAATTACTACGCAAAGATCTAAACAGATTAAAATATCGATTGATTTGACTTATTTTATGTCTCAAAGAATAAGGATCAATCATTAAAAAGACGACCGTTTAGAATTGAAAAAAATTAAAACTATCGTATACCTAATTTTATTAGGCATTTCTATAAATTAGATTTTTTTTAATGAACTATGAATTTTTTGTAATGTGATAGATGAGTATTTTAATCATTATGGATATAAAATATATTGTAACGTAATATATAAATCAAAGCTAAAAATATGTCCCTCAAATTTCGCAACCAAAACCAAACTGACCAGCTGACTCCCATTTTTTCCTCGTTCTGTCATATCTACTAAATTTCAAAATTCTCAATTTTGATCGAATAGAAAACGGTTTACAGAGCAGAACGGTGTACAACTAGCTTAAAGAAGGTCTAGTCCATGGTATGTTATGTCTATGGCTTAAGAACATAAAATAGAAAGAAAGTTGTCAGATCAGATGAAAATGTCAGAGTATAAAATATTCCAAGATTTTACAAATTAGCAATATAAATTAAGTTATGGATATTAAATTAATCAGGCATAACTAAAAGTATGCTTTTCAGGTGCTAACAGTATCAAAGAATACATAAAAGTGAGTCACATGAGTTGATGCAATATCAAAAGATAAAAATATGTGGTTTCTATAGTGTTATAAAATGTAAATAGACTAAAAGATGTGGATCTGTAAATTAGAATAACCACAATATGCCAAAAGACGATTCTGACTGTGAACTTTCTGCGATATGATGGTGCTGCCTTTTAATGAATATTAATATAAAATTTGTGCCTAAAGATGATTCTGACTTACAAAATTATGAGTTTTGAATGTATGAGTGTATGATAAACGATTTTTTTATTAATATTAATTTCTTTAAAACATAATAAAGGTAAAAAATGTTATACCTTATTGCGTTTTCATGCATCTTCTATGAAAATCACTGTTTAAATATTCAAAGCATCTGGTTACCACATAAAAAACTAAAAGCAATCTTAGTCACTTGCGGTCAGCCACCTCATTATATTGAACCTTTTTATTCTCTCTAAAATAATCCTTTTTCGAATTATGAGTCAGATTATTCAGTTACTTTTTATTTTTTGATCGATATCCGAGTAGCCGATTATTAGGATTCCTGAGTAGTCGAATAATTCACAACACTAGTGAGTCATCGGGCGTTTAGAATCGATCACATTTTACGTTAAGTGCCCTATTTACGCAATCGTATTGTTTTTGCGTTGCCAACTGATGTATGATTAAGTTTGGCACACATTCTTGACAATACGAATAGTCAGCGAATGGGCATTTGGAAGTTTTGTAAGGGGCGTATGATTATGCTCAGCTGTGAAATTGTAATAAATGGACTTGCGATGACTTACCATTAGGCACGTCTAATGGTAATACTGTGCCTTAGACTTTGCCAGTGTTTTAAGTCCTTTTTCTTAATCCTAGGTAAAAGTACTCTTAGTCTTGCATGTTGTGTAATTCCATCAAAACCAGATTAATATTATAATTTATCGAGGCGAAACACCAAACCAAAAAAAATTAAGCTTAATGCACTTTCGAATACCTAAATAAGTCTGCAGAAGCATACTCGTATCTGCTAGAGAACCGCACTTGTGACTGGCCGTCTCTATTTAGAAAAAAAAACTGAGGAAGGCATTAACAATTTAATCCGTTGCCTACATCTCCAGACACTTCTATATCAATTCCTACAACTAGACATACACACATACACAAAACTAAGTACAAACATACTCACACAGAGACATCTAAAGAAACCGCTTTTACGAGACGTCGTCGGCTACACGATGTTTTTTGCATAATTTAATCAACTCGCAACGATCAAACATATGTGTTTACAGAAGGGGGTATAAATCATATAAATCGACACATTACTCCTCCGTACTGGTGAGTAAAGGGGTTCACAGACGGTTACTGTAAACGCAGCGATTCTGAACAAAGAGATCAAATAAAATTGGCAGTGATATATGACTTTTCTGATATAACAGGCGACAAGCTGCTATATGCAGCACGTTACTAGAAACAGTCAGTCATTATTGATGTATAACGGAATATCACACTCACGATAGTGCCGTCTCGTTCCGCTAAAATGTAATTTAGGAAGGAAGACTCTGAATAATATTTTTCTGCTTCATTTTAACTTCCTCTCTCGAATCAGCACAGCCACACATGACTTTCACAGAAGTATAGTATTTTTTTACTGATTTATTCAATTTGCGCCCTCTATAATCAAAACCCAACGCATCGTTGCGAGTATCCGTCTCATGTGAAGCTCCCTAACAGATACAGACGCATTAGTAGCGACAAGTTCCCGCTCCAAGCTAATTGAGATCGCTTCGCAGTTGATAATGATCCTCCGGTGTGTAAAACGTACTTATTTCATATGTAGCTGTTTAGGGCGTGAAATACTCATGTTAAAAGTTTTAATGACAGAAAGAGTTTTTGTAAAATTCTTGTTTAAAGTAAATGTTGGAATAATCGATTGATTTACATAATGTGTTTTACTTCATGTTGCAGATGAATGATTCTCGTCTGCAAGTGATATGACACTCACTCAATGTAACTATGTCGGGGTAAGCTGTCTTTGAATACCAGAGGTCTACATGAAGTGACAGCGTATCCCGCCTCCACATGACGTAGTACTTGTAGGATACAGAGTCGCTGCATAACACGAGATCTCTTGTCAAGCCTGGTTGTCAGGGTAACAATATTCCTTGGCAAGCCTGGTTGTCAGGGTAACAATATTCCTTGGCAAGCCTGGTTGTCAGGGTAACAATATTCCTTGGCAAGCCTGGTTGTCAGGGTAACAATATTTCTTGGCAAGCCTGGTTGTCAGGGTAATAATATTCCTTGGCAAACCTGGTTGTCAGGGTAACAATGTTCCTTGGCAAGCTTGGTTTTCAGGGTAACAATATTCCTTGGTAAGCCTGTTTGTCAGGGTAAGAATAGTCCTTGGCAAGCCTGGTTGTCAGGGTAAAAATACTCCTTGGCAAGCCTGGTTGTCAGGATAACAATACTCCTTGGCAAGCCTGGTTGTCAAGATAACAATATTCCTTGGCAAGCCTGGTTGTCAGGGTAACAATATTACTTGGCAAGCCTGGTTGTCAGGGTAAGAATACTCCTTGGCAAGCCTGGTTGTCAGGGTAACAATATTCCTTGGCAAGCCTGGTTGTCAGGGTAACAATACTCCTTGGCAAGCCTGGTTGTCAGGGTAACAATACTCCTTGGCAAGCCTGGTTGTCAGGGTAACAATACTCCTTGGCAAGCCTGGTTGTCAGGATAACAATATTCCTTGGCAAAACTGGTTGCAAAATTTCGGGCTTCTGACATGGCGAGTGACTTTGGCGAACGAGATGACACTTTTTGATTGGGTTAATTAATTTGAAAGGCAATTGGACTAGACTACAATCACCTCCTTTTTGAATACGTAACAGTAACGCATATTGAGGGCAGATATCTACCGACAAGTTTTCACTCAAAGCTTTGAGGTGTTACTCACGTGTTTCGGGGTGCGAAATGCTTACTTCGATACTGTTAGGGTGCAAATTGCTTACATGATTTTCGACGCATATGTTCGGAAGTTATTACAAAGGGTTAGTGTAACGGACGCATGGCTTTGTACGTTGCGTGGTGATTTTTTAGCATAAGGGCTTCCCACGTAGACCTATAACGGTGTTTATGGCGAACATGTGTTTGGGTCTTTTTAACGAATCTTTGAATGAAGCAATAACCCTGACCGTTGTCGGCATTTTGTAAAAATAAAGAAACAATCCATGTTTAATGGCTCCGTAACGGTGAACGCCTTGTTTGTCAAAGGTTTACCGCTTTGAAAAATAAATAACTATAAATGCTTATTGTCTGCAGACCCGTACGCCGCCTTAATAAAACATTGAATGGACTATTGTCGTTATCCCAAAACACATTAAGTAATTACCGGGATCGGCGTGAGAAAATAAGATATCCCGTTAGTTAGTTATTATTTGTAAATTTCTCTTTTCGTGGTACTAAAAATAACACGTGAATGTTAAAATATAATTGATGTAGGTTCCATGTGAGTTTTAAAGTATGAGTACAAAACATATGAGAACTACTGTAATATACGAGAACTAGAGGAAAGGTAGACAATTAGGTAAGATTATGCATGTTTTGATAGCTCATAAGTAGGGAGGAATCTAGGTTAGATAAGATTTCTGTGTTAACCTTTTTACAGTTTATATGTTTCCTAGGTAGAATTAAGTATGTAGATTAAGGAAATGTATAGTTTGTGTAGATTTAAGTAAGATAATATTGATGATTACGGCATTTCTATGACGCCATACCCGAGCGCCATTGAGAGAGAGGGGCGCCATTGTTCGCGCCTAGCGGTTCTTGTATAAATAACGGACCGTTTGGAGGCTGAGGCACAGTCGGACACAGTCAGTCTTCAGCTCTACAATTGTAATAACATACAGTTGTAATAACAATAAGGAATAAAATTGAAGATACGAATCACGACAGTATTTTCATTCTTCCAACGAACAACCAAATACAGTCCACTTCAGTCTGGTCCTACGAGCTCGGATAAAGAACCAAGAACCAGCGGCAACCAGGCCCACTTCAGTCTGGTCCTACGAGCCCGGATAAAGAACCAAGAACCAGCGGCAACCAGGCCCACTACAGTCTGGTCCATCAAGCAGCGGATACAAGAACGAAGAAGACGCTGCAACCAGAACCACTGAGCTGCAGACGAAGTACGAAGATCTGCGGCAAGAGCGAAGAAAGGAACCCGGCTGTCACCGAGCCGCAGACGAAGTAAGAAGATCTGCGGTAAGAACAAAGCTGTACGGAACAGGACCGGTTTCGAACCTAACCGGTCTTGAACCTGACCGGCTTCAACACAACTGAACCCGACCGGCTTACCGAACCGAGCCGACCGGTTTCACCTGAAGTACCGAACCGAAGAGGTACTAACCCGCCTTGCCAAACTGAACGTGCGGCTATACTCAAGATGGTGTTCACAAGGAGCCAGGGAGACGCAACCGAGATAGAAGAACAGCTACGCATCCAAGAACAGGAAGCGCGACGCGTCCAAGAAGAGGAGGCGCGCCGCCAGGAAGCGGAGCTGATCGAACGGGAGCGAAGAAGAAGACTCTCACCGGACCCACCAGCATCACCATTTCCGAGAATGGCACACAACAGCGCAGCGGGGCCTTCCAGTGCACAGACGACAAACACCGCGATCCGACAGCGAATGACGTCACCGACCAGGACAATGAGGTCGCAACGGTCGACGACAAGCGTCACAACAAGGCTACGGATAGCGGAACTGGAGGCTGCAGAGAAGCTAGCAGCCATCCGGACCCAGCAACTGGCACTGGAAGAAGAGCTAGTCAAGAAGAGACTAGCAGTGGAGGTGTCAGCGATCAATGATGAAGAAAGCGTACAAGAGGAACAAGAGCCCTCTCGTCCACGCGAAGAGCCTCATCAAATGGTGGATGAATGGCTGAGGACGAACCCCCTCAACTCACGGGGGGAGGAGGGACCAAGAGAATCCAAACAGATACGCTTCGTGTCTAGAACGAGATCGCCGACCCCCACAAGAGCAAAGGACAGCATTGAGCACTTGGCAGCAACACTAGAAAAAATGGCCCGACCTAGGCCTAGGCACACGGAGCTACCTACATTCTCCGGAGCGGCCAACGAGTGGCTGCCATTCAAGGCGGCTGTACGAGATTCGACAGATATGTACCAGGTTACAGCAGCCGAGAACGTACAAAGGCTGAGAAGCTGCCTCAAAGGAGAAGCAAGAGACGCCGTGGCCGCCCTTCTACATACGGCCACTGATCCAGGCGTCATTATGAAGACTCTTGAGCAGTGCTTCGGTCGACCGGAAGTCATCATCGACCGGGCACTGGATGACCTCAAGAAGCTTCCAAAACCTGGTACATCGGCCACAGAACTCAACAGTTTCGCTGTCAAGCTACAGAACATAATTTGCGTACTGCAAACAATCGATCGAAGAGGTTACTTGTTCAACCCTTTTATGACCCGGGAAGTACTGGACAAGCTCAGCCCGCATCTCCGATCCCGCTGGTGTGACTACGCCTACGATCAAGAAGGGACAGCGGATCCGGAAATCGTCGTGATGTCACGGTTTCTAATGCGAGAGGCGGACCGAGCGTTACGATATACGTACGCTCCGTCTACAAGCGCCGCCGCACCGAGAAAGGAAACTCGACCCATCGTGACACTCAAGAAGAAGGCGAGCGTGTTCACTACGACCGAGGGAAGGGAAGAAGAAAAGGACAAGTGCCCTAAGTGCGAGCAAGCCCACCTGTTGACGCGGTGTCCGCAGTACAAGGCGCTAACGGTAGAGCAGCGATGGAGCTTTCTTAAATCTAATAAGATTTGCTTCAAATGCGCCCAGAAGCAACACAGGCGCATAAGTTGCAAGGCGCAGCTGTGCGGCGTGGATCAATGTCGCCGCCCGCATCACGCGACGCTCCATCAAGCGGTACGCGAAGCGCAGACGGAAGACATGGGGAAGGCTGAACCACGGAAGGAGGAAGCGGTCCTGTCTGTGGCTACCCAACCCGCTACCGGGCCACGGGCAGTCTTGCTCAAGATGTGCCCTGTCATCGTGTCCGGACCACGGGGGGAGGTCAAGACCTACGCACTCCTAGACGAAGGGGCCACGATCACCCTAGTGGACGAAGCACTGGCGGCGAGCGTCGGGGCAGAAGGGCCATCACGGCCGCTCCACCTGAGCGGGGTCAACATGTCGCAGCGAGATATGGGCAGCCAAGTAGTGAATATCAACGTGAAGGGACTGAAGAGTGACGAAAGCTACAGGGTCAGAGCGAGGACCATGAAGGATCTCCGGCTTCACCAACAGTCCATTCCCGACACGCTGCTGGATTACGAGCACCTGAGGGACCTGACCCCAGAAGAGGTGTGCTACGAACTGGCGCGCCCCGGGCTTCTAGTGGGTACAGACCACTGGGAGTGCATCGTGTCCCGCGAGCTCCGAATCGGCGGCCCTAACCAACCGGCAGCATCAAGAACGCAACTCGGATGGGTGGTGCACGGAACCGCACCACGCAAGACCATCATCAAAGAAGGGAACGTGCTGCATGTATACGAGCCCAACCGAACTACGGGTGCATGCAGCCAGGAACTCCACGACTTAGTCGAAGCCCACTTCAGGATCGACGCGCTCGGCATACAAGGAAGGCCGAGAGTCAAGGCGAGCGATCAACGGGCCATCGACATAGTCGGAAGGACAATCAGGAAGATTGACACCGGGTACGAGGTTGGGCTGCCATGGCGACGAGACGAGGTCACTATGCCGCCTAGCTACAATCAAGCGTTCCGCCGGCTGAAGAAGATCGAGCAGAAGATGGACGCCAACCCACAGTTCGCGGCTGAGTACTCCAAGCAGGTTAACAACCTATTGGACAAAGGGTACGCGACGCCATGCGACGGGTCGGAGCGAGCGAATGCCATCTGTTGGTATCTGCCACATTTCGCCGTGCAGAACCCGAACAAGCCCGGCAAACATAGGCTAGTGTTCGACGCAGCAGCGAAGAGCAACGGCGTCTGCCTAAACGACGAACTGTTGGAGGGACCCGACCTACTGCTGTCGCTGCCAGGAATCCTATTTAGGTTCCGAGAGAAGGTGGTAGCGATTACAGCAGACGTGCAGGAGATGTTCCTGAGAATCAGGATAAGGCCGGAGGACCAACCAGCGCAACAGTTCCTGTGGAGAGGTGACGACCGACAAGAGCCGCCGAGGAAATACAAGATGACCAGTATGCTATTCGGCGCCGCGAGCTCCCCGTACATGGCCCATTACGTTCGCAACCACAACGCAGACGTACATGGGCAGGAGTACCCGCGGGCGCTGGAGGCCATCAAAGGAAGTCACTACATGGACGATTTGGTGGCCAGCTATGAAGACGCTGAAGAAGCACGGAAGGCAGTAGAGGAAACGAGAGCAGTGCACGCGCACGCAGGGTTCACGCTGCGAGGTTGGAGCTCCAGCAACAAGACGGTGCTACGCGACGTGCCCACCGAGCTGCACGCCACCTCTCCTACACAATTGGGGGGTGAGCAGCCTGAGAGCAAGATTCTGGGGCTGCATTGGGACGCGGAGCGCGATGAGCTGGGGTTCAACACATCTATGAACCGAGTCCCGGCTGAAGTACGAGCGAGAACGCGCGCCCCGACTAAGCGTGAAGCCCTCAGCGCCGTGATGTCCATATACGACCCGCTTGGGTTGCTGAGCCACTACACAATACGATCGAAGATCATACTGCAGAGCTTGTGGCGCCTTCAGACGACGTGGGACGAGCAAATCCCCGAGGAAGAGAACGAGCTCTTCGCCTCCTGGCTCGCTCGCCTGACTGAACTCGCTCAGCTGCGACTACCGCGCTGTTACGTGACGCAAAAGTATGAACGCGTCGACTTACACATACTGTGCGACGCCAGCGAGCAAGCCTACGCAGCTGTGGCCTATTGGCGAATAAGAAACGTCGATGGGAGCCTGAACGTCGTGTTGGTGGCCGCTAAAGCTAAGGTGGCGCCTCGTCGGGCGCAAACTATACCGCGCCTGGAGCTACAAGCCGCAGTGATTGGAGCAAGACTCGCTGAGACGATAAGAAGGGAGCACCGAGTCATCATCGGCCAGACGACCTACTGGACCGATTCATCTACCGTGGTGCACTGGATCCATCACGACGTGCGACGCTACACGCCATTCGTTGCGCATCGGCTGGGAGAGATCGCAGAGTTGACCCAGAAAGAAGAGTGGCGTTGGCTGCCTACTGCAAGCAACGTAGCGGACGACGCCACTCGGCTCATCGACACGCCCATCTGCGCCACGGATAGATGGTTTCAAGGACCGGACTTCTTGCTCCTGCCAGAAGAGCAGTGGCCCACGACGTCGACGGATGACAAGGAGGACGAGGAGGTCCTTCACACGAGGGAAGAAACGGAGCGAGACAGCTGGCTACCGAACCCGGCCCGCTTCTCGAAGTATGAGGACGTGCGACCCATGCGAGTTGGCGACGGTGGCTACGCGAGTATCCGCCCACACGGGTACCTCGCGGCGAGCCACGGAACACATGAACACATGGCCGATGGAAATCGTCGAGCGCACGCATCGCGGACCGGATGGCGGCATCAGAGTCGTCGAGGTGCGCACCAGGACTGGCACCTTCCGACGCCCCGTGAGCAAGCTCGTCGTCGTGTCAACAAAGGAGGCTACGCGAGCTGCGCCGGGGGGAGAACTGTAACGGACGCATGGCTTTGTACGTTGCGTGGTGATTTTTTAGCATAAGGGCTTCCCACGTAGACCTATAACGGTGTTTATGGCGAACATGTGTTTGGGTCTTTTTAACGAATCTTTGAATGAAGCAATAACCCTGACCGTTGTCGGCATTTTGTAAAAATAAAGAAACAATCCATGTTTAATGGCTCCGTAACGGTGAACGCCTTGTTTGTCAAAGGTTTACCGCTTTGAAAAATAAATAACTATAAATGCTTATTGTCTGCAGACCCGTACGCCGCCTTAATAAAACATTGAATGGACTATTGTCGTTATCCCAAAACACATTAAGTAATTACCGGGATCGGCGTGAGAAAATAAGATATCCCGTTAGTTAGTTATTATTTGTAAATTTCTCTTTTCGTGGTACTAAAAATAACACGTGAATGTTAAAATATAATTGATGTAGGTTCCATGTGAGTTTTAAAGTATGAGTACAAAACATATGAGAACTACTGTAATATACGAGAACTAGAGGAAAGGTAGACAATTAGGTAAGATTATGCATGTTTTGATAGCTCATAAGTAGGGAGGAATCTAGGTTAGATAAGATTTCTGTGTTAACCTTTTTACAGTTTATATGTTTCCTAGGTAGAATTAAGTATGTAGATTAAGGAAATGTATAGTTTGTGTAGATTTAAGTAAGATAATATTGATGATTACGGCATTTCTATGACGCCATACCCGAGCGCCATTGAGAGAGAGGGGCGCCATTGTTCGCGCCTAGCGGTTCTTGTATAAATAACGGACCGTTTGGAGGCTGAGGCACAGTCGGACACAGTCAGTCTTCAGCTCTACAATTGTAATAACATACAGTTGTAATAACAATAAGGAATAAAATTGAAGATACGAATCACGACAGTATTTTCATTCTTCCAACGAACAACCAAATACAGTCCACTTCAGTTAGGTACCTGTTATTTTGCATAATATGTAGGAATAACATCGGGGTAAGGGAAAGAGCACTGATCAAGAATCGTGTTGATTATTTTCAATCTATTTATATTTTCCTAAAGTGCGTTCCTTTAGTGTAGCTTAATGTTAAAAATGCAATTTATAAAAAAAACATAATTAACTCCTTTTGGTTTTCGCCGTAGTCGGGTACAAATTAATATGCTACGCCTGTATTCTACGAAGTTTTAGGAAGACATACAGAACACCTACATGTTTCGCACGACATGTTATGTCAATTGGGCGAAAGGCTATTGCCGTAAATCGGCCACAAATTCCAGATAGAAAAAAACCAAATGTAATTTTTGGAATCGTCCACAAAACCTTACTTTCAGCAGCAGCGCTTGCGATGATTAGACCAACGAGACCAGAGAACGAATTCTTATAACATTGAAATCATTGACTCTTCTAAATCTTTTTTCTTAGTCTCCAAACTTGATACTTTGTTATTTCTACAAAACTCGAATTCTTACGGACAATTTCATCATCCCGACTTAACATTGACTCTGGTAGGTTAGTTCGATCGTCCATCACATATTTAGTGTCGGAGTCGGTGACTCACTGGCAGTAGATGCAGTTCAGACTTTCACCCAGAATCGATACAGCGCGCACTGGTTGTCGCTGACGTCGAGGTATCTGCGTTTAGTGTACATTGCTGTCTGAGTTTTCAGGAATGTGTTCCATGCTGAACGAAGGCGTCCCCCAAATCTTTCCAAGTATTCTTGTAAAAAAATAGATTATTGTGACTTAATTAAAACTGTTAAACTTAAACTCATACAAAAGTAATATTGATGGGAAGTTGTTTTTTTTTCAGTTGCTAGCAGATATATTTTTATGCCAATATTGAGCTTTGAGCTATTATCAGAAACCAGTGATTTTAAAATTACCAGCCATTTTACCGTGGTTTTGCTCCGTTAGCCAATACCAATAAATCTTGAAGTTTTTTATTCGTAAAAGAATTTTCATAATTGGATCATTACTCAGACAGACAGACGTAAGCAACCAATAAAGTCCAACCAACAACCAAAAATCGTACCTTCTCTGTATGAGAAGAGGCCTTTGTGTTTTTTTTATTGTATTTTGTAAGTTTATTTGAATTTTGTATATAATATTGTTAAGTACAGAATGAGTCTCTCAACTTTGGTATTAAATCTTGAGTTGGAGGCTGCAATTCTATCACCATCTTTGCCCATTTTTTTGATTTTGCAGTTTTTTAAGTTATGACCAAGATCATTTATTAAAAATTCCATAATCTATCTAACCAGTCGATGTAAATCATCCATTTGTATAGCTTGCGCATGAGTCACATCACATGCGCACGCGCACCGTAAGGTGTTACGTACAGTGAGTCATTTCGTTAGCTTTTTATTACTGGCGTGTTCACTAGGGTTATCTTTATTGCCGGTTTAAGTGATGTAACTTAAGTAATAGTTTAGGATTATTAGCTGAACTATTGTTGAAGTCTTTTCATGTGCGTAGATTTTTAACATAAGTGGGTAGTTAATAATTTTGTTATTTGATAATAATCTGGTTGTCACTTGTTGTTGGACAGTTTTTAATTATGCCACTGCAGGATAAATACTTCTTTTTAAAAATAAGTCCTTATAAACTCTAGACAAAGTGACAACCTATATGACATTCTAAACCAAAATTTATGGAATTGACAAGCGCTACCGAAATATCAGGCAGTCAAACCCATACATTTTGACTTGGTTACAATCATTATAAGTAAATCGTTTGCGCTTCTCTGTATGAACAGTGACCATTTATCACAACGTTTGCTTAGCTGAACTTCCAGAGACCTAGGTTATCTTGCCTAACAAAATGTCAGTTGATTAGAACTGATGAACTTTAGCATACGCTTATTAAGTTCCTGGCTATGACACATCTATACCATACCAATATTATAAAGAGGAAAGATTTTTTTGATTATTTGTTTGTACCGAATAGGCTCCGAAACTACTGCATCGATTTAAAAATTCTTTCACTCATGGAAAGCTACATTATTCCCGAGTAACATAAGCTATAATTTATTTTCAAAAAAAATTGAGATCCTTATGAAAATTGCAATAAAGTAACCCAAATTACAAAATTTTGCCTATAAAATCATTATTTAGCGTGCAGTGAGAAAGCTATTGATTATACATGAAAATTATGTACTAAATGATTAAAGTACTCACCTACAAAAATGTCTGCAAGAGAATATAGGCTGGCAGGCTGGTGAGTTTCCTACAACCTGGCGTAAGGCATTCATTATCCCTCTTCCAAAAATTTCCAACCCCACCTTACCTAATCACTACAGACCAATCTCCATTCTCCCTTTCCTATCAAAGATCTTGGAAGCAGTTGCTCTGAACCAAATATCCTCCTTCGTGTCCCGCAATAACCTATTGTCCCCTTTCCAATCTGGTTTTCGGCCCGGCCATAGTACAGCCACAGCCTTGCTTAAAGTTACTGAAGACGTCAGGACCGGCTTGGAGGGTTCGAGGTTGACGGTGTTGGTTTTAATAGATTTCTCCAATGCATTTAATACCGTCGATCACGACATTCTCCTGGCCATCCTGTCTCAAATTGGGGTTTCTTCGTTGGCACGGGATTGGTTTTCATCATATCTTCGTGGTCGCCAGCAGGCGGTACGTGCTGATCAGAAATTCTCCGATTGGTGCGCTCTGGAAACAGGCGTTCCACAAGGCGGTATACTCTCTCCACTCTTATTTTCTTTATTTATTAACTCTATTACTACTATCCTCAAATGCTCCTACCATCTGTATGCTGATGATCTGCAGCTCTACGCGCAATCTGACATTCTCAATCTGGATAACTGCATCTCACTATTGAATGCTGACCTTCAAGCAATCGCTGACTGGTCTAACAGATTTGGGGTTACTGTCAATGTCAGTAAATGTCAGGCTATCCTTATTGGTAGTTCGTATTTTCTACGAACCTTGGACACTGGCCTTCTGAAGCCGCTTATTTTCGGCAATACCGTTATCCCTCTCTTGCCTCACGTTAAAGACTTAGGCCTATTCATTGATGACAAGTTAAGCTGGAATAAGCAGGTCGCTCAGATTAGCCAGAGAGTCACATTCTCACTGCGGTCTCTCTATAGATTCAAACATTTTCTTCCGTCTAGCACTAAAACTACCTTGGTTCAAGCTCTTGTATTGCCTATAATCGACTATGCTGATGTTTGTTACTCTGATCTATCCCAAGAACTTCTTAACAAAATGGATCGACTTCTTAACAACTGTATTCGCTTTATTTTCGGGCTTCGAAAATATGATCACATTTCTTCCTTCCGTTCTCAGCTTAAATGGCTGCCTATCCGTCAGAGGAGATCCCTAAGATCCCTCTGCATGCTCTTCAACATCACGAACGATCCTTGTACTCCTGATTATTTAAAACAATATTTTAAAGTGTTGGGCAGTTCTCACGATCTTAACCTTCGAGCTTCCAAAAACTTAAATAAATAAATAAATAATAAATATATATCAACATACAATAGCAGCTTTGGTGTTCTAAAATTTAATTAGATCGCCGGTAGATACAAAAGTTGGTTACATTCGTATTGTATTAATAATTCTTATTCAAATAAATAGTTTAACAAATTCGGTAGGTAGGGTAAGAAGGGTATGTAGGATAGGATGGGTAGGTTGATTGGTAGGGCAGGTGAGTAGGCTGGTAGGTAGGTAAGGTAGGTGGGTAGGTAGGTAGGGTAGATAGGTAGGTGGTAGGTAGGTAGATAGCCAGTTGACGTGAGCGAAGCCGCGGGGATTAGCTAGTAAGGCTAATAACATACGTCCTATGGACACTGGAAAAAATATGTCCTAATGAAAGAAAACACACTTGGAAAAGTCACAGCGATACTTGACAAGTTTAAACCTGCTGCCGAAGAATCGGGTTCGTGGTTGAGCCAGGTACTGTTGATACTACTACCTACTTAACTAAAACGGTCCCAGCTGCTATCAACATAAGCTAAAAAGAAACCGCAATTTTCTCAATAATGTCGTACCTCCTCCTATCAGAAATCGGACCACCTAGTCGTCTCAATTTACGATAATAGCCATACATTCGATCATTGTACCTGTGATAGGCCAAACAAAGCTGTGTATGTTTATGGCGTAACCTTAGACCTGACGGGAGGGAGGGGCACAGGCGGCGTAGATTTTTAATTTAGATAAAAAAACGTAAAAAGTAGATGCCATCACTTAGCATGCGTGCCGCCGGCTCGCGGAGTTGTGCCAGGGAATTGTGACGGCAGGATAAGAAGTTATTTAGTTGAGTTGAGCATGCTTTCTGTAAGTATTTATAGTTTTTTGTAAGGCATGCTCATTTTCTTGGTTCTATGAATAAGTAGTGGGCTAAAAACGTCAAAAGTAGTGTTGAGCATTTTTTACTAAGAATTATGATTTTCAGCACCGTTATGATTAAGCTGTCACTGTCACGAAAGTAAAATACTAGCTTTGGAATAGTAAAAGAAATCTTGATCTCTATTTCGGCTTTTTCTATATCTTTGTAGAAACTTAAAGGGACTGAAACAAACTTAAATCGCAAAATGTAGGTGTATCCCTCACCTTACCCCTTCGAGAAATACTGGCGTGATTTTACGTTCATGAGAATCCAACACAAAACACTAACTTAAACACTAACTTATTATTTACGTAAACAACAACATTCTTATCCATCTTATACATCATCCCGTTTACTCTTCCATACTTCACATCCTCGTGGCCAACATTATGGGAGAATGTTTACATGGCCCATTACGAGCCATGGGAACAATGACGACGGCCATCATCGCATGACGTCATTATCGTGACAATTGTACAACGCCACGGGGAAAGCCTTTGTTTGTTTATGATTAGACTTTTTGTTTATGATGCTCGAAAGTTATATGCTGTGTCTTTGGTTTAATTTTTCAAATTAGAAGGGGCTTTTGGAGTGGTGTGTCTGTGGTTGTCTTAAGGTTTATGTATTTACCTTGAGTGCTAAAATGCCTATTTAAATTTCTTAGCGAACTTCTGATGCCTCGACGCGATTTGATTTACACACCGATTTTTAATTTTTACTATGCTAATTTGCACGTACATTCACATAGACGCAACACGAGGCAACTCACCCGATTCTTACTTGAAAATTTCTTAGAAAATACGAACGCGATATGAACAAGGTCCCTCATTACTCTTACCATGTCATTTTCGGAAAACTGTCACAGTAGTGAAGGAAACTGTACCAGAACTTGGCTTGATGTTCCGATACTCCCGTTGTTAGCATGCACTGTTTCCAAAACTTGCTTCAGACAAGGTAGAATCAGATAGTTATTATGGAGTCTGAAAGTCACATACTTTTATAAAACATGCCTCTTTGCAAAGCTTGCTTCATACAAGGTAGAATCAGGACTACCTGACTCCATGATAACTATATCATGGAGTCTGAAAGTCACACACTTTTATTAAGCATGCCTCTTTGCAAAGCTTGCTTCAGACAAGGCAGAATCAGGACTACCTGACTCCATGATAACTATATCATGGAATCTGAAAGTCACATACTTTTATTAAGCATGCCTCTTTGCAAATCTTGCTCCAGACAAGGCAGAATCAGGACTACCTGACTCCATGATAACTATATCATGGAGTCTGAAAGTCACACACTTTTATTAAGCATGCCTCTTTGCAAATCTTGCTTCAGACAAGGCAGAATCAGGACTACCTGACTCCATGATAATTATATCATGGAGTCTGAAAGTCACACACTTTTATTAAGCATGCCTCTTTGCAAAGCTTGCTTCAGACAAGGCAGAATCAGGTAGTTATCATGGAGTCGAAGTCACATACTTTTATAAAGCATGCATCTTTGCTACTAAATAGAATGCTTATACTCGTTTAAGCCACATTTGTATGTAAAATAATCATTCTTTTTTTGAAGGCGTTCTCCGAATGGGGTGATGCCAATCTGGCCAGTTTCAATGACGCTAAGAGCCAGACGTGTCTTTTTGCCTCTAAAAAGAGCCAATTCCATTCGGCTTCATCTTTCCGTGGTGTAACCGCCGCTATTAAGGGCCATCTCGAACTTCTTGGTGTTGCGTGGACATCGATCCTCAATTTCTGTCCATTCATTGAGGCGAAAGCTCAGTTGGCTGCAAAAAAGTTTCGGCTTCTTGCAAAGGTGAGACGGAACTTTACACCTGAACAGGTGCCCAACTTGTATATAGCAAGTTCGGTCCTGCATGGAGTACTGCTCTCACCTCCGGGATGGATCTGCTAAATACCAGTTCGATGCACTTGATTAGATTGATAGACGGGCCAAGAAGCTTATTGGCAACGATGCACTGGTTGCGTCAAAGCTCCAGAGCCTCGAACATCGACTCCGAGTTGCCAGCCTGTCGGTTTTTAATCTGTTACATTTCGGGGAGTGTGTGACGGAACTGTACAATTTTATTCCGCCTAGCCCATTCCATCATAGGGCTACAAGACGTACGGCCATGCAACATCGGTACATAGTGGATAGGGTTATCCAACATGTACAGATAGTGCATGGCGTTTTGCTAATACTTTAATTGTGCGCACAGCAAAGGAGTTGAAATCCTTGCCGGAGTCTTTGTTCCCTGATAGCTACAACCTTGGGGTCTATAAGTCTAGAGAAAATAGGTTACTTCTAGGTAAGCGTGCTTCACCGTAGACCACACTATCGCTTACCAACAGGCGAGATAGTGGTCAAACGCGAGCCTATAGAATATAAAAAAATAATACACATTCAAATTGTGTGCTCAAAGTTAGCATCTGCTCGAAGTAAGTATGCTTGCACATGTTTGTTTCGAGGATAATGTACTACAAATCTGTAGTAAAATGTCACGTTAAATTAAAAGCCATGAGACCTAATTGAAATAGGTTTCCTGAAACCAGCTTAGTGTCCATGTTAGTTACTATAGAACAATAATACGGTGTGATTCGATTGCCTGTGGCAGACAGAGTAGCATAACGACCACGTATGCGGTCCTCCAATCAGCGATTATTTCATTTTCTGTCCACACAGTTTGTTAGTATTTTTGCAACACTAGTCAATTGTGTATCACTATGTTTCCTAGATTGGAATTTCATTTACAGTTTAGCTTTTATTTATAACTAGGTAAAATGTGGGTGTATTATCGGTGCACCTTTGCCTAAACCACCGGCGAACAGGTTTGATGTTATTTGCTGTTATAATATGTTTTATTTCGGTTAAGTGAGAGCAGTGGTGGCCCAGTGTTAACGGCCGCGACTTACGTGTTGTAGGTCGTGGGTTAGAACCCAGGCAGGCGCTTTACTTTGTGTAAATTATTTCATCACCACTGCTCTCAAAACGGTGAAGGAAAACACCGTGAGGAAACCGGCATGTCATAGAACCAGAAATTCGAAGACATGTGACAGCCATCAAACCCACTGTGCCCGCGTGGTGGATTACGATTACTTGCATGCACAACGTTCATCTGTCCTATCCTAGGATTAAGTCCGAGAACAGAATATGACTAGGCAAAATAACATTATTTCAGCAGTCCAGTTTATCCAGTTTATCGAATATCGTCGATTGACATTCAGTTCCAAAATATCACAGCCCTTACATTTCTGTCATCGCTGACAGAATGTCACTGTATCCACTCTCTCTTTTTACTAGACAGTGATGAATGTCTGTCAAAATTCTCTATATTTGTAACAGAGACATAAAGCAATTATTATTGTTTCATTATTAATAAGAAAAACCATGATACTGGGACAGGAATCTCAAGGCACTCTCATTTTACCAAAAAAAACATGAAGAATCTGTTTTTGTATCATTAAACAGTAGAATATTGGGTCACGAAGGCTTTAGCCTATTTTATTATCTTCCAAGAATGCCATAAATGGCTTTGATCCCAAAAAACTAATTACTTGTACACGATTTTATTGATCAATTTTCTGTATTGACAACTGATTGATAGATTGACAAATGAGCTATTATTGAATACCTTGGTCATGGAAACGCGTGGGCCGGTTTCAATTGGCTTTTTTTCTTGTCATAATAACAAAGTCATTGGATCGTTTAAGATAAAAAAAATATAAGCATAGCGTGGTGGTCATTACCTATGAAGTTTTAAATCAAATAATTATGATTGTGTACACAATATTTTAAGAGCAGTGGTAATTGCCCCGACTTACGGGTCGTGAGTTCGAACTCAGACAGGCGTTTTATTTTGTGTAAATTATTTCATCACCACTGCTCTTAAAACGGTGAAGGAAAACATCGTGAGGAAACCGCCATGTCCGAGAACCAAAAATAAATAATTCCAAGACATGGGACATTCACAAACTCGCACTGGCCCCGCGTGGTGGATTAAGGCCCATTACCTCTCTCACAGAGAGGAGGATGCCTGTGTCCCAGTAGTGGGAACACATTTTAATTATAAGGCTGATGATGTCACAATGTTTTATTGTATTGCCCGCAGATATTCACTTGTCAAGTACTCTAAGGATAGGTATTCTAAGGCTATGATGGATTATTTGACCTTCTTCGATTTGTATCTGATGTCTAAGGGTGCACAAAGTAATCAAGTAATCAAAAATGTTAATTTTAAATTTGAATGTGTGAGAAAACTACGAAAATCCTGAAGAAGTCTTTGCAATTTTATGTGCATAACAATTACCCACATAATTAGCAAAGTTTACACAAGCTAAAATAAAGACTAAAGTCGCCACAACTTCCTCAATTATTAAAAGCCAGCAATTCATCGCTTCCTCCGGCTCTCCTTTATTCTCCTTCAAATTGCTATAGAAATATTAAAGAGTAACACGCCATAAAAACGCCTGATATAATAAAAAAAGTTTCTTAGTAAAAAAGCAGTGAACAGTAATTTATTCAGCAGCCAGGAGTGTGACTGGTGCCGTTTCTTATGCAAATCACTAGGATATTTACGAGGTAAGGGGTTGCGCATAGAATAACTTTGTAAACTTTACAGATGGGACAGGCGTTTGAGTGGGTTCTTTTTTTTGGCTTGGTTTATAGTGGCATTGTTGGTGAAGGACTTTATGGAGTCACTTGTTACCAGGTGTACTATATTACCTGCAACTTGCAGGACGAATAAGGCTGGACTTGCACACACATAAGTATAAACATAAAGTAAGTTTTATTTATTTATTATTTACGCTGTGTCAATGGATTTGGAACCTACACCTTATGCTTGTGAATAAAGCAATTAGCATTAGTAATGGGGTCAAGTTAATAGTGCAAAGGATCATGACCAAACCCACGCCCTCCCGGACACAAAAAGACCGCTATACTATTCCCAGTCACAGCAACTCCTGAAAGCTCGACGGGTCCTGGAGGAAGGATTCAAGTGTCCTAACCCACAACAAAATTAAACAGAAAATAACATTGCAAGAATAACCTGAGAGTTCAAGAGTCAAGAGTTCCTGGGTACGAATAGATAAACCTAAGACCTATGAGGCAAACACATCATCATCATTTCAACCGAAAAAAGTCCACTACTGAACATAGATCTCCCCAAGTGTCACCACATTGATCGATCCTGTGCGTATCACAACCTGTGGATTTCAGCAGCCTTAATCGGAACATCGGTACACCCAGTGGGAGGCCTTCTACTGCTACGTCTGCTACTCCATAATTTCAATAGTTTAATTGCCCTGGACAACCTAATACTAGTTTAAATGACTATTTAAGTCCAATGCAGAGCGCGTTTTGGCAACCCATTTAGCCAAATACACGCCATACTTCCTACTGACAGAGCTGATTAGGTTACGTCTTGAGGAAGACCTATCAGTGATTCCTAAAAATCAAAGTAATTTATTGAAATTAGGCAGAGAGCCAGCACTTTTCGAACGTCAATGTTCTCATAAAGTTAGTATCCCAAAACGCTTGCCCGTCACCACTTCGTAGTTCCAAAGCAGTATCCCATCTGCCCCACTGTGGACGCATCACGCTCGCTCAGCGCGTGACTCCGCGGACGCGTTTTGTGAATAATTGTCGCGCAGTTTAACTGGCCACACCTTTACTAGTGTGTTTGTTTTAATATGCGGGAAACTAACTGGGACTGCGGCTTTGGTTGCGTGGAAACGATATTTTTGTGTCGGAATAGCTAGTTTACTGCGGCTTTGGGTAAGACAATAGCTTATAACAGTTAGCAATAGTGTAGCTTTCTATCATCGTCAGCCTTTTAATGTTTCCACTGCTTGGACACAGGCCTCTTCTCTGTGAGAGTGGGCATGGATCTTAATCCACCACGCAGGCCCAGGGCGCGTTGGTGGATGTCAAATGTCTTCGAATGTTTGGTTCTAGGACATGCCAGTTTCCTCACGATGTTTTCCTTCACCACTTTTAGAGCAATGGTGATGAAATAATTAACACAAAGTGAAGCGTTTGCCTGATAATGTCATCAACTTACGTGACGTAGGTCATACGTCACGTAAGTTGGGCCGTTACCACTGGGCCACCACTGCTCTATCAGTGAAAATATTTTTGTAATTAACTTACAGATTACCTGTTTTATAACATTAGTAATGATATAAATGTGGATGGATGGCGAGGGAGAAGAAAGTCACAGAAAAGATGGGTGGACTGTGTGAGGAGTGATATGAAAGAAAAGGGAATCAGTGATAGCGTGGCCGGGGACAGGATGGTATGGAAGAGGACAGCGTTTTGCGCTTACCCCAAGTAACATGAGATAAGGGCAGGGAAGAAGAAAGAAGAAGAAAGTAATGATATAGGGCCGATTTCAGAATTGGATATTTACCGTTAAGAATGTCTCAAACCCTACTGGAATGCCACATTTACACTGGTTTACAGGCTAAAGTATAGATTGACAAATACTCAACTTCAAATGCTTAATTCAGAAATCGGAAGATAATCTTGTAGGAATGTTACAGTACGAAAATGCCTATTCTTGAATGTTTGCACATAACGTCACATCACGCCTGTATTCTCCGAAGGATAAGGCAGAGATGCACATAAACTATAGCATACCAAGAAAAAAAGTGTTAAGTTCTTATAAATATTGCTTAAGAAGCATTGGTGACCGGTGTTCTTATGAGCCAAGATTGGGCATTGAGGACACTTTTTGCCGGTTTCGGCAGAATTATGGTGACCTTTCCTTACCGGAAACTACAATACACGTGGCAGGAAATGGACGTAGGTTTGATTGTTATACATATTAGAATTTGGTCCATGTTTTCCTTTTATTGTTTCTTATTTTTTTATTCCTGCTATTCTCAGCAGTGGACGCCTTTCAAATGAAATGATGATGATGTTTGCGTTTGAGTACCCTTTATAGCCTAACATCCCAGTGCTAAAATCTGCAGGTACGGGTTTTTTGATAAAACTTTTCTTTTAATGCGAATAAACATTGCCAGGCAACCCTGAGGTAAACTATTAAGTATCTTTCATAAAAATTTAGTTTAATCAAAATTACAAGATTTTCGCGGTAGGATCTTGTACTATATTATATGCAACTACAACACAAAACATTAATGTGGTTTGCTATCCCCACATAGTTGCTAGCTACCCCTGCAGTGTGCTTGATATTAATACGCTTGTCCATGGACGAGCATAGCCCTTTGTAATGCTGTGCCGTAACTGACGCAAATCGGTTCCATGAAAATGTCGTTATCATTACTGACTGATCGAACTCCTGGTTTAATTGCGTTAAATGTGATATTGTTGTAATAGTCTTTAGTGTTTGGATACTGCTGAATGTTATTGCTTTGTCATCTCTAAGTACCTACATTGGAAAATGCATGTTGTACGTACAAGTATAAGTATACTAGGTGTAATGCAAGATTAAAAAAACACATGTCAAGATGGACTGCGTTAGGCTAATATAAAACCAAAGATAATACAAAAATAGTTTATTTCTAATAAACTTAACAGGTTTATTTGAAATAATCAATTCTTGAATGTCAAAGTCAAAGTCAAATATATTTATTTCAACTAGGCCAATAAGCGGCACTTTTGAACGTCAAACTATTAAAAATTAATATTTACAAATAATTAATTTGATTCTACCGTGCATTCGGAAAAGTAGCTTGTTATGGAGAAGAACGCACAAGAAACTCCATATTAAAAAAAAATTGGTGCTAAACAATATTTACCTAAGTACATACATTGATAAATTCATATTTTATTATATTCATAAAAATAACATACTACAAAAGGTATAAAGTAATAAAAGTATTATCAGGTAAATTCATTAATTTGCTAAATAGGAACATGGTTCTCTCATACTTACAAATATTGCAAACATAGGTAAAACACCTTATTAATTCAACAAAAACGGAACAGTATGTGAATCAAATTATGAAAAAATAAGAATACAATAACTATGAATAGGAATATAAATTAGCAAATTTGTTTTTGTCTACACTAAAGATTGCCCTATGGAGCAGGACCAGCATGTTTCCAAGCATTCTTATCTTGAATATAATCATCATCATGAATGGTCTTTTGAATTAGTTTTGAATTGTCAAACAAAAAATATATGAATCTGGTTGCACATTCGCAAGCATCCGTAAGTGTCTATGGAGAAAAACTTGCAAGAAACTCCACGGACACTCTTTTCTATCTATAAGTTTTAATTGGTTACATCATTATTGTTGGAAAATAACATATAAATGTGAGAACGATGTAAAAAGACGTGTACGTAAAAGCGTCTAGAGTAAAATAAACCATAAAACAATTAATAACCTCAAAATGCAATAATTAATTAAAAACAGGCCGGGGCAAGTTATGACCCATCCCAACTGATGGCGCCCGTTCACGAACATGACGCATGGAGTGGCACCACTCAGCTCAACATGAAGGGAACCGAATGATCCAACACATGTGCTACCATCAGAGAGACTTTTGAGAGAGAATGACACACTAAACTGCCAGGGCACACATAAATCAAAGAACGACATATAGAGTACAGTAAATGGTAGATTATTTAATTAAAAGAAATTGCGTTTATACAATACAAATATTCATACAGTCTTCAGCAGGTCCAACAATAATTCAAAACTTTTCTGCCCATCACTTGTTTTTGCGCCCTAGTGGATGCGGAGCAGGACCAGCATTGGGCCAAGCATTTTTATCAGCGATGTAATCCCCAACTTATAATATGCCTATTATGCCTTATAATGTGCATGTGTGTGTGTGTTTAGTGTGCGTTTTATCCAAGTTTTAAATTTCACCTCATTCAGTTCTAGAATGTGGAGAGGTATTTTATTGTAACATTTTATAAAGTACCACATAAAAGATGACGCTGGTTGAACTAATTGGTCCCCATTTCTAATAACATAATTATGTTTTTCGCCGATTTTACTAAAAGACGTAAATTCTTTCTAACTCACATGATGTTTTCATAAATATTTTGACAAGGTACCGCCATGATGTTAATGTTCTTAAACAGCTCTCTTAGAGAATCGCGCCGGAAAAGATAGTATATCGCTCTGGTGCCTCGTTTTTGCAGAAGAAAAATTTACTCAATGTCTGCACAGCCCTTCCCCATAGTAAGGTACCCTAAGACTACGAAACTAACTATGAAAGTAACTCAAATAGACCAACCTCGCAATATCTACATCAGTAATTGACGAATTTTGCTAACAGCATAATGAGGACCCCATTGTAACCTTGAATCTAGCGTGATCCCCAGGGATTCCATTTTATCAACGACTTCTAGCTTCTCCCTGTTTAATATAATGTCACAACCATTACTTTTGACATTCGGCAAGGCAAATTTTACGCACTTAGTCTTTGCAGCATTTAAAACTAAATTATTAGCAGTGAACCAATTTGGACCTGTCGTAATGCGTTATTTACGTCGTGAACGTTACTCGTACGTCTATTTATCTTAAAAATCAAAGAAGCGTAAAATAACACCATGTTTAGTTTGTTTTCCAATAGCAAATCAGCAAAACAAAAATAACCTAAAGAGAATAAAAGAGAGAGAGAGAGAGAGTAAATCGTTATTGTAGACTAAAATAAGAAAGGAACCAAAATTGAAACCTGGGGAACGCCCATTTTCACATTTAACCCCTACGAATTGACACCGTTTATTTGAACTAATTGCTGTCTATCATTAAAATAAGATTTTACTAAACTTAACGCTGATTAGCCTAGCTCAAGTTAAAAAATAATATTTCATGATTAACGCAATCAAACGCTTTCGACAGATTGCAGCAAGACACCTATGGCATCTTGTGCCTCTCCCCACGCATCAAAGATATGTTTTAATAAGGTGACACCAGCGTCTGTTGTACAACGTCCTTTGGTGAAACTATACTGTTTATCATGTAGGATGTTATTCGCATTAAAATGATTGACTAATCAATCCATCAAACACCCAGTGCGATTGCGGAGCGAATGTCTCATTTGCTGCACCAACAAATCTCAGTAAAGCCTTTAACGCTGCAATAAACGTGACCATCTACTGGGCTCAATCTATATAATATAGGTATAATTTGAAAAACTGACGACACGAAAAAAGAAGAGCTTATATCTAAAGGTAAGCTTTAGCTTACTTTAGGATATTGGCTAAGGCGAAGAAATATTCTAAGATTTCTATTTTGTTTATATGCTTGTAAAAGGTAATCTTTGGTCATCGGATTCCTATAATTCTTTATCTGATAGTGTCCTACGCTATTGCAAAGTGCCAATAGATGTATTTTATATTCAAACATGCGAACAAAGTCGTAGACAGAAGCTAGTTCTCTCTGGAAGGAAATACTAATGATATTCCCAATCGTACACCAAATCTATTCAAAACTACGCCATAACAAAAATGACAACACAGAAACATAATTTATTCACCAGCCCTGGTTTCACGTCAAAACTCGATAATATTTTTTTGAAACCTACTCGACTGGAATGAGCAGTCAACATAGCTCTGTTTTTTGCCCGAGTTTGGTCCTGTCATGTCCCGGAGTACTAACTTAAATTTACGGCCCAAAAATGGGCGTTACGATCAAAAATGTTAGTAGAGAACTCATTTTCGACTGCAAAGTTAAATTGGTGATGTCTTCAAGAATATTTTAGGGTTGTTTTTCATTTTGTAGGGTCTCTAAATATGTGATTGTTCATATTATTAAATAATGTGAGCATTAGTGATAGTTTGATTCGTCAAGATAAGGGTTTCAGATTTCACACGGGGTTCTATTGATAAACAAGTTTGGAGTTTTTTTAAAGGAAGAATCAATTTCAAATCATTCTTTTATTCCTTTTCACCGCAGCATAGCAGATTGACACAAGAAAAGAGATAACATTTTTTGTAAGCTGGTGGCGTAGTAAAATTGTTGCTGAAATAAGTGTAACTTACGATAAAATAAGTGTAATTACTCAATTGTGATTAAACGTTATGAAAGTTTGTTCGGCTTCGGCATCGACTTTGGCTTCGTACAGAAATGGACCTTCCGTCGGGCACTATTAACTTCAATTTACACTCATCATCAAGTGAAGAAGACGGTGCCAACACAGTTGCCTAGACTGGTAGTTTTCCATCATAATTATAAGACTTGCAAGTAATCGATAATTAATTTGTATTGAAAATAAAAATGTCATTAATGTATGAGATTGCCAAACCCTATACAAATATCACGTGATGATTCCTTACATTATGGGATTGCAACAATGGCCATTGCTGATATAATTAAATTTTGTCTAGAACGTCAGAACTCACTCTTTCATGTCTCGCCTCAATAAAAATAAAACAAATACCAGAATACCGTACACCTCGACACAATAAAGCATTAATTAGCTTTAAAGCGCTATTTATCGCCAACATATTCTTACATACATTAACTTCTTGTCGTACAGGACTATCTTCCAGCCGCTGCAGCGCTGGCTAGCGAGTATCCAGGTGTCAGGCTAGCTATTGTAGCACAAATACATGTTGCAGCTATTATAAGAGCACCCTCAATTAAATTAATTGGTCTTAGAGTAAAGGAGATTGCTCACTGATTGGAGCGAAGCTGTCTAGAAAACAATAATGAGTAGAAGTTCGTTTTAGCGTTTTATAAGATGTAAGTTAGGTATACGGATAGAGGATTTAGATAAGCTATGTACGGCAAACTAATTTTTACCCGACTGCTGAAGGAGGGTAAAGTTTTCATTTATAGGATAAATGAGCTTTAATACGAGTAAATCCTTTTTCTGTGTTTTCTTTCTTTATGTAGCTATCTACTTGCTCAGTGCTTGCTTAGCTATTGTAAACCAATGGCTACAATCAGATATACATCAGTAGGTATCTAATAAAATTGATATGCCATCTCTAAAAACAATATTATCTTACTTTCTTACTTTTCTAGGAAATGGTAAATTCTAGTACTTAAAAAACGTTCATTTTCAAGTCGCAATTTCATCTCGGCGAACATCTATGTGAAATGTAAGGATATTAGCGAGTTTTTGACAGGTTGCAAATGTAATGCGAATGCGAAATCTTCTTTAATAATGCAGGACAAAGCAGTCTGCATAAAAATAAAATATTTTGTTTGACCAGTTTATCAATAAACATACTAAAATAGAATACTAATAGTGTAAACATAATCAAAATTGATCGAAAAATAAAAGTGATTTAACAATTTAAAGAAATATTTCTGTCCCTCTCTTCGAAAACACCGTTTTCTATGGCAGCTGTATGGGCGTCGTGCCATCTAACGTGATGTGGCACGTCGGACTTCTTTTTCTAATTCTCAACTTTGAAGCTTTATAACTTCGTCTTTGATCGAGATATTTTTACAAATCTTTCATTTTAGTGAATAGGCTTTTTCTAGGCAAGTGTGATTCACCGTCGACCACATCATCGCTTACCGTCAGTTGAGATAGTGGTCAAGCGCGAGCTTATAGTGTGGAAATAGTTATTTATGCTACAAGTGCGGAAAGTAGGTGATTCCCGATGTTGTGGTATTAGTGGTATTTTTTCGACACGAGTCGTAAATCATCTTACGCACGTGTATCATACAACATTTTACTATGCAATGTGCGAGGAAATAAATAAATACATCTGAACCAAGCAAGAAATTAATAAAATGGCGCATATTCAAGGGCGCTCAGCATATCCACAGATTAACTAATAGTTCATAGTTCCTCGGGCATATCTTCTGCGCATGTGCAAATAGCTGTCACGTCGTAGCGCAAAAAGGCACGAGCAAAATATTCATTCTGCCAAACATACTTAATGAATATTTAAAATTAATTTATTGATCAAAATCTAAATCTAGAGTAATTAAAAACGCCTTAAATGAAGTATTAGTTTTGTTTTACCTTTAATATGAATGATAATCTGTACTTAACTAATTTTTTAAACTTTTCTCAAATAATAAAAACTCTACTATACTACGGTACTTTCACAGTTATTATGTCTTGTGACTGGGACTGTAGCACCATAATTTTGTAATATTTTATTTTGTCTTTTGACAATTCAAAAGTGCCTGTATCTTATCTTATCTTGTGGAGGGGCCGAGAAATACCTCGGACACTTCGACCCATTGGGATCTTTTGTGGTCCCCTAGATAACTTACTCCTCCTCATTCTCGTTGAAAACCGTTTTCATGAGTTTTACAACGAGACTAGGAGATATGAGCCTATAATCTTCTGGTTTTGGGTATCCAACCCCTAGGAGACTCATTCGCTTACCAGCCAGTGCATCGCATGTGCACAGTAGGTGCTCCATGCGTTCCGTATGTTCCCCACACAACCTGCACATGGGTGTCGCGGTTAGACCCATCTTCATGAGCATGTCGTTGGTTCCAAAGTGCCCAGTAAAGGCCCCAAGCAGGTAGCGGATTTGCCCCCTGCTCATGTTCCAAATGCAATCCCGGGCTTTGAAAGTGGAGCCCAGGAATCTCTTGGAGTGTTGTAGACCGGTAGTAGACAGCCAACAAGTTCGTTGTCTGTGATCTGCAAACTCCCTAAATGCGGCTTTTACGAGACACGTCGATATGCCTACACATGGTTCTGGACCCACAAAATCATTCGCTGAGCCCTCCCTTGCCAGTTCATCAGCCACTTCGTTGCCATGGAATCCTTTGTGCCCAGGGACCCACATCAGTCTTACCCTGTTGTGCTTCCCAAGCCTGTTTAGGGTTTGGATAGCATCCAGAATAAGTCCGGAGTCCACTTTGTAGGATGCCATGGCTTTGATTGCAGCCTGACTGTCACTAAGAATATATATGGATTAACCTTTGGTCCCTCTATCTATATTCTCTTGAGCACAGGTTATAATGGCATATGTTTCCGCTTGGAATACAGTTGCCATCTTCCCTAAGCTTTTGCTACATTTGTAGCCTTTTGCGTATATTCCCGCTCCTGTACCTGATTCCATTTTGGATCCATCAGTGTACCACACCAGACTATCTTGTTCTGGTGGATCAAGTCCCTTCGTCCAGTCCTCTACTGTAGGGATTTGGACCTTGAAAGACCTCTCAAACACAAACATAGTTTGCATTTTATCGGATAACATGCTTGTTACCCGATCCAGGTCTTCATTCTCATCGAACTTTGTATGGTTAGTCTTTGGCTTAGAGGCATCCCATAGTCCAGCGACAGCGAGACGATGTAATGTCTTCCTTGCCTCGAATTCAACCATCATATGCAGAGGAGGGATATTGAGGTATCTCTCAATCGCTGCCGTAGGTGTTGTCCTGAAAGCACCCGTGATGCCGAGACACACTGTTCTTTGTAACCTGGTGAGAGGCGCTTTGCACGAGGCAAGCTTTGTTCTTGGCCACCACACTATGCTGCCGTATGTGATAATAGGTATTATCATTGTCCGGTACAGCCATCGTATCACTTTGGGCTTTAGCCCCCAAGTTTTACCGTAGGTAGAACGACACATGCCGAACACTCGTAAGGCCTTTGTCGTAATATTTTCCACATGAGTTTTCCACCTGAGTTCTTTATCAAGCGTTACACCCAGATATTTAACTTCGGTGGACCAGGGCAGTTTTATTCCATTGAGGGAGAGCTCTCCTAGGTTTCCTAGTTGTCTCTTCCTCGTGAAGGGAATAATGACTGCTTTGCTTGGGTTGATAGAGAGGTGGTTCACTGTACACCATTCCTCTGTCATCCTCAATGCCTGTTGTAATAATCCAGACACTATGTTCGGGAATTTACCATTGACCATTATAGCTATGTCATCCGCATAGCCTACTGTGTAGAATGGTCCGGTATTGAGTTTGGTTAGTAGCGAGTCTACTACCAAGCACCACAATAATGGTGACAGCACTCCGCCTTGCGGACAACCTCTTGTTGTTTTTGCACTAAGTCTGTCTCCCATTAGTTCCGATCTGACTGTTCTGCTTCTCAGCATATAGTCAATCCAGTTGCACGTGGTATCATTGATGCCATGTTCCTTTGCAGCAGTGCGTATGGACTCAAATGTTGTCTTGTCAAAGGCTCCCTCTATGTCGAGGAAAGCCCCGACACATATTTCTTGTCCCTCTAGCGCAGCCTCGGCTCGACTCGCAACATAGTGCAATGCCGTTTCCGTAGATTTGCCGGGGCTGTAGGCGCATTGTAGTTTATGTAGAGGGAATACTTTCAGAGGACCCTCTCTTAAGTACCTGTCTACCATTTTCTCCAGAGTTTTCAAGAGAAAGGATGATAGACTAATGGGCCTGTAAGCTTTAGCTTCTTCATAAGTCGGTCTGCCCACCTTCGGTATAAAGGTGACTTTGATCTCCCTCCATGCTTTGGGTACGTACCCAAAGGCTATGCAGGCTCTGTAGAGCTTACTCAAATGGGGTATCAAAACAGATGCCCCTTCTTGCAATAGTATTGGGTAGATGCCATCAGGACCAGGGGATTTGAGTGGCTGGAAGCCCGCTATGGCCAGCTTCAATTTATTTTCATCTACCACTTTCTTTGCCGTGAGCCAGTTATTTTTGGACGTGTGCCTTGTAAGCTCGTCCCTTGTGACTGGTTCCTCTTCATCGCTATCGCGCAGTATACATTCTGGGAAGTGGGTCCTAAACATCACGCCCAGAGTGTCCTGTCCAGTTTCCGTGAGTTGACCATTCTCATCCCTTACAGATGCTAGTGGGTTTGTCTTGGTCATGGACATTGCTTTGCACAACCTCATCCCATTTGGCAGAGTTTCGATGGAAGTGCAATGCTGCCGCCAATTAGTTCTTCTGGCCTTGCGTACCGCCGTGTTATACCTTGTTAGCATGCTATGATAGCCAGAAAAATCCTTCCTGGCTTTTGCATCATTAAAGGCCTGTCGTGTTTCCTGACGTATTTTGGCTATTTCAGGAGTCCACCATGGTACCTTTTTGCCAAAGGCCTTCTTCTCTGGGCAGTTATCTTCCCATGCACCGATGATGCCTGCCTTGATTCTGTCCGCTTCAAATTCTATATCCAGTATGGAATTGAGCTTACCTTTAGGGCTCCCTAAATTTACTTTGAGGTCCCTCTTGTATGAGTCCCAATTTGTATACCTTGGGTTTCTCCTTCGTCTAGTTTCGGCTTCTCCCGCCGTCCTTAACCTAAAGCATATATAATTATGGTCAGACAAAGAGATTTCGTCCGACACATTCCAATTTTCAATATGAGCGCTGGCCCTGTTTGAAGCCAGCGTACGGTCAATAACTTCAGTCCTCGCAGAAGTCCTAAAAGTAGGTTTATTGCCTACGTTAAGGATTTGTAAAGAAGAGCTTACCACAAAGTCCAACAAATCCTCCCCTCGTTTGTTGACATCCGAGCTGCCCCAAACGACGTGGTGTGCGTTCGCATCGCAACCAAGTATCAGGTCAAGGTTCTTTTGGTTGCCGTAATCAACCAGTCTTCTGATTAGTGGTGTTACTGGTTCTTTTTGTTCATATGGGAGATAGGCAGAGGCAAGGATGATTCTCCTTTTCTCTGTTCCCGTCCCCACTTGGATCAAGGTTGTTGTGAGATCCCTGTAACAGAAAGTACGTAAGGGCATTGCCTCTATACCGCCCCTGATATAGATGCAAGTCCTCGCGTCATTAGTTGGACAGTCATAGAGCACCATGCCTCCTGTCCCACCTAAGCCTTTTATAGTCCCCTTATACAGATAAGGTTCCTGTATCAAGGCAACGTCGTATGTGTTGAGCTTCAGTTGCCGAGCCAGAAGGGCAGTAGCGGCTCTGCAATGATGCAAATTAATTTGTACACACCTTAGTCCCTCCATCTTGGATGATTTTGATGGGTCTGTGTTGATATGGGAGGGCCTTAGTCTTGAGGCCCCTCCTCCATCGCCTGGCTCTCCTCGAGAGCAGTCGGCGACTCGATTCCCAGGGTGTCGAAGTCCCCGAGGATGTCATCCTCGTGGTCTGTCTCCGACGCTCTGGTCCCAATCTCTGATGCCTGCGCTGCGCCGTCAGCAGAGATTTCTTCAATGGCCTCCCCATGTTGTGGTGGTCCATCCTCGGAGGGCTCCACTTCTGCTTCCGCAGCAGGCGCCTCTCTCTTGTCTTCTTCCAGGAGCTTGAACGAGTATCGTTCAATCCCTCCTGGAAGAGAGTAGCCCGCGGCCTTGATGACCCCAGCGGACACCCCGTCCATGAGGACGATACGACGGATGCCGGTCTGCTCAGTGAGCGTATTCACGACCTTCCAGTCGTTCGTCCTCAAGGTAGGGTTGAGTCGCTGGAGCAATCGAATGGCCCGGGCAGAGTCTTGCAACGCCAAGTTGCGACTCTTCCATGCCATTTTGACTGGCTTTGGAAGGTCCCTGGCGTCAACAACCTTGAGTTTCAGGGCACCAAGTTCCACATTGTGGATGGCACTCCGAAACCAGTTGGCTGCATCAGAGTCATCGCAGGATACATGAATTGAACCTGCGACGACTCCGGGAGCAACCGTTAGGACAGGCAGAGGATCCGGCGCCACTTCCAGTTTCTCAATTATGAGCTCCTGGATCGGCACCAAGTCCTCCGCCTTCAAGTACTCCTCCGGGTACTTGACTGTAACGACAGCGAGTTTCACAGCCGCCACCGCATCCCTAAAGGATCCGGTTGAGGATGATTGCCCTTGGGTCTTCATCCTCTTGGCCGCCATGTCCCCGCTGTCCCCGCTGAGAGCAGCACGCGGTCTCTTTGATGGGCCCTCCGTAGGAGTCCCCTCCAGAGCCGCCTGCTGTCTCAGCTTTTGGCGCCTTTTTCTGCGCGCCCCAGATCGTCCAACCGGAAGCCAACCTGATTCATGCTGGCCGCCGGGAGACGACGAGGTGCTGTCTTTGCCGGTCGCGTCCGGGGCCGCAAGGTCCGAGGTCATACGATCTCTAACGCAAGCGTCCCGTATCGCGCCAGCTTTGGCAGTACCCTTATGCCCGGTGGGCTGGTTTGCAGTTCCGCCCTTCGGTGGTCCCGCAGCAGTGCCGGCCCTCGACAGTGCCGCGACAGTCCCGTCATTTGACAGTCCCGCCACAGCCCCGCCTTGAGACGATCCCACTGCAGTATCACCTCTGGACGTTCCTGCGGAAGATGCAGTCCCGGCTTGCGCCGGTCCCGCCGTCTGGTGTGCAGTCCCAGCTTTCGCCGGTCCCGCCTTTTGGTGCGCAGTCCCAGCTTTCGCCGGTCCTTTCGCCTTGTGGTTTTTTTTAGATATATTATCCATTTAAATCCCGATTTTAAATTTCATCCCTCGACTATCCCCACCCGCCATGGAGTGCTCAAGTGGCGATGCTACGGTAGCACCAGGAATTAGTCGAGGGATATAGCCCCCCCCCATTAGTTGCCCACGAGACTGCACGACACCAACTCACACCGCTACCACTAGCGATGCGAGCGAGCGCCGCCGTCTGCAAGCCCCTAATGGGAGTGAACTCGCCTGGGGGCCGTCTGACCAGACCCCGCAGCCGATTGACCGTAGCTGGCTAGGCTACGGCCACCCGTGTGAGAAGAAATCCTGGCCAAAGTGGAGTGTTGCCTCAGAGACGTTAAACCGCCTACGCTCATCGGCTCAGCCACCAGGATCCCATCATCCTTCCGTACGGGTCCCTGCGCACGGCACAAACACGCAGGAGGTCATTACTATCCATCATCTGATTTTTTTCCGATGGTGGACACCCAGGGGCATGACCTCGCCACCCCTGTGATAGGGCGCCCGGTGATTTCTGTTACGTCTATTTCATAGGGAATTAGACCAAAAACAGGGCGGCAACCACGAGAAGGAAAATCACCGAACTTGCCTTGAGGATCATCACGACCGTGCGCTCTCCCTCAAGACCACGCCACCTTGCCGTCTCTGAAGGAGTCAGACAAGGTAGGACTGTAACTGGCCTACTTGAAATAAAATGCTTTGACTTTGACTTTCTATGCGGCGGGCTGACGTTGGAGTTAAAACTTAAAAAAGTACAGGAAAGTAAAAAGCACTAGTCAAAAAAGTGACACTTTCCGCACAGTTTGGCTGCTTGGAAAACGCTCTTTTCGAGGACATGCATTGTAAAATAGTTTACTATAGTTAATAATACATGCATATGCATATTGCTTGTCTTGTGCTTAAAAAGTGTGTCAGTATCAAAACAAACCTACTTAATTTTTATCCAGCTCAGTCATAAACTAAAAAGCATCACCGACATTTCGATACTTTTCATTTTGATGACATCAAGACGACATTCATCTACTAAATCTTTTAGACATCCCATGAGCACACTCCTTTACCCCAACAAGTTTACAAGACGCAACAAAACTGATGGTTACCATTTAAGGACCATTAATTACCCATACAAACGAGGGACCATTTACAATAGTATAATGGCCGTCGCCTGTTATTTAGATTGATTCCATACACCGTTCATTAGTGATCGAGCTCGGATTAATTTTAGTTTGACTTGATGATTAGTTGACGATTAGTTGGATTGTGACTGATTAAAAAGTTGTGTTATTTGTTTGTTAGGTTTTTATCGGTGTGTGAAATCTTATCTCATTTGTAAAGTTCTATGATCATACTTCAGAATGTCTAGAGTGCCTTGGTCACTAGCTTTGTTAGACGTCGATTAACGTGTGTGAAATTCACTTTAACTGCGTAGTCTGTACTCTATCCCTTACCTCCGCTTCACATGAATTTGCTACTGCGCAGCGACTCGCGGATTGTACCGAACTGCCATTAGGTTTGATTCTACTTGTATCAAACATAATATTGCTATTCTCATATCAATAGTTTGTGGTGATGCAAGGGCGATAAAAATAAGTAGAAGCATCTTTATAATAGTAATTTAAGTTTTTTTTATATTTGAATGAAGTTATAGATGAAGCGGTCTGTCAACGGACATACTAGTGAGTACCAGCCCACTGTTATTAAAGAAGCAACCTGGAGTCTGGATACTAATGAACTGTAAGCACAACTGGTGAATTGTGGGTGAAGGTACTATAGGTGCCTCTGAATAGAATAGAAAACATTTCTACGACATAGACACAACAAAAAACAACAGCAACAATCACAAAGTGACAGAGAAGAACAGTAAAAAAGTATAAGCCTTTTTTTGTACTTTCTTAATAAGACTTTTTACAAGAAGAGCGGTGCAGTGTCGGCCCATACCGAAAGGGTTACCAATAACCTAGCATTTTCTGGGCGTAGACACCCAGCGCTGACGCCCAGCGCTGACGCTGATTTGATTTTCGTTGGCAGCCCGCTACCTCTGCCTGATTCTGTATAATATAGTATATTACAGCATTCCGCTACAAGACTTATCGCTTTAGCCTCTTTTTATAATTTGTCAAACTGGTCGACTACATTATTCAAAATTTAGTTGAAAATTTCTGCTGAAAGAAAATTCACAGAAAAAATCATGGCACGAGATATTCAACCAAATTATTGATATTTTATGGCAGCTGTTAAAAGCGTCCATATTATTACAAATGGCAAACAGGATGGCCAGACAGGTTCTAGACATAACATCAGTTTCTCTGCGCAAAGTTCAACCTCTCGGTTAAAAAAGGCTGGTGACAATAACTAAGGGCAACTGGTTATGTATCGTAGTTTTCTATTAATTATTTTTTGGAGTTTCGCTTTCTCTGGAATATCTCAGTACCTTTTTGTTTCATTATTTTGATTATTTGTTTCTTTGATTGTAGATATAAGTTAATAGAAGCCGACGCCGGCTTCACCGTACGATCAGAGCACGTGGCCTCTTCATGGTTTCGTGCATTTTATAACGGGTTCCGTATAATTTTTCCAAGGCCTCATTTGTGCTATGACATCTGCGGTGCTGTTTTAGGCCGTAATCCAGCACTGGAGTGGTACTATAGAAGGTGGATGCTTCCGTCTGGTGCGGAGTGCCGATGAGTGGCTGACGTATCATTTTTTTTACATTTTTTTTTTGTGTTACAATTAACCTAGTATTTACGTGTTAGTTTCTGCTTTTAAAATTCTACGAAATTAAAACGTAGCTTTATGTCGTTAAGGATACGTTTCCACTTGATCTAGCCGTTAGCGACTGCGTTGTAAATAGCCACGGGTATTAAGCGTAATACTTTCAAACCCAACTAAAATCTTATTCCTTAGTTTTTTCTTCCTAAATATTTTAAATAATGAAAACGTTATCGATAACTGCAGTTTTTCTATATTTTATAATTCGTGTTTTACCTTTTTGTATTATTTTATATATTGCCGGTGTATTTTTATTTTAAACAAAATTATACGTATTAATGAGGCGTTAATTGTTTTTCCCTTTTTGCAACCCCACACTTAAATCGGTATCCATATATAATTGCTTTTCCGAGTTTTTTAACGTATTCGTTCGTGATAACGTTAACGATCTCTTATGTCAATTCGTATCCAAAAAAAAGATTGCTACTTACCGTCACCAGATGGCGTTTATCCAGTTTCAATACAAATTGGCGTTTACGAACACACGAATGAGCGTGAGTAAAAACTCATATTAAGCCCACAGGTGGGTCTTGACCATGGTACCATATATATATGTAAGTACCTATTATTAAATACCTATTCTTCCTCTTAAGTACCCATTGCTAAATAAGTGTACGGACTAAAGAGTACATAATGAAGTTCCTAATCTTAAAATTGCATCTTAATCTCATTCCGAAAAGTTTTGCGGTGTAAATTGGAGACGTCCACTTTAAAACTATATAATAATGAAGGCATTACATAAGGTAGATGACCTATATAGAAATGTGGGCTATTCTACGTGTGCTTTCTTTTTTAATGAGATAAGCCGCCCAACATCTGCCTGTGTCACGCGAGTACAGAATTTATTGATAACTATGTTTTGCCTGCGGTTTTGTTTGGCGTAAAAATTATGTTTTTATGCACTTGCGTTTTGTTGATAATTTATTTACTTTTTTTTTTGTTTTTGCAAATTCGATCACCATCAGCACTCTGTGTGACCTCGTAATAGACCAACCCGGGACAAATATCAAGGTACTTACGTTTATTCCCTACTTATGCATTCGTATTTGGTGGTCACTTACTTCATATCTCAAATATATTTTGCCAGATTTTGAAAAAGTAAATGTTATCTATTTCTTTTGCATTTTTACACAATCTTCAAATGATGTATTAATTTACAGCAGAAAGTATCAAAGAACAAGTTTTTTTGGTTTGCACAACATTTTTTAACGTTTTCTTTATTTATACACACAAAAAAATGTTCCTTTCACACTGTTGATATAGATATATTGGAAATGAAATTCTTGAGCGTACTCTAGCCAATATTATTGCAACATCTGATGCAACAATGCAGGCTATTTTAAACTTTGTGTTAAACTAACAAGATCTAAATTAATTTTAGCAATTTATGTTTACGGCTATCGATTTATCATAAGATATTTAATTAAAAAAGCTCGATCAGAAATATACTAAAAGGGCCAATATTTCCACTTGTTTCGTTTTCATTAAAAATATAATTATATTAATAAGTTGCCACCCGTAATTACAACACGAAATAGGTTTGTATGAATCACATTGTAATTTAAATGTCCCGTTTAATTTTAAATGTAAATTTTTCATTAATTTCGAATAGTGTTTTGGTAACGTCCCTATTTGCAAATTTTTACTATGCAAACAGTGCTGGGTTAATGTTTGCATAACCTCAAAGTTAGACAAATAGATTCGTATTCATAAGATCATCGACCACCTTGTTATTAGCGGATAGATGCCCGTTTGTCCATCCACCCACATTGAAAATGTTTAACTCGTTTTTCTGTAATTGCCTCAGATGATATATTATTTTTTCGATATGTCACGATGGATCGTACAGACAAAGTCTTATAAACTTGTGCGTCACAGCTAGGCACGCATAATGGAAGAACAGAAGCATTAGTGCGCTAGCTTGGGGTAAGAAATCATAACTCCTTTAATAGAACTGTTCATAATATGCTCCTGCGGCCTGTTTTTAATTACCTAAGCATTGTTATAAAAAAGTCTTATAAACTTGTGCGTCACAGCTAGGCACGCATAATGGAAGAACAGAAGCATTAGTGCGTTAGCTTGGGGTAAGAAATCATAACTCCTTTAATAGAACTGTTCATAATATGCTCCTGCGGCCTGTTTTTAATTACCTAAGCATTGTTATTTTTTAATTGTTTGTTTTACTCTAGACGCTTTTGTGTGCACGTCTTTTTACATCGTTCTCAGTTTCTCACATATATGTATATTCCAACAAGAAATAATTTAACCAAATACTTGTAAAACACTTTTTATTTTAAAAGAGTAAGTGTGGAGTTTCTTGTCCATTCTTCTCCATAACAAGCTACATTGCCGAATGGACGGTAGAGACAATTATTGTTACTTTTAAATTAAGTTTTTTTTGACGTTCAAAAGTGCCGCTTTATGGCTTAATTGAATAAAGAAATTTTGATTTTGCTCTACATTTTGAATTGTATCTGAAGCCTGTATCTTCTGAATTATTGAAGAAACTACTCCACTTTTTCCTCTATTCCAAAAGGTAAAAACCTTCAATTAATAAATAACAATGTCAATGCGATTGATTCAGTGAAGGAAATGACTTGGAACATGGAGGTTAAACTTATTTCTAGCACACCTCAGGATATAAATCGCATTTTCTACTCTTATCAATGACCGTGAGAAGTGGGAATCCAGTCCTACCTTGCTGTCGAATATCTGCTATAGATACGGCATGCACCATATTATCCTCAATCGGCTGCCAATACAAATAGGGAAAAATAAATCTACATTCTTAAATTAAATTATGATGATTGACACTACACTTTGGCAGCTGGCGTGAGACAGGGAGAAGTTATTTCTCCAAAACTGTTCACTGCTGCGCTGGAGGATGTATTCAAGGTTCTGGACTGGAAGGGCCTAGACATCAACGTTAATGGCAAGTACATCACTCACCTTCGGTTTGCCGACCACATAGTGGTCATGGCTGAGAACATGGAGAGCCTAAGTACAATGCTCGATGATCTCAGTAGAGCTTCCTAAAGAGAGGGTCTTAAAATGAACATAGACAAAACCAAGATCGTGGTAAATGACCATATAACACCCACTCCTATCAAGACCGGAGACTCTACACTCAAAGTTGTGGATGACTATGTCTACCTGGGACAAAGATCCAGTTGGGTAGGGCCAACTTCGAGAAAGAGGTCAACCATCGAATCCGACTCGGCTGGGCAGCGTTCGGGAAGTTGCGCGGTATCTTCTCGTCCAACTTACCACAGTGTCTCAAGCGAAAGTCTATGACCAGTGTGTGTTGCCAGTGATGACATATGACTCTGAGACGTGGTCGCTTACAATGGGCCTCATCAGAAAGCTTACAGTCACTCAAAGGGCTATGCTCGGCGCTTCCTTGCGTGATCGAATCACGCAAGGAAGCGCCGAGCCAATCTACATTTGTGATTCGATCACGTAAAAAGTGGCAGTGGGCAGGGCACATTGCTCGCAGAATGGATGGCCGATGGGGCAGAAAGGTTCTGGAGTGGCGACCGCGTACCGGAAGACGTTGTGTTGGAAGGCCTCCCACCAGGTGGACCGATGACCTGGTGAAGGTTGCGGGGATCCGCTGATTGCGAGACGCACGGGACCGGTCAAAGTGGCGACGCTTGGGGTAGGCCTATGTCCAGCAGTGGACGTCTTTCAGCTGATATGATGATGGCAGCTGTACACACAATATAATTATTTTGACGCTATTAATAACGATAACACAGAACAAGCTGCTGTTAATGATAAAAATCGTTCAGGTACTATCTCGAGACCCAACGGCAGCTTTCAACACGAAGCCGAAGTTTTTAATACCAATCGATATTAATTAAATACACACAATTACATCTTATCTCATAAGTGAGCCATTATGTTAATTATTTTGATCTTCTTGTTCTTTATTGTACGGTACCGGATGGGATAAGGATCTATAAATAAAATGTAATTCATATCAAGGACATGTATGCGATTGACATGTGCAATCTAAATGCTACGTGCAAAAATTGTTGCATTTCACCTGTTCGAAACGAAAACGTTTCGTTCTTGTGAATTGACAGTTTTCGACTTAATTTGACGTTGACAGATGACTTGTAAAAACGTGTTTGTCGGAGAAAGACGTGACGATTTGGCTTTGGGCTGGTTTTGTTTGTAAACTGATAAGTAACCAGTCAATCGTTCACCGGAATTGTGTCTCCATCCGCGTGTGGTATTGTGCTTCGCCTAGACATTGGTATTTATGAATATTTCGCGCGCAGCGATGTATTTTGCTGCGGCTGGCAGCCGGAGCCCGGCTCAGAACACGTTTGTTGTCCCTTCCACATTTATTATATGTATTTTCCCTGTAACACACCAAGCACACACACGAGATTGACCAGAAGACCACCGCGGGAACAAACGTGAGTATTATTTGTAAGTTGTGCAGTTAGGTACCACCGTCCACCTGTCTGACAGGTACCAGTATCATAAAGAACAAACCCCTAGCTGACCGCTGCCACGTACCGTGGTTACGCGGGTATAGTGCTGGTTGGATCACCCATCGCTATTGCTTCGCTAGAGCCCAAGGGCAGGGTGTAGAATCGATCATGACAATTGACCAATTGCCAGGTATTAGATCACCATGTTTACAATTTATATGAAACGTTTACACTTATATCATTAGCCTCCTCACACACTCACACCTCATTCTTTGTGTTCGTGGCTTATTTTGTATTACTAACTCTAATCATACGGTACTGCCACCTGTAGCTTCTGCCAGCGGCTCCGCCCGCGTAATTAAATTTTATTTTGTATTCAGATTTATGACAATAGAGTCAATTCTAAAACATGGGCTTTTAAACATATTTGTCAAAACATAAGCGTACAAAGCTTCACCTCTGCCTGATCGCCTCAGAGAATACAAGTGACATGTGTGAATATTGTCTCAATTTGGTATTACAATCGAGGTATGAATGCAGGACCTTTCAAACACCTCACCATTGAACCATTTCCGCTAGCTTGCACATAAGCCTGGCTTACAAAACAATATGGTTTTGTTAGTGGACTAGCAAATAAAATACCTGCTATATTTGGGATCTAATGGGAACTGTCTTATTGTAACATAGCAATATATGGCTGTCGAAATGTCTAGTAAATTTTAGCATCCTTAATCAGTGAACAGGTTTTTGGTAACTTGAGATGCGACTCAACAATTGTCTTATCTAATCTAAGCTTATTAGGCCTTTATTTCCCACTGCTGGACAAAGGACTCTCTTTCCCTGTCCTTAACTGGTCTGGTCTGGTGGCCTGTCCTCTGCTTCTTACTGGCTTATGTTGAAGAAAAACTGTTACCATGTTGACTAGATGCTCTGGAATCACCTTATATTAGAAAGCACTATCATCACTATTCTCCTGTCCTGTCCCCTATTTATTTTGGGTCGACGCCACATGTTTTCTTTTTCTCATATCCATACGCACTTCATTTTTCTTCGTCATCTCATTCGTTAGCTTCATTGCTGAACGTCGTGCCCGTTTTGGAAATCTTTGACGGGGTCGCTGACCTCCTTTCATTCTAGCCACATATCATTTATAAAGCATAGCATTCCTCCTACCCCAAACCCTAACGTCAAACCATCCATTCCCACTAACGTCCTAATCCAGAAACGCATACAATTCAAATCACCAATCACCGCTCGTTCCAAAATTAAACTCTAATTCAGCGCAAGAGTCGCCTTTATGCAGACTCATATCACCAATTACTGACATAAATTGAACTGTGCCACGACCATCCTGACGCAAAGCCAAGTCTAGTGAAATAAACCTCGAGCACTTTGTCTATGTGCTAGTATTAAAGCCCGTTAAAGCTTGTAAGTGGTACAAGTGGGGAGATTATGGGGGCTTTAGAGGTGGAAAGTGGGGATATTGGAGCAGCTAGGTCATCTTGTTGTTAGTTGCGCGGCGGTCGTTGAGCGAATATAGATGTTGTCATATTTTATTTTATAAACGTAAACAATTTTATTTTTATGAGAGTTTCCACGTGCAATTCAACAATACTTGTCTTGATTTTCGTACTATAAATCCAATTGAAACTTTTCCATCACTGACATCCCTGGTGAGAGATAAATGAAAAATCCTGGACACTTACCCAGAGTATTTCCCACGATCGCTTCCGAAAATTGATACTCCCACAGCAAGAAAAAAATCTACTTCTTTATACGAGTGAGATTATCTAGTTAACAATAACCAAATTATCTAAGCAGCTTTAACTAAAAGGTACCGTCACAATTATAATCTAATGATTACAATGATAAAATCCATAAAATTACTATGTAAACAGCATGTTGAGACATATTTAATAAAAAAAACAATCGTGAGCTTTCACCGGTACTGTCATTTTTATGACATGCCATTGCTGCCGTTGTGTGGTACCTGCTAAAAGCCTTCTAAGCTTTAGTCCTCTAACTACTAGAACATTCTACTCTCAAAATCGCTTACACCCATGCCCAGTACCGCTGACAAAGAGCAACAGAGCGGGCACGCACGTCCTATACGCCACGGGGCAATCCGACCAGGGCTGGCTTGCACCAGGTATTAAAATATACTATTGTAACACACACAGGATTTACCCAGCATCGGGGCTAAGCTGATGATGATTGAAACATGGAATAACAGATAGTGGTTTTGAAAAGGTTTGAAATCTGTTAGTAGTGAAAGGATTGTAGGTTTGTTAGGATTTTTGTTCGTCTACGTTTTTTTTAATAAGCTGTCCATACTAATATTATAAATGCATAAGTAAGTCTGCCTGTCTGTTATCATGCCCGGATTTGTGTGAAACTTACACGAATAGATCACGTCCTGAATTAGAACATAGATTATGACATGTCTAAACCATACCAGACTTTTTGTCCTGGGGTAGTGTTCTCTTCGGGTAATTCATATGGTGCCGGACGTAAAGAATATCACCATCTCATGTCTTCCCGTGGGTGTCGTAAGAGGCGACTAAGGGACAAACCAGAGAATGGGCAGCAGCATTCTCTGTGCTTCTATAACAACCATACTTGATCTCCAACCCACCTGCCAAGCGTGGCGATTATGGCAACCCACCCCCCCTCCTCCATGAATAGCACAAATAAAAAATGGCCCTTCATGGCAAGGGGTGCCATGAATCTCCGGACGAGATCCGTCGACCCAAACAATCTCCGACGACTAGACCTGGCAACGTACAACACTCACACACTTCGGACCGACGAGAAGATCACCGAACTCGAAGAGAAATTGAGCAGGTTGTGATGGAGTATTGTAGGGTTATCTGAAGTCCGAAGAGAGGGGAAGGACTCGATAATCCTCAAATCCGGTAACCTGTTCTTTTTTCAAGAGGGTGACCGGCTGTCCCAGGGTGGTGTCGGGTTTATCGTCCACAGTTCCCTTGTGAACAACGTGGTGAAGATCGAGAGTGTGTCGACCAGGGTGGCGTGCCTTAAAATCAGAATATCCTCAAGATATTCGCTTAAGGTCATACAGATCTACGCCACAACCTCGGCTCACCCCGATGGTGATGTAGATACCATGTATGAGGATATCTCCAGAGTCATACATGGTTTCAAAACTCACTTCACCGTTGTCATGGGGGACTTCAACGCGAAACTGGGCAAACGAGACGAGGATGAGCTGCAAGTGGGGCAATTTTGAGTTGGACGACGGACCCACCGGGGTCACCCAATGGCCAGTTTTATGGAGAAGGAGGGCCTCTATATGATGAACTCCTTCATCAAAAAGCGTGAACACAGGAAGTGGACCTGGCAGAGCCCCGATGGTGCAACAAAATAATGAGATCGACTTCATCATGTCAACCAAGAAGCAAATGTTCAATGATGTCTCTGTGATCAATTCGGTGAAAACCGGGAGCGATCACCGCATGGTAAGAGGCACATTGAACATTAATACTAAGCTTAAAAGGTCTCGACTGATGAAGTCTACGCTACGTCCAGTACAGATCCAGCTCCAAAACCACGAGAGCTTAGTCGAGTCTTCAGATGAGACGTGCAAATACCGGCAGCTCAATAGACAGATCTCTAAATCCTTGAAAAGAGACCTCCGTCGCTTTAGTACCGAGCGTATTAAAGACGCGATTGTGCGAAATGAAGGCTCCAAGGGTTTTTTCAAGAGATCTGGCTATTGGGCAGAGCCAGCTCACGAAACTGAAGACCGACGATGGCAGGATCGTATCCGCCAAACCGGAGCTTCTGAGGGAGATCGAGACATTTCATGGGCAGTTGTACACATCAATCAGCAAGCCCGTTGCAAGTCTAGCAAACGACCCAAGAGCTAGATTGACCCAACACTATACCGAAGATATTCCGGACGTCAGCCTGTACGAGATTAGGATGGCTCTGAAACAGCTTAAAAACAACAAAGCGCCGTGTGATGTCGGAATCCCGGCTGAACTCCTGAAGGCGAGTAGAAAACCGGTCCTTAAAGCCGTTCAGAAGCTGTTTGATTCCGTCATACTCGAGAGTAAAACGCCACTGGCATGGTGTAGGGGTTTGGTGGTACTCTTCTTCAAGAAGAGCGACAATGCCCGGCTGAAGAACTATAAGCCCATCTCACTTCTTAGCCATGTCTACAAGTTGTTTTCAAGAGTCATCACGAATCGTCTCGCACGCAGGTTTGACGATTTCCAGCCTCCCGAACAAGCCGGATTCCGAAAAGGCGTTAGCACCGTAGACCACATTCATAAGCTGCGGCAGGTTATACAGAAGACCGAAGAGCATACCCTGCCTCTCTGTTTAGCGTTTGTGGACTACGAGAAAGCCTTTGATTCGATCGAGACTTGGGCTGTACTGCAGTCACTCCAACGGTGCCAAATCGACTACCGGTATATTGAGGTGTTGAAGTGTTTGTACAAAAACGCCACCATGTCAGTCCGTCTTTAGGATCAGACCTCGAAACCAATCCTTCTCCAGCGCGGCTTGAGACAGGGAGACGTTATTTCGCCGAAACTGTTCACTGCTGCACTGAAGGATGTCTTCAAGGTTCTGGATTGGAGAGGGCTCGGCATCAACGTTAATGGCGAGTACATCACTCACCTTCGGTTTGCCGAAGACATAGTGGTCATGGCAGAGACTATGGAGAGCCTCAGTTAAATTCTCGATGACCTCAGTAGAGCTGCCGAAAGAGTGAGTCTTAAAATGAACATGAACAAAACCAAGGTCATGATGAATGCCCATGTAACACCCACTCGTATCAAGGTCGGAGACTCTACACTCGAAGTTGTGGGCGACTATGTTTACCTAGGACAAACGATCCAATTGGGTAGGGCCAACTTCGAGAAAAAGGTCAACCGTCGAATCCGACTCGGCTGGGCAGCGTTCGAGAAGTTGCGTGGTATCTTCTCGTCCAACTTACCACAGCGTCTCAAGACGAAAGTCTATGACCAGTGTGTGTTGCCAGTGATGACATATGGCTCTGAGACGTGGTCGCTTTCAATGGGCCTTATCAGAAAGCTTACAGACACTCAAAGGGCAATGGAGAAAGCTATGCTCGGAGTTTTCTTGCGTGATCGAATCAGAAATGTGGAGATCCGCAAGAGAACCAGGGTTACCGACATAGCCCGAAGAATTGCCAAACTTAAGTGGCAGTGGGCAGGGCACATTGCTCGCAGAACGGATGGCCGATGGGCCGAAAAGTTCTGGAATGGCGACCGCGAGCCGAAAGACGATACGTTGGAAGGCCCACTAGGTGGACCGATGACCTGGTTAAGGTTGCGGGAAAGCGCTGGATGCGAGACGCTCGGGATCGGTCAATGTGGAGACGCCTGGGGGAGGCCCATGTCAAGCAGTGGACGTCTTTCGGCTGAAATGATGATGATGATGATGAATTCTTAACTTTCACGCGGTAGCATAATATAGACAGGCGCGACGCGGCCTTACGACAAAGCTTTATTATGTTTTTCTTATCCGTAGTAGGAATATTTCTATAAAACCGTGTTGTTGCATCATTGTCGCATTGACGCGTTGCTCTTGTCTGTGGGACCTTTAAATCGTGTCGCGGTGAAAAGTTTTTTTAATTGGGACAATCCCACCGCACTATCTAGTCAGCAAGGTTCATAGTTAAACGCACTGGCCAGAATGCGACAGACGTGCTCAAGTATCACAACATGGGGCTTATCACAGAGGCTGTTTGCAAGCTCCCCATCATTTACCTAAAGACTGCTGATATCAGTGTTCGATACTATGAAGCTAGTGTGCTAAAAATCGTTATTTCTTAACGCCAGCCTAAATTACCTACAAACGGGATGAATAGACTTGCAGCGGTGAATGGACAAAAACTTTGATTAAGATTTTAACTTTGATACCACTTAATTGGTTTCAAACAATACCTCTTTTTGGAATACCTACTAGAAATCTGCAGAAAAAAAAAATAAGTACGTGAAAATTCCCATTAGAGTTTTGTTTCTATTCACCCCGGCATTTCTTTTCACCTAGTTTTACGGTACGTATTAGCCAAAGGTAACCTAAATAATATTTAAAAAAATATGTAAATTATTTGAGGTGACAAACATTTTTTTTAAATACAGTCGAATTGATAACATCTTCCTATTTGATGTCGGTTAAAATCATATTTTTACCAAGAAAAAATAACGTAACTGAAATTTAAAATTAACAATGGTAATATTGTATTCGGGATAAGATATCTAGCTAGTAAATTGGTGTTTTATGAGAATGTGCAAACGCTAGAGATAATGGAGGAAATGTTAATGTATGTGCATATATATAAGTTTATCGGGTGAGGGCGCGAATATTAGCTTTTACCAGAAACCGCTACAATTAAGGATATTCAAGGAATATTGCATTAATATTGTTATCGCCCTTTCGGCAGGTGGATTGGAGGAAGCAATAAGATGTTTGGATATATATACAGGTACTTTCGTATGCTGGCCATTTGTGACTACCATGGAATATGAAAGTTCTTAATATACTAACGACAAGTTAGTCCGACTACAGCCTCATTTTCCAAGTTTGACAATATTTAAAATAACTTCTTAACAGAAGAATTGTTGATGAGTGAGAGATTTCAGTCTCATAAAGTCAGCTTCCAGTCTAACCGGATTCAGCTGAGTACCAGTGTTTTACATGGAGCGACTGCCTATCTGACCTCCACAACTCAGTAACTGGGTAAAACGATACCCAAAACTAATACAAAATCAATAAAGTTATTACAAAAACAGAGAAGAACCTGCTCTAATTTTCGTAGCGTGAAGTTTCACCTTTACGTCCAAACTGGTGTGTTGTGTATTATGCAACTTCAGTAATAACAGTCAAAAGTTACCACAAGAGCTCTCCTGAAATTCACAAGCCAAACAACATTTGGATAAGAAAGCTCAAACCTGCAAAACATAGGTACATCTACAGGTACATACAAGAAAACTTCTACGTAACGCCCCAAGGCCATTGTAATACTTATCAACACAAATTATTAGTTTCAAAACAACCCTGAGTAAAGAACTAGTCGTTCCACACAATCCTTGAATTGCCAAACTTTCTACAACAGCTACAAAGTTTCGTATTGTTTCTTTAGTATTCAAAGGTAACAAAATATGTGTCTAAATGGTAACATACTTCTAATCTAGCATAAATGAAGTAAAAGTTACATATGGTTCTATATTCACACAGTAGATATTTTTTGAAAGAGCTTTTGGAATATTATGCTAGGGGTCCCTTATCAAATGAAGCGTTAGAAAGATCTATGAACATTTTTTATAGTCAAACAAACGACTTATACAATGTTTTCTTAATTTTTGCTAACGTAGATATGGCAGTAATAGGAATCGGTCAAACTTTCAAATAAAGATGTTTGAAAGTTTGAGTTCCAGAGCTAGAATGTTGTGGTGCTAATTATTAGGATGAAAAGTCATAGCTTGTTTTTTTAAGGTTTTATAATTATGTATTTTTTAAAGAGTACCCTGGCAAGATCTACCCTTAGACGGACTGAAGAAACAGTTCCGCATAGCAATAAAATGTCACAAAATGTTTTTGAATTATATTCAGACTAAGTTAAGTACATAAATTTTGTCACCATAGTGTTATTTAATGTTTAAAGATCGTTTTAGAGTAATTTGGTAGTAAAGTGACAGTATTAACAAAATTAATTTGTAAATTTAAATAGTTACTTTTTACTTAGTTCAATATAGTAATATCATATTTCTAGGAAAAGTTAATACATATAAATTTTCTTTTTAAAAAGGGATGGAACCATTTTTTAAAATTAGCAAAGCAGAAAAGAAATCAGTTAGTAAATGCTGCCAGTCTTCTGGGCACGTTCCTGGATGACAGCGATGTAGAGTAGTACTTAGACGCCTAAGTGTACCTTTTTTTTGTATATAGTGTAAGTAGTTAGTTTAAGTATAATTTTGTATAGTTTACTTTTGTTTAGTGTTTAAGTATGTACATATATATACCTTTGTTTTACAAATAAAAATCACTTCATTAGTAAATGCATTCTGATCTTCCTTTTATTTCATATGCCTTAAATCTCTTCCAAAATCACAATTAGGTATTCACCTGACACCTCTCGAAACCAGATCACCACATAATACGTTACAGCTTAAAGATCACCCTACGTACAACCTAGCTACAGTAGGTATACAAATACAAACGGAGCGGAATCAGATACACTGATGCATTGAAATCGTGGCTCGTGTAAGTAAATCCTCTTTGGAGGAGCCTCGTGTAGGAAGTCATCGGGTAATATTATTGTTATGTGTATGTTGACGGATTTGGTTTTAATTGATTGGTTTTTGGCTTAAAAGGAAGGAATGAATTAAAGGATGTGAACATCGATGATTTGATTTCTGTGACCCAACTACAATTTAAGGCGAGGGAAAACGGGCACGTTTAGCTGTCAATTAATGTAAGTTGAAGTAGGAAGGTATATAATTGGCATTATAAGAGGCCGAAAGAAATTATGTTTTGTGGGCCCTTACTGATGCATACCTGTATGTACCTGTATTTTCGCTCAAATATCAAGGTTTCTTTGTGTCCGGGAAGAAACTACAATTTGCTAATGAAATCAATTAACACTTATCCAGCGGTTGCCGTAGAAAGAAGAATATAAGCCAAAAATGTCTAGACAAAGTAATATCCATTCAGTATCAGCAATACGGATTATCAAACAGTTAAAATCTAGCTAATAGATAACTTTGTCTAGACCCCTAAAAGTCTCCCAGGCTAAAACAGTTGCCAGATATTTGCCACTGAAAAACAAAATTATCCTCCCGAAACCTCCTTCAAAGTTGTTGTTATGTTGTTCACATTATAACTAACTACCTATGCTAATAACTCAGAACCTCGATCATCAATCAGGCTGCGAAGCGTGGTTCATTACGGCATTATCCCCAGCTCGTTCATCCGAAGCTAATAGTGTCCTGATTATCAGGGTCATAGGATCGTACTGATTTCTGCAGCTCATTAAGATGAGGTGAGGAGGGAGGTTGAGGTTTACCAGAGTGCTGCATTAATTGTAATATAAACATAACCTAAAAGCCCAACTATATTCAGAATAAGGTTCAGAGATTCAGAGCTATAACTACGAGTGTTAGTTCTAAAATCGCCGCCAGATAACAAATAAATAAATGTCATTGAGCCGACTGTACCAAAAAATATAATTACCTAACTTGAAAACATTATTTTGTGTTTATGGAGACATTTTGATAATTTTGGTCTCAAATGAAAGGTACAGGTGATAAACGATTTTATCCGTTGAAATCGCTCCACGCATTATGAGATATTAACTCATCACTGAATGGCAAGTGAAAGGGTCAAGAACGCCCTTTACTGCGATACGTTAGTTTGATCGTGTTAGCGACACTGCCTTTACATTGTTTTCGTATCGTTTTGAAATATTGGAATACATTGGTAGACAGGTGTTAACGACTTTTTGTTTTTATCTGGCTATAACTTTGCCTACACCCATATTTTTGCCAGCTATGTTTAAGTTCTATGTAATATTATTATTAGTTATTGTCACATAACGGGCATCAATCCAGACTCCGAGTTGCTACTGGGCAATTCCAGTTGAAAACCACCAATAACAGCTTGCCCGAATTAAGCCCAGGAACTAGGCATTAACAGTCAACACTAATTAGTAAACTACTAATGAGTGCTGTGTTGAAATGTCAAATTCTAATGAACAAAAACAACAAACTTAATGTCAAATTCTAAAAAGCTCAACCTTTTTGTACCTATTTGTGTTTGTAACTGTATTGTGCTCCGGATTTATCTTCTCCGCACATTAAAATAGACGTACATAGGTACATATAAGAACAGATACCTCTGCTCACCCCTCCACAGCCTTCTCACTTAGGTAACAACCACTTGGAGCCAACAAGTCATGCTCCTGAACTAAAGTGCAGTTTCTATTTTTCACACGTGCCCAGTAAATTCACATCCACTGCGGATCAAATTAAAGTGTACACCACTTTCACATGGAATTACACTGCAAGCCACTAGCACACCATCAACGGCCTTAAAAGGCGCTATATCATTGCCGAGTTATTTTGAACGCCAGTGTAATTTGGTGTGGTGTACTTTATGGGAATTCTCCCGTATATGACGGTCTTACGAAAGTGTATAGACACCTTTATGGGTGCAAGTGTACATGTATGTGATGAAGATTGAGGTGGAATTTACTGACAATAGATTTTGCAATTGGATTCCTTAGGGCCTGGGTAAAGTCATTTTCTAAGCGATAACTACAGTCAACCAATGGTCTGTCGTCATTCGTAAAACCGGTGGAATTTTGGTTGTACTTGTCAATGCCGTTAATTTCGACTTTTTGATAATCGTTATCGCTGATAGTCACTTTATCCGAGCCCTCTCGAATAAATTTTATATCTTTGTCACGAATTCGGTCCCTTACACTCCAAATTCACAATTAAAAATTAGTGCCTAGCCTATGCTAGGCACTAATTTTTCAAAGCTCAAAATCATATTCACCGTTGATATTATTTAGATTTCCGTAAAATAGTTTAAAAACACTCTCCATAATCAACTCAGGTAGTTTGCAGTATGTTGTTATTCAAAACATTTATTACAAGGCGAACTCGTATAATAACGTAAATATCCTAGAAGCTCCTCCACATATTCTTATTTTCCTAATCCCATTAATATTCATATCTGGTCCTGAACCTAGATGTGCAAGAGCGTAAACTTTAAAGAATGTACTAAACTCGTAAATATTTTAAATATACGCTCTTAAAGTCACAGTCGATACATTGGTCCCAGGATTAGAAGAAACAGGATAAGAAGTCGCGATATATTAAGAAAAACAATTTTTGATGGTGTAGCACGAATTTCTTACATATAGAGTTGAAATAATTCTGATCAGCAATTAAATAGCGTGAACTTTTCCACATAGGTAAGGTAGGTAAGGGTTATATCAAGTTGTTTAATGCAGAGAACTGCTTGCAGCTGCAGATCAAAATCTTACTGAGACATTGCAAAAGTAAGGGGCTTTTCTGATGTCCCGACCCAATTTCTGTAACTCAATCTTTTATTTTATAAATTATGATCAAAATATGTAAATTAACAACTAAACAAAACTATACTAACATAAACTATACAAAATATATACAATACAAAATACATATAAATAAACCGGCCAAGTGCGAGTTGCTCTCTCTACTCGCGCACGGAGGGTTCCGTACCGTTATCGCAAAAAACGGCAAAAAATACAAGTTTGTTGTATGGGAGCCCCATTCAATATTTATTTTATTCTGTTTTTAGTATTTGTTATTATAGTAGCAACAGAAATACATCATCTGTAAAAATTTCAACTGTCTAGCTATCACGGTTCATGAGATACAGCCTGGTGACAGACGGACAGACAGACAGACGGATCGCGTAGTCTTAGTAGTACGTTTTTACCCTTTGGGTACGGAACCCTAAAAAGAAAGGTACACCAGAGGCTCTAGACAAGTGCCATTCGATGCCCGCGATGGCGATGCTCGAAATGCGAGGGATTGATCACGTGACATTTCGATAGCGTTTGACATTCCCATAATTTTTTGACATTTTTGCAATCGCTATCGGCACGCTATAGAATGTCGCTTGTCTCCCTAGACAAGTGACATTCTATCAATGAAAGCGCCTTTCGACGCAATATAAATTGCATAGAGGCCCTCCTCTATGCAATTTATATTGCGTCGAAAGGCGATATCGCACACGTATTTTCTAAGGAAAATTCAAATCTGTAGAATTACATCGCATTGCGTCCATGTGAATATATTTGCAATTCATCATCCCCCCGCACCGCGCGGTAGCGATAGAACGTGTCTCGAGTGCCCTCCGTGATTTAAATCAGTTTATATAAAGTTTACGAATCCACAACCACAGTTTTTCGCCAATTTTACATATATTAGCCTAATAGACTATAACACTAATAAACAACTATAAAGTGAGTGTGAACGGGCATGTTTTGGTGACTAAAGTTTTACAAAGAAAAAATTTCGTCAAAAGTGTTCGACGTTTGTTTGTAGTGCACTACCCTCTTGAACTTGACTGTTGTCACCGTTCTTTCACTGTTTGGAGCAGAAGTTAAAAGCGCACAGCTATTTCACCGCTTCAATTAACTGTTTGCTTGGTGCGTTGGATAAGAGCTCTGGCTAAACAAGTGTGCCACAGGTCGGAGGTTCGAATCAGCTAGCGGGGACCACAGCACTTTTTGTAATTTAATAATATTGTTGGATCGGTTATTTGTCAAGTATTTCATTCAAATAACCCACTAAATATGTCGACACCTATGAAAATTATAACACCACCAAAGCTACCTTCACGTTCGGAAACAGAAGCTAGAAAGTTATACGTGAACGACGAGTCAACCAAAAGCGCTAATAAAAATGTTACCAAAAGAACAAACAAACGGCGGTGTCTGTCAGGTAATGACAACGATGATGGGAGATGTCCGTCAGGTGATGTCAACAAGGATAGCGACTACTTGGCCGAGTTCCGGAACGAAATAGCAGAAATGAGAGACATGATACATAATATGTCTTGCTTGCAAAACACACGCATGGATAAGCTGGAGAGTTATATTATTGAAATAAAAACGTCTAACTCGAAAATAGAGGAATCATTTACTGATATAGAAAGGTCAGTAAACTATGTATCCGATCAGTTAACATCATTGGATACAAAGATCATTGGCTTGGAAAAAGAACGCAACTCCATGGTAACTAAATTAACTGCGCTGGAAGAAAAAGTGGAGTCATTCGACCGTTCCCTGGTAAAAACGTGCATTGAGATTCGCAACGTACCCAAGAGAACCAAAGAATCTAAAAAGATGTTATATGACGCATTGTTGGAACTGTCAAAACAACTTAAATTAAAGTTGGAAGAAGCTGACATTCGCGACATTTCTCGACAACCGTCTAAGAAAGAAAATCTAAATTCTACCCTCACTGTCGAATTTACGAATACCCTAAAGAAAACCAACTTTTTGGCAGCTGTTAGGGACCTCAACAAACATAATCCTAACAATAAACTAAACTCTACTCACCTGGGAATAGCAGCTCCAAAAACGCCTATATACGCTGCGGAACAGTTAACTTCCTTCTCTAAACGACTTTTCTATCTAGCACGAAACTACGCCAGGATGAATCAGTACATGTTTTGCTGGACCACGGACGGACGTATCATGTTGAAGAAGAATCCTGACAGCCCCTCTATTGTTGTCAAAAGTGAACTGCAAATCCAAAGGACGTCAACACCGACTGATACAATCAATCCATGACTGGTTCAGCTTTTAAGAGGCTCCCTTTTTCTGTTACCGGTTCTCAATTCACCTTGTTCTCTCTTCACTGAATTTTATTTTGATGAAACTTGTTCTGCCACTATATTTAAGCTTTTTAATGTATACTACTGTACACTTAACACTTCAACCACGTACACTTTATACAAACGCATACTTACAGCTTACACTATACCTGACTCACCATCACTGACAATAAAAGTCCCTAAGCTATTATTGCCTCACTTTTATAGCCTTATTTATTACATAAGATTGCCCTTCATTCCGTACAAATATGTCTAATAACATACACGATATAATGGCAAATCTCGACCAATTTTCTGTATCCGAAAATCACATTTGTGCCCCTGAAGATACTAAATCTTACGTTAAAAATGGAAACTCTTTGTTTACTATTCTAATGCAAAATATCCGGTCCATCAACTGCAATTTCTTAAACTTTCAAACTCTAATACACCGTATGAATATTGAATGTGATCTTCTTGTTCTTACCGAATGCTGGCTACTGTGCTCTAGCAACTCCTCTATTCCCACTTTACACAACTATACAACATACAAAACAACCAAACACCTTAATCAGAGTGACGGGGTAGTCGTGTATGCTAAGTCGGATACTATCACCACTTGCGAAGAGCCTGACTTCCTTGGTTCAGCCTCAGGCCTACTCGTGACCTTAAATTCTGAAATTGCTGTACTTTGCGTCTACCGCTCCCCGTCTAACGAAAACATTAATACATTCCTTATAGCACTCAATAATATTCTCCCTGCCCTCAGTTCCTACAAATCAGTTATCGTAACTGGAGACATTAACCTGGATATTAAATCTACCACCCAAGAATCACGATCCCACGAATACCTTAGCACCATGGCATATCACGGATTCCTACCAGGTCATACACGGCCCACTAGAGGCCAAAACTGCTTGGACCATATCATGATACGATCAAAGGCTAATATTCTTACTCTAATCTACGACACAACGTTAACTGATCATTGCTCTTCTCTATTATGTATAAATACCAAAAAACCAAAAACAACTTCCCAGAAAACGTTATCTATGGTAAACTACGAGGAACTTGATATCTCCATGAAAAACATAGACTTCACCCCCCTTTTCCTTATCTCTGACCCTAATGATGCTATCGACAGACTTACACAAATGACGAAAAAAGCCATAAATGAATGCACGACAATTGTCAAAGTCCCTGCTAGTAAAATAACTCTGAAACCGTGGATTACGCCAGGCTTGCTGCGGTGTATTCGGAACCGAGACTCCCTACATAAAAAAGTTAAACAGTTTCCAGACAATCAAACTATAATAATCACATATAAGCGATACAGAAATTTTTGTTCAAACCTTTTGAAAAAAATAAAGAGAAAATACGATTCTGAACAATTAAATAAGGCATCTCAAAATCCTAAAAAACTATGGGACACTATAAAAACAATTACAAATACACAAAAAAAGAAAAACCCTTCCCACCAACTTCTAACACACTCTTCCTCGCCCGATCAGTCTTGCAATGCGGTAAACGAGTTCTTCGTCAGTATTGGAAAAAAACTCGCAGAGGATGTTCGGAGTGTCCAAAACCTACCACCTCCCACACAAACCTCAACATCCAGTAAATCTTTTGTCTTAGAAAAAACAGATCCTGATGAAATTATAAGTACCATTAACCAGCTAAGGGTCAATGCTGCCGCTGGATGGGATGGCATACCTCAAACATTCTTAAAAAGATATGCTCGGACCCTTGCACCCATACTATGCCACATTTTTAATCACTGCTTTGAATCGTCAACCTTCCCTACTTCTTTTAAAAAGGCAATTATTCATCCTATCTTCAAGGGTGGTGACGGGAGCTTGCCAAACAACTACCGCCCGATTGCGGTTCTTAGTGCCTTCTCTAAGGTGCTTGAACGCCTCATAAACAAGCGGCTAGTTTACTACCTCGAGCACTTCAAACTCTTATCACCGCAACAATTTGGCTTCCGCAGAAATAAATCCACCTGTGATGCTGTCCACTTGTTAGTCAATAACATAGTGGAAAACTTGAATGCTAACAAAAGAGTTCTTACCGTCTTTCTGGATCTTGCGAAAGCGTTTGACACCGTCCCCGTCTCCACTCTTCTACTCAAGCTTCAGGGTTTGGGTGTCAGGGGAGCCCCATTGGATCTGTTTGAGAGTTATCTTACCAACCGCACACAATTTGTTACTTTAGACAATCACAAAAGTATTGAACTACCCATTCAGTACGGCGTGCCTCAGGGAAGCATTTTGGGACCCACCCTCTTTCTTGTTTTTATTAACGACCTCTGCAATCTTCAAATTAAAAAAGCGTCAATAGTTTCATTTGCAGATGATACTGCTATCACTTTCACCGCAAACTCTTGGTCGGATCTCCAAGTAACTGCACAAGATGGCTTTAATTCTGCCCTTAAATGGCTTTCATCTCACTCTTTAACTCTCAATGCCAATAAAACTAACTTTGTTACTTTTTCTATCACGAACACTTCCCAACCAAAAACGCCAATCTGTATAAAAGCCCATTCTTGCTTCACACAATCTCAAATTAATTGCCAATGTCCTACCATAACCTCAGTGGAACAAGTTAAATATCTTGGAGTAGTTCTGGACAAAAATCTTAATTTCGGGTCACACATTAATGCCCTTACTGGTCGCATACGCAAGCTTATTTATATTTTTAAAACTCTGCGTCATGTAGCCAACCCTTCAATTATCCGAAACGTTTACTTTGCTCTTTGCCAATCAATCCTTATTTACTGTATTTCTTGCTGGGGTGGTGCTGCAAAGACCATACTCAAACCTCTGGAGATAGCACACAGAGCTATTCTGAAAGTGGCTACGTTCAGACCAATTATCTTCCCAACGACCGAACTCTATAAATCATGCAAGCTACTCAATGTTAGGCAACAATTTATCTTACAAATAGTCCTACTACAACACAAGAGCACACCGTTTAGGGAAATCTCTAAACGCCGAAAAGACCTCATCTGTACAATCCCACCACCACGCACAGCTTTTTTAAAAAAATTTGCACTCTATCTTGGCCCATCATTATATAATAAGATAAATGCAAAAGTCCCGACTTACGGATTGAGATATCGTATCTGCAAAAAGACTGTTCGCTCCTATTTACTGAACCTTAATTACATTGAAACAGAAGAATTCTTAAACAAGTGATCACGCTAACACAAACATGCATCACACACAACATAGAAAACTAACACACACTACACTAATACAAATACACTACTCACAATCACTCTGAACATATTTTTTATATAATTTTCTATTTTTTGTTGATTGATCATTGTAATTTATTTTATTAATTATTAATTCTTATCTGACATTCAATTAAGTACCTAACATTTTAATTTAATTCCAATTCTATTGTTTTTTATTTTTTATTATGTTAATTGATTTTAATAATGAAATGTTGACAGCATGTTCATGATATAAGTCAACCCTTATATTTACGACAGGGGATCGCAATCTGTTTCTTCTAAACACAGGTGATTTCATCTCCTATCTAGAAGGACAGTACTGCACCCACTAACTAGATTAAGACCTTTCTATAATGCTTGTCTCACTTAACCGTGCAATGTATCTCTTAGTCCTAAGTTTATGAATAAATTTTATTATTATTATTATTAATTCCACATAATAAAAGTTCATCGTTGTGATTTAATCGAATTGTTTAGAGCCATCAGGAAAGTCGCATCTTATTTGCACTGTTTTTGTCTTTCAAATGATTAAAAGCATGCTAACAAAAAACCATTCTTCTGTAAAAAAAACCAATGTAACTTCTTATCCAAAATTAATATTCCTTGAACAAAATGGAAGCAATCAGGGTCCATACTGGCGACCTCATAACTCGATAGAACATAAATTTTTACAAGACGCTAAAAGCGTGAGCATAGCGGAGTGACACGTAAATTGTCATCAGACGTTTATGTACCCATGAAACGTGGTCGTCAATACTTGGGAAAACGTTTCATGAGGTCCTGGTGAGACTGGGGATGTTTGAGAGGGTTTTTAAAATTTGTGGTGTTTTAGGGATTGTGTTTGTGAAAATGTAGAAACGTAGTAAATAATTTTAAGTATTTTGAAGTCTGGTGATAAAGACAGAAAGCTTTTAACAATGAATACCAGTTGGTTGAGTGACAATTCACAGTAATACAAGACCCATTTGCACTAAACGTTTTCGGAATACTTTAATTGTGCGTTAGGAGTGGTATTCCCCTGCCGGAGGCTATATTTCATGATTGCCGTAACCTGGAAAAGGTTATTTATTTATTTATTATATGCTTTATTGTACACCTTAAAATAAAATTATACAAAGAAACTTAAAATTAATACAAATACAATGGGCGGCCTTATCGCATTCCGCGTTCTCTTTCAGGCAACCTGGTACTTCTAGGCAACACCATCCACCCCATCATTGCTTACCATCAGGTGAAGTTGTAGTCAAACGCGACCTTATCTATCTATACTAATATTATAAAGAGGAAAGATTTTTTTTGTTTGTTTGTTTGTACCCAATAGGCTCCGAAACTGCTGGTCGGATTTGAAAAATTCTTTTACCAATAGAAAGCTACATTATTCCTGAGTGACATAGGCTATTTTTAAATCTCGAAATTGGGTCCTGTGGAGTGGTCCACGGGAGCGAAGCCGCTGGCAACAGCTAGTTATTAATAAAAATATACAATGTGTCCGGACTTGTAGTATTAAAAATTGAAGGTTGTAAATGTTCTTCATTTTATCAATAAAATTACACCACATAAAGTGTGAAATCACCACACCCTAAATGTGGTCATTGCACCCCTTATGTGGGATCAACAGGTATCAAAGTTGTATACATTTATTGTTATTTTTATGGCCATAACACAGAAAATCGAAAAAAAATATTTACCTAACACTCAAAGAATAAGGTATTTTTGTATCTAATAATAATACTTTTAAACGAGCAATTATAATAATACCTTTAAAAAGCAAAGAAAAAATCTTTGCAGAATTTTAGGCAATGCAGTAAAAACTTCTAAAATTACGTTTAAAATTTGTCTTGTAATGCTCAAGTACCTGGGCGACCGAGCTCTTCTCGGGTGAAAATGGAGAAAACGACGTTTTCTAAAAATTAAACCTAGATAGATCGATTTATCGCGCCGGCAACCCCCTGCATACTAAATTACATAAAAATCGTTGGAGCCATTTCCGAGATTCAGATTAGAAAACATCGTTTTCTCCATTTTCACCCGAGAAGAGCTCGGTCACCCAGGTACTTGAGCATTACAAGACAAATTTTAAACGTAATTTTAGAAGTTTTTACTGCATGCCCTAAAATTCTGCAAACATTTTAGGGATTCACAAGTCTTTTATAGGGTTTTTTTATTCTGTGAGTTGGTCACACACTGACAAAAGAATCAAAGCTCTAAGTTAATTCGTTTTAATTTTATTATTGCCTAAAAAGAACCCCTGAACATTATTGCCTTATAATTTCTGCAGAAATTTAAGAAATGCAATAAAAAAATATGGGGCTTTTTAACGATAAAATTAAGTATATTTTACAGCCTTAAAGTTTTATTACTACAAATCCGGACAAATTGTATACATATATATATATACTAGTATTTGCTTGGTGCGCGAGCTGCAAGCAGCTCGCGGCTTTGTCGTGTTTTTGAGAAGTATTCCTTAACCTACCCTACACCTACCCTACACCTACCCTACACCTACCCTACACCTACCCTACACCTACCCTACACCTACCCTACCCTACACCTACCCTACACCTACCCTACACCTACCCTACACCTACTCTACACCTACCCTACACCTACCCTACACCTACCCTACACCTACCCTACACCTACCCTACACCTACCCTACACCTACCCTACACCTACCCTACACCTACCCTACACCTACCCTACACCTACCCTACACCTACCCTACACCTACCCTACACCTACCCTACACCTACCCTACACCTACCCTACACCTACCCTACACCTACCCTACTCCTACCCTACACCTACCCTACACCTACCCTACACCTACCCTACACCTACCCTACACCTACCCTACACGTACCCTACACGTACCCAACACGTACCCTACACGTACCCTACACGTACCCTACACGTACCCTACACGTACCCTACACGTATCCTACACGTATCCTACACGTACACTACACGTACCCTACACGTACCCTACACGTACCCTACACGTACCCTACACGTACCCTACACGTACCCAACACGTACCCTACACGTACCCTACACGTACCCTACACGTACCCTACACGTACCCTACACGTACCCTACACGTACCCTACACGTACCCTACACGTACCCTACACGTACCCTACACGTACCCTACACGTACCCTACACGTACCCTACACGTACCCTACACGTACCCTACACGTACCCTACACGTACCCTACACGTACCCTACACGTACCCTACACGTACCCTACACGTACCCTACACGTACCCTACACGTACCCTACACGTACCCTACACGTACCCTACACGTACCCTACACGTACCCTACACGTACCCTACACGTACCCTACACGTACCCTACACGTACCCTACACGTACCCTACACGTACCCTACACGTACCCTACACCTACCCTACACTTACCCTACACCTACCCTACACCTACCCTAAACTTTGTTCCAAAAAACATAACCCTAATGTTTGCTTGTCGTCGCCAGGCACTGAGTTTCGCTTCACCCACTCAACCTTCGTTACGCTACGGAGGTCGCCGGCTCGGGATGCCTACGCTGAATCAGTAAAAAAAACAAAAAAAATGATTCGCCAAAACGGGAGGGGGGAGGGGGGAGAAGGGGGGCAAGGGGGTCAACTCTGAAAACTGGTTCGTTTGTGACTATAGCATTGCCCCTTTATATGAATCTGAAAAAAGAAATGTGCCAAGTCTCTCAACTTCCGAGATCCGCTTAAAGGGGGGGAGAAGGGGGGCGAGGGGGCCAACTTTGAAAAATGGTTTTTACTTTTCCGAGCCTCCTCTAAACGAATCCGTAAAAAAAACGAAAAAAAAAGATTCGCCAAAACGGGGGGGGAGGGGGGAGAAGGGGGGCAAGGGGGTCAACTATGAAAAATGGTTTGTTTGTGACTATAGCATTGTCCCTTTATATGAACCTGAAAAAAGAAATGTTCCAAATGTTCCAACTTTCGAGATCCGCTTAAAGGGGGGGAGAAGGGGGGCGAGGGGGTCAACTTTGAAAAATGGTTTTTACTTTTGCGAGCCTCCTCTGAACGACTCCGTAAAAAAAACATTCTACGGGTACCTTAGTTTCCGAGATACGATAGAGGGGGGGAGGAGGGGGGAGGAAAAGGGGAGGTTTGGGACTTTTCCCAAACTCGCGAGAGTCACTTGTTTACGAATCTGTCAAAATATACCCACCTCCCCATCCACCATCTGGGAGAACAATTATGTCAGTGAGTCAGTGAGTCAGTGAGTCAGTGGTAATGCAGTTTTATATAATATAACTAGTATTTGCTTGGTGCGCGAGCTGCAAGCAGCTCGCGGTTTTGTCGTGTTTTTGAGAAGTATTCCTACACCTACCCTACACCTACCCTACACCTACCCTACACCTACCCTACACCTACCCTACACCTACCCTACACCTACCCTACACCTACCCTACACCTACCCTACACCTACCCTACACCTACCCTACACCTACCCTACACCTACCCTACACCTACCCTACACCTACCCTAAACTTTGTTCCAAAAAACATAACCCTAATGTTTGCTTGTCGTCGCCAGGCACTGAGTTTCGCTTCACCCACTCGGGATCCCTACGCTGAATCCGTAAAAAAACAAAAAAAAAAATTCGCCAAAACGGGGGGGGGGGGGAGGGGGGAAAAATGGTTCGTTTGTGACTATAGCATTGCCCCTTTATATGAATCTGAAAAAAAAAATGTTCCAAGTCTCTCAACTTTCGAGATCCGCTTAAGGGGGGGGAGAAGGGGGGCGACGGGGTCAACTTTGAAAAATGGTTTTTACTTTTCCGAGCCTCCTCTAAACGATTCCGTAAAAAAAACAAAAAAAAAAGATTAGCCAAAACGGGGGGGGAGGGGGGAGAAGGGGGGCAAGGGGGTCAACTTTGAAAAATGGTTTGTTTTTGACTAAAGCATTGCCCCTTTATATGAATCTGAAAAAAGAAATGTTCCAAGTCTCTCAACTTTCGAGATCCGCTTAAAGGGGGGGAGAAGGGGGGCGAGGGGGTCAACTTTGAAAAATGGTCTTTACTTTTCCGAGCCTCCTCTAAACGAATCCGTAAAAAACAAAAAATACGAGTATCTTAGTTTCCGAGAAACGATAGAGGGGGGGAGGAGGGGGGGGGAAAAGGGGAGGTTTGGCACTTTTCCCATACTCACGGGAGTTACTTGTTTACGAATCTGTCAAAATATACCCACCTTCCCCTCCACCATCTGGGAGAACAATTATGTCAATGAGTCAGTCAGTCAGTGGTAATGCAGTTTTATATAATATAACTAGTATTTGCTTGGTGCGCGAGCTGCAAGCAGCTCGCGTGTTGTTGTCCCTACACCTACCCTACACCTACCCTACACCTACCCTACACCTACCCTACACCTACCCTACACCTACCCTACACCTACCCTACACCTACCCTACACCTACCCTACACCTACCCTACACCTACCCTACACCTACCCTACACCTACCCTACACCTACCCTACACCTACCCTACACCTACCCTACACCTACCCTACACCTACCCTACACCTACCCTACACCTACCCTACACCTACCCTACACCTACCCTACACCTACCCTACACCTACCCTACACCTACCCTACACCTACCCTACACCTACCCTACACCTACCCTACACCTACCCTACACCTACCCTACACCTACCCTACACCTACGCTGCCTGGTCCACTCCCACCGGACAGGTTTCGACGACCGATATTAGGTAGGGGAGGTTGGGGAGAGGAGGGATGAAGGGAGGGAGAATGGGGAGTTTTGAAAAATGATTCCGACTCAAGCATTGCCCCTTTATATGAATCTGAAAAAAGAAATAATCCAAGTCTCTCAACTTCCGAGATCCGCTTAAAGGGGGGGAGAAGGTGGGCGAGGGGGTCAACTTTGAAAAATGGTTTTTACTTTTCCGAGCCTCCTCTAAATGAATCCGTAAAAAAAACAAAAAAAATATTCGCCAAAATGGGGGGGGGGGGGGGGGGGAGATGGGGGGGCAAGGGGGTGAACTTTGAAAAATGGTTTGTTTGTGACTATAGCATTGCCCCTTTATATGAATCTGAAAAAGGAAATGTTCCAAGTCTCTCAACTTCCGAGATCCGCTTAAAGGGGGGGAGAAGGGGGGCGAGTGAAAAATGCTCTTTACTTTTCCGAGCCTCCTCTAAACGAATCCGTAAAAAAACTGAAAAAAAAAAGATTCGCCAAAACGGGGGAGAGGGGGGAGAAGGGGGGCGAGGGGGTCAACTTTGAAAAATGCTTTTTACATTTCCGAGCCTCCTCTAAACGAATCCGTAAAAAAAACATTCTACGGGTACCTTAGTTTCCGAGATACGATAGAGGGGGGGAGGAGGGGGGAGGAAAAGGGGAGGTTTGGGACTTTTCCCATACTCGCGAGAGTTACTTGTTTACGAATCTGTCAAAATATACCCACCTTCCCCTCCACCATCTGGGAGAACAATTATGTCAATGAGTGAGTCAGTCAGTGAGTCAGTGGTAATGCAGTTTTATATAGTATAATAATAATATAATAACTAGTATTTGCTTGGTGCGCGAGCTGCAAGCAGCTCGCGTGTTGTTGTCCCTACACCTACCCTACACCTACCCTACACCTACCCTACACCTACCCTACACCTACCCTACACCTACCCTACACCTACCCTACACCTACCCTACACCTACCCTACACCTACCCTACACCTACCCTACACCTACCCTACACCTACCCTACACCTACCCTACACCTACCCTACACCTACCCTACACCTACCCTACACCTACCCTACACCTACCCTACACCTACCCTACACCTACCCTACACCTACCCTACACCTACCCTACACCTACCCTACACCTACCCTACACCTACCCTACACCTACCCTACACCTACCCTACACCTACCCTACACCTACCCTACACCTACCCTACACCTACCCTACACCTACCCTACACCTACCCTACACCTACCCTACACCTACCCTACACCTACCCTACACCTACCCTACACCTACCCTACACCTACCCTACACCTACCCTACACCTACCCTACACCTACCCTACACCTACCCTACACCTACCCTACACCTACCCTACACCTACCCTACACCTACCCTACACCTACCCTACACCTACCCTACACCTACCCTACACCTACCCTACACCTACCCTACACCTACCCTACACCTACCCTACACCTACCCTACACCTACCCTACACCTACCCTACACCTACCCTACACCTACCCTACACCTACCCTACACCTACCCTACACCTACCCTACACCTACCCTACACCTACCCTACACCTACCCTACACCTACCCTACACCTACCCTACACCTACCCTACACCTACCCTACACCTACCCTACACCTACCCTACACCTACCCTACACCTACCCTACACCTACCCTAAACTTTGTTCCCAAAAACATAACCCTAATGTTTGATTGTCGTCGCCAGGCACTGAGTTTCGCTTCACCCACTCAACCTTCGTTACGCTACGGAGGTCGCCGGCTCGCTTCGCTCGCCAGCTCCCCCCTGCGCTGCTCTCGTAGGTTCGCTCCACTCGGGATCCCTACGCTGAATCCGTAAAAAAAACAAAAAAAAAAAGATTCGCAAAACGGGGGGGGGAGAAAGGGGGCAAGGGGGTCAACTTTGAAAACTGGTTCGTTTGTGACTATAGCATTGCCCCTTTATATGAATCTGAAAAAAGAAATGTTCCAAGTCTCTCAACTTTCGAGATCCGCTTAAAGGGGGGGGAAAGCGGGGCGAGGGGGTCAACTTTGAAAAATGGTTTTTACTTTTCCGAGCCTCCTCTAAACGAATCCGTAAAAAAAACAAAAAAAAAAGATTTGCCAAAACGGGGGGGTAGGGGGGAGAAGGGGGGCAAGGGGGTCAACTTTGAAAAATGGTTCGTTTGTAACTAAAGCATTGCCCCTTTATATGAATCTGAAAAAAGTAATGTTCCAAATGTTCCAACTTTAGAGATCCGCTTAAAGGGGGGGAGAAGGGGGGCGAGGGGGTCAACTTTGAAAAATGCTTTTTACTTTTCCGAGCCTCCTCTAAACGAATCCGTAAAAAAAACATTCTACGGGTACCTTAGTTTCCGAGATACGATAGAGGGGGGGAGGAGGGGGGAGGAAAAGGGGAGGTTTGGGACTTTTCCCATACTCACGGGAGTTACTTGTTTACGAATCTGTCAAAATATACCCACCTCCCCATCCACCATCTGGGAGAACAATTATGTCAATGAGTGAGTCAGTGAGTGAGTGAGTGGTAATGCAGTTTTATATAGTATAACTAGTATTTGCTTGGTGCGCGAGCTGCAAGCAGCTCGCGGCTTTGTCGTGTTTTTGAGAGGTATTCCTTAACCTACCCTACACCTACCCTACACCTACCCTACACCTACCCTTTACCTACCCTACACCTACCCTACACCTACCCTACACCTACCCTACACCTACCCTACACCTACCCTACACCTACCCTACACCTACCCTACACCTACCCTACACCTACCCTACACCTACCCTACACCTACCCTACACCTACCCTACACCTACCCTACACCTACCCTACACCTACCCTACACCTACCCTACACCTACCCTACACCTACCCTACACCTACCCTACACCTACCCTACACCTACCCTACACCTACCCTACACCTACCCTACACCTACCCTACACCTACCCTACACCTACCCTACACCTACCCTACACCTACCCTACACCTACCCTACACCTACCCTACACCTACCCTACACCTACCCTACACCTACCCTACACCTACCCTACACCTACCCTACACCTACCCTACACCTACCCTACACCTACCCTACACCTACCCTACACCTACCCTACACCTACCCTACACCTACCCTACACCTACCCTACACCTACCCTACACCTACCCTACACCTACCCTACACCTACCCTACACCTACCCTACACCTACCCTACACCTACCCTACACCTACCCTACACCTACCCTACACCTACCCTACACCTACCCTACACCTACCCTACACCTACCCTACACCTACCCTACACCTACCCTACACCTACCCTACACCTACCCTACACCTACCCTACACCTACCCTACACCTACCCTACACCTACCCTACACCTACCCTACACCTACCCTACACCTACCCTACACCTACCCTACACCTACCCTACACCTACCCTACACCTACCCTACACCTACCCTACACCTACCCTACACCTACCCTACACCTACCCTACCCTACACCTACCCTGCACCTACGCTACACCTACCCTACACTTACCCTACACCTACCCTACACCTACCCTACACCTACCCTACACCTACCCTACACCTACCCTACACCTACCCTACACCTACCCTACACCTACCCTACACCTACCCTACACCTACCCTACACCTACCCTACACCTACCCTACACCTACCCTACACCTACCCTACACCTACCCTACACCTACCCTACACCTACCCTACACCTACCCTACACCTACCCTACACCTACCCTACACCTACCCTACACCTACCCTACACCTACCCTACACCTACCCTACACCTACCCTACACCTACCCTACACCTACCCTACACCTACCCTACACCTACCCTACACCTACCCTACACCTACCCTACACCTACCCTACACCTACCCTACACCTACCCTACACCTACCCTACACTTTGTTCCAAAAAACATAACCCTAACGTTAGCTTGTCGTCGCCAGGCACTGAGTTTCGCTTCACCCACTCAACCTTCGTTACGCTACGGAGGTCGCCGGCTCGCTTCGCTCGCCACCTCCCCCCTGCGCTGCACTCGGTCTCGTAGGTTCGCTCCACTCGGGATCCCTACGCTGAATCCGTAAAAAAATTCGCCAAAACAGGGGGGGGGGGGGAGGGGGGAGATGGGGGGCAAGGGGGCAACTTTGAAAAATGGTTTGTTTATGACTATAGCATTGCCCCTTTATATGAATCTGAAAAAAGAAATGTTCCAAGCCTCTCAACTTCCGAGATCCGCTTAAAGGGGGGGAGAAGGGGGGCGAGGGGGTCAACTTTGAAAAATGGTTTTTACTTTTCCGAGCCTCCTCTAAACGAATCCGTAAAAAAAACACGAAAAAAAGATTCGCCGAAAGGGGGGGGGGAGGGGGAGAAGGGGGGCAAGGGGGTCAACTATGAAAAATGGTTTGTTTGTGACTATAGCATTGCCCCTTTATATGAATCTGAAAAAAGAAATGTTCCAAGCCTCTCAACTTCCGAGATCCGCTTAAAGGGGGGGAGAAGGGGGGCGAGGGGGTCAACTTTGAAAAATGGTTTTTACTTTTCCGAGCCTCCTCTAAACGAATCCGTAAAAAAAACACGAAAAAAAGATTCGCCGAAAGGGGGGGGGGAGGGGGAGAAGGGGGGCAAGGGGGTCAACTATAAAAAATGGTTTGTTTGTGACTATAGCATTGCCCCTTTATATGAATCTGAAAAAAGAAATGTTCCAAATGTTCCAACTTTCGAGATCCGCTTAAAGGGGGGGAGAAGGGGGGCGAGGGGGTCAACTTTGAAAAATGCTTTTTACTTTTCCGAGCCTCCTCTAAACGAATCCGTAAAAAACAAAAAATACGGGTACCTTAGTTTCCGAGAAACGATAGAGGGGGGAAGGAGGGGGGGGGAAAAGGGGAGGTTTGGCACTTTTCCCATACTCACGGGAGTTACTTGTTTACGAATCTGTCAAAATATACCCACCTCCCCATCCACCATCTGGGAGAACAATTATGTCAGTGAGTCAGTGAGTCAGTGAGTGGTAATGCAGTTTTATATAATATAATATAATAACTAGTATTTGCTTGGTGCGCGAGCTGCAAGCAGCTCGCGGCTTTGTCGTGTTTTTGAGAAGTATTCCTTAACCTACCCTACACCTACCCTACACCTACCCTACACCTACCCTACACCTACCCTACACCTACCCTACACCTACCCTACACCTACCCTACACCTACCCTACACCTACCCTACACCTACCCTACACCTACCCTACACCTACCCTACACCTACCCTACACCTACCCTACACCTACCCTACACCTACCCTACACCTACCCTACACCTACCCTAAACTTTGTTCCAAAAAACATAATCCTAATGTTTGCTTGTCGTCGCCAGGCACTGAGTTTCGCTTCACCCACTCAACCTTCGTTACGCTACGGAGGTCGCCGGCTCGCTCCGCTCGCCACCTCCCCCCTGCGCTGCACTCGGTCTCGTAGGTTCGCTCCACTCGGGATCCCTACGCTGAATCCGTAAAAAAAACAAAAAAAAAAGATTCGCTAAAACGGGGGGGGGGAGGGGGGAGAAGGGGGGCAAGGGGGTCAACTTTGAAAACTGGTTCGTTTGTGACTATAGCATTGCCCCTTTATATGAATCTGAAAAAAGAAATGTTCCAAGTCTCTCAACTTCCGAGATCCGCTTAAAGGGGGGGAGAAGGGGGGCCAGGGGTTCAACTTTGAAAAATGGTTTTTACTTTTCCGAGCCTCCTCTTAACGAATCCGTAAAAAAAACAAAAAAAAAAGATTCGCCAAATCGGGGGGGGAGGGGGGAGAAGGGGGGCAAGGGGGTCAACTTTGAAAACTGGTTCGTTTGTGACTATAGCATTGCCCCTTTATATGAATCTGGAAAAATAAATGTTCCAAGTCTCTCAACTTTCGAGATCCGCTTAAAGGGGGGGAGAAGGGGGGCGAGGGGGTCAACTTTGAAAAATGGTTTTTACTTTTGCGAGCCTCCTCTAAACGAATCCGTAAAAAACAAAAAATACGGGTTCCTTAGTTTCCGAGATACGATAGAGGGGGGGAAGAGGGGGGAGGAAAAGGGGAGGTTTGGGACTTTTCCCATACTCACGGGAGTTACTTGTTTACGAATCTGTCAAAATATACCTACCTCCCCCTCCACCATCTGGGAGAACAATTATGTCAATGAGTCAGTGAGTCAGTCAGTGGTAATGCAGTTTTATATAGTATAACTAGTATTTGCATGGTGCGCGAGCTGCAAGCAGCTCGCGTGTTGTTGTCCCTACACCCGCGTGTTGTTGTCCCTACACCTACCCTACACCTACCCTACACCTACCCTACACCTACCCTACACCTACACCTACCCCACCTACCCTACACCTACCCTACACCTACCCTACACCTACCCTACACCTACCCTACACCTACCCTACACCTACCCTACACCTACCTTACACCTACCCTACACCTACCCTACACCTACCCTACACCTACCCTACACCTACCCTACACCTACCCTACACCTACCCTACACCTACCCTACACTTTGTTCCAAAAAACATAACCCTAATGTTTGCTTGTCGTCGCCAGGCACTGAGTTTCGCTTCACCCACTCAACCTTCGTTACGCTACGGAGGTCGCCGGCTCGCTTCGCTCGCCACCTCCCCCCTGCGCTGCACTCGGTCTCGTAGGTTCGCTCCACTCGGGATCCCTACGCAGAATCCGTAAAAAAAACAAAAAAAAAAGATTCGCCAAAACGGGGGGGGAAAGGGGGGCGAGGGGGTCAACTTTGAAAAATGGTTTGTTTGTGACTATAGCATTGCCCCTTTATATGAATCTGAAAAAAGAAATCTTCCAAGTCTCTCAACTTCCGAGATCTGCTTAAAGGGGGGGAGAAGGGGGGCAAGGGGGTCAACTTTGAAAAATGGTTTTTACTTTTCCGAGCCTCCTCTAAACGATTCCGTAAAAAAACACAAAAAAAAAAGATTAGCCAAAACGGGGGGGGAGGGGGGAGATGGGGGGCAAGGGGGTCAACTTTGAAAAATGGTTTGTTTGTGACTATAGCATTGCCCCTTTATATGAATCTGAAAAAAGAAATGTTCCAAGTCTCTCAACTTCCGAGATCCGCTTAAAGGGGGGGAGAAGGGGGGCGAGGGGGTCAACTTTGAAAAATGGTTTTTACTTTTCCGAGCCTCCTCTAAACGATTCCGTAAAAAAACACAAAAAAAAAAGATTAGCCAAAACGGGGGGGGAGGGGGGAGAAGGGGGGTAAGGGGGGCAAGGGGGTCAACTTTGAAAAATGGTTTGTTTGTGACTATAGCATTGCCCCTATATATGAATCTGAAAAAAGAAATGTTCCAAGTCTCTCAACTTTCGAGATCCGCTTAAAGGGGGGGAGAAGGGGGGCGAGGGGGCCAACTTTGAAAAATGGTTTTTACTTTTCCGAGCCTCCTCTAAACGAATCCGTAAAAAAAACTGATAAAAAAGATTCGCCAAAACGGGGGGGGGGGGGGGGGGAAAGGGGGGCAAGGGGGTCAACTTTGAAAAATGGTTTGTTTGTGACTATAGCATTGCCCTTCTATATGAATCTGAAAAAGGAAATGTTCCAAATGTTCCAACTTTCGAGATCCGCTTAAAGGGGGGGAGAAGGGGGGCGAGGGGGTCAACTTTGAAAAATGGTTTTTACTTTTCCGAGCCTCCTCTAAACGAATCCGTAAAAAAGCAGAATACCGGTACCTTAGTTTCCGAGATACGATAGAGGGGGGGAGGAGGGGGGAGGAAAAGGGGAGGTTTGGGACTTTTCCCATACTCGCGAGAGTTACTTGTTTACGAATCTGTCAAAATATACCCACCTCCCCCTTCACCATCTGGGAGAACAATTATGTCAATCAGTCAGTGAGTGGTAATCCAGCTTTATATAATATAACTAGTATTTGCTTGGTGCGCGAGCTGCAAGCAGCTCGCGGCTTTGTCGTGTTTTTGAGAAGTATTCCTTAACCTACCCTACACCTACCCTACACCTACCCTACACCTACCCTACACCTACCCTACACCTACCCTACACCTACCCTACACCTACCCTACACCTACCCTACACCTACCCTACACCTACCCTACACCTACCCTACACCTACCCTACACCTACCCTACACCTACCCTACACCTACCCTACACCTACCCTACACCTACCCTACACCTACCCTACACCTACCCTACACCTACCCTACACCTACCCTACACCTACCCTACACCTACCCTACACCTACCCTACACCTACCCTACACCTACCCTACACCTACCCTACACCTACCCTACACCTACCCTACACCTACCCTACACCTACCCTACACCTACCCTACACCTACCCTACACCTACCCTACACCTACCCTACACCTACCCTACACCTACCCTACACCTACCCTACACCTACCCTACACCTACCCTACACCTACCCTACACCTACCCTACACCTACCCTACACCTACCCTACACCTACCCTACACCTACCCTACACCTACCCTACACCTACCCTACACCTACCCTACACCTACCCTAAACTTTGTTCCAAAAAACTTAACCCTAATGTGTGCTTGTCGTCGCCAGGCACTGAGTTTCGCTTCACCTACTCAACCTTCGTTACGCTACGGAGGTCGCCGGCTCGCAACGGGATCCCTACGCTGAATCCGTAAAAAAAACTGAAAAAAAAATACCGGCGGGGGGGGAGAAGGGGGGCAAGGGGGTCAACTTTGAAAAATGGTTTGTTTGTGACTATAGCATTGCCCCTTTATATGAATCTGAAAAAAGAAATGTTCCAAGTCTCTCAACTTCCGAGATCCGCTTAAAGGGGGGGAGAAGGGGGGCGAGGGGGTCAACTTTGAAAAATGGTTTTTACTTTTCCGAGCCTCCTCTAAACGATTCCGTAAAAAAAACAAAAAAAAAAGATTCGCCAAAAGGGGGGGGGAGGGGGGAGAAGGGGGGCAAGGGGGTCAACTTTAAAAACTGGTTCGTTTGTGACTATAGCATTGCCCCTTTATATGAATCTGAAAAAAGAAATGTTCCAAATGTTCCAACTTTCGAGATCCGCTTAAAGGGGGGGCGAAGGGGGGCGAGGGGGTCAACTTTGAAAAATGGTCTTTACTATTCCGAGCCTCCTCTAAACGAATCCGTAAAAAACAAAAAATACGGGTATCTTAGTTTCCGAGATACGATAGAGGGGGGGAGGAGGGGGGTGGAAAAGGGGAGGTTTGGCACTTTTCCCATACTCACGGGAGTTACTTGTTTACGAATCTGTCAAAATATACCCACCTCCCCATCCACCATCTGGGAGAACAATTATGTCAATGAGTGAGTCAGTGAGTGGTAATGCAGTTTTATATAATATAATAACTAGTATTTGCTTGGTGCGCGAGCTGCAAGCAGCTCGCGGTTTCTTCGTTTCTACCCTACACCTACCCTACTCCTACCCTACACCTACCCTACTCCTACCCTACACCTACCCTACACCTACCCTACACCTACGCTACACCTACCCTACACCTACCCTACACCTACCCTACACCTACCCTACACCTACCCTACACCTACCCTACACCTACCCTACACCTACCCTACACCTACCCTACACCTACCCTACACCTACCCTACACCTACCCTACACCTACCCTACACCTACCCTACACCTACCCTACACCTACCCTACACCTACCCTACACCTACCCTACACCTACCCTACACCTACCCTACACCTACCCTACACCTACCCTACACCTACCCTACACCTACCCTACACCTACCCTACACCTACCCTACACCTACCCTACACCTACCCTACACCTACCCTACACCTACCCTACACCTACCCTACACCTACCCTACACCTACCCTACACCTACCCTACACCTACCCTACACCTACCCTACACCTACCCTACACCTACCCTACACCTACCCTACACCTACCCTACACCTACCCTACACCTACCCTACACCTACCCTACACCTACCCTACACCTACCCTACACCTACCCTACACCTACCCTACACCTACCCTACACCTACCCTACACCTACCCTACACCTACCCTACACCTACCCTACACCTACCCTACACCTACCCTACACCTACCCTACACCTACCCTACACCTACCCTACACCTACCCTACACCTACCCTACACCTACCCTACACCTACCCTACACCTACCCTACACCTACCCTACACCTACCCTACACCTACCCTACACCTACCCTACACCTACCCTACACCTACCCTACACCTACCCTACACCTACCCTACACCTACCCTAAACTTAGTTCCAAAAAACATAACCCTAATGTTTGATTGTCGTCGCCAGGCACTGAGTTTCGCTTCACCCACTCAACCTTCGTTACGCTACGGAGGTCGCCGGCTCGCTTCGCTCGCCACCTCCCCCCTGCGCTGCACTCGGTCTCGTAGGTTCGCTCCACTCGGGATCCCTACGCTGAATCCGTAAAAAAAACAAAACAAAAAGATTCGCCAAAACGGGGGGGGAGGGGGGAGAAGGGGGGCAAGGGGGTCAACTTTGAAAAATGGTTTGTTTGTGACTCAAGCATTGCCCCTTTATATGAATCTGAAAAAAGAAATGTTCCAAGTCTCTCAAATTCCGAGATCCGCTTAAAGGGGGGGAGAAGGGGGGCGAGGGGGTCAACTTTGAAAAATGGTCTTTACTTTTCCGAGCCTCCTCTAAACGAATCCGTAAAAAAAACAAAAAAAAAAGATTCGCCAAAACGGGGGGGCAGGGGGGAGAAGGGGGGCAAGGGGGTCAACTTTGAAAAATGGTTTGTTTGTGACTCAAGCATTGCCCCTTTATATGAATCTGAAAAAAGAAATGTTCCAAGTCTCTCAAATTCCGAGATCCGCTTAAAGGGGGGGAGAAGGGGGGTGAGGGGGTCATTTTTGAAAAATGGTTTTTACTTTTCCGAGCCTCCTCTAAACGAATCCGTAAAAAACAAAAAATACGGGTACCTTAGTTTCCGAGATACGATAGAGGGGGGGGAAGAGGGGGGAGGAAAAGGGGAGGTTTGGGACTTTTCCCATAATCACGGGAGTTACTTGTTTACGAATCTGTCAAAATATACCCACCTCCCCCTCCACCATCTGGGAGAACAATTATGTCAATGAGTCAGTGAGTGAGTCAGTGAGTGAGTGGTAATCCAGCTTTATATATTATAACTAGTATTTGCTTGGTGCGCGAGCTGCAAGCAGCTCGCGGCTTTGTCGTGTTTTTTAGAAGTATTCCTTACACCTACCCTACACCTACCCTGCACCTACCCTACACCTACCCTACACCTACCCTACACCTACCCTACACCTACCCTACACCTACCCTACACCTACCCTACACCTACCCTACACCTACCCTACACCTACCCTACACCTACCCTACACCTACCCTACACCTACCCTACACCTACCCTACACCTACCCTACACCTACCCTACACCTACCCTACACCTACCCTACACCTACCCTACACCTACCCTACACCTACCCTACACCTACCCTACACCTACCCTACACCTACCCTACACCTACCCTACACCTACCCTACACCTACTCTACACCTACACTACACCTACCCTACACCTCACACTTTGTTCCAAAAAACATAACCCTAATGTTTGCATTCGTCGCCGGGCACTGAGTTTCGCTTCACCCACTCAACCTTCGTTACGCTACGGAGGTCGCCGGCTCGCTTCGCTCGCCACCTCCCCCCTGCGCTGCACTCGGTCTCGTAGGTTCGCTCCATTCGGGGTCCCTACGCTGCCTGGTCCACTCCCACCGGACAGGTTTCGACGACCGATATTAGGTAGGGGAGGTTGGGGAGAGGAGGGATGAAGGGAGGGAGAGTGGGGAGTTTTGAAAAATGATTCCGACCCAAGCATTGCCCTTTTATATGAATCTGAAAAAAGAAATGTTCCAAGTCTCTCAACTTCCGAGATCCGCTTAAAGGGGGAGAGAAGGGGGGCGAGTGGGTCAACTTTGAAAAATGGTTTGTTTTTGACTATAGCGTTGCCCCTTTATATGAATCTGAAAAAATATATGTGCCAAGTCTCTCAACTTCCGAGATCCGCTTAAAGGGGGGCAGAAGGGGGGCGAGGGGGTCAACCTTGATAAATGGTTTTTACTTTTCCGAGCCTCCTCTAAACGAATCCGTAAAACAACAAAAAATTCGCCAAAACGGGAGGGGGAAGGGGGGAGAAGGGGGGCAAGGGGGTCAACTTTGAAAAATGGTTTGTTTTTGACTAAAGCATTGCCCCTTTATATGAATCTGAAAAAAGAAATGTTCCAAGTCTCTCAACTTCCGAGATCCGCTTAAAGGGGGGGAGAAGGGGGGCGAGGGGGTCAACTTTGAAAAATGGTCTTTACTTTTCCGAGCCTCCTCTAAACGATTCCGAAAAAAAAACAAAAAAATAAGATTCGCCAAAACGGGGGGGGAGGGGGGAGAAGGGGGGCAAGGGGATCATCTTTGAAAAATGGTTTGTTTGTGACTTTAGCATTGCCCCTTTATATGAATCTGAAAAAAGAAATGTTCCAAGTCTCTCAACTTCCGAGATCCGCTTAAAGGGGGGGAGAAGGGGGGCGAAGGGGTCAAATTTGAAAAATGGTTTTTACTTTTCCGAGCCTCCTCTAAACGAATCCGTAAAAAAAACATACTACGGGTACCTTAGTTTCCGAGATACGATAGAGGGGGGGAGGAGGGGGGAGGAAAAGGGGATGTTTGGGACTTTTCCCAAACTCGCGAGAGTCACTTGTTTACGAATCTGTCAAAATATACCCACCTCCCCATCCACCATCTGGGAGAACAATTATGTCAGTGAGTCAGTGAGTCAGTGAGTCAGTGGTAATGCAGTTTTATATAATATAATAACTAGTATTTGCTTGGTGCGCGAGCTGCAAGCAGCTCGCGTGTTGTTGTCCCTACACCTACCCTACACATACCCTACACCTACCCTACACCTACCCTACACCTACCCTACACATACCCTACACCTACCCTACACCTACCCTACACCTACCCTTCACCTACCCTACACCTACCCTACACCTACCCTTCACCTACCCTACACCTACCCTACACCTACCCTACACCTACCCTACACCTACCCTACACCTACCCTACACCTACCCTACACCTACCCTACACCTACCCTACACCTACCCTACACCTACCCTACACCTACCCTACACCTACCCTACACCTACCCTACACCTACCCTACACCTACCCTACACCTACCCTTCACCTACCCTACACCTACCCTACACCTACCCTACACCTACCCTACACCTACCCTACACCTACCCTACACCTACCCTACACCTACCCTACACCTACCCTACACCTACCCTACACCTACCCTACACCTACCCTACAAATACCCTACACCTACCCTACACCTACCCTACACCTACCCTACACCTACCCTACACCTACCCTACACCTACCCTACACCTACCCTACACCTACCCTACACCTACCCTACACCTACCCTACACCTACCCTACACCTATCCTACACCTACCCTACACCTACCCTACACCTACCCTACACCTACCCTACACCTACCCTACACCTATCCTACACCTACCCTACACCTACCCTACACCTACCCTACACCTACCCTACACCTACCCTACACCTACCCTACACCTACCCTACACCTACCCTACACCTACCCTACACCTACCCTACACCTACCCTACACCTACCCTACACCTACCCTACACCTACCCTACACCTACCCTACACCTACCCTACACCTACCCTACACCTACCCTACACCTACCCTACACCTACCCTACACCTACCCTACACCTACCCTACACCTACCCTACACCTACCCTACACCTACCCTACACCTACCCTACACCTACCCTACACCTACCCTACACCTACCCTACACCTACCCTACACCTACCCTACACCTACCCTACACCTACCCTACACCTACCCTACACCTACCCTACACCTACCCTACACCTACCCTACACCTACCCTACACCTACCCTACACCTACCCTACACCTACCCTACACCTACCCTACACCTACCCTACACCTACCCTACACCTACCCTACACCTACCCTACACCTACCCTACACCTACCCTACACCTACCCTACACCTACCCTACACCTACCCTACACCTACCCTACACCTACCCTACACCTACCCTACACCTACCCTACACCTACCCTACACCTACCCTACACCTACCCTACACCTACCCTACACCTACCCTACACCGAGCCTCCTCTAAACGAATCCGTAAAAAAAACAAAAAAAAAGATTCGCCAAAACGGGGGGGGGGAGGGGGGAGAAGGGGGGCAAGGGGGTCAACTTTGAAAACTGGTTCGTTTGTGACTATAGCATTGCCCCTTTATATGAATCTGAAAAAAGAAATGTTCCAAGTCTCTCAACTTCCGAGATCCGCTTAACGGGGGGAGAAGGGGGGCGAGGGGGTCAACTTTGAAAAATGGTTTTTACTTTTGCGAGCCTCCTCTAAACGAATCCGTAAAAAAAACTGAATAAAAATATTCGCCAAAACGGGGGGGGAGGGGGGAGAAGGGGGGCAAGGGGGTTAACTTTGAAAACTGGTTCGTTTGTGACTAAAGCATTGCCCCTTTATATGAATCTGAAAAAAGAAATGTTCCAAGTCTCTCAACTTCCGAGATCCGCTTAAAGGGGGGGAGAAGGGGGGCGAGGGGGTCAACTTTGAAAAATGGTTTTTACTTTACCGAGCCTCCTCTAAACGATTCCGTAAAAAAAACAAAAAAAAAAGATTAGCCAAAACGGGGGAGGAGGGGGGAGAAGGGGGGCAAGGGGGTCAACTTTGAAAAATGGTTCGTTTGTGACTATAGCATTGCCCCTTTCTATGAATCTGAAAAAATAAATGTTCCAAATGTTCCAACTTACGAGATCCGCTTAAAGGGGGGGAGAAGGGGGGCGAGGGGGTCAACTTTGAAAAATGGTTTTTACTTTTGCGAGCCTCCTCTAAACGAATCCGTAAAAAACAAAAAATACAGGTACCTTAGTTTCCGAGATACGATAGAGGGGGGGAGGAGGGGGGGGGAAAAGGGGAGGTTTGGCACTTTTCCCATACTCGCGGGAGTTACTTGTTTACGAATCTGTCAAAATATACCCACCTCCCCCTCCACCATCTGGGAGAACAATTATGTCAATGAGTGAGTGAGTCAGTGAGTGGTAATGCAGTTTTATATAATATAACTAGTATTCGCTTGGTGCGCGAGCTGCAAGCAGCTCGCGGCTTTGTCGTGTTTATGAGAAGTATTCCTTAACCTACCCTACACCTACCCTACACCTACCCGACACCTACCCTACGCCTACCCTACGCCTACCCTACGCCTACCCTACACCTACCCTACACCTACTCTACACCTACCCTACACCTATCCTACACCTACCCTACACCTACCCTACACCTACCCTACACCTACCCTACACCTACCCTACACCTGCCCTACACCTACCCTACACCTACCCTACACCTACCCTACACCTACCCTACACCTACCCTACACCTACCCTACACCTACCCTACACCTACCCTACACCTACCCTACACCTACCCTACACCTACCCTACACCTACCCTACACCTACCCTACACCTACCCTACACCTACCCTACACCTACCCTACACCTACCCTACACCTACCCTACACCTACCCTACACCTACCCTACACCTACCCTACACCTACCCTACACCTACCCTACACCTACCCTACACCTACCCTACACCTACCCTACACCTACCCTACACCTACCCTACACCTACCCTACACCTACCCTACACCTACCCTACACCTACCCTACACCTACCCTACACCTACCCTACACCTACCCTACACCTACCCTACACCTACCCTACACCTACCCTACACCTACCCTACACCTACCCTACACCTACCCTACACCTACCCTACACCTACCCTACACCTACCCTACACCTACCCTACACCTACCCTACACCTACCCTACACCTACCCTACACCTACCCTACACCTACCCTACACCTACCCTACACCTACCCTACACCTACCCTTCACCTACCCTACACCTACCCTACACCTACCCTACACCTACCCTACACCTACCCTACACCTACCTTACACCTACCCTACACCTACCCTACACCTACCCTACACCTACCCTACACCTACCCTACACCTACCCTACACCTACCCTACACCTACCCTACACCTACCCTACACTTAGTTCCAAAAAACATAACCCTAATGTTTGCATTCGTCGCCAGGCACTGAGTCCGCTCCACTCGGGATCCCTACGCTGCCTGGTCCACTCCCACCGGACAGGTTTCGACCACCGATATTAGGTAGGGGAGGTTGGGGAGAGGAGGGGTGAAGAGAGGGGTGAAGGGGGGGAGAGTGGGGAGTAATGATTCCAACTAAAGCATTGCCCCTTTATATGAATCTGAAAAAATAAATGTTCCAAGTCTCTCAACTTCCGAGATCCGCTTAAAGGGGGGAGAAGGGGGGCGTGGGGGTCAACTTTGAAAAATGTTTTTTTTTTTTTCCGAGCCTCCTCTAAACGAATCCGTAAAAAAAAACAAAAAAAAAAGATTCGCCAAAACGGAGGGGGGAGGGGGGAGAAGGAGGGCAAGGTGGTCAACTTTGAAAAATGGTTCGTTTGTGACTATAGCATTGCCCCTTTATGTGAATCTGAAAAAAGAAATGTTCCAAGTCTCTCAACTTCCGAGATCCGCTTAAAGGGGGGGAGAAGGGGGGCGAGGGGGTCAAATTTGAAAAATGGTTTTTACTTTTCCGAGCCTCCTCTAAACGAATCCGTAAAAAAAACAAAGAAAAAAGATTCGCCAAAATGGGGGGGGGAGGGGGGAGAAGGGTGGCAAGGGGGTCAACTTTGAAAACTGGTTCGTTTGTAACTAAAGCATTGCCCCTTTATATGAATCTGAAAAAAGAAATGTTCCAAGTCTCTCAACTTTCGAGATCCGCTTAAAGGGGGGGAGAAGGGGGGCGAGGGGGTCAACTTTGAAAAATGGTTTTTACTTTCCCGAGCCTCCTCTAAACGAATCCGTAAAAAAAACAAAAAAAAAAGATTCGCCAAAACGGGGGGGGAGGGGGGAGAAGGGGGGCAAGGGGGTCAACTTTGAAAACTGGTTCGTTTGTCACTAAAGCAATGCCCCTTTATATGAATCTGAAAAAAGAAATGTTCCAAGTCTCTCAACTTTCGAGATCCGCTTAAAGGGGGGGAGAAGGGGGGCGAGGGGGTCATTTTTGAAAATTGGTTTTTACTTATGCGAGCCTCCTCTAAACGAATCCGTAAAAAAAACAAAATACGGGTACCTTAGTTTCCGAGATACGATAGAGGGGGGGAGGAGGGGGGGGAAAAGGGGAGGTTTGGCACTTTTCCCATACTCACGGGAGTTCCTTTTTTACGAATCTGTCAAAATATACCCACCTCCCCATCCACCATCTGGGAGAACAATTATGTCAATGAGTGAGTCAGTCAGTCAGTCAGTCAGTCAGTGGTAATGCAGTTTTATATATTATAACTAGTATTTGCTTGGTGCGCGAGCTGCAAGCAGCTCGCGTGTTGTTGTCCCTACACCTACCCTAGACCTACCCTACACCTACCCTACATAACCCTAATGTTTGCTTGTCGTCGCCAGGCACTGAGTTTCGCTTCACCCACTCAACCTTCGTTACGCTACGGAGGTCGCCGGCTCGCTTCGCTCGCCACCTCCCCCCTGCGCTGCACTCGGTCTCGTAGGTTCGCTCCATTCGGGGTCCCTACGCTGCCTGGTCCACTCCCACCGGACAGGTTTCGACGACCGATATTAGGTAGGGGAGGTTGGGGAGAGGAGGGATGAAGGGAGGGAGAGTGGGGAGTTTTGAAAATGATTCCAACTAAAGCATTGCCCCGTTATATGAATCTGAAAAAAGAAATGTTCCAAGTCTCTCAACTTCCGAGATCCGCTTAAAGGGGGGGAGAAGGGGGGCGAGGGGGTCAACTTTGAAAAATGGTTTTTACTTTTCCGAGCCTCCTCTAAACGAATCCGTAAAAAAAAAAAAATACGGGTATCTTAGTTTCCGAGATACGATAGAGGGGGGGAGGAGGGGGGGGGGAAAAGGGAGGTTTGGCACTTTTCCCATACTCGCGAGAGTTACTTGTTTACGAATCTGTCAAAATATACCCACCTCCCCCTCCACCATCTGGGAGAACAATTATGTCAATGAGTCAGTGAGTGAGTCAGTCAGTGAGTCAGTGGTAATCCAGCTTTATATAATACTAGTATTTGCTTGGTGCGCGAGCTGCAAGCAGCTCGCGTGTTGTTGTCTCTACACCTACCCTACACCTACCAAACACCTATCCTACACCTACCAAACACCTATCCTACACCTACCCTACACCTACCCAACACCTACCCTACACCTACCCTACACCTACTCTACACCTACCCTACACCTACCCTACACCTACCCTACACCTACCCTACACCTACCCTACACCTACCCTACACCTACCCTACACCTACCCTACACCTACCCTACACCTACCCTACACCTACCCTACACCTACCCTACACCTACCCTACACCTACCCTACACCTACCCTACACCTACCCTACACCTACCCTACACCTACCCTACACCTACCCTACACCTACCCTACACCTACCCTACACCTACCCTACACCTACCCTACACCTACCCTACACCTACCCTACACCTACCCTACACCTACCCTACACCTACCTTACACCTACCCTACACCTACCCTACACCTACCCTACACCTACCCTACACCTACCCTACACCTACCCTACACCTACCCTACACCTACCCTACACTTAGTTCCAAAAAACATAACCCTAATGTTTGCATTCGTCGCCAGGCACTGAGTCCGCTCCACTCGGGATCCCTACGCTGCCTGGTCCACTCCCACCGGACAGGTTTCGACCACCGATATTAGGTAGGGGAGGTTGGGGAGAGGAGGGGTGAAGAGAGGGGTGAAGGGGGGGAGAGTGGGGAGTAATGATTCCAACTAAAGCATTGCCCCTTTATATGAATCTGAAAAAATAAATGTTCCAAGTCTCTCAACTTCCGAGATCCGCTTAAAGGGGGGAGAAGGGGGGCGTGGGGGTCAACTTTGAAAAATGTTTTTTTTTTTTTCCGAGCCTCCTCTAAACGAATCCGTAAAAAAAAACAAAAAAAAAAGATTCGCCAAAACGGAGGGGGGAGGGGGGAGAAGGAGGGCAAGGTGGTCAACTTTGAAAAATGGTTCGTTTGTGACTATAGCATTGCCCCTTTATGTGAATCTGAAAAAAGAAATGTTCCAAGTCTCTCAACTTCCGAGATCCGCTTAAAGGGGGGGAGAAGGGGGGCGAGGGGGTCAAATTTGAAAAATGGTTTTTACTTTTCCGAGCCTCCTCTAAACGAATCCGTAAAAAAAACAAAGAAAAAAGATTCGCCAAAATGGGGGGGGGAGGGGGGAGAAGGGTGGCAAGGGGGTCAACTTTGAAAACTGGTTCGTTTGTAACTAAAGCATTGCCCCTTTATATGAATCTGAAAAAAGAAATGTTCCAAGTCTCTCAACTTTCGAGATCCGCTTAAAGGGGGGGAGAAGGGGGGCGAGGGGGTCAACTTTGAAAAATGGTTTTTACTTTCCCGAGCCTCCTCTAAACGAATCCGTAAAAAAAACAAAAAAAAAAGATTCGCCAAAACGGGGGGGGAGGGGGGAGAAGGGGGGCAAGGGGGTCAACTTTGAAAACTGGTTCGTTTGTCACTAAAGCAATGCCCCTTTATATGAATCTGAAAAAAGAAATGTTCCAAGTCTCTCAACTTTCGAGATCCGCTTAAAGGGGGGGAGAAGGGGGGCGAGGGGGTCATTTTTGAAAATTGGTTTTTACTTATGCGAGCCTCCTCTAAACGAATCCGTAAAAAAAACAAAATACGGGTACCTTAGTTTCCGAGATACGATAGAGGGGGGGAGGAGGGGGGGGAAAAGGGGAGGTTTGGCACTTTTCCCATACTCACGGGAGTTCCTTTTTTACGAATCTGTCAAAATATACCCACCTCCCCATCCACCATCTGGGAGAACAATTATGTCAATGAGTGAGTCAGTCAGTCAGTCAGTCAGTCAGTGGTAATGCAGTTTTATATATTATAACTAGTATTTGCTTGGTGCGCGAGCTGCAAGCAGCTCGCGTGTTGTTGTCCCTACACCTACCCTAGACCTACCCTACACCTACCCTACATAACCCTAATGTTTGCTTGTCGTCGCCAGGCACTGAGTTTCGCTTCACCCACTCAACCTTCGTTACGCTACGGAGGTCGCCGGCTCGCTTCGCTCGCCACCTCCCCCCTGCGCTGCACTCGGTCTCGTAGGTTCGCTCCATTCGGGGTCCCTACGCTGCCTGGTCCACTCCCACCGGACAGGTTTCGACGACCGATATTAGGTAGGGGAGGTTGGGGAGAGGAGGGATGAAGGGAGGGAGAGTGGGGAGTTTTGAAAATGATTCCAACTAAAGCATTGCCCCGTTATATGAATCTGAAAAAAGAAATGTTCCAAGTCTCTCAACTTCCGAGATCCGCTTAAAGGGGGGGAGAAGGGGGGCGAGGGGGTCAACTTTGAAAAATGGTTTTTACTTTTCCGAGCCTCCTCTAAACGAATCCGTAAAAAAAAAAAAATACGGGTATCTTAGTTTCCGAGATACGATAGAGGGGGGGAGGAGGGGGGGGGGAAAAGGGAGGTTTGGCACTTTTCCCATACTCGCGAGAGTTACTTGTTTACGAATCTGTCAAAATATACCCACCTCCCCCTCCACCATCTGGGAGAACAATTATGTCAATGAGTCAGTGAGTGAGTCAGTCAGTGAGTCAGTGGTAATCCAGCTTTATATAATACTAGTATTTGCTTGGTGCGCGAGCTGCAAGCAGCTCGCGTGTTGTTGTCTCTACACCTACCCTACACCTACCAAACACCTATCCTACACCTACCAAACACCTATCCTACACCTACCCTACACCTACCCAACACCTACCCTACACCTACCCTACACCTACTCTACACCTACCCTACACCTACCCTACACCTACCCTACACCTACCCTACACCTACCCTACACCTACCCTACACCTACCCTACACCTACCCTACACCTACCCTACACCTACCCTACACCTACCCTACACCTACCCTACACCTACCCTACACCTACCCTACACCTACCCTACACCTACCCTACACCTACCCTACACCTACCCTACACCTACCCTACACCTACCCTACACCTACCCTACACCTACCCTACACCTACCCTACACCTACCCTACACCTACCCTACACCTACCCTACACCTACCCTACACCTACCCTACACCTACCCTACACCTACCCTACACTACCCTACACCTACCCTACACCTACCCTACACCTACCCTACACCTACCCTACACCTACCCTACACCTACCCTACACCTACCCTACACCTACCCTACACCTACCCTACACCTACCCTACACCTACCCTACACCTACCCTACACCTACCCTACACCTACCCTACACCTACCCTACACCTACCCTACACCTACCCTACACCTACCCTACACCTACCCTACACCTACCTACACCTACCCTACACCTACCCTACACCTACCCTACACCTACCCTACACCTACCCTACACCTACCCTACACCTACCCTACACCTACCCTACACCTACCCTACACCTACCCTACACCTACCCTACACCTACCCTACACCTACCCTACACCTACCCTACACCTACCCTACACCTACCCTACACCTACCCTACACCTACCCTACACCTACCCTACACCTACCCTACACCTACCCTACACCTACCCTACACCTACCCTACACCTACCCTACACCTACCCTACACCTACCCTACACCTACCCTACACCTACCCTACACCTACCCTACACCTACCCTACACCTACCCTACACCTACCCTACACCTACCCTACACCTACCCTACACCTACCCTACACCTACCCTACACCTACCCTACACCTACCCTACACCTACCCTACACCTACCCTACACCTACCCTACACCTACCCTACACCTACCCTACACCTACCCTACACCTACCCTACACCTACCCTACACCTACCCTACACCTACCCTACACCTACCCTACACCTACCCTACACCTACCCTACACCTACCCTACACCTACCCTACACCTACCCTACACCTACCCTACACCTACCCTACACCTACCCTACACCTACCCTACACCTACCCTACACCTACCCTACACCTACCCTACACCTACCCTACACCTACCCTACACCTACCCTACACCTACCCTACACCTACCCTACACCTACCCTACACCTACCCTACACCTACCCTACACCTACCCTACACCTACCCTACACCTACCCTACACCTACCCTAAACTTTGTTCCAAAAAACATAACCCTAATGTTTGATTGTCGTCGCCAGGCACTGAGTTTCGCTTCACCCACTCAACCTTCGTTACGCTACGGAGGTCGCCGGCTCGCTTCGCTCGCCACCTCCCCCCTGCGCTGCACTCGGTCTCGTAGGTTCGCTCCACTCGGGATCCCTACGCTGAATCCGTAAAAAAAACAAAAAAAAGATTCGCCAAAACGGGGGGGGGGGAGGGGGAAGATGGGGGGCAAGGGGGTCAACTTTGAACACTGGTTCGTTAGTGACTATAGCATTGCCCCTTTATATGAATCTGAAAAAAGAAATGTTCCAAGTCTCTCAACTTCCGAGATCCGCTTAAAGGGGGGGGAGAAGGGGGGCGAGGGGGTCAACTTTGAAAAATGGTTTTTACTTTTCCGAGCATCCTCTAAATGAATCCGTAAAAAAAACAAATAAAAAAGATTCGCCAAAACGGGGGGGGAGGGGGGGAAAAGGGGGGCAAGGGGGTCAACTTTGAAAAATGGTTTGTTTGTGACTAAAGCATTGCCCCTTTATATGAATCTGAAAAAATAAATGATCCAAATGTTCCAACTTTCGAGATCCGCTTAAAGGGGGGGAGAAGGGGGGCGAGGGGGTCAACTTTGAAAAGTGCTTTTTACTTTTCCGAGCCTCCTCTAAACGAATCCGTAAAAAAAACATTCTACGGGTACCTTAGTTTTCGAGATACGAAAGAGGGGGGGAGGAGGGGGGGGGAAAAGGGGAGGTTTGGGACTTTTCCCATACTCGCGAGAGTGACTTGTTTACGAATCTGTCAAAATATACCCACCTCCCCCTTCACCATCTGGGAGAACAATTATGTCAATCAGTCAGTGAGTGGTAATGCAGTTTTATATATTATAATAACTAGTATTTGCTTGGTGCGCGAGCTGCAAGCAGCTCGCGGCTTTGTCATGTTTTTGAGAAGTATTCCTTAACCTACCCTACACCTACCCTACACCTACCCTACACCTACCCTACACCTATCCTACACCTACCCCACACCTACCCCACACCTACCCTACACCTACCCTACACCTACCCTACACCTACCCTACACCTACCCTACACCTACCCTACACCTACCCTACACCTACCCTACACCTACCCTACACCTACCCTACACCTACCCTACACCTACCCTACACCTACCCTACACCTACCCTACACCTACCCTACACCTACCCTACACCTACCCTACACCTACCCTACACCTACCCTACACCTACCCTACACCTACCCTACACCTACCCTACACCTACCCTACACCTACCCTACACCTACCCTACACCTACCCTACACCTACCCTACACCTACCCTACACCTACCCTACACCTACCCTACACCTACCCTACACCTACCCTACAGCTACCCTACACCTACCCTACACCTACCCTACACTTTGTTCCAAAAAACATAACCCTAATGTTTGCATTCGTCGCCAGGCACTGAGTTTCGCTTCACCCACTCAACCTTCGTTACGCTACGGAGGTCGCCGGCTCGCTTCGCTCACCACCTCCCCCCTGCGCTGCACTCGGTCTCGTAGGTTCGCTCCATTCGGGGTCCCTACGCTGCCTTGTCCACTCCCACCGGACAGGTTTCGACGACCGATATTAGGTAGGGGAGGTTGGGGAGAGGAGGGATGAAGGGAGGGAGAGTGGGGAGTTTTGAAAACTGATTCCGACTCAAGCATTGCCCCTTTATATGATTCAGAAAAAATAAATGTTCCAAGTCTCTCAATTTCCGAGATCCGCTTAGAGGGGGGGAGAAGGGGGGCGACGGGGTCAACTTTGCAAAATGGTTTGTACTTTTTCGAGCCTCCTCTAAACGAATCCGGAAAAAAAAACAAAAAAAAAAGATTCGCCAAAACGGGGGGAGGAGGGGGGCGAAGGGGGGCAAGGGGGTCGACTTTGAAAACTGGTTCGTTTGTGACTATAGCATTGCCCCTTTATATGAATCTGAAAAAAGAAATGTTCCAAGTCTCTCAACTTCCGAGATCCGCTTAAAGGGGAGGAGAAGGGGGGCGAGGGGGTCAAATTTGAAAAATGGTTTTTGCTTTTCCGAGCCTCCTCTAAACGAATCCGTAAAAAAAACATACTACAGGTACCTTAGTTTCCGAGATACGATAGAGGGGGGGAGGAGGGGGGAGGAAAAGGGGAGGTTTGGGACTTTTCCCAAACTCGCGAGAGTCACTTGTTTACGAATCTGTCAAAATATACCCACCTCCCCATCCACCATCTGGGAGAACAATTATGTCAGTGAGTGAGTGGTAATCCAGCTTTATATAATATAACTAGTATTTGCTTGGTGCGCGAGCTGCAAGCAGCTCGCGGCTTTGTCGTGTTTTTGAGAAGTATTCCTTAACCTACCCTACACCTACCCTACACCTACCCTACACCTACCCTACACCTACCCTACACCTACCCTACACCTACCCTACACCTACCCTACACCTACCCTACACCTACCCTACACCTACCCTACACCTACCCTACACCTACCCTACACCTACCCTACACCTACCCTACACCTACCCTACACCTACCCTACACCTACCCTACACCTACCCTACACCTACCCTACACCTACCCTACACCTACCCTACACCTACCCTACACCTACCCTACACCTACCCTACACCTACCCTACACCTACCCTACACCTACCCTACACCTACCCTACACCTACCCTACACCTACCCTACACCTACCCTACACCTACCCTACACCTACCCTACACCTACCCTACACCTACCCTACACCTACCCTACACCTACCCTACACCTACCCTACACCTACCCTACACCTACCCTACACCTACCCTACACCTACCCTACACCTACCCTACACCTACCCTACACCTACCCTACACCTACCCTACACCTACCCTACACCTACCCTACACCTACCCTACACCTACCCTACACCTACCCTACACCTACCCTACACCTACCCTACACCTACCCTACACCTACCCTACACCTACCCTACACCTACCCTACACCTACCCTACACCTACCCTACACCTACCCTACACCTACCCTACACCTACCCTACACCTACCCTACACCTACCCTACACCTACCCTACACCTACCCTACACCTACCCTACACCTACCCTACACCTACCCTACACCTACCCTACACCTACCCTACACCTACCCTACACCTACCCTACACCTACCCTACACCTACCCTACACCTACCCTACACCTACCCTACACCTACCCTACACCTACCCTACACCTACCCTACACCTACCCTACACCTACCCTACACCTACCCTACACCTACCCTACACCTACCCTACACCTACCCTACACCTACCCTACACCTACCCTACACCTACCCTACACCTACCCTACACCTACCCTACACCTACCCTACACCTACCCTACACTTACCCTAAACTTTGTTCCAAAAAACATAACCCAAATGTTTGCTTGTCGTCGCCAGGCACTGAGTTTCGCTTCACCCACTCAACCTTCGTTACGCTACGGAGGTCGCCGGCTCGCTTCGCTCGCCACCTCCCCCCTGCGCTGCACTCGGTCTCGTAGGTTCACTCCACTCGGGATCCCTACGCTGCCTGGTCAAGGAAGGTTGGGGAGAGGAGGGGTGAAGAGAGGGGTGAAGGGGGGGAGAGTGGGGAGTTTTGAAAAATGATTCCAACTATAGCATTGCCCCTTTATATGAATCTGAAAAAAGAAATGTTCCAAGTCTCTCAACTTCCGAGATCCGCTTATAGGGGGGGAGAAGGGGGGCGAGGGGGTCAACTTTGAAAAATGGTTTTTACTTTTCCGAGCCTCCTCTAAACGAATCCGTAAAAAAAACTGAAAAAAAAGATTCGCCAAAACGGGGGTGGGGGGGGAGAAGGGGGGCAAGGGGGTCAACTTTGAAAAATGGTTTGTTTGTGACTATAGCATTGCCCCTTTATATGAATCTGAAAAAAGAAATGTTCCAAGTCTCTCAACTTCCGAGATCCGCTTAAAGGGGGGGAGAAGGGGGGCGAGGGGGTCAACTTTGAAAAATGGTCTTTACTTTTCCGAGCCTCCTCTAAACGAATCCGTAAAAAACAAAAAATACGGGTACCTTAGTTTCCGAGATACGATAGAGGGGGGGAGGAGGGGGGAGGAAAAGGGGAGGTTTGGGACTTTTCCCATACTCACGGGAGTTACTTGTTTACGAATCTGTCAAAATATACCCACCTCCCCATCCACCATCTGGGAGAACAATTATGTCAATGAGTCAGTGAGTCAGTCAGTCAGTGAGTGGTAATCCAGCTTTATATAATATAACTAGGATTTGCTTGGTGCGCGAGCTGCAAGCATCTCGCGTTTTGTTGTTCCTACACCTACCCTACACCTACCCTACACCTACCCTACACCTACCCTACACCTACCCTACACCTACCCTACACCTACCCTACACCTACCCTACACCTACCCTACACCTACCCTACACCTACCCTACACCTACCCTACACCTACCCTACACCTACCCTACACCTACCCTACACCTACCCTACACCTACCCTACACCTACCCTACACCTACCCTACACCTACCCTACACCTACCCTACACCTACCCTACACCTACCCTACACCTACCCTACACCTACCCTACACCTACCCTACACCTACCCTACACCTACCCTACACCTACCCTACACCTACCCTACACCTACCCTACACCTACCCTACACGTACCCTACCCCTACCCTACACCTACCCTACACCTACCCTACACCTACCCTACACCTACCCTACACCTACCCTACACCTACCCTACACCTACCCTACACCTACCCTACACCTACCCTACACCTACCCTACACCTACCCTACACCTACCCTACACCTACCCTACACCTACCCTACACCTACCCTACACCTACCCTACACCTACCCTACACCTACCCTACACCTACCCTACACCTACCCTACACCTACCCTACACCTACCCTACACCTACCCTACACCTACCCTACACCTACCCTACACCTACCCTACACCTACCCTACACCTACCCTACACCTACCCTACACCTACCCTACACCTACCCTACACCTACCCTACACCTACCCTACACCTACCCTACACCTACCCTACACCTACCCTACACCTACCCTACACCTACCCTACACCTACCCTACACCTACCCTACACCTACCCTACACCTACCCTACACCTACCCTACACCTACCCTACACCTACCCTACACCTACCCTACACCTACCCTACACCTACCCTACACCTACCCTACACCTACCCTACACCTACCCTACACCTACCCTACACCTACCCTACACCTACCCTACACCTACCCTACACCTACCCTACACCTACCCTACACCTACCCTACACCTACCCTACACCTACCCTACACCTACCCTACACCTACCCTACACCTACCCTACACCTACCCTACACCTACCCTACACCTACCCTACACCTACCCTACACCTACCCTACACCTACCCTACACCTACCCTACACCTACCCTACACCTACCCTACACCTACCCTACACCTACCCTACACCTACCCTACACCTACCCTACACCTACCCTACACCTACCCTACACCTACCCTACACCTACCCTACACCTACCCTACACCTACCCTACACCTACCCTACACCTACCCTACACCTACCCTACACCTACCCTACACCTAGCCTACACTTTGTTCCAAAAAACATAAACCCTAATGTTTGCTTGTCGTCGCCAGGCACTGAGTTTCGCTTCACCCACTCAACCTTCGTTACGCTACGGCGGTCGCCGGCTCGCTTCGCTCGCCACCTCCCCCCTGCGCTGCACTCGGTCTCGTAGGTCCGCTCCACTCGGGATCCCTACGCTGAATCCGTAAAAAAAACTTAAAAAAAAAAGATTCGCCAAAACGGGGGGGGGGGGGGGGGAGGGGGGCAAGGGGGTCAACTTTGAAAAATGGTTTGTTTGTGACTATAGCATTGCCCCTTTATATGAATCTGAAAAAAGAAATGTTCCAAGTCTCTCAACTGCCGAGATCCGCTTAAAGGGGGGGCGAAGGGGGGGCGAGGGGGCCAACTTTGAAAAATGGTTTTTACTTTTCCGAGCCTCCTCTAAACGAATCCGTAAAAAAAACGAAAAAAAAAGATTCGCCAAAACGGGGGGGGAGGGGGGAGAAGGGGGGCAAGGGGGTCAACTTTGAAAAATGGTTCGTTTGTGACTATAGCATTGCCCCTTTCTATGAATCTGAAAAAATAAATGTTCCAAATGTTCCAACTTTCGAGATCCGCTTAAAGGGGGGGAGAAGGGGGGCGAGGGGTTCAACTTTGAAAAATGCTTTTTACTTTTCCGAGCCTCCTCTAAACGAATCCGTAAAAAAAACATTCTACGGGTACCTTAGTTTCCGAGATACGATAGAGGGGGGGAGGAGGGGGGAGGAAAAGGGGAGGTTTGGGACTTTTCCCATACTCACGGGAGTTACTTGTTTACGAATCTGTCAAAATATAACCACCTCCCCATCCACCATCTGGGAGAACAATTATGTCAATGAGTGAGTCAGTCAGTGAGTGGTAATGCAGTTTTATATAGTATAACTAGTATTTGCTTGGTGCGCGAGCTGCAAGCAGCTCGCGGTTTTGTCGTGTTTATGAGAAGTATTCCTAAACCTACCCTACACCTACCCTACACCTACCCTACACCTACCCTACACCTACCCTACACCTACCCTACACCTACCCTACACCTACCCTACACCTACCCTACACCTACCCTACACCTACCCTACACCTACCCTACACCTACCCTACACCTACCCTACACCTACCCTACACCTACCCTACACCTACCCTACACCTACCCTACACCTACCCTACACCTACCCTACACCTACCCTACACCTACCCTACACCTACCCTACACCTACCCTACACCTACCCTACACCTACCCTACACCTACCCTACACCTACCCTACACCTACCCTACACCTACCCTACACCTACCCTACACCTACCCTACACCTACCCTACACCTACCCTACACCTACCCTACACTTTGTTCCAAAAAACATAACCCTTATGTTTGCTTGTCGTCGCCAGGCACTGAGTTTCGCTTCGCTCCACTCGGGATCCCTACGCTGAATCCGTAAAAAAAACAAAAAAAAAAGATTCGCCAAAACGGGGTGGGAAGGGGGGAGAAGGGAGGCAAGGGGGTCAACTTTGAAAAATGGTTTGTTTGTGACTATAGCATTGCCCCTTTATATGAAACTGAAAAAAGAAATGTTCCAAGTCTCTCAACTTCCGAGATCCGCTTAAAGGGGGGGGAGAAGGGGGGCGAGGGGGTCAACTTAACTTTGAAAAATGGTTTTTACTTTTCCGAGCCTCCTCTAAACGAATCCGTAAAAAAAAACAAAAAAAAAAGATTCGCCAAAACGGGGGGGAGGGGGGAGAAGGGGGGCAAGGGGGTCAACTTTGAAAACTGGTTCGTTTGTGACTATAGCATTGCCCCTTTATATGAATCTGAAAAAAGAAATGTTCCAAGTCTCTCAACTTCCGAGATCCGCTTAAAGGGGGGGAGAAGGGGGGCGAGGGGGTCAACTTTGAAAAATGGTTTTTACTTTTCCGAGCCTCCTTTTAACGATTCCGTAAAAAAAACAAAAAAAAAAGATTCGCCAAATCGGGGGGGGAGGGGGGAGAAGGGGGTCAACTTTGAAAACTGGTTCGTTTGTGACTATAGCATTGCCCCTTTATATGAATCTGAAAAAAGAAATGTGCCAAGTCTCTCAACTTTCGAGATCCGCTTAAAGGGGGGGAGAAGGGGGGCGAGGGGGTCAACTTTGAAAAATTGTTTTTACTTTTGCGAGCCTCCTCTAAACGAATCCGTAAAAAACAAAAAATACGGGTACCTTAGTTTCCGAGATACGATAGAGGGGGGGAGGAGGGGGGAGGAAAAGGGGAGGTTTGGGACTTTTCCCATACTCACGGGAGTTACTTGTTTACGAATCTGTCAAAATATACCCACCTCCCCCTCCACCATCTGGGAGAACAATTATGTCAATGAGTCAGTCAGTGAGTGAGTGGTAATGCAGTTTTATATAATATAACTAGTATTTGCTTGGTGCGCGAGCTGCAAGCAGCTCGCGTGTTGTTGTCCCTACACCCGCGTGTTGTTGTCCCTACACCTACCCTACACCTACCTTACACCTACCCTACACCTAACCTACACCTACCCTACACCTACCTTACACCTACCCTACACCTACCCTACACCTACCCTACACCTACCCTACACCTACCCTACACCTACCCTACACCTACCCTACACCTACCCTACACCTACCCTACACCTACCCTACACCTACCCTACACCTACCCTACACCTACCCTACACCTACCCTACACCTACCCTACACCTACCCTACACCTACCCTTCAACTACCCTACACCTACCCTACACCTACCCTACACCTACCCTACACCTACCTTACACCTACCCTACACTTTGTTCCAAAAAACATAACCCTAATGTTTGCTTGTCGTCGCCAGGCACTGAGTTTCGCTTCACCCACTCAACCTTCGTTACGCTACGGAGGTCGCCGGCTCGCTTCGCTCGCCACCTCCCCCCTGCGCTGCACTCGGTCTCGTAGGTTCGCTCCACTCGGGATCCCTACGCTGAATCCGTAAAAAAAACAAAACAACAAAAAAGGGGGGGAGGGGGAGATGGGGGGCAAGGGGGTCAACTTTGAAAAATGGTTCGTTTGTGACTATAGCATTGCCCCTTTATATGAATCTGAAAAAATAAATGTTTCAAGTCTCTCATTTCCGAGATCCGCTTAAAGGGGGGGAGAAGGGGGGCGAGGGGTTCAACTTTGAACAATGGTTTTTACTTTTCCGAGCCTCCTCTAAACGAATCCGTAAAAAAAACGAAAAAAAAAGATTCGCCAAAACGGGGGGGGAGGGGGGAGAAGGGGGGCAAGGGGGTCAACTATGAAAAATGGTTTGTTTGTGACTAAAGCATTGCCCCTTTATATGAACCTGAAAAAAGAAATGTTCCAAATGTTCCAACTTTCGAGATCCGCTTAAAGGGGGGGAGAAGGGGGGCGAGGGGGTCAACTTTGAAAAATGGTTTTTACTTTTGCGAGCCTCCTCTAAACGAATCCGTAAAAAAAACATTCTACGGGTACCTTAGTTTCCGAGATACGATAGAGGGGGGGAGGAGGGGGGAGGAAAAGGGGAGGTTTGGGACTTTTCCCATACTCGCGAGAGTTACTTGTATACGAATCTGTCAAAATATACCCACCTTCCCCTCCACCATCTGGGAGAACAATTATGTCAATGAGTGAGTCAGTCAGTCAGTCAGTCAGTGGTAATGCAGTTTTATATAGTATAACTAGTATTTGCTTGGTGCGCGAGCTGCAAGCAGCTCGCGTGTTGTTGTCCCTACACCTACCCTACACCTACCCTACACCTACCCTACACCTACCCTACACCTACCCTACACCTACCTTACACCTACCCTACACCTACCCTACACCTGCCCTACACCTACCCTACACCTACCCTACACCTACCCTACACCTACCCTACACCTACCCTACACCTACCCTACACCTACCCTACACCTACCCCACACCTACCCTACACCTACCCTACACCTACCCTACACCTACCCTACACCTAACCTACACCTACCCTACACCTACCCTACACCTACCCTACACCTACCCTACACCTACCCTACACCTACCCTACACCTACCCTACACCAACCCTACACCTACCCTACACCTACCCTACACCTACCCTACACTTTGTTCCAAAAAACATAACCCTAATGTTTGCTTGTCGTCGCCAGGGACTGAGTTTCGCTTCACCCACTCAACCTTCGTTACGCTACGGAGGTCGCCGGCTCGCTTCGCTCGCCACCTCCCACCTGCGCTGCACTCGGTCTCGTAGGTTCGCTCCACTCGGGATCCCTACGCTGAATCCGTAAAAAAAACGAAAAAAAAGATTCGCCAAAACGGGGGGGGAGGGGGAGGGGGGAGATGGGGGGCAAGGGGGTCAACTTTGAAAAATGGTTTGTTTGTGACTATAGCATTGCCCCTTTATATGAATCTGAAAAAAGAAATGTTCCAAGTCTCTCAACTTCCGAGATCCGCTTAAAGGGGGGGAGGAGGGGGGCGAGGGGGTCAACTTTGAAAAATGGTTTTTACTTTTCCGAGCCTCCTCTAAACGAATCCGTAAAAAAAACAAAAAAAAATGATTCGCTAAAACGGGGGGGGTAGGGGGGAGAAGGAGGGCAAGGGAGTCAACTTTGAAAAATGGTTTGTTTGTGACTAAAGCATTGCCCCTTTATATGAATCCGAAAAAAGAAATGTTCCAAGTCTCTCAACTTCCGAGATCCGCTTAAAGGGGGGGAAAAGGGGGGCGAGGGGGTCAACTTTGAAAAATGGTTTTTACTTTTGCGAGCCTCCTCTAAACGAAACCGTAAAAAACAAAAAATACCGGTATCTTAGTTTCCGAGATACGATAGAGGGGGGGAGGAGGGGGGAGGAAAAGGGGAGGTTTGGGACTTTTCCCATACTCACGGGAGTTACTTGTTTACGAATCTGTCAAAATATACCCACCTCCCCCTTCACCATCTGGGAGAACAATTATGTCAATGAGTGAGTGAGTCAGTGAGTGAGTGGTAATGCAGTTTTATATAGTATAATTTAAGTCGTTAGGATGATCAAGACGGAAACCTTTATAACAGTGTCAATAACGACTGTTCAGTAAGAAAACTTGTTGAACGATAAATTCTTAGTGCTAAGGAATCGAAGTTTAAAACATCCAGGCAGTAAATTTTTGATGACCTACAGACAATAGATGTTCTGTGTGTCTGTAATGCTGGATACAGATTGATAAACCGTGACATAAAATGTACCACGAACGAGCTGTCCATTCATGCAATGTAACATTTTAATGTAGCAAAACAAATTAGCAAATTTGTTCCAACGTTTGTTACAATTCATGTTACGTTTATAATCTGTGAAAAAAATAGTAAGATGTATCCTGTATCTTTTTGTTTTTTTTAACAAAAAATTAAGGTTTACCTCATGTAACTAAATAACTAACACCTTTTAAAAAGTCATAATATCCTCAAAGCCACAGCCCACTTGCAACACCAACAATTTTATAGTCATAGCTGATGTTTTCCTTTGATTACAAGTTGCTCTGTCGCCAAGAAATAATCTTGGGCCGCTGGGCCGCTATTTATCAACTTTCTTCACCTACTGATTACAGGTGATAGTGAGAAGTGCGCTGATTATAGTTGTAGACCGTGTAAGTGGGATGTGTGGTTACCTGGTTAATATTTTATATAACTAGTCTAATAATAATAATTAGACTAGTTAGAGAAAATAATAAATTTAATTAATAATAATTAGGAAATTATGAAAGTGTGAGAATTATGCCGTTCCGTTTCGGGAAACATCTGGATGCGAGAATCACGAGCTATTCTCTGAAGATACAGCCTTGAGTGCAGCGCTGCGACAGAGGCGAAACTAGTACCAAACTAATAGTTTTGAGAATTTACAATAAAATGAATGATGAATGAGGCCTGAACTGAAATGATAATTGCTATTTGTAACCTTCTACTAGGAATTTGTAAAGGGTGGTGTAATTTAGCGGCCTATTGTGATGTTTCTGTTAAAAACGTTCTAATTTTCAGACGAGTTTCACAATTTTCTGAAACTTATTTTAACCTTCTATTGCGACGACTGACTACTGTTATTTAAGCAAATCAAATACAACAAAAATCTAGCATTAGTTCTTTTTTGGCAGCAGCTTTACTAATAGATAGATTATACACAGATCAGACGTTCAAAAACTAAAACTTAATCCAACCAAATGTAAACCCCTCATCATTCCATGACCGAAACTCTGTAATACAACTCAATAACAATGCACGCAGCCAAAAATCCAGACAAGTAACATTACAACAAAAATAATAATCCGAATTTACCAACACATAAACACTGCATCAATATTTTATTTGATTTATTATTCGATAAAAGCAACGCTAGGGATGCGAAAAACTACAATAAAATAATAATCGTTATGCAAAAAATTGTAATGGAATCACTCAATCGGAGTAATGTAACGAACGTTTGATTTATTACTTGTCGAGTAAGAAAAATGACTATAAAATACAGAGTGGGGTTTAGAGAGAACGGGACGGGGACGATACGGAGTTTAATCGGAGAGTTTTTATTCCGAATCAGTTTAACCAAGGTGTATTGTATTACCCCGTAGCTTAGTTGTGGTAGACAATAAGCAGTTGCTCCATGTCAAATTTTGGTATTCAGCTGGCTGAAGCCGTATAATCTCGAAACCAACCCCAACATTATTGTGAAAACGCTATATAACATCCAAAACTGGAAAAGTGGGTATCACAATACCTCTTGGGAAGTCTGGTGTCAGAATTCAGGTCTCTGATTATAGTAAAAATCTACAAATGACTGTCGGGACCAACACTTACAGTGCTTTCCGAGGCATAGAGGAGTCTCGATATGCAGTAAATGGTCACCCATTCCCGGACAGACCTCGGCAAACGTTGTGCAACCTCGAAGATGGGCCATGACGAAAACAGTGTCTTAATTAAACAGCCGTACGCTGTAATTATTTAGCCACATTCGCCTCGTAGCTTATAAAGTGCCTATTTTCATTAAAATGTTAGCTCTTTAGCAGATTATAAGCTACCGACTTTTCGAAGCGATTCCTGGCTCGTCATAATGAATCGGTAATGTATTTTATGGCGAAGTGAATGAAGGTCGATGTTGATTGATGGAAATCCATGTATTAAGCAATTTAGCGAACTTATGGAGATCATTATTTTCCTGTTATGGATATGTGCATAATAACCCGTAAACGTAACTTAAATTGACCGAGAAAATGGACGATATTAGGAGGGTAAGTAACGCATCCCATCAACAATGATGACAAAACAGAACTGGTGGATAGAATTTTTTATCATAAAAATATAAAGGTTTTGGCAGAGATGCTTCTATCACTCTCATTTCCCACTTAAGTTTTAGTTCCACAGGGCACGAGCTTATTGCCATCATCCGGGCACTTATCCAGACTCAGGGTGCTCGGAGTGAAATCACTCAATTACCGACCGAATCGTAGGAATCGTAACGTAGCGTAAAACTTGGCAGCAGGACTTGCGACTAGAAACCGTGACGAAAAAATCATTACTAAATACATAGTTGCAATTTTAATTCCTGTCAAAGTCACTGAACCATCTTGTATGTATGTTGCATTTGAAATGTTGCCCCAGTTACTTTCAAGCTGTGTATAAAAATGACAAATGAATGAAAGTGAGTAAGTACCTACCGACAGAACGGCGACTCCTCGTTACAAATGCTATAATCAAAGGTAACCTTCCGTATACTTTGACAAGCTGTGCGGAACGGCACACAGGTTGGTCTAATGTGGAAACACTTATACTTTTGTTGAAGACAAAGTTAGTGAATGAAATTTTCATTGAAATAAAAGGTCTAGTCATTATCATGTTGCTATGTAAGATTTACCATACTTAAAATCATAATGGCATTTGAATTTTTATTGTGTTGTGTTTGTTTTTGTTGTGTTTGTGTTTTATAGTGTTGGGTTTTTTGTGTAGAGGTATACACTTGACTGACTCTTTTAAAGCGTGGGATTGATCTCAGGGCCATGCATGGTATTATTGGGTATTTCCTAATGAAAATTTTTGGTAGCCTGGATTTATTTACACCAATCCATAAAATCCGTACTAAATAATGAACCACAGAATATAACCCCTTTTTCTCTTCCCTACCTTTCGGCAATATACCATTATCTACTTCGATATCATATCGGACTCAAACAAAACAGATGAAATGTTAAAGAGTACCAGGTGCACTTCTGCCTAAACCAAAGGGAAATACTGGCGTTATGTTCTGTTTTATACTAATAAATTGTTATATACTAATAAATTTTAAGTATATGAGTAACAATACCTATGTAATTTACCATATACCTGTACAATCCATGCCCACCTCAGTTCTACAGGCACCCGATCATACGTGCCCGATTTCTAAGGCTCGCTGTTTGATCGACTTGCAGTTCAAAGCGTTTGTCCTGACCTCTTGCATTGCAACAGACGCTGAACGCTCGAACAAACGAACCGTATTGTTAGGCTGAATGCGAGCCATAATAAATACGTTACCAGCGTTTAATCTACTCAGATTGTGCGAGATTCTGTGATAGATTATCTGGTGGGAGACTGTGGTTAGTGCGGAGTTGGGAAACTTTTAAAGGTAATTTTCAGATGCGAAAACTGTCTGAGGCATGGCAAAATAAATACATTTTCATTTACAGAATTCAGAATGCGATTGAGAATAAACTTGGTGACAATATAAATTAGAGAACCATGTTTCTATTTATCAAATGAATAAATTTACCTGTTATTGCTTGTAGTACTATATACCTATACGTAGCATAGTATGTACTGTTATTCTGGGTGCATCGTCCTCACGTATATGTATTAATACATGTATGTAAATATTGTATTATACTTTATTTTTGAAAGAGTAAGTGTGCAGTTTCTTGTCCGTTCTTCTCCATAACAAGCTACTTTATTTATTTATTTGTAGGGATAAAACAGCGTTAAATTCTTAACTATGTACTTACAATATTAAACGAATAGCCAGTAACAGTTATCCGCGGTAGATACATTGGGTGGATGTGACACTAAAATACATTATAAAAATGCTAAATAAAGTCATATAATAACTACTACACACTACTACACTACTATACTATATACTTTGCCTAATGGATGGTAGAATCAATTATTATTACTTGTAAATTTAAATTTTTGACGTTCAAAAGTGCGATTGAAGTAAAGACTTGACTAGAAAAACAATATTATTAATCTTAGCTCACTGACTGATTGAGGAGAGGATGGCGGGACGCTTTATATGATTTTCTCGGAAATTTGCAAGACGAAACAACATAAGAGAAATAGAAGAAATGGGGGCCATCTCCTTTGCCCTTTAATGATGAATTAATGACCCTTTGGGGGTATGCGGAACAGGGTGTAAAGTCCCACAAACCTCCATAGAAAAGGGAGGATCCTCCAACCAGACGGTGTATGTCTGGTCCGGGCAACTGCCCAACGGTTGTTGTCGGACTGTTGTATGTATTCTAATCGCGCCGAAAACTTTGCTTGCGCGATGCAGGATTTGTGTGACGTCATGTCTTTAGTTCGTAGTAATAGACTTGCCAGAGAATGAAACGGTACCTTATATCATGCAGGAAGAAACAGAAAAAGCTATTGACTCACAGAAAAACTATAAAGCTTCAGGGCCAGACGGCATAAGCAATGAAATACTAAAGCAAACGAAAGCAGAACTGGCACCTATACTCACAGAATTTTTCAGAAACGTGATCAACACTAAAAGCATCCCAAAACAATGGACTGAATCCACAGTAATCCTTCTATTCAAGAAAGGGAACCACTGCGATATTGAAAACTACCAGCCCATTAGTCTAATGTTGAATATTTATAAGATCTTTGCGAAGATTATTTTGAAAAGAATAGGAAGGAAACTAGACGAACAACAACCAATAGAACAGGCAGCATTCCGCAAGGACTTCTCGGTATTAGACCATATCCATACGGTAAAACAAATTATTGGAATGTATGCCGAATACCAGCTTACAGACTACATAGCTTTTATTGATTACAGTAAAGCTTTCGATTTTCTTATACACTCAAAAATCTGGGAAGCTTAAAGTAAATAGGTATAGACCACAAATACATAAGAATTATAAAACATATTTATAGACACAGTTCGGCTCGTATCCGACTAGAAAAAGAAGGGAATGTGTTTCAAACACAAAAAAGCGTGAGACAGGGTGACCCCATTTCACCAACACTTTTTCTGGCTGTACTGGAGATGATATTCAGGAATCTGGATCGGACAGACATGGGCATAACTATCAATGGCCGCACGCTAACGCACCTACGATTCGCGGATGATATTGTATTATTTGCAAAAACACCAGAAGATCTTAGCAATCTGATAAATTAACTAGCATCAGAAAGTGCTAAGGCCGGATTGAAGTTAAACCCAGATAAAACAAAAATCATGACCAAATGTCTCCAAAACACAACGAGAACAAAGAAGTTGAAAGAAGAGTTGGGAATAGCTGGAAAAAATATTGGTGTCTAAAAGAAATAATGAAAGAGTCTACACATCTCAATGAAAAGCAAACTTTTCAACACATGTATCCTGCCTGTATTGGCATATGGGAGCGAAGCATGGGCTTTAACAAAAAACGTAATAAACAAACTCTCCATATGCCAACATGCCATGGAAAGGAGTATGACAGGGATCAAAAGGAAAGAAAAAGTAAGGAATAGCAACATCAGAAGCAAAACTAAGTCCCAGGACATAACTCGGAAAACGCGGCGACAAAAGTGGAAATGGGCGGGCCACATGATCAGAGGAAAGGTTAAATGGAACAAAATAACCACACAGTGGTACCCAAGAGATGGGAAAAGAAAAAGAGGTAGACCACAGAAAAGGTGGGATGACGACATCAGACAAGTCGCTGGAACAACATGGGGTAGAGTGGCCATAGAAAGGCCGGAATGGAGAAGATTGGAGGAGGCCTTTGCCACTTGGCAAACGGACACACAAAAATGGAACAAATGATGTATCTATGAACAGCAAAGGAAATAATGTCGTGTCCGTATGAAGGCTTTATATACATATAAGGTATCTTATTATTCAATGTATCATATTCTAGAAGTACTTTATAGAAAGCATAAAAGCTGTTGTCACAGCTGATGACAAGTGCAAAACTTGTCCCTTCAGCCATATACCAAAATACGCCCAATATTTGGTCCAAAGTCCCTCCTTACAGTGGTGCTAAAACTCCCAGTATTTCACCTAACCCTATCTATCTCGCGGGCCATTCATCATGGCGGCTGTTTGTACCCCCTGTTTGTCGTGCACTTACCCAGTAACACTTCTCAAACTATGATGAATAAGTTTTTGTCATGGTGTCCCCGATTCTCCCGAATTAAGGGAATGTCTTCTTTAGAAAAGTTAACATGGGTAGTGTTTTCGTAAGTTAGTGACTTGTCAGACTTTGACGTGACGGGAATTGATTGTGGTGCATCTGAGCTTGTTTGCAGCAAAGGGGTTAAAGGTGTGGCGATTCTATTAGGTTGTGATGGTGTGTTGTCCATTAAGATTTTGTTTTCGTAAGAAATAGTAATGTTTATGACTAGGTTTTAGGCACATTATTCTGGTTGGTTGAATGTCCGCTTGCAGTAGTCGGTCTACACCTGGCATCTGAAAGAGAAAATTATTTTATTTATTACTAGCTGTGCCCGCGGCTTCGCTCCCGTCATCTGCCTGCCAACCCTACTTACCAGCCTGCCTGCCACATACTTAAAAATATACATACTACATACCAATATTTTTTTCTAGTGTCATTCTTTCGCGTAAAATCTTAACACCGCGATTCAGAAAATGACTTTAAATGCACAACGCCATCTATCGAATAGCGAGTTCAACTGTCCGAGTAACTGAATTGCGTGAGTTGTGATAATTTTACTTCTTGAACACTTTAAATTCATCTAACTTTTGATAAAGTGAACCGATTGCAATGAAACAAAAACTAAGTAATTCTGCAAGATACGCACAATTTTTATGTATAAAAGTTATCTACATTGGTTTCGTACATTTCACGTGATGCGTGTACAAATAAACAGACAAACACACACTCACAAACTTTAATCTTTATAATATTTGTGTGATATAAGTTTGATTATATAATAATAAGGTTTTGTTCCAAGATAAAGATGAACCCACCATCGCTTACCATCAGCTAAGAGGTGAGGTCAAGCGTGAACCTATCTATAATAAAAAATAACAATATTAGACAACAATCAGTGGAACAGGCTGCATTCAGGAAAGGCTTTTCTACAATTGATCTATCTACACAGTCAAGTTAATAAAAATACATAGCTTTAACTTTCACAACGCAGATTATAAACAAAAATAATCCACTTTTTTTTTTTTTTATTCGAGATGGGTTTGCTCTTGACTCTAGTCTAGGTCAGAGGTGACAGAGACAAAGTCGACGATGGAGTGAGCATACCCAGAAGAAGCCTGTTCACTCTAACTTTGAAGAGATTCGGGTTGTATGCGTTCGGAAACACAGACGCAGGCAGTGAGTTCCACACTTTTGCAGTGCGCATTATGAAGGATGAAGAAGGATTAAGAAGGCAAAATCTATGTTTTCTTTCACATAGCTGCTTAAAAGCAATATTAAACAAAGTAAATGCAAACCTCCCATTGTAAATCTCACCTACCATTAACCCTTCGACAATCACAGGGTTACAATATTATTTATACAGTCTGTAGCATATAAATCCGATAAATGTCTCCGAACAATTCTGATGTTCTTGCCGATATCATTTATAATTCTATTGACCCCAAGCCGTATTAAGTGCGCGAAGATATCATAAGGTCACCCATAGATCATGGACATAGTTCTCAAAATAACAAATATTCAATAAACATACAATAAACGTATTTATTACGCTATTTAGATTTTACTTTAGATTGAGAGCAAATCAAACTGTATAATCAAATACAAAGTTTGCTTAAACGCTTCTTAAACTAAAAACCAAACAAAATTAACCCTTACATCATTAAAATAACATCCATATCTCAGTATTTCAACAACAAAAATAATTTGGCAAACGTAACAAGTATTTTTTTAAGGCAATGGCAAGCTATTCGGCCTACATGCGTGTACGCAATTGTATTGTGTTAAAACAATAGCAATGTTAAGGTTACGAATTGTTTTTGCTTACTCGACTTAATCGGAGGGAAGTAATGTTTTTGGTGCCTATGACGTAAGCTGTCCTTAAGAACTGTTTGATAGTATCTTAGGCCTTGAAGATGGGACGTAAATTATGTTTTAGATTGGCAATAATGGTCACCATTTCTATTTCCAAAATCGTTTAGATTAACAGCAGTATCTATTTTCCTCTAAAATAATATTAAAGGAGATGATTTTTTTTGTTTGTTGGATATAATCTCTCGTAGTTTTGGCCCGATTTCGAAATTCTTGTGATCCTTGTGTTGTGTGGTAGATATCATTAACAGCGATAAGACCGCCACTGTACCCATAGTATTAAGTTATTGTAAGAAAGATATGTTACTTTTTTGGTGTACAATATAGTACCTATATTCTATTATATTCTACACCGTCACTGAATGATATAGATTACTTGTAATCCCGGCAAATGGCGCTGTATAAGCTATGGGAGCAAAGCTGCGGCAAAAGTTAATCAATGGTAAAATATGCAATAAGATTACAATATACCACTATGCAAACATTCTCTTACGAATTCCTCAAACGCATCACTCCTTATAAAGCTCATCATTCCGAGATAGATGCAAAATATCTCCAAACAAACCAGACTGCAAGGACCACAGGCTCTCGAGACCAAAAAGAAACAAAGACGACAATAATAAGGCTGCAACAGATGATCGGGCCATATGCTCAGGCAGAGCAACGGTCTATTGTATGGAACAGGTAGGCATTGAGCTTATTTAACCTGTTCCATGTCAAAGGCCTTTGAGCGTAACATGTTACGGCATCAAATGATTTCGACAAGAACCCTTAGGCAGCCCAGTTTGTTAACGAAGCTTTTTGTGAATATCAGCTGATAGGAGATCCAGTAGAATTGAATGAAGATGAGTAAATTGTAATTGCAGTAAATTGTTCTGAAAGTGCAGTTTGATATAAGTATACGTTATTTTTTGGGGACGTTGGTGTATATAATTAATATGGACATCATCGAAATTATGAGGCATGGTTGGCTAAGGTTACAAGGTTAACTTTAACGATATATAACTTAAAAAAACCATAATCATTATACATTTATTTTTACTGTATGCACTATAATGGTATACAAAGCAGATTTCATGCTATAAACCATGCTTGCATTATCGTTAATCCGTTCCCTTTAAGAGATAACAGTATTAAGCCTTCGTAATCCCAGTGAAGTTATAACAGCTCAGAGGCACATAAAAATCAACATTGTTGGTTGTTATAATATAAAATTGAAAAATGTGTTGCCGGTACGAAACGGCAAGAAATACCTAATAATATATCCTTGTGTAAGCTAACCAATCGTGACTCGAAGCTTTCGCCGGCTAGTGACGTGCCTCGCATGATAATCGATAAGTGCACGAATATTGTGCGGGCTTTTTATAAGGTAGGAAGTATAATTTGTCTGGGATTATTGGTAATATTGGTAGCTTATAACGGCTTTTTCAATTTAATTTAGGATAAGTTGTTTGGGATTTTTTATGAAGTGAGAGGATTGATTAAACTCAGATGAGAATATTAACTGCAATTATGTCATTATAGCTGACTAGCTGTTCCCCGCGGCTTCGCTCCCGTGGACCACCTTACAGGACCCGTTTTCAGGATTAAAAAAATAGCCTATGTCATTAATGAATAATGTAGGTTTCTATTGGTGAATGATCTTTTTAAATCGGTCCAGTTGTTTCAGAGCCTATTCGGTACAAACAAACAAACAAAAAAATCTTTCCTCTTTATAATATTAATATATACTTAGTATAGATATAGTCACGGTAGTGTCTTTTTATCCTGACAAGTCCTCAAGATCTTAATTATTCTAACCGCAATGAATGGTGAATTGGGAGCTGATATCTTCTGATCCTGAGTAGTTCTTGAGACCTGAACTCTATCATTTTGTAAAGAAATTACTTTAGAAAATCATAGAATATTCTTACTTACAGTTAATAAAAACATACAAACTGAAAAAAATCGTAATTATAATACTTACACATATTCTCATAATCATTGCTCCAAATATTCTGAATAGGGAACACAAATAACCCAAAAGATATCCTGTGGATGAGATAATTCTTTAATAGAATAAGTTTCAAGAATCCTTTTGTTAGCCGAGGGTCAGCACAATACGATACTGTATCGTTGGGAGCCTGTTTGAATCCTTTCTTATTTACTCGTGTATAAAAAATAAACGGGCTTACCTACTTACCTTAAATTTCTAGTTTTTTGGGTCGAGTTTCTTTGGTTGAACAGTAATGAGTTTTTGGAGTTACCCCTGTATTATTCGGGGTAAGTGAATTATTTGCTGCATGCTCACACATGGGTGGGTTTTTATTTTAATTGGTGAGGATATTATTGACTTTGAATTGAAAGTTTTGATCATTATGGTAACAAGAGACTGCTTTCTATTAGGGTTGTAATAGTATGACGCAGCCCCCCAAAATTAAATCAGAGGCCCTACTTTGACCATTTAAAATCATGGTTGTTATAGTTTGAGAGGGAGACGGAGCTTTCATAAATATATTTTTTATTTTTGCAAAACGAATAGCACTACCCATTTTTTACAACAGAATAATGATTTATTTATTTGACCCCAGGCATTTTCCCCGTGTTAAAACACCCAATCGTAAATTCTTTAAAATTGCTATATGGACCTTAACATCTCCAAAGAATGATATTGGACGGCGTAGGTTTATCATATTACAACAGCTGGGCATTATTTCTTATGATATCAAATGAATTGGATTTCCCATTCTGCAGGGTTTGTGCGTTAGAGCAATTTTTTTTTTTTTTTTTTTTTTATTTGTGATGGGTTTGCTCTTGACTCTAGTCTAGGTCAAAAGTGACAGAGACTGAGTCTACGATGGAGTGAGCTTACCCAGAAGAAGCCTGTTCACTCTAACTTTGAAGAGATTCGGGTTGAATGCGTTCGGAAACACTGACGCAGGTAGCGAGTTCCATTCATTCGCTGTGCGCATTATGAAGGACGTTTGGAAGCGTTTGGTGCGAATTGGTGGAATGGCAACAAGGTAAGGATGATAACTTGCAGTACGTCTTTCGTATTTCGAGAATTTGCACATTTTTATGCCGCTATCTCCCAATAGTATGTGGCATTTGTTTGCAAATTAAATGCAATAGACTTATCGACAAGTCGATCACCAGACACAGCACTAAACGCTCGGAGCGATCAAATCGTATCCATACATTAAGAGCATTCATAGCTCGTAGAGGCCCTGTCGCTTAATGCAATTCATTGTACAAGGATCCTTGCAGTAACCAGAATTGAAGCACTTCCCACTCCCCCCGCGAATCCTTGGCATCCGTCCTACAGAACCGGAAAAAGGCTCAACATGAGAGCTCAAGTTATATTAGCCATCGGATCGCTTGCATACATTTTGGCTCCTCTAACCTGGTCTTCCCTACCCCTCTTTTTCTAAGTGAAATCAGGTTTTAAGGAGCGAGGGTTCGGAAAGGCAAGGGTCAAGACGTTTTGGTAGCCGTCAGTCAGATGAAGCCTGCACAGTGCTTCGATTTACAAACTTAAAAGGATTGGCGTCGAGATTTTAATTTTTTTAGGATTAAAAGTTGTTTATATTATGCTTATGGACTGCAAAGAAATGAGGAGCTCCGCTTTTTCTTTTTATTTTTAGTAATTTGTTGATGGCTCTTACTTTTATTTGTGAATTATTTTTAATCATTGCTGGAAAGTAGATGGAACATTGTGTTGTTTTATCTCAATTAATGAAATGATTTATAAGCAGTCTTGGCATAAGTATGGTTCAAGAAGATTAACTCGTATAGAATCGCCCTTAATATTCTGTATCGGCAACAACCGAACCGAACTAACGAACTAGTTAGCTATACACAATTTATTCCTTAGACCTTTATCAAACTTACCTATTTGTTTACAAGGAAAAAGTACAAAAAGGAAATAATAAAAACCATGTCATCGTTATTCTACGATTTCAAGGTACGCACTAAATTAGACAATAAACATAAAAATAACACAACGCCACAGGTAATGGGCCGTAAATAAAATAAAAATAACTACACAGCACACATTGGAAATCAATAAAAAAACGACTCAATAGCTCAATAAAAAAAAACTTATTTTGTCAAATAAATCTTTTTGACGGACTCGAATAGTACGAGCAAATGTTTTTAACCCCTGGCGGGAGTTGCTTAGCCATTTTCAGCTTTAATATTATATTCACAAAGTTGAAAATTGATTTGGCAAGAGTTTTTGTAACATTGTAGTAAATAGTTTTATGAAAACAGGCTGTTTTATGACCGCCAGCCGAATGTCTAGGTGGTAAGATACTAGCCTCGAACCTCACCCAATTCTCAACCTTACACTGTCGTCTTTACAGTCCTATTTACCACTGTCTATTAATTATTAAGGGGTCGTTTGGTAGTCTGTATTGTCAATCAATAGATCTATTGCAAGAATGTAAGGATTCATTCAGTGACTTTGATGTCCAACGGTAAGGAACATGAACTTCAGTTTAATGTGGGGGGGCTGTTGTATACGTGTATGAATACTTGGCGGAAATTGTTACCTACGATCAAAGAGAATGGGAATTATTTTATTTTCTACTTCTTTGTATTATATGAAGTGAAGTTCATCCTGTGTGTAAGACTTAGGATATATTGGGCTCTATAAAATGGCATTCTGTCAGCGATATGCAGCTCATGAAGGCAAAAATTTATAGAATTAACATGCGCATGCTACCGAAATGTCCCGACCGTGAGTGACTTTTCGACTATTTTGGCCTACAGACTCTGTTAGTTTTATTGGTTGGATAACAGCTAAAACAATAAATAAATAAAACATAGTATTGATTTCCGATTTGTAAATAATCCTGTAAATGAGCCGAGATTTGAAAAGTATTATTATTCCTGACAGTCTTCAATAAATAAATCATTAATTGCTAAATTAGCTAAATGGAAAGTTATGTAGAATTGCAATATCCCGCAACTTTCGATGCTTAGAGGCCTCTCTTTTCATTTGCTTTAGGAGTCAATCGTAAATTTTTACAATACTTCCTAAATTGCCTTACTCAAGACATTTTCCCAATCTGCTCATAATAGGGTGTCAGAACAGCCTCTGTTGGCTGTTCTGACACCCTATTATGAGCAGATTTAAAAAATACAGGAAGTGAACTCAATTTCCTTTCGGATATGGCTAAAACTCGTATTTTTAAACTGGAAAATCCTATGGAGAATTTGGGTAGCAGTCAATGGGGGGTGCCCATTTGAGAAATAGTCAGAGTAGCCAGGCGGGGGGCAAAAAACGTACATAATAAGAACATACCTCACGGTTAGATAAGTGCGGTCAACATTGGGTAAGATGTAGTGGTAGCAGAAAAAGTAAGCAAAGAAGTGACCGATTTAGGAATATCTGCCAATAGTTTGGCACAGGGACAAGACCACTTATAACCACGATTCGCGACTTATTTTTTTATAAAAAATATCAAAATCATCGGATAACTGATTAAACTCTAAAATGGTGAACTGAGCGTCTAATGTTGTGTAAATAATTAATGATGATGTAGTCCATGGACGCTTTAGTTCAATTAAAATTAGTAACGAAAATAGCTTTCTAAGAAATCACCAGACCGTTAATTAACTGTTGATGATGGGCTTCTCAATAACGAGTCAAAGGAATAATTTTCTAAAATCTATAGATTGGTGATTGCAGTTTATTTCAGCTGCTGCACTAATATTTTATTTTATTAAATTACAAATATATTTTCTGCTTGTTTACGTTTACAATATTTAATCAAATAGATTTTTTGTTTCTTTACGTTTTCAATAAAGTACTACTATTTCTAAATTACCTATTTGGAGAATTTCTATATCTTAGTCGTGGTAAAAACAAATGCAGTTTATTTCAATTAAACCATTTACAGGCACTTAATTGTGAATATGTTGGATGAGGTTTAAAATACATATATAGATTCAAATAAGCCAGTGGGACGCCTGGGGGAGGCCTATGTCCAGCAGTGGACGTCTTTCGGCTGAAATGATGTTGATGAATGATGAAGCCAGTGGGAGTTAAGAGATGGCTAGTCTCACCTAACGGCGCCGGTGCACCAATATGACCACAAAAACAATCATCTAAGCGCAGTATTTAAACGGAAATAAAAAAAATACTTTTTGTAACCAAAAATAAGCCGAATTCTAATCAAAAATACTGATTGCACAGCAAAATAGTTACCTCAAAATATGATTAATTTAGTAACAATTGCGGGGCTCCTATTTCTGACTGCAGGGTCTAAAGTAACCTAACATGAAGGAGATGACGGGAGCTGAGTTCGCTCGCTTTGCTCGCTCAAAGTCGACGGAGCTCCGCTGCGTTGGGCTCCTACTTCTGTCTGCAGGGTCTAAAGTAACCTAACAAGAAAGGGATTCAGCTCCCGTCATCTCCTTCGAACTTAACCTATCCATGTCGGGGAGCCCTAAGCTCCCGAGCTCGCTTCGCTGGCTAAGTACAACTTATGTACGCTCTGGTTAATTTGCTGTGTAGTCAGTATTTCTGGTGTAAAAAAGTATATAAATGATGGAAATAAATTGATTGGTACAGGTATAGGTGCAATTAATAATATCCCGTTTAAAAATACACAAAGCCAATCTTTTTTTGCCATCAGTACAAAGGTCCGCTGACCAAGCGTAGGGCGCGATCTAAAATAAGATATGTACCAGCGACCTGCGGACCGCATAAATACACCCAATATCAACCTTTAGCTGTATGCATACAAGTGTGAGTCCTATGTATATGTATATATACTTCTATGGATATATTTTGTATCTTCTTGTGTTGGTAGAGACCTTCAAAACTTAGGCGGATAGACTAGACTGAATTTGTTTATTTCAAGGGCAAACGCTTCTTCTTACATAAGGAAGAAACGTGCTTTGAACAAGCTCGATACTTTCAGACCATTAAGGAATTGCGAAGAAAAAACGTTTAATTGATATAAGTCAATAATGAAGTCGGTTAAAAAAATTCATATTTGAAATCGAATAGCAATGTAACATTATGTTATAAGTAGGATTTTAATATTCAATAGAGACAATAAGAATAAGCTCTTCAATTCGTTCTCAAGGATTTACGAATCCTGAATGGTCAACCATCCGCAAGATTACTACAGCAAGGAGCAACCTTACAGATCAATACACTCGCATGGCAAAGCAACATGACTCCGCAAATTGATTTAGTTGTGCAGTTATTGTTAAGCCACGTGTCTTTGAACTACAAGGAAAAGTATGTTTTATGTAAAACTGTTTATCTCCCAAACCTAATCACACGTAACCTCGATCTGAACCATTGTGCTAAGAATATACCTACATACTTCCCCAAGATTACAACACCGTCTAAATTTTCATTAAAAAGGCATCATTCTTTACGAAAGAAATATGATAATCTATTGAACCGCGGGTCGAGTCGTGATCTCGATATAATCGCGATAGGTACATCACTAGATCGTATCGATTTAAAGAATCGATTCGAAATCGTTCGACCTTGATATTGATGAGTCGTAAAGATCCCGATTCTAGATTAATGGTTTACAATACTGTTTTTAGGCGCATTAAAATTCTTTTGTAGTTTTTAAATTATGGTTTTTGGGACAGTACCTACCTAATGATCAGCCAATCTGTTACTACGTTGATAATTATTTGGAATCTTCCTTGCTTTGCTATTACAGACATCATCGCATTTGAAGGACAGCGATGGTGTCAATCACTGACAATCGTGGTGGTGGTAGCAAAAAGTCCTTTAGCAGTTTTTTTAGAAGTGATCGGGTAACCTACGTAAGGTAAGTCTAGCTTTAAACATCCATTTTAAACCTCTACTTGACTAAAAGCTCGAAGGCCATATAGGTATTAGAAAATAGGTAATTCAAATCTGTATTTATTGGTCTGGATACAATTAACGGATCCTACAAATTAATATTCTTGAACTGTTAAATCAGTTTCAGTGCTTTAATTTGAAAATACCTTCATTTTCAACTTCTGACTCAATTCAAATTTGCAAATATAATGTATAATTCTAAACCTAAACAATACATAGAATATCATACTTTCCTCAAACTACAAGAAAGCTAAAAATGTTAGAATATCTGCAGCCCCCAATCAACAAAACACGATTACTAACGAGGAAACGTTTAAACTAATCAAAGTTGAAAAGTAAAAAAGTTTCTCCTAAAGCGGTACGGTACAATTAGCGGGTATATGTAATTATCTAAAAAAAGGAGGCATAAAGATGACCATTACAATGGTGGGTCGTGACACGCGTTCGGGTACGGACACGACTCGCGACGCGACACACTGCCTCGCTGCCTCGGGACCGGCACAACACACAGGTACGGATTGTGAAGGTACGACGAGAAAATAAAATTATGTACTTGAGTTTAATTCCAAAAAAATACGCTCAAGAACGGTAGATGAGCCGTAACCTGGGGACTTGTGGAACCCCTATAGTTGAAGTTTTTCGGCAGAAATGATAATGATGAAAATGATGACTAGATATCGTAGTCCTGTGAATCAAAATCAGTAACAATACGAAAATAAAAGTACGAAAATAATACCCTTGAAGCTTAAGCTAATCTAATAATTACTTATTAAGATGAGAAAAAGACTACACCCGAAACGAAACGAAAAGATATAGTGTATAAGTGTATAAGTGAGATTAATGATGACGTAACTTAAAAATAATAAACGAAAATAAAAAAGAAAGGACTCAGGAAACCAAAAAGCATTCTTGTTGCAGTGTTAGGGCTGGTTTCTGATTTGAGTAATTGGAGAGAAGAACGTGTCAAACGTATCAAACCCTTAATGCCAAAGTTTAACTAGTTTTCAGGGTAAAGTAGAGTTTGACAAATATAAATAAATAAATTTAAAGCATAGTAGTTTAATCTATACTTATATTATTATTAATTTTTAATATTATAAAGCTGAAGAGTTAGCTTGTTTGTTTGAACGCGTTAAACTCAGGAACTACTGTTTGGAATTGAAAAATTCTTTTTGTGTTGGATAGTCCATTTATCGAGGAAGGTTATAGGCTATATAACATCACGCTACAACCAATAGGAGCGGAGCATAAATGACAAATGTTGCAAAAATGGGAAAATATTCCTTTTCGAGAGCTTCCGGCTACGCAACAGTCATGTATGTAGGGTAGCTAGGGTAGGGTAAGTAGTGTAGGGTAGGTAGGGTAGGGTAGGTAGGGTAGAGTAGGTAGGGTAGGTAGGATAGGGCAGGAGGTAGGGTAGGGTGGTGAGGCGGCCTGTTTGGCCTCAGCCGGTGGATCCTTGGTGGCGGGGAGGATCCGCTGGCTTGGACTGAGGTTGGCGCTGAACAAGACCGAGGCCCTGTTCTTCCACAGGCCTTGGCAGCGCCGCCCTCCTGACGCCCATATCGTCGTGGAGGGCATTCGGATAGGGGTCGGGGTTCAGATGAAGTATCTGGGCCTCGTGCTAGACAGCAGGTGGCGCTTCGGCCCGCACTTTAGCGGGCTGTCGACGCGCCTGCTGAAAGCCGCGGACGCCCTCTCATGGCTCCTCCCAAACCTGGGGAGGCCCAAGGATAGATGCCAGCGCCTATATGCCGGCATCCTCAAGAGCATGGCGCTCTATGGAGCACCCATCTGGGCGGTTGCATTCCCTCTACAGGAGGGAGAATGCAACCGCCATCCGCAGGCCACAAAGGGCCATTGCACAGCGGGTGGCGAGGGCCTACCGCTCAGTGGGTTTCTGGGCGGCGTGCGCTCTGGCCGGCACCCCTCCTTGGGAGTTGGAGGCATGGGTGCTCGCCAGAGTGTACGAGTGGAAGGCGCTCGGGGAGCGCCCCGCCGCCGAAGAGCGGAAGGCGCTCGGGGAGCGCCCCGCCGCCGAAGAGCGGGAGGCCGTGCGGCGGGAGGCGAGGGACGCCATCATCGTCCATTGGACGGAGGACCTCGCCACCGTCTACTTTGGCCGTCGGACGTTAGATGCGCTCGGTCCAGTCTTGCAGGACTGCGCCGTGTCTTGAACTGTGCGATCGGGCAGGACCTCTCGCTCCCCGGCGTGGTCAACTCCATGCTGGGGAGTGAGGAGGCCTGGGCGGCGGTTGCCTCGTTTTGCGAGGTTGCGTAATGTCGCAAAAGGAGGCGGCGGAGCGTGCGCGGGAGGACGATCCTCTCGCGCCGCCGCTCCGCAGGCGAAGAAGGGGTGGGAGAAGGCGGTTGTACGATCGTCTCCTCCCAACTCCTGGTGGCGATTAGCGGGCGACAAGCGCGGGGGCGCCTTTCGCTCGCATTGCACTAATTGCCACCCTCGTCGGGCGGGAACGGCCGAGTACGCGGTTTTTCCCGGGCCCCTCCGCTAAGGGAGGGGCGTGAAGGCCCCGCTGTAAAGGCGGGCGGTCGTCGGTGGAGGACTGGAAGTAAAGGCTGTGCCAGTTTCCCAGTTCTCCTCCACTCGGACGATGCGGTAGTGCCGCTGGGTTATTTTAGTGGGTATACCGGGTCTATCCCGGGGAGTCCCACATAGCCTCCCATGCCCCCAATGGGCGGGTATGCGTAATGCATTTTTTCCCAGAGTGATCAAAAAAAAAAAGTAAGGTAGGGTGGGTAGGGCAGGTTGAGTAGGATGGTTAGGGTAGGTAGGGTAGATGGGTATGTAGGTAGCCAGTTGACGGGAGCGAAGCCGCGTGGGACAGCTAGTAGATAAATAAAAATAAACTTAATTCTATTAAGTATCGAGTATTACTGAGCGACCAGCTTGTCGGGTTGTCTTTCTTTGACATAGGCCTCCCTAGGAAGAAACTAGTTCTTCCACTCAACCTTGTGAAGAATATACTCAACTTCAAAATCATAATTACAAAATTGGGGGATACTAGAAAATAGAAACTAAAGACAAACAAAAAGGAATCTGAGGTACTAGAGAATGTTAAGAGGATTAAACACTCTCTACGAGAGAGGGATATCCATGAAAAAATCAACAGCATTTTCCGTTGGAACTGATTTCAGACCAAAAGCAGAGAATAAAAAACAAAATACACAAAAATTACAACAAAAATTCGTGAGTCCGGTCCACAATCCATTTAGAGAGATAGCATCGACTAGAGAATTATTAAGTCATTATAAGTACGCAAAGGTCACAACTTTGTATTATCTAAGACTTGGATCGTAAATGAAGCATTGTACTCAGTAATGTGTGTCGCTATGCGGGACATTGCCGGGTTAGTGTGACTTTCGTATCTATTTGTACCATAATTGATAAGTTATGTGGAGATAATGGTGGCTTTGTCACTACATTTTGATGTTGACATTCTACATCATAATGAAGCACCTATCTGCTTTTGAGTTGACAATAAATGAATATATTATGTTTGTAGATATATTCAATTACACAATTTTGTTTAATCTATTCGTTTGCACTGTGTTTTAGTACTTTTTAGAGGACTAAATCCCTGTATTAAATACCCATAAAATTCAGTGTTCTTATAAGTCAAATACAGACCATAGTTTTTGTCACTTTCATAAACCACTAAGAGTTGCTCTAAATTGTCTTTGGCTGTCGTTGAGAATGACTTACTGAAATATAACTACCTAATCGTTTTGTCAGCTAGTATTAGAAGTTCATAAAATCTTCCTAGTGATATTTTCAAAACAGCGATCGTTGAAGATACTCTCTAAACTTCAACAGTAACCTTAACTTATGGACTGATGAAATTCTTGATGAATACTAAATCGATTAGCAAAATAATATTTTCTAAAGTGTCCATCAAAATTTTAACATCTTCAGACCAAATCAGGACCTTTGAATTTTATGCCTCATAAAAATCTCGAGGGTTTCTATACATTTTTAACGAAGAGGATTTAAGTACGCATACAAATAGTACATTTTTAATTAATAGCCGTCTGAGAGTCTAATAAATTATTCAATTAGGTAATACGATTAATGGGCCTCCTAGTCTAATGTATGGAAATGATTACATTTTGGTATGTATTCAGGAGATTAATTTTAAGAATTTTCAATTATTTTTTACGTAGTCGCTCACAATGTGCCTCATTAGAAGACTTAATGTCACCCAAAGGGCGATGGAGAGGGCTATGCTTGGAGTTTGCTTACGTGATCGCATTAGAAATGTAGATATCCGCCAGAACACCAAGTTTACTGACATATAGCCCGAAGAATTGCCACTAATGTTTCAATGGGCAGGGCAAATTGCTCGCATAACGGATGGTGTTGGTGCCAAAAAGGAGTAGCGACCGCATATCAGAAGACGCATCGTTGAAAAACCTTCCACAAGGAGGACCGATGATCTGGTGGGCTGGTAAAGGCTGCTGGAATCCGCAGGATGCGAGACGCACAAGACCGGTCGATGTGGGAACATTTTGTATTCAGCAGTGAATGTCTATTGGCAGAAATGATTATGAGCTAAAAATAACAACAAAGTTATATATGAAATAAAATAAGGCAGTTTCAAACTGTCAGTCCACACAATTCTCATTATATAGCCATTTAATATACGAGAACATTAAAATTAATTGCAAAATTAATTATAATTACGTAGTAATGCGGGCCTAATGAATTGTGTAAAGCTGTCTATGAATAAATTAATACAGGCTTTGAATTTATTATCAGTATTAAGTTACATACCCTTATATTATTCGTAATGGAATCAAAGATGTTATCAGCAGACTATTACTCCATATAAGAAGTAAAAGTCAATCAACTAATAAATATATGCTTATTAGCTACCGATTGAATGGATTCTAGACATAGCTTTTGCATTACAATAAATTGTGCTTAGCGGCTGTATCGTCTTCATAAAATGTTCCATTACATTCATTTTCAGCAATATAATAAATAATGGTTTCCTCTTTTACCTTTTCTGTAGGTTCTAAAGTAGGAATTCCTTCTTTGCATTTCTTCAAAATCACAAATTACATAAATAAAAGGTGAAACATAGAAAGAACTTGAATATACATATTTGGAAGGACCTTGTTAAACTACTTATGTGTATGACTTTTATTCATCTCATAAAACTAGTTATCAGCTTAGATATCAAACTTAAAATTTACTTTACAATAATAACATTTAATTTTATGTAATTGGTGACTTTAGCTTTGAGCACTCCACAACATATATGTAGCACTTAAAAAGCGTTCGAATTAAATATTTTAAAACACAATGCATTTTTGTTCAAAGCTCAAAAGACTCATCGCCAAAGGACAGTCTACAAAAAAACGTAATGATTGACGGGAAAATCGTGCCGGATTCCACTCACAATGCGTCAATTTAAGATTCTCTTTCATAAATATAAACCGTTACAATTTTTGTGGAATTTTAAACGAAACTCAGTACACAGTGTTTCGGTCGAAAATAAACCGGACAAAAAAAACAGTTAAATTTGCATGAATTACGTAATTTATATCTTTTCCGCCTTCATTGTCATTCGGATGTTGTACGATTTTAACAATCACGGCCTTTTGGTGTGAAGAATTTCTTTGCTTTACATTTTTTTTGATAGCCAAGAGCAGTACTTAACATTTTTGGTAATTTTCAAATTCATTTTTTCGCTCGAATTTTATTGAATTACTGTAAAGACGTATGTTGTTCTCGAATTCATTTAAAGGCCCACGGGCAAACTAAATGAGACGACATTTCGAATATAAAATAGAGAAAATACCATCTTTCGCTCATTATAATCACAATTTAAGATCGCTTGTCGTTTGAAAATAATAATAGTTCATTAGTACCGAAAGACGTTTATTCAAACATTGAAATATCTTACGAAATATTGGATTTTGCTTTCGTGAATTTCCTCTAATTTTGTATTGAAATCAAAAGGAAATTATCATAATGCTTATGGTAGCAATAGTTTTAATTTGACTATTATTAAAGAATTATTTGAATAGGAGTAGTTTTAATAGCAAGTTATTGTAAAAAAATATTAAATAGCTTTTTTTTACAACCTATGAAGCTTATTAAGGTAAAAGGACTAGCTATTGTAGTGGCTTTATTATTAAACATAAATACCGAAGTTTGACCACAAACTGTTTAACTGCTGGACCACAAACGAACACCGAGTTTAACAAACTGTTCGAGTGTACCAAGCCGACTAATGAGTGCGGGGACACTTTTGAACTAAACAAAATTATTATGGGCACAGCTAGGTAGCCAATAGAACTTTTAATTTGTTAATTTAAAGAAGTACATGCAAGTAGAGAAGGGGTGAATTCACAAGAGATGTAATGTTTAATTAGACATGAATGTTAGTAAAGATAAGGCTAAGAGAGGAGCATATATTACATTGGTAAAGATACCTGTAATGATAGATGTATAAGAAATTAATAAAAGTACCTAAAAGATGACTAACCCCCAGTCTCATCGCAAAGTCAATCTGACAAATAATTGTCAAACATGTGAAAATTTCGAGATACTGGCAGTTAGCCGAAGATTCGTCACTCAGATGATATGAAGTTTAGAATTTTTGAGTTAATGTTCCCCTTCAAAGTCACTATTTGCGACAAACAGAGACAGACTAACTAGAGGAAATTATATTAAAATATGATTTAACGATTTTAAATAAACCAAACTGTGCGGTTTCCGCCTCAATGGACCACCATGCTTGTTCCCATCGATGTCAACAGATGATTGAAGCACCGTCAAATGGTATAGACAGCAACAGAAAATGTATTCCGTGTGGTCCGAATGTAGAAATACGGTAAGTGCCCGGTTCCGTTGTATAGAAAACAGTTCATGGCTATATGTACTGTGCATGATGAAAAAATCAAAAGGCACCTGGATTTTTTGGGCAGTGCCTGTGTTCGATTTCCATGTCAAACAGATTTCTTGGATTTCTGCGTTAGGGGTTTTTCAGGCGTCTGGATGTGTGTCCCGTTGATATTAATATGCTCACCCCCATACAGAAACATAAACATCTATAGCGTTGACTATACTGCAGGTAAAAGTACCTAACCCATAAATCTTACCAATGGTTGGTGATTCTTCTAAGTACAGAAAAATAATTTGCTAAGGAAAAGTGGAACCGTGTGAAAACAATTATTCTAGGTACGTTTCATAACTATATCGAGCTCAAAAAACAATATTTCATCAGTACGAACTTACACGTGCCTTTGTTCAGCCAATTATGGATGAAATTGATGTTATGGAAATCAAATAACTGTATAATTCCATTATTACAAGTTCAATATCTTTAATTCTAGAGTGTTAGTTGGGTAATCGGCCAGTTTCCCAACCTGGCTACTCGTACATTTATAAAGAAAATCACCGTTTAAATAATTACATAAGTATTAATCAAAATGATACGTTTCTTAGATTTTGGATTCGATCCCAAGCAGGCAGTTTACTTTGTGTCATTATTTCATTGCCACTGGAAACCGGCTAGGTAAATCCAAGAATCAAGAATTCGAAGGTGTGTGACAGTAACATCCACGCATCTGAACTGGGCCTTGATGGTGGATTATGGCCCACTTTCTCTCATACAGAGTTGGCCTATATCTGAGTCTAAGCAATGGAAACATCATCTTCATTATAGAAATGTTTTAATAAAGTAATAACATTATGTAAATATGAATAAAAACAATAAATCTAGCATACAAAACGTCTTAGATATAAAATATTACAATAGCGCTAGTAATGACAGGCTGCAGACCCGCTCTACTTACGTGCAATATGTATTTATATCGAGTGACTTGCGTGGGAAAATATATCGTACGGCCATATTGTAACGATGCTAGAATACAAGCGGTTTGATGTAGCGGAAAATGTCTCATAATCTATATAGATAATCTGGAGTTGATGATCAAAAATCGCAAACAACCAGAACGATACCAAGAATTTAAGACTATTGACAATCATTATTGTTGATCAAATGTCGATCTGATGATCACAAAACACTAACCACCAGAGGCTCTAGACACAGTTTTTTTTTTTTGGTCGCAATGAAAAACTGGATTGATCACGTGAGATTTCAATAGCGTTTGACATTTCCATAAATTTTTGACAATTTTCAATCGCTATCGGTACGCTTTCGTTATCTGTTGTCTAGGGCAATCTGGGCCTAGAAAACATGACATTCTTTTAGCAATTATTTTTGGACTTTTGAGATTGTCATGCACTATCGGCATTTTTTGTGGGTAATCCCGAATTTTCCAAAAGCTGCACCGATGATCTGCTTAAGGCCGCACAGGCGTAATCGTTGTGGCGACGCGACGCTTGGGGAAGACTGCAGTGTACTTCTTTCAACTGATATGATGATGACAAAATCCCACACATTTTATTACCAGCCAAAATGTCACTTTTTTAGCGCCCTAGGTGATTAATGCATTTTTTTCTCTACCATTATCATACCCTAGCCTTTTCCAAACTATGGTATTGTTCATTCTCAGTATCAGAATAGTTATTTATGCTACAAGTGCGGAAAGTAGGTGATTTCCGATGAGTGGATAAATCGACACGAGTCGGAAATCATCTTACGCACGTGTATCATACAACATTTTACTATGCATTGTGCGAAGAAATAAAAAAAAATATCTGAACCAAGCAAGAAATTAATAAAATGGCGCTTATTCAAGGGCGCTCAGCCACAGATTAACTAATAGTTCATAGTTCCTTGGTCATATCTTCTGCGCATGTGCAAATAGCTGTCATGTCGTAACGCAAAAAGGCACGAGCAAAATATTAATTCTGCCAAACATATTTAATGAATATTTAAAATTAATTTATTGATCAAAATCTAAATCTAGAGTAATTAAAAACACCTTAAATGAAGTATTAGTTTTGTTTTACCTTTTATATGAATGATAATCTGTATATAACTAATTTTTAAAACTTTTCTCAAATAATTAAAACTCTATGCGGCGGGCTGACGTTGGAGTTCAAAATTAAAAAAGTACAGGAAAGTAAAAAGCACTAGTCAAAAAAAGTGACACTTTCCGCACAGTTTGGCTGCTTGGAAAACGCTCTTTTCGAGGACATGCATTGTAAATTGTATTTTAGCTATGCAGTTATTACCTTTATTTAGACTGAAATGGATAAGAAATAAATATTGCATGTGACTTTAAATACTACGTATAATTACGAGACAAGTTTTTGACATAAAAAGGTGTATAGTGTATGTCTATCCTTTCGTCATAATAAACAGCTCGTAAAGGTTGGCAACATATGAACTATTCCATGGACTACTAAATAGAAGCTGAAATGGAAAATGGTTGCAAATGGCAATGTAGACAGTGACAGACAGACAGTGACAGTTAGTAAATAAGCTCGAAAAAAGAAGAAGAATTAAATATCTCGTTTTCCTAATTTTGGTAATGCATAATGTATTATTTAGAGTTGACACATCCAACGAGGAGCTGCAAGAATTGATCGTAAACATGAAAATGAAAGTTACGAACCTCCTTCCAAAATTAGCAGTAACGATTTACACGCGTAAAAACATCGCACTCGGACGCCTCAATCATTCGAGATCCCCACCATGCAAGGACAATAAAAATAATTTTAAACGCCTCATAAAACAGAAATCGAATTTCAAAGAACTTTTCAAATACATACGGTGCAGAACAAAGATTCCGAAAATATTATTTTTATGAGTACAAAAGTATAATACAAGTTTATACTGCGTATTCTCCTGTCGTTCATAAGGCGGTATTAGCGTGATAATTTACGATAATTTTTGGCATTTATCGTTCTATGTCAACTGTGGGTCGATGAGTTTTTATGCGCGAGCGCAACAGTGAATCATTCGTGAGGCACAGAGTTGTAATGTAGAAGCGACGCTATATTTTTGAAAGTTGAGATAAGTTATTTTATTTGTAAGCAAATCATTTAAATAACGTTAAAGTAAATTATTTTAAAATGGGTTTAAAATTTGTCTTGTCTACAGAATGTAAATGCCATTTCGATTCTTCACATAATCATTTTATTTTATTTCATTTCATTATCTTGTGTGTTCTGCAATAAAGTCTTTTAGTAATTACAGAGTTCCAAGAAATTAATAATAAAGAAATAAGGCTTTGATACTTTACTTGGGCGACGAAAAATGAATTCCTAGAAGTAATAAATATTAAATTTTCTAAGATACTATTTCACATTTACGATGGCAGATTTACTGTCGATATTGAGATTGCCCTTATAAAACAAATAAAATATAGTTAAATGAATTACATTCTAAGAAGTGCTTAATATTCTGAAGAACATTGACTTAATTTTTTCTATAAAATACAGTTTTAGTCGTTACTATGCAAAATAATTCGCGAAACATCTGCAAAAAAATTACTCACTCTTTGCCATTAGCTTTCAAAACATGAGATTAATCCATGTCATCGTAACCTCTACAATGTATACCGAGGAAACTTTACGACATACCAGTGTTGGAAAAAAGTCGAATTTATTCCTTAAAAAAAGTTAAATTTATTCGAAAAAAGTTGACTTTATTCGACTTATGTGCTGTTAACTGTTTTTCTTAAGGAGTGTACACAGATTGCTGAGGAATCCCTTTTGTTGGAGACGTTTAGTGTGAGTGTTAAATGTAACAGCTGTCATACGTATCGAAAGAAAAGTCTTAAAAATGCAGACATTAGGCATTTAAACCGAAAAAGTGGGTTATTGTGATAAAATCGTGCGGAAATTTTCTGCCAGCATGATGATGCATAATAAAATAGATAGATTATGTTAGGGATATGAACGACAAGGGAGTTACGTGCAGTGATGGCGTTACAGGACTGATGGCATGGAAGAAGGAAACGTGGTACGCCGATCCCAAGTAGCACGGGACAAGGGGCGATGATGATGATGAAAGCATATATTAGCTAACTATCTACTGCCATAACGATTGCCAAACGATTTCTTATACTTGCTGCTTCTGCCTGCTGTGACTAAAACTAGAAAACAAGTTTTTTTTTAATTATAGAAACGTTGCCGTAGGACATTTAAACTCACATACACAAGACACCCAGATCTGGAACAACTCTCTGTAGGGCATACATATTGTTCATATTACAAACCCGCAGCGCAGCAGCTGATCGCTCAACCACTACGCCAACCAAATTATTCTAATTGCACTGTTATATTTACAACTCTTGGACCTAAATTCAACTTAGCTTTACAGTACAGTGTATTAGCGAAAACGGTTATTCGTTTGTGAATGACTATATATATATTTGACAGTAGTAAAACGTAATGGTAATTCTTTCTAATATTAAGAAAAGAATCTATACCCGACTGTACAATTAACCAATTTTCTCCTGTTTCATTTACCCCATCAACCAATAGTACCACAGTAACCATAAGCACTTCCCATTCACATCTCACACTCATAACTTTCCTTCATTCCCCATTATCACTTCACGGTCGTAAACAGACTTATCCATTGTAACGTTATCTAATTGTACGATCTATAATGTTTACATTTTTATTGTAACACACTGTACAATTTATGATGGTGGCTTATCATTACGGTTTGTTGGCAGTTCTATGTTTGTCGTAAATTAGAAGCTTTGTGAACTTGGTTAAGGGTAAGTTTGGAAAGAGATGGGTGGGAATTCGAAGTGTAGAATTATGACGGTTATCGTGACAGTGGTAATGTTAAAGGCTTTTTGAATCAAAATATAAAAATAATATATATACAAGACTGTTACTGTCCTACTTCAGAGCAAAGGCGTTATCGCATACAGAGAAAAAAATGAATTAGTCAAAATTTAACTTATATTATGAGTAGAGGTTAAAATTATTGGTAGGATATAATCTTTAAAAATAAATGATACGTTATTGAAAACTTTAGGCAGGTATATTATCGCTATGTAGATATCCCGGCAAAAATCTAGTAAAAAGAAAGAAAGAAAAAGGTATTATATAAGCAAAAACAAAAAAATAACCATAACTTAATATTAATAAAACCCCGTGCGAGACCAAAAAGGCTCCTATATTATTCTAAGGTCATAGTGACACTATTCTTAGTAATGTTAAATTGACCTATAATATAGTGGTGACATTTAAATTAAATCTACACTGACCTAGTTTCCTATTTCACTGTTTTCCATCGTCATAGACGTTTATTGTTCCCAAGCATTGGGCGCAATGGAAATGAAGACGAAATCTTCTTAACTAAGCACAGGCTTCAGAAACCGTTTCTCTATTTGTATAAGCGCTCAATTTCATCATTAAACATAATAGACCCTAAATGTTAATGTATGGTTCTTCGTCGCCCTTCGGTTCATGGTTACTAACTATACAAACAAACGTACATACACTTGAATCAATCCAATTTCAACTCAATTGCAACAACTTAAGAGTTATACCAACCGCAGTAAAATTTTGCTTAAGTACATCGATACAAAGTTATCACTTATCTCTATTTTATGCAATTTTAAGCTTTGGATTGTTGTGATAAGGGTGTGACTGACGGTAAATGTAAGTTGGTAAATCAAGCAAGGACATCGGTATTGGCAACAGAGGTATATAACAAAATAATTGTTAGATTGTTTGTACTATATACATAATGTGAATCTGCGGATTATTTCTATATTACTAGTATAAACGCAGTTTGCTGTATATTATCTTTTATTGGTAATCGTTTACATGCTAATTGAGCATTTGGAAAGGAAATTGGAAGAAAATGTGAGCTATTTACTAACTACAAATAGGCAAAGTAGATAATTGCATAAACCTCAATTTTCCTACTTGCTCATATTAGTCTAAGATCCGAACTAGTATGACCTTCACCATCTGTTTAATTGATAAAAAGTATTTTATATCAAATTTAATAAATTAGAAAATATATCTCGAGTGGGTTGTCTAATAAATTTCTGGCCAGACTAAGATTAATAAAAAAAAAAAATATTGCACTCATGTGTGTAACGAATAAATTTAATACCAAACGAAAGTATGAAGTCTATAGAATATACAAACGTTGGGTGTTCTATTGTTTTCCTGGCGTAACTATCGGGTTGGCAGGTATAGTGTCTATCGCACGGGATATTTAGCTCGGACCTCTTTGTCACAAGATTCCACACGCATAAAATTTTCACCTTTCAAAACTCGACAACCGTCATTCAAGTCAGATTTTATACAGACAACTCTATATCATCGTATTTGAAATTATATAGCGCTCATTTTGATATAAGATTTATTTATTAAACAAAAAGGTAAACATAACTATTATCGAGTTACCTGTTTATACCTGCTATACCCATGCCTGCGTAGTTACGTCAGGAAAACAATAGACAACCCAACGTGTGTATATTCTATAGGCTTCATACTTTCGGTTGGTATTAAATTTATTAGTTAAACTCATGAGTGCAATATTTAATAAAAAGTAAATTTTAAATTTTTTATGAATCATAGTCTGGCCAGGATTTTTTTAGACAACCCACTCGAGATATCATCATCATCATTTCAGCCGGAAGACGTCTACTGCTGGAAATAGGCCTCCCCCAAGCGTCGCCACATTGACTGATCCCGCACTTCTCGCATCCAGCGCCTTCCCACAACCTTAACAAGGTCATCGGTCCACCTAGTGGGTGGCCTTCCAACGTATTGTATTCCGGTTCACGGTCGCCATTCCAGAACTTTTCAGCCCCATCGGCCATCAGTTCTGCGACTGACTTAGTTTGGTAATTCTTCGGGCTATGTCGGTAACTTTGGTTCTCCTGCGGATGTCCTCATTTCTGACATGATCACGCAAGGAATCGCCGAGCATAACCCTCTCCATTGCTCTTTGGGTGACTTAAGCTTTCTGATTCGTGAGCGACCACGTCTCGGTCCCATAGGTGATTACAGGCAACACACACTGGCCATATACTTTTGTCTTGAGACACTGCGGTAAATTGGACGAGAAGATACCACGCAACTTCCCGAACGCCGCCCAACCGAGTCGGATTCGACGATTGACCTCTTTCTCGAAGTTAGACCTATTCAACTGGACCGTTTGTCCCAGGTAGACATATTCGTATACAACTTCGAGTTTAGAGTCTTTGACCTTGATAGGAGTGGGTGTTACATGGGCATTCACCATGACTTTTGTTTTGTCCATGTTCATTTTGAGACCCACTCTTTCGGAAGCTCTACTAAGGTCATCGAGCATTGTACTGAGGCTTTCCATGGTCTCAGCCATGACCACTATGTCGTCGGCAAACCGAATGCGAGTGATGTACTCGCCATTAACGTTGATGCTGAGCCCCCTCCAGTCCAGAACCTTGAAGACATCCTCCAGCGCTGCAGTGAACAGTTTCGGAGAAATGACGTCTCCCAGTCTCACGCCGCGCCGGAGAAGGATTGGTTTCGAGGTCTGATCCTGAAGACGGTCTGACATGGTGGCGTTTTTGTACAAACACTTCAACACCTCAATGTACCGGTAGTCGATCTGGCACCGTTGGAGAGACTTCAGTACAGTCCAAGTCTCAATCGAATCGAAGGTTTTCTCGTAGTCCACAAACGCTAAACGGAGAGGCAGATTATACTCTTCGGTCTTCTGTATAATTTGCCGCAGCTTATGAATGTGGTCTACGGTGCTAACGCCTTTTCGGAATCCGGCTTGTTCGGGAGGCTGAAAATCGTCAAACCTGCGTGCGATACGATTCGTAATGACTCTTGAAAACAACTTGTAGACATGGCTAAGAAGTGAGATGGGCCTATAGTTCTTCAGTCGGGCATTGTCACACTTCTTGAAGAGTACCACCACACCGCTGCACCATGCCTGTGGCGTTATGTCCTCGAATATGACGGAATCAAACAGGTTCTGGAGGGCCTTAAGGACCGGTTTACCACCCGCCTTCAGGACTTCGGCCATGATCACCCGGCGGCTTGTTGTTTTTAAGCTGTTTCAGAGCCATCCTAATCTCGTACAGGCTGACGACCGGGATATCTTCGGTATAGTGTCGGGGCAATCTAGATATATTTTCTAATATATTCAATTTGATCTAATATACTATTAATCTGTTAAACAGATGGGTGAAGGTCGTTTCTAGTACGGATCCTCTACTATATAGAAATAGAATGAGCTCTTATGGGACACTTTCGAAAAACCTAGTTCTTTGATAAAGTTACCGTGTGAGGAAGCAATAAATAGATAAATGTAATAACTTTAAGGTACTTGTTAGTATTCCAGAACTTTTCGGCCTCATCGGTCATCCTTTATGCATGCAATGTGCCCTGCCCACTGCCACTTAAGTTTGACAATTCTTCGGACTATGTTGGTAACCTTAGTTTTCTTGCGGATGCCTTCATTTCTGATTGTTGTAACCGCGTTCTGGAAGACGCAGCGTTGGAATACTCCCTCTAGAGTCTAGGTAGGTTCAGCGACGATCTGGTTAAGAGGAAACGGAGACAGAGAGCGCTGAGTGAATTTCCTTAGTAAAAAGCCAAAAATCGAGATTTGGCTCTCGCCTATTTCCTCCTCCAATATTGGACCAATTTAAAAGATATTCTATTAACTGGTACAATAAGATATATACTATTGCCCTATGTTTTCCTTTTTTCATTTATATTTGTCAAATTTGTACACTAAGCCTCTGTTGACAGCGCTATTTTGAGCATTTTGTGAGGGTTCTAGTGCTTCTAAAGATAATGTATCATCAAAAAGGAAAACATAGGGACATAGTATATATCTTTAATTTTCAGTTTACGGAATATCTTTTAAATTGGTCCAATATTGGAGGAGTAAATAGGCGAGAGCCAAACCTCGATTTATGACTTTTTATTAAGGAAATTCAGTCAGCGCTCTCTGCTCTCGTTTCCTCTTAAGGCTGTGGAAGTCCAGTGGATGCGAAACCACAGAACAGATCATTGCGGCGACGCTTGGAGAAGGGCTGTGTCCAGCAGTGGACGTCTTTCGGGTGAAATGATGATGATGACTTATTAGTAACATGAAGTTATTATAATTGTAGTGTACTACTAACACGAATCTAAACAAATATTACAATAAGAAGTATTATTGTTTAAATATTTGTATCTCTAAAAGTAATGTCAAAACGAAAATATTAAGGTTTTAACACGTTGCCGTGAAAAACCAACAAAACCTGTTAAACTATATAGCCGATGCCCGAGGGCTTCTAAAGTAAAATCTTTAGAACATTTACAGTCAACCTTTAAAAAACGGACCACAGTGAATAGTTCAATTTAAGTCAAAGCTGTAATAACAAACCGAACAGATACACGTCAACACAAAATATTTGCTTTAACCGTTATTAGTTTGTTTACACACATTATTTTAATAACTTCAGTGAAAATACAGACATTATTGTTTATGGTAATCAAACATGGATGGCTAAATATTACTGTTTTGATAAATTAACATAGAGTATATTCAGTTTAGTCATGACATTTTATTGAATTTTTGGAAAAGAAATCCTAACAAAAATGTTTCCAATTTTTATTAACTAACGGTGGTAATACCAATCTGCTATTACCAGATTGACCCCAACATAATTGGGAAAAGGTTAGGACTAACATTAACATTAAAAGCGGGATATTTACCATGTTTACTGTTTGTTGCGAGTTCCCGATATTTCGGTGCTGTTTCAAGCACCATGATCACGGATAAACTGAAAGTCATTGCGGGTGGGTGTTTATGAGGAGACGAAACGGTCTACCCTCTTTCTTATTAGTTTTTTGCACTCTGTACCTCTACCATTGTCACTCACAACTCGATTCTGTTCCCGACACACGAAACTCACTGTGTCCGCTCGCGAACTTTGGTAAATATCCCGCTTTTAATGTTAATGTTAGTGTTAGTGACCATGACAGTTTAAAAACTTATAAGGTTAGGACTATTGATTTGGTCAACATTTTTTTCCTAAGGACTAATACTACAATGTTGACACGTCGAAATGCCGACACATGGCCCTGGTCTCTCTCTTGCCAGTTCATCTGCCATTTCGTTACCATGGATTTCTTTGTGCCCAGGGACCCACTTCAGTCTTATACTGTTACGCTTCCTAAGCCTGTTTAGGGTTTGGATAGCATCCAGAACAAGTTTGGAATCCACTTTGTAGGATGCCATGGCTTCGATTGCAGCCTGACTGTCACTAAAGATATATACGGATATACCCCTGGTTCCTCTATCTATATTCTCTTGAGCACATCTGTACTCTGTGAACTGTATTACAAGCAGAAACATATGCCATAATAGCCTTATTATGGCATATGTTTCTGCTTGGAATACAGTTGCCATCTTCTTTAAGCTTTTGCTACATTTGTAACCTTTTGCGTATAATATAATCTTAGTATTTAGCTGGCAATAGGCATTTCCTTTGTCAGAACTTTGACGTCTACCTTGGAATATAGGTAAATCTTTTCTCATCAAAATATATACGATGGGGTCGACTGCCAGGCCAACTAAATTAAATGAATACTGTATTTATATAAACTGGTGCATCCTATCTGACCTAACTAGGAGTTAAGACTCTCCTTGGTAAGACTAGTTTTCATCAGAATATTCGTAACGACAATCAAATGGCGAGACAAAAGGCCAGACATGCTATCCGAGGCGCTTACTGGACTCGTTATGTACCATAGCCAGAATGATCGGTGTCACCCATCCAAGTGCCGACCTCGACAAGTGCAGCTCAACCTTCATCGATCGACCCGTGTAGTTGAAAAAGAGCCATACACCCATCCAAGCTTTTTCAAGTTTAACATACGCCTGTATTACTCGAAAGGATAACCCTTCAAGTAATACAGGCGTATATAGGTGCATCTATACTCGTAGTACACCCAAAGTACACCAGTTATTTTTAATTCCCATGTAATAGGTAGCGAGCGCATTGCCATCAATCGGGCACAAGTTCATACTCCAGGCTACTTTTGCTATAAATCGGGCACAAGTGCATACTCCAGGCTACTATTGCCATCAATCGGGCACAAGTTCATACTCCAGCTTACTATTGTCATCAATCGGGCACAAGTTCATACTCCAGCCTACTATTGCCATCAATCGGGCACAAGTTCATACTCCAGGCTACTATTGCCATCAATCGGGCACAAGTTCATACTCCAGCCTACTATTGCCATCAATCAGGCACAAGTTCATACTCCAGGCTACTATTGCCGTCAATCGGGCACAAGTTCATACTCCAGGCTACTATTGCCGTCAATCGGGCACAAGTTCATACTCCAGCCTACTATTGCCATCAATCGGGCACAAGTTCATACTCCAGCCTAATATTGTCATCAATCGGGCACAAGTTCATACTCCAGGCTACTACTGAGTAATTCCAGAAGGAAAAACAAATTTATACTCAGACCCGGGAATTGAACTCAAGATCTCGTGCTCAACAGTAACTTCACAAAAGTTACAGATAAGATAAATGTAGGCAACATTGCATAGGTTGACACAATCAGCCCTTTCAAGTTTAAATAAATAATGAATTGAATTCATCATGTCGTTTGTAAAACCACATTACTAAGTCATAGGTCAATTAGGAGCTTAGCATTATGAATGCAGACTAATTCAATAATCACACACCGGCAAACAATCGAGTGCTAGTTAATATTCATGATACATTAATTATTATTATGTTGTGTTGCAACAGCTTTGTGGTCTGAGCTGAGTACTTGATAATAAGCCTTTTCTTGTATTTGTTGAAAGGTTTATCATCGTCATCATCATCATTTAAACCGAAATACCACTACTGAGCATAGGCCTCCCCCAAGTGTCACCACATTGACCAGTTTTATGCGTCTCGCATCCAGTAGATTCATGTACCCTTAATCAGGTCATCGGTCCACTGCTCCCTCAGGTACGCGGTCACCACGCAGAGCCCTGTTCACTGTCATTTCAGTTAGACAATTCTTCGGGCTTTGTTAGTAACCTTTGTCCTCCTGCAGATACTTGCGTACAGGTTTTTGTTATTGTGTTATTGGCTATGTTAATTAAGGTATTTTAATTCTCATCTTCCAATTGCCATCTGTGTGATTTTTGTCCCTCACTTCTTCAACCCGTCTTGGCCTTCTTCATACAATAGGTACAATTCTTCTTTTCCATTTTTATGTTCGCTGTTATTATGATAAAATGATGTAAGGAAGATTTTCGTACGCAGTCAGACCTAGTTTCTATTATCAGTAAAAATGAAGGAAAACATTGTTAAGAAACCTGACCCAAAACTCGATCCTTCTCTGCAGTAAAAGAGGTTGTAAGACAGCTAATACATTTGTGCAACCAATAAACTATGCAGCTGTAACCTTTCGTTATCCAATTACGATTATTGACAGGTTGCACGCCCAATCCAAAGGTAACCTGTTCCCAATAAAGTTGTATAGAAATAAGTTAACAATCTACAGTTCGAGTTATATGTAAATGACACTAACCGTTACTGTAGTGTTGAATCGCAGTTGGCAGTGCAGAGAATATTTTGTGCTTAGCAGTAGAAAGGACACTGTAATTTAATGTGTAAAGTTGTTGTATTAGAACAGAGAGCCGTGGGGGCGAATTGGTAAATAACTTTTCCAGCATATTTTCAAATAAGAACACTGCTTGTCTTTGATTCTGTGACCTATATCTTAAGAAGGAGTTATTATTCTTAGGACCCTTCTCGATGTCGCGACGCAATGAGTTCAATTAAAATCATTTGTAATACCATAAAAATGCGATTAAATAAATAATTTCGAGTATGACTCAGTGCTGAGCAGTCCCGTTTTGTTCGGAAAAAGAAACATAAGTTTCTGAAAGACAAACCACCGTATCTAATTCACCGTAATAAATCAAATATTGCAAAATGTTCACAAGGTAAATGAAAAATTTTTAAATAAACACGCGTTAAAAGTCCGTTGCCACAAACAGTGGCATTGGACTTTCGAGGAAAAAAGTGAATAAACGGGCCCAAAATTTCGTAGTTTTTCCCGTGGTGCGCAGCGTGCACAAGTTTTTCGAAGTTGCTAATTTGGATTCACACTACCCCAACTGGTTCATAAAATATATCAATTAATCAAAACTACATCATGCTTTGTGATTTTAGCTTTGTTTAGTGTCGATTTATACTGGGCTAAAATAAATGTGAAAGTTTTGTAGAAAGCAGAACTTAGCATAAACGCCAAAGTTCACAAACAAAACCTCACTTTTTCACTGAATTTTATTGTTATTCCTGTCCTATTCAACAGGACACAATAACAATATTCATAAACCCCGTACGCCCTCGAAGAAACCATAGCAACCAATGCTAAAAAAAAAAAAACTGCAAACCAGACAGAAAACGCTTTTATGCAATTGGAAAAATACTAGGAGCGCAGCGCATAACCTGATCGTGTACCTACTGCGGAATAAAAACCCGCTGAAATAAATATTGGAAAATAATTCCAGGAATTCTGTTTGGCATGCCAGCTATTGAAAATATTAAAATTATTGTCTCGTTCATAAAAGTTTTCAGGATTCTGGTTACATTGCAGCAATGCGTGTGTCTTTGGCATTTCAAATGGAATGGGATTTCGTATTTTTTTGTATTTTGGAATATTGGATATTGACTCAAAATAACATGAAATGTGTATTTTATCGATTTTACGCCTAAGTTTCATCGGCTACCGAACTGTAGAGCTGTTCTGTAAAAATCTCAAGGTGATGATATTGGCGAAGTCAGAAGGGAACACGTCGAGTTCCTAGTAACCCTGTATAAGCCGTAGTTGAAAGTACCTACCACAGTAATACAAATGCTTCTTCTTCACATTCAGGAAAGAACAAGTACGGGTGAACAAAAATAACTAAGGAAATATTATTAATGCCTGATTAGGCACTATGCAAGAATCAAGATGAGATACTCGTATCATCCCAACAGACATGTAATGAAGCCAGCCCTCCAAGAACTGACCACCCAAACACCACCACACTATCATGTTTAACCTTTCAACCACGTTCAAGAGTCTCCTCTACCTCTAATTTGGCATCAATGTCAAAACACATTATTCTCTACTTTCATAATATTAAGGTTGCTTATGGTTTGTTGTCAGCAACTTCCGCAACACCTCTGCCACACTTCCGTAACCTACGTGCAGATCGCACGGTCAGCAAGAACAACACGTGTAATATCAATAATATTGAACATGTCACAACATGCGCACGCGTCGATACGGTCACACCTGGCCGCGCAATCGTCACGTCTTGATAGCATATTCATTCAGACGTATGTTGTGATTAGGTATTGTTTTAATTAGGTTGACACGTTTAATTGGGTTAGCAGATTTTATAATAACATTGAATGTTACTATATGTACTTTTATTTGAACTGATACTTAGGGAAGATGGTGTTTAAACTAATACTAACCTGGGTTTCTTTAGGTATACTTAAACGAGACCCACGATCATCGACATCCATCTTGGAAGTAGATGATAAAAATATTCAAAGGCTTTCTTTAACTTCTTGTAGTTATCGCAAGTAAACTATGGTATGATGGACTACTTTACTCTACATGCACAATTTCCTAGTCTATGGTTACGAATTGATGCCAAGGTTGGCTGAGCTTGCGTATCTTGTAAACATGGAACTTTCTAACTCGAAGCTGCGTCGCGTGTTGCCAACCTTATACTATTGTTTTTATTTTGTTCTTAGTATCCTTCTACTGTTTTTATGGATTTAATATTTATATTTTATGTCGTGGTGGACAAGTGGCTAATACCTAGCCTCTCACGCTTGAGATGTGGGTTCAATTCCGGGCAAGTACCAATGTGACTTTTGCAATTCATATGTACTTTCTAAATTTATCTTGGACATCACAGGCAACGGTGGAAGAAAACACCGTGAGGAAACCTGAACTTATAGTTAGTTTATTATAAGTTAGTGCTCCATTGGTTTAATTGCAACTGCAATACATTCCAGTGCGAGGAACCGAATAATAATAAATGAATGTAATCTTCAAAGCCACCTTAGCCAGATAGATTCTCATAATTTTTGAGAACCGATTGTATGCATTTTACTTTTTTTTTATAAGGTTTCCAGATTATACTTCATTTTATCTGTTACCATGGGTAATCGGGTATCCTTAAGGCTATTAAGGGATTAAAACAATGGGATAAACACCAAGCAGTGTGGGTATGCTTTTACACTTTTCATACCACATTATTTACTTTTTCGTGTTCTGACGAGCTATGTGAGAGTTTTATTATTTATTATGAATGCGGAGCTAAAATATATTCTAACAAGTCAGAAGTTTGACAGTGGAGTTGACTTTCTAGGTTGCACTATTAGTAAGACACTTATTTATTATAACCAAGCTGCATTTCAATACATCAATAATTTTAACAGTTCCTTAAAAACCCTGTTTACTCGTAAAATATATGTTTTAATACTTGGACTTATCATCAGACAATAATGAGTTTATCATCTATCCTTTTACATTACCAGGCTATGACTATGACCTTAGATCACAGCTTTTAATCACCCCACGCAGGTAGCAAACTGGTTATCATTCGTGGGTGGAACCCAGCACCTGCCAGCCTGGCATAATGCCTGATTAGCATCGTGAACTCTGGCCTTCGAATGCTTTGGTCGTGTTGCTACGAACACGAAAATAGACTTGTCCATTTCCTTTTATGAGTCCGTGATTAGTGAGTAAATGATGACACGTGTCATGTGCTTCCGGGTTTCCTGGGTAGTCAGCCCTGCTACCAACTTACTTGTATACGAGTAATTAGTCTATTCCATAATATTTGAAGATTCTCAGATCACGCAAAGTGCTACAGGGACTTCCCTCTCAGATTTAATATTCTCAGATTGGTTGAATACCTAGTTGGAACACGTACAGTCAAGGGTCAAAAGTGCAGTCATACTCTCCCAAAACTCAAATGGCTAATTTTTGTAGAAGAAGTTAAATTATCCACAACTGATTTAATATTTTGTATAGAAATTTAAGTATAGATTATTCCTACTAATGGCGAAGAGTTGTTAGTAGATAAATACCACATGGATATCTTATGTTTTTGTGAAACTTGGTTAAAACCAGATAGGATGTTGTTTAATGTAAATAATTTTTCAGTTGCCAGCGCGTGCAACAGATCCACAGTTGGTGGTGGTACCCTGATACTTTGTAGTCATCTCAAATATAAGGAAAGAAAGGATATCACTGCTTACTCTGTTGATCGCTTATGTGAGGTAGCATGTACAAAGGTCGAGGGTCATCCTAACGTAAGGTGTTTACAAACCACCAGCATCAAACTTGTCATTGTTTTTAATTACAATGGAAGAATTGTTCAGTAAACTTTTCAGAAATAATAAATTAGTTTTTGTTTGTGGTGACTTAAATATAGATCTGTTAGTCAATTCACCTGAAAAATGTAAGCTCATTTCATTGTTCAAATCATTTAACTTAAAACATTTATTTAATGAACCGACAAGAATAACAGCAACTTCAGCTTCGTGCACAGATAATGTATTCACTAATTGTAAAGTAAAAAAATCGTTTTTAATTAGTGGCGTTAGGTCAGACCATACTGGTCAGCTAGTATCTTTTGAGTCAGATAAAAAAATTACATAGCTAAATCAATTCGATTAAGACCTCTTACTAAAAATAAATTAAATTCTTTTAATAATAATGTTTTTAGCAACCTTTGTAACGCCAGTTTTGATTTAAAAGACCCCAATATAAATTACGGCACGTTGTTTTCTACTATTTGCCAAGAAATCAATAAAACGTGTCCTATAAAAACAGTTAAAGTCAACAATTACAAATCGAAATTTAGTGAATGGCCCACTATGGGCATAAGAAAAAGCCGAGATAATTTATATAATTTATATTACGAAAAATCTTTGACTACCGATCAAGTTTTCCACACATATGTTAGAAACTATTCCAAAATATTCAAAAGAGTCTGCGCTCAAGCAAAATCTCAAATAATAATTAACAAAATTGGTGTTTCTAATAATTAAATAAAAAGTGTGTGGTAAGTAATTAATAGAGAAACTGGAAAGACACAACAACGCGATCAGAATGAGTTGTCTTTGAAAATATCTAATCAAACTATTTCTGATAAGCAAGAAGTCGCTGAGACATTAGAAAATTTCTTTACCAACTTTCCGTTAGAGGTTACGAAGTCACTTCCCTCCTCATCTAAATTGGCTTCACCTCTTCTTAAGGAATACTTTACAAAAGACATACCAACCTTTAAATTTAAACCAATATGCATTGATACAATTAAAAACGCGTTCAAAAGTCTCAATATAAAAAACACTGAAGACTTATGGGGGATATCCGTTAGGGTTCTTGGAGATATTATTGACTCAATTGCTCCTACCCTAACAGGCATATTCAATCAATGTTTGGACAGCGGCACGTTTCCTGACTTAATGAAACACAGTAAAGTAGTACCAATTTTCAAATCAGGCTGTAAGAGCGATCCCTCTAATTATAGACCTATATCCGTGCTACCAGCATTGAGTAAAATCAATGAAAAAATCATGCTGGACCAGATGTTGTCTCATTTCAATTCAAATGGGATCCTGCATAGTCAGCAGTTTGGTTTCACGAAAGATAGGTCGACAACGGACGCGGGAGTAAAACTCATCAGCCACATCTTGGAATCTTGGGAGAAGTCCCAGGATGCCATTGGCATTTTCTGTGATCTGTCAAAAGCGTTCGACTGCGTCGACCACAACACACTGATCTGTAAATTACAACACTACGGAATTCGTGGACAAGCTGCTGATCTTGTGCTTTCCTATTTATCAAACAGACAGCAAAAAGTAAATGTTAATGGGGCGACGTCCTCCGGGTCTCTAGTCAAAATGGGCGTGCCCCAAGGTTCAATGCTCGGCCCTTTCCTTTTCCTTGTTTACATTAATGTTCTCCCTTTTATGATGCCCAAATTATCGGATGTAATTCTATTTGCTGATGATACTTCGCAAATTTTTTAAATAGATAGGAAAGATACGGATGTCTTACATGCCAACGAAAGTCTGATTGTTCTCTCGGAATGGTTCGCAGCTAACAATCTTTTACTGAATGCGAAAAAAACAAAATGTCTAAAGTTCTCTTTACCAAATGTACCTCATCGTGACCTAAATCTAAATCTTGACGGCAAAAATCTTGAAATAATAACGGAAACTGTATTCTTGGGGATTACTATCGATTCAAAATTGCAGTGGGGCGCGCACATTAGAACTCTTTCGGGCAGGTTAAGTTCGGCTGCCTATGCAGTAAGGAAGATAAGGCAGTTAACCGATGTAGCCACAGCTAGACTAGTATACTATGCTTATTTCCACAGTATTATGTCTTATGGCATTCTGCTGTGGGGGTCAGCAGCAGACGTTGACTCAATTTTAATCTTACAAAAGAGGGCAATCCGCGCGATCTATAAAATGGGTCCTCGCGAGTCTCTCAGAGAAAAATTTAAAGAGTTCGATATACTGACTCTACCTTCACTTTATCTTTTGGAATGTATTTTGTATGTCCGCAAAAATCGAGGGCTTTTCAAAACTAGAAGTGACTTCCATAATTTAAATACACGCAGTAAGCACGAAATTGTTATACCCAAATTCAGATTAACGAAAACTAGCAAGTCTTTTCTTATAAACAGTATACGCTTTTATAACAAGTTAGTTATAGAACTGACCGATGAAAGGTTCAAAAACTACATCAAACGTGTTCTTATTAAAAAAGCATATTATAAAATCAAGGACTACGTTGAAGATAAAATTTTTGGCTTTGGCACCCTCTGCGCATGCGGCTTCTCTGGTAACTCATAAACGGCACAAATATATGGATATCTCTAACTATTCTCAATCTCATTTTTTTTCTCTTTTTATTAGACTTTTTACAATATTTTCAAACATCATTATAGCCCTTTGCTAAGAATAGTTACATCACTGATAACAGTATTTGTGCCACATGTTAAATTAAGTGTCGTGTTTTTTTTTTTTTTGGCGTTTTTTTTTACCTTTGGATAGATTCTTTTATCGATTGTGAATGTGTGAACATTGCAGGCTTTCTAGATTTCTAGATGATTGTTAACATTTGTTAACTTTTTATTTCGTTTTACATTATTTCTTTTGTTTGTTTTTTTAATTTCGTACGACTTATTGTCGGGCCTACGTTGTCCCCCATATACTGTAACATGGAAATATTGTAAACAATTTTTTTTTAAAGAGTAACCATGGAGTTTTTTGCCGGTTCTTCTCCATAGGAAACGACTAACCCGAACCGTGCACCTTTAGTCGACGTTTTATAAGTGCCTCTGTAAAATAAAAAAAAAATGATTTTGATTTTGTTGAAATTCTGCTACCTACAAAAAAATTGCTGCTGCTGTTTTGGTAGAGTGTGACTGCATTTTTGACCCTTATAGTACATACATACATTCACGCTTTTATTCCATAAGTATAAGCAGAAACTACAGAACGGCACCTGTCATGATCTTCACGTATTGCTTTTGGCTCGTTTACGTTTAGACGTTTTGAACAAAATAAGTAAAATTTGTAATTGCTTTAGATATAAACCTATTCCTATCTTGCCGGGGTATACAGTCGTGATGTATTAATTATATTAATATATTCGAACAAGAAGAACGGTGATGAGGTATATTGCTTAATAAAGTTTATTATCGTGTCTCTTTTTGGCTTTGAATAAGGTCACTTCACGTATATTCAAAACTAATTAGAGTCATGATTCTGGTTCATGTTGAACATTTCTGTTAAAGCCACGAATCTGAACAACGTAAAACCTTCGGGACTTCGCCAGAAAAATGCGAAACAAAAATGTTCATTAAATTTTACAGCCAATGAAAGTTTCGTACGAAATTCCTGTCGGTACCTGCGTTGAGGTAGTTTAGTGCTGAAATACATATTTCTATTAAAGCGCCCGGGGCGCCGCAAAACGGTGAACTATTCAAATATGAGCCAGCGAGGGATATTTAAGCGTTCGTTTTTTCATTGAGTATGTTGTTAGGGTTTTGATTCCGCGGAGCGAGCCCGATGCGACTCGTGTTAGTTGGTTTTGAGGGTTGGGCAGAGATTAAGCGGATTTTGGGAGTGTGTAATATGAGTTTTGACGGGAAGTAACCAGAGTACTTTTTTATTATTATTAGCGATGGGCTAGTAATAAAAAAAAGTAGTAAGTAAAGAAATAGTAGCCCACCGGTATCGGGAACAGGGTCCAAGCTATCGGTGGTCAGGGCTCCTGAGAAAGGAACCTTCTAACAATACGCACCGTGTCCAGGAGTACCGCATTCTGGATCAAGCCCTTGATCCAGCTGCCCAACAAGAGCCTCTTCAGATGTTCGTCGAGGCTGTTGGCTATTATGCCATTGGCCGTACGGCACAATGATTGCTTTATTCACATCCCACATGTCAACAACCTCGCGAGCCAGATTAAGATACTTGCTTTTCTTATCTCTCTCAGCCTTCACGAGATTCTCGTCATGGGGGACCGCTATATCAACAATCATTGCGCGATGCTCTAGTCGGTCTATCACCACTATGTCAGGCTTGTCTCTTTTGACCACTATCTCGCCTGATGGTAAGCGATGATGTGGTCGTCGGTGAAGCACGCTTGCCTAGAAGTAACCTATTCACTCTTGACTTAAAGACCCTAAGGTTGTAGCTACCCGTATCATTAAACGAAGACTCCGGCAGGGAATTCCACTCCTTAGCTGTGCGCAAAATGAAAGTGTTCGCTAAACGCTTTTTTATTACGTGCGTATTATATAATAGTAATTGCAGTTTACTAGGTATCATTATAATTTACTCAGAGGAATCTATTTAAAGTCTTCTGACTTTAACTAAGACTGGTTTTCACCAGCTATTTCGCTCGCGTGCAATCGAAAAATATATCCAAAAGAAGGTTTCATTACTATTTGGATAAAACGTATTTCATGTGTTAATCCAGGTTATAAATAATATGTTTGCAACATTTATTTGAAATAATGTCCAGCCGTTTTTACCTGAAAGAGTAACAAACATTCACCCTCACAATTTTATGCAATTATTTTAGAAATTTGCAGTAGAAAATTGCATTTATAACATTCCTAAATATTTTACTTATTTGAATTAATCAATCTGACTGATATTAATCTATATAAAATAATTTCCAGAAGTTTCTCGATGACTAGTCGCAATCATAACCTATACAGTTCCCTGCTCAACAATGCACCACAGAAGCCTACTGTAGAACTAGTAACTAATTCAGTCCTGTTTCAATAACTGCCGATGAGTGAGTCGTACCTTTTATTGAAACGGTTCGCTTGTTTCACAATTTTCAATTATGACTTCTGGATTCATGGTGTGATTTTATTTTATAGAATGGAGAGTTAATTTGAATTTATCAAGCTTTATGAAATGGACCGTTATTAAGCTTAATTGAAACTTCAAATTCCTGTAGCTGAAATTGGACCTAAATTCATACTGAATGGTTTCATTTACAGCTAAGGGTACTATATCCTGGGCTATCAGCCCTACAGCTGTTATGATAGTTCAGGGTGACCTGAAAGCAAAATGAAAAAAAAAATGATTTCGAAATTTGTCTTAGGTACTAGCAACAAAGTATTGTGCTATTTGCTAATTCGCAACTCCCAATATTTTTTTCTGTTTGTATTGAATAGTAAGGGAATAATTCCCGTAGTGAGAAGGTCAAACATGATCTAGACAGTAATATTGCTGATTGCGTTTTACCTGTACCTTTTGTTTTTTCGTGTGGAAAACCCTATGGATGTCCTCCAGACCTACACCCTCTTACTGACTATTACCACAAGTTGTTCTGCAGTTACATCCCTTTGGCCAGGGCCCTGTGCGCTAGACAGGCGGTTTACGAAGTTATGATTATAGGCCTAATAAGCCAATAACAATACCCATCAGCCCGGAGCGACTTTTCATTAAAAAAACTATTTTTTTTTTTGATAAAGTGAGTTTAAAAATAATTTCTTACACATTTTTGTAATTGCTTTTAGTATTTTTTTATTCTAAAGAAGAAAACATTCAAAGTTAAAACAAACAACCACTTTTAATTACAAACATGGACAAAGTTGAACATTTTACAAGTTAAATAAGTTTCAGTACATTTTTATGTTTAGTACCTAAGAAACTGTAACGACACAACATGGCCACAATATCTAAACTTTGTACAGTTTTTATGTCGTATACGTTAAGCTGCCTCGTGGCCAGATTGGCATGGTTACTAGTTAATAGGGTTGACAGATAGAAAAATATTAATATTAATATATTTTATGAGTATCTATTTTGCTCTTCTGTCTAACCCTGCTTGACAAATATGATATATCTTCATGAGAATTCAATTCAGAATGTTGGGATGTGAAAAAGATGGATGAAAAGAGATTGCATGTGGCAGAGATGAGAATGTTGAGATGGAAGTGCGGCGTGACGAGATGGGATAGTATGAGAAATGAGTATATTAGAGGCAGTTCGAAATTGGCGCCAGTCACAGAAAATTTGAAGGGAAACCGTACCGTGAAGTCTGTGTCCGTCTACTCCCCGCCCGATCCCAGCCTAAGAGGCACCCGGCGGGTATGGCGGTACAGGTCAGCAGATTGGGATGGGATGCGATCTTTTTTCGCATGCTATCCTTGGCAGCCCACTTGCTTTTCTTCGGACGATCCATCGTCATGCGCTGACGCTGTGACTGATGTGTTGCGTCGGGGGATGGAGTACTATATTCCATTCTCTGACGTAGCAATATCAAACGTCAACCGACCATGGTTTGGGGCCGAGTGTCACCACGCCAACGCGGTTAAACACAAGGCCTACCAGGCATGGGTCGTCGCTCGAACGCGCAAGGCAAATGACGTGAGTCAGAAGAAGAGAGCCTTCAACACGGCTGCCAAGTCCTGCAAAAAGGTGATGCGAAGAGCACGGTTTGACCACATTAGCAGAATCGGGAACAAACTTGCTTCATATCCAGCGGGTAGCAAAGCGTTTTGGTCCCTGGCTAAGTCGGTCGAATCAAATTTCTGTCGCCCCTCACTACCACCACTGCTGAAACCTGACGGGTCACTGGCCCACTCGGCTGAGGAGAAGGCAAACTTGTTTGCCTCCCTTTTTGCGGAATCTTCGCATCTGAATTCTGATGGCGCGCAGCCTCTTCCCTCTCCTGATGGATGTGTGACGAGTATGTCAGACATCCGCATCCATCAAAAGGACGTCCGTAGGGTTCTGCGTAGCCTCGATGTGAACAAAGCGAGTGGCCCCGACGGGATACCAGAAATTGTACTTAAAACCTGTGCGCCTGAATTGTCTCCGATCTTGACACGCCTGTATCGCCTTTCGATAGAGACTGGAAAAGTGCCGAAGGCTTGGAAGCAAGCCAACGTACAGCCCGTGCCCAAGAAGGGCAGTCGAGCTGACCCGGCCAACTACAGACCCATATCTGTAACGTCCATCCTCTGTAAGAGTATGGAACGTGTACTCAACGGTAAGCTCCTGGCATACCTAGAAGCGAACGACATCCTCAGTGACCGCCAATACGGGTTCCGCCGAAATCGGTCCACTGGTGATCTTCTAGCGTATGCCATTCACATCTGGAGTGAGGCCATCGAGAGACACGGGGAAGCGCTAGCCGTCTCCCTCGACATCTCGAAGGCTTTCGACAGGGTCTGGCACGAAAGCCTCATTGGTAAGCTTCCTTCCTTCGGTCTGCCTAGTGGTCTGTGTGATTGGATAGGGGAATTCCTGAGGGATCGCTCCATCCGAGTGGCTATCGACGGCTGCTCGTCCGGTCAGTTAGATATCAACGCCGGTGTCCCTCAGGGGTCAGTGCTCTCGGCAACATTATTCTTGCTGCACATTAATGATTTGCTAAAACCCGGCACCTTTGGGTACGCAGACGACAGCACTGTTGCTGAGAGATACGTGTCCAGCGCACGGGCTACTGGGCCTCAGATTCGGTCTCTCCGGGAGGCCATGGTTGAACGCTTGAACCTGTCCTTGAAGGCGGTCTCCGAATGGGGTGATGCCAATTTGGTCAGTTTCAATGCTGCGAAGACCCAGGCGTGTCTTTTTTCCGCTAAAAAGAGCCAATTCCACCCGGCTCCTTCTTTCCGTGGTGTAACTGTGCCGATAACGGACCATCTCGAACTTCTCGGTGTTACGTTGACATCAACCCTCAACTTCGGTCCATTCATTGAGGCTAAAGCTCAGTTAGCTGCAAAAAAGTTGGGGATTCTTGCTAAGGTGAGACGGTAATTCACGCCTGAACAGCTGCTCAACTTGTATAAAGCGCAAGTTCGGTCATGCATGGAGTACTGCTCTCACCTCTGGGATGGATCTGCCAAATACCAGCTTGATGCACTTGAGTCGATCGACAGACGGGCCAAAAGGCTTATTGGCAACGATGCACTGGTCGCCTCAAAGCTCCAGAGCCTCGAACATCGACGCCGAGTTGCCAGCCTGTCGGTTTTTTATCGGTTACATTTCGGGGAGTGTGCAACGGAACTGCACAATTTGATTCCGCCTAGCCCTTTCCATCATCGGACTACAAGACGTACGGCCATGCGCCATCGGTACATGGTGGACATCCCTCCCATACGCACAAAGCATTTTGCTAATACTTTCATTGTGCGTACAGCTAAGGAGTGGAATTCCCTTCCGGGGTCTTTGTTCCCTGATAGCTACAACCTTGGGGTCTTTAAGTCAAGAGTGAATAGGTTTCTTCTAGGCAAGCGTGCTTCACCGTAGACCACGTCATCGCTTAACAACAAACGAGATAGTGGTCAAACGCGAGACTATAGAGAATAAAAAAAAAAAAAAAAAAAAAGGAATGAAATGCATGTTACTAAAAGAGTAATGAATATAAATGTGGATGGATGAAGATGGAGAGGAAGGCCAAAGAAAAGATGGTAATAAGACAAATGACAAAGATATTTTATTTCAAGTAGGCCACCAAGCGGCACTTTTGAACGTTACATTTTACAAATAATAATAGTTGATTCTACCGTGCATTCGGAAAGTAGCTTGTAATGGAGAAGAATGCACAAGAAACTCCATACTTACTCTTTTAAAAAAAAAAAAAACTTTTTACAATATTTAGGTACATAAGTACATACCTTGATGAATGAAATTGAGTTTATACAATACAAATATATTTATACAGTCTTCAGAAGGTCCAACAATAATTCAAAACAATAATGTTCTGCATATCACTTGTTTTTGCGCCCTAGTGGCTGTGGAGCAGGACTAGCATTTAGCCAAGCATTTTTATCATTGATGTAATCCCCCAACTTATAATATGCCAGCCTGCATAGTGTGCGTTTTATACAAGTTTTAAACTTCGTCTCATTCAGTTCAAGAATGTGGGGAGGAATTTTATTGTAACATTTTGTACAGTACCCCATGAAAGATGAGGCTACTTTAGCCAGTCTGAAACCTAGTTGAACTAATTGGTCCCTATTTCTAGTAACATAATTATGTCTGTCGCCGTTTTTACTAAAAAGATGTAAATTCTTTCTTACGTACATGATGTTTTCATAAATATATTGACAAGGAACCGTCATGATGTTAATGTCCTTAAACAGTTCCCTTAGAGAATCGCGCCGGCGAAGATTGTATATCGCTCTGATGGCTCGTTTTTGCAGAACAAAAATTGACTCAATGTCTGCAGCCCTTCCCCATAGTAAGATACCGTAAGACATTATACTATGAAAACAACTAAAATAGACTAGTCTGGCGGTATCCACACACATGGATGGACTATGTGAGGAGTGATATGAAAGAAAAGGGAGTCAGTAATAGCGTGACAGGGGACAGGACGGTATGGAAGAAGAAAACGTGTTGCGCCGACTCCAAGTAATATGGCATAAGGGCAGAAAGATGATGCATTTAATTGTAAATAAGCTGATCTTCAAAATCTGTTGAAAATGTTGCAATAAATTATTTTCAAAATCTTGTCAGCTGATAATGAAAATTTGCTAAAAAAAATAAGTTCTAAGATCATAATGCAAATGATAATATTATCAAACAAAAAAGGGTTAAACGAGAATCATCATTATCAATTCAGCCAAAAGACATCCACTGCTGAAAATAGGCCTCCTCCAAGGATCGCCACATCGGCAAGTTCTGTCTCGAAAATATCATGTAGGACGTAGGTATTATATATAACACGAGATCTTTAAGTCCTACTTAGCTGTAAATGAAACCTCGATGCTATAAACACCAGACACAATACCTATGTACAAAATAAATATCAAAACCCAATACGGCAAATCGTGAACCTTACACATCTCGCCATTTTAGTGTAAAAATCATGAACCAGGAATAGCCCACCTTTCCATTTAAGTAGATTCACGGAAACAAAACAAAACGTACTTCTCAGTAAATGTCCTCACTAATTCTCTTTAAACTGCGATTCTAACTCACAACCGTGTTAACAATCTCTTTTAACTATTCCGTACCATCCTTAATGCTCTTAGTTCGTTCGACAAAGCTCCGGGCCATGTACCATTGGCAACAAAAAAACATGGACACAACATCGACGAAAAAAATATTTTTTTCCAGTACTACCAATGCTGCAAACAAATCCCTTGCTGGAAACACATGGAGTTTCTCCGTATTGCGATTTTTCGGGGATTTTACTTTGGTATAAAATTCTGTTAGTGATTGTATTGTTTTACATATAGATAGTTTTGTGGAGATCATGTTGGGGTTATGATAAGCTTGGTTGTGTATGTGATTTCTGTTTTGGGTGTGAAGTCTGTTAAAGGTTGGGTTAAGTCTGATGATATCTTGCCTTAGAGCTGAAAAATCTATCTCGTAAAGATGGATCGGGTATAATAGTACCTAAATATATTTTTAGAACGCTTTTTTTTATCTCTGTAATTCCATTCTTTGTAGGTATCTTATTTTAGTAATAAAGACAATAATTATTTATTTTTATAGGTCTCGCTGTACCTATACGTAACTGTTTTAACCTAATCATTATCTTAATTTCAAAAGTCTGTACAAAACGTTCAATAAAAAGGACCAATTACAAACCCGGCTGTCCATCTAGAAAGACGTAATAAACGGACCGACGGACACACTAATTAGTGGCGACCAATCGGCTCATTTACCGTCCATACACGGACGAAAACTTACGAAGGCCATTTTAAGGGTCGAAGCACACTTACACAAAGTCGAAGCGAACCGACGCGAATGTCTAAAAATATAACATAACATCACGCGTCTTTTACCCGAAGGGAGAGGCTGAGGAACACCTCTAACAAGCCCATATTTCTGCAGTTATGTTTAAGTCTTATTTAATATTTTGAATAATGTGTATTCAAAATATTAAATAAGACTTAAACATGTAGACATAAGGCAAAAAAAAGCCTATAGCCATCAACCGGCCACAAATCCAGACTCCGGGCTGCTATTGAGAAATTCCTGAAAGATGCAACAACACAACAACACCATTGCACGACACGAGAATCGAACCGAGCAGTAGCATTTGAGACCACTACGCCAACGAGGCAGCAAAGCTACGCGGGCGGCGGTCTGAGAACATATATAGCATAATGACCCTTATCTCTAGCACGTAATTTACACATTCCTTTCAAGATAAACAAAATACGGGGCATTGGATCGAATATCGGCGGTGACACGCGAAGACACGCGTATATCCTAGAGAATATGAAGCGTTTCTTCGACTCAACATTACATTAGCATCATTCTGGTTATACTTGGGGTCGGTGCAACAAGTTTTTTCTTCCATTCCATCCTGTCAACTGTCATACTATCACTAACTCTGTTATATTTCGTATCATTCCTACACAATTAATTTTTTCCATACCCACCCGCTCCCACTTCATCCATCCACATTTATATTCATAACTTTCAGATACCTGACAATATGCTATTTAGAGTTTTCGACCGACGACGCTCCACTTCGTTCTTTCTAAAAGTCGCAATGTGCTTCTACCCTTAGCGAAACAACCAATAGTTTATTGGACAAGGCATAAATTGAAGATGCACTCATTTATTTAGTAGTTTTTTCGAAGAAAGCTATAATTCTTGTCGGTTGAACGGCGATTAAGTTGATCGGGAGTTAAATGTTAAGTAAATAGATGGAGGCTTGTTCGGGGACGTTTCTTAGTGACAGGCGAGTTATAAGTGACTACTGACTAGCTCATCACGTGTTAAGTTTATATAAAGTATCCAATGTCCTTCTCCGGATCCTAGGCTATATCATCATCATCATCTTTCTACCCTTGTTCCATTTTTCTTGAGGTCGGCGCAATTTTCTTCTTTAACAGTTAGGATCCTACCCCACCCCATCATAGATCTAACTACATTTTATTTCATATAATTTTTAGGAAATAATAGAAAATAATGGTGTCTTAGGCTTTATCTTTGTTAAGTTTAATTAAGATCGGTTTAGCGGCTAAGGCGTAAAAACGTAGCCAACAGAGAGAAATGCGTTCGCATTTATAATGTTAGTATGGATAAATCAAACACGTACATGACTAATTTAACAGCCTATATTTTACTGTAGTACGGGATGGCTTTCGTGTTACAGTCGAAACCAATAACGTATCTATCAGTAGATTTGCCTACTAGAATTAGTATTTTGACATAACGTAGATCAAGTAATTCGTATGTCTCTACTGTGCAAATCTAGTGACACATGCATTATTGGGTTCGGACGTAAGAGTATTATCTAGAAGAAGAAGAAAGAAAGAAGAAAGAAAGAAAACAATTTTATTTGGCACACACGGATACACACAAATAAACGGGAACTAAATTTTAAAAACAATTACATACATATTGTGCCCCGCGGCTGCGCCAAAAAGGTCCAGTTCAGCAAAATGCCAGACAACTGGGAGTTGCCTGACGCTGGTTTTCAACTGAACCTTACGTTGAAATGCACGGACGTGAATCAGTTTTTACGGCGTTAAAATATACAGGTAAATAGATATATGTTAGTGTGTTACGAACCTACGAACATTTGAGCGCACCCTGGTGTCGGATTTAACACCCGACGGAAAAACAGGTGTGTTATAAGTTTTATGTGTGTATCTGTATGTTTGTGTATTAGTGTTTCTGTCTGTGGCATCATAGCTCCTTAACGGATGAACCGATTTTGATTTAGTTTTTTTGTTTGAAAGGTGGCTTTATCAAGAGTGTTCCTAGCTATAAATCAGTTCAGCTGTTCAAAAGATATGGGCGTTTTACTGCTTGAATCGGGATATTTTCGTAAGATATCGTGTTCGATAGATTGTCGATCGAATTTTGTCTACTATTAGATAAATTATGTAGTTTAAAATGCATAAAATAAATATGTGTCAGGGTATTTTTTTTAATTTTCAACGTTTACTTGTCGCATACATCACTGCTTGTCACTTTATTAATGACTAGCTGTTCCCCGCGGCTTCGCTCCCGTGGACCACCCCACAGGACACGTTTTTGGGATTAAAAAATAGCCCATGTCACTCAGGAATAATGTAGCTTTCTATTGGTGAAAGAATTTTTCAAATCGGTCCAGTAGTTTCGGAGCCTATTCGGTGCAAACAAACAAACAAACAAAAAAATCTTTCCTCTTTATAATATTACAGTATAGATAAATATAACTTCACGCCTGTATTCCTCGAAGGGTGCTGCTACTGACAAATTTCAGGTAGAAAACCCAAAACACTTCACCAAACCCGGGAATCGAACCCGAACCTCATGCTCAGCAGTAGCGCTTGTGACCACTAGACCGACGATGCCTCGTCGTCGTCGTCGTAACTATATCAATTATTAACAAGATCACACATGGTCAGCTGTGCTCAAAAGTCTATAAATAAAACCTTACCCGCACGGGCACCAGGCCACTTACAAGTTGTACAACGTTTAGAATTTCTTCGCTATTTTCACAACAGGTGAAACATGGCTATATCTTAGTATTTGATACTATCTTTAATCTAGACTGTCGAACTCATTAAGCTTGAAGGAGATAGTATTTACAAATGATTAGTAGGTCGTTTATTTTTAATGTTAGTTAATGACAATCAAAAAAGCCACCTGATGCTCTGTGGATATCTGTGTTGCTAGGGGCTTTACAGGTGCTTTGAGGTCCCGGAGATAAAGGTGAAATGTTCTATTGGCATATAGATGTAAATTGAAGGATGAAAGCAGTAAGACCTTGTCCAGAGTGAACGCACGATGACAAGACCGGCTGCAGGCACGTTTCGTGGCTTAGCACCAGCGCAAGCTCCTTACCCAGGCTGGAGCATAAACCTGCTCAGACGCAGAAATATGTATGATGGTGTACTTTTCCAGACATGCTTCTTCGCAAAGATTTAAAATGGTTTTAAATCATTTAGCCACTTCCTTTTATAAAAACAATATGGCAAGTCAGTTCCTAACAACAAATACGTTGGGGTCGGCTTCCCAGTCTTATCTGATCTGTCTGAATAACAGAATTTCACGTGGAGCGACTGCCTAATTGAGCTTTACCTTCTACCCAGTAACTGGATAACATGATAACTATAATTCATTCTAATCTCTACATTATTCCATAAATGATTTCTCTTAGATAAACTTTATAAACGACTTTTACGACATAACACAAGCAAATCTTAGCCAAGAGTTAAATATCCCAATTTATAACAATTACCTATTAGAAAGAAACCTTCTTATTCTCAACTTGCGGCATTACATAAGGTAATTACCATACAATTGGTTATGCAAGTAACTACTGGAGAGAAACTTGTTATAATTACTGACCACAATGTTTTAGCGGGTCATTTTGACCGGGGTGACCGAGAGGTTGTTTGCGTGTAAAGTATGGTGTTGTGTTTATACTTAGGGGGACCTAAGGGGACGGCCAAAGAAAATATGGATGGACTGTGTAAGGAGCGATATGAAAGAAATGGGAGTCAATAATGTCGTGAAGGAGGACAGGACGGTATGTAAGAAATAAACGTGTTGCGCCGATCCCAAGTAACATGGGACAAGGGCAGGAAGATGATGATGTGTCTCTCGAAGTTCCTGGATAAGACTCTAGCGCTCTGTCACATCACATCATCAGCCTATTAATGTTTCCACTGCTGGGACACAGGCCTCCTCTCTGTGAGAGGGAATGGGCCGTAATCCACCACGCGGGCCCAGTGCGGGTTGGTAGATATCACATATCTTCGAATTTTTGGTGGGCCACCACTGCTCACCAGCGCTCTGTACTTCGTCCTTATCAAATCTGGTGCAAACCTACGCGTATGTGAGATCAGAAAAAAAACACTAGGCCCTAAATGCTTGGCATTTCCAGCCACTAGTCTAAATAACACTTGACCTGACTTGGTAATGAGCTGCATAGGCATGCATAGTGTGTTTGAAATAAGCATTTGCCAGCACTTTTCATCTACACGAAAAGATTTCGAATTTTGTTTTTTTTTTTTTTTCTATACCGATATAACACGTATAGACATGAAGAACCTACATATAAACATGATTTCATAGCTAAATAAGCATCTATTTTTTCTTCCAAACCAATCGATGTTTCCCCCATATTAGGAACAGCTTAACGTCAAAAATATTCAAATCCAAATAATTAATTACTTCAAAATGTTTCCTACAACTTGTCTTTACCAATATAGACATATTAAAAACAGGAGTGTGTCTGTCCATATATGCCATATTGAAATCACTAGAACCTTGAGTTGATAAGCTGTCAAAAGTGGTTCTGCCCACACAATTCATAGTTAATTTTAATAGCCATACAAAGTAGAATATTCTATGCCTTATTTGGTCGCTTTTTTGTGTATGTATATTAATGGTTAAATGATCAGTTTTGACTACAGTGACGGATGGCATATAGCTGTGGTTTTAAATTTTTCGTCCTTGTTTGCCAGTGTTTTTACACTTTTCAGATTTGAAGAGCTCGTAGCTAAAAAATAGTGACAGCATGGGTTGATCTTCAGTATTAAGCAACGTTTGCCGATATCGGTCCGTGTCTTGGAACGCACAGCAGCTGTCATTTATACATATTTGATAAGCGTTACTCATAGTCCTGTTTCCTTGCGAGATCGAATCATTCGCAAGAGCACCAAGTTTACCGCCATAGCCCGAAGAATTGACAAATTTAAGTGACAATTGGCAGGGCACATTGCTCGCAGAACGGATGGTCGATGGGGCAGAGAAGTTCTCGAGTGGCGACCGCGAACCGGAAGACATTGCGTTGGAAAACCTCTCACTAGGTGGACCAATGACCTGGTGAAGGTTGTGTTGTGTTGTCCAGCAGTAGACGTCTTTCGGCTGAAACGATGATGATGCTGACGCATGCTCAGAAGTCAGGAAATTTGAAACCAGTCCTTCCAAGGTGTACCTATCGTGTTACTCAGGTACTGGGAAGTGGAGGTCAGACATGCAGTCGCTAGTAACATAGTTGAGAAAAGGCAGACTTAAGATTGACTGTAGTTTTCTCGAAGTTCGACATTTGGATGATTAGCGGGTACAGGAAACCTATTGGGCAATCGAAATCTGTATGATAATACCAAAATAAACGACGATTTTCTTTTTTTAATTCATAGATTCGCCTTTGACTACTATCTCACGTGATGGTAAGGGATGATGTGGTCTACGACGGAGCACGCTTGCCTAGAAATAACCTATTTATTAGAGAATCTCTAGACAACTGATATTATACCAACGAAAGCGTTGTGATAGCGATAATGCCCCAAGCAGCACGCAAGCGTTGCCGACATCAAATATACAGCACTAATAGAACTTAGAGTTCTACTGGTGACCCATAAAGGTGTCAAGAAAAGATTACTTATAAAAGTGATTAAACCTTTATTTTACAGCTAAAGCTGTACTGAGTTTATAAAATACTCCGTGTAAACTTATGGCTTTAAAACAGAATATTTGAACTCCACTTTAAAACTCTAAGCATTTTTTGACACTTCAATCTAATGTAATCCTTCAAGCTGCATATAGGCTGTATTTTGCATGGGATCACTTACTTACTACAGCTATAAGTTTTAAAATGGTATCACTTTATACTTGTTTCTGTATAATGGTATATAAAAACTCCTTTCTAAAGCTTATTATTAATGCGTAACTGTACACTCTTGTCAGTGTAATAGTTTTATAACTTCTGTCAAATATGATTTTATAGAACTATTACAATAAATGAATTCTGTAATACAGCTTTAATCTGTATTACTGACAATTGTCCTTGATTTGTGAAAACGTTGTGTGGTGAATAGAAATATGTGGAAAAAAAAAACATTTGGTGGAGTAAAAAGGAAAATTAAAAGAGAATATCAAAATATAACTAATTATCAACCAAACAAAACCAGTGATACTGAGCCGTCATGTGAAGACATTGAAAAGAACAAATTCATTGATCGAAAAATCGATAGTCAAGCGCGAGTTCAGTCAACGTCTGATGAAGGTTCCGTAGCAAAAATGGCATACGGTAAAAAAATGAGGATTTAGAAAAGCCTCCGGAACTTGATAGTGATTTAGATTCATGCAGCAGTGCAAGTTGAATGCAATGATGATTTTTCAAAAAAATTAACATTCCGTCGTCAAATTAAGGAATGGGCTATTGAAAGAAATATATCTCAAATAGCTCTTAGCGACTTAGCTACAATTTTAAATTGCAGATTTCCGGGAATTTTACCAAAGGACGCCAGAACAATTTTAGGTACTGCCAAACAAATACATATAAAGACTGTAGAAAATGGAGAATATTGGCATAATGGTTAATTTTGGCCGATATTAGGCAATATCTATGAAAGACCTGACATAGATCCATTTGTTATTGGTATCTATTTTGGTGTTGGAAAACCAAAAGATATTGATCAATATTTAGATGATTTTGTAAAAGAAATAGCAAATTTAATAAAAGAAGGAATTTATATCGAAAAACTAAATAAAGTAGTAACCATTGAAATCAGATGTTTTATATGTGATTCTCCAGCGAGAGCTTACATTAAAGGTACCTAAAGTATACGAGGGCGGCACTGAAAATTTCGGGATTCAAGGAAGGGACACAACATTACTATTTAAAAATTTATTTATTGCTTTTCGACGTATTCTCCGTGAAATTTGACACATTTTTCCATACGATTGAATCAATCATTGAAGCAACCATTCCATTCGGAAGTTGGGGTCTCCAAAATAGCCGTTTTGTAGGAGTCCACAGCTTCTTCAGGTGATGAAAATCTCTGATCACGCAATTTATTCTTTACTTTAGGGAAAGTATAGAAATCATTAGGGCTTAGGTCGGGGCTGTACGGCGGATGGTCTAATAATTCTATGTTTTCTTGCTCTAAAAACTCTTTTGTTCTGTGCGCGGTGTGAGAACTCGCATTATCGTGATGGAGGATGATGCGGCGGTTGCAGTTCTCTTTACGGAGTTCAGAAACGACCTGTGGCAAACAAATGCTAGCATAGCATTCTGCATTAACCGTTCTTTGTCCCTCAAGAGAAATAGTCGCAACATGGCCGGTTTTGGAGACAAACGTGGCCACCATTTTTTTTGCAACACTCCGTGAACGAACAATTTTTGTTGGCTTTAACTCATTTTCAAACACCCAAACTCGTGACTGGTTTTTTGTTTCGGGTATATCCAGGATATCCAGGATTCGTCACCTGATACGATGTTGTATACAGCATTTGAGGATCCTGCGTGGAATCTTTCGAGAGTTCTGACGCACCAAGTAACGCGAGCCGCTTTTTGCTCTTCACAGAGCGAATGCGGTATCCATCGGGAGAACAACTTTTTTACACCTAATTGTTCATGCAAGATTATTTGTATTTGACTCATGCCAATGTCTAAAGTTGCCTGAATTTCGCGGTATGTCACATGTCGATCTTCCTCAATCAGCTTACGCACAGCATCAACGTTTTCTTGGGTGACTGCAGTTTTTGGACGATCTTGACTGGGATCATCACTGAGCTTGACACGTCCTCGTAGAAATTCAGTAAACCAGCGATAAATTGTGGTTTTCTATGGGCCTTCATCACCAAATGCAGAAATCATCCGGTCAACACACGGCCGCGAATTCTCGTCCTTGACTAATTTTTTGACATCTAGTCGTCTTCTTGGCCATCTTAAAATACCATTAGACTCCCAAAAACTCGGTACAATGCATAGTCGTTTTTGGCCTTTTTCAATTGTTTCAATTATTTTGAAAGTAATTTTCCTGAAAAAAAAGGGCAACACTAACTGCTTTTGTTTCGTTTTGACTATACCTACGAGTGCCGTGATGCGGTAAACGAGCGAAAAGGACAAATAAATGCGTGCTCGCGTCCCTGGAACTTTCTCTCAACCAAAATAATCACGTTGCGTTTGTTGCGATGCGGACGCTGCTTGCTGTCTTTATCTAACACACTCGGTATAAGTGCTTTATCTCACGAGCTCGAGTGCGTCTAGACCATGATTGTGTATGTATACTACGCACACAATCATGATGGCCCAGACGCACTCGTGGGATAAAACATCTAAGTATACAAATCGAAATAAACAAAATTAATATTTTTATAAGTTTAACGGAAAGTTTAAGTTGAGAATAGTTCAAATAAGCGTCACTTGTTTGCAAAACTTATTGATATGAAATATGCTAAAGGGTTTTTCATTTTTAACACATAACCCTAAAGAGCTGTATAATTTATTTGCTGAAAACTGATGAAAACTGACCTATATAATAAAAATATTCTATTATAACGGCTATTAACGGGTAAAAGATGTGTAATGGAATCCAGAAAGTGCGTAGTAAAACCACGGAATCTATAATACTCTCCAGATATCTTTTACGCTGTATAAAATCTGTCGCCATTTTCGAACAAATAACAACAAAAGAAAATATGACTCTTACATTATTTTGAGTATTGCTGAAGTTATAGTTATGATTTTCAGATAAATAAATTATAAGTGGTACCTGTTCTATAGTATTATTAAACAATCTTATGATTCTAACCTCAAAACCACAAACTTACTTACTTGTTTTGGTAATATTCCTCGTGAATTCTTCAGTATTTCGCGGGCGCGTGAATATTTTTCAACAAAACTATGCACTATTTCACAGTAAAAATGAATCGGCACGTTGAATCTACAATTATCACTACCTAAAGTCCAACATTTATTCTTGACTTATAACTTCACAGTAAATTGGCGGCCCACCATTATCATAACTAAAAAGAATAAGCGGTTGTTTCATAAATTTCACATTGTAATTCTCATAAAAAACCAATGAAGAACTATTATCTTTTTAAGAAACTTATAAGAAAATAACTATACGCCTATGGTTTTCTTCAACACCATACTACAGCTCTTCTACAGCTATAATACAGCCTATTTTTTAGCTATACAGCTACTATACAGCTATAATAACAAATTAGGCTGTATAACAATGGGCCCAATTTTTACTTATAGAGGTTGTATAAGCGCTTATACAGCCCTTGTACAGCCTCACTATACTGCCTGTGGTATACAATTAAACTAAAATACAGCTTCTATACAGCCTGTCGTGCTTAGCGATATGGTATCGAAAAGTTACGTGGTCAATCCCTTATATTTAAGCATTCCAACCATCGCCATCGCTGTGTCTAGAACCTCAAGTTATAGGTATCAGGAAACAGGCTCCAGCAAGGACTTCCACTCATTAGCTGTACGCACATGATGCTGTACACAATGAAATTAAGTAAAGATCAACAGAAACCTAAAAAAATATCCCCATATAGTTAATGACAGGAATAAAAGTGGTCTAATTAAAACATCCGCGTTCGTTCGTGACTGCGGTAAACACAAACATCACTCAACTTTGGCTCAACATTACTCAACATTGCTCAACGAGTTCAGGCTCAACTTGTCTCGAGTGCCTGTTCATGGGAAAAAGTTCCCTTTGTTTTTAATTTTTAAATACTTAACGTTAAGGGGACTTGTCGGAGTGCTGTGTGTCTTTCTAGATGTAGGGAGGAGATTTAAATATACTAGAAGGCATTCGCAAAAAAACCTATTCAACTCATGAGGTGACGCAAAAGTTAATTCTAAAAACGGTAAAGATGAGAAGTTTAGAATCTATATCTTCCTCGTCTTCTCAAATAGTGACCAACAATCTGGTGATTACAGTTTCTTTATTTATCGTCGCTCCATCTCGTTGACTTACCAAAAACTTACTTTTTTCCTTTTTACTAATAAGATACCCCTCTTGTGATGTTATACCTACTGGTGGGTATAGTTCCACCAGATGTTCTCCGCAAAGTGGCCTACCGCGTCGAGTAGGGAAAACAAGAACGAGACAGTCGCCAACCTCTATATGAACATCAACTCCAATCTGCACGCTTTAAAACCCGCAAAAGCTTCCTGAGACATACGACCTTCTCGGAAGCCAGCGCAACTGATCACAGATGTGAGCTGTGGAAAAACACATCCTGACCCTCCATACTCCATCACTTCGGCGGAGCATCTCCCCCTGGACACGATCTACAGTGGCCAATCTGGAAATCCCTAAACCGATTGCAGGTTGGCCGCTGTAGAAAGATCCTGACCACTATTATGTCCAATAAAACACGAATTAGGTAATTCACTGTTTTTATTACGTGGATAGCATAAGCCCTAGGTAGTCTTACACTGAAGTAATATATTCCACATGTGGGGTACTTGTACAAATATTATTTGTCAATAAGATTTCCAAGTACCTACATTTTAGATGCACAACATACCTTTCCCCCAAGTATGCATGAACATCGTAAAAATATAATTGAAATATAAACAAAACATAAACATAAAACATCATAATCTTCTCAGATATCATAATTAAGTAAACAGGAACAAAAGCAATCTTAAACACAACGTACGGAATAGAGTCTCGTAGTAGCCCAGTCGCTCTTCATGTCCAGCCACCTGCACCTTTCAGGATCTGAACGTGGCGAATGACAGAGCTGTCCAGGTCGCTACATTATGTTTTTTTTTTTTTTTTTTTTTTTTTTTATTGTCTATAGGCTTGCGCTTGACCACTATCTCACCTGATGGTAAGCGATGATGTGGTCGACGATAGAGCACGCTTGCCTAGAAGAAACCTATTCACTCTTGACTTAAAGACCCCTAGATTGTAGCTATCGGAAGCTTACCAATAAGGCTTTCGTGCTCTGGCACGAAAGCCTTATTGGTCTACTGGGGATCTTCTAGCGTATGCTTCTAGGGTCTGCCCTATCGAAAGCCTTCGAGATGTCGAGGGAGACGGCAAGCGCTTCCCCATGCCTCTCGATGGCCTCACTCCATATGTGAATGGCATACGCTAGAAGATCCCCAGTAGACCGATTTCGGCGAAAGCCGTATTGGCGGTCGCTAAGGATATCGTTAGTTTCTAGGTATGCCAGGAGCTTAGTGTTAAGTACACGCTCCATACTCTTACAGAGTATGGATGTTACAGAGATGGGTCTGTAGTTGGCCGGGTCAGCTCTACTGCCCTTCTTGGGCACGGGCTGTACGTTGGCTTGCTTCCAAGCATTCGGCACTGTTCCAGTCGCATATGAAAGGCGGAATAGGCGTGTCAAGATCGGAGACAGTTCAGGCGCACAGGTTCTAAGAACTATAGCTGGTATGCCGTCAGGGCCGCTAGCCTTGTTCACGTCGAGGTTGCGCAGCACCCTACGGACGTCCTTTTGATGGATGCGAATGTCCGACATACTCGTCTCGCACCCATCAGGAGAAGGAGGGGGCCGCGAATCACCAGGATTCAGACGCGAAGATTCCGCAAAAAGAGAGACAAACAAATTTGCCTTCTCCTCAGCGGTGTGAGCCAGTGACCCATCGGGTTTCAGCAGTGGTGGTAGTGAGGGACGGCAGAAGTTCGACTCGACCGACTTAGCCAGGGACCAGAACGCTTTACTACCTGCTGGGTAAGAAGCAAGTTTGGCCCCCATTCGGCCAATGTGGTCGAATCGAGCCCCAAGCAACACCTTCTTGCAGGACTTGGCAGCCCTGTTGTAGGCTTTCTTCTTCTGACCCAAGTCACTCGCTTTACGCGATCGAGCGTCGACCCATGACAGGTACGCCTCATGTTTAAGCGCGTCGGCGCGACGACATTCGGCGCCAAACCATGGCCGGTCAACGCTGGAAATCGTTATGTCAGAGAACGGAATGTAGTACTCCATTCCCTGACGCAACACATCAGTAACGGCGTCCGCGCACGACGAAGGATCAGCCGAAGAAAAGCAAGTAGGCTGCCAAGGATAGCAAGCGAAGAAAGAACGCATGCCATCCCAATCTGCTGACCTGTACCGCCAAACCCGCCGGGTGCCTCTTGGGCTGGGATCGGGAAATAGACGGACACAGACTTCACCAGACAGTGGTCGGAACTACCCAGGGGTGAACTTATCGACACAGAGTATCTGTCTGGATCTGTTGTCAGCAGAAGGTCCAAGCAATTCGCTGTGTGCGAATCAACATCCGGTACCCTCGTTGCCCCCTGGACCAGCTGGGTGAGGTTTAGCGTTAGCGAAAGCTTACGCATCTCCCGTCCAGCATGGTCAGTGCACTGGTATGGGGAGAGCCACTCCTGATGGTTGGCATTAAAGTCCCCCAGTAACACTAATTGGGCGGAAGGGTACCGTTGCTGTGCCGCATCAGCCGCCTCACTGAGGTACTCTGCGAGCCTGGATGTCTCCTGATCTCCGCTGTGCGAGCGGTAGACACAGGCGTAGATAATTTTATCCAGACCTGTGTCCACTAGAGCCCACAGCGTTGAAAATTTTGAGTCCTCAAGGTTACGGAGACGCCGATAGCAAGTGTCATCACGGGCGTACATACACACACCCGCGCGCGGTTTATAATTGTGCTCCAGGGTAAACCCTGGGTAAGATAGGTACGACGCGTCCGACGGACTCGCTATCTGCGTCTCCGTAAGAAATAACAGCGCTGGTTTCTCAGTCTCCAGGTGGTAGTGGACTGCATGGTTAGACAAAGTTCGAGAATAGTCGAGTTTATTGGTACGAAAAGAAGACCACCTGACACAGAGAAGGCATCTCGCTTGCTCAAGGCAGGAACTTGGCGATAACCTTACTACTACCTTACATTTAGACTATTCGGGTAAAAATATAGTTATAGGTTTTACAAACCTAAACACCATAAAAAGCCGTCACAAATTGACAGAACAGAAATCAAATTTTAATTTTTTTCAAATCAGGTTTTACTGTTAATAATAATCCATTCAATAAACACCTTAAAACCCAATTCTCTGCTTTCCACAAAAGTGAAATATTTTACATAAAAATAAATGTTTAATTCTTTTTTGATACGCATTAATCCTCGCTCTCAGAGTATCTTTTTATCTTTATGTAACTTGCTTAAGCCTCTCATTTGCATATTTCATTGAAACAAGTATTTTTTCCTCCGTTTTCTCTACTTATTTTTCCGTTATTTTAAAAGCTTTCAACATTTTCTGTGGGGATGTAGACATGCTTCGTAATGATACGGAAAATATTTCCGAAATATTTTTTGTAAACACACATTTATCGCAAATGAAGCGGCAAATTATTTTAGTATTCGATAGCTATTTTAATATGAAGTGTAATATTTCGTTTTTGTTGATTTTTAATTGTATTTCGACGATCTATTAATTATTTTTGCAATATTTTTGTTCATGCAGGTGTAATTAAAATCATTCATGATTATTTGTCTCTCTTAAATTGCCTTATATAATAAGCTACAAGTAAGTTATTGAACGATACAATTTCCTGAAAGCATGTAAATATGGTCAACATAGAAAGCCCCTATCTAATTCACACTCAGAGAACTATATCACGTTAAAATGTCCCAATAAAAAGCAATAAGGCTCGTGGTTAACCAAAAAACCGCGCCATTCACGGTTTTTGCAAAAGCGCAGCGTTAAGCCATTTTCTAAGCCAACTTTTACGCGCGAATAATGCACCGCCATGCTCTATTTTCACCCTCACAAAAACCAACACAAAGCGAATATTAAATATTGTTCACAATCGATTTAATACACTCTTTCATTTTGCCCATATCCAGGCGCAGATCCGGATGAAAATGTTATCCATGTACAAAAAACAACACGTGTTTTTTTTTGTTTTGCGTGCAGTACAAAGTATTGATTAACGCCCGGCTCTCAACGGAGCCGGGCATAAAAAATAAAAAATCAACAGGACTGCATCGCCTCCGGTTATGCACTCGTGACCGTTCAAACATAGTACGGACATAATATGTACTGGAAGCGGCTAGCTTACCCTGACCCACCGAAGTACCTCCACTTCTACCAGACCCGGGTATAATAGCACAGAGCTGTCAGAATAGCCGGGGTTTTCAACAGTTGGTACCTTTACATGGCCAGGAGGCATGGAAAATGGATTTTTTATTTCCATTCAACGAATCATATGTGTTTACTTTTTTTATTTGTTGGGTCAACAGTACAGAGGATCTATATTTGGCAACAATTTGTTGAGTGTATTCAGTTTTCATTTTTAGTTAATATTGAATTTAAAATTGATAACTTGTATTGTATTTTCCATTGTTGTTTAACTTTTAAATTGATATGAGATTGATAAATTGATTTCGGTTGTAAAATCGTATTGTAAGTGCGCTGAATATATTTGCTTTTACGTGGAATATCATTATCTTTCTGCTATTTGTATTTTCCGAGTACAGTAGTTTCGAAAATTCATTTTATATTAAAGTGATAATAAATCTGTCAATACATGGCATGAATGCAGTATCATTTGATATTTCATTTCCACGGAATCACAGACACTCTTTTGAATTCTCCATATACAGACATTCCTACATTGTTCTGTTCATTTTAATGTTGCGTGGGTTTCATTTCTACCAAAAACAGTTATTTTATAATAAAATCTGTGAAGTAAAAACAGACACCGAATTTCAACAATTTCAGGGGTATTTACTAAAACGCAACGCGTTGTTTTTGTAAATAAGCATGATTGGTTTAAATGATTCCTACGGATTCTTTATTCTAATTATTGTCCATTTAATTAGGAACCTGCTAAAGGTGCACGGCAGATTTTGTACCTCATACTTTTTTTGTTGTTCGGTTTTAATGCCATTTATTTTCATGTCAGTTTACATTTTTTTATTTGTTAGAGGCTCGCTGAAGGAGAGGCGTGAGTTGATCCTGCAGTCTTCAGATGAGGCGTGCAAATACCGGCAGCTCAATAGACAGATCTCTAAATCCTTGAAAAGAGACCTCCGCCGCTTTAATACCGAGCGTATTAAAGAGGCGATTGAGCGAAATAAAGGCTCCAAGGTTTTTTCAAGGGATCTGGCTATTGGGCAAAGCCAGCTCACGAAACTGAAGACCGATGATGGCAGGATCGTATCCGCCAAACCAGAGCTTCTGAGGGAGATCGAGAGATTCTATGGGCAGTTGTACACATCAATCAGCAAGCCCGTTGCGAATCTAGCAAACGACCCAAGAGCTAGATTGACCCGACACTATACCGAAGATATTCCGGACGTCAGCCTGTACGAGATTAGGATGGCTCTGAAACAGCTTAAAGACAACAAGGCGCCGGGTGATGACGGAATCACGGCTGAACTCCTGAAGGCGGGTGGAAAACCGGTCCTTAAGGCCCTTCAGAAGCTGTTTGATTCCGTCATACTCGAGGGCAAAACGCCACAGGCATGGTGCAGGGGTGTGGTGGTACTCTTCTTCAAGAAGGGCGACAATGCCCGGCTGAAGAACTATAGGCCCATCTCACTTCTTAGCCATGTCTACAAGTTGTTTTCAAGAGTCATCACGAATCGTCTCGCGCGCAGGTTTGACGATTTCCAGCCTCCCGAACAAGCCGGATTCCGAAAAGGCTTTAGCACCGTAGACCACATACATACGCTGCGGCAGGTTATACAGAAGACCGAAGAGTATAACCTGCCTCTCTGTTTAGCGTTTGTGGACTACGAGAAAGCCTTCGATTCGATCGAGACTTGGTCTGTACTGCAGTCTCTCCAACGGTGCCAGATCGACTACCGGTACATTGAAGTGTTTGTACAAGAACGCCACTATGTCAGTCCGTCTTCAGGATCAGATCTCGAAACCAATTCTTCTCCAGCGTGGCGTGAGACAGGGAGACGTCATTTCTCCGAAACTGTTCACTGCTGCGCTGGAGGATGTCTTCAAGGTTCTGGATTGGAGAGGGCTTGGCATCAACGTTAATGGCGAGTACATCACTCACCTTCGGTTTGCCGACGATATAGTGGTCATGGCTGAGACCATGGAGGACCTCAGTGCGATGCTCGATGACCTCAGTAGAGCTTCCGAAAGAGTGGGTCTTAAGAGGAACATGGAAAAACCAAGGTGATGTTGAATGGCCATGTTGCACCCACTCCTATCAAGGTCGGGGACTCTACACTCGAAGTTGTGGACGATTATGTCTACCTGGGCCAAACGATCCAATTGGGTAGGGCCAATTTCGAGAAAGAGGTCAACCGTCGAATCCGACTCGGCTGGGCAGCGTTCGGGAAGTTGCGCGGTATCTTCTCGTCCAACTTACCACAGTGTCTCAAGACGAAAGTCTATGACCAGTGTGTGCTGCCAGTGATGACATATGGCTCTGAGACGTGGTCGCTTACAATGGGCCTTATCAGGAAGCTTGCAATCACTCAAAGGGCAATGGAGAGGGCTATGCTCGGAGTTTCCTTGCGTGATCGAATCAGAAATGTGGAGATCCGCAAGAGAACCAGGGTTACCGACATAGCCCGAAGAATTGCCAAACTAAAGTGGCAGTGGGCAGGGCACATTGCTCGAAGAACGGATGGCCGATGGGGTCGAAAAGTTCTGGAATGGCGACCGCGAACCGGAAGACGATACGTTGGAAGGCCTCCCACCAGGTGGACCAATGACCTGGTTAAGGTTGCGGGAAGGCGCTGGATGCGAGACGCACGGGATCGGTCAATGTGGCGACGCCTGGGGGAGGCCTATGTCCAGCAGTGGACGTTTTTCGGCTGAAATGATGATGATGATGATGATGAGAGGCTCGCGTTTGACCACTATCTCGCCTGATGTTAAGTGATGATGTGGTCGAAGATGAAGCACGCTTGCCTAGAAGCAACCTATTCACTCTTGACTTGAAGACCCCTAGGTTGTAGCTATCAGGAAACAAAGACGCCGGTAGGGAATTCCACTCCTTAGCTGTACGCACAATGAAAGTATTTTTAGAACTTCGGATTAATTAATAATATCAATAAAGAGATTTTAATAAATAAACTTAATAAAATTGGGCACTAAACGCAGTTATGTTTTTAGAAGTTGCGTTATGTAAAATAACACAAATATTGAAATGTTAATTAATTATTTAGAAATAGAAGGATACATTAAATATAATCAAACGCATCATTATCAAACTGTTACAGTCCGCTGCTGGACATAGGTATCTCCTAATGGCCTGAGTAGGTACAATCCTCATCTCAATCTACCTACCTAATGGTAAGTAAAACACTACAAAGATAGCAACAAACAATTTATTTTACACATTACGTAACAATCTACATGGGTACACTAGTACATAACCTTAAAAAATAAAACTGGTTATATCCTTTACGTCCCAAGTTCTAAAAATCTAAAAGTAGGGTTACATTTTTTAAGTCTGCCTTTACTCTTACAGTCATGCACATGCATACATATAAAAAAACTCACGAGATCTTCTTTCATGTTATCTACGTTCTAATTCAAATATTTTAACCTCAAACCGTCACAATACAAACACAATACGTATATATCCACTCATTAGGATTGTCGCGTGCTTTTAATATATAAACCGTCGGTGGTGGGATTGCAATTAAGCGGAATGGCTTCCTCGACGGTAGCTCAATTTACATACTTTTATTGTGGCCGGAAAGCGGCGTGTCCTCACGAAATGTCTGAAACTACTGCGCTGAATATTTTCTACGCATTTCATTAAAGTATTTTGTAGTAACATCGGAGGAGCTAGAGGATACGTAATAACTGCCGCACGGGTCGATCTTCAAGGTTAAGTAATGCTTGCCGAAAACGGTTCGTAGAAGGATGGGTTTTATCCCACCACCCCGCCATTATATAAGGAGACTTCTTCTCGCCTCGGAGAGCACGATAAATCGCACATGAAGCCGAGACCAATTCGTCTTCAACTGAAGATTTTTGACAGTCCTTACGTGTAGTCAGAAACAATAAATTCAGTTCAGTTATCTTGTTATCCAGTTACTGGGTTGTGGACTTGTGGAGGTCAAATAGAAAGTCGCTCATACGTAGTTGGAAGAAGGCAGATTGACTTACTGTGTTCAATTACTAGGAGTTTTTAAAGGTTTCACGTCAATTATGATATTACGAGAACTGAGAGTGGGCGCGTCGGTATCATGCTTAGGGACTTTTCGTTACGTGAGAGAGAAGAAAACTAAAACTCCTTCCTGCTCTCATATTTCATTATCATCACCATTAACAGCCAGACATTGTCTCTGTGACAGGGAATAGGCCGTTAATCCATAATCCACCACGCAGGCCCGGGGAGGTTGGTGGATCAGGGAATGGGCCGTTAATCCATAATCCACCACGCAGGCCCGGGGAGGTTGGTGGATGTCACATGTCTTCGATTTTTTGGTTCTAGGACATGCGGTTTCCTATCACACTTAATCTCTTATAATCTTTATTTTCTTGAGTTTCACTTCTACCACGTGTAAGGTACTGCAAGCGCAACTTTGTATGTTAAAGTTTTTCAAGCCAATTGGAAGTGTTTAATCGCTTATAAATAGGTCTTCAGAGTCGGAAAACGTGTCGGAAAATGTTTCAGGTGCAATAACAAGGTTTCCCGAAGTTATAATGGCTTGGACACTTAATGTGAAAATTTTCATAATAGGCTTGTTATTTCATCGATACTAACAAGTTAGAAACAAGGAGTCGCTGTTTTGTAGTAGAAAAAGTTATGGCAGCAAAACTATTTTAGTCAAAATCGCACTATTGTTGCAATTGTGATTCTTAGTATATATAATATTTGGATGTAATCTATCACGTCTTAACGGCTGTACAGATTTGGAAGAAAATTGGAACACGGATAGACCATGGACTGGATTACGACATAGGAATCGTATTATCCCTGTAGAACTATTCTGTGGTATACCTAATTTTCGACATTTACCCGGGACATCTTCCACACAGAACTCTATAATACATAAAATTGTTGTTTTGTATTATGCTGTTAGTGGGAGATTAGATCTTGGAAGTAAAGTGGTTTTCTGAAAGTAAAGTACCACCTGCACTGCTTAGCATACAATTATGTAAAGAAGCTCTTACCATGTTTAATGTCTGTTTTATTGTACAGTTAATTAACATTAATTAATATAAATTGCAATGCCATTATTATTGTAAAAGCTAATCCAGACTCTTACAAAATTTTGTCAAGCCATTATTTGTTTTTTTTTTATGTTATGCGTCATATTTTATGCTAATAAACTCTTTATCATTCTTCTATATTTATCTTGAAGCCAATCCTCTTTCTAGATCGCTCTTCTGGTTAATAAGCAGAGGTTGCCTTGCATTACTTGGGAATTAAAAATAACTGACGGAATGGGAGTATAATATATGTAGTATAGCGCTCGCCAATCTTCCGAACCACCCTAAAGTTGGCTTTCCGATGCGCAAGGCACGTAACGGTGCTGTTTTTGTATGAGATTTACTACTGCGCTGCCATTGTAGCCAACTTCAGTGCGGCCAAGAAATTTGGCGAGAACTATAGGTGCCTTTACCTAACACTTCCAGAAATACAATTGTAATGTTATGTTAGGTTTTATTGATCTTTAAAGTATTAGTAACGAAAGCCGGTATACAGTCTTCAATAATCAGCTTTCAGACCCTGTGATTCTTCAGCACACGTCTCAATGAGAATTTGTCTGAATTTGTCAAATTGACAAATTAGCAAATTTTGTCTTTTTCAATGGTCCAAGGCATGATCCTTTAACCTATCAGCTATCGTAGCCAGCCCACTTCTACTACCGACGTAGCAACTGCAAAGTCTTATGCAATCAAAAACATTGCTACCCAATGGCGGACTATGATTTTACCCTGCCTCGATTATAGGTTCTCAACTTAAGCAGAAAAAAAAATGCAGGAAGCAAGAGCGAGCAAAGAAGGCATGTAATTTTGGCTCCATGCGTTTTTTTTGCACACGTAAGGGACTCCCTACTGCTAACTGCGCCTTGCTTATTGAACATATTTTGGCCTTGTTTGGGATATAAAAAGATTTTCCAAAGTTAAACACAGAGGTGCTCATCCACCTCTCGTTTGGCGCCCGAATATGCCCAAATAAAATTTAATAATAATGGCAAAATGATTGTAAATTATTATGGACGCACAAAGTCCAGGCTGGGCCCCATACATTTCTGGAACTTTTCTGCATTTGATAGATAACGGTTGAACAGACGTTATAAGGGCATACACATTGAAAGCAGGAAGCCTGCGACGATCTACCAGCGTGAACCGTACCGATAAAGGCTGATAGATCGGCTATTATACATAATTATAAAAAGTCCATTTTCATTTGTATCTAGGTGGCCTCCAACTGCAAACTGCCTGCTAGCCTTGCATAGAATTTGATTAACTTTTTAAGATTCGGAGGCCCCCCAGGACCAGCTACCATTACGTAAGGTATGGTTATCCCTTCAAGACTGACTGAACGATCCACAATTATCAATGTATCGTCCTTCACTCCTTGGTAAACTCATTCGTTCCCCAATCACGGCCAATGATCGTGAGTCTGTCAATTGATCCTCAATTCTGTAACGATACGAAGTTGGGTAACACGCAGAATTGGTGTAGGTGGTGTTAACTAGGTGTTACTGATGGGTTAATATACTGTAGTACCTATCGTGTTACTATGTCAATGCTCTACTGTTTATTTGGCTAGCCTCTGCCAGCGGCTTCGCCCGTGTGAAAGTCGGCAATTATTCCAAGGGAACATACTCCAGGGGTAAAAGGTATCCTTATATTTCATCCAAATCCGATCAGTCGTTAACACGAGAAAATGTAACAAACAGACAGACAGAAAGTGTGACAGGCAGACGGTAACTCCGTCGGTCTGTGTTTCGTAACTATGGATTTTGTTTCATTAAAATTGGAGTAAGTAATAAAATCACAAGGAGCTAAAACAGTGATTTTAATGAAGTGAAATAGGTGGCTCAGGAAAAAATAAGTAGATGAAATTGGCGCACGGTTGGCATAGTGGTCGAGCAATTGACTGCTGCGCTGCGTGTCGCGGGTTCGATTCCCGCACGGAACAAATATTTGTATGACCTACAGATAGTTGTTCCGGCTCTGGGTGTTTGTGTATGAGAGTTTATATGTTTGTAAACGCACCCACAATACAGGCAGAAATTCTTAGTGTAGGGCAAAGTAAAAAAAAGTATCTACGCATTTTGTCCTTACTTCATAATTGTACTAACATTTTAAAGCTTACTAGGTACGTCTCGTCGAAAACTACAGTCATATCTTTGGGTCTAGGTAAGTTTAGAATTCTAGATAGTTATAAAAGAGTGTTCATAATAATCCATCGAGGCATAAAATCAGTACCAAAAAGCTTTTCAAAGTCGCATGCACAATAAACACCATCTTTAATCCACCCTACACAACCTCCACAGTTTCGTAAATATCAATTTAGTTAAAAGCAATAGAAAATTGTAGGCAAACTTTATATTGTTTTGTTTTATGCTCGTAAACGCGTAGTAAACGCACAGTATTTAACGTTAGCCGTCAGCGAATAGGACACAGTGACAGATATGGGATTATATCACGCTAGCACCGGGGGCTACCGAAACTTTGAACCTGGGACACTTGATTGATGAACAGTCAAACCTGGTTTGGCGATTCAATTTTTGCGTTTGAGCGAAAAATTCATCCATCTACCTAGCTTTATTCTAACTGTGTTACGTTCGAGTTCTAGTCTATCCAGTATTTTTTATGGAGTTAACGTGAAAACTTTTACACTCATAAATTCTCTCCTTTTATTCCCAAAGGGGGTAGGTCAAAACTGCCAAACGCCACTGGCTACGACCTGTATATTCAAAAGTACGTCCTCCCAACAATGTTGTGTTCCAAATATTTTCATTTCAAGACCTTTTGTGACAGTAATATAATTTTCAAAAGTTTGGTTGTAATTTATTATGATTTACAACACCTAAAGAGCATTCCTATCTAAAAAGACACAATAAATAAAGAGTCTCCTTATCAAATTCCTGGTAGTTTGATAACACGCAAAATAACCAGCTGAATACATAACAAAATTCACAGTTAAATTTCCAGGAAATTCTGATTGTGTGCTCGAAACGTGATACTCCATGAAAACCTTGAAATTCACAGGGATTCGGGGCTTTGTTAAATATTTTCTGTTGTACTGGAGTTACGTAAGATTTTTTGCTATAGTGGATTTTGTATTGGAAGGGCTTAAAGATAAGGTTTGGTAATCTTTTTAAAGTAAAATGCATGTCAACGATTTTATTTTTAAGGCGACTGGGTTTTCTGTTTTCGGGTAAGAACACAAATTAGACCAGTGTCGAATTGGAAGATTCTTTATTATGAAATCAAAACATGTTGGTGTTATGTTGAATTCAGTTAAATCAAACACCTTTTCATAAATAAATGACATGCCAACTACGATTTCTACACGGATAATTGGTAGCCCAAGACAAAGCGGCATTTCTATCAGCGGTAAAGATTAACAAAAGGTTTAAAATGTGCAGGATTAATATACGCTACCGAAAAGTTACCACTTCTATAGACAGCGCTTATATAATGTCACTTAGTCAAGGCCCATGGCATCTGTTTTCGTAAAACTTTAGTATCTTAATACGAAAATCCCAACCTGATGCACTCACTGAAGTCCCTATTCTATTGAGTAGTAGTATCAAGCAGATACATTAAAAAGTTTAACTGCTAATTTCGGGGCCACACCGTCATTCGTGACTGGATTGATGTGGAAATGGATTTCCTCCACTATTTCCACACAACTTGTAGTTTATACGTTGTATTTATATTGTAAAGGCCTGTGAAATAAATTATGCATCTTTCAGTATGTTAAGCGTTTTTTTTTTTATAAATAGACCGAATTGATATTTTAAATGCTTTTGTACCAAATTGTAGTAATGCAAGTATAGATAGATATAATATGCATTATTGTACATATGGGCGCGAAACCATTAGTCGATTTAATGTTTCATGTTTTATTTTGAATATTGTAACATTATGTATTTCCTTTCTTATTATTTAAAATGTTGCGATATCCGGTCCAATTTATATTAAGCTTTAATTTGATCAAATCCTTTATAATTCTTTTAAAATGAAGGGCTTTCCAGTTGAAATTTTATAAGGATTTAATTTGACTGTTTCCTTTTTATTTCTTTAAAATATTATAACATCCGGTTTTGTCTAAATATGAATTTACTTTGACAACTTCCGTTCTATTTATTTATTTTAAATATTTCTCTATTGTCTGAGTAAATATTGTAAGAATTTATTTAATAACTTCCTTTTTGATGTTTCGCGCCTAAACTGTATGTTTACTCGCTTAATTTTAATAATTTTACATCCGCTGTAAACTTTATGCTTGTTATTTTCTCTGTGTAAAAACCGATGTAATTATGGAGGAAGAACACTCCTTCGCTACCATGGAATAAACACCCTATACTGAACTAAAGTATTTCTTTATTCGCCATTACCTCTGTCAACTGTTACTGTGCATAAATATTGGTGCAAACCAATATTACGTGTGAACTCTAGGACGATGGCAACCACACGCCGACATACACCTTAATGTGTAAAAAATATGGTATAAATTATTTGCTTCTTTTGAGTGTTTTACAGATCATAAGATGAAGAGATGACCCAGTCAAATGTCTATAGGTTATTAAGTGGCAGCCTGTCTATCATTTGAATTGAAAATGTGAAACTGAAAAAAAAATGGAATTGCATCTTCAGATATTATTATCAGGTAGGTAATGTTTTGTTACTTATCTGCTGTCTCTAAATAGGCTTAGACTTTTATGAACACTTTCATCGGACAATTTTGTTTATAACTTGTAATAGTAAATAGAATACCGCGACAACCCATCTGAAACAAGAACTAGATGTACGGGTACACTTGTAGGAACAAACCGAGATTAGTTTTGTACATTTTACGAGGTTCCCTATAAACTGTGAACTATTAAACTTATAACTTCCGCGAGAATTCGCGAAACCGTCAACATAAAAGCTAGTTCAGATGAGAGACAAGAGAGGCGCCAGAATTTTGCGTTTAGTTTAGAGTTTTAGACTGCATTTTGCCATTGACTTCGCAAGTGTAGAAGTTGGATTTAGAATTTACAACGAAACGAAAACGACAACGAAATATAGAACAGGCCCTAATCAAGGTTACGATGTAGTATGGGTCAAGTTACTTACAAATTCGTTTAGTCGTAAGGCGTGATTGGTTTGTCAATAACTTTCTTTTTTATAATGTTCCTACAATAGAGTTAGTAGGACTGGTTAAAGGCACCTATTCTAAAAACCTACAATAAAATTATTTGTTAGTATTTTTGCACGGTAAGAAAATTATTCATTTACTCAGAATGTAATAAGAAATAGGTTTAAAGTTACCTCCACTCGAAGTTGTGGATGATTATGTCTACCTGGGAAAAACGATCCAGTTAGGTAGGTCCAACTTCGAGAAAGAGGTCAACAGTCGAATCCGACTCGGCTGGGCAACGTTCGGGCAGTTCCGCGGTATCTTCTCGTCCAACTTACCACTGTATTTCAAGACGAAAGTCTATGATCAGTATGTTGCCAGTAATAACGTATGGAACCGAAACGTGGTCGCTCACAATGGGCCTCATCAGAAGGCTTAAAGTCACCCAAAGGGCAATGGAGAGGGCTATGCTCGGTGTTTCCTTGCGTGATCGAATCAGAAATGAAGACATCCGCAAGAGAACCAAGGTTACCGACATAGCCCGAAGAATTGCCAAACTAAAGTGGCAGTGGGCAGGGCACATTGCTCGCAGAACGGATGGCCGTTGGGCCGAAAAGTTCTGAAGTGATGACCGCGAACCGGAAGACAGGAAGGCCTCCCACTAGGTGGAGCGACGACCTAGACAAGACTGCGGGAGTCCAGTGGATGCGAGACGCACAGGATCGACCAGTGTGGCGACGCTTTGGGGATCTATATCCACGGTGGACGTTTTTCGGCTGAAATGGTGATGATGACGAAGTTTAATGGATGAATATGGTTTTACCTTTTCATGATGTTTGAAATATAACCCTATCCAATAGGACTTGCATCATTAAGACCATTCAAATATTTATCATTTGAATCTATTAATATGACAAACTACATCCATCTGAACACAACACAATTCCCAATAAAACGAACCACACATATAATTCTAGAATAATTTAATTTGTTAACCCTTAACCCGTTTTATGGTTAACGGTTAAACTTGGGTTAATTGCGCGATATATATTAGGATATATTGTAAATTATATAGGCCTTTGTTTATGCCTTCGAGTAGTGTTCTCGCATTAATTTTGAGTAATTATAACTCTGATTCACGGATACAAATAACTAATTCATAAATGTACTTCAATTAATTTTGGGTGTACCAAATGCAGATATTAATTATGTTATCATTATTCTAACTTGTTGACAATTTCCAGCAACGCAAAATTCGGATTCGTGAAGCTATAATAGGTGACTATAATTTATTTAATGATTGAAAGTAATTCCTTGATAAATAAACCTAGGAGGATCTCGTTGGTCTTTTTTTTTTTTTTTTTTTGGTGGGAAATCATCCAATGACTTCTCCCGCCCTGGGTGAAGCGGGAGGGCGTGTCAGACTTTTACTGACTAAAACCCACCCGTGTTCCTTCAGTTGCTTGTGCCAGGGCCACGGTAACTCTGTTTCAAATTTATCCGCGACCCAGACAGGCATCGGCCCTAGCGGACCCCTTCAACATTTGCTGACATCTCTTTGAGGCGCGCGTTGACTCGGGCCTGGTCCTTATCGGACGGCGAGCTACCCATTACTCGCCGTCCGCAAGCCCGCGCCTACGGTGGCCGAGAATCGGCTTGCGACTCCCGACGCCCGGGGCGTCTCCTGCGGTGGCTAGGGGCGTGAGGGCGTCTCCGTCGTGTCTCCCTCACGCGTTCCGCCTCCTTCTTCGCGAGCATTACTGCTTCGCTGAAGGAGGTGACAGCTTCCCATGCCCTCTCGCTTCGTACCATGGCGTGAACCAGGGCCGGACGCGAGAGGACACGCCGGTGCTCCGCCCAAGCGGGGCAGACCTCCACCGTATGTTCCACCGTGTCCTCCGGGCGATCCACACAATGGTGACACCCGGGCGTTTCCTCCCGCCTAATCCGGAACAGGAACCACCCGAAGCAGCCGTGTCCGGTGAAGACCTGCGTCAGGCGGAAGGAGAGGACGCCGTGGCGCCTCTCGAGCCACTCCTCAAAGAGGGGCCTTATCGCCGCAATTGTGGCGTGCCCAGCGCTGGGTTGCGACAGTCGCTCTCTCCATGTCGCCATGAGATCCTGCCGGAGCTCTGTCCGCCGAGCCACGATTTGTCGCGGCAATCTCGTTGGTCTGGCGATCGTAAGCGCTACTGCTGAGCAAGAGGTGCTGTGTTCGTGTTCGGTTCCCGGCAAATGGTGTTAGGTTTTTTCAGCTCGGAGTTTATATGAGAATTTAACATAGCCAGCAAAATAAGGATGTACTATAAGCAACAGATTTGTTTAACCCTTTACTTTGGGGACAAGCAGGCATAATGTTATAAAAATACGACATTCTACAAATCCCGGCAGAACGACGTTTCCTGGGCAATCAGCCGCACTACCAACCTGCCAAATCTTCTTATCACTCCCGCAGCCTGGGCTCGTAGAAGAGAGGTTACTGACTAGTATAAAAGAAAAGTAAACGAAACATTTAGCGAATTTGGTGCTTATCCCAATTTTTTTACCGACTTAAAAAAAACGGAGGTTGGAATTACACAATATTCACATATGTTACTCTGTATGGGCTTCTAACCAAGTGTGCCAAATGCCAAAAAGTGTATGTATTTTTGTTTGTATTTTTGTATGTATATGTGTTTGTCCACGCATTTCTCCTAAACAACTTAACAAGAGGTACCAAAGACACCAACTTCCCAAACGAAAGTTATTTTTGCACTTTTTATTTGTGAAAACGTTTTTTGTACTCTTCTATTATTTTGTTCTTTTTTTTTGTAAAATCATTCCTGGCAAAATAAAATCATTTTATTTATATCTTTTCGTTTTCATTTCCTACCTCCTTATAAAGTGCAAGGTCTAACAGCAGTTGTTGGCACACCCAAGATAGCTGCTCTGAAATATAGCAGGCATTTGTCACGAAAATATTCGATACAGCGCCAATGAAACTGATTTCACGGGACATTGGGACTTCACTTTTAGATTTGTACGGATTGTTTGTTGTTTGATATTTTAACGTTTAGCTTTTTTTTATTTGCTTGGCTATTGTTTTTATTGGCAAATTAGCCTTTTATTTGATGAGATGGTATTTCCACACCCACTTTCATTCCCAAGTTAACCTCTTTAGAGTATGGATTTTCAGAAATCCTTTCTTAGTGCAGGTTCAGCAGTTTAACTTGTGCGTCATCCGTCATATTAAATTTAATATTCTCATTCAATTAATTGTATTCTATTTTAATTTTATATCTGCAATCACACTCTAGGCTTTAATCAGATCAGTTGTTTCTTCATGTGACAGTACGAGCTTCTTCATATTCTGCGATCCGTCATCTCGTTGTGTATCAATGATGTTAGATTGCTCTATTCGCTTTTAGATAGAGTCCGAGGACTCCAGTAAAGTCACAGGTACTTAATTTTTGTTTAAATGGAGTCTTTGCTTGTAGGCTTCTAGGATTTTCTACAACCTCTTTAATAGTGAGGATTTGTAAGTACCCTACTCATGTACTTCTATCATGATTTATCATCATCATCATTTCAGCCGAAAGACTTCCACTGCTGAACATAGGCCTCCCCCAAACGTCTCCACATTGTCCGGTCCCGTGCGTCCGGCATCCAGCGGACTCCCGCCACCCTCACCAGGTCATCTGTCCACCTAATGAGAGGCCTTTCTACGCTTGCCGGTAACTTCGGTCCTCCAGTGGATATCCTCATTTCTCATTCTATCACGGAAGGAATCTCCAAGCATAGCACTGTACTTCTATGTTCTTTTAATATTTTTATTTGTACATGAAATACATCGACAAGGCTTTGTTAGATGTTTCTAACAACCGTTTTTTGATAACAGCTGCGGTTTCATAATTATTTTAACTGCACCACAAATAAGGGTGGGTTATAACCATCGACTAATTAAAAGGGTTTTATGGAAATGTAATAAAAATATAGCCTTCGTAGAAAAATCCAACTGCCAATGCTTATTGATTTAAACAACTCTATACTTTTAGATCCCCTATAAAACTGTGTTCTTGCAATAAGCTTTCTGTACACTCTGATCTGCTTAGCACTTTCCTAATCCATGTTGTCACTGCAGCTGCTATGTTCACTATTTCGTCATTCCACTTTTTTTGGTACTATCCAAGAAATAGGTAAAGAAAACGAGGTGTACAGTTTAGAAGGGAAGTCGAAATAAAGACTATTTTCTATTACCACTCGACAAATTACTAAACCTCTAATTTAGATTTGAACGCAGATTGTATTAAGTAAAGGGCCCGATTAAACTGTCTGTCTTCGAGTGCTATCTCATCACTATGAGGACTGTGGGTTGGTTGCTTGAGCGGAGCGGGTAGCGGATTGCAAGTAAGGTAGGTTTCATTGAAATACGCTTTAGGTATTGAAAGAAACAAACATGTTTGTAAGGTACACGCACGCATTATGAATACACACAATATAAGAAGATATAAAAAGCTTTTTTTTTCATTTTATTGATGGCGAGAGATAAAAGCTGCTTATAATTTTATGATCATGTTACGTAAATCAAGTCTGCGGCAGATATAATTCTTGAATTTAATTTTGTTATAAATTGAACGTTCAGAAGCCAAGCAGTTAACGTCCTAGAAATCAGCAAGAGAAATGTGCATAAATCAGTATGCTGTACTTAAGGAAAGTCAGTTTTTCTAGCAATGTTTCTAGCAAAAAAATATAAAGAAACGAATTAATAAAAAAACGAAACGCAGTATGAGATACTGCAAGAGCCACCAATACAACAAGCACGTCTCACCACCTTCTTCGAGGTTCAAGGCTCAGGAAATGAATACCCGAAAGGGTTTGCAGGAGCCATTTGCCCAGTAGTGGGACAGTATTGGCTAATGCAAAAACATCTGTAGTTTCTTACACAATATTTTTTTATATTAAAACATATTCAAAGCAGTTTTACATAAAATTAAATACTAAACAGCAATCGGTAATATTGTAAATCGTTTTTTTCGCTACTCTGTGTCGACCCTAAGTTGAATTTGATGTATCTACCTGACCGCTTAGAATTTAACGGAGTGCTGGTTTGGTTTACTTTGGTAATTAAACATGGCTACCGTATGCAGCCACTCGTGATTGTTGCTTCTAAATGACTTGCTTTTAGCTGCTGCCTGCTGGCGTTGGAATCTTGAAGATAAAGTTATTGGATTTTTCTAAACTAATATAAAGAGTTAACATTGTCAGTTTATATGTTTGTATGAGGTGATCTCTACAGATACGATTTTTTTCTTTAGTTCTTCTGTCGAGTGTTATTAGCTATAACTTTTTAGGGTTCCATAGTCAACAAGGTATCCATATTGTTTCGCCATGTCCGTCTGTCCGTTCGTCCGCAGCTTAGCTCAGAGACTCATAGTACTAAAAAGTTATAATTTGGCATGTATATATATATATCAAACACCCCGACAAAGTGGTAAGACAAAATCATGAAAAATATTTTTAGGGTACCTCCTGAACACAGAAAGTGGGGATGCTATTTTTTTCTTTTCTAACCCACAGGGTATCGTTGGATAGGCCATTTAAAAATATTACAGGTCTGTGAAAACCACTTTTTAATTCAGGGATCCGTTTGCGTAAAATAAAGTTTTAAATTGCTAATTTTTGTTACAGTCAAGTGAGGGACCCCTGCTAGCTAAATGGTTGCTTTTGGATATTTGAAAATGTTCACGGCAGTAGTATATTTAACGAAATTAAAAGGAAAAATATGACAGCAAGTATGCTTTACAAGTTCACGAGTAATAGTCGACCAACTTATAAAATGTACCTGGAAAAGAAAAAAATATTTTCTTTATGTCAATGTTCGGTGCTTTCATTGTTTATGAACTTCAGTATTTTTACCTAATTATGTTGGCAAATGTAGCTGTTTGTTCGAAACCCTCGGTGTGCGAGTCCAACTCGCACTTGGCCGGTAGTATTATCTTAAGGAAATGCATGATTTCTGCGGGGAATGAAGCTACGGGTAAAAGCTAGTTTGTAATATAATAGAGATTAGTAAAGTAAAGTCCTCTGCTGCATTTTTGACTATCAAGTTTATAGCTTTTATTATAGATTACAAGAATTCCCCGGGTAATGCATCAGATTCTTAGCACCAACTGTTCTTGTTTGTTCTGTTCTAAGCTGATAAATTTTTCCTAAATTATCATAAAGTTAGTTGAAGAGTCGCTTGCCCTTGTCATTATTATGCATTGCCATTATCAACGTATATTTTTTCATTTTACTTTAGTCTTAGTTACAAAACAAATTGTATAATGAGCCCAAAAACTGTTAATAATTTTGTCGATGTTTTTAACTAGGTAGGTACATTGTTTTTGTTTGACAAGACAAAAGAAATGCCATAACACCATTATAAAAGAGGATACGTCATAATATTTCCTTTAAATACCAAACTACACTTTGCCACAGTTCTAGTCCAGAACTTAGAAACACTGCAGTATGAATAAGTAATCTAAGGGAAACGTCGGTAATTACAGACATACTAACTGCTGGTTACCTGATCAAATATTTATAAAATTGCTTCCACAGACACGAATCTAACTAGATAACGCACCATCCTCATCCCTCCATCTGTATGAAAACCAAACGTGCCACTTTTTCACACACAATTTAAGAACTTTACTTACCGACGAAAGAAAATGTTCCTAATATAAGGGTATTTTTTTTTTGTAGAGTTTTAACAGTTCATTTTGGTGTTTTTCTAGATGTCTGACCTAGGCTGGAGTCAAGAGCAAAATGAAACAGCTCAAAGTAAGAACTTTGCTCTCACTTTTATTCCCTTCTCTGACGCGCTAAGTGCATACATTCGCTTCATCTAGTTAGATTTACGTCTGTGGCCGCTTCAGTTTCGAGCTGGGAAGCAACCCATAATATTAGCTGAATTATAGCGTGAGGTGGAGTAAAAATTGCAAGGCTGTCATGTCATGACACACATATTGCAATGTAAGACGTGCTAGTGAACATTCGTTACCGCGAAGACAAATAAAATCAATAATAATTAAAATAGGTTCATTGTATTTAATGCATTGAACTGCCGTATGTGATGTAAGTTGTGTATGTCGATAAGAGACTAGATTTTCTTCTGGACTTCATCCTAGGCGAGATTGAGATGGCTCACATTTCATTATCATCTGTCTAGCCTTTTTACAATAATGTTGTTGTTGGCTTCCATGCTAACTGAATGCTGAAAAGAACTACCGTTACCAGAATTAATTGACTAGATAATACGATATGCCACAGCCTTTATTTGTTCTTAGTAAATTACATAATATTAAACTATTTCAAGAACTTCAACTTAAATAGAGCTCCTGGTGGGTAAAGGCCTCCTCCAAGGATGCCCAAATTTCCCTATTTAGAGCTGTTTGGCACTAGTTTGGGCCTACAATTTTCTTGATTTCATCATCCCAAAGTGTAATCGGTTTCCCACTTCCTCTTTTCCCTGCGGACCTCCCCACAAGGTAATTTTGAGGGTTCATCTCTGGTCCGTGAGCCACGCTACGTGTCCTGCCCATGTCCACATGAGCTTTTGGGCATAGTTCAAGGCATTCGCCTTGTTAATATTGACATTTTAATATTTCCATAGTAGAAACATTTTACCAGTATTTAACCTGGAGAGACTGCCATGCAGATTTCCCTGTTACAGGATAAAACGATATGGAGAATTCTGAAAAAAATATGATTTTTCAACACAGACTCATAAAACTGTGATATGATGATGATACAATAAGTGCAGCATAAGTCCGGTAGCAGGCATAATTAGCGCCGAGCCTAACTACCGGCCATCCCTCTATTACCAACTCAATTATTTATAGCAGCCTTCAGCTTTGAGTGGAATAAGTCGAGCATAGTACTTCAATTTTGTTGGAGGAATATCGCTTTTATGTCAATGGTAATGGTAATGGCACGTGAGAATGAAATGTATGAAATGATGCAACTGAGACATTTGTACGTACATGTTACGAGTAATATATGATCATCGTCATCATCATCATCATCAATCAATATATAATGAGCTCAATATAATACAAGAAAAGACACGATAATATTGAAATTATTCCTATTTAGGTTTCATGAAAGTCTAGTCTATTTCAACCAACCACTTTTTATCTCCATTATCAGATATCTAATGTCCATTTCTTACGGTTACTTTAATTCGAAATATGTATTCAAACAGCAAACAGAAACTAGGTTAAAAATATTTCGCAATCAGTCCGAACATAGATTCCCATTCAGTCCGTTTGTGCATCTAATAGGGATCCTGGACTAATATAGCCAGCCTCCACTCAAAAGCATATTAAGCTACAAGGGGGCTTTGACACAGGTTTGGCAGAACGGTCTTACTATTTAGACAATTTTAGCACCTTGAAAAGCCACGACCTCTCCTAAAGCTTCCTGATGAGGTAGTAAATAAAACCATTACTACTCATAAAAATCCTGATTCACACGAAAGAAGTCGCGCTCAAAAGCAAGTGCTTTAATAATATGAAGCTTCAGCTTGGAAACCAAATTAAATGTTGACTAGTCAAACTGAGAGGATATTAAACGTTATATATTAAAATTGTACTTTATTGCATCAGCTGTGCCCTTTGACGTAAAGAACGCGCAGTTGAAGGGCTCAAGCCCACGCAGGCTGAGCTGTTTTATTATGTCAATAATGTTGGGTAACAGTGTTCAACACAGCAGTCATATTACGCGTTTAGTTCTAAATGTGACGCATTTTGAATTGTAAGCCCGGTAACCGTTTTACAGATCAAACGTGGATATCGTAAATTTATAGGGTATATTTTACTAGGGAAAGATCCAATTAAACAAATATTTCATTACACATTACAAGGTTTCCTAAAATGTGGCGAGCCACTTAACATCTAGATCTTTCCAAATCTTTATCAACTATTAGTATTGACTGTAACACACTCCGTCTCCGTAACAAGGTGTGTTAGGGAATACAGAGATGAGACAACATACAACAAGCTCAGAGTCACTTGTGATTGTTCGTGAGATGAACGTTTAATAATTTCTAGTTCAATCGAATAATAATAGACCTACTATGGTTGTGCTCATAAAAGAAACATAACACATGGGCAAAGCACCAAGATACACAAGCCAGACTTTAAATCTATAACAACTGGTGTTATTGCACTGAAATTACCTTATCATAATGTTCAGTAGAACTACGGTCACATGGTATCACTCTCTCAAGGTTATGGGTACTACGCTTAACGTGGTTAACGCTCAGTTTAAATTGATTTCTCGCAGTTGCAGAGTCAGTAGGCAACTCCGCTGAAATATCAGTTGAGACTCGGTTGGCGGAACAAAGGACCCTCGGCGTCAAACTACAGAGAAGATCTCTGTAGTTCATAGACATTAAAATATGGCAAAGTGCGAGTCGGACTCGTGCGCGAAGGGTTCCGTACCAAAATCGCAAAAAATTGCAAGAAATCACGTTTGTTTTATGGGAACCCCACTTAAATCTTTATATTATTCTGTTTTTTTTTGTATTTGTTGTTATAGCGGCAACAGAAATACATCATCTGTGAAAATGTCTAGCTCAAGTCAACTGTCTAGCGATCACGGTTCATGAGATACAGCCTGGTGACAGACAGACAGACAGATGGACCGCTTAGATTTCTTTTGTAAATTATTAATATTTACAAAAGAAATCTAAGGGTTTATATTATGTAGGGAAGACTGTGTAATTGTCAGGAAAGGCCATTATTTGCATGGCTTCTTTCTGGCTAGATGTTAAACAAACCAACTTGTTTGCTTGTGTTTCACTCACAATGTAACTAAACACGTTATGTATTGGCTAATAACGATCGGCCATAGCCTAAAAGAATGAGGTTTCCTATTTTTTAGCTTTTCGTGGATAGTGTTTTAGCCACGTACAAAATAGGGAATTTCAATTTTTCTTAATTACAGAGCAAATAAAATTTATATTTGAGTGTAAGTTTTATTTATTAAGCACGTACAAGTTGAAATTATCTATTTAATAAATACGAAGATGCTTGAAATGAGCAAGCAATAGATACATAATTTTTTTGTACTATTGAGCACGATCTTTTTTGTATCGAAACTTTTTTAAGAACAAAGCAACTCAACCAATAAATTAAAAAAAAAGCTCTATAACTCACTTGTGAATAATAGCAATGAAAAAGTCACAGTTTGATAACAGGTATCAGTATGTGCTTAATTGCGGTGAATTTAGAGCCACTTTATGAGCAAGTGTGTTGAAAAATAAATATGTGGGTACAGAGGTGATGACCAATTAGCCAGCTGTGTTTAGAAGTACGTGCTTTATTTTGTTTTGTGATGATAATTATAGTTTTTTTTTAACTTTGCATGTCTTGTCATTAAACGACTATAAATGTAATGATATTATGAGAAATAAAGATTCTTTAAACCTAGTTCACATCGAACACGCGGCCTACGGGCATACTCCGTAAATGGAAACGGCGGCGCTATCGTCACCTGGAGCCGGCGACGCAACCTCGCCACGATGTTTCTGAGATGGTGGTGCCTTCCAATAGAAAAGATGGCCACACTGTAACCTCGTTGGGTCAAACCTCTGAACCGCCAGAAACTGGGTCTGTCCAGTACGCTTGTCTGGGAAAACCTCACATCTCTAGATTAGGCTAGTTAAACAGCCAGACAGGTTCAGCTTCAACTGAAAAAACATTACTCATGTAAAACCCATCGAAAGATTCAGACACAGTCCGATCCTCACAGAACTGATACCTCTCAAATAACATACCTGTTATATATCTCCATCCTCGCGTCAGGATATCAAGGTCGGGCCACATCCCTCGATTTCCTCAAAAGTAGCAGGTTAAAAGAAACTTGCTCTCTCCTATCGATCCTCGAGAAAGATCTAACCACAGTCAAAAATAGAATTCGCTAATCACTATCATCTCTAGTCTATGACATTGTTATATTTCTAATTATAAATTATTGTTTAACTTTAAAACAATTGTTTTTTAATTTTGTATTCTTATATAACATTGATGTATAATTATTCATAACCCAATCTAGAAACGATGCCATCTCTGTGTAACTCTGGAGCACTACAGTTGCTTCCAGATAGTAGATGTCGCTTAAGACGCCATTTTGCAACGTCACAGAATATGATTATAAACAGTTCATGGTTTAAATTATTTACGAGTTTTAATTTTCGCTAAATAGCGAATCAATCAATCATTTATTTCGGACCATAATTTGTTAGTAATACACTTATATCTATGTTAGTAAAATTACTCAATTTAATAATGTCATCCTAATATAAACAATAATCCATACACACAATAAAAATAAATTAATAACAAATAAATAATCCAATCAGTTCATAAATCTATTTCCCGTTGCACTGGAGCAGCCGCTGTGCAAGCGGGTCCAGTACCCCAGGAAAGGGCAGTCCGGTTTATCCGCAATAATCTTTAGAATACCGTTTACGCTCCCCCGCATCCTGTGCATCAGGGTTGCTGTTTTCTTCTGCATAACCACCTGAACTATCAGTTTTTGCTTCTGCAAACATCCCTGATGCATTACAGTAATGTAGGAGCCCTAACAGTATCCTGAAAGCGTTATTAGGTATACTGGAACTGGAGAACATTGTAAGCCCTCTGCGTATGTCTAACCCACAGGCTGCACGTGTAGAATGTCTGGCAATACGCCTTGAAAAGCGTTATTTTCACTTCCCCCGTACATCTCGCAAACCTGCGGGCCAGCATATTGCATCGGACTAACAACGCCCTCCGTTCCCTCTTGATGTCATCGTCATCGTGCAGATCCTCGTTTAAGATGTGACCTAGGTATTTAAATTTTGCTACCCTCTTTAGTAGTACACCATAAAGGCACACCGGAGGAACTACCCTAGGCTTCTTGGTACCCACCCGGAACACCATAATCTCACTCTTCCCCACATTATACAAGAGGATATAGAGGAGATCTCCTTCTCTTCTCTCTCTTCTACGCGTAGTAACCATAAAATGCTGACTGTAGCTCTCATCAAGTACACTTTACCTGCACATTTGATCTAATGGCCAGTTCTGGGTCTTTCTACTCCTATATACCATCCGTTGGTGTTCAAAAATGCCTTCAGTCCTAAAGAAGTAGGCTCTGGGAGGTATTGCCAAAAGTAATTGGTAAACATTGGTTGAGCTCTCAACAACCAAGAATTATTTTTGATAAAATAATTCTAATAGTTCCAAAATTATATGTGTTTTGTTATAATATGTTTTTGTGTGTTGTGTGTTTTGTATTGGGCAATGAAACCCATTGCCAAATACTGCAGATATAATTTATAACAGAATTTATTTTTTGAGGCTAAGAATGATAGACTCAGTAGTGTAGTTGGCGCCAGTGTTAGTTTATTATATTTCTTCGTTCAGCTCATCAGTCTGCTCTACAATAGAAATCACATGTTTCTAATCAGTAATCACACGTAAGCCTCCAAAGCACGTCAACTCCCTGCGTCCTGCGTCCTGCGTCCAAGCCAACAGCCATCTGCGACAGTACAATTAATATAAACAGAGTATTGACGCGGACAGGCGGCAACAGAAGTGATTCATGCCGCGATAAACCACGTCGCACTTGCGTAACGACTGGGCCACGTACACTCGCGCACAAAGTACGGAGACAGCTGATTATGTTATTGTGGTAGTAATTGTTTTGTGGACCGCTGATAATTTTGCTATGGGTGTGGTTTGGCTGTTATCAGAGAGCCGGTTTCTAAATTGAGTATTTGGACCAAACCCAACTTAAATGCCAAAGTCTGACAAGTTTTCAATCTAAAGTAGAGTTTGACAAATACTCAACTTGAAATTCCTAATTCAGAAATCGGGGGGTAATGCTGCAGCACAAACTTAGTAAATTAATTTTCCATCAGGAACAATTGAATAGTGACTGCTGACTGCCTAATGTCTATGATACCTTATCTACTACCCAATATAATATTAGACATGTTAGTCAACCCCGGCCTACATAGGCTTAAAGTGAAACCATGGTAACAAACTCTTGTTGTTTTAATTCAAAACAATATCAAAACTCCTGGCATGGCTAAAAATTGTGTTCCACCAGAAAACAGCATTTTCCCCAATATTTTCATACATGTTACATCTTTATTTCCCCCACGTTGCCGCAGCCGAGAAAATCTACATTGAGCGGCTACCTAATATTTTTTTCACACCACCGAAGGTGCTTTCCCCTAAAAACAAAAAAGTTGGTAAAACGCACCCCTTGTGGCGTGTGAAAACCGGATCGTACCGGATTATACCAGTTCTAACCGCCATGTTTATTTTTTAATAACATAAATGGGACGCGAGAGGTGAAAGAATAGATATTTTTGTTCATTAGCTGTTTTATTAAATGAGTAATGAAATGTATGCTCTTCATTATTGTACAAAAGAAATAACCCGTGTTTTCAGCAAATTAGAGTGGAGCTCGCTTTTCTCTGTACAAATGAGTAATAAAGGAGAGGGTTTTATGCTTTGCCATCATAATGTTTAATATCTGTTTTTGTTAATTTTAACTAATTACACAAAGGTAGGTAAATGTTGAGTATGTGCGCACGTATATTACCTAGACTTGATTTTTATTCTAGGTACAGGGCACAGGCTCAGTAACGTGGGAAGCTCGTCCTTTTAGTAAGATTTCTAAAAGAAATTATAAAAGAATAATAGATAAGCCGTCTAACCAATTTTCCATTCATCTTGCGTACCTATTCTTTTCTATCTTTTCGGAGCACACCAGTATTCAAGGGTAAAGTTAAGTTGGTACGGACACCTCGATGCGCGATTCTGACTCGTACTTGGCCGGTTTTTTTTTTATCATGATGATGACGCAAAGGACCAATCAGTGTGGCGACGCTTGAGGGAGGCCTATGTCCAGCAGTGGACCCCTTTCGGCTGAAATGATGATGAAAATGAATCATGCTGATACGTTACTGATCTTCCCCTTCCATTCTCTCTAACAGAGTATACCGCTGAAACAGATAAGATTACAAAACTGACCGGCGCAACTCGGTCTGGAATACGAACATAATTGTTATCAACATGACTCACGGCTCCACTATCGAGAAATCACATAAATGCCTTTATTGCAACAGCTTTAAGTTTCAATTTGTTGGGTTGCTAATCAGGACTGTGGGGTTTGAGGAATGAGAAATTAGCGTGGTTTAGAAATAATCAGGATTTTGGTAAGTGTATCGGAAGACGGGAATTTTACACACTCAAAGGTCTACAAGATATCAATGCACTGGACTCCAAAGGTGACTGTATGCCTTAGGGCGGTTTCTGAGGAAGTTCATGAAACATTATTTTGTCTGAATGACTGTTAGTAACCATTTTAGGAAAGCATATGTTTTTCTTCTATTCGAAAGATGAACCTCATAAAGCAGGCTGTTAATAAAGGAAGAAGTTGGAGCAATATAAACCAACTTGAATTAAATGGTAAGCATGTGGCATTGTCTTAATACACCGCGAATACGTTTATCATCGCAAGTTCGCGCGAATTTTAGTCGTACTAATCCGCGATCTCGAATAATTGGCATTCACGCGATGCGGTCGCGTGATAATAAATTTTGATACTCTATTCGCGCGAACGAAGTTCGTACGAACGCGCGATCAAATGTATTGATGTCGAATAGGTTTCCTAATTGAATTTGCGCAATAATCACGTCGCGTCGTCAAAGAGCCCCGTTTTGTAGTTCGTAATCGTCTCTGATTATGTTGCAAATGTAGTCAAATAATTTCTGTGACAGAGACATATAGGTAATCATAAAATGCAGATCTATCTCCTCGTAAGTCAAAATATTGATTGTGAAATTCACCACGTAATACGTCTCGTTTTCGACAAAGCACTTTGCTTCCTTCCCATCTCGTTTTTTTCATTGCTATTGAGATCCGAAAAATAGGTCATTCACACGTTTCCTGAATGTAAAATTGATTATTTTCGTCGTCCGGCGTATCTGGATCCACGGTCGCTCGCGTCGTTAATTCCGCGACGGTCGCGTATTCGCGTTCTATTAGGACACCCAGATTTTTGATCGCGCGACCACGCGATTGTCGCATCACTTATTCGCACGATAATCGCGTATTCGCGTTGTATTAGGACAAGCTTGTTAAATTACTTTCTTGTATCAGTACGCTCAATCTCAGATAGCTCATAAGTAAGCATGCCTTAAAATTTGCTGTAAGTTTTCCAAATAAAGTAAACGAAGCTCCAGTAAACAACAGAATTTTGTGCTGTCTATCTAAATTCTATTTCCAAATAAAATTCAAACAACCCAAATCTCTAAGCCCCAACCTTGCGCCACCAGCTAACGGTCCCAGAGTTAGCCATATTGGCTTATCGGCACGTACGGAGTAACCTTATCAAATGTGGGCCACAGATCTGTTCCCTGGACTAGGGCTATCGCGGTCGTACCGGTGTCAGGCCAGGTGAAGTGTGCTGGTAGAAAGTTCGGGAGGGGTACATAAGTGAGATGGCGTAGGTGAGGCAGACGGTATTAAATTATGATTTATATAATATATAAATAAAAAAATTGGCACATGATAAGACATAAAATATAGGTAAACTTAAACACAAAAGGAACAGTAATATAAAAAATGCCTCACAACAGAATCAATATATCTAGTAATCCAGTTCAGTAAAATGCCAGACAAATAGTGGCTGCTGATAGTTTTTCTAAACACTACTGATAGCCTTTTTATTGTCATCATTCAATGATAGCAAATGTTAGAGGATATGCAGTAGCTTATTTTTGTTTTCTTATACAAGTGTTATGTTGAATACAGTTTTTAACGATAATTTTAGACCGAATATTCAATATTTATGACCTTTCAAACCTCTTACCACTTACTTCATAACTTCCGCGAAATAATAATTTATGTGTATTAAGTTATTACACTAAACGATTATATACCAGTCATTGAAGACTGGTATATCAAGTTCCATGAATTTTAAAGGGCACCTGAGTGTCATTTCCAATGCCAGGTCTCCCGCAAGTGGTTAATCAAATCCTGGATCTGGCAGGTGGTGTTAAAACCACTGTAACCATGAAGCGTATTCATCGAAATTACAATTTTCTACTGTGTAAAATATTAACTGTCTAACATTTAGAAAAGGGTTGTTGGAGTAGACAGGGTTGCCTCGTGTACAACATATATCTTGGGTTGAATTGTAACTTCAGATTTTAGAACAGATTGGCTGGAATTCTGAATTTTTTTAAAAGCTACTTTAGTTTGGTTCTGTACCCAGTGTTTAATCTGGGACATTCCTTTTTTACATAATATATTTGGAAAGATAACCTTGCCCACTCAAGTTAAACTCTTCGGTAAATCCAGCAGTGGTATTATTGTGTATAATCATGTTTTGTATTTTTACTGGAAAAACCTTATATAGAGGGAAGCCACCATTAATGCTATCGATAATAGAGCAACTGTAGTTTCTGTGATAGGAAGAACTTTTCTCTTCACAAACTGAATAAGATGTTTAAATTGTAAAAAGTGAAATTTAAAAGTTTTAAAGATCGTCTTGTCTTCCACTTCACAAAATATATGTTGCAACACAACCACAACAATTACACTACACCAATCCCATCCACTTCACCAAAGTCCAAACTGACATGGAAATAATAGTATTAGAAATAATATTGAGTTTCATCCCCCTGCGAGCCCTCGTTACTCAACCCCGGGCGAACTTCATATATTATGTACAACAGTGGTATTTCACTGACAAGTTTTCACGCCACTCTTGACACTAATTATACGTATCTACGAAAATGTTTTGGAGTTGTGCGGCTTAAATTTTTTTGAAGAAATCCTTTTGATTTTGTATGGTTGAAACTATTAAGTTTTCAAAATTAAATTTAAGGTTTCAAGTGGCTTAAAAGTTTGTATTTACAGAAGATTTCAAGACAATTGCTGTAGATATTTGACAAATGTATACTTGGTACCTCTTCTGCGTCGTTTTCTCACTGCTGTAGTTCGCGACCACAGTCATAAAACGTGTCTCCACGTTATGCATCTTCTGCACATGCTAGCTCCAAAAATCGTATCATCTGACGATCTTGCCGGTGTCCTGCCTTGAGCGCGTTTTGCTTGGTCCTTCTAGGTCATTATTTTAAACAAAAACTCAATACCTGCATTCTAGATACTTTTATACAAAGGTATAAAAGTACTACTTTGTATAAGACCACTCTTATTCCAAACATAGTTTCCTCCAGTGTTAAGTCTCCGGCTTTTGATTCCCCATATAAATTACACAACATAAGTTAACATAAGGACACATGGAGACTATACACGAAATAAATCATATTAGGGGTTATTTTGGTCCACATTAGGAAACGTGTCCTTCGTCATATTATTATGCAGGACGGCTTACGAGGACTTGTTAGGTAATTGTATAATGGGCATATAAGTTTACCGCGCTCACGTCGTCATAGATCATTTTGTGGGTAAAAATATCACACCTTCCTGGCTTGGGGTTTGGCAGAAAACATAACAATTACTTAATACGTAGATGGTTTTTGTCCTTACAGATTTTTTGTTGCTTAGTGAGGGAGCTAACCAAAAACACAGTTGTGTGGAAAAATATCAGCCTTTGTCCTGTTGTGGGACAAAATAGGCTGGATAGATGGATATAGTGATGATGGTTTCAAGAGATGAGTTAGACCGAAAAAAAAACATTTGACTTCCAAATAAAAACACTACAAAGGGAAAATTTACTTCAATTTTGGATCAGTGTTCCTGTTTTTGTTTCATCGTTTTTTTTAAACCGACTGCCGACATTGTTATTTTTCACTTTGTAGTGTTTTTATTTGGAAGTCGGTTGTATTTTTTTGTAAAAAAGTTAGTTTTTTAATGTTTTAGTGGTACATAATGAACAAGTTCTATAGCAAGGTACCCATAATGCCCACAATGACGCCAGAATATACTACCCGAATAACATGTTACTTGAACATAACCGGTGGAATGAGAGTTTACCAGGGTGAACTGTACACATCTGCGTACCCGTTTAGAGCGTACTGGCGTTATGGTATGTTATGAAATCGTGTAAAAACTAAACAGACCTGCGATTGCAATAATCCCGGGACGGCTAATCGCCGTCATTTATTGAAAAGTTCTGTTGTATATCTCTGAAGTTCTTCATCACATCATTACCAAATTTAAATGGGAACATTTGGAAATAAACTTCTTTCGTACGAAAAAAGATTTAAAAAAATCTGTTTATATAAGCCGGACATATGCCAGAAAAAATAAAAGACAAAACAAAAAACAAAACATCCGTATTGAGAACAGCCTCCTTTTTGGGAAGTCGGTTATAAAGAAGGAAAAGAAGCATAGATGAGTTAAAGATGAAATAAAACTTTAATAATGCTTATAAATAGTCATAGTCATAGATTGCATAGATACAAGAAAAATCTTGATAATCGTCAACTTACATAAATTCACTCATATATAAACCATTAGGTAACCATAGAGTTTAAGCACCAGTTGAACTAAACTAACAATGTACGATAACTATTCCAAGTTCTATTGACAATAAGTAGTGTCAGCTTCTCCTTAAAGCTTAATAGTTGACTGTCGTTGGTAGAGGTTACGAGTACTAAAGTTTGTAACTCGTGTATGTAAGTGTAATGGCGAATCTATCTCAAGTGTTGTAAGTGAACAGGCCATTTCTGTTGTTTATGTGGATGCCATAAAAGGGATTATGACATCAGGAAAGCCTGTATCACCTGAGTCACAGAAATAGCTTCCCGTTCAGTTATTTTCTTTATTGTAAAAGGGATAGTGCTACTCGTATTCACCTTGTATGGCTCCGTCTCTCTCACACCGGAATTATGAAGATTTTAGGATATCATATTAGGCCTCTGCGCAACCCCCCCGGTGGGTCCCCGCATTGTCGAGGCAGAGGGGCTCAGTAACCGTGGCTTGGTCACCCACGGTGAAGCGAAGAGGAACCCGAGGAGGGGCCGCTCGTCAGGGCTTTTGCCGATTAATCCGACGACGTAGCGGCCAACGTGCCGTTTACGGTGCCGCTTGGTAACAGGCGACATCGTAACTGAGGCGGGCCGCGATGTCTTATGGAGATTCCCAGGTCCCATATGATGTCGCGGCTGATGGTTGGGCATAGGCATATCTTCGACGCATTCCAGAATCCTACCATACGATAATAAACTTGAAAGTTTGTGAGGATGGTTGGATGGATGGTTGTTTGTTGATCTGTCACGCAAAAACTCCTGAACGGATTTTGATGAAACTTTACAGAAATATAGCTTATACATCGAAAGATATTGGACGAAGTAGTAATACCACGCGGGCAAAGCTGTGGGTGGCAGCTAGTGTAGTATATACAAATGAATCTACTCGTCATAATTAGTCAACCTGAGGGATCAGGACCAACCGTGACCGTTTTAGCAGTAACCATACTTTTTATATCCCAGTCAAGGATATGACGTTAGCCTCGGTTTCAGATTCTGAGTTGTTATATAGATAGCCGAGGTGTTTTTCAAACTTCTTACATATTTTGCGGTCTGCACACTACGAGTAGTATGAAGAATTACTACAGTTATGCGAAGTTAGCTTAGGTCTTGGTCTGTTGTTGGGACCCACCCTCTTTAGACAAGTCTCAAAACAAAATTCAGCAAACTCTTCATATTCCCTAACTCCACAGAACCCCACAAAATCTATAACTCCAATCACGACACGAGTCACACCTACCCAAGTAACGCCGGGTGACACGTAACAGTGCTGAATGTTTTACGAGCTGGCCATCGATGGCATCGTAAACGGCGGGGCAGGGGCGGAATAATTGAGGGTAGATGAGGAGTTGAACTATCAGGTGGGTAGTTATTACCTTTAATTTTGATAACGTAAATAGTTTGGTTGAAGTTTTATTTGCGGATTGGTGTTATTGTGATGTGGACCTCTGCTGAGAGGGTAATATTTACACTCGACTAGTTCCACCATAGAAATATAAAATACTACCTGTTGCACGCAGCTTCGCTTTCGTGGACCACCCCACAGGACCCATTTTCGGGATTAAAAAATAGCCTATGTCAGTCAGGAATAATGTAGCTTTCTATTGGTGAAATAATTTTTCGAATCGATCCAGCAGTTTCGAAGCCTATTCGGTACAAACAAACAAACAAAAAAATCTTTCCTCTTTATAATATTATTATATATATATATATATATATAGTATAGATAGTATAGATTATATCTATGATTTCCAACAAACAGAACTGCTTTAGTTCTATTGGAAGAATACGGTGGTATGTGATCTTTAAATTGTTTTCCTATGGTAGGCCTCACAATTACAAGACCTCTGTATTTACAAATTAAGAATTAGTTTGGTAGCAGTTATTCGTAGATCAACAAGGGTTTTCTTTATGGAGATCTGAAAACTACCTAAATGTTAAAGAGCAGATATTATTTTGTTACAGAGGGACTAATTTCATAAATGTGAAAATACCACTTTCTATACCACTTGCTCATTTCATTTCTGTTTTATTTATTATGTACTACGTATCAAATAAAAATGTGTAAAGCCAACTTTAAATACAAATTACAATAAGCTTTGTCTAATAAAAATCACAAAGAGATCTTTTAAAAACATCCTGGTAACACAATACTAACGTAATACTCGGTTATTTACAAACTTTTATAAATTACGTCGAAAAAATCGGTTTGCGGTAAAACAATACAAACCAAAGTGCATATAAACTAGTGCTGGTAGTTAGACGCAAAAACATTAACTAAACATGTGCAGACAATGGATTATTGCAAGATGGGATATAAACAATAAGTAGGTAGAAGAAAGCTTTTGCAGTACTAAATGAAGTCGAAAGTATAAAATGATTAAATAGTGAGAAACTAAAACTTAGTGTCTGGAACCCAGAATTTGTCTTAGCCAAATTATATAAGAAACAAGCACCGCATTAAATGGTAAGTTTAATTTATTTCTTTTTGGAAAGCATTATAAATTTTTGAGCGTTCTGTCTAGAAAAATAACAATAGTCCTTTCCGTTCACGGTGGCTAATCTCAGTGGAGACAAGCCACCGGCACGGGAGACATTATAGTGCACAAGTTTGAAATAGAATAATCACTACAATATTTTTACTCATCACACCGAATTTCCACATCATCATATCAGCCGAAAGACGTCCATTGCTGGACAAAGGCCTCTCCCAAGCGTCGCCACATTGACCGGTCCCGTGCGTCCCGCAACAAGCGGATAACCGCAACCTTCACCAGGTCATCGGTCCACCTGGTGAGAGGCCTTCCAACGCAACGTCTTCCGGTTCGCGATCGCCACTCCAGAACCTATCTGCCCCATCAGACATCCATTCTGCGAGCAATGTGCCCTGCCCACTGCCACTTAAGTTTTAACTGCTACAAGTGGATTATATTCCCAAAACTCTCGGAAACACAAACATCCAGACCTGAAACAACTATCTGTAGGCCTGACTTATTGTTCGGAGCGGGCATCGAATCACAGAGCAGAAGGGAACCACTCTAACACTTCGGCAATTGAGCTGCCTGGCTTCTATCAAGAAAACCCTTAATTACAATAAAAACTGATCAACATATAGCTTTCATAATGAACCACAAAACGGTTCTACACATGTCTGTAAAATCGTAGTCTTTTAAAGAAAAAAAAATACAACCAACTTCCTAATAAAAACACTAGTAAGTGAAAAATAACTTCAATTTCGGGTTTCTCCGTTTTTTGACACCGAATTCCGTTATTGAAGTTATTTTTTACTTTCTAGTGTTTTTATTTGGAAGTCGGTGATATTTTTAGGGTTCCGTACGCAAAGGGTAAGAACGGGACCCTATTACTAAGACTCCGCGATCCGTCTGTCTGTCCGTCTGTCACCAGGCTGTATCTCATGAACAGACAGAGCTAGACAGTTGAAATTTTTACAGATGATGTATTGCTGTTGCGGCTATAACAACAAATACTAAAAACAGAATAAAATAAATATTTAAGTGGGGCTCCCATACAACAAACGTGTTTTTTTGCCGTTTTTGCGATAATGGTACGGAACCCTTCGTGCGCGAGTCCAACTCGCACCTGGCCGTTTTTTTTGTAAAAAGGTTTTTACTGTAGTATTTTCTTACTGCATGCAATCAATATTTATACTTAAAACTTTCTATATCAGTTGCTCCTAATTTCTTTGCATGACGTTTTTAAACAACGAAGTTAACATTAGTGTAGACTTTTTTTTCCATAAAGTAGAAAATGTATCTCAAAGATCTGCAAACGACAACCAAAACCAACGGCTTGACGTGCTTTCTAAGACACATAGGAGTCTCGGTATGTTATTTATTACCCATCCGCGGACCAATCTCGGCAAGCCTATCCTACCTTGAAGATCAACCCTTGCTGCTGCTACAATTTTGCCACGAGTTTTCATATTACGTCATCGAAAAATTAGTATAACTGGTTCCTTTGACACAAACCCATAGTAAGGGTCACAGTATCACAACAACGTCACTTGTGCGCAGTTGAGCATCGTGTCGGGTTTCTATCGCAATATCACTGTGTTACTGTAAACATAGCTATTTGTGTTCAAATCAGTTTTTTGTTCGGTTATAACTTAACAGCTGGCCAGTGTCGGGTTTACAAAACAGTAGTATTTTTGTTTGTTAATGTTAAGCTTTCTAGTAAAGTATTCAATAGTTCTGATGCTAGAAATGTTGCATCGGTTAGGTTTTAGAGTAATTTTCTTAATGAGGTTTTATGATTACAATCATGTTCTCTTTTTGTTTTTTTTTATTATTTGATAGTGTCGTCGTTTTTTTTTGGTAATGGGCCTTCAGAAATAAAATTATAACAAAATTGTCAAACCATTTAAGTATAAGGCATCATCATCATCATCCACGACGAAATACGTCCACTGCTGTATATAGGCCTAAAAAAATAAAAGTAATAAAGTATAAGACATGATTTAATTTTGATTTAACTAAAAAGGAAAATCTAAAGAGTGTTTAGGCTCTTGGCTAATCAGATCAAACGCTCAAGTTCATAATTGCTTTTTCATGTCTGTTCTATATGCGAGAACCAACTGATTCCCAAACATCAATTTCACAATCAAACTATAAAGATAATACAATAACATTTTACATCCTAAAAAGGTTACCATCAAAAGAATCGCACACAGTATAAATAGAATAAAAATTCTAAATTTATGATTCCACTAACACTGCACAAATGTTGACTGCCCAAACGCGGTTTGTGGTTCTACACTACGCCTCACCCCCCAGCATAACATGTCCTTCCTCCCCTTCCTCTACACAAGCCAAGCTCAAAGGACCAGGGGAATTTCCATGTGTACAAAAGGACCAAGTTATTCTGGCCACCAGTCAGACTTTGACGATTTAGTACCCACTTTGATTTACTTTTAATGGGACTGAAGTAAATTTACACGTGATATAAATCAATACGGTACGGTAACGTTTAGAAAAACTATCGCCCTTTGAAATTAATTGAGAACATTTTTATTTCTGGTTTCCGGTTCCGAGTTTTATTCATGTTATGAAAATTTTGTAGTAAAAGATTACAAAATGGCAGACCACCTTATGAGAAGAAAATATTCGGGGCTTACAAACTAACAGCACAATGAAAACCAACAATTAAATAAAATTTATTGTCATTTTAATAGAATGACATTTTTTTTTACAAAATTAATGACAAGTTTTTGGAACGAAAATTATCGCAAAAAATGTGACAAATTGTCAAAAGCGAGTCACTGTGGTTGCTTAAATATTTCTACAGCAGCGACAGGGGTTATAATATCAAAGGGATAGCCAATGCGTTCCTGAAATAATGCATCCTTTCCGTTTTCCTTAGTTAATGATCCATAAAATTCACATAATCCTTATTGTTATTTGTCAAAAATGAACACGATTCCAAAAAGCATATGTCGCTCTACGCCGCAGTAACTCGTTATAAATCAGGCATTTAACAATAAAACGCAATCAACACTGCGATAACGGCGCTTTAATTGAAAATTGACCTGTCCGGAGCAGAGCGTGTGTCTTGTTCCACTGTCTGCCGTAAACGAAGACATGTTTGTTTCCTTCGAGTAGTCTGGATGCCGAGCAGTTGGGTTTTGTTGGTTCAATATAGTTAGAGTATTTCTCTAGCCTGGAGAAACGTAATTAGGAATGTTGTCTGGGCGGTTTGAACTTTGTCTGATTTTGTAAATAAAACTACTTATACTTGCTACGTCATGATAGAGGGGTTAATGTAACAAATGTGACCTAATATTTTGGTTTGTTTGTTTATTAACCGACTGCAAAGAAAGGGTTATGTTTTTCGCGCGAATCTTGTTTGTAGCTATGTATATATGTAATATATTTTATTACCGCATATCTTTCAAAACACTAAACGGATTTAACTAATTTATTTATTTAGATAATGCAGATATGTATGTAATACCAACTGGTTATAGACCTTAATAATAATATTTAGGTCTTTAACTAGTAAGAGATGTTATTAATTTTTATCGACAGTAAAGTTTATTATTGTATAGTTTTCGTTATCTCTCTTGCTTAGGGAATGCTGTAACGATAGTATGTAGTTTGCTTTTAGCGTTTTTTATGTATAGCACATACATAAAAACATTGATAGTCATGATAGCACAAGTTTAAACCTTAGTTGTGTTTTGGTTGCTATTTAATACGAATAATTCTGTATTGTTTTGTATAATTGATAAATAAAGGAAAAAAAATACGCCATCGATAGACAGGGTCTTGACCGCCCATGTGTTCTTAAATAAGTGACGTTGAAAAAAAACTTATGGCTGTGTGTCTTAGGCAACTTATGGCTGTGGGTCTTAGGCTGCTTATGGCTGTGTGTCTTAGGCTACTTATGGCTGTGTGTCTTAGGCTACTTATGGCTGTGGGTCTTAGGCTGCTTATGGCTATGTGTCTTAGGCTATTTATGGCTGTGTTTCTATGGGTAAAAATAACAGTTTCTGCGGGATAGATTACGTAAGCGAAGCCACTGGACAATGCTAGTCAATTATGCACACAATTTTAGATCCAAGATTGTTATTAGTGACTATATTTTAATACCTAAGCCATATCTCCTCACTAAAATGAAACTTCAGCATTTACCTGTCTCCATGTGAAAAGAGATATTTTTCTTGTTATCAGACACTTACCTTAGAAGACTGACACTAAAATAGAATCGTAATTAAATACTTCTCGCGTTAACAAACAGTAAAGTTTAAGAGTGCCAGTTAACGCGATGAGCCGTAAATTGAACACTTTACACGGTTTAACTAGGACGCAGCATCCAGCCGTGTACTGACGGCACGTGTTTCCAGAGTAAGAAAGATTTTTCTTTAGATGTTATTTGATTGGTTGAAAATTGGACCAAGGAAACTGTGGTTTAGCTAAGGATCAAGGCTTGTATAGCAGAAAACGAATTAACACAAAAAGCTTTAGGTACATTAAATACATCACATACGTAATGGATAAGAGTGATATTCAGTCAACAAAGATCACTACAGGTTTGTATCGTGAAACAATAACGACCCATAATAACGCCAGCACTACTTTAAGACTTTTCATCATAATCTCTTCAACCGAAATACTCCTGGACATAGGCGTTCTCCCAAGCGTCGCAACATCAATCAACCCTGCTTCTTGCAACCAGCAGACTCCCGCGAACCAAACCAGGACATAAGTTCACCATTTATTTATTTATTTAAGTATACATGTATAACTTTACAGGTCATACCTAAGGCGTTATACAATGCGAGAAAAGAGAAAAAAAAAATACACACAAACGAAACATAAAAGAATTAGGCAAAATTAAATATAAACAAATAAAAACTAATTTATATAATGAAAAAAAAAACACGATACCAAAAAACATAGACAAAAAAAAACAGATACAAAAACGGATTATAAAATAACGGAGAAAAAAAAAAATAAGTATATCAAACAGAAGTAAAAAAAAAAATGTACAAAGAATACATAAACAATTATTCACTAATCTAACTTTCATCCATCTTCTCACAAAAACTTAAACATTCACGACACACATCTATCCACCTCCCAGCAAACAGGTCACACTCCGGTGCTGATGTCAGAAGGGCATTTAGCAATGTGAGCGCCCGAACTAGAGGCGAGTTAGCTCGGGACACCGTACGTGCCGAAGGTACGGCCAAAAGCCGGTGACTTCGTGGTCTAAGCTGTTGTTTGGGCACCACAGGAACAAACAGCCTCAACAACTGCGCCACGAGCTCCTGACAATCGGACTCTCCCCGCATAATACGGCAGGCAGAGATAAGCAAGAAGTACTTACGCCTTACTTCGAGAGAATTAAAATTTAAAACACCAAGTAGAAATTTGGTAGGGTATAAGAAGGGGTAATATCCGAAGAGTTTTTTATATAGAAAACGAAGAAAGGCTTTTTGGATTTTTTCAAGAAGTAAGGCGTAAGTACTTTCATATGGGTTCCAGATCACTGATGCTGATTCGAGTTTACTCCTGACTAAGGCCATGTATACAAGTTAAACCATGCAAGAGGCCTTCCAACGCTGGGTCTTCGGTACACGATCGCCGCTCCCAGAACCATTGAACACTCAACAATGTCTTTTTGCCTACTTTGATGTTTATTTTAAGGCTTAGTTGCAAAAACCAAGATGAAATCAAGAAAGTACTTTCTTTCGTTGGCCGTCCGGAAAAGTTCAAGTAGTTATGGAGTCTACCTTCATGAAAAGATAGTCTATTACAATCTGTCAGAATCCTTGAAACCTTACCCACTGCATTTTCAAAAACGGCTTCGGCAGGCAAAAAAAATAACTCTTCAACTTAAAACACATACACCTCGAAAAAACTCTTTAATTTCTATAATATAATGATTTTATTGTTAATTTAGCTCAAATTACAATTGAAAACTTGGCATTAATTAGTTGGGATTCGGCGTTAATTGCAAATAGCTGTCAAGTGGTGTTCCTGTCGGCTGTGAGCGAGCTTCGGAAAGCTACTTAGTGCTTCACGTGTAATTTGCATTGTTCTACAGTAGGCAGAGACGCAGGTAATTTGTGAAGAGATTTTAATAAAAAATTATGTGGTGTTTTTACGTCACTCTTGGAGCAAAAAGGCAAAAGCATTATGAAATATTTTTTCTACAAAAAATCTTTTTAGCTTTAGCAAATTGTAAGATTTGACCCACAAATACTAGCATGGCAAGTTAAATGAAAGCCAAAATAGCAAAAAGTCCATGTTGTCTCAAAAAATTTCGAAATTGTAATTATCCAGTTATTTTCAAAACAATTTCAAATATTATCTTATTTTTTTAGAAATAAAGACCTCACGCTTAAAGCCCCACCATTAACAACGCCAAAAAGAACACGACTCAAAACACTAAAGACCAAAAAACGAACATCATCAAAAACAATCTACCAGCAAAAAAGAAACCCTTTAAAATCCAGCTTAAAAACATTCTACCATTGAAAGATTTTCAACTGAAAACGCCAAGTTTATTAAAATTCAGGCTGCGTCAGAAACTTACATCTGCAAACGTCGTGTTTCACCGTGTTTTAAAGCATGATAAGACCTCGTAATTTCCGGAATTACGTTAGATCCTATCTGGTTGTAGCACTTGCTACAAGTTTAACATCTCTATGTGCTTTTTGGGGAGCATGTGACGTCATAACTTATGTAGTCTAGACGGTGAAAAAATATATGCGAATGCTGAATTTAAAGAACATTTTGTACATTCTTAAAATAATGAGGTTGTTTTTTTATTATATTATTATGTAGATAGGCTTGCGTTTGAGTATCATCTGATGGTAAATGTTGATATGGTTGACGATAGAGCGTAGTTAGCTTGGCTTGAAGTAATCTATTCACTCTCGGCTTATATGTACTTCCGAATCCAATGACTTGTTTGTCAGTAGATTAATCGATATACTAGAGATAGGGTTTTGACAGAAGGTACGAAGTAATATCAAATACCTGTCTCTAGTAGGCAAATCTGTTGACAGGAAAGTTATCGGATTTGGGCCAAAAAAAAATACCGCCAGGTTGCACATTTCCACAGGTTATTACTGTATATGTGTAGATAGCACAATAGTATATTATGCAACTAGTGAATAAAGGACGGATTTAAAGCGAGGGCCATAGATGAATCACGAACAAGTGAAGGATTCTAACAACTGAATCACGACCGTAGGGAGTGATTCATGATGATTGAATCACGAGCACAGCGAGTGATTCAAGTCTTAGAATCCTGAGCGACGCGAGTGATACATGGCCCTCGATATAAATCCGTTTTATTCAAGAGTTGCATACTAAATTTTATACCATGACTACGAGAAAAAGAAAGATTTAAGCGAAAAGCACAAGGCATAATAATAAATAAATGTTTTATTACCATCAAAATTTACAAAAAATGGTTTCACATTTTTTGTAAATTGATGCTGAGCTAGGTAAGCATCTGTGTTTCAGGGCCAGTGATCACCTCCGTTACGTTACATAATTATAATTAATTAAATACCAATACAATTAATATTAGAATTAAAATCCAAATAAGTATTAGTAAATATTAACAAACTGAAAATTAAATCGATGAAGAAGTTTGAAAGTCGAATATTCTTTGCACAAGGAGTTTGTATCGAGTATTTTATGCGCACGGAGGTTGTATAGCATTGAGATGGACGTCGAATATATATTGGTGTGTTCTAAATTCAAACACCAAAACAGTGAGTAAAAGTGCTTTTTATTCACTGTTTTCAGTGAATAAAATAAGCTTTTTAGATGGGGAATGGTATAAAGTCTATTATTCATTGACGGTCTTGTTGGACTAGTGGCTGCAATAATTAAGCTACTGCTCAGCATGAGGTCCGGGTTCCGATGCCCGGGTGGGTCAGAGAGATAAGAGATAATTATAGGAGTTAATTATAAAATGAAAAAATCACGTTTATCTATTTGAGACGAATTATTCCGATCTGTCACCCTGCTTGTCCCCTTAGTAGGACAGACCCGAAAATTTAGTTTGATCTGACCTAACAGAGGCAACGAGGCGACGGTTCGATTTCTTTTCACTTCGAACTTTTTATTCCTGTTTTTCCCCCATTGAATTTAATTATCATCATCATCAGCTTTTTAATGTTCCCACTTCTGGCACACAAGCCTCCTCTCTGTGAGAGGGGGCTTGTGTGAATGGGCCTGGGTCTGTTGAAATCCACCACGCAGGCCAAGTGCGGGTTGGTGAATGTCACATGTCTTCAAATTTTTGGTTGTAGGACATGCCGGTTACATCATGATGTTCGCTGCACCGTTTTGAGAGCAATGGTGATGGTGAAATAATTTACGCGTTTTTTTTTGTAACTAATTTGTATGTAGTCAAATCAGGAGACTGATTGTTAGTGTATACCTGCAATACCTACTGTGATTTATGGGACTGTAGCTGATTGGTAGTAAAAAAGTAGTTTATTTAAATACAGATGATTAGAAATACAAACCACTAGGATTTTATTTAATGTTATGTTGCTTATGTGGCATTACTTTTAAGAATTAATATATTAAATTCTTCGGAGGACAAATAGGAATAAAAAGACTCATTTGTCCCCCTATCATTGATAGGGTGACAGATAGGAGAGAATAAAGTTCGAACTGTCCCCTCATTGCTAAAAGGTCGACCGTGCAAACTTTTTTTCTCTTAAGGTTACACTAGTCGAAGCCACGAACTATTTTGTGCGTGGGGTTAAAATGCCTGCTATCTCATTCGACAACTCGTGCGAAGAAGGTAGATGCTGTGATGAGCAGTAAGAAGCTAGTTCGCGTACGAATTATCACTTTTGCAAGTTTGTAGCGAAATGGATGATGATTTAGGATGAAAACGAGCGCGCGAAATTTTATAAACATTCCTTTGGGAGTCTAGATATCATGAAAAAACGACTAAATGTATATTTTCAAAATAAAATTATTTGCATTGTTGCACTACTAATCTATCCCTGTATGGTGACCGTTTTGCAATTTTCCTTCTTCTTAACTTATTTATTGCCACCCAAAGATGCGTTAAAATTAGTGTTGAAATATGGAACTATCGACGCTCATGACTTTCAAATATTTTTCTTTTTTACTTTTCTATTTCCATACAGGGCTAGATAATAATGAGACCATTTGATGTCATTTTTTTTTGAACGTACATCGTCATACAGTGGAGTAATCCCTAGACTACGTTTGTATGGAAGAATTATCGACTAGTGTAACATTAAGAGGACTAAGCAGGGAGGCAGATCGGAATAATTTATTGTCTTAACAAGCCAATCACTCTTCCTTTATTCCAACCAAGTTATCACCCCTCCTATAGGTACCAATATTAATTCCTCTCCGATCTCCATATCAAAATCTTCGACGCATCACTCACCCCTTTGATCGCACGCAAACTTCATAACCTGGATGTTGCAAACATTTGCTGGGGGTAGGGCTGGCACTCCAAGTTATTGACTATTGGCCTTAGATTCGTTGCTGTATTCAGTTGGTCTGGGCTGTCATGACGACGCATTCCTCCGTCCTTTGGAAAGCACGTTAAGCTGTTAGCCCCGGCTGTTCTTTGTACATATTTGATAATCGTTTCGGGTAGTCAGAAGCCGGAAAGTCTACAACCATTATTTACAAGGGGTATCGTGTTACCCAGTAAATCTAGGTCGTAGAGTTGAGATAAGCAGTCGCTTCAAGTAAAATACTCAGCTACATCTGGTTAGATTGAAAACCGAACCCAACAACATTTGGAAGACCTGGCTGATGATGATAATTTGTAAGAGTGTGAGTGACAAATGATTAGATCTTCGCTAGTTTATAATAGTTATTTATGCTACAAGTGCGGAAGGTAGGTGATTTCCTATGAGTGGATAAATCGACACGAGTCGGAAATCATCTTGCGTACGTGTATCATACAACATTTTACTATGCATTGTGCGAGGAAATAAAAAAAAATATCTGAACCAAGCAAGAAATTAATAAAATGGCGGGCTTATTCAAGCGCGCTCAGCATATCCACAGATTAACTAATAGTTCATAGTTCCTCGGGCATATCTACTGCGCATGTGCAAATAGCTGTCACGTCGTAACGCAAAAAGGCACGAGCAAAATATTTATTCTGCCAAACATATTTAATGAATATTTAAAGTTAATTTATTGATCAAAATCTAAATCTAGAGTAATTAAAAACGCCTTTAATGAAGTATTAGTTTTATTTTACCTTTTATATGAATGATAATGTACTTAACTAATTTTTAAAACTTCTCTCAAATAAAAAAAACTATGCGGCGGGCTTGGAGTTGGAGTTAAAAATTAAAAAAATACATGAAAGTAAAAATCACTAGTAAAAAAGTGACACTTTCCACACAGTTTGGCTGCTTGAAAAACGCTCTTTTCGAGGACATGCATTGTAAAACATTTTTTGCATTGAGTTCCATATTACCAAGGTTTTTAAGGTTATATTTTTTTTCTACAGGAAAAACTTTGTAAAGATATCGCAATATAGAGATACAAACGGTTTCAGGAATTCCAATTATTAAGAGGTCAATGACTAAGAGCCTAAAATAACATTCCTAACTTAAATGAGACAACCCTACAGAGAACCAAGTTTGCGGAAACGATATCAGTACACACACGCAGCTATCAAAGAGATGAACATACAAACAGATAAACATCATATTTATACATAGCTTTTGATCTACAAACGTACACAGAGTATTTATTTTATTCATTACCGTATGTTTTTAATAGTATATGTTTATATTAAGCTTGTTTGGGGATGAAAAAGCGAGGCCTGTGTATTTTCCCGGGCAAAAATAATATGTATTTATTCACCCATTTTTATTCAAAAAATGTTAAATGAAAACACGTTTTTGGTATTTTTAAGGTAATCAAAATCGGATGACAGTAAAGTTATACTCCATTTTTTTTTACAAGTTGCAGTATATAATTAATACCCAAATTTTGTCAATTATGTCAAATGCGAGAAACCACCTAAATGCATAGATGCACTGATATTTAGGTATTCATCAAGATGTCGCTTAGTGTTAGTAAAACAGGAATACTTATGTTCCATGTAAAAGCGGACGTACAGCAACCTGGCGTGTACATTTGTCCCATCATCACACCAGGAAGTCAATCACACTTTACTAAACACGGGAATCAAACTAAGGACGAACATGAGGCTCAGCATTAGCACATGCAACCGCTAGACCAACAAGGCAATCAATTTTCAAATTTGTTTTTGAATAATTGCAAGAGAGGACAGCACCAAATTCTTGATGGATTATTTTAGGTACTCAGTAAGTAGTACAGCAATAATTTCCTAAGGTTTTTACTATAATATCAATGATCGATGACAACGGAAAAGCCACCACTACCCCCGAAAACCTTATTGAAATTAATGGTCCTCACAAACTTGGGCAGGACCATTCCCCCCTTAGTTCTTGTGGAGTGATGATTAACGCAGGGAGATGAAAGATCACAAGTGATTGTAATTACTTTGAGGCTGGAGCTACTTACAGATTGCTCTACCATTACTTGCAATATTATTTAAGAAGTAATAGGTTTGGTTCGGGAAGTTACCGCATAACAAATTTCTACCGTTTAGTAGCATTACTGTGTTAGGGTTTGAGCCTCGTTTGAGCGAATTCGGTCCTGGTGAAAATACACCGCGCCCGGTTATCGAGTGAAGACTTTTTACTTAAAACCGCAATAATTAAAGAAGAACTTTTGCTATGGGAATAACGATGAAATATAATTAGAAATAAGGTAATTCATATGTTTGATCGTGTCAGTATCGTGATTTTGTTTGCTGGTCCTTTTTTGATATTTTAATGTTGTTACCAACGCGTAAGTAATACTATGACCTATAAAAGTGTGTTTATTCGATATAACCAGTAGGTATAGTACCTGTATGAAAAATAAAGAAGAAGGAACTAAAGAAAGCTTTTGTTCAGATCGGAATATTTCAGTAAAAATCTCACTTTTTATCTATACTTATATACTTATATTTATTACTTATACTTACTTACTATTACTTATTTACTTATTTACTTATATTTACTTATAATATAATATTATAAAGAGGTAAAATTTGTAAGTTTGTATGTAGGGGGTAATCTCAGGAACTACTGGTTGGAATTGAAAAATTATTTATGTGTTAGATAGTCCATTTATCGAGGAATGTTATAGGCTATATAACATCACGCTACGACTAATAGGAGCGGAGCATAAATGAATAATGTTGTTGTGTGTTGTAGGTGTAGGGTAGGTGTAGGGTAGGTGTAGGGTAGGTGTAGGGTAGGTGTAGGGTAGGTGTAGGGTAGGTGTAGGGTAGGTGTAGGGTAGGTGTAGGGTAGGTGTAGGGTAGGTGTAGGGTAGGTGTAGGGTAGGTGTAGGGTAGGTGTAGGGTAGGTGTAGGGTAGGTGTAGGGTAGGTGTAGGGTAGGTGTAGGGTAGGTGTAGGGTAGGTGTAGGGTAGGTGTAGGGTAGGTGTAGGGTAGGTGTAGGGTAGGTGTAGGGTAGGTGTAGGGTAGGTGTAGGGTAGGTGTAGGGTAGGTGTAGGGTAGGTGTAGGGTAGGTGTAGGGTAGGTGTAGGGTAGGTGTAGGGTAGGTGTAGGGTAGGTGTAGGGTAGGTGTAGGGTAGGTGTAGGGTAGGTGTAGGGTAGGTGTAGGGTAGGTGTAGGGTAGGTGTAGGGTAGGTGTAGGGTAGGTGTAGGGTAGGTGTAGGGTAGGTGTAGGGTAGGTGTAGGGTAGGTGTAGGGTAGGTGTAGGGTAGGTGTAGGGTAGGTGTAGGGTAGGTGTAGGGTAGGTGTAGGGTAGGTGTAGGGTAGGTGTAGGGTAGGTGTAGGGTAGGTGTAGGGTAGGTGTAGGGTAGGTGTAGGGTAGGTGTAGGGTAGGTGTAGGGTAGGTGTAGGGTAGGTGTAGGGTAGGTGTAGGGTAGGTGTAGGGTAGGTGTAGGGTAGGTGTAGGGTAGGTGTAGGGTAGGTGTAGGGTAGGTGTAGGGTAGGTGTAGGGTAGGTGTAGGGTAGGTGTAGGGTAGGTGTAGGGTAGGTGTAGGGTAGGTGTAGGGTAGGTGTAGGGTAGGTGTAGGGTAGGTGTAGGGTAGGTGTAGGGTAGGTGTAGGGTAGGTGTAGGGTAGGTGTAGGGTAGGTGTAGGGTAGGTGTAGGGTAGGTGTAGGGTAGGTGTAGGGTAGGTGTAGGGTAGGTGTAGGGTAGGTGTAGGGTAGGTGTAGGGTAGGTGTAGGGTAGGTGTAGGGTAGGTGTAGGGTAGGTGTAGGGTAGGTGTAGGGTAGGTGTAGGGTAGGTGTAGGGTAGGTGTAGGGTAGGTGTAGGGTAGGTGTAGGGTAGGTGTAGGGTAGGTGTAGGGTAGGTGTAGGGTAGGTGTAGGGTAGGTGTAGGGTAGGTGTAGGGTAGGTGTAGGGTAGGTGTAGGGTAGGTGTAGGGTAGGTGTAGGGTAGGTGTAGGGTAGGTGTAGGGTAGGTGTAGGGTAGGTGTAGGGTAGGTGTAGGGTAGGTGTAGGGTAGGTGTAGGGTAGGTGTAGGGTAGGTGTAGGGTAGGTGTAGGGTAGGTGTAGGGTAGGTGTAGGGTAGGTGTAGGGTAGGTGTAGGGTAGGTGTAGGGTAGGTGTAGGGTAGGTGTAGGGTAGGTGTAGGGTAGGTGTAGGGTAGGTGTAGGGTAGGTGTAGGGTAGGTGTAGGGTAGGTGTAGGGTAGGTGTAGGGTAGGTGTAGGGTAGGTGTAGGGTAGGTGTAGGGTAGGTGTAGGGTAGGTGTAGGGTAGGTGTAGGGTAGGTGTAGGGTAGGTGTAGGGTAGGTGTAGGGTAGGTGTAGGGTAGGTGTAGGGTAGGTGTAGGGTAGGTGTAGGGTAGGTGTAGGGTAGGTGTAGGGTAGGTGTAGGGTAGGTGTAGGGTAGGTGTAGGGTAGGTGTAGGGTAGGTGTAGGGTAGGTGTAGGGTAGGTGTAGGGTAGGTGTAGGGTAGGTGTAGGGTAGGTGTAGGGTAGGTGTAGGGTAGGTGTAGGGTAGGTGTAGGGTAGGTGTAGGGTAGGTGTAGGGTAGGTGTAGGGTAGGTGTAGGGTAGGTGTAGGGTAGGTGTAGGGTAGGTGTAGGGTAGGTGTAGGGTAGGTGTAGGGTAGGTGTAGGGTAGGTGTAGGGTAGGTGTAGGGTAGGTGTAGGGTAGGTGTAGGGTAGGTGTAGGGTAGGTGTAGGGTAGGTGTAGGGTAGGTGTAGGGTAGGTGTAGGGTAGGTGTAGGGTAGGTGTAGGGTAGGTGTAGGGTAGGTGTAGGGTAGGTGTAGGGTAGGTGTAGGGTAGGTGTAGGGTAGGTGTAGGGTAGGTGTAGGGTAGGTGTAGGGTAGGTGTAGGGTAGGTGTAGGGTAGGTGTAGGGTAGGTGTAGGGTAGGTGTAGGGTAGGTGTAGGGTAGGTGTAGGGTAGGTGTAGGGTAGGTGTAGGGTAGGTGTAGGGTAGGTGTAGGGTAGGTGTAGGGTAGGTGTAGGGTAGGTGTAGGGTAGGTGTAGGGTAGGTGTAGGGTAGGTGTAGGGTAGGTGTAGGGTAGGTGTAGGGTAGGTGTAGGGTAGGTGTAGGGTAGGTGTAGGGTAGGTGTAGGGTAGGTGTAGGGTAGGTGTAGGGTAGGTGTAGGGTAGGTGTAGGGTAGGTGTAGGGTAGGTGTAGGGTAGGTGTAGGGTAGGTGTAGGGTAGGTGTAGGGTAGGTGTAGGGTAGGTGTAGGGTAGGTGTAGGGTAGGTGTAGGGTAGGTGTAGGGTAGGTGTAGGGTAGGTGTAGGGTAGGTGTAGGGTAGGTGTAGGGTAGGTGTAGGGTAGGTGTAGGGTAGGTGTAGGGTAGGTGTAGGGTAGGTGTAGGGTAGGTGTAGGGTAGGTGTAGGGTAGGTGTAGGGTAGGTGTAGGGTAGGTGTAGGGTAGGTGTAGGGTAGGTGTAGGGTAGGTGTAGGGTAGGTGTAGGGTAGGTGTAGGGTAGGTGTAGGGTAGGTGTAGGGTAGGTGTAGGGTAGGTGTAGGGTAGGTGTAGGGTAGGTGTAGGGTAGGTGTAGGGTAGGTGTAGGGTAGGTGTAGGGTAGGTGTAGGGTAGGTGTAGGGTAGGTGTAGGGTAGGTGTAGGGTAGGTGTAGGGTAGGTGTAGGGTAGGTGTAGGGTAGGTGTAGGGTAGGTGTAGGGTAGGTGTAGGGTAGGTGTAGGGTAGGTGTAGGGTAGGTGTAGGGTAGGTGTAGGGTAGGTGTAGGGTAGGTGTAGGGTAGGTGTAGGGTAGGTGTAGGGTAGGTGTAGGGTAGGTGTAGGGTAGGTGTAGGGTAGGTGTAGGGTAGGTGTAGGGTAGGTGTAGGGTAGGTGTAGGGTAGGTGTAGGGTAGGTGTAGGGTAGGTGTAGGGTAGGTGTAGGGTAGGTGTAGGGTAGGTGTAGGGTAGGTGTAGGGTAGGTGTAGGGTAGGTGTAGGGTAGGTGTAGGGTAGGTGTAGGGTAGGTGTAGGGTAGGTGTAGGGTAGGTGTAGGGTAGGTGTAGGGTAGGTGTAGGGTAGGTGTAGGGTAGGTGTAGGGTAGGTGTAGGGTAGGTGTAGGGTAGGTGTAGGGTAGGTGTAGGGTAGGTGTAGGGTAGGTGTAGGGTAGGTGTAGGGTAGGTGTAGGGTAGGTGTAGGGTAGGTGTAGGGTAGGTGTAGGGTAGGTGTAGGGTAGGTGTAGGGTAGGTGTAGGGTAGGTGTAGGGTAGGTGTAGGGTAGGTGTAGGGTAGGTGTAGGGTAGGTGTAGGGTAGGTGTAGGGTAGGTGTAGGGTAGTTGTTTTACTGGAAACTGTGCCCAGCATGTCTTTGTCAGACACAAAACTCAAATAAGTTAGGGTTCGATTTAATGAACATAACAGTTTCATATATGTATATTTCATATATATATATACGCTAGGAGAGTTAATAGGTGTTTTTAAATTAATAAAGTGTGGCCTGCATGAATTCGTTTGGCGTATATTGCACATGGACCTAATACAGCGTTTTTGAGCTCTAAAGGCACGCTCTTTTTCTACAGAGTTGCCTCAGAAAATTATCTCGTAGCGTATGATTGAAGCAAAATATCCATGATAGGTAGTTAGCAATGCAGGCTAGTTGACAGTGTTCCTTAATCTGTATAGAGCATTAGCGCTCTGACTAAGTCTTTTGCAAACTTTCTGACTTCCAATTTACTTTGCTATTAATTTAAATACCTAGAAATTTGGTAACTTCGATTTCATCTATGCTGGTTTGAGAGTAGCATATTTAAATTGGTATGAGGTTGTATTCGCTGTCTAAAATTTATGATTTTTGTTTTTTCTAGGTTTATTTTTTAAGTAATTATCATCAATCTATTTTATAATTGTTGTTAAGGTACTATTTAAGTCAAGTTTTAAATCAGTTCTGTCTACCGGTTAATAATATACTACTATCTATCTGCCTATATATCTGCATATATATAGTCATATGGTGAATTGTAACTATTGGCATGTCATTTATATAAATCAGAAAAAATGGTGGGTCTAGAATGCTGCCCTGAGGGACACCGGAAAGGATATTTATAATCTCAGAAACAACCGTTTCTTCGGTTCTGGTAGTTAAAGAGACTCTTTTTATTTCTACCATCTGTTTTCTGTCACTAAGATATGATTCAATTAATTTGTATACGTTACCTCTTACACCAAATGCATATTATTTATTCAAGAGTATTTTATGATTGACTCGGTCAAATGCTTTCGACATGTCCATGTACTGTGCTATGGCTGCCGACCTAGTATCCATATTTAGAAGGACTTTGTGTAAAAAGTTATACATTGCTGTATTAACAGATTTATTTTTCCTGAAACCGTACTGACATGGGATAAATATGTTAATACTTTCGAAAAATGGGTAGAGGCGGTAGAAGGAGGTAGAATGTATATTTTTTCGAATGTTTTTGAGAAAATAGTTATTATGAAAGAAAAAACATTGGTAATATGTTTATGAATGAGAATTCCTTTGCTATCAAAGCTTGGTAAGCTTGAATGAAGATATCTAATAATTACCGTACACATACAAACATAGTCCAATCAACGGCATTCCTAGCTCAAACTAGCAATAAAAAGCCAAAATAATAAAAGAAAATCAGCAAAAGATTTAATCAAAAGGCTGTATTCAGCAACCAAATTGCGTAAGTGAATTCGGCAAGGCAAAGGGTTTTGAACCTTTGCCGAACCGAATTCACCGAACCGAATTAACCGTAACCTTACCGAATTCACTTACGCAATTAGGCTGCAGGTCTCACATATACAGACAGACTGACATCAATGGCTAAAATCTCCGGTCGCCAAACAGAGCGGAGCAATCTCTCCAAAGCGCATATTCCTAAGAACATTGGAAGCCGAAGTCGTCAAAGAAGAAGCCTGCTCAAAGCCTGAATGGCACGGAAGCCGATATGGCATTTGTTTATTAGACAGGATTGGGTCAGAAGCAATTTCTCTATACTAATTGTGCAGACGGAGGCATTCTATTGTAAGCGGTATTGTTTTACACGAGCGGTATCTAACCCTGCGTTTGGGGTTGTGTAGTAAATTAAAAGAATGCAGCGGATTAATTAAATATAATATTTACATTTTAACCTGCAAAGAATAGCTTCTTTGCTACTACTATTCATTCAATCATTTTGATGCGCTATCTCCTGTTTTCATTCAGACCAGGTCAATGCTAGTCAGTCTTTATAGCTATACCCTTAAAATTTTCTCATGATGTAAAACCAATCATTGCCAATACACAAGAACAAAAAGTAAACTCAAAAATTTCTTTCGAACTGAATTGATTGGTCAGTATTCCATTACAGTTTCTTCAAAATCTTTAGTTTCAAAATTTAACTAATACTGTAAGTCAAGACGAAAACTAACCAAATAAACCGACAATAACCGGAACACTAAAACTGATCCTTATCCGCTACTTCTCTTCACTTGTCCCCAATAACAATACGGGTTCATTATCATTTCATGGCATGTGTCGGCATGAATATTTCTGTGTGATTAATTTGCATGGCTACGACGCTCAGCGTTTATTAGCCGTCATAGGTGAGCGTATATCGAGCGTACAAGCTGCGTACCCATGGCGTACATTGGGCGTACACTGAGCGTACATGCACCGTTAATCTTTGAACTAATTAAGCTATACAGGTGCTGTTTTGTTGTTTCATTTGTGTATTGAATTTAAAGCAGGTGTGGATTATATTTTTATGTGTGTTGTAAGTATTTATGTTTTGAGCAGAAAATATAGTATGTCTCATATAGTATTTTACAAAATCAGTGTCTGTTTGTACGCCATGATTGAATAAGCATAATTCGCCGATTATAACCATTAAAGGAATCCAAAGGCAGTTCCTACATGGATCCATAGTTCTTAGTAAGCGTATGCGCTATTGTTACCTTTGGGAATTCTATGCTAAAAACATTTTTAAATTAATTTACTGTAGATAGATATGTTTGATCACTATCTCATATAATGGTAAGTGATGATGTAATCGATGGTGAAGCACGTTTGTCCAAAAGCACATAACTTAATTTAATACCCCCAGAATACAACTTAACATTGATAAAATAATTTCTACATGAAAATCGTCGTGTTGTCACAAACATTCTTAAAATAAACACCGTAAAACACAAAACGCAGTACATAAACCACCTCCCCTGTCTACCCCCGCTCATCTTAACGGCGGAAACAATCTCAGCATGACACGCCTCCATCGGATCATAATTCATCATCATTATCCGCACATTTGGCATCTCTGCCCTCTCCAGAATTCATTTAGCTACAATATGTTTTTATATTGTGAGGATAACAGATGGAGTTTCTTTAATTTACGGAGTGTTATTTGCCTTTCTGTTTTAGTTATAGTTATGGGCGATGTAACAGTTTTTTTAATGCATTGTTCTTTATTAGAGCTTTATCAATCTGCCAAAGCCTTTCCCAATTCCCTATGTTGTGTCGGCTTCCGATCAACAAGATACAGCTGCGTATAGTAGTCGCAGCGGATGTTTGTGTCTCTGAAGTGAGGCTCTGGGAACCATTGCGCACAAAACAGCTTGCCATCGAGTACACTGCATGAGTAAGCGAGATAGGACGATGCGACAAACTTAAGCGAGTAAAAGAGGCAGACATACAATGTTATCGTCTACTTCAACATGGACACAAAAATAGCAACTGCGCAGGGTCTTGCAGCCAACTTCAGAGACACAAAGATCCACTGTGTCTACTATACCAGTACTTCTTTTACATAGAAGGACTGTTTATCTAACGTACACAACCAAGTAACGATCTTTCTGAGGCACAGATGAATCTCTGTATGTTAAGATAGCCACCTATCCACAGACCGACCTCGGCAACCTCGGCTTAACCTTGAAGGTCGACCCGTACGGCTGTTATTCCTTAGCTTCTCCAATTATAGCTTCATAATAAGACAACTTTTTTTACCTACCAATAGCTTTCGAGCTTCTATAGTTGAGATGAAATTGAGCATTGAGTTCTGCTATTGATCCTCATTAACATTACAAAGGGATAAATTGGATCCTGGAGCATAGTTGTTTAGATAGATGTAAGTGCTGGAACATGGCAGCTCATATTCTTCTGTCAATCAATACAATCATACTGAAGAATATAGTAGTGCCATGTGTGTACGATGTCAGTGGTGTCTCATCCCATACAAAGAAACCGTGCCGACGTTCTATACTGATTATTTATTGTACATCGATCGCTTTCGGTTCCGTTCCGTTCCACGGATATAGATGGTGATCTATCTATCGCCGTGGAACGGAACCGAACGCGATCGATTTACAAAAAATTATCGGTATAATCAGATGAAAAACGCTAGTTACGTCGGCACGGTTTCTTTGTATGGGATGAGGCATCTGTATGCTAGTATTATATTATCTGTGACGATATAATCTGTACCTAATTGTGTATTCCAAGTTTTGGAAGATGTTATGTGGCTATACATAAACGCATAACATCACGCCGTTAATCTCCAAAAGGTTAGACAGAGCTGCCTATAATAGGACACGCACATTTCGCCAGTTATGTGTAAGTCCCATGTAATAGCTGGGCCGAGTTTATTGCCATCAACCGAGCACAAATTCAGGCTGATGTAGAGATATTCTAGATGGAAAACCCCATATACACTTGACCTGGGGAACAGGACCACATGCCAAGTTAATCTGCAATTCTCGTTATCATACAAGTATAAATTGAAAAACCCCCCAGGCTTATTAAATCATGCTTTTTAAACTACATAGTTGATCTATTAGTAGATACGCTTCGATCCATGGAAACTCATAATTATAATACGATATCCTGTGAAAATACACAGTGTGTGTGTGGAGTCACATTTTACGCGCATAACTTTTGAACGGCTGAACCGATTTTCATCAAACAGATAAGAACAATTTCGATCAAGTGACCTTTCAAACAAAAAAAAACTATATCAAAATCGCTTCATCGGTTTAGGAGCTACGATGCCACAGACAGACACACAAAAACACACGTCAAACTTAAAACAGCCCTCGTATCCCGACGGGGGTTAAATACTGTCTAGGCATTTGAAAATGCAGTAACATAAACATAACCAACCAAACCATCTAAACACTAACTAACATTCAACTAAAAACTATCTCAATTAAAATAAAATTATACCACAACTTCCACTAGGAACCAGCTCGGTCCCCAATTGACTCTTACGATAACGCTAAATTTATATCCCAGAATAAAGGACACCATAAAAATGGTACATAAATACGTAGAGCAGTTAAAACTCCGCAATTAGATAAGAGACAACGACAAATAGCTAACGCAGCGACAAATCTAAACAACAACTGGTAACAAATGGCCGTATTTCAGACCACCACTAATTTACAATTAATGTTCGGTTTAAGATGCAGTTTAGACCAGTTAAGGAGACCTTAACTAATGGCACACTCGATGCTAAAGTAAAATGGATTGGATGGGACTGTACAGCGTGGTACCGATCTCTCTTGGTGGGTTACCCGACTTCTACGGCTTGAAGGGCGAATTTGGAAAGTTCGAATTATTATTATGTGAAGGAGAGTTGCTCTACTCGATAAAAATAGCACGATTTGCATCATACATTTTTACTATAGACCGCCTCACCTCGCCTCCTTGCTCTAGTGGTCTTAAGTGCTCCAGCTGAGCGTGTAGTCCTGCGTTGGATTCCCTGGTCGAGCAAAGTGTTATTAGATTTTCCATCTAGAATTTCATAGCAGCAGCCTGGAGTCTAAAACAACTAAACCGACTTCCAAGACAAAACACTGAAAACACTACAAAGAGAAAAATTATTTTCTTTTCGGAACCAAATTTTTTTCGTTTTTGTCACCGACTTCAAAAAATAAAGTTATTTTTCGCTTTGTAGTTTTATTGTTTTGGAAGACGATTTAATTTTTTATCCTTTTAAACAAAAATACAATTTTCAAAATCGGTCCTGACGGAGTAATTGGTGAACATACACAAAAAAAGCAACTATACAGCTGAACATAGAACCTCCTCCTTTTTGGAAAGTCGGTTAAATATATATATAGCTACTGTAGGTGCACCTCCGTCTAACACTTTGGGAAAAACAGGTGTGATGATACCTTTGTGTTATTTCTAATCCTACAACGAGCTGTTATTTGAATTTTGTGCTGTGTATCTCCTGAATACACGTTTGAGTGATATACAAGTATACAAGGTCTGCATTCAGCTGCCGAATCATGGTAATTTGATTAGGAAGTAGCGATTATGCAGATATCACTACCCATTGTACACACCAAACATTTGCCTGCACAAACAGCACTATTTGTCAGCCCAAATAATTTATCCAGTTCCAAAACCGTATAACACGTACAGGTAATTAACAACCAATACACTTAAACATTCAAAGACAACTCGAAGCATTAATAAGCCACAATGCACAGTTCTGTGCAAATTGTGCAATTAAGCCAGAGTGCACAAGCGGCGTACTGCGTCGTTAAGTTGACAATAATTTAAATTGGTTCTTACAGTCGATATGTACTTGTAAATGAGCTAGAGTACAAGTACACAGAGTTGTAAAGCAGTTTTACTCTAGACATCAGTTGTGGGAGCTAAGAATGGAATAGAGTGTCTTAGAGAGTTTAGATCTTGTTATGATTTCGCGGTAGAAAAACATGGCAGGATTATATAAAGATTGGCCAGCACCAGACACACATACACTGAAAATTATCATCATAATAGTTATATTATGCTCTTGGTAATAAGGTCTAAACGGTTTGATCGAAAGATAAATTTTCGGAATGGTCCTTATCCCGCACTTCGCATTAAGTGGTCCTCAAAACTAAAAAGACCAGGAAAGTTTGTGGAGTGACCCTGTCATTGATACTCGTCCACAAGAGGCACATATTAATTCAAACTTATTGTCACTACTAAGCAGGTAAGTAAGCCTATAACTTGACTAAAAGTTGTGTATTACATGTACGGGAGCGCTTTTAATAGTCTGATCAACGTAGAAGTATATATTATTAAATTGCTTTGGATCAATACTAAATAGATTAACTTAGCTTTCCCAAAACAAGGTATCATGAAATTTGGCTTTCTTTTATTGCAGTGCCAATGTATGAACCTAAGCAAATAAATTAGTAAGCTCTTATCACTATAGTATTGTATGGTATGGGATATCAAGTTTTGTTAAAAAACTTTGGCTTTGTAAAGCTTTGTCGCTGGCAGTCAAAGCCGTATGACATTTTTTAGGGTTCCGTACCCAAAGCATAAAAACGGGACCCTATTACTAAGACTTCACGATCCGTCTGTCTGTCTGTCTGTCTTTCTGTCCGTCTGTCACCAGGCTGTATCTCATGAACCGTGATAGCTAGACAGTTGAAATTTTCACAGATGATGTATTTCTATTGCCGCTATTACAACAAATACTAAAAACAGAATAAAATTAATATTTAAGCGTGATGTTTTGCCGTTTTTTGCTCGATATTAATAATGGCGCTTGAAATATTCACAGAATATTTAGTTGTATATTCACTTAAAAAAATAATAATTATTAAATTAAAATAAAATATATTAAGGGGGGCTCCCATACAACAAACGTGATTTTTTTGCCGTTTGTTTGTGATAATGGTACGGAACCCTTCGTGCGCGAATCCGACTCGCACTTTGCCAGTTTTTTCTAAAGAAGAAAATTGACACACAAGAAGATCCACGATCGGTTGCTGTACCTTGTCTTACTATATATTATTATATACTGCAAGTTGGCAATATTCCTCCTCCTCTTCTCCTTCCTAGCATTTTCTCACTATAGGTGGGCTAGTAAATACTCTATCCAGAAAATTACAAAATATTCCTCGACTAAAATGCTCAGAGCATATCTCCTCACAATGCGTAGCTCCTGGTTCCGTGACACTACTGCTTGCCCCGGAAAGTCCCTTCAATTAATTGGCGCACCGTTTCCCCGATTTAACTTGTAAACGAGTGCAGCACACAGTGCCAGCGCTACAAGCTTCGCGCCAATTAGAGGGTAGGTAGGTAGATTAATTGTTAATGCGACTGATTTGTTCACCTACGTACGTGGGAAGGTAGAGCGTAAAAGTGCTTTTGATTATGTAGAATGTTTAGTATGTGGGTGGAACATGGAGTGTACTTGGTGATAAAATAGTGGTAATATTTTTTGGTGTGGTTTATGGTTATTTAATACTAACTTTTACCCGTGACTTTGCCCCTGTAATCTTTCTCACAGAAACCAGCCATGTGTTTGGGATCAAAAGTAGCTAATCAGCGCAGATGGCAATCTGATAGTTTTTGTGAAAGAATTTGAGAAGGAATTTGTGAAATCATCCTACAAACAAGTTTTGATGGCCAGCTTAGAAATATGTAAAGTTTAGTCAAGTGGCGCCATCTATAACTAATCCAATGACATTAAAACGCAACAGATTTAACAATCCCTGTTGTTAGCTATTAATCCATGGGTCATATTCATGGGTAACAAAACCATTAAAAGCGTCTTTACACTCATTTGACTTTCTATTCTTGTAACAAAAACTCGCTGACATTCTCATATACCATGTAGTTTTATTTTATTCCCAGGTCATTAAAATAATTCCAACATTTTAATAAAAGGATTAAACGTCCAAAATTATTCATTCCCATTCAGACACATACCCCTTTATTTTTATGAACAAGCTCTAGCCGGAGTACAAAACCAACGCAAGCCGGACAATATCTCAACCATGGCATACAAAGGAAATGCGACTGTATGACTTGGAAATACAGTTAGTGGAGACTGCAGAAATAAGTCTGCCCGGCTGTCCATACAACAGATGTTACAAACACTATATAGAAGACTAGTTGAAGAAGTTGGCTCAACTTTCCCAGTTCGTGAGATGAAATTTTATTTGGCAAACCTTTTTTGAATATTCTCAAAAGTTTGGAGCTCTCAGTGGCTCTACGAAGCGTCTGATTTGGTCCAAGTTTGCAACTCGACTGAATTTTTGGCAGTCAATGACTTTTATTGGTTTCCGAGATCTGTTTGTCTGACTTTTTGTGTTTAATGCTGCGGGTTTCAATAGGATTTCTGTTTTTGTAGCTGTGATGTGTAGTTATGAAACTAATGCAAGGTTAATTAATTGGGATATTTGTTTTCTTAAAGCGTAAGAAAATTAAGTTCGTGTTTCAGTTGAGATGTAATAAACAGTAACCGAGACTAGGTCAGATAGTGAAACTCAGCAGAAGTTATGAGTATCAACGTATAATGAGGAAAAACAAAAGCAAAACTCATCATTTCAATTGGGTAAGTAACTACACCACCAGCGGCTATTGAACCCGTAGTCAGCTGTTACTTACTTGAAATGAATAGTTAGTTTTATATACTAGTCAATATATAGTCAATATCGTTGCACGTCACTTCTACGGCATTTAGCGTATTAATTTCATTTGATCACGTATAATTTTAATCAATCCAGATCAACCAAATATAAGGTGTGCAGACCATTTGATTGATACTTCTCATAAAACCACAAGAATCACCTATTTCAAGAATGTTACTCGTAAACCTAGTCATCCACTTTCTGAAGATCACATTGAAGTAGAAACAGATGTGTCAGCTGTTAACATCATCCTTGAAGGAAGTCAAACCACTTCAAAGGAACTGTGCTATTCACTTTATTTCGGCTCTTTTACATTATTTGCACCTGTATTTCTACTTCCTTTCTTTTCACGTGGTTTTTGCACATTCATTTTGGGGTAGCCTTTTCTGGATTTTTCGGATATCAATTGATTAGCTTCTACCAGCGGCTTCGCCCGCATAAGAGTTGGAAATTATTCCAACTTAAAGACTTCCGGGACAAAAGGTCCTATGTTCTAATTCAGCACGTGGTCTACCACCTACCACGTGGTGTGCCAAGTTTCATTTAATCCGGACGTTGAGAACTGAAAAGTTATCAAACAGACAGACTTTTTTCGCATTTATAATATTATTTAAGTATTGGCTAAAGCTATCATGTACATTAATTTGCCTTGTACTTACTTATAGTTATTCCCGTAAGAATTCTAATATCTGTTCATAAAATTCTTAGGTTACTGGGAATCAGGTTCATAAATTCTGCTACATTCTATAGAATATATGCACCGTTTAAGTTTTAGTTTAGTTTTTCTGTTTCCATGATACATGAAGAAATTTCTCCCAGTAATTTATTCAAACATATTGATATAAGTGAATCTTCGATTTCTCCTCTTAACTTTTTTACATTTCTCATTCTACTCTAGATCACAAAAAAATGATTTTAAAGATCATTTTGAACCAAAATCGCCTGCAGCATTAGTACGCAGCATCCATCTTCCAAAAAAAAACGTTATTTAAGTGTCTATGGCTATTCGATTCCTTATTGATTTATGGAGCCCTCAAGCCCCGTGATCTTTACTTTTGTTTCATTTCTTTCCTTAATTTTTTCATACACACCCTTATCATTTACCATCCCCAAACTTATCACTGTTCTATATTGAACTTTAACACTTAGGGATAAGGGTCTGCAAGTTGTTTCAGAGTTGCAAAGTGATCATGGTGTAAGCAAAATAGTAACATAAAAACACTTTTGAGTATTAGCAGGTAGTTCCAAGAAATTCTCGGTCGTTTCTTGGAAGTTTTTTAAGAGAGGATTTCCTTGTACCTGTTTTTATATAGTTTTTGGAATATATTATTTTTGTACAGGTGTTACTTTTGCTATAAGCTTCCTAACATGAACTTTTTACTTGTTAAGTTCTTCTTCTATGAGCATTTTACCTCTTTTAATTAAATAATGTTACCATCATCCATTTTATATAACCTTGTCCTGAAGCAATAATAGGATCATTAGGAACTGGGTAGGAACTGGTTCTGTCTCGTTAGTCTAGTGTTCGCAAGCGCTACTGCTGAGTATGAGATGTTGAGTTTGATTCCTAGTTCGGGCAAACTGTTAATCTATATTTCCATCTGTAATATCTAAGTAGTAGTCCGGAGCCTGGATTTTTGCACAGTTGATTTCATAAGGCTCATCCCCTATAGTATGTAGGTGTACTATTAAGTGCACCACTGCCTAACCTTACTGGGAATACAGGTTTGATGTTATTTTCTGCATTCTGATTTTCTAAATATGGCTTTAATCTTTATAATTCATGTCTAACACAGTATCATAAAGTCAAATTGATTGAACAAAAAGTTCAATGAAGCCCTTAACTTCGTAAGCTGTAACAAACACACGCCAGAACCACTTAAAACTTTTCTTCTTATTTCCAAATTTTTACGACCGTGACCCGCAGATTTCTTCGCTTCTTCAAAACTGTGGTCAAATGAACTTGATAACAATCTCGTCTGTCATCCAAAAGTATTAACTAGGTTGTAAAATACTTAATTCCTTTTTTAGAGATCCTCAGTTTGACAGAAAACCTCTCATCATAGCTTTTGTCGCTAGTCGGTTTGAGCTGTCCGTGATCTAGTCCTGAAATAAATATCGATTCAATTATAGTTCTTTCAACAACATAAATGTCGCAAGTTTCTAAATATCATGTAATGGTTCTAGAAATATTGTTATTCTAATTTAGTGTCCAGCGTTTATCGTGAGGAAACCGGCATGTCAAAAAGCAAAAAAAAAGGAATACATGTGACATCTACCAACCCGCACTTGGCCCGCGTGGCGGATTTTGGCCAATTCCCTCTCATAGGAGGCTTGTGTCCCAGCAGCAGTAGCAACATTATAGGTTGTTTACGTAATTTTACTCAATGGTTAAATGTCGCAATATTGGCAATATACGGAACCCACTTTTCGTTCTTAAACACCTAACATATTTGTTTATTCCAGTAACAACAAAAATAACCAACCATATTGTAGGTTTTCATTTTAACTTCTTTGCTTGTTTAATAATCAAAATCCAAAATCATTTGTTTGGTAGGTGTTGTATTACCGGAGTAACGTTATTTGTCCGACTTTGCCCACCAGTTCGGTTGTTTTATGGCCACGGCGCGTATTTAACACGTGATGGCTGCACGTGGTATAAAGGCCGGAATGTTTTACGCGAGCATTTTTTAATGTTCGCTAGAGAGAAATGTTTCTTCACGTTGGTGAATATATTTCATTCACCGCCTTGAAGATACTTTTTTTTTCTATATTGATAAAAACGAATAAGCAATTTAACTCTAACTTATTATTACATTGTATAATGTTATGATTAAAAATAATGTCAATTTGCACTTTTATATGGTTTGGTAGCACTTTCTAAGATTCTGATAGGTTAAAAACACTTAGTTCACGTGTTACATGTAGAGCACAGTATTATTGCTATTATTTTTTCAATATTTATACACTACACTAACTCAAATGGTTTAGGAAGAAGTAGAAACTTAATATTGTTACAGTCGTTTCTTGTAGATTGAATTTTTCGAAGATAAAAAAAAACCATGTCGGAAACTTTGGATTCGCAATAATGTAATTTGTTTATTTTCAATATCTGATCCAAAAGGGATGAGCTTTTTTTGATTACTTAGCCACTTAGCACAAGTTAATGTAAGTAAGCAGAAAACACTCGTAGTCACTATGAGTTATAGCAAGAATACTTATTAATATGTCACACAGTTTACTTCTGATGAAGTAACCATGGCAGCCTGGAAATAAAGCCCACAGGCTACGGCAGGAGCTTTATTCCCGAGCAGGTTTCTCACCGAACTATCCCCGTCCATTCGCCGTAAACACTGCCGTCCTTACAAAACACGTGGCCACTGCTCCCTCCCGAATAACAGAGCAAAGCTAAACAATAGCCCTTTAATACTCGGCTCGCACCATACGCCATTATTCGTGACAGTCTCCAGTATGACCAGTATACCCCGTACCACGCGGAGTTGATTGTACCGGTTGGCAACTTATGCAAATGGTCGACCACTCTCTGATCCATACTCTTTGGTCAAACACAATAGTATAATGTATAATGCTCACGATAATAATCCCTATACGAGAAATACAATAGCCAGTTCTTTAAAGGAATTAATGGTGTGGACTGGTGGAGTAGGTCAGTTTGGACATAAATTAGAATTTTTATTTCCTTAGGGTGGTACCCCTGTTGTTGATACTGTGATTGGTATTAGTTTTGTATTGTAAGTAAAAGCTTTGAATTCTTGGGCCCTATTTGTAAATAAGTCTTTTGAAATCATATCCAATGATATCATAGAGATTGCTAAAATAGAAGATCTAGGCGCTATGGACCAGTGAGGCACAAAGGATATAACTGAGTGTATGTGTGTAGCTAGACCGAATGCATTACCTGCATAATATTATGTACGTAATATATGTTACATTTCAAAGCAGTCTTACCCCCCAAGTGTGGTATTCGTGATACCTGTACAATTTCAGAGAGTGATTCAGATCCATGTATCTTGGAATCAATGGTCAAAGTAACAAGAGAGTATTTTAAACTGGTTCCACTTTCTTTCTTTTTTCAATCCAGCCTCAGATCCACCCTATTCGTCTACCTACACACATAGCTGGTCAATTATAAGAGACGGGGGATTACATTATAAGATTCAAAACCAGACCTACAATAGGACCATAATAAAATCCAAGACGGATTGTCCAAAAAAGTACAAAACGTACAAATCAAAACAATACATCTAACTTATGCAAGTAATGCGTTGTAGTATTTGTATGCCCACCCTTTCTTACAGGACTGGTAAGGCCAGAAAATAGAAAAAAGCGAAGGGCGAACGCACACATGCAAACATCTCACACGTGAGAGAGCAAAAAATAAACGTTGCTGGGTTGTTTGCGACCGCGTAAGAGAATACAAACCCTAACGTTTTATGAATAGAGTTGAAGTTTCAGTGAGGTAGTAAATATTGTTTATGATAAAACATCAGCTGTTTAGAGTAGCTGCAAAGGGAATATGGTGCAGATAAATTTGTGTGCACATTTGGTAACTGTCACGTCTATTACGGGGATAATATTGCTGGAAACGGGCGATGAACGACTGCTTATGTGTTTAGCTAAATTGTATTATATTCATACTGTTTTTACATTAAGGGGAGTAGAATTCCCTGTTGTAATTATATGAGAAGCGTTACAGGCAGTTACGCACTCCGACAATCGAGGATCGCAAATTGTCTGCACACTTTATTATTTCTGTTCTCGCATATTTATTTCATAAAAAGAAATTCTCATCTGTTTGTGTGTCTATCTATAACGTCGATAGTATCTCTCTCTGTATTTGTATCTATTTCTAAAGCCTCTAGATAGATTAACATTTTAGATAGTTTTTTGAAGTCAGTTTAATCTAAGTTTTGAGACAGATTTACCCAGTGAAATGTAATTTTGTCTTATTATTAGTCTTCTGAGAATAGATGTTGCTTCTTAATATCGTTTTCTTGAATTCTTATTTCCCTTTTTCTTTAAGTTACGAACTACATAATAGTAAGGCTCAACTATTATTATCATAGCCCGATTCTAAAGGGTGATAAGCATATAACACGTCCCTATCGTCTTATAACTGGTGGTCCTTATTCTATGTCTTTAAAGTTCACAATCCATTACCAAGTTTTTCAATATCTTCTGTATAAAAAAATCTACCTGTCCCTTCTGCTTTATGTTGCAAGTTTCTTCATAAACGTCTTGAGCTTTTTTTGCAATATATCTTAAAGTTTCTTTCACATGTTCTGCTACGTTATTCATGGTGTACTAAGTTTTTGCAATTCTTCAAACATTGTATACAGAAATTGAGATTCGTTCGTCAGCTGATCAGATTAACCGTCTTTTTGGATCTAAAATAAGAAAGATTTTGTATATAAACTTTCTGGAACGTTTCAATAGATTTTAACTGCTAGTATTTGCTTCAAAACTAGCACCACTAACAAAATACTGTATCAACATATATTATTATGTATAGTTACAGTACAGCAAGAAAACTTAAGTATATATCTTAAATCGATGTTATAGATCATTGTAAATTTTGAACCAACTTAACTCATAGTTTATTAAGCCTAAAAGTTAGCACATCTTAGTACAGTACCTATACATGTTTTAAATCCGCTGAATTTTTTTCCGTGATGCAAATATACCGGTATAGCTCGTTGTGTTGCGGAAGTCAGGTGGCAACTGCCTTACGCATGTGGTTATACTGGAACTGGAAGCCAGGCCACTCGGGAATAGGATAGGAATATGATAACGATGATGTGATAGACATAATTTATTGATATCGGTTGTGTATTGTAACTAGATGGAGATATAAGTCTGAAACTCGGCTGATAAAGCAAAACCTTATCAGCGAATTAATACACATACAGTTTTATTTATGTTAACTCTCAAACCATATGATTGCAGATACTAAATTCAAATTCGCCATAGATAACTTTAATCAGGAATCTTAATCATATATTATGGTTAGCAAATTAAAATAAAAAAGGGTGATGGTTGTAAAGTTTTTATAAATTAGGCCCTTAGAGAGTCTTGAGTCATAATAGGAAAGTTTATTTTTTAACTTTAGCAGCTATATTAGCCTTTCTAGTCAGCCTTAAATGTCCCTTCCCAGAGAAAGGTGAAATGAAGAGAACTAATGCTTTTTCAGAGTGATTTATAACAACCACGGAGCACACAACCAAACAACGCTTCAAAATCACTCCTTCTAAGCCGAGCCCCTCATATAATTATGAAGAATTATGAGAGTCTTCAATGCTAGACTACTCAGCAAAGCACGATTTGTTTTAATTTCTACCCCCACTTGAGCAGAAACAAATGATGTGTAAAATGAAACAATTAGTGTGACTTCAACCCCTTCAGTAACTTGACTTTAACAAATGAACAAGCAGCTGACAATTTTTTATATACAAATATATATCCCAATTGTAGAAATGGATTCCCTATACAAGATTTTGGACAAAATATTTAAGTTTGAAGAGAAAACGTCGCGTCATCCCACAGTTGGCGTATTGTAACTACATTTTGACTGATTACAGTTTCTCAGTCCGTGGGTCCCTATTGGGTGATTAATCTGAAGCAATTATTCTGTAGATGCTCGTTATTGGCTTCAATAGAAACTTTATGGTATTGACACTTTTTGTGATGAGAAAAAATTGTGTGTCAATTATGTTTGAGTGAAATTGTATTACTGTTTGTGAGAATGTGTTCATGGTTGTGACAGGACACAAATCATTGGGTCTCGGCATTTTTGAAAATCTGATGGTTTAAAATACAAGCCTAATATTTTAGACATGTTTCAAAGCGTCTAGACAAGTATCAAGCTATCAATGTTGGCGATTGTGGAAATGTCAAAATGTAAGGGAATTACAACGTGACCATATATATTTTACATTCTACCAATCGCTACCGTGACGCTTTTGTAGATAAAATGTCACATGTCAATAGCTTGCTAATTCAACACTGAGATATCCATTACGTAATACCCATATATTTTGAGTTAATCACATATTTGTCTGTTCTAGTAGTACTTCAACAAATCAGCTTTAGGATCAACTTTCGATTTCTAAGCTATGTGTAACTAATACAACTTCAGTAAGCTCCTAGAACACATCCGAAAACTATTAAATTCTTCAAAAGTTATCTGTTAAAGCTTCTCACGCACACACACTCTTATCACTGCCCTAACGTAGGTACTAAAAACACAAACAAAGAAGTACCACTCCAGAATGATTCAGAAAAGTCAATGCTTACATAGTTATAGTTATGCGCACGGTTGGTGCAGTGGTTGAGCGATTGACTGCTGCGCTGCGTGTCGCGGGTTCAATTCCCGCACGGAACAAATATTTGTATGACCTGCAGATAGTTGTTCCGACTCTGGGTGTTGTGTATGTGAGTTTATATGTTTGTAAACGCACCCACAATACAGAAAGAAATTCCTAGTGTGGGACAACGATTTAAAAAAAAAAGTTATTGTTCCTGTACCAAGGATCATCAAGGAGCATCTCATTATAATAAAAACTAGCTGTTCCCCGCGGCTTCGCTCCCGTGGACCACCCCACAGGACCCGTTTTCGGGTTTAAAAAATAGCCTATAGCACTCAGGAATAATGTAGCTTTCTACCAGTGAAAAAAATTTTTAGAATTGGATCATTAGTTCCAGAGATTACCCCCTACATACAAACTTACAAACTTACAAATTATACCTCTTTATAATATTAGTATAGATATACCATCATATCGCTTTTACATAGAACGTCCTCGTCGGTTGACTATACATAAAAGAGAAGGTTCTATGTTCAGTATGTATGTTTTTTTTGGTTACATTCACCGATTACTCTGTCAATTGTGGATTAATATTGAAAATTAATTTTTGGATAGAAGGTTATATATACCCTTCCATACAAAAAAGAATTAATAAAAAAAGCAGGACAAACTTGACTGGCTAGATATCAGAGTGCCTGTAGCTCTTTATTATTCACAATATCGATGCTTATTATCGTACAGTTCCTGTGTGGAACAGTAGAAAAACGTCGTGAACCTTCTGGTACTTTCTACTCCCTATAAAATATTCTTCGAAAATTATCTGGTAGACCGTCCCACACATACACCCTCCGATTGCTATGGCAGTGCGGGTGTATTGCATGTGTGTGCGTGCCGTCAGTGTCAGGTAACATCAGCTGTTGCGCCCGCGCCGCCCATATGACTTCAAGGACATCTTGTGGTACCTTTTTTTTTAGAATTCTCTAGAAATTTGCCGATATAGATAAGTTGTTTGATGGTAATTGTAGAGCATGGTATGGTGGAGTGTGTGGTATTTTATGACGTTGGTAATTAGGGTTTTGATTTGAGTAGAATTCTACATTTTATGAAATATAAAAAGGTCCTTAGGAAACTTTAACTTAACGAATCCGGCTTCGAATTTAGTATTTTCAACGAGAGGCTTTTTCTCTTATGATTGAACGCGTCAAAAAATTCATACTTAAAACTCGAAAAATGTATGCGAATATGGATATTATAATGGTTGTCACTTTACTTTGCGTTGTTTGATAAGAGGGTTTTAGGCATATGCATGCTTTTGGCATACCTGGTCATATTCTCATGGTATAGTAAACCATCAAATGGAAGTTGCATGCAGATAAAATAAGTATCAGAATATACTTAAAGCAGACTATTATAATTAGGCTTTAAATAAATAACGCATGCGATTGATGAGTTGGTAAAAGGTATCCCAAAATTACGGCATTTATGTTGTATAATTGTGTGGTTATAAATTTCTCAGTAGGTTGTTAGGTAAGTATATAACTATGTGATGATGACCAGACACTCAAGTAACCGTTTACCACAATGCTCAAGTTAACCAATGGACGTTTATACACTAGTTATGATGATCGATAAAGAGTAATTGGCTCGGTACAAAAACTAATAAACTTACATTCTAAATGTTAAGTTATTTATCTGAACAGTCAATTATTTTCTTTGAAAATAATAATTCAATGAGCACAGCCAATAATTATGTCACGCGAACTTATAATAAACAGACGCGTAAATGAAATGTCAATTACACAAGACATTTGCGACATCAAAAGGAGCCAATTAATATTTACTGTGTTGAATGTTTGTTATCCTAGTACACTATTGAGAAAATAGCGTTTGTTTTGGTTTAGTTTTAAACTGTAATATTAACAACACCCAGTTTTTAAATTGCGAATTCGAAGAAGAAATCTACATTAGCATGAAAACCTGCGTAACGAATTTCGAGTTATAAACGTGTCAAATCCTACTCTAAAGCCAATCTTTGACAGATTTTCAGCCTATACCTATAAAATTCTTAATTCATAAATTGGAAGTTAGTTGAAATTCTTTGAAAATATAATTATCTATTTTTTTTTCTAGAAGCTTTTATCGGTGTTCGTTACGATAACTTTCCATGTTTCTCACACAGTGGGTTTCTTTCTATAAATGGAAATACAAGACTATTATTAGGATTACCGCAAACAAATGCCTTTTAAATGCCCAAACTTCAAAAGCTCAAAGATCTTATGAAAAATCATCTAAAATTACATCTTCCATCCTGTACACTTCGACACCTAAACAAAACGCACACACACAAGACACGTGTTGCTTCAAGGATTTACTCAGCTGACTACCCACACATACACACAACACAACACAAATAAACAAACACCCTGTGTTTACACAACTCGATTCAGCCTGTAGTGTGTGTAGTCGTATAGTAACGAGAGGGTTTCGAAAAAAGTACAAGAGATATGGGGTGGAGTGACAGAGACAGGCCAAACATGAGATATGGACAATTTTAATGTGTCAGAAAGAGATGGAGCAGTTTTATTTGTGCGCCGTCAAAACGTTCCTTTTTTGTAAAGCTCGCCGGGAGGCAAGGTGCACGAATGCATTCGATTTTTAAATTGTGACCTGAGTGATGTGTGACGTTCAGTTATTTCGGACTATGTTCAAAAAGTACTAGGAATGCAGAAATATGTAACAGTTGCCGGTAGGCTTATCTTATTCCAGTGAGGAAATGAGTAAAAGATAATTGCAGAGCTTTTAAGTTCATTATTATTATCGTTTAAACCGTTCATGAAACATGATTTCCTGGTTGCTCTTGAGATGCAAGTAGTTATTTTCGATATTAGTTGTTTAGTAAAACAGTAGCCAGGCATATTCTGGGTAAAAATAAATTACCAAAGTTACAAGTATTTTACTTTCCAAACAAAATTCATGGAATTCAAAATTCAAAACCCAAACTATTTATTTCTAACATCATTCTAGTCTTTTCCTAACCATGTCGGGATCACCTTTCACTGCTGGTATACAAGCCTTTCCTAAGTTGGACCACATGACTACGCCATGATCAGCTGTTACCTGTCATTTACTTGAAAAGGCCTGAGTATTCTGTTTTAAATGAAGCTAACATTATAAAAGGAATGTATTTGGTTACATTATCTAAAATACTAAATACCTCACTGTAAACTTACAGGTTCTAGTTAGATTGAGTTAGTTTAACTAAATTAAGTTTAGTGTATTTAACCGGTTGACCGCCACGGAATACTAAGCCGCGCTATCAAAGCTTGCCGAGGTTTTAGTGGTAAAAGCTTGATAATATAAATGTTTGTAATATAAACATACATCCTCTGAAATAAATGGATGTTTATCGTGGTACACTGTAATATATTCAGAAGGTTTGTCATAAGGTGAATGCCACTAATGTAATGAGACAAACAGAACACAGCTAAACTACGCTTAGTTTTTGGTGGAATCCGTACTTAATTTTTAATTATGAACCTAGTTTCTGCTATCGAAAAACAGTTCGATTTGTAAAAGAAACATATACGGATCTACGGACTAGATATTGGGACAATTTAAAACTTTGGCCCATTTTTTTTCACTAATCATACGACTAGGCAGTTATAACCTAAATATTGAAGAAGAACCGAATACCTATAATTATATTAATATCCTTAAACAGTCCTATATTTATTATATTATCTTTTGGCTACTTCATTAGTGACCACCAATAAGAAAACCTTTCTTAATACTCATGAACATCTGTAAATACTTTAAAAGCAAACCCTTGTAATACCATTAAGTTCAAAACTTAGGTAAAGAATGATCTCAACCCTTTAAACATTTAAGTTTTACACATTTTTTACTTTATCAAACTTACGCCAGTGTTCAAAGTAATAAAATTAATCGAGTATTAATTCCAGCTATTCAGTTACAAGACATATTTTATACACGAACAGTTTTCACCTTTCGCTGTGCATTTGCAGAAACTATCACCTGCTAACCAGCTTGTTCAAGTCAGTGAAATTGATAACTTTTGTATTTTTAACAATAAACTAATACTTTAGTGAATATCTTTCTATTACTTACACTCTAAACTAATCTGCAAACTTGAAGGTTAAATTATTTAACTTTATAACATAAAGTAGCGCCATCTATCGCGGCGATAAGGAATTTATTTTTGTATGTTTTTGTTTAAATAAAACGTTTATTTATAAGTTAATAAAGTGGCGATATTAATAAAAAGGCTGACATTAGAAAGGGTAAGCTTAAAAATGTGAGTAAGTATCTGTAAGTGAGTTCGTTACTCAACTTGATATTAGCTAGGTTTAACGTGCCTATAGCACTTCTAAGTCATTTCTTCCACTCGACTTAATCAAATCGACTGTTAATGATTCTTATTTAAGTATTGAATCTTAATTAATCAAGGTATTTTTTCCGTTGTCATGGCGAATGACGTCGATTGAGGTGGAGGTAGTTTGCATCAAAAGGACTAGGCGAATATAGGCTGTAGTTGTTTGTTCCGGTTTCTGAAGGAATGAAGTTAAAATTAAAGTGAGCTACTCAGCAAGTTTGATTTGAGACCGACTGCCCGTGAGAAGAATGTGCCCCAAACATATTCCGTCTAAGTATTTAAGGATGTTAAAGATTGTGAATATCTAATGAATGAAGATTAATAAATCTATTTCCATATTTTAAATGAGAAAGTAACGATCTGTAACGTTTTACGCCTACTAAACAAATATTGCTGAATTTTGGCATAGAGATGAATTGGACCTTGGAAAAGGACATGGGATAATTCCCTTGGGATGATTTTTACTTTCACGTAGGCGAAACCTTTGGTAGACTAGTAGGTACCTTACCTCATGGATTAGATTAAACGAAAATTGTTACCCAAGGATGCGATGCATGAGTTCACGGACGTGTTATCAACAAGCCGTTTCATTATTTGAGAGCTACTTCCACTTCAATCAGTTCGTATTACCTAAAATAATGTAAAATTATAATAAGTGACTTTAATAAACTAAATTTCCATGCATAATTAGTCAATGCATTGTCTACGCCAAAAGTGTAATTGTTTAATAAATTCATAGTATGACGTAATTCCACCACTGCAGGCCAAGTTCCAAATGCAGCAAACACCTGGCATTTCATACCCGCCTGGTACTTTCGTAGCTGGTTCCAGGAATGGAGTCCTAAACTGTTCATTCGTTAGTCGTAAAAGTGTAAGTTATTACGACTTGATGGTGGCAATACTGTAGCCTTTATAATAAGAGTAATAACTCGGCAGTTATTGTGCTAACTGCCTAATATAAAATATTGGTGTGAGAATAAAAATTTGGATTTTAATTTTTTGGGACATTAAATTACCTTGTGTACATGTACTGGCATAAGCTTTAAAATTAAGTATAGTTCCAAACCAACGTTAGAAAAACGTTTATTCGACACAGACACGATACAAAACACTAGTTATTTTGGTATTAAAAATGGCTTATCAGCAAGATAAACTGAGGGGTTTAGCTGAATGGAAATAAACTTACATACACTCACGCCTTTATTCCATGGGGTAGGCAGAAACTACAGAACGCCACCTGTTACGATCCTTAAACACTAATTTTGCTGTACAAAAGTTTACATCTCACTAATACTAATCATATCTTACTTAATTATAATCACATCACACTTCACACTATATTTTTTAATATTATAAAAGCGAAAGTCTGTGTGCTTGTATGTTTGTTACTTCTTCACGCTCAAACGGCTGTGTGGATCTGGATGGATTTATCCCGGGAATATGTTCCCTTGAGATAATTTTCGACATTCACGCGGGCGGAGCCGCTGGCAGAAGCTAGTAACAAATACATAACATTATATGATATGTAGGTACAGTATACTTAAAAGCTCTATATAAAACTAAGTTAGCTAGGCATGATTTCCGTTATATTGTATTACCTAATATAACTTTTGCTCGCCGTAACGCACCTAAACCAAAAAATCGATAACCCGGCTTACCAAACGAACCACAACATCAATTAAACATCGAAATTCCATCAATCCCTCGTTCCCTTGGGCATAGCTCAGCATTTCCTCGCATACCGGCATTACGTACAAACCGATTGATCACACCACAGCTGTTCCATCAGCTGATCACGCACACACGCACGAGTCACGCACACCTTGCACGCGTCTGTGTGCGTGGGTCCGAGGCCGTAGGGGCAAAAAAAGTGAGAACCAGTTTGACGGGCCCGCTTTTGTGCATCCGCTGGTTAGGGCATAGAGTAGGATGCAGATCGGACGTTTTTATGAGTAGAAAGGGGCGATGCGTTTTCGTAAAATGGTATAAATGGTTGGATCAGCTGAGCAGAAAGCAAGCTGACATGAAAAGGCACATGAAAGGCAAATTTATGTCGATATTTACAAACAAAAAATACCAACAATGTTTATTTCTAACCACGTAAAAGTTTTAAAATGTCTGGATTTACACCCAATGGAGTGTTTATAGTGAGGGAAAGAGGGGTTTTCTTCGATAAACTTTGCGGAAAGGGTTCCTGACTCCTACAGACTAAATCACAAATAAAATAAAAGATGACGTCATTTGAAAATTGTAAAAAAAATAACTTGACTGCAACCGGAAGGTTTGGTCTTCAGTGGTACAGGATAGACGCGTGTGAAAAAGGGTGAGGGAGGTCTTAGCACATAAGTAGGTCATAAAGGGCTGGGTAGATTACAAAAGCTTAATGTTTTACACTTTCCAAATATTTTAACCCCGAAACCCAAAAATCCCTGGTCTAGGATTTTCACGTTGTGCTTTTAATTATAGTTTTTAGGAGTCTTTCACGTTATGAATTGCGGTACACCAACTCACACAACACTAATATCAGAAAACCTTAATCTTTGACGGTGCACCATTTTTTTCGTTTCTATGCCCTCTGTGAATGTTTTACAACGTACTACGTCCGAGGTATAGTGATTTCGGGTACCTGCCCCGGCACCTGAACGATGAAGCGTGAAGTTCATCCAAGTGCAACTGTGCGACTGAGGTGCGAAATAACTGACCTAACCGTGGACCGTTTGAAAACTCTAGTTTCTGGTCGTACACAAAATAGAAGAAATAAGAATTGTCAAAAAATAACTATATTTCTGACCTGGATGAGATTCGCACACATATACCAGGGTAGCATGGCACATAAGGTGATCCATACTCTTAGTAATAGAAACTTCTGAAAACTAGACAGTTTCACGCAGTCAAAAAATATTTATTTAATGACCGTGTTAAGTCTCTCACATACCAGGGTAACATGGTAAAAGAGTGGCTTATACTTGGCAAAGGTTGGCACAAGATTGCCAATGAAGATGATGATGAACTACGTTTTTCTTTACTAAAAAAGTGACACTATTTCCGCTTAAAATACTACATGAGAATTTAACACCAACAGTAGGAATGTGCTGCTATAGCCTAATTCTTCCGGTGATACAGGCATTTTATGTTCGAATTTTAGCACTCATTGAAAGGACGTTTATCACTGGATTTCATATGCATAAAATATTTTTTTAGTTGATCTTTTCTCCCCATAGTGATTAAATCTTCCAATTACCATGTTTCTATCTTCAATAGCTTGTCTGTTTAGTAATAATACTCAAGCAAGTTTTGTAAACTCTTACCTGCCAAGCCTATCCCGGAGAAACAGAAAAAAAAAACGACAGGAATCAGCCGTTTACTATCGCGAGCACGTCGTAAAATTCTTAAGAAAAGATATTCTGTTACGCTAAGAAATAGTGTCTTGAACAGGGAATCTATCACTACGGTTGGGACGTAGATTTATCGACTTATGGACTTGAATAAGAGGTCTATGTCCAGCAGGGGACTGCTGTAGGCTGATGATGATGATGAAACTGATTCTGCATGGTTTTATGATACCTAAGAAGCTCGTGGCTAAGCAATATCAATTGTAAAGGATAAGCAAGCAATTCAAGGTTAAGAAACGGTTGCCGAGGTCGATCTGCGGATGGCTCATCTATTGCATTCTTAGAGACAGCGCGCACGAGCAACTTTTGTCTCTGCAACTAATTTGTCTCACCTCAAATCTATGGGTTTATATATAAAGTCTTCCAGCTGTCGCGTCGCTACATGCGCGCACTTTCATATAAACCCGTAAACTTGATGTGAGAGATAAATAAATTGCGGAGACAAAAGTTGCTTGTGCGCGCTATCTCTTAGACTCCTCCAATCCTGAAAATGCACGTTGCACAAAAAAAAATGCACAAACCATATAAAACCAGTAATTCCAGACAAAGTATATTGTGTTACCCAGTAACTGAGTGGATTCGTTGCATGTAAAATACTGGTATTCAGCTTCAGCTGCACCCGGTTAAACTGGAAGCTGACTCTAACATAGTTGTGTTTTACAAAATAAATGATTGATTGATTGAAAAGGTTAGGCTGTTTGTTTTTTTATTAACAAAATGTTCCATTTCGTTTCGAAATGATAATATTTGTGAATATTGCCATTTAAAAAAGCTCGATAAATTCAGTTCAAAAGCCTTAAAAGCCTTAAAAGTATACTGAAGCCCATATAATTATTATTTTCGAAATAAAATAATATGATGAAAATTGAAATAATTTTAACGAAACTCATTTCATTCGTCTCCTCCTATATTAAAATCTCATTTCATTTCAATAGCTGATGTGATTGGAGTAAATATACGAAATTAACATCCAATTATTTATGTATGTAATTTTGACTTTCGACGATTTCATAAATTCTCGGTAGCGTATTTTAAATTGAGTCCTCTTGAACCTGCTTACTGTCGTATTTATAAACACTGCTTTTCGTTAATGAAGCATTTTGTTTCGATTCATTAAGACTATCCATAGAATACGATGGTATATTGTCCAAATTAAAATTATGTATAGTACATAATTTTAATATTAATTTAAAAAAAACGGAGAAATGGACTAAAACAATAACGGAGTCAAGCCCTTATGGATGGCAAAAGAAGTAAAGGTTGATAAATGAAACGTTAGGAAGATGACCTCAAAAGAGTTGCCGGTTCAGAATGGATCAGAATTGCGAGAGACAGATATAGGTGGAAGTCTTTGGAGGAGGCCTTCGTCGAAGGACAAGCTGTTGATGCAAAACCGATCGTCAGGAATAAATATAATTGTTTTGTAAATTATGATAAAGTAAAGGCTTATTTTATTTTATTTATTTATTTATTGTAGCCTAGTTATCTATGTAGACAATCAATTAGCATCAATAGACGACTGTTGATACTTAGACTTAGGCAGCTTCCTGGAGTCGCGTTTTTTACCATTATAAGCTATTTAAATGTAGTTCATGCTGCCACGTCAAGGAGAAAAAGACCTACATATTCATTACATTCGTATCCAATAGAAGTTACTCATTTCAGCACCTGCCAATATGACTTGCAAATTGAATATTCAAGTCACGCTAATGACTCCTTACGGTAATCGACGTCTGTGAAGTGCGGCGGTTAATGCAACCTCGTCTTAACCGAATCATCCTACTAACTCCATCACAGAACACGGAACCGTATAGAGGCATCAATCAATCTGCTTAGCCTTTTCCCAAGGTGAGGGCTTCCAGTCCAATTGGATGTAGCTATTTTATGCGGAGCGACTGTCTTTCTGACATCCACAACCCAATAACTGAGTAACACATAAAACTTGGAAAGACGGGTGTGAGATATTTTGGCTTCCGACTACTTGTAAAATATCTACTAAAGGCAGCCGGGAGCAAGAGCTTAACGTGGTTGCCGAGGCGAGTTAAATGTGGTCACCTATCCACGGACCGACCTCGGCAAGTGTTGCTTAACCTTGAATTTCGACCCATGTGGGTGTGTTTATTTAGCCATGAGCTCCTAAAGCCACCATGATTTCTATATTCAGGCCGCCCTAAGCGGACACTTCGGCTGTTATTGCCACACTCAGAATTGTCACGGTCCGCCAATAATTATCTATGAATAAACGATCACATTCACTGACACGCTGAATCTGTTTGAAAACTTGGCGATGCAATCTCTAGCATTGGTCGCCTCGTTACTCTGTGGTTGTCTACATCATACATTTCTATTTAGCCCTATTACGTGTCACATCAAAGGCATTCGATAGACATTCTGATGTCAAACGAGTTTAAATTGAACCTGAGCCCCAATTACCAGATGGAGGCAAATTGTTATCGTATTACATAATAACGTCGTGAATGGAGCTGTAATGACTTCTTTCTGACATTTCAATCCTGGCTATGGAGACTGATGTTGGAACAATGTAGTGCTATTCAGGGGAAAGATCAATGGATTAAGCCCAATTCATAGAAAATGTGTTTGAAATGTGAAAATGTTGATAAAGTGAAGTTCAGTAGAAGGTTCAAAGCAATTTAGAAGACTAGTAGTTTTCTCTGGCTATTTTTTTAAACCAAAACTTTAGTTAACTAAGATATTGTGATCTGCAAGTTAACACATAAGTGCAATGAGTGTCTACGCCGGTAAGCAGCATTTTCACTTTATTTATTAACGCACCCTATGTCGGGGAGATCCGCTGCAAATTCACGGCGGCCTTCTTCACTTGAGATGGCCATTTTTGGAATCCAACGCACCGCCATATTTTTTGTCGCGACACGGTATATTTTGATTTCTGCATATTATATTGTTGAAGAAGAATAAACCATCATAAGAAGAAGTCGATCTTTTATTGTATCGCCCACAATGCGCCTGGACCGTATGTTTGTATATTATTAATGCCTTGAGTTATAACTATCTGCAGAGTGCCATAACCTGCCAATTTTTATGACTGACTTATGACACTAATGGCATAAGCTATTCTTGAACACCTTTTACAAAGACAAAAAAAAGGTATAATAGAAGATTTTTGAAACTACCGATATGGTTGTGTTCAAATCATACTGCTCGTGCAGTAAGTAAATTGAAAAACCTACAAAATCTGCCACATCCATCCTTTCCCACATCCTCGCTCACCGCGACACACGTGTGCTTACATATTTCATAGTCCCATAGCGCACGCGATCATATCATTGCTAAGTATAAAAGTGTACACTCATTGTGAATGCTCATCGATTTTGTGCTTTTATGCACTACACTTGCGAACTTCAAGCGGTTGTACATTTGTGATCAAAGTAATCGACCCAAGTGCAATAACAAACGTATTCTTTTCAAAGTCTTTAAGACCCACTTGCACGAAAAACTTAACACAGAGCTAGTTGCTAACACGAGGTTAAATAACAAATATGACATACATTATTAGACACAGAATTAGTAAGATAACCCAGGGTGGCGTTACTAAAATATTACAATTGTAAATACATAAATTAATGTGTCTCGTTGATAGGAATTATTCCTAAATTCTTTTTTATGTGGCCGACGGTGTAAAACGCTTGCCTGGAAGTAACCTATTCAATCTTGACTTAAAGAGATTGTAGCTATCGGGAAACACAGACTCCGGCAGGGAATTCCACTCCTTAGCTGTACGCATAATGAAAGTATTTCCAAAACGTTTAGTGCGTATGTGTGGGATATCCACCATGTACCGATGGTACATTTCACAATTCTTCTCTAAAACCGCCAGCGAAGGGCTATCCCGTGTAGAGTGTAGATTTTTAGGTTTAGTGCTTTGTAGTGGTTATTTTGACATTTATTATAGTCTGTTGTGAGTTGTAAATGTTGTAACACATAGGTTTATAAATGTGATCACCATAATTTTCGTCGTTAGTTCGTAACCAGAGGTTACTGGATTTTCAAATTTTCTATGTAATTGCAATAAATGCTTTAACAGTGGATTTATTTTTGTACAAGTATTTCTCATACCAAAACGAAGAATCAACACGTTAAAAACGCTAACTTATTGAAAATTTTGAGACGTTATCTTACTTAAATATCATAATAATTTGTAAAGTTTTTCCAAGATTAACTTACAGCATTAATTCCCATACAAACCCGCTCCACCATGATGTACAAACCTCACCATCAATAAATTAAAAACATGAACATCATAATTAATAAAAATACACCATCTTTACGCCTCCCGATGGTATCTACCACCATAAATATGGTTCACAAAGCCATACTAGGCCGGCAGAGCTAGCTTCCTGCTTAGCCCATTCAGAAAAATTATAACAATTAAAAATATGATAAGTTTGAACAATGCATTTGGTACAGTTATCACTAGCTACGTGATTCTAAACGCAGGTGTAATTAGATTTTATTTTTAATGAGGCGGTGTGTTGCCATATTTCAACAAAATGATTTAACAAACACTTTAAAATGTTCAAGTCATAAAAAGTTATGTTACAGCCTATTTTTCGGTGGAAACGTTTCTTGTAATTACTTGTAGAAGTTTCGTTTTGTATTGTTGCTGGTTCGCTTGGGAGTTAAAATATATTGTTAGTAGTTTTACTGAGGTTTAAATAGTAGTATTTTTAGTATTACGAGGTAATTAGTACTTTATAGTGTCAGGTCATTTAGTTACCTTTTTGGCAACCGTCTATTCTCGTACAGAGAAGCGTTGATTACCATTTGTTTGATCACACACTAGAATGAAGATAACTTTTCTTCATAAGTTTTCCTTTTTCGTAATTCAGTCAGTCATCATCATCTCTGACGTGACGTTTCCTAAATATGTTGGGGTCGGCTTCCAGTTTTTTATATTTTATCTTTTCTTATCTTTTAATGATTGCATTATGGATGAAAATACCAAAATCACTATATGTATGCCTCTATATTTGAGGAGTCCCATCGATTTCTCCAGGATCCCATCATCAAAATCAAAATCAAATTTTTAGTTTTTTATTTTACATATGCCTACATGGGCACTTATAAAACGTCGACAAAAGGTAAACAGTTCGGGTTAGTCGTTTCCTATGGAGAAGAACCGGCAAGAAACTCCATGGTTACTCTTTTACTTTACTCTTTTCATCAGCTCCTGAATTGATGACCATGGGACCACCCTTTCAAACAAAAGAAGAATTTTCTAAATCGGTCCAGGCCTCTTTGAGCAATCGGGGAACATAAATAAAAAAACCGACGAATTGAGAACCTCTTCCTTTTTTTGAAGTCAGTTAAAAAAAACGTTGGCTCACACTAGACATTTCTGCCTGCATCGTGGGTGCGTTTATAAACATTTAACTCACATACACAAGACACCCAGATCCACAACAACTATCTGGAGGCCATTCAAATATTTGTTCCGTGCGGGAATCGAACCTGCAACACGCAGCGCAGCAGCCGATCGCTCAACCACTATACCAACCGTGTCGTCAAGTTTAACGGGATGCAGCTGAAAACCAGTATTTCACATGGAGTAACTGCGTATCTGAACTCCACAACCCACTTACACACAGTATCAGTAACTAATCTTCAAGCTTGTGCTACACGGTTGCCAACCAAGCCAAAAATCAAGGTTACCTTGGTTTGAAGCGGCCGATTTAAACCGTTTACAAAGGTTTAAACCAAATTTAGCATGACCTTTAAACGCCCTTGGTAGAAAGGCGTGCGTTGCCAACCAGTTGGTTTAAAATTTGTTTGAAACCGTGTAGCCGCTTGTTTAAAACCACGCGTATAACAGTCGCGCTTCTGCGGGTGGCGAGCGCAGACGCACGCGTCGCTGCGCACAAAATGACTAAACAGAGCGAACGTAAAGTATTATCATATCGATAATACTTTTTTTAACAGAGACTTGCCCTGTCTTTGGGATTTGATATCAGAGTCATATAAAGACTCAACTGAAAAAAAAAATGCATGGGCTATTTTTCTAAAGTATATTCTTTTACTTTAAAGGTACATACAGCACCAGAGAATCTTTACCCCTAGAAATATATCAAAAGCGACATCTATGGACAGGAGGCTATACTACGATGTGTACTATTATACCGCTACGCCATTCTGACACTTATCATAGCTGTGAAATTTATCGATATGTTTATAAATCATCCATCACATTATTCATGTCGGCCGTGACGTTTATAAAATATTGAGGGTAAGCTTATAATTTTGTTAAGTAAAACATGACATAACATAATTACTCGTCTGCTTGTGTTGTTCGAATAACGACTTATACGAGTAATTAGAATAACATGATGTCTAGATTGAGTAACTTTCATCTAATCTAGACATCATTAGATTGAGTTACTTTTCAAAAGTGAAAATAATCGTCGTTTTGGAACTAAATCAAAGTTTAAAGAGTTGCTCGAGAATGAAATGTCGACGTAAGTGTAACCTAAACTATAATCAATTTATGTTTTATTTTTTTTTCATTAGAAATCTAACTTTTTCATTTACTTCTTTATAGTGAAACACTGTTCGTTTATGGGTGCGACGGTATCAAGAAACTGGTGAAGTAAAGTGTAACAGCCAAGGGCCAAGTCCGATTGATTACACAAATCAATCTAGCCGTCATCGTGATGTTGTGAATAGCCAAACTACGGATTCTTTTACAACCACCCGATCTGGTGCTATAAGACATGTATTTTTGCTAACCACTGTCCGAAGACATTTACATGCAACTGGGATCTATATTTATAAACCTGCCAAAAAAGTCAAGCCAGGATAAGATTTGCAACCATTGCAATTTGTTTTAATATTAAGCTAAATGGAAAGAGATCAAGATTAGAAGTTACAGAAAATAAAGGTTACCCTCTCCGTTATAAGTATCGGTTCTACCCCACAAGATACAGTTAAGTTTTTTATAGGTAATTGTTTTTTGTAAACAGTTTTGAAAAATTTCAAGAGATGTAAATTGTTATTCTGTTTGTTTCAAACGTGAGTAACATGTTGGTTACTCACGTTTGAAATATTCAAAACTATATCAGTCAATCAATCAATACTACTTAAGTTTGGCAATTCTTCGGGCTACGTCGGTAACCCTGGTTCTCTTGCGGATCTCTACATTTTTTAATCGATCACGCAAGGAAACTCCAAGCATAGCCCTTTCCATTGCCCTTTGGGTGACTTTAAGCCTTCTGATGAGGCCCATTGTGAGCGACCACGTTTCAGTACCGTATGTAATCACTGGAAACACACACTGGTCATAGACTTTCGTCTTGAAACACTGCGGTAAGTTGCATGAGAGACACTACGCAACTTCTCAAACGCTGCCCAGCTGAGTCGGATTCGACGATTGACCTCTGTCTCGAAATTAGACCTACCTATCTGAACTGTTTGTCCCAGGTAGACATAATCGTCTACTACTTCGAGTGTAGAGTCTCCGACCTTATTATGAGGGTGTTACATGGGCACTCAACATAACCTTGGTTTTGTCCATGTTCATTTTAAGACCCACTCTTTCGGAAGCTCTACTGAGGTCATCGACCATTGTACTGAGGTCCTCCAAGAAATCTTATAAAATGTGTGATTAAAATAACGTATTGTCCGAAAACTGGTCATCGTACTTATCATTTAACAACTTTTACGATGGGATGGGATTGGGTTATTGTTCCGTACTTTATCGATGCAAACATAAACCTATTTGTCAGTTGATTTTAATACGGTTTTTCAGTTTGGCACAACCTATATAACCTGGCACTAAGTGACATTAAAAAAGTCTCATTGGTAAAACCGGGTTGACTGCTGGTCAGTAAAGAAAAATAGCCAAAAACGTTAATGAATAAAAACAAATTCATCAAGTTTCCTGCCCTATTTATGTCACTATAATTATTTACAACTGTCAAGTCTGTTTTGATTATGTTATTTAGGTCCGTTTCGCGTGTTTCACTTCTCATAAATTTATTATTATTTATATTTACACTAGAGCGACTATGTAGCTGAATACGAATTTATTAACTTACATAAATTATTATTTCTTGATAGTTTATTTCGGTTTATGTTCGTTTGTTTATGAAGAAGTTAATAATCAAACAAAAATAACAAAAAAGGTAACAACAACAACATTTTTTAAATCTTAGCCACCAAAGGAAGCATATCTGAGATAGGATAGGATAGACGGACCCCGTTTTTCCGCATTTAGACTCCCATTTGGTCCGTTGTACGTGCAGGCACAACGGACCTCGAATGGGCCATAATCCACCACGCGAGCCCAGTGCAGGTTGGTGGATGTCACAAGTCTTCGAATTTTTGGTTCCAAGTTATCCTCACGATTTTTTCCTGCACCGTTTTGAAAGCAGTAGTGACGAAATAATTTACACAAAGTGCAGCGCCTGCCTGGGTTCGAACCCACGACCTACAACAACTTGTAAGTCGCGGCCGTTACCTGGCCCACTGCTCTGGTAGTATCTCTAATTAAAAGCTAGGCACACAACTTCCCCCCCCCCGGTGGGTTCCCGCTTTGTTGAGGCGGGGGGGCTCAGTAACCGTGGCTTGGTCACCCACGGTGAAGCGAAGAGGAACCCGAGGAGGGGCCGCTCGTCAGGGCTTTTGCCGATTAAGCCGACGACGTAGCGGCCAACTAGTAGGTTGCGGTGCCGCTTGGTAACAGGCGACATCGCAACTGAGGCGGGCCGCGATGTCTTATGGAGATTCCCAGGTCCCATACGATATCGCGGCTGAGGGTTGGAGGCCGCGGCGGGAGAGGAGTGCCGGTATTGCGGTGCGCCGCTCTCCCTACCTTCCGCGGCCTAGACGGGGTCGCCACCGTCTGATGGCGGACGCGGTGGGGCCGCAGGGGAAGAGGAGTGTCGGTATAGCGTTAGCCGCTCTCCCTATCCCCTGCGGCCGCAAAATGGTAGGTGGCGGGGCCATTGACCTCGACCCGTCACAGTGGGACCAAGGGTGCCATACACGGGGTCGTCTGGCACCCATGTGCTGAATTGGTCCCTGGGGTGGTCACGGCGTACAGTGTGTTCTGGTGCGCCGGTGATGGGGGGTACTCCCCCGAGGAGGGTCCGGCGACGGACAGCCACGGCGGGTTCGCGGTGAGTGCTAACGCGTGCCCGTGTTCCCGCCATAAGCGGCATTGGAGGACACCGTGGAGTTTTAGTGGGTTAGAGTCCCACATAACTGCACTATCTCCCCGTGGTAGTGCAGTATGCATGAGCATTTCTCCACGCAAAAAAAAAAAAATAAAAAAAAAGGCACACAACTTCCGACAGCCACCTACATCAAACTTACAAGTCGTAATCTGCTGTTAAATCCCATGATAAGCTTCTATCTTCCATATTATTATTATATCCCGCCTATTTGGGAGCATGCTAGTAGAATATATAGGAGTTAAAAGGTAGTGGAAGGCCTTTCCATGCAGTCAGACAAAATAGTTGTAGGTAATCTGTTGATGAAAACAGTAGTCACTAAAATCTCAATGAATATTGTTGTACCTACCTAATATAAGTGCACTTCTGCCCAACCCAGGGAAACCAGGTGTAATGTTTATGATTTATTTAATGAATTATAACACTTTGAAAAACAATAGGTACCTAAACACAAACACCTACTACCCATGTATATTGCACAAAACACCAGCAATCTACAGCAAAACACAGGTGGAGCCGCGTGCAGGGCTAGTGTAATTAAAAGTAAGGTAAACGTCCCAGTCGTCACGCGATGTGCATAAAAACGTAAATTATTAATGAACGCTTGAAGGCGATGTCATTAATCCTGGGGCTTTAGCGGTGTGGCCAAGAAGATAGCGATTTGAAAGTGTAGTAATGTATTTTAAACCATTAGAGGTTATGTTTAATTAATATTCTGGTTAATTGTAGGTGGTTCGTTCGTTAGTTACAAAAACTAGAAATTATTTCCCTGTTTTGACGTGAATTGCTATATTCGATTTTCAGGCGCTTTCAGGGTAAGTAATGAGCGCATCTTACACAGGATTAAATCGGTTGGATGAATCTGATTACAAATAATGTAACTGCAAGATTTAATCATTATTTTAGAAACTACAGTCTGTCTGACTACTGTCAAATGTTTTAAAAATGTTTGTTCATCTGAAGTCGTAGGAAATCTATCCTCAGGTTTTATCGCAATATGATATATGTTACGTATGCCTTTTAATTAAAATAAAGAAACAAACCGTGACTTTGTAATTTAATAATAATAATAAAATTAATAATTAAAAGACTCTTTAATTGATGCCTGTAAAAAAAACTGCAATTTGTTTGAAATGCGTAATATTGCTATTATATTAACTGAATTTGAGACTGTAAGTAGATTATGTAACAACCTCCGCTAAGCTAAGCTAGCTCCAAACTCGCGTACTCAGTGGCCTCAAGTCGACAAAGCTAAAAATCAGTTAAGATGAGGTGTGCCATAGCGCGCGATGACTGGGACGAGCGCCGAGCGCCGAGCGAGACCCGCGGAATTATACCGCATTTATCAACTTATTAATGACCCTACTTAGGTACCTAGGAAGCAGGAGCGATAGAAGAAACACTATTTTATTGCCTTGTGAGTTTATACTTACTTCGTGCATACGTGTATAGGCGATACAAGTTGCAAGCTCCCATACCACAAATGGCCTACACCACAGGACACGTTTTCGAGATAAAAAAATAGCCTACGTCACTCCGAAATAATGTTGCTTTCCACAGGTGAAAGATTTTATAAATCGGTTAAATAGTTTTTGAGTTTATCCATTAGAAACAAACAATCAAATCTTACCTCTTTATAATATTATTATTATAATTTATAAATATAGGGTAGACTAGTTTCTGCCAGCGGTTTTGCTTGCGTGAAAGTCGAAAATTATGCGGAGGGAACACAATCTCGGGATAAAAAGATATCCTATGTGCTATGCCAAATTTCATTCAGACCCGGATATAGCGTGATTTAGTAAAAAAACCATCTAAACTTTCACATTTATAATATTAGTAAGATAGCAACATAGGTACCATTTAATATTCAGCCTACAAGCTAAGTCCTAAAGCTCTAAACAAAGTTGCATACTATAAGCGGTGGCGATGGTCGAAATGCCAAAATATATAGGGGATTGATCACGGACATTGCGATAGCACTTGACATACCCAAACATTTTTGTAATTTTTCCAGTCGCTATAGCGACGCTTTCGTTGATAAAATGTCACTTGCCCTCAGTGTTGAATATAGCAGCGACCTCTCAAATTGGCAGTCACTCATATGCTTTCACTAATAGACCTGCAAATATTATTTAATCGTGTTCTATTTCTCTTTCTTCCCCTTGTAAATCTTCAGCTCCCCTAGACCTATTCAGATGAAAATTAAACGAGCATTCACTAAAATATTAAACCAATATAAATATCTAGCTGTTTTCAAAGCTCAGGAAATAGCTGGATAGGAACCCAAATTTCTCGTATTGAAAAATTTATAATCTTAGTGACCACTTAGGTGACCGCATGGAACAAATATTTGTATGACCTACAGTGAGTTTATATGTTTGTAAATGCACCCACGATACAGAAAGAAATTTCCAGTGTGGGGCAAAAATTTTTGTTGACGGTACCTCTCAACACTTGGTGTAATATTGAGTCATTTACTTTATATCTTTAACGGCCAGTCATTACCTGCTTCTGATTTGTTTATTTTACAAGAAAACAGGTATCAAGCATGACACAGCCTATTAGTCAGGATTCCGGCTTTGCTAAGGTTCCTACTAAAGGCCTATTCGAGCTCTGTCATCGGTAGAGAGACTCTTGTCAATGGGTTTTTGACCTTAGAGATCTGTAGTTTTTCAAACTGACAAGCGGCAACGCTGGGTAGCAAAATAATTGTTTAAAAAATAATGTCAAGCCTATATACCTCCTACATTTCGCCAGTAAATAGACATGGTTGTAGTATTTTCTACGTTAAGGTAAAATTAATGAAAAATATAAAGTTTTCATAGGAACTTACTTTCTTTCTTTATGATGTTTTAGCCAGTGGACAAGATAGCTTATTATAAAGATGTCTTCAACAAACCTGTCGTCAAGATGTTAAAGAAAATTATGTTCTGAAACTTTCATACTACGTCGATTTTTTAAGAAAATATTACGATCTAGAACTTGATGGTCTGGAGAAACGAGCTTCCTTCTCAAGAACCTATTCTTACAGCAAGTTCTTATTATGGCAGTCACCAGGAAAATGTCAACCAGAGAATCTGAAAAGAATTTTAAAATCTTAATTACTATTCCTAACAAAGTTTTAAGATCACTATCATATCAAAAACTAGTTTTTAACAGTCCTCATTAACTAAACTTCAAGACCTTAAAAACTAAACGTACACTGTATCGAAGAAAATCTCGTGTAAAAAGACATAAAAGCTTACAGGGTAAAAGTACCAACTATCGTCCCTAGCATATTTACTTTCGCGCTAACACGAACCTTCTCCATAAACACGATACTCTGTTTACGTACAGACAAACAAATTAACTACTAACAATATGTTAGTAGCAACGTGTCGCTATTATTAACAATCTCATTTTTTTCTTTTATTCTCGTTCGGTAATCTGAGACATGTGGCTTACCGAAAATAGGTCGAATATGTTCTGAGGGTGACGACACCTATTATGAGATACTAGTTTTTTATGGTAATTTCAGATAAGTGTAGGAATGAATACGCTTGTTATTCAAATACGGAGGAAAGTATGTCGCTTTTATTTCGCACTTTACCGAAGTTATAGAGGTGAATCGTGTGCGTTTAAGAGATACTATCGAAGAATGATACTGAGAAAGATGAGAAGGATATAATAACTTTTGAAATTGCTTGCAAATTCATCTCAAATTATTATAAATTACTTACTAGACATATGAGATCTCATAACCCTTCATTATCTAACCCTATCTCCGTACTCATACTCAAATCTAATCTGTGAACGCAATCATAAATCACTCACCATATTTAATCACAAATGAATCCCAAACTAACTTCAAAGCGAAACTTAATTAAAAACAAATCACGGCCGACAACTGTCCTGCGTACCCCACATCTCCTCGCTTAGGGTCAAAGCCCTTAGCTGTTTTGTCAGAGTTAACCAGATTAGGTTATTTTTTTACTGTTTACTGTAACGAGGTTACGCGATAGTTACTTTAACTATAGTTTAACGGTGACTGTAGTGATTTAACTATGGTCTACGATACGGCTTCATCATTTCTATGTAAATATTGGAATTCAGTGAGAATGTCAATCACGGGAACTTACTTAGTTTTACGATATTTTAATTATTGTTTCAAGCTAGTTTATAGAATTGGGTCTCTAAGTGTTACTGATAAAGGTTGTTTATCCGGTCTATGAAGTTACATTATAAGCTGATCGGCCTTAATGAAGAAAGTAAATAAGAGAACCTCACTATGATCAGTTATTTACCACATTTTAATAGCGTGGTGGCCCAGTGGCTAAGACCTCGCCTTTCGTGCATGAGGTCGTGGGTTCGAATCCAGGCAAGTACTAAACTGACTTTTTCAAATTCTTATGTACTTTCTAAGTTTATCTTGGACATCAAAGGCAACGATAAAGTAAAATATTGTGAAGAAACCAGGGTCTTATATAGTTAATGTAAGTCTGAAATAGCCAAGTCAGAGGCCTGTGCGGTTCCCAGAGGCTGTATAATTAACTCTGACACTAGAGGTGGCCACATCCTCACACGAAAAAGAAAGAAAGACCACATTTTTACACAATAATTATGTTATCACTGGACAATCAAAGAGATAAAAACCAGCCAAGTGCGAGTCGGACTCGCGCACGAAGGGTTCCGTACTTGGTAAAGGGCGGTTTACAATTTATGACGTATTAAGTGTTGAGGTTTATGAGGTGGACACCAAAGAAAAAAACGGTTTAAGGGTTTGAATAATAACAGTTTAATTACCCTTTATTTTATATGTATCGAAAGGTGCGTGTAGCCGTGTGGATTCTACTAAGTTTGACGGAGTACTGTACAGGACTACAGTGCCAGCTAGCATTTCAGTTTCGAGTGTTGACAAGGGTTCACATAATTAACTTTGTTATTTATGGTTAGACAGAGAAGGCTATATAGTGTTGAATAGTATTGATTTATTTTTGATAAACTCCAACACGCCCCCTCAAAAATAAATCCCTTTCTCTTTAATAACATCATCGGCATAATACATATCTGAAACCATCTTTATACAATAATAAAACACACACCTTTCTTTCTGGGAAAACAATATCATCATGGTCCAACATTCATTGCGCAGGATTAGGAAAACCCAGAAAACCTAATCAGACCAATCACTCATTTCATCTCTTGTAATTAATGAAATATTAGAGTTATTCATCTACTTATTACCAAGCTCTTATAATTAAATATCCGTATAATTATAACCAAGCTTTTATTATTAACACATTATGTAATCATCCTTGTAGTTATAACCAATCGTTATATAATTAACTTCACGTTATCCTTTTTATTATAAGTATAACCAAGCCTTTAGACTAACATATCCTTATCACCACATTGCATATACATATTTGTAATACCACCCCGAACTTCATACTCATTCAGAGAAACACCGCGGGGAATTTGTCAGGATAACAGACAGCTGGTTAAGAGAAATATAAAACACATTCACACACTTTTTCTCAACATGATTTTTATAGTTTCAATGTGTTTTGATCGTCTGTGACTGGTTGGATTGCTGGTGCTTTTGCATCCATTATTATCCCTATCAATTTAATTATAATCTAGTATCACAATGCCAAAACTCGACACCACTTACTTTAACCACAAAGTTTCCTTTACAACTTCATATTCAGCTATGTAAGTACCTGCTCGGCTATCAATGTTTACTGCCTGTTTGTGGCATACAAATCACATTGTGCAATGATCAAATACTACAATTAACCCGTAGTAGGTACTTTTTCTATCAATTACGTCATAGCCTTTTGTCACAATGAACAAAGCCACTTCCAATAATTTAATTTGTTTATTAACTTGAAATTTATCGTTCGTTTTAAATTTCACAAGAGTCAAGACCCTATGAAGTGTGACCATAATGAACTATTGTTTTTGCTTGTATACTGACTCAGAATGTTTATATTAAAACTTAGGTCAGATCAAGTGGCCAGCATGATAAGCTTCAAGCACACAACGAAATTTCTACAAGGGGCACTTGTAATTTCACACGACTCTAATACTTCGTAGTTCATAATATGGTTTATTTTCCACTTTGGGTACAAGTATTGACTTATTTACATTATTCATATTTAAACTTCTCAGGTACTGTTTACATACCCTGGACAAAAATAACTTTGTTTTCTGATCTGGTTATTTTGCTTACCAGAAAACCTTTTCTCGCATTTCCGTCTATCATATTAAAAGTGTTCAATCTGTATGTTTTAGAACTATTCATAGTACATATTTAAATCAGCGATCGTCACAAGATCATCCAAATGTAAAACTGAAATACAATTTGAAATATAACTTAACATACATAACATCACGCCTGTATTAACCAAATGGGTAGATATAAGCTTAGTACACTATATTATAATACATACACATTGTTTTCAGTTACAATAAAGTCTTTTCAAAACATAACTTAACATAAAATCACGCCTGTGTTCCCCGAAGGGTTAGGCAGAAGAATATATTACATTATAGTACATCAACATGTCACCAGTTATATCTAGGTCCTATGTTATAGAGGCGAGTCTATTGCCGTCAACCGGGCACAAGTCCAGACTCTGGGCGTTACTTGATCTGCATTAAAGATATTAATGCACCGATCCACTGCTGAGTAATGAAAATCCCTTTCTATAAAGCTTTTATGTTGTAATGTTCCAACCTTTGGAACTAACAGCTTGCAAACTGCTTCAATTTAATGTAATGACTTAATATGATATGATAATGAATATAATATGAATATGACTTCTTTCCTTTCGTATACACATCTTCAGTCGGGATATGCTTGGAAATATTAATATAATTATGTACTTAGATTTCCTTGATTAATATCTCATTCAAAATGATTTAACAGCCGTATGGTGTACTAGTAAATTAAACTGACTCGCTAAAAATATTAATCTTAAACTTGCGATCTTTGTAACTAATGCAAAAGTTTCTTACTAAAACCACTAGCTATTTATTCACAGGTTTTCCAAACTCATCATCTTTAATCGTAAATGCCCACTTACAATCGATCATAATAGATTTACTATACATGATTTTAGTGTTATACATCAGCTATCATTTACAATAAGTGAATGATATGCCTCACTGATATTTTCCCATACATGTTTATTATACATAGATTTAATTTCTTAATTAATAAAGATCAGCACACAACAAGTCAATAGATATTATTTACCAAAAATACAGTCGTCATCATTTTCATTATTTGAAAGAGATGTTTCATTATTTTACGGTTAAATTAACTCATTTCCATTGTGATAATATGAAGCTCGGTTCAAACGCTTCACTGTTTCTTTAACAGATTTATTAGAAATTATAGCAGGAATTAAAATATATATATATATATTTATTCACATTATATGTTCGGCTTTATTCTTTTTAGATCCACACCATTTCACCATGGTGTACCAACTCATGCCAATTGCATGTAGTTATGCCAGGAATTAAATCCTATTAATTCACATGTACATACAATCTGATATATTCTTATCAGATCCACACCGCTTCACCAGGGTGTACCAACTCATGCCAATTGCATGTAGTTATGCCAGGAATTAAATCCTATTAATTCACTTGTACATACATACAATCTGATATATTCTTATCAGATCCACACCGCTTTGCCAGGGTGTACCAAGTCAGAATTATCAACAGAGTTATTGCTACTTTTAGCCATAATCCGTTCGGGCTCAGATTTCACTGGCCATTTGATAAGATATTTATCTAATCCATTATCACATCACTGACTCTCACAAACCAATTATCTACCACAACCTACATCTCAGGTATACCATTTCGTTTATAACCAATGAATTATTTCTCTTTGACAATACATTGTCAAATTTCGTTTTCTTCTACTTATTACAAAGTAAACAGTAAAACCAAAACATTAAAATATTTTAGTTGTGGCTTCTTATTATGCCATAACACATAAGGTGTGTTATTTACCTCAGTGCTCTCCAGAACAATCTTATCCCTAAATGATTTGACACATTTAGACACTAATAGTAGAGTACAACTTATTACTAATTACATGTATGACTCTGTTCTATATTATTAATTGTTCTTATCATCCATTCGACAATTACATTGAATGCCGTTATACATAGCACTGTAATGGTAACTAATACCATTTCGAGTTCAGAACTCTTTCATTTAATTGGATTCAATTTCCTCTCCATTATCACAACATAAGTTAGAAATAATTCTCAGATCAAAATGAAATCCCAAAACATAACAAAAACACCTGGTCTATCACAAAAAACACAACTCAGTTTTTGTTTTCATCTCAAGTGTCGTAGTCGTAACTCAAATATGAGCACTTTAAATATCTATTTTTAACATAACTTTTGTTTTCAATTTATCAATTGCCAAACAAGCTTGTTTTCCATAAATACAAGCTTCACACAATTTTTCGTAAGGCACAATATTATTAATTGCATCACTATTAGACAATAGTTTAATAATTTTAAAATGCAAAAATACAATTTGCCTTTATAGCCTCACATTTCGTTCCACATTAAATCATTATTATTATTTAGGAATTTATTTACAAACGTTTGGTAATTAAAGCTTTTATAAAATGCAGAAAATTAACGTCTATTACATTATTCAAAGACTTACCCTTTATTACCGGTTTAACATCTTTGAACACAATGACTGCGCCGTTTTATCAAAAACGAGTCATTCCTGCTTGCTGCATTTTGCTTATCGATATTATGGGATCTCGCAGAAAAATACATTCTGGAGCACACCTGGAACGCCCATCTTACAGGTAACCGGCAGATCTCCTTTTTTCGTCGCTTGTATAAACGCGCCATCATGACTGCCCGTCACGAAGTTAGAACCAGACGTATTTTAGTCTTCTGGTTTTGAACTAACCATCTGCATCGTTGTATTGTTCCTTCTGTTGTTTCCAATGGCTTTAACATCTCTCGGGTTCTTGAACGGTTTTTATTGACTTTTGCATTTGTTGATGATCTCTTGAATTGCTTCAGAGTGTGACTTATGGCCTCTAAATTGTGGCCTGAAGTACGACCTTCACTTTTAAGTTTGATTTCATGATGAAACAATCTCGTTTTCACAATCGCTAGTATTACATTGTCTTCAGTCAATTGTCATTCAGACTCGATTAAGGTGAGAATATTTCTTTTTCTATTCACTAAACTCATGAAAAAGATTCATAACTTTTTCGAAATCCTTTTGACTTTGCACCTGCAGCTTCCAGTTCAGCAACCTTTTTCAAGAAACAGGTATGTTGCACTTCAACACATATTTTCGTCGGAACTTCACTATCGACAATGTTCAGTACTTCAAGTTCACTTAATTATTTTCGATATTTGAAATGTCTACACACTTTACTTATTGCCATCAAAATGTTCATATTACTCATTTTGATTTTAAACAGTCTTATTCATTTTTATTTGTTTCACTAGATGCACATCTCGTTTTTATTATTTAGTGTCCAATAATTATTTTCACTTTGGCTTAGCGCTCTGGGCCCATAACCTGTTGAGGTTTATGAGGTGGACACCAAAGAAAAAAACGGTTTAAGGGTTTGAATAATAACAGTTTAATTACCCTTTATTTTATATGTATCGAAAGGTGCGTGTAGCCGTGTGGATTCTACTAAGTTTGACGGAGTACTGTACAGGACTACAGTGCCAGCTAGCATTTCAGTTTCGAGTGTTGACAAGGGTTCACATAATTAACTTTGTTATTTATGGTTAGACAGAGAAGGCTATATAGTGTTGAATAGTATTGATTTATTTTTGATAAACTCCAACATTAAGAAAAACCTACATAATAGATCTCGATCAAACCAATTTTCAGTGGAAGTTTACTTGGTAATGTACATTTTTTTTGTTTTATCATTCTCTTATTTTAGAAGTTACAGGGGACACACATTTTATCACTTTGGAAGTGTCTCTCGCGCATACTATTCAGTTTAGAAAAAAAATATTAGAAACCTCAATATCATTTTTATAGACCTATCCATAGATACCCCACACGTATGGGTTTCGGCCCCATTATTTTGAGTTTCAGTTCTAAGTATGGGAAAACACGAAAATTTATTGTTTTTTTCTATTTTTGTGTGAAAATCTTAATACGGTTCACAGAATACATCTAATTACCAAGTTTAAACAGCATAGTTATTATAATTTCGGAAAAAAAGTAGCTGTGACATACGGACGGACAGACATGACGAATCCATAAGGGTTCCGTTTTTTGCCATTTGGCTACGGAACACTAAAAATCAACAACTATATTTCGTTACTGACGAAATGTAGGTGTTAGATAGGATAGAAGCAACTCTGCCCAATACTTCGAGGAATGTGAGCGTAATGTGTGTGCTTTATTTTGTTTGCTTTAAATTAAACCAACCAATAGGTTTTAAATAAAATTATTTGACTATTTTTTTTCTTAAACATGCTTTTTTCGTATTTTCTCAGCAAATCCTTTCATTTGATACCCTTATCATGGTAGAGCACACAAAATAACTAGTCCGCCATCTTGGGCCATTCGCCATATTGGATTTAGAATGACGTCACTTAGCTAACCACGCAGTGTCATCCAAACAAAACGTATATGCAAAATTTAATCTTAATCGGTGGAGGATAACTGCTTTAAAATTCGGTTGCAAGATTTGTCCCGAACACACATTCATTGCAAGATAAATAAAACCTTGTAAAATTATCATCATCATCTTCCTGCCCTTATTCTATGTTACTTGTATTCGGCGCAACACAATTCTTTCCCCATTCCGTCCTGATAACCGTTGCGCTAGATTTTAATATAACCACAGTATTAAAACTGGGCTTTAAACTAACATCCAAAAGCGCAAACATACTAAATGACAAAACACATCGCAAAACGTGCTTATCTAGACCCGATACCCCATTTCTACCCCAAATAAGGCTTATTTATAAGGAAAAATCAATTTTGGACTTTTAAAGGACAGGAAAGGCTTCTTAGGGCACGTTGGAATGGCAATGGGCCGGTCACGTCTACACAGTGGCCCACTAATGTCCCCTGTGCGAAGGCTTTGTGTCGAATGGGGGATTGGGGCATTGGCCTTTGATAGGGACGATGGGGGAAGATGAAGGTATGAAAGCGATAAGTCAGCCGTTGTGAGATACGGAGAGGGACTGTATCTTTGGCGAATCACACTTCACACTATATATATATATATACCTATATATAATACACACACACTCACAACTTTTTCCTTTATATATAATACATATTATTCTATATCACACTAATATTATAAAGGCAAAAGTTTGTGAGTGTGTGTGTGTGTTTGTATGTTTGTTACTCTTTCACGCAAAAACTACTCAACGGATCTAGATGAAATTTGGCACAGAGATAGATTTTATAATTATATAGTCTGGAATATCACATAGGATACTTTATATCCTGGGATTATGTTCCCTTGCGATAATTTTCGACATTCACGCGGTCGAAGCCGCTGGCAAAAGCTAGTCTGCTTATAATTGCAATACTGTGGACTGAAAGACAAGCACTCAAAGAATGAATAGTTTGAGAAAGGAAAGGATATTGAAATTGTTTCTCAAATCTCTAATCAAAACTCAATCTTTATTGTTTACTAGCTTCTGCCGGCGGCTTCGCCCGCCTGAAAAGTGTTTTCATATCCCAAGAGAACACTATACGGGATGAAATGTGACTGTTCTGCTATTCCAGACTATAATCTATCTCTATGTCTGTTAATTTCATCCAGTTCCGTTCAGCCGTTCTGGCGTGATTGAGTAACAAACATCCATGCATACAATCGCATTTATAATATTACTAAGATTTTGTTTACTATTATTGAAGGCCATAAACTGAAAGTCAAACAGTTAATCTGTATCATAGATTCCAACCTGAGCCAAGATATTCTTCTTCGTTTTGCTCTTGACAGAGCAGTTGTGGTCACGATGAGTTTTGTCCAATCGCTGATGTTGTAACTCGCCGCAAGATCTCTCTACATTTGTCTCGGTTAGATGAAAGTTTGGCGCACTAGTTTACAGGACCATGATCAACGGCGGACCTAATTTGATCAGTCCACCTCATCGGTGATCTGCCGCGTGGCCTGTTACCGTTCACTCTGCCCTGCACCACCAGGCGCTCAGTGCTGTCATTATGCTGCCTCGAGACATTGACCAAAGAAATCAGTATTCGAGACTGTACTACTGCTGGTAGATGCTCTTTGATGCAGAGTTCTTAGAGTAATAAGTAATTGAAATAAAATTACAACTTTTTTCTCTATTCTCTCCTACAGTCCACTCTCACTTATATCTTAAGTCGACTTATAAGACTGATTTATTAAAAAACTTTAAAAATATAGAGAGATTAGAAAACAACAGTTCTCATTTCACGTCCCAGAAAATAGCTAATCCCATTCAACAGGACTTATAAGAAATTATTTTTTTAAAGATTTAATTTTGTCAAAAAATTGAGGAAATCATACATATTGTGTCCAGTATGACTATAGAGTATCTATAGTCGAAACTATAGTTTCACTTATGATGCAACGTTTGTGTATAATTCGTTTCATTGGAGAATTAAACCTGTTTTACTTAAAACTACACTATTATCGGTAACATACTATACGAGTATATCTCCTTAAAGCACCATACAAGATAATCCAATTCCGTAAGTTGACAGAAACAGTGTTATTGTTTAATAACAACACCGTATTGTTTGATATACGCTTTACAAACAGAGATAATGGCGCGCAGGCGTAATATAAACACCCAGTATGTGCCCATCAATGTTATGGCAGAATATACCATCTCTGTAAACGGTCTTTGGGTACGCAATGTCATAATCACTGTGAATGATATTAAAATATTCGGCTCCTGATTTTAGATAGAAATAATTGAAACGTTACTTAAAAGTAAAGAAAGAAAAACATTTTAAATTTTGTTATGCGCACTGGAGAACTAAATAAAATAAAATAAACTATTAAAAAAATCAAAAATTTTATTTATAACTTTTTAAATAACATATTTTTCTAACTAGGTACATTTAAACATATAAGTGTTATATTTTTACCACCTCTTTAAATCCCTTTTATCATTGGCTGATAGAAGATAACCTGCATAGGTCAAAGAATTACTCTTTTATGTAGAAATATTATTATTATTACAGCAGTTGCTGACCAGTTACTTGTATTATATAGAGGAACCGAAAAATAATATCCTATGTTTTCAAACAGGTAATTTAAAATGGTACCTACCTCCAACCCTTTCGAAACACAAAATTCCAAAACACCTACAATTTTCAACTCTTTACAACAGCGAACAACCTCATTCAAAGCATGATTAATTTTTCGGGGTGTATCTTAAAAATTTCGGGGGTAGTTAAATCATAACTCAGATTTAATTGCCCCATATTTCATGGGGCACAATAGTGGGGGCTGACAGCGAATGACTGTAGGCTCGGAGCCCCGGAGCCCTAACAATACTGTCTCAGAAACAATTAGGAGATTTAGATGATTTTACAACGGAATTTATGAATGTATTGGATTGCGTTTACGTGGTGTTTTGTTTTTGAACTCGGTGCGTTGATGGGGTTATTAAATTGGGAATATTCGGTGGATGATACTCAAAACATACACCTTGTACGTAATAATTACAAAAACTAACTTTCCACCTGTGACAAACAATAATAGAATCAAGTTTTTGTAAAAGACAAAAACAGATTCATAAATATATGGGGTAACATCTGTAGATATATAATTTTTGATAGTAAGAGTGCAAAAAATCAAAACAGTAACCACACTAACCACCCCTTTTCCAGATATTTTACTAAAAAAACGACACACCTACGACGACCTATTGTATTATTATGTAAGATATTTTAGGTCAAATCTTGAAAGACGTGTGCGAAAATGTAAGGATCGAAGGTCGAAGAGAATCAGGGCCAATCTATCACGATCAAATGGGTGGGGACCGTGAGAGCCTGGGCCTTTACAAATAACGTGTTTATTCATGTAAGCACCCATTTTACCTAGGTGCTAGATCCCGACTCAGCTTCGGTTTCGGCTCTCTTCGGCCAAAATTACCATCTTCGGCTTTGGCCAAATTAGGCCGAAGTTTTGCCGGAAGTAGAAGGTGTCAAGCTAATGCCGAAATTTAACGATCTATTACGAATCTGCGAGAGTGCGATGGTAGAGGAAAAGAGCAGGGGCAGGGGTTATACACCATTATATTCGATCAGTCACCATTGCCAGAAAGTAGCATAAAAGGTTGTAAATCTTGAACTGAATTTCTCAGGGTTATTCAACTTTCGGTTTCGGCCAGAAATCTATCTTCAGTTGGACACTACTAGGTACTGAAAAAGGAAAAACGAAAGAGCCTGGAGACCTAACGTATTACAATTTACGTCAAAGGTCAGAGAGACGTAAAGCCATGTTCGCAATTAGGTTTTGTCTGAGATCCTGTAAATTTGAATATTATATTTATCTTTGAGAATACAGATTTCATTGCTTTTCTGTTGACGGTATTGAATATTGTTTTACAAAAAAGGAAAAAAAAAATAACATCAAAGGCGCCTACCACGAAAATGGTCCAACTACTAGAAACGCTAATGACAAAATACCTAATTATGCGAAAAATCAATTAAGCCTGCAGGAAATTATCTAATCTCCCTAAAATTTATCATTTAGCGGTGTACCACGAAAACTAATTATTAATTAAATGTGTTTAAACGGTTTTATACACAGTTCGACATCAAAACAAACAGAGTGCGGGGATAGCGGATAAATCGATACGCCTCGATATTATTGGTAGCGGAAAAGCGGAAATCAGTGATTGCCGACCCGTGGCAATATCCGCTTAGTACAGCTTTTATCCGCCGCGCCTCTGTAGGCACTGGGCCTACAACTGGGTGTTCTACCCTACTATTTTATTTATAGATATTGCTCAGTAATTAGGATGGAGCTGCCGGCTTTATTTGTACTCGTGTTTGAAATGGCGCTGATATGAAAATAAATCGCTCTGGTGGCTGCTTATGTATGCTGGATGGTATATTAATCCATTTCGGATAGCAGTTATTGGAATTTCTTTGAGTGAAGAGATTTATTTGATGGACGTATAATTTGGAGAAATAATAACATTCGCTCAGTTCGCTACAATGGGTCTTATCAGAAAGCTTAAAGTCACCCAAAGGGCAACGGAGAGGGCTATGCTCGTTGTTTCCTTGCGTGATCGCATCAGGAATGAAGATATCCGCAGGAGAACAAAAGTTACCGGTCTATTCCAAGAACAGCGAAACATAAGTGGCAGTGGGCAGGGCACATTGCTCGCAAAACGGAAGGCCGATGGGGCTGAAATTTCTGGAATGGCGACCGCGAACCGGAAGACGATTCTTTGGAAAGCCTCCCACTAGGTGGTGGACCGATGACCTGGTTAAGGTTGCGGGAAGACGCTGGATGCGAGACGCACGGGATCGGTCAATGAGGCGACGCTTGGGGTAGGCCTATGTCCAGCAGTGGACAATGATGAAATGATGATGTTGATGAGTTCAATCTAGCCGAGGAAGGTCTGTAAATGGGTGAACCTCCATTAAACACCGAAACCAATCCGAAACGCGTTAAGTTATCAACCCCGGCTGTAATTTTTTGATTTTAACAGTTGTATCCCAGTGGGGTGATGACAATCTGGTCTCTTTTAACGCCACCAAAACACAGGCGTGTCTTTTTACCGCTAAAAGGAGTCTGTTCGATCAAACGCCTACATTTCGGAGTGCGTCTGTTCCTGACATCCAGTCTCAACTTCGGCTCCTCCATTGAGTACAAAGCCCAAATCGCGGCCAAAAAACTGGGCATCCTAAATAGAGTGAAGCGATACTTTACGCCTGGACAGCTTTTAACCCTATACAAAACGCAAGTCCGATCCTGCATGGAGTATTGCAGCCACCTTTGGGATGGTTCAGCTAAGTATCAGCTTGCCGCGCTTGACTCAGTGGAACGCAGAGCCAAGGGGCTCATTGGCGAAGTTGAACTGGTGGACGCCAAGCTTCACAGCTTGGTTCATCGCCGCAAAGTTGCCTGCTTGTCGGTCTTCTACAGACTGTACTTCGGTGAGTGTGCTCAAGAACTCCACGACCTCATCCCACCAGCCCCCTTCTACCATTGGACATCTAGACGCACTGCACGTTATCATCCTTACCTTGTTGCCATTCCACCAATTCGAACCAAGCGCTTCCAAACATCCTTTATAATGCGCACAGCGAATGAATGGAACTCACTACCTGCGTCTGTGTTTCCAAACGCATTCAACCCAAATCTCTTCAAAGTTAGAGTGAACAGGCTTCTTCTGGGTAAGCTCACTCCATCGTAGACTCTGTCTCTGTCACCTATGACCTAGACTAGAGTCAAGAGCAAACCCATTACAAATAAAAAAAAATAAAAAAAGAAGCCTTGCAACCGGTCTTGCCTGGGGTATCTTATCACCCAGTCACTGCAGATAAAATAGATACTGGTAGTTGCATCCGGCTAGACTGGAAGCAAACCCGACAAAGTTGTTGTTGTGTTTCCCGATAGCTAAATCTAGGGTCCTTAAGTAAAGAGTGATTAGGTTACTTCTAGGCAAGCGTGCTTCACCGTCGGTCGACCACATCATTGTTTATCATTAGATGAGATAGTGGTCACGCGCGAGCTTATTTTAAATATTATTAAAAACAAAAAAGTTGCGAATAGGCTGGACAGATTGAATGATATTATTTAATAGGTTTTTGTCTATAATTTTCTTAATTTCTTTTAAGGGTAAATGCATACTCAGGCATTTAACATTATTTAGTCCAGTTCTCCAATCCTTCCAAACATTATTTAGTCCGGTTCTATCAAAACTGTAGTGCAACTAATCAGCATATTTTAACACAATGTCGAACAGGTTCCTATTTATATTTCCGCGCTATCTGAGCAATAATATGTATGCAACGTTACCGGCCTTAGGCAGCAGTTATCACCTGAGTTATTAAGTTCAGAGATCAACTGCAGTAGCTGATAGTAACTTGTTTCTAAATTTCCAGTTTGACACAGAATAGGGAGTTCATGGAGTGACTTTTTCTTGAAAAACAATATATCACGGGAATTTAACGCGTTAAGTTCGATTATTTATTTACCTATTTCACCCGACGTTTCGGGTATATTGTTTTTCAATTATAAAACGCGAAAGTTTTAAAGTTGACTTCTTTTTCTTTTCCAGGCGATATATTTTGGGTCCAGTAGGTGGCCACGTTAATTGCAGTGTCAGTGACGTTGTCATGTGACGGTTCTCTAAAGTGTATATCGGCATTTGCGGCACTTAAATATGTGTAACATACTCTGCACAGGAGCACTCACATTGAGTATCAGACGGGTCTAATGGAGTGACAACAATAAAATAATTGAGACACATGTACAAAATAACCGTCTCGAAAACCATGAAAATGACATCTGGTTGTGGCAGTCGGATAAACTGACACCTCAGTGATCCTACAAGGGTTCCGTCTATTCATTCAGACGTATGGAACTCAACCATACTGTAGTCAATTAGTTGCGTTAATTTTATTACAATAGATAGTTGAATGTATTGAAAGAAATTTAACCCTATCTATTTTGAAGTATTTCAGATACTTACTAGATTATATTAACTAACTACTCAACTATTCACATCATCCTAAAAACTAAACATTCACGTATTAGAATCATGAATGGAATATTATATAAAAGTATTGATATCTACCAAGATAGCAAGTTTTAAATGTCAAGTGGTGTTGGTTATTTACTGTGTATCAGAGTTCCAATATAATGTGGTGTGTAGGGGAAGTGTTTTATAAATAAAAACACAGAAAGACAAGACTAGGTATTTATTTAAATAGGGCTTATCAATTAATTCATATTTACAAGGCTTATCGAGCTTACCGCCCGTTCGATAGACTAGTTCTCGTGGGGAAGAAGGGCAACAAACCCCACAGAAGCTCTTTCATAGTATTTATCGATATCTTTTACAACCACATAAAGTATTTACAATATAATATATAATAACCATTAGCAATAATAAAGTTATAATATCAAATTACTCACGTTAGCCTTGTGTAGTCGATCTTACACCAATTATTAATGATAAAAGAAATATAATAATATATCTGGCATTTACCGGCTTGTAGTTCACAGAAAAGTAAGTCAGCTTATCAATTGCACAATATTTTATAATTTCGGGTCTATCAGAGTCTCAATATGTCCAATATGAGAAAATGGCGCGGTATCCCGCCATTTTCTATATTTCTTTAAATAATCTCAAAATTTGGTGAACATTAATCAATTATATTGTAATGAATCCATTTTAAAACGTAACAAGACAATTAAGGCATTTAACAACACTTCTTTAGTCATTCTTAATCAATATTCGAAAGAATATTGATACTAACAGACAGTATTGTTCTAATTGTTTTAAAGGACTTATAATACTAATTTAATTTTTTAAATTACGTAATAATTTATAAGAATATCATCAATGTGGCTTAAAATAAGTTTAAGAGTTATTTCCTGTACACACAACAATATTTACTTAGGTGGGTACTCTTTTACATTTGTAGGTAGTTGACAACACAATAATAATTTAGGTAGGTACTTAAACATTTGTCAGTAGGCGCTTAATAAATATGACAGGTATGCATTATATAGCAAACCATTGAGACTTGAAAAATGTAAATTCATGATTTAATGACGTCACACATACTTCAAATTCTAACACACGCAATCCATCAGTCTATCAGTAAAAGTGCAATCATAAGAGTGATTGTGGGTATTTGAATATTTTGTTTGTGACGTTTCGTCCAAGCTGTGCGCCATTGTGCCAATCATTAGAAAACTGGTAGCTCAACAGGATATATAGGTTGATACATTTTTAACTGAGTTTTTATTTATTTTTTTCAATTCTTCTATTGAAAATTACAATTATTAGTTAGGCTAATTAAGTTAATATGTAGTCATAATATGTATTTTAGTTTATTATTTTTACAATTTATTGATTTTTTTATGTTCGGCGGGATATCATTTAATAGAGTGGGAATCAAGAATTTTGTCGTTCGCCTTCCTTGATAGTTTTTAGCCTGAGGTACTATAAAAACTTTTAGTTTGTGATGAAACTAGAACTTTGGGAGTGTTATTGGATACATGGTTTTCTCTGATTATACATACAAAAAAACTTTTTTTGCAACAAAATACTACCGACTTCCAAATAAAAAACAACAACGTGAAAAATGACTTTAGTTTTGGAAGTCGGTGTCTTTCGTAGGAACCTTTTTTTGCAAAATGGACACCGACTTCAAAAACTAAAGTAATTTGGAAGTCGGTGGTATTATTTTGCAAAAAAGTTTTTTTATTTTTCCCTGAAACTCGAACATAACCGGTGAAATGAGAGATCTGCGTACCCCTTTCGAGCGTACTGGCGTGATGTCATGTTATGAAATGGTATAAACAATAATCAGACATGCGATTGCAGCAATCCCGAGAGATTTGCCGTTATTTATTGAAGAGTTCTGTTGTATATCTCCGAATTTCTTCATCAGATCATCACCAAATTAAAATGGGACCTTTTTCGGAATGTAATCTTTAAAAAAAAAAATTAAAAAAATCGGTCCACAATTGACGGCGATACCGGTGAACATACATAAAAAAACATACATGAAGTTGAACATAGAACCTCCTCCTTTTTGGTAAGTCGGTTAAAAATGCAGCTACATCTTTGGCATGCGTTTGAGCACTCCATCTACTCCCTACTACTCTAACCAAGCATAATTTTATTAATAGTATCGAATGGTTCTCGCTATCGACACAGAAGTACAGACAGACGTGTAGCTATTGAGTAATTTATTATAACCGAGCCAGATCTATTAGATAATCGCCACCTGCCCTAGCCTGGAGTTACGCCTTGTTGAGGAGCAATTACACTCACTGTCGACTAGTCATTACTTTTAAAATAACTTAGGGAAATTGCTAAGTTATAAAAATAAAATATTTATTTATGCTGGAAGTGCAGAAAGTAGGTGATTTCCGATGAGTGGTATTTTCATTCACGAGCGAGTGAAACGAGTGAGTGGATAAATCGACACGAGTCGGAAATTATCTTACGCACGTGTATCAAACAACATTTTACTATGCATTGTGCGAGGAAATAAAAAAATGTATCTGAACCAAGCAAGAAATTAATAAAATGGCGCTTATTCAAGGGCGCTCAGCATATCCACAGATTAACTAATAGTTTATAGTTCATCGGGCATATATACTGCGCATGTTCAAATAGCTGTTACGTCGTAACGCAAAAAGGGACGAGCAAAATATTCATTCTGCCAAACATGTAATGAATATTTAAAATTAATATATTGATCAAAATCTAAATCTAGAGTAATTAAAAACGCCTTAAATGAAGTATTAGTTTTGTTTTACCTTTTATATGAATGATAATCTGTACTTAACCAATTTTTAAAACTTTTCTCAAATAATAAAAACTCTATGCGGCGGGCTGACCTTGGAGTTAAAAATTAAAAAAGTACAGGAAATTAAAAAGCATTAGTAAAAAAGGTGATACTTTCCGCACAGTTTGGCTGCTTGGAAAACGCTCTTTTCGAGGACATGCATTGTAATAGTACATTGTGATACAAGGGTGGAAAGTAGGTTATTATTAATAACAAGCCCGAGCCGAAGGCGAGGGTTTTTAATGACACGAGTTTGCAATAACCTACACACCCGTGTATCACACGACGTTTTTCAATACAGTTGTGAGAAACAGTAAAAACAAATCAAAGAATTAGATTTGTTTATTCACAAAAAATAAAATTTTCAATATGGCGCGTTTTTGCACCTGGACATATTTTTTTACAAAGAAAACAGCCTATACAGCCTATACGATTTTTGACAAACATTGATGTGAAAATAATTAACTTAAAACTGGTAACTTTATGACTACTCATACCCATTTATGAGCAAAAAATTATTAGATCAATCCTCTTCACAATAATTAATTGCGTATTTTTTTAAACTTCATGGATCAAGGACAAACCATGCCATATGTCACTTGTAACAGAACACTCAATGACAAGGCCAGATTGTACTGAGATTGTTCACAATGACATCATGTTTTTTTTATAATGTTCGAATTTCGAACTCTAATATAAACGAACCCTAGATCTATAGGGACAAATAGTCTTACAGCTGATTGCAACCTTCGATTTACACATTAAGGTCGATTTTTGCTTGATGGCTTTATACATAGGTGATTTATTAAACAATTTCTCTTTATACAAGTAAACATCGGTACATGGTGGACATCCCACCCATACGCACCAAACGTTTTGGTAATACTTTTATTATGCGCACAGCAAAAGAGTGGAATTCACTGCCAGAGTCTGTATTGCCCGATAGCTACAACCTGGGAGTATATAAGTCAAGAGTGAATAGGTTTCTTCTAGGTAAGCGTGCTGCATCGTCGACCACATCATCGCTTACCATCAGGTGAGATAGTGGTCAAGCGCAAGACTATTATTATTAATAATAAATAACATGACGTTCAATACACAATTACATGATGGCGAACATAATAATTTGAATAAAATATGTGCGTTTAAAACACTACAGTAACGGAAAGTTAATTTATTCAGATAAGCCTTTTATAGCATTATATAATCTAGCTCTATATTTTACCACCTATGGTAAAAATACGAAAGCATAAAATATTTCTAGGTGTACTAGCATGTCTTATCTTTATCAGACGGATATAAAATTAAACGCAAATTGCATTTAGAATGAGAAGTAAAACATTTCTTTAGAAATGATCTTTTGATAAGGCACTCATAGACTTAATAATGTGGTATGCGTATGCTTACGCAATTAGCTATCGAAAATAAATATATTTATTTATCTGGGGGCACGGCAGTGCCCGCAACTAGTCGAGCAAATAAAGGCACAGTCGTACCATCCTTTTCATGAAGCCATTCAGAACATATTAACAATAACCGCCTTGGTTTTACATTAGAAAAACACAATAATGTTGACCCCTTATGTAAAACTAATTTGGTTAATTTGTTTGCTTATTAACTAATTATTAAGGTTCCTAATGATTAAGTATCCAACTTGGTTTTACATTCGATTTCACAACTGTTTTCGATAGAACTACTTTGCAAGACTTGTGTTTTTTACATGTTATAGTTTTTGATGTGATTCACCTTTTCACATCTATCATAACAGGATTCCCCAATGCAATATACGAATAGAGGCACAGAATAATTACTACGACAGTACAATCAGACTACTAAATAAAACTTACCAACTTGTAGAACACTAATGTGCTTCACCGTCGACCACATCATCACCATCAGGTGAGATAGTGGTCAAACACGAGCCTATAAACAAAATAAAATAAAGTTTCGGTGTTTCTTCTCAGAGTAATTAGCTAGAACACACCGGTCCCATCAAGTTTGAACTGACAAAAAAGATTAGCGTCAAAGGTTATATTTTACTAATTTACAAAATAAATATCTATTTTTTCGCTAACTCGTTCTGCTCCTGGACAAAGACCTTTCTCCCTTTAAATCTTCATTGTACTTTATATGTGTCATATATATACTGCGTCCCGGAAATAAAGCGACGTATAGCCATGGCTAAAGATGCTATGACGCGTCACCAGAACATCTGGAAAAATCGTGGTGTAAGTTTCAAAACCAAAGCGCGTTTGGTCAGAGCACTGGTTTGCCCGATTTTTCTCTATGGAGTTGAGACCGTGGACAATCCGAGCAAGAGAAGATAATGGATAGACGCATTCGAAAAGTGGTGCTGGAGACGGATCCTCCTAATCCCATGGACAGCCAAACGCACAAATGTGTCTGTTCTTTCGCAACTCAATATCAAGACCCGATTGTCTACGGTTTGCTTACAGCGTATTTTGACATACTTTGGCCATATAATGCGAAGAAGAGATAACAGCCTTGAAAAGCTGGTCATTGTTGGCAATACCGAAGGAAAGAGAGCACGAGGCTTGTCACCAACACGATGGTCAGATCAAGTGAAGGAAGCTACATCCTCAAGCAAATTCCAGCAGGTGGTGATGGCAACTTTGGACCGGAGTCCATGGAGGCAGATTGTCCGCTTAAAGGGGTCCAGTGACCACGATCCTCAGTAATGAGGGACCGACTGAAGAAGAAGTACTTTACATAAGAGCATATCTCAGTGACCTTCGCCACATACCCAAAACAAAATAATAATCACAAAAGCTTGTGGAAAATCGATATTCTTTCAATTTCGCATCTAATAGACCTCTTTCAAAAAGCGATTTAAAATAAAATAGGCCTTAATCTCCGTACGAAGGGCTGAGCATTACATGTTAAGTATTGTGCCACGCCGGGGTACGAAGGACCAACTTATTAATATCGCCTCCCTTGAATAGAAATGTCGGGATCATTATTGAGGGTTGTGTACATCGGGTTTGGATGTTCACATTGGGGGGTTAAGTTATATTTTGTTAAAAAAGCGTCACTATAGAAAGAAAGAAAAGAAAGAACTAATATTTAATTGCCACACAGCGACATACAAAAATTACAAACAAAAGACAAAAGAACAAAATACTAAAACTAATGGCATTGCCCATGGTATAATAATATACTCCGTATACTTCGTATTCGTAGTCGAAATGTCACGAAATAAATTCTTTACATTTTGGCAATAGGACCATCGTCATCACTTATGCAAAGACACTTTGTCTAGAGTCTTAGGGTTCTATCAGTCAGAGAGCGGTCAAGCGTTCAAGAGGTCAGTTTTGCGTTCGTTGTTTTGTATTACGTTACATAGATTTATACACACAGCAAGCATTCTGACCGCGTCGGTCAACTAGAACGCACGCGTCCGCGAGTTCACTGCTGTTTCGGAGACCAAATTGGAAGGAAGATTGAGACTGAAAAGCTGATTATGTTAGTACGTGAAAGGTGTTTTTTATACGACGCGATGAAAAGTAGCAAAGTAGGTTGGAAATTGTTGTTGGAATTTCTTTTATCTTTAACCCATTTAGAAAATGTCAAATAAATTCTCCATCTTGTTCTCTATTCTTATTTTTTGGCGCACGCAGTATTTATTTTTCCGTCTTGATGCTGACAATAATCACAAAATCAATAAACATAGACAATAGTGGTACCGCGTAGACCGTCCAACAGTGGGGTTTGTGATCAACTGTACGCTCGAACGCAAAACTGACCTCTTGAAAGCTTGACCGAATGACCGCTCTCTGTCTAAAAGAAACCTTAGGTCTTCTAAATTCACTTAGATAACAATGCTTACTTTTATTCGACACGCGAAAGTTTATGTATTGAGTATTTAAGTGTACTAAAGTAGCAATGTCGTAGCAATGACTAGATCCAAATGAACTTACTGTTTTTGTCGAAGTTTCGGTCTTCTTGCGCATAATAATATCAAGCCACATACTCCTATTAGTTTACTATTACAATAACAAGTCGCACATGTTGGGAGCGAGCCACTGTTTCTCTTTGATGCTCGGATTACAATTACTCACACATATTGTAGTAAATGTAGCATGTTTAGCACCATCTGATCGGCAGCTGGTCGGCTTTTAATTATTATAATTAAATCAGCGTGGCATATAATGTTTGGGATGAATCATAAGAGATTATAAAATGGAGCGTAATAAAATTTGATACTTACTAGTAACTTTTGAAGATATAGCAATATCGGTCTTATAGCTCTATGACTTGACTCATTGGGAGAGTATTATCTATATACACACATTGGCAAAATTAGCGGAACCAGAAAAATATCATAAAACTTTTGTTTTACCTTTACAGGCTGGTTTTTTTTATTTTTTATTATTACATTACACCAATTTTGCTTAGTTGATAAAACAATTGAACATCACATGTCATGCGATTGTTTTCATTCTATTCGAACTTACATCATTTTGAGAGAATTTTGCTTATTGTATTACTTTATGGATACGTTTTAAAATTTCGAATAAAAATCATGAACATACTGAAATATTTGTTTTATTTTAAACGTTTAGATTTTTTTTTTGAAGTCAATCAAGGACGACATTGTGGCCAACTTAATCCAAACTGAGAGGGTCAAGGCACTTGAGATGAAGAGGAAACCTACAGATGATGTGCATAATTCATCCTTTACCTGTTTCAACCATTCATTACAGTTTCCAATGATTCAGAGAGACTAATATTTTTGTGGAAAAAAACAGGACAAGGCAGAAAACCCGTACTTCTAACAAGAATAATCGTTTCATTCAGCTTCGCGTTCGCAAAAACCTGCGTTTGAAGGAAGTTCAAGCCAGAAATGAGCTGGAGGAAGTTTGAGGTGCAGTAACTGAGCTTACGGTACGAAGTAGGTTGAAGGAAGCTGGTCTTGGTTTGTTCGTGCCCGCCAAAGGCCCATAACGCGAGGCACACTCCTTAAAAACAGTATAACTTTTGTTAGAAAACGTCGACTTTGTCTAACTGACTAATGGAGTAAAAAATTGATTAGTGATGAGTGTGGAAGTTTTATTATGAACAAGAACAACATAATCTGTATTTTTTTTTAAATACTGTTGCATAAAGTAGAGGAACAATATTGGATTCAGGTAGGATATGTCTTGGAGTTTATACGGACTTGTTAGTAATCGATAGAGAAGATCTTATTGAAGATCACTGCAGAAGTATTCTTTAAAAATAAAATAAAATGTGATATCTTTTGCCCTTTTATCAGGCGTTACTTCGTTTTGATAAAGGATAATGCTCGGCCATATACCACTTTTTCAACTTCGGTCTAAGTTAAAAATGTCAATATCGTAGTTTTTAAATAGCCAGCGATAACATCAGTTATGCATCCTATAGAACAGCTTTGGGACCTGATAAAACGAAGAGCAAAATTCATAATACCTACACCTAACAATGTGGATGGACTGCGAGGTGCCGTTGTACAGGAATGATTGGGACTACCACATGAGACAAGGGATACCATTATTCTCAACATGTCTAGGCGAGTGAAAACTTTTTGTGTTAAAGTGTATTTTTAAGTAAGGCATCCTGTACTATAAGTTTAAAAATTTAAACCGTATATTAAAAAAAACATCGTCAATTTTGTTTTGTTCCGCTAATTTTGTTGATGTGTGTATATATATATAATTATGTAGAGATCGACGACAAGTTAGGATTTTTAAAAGCTCAGTTAGAGAATTACATAAAATCACACGCTAACATTTGGCAAGATTTGTGTGCAGGTATGATCATTTTAGTGGACAAGGTCTCAAGGTGAAATTGCTGTAATTTTTCTGATGTATCCAAACATAGAAGGCCATCCACGTGTATATATTATATTGTAGAAACGGTTCATTCTCAAAAATGCATACCTATTAAAAATGGCTTTACAGATTACTTTTTGTTTTTTCATTTGGTACTGCCATCCAATGATGAGCAGTGGTGGCCCAGTGGTATCGGACGCGACTTACAAGTTATAGGTCGTGGGTTCGAGCCCAGGTAGGCGCTTAACTTTGTGTAAATTATTTCATCACCACTGCTCTCAAAACGGTGAAGGAAAACATCGTGAGGAAATCGGCATGTCCTAGAACCAAAAATTCGAAGACATGTGACATCCACCAACCCGCACTAGGCCCGCTTAGTGGATTACGGCCTATTCCCTCTCACAGAGAGGAGGCCTGTGTCCCAGCAGTGGGAACATTAATAGGCTGATGATGTGATGTGTGATGTGATCCAATGATGAAAATAGGAAAGGTTCGTTGTGAATAGTGTTTGAAGTTAAATATATTATTTATGTACTCAAACTATGTAACCGTACCCAGTCTCACAATCTGAACTCGCCGAACTAAAGTCACGTTACAAATCCGAGTGTGAAAGCGGACGGAGGCTCGAGCCACGAGCCATGAGCCCGAGCCCTTCAATTTGTGATCGATGAGTCCATCGCTCTTGCGTCTTAGGACCGCCCCGCGCTCGCGTGTGGCTGGGGTCAGCAGGGCCTATCTGTGAATGTGGATAGTTGTGAGTTGTAACACTACCTCTGTTACAAGAAGACATTGAAGCCATAGAAAATAGAAGAATAAATAGAAATAAGATCCTGAATGAAAGTTCTGTCTTCAAAGAAGAGTCATTCAGAAAAACTTTAGTTTCTTTATTGGGAGGTTTTAGTTGGACCACTATTTCATCTGATGTCAAGCGATGATGTGGTCGACGATGGAGCACACATAACTTTTTATTTGGTTTGTTTATCTATACCTATATATCAGAAAGATTGCTTTAAAATAAAAATTTCCGTGTAAAAGATTAAACTTCATTCAAGACAACAGCAGCCTTTTATTGGTGAAGAAACTCTTTTCGAAAGAGTTCAATAATTTTTGACAATGCCTAATTATTTAAAGGGTATTTGTCATACACTTTCATAAGGTCAAACGCTTTGCCTTGCCGAATTCACTTATGCAATAAGGCTTTCTGTAAAAGCAGGCGAATTAAGTCACATTCGACTGTTTCAAAAAGATCAACACTTAGAAGACCCTGTGGTCTGATACAGTATTGATCTTTTGGATCGATTTTAATATATGCACCTGTGGTCTAAGGCAAAACAGTTTAGTATCACATTCTTTAAATCTACACACAGTTTACTATGACAAGAAAACATAAAACCAGACACCTTACACCTTGCAAACCTTATTAAAAATATCTAAAAATAGGTAGCCCAACTAATACTTACTAAATAAGGAAAAAATCATAAACGTAAACATACACCTAGCCTATTCAAGAACCTTTTTCGTCCTAAGAAGACCCTTAACTATACCTCGCGGTTTCTAATACGTACTCATTAGCATGAAGAGATGGGTAGAGGTCTATGTAGATAATAGATGAGCTAAAAATACTGACCACCTGTCCGTCTTGAGACAGTGTTGTAGGCAAATCGGCGGTTGTCTAATAGGTTAGATAGAATAGGATGATGTCTGTTGATATTGTTGCAGTTTGGTTAATAAGGATCTATTTTATATGTTCAACACAACTAAACAAATTGAAGACAGAGCTTTGTTTAATCATGAATAGATTGAAATAGCATTTTATTTTTTATTTTAGATAGGCTGGCGCTTGACCACTAACTGACCTGATGGTAAGTGATGATGTTGTCGAAGGTGTAGCACGCCTGCCTAGAAGCAACCTTTCAACGATTTGTGGCAAAAATGTGCTACTTATACCATCATGAGCATGGCTTCATTTTTAGTTATATCCCAAGACACGGTAGTGCCTTCAGTGCCTTGCGCCCCACGCTTTTTTATAATATTTTTTTTCCATATTCACACAATTCTTAATTTAAATGTAATGAAAATTATTTTCTACTTTTTAATTTGGTTTTCATTTAAAACGTTTTTTTTGTTTATTTTTTTATGTCACAATGTGGATTGCTTAGTATCTTATAGAAGGCGGTATATTTAAAAATCCAACTATAAATTCTTGCACCTGTTCCTCAATCAGTATTGAATATCTCAGTTATATTTACTTTGATACAAGTCACTCCTGATTAGCTAAGGGCTAATGCATACTGCAGTAAATTAGATCTAAATAGTTAACGAAGAGACTTATGAGAGAAGCCTCATGTGTCTGACACCCCGAATAGCTCTCATTATGCCTCTTGTAATGCATACTGCAGCATTAACTAATCATCAGGATTTCAACTAGGTACTGTGTAGTTTGTAGTGACGTGCTACGCTACAGTGTCTGACACTGACGTCCTACGTCATAGCATCTGATACTCACTGACATGCAACTCCATATTATTATTGGCTGACACCATTTGACGTGCTACGCCGTAGTGACTGAAAATATCTGACGTGCTACATCGTAGTGACCGACACTCTATAAAGCTTCGGTCTCTTGATCAAAACGTACAACGCTGCAGTTTGCGGTGCAGGACACTTAGATATCAGTCTGCTAATGTCCCACTGCAGGGCAAAGCCCTTTTCTTATTCAGAGAAGGCACGAGTATTGATCTCCACGCTTGCTCAAGGCGAGTGATTGCAGCTATCCTGACATGTTTTTCCTTTATCAACTGTCAACAGTGCCCAGATATTATAAATTTAAAATTCATATGAAATGAAGAAGTCGCATTAGTACTTGATCGAGTTTGAACCCACGACCTCAAGCACAAGAGGCCACGTCTTAGCCACTGTGCAACCACGACATGAAAAACGTCTAGAATGGTATTTTGTTCCGTTGCAATATGCATCAGCGGTGAGGAGGATTATGTGTCCTGCACCGCATACCGCAGCGTTATGCTTTCCGACGGTTAGCATACAAACTTGAAGATCTGCCTACCCCTCAATGAATACTACCGAAATGCTTGACTTGTATTTAAATGGCTAAGCTTTACGTAATCTCGCCAGGCTAGTGGGTGTTAGAAATACATTCTACGATTAGAAATATCCCGGATTGTAGAAAAACTGTTGAAGTAAGTAGGTATAGAGATTGAACGATATTTTTTTCAGGAATAAGATATCCTATTTAGATAAATGCTTTTTTGTACACAACCATTGGGTATTTTTCAATTAAGTCTGTTTGAGGTTTACACTACATAAATGCAAAAAAGCATCATACATAATTTTTCTTTTCAGTTGGTTTTTGCTTATCAACAAACGAATAGATTTTTCAATCTACTGTGTAAACTAAATTCCAATTACTAACTACAAAATACTCAAGTTACGAACCGTTTTTATAAAGTAACTTATTTTATTTTACCTTTCTGCTAACTCAATTTTAAAACATATATTTTTTCAAATTAGATTACTTGTTTAAGTTAGACATGACTATCTCGAACTACGGAAATGAGGGAACGATGTTCTAGGGTGTATTTACAAGTATCATTTTGTGCTAATGCTCGCAAACAAAAAACTCAGTAAATTTTACACATGGCTACTTTTTATAGCGTTTTAATGGCCCGCATAAAATGTGATATTATCTAGTCACATCTGACAGAGAAGGAACTATCTGCTTAGCCAATCATCATTAAGCTAGATAAATTGTACACTTTGTAGATATCAAGTCAAGCAACGTTTAACGAAAAAAAAATATGCAGAACTAAATTATTGATGTTAGAAGGGTTCAATGGTCACCACAGCCGCCAAGCCTGGGGTCCAATCTTAAAGTCAAGAAAAACCATATTGAATTGTTCAATGGGTACAGGTAATTTAAAGATCTGTTCTGTCTATCCCAACTCGCTGTACCAATCCTTATGATGCATGGAACTTTTTATACACTTCCCAACATCAGAATTTTGTTTTGTTTTTATACAGAAAATGTGATTAACATATTTAGTTTAAGATTAGTAAGATTGACGTTTTTTATTAAAAAAGGTTAATTAATGAAAAATGTTTTCTCAAAACTGTACTTTAGCTATGTTGGGAAGAGTGGCAAAACAAATCCATGTATCCACACTGATTTGGATAGCCAGTTGTGATAGATGGAACAGATCAATTTACATTATAACAGGTGACTTATGTTTTAGATAGTGCCTGTTGACGTACGGCCTTTTATATCTTTAATATTTATAAAAAAATCTGACGCTGTTTTTGAATTCAAATTTTCTACACAGAATATGTATTTTATAGTTGCTAAACCCCACAAGTTTTTTTTTATAAATAAGGCCCTAACTCTCTAATAGATGTTATAACGACTTCGATAGTAAACGTCTAATTATAATAAATTATTAATGAATCAATAAATTTATCTGGTTGGTAGCCATAGAAGCCAAGTCAATGTGTTGGCAGTAGTAGAAGACCAAATCTGTCACTATTGCACAACGACGTGGACGGCTTGCGAGCAAGGTGTGACCAGGCACAAAAGTGGAAGAATACAATATTCAAATCATTTATAAATTTAATCTAACTTATGATTCGTCCGCGTAAATGTCGAAAATGATCCCACGAGAACGTACTTCTGAGACAGTATCTTATGTCTAACTATCCAAATCCGTTCAGCCATTAAAGCGTAATTGATTAACAGACATCGTTGACAGCGATGTGGACGAATTTTTTGACGCTCCGTAATTGTACATAAATGTTTATTCTTATTTTAGTTCTTATATTAGTTTGTAAATAACAATGTACATATGTAAATAAATATAAATTCTAATATCGAAAAAAAAAATACCAAACTCAGACATCCAAAACTATAGTATTTCGCATTTATTTATTCTTGGCTAACAGCTCCTGTGGCTTATGTCCAGCAGCGGTCGTTTTTCTGAAACGATGATGATGATGAAACAAAGAATGTGGCTTCGTACCTTCTTTGTAGACGTATTCATATTTCAATATTTGCGTTAATTTGATTAAACACTGACTATGTATCATTGTAACAACAACGAATTAAATAGTTCAAGAATATGAGTCAGAAACCAGCCATTGTTTCCATTTTGAGACTAAAAATTATAACTACTGTACAAAATATAGTTCAGACATTACATTTACGAGCATTCTCAACCGATGACACCCATTCCCGAGCATGACTCACGCATCAAATCTCACATATCCAAAAATATCACCTAACTAATTAGGCGTACTCTCGTAGTACTACGCCGCGTATATGTAGTGGAGTAGAGTGTAGAGTACGCTCGGTTTACCTAAACTGGTCGTGAGTCATCGGGATGCGTCAGCGCAACGAAATAAACATCATGTATCATGTAGGGCTGTCTGTTAAGAATTACGCATCATTGGTGTCACTTATTTTCATTTAATGGCAAGTATTTCTATATAGTACGGTAGGTTTGTAATTTAGAGGACAGCAAGGCTGGGACGGTAGAAGTTGGTCCTAAAGTGTAATTTTTTTAACTCTAATTTCTTCCTTGTCTCTAATACTTAGTAAAAGGGCTGAAAGGAGAAAAGCTCCTAGTGACTCCAATAAATAATGCACACAATGAATGCACCTTTTTCAACCAAAGTATGAAGAAATCAATACCCAATTACCAGTGTATGTTACCTATCGGTATTTCTTGGGTACTTCATATTTTCAAATTATAAAATATGTTGAAAAAGAAAATGTGACCCATTTATATGTCAACAAAAACAAACTTATGAAAACTACAAATCCTTATCAAAGTTTCACAACTTGTCATGTTCCTCATTGGCAAAAGCCACGAAAATCTATTTCCACCGGTTGGCAACCCTGAAATATGTCACGCACTATCACTCGACATCTATGTTCTGAAGCCGAATATTTTCCTACCTCGTCACCTCTAGATTTGAACAAACTACCTTAACACACACAACGAAAAATCATCTTTATTACTTCCAGATAGAGTCCACGAAAACTGCTCTAAATTTATTTGTAACACATTACGTTCGAAATACAAAATTCAAAATGCGGTTGCCATAAACAATTTTACTTTTAAACCGTTGAGATTACGAATGTTCCGGCCAGTAATATAAAGTTGGCCATTCATAAGTTATTAGGCTACATATTTTATAGTGATGCATCGATCTTAAGCCGTCAGCTTTGAATAGGACATTTTAAATTGAAAGAGTAACACATTTCTTTTTATAATCCACGCGTGATATATTGTAGTATGACGCAACGCTTTTGTTCCATTGTAAGTCCATACATTTTTGTATGGATTTTAAGGGGAAGAAATGTTTTGCAATGTTGACATAACACCTGTATTTCCCTAAAGGCTAGGCAGAGGTACACCTAAAATACACTAAAATGTCCAGTGTAATATGAAAAAGCCAATTGCTGTCAATCGAGCACAAATCTAGACCCCGGGCTGCTACTGAGAAATTTTAGACGGAAAAATCTAATAGCACTTTGTTAGATCCAAGAATTGAACCCAGGTCCTCGTGCTCACCAGCAGCACGATCACTAGACCATCGAAGCAGTTGCAAAGACAGTGCTGTCATTGAAGTATTAATTTGAAACGATATGCTAAAATGATGAAAGAAAAATATAGAGTAAAAGAAAATTGATAAACAAACCGCGCAATAACTCGATATTCCAGTAAATTAATGGGCTAACATAACTACGAGCAGCTACTTCAAATAGATTTCTATAGATCTGATGCACCTGACACTAATAGGGTAAATAATGGCTTAGAAGTCTTTAATAAAACCACAGGGCTTTGAGAAATACTTAATGATTTAAGCAGAAAATTGTTTGCTCATTCTATAAAGAGAATGCGAAATAACATAAGTTGAATTGATTGTACTTTGAAGTCAGTTTAGTACCCTTCAAACGTAGAACGCCGTTCGCACCTCGTCTCAAAATTATGACAGTTGAGTTTAAGTACAATCCCATCCCTAATAGTAGGGCTGTCTCGTCTTATCAACACATATGTATCCAAATTATTCAGAAACTAACCTTGCGTACAAATAAAATGTTTGAACAAATTGTCGGTCAATATCACTTTTAGGCCATTACGGTTGAGGAACCACTTAAAAACCAACAAAACTCGAATGAAACGCTCGAAAAAACATTATTAACATCAAATCTGATCTCGTTATCGACCAAAACGTGGTTGCTGACACGGAACCACGAACCGCGTAGCAACCAAACGATACACGAACAAAACAGTGTAATCTGCATTTCAACTATTTCCTAACATTACGTATACACAATTAAATGTTTCCAGCATTTTGAATAAAAACAATCGGATGTGGGCATCTCATTTTGAAAAAATGCCAACCCTATTTCACACTTCATGCACACAACACACACCATTCCCACTCGTATCTTCTCCCAACTAAAGTTCAATTTTCACTAGCCATTATTGTAGGGATGGCAAATGAAGTTGGTTGATATATTTATGAAGATCATTTGACACGCGTCGACAAACGCGTGCGCAGGGTTAGCGACCTCCGAATCTGTGACCTCAGAATTGTAATGTAAAAGTATTTATTAGTTAATGGCTTAATGATTTGATGGTGGCATTATGTTAATTTGTTCGTTAAGATCGGTTTTGTATTTGTCATCAACTGTGATTACAATCTGGTTAATTGTTTTGTTTTTTTGTTGTAACTTAACTGAGATATTATGTTCTATGCAATTGTGGGATTGGCGTTTTTGGAGATTTTGTTTTTGAAGTAATCGTTTACAAAACTAATTTAGTAACCGCAACATTGATTGATGTAGAAATAAATTTGTGAGTTAAGCTTGAAAACCCCGCAAAATTTGGTATTATTTCGTTTAGTTTGACATAATCTTAACTTAGAATAATCAAAACCGAAACCAGCCTCATGTCCTTTAAATCGAGTCTGGTTTGTTATGTCATTAAGGTATATTAAATTAGATATATCTAGATTTCTTCGGCAGCTCATCCCTCTGATGTAAATCTTGACTTTAAAGAAAACAAACATGTGTACAGCTAAGGAGTGGACTTCCCTGCCGGAGTCTGTGTTTCACAATAACTACAATCTCGGGGTTTTAAAGTCAAGAGTGAATAGGTTACTTCTAGGCAAGCGTGCTACATCGTTGACCACACCATCGCTTACCATCAGGTTAGATAGTGGTCAAACGCAAGAAGTTATCTATACTATAATATAATAATAACAATATAATATCATAAAGAGGAAATATTTGTATTTTTGTATGTAACGAATAAACTTAAAATATACTGGACGTTGAGAAGCTATACTATCTCCGGGTGACATAGGCTACTTTTTATCCCTGTATTCTCACGGGAACGAGAACTACGCGGGTAAAACCGCGAGGTGTCCGCTAGTAATAAAATACAAATAAAAAACACTTATATAGATGCAACAATCGATAGTTCCACTATTGAACAAGATACTTTCAATAAACCGTTAAAATTCACGGTACCTAAGCTGCAAATATAACCTTAATTATCAAGAAAATATGCGGAACAAAGTTTTCGGACACAATGATAAATACGGATGAAAGCCCAAAAGAAAAATCACCTGTCTTCAAAAAAAGTTGTAAGATAATAAATTCTTTATAATTATCTTCTATCTCTGCTTACCCCAATACCTCCAGCGCGAAGTTATGTCCATAATTAGCGCCACAGACTATAAAACATCTCAAATCTTAATTAACAATGTAAGTGAGCGTAATAACAACTTGTGTGCTAATTTACGTTATATGTATATAACATATAATAACTTAGTTAAAGTCATCAGTTAGTGATAACATTACGACTGTTAAACAAAGCTGGTAATTAGGTAAATGTTAGCGTAGGCTGAGTGCACGTGCACGACTTAATTTCTATGGCCGGCGACTTAATTGTATAATGTGGACGGATTTGATTCGAGGGGCCATTTTCAGATAGTGCAGTGTGTAATTTTTTCGAAAATTTGCTGAGCTTAATGGTCCGTTTTCTGTTAATAGCTTGATAATAAAGGTTTTTTAATCTTTTTTTTAACGACTTTATTGAAACCAAAGCTACTTTGGTTACTTTTTAACCCTCGACGGAAAAAGAAGGGTGTTATATGTCTGGCGTGTGTTGCTGTGTATCTGTGTATTTGTGTGTTTGTCTGTGGCATCGTAGCTCCTAAACGGATGAAACGATTATGTTTTAACTATGAAAGGTGACTTTGTTCAGAGTGTTCTTTGCTATGTTTGATGAAAATCGGTTAAGCCGATCAAAAGTTATGAGCGTTTTACTGTTTGGATCGGGTTGTTGACTCAAGATATCGTGTCATAATTACGTATTCAATCGATTGTCGATCGAAGCGTGTCTACTACGAAATAAATTATGTAGAATAAAATAAAAATGTGTCTGAGGTTTATTTATTTTTTATTTATTTGTCTATCTTTTTAAAAGTCAATAGTCAAAGACAAATGTATATACTGACTGTATCTTCTACCTAATACTAGGTATAATTGAATAGCTATAGGTATGTCTGCCTTTCGCACCAACGACTCTATCTTCCGCGAACTGAACATAAAGGTCAGACTGTCCACGACCTGCCTTGCCAGAATTTTTTTAGTTACAAGGCCAGAAAACATGGTCATAACCTGGAACAGCTAATGTTTAATTGAAAGGAAACGTGCTAGTGGTCACAGTCCAATAAGATGGTCAGACCAAGTCTGCATATCGTTGAACACCAAACTGCACGATGCTCTCCACGACGCAAGAGACAGGCATAGATGGCGCAAATTAGTGAAGGTAAAGTTGTTGCCACGACGACAGGGGAATCACAAGCTCGACCAGTCATTGATGAGGAACACGAGGAGGAGGAAGAGGATAGATATGTGTGCACTAATTATATTCTACAGAACATATTTGCTCTTATATTACTATCCACAGACATAACTCTAACTGGATAACGCAAGTCTGTCCATCTGTATGAAAACCAAACGTGCCACTTTTTCACACACAATTTAAAAATAAATTTACTTACCAATGAAAGAAATCATTTCCAATGCCCAGGCATAACTAATTCTATACAGTATTTATAGCTTAATATGGCATATAAAGGCATTTTTCTAGATTGCAGTGCGTTTCCGGTGCCGATAAAGCTAAATGAAAAGCAATTATCGTAATTTTACTCCGTTTTTTGACACGCGATGTTCACACAATCGCGTCATCTAGTTAGATTTATTATTATTATTATCGCATATATCAGTATTCATATATATCAGTATTACTATATCATTCACTATCATGATAACCACACAAAATACTATTATGATATACGTCTTACTTTACTAGATTAGCTAAGCTCCATACGTAAATGTAGCTAGTCACAACAGCAAAATATTATGTCTTAGCAAGACACCAACAGAACATCAAAACTCCCACCTAGGCACTCAAGCCAGCCTAATCCCTATTAAACTTAAACAAATAAGAAATGTCTCACTTAGAACTATGTAATGAAGTTGACAACTCTTGCTTAGTTAGACTCCAGTAACGTTGTCAAAGTGCGTGGCCAGCTATTATCATTATTGCCCAGTCATCGGGCCACATCTGTCTGCTAACTGACCCTGTGGTCAATTGGTCAGGCTATTTTTAGGACGGGAGTTGAAGAAATATAACCATTCAAACCGGGGCAAACGGGTTAAGAGAACTAATTGGTTTTTTTGTCATCACCTTAACGGTTTATTTGAACTACATCACACCTGAGTACAAGCAAACCTACCAGCAAGGTTTGGCAAGTTAAATGATATAAAGTCTGTACACCAAGGGAAATATTTAGTTATATATAGTGATGATAAACGTTTATAAATCTAGACTCCAGACTATTCTTTTTGCTATACTATTCTGTCGTAGGAGAAGATCTTCCTTCACTCCTTCCAAGTTTAGGGAGTCCGCGCTTCCTCCTTCCTGCAATAAGTTAGGCGACCTCCAACCAAAAGATCTCATGCTTAGCAGTCATAGAGGTAATTTTGGGAATTTACGTGCGATTTGAAAATTCCACCTTAGGTTTAACATTTGACACTCATTAACAATGGCTTGGTGATAGTGATAGTCAAAAATGTATATATATTTTTTTATTGTAGGTAGGCTCGCGCTTGACCACTTTTGCACCTGACGGTAAGCGATGATATTGTGTTCGACGGTGGAGCACGCTTGCCTAGAAGTAACCTATTCACTTTTGACTTAAAAACAAGCGACAAGCGCTATTGACATAAGCATGCATGAATACACTTTAGCATTTCAATCTTTCCGCTATCGCTGTTAGAACAACACTTTGTTATACAGCGTCTGTACTCTGTACCCACAATCAGCTATACTGTAACTTAATAACAATCTCTTCTCACATTTCTACAGATGCAGCACACAGGAAATTGTTTCTTAAAACGTGATCAGAAGTTTCTGATCACGTTTTAAGAAAGATGAGCAGTTGCTCATCAACATCGGATGTACAATAATAGGACTAAATGATTGGAATCCTAATCATGAAATATTGTGGGGATTGGGAGAGATTGGTTGAGTAAAAACTATGTTATTTTTCAAGGCTTCCAATGATTGTAGTTACTATTATAATAATATTAGCCTGTAACTGTCCCATAGCAGGTAAAAGCTTCTTCTCATATAGAGAAGGCACGAGCATTGATAAGAACGCTTGCTCAAAACGGTTTGATGATTTTACAAGTCCACGTTTCCTCTCGATGATCAGTGATGTCCAAGATAAACTTAGAAAGTACATATGAATTTTGAAAAGTCATATTGGTACTAGCCCGGATTTGAACAACTGAGGCCACCCATTCTATTTTATTTAAATCAAAATATATATTAAATCACTATATTGGTGTTTTTAACTACTTATGGACTGATATAGGTCTGAAAAGATATATTTTTTTTCTTTTTTAATTGCTCTCATATAAACTTCAATTTTCATAAAACTTGCTCCCATTTTGAAGACCTCATGTTCAGCAGTTGCGCTTGTGATCACCGACCACCGACCAATGAGGCACCCTTTCAATAATAATGAATACGGTAATAATTCAACTAATAACAAAAGCCATTATCGATGATACGAGTAATAATTTCTCCAAGAATGCAGCCATTGTCTATAAGGACCATAAAATGGCCACTATTTGGTATTTCAAAATATTTGGTATTTTGTCCGTTACTGCCGCATAATTCGCCGCCGCCCTTTAGAAGTTTATTAAAAAGGAAATTACGATTCGATGCGAGTAGATAAGTGCTTCGGTGAAAGTGCGAAATGTAACCGTCAATTTCCGAAGAGTTTTTGCTATGGTTAATAATAATTGGCAATTTTTCATTGCGGTACCTTTCGAAGTGGGAATGGTCCATCTTGGGCTCTCGATAAAGTGGTATTTAATCAGCGATAAAATTGTTAAAAGGTTAAAATGTTTGGGGATTGACTGTGGTAGGTATTTAGGTATACATGTCAATTAAATATAATTTTGGTCTGGTTGATAATCACTGACGGGGATACAATGTCATTTTGTCTAGAGACTGTCGGCAATTACTTATTCCACTAGGAAAGTGATTTAGGAAGCACACAGATCACCCCGGTGATCACCATCAGCACGTAGAAGAGGACCTCGTAAGAGACCACCCCGGTACCGGTACATCTGTGCAACGCCTGTTGGACAGTCTTCAACGGATTTTGATACGGTTTTCAGTGAAGAAAGAGGTATAAACGAGGAAGGTTTGTGTTTAAAATTTGTATCGACTGAAGCCGGGACGTGTCGCTAGTATGCTAATAAATTACATCTTATAAAAATTATGTTAAAATAAAGAAACAAGCAATCGCTTGCGGTTTCGCCTATAGCCACTGTTTAAAGTTCAGAGCGGTTTTATCGGCGAGCTAATAACTAAGTTATAATGCTAAAGAAAATGTTTTTAACTTGTATAGAAATGCCCTGAGGAAGTTACGTGCGCATGTTTAAGCTTCAAGAGTAACTAACTTAACTTACTATGATAAATTTATAAAACTGAGAGCAAAGCTTAGCATGCTAAACTTGGGCCTTTGTTAGATTGAAACTCAATAAAAAGAGAAAAATAACTAAATCATATTTTATCTAATAGGTCCTTGAATATCATATTGTTTTAGCTTCTCAATCTGCCTAGCCTTTTCTCAATTATTTTTGGGCCGGCTTCCAGTCTTACCGGTTACAGCTAAGTGCCAGTGTTTTACATGGAGCGACTGCCTATCTGACGTCCACAACACAGCAACTCGGTAACAAGATACCCCTTGTCAAGACTGGTGTCAGATCTCAAGCTTCTGATGCAACGACTGTCAAAGATCTTCAAATGGCAGCCGGGACCAACGGCTTAACGTGCTTTCCGAGGCACGGAGGAATCTCGGTATGTTGAAATAGGCACCCATCCACGGACCGACCTCGTCAAACGTTGCTTAACCTTGAAGATCAACCCGTGCGGCACTTACTATTTAGCCACGAGGTGCTCCATAGTGTCTTAGCTTCTAAGGACCATATATTCAATCATCAGATAACTTTTATCTAAAGAATAAATATGGCGGTTTGAAATATTTGCCACACAAAAGCTATCAAACCGCAATTTTTATTCCTTAGTTAAAAGTTTATTTACTGAAGAAAAATCGGTCCTTAATTATTCAAATATATTGGCAAATTAAGTAATGGCTCTTAAATTTACAAAAAGAGAAAATTTTGTTGCTAGAATCGCCGGATAGGAAACCATTTCTACGAGTAATCCAAGTCAGACTTAGACCATAAAATAAGTATTTAAATCATCTTTTAAATAGACTATTAATCCGCCCAATTAACCCTGTCTGGCAAGCAGATGGTACTCTGAATAACTAGGAAATAAACACTGGACGAACACATGTCCAAGGTGTGCAATAAACCTCTCTAAACATCAAAACTATCTACCAACTGCTGCCACTTAAATATTTTTTTTGCCACTCATACAACTCCATACATTTATCTAAACTCTAAACAATTAATTTGCAACCCTTATCTTTCTGTACAAACTATTCGAAATTCAAAACTCTCATTCATAATTTTAAACCGGGATCATTCAACTGACAATGTCATCCATACGTCAAAATCAGCTGTTTGATGCCAGATGCATGAACCGTTACATTACTATACTAGCATCTTGCTCATTCAGAAAATTCGAATTTCAAAATTTCGTGAATGCGCTGCCGTTGGTCGGCGGCTGCGTGTGGGCGATTACGCATCGTAGATAAGGGTGGGGTGGGGTACAATGGACACGTAAGATTTTAAAATATTGACAGCGTTGTGTAAAAATGACAATTAAACCATAGTGCATAGTGGCTTGTGATTTGACGAATGCTATTTTTTTAAAGGGTAAAATAACTATTTTAGACTTTCAAAACGAAAGATTTAAATATAGAACTTCAACCTAAAGTGAACGCATACAATGGGCATCTAAGTATTATTTTCTCTTGAGTTATTTACGACAAAATAATCAAGTTAGTCATGGGGTTTCAAAATAACAAGTCAGTGAATCAGCCTTTTATGTCAGGAGGTCGCTCGTAACTATTCAATATTCATTGTTAGGAGTGTTTACAACAACAAAAAAAAAAATATGTACTGGACGTAGCGAAGGTCACCGGTCCCGAGATGGAAGAGTGTAAACCTTCTGACAGTTGTCGCTGAACGCCCCGATCACATACGATATAAGGTTCTTGGATGCCCGGCTCCGGCAGCTGACTCAGGTTCATATATGCATGATTCCAGAGGGTTGATACGAACGAATTAAATGAAACACTTAGTTATTCAGTACACGGCATGATTTAAGGGCTCTCAATAACTTCTGAGATTCGATTCATAAGAAACTATTCCTTATTTGTTAAGACAAGTACAAGCGACTAGCTTTGGATGACTACAATTTCTAAATTTGACTGGGGGTGCTATATACTGTCGGTCCTTTCCATTATTGAGCGCCCCGCAATTTCTCGCCGAAGATAAATTTTATTACAGTAAAAAATCAGTAAATTTTTTCTAGAGTCAAGAGCAAACCCAGCACAAATAATAAAAACAAAAAAACAAAATTTATTATTCTTATTTCTTTCTTTCAAAATTAAAAATATTATATCACAAAATATACTAAACTAGAAAATAAGAAAAGGAGCTAGTCAACCGTAACACAAGTAACTGTTCCTAATTAATTTACATTAAAATCCTAATTAATAATATCATACACATCCTACTATACTATAAAATATTATAAAGGATACTTTTTATCCCGGGAATAGGTATGTTCCCACGGAATAATATTCTACTTTAACTCGGGCGAAGCCGCTGGCAGAAGCTATTAAATTATAATTTTAGACACAGCACAAAATTTTATGGATCTGTTATACGCATTGCGGTTATAAAATTAAAACAAGTGTGCAAAAATCAATATAACCAAAAAAGAACTAAGCAATCTAACATAATACTTTTATAACAATAATCCTTAAACAAACTCGATAGCATCTAAAACAGTAATATAATTTAATTACGACTAATAAATAGTAAAAAGAAATGGCCACCGTTGCCAACCACGGCGCGTCTCCTCTTCTCTACTCACACACATAAAAATTGCACTTGTCAATCGACGCGCGCGCACCTGGGGCAGGTGGAGGCTGATGTCAGCCATCAGCTGTGCGACCGGCTTGTGCCAAACTACTATACCTACCGCATATTTGTGCGGCAAGTCGGTTAAATGACCTAGTTTTCGATTGAGGAATTTATGATTTTGGAAAGATAGTAGTAGATAGGTATCATTAATGTTTTCCCGCTGGAGTCCGCTAGATGCGAAAAGCATAGGACGCTATATTTAGAGACGCTAGAGCGAGGCCTATGTCCATCAGTGGATGTCTTCTGGCTGAAATGGTGATGATGATTTCTATCTTTCGATGGTTGATAGACTTTAAAACTTCTGACTATCTAAAAAGACTCATGTTTTACGTGTATAACAAATTCGAGTTGAAATTATTTCAGAAACTCATAGGCATAGAAATTGAAATATATGTATAAAGAATAAAGCAACCAAAAATATGTTCTTCTGACTGGTACGTCATCATCATCCACACCTCTTCTTTGCCCACTGCTCGAGTTGAGTATTTAACAAGGTTAAACATGTTCTTATCGCTAAATACTCAACTCAATTCAGAAACCGGCCCTATGGTTATTTGTGGTAAGTAAAATCTTGAGCCAGTTGACATAAACACGGCACTACTGCCATTTCTGTCAACAATCAACATTTACAAAAACTACTACGATTTAAGTTATAACTTTTGAAATTAGGTAATCCATTTAGATAAAATACCCTTTAAAATAAAATAAAACTCAACACCACCCCTTCACACGTATCTACAGGGCAATTAAGTCTGTAATGGTGGAAGTAGTGACACTATTGCCATCATTGCCACCCGTCACGCGATGCATCAGCGTGTCAATCATCCACTCACTACTATTATCCTGTCATTTAGTCAGTGTTTACCACGGGGCATTTTGTGTCTGGCGCTTTTAGTTCCACGCTATAAAATTGCAAGTTGAAAAAAATATAGTCTTCGTCAAATACATGGAAAAGGTCAGAAAAGTGCCTAAATATGTACTCTTGCACTGTCAAGGAGGCGGTCACTCAGTCAATTCGAAGCTTTTGAAATTTCTCCTCGCTGTTAGAGAACCCAATTATGGGTTAAGGTCGCCTTTGTACATAAACTGTCCTATTGTATTTGTATGTTTTGTGTACAATAAATAATAAGAATATATCGGTTGCCTTGGTTTACCTGCGAATCTCGTGGATTGAATTATAATTTTATGAATTTCATTGAGATATAGTTTTCTAAAAATTATCAGTTCGGTCCTGTGTTACTTACGTATGTCAGAGCACACTTATCGAATGGTTGCTTATTCTCAATTAATTACCAAACTTGCAATAAATTAAATTACGAACTTTCAATATAAATTAAGTAAATACCTGTGTCACTCTTAGCACTTTAATTAATAAGCACACAGCCTACCCACTAATAAAATGCTGTTTCAAAACGAAAAATTGTGTTTCACAATTTAAACATTATTATAAAAGAAAGTGTCTGCAATAAATTAAAACAATTATCCTTTGGAAGCAGCTGGCTAGTTGCTAGGCCTATGTAATTTGCCGCCTGGAATCGAACCTAGGGCTAGCAGATGTCACTTTTAATATGTTACTTTAGATTAGAATTTTTATGGCATGTTTCTAGTTAGTTATTTGATGCGTGTGTCTGTCACAGTGATAGTTTTAAAACTTTGTTAGTGTTTGTCTGACACTTTAGGTTTTTATTGTGTCTTTATTTTTTAGTGTTTCAAGCAATATGCATCATAATATGGTTCAACATAAGTGACTTGACACAAGTAAAGTTATAATGGGCTGGAACGCCATAACTTGAAATAAGCCGGCTGTGGAGGATGAATGTTATCACTAAATTAATTATGTTGGTTAGATTAGTCAGTTAATTATAAAAAGATTAGAAAGAACCAATCGACTTTAGTTGTCGTCTGCATAAAACGTATGTTTAAAGTAATATAAGTACGAATTCTCCCTATTGTTATAAATGTAAAAGTTTGTGCGTTTGTGTTTCCATCACGCAAAAAAGGCTGAGCGGATTTGGATGAAATATTGGACACAGATTGTTTAACCTAGAAATACACATAGGATACTTTTTATACCGATAAATTTAGTATACTAATTCCTTGGAGTAACTTAAAATTTGCAAAACAGTATTGTTTAAATTATTGGGTCATGTAAGAAGTAAACACCTATTCTATGTAAAACTCATTACAAATTAATCAAACTCTTCTCCCAGCCCTTAATCGATGTCAAAATGATAAACGACCCTCATCGAAGCGGCGATAGTTCAAACAGTTAACTTGCGAACTTGATCGGAAGGTTACAAGTTCGATCCCGACCCGAACTGTTGAACCCTTTAGCACATTCAACTTGAGGGTTAAATGCTATTAGTAATGCATCACGGGTTAACAGCGATCTTTATCTTTTGTCTTTAATTACTTTAGTTAAAATTCTTAGCAGATAGTTAGTCATGAAGGCTTAAATAAATGAGGTTTATTTGAATATGAATTGGTATTTTAGTGAAGACAAGAAGGCCAAGTGCGAAACAGTTTTGATGATTAGTTAAATAAAATATTGTAGTAATCCTTATTTAAGATTACACTAGTCGAAAATTCTTCCATACAAACGTAGTCTAGGGATTATTCCACCGTTTGACAATGTACGTTCAAAATAAAAATTGATATCAATTTGTCTCATCATTATCTAGCCTTGTATGGAAGCAAAAAAGTAAAAAAAGAAAATATTTGAAAGTTATGAGCGTCGAAAGTTCCACATTTCGACACTCATTTTAAAGCATTTTTGGGCGCAAATAAATACCATAAAAAGACGGAAAATTGCAAAACGGCCACCATACAGGGATAGATTAGTAGTTCAATAATGCAAAAAAAAATATTTTGAACAGATAGATACGATTTCATGATATCTAGACTGCCAAAGGTCTGTTTATAAAATTTTATGCGCTCGGTTGCAGTGGTAACGGTACAGATTTACAAAAGTGTGTATTAGTACGCGAACTAGCTTCCTACTGCTCATCACAGCATCTATACCTTTCGCACGTGTTGTCGGTTGATATAAAATGCATTTTAACCCCGCGCACAAAATAGTTCGTGCCGTCGACTAGTGTAACCTTAATTATAAAAGCGAAAGTAATACTGTTTGACTGTCTTTCTCTGTTTGTTTCGATTTCACACCTAAATAGCTTAATAAATTTTTGTATAGGTTGGACCTTGGAGAAGGACATAATATACTTTTCATCCTGACAATTGTTTCCTAGCGATAACAAAAACGCGGGCGAAGCCGCTGCCAAAAGCTGTGTAGCCATCATAGTAGTCTATGATTAACATATATTTAATACAAAGACTAAATTCCGTATATCGGAAATTGACTCTCTTGGATTATTTTTTGGAAGACCCTCCCTGGGTTTCTTCCAAAAAATAAGTCTTCCAAAAAGTAAGAGTTTGATGAGTATATGAGTATGATCATTAAATTGGTCTTAATAAAAATGCGAGCATACTTATATGAGCTTAATTTAATAAAGAAATCAATACAAACAAAATATTGAAGGCAATTAGTGCAAACAGGCCGAGGGAGAAAAAACAATAGGGCCATGAAACACACAATATTCATAAGTTAGGAAGATTTCTTTGAAAATTCTCTAGATTTTAGCTCAAGTCATCATTAAAACGGGCCAAAAGGCTAATCTGCAATGAGGCACTGGTTGAGTCAAAGACTTGAACATCGTAGCCGAGTTGCCAGCTTTTTTTTAGGCTTGCTCTTGACCACTGTCTCACCTGTTGGTAAGCGTCATATGTGGTCGAGGGTGAGACATGCTTGCCAGCTTGTCATTTTTTTATCGGTTGCATTTCGGGGAGTGAGCGATGGAATTGCATGATCTAATTCCGCCTAGCCCGTTTCATCAACGGACTAAATGACGTACGGCGATGCGCCATCGGTACATGGTGGACATTCCATCAATACGCACTAAACGTTTTGGAAATACTTTACTTATGCGTACAGCTAAGGATTGGAATTCCCTGCCGGAGTCTGTTCTTACAGATAGCTAGAACCTCGGGGTCTTTAAGTCGAGAGTGAATAGGTTACTTGTAGGCAAGCGTGCTACACCGTCAACCACATCATCGCTTACTTCCAGGTGAGATAGTGATCAAGCGCGAGCCTATCTATAAAATAATAATAAAAAAACATCATCTGTCTGCTCTTGTATCATGTTACTTGGGATCGGTGCAACAGTTCTTCTTTAATTCTCCATGTGGATTTAAAGTCTACTAATCTAATAATGATAAGCTGTTTTAGAACCCAATGGCTTGGCACGCGGCGATGGGAAGAGGTCAGACGGGATGACCATAATGCTTTGGAAGTTGGGTAGGCCCCTTGCACCATCCCATATTGTTACCACGGCGGGCTGTGCTGGGGCGGCTGCTGCTGGTGCTCAAACAGCGCAAATACATCAAACTTACTGGAAGTTATAATATATAAGTTACCGGTTAGTCGACTCTTCACGTGACCAGAGTTTTGCGAATATTGGTAAAAATATTCGTTTCAAAAACCGCCGATGTCATGGCCGCACTAGAGATTCGTTCCGGAAATTATTTCATCGAGATTACCACTTATTCTCAAGTACCATCGGAGAGCCCTCCTCATTCTGTTTGCTTCATTTTCTCCTCATCGTATTAATTTCTTAGATTTTTTTTATAAACACTCACAGAGAGTATTCTGTTGTGTTGTCTACTCCCACTCGATGTGAATGAATATTGGATTTTAAAAGCCTATTTTAATAATTACGATAAGTACTTGGGCTTTTATGTTGATGGCTGATTGTTATTTCAGTAAAAAAATAATCTATATCGAAGTCTACAAGTAAAGTAAAAATAGTGACCGTGATTATTAAGTATTATTTTTCTATATTCATAATAATAAATCTATCATATATATCTATGAAATCTATCATCATCCTAACGAAGAACGTACTGAACAAATACTAGCTGAGCATGTGAAAATTTACGTACCGAGTTCATTATATTTATTTACAGTTTAAATATTAAATGTAATGAACTCTTACATTTATTTTAATTACATCAATATTAATTAAGCATAACATTTTTATTTTACACAGTATTTTTTTATCTTTCACCTAGATCCATTAATTAGACCTCTACTGCCATCTGTGACATACTTTGCGAACTAAAAATGTAAACAAAGATACTTTTGTTGATAAAAATGACTGAATTATGACTATACCATACGCAAATGATATACTTAATGTTATTTAAAAAAAAATAAGTAGATACTATGACTTGACATGACTGTTTTAACATAATAAAATTAATGTTCTTGTTTCAGTAAGACACGATCGATAGACAAGCAGCGCCATCTGTTATATTATCAAGACAACTTGGTGTCCTAACCTAACTTTATCTAAAATAAATAATTTCATAGCAAGCAAAGCAAGAAGAGGGCAGTACCGTCAAGTACTTAATCATATTAATTTTTGCAAATGCCTTTAGTTTTTGCCAATATCCTGGTAAAAGGTATAAAATAGAAATTAAGTAGGTTAGTATAATTCCCTTCTAGTAATCTCTTATAGGATCTCAAATCTTGATTTAGAAGCTTTAGTAAAAGTAATAATTATCGCCAGTAATGCAGGAAGTAATATAATAGTCTAGGACTAATTACCTGGTTTACAAGCGTCATTACTAACCATTTCCTTTAGTTACCGTTAATGGGTCGGCCATATTGAATTGAGTTTGATTCTTGAGTTAAAATGTAACTGGCGTTTTAATTGTGTTTTTACCCGGCTGCAAGGAAAGGGTTATTTTTATCGCGTGTATCTTGTATGTAAGTATGTAATATTCTTTATTACCTCGTATCTTTCAAACCACTTGACGGATTTTATAATTAAGACATCGTTAGATAGGTCTTGGTTGCCCAAGAATTATAATATAAGTGCCGTTAAAAAAAAAGTATCATGGCGGATTTTGGGCGCCATATTGTAGGGGTTGCAATTTTTTATTTCTTCTATACCCGTCGAGTGGGGTATCAACATGTAAACGTAAATATATGTATCATAATGTAAGTGTAAACGATTTTTAGAGATGATTACAAAAATATATACCACCTATATGTTTAAGATTCATGCGTGAAAAAAGCATAACTAAAAAGTTGTCAGTAAAAAAGTTAATAAAATCAAAAAATCTGACTGCAAAGATGTAAACAAGAAGAAAATCATGCTGTGCAGTCGGCGAATATTCATAGTTTTGGTCAGCCAGCTCGCGAATATGTACCCTCCGACTGCACAGCATGATTTTCTTCTTGTTTACATCTTTGCAGTCGGGTTTTTTGATTTTATTAACTTTTTTTATTACTATTGGCCAGTAAAAAGTACTCCTGCTGTGCATAAAATTCTAACTGCTATAATAAATTTCCTACTGCAAAGAGTTAGTTACCTTAATGTACCTACACTATCTACTTTACACCTCACGTGTTGTACTCCTTGCAGGGGTAGGAACAAGTGTATTGTCTTAAGTAAGCTAGAAGATGCAATGACCCAAAAACTTTTTTATTGACCTCGGAATCACATTCAGCTATCACAGTTTTTGCGAGCACTAGACTACTGTAGCATTATTACCTGTGACCAGACCAATGAGGTAATCAATTTATATAATATAGGATTACTCTATTCGTTTTTGATAATAATCATTATCATTTCAGTCGAAAGACGTCCACAGCTGGACATAGGCCTCCCCAAGCGTGGGCATGTCGACCGATCCAAGGCTTCTCGCTTCCAGCAAATTTATAGCAACCTTTATCAGGTCATCAGTTGAATGGTAGGTAACTAAACCAATTTCGAAACTACGTCTATCATTAGAAGGACACATAACAACACAAATCAAAGGGTTCATTCACAAGATTACAAAGAGCAGTTTCATCGGCTATTTCTCTCACAACATACTGTTTATTAAACTGCATAGTTCGAGTTATGATAATTCGCCTATTCATCGACGTTGGCTATAGAAACACACGCGGCTTCGTTTCAATCAACTCGCTCTTTCGACACGCTTATCAATCTGTCACGTTTAGGGGCCACACACTTATTGTCAGTAGGGTTGCCACAAGAACTGATGACCTTTGATTCTGTGTTGGTAATCTTGGATGAGAAATAAGTCCGCGTTCAAAGCAAACAAAAACAGCACGGGGTAAAAAGTCTAGCAGAAGAGCAATTAAATAGGACCTAATAAGATCTTTTGAGAGTATTTTTATAGGCACTGTCAACCTCATGACGTTGGTAATAACGTGATGTTTAAGGCGGAGAGATACGTGTCGTGGCGTGGCGTAGCGCTGGATAAAACGACTATGTTCCAGCCACATCAAGTTTTGTAGCCAGTCAACTGCTTCAGAAGGCGCCACGCCACGACACGTAAGTGTGTTTCCACCATTACAACGCGTCTATAAATTAATAATAAGGGCAATTTTCTTAATGCAAGTGCTACCACTAATGTTTCATTCAGTCAATGAAACATCTTCATGATAATAAGATCTAAGTTTTTAGATTTCTATTGACTTCGTAAAATTAGAAGTAAGTATCTTTATATTAAAAACAACCCTTTTCAAAGACATTTTGTCTGTCATAATATACAACATGGCTCATTTATTTGATTTCTAGAATGTTGTCTGAAATGAAGTAAGGCTCTTAATTAGCAAACCTAAACTTTTAAAACGCCCTGAAAGTTGCATATCTCCGAGTCCAAAAATATTTTTTAGCTCATTCAAATTACTCAGACAGCAACAGACAACTAGACACACATACACAAGGACACTACCGAACAGTCCAGTCCTTTCGACAGCCCTACTCATTAGGCACGCTACTCGACTCAAAACGATGTACAAGCGTGAGTAGCGTGACACACAACCGGTCGGTTATGGGGTGAGCAGGGCTCTAGGGTGCCTCACAAAGAGTGTGAAATGCGGTGGTAGCACTTCAAGATATAATAACGTATTGTGCATGTATTCTTTGGGCTTTACTGATTTGTATAGCATAGACCCCCCGCTGACCGGTTTTGGATTAAGTGAGGGAGAATATGGGGTGACGGTGAGATGGTCTCGTTACAATCGGTTAAGAGCGACAGATCTCTACAGTATTTAAATTCATGTTCGTAAAATTACTAAATTGTGATTTTTATGTTGCAAGCGCGGAGCATAGTGCTGTACGTAAGGCTCAATCATAAGTGAATCATCGAATCGATGTGACATGGCTCCTTAATTTAATTTTACTAATTGGTGTAAATAAATGTCCATAATGAATAAGAAGGAGCTCGTGGCTAAATAATAACAGCCGCACGGTCGATCTTCAAGGTTGAGCAACGCTTGCCGAGGTCGGTCCGTGGATGGGTGACCATATTTACATAACGAGTTTTTTCCATGCCTCGGAAAGCACGTTAGGCAGCCTGGACCGAGAGGTCCCGGCTGTCGGTCCCGGCTGTCATTTGAAGATCTTTTATAGTTGTTACGGGTATTTAGAAGCCTGATATCTGACACCAGTCTTGCCTAGAGGTATCGTGTTACCCAGTTACTGGATTGTAGGTCAGATAGACAGTCGCTCCATGTTAAACACTGGTACTCAGCTGTAGCCGGTTAGACTGGAAGCCGACCACAACATAGATTGGCATAGATCGGATTGGCTGATATATCATCAATCATCATCATCATCATCAATCAATATACATATAATAAATCTGTAGAAAAGTAATTTTTGTACATCGAAAATATTTCCAAAACAAATAGCCAGGGTGTTAAAGGATAACCAACAGAACCAATTTCCTTTTTCTTTTTTGGAATTTTTGTCTGTTTTCCTGTTACCCAGTTACTGGATTGTAGGTCAGATAGACAGTCGCTCCATGTTAAACACTGGTACTCAGCTGTAGCCGGTTAGACTGGAAGCCGACCACAACATAGATTGGCATAGATCGGATTGGCTGATATATCATCAATCATCATCATCATCATCAATCAATATACACATAATAAATCTGTAGAAAAGTAATTTTTGTACATCGAAAATATTTCCAAAACAAATAGCCAGGGTGTTAAAGGATAACCAACAGAACCAATTTCCTTTTTCTTTTTTGGAATTTTTGTCTGTTTTCCTGTTACCCAGTTACTGGATTGTAGGTCAGATAGACAGTCGCTCCATGTTAAACACTGGTACTCAGCTGTAGCCGGTTAGACTGGAAGCCGACCACAACATAGATTGGCATAGATCGGATTGGCTGATATATCATCAATCATCATTATCATCATCAATCAATATACATATAATAAATCTGTAGAAAAGTAATTTTTGTACATCGAAAATATTTCCAAAACAAATAGCCAGGGTGTTAAAGGATAACCAACAGAACCAATTTCCTTTTTCTTTTTTGGAATTTTTGTCTGTTTTCCTGTTTATTTGTGCACGCATCACGTGAAATGTACGAAACCAATGTAAATAACTTTTATACATAAAAATTGTGCGTAACTTGAAGAATTACTTAGTTTTTGTTTCATCGCAATCGGTTCACTCTATCAAAAGTTAGATGAAGAAGTAAAATTATCACAACACACGCAATTCAGATACTCGGACAGACAGATGACGGGAGCGAAGCCGCGGGCACAGCTGTTTGATAAATATAAACAATATTTAAATATAACAGTGTACACACAGTTCATAAACTTTTATTATAATGAATAAGAAATCAACAATAAAATAAAGCGATCTATAGAATGAAGTCAGACATAAATGAGTTGAAATTAAATAAGGTAAAAGATAAATAAATAAATTTCTTTTGTTAATAAACTAGCGGCTAGTTACTTAACAAATGCATTTTTTTGCTGTGCGATAGTTCCATTTTCGATCTACTTCGATTTTCGAAGAACATTATTTTTATGTAACGATAAAGTGGCAACCTTCCAAATGTCAGTTTAGTCAACGATATTAAAAATAAGAGATTACATGTTTGACTAGCCTTTACCCAAAAGTTTCGCTCCCGTGGTCTATCTGATCTACCTCCATACGCTGGAGCATTTTTTCTGGATACAAAGTAGTCTATGGTTATCGACAGTAGCTTACTATCAAAGAAAGAATCGTTTTGTAATACGGTCCAAACAAACAAGTAGTTTAGTTCCAATGAACACATAGCACAACATACACACCAACATGATTTTTCTTCAATTTAAGATAACATACTGCGTATTTGTTAAATGACCATGATCAGAAAGTGATAGGCCCTCGGAGAAAACAACAAACCAAAACCAATGTAACTCACAAGAAATATGGCAAAACCTTCCGACTGTTGGCTTCTTGGTAACCATGGTGTACAGGATGTTTAAGAAGTATATTCATAAATAGCCATACAATGGCTTTCTTTCCAGCTCATGCCATAGTATCATAAACACATCCATAGCAATACGTACAACGCTATTATATCGAATTATTATTATTGACAGACTTCAAATTAGCTAAGAAATCAACTGAAGTAGGTATCAATCTCTTACATAAACACTAGAACATAAACCACCCGTAAATATTCCCGATCGAGCACAATAAACATTGTTATTCCACGCGGCGCCTCCTTAAAAGCTGCCTCTCGGTTTACCGCGGCAAACTGCCGTAAAGTGTTATCTTGACACATTTGTCTGGACTGGAATAGTAGGTAAATGTTAAGGGTAATAGTAGAGTCAATAAGGGTGTTTATTTGCTGATGAGATGTATCTGCTGATTACATTAAGAGAAAAACAGAGCACAGCAATTCACTGAAAATAATATTATAAAAGACATCATTAAAGCGATTTAGGTGTAAAGTCAAGAGGAATAGCAGTATACCAACGAACTTCAGACCATATAGCATCATCTTTTTGCCCTTGTCCCATGTTACTTGGGGTCAGCGTGACACCTTTTGTGTTTATGTACTTCCTTGTAAGCCGTCACTCTTTTCTTTCATATCATTTTGCAGGGAAAACAGCTCGGACTTTTGAGAAGTGGTTTTGTCTGGTTCTACAATCTCAGAACCTAGAAAAAATAACAATGCAATTATAACAAACAGAACGATAGAGCATTGATTGCTTACACTTGTTCACTGCTTGCACTTCTGACTTGGATAATCCAGTGTTCTTTGCGGATTTTGAAGTAGGCACCTTAGGAATATATTGTTACTTAAAAGTTTCTTTTACTGGCCAAAATGACACATATTAAACTCCAAAAGCAAATAACAAAAACAAAGCCTTTTGACGCAAGTCAAATCGAAATAATCGCAGTTCAATATGGCCCGTTTATAAAGCGGGTTTTTTTTCTATTAATCTTTGCGCCACTCTAGAAATTTCTTCCTGCATCGGTGCGTTTCATCATCATCATCATATCAGCCGAAAGACGTCCACTGCTGGACATAGGCCTGCCCCAAGCGTCGCCACATTGACCGATCTCGTGCGTCCCGCAACCAGCGGATCCCCGCAACCTTCACCAGGTCATCGGTCCACCTGGAGGCCTTCCAACGCGACGTCTTCCGGTTCGCGGTCGCCACTCCAGAACCTTTCTGCCCCATCGGTCATCCGTTCTGCGAGCAATGTGCCCTGCCCACTGCCACTTAAGTTTGGCAATTCTTCGGGCTATGTCGGTAACCCGTTGTCTATGTTCATTCTAAGACCCACTCTTTCGGAAGCTCTACTAAGGTCATCGAGCATTGTACTGAGGTCCTCCATGGTCTCAACCATAACCACTATATCGTCGGCAAACCGAAGGTGAGTGATGTATTCGCCATTGACGTTGATAGCCTAGCCCTCTCCATTCCAGAACCTTGAAAAAATCCTCCAGTGCAGCGGTAAACAGCTTCGGAGATATGACGTCTCCCTGTCTCACACCTCGCTGCAGAAGGACTGGTTCCGAGGTCTGATCCTGAAGTCGAACTGACAAGGTGGCGTTTTTGTACAAACACTTCAATACTTCGATGTACCGGTAGTCAATTTGGCACTGTTGTAGAGACTGTAGTACAGCCCAAGTCTCGATCGAATCGACCATAAACGCTAAACAGAGAGGCAGGTTGTACTCTTCAGTCTTCTGTATAACCTGCCGCAGCGTATGTATGTGGTCTACGGTGCTGAAGCCTTTACGAAATCCGGCTTGTTCGGGAGGCTGGAAATCGACAAACCTGCGCGCGAGACGATTCGTGATGACTCTTGAAAACAGCTTGTAGACTTGGCTAAGAAGTGTGATGGGCCTATAGTTCTTCAGTAGGACATTGTCACCCTTCTTGAAGAAGACTACCACCACACCCCTGCACCATGCCTGTGGCGTTTTCCCTTCGAGTATGACGGAATTAAACAGCTTCTGAAGGGCATTAAGTATTGCGGTGCGTTTACAAACATTTAAACTCACATACACAATACACTCAGATCCGCAACAACTATCTGTAAGTCATAAAAAAAAATGTTCCGTGCGGGAATCGAACCCGCAACATGCAACGCAGCAGACAATCACTCAACCACTGCGCCAATCGTGTCGTCTAACATATTAATAATTTAATAAATAAAGACCTAATAGATAAACTAATAGTCTGATAAAGTCAGGACGCAAAGGTCAATCAACTAGACAACGGCACGAACTATTTTGTGCGCGGGGTTAAAATGCATTTTATTTCAACCGACAACACGCGCGGAAGAGATAGATGCTGTGATGAGCAGTAGGAAGCTAGTTCGCGTACGAATACACACTTTTGCAAATTTGTAGCGAAATGGATAATGATTTAGGATGAAACCGAGCGCGCGCAATTTTATAAACAGACCTTTGGCAGTCTAGATATCATGAAAAAACAACGAAATCTATCTGTTCAAAATAAAATTATTTGCATTGTTAAACTACTAATCTATCCCTGTATGGAGACCGTTTTGCAATTTTCCGTCTTCTTATGGTATTTATTCGCGCCCAAAAATGCGTTAAAATTAGTGTCGAAATGTGGAACTTTCGACGCTCATAACTTTCAAATATTTTCTTTTTTTACTTTTTTGCTTCCATACAGGGCTAGATAAGATGAGACAAATTGATACCACTTTTTATTTTGAACGTACATCGTCAAACAGTGGAATAATCCCTAGACTACGTTTGTATGGAAGAATTTTCGACTAGTGTAACCTTAACGCTCACTCATAAGAAAACCCACTTCCCCTCACTAGAAGAATTTCCAACATTTTATATTTATCTTTACAATACATGATACCTGTAAAAACTCCACAAATAATTAATCCGAGTAACAGCTCGCATTAAGGTGGGCAGGGTGGGTAGGAGTGCAGTCGTTAGCGTCGGGCCGCAGGCTACGTCTGACGACCAAAGACAAGTCCTCTAGTTCCTCCCAACTTAGCACAAGTGCTACACCGAGACGTTTTGTTGCTTCTTTTATTTTATTTTTTTGTAACATGACACTGGTATTTTTCTGGAGTAAAATGTTGGTTATTTATTGTTTAATTAGTGCCGGGAATGAATTGATCATCCCTGTTAAAATGGCATCGAAGTGTTAAAGTCGGAGGATTAGCAGTTGATTAGCGATCTCACACTATTTATTTTTTATTATTTATTGTGTTTTGCTTATCTCGTGTCTCTTGTGCAGGTCACAAATAAATATTATTTCTTTCTTTCACTAGACCTGCGTGGTGGATTACAGCTAATTCCCTCTCACAGAGAGGAGGCCTGTGCCCCACCAGTGGGAGCATTATAGCCTGATTATGCCATGCAGCGATCTCCAAACCATATAGAATCTTCCTACCCTTGTCCCACGTTACTTTATGTGGGTGTTATACATTTTCTTCTAGTATTCTAATATGTCAGTCGTCAGTTTAATCATTTACTCATTTATTACATATCATTCCTCATACAATAATCCTCCGTATTTTCTTGACCTCCTCCCTCTCCATATTCATTCATCCTACATTTACATTCATTTCATTTCGTTTCATTTTTAATTTTGATTTTTTTAAACAAACTATCTTATTCATGTATGGCAAAACATTAATTCATAATGTGGTTGACGTCAATTTATCTGATGGTCATTAAGCTCATGCTTAGATTTCTCATAATAATTACCGTAGCACAGAATTTACACGACTTCGTATGACACTGCTAGCCGTTACCGTCATAAAATACCTCAGATATTATTTGTCTCAATACGGCTCAAAGACTTCCACACATACAGAGAAGATACAAGCAAAACATTGAAACACTACGCTTGCTGACTGCAATAGACTCATTGGTGCATCATATTTGAATCCTCTCCTATTTGACAACATGCCCCTTTCTACCATCGGACATCTAGACGCATTGCAAGTTACCATCCTTACCAAGTTGCCGTTCCACCAATTGGTGCGACCAAGCGCCGCCAAACATCTTTCATCATCAAGTACATTGCTTGGACCTTCTGCTGACAACAGATCCAGACAGATACTCGGTGTCGATAGGTTCACCCTTGGGTAGTTCCGACCACTGTCTGGTGACGTCTGTGTCCGTCTATTCCCCGCCCGATCCCAGCCCAAGAGGCATCCGGCGGATTTGGCGGTACAGGTCAGCAGATTGGGATGGCATGCGATCTTTCTTCGCTTGCTATCCCTGGCAGCCTACTTGATTTTCTTCGGCTGATCCTTCGTCGTGCGCGGACGCCGTAACTGATGTGTTGCGTCAGGGAATGGAGTACTACATTTCGTTCTCTGAAATAACGATTTCCAGCGTTGACCGGCCATGGTTTGGCGCCGAATGTCATCGCGCCGACGCGCTTAAACATGAGGCGTACCTGGCATGGGTCGACGCTCGATCGTGTAAAGCGAGTGACGAGGGTCAGAAGAAGAAAGCCTACAACAGAGCTGCCAAGTCCTGCAAGAAGGTGTTGCGTGGGGCTCGATTCGACCACATTGGGCCAAACTTGCTTCTTACCCAGCAGGTAGTAAAGCGTTTTGGTCCCTGGCTAAGTCGGTCGACTCGAACTTCTGCCGTCCCTCACTACCACCACTGCTGAAACCCGATGGGTCACTGGCTCACACCGCTGAAGAGAAGGCAAATTTATTTGCCTCTCTTTTTGCGGAATCTTCGCGTCTGAATCCTGGTGATTCGCGGCCCCCTCCTTCTCCTGATGGGTGCGAGACGAGTATGTTGGACATTCGCATCCATCAAAAGGACGTCCGTAGGGTGCTGCGCAATCTCGACGTGAACAAGGCTAGCGGCCCTGACGGCATACCATCTATAGTTCATAGAACCTGTGCGCCTGAACTGTCTCCGATCTTGACACGCCTATGCCGCCTTTCATATGAGAAAGAAAGAAAGAAAGAAAGAAAGAAAGAAAGAAAGAAACTTTTATTTGCAAATATGGGTACAGTCATGCTTGATGTCATTTGTAGGTTACAATGTTCAGCCATATTTTACCAGCGGCATGCAAATACATTCATTAAAATTTGATTAGAAAATTCAATATAAAACAAAAACATGTCAACCAACAATAATAGCATTAACATTCATTAAAATTTGATTAAAAAAAAAAAAAAAAAAAATTCAATTCAATGTAAGACAAAAACATGTCAACTAACAAAAATAGCATTAGTGGTCAAGATTATAAAAATTACAATGCACAATTTAATTCATAGTGTCATAATCTTGATTCACAATGTCATAATTTCATAATTTAATTCATAATGTCATAATTTCATAATTTAATTCATAGTGTCATAATTTCATAATTTAATTAAAAATGTCATAATCTAATTCATAAATAAATAAGTTACAATTATAATCAAATCAATATTTTCTCTGCTAGAAAATCAGTCACACCATAATATGCCTTATTAGTCAAGAATTTTCGCAGTGTTTTTTTGAACAGTGTAAGTGGTAACTCTTTCCAGCTCTTAGGGATTTTATTAAATATGACCGGTGCCATGCAATAGACACCCCTGCGCATCAGTGCAGTATTAGACGACTGGTGACATAATTGACTATTATCACGCCTGTTTCTTGGAAATGCATCTGCTATACGCTTAAAACGACTTTTGTTTGTTTTTACAAATATAGCCACTTCCAATATATACAAACAAGGCAGTGTTAAAATTTTATATTTTTTAAAATAGGGCAAACAGCTATCCGTACTTTTAAGATTGAACATTGCCCGTATGCAGCATTTCTGTGCCTTAAATGCACTTACTTTATCGGTTGAGTTGCCCCAAAAAATGACTCCATAACGTAGGTGTGATTCTACTATGCCATAATACGCAGTCAGCAATGCATCCGTATTTATAGTGTAGGATAGATTATATAAGGCGTATGCAGATTTACTTAGTTTTTTGCACAGATTATGTATATGTGATTTCCAGTTGAGTTGGCTGTCAATCGTAACACCTAAGAATTTTGTAGTTTCAACGTCCTCCACAACAACATTATTACAACTTACAGTTAGGTTCATACTAGGCATACGTTGTCTAAAGTGTATAACTTTTGTTTTGCATAAATTTATTTTTAAATTGTTCTCTTCCAACCAGTTTACAACTAGTTTTAAAGATGCATTAATGTCATTTTCATATGTCTCTGCATGTTTACAGGGTATTATCACTGTGCTGTCATCGGCAAAAAGAGTTATAGGTTGTTCGATACTTTTAGGTAGGTCATTAATATACAATATAAATAAAAACGGCCCCAAGACGCTCCCTTGTGGTACACCGTATAAAACTTCTCGCTCTGTCGAATGATATATTTCTTCAATATTATTAGCTAAGTTAATCTGGTTAATTTCTGTTACTTGTTTTCTTTTTCTTAGGTAGGATTCAATTAGTTTAAGAACGTTGCCTCTAATGCCGTATATTTCAAGTTTTTTTAGAAGAGTTGTGTAATGTACGTGGTCAAAGGCCTTGGTCATATCACAGAATATGCCACAGATAGGTTTACGTTTATCAACATTATTAATTATTTGATGTATTGAGTCATATATAGCCATATTAATCGTCATTTGTGGTCTAAATCCCTTTTGTTCGTCAGATAGAATAATATTTTTGTCAATAAATGAATATAATTCCTTATATATGTATTTTTCGAAAATTTTTGAAATTACTGGTATCAGCGAAATAGGACGGTAATTTTCTATTAATTCTTTGTCTTTGTCTTTTTTAAGCAACGGCTTTACTATTGATGTTTTTAACGCATCAGGGTAAATGCCTGCACTAATACTTAAATTGATAATATGGCTTAGGTGAGTACAGATTTCATACGATACATACTTCAATACCTTTGTACAAATTCCATCATATCCCACGCTATTTGTATTGTTTAACGACATTATAATCTTTTGTATGTCTAAAGGTACGCTCGGTGCCATAAACATAGATTTACAATTGGAGTTTATTTTACAAAATTTAGGGGAGTAGGTGCTATCTAATTTTGGTTGAATATTGTCTATATAGTAGTTGTTAAAAGTTTCTGCGATTCTCTTGGGACCTGTCAGAACCTCATTTTTTATACGAATTTTATTAATATTATGCTTGGGCAAGTTATGCTTTGTGCGGTTAATGATTTGCCAAATAGTTTTAGATTTGTTTTTAGATGATATTATTTTATGATTGTTCTGTGCTTTTTGTGTTAAAAGTATAATTTTCTTATGTAAACGGGAATATTTATGAAATTTGAATTTATTAGTGTTATTTTTATTTAGTCTAAATTGCCACAAAAGTTTTCGCTTCTTGCGACTGCATAATTTTATTCCTCTAGACAACCACTTAGGCCTTTTTATTATTTCTGTTTTTATTAATCTTGTAGGGAAACATAAATCGTAGATTAATTTGAATAATTCATAGAATTTATTATATGCCACATTTGGATCATCAGTCTCGTAGATTTCAGAGAATGAGAGACCTTCCAAATAGCTTTTAAACTTTACGAGATTTTCTACACTATAATCTCTTTTTGTCGTGAGCCAGTATTTGATGGAATATCTTCTCTGTACTGGACAATGAAATAGCTGTGCCGTATGATCGGATAATGCCAATTCGATAACGTCAGTCTTACATGACTTACCAAAATTATGCGCAAAGTTATCTATACATGACATGCTGGACAAACGAGTTGGTTGATTTAATGCTAGCTTCATATTGTATCTCATTAATAAACACTCAAACGCGATAGTGTGACTATTTTTTTTAAGCATGTCTATGTTGAAGTCGCCACAGATTACAATGTTCCTACTGTGCCGTGAGCGAGATATTTCACGCAAAAGTATTTCGAGCTTATCCATGCAACAATTTAGATTATTGACGTTTGGCACTCTGTAAATACATACAACAATTATCTTGTAGTCCGTAAGCTCTATTGCACAACATTCAAATATGCCTGGAGATGACAAGTTTGTTATTTTAGGCAATTCCTTCCATTGAATACCGTTTTTCACTAGAATACAAGCCCCTCCTCGCTTTTGCTCTTTTCTACAGAAACAACTAGCTAAACAGTAATTCGGTATATACAATTGATTTTGGAATCCATCTGAGACTGGAACAGTGCCGAATGCTTGGAAGCAAGCCAACGTACAGCCCGTGCCCAAGAAGGGCAGTTGAGCTGACCCGGCCAACTACCGACCCATATCTGTAACATCCATACTCTGTAAGAGTATGGAGCGTGTACTTAACACTAAGCTCCTGGCATACCTAGAAACTAACGACATCCTTAGCGACCGCCAATACGGCTTTCGCCGAAATCGGTCTACTGGGGCTCTTCTAGCGTATGCATTCACATATGGAGTAAGGCCATCGAGAGGCATGGAGAAGCGCTTGCCGTCTCCCTCGACATCTCGAAAGCTTTCGATAGGGTCTGGCACGAAAGCCTTATTGGTAAGCTTCCTTCATTCGGATTGCCCGGTGGTCTGTGTTATTGGATTGCAGACTTCCTGAGAGATCGGTCCATTCGAGTGGTTATCGATGGCTGCTCGTCGGACCAATTAGATATTAATGCCGGGGTCCCTCAGGGGTCCGTACTCTCAGCAACATATTTCTTGTTGCACATTAACGATCTGCTAAAACCCGGCACCTTTGGGTATGCAGGCGACAGCACTGTTGCTGAGATATACTTGTCCAACGCACGGGCTACCGGGCCACAAATCCGGTCTCTTCGTGAGGCCATGGTGGAGCATTTGAACTTATCCTTGCAAGCAGTCTCCGAATGGGGCGATGCCAATCTGGTCAAGTTTAAAGCTGCTAAAACCCAGGCGTGTCTTTTTTCAGCTAAAAAGAGCCAATTTCACCCGGCTCCAAATTTCCGTGATGTAACCATGCCAATAACGGACCATCTGGAGCTTCTTGGCGTTACGTTGACATCGACTCTCAATTTTGGGCCATACATTGAGGCAAAGGCTCAGCTGGCTGCCAAAAAGTTGGGGATCCTTGCGAAGGTGAGAAGGTACTTCACGCCGGAACAGCTGCTCAACTTGTATCAAGCGCAAGTTCGATCGTGCATGGAGTACTGTTCTCATCTCTGGGACGGATCTGCCAAATACCAGCTTGATGCACTAGAGTCGATCGAAAAGCGGGCCAAGAAACTCATCGGCAATGAGGCACTGGTCAAGTCAAAGCTCCAGAGCCTTGAACATCGTCGCCGAGTTGCCAGTTTGTCGGTATTTTATCGGTTACATTTCAGGGAGTGTGCGATGGAATTACATGATTTAATTCCGCCCAGCCCGTTCCATCATCGGACTACCAGACGTACGGCGATGCGTCATCGGTACATGGTGGACATCCCACCCATACGCACAAAACGTTTTGGGGACACTTTTATTATGCGTTCGTCTTTTTTTTTTCTTGATAGGAATGTGTGCATTACGTGGTGGAGATATGCTATGTACATTTTAGATCGCCACGTCACTTCGTTTCAACTCGGTCTCAATGTGCTTTGACCTTAAGGGCCGATTTCACCAATGAAACTAATCGCAATTAGTTCAGCTAAACTTAATTTATGCAAACACAACGTTCTGATTTGTTGAGACCGCTGAGAAACTACTATTGTACTACACACTACACTATGCTGTATTTGCATAAACTGAGTTTGTTGAAAGAATCGCGATTAGTATTATTGGTATAATCGGCCCTAAGTCACCGTGCGTAGCTTAGCCATGGGCAGCTGTGGAACCGTGCCCTTTATCATTGGTTCAATATGTGGTCGTTACATGTTATTAGATACGTCTGACACGGGAATATCACTTCAAAGCCTGATTCGGCGAACTAATGTGTATACTGTGCCGTATGTACTGAATGGATGTGCAAACAAGCTAGTCGGATATAATTGGAAATACCTGGAACATTACCGTTTAGTAATAGTAGATGCTTGTAAATCATGTTGGATGTCAATCGGGCGGAAATCTTGTAATACAGGACTGTAAACAGGATTGATACATATATTTATGTTGTTAAATTATTCTGGTGTGTTTTACCAAAAATACTACCATAAGCAGTTCGCAAGCTATTTTTTCTTGATCTCTACTGTCCCATATTTTCCACTTAAGCAAAAAAGTCCTATTTCTAATGATAGGTATACAGGTTAGTTTATTAAATCATAAATTTCTTAAATTCTTCGCAAATAAACCGTTAGTTCGTCAATAGTTATCAATAAATCCACCCCGAACTCATACCTACCGAGTTCCTCATTATTGAGTGCGGTAAGTTGTACTCGAAGCATAATTAAACTAATACCAATGGAAATGCTCTTCCTTGGATGCTTCTGCTTTGACGCTCTTCCTTGCTTGTTTGCTATTGCTTGAATGATGTTGCTCGCTGCCTTAGTTTGGATAACTTCAGGTTTTTGTGACGAGATTGTAATATCCATTGTAATCAAAGATCGCGGTCGTATACTTCTACATGTTGTCTGTGCTGTTGGTAGTATTGACAGTATTGAGCCGAAAAAAATTAAATATCTGTCGACCCGTGCCGTCGGAAGAGGAAAAAGATTGGTGTGATTAAAGTGTAAATTATACAAGATAAATCTTTGTCGTACCTAGTCAAAGTAGCCAAAGATTTCTTAGAAATCCTAACTCTTGCGTAGGCAAACAAAATTATTGGTAAAGGCCAGCCCATCATTCAGTTATCTATAAATCCAAATACGAGCTTAAGCTACCGGGAACAGTCCCTCAATATTAAGTGTGGTAAGTACACGAAGCTTAGTAACTAAATACAATGCAAGTGCTATCCTTTCATGCTCCTTCTTTGGTATTCTTCCTTTGTCGCTATTGTTCGGTTGTTCTTGCTTGGATAATGTTGCTTGCTTCTTGTTTCGGGTAGCTTCGAGTTTTCGGGCTGTTCTAGCAGTTATAAGCAGTAGATTAGTCTCCAACGCAATCTATGGTTAAAATCGATGATTGCGAACGTTTACTTCAGGCAGATGGTCTATGTGTGTGTGATATAGGCCCTATAAAGACATGGAATCTTAGTCTTCATAAGGCAATTAGAGATCCTAATTATCTACGCAAACAAAATGATTAGCAAATACCGTACCTACTGGCCTTTATCAATCAGTTATATTATTGATCCACCCTAAACTTATATCTACAGGGTCCCTCAATATTGAGTGCGGTAAGTTGTACACGTAGCTTAGTTAAACTAATTACAATACAGGTGGCAGAGGCACGGCGGTGGCGGCACGGCGGTACGGCGGCATCAAAACACACGCTAAAGAGCACACGCGCCGCCAACTTGCTCTACAACAACTTTGGATCGCTACGGGTTTTTGGGTGGTACAAGGAAGGAGATTTGACGAGTGTGAATCCCCACCTCCAATTGGAGCTGGGGATTGAGTTATGATGGAAAATATTGCTTAGTTATATATAATAAATTATTTCGCAATTTTTTTTTCTATAGTCTCGCGTTTGACCTTGCTTTAGCTGGTTACGCAATTCAGTGTTAAATCAGAAGTAGAAACCCATTCATCAAACCATTATTTTTAAAGTCATCAAATTAGTACAGTTTTTTTTTTTGTCAATATGAATATAGAGTCAGACTAATACTATGTTCTTCTAGCTTTCATACCTTCCTTTTATCTGCAAATAAAAAATAAATATTTCAGTTTCAATTATGAACCTAATTTTTCGCTCCAATTTTATTTTAAAATCATATTTTCTTTGTTTTCTGAAGTTGGGTGGAAAATTGGGGTGAATGCGAAACGAAATCTTACCGAAATGAAAGTTAAATCGCTATCTCTCCCCATTTACACCATCAATTAACCTAACATATTATTTAAGCTAATATGAAAATTGGCGAACTAATATCAGAGGCCGCTCACGTGTGGATCCGTTCGTCCGTCCCACGGAGCCCTAATTAAACTTACAAACGACATCCCGAATGTTTTACAGAGATTGCGACGCGATTCTAATACCATTCTTAGTTTGTAAACGGCTTTATTTTGGAGTTCGGAATTGGTTTTACGTGAGTTCTGAAGTAGGGAGAAGTAAAGAGTTTCCTTGCTTAGTGCCGTGAAGTGATTAAGGGTGGATTATCTCATTTGAATTTTAATCCGTATGGTGGAAAAGGTTAATATTTCGGAATAAGCACTATTTGAATATTTTCCTATTTCCTTTTCATCGATATAACTTAGATATTTTCAACGTAAATAATTATTTTGTTGTATTTATTGGTTCAACGTTAAAGTTGTATATTGCTGCAAATTCACTTGCTTTTAAAGCAGGCAAGGAGATTATTATTTTACTGGCAATCTTTTAGGCGGTGAAAGTACTCATGAACTTGAGACCAAAACTGTATCTCAAAGAAAAACAAACCCAGCTCCCAAAATGTTGCCGAGTTTTAATATTTACCTGAAATCTCTTTCAGAGAAGAATTTTTCACATTTCAGATTCGATTTTCATCATAGTAAAGGAAGTAAATAGATACCTGTAGGTGTTTGTGACAACACGAGTTTCTAAAACTCTTCTTCATCGGTACACTCTTGGCAGAGCGGTCCTGGTATTCATTTTGCAGTGAGACTTCGGACTGACATGATACGTCAGCTGTTACTCTTGTGCACTCATGCAATGGACCGCCTTCTGCAGACTTGATCTGGTCGGGTCATGGCGACCTGCGCGCTCTCAAACTCATCATCATTTCAGCTGAAAGACGTCTACTCCTGGACATGGACCTCCACCAAGCGCCCGCATACTGATCGGCCATGTGAGTCTCTCATCCATCAGATTCCCGTAGCCTTAACCTGACCAGCCTGACCTGGGCCATCGGTCCCAGGTCAGAATGCCTTCCAACACTTCGTCTTCCGAATCGCAGTCACTCCGGAACTTTTCGGCCCAACGACTATCCATTCTCTTGAAGTGTGAAATATTAGTAGTACAAATTCAATAACGGAACGACCTAGTACCTACATAATGTACACAAGTAAGCTGTGTTAAGTGACCACATGTATTAGCATCGCCTCCGGCTCCGCTTCTAGAGCGATACCTTGATTAATAATTAATACCCTGTAGCGTAATGGTCTTACATGAATATTTGCTCATACTCAGCAAACTGTGATTAGACGTTTAATTAGTTTGTCCTTAATTACGTATATAGGCTGGATATTTGAGACGGCGAATATTGTGATGGTCATGTTATGAAGTCATGGAAGGATAAGGTGAGGAATGATGTGAATTAAAAAGAAGGGCTCTATAGCATGACAGTTAAAGGCTCTTGCAGTAAGGTGGAGACGAAAATCATGCTTCTCATTCAAGATAAGAATTCTTGGAAACATGTAGGTCCTGCTCCATAGGGCAATCCTTAGTGTATACAAAATCAAACTAGTTAATTTGTATTATATTCATAATTATAGTAACGCTTTATTTTTATTATTTTCTATTATTGTCGTTTAAAAATTTTGACTCGCACACTGTTCCGTTGTTGTTGAATTAGGTAATTTACCTATGTATGCAATATTTGTAAGTATGTGAGAACCATGTTCCTATTTATCAAGTGAAGGGTTTACCTGTAATACTTTATACCTATATGTAGTATAATAGTGCTAGGTGCATTGTCCTCACGTACATGAATTTATCAATGTATGTAATTTAATATTGTAAAACATTTTTATTTTGTAAAAGAGTAAGTATGGAGTTTTTTGTGCATTCTTCTCCATAACAAGCTACTTTTCCGAATGCACGGTAGAATCAATTTTTATTACTTGTAAATTTTATTTGTTAACGTTCAAAAGTGCCGTTTCATGGCCTAATTGAATAAATACATTTGACTTTGACTTTGACATGCGAAATCGATGTCACGACCGTGTTTCATCAAAGTTTTTTTATTATACGTAGAACAATTTCTATGAAAAATCATCGTCTGTGAAGGCCTTTAAAAAGAAGAATACAAGAGAAAATCAATTTTGCACCGACTCCAAGTAAGCCAAGGTCAACAAGAGAAGGCTCTTACAAAGCTTTTACTGAACGGTGGATCTTCAGACATGGTACAATCTGTGGTAGATTTAGGACATGGTCAAGCATTGTGAGGAGATACCTAACTCTGGATTCCTTAACTACCATCTTCTTCTTCTTAACTACCATTTAGAACTATTGCTTCATCTGCTTTTCATAAAGGTATACCTGCTGTCTTTCAAGCAGAAACCTAAGTGGGGTATTCAATACATTGACTTGTCCGTGGTATTGCCTGCGCCGCACCTCGCTACTATAGAACTCTACTATTCCTGTTTAGTTTGTGATTAGCACAGAAAGAAAAACTTATAGCAGTGAGCTCTGGCGGACGTGACCCACAGTCATGCTCGTTGTTGCCCATGGGTCTGTCAAGTGAATATTCCGCTTTATACTTCAAAATACAGATAAAAGTAGTATGTATAACAAACAAAAGTTGTGAAAAGTCGTGTCGCGTCAAGGATGCTCCGTCAACGCATTTTCGCGTCAACGTCAACGTCGCATCATTAAAACTTAACAAATTTTGTGTAACTGAGCCCTGGCTGAGATACTAGTGATGTTTCACGAAAGCGGTCGAAACATAAGGGATTTTTATGTGCTTGACATTAGTCCTATTAAATATATCACATCATCAGCCTATAAATGTTCCCACTGCTGGGACACAGGCCTCCTCTCTGAGAGAGGGAATGGGCCGTAATCCACCACGCGGGCCCAGTGCGGGTTGGTGGATGTCACATGTCATCGAATTTTTGGTTCTAGGACATGCCGGTTTCCTCACGATGTTTTCCTTCACCGTTTTGAGAGCAGTAGTGATGAAATAATTTACACAAAGTAAAGCGCCTGCCTGGGCTCGAACCCACGACCTACAACTTGTAAGTCGCGGACGATACCACTGGGCCACCACTACTCGCCGTCCCTAATATATGTAGGAGGAAGGTATAATTACTAGTAATCTAGAACAAAGAAGTATGACGCATTTAAACTTATTAATTCAGTTTTGTTTAATTGGCAACATTTAGCCTACGATTCAATCTCAGTTCGATTTTATTCGATTGACAACACTTTATTTGGCTTATGTCAAAATACTCGATTTTGATTGGATGTTAAAAGCTGTGAACTTTGCCCGAGGTGTTCTTGAACCAATGAAAGCAGGGTAGCCAAGGATAATGGCGACCTGAGCGAAGTCGCCCGCCATATTTGGTCGGAAAAAGAGTTAGAAGCCCGACTTAGGGTATATATGTTCTGTGGTTAGAAGAAGGAACGCGCGGGAGCGCGTTTGCAAACGGTTGAAAAACAGAGTTGTGAGAGAAATAATTGAGAAGTAGCCTAAAGTGTGGCGTTATAAACTTGAAAGTGTGTTTTGTTGAGAGAAAGCGAAACGAATAGGTGGCCGAATTCGCTGCTTTGATAAGATTGGAACAAGGACTATCTCCAAATCGGCATAAGTTACCTGCTTTGTAGCATGCATATACCCACGAAAGCCCACAAGATCGAGTGTTTATCTAAGATAGCCCTCCTATTTCCGATATCAGAAGTCCGGGATCAGTGCAAATACAAAGCGATGATGGAGAATGGACCAAATGAGACGAGTAATGGCTGGCGCGCTCTCTTTGGTGCGCAAGAAAATGGCATGGAAGTAGCTCGAGCTACCTACTTATAGAGACGTTTCGCAACTCGTCGGCTACTGGCGACAGGAATTCATGTTGCCCGAATTCAACCGTATAGTGTGGCCTATACTAGACAATGTGCGAAGTCGGGCTGCAGATAATGTTGATGATGACATCGATGCCCAATCCTGACTAGATACTGAGGAAACGCAACTGTGGTGGTGATGTTCAGGGAAGTATAAACTTAAGTATTCTGATAATAATAAGTACCTACCTAATGTCTTGTGAAGTTTAGCCGCAATATTGTTAGTTTAGCTTGGTGTAAAGTGGCTAAAATTTAAAATAAAATTCTATTTTCGTTATGATGCTAAATGAAACTCAGTCAGTTTCATACCGTCAGCAGAGTTCGCAAGAGATTAAGACGACTTGTGCAAATACAATGCAAGATAGCAAACATCCTAAGCTACAGCTTGATTTAGCAAAACATCATTATGATTATGCTTGTGGAACACTTATTCATAGACATGAATTTTTCAGCCATTCGCACAACATGCAACAGATAACAGGGACGTCTCAGCCCTTAAACATTGCTGTGGATACCACAAGACCTGTTGTGACCAGCTGCGTGTGGTGAAACAAGTGCGGAGCTCGGGTTCCAATTCAAGAGGCAACACACAAACTGCAACCTACAGCGCTATGAATAAGGAAATTTTGTGGTGTTATACATGCCGCTGCGGTGATCAATCAATTTGATATTTTCTGAAAGCAGCTAGGAGTCTGGACAAGTGCATGGTCAGTGACAAAATTTTGCTTTTGTGCCTGGTGTACTAAGCGCTGCTGCCTGACCTTCCCGTGAGTACAGGCTTAAAGGTATGTGACTTTGATCTGCATTCAACTATCTGTGCATCGGCATACATTTGTGGCAGCCGAAGTATGTATTGGGTTTGGAAGTACCTGTCTTATCTTATGGAGGGGCCGAGAAATGACTCGGGGCACTTCGACCCATTGGGATCTGTTGTGGTTTGGAAGTACCTAAGTTTTATAACTAATTGCTGTTTTCATTGCAATTTATAACTATTGCATTATTTTATTTCATGGAAATGTGTAAGGTAAGTTACATTAAAAGAGTAGAAAATTCAAACAGCGCCATCTATGTAATGGTATTGATACTGTGTTTCTTTCAATAATCATCGAAATTAGCTTCGGGACCCCATTTTGCCGTAATATGCTGCTTGGAGGAACTTATTGAATAGGTGCATGTATTTTTTAATGATCAATTTAAAAACGAACATAAACAGAATGAGAAGTTGGTGCATGTCACGCCATCTATTTAAATCTATGTTGTGTTCGAGCTTTGAAATATTTTGCTACAAATATTTTAATCGTTTTGTTCACCAACAAAACAAACAACGAAACGATTTTCGCAATATTATCTTTAAAATGTACCCTGAGCATTGAAACGTGAGTACAAAACGCAAAGAAATCAAATTTCATTATGTTATGTTGCATGATGTTAGAACAATATACGGTTTTGTGACCACTAGTGCTGTCACAAGCGTACATACAGATTATTAAATAGGTTGTTAGTTTGCTGAAAATCGAGAAGTGAAGATATTAGCAATCCGTTTTTCTTTTACTTGTTTGAACACTAGCAATTTCAGCCATGCATTATTTTTTTGTTATCAATAGGTGTCACTTCAGATTTCCCGTAAATATTACTACCACTGAGGTTGTTGTTGATTTGATCACCAAGGGAATTTGTGAATATGCTTTTCTTTGAAATTAACTTACTTTCTAACTATTCGCGTTGGTATTTTTTAATGCAAGTGTGAATACAGTTACGGAACGCAAAAAGAAAAATCGTAATAATAGCCGATCTTTAAACATCTTTGGCGGATCAGGGTTGTTTTCACAACTAAATTAAAGTATCAGGTATAAGGGAAAGATATTTGTTTACGTTGAATTCACTTAAGTTTGTGTAATACATTAAATTATTCTTAAATAATATTTTGGTTCATATCATAACAGCAAAATCTAATCTCGATTTTGTAGGGTGAAATATCGATTCGCTGAATCGATTCAGTACTAATAATCAGTTGGAAAATTGTTTATATTTTTTTTGTGCTTTAAATCGATTCGTCGATTAATCGATAACAGATCGCCATCCCTTGCCCATCTCTATCAGAGAGTGACATTAAGTGTCAACATTGAAAAAAGTTTGACGAAACAAAACAAATAACTTGTGATATGATTTTTAACTTATAAGTTACTAGTTATAGACTAGATTATTAATAAATCGATACAAGGTGTGAGTCAATGTGAGGATTAAACTTTTGTTTTGTTCCAAAGACTTGCGATAACTTTCAGTTAAGAGTTATATTGTGATCAAGATTATTTTCAAACCGGTGTTTAAGCTTAGTGAAATAGTTTGTTGTTAGACTCGATTTGCAACCTTAAAACCCGAAAATATCACGAGGATTAACGTGACTATAGCCTAGAGAGTTGGCGTTTAGTTTTGTTGCTACCAACGGTTGAATAAAGGTAAAGTTAATGTCTGTAGTTGTTATATACCGCATTGTAGAGAACTAACCAAATAATAACATGTCATTCTAACGATACCTACAAAAAAATAATGATTTAAATTGACTACGGCGAATGAAAGTGCAACTAGACATTTAGATTGTGTCTAGCAGACGTATTTAGGAATTATGAGATGCCCGAGGGCCAATAACTGTTGAAGTTGTGGCTGAAGATGAGATAAATGTTCAATTGGCAACATTTTAATTTACATAGAACAGTTTCTTAGTTTCATGGGTCAGAGAGCTGACGGTGTCAAGAGTTGATTCGGCAATTAAGTTGAAAGTGCATTCTGTGTAGTGAGTTAATTCTAAGTTATTGTGGATTGTGGACACTTGGGTTTTATTTTATTTACTTGGTACAGGAGTCATTTTTTTGGAGGAAACTTGGAATGGTTTTCTTGTTCTGCGTTGTTCAACGATGCTTGGCCTCGGTAATCCTGAACATTGTTCAAAAGTTTTAATAATTGTAACATCTCTTTAAAATAAAGGTGTGAATTTGTGAATTGTGTGATTGTGTGGTGTCATGTAGGAAGTCTAGTACCTACCTAACTTGAATAATAAATGTGGAATTTAAAGTGTCAGTAATGGTTGTGGTGTTCTAACTTTTTGAATGTTCTGTGCTGGTCATTGTGAACATACCTAACGTAATTTTGTGTTATTTGCTATCTGACCAAGCTGGATAAGATAATGTTAACACAGATGTAAAGTCGGTGACATGCGATGCATGATTTAATTTTCTTTTTATTTTGCAAAATTGGTAATGTTTGATGATGGTAGTTAGTTGGTAGATTATACCTATCGCACTGAGGGTTTGGTATGAAATCATGAACATAAAATGGAGTTCTTGAAAATGCTTTTGGCTGGGTAAGAAATCCTGAATGTGAGGTTGCTGTTGTATTTTGTACTGAGAATAAAGTATGAAATAACAAATTTTGTTATGGTTTAAAGGTGCTGTTTATGGTTATTGGAGTTCTGAATGGTGGCAACTATGTGTTGAATTAAAGGCTTTGTTTGGTTTATGATGAGTTAGAGAAAAGCTGAAAGAAAAAGTACCCATTGGCGTAACTGAATGTACTATGTTGAAGACTGATTCAAATCAATCTGGCAATGGTGAGGTCGGTGTGTACGGTCAAAGGACTGACTGTACGGTGAGGTGTGTACGGTCAAAGGACTGACTGTACGGTGATGAGTAGTCGCTGCGGTGACTGCTGTAACCAAGGAGGGTTACGAGGTGTGAGTGGTCAAAGATGACTGCTGTAACCGAGGAGGGTTACGAGGTGAGTGGTCAAAGATGACTGCTGTAACCGAGATGGGTTACGTGGTGAGTGGTCAAAGATGACTGCTGTAACCGAGGTGGGTTACGAGGCCTGGTCAGGATGACTATGGTTGCAGGATGGTCACAGGGTTGACCATCGGGAGCCACAGCGATTGCTGTGGGACCAAGAAACATTGCTGGATATGTGTGGGGGGGAGCCTGGTCCCTCTGGGGCTTCGGTGACCTGTTGTATGTCTGGGGAAGCCTGGTCCCTCTGGGGCTTCGGTGACCTGTTGTTTAGTGTATGTGGTATGGGTATCTGGCAGTCTTGTTGCTTTGAGAGGACCGGTTGTCTGGGGGAGCCTGGTCCCTCTGGGGCTTCGGTGACCTGTTGTCTGGGGGGAGCCTAGTCCCTCTGGGGCTTCGGTGACCTGTTGTGTGTCTGAGGGAGCCTGGTCCCTCTGGGGCCTCGGTGACCTGTTGTTTGGTGTATGTGGCATGGTATGTTGTGTTGGGCGTTTGGATGGTTTCTGGCACACTTAGTGCTTCGAGACCGAATGGACGCCTGTTGGGAACCTGGTACCTCTGGTGCTTCGGTAACCGTTTAGAATGTGGTAATATGGTTGTCTAAACGGTGAGGTGGCTGTTTCGATAGTACGAAGATGGTTGTGTACGGTGTACGGTGTGGAGACCTAGATTTACATGGAGAAAACAAATGAACAGTGTGAAAGCTATGAGAATTCCGTTTTCATGAGTAAAGAAGTACTTGATTTTTGTTATAGGCTGGTAATATAGGGTGTTGATTGAAGGTTTCACGTAGAAGGAAGATGTCACGACCACGTTATTTTTTTTATTTGGTCAGGAGCGGCCGAACTTAACCTATTACTTATTTTTTTATTGTTGTTCTGTCTCTCTGTCTGTTTTTTTTTATTAAAATTGAGTAACGATTTCTCTCGTCGCACAAACGTGGGACCGTTTGTCTGTCAGGATTGGCCGTGTAGGAGGAAGGTATAATTACTAGTAATCTAGAACAAAGAAGTATGACGCATTTAAACTTATTAATTCAGTTTTGTTTAATTGGCAACATTTAGCCTACGATTCAATCTCAGTTCGATTTTATTCGATTGACAACACTTTATTTGGCTTATGTCAAAATACTCGATTTTGATTGGATGTTAAAAGCTGTGAACTTTGCCCGAGGTGTTCTTGAACCAATGAAAGCAGGGTAGCCAAGGATAATGGCGACCTGAGCGAAGTCGCCCGCCATATTTGGTCGGAAAAAGAGTTAGAAGCCCGACTTAGGGTATATATGTTCTGTGGTTAGAAGAAGGAACGCGCGGGAGCGCGTTTGCAAACGGTTGAAAAACAGAGTTGTGAGAGAAATAATTGAGAAGTAGCCTAAAGTGTGGCGTTATAAACTTGAAAGTGTGTTTTGTTGAGAGAAAGCGAAACGAATAGGTGGCCGAATTCGCTGCTTTGATAAGATTGGAACAAGGACTATCTCCAAATCGGCATAAGTTACCTGCTTTGTAGCATGCATATACCCACGAAAGCCCACAAGATCGAGTGTTTATCTAAGATAGCCCTCCTATTTCCGATATATATACCAGCTGTTAATTGAATATAATTTTCTAATACGTTGCAATGGTCATAAAACTAAAGACTTGTCATTGATTTCCACGCGTTATTCTTGCCAGTTGGTCTCGGGTAGTGATCACTCTTTTCACTTCTCACGGCTATTTGATGTTGTGGCACATTCACTTATGAAGTGATCTAATTCGTCTGGCGATCTTCACGTCGTCGCTTTCTGTAATTCAACGACATTTCAGTTAATGATGTATTGAATTGAACCTATTGAATTAAACATTCAGCTTTAGACTCTTGACCTGGAGCTAATGACGAGGATTCTCAGATTAAATTCCAATAAACAAACATCCCTCTGCGATTAGTAGGTACATATCACGGCAGTCGATGGCGTGTCGCTAATACCAGTCAAAATATTACTTTACTAATTTACCAAGTTGTGACATTAAACGTTACTTAAAACTTGGGAACTTAAAGGTTTGTTATAATTTAAGTATTATCGCGACATAGATCCTTGGGGGGTTAGTAGATGTTTGTAGCTATTGTTTTGTAGCATTTGATTACAGGGGTTTATGGATATTAAAAGTGAAAAATGAATGTTTATTGTGGATTTTTCCTAGCTTTGGACTAATTATTAAAAATATATAAAAAACAACCTGACGGGTAAGACGGAGATGTTCCTAAAGAACACTCTCATTTCGACAAATCGTTTTAAGTCCCATGTATACAATACCCGAGTGAGGCTATATTGCCATCAACCGTACACAAAAATACATACTCCATGCTGTTGAGAAATTCCATACGGAAACCTTCTAATTTAACTAATTATCTAATTGAACCTCAAGCGGCGGAAATATAATAATCTCATCGGTAGTTATATTTTCGAGCCGTTTGGGGTTGAAACTCTTGGTCCGTGGGGTCCGAGTGCTCACGCTTTGTTTAAAAATCTTTCCCAACTAGTTGACACTTCGCGTTACCCAAGCGCTGTCTTTTACCTTGGTCAGAGAATAAGCATTGCCATACAACGTGGCAATGCTACCAGTCTTTTGGGCACATTACCACTGGACAACGATGTGAAGGAGTTTTTCGACGCCATATTTTTATTTTGGTTTAGGTAGTAAGTAGTTTTTGGTTTAAGTGTAGGTGTTTGTAGTCTTAGTTAATAGTGTATTATATACACTGTATATACTTTTATCTATATAAATAAAGTTATTTAACTTATTCAAATGCGGTTTGAAAATTATTTTATTTCATACAAAAAATGTAAAAATACTTAATTTATTCGTTATCCAAAATTTTACTGTGATCTTGCCGCAACTCAAAGTATTTATTTTCCATTTTCCCTAATAAACAAACCAAGTCGATGGTAAACATTATTAATGTACTGTATCAAAGACCCCATAAAAAGGACATGACGCCACATTACCATTAAAAACATGGACTCTTTTATATCCAACATTTCTTCAAGCAAAAAAAATCTACTTCAAAGAAAGGGGAGACCAATAAAATTATCATTACAAGTATAAATATACTTGTGTGAGTGTGTGTCTGTTTTTATTGCAGAATAGGTAGGAAATGGAGTGATATGATTTGTTTAATCCCTTTAGTGCCCGAAACGTGTATCCAAGCAAGACTCAAAGGCTTTTCTATTGTTACGGTTATTACGGATTCAACCGGTTAATAGAAATATTTTCAGTTTACTAATAGTTATCATCTTTCAGACAGCCATCTTTATTGTCTGTCAAGATGACACTGACATAGTGTTTGTAATCTTCACATAGAAACTTCTGTATGCACTGTAACACTGGGATATGACTGGGATACACCAAAATGTCAGCCAAAAGTATGTTTTCTATTGAAGAGAATACCCTGGTAAGATACTATCGATATAGTGAAACTTATTTTATTAATTTGGTGTTCACGATTGATGTCAGGTCGCGAATTCACAATTGATATTCGTGGTAATCAATTTGCTTGCCTATCACTCCATGTGCTACCTACTCCATGCTCTCCATACAAAACCCTCGTAGCCAGGGTAACGCAGGGTAACTCCAGGGTACGTGACGGGTACAACTACAATAACGGTTGATAAGGAAAAAACCACCAAATTTGAGTAATGACGCAGACACAATTATAATGGTCGACTAACGAGTCCGCTTGATACCATTCTACTGTATAATGGAGAGCAGAAAAAGTGTACAGTTTTAAGTTTATAAGTTCAAGGAAGTGTATTAATATTAATAATAGAGTTCTGGAGCGTGTTAAGGTGACTTTTTTGTTTTAAATTGCTGACCATTTCATTTTTTTATTTTTTTAAATGAAGGACTTTTGGATTCCAAAAAGGAAATATAATAAAAAGTCACGATGCTTTTAACCTTGACTTTGCTTTGTTAAGAATTTAACGACTCTTTCATATATATCCTTTGTATCCAACTGCTCAATAGGAAATTAATGATTAAAAAATTAAATCATGTATATGATTCTCGCCATCAAACTGCAAAGTTTGGCGAGTCAAAAAGCTCGTAAAAATTGAATTAAAATTAAGTTTGAAACCAAATAAAAACATCCAAAACAGAATTTCATAGCACTGTGTGTGTTGTTGTTTTTATTTGGTAGTTTTTTTATATAAATAACGTTTCCTCACACAAGGAATTTCTTCCTGTATCGTGGGTGCGTTTACAAACATATAAACTCACATACACAACACAGAGCCGGAACAACTATATGGGTCGGTATGGTATGGTAGGTCATACAAATATTTGTTCCGTGCGGGAATAGCTCCCGCGACACGAAGCGCAGCAGTCAATCGCTCAACCGCCTGCCCTGTTAGTGTTAGTTCTTTTTGTTCACTCCCAGAAATAAAAAGCTAAAAATTGTGCGAGGCGGACGCGATCGCTTGAGGTAGATAGGTATTCTGGAGGTAATGGCTCCTGCTCAAGCGAGTTGACGCCCCTGCACCTATAGTTCAGTTGTCTTCAAGAATTCTGGAGCCTGGGAGTTGATTGATGGCAGCTAGTTGTTCACAGATGAAGTTCTGATGTCCAAGAAATAAAAGACTTAATTATTCTTAACGTTTTGCGATGTTTTCTCGAGGTCTTCGTTACACATAGTTGCGTGGATTTGACTAATATGAAATAATGGCTACAAATTGCTCAGCACGCCTGCGCACTATTCCACTACCAAACTTTACCCTAAAGAGAACCTTGATTATGCGTTCGCACAAGTTTTTTATTTACATAATTTTTCACTATAAACTTAGACTATAAGTCGACAGAACCTCCCCTATCCCTGGTGGGATCCTGATGTGTCTCATATGGTTGAAAGCGTCCTAAAATGATCTATGCAATGAACCCTCAACCAGGTCTGTGACTGTCTCCTCCGAGGGGTTCTTTCAGAAATAATGATGGATGAAGGGAAATTCTGTCAATTTCTGTACTTAGAAGCTATTTCTCCTAAAAATATACATCTTACTACTACAGTACTATTAAGAGTTTTGAAGCCCTTTTCTTAGGCTATAGAAATGTAGTATTTTTATAGCTGTATCTATATCCTTCAGGCGCGTAACTGCCTGAAAGCGTGAGGCGGAAGAAAAAGGTGCAAATTTCTAACATAAAGTTAGATTGTACTTCGGGTGCCTGAGGCATCCACACCCACCCAGCACTATCCGGTAGCCGTCCCAACGGGCTAACCTATGGTAGTACTTTGGTGGGCGTAGCTACAACCTTCGAAGCAGTATTCACCCTGGAGTGAACAAACTATGTGAAAATTAAGGAACTATACAACACGTTTGGGGGTTGCCTCCCCATCCACCAGAGCTAGGCTCCTTACAGAAGTGTGGTTAGGGAGGCAAAGAAATAAGAAATCAAATGGTGGTACCCTGATGGGTGTGCCACGAGTCCTTCCAGTACTTTGGGTGCCGGGAAGTGGCTTAAGTGGAAGGTGAATTTGCTTCGCCCCGCAACTTGCGTTTAAAAATCTTGGTTGCGTTTAAAAATCTTGGTTTTGTCATGCGTGAAACCCGTGACTTCACTAACATGGCGGCAGTGAAATCACTTTATAATGCGTTGGTACGTAGCAACTTGGAAACTAGTGCTATCATCTGGAATCCTTATGAAGTGAAGTATTCTCAGATGCTGGAAAAGATGCAGAACAAATTTACCCGATACCTACATATGAAACAATTTGGTGTCTACCCCTTCTACCCTCTTATGTATCCAACTCTTTTTGTTATAGGGATGGTTGGGTACTATAAGTTGGAGGTAAGGCGCAACCTAGCTCTTGCTAAATATGTTTTTATGGTTTTTCGTGGCATGCTGAATAATCCACAAATATTGGAATCGTTGGGATTGCTCGTTCCAAACAGGAGGCTACGGTTAGGACCTAGGGAGGGGCTTTTTAAAGTCCCGGCAACCCGTACAAATTTATTAAAGTTTGCACCAGTGATTCGTGCAGTAGGAATACTTAAAAGCATCTCTTTGCGTTTGGACATATTTTCTTGCTCTTTGGCGGAATACCAGAGGGTGATACTTAGTGTGTTGTCCACTGTGTAACTTGTGCTTCTACCCAGACCTGTTACTTGGGACTGCTATTAGCAATTTATGACTACTTTTGTTAGCTTGGGTCTTACCTGTTAAAACAAATGTATGTGTTAATTAATAAATAAATAAATAAACGAAATAAATAAAAATAAAAAATAAATAAACTTGACGACTTTATTGGCACAAGTGATGACCAGTGACATCATGCAATGTAAAATAATCCGGGCGCTTGCCTGCCGGTTCCCAAAAGTAATGCTCCAGAAAAAATATCTATAACCCTTCAAGGACAGAAGGCACCTGAAAGCGGGCGAGCTCGCTGACAAGCGCTCGAAAACCTTATAGTCGTGCATACAAACACATTGTCTCAAGCAAGCGGCGTTTATGTACTAGATCTACATGAGTACTATCTAGTTATAGGGCCTAGGCTACTGCCTAGGCCAGAAAACTAGTTATTCTCGATTTAACACTTCTAGGTAACCTAGACAGTAGTCTAGGTTACCTAGAAGTGTTAAATCGAGAATAACTAGTTTTTTGACCACTTACTTGAGGGAAATGTGTGTGTATTCAGTGTTCCAGGGTGAAACTCTGTTATCCCTAGCTATGTACTGTTATTATGTATTGTTTTTCAGTCATAGCCTTAGGGTATCTAAGTTAGAACACCTAGATTGTGTTTCCTAACAAACTAATGTGTGTAAGGTAAAATATTCGGCGTCGTCGGCTCGGTGGAAACCACTTTCTAGTAGAAATGGCGATGGCGCTGTTGACGTAAACATTTCGAAGTGAAGTTCTCTGATATTTTTATTTTTTTTAAATTACAAAGTGGATTAAAAAAACAATGAATGCAAGTTTAATAAATATTTTACATTGTGAATGATGTGCACAAACGTTATCCATGCAAACTATGTGGTATTTTGCGTAAAAGCGTAGACAGTTATGTGAAGTGACAACACTGGATAAAACAATCATATGCACTGGTTAATAACGAAAAATTAGTGATATAACATTATAAATTAAATATAAAAGCACTACAAATAAAGTGATAAGTGTTAAAAACAAGTAAAACGAAATATGTGTTTATGTTAGTAAAATACTTGGTGGTGTGAGAAAATAAATCATTTGTACAAATTATTTTTAACAACTCTTTGACAACTTGAAACCAGTACCAGCAAGCAATCTTAAATTTTCGCACACATTATGAATGTCTGAATAGCCGATTTATATTGTGTCGGACTGGCGTGCAACCGAGTCTTGGTTCGGTACTCGTGAACTGTGACACTTTTTGTGTTTCCTAAAATTTGTTAATACTAGTTAAAATGAACTTCTTCGGAAACATCACGCAACGTCGCAATCGAAGAGTCTCAGACACTAAAAGTGAAGACTCAAACTTAAATATAACCGATAGCGAACTAGATGGCACCACTAGCAACAGTCTACCAAACATTACTGATGACGACGACTGTGATAAAATTGTCGAACTAAAAACCAAAATAAAAGAATTGACTATACAACTAGAAGCTGCGCATAAGGAAGTGGAAAATCTAAATGTTGATAACTCAGATCTCAAAAAGACTATCGAGAATTTAACGAAAAGAGAACACATTTACAAAAAACTTACTACTGACATCATAGTACATTCTCCTAAAAAAAAACCTACCAAGATAGTTCCTATAATTGATCTTAGCGTCACTCCAAAAACAAAGAAGAATATAGAAAAACTAACACCCCAAAATACTGACAACAAAACACCGAAACCAAAATCCCAGAACTTCCAAGAATCCACATTTACAGCAGAGGATCCTGTACCCCAGATGAAAGATAAATCAACCCAATGTAACATCCATGGCAATAAGCTCTCAATGCTTGAAAAATTTATTGATAAGCGACAATTGACTCAATATACGAAAACGAAACTATGTGTAATAAGTGCTAATAATAGGAACAGACTGTGCAACGTCATAGAAGATGTTTTTGCGACATGTCATGACTTCTGCCACTACTCTTATCCTAATGGTGGTATAGAAGAACTCCTATTTGGCTTAGAAAATAAGATAAAGAATTATAATAAAAGTGATTATTGTGTCATATTGATTGGGGAAAAAGACTTCATAAGTACTAGGAATTATCACGACTTAATCCACCATATTAAAGATATCACTGAAAAACTAAGCCATACTAATATTATCATATGCCTCCCGACTTACAGAATATGTGGCGAATACACAACACTGTATAATTCAAGGATTGAAATGTTTAATAATCTGCTGTACCTGCATAACACAACGTATGAATTTGCCTATTTATTGGATTCAAACGCTGATTTATCCTACGATTGCTCAATGTTTTCGGGTCGTCAAGGTCGCCTGAACGATGTTGGAATAAAAAATGTATTTAGGAATCTTAAAATGACTATTTCTGAAATCGAAATTAATAATAATGACACTGAAATGAAGGATACATCAGAAGAAACCTCAAACCAGTTTTTTCTTCAATTATCGGACAACTAAATCGGATTTGCTGACTGAGACCTCAGCTACTTTAACAGATATCAATGTATTTCACCAGAACGTATGTGGTATTAGTAATAAGAGACAAGAATTAGAGGTTTTATCTACAATCTCTTGAGATAAAGGTAGACTACTTATGTATTAGCGAACATTTTTTAAATAACAAGCGAGAATTATAATGCCGATGCGATCGCATTACTGCAGGATTGTACAGAATGGGTAGAAAATGATATTTGTTTCACGCATACCACTCCAAATGAAATAAGTGATATTGTCAGAAAGATGGGTAATAAACGATCCTGTGGCTATGATGAAATTCCTATTTCTGTTATTAAAGATCACTTAAGTATACTTGCCGTACCGCTTTCTTGCTTTTTTAATAAATGCATTGATGACGGAGTATTCCCCGAGCAGCTTAAGATAGCCAAGATCATTCCCATTCACAAAAAAGGCACTAAGTCTGATCCAAAAAATTATAGACCAATCTCCTTGCTGCCAACCCTTTCAAAGATATTCGAAAAAATAATCAAATCCCGGCTTGTACTTCATATCAACTTAAACAAAGTCTTACAAGGGAGACAATTTGGTTATCAAAAAAATGTTGGCACGGGTGATGCTATATATACTCTTATTAATGATGTGATTACTAATATTAATAATAAAATGAAAGTAGCTGGTGTATTCCTAGATCTAAGCTCAGCATTTGACACTGTTGATCATGATCTACTCATTGCTAAACTTAATCACTACGGAGTAAGAGGTAAAGCTTTACTACTTTTATCTTCCTACCTTAAAAACAGGAAAATGTTTGTCGAAATCACTGAGACACATGACGGGCATAGAAAAGGTTATAAATCATCGTTTTTCAATATCAGTGCCGGTGTTCCACAGGGATCTATTTTGGGTCCCATATTGTTCATTATATTCACTAACGACTTAATAAATTATATAAATAAAATTTTACCCGACTTACGACTTGTAGTTTTTGCTGATGACACTAACGTTATTATTGCAGCAAATGACATTAAAGAACTTACGGCAAAAGTTAATATGGCACTTAGCTATCTTCATTCATGGTTTTTTGTAAATAAGTTAAAAATCAATAGCACAAAGACTAAGATAATGCTATTCAAAACGACTGCGCGCAATAAAGAAACCATGGAAATTGTACTAAATGAGGACAAAGTTGAACTAGTGAGTGAAGCTAAATTCTTGGGAGTATATGTAGATGATTTGTTGAATTGGAAAAAGGAACTAGCCGCCATAGATGCATACATATCGTCTGCGTGTTATGCGTTAAGAATCCTTCGAGATGAAATAGACATAAAACAATTAAAAATCGTATATTACGCATTAATCGAGTCTAAACTAAGATACAGCGTGCAATTTTGGGGCAATAGCTATAATTATAATTGTCAAAGAGCTTTTATCCTTCAGAAAAGAGCTATACGTACTATAGTCCGTATATCACAGAGAGAGAGCTGTCGTCCTCATTTTACTCAATTAGATATTCTCACAGTACCCAGTCTCTACGTTTTAGTACTCCTGACTAACCTTAAAAAGTATTTACATGAATATGAAACAAATGAAGAGAGATTAGATAGAGAGGAATCACGTAGAATGGATCTGAGAAATAAGATGAGTCCCCATTTCAACATTGTGAAACACAGTCCGCAATATCAAGCAGTGCAAATTTTCAATAAATTGCCACTTCACTTAAAAAGTTTGATTTACACATCTGCATTTAAAACAAAGCTTCGTGCGTTCCTGTTGGATAGGTGTCTCTACTCAGTTGAAGACTTGTAGGCATAAGAGAGAAGGGCTTTTTCTCGTTTTTTGGTGTATTGTTGTACTTTTTCTATTATTATTTCCTTATTACTATTATTTTGTATTTTATTACTTTAATTGTTAAATGACCTCTTGATTTTGCAGAATGTGACATGACATGTAGTGATTTTCGTTGTTTTCTTTTTGTTTGTGTATTAGATAATTTTAAGGTTGAAATTTAATTTTTATAACTATTTGACTTTCTTTATTATATTGAATTTGAATATTTTTTTTTTGACATTGAATTGAATGTTGTTTATTTTGTTGTAATTTTTGGTTGTGTAATTTAAATTGTATAAATAATAATTCAATGATAATATGTTCAAACACAATGTATATTGTTTATGAATAAATAAATGAAATGAAATAATACTATTGGTATGTGAGTAGATCGCATACCGCACTACCTGCGACCCCCTGCTTTAATGAGGGGGCTCTGAACGAAAAATAATAATTTTATTTACCTATGCTATTACATATCTTACTTAAGTATTTCATATATAACGCTAGTACATAAGCTATAACGTTAGTATATAAGCTATATGACGCCTCGTCGCGAACAAAAATATTAACATTACCTAATCTAACTAGCCTATTTTGCCCTACTTAATAACCATAAAAATTAAATCTCATTTTTCCTATTTAATTTTTCACCGTGGCCTTTTCCCTGTCCCGAGCTACAGGGCTGTTAATGTAAATCTAATAAGGCTTGTATCGTCCACAGACATAAATTTAACTAGATAATTCACGTTCCTCCATTTTTATCAATAACAAGCGAGCCCCTTTTTAACCGACTTCCCAAAAAGAAGGACGATCTATGTTCAACCGTTTGTAAGTATTTTTTTTTGTGTATTTTCTTCGATTTCTCCGTCAATTGTAAACCGATTTTGAAAATTATTTTTGTGTTTGAATGGATGTACTCCTTAGGTGGTCCATCAAGTCAGAATCTGATGATGGGATCCCATGGAAATCGAGGGAACTCCTTATAGGCATATAGTGATTTTGGTATTTTCATCAACAATGCAATTTGGTGAAACTGATGAAGAAGACCACAGATCGCCACTGGAACTCTTTAAAATATAGGTATGTCATAGGTATAAGATATCTCTAATAGTTAACCGACTATGAATAGATGGTGCTTATGAAAATTGTACCATCGAACTGATCTGATGTTGAAGCTGGAAGGCACTGGATCTCCGAAATAAAACAATGTATCCTATTCGTGTTTGGGCTTATTGGAATCGGCATGAGACTTGCTTGCTTAAATTGACTTTGGCTATAAATGATTTCCATGGCAATTTAAGGTACCAAAACCAAAAAGAGAAAAATAAAAATCTTTTTAACAAAAATTAAACCGACTTCAAAAAAAAACATCACAAAGCGAAAAATTACTTTCTTTGCCGGTCTTTCTAAGTCGATGTCGAAAAACGAAAAAATATAGGCACCAAAGACACCGACTTCAAAAAAGAAAGTTATTTTTCGTTTCGTAGTGTTTTTTTTTTTTTGGAAGTCAGTATAATAATTTGTTAAAAAGATTGTTTCACTAACAATTTAAGTACTAAACTAACCGATGAAAGAAAATGTATCTATTGTTTTGAGCAACCTTTTCTTTGTAGAGTTTTCACAGCTCCATACCTATAGCGCAGTATGTAATTTTTCTAGATTACAGTTGATGTACGGTGCCGATAACGCTAAATGAAACTACTTTTAACTTTTTTTACGCGCTAAGTACATACAAACTGGTTGTACTGGATGGAAAAAAGCCATGCGGACCCACTCGATGGTCAGACCAGATCAGGGCAATTACGGGACTTACGGTTACCACGGCTCTGGGAAGAGCCAAAGACAGAGTGGCTTAGAAGCAGCTCTTCAATGACTCCGTCAAAGCTTTCCAAGTTGGACACGACCTTCGGTAATGAAGACAGTGAATTCACGACATCTAGTTAGTTTCATGTCTGTGGTATCGTCGTTGGGTAGGTAGGCTTGTTTTCGCACAACAAATCTCTCCAAATCCCTGCCCCTACAAAACAGCTCTGACTTTTTATCAACAATTATGTTCGGGACCTATCTTTCATGGAGGTTACAGTAAGTTCATGTTTTTATCTCTGGTTAAATGGTGCTTTTTGCGGCTATCTGGTTTAGGTTTGCCACTTGTGAGTCGGATAATATTTTAAGACTAGTTAAAAGATTATGGCATAACTTTAAATATCATATCAACAATATACAGTGTAACTAGTTTTTAGATTATGTCACCTTAGACGCCTTGGCCCTTATTCCAAGTCATGTCATCCAATTCAACTCCATCTCAAATCATGAAAGTGTCAAAGTTATCGCCAATTCTTTATTGACATTTATCGTAGAATTTTTTGTTGTCATGGCAACTGAGTTGAGGTACTTCAAAAAAGTCAAAGTCAAAAGTCAAAGCACTTTATTTCAAGTAGGCCAGTTACAGGCACTTTTGAATTGTCAAAAGACAAAATAAAATATTACAAAATTATGGTGCTACAGTCCCAGTCACAAGACATAATAACTGTGAAAGTACCGTAGATGCCCATTCCAAGGCGTAGATCTCTATGGAGAAGAACGGGCAAGAAACTCCATGGACACTCTTTTTCAATTAGGTAATTATTACAAATCATTTGTTACATCATTCATGTTGAGATTACACATTATGTGAGAACGATGTAGAAAGTTAAAAGTGTCCATAGTAAATATAAAAAGACAATTCAGAAATAAAATTAGAATCAATTAAAATAAACCATGGCAGCTAAGAGATGACCAGTCCCAACCGACAGCGCCCGTTCACGAACATGACACATGTATCAGCACCATTCAGCTCAACCATTTTGAAGGGAGCTAAATGATCCGACACACGCGCCACCATCGGCGAGACATTTGAGTGGGCATGACATACTCTCAACCACCGGAGTCATTCAAGTCAATAGAAGACGTCTTCAAACTGACTTGAAAATAGAGTCTTTGAGTAACAGTAAAAGATCATACAAGATTAACCTCAGATAATACTCTCAAAATGGCTCACGCAAACACCCATAAAATGAGATCATTGCTTCTTTGTATAAGAAGAAGCCAATGGCCTATACGTAAAACGATAAAATAATCTTCGGGCCTATTTTTTAAGTACAGCAAAGATATAACAAAAACTTTAAAAAAACTCAATACAAAAGCAGAATGAACTAATTTAGCAGTCCTTCTGAAATTAATTAGAAAACTAATAAAGACTTCATCGTCCTGGAAAATCAAACAGCCTGAAAAAAACCGACGCAAAATAAAATATCTAACATGAGAAGAATAAAAATAAGATAAAAACCTTTTTAGCTAACATAGGTTGATGGTACAAAGGTCGTTAAATATTTCTTTATATTATCTCGTAAACCGGGAGCCCTGTACTGTACTGTGTGTATGTATGTTCCACGTGTTGCCGACCTATAGCTAGAGTGCCGCTATCTGACAGTTAACAGATTTTAGTTTTTAATTCCTTTGTAATGCCTTTGTAATCAGCATACAATTTTCTATCAATCTGCCCCAAATTGCTATATTTACAAACGTATTTAAGTCATTGGTTAAAAAAATGTGCCTAGTCGCACGTGCTCAATTAGATCTATGTTTGATAGCGGAAACTCTCGCATATGATTTATAGTTCACTAGCTTCTGCCAGCGGATTCGCCCACTTGAAAAGTGTTTTATTATCCCAAGGGAACATTATACCAGGAAAAAGCCTATGTGTTATTCTAGACTATAAAACAATCATTAAGATCCGTTCAGCTGTTCTGGCGTGATTGAGTAACATACATCCATCCATCCACCCATCTAAACTTCTGCATTTATACCTAACTAGCTTCTGCCAGCGGCCTCGCCCGCGTTAAAATTGTTTTATCATCCCAAGGGAACCCTAAGGCGCCGATTCCCTTGAGTAGAATAACTTCTAAATGGCCAGTTTTAATTTTTTTTTATTTTATTCTTGTCTTTTTTTATATTAGACTTTTTTCTTAATAATTTGATTTAAGAAAATTTTGAGTTTTATTCGTATAACATAGTGTAATTAATTTGTAAAGTTATGTCTAACACGGACAAAAACACGACAAGCACACCAAAACCGCTGGGTGTATTTTTTCATCTACATTTTGATCTGAGGCTTTTTTTTTAAAGTCATAGAATAATAAGGAAAGTACAAAAAACTACAAAAATTTTACACGCGCACTCGTTTTACTCGGGTGTGAAACGAGTGCGCGTTTTCATCCCTCGAGGTCGTTGGCGTTAGTCGTCGTCTTAAACCGGGATGAAAAGTATCCTATGTGCTATTCTAGACTATAATTTATGTCTGTGCCAAATTTCATTCAGATCCACTCAGCCGTTCTAGCGTGATTGAGTAACAAACATACATCCACACATCCACACACACATCGATCCAAACTATCACATGTATAATATTAGTAAGATATAATAATATTATTAAGAAGTAAGATAATAATTATAAACCGCGTTGATTTTTTTATTTTTGCGGTTTTTGGTTTTCGCCTATAACTTAAAATACGACTTTGTAAGATAGCGGCACTCTAGCTATAGGACGGCAGCGTATATCCCGAAACTCTGCGAGATACCAATAAGTTGATTTTAGCTAGCTTACTCGCGAACATAATTTTGTTTGGATGCTATAAAGTAGACATCCTGTATGTTTTAGGGTTCTGTTTAAAATTATGGGGAGTTAATCATAGATTGAGTTTATCATAGATTGTTTTTTTTTTGTATGCGATTATTGTTTTTTGTTTTTCCTTCATAAGTGTGTATAAAGTGGTGTCTTTACATACAAAGCACAGCTCATGGCTTGTATCGTAGAAACGGGTAATTTTGAAAAACCAGCTACGTACACGAAAAGCTAGCATTAGTACTTTAAACCTCAGTCAAAAGACACAATGGTGTGATAAAAAATATCTTACTAATATAATTATAAATGCGAAAGTTTGGATGGATGGATTATATATGTTTGTTACTCAATCACGCCAAAATTTGGCACGGAAATAGATCAGAACATCTTCATTGTTTTGTTTCGAACAGTCATTGAGAAAAATCGAGGGCTTTTCAAAACTAGAAGTGACTTCCATAATTTAAATACTCGCAGTAAGCACGAAATTGTAATACCCAAATTCAGATTAACTACTTATTAAATTACTGGATTACTTATTAAATTGATTGTCTTTTCTTATAAACAGTATACGCTTTTATAACAAGTTGCCTAAGTCAGTTATAGAACTGACCGATGGAAAGTTCAAAAACTACATCAAACGTGTCCTTATTAAAAAAGCACATTATAAAATCAAGGACTACGTTGAAGATAAAAATTGTGGCTTTGACACCCTCTGCGCATGCGGCTTCCTTGGTAACTCATAAACAGCACAAATATACTCATAATTCTAACTATTCTCAATCTCATTTTTTTCTCTTTTAATTTGACTTTTTACAATTACTATGTGGAAAATAAAATGGTTCACGTCATGGATTATGCTTTTTCTGTTGCTCAAATTACAAAGAAAAAAGAACACGAGAAAAAATTTATAGCAAGAGTCCAATTAAAACTTTAAATATAAACAATTGGAATACTCTAAGCAGGTTTTTATTCAACAAGCATTTTCATCACATTCTAAGTCAGCAGAAATACAAATAACGTCTTCAAACATTTTTATTATTCTTTAAAAATATAACACGGATTCTCACCACGGCTTCCATTTCGCGCTTGCCAACAAATTTTATGATTTCGCGTTGAAAGTGTACAAAGCGGGATCCATTAGACATAGCGAGCGACTCCCATCGACTTCCACAATACGTCGTTATGCTGTTATTAGTATGTTATATGTGTTGTTGTTTTTATTATACAGCCTGTATACACGCTAATCGGGGAAGAAAATGTTTAGATTTTAATTTTGGGACACTTGAATTGTTTTATGATGTATTTATGAGTCGTTTTTTTAAAGGACTTGAATGTAAATGGGTGCAAGTGTCAAGCACAATAAAATGTGTTTTCGAAAATTCATCTCTTAATATCCTAAATGGTTAATAAGGATCTCGTTGGTTAAGTGGTCGCAAACATTATTTTTGAGCATGAGGTCTTGAACATCTTGTTTCGTTGGAAGGCCTCCCACCAGGTGGACCGATGACCTGGTGAAGGTTTCAGGGATCCGCTGGTTGCGAGACACACGGGACCGGTCAAAGTGGCGACGCTTGGGGTAGGCCTATGTCCAGCATGGGAGACCCCCTTCATCCATCCATTCCATTCTATTCCATTTGAAGACTTTAGCTCTAACCGTTTGGGTGTAAAATTTGTGTGACATTTATGATGGACAGACAGACAGACGGATAGACAGACGGACGGTCAGACGGACAGACCGACAGAGACGTGAGTAACAGCAATAAGGCTCCGTTTGGACCCTTCGGGCACGGAACCCTGAAAACATTAAATATTTTTCCATTTTTGACTTATAATTATGCAATAATATATTTTTAATTGTTAAGTGGCCAATTATGCTTATTTTTCTTTATTTCTGTCTTTTTATTTTCGCAGATAAACTACTAGATACCTCTTAGTAACCTCATCCTCAAACAAACGGATTATCTGCAGTATTTATATTTTTCGGGTAAAATTAACAGTCACTTCATCGTTAATACAGTGATCTCACTGATAAGACTGCGGCACACCGCTGCTTCCAGTCTATTGATAAGAAATGTTTTTGTCACCGTTATTTGACCGATTATCTACTAACGTATATTGGATGATCAATACCTTAAGCCTTGACTTATCGTGTAGGATATTATTCGTATTAAAATGAATGATCATTTGATTTAGCATTATCTTTTCAAATACCTTGCTGAAAACCGGCAACACGGATACTGGTCTGTAATTATTGGTCTCTTTACTGTCCCCAGATTTAAAAAGTGGTATAACCTTAATATGTTTCATTAGATCTGGAAATACTCCTTGATCTACACACAAATTAAAAATTAAAGCTAAGTACGGCGCTATAGTCTGAATAATGGAGGTAAAAATATCGATGGACATTCCCCATAGATGTTCGGTCAGTTTGATCTTGATTTGCTTAAAAGCTTTTTTAAGCATTACTGTTATTGGATTTATATGTGAAAAGTTAAATGCAGTCGGGCAAGCTGAAACGTTAGCGTTTAATAAACCAGAAGCGAGCGTTGGCGAAAAAGGAGACGGGGATTTCTGGGCCTGAATGTAATAAGTTGAGTTATGGTTTAAAAAAAGGGTTATATTTTTCTAATTCAAAATGTGAAAAATCAGCTTAATTCACAATCTGGAAAATGAGAAATCTTTTTTTTTTTTTTTTTTTTTTTTTTATTTATCGATAGGCTCGCGTTTGACCACTATCTCGCCTGATGGTAAGCGATGATGTGGTCGACGGTGAAGCACGCTTGCCTAGAAGTAACCTATTCACTCTTGACTTGAAGACCCCAAGGTTGTAGCTATCAGGAAACAAAGACTCCGGCAGGGAATTCCACTCCTTAGCTGTGCGTACAATGAAAGTATTCGCAAAACGCTTTGTACGTATGGGTGGGATGTCCACCATGTACCGGTGGCGCATTGCCGTGCGTCTTGTTGTCCGTTGATGGAAAGGGCTAGGCGGAATCAAATTGTGCAGTTCCATCGCACACTCCCCGAAATGTAACCGATAAAAAACCGACAGACTGGCCACTTGGCGTCGATGTTCAAGGCTCTGGAGCTTTGAGGCGACCAGTGCATCGTGGCCGATCAGCCTCTTGGCCCGTTTGTCAATCGACTCAAGTGCATCAAGTTGATATTTGGCAGATCCGTCCCAAAGGTGAGAGCAGTACTCCATGCATGACCGAACTTGCGCTTTATACAAATTGAGCAGCTGTTCAGGCGTGAAGTACCGTCTCACCCTTGCAAGGATCCCCAACTTTTTTGCAGCCAACTGAGCCTTTGCCTCAATGAATGGACCAAAATTGAGGGTCGATGTTAAAGTAACACCAAGAAGGTCGAGATGGTCCGTTATCGGCACGGTTACACCACGGAAAGATGGAGCCGGGTGGAATAGGCTCTTTTTTGCGGAAAAAAGACACGCCTGGGTCTTAGCTGCATTGAAATTGACTAGATTGGCATCGCCCCATTCTTCCATTCTCCATCTAAAAATTAAGTTATGGTTACAAAGTAAATCGAATATCGATTAACGTGACAGAGTTCATACTATTTATGAAAATGCTTTCACCAGATGATTAATATAATTAAAATAATTAAATATATTAGAATTAACGTATTAAACAGTTTAAACCAATTAAATATCTACATAATTAAGATAATTCGATTCATGTTTACTAATCGATTATTGTATTTTTAGTCTGTGCTAACTCAGATTTGACGTTGACATGCATGGCTTGACACTCTGTTTATTCTATGCCAGTGTTTTACCCATAATATGAAAAAATATTTCGCGACCCCCGACACTTGATTTTTTTCAACTGACTTCAAAAATGATGAGGTTCTCAATTCGATGTATTTTTATTTTTTGTATGTTTGTTCCACAATTACTCCGCCGATTGTGGAACGATTTTGAAAAATATTTTTGGGTTTGAAAGGGTATACTCTCGAAGTTGTCCCATTGACACTAAGTCTGAATCTGATGGGATCCCATGGTAATCAAGGGAACTCCTCAAAACTCATAGGCATAGCATTGGTATTATATATTTTTCATCAACAATACAATAATTTGCACTCAGAATTAATAATTTTGTGAAGTGAACCTGATGAAGAAGACCCAAGATGGTCACTGGCACTTCTTAATGATACACCCTTATCACGTCACGAGTATAAGATATCTCGAATAACCGACTATGATGAAGCATATTCCTACTCATAAATAAATGGTAATGATGAAAATGGTACCATTGAACTGATCAGATAGATGATGATGCGGGAAGGTAGGCACTGGAACTCCGAAATAAAACAATGTATCCTATTCGTGTTTGGCCTTATTGGAATTTTCATGAGATGTTCTATATTTTTAAACCTTATTCTTTTTTGACTGAGGTATTTTTTCCCAGTAGAGGCTTCGCGACCCCCCAGGGGGTCGCGACTCACATGCTGAAAAACACTGGTCTATGCTGATACTCGTTTCGTATCGTCTAGTACGTGTACGTTTTGAGTGTGTTTCCCCCCATAGTTTAATAGGCAATAATAACATAATAGGCAAGCTGTTTAGTAAGTACCTATAACGCATTTGAACTTGAACATAACCGGTGAAATGAGATATATGCGTACACTTTTCGTGCGTACTGGCGTGATGTTATGTTATGAAATGGTATAAACAATAAACAGATATGCGATTACAGCAATCTCGAAGGATTGCCGTTATTTATTGAAGAGTTATGTTGTATTCCTCCGAAGTTCTTCATCATATCTTCACCAAATTAAAATAGGACCAATTTAGGAACATACTCTTTCAAACAAAAAAAAGAATTTTCAAAACGGTCCATAATTGACGGAGATACCGGTGAACATACAAAAAAAAAAAAATTTTACATAGAAGCTCCTCCTTTTTGGTAAGTCGGCTAAAATACAATCGCAGTTCAAAAATCAGCTGTTATGTATAGATTGTTACGTAACCTCACTTTTCATTAATCTCTTTTATCTCGGCTCTCAGATTGCCAAAATCTGCAAAATTTTCAGTGAATGTTTGATAATATAGTAGCTATCAATTGACACCAATTTCATCTTTTTACATCCAGGCCCAAAATTGTATGAAATAGTATCCGTCTCCTTTAAGTATTCAGTAGTTTTAATTGGGATGCTGGTAAAGAAAAAATGTTCCACTGCAGGCTGGTCAGCCTACTAGACAACTATCTCGACCCAACTCCTCTTGTGGCTACACCGAGCATCGTACCGGAACACGGCTAGGCCGCTTGGCGGTACGTCTTTGCTCAGTGGGTGGTCGCAAGCCTTCGGCCGAAACCTACCACCAGTTAGTGTCACCTGATTACCACCACCCGGGGACCACATGTAGGGTAACAAAAGGGGTACTCACCTACGGACGCACGCAGGTGACTCAGCCCCCATTCTGGTGTATCTATTATTATTATTAAAATACGAGACCAACTTATACTTTTTATGGTAATACTGACGTGTGGCTTGCTGTACCTACGGGTACAAGTAAGTCTTATGAAATTTGATTTGGCGTTACGTACATTAATTTTCAAACCTCCAAATCTGTCGACGATGATTCTAGATCTGATATCCTCTCTGATCGTGATGGATTGCTGTCCAATTGAACTATGATTGTGAGGGAACATAGTAACGTCATCAGTTGGAGCACGGGACCTTGTTAGGTCCCGTGCTTCACCCAGGTGGAGAAACTAGGTGAAGCACGGGTCCGGACCCGTATTTTTGCGGCTTACGCAAATACTTGTACACAATAACATCTCTCGTGATGATGGCTAGTCTACACACAGATGTTCTGCCATGATCGAGAAATAGTCAAGATAACTTATACATTAGAGTAATCAGTTAAATTATAATTACTTCAGACTTTTATCTCAAATAAAGACCACGGTTAGAACTAACACTAATCTGACGCTACGAGAAATTAGCTTACTCTCTACGAAGCTACACAATTATTTTAATCATTATCATCAGCCTTATTATCTCCCCACTGCTAAGACAAGCATCCTCTTAGTGAGAGAGATAATGGATCTTAATCCACCACGCAGGTCCAGTGCATGTTAAATATCTGCGAATGTTTGGTTCTAGGGCATGCCGGTTTCCGAACGATAATTTCCTTCATCGTTTTTAGAGCAGTGGTGATGACATAATTTACACAAAGTAAAATGCTTGCCTGGGTTCGAAGTCAGGGCCGTTACCACTGGAACACCACTGCTCTTCATTATTTTAATCGACACCTTTTATCTAAAACAAACATAGCAAACCTCTCTCCCCAAAGCTAGCCATACACTTTTACAGCCCAACAATCCACCGCTTGATAGTCATACAAAAACACTTTTATTTCGGTCTCTGCCGTTATCCCGTAGCTAAAAAGCGTGATACATGGTAAACGGCCTTAACAGCTATATCGAAATCCAGCTTTGAGTGTGTACCTGGTCGTAATCGGGTGACTGGGTGTGGGGCAAAATGGAGGAGGAAGCGAGGTTCACCTTAACCTTGTAGCACGGAGATACATCCCGTCTGTATTACCGCCACGCCGCAGTGTTGCCAACTTAGCTACTTTAAAGCTTGATCTAGCTATTTTTACAATTTAGAAACTATTTAGCATTGAGATAATATGTACGTGCGTCGTACATTAATACCTCAATGTTATTTAGCTACTTATAAAGATTAGGTATTTTATTAACACATCATATTATTATGAGGTACCTTAAACACTACACCTGATCTTTGACAATAGTATATTTTTTTAATCTTTTAAAAAGTATTTTTGTGTCAAAGATTTGTTTTTTATTTTGTTGGTACCTTCGTGTGCAATTTCTTTTATTTTTTTGTAAGGCTTTTCTAAAAGATTTTTTTCTACACACAACACTGACCGTGTCCTAGAGGTAGAATTTTCTGCCCCAACGGAGCCAGTACACCGAGACACCAGTCTACCCGGGACCACGGTCGTTACAACACGGCCGAAACATCGGGTGAAATAGGTAAATAAATAATCGAAATCATCGCGTTAAATGCCCGTGATATATTGGTTTTCGAATCTTCTACACAAGCCTTTTATAAATAAGGCTCTTCAAAAATAGTCAAAGTCATTTTCGCACTCCCTAAGTTCAAACCCGCTATCTCCTATCACTTGCACCCCAACAAAGGTCCAGCCGAAATGGGCTCTCACTGTTTTCAGCGCACATTTGAATGGGAACGACTTTATTCAGATAACTACCCGTGATTTTATCTTGCTATATTTCATGCTCAGATTACGTGCTTGCCTCCCTTCGGCTTTGTTTTTCACCATCAAAATGTCACCGTTGAAACGATATTAATTGCTTCGATTTTAGACTGTAACTGGTAATTGGATGTGATTATGTAAGAAGGGTGGCCTTGTTTTTACCAGACTTTTGTGCCAGATTTGATAGTTGATCTTCTTCAGAAAAGTCAGGTGCGCAGTACCCATAGCTGGGACGGTGTGCGTATATGGCTTGGTGTATGGACGTAAATGAAGCTATAGGAGTATTGTTATTTATTTATTTGGAGTATGTAAGGATTGCAGCCGGTGACGATCTGTAGTTTTTACCTACCCCAATGGGAAGAAAGGAGTAGGTTTATATACATATATTTAAAACAGAAAGAGTACCTGGATGAAAATTACATCAGTTTCCAAGCAAACAAGATAATAATTATCTTCGTATTGCTAAGATATATTCATGATCACGCCATCAACATGACGATTAAAATATACAAAATCGACGCCAGTCCGCCGGTTCGTGTCGTCCTCATGAAAGCAGAACTCTTTAATCTGAAGGTCGAGCTACAAGAAGTGGACACGAGGGCTGGAGAACACAGGTCAACAGAATAATTGGAGAAAATTCCTCTACACTCCGTCCCCTTAATGAAAGATGGTGACTACCTTCTCGCTGACAGCCACGCAATCATCACGTACCTGGTTTCCAAATATGGTGGCGCAATCACGTAAAATTGTACATCAAAGAGTTAAATTTAAGAGCGACAATAAACGAGCGGCTTTTCTTCGAAACTTGGATCCTCTTTTCAGTTATCATGAGGTTGAAGGATTAACTAGTACTACAAACAAACTATATAAATCAGATTTAAGCATATATTTTAAACCCTTCTAGAGGACAGTGCCTCCACTCCAGTCGACTAAGTTACCATAACAACGGAAAAAAGCAATTCATTACTGTCAATAAACAACATAATTTCAATTTGATTGAGTCAAGTGTAGGATTTACTTATAATGTCTACTATTTAAAGTGACAGTTAAGCTTCATACACATTTAATTAGTGTAATGTTCGCAAGTGCTACTGCTGAGCATGAGACCCTGGGTTCGATGCCCAGGTCAGACAAACTGTTATTGGGTTTTTCGTTCTGAGATTTCTCAGAAGCAGGCCGGAGTCTGTATTTGTGACCGGTTAACTGTAATAGACTCACCCCCTATTACATATGGTAGTTAAACATAACTCACTTGGTGTAGTATTAGTTGCAACACACATTATTTTTTAGGGTTGGGCAATCCTCATTGGTTATTCCCAACCCGGAAAAACCGGTTTGGGTCTGTCAGACTCGTACTGACTAAAAACCACCCCGGTGTTCCATCTCACATCTACGCTGGGGTTCGCGGTAACAATGATACTGCCGCAACCTCCAGCTAGTGCCAGCCCGCGTCTGCGGGCCTCGATCTTGGGTAGGGGGGTGGGCTGAGTGAGGTGTTAGACTCCCCCCACAACGTCTAAGAGGGTCGCGCGTGGAACACTACGCGCTGCCACCTTGGGTCCTGAGGTGTGAGGGGCGTTCTGTCTAAATACTCTAGGAAAATTGTGGTGATGTTATGTTACGTTGTAAAAAAAATCCTTACGCAAATAAGCTGTGGTGTTATCATTATCTAAAAGTTTCAAAAGTAGTGAATGAGGTTATCACGGCATTATCTCCTTCTATCTCGCTTACTATCAAGCGCAGAGTCATCTAATTTACCGCTTCTAAGTACATATATGGCTACGCTATAATGACTAAACCTTAGTTAAGGCCTGACACCGAAACAGTTAACATGCCACTCAAAATATACAAAATCAACCTCAGTCCGCCATCTCGGGGTGTCCTTATGATGGCAGAACTCCTCAAACTAAACTATGTGACCCAAGACGTGGACCTCATGGCTGGAGAACACAAGTCACCGGAATACTTGGAAAAGAATCCTATGCACACCGTACCAGTTTTACAAGATGGCGATTTTCTTCTCTCTGATAGCCACGCCATTATCATCTATCTGGTTTCCAAATATGGTGGTGGACAACAATCGAAATTGTACCCTAACTGTTTGAAATTACGTGCGACTGTCAACCAGAGGCTGTTCTTCGAAACTTCGAACGTAGCTGGTGCAGCAAGGGAGGTGGTGGTTGGCATCATGACTGGTGGTAGTGCCCCTACTGCGAAACAGATTGAAAATGTGAACGATGCTTATGGAATCTTAGATAAATACCTACAGAAGACGAAGTACGTGGCAGCAGACCACTTGACGATAGCTGATGTGTCGCTAGTTGCTGGTATCTCTTCAATCAATGTGTTAGTCCCGGTGGATGCAAAATATACCAGGGTGCATGCATGGTGGAATTTGTTGAAGGAAGAACAGTGGTACAAGAAGGCAAATCTACCTGGACTGGCGCAGTATGAAGAGCTTATGAAATCGAAGTTGAAGTAAAACTGTGAAGTGGTGTTGGTATAATTAGTGTTAACTTTAGCTGATTCTTCATGAATATGTAACAACGTTTTAACAAATAAAAACCTACCAAATATTTCGGAAGTGTACAACCAAAAAATAATTTCTACATTCGTATAATCATGCACATTACTCTTTATGGTATTCCTATATTATAGGTTCACAACCATTTCAAGGTAATATTTTTTCGACCATCATAATAACAAACAGAAAACATAATTGACTAGTCATGTCATTATTGTTATCTCACCTTTGTTCTATTTCACCACTTCCTGATAATCAGGTATCTAATTGACATCATTGATGCATTAGAGACCAAAGTTCTCTAAAACTGGTATGTCATGCAGAAGCTTGTGGTGTGAATAAAATGCGATTATTCCTTTAATATAATAAAGTGGAATAGTTTAATTGTTTGTTTGTTTGAACGCACTAATCTCTAGAATCTAGAAGTTGGATTTGAGTAATTATTTTTGTATATGATAGCTACTTTCATAAGAAAGCATTACGGTGAGGTTCTTGGTTAGCCTTAAATATTGATATTTGTAAAGGAAGTCGGCAGAAAAAATGCTATCGACCTGCGTTATCCGCTTAAGACGCCGCTGGGATAGTGGATAATTATACGTATAAGTATGTACTACAAAGATGAACAATTTTATAAATATAAACTTTGGCTTTTATAGCATGTTATTTGGACGCAAAATTAAAAGGGACAGACAATTGATTAGAGGCTGTTTTTCGAAACTTCGATCCTGAGCAAAATAATAGTGAAGGCAATTATTGACGACGGTATATCGAGTATAGCGACTCTTAATCAATAGTAACTTGAAGAAATGAATGATTGTTACGGGATTATGGAGAAATACTTAGAGAGGACCAAGTTCATCGCAGCAAACTATCTGACAGTAGCTGATGTGTCATGGTGTTGCCACCATGTCTTCTGCTGCTGTGTTGCATCCTGTAGATGATACATACCCGAAATTGAAAGCTTGGTTGAGTGCACTGGAAGAAGAACATTGGTACACAAAAGGAAATCCATTTGGACTAAATAAGATGAAAGAGTTTTTGACATCGATCGGGATACTAGTTTAGACAGAAACTTGTAAAAAATGTAAGCATTATTTTATATAACGCATATTTTTTTTAAATAAATACTAATGTTATTTACTTCAGTAATATTATTTCTTGTCATATTTACTTATCTTAACTCATCCCATTGTCAAACTTGTAAAACTGAAGCTGTCACCTCCTTCTGCGAAGCAGTAATGCTCACGAAGGAGGAGGGGAACGCATAAAGGAGACGCAACGGAGACGTCCTCACGCCCCAAGCCACCGCAGGAGACGCCCTGGCCACCGTAGACGCGTTCTTGCAGACGGCGAGTAATGGATAGCTCGCCGTCCGATAAGGACCAGGCCCGTGTCGACGGCGTGTAGTGGTCCACGCTTGCCTCAAAGAGATGTCAGCAAAAACTGACGGGGTCCACTAGAGCCGATGCCTTTCTGGGTCGCGGATAAATTGGAAAATATAACATGAATAGAGTAACAATTAATTATAAAAACAGTTAGTTAGTGTGTACAGCACTGCTGTACACACTAACTAACTGTTTTTGTAACTCCTAACAATAATTTTAGAATGCCACATCCACTAAACATTTTGTGAACTTACGGCAATATTTAGTTGTACTTACTTTATTTCTTCAAAAAAGCCGTCACAATACTTAATTAGAGCAGCTGGTGGCCCAGTGGTAACGGCCCCGACTTACGTATCGTAGGTCGTGAGTTCGAACCCAGGCAGGTGCTTTACTTTGTGTAAATTATTTCGTCACCACTGCTCTTAAAACGGTGAAGGAAAACATCGTGAGGAAACCGGCATGTCCTAGAACCAAAAATTCGATGACGTGTGACATTCACCAACCCGCACTGGGCCCGCGTGGTGGATTAAGGCTTATTACCTCTCTTACAGAGAGGAGGCCCGTGTCTCAGCAGTAGGAACATTATAAGGTTGATGATGTGATGAATAACTAATTGCCTTAGAATTAAGAATCATCATCATCATCATATCAGCCAAAAGACGTCCACTGCTGGACATAGGCCTCCCCCAAGCGTCGCCACATTGACCGGTCACGTGCGTCCCGCAACCAGCGGATCCCCGCAACCTTCACCAGGTCATCGGTCCACCTGGTGGGAGGCCTTCCAACGCAACGTCTTCCGGTTCGCGGTCGCCACTCCAGAACCTTTCTGCCCCATCGGCCATCCGTTCTGCGATCAATGTGCCCTGCCCACTGCCACTTAAGTTTGGCAATTCTTCGGGCTATGTCGGTAACCCTGGTTCTCTTACGGATCTCTAAATTTCTGATTCGATCACGCAATGAAACTCCGAGCATAGCCCTCTCCATTGCCCTTTGGGTGACATTAAGCTTTCTGATGAGGCCCATTGTAGGCAACCACGTCGCAGAGCCATATGTCATCACTGGCAACACACACTGGTCATAGACTTTCATCCTGAGACACTGTGGTAAGTTGGACGAGAAGATACCGCACAACTTCCCGAACGCTGCCCAGCCGAGTCGGATTCGGCGGTTGACCTCTTTCTCGAAGTTGGCCCTACCCAATTGGATCGTTTGTCCCAGGTAGACATAGTCGTCCACAACTTCGAGTGTAGAGTCTTCGACCTTGATTGGAGTGGGTGGAACATGGGCATTCAACATCACCTTGGTTTTGTCCATGTTCATCCTAAGACCCACTCTTTCGGAAGCTCTACTGAGGTCATCGAGCATTGTATTGTATTGAGGTCCTCCATGGTCTCAGCCATAACCACTTTATCGTCGGCAAACCGAAGGTGAGTGATGTACTCGCCATTGACGTTGATGCCTAGCCCTCTTCAGTCCAGAACCTTGAAGACATCCTCCAGTGCAGCGGTAAACAGCTTCGGAGATATGACATCTCCCTGTCTCACACCTCGCTGCAGAAGGACTGGTTCCGAGGTCTGATCCTGAAGTCGAACTGACATGGTGGCGTTTTTGTACAAACACTTCAACACTTCGATGTACCGGTAGTCAATTTGGCACCGTTTTAGAGACTGTAGTACAGCCCAAGTCTCGATCGAATCGAAGGCTTTCTCGTAGTCCACAAACGCTAAACAGAGAGGCAGGTTGTACTCTTCTGTCTTATGTATAACCTGCCGCAGCGTATGTATGTGATCTACGGTGCTGAAGCCTTTACGAAATCCGGCTTGTTCGGGAGGCTGGAAATCGTCAAACCTGCGCGCGAGACGAGTCGTGATGACTCTTGAAAACAGCTTGTAGACATGGCTAAGAAGTGTGATGGGCCTATAGTTCTTTAGTAGGGCATTGTCACCCTTCTTGAAGAAGAGTACCACCACTCCCTGCACCATGCCTGTGGCGTTTTCCCTTCGAGTATGACAATCTAGCTCTATGTTCATTCACTAGATTCGCGACGGGTTTACTGGTTGACGTGTACAACTGCCCATAGAATCTCTCGATCGCTCTCAGAAGCTCCGGTTTGGCGGAAACGATCCTGCCATCATCGGTCTTCAGTTTCGTGAGCTGGCTCTGGCCAATAAACAGATCTCTTGCAAAGAGCACTTATTCCGCTCAATCGCGTCTTTAATACGCTCTGTATTAAAGCGGCGGAGGTTGCTTTTCAAGGACTTTGAGATCCATCTATTTAGCTGCCGGTATTTCAACGCATCGTCTGAAGACTGCAGGATCATCTCACGCCTCTCCTCCATGAGCTTGAGAGTAGGATCAGAGAGCTTTTTGTTCCTATCTGTACGGCGGGTCTTGAAAAACTTAGACCCGACCGTATGGACAGCTTCCACCAACCCATCGCTGTAATCGTCCACGGGGCTCCCTAGGCACTCGAAACGATTCTGGAGTTCGAACTGAAAGTTCTCGGGGTTTTGGACCTGGATATGTGCTGGACGGAGCTTGGACTTCATCAGTCGAGACCTTTCAAGCTTAACATTAATGTTCAATGTGCCTCTTACCATGCGGTGATCGCTCCCGGTTTTCACCGAATTGATCACAGAGACATCATTGAACATTTGCTTCTTGGTTGACATGATGAAGTCAGTCTCGTTTTTAGTTGCACCATCGGGGCTTTGCCAGGTCCACTTCCTGTGCTCACGCTTTCTGAAGAAGGAGTTCATCATGTAGAGGCCCTCCTTCTCCATAAAACTGGCCAGTAGGTGACCCCGGTGGTTCCGACGTCCAACTCCAAATTGCCCCACTTGCAGCACATTCACGTCTCGTTTGCCCAGTTTCGCGTTAAAGTCCCCCATGACAACGGTGAAATGAGTTTAAAAACCATGCATGGCTCTAGATATATCCTCATACTTGGTCTCTACCTCGTCGTCGAGGTGTGCCGAGGTCGGGGCGTAGACCTGTATGACCTTCAGCGAATATCTTTGGGATATTCTGAGTATAATGTACGCCACCCTGGTCGACACACCTTCGATATTCACCACGTTGTTCACAAGGGACTTGTGGACGATAAACCCGACGCCACCCTGGACCTGTCGGTCACCCTCTCGGAAATAGAGCAGGTTACCGGATTTGAGGATTATCGAGTCCTCCCTCTCTCTTCGGACTTCAGATAACCCTATAATACTCCATCGCAATCCTGGTCAATTCTTCCTCGAGTTCGGCTATCTTCTCGTCGGTCCGGAGTGTTCGCGTGTTATATGTTCCCAGGTCCAGTCGTCGGTGTTTATTGGGGTAGCCGGGTCCACTCCAGGGATTCTTCGCACCCCTTTCCACGCCATCGCCTCGACCGCTACCGTAGCCGAGAGTAGACGGGCTGCCGGGCACTCAGGGCCGTTTTATTTGTGTGCTTTTCATATTTGTTTGGGGGGGTTGGCCATAATCGCCACGCTTGGCAGGCGGGTTGGCGATCGCAGTTTGTTGTTAAAGTGCCCAGAGAACGCTGCTGCCCATTCTCTGGTGTGTCCCTTAGTCGCCTCTTACGACACCCACGGGAAGATATGGGATAGTGAAATTCTTTACGTCCGTCACGATACGGAACTCCGTCACCATACGGAACCACCATACGGAATTTAGAATATGGCATTACTAAAACTGAAAAGACAAAATCGCATAATTTTATGGACAGATTTTGTATCAGCGAAATATGAAAATAAATTTGATAAGTTAATATAGCAAGATTAAATATGGCAAGACCAGCCAGGCGAGCACGGCCACTATGATAGGCTTGAGTCACGCATTTTATCACAGTTTTTGCGCCCAAACTGTGATAAAAATGTGTGACTCAAGCCTGTTACAGTAGGCAGTGCCAACCTTATACACACTGCCCACTGCCTACCTAATACCATGACGTGTTAAAACTATCTTAGTGCGACAGTGAAAAACGGACAGAGCTATTTGTATTGCCTCCATACTGCTCCTATTTCTATGATCCTATCTAACAACAAATGTCAAAAATCTTTTGTCAAAGATAATATGATTTATATGTTTATATTATATTATACTAGATCTATGATCCTAATATAATATGATTAGGAACAGATAGGGTAACAAGAAGGCTGCAAAGCTGGTTTTCTTTTTTAAATATTTTAGTCAAGACCGGGGACCTGGGTTCGACTTCCTGGTCGCGCAAAGTGGTTATTGGGTATTTCCATCTAATGTTAAGTTATGTTATGTTGATTAAAACAACAAGCCCCACAGCTGACCTAGGTTAAGTTTCACGATAATCAACGACTAAAATAGACCTTAAATAGCAAGCCTGATGAAAATAGGAGATATGACATTTCTCTGATTGATTTAATCATAGAACAGTTTAACTTTTCTGTGAATTTAATCGACAAACAACACTAATCGAAATATTAATTAAAAAGTACACAATTGACGACTTCCTCAATGTGAATCACTGACTGATTGACATGTAACCTTGATGAAATTATTGTATTATTGTGACATTTTTACTGCAATTCAAACGATTGACATTATTTTGTATTGTTTCATTCTCGATGTTATGTTATGTTATTTAAAGTGATAATTATATTTGTGTAAATTAAGTAATAATATGACTATATTAAATATTCTCGGGCTAGCCGCATTCCCTAGAGAACGCGTCCCTAGGTGGCGGGTAGGGGAAATCCCGGCAGTTAGGCAAACTTTTAGAGTGCGGCAAACCAATGGGTAGGAGAAATATAAAATATCTTCCGCGAACCACAAGGCCGAAGAAGGACGCTTCGTTAAAAATCCTCGCCAGCTGGAGAAAAGACCACTGGTGTACTGAGTTCTTAGGTTGGATTACTGAGTAGGGATGGCGGCGGAAGAACCAATGGTCAACGGCGGCACCCAAACCCTCCAGGAGGGTCATAATCTTGTCGTCAGGTGGCAGCTGGCCGTAAAATCACATAGCCAAAACACCCTCTCCTAATTATGAAAATACTCAGCAAGATAAAGGGTCATACAGCTAGGGCGTTCCCCACAAGCGACGGAGACATGATAGCGAGTAATGCGAACAACACTAGGGCTTCCCTCCCTGACGGCTTTGACATGAACAAACGTTCGCAATTTACTTATAGGATCAGAATGGTGACGTGGAACCTAGGTTCCCTCACAGGACGCAGCCAAGAACTAGCAGAGACCCTGGAAAGGAGAAACATAAATTTATGCTATATACAGGTAACCAATTCGAAGGGGTCAAAATCGAGGGACCTAGGACTACGATACCAGCTAGTCTACCATGGCACGAACAATAAACAGAATGGAGTAGGCGTCGTACTTGACAATCATCTTAAGGAGAGAATAGTGAACATCGAAAGGAAGTCAGACCGTCTCATTACAGTAAAACTGGTCATGGATAGTCAAAGCATAATGATACCAGCTAGTCTACCATGGCACGAACAAGCACTAAACTGGCTTTCGTGCGGATCACAGTACTGTAACTGCAGTTCTGAAGGTCGCTGATGACATCCGCAGGGCTATGGACAATAATTTTCTAACCGTGTTAGTCCTACTTGACTTCAGTTGTGCATTCAACTCTGTGGATTTCGACATTCTGCTTGGGATCTTGCAATCTATTAACTTCTTTTCTTCTGCATTAGCCTGGTTTGATTCATATCTTCGGGGTGTCGCTCTCTGTGTGTGAGCCTTGAAGAGATCTTTTCTGATGGTGTGATCTCACTGCTGGTGTTCCTCAGGATGGCGTTCTCTCTCCTCTTCTTTTCTCTATCTTCATAAACACTGTTAGCAAGGTTATCATCTCCAACTTTCATCTTTACGCAGACGATTTGCAGCTTTATGGACACTTTCTGCTTACAGGCGCGGACTCTGTTTTGTCACACCTGGCGAGAATCAGTGAATGGGCTTAAACTTATTAATACACACTTGAAATAAGTTATAAATTTGCTTTCCTACTTGACAAGAGAAATCATGCAAATTATTTGGTAAATCATAACATTATTAAATTATTCCTCTACATGTTCTTCATTAAATATATTTAAAAAACAAACACAAAATTAAAACAGTTTACATTAAGTTTTGAGAATAACTTACACATAATCCAGTTTTATCAGAAATTTCATGTTTTGTAATTTTAATAAATAGTATGACGTTGCGGCCATGTCGTGTTCTCATTGGTTAATTATGTCTACAGTAGAAGGTCGTAAGTTCGACTGGTTGGCTATGCCATAACTATGTGGCGTTGTGACTGCACTTCACAACCTGACAGTACAAAAGCTTCACACTGCCGAGATGAAGATGCTGAGGTGATCTGGGGGTGTGACGAGACTGGATAAAGTAAGAAACGAGCATATCCGCGGTAGTTTCAAAGTCGCTCCTATAACGGATAAACTAACCAAGAGTCGTCTCAGATGGTATGGTCACGAGATGCGAGGAACACCTAGTGAAGAAAGCATTGCAACTATCTGAACACAAGAGAGGTAGAGGACGACCTCCGGCTACGTGGTGGACTAGCATAACGAAACTCATATCGGAGGAAAAATTGCCAGACCCGGCAACCCTGGACAGATTGTCCTGGCGCCAGAAAATTAGGAGAGTCGACCTCACTCAAGTGGGATAGTGCTAGGAAGAGGAAGATAACTATATTAAATATGACTAAATTATGACCATATATTTTGCATGCCCATGTGACGGTAGAGCATGGAGGACTCTTGTAATAAAAGATCTATGTACTAGGTACCCATTCTGCAAACCAATAAATGGTTTGATTTGATTTTTTGTTAAATAGCTTTTGATTACTTATTGTATTTTTGTTGCATTCAAATAAAAATAAAATCAAAACAGATCGATATCTGTCTTTTTTTTATCTAACTGTAGATTCGCGTTTGACCACTATCTTGCCTGGTGGTAAGCGATGATGTGGTCGACGGTGAAGAACGCTTGCCTATTGACTTAAAGACCCCAAGGTTGTAGCTATCAGGAAACAAAGACACCGGCAGGGAATTCCACTCCTTAGCTGTGCCCACAATGAAAGTATTCGCAAAACGCTTTGTGCGTGTGTCTACATGTACCGATGTGACATTGCCGTACGTCTTGTAGTCCGATGATGGAAAGGGTTAGGCGGAATAAAATAGTGCAGTTCCATTCCATTGCACACTCCCCGAAATGTAACCGATAAAAAACCGACAGGCTGGCAACTCGGCGTCGATGTTCGAGGCTCTGGAGCTTTGACGCGACCAGTGCATCGTTGCCAATAAGCCTCTTAGCCCGTCTGTCAATCGACTAAAGTTCATCAAGCTGGTATTTAGTATAACCGTTCCAGAGGTAAAGGCAGTAGTACTCTATGCATGACCGAACTTGCGCTTTATACAAGTTGAGCAGCTGTTTAGGCGTAAAGTGCCGTCTCATATTTACAAGTGTCCCCAACTTTTTTGCAGCTTGCACAAGCTTGCTACAACTGAATGAGTTATCATTTGTGTATCGTTAAGTAGTTTCACCTTCACCCGTCTTTTAAGATTCTTAATTTGTTTTTTGTGTGTTTAATTTCAAAATATTAAGTATGAAAAAGCATTATTGTTATTCTTCATTCCATAGTTTCATACAAAGTTGCTACAACGAAATAAGTCAATAGATTTATCGTTTCATTTCTTGGGACTGAATTCTTACTATTCACCCCCGACGAAAAAATGGGGTTCTATAAGTTTGTTTGTGTATCTCTGAGTTTATCTGTGGCATTATTTCTCCTAATAGAAGGAACCGATTTTGATTTGGTTTGTTTTTGTATGAAAGGGAACTTCATCGAGTGTTCTTAGCTATGTTTGGTGAAAATCGGTTCAATCGTTAAAAAGTTATGCGCACTTTACACTTTGGTCTTGGGATTTTTCGCAAGACAGGGTCTCATCATTTCGTGTTCCGATATATTGTATAAGTAGTTGTTCTGCCTTTTTACAATTTTCAAAGACGCATGCTGCACAAATTAAATGTATCTACATATATGTCAAAAACGATTGTTAGAGCTGTGTAATTGAGAAAATAATCGAAGGTAATTTTAATGTAGTCAGACAAATAGGAACCTGACCAGCTTGTGGCAATTTTTCCGAGATTATTACCACTTATCTCGCTTGGTTCATAAGTGAATAATCATCGTATCATCGCTTCTTGATAAAAAGCTGTTGCTGTGCCTTGCCTTCAGTTGCTCGCAAGCATCGAAACGGTCAACATGACGATTAAAATATACAAAAACGATCTCAGTTCCCCGGCGCGATCCAGTGTCATCATCGCTATACTGCTGAAACTCAACTACACGACCCAAGATGTGCACCTCATGGCTGGAGAACACATGACACCAGAATACTTGGAGAAGAACCCCATGCATAACGTCCCTGTCTTGGAAGATGGCGACTTTGTACTCGCTGACAGTCACGCCATCATTTCCTACCTGGTGTCCAAATACGGAGAGGAAGAACAACGAGAGAAACTGTACCCTAGTGACTTGAAAATACGTGCGACTATCAATCAGAGAATGTTCTTCGAGGTTTCGAACATTATGTCTCCGGCCAAAGGGATAGTAAAGGACCTCAAAGCTGGTAAAAAAGCTCCCACTGCGAAACAAATCGAAAGTATAAACAACGATGGTTATTCAATTTTGGAGAAATATTTGCAGAAGACTAAGTTCGTGGCTGGAGATCATTTCACGATAGCTGATCTGTCATTGGTTGTTGCTGTGTCTTCCGTAAACGTGTATGCGCCTGTTGATGCTAAGTACACGAAGATACACGCATGGTGGAATTTGCTGAAGGAGGAAGATTGGTACAAGAACATAAATAAACCTGGAGTGGCTCAGTACGAAGCGTGGATAAAGTCTATTATAAAGTGAAACAGTGACTGTGCTTAATGTTAAGAAAATGTTTAAACATAAATTATGTTTGTTTCAGTGATTAAATAAAAAATAAATTTGCTCTTCTTAAAATTGAACCAATTCCATGTCTCCGTTTAACACCCTCTTTTTAACGACGTCAAAGTATCTACCAGTATCTTGCCAATTTAATTTATGTTACCTCTGAAACCATTATTAATAGCGTAAAAACCTCTATGCTACCGTAACGTAACCACGAATATCAAAACAAAAACAAATTCTTAAAGCTCTATCGACTTTCAACTCGATACAATAAACAGTGAATTTAAACAAACTCTTGTATTGGACATTTTAGGGTTTCATATCAGAATGTCACAAAATATACGACTTTTTCGCCGGCTGTGACAGATTTTACAGCATCTAGTAATAGTAAGAGTAATAGTGTTGTCGACTTGTAGATTATTTCAAATTCTTTACGCTCATCTTAACTTCAAATGAAAAAGTACGAAACGATAAGGTATTATTTGCTCATTCTTGTTTTCTAATTTAACACAATGTTCGACTTATCTATGAAATTGCGGTGGTGAAAATCTGTAAATGTTACAGAAACATAAACCATACCATGCAAACCATGACTTTTGGAATTCTTTTCACCTAAGTAACTTCCACCACATTAATAAATAGTAAATAAAAAAACGACCAAGTGCGTGTTGGATTTCGCACATTTAGGGTTCCGTGCCAGAACGCAAAATTAAGTTGGTTGTAATAGGAAAAATGAAGGAATTAAACGAAATAATCTGATTTATCAATATACTAGCTGTCCCACGCTGCTTCGCTCCCGTCAACTGGCTAACCCTACATACATGAATGTTGCGCAACTTTAACCACTTACGCAGCGCACGCAACGGAAGCTCTCAAAAAGGAATAATTTTGCCCGTTTTTGCAACATTTTTCATTTAAACTCCGCTCCTATTAGTTGTAGCGTGATGTTATATAGCCTATAACCTTCCTCGATAAATGGACTATCTAACACAAAAAGAATTTTCAATTCCAACTAGTAGTATCTGAGATTAGCGCGTTCAAACAAACAAACTCTTCAGCTTTATAATATTAAAAAATATATAGTATAGATAGTATAGGAGTATAGATTGGTTTATTGGGTATTTAGGAAAATATACGAACTTTGAGACAAGTACCATGTCGATTAAAATACACAAGTTAGACCTCAGCCCTCGCACTCGTACGGTCCTCATGATAGCAGAGATCATTAAACTTGACTACCAACCCCAAGGGAAACAAAAGAGACCAGATTACTTGGTGAGAAACCCTCTACACATTGTCTCTTTGCTAGAAGAAGGTGACTTCCACCTCGTTGATAGCCACGCAATCATCACGTAGTGTCCAAATATGGTGGATTCTTTCTTTTTGGAGCGAAATTGTACCCTAACGATCTGCAAGCACTTACGGCAGTCGACCAGCGTCTATTCTTCGCGACTGCCAACCTGATTGTTGCAGCCATAGAAATTGTCATCTCTCTTATGAGTGGAGAAAAGCCTTCTGCAAAACAGATCGAGAGTGTGAACGAAGCTTATGGAATTTTGGACAAATACTTGGAGGAATCGAAGTATGTAGCTGGTGATCATCTGAAGGTAGCTGATATTTTTGGAACGAAGTTCCTTATTTTTTTTGTTTTTGCTATCTACAGTTCAACTATACGTTAGATATTTTTTCGTACCATTTTATTCTCTTTTGTTTAATTAAATACGAGATCATGTACCGAATGACCACTTTTGTTTCTTTTCCCTAATCTGTGCCCAAATGTTTTAAATTGGAGGAATCATGATGATCACCTAGATTTGCTGACTAATATTATAGTATCCAGTCAATGTTTCTTAAATCCTCGTTGCAGATAAGTTTGAAAAAAAAATGGTAAATAACTCATTCAAATAATACGAAGATTTCAACGACAAAACATCGCTATAGTACCGATATTATGATTCACACACATTCAGCTAAACTGGACAGGCTTGCCAATTTGGGTACCAAAAATCTTTGGGTTCCAGTGATGCTATTGAAGCATTAATTTATAAGGATGTCTTCAACTTAAAAGACAAGCATAAGGTGGCAGGTGTTTTTCTTGATCTTAGCTCTGCCTTCGATACAGTAGATCATAACATTTTGCTGGCCAAACTAGAACACTATGGCATACGGGACAACGTATTAAAGCTCTTCAGATCTTACTTGTATAATAGGCAACAGTATGTAGAGATTAAGTCGGTAGTGGATGGAGAGGAAAAAGTATTCAACTCTAATCTAATGTCTGTTTCTCGAGGTGTCCCCCAGGGATCTGTTCTGGGCCCAGTTTTATTCATCTTATTCTTAAATGACTTAATTGAGTACATGAAAAAACGTATTTCTGATACAACTCTAATTATCTTTGCAGATGACACCAATGCAATAGTGTCTGCAGATAACTTAAAAGATCTAGAAGCTAAACTTAATTATATGTTGAACATTTTTGAACACTGGTTTGGCACAAATAATTTAAAACTTAATGTAAGTAAAACAAAATGTATATTATTCAAGTCGAACGTCCGAAAAAATGCTGGTATTGAGGTTATATCTTGTGGTAACAAGGTCGAAGTGGTTGACCATGTTAAATTCTTAGGTGTTCATATTGACGCATTGTTGAACTGGAAGGTTGAAACATCGTCTGTATCAAATTCTGTTAGCTCGGCATGCTATGCAATTAGAAGCCTGAGGGAAGAACTAACTTTGGCCCAACTTAGGATGGTTTACTTTGCTCTGGTTGAATCTAGGCTCAGATATAGCATTCAGTTCTGGGGCAACAGTTACAGATACAACGTCCACTCGGCAATGAAATCAATGAGCAAAGATTAGCTAGACATAACACCAGACGGAAAGAGTTACCATACATGATCCAACCGAAATTAAACGTGGTTCATCACAGTCCCAGATATCAATCAGTCTTCCTATATAATAAGTTACCCTTAGAATTTAAAAGTATAAATAGCGCTAACTTGTTTAAAAACAAGCTCAAAACATATTTATTGAGAAAGGGCTATTACAGTGTGAATGAGTTCCTGGATGACAAGTGACAACTATAGTGATAATCATAATTAATTGAAATTGAATATGGATTATTATAATTATTAATTGTTTTTAAATTTGTTATTGTGTGTAATTATAGCTCTGACATTGTATTTTTTTTATTTTTTATTTGGCGGGTATTGATTTACCATGGATTATTATTTTGTATTTTTTATGGTATTTGTTACACAAATATTGATTTTATTATTTTTAGTTTTAATTTTTGTTTATTTTATCCCTGACATTAACTTTTTTTTCTTTGACTGAATTGTAAACGTTATTTTAAGGATTATTATTTTTTAATTTGTTTTTGTGTATGTGACGTATTTATTCATCTTTTATAATTGTCATTGTTTTTTTTTTTATCTCATTTGTCTAATTATTATTGAATTTCTATCCTTGACATTCTATTAAATTATTCATAAATTATATATATTATTATTGTTATTGAAAGTTATTGTTATTTAAAGGTTATTTGTTTTTAATATGATCTATTGTAATGTTTTAGTGGTGTTTTTTTACTTGCCACAAATATCGACACAATGTATTTTTGTTACGAAATAAATGACTTATGACTTATGGCTCGAACTTGCACCAGTTCAGTCCGAGAAATTAATAGTTTAAACTGCTAGAACGATTTTATTTGCTACACGATTGTATGATCAGCTGAGCTTAAGGCCCTGGGGTCGATTCCCACGTTGGGCAAGGTGTTATTGGGTTGTTCCATCTAGCATTTCTCAGCTGCAGTCCGGATACCAGGATGTGTGCCCGGTTGGCAGAATAAAAAAAGAAGACATTTATTTACCTTAATAGACACAACAGCAATAGGCACAATCTCGTCCTCTATCATAGAAAGAAAATAAAGAAATAAGGAAGGCAGATAAAGAAAAGAAAAAAAAAGAAAGAAAAAAAAAAGTGAAAAATGTAATTAAATGTGACTGTACAATAGGTAGAGGTACGCCTCTGGCTACCATTTAGGGAATACCTAATAGGGTGATGATATCTTATGATATCTATGTAATGGTATGTTATGATATCTTATGTAATGTTGCGCTTCTAGCTAGATAGTGTTGTCGAGCCGAAATGCCAGACACCGCAGACGCTTGCCCTTAAGACAAACAAAAAATAAAAAACCGTCCAAGTGCGTGTCGGACTCGCGCACAAAGGGTTCCGTACCATTATCGCAAAAACGGCAAAAAAACGACTTTGGTTGTATGGGAGCCCCACTTAAACATTTATTTTATTCTGTTTTTAGTATTTGTTGTTATAGCGGCAACAGAAATATATCATCTGTGAAAATTTCAACTGTCTAGCTATCACGGTTCATGAGATACAGCCTGGTGACAGACAGACAGACGGACCGCGGAGTCTTAGTAATAGGGTCCCGTTTTTACCCTTTGGGTACGGAACCCTAAAAGAACGGTAAGTATTTCAACAGTAACAGTACTTACATTTATCTCTCATAGGGTCTCCTTTTAACTATATCTACTAGAAGGTAAACCCTGAAACTAGTCCGGTAGTGAAGCCCCCGGCCTTACACTTGAACGCCAAATATGTTACAGTGACCTTCGCGCTACTTTTAGAGTCCAACCGGCATCTAATGATGACCTTGCTCGTTCCTACATAAAAAACTACACTGGCCTTGAAAACTCTGAACACTTTTGCAATTGTAATTTCTCTTTAACTAGAGTTTTGAAATAAAACCGTTTTATAGAAAATTTCATCAACTTCCTTTGAAATAAAATTATGGTTTATTATACAATAGTAACGTTTTTAACTTAAAAAATGATAGTAACCAAAAAATAATAATTTTAAACTTACTGGCAAAAACTCAAACAACAAGTATCTTGTTTGAGGTAACAATAAGCATGTTTTTCGCTATTACATTTCAATAACAGGTATTGCCTCCTCAGGCTCTGTTGAAAAACTTCTTAAAACAACTTTTTATAATTCGTTTTTCTCTAAGTAAACTCTATCATTTGTTACCTACATAGGTTTTTATCTTTTATTAAGTTAAAAACTTAACTATAATTTCAAAGGTAGTTGATGAAATTTTCTGTAAAACGTTTTTATTTCAATACTCTGACTTCTATAGTTTAATATTAATTGCGATTTCAAAAGTGTGGTACTAAATTATGTAGGGTAGTGTATTATTTACTCAATAAAGCAACAATGAGATTCTTCAATTGAGGCATCAGACATAAGAGCGTTAGAATGATGGTAAAACATTTTATAATTGTATTTTTTCCTTAATGGAAGAAATCTTCGTTAAAAATAATCTAGATCTATTTTATTAGCCAACTGCCACACAACAGGGCCTTTCCAGAATCATCCCCGATTAATTGATTATACAAATGATTTTTGAAGATCTCTAGAAGAATTGGCCCAAACATAAAAATTCTGCCACTGATGGAAAACTACACTATTTCTGGGTATACTTTTATCTCGGCAAACCCACGGTTTGGCCAAACATTTTTTTTCAAAACTTCTTCTTCGTCATGTCAGTTACATACTAAATAAGTATGAATGAAACCTTGTTTGGTCAGACTCTTAATAATACCACTCAAAATAGTTGGTCAAAGTGCAAATCCGTTGACGTTCGAAAATAACAAATATCGTGTAAAAAATTGTCATGTCGCTATTTTTCATCATTTAGACCCGCCCGTATCTCGCTATCTCGCAGTCATCATTTTATTACCGCTAAATATAAGCAAGTTGTAGTGATTACCGGCCTTCAGTATCGCACTGATATTTAACAGGCAACATGACTATCAAAATTCACATGAACGACGCCAGTCCACCAACACAGGGTGTGCTGATGATAGAGATCCTGAAACTGAACTATGAACCAGTGGAAGTAAACTTAATGGAAGGAGAACACATGTCGCCAGAGTACTTAGAGAAGGATCCTCTACACACCGTCCCTTATAAATAAAATGGTGATATTCCTCCTCGCTGAATGCCATGCGATCATCACGCACCTAGTTTCCATATAAGGTGGTGACAAGAAAGCGAAACTGTACCCTGAGCTGCAAACAAGAGCAACAATCGATCAAAGGCTATTCTTCGATACTGCGTACCTCTTCCCTTCCAAAAGAGGGATTCTGGGGAATATCACGGGTGGAGAAAGAACGTCCCTGTCGTCACCGCAGAAAATCAAAGATTGATGGTTATGACTTTTGGAGAAATAATAAAATGACCAAGTTTGTAGTAGGCGACCATCTAACAGTAGCTGATGTATCAATCGTTGCCAGTATCTTAGCTACGATTGTACCAGTCGATGAGAAATACGCCAAGATCAACGCATAGTGGAATCTACTAAAGGAGGAAGATTGTTTCAAGAAGGCTAAAGTACCTGGAGTATCTGAGAAAGAAGGGTTCATCAAATCCATGTTGAAGTGAAACAGTGGTAGTGCTTACTTCAAAAAATGTAAGGCAATCTCTTTGCATTTTTTTAATGATTTTATTGACTGACTTAAGTGATTTGTTTAAACCAAATGAAACTGTAAGTTAATTGCCTGTTTAGAGCTCACATACATTCGGTTTATATTAAAGTTTAAAATATTTTGTTTTATTTAAAATCCATAAAACAGTAACTTTACGTCGAAGCAGTAAGAGCAAGTCTTACGGCTGACTTGTGACACTTTATAATCCTGACCAGTTCAAAAATGTACAAAAGAAAACAACCCGAAACTACTGTAAGGTGATAGCGCCATTTGAAAAATGAAAATAATATAAGTTATATCGCAATTATTTATCTCTGCCATGTTTAAGTTTCAAATCTGTCTATTTACGCACCCAGTGTACAGGCTTACCATTTCGTAAAAGGATCAACAAAACACGCAAAACTCAAACTTAAAACTCTTGTAACTAAGGAAATTGATGATAATGTAATGAATTTTTAATACATATAACGCGCTCGCTACTGCTCAAAATTCAATTATATCGACCTTTGAATTAACAAACATTGAATAAAAAATATCTAAGGAAGTAGTCAAGTCACTATGTTTTATCACTTTAAATAGCCATTATCTTGAGTCATTGATCACACTTGTTCGATTCGTGTGCATCACAATTATCACTACGCCGATATAAGCCGTTACTGAGATATCAGCCATTAGTTTAGTGCGAACAGTGACACAGTGAACATGCCGCTCAAGTTATACAAAATCGACGCCAGCCCGCCTGTCAGAGCAGTCTTGATGACGGCAGAAATCCTTAAACTAAACCTCGAGCCCCAGGAACTGAACGTCCTGACTGGAGAAAACTTGACACCAGAATACTTGGAGAAGAACCCCATACATACCGTGCCTTTATTAGAAGATGGCGATTTTCTGCTACCTGACAGCCACGCAATCATCACGTACTTGGTATCTAAATACGGTGCAGAAAAACGAGCGACTTTATATCCTAATGAGTTGAGTGTAAGAGCCATAATTGATGCAAGGATGTATTTCGATACTTCGATTCTCTTTCCTAATGTTAGAGCTATAGTGAAGTCGATCCTGACAGGAGCAAAGGAGGTTACTCCACAACAAGCCGAGGAAGTGAATGCTGCTTATGAAATTTTGGACAAATACTTGCAGAAGACGAAGTTCGTGGCAGGAAACCATCTGACGGTAGCTGACGTGTCATGTATTTCTACCATCTCTAGTTTAAATGCGTTAGTGCCATTGGATGACAAGTATGAAAATGTGAAGGCGTGGTGTAGTTCCCTACAGGAAGAAGATTGGTACCAAAAGGGAAATCTTCCTGGATTGGCTCAGTTTGAAGGTCTTGTGAAAGCAAAATTGGAATAGATAGTGACATTGTTTTAAAATAAATGAGCGGATCGCTGGATTTTGAACTTTTAACATATTTCAGAAAACGTCTATTCTTCACCACTTTTAAGTTTCATTTGCCATCATTTATTTGTATCGACCATTTTAATGTTTAAATAAATTATTAATATAACAATTCTATACTTTAATTTACAAAAATCTAATCGAATTTTACCTTCTTCTTTATTAATCCTTTGTTTTGTTTTAGCCACGTACTTAATTGTCGGTACTCAGCAAATTTATATGTGGAAATTGCAACTCATAGCTGTACAAACTGATAATCATTGATTAGTCAATGCGATATTGTTATCAAGTACGTGTGTGAATCGATAGATTATTATCAGCAGTTACGTAAGTGGACCACTTATGTTGTTGTGGTTGATCCACATCATTCAATTGGTGGTATAGTGCTGTAATCAATCACGCCATTTTTGTGGCCTTGTAACCAAAATTATCAGAAGAATCAAGTTTTCCAAGCTGAATCAAACAGTCATGGCTTAGACCTCGCCTCTCGTGCTTGAGGTCGTGGGTTCAAATCCGGGCAAGTACCAATGTGACTTTTTCAAATTCATATGTACTTTCTAAGTTTATCTTGGACATCACAGGCAACGGTGAAGGAAAACATCGTGAGGAAACCTGGACTTACATAGTTAATGTAAGTCTGAAATAGCCAAGTCAGAGGCCTATGGTGTTCCCAAAGGCGGCTTAATTAACTCTGACACCAGAGGTGGCCACACCTCACACGAAAGAAGAAGAATACGATCATGATTCCATTGCCAGAGATGAATGTAGCTTTACATGATCTGAAGCATCATCACTATTTGTGTCTGGAATGATCTAATACGGTCATGATAGACAATCCTTGGTAAAAGATTAGTGTGTGCTATGTTCACTGACCAGCAGTGCTTGACTGAAGTCCCAGTTTGCGTCCAATACTGATACAATAACAATAAGGATATATTTACCAAAATACACCAGATTTGCCAGAAATAGTTATCAAAATCCATGAGATAGTAGATACCAACCTATTACGGTCCCACTTCTGGCAAAGACCTCTTCTCATACAGAGAAGACCGCAAAAATGCGTGCATGTTTGCAAGCGTTGTGATCACACCACGCAAATGACTAATAGAAAAATAAGCACTTAGGTAAATAGTAAATGCTATTATCATGATAGCTATTATTTGCACAGCAATGATGATAAATGAGGGATTTAAACAATATTTATTCGAAGAGTTTTTGTTATTAGTATATTAGATTATAGATTAGTATATTGATACGTAAATAAAGATCTTTCAAAAGATATTATTTATTTTGCTAGTCATTTAAGATATGGATAATCAACTAGAGATAGTAATAAAATGTCGTAAGCTAACGCGATAACAATGTTGTATAAATAGAAATCACCAATCCGAAATTGAATAACTTAATGCACTGATTAATCTTTATCAGTGTAATTATTGTTTAAGTTAATAACACTAAAAAAAACACAACACACACAGTGTTGTGTTTTTTTAGGCTTTTATCATCATCAGCTTTTTAATGTTCCCACTTCTAGGACACAGGCGTCCTCTCTGTGGTAGGGAATGGGCCGTAATCCACCACGCGGGCCCAGTGCGGTTTGGTGGTTGACACATGTCTTCGATTTTTTTGGTTTTAAGACATGCCGGTTTCCTAACGATGTTTTCCTTCACCGTTTTGAGAGCAGTGGTGATGAAATAATTTACTTAAAGTAAAGCGCTTGCCTGGGTTCGAATCCACGACCTACAACTTGTAAGTCGCGGCCGCTACCACTGGGCCAGCACTGCTCTAGGCTTTTGTCTTTAGGAAAAAAATAAAAGAAAAACTTTAATAAAAACATAATTTAAGTATGTGAGCTCTAAACAGTCAAAATTATGTAATTAACATTTAAAAAACTTACAATTTCATTTGGTTTAAATCAATCACTGTCACTCACTTTCATCATTAAATTAAATGCAAAACAATAATTTAGATTTTTATGAACTAAACCCAACCATTCATGTTTTTACTTCATCACTGATTTGACGAAGGCATCCAACTTGGACAGTCCAGGTGCATTAGCTTTCTTGTACCAATCTTCCTCCTTTATTAGATTCCACCATGCATTGACCTTGGCGTATTTGTCATCCACTGGTACCATCGTAGCTAAAGAAGAGATACTAGCAACGATTGACACGTCAGCTACCGTCAGATGCTCACCTGCCACAAACTTGCTCTTCTGCAAGTATTTGTCCAAAATATCATAACCATCATTTGCATCTTTGATTTGGTGCGGAGACGGTGATGTTCCTTCTTCACTCATGAGGACCTTCCCAATATCTTTGATGGACGGGAAGAGGTTGGCAGTATCGAAAAACAGCCTTTGGTTGATTGTAGCTCTTGTTTGCAAGTCTTCAGGGTATAGTTTCGCTTTCTTGTCACCACCGTATTTGGAGATTAGGTAGATGATGATCGCGTGGCTGTCAGCGAGCAGGAAGTCACCATCTTCTAGATAAGGGACGGAGTGTAGAGGGTTTTTCTCTCTGTATGCTAGTGACATGTGTTCTTCTTTCATGAAGTCGACTTCCACTCGTTCGTAATTGAGATTGAGGATCTCTGCCGTCATCAGTACACCCCGGACGGGTGGACTGCTATCCACCATGTGAATTTTGATAGTCATGTTGCTTTTTCCAATGTTAGCACAGTACTAGAGACAGGTTGCAATTTCAACGCCTTATATCTTATATTCAGCGGTGGTAAAATGATGACTGCGAGTGAGTGGACAGGTTTAAGTGATAAAAACACACACACAGACATGACTCGACATTTTTTCTCCGTGATGTTTATTATATTCCAAGATCAACGGATTTGATAGGAAAATGGGCAATTCGTTTCTATCCCAAATAGCGTTAGGATATATGCCTCTTCATTGAAAATATACATGGATAGAGCCTTGCACTAGCACTTAGGGCACCCCGGCACGGATACCTTAGGTTCATATAGAAAGAAAGAAAAGAAAGAAACGAAAAATTGTTTATTTGCGCCAGGCACGACGCATACCATAAAAACAAAAAAAAATAACATAAATACAATCATTACAAATTATGCGTCACAACTACGCAAAACGGTCATCGCTCAGCATAATGCTGGGACTCATGTGCGAGACAGAGCCACAGCGCTGGTTTTTAGCGATAGCCGGTGTCGACTGGGTGACTCTGAACCAATAAAACCTTAGTAGCAAGTGACGGAGCGAACAGTTTTATTTATGAATTAAAAATAAAATAAATGAGTAAACATAAATAGGCAAATGAGCGTTTAAAAGTTCAGATATAGAACAAAGGGTTATACTTTTTGTTTAGTGTAGGTAGTATAGTAGTGAGTATAGTGAATATTATATTCAAGCAAAGGAAGGTATGAATATAAAGAAGTTTATATAGGACCGTCATCCTCTATGATCGAGGGCCTGATACAGAAGGCAGTTAACTTTGATACAGCTCGCATAGTGAGGAGGTACCTGTAGCTTGAACCCGTTATCGGTGAACCCTAACTTTTTATATATTTAATTTTATTGGCCTCCCTCTTGGTGGAGCGATGACCTGGTCAAGGCTGTGGGAACCCAGTGGAAGCAAAACGCACAGGACCGATCCTTGTGGCGACGCTTGGGGGAGGCCTATGTCCAGCAGTGGACGTCTTTCGGCTGAAACGAAGATGATGATAAATTTTATTTTTAAATCATTTACTTTGTTTAATAAATGTTTATAATAATTTGCTGAGTAATAATGACAAGTTTAAAAGGACACGATCATGCAATACTACTAAACGCACGCACGCAATTCAGGGACAAACATTTATCATATAACTGTGACTGAGTTACCTACCAATATTCTTATCTATCCATAATTAAAATAGAATAATAAGACTATCAATATGCAAGTAATATGGCTTGGTCTATAAGCGTTATGGCCAATCTCCAGCACATTTCCACTGCGTTTGCCCACAATAGAAGTTAATTGAGGAAAACAGGGACAATGGTGGTCCTAAGACACACGTTGACAAAAACCATGGTATAATTGGGATGTGAATGACCACATTAGGAATAGCTATTGTGAGAGAAAATGAGGATTGACTTTCTACGATAATACAGTTTCTGGTTATGAGAATAGGAAACTTACAATTTGTTTGAATCTAACTTGCTTGATGTTTCAATTTGTATTGAAATCATTGTATCTGTACCCAATGTGCCTGGACTAATATGGATATCTATTTAAAGATTGCAAGTAAATAATTGAAATATGTGATGGTAAATTTATTAAATATAACTATTCTTAAGATTTATCTTTTTTATCAATCTAAACTAGACAAAGTCGGTGTTTCCTAGCTGATTACTCTGAGAAGAAGCATCGAAGCAAGCTCTGAGGTCAAGATCTATTTAAAGACCATGCATTTAATGTAATAATCAGATCATAATAAATGTAACCAATATAATTAATACCCGAGGCGATCTTTTGGGTAGTGCGATCACTACCTACCCGAAAGTACGCCTCGGACTCTCATAAGTAGCTTTGCGCGCTAAAAAGATGTCGATATATTTTTGTTCAGCCAGCTCGTGAATGCACAACATGATTTTCTTCTTATTTACATCTTTTTATTTCGCTTCCACCAGTCGTTTTTGATTTTATTAACATTTTTATTTAAACTTTTTAGTTATCTTTCTTTTAGAATTACTTTTAAACATTTAAGTGGTATATATTTTCCACCCCACTCGATGGGTTTGAAGACAAAAAAATTTGGACGCCAATACGGCCCCCAAAACCCTCTAAGTTTTTTTTTAACATCGCTTATCTAAGTACACTTGGGCGGTGAAGACCTATCTAACGATGTCTTAATTATATAAATCGGTCTAGCGGTTTGAAAGAATATTACATACATACAAACATGCATAAAATCAAGTTACGCGCGAAAACCATAACCCTTTCTTTACAGTCGGGTAAAAAGTAAAAGTCTCATAAAAATAGCTTAAGCAATAACTTTATTTAATTAATCTCGCAACGCACCCGCTAATAAGCGTAAACAACAGAGCACCCCGAATTTAGGCACCACCCTACACCGGCCATCGCATATAAAGGGAAAAGGACCCAAATCGTAATGATATACGCAGTAGATTTATCCCGGGCGGTCCGTTTGTCAATGTTCACGGCAAAATTAATTACGGATCGGTCATGGGTTCGAATCCCGTGCCACGTATTTGAATGGTCATTTGGGATGGAAGTAATTAAGATAAAATATTGTTTTATTTGTCGGATTTGTATTGGAGAACTTTTACCGTTTTGCGGGGTTTTCTGTGCCGTTAATTTTTTTGGGCCAATATTGTTGATTTTATTTACGAGTTATTGAATGGGGCTTGACAAATTGATGGGGGCTCAGAGATTAGAGTGTGATCCAACGCGTTTGATGAGAATCAAATGGATTGTTATTAAATGGAATCCAAATGGTGACCTAATTGGCAGATTTTATGTAAGGTTATTTTTATTTGACGGTTATTTCGGTAAGTCGAATTTACTTTACAAACAATAGCTCACTTAAATTCAACGAATAAAATTAAAAGTGTAAGTAAGTAAAAACTGGAAATAATAAAACAATACAGTCACATTTTTATGAAGACTGGCAACTTCCTTAAAAATACTCACAAAGATATTGTTTAACAAGCCTACTCCCCCAATCGAAAGAAAACGTCCCCAGCCTAAAATAAAATGATTAAGTAACTTATTTTTGTTCATCCCCAAATTAGTACAAAGGCGGTCATAACAAGTTTTATAAAAAAATTAGTAATAAAAGTTGTAAAAACGGGGCGAACTCAATAATGGGGATATTTTTTTCTTGCCCTGGCGTTGGCACCCACCGGTATATTTTCAGAAACACAACCCCTAAAGGGAAAATCCTCAAGGAAAATCTAGTTGTCTATAAGTGGGGACACCATGTTACATTATTAAGTAGGAAAAGTGTCGATTATTCAATATTATTTGCATTATTATTGTGATGGTGCCTCGATATAAAAAAAATATCCTGACACGAATAAAAATATTTAATGAAATAATCTGCATTAAAAACAAGTTCTTGTATGCAAGTATGTAGCCAACTCACAATACATGCTTCAATTATTTGCTGGCCAAACACCTGCACCTTCCAGGATTAAAACGAGGCCAAGAGCTGGTACAGGTTGCAAAATACTGGTTGGACAAAATTTTATTTTGAGTCTGTGACATGGAAAGAAGAAGAATTGAATCTTCCAATTCTATTTCTCAATCCGGAACTTATTTCAAACAGCAGGCCTAATTTCAGCAGTGGATGTGACACTTGGTGCAGTAGCACCATAGAACACCTCCAGCTCTCAGAGTTTGGTCAATGCATCAGTGATTGCCCAGTATTGCATAATGCTTACAGAAATAGTTCTTTAAATCACTGAAAAGGTTACCCAAATACTCTAAACAGATCCACAGTCACCCTACGTATAACTAGCAAATATATCGAGGCACCTTTCTTTGTTTTTCGCGCAAACTCGGCCGTTGGCCTGAGTTATCGTCGTCTTACCTTCGACACCCCTCCCCGGAGTAGTTTCACCCCCCGGTCATTTGTCAAGCCTGCAGTTATGTTATGTTATTGATTGTTATGATTTGAGGACGCGCGAGTATCATGTCGGTAAGTGGTCAAGGTACTAGTACGAGTAGCTCGAGTAAGTTATAGAATAAATTTCCCTATATTATTAACGATAGGCTCGCGTTTGACCACTATCTCACCTGATGGTAAGCGATGATGTAGTCGAATCTACCAGTTTAATCAGTCGTTTCTACAAATTAAATATTAGCACCTTCAGCCTAGCCACTAAAGGTCGTTTTCTAAATTTTGTGTATTTTGAGATAAAAACGTATTTCAGGCTAAAGTATAGTTTGACAAATACTCAACTTCGAATTCTTAACTCAAAAATTGGAGGTTAATCTTTCTTTTGAAACTTAAACATGACATGTCAAAGAGCTCAACAGATATTTTCAGTGGCATGAATATCTGTGGTATAATAGTACAAACTTACTTACACTTTTGGAATATTCCTTTATTCTCGCACTGGAACGCCTTGCATAAATTAAACCAATAAACTATACATGACTTCAGAATCTGCTTCTTTCCAACATATTAGTCACGGTCACATCGAATGGATCTAATCAGGAGAAAACTAAGCTAAATAACAGAAGAAGCCAGCCAGCAGCAAAACGAAATCTTACCTTGCAAAACGGCCAAAACGATTACCAGCAATTCCGTACTCCAGCTAACAAAACACAAATATGTTAGTCATAGTTATCCATGGGGGGCGGCCCAGAAATAATTACCTAATAAAGATTTCTGATACGCCACTGTTACAGGGAAAAGCTATTATCTGGTCGGAGGAGGAAAGGAGGGGGGGTGGCTGTCAGCTCCAGAAGTTTTGATGAACACACCCGGTAATGTGCGACTGATTGTTCAGAAGGCTGCTGCTGCGATTTCTTGGCAGTTGGACGTAAATATTTTTGGAGTTTCGGCTTTTGTCGTGAACCACCACTGATATTTAATTTTCATAGGCACAGGATCCATCCAGGTTGGCCATCTTGTATTTGCACTAGGGCAGTGATAACTTTGGTCATTGAAAGCACGGCTTTAAGTGCAAAAAAAAAAAGCTTGTGGTCATTTAAAACTTCCAAAAATGACCCCTGATGTTAGTTAAGTTTAATTAATAAATTCTCAATTCAACAACTGACCCTTAGTTGAAATTAACTACCTACCTTTACATATTGTTTTCAGGTTAAAACAGAGTCTGATTAATACTCGATTTATTTTATTAAGGTTTTTTTTTTTTTTTTGTTATAGGCTGGCGTTTGACCACTATCTCGCCTGATGTTAAGTGATGATGTGGTCGAAGCTGAAGCACGCTTGCCTAGAAGCAACAAGGTGTTCAAAAATCGGCGGTTAGTGTCATATTTGCTAAAAGTTTAGAAACAATAATTATAGCTACCTTGCTGGGCTAACTATAGCTATAACGGGACTAGCTTTTGCCACTGAAGAACATACGTTATACGGAGTTGATTGATCCTTAAATATCTACTAGGTTTCAGTACATAATTGAGTATGTTTGAGTGATTGTTGTAAAGTTGCTGAAACCGTAACTAAAGCCTTTACTTAGAACATGACCTTAATTTGAATTTGATTTGTAGGGCCAGCAAAAGTGATTGGTTGAAGTTGATCGAACTTTGAACCTAAGTTCTTGTTGTTACGACTTTGTGTTCAGCACATTCACATATTTGTGTAAATCTAAACTAATACATACATAAATGAAAAGGTAAAGCTGTTCGTTTGTCTGTAGGAGAGTAGTAAATACCCCTCTGAAAGTACTGATTAATATAATTAAACAACAGTATCATTAAGAGCCATAGGCTATTTTATATGCATATGGATAGATGTGTGTGTGGATGTATATTTGTTACTCATTCACGCCAGAACAGCTGAACGGATTGGGATGAAATTTGGGACAGATATATAGATTAACGTCAGGAATAGCACATAGGATACTTTTTATCCCGGGAATATGTTCCATCGGGATAATTTTCGACTTTCACGCGGGCGAAGCCGCTGGCAGAAGGTGCTTATGTGATACTAGTCACATAAGTACCTAAATCTAAACAATTAATCACACAAGAATCTTCATCAAATGAATCATTCCCATATAATCACAAACAAAACAAGCTTACTTAGCAAAAAAAACTAGAAGCTAAGACGTCACAACAACACATGCCAGGGTGTCATATTTTACGCTCATTGCATTTTTTTTGTCATCACTACTCCTAGCCGTGCGGGGCCATTTAAAACATATGGCCATAAACACTATAACTATTCATTAGAGCAGTAAACTTATAATAAAGCTGGTAATCACTGATCTGTACTAACTACCGTCGTTAAATATATCATGTGTTGATATTAAACAGTGAGTGGACTAAGGCGGTTTGTATACCAACAGCTGCACAATTATGGTTTGAAAATTGTGGCCCAAAAATATAATTCATATTGAAATTAAAATTTATTGATTTAAAAAGAAACTGTCACGGTTAAATAATACACCTATAACACTCATCATCATCACCATCATTTCGGCTAAAAGACGTCCACGGCTGGACATAGCCCCCAAGTTTCGCCAAATCTACCGGTCCTGTGCGTATCGCATCTGATAATTTCCGTGTGTCACTAGCGGGGCAAAATCAGTGTTCAATGACGGACCCCAGCATATGTTGAATTGATAACCCTTTCGGTATGGGCAAACACTGCATAATTCTTGAATCTTTATTGTACTTTTATTACTGTTCTCTGACACTTCGTGATTGCTGTCGGGCGAGCACGGCCTACTGAGACAGGCTTGAGTCACTCATTTTTATCACAGTTTGGAAGCAAAAACCTTGATGTTGTGTTGTGTCGTGTCTATGTCGAATAAATGTTTTCTATTTAATTATATTCATAAAACTAAGATAAGAAAATCCCACAAAATATTTCCATCAGTTAAAGATTACATTTAAGTAGAATATTGTACTCACTATGTTTTTCACACCTTCAATATTACCATAAAATTATAAATAGGTAAGCAAGTTGTAACATTATTACCATAAGAAATTGACAGATTGTTGCATTAATCTTAGATTTCTATTAATTTATTTATCATCAGCTGAGCTGAGGTCGTATGATAGTGGCGCCATCAATGCGGGTATTTATGCAAATCTTATGAAGAATATCGTTATAAATATGTATAAGATTAATGTTTGGTAATCTTGTGATGAATTGTTGGAAAGATTTAAGATTTTAATTATGTACTTATATTGATAAAATGTTTTTACTTTTATATTTAGGTATAGGTTTGGTCTTTGGGTTTATAATTAATGACGTTGTTTCATGATGATTTTTTCTGATAACGGATGACTTTTTTTTTAAAACACTGTCTCATTCTCTCTCTCTTCTCTTTTGAAGTCGAAGTATTTATTTAAATTAAATAATTTACTATTAAATTATCATAGAATTGATCAGTCAGTCTGAATGTTGAAGCCACTTGTTGGTAATTGGAATCATAATCGTTCCTCTTGCATCCAGCCTTAGGCCTCAGTATCTCGTCTCAAGCAGTAAGGCACCACAGTACAAAGGGCTTATTTTGATTATACTGCCACAGCCTAAGTACACACAGACCAGTCACGTACTAGTGTTGCGGGTGCCACAGACTAACTAATGCTCAAACATGTGCTACCGGTGCTTTGGACTGAAGTCGCATTGGTCAGGGTACACAATACACCGGCTTTTGATAAGGAGTAAAGCTATAATCTACCTCACTGTTTTCTGGGTAGTCTTATCAAGTTAGTCTCTTAATATAAATGAGCAGTTTGTCACAAGTTGATCGGAACAACGAGAATCAGGGCCGGTTTTAAAATTCAAATTTTTAGTAGAACACGTATTAAAGTTTGACAGGTTTTAGACTAAATTCTTAATTCAGAAGTCAGCGGTAAATCATGTGAATTATGACATGTTAGACAAATATGTGAGAGAGAATTATTTCTAGCTGAAGACTGCAGAGGTTTCCGTTACCTAAATTCACCAAACAAATTAATTTAAATAAGCTCCAGGTTAGGGCCTGTAAATGTGATTTATTCCGGTCGGATACCCTGTATTTGATACCCTGCTTGGGTTTTGTGGAAAAAGTACAGTCACCTGTCAATCCAATTTGATAATCCTAAAGAGCTCCATAACTAAAGTACCAGCTAACGACGATGAATAATTAAAACTATACATAAGGGTAAGACTACATCAGCTGCGAGCTATTTCTAGCTCAGCTTTACACTATGATCTGTTTCCATTTGCGTGTGATAATTGCCTATGCTTATCCTAGACACGTTTCAGAAATGACATGGAAAGCACCATGCTGCTACCCTTATGCTAAATTACCACTATCTGAAATTGGCCAATTTTAGTTTTTTTGCTGCCAGTCTTAATCAGAAATCAGAAAATATTATTTATTCCGGATAAAAAATAAAAACGCCCCAAATTGCTTAATTTACAAAAAGAATTTTAAAGATTAAGGCATCAATTTAAACTACCAATGTGACTTTTCGAAAGTGCACAATTAAATCTATTTCTGAAACCGAAAACTCTCTCAAATGATTTATAGTTGAAAAACAGCATCGATTTTTATGATTTTTCTGTTTTGTTTTTCGATTAGGTACTCGAAATATGATTTTAACAGTTAAGGGCACTATAGCTTGAGGATGGCAGCTTGAGTTAATTAATATCGCAGTTAAATATAATAATTAATTCATAACACAAATGATTTAAAACTTGGTAAGAATCTACATTGATTCTAGTTATTATTTTTATGGTAGCTCGCTTATAGCTCGTGCTAAGTAATCACCAACATATGTTATTTGTTGATTTGATACTCATTTCTAGGAGTTATTATTATGGCAGGTACTTACGCAAAGAGGAAAAGACATAGACATAGCACAAACATCTGCCTGACAATTAACCTGAATTTCAGATAGATTGACGATTCCTGGTAATAATTTATTTGATGACAAGGCATTCCCCATATTTTTATCCGGCTGCAAGCAAAGGGTTATGTTTTTCGCGCGTATCTTGTTCATTTGGTTCTTCCAACTGTTTGTACTGCGCTCTCGTCATTACGGATATAGTCTTTTCACGCATGGTTTTCAAATCTTCACTCGAAATTACTATTCTAGAAAGTGCATCCGTTTCAAAACCTTATCTTTGATGATGATTCTCCACCTGCTTCTATTCTCAGCAACGTGCACGACTTCTGAGGCTTTGATGTTCAGCGAGGTTCAGATTTGGTCTGACCAGCGTATAGGACTTCTGCTTCTAGGCCGTTTACCCTCGACTTTGCCAGTGACAATTACCTTTAGTTAGTTGTCACCAGGTTTACGGGCAATATGGGCCCTGTTTATTTTTGGCACTCTGTGTCCCGACAGAATACGTCCGCCTCTGAACATTCTACAATTATTCGAGCGCCTAACTTTTGCCCCATCCCTAAGCAAATGCTGAATACGGCCATGGCCAGCTGCCACAAGGTGCGGCTTGCGAGTGACAAACTTGAGGAGTTTCGCGCCACAACTGACCGCGCCGTGTTCCGCACTTACTTTCCGAGAGAAATTTCGACCATTTACGGCCACAGAGGGTGGCGGGGTCCGCATCAGATCATTCGGGTCAATACCTGGCTGGAGAAGTGTGATGATTGTGCAAGCACTCCAATGCCCAGGTCAAAAGTATGAGTCTGATAGATCCTTCCGCTCGCTCCAGGGCGGAGAATATATAATTTCTACACTTGGACCGATTTATAACATAAACTAAAAATTATCACTTTCGCACTGAACGCAAAAAAACAACGCGTTGATTTTACTTTTATCTTATTTAAATTTAATAGTCTCAAGAAAATGTTGAAGACAATTTGTAACTTTAAAAATCTCTTAATTGTGTGGTATGACTGTACTATTTCTATTTTTTCGTTTGTAGGATCTTTTGCTTATAATTTTGCGAATAGGGCGTTTTGATGCGGAGTAATCTTAACACATAGAAGAAATAAATGATTTGACTTAAACTCCAAATACTAAATCCAAAATACAGCCCTAAGCTTGTGGTGGCGGATATATTTGGAAGTTCATTTTTGATCATTTTACAAGAATCAATGGATAATCATGCCTGCAACTTCACAGTACCACACCAATAACTCCAATTTTATTTCAAAAGAAAAACGATACGATAATAGTAAACAAAACAGCAATTACTTCAGATACTAATACACTACTTACACGAAATGGAAACATGATTTAAAGTCAGTTGTGTCATTCAGATAATGGAAGGCCATCCCACTTTGAAACCAGAAAACATTACGAGAACATCGAATAAATCAATATCCATTACTGGGTTTAATGTTGTTCTGTAGAAGGTTCTTAGTTATAGGCCAGCAATGGATGATAATGTGGGGGTTATGGTAGCATGATGGTATGGTGGGTTAGGGATCTATTACGGCGCCAGATGGCAGCCAATCGGCCGTCGATGTGCCACTGACGCTGCGTTTGCGCAACTGTAATTTGTTAGGAGATTTTATAGAGCTGTTAGAGCTTTTGTTTGGTAGCTTCGTTAACTTAAAAATGTTTGTTAAAACCATATAAAATGTTTGTTATTGTAATGCGTCAGTATGAATAAATGTTCTTAATAATACTATGACAGAAATAAAATGCTGAGTTTTGTTTGGATTATTAATGTTGACATTAATTAATTTTGACATCTCATAATCTTTGACATGGTAATTTTTGACATTTTAAAGTTAAGTATTTTGATTTAGGTACTTACTTGGTTTTGTTTCTTTTTGCTCTCTGACTTTTTATTGTTAATTTAATTATTGGTTCTGCTAATTTAATACGCATGATCTTACGATAATGTTTTTCTCTTATTTTTTCTCTAGACATTTGATTTGTAAATCTCCAGGTACATACACCTAATATTTGTACGCCTCTTGGCATGACATAGCGCTCTATTTTCATTTTAAACGCAACATCTGTATTTTATTACCTGTGTGAACAAATAAATATATTTGATTTGATTTGATTTGATTTGAACTTATAAATGAAAAATTTGATATACTGTCTTGAATAACTTGTTCTTACTTTCCATTTTTTCCAGGTAAATTACTTCCACGACTGAATCGTTGGTCTAGTGATTGCAAGCCCCACTTAAATGTTGAGCATGAGGGCCTGGGTTCGATTCCTGGATCGGGCAACGTTTTTTCATCTGGAATTTGAGCATACTCTTGTGCACTATATTATCTACTGCGTACTTGGATAATCTCTGTTAAGATTGGTCACCGTTGCTGAAATTCGGTTTGTTATGTTGAGGGCAAGTATGATATTGTGCACCTAGTTGCTTCTAGGTGCACAATATCACACTTGCCCCTAATCTCACCTACTTAGCTAGGTGTCCTAATCTCCCGTGGTGTCATCATCTCTAAAGCATGTACGCTCCGCCCGGCGCGGCCCAAAGCGTGACATTTAACACAACGAGTGTCTCAACTAAAACTCTAATAGCTAGCTACGTACTAACAGAGGTTAACTTTAGGGCTGTCACTGAAATAGATGGATATTTAGAATAATAATGCTGATATTTAGAATGAATTCTGGGAATAGTGATTAAAAAATAAATAAAATAAATAAATTGTTTATTAGAATTAAAACATTTGTACAGTCAAACACTTACGAACAAACATCATCTTCCTGCCCTTGTCCCATGTTATTTGGGGTCGGCGCAACACGTTTTCTTCTTCCATACCGTCCTGTCCCCCGTCACGCTATCACTGACTCCCTTATTATTATACTATGTGACATTAGCTTTATTCCTCTATAGTTGTTGCACTCTAGTACATCACCTTTGTTTTTAAAGATGGGCACCAGCGAACTATTGCACCATTCATTAGGTATGGCTTCTTCCCGTAACAACTTATTGAAGAATAAAGCTAACCACGTCCATCCATCTACGCGTAATATCTTCCACACTTCAACTGGTATTTCGTCCGGACCAACTGCCTTACCATTCTTCATTCCATTTACTGCTATTCTTACTTACTCCATACTAACCATTCTCACTAACCCTTTATTCACAGGTTTATTTTCCAACATACCACTCCATTTATTTTCCTCATTCATCAGTTTCTCAAAGTATTCCTTCCACCTATCCTTAATTTTTTCATCATCAGAAAGAATCATTCCAGCCTCATCTTTTATACATCTTATCTGACAGACATCTTTCCCCCTAGCTCTAGCCAGCCGGTACAGATCTTTTTGACCTGCCGGACTATCTAGCACATCGTATAGCTTGTCCTGAGCTTTTGCTCTAGCTATAGCCACAGCTTTCTTAGCTTTTTTCTTCGTCGTATCATACTCACCCTTTTTTGCAACTTTAAAACTAGCATTTTCCTGTTCTACACTTTGCCATTCCTTGAATTTTTTCTTCTTTTCCTTTAACACATTCTGTATTTCTGTTGATCACCACCATGTATCCCTGTCTATCGTACCCCTTCCTTTCGTCTCTCCCAAAATATCCTTTGCCGCACACCTAATACACCCAGCAATCTCCTTCCAACTTTCGTTTACATTTCGATCTTCCATGTCTCCCATCTCTATCATTTTGTATACGACTCGCTCACGAAACTTCTTCGCACAATCACTCTACATTACACTATACATGGCATATGCCATTTTATTTTAGGAGGAGGACGCTCTGTGCTTTTTGTATACAGTATTTTTACTACTTGTGTCATACTCAAATCAAATGAAACACTTACGAACAAACAATATGCAAAAATAACAAATTCATATTAGCGAGTAACAATGTATGTCAATAGTTAGTTTTTTTTTTTTGCTATACATAAATGACCTTCCTAGGCAAATAAACCACCCCATGGTACTATTCGCCGATGATAGCACCGTAATCATTAAGTGTGATGATCCCAATACTTATGAAAATGAAATAAATATGACATTAAATAGAATTATATCATGGTTTGACAATAATAATTTAATTATAAACTTAGAAAAGACTAAAATCATGCATTTTTATCAAAGGATCCCGAATAAAATCCTTGACATTAGCTACTTAGGGACAAAAATAGAACCAACTACTGCTACTAAATTTCTTGGTATTAATATAGACAACAATTTGACTTGGAGGCCCCAGACAGACGAAATATGTAAAAAGCTTAATAAATTTGCATATGCTCTCTATAAACTATCAAAAATAGTGAGCCTAGAATCCGTACTAACAGCCTATCACGGCTATGTCGCATCAACACTCAGATATGGCGTAATATACTGGGGCAATTCAGTAGATAGACAACTCGTATTCAGGGCCCAAAAAAGATGTGTCAGAGCTATGTGTGGCCTTAAAGGCACAGACGGTTGTCAACCTTTTTTTGTAAGTCTCAAAATTCTTACTTTGCCATCGCTTTACATATACGAAACAAATATGTTTGTCAAATCTAACATTTCACTATACAAAATAGCTGCTAAAAGTAACTACAGAAAATTACGCGATAAAAATAAGTCAGAACTCGAAGTGACTTATGGAAAAACTGCACTAATGAATAAAAGTACCTTCTGTATGGCCATAAAAATATTCAACAAACTACCTGAAAAAATAAAAACATTAAATCGGGACACTTTCAAAACAGAACTATTAAGAATTTTGATAAATAAATGCTATTACTCACTACAGGAATATTTTGACGACAATTCTATAATTACTGCTTAAGAAAATTGTAAATCACCTCACCTATTTTGAAGATTTTGAATTTTGTATGACATTTGCTTTAATATGACTTGTAACGTAATCTATTTGACATTTTATATAATTTTATTTGAAACTGATTTTAATCTGTTTGACATTAGCATTAATAGGACATGTAACATAATTGACATTTTTATATAATTTTAACTATTTGAAATTGATTGTATTCTAAAATCGACAACGTTAATGTTATATATTTGTACGCCTCCGTGCAAAACATAGAGGATCTACCTATCTGTAACATCTCGCACACTGTTGTAATTTGACCTATGTTTACAAATAAAGCATTCATTCATTCATTTAGTATTTGTATTGAATTCAGGCACCCATAGAAAGATTGATTTGATGTGGATTTTGAATTCTTCATGGAACATCTTTCCCATTGTCTCGAATAAAAATAATAAAAAAAACTTCCAGTAAAAAAAAACATAAAAAACTACTAACAATCTTTTAAGTAATGCTTAGTTAACCCTGCCGTGTACTCTAGATATATTCTAGTACCGTCGTCTGGCCTAGTATTAGCTGTCTGAACTTAACCCTCCAGAGGCCCAACTTTGACACACCAACGAGATAATATTAGTACCATTACAAAATCTGCAGTTACTCCAAAAGCAATCCAACTGGTTTGTTTAAAACCACTAGGGTTTTGTACGTACTAGCTTAAAATAATAATTTGGATTAACCCTTGTAAAATTGAAGTCAAAACTAATAATTACATTATACCCTGGATATGTTTGGAGAACTTGGTGGGTGTGGAAGATCACGATTCCCCTGGTGATGTACCAGGAAACCAGACATCGCGAGAGTTCAAATTGTAACATAAGTACAAGCAGCTGATTTTGATTGCAAGTTGTATTACACATTTCAGTGTGAAAGTGGCTGTGTTCCGGTAATTCCAAGATTGCTTTGTACTTGCACATAACATCAGGCTTCTATCCCCGAAGGGTGAGGAACCCAATAACCCTTTTGCTCGACCCAGGAATTGAACCCATGATTAGCAGAAGCGATTGTGACCACAAGACCAACAACGCAGTTTTACTTTGTTCCCTTATAAAAATGGGAAGGGCAGAAAACATGAGAAACTATATTAAATGTAACGAATGCTAACCCTGTGTTGCAGGCTGCAGCAAGGAGTTTGATGGGCAATGAAATTGACAATAAAAATGTTAAATGCAAGATGTGGTTCCATGTGCTTTGACGCAGTTTATAAGTACTTAAATGTACATCATTCAAAATGTATTGATATGGCTAACGGTGTATTTTGTTTGTTATTTATACTTTTATAGAACACAAGTCTCTACTGAAATTTATCCTATCAAAACACCGTCACGATAAATTGACTTCTTCTTCTTCTTTTCGAGTCGATGGGAAACTCTTCATAATTTTTGGGCCCAGTAGGTGGCCACCCCGATTGCGGCATCAGTGGCGAGCATAAGGTCTTCCAAAGTGCAGGAGTATGGGCACTTGGGACACTCCAGCATGTGTACCATATCTTGCAAAGGGGCACCGCACTCTCACTGGGTATCAGAAGGGTCTATAAAACCCCATTTTGCTAAATTGTGTTTGCAGCGGCCTACTTGGGTGCGCAAACGATTGAGTGCTTTCCATATAGGCCACTGCAGTTCACGTCCAGGTGGCAGGTGTTCCTGGGGTTTCACGAAATCGGGTGGTGGTAGGTGAGCTTGTCTCCACAACCTGCTTCTCACTAGAGGCGGTGGATCTTGGATGGCCCGTGTGCATCGAAGAAAACTCTTCCGACTCATAATCATTATCTACATAAACGGCATCAACTCTTGCTTGCTTTCATCCAAACTGTTGTGTTTTGCTGACGATATAAAAATCTATGCCACAATATCATCACATGCTGACGTGATTGCACTTCAGGATGATTTACGTCGTCTGGAGGCTTATTGTCGTGAGAGTAAGCTTGATCTTAACCCTGCTAAATGTTCGGTTCTAACGTATTCTCGAAAGCGCTCAATTATACCTTCATCGTATATCTTAGGTGATCAAGTACTAGAACGAATTGCATCTGAGATCTGGGGGTATATCATGATTCTAAGCTTACGTTTGAATTTCATATCAATGCCATAGTCGCTAAAGCATCTAAAGCACTAGGTTTCATAATGCGGCTATCCAAGTGCTTTACTTAAGCCAAAACTTTAAAAATTCTTTACTGTACTTTTGTTAGAATCAACTTGCAATATGCGTCTGAAATCTGGAATCCATGTTATCACAAGTACATTGATCGTATAGAGAGCATTCAGAAAAGGTTCATAAAGTATTTGTGTTATCATCAGAAAGTGCCCTACCGGTCTGAAGATTACCTCAATCTCAGCAAGAAGTACCATATATTACCCCTAATTAATCGGCGAGCAGTCTCTGACTGTACTACATTATTTAAAATTTTCAATAATTCGATCAATAACTCTGATATTCTATCCAAATTTTATTTTAACATTCCCGGAAGGTCGAAGCGATGGTACGCACCGTTGCGTGTTCCATCTTCCTCTACGAATTACAGGCAAAATTCATTTATAGTGCGTGCAAGTAGAAGCTTTAATGACATATATATGTAAGCGGCATGATTTTGATCCTTTCATAACAGGTGTGACCTCGGCCAGAAAGTGCCTGAGCCTTGACTTTTTTAATTAGGATTTTGTATGTTCAGGTTTTTATCAAATATGAAATGTTAATTTAGTTTAAGCTTGAATGTTATACTGTTTTGTTTTTCTTTTTTTGGTAGCTGTGTTATGTTGTTCACACTATTTCCAAACTATTTTTAGAAGTGGTGACTTTTAATTGGCTGTCAGTCTCACGTACTATTTGTTATTCTGTTTGTTTTAGCTGTAAGTCGTCCATAATTGATAAATAAATAAATAAATAAAAATAAATAAGTCTACCCGGGGTTGTAGTGTGATCGTAGAGTGGGTGTCGGGCATCGGATTCCTGGTACTTTTTCTCAAGCGCGCATGCGACATCCCTTCGTACTATTGGAGGTGCAATACTAGCCAACGGGTATAGTTTGATGAGCGGAGTCGGTTTGAGGCAACCCGATATTATACGGCACGTCTCGTTTAGGGCGATGTCAACTTGCTTAGCATGTGCGGATCGGTGCCACACAGGACACGCGAATTCGCCAGCTGAGAGGCAGAGGGGCATGCCAGTTGTCCGAATTTGACTTATGTATCTTAATTTCATTCTTTCTTTTTCATCTGACGGTAAACAATGATGTGGTCAATGAAGCACCGATGGAGAACGCTTTCCTAGAATTCTCTGTCTCTGTCACCTCTGACCTAGACTAGGGTCAAGAGCAAACCCATCACAAATAAAACAATACTTATTCACTCTTGACTAAAATACCCCTGGTTGAAGCTATGAGGAAACAAAGATTCCAACATGGAATTCCACTCCTTGGATGTACGCTTATTTAATACTTATCACTCTTTTTTCCATAATTACTGCATCCCAAAAACAGTGTCCAATGCAAAAGCAGCTTCCATTTTCAAAATGATAGCGTGTCAATATCTAATTACGGGGTTCTCATGTCCATAGTGTGATCGTGAAGCGTGGCAACACTGGCAACCATAGATATTAATATTTCTGAGCTGGCAACCCTACGCGTGCGATCAATCATAATAACTAATGTGCAGCGGGGTTTAGTTCGGACAAGAGGTTACAGTTTGCACACCATTCATTACGGGCGGTGTTAATGATGTAATACTTAAAATTGGATGCGTAATTGATGTAGTGTAAGTAGTGTTGGTAATTAGGAGCTATCTGGTAGTTAAGAGGTTAGGAGAAAATAGAGTTACAAACAATGAACTTGCTAGGATTTATTTTCTAAAATAATTTGTTGAAAACCAAATAGGTAAATATTTATTTTTTAACTTTTTACTACGATTATTTTATGGGTCTTGTATCGTTTGCAATAAATAATTTTAATTTTGTTAATGTGATTTTTTCTTGGCAACCTTTTTTACCATTAAAGATAGCTGAATCAGTCATACAGTATGACTGATTCAGCTCATATTAAGTATAGAAAAACAAGATTTACAAAATTATGTGGTTTTAGTATGACTCATACTAAAACCAAAAGAAATTGGTTGTGAAACATGGTGAAGGACTAATTTGTAAGAAGTCAGTGTTTAAACGTTTTTATTTTACTTTAGTATCTATTTGCATATTACAAGTAAGTACTACCTATTTATAACAGTCCCTAATTGACAATACAAAGCACTTGAATATGACTTCAGAACTATTATATTGCACACTGCACCCTACTTACGACTACAAATAAATTACAAGCAATATTTCTTAACAACTGCCAATTTGCCTACAATTGGCTTAAGAAATATTTTACTCTGTGTAAGCAACTTAATATTGACACCTTCTTATGGGTTATGTTATGCCTAAACATGTCCATCACTTCTAGCAATGTCCAATTACAACAAAAATCCAGCGCACCTCATTATGTCATTCCACACGATTAATAAACAACTGTAACAACTACACTTAATACTTGTCTCAAATCTTAAAACTGTTGCTTTGTCACCCTCATACATCAAAACGACAAACTTAACCAACTACAAAACACTTAAAAACCAACCTTGTGTTTATGCCATAGATGTTCTAACACGTGAATTAATAATTTTGTCTTCTGATCCCCAAATGTGAAACTTCAAATAGGAATTAGGAGCAGTCGTGACGTAACATATTGTCTGGCATCACGGTCTCTTGTCATTTGTAGGGAAATAAGTGTATTTATAGATATCTACGCAGTTTAGAGAGCCAGTGTGATTAAGTTCGAGGTGATAGATGAACTAAAGGTGGTGGAAGTAGAGCGGGACCTAACATGTCATTGGTGGTGTTTTACTGGTTCTGAGTGGTATTTTAACTGCCGTGTTGCTTTGAAGAAAAGAGGTGATGATCAAAGCTGACACACTGGCGCTACAATAAAGGATATAAAAAGAGTAAAAAAAAATTGAATGGAGAGATAAACATTTTGTAAGGATATTTTTTATAATATCAAAAGGTATATTTTAGCATCAACCAGAAAATCACTAGAAGTTACTCGTACAAAAATTATGTTACCGAAATAGTTTAATGATTTTATTATTATAAGTAACGGTAACAAACTAATAATTATGTTGATCAAAATCGTGACGAAACTACACCAATTAATTTGTTTAGGTGTTTTGATGTAATGGAAGATTGGGAAGAGACAAAACGGGAAAAACCCAAATAAACAAAGGTACCTAAAGACAAAAACATACAGCTTCTAACTTCAAAAAGCTCATCTTAAAAACCACAACAACAACATTTATCAACAACTGAAAGCGCCTGAAACTTCCAAACTCACGCCATGACATATTGACAAACACTTTCTATACAAACACATCACTCGATTGTTGTTTATTGTTTAAACAAATAACTCTAACAAAAGCCCACTCGTTAACGAGCAAACTTCTGTCTGAAATCGCCTGAATTTATTGGTTGATCAAAAGAAATTGTCCCAGTGATAACACTGATCAAAATTCAACCTAAAGCTTTGTCACATTGGGTTGGATTTCCTTTGGGTAGGTGTAAAATTAAAATGGCGTCGAAATATGCTAACTAATGGCACAGTCGGTGAAATAAAGTGCGAACGATAAATAAGTCATTGTAGAAACGTTAGCGTTTTTATATTTTGTTATGTCAGGTGGGTTCCGTAACCGCTCATAAAAATAATATTTTTCTGAATTACATAACTAGAAATAAATTTACAACTAAGGTACAAAGTGGCGTTATAACATAGTAGTGTAACTTTCTTTTCAACACTGTAGTGTGTATGCAGTGTACCTATGTGTATGTAACCAACCTTATATAATCATGTGTATCCTAAAATAAAGGAGAGTATTATTTGAGCAGTCGTGTCTATCATTTCGCTCCACAAATACCTTCGACCTTACATGGCGACCCTGCCAGCGGGCATCGCCGCGCGATCGCCTTACCGACACCGCCGTGCCATATAAGGGTTGTACAGTGTAAACAATTGGACTAAGTAGAGCCAAGCTAAGATGAATTATAATAATTATTCACTAGCGTTAATAACGTTCGCGGTTGTGACAAGTGGTATTTGGTTCGTTGCTTACGAAAAATACGGGTTCATTAAAAATGGGAACTACGCAAACTAAAGATGAAACCGTGATAGTGCAAAACGCAGCCGGAGGAACTAATAACGCGCATCTGGAAGAGGTGAAATTACATATTACCACCATCACCATACTGATGACTATAGTGGTGCTGGTTCTGGGACTCGGCGTGCTGTATTTTCTGCTGCAAATGTATCGGCGATGTCATGTACGCTGGATACATCAGGAGATGTACAGGAGTGCAATATCTAGAAGGTCAGGAGCGAGGCAATCTGGACCATCACTGGAGAAAGGACGGTCGAAGGGCGACATAGTGTGAAAACAAAGATAGCGGATACCATCACACATCGGTTTACACATCATGGGTTTAAGTGAAAGTGAAAAAAAGTGCTGAGTGTGTGAAAGTTCGAGGAAAAACAACGGGCATCGTAAAATGGACTCAGAACTTTATTAGATAAGTACATAATCGTAATAATAATAAACGTAGTAAATGATATGTTACATTGTACTTGTAACTATAATAAACGAAGAGATTAATTAAACAACTAATGATGGTAGGAAATGGCAGATGACTTAGAACAATTATATAAAAATTTGAAATGTATAAAAACATATTTAATTAAAATTGGCCCTAAACGAAGGCAAGGAAATGTATTAGAGAAAAAGTTGTGTGATTCAAAGGAAATTTATGACAAATATACTGATATAATAGAGAAGATATCAGACGATGTAAAGAAAGGTAAAGTAGGACAAAACGAACAGATATTAATAAATACATTTTGTATTGATTTTGAGTCATTGTATAAACAAATTTTAGATTTATCCTCTACGTCAAGTACGAGTAGTAGCGAGGATACAAAAATGGAGTCATTTGATTTGAAAGTAGCTCTTAGTTTATTACCTATGATACCAACTGACAATGAATGTTCGCTTAAACAATTTATTGACAATGTAGAATACTATAGCTCGTTATTGGCTAGTGATGAGTGTAAGAAGAAACTAGTACAGTTTGTTGTGAAGAGTAGGTTGTCTCAGAACGCTAAATTGCAGTTACAGTTAGATTATTCTAATGTTGATGATTTGGTAAAGGAAATGCGTAGAGTGTTACTGCCTAAAAAATCACCGTTTGCGATACAAAATAATATAAATCAATTAAAGCAAACAGAACTGTCAATTCAGGACTACGGAACCAAACTTTCGGAACTTTTCGTGGATTTGACGGTATCGCAAGCCGACGGTAACTTAGAGACATACAAAATAATTAAACCCTTGAATGAAAAGCAAGTTATCAAAAGGTTTGCCGATGGGTTGCGAAACCGCCGTCTTTCAACTATCATTGCAGCTAGGAACTACGAGTCGTTGAAGGACGCAATACAAGGTGCGAAGGATGAAGAAACATCCATAGCGGGACCGAGTTCGAGTACTGGCGAGATCCTAGGTATGTATTCTCCTAGAGGAAGACAACAGAATTTCCGTAGTGGTTATCAAAATAATAATTACAACAGGACATATTATAACAGGGGTCGTAACAATGATTCCAGTGCTCGTCGAGGCTACCCTCGGGGGGGCCAGCAGGCGCATCAGCAGAGCCGCGGTGCACCACAGCGAGGCCGAGGATCACCATGGCGTGGTAGAGGTAGGAGTTATTATAGGAATCGTTGTAACCAAGGGATAAGCCAAACCCCTAAAGATACAAATAAACACGCGGTTAATGTTCTAACGGGACAGGAAAATGAAGAGTATGCAAATGAGTTTTTTCGTGAATAATAGAGTTATTCTCGCAACTGATACTAACTATTATATTAACTTAAGTTCTAATAGCAAAACTTATTCATGGTTAGTCGATACCGGTGCTACAATTTCGGCTATAAAATATAAATATGTTCTAGAACAAAACATTCCAGTCCAAAAAGAGGACATAGTCATAAATGGAATTGGTGGCAAAGTCCATGCAATGGGATATGTTTGTTTAACGTTGTCATCGGGTGATCATCACCTTATTTGTAATAAGTTTTATGTTTTCGATACTCTACCATGTAGGGCTAATGGCATCATCGGACAAGATTTTATTAATAAACATAAGTCCATATTAGATTTCAGTAATAATACCTTAACATTGTTGACACAAAGTTCAATTAAAATAGTTTTACCTTTACTGAGTTATAAAAACACAATGGAAGTTTACCCAAGATGTGAATCCATACATTATTTTAAGACCGAATTCACAGAAGAGTGTGTAGTACATTCTAAGGAAATTAGTGACGGAATATTATTGGCCAGTTGCATAGCAACACCAGTTAATGGTCTAATACCGATTAAGATATTAAATACAACGGATAAGTTGTGTACCTTAACGGACATTAATCCATGTATAGAAAAATTAAACAACTACAATGTTTGCCAATTTGACAAATCAGAACGTGATGCAAGTAGAGTAAAACAATTGTTTTCGGTACTAAACCTCAAACATCTTAATAAGGAAGAGCAAATATCCATAGAAAAATTATGCGCGAAGTACTCGGATATATTTTATTTGCCAGGAGATAGATTAACTACAACAAGTATTTATAAACATACCATTAGTTTAAAACCAAATGTAACTTCTGAATTTACAAAGCCATATCGTTTACCACATTCACAGAAGGGAGAAATTAAGCAACAAATTGATAAAATGTTAAGAGAAAGGATCATAGAACCTTGTCGTAGCGAATGGTCTAGTCCAGTATTACTAGTTCCTAAAAAGACTGACGGTACAGGTCAGAAAAAGTGGCGACTAGTTATTGATTACCGAAAATTAAATAATTGTATTGAAGACGACAGGTTTCCACTTCCAAATATTTCCGAAAAACTTGATTCGCTATCGGGTTCGGTATATTTTTCACATTTAGATATGTATCAAGGTTACTATAATATTGCACTAGAACAGGAAAGCAGAAAGTACACAGCATTCTGTTCAGGACAATACCAAATGACTCGTATGCCAATGGGTTTAAAAACGAGTCCAGGATCATTTTCCAGAATGATGACCATGGCTATGTCTGGCTTAACGTATGAAAAATGCCTTATTTATTTAGACGATTTAGTGGTCTTTGGTAGAAACTTAGATAGTCATAACAAGAATCTACAAGACGTTTTCGAACGACTGCGGAAAGTAAATTTAAAATTAAACCCGCAGAAATGTAATTTTTTAAAGAAGGAATTACTATACTTAGGCCATGTGGTATCAGGTAACGGTGTATTACCTGACCCGGATAAAATAAATGTAGTAAAAAAATATCCGTGTCCAACAAATGTAGACGAGACGAGGAGGTTTGTTGCGTTTGTTAATTTCTATAGAAAATTCATTCCAAACTTTGCTGAGTTAGCTTATCCACTTAACAAATTATGTCGTAAAAATGCTTCTTTTATATGGGATGAAAAGTGTCAGTCGGCATTTGATAGTTTAAAAGGAAAAATCATATCCCCACCGATTTTACAATATCCGGATTTCACAGAACAAAATGAGTTTAATCTCCAGACAGACGCTTCTAATTATGCAATCGGAGCAATTTTGTCTAACAATAATGGAAGACCAGTATCATTTGCAAGTAGATCACTAAACAAAGCGGAAATAAATTATCCAACAATCGATAAGGAATTGCTAGCTATTGTGTGGGCGATTAAACATTTTCGTCCCTATTTGTACGGAAAACATTTTAAAATATACACAGACCACAGACCTTTAATTTCATTATTTAACATGAAAGACCCATCAAGTAGGTTATTTAAATTTAGGTTATTACTAGAAGAATATGATTTTACGATAGAACATGTCAGGGGTACGGAAAATGCGGCAGCAGACGCATTGTCACGAATTTCCATAACATGTAATGACTTAAAACAAATGCACGAGTCGTGTGTTTCAGTTATGACAAGAGCTCAGAAAAGAAACCAGATTGACAATAATTCTAAGATAGGAACGAGTGGCACAACTACAGTTCGGTCTGATCAACCAAACGTTGTAAGCACTCCTAGTACTAGTACTTTAAACGAGTCAGTGGAATTACGTTTTATTGATGCATGCAAGTTAGAAACAATTAGAAAAAGTGGTGAAACATGTAAAGAAAGTAATACATTTATGTACATTCCTAAGGAAAAAACTATCTATATTAAACATGTATCTTCTCCATCGCAAATATCGCGAGCCGAATTTGTGAGAGAGTTACAAGATTTTTGTAGAAGCGTAAATATTACGGAAATCTATTTAATAAAAAGTAATAAAAATAACATTTTTATAAAAAAGTTATTAAATGAAATAGATATAATGAAAAAGTGGACCGGACCACACTTACATATAGTAAAAGATGTACAACGAATAGAGAATAAAGAAGATAAACGAGTAATTTTGAACGATTTTCATCTCTTACCTACCAGTGGCCACGCGGGTACGAGACGAATGTTCAACAATATAAAAAAATATTACTATTGGACGGGATTAGAAGATGATATAAAAGAGTTTATAAAGAGGTGCGACAAATGTCAGAAACAAAAGTATTCACCGCACAATACCAAACAACCTATGGAAATAACAACAACAGCACATAGTGCCTTTGAAAAAATATATATTGACTTAGTAGGTCCTCTGGAAAGGGATAATTATAATTATAGTTATATCCTCACGTTGCAGTGTGCACTCACCAAATACATTGAGGCATATCCCTTAGTTACACGCAGAACGGAAGAAGTAGCGAAAGCGTTAGTTCATAATTTTATATTAAGGTATGGAGTACCGAAGGAGATAGCGACGGATCGGGGTACCGAGTTCCTGTCATCAACATTCAAGGAGGTATGTAATCTATTAAATATTAAACAACTAAACTCAACAGCATATCACCACCAAAGTATAGGTGCTTTGGAAAACACGCACAAGCATTTGAATTCATTTCTCCGTATTCAAACCGACAACCATCCAGAGACATGGAGTACATGGCTCCCATTTTGGTCATTTTGCTACAATACTTCAGTACATTCAGCAACAAAATATACCCCTTACGAGTTAGTTTTCGGAAAAAAGTGCTCGTTACCAAGCAATTTGACCAATAGGATTGTTGATCCACTATATAACATTGATTATTATCCATTAGAATTAAAATTTAGATTACAAAAGTCACAGAAAGATGCACGAGACAACTTACTCAAAAGTAAATTAAAACAAAAAGAACTATATGACAGAAATATAAATCCAGTTACTTACCGTCCTGATGATTTAGTTTTAGTTAAAAATAATATGTGTAATAAATTAGATAGTGTTTATACGGGACCATATAGAGTTATATCAGAAGAGTCACCAAATGTTAAAATAATAAAGAATGGTAATGTAGACACCATTCACAAAAACAGAACAAAATTGTATTATCCTAATCAGTAATTATCATGTTCTTGTGTAAATGTAAATGTATTATAAAAATAAAACAAAATGATAATTTTATTTTATTTTACCTCGCCATGGGAGGTGTAGTGTGTATGCAGTGTACCTATGTGTATGTAACCAACCTTATATAATCATGTGTATCCTAAAATAAAGGAGAGTATTATTTGAGCAACTAATGCTAACTTGCTCATAAAGTGGCTCTAATTTCACCGCAATTAGGCACATAATGATACCTGTTATCAAACTGTGGCTTTTTCATTGCTATTATTCAGGAGTGAGTTATAGAGTTTTTTTTTAATTTATTGGTTGAGTTGCTTTGTTCTAAAACACACCATAGAGAGAATAATTAATAAGGGTAGAATAGCAAAATGGTGCTGCTTATTTCAAAATAATTTTCTTCCAGCAATCCAAGTGGCAGAAAAGTTGAAGGGAAACCGTTTGTCCTGGTATGACCATTTGATGAGGAGGGATGAAACGCATGTTACTAAAAGAGATATGAATATTAATGTGGATGGATGGAGAGGGAGAGGAAGTCCAAAGAAAATATGGATGGACTGTGTGAGGAGTGATATGAAAGAAAAGGGAGTTAGTGATAGCGTGTTAGGGGACAGGACGGTATGGAAGAAGAAAATGTGTTGCGCCGTCCCCAAGTAACATGGGATAAAGGCAGGAAGATGATGAACCCTGCGACAGTAACCTGAGAGGGTTTTCTATCAAATAAAATACCTTTGAGAAACATTGATACAAAGAACCAAACATATTTATAATATTAGTTAAGATGATAAAACTTCACGATTCAACGCTAATCTTTGATCAAGATTAATCTCCATACACTACCAGCCGAACAAAAACACCAGATGTCAGGACAACCACTTCTCGGCGCCATATAGGTCATGTTATGCATTCATCCTTGCACCATTATACACCACTACCAATGGTGTAGAACCATGCAGCCGTAAAGGTAAATGACTCATATGACTCCATTCTTCTATGCTCTATAGAAAATAGAACCCCTTACTCGGCTCCCAAAAGCTTGGGTGATGTCACCGGACAATCCTTGGATGTTGAAATAGTTTTCTATTCCTTTGTGATCGATATAGATTTTTGAAAACATGTGTCATCATGACTAAATTTTGTTAAGATTATTACAAGCGTATTTTTATGAAGAAGATGGTAAAAAAAAAACATGTACATACATACTCTAAAAACGTGTTGTTAGATGATAAGGTTCATATGCATAGCAAGATGCCTGAAAAGCTACGGAAAAAGCAATGGAGTTGTGACACGATTGTAAAACGTTGAGTTCTTTACGTATCTTCCGTCTACATTATTCTATCGATGTAGATTCAGGTGCATATAAAATTTTAGACTTTCGTAGGATTTTAAAACGTTTCGTCGTTCTATTTTTTCTACCTCAATTTCAGCCCAACGACACAAACAAATCCACCAATAATTCCCTTTATTCTAACTGAAAACAAATCACAGTAGGTTCTCATTAAAAACCCGAAGACGTTGGCGAAGGCTTCAGCAAATTACCGCTCCCTCCATTTTACTGGCCACGCCAATTGGCACGAATTGGCATAATTTACATATAATCAGCTGTCACTGGCAACGGTAGACTCCAAAGGGAATCTATTATTTGAAGTCCATCTGTAAGGCGCTTTATGAATAATTTCTATACAAATTTTCTCATTCGGCCTCAGTAATGGGAACGTTGAGGCTATTTCTTTAAGCTACTTAAGATCGTCCATTTTGGGCCGGTGAATAAAATATGCTTTAGTATTTGTTGTCGTGTTTGCTCTGAATTGGCTCGTACTTAATCTTAATCGAAATAGGAGCTTTGAGCAATCTAAATTGACTGCCGATTTTTTGAATGTGTATTAAGGGACCGATGTAGTCAAATTATGATTTTAATGAGGTTATTAGGTAAGACATTCAGATACCATTGAAAAGAAGAGCTGTATAAAAGAACAACATATTCTGGGCAGGCCTACAGAACTTATTTAGGAATTTGGTACAGATTGATGAATATTTCTTATGTAGAAGACCACTATGGTCGCCGAATATATTCAAATATGCTATTTGAATATATTCGGACACCACGCGACTTTATTATATTTCCATTGTAGAATCGTCAGAGGAAGTCTAATATTCATAGGTTAAAACGAAATAAGTCTATAGATGTTAATTACAACTGAACTGGGTTCTCATTTGAAGAGGTTCGCGTAAACTTAAGGCAACTTTTGCCATTAAAACTGACTGAAAATCGTGAAATATTGATGCGCTCAAGAGCAATAAAATATATTTGAGTTAGATCAACGTAATTTGGAGATAACTACTGATTTTCCTAAATAGGAACATATTTATTGCCACAAACTAAAGTCAACATAAATATTGATTTAGTATCTAATAAAAAATAATACTTAACCCTTAACTGACATCGTGGGCTAGATTTGTAGCCCAGCCTGGAAAACATCCAAATATTCTATTTTTCAGCGAAGCTATCTGCTTTTCATTATAAGTATTCTCAGTATAGTGTGTGCGCGGAGCAGTGGTGGCCCAGTGGTATCAGCCGCGACTTACAAGTTGTAGGTCGTGGGTTCGAGCCCAGGCAGGTGCTTTGCTTTGTGTAAATTATTTCATCACCACTGCTCTCAGAACGGTGAAGGAAAACATCGTGAGGTAACCGGCATGTCCTAGAACCAAAAATTCGAAGACGTGACATCCACCAACCCGCACTGGGCCCGCGTGGTGGATTACGGCCCATTCCCTCTCACAGAGAGGAGGCCTGTGTGGAACATTAATAGGCTGATGGTGATGATGTGTGTGCGCTTAAACTTCAAAAACGCATGGTGCGTAGAAACCACCTGTTTGCACTATACAGGTACATGGGGTTATTTTATATCCCACGGTGTTACATCTGTTATTTTTTTTGGGCTACCGTGCTATATATTTGGGTGACACTGGAGCAAAATGGACAATTTTTTTTCAAATGAACAAGTTTCAGCATCCTGGACGGCATTGACAATGAATAAGAGCCGGATTTAGTTGACTTTATGCGTAATTTTGAAGTAAGCAAATAAATAAATGAAGTTCCAGCATCATAACTCTGACATGGAAATCTATCTGAAACTGATTATGATAGTAATTTGAGCTCAGACGATGATGCACCACAAAAAGTTATGTCGATAAGAAGTGTTTTTAAACAGTTTTATTTAGTTTGCCCTGTTTTATGTATGGGTCTAATTTAGTCATTGAAATTTTACCGTTTTCCTGTTGACAGATTGATCTGATATTTTGGTATACACCTTTAGTTTTGATGACAATACAATTGAATATATTCAGTATCATTGTAAATCCAAGTTGGCCGCCGCCACAAAATGGCGGGATACGTTTTTTTTACAACCCCTTTAATATGGTATCAAATGATAGGGCTTGAGAAGTAGAATACTCAATACATTTGTAGCGACTCCATTAATTGTTTATTAATAGAATAGGTATTACTTTAGGGAACTTGCATATAAATAATATTTTAAGTTAACTGTTAATTACCGCTAGTTTAATTATTCTCACGGCCTGCGCACAGATGTTATGTTGTCTTTTATTGTAATGTGCAAGGGACCCTTTTTATCCTTTGGAACAATGACTTTATTATCTTAGTTTTAAGAATTTAGCTAAGGTTTCTGTAGTGATGCCGACGGTTCTTTTTGTTAATGTTTAGCTTTCTATATTTATTGTGCAACCCATTATAGCTGTAAAAACCTTTGTGTAACGTGCCGCCCGATCGCATCCCAGCTTTCAACAATTGTGAAGATTCATTCAGTCTTATTCGGTCTAGGGAAGCGGTCGGTCGGCACTCTTATTCTTTGTAATTTATCTTGAATAAACTAACTCCAACACTAAGTTAACCAAGTATTCATTTTCGCGATTCACGTAACGCCGATATAGCTAAGTAACGATACGTTTCCGAAAGTGTATGTTGTCTTTTATTGTAATGTGCAAGGGACCCTTTTTATCCTTTGGAACAATGACTTTATTATCTTAGTTTTAAGAATTTAGCTAAGGTTTCTGTAGTGATGCCGACGGTTCTTTTTGTTAATGTTTAGCTTTCTATATTTATTGTGCAACCCATTATAGCTGTAAAAACCTTTGTGTAACGTGCCGCCCGATCGCATCCCAGCTTTCAACAATTGTGAAGATTCATTCAGTCTTATTCGGTCTAGGGAAGCGGTCGGTCGGCACTCTTATTCTTTGTAATTTATCTTGAATAAACTAACTCCAACACTAAGTTAACCAAGTATTCATTTTCGCGATTCACGTAACGCCGATATAGCTAAGTAACGATACGTTCCCGAAAGTGGTGACCCCGACGTGATTTCTGTCGTTAAGAGAACGGGTTACCTAGTGCTTCGGTTAGTGCGCGGATCGCGATACCTGTGCGCGAACGAGTGTTAGTTTTTCGTTTACGGAAGAAATACGTGTCAACAACAAAATGGCCGGTGAGGACCAACCCCAGCCCGCTGCAAATACACGTCAAGTTATTTTAAAGCCTTTTAATCCGGCTAAGCCGGAAATATGGTTTGGCGGAGCAGAGTGCTTAATGGCATTGGCAGGAGTAACGTGCCCGCGCTTGAAAGCTGAATGCGTGGTACGCGCCCTAGACACGGAAGCGATGGAAGAGCTCACCGACATACTAGCCGAGTTGCCGGCTTTTCAAGGAGATGCATACCAACATGTCAAACAGACAATGCTGACAAGGTTTGGTAACTCACAAGCTAAAAAAACACGGCTTTTGCTCGAAGACCAGGCAATCGGTGACCGCACGCCATCACAGTTTCTGCGGCATCTAAAGACTCTTGCTGGGTCTTCGGTAACGGACGACGTCCTACGAGCAATATGGATAAAAGGTTTGGCTCACGACATGCAGAACGTGGTGGTAACAAAGACGGATGCATCATTAAATCACCTTGCGGATGTGGCAGACCTCATTCATGAAAACCACCAGCTACGATCTAGCCGAAATACCTGCGCCACTGTAGCCGCTGCGCAACAAGAGCCCGCACCGCCGCCTGAAGGACGAATCATGTTGATACTAGCTGAAATGCAGGCTCAGTTAGACGAGTTACGCAAGTCCCGACCACGCAGCCGCTCTAGAGAGAAACCAAGTCGCAGCCACTCAAGAAGCCAATCAAGGTCGAGACCAGAAGGGTGAAAGTGCTGGTACCACCATAAATTCGGCCCTGCAGCAGAGAAGTGTGTGCAACCCTGCGCATATAAAACACCACCGGTGGGAAACGCGAGCGGGGGTCATTAGTGGCGGATGACGCAAACTCCCAGCCACCCACACGCCGCATTTTTATAAAGGACAAAAGCAACAAGGTAGATTTTCTTGTTGATACCGGTGCAGACCTATGCGTTTATCCAAAGTCACTGATTCATACGGCTCGCCAAATGTCAGCCTATGGGTTAGTGGCCGCTAATGGTACACAGATCGCTACATATGGTACGATCCCACTCACGCTTAACCTAGGTTTACGCAGAGATTTCCCGTGGATGTTCGTGGTGGCAGATGTATCTAAACCAATAATTGGAATCGATTTTCTAGCACATTATAATTTAATGGTCGATGCGCGCAACCGACGACTTGTAGATGCAACCACCCAGTGTACCGTTAAGGGGCAGGTAGGTGGGTGCAAAACCGAGTCAGTGAAAACCATTAACGGTGAAACGCCGTACCACCATCTGTTAGCACAATATGTCGACATTACTCGCCTTGATGGGACTATGCAGAAAACGGTCAAACACAATACTCAACACCACATAATTGTTACACCTGGTCAACCAGTTGCGCAGAAGCCTAGGCGTCTAGCTCCGGACCGCCTGATTGCAGCGAAGAAAGAGTTCGAGTCGATGTTAAAATTAGGCATCGCTCAACCGTCGAAAAGTTCATGGGCTTCGCCGCTACATATGGTTCCAAAATGTGAAGACGAGTGGAGGCCGTGCGGTGATTATCGTGGTTTGAATGAAAGAACAGTTCCCGACCAATACCCAGTGCGACATATTGAAGACTTCGCCCAGTGTTTAAGTGAAAAAAAAGTGTTTTCAAAACTAGATTTAGTGCGTGCGTTTAACCAAATCCCTATCGCCGAAGAGGACATTCCAAAGACAGCAATAACTACGCCCTTCGGTTTATTCGAGTTTAAGTTTATGACTTTTGGCTTGCGTAACGCAGCACAAACTTTTCAACGATTTATGGACGAAGTGTTATGTGAACTTGATTTTGTGTACTGCTACATAGACGATATTTTAATCGCGTCTAGTGACGAAACGGAACATTTAAAACACTTAGAGACTGTATTTGATAGGTTAAGGAAATACGGTGTAGTAATAAACCCCGCAAAGTGTGTATTCGGGCAATCTGAAGTTGATTTTCTGGGTTATCAAGTGTCATCAGCAGGTACACGTCCGCTCCCCGAAAAGGTTGAAGCAATACGTACCTACCCCTTACCAACCACCGCGAAGCAGCTACGCCAATTCCTAGGTATGTTAAACTTTTACAGAAGGTGCATACCTAATGCAGCGAGTAGCCAAGCTAGTTTACATGAATTACTATGCGGCAACAAAAAAGGGAAAACACCTATTACTTGGAACGACCAAGCTAAGCGTGACTTTAAGACTTGCAAAGACAGCTTAGCTGAAGCAACGTTATTAGTGCATCCAAAGCCCGATGCTGAACTTGCTATTTTCTGTGACGCTTCCAACATGTCCATAGGCGCGGCTTTACAACAGAACATCGATAATGAATGGCAACCAATTGCTTTCTTTTCTAAAAAACTTACGTCCCCTGAACAGAAATATTCAGCCTATGACCGCGAATTACTCGCAATATACGCTGCGGTCAAACATTTCAGACATTATGTTGAGGCGCTAAGTTTTACAATTTTTACAGACCACACACCAATAACTTACGCTTTTAGGAAGAAAAATCAACAATGTTCCCCTAGGCAATTTAGATATCTAGACTTTATTGGACAATTTACGACAGACATACGTCACATCAAAGGAGAGGACAACATTACGGCCGACTTACTATCTCGCGTAGAGTCAGTATGTACTGAGATAGACTGGAAAGCTCTTGCATCTTCACAACACAATGACGCGGAGCTTAAAAGCTTAATTGACAATAGAAACTCGTCCCTTAAATTACGTCTTGTTCATTTGCCAGAGTCAGACAAACCAATTTTTTGTGACTTCTCTACCCTAACAGCAAGGCCTTTTATTACGGAACCATTCAGAAAGTCCGTTTTCAATATGCTTCATAATACCTCCCATCCAAGTGGCAGGGCAACGACTAAGCTTATCACTAAACGATTTGTTTGGCCATCGATAAATTCTGATTGTAAGTTATGGGCCAGAGCATGTGTTGATTGTCAACGGTCAAAAGTGTCTCGTCACGTCATTACAACACCGGGAACATTTATACTTCCGTCATCTCGATTTGAGCATGTACATATTGATATCGTAGTAATGCCCTATTCTGAGGGATACCGTTATTGTCTTACTTGTGTGGACCGATTTAGAAGATGGCCGGAAGCGATTCCCATTGTCAATCAAGAAGCCGACACAGTAGCTCGTGCATTTTATTCCAATTGGATTGCTCGTTTTGGCATACCACTTAGAATCACAACAGATAGAGGAAGACAGTTTGAGTCAAACCTATTCAGAGATCTCAATACCCTGACCGGTACGGCTCATTTTCGAACGACGGCTTATCACCCTGCAGCTAACGGCATGGTCGAGCGTTTCCACCGTCAATTAAAGAGTGCACTAAAGTGTCACAATGCAGCAACCAGTAGTTGGACGCGAATTCTCCCTACCGTTTTGCTAGGAATTAGGTCGTCTTGGAAGGAGGACTTGAAAAGCACATCCGCAGAGTTAGTTTACGGACAGAGCTTACGCCTCCCCGGAGAATTTTTAGGTGACAATCCGACTAACAAAACTACGCAGGCTGAATTTGCTAAAGAGCTTCGATCGCATTTTAATAAGCTCAAGCCTGTCGCTAGTACCCAACACGGAAAGAAAAGCACTTTCATTTTCAAGGACCTTATTACCTCTACTCACGTGTTGGTGCGGAACGATGCAGTCAAAGTTCCATTACAGCAACCTTATGACGGCCCTTATAGAGTAATTTCTAGGAAGGATAAAACATTCGTATTAGATATACGTGGCCGCGAGGTAACGGTATCAATCGATAGACTAAAACCAGCTTATTTCTTAAGGGATGCTCTCGTTCCCGAAATCACTTCACGTTCTCAAACCCCATCTGAATCAGTTCCCCAATGTTCACCATCTGTAACTCTGGTTCCTGAACCGCAGGGGCCGCGAAAGTCTGGTAGACGCGTACGATTTCCTGATTACTACCAGGCCAATTTTTCGTGATCTCGATCACTGGCAGGGGAGTACTGTAGCGACTCCATTAATTGTTTATTAATAGAATAGGTATTACTTTAGGGAACTTGCATATAAATAATATTTTAAGTTAACTGTTAATTACCGCTAGTTTAATTATTCTCACGGCCTGCGCACAGATGTTATGTTGTCTTTTATTGTAATGTGCAAGGGACCCTTTTTATCCTTTGGAACAATGACTTTATTATCTTAGTTTTAAGAATTTAGCTAAGGTTTCTGTAGTGATGCCGACGGTTCTTTTTGTTAATGTTTAGCTTTCTATATTTATTGTGCAACCCATTATAGCTGTAAAAACCTTTGTGTAACGTGCCGCCCGATCGCATCCCAGCTTTCAACAATTGTGAAGATTCATTCAGTCTTATTCGGTCTAGGGAAGCGGTCGGTCGGCACTCTTATTCTTTGTAATTTATCTTGAATAAACTAACTCCAACACTAAGTTAACCAAGTATTCATTTTCGCGGTTCACGTAACGCCGATATAGCTAAGTAACGATACGTTCCCGAAACATTTATTGCTTCCACATGTGAACTTAGATGGTAGGTTACAAATTTAGACCATTGTGGACCCTATCGGGCACTGCAAAAGTAGGAGAGAGGAAGAGGGTTTTTATTTGACTAAGTATATATTTATTTAGTAGATTACAATTATTTTAATTGAAAAGTTGTCATTTAAATATCCATTAATATAATAGCATTTAATTAACTTTACTGTGCACAAAACAAGCATATACAAATACAGAAGGACAACTTATGTACAAAGGCGAGCTTAAACCATAATTGGGTTCTCTTACAGCAAACCTCAGATTGAATTTTTTGTTATTTTATTTTCCTAATTTATTTTTTTAATTTATTTATTTAGTGGATTTCAATTACTTAAATTTAGAATTTGTCATTTAAATATGCATTTACATTATAATAGCATTTGGCTAATACAATACACTATCAAAAAAAAATACTAAATCCAATATGGCCCTTAACATATTTGTTTCATTACCCCTTCAATATGGGTATCAAATAAGAAAAATTCCAAATCTAAGATAGCCGCCGGTACAAAATGGCGGATTACATAATATACTAAGCCAACGCCATCATCATCATTTCAGCTGAAAGACGTCCACTGCTGAACATAGGCCTCCCCAAGCGTCGCCACGTTGACCAATCCCGTGCGTCTCGCATACTGCGGATTTCTGCTACCTTAATCAGGTCATCGGTCCAGCTAGTGGGAGTTCTTCTGCGGCTTTAATATTGAGTGAATTAAAGATGCGATTGCAAGAGATCTGACTATTGCACACGTGAAACTTCGAATTCTATCAACAGTCTACCGTTCATATCATTATAAATGCTTTTTACATAATTATTTACTCAGGTAACGCTGCGCCCCACGATTTTTTTTTTGAGTCTTATTAATGCCCTAGATTGATGAGGAGAGTTGTGTGATGACTGGTACCTAGAACCTACAAAATTATTTTTACAATGCATGTCCTCGAAAAAAGCGTTTTCCAAGCAGCCAAACTGTGCGGAAAGTGGCACTTTTTTTACTAATGCGTTTTACTTTCCTGTACTTTTTTAATTTTTAACTCCAACGTTAACCCGCCGTATAGAGTTTTTATTATTTGAGAAAAGTTTAAAAAAATAGTTGAGTACAGATTATCATTCATATAAACGGTACGGTATACGTATAAACCAAATAAAAACAAATAGAAAGAGAATAGATAACTAAAATGTAGAATGAATGAATGTATAGATTAGGAAAGTATTGAGCGCTATTCCTCTCTCCTAGACACTGACTGTATCCAGAATGTTGCTGTGCCCGACAGGGACCATAATTGTTTCTGTAACTTATATTTACCACCTGTATGTACATTATGGATGCGATAAATTGAATTTGAATTTGATAAAAGGTAAAACAAAAGTAATACTTCATTTAAGGCGTTTTTAATTACTCTAGATTTAGATTTTGATCAATAAATTGATTTTAAATATTCATTAAATATGTTTGGCAGAATGAATATTTTTCTCGTGCCTTTTTGCGTTACGACGTGACAGCTATTAGCACATACGCAGTAAAAGTTAATCTGTGGATATGCTGAGCGCCCTTGAATAAGCCCGCCATTGTATTAATTTCTTGCTTAGTTCAGATATATTTTTTTATTTCCTCGCACAATGCATAGTAAAATGTTGTATGATACACGTGCGTAAGATGATTTCCGACTTGTGTCGATTTATCCACTCATCGGAAATCACCTACCTTCCGCACTTGTAGCATAAATAACTATTTATCTTTTAGTATACTATTATGTTTCTTATCCGTTTAACTTACAAACTGTTTTTTGACTTCTTATTTTACTATTTATGCAGACACTCAAAGAGCATGATTTTCTTCATGACTGCACAGCATGCTTTTCTTCTTGTTTACGTCTTTTTACTTCGCTTCTTAAGCAGTCGGATTTTTTTAATTTGCTTTTTTTATTAATAACTTTTTAGTTAACATTTTTTTTCAATTTTCTAACATTTAAAAATATAAGTGTTATATATTTAAAATCACCTCTTAAAACCCTTTATTTGGATAACCTACACGATGGGATTGGAAGAAAATAAAAAATGGACCCCCACGATATGGAGCCCAAAAGCCTCTATTTTTCTATTTTCCAATATTAATTTTGCCAGCGACACTCGCAAGATTAATGGCCGGTTTCTGATTTAAGTAAAGCAGCAATAATCAGTTGAGTATTGTCAAATAATTTAGGAAGCGTTTGAGTATTTTACGTTTCACAATTGAGAATCTACCTAGATCAGTTAAGTAAGTACCTACTTATGTATGGACCTGCCAAAGTTCCATTCACTTTCTCTTTCACCCTTACGTTCCATTTTACAAAAGAAATCCGAGACATCACAAGATTGCATAAATATTATTTATACATTTTATACAGCCATAAAAAGTACAATAGTATTATATTACTTTATTCAAGAGTAAAAAATCAAGTTAATAAAGATGTTATAATCTGTAATAACTTGATTTTTCATATTTAAGCAATTTCAAAGCGGTGAAGGAAAACATCGTGAGGAAACCGGCATGTCCTAGAACCAAAAATTCGAAGACATGTGACATTCACCAACCCGCACTGGGCCCGCGTGGTGGATTACGGCCCATTCCCTCTCATAGAGAGGAGGCCTGTGTCCCAGCAGTGGGAACATTAATAGGCTGATGATGATGTGATGAAGCAATTTCAAAGATATCTATTTGAAATCTATACAACCTTATTATGAAACTATGAAATGGATCGTAGGCACTAGTCAATTACTTCAAGATTGTCATGGCAACCGTATTTATTTTGTCAATGATGTCTTATCGAAAGAAAATAATATCTAATATAATTTGTTATTGCCAAAATAAAGAATTTAAGCTTATAATTACTAGGAGTGAATGTGTTCAGAGCGAGCAGTTGCTGGTTCTTGTGATACCTCATAGAACTATAGAATATTTTACTCAGAATTTCACAAGATCTCTCAAGTGCCCCTTGTTCATCTGTATTGGAATCTGGTTGCAATTGTGATTTACCAACAAAAATGGACTATTGTGATGCAATTTTTAATGAGTGACCTGGGTTTTCAAGATCAAAGGCTTTGCTAGCCATCGAAGAGCCTCCGAAGAAAAAGAGTAGTAGCCAGGGTCGGTGCCATTGGATATGTGTCGGATATTATGAAGGAGGACTGTGTTTTAATATGTGTTAACAAACAATATACTATCTGCCTACTTATTTTGTAAAATAATAAATAAATAAGACCTATCATGTTGTTTTTATCGTCTTTTATTATTCTGATACCAAAATCATATCATACAAAAGCCAAATTCTGTACACAATTTCATCGTTGTAACATCTTCTTGTCTTGTGGATCCTACTAATACCTATTCTATATAGGTATGAAAGTCTGTATGTTTGGCTATTTGTTAATCACACTTTAATGGTTGAACGTATTTGGAAGTATATACTTTGGAAAACAATTACACAATTATGAGAATTAGAACCTAGGATATAAATTAATATAATAAAATAGATTAATAATAAATACACGGCACGGCATAATAAAGCCTTTTATTCTGAAATCAGAGATATTAAACTGTAGTCTATACAATACATGTTTATAGTTTATAAAATGTCCCTAATCTCAGTGTGCCTCTTGGCATAGGCCTCCACTCCACTAACAGTTTCCACTGGGGTCTGTCCTGTACATCTTGGACCAGCGGTCTTTCCCATATATTTCATTCGCGTCTTCCACGTCTTCTTTTCCCATCTCTTGTGTGCCAGTTTGTCACTTTTTTCCATGTCCCTTGGTTATCGCGCATCACTTTTCACATAGTTCCTGTTGATCAAGACTCGGTTTTCGCGCACCACGCGACCACAAACACATTAACTGGCACTTTTTGAATTTTTTTACCACATCGACCGGTCCTGTGCGTCTTTCATACATCGGATTCCCGTGACCAGGTCATCGGTCTACGGAGGCCTTAAATGCGTATTCCACCACGCGGTCGCCACTCCAGAACTTGACAGCCCCATTGACCATCCGTTCTTCAAGCATCTGAGATTTATCAGGCATGAAATATTTGCATCCAATTTTATGTTTTCGATAATTCAGGGCGAACACTCTTCTTCCACGCATCGGTCTTCGTTGAGGAATCTCCAAAGAAGACAAGGATGTATCTTCGACACTCGTTTTATAAGTTTATATATTATTTTGTATTTATTTCGCTTGATCACCGTTTAAGCACAGGCTTGTCAACTATCAACTGCCAAATGTAACCAGTGTAGCCAGATTCGACGAGCACCAAATCGGCAAAAATTTCGTTTTTCCATTTATAAAAAACTCAAGTCGAACATTATTCACTAAAACCCTGAAACATTCTTCGAAACTTCAATGCGTTAAACACAATAATCATTATAGGTTCCATATAAAAAATTTTTCAGCATTTCTCTATTTTCCCTGTGTTGTCGCGACTGATGTATAATTTAAAATAGTGATGAACAGTTAAAAGCATTTTGGTTTCCAGTTATTTTCATCATTCCTCAGATAATGTTGTATTAGATAGTCACATTCCGAAATCATCTAAAATCACCCCATTTTTTTTTCTGAGGTAGCCTAATTGCCACCACTCGTAAAAATTGGTCGCCCCGACACCCTTCCGAGTAGCCTAAATGGCAAAAAGTCGCACAATCTGGCTACACTGTTGATGTAACGTTGACAACGGTTTGAGAAAACTTTGAGAATTTGAGAATGATCAAATGTGTTTTTCTCAGTTGAGAAACCCAATTGAACGTCAATGAAGGTTTTTTGTATGACATAAGGTATACTTTAGCATGACTTTGACTAAAATACTCAAACCTTGCTCAGTAACGCAGAAAACTTAAAGTGGCAGATGATCAAGAGTGACAGATATTTAAATCGAGATCAGCACATACTTAGCGTTGAATACTCAAATCAGAAACCCGCCCTAAGACGAATTGACTGACGTAAGAATCATCAAAATTGGCCAACGCATTTGGTCTCTAGAACGTCGTATCGATGATTCCAAAATTAAATGTAAATAGCTTCTGCTAGCGGCTTCGCCCACGTGAATGTCGAAAATTGCCCCGATGAAACATATTCCCGGGATAAAACAATTCTATGTGCTATTCCTGAATATAATCTATCTCTGTACCAAATTTCATCCAGATCCGTCCAGCCGTTTGAGCGTGAAGAAAGTAACAAACATACAAACACACACATTCACAAACTTTCGCCTTTATAATTAGTGTGATTAGTATTAGTTTTGTGCTCTCTACTTTTGTTTTTAAGATTTTCATACAGGACCATTTGTTAGACTCAGAGTCATAATTGATGAAAGGGGTGTTTTATTTTTTCAGTAATAAAAGTGTTATTACTTACGAATATGTTGTTTCTTTTAATTGTAAATGTTACTAGAAAATACCCTTATTATATTTCAATAAAAAAATTAAGTCATTTATAATCAATACATTTTTATTTATTTATTTCCATTTGGGGTTCATTTTTACCCCACGGTGTTAGTTGTGTCACAATAAATAACGCTGTTTGTTATTTAAGTTTGTCTTGTACAAATTCACAAAGTTTAAAGACGATCGTAAGTGCATTCTGCAATATTTATTTTAAGCCTTCAAACCTTTCGAAGCTTGCCAATAATTTATAAAATGGTTCCTATTACACGGGTAAAAAGGAAAACATCTCCATAAATGTGAAAATAGAATGTAGTTTCATATTCCAGGTAGAGAAACCCACGTACATAGATGGTATTGTGAATTCTCCGAAGTGATATGTGAGCTCACTCAATGAATAGCTCAATTCTGCGAAATATAAATTGAGGCAAACCCTACATAAATGTTTGAGGTAACCTGAAATAGCTGTTGAAAATAATAATCATGGCAGAAAATATTAACCTACAGAGCCTACTTAAATAATAAAATAAAATTATATCAAACTAGCTGTTGCCCGCGGCTTCGCTCCCGTGGACCACCCCACAGGACCCATTTTCGGGATTAAAAAATAGTATATGTCACTCAGGAATAATGTAGCTTATTATTGGTGAAACAATTTTTCAAATCGGCCCATTAGTTTCGGAGCCTATTCGGTACTAACAAACAAACAAAAAAATCTTTCCTTTTTCTTTGTAATATTAGTATAGATATAGATAGATGGTTGCTCCTGTCCGCAAAACACTAAAAAGTGATAAAACAAGAGGTACCAAAGACACCGACTGCCGAAACGAAAGTTATTTTGCACTTTTTTGTGTTTTGCTTTTGAAGTCGGTTAATTTTTGTTTTTTTTATTATTTTTAATTTTATCTTTACAAATCGATACTGTTTCACGTATGGGATCGACTCTCCACGGGATTTGAACGACCAAAAATTATCGGTGTATAGACTCGGATATACAATATTTTAAATTAAAAAATATTTTTTTATCAAATAGCCATAGCGTAAAGCAGCCTGAAATGATCCCACTTCTGAGACACAGGACTCCTCTCTCTGAGAGGGAGTGGGCCATAACTCAACACGCGAGGCCAGTGCGGGTTGGTAGATGTCACCATGTCTTCGAATTTGTTAGTATTTTTTTATCAACTAAAGATCACTAAAAAGAGTTTAAGCAACTATCCCAAACAAACTTGCAACAATTGAACCAAAAAAAAATTTTGTTCATGAGTTGCAACTACAAAGTTTGGTCTGAAATCAAAATGGCGGTAAAAAAGCTCTATACATCCCAATAATTCACCCTAAAATTGTTTCCAGGCCGGTTAATTGTGTGAGACCAAAGCTTAGCACGCACTGCTGTTTTAATCGCACGATTTTTATTGCGCACATTCTGCGACACATGGAATTGTATGAAACTGCACGCATTGCGGTAAATAAATCGCGCAGAAATTATACCGCAAGAAAGCCGTGTTTTGCCACAGAACCCACTGCACCACGGCGCGGATTAAATTTGCACGAATATTTTTAGCTCTATGAACAGGTTGAAAGAAACAAAAATCCCGCGGTATTTTATCCGCAGTGCGTGTTAGTTATGATTCAGTACGCGAATAAAAATTCGCACGAATAAAATATACGCTCCTAAAAATCGTAATGCGTGCTAAGCCTAATATATTTCATAGTCCTTTTCAAATACACGAACTGTCTATTCCCGAGAACGAAACTCTAACCATAAACCGTAAGGTTAATCAGGATTACACCGGACCAAACCCAGTCTAGAAAGCTAAAACATGCAAATGTTTTCCGTTAAATACCTAAAAACAACATTCTCTACGCTAGCGTTCCCTCAACTTAAGAACAACAGGCTAACTCGACCATAATACGGTAACCGCTAAAATACAAGGGAGCTATACAAGGCAGTTCGTTCAGTGCTCGGGCAACTTCGTGATCCGAGTGAATAGCCACAAAATGTGCACTCGATACGAACGAAAACAATCCACCATTATGAAAACTCTACACTTGTTACCGGCCCGCTACGGTGGAAAATATACGGGGGAAATTTTCGAACGGGTGCGGCTGGAAGCTACTGAATAAAATTGCCAACTGAGTATTCAAATCGACTATGAAATAGGCAGTAAAAAGTGGCAAAGGCGTTTTGAAAAACGCACGTATACTTGATCATTCTTTAACAACTTGTGCTACACTTTTTTGTGTAGCCATTGCTGTCTCACCGCAGAGCGAAGGCCTCGTCAAGTCCTTACAAACATTTTGTAATTCTATAAACTCAGCTTCACTCAAGTAGCCAATTATAGAAAACTGACGGGCTAGACTTAATAAAGTTACAACACAAAATTCTGTCCACTGCACATATAATCCATTTTCAACATATTTTAAAACTCATACACATGTCCATATTCTCTTTATACATAATACCATCTAATAATCAGTCATCTATCTACTTGATATCTTCTCCTATGACCCCTAGTTTATCTCCTTTTGCATCCACCCCATTTTACTCTCAGATCCTCATTCTTCCAGACGATCCCTCCCCAATTTCTTGCCCCTATCTCCAGAACATCCCCGATCCTGCACTAATTAGCAGCATTTTCGCTCACTGTGGAGCCTAAGGCTTATATTATTATAATGGGTCTCTCAATTCCGACCGCTACACTTCGCCAGCGGACTTGACGGGGCAATTGTTTCATTTCTTGTTAACAACTTTCTGTTGTAATTTAATTTTAAACTTTGAGCAAATAATTTTTAGGGATCGGTTGGAACAAGATTTGTTGTCTCTAATTAAAGTTCTTAGTATATTATGTGCCTGGTCGACTTTATATTAACCCTGTATTGTCTTCACTGACTTGACTTCATTCGATAAGATATGTAGGGAAAAATATACATCTCTTTAGTAAAGTAGTTATAGATACAATTGTAAATCTAGGCAAAAGATAAGTTAGATCAACCATTTTATAGATTAGCTAAAGTACACACTTCTTTCATGGGGTACTGTGATAAGTTCAATAACAAATTACCTTGTGATATATTAAAACTAAATGAAAGAAAATTTCAAACTTTTGTTAAAAGAACACTGTGTAAACAAGCCTATTACAAATTAGATGTTTTTTTTTATTTTTTATTTGTGATGGGTTTGCTCTTGACTCTAGTCTAGGTCAAAGGTGACAGAGACAGAGTCGACGATGGAGTGAGCTTACCCAGAAGAAGCCTGTTCACTCTAACTTTGAAGAGATTCGGGTTGAATGCGTTCGGAAACACTGACGCAGGTAGCGAGTTCCATTCATTCGCTGTGCGCATTATGAAGGATGTTTGGAAGCGTTTGGTGCGAATTGGTGGAATGGCAACAAGGTAAGGATGATAACTTGCAGTGCGTCTAGATGTCCAATGGTAGAAAGGGGCTGGTGGGATGAGGTCGTGGAGTTCCTGAGCACACTCACCGAAGTACAGTCTGTAGAAGACCGACAAAATGAAACTGATTAATCCATATATTCATAATTATAGTATTGTTTTATTTATTTTTAATTTTATTTTCTTCTCTTTTTGTTTAAGAAATTGACTCGCACACTGTTCCGTTGTTGTTGAATTAGGTAATTTACCTATGTTTGCAATATTTGTAAGTATGTGAGAACCATATTCTTATTTATCAAATGACTGAATTTACCTGTTAGTGTTTGTAATACTTTGTATTTATACGTAGTATAGTAGTGTTAGTCTGGGTGTATCGTCCACACAATATATGTATTAATGTATGTATGAAAATATTGTAAAACACTTTTTTTTAAGTGTTAGTGTGGAGTTTCTTGTGCGTTCCTCTCCAAAAAAAGCTACTTTACCGAATGGACGGTAGAATCAATTATTATTACTTATAAATTTAAATTGTTTGACGTTCAAAAGTGCCGCTTAACGGCCTAACTGAAATAAAGAAAATTTTACTTTTAAGTGCAGCGGTTGGGCTTAAATGGATGCAAATTTAATGAACTTTAAAAATTGCTGATATTTGTTTGACGAAAATCGCATTGTTTACGACATTTGGAGCAAAAAGTGAAAAAGTCCCAAAATTTTCCCAGTTTTTCGCGTGGAACGCAGCGAGGATAAGTTTTTCGATGTGCATGATTTACACTAACTTAACTGGTCCTTACAACATACCAATAAATCAGAACTGCATCATGCTTTGCGATTTTAGCCTTTTTTACTGTCGATTTCTACTGGGCTACTATATGAATGGTGGGCTTTTTGTACCAATAAGAATCAATTCTTCATTTAAAGTAACCTTGCTAAGTTCTATTAATCACACCAGCAAGCTTTCTTTATTAAGAATAACTATTTTCTGACGCAGGTGTAATATATGAATAAAGTGCAACCGCCTTGGTCCCAATCGTGCAGCATAAATCTGCCCCTTTAGGACTTTAAATATTAAATTATTAATTAAGAAGTCTAACTAATTAACTTCAACATGACTGATTTTTCTCTAACTTTTTATATTAATTGTTGAATACAGGCCTACGGATCACAAAGCCAAGAGCCAACATTGGGGCCCATGAGCAATGTTGCGAATCTTGGAAACCACGATACGCGGCAGCGGTAAAACTAGGGGTTTGTTCTTTGAGATACCGATTCCTGTCAGACAGGTGGAAAGTGATACAACCATGCAAAACTTACAACTACTACTCACATTTGTTCCCGTAGTGGTCTCCTGGCCCCGTGTCTAATACCGTGTCCGGTCGAGGGTTATAGGGGAGAAATATATATAATAATAAGCGACAACCGACGTGGTCCCGTCTGGATACCGGCACGCAACCAGACACACGTTCTCTACAAAAAATACTTCGCTGCGCGCGAAATACAAACACAAACAAATGCACGGGCGATTCCCAGTACCACTCGCGGATCGCGAACGTAATTTCGAATTACGATTGGTCTGCTATAAACCCATTACAACAAAATTAAATGAGGATCATCTTTTTACGTCGCGTGTTATCAATCACATTTTTGCAAGTGTCAACTTCAACCCGACTAAAGACTGTCAAATATCGATGACAGCGAGTTGACACATTATTGCACAAGTCAAATCATGAGCTAGAATTTATCCTAAGTTATCTGCTTTTTGTAAATAATTCGACTATTCAAAGGGCAGGCTTGTATGGGAGTTTAGTACCGCTAATAAAATTTCGTGTTTTGTTTTAATATTTTTTGTTTTAATTGGTAGTTAATATGACAGATAATCCCTTTTTAAATTCTTAGATTTTTAGAACTTGGGACGTAAAAGTTATAAACAGTTTTATTTTTTAAGGTTATGTACACTAGTACATAACCTTAAAAAATAAAACTGTTTATAACTTTTACGTTTTACTTTTCCGTATTTAAGTAACAATCTACATTGGTACACTAGTACCAATGTAGATTGTTACTTAAATACGGAAAAGTTGCATATTATGTAAAGTAAATTGTTTGTTGCTATGTTTGTAGTGTTTTACTTATCATTAAGAAGGTAGACTGAGATGAGGATCGTACCTACTCAGGGCATTAGGCCTATATCCAGCAGCGGACTGCAACAGTTTGATAATGATGAGTTTGATTATATTTAATGTTATTTCTATTTCTAAATAATTAATTATCATTTCAATATTTGTGTTTTTGTGTTTTTTTTTTTTTTTGTTTTTGTATTTGTTTTTTTATTTGTTTGTGTATTTGTTTTTGTATTATTTTACATAAGGCAACTTCTAAAAACATGACTGCGTTTAGTGTACGAGTTTATTACGTTTATTCATTAAAATCTTTATATTGATATTATTAATCAATCCGAAGTTCTAAAAATAGTAAACTTACATGAAAATAAATGGCTTAGTTGCCTTAATAAATGGTACAAATTCTATAACCGAACAACAAAAAAAGTATTCGGTACAAAATCTGCCGTTCACCTTTAAGAAGTTATATTTTAAAACAGAAAATATTGTTGAAGCAGAAAAAGCATGAAATTGTGTTTTTAAATTTATTTAAGAATGTTTTACGTTCTTGTAAATATTCAGGATTCAGTACTTGGGACCCATTTAGATCTCAATTCTTTTGTCGTCGTTATCGACAACCGCGCATATTCTTAGTATTGAACTTGGCTTCCTTTTTCATGTTTTTGATGGGATATCATTACTTTTTGTACAGAAATTATTAGTAGGTACTTATTCATAATAAAATGAATACCAAATGGTTTTTGTTAGTCTACTGTATTTTCCTACGTTTACGGGGTATAATTGTCTTTTTAGGGTTCCGTACCCAAAGGGTGAAAACGGGACCCTATTACTAACACTCCACGATCCGTCTGTCTGTCTGTTTGTCCGTCTGTCACCAGGCTGTATCTCATGAACCGTGATAGCTAGACAGTTGAAATTTTCACAGATGATATATGTTTGTTGCCGCTATAACAACAAATACTAAAAACAGAATAAAATAAATATTTAAGTGGGGCTCTCATACAACAAACGTGATTTTTTTGCCGTTTTATGCGATAATGGTACGGAACCCTTCCTGCGCGAGTCCGACTCGCACTTGGCCGGTTTTTTGTGTTATTTTCTATATTTTCTTGTACCTTTGAAATGTTTGAGTGAATTTCTCATTCAGTACCCGGATCTTTTTTTACGCGGTTTCTGTTTATTCTTAATTTGGCCAAGTCGGGGCGGTATACCGTGCGCAGGTGGTTGTACTCTACAATAGAGCTCTCTTGTGCCTTGATTTGACTTGGATCTAAATTGATAAGATGTACTCAATGTAAGGTTTTAACTCTGGAGAGTCCAACGTAAGTCTGCCCTTTACAAAATATAGAGGAGTCTGTGTCGAGAAGAGCACTGACAAGGCTAAGGCCTTGTGATTTGTGGATAGTAACAGCATATGCTAAGCAAATAGGGAATTGTTGCCTGTTAATTAACATATACATTATTTAATATCTAAAACTTGGTCTTGACTCGTTCTAGAATCACTCGTGGAGACCTTAAAATACACATAAAAACCGGCTGTCATCAATTTTGATTGCTGATTCTTACATTACAGGCGCTTTAGGTAAGTGTTCCTAATAGAATAAATTTATTGAAAAATGATAAAAAATTACTAGTTTCAGATTTATTCCTGTGTATTCACCCAATTACCTATCTGGATTCCAAATTTGAACTTTCTAGGTCATCTGGAACTGGGTTAGAGTTTTGATCTATAGGTCAGTCAGTGATAAAATGACGATTTTTGGACGTTAATATCTAAATAACCGTTAGAGCTATATTTATAAAATTTTGGTTTATAGTTCATCTTAGCGATTTTAATACATAAACCAAATTTCATGTGTTTATGTTAAATAGAATTTATTATAATAGTTATTAAGATGACAAAAGTGGCTTCAAATGGTTCGTATAATATTACACACAGCTGCTGTTCCACACTGTTGCCAAGTTCAAGCGAAAAAGGAAATGGTGACGCCATTTCATTTTTTGCTTGAACTTGGCTTGACACACTGCCGCGTGTCTAGACAATTTGTGACAATGTTTAATTTAAACAATAATTTTGCATGCCTAAGCTGGTACAACACAGTGAACTGCGCATTCACTTAACATCTGGCAATATACAATTATATACTGTGCTGAGCAATAAAGATTTGAATTTGAAATTGAATGATCAGTGCCCTAACTCCTGAAAATGTATTTATTCAACGCACTCACGATATTTCAATAAAACAACGCAATAAATTCAGCCCACAAGTTGCTTCAAGATTAAGTAACTGTAACACTAAGCTGTATGCCTAGATACAAGGTCCTTAAAATAAGTACCAATAAATTACTTAAATAGTCCACTTCCCAAAACTTGGCTGTAACATGTACTTGAGGGGGTGTTTTTAAATGATCAGAACGTCATATCCGCTGGAGATTGCGAACGGGCACCGATCCAGCATGGCGGCCGGAAATTGACAACTCTATATAATGAATGAATCGTAATGGAAGGAATGCGGGAGTATTTTTTTAAGGATTTTCCAAGTTTGGCAACGGGAGGAAGGGAAATTGAAAGTCGATGTTGCTGTACATTTTTATATTTAAATCGGGTCATTTGTTATTAAGCCCTTCGGTTGAGAATGATTCTCTGACGATTTTTATGGGGTGAAACACAAAATTTGCAGAAGTGTTTGATTGTCTAGTTATTCATGATTATCCTGATTTATTTAAGGTTTTTAATTGGATTTAATAATGCCTAATAACTTTTATTATTTTACCAAGACAACTGTTATTGAAGTACGAAGGACCATCATAATTAAATGTCTACCAGCTATCTGAAAACTTTGGCAAAACTAATTAAGTAGATACTCGTTTATTACTAATCGATGACTATCGCTCAATACCTTTAAGTACTCGTGTAAATTATCTATAAGTTGTTATTTTATTTATAGTGCATGTTTAATAAATAATAGAATAGTTATTTTAAAATCAGTAGTGAAATAGCAACTAACAACATATGTTTTTGATCGACTGGAATAAAAAAGTGTTGCTTGATAGCATACCTACCACTTCAAGTCGAGAGTAAAGAGGTTATCTCTAGGATAGCGTGATACATCGTCGATCACATCATCGCTTGCCATCAGGTGAGATAAGGGTCAAAACCGAGGCTAATCCTGCTAATAATATGAAAGTATTTTTATTTAAATATTTTCTTGTACGTTAATCAATCACGCCATTTCTAATAATTAGTCGACAATGTTCACACGGCTGAGACACAGACCCAGAAAAGACTCTGTGAGGGCAGTTTTCTAACACGTGGGCCCAGTACGGATTGGTACATGTCATACGCTCGAACTTTATTTTTTATAATATTGACGACGATGTACATTATGCTGTTGATCTAAAAATAGGCACTAAATAATTATGGCGGCCCTACATAATTAAGTGTGCAATAACAAATTAGATTAATCGCAATTGGTCGCAAGTAGCGTATGGTCGCAGTCGCCAGCCCATTGCCTATGAGCACCAGTGACCTAATTCCCCAATTGAATCAAGTCAGGCGACCCATATAATCTGATATTGGATTTCAAACTCTGATACATGTTACATATGTACTTTTAATGGTGAAGGTTACCAAACAGTGTGACGCCCTCCTGATAGAAAATGATTTTGATCAACCTTGTAAAGTTAATTTTGTAGACGGAGATAAAATGGGTTTTCGTCATACTTCTAATTTTTCATCATAATTCTTGCCTAAACGGCACAGAGCGATGTAATGGTAGACTAACACAAATATTGGGTCAAAATCATTCTGCCTAGTAATCAATTATAATGGGGTCACCTTCCAGTCTAACTGGATGCAGGTATTTTACGTGAAGCAACTGCCCACCTGACCTTGACAACTCAGTAACAGATACCACTTGACAAGACTGGTGGCTTGTGACTTTACACAAATATCTGGTATTCTTGCAAAAAAGAGCAGATCTTAACTATTGGCCTAATATCAGTTTTACAGAAAATTTTGTTTAATTTAATCTAAATAGACCGAAAGGATAGACGAAGAACTTCGCACAAAAATTATAAACATCATTCGTATCTAAACAACAGCCCCGAAAGCAGACAAGCAAATAATTTTACCGAAACAAATTTCCACCTACAAACTGATTACTAAAACATTCTATTAACGTAATAATATAGCAACAACTATATCTAAAGGACAGCCGCGTCACGCAAACCTTAGAACCACCATTTTTAATTAGTGGATATTGTGAATCCAAAACATGGTTGACGTTTAACGGCACGCAACCCGTGAATGATGAGTAAGTGTACGATCTCGACAGGTTATCATAGACTACGCGGTGGTGGTACGCACCGGGTAGGGAAAACGCTGCGGGCAAAGAGGCAGATCATTATGATTTGCGAAAGGACCTGTTTAGTTGTGTTTGAACTGGGTTATTAAAGGATACCGAACAATTTATTTTCACAGTTAGAATACAATAGCATAAATACAGTAATATAACCCAATCAGGTGCGCAAAGGCATAGAATAGAAAAACCGGACAAGTGCGAGTTGGACTCGCGCACGAAGGGTTCCGTACCATTATCGCAAAAAACGGCACAAAAAACACGTTTGTTGTATGGGAGCCGCACTTAAGGTTACACTAGTCGACGGCACGAACTATTTTGTGCGCGGGGTTAAAATGCATTTTATATCAACCGATAACACCTGCGGATGAGATAGATGCTGTGATGAGCAGTAGGAAACTAGTTCGCGTACGAATATACACTTTTGCAAATTTGTAGCGAAATGGATAATGATTTAGGACGAAACCAGACCTTTGGGAGTCTGGATATCAGGAAAAAACGACTAAACGTATCTGTTCAAAATTAAATTATTTGAATTGTTGAACTACTAATCTATCGCTATATGCCGTTTTTAAATTTTCCGTCTTCTTATGGCATTTATTTGCGCCCAAAAATGCGTTAAAATTAGTGTCGAAATGTGGAACTTTCGACGCTCATAACTTTCAAATATTTTCTTTTTTTACTTTTTTGCTTTCATACAGAGCTAGATAATGATGAGACAAATTGATATCACTTTTTATTTTGAACGTACATTGTCAAACAGTGGAATAATCCCTAGACTACGTTTGTATGGAAGAATTTTCGACTAGTGTACCCTTAAATATTTATTTTATTCTGTTTTTAGTATTTGTTGTTATAGCGGCAACAGAAATACATTATCTTTGAAAACTTCAACTGTCTAACTACCACGGTTCATGAGATACAGCCTGGTGACAGACAGACCGACAGATCCCATTTTTACCCTTTGGGTACGGAACCCTCCGCTGGACATAGGCCTTCCCCTAGCGCCGTCACGTAACTTATTTAGAAAAAAGATGTTACATTGTATATTTGCGAGTGTTTGGGCCCGTAACCTATGTATTTCATAAGAAGTGAACAAAAATAACAAATTGGCAGTGGCACTTGTAATTTTGACTAATTATTATAATGAGGTAGAATTATTGTTTGTTTGTCTTTCTTTTCTTTTCTTTCTTTTTTTTTTCTTTTTTTAAAAAACGTTGCCCCACACTAGGAATTTCTCCTGTATCGTGGGTGCGTTTACAAACATATAAACTCACATACACAAACACCCAGAGCCGGAACAACTATTTGTAGATCATACAAATATTTGTTCCATGCGGGAATCGAACCCGCGACACGCAGCGCAGCAGTCAATCGCTCGACCACTGCGCCAACCGTGCGCCCATACGAGATAACTTGTGAAATTACTGTTACGATTACGAAAATTCTTTGCTATCGCTGATTGCCATAAGCTAATATTTATTGCGACAAAATTCTCTGTTTCCGTTGGATACTGGAAAATAAATACCAAACATTTTTACAATAACTTAATTGACAGCATCTGTCACATTTAAAACACCCAGTGTGTCGACTAATATTTAGTTCCTACCCAGTATACGAGTAAAACTTTTACGTGTCGCTTTCGGAAAATTACTCGCTTTTTCACGGCGACATTAGCTCTGTAATAGCACGTCAGGGAACGAATTAACATTGCTAATAACTGATACTGTGTTTAATTAATTTTTAAAGTTGTTATTTAAAATTATTATGAAGAAATTAAACTGAATTTGGAAAATTTCGCATTTTTTAACCGACTTCCCAAAAAGGACGAGGTTATCAATTCGACTGTTTTTTTTTTACTGGGAGAACCGATTTTGAGATGATTTAGCAACACAAAAAAAAAAAAAAAGGTTTGACGGGGATGGCCACGCTTTCTTCTGCTTTGGGGATTCCAATCCAACGCTTGCTTGAGTATATGATCAAACTTATGATCAGTGTTCCATTGCATCTGTACCAATCAGCAACGGTGAAGTATTCTTCACACCAGATCTCATCTATTGGGTCTGCCGGTTGTTTATTTGTAGTCCCGTTTCTGCCGCTTCCTGACGTAATACGTTCAATTACGCTTGCATGTTAGCATGGGTATGTGTGAGCAGGCATGGATTATCGGCGTAATCCAAGTCTTCCAAGACGTTGGAGAAAATCCTGTCAAGAACAACTACAAAGAAGAGCGGTGAAAGGACGTAGCCTTGGCGAACACCTGCGTGTATAGTTCTCGCCAAACTTCTCGGCCGCCCTGAAGTTGGCTTTCCGATGCGCAAGGCACGGATCGGTGCTGTTTTTGTATGAGATTTACTACTGCGCAGCCATTGTTGTCGACTCTAGGGCGGCCAAGAAGTTTGGCGAGAAGTATACTGCTATATTATCCGAGATGAGGCCGTCGTGAGCTACTTGAAATAATAATTCTGATTAAGTAACACAAAATAACTAAGAAATATTATTGTAAGAGTTTTTCATGTTTGTATAGGTGTCTGTAAAATGTAATTTTTAACCGACTTCAAAAAGGAGGCGGTTATCAATTAGACAGATTTTCGGGTTATCTATTCAGGCAACATTATAAGTACCGGTGCTCACTTGCACATTATGTACCCCAACAAAAAGGGAAAATAAACCTTTTTACAAAAAAATACAACAGACTGCAAAATTAAAACACTACAAAGTAAAAAATCTACAAAGTCGGTGTCAATAAACGAAGAAACAAAAACATAAACACCAACTTCCGAAATTGAAGTTATTTTTAACTTTGTTTTATTTGGAAGTCGGTTGAATTTTTTTGTAAAAAGTCTTTTTTTAGAATTACTGATCAATATTTCAGTAATTTTACTTTTTCTCTGATAATGTTCGTTGCCTGTAGGATAGAAATCGGTAAAAAGACAATAAATAGATCAAAATTACTACAATTTAACTTATTTTTCCTTTGCCAGTTATCTATAAAACAAACACAAAGTTTTCTACAATAATAATCCAAATTTTCATTGGGGGATATATATAAAATTATACGTACGTCTGAGTGCATTGTAAAGGCGTTCCGACCGGTGATATATCGTCGCTAGCTTTATCCCGCGGCATCGCCCGCCCGGGTGTTTTAAATTATCTTATGGACTAGTTTATGGCCTGCTTTAAAGTCAACAGGGGTTGGTAGAGCTAAGAAAATGTCGCCATAAAGCATAGGAATAAGTACCTTTGTTGCTAGTTTGGTTCGCAATTTTGGTTTAGACTTGAGTTAGTTCAGAACTTCAACTATCTAATTCAAGCTAACAATATGTACAAGCAGCTATAAAAAGGGGAAGAGGTTTCATTGGAAATAAAAAATATGTTCGCCCAAGAGGCTGCGTGGCGAGAGCAGTGGTGGCCCAGTGGTAAATAGAATAGAATAGAAAACATTTATTCGACATAGACACAACACAACAACAACAATCACAAAGTAACAGAGAAGAATAGTAAAAAAAGTACAAACAAGGTTTAAGAATGATTGCGCCGAGCGTGCCGTGGTAACGGCCGCGACTAACAAGTTTTAGGTCGTAGGTTCGAACCCAGACAGGCGCTTTACTTTGTGAATTCAATGACAACATCCACCAACATGCACTGGGCTCGCGTGGTGGATTACGGCCCATTCCCTCTCACAGAGAGAAGGCCTGCACGTACAACGGACCAAATGCGAGTCTAATTGCGGAAAAGAGGCATCTATCCTACCCTATCCTGAGGCTGTGTGGCAGCATTGCTATATTAAATGGGAATGCTTATTCTTTAGCCATAAAAAGGATAACCTAACCTGCTAGGTCATATGTAGAGTCGACTAACTGCTTGCTGACATCCCAAAAAATTCTATGAGCCCATCTCGGACCCCGTGGCCCTAGTGTTTCAACCCCAAATGGCTTAATCAAAAATAATTTAATAATAGCTTTTATTTTCTATAACCTGTTTTATAATACTTTCCTTAAATTATAATCTTATAACTAGTCTATAATAATTATATATAATAACTTATTATAAATATCTAAATTTAAGGTTTATTAACTAACTCCATCAGCTACCAGATCAGGTTGTTGTTTGACATAGACCTCCTCTAATTCCCGCCACTTGCTTTGGTCAAGTACTATAATAGTCTTCTCCACTCCTTAGGCAAGTCATCCCATCTGGCCTAATTATATAACTTCAATTATCTTACATGATTTTGGGGTTTAACGACCTAAATTTGCACCGTACATTGTCCCACAGAGTGTCAAAAGGAGTTTTTGTATTTTCGGTCGTTACGAGTTGTGAGATTTTTCATCAAAATCTGTCAACTCGTCTCGTCTGTGACAGACCTATAATTTATTTATTTATTTAAAACTTCATGCACAAAGGTACAATGGCGGACTTAATGCCTTAGGCATTCTCTACCAGTCAACCAAGGCTGGTGAAGAGATAACATGGCAGGTGCATTATTTAAATTGTGACAAGCAATAAAGAAAACAAAGAAATACTAATAATAAGTTGCTTAAAATACACATATATACATATTTTGTATAATACATACCTAAATAAATATATATATATATATTTAAATAAAGTAATGAATAGAAGTTATCGAGATGTCCCTTCTCCCCGTTGAAAATAAAACCGCAATTTACGCTTGAAAGCATATTCACTGGTGGCCGTCCTGATTTCGAGAGGAAGCGCGTTCCAGAGAAGAATAGACTGAATATGAAAGGAACAGTGAACAAAATCAGTAGTATGAGAAGGACACAGTAGGAGAAGATTATTGGAGGAACGCAGATTCTTAGCGTGTGAAGAACTTAAATATTGGAAATGAGACATAAGGTAAGAAGGTGGGGTGGGAGAGTCGAGTAGGGAAAAAAGCGTAGTTAGAGCGCGCAAACTTCTTCTCTGGCGAATGGGCATCCATTTGAGCTCAGACCTGTAGCTCGAAACATGGTCATATTTCCTCAAGTTAAATATGAACCGAATACATTGGTTGAGGAGCCTATCAAGCTTATTCAACAGAACCGCACTCAAGTCAAAATAACACACGTCACCATAGTCGATTATAGGGAAAATTAAAGTCTGCACAAGCAAAGTCTTTGTCTTTGCGGGCAAAAAGTTTCTCAGACGATAAAGGTATCGCAAAGTGCCGTTGACTCTTTGACTGACACTAGCAACCTGGCTATGCCAGCCAAGTGTCGAATCCAGATGCAAACCGAGATCTTTGATGCTAGGGCTAATGGGGATGACGGTACCATCGAATATAAGAGGAGGAAGAGAGCTAACCGCCACTCTACCCATCATACGAGAGCTTCCTATTACAATGGCCTGACATTTAGAGGGGTTTACTGACACTCCAAATCTATCAGACCAGATTTTAATGGCATCCAAGTCTCGGTTTACATCTTCTATCGCGTCCGATAAACTTTCCACCCGCGCAGCCGCATACAGCTGGAGATCATCGGCATAAAGATGATACGAACACCGAAGACAGATAGTTATAAAATTAATGAAGATAGAGAATAATAATGGAGAAAGAATACCGCCTTGTGGGACACCAGCACCTAGATCACGCCAACTCGACGAGCTCTCGTCAACGCGAACCGACTGCTGACGGCCTCGAAGATAAGAAGAAAACCACTCCAGCGCCTCGGAAGAAACCATAAGATGAGAAAGAATGGATAAAAGAATATCGTGACTGACAGCGTTAAAGGCATTTGAGAAATCAATGAGTACCAAAACGGTAACCTTGGTATCCTCCATTGCCACTCTGATGTCACCAGTCACTTTGAGGAGAGCGGATGCAGTACTGTGCCCAGGCCTGAACCCAGACTGGAAAGAGCTGACAAGGTTGTTACGGTGAACGAACCCCGAAAACTGCTTGTGAACGCAGGCCTCGAGCACTTTTGACAGGAAAGGGAGAATGGATATTGGTCGAAAATGATTAGGTAGTGAGGCATTTGAAATTTTAGGAAGTGGACGGACATAGGCCATGCGCCACAGGGAAGGAAACTGACCGGAATCTAGGGAAAAGTTAATTATATGGGTAATCGCAGGAAGAAGAAAGTCAAGGATCAAGGTGACCATATAACGACTGATGTCGTCATGGCCCACAGCCTTAGATTTAATAGAAAGGATCATATTTTTGATTTCATCCTCGGTAGCTGGAGAAAATCGGAATGGTTCTATGATAGGACCGGGTAGCCTTGAAATGGAATCAACCGTCTGAGACAACATTTTGGATTCCAGATGGTAAGTGGTTGTGAAGTGACAGTTGATTTCATCCAGGCCAATCGTCTTGGGAAAATCCACATGACGAGGCCTACCGATCCCGAGGGTACCGAGGAACTTCCAGATATCGGCAGGAGAAGAAGAAGAAATGTTTTCTAGAATATGGCGGCGTTTAGCGTTGCGTATCACCTGATTACACCGATTCCTTGCAGCTTTGAACTGGTGCCTATTTTCCTCACTGCGATCTTTTTTAAATTTCCGAAAAGCCCGATCCCTGCGCCTCATCGCCACACGGACCCCTGTCGTCATCCAAGGAGCGGGTGGACGCCTGAGTTTAACCCTCTTGACAGGAGCGTGTTTGTCGTAGAGAGCAAGGACCGTCCGATTGAAGATTTGCAGTTTTTCATCTACAGCTACTGCTGCAGCAAGGTCTCCCCAATCGATTTCCGATGCATCCCGACGCAGCTTCTCGACATCCATTCGCGCAAAACAACGCATGTGCAGAACTTTAGGGAGAAGTTTAGGTGGTTTAAGGACATATGAGAGGAAAATGAGGTCATGATGGGCAAAGCCAGGTGCAGGACACTGTCCATGAGAGGAAACAAGGGAGGGTGTGGACGTTAGGATTAAATCGAGCCACGTGTCGTCTCCTGAGACATTGAAATGCGTTGGTTGTAAAGGAAGAACATGGAGACTAACGGACTCGATGATGTGGAGGAGTTTACGGGAACGAGGAGTTGGATGGGCAAGGTCTGTGTTGAAATCGCCCATGATGACGCAGTGTGCATACTCTGACCCTACAGATTCTAGCGCCAGTTCTAGGTTGAGAAAGTAGTCAACGGCGGGCGGACAGTACACCACGCCAAGTAGGGTCTTGATACCTTTTATGTAGATCCTATAATATAGGCCACAAACAATTTTGGTGAAAAATCTGCATGTTTGCCGTTATTTAAACCAAATTCGTATTTTATGAGAGGCCAATAAGTAACCTTGTCCTGCAGTGAAAAATAATGTTAATACTCTCTAATATTCGGCATATCTAAATAAATCATGACCATTTCCTACCTTAACGTTAATCAGTTCGTCGTCATCCAGGCCAGACGCGTAACATTGAAGTGTAATCAATGACTCATGAACTCACTTATCTCGCATTGGACAGCATGCTCTATTAACCGCTGAGCCGTTGCGACACGCCGTGATTATGTGATTTAAAGGGCTCGGCAGGAATAGTACGAGTAGTAGAGTGTACACGTGGAAGCTAAATTGGACGAAGATTTTTAGGTTCCTATTATGTGCCATGGCCTGTGTATGTATTTAGGCGTGTAAATGATGATATATAAAGAGGCCACTACTGAGAGCAGTATGAGGAACATAATGTTGCACTGACCCTAAATAAATCGGTATAATGGTAAAAGAATAATGAATGTAGACCAAGTTAGTTTGCGTTTTAATTGCAGATAAATAATGACACAAATCACGTTTTGATGCACTAACATTACACACAACATATAACTTTTATGCACTATGATTATAAATAATTAAGCAAGCGGATTTATTTTAGTGTTCTCATATGAAATATAAGATAAACGCTAAACCAACTAAGATAATTTTACTTAGCAAAACGTTGGATATGGATACTGGCCTTCATACAGTAGATGTATCTGTATTGAAAAAACAGATAGTTACTTTTATCTCTCGCCACATTTACCAGCGGGTGTACCGTTCATACCGCGGTCATTACTCGGAATTGCCCATTATTGTTTGCCCAGCCCAGCCAACGAAAATACTCATTTACCTGCGACATTGTGCCCAAATGGAAGCTACGATTTATGGAGGAACTTCATTGTTGTATTCTGATATAAGTTATTGGATCTTGGGCCTCTGAATTATTTTATCGCCAGTATCGTCATCATTTTAGTAATTGAGATTCGGATCTGCCATTATGTAATACGGAACTATCCTATAATCATCATCATCATATCAGCCGAAAGACGTCCACTGCTGGATATAGGCTTCCCCAAGCGTCGCTTCATTGACCGGTCCGGTGCGTCTCGCATCCAGTGGATCCCTGCAACCTTCACCAGGTCATTGGTCCACTTGGTAGAAGGCCTTCCAACGCAACGTCTTCCGGTTCGCGGTCGCCACTCCAGAACTTTTCTACCCCACCGGCCATCCGTTCTGCGAGCAATGTGCCCTGCTAACTGCCACTTAAGTTTGGCAATTCTGCGGGCTATGTCGGTAACCCTGTTTCTCTTGCGGATCTCTACATAATAATCGGACGATTCTGCTCAATCTCTTCTTCTACCGCTCATAGAATATGCGGATGTCTGTTTTCTAGATGCAACGGAGGTACTCCTAAATAAACTCGAGCGACTGCAGAACTTGTGCATCCGCTTTATTTTTGGCCTCCGCAAATACGACCACGTGTCGGAGTTTCGGACTAAATTGAAGTGGCTGCCGATTCGGCGTCGTCGAGATACCCATATCCTATCTCTCCTCTATACTATCCTACACAATCCTAGTTCTCCTCAATACCTTCGTGAACGCTTTGAGTATTTTGTCCCGAGGGGTAAACCCTGTCGCACTTCCACTTCTCTTCTCCTTCGTACCCCACGTCACACTTCCAGCCGCTATGATGGCTCCTTCTCTGTTACTGCAGTGCGCCTCTGGAACTCTCTACCACATTCCCTACGCGACAGCCCTTCTCTGAATGTCTTCAAGAGGAAAATCAAGGATCATTTTCTTTCGGAATGACATAATATTAGTATATGTATGTATGTATATTTTGTACCTACTTATGTATGTATGTATAATTTGGCTTATGTATGTATGTATATTTTGTGCTTATGTATGTATATTTATGATTTATATTATATTATTCTAAAATTGTACCGTGGACTACTTCTCTTCTTTTGTAAACTCTCTCTATCACTCTAAGGTTTGCTGGTAGAAAACTCTTCTTTGAGTTAAGCTCGCCTTTGTACATCAACTTTATAATCACTCATGTTGTATATGTAATTTTTTTGTGCACAATAAAGAATTAAGAATAAGATTATGTAGGTCGCAGAGTGGAGGTCAACCTTGACATCTGGTCAAGGTTTTATTGGTAAAAACTGATTAGGGCTAGGGCTAGTAAACCTGGGATTACACCTAAACGACCTAGGCCGAAATTTGAAAAACTTATGTAGCATTTCTCGTAGAACGCATGGCGGAGAAAGCCTATTTCCAGTAGTGGTCGTCCATCCGTTATGCTTTAGATATCTTTTACGAAATTCACGATCTGCTTATTCTGAGTTGGTAACCCTTTCGGCATGAGTACACTCAGTGCAATTTTACTGTATTATTTTTAACAATAACCTTTACTTTATGTTTGTTGCTGTTGTGTTGTCTGTTTCGAATAAATGTTTTCTACTTTATAGAAAGTTTTTCAAAGTTACTTTGCTAAGAAGACAGAATTATGCATACTTCGTAACAAAACTCCACTTTCTTCAATTAAGTAAAACACTAAAACTCCGCAAAAGCCTCAAGTCTGTCCCTCGAGAAATCATCTCGTAGAAATCCCCGGAGTTAGCACAATAAAGTCCGGACTCCGGAGCCGTCCGAACGGGGCATAGTTAAGAAACTCTATTGCACTATACTGTACCGACAGTCACCACTTATGTTACTCGCTGTGTGTTGTGGCGGATAAATAAATGACCCACTCTTATGGGACATCATGTTTTTATGTCTAAAGTTTTAAGTGTGGCATTGAAAACTAACAAGCGTCTCATTTGTGATATTTTGGAGACCCTGTTGTGCTTCTTGAGGACTACAAAATATAATGTCATCCCTGTTTCCTGAAGGCAGTAGGCACTCATACTTGGATGTATTGTACATTATATCCCCTATTAACAATTGCATTTGCTCAATCCATATACGAACCATGGACTTCATTCATTCTTATCGGTTATTAACTGCTTCTTGTAGAAGTTTCAAAAATGTATCTTTTTTTCAATTCATCATGTCTTGGTACCTCAGCTTAATTGCCACTAAACTGACATTGAGACTATAAACGGTTATTTCTCGTGTTTAACAAAATATATAACCAAACTGCACCCAATAAAAACCTTGAATAAAACGGTTCCGGCACAATTTTCCCGTCCAGCAGTGTTCACAGAAACTAGCCTAGGAATTGTGTAACTATTCCGTTGAACATCGGACTCGTACGTACCGATCCGGTAACTATTGTACAATTGTATGCGCTATTACTGCTCGGGATCGTTTGAACTTGGTTTGGGACCATTACCATAATATCCTTTAATTGTTGGGACTTTTGTAATTGAGTATTATCAAATCAGTCCTTAGACTTTAGGACTTAGTTTCTTCATAATAATGCAACCCAGTAACTTACACACTGCCATAACCTCTTCTCGAAGAGATAAAAAAAAATAACCTTTTTTAATTTTATCTTTATAGTTTTTAATTTTGGTACCTTATATTACCATGAAAATACGTATTATTAAGAAAAAGAATAACTTGAAAACTATTAAATTATATAAATGAAAAGCACCAGCTTATAAATAAAAAAAGAATCATCAAAATCGTTTCATAATTGTCGGAATAATCGCGTAACAAACTTTCAAAAACATACAGTCGAATTGAGAACCTCCTCCTTTTTGAAGTCGGTTGGAGAGTGTTAGCGATTTCAGACTTATCTTAACAGATAATAATTATAAGTTTTGGTACAATGTCTGGATTTGAACCCACGATCTCAAGCATGAGAACCGATGCCTTAGCAACGGTGACATCACAGCATAAGTTTCGTCGAAACGACACAAGAAAGGCGCAAAAAGAAGTTTTACCAATTATGATATTATTATTGCCATCAACTGAGCATAACTCTAGAGTTATAGCAGCCAGAAGTCCATTATACTCTGGGCTCCTGGAACTCAGAACTCTGAATGAAATTCCAGATTGAAAAATCCATTGACAATCGAACACAGCACCACTATATGCTGCAAATAATAACTTTTGTTTTGAATCGTCTAAGCCAAATAAGAATTTTTCAAAAAAAGCTATAGGTATCATTTCGAAATTCTCTCTTAACTAAGTAGAATCTGCTCTCAATCAGTGCATGTGTAATAAACATCGCGCTGGTCTATAAATCGTAATTTTAATGTGTCCCAATGAATAGCTTCTTTCAGCTAACGAGGTCGAGTACACCGCTAATCGCTCGCGACACAACGAGTGTGCCGGAGAAAAGGTTCACTCATACAATTTATAATTTTTTTATGCACTTTTGGGCATTTTTTAAAAAAAGAAATATAAGCATATGATTAGTTTAATCATTGATTCTTAATTCAAATATTCCTGTAAGAATTTGAATTTAGAATCTGCCTATCAATTTAACTAATCATAATGGTTAGTGAGTTTTTATAAATAAGGCTGATAATCTAAGATATAATTTATTCAGTTCCTCAGTTTTTGTGTAAGTTCTCTGTTAGAGCGGTTACCCACTACATCCTATCCGTGTTCGTATCGAATGTATCGAGTACTTCTTGTAGGGAAGCTTACGCACTACTTCCGAACTCTATCCGTCATAATCTTTCATAATTCAGAACATTTTGAACTCGGAACACAAATTACGGACACGGGCGTGAAGTGCGTAACCGCCTTTAGTTTGTAACACACTGACTCTTCATCAACATATCCTGTCATAGATCTGTTGGTAGAAATTGCCCTGCGGATATCACATCGGCAAAAACGACGAAAATCTCAACTAACTGTTCTCAAGTGTTTTTAATGTACACCTTTGTTACACATACAAGAAACCCATGTTTAATTTTTTTTTCTAGATCCAGCAGTTTAAGCGTCTATCTGTCAGTGCATTTATGAATTTTAATATTTGTACTTAGGTTCAGGTGAGATTAACTACTTAACCATACTAGCACTGACTAACAATAAGACAAGTAAAATTTAAAAAAAGAACCCTCAACACATTTTTATTCCATGCTACATAATTGATCTAGGTAGACACGCTTGGATCGTCAATCACGTAATTATGACACGATATCTTGCAAAAACACCCCGATTCAAACATTAAAACGCCCATTACTTTAGAACGGCTGAACTGATTTTCATCAGACCTAGCTAAGAACACTCTCGATAAATTCACCTATAAAACAAAAAAAGCTAAATTAAAATCGGTTAAACCGTTAAGGAAATATGATGCCACAGACAGATACACAAACACATAGGTACACACGTCAAACTTATAGGTAACACCCCTCTTTTTATTTCGGGGATTATAAAGTATCGTTGCGTTGTACAAAATCCTTCTAGTGTTTTCTAGCTGTAGTTAGTTGATCATAACTTTTTTTTTTTTTATTTTTTTTTTTATTTGTTATAGGCTCGCGTTTGACCACTATCTCGCCTGATGTTAAGTGATGATGTGGTCGAAGGTGAAGCACGCTTGCCTAGAAGTAACCTATTCACTCTTGACTTGAAGACCCCTAGGTTTACTAAATACTAAATATCACGAACAAGGCGAGCCCAAAACTTAATAGATATACGACATATTATGCATACAAATCTGACCTTTCATGATGACATCGCATTAAATGAGGAGATAATTTTCGGTTAAAATGAGATAAATAACTAAATCGTGGCATGACGAGAACAGTTTTTATCTTGTTTTCCCTAAACTGCTTTAAGAATTTCACCGTCATGGTTTGTATGGTCTTTTACTTTACTCATTGATTAATAGAACGTTACTAGAGTCCATGATGTACTTTTTGCAATTTGGTTGCCTGTGTCATATAAGGCAAAGAATAATAATAATACTATTACTGCGTGAGCGTGACACGGGGCAAAAAATATCATCGAGCCACGGAATTTTCACTTTCGTGTTACTTTTTAGGGTTCCGTACCCAAAGGGTAAAAACGGGACCCTATTACTGAGACTTCACGATCCGTATGTCTGTCTGTCTGTCCGTCTGTCACCAGGCTGTATCTCATGAACCGTGATAGCTAGACAGTTGAAATTTTTACAGATGATGTATTTCTATTGCCGCTATAACAACAAATACTAAAAACAGAATAAAATTAATATTTAAGGGGGCCTCCCATACAACAAGCGTGATTTTTTTGCCGTTTTTGCTCGATATTAATAACGGCAACAGGTAGACGCTTGAAATATTCACAGAATATTTAGTTGTATATTCACTTCAAAAAATAATTATTATTAAATTAAAATAAAATAAATTAAGGGGGCTCACATACAACAAACGTAATTTTTTTGCCGTTTTTTGCGATAATGGTGCGGAACCCTTCGTGCGCGAGTCCGACTCGCACTTGGCCAGTTTTTTAAATGTCGCCACACTCTTCTAAAATAGCCTGTATTGCACCCCGTGGTAGGGAGATAGAATAATAATTTATTTATCATTATAAATTTACAGTAGCAGTTTATGGACGGCATATTTGCAAAAAAAACCTCAGTGCCTTGCGCGTCCAACGACAATACAACAACGCGTTTAGGATGCTATTGCGCCTTCCACGTTTCTGCAGCGCATCTGGTATGTTTTTTGAGACTCGTACAGATGGGTTTGCGGCCATTCTGCGGAAAAATGTTGCCTCCTTTTTGCGCAGAGTGCGTGCTAACGGCAATGGCATTCTGGTGGTTATTGCCGATAAGTTATACTGCCCTATTCGTAAGCATCAGATTAGAGTGCTGACGAAGAAGGGTTAGGAATTTGATTATAAGCAATTGAATTTTGTTATGATTTTATTATGTTTTAATTGTGACATTATTTTGATTTTATTATCTGTGATTTTATTATGATTTAAATTTGAATGATTATCTATACCTACAATTATACTGTCGCCTAGATTATGTTTACTAACCTTTAGATGATAAGCTTTTACTAACCATTGGACCAATGTAGTTGTCTTTAAATAAATCATATTATTATTGCCTTAAGTCTATTGCCACAAATCTAAAATCCAGTCAAATAAAACCAAAAAAGAATACTAAAAATAACGTAGTGACATCTACTTATACGAATACGAACTATAAAAATGACCTGAGTTATTCTATGGAGAGGAATTTTTCTGACTTTCAAAGTGAAGTCAAAACGGGATGAATTGAAACAAAAATTAAATTTTTATAAGGGCTTTTTATTTTAATAGGTATCTACTTACCATATATTATTATTGGTTTTTAACAAGACGTATTTTTTAATTACAAGTAATTTGTATAATATACTGAATTCATTAATAAATTAAATTGGGGTCGTGAAATGCTGCAAACAATATTAAAATAATGTGAAAATCTCCTCTAAAGTATTGATTTGATTAACCCGTAGTTTAGTCCTAACCTTCTGCTCCTCTCTCCGCTCATCCAGATATCTGGGCGCTGATCTAAATGTGCGTACGTGTGAGCCAACCTCGGGAACTGATCGACCGATATAGATTAAATTTAATGTTTGCTAACTCAATTCTGTGGTTAATGCTGGTATTATTCGACCGTATTACTTTTTTTGTGCTATGATTTTTGTGGGTTGTTTACTTTTCTACAACGGAAAGTATTTGCAGAGTGGTAGTGTTTGTTTTGTGTTTTATTACCAACAGGAATGATTCAATTCTTGTTTTTTTTAGTACTTTTCTTTGTAGTGCTTTTTATGAGCTGATATTCTCGGCTATCACCATACCTACTATTTTGTACCAAGCACCTAGATAACTTTCAGATTCAAAAAGTTATCTTAGCAATAGTTACCGTGATCCTAAGGTTAAGTGCAAGTGTCGTTCTATCATCGATAGCGATGGTTGAAATGCCAAAATGTAAGAGTTTGATCATTTCGATGGTCCATGACAAAATAAACCCTTACATTTTTACTTTTTAGGGTTCCGTACCCAAATGGTAAAAACGGGACACTATTACTAAGACTCCGCGATCCGTCTGTCTGTCTGCCCGTCTGTCAACAGGCTGTATCTCATGAACCGTGATAGCTAGAGAAATAAAATTTTCACAGATGATGTATTTCTGTTGCCGCTATAACAACAAATACTAAAAACCGAATAAAATAAATATTTAAGTGGGGCTCCCATACAACAAATGTGACTTTTTTGCCGTTTTTTGCGATCATGGTATAGTAACCCTTCGTGTGCGAGTCCGACTCGCACTTGGTCGGTTTTTTTTTCCAATGGCAAAAGTAACGATATAAAAAGTATAAAAAAAAAAAAGACCCCCCTGGTCTGGTGACCATAAGCTCTTGGAGCGGTATCAATTTGATATCGAGTAAGTGACAGATGTATACAAGTCAGATACATCTGTCCCTTATTCGATCTCAAATTGATACCGCTCTAAGAGCTTATGGTCACCCCCCAGGTCCCGGCGCTAAGAAACAAAATTTGGTTAAAAATAAATTTCTCTAGATGACGCGATATGCTTCGATTTGTTATTGAATTTTGTGTAAAATTAACATTTTCTAGAATCACATCATACTAATATTGTAAAAGCGAAAGTTTGTGAGTGTGTTTGTTACTTCTTCACGCCAGAACGGCAGAACGGATCTGGATGAAATTTGGCTGAGAGATAGATTATAGTCGGGCATAGCATATGTTCGTAATATGTTCCCTCGGGATAATTTTCGATTTTCACGCGGGCGAAGCCGCTGGCTGATCATAAAAATTGTATGTTCAATTTCATGTTTAATGAACTCTCCTAAGCACAAAATTATGGAGTATTAGGCTCTTCATTCACATTTCAAAGGTTATTTGAACAGATCATATTTTAATAAAATACATTCCAATAGATGGCGTGGTTTTAATTTTGTGAGGCATTTCACTCGATTTTTTAATTTGAGATTTTGGTACAATGAAACTGTAAAAAATGCTATAAAACAAATCGTTGCTGTATTTAAATAAATAAATATTCACGAAACGTGTAAACCCTTTCACTTGCAAGTCACTGCTAACACCATCTATCGCTTGGGGCCGAAACGCCCGCGTTCGATGTAAATAATCGGTAATCGGTTTAGTCCGTCAAAAACGCTAGTTACATCGGCACGGTTTCCTTGTATGAGATGAGGCATCTGTATGATAGTATTATATTGTCTGTACCTAGAGTAAGTAGTTATTGAAGCCAATTGTAGTTGTCTTAACCAATATATTTCCAACTTTAACCATTGTTAAAGTTATAGATTGTCAGTACATTCTCCTGCTGTGAAGCCGATAGCAGAAGCTATTTCTTGAAAAATGAAACAAACATATTCAGAAATAATATGTTTGTTTCATTTTTCATGTTAACAACATCATGGTAACTAGGTTCAATCCCACGATAAAATCTTCGCTCCAATTTAAGGCCGACAACACACTCGCGGTACGAAACGCAGCGATCACGTTCATAATATATCTTTCCACAGTATTCATAACAACGTGTATGCGACACACAGATGTGCGTCCGTTAATTGGGTCACAGACTCACAGCGGCGCTGCGTGTGACGCGCAAATACACCGCCTTTAGACTCAACTCGTACGCTGGAACACGTCGCGTTTGCGAATAGTGTGGATGCGCACTTAGATTTTCTTTACGCCGCTCGTGTTAGCAAGGTAGTGACTTACAAGTTGTAAGGTCATGGGTTCGAACCCAGGAAGGCACTTTACTTTGTGTAAATTATTTCATCACCACTGTTCTCAAAACGATGAAGAAAAACATCGTGAGAAAACCGGCATGATCTAGAACCAAAAATTCGAAGACATGGACTTCCACCAATCCGCATTAGGCCTGCGTGGTGGATTACGGCCCATTCCCTCTCACAGTAAGGACGCCTGTGTCCCAGCAGTGGACAAGTTGTGGGCAATAAATTCGAAGACATGGACATCTAATAACCCGCATTAGGCCCGCGGCTCCACAGAGAGGAGGCCTGCACGCACAACGGACCAAATGGGAGTCTAAGTGCGGAAAAGGGGTCCATCTATCCTATCCTAGCAAGGTAGAAGAGAGGAAGAAAAGCTCAGTAGGCTGAGAGTAACATTATTTATTAATTAGTGATTTTATTACTGTTCTATATTCGTATCGGTGGATAACTGAGAAGCACGTGCTCCATAATAATAGGTTCAGATATTTTCAAGGTTAAGGCTTGCCGAAGTAGATCCATTCATAGATACCCTTGCATTGAATACCTAGACCACTCCGTGTCTCAGTAAGGACGCTTTAAATCTTGCGGTGCCGCCTATCATTTGTGGATCTTGTTGTCATTATAACCAGTCAGAAGCCAGAATTTCAGACAGTCAGTCTTATCAATGGAACCCAGTAACTGAATGGCGCTTAGTCAGTCAGCTAGCATGGTAACTGTCCTGACTGCCCTGGATTGTAGAGATCAATACCTACATATTTATTTTGCCTTAAATTAATAACAGCCAAGTATTTGTTACTTTCCTTGTATTGCAAAAGGCTTGTTTTATTACATTGTTTAATAGAATATAATATTTTTGTGTTAATGTTTCTCAGACGGCATGGTATTTTCTCAGATTGTATCGATACAATCTGAGAAACTATCTACATAATAAAATAACAAAAAAAACTTCATTTGTCACACCCATACTAAGCCAACGTCCCTCAAACGTGCGTTCGATAGCCGCTAGCCATGACGGCGATTAAGGAAATCTACATGTCTATGCTCTATGGCCGCTAAAATAATTTATAGCCTCTGTGTACAGCCAGTGTTTGTCTATGGCGATCGTTAAACCCGATTGAGTAATTTTACTGCTTAGTAAAATACGAGTACAAAATAGCAAGCCGTAAAATGACGATCAAGAGTTGAAGATCTTTGTAGCTTTTGAAATAGTTAAGAAGTTGAGTTGGGTATTGAAAAAGGCAATAAAAAGCTTCCTTTTAGACAGGATCTGCAAAATAACCTTCATCATCCGTCTGGCAAGCGACTGGCTAAGAGTTCAAAGCCAAAAAACTGTGTAGTTATTGCAATGGCTGTTAATTAAATTAAATTTTATGTAGTAAACTAAATCGGACTGATGATGAATCGATCAAAGACTAAAGTAATGACAATGCACAAAAAGAAGGGTTGAGTTAGATGGGCAAGAAATTCACTATTTCGATGAATACATTTACTTGGGCCAGCTAGTTACGTGTCGAGAACGTCTGGAAGACATACATGGTTTGCCAAAGGGTGATTAAGTCATAAGTATTAAGCGAATACGTAATACCGCGATACGCTCAAAAACAGGTATTGCCGATGTGGGCAACAAGTCTGCTAGACTGAAATGGGATTGGAAGGCTTTGGCGTAGACCTTTGACCAGCAGTGGGACAATACAGGACGATAAAGAAAAAACCAAGGCTACCTACTATTAGTCATGAAAACCTCATGAACACTAAATCTTAATCTCCTAAAAATATAATTATTTAGTTCTGCTCCCTTATCAAACATCTTTTTAATAACGCCGAAGAATTAGACACCCACGTCATCCAGGAATGCGAGGCCGTGGCTTATCAACGTGAAGAAATCCTCGGAACAGTGAGGTCACTCCGCGAAATCTGTGTCCCAGCTTCTGTGCGTCTGGTCGGAACTAGGCTGGCTATGTTAGCCCCACGCAAAACGGACCAAATGGAAGTCTAAGTGCGGAAAAGGGAGTTCCTATCATCATCATCATGTTTAGTTCTGCAGATGTGATTATTTCCTACCTAAGTATTTGTCTGTCGAACGCTATTGCAGCTTGTACAAAGAGCTTCCTCTTTGCTGATATACCGTTATGTATAAATATTAGGTTAATATCTAGGTTTGTTAACTATTCAATATCATGTTATTCAAGTTAAACGATTAACACGTCACGTTAGGTACTTCTACTAGCTTCTAACTGCGGTTTTCATACGCGGGCGTATAAAGTGTTTTTTTATCCCAAGGGAACACACTGCCGGGATCTTAAGTAGGATAGTCCTATTACAGGACTTGATCTACCCGTGTGTCATCAAGTTTCATCCTATGACGAAAATTTATCAGACAGACAGACTTACTTTCACATGTATAAGGATTAAAATTGATTATTTACATTTGAAACTCAATCACATCCATCTCGCTACAATTATACAAGTAATTCAAGCTCTTCCAAACATACTCAAGATACTTAACAACTCAAAATCAAAACAAAACAGAATACATCGTTACACATCTCGATCAATTAGTCACATTTTTGCTACAATGCTTATTTCCTTCAATAATTAGGGGAGCGAGTGATGGACGACCGGCAGTGGATACTAAATCAATCTATAGTATGGTGTCGAGTGATTTACTGCCCCGTTATATTGATAGTATAGGTTAATGAGAGCAGCTAATGAGAAGGATGTGGGTTTTAACTAATTCTTGGGACTCCTTAATGTTGCCATGTTCTGTAACGTTACCGGGTGAAATAGGTCATGCGTTTTGCTATTGATGTTGTGTAAGTCAACAGTGTTTCAAACTTGGTCCCTAACAAAAATACAACAAAACAAAATTAGAACTTGTCAGAGGGGCATAGAACGTAGTTATATGAATATAAAACTGAGAGACCGAGTGAAAACCTCGTTGATCAAGAAAGTTACGAAATCTAAGGACGTGATTAAGCAAATACTCAAACTAAAATGGAGATGGGTGGGACATTTATAGAGGCTGGATTCACAACGATGGGCCCAGATCATAACAAACTGGACCTCCAGAACCGTTAAAAGCAGAAGAGTTAGTAAGGACTAACTCTTCTGCTTTTCACTTTTCACTTTTTTGTCGTCTTTCCACCGTTTAAAAGGTTAAACGGTGGAAAGACGACATAGTCAAAACGGCAGGTGACCTTTGGGCCAGATCAGAGAACTTAGAGAAGATTGGAAACATTTGGAGGAGGCTTTTACCGCCGCAGGCGTTCCTTACACGGAAATCAATTAGTTTACAGATAAAAAAAGTATCACAGACAGCGGAAATACAACACAAAAGAATATTAAGTTAAGTTTATTTATATATTTTACTAACATATTTTTACAGTATTTAAACAGATTTTGTATTTTTCCATGATTTAAATGTGTATACTTTGTTGTAAGGAATCAGTTAAAGGGTATAAGTCAACAGGATGCGCAGCTTGTCTATTAGTAACAAAAGTTAGTAAGTATACTTGACCACGTAAGTAACCTTGGGCTCTAAAAACAGTCGCATTATATCGAAGGTATTAAAAGTACAAAAAGTACTCGAGAAATTTCGATAGCGCATGTCAATATCAATTGCTTTGGATTTTTTGACAATCAATAAAGCTGAAAGAGTTTGACTAGAGGCAATCCATATAACACCTCATTCAATTAAACGATTCCTTGAATTCAACCGTGAAGGATCATGTCTTTCATCATCATCACCAGCTGAAAGACGTCTACTGCTGGATATAGACCTCTCCAAGTTTCACCATATCGATCAGTCCTGTGCATATCGCTTCCAGCGGATTGCTGCTTTGACCAGGTCATCATCAGGCTTTTCGTCTTAATCAAATGTGATAGCCAATCCGTCTCCAAATATTGTTCATTGGTAAGGTGTAAAGGTGATGATTTTGAATAACCACTTATAAAATTCACCTTCTCGTAAAATGTGTTACAGATTCAGAGAGGAGAAAGACTACACCTTCAATTTTCAATCCTTACTCGTGTGTAAATAATCTCATTTCGTCCCAGAAATTCGACACACTTGAAAGTCTGCCCACCCACCAATTACATCCACGATCTACGTTATAATTACTCACCCGGCTTCTCCCTCCAAGCAAACATGTACTCACATAATAAGCCTCTAATTACACCGCTCAACAAACCGACAAACATATTTTATTACTAATACGCTTTTAATAGACGGATACTTCATCGCCTTAAAACGAATTACTTAATTATAAAGGTTCGTATGTGTTAATTTAGAAGCGATGTTTTTTGGTCTAATATGCTTGAAGTTAAGTTGAAAAAATTGCTAAATAATTGTTAGTTAAGTCGTTTAGAAACAATTAGTTGTTTAATTTGGTGTTAATTTTCCGTTAACGTGATGTTACAATTGAGGCTTATATGAATATCTAGCGGTAAGTAACTTCTATCCATCGCCCAGGTATTTATGGCGTTCGTTTGATTACTGCCGTCATCATCGTCATCCACAGAACAACTTCGCCCACCGATGGGCATTTTTTTTATCTTAACTTACACTGACCCACTGCAGCTGGGCAAAGTCTGCCCCCAAATCGTTCCAGGTATTCTTTTCTTGAGCCACCTCGAACCAGCGCTTGCAGTAGGCGTCTCGCCACCTCTTTCTACCACTGATTAGTATGTATATATGTATATCTTGTCTTGTGCCAATTTACACAGCCTATTCTAGGTTCTTAAGTTGTTTGGACATATCATCAGCAAGGAAATCATTGGATCACAACGCTCATCGGAATGATTTGCGGTACAAGAAAGAGTACAAAACCAATGTTCTCGCGGCACTCATTAAATCCTTTACGAAGTGTACACGCAGTACCACGAATAAAGAGATGTGGTGAAGTCTCGCAAAAGCCGCAACCAACCTCTCCAAGAAGAAGAGAATCCAGGTAGAACTACCCGGCATGGCAACAATTTCGTCGCTGAACAACTAACACAAATATAGTTTATTCAAAGATTATACAATAAAGTTAGAACAACCACACCATAGAAGTTTTGAACGAAACTCATTAACCTGTCCGAACAGCAATTTAGCTAACACAATTCAAACAATTTTTGAGGAAAACATTATGATTTGGCTCCACCCAAGCCATGTAACGCCACAGCCTAACCACAGCATAGAGACATTGACACACAGATTGACAGACATCGCATTACCGAATTAGTGATAATTGTACACTATGTCTTATTGGTGCGTGAAATATTGCACAGAGTAGTGTTGAGGCAGAGAGTTTAACCGACTGGGCGGAGCGGAGAAGTCTTAAATGAGACTTGCTCTCAAGATAAACATTAGTATTGACGATAGAGTCATAAATAACAATGTAGATTGTAGAGGCAGTGTCTTTATGGATGAGAAAATCATCATTATGTGACGGAAATAATGGCAGAGGTAGTAATACTTCTACAAAACAAAAGGAAACAAAAAAGAGAACTGGATTCTTTTCAAGGAATCACACTATTTGGAGATCACAATTATTATCTTAAATCATTCATGGTGTTAGTCACTAAAGATAACAACGAATGAATTATTTTTACAAAAAAACCCGCTATCTTTAAGGAAACTGTAATTTGTTACGTAAAAAATAACACATGAAAAAGTAACCACATTGTAATTTTAATGACTTCCTAAAGCCCGTGTTGTCAAGGATACATAAGATCTGAATTTAATTTCATTTGGCCTAAATTCATACGAATGTCTTTTGTTTTTATTTTTTCAAAACAACACATCATCATGTTTGTATCCCCCGAAGGGATGAGCATAAGCAGAGATGTATCTGATAATATATAGATATCACCCACATTTTCCTGTAATGTGTAAAGTACCTTTTTTTCGTTTTTATTTCATTAAGTACAGCCCAAAAATATTCTGTGTATTTCTTAATTACGAAAATAATAGTTTATACCGTGTACTTATTGGTTCAATGAAATGATATCAATGGATCCAAAAAGTCGGAAAAAAAAACCGATTTCCCTATATGATAGACTCTTTACATCAGTTGTCATCAGTTGCTCTTAAAACCTTACAGGGCTATACGCGTGGTGATATCCCACGTACAATGACCTGTGTTCCCTACTCTGTGCTCCTCCATGCGGTGTGTACAGTGTATGTATGTTTCTACATAAACTGTGTTTTCCTGGCCACACCCTCCCAATTACAATTACGCGCGCGCCGCGTTCAAGAAACTCAAATGATTTTTGGGCATGTTCTGTATTTTGTTAAGAGATACTTGTGATATAGTCAAGCTATAATTTGCCTGAAAGCGTGTCATAAAAGTCCGCATCGAAGGTAATTTCTTGTTTGGATTAGATCACACTTGTTTTAATAACTCTATATCTAATTTCTTGTGCACTTGTTGATATTTTTCATGAAGATCGGTGTCAAGACACACTGTTCGTCAGAAAACTGTCCTGGGCATAGAAGTTATTAGAAAAAAACAGGTGTTCATAATTTTTTCTGGGGTTGTCGGGAACGTTTTGCTTGTTTGCTCTTTGCAATTTCTGACCACACTTTAGCTTAGCTTTCTCTGCTTCGCAGTCTTTACGATTCCTAGTCAACGTAAATTATATAACGCGAATACTCACGACTTTTCACGGTTTCTAATGGCAGAGAGACAGATTTTTGTCATTATTAATTTTGTAGATTATAAAGGGTTTTCTATCTACGACTATGCCAACTAACGTTTGTTTTGAGAAAATAGGTAGGTTGTTGATGAAAATAAATTGTAGATAAGATTGTACATAGACGTATATTGTCTTACCTTCATTCAGTTCCTATTGTAGATAGATGTAAGTTTACGATACACTTAAAACACTACACAAAGTAGACAAACCTGTTAAAAGAACTGCAATCAAATCAGCCAATCACTAACTTCTCAAAATCTCCAACCACCTCAAAAAGAAACCTCCACTCAACAAACTCTCTAACACCCGTTAATCCAGACAGAACCCCACATAAACCCGCGTACACACAGACGGACAATTCATTACACAAACCAATTTACGCTAGTTGTAAAAATAGTTGAACGGCAACACGTAACATTCGTTCACAATCCAATCCACGCTGCGCTCGCAGATTTTAATCGGGTTAAACCGGGTCTGATGTAATTCAATTTATCCATCGAGTGAGGCTAACTGTGTGTGCTATGCCTTACGTTATAGTTAATTTGCTTCATGTTAATGCTGAATCTGGTTTGTTGTTAAAACAGTGGGATTTAGCGCGTTTGGTGTTTCGTGAGATGTGAATTTGGGTGTGAATTTCGAAGCAGTAACTTGGTATTTAAAGATATTTATATTGCAAAAAAGTTAGGAATCCGTGCAAAGGTGAGACGGTACTTCATGTCTGAACAGCCGCTCAACTTGTATAAAGCGCAAGTTCGGTCATGCATGGAGTACTGCTCTGGTGAGAGTAGTACTCCATGCATGACCGAACTTGCGAGCAACAACACGAGAGGTATCTGGGATGGATCAGCCAAATATCAGTTTGATGCACTCGAGTCGATTGACAAACGGGCCAAGAGGCTTATCGGCAACGATGCACTGGTGGACTCAAGCTCCAAAGCCTTGAACATCGACGCCGAGTTGCCAGCCTGTCGGTTTTACTCTACTTTAGCCTATAATCCTGTCAAAGTAGGGTTTGAGACGTTCTTAACTTAAAGTACTCAATTCAGAAATCGGCCCTAAGACACAGTTTCTGAGACGAAAATGAACACAAAATAAATTAATATTGCGTCTGTGGTATTTTTTTTTTTAGCAAACCAAACGATTCGATTGGCTGTTGATTATTATTCTTTCATCTACTGAATGAAAGAATAATAATCAACAGCCAATCGAATCCTTTGGTTTGCTTTTAATTTGTTCCAGAAACCGACGGTAAGCCAATGACTGCTATCTTTCAATATAATACAGCCAGTTAATTCCATTAATACAATATTAATGCTCTGCTCGGTCACAAATTCGATTCCCGAGTCAGTTTAATGGGCACTATTGAAATGTCAGCGCGCGATCATTTCGTAGATCAACGACTATGCCTGGCGGAACTGATTGCTATTATTTGATAATGACTCTATGGTATAAAGCTTAAGTACCTACCTACTAAGTATTATACCGTTTGTATGGAATATAGATCTATGGGTAGATAATGAACTAACTTATCAAGGTTTAATTTGATTAAAGAGGACATTGTTATTGTTTTTATAGGCTCGCCTTCTTTTACCTATATGCGACCAAAACTCACTAAAATTTCAGCTGAAAGACTGCTAGACTGATAGGTCTCCCCAAACGTCGGCTGGCAGCACATCGAGTGGTTTCGTGCTTCTTCGCGACAACAGGCTCTAGCCAAGTGACGTTGTGTTGCCAAAGCGATTGGAGAAAAGTCAATAATGTAGGAAGACCAAGAACTGTCAAAATTCCTAGTGATCAATCCCTTATGCAGCCTCCACACTCTTGGCGAACAATGGCAAACAGCAAACACAAAACAACAAACAGGAACGTGAGGATGGGTGTTTGTTTGTGTTTGCCTGTTTTTGTTTGAGTTCGCCCGTGTTAGGCATCGATGTCGGTTTTTATGCACAAATCAAAGGTTGTTTGATAAACGTGTTTGCGATGTATCCAGACGCTTGTTCAGTTCAGTAGTACGCGCGAGCTTACGGGCGGCGGACGGAGTTAGTAGTGGTGGTCAAATTTACGAATTGTGATATTGGTCGGAGGTTAACCTGAAAGTAATCGCTGCCACAACAAGCTCGTCGTCCGCCATGTTTGCGTTCCGGAATATACAAGCACGTTCGCCAAGCCTATGGATGCCGTGTTTGTGTTGTGTGATTGTGGTCAGTGTTCGGCACGTGTTTGCTGTTCGCCATTGATTGTGGCAAACAGCAAGCGTGTGGAGACGACTTTACATTCTGGCATTTCAACTATCGTCATCTAGAATGACACTTTATCTAAAGTCGATCCATATCGACGAACTGAAAATAAAACTGGTGAAATGAAGCCCACCTATAGAGACACCAGCTTACCCCTTAGGGAAAACAAGCGTGCTGTTACGTAATATTCGGACGCAGAATAGGGCACAGTACGGGTGATGTCATTTCACTTGAAGCGTTTTTCGGGAGCAGGGCAATATTTTTTTGTAGAGTGCCGATATCGAAACACAACGCTTTACGTTGCTGGCAGAAAATATTTTTTAGAAGTACGAAACTGTGTAGTATGGTAGAACCTGCTTGTAATATCGATGGCCAGGTAGATATCGAGAAAAAGAAAATATTATGTAGGCAGAATTTGACCCAAAACTGAAAAAAAACATAGTAAGAAGTCCGTAATAGCCATGAACAGCAGAAAGTGAACTCAGAGTCAATTTATCTGGTCGTCACATCAGACTGAACTCATTGCCCTAATGAGCATTATCGGGACTACGGTGGGCCATGTAGGCAGCGGGCATATAGCTTTCCTATAACGCGTAAGAGATAAAAGATTTTTTTAACATGTTGTGCACCATGTGTCACGTCAAATGTCGCCTAGTGGATACGTGGCTTTAGAAATCAAGTTGACCTTGTCTCATAAACGAGCAACATTATTATCATCACCATTCTCCCGACCTTAATAGAGATGTTGTTGATTAGTTTTGAGCACGTATTTTTTCTTTTGACACCTAAACATAAAGTGACGATGATATAATGCGTTAAAATATCGTGTGACGTCATGCCGTTAATACACTTTATTCTGACATAGTGACGTCACAAGCTCCCACTCCTGAACTTTGATGCGCTTTATCTTTGTTATTTTTTATTGATTTGATAAAGCAAAAAATACGGGTCCAATATTATTTGATAATCACACTGACGAACTAAATAGAATTATAATTTTTCTACCAAGAAAACATCCCTATTCTTGGGGTTGACGTAGCATGTGTTCCCTTCTATACATATAACAAAAGGTTATTGTAAAGGTCATAAGGTATTGCCGTGGCTAAATTCTGGGCCAAACACAATATTTAACTTTTTATATTTGCCATCGACACGCTAAGAAGAAGAAGAACAAAAGGTTACAGCATTTTAACATGAGATCACTGGAAAGGCGTAGGCAACTGATCGACGCGATATTTGCCTATAAAATCGTAAAGAACAAAATAGACAGTCCTTGTCTGCTTGCGCTTTTCAATTTTCGGGCTCCTGCTAGGATCCCGCGTAGTACCATCACACCTCTTTGTCCGCCGTCGAGGAGAACCGTTTTGGGAGCTAATTCGCCCTATGCAAGAATGTGTAAGGAAGTAAATAGCTATAGTGGTGTTGTCGATCTACAATTTGACTTTTTGGCTAGACTGAAATCCATCCTCATGGGTTTATCGTGTAGCCCTTAATCATGTCCATTATAATTTTTACCACATTTATTAAATCATGTATTTTCTTTTATAGATCTTCACGAGCACATTGTTGTATAAATTTTGTCGTTTTTTTTTTTGTAATTTTTATTTATAATGTTAATTTAGCAATGTTGTATATTTTATTAACTTAATCAATTTTATTAATTTAATCAATTGTATATTTTTACCAACTTTTAAATTATTTTTTCAAATTTTATTAATTGTATACATTTTAACAATTTTTATCTTTTGTTACCAATTTTTGATTGATTTTACCAATGTTTACTAATTTTTACCAATGTTTACCAATTTAATCAATTTTATTAATGTTATAAATTGTATGTACTCACTTGTATTAATAATTAGCGCTTATTACTATGTAAGTTAGCTTTGAAACTTTTTTAAAATTGTGAATGTGGTGTTTGCCTCTAAGTAATTGTTGCATTTAAGGTTAGTTTGAGCATGTATTTTTTGTTATAATTAAGTGTAAACAATTGTTGGTGAACCTAATCAAATAAATACAATATTTCTCTTTATTTATAGTCATGTCAGTACTCACCCTTTTATATAGTCTTATTATTATAGTCTTACACTCAGTCGTCCACCGCTTCTTTGTTCTTCACGTCTAAAGTGAGAATAGTTGACAACAACATAAATTAATTAACATAGTAAATTGCCAACCTATTCCAAGGCAAAACGTTTGCTGTTAGATTTACAGTATCATGAACTTCAGTGTTGCTTACCCGATACAAAAAAAACTCGAAATTAGAATGCATTAAACACGTTATTACTATGACAACCATCTATAATGTACATTGTGCGTAAAGTCTATGATTACGTTACATTACATGAAAAAATACTAAGAGCCAATTTATCAGGCTGTCACATCAAAGTAGCTTAATGAGTAGTATTGGGACTACTGGGGGCCATGAACGTAGCAGGAGCTGGTAAGAAACAACACTAATATTTTAAGTGTATTTCTTCTTATTTGAATGTAGAAAAAAAACGCTTATATAAGAGCAGCTAAAGCTGGGCAATGTATAGTACTTAAAGTTTTATGTTATTATTGTTAAACGTCAGAAAATCAATAGTTAGTTTTGTTTTTTTTACACTGCCATTAAGCGGCACTCGAACGTCAAAAATTTTAATCTAAAAGTAGTAATTGATTCTACCGTCCATTCGGAAAAGTAGCTTGTTATGGAGAACAACGGACAAGAAACTCCATACTCACTCTTTTAAAAGAAAAGGTGTTTTACAACATTTACTTACATAGGTACATTAATTCATATACGTGAGGACGATGCACCCAGACTAACACAACTATACTTCGTATAGGTATAAAGTATTACAAACACTAACAAGTGAATTCATTCATTTGATAAATAGGAACATGGTTTTTACATACTTACAAATATTGCAAATATAGGTAAATTACCTAATTGAATAACAACGGAAGAGTGTGAGAGTCAATTTCTTAAACAAAACTAGAGAAAAAAGAACCAATAAGTATTATAATTATGAAAATATAAATTAACCAGTTTGATGTTGTCTACGCTAAAGATATGGAGATATGGAGCAGGACCAGCATGTTTCCAAGCAATCTTATCTTGAATATTATCATCTAATATGTAGGTAATAATCTTGTTTACAATGTATTGTTTGCCGCAATTGCTTACTCTCCTCACGTTCCCACACCCGCTAGTTTCCTAGCCCCAGCTTAACAATTAATACATTTCCGATGATTTTCAAATTTAATTACGCGGGTACAACCCTCCCCGCAGTGGCAGCCGTTAAATACAACGTTTTGTTTTGTCACAGAGTGAAATTATTGGTTCGGTTGTACACCAGATATTGGAAGTAATATAGTGTAAAATGATTTTTTGTTTCTGTTTGCCTTTTAAATGAATTCATTAAACTTGGATATGGTTTTAATTTGGGTTAATAGCCGTATTGATTCTGATTGTGTATTAATTTTCGTTTCATGCTGTAATTGTGTCACTTGGTGTTTATTTGATGGATTTTGTAGATGTAATTTTATAATAATTTTATGTTATTGATTGAAGTGTTGTGTTGTGTACGTAAACAAAATATGACAATATGACAGCAGTTTTTCCTCTCAAAGTGTAAATAAATTACTCAAAATATTGTGTTTATTAACAAACTGTTGCATAACCACATCCCGTAACCCCAGTCCAGTTAACCCTAGCCCATTGTTTAAAGATCTAAATCAACCCCTAACAAAAATCCACTGGACTATATCCCCGAAAAATTCATTATAACTATCTCTGAGGCCCGGATGATCATAACTCACAAGGGATATAAAAATGCCTATCTATACTCGTAGATAAATGCCCAGCTGAAACTACCCGCTAGCCGTTGAAAATATCGAACGACTGTATAAGCTGAAAACTGCGATATTTCATAAAGCACACCCACTCTATCTAGTTTAGTTGAGTTTTTAGAAAAAATATGTGTTGGTACATTTTTCAGGGGTTTTCGGGAACGTTTTGCTAGGTTGTTGATTGAGATGTGCGAGGAGATGATCAATCTGGAGTTTATTTTGGGTTTAGAATTATGGAGACAGTTAGCGGATGCATTTAAATATTTAAGGCTCTTGGATAAATAACAATCGAAACTAATAATATACCGGAACCATTGTTATGGATGTAGGCAATCTCTACAAATACTGATCTGATCTAGAAAATGTTGATAACTGATAAAAAGCTTCATTTTTATCCAGAAAACATACAATGGTTCCTGTTGAATAGGCCTCGTGAACAAGCACACGGGGAAAAGCTAGTAAAATATAATTTGCCATGGTCAACAGACTAATCATACAGTACCCGGCAAACTTCTTGGGCGCCCTGAAGTTGGCTTTCCGATGCGCAAGGCACGGCGCGATGCTGTTTTTGTATGAGATTTACAACTGCGCAGCCATTGTATCCGACTTCAAGGCGGCCAAGAAGTTTGACGAGAACTGTACCTACTATAGAATATTGGTTTTCATAGTGTCAGAGTTACGGAAAGCAATAGCACAAAAAACACATAAAGTACGTTTTAGTGTTTAGGACCAGTTTGCTTTTTAAAAGCTTCTTTTGTCAAGGTTCACCAACATAAAATAATTAGTTTACCTATGTAGGAGACTTCCGCAGTGGAATCCAGGGTTCCGTACGGCTATAAATAATTATGCATTTAAAATACTATGCTAACGGGAATAGAGAAATAATTTGTATGCTTTGTAACCTAGCAGGAAAGCGAACACAGGACAAAAGATACGCCACGTAAAACCTATCTGCATAATAATAATGATAGTTTGTTTATAACCAAAATGTATTATGCAGAACTTTCAAACGAATACAGTCGAAAGCAAGTATTTCATAATATTTTACCAACTTAAAAAAAAGAAGGTTATTGAATTGAAGAAGGTGAAAAGAAGGAATTGATTATTCGACACGTATGTATGTAATATTACTATGTATGGGCTTCTAAACACGTGTGCCAAATTTCATAAGTATTTGTATGTTTGTTTGTATGCATGTATGTTTGTCCACGCATTTCGCTGAAGCTACTTATCGGATCGTGATCATTTTATTTTTATTGAAATTCAATGTAGGGAACAGTTCAAGTGTCATCAAAACCGGTTCAGCAGTTTTCAAGATACGGAACATACTTTCTTTTTTTTTTGGCATCAAACAGTCTTAAATAATCAATATAATTTCTTCAGAAAATTGGTAACTTACAAAAGACCTATAGTAAATATAAATTAAGTTATTATGGGTATTTTGTCAATTCCTTAGTTACCTTACTATGCAAAAATAATTTTCGTTTCGGAAGTCGGTGTTGAAAAACGATAAAAACAAGAGGTACCAAAGAACGAAAGTTATTTTTGCTCTTTTTAGTGTTTGCTTTAGAAGTCGGTTTATTTTTTAGGGTTCCGTACCCAAAGGGTAAAAACGGGACCCTATTACTAAGACTCCGCGATCCGTCTGTCTGTCTGTCTGTCTGTCCGTCTGTCACCAGGCTGTATCTTATGAACTGTTATAGCCTAGACAGTTGAAATTTTCACAGATGATGTATTTCTATTGCCGCTATAACAACAAATACTAAACACATAATAAAATAAATATTTAAGTGGGGCTCTCATACAACAAACGTGATTTTTTTGCCGTTTTTTTGCGATAATGGTACGGAACCCTTCGTGCGCGAGTCCGACTCGCACTTGGCCGGTTTCTTTTATAAAGTTTTTCACCAAATACTCTGAATCAAGTTTCATATAAGACTTTTTACCCGGCTACTGTTAAGCCAAAAGAAAGGGTTATTATTTGAGCTGTCTAACCAGTTCATACTTTAAAATCAAGGTAATTTATGGCCTATTTCATTTAGGCTAATTAATAAATAAAATATTAATAAGTCAAATTTTCAGAATGCATGTTCGTTTGTATTTATTGATGCCTGATGATGACTCTTGAACTCGATTTCGCTTGATGAAAAGCTACGGATATATACGCTATCCTGCAATTTTTTTCATAGTTCTGTGTATAAGAAAGTAGTCCTTGAAGTCGGGTAATAATATACTGAAAGATACCTACTGACTTTCAGAATCATACATTTCGATGCATGAAGCAAATTATTTTAAAATCAAGCTGTCCTGAAAGTTTATAAAAATGTCCCGTCAACTTTGCATTTTAATTCAATAAAAAGTTTTAAAGCGATTTAAACTGCCATCCACCGATCCCTAAGCCGCTGAAAAATCTGTAAAGCGGCTGCGAAGCGTGGTTGGCTTACTCGTGATTTAAAAAGAGGCTTACTTTTACCCGACTGTTCTGAATGGGAGTGCTGTTAAATAAACGGGCTGCATTCACATGTGGATGCGGAAACATGCAGATTATTGAATTAAAACTGATTTTCATACAACATTTGCTAGGACTTGAGATAGATGATGGAATGATCATGATAAGGACCCAGTTTCAGCACTTATTTATTCCGGTGCGCATGGATGTTTTGGCTAACATTGCGACTCTAGCTTGAGACAAAATGCGACAATCGTCAATTTGAATATTTTTCGGTTGGATGTGTGTTAAAATAAAATGGAACCTAATTAAAATAAACGGAGAACTTAGGTAAAAGTCCAAAACGTTTTAACAAAACCACTGTATCAGTTTTCAGAAAAATTTACACTTTAAAATACAAAATTCTTAATTAAATACGGAGTCAAAACACGTTCACACTACCCAAAAATAAACATAATAACAACTTACCATTTAGAAACACCAAAAAAAACCCAAAAATTTGTATAAAAATGTTAGGCGTCGTACACACGGCAGACTTACGCGAACATTTCCGTTCGACTCGCCAATTTTCAAAGCACGTGAGATCAGAGCGGAATGCCGTACGTGAGACGCTTTCCTAATGGAAAGAACCAGAGTAACCTGACCTGTCCAGTCCGCATATTGAAAGAAGGAAGGTTAAGTTCTAGGGATCGATGAGTTCTGGTTTGTGGTGAAGAAATGAGTTTCAAACCCACCTAGGTTGGTGTCGGGTAAGCACTCAAATTGAGCGGAAACTCTGTCGCTTTAGATTAGTGATGCTATCGTTTTTTAAGTGCGTCAAGCGTTTTGTTCATGTTATTTAAAAATGTGGCAATTGACAGGGAAAACATATGGTAGTAAATTGTAGTAGAGCAGTGGTGGCCCATTGGTAACGGCTGCGACTTACAAGTTGTAGGTCATGGATTCGAACCCAGAGAGGCGCTTTACTTTGTTTAAATTATTTCATCACCACTGGCTCTCAAAACGGTGAAGGAAAACATCGTGAGGAAACCGGCATGTTCTATAACCAAAAATTCGAAGACATGGACATCCACCAATCCGCATTGGGCCCACGTGGTGGATTACGGCCCATTCCCTCTCACAGTGAGGACGCCTGTGTCCCAGCAGTGGGCAAGTTGAGGGCGATAACAAGTGATTGCTTTCGTATGGCAGAAAACACTGGCTATGGACGCCAGTGCGTCACTACTTTTACTGAACATAAATGCAGAACTGTATTATTTTACCAATATTGTGCTTATTTCTAAAATTAATAAATTAAATTGAATAACGGCATAACACACACTCTTTGCTTACTACCCCTTTCCCACTCACATTCCCCTATCAACTCCAGTCAATATTCAAGCCCTCGACAATCCCTAGTCCCCCACTTTTGAACCAGAAACTACCCACAGACGTCATAAACATAAATATATCCGAGATCAATAAAACTGGGGCCACTAAAATAACATTGAACCGAACATTATTTGTAATTTATCAAGACGATTATGATAAGGCGTTTTACACACAAAGACATTAAAATCAGAACCTGAAAGTAGTTTTACTGCTTTACCTAAGTTGATTAAGTCATCAACTTTTTGAAAAAAAAAAGCTGGGTAATCAAATTATTAACTGACTTCAAATAAAAAAAAAACCTTTGTAGTGGTTTTTTTGTTGGAAGTCGGTTGTATTTTTTTTTTAATAAAAACGTGTTGTTTGTAATTTTGAAGACTTTATAAACGGAAAGACTTGGTCAATATTTAGGTTTCAATACAGATATTATCAAGATATTGCTTTAACTTATGGTCTGATATGTGTTATTTATTTTAACACAATTTATGTGTAGAATTTTAAAGGTACGTGATGTTATTAATGTTAGCTGACCACCAACAAATGCTAACCCTTGCTCAATTCTTACGACACCCTCGGGAATTCGCAACTATGCCTTTTCCATACAAACACGTGCATACAACAAAAGAGATACTTAAGTACAAAACTTCTTACTTTCAACCCATTTTTATGCATGAAATCTTTTAAACCGATCGTCTGAACGTCACATTGTTTATAAAAACTTAAATTGCCTACGCAATATCAATAAAAATTGCTTGTGTGTATAGTGAAACAATTTTTTTCATGCATGCCTAAACTTGTTTGTTTCAAAGAGACTGAGTCCTCTAAGCTTGTTCTCAGTGCAATCGGATAGCTAACACTGACAAAACGATCCAGATTTTTAGGATTCCGTACCCGAAGAGTCAAAACGGAAACCTATTGCTGTCACTCACGTGTCCATCTGTCTGTCCGTCTGTCTATCGTCTGTCACACATTATGTACCAAAGAATGTTTTAACTTCTCATTGAGCTATGAACTTATAATTTGGTGATAATGTTTATTATTACGTATATTAAATTAATACGTATTTTAATGTGCGAGGATAAACTAATAAAAAAAAATTATAAATTATAATAACAAATATTGAAAAATTGATACGGAACCCTAAATGTACGAAGTCCGATACACACTTGGCCGGTTTTATGTATTATTTATAGGCTCACGTTTGACCACTATCTCACCTGAAGGTAAACGATAATGTGATCACACACACACACACACACACATCATCGTTTTGATAGCTTCTAGCTTGCGTAAAAGTAACCTATTCGCTCTGGACTTAAAGACCTACAGTAGCTATCAGTAAATACAAACTTCAGCAGGGAATTCCACACCTTAGCTGTGCCCACAATGAAAGTATCCCCAAAACGATTTGTGCCTATGGATGAATTTATACCATAACATAACATCACGCCGGTACCCCTGAAAGGTTAAGCAGAGGTGTCTCTAAAGTACACCTGTTATGTTTAAGTAACATGTGATTGGGGCGGAGCCTATTGCCTTCAACCGGACACACAGACTTCGAGTTGCTACTGATAAAATCCAATAACATTTTGTCTGACTTGGGAATCGAACGCAGGACCTCATGCTGAGGCGCTTGCGACCACTCGACCAACGAGGATACCAATTTGTATAAATATCATTTAAATATAAAAACTTACTTTCTGTTCAACAGTGTCCCCATATAACTCTGTCAACAGTGTCTCCTTGTGTAACAAGCCTAAGCAATCTGACGGAATTAAGGGCAATTCTCAACATCGAGTGATGAACAAACAAGGTTATTATAAATAAACGTAACGATTGCCAAGCAACAAACTGTGGTGGATGGGATGGTTGTGGATGGCTAAAATATCCGTTACGATGGCAAACATGAATGTGTCTTAACGAGCTCCTGTAAAAGAGGGCGTCGTGTGGAATTGCCTTTATAGGGTACGATACGATGGCGATCCGGTCTTTAAGGAAAGTTTTGTGAGCTTGAACATTCTCTGTTTCAATTTAAGCTGTAAGATTTTACTGGATTTTTAACTGCTTTAAAAAAAGAAGGTTCTCAGTTTGACCCGCATGTTTATATGTATGTTCGACCGCGATCTTCTCGCGATTGACTGAACCGATTTTGATGCAGTTTTCAGAAAAGTATTTGTTACATAACTGAATGCAGCTCAATACTAGTATTCTATATTGCCCAAAAATAACGTAGTTTTCAACAGTGATATTTTTCTGCAATTGAATCAATATTTCCAGGCTTTCATGAACACATTTGGAGAAATGAATTATCTCGCCTGTGGGGAGTGGGGCGAAAGAGTTCATTTCTCCGAGGAGTGTTCCCCGGAGAAATTAATTAAAATATTCTTTTTCCCCAATATGTCAAAGATCGTAACAAAAACTATCTCCTACTGCAAATCGTACGCTCTAAACACCCCAGGGGTATATTCAGCACCAATTACAGTCAGCGTCTCGATAATATAAGACTAACGAAGGATAACAACTCGTGTTTACTCCGCGTATCGGATAAATATAAATCATTCTACGAGTACGTTCGCGTTCGCGCCTACTTCCATTTCAAACGCTCGCTTTTTCAATTACTATTCGGCTTTGTCTCATTATGACGAGTGCTGTGTTTAGATTAGACGCTTTTGTGTGTCTGTGAATGTTAAAGTACATAAAACTTTTGTGTTAAGAAGTCAGTGTGAAGATGTCTTGATAGGGGATTATTTTCATATGAGACTCGCTTATCTACAGGGCCATGTTAATTAAATAGAAACATTTCATGGACTGACATGGCCCCATAGTTATTTATTTATTAGTTTACCCTCGCACTGGAACATCTTGTAGCAATTACACCAATGGAGCACAAACTTACAAATACTAACTATAAGTCCAGGTTTCCTCACGACTTTTTCCTTCACCGATGTCCAAGTTGTAGGTCGTGGGTTCGAGCCCAGGCAGGCGCTTTACTTTGTGTAAATTATTTCATCACCATTGCTCTCAAAACGGTGAAGGAAAACATCGTGAGGAAACCGGCATGTCCTTGAACCAATAATTCGAAGACATGTGACATCCACCAACCAGCACTGGGCCCACGTGGTGGATAACGGCCCATTCCCTCTCACAGAGAGGAGGCCTGTGTCCCAGCAGTGGGAACATTAATAGGCTGATGATGTGTGTGTGTGGGTGTGTGATGTCAGCAATGTCCAAGATAAACTCAGAAAGTACATACGAATTCAAAGAGTCACATTGGTACTTGCCCGGAATTGAACCCACAACCTCAAGCATGAGAAGCGAGGTCTTAGCCACTGGGCCACCGTGACATAAGTAAATATTTACAAAAATAAAATAACAGTCACTTGGATGAAATGTTCTGGTCATATCAATTCATTTAGCTGAACCAACGAAATGCTAATACTCATTACTCATAAAGCTGACCAACCAATTTCATACTCATACGCAAGTATATAAAAACATGCAACGCACTCCGTTGTTAATTTTACCTCTTCTCATAAAGAAACCGCAAATCTGCACATCTTGATTAACCTCTCCATACATTCTATTCATTTCTAACATATCTATAAAACCTGCAATGAACACAACGTACAGAGAGACGTACAATAAATATATATTGGCTGCTATGAAACATACTTGCATATTATACGAGGCCGATTCACCCGGCTCTCTTTACCCCAATAGGGGTAATTTAGTTACCCATGTAAATAAATTCGGTGGTAAAAATCACGGTTGGTACATCTGTAGAATATTTATCATAATATTACAAAAAGATCTCTATGTTTAACATACATTGCTGTCTTTCTCCTAGAGATACATAGTGAGAGAAGTATTCGACGCGCAATTGGTGAAATTAAGGCGATTTTGACACATTTTTTTAAAAGGTGAGTGTAACATGGTACGAGGGTTTAAAAGATACATTTCCTGTAGACGGATGCGTGTGTTATATTTGGATCGATTCTGTAAATAAAGATTTTTTGTTTATTTCATATTCTGGCTTCATTGTATCAAGGAAGACATGTTTATGTGTTTTGTTGTAGAAGTATGTTGAAATGGGAAACAATAAAAAGTTCCTACAGTGTTGTAGATTGGTATTTTTGTGTGTATTAATAAATAAAAATTGATTGAACATGAATGCCATGGGAAAACTAACCCAAAACATAAACATGTACAAAGGAGACTAACTCTTAGAAATGGACCTCGTGGGTAGTTGGAAGTCGAATTATTTATTTATATTTATTTATATAAACTTTATTGTACACCAAGATAAATTAAATACAATTTTAGGAATCGTCATGCATGGCCGCCTGCTACGGAGCAATTCGTAGCGCTACAGCTACCATTGCGTAGACCGCTACGCCGCGTAGCAGTGCTACGGAATGCTATTGTCGTAGCTCGAAGATACTGGTATTCAAGGTTCTGAAATTTGGCATTTTCATTGTGACTATTTTATGAGAGAGAATATTATATTTAACACAGGTAGAATTCTCTATACTTTCACACAATAACAAGTAACATTTAATAACATTTCAAAGTCAACGTGCAAGCTATAGTTCACGATAGATAGAACAGATACATAGGATTGAACACTGTCAATGATTTTCTACAGATATATTATGGTAAATATGCATGACCTATATAATCACAGCTATATCTATAACAACTTAATGCACTTAATAATCATTTTACGACCGAGTAAAAAATGCACATTAAACCATACCGTCTCTTGCGAGGATGTGCCCAATAAACCCGCATGATTCACCTACCTTATTACCGAATACGCGAATGTACTTATTTATCGGCTAGCCTCATTACACGTAATTACCGGACTGCCGACGTCACAGCTGACCCAGTGACCTCTTGATTGGTCCATTTATATATTTTAGGCAACTCTTTTAAAAAATGAATAGGGTATCGGAGGAGTTTGGATATTTAGCAAGTAGAGTGTCCTGAAAATATAAAATAACTTATTAAATTAGAGTCATGTTGGGTTTACATTAGGTATTAATATTAATATTTAAACGTTAAAAACAAAGCTAAAAAACTAGAATAGGGTAACTCTTTGTAAAAAGTAATCTCGGGCAGTTCTGATCCGCTTACGTATTCATGTGCTAACGAAAGAAGTTGGACTTTCGCTGAAAGTCGTAGAATAGTTTTACTGCAAGAGCCTAAAAGCTAGTATTTAAACGACTTTCCAAAAAGGAGGAGCATAGAACCTCGTTCGACTTTTTTTTGTGTATTTTCACCGATTTCTCCGTCATTTGTCGACTGATTTTGAGAGTATGTTCCTAAATTGGCCCCATTTCCATTTGGTGAAGATTTGATGAAGAACTTCGGAGATATACAACAGAACTCTTCAAAGAATGACGGCAAATCTCTCGGGATTGCTGCAATCGCATGACTGTTTATTGTTTATACCATTTCATATCATAATATCACGCCAATACGCACTAAAGGGGTACGCAGGTGTACACAGTTCACTTTGGTACACTCTCATATCAACGGTTATGTTCAAGTTTCATGATATTCGGGTAATCTTTTCTGACATTATAGGTACCTCACTAAAGAAATTGCCTATCAGGTACAACCAAAAGTTGGAAAACGACAACGGAAAAAAACTTTATAAAAAAATTGGATGTTGGTGTCTTTGCTAGGTACCATTTTTTTCTTTATGGACTCCGACTTCCAAAAAGAAAGTCAGTTTTCACTTTGTAGTATTGTTATTTGGAAGTCAGTAGTATTTTTTTTTTTTAGTTTGTTTCTGTTGTCGTTTTCTTCAACCTAACTTTCGCAAAAAGTAAAATATAAAAAGCCCCGACGCAAATATCTCTTTTAACTACATTATTTATCTAGTAGTTAACACGCTTCGTTCGAAAATCCATCAAAACACGTAATTATTACACGATATCTAGAGTATATTAAAAAAAAAATAGCTTTTGAATGGCTATACCGATTTTCATCAAACATAGCTAAGAACACTCTCGAGAAAGTCACCTCAAACTAAGTTAAGTACGTCTTAGATTTCATTGGCATCCAAACGCATAATCTGTATTTATATTTAAGATTTTCTATTGTATTTTTGTATTGTTCGTGCCTAGCGCATATAAACTTTTTTCTTTCTTTCACCTATCTTTACTACAAGACGACGAGACCAGGGGTCAATTCTGGGCCAAGAGTATAAAACAGAGATTCCGTACTTTTACTTTGTCCCAAATTTAAACTCCAATATGAAAAACTAAAAACCCAACTAGATAAAGACGTGATAATCCTCATTCCTTAACCTGATTACCCCGATCTCACAATTGACAAGCACGCGTGGTCCCCGGAGGACTCCCCAGGCCTCCACTACTGGGGAGCATACCGTACTGGCGCACATCCAAGCGGAATCCCCCGAACTCCCACGCGGGTTCAACGCCGCTACCTGTCGCGGTATGTTATAAATATTATTGAGGATTTTAGAAGTGATGTTAATTAGTGAAAGGTGATTTGTTATGTGCTTTGAAATAAAAAGGTTTAACGTTTTTAGGCAATAGATATTCTATCCCTGCTGGAACAAATCATAGAACGAAATACGTTCAGCTAATATGATATTAAAAGATCATTGAGCACACTCTGACCCGCTTTGCGAAGAGTCTTAACCAAAATAGTTTTGAATTAAAGAGAGTAATTATACCTTTCATTGCATATATTTATTTGATTCAAAATCGATGGTGTAAAATGAACCGAATCGTTTAAAAAATATTAAAATCTAATGATTTCAGAGGACTTTATTTAAATAAAAACTAATGATTTCAGAGGACTTTATTTTTTAACCGATTTCCCAAAAAGGAGGCGGTTCTCAATTCGGATGTTTAAATATCTTTTTTTTATTTATGTTCGTGCATAACTCCGTCATATATAAAAGGACTTGCAAAATAATTTTTTTTGTTCGAAAGAATTTATTTCGAAATGGTCTAAATTTGGTAAAGACCTGATGAAGGACTTCGGAGATATACAACAGAACTCTTCAATAAATGACGGCGAATCAATCAGGGTTGCTGCAATCGTATGTCTGTTTATTGTTTACACCATTTCATAACATACCATCACGCCAGTATGCTCTAAACGGGTACGCAGATGTGTACAGTTTACCCTGGTACACTCTCATTCCACCTGTTATGTTCAAGTTAAATGTTTTTCGGTCGGCATCACTGCGGGCATTATACGACTTGTCCATTATGTACCACTAAAAAATGAAAAATTAAAATCTTTTTACCCGACTGCCGAAGGAGGGTAATGTATTTATCAGTCTATGTATGTATGTATTTATGTTTGTTCCTATGTGGCGTTCTAGAGACTAAACGCGTTGGCCAATATTGATGATTCTTACGTAAATCGATTCGTCTTAACCCTGCGAGTGTCACTGGCTACATTAAAATAGGAAAAGAAAAACATGGCGGATTTTGGGCGCCATTTTGTGGGGGAAAAATTTTTTGTTCTGCCGAACCCATCGTGTGGGGTATCAAAAAAAGGGTTTTCCGAGGTAATTTCAAAAATATATAACACTTAAATGTTTAAATGTTCCTAATTCAAAAAAAAAATAACTAAAAAGTTGTAAATAAAAAAAGTTTATTAAAAAGATCAAGAAACCCGACTGTTTAAAAAGCAAACTAAAAAGACGTAAACAAGAAGAAAATCATGCTGAGTAGTCGGAGGATACATCTGGATTTGGTCAGCCAGCTCGCGAATATGTACCTATCCTCCGACTGCACAGCATGATTTTCTTCTTGTTTACGTCTTTTTAGTTCGCTTTTTACATAGTCGGGTTTTTTGATCTTTTTTTTACAAAACAATACAATTGACTTCCAAATAAAAATATGTTTGTGTTGGATAGCCCAAGTGGAAGGTTATAGGCTATATAACATCACGCTACGACCACAAGGAGAGGAGCATATTTGAAAATTTTTGCAAAAATGGGTAAAATTGTTCCTTTTTGCGTAAGGGGTTAAAGTTACGCAACATTCATGTATGTAGGGTAGGTAGGGTATGGTAGGTAGGTAGCCAGTTGACGGGAGCGAAGCCGCGTGGGACAGCTAGTTTATATATAAAGCCCAATGTTCTGTCTTTCTGGTATTTGACGACAGTATTTTCCTATAGCTCGATGTGTTATACGAGTATTACTGGGTGCCTACTGCACTAAATATTCGTCATCTGTAAAACCCTTCGTCAAAAACTAGTACAAAACTACATGCTATAATAATAGTCCTACCCTGCCCCTTCCGTCACGTTTTCTTCACCATCCTGTCAACCGTCATGCTATCATTGACTCCCTTTTCACACAACTACAAGCCAAATTCATACTATATATCCTACTATTACAAACGCAAAAGTTCGTGAGGATGGATGAATGGAAATGTGGATGGATGTTTGTTACTCTTTCATGCAAAAACTACTGAATGGATTTGATCATCTAAATCCGTTCAGTATTGAACTGACATAGGAATTTGCACACAGTTAGTTTATAAGCTAGATAACACAAAATACTTTTATCCGAGTAATAGATTCCTTTGGGATAATTTTCGACTTTCACGCGGGAAAAACAGCTGGAAGAAGGAATTACTGTTACTTTTTCATCTCGGGAGTATGTTCTCTTGGGATAATTTTCCCGCGGGCGAAGCTGCTTTTCGAAGTTTTAATAAAACCAACACAAGAAAACGCAAGTTTAACCTAAACACTGAAACTAAAATTCATCGCTCAATAATTTGTGTAACCGGCCCGCCCGTGTCGTATCGGATCCGTCTCACGTCCCGTCTGATACGGATCCGATACGAACACAATTTACCTACATCAAACCTCGCTGACAGCCTACCCCTCATTCCGATCACGTGGTGTTAAGAGTCGTCTTTAAAAACCTTCAAATGTTGTGTAAGGAAGGGTACGAATCTTTGGGTCCGTGTTTTTTATCCGTTTTCGATTTTAGTCTGATTTATTGTGATGAAAACTTGTCTTTGATATGTCACACTAAGTATGCTGCTATAGTAGTATATTAAAGTTGTATAGTTGTATTAGTAAGTACTTATGTCGACTGAAATCAATTTGGTGTTTCGTTAAACACTTGATGGAAGCTAATGAGCTGTACTTTTCTACGTTAAAAATATATTGTGTTGAATCAAAAAACATTATCATTCAAGATAACTATCGCAATTAATTTGGGATCGGCGCAATATATCTTATTCTTCTATAGATTATTTTCTTTCAGTCGCCATCTTAGAATTCATTCCGTTTCTAGCGATAAGAACACATTATTATTATTATAACGTATTGTATTACGATGACTTTAATTTCTTCTCGCGAAATATTAATCAGAAGACAAACATTTAGGTTCATCAACATTGAAATGACATTGCCTCTAAAATGTTAGTTCAGGCTTACCCAGACCGTCTGAAACTTAGTCAACCTAAGGGTATAAAGTCCACAAATTTCACGCACAAATATTTAGTTTAAAACCTTTAGAAAATAACATGTGACCGCAAAACCTAAAGGTTAGGACCAACTTAAATGTCAAAACAACATAATTATATTAAAATCCCTTTTAGAGTGTTCAGTGTTCAGTGTTCCGTGCATGTTCTTATTAAGTAGGTACTTAAACATTTTCATATCAAAGATGGGGTAGGCAACACGAGTGGCCGGGAATCAAATCTGCGACACAAAAGGAAGCACTAAGGCAAGCCACATAAAGTCACTCCGCTATAAGCGAATGCGTCGTCGGGGTAAAATTGACTTGCTATGTGTGGTGCACGGATTTGCTTTCATAAAAATATTTTAAAAGGATTTTTAATATGATTACATTATCTTTTGTAGTAGAATTTATTGAGGAATATGTAGGCCAATGTACCAAGTGAGTAAATACAGAATGCATCCTATATTGTTATTAAAATACATCAAATTTTAGATATAGCCGAGACAAAAGTTTTGGAACCCCATAAAATTTGACCTCTTGCTTTAGAATTTTAAATTATGCTTTGAATTACAAACAATATGTCAATCTGCCCAAGCATGTGTGGGTGGGATGCCAGTCTGACCGAATTCAGCTGAGTACCAGTATTTTACATGGAGCGACGATCTATCTGACCTCCACAACCCAGTAACTGGGTAACAAGATACCTCTTGGCAAGACCAGTGTTAGATTTCTGTCAGATTTTTTCTGCCTTGTCAAAGATCTACTAAAGGCATCCGGGACATTGAGGTAAGGTAGATTCTCATGGACTGACCTCGGCATAAGTTGCTTAACCTTGAAACTAAACCCGAGCGGCTGATATTATTTAGCCATCCTACATTAATAACAAAACGAATCGTTAGATACGGACGACAAAAAAGTTACAGAACAGCAAAAAAAAAAAAACCATTTATTTCTTCAGACTCTAAACTTATGCTTTGATTTTATTAATATACTCTTAAATTTGCCGAAAATAAAATATCGACTCAAAACCATAAACAAACAGTCACCGTAACAAAAATCTCCCACATCGTCATACATTCGTATATACGGAGTATCTCAGGAAACGGTAAGTTAGGAATTCCGCCGTATGATTTGTGGGTCGTTTCGAGCGCTGCGTTCAGCCCCGGTTTATTCGAGACCTGGTCGGCGAGCGACGGGCGACGACGGGGTAACACGTTAGCCTTGCTAGCTTTATTTTGAATAAAAATGCTGGCTTTTAATGTGCCAAGAGCGTGTTGGTATGGGGGATGTGTCGGGAGATGAACAGGATTTGCAAGAATTCGTAGATGATAAAATACATTATATTTGTTGATTTATAGCTTCAGGAATGGATGTACAAACTGGAGTTGATTAGGAATTTATTTTCCTGTAATTCTTACCCAATCGGTGGTCGCAGGGGCCAATTTGTACTCGTTCCTGGCAGATTGGCCAGAAAAGACAAGAGACAAAGGGAGCTGAAAAAGATGAGGAAAACTTTTGCCCAAATTCCCAGCAGGGGTCTAGGTAGGCTTAGAAAAACCATAAACAAATATTACATACTCACATTTGTTTTCCACCACATTTCTTTATTATAGTACTTTTTTGCACGAAACCAAACATGAGCAAGATAGATTGTCAACATAATCTCGTATAGTCGTCAACATCTAAATATTATAAAAAATCCCTATATTTTTATATTTACCCCAAAGTACCAAAAATATCGTAGTCCTTGAACTACCTAATTCTAAAGGTGAAAAACAATCAAGTTATTTGATAGGGAACAAAAGCAGGTAATGGAATACTTCGGCGACTTATTAAATTGTCTACAATGTCACCGCCCGGGAGGCGAGCGGCGGGCGGCGGGCGGTGGGCCGTGTCACTCAATATTGAAATTATAACGAGTCCACCCCTGTTTTATTATTTGCTATTTAAGGGGATTGGTAACGCCGTTGATCGTGACGAGAAATTTTCACACATTTGAACATAGACGGAATTACGAATTCCAAAAAGACCTTTTTTTTAAAACCACAACAACAAAAACCATACCAAAACCACAACCAAACAAACCATACCCAATTCAACGAAATAAACGTGTCCAAAATAAATACCATAACTTGGGATTTTTTTGATAAAAATACTTGTAAAATACACAAACAAACTTTCAGAAAATCACAGTCCAAATATCCGTAATTACTAGCTATTTAATATTTAAGTTTTTTTTCGTCTCTAACACTAAAAACGGGTCAAACGGGTCCAAAATTCACAATTAGCAGCGCCTTAACAAAACGAGTTCAACCCAGGTTTATTATTTGTTGAGTAAAATTTTCCCAATAAATACCGGAGAGCAGTATCGCTGAATTGAAATGGAGTATTCGTTTGATAAATGTAGGTATACAAATAAATACAAATAAGTGAAGCTGTAAATCACTTTGTGAATATCCGAACACTGTATATCTGTGTCTGTAATCCCGTTCGATGTCAGTGGGTGAGTGGATTTCTAAAGTTATTATGAAAAGTATTTTCACAGATTGTCAGACAGCATATTTGATGACTACTATATTAGGAAAAAAATATTTTAAAAGTAAGGGAACGTTACTATTAACGGATGTAATACTGATGAAAATGGGCTGAACAAAATGCTCCATGTTTTTTTTCAAGAGTATTTACTAATAAGTTAAATCCCTTTGAAAACAGGTTCCATTTTTGATCCACCAACAACAAAACGTAACATAAAAACGAGTTAATTACTGCACTAATTGCTTAGTTTTTAAAATGCATAACAAACAAGACCAAAAAATCTTCCTAAGCGAAAACCCTCTGCGTTTTAGATTATCACGATGTTTCTTTGTTTGAACCCCAACGAATAATCTATCTATCTTTACCATCAAGATAAACACCTAAAAAACCAGGTCGAAGCCCAACCCCAACATCTCACAAACAAAACAAGCCTATTAAGGCGCTGCACTGTCCGCGTCCACCAATAAAATGTTAAATGATAATTTCGCGAGATGTCCGCTCCGTTTCCGGGCCAGGACTTCCGGCGACACGCATTAGCCATTAGCATGGCGGCTGTCTGTGACGTCACATCCGCTCATCCCCTAACGATATTGTTGGGCGCCCGTTTGTTTTGGCGATGGCGATGCGATCCGATCCAATTGATTGCAAACCGTATTTGCAGTAAATTCGCACCGAATTATGTATGCTGGAGATTTGGTGATACTGGCGCCCTAAGGTGTGGCTGTTTTGTTTAGATAGGAGGTAACTTTGCATTTAATCTTATAATTCAGGGTAAAGTATTAGATGTGTTTTTTTATAATTCCCTTCTTATAAAAATGTGAGTGTTATTTCTTGATGCAGAATTAGATGTGATTTTACACACTTTTACTAAAAAAGGATTAGAAAGCTTAACAAACCCGGCAACATTATTATGTAACCAATGTATGCATAGTAAAACATAATTCATATCTAAGAATAATAAACTTCATTAAATCACAAGATAGAAGGCGTTAATAAAAAAGTTAATAACACAAAACAAAAAAAAAAGTTTAAATATTAAGGATTTAATAAACTTAAGAAGATAAACACTGCAAATAGACTAAAATAAAAAACATAACCTAACACGAAAGACAATGTCTCCATCTATAAAACAAAAATAATAAAACGGAGCATTTAAACAAAAAACGAAGCTGGCATCTCATTAGCATCTCAGCAGCATCCCAAACAAAAGTTCATAAACTAAATATACTGGGAAACGCTATTTTAACATAATCTCTACGCGAATACCTGCCCGACTTTATTGGGCTATTTATTTATTCCACTAGAATTTTGTGCACGAATTTTAGTGTCCTTATATGTGGCGTAGGGATGGGGTGACACAATTATCGATACATTTTAATGATAATGGAATTTACGGTTGAGTGTTAATTTATCGGCTTGTAAACTTTTTGTTTACATGGATAAAAATACATATAATTATAAAACAGTGTAGAAAATGCGTCACTAACTATTAGAACTCCATAGGTATAATGAAAAAAACTCTGAAGGTTACACTAGTCGAAAATTCTTCCATACAAACGTAGTCTAGAGATTATTTCACTGCTTGACAATGTACGTTCAAAATAAAAAGTGATATCAATTTGCCTCATTATTATCTAGCCCTGTATGGAAACAAAAAAGTAAAAAATAGTATATTATGCAACTAGTGAATAAAGGACGGTTTTAAAGCGAGGGCCATAGATGAATCACGAACAAGTGAAGGATTCTATCAACTGAATCACGACCGCAGGGAGTGATTCATGATGATTGAATCACGAGCATAGCGAGTGATTCAAGTGTTAGAATCCTGAGCGACGCGAGTGATTCATGGCCCTCGATATAAATCCGTTTTATTCGAGAGTTGCATGCTATATTTTAAACCATGACTACGAGAAAAAGAAGGATTTAAGCGAAAAGCACAAGGAATAATAATAAATAAATGTTTTATTACCTTCAAAATTTACAAAAAATGTTAAAACTCAGGGTTTCACATTTTTTGTAAATTGAAGCTGAGCTAGGTAACAGTATCTGTGTTTCAGAGGCCAGTGACCACCTCCGTTACGTTACATACTTATAATTAATTAAACACCAATGCAATTAGTATTAGAATTACAATAAAAATAAGTATTTACTAAATATCCCAGACTAAAATTAAAATCATGAAAATCATTACTGAAATCCTAAATATTAACAAACTGAAAATTAAATCGATGAAGAAGTTTGTAAGTCGAATATTCTTTGCACAAGGAGATATTTTCCACCGTGAATTTGGTTTTTTTTTTTTTTTTTTTTTTTTTTACTTGATAATGTATTTATTTACACATGTACATTATTATTTACAAACTAATCATCATCTGCCTAGCCTTTTCCCAACTATATTGGGGTCGGCTTCCAGTCTTACCGGATTCAGCTAAGTACCAGTGTTTTACATGGAGCGACTGCCTATCTGACCTCCACAACCCAGTAACTGGGTAACACGGTACCCCTTGGCAAGACTGGTGTCAGATCTCAAGCTTCTGACTACCCGTAACGACTGTCAAAGATCTTCAAATAACAGCCGGGACCAACGGCTTAACGTGCTTTCCGAGGCACGGAGGAAACTCGGTATGTTGAAATGGTCACCCATCCACGGACCGACCTCGTCAAGCATTGCTTATCTTTACTTATTATTTACAAACTAATATTAGAACTAAAATAAGAATAAACATATGTACAATTACGGAGCGTCAAAAAATTCGTCCACATCGCTGTCAACAGGAAAAGTGCCTAGAAGGCTGGCAGCATTGCCACGTTGGATGGCAATGCTGATTCTTTGGCTAAAGAAAAGGCCAGCCCTCTGGTCTCGTGAAGAGAAAAAAAGAGGAGATTGTATATTCTTCACAAGGAGATTGTGTCGAGTATTTTAAGCGCAAGGAGGTTGTATAGCATTGTTGGACGTCGAATATATATTGGTGTGTTCTAAATTCACTGTTTTCAGTGAGTAAAATGAGCTTTTTAGAGGGGGAATGGTATAAAGTAAATACTTAAAAGTTATGAGCGTCGAAAGTTCCACATTTCGATACTAATTTTAACGCAGTTTTGGGCGCGAATAAATACCATAAGAAGACGGAAAATTGCAAAACGGCCAGGCCACACAGGGATAGATTTGTAGTTCAACAATGCATATAATTTTATTTTGAACAGATACGTTTAGTCGTTTTTTCATGATATCCAGACTACCAAAGGTCTGTTTATAACATTTCGCGCGCTCGGCTTCGTCCTAAATCATTATCCATTTCGCTACAACTTTGCAAAAGTGTGTATTCGTAGGCGAACTAACTTCCTACTGCTCATCACAGCATCTATCTCTTCCGCAAGTGTTGTCGGTTGATATAAAATGCATTTTAACCCCGCGCACAGAATAGTTCGTGCCGTTGACTAGTGTAACCTTAAACAACTAAACCAAAACATTGTCTAAAATATATGGTCGAAAATATATGGTCGAAAAATTCCTCCGCGTCAGTGTCGACTGGTAATATGCCCAAATGACTGACGGCAGTGTTAATTTGAACTTAAATCATAATGCATCCATCAATTTCATAACTTGCGACATTATTCAACATATTTCTCACGTTCTGATTCTATCTAGAGGACAAATTTTCCTCTCGTAAAGCAACTACAAAACCTTTATCACTGAAGTCTTTGTCTAGTACTTTAGTACTGGCGAATATTGGAAAATGATTTATCATTTTCCAATATTCGCCAGAACCTTTTGATGAACTGATCGACAGCTTGCTGTGGACGTCTAAAGCCTTCGAAGTCCATGTATCCACATATTGGCACAAACTCAAATTTCCAAACGTGTTTTGCTTCAAAATTCGTTGGACATGTGACTGATTACTTCATTACTGGAGCTTGGCTGAACGAGTTCACTCTCGTTCCCCATTAGGCTGTCACACGAGGTATCAAAGCTGAATGTATGGTTTTCAGCGGAACCTTGGAACATGTTGTTAGCAGCAAGTTGTGGCCATGAAATAGATTGTTGTGTATCGTATCTGGGTCCTGTGTTGGAGTATCTTTGCTTTCGTGCCGTTGATTTTACATGAAATATATCAGCGGTTTAACGTATTAGATTATGTATGTCTGATAAACTTTAATTATAAATATCAGCGACAAAATTTTTATCCAATTGAAAATGTATTTTTTCCATGACGTGTATTTTTTTTTAGTAACTTAAATATTAACGTCTTTACATGTCTTCAATAACTGTAGCTCTGAACAAATTGATAAAAAAAGTTTAAATTTTATTTTGAATAAAAAATTAAAACATCAACAAGACATTTTCAAGTAATCGTTCTATCGACAAGCAAGGCCCAGCCCTACGGTATAATATCAACTTTTACGATCGCCTCTTACCATATAAATGTCATTTGCTTTTGTGAATAAACTAGTCCCCTTTTTATTCTTTTTATATGAATGTTTGTTAGTATCGCAGTAGCTTTGCTTTTACAGCTTGCCTCGATTCCTGTGCGATGGGGGGCTCGTGGCTCGTGGCTACGTTGGGTTAAGAGGCCCCTTACCTGAACCGTAAGGAGGGTTTTGTGTGTTAGTTGGTTTATTATGCTGAGGAGGCTGTAAGGCTATTTTTATGTTCGAAGGGACGTGAAGGATGATAGATGTGATGCGTATAAAACCGTATTAAGTGAAAGTTACTGTGAAATGTGGCATCTTCTTCATTTTTGTAATAAAAGTGATAATAGTTTGCTGTTTGAAGTAGATCTTTCAATGCGATGATAACGAAAGAAGAAAATTGTGAAGAAAAAAAAAAACTCATGCATTTATTTCAGTAATATCTCTTAAAAAAATTAAGTTGGCACTAATTAATACCAACAAAAAAAGAAGCAAATGGAGTATACAGTATGGACCGTAACAGGTTCTGTTATTTGTGCCTACCCCCATGGGAAAAGGGCATGAGCTTATGTAGTGTATGTTAAAACCAACATTGACTGCCTCACAACATTTACAACAAAACTTTACTAACTTCAAAACAATGTTTATTTCAGACAAACCTCACATCACTTTTCACGCTAACTTAAGGCCGTACCCTGACCAAAAAGTCAACATGAGATATGAGCATTCCTGTTGGCCTAGCGGCACTGTTGGCGCATGCATTTTGGTAGTGAAAATCGAATATTGGTCTTTTGAAAAAATTAAAACTTATAAAATGTTCGTTATTAAATTGTCTATCCATTAGTGTTAGTATAAAAAAAAAATGAACACTTTACGAGGAGATGCATACTATCAATAATTATTTCACATTTTTATAGTTTTGTTGGAAGGAGATTAGTGAAACATATACCTCTTTAAAAAAAAAGGGTACTACAATTTTAGAATCAACATTATGTAGAAATTTAATGTATTTTTATAAATTGATATTTCTTTTTAAATAAAGAGTAGATACCTCTTAAAAACTGCTCAAAAACGACTAGCGCGGCGTTTTGCTCGGAGAGGCGCCTTAATACATAAGTAAACCTCAATTCCTCCCATTAACACGTACAAACATATACTGAAACTTAGCTCAGTTCGAGATATAATCCTAGACCTGAGACTTAGGGTTGCATACCGTACTTTTATATAGAGTATTATACTGTATTTTGCCTATGTGCTGCCACCGGCGATGACGTAGAAGTGGAAAAGTTTTGGACCAAAAAAACTGAGTTACTGTAAGAATAAAACGTACTTTATAATCTACAAAAGCAATAGAGTATGCTAAGATAGTAGTTCTATGAGTAGCCTCTTTGGTCCCGCACGTATTATTTTATTTTTATTATTGTAAAATTTTTCGTTTTTGCATATTTTTACAAATTAATATTTTTTCTAAAATACTCTATTTATTTGATTCTATTTTGTGTGAGGAGTGATATGAAAGAAAAGGGATAGCGTAACACGACGTTATGGACGAAGAAAACGTGTTGCGCCGACCCTAAGTCGCATGGGACAAGGACAATTCAATTGTATTGGGTTAATTAAGTCATACTAGATATGAGGCTCTGAAACGTCTATTACCGCTTATAAGTCTACTCTGTATTTTTAATAAAATAAATAAATAAATAATAAATAATTCAATAGTATGAATTCCTCTCATTTCAACCATCAATTTCTATCGCAAAAGTCATAATTGTAAAGCGATGGGAAGCAAAAACTGGACTTCATTGAAATTGATGTCTGCCAATCATTTCATCAAAAAATATGTTATGTTTTATAAATAACAATAAAACCTCTTTTTTATTAGTCCCTTAATTTTTTTAACTTAACCTAACACTGTTGGTAAAAGTCTACCCCATAGCCATCCAATGTCCTTGAATTATTCTGGAATAACTGTGGGCGTTATAAATACGTACCACAGCTAAAAAATAAAAACTTTTTACAAAAAAATCCAAAAATGAAGAGTCATTTACCCTCTCTAAAATAAGAAATACTCTTTTTCTTCCTAAGAATAGTTGGCAGCCCTGAGACCTGAGTTTAGGCTAAACTCTGGCTAGACGTAGAGTCAATACACGGCTATGGGTTGGCGGCTTAATTCACGCTAACTGTTTGTCTAGCAGTACAAGTATTAGGATTAACTGCGGTACCTGGTGTTAGGCGAGTCAATATTCGCTGTTGGTGTAGCTTGATGAGTTTCAGATGTAATTCTAGGTCTTTAAGATGAGTATTGGAGTGGAAATTCAAATTGTGAAACACAGTGGAAATTAGTGTATCAAGTTGTTATATATTCAATAGGATTCACTGTATATATGTTTAGACACGATGTTTTTACAGATTAAACGATGAAAAAAGAAAACTTGTAGTATCTCAAAAAGTAGAACTTTACACCAGAGCCAAAAAACTATATCAAAAATTCATAACAAATAAACTAGCTGAATCGGAGCGGCCATTTTTGGGACACGTGTTTCTTATAATGAAATTTATCAGATGCCTCTAATTATCATTCTATAGTAAGTCTAACATGCATTTTATATTAGTTACAGTTATTGGTATTTCAAGCAGCAATATTGGTGTATCTTGGTAGTTTTAACGAGGACCATGTATATTGACTGCCAAAAAAGTATTTATAGCATTTTTGCTGTATCTATAAAACACTAAAAAATAATTGATTTTGTAGTACATACAGAATTTTGAAATAGGTATGTTTTGTTAAAAAGTTTAGAAAAAGTCAACATAGTGTCATAAAAAATATGTCGTAGGAAAACGTTGCTCAGACCGTCCGACGCAGTATTTTTAGGGTTCCGTACCCAAAGGGTAAAAACGGGAATTTATTACTAAGACTCCACGATCCCTCTGTCTGTCTGTCTGTCCGTCTGTCACCAGGCTGTATCTCATGAACCGTGGTAGTTAGACAGTTGAAGTTTTCACAGATGATGTATCTCTGTTGCCGCTATAACAACAAATACTTAAAACAGAATAAAATAAATATTTAAGTGGGGCTGCCATACAACAAATGTTTTTTTTTGCCGTTTTTTGCGATAATGGTACGGAAACCTTCGAGCGCGAGTCCGACTCGCACTTGGCCGGTTTTTTACCTGGTTTACCAATTATGCGAAAAAGTAATTTAGCAATTTTTCGAGATACTACATAGTCGCATTTTAGCGTCGAAATATATTAAAAAATAAGTGCCTGTTTATTGTTTATCACAACCAAGTACTATTAAGAACTTAAGATTATATACGGTAGATAGTAGACATAGGCTCGCCCCTATTTCATGAGACTTAAACATAACTGAAGAAATGTGGCTGCGCTTAAGGTGTACCCCTGTTACCCTTCGGCGAATACAGGCGTGGTGTTATGTGATGTAAAACCTTTTTGCTTGCCATGTCTTTAAAAGAGCACAATTTATATTTGTATTGGCAATGGACTATCCTACCAATCAACGGACGCCATATTTGAAATAGTTACCTATTTGTTTATTTTTCATATCATCATCATCATTTCAACGCTTGAAGAGGTCGGTCAGTGGATGGGTGACCATTTCAACATACCGAGTTTCCTCCGTGCCTCGGAAAGGACGTTAAGCCGTTAGTCCCGGCTGTCATTTGAAGATCTTTGACAGTCGTTACGGGTAGCTTGAGATCTGACGCCAGTCTTGCCAAGGGGTACCGTGTTACCCAGTTACTGGGTTGTGGAGGTCAGATAGGCAGTCGCTCCATGTAAAACACTGGTACTTAGTTGAATCCGGTAAAACTGGAAGCCGACCCCAATATAGTTGGGTAAAAGACTAGGCAGATGATGATGATGATGATCATCATTTCAGCCGAAAGACGTCCACTGCTGGACATAGGCTCCCCCAAGTGTCGCCACATTGACCGGTCCCTCTCGCATCCAGTGGATACCCGCAATCTTCACCAGGTCTTCAACTAGTATGAGTCCTTCCAAACCAACGTCTTCCGGTTCGCAGTCGCCTCTCCAGAACTTTTCGGCCCCATCGTCCATCTGTTCTGCGAGCAATGTGCCCTGCGTTGTATGTTTAAAAAAACCTTATTTAACATAAGTTGCACGCACAGGACCGATAAGTGTGGCAACGCTTGGGGGAGGCCTATCTTCAGCTGTGGACGTCTTTCAGCTGAGATGAAGAATATAATTGCGTCTATGTTAAAAAATCCATACCATAATTTTACTTGTTTACAAAGAAAAAACATAATCAAGACAATTTAACAATCTAATTCATCATTAAAAACCATCTCCATTATAATGATTTCCCATCCAATTCTAACAAGCGAGCTGTCACTTGTACTTCCTTTCCAATACCGTTTCTTAGCACAATTTAATTGAACAGGCGAGTCCAAGCCGTCACCTTGTATTTGGCGGTTAATTGAAAATTTGGCGATTCGCCCCCTGTCACGAGATACTGCCCGACTTTCTATAGGATATTGTGTTCCCCTGTCGTTTGTGAAGATGGGATGGCAGGAGTATTGTGGGTAAAAAGTTGGGTGACTGTAGCGCAACTGATATGTATGTATGTTCTTTGGTTTTTGTAATCGCTGGATGTAAATGAATCCCTTGTGACCATTGTCTTTACATAGATAGGTTTGATTTAAATTCTCACACGATCTTATTCTTTGTATCGATGATTATGTGTTCAATGCTTAATTTCTACGTGTTTAAGACCCCCTTGCGCCACCCTGAGTTATCTTACTATCTCTGAGTTGGTAGCTAACATGGGTCCATTATATATGTCCCGAGATATGTTTTTGGCGCAAGTTGGTTTAAAAGGTTCTACTATTATCCTACGTGAGTTATTCTATTTACTGATGGATGACATTTGTCGTTTAACTCATTGTCATTATTAATATCTGTATTAGAACAGGATCTGATGTTCGTAAGTAAATAAAGCCTTATTTTTCCAATAAATAAATAACTAGCTTAGTAACTTTGTTAATTACATAATATGTTAGGCAACAGTTGCGCCATTCTGTTTCAAAATACGGCCGCGCATTTCCCCATTGCCAAATTCTGTAGTACAAGGGTGACAATCTTTCAAAAATACTCGACGCGATCGGAAAAGAGCTAACTTAACGACAAGACTCCGATTTGCAGGGTGAGTAGAGTTCCAAGTGGTATTAGAATTGGGTACGCAGTTATATAAAATTGGAGTGTTGTTCTGTTATTGTTTGTTACTGTATTTTAACAATAATATCTTATTTATCATTATTGTCAAAGCATAAGAGTAAGTATAATTAAGTAAAAACAAAAATAACTTTTGAAATATGTACTATGTACCTACGTTTCATACGGTAGGCTGTATGGGGCAAGTCTAGAAATCGTGAAATGGTAGATGAATATGCCACAATACAGGAAACCTTTAGTGTTGTGTTGAGCTAAGCGTAAAAAAACTGAACAAAGATCCTATATTTCTATATCCCTCTGATATTTACTAGCTACCCCATTATTATCCGGAGTAGTTTAGCGGTCTACCCTCAGACCTCCGACTTCCTCCCGGAAAGCGACGCGTGAGCGCTCCTACAAAGAGACGGTGCATCCAGCGGAAAAGCCACAATATTTACGAGTACCATAACATGCACAACACTGACAGGCTTAAGGAAAATCACATCTACCAGCTACAGGAAAAACACCTATTCAGGAACCCCTTACCTTTAGGGTGGGGAATACCAAATTACATTTACCGCTCAGGTGAACATTTGCTAGATGAAATTGAATTTTATGAGCGCGGAGTAAGAGCCGAGGCAAATTTTCCCAGCAACAATTTTAAAGTTTGCAAAATAAATCTGAAATCACAGTGGCAACTCGTTGGCGCAGAAAGTGCGTAACTCCTTAACGACGATAATTTCAAATCAAACCAGTGGAGTGAAGAGATAAATTTTGGTATTCGCCTCTCGTGCCCGCAAAACAGATTTAAATCGGCCATTTTGTGAATTTGCGAGTTGCTTGCGAGTCGCCGGTCGTGCGTGTACGGGGAGCTTCCCAGAGGTGATATTATGGAACTTTTAATTGTTGCAGTTGAGCAATTATTTTGTAATAATTGCGCGAGTGTTTTGTTTTATAGAGTCGCAGATATCGCTATGTCTCGCGATTGTATTGTGCTTGTGAAATATGTGGAGACATTTCTTACAAAGTTGAGACGGGTCTTTATCTTACTTCTCACTATTATTTTAAAGTTTGAAGGAATGGATCTATGGACGTATGTTTGTTACTCAATCACGCCAGAACGGCTAAACGGATCTGGAAGAAATTTGGCACAGAGATAGATTATAATATTCTTTTCATCCCTGTATAATATGTTTGCGATGTGAAATACTTTGCACGCAGGCGAAGCTGCTGGCAGAAACTAGTACTTACATGCACCATCTACCTCGTTGGTCTAGTCGCCGCTACTGCTGAGTATGAGGTCCTGGGTTCGATACCCTAGTCGGGCAAAGTTTTATTGTCTTTTTTCTATATGGCACTCGATAGCCAGTCTGGATTTGTGTTTGGTTGATGATAATAATGCATTGGGACCTAAACATAACTAACGAATACTGACATCTGCCTAACCTTTCGTAGAATACAGGCGTCATATTATATTTTGTTTTATACTCTAGTATACATCGCTGTTCTTCGAGTTGGTATTGTGTTCATGAAATATGTGGAGACGTGTCTTACAAAGTTGAGACGGGTCTTTCTCTATACTTAAACGTTCTTACTTGTGTGTTCTGAGGTGTTGTTTAATTTGCAGTTTATTGTGTACAACTTGCCAAGTTACTATGAAATCTTAGTCAAAGTTGAGGCGCTTGAGACTTGTCGAGAAATCTGTCAATTATCGTCTGAAAGTTAGTTTGTCGTTCTGTCTGGTACAATTATGGTTTTGACATCTCAAATTAAGTTAACAGAATAGACTCAAATGTTTTCTCTCAAGAATAAAAGCTAATGTTTATTTCTAAAAATGTACACACAACACAAGGTTATAATAATAGCATTTTTATATCTTTATTTTGCTTCTCACTAGGAATTGCCTCCTGTATCGTGGGTGCGTTTACAAACATTAAAAGTCACATACACAAGACACCCAGATCCGGAACAATTATCTGTAGGCCATACAAATATTTGTTCCGTGCGGGAATCTAACCCGCGACACGCTTCGCAGCAGCCAATCATTCAACCACTACGCCAACCGTGTCATCACAATACCACTGCAGGGAAAAGGTATTTTCTGAAACAGAGAAGGTACGAGAATTAATCACCACGCTCAATGCAGGTTGGCGATTTCAAACTTATATTAACGGTGCGATGCCGATGCCCATGAAAAACATAGAAAGTACATATTAATTAAAATCATAAATATTACATTGGCACTTATCCAGATTTGTATCCACGACCTCAAGTACGAAAGGTGAGCCCCAGGGCCACCACGACACTAACAAAACCAAATGTTTATTTTATAAAACTCACACAAAACATGGGCTTAACACTACTAAAAGATGGTAATTTATTCTAGAAGTACCCAAGATCAATCTATATTTAATAGTAAACACCACTTTTGAGGGCAGCTAGGGCAAACGGGGCAAATGGGGCAGGGTATAAGATGGGGCTTTGTAAGCATTATGCTAAAACTAAGGACGAGGGTCACCGGCCTGTAGGCTTTAATTGACACTTCACGACTATTCATGGAAGACTGGATGCACACGGAGGTATAAGTTGTATGGAGGTTGAAATCGAGAGGGATTGCATTTGTTTTCTTGGTTAAGTAGGGAAATAATGAATTGCTTTCAATCAGCTTACTATGAAATATGTCATCTGGTTAACCATTCCCGCTTTGTTAATTATTATTTACAAATTTATGGCATTAAGCCACCATACACCACCTTTCATGATATAAAGAAACAGCATGTAAAATTGTTCTAAACATAAGCCAATCTTGTGAACCTGAAAAAAATCAGTTGTTAATTATTTTTGAACAAATCAAGATGGTTTCCCAATCAAATTGTTGATCATCAGTTATCTAAAAGCCCATTTTATGATTGAATAACTTTTTCGATTTGTCGGTACGTAAAGTTTCAGGAAAATTATCGATTTTTACTGATGTGATACTTATATTTTATATGTTGTAAAATGAACAAATCTTTAAATCGGAGTAATAATAATAATAAATAATAATAAAAATCTTTATTTATACAAAAACCTTCAACGATGCTTACATACTAGGTCGCATGAATTACAGTGAATAAATGTTATACAGAGTTATACAGTATAAATAAGTAATATTTTTTTTTTAACAAAATCAGATAACGTGTTATAAAATAGGAACATAATTAATAAAAAAATTGTTTTTTAAGCTAAAACCCAGTAACTGAATGGTTACTGTGATCTAAGTTAGTTTTACACGTTACTGTGTAATAAACATTGGGATATTATAAATCGCATATCAAATAAAATAATCGTCTATCAATACATACTCATCATTTATATTCTTTTTTACATCAAATAACTTACTTCACTACAAATAAACTAAATGTTTAGCAAAACTCAAACTGCAGATAATTCGAAATTATACATCAATATGACATTACATTACATCCTCATAATGCAATACAGTTAAATTTATTTTTGTACAAAAATACTACATACATAGCAGAAATACTAACTGCACAGCAAATTTTCCATATTTAGAGATATATAGAGCACCCACTTTCCATGTGGTCTTCATGAATTAGTTCAAGAGCGAGCGAAGCGAGCGAGGGAACTTAGGGCACCCCGACACGGACAGGTTAGGTTCAAAAAGATGACGGCAGCTGAAGTGAGCGAGCAAAGCGAGCGAACTCAGCTCCCGTCATCTTCTTCGTGTTAGGTTACTTTAGACCCTTCAGACAGAAATAGGACGTCGACATTGTCGTTAAATAGTAATTGTAAAAACTTTAACCATGGATATCTCCATAACCATGGGACTCCGAGTTGTGGGGATGGTACAGGGGGGTTTCCGCCCCTCCCCCCCTACTGTGACTAATAAAATGCTGTTTTATTTAGAAAAACTGCTGTAAATAATATAAAAATAGAAGCTATATCTAAAAGAAAAAGAGTTAACATGTATGATGTGCATTAAGATTATTAGCTGTGCATGAATAAAAAAGCTTTTGCTTTAGGAAAAATCGCTGTACGCTGCGAAAATAAATTATAGAGTGTTTAGTGATATTTTGCGTTGAATATTTTGCTGCGCAATCAGTAATTTTGATGAGAATTCGGAATTTTATTGCATAGAAAAAGGATATTTTTTGATTTGCGTTTAAATACTACCCATAAACATTTATAGACAGGAACTCTAATGATAATACGACGCGTAACTGTACTCATACTGGGTTGAAACCTAATAACAGAAGGCTTCGATTACCTAGTCAGTGAAGATGCTGTATTTAAGACATATGATTATAAAATCTAAAATGTAATAATAAGTATCTAAATTTGCTGTATTCTATTTTAACCTTTTTTATTTGTGTATGATTCCTCAAAATAATAATTACCTTATCATGAAATTAAACAATAAAACCAATTCAAGTTATTTTTTTCTACTAAAAGTGAAATCACGTTCTTATTATTAAGGCGCCGATTCCCTTGAGTAGCTGATTTTAAAATGAGAATCACGTCTAAATGGCTAGTCGTAATTTTTTGAAAAAAATATATGTTATATGACTATTTTCTTAAAGATAAAGATAAGATAAGATAATTTTATTTTGCAAATATGGGTAACATAGAACGATGACAAAAAAACATATAATAGTACAGCCATATTTTACCACGTAGGCATGCAAAAGATTTAACATCAACTTACAACTAATACTAATAATTTTAAACTATTATACACAAAATAATTTCAAAATATTCATTAATTATACATAATTATGCACTAGCTTAAAAACTGTTTCTCAATCAGGAACTCATTAATATTATAATATGCTTTTGCCACTAAAAAGCTTCTAAGTGTCTTTTTAAATAAAGGTAGCGGAAGCTCTTTCCATATCTTCGGTAATTTGTTATAAATGACGGGCGCCATGCAGTAGACACTTTTGCGCATAAGTGCTGTCTTGGCTGACTCCAGACATAGCACACTATTATCGCGTCTATTGCGAGGTACTACATCTGATAGTCGTCTAAATCGACTCGGATTTGTCTTTACAAACACAGCTACTTCAAATATGTACAAACAAGGTAATGTTAATATTTTGTAATTTCTAAAGCATGGTTCACAACTGTCAGTGGGTTTAAGTTTAAACATTGCTCGAATGCTTAATAATTTGATCTAAGCAAATTATGAGTTTTATTCGTAACTTTACAAATTAATTACACTATGTTAGTAATTAATTTGTAAAGTTATGTCTAAAACGGACAAAAACACGACAATCACTCTAAAACCGCTGGGCGTATTTTAATGAAATTAACACCATCTCAAAGAAAATTTAATTATCTACATTTTCATCTGAGGTTTTTTTTTTAAAGTCATAGAATAATAAGAAAAGTACAAAAAACTTTGGGTCGCGCGGGTGTGAAATAAGAGCGCGTTTTGTTCCCTCAAGATCGTTCGCGTTAGTCGTCGTCTTAAATCTCGAATTTCATTTGCTAAATTCGAGATCAACTTCTTTAAGTCTTCATACATTTTATTTATCTATGTGGGATACAACGACAAGATGAGGATATAGTGAGATCAAATATTCTAAATACCTAATTGCCCTTTGCCAGTCATTATTTTATAATGACTTTTAAACAGACTAAAAAATATTGATAACAACATAAAATAAAAATCTACATGAATACAAATGCAACAAATAAAATAAAACAGCATATCAGTCACAACCATCATCATCATCACGTAAATCGGTGGCCAAATTATTCTCAGGCAAAGCTTGCCAAAACAAAAGTCGATTTGAAGGCATGAGAGGTCCCAGTTTCATAATTATAACGGATTTTCTTTGCTCACTAATATCTCATGCTATAGTTTTTGGAACAGGCTCAAGCATTCCGTTTTTTTGTGTGTCGTTTTCAAAAACTGAAGTGCAATATAATCATTTTCTCTGAATGATATCTTTATACATACATTTAATTACCCTCGCCTAACTTGAAACTACGATTTGACGTAAGTAAATTCTGGAAGGTGTATTTTTTGACGGTGTGCAGATGAACAGTCCTCGTAAACATAAAAATCTCCAACGGCCTTTACGTCGAGTTTTCCAGATCGTGCAGACTGCACAGTAACTGAAGTTACTGTGTTTTCATTTACGAGGGCAGAAATATGAACCATGTAAGAAATATTTGTAAATAACTCCTACCTGCATATAGCTGCACTAACACCTACCTACATAACTGCACATGCTCCTATAGCCCCGGCCAGGCCGCCGCGCCGTCTGGCCGGCCCGACACCCGACACGCAGGCTTACACGCTCCGGCGCACTGCCACGGATTCCGGCTCCAGTGTCGCACGTAGCTTGCGTCCTGGCTGTGCTTGTGTTCACAGTTAAAGGGACTATGTAGCATAAGAGACCCCTGAGTACAGATAACGGAGGATCTATAGGTAAGTAGTTTGTGCTGAATATCTGTAGATGCTAATTTATTTGTGGTAAAATTCCTTGATGAGTAGGATTGGTGGTTCATATTCTAGCGATAATTGCATTAAGAGGAAGTATGGGCAGAGAGCGCCGACTGAATTTCCTTAATAAAAAGTCATAATTCGAGGTTTGGCTCTCATCTCTTTTCTCCTCCAATATTAGACCAATTTAAAAGATATTCCTTAAACTGGTAAAGTATTTATATTTCTCAAATTTGAAAACTAAACCTCTTTTGATAGCGCAATTTTGAGCATTTTTTGAGGGCTCTAGTGCTTCTAAAGATAATGTATCATCAAAAAGGAAAACATAGGGACATAATTAATTTATCTAATATATATATCTTTAATTTTCAGTTTACGGAATATCTTTTAAATTGGTCCAATATTGGAGGAGGAATGAGACGAGAGCCAAACCTCGAATTATGACTTTTTACTAAGGAAATTCAGTCGGCGCTCTCTGCTCCCATTTCCTCTTAAGAGCACAAGACTGGTTATTATTTATTTATTTATATATGCTTTATTGTAGGTACACCAAATTAAAACATATAAAAGGAAACTTAAAACTAAAATACATACAACGGGCGGCCTTATCGCATACCGCGATCTCTTCCAGGCAACCTGGAATGGACAGTGATAGCCTGGACATGAAATGGGGCTGACATTGGTGTAACACATAACATTGCGAATATTTACTTTAAACACACAATAACATTATTATAGATACACAAATACATACATATGTTCTATAATAGATACATAAATACATACATACTCAATATATATAGGCAATGAAAGTGAAATGTTGACTAACGACAATCACAGTGACAGGTAGTGTTCTTTTACGAGTCTTTTAAATACAGGCAATGACTGGGCGCGTTTTATTGGGTCAGGCAATGCATTCCACAGACGAGCAGCTTGGACAGTAAAAGCTTTATCCAAGAAAGTAGTGGAATGCATTGGCATCTTAAGTCGCAAGTTATCCGATGACCTAAGTGATTTCGTGTGGGAATCGCAGATGAACTGAAAACGATCCTTGAGGTAAAGAGGGGTGGAAGGAGTAAAGAGAACATTATACAGAAGAGAAAGAATATGAGCATTCCGGCGAAGGCGAATTGGCAACCACTTGAGCTTTACACGGAAATCAGAAACATGGTCATATTTGCGCAAACCGAATATGAACCTTATACAAAAATTTTGAAGGCGCTCAAGTTTATCGAGTTGTTCTTGAGTAAGGTCAAGATAGCTGGCATCAGCATAATCAAGGATGGGAAGAAGAAGTGATTGTGCAAGCGCAATCTTGGTGGCAGTCGGAAGAAAATTACGCAGTCTCCTCAAAGTTGCAGCAGATGCAAATAACTTGCGGCTTACCTCCTGCAGTTGGGCAGTCCAAGAGAAGTTCTTGTCGATGAATATCCCCAAGTTCTTAACTTTCTCACTGAAGGGAATAACTGAATTGTCAAAAAGAACTTGGGGAAGAGTCGTCCAGTCGATCCTTGAAACCATTCTCGAACTGCCCACTACTATGACCTGCGTCTTGATAGGGTTGACCATAAGCCCGTACCGCTTGCTCCAATCGCAAATGCGAGCCAGATCCAGATTGATGGCAACGATAGCCTCAGACAGATTTCCGAGAGGAGCTCGCGAATAAATTTGTAGATCGTCTGCATAAAGATGGTAGGATGAAATGAGTTCATTGGAGATTGAGTTTATAAAAACTGCGAAAAGTAAAGGTGATAAAACGCCACCCTGTGGTACCCCGGCAGTAGTACTACACCAGGAAGATAAGTTATCTCCGATGCAAATACGTTGCCGGCGGTCGAACAGGTAACTTCGAAACCAGTCAACTACCGATGGAGATACATTAAGAGACCGTAGAATGCCAAGCAAAACATCGAAATCGACAGTATTAAAAGCATTACTGAAATCTAGCAAGGCTAAGACCGTCAGATTACTGCTTTCCATGGCTGATCTGATATCTTCCGTGATATTGAGTAGAGCAGTGGAGGTGCTGTGACCAGGACGAAAGCCGGACTGGAAGGGGTTGAGGAGATTATTTTTGGATAGGAAAGTGCTTATTTGATTATGAATTAATCGTTCTAGGACTTTGGACAGGAATGGTAATACGGATATAGGACGGTATTCAGAATAGGATGAAGGATTGGACTTTTTGGGTAAAGGAATAATTTGCGCATCTTTCCATGAGCTTGGGAAGACACCGCAAGACGCAGAAAAGTTAAGGATGTGGCAAATGACAGGAAGGATAACGTCCAGCACCGGGAGTAACATTTTGCGGCTGATACAGTCACATCCTACTGCATTGGAAGTAATCGATAGTATGCTCTTCTTAACATCACATGCGGAGAATTGACTAAAAACAAATGGAGAATAACTGGGAGTCGTAAGAGATGAAAGATAATTCAATGTACTTAATTTTATTGTCCGATCGAAATTGGACGAAGCTGTAAAATGATTATTCAATGCATCGATGTCTAAATCTTTAGGGATTGACTCTTGTCGGGTTTTACCGACCCCCAGCGTTCTTAGAAAATTCCAAACTTTGGATGTGTCTCCGTTTTGGACAGAGTTATGAATGTGTTGGTGATTAGCATTCCTACACACCTTATTGCAGAGTTTGCGGACTGAGGCATATTTGTCTCTATTCTCATTAGTAGGCCGACGTTTAAATTTGGACTTAGCCGCAATCTTTTTGTTCATTAACTTTTTGATCTCATCTGGCAGCCACGGCGCCGGCAAATGTTTAACTTTAACTGCTCGTACAGGTGCGTGAACATCATAAAGATCGACAAGTTTAGCAGTAAAAAAATTAACTTTCTCATCGACCGACGTAGAGGCAAACAGAGGAGCCCAATCAATATTACTGGCATCCTCGCAAAGATTGTCAGCGTTCATACCACCAAAATTGCGTTGCATGAGGATTTTGGCTTTAGCCTTAGGTGGACGAATTTTATAAGAAAGAAAAATCAGGTCATGATACGAAAAGGCGTCGGCTGAGTATTGGCCATGCTTAGCGACGCGATCAGGAGAGGACACAAAAATCAAGTCAAGAAGCGAAGGGGCACAATTTGGAAAATGGTGAGTAGCACTTAGTGGCAAAATGGAAAGATTACTAGAAGCTGCAACATTATTCAGAGAGGACGAGCGATGGTCTTTTTTCAGGAGACAGGTGTTAAAATCACCCATGATTATGCTATGACTGTAAGATGGGATCAGAATTTCTAAGAGTTTTTCAAAAGATGAAAAGAAATTGATGCGTAAGGAGGGACAGTAATACACGCCAAGAAGTAGTTTTGAGTGATGTAGTTCGACTTCAAGAAACAGGTGTTCACCAGCATTTGATGGCGGTGGCTACGCTGACACATGGACTACAGAAAAAGGAATGTGCGCACGGAGATATATGGCAACACCAACACCACCACCAAACGTCCTGTCGTTTCTAATTAGTACGAAGCCAGGAAGAGAATAGCTAGTTGAAGGGAGACAGGGTTTAAGCCATGACTCGGATACAAGAATAGCATGAATGTTTTTACAGTCAAAACTTGCCAGCATATCGTGGAAATGGGCCGGAATACTCTGGGCATTGATATGAATAACGTTAAATTTTTTAGGATCATCAGAAAACTGCGCCTTAAGACTGTCTGCAAGAGAAGGAATGGACACAAAACTGTCATCGTTACTTGTTAGAGAGAAAAAACTATTACTATCACTGCTCAGATCGAAATTCATAAATATTTACCTAATAAAAAATATAATATATATATATTATTTATATAAAATCCTATCTTAAATCGATTAACACCAAATATCAGATCCACCTGCCGGTTGCGCTATTACGTTACAAATAATAATACATTATTCAATAGTAGCAAAAAAATAAGTAGTCCGGGTAACAAAAAAAACAAAATTAATAAATAATAAAACATGAAACGAGAAATCCCAACATGAGGAACCAAAATTAAAACATTAAAAAAACAGTTTCTCCCAACTTGCTGTTCCGTTTCAGGCAACGCTATTATAGCTATTGAGCAGGTTTGTATCTAGATGTAGACCTCTTTCGACTGAATAACGATGACGATGAGATCTCAAGAGCTGAGTTTTGTCTGTAGAGAGGCCTAGAGCTAGCCCATTTAAAAATCAATTATTAACTGAAAAAATAATTTTGACTAGCAAATTAATACAAATTCTGGATTATAAGACCTCTAAAGGATTGCATGTCCATTATACCTAGGTAAATAAGATAATTATATTGATATCTTCTACAGACAGACAAATAGACGTTGTCGTAGATCCTTGATCCTTCCTTCGTTTCCTTAGGTTCACACATTGCACGCTTTCTGGGTTTCCCCGCACTACTTCCAGCCTTAGAATTACGTTTGTGAGAAATATTTACTTGTTAGCGGTACTTACGAGCATGAAAAGTATCAGTTGTCGTGCAAATAATGACAACTAATAGTTGAAACACACAATAGGAGAATGTTGTGGGTTAGACCAAGTATCATTATGTCGCCGATACGATTAGTGTCATGCCAAAATGTTTGGGATCAGGCACTGGTTCAGCGATGGCGATGATCAAAATGCCAAAACATAAGGCATCGATCACGTGACATTTCAAGAATGCGTGGCATTCCCATACATTTTTGACGTTTTTCCAATCGCTATTGCGACGCTTTTTAGGGTTTCGTACCCAAAGGATCCAAACGGAGCCCTATTGCTGTCGCTCACGTGTTCGTCTGGCTGTCCGTCGTCTGTCACATAATTTTGATCCGATGAATTTTTTAACTTCCCGTTGACCAGACCTATGAAATTGAAATTTGGTGATAATGTTTATTATTACGTATATTTTCGTCGTACGGAACCCTAAATGTGCGAAGTCCGACACGCACTTGGCCGGTTTTTAGGGTGCCGTACCCAAAGGGTCCAAACGGAGCGTAGTACGTCATAATCCGCGATTGGACACATTCGCTGGTTGTCATAGACGCCGTACGTCATTAACTCTGTTCGTCACAAACGCGCTACGCTACATCACTAACTCAGTACTGGTTAACAGATAAATAAGTATGTGAAAATCAAGATTTATTAACTAAATAATAGGGATACAAAAATATTATCAATTTGATAAATCTTGTTTGATTGAATTATTAGCCATTCGTCAAAATCATATTTTTTTATTATTATTATAGGTAAATGACGTGAAAGCTTAGACTGATTTGACTTTAAACTGATTGTTGTCAAAACATATCACTGAATTCATTGTTTTTTTTTAAAGATCAATCTGTCATTCACCAAACAAGTATAATTTAGTTTGTTTATGACAAATAGTGTTTATGGCAAACGGCGATAAGGACAAATCGCGTACATGTCGAATTGCGTTTGTGACGTTCACCGTATTAGACGAATCGCCGTAGTGACTAACTGAGTTAAATCTGATAGCTATGGCCAACTAAGTATGTGACGAATAGCGTTGGTGACCTGGAGCGTGTAATCGTCAATTCATCTTAATTTTTAAAAATACCCTTCGTCCTACCAAAAAACCGTCTCCAATAACCTTCCCTGACCTTGTCTACCTGTTCAACTCCCACTAAACACCGGTACACTGTAGAACAAGCGCATACACTAACAAGCTCATTACGGGGCGGCTTATAAAGCCTTACGTGGGCCTTAAATATGCACGCCAGTGTACAGGTTGTTCTCTTCGCGAGCCTTAATATTTGATGGGGGGAAGATTAGGCTGGAGCCCGCAATTGGTGAGGACTGAATGTAGAGTTATGCGGGCTGAGATTTTTTGGTTTTGTCTTGTTTTGGGTGTTGTCTGTTTGTGTTTTGTTAGACTTTGTTTGATATCCGTTTTTGTCGTCGTAAGATTTTTCTAACATGTTATAGTTACACACAGGTCTAAAATTAATACTAAACAAACAGCGTTTTGTGATAATTATCTAATAAGTAAATTCATGGAAGGATGCCATGACCACAAACCGAAAATCCACGTTAGTTTTCTTTCGCCTGCTTGTGATGTAGAATATTTTTAACCGAATCAAAAAAACCGAGGAGGTTCTCAATTCGACTGTATGTTTTTTAGGGTTCCGTACCTCAAAAGGCAAAAAAAGAATCCCTTATAAGACCACTCTCTTGTCCGTCTGTCCGTGTGTCACCACCGATTTTCTCAGGAACGGGTGGACCTAGGAAGTTGAATATATACCAGATGCTGAGGTCTATAGTCCCTATTAGGTGTATAAAAATAATAGATCCTGAGTGAACACGATAAAGATTTTCGCGAAAACTTGTAAGTACCAAAATTTTACGTAATTCTGGACTTCTTTTTTTCGAAATTTCTCCTTTACTTGTGCTGTAATTTGCCAAGGTCTTAACCTTGCTTATAACCAAAATTGTCAATTCTAGGTCAACTGGAAGTACCCTATAGGTTTTGGGTCGAAAACCTATATGGTAGTTCCCGTTCACCTGGAATCATGAAATTTGGCAAAAAGTAAGGTACCTTTTATTTGTGCTGCAAGGCACAAATAAAGGGTACTTACAAGTTTTCGCGAAAATCTAAATTTGCACATATCTTTAAAATGGAATTTTATCATGGCGCGCGGCGGTATAATGGGTAGGTACGCAACCCTCGGCGCACTAGTTCGACTCGCACTTGACCGGTTTTTTTTTGTATGTTTGCTACGCGATTACTCTGCCAATTGTGAATTGATTTTTATTATTATATTTTGTTTGAAAAAAATTGTTCCCTAATTGGTCTCATTTAAATTTGCTGAAGATCTGAAAGAATGAAAGAAAGAAAACTTTATTTGTCAAAAATGCGTTTACATGACTAATCAGACATGCATGGTATTGATTTAATAAATATTGTGAGCGTCCATGTTTTGCCAATAATGGCGTACAAAATTTGTAAGTATATTATTTTACATTTAATTACATTTTACATGCAATCATTCTAAATATCATTACACAATACAAAACAAATAAATAATAATTGATTTAAAGATATTAGAGTATAATTAAGTATATTATAGTCAAAATAAATTAAATAATGTCCAGAATATTCATTACTATGCAGTCAAGTAGAATCATTCAATAGTTAATTAATTTAAAATTCACATTATTCAATTGTTATTCTTAACTATGTACATTAGAAGCCGGTATAAAAAAGTCCTTTTCATTTAAAAAATCTACAACATTGTAATACACTTTACTAACTAAAAAAAATCTCAGCTTATTTTTGAAAAGTGCCAAGGGCATTTCTCTCCAACTTTTAGGTAATGTATTAAATTAAAAAAGCCATACAGAAAACACTTTTGCGCATGAGGGTTGTTCTCGCAGCATAAGAACATATCCTGCTGTTGTCGCGCCTATTACGTGGGACTACTTCATCTAATCGTTTAAATCGGTGAGGATTTGTTTTAACAAAAACAGCCACTCCTAAAATGTACAGATATGGCAAAGTAAGTATTTTATATTTTTTAAAGTAAGGCACGCAACTATCAGTAGGTTTAATTCTAAATATTGAACGAACGCATCTCTTTTGAGCCTTGAACACCGTGTCTTTCTCTGTAGAGTTGCCCCAAAAAATGACACCATAGCGTAGATGACATTCTGATGAAGAACTTTGAAGATATACAACAGAATTCTTCAACAAATGATGGAGAATCACTCGGGATTGCTAAAATTGCATATCTGTTTATTATTCTGGCATAAATTTTGGGATTATAGGTACTTTACTATAGAACTTGTCCATGTCCATTATGTACCAAAACTATAAAGTGAAAAAATAAGTTTCAAACAACTTATTTTTCTTTTTCTAGTGTTTTATTTGGAAGTCAGTTGTATTTTTTGGTAAAAAAGTTTTATTATCTGCGTACAAAATACATACTAAATCACAACAAATTATACAATACATCACAAACGACATAACTGAATCTCCAAAGTTCTGAATTCCACATTTTTTTTTTCTTTGTCCTATAATTTTGCATGATTAAATACATCAGCCTGTATAGTGTGTCCGTGAAGGGCGCAGCGCAGATAAAGTTACTGTCGCGGACACTACCGGTCTTATTACAAAAAACGGTTTAACTAAAAACCCTGGTCTAAATCTCTATAAACCATGGTTTAGACAAAAATGATATTACAAATAGTGGTTTATCGATAAACCATAGACCAAATCATGGTCTAACGCTAAACCTCGCCGGCCCCTAGTTTAACTATGGTCTAAATCGTATCTGTCAAAGTTTCACTTTTAGGTTAGCATCTTTTTCATTGTATTCTGTTGTTTTCACCCGAAAATGGATATTAACATGGTGGATTTAATTGATAATGAGGATACTTTTTATTTGTTATTCCTGGGTACTCCAATTCTCAGATCGTTTTTTTTTTTGTTGGTCCATCACAATTCATGTTTAACAAAGAGTCAATTGTTCTATTAGAGACGAGTCTTGGATAACTTAAAAATTCCAAAGCTTAACGAACTTTGTTCAACTTGCGATAGTTTTGTTTAATGCTATGGTTTTATATAACGCGCGAGATTGTTACGTTTCGTTACACGTACGTAGATGTATTATTAGTAATTAATACGACATTAAGTAATGTGCTTAAACCTAAACAAAAGTGCAATCGAGTAATAAATAATGTTTATATCCATGCAAAATAACAAAGTCTCAATATTTTTAACACTCCTAAACATCACTTAATCCTTATCGTATTATCAAAACGTTTTTTTTCTGTGCATACGGAACGTTGCAATAGAATGATTTGATGGTGAACGAATGATATTTGTATTAATCTGTGGTTGATATATTGACAATGGTTTAAATGACGGTACTAAGAAGACCACGGTTTTTATAAGTTTTGTAATACGGAAAAATTTAGACCATGGTTCTGCAGATAAACCTGGACTTGATAGTACAGGTTTAAACCATGGTTTATTTAGTTTTTTGTAATAAGACAGTACGAGTCTACGTAGCAGGACTCGTCAGGACGTTGCCACCAACGCATGTCCAGCAGCTAGCCATGCTTCCATTAAGGCGCAGATTCCCTTGAGTAGCTGATTTTAAAATACGAATCACGTCTAAACGGGTAGTCGTAATTTTATGGAAAAAATATATGTTGCACTAAACCATTTTCTTAATAATTTGATCTAAGAAAATTTTGATCTGAGGCTTTTTTTTTTAAAGTCATAGAATAATAAGGAAAGTACAAAAAACTACTAAATTTTGGGTCGCGCGGGTGTGAAACAATTGCGCATTTTGTTCCTTCAAGGTCGTTGGCGTTAGTCGTCGTCTTAAGTCTTCTATCTTGGTAACATATAATACAGATAAAATTACTGTAGTAGTAGATAAAGTAACTACCTCGTCGGGACGTTGCCACCGACGACGAGGGCCTTTATCTAAAAGTATAAATCGCAGGTCGGTCATCATCAGCAGCTGAAAATCAGCGTCAGGTGGTATACCCTGTATTACCATTTGGCATTATACTGAGCTGAGGCCCTTTTGGCATTAATATTTTTAATTATTTATTTTGTTTAATTTTAAGGTAAATTGTTCCGTATGGTGACGGACGTAAAGAATTTCACCATCCCATATCATCCCGTGGGTGTCGTAAGAGGCGACTAAGGGAAACACCAGAGAATGGGCAGCAGCGTTCTCTGGGCACTTTATCAACAAACTGCGATCGCCAACCCGCCTGCCAAGCGTGGCGATTACAGCAAACCCCCCCAAACCATGATAAGCACAACAAAAAAACGGCCCCGAGTGCCCGGCAGCCCGTCTACCCTCGACTACGGTAGCGGTCGAGGCGATGGCGTGGCAAGGGGTGCAAAGAATCCCCGGAGTGGACCCGGCTACCACAATAAACACCGACGACTGGACCTGGCAACGTATAACACGCGAACACTCCGGACCGACGAGAAGATAGCCGAACTCGAGGAAGAATTGAGCAGGTTGCGATGGAGCGTTATAGGGTTATCTGAAGTCCGAAGACCCTCTCTTCGGACTTCGATAATCCTCAAATCCGGTAACCTGCTCTATTTCCGAGTACTACTGGCCAGTTTTATGGAGAAGGAAGGCCTCTATATGATGAACTCCTTCTTCAGAAAGCGTGAGCACAGGAAGTGGACATGGCAAAGCCCCGATGGTGTAACTAAAAATGAGATCGACTTCATCATGTCGACCAAGGAGCAAGTGTTCAATGATATCTCTGTGATCAATTCGGTGAAAACCGGGAGCGATCACCGCATGGTAAGAGGCACATTGAACATTAATATCAAGCTTGAAAGGTCTCGACTGATGAAGTCCACGCTCCGTCCAGCACAGATCCAGATCCAAAACCCCGAAACCTTTCAGCTCGAACTCCAGAATCGTTTCGAGTGCCTAGGGAGCTCCGTGGACGATTACAGCGATGGGTTCGTGGAAGCTGTCCATACGGTCGGGTCTAAGTTTTTCAAGACCCGCCGTACAGATAGAAACAAAAAGCTCTCTGATCCAACTCTAAAGCTAATGAAGGAGAGGCGTGAGATGATCCTGCAGTCTTCAGACGATGCGGTGAAATACCGGCAGCTAAATAGACAGATCTCAAAGTCCTTGAAAAGCGACCTCCGCCGCTTTAATACTGAAAGTATTAAAGATGCGATTGAGCGGAATATGGGCTCCAAGGTCTTTGCAAGGGATCTGTCTATTGGGCAAAGCCAGCTCACAAAACTGAAGACCGATGATGGCAGGATCATTTCCACCAAACCGGAGCTTCTGAGGGAGATCGAGAGATTTTATGGGCAGTTGTACACGTCAACCAGTAAACCCATTGCGAATCTAGCAAACGACCCAAGAGCTAGATTGACCCGACACTATACCGAAGATATCCTGGATGTCAGCCTGTACGAGATTAGGATGGCTCTGAAACAGCGAGTTGCGCGGTGTCTTCTCGTCCAACTTACCACAGTGTCTCAAGACAAAAGTCTATGACCAGTGTGTGTTGCCAGTGATGACATATGGCTCTGAGACGTGGTCGCTAACAATGGGCCTTATCAGAAAGCTTACAGTCACTCAAAGGGCAATGGAGAGGGCTATGCTCGGCGTTTCCTTGCGTGATCGAATCAGAAATGTTGAGATCCGTAAGAGAACCAGGGTTACCGACATAGCCCGAAGAATTGCCAAACTTAAGTGGCAGTGGGCAGGGCACATTGCTCGCAGAACGGATGGCCGATGGGGCAGAAAGGTTCTGGAGTGGCGACCGCGAACCGGAAGACGTTGCGTTGGAAGGCCTCCCACCAGGTGGACCGATGACCTGGTGAAGGTTGCAGGAATCCGCTGGTTGCGGGACGCACGGGACCGGTCAATGTGGCGACGCTTGGGGGAGGCCTATGTCCAGCAGTGGACGTCTTTCGGCTGATATGATGATGATGATGAATTTTAAGGTGTTTTTGTTTTTAATGCCAATAAACACATTTTTCTTTCTTTCTTTCTTTCTGTCATCATCATCAGATTAGCCTTTTTCCAACTATTTCAGACTTATCAGGTTACCCAGAACAGCAGGTTACCAGAACGAAAATGATCAAGATACTTAAAAAAATTAAAAGTTACCACACCAATGTTACACGTGCCTTCGTAGATTATCAATGACACCTACAAAAAACCTACACGACCCAATATCAATAAAACATCGTTTCAGTTACCACCCTTCACAAGACGTGTCACCCTTAAGAAAACTACTTAAAATTCAAACGTCACCAATCTGCCTACCCCCGAGACTGCCTCATCCCGACATCAAACACGCTACACACCAGCTATAATGATAATACACTTATTTGCACTTGTACTGCTGTGTAACTCCCGCTGCTCATTACGGAATCTGTTGATATACGGAAAAAAACATGGTTTCTTACTCGTGCGAAACCGATGATACACTACACTCTGAATAAGCAACTCTATCTTCTTTTCAACCGAGTTGAAATTTCAGTGACAGTGTCCAAAGGTAGGTAAGCCGTTTTCAGGAGTCACAAAGTGAATGTAGGTCTCAATCAGAAGACATCAAAGTGTGAAGATCAAAGGCAGGGGTTAAGAACAGGTATCGCGATATTGAGGCTCGTTTTAATAACGAGTTAAGCAATGCTGCACGCGTGACGCGACATACAAATTGCCTATCATACACAAAATGGCGCGATTTGTGGGGAAATTCAGAATTCGGAATATGTTTTTAGGGTTCCGTACCCATAGGGTAAAATCGGGACCCTATTACTAAGTCTTCACTGTCCGTACAGTCTGTCTGTCTGTAACCAGGCTGTATCTCAAGAACCGTGATAGTTCAACAGTTGAAATTTTCCCAGATGATGTATTTCTGTTGCCGCTATAACAAAAAACATAAAAAACAGAATAAAATAAATATTTAAGATCCCATACAACAAACGTGATTTTTTTGCCGTTTTTTGGGATAATGATACTGAACACTTCGTGCGCGATTCCGACTGGCCCTTGGATGGTTTTTTTTTTGGGTGTCTTTGGGGAGGTTGGTAATCAATCAATCATCTATTAATTAACTTACTTTGTTACAATTGAATCATTGTCGGTGGAATAAAGCCACTTAACTAAAATACCTACAGTGCGTTCCACGAAATCCACCAATAAGCACCTTTCAACAATGGACACCCTAGGATAGTTATATACGAGTAATTGTAATAAATAAGGTTTAAATCATACATACACATTTATACTGACGCCGACGAGGCAGAAATTTCGGAACATCACGTGCCGCGAACCTTACATAGTATTTTTAAGCAATTGCAGCTAATTAATTGCCACCATAATGACATTGCAAACTACCTTGGCCTCTACACAATGTGACATTTTATCGGCGAAAGCGATTGTTGAAAAAAGGTGCAGTGTCTTCAGAGGTTATAATAAGCCAAAATAAGTGAAAGGTAAACTGCCAAAAATTATATTATAATTAAAATATTTAGAGATTTGGAAGCAGTGATGCTCGCTGCCACTGAAGCGAGCAGCACTGCTCCTAAATCTTAAAAAATCCTTATCTTAACGGTAAATGCATATTCACTAACAGCATCTCGTTGCTTTACAGAACACCTTCTGCATTTCTCCGTCGTACGGAACGAGCGAGATCCGTTGAACGAATGAAACTGAATGAAATTAATTAAACTTGTATTATTGCTGCGACTCCCCTAACAAGGTTCCCGCTAACTAATTGAGATTCTCGTAGATTTTATAATTATTTTCATTTGTTTTACTGTGTTTTTAACCCCCGACGGAAAAAAAAGGGGTGTTATAATTTTGACGCGTGTACCTGTGTATTTTTGTATGTTTGTATTTGCGAATCTGTATTTGGCATTATAGCTTGAAAGGTGACTTTATCGAAGTTGTTAGTAAGCTATGTTTGATGAAAATCGGTTCAGCCGTTCAAATGTTATGGGCATTTGACTGTTTGAATCGGGGTGTTTTCGCAAGATATAGTGTCATAATTACGTGTTCAATAGATTGTCAATCGATGCGCGTCTACTACTAGATAAATTATGTAGGATGCAATAAAATGTGTCAAAAGTTTTAAAATTTGACTTGTGTAGCAGATTTTTGCTGAAATTACTGTTTTTTTTTTATTTGAAAGATTTTACATGGAGTTTCTAGCCCATTCCTCTCCATGGGAATGGGAAACTATGTACACTTTGAAACTTGATCTTTCTAGATCGAGTTTTTGACTATCGAAATGTAAAAATGTTTCAGGTTGACCACAAGACATTTTGCTATTGCTTGCCAACCCTTAGGCGCTTTGCAGTTGAAGCAACTATTGCAGCAACTGGCAACTAGCTGTTTACATATTATATCTCAATGGAACTGCGCACACGTAGCAACTCGTGCTGCGAGTTTCGGTGATCGACAATAGTTTTCAGTTGCTGCAATCGATGACTAAGTTAGTTTCTAATTGCCGCAACTAGCAACTGTCGATTTTTTATCGTTTGTGTAGAGTTAATTGAGAATAATGAAAACTAAAAAAATGAGAAGAAGTGGTGCTTCTTCGATATTCATCATCACACTGCTACATACAGTGTGATGATGAATATCGATTGAGCAATTCAGTCATCAAAGTTGCTCACAGATTGTCATAAAATTGCGGCAACCGTTAACCGGGCTATTTGGTTGCAACAACTGGCAAGTTTTAAAGGTAACTTTAAAAAAGTTGATAGTTGCCTCAACTAAAGTTGCTCCATCTGCAAAGTGCCATACTTTTTTATTTTTCGACAATCGTTTTCGTTGATAGAATGTCACTTTTTTATTGTGAACAGGCTCGCGCTTGACCACTATCTCGCTTGATGGTTAGCGAGGTTGGGTCGACGGTGAAGCACGCTTGCCTAGAAATAACAGTTGAGTGTGTCATGCTCTCTCTAATTTCTCTCTGATGGTGACACATGTGTTGGATCATTCGATTCGCTTCATGATGGTTGAGCTGAGTGGTGCCGATCCATGCGCCATGTTCGTGAACGGGCGCCAGCAGTTGGGATTGGTCACAACTTAGCTGCCTCGGCCTGTTATTGGTTTATAATTGTTTGTTACTCTAGACACTTTCGTGCACGTCTTTTTACATCGTTTTAACTCTAAAACACTTGTTTGACAATTCAAAGTACCTTTAAGGTTTATTTGAAATAAACTATTTGATTTTGCTTTTAACCTGTTCACTCTTGAATTAAAGACCCCTAGGTTGTAAGCTCACTCACTTAGTCTAGAGCCTCTAGATAAATTTAAAAATTACATGTAAATGCGATGATCTAAGTTTGACTTTTAAAAAGGTTGAATTTTATAGGTTTCTGTATAGTTAAGTCAACAACATTTGCACCCTAAAATAACTTTGTGAGGCAAATAAGAACACTGTTGATGTGGCTGAATTCTGGTCTAAACGTATTTCATTTTGGAATCATTGACACACCCAAGAAGAATAGATAAGTAAAACATGTTAGGTGTTTACCTTACTCTTTGTCCAGACTGTAATTTTACATTTCACAGCTCAAAAACTAATCATTTAGTGTTGAACTAATGGCAACTATCGACTTTATCAATGAAGAAATTTTAATCGATTTAACACATTTGTGCACTAGAGAATTAATAATGAATGTAACTGAGGATTCAACTGATAATTCCAATTTATATGGAAAAGAATCCAACGATTCATCAAGATAAAATCATAAGTATTTTAGTTATTGTATTTGCTGTTATTCTTTATCTATAAATCCAATAATACTTTTTTCGGAATTTAACCTCAATTTAACTAACAATTTTATTTTATTGGAATAACGGAGCGAATAAGCACGTCGCTTCACTACTGTAAGTGTCCATTAAATATTGAATGTTATTGTCTAGGTTGCCTGTTAATAATTATGAAACTTTTTAAGCGTGCATCTGTCAAATGTTATATAACAAGCTGGACGGAGAGTAGACATCTACATAGGTATCAGTTTGACTGCCAGGTGGTTTCCGCAACAAAATGTGTCTGTGCCAGAGTTTTGGGTTTTGTATACATAAAAGCATGTATCTTACACGTGGCCAGCCTATTTCCATGCATTAACAAAAACGTACCCTTTTCTCAAACACAAAACGCAGCGTAACGAGAGTAAATAGGCCTCAAAAGGACTCAAAGTGCTAGCAAAAGGTCGTAACAGGCCTCGGGACACATAGGGAGGTCGCTCGATCACGTCAGCGCGGCCATTTTTTCATCCGTCCTTTATTGGCCGAAGTCCCTAGAGGGCGCGGCGATCGGATAACTTTTCCACCACCTGCCATCTAATTTGGTACAATAATCCTCATACATATATACGAGTTACGATTTTTTAGTTGCTATCTGTTATTTATTTTTGGGATGTTCCCGAAATTTATTTATTTATGTTTTTTTAACTAGTTTACCTAACTGGTACAGTAAATAACAGCCAACATTCTTTTTAGAGCCAAGTCTATGCTACGTTTAAATGAAAATGGTTCTGCAGACTGGAAGCCATCATAAAAATGAAGAACGTCACTTGAACCATAGGTACACGTAGACAATATATTCAAATTGAGATTGGTCGCGCCATAAAACGCGCTCGTAAACCGACCAAATTTAAAATACGCGAGTACTGGAGGTGAACGCGACATCTTACGAGACTCGTCAAATTGATGTCATTAAAAAAATAAATTAAGTCTTGATATAACCCAGTTTGCAGAGCTTTAGAGCCACAACACACTTTATCGGAGCGGCCCGCAGCGGGTTATGAAATTATTATGAAGGAATTCTGTGGGGAAGTCATAGGGGCACTTTTGGTGAATTAACTTTACTAAAGGTCGTTTACATGAAAGGACTGTCATCTGACCTAAGCAAATAGCCATCAATAAACCGACACAGAGATTTAAACATCCCAAAAAACTGGCATGATGTAACTACTTGCGATATCGGGACTATAAATTAACGTAACTCTGATTCATCTAGCGACCGATGACCACAACAAGCGTAGGTAAGGCTCGCAGATCGACAATTTGTCGCTTCAAACACCCCAATCGCCACTACTGCAAGTCAAAAGAGACAAATGTCAAACACCATTACTCTCTCGTCCGACGTCGACGTCACGTCAACTCGCGTCACGTCACGTCAACTCGCGTCACGTCAGAACCGGTCATTCCAAATGAGTGGAGTCCCTGACTTCCTCGTTTTAATGAATGACAGTATAAATTTCCCGGCAGTTTCTTTTAAGTTATTTCAAAGGGGAGCCATGTTTTCCTAGCGTTTACGTCGTAACGATGTCGATGCCAAACATTGTTAAGAATGGCACTTAAATAACTTGGCCCAAGTTGTAAGACACGGGATTGTCGGTGATTTATTACGTTGTAAATGTAAGTGATAAAAAGTGTTAGAAGTTTTACGTAAATTCGTGAATAGACTTCTTTATTGGCGCTTGTTGATGGATAGGGCGGGTGAATGGCAGGGTATGAAAGAAATAAAAATGTAAGAGGATAATGCGGTCATTCATTTGGAGGGATGTAAAAAACATGGCGTAAATTCTTTTCGGTACTAAAGTGCTTTCTTTCTGAAAACCTTCTGCTTGGAACTGGCAACTTACTTTATCTTTCTGACTGACCAAATCCTTGACAAATTAAAAGTACCTGTAATTGGCTTACTCACACACACACACAACACTGAACTTCGAGATCTAATATTAAAGAACAACAACAAAATTAGCACAAGAGACGAGTTCCAGGATTGAAATCGGAATTGAATAATGAAATGCTGAGAATTCAGTTTAAAAAACGGCTGCATCGTTTCTGATTTCTGAACTAATAAACAAGAAAAGGAATCATAACTTGTTACAAGTATAAAGGTTTCAAACATGAACCCTGCTAGGGCACAGCAATATACATAGAAAGTGCTAGAGTGTCACAATAATAAACAAAACTACTGTGCTTAAACAAACACAAATTTTACATGTTTATCAAGTGTTCAAAATTTGTTTTTTAAATAAGTAACTGTCATGTTAAAATATAGGATAGGTGAGAACAATTTGGTCATAATTTCCATTCATAAATTAAAATAACATAAAAATTAAATTAAAACAAGCAATTTGGTAGTCATTTTCATTCATAAATTAAAATATGATATAAATTAAATTAAAACAAGCAATTTGGTCGTCATTTCCATTCATAAATTAAAATAAGATATAAATTAAATTAAAACAAACAATTTGGTCGTCATTTCCATTCATAAATTAAAATAAGATAAAAATTAAATTAAAACAAACACCGATAACAATAATAATCATAAAATAACACAAGTAGGTCGTAAGTTAAAATTGCAGTAAGTGCTGTGTGTATTGTGTACAGTTTCAATGTCAAAATTCACTTATCATCAAAGAATTTTTTTCGATAGGATCTGGCACGAAAGCCTTATTGGTAAGCTTCCTTCATTCGGTTTGCCCGGTGGTCTGTGTGATTGGATTGCAGACTTCCTGAGAGATCGGTCCATTCGAGTGGTTATCGATGGCTGCTCGTCGGACCAATTGGATATTAATGCCGGGGTCCCTCAGGGGTCCGTACTCTCAGCAACATTGTTCTTGTTGCACATTAACGATCTGCTGAAGCCCGGCACCTTTGGGTATGCAGACGACAGCACTGTTGCTGAGAGATACTTGTCCAACGCGCGTGCTACCGGGCCTCAGGTCCGGTCTCTCCGGGAGGCCATGGTGGAGCGCTTGAACTTGTCCTTGCAGGCAGTTTCCGAATGGGGCGATGCCAATCTGGTCAGGTTTAATGCTGCTAAAACCCAGGCGTGTCTTTTTTCCGCTAAAAGGAGGCAATTCCACCCGGCTCCTACTTTCCGTGATGTAACCGTGCCAATAACGGACCATCTTGAGCTTCTTGGCGTTACGTTGACATCGACTCTCAATTTTGGGCCATACATTGAGGCAAAGGCTCAGCTGGCTGCCAAGAAGTTGGGGATCCTTGCGAAGGTGAGAAGGTACTTCACGCCGGAACAGCTGCTCAACTTGTATCAAGCGCAAGTTCGATCGTGCATGGAGTACTGTTCTCATCTCTGGGATGGATCTGCCAAATACCAGCTTGATTCAATAGAGTCGATCGAAAAGCGGGCCAAGAAACTCATCGGTAATGAGGCACTGGTCAAGCCAAAGCTCCAGAGCCTTGAACATCGTCGCCGAGTTGCCAGTTTGTCGGTATTTTATCGGTTACATTTCGGGGAGTGTGCGATGGAATTACATGATTTAATTCCGCCCAGCCCGTTCCATCATCGGACTACCAGACGTACGGCGATGCGTCATCGGTACATGGTGGACATCCCACCCATACGCACAAAACGTTTTGGGGACACTTTTATTATGCGTACAGCTAAAGAGTGGAATTCCCTGCCGGAACCTGTGTTTCCCGATAGCTACAATCTAGGGGTCTTTAAGTCAAGAGTGAATAGGTTTCTTCTAGGCAAGCGTGCTCTATCGTCGACCACATCATCGCTTACCATCAGGTGAGATAGTGGTCAAGCGCAAGCCTATAGATAATAAAAAAAAAAAAGAATTCCTTTAGAGTGTAATACGATTTTACTACGAGCTATTTTTGGAGACTGTTTTTAAATTTATGTTCGTATTCTATGTCCTTAATTGAAGTTTATTATATATTTTAACGCACATGGCTAAAGGGCCTGAATGGAATATACTTAATTTTGAGCTTGGTATGGCTAATTCATTCTTGTTTTGGCGTCTAATACTGCGATGTTGCGGGCGAAGGCCCTTAGTGAGTGGGAACAGTGCCTGGTGTTTTCTTATAAATTTGCTAACTTCTAAAATATAGAAACAAGTTAGTGTAAGGACTTTGTATCTTACAAAGAATGGCCTGCAGCTTTCTGCGTTATCTATATTGGCAAGAATTCGTATGCACCTCTTTTGTAGAATAAAAAGTCTATCACTGTCTACACCATTCCCCCACACCACGATTCCATAGTATGCTGTTAGAGCAGTTTTAAAATCGGTAGCTCTTTTAAGCTCCCCCAAGGCATAGATAAAGCTGGCTAGTTTGTTTGCCAGTGTATCTATATGGGCTTTGAAATAATGTTAATAGTTTTTCATATGACAATCTGAGCAGTTACAGTATAATCAAATCCATCAACAGCTCAGAATGAATGAATTAAATAATCTCTAAGACATTCCCGCCCCGCTTTCGCCTATGCCATACCCCACACCCCACCTTAAGGACTCACTCTAAGTGTGTTTAGCTTAGTTTTTAACTTGGCTCTTTTGATATGAGCACGTTCTTATTATGGTAATTCACTAACTTAACTAAGTAATGGGCCATTTAGTTGCTTTTTTAATTTTCCAGTCCAGGGTCAGTAGTTGAGCTTAACTTTTTAAATAAAAATAACTGCTCTATTCATTTGAATAGTACTTGATATTTCAAGTTTTCGTTTGCATATTTATTTAGTTTATTACCTACCTGGGTGCGCGACATCACGCCGCAAAAAAATGCTTTTCGACAGAGGGAGGAGTACAAACCGCATGGGAAAGAATTGGACTGTAATTGGCAGTTTGTTCAAAGGTTAGGAAGATTGCACATTACCTTGAATCTTCTGACTCTGGAACCACGAGGTGACTGAACCTTCTACGAACTTCAATTTGCTGCTTAAGGTTTTTGCACGACTGCGTATGCGACACGACACGACCGAATTGGCGATCAGTTTCAAGACGAGTTCTTGATACGACGAAATTATACCAAAATAATAAAAGGAAAGGAAAATAAAAGTTGTTAGTCCCGACTGACGTTTGATGACCTATGATAGACGTGAGGGTGGAAGCCGGGAAAAAACTGGTGCACCCGATTAGATCGTAAGATGACCCTACATAGATGGGTAAAGACTCGGCGGATTGATTGGTCACCGCGAAGCGCAAAAATACTCCAACAGGGTTACAGTAGTTGTCCCCCGTCCCGTCTAAACCGTCCTAACTGTTACCCATTGGACATTTACGGATATCGGAGCAGTCACTTAAGAACCTGAAAGATGTATGGTAATGATGCAATGGCCATCAATAGCGCATCCCCGGATGTTTGTGATGGCCATCTGTTTAGGTGATGGTGTTCACAACAGGGATCCTGTTTTAACGCGAATGCTAAGTTCTTATTTAACTTCAATAGCAATTGCAGGATATACTGCGTTCGACTGCGTTAGAAAATAAAAATAAATTACACAAAAATACAACCGAAGAAAAATAGTTCTTTATGCTACAAGTGCGGAAGGTAGGTGATTCCCGATTAGTGGCATTTTTATTCACAAGCGAGCGAAGCTAGTGAGTGGATAAATCGACACGAGTCAGAAATCATCTTAAGTACGTGTATCATACAACATTTTACTATGCATTAATAATAATAATATCAGCATTGAGCGAGGAAATAGAAAAATATATCTGGACCAAGCAAGAAATTAATAAAATTGCGGGCTTATTCAAGCGCGCTCAGCATATCCACAGATTAACTAATAGTTCCTCGGGCATATCTACTGCGCATGTGCAAATAGCTGTCACGTCGTAACGCAAAAAGGCACGAGTATAATATTTCATTCTGCCAAACATATTTAATGAATATTTAAAATTAATTTATTGGTCAAAATCTAAATCTAGAGTAATTAAAAATACTTTTAATGAAGTATTAGTTTTATTTTACCTTTTATATGAATGATAAATCTGTACTTAAGGGCCTACAACCACTTTAGTGCCGAAAACGGTTACTTTCTAAAGCATACTCCTTAGTAACGGCTAAGTTAAAAGATTTGAAAAAAATATATATTTATTATTGACTCATGTACATTATTTTGTACACAAGGTTTTTTCGTGTGACTAATAGTTTTGCTATAAAAAAATAATTAACAACACGATATTTTTTCGCAACTTTTGAAACTCCTCCAAAACGGCTATGATATTTAAAAACATTTTTAGGTATACAGATTGGTAGTAAAAGGTTCTTTAGATTGTACTTTGCTTTTTAAAATCAATCAAAATTTTGCGAAGAAAGTCTTGCAAAGTAAGGTCCAATGTATATATTCTAGCTCTCTACAGGGGCGGAGCCAGTCGCGCGTTAGCATTGGCACGGGAAGGCTGTGTCGCTCGCTGCTCCGCCGCGCTATCGTCCGACTAAGCGCATTCGCACGTGTTAGTGCAAATATTTACGTAGTTTGTGTATTAGTGTGCGTTCACAGACTAGCTCGCTCGCCGCAGAAGATCCAACGTAATCGTGCGCGTGGACGCTTTATTTTTATTTATTTGTGGACTACTTTTTTATGTGAATTTGTAAATACTTTTTATTTATATTATGCATTGTGTAAATAAATCATAATGCCAAGACCAACTAATGCAAGAAAAAATAGAATTCTAAAGGCTAAGAAAATGCATCTGGTTATGTAAGTACATACCTACTTATTATTATACCATATCTATACTTTATTCGCTGGGAGAACGAAATAAAAAGTAAACAAACCATAAAAAAGATTTTAGAGTTTCCTTTGCTGTCACTAAAATCTAAAGTTAAATAGGTATCATGCGGAAATGTTTATTTTATTGAACAACTTAATACCTACGTGCACACTTTTCAAACGTTTAAACTATTATTTATTTATAACTCCATTAATTGGAATAACATTTTCTACAACCCTTTTACAGTCCGTTCAACCGATTTTGAGTTCTATCCCGTACATATAAGGACAGCATAAATAGCATAAATCTGTTACCAAAACTAACTGTTTACTACAGCTGCCATTTGCTATATCACCAACGCAATAGAAGTCAAATTCGATTGAACGGGCTGTAAAATGGAATTATTTATTTGTCTAATGTTACCTCAAAAAAAATTGATATTGTTATTATCTTGAAAGCCTGCAGTTCGCAAGTATAACAAATTAAAGAGTTCTACAAACGTAACCATTTTGCGATGTAATCCATACATCCACATTTTTTTTTAAAAAGTCGGATTATAACCGTGTAACGTTTGTTTGTGTACAACAAGTTTTTTCCCTCAGCGAATAGGGTATAAGTACTTATTTAGCTTTTATTATCTGATGTAGAATAGAATATACTTTATTGAATATCAAAATAGTTACATCTCGACCATTTTATTTCATAATTGATATTAAGTTATTACGAAATTGTTCCAGGAAATCTAGAATGAAATCATCAGAAGAATCGAAAGGCGAAGACCATAATCCGACATCTGCAGAAAATGTTGATAGTTCTGTTCAGGTAAATCATACTAAGATATAACATGATAGCAGTTGGTAAATAGTCACTTGTTTTATTCATATCTCTATATTAAATGGTATAAAACAAACCCCCGGTTTCTCAACTCTCGATTATCGGGCTGTTAACGTAATCGACGAATAATCGAAAATTCATTCAACCCATCACAGCAGATAACGCGTGCTTGTCAATTTGTCACATTAATTCTGCGATAATTTAGCGGTGAGAAACCCGGCCAAAGTCACTGTCCGCGTCTGTCGATCTCATTTCTGTTCTGTTTCGCCGCTCTTCTCAACCACGCAACGGATTTATATAACGGATAGTCCTGTAAAACACTTTCACAAAGTTTCATAAGTTAAGCATTATGAAACTTTGTGAAAGTGTTTTACAGTCTCAGTTTTCGAGTTTTTTTTTTAAAGTTTCTGTAATTTGTGACAAATAAGAATAAAAATTTACATAATTAGCCACAAATAATGCAAAAAAAAACGTTTTCGGTTGTTTTGTTTTGGTTCAGTTATTTATTAGTTTTACCATTAATATTATCTTTAAAACATAAAAATTTATCTTGAAAACTAATATATACCCCCCACGTATCTTCCCAACCCTCAATAATTAAATATTTTTTCTCAGCACCTATGATTTCAAGCATTTTGGTGAATTCAATATTACACCAATAAGGGTGTATTCTACAAAAATAAACCTTTAAGTATAAAATAACGCCTGACAACGTTATTACAGTACTTCTTTTTTATTTTTAGATCGATACATCCGTTAGCCTAAGTGATTGCAGACCAGACTTATTAATTAAAAGTCGTGAAGAAGAGGACACTATTATATCTACGTCTACTCATAAGACGAAAGAAGTTCAAATTCAGGTAAAATTGTGCATACATCATCAATACATATAAAAAATTTGTAGAAAAGTCATTTCTCCAATTAATATTGGACAAACATGTCAGGGTTTATTTAAAATTGATGTTATATTTTTTTAGGTCGAGATATCGCCTGAAAACCAGCAAGTTCCAAGCTGTTCGATCGAAGGGCGACGTATAATTGATATTTCATATTTTTGTTCGGAATTAAAGAACATCGCCAAGCATGGAGCTTTTAACTGTGGTTTAGAATCCATTGATATTGTTGGAGAACGGCAAGTGGGACTCCATTCCTTATTTACATTTAAGTGCCGAATGTGTAATGAATCATTTTACGTTGATAATGTCAATCCCACTGAAATTCACATTAACAACTGTGCAGTTGCAGGCACAATAGCAATAGGATGTGGGCACTCTCAGCTGCAAGAGCTTTCTGCAGCTTTAGATTTGCCTATAATCTCGCAGAGAACGTATAAAAAATACCATTGCAACTTATCGAATTACTGGGAAAAGACATCGGTTGAATCAATGACCATAGCAGCACAAAAAGAACGGGAATTTGCCATAGCTGAAGGACGCGTTGACAAAGACGGCATACCAGTAATTGATGTAATAGTGGATGGGTGTTGGAGTAAGAGAACCTATAAAAAAATTACTCGGCACTATCAGGTGCTGCTTCAATTATCGGCAAGAAAACTGGAAAGGTGTTGTTTTTAGGAGTGAGAAACAAATATTGTTCGCTATGTGCGTATGCCCAAAAAAAGGAACAAGAACCCAGAGTCCATAAATGTTACAAGAATTATAACGGCTCTTCAACAGCGATGGAATCAGATATCCTTGTTGAAGGTTTTAAGTGCTCCATTGAAATGCATAATTTGATTTACGTGAGAATGGTGTCTGATGGAGACTCAAGTACCTACTCAAAATTATTGAAAAGTCGACCATACCCTCACATTACAATTGAGAAAATTGAATGTCGTAATCACCTTCTTCGTAATCTATGCAACAAGCTCGCAGCTCTCCAATCTGACTCAAAATATTTATTAAAATATCGAAAATTAATAACGCAGAAGAAAATAATGATTCTGAGATGTACAATTAGAAAAATTATAAAGAATTATAAAGCTGCCAATGACTCACAGCGACGATCTAACATTGAACCATTATATAATGACATTCTTGTAGCACATTTGCTCGCTTTTAATGAACACAGCAGATGTAAACCATTTTTTGTGATATTGGTTCAAACATACAGAAAGAAACAACCGAATTCTACACAAGCACACTTTGGTCCAGAATCTGTGGTCTAATGTCAAATTTAGCATCGCAAGCCCCCAGCTTGATTCATGACATAGGCAGTAATAGTGTAGAAAGCTATAACAGTATTATAGCAAAGCTAGTCGGGGGCAAAAGAGTCAATTTCAGCAAACGAGGGTCGTACCAGATGAGGTGCCATGCTGCTGTGGCATCATTCAACACGCACAGGGTGATATCATCACTGTTTAAATCTATGGCAGGTCGCAGCCCTCGAGGAAGTCTAGCAAAATTAGAAAAAAGAAGAATGGAAAGGAAAATGATGATGAGGAGAATCCAAAGAAAGAAAAGCAGAAAGCTTTTTTCCAAAGGAGAAGATTCGAACTATGGAAGAACATGCGAAAAACCTGACATGCTTCCTGAAATGTTTGAAAAAAACAAAAATACATTTCTTCAAAACTTAATCAAAACAAAGGAAGAAAGAAATGATTCAACGAGAAACCATTCTACAAAGCTCGTGCAATGATTGGCTCGAACTGAGGCGTAATTTATTAACGGCGTCAAATTTCGGTAAAGTTATAAAGAGGCGCAATGACATAAGTTGACATAATCTGGTAAGGGACATTCTTTACAAAGAATCGATTGCGCACGTTAAATCCATAAAACATGGTAGGGAAAATGAAAACAAGGCACTAAGACAACTTGAAATACAAGAAGGCGTAAAAATCAGCCCATGTGGTCTTTTCATAGACGAAAAACTTAATTATCTAGGAGCTACGCCTGATAGGATGATTGATGATGACACAGTCGTAGAAATAAAGTGTCCATTGTCAGTTTATGAAAAAGATTTACACGAAATGGTAAAAAGCAAGAAACTTCCATGTGACAAAATGGATTCAAAAGATAAACTTATTATCAATAAAAAACACATTTGGTTTTATCAGATACAGGGACAACTGCACATTGCAAATAAATCAAAATATTTATTTGCAATTTGGTGTGGAGAATCAAAAGACTTAAAAATTGAGTGGATAGCAAGAGATAACAAGTTGGTAGATCCCAGGTTTCCAAGAAATATGAGAATAAGAGAACCGAAATATATACAAGAAGCGATTAAAGAAAAAGAAAAGAAAAAAAAATAACAAAATCAGATCAAGAAAATGAAGAGCAAAGTATTGACCCAATAAATATTCAAGAAAAAAACACAACACAAGATGAAGTAGAATCAAATGAAGGGAAACATAAAAAGCAGAAAACAGATAAAAAAATACAAGTTTTATCAGAACAAAACTGTACAAGAGTATTAAAATTTACTGATTTTTAGAATGTGTTTTATTTGAAACCTTATATAGAGAGTATTGAGTAATAAACTGTTACCACTAACATTGCTAAAACTGGGTAAAGTACGACACAACTTATATGTCACTTATGTGTGCTAAAAAGTCACTTGGAAATATGAAAACATTATAGGTAATCATTTTAATTACGGGATCCAAAAAAACATCACATGATGAATCCAAGAAAATGCACTTATACATGTGGGGTATTCATCATTAGAACCCATTACTTAAAATATGTTTATACGGAACCCACAGTGCGTGAGTCCGGCTCGCACTGTTCCGGTTTTTATGTAAGTTAGTAATTACAGTCTATGCAAATGAATAAAATGAAATCATTTCTAAAGCTGAATCGATCTTGGTTAAATTTGAAAGAGGCTAGGGCCGAGTTTGTCACCAGTTGGACGAATTTTCAACAGCTGATAACGCGTGCTTGACAATTGGTCACATTAATTCTGCAATAATTTAGAGGTGAGAAACTTGGCCTAAGTAACTGGATAATTATGACGTTATGCTGTATTATCATTTATAATTATATATCATTACAGATTGAGTTTTTTTTAACGTTATTATTTTATATTATCTAATAAGTATTTTTAAACGAATATAATAACTTAAAACATCAGGGGCCGACCGTAAGCTCAGAGCAAGTTTATTTTGACTGTGCTAACTCAGCCGGCATAATTACAGACACAATAGAAAAACAATTGAAATACTGCATAGAATGTAAGACACTTTGTGAAGAGAAAATAAACGTTTTATATTATTTTATTATATTAATTAAACGGGCGCCATAAATGGTCACTTGTCGGTCGAGGGACACTCAAAATAAACTGTTGAACCATGATAGTTTTGACACGTCATGCTACGGGGGCTGTAGGTAAGTAGAGTTTTAATGTAACCTATTTTGTTTTACTTGTCCGACCAAAAATAATGTCTAGTAAAAACTTTATTTATTTACGGAATCGTAGGCAAGAATGCAACCTGTTAGTCGCATCTCTGCGTCCACGCATATTCTTTGACCGCAGTTCGCGCTCGCTATGTATGCGTGAGCTGTGCCGGTGTGTGAGTTTCGCTTCGCCGGGATGCTCAAGGCCATTGGGGCATACTTGCGCCTTAACTAAATTTAAAAAAAAATCTTAAATAATAAAAACTCTATGCGGCGGACTGACGTTTAAGTTAAAAATTAAAAAAAATACAGGAAAGTAAAAAGCACGAGTAAAAAAAGTGACACTTTCAGCACAGTTTTCAATTCACAAACAACTCAGCATACAAGACCTCAACAGACACACACTGAAAGGTAAAGTCACTGAGTGGCTACTACACCAGGACTATTCCTACACTGAATCGTTACTCACCTACATCTCTTAGAAAAATACCCACAAACTCCATCTTCATTGACAACTTCGTCTTCATTGATAATTATTCTTAATTTTAAATTGTTTAATAATAATACATTGTGATAGAATGACTATGTTGTACCTTTTGTGTAATATTATGTATGCAAATACTTACCCGAATACTGTCTCTCAAGATACAGGCTGCCCTAGTTTGAGAGGCAGGGTTCATTAACCAATGGTTACAATGTAGTTCCTACAATATACCTGTATACTTATGTGAACACTTATTATTGTAAACATTTTATTATTGTCTCCTTTATTTAACTGTTTTATAAAATAAATTAAAAAACAAAAACATTTAAAAATATAAAAAATAGAGGCCCACCGGTATCGGGAACAGGGTCCAAGCTACTGGCGGTCAGGGCTCCAGAGAGAGGAACCTCCTAACTATACGAGCCGTGTCCAGCAGTACTGCTTTCTGGATCAGGCCCAAGGGCCTGATCCAGAAAGCAGCTGGGTCAAGACCCAGCTGCCTAACGAGAGCCTTCTAAGATGTTGGTCGAGGCTCGTGGCTATTAAGCCATTGGCTGACACGACTATCGGTACAATGATCGCTGTGTCCACATCCCACATGTCGACAACCTCGCGAGCCAAGTCAAGATACTTTATTTGTTTATCTTTCTCGCCTTTCACGAGGTTCCCGTCATGCGTCGATTCTGTCCACCACCACTATATCAGGCTTGTTAGCGATAATAGTCCTGTCAGTGATGATGGACCGATCCCAGTACAATGTGATATTGCCATTTTCGAGAACTGGGTCGGGCACATACCTGTAGTACGGTACTTCCGATGCCACAAGAGTGTATTTCAGAGCAAGTTGCTGGTGGATGATCCTGGCTACAAGGTTGTGCCTATGCAAATACTCTTCGTTAGCTAGACGAGAACATCCAGAGATAATGTGGCGGATCGATTCACCCGGGCGGTGACATACTCGACAGATGTCAACCGTGTCACCCTTCACAATAAATCTCCGGTAGTTATTCGTCATGATAACTTCGTCCATAATTGCACAGACAAAACCTTCGGTTTCCCCAAAGAGGTCACCGAAAAGCAGCCAGGCTACGGACGCTGCTTGGTCTACATCAGACCCATGTAGGGCCCGGAAAAAGCGTCCGTGAAGCTCCTTACTCTGCCATACTTCCCTGCGGTCGTTAGTGTCAAGCACTACAGGCTTGCGCCAGTTCTCATTCGCCATGGAGAGCGGGGTGAGTCCCTTGTCCACTGCTACTACATCTCGATGCAAACCTACGTCAGTGTGTAGAAAATATTCCCTGAGATTGCATATCTCGCGGTTGTGGAGGTTTTTGGCATTTAAAAAGCCTCGGCCTCCACACTTCCGCGGGATGTACAATCTCATGACTGACGATCGTGGGTGATGCATTCGATTTGCAGTCAGCAGTGTATGGACCCGCCTATACAGGGCGTCGAGTTCCGTTTGAGTCCATTTGAGTATGCCGAAAGAGTACATCAATACCGGCATGACCCAACCGTTGAATGCGCGCACCTTGTTTCCCCCTGAAAGAAGGCTATTGAATACCTTCTTCAGGCGGCCAAAGAAGCGTTCCTTCAACGATTGCTTCATGTCAGTAGTGCTGATACCTAACGCTTCCGACATACCCAAATACTTATAGGTTTCGTTTGGAGAGAGGGATCTCAGGTTTATGGAATCCGCGAGTTTAATTCCTACGGATTCCACAATCTCCCCTCGCTTTACATGCATGACCGCACATTTGTCCACACCAAACTCCATCCTGATGGCGTTACTAAAAGTTTCAGTTACTTTCAGTAGCTCCATCAGCTGAAGATTGCTGGGGGCATAGAGCTTCAGATCATCCATGTAAAGGAGGTGAGATATAACCTGACCACCTCTCTTCAACCGATAGCCGAGCCCTGAATTCTCCAGCAGCATGCTTAGAGGATTCAGGGCTAGGCAAAACCAAAGAGGACTCAAACTATCGCCCTGGAATATTCCTCGATCGATCCTTACAGGTTCGCTATTCCTCTGGATATTTCGACATCCTGGATAGCGAAGGACTGTGCTCCATTGCCCCATACACGACATCAGGAAGGTGCGTAGAGTTGTATCTATTTTATACAATTCTAGCACCCTCATGAGCCATGTATGAGGCACCGAGTCATAGGCCTTCTTATAATCTATCCAACATGTCGACAGATCCTTTCGGGAACGCCGAACCTGTTGGCTAATGGCCATATCAATAAGGAGTGGCTCCTTAGTACCGCGGGACCCGTTCCTACATCCATTTTGAGAGACCGACATGATCGAATTATCGTCGACGTGTTTATTAATTTTAACTCACAAAATGGATGTAAGAACCTTATAGACCGTTGGTAAACATGTAATAGGTCTATATTTTTTGGGTTCCGCGGTGCTACCAGACTTGTGGAGCAAGCGGATTATTCCTTTTGTAAGGATCCTGGGTAGCGAACCAGACTCCAAGGCTGACTGGTACTGAGATGCCAAACGAGCGTGCGACCTTTGTAGGCACTTGATCCAGAAGTTGTGCAGCCCGTCCGGCACTGGAGATTGCCAGTTCGGCAACGGACGGACTGCACGGGCTATATCTTGGGGGCTGATTGTGATAGCCCCCATTTCTTGTATTAGATCGCACGCTCGTTCGACCTCCCGAGTCCTTTCACCTTCGGTGTGACTGACAGGCACCGACCAGATGCAGCGCCAGAATGAACACATAGCTTCATCATCCGGCAGGCGCGTATCAGTCACACCTTGGTCAGGTCGCTCCCAAGCCCGATAAACCCACCTTTCATTACTTTGGAATGTACGATTATGGGTGTATCGCTCCACTCTCCGCCTATACCTACGAATACGGTTTGCCCATGCAAACACTTTTTGCTTCAGGTAGTCGATGCGCTCAGTGACACGGGATATATAGTCTTGGGGGCTGACATCAGTCCCCGAAAACGCCCGTCTCACAAAGCGCATCACTCTTGGCCGATTATTGCCCTCCCTGAAACAAATTAGTTTGCCGATGAGTGTTCTGGCCCCACCAATACGACGTTCAATCCTGCACTGCCAAGCTGGTACGGGTGGTTTCGATCGTGTAGCTCTGTCATCTACAAATTTGACGTGGTCTACACGACATGCCGCTATAGCCGCGCAGTACATGATCGAATGTGTATCAGTGAGGTCTTCGCAGTCATCAAAATAGTTTGACAACTGCGAATCCAGAACAGCCACCAGTGCCCTATTTTTGTTATGCATGGGCTAGCGAGGTAATCGTGGCCTAAGTTCGAGCGGCATGTAGCGATAATCCCGAATAGCACACTCCAAAGCACTCCTCAATTCCTCATTGCACTGGGTACTTACGTTTGTAACCCTGTCACTACTCTCCTCGTCAGCGTGGTTGGACTGTGGTGGCACCACAGCCTGCGACGATGGGGCAGTGACACAGTTACACATTTCCGTTCGGAGGCGATCAAGCACAGTATCATCCAACATCCGATTACGCTGGATGACCCACACCTGATCCGAAAGTCATTGGGCCGAAACGTTGACAGCCGGCTCAAGCACCTGAAACAAAGAGACCATCCGGACACGGTACGCGGTCAGATTGTTTCCTCCCTCTGTAGCCCCAAAGTATTCGTTAATGGATTGTGTCCATCTCATGCGCTGCACACTTCCGCCGGGTGCTGGGACCCTATCAGAGACTGGTAAGAATCGACCCTATCAGAGACCGGTAAGCCTCGAGGTCCTAAGCGGTCCGGCGGCCGGCGTCATCCCCGTCGAAGAAGTACTCGTCGCTCGAGCTCGACGCAACTGCCACAGCCGGTGTCACAGCACTCACGGTGGGGCTGGTTTCCGGCGACGGCGAGGCGGAGATGGGCGACGATGCCGGAGGTGGTAGGCGTGCTTGTTTTGTAGTGGCAGCTCTCGTCAACACGACGTCGTCCTTATTTTTCTCATATCTTGTAGGTCAATGTGTAAATCGGTAATAATTTTGATAATGTTATTGTTTTCTGTTTTTTTTCTTGATTATTATTATTAGTTTGGCTGCTTGGAAAACGCTCTTTTCGTGGACATGCATTGTAAAGCAATAAGTCGAATTGAGAAGGAACCTGCTCCGTTTTTTGATGTCGGTTACTAAAATTTGGAAAACTGATAGCAGTTTTGATAACTTATTAAGAATTATGATAAAAAGGTTACAGGTAAAGTTTGTTACTGCAACTCCTTGTGCTTCAGTAGTGCCAGTGACTTGTGTGTGCCCTGGCAGTTGAGTCCATCATTCTCTCTCAAATGCCTCTCTGATGTTGGCACATGTCAACACATGTGCCAACATCATGATCCAACGATCATTTGGTTCCCTTGATGATGGTTGAGCTGAGTGGTGCCAATCCATGCGTCATGTTCGTGAACAGGCGTCATCAGTTGGGATGGGTCATAACTTGGTTGCCGCGGCCTGTTTTTATTTAACTATTGTATTTTGAAAAAACGCCACCATGTCTGTCCTTCTTAAGGATCAGACCTCGAAACCAATCCTTCTCCAGCGTGGCGTGAGACAAGGAGACGTCATTTCTCCAAAACTGTTCACTGCTGGGCTGGAGGATGTATTCAAGGTTCTGGACTGGAGAGGCATAGGCATCAACGTTAATGGCGAATACATCACTCAACTTCGGTTTGCTGAAGACATAGTGGTCATGACTGAGACCGTGGAGGGCCTCAGTAAAATGCTCGATGACCTCAGTAGAGCTTCCGAAAGAGTGGATCTTAAAATGAACATGGACAAAACCAAGGTCATGGTAAATGACCATGTAACACCCACTCCTATCAAGATCGGAGACTCTACAGTCGAAGTTGTGGATGACTTATGTCTACCTGAGACAAACGATCCAGTTGGGTAGGCCAACTTCGAGAAAGAAGTCAACCGTCGAATCTGACTCGGCTGGGTAGCGTTCGGGAAGTTGCGCGGTATCTTCTCGTTCAACTTACCACAGTGTCTCAAGACGAAAGTCTATGACCAGTGTGTGTTGCCAGTGATTACATATGGCTCTGAGACGTTAAGCGACCACGTCCACGGCCAATGGGCCTCATCAGAAAGCTTACAGTCACTCAAAGGGCAATGGAGAGGGCTATGCTCGGCGTTTGCTTCCGTGATCGAATCAGTAATGTAGAGATCCGTAAGAGAACCAGGGTTACCGACATAGCCCGAAGAATTGCCAAACTTAAGTGGCAGTGGGCAGGGCAAATTGCTCGCAGAACGGATGGCCGATGGGGCAGAAAGGTTCTGGAGTGGCGACCGCGGACCGGAAGACGTTGCGTTGGAAGGCCTCCCACCAGGTGGACCGATGACCTGGTGAAGGTTGCGGGGATCCACTGGTTGCGAGACGCACGGGACCGATCAATGTGGCGACGCTTGGGGGAGGCCTATGTCCAGCAGTGGACGTCTTTGGGCTGATATGATGATGATGATGATTGTATTTTGAGGTTGTTTATTTTACTCTAGACGCTTTTACGTGCACGTCTTTTTACATCGTTCCCACTTTATGTGTAATTTTCCAACAAGAATGATGTAACCAAATACTTGTAATTGCAATTAATTGTGTGAAAAGAGTATCCGTGGAGTTTCTTGCACATTCTTCTCCATAGAGACCTACTGACGGTTGTGCATAATTGTTTTTTTGTTTGACTATTCAAAATTATCTATAAGGTTTATTTGAAATATTCTATTTGATTTTGTATTATGGTTTTGCCAACACTTCAACCATCATTATCTTAAGTTTTTAATTTAACACTTGGAATTACACAAGGCATTTTTGTTCGTGTGATGACAATCACATACCTAAATAAATGGTTTGCGTTATCAAATTATTTACAACCAAACAAAAAAACGCTTGCCGTCCTAAATTAACAAAAAAATAAACTAATTAACCCGTCGCCCAGTCCACACCATCAACTTCCATTCAGGATCCCGACATTCACTCATTACCTCAAGAGTAATCCGTGCCATCAACAAAAAGAACCGGCAAAAAACGAGGTTCCTGGTAACAGACAGCAATGGGCGACCTTTCATTAATCCTGCATTTATGTATGTTTATGAGGCATGGGGTACAGCGGGGTGTGGCGAGTGTGCGGGGTACAGCCGTGCACCCGCATAATGCAGCCCTCGCGATAAAAACATCCCTTACGGAATTATAGCGAGTTATGGGGTTGATAACGTGTGCTTGTTGTACTTGTGTTGGGCAGGTGGTTTTTTGTTTTGTTATGTTGTTTGTACCTTGTAATGGAAAGAAGTGTTTAGAAGTCAGGGTTTAGTGGTGATGAAACAGCCATGGTGCCTCTTGCTGTGGTAGTAGCAGGCAATAGGAAATCAATCAGTTCCTCATTAATGTAAAGTATTTTCATGTAAAACTTAACAAGACAGCAAAGATTTAATAATATGACTGAATAACAGAAGAATAATTATAATAATAATCATAGGTATGGTTGCTTGGACCCTGTTCGCGATACCGGTGGACTACTATTTTTGATATTTTTAAATGTATTTTTATTTAGTTTTTTATAAAACTAAATAAAAATAGTAGCATTATTCAATATTAGCTTATGCTAATATTGAAAAATGAAAAAAATATGTACATTAATTGAATAAAGGAAAATCATAGGTATTACATTGTATCTATAGACACTTCATCATCATCATCATTTAAGCCAAAAGACGTCCACTGCTGGACATAGGCCTCTCCAAAGCGTCGCCACATTGACCGGTCCCGTGCGTCTCGCAACCAGCGGATCCCCGCAACCTTCACCAGGTCATCAGTCCACCTTGTGGGAGGCCTTCCAACGCAACATCTTCCGGTTCGCGGTCGCCACTCCAGAACTTTTCTGTCCCATCCACTGTATGTTTTAGATGAATGGAATCCCATTTTTTTTAAATTAGATTCTTGAAATCTCAACAAAACATTTGTTATTGGTAATTCTTCTAACAAGATAGGCAGGCAGAATGATTATCCTGGGTACCTACCTATACCATTATAGCAAACTACCCATGTCACGACAACTGCCGAACATAACATTAGCAAATTATATTTTATCACCAATAAAACCTGTTTACCAACTTCATGTTATTTACAATTTTATCTTATTTACTTTATGAAGATCGCTAATTGTCGTGTAAACCTAGTGGGTAGTAACTGGAAGTTTTATCTGAAGCTGTAGCCGTGGCAGAGGCAGTAATAGACAAAGTGCCGATAAACTCGACAATAAAGTAAAAAACTCGTTGAAGGCGGGACATAAACACACTGGCTTGTAGTTGAAAGAAAACATCGTAAACGTTTACAAGTCAAGGAAGTATGGAGGGTGGTGTGAAGGATGAGTGGAAGCGATTGCAAGAGGTGAAAGAAATCGTACGCTTGTTTGCTTGCTAATAACTGTTGATTTATTTGTAGACAGGGTGCCCTTGATGAAATATTTTAGTTAAGTGTGTTAATAACTCAACTTAATAAAAAAAAATAGCCAAATCTCTCATCCCATGGTATAGTTGAAAGTATTTGAAAATAATAAATTATTTTTTGCTACTCCTGTTTCATTCTATGAAGCAATTATTTTAATTTATAGGCATACATTCTGACACACACTTTTCTAAAATAAAAGGGCTTATGTTTAACTTACCACCAGATATAGTAACATATAACAGACAAAAATAGTAAATGATCACCAAAATTAAACCCGCATCTTATTGTAAAATTATAACCAAAGTTTTAACATCTCGCTATCCTGTTTAGGCAAAATGACTCCAAATAAATCATTGTTAACCCAAAAGTAGTAAATGATCACCAAAAGTAGTAAATGATCACCAAAATTAAACCAATGACCAAAAAGATTATAAAATTTCTGGGAGCAACTTGGAAGTAGCGCTCGCCGGCCGCTGCCGCGGCACCGCTCGCTTTGCTCGCTCGGCTCGCGCGCGGTTGGTCACAGTTCTAACCTAACCTAACCTATTTTACAACATTAAATAGCGCAATAATTTGCTATTAAAATTTGGTGATCAATTTACTAAATTTGGGTTTCATAGTACAATTTTAGGTAATAGAGGTTATGGTCACAAAGTAATTTTAGGTGGTCATTATATTTATCCCCAAATAAAAGTAAGTATCTACTCCCTTTGTATTTAAGAAATATTCTATGTAAATTACAAGTTTATAGGCCTCTCACGGGATCCCCGCTATCTCTCATGGCTTGTTCCCTGCCTACTCCCGATACACCCTCCCCAGAGTTTCCCAATCAGTGACAGTCACTTATTGAATTTTGTTGTGCTCACGACTTTCAATAATTCCAACCTTTCCGTAACAAACTTTATCAATTTCCTTAACTGCGAACATATCTTGTTCGGACGAAACTCGCACAACTCGTACAACTCGTGCAACTCGCGCTACTTTAAACATTTCACGCGAACAGACTTTAAAGGTGGACCAAATTATGTTTCGAGTATTTTTGGAAGTTGATAACTTAATTAAAATTGGGCGGCTTTAATATTATTGCGAGTTAATCGACTTTGAAGTCGCTGCGCTTATTTTTGCGCGATTTCAGGTTGTTATCTTGTCTGGCCATTCATTTATTGTAGCAGAGTAGAACTTATATATCTTATTAATTAATATACTAGATTTTTAAAAGGGGCAGTGTAAAATAACACAAAGTAATTTTATTTGAACAAAGAAAGAAATAGTTAAAGGAAAAACGTCGTTTGAAAAAATAGAAAATTCTTCATTAAATCATATTTTTATAAAGACTTTTTTTTGAGCAAAAGTTGCAACATTTAAATAGCAAGTGAATCACGTCGACTGGATACTATACACAGTCTATACATAACAAGCAGATTGCCATGTCAAATAAACACTTCAGCCACCGAAACCTGCTGTAAACTCTAAAGTGATATGAAATAGCTTCCCGACTTTACAAAGCGATCCTACTCCCAACGCTGGGCAGTGAGCTCCATCGCCGAGTGGACGGCAAAAATAAACACTTACTTGTTAAAGAAACGCTGACTGTACGTGACCAGGGGCTTTTAGAACACACGATTTTTAATCTGGTTTTAATGGGTCGGATTGGGGTCGTGACGGGTGTATTCTTATAACCCTTCACTAATATTTATATGTCAAATTGTTTTATTGTTTGTAAGCTGGAAGTAGATAGCGAAAATTATTTCACGGACAGAAAATACACGGTTTCCGTAGGATTTTCCATGCGAGGAAAGCCACTGAAAAAATCCTAGTAATCTATATTTTACGCCAGAGATATCAAAAATTAGTAAATAAGTGCTTGTTCACACAGAGGTCCGCTTTACAAGTGCATTTTATCGTAAATGTGTTTATTAGGCACTGACGTATTTAGTTTTATAAGCGAGTTCACACACATGCAGTATTCCGAAGCCATTAAAATACCGATCCGACAAAATATATGGCAGTCCATTTTACAGCTCCGCTTCATCGTATACGTTTTTCATCTGCAATGGCGTAGGTAGTTGAATGAGCGAGTTCATACACACAACAATATTAAAATGCTGATCCGTTTTATCGAACGTCCATCCTTCTAGAAAGTTGGTTGGTGTGAACATTACCCCCAGTAGCGACGGATCCCGTAAAACGGTACTGTAAATGCGGTGTGAACATCACCTCCAGTAGCGACGGAACCGTTTAAAACCGTGAACGTACCCTAAGTCGAGCAGAATTCGAGTTTCTTTTAATTGTTTATTATAAGAACTTTCAGTGTAAAAAATAATTATGATTTGAAAGAAAAACATAAGCAGTCTTATTTATAAAAATGGCGTATTCCCAGCTTACTCCGAAGTTACTCTTGGACTAACTAATCCCGGAGTAACTAAGGATTAACATAGATCTAGCAATGTTATTAATAAACATGGAATAACCTCGGACTAACTATTCATTTCTTAGTCTTGGATTTACGCGTAAGCTCTGGCAACACAGTTGAATTTAAAAGTAAAAAGAATGAACTAGTGAATGAAAAATAAGCAAGTTGAAGACATTATGTAGAAAAAAAAACAAAAAATTACATCTGCCATAGAGATTTGACAGTAAAGGTGAAGGATCCCTCCTTTTCAAATTATCGTGTTAACTTTAAACTTAAAATTACATAAAATGATGATTAATTAATTTATTTATTTTTAATTTCGTTGACTAAAGCTAAACAGCTGCCAATGACCTTATTTTTTTTAATGTTCCACATCTACGAAATAAATAATCAGAGTCTATGTAATAATTGTGGTTGCGAGAGTTTTTGGCGGGATTTTTCGAGTGTAGTTCAGCGGCTGTTAATATTATTTGCAAATTTATTCCTAATGGATATTGTGATATTAAATTGGTGTAGATTTATGTCTCAACTGTCTACGCAACTGGTCAATCTGTGAAAGCATTGATAGAAGCGATCTCGGGATAGTGGAGCGGCGAATTTTATTGTAGTATTGACTACCTCCCGCAAAGCTTACAGCCTTCTTAGCAGCCTTCCCAGTAAGCCTGGGAAGGCTGACTTGATACAATTTGTTGCCAAATACTCCAAAAAACATTAGAATCTGTTGCATCCGCATTCTAATGCATACTAAAGAATTCAAGAAGGATAATATGCACTGAACACGAGGCGGTATGGTCTAAGACCTTAGCCTGCCCAAATAGGGCGATGCAAAAAAATTAAAAAAATTGTGGTTGTCATAGTTACACTACTCTTATTCCGACCTTAAACTAGCTGGCACCATGGTTTAACTTTTAGTCTGAGACTAGTGTCAGATTAGTATAATCCCTCCTTATTCCGTGTTTATTAATACGGATTTTTTTTAGTACCAACCTAATACTTGGAATAAAGTTATTCTTACCTTAGTCCACGTTTATTAATAAGACGGAAGAGGTTTCATTTATATTATTATCTATTTTCTTTTGTCCGTTTCTCTCTGAAGAAACGGACAAAAGAAATAGATACCGCGTAAAAATAAGGGGACAATATTAATAGTTGATCGCTTGCTGTTCACACTGCTGGCTATTTCGTCGCAGCGACAAGAGCTATCAAAGATAATACTCGCTCAGCGATACTCGTTTAGCGATGCTCGCTCAGCGATAATCGCGAACCTAAACACGTTGAGAGACCAGCCAGCGTTTGCGAAGGACTGGCCGCACCAAGCAAGTGGTCGTACAAGAACACTCGTTTATAGCCGGGCGACAAAACTATCGGAACTACACATTCGCTTCTTGCTGCTCGCCAACTTGAATCTAGTTTCTAGATCTACTCGCTTCTCACTGATCGTCGGCGGTGGGACAAGTGCCTAAATGCTAGAAATGAATATATTTTTCTTCATGTTCATTGATAGATTCTCAGAAAAGAACTTAATATCACCGTTACAACAAATCATATCTTTTTCTTAGAATGGTAGAACAGAATCCTTATTAAAATGTATTCATTTATTCTCAATTTTTACTGATGTTATATATAGACGACCGACCGCCTCGGACACCATGGCCTATCCTGCAGTAGGAGCGCTGGTCGGATAGCACGGCACGCCAGCATTAATGACATCATACGTCGAGCTCTTGTCACCGCCGGGGTGCCAGCTGTTTTAGAACCCAATGGGTTGGCACGCGACGATGGGAAGAGACCGGACGGGATGACCATAATGCCTTGGAAGTTGGGTAGGCCTTTGGTGTGGGATGCAACATGTGTCGATACCCTTGCGCAATCCCATCTCCTTAGCACGGCGGGCTGTGCTGGGGCAGCTGCTGCTGGTGCAGAAAACCTCAAACGGCGCAAATATAACAACCTTATTGGCAGTTATATGTTTGAGCCGTTTGGGGTTGAGACATTAGGTCCATGGGGTCCGAGTGCTCATCGAGTGTTTCGAGACATTAGTAAACGGTTAGTCGACTGTTCGCGTGACCAGAGGGCTGGCCTTTTCTTCAGCCAGAGAATCAGCATTGCCATTCAACGTGGCAATGCTGCCAGCGTACTGGGCACGTTTCCCATTGACATCGATGTGGATGAATTTTTTGATGCGCAATGAGCCCCTTTTCCTCTCCTCTTTGTATGTAAGTTTGTTTTGTTATTAGGCATAAGATTAGAAATATTCAATTGTATATATTGTTTAAATTATAAATATTAAAATGTTGATGAGGGAGAATAATAAAATCGTACGTTGTAAAGGGGCTTGCACACTAAAGTGTGAAATCGCTGCGTCAAGCGAACGCCACGCGTCTCCACTGACTTATTGCTATTAAATTGAACACACTACTTTTTGGGAAATTTCCACTTATTTCCACTTGTATTCTGACATATTTGCTAAAAGTTTTGCGGCTAAACCTACAAATTGCCTGTTTATGACACTTTTTACCTAGAACTAGTTCATGCTGACTTGGGTTCCAAAGGAAATCTTGTTAAGGGCTATGTATTTTATTTTGATGTTAGCATTTTTCCGACTTATTGAATTGACTGTATCCGCCTTGCTGAAAGTGATTTATTTGGCGTCCCAACTAGTAAAATTCAAGCTTTTTTGATAATGTTCCTTTGCTAAATAGCACTCGAATTGTATGCTTCAATTTTTTTTTTTTGGCTAATGTGGAGGAATATTAGAAATGCGAAAATAACTCTGTCTGCCTGTTTATTACCTTTTCAAATCTTAATGGGTGAACGGATTTGCATAAAACTTGACACACGGGTTGACCATGCCCTGGATTAGGACAGAGAATATTTTTTATCCTGCGAGTTTGTCCTCTTAGGATATTTATTGACTATCACGCAGGCGAAGCCGCTGGCTGCTAATGTAAAAAGAATTATAATAAAATGTATTTAGTTCGAAAACAGTTAAATATAAATACATTGTAATACTAATGATTATTTTGTGTTTTCAGGTTGTTAGAAGAAAAGACAACACGTCAAGAAAGCTTTGACGACAATACCTATAACTTAGACAAAGCAAAAATTCTCGAGGAGATACTGTCTGAACACAAATTAAGAATTTATTTAGCTTCTGAAATAAAGATATTTATTTTAATGAAAACTAAAACATAATATTTAGTTTGATTACAATTTGTTTATTGAGTCCAAATAATAATAAATAAAAGCACCCACCGCAGAATCTCTACGTTGAGGTCGTGGTGGGGCTTGCGCGCTTCAATGATCCCTAGGTTTGTGCCGGTAGATTCGGGGGACGGGGACCAGAGTTCCCACCTCTCTATTATCTTAATTGGCTGGCTGGATTGAGTGGAGATTCGCAAGAGCAAATGTGCTTGGAGTTAGGAAGTTAACCCAGTAAGATGCTGGTAGGAATCTTGACCGTACTTTCGAGACTGTCCTGATAGCCGTGGTATACCTTTTCACTCTTCAAGCACCTCCGGATATGTTGCCCCCTTGGTACTACGCCACTAAAGTTCTAGTGACCCTTTATGGGGGCCCATTGATTGAGTGTGCAAGTCATCCCCTGCCATTTTATAGCCGTGTAGTTCAACAGTGGTCAGGCAGGGACCAGGTAGTCCTCCTATAGTTTTAGGCAATCGATCCACTAAACCTACCAAACCTTTTCATAGCCCAATACATTTTTTCTCCATATTTTGCAATAGTCCTGCACCAACCGGGGATTGCCCTTGGGTGCAGTTGCGCAGTGAATACAGGAAAAATTGTCGGTTGGTGTCACATTTCTAGATAGATTTCTAGATGATTGTTAACATTTGTTAACTTTTTATTTCGTACATTTTTTTTTTTGTGTGTTTTTTTCAATTTCGTACGACTTATTGTCGGGCCTACGTTGTCCCCCCATATCCGAGTACTAATGCTGTAACATGGAAATATTGTAAACACAAAAAAAAAAAAAAGAGTAACCATGGAGTTTCTTGCCGGTTCTTCTCCATAGGAAACGACTAACCCGAACCGTGCACCTTTTGTCGACGTTTTATAAGTGCCCATGTAGGCCCATGTAAAATAAAAATATTTGATTTTTATTTTTTGATTTGATTTCCTGATACATGCCAAACAAGGCCTCTGCGAGTTGGCTTCGGCCCTTCGCACGCCTTTCAAAGGACCGGGACCTCGGAATCACGAGATTGGCAAAGTCATTTAAGAAATAAAATCAAAACACATTATGTTGTAGGTACATTATCATCATTCTCTTGCCCTTATCTCAGTTTATTTAGGGTAAATACGAAATTTCTTTTTCCTCCATTCATCTCCATATTGCATCTACTATCATGATCATCATCTATAACACCCGACTTCACCCTCTGCTAAGCATCGGCCTCTCTTTTCTTTAGCCAATCCTCACGTTCCTATGCGAATTAGCTGCTTCATCCATCCTGCTTCCTTTACATAATAGTATTATTACATCTACCTATCCCAAATTCCAAAGCGATAAGCGATATATATTCCCGTGATATTTACCAAAACTTTTTATGCAGGAACCCTTACTGACAATGATAACTGATCGATGGGATCTAAAAAAACAAAGACAAGTATTTGTAGCAACTAAAATGTTGTCATCATAAAACGAAGTGCAGAAATACTGCTTCTAACAACTTCCAACAATTTAGGTTCTAACAACTTAGGTTTATCGGAAGTACGGTTTAAGAAGTCAGTTTAGATGTAAAACGGTGCTGTTGAACATTAGATCAGCCTTTTAACAACCATGTTAGGGTCGGATTCCAGTCCAAACGAATACAGCTGACTACCAGTATTTTTCAAACAGCGACCGCCTCTGCCCCCCCACAGTGCAGTTATTGATTATAAGGCGATTGTTTTTCTATTGTGTCTGTAATTACGCCGGATGAGTCAAAATAATGATCTATATACAAATCTACAAATGACAGCCGGAAACACAGCTTAACGTGCTTTCTGAAACATGGAATCGAAGGGATCTCGGTACGTAATAAAAAGTCATCCATGGACTAACTTCAGAAAACGATTATTAATTAGCCTTAGACGCTGCGACTTTTTAAAAATCTTGTAAAAGTTTGGTCAAATACACTGTGGCCGACGATATATTATGCTTCTGAATAAATCGCTTTCATCGCCTTATGTAAGATGAAAAAACCGGCCAAGAGCGTGTCGGACTTAGCACATTTAGGGTTCCGTACCAAAGAAAAGTCTAATTTATCAATATATATTATACAAGCTTCTGCCAGCGGCTTCGCCCGCGTGAATGTCGAAAATTATCCCGAAGGAACATATTCCCGGGATAAAAAGTATCGTATGTGCTATTTCAGACTATAATCTATCTCTATGCCAAATTTCATCCAGATCCGTTCAGTAGTTTTTGCGTGAAAGAGTACCAAACATACATACATCCATCCTCACAAACTTTCGCATTTATAATATTAGTAGGATTCGTAGGATTTAAAAGTGTTAGTAAAATATACGTAACAATAAACATTATCACCAATTTTAAAGTTCCTAGATCAATGGGAAGTTAAAAAAATCTTTAGAACAAATTTGTGTGACAGATGACAGACAGACAGACAGACGCACACGTGAGTGACAGAATAGGGCTTCGTTTAGACCTTCGGGTAGGAAACCCTTAAAAAATCTAAACAACTCGGTACTCATCCTTCTGATTCATGAATACCCAAAGTCTGCCCGCGTACTCTCTTAACTACACATACATAAACGTAGTTTACGACAAGTTGGTTCCGTACACTTTTTATTAGTGTTTACCTTCATGACACAATAAAGCAAAGTTTCTACATAATTTATTGGGCCCCAGCTTCGGGAAAACACACCAACAATTGTTCGCACAAATATTTTTTGTAAGTTTATATTTTCAGTTGTTATTGAAGCTGTTCAGTTATTAATATTGTGGAAGTTTCTGGATTGCATGATGAAAAGCGGTTTCATTTACTTCAGTGTATTTATTGTTTTTTTCAAGAGGTTTTGTAGAGATTGTGACCAAATAAAACAACGTCAAAAAAACTCATTTGCTTTCATTTTTGAACTTTCATAGGATCTTCTGTTCTGCATGTCATTGCAATCTTCTGCTTCACTTTTCCTTTCGTCTAATAGCTCTGACAGTTTTCAAACCCTTTAGTTGCTTCATTTTCTCGCTAAATTGTAATACGCCATTTTCTGCAAAAAAAAATCTCTCTACTATTGATTGCGCAATATATCACCAATTAAAAATGTAATAACTTGCTCTAACTAAGATATTATATGGAAATACTTACATTTAGGCAGCTGTGTTCTACATGAGTTCGCAGCAATATGTTGCGGTCTGCGTGACTTCTACAGTTATCTTCGAGAGGCTACTAACTTTGAGGCAGACAATAGTTTCAAAGATTAGGGAGAGCTCCGTTCCAAAGTCGTAGGGACTGGGAAAGTTCTTGAATAGAAAGACTTATTTAAATAATTTAAATCGGTGTACATGTTAATAACTTGGTCTCTAAAGATGCTCGCTAGAAATTACACGGGCAGCGGATTGGCCACACTTTTCCAACTATGGATTACATCAAAACTGATATTCTAAAAAGGTATAATTGTGTATTTATGGTAGTAAAAAATAAACTACATAAACAGAAAACTGTAATATCTAAAAACTGCATGTGACAGTACCACTGCAGAGTATCATGGTCACAACTGATCTTGGTGTCTCTGAAGCTGGCTCTGCCGACCATTGCGCAAGAAACAGTTTGTCATCGAGTATACTGCATAGTGTCAGCGAGATAGGACGATGCGACAAACGTAAGCGAGTGAAAGAGACAGTTATACAATGCTATCATAACCTTAAACATTGACACAAAAATAGCTACTGCGCAGGGTCTTGCAGCCAATTCAGAGACACAAAGATCCGTTGTGGGTGTTATAAAGGCCTCTTCTCATACAGAGGAGGCGCGAGGTTTAATCAGCATGCTTGCTCTTGGCGGGATGGCGATCTGATAAAATCATAAAAATTCTTATACTGATGGAAGATTAGACTACTGTTGAGTGACATTAATAGTCCTAGCCATTTCTTACTTCGGAAAAATGATCAAAGATCACGGGGGTGAAGCTGCGGGGAGAAGCTAGCACAATCATCAATTCATGAACAATCTTTATTACACAGACATGCAAAGTTCAAATACTTTCGTCCTATTTTACTTTCAGAGCAAAAGCCGTGATACAAATAATAAAACTCATATAAATAAAGAAAGTCTCTTACAGGTAGAAAGGAGGCTGTATTGCGAAATATGAGACATTTTTTTCTGCCTTAGTTACCTCGAAAAGGGCCCAATGAATGAAACATTTTCACAAAGAATTTAACCGAAGATTCGGTGGATCGCTACTAACAAATAGGGATGGCGGCGAGATTATAAATATCCAATAAAGCGGATATTGTTAATAAGAGTGTACTGCAAGTTATTCTTAGTTATATCATAAAATTATGTTTCTTTCGAAAGTTTCTTACAGAACTTGAGGCCCTCAATATAATATTAATGTTATCAATGGTTTAATGTCTTAATGTTCACGTCTTTATAGTACATTGTATTTTATAGACACAATTATTTGCGTATAATAAAATATTTAATTTACTTTAAACCTAATAAATATTCAACAAAGTTAGAGAAAATCAACTACTACTTACTTTTACTTTTGAAAACCGAAAATACGTCGTGTATGAATTGCTCTATGCAGGCAAGGTGCATTACCATAATATGCATTGCATTAAGTTCTTAAATATATTTATGTACGAGTACTTAGGGATCTTTGATTTTAATACTCTGTGCTACCTCAATTATACATATCTTAACTTAACAAAACATATGACTTACCAAAACTTCTTGAGCTTGCACAATCTTCTACCGAAACCTCTCGAAGTTGGTATCTCTTTCAGTCGATTAGCGACAACTTAAAGTTGCCAAGTTATAACTGTGATCATAACATACATAGTAACTACAGCATTGATCAAGATCTTAAGGTACTGTTTAAAAAAAACTGACCATATTATAAATTTTTTGACGTTACTATAAAAATTTGACCAAATATTGAACGGCTGGACACGGTGAACTTCGCTTTCACTTAACATCTGGATATGTGTAAGTATTTGAGTTCGGCAATAAAGATTTAAATTTGAATTTCGAACAAATCCATAAAAGCAAGAGAGCATAAAACCTTTTTCAAATCGCACCTTGCTCAAAAGAAAAAAAAGTTATTTCAATTTTCCTTTTCGGATATATCCGCGCGGTTATCTCTGTCCCGGCTTGTCCTACCTACCAACCCTGGTATCGACTTAAGGCCGTATTTTATTTTTATTTATGGCCAGGCCCGCCGGCCTCTGGCCTTCGACAATTAATCAACTCTGTGCCCACCGCCTAATGCCTGTTTTCCTTTGCCTAATGACCTAGGCGCAGATTCATGACTGATGCGGTATCAGTATCAACTTAATTGCGCTTCAATATTTATTGAAGCGACGAAATTTTGTTTGTCTGTTTGCTTACGTCCTTTTTGCTAACACTTTTTGCACTTACCTACATAGATGACCTTTTTTTTTTAGTAAAAGCCAGTAAAGCTTGCTTTAGCAAATCTTATCATGTCTAGAAATACAATCAGCTTTATTTACAAAAAACTTAAACACCATTTGGGGGTTTGCGGAACAGGGTGGAAAGTCTCACAAACCTCCATAGAAAAGGGAGGATCCTCCGACCAGACGGGTGTTGTGTCTGGTCCGGGCAACTGCCCGGCGGTTGTTGTCGGACTGTTGTATGTGTTCTAATCGCGCCGAAAACTTTACTTGCGCGATGCAGGATTTGTGTGACGTCATGTCATTAGTTCGTAAGTGGCGGCGCTGGTGCCGCTACATCACTCCCCTCCGGAGACCGGAGGTCGACAGCAGGTTGAGTCTTCCGTACATCTTGTGATGCGTGCCTGGCCAGTGGAAGGTTGGTTCCCGTGAGTCGGAACCGGAAGTCGCAGAGTTCGCGGTGAGTCGGAACTGTATGCGGTTGTGCCCCAGTGAGTCGGGGTGATGATATCCCAGTGAGTCGGGATAGTGTTGCTGGCTCCAGTGGTTCGGAGTGGTGATGGTGTCCCAGTGAGTCGGGACGGTGCTGCTGGCTCCAGTGGGTCGGAGCGGTGATGAAAGAAACTGGGGGTGATGACCAGGAATGCGCGTCCGGTGCATGCTGGTGGTCAGGGTACCCCCGTAGATGCCGTGGGTACTGGCTGGCTGTGTGACTCACTGCTCGAAAGCTTGAGGAAGTGATGCTGACGTCACGACGAAGTTGTTCTGCACGAAGGCTGCACTGACGTTCATGTTCGAGGGTCACCAGTTTGGGGGTAGGTGGAACAGGGTGTAAAGTCCCACAAACCCCCATTGAAAAGGGAGGATCCTCCGACCAGACGGGTGTTGTGTCTTTTTTTTTTTTTTTTTTTTTTATTATCTATAGGCTTGCGCTTGACCACTATCTCACCTGATGGTAAGCGATGATGTGGTCGACGATAGAGCACGCTTGCCTAGAAGAAACCTATTCACTCTCGACTTAAAGACCCCTAGATTGTAGCTATCGGGAAACACAGATTCCGGCAGGGAATTCCACTCTTTAGCTGTACGCATAATAAAAGTGTCCCCAAAACGTTTTGTGCGTATGGGTGGGATGTCCACCATGTACCGATGACGCATCGCCGTACGTCTGGTAGTCCGATGATGGAACGGGCTGGGCGGAATTAAATCATGTAATTCCATCGCACACTCCCCGAAATGTAACCGATAAAATACCGACAAACTGGCAACTCGGCGACGATGTTCAAGGCTCTGGAGCTTTGACTTGACCAGTGCCTCATTACCGATGAGTTTCTTGGCCCGCTTTTCGATCGACTCTAGTATGCACTAGAGTCGATCGAAAAGCGGGCCAAGCTGGTATTTGGCAGATCCATCCCAGAGATGAGAACAGTACTCCATGCACGATCGAACTTGCGCTTGATACAAGTTGAGCAGCTGTTCCGGCGTGAAGTACCTTCTCACCTTCGCAAGGATCCCCAACTTTTTGGCAGCCAGCTGAGCCTTTGCCTCAATGTATGGCCCAAAATTGAGAGTCGATGTCAACGTAACGCCAAGAAGCTCAAGATGGTCCGTTATTGGCACGGTTACATCACGGAAAGTAGGAGCCGGGTGGAATTGGCTCCTTTTAGCGGAAAAAAGACACGCCTGGGTTTTAGCAGCATTAAACCTGACCAGATTGGCATCGCCCCATTCGGAAACTGCCTGCAAGGACAAGTTCAAGCGCTCCACCATGGCCTCCCGGAGAGACCGGACCTGAGGCCCGGTAGCACGCGCGTTGGACAAGTATCTCTCAGCAACAGTGCTGTCGTCTGCATACCCAAAGGTGCCGGGCTTCAGCAGATCGTTAATGTGCAACAAGAACAATGTTGCTGAGAGTACGGACCCCTGAGGGACCCCGGCATTAATATCCAATTGGTCCGACGAGCAGCCATCGATAACCACTCGAATGGACCGATCTCTCAGGAAGTCTGCAATCCAATCACACAGACCACCGGGCAAACCGAATGAAGGAAGCTTACCAATAAGGCTTTCGTGCCAGACCCTATCGAAAGCCTTCGAGATGTCGAGGGAGACGGCAAGCGCTTCCCCATGCCTCTCGATGGCCTCACTCCATATGTGAATGGCATACGCTAGAAGATCCCCAGTAGACCGATTTCGGCGAAAGCCGTATTGGCGGTCGCTAAGGATATCGTTAGTTTCTAGGTATGCCAGGAGCTTAGTGTTGAGTACACGCTCCATACTCTTACAGAGTATGGACGTTACAGAGATGGGTCTGTAGTTGGCCGGGTCAGCTCTACTGCCCTTCTTGGGCACGGGCTGTACGTTGGCTTGCTTCCAAGCATTCGGCACTGTTCCAGTCTCATATGAAAGGCGGAATAGGCGTGTCAAGATCGGAGACAGTTCAGGCGCACAGGTTCTAAGAACTATAGCTGGTATGCCGTCAGGGCCGCTAGCCTTGTTCACGTCGAGGTTGCGCAGCACCCTACGGACGTCCTTTTGATGGATGCGAATGTCCGACATACTCGTCTCGCACCCATCAGGAGAAGGAGGGGGCTGCGAATCACCAGGATTCAGACGCGAAGATTCCGCAAAGAGGGAGGCAAACAAATTTGCCTTCTCCTCAGCGGTGTGAACCAGTGACCCATCGGGTTTCAGCAGTGGTGGTAGTGAGGGACGGCAGAAGTTCGACTCGACCGACTTAGCCAGGGACCAGAACGCTTTACTACCTGCTGGGTAAGAAGCAAGTTTGGCCCCCATTCGGCCAATGTGGTTGAATCGAGCCCCACGCAACACCTTCTTGCAGGACTTGGCAGCCCTGTTGCAGGCTTTCTTCTTCTGACCCAAGTCACTCGCTTTACGCGATCGAGCGTCGACCCAAGCCAGGTACGCCTCATGTTTAAGCGCGTCGGCGCGACGACATTCGGCGCCAAACCATGGCCGGTCAACGCTGGAAATCGTTATGTCAGAGAACAGAATGTAGTACTCCATTCCCTGACACAACACATCAGTAACGGCGTCCGCGCACGACGAAGGATCAGCCGAAGAAAAGCAAGTAGGCTGCCAAGGATAGCAAGCGAAGAAAGAACGCATGCCATCCCAATCTGCTGACCTGTACCGCCAAACCCGCCGGGTGCCTCTTGGGCTGGGATCGGGCGGGGAATAGACGGACACAGACTTCACCAGACAGTGGTCGGAACTACCCAGGGGTGAACTTATCGACACAGAGTATCTGTCTGGATCTGTTGTCAGCAGAAGGTCCAAGCAATTAATTCGCTGTGTGCGAATCAACATCCGGTACCCTCGTTGCCCCCTGGACCAGCTGGGTGAGGTTTAGCGTTAGCGAAAGCTTACGCATCTCCCGTCCAGCATGGTCAGTGCACTGGTATGGGAAGAGCCACTCCTGATGGTGGACGTTAAAGTCCCCCAGTAACACTAATTGGGCGGAAGGGTACCGTTGCTGTGCCGCATCAGCCGCCTCACTGAGGTACTCTGCGAGCCTGGATGTCTCCTGATCTCCGCTGTGCGAGCGGTAGACACAGGCGTAGATAATTTTATCCAGACCTGTGTCCACTAGAGCCCACAGCGTTGAAAATTTTGAGTCCTCAAGGTTACGGAGACGCCGATAGCAAGTGTCATCACGGGCGTACATACACACACCCGCGCGCGGTTTATAATTGTGCTCCAGGGTAAACCCTGGGTAAGATAGGTACGACGCGTCCGACGGACTCGCTATCTGCGTCTCCGTAAGAAATAACAGCGCTGGTTTCTCAGTCTCCAGGTGGTAGTGGACTGCAGAGAGATTTGAGTGCAGACCTCGAATGTTGGTGAGGTGCACTTTGAGGGGGAGGGAGTGCAGCCGCTTATACATATTATACTTATACTTATGTATATAACAGTATACGTTCAAATCGCGCCGCAAACTTTACTTGCGCGATGCAGGATTTGTGTGACGTCATGTCTTTAGTTCGTAAGTGGCGGCGCTGGTGCCGCTACAACCATTATGATTAGCTTAAACATTGATTAACATATGCTTCGACCTTTTTATGGAGAATTTAAATTAAATTATGTTAACATCTATTATTCTAATTTATCTTAAGGTTAATTTTATGTAAATAAGGCCTTGGGTGATCAGAAAAGGTATCCAAAACCACGGTGATTGTTCTGAATAACCTCCTGATTAGCAATTTTATTTCAACAGCCTTTACTGCCTCACTCACATTTATTTGACGGTTACTTAAAGCGCTCCTTACAATAGATTTGGTACAAAAAAACTATACTAAGGATCGCCAAGTAACCTTTAACGTCTCTGAGCATGGCAGTGAGACGTTTTAGGAATGTTTAAATAATGATCTGATGAAGGTTGTACTCAAAATAGTGAGGTGAAATGGGGTGTTCACCTAGTTTCGTAGAATAATCGTGTTTTTATCCGCAAGTCCGCTAAGTGCTTTATATTCAGAGATAGCAATGATTTAGGGAGTATTATTTGTAAGCGTTATCTGTTGGACATTTTATGAGTTATTTGTTTGTTCTAATAGTTTAAAGGGATGGGCTAAGCTATCCCGACGTTTTTAACAATTGAAGCACGGAGAATGGTGGTTTCATATTTACTCGATCACTTTAACGTAAATGTTTACTTGCGTGAATATGTGCGGCAAATTTTTTGATAGTTCCCATTATTGTCACCAGTCGGGACAATACAAATTGTGTTATCATCCCACTTTGTTCGGTAAAGTCCTTTCCACATGACTTCCATAAAGCGGCAGACCTCGTAGAAGATGGTGGGAAGAGCTAGACAAAAGAAGTACACATTGCCCTGGATCAAAAAAGCTGGAAGATGGCACAATAACTTTAGTATATTTACTGATTAATCATCAGAGATGGATACCTATAATTTCCGGTCAGCATATTCATAAACTCCGTCAATATGTTGATAACAATAAAGTAGAAACACTTAACTTATACACAGTTACAAGAATTTGACCACCCTGTCCATACTTTACACTTGAACAAGTTCTACAAAGTTGGTTCTGCGTCACCCGACGTGTTGCTTGGAGAGCTCTCGTTAAAGAACGTAATTATTTCCTTTTTTCCTAACTTCGCAGTTCCCGCCTTTTAATTGTCAAAGTTTACTGGAAACTGTAATAAATTGCTGATGAATAACTTTATCTTTTGTGCCTCTTCTATCTTTTGTCAATTTTTTTGGCGAGGCGATTAAATTTTAAAAAGGTTTACTTAAAGTCTGCTTCATTATAGTTGAGTCTAAGTTAGTTAACACTAACAACTAGTTCAAAGGGAGTTACAAGATAAGGATTTACTGGAAAGTATTTGCCCCGTTTTATGCCTATGGGTTTTTATTTTGTTTCTTTATGCCTACTGAAGCCGGGAGGGGACGCCCTAGAAAGACATACACGGATCTTATTGGTGATATTCTTCAGAATGGTCAGATGCTAGAGTGTTACGGAGGTTCGATTCCGATTCCGAAAATTCGAAACTTCTGATTTTTTTTGAACCTCCGATTCGATTTTGGTTCCGAGACTGTTAAATCAGGAGTTATCGGAGTTCGATGCGCAGCGGCGGCTGCGTAATGATATGTGATGATGATCTTAAACCTATCACTGACGATCCCTTATTAAGATGTAAAGTAAATACTAAATTCAAACCCCTGAACTTGATTGCCCGTCAATATTTGTCTTGTACACCAACCAAGCTTCGTTGTTCGCTTGCTACTGATAGCAAGCGTACAACGTTTTAGTGGTGCTGGCCTAATCTATGACCCGTTGAGAAATAGACTCTTGCTTCTTTTAGAGTCACAGATTTAATTTAATGAACTAGGTGAATACTAGGTACACACATTTTAATTTACTATTAATACTGATTACGATTTTAGAAAACTTGTTTGTTTTTTCCACGACTGGTTGGTATTGGTAAAGTTTTTGAGCTGAAATTAAAAAGGCTCATTAACAATGTACTTATGTATTATTCTATTTTTAACCAACTTTCGAAAAAGGAGGAGGTTCTATGTACGACTTCTTGTATATATATATATATTTATGTATTTTCACCGATATCTCCGTCAATTATGGACCGATTTTGCTATTTTTTGTATGGTACCTACCTACCCGATGGGTTCCCGCATTTTCGAGGCGGGGGGACTCAGTAGCCGTGGGTTGGTCACCCACGGTGAAGCGAAGAGGAACCCGAGGAGGGGTGCCTCGTCAGCCACCCGATTAAGCCGACTAGACTAAGCCGACGACTAACGGCCAACAAGTAGGTTGCGGTGCTACTTGGTAACAGAGGCGACATCGCAACTGAGGCGGACCGCGATGTTGCATGGGCCGCCCATACGCTGCTTCCCATACGGCTGAAGGCGATAGGGGTAGGGCGGGAGAGGAGTTCCGGTATTGCGGTGCGCCGCTTTCCCGCTATCTCCACGTGTTAGCGCAGCATGCATGAACATTTCCCAAGCAACAAGAAATGATGGCGTCTAATCAACGTCAATCTATTGTGAGCGCAGTGCTATCCTCTATTCAGCTAAACTGAAAGTTTTGATTTATGCAGTGTCAGTTTACAATTAAAAATGTAAAGTTTAATTGTAAACTGACTAAAGCAAAGCCTGGCGAAAAGTCACGATCAACATAGTATCGGCTATAGTAAAGCGGGCTGTAAGGCCGAAAATATCATCTACAACGTTCGGCAGTCGAGTTCGGCCTCTCTATTATCTCCAGTGATGTATGTGCGAGGGGGTTGCCAGGTTACAGGCAACTCAATGTGGCCAAATTTGCAGCTCGAGACGTAACAATGTAATTGATTTGGCTTTGGCAAGTCTTGTAGACAAGGGTGGGGTATGTTACATGCAGATTTCGAAAATAGAGTTGAAAAGTTAGTTGTGTTTCAAATTGAGATAAATATAGGAAAACAAGGACCATTTTAATATGCATAATCTGCCAAGAACGTTCCCACTGCTGGGGCAAAGGCCTCCTCTTTGTGAGAGGGAAATTAAGAACTGTAAAAGATTGAATTGTAATTATATAGAACGCAATATATAATTACAATTCAATCTTTTACAGTTTTTTACCATCTTTGACAGTCGTTACAGGTAGTCAGAAGCTGGAAAAGCTTGGCGTTACCCAGTTTGTAGAGTTCAGATAGGTAGATTCAGACTGGAAGCCGACCCGAAGTCAGTTGGGCAGAGACTAGATAGATTGTTGACAGTTTAATTATCGTTGAGTTTATGAGCATTGACCAATTTCTAAAACACCATTCCGCAAGAGACAATCATTGTTTTTATTTTTGTCTTCTCGCGCTTGACCGTTATCTCACCTCAGCGATGATGTGGTCGACGATGAACTACGGTTGCGTAGAAGAAACCTATTCACTCTTAACTTAAAGACTCCCAGGTTGTAGCTATCAGGAGATACAGACTCCAACAGAAATTTCCGTACTTATATAAAGGTATTCCCGAAACTTTTGAAATAATTTTCATGAAAAACCTCTTTACCTTAACATATTGTATGCAAGCCAGTAAACAATATACAATAACCCAACGCCTTACACAAAGGATAAACTGAACGAACGAAACAATGGGTCCATCTCAAAGCCATGCTTGTAGCACACAGCGAGCACACGTCACAGCTATACATTTGCTTATAGCCGCGTCCTGGACAACACACCTAAAGCGAGGACCGTAACAAATTGTTTTCCTTGGAACCATAGCCTAGCCGTTGGGTATATTGTATATATTCCTTCAAGCCCTAAAATTCAGCTGAAATATTGGATCAAAACACGGTATTGTGAATGTGTTTTCGGTTTCAAGTTAGATATAGAAGATAGAATATACGAAGCTGATTGACTGCTATTGTACTTGACTTTAACGAAGCCACATAAATAGTTTAGCATAGGTATCTACGTTATTTAGAAGACCTGTTATTGAGGCTTTATTACAAAAAAGAACGGTGGCTTTTAATTGTCAATAAACCATCTTACTTTTTTGTCTCTGTTATTTAACTAGCACAACATGATGCATTTTACATCAAGGATAGTAACATTTTGTGACCATTTGTGACTTAAATGCTATTTAAAACCAGGACAAACAAACTTCAAACTATGTTCATATTGGTGAACATAATTTCAAGTTTGTTTGTTCTTAAATCAGAGGCGATTCAAGAACTTATGTGCACATTGGTCTTCCACTTACACTCAAATAACCATACAAAACCTCATAAAGGGCACTTCGTCCTCCACCACTTAATATGTATATTTTAATATCCCAATTACCTCAATATTAGTCTGGCGCCGCCGCCATCTATATCTGAATTATTAATTTCAATTTTTCCTCGAGAACTTGCCTCACTTATTACGGCCCCGGCTTGTATTTCTTCCGTCCCCTGAGGGATATTAACTCTGACCTGACGAATGGAGTTTTGACACTTTTTGTACCACAAAAGTAGGGTAGTTTATACGTGATACTTTAGTAATGAAGATGGAAATTGAACAAATGTTAACTTGTGGAAGCCATTTTCTTATCTAACTTTGGACTTGTTTTCCCTGAGGGGTTTGTGGATGTCTGAATCGTTTGAATGTGCTCGTTGTGGGGACATCGCTCAAATTGGCTTTCTTTTTCGCTGTCCGCGAAAAGTTATACATGAGTTGGACATCAAATAATGAGGCTCTGTTATTTAATCATAAGTGATTTATTGCAGAACATGTTTAGATTGTTTGACGTAGCTTGGAAGAGGCCTATGTCCATCAGTGGACGTCTTTCATGTGGAATGATTATCATGATGATGATGATGACGATTAGACTGAACAATCCATAATCTTAAGCAATCAGCCTATCGTTGAGGACATGGTTGGCGTAGTGATTGAGCGATCGGCTGCTGCGCTGCGTGTCACGGGTTCGATGCCCAAACGGAACAAATATTTGTATAGCCTACAGATAGTTGTTCCGGATCTGGGTGTCTTGTGTCACATCACATCATCAGCCTATTAATGTTCCCACTGCTGGGGCACACGCCTCCACTCTGTGAGAAGGGATGGGCCGTAATCCACCACGCGGGCCCAGAGCGTGATTGGTGGATGTCACATATCTTAGAATTTTTGGTTTCTAGGACATGCCAGTTTCCTCACGATGTTTTTCTTCACCGTTGTTGATCTTGTGTATTTGAGTTTAAATGTCTGTAAACGCACTCACGATACAGGAAGAAATTCCTAGCATGAGGCAACGATATCATAAAAAAACTTGACACGGTAAGCTTTGAAAACTTAATGAGACTCCATAACAAAATTTAAGACATAAAAATATTTAACTAAGTAAAAAGATGTCATTCCAACTAATAATACTATCGACTGCAGTTCTCAACGACGGAATTAGTTGCATATGAACGAATAGTTAACGTGCTGCCGATAAAATTAATTCGGCTGATGCCAATAATGGCAGTAGCGGTTTCGCCGGCTGATCCTCTCGCTCGAGTGGGCTTGTTGTAAAGGATGCGACGCTGGTCTGTGGCCCCAGTGACAGCGGATTACACAGAAACATATAGTTAACTCTGATGATGCCAATAATGGCAGTAGCGGTGTGTCCGGCTGATTCTCGGTCGATTGGGCTTGTTGTAATGTATGCTATGCTAGTCTGTAGCCCCAGTGACAGCGGAATGTACAGATATTCATATACTGGAAGCAGTTAAATACCAGCATTTTATCGATCTTCTGACTACCCGTAACGGCTGCCAAAGATCTAAAATTGACATCCGGCAGTTCTACCATGCATTCAATTTACAGTAAAAGGTTTTGGAAGAACTTTCTCTTGAGCTCTCACGGTTTCCATTGCACTTGAGTTCATACTGGTTTCAAAGTAAACACTTTCGTTTACGATGATTCTCATAACTATCACAATTTTTTTGGCTTCGCATGGCATCCTTTCCCAATAGTACAGGCGTTGGGTCTTCATAATTTTTCATCCTTCAACCGTACTTATTTATCTTATAAAGATTACAAGACACCACAATTTCGAGCAACTACATTCGTTGCAGGGTTTCTTTGGTTGAACCATGACTTACACTACAACCAACCCAGGCTATAAACACACCATGCATTCTCAAACCGCTTCACTGCCCGCTCCCACTCACATCAGACCCAAGGCGAGTGTATAATGTCTCCCTGAAGAGACATTGGCAGCAGCTACAGTACACCACTTCTGCACACGCGAGTAACTGAGCTCATTTGTAGCCTCTCGTTATCTCTCACATAGTTTAACTGCACCTTACTGTCCATCGTTAGTTTTTTGAAGGATGAGGTATTTGTATGATGCCTGAAAAATTTATACTTTCTCATGTGTCTCACAGGGCTGGGCAGTTATGTATAAGTCCCATGTAATTGTAATAGCGGTGAGCCTGTTGCCATCAATGGGGCACAAATTTAGGCTCCATGAATACAGCTCATTTATAAGTATATACAATGTACAATCCTACAGCCTACTACTATTATCAACGTCATACTTTGTGAGGATGGATGGATGTTTATTACTCTATCACGCAAAAATAACCAAGGGCCAAGTGCGAGTCACGCACGAAGGGTTCCGTACCATTATCGCAAACACGGCAAAAAAAACACGTTTGTTGTATGGGAGCCCCACCTAAATATTTATATTATTCTGTTTTTAGTATTTTTTGTTATAGCGGCAACAGAAATACATCATCTTTGAAAATTTCAACTGTCTGTCTGTCTGCCTGAAAGACAGGCAGACAGACAGACAGACGGATCGCGGAGTCTCAGTAATAGGGTCCCGTTTTTACCCTTTGGGTACGGAACCCTAAAAAAATCAAATGATGCAGTTTTAGTTGCCATCAAAATCGGGCTCGATAACTCATTGGATGTTTTTTGCTATCGAATGGATAGCAAAAAACACTCAAAGAGTTATCGAGCCTATATTAATATTATGCTGGGCAGTTATGTATAAGTCCCATGTAATTGTAATAGCGGTGAGCCTGTTGCCATCAATGGGGCACAAATTTAGGCTCCATGAATACAGCTCATTTATAAGTATATACAATGTACAATCCTACAGCCTACTACTATTATCAACGTCATACTTTGTGAGGATGGATGGATGTTTATTACTCTATCACGCAAAAATAACAGAACGGATTTTAATGAAACTTTACAGAAATATAGCTGATACATCAGAATAACACATTTATGTGATACTAGTTGTGCCCGCGGCTTCGCTCCCGTCATCTGTCTGCCAACCCTACCCTAAGGTAAGTAGGGACTTACCTTCCTGCCTACCCTTCTTACCTACCTACCATTTTTGTTTCTATAGTCATCATTCTTTCGCGGAGAATCTTAACACCGCCATTCAGAAAATGACTTCAAATGCACCACGCCATCTATCGAATATCGAGTTCAACTATCCGAGTATCTGAATTGCGTGTGTTGTGATAACACTTTAAATTCATCTAACTTTTGATATAGTGAACCGATTGCGATGAAACAAAAACTAAGTAATTCTTCAATTTACGCACAATTTTTATGTATAAAAGTTATTTACATTGGTTTCGTACATTTCGCGTGATGCGTGCACAGACAAACAGACAAAAATTCCAAAAATGCCGGAAATAGGTTCTGTTGATTATCCTTTAACACACTGGCTATTTTTTATTGAAATATTTTCGATGTACAAAAATTACTTTTCTACAGATTTATTATATGTATAGATAGATAGATAGATAGATAGATAGATAAATCATTTATTTAGTGCACACAAAAGACACAACACAACACACAAAATCTTAATAAAATGTATGTAGTAATGTATGTTAGTGTATGTATATGTATTGATGATTGGGCGAAGTACTAATGCCACGGGGGTGGAGCCGCAGCCCGGTGCAGGTGGCAGTATATGTACTTTATAGGATACATCATGCTATAATAGTTATTTCACCTGTACTATAGGAAATGACAGCATAAACATATAATTAGATAGATGACAGGATACAATTGAAGCAGAAAAAATGAAGTTGAATAAATATAAAAGTAAAGTTGACACCGACAAGAATTGTAACCATAGGTAAGATAAGAATTTAACCATCCAAACTGCAGGTCATCAGCACCATTTGTTACATTAACACAGATTTGGAAAATGTAAGAATGCCTTTGAACCTGAATAACACAAGTTCTAATATTGAAAAAAACTTTATTTAAAACAAGCTTTTTTCGTATTCTTCTCAGCAAACCATTTCATTTGATACCCATATCATGGCAGTGCACAAAAAATAACTAGTCCACCATCTTGGGCCGTCCACCATATTGGATTTAGAATGACGTCACTTAGCATGCAATGCCAAGCATTGTCATCCAAACTAAACGTGTATGAGCAATTTCATCTTAATCGGTGGAGGATAACTGATTTAAAATTCAGTTGCAAGATTTGACCCGAACACACTTACATACATACATACATACATACATACATAGCAAGTTAAATAAAAGCTTGTAAAATAAAATAAAAACTCAGCGAGAAAAAAAGAACTCATTGCCATACAGAGGTAGAATATACTTTTTATTAAACAACAGGAAAGTATACAAATAAACAAATTTACAAAAAGCAGTGTTATCTCTAAAAAACAATAAGGATTACCGTACATTCGTTTGAGAGTATCGCCCAAAAACCTTCAGGAAGAATGAAATGTAATAACGCTTATCCGACATGAAAATAAATCCCGAAACTCTCCACTCGACGACTGGTCTACAAAACATGCTGTACTGAAAATAAAGGCCGTATGCCCTGAAACTAGGTTAAACTTCAAATGCCCAGTAACGTTAGAGTTTCGCAATACAGATGAATTCTTAGAACGTAGCAACTAAAGCCCCTATTCAAATCCTCTGTACATTGCCTCATTCGGAGTACACACCTCGGAATTACCACAGGTTATACTGAGGTAAAATACAGGTTGAGTTTACTAAGCAGTCGAGGATGACCGAAACTGAAACTATGGGGAATAACAAAAACGCTTTGAGTCTCGGGCGCGGGTGGGTAAAATGCCTGGATAGGAATAAAGATTAAAAAAAGGGCCAAGTGCGAGTCGCGCACGAAGGGTTCCGTACCATTATCGCAAACACGGCAAAAAAATCACGTTTGTTGTATGGGAGCCCCACTTAAATATTTATTTTATTCTGTTTTTAGTATTTTTTGTTATAGCGGCAACAGAAATACATCATCTTTGAAAATTTCAACTGTCTGTCTTGTCTGCCTGAAAGACAGGCAGACAGACAGACAGACGGATCGCGGAGTCTCAGTAATAGGGTCCCGTTTTTACCCTTTGGGTACGGAACCCTAAAAAAATCAAATGATGCAGTTTTAGTTGCCATCAAAATCGGGCTCGATAACTCTTTGGGTGTTTTTTGCTATCGAATGGATAGCAAAAAACACTCAAAGAGTTATCGAGCCTATATTAATATTATGCCAAAGTAACTCTGGCTGAATCGATTTAGATGAAATTTGGTAAGGAGATAGTTTGAGACCCTACAGGGAAGGACATACAATAATTTGTATTTCGGTAGTGTGTTCCTTTGGGACCTTTTACGCGGGTTAAATTGCGAGCGAAATCTAGTTCCTCATAGGTTCGGACTTGCCTATCCACGCCCACTTGAAAAACTCACCCTGTGTTCGTAATTTTGACCTGGATACCTAGATCCTTGATAGTAAGGATCATATAAAGTCCAGTTTAGCCGACTTGTGTGAACAAAACGTCCTTCTAAAACTCTGGGCTATAAACTGGGAACGGGACGGTAAAATCTTGAGACACGACCTGAGTCTTTATAATCAGCACGTGTACGAGTAGTCGGAAAGTAAAAGTCTGTCTATCAAGAGTGTAGCAAAGCCAACTGCATTTACTTGTACCGTCGCCGATCATATCGATTGATAACTGTTCTTTATACTTTACGTAATTTCTAAGTAGAAGGCCGGAGTATTGATTTACGCAGCATAGGAATGGCAATGGTTTGTACTTAATAACACTGGCGATATGTGCTGGAAATTACACAAGTATACACCTACATTTTAACTAGGTAATCCTTTGAAGAATACAGGCGATGTCAAGTGTATTGTGTATTTTGCCTCTGCGACTTTGTTAACAAGGTGTGAACCTGATTTTGAGATTCTGAATACCAGAAAGTTTTGATACTCACCACACCAAAAAACCACAACATTTTTTTTTCTTTTTTTTTTTTACTTATGTCACCTACTACGATCCCTACACTCCTTTCCCATCGTTTACATTCATTTATGAGAAAACTTATCGACACCCATTATCATTACCAAATAAACGCGATATAAAGGCGCGAGAAGTGCTCGCACGAATTATGAAGCTATTAGCAACCCTTGTATTTAGTTTACTGCTGTAATAACCGGGTAGGGATAGTACAAATGTTTGTTTGTTTAAAAAAATAGTGTAATAATAATAAGTGTTATTTTCTGATAAGCGATCTCCTTCACTATTTACGGAATTTAATTGTATGGAAAAATAAGCCTATTCAGTTTTAGAGTGCGTAGTACTCAGAACCGTTTATATGACGAGATGTATGAGAGTAGACAAAGAAAAATGAGTATGTAAGTAAAATAGCAGGTGGCGTACTATAGTTTCTGTCTATCCCCATGGGAAAACGGCGTGAGTTTATGAATGTTTGTCAGTTTTATATAGGTGTGCAGTGCAATGTGTACTGTGAAGACCCCTCACCTATTAAGAGGCAACCGCCTAGCCTGGAAGGTGATTGAAATCGGAATGCATGGAAAATAATTGAAGATGTTTTTGTTTAGCTCTGCTTGTCACATCTGTTCAAGCAGAGCAAGGTTACACTAGTCGAAAAAAAATCCATACAAACGTAGTCTAGGGATTATTCCACTGTTTGACGATGTACGTCAAACAGCAAAAAGAAAAAGTGATATCAATTTGTCTCATCATTATCTAGCCCTGTATGGAAGCGAAAAAGTAAAGATAAATTTCGCGCGCTCGATTTCGTCCTAAATCATTATCCATTTCGCTACAAATTTGCAAAAGTGTGTATTCGTACGCGAACTAGCTTCCTAGTGCTCATCTCAGCATCTATCTCTTCCGCACGTGTTGTCGGTTGATATAAAATGCATTTTAACCCCGCGCACCCCTCACAGTACCTACATAAAAAAGAAAACATAGGGTTTTCGAATACTTAGAAGCTTATTTCAGAGAGGAATCTCACAAAATGTAGGCGATTCATATACATCAACGGAACAGAAACGTTTATACTGAAAGATGACAATGTGGGCATAAAACAATTTCCCAATCATTGCATCCATTTCTCATGTTATCGGTACCAAACTTTACTAATACTGTGATGCATTGAAGAAAAATATCTGCGATTAACATGGACGGAATGAAGTGCGGACGATCGTCACGCGAGCTGACCAATTGAGAAAGGATCTTTGATTCAGAGATCCACTTGCGTAAAATTAAGCTTTGAATTGCAAATCTATGTTAGAGTCAAGGCCCCCCCCCTGCCAGCGAAATGGCTTGGCTATGTGAAAAAAATCACGGCAGTAATAAATATCACACATCATCACATCACATCATCAGCCTATTAATGTTCCCACTGCTGGGGCACAGGCCTCCTCTCTGTCAGAGGGAATGGGCCGTTATCCACCACGCGGGCCCAGCGTGCGGTTGGTGGATGTCACATGTCTTCGAATTTTTGGTTCTAGGACATGCCGGTTTCCTCACGATGTTTTCCTTCACCGTTTTGAGAGCAGTGGTGATGAAATAATTTACACAAAGTAAAGCGCCTGCCTGGGCTCGAACCCACGACCTAAAACTTGTAAGTCGCGGCCGATACCACTGGGCCACCACTGCTCTTACAAATTAAAAGGAAAACTATCACAGTTAAGAAGGTTTTACAAGTTTACGAGTAATAGTCGACCAACTTACAAAATGTACTTTGAACATTAAAAATGTTGTACAAATGCCATTGAAAATTACTTAAATAACGTTGTTAGCTATGTAAAACCGAGTAAATATATGATTATGAACCATGTAAAAATATATAAAAATAAAATGCCGAAAGAGAAAGAAGCAGCGTGTGCGCAAGGATCCAGGAACGAACCATACCATTCGCCGTGGCTCTAACGCGCGCTCGTATCGGCTCCTTTTGCAATTCGCACCCGCGGTGGTACTCAAATGGATGATATTTTTCTAACTTCAGTTGCAAAGTTGGATTTTATAACTTCTTTCAAACTGGTGGTAGGCTTCGGCCGAAGGCTTGCGACCACACACCGGGCAAAGACGTACCGCCAAGCGGCCTAGTCGTGTTCCGGTATGATGCTCGGTGCAGCCACTAGAGGGGTTGGGTCGCGATAGTTGCTCCACTGCAAGCAGGCCGGCCTGACTCGCGCTGTTATGAACGTATCGAGAGACTGGTCGCGGAGGGTAGCGGGATCCGAGGCACGGTGCGCCGCTGGCCGACCGCAGGTAGTTGGGGGCCCAAGTAGTGTGCCAGCCACACATGAAAGGCTGCCCCGCCAACTGTCGAAAAATCCCGGAATGCGCCATCGTGCTGGTTGGCGACCAGACGAGAGTGCCCGATGGACATTCCTGGGGGGGCTCGGGCGTCCCCGCAGTCTCCAGACCAGTCCCCCAATGATGGCGTCCTATCGGCGCGTGTCTGTAGGTTGCAAGCGTGGGACCTCATCTTACTTCCTTCTCCTCTCCCTCCTTTTTCACTTAAAATGCCAAGGAACAAGAGAAAAAAAGCTGAACAGCGGCAGCACTCACTCTCACATAAAGTGCACCTCAGCAACATCCGAGGTCTGCACTCTAACCTTGTCGCAGTCCATCACCACCTCGAGACTGAGAAACCAGCACTTTTGTTCCTTACGGAGACGCAGATCGGATGCCCGTCAGACGTGGCGTACCTATCCTACCCAGGGTATACCCTGGAGCACATGTTCAAGCCACGCGCTGGTGTATGCATGTACGCCCGGGACGACATCTGCTATCGGCGTCTCCGTGACCTTGAAGACTCAAATTACTCTGTGCTATGGGCCTTGGTGGACACAGGTCTGGATAAGATCATCTATGCCTGTGTCTACCGATCGCATAGCGGTGATCTGGAGACAACCAGGCTCACACAGTACTTGAGTGAGGCGGCTGATGTGGCTCAGCTACGATACCCCTCCGCCCAACTAGTGTTACTGGGGGACTTTAATGCCCACCACCAGGAGTGGCTCTTCCCATACCAGTGCACTGACCACGCTGGACGAGAGATGCGAAATCTTTCGATTGCGTTAAATCTCACCCAGCTGGTCCAAGGGGCTACGAGGGTGCCGGATGTTGATTCACATACAGCCAATTGCTTGGACCTTCTGCTGACAACTGATCCAGACCGATACTCAGTGTCGGTATCATCACCTTTGGGTAGTTCCGACCACTGTCTGGTGAAGTCTGTATCCGTCTACTCCCCGCCCGATCCAAGCCCAAGGGGCACCCGGCGGGTTTGGCGGTACAAGTCAGCAGATTGGGATGGTATGCGATCTTTCTTCGCATGCTATCCTTGGCGGCCCACTTGCTTCTCTTCGGATGACCCATCGTCATGCGCTGACGCAGTGACCGATGTGTTGCGTCAGGGGATGGAGTATTACATTCCGTTCTCTGACGTAACTGTGTCCAGCGTTGACCGTCCATGGTTTGGTGCCGAGTGTGACCGCGCAAACGTGATTAAACACAAGGCGTACCTAGCATGGGTCGACGCCCGTATGCGCAAGGCAAGGGACGTGAGTCAGAAGAAGAGAGCCTTCAACAGGGCTGCCAAGTCCTGCAAAAAGGCGATGCGAAGGGCACGGTTTGACCACATTAGCAGGATCGGGGACAAACTTGCTTCACACCCCGCAGGTAGCAAGGCGTTTTGGTCCCTGGCTAAATCGGTTGAATCAAACTTCTGTCGCCCCTCACTACCACCACTGCTGAGACCCGACGGGTCGCTGGCCCACTCCGCTGAGGACAAGGCAAACTTGTTTGCCTCCCTCTTTGCGGAATCTTCGCGTCTGAATACTGATGGCGCGCGGCCCCCTCCTTCTGCTGTTCGATGTGAGACGAGTATGTCGGACATTCGCATCCATCAGAGGGAGGTCTGTAGGGTGCTGCGTAACCTTGACGTGAACAAGGCTAGTGGCCCGGACGGGATACCAGCAATTGTACTTAAAACTTGTGCGCCTGAATTGTCTCCTATCATGACACGCCTATATCGCCTTTCGATGGTGACTGGAAAAGTACCGAAGGCTTGGAAGCAAGCTAACGTTCAGCCCGTGCCCAAGAAGGGCAGTCGAGCTGACCCAGCCAACTACAGACCCATATCAGTAACGTCCATCCTCTGTAAGAGTATGGAACGTGTATTAAATAATAAGCTCCTGGCATACCTAGAAGACACTGACCTCCTTAGTGACCGCCAATACGGCTTCCGCCGAAACCGGTCAACTGGGGATCTTCTAGCGTATGCCATCCACATCTGGAGTGAGGCCATCGAGAAACACGGGGAGGCGCTTGCTGTCTCCCTTGACATATCGAAGGCCTTTGATAGGGTCTGGCACGAGAGCCTTATTGGTAAGCTTCCTTCCTTCGGTCTGCCTAGTGGCCTGTGTGACTGGATTGCAGACTTCCTGAGGGATCGGTCCATCCGAGTGGTAATTGATGGCTGCTCGTCCGGTCAGTTAGGTATTAACGCCGGAGTCCCTCAGGGGTCAGTGCTCTCGGCAACATTGTTCTTGCTGCACATTAATGACCTGCTAAAACCCGGAACCTTTGGGTATGCAGACGACAGCACTGTTGCTGAGAGATATGTGTCTAGCGCACGGGCTACCGGGCCTCAAATTCGGTCTCTTCGGGAGGCCATGGTTGAGCGCTTGAACCTGTCTTTGGAGGCAGTCTCCGAATGGGGCAATGCCAATCTAGTCAGTTTCAATGCTGCTAAGACCCAGGCGTGTCTTTTTTCCGCAAAAAAGAGCCAATTCCACCCGGCTCCATCCTTCCGTGGTGTAACCGTGCCGATAACGGACCACCTCGACCTTCTTGGTGTTACGTTGACATCGACCCTCAATTTTGGTCCTTTCATTGAGGCAAAGGCTCAATTGGCTGCAAAAAAGTTGGGGATCCTTGCGAAGGTGAGACGGTACTTCACGCCTGAACAGCTGCTCAACTTGTATAAAGCGCAAGTTCGGTCATGCATGGAGTACTGCTCTCACCTCTGGGACGGATCTGCCAGGTACCAACTAGATGCACTTGAGTCGATTGACAGACGGGCCAAGAGACTTATCGGCAACGATGCGCTGGTCAACTCAAAGCTCCAGAGCCTTGAACACCGACGACGAGTTGCCAGCCTGTCGGTATTCTATCGGTTACATTTCGGAGAGTGTGCGATGGAACTGCACAATTTGATTCCGTCTAGCCCTTTCCATCATCGGACTACAAGACGTACGACAATGCGCCATCAGTACATGGTGGATATCCCACCCATACGCACAAAGCGTTTTGAAAATACTTTCATTGTGCGTACAGCTAAGGAGTGGAATTCCCTACCGGCGTCTTTGTTTCCTGATAGCTACAACCTAGGGGTCTTCAAGTCAAGAGTGAATAGGTTACTTCTAGGCAAGCGTGCTTCACCTTCGACAACATCATCACTTAACATCAGGCGAGATAGTGGTCAAACGCGAGCCTATAACAAATAAAAAAAAAAAAAAAAAAAAAAAAAAAAAATCTTCTTCAGTTACCAGTTAGTCCTTCTCTAGTTTAAGTCAAGAGTGAATAGGTTACTTCTAGGCAAGCGTGCTTCACCGTAGACCACATCATACCTTACCATCAGGCGAGATAGTGGTCAAACGTGAGCATATGGTTAAAAAACCGGCTAAGTGCGAGTTGGACTCGCGCACGAAGGGTTCCGTACCATTATCGCAAAAAAACGGCAAAAAAACCACGTTTGTTGTATGGGAGCCCCCTTAAGTATTTACTTTATTCTGTTTTTAGTATTTGTTGTTATAGTGGCAACAGAAATACATCATCTGTGAGAATTTCAGCTATCCTGCTATCACGGTTCATGAGATACAGCCTGGTGACAGACGGACAGACAGACAGACGGATCGCGGAGTCTTAGTAATAGGGTCCCGTTTTTACCCTTTGGGTACGGAACCCTAAAACACGTCATCCTATGTGGGCCCGTTTTTAGACGTCGTGTGCCGCTGAAACCGTTTTAACGTTCATGTAACAACAACAAAACCCTCTTATTAGTCCGCATTATTATTCAACTTCGGAACCCTATTACTGCGCGTGGCCCTACACGCACTTGGCCGGTTTTGTTTTATTATTGTTATGCTCGCACTTGATCACTATCCAATTCACTTTTGACTTAAAGATCATCAATATATATCATCCTTTAAACCAACATATTTAACCATCAGGCTATGTTTAGCAGTAAATATTCCTAAATGCCGTGGACGTCAAGTTATCCATAACAAGCTGCAGTAAATCACTGCGCACAAATTTCCGACTAGATATAACCTATTCACCACAATATAAAAGAAGATCTTCTATCTACAAACTATTGAAGCACTACCCACACTTGCTTCACTACCCACCTCTCAACGAGTCACGTATCGCCCTCGGGCCAGTCGTCCAGATGTCGGAGATCACATACAACACATAACAAACACAACATACACAGCAGTACACAGCACACCGTGTACATTTGCGCACAGTTTGTGTACATTTGTGTGCACTTGTGTAGTGTGTTGCTGCTAAGTGTGGATGTTATGGCAAGACGTGTCAGCAGAGCTAACAGTGTTGCGAGTAAGATGCAATTATACAAGTACTTAGTTTGTGCTTCGTAGTTGGTTGTAGTGAATTTATGGGGTGATGTGTGTGTAAGCTTGAATTAATATTGCAGTCTCATTTGAGGGTTGATTAGGGCTCATTTTTTATTAGTTTAGATGAACAAAGAAAAAGTAGACGGTTTTCTAATGAACACTTTGAGAGTTCGTTTGAGCCAATTGCTCTCAACATATTATATAAAGTAGTTTTTAAGAGTACCCTGAATAAGATTATCCAGAGTACGTATTCTATTATTTGTATTTCTACCAGCTACTTGTCAATCGTTTCTCTTCTCTATGAAATAGCACACCATAAGTAAAACGATATATTATGTCCTAGCATCAAAAACTGTCCTGTCCTTTTTAAACCAAAGGATGTCTCATGAGGTCTTATTAACACCTTAACTGCCAACAATGAGACGCAATAGAAAATATATTGTTTGTTGGTCATCTGGCAGTTAAGGACTTAAAATATATTTGATTTGACTTTGATTAGTAGAGAATACCTTTTGGCATAAAATCTGTCTATATATCACCACTCTCCAAGCGTACATAAAGTTTAAATAAGAGACGACTACCATCGTGCATCACTGAATCCTTTCCATTCCCTCTCACTCAGATAGAAGGCCTTAAGTTCATAGCAGCACATTATAACCAGATTACTTCTCTTCAAATTCAAACCAATATTCCATAATATATCATTACGCATTTCAGAAACAATACTGGCAGTCGGCAGTCTCCATTAGCGGGCGCATATGGTGAAGCATGGCGATATTAATAATTAAACGCCGGGATTTATCGCTCCGTCTCCGTGGCCCGTCACACGCTGCCGAATAAAAGTATAACACATGTGATAGCAATGTTTGTTTTCATAAGATGCTATGGTTTGTGAAAAAGAAAGTGAGTGTAAGTTAATTATCACAGATATATCCATGACCATCTGACATGAGCCTGAACGGTCAGGCTAGCAGCCGCCCGCGTCTCCAACCGCGTGGAATTAGTTATTTTTAATATCTTTATAAATTATATCCTATGTGTTATTCTGACATCCCTACTCGCATAACTGCATATGATGGTTAAACTCGAGGCAAGTAAGGAATTAAATCGTCTTGCTGTTGCTGAACTATGGGGTGCCTCTAAGCCAAAGACTAAGATTCGATGGAAATGAAGACCTGAATGAAGTAACAAGCATGTTAGCCGATAAAATGCAGACTATGTTTGTATTTGAAAGGTCTTTCAAGGTCCAAATACCAAAAATAAAGGACTGGACAAAGGGACTTGATGCACCAGAGCAAGATAGTCTGGTGTAGCACACTGATGGATTCAAAATGGAGATACAGGAGTGGGAACGGTTACAAATGTAGTAACAGCTTATAGAAGATGGCTACTGTATTCCAAGAAGAAACATATTATGCCTAACTTACCTTCCTGTCTACCCTAACTACCTACATACCTACCAATTTATTTTCTAGGGTTATTCTTTCGCGTAGAATCTTAACACCCCCATTCAGAAAATGACTTCAAATGCACAACGCCATCTATCGAGTATGGAGTTCAACTGTCCGAATATCTGAATTGCATTTGTTGTGATAATTTTACTTCTTGACCGCTTTAAATTTTTCTAACTTTTGATAGAGGAACCGATTGCGATGAAACAAAAACTAAGTAATACTTCAAGTTACGCACAATTTTCATAAAAGTATAAAAGTTATCAACATTGGTTTCGTACATTTTACGTGATGCGTGCACAAATAAACAGACAAAAAATAAAAAAAATGCTGGCAATGATCCTTTAACACCCTGGCAATTTTTTTTGGAAATATTTTCAGTGTACAAAAACGTTTTTTCTACAGATTTATTATATGTATTGTTTTATTATATGTATTGATAACCTGCAGAGGTGCTATGCAAGGTGTTTTTTTGATGATTATTCCCAACATTTAGTATGACAAATGAAAAAGAAAAAAATATGGCAGTTCATTCTTTGATGTGGACTCCTTTATACCCTTAGTCCCTACAAGTTTCACGAGCCAAAAACAGAAAACAGCTACTTTTTCAGCGAAAATTTTTCAATAACTACAAGATATATGATAAAAAAAAAACGAAACAGGTCCGTCGTCTACAAGCCCATGAGCAAAATTGAATGTCTCGCGCGTGCGCAACGGTTTATAAGGCAATATTCAGACAATTTATTAAAATAAAATAAGTACTCAAAAATAAATTATAAAATTTGGATTCGATTGATAAACACCTCAAATTTCAATCAAATCAGAAAAATCAGAAGAAAGAGAAATCAGTTATTTTTATATTCAACATATTCTTACACGTAGCCGACGCTTTCGCACATGATAAAATTGTCTTTTTTCCGCGTGGACAATATTTTTTTTTAAGTACAAATACAATAAACTTGGTGGCTTACTAGTATACTATATGCCCAGTCCACACAATTTTTTGCAGATTTTTATTCGCCATCAGTAAGCTGAAAAAGCAATTGAAAACCTGGTGTTTCGGGATTACGTAAAAACGTGTGTTAGGAATTTATTTTTTCTTATTTTAATTGAGCAGTTATCAAAAATATGTAATTTCTATTTCCTAGATAACTATGTGACGCAAAAATTTGTTTTATAAGATTTATCATATATCTTGTAGTTATTGAGAAATTTGCCCTGAAAAAGTAGCTTTTTCCTGTTTTTAGCTCGTGAAACTTGTAGGGGCTCTTAAGTTATGGGATATAAAAAAAAAACACCTACTATATATTTTTGGACGCCATGGCTTTGTTTGCAACCTCACATAGCATCCTAGAAAGTGGACTTCAAACTTGTTCTGGAAAGCAAAACAGAATAAGATTGATGTGGGTCCCAGGATATAAAGGAATCGATGGTAACGAAATGGTAGATTATTTGGCAAGAGGGGGCTCAGCAAACGATTTTGTGGGTCCAAAACCATGTATGGGCCTTTTGACGTGTCTCGTGAAAGCCACATTCAGGGAGTTTGCAGACCACGGTCGACAAACACATTGGCTATATAATGCCGGTCTGGAACACTCCAAGAAATTCCTGGGGTCTACGTTCATGGCACGGCAACGCATTTGGAATATGAGCAGGGGGCATATCCGCTACCAGCTTGGGGCCTTCACTGACCACTTTAGAACCGACGACATGCTCAAAAAAACGGGTCTAACCGCGACACCCATGTGAAGGTTGTGCGGGGAACATACGGAACGCATGGAACACCTTCTGTGCACATGCGATGCACTGGCTAGTAAGCGAATGAGTGTCCTAGGCTCATGCAGATATTTAATTTACGTGTTAACATAACAAGTAAATTAAATATCTGTATGGGGGAACTAGATAAATGTAGGAAAATGTATGATGTAGATACTAAGTGCCTCCAAAATGATTTACTATATAAGGAGTGTTTACTGAAGGAAATTTTTGAGAAATATGAGAGTTCACAACAGCAATTGAGTGAGCGCTTGTTTGCTTCATAGTATAATGTCTTACGGTATCTTACTATGGGGAAGGGCTGCAGACATTGAGTCAATTTTTATTCTGCAAAAACGAGCCATCAGAGCAATATATAATCTTCGCTGGCGCGATTCTCTAAGGGAACTGTTTAAGGACATTAACATCATGACGGTTCCTTGTCAATATATTTATGAAAAGATCATGTACGTGAGAAAGAATTTACATCTTTTAGTAGTTTAGTAAAAACGGCGACAGACATAATTACGTTACTATAAATAGGGACCAATTAGTTCAATCAGGTTTCAGACTGGCAAAAGTAGCTTCATCTTTCATGGGGTACTGTACAAAATGTTACAATAAAATTCCTCCCCACATTCTTGAGCTGAACGAGACGAAATTTAAAACTTGTATAAAACGCACACTATGCAGGCTGGCATATTATAAGTTGGGGGATTACATCACTGATAAAAATGCTTGGCAACATCCACTAGGGCGCAAAAACAAGTGATATGCAGAACATTATTGTTTTGAAGTATTGTTGGAACTGCTGTAGACTGAATGAATATATTTGTATTGTATAAACTCAATTTCCTTAGTATTGTATAAATGCACGGAACGTGTGTGAGTACTATGTACCCAACTGTAAATCTACTGTACCTGTGTGTCGTTCGTTGACTTGTGTGTGCCCTGGCAGTTGAGTGTGTCATGCTCTCTCAAATGTCTCTCTGATGGTGGCGCGTGTGTTGGATCATCCGGTTCCCTTCAGTATGGTTGAGCTGGGTGGTGCCATTCATGCGTCATGTTCGTGAACGGACGCCGTCAGTTGGGATTGGTCATAACTTAACTGCTTCGGATGTTAATGCTTTTCTAACATCTATTACATAACTGCACAGTACATGTGTGAGTACTTTTATTACTTTATGCCTGTACGTAGTATAGTGTGTAGTGCTATTCTGGGTGCATTTTTCTCACATATGTGAATTTATTAATGTATGTACTTATGTAACTAAATATTGTAAAAAAACATTTTCTTTAAAAGAGTAAGTATGGAGTTTCTTGTGCATTCTTCTCCATAACAAGCTACTTTCCGAATGCACGGTAGAATCAACTTTTATAACTTGTAAATTTTTATGTACCTAACGTTCAAAAATGCCGCTTGGTGGCCTACTTGAAATAAAATATCTTTGTCTTTGTCATATCTCCTAATCTGGTTGTAAAACTCATGCTTTTCAACGAGATTGGGGAAGAGTGACTTATCTAGGGGATCACAAAAAATCCCAATGGGTCGAAGTGTCCGAGATATTTCTCGGCCCCTCCACAAGATAATATATTCTGTGTTAACTATATTACTTTTATTTCATCTAAATCTGTTTGGCAGTTTTTGCGTGAATGAGTCTATCCTCTCAAACTCGCGGTTGCTATAGTACTGAAGTTTTATATTATCTATGGCAATATCTATTTAGAAGGAGAGGAACCTCTAGAAATACGGTTAATTTCTTTATCAAGATTTTCTAACTAAACATAATTGAGTAATTTTTAGTAAAACTTTTCGTAGATCTTGATTTCACAATAGTAACTTTATTAAACTTTATTAATCAGATATTTAGTTATTGCTAAATCTAAAATAAGGAATATTCCGCTGAAAGGAATGCTCTAAAGTAAATTCACCTCCCACAAATGATAGAGTTATCCCTGATGTCTTTCATGTTGACTTGTCAAATCTGTAAAACTGTCAAACTCGAGTCTCCCCTGATTTCTTAATAAGAATTTGAAGTCAAGTAATTGTCAAATTTTAGCCTGAAAACCTAATAAACTGTAGATTTTGACAGGTTCCTAACCCAAAATAATCAAAACAGAAACCAGTCCTACGTGCCAAATTTTATATTAAAATACTGTATTAAAACTAAAATAAATAGACGCAATATATTTTTTTTCCCATTATGAAATATTAGTATAGTTTCAGCATTTTCAGACATAAATCCAGACGAATGCTATAAAAATATAAGCTATGCATTATTTACAGTTCCAACGCTTTTAAAACGTATTCATATTTTAATCGCAAAAATACATTATTTTTCTAAAGTGGTTTTAAAGCTTTTGAAAACAATATGAGCTGTTTTAATGAAAATTTTTCAATACGAGTTGACTGAAATACGGCTGTCCGTAAACCAATGTTATTCAAACGTACTTTAGAGAAATAAGACAACCTGCATACAACTGTTTTTCTTCAAATCCTATTTCTCCATATTAATATTCTATTTTCCTCCAGCTAGTGCACATCAATCCATCCGCACGTACAGTCGCCGCCAGCGCCGGAACTGCGCACTGTCGCAGTCGCGCGTCGCTGCAACAATTAGTCGCTGTTATTAGATGTTTGTCGTGTCGCGATACATTATGTGGCGGAGACATGACGTGTTGCCAGTGATATAGTGAGAGGGTTGTCTATTTTAGTTACTCATATGATGTAAGTCCTAGAACACATACAAGGCTCAACGTTTAGGTGATTTAGGTGTGAGTAAACCGTTTTCCTCTGCATATTCCTATTTTATCAAGATACCATTGGGAGGAAATGGTTAAAAGAGTAATATGGAGGTCATAAAGACAGTCGCTTCATGTTAAATTCTGACTGTATATGTAATAAATATTACACTGGAACCCGACCCCAACAAAGTTGAGGAAAGGCTAGACCATATTAGAAATATAAAAAACAGAATCTTGTTTTTTATATCTATGCGGTAAACAGATTAAATGTTCTGTTTTTTACTATTAAATATAGGCTCGCGCTTGACCACTATCTCACCTGATGATAAGCGATGATGTGGTCGAGGGTGAAGCACGCTTGCCTAGAAGTAACCTATTCTATTCACTCTTGACTAAAAGACCCCGAGGTTATAGCTATCGGGAAACACAGACTCCGTAGCTGTACGCATGATGAAATTATTCCCAAATCAAGTGCGTATGCGTAGGATGTTCACCATATACCGATGGCTCATAGCCGTACGTCTTTTAGTCCGCTGATGAAACGGGCTAGGCGGTATTAGATCATGCAATTCAATCAATCAATCAGTCTTTATTTGTAAACATAAGTAGGTTACAGCAGTGTGCAAGATGTTACAATAATATGAGTTTCTATATGTTTTGCCATGTGGCGTACAAATATGCATTTTTGTGAGGCTTTTGCCAATTAGGTAAATTAATTTATAATAACTCCGTAATCAATATCAATTAATTGTGTTATTTAATATGCCAAGTGATGTCAATAATTAATTATAAAATCGATCATGTCAGTAATAAATAGTTATAATGTCAATAAGTAATTTTTAACAGAAAAGTTTAAGTGATATTGTCCACAGAATTGCAAAGTCATCATTATACATGCTATGGGTATACAAATATTATTATGTCAAAGAACTGTCTTCAAAATAGTCACTGAGACAATAGTAACATTTCCGTACTAATATATTACGTAATGTATGCTTAAAATTGATTAAATTGAGACTTTTTATTGAGCAGGGCAACTTATTAAATATTCTCTGGGCCATACAGAAGAAGCTTTTACTCATTAAAGCCGTGCCTGCACAAGGTACTTTAAGCTCTAAATTATTTTTATCACGAAGTTTCCTGTAATGACTTTTAAAAGCTAATTCATATAGAGCGTTGTTTGTTTTGACAAATACATTTACTTCATATATATACAGAGAAGGCAAAGTTAGGATTTTGAGGCTTTTAAATAGAGGTTTTTCCGGAATTCCATCGCACTTTCACCGAAATGCAACCAATATAAAAACCGACAAGCTTGCAACTCGGCGACGATGTTTAAGGCTCTGGAGTTTTGACTCGAACAGTGCCTCATTGCCGATGAGTCTCTTGGCCCGTTTTTCGATCGACTCTAGTGCATCAAGCTGGTATTTGGCAGATCCGTCCCAAAGATGAGAACAGTAGTCCATGCAAGATCGAACTTGCTTTTGATACAACTTAAGCAGCTGTTACGGTGAAAAGTACCGTCTCACTCTCACCTTCGCAAGGATCAGCCTTTGCCTCAATATGTAAGCGCCAAAATTTAGTGTCGATGTCAACGTTACGCTCAAGAAGAAGAAGAAGCTCAAGATGGCCCGTTATCGGCACGATTACACCTCGGAAAGATGGAACTGGGTGAAGTTGGCTCTTTTTAGCCGAGAAAACAGACACGCCTGTGTTTTAGCGGCATTGAAGTTGACTCGATTGGCATCGCCCCATTCGGAGACTGCCTCCAAAGACAAGCTCAAACGTTCCACCATGGCCTCATGGAGAGACTAGACCTAAGGACAAGTGGCCCGTGCGTTGAACAAGTATCTCTCAGCAACGGTGCTTGATCACTGAGAGGAAATCTAAATCGGTTTTAATTCAAACCAAAAACTTCTTGAGACATTCTGCCTAGCCAGCCCTCATTCTCTTCTTAAGAAATGTACCTGCCCCTAAAAACTGCACTCATAAATCAAGTCAACCTTCAAAGACAATCGTATAATTGCAAGGACACTAAAAGTTGAGTAATAAAATCAACTGCCACATAAAATATCTCAATGTTGTCTAGCAAACTGCACACCCGGTGTAGTACCAACCTAACCACCATGTGTGACATCTCGAAATCACTAGTAGCATTGTCACGAATGAGTTATTGGCGCGATTATACCCACGTACTTATGTTGACGACTGTACACGGTACTACCAACACTACGAGACAAATAACGACTAATATTTAGCCGAGTTTGACATCCATTGCGGGTTTTGCAGCAGCGAATGACATTTGGAGTAAAAATAAACCGGTAGTGGATGTCACATTTGTAATTTTTATAGTGTTATTCGTATTATTGTAGTATTTTCTCTGATTAGGTGTCGACTAACTGAGACAAAGCCGTTTGTGCCACCTTTTAGTGGTACTGAAAAACATTTGGACACTTTACGAGGGTACTTTTATTTTTAGTGTGTTATTAAATTTGATTTAGTGGTACTACTGAAATAAAAGTTAGCTATTGTAGTGGTATTGTTAATCTAAATTTAGAAGACAATTAAGAGTGTGACCGTCAGATAGGTAGGTGTACCACGTGGTAACTACCTAATACATTTGACTGACTAATAACTTATGACAGTAAACTTATGACAGTAAGTTAAGTAAGTTATTAGTTTAGAAACTCGTAAAAGATGACTTTATGGTACATGGTGGACAACCCCTACGCATAGAACATTTTGGGAATACTTTAATTTTGCGTACAGCTTATGAGTCGAAAGAGGGTGAACTAATTAACGTCAGTTTAAACTTGGAACGTTGATTAAGGTTCATAAATGTAGCTGCTAAACATTGTTATAACGCGCACGGAAGCAAACTTTGAATTAAAATCATTTCTAATGCCGTACAAGTGCGATTAAATATAAAATCAGTTTTTTCGAAAAACAGGTGAATAACATTTTCCGAAAGTTAAAACTCTATTCAAGCTTATTTGGAAAATATTCAAAACAATAAAAATAAAAAAACGCGCGCTAAAAGCCAAAAAACTATGAAATTTAGACCGGAGATGGAGACCTCACGCCACAATTCATATGCGGTAGACATCATTCCCAGCAAGACTCAGTGTACTCTGTCTTTTTTCAGCCTGAGATTCTTAAATTCAAGAGTGAATAGGCTACTAATCTAAGCACACGTGCTGCATTGTCGACTACATTATATTAGTTCAGATAGTGATCAAACGCATGTCTTTCAATATAATAAAAAACCGGCCAAGTGCGAGTCGGCCACGCGCACAAAGGGTTCCGTACTATTATCGCAAAAAACGGCAAAAAAATCACATTTGTTGTATGGGAGCCCCACTTTATTTTATTCTGTTTTTAGTATTTTTTGTTATAGCGGCAACAGAAATAGTTACCAGGAATATTCACACACATTTTGGACATTTCAGATCTAAAGCTACAAAAGGTCAGCTTAAAACTAAAATGGATGATAACTATTGATATTATTACTTAGGAATATACTACTACGCGAATATTATACAACAATATTATTAGAGAACGAACATTATAAAGAGGAATTACAAAATAACAGTGCTGGCCACATGTACAACAAACTATAACAGAATAAATAAAAAGAATTATGAATTGAGGTAGTGTTATTTTTTTGAACCCATTGTCATATAAATAACTGTGGAACTTCTTATTACAAGTTCTGTTAGCTTGTTTCAAGCCATAAATAGACTTATTCTAAAGAATAAGGGTCCTGTGCGTCTAACATCGAGCGGATGACCTTTTTCAGGTCATCGCTCCACCTAGAGACTTGACGATGTGGCCATACTTGGGGGACTATGTGGCTATGATGACGATGATGAAAGAATATATAACAGTTAGTCTATGATTTATTACGAGATATTCCGCCCCTTTTATTTAAGCGCACAGCCCACACATACATACAAGCATACGACATCTAGGAACGTATGCAGTCCTATATCTTTGGCTCCACACATTATAGAATGGGTCTACTGTTGCCGCCTTTTTGTAAAAACGTCAAGTGTTTGCTCCGCCTTCCTGGACACACGGAACACGAATATTTTATGACGGTCACCGTGCGTGATGAGTTGGTGGAGAAGGTATTTTTTTAATTATTAGTTTATTTATTTATTTGAATATTTATTTAAAATTTATGTACAATGGTGATACACAGGTGGACTTAATGCAGCAAGGCATCCACCAGTCAACCTTTGGGTTAAAAAGGACACAACAGTGGTAGGTTTACAAAATAAAAAATAAGGTCAATAATTAAAGTCGGATTTAAATAAACTAATAAAATACATAAATAATTTAAAAAACAATAAGCTAATAAATATTATAATAAATTCTAAATGAAACTGAAATTAGTTCTTTCCTGCTTCGTGGTTGCCAGTGCCACCGCTGAGCATGAGGTTCTGGGTACGATTCCCAGGACAATCAAAGAGTTATTGTTGTTTTCACTAGGAATTTCTCAGTAGGAGCTACCAATTTGGCCTTGAGCCCGGTTGATGGCAACAGGCCCCTCACTGGAACTTAAACTAAACTGTCAAAAAGTGTTGAACATGAGCAAAACTGACTTTGAAGCATTGTAGAATAAGAATCATCATCATCAGCCCTTTTAATGTTCCCACTGCTGGGACACAGGCCTCCTCTCTGTGAGAGGGAATGGACCGTAATCCACCACGCGGGCCCAGTGCGGGTTGGTGTATGTCCTATGTATGTACTTGGAGTTTCTTGTGCATTCTTCTCCATAACAAGCTACTTTCCGAATGCACGGTAGAATCAACTTTTATTACTTGTAAATTTTAATGTAACGTTCAAAAGTGCCGCTTGGTGGCCTACTTGAACTAAAATATCTTTGCATTTCATTTCAGTAGGTTACTTATCATTTTGTAAGTAGAGTACATTTAGGATTTACGATAAAGTACCAAAATAATGTTTGTTATTAATTTAGTTTTTCTTGAATTATTAACCTAGATACATGAGAGTCCTAAGTAAATAATTCAAGAAAGTTTGAAGTGTCTTTTCATCCCGTTAAAACGTTCTCTTGGGAAAAGAAAATACTTTTCACGCGGACGAAACCGCTGGCAGAAGCTAGTACGAAAGAATTTTTCATGTTTGACTTCCTAGGTGGTTGATCATTGCTTCACTAGCGACCTGATTTTGATCAAGGGAAGTGTCAGAACACCCGGTAATGGAACAGTCTTGCAATTGGAACCACGGACATTTCTAGAACAAAATAATTACCTCATCCACTTGCCCCCACATCGGTATAATCCTAAGGGCTGGTAAGGTCTTGCGCATACATTATGTATGCTAATTTATCGGCGGGTCAGCGCGACTCGCGGATTACTTCCGGCCACTTACGCTGTTTCATTCTACCCTGGTACTGCGGGGACACTGATTGGGAGACCAGATGGTTTGTTTGCTGAGTGACTACTTAGTTTACTGTTGGTAGGGATATTGAGGGTTTTGGCACCAGCTGGTTAGGCTGGTTGGAGATATGAAAAGGTCTAGGTTGATTAAGCTAAAACTATGAATAAGTTACGTTAAGTGTACTATATTCTGCTTATCCCTTCGGAAAATACAGGCGTAATATTATGAATAAGTTATCCTTAGGTTATTTTTTATAATTTTGGTACAAACTCGATTTGATCAAACTAGTATTATTTGTATAAATATTGATTATGTTGACATATTGAAATGAGATACCGACCCAATCTTATTTATATTAACACGTAGTAAAACAACAGTAATTGGTTTCCAGTTTGGTCAAACTTGTTAATAAAATCATATTCCTAAAATACATGTTGTAGATAACTAAACAAATTTATTAACATAATTTAGAATTTTATAAAATTAAACCTCTATAACGATTAAATGGGATCGTTCAATGTGGCGTCGCCTGGGGGAGGCCTGTGTCCAGCAGTGGACGTCTATCCGCTGAAATGATGGTGATGATAACGATTAAATGGGATCGTTCAATGTGGCGTCGCCTGGGGGATGCCTGTGTCCAGCAGTGGACGTCTATCCGCTGAAATGATGGTGATGATAACGATTAAATGGGATCGTTCAATGTGACGTCGCCTGGGGGAGGCCTGTGTCCAGCAATGGACGTCTATCCGCTGAAATGATGGTGATGATAACGATTAAATGGGATCGTTCAATGTGGCGTCGCCTGGGGGAGGCCTGTGTCCAGCAGTGGACGTCTATCCGCTGAAATGATGGTGATGATAACGATTAAATGGTATCGTTCAATATGGCGTCGCCTGGGGGAGGCCTGTGTCCAGCAGTGGACGTCTATCCGCTGAAATGATGGTGATGATAACGATTAAATGGGATCGTTCAATGTGGCGTCGCCTGGGGGAGGCCTGTGTCCAGCAGTGGACGTCTATCCGCTGAAATGATGGTGATGATAACGATTAAATGGGATCGTTCAATGTGGCGTCGCCTGGGGGAGGCCTGTGTCCAGCAGTGGACGTCTATCCGCTGAAATGATGGTGATGATAACGATTAAATGGGATCGTTCAATGTGGCGTCGCCTGGGGGAGGCCTGTGTCCAGCAGTGGACGTCTATCCGCTGAAATGATGGTGATGATAACGATTAAATGGGATCGTTCAATGTGACGTCGCCTGGGGGAGGCCTGTGTCCAGCAATGGACGTCTATCCGCTGAAATGATGGTGATGATAACGATTAAATGGGATCGTTCAATGTGGCGTCGCCTGGGGGAGGCCTGTGTCCAGCAGTGGACGTCTATCCGCTGAAATGATGGTGATGATAACGATTAAATGGGATCGTTCAATGTGGCGTCGCCTGGGGGAGGCCTGTGTCCAGCAGTGGACGTCTATCCGCTGAAATGATGGTGATGATAACGATTAAATGGGATCGTTCAATGTGGCGTCGCCTGGGGGAGGCCTGTGTCCAGCAGTGGACGTCTATCCGCTGAAATGATGGTGATGATAACGATTAAATGGGATCGTTCAATGTGGCGTCGCCTGGGGGAGGCCTGTGTCCAGCAGTGGACGTCTATCCGCTGAAATGATGGTGATGATAACGATTAAATGGGATCGTTCAATGTGGCGTCGCCTGGGGGAGGCCTGTGTCCAGCAGTGGACGTCTATCCGCTGAAATGATGGTGATGATAACGATTAAATGGGATCGTTCAATGTGGCGTCGCCTGGGGGAGGCCTGTGTCCAGCAGTGGACGTATATCGGCAGAAATGATGATGATGATAACGATTAAATGGGAGAGGAAAGTTTGTATGGAATATGTTACTTTTACCGACGGGCACATATTTGGAACACTGAACACGGTATGTGTATTTGTTGTGGTTACAATGAAAGGTTATTTATTTATTTAAAACTTCATGCAACATACAGATACATAGGCGAACTTAATGCGTGAGACATTCTCTACCAACATTCTCTGTCAACCAAGGGTTAAACGTTAATACTGTTACATTCCCTCTCACAGAAAGGAGGCCTGTGTCCCAGCAGTGGGAACATTAATAGGCTGATGATGTGTGATGATGTGACTGCTAAAATCGGAGATCGAACATGACCTTTGGCTCGCCTGTTTGACGTTACACCCGTACCTATACAACTGAAATGTTACGAAACAACTCCAATCCCTTGATAACAATTCTCTAAACTTAAAGTCAACGAGAGGTCCTAAAAAGTGGACCAAAACGTCTAGACTCGCTGTCCCGAAAAGGAGCAAAAGGTCCCCCAGCTAAATGTCAGTGACCTGTCAAGTGACCCTGACGCCGCTACCTCGCAGCCTCGGCCAGTTCCCGGAACAACCAGCGGACGATCAATTAACGCTAGCCAAGGATGCCTATCGAGTTCCATTGGTTAAGGGTAGGGTCGCCAGGTTTTGGAGTTTTGTCTTTCAGTAAAACTGTACAAGACTAAGAAACTTCTCTGTACATCCAGGTGGCGTGAAAGCAGGCAATATCAGTGCCAATATTGTATACTTCACGTCAAAATTAAAACTCATTTATTAGGGTTCCGTACCCAAAGGGTAAAAACGGGGCCCTATTACTAAGACGCCGCAGTCTATCTGTCTGTCACCAAGCTGTATCTTATGAACCGTGATAGCCAGACAGTTGAAATTTGCACAGATAATGTATTTCTATTAACAACAAATACTAAAAACAAAATAAAATAAATATTTAAGTGGGACCTCAGACCAACAAAAAAAGAAAGACGGCGCGCCGCGAACATCAAAATTGAAGCCACATTTTTATCTATGTGTTTTTGGAAGGGTTGCCATTTGTGATTTTTTTTCCCTATAAAATGGGTAATAATATTATCGTGTGGGTAGGATAATATTGTTCAAGTAAGATATTGTTGAGTATGGTATTGTACCTTAATTGTTTAGAAGAACTTCTATGCCGAAAAAAAAAAAAAAAATTGTTACATCGCAAAATTAATTAAAAAAAAAACAATTAGAAAGTGACTTTACATACTTATGATTTGGAGATCACCTTTTATGCATGACTTGCTGGTGTTAGGAGACTTCACTCTCCCGCTTAGCATTATCCATTAATTTGATGCAAAAAAATAAAAAATACAAACATAAATAGATAAGTTTTAAATAATAGAAAAAGCAAACTATAAATGAACGAGGGTTAGTGGACGACTCGCCCGAATTTAACTCGCCCGAATCGGGCGAATTGTTAGTGAACAATTCTTTAAAAATATTCATTTTTGTTTGTCGATTCGCCCGAATTTTATTTATCGTCGGGCGAGTTGTCCACTCCAAAATTATTTAGTAGGCGATTAGCTCGAATTTTATTTTAGAGAACAAAAAATATAAAAGTACAGTCGTGCTCACCCATCTCGGAAATAAATATGAAGAATGAATCGAAGTTAATAGATATTTACTAGAAACTAGGAAAGCAATGCATTAAATAAGTAATTACCACTTAAAACGTTGAGATATGCACGTTAGATATGATAAACAGGTGACAAAACAATAAGAGGGAGACAGCAATATTCGCTACAAAATAAATAAAGAAGAAGTTCTATACGCTATCAGGTCATTCCGGTACCGGTAAAGACTAACTTAAGTACCAGGAGATTATAATCATGAAGAAGCTACGCTGAAATCATGAGCGGTAAAAAGAGTACCGGGCGATTTTCGATTCTGAAGTCCTAGTACTCCGTTAATCTCTACCGCTAATGATTCCTAGCCCTGCAAATACTTCTTCATGATTCTGGCCTCCTGGTAGTTTGGGTATAAATGCTGATAATGTCAACATCTACCTAAAAAAGCGAAAGACGAATTTATATTTTTATCATGTCATTAAACTCTGTACTGAATTTGATCGAATCTTTGATTTCGACGTTCCAAAAGAATAAACGTCCCAAGACTAGTAAGCACCTACTGATCCGTAGGTGCCATTTAATTTTGTGGAGTATAATTACGAAAAAGAAGAATATCGATAGGTGCCGTATGTGGTATACCTCAGGCGCCAATTCAATCAGTTTCCATTTAAGTGGGTGTCCAATGTAGAATACGTGCTCAAATCATATAGTAGTTATTTTAATAAAGTAATTTTTGATTAATTTGTGTCTCATTTCATTTCAATAAAAATATATAATGCTTAATACTTCTGTACTTGAGTGTACTTTATCTTAACGGTATTGCATAAAACACAATTCGGGCGAATCGCCTACTAAATAATTTTGAGTGGACAACACACCCACCGATAATTCGTGTATAAATAAACTTCGGGCGAATCGACACAATATATTTAAAAGTAGACAATTCGCCCAAGTTAAATTCGGGCGAGTCGTCCACTAACTCGTGAACGAGCGTTATACAGAGAAAAAATATGCGCGTATTTGTGTTATATGTGGGAGTATAGGTGAGAGTGTGCTAATGGGTGAGGGTGTGTAGTGTGTATGAGTTAAAATCAGCATATTTAGTTCTACTATGGGGTATATGTTTAGGTGTAATTGAGCCCTGTCTGTCACAGTGTCTTGGGATCGGAAGAAGTGAAATACAGCTTCTGCCTATAACCATGCTCGTAGAAATTTGATTATAGGTTACTAGCTGTCCCACGCGGCTTCGCTCCCGTCAACTGGCTACGTACCTACCCTATCTTACACCTACCCTACACCTGCCCTACACCTACCCTATATACATGATTGCATAACTGAAACCGTTTACGTAGCGCACGCAACGGAAGCCCTCAAAAAGTAATATTCTTGCCCGTTTTTGCAACATTTTTCATTTATGCTCCGCTCCTATTGGTCGTAGCGTGATGTTATATAGCCTATAACACTCAGGAATAATGTAGCTTTCTACAAGTGAAAAAAATTTTAGAATTGGATCATTAGTTCCAGAGATTACCCCCTACATATAAAAAGTACTTGCAAATGAAAAGTGATTCCGTGAGACTTTTTATGTGCTTTGCTATTGTTTTTACAAGTTTTCACTACACAGGAAGGCAAAATTCTATTTTTTTTAACATATGTTAACTAGACGACGACTCGTGACGTACTAAGAGCGATGAGCATAGTTTTAGTGTAGGTGTGTGCGTGAGCGTGTATATTTACATGGAGGAGCATAGTTTTGTGGCTTCACGTATGATGTTCGCGATGCGCCGTCTATCTTTTTTTGTTGGTCTGAGAGTGGGACTCACATACAACAAAAGTGATTTTAGGGGTTTTTTTGCGATAATAGTACGGAACCCTTCGTGCGCGAGTCCGACTCGCACTTGGCCGGTTTTTTCATATTAAGCTGAGAGCAAGCATTTTTTGAACGTCGATGTTTTACTTATATACATGAAAACGGTTGACATATTTTCGACTACTGCATGCATAGTTCTTGTAAGAAAGACAGAAAAAATATACCTAAACCTTTTCAAATCTGCGTACAAGAGCAGCATATAAAAGCAGATATTATTAAACCCGAAAAGTTCTTTCTCACAGCTGTTCTTACATTGCTCCATTAGCCTTAAAAAGGCTATGCTTGCTACCGTTATATGGGCAGTTTCCGAATTTGGAGGTAAGAATGTATCAAATCCTACTTTAATGCCAAATTGCCAGATTTTCAGGCTATAAACTTCAAAATGTTAATTCAGAAACCGGCCTTCTTTTTTTTTTTTTTTTTAAAAAAAACGTTGCCCCACACTAGGAATTTCTCCTGTATCGTGGGTGCGTTTACAAACATATAAACTCACATACACAAACACCCAGAGTTGGAACAACTATTTGTAGATCATACAAATAATTGTGCCGTGCGGGAATCGAACCCGCGACACGCAGCGCAGAAGTCAATCGCTCAACCACTGCGCCAACCGTGCGCCCGCCTATAGTCTACAACACAATAAACAATCAGGGTTTATTTGGTTTTGTTGACCCTATGATTAATGCATTACCTCTGAATCCTCCGATACACCGTTGTCAAGCTTAATATTCATGCACACAAACAATAGTCGCCACTATTCTATGTGTGTTTGTATGCGTCTGTGTTTTGTGGACTGCCCAACTCTTAGGCCAATGGCCGACTAAATTAAGATCGAGGCTTTAGACTTTTTTATTTTGGTCTGGTAACCCTAGCTGTATCGAAGATTCTAGCGTTTGGAATAACGCACTAGGTTCATATACCGCGACGTTGAATCTACAAAGACATTCTAAGATCTAAAATGAAACAATATACTGCCTCGCGTTGGTCTAGTGATCGCAAGCGCTACTGCTAAGCACAAGGTCCAGGGTTCGACTTCCGAGTCGGGCAGTGTTATTGTGTTTTTACATCTAGAATTTCTCAATTGCAGCCTATAGTCTGGATTTGTGCTCGGTTGATGGCAATAATCTTACGTAGGGGGTGTTACATGGCATTAAACATAGCTAGCGAAATGTAGATGTACTTACTAGAAGTGCACCTCTGCAAACCCCTTCGGGAAATACAGTGGTGTTATGTTTAAAATGAAACTTGAAACCCAATAATCTTATAAAATTCTATTGAAATGACCAAAACCATTACCATAACCATGCCTTATCATGTTCTAATCAACAGCAAGCATAAATAACACCGGAAACAGAAAACCACAACAACCGCAAACTAATCCATTGCCATCACTTTTAATTTTCCACAAAAAATAATCAAAACAAAACAGAATTTCCTTCTTAATTTTTAAGCAAAATTAACTGTAATTTTTCAGGCTTCTAACCGCAGGCGTGCAATCTACCCAGTGCGGTTATCCCTACTAATATTATAAATGCGAAAGTAACTCTGTCTGTCTGTTTTTTGCAATTTCATTTTCATGCCTAAACCTTTCAACTAATTTTGATAAATGGTATAGAGATGATTGGATCTTGGATGAAAGGATTGTTTCTAAAAGAGTTATGAATATAAATGTGGGTAGTAGAAGAGGCAGAGTAAGGCCAAAGAAAAGATGGATGAACTGTGTGAGGAGTTATATGAAAGAAAAGGGAGTCGGTTTTGCACCGACCCCAAGTAACATGCGACATGGGCACAAAATTGATGATGAGATGATTTTACTTTGAAGACACACATAGATGATAAAATCCCGAGGTAAGTACCCTTCGGCAATGCATATATTTATATAAATACTAGCTGTTGCCGGCGGCTTCTCTCCCGTGGACCACCCCACAGGAACCAATTTACGGATTAAAAAATAGCCTATGTCACTCAGGAATAATGTAGCTTTCTATTGGTGAAAGATTTTTTCGAATCGGTCCAGTAGTTGCAGAGCCTATTCGGTACAAACAAACAAACAAAAAAATCTTTCCTCTTTGTAATATTAATAATTATATAATTATAAATTATATAGTATATATATTTTTTAACATTCACGCGGGCGTTGCCGCTGGCAAAAGCTATAGTTCTGCATAAAAACTGGTCGCGGTGGAAAGTAGATAGTTAAAACAAAACGACTAATTTAGAAATCCCTGGGATGCCACCGATATCTCTCGAATGGCAACAATCAGTAGTACTATACTATATATGGCTACAATGAAAACTACATCGCCCCTGCCCCTAGTAAAGATTCTGAGAATGCAGTTGATAGTAATCTAGGAAACTATTTAGTGTGAAGTTTTGAGGTCAAGTTTAATATTTGACTAACAGTAGTGTTTTCGTGGAAACAATAGATTATTATTAATTCCTTAGATTGTTTCCCAATCGAAAATCTTGCAATAGCCGGCCGGGGGATTAAGTGATACTTCAACATTCAGGTTATAAGAGGAATTTTCCAGGGTGTATTTATCAAACAAATTTTGTAATTTCTTAATACGTAGGTAATTTCACGCACTATCATCCTCAATAAATGACGTAATTGACATAGTAAGTACGTATATTGCTGCCTACCCCATTGCGTAATTTAAACGTGACGCATGAAGTCATGACCTACTATAAAACATTTTGTTCACTTTGACGCCGTAACAAAAAAAATACAAAAATTTAAACAAAAAAAGGTGTAATTTCATAGAACATCATGCAATATTACGCCAAAAACATTAGGAAAAAAATATTAGAATCAACAAAAATACTTTTCGACCGTGACAGGACTCGAACCTGCAATCTTCGGATCCGAAGTCCGACGCCTTATCCATTAGGCCACACGGTCGGTACATGGAAGCGCGAAATAGGTCGGCAGATTCCGCAGAGCCTCTGCATATGACGTCACCTATATGAGGTCATTACTATAAATAGGACATCACGCTTGTAATCAATTTTGAGGTAGACAGAGTAAACCTTGGTCGAGTATTGAGTTTCTTATGAAATACGCGGAAACCTAAAAATCTATACAAATACGTCATCAATTACTTCAAGGTTGCCAGTTCTTGCATTGTTTATGAACGTAAGCAAGACTAACTTTCCAGCAATAAAGCGCTGAAAATGCTGAAACTTTTTTAACGATTACTATTGAATATAATAACTTGTATTATGTATTTCTTTGAGAACTACCCATTATATTATCCTGAAACGACAATTTATGTGTTAGAAAAAACAGATCTTGTTTCAACTTTTTTTCCTATTTTTCAACCAGTATCTTAGCAGACATTGAATGGATACCGCAACCATATTAGAATTATTTATTAACACACGCTAAAATACTATAATATTCCGACCTTTAACACCTTGAGGGGACATACAGGCAGCTGTGATTGTTCTCGAATTGACTTCCAAATTATGATCCACAAGCCCTTGAGGCAGTGCGGTACCGGTCGCGGCCTCGGTATCAAAAGTATAACGTACCAATTTCATGGTGGATTGTGATACCATGAGTTATGGGGCTGACCGTAATGTGTTAACGTGGGAATTGGTGCAAGAGACAGTTCGCGGGTACTTGCTACTTAGATTAGGTAGTGTGTTCTGCTGCGTCCATCATAAAAGACCTCTCTGAAGTTAAGAAGTCATGTCTTTTTACCGGGTCAAATCTACATTGTGTCCGGACTCGTAGTCATAAAACTTTAAGGCCGTAAAATACACTTAATTTTGACGGAAAAACAACCCACATAAGGGGTACAATCACCACACCCTTAAAGATAGATCATGTTTAGAATCTGACTTACTTATTACGATGTCCACATAGTGTAACTTGGGATTAACACAAATGTCTTTTATTACCCGACTGCCGAAGGAGGGTAATGTGTTTATCAGTACCTATATGTACATATGTAAGTATGTATGTATGTATGTTTGTTCCTATGTGGCGTTCCAGAGACCAAACGCGTTGGCCGATTTTGATGATTCATACGTCAATCGATTCGTGTTAACCTTGCTAATGTCACTGGCTACATTAAAATTGGAATATAGAAAAATGGCGGCTTCTGGGCGCCATATTGTGAGGGGCTAATTTTCTTTTTTCTTCCAAACCCATCGTGTGGGGTATCAAAATAAAGGTTTTCAAGAGGTAAATCGTTTATTTAAATCGTTTATTTATAAATAAATAAATAAATCGTTTATTTAAATCGTTTATTTATTTCTTAAAGTACAAAATTTACAATAATTTGCTTATGTTCTAAAAAGTGCTGATGTATAATTTGCCTGAACTAGGTAGAACCTGTGGTAGGTAGAACCTGTGGTGGGTGGGTTGAGGTGACAAAAATATATAACACTTATATGTTTAAATGTATCTACTTCGAAAACAATTTTTAACTAAAAAGTTATAAATAAAAAAAGTTTATTAAAAAAATCAAAAAACCCGTCCCCAAAGGGGACAGGGAAAAGGGCTCGTTGCGCATCAAAGAATTCTTCCACATCGATATCAATGGGAAACGTGTCCAGAACGCTGACAGCATTGCCACGTTGAATGGCAATGCTGATTCTCTGGCTGAAGAAAAGGCCAGCCCTCTGGTCGCGCGAACAGGTGACTAACCGTTTACTTATGTCTCGAAACACTCGATGAGCACTCGAACCCCATGGACGTAATGTCTCAACCCCTTAGGAAAATATGTCAAATAGTCTATTTAAGTTTAAGTTTATTTTTCAGATATTTACCTAAAAGTTATCCGATGATTGATAATCCGTCTTAAATCTCAAAAACGAAGAATATGATTAATAAACTGCGTTGCTTTATACTTGGAGTTAATTGATAGTACACTGAGCAATAGTACTGATAAGGATCATTAAGAAACAATCAGAAATTGCACAGATTTAACGCATGCAAACCAATATAGCTCGCGTAAAAATAAAACAATTTCATAGCCAAAATGGAACGAATTCCAAACCAAAACTATTAGTAAAAACCACAATTGTATATTAAATTAGTACAAAACAAAATTGTGTTGGATTTGATCGGTTCGGTTTTAATTTAAAACGATTGCTAGTAAAAACCACAGATGAAGAGAAACACTATCGCAAATTAATGTGTAGGCATTTATCGAATTTAAATAAAACAAGTTTAGTATCTCTAATTACGTAAACATTTTATGTTGGTAAAAAAAAATAATTGATAAGGTCACCTGTCCAAACGTCCATTTTACGAAATCGAAATCAAATCAATAATAACAATATGGACTTAAATAAATAACTTGTTATAAATAAGTTTGAATAATAATGAAGTGCAAACGCGTATAGAAACAGGGAGGTGTAATGAACTCCTTGGGCTTGAAAACATTCGCTGTCACTGTGCGTAAATGGCAATTCTGATTCTTTGGCCGTGGAAGAATCTTCTAGCTGGTCACGTGAAGACTCGACGAATATATTACAGTAATCGAATCTTAATCTAATACCTTTAAACAAGCAATTCATTTATATATAGGTGTATAATCTGAATCTCGGCAACGGCTCCATCGATTTTTATGTAATTTATTATGCAGGGCCTTTCGGGGGTGGGTCGCGGATAAATTTGAAAAAGAGTTACCGCGGCCCTGGCTCAAGCAACTGAAGGAACACGGGTGGGTTTTAGTCAGTAAAAGTCTGACACGCCATCCCGCCTCACCCAGAGCGGGAGAAATCATTGGATGATTACCCACCCAAATAAAAAAAAAAAGTGCCTTTCGGGGGTGATAAATCGATCTAGCTAGGTTTATTTTTTTAGAAAACGTCGTTTTCTCTACACTCATCCGAGCAGATCTCGGTCGCCCAGGACCTAATAATAAAAAATGTTTTTTTTACGCTTGTTAATTTTATAACCGTGTAGATCAACAGTGGTCAGGCAGGTGCCAAAAGTCCTTCTATAGTTTTAGGTAGGTAATCGATCCACGAAAACTCCCAAACCCATAGCCCAATGTGTTTTGTCTCCATATTCTGCAATAGTCACAAAACAGGTGAGAGGTCAAGCGCGAACCTATAAACAATAAAAAATTAAAAATATTGTCCTGCACCAGCCGGGGATTGTCATTGGGTGCTCACTAGTACGTACAGGGATAATTACCGGTTGGTGTCACATTTCATCCTACATGTCTAACAAGGACTCTGCGAGTTGGTTTCGGCCCTCTGGTACGCCTTTCAAAGGTCCGGGACCCTAGGGTCCCGAAAACCCAAAAAAATAAATAAACGCTTTTAACTTTAATAACATTTTCACAATCACCTATTATTAGAAGATAGTGCAGCTATTCGGTAAGACTGGAAGCCGACCCCAATATAGTTGGGAAAAGGCTAGGCAGATGATGAGTGCAGCTATTCTGCAAAAATCACTGAAAATTAGGTAAAAAGAGCTTGAAGTGAGCTTTTAAATTGTCAATCTCTAGCATAGTGAAAGCTCTGAAGTAAGCTGTCATCATGTCAGCCGAGATTAACAGCTTATCTACACATACGATTTCAGAGCGAGTTTTGTTTTACATAATTAACCGGTTGTACGCAACTGTAATTAATTCTCGTCTTCCTTACTACGAGTATTGCCCGGAGCTCCTCAAGGCTTGCCCGAATGCCCGGGGCTAGTAATGGCAAACCGATCGCTTCCTGTCTCAACCATCTCTGATTGATGGGCACCAGTCGCCATACTCCGCAGATTATTATTTGGTTCTATTGCTATTGACGTATTTGTTTAGGATATAACTGAAGATTAAATTGAAAGTCAGTTTGTTTATGATTAACAAGAGTGTTTAGCAAGATAGTTTAGCAAGCTAGTTTTGCTTACTTGAAAGTTTTGCTGAATTGTGTTGTTGTTTGTTTTGTGTATTGTTGTCTGCTGCATTTTTACTGTCGAGGTTTGTCTAACTATTTTACATAACATAACACCACACCCGTAATTTACGAAGAGGTCGGCAGAAGTGCACCTTTTGTACACTCTCATAGCTTTATTTAACTAACTACTACCTACATGTTTAACTACTCGTAAATGATAGCTTTAGGCTTATGTTCCAGGAGCTAAACCATTGGTTCACAACCTGTCGTCTGTGGACCACTGGTGGTTTACAGAAGGAAGGTTTAAAATTTCAAGCTTTTAACTAAGTTGATGTAAAATTATTTTGTTTCTATTATAGATCTTGTGCTCATTACTTTTGATTTTAAACATATGTAAGTATGCTACAAGTTTTGATGTAAGTATATTTTCTTTTGGACTTGCGGTCCCTGCTAATAACAAAGAAATCAAAGTGGTGCAAAGTCAAAATAGGTCACACAGATTGCTATACTATGTTGCCGCTATCCTATTCCCGTGATCTCGTACCTGTTTCCCAACCCACGGGAATCATGCACATCAAACATAGCCTAGATAGTACTCAGCGATAATGTCGCAGTTCCATCAAAGATTACTTCCTACAAAAGCAATATAAATATGTAAGTATCTCTATCATATTAATTTATTTAGATTTATCTGCAATACTATTCGTAATGTGCTTGTGTGTAGGCAGGCTAGGCCAGGCTAGGTAAGCTAACAGGTACACAACCCATCTCGGATCTAACTTCGTAATAACTAACAGCGCAATGCGATGCTGTATCCGATCCGACATCCATAGGGAATTGGTTGCTCCAATATCCGCCCAGGTTCACAACAGATACCATAGATAGGTGATAGAAGTATAGGTCAAAGTTATGTATTTAGGTAAGACGTCTATACTCATCCTTGTAAACGAATTTTCTCGACAGGTTACTTAAGGAGTTCGTTGCTAAATAAAATTAGCCAAACAGGTCGGTCTTCAATGTTGAGTGATGCTTACCGAGGTCAATACGTGGCTCGTAAAGCACATACAATTGGCCACATTGAACTATAATAATAAAAATAAAAACTTGCGTGTATTAACACGCTTTGAATAAAAAGTTTTTATTTTTTAAATCGGTGAGGTAAACACAGAACAGCTTCACCAAGCTGTCATTTGTAGGTACATCTTTGAGAGTCGTTACGGATAGTTTTCTGACTATAGTGTCTATTCGTAATTAATTACTATTCCATATGTAAGAGTTACTGTAAAAGTTGTACAAGTTTCTGCAATCAATATTTTTATTTAATTTTTACTTTTTATTCGTAACAACTGATCGACTGTCCATTTCCTAGCTTCTACAAGGAAATCTGACACCTGTCTAGTCTTGTCAAAGAGTATCTATCGAGTTCTACCTAATTGTTGGGCTTTGGATATATAAGCACAGTGACTTAATGTTAAATATTGGTACTGACGCATCCGGTCAGACGGGAATCCAAACCCCAACATAGCTGCTCATAGCTGTAAGATTGATATTATTGTATTGTCAAGTTCAACATTGCATATGTATCCATACACCTGAACAACATATTCTGTTGAGATAGTGCCAAATCCGGAATCACTTTTAATGTAAACTTCAACGTTGGTCTAAAGGTTGGCCGAGTTGAGGTCCTGTGTTCGATGCCCGGTTTGGGCAAAGTGTTTTGTTTTTCCCATATATTTCTTAGTAGCAGCCCGGAGTCTGCGCATGCGTCCGATTGATTGCAATAGGCTCTAGAATAATAACGTAGGAATTAAACATATCTGGCGAAATACGTGTGTACTATTATATAATTACTAGCTTCTGCCAGCGGCTTCGCCCGCGTGAAAGTGGAAAATTATCTCGTGGAAACATATTCCGGGGATAAAAAGTATCAGAACATCTGTCATCATCTGTGATCATCTGTGTGTCTGAGTGTCTATCTCTGTGAGCCGTTCTGTAGTAATATTTATGGCGTGTACAAATATAGGTGTGATGATTTGAGTTTCTTGCCGGTTCTTCTCCATAGGAAACGACTAACCCGAACCGTGCACCTTTTGTCGACGTTTTATAAGTGCCCATGTAGGCCTATGTAAAATAAAAATATTTGATTTTGATTTTGATGTTTTGTTAAAATTACTTAAAATACTTTTAAATTCTGTTAATTAGAGCTCATTCAAAACAGGTCTGGAGGCATAAAAACGGTTAATTATGAAACATCACTTAAATGATTATCATTCTTTCTACTCGATTGCAACACTCCACATTCTCATAACACTACTAAGCGCCAATTAAACTCGAAATCCAGAACATCTGCCGTATTAAAGTCTGAAAAGAAAGTGTTCGACATTCCGATACAAATTAATTGTTGAACACAAAAACTTTCGAGCGACCCTCTAAATTCCTGAACTCGATAATATAATATGTCTTATGAAACTTTGGCACGTTATTAATAACAATATTAACAGCGATGTACCCAAATTCACATTCGGTAACATTGGAACACGGCCTTTCTTGCTGAAGTATTTTGAACTAAGTACTAACAACATGCGGTGATGCTGATGACGGTCTTGTCATCTCGTTAAATCAAAAATTCTAGCACTGTAGCTAGCCCCTCCATACAATCTACTAAAATGTCTACTTTTCTTACCTGTATTTTAGATGAGCGACCAAGGCTCAGATTTTTGATCCGTTAATAACTCAGCCAATGATTAAATATGTTCAATGGTTTAAATTTTCAGTTAAACGCGTTTATTCATCAATTGTAAGTCTAAAAAAAACCGGTCAAGTGCGAGTCGGACTCGCGCACGAAGGGTTCCGTACCAAAATCGCAAAAAAAACACGTTTGTTTTATGGGAACCGCATTTAAATAATTATTTTATTGTTTTTAGTATTTGTTGTTTTAGCGGGAACAGAAATACATCATCTGTGAAAATTGCAACTATCTTGCTATCACGGTTCATGAGATACAGCCTTGTGAAACAGACAGATAGACGGACAGTGGACTCTTAGTAATAGAGTCCCATTGGGTACGGAATCCTAAAAATGATCAAATAATTAACTCTCCAACTTATTTTACAGTTTAAAAGGCTAACAATTTTACTCTATGTAACCCGGGCCATAATAACAAATTGATTGACACCTTATTCATCAAAATTTGATTTATAGTTTAGGCACTTCGGAGGTACATACGTAAATACAATCTTAAATTCCTTTTGGCTTCGTCGTAGTCGGGTAAAAAAAGTTATTTAATCGAAATTTTAAACCATTGGTTAACATATTATTTAACCATTAGTTTAGTTAACTAAGGAAAAAAAAACTAGGCCTAAATAAGGAAGCTAGTAGTAAGCCCCGATTACTAAATTATTCATTTGAAGTCTAGCATAATCCTGAAAACCTGTCAAACTTTAGCATTAGGGTTAGGCACGTTCTTAACTCAAAATAGTCAATTCAGTAATCGACCCTCTGTAGTGTAGATATACTTCTTAGTTCTAGCTAGCTTTCTACTTAACGATTATTAACCCTAGCAATTAATTAAACCCAAACAGTCTTATCCACCCATGTATTCTATTAAACATCTCCATCTCCACTCCATTATGCACATTTAAACCTGCATAATTATGCAAACAAACCAAAACTTAGTTCTACAGAACCCTAAAAGTTAACATGTCAAAGCCAAATTTTATAAGAAACATAGGTTTAGTGTCGCAGGAAGCAATAAATTTGGGCTAATTACCAAGTTTGCTTTGTGGCCGCCGAGCGTTGGGCAGCAATTACTGGACACCTGGCTGTGGAAGAGTGGATGTGTGGATGTTGAGCAATGATAATCGTTGTTATAATTACTGCCAGTTACTCGACGGATGTGCATGCGATCGTCGCGAATTTCGTTGTGGTACAGGAGCTAGGCTATGCCTGATTAAAGTGGACAAGTGTCTTGTTAAGTGGCGAATTGCAGCAGGTATCTATAATGCAATGATTCAATCATATGGTAATAATTCTGGTATTAATTATTTACTTCTCTCGTATGATTGTTTCTAGAAGCTCTCCTTTAGCAGAGAGAAAGATGAAACTATGGTGAAAACTACACTTACCTTTCTGAGTGTTGAATATTTCAGGCTGGTTTTCTGGCATCATCTCTTTGACCACGCTCTTTTCAGTCAATGATGATTAGGATCAATCAGTCAGTATTGTTCTCGCTGCTGAAACACATGCCTCCTCTGTAAAAAATGCGAGCCGAAACCATAGGCGCAGGTGTGGTTCCCATATATTTAGTTCTTACGTCTGTTTCCTAAATAAGTTTTAAAACTACCCTTATTGAACTACACGGTCTCCCCGACTACTAAGATCAAAGAGCTCATCAAAAAAAGCAGCGCAGGCGCACCGGCCGCATTCATCACTTATCAATGAGTTCGCAGAAACTATAGCGCGCACAGACCTGCAGTTGTGCTCCTTTTGTAGCAAATCATCGTATCAACGTATTTCTGTCCTTTAGGTGGAATCTTGACAGTTTTGTGTCCAGCAATGATTAATGTACTCTTTAAATCTGTAGTAAATGCTCTAAAGTATGTGGTCATTAAATGTAGACTAATTCTCTGAGAAATAGGTAAACAAAAATTTAATTATATGGTTCTACCTTGTTTTTTAAAAGATAAATGAAGGTTTCTAGTTTTCTAACAAAGGCGCGAGATATTGCCTATTATTACGCATAATAATCTCATGCGATCAATTTAGTTTGATTACGATTTATTCGTTTCCCAAATTCGGAGGCTCAATGACCGATGTATCAATTTGTAAATGATCATTATTGCTATGGATCGAGCAGTTACCATTAATAACCGCATACCATACAAAAGAAGAGGAAATAAGCAATTTAAAACACTTGCTTGCACTCACATAAATCTTCACAAATGACTTTAAAAACACTACAAATCACGACTACTGAAATCAAAGACCGTATTTCCAAATTCTAATTGAAGCCACATTTAAATCACTCGAGAATATTTTATCGAACATTCTTATAACGTCTCAATTGATTTCTAAATAACGGAAGAAACCAATAACGGTCAATTAAAATTATACGAAGCTTTTTAGAAAAGGAATCGCTCGATATAAATCAGGGGCGATGCGTTACGAATTCACTACATTTACATAATCGACCACTTCGCCGCCGTCGACTATCGGTTCGTCCAACCATGTTTCATTGTAATTTTAATGCGCGACAACCCTAGATCCACACCCGTAGTTCAGCATTCCCGACTTTGTCTCTTACAAAATAAGGTTGAAGATAAGATAATGGTGTGCAAAAACAAGGTTGTGCTGGTATATTTAACTGAGAACTGAGTACAATGGGACAAAGAAGTGCCCGCAATTAAATTGGCGCTTTTTGCGAATGCTGGTCGTTTTGAACAACGATGGGCGATGGCGATGGACGATGGACGATGGGCTTTATGTGACGTCGCATTGAGCGCAAGTATTGATGCGCTACAGATATATGGGTGCGATTGTTCGTAGAGAAATGTTCATAGTGGAGTGTTTCATTTATCTATTCAGTTTTTCATCGATAAATAAACATTTTCAAGAATCATGATGGCATGATGGCCTTTTCCGTGGGCATTACAGTCAAAAAACGGGCATAGTATAGAAAAAATTGAATAAATGGAGAACCAAGAGCAAGAGAAACAGGGTTACCGGCATAGCTCGAAGGGTTGCCAAACTTAAGTGGCACAGCGTACTGGCAGACGCAGCGTTGGAACGCCTCCGTCTAGGTGGAGCGATGACCATGTCAGGTCTGCAGGAATCCGCTGGATGCGAGAAACTCAAGACCGATCGAGGTGGCGACACTTGGGAGGGGGTCTTGTCCAGTAGTGGACGACCTTCTGCTGAAATTTTGATGATGAATAAATGAGAAACTGTAGACACGATGTTTTGCAATTAATCTGCCTAGAATTTTGCCAATTATGTTGGGGGTCGGGTTCTAGTCTTACCGGATCCAGCTAAGTACCAGTACTTAACATGGAGCAACTACTTACCTGAACTCCACAACCAGTAACTGGGTAACACGATACCTCTTTGCAGGTCTGGGCAAACACGATTTTACCCAAAAACATCTACTTGCGCATTTCTTGATCTAGAATTTGAACACGAGGTTAATAAAACCAATGACTTAACTGCCTTTTACCATTCAACAAGCAACAACCATGAACTAAATAAATAATCTATACATTGTTAGCAATAACAAAACAGACAGGCCGCGATACATTACACCAATACTTCATACAGAAAACAACCCATTGAACAAGGTAGTCTGTCAAGAGGCTGGCAACACTGGCGCTTATTAAAAACATCTCGATGATGTATTGCTAGTAATTTCTGCGGAATACCCGCTTAATGGGGGTACATCCCGTCGGCCCAGCTCGGGGTAGGGCTGCCGAATGTGATTAAAAACGCGCACGGAACGCCAGGAAAAACGCGCCAATGTTTATTTATATATTTTTGAATTTGGAAAAGTGGCCAACTAGTGCGGTGATTAAGTCAATCCTCTCATTACTAAGATTTTTGAAAGACGATCAGTGATTGATTTCTACGGATGAACATTAAAATATGGATCTGCAAAATGATATCAAAAATTCTAGAAACCAATTCTCAATTACTTATTGCGTACCATAATGTATACAGTTGGTAGGGAAATAATTATATTGGTCACAATTATGGACCCTGTCAGGTACAGCATAGATCAAATAAGAGAGAGGAGGAAGAACACTGAGTGTTTAATGTGATAATAGTATTTATGATACATGTGAGCTAAGTTGCTCACTACACACGAGATTGTGGGTAGCAGCCTGAGCCATAGGCGAGGGCGTAATTCAGCCGAGCGTGTAATGAGCAGAGCTCACGAGTTTCATACGACGTTTTTCAACACATTTACGAGGAGAAAACAAAAATGTATTGCTAATATCGTTTAATTATTAAAACAATTGGTGAACGTACAATTTTCAAAGCAATATTGAATTGATTTGGATGGCAATTTCACAGTTTGTGTTACATTGCTGCTTGCCACTTCTTTAGTCGATACTTTCGTTTTCTTCTTATGTCAATGTCGGTGACAAAGGCATTTCGGGTTTCTACATCCTTTGTTTTAATATTATGAAACTCTTGTCGTCTACAATAACACCGAATATTAAGGCAACCTGCAACGAAATCAATTAATTCGTTTTTAAGAAGTTATGCTCAGGTTACGTAATTATTTAGATACGTTTAGATTTATTCAACGTACCTTTGTTGCTAAGCACTGACTATCCGGAGCCTCTTTCAAAAACTTTTCAACGTCGGCTGGTGACAAAACATTGGATTTCCGACCAATATATCCGTCCGAGCCGTCTCTTCATAAATGCCATCAGGTTACAGTACGTTTTGATATCAACACCATGTTTGAGCACCACCAGGAATAGATGCATCATTGGGAGCTGGACTATTATGTATTGGCGAGCTCAGAGAAATACGCCAAAAAAGCATGTTGGCCTTGCTCTTCCACTGTAGGAAACTATCGTAGGCAGCTCATTTAGTATTTCTGGTGAGGTTCACTCTATCAAAAATGTTCATCTTCTGCACGAAAATTTAACATTTCTAAAATAATTTACCACAGAGACAAATACGATAAAAACAAAATCAAATTTTATATAAAATTATGGAAAATGGCGCGCAAGCTTTTTTTTTCACGCGCCAAATGCAAGGTGAATGAACATACAGCCTACTTCAAAATTTTAATTTTAAGTGATAAAATGCAAATATTTTAATAACAAATTATTGTGAATTATGAACAATTTGATAATAATAAATATTTGTTTGACTTAAGTAATAGTAAGTTTGTTTATATATTATTTATTGTACACCAAGAAAAACAATACAAAAAAAAAACATTAAAATTATAACAAACATAGAACAGGCGGCCTTATCGCGCTCTGCGATCTCTTCCAGGCAAGGTTCAGGTATGTTATACTGTTTTATTCGAAAACATACAAAATCTATGGTTTTATTAATACAGAATTGAATTTTAGAATGATTGTTTTATCAACTATATACATAGTAATATTTATTTATTTAGTAAAATTGTGAAAACCATTTATTTTTTTAATCATTAAATTTATTATCCCTTAGGTAAGTTATTTATACCATGGCGGCACCAGTTCGACTCCTACTGAAAAGACTGGTCCACTGGCAGAAAACAGAATTGTTTGGAAAAGAAAGAAAAAAGGAAGCTTTAGCCCAGTTGTGGGGTTTCCCAGGCTAGTTAAATAGAAATCTATAGCTAGACTGGTCAATGTAATTTTAAATATATACATTTTAAGATAGGTATATAATACACATTGACCACATTCCACCACGACCTTCTTTATGCCAATTCCAGACTGAAATGTTTTCTGTACTTGATGTACATGATCTCACCTTTCCAAAAAGGTTAGGTGTAGCCTGCGGCATACGGTAAGAACATGTAATGCTAAACATTTTTCTTTATGATATTCACAAATCCCACATCTTAGGGACAGCTTTTCAACCCGTGAGCTGCCAAGTCAGACACGTGCCAGGTTCTAGTATGACCGTCAAAATGTTTGGCCCGGCAGAGTATCTATGTGTGCAGTTTAGGCTTAGCTTAAATAAATAAATCATCATTTATTTCAGATTCATCTTATGATTACATCCATATTTGTTAGTACAATAGCACGCATTGCGGTTTTTAGCCGTGCGGATTAAAAACGCAAATTCTGCGACATATGGAATTGTATGAAGATGCACGTACTTGTGGTAAAAAAACCGCGCGAATACAATCGTGATGGCATGATGGCATGTGTTCATTTTAAAAATCAAATCAAATCATTGTTTAAGTTGAAACAATATTTATGCCAGCCTCGAAACTGTCTCCCAGCCTCCCAGCCCTACGCAGTGTAATGATTTATATGTTTCTTAATAAATACGTGTTGTGGTACATCGAGCTGTAGTATTAATTGCGCGGGTATTAATTCTCGTACTGACCACAACTCGTGCGCCGGTAGTCGCTGCTCAATGGAGTCGGACCACTGGGTCATATTTTATACAGGTTCATTTTGTGAAGGCTTCAGTAGAACTGCATACTTTCTTTATACTTTTAGTCTAGAACCAGGTTAAGTGTTTTTTTTAAATAAATGTTTTGATAAATTCATCAAATTCATTCAAATTTACCATTTAATCAAGCCATTTTCCTAACATGAATATTAAACTTAGAAGTAATTCAAACGCAGGGATTAGTCATTTGAAATAATGCCTATTAGCAAACTTATAAATTAGTTAACACTTGCAGATTTTAGCAGTAGATTTTATGAGAACACTGTCATTATCTATACTAATACTAATAATATTAAAAAAAAAAGTTTGTTTGTTTGTAACAAATAGGCTCTGAAACTACTGGACCGATTTAGAAAATTCTTTCACCAATAGAAAGCTACATTATTCCTGAGTGACATAGCCTTTTTCATCCCGAAAACGGGTCCTGTGGGGTGGTACACGGGAGCGAAGCCGCGGGCAACAGCTAGTAGGAAATATAATAATATTATAATATTCTACGCATTATTTATTAAGGTTTCACTTCATAGAGAAAACAGTGAGATAATACAGGTAAGATAAAAATACAAAGTTATATTTGTTTTGCAGGGAAGACAGGCCACATCTTGCACAAACTTTGTAACAAACGTTCGATAGCTAACTCGAACATAGTCTATTTACTGTTAGATGTTTCAGAGAACTTTATGACTAACTCAAAGCAATAAGTAGCTTGTCCGGGTAGTAAGTAGCTGATGTAGTGTATCAGAGACTTATAAACAGCTTATTGAGGGTTCATGTTAATTATATTTTATAATTAGTTATTGTGACGGCAGCTACGCACAGGTAGTGTACTGAGAGGAATGGCTAATCATTGAACATGATTTCGATATGAATAACTTATGCCTCTGGTCTTGTAGTAGGACTGTATTACTTGGAATAGGTACTGTGTTTAATGATCACCTTGTTTGATAGTTTATAATGCTTCTCCACCAAAACTGACCGGCCTCGCCACGGGACTTCCTAAATGCAGGTCTGAGATTTTTTTTCTTAATGTATTAATATTCGTTGTAGTTGTCAAAGCGGCAATTATATGATATTAGCTGTTGCCCGCGGCTTCGCTCCCGTGGACCACCCCACAGGACCCGTTTTCGGGGTTAAAAAATAGCCTATGTTACTCAGGAATAATGTAGCTTTCTATTGGTGAAAGAATTTTTCAAATCGTTACAGTAGTTTCGGAGCCTATTCGGTACAAACAAACAAACAAAAAATCTTTCCTCTTTATAATATTAGTATAGATATATCATGTCATGATCACGTCCCACTTACTAGAATTAGATGGTAAAGTGCTTGGAGCTAAATAACTACAAGACTAAAATTATATTAAATGAATAAGAATCCTTTTATATATTTTTCTAAATTTTATTGAGACTAGCAATATTACATAAAATACAAAAATGGAAAATATAATAAAAAACAAAGAAAACAATCAATAACAACTTTTTCTTTGAAAAACGCTGCTTTTTGCTGGTTTTCGTTTAGGATTTTTTATTTAATCGCTACATATCATCCAGCAGTAGTATACCATGATATTAACGTCTGAATGGCCTTGATATCTTCTTTCTTTAAATCTTGATGAAACCTTTCACGTGGCTCCTTACTGTAATCGCCAGATTTTTTGGGAAAAAACAATAAATGTGAGACTTCAAAAAAAACCTTTTCAAACTCATATTACAACCTAAGTTTTTATTTTCTAATAAATTATACGCTTAAAGATCAATGGGAAGTTAAAAAATTCTTCTGAACAAAATTGTGTAACAGTCGACGGAAAGACAGTCGAACGAACAGACGGACAGGCACGTGAGTGACAGCAATAGAGCTCCGTTTGGATCCTCCGGATACGGAACTCCGGTTTTTTAGGGATCCGTACCTCAAAACGTAAAAAAGGCAACTCTTATAAGATCTTGATCTTGTCCGTCTGTCCGTGTGTCACCACCGATTTTCTCAGGAGCGGGTGGATCTAGCAAGTTGAAATTTATACCAGATACTAAGTCTATAATCCCTATTAGGTGTATAAAAATCAAGGTCCTTAGTCAACATGATAAAAATATATGGGCTAATATTTAGATTTTTGCGAAAACTTGTAAGTACAAAAATTTGCCATTATTTTCGAAAAAATATATTTTTCGGAACTTTTCCCTTTACTTGTTCTGTAAGACCTTGCTTTTAACCAAAATTGACAATTCTAGGTCAACCAGAAGTACCCTATAGGTTTTGGGTCGAAAACCTATATGGTAGTTCCCGTTGACCTAGTTACCTAATTATGTTGGTGAATGTAGCTGTTTGTAAGATAGATTATGGCATCTATTATTTAAATATAGGCCAATAAAAAATGTGACGTGACACATTAAAATAAAGTTCATATTTGCAATGTTTAGTTAAACATCCACCAGTTTCATAAAAAATTACTTTAAAAACTTTTTCATTGCAGACAAACATTTTAATTCTGTGCAAACCATATTGTGAATTGCTAAAATACCACAATTTTAACGTTCAGCTAAGTCGATCGAATTGGTGGAGATTAGAAGGAAGACATCTCCGTCGTCGTAAATCAGTTACAGTTATCACAATCACTTATTTAATGTCTCATATTAAGTAGATGCAGATGTGTGTACCGTCATTTCTTAATCTTACTTACAAAAAGCATGTCTGTTTGTTTGCGTCTAAGGCCACCACGGTAGTTTAACATCAAAGCAGTATATTTATTCATGACTCTGGCCTGCGAATACGGCGAATAATGTACTGCTTACTATATTGCTAAGCTCTAAAGAATATAATATATATATGTAATGTAAAATTAAAAAGCGGACAGGCACCAGCTGCATTTTAGGACGCATAAATAATAAAAGTCAATATTGAGAAATGGGTATAACTGGAGTATGGCCAAAGTATTAATTCCACTATTATTATTAACGAGAAAGGGTTATAAAATATTTTCAGCTGCTTCTCATGAATGTGTTAGTCAATGTTAAAATATTGGCTATCATGTCTCTCTTTCTATTTGATAAATAACCGTGCAATTATTTATGTCAGTACAACATTTATCCAACTTATTGAAATGTTGCCAATAGAATTTAATTGATTTGAACTCCATATGAAGGTTCACCATTAGTAAAGAACTATGTCGCGGTGGCCCATTGGCTAAAACCTCGCCTCTTGTGCTTGAGGTCGTGGGTTCAAAACCGGGCAAGTACCAATGTGACTTTTTCAAATTTATATGTACTTTTATCTTTTTTGGAAATCACAGGCAACGGTGAAGGTAAACATCGTGAGGAAACCTGGACTTATGTACTTAAAGTAAGTCTGAAATAGCCAAGTCAGAGGCCTGTGGGGTTCCCAGAGACGACTTTATTAATTCTTAAAAGAAATACATCCTCACACGAAAAGAAGAAGTAAGTAAAGAACTTGTCTACACTCTACTATACTTTTCATTAAATTGTATACTGGTGGTGCCTATACGTATGTCAATGCCCATAGTTACACAGTATTTACATTCCTCTTCTTGTTCTTCATGTCGCTGACACGACAGTCGTTCAAATTTGTTTGCCCCAAAACTTAGCCACATCCACGGCGTCATCGATGGTATACAGATCACTCTGGATCATTATTATTTACATTGTACAAATAATTTAGCACTTTGATGTTGAATTGTCACTTGCACTCCATAAAACTTAGCCACATCCACGGCGTCATCGATGGCATACAGATCACTCTGGATCATTATTATTTACATTGTACAAATAATTTAGCACTTTGATGTTGAATTGTCACTTGCACGCCATAAAACATAGCCACATCCACGGCGTCATCGATGGCATACAGATCACTCTGGATCATTATTATTTACATTGTACAAATAATTTAGCACTTTGATGTTGAATTGTCACTTGCACGCCATAAAACTTAGCCACATCCACGGCGTCATCGAAGGCATACAGATCACTCTGGATCATTATTATTTACATTGTACAAATAATTTAGCACTTTGATGTTGAATTGTCACTTGCACGCCATAAAACATAGCCACATCCACGGCGTCATCGATGGCATACAGATCACTCTGGATCATTATTATTTACATTGTACAAATAATTTAGCACTTTGATGTTGAATTGTCACTTGCACGCCATAAAACTTAGCCACATCCACGGCGTCATCGATGGCATACAGATCACTCTGGATCATTATTATTTATATTGTACAAATAATTTAGCACTTTGATGTTGAATTGTCACTTGCACGCCATAAAACCATTGGTGGTTGGTTAGGTATCTGTTACCGCCATATACATCACTAATGTCCAAAACTACTTACTTCAAGTCTTTTCAACTTTTAGTTATATCTGAATGTGGCGGTAGTAGCATCAGCATTACATTTCCCTTCAGTGACCTTCCTTCCTATTCATTCCTGCAGCGTCTACCATAGGTCAGAGCGAGACAGCCATACATGGCCAGAAGAAGATTGACCGTAACGGACGCCATATTGAAAGAAAAAAGTTCGTCCTAATACGCCGCCGCGAAAGCATCTCACCAGAGCTTTTACCGCTAATATATCTGGATTCCGTAATAAATCCAGGTTTTCGGGTCTATATTTAAACTAGACCTACTTACTTATCAAGTTACATTGATTTGAAGTGCTGTTGCTGTGTAAGTAATAGGAATCATCAGTGAAACCACGCTGGCTTGCCGCGTGGTTAACCTACACATCGAGGACATACAAGGTGTTAGCAGCAGGAAGGCAACTCCGGACCTCAATAAAGGTAAGACGCTGCATCCTGTGTCCTTCTCTTATTCCTGTTGCCCCATACCAAAGAATAGCCTCATTTCCAGTCAATGTATGCTGCCACATAAAGTTTATTACAGTCCACAAACCGCCGATTCTCATAGCAAGGCTTTGAATCACCGCTCCAGTCTTTTAGAAGTCTGGAAAGAGCTGTTTAGACAGTTCTATCCATGTTCATGGTAAATTCCCCGCACCCCCTCATGTTAGCGTTTAAGAACCACCCAAAAGGCTCGCGGCGCTAACATTCTGGTCCTCCGAAAGCCGGATTCGTAACCTATTTGCAATCCACCTCAATAAATATTAGACGATCTTCATTCCATTCCCTAAGGAAACCCGCACTCGGATCTGAATTCGTTCAGATTCAACTAGTTAATTACATTCGTGTCAGTAAAATCACCTACTTAAAATAATAAATTCGTTTATAAAATACGTTTAGTAAATAGGTACCTACGTTTCAATTGTATCTAACAATCAGTCATAGGTGGCTCAAGTTTAGTCATAGTTACATTGCATCGTAGCACAAAGTACCTACACATTCCGCTATAAAGAATACCCGCTACCCGCCGTTTAATATTATCAGTTTTTTTACATCAGCTGTTTGTTATCGCGCGCATTATAGTTATAGAATATAGGTTGTTTACGCACTATCTAAGATAGGTTGAGAATTCACTAAGTGCATTCCGATCTATTTACTTGAACAGGTTCATTTCATTGTAATAAATCAAGATGCCTCGGCCTGCAGTTGATGCCAAGGATAAGAAAGCTGATGAGTTCGCCTCATCGCATTTAAGTTCAGAAATCATTCTCGTAGAAGCTAAACGAAATGCCCTTTTTGAATCAATTCAAATTGTATTCGAAAGGGCCAAAAGGGCACACATTGACAACGAGATGGTGGAGAGTTTTCTGGATTCAGTCGCGACTATTGATGAAACTCGATCTGAATTTAGGGATCTCGTCAACGAACACAATAGGCTACTTTTAGAAATTAATCCATCCGCGAAGCCTAACTATCAATCATTGATTTCATTTGATGATCTATTTTGTCGTATCAAACGAGTGTTAAAGCAGGTTGAGCCTGTGCCTTCGAGGGTGAACGCTGACGATGATCAGAAGGTCATTAGATCTAAACGGCCTACTTTAGCGCCAATCGAAATTGTGTCATTCGACGGTGACATTCGCAATTGGCCCTTATTCTATGAAAGCTATAAGTCCACAATACACGAAAATCCTTCGTTGACAGACGCTGAGAGACTGTACTATTTGATAGGAAAACTTTCCACTAAAGCACAAGCGGTATTTTCAGGCATCGCGCCGTGTCCTGAAAACTATCAAATCATCGTAAAGTGTCTCGTGGATAGGTATCAAGATAAACGCATACTCGCTTCTACGTATCTAGATCAGATGATCAATCTTAAATTAAATGGCCCCGCTTCTGCATCTAATATGCAAACATTTATGGATCAGTATGTAACTGCCGCAAACGCAATAAAAAATCTTGGAATAAATGACCTAACAGATTTTGTATTTTTACATATAGCACTAAAAAAGTTGGACGGAGAAACGATACGTGCTTTCGAGTCACAATATCGTGATGTTTCGTTGCCGACTTTTGGCCAGCTGACCGAATTCATTAGGAGTCAACATAGGATTTATCAAAACACACAGCCTAGTGCAGCTGGCGTTTCCACTCGTAGTTCTGTTAAATCTCGCAATAATGTACCAAACCCGCAGAGTTATGTAGCCATCGCGACTGCTAACAAAAAATGCCTATGTGACAATATTGTACATGATCACTTTTTCAAGTGTCAAAAATTCACTGAGATGACACCGTCCGCACGCTTTAAATGCGTGAAGGATAAAGGTGCATGTATCAATTGTTTAAGCATTAAATATAAGTCTCGCGATTGTAATTCCACGCTCAAATGCCGCACTTGTCATCAAAAACACCACTCTTTATTGCATTTCAATAGGGTTCCGAATCAAACCGCCTCACAATCTCATAACAGTGGATCGGTGCAAGTATCGAACTCCGAACCTACGATTCTTAGCGAGCCCGCCACGCCGCGCCGCCGCTGTCGCCGTCCACACCGTTATTAAGTGCACGCGCACCGGCCGCGGCGCCTACTGCGAGCGAGCCGAGAGTATCGTCCTTTCACACTACATCCATTGCTGCGCCATTGCAGCTTAGTGCTAATGACGGCGACCGCGCCGCGCGATGTATTCGTCACACAACGATATTGCTATCGACCGCTCAAGTTGTAATCTGCGATCGAAATGGACAAAAGCATATTGTAAAATGCCTTTTAGATTCAGGATCGCAGAGCAATTTTATAAGTAAAGAATGTTGTAACCGGTTAGGTTTAGATTATAATAAAAATACGCAAATGATTGTTCGAGGGTTTGGTGGTTCAGAAAAACCTATCAAAGGTTCGACTGACTTTAAAATATTTTCTCGGTTTGACAAAAACATTTCTTTGATGTATCGGGATTTGTCGTAGATCGCATCACGGATGACCTGCCCACAGTTCCCGTGGACGAGGCTGCCTTTACCCACATCGTATCATTGCCGCTCGCGGACAGCACGTTCGCCACTCCAACCGCCGTTGATGTTCTGCTTGGGGCATCTATTTTTCCGCACCTGTTGATGCCTGATACGGTACATAGCAGCAAGCATGGAATACCGCCCGCCATACAAACTGTGTTAGGGTATATTATAATGGGTTCCGCGCCCACATTTCTCGCCTATAAGTCTACTGCCGCATGTTGCGCTATCGTAAAAGACGATTTAGGCCACCTCCTCAAGCGCTTTTGGGAACTTGAGGAAATTTCCGCTCCAACCCCGACCAGTCAAGATGACATTGAATGTGAAATTCATTTCCGCACTACTACTACGCGTGATTCTAGTGGTAGGTACACCGTTGCGTTTCCATTTCGCGACGATGTTTATAAATTGGGAGATTCTTTCTCCACAGCGCGTCGACGTTTTCTGTGCTTGGAAAAGAAGTTGGAGTCGTCAAGCTTTCTACGCACTGCCTATGACAATATCATTCGTGAATACATTGATAAGGGTTATGTAACCGAAGTAGGGCCTATTGACAGTAATAGTATAATATCCACCGCCGCTTCCTACTTCGTACCACATCATTGTGTTCAGCGCCTAGATAAGACGTCCACAAAGGTCCGCATGGTTTTGGACGCTAGTTGTAAAACTAGCACAGGTTTATCCTTGAATGATGTTCTTCATCCAGGCCCTAATTTACAGGGTGACTTGAATAATATTCTTTTGAATTTTCGGCTATTCAAAATCGCCATTTCAGCAGATTGTAGGCAAATGTTTCTTCAAGTAGGAATGTTAGAGCGAGACCGCAAATATCAAAGATTCATTTATCGTTTCCATCCGGAAGATAAATTGACAGTTTTTGAACTGGCTCGTGTTGCGTTCGGTATGAAGTCGTCCGTATTTCACGCAATCCGTGTTGTTCATCAGCTGATTGCTGATGAAGGTGAGAGATTCCCAACTGCAGCTGCTATAGCAACCGCTTCTACGTATATGGATGACGTCTGCTACAGCATTATGTCAGATGATTCAGCGCAGGAAAACGAGAACGTTGCTATCAATTCATGTATCGAACTTATACAATTATTTAAATGCGGTCAGTTCGACCTCGTGAAGTGGACGAGTAACTCGGCCGGTGTCCTTCGCGCTATTCTCGCCTCGCATCGAGCTTCGTCAGATCTCGAAATTGATAAAAATGTACCTGACAAAGTTCTAGGTACACTTTGGGACAAATCCGATGACGTTTTCAAATTCAAGGTCGCAATGCCAGACTCAAGCTGTACTAAGCGCAGTATCTTGTCAGTCGTAGCGCGCTTATGGGACAATCTAGGGCTGGTGGCCCCCGTCATACTTCATGCCAAGCTCCTGATTCAGGAGCTATGGTTATTGAAGTGCGACTGGGACGAGGCCCCCCCGCAACGCATCGTAATCCTCTGGAGGCAGTTCTGTAGCGAACTGCCCGCACTCAACGAGATACGCGTTCCGCGTCATCTCGGGGTAGTGCAGGGTTGTGTAGCAAACCTGTTAGGATTCGCTGATGCAAGTGAGCGTGCTTACGGCGGCGTAGTTTACTTGCAAGTCAAAGATAACGCAAATACGACCGTTAGGCTTGTGTGTTCGAAATCGAAAGTTTCGCCGCTTAAAACTATTTCGATTGCTCGCTTAGAATTGTGCGCTACAGTTTTATTATCCACGCTTATGCGTAATGTGCTGAACAATTTTGAGCCAAGGTATAAAATTTCGAATGTCTTCGCGTTTACCGACTCGAAAGTCGTTCTTTGTTGGATTAATTCGTCTCCGCATCGCTGGCAAACTTTTGTGGCAAATCGTGTCGCAAAGGTTGTCGATAACATTCCCGAAAGTTGTTTTCATCACGTGGCAGGCATTGAAAACCCTGCTGACTGTCTATCGCGAGGTTTATCACCCGCGCTGCTTGTCAATCACCCTCTGTGGTTTACTGGACCCCCATGGGCATCCAGGCATACATCAGAGTGGCCTATTTCTGAATTCGATCGCGAAGACGTTAGTGAAGTACCGGAACTGAAGCCCTCTGCGCACGCTATAACAGTGGGTGGATCAAAATCAATAATATATGAGCTCGCTCAACGTGTTTCTTCATGGTCAAAGTTACTTCGCATAATTGTCTATATGTACCGCTTTTCAAAATTACTACCGCGCAGATCTTACATGAAAAAATCTGATTTAGTTTTTGCTGAAATTAAAATAATATCCGCATTACAACAAGTCTACTTCAGTGACGATATAAATAAATTAAAAAATAGTGAGAACTGTTCTTCCGCTGTGCAAAAACTTAAACCGTTTTTAGACGCGAACGGTCTCATCCGCGTTGGCGGTCGGTTGACTTATGCAGAAATCAATTACGCACAGAAACACCCTTATGTATTACCTAAGCACGATCACGTGATTGATATCTTAATCGATTATTATCATCGAAAGCATTTACACGCCGGCCCTGAATTGCTTATGTCCTTACTTAGGAATCAGTATTGGATACTGGCAGCGCGACGCGTTATTCGTCATCGTATTCACAAGTGCAATACGTGCTTCAGAGCAAAACCACGTCCAACTTTTCCGATTATGTCAGACCTGCCTGAGTTCCGCGTCACCCAAGTTGACAAGCCATTCACGCATACTGGATGTGATTATGCTGGTCCTCTCCAGTATACACCGGTTCGTGGAAGAGGCATTAAAAGCCGTAAGGCTTGGCTCTGTATTTTCACGTGCCTGACAACCAGGTGTTTGCATATAGAGATCGCTTCGGAGTTAAGTACCGCCAATTTCCTTGCTGCTTTGAAACGATTTCTAGCACGTCGCGGTCCTGTGCAGTGTATATACACTGACAATGGTACTAATTTTGTCGGATGTAGTTCTTACCTTCGCGATCTTTATAGGTTCCTCGATGAGCATCGCCCGCAACTTGAATATGAGCTCTCAGAAAGTCGCATAGAGATGAAACGCATAACACCCCAGTCGCCTCATATGGGAGGTTGCTGGGAAAGCATGGTAAAGGTGGTAAAATGTCATTTATTCAAGATTATCGGTCAACAAATATTATCGTATGAAGAGCTGTTGACGGTGTTAACGCAAATCGAGGCACTTGTAAATTCGCGACCACTGACCGCTATGAGTAGCGACCCTTCAGAGCCTTCTGCTCTTACGCCGGCTCATTTTCTTAACACTGCGCCCCTTCGCTCTCTGCCTGCTCCCCAGGTAGAGAACGTAAGTTTGCTAGACAGACATTCAATTTTGCACAAGATGGTGCAGTCTTTCTGGCAGCGATGGCGAGTAGAATATCTGCATCAATTGCAATCTAGGTCCAAGTGGAATATTCCATCCACTCCAATCCCACTGCGATCGGTAGTTATACTAATTGTCGACAATGCTCCACCATTTACTTGGCCACTAGGTGTGGTGGAGGCTGTTCATACCTCGAAGGATGGCACAACGCGGTCTCTTACCGTTAGAACTGCTAAGGGTAGCCTGGTCCGCCCAGTTGTCCGTGTGTGCCTTTTACCGAGCCAATAAGAGCGTATTTAGCTCTCTTATCTTTAGGTTAGTTTAGAGATAGGTTTATTGCAAATAGGTAATGTAATTCGCGTTATTCTCTGACTCTTTTTAGAGCAGACGATCCCGCAAATAAATTGTTAAGGATTATGATTCTGTCTGGATCAGATCCTATCGCTCAATTATATAGTATTAAACTTTGTAATTTTTTTATGGTTCACTTCTTTAAAGGCAACCCTTTAAGGCCGGGAGAATGTTACCGCCATATACATCACTAATGTCCAAAACTACTTACTTCAAGTCTTTTCAACTTTTAGTTATATCTGAATGTGGCGGTAGTAGCATCAGCATTACATTTCCCTTCAGTGACCTTCCTTCCTATTCATTCCTGCAGCGTCTACCATAGGTCAGAGCGAGACAGCCATACATGGCCAGAAGAAGATTGACCGTAACGGACGCCATATTGAAAGAAAAAAGTTCGTCCTAATACGCCGCCGCGAAAGCATCTCACCAGAGCTTTTACCGCTAATATATCTGGATTCCGTAATAAATCCAGGTTTTCGGGTCTATATTTAAACTAGACCTACTTACTTATCAAGTTACATTGATTTGAAGTGCTGTTGCTGTGTAAGTAATAGGAATCATCAGTGAAACCACGCTGGCTTGCCGCGTGGTTAACCTACACATCGAGGACATACAAGGTGTTAGCAGCAGGAAGGCAACTCCGGACCTCAATAAAGGTAAGACGCTGCATCCTGTGTCCTTCTCTTATTCCTGTTGCCCCATACCAAAGAATAGCCTCATTTCCAGTCAATGTATGCTGCCACATAAAGTTTATTACAGTCCACAAACCGCCGATTCTCATAGCAAGGCTTTGAATCACCGCTCCAGTCTTTTAGAAGTCTGGAAAGAGCTGTTTAGACAGTTCTATCCATGTTCATGGTAAATTCCCCGCACCCCCTCATGTTAGCGTTTAAGAACCACCCAAAAGGCTCGCGGCGCTAACAGTATCAGTTAGATATTTTCAAGCAAAACAACCAACAATGCCCAGTAAATTGAAACTTACCTTTTCAATTTACTGGGCATTTTTGTCAAACAATTGCAATTGCTTAGCACATTCTATATTTATAAAAGTTTGAATAATGAATCTGCTAAACGATTGCTAAACTTTAGGCCCGACAGGCAGGGCAGTGCAGTTTAACACTACGCGCCGCCACCTCGTGTCCTGACTCATGATGTGTGGTGGGCTTGCGCCCTCCTTGATTATCTTACTAACCCCGAGTTAGTAGCTAACCCCGTGTACGACGTATATTAATTAAACCGTGTGTTAGCAACTAACTCTGAGTTAAGTTATTTACGCAAATGGGTCTGAGATATTTTTATAAACTTACTTTAGGCACTGATCAAAGTTTATTATTTTCATTAATATTGGCAAGTCTGCCAGCTTCCATAACTATTTTACTTACTGAAAAAAGATAATCATCATAGAAAACTCTACAGAGAGATCACGAGGAAGTTTCTTCCACAACTTTTTTCACCGCCCAATATCCTGGTGCGTAAACACAAGTCAGTGTGTACATCATAAGTAAAGGCCAATAGTAGGGTAAGCAGAGAGGTCAGCTACATAAATAGACGGGCAGTTGTCTGCCACGGACAATTTGAGGCTAATGGCCCGCGGCTCATTTACCCCCGGCTTGTTTTGGAAGGCCATATGATAAGGATGCTAAATAGAGGAGAGGGGACAGGTTGGGATGATAGTATTGTGCCTATCTTGGAGATTAGGTGGTAAAACTTCTTGCGGTGGTGCTTGGTAAGGAGTACCGGCCTTGAACTTTATTCCTTATGAAGCAGAACAGAACTAATTACGCCAATAGGCACAAAGTGATGTTTTCGTCTTACTCCTCCACAGTACTTTTCTGATTAATTTCGTTCGACAGTTGAATTATTTCGCCGGGACTTGTCGAGCTTCATTGCCTAGGCGCTTTTCTGGTGGTCACCACTGTTGATTCTGGCTTTCATGAATTGTAGTGGTTGCGAATAGATTAGCGGGCTAGTCCTAACAGTAGCGGTCTACCACCCACAAAATTATACTCATGAAACTATAATTAATAAGCAGCACGTAATCCAAACATGCATGGAACCTGCTGAATGCAAGAAGCACAGGACGAGTCGATGTTTTGCGACTTCGGGGGAGTCCTAAGTCGAGCAGTGGACTTCTTTTGGCTGAAATAATGAATCCAAACCCATACTCGGCACGTTCGGTTTTTTGTTACAAACTTATTATACCTGTTTGAATAGTATTGAATTATTTAAAATGTATTTTAAATGTGTACTGATTGTTCCACGTGGTTTTCATTAGTGATTCTGGCGAAAATTTACTGAACTTAGGCTATTCAGATTCGGTGCAATCTTACTTACGGTTAAATCTGGCATTTCGTCAAAACAGCACGACAAACCCGCCGCACTATTCCCAAACAACTGCAACTCCTCAAAGCCAAAATCAACAGTGGCGACCAATAGGAAGGCGCCGAGGCAATGAAGCTCGAAGAAGTCCCGGAGAATGACTTTAACTGCCTTGGATTCCGCAACGAAATTAATCAGATATGAATAACGAGCAGGAGACAGAACAAACAAGGCCAATAGGCACAAATGGTCGTTTACAACTGGGATGAGCCCAGTTGCCTAGGATCACAGATAAAAAATATCATTAATGTTAATGGGCCCTTCCTAACATATTTGACTCCAATAATAGGTATGGCAAAAACGCTTGAACGCACAGCAATTTGTTCTAGTTTCCACAAGGTCATAAAATAAAAGCATGACATGGCTATTAAAAAACGGGTCAAGTACGAGTTGAACTCGTGTGCCGAGGTTCCGTACCTACCCATTATACTATTATGAATTTTTTTTATTGGTGGCTAAGTTTTAAAGATATGAACAAATATAGATTTTCGCGAAAACTTGTAAGTACCAAAATTTACCTAAACTTTCAACATTTTTAATTTTTTTGGAATTTTTCCTTTATTTGTACTGTAAGATCTTACTTTTTGCCAAATTTCGTGATACTGGTTCAAAGGGAACTATCGACCCAAAACCTATAGGGTACTTCCAGTTGACCTAGAATTGTTAATTTCGTTTAAAAGCAAAGTCTTACAGCACAAGTAAAGGGAAAATTCCGAAAAATAATTGAAAACAAGTTTTCGCGAGAATCTAAATTTGCCCATATCTTTTATCCCTGAAAATTAAAGGCATACTTATCTTACAAACTTCGCCACAATGAATAATTATATAATTTATACTTCTGCCACCAGCCCTCTCTGATCTTCCCCCACACTAATCCTTCGCTTCTGCGCAATTTCTCCCCTAATCTATGTCCGTTTGGGCAGTAGTTGCGAACTATCGCACTCGACCGCGAGCCACCGCCCTCATAAAGAAGGAACATTTTTTACACGGACGCTACCGAATATTGCCGACCATTGCCGAACATTGCCGAAGATTAGTGCCGCGCGAGCGCACTCCAGCAAATAATAAAAGTATTTGAGCTGTGCGTAATCGAGGCAGTTCATGTCGGTTTGGCCAAATTACAGTTCTGTTATGTTCGTGACAAACATACGGATATGGTGATAGGCAGTTGAAATACAAATATTTACGACTATTGGTTTTCATGCAAGTTAGCAGAATTTTCTTGATGCTGTAATTTGTGTCCCTATTGTTACTGGCGATTTATTAGATGCAATGAGACATAAAATAATGTTTGGTCACCAAAAACCTTTTCAATAACCCTATTAACCTACATTATCCAAGCGGATAACCCAGTATTTCCTGATTAACAATCCCAACGCACTATTCCCAAACCATTGCAACTCCTCAAAGCCAGAATCAACAGTGGCGACCAATAGGAGAGCGCCGAGGCAATGAAGCTCGACGAAGTCCTGGAGAATGACTTTAACTCTCTTCGATCCCGCAACAAAATTAATTAGAAAAGAATAACGGAGGAGTAGGAAAATATACAAATTTCCACTGTCCTCCATATCAAGCAGGAGACAGAACAACAAGGCCGGGGCCAAGGGACGTAAGTGAAAAATTGTTAAGCGAAAAAAAATACCTGCGACTTGCTGATCAAGTGGACGGAGCTACTGCTGAGTATAAGGTGCTGGCTTGATGCCCGTGTCGCTCAATTTGTTATTGGGTTTTCTCATCACCAGCACGGAATCTGGATTTGTGCCCTGTCTGTGGAGATAGGCTTGCTCCCTATATTACATGGTACTTAAGGTAGCTGGTGAAATGTAATTAGGTGTACATTAATTACGCCTCTGCCGATACCTGCAATAAAAACAGGCGTGATTTTATCATAAGTAGATTAAAATAATCCGTTAACACACATTAAACCCATAATATCCAATAAAACCACAAAAAGCTGTCTAAAAAAATAAAATCTGCTCAAAAAAATAAGATTATATGCATAGAATAGTCCTCCACCCCAGCTCCCCCGGGAGGATGTGACGTAGAATTAGCAACATGGCTGCTAACGTACCCTGAGTATCGGCGGCCGGCATGATTTACCGCCGGCATCCCGCCACGATAACCTTTTGCTTGATATATTGATCACGGACAAACGGACAAACGACTATTTATGAAGCTTTTTATCTCTTTACATGTGCCTTTGTAAGGAATTCGTTGGCATTCCTATGAGTTTTTATTTAGATGTAACTTTGAAATAGTGTGGTAGAAAGGTCAGTGTTTTTTGTTTGTCTGTGGAAACCGTAAATTGACTACGTACAACTAACACTTATGATTTTTTATTAGTAAAAGACCACTAAAATACAAAGATGACGGAAGGTTTATAGGCCACCCTGTCAGTTTTAACCATGGGTCGGAATCTTATAGATTCTAGAATCTGGTTATGATTTTGGGTTACAAAAAGCTGCCAGCACTTGTCCGTTTATAAAGTCTATACTTTGGACAATGTTTTGAACACTCGCCACATCCTTTCTCAACTGAAGAAACTAAGTGGATTTAACTCACACAAACACAATAAACAATTTTTCTTTCTTTTTTTGCTCGACCAAACAACGCCAAAAAGCAACACATGATTTTTTAAAACAACGAATCTTGCTGCACCAATTCCCAATCCCACAAGAACCGACTCCCTAACAAACAGAAAGTGTCAAAAGTGCTCAATTCCACATACAAGCACCTAATTAGTAATGTGATTGTGTGCGAATTGTTAGTCTAAGCTCCCACCGCTAAAATCTTTTTTGTATTTTCTTGTTGTTTATTTTTTGTAAAGATTAGTTTTAATGAATGATACACGTCTTGATACCTTCATACCCGCAATCTATGGGTTGCCAGCTTACCAGTTCACATCTGGCAACTCATAAATTGCGGCTAACTGTGAGATGGAAAATTTGTAAATGCACCCAGGATAGTGGAGAAATCATAAGAAATTCTTAGCGTAACGTTTTAAAAAAATATGAAAATCTAATTGCGGCTACATATTGCCTGTCTGGCACCCTGCGGTAACCTACTCTACTATCAAGACTATCATTGATGAAAACTAAGCAATATAAAAAAATAGATAGGCCTCCCCCAAGTGTTGCTACATTGACCGGCCCCGTGTATCTCGCATCCAGCAGACTCCAGCCATACTCACCAGGTCATCGGTCCACCTAGTAGAAGGCAGCATGAGTCTTCCGTCTTCGGGGGGGGGAGGCTTATGTTTTGCAGTGGACTTCTCTCGGCTGTATTGATATTGATGATGGTGAAAAACAATACCTGCCGGTTTTAGCGGTGGGTCCTCGTACTATACGGTCCGGCTCAGGACGGCCCCGGCACACGAAGGCTCCGGCACGGCGCAAATTAAACAAATGCAATGATTTGTATAAATAAATTCTTGTTCTTGCAGCGTCCAGTGCGACTGCGAACCAATCAAATTACTTCACTTTGTTAGTTGATTGCGCGCAGGGAACGTGAAGTGGTGGATGTTGCATTTGTATTAGTTAGTTTTTTTTTTTATTCAGAGGAAATATTTCAGTAGAATTTTGATTTGGATGGATTTTGACTTGCCCCTTATTTTCTAACGAGTTATGTAGATTTTGGGTAGAAGTAAGTGATGATTCTCATCTTATTTCCTGAAAGATTCGTATCTAGGTTATATAGATATAAATTAAACACCCTTTACCTCTACATTGTATTTCCTCCAAATTGACTCCACGTCGAATCATCAAACTAACATTTTAACATATATTGTCATCGATTTTTTTTTCGTTGTAACTAACTTGGAATATGGGCTTTAGTGTTTACTAGTAAGATTATCACCTACGCTTTACAATTACTGAGAATAATTTTATCAGAACATAAGATTCTGGACGATCTTACTGAGGTCAACCACTTACTACAATGGACAAGAGATCCTACCTGTAGCCAAGTTGACAATCTATAACGTTATTAGAAAACGAATCAATGTATGGGAATTACTCGTCTGGACGTGGTCAGACCATACAAATAGAAAGCATTAACGATTGTAGAAAGAGATTCGATACGAAACATTTGTAACTTAGCTAGGAGGGAGATATTTTGCCCAGTTCTTAGAGCGGTCATCATGCTTTAAGCAACTCTCACTCTTACCCATACAATATTAATGACAGTTCACATTGCCACATCTACACACCACAGTTTCTCACCCCCTGGTACACACAGTTCGACGTCCATGTTGGCTCTTAATTAATTTACACCCGTTCTTGTCCAGGTACAGGTAGTGTTCTATGAAAAATTGCGCTGTACCGACTAATGGGGACAGCAGAGAACAGGCACTTGTGGCTTTTACTACACTTTGGAACGTGATCGGGCATTGAGACGGGATTTTACCTTTAGTTGGAAAATTTGTGGGAAAGGTGGCTGGAAGCGATACAATTTGTTAGTGTATAAAGACATCTAACTGGATAGACGACCCAAAAAGTTGGCTGGACATTATCTAATGCGAGCTTCCGCAAGATATTTGATTTCTATGGCCATATAGCCCGCAAACCTGGTGACAACCTAAACTGAAAGTAATCATCAAGGGAAAAGTGTGACAACCATGATGTGATCACTCTCTCACAACCATGAGGTGATCGTCTGTTAATATTGGCGCAGAGCACTAGTAAAACAGTCACTTCGTACAGCCAAGGATTGAGTATTGACCACAATGCTTACTCTTTGCTAGGTTAGCGATTTCTGACCATCAATAATTCTAGATTTCCTCGCGATGTTTTCCTTCACCATAAGTCACGTTGACGTTGATAAAGACCTAATGGAGGTTTTGAACTCGCCACTTGGAGTTCCTTTGAACTTATTGGATCCTAGTACTTTTTGAAATGGTTGGTAAAGTTGCATATAAAGATAACGTGTGTGTCTGGGTATATCACAGCATTCATTTACAAATCGTATCTATTTAATAGCACGAGTTTTTTGTTACCTATGTCTCAATCACAGAGTGTACTCGTAACATTAACAAAGATGCTACTGGCAACTGAAATATTTTTAAGTCCGGATCACCAGTTACAAAGGAACGATGTCCGATATTCCTCTGACTAAAAGATAACAATTCGACCCGATTTCTGAATTACAAGTTCCGTATTTGTCAAACTCTTACATAAAAATCTTAAACATTAAATTACTGTTTAACACCTTCTTAAATATAAATGCTCAATTCAGAAATTTTGCCCCATGTCTTACAGCTCACAGCAAACATACATAAGAGCTTTATACAAAACCGTAGCTCACAAGTCCAGCTAAAAGCTAACTCGATTCAAAACGCATTTTGCACTAGAACTCAGTTCGTCAGAATACATACAAATGTTTGCAGGAGGCAAGCTTTGATGCCTGGGTTCTGTATTCAGTTGAATATCAATCAAAGCCTGCAAACGCTGCTCAAAGCCTTTTGCTATGGCCGATGTGCAAACATAGCCTGAAGACTGTAGAATTACTACGTTTATTCCTAACACAGTTCTCCTTTAACAGGTATCATGCTCCTGTATGGGCTTTTACCTGTGTTTCGATTTTGCTAAACTGGCCACTTTGAACTGTAATATCTAAATTCAAAAACTTTTTATTTAACCATGTTATTTTGACGTGATGGCGCCTATGTTGATTCACTGTTTTGTTTTCCTAAAATTGTGTTAAATTGAATATTAATAGTGTAAAAATGGTGGATTTTTAATCTAATAATATTAGTGAACGTGCACGATTGTGGGCAAGTAAAAAACAGCGGTAGAACATTTGTTTGTTCATGTTGTCGACAAAACTCCGTAGAAGCTTCCAATAAAGGTACCGCCTTATTACTGGGGCCTAACTAGAACATTGGACTAAAAACTAAAGGAACTAGAACTTCTAAACATGACAATGGCTAAATGCACAAACCTTGTAAAGCCAAAACAACAAAAAAAACACAACAGCGTATAGGTTGGAACACGCACGAAACACGCGCACGCCGCACGGCTTTCAACTATAGCAAAAAGTGTCGTTACAACTTTTCGTTAGATTTTTTTCCGTCTAGCCCTCTTTCACAACACGCGATAAGGAACTTCGTTCCAAAAACATGTTATTCCCTTTTCAAATTCGGTTATTCAGTTTTATATGCGAATCATGTCTTCTTCTTCCAACTTAGTCGTATCGTATGTTTAACAAATTCTTAATTCAAATTGTTTAAAGAGAATTTGAACTTAGAACCTGCAAACCATTTCAGATATCTTTATAAATAAGCATGATCATCTGTCACACATTCATCCGTCGTTTTGTTTACCTACAAGAAAGTCAAGGCTTTTCCTCGCTCTTTCAAGTTCGTAAAAAAGGCCCAAAACTTTATATTACCAGTATTTCATAACCCCTTTTTCTGTAGAAATCTGTGAAAGTTACCGCTTTATGTGGTTACTGAGAGACCCTAGTTATGTCATCGTGTGATGGATCGGTTTCGGATCAGCTCCAATCTGGCCGATACGGTGAATGGGAAGGATACGGTTACGTGATATCGTGTTTGGAATATCTAGGATTTAGGTAAAGTTTTATAGGAATTATTTCTATTTTCCCACCTTGTAATCTGGAAGCAAAAAAGTGATAATTATATTTACCAAGAAAGGCGATTTGGATATTTACTGGTACGCTGAAATCAAATCAGGATTAATTATTCTGCTGAATGGAGACGTTCTAAGAGTAGTTTTTACAAACAGGTTTGTTCATCCAACTTCACAATATTCATCAATATAAGCTGCAATCTTGTGTAACATTGCCTGCTTAATTTAAATACACGAGCAGTATCTCTTAAAATAACAACAAAGAACACATAAAAATGCAGACACATATCTCAAACCGATATCACATGACACAAACAAGAAAGAACCCAGCTCCTACCAATCAGGACTTTCCAAAACTCGCATACTTCGGATACCCACAAAAAGGCAGACATTAAAAGAAGTCTAGGTTTCTTAGAAGCCTGTGGACCTGAGGTCTGTGACCTGGACACAAAAAGCCGTCTGGCTACACTATTGTTTGTTTGAAGGTATTGTCACCTAAGTTAATAAATGTAGTCTGCACAAGACTTTGAATTTGATTGATGATAGGGCTCGGTGTTTACGTAGACGAATTTGTATGGAAGTTTAGCGGACATTGGTTTACATAAGATCATTGTCACAATTATACTGGTATTGAGAACTAATAGATTTTCTTCTTAATTTTGGTTTTTAAATATAAATCACCCGGAAGGTAATTCGATGGAAGGAAGCGAGGTAATTCGATGCTTATACCTACGGTTTCTTTTTTCCTTTTTTAAAAATACGTTGCCCCACACTAGTAATTTCTTCCTGTATCGTGGGTACGTTAACAAACATATAAACTCACATACACAACACCCAGAGCCGTAACAACTATCTGTAGGTCATACAAATATTTGTTCCGTGCGGAAATCGAACCCGCGACACGCAACGCAGCAGTCAATCGCCCAACCACTGCGCCAACCGTGCGCCCGTTACTGTATATTAGCTGATATAAATCATTGATTAAACAATCATTGATAGTATCTGTGTTATAACTAACGGACTTATAAATGAGCTAAAAGATTATGACTACACGTAATTTTGCACATTATTTTCTGAAGATTTTTTTTTCAAAAAGTTTAATCTTAAAACAATTCATTTGATTATTCTATGACACTTGCAAAAGCATTAACCGCCTGCACTGAGCCCATACGTATTTACTTAACACATGTACGTTGATAGTGATGCGTGTTAACCTATTATGTAATTAAGTTTAATTAGGGTTCCGAAAATGTAGCGAGTAGGCCCGCCGCCCGCGGCCTGATTAAATAACTTGCTACGGAACCCGCTAATCGACGGCTCAGCCGAACTAATATTGAGTGAATTAATAAAACCACTAAATGTGCAAACGAAGCGAGATAATGTTTGATAGATATAATTTATGGGTATAAAACATAGATTTTTCATTCGAAAGCTTTCAGTGAATTATGTATATTAAAGGTTTTCTTGTCGAGCCAGACTTCTTTAAAAAATAAAATAAGATACCTAACATGGATGTGCCTAGAATTGAATAAATTCAAATACACCTCAGATTTGGGCAAAATGCACCCCAAGTATCGTCACCCAGCGATTAGTAGCTTCAAGGTAACTGACTTTATCAAGCCTAACCTTCTCGTTACTAAAAACCTGCAGAATATTCTCACACAATATCACTGCTCTTACCCTACGCCCTGTATTTACCCCTGTATCTAGTTGCACGGCTGCCTCACGACCCCGTGATGCTTACCTCTAACTAAACCGTATATGACGTCCACTAATTAACTTAATTACACATGACATACCTTGGGGTGCAGAAGCACAAACATTGAAATATCCCTGCTTACCCTGTACGCCTTTTGCAAACCCTTTAATTTTTTACAAGTAACTTCGAAAAGAACTGAAATGCCTGCTAATATTTTAAAGGCAAAAACGCTGAGGAGCGAAATTTGGCTGTTAAATGCTAATTAGGAGAACCTTTGAGGCGAATAGTTTGAATACTAGCACTGGTTTTAAGGTTTTTTGGAGAGTAAGGGATTTTTGTTTTTATATTTGAGTACCTATGTCCTAAGTGGCTATAAATTGCAGTAGAAATAAAGATGTTTGGATGTTTTTCAACCATATAGACTTGGCATCTCAGATCTTTCAACACATACCTGGAAACTAATTAGCTTACTAAAATAAAATGAAAAAAAAGCACTCCCCACAAAACCCCGAATAAACACAACATTTCATTCTCCGCAATCATCACAAAATACCACATTGATATACAGCGCATATTTCGCAATACATAAAGCAAACATACCATAACGCAACATAAATGGGTAGGCAGTAATGATTTGTAACGTACAATAATCATATCCGGGCGGCGCGCGGCGTCGAACGCGCGGCGATAAATCACGACACGCCGTATTAACCACTGCGATGACCTTAGCATTGGGGCTGCCGCTGCCCTAATGTATAAGGATTAATATTATGTATTTCCAGCAAATATATCACCAAAAACATCAGAGTTATGCTGTGATTGCTGATGGGTTCAGCAGAATTGCATTTTGGTTAAAACTTAGTTGCGTATGTAGGTACGCCTCTACCTAACCTTTCAGAGAACAGAGGTGTCATGTTGTGGATGTTAGTTTGCATGTTTTCAACCCAGGAAATTTTTGAAAGCCCAAAGAAACAAAAAAAAAAACAAAATCCGGCCAAGTGCGAGTCGGACTCGCGCACGAAGGGTTCCGTACCATTATCACACAAAACGGCAAAAAAAAACACGTTTGTTGTATGGGAGCCCCACTTAAATATTAATTTTATTCTGTTTTTAGTATTTGCTATTATAGCGGCAACAGAAATAAATCATCTGTGAAAATTTCAACTGTTTAGCTATCACGGTTCATGAGATACAGCCTGGTGACAGACAGACAGACGGACCGCGGAGTCTTAGTAATAGGGTCCCGTTTTTACCCTTTGGGTACGGAACCCTAAAAAATCAAAAAACCCGACTGCTTAAGAAGCGAACTAAAAAGACGTAAATAAACAAGAAGAAAATCATGCTGTGTAGTCGGAGGATACATATTATTCGCGAGCTGGCTGACCAAAATCAGATTTTAGTTCACTTCGCGTCTTTTGATTTTTTTAATTAACTTTTTTTATTTATAACTTTGTTTTGTTTAAAGCCCTTAATTTTAAAACCCCACACGATGGGATAGGACACAAAAAAAATAAGCCCACAAAATATGGTGCCCAAAATCCGCCATTTTTCTATTTTCCATTTTTATTGTAGCCAGTGACAGACGAATCGATTGACGACGTAAGAATCATCAAAATCGGCCAAGCAGGTTTGGTCTCTAGAACTTAACAAAGGACAAACATACATACGTACATAAACACATTACCCTCCTTCGGCAATCGGGTAAAATATGGCTAACCTCAAGTTTTGATAATCACCAAAGACATCGTAACAATCTTAAAAAGAAAACCCTTTATTATCATTATTGAATCAAGCCGCTAATGCAAATTACTTTACAATGCATGTGCTCGAAAAGAGCGTTTTCCAAGCAGCCAAACTGTGCGGAAAGTGTCACTTTTTTTTACTAGTGCTTTTTACTTTCCTGTACTTTTTTAATTTTTAACTCCAACGTCAGCCCGCCGCATAGAGTTTTTATTATTTTAGAAAAGTTTAAAAAATTAGTTAAGTACATATTATCATTCATATAAAAGGTAAAACAAAACTAATACTTCATTTAAGGCGTTTTTATTACTCTAGATTTAGATTTTGATCTATAAATTAATTTTACAATGCATGTCCTCGAAAAGAGCGTTTTCCAAGCAGCCAAACTGTGCGGAAAGTGTCGCTTTTTTTTACTAGTGCTTTTTACTTTCCTGTACTTTTTTAATTTTTAACTCCAATGTCAGCCCGCCGCATAGAGTTTTTATTATTTGAGAAAAGTTTTAAAAATTAGTATCATTCATACAAAAGTTAAAACAAAACTAATACTTCATTTAAGGCGTTTTTAATTACTCTGGATTTAGATTTTGATCAATAAATTAATTTTAAATATTCATTAAATATGTTTGGCAGAATCAATATTTTGCTCGTGCCTTTTTGCGTTACGATGACAGCTATTTGCACATGCGCAGTAGAACTATGAACTATTAGTTAATCTGTGGATAGGCTGAGCGCCCTTGAATAAGCGCCATTTTATTAATTTCTTGCTTGGTTCAGATATATTTTTTTATTTCCTCGCACAATGCATAGTAAAATGTTGTATGATACACGTGCGTAAGATGATTTCCGACTCGTGTCAATTTATCCACTCACTCGCTTCGCTCGCTCGTGAATAAAACTGCCACTCATCGGCAATCACCTACTTCCCGCACTTGTAGCATAAATAACTATTAAATAAGTATTCATTAAATATGTTTGGCAGAATGAATATTTTGCTCGTGCCTTTTTGCGTTACGACGTGACAGCTTTTATTAGTTAATCTGTGGATATGCTGAGCGCCTTTGAATAAGCGCCATTTTATAAATTTCTTGCTTGGTTCAGATATATTTTTTTATTTCCTCGCACAATGCATAGTAAAATGTTGTATGATACACGTGCGTAAGATGATTTCCGACTCGTCTCGATTTATCCACTCACTCGCTTCGCTCGCTCGTGAATAAAAATAGCATTCATCGGAAATCACATACTTCCCGTACTTGTAGCATAAATAACTATAGTAGAAGTCAAATTTATTTATTAACTCAAAAGCTATGCATAATTGATTTAGATTACCGAACACAGGTCATTGTATCGTCGTACATGACAACCTGACACTCTCTGTGCTATTGTACAGACGTTTACCGATCACACATCAGCATCGCACATATGTATGTAGCTCGATGTCAATGACAACTGACGAAGAGCCATCGAATGCCCTCTGTGTGTCACATGACTATTGAAACTGATTCCAATCATCATTATACTAAATGAGGATCGTGTAGTGCACTCATGTAGTGCACTCGGCAAGTGTACGTAACTGTCTGTAGTGCTGTTGTGCGCTAATGTGATGTTTTGGATGCTCAGAACGAAGGGAGTTAGGGTGTCTGATAGCTAAAATCTACCTAGCCTTTCCCCAACTATCCTGGGGTTGGCTGTCAATCTAACTGCGCAGAAGACTGGCATCCGATTCTATGCTTTCTGACTATCGTTACGACTTTCAAAGAACTTCAAATGACGTATCGGAATGGTCTCCCGTGCAAGAACCGACCAAAAAGCTACGCACGCGTTCGCACTCGTTAAATCAACTAGTGCGGCTGCGAGCTCCTCTAAAGTAGTCACACAGATCATGATACATATTATCATAGTATTGTCTAGCCATACTGATTCTCACTACAACATAAGCAAAGCTATCGTTAGATATGCTTGGAGTACAGGTACATAAGTTAAAGAACCCCTTGTATTGTAGGGCCATTGTTCCACTTCTTATCTCAACACTACAATGTTGTCTGTATTGTGCGTACCTAAAGTAAATTCAACATTAATTTGAACATACATACAAGTTACATTATAAATAGAACTCAATCTCGGGCAGTATAATTAAAGCCTCTATCTCAAACCTGCGCTTTAGGTGCTAATCCATAAAAGATGTGCGAGGTAGCGAAGCTGCGCGAATATGCGTAACGAAGCTGTGAAAATATGTGATTGTTTTCACCAAAGCTATGTGAGGCAGCGAGGCTGCGCGAGGATGTGTAGCGAAGCAAGGAAAATATGTGATTGTCACCAACACTATGCGAGGTAGCGATGCTGCATAGCGAAACTGTCAAAATATGTGATTGTTTTCATCAACGCTATGCGAGGTAGGGAGGCTGAGCGAGGATGCGTGGCGAATGTATAAAACGGTTTGTAGTGGACCGTGTCCTGTGTCAAAATGAATGAGCACTTGGAGAAGTCAATGTCACTCTGACGTCAACTCTTGTTATTGGCGAATGCGGGACGCTGCGCGGGTCGGCGGAAGTGGGGTCGCTTGACGTACATGCGCACGAAGTACAATAGCGGGTTCAGCTATGCGCGGGCACACACCATTCCTTGAACACATCTCTCGCACGTATCGCTCTCTTGTTTGTATGTAATAATAATCATACATAGCTCTGGTAGCTCTTTTCCAATAAGCCTGGCTATGAAAAAAAAACCGGCCAAGTGCGTGTCGGACTTCGCACATTCGCACCAAACCGCGAAACTAAACTGTTTGTAATAGGAAAAATAAGGGTTTATTATTAGGTATATTTGTTAGTAAAATATACGTAATAATAAACATTACCACCAAATTTCAAGTTCATAGGTCAATGGGAAGTTAAAAATTCTTCGAAACAATTTTTTTTTTAAATGCTGACTTTGGTGGCTTCTCTTTTCTTTGTTTTCCAATATTAAAAAAAAATGCAGTATTAATCTACTCAACGAGCTCTAAACAACGATACCCCACGCGATGAGGAAGGTAAAAATAAAATTCACCCACCCCTTAAATATATAAAATCAGTCAATTGGCATGGTTCAACAAGATACTTATACTGTGAAAATTTGAAGACTGTCGCTCCAACAGTTTGGCCGTTAAGCCCGTGTGACAGACGACGGACAGACGCGACGACCAGACCGACAGACGGACAGACGGACACATGAGTGACGGCAATAGGATTCCGTTTGGATCCTTCGGGTATGGAACCCTGAAAATTAAACCATTGGTGAATATCTTCATCCCGCACCACCTCGCTACCTCGCATATCTTCATACCGCACCGCCTCGCTTCCTCGCATATCATCATCCCGCACCGCCTCGCTACCTCGCATATCCTCACCCCGCACCGCCTCGCTACCTCGCATATCTTCATCCCGCACCGCCTCGCTACCTCGCATATTTTCATCCCGCACCGCCTCGCTACCTCGCATATCCTCATACCGCACCGCCTCGCTACCTCACATATCTTCATCCCGCACCGCCTCACTACCTCACATATCTTCATCCCGCACCGCCTCGCTACTTCACATATCTTCATCCCGCACCGCCTCGCTACTTCACATATCCTCATCCCGCACCGCCTCGCTACCTCACATATCTTCATCCCGCACCGCCTCACTACCTCACATATCTTCATCCCGCACCGCCTTGCTACCTCACATATCTTCATCCCGCACCGCCTCACTACCTCACATATCTTCATCCCGCACCGCCTCGCTACCTCACATATCTTCATACCGCACCGCCTCGCTACCTCACATATCTTCATCCCGCACCGCCTCGCTACTTCACATATCTTCATCCCGCACCGCCTCGCTACCTCACATATCCTCATCCCGCACCGCCTCGCTACCTCACATATCCTCATCCCGCACCGCCTCGCTACCTCACATATCTTCATCCCGCACCGCCTCACTACCTCACATATCTTCATCCCGCACCGCCTCGCTACCTCACATATCTTCATACCGCACCGCCTCGCTACCTCACATATCTTCATACCGCACCGCCTCGCTACCTCACATATCCTCATCCCGCACCGCCTCGCTACCTCACATATCTTCATCCCGCACCGCCTCACTACCTCACATATCTTCATCCCGCACCGCCTCGCTACCTCACATATCTTCATACCGCACCGCCTCGCTACCTCACATATCTTCATCCCGCACCGCCTCGCTACTTCACATATCTTCATCCCGCACCGCCTCGCTACCTCACATATCCTCATCCCGCACCGCCTCGCTACCTCACATATCCTCATCCCGCACCGCCTCGCTACCTCACATACCCTCATCCCGCACCGCCTCGCTACCTCACATATCCTCATCCCGCACCGCCTCGCTACCTCGCATATCTTTGATCTTATCTTATGGAGGGGCCGAGAAATACCTCGGACACTTCGACCCATTGATATCTTTGATAGAAAAGCATCCTTTTACTAGTAAAATATAATTACAGCATCATTTAATCATAACATATCAGATTCTCTGGCTAATCTCGCCACCTGATCTAGAGTTACTCGTAATTACTAATTAGGCCTAATCAATCACCTCTCAATTAACTGAACCAGATGACTTGTGAATACATATGTAGTTACGAAGCTCTGTAATTACATACATCGGTAACTAATCATTATTATCCTATTCTAGATACTAATTAGATACCTAAACTGGACGTATTTCATGTTTCTGTTTTGAGAGATCGAAATCCTACTCCTGACACTACAATTAACTATGAGCTAGCTTTTTTGTGCGGATTCACTCCCGTGGCCCATCTCACAGGACTAATATGACTTGTATACATCTGTCCCTTAAGAACACTCAAAATAACCTTACTCTAAGAGCTTATGGTCACCCCTCTGTTATAATTCGCGATAATATTATGACACTCTACGATAGAGTAGCTTATTATCAATGAAAGAATTTTTGTAATCAAATCAGGAGCCTAATATATACGTATATAGAATTGAATAGAATAGAAATACGTTTATTCGACGCATACACAACAGCAACAAACATGGAGTAAAGGACGGTAAGAAGTGCAAAGGCAAATTACGCAGTGCGTGACCACACCGAAAGGGTTACCAACTCAGCATTTGCTGGGCGTCAGACACCCAGCGCTGGTTTTCAGTTGGCACCCCGCAGTGACACACGGACGTCGGTAACAAAATTAAATAATTATAATAGATACATAATTTGATATGATTGATACGATATAAAGACGTGTAAAATGCGTAAATAAATAATGTACAATGAAATAATAGAAGAATATGTGTTTAGTGAGCTACAACGTGTTGGATTGTACCGATAAAAAATAAAAACAAAATAATTTACAAAATGCCTATTTAATAGGTAAGGGTGAAGAAACCTTTAAAATAACGGCTTTCGTATTGCGTAATACATTCGAAAGAGGATAGGTCATGGAAAAGGCTTGGGAATTCAACTCATAGGGTGGAGCACGTACCCTTTCTAAATTATTTACACAAAACCGAAGAAAGTAAATTGTGTCATACTCTCTCATGGAGAGTGTTCCCTTAAGACGACGATAGTCGCCAAAGACCTTGAGGGTACAAAACGCACACTCGTTTCACACCCGTGCGACCCAAAATTCAATAGTTTTTATACTTTCCATATTATTCTGACTTTAAAAAAAAACCTCAGATAAAAATGTAGATAATTAAATTCTCTTTGAGATGGAGACAATTTCATTAAAATACGCCCGGCGGTTTTGGTGCGATGGTCGATTTTTTGTCCGTTTTAGAAATAACTTTACAAATTAATTACACTATGATAAACGAATAAAACTCAAAATGTTCTAAGATCAAATTATTAAAAAACATGGTCTAATGTAACAAATATTTGCACAAAAAATTGCAACTAGCTGTTTAGATGGTATTCTCATTTTAAAATCAGCTACTGAGGGGTATCTGCGTCTTAACCCCCGAAATCATCTACGCAATTAGGCTGCAGTACTTCCAAATATGACAGACTACAAACAAGCATACACGTTGTTCCAACTAATTACCTAGCTTTCATTTCTATTTTCAAAATTCTTAATTGTTATTATTTTCAGAAGAAACTTAAATTAAAACTTAAATACTTCTAAGAAAATAATTAGAAACATAATCATGAACGTTCTACGCGACATAGCCAATCAGACATCAAATTATTTTTCCTTAATCATACAATTTCGTTCATAATAGGCAATCAAGCCTGTTTATATTATTATTTCGTTTTATTGAAGTAATGACAGCAACAGAAATATAATTATTTTGGCGATAGCAACAGCAGGTAAAAACCTCTTGCTATTTTATTTGCGTAGGCTCTTTGCCACTTACGCTCGTAAAGGTTATTGCTTACAGAAATAAAACAGGCGCTTTTGAAGTTGACAGAAATAAGTTGAAAACTAGCACTTACTCGTCGAGTACCACAGCACTAAGAGTCTCTTTGTGAGGAATCTCGGCAAAATGCATAAAAATTAAGTGTCGACCCTTGAACTTTAAATATTTCTGCCTCTTACATTTCAAATCAACATCGAATAGCCTTTATTAATAACTTATTTAATAGCACACAATTTCAAGGAGTATACTATCAATAGAACTAATTCAGAATACTTAGAATCAAATCAAGCAATCATGCTATGTTACGTTTAGCTAAGATATAATGTAGTCTTCAGTATGACATGCAATAACGATTCTGCTTACAAGGACTATTAGGTACTGTTACCTGTGCTGTTAGACATGAACTTGATTTGTCGATAGTTGTTGGAATTATGACAATGTAGCAGTCAGCAGCTTAAAATCTAAGTTGCAGTTAAAACCTACAAGTAAAACAACAGCGGTACTTCGTATTCACGGTTTAATCAACCAAGAAGTAAAATGACAGAAAACCGGCCAAGTGCGTGTCAGATTTCTCACATTTAGGGTTACGTACTAAACCGCAAAATCAAGTTCACCAAATTTCAAGTTTACAGGTCAATGGGCAGTTAAAAATGCTTCGGAAAAACATTTTGTTAAAAAAGCTGACTTTGGTGGTTTCTTTGTTTTCCAATATTTAAAAAATACAAAAATATAAATTCAATTTTTTATCCCCTTTAGCTGTAAGGGGGCCGCCTTAAAAACATTCAAAAATATTATTTGGCAATTTGTATGGCTTTGGGTCAACAAGGTGCTTATATTGTGAAAATTTTAAGACTACAAACAACTACAAGATGTGACTAAAATTAATAATACTTGACCACTGGAGATAATGCTTCTGAATAACTATACCTATCTATGGCTTGTCGAAACCTTATACTAACCTTTACTAAAACATATATTTTCACAAAACCGCTCTATTTTCTGCTCCCAAAAATATAAACAAGTGCTCGAATAACGATTAACTCAAACATGGCCCACTTTCCACAGATAGGCACAGCGGCACAGTGGCAACTTAGTCGCCACAGCTATCATATGCAGTATTTATAGCGGTATCAGCAGGTAGATAGGGTGAGTAATGCCGGTCGAATAGGGGACATTTTTGCACGTGTTCCGGTAAATATAGGGGCTGAGAGAAAAGTGGAGGGCGGGTTGAAATATTTTTCATGATCAAGTTGGCCCAAAAGCGCGGAGAACCGATCCCTTGGGACAGGACCTTTGTTGAACAGAGTGGATGTCTTTTTTTTCTCTAAAACTGATTTGTAATGACTGGAGAAAATTTTGTGAGGACACCGATCAGGGATGGTTTATATGGAGAAATCTGCAGTTTACAGTGTGTAAGGATCGTAGCAGATGGCTTTTTGTAGTTTCTACCAGCCCCCATTCGAAAAAGCACGAGTTTATGTATCTATAAATAATGTATAAGAGCTAACAATTGCATTTCTAACGTTTACAATGTATTTTTTTTACTGACGTCATTAATCTGCAGAATTGGAAGCATGGTAGGTAGATCAAGGTATCAATTTAAAGTTAAGCTAAGCCATAAAATGACCTATAAGAACATATTATGCTATGATTTTAGTTATGCCTCCTATTAGAGTGTACTCTGCCAAAATAACTAATCGCTAACACTTATGCCTGGTCCACGGCTCCCTTTTCGGTTATTTCACCAGATTTGTAGTCGACCGCTGAGGTTATTATCGTATGACAGTGCCACCGTTTTTAGTTTATCTTTAGCAAATTTCGGGCAACGTTACCGCTAAGTCCGTACTCACATTAGCGTCCCATCTCGGGTTTAACAATTAACGCTCAGATAAATGGTAGGAAAACGAAACGATAACTGCGAGCGTTTCGGTTTAAACTTATGTGCATAGTCGGTTGATATTTATTATGTAGGTAGTATAATGTGGGTAGTTGAATTAGATAGGTCTCGGTCACCGTGTCAGGAAAAAACGTCCGTAAATCGATTTTATAACACATTTGCTCGTAAAGGTATTTCACCAATTTCAATATCGTATTGTATCTCATGTACTTGTGCGTTATAGTAGTGTAAAACGCACGAGTTTCTTTTTAATAAAGTAAAAAGCACGGTTTATCAAGATGGTCCGTCTAAAACGAACGGTACTTTTTTGAATCTTAGCAAAGAGTTTTTATGTCAGAAAAGTAGTCAACATTTTAGGAATAAAATTAACTTTCGGAGATAAAATATAATTAATAAACATTGAATTCTTTCATTTAATCCATTTTGACCATAAATTACAACCATTTATCTGTAACAAAACACAAAAATATTAATATTGTTCATGTAGACGTCAAGAGTTGGCAAAAATCACAACTAATGACGTCGAGAACCAATGGGCACGTTCTTCTTGACCAGGTCAAAAACACAAAAAATTAAATTCCAAGATCGCGACTCGACGCGATCGAACAATACACTTTTTACCTTTTCACGATATAGTGAATAAATACGAAGCGCTTCGTTCAACAAAAGCGATGTCTAACAGATTTTTTCAAAATTACCAAAATCTAACCTCTGTACCTATGTATCACAAATAAAATATTTCTGATTTCTGATTTCTGATTTTTTCTAAAATGCACTAGACAACCCTTTGGCATAAATAAATTTGGAGCAATGCCGAAACAAATTGCCACTTTCTTAAATTTGGATGATCCACGTGAATACACAGGTCACAGTTTCAGAAGGTCCTCGGTTACATTGCTCGCCGATTCAGGTGCGAGCTTATTGACACTAAAACGCCACGGAGGGTGGCGGTAGAACAGTGTAGCCGAGGGCTACATAGATGACTCGATGAGAAATAAAGAAGAAATTAGCTCTCACATTACTAGGAATATAAATTTGGAGCCAAGTGTTGACTCTCGACCATCTACGAGCACAGACGCGTACATTCAACCATCGTCGCCGCCGCCGCAGCCACGTCCGTCGCCACCACCGACTGTAGAACTCTGTGGTCTCTTTTCTCCTACTTTCACTCAAGAGAGTGAGAGAGAGATTGGTGAAATTGTAACTAATAATAATAACTTGACAACATTAAAAATGCCAATAGGCATTTTTAACATTAATTTTACAAATTGTTCAAATTTTTCTAACTGCTTTGTGATTAAAGATTTATATATAATATGTATTATATAATATGTTATAAAACGTCGTATGACATACATGCGCTTTGATAATTACAGCCTCTGCTTTCTTGTAGCCGGAGCCGATATTGCTAGCCCGAGCCGTAGGGCTAGCAATATCGGCTCAGCTGTTAATGATAAATGATTTTATTTCTGTAAGTTGATTTGTACAAACACTTTTACATGTCGATCATATTTTTAAAACTAGATGAGGTCGGCGTTTCCTATCTGACTACTCTGAGAAGAAAGGCCGAAACAAACTCAGAGGGCACAGTCTCTTTTAAAGTCCAGATAAAACAAAAATCTTGGTTAGATCATGTGAAGACCATGTAGATTGATGTCTAAAATGGTCTTTTGAGGTAAGAACCAGCCAGATTGAGTAGACCTGTCCAGTCAGTGCACGTATTAAGGAGCTCAACGATTCGACGAACAATACCAAAGAAAGGACATTCGGGTAGGCCGCATAAACTACTCAAACTGCCAGACCACGATTAAAAACTAAGATAAATTGAAAATAAAAACAACAAAAAAATGGTCCACAAAGTCTTCACATTCACAATAATTAAAATAATATAATACTTTAAAAAGTAAATTTTCTTGTCATTGCAAGAAAACCAAAAAAAAATATAAAGCAAAATATAAAAAATGAAAAATTAATTTTTAATTGGAGCAGCTCAATCCCAAGCCTTTTTGTCCTCAACGTAATCTTTAATGGTATAAAACGCTTTCTGGCACAACTTACGTTTACTGAATGATTTGAATTTAAGAACTTGTACGTGGCTTGGAAGCTTATTATAAAAGCGCACACATTGACATCTAAACGAGCCACCTATTTTCTTGAGCCTTGTTGTTGGTACTACAAATTTGTGTTTGTTACTAGTATTTATGTTATGGACATCACTGTATCTTTTAAACAATTTTATATTTTTATGGGCATACAAAAGATTTTCATAAATATACTGAGAAGGCACAGTCATTACATTAATCTCCTTAAATTTCTCTCTGAGAGAGTGTCTCGGGCTTAATTTATAAATTGAACGAACAGCTCTTTTCTGCAAAACAAAGATAGTCTGGATGTCGGCGGCGTTTCCCCACAACAGAATACCGTACGACATTACACTATGAAAATAGCTAAAGTACACTAAACGGGCTGTCTCTATATCAGTTAAATTGCGAATTTTTCTAACAGCATGTAATTGTATGTAATTTTCAAGTTACCGCACTTATATATAATGTACTATTAATGTTTCGGTATCAAGTCGAGTCGTGGCTGCGGGGTGTCAGCTTGATTTTTGAATCGAATGTGATAAAAGATGGGAATATTAAAGTGAAATATGATTGTGCTCTCATGATCCTGGAGTAAAACTAGGGCAATGGGATTTTATGTTTTGTTTTGAATACATTGATTGGAAACATGATCCATATACACTCATAAAAGCTATACGTGGAAAGCTTCAACTAAGAAACTTGTTCTTAGGACTTGTGAAGTTCGTTGAAAAGTACATAAAATCACAATTTCTTTCAATGTCGAAATAGCTTAGAAACCGAAATAAAAATCGCAAAGCTTGATGTAGTTCTGAATTTTTTGCATATTGTATGGGCCACTTAAGGTAGAGTTAATTCAAATTTCCAACTTAGAAAAACGTGTGTTTGCTGCGCACCACGCGAATAACTGCGAAATTTTAGGATTTTCCTCAGTGTTTGCTCTAAAAGTCATAATCTATGCGTTTTTCGACAAGCAAAATGCCGACCTTTTTAAAGTTCATAAAATTTGCAACAATTTAAGCCCAACAGCAGCTCTTCAAACCATTTAGAAAACAAGCTATGACGTTCTCAAACATCATACCCTGCAAATGTAAGGGATGCAGGGGGCGTGTACTTGCCTAAGAGCGCGAATTTGGCTTTTAAAGAAAAGTGCCAAAAATTTTGCTGAATTTTCTGAATAGTCCATACAACATACGAATGAATCAGAACTACGAGTACACACAACTATTTTTAGTATCAATTTCTACTGGGCTGAAATAAATATTAAACAAAATAAATCCCCGTCAATATACCTTTCTTTGAACCCTATCACCGATACATAAACCAATACATAGAACACCCAGTTTAACCCATTGTTTTGTCCCGGTCATCACGTAGTCCCGTAGATGCCCACATTTGTCCCGTGTTTGTCCCGTGTTTGTCCCGCGTTTGCTCGCGCCTCGCCTCAAGGCAAAAGGCACGCTCTATTGAGAATCTAATATCTTATTATTGTATGCAAAAGGAGGTAAATCGTGTTTAAAATGTACATCATAGACCCGGAAATGATGGAGATGCGAATAAAAACGAATAGTTTTAGTAATTTGTGTTTTGGTTTGAAACAACAAAAGTTGTAGAGGTGTTATGAATTAGGATTATTTTTAAGTTAACTCTTAATACAAGATATCTAATAGTAATCTCTCGAGACTCAATTTGAATTAATTGGCCCTACTCAGGCTCTTTATAAAGATATGTCAGTGCTTACTGTTAGATGCTAGTATTATATTATCTGTGCTGTTAGGCAATTGTTTATTAAAAATCTAATTTTGCTGCAACATAAAAAACCACCCAACTTCATCCATAGGCGTAGAAAAGATTTAGTTTACTCAGTTCCGAAATGTAGAACATCGTTTGCTCAAAGGTTCTATAAATATCTTGGTTCAACTCTGTACAATCAGTTATCTAAAAATATAACTTTACGTGATTTGACTATTCGTCTGTGTGAAACTGCAATGGATAAATACTTTATCACTCTAAATTACGAGAACACTGAGCGGCTGTTGGAGACCCTATCATAGTACTTAAACACACATTTTTTTAAACACATTTTATGAACATTTAACAGTTACACTATCTAAATACACATTTATTTATATAATGCGACCATTGTACCATTATTATCTTTTCTTTTAATTTTATTTTCTTATTTTTGTCATCAATATTTTACATAAAAATTGTTGTCTGTAATTCTTGCATATACTAAAAGATATTTTGGTCTACCTGCATTACAATTAACATTAATAATTGAATCACATTGTAACTCGCAAATAAGGATGAATATAGTTGTTTGTGAAGTAAGTGATTATTTATGTAACTAAGTGGAAATGTATACAAGTGTTGTGATTGTGAGAGTGGAGGAAGACTGTCCTACCGTGAGACAGTTTAAACTAGTAGTGAGGACAGTGCGAATCATACTCGGGCAACCAAACATACCCGCCTTTTTTATTGTAATGTGCACCAACAATGTAACTATGTAAGTTTAGTTGTATTGTTGATATATTTTGCAAGAACATTTTAATGTTTAATTGACAAGCCTAATTGAAATAAATACCTAGTCTTGTCTTTCTGTGCTTTTATTCATAAAACCTTTCCCTTATACACCACAAAGGAACTCTGATACACAGTAAATAACCAGCAACCATCTTGACATTCCAAGCTTGCTATCTTCGTATATATCGATACTTTTATATGGAGTCCCTTCATGATTCTAACACTATACCACCATACACCACTGTACTAGGTATAAGTTCTGTGTAATAAATAACTAACAAATGCTGAGAAATTCTTAGTGACAATTTTTCTGACCTGGGAATCGACCTAAGGACCTAACAATCAGCAGTCGCGCTTGTTAGCGATTTAGTTTAAATCTACCAACGACGCTTAATCGAATAGAGCTCTTCTTTGTAAAGAACATGAAATATTTCATAGTTATTTTCAATAAAGGAATAAATTTAGGTTTTGTGAAAAAAATACTCTGATTTCAAAACTCCACTGTTTCCACCTGTCATAGACTAAAATAATGCCGCGCTCATACTGCACCGGTCGTCTATAAACCACTAATGGGCGGTCTGGTCGAGGCGCCCGGGAAATATGTCCATCCGTGTGCGTTCGCCGATAACACAGGATTATGGTAAATAGTACGCGGTGCTGGAGATTAAGGGTATTTTCAGGGATGTGCTGTATTGTAGGGCATTTTTTTCCGACGAGTCACTGGGCGTTTTTTTTATTTAAAAAAACTATTTTCTGGTCGATAATGCGCATTTTTTTCTGTTTCTGTGTTGTTAGTGGTTTTTGTGTTTCTCAACTTCTTTCTGGGGTCCTACACTACACATTCACCCCCAATTTCCGAGCTAAGGATTTGAACTTTAGCCTGAAAAAGTGTCATTATGGCATTAACATATGGTTTGAAACGTTCTTAGCTCCAAATACTTAATTTATAAAGCGGGCCTTAGTCTGACAACACGATTTTTATTCAGCCTAAACCTACTACAGTGGTATAGTCAGTTAAGGCTAAAAATAATCGTGAAAAAGTCTTGTTAATTTAGTTTTTTCCTCGCAAAAACATCCTCCAACTAGTTAGCTCGTTTCACAATATTTTACGCAAACCTAAACAAGTTCAGAATTATGCCCCGTTTCATAAACTTGCTAAACAAGTTACGGATTTTCTTCACAAATTTTCTTTACAAGATGTTTTGACAGAATAAACAGAAGACTTTTAAAGTTGTTACAGCCCGAACCCATAATGTCAACGTGTGAACTGAGCACTGAACGAAGCCTCTCAGATCTCAGGCAATCCGAGATTACGACTGGCATAAAGCCACCAAATTCCCATTAACTTTCTTAAAAAGGTTTCTCATTAAACAGCAAACAATAACAAACACGGCGATGTGGCCGCGGGCGGGACGATTTTCGCCTATTTACAGAGCAGCTTACCGCGGGGGGTGGAATAGCAGGGGGACGAAAGGGTCCAAGATTAAGCCGGATAGTTTCACAAACATTCATTCATTCGGCCGCCGCCGCCCAGCGCCATTCAAGCGAGCCTTAATAAGAGCCCGCCACGGTAAGCGGCTTACTTTCTCAAATACCGGAAATTTAGTTTCCATTCGTACCTACGGTTTTAAGATTGGCGATTACCAACTCTCTAGAGCTACACGCTTTATGTTTCGCTTTTAAAGGCTGTTCCATTCGCTTTCAGTCGAGATTATACACAAACAAAGAGAGTATTAAAACACAGTTTATCGTCAAACCATTTTAATGTTAGAGCCTGTTTACTGAACAATGAAATGGCTGACAATTTTGTATAGAACTTTGTTTTTAAATGCAAACGAACGTCCATTAATGGAGTTCCAAAATTAATGAGAGCCCAAGACGTTGGCTGAAGAAATTCTCAACGCATCGGTGGCTTTTCATTGCGGCAATAAAATAAATAATTCCTGGTCGGGGAATGTTCAAAGTTCCTCTCTTCGACCCTCGGATGGTCCTGCCTGTCCTAATTAGGGGATGCACTCGAGTGTCCCTCCGCCTCCAGTTTACGAGCAGAGGTCGATAGATAAAGGAGAGTAGTTGTGCAAATGACGGTAGTTGGATGTCGCTGCGAGTGGCGAGTGGCGAGCTAATTCAACACTATGGTTTCAACTAATCATGTCGAACATTTATTTTGTTCGTGTTGTCAATCCTCTTCGTAGACTTGTTTGATGTGTATCCCGAAGGATCACTTACAGTTCATCCAGAAACAATAGATATAATAAAAGATAGGAATGTGGGTAAATACTGTATAAGAAATCTTGTATTTTAAGTTGTCTCGTAGTAACAACTAACCTGACAGACGGCACTTCCTTGTATCATTTTGCTTATTTAAATAAATAACATCGTTAAAACTTAACAACATTACCTGCCACATTATTTCACAACCAAAACACTTTAGAAATACAAAATACTCGTACCTCTACCAGTTTTAAAACATTTGAAAACTAGTTACAAAATGACTAGGCAAAAAATCTTTATTAAAAACAAACTCACTAAATTTGTGCTAAAGTTCTCTAGTTATCGGTTCTTCTTTCCTTCTGAACTTGGAGTAGACTTCTCTCAGGTACTTGAGCCTGTCGTTGTACCACAATGGCCCCATGTGGAACTGTTCATCGATCACCAGCGATGATGGTGCTGACTTGCTGTTTCGAACCCACTTCACTGGCAATTTAGACTTTGCTGGTGTCGGGTCCCTGAAAAGAAGAACAATAGATGTTACAGACATCTTCTGGATGCGCTCGTTCTATCGTAGACCTCTATCGCTTTCCATCAGCGCTTATTGTAACTTAACATTTGCCAACTTATGGCGAAATGTATCATTGTGCTAATAATTTATTTATACTATCTTTCGGAACGCATTTAATGCAAATAAATGGCTTTGACTTTGAGATGAGGTCGAGAGAAGGCTCATCACGAAATAAATAAAGTTTTATATTTATTTTTGTTAAACTCGCGTTTGACCACTATCTCACCTGGTGGTAAGCGATGATGTGATCGACGGTGAAGCACGCTTGCCTAGAAGTAGGTAACCAATTAACTCTTGACTTCGGCGGGAAATTTTAAAAAGTTACTGCTGTACGCACAATAAAAATATTCCCAAAACGTTGGGTGGTAACCCATACGCACTAAACGTTTTGAGAATACTTAATATCCATCATCCAACATGTGCCGATGGCGCATCGCCGTACGCTTGCATAAGTCGACTTGCTATTTCTTGTATTTATTTTTATAATATAATATTTTTTACCTACTCCTAAGATCCACAATTCTTGCAATTTACATAAATGGGTTAATTAAGTTTAGTTCAAAACACAATAATTAGCGCGGTACTTTAAGCATAATAAAACTAAAAACACGCGGTTTTATAAAACAATAAAGAAAATAAATATAAGATTATAAGATTTTAACTCATAAGTGAGGGAATATTATAGCAAAAAATTACCTACAAACTATTGTTAACTCTTTACTAGCAAACAATATTTATTTATTGTTCTTGTTTTTGCTTTGCATTATAAACCTACATAGAACCATGCGTTAACGAATACTTTTGCACGGTTATCGTTAAACTGATTCTATGCCTATCAAAAACCATTACTGAATCTATTCAGTAGGTATATAAACGTGCCACGCTTGACTTATACGACTGTTCTGCATTGTTAATTGTACCTCATACGTGAAGGTTATTTTAGCAATTTGCCCATAATTTGTGTAATTTTCTTTAATACGAGTATACCTACCTTGTCGCGTGTATCATACACTCTTATAAAGTAATGATCAAAAGCAGCAAAACTCTTATATATTTCAAAATTATTTTCTTTTGTTTCTTTATTTCTACGTTAACTTCTACATTTCGATTTTTTTTGTTCTAGAACATGCTGGTTTCCTCTCGATGTTTTGAGAGTAGTGAGAAAAAAATAAATTAAAAAAAAACCGGCCAAGTGCGTGTCGGGCCACGCGCAGTAATAGGGTTCTGAAGTTGCATAATAATGCGGACTAAGAAGGGGGTTTTGTTGTTGTTACATGAACATTAAAACGGTTTCAGTAGCACACAACGTCTAAAAAGAGGCCCACATAGGATGATGTTTTTTTTTAATCTATATGCTCGCGTATGACTACTATCTCGCCTGATGGTAAGCGATGATGTGGTCTACGGTGAAGCACGCTTGTCTAGATGTAACCTATTCAGTATTGACTTAAACTAAATAAGGACTAATTGGTAACTGAAGAAGGAGTTATAAAATCCAACTTCGCAACTGAAGTTAGAAAAATATTATCTGTTTGAGTACCACCGCGGGAGCGAATATCGAAAAGAGCCGATACGAGCGCGCGTTAGAGCCACGGGGAATGGTATGGTTCGTTCCTGGATCCTTGCGCGCACGCTCCTCGTTTATTTCTCTTCCGGAATTTGAAAAATGTCCTATGTATTCACCTCTAATCTGCGTTATTCACTATTTCGTTCTGAAAAGTTTTACGCTACTTAATTAGTGATGTAGTCGGGTCGAATATAGTCAATATTATAGAGGGACATCAAAAAAAAAAAGGTAATTTGCTTAGAAATCGACTCTAATTTGACTTTAGATTACAAAACGTCGAAAATACTTCTGCACTAAAACAAAAAAGACTCCTCCGCGCGCTTGCGCTGTATGGACTACGGACCGGTACTGCTAACGACTCCGGCCACTCCAATGCGTTATTCGAGCTTAAACATTATTAATTTAGAAATCATTATTATTAGGGATGTTATGATTTTATTTTTGTATATTTTTACATGGTTCATTAGCAAATGTTTACTATCTGTTTTACACAGCTAACAACGTTATTTAAGTAATTTTTCAATGGCATTTGTACAAAAATTTTACTGTGCCAAGTACCTTTTATAAGTTGGTCGACTATTACTCGTAAACTTGTAAAGCCTGTTATGATTTTATTTTTTTATATTTTTACATGGTTCATAAGCATGTATTAACTCTGTTTTACACAGGTAACAACGTTATTTAAGTAATTTTTCAGTGGCATTTGTACAAAATTTTTACTGTTCCAAGTACATTTTATAAGTTGGTCGACTATTACTCGTAATCTTGTAAAGCCTACTTATCCGTGATAGTTTTCCTTTTAATTTCGTTATATTTACTACTGCCGTGAATTTTTCCACATAGCCAAGAGCAACTATTTCGCTGGCCGAGGGGGGGGGAGGACACTTGACATAAATTTGCAATTTAAAGCTTAATTTAACGCAAACGGATCTCTACATCGAAAAATAGTTTTAACAAATACAATATTTTTGAATGGCCTATCCAACGATACCCCACACCATGGGACAGATGAGAAAAAAAATACATCCCCACCTGACGTCTATGAGAGGTACCAGAAAAAAAGAACATGATTTTATTTTACCACTTTGTCGGAATTATTAATATGTATATCCATGCCAAATTATAGCTTTTTAGTACTTAGATTCTTTGAGCTAAGGTGTGGACGGACAGACGGACAGAGCGAAACTATAAGGGTTCCTTTTTTACTTCGGAACCCTAAAAAAGTATTGCGCCTACCTAGGTTCAAACACACAACCTACGACTCGTAAGTCGGGGCCGTCACCACTGGGTCATCACTGCTCTCATCATTTATTTATTAGTTAACACTCCATAGATGCTCTGAAGTTAAAGTGGACTCACCCATATTTTGCGAAGTTCGTCCACATCGTCGTCACTCTATCTGTCATTAACTTCTCAAAATTGGGAAACACCTGCGAGAACATATAGAAAATATCATCAGCATGGGTAGCGCCTGGCACCACCTTCATCTTCTTGGGTAGAAAGAACTTCGGAATGTTCCTTTGGCCCCAATATTTAAACAAGTAGCTGTACACTGGCTGATCCGAAGTCTCCAGAAGACCTTCCACTTCAGACAACGAAGGGAAGCTCAGGTTCGGCTCTCCGTACCATCTTGATATTCTGGCTACAGACTCAACAGATATCTGTTCCCCTTCCATGTACAATCTTTCTAACTCTTTAGCTACCTCTAGCCTAGTTTCGATGTCTGGAATATGCAAATTCTTTGGCAATGATTTAACAAACTGTAACCGAGGTATCATCGTATCGTTATCCATTCCTAGTATTAACAACCCCTCTTCGTTGTTCGTGCCAATGATCATAGGAACTTTGTGATATTCTCCTCTAGTGAGAAGATCGTATGGTGATTCTGTTAAAAATGCTTCCACACCTTCTATTGGCTTCTCGGCGCACGGCGTGTATAATATTTCAGATATGACCGTATTGCCCTCTTGCCTGGGGACTCTGGTCAGAATGAGCTCTTCATTAGACTTTGTCATGAAGTACTTGTACAGCTCATGGGGATCCTGTGACTCAAACAACATGGTTTTGGCCAACAGACTTGCCATGTATACGGGTCTGTACTGATATGCCCACGGAGCAAGCGCAGACCCACTTTGAGTGATAGCTTTGTGGAACAGCCCTTTCGACATCGGAGAGTACAGGTGGAAGGAGACTGACGCCGCTCCAGCACTCTCGCCAAATAAGGTGACATTGTCAGGATCTCCGCCGAACTTCCTTATATTCCTCTGAACCCATCTCAACGCAGCGACCTGGTCTTTCATTGCTGCATTTCCAGGATTTTCTTTGATACCGAGGCAGAGGAAACCTTGTATATTGAGTCTGTAGTTTATGGTGACTAGAATGACACTTTTGGGTACTAAATACTTAGGACCGTAGAAGAACTCGTTTCCTGAGCCTTTGAAGTATCCTCCCCCGTGGATGAAGAACATTACTGGTAGCTGGGAGTGTGGGCCGGCGTCCAGGGGGGTGTACACGTTGAGAGTGAGGCAGTCGAGGGTGCCGACGGTAAATGTGTCTGCGATGCTCTGCTTGCACCTCACGTTCTCGTTCACCGCATCGAAAGTGCTCTCCCAGGTCGGTTCGGGCCCAGGAGCCTGAAAAATAATAATGTGAGTTCTCGAGTGTACAGTGTTTACACAATTATCATATTTATAGCTCGCTGGACTTCGGGAAAGACCTTGATTTACAGAAACTATCTGTTTTTGACTTCGTTTTCTAACGTATGATGTTTAATTGCTCATTATTATTTTAATTACAATACCACGATTGTTAGAAACGGTTGCGTGGGCGTGGGAAAGCAAGCCACTGAGAGCAACTGAGCATAAGTAACTTAAGATCAATTTTGCTTGTCACACACTTACCTGGAACCGATGTGGTACGCTGGCATAAGGTATGGCGTGGAAACTCTTGTGATACCCATCGGGAGATATGGTGCCTCTGACTGGACCATTGCTAAGCTGAAGAGTGTCAGTGGGCTGACGAACCAAGCGAGCAGCCCAGAGAGACCAGAGCACTAGCCACTTAGCACTGGGAGTGAATGGAAGGCGCATGTCACTACACTTCTGTTGTACACACTGGGATAAATTGTCACTTCTGCTTAACACATTTTTGCATTAACTTAATAAAATTGTCACTGACCACGTCCTTATCTCCTTAGATTCCGTTTAACAACTGAAATTATTGCTCAAATTCACCGCGTAGCAAGACCGTCGCCGGTCGCCCTTTGGATGCCAGTTATCACTGTTGATAATGAATGTCTCATAGTCTAAACAGCTGGTTGTGATAAGTTGTTATCTATGTATTATGTCATTATCTAACTCAGACACAAAACATGCCTACTAGAAATATTAATATGTAGATAGTACCAGCAGGTGTTGTGTAGGAGCTCCAGACTCAATAAAAATAATCGTCATCTTTATTGATTCTACGACAATACACAATGATGACACACCAAATTACTTTGTTGCGTTGCATTGCTGCGGGCTACGGCTATAATGTACGGCTTTAGACAACTGGCTACAGAATTTAGAACTGGACTCAGAACAAACGAAGCAATGGCAATTGGCAGAGCCAAGAATCACATACGACTTAGAGATTGCCAAGAATGTATCTCCACCATAGACTACTATTTATATAATCTTCACTGTTATCAGCAAAAGCTATAGAGCAGCGAAACCTGTTCTATTGAAAGCTGACGTATCAGACTAGAAACACGGAAACCCAAAACATTCAACTTTCAGAAACAAAACATCAAACAGAAAAAGTCCAAAGCATGGAGTTGTTAAGTAGAAGCAAAACAATTTAACGAAATCGATCGCACTTTAGTTTCTATCAAAATCAGCAAACCCGGATTCAGTTTGGACGTTTACCTTATTTACCCATATTTGCAAAGGAATAAATTACTTCATTTGATATTTTATGTACGAAAGAACTAAAAACTAGTCCTGAATATATCACTTTCAGTCAAAACCTTCAATATTTTCTAGATTCATAAACTTAAACTATTCCAAAGGACTTCGAAAAATAGCCGGTTTTTCGAAATCCTTTGGAACAGTTTGTAATGCATTAAGAGTTCCGTAAATCCGTACCAAACCGCAAAAACAAATTAGTTGTAATAGGAAAAATGAGGGCATTTCAAAGAAAAAATTATCGATATATTCCTATTTGTTAGTAAAATATACGTAATTATAAACATTATTAAAAAAATCAAGCTCATAGGTCAATGGGAACTTAAAAAATTCTTTGGACAACATTTTGTAAAAAAAATGCAGAATTTGGTGACTTCTCATTCCTTTGATTGCTAATATTTTATAAACAAAAAAGAAAGTATTTATCTACTGAACCAGTTCTAAACACCGATTCTCAACTCGACGGGGTAGGTCAAGTTATTTTTTTTGCGCTCCCTTATGCTGTATGGGAGCCTTTTCCTTAAAAACCTTAAAACTATGTTTTGGCTATTTGTATGGCTTTAGGTCAACATGATGCTTAAACTGTGAAAATGTGAAGACTGTAAAACCTGTGTGACAGACGACAGATAGACTGACAGACAAACGGACGCAGTGACAGCAATAGGGCTCCGTTTGGACCCTTTCAGTACGGGACCTTATAAACCGGCCCAGTACGTGTCGGGCTTCGCACATTTATTCATAAGGTGCACCTTTCATCGACTTCATAAGGTGCATAGTTCATTCGTTGGGGTTGGTATAACTTTTTACAACAAGTTACCGTCTTCTTTTCTAGATTTGCCATTTAACGCATTTAAAGCAAAGGTAAAAGCTAATCTCTGTTCTAAGGCATACTATTCTATTAATGATTATTTAGATGATAAGCATAGTTGGTCGCTGTGTTGAACTCAAGACAATGTTCGTGTTCTTTTACCAAAATTAGCTTGCTGTCAGGTTAAATATTATTATTTTTTAATTTCGTTTTTATGTGTATTTTTTAAATTTTATTTTTTGGTAAGACTGTCGTAGGTATCGTTTACTGTTATTGTCGGAGCTGATGAAGATTGCTACTATCTTTGCATTATATAGAGTTAATCTTTCTAGTATTATATAGCAGCATAGCCAGCATTGTGTGAGTACCATGTACTTCAGAGCTATCATTGTCTAGATACCTACGTCTTCTATTGACTTGAATGACTCCGGTGGTTGAGAGTATGTCATGCCCACTCAAATGTCTCGCCGATGGTGGCGCGTGTGTCGGATCATTTAGCTCCCTTCAAAATGGTTGAGCTGAATGGTGCTGATACATGTGTCATGTTCGTGAACGGGCGCTGTCGGTTGGGACTGGTCATCTCTTAGCTGCCATGGTTTATTTTAATTGATTCTAATTTTATTTCTGAATTGTCTTTTTATATTTACCATGGACACTTTTAACTTTCTACATCGTTCTCACATAATGTGTAATCTCAACATGAATGATGTAACAAATGATTTGTAATAATTACCTAATTGAAAAAGAGTGTCCATGGAGTTTCTTGCCCGTTCTTCTCCATAGAGATCTACGCCTTGGAATGGGCATCTACGGTACTTTCACAGTTATTATGTCTTGTGACTGGGACTGTAGCACCATAATTTTGTAATATTTTATTTTGTCTTTTGACAATTCAAAAGTGCCTGTAACTGGCCTACTTGAAATAAAGTGCTTTGACTTTGACTTTGACTTATTAGGATTCCGTTTGTTAGTAAAATATACGTAATGATAAACATTATCACCAAAATAAGTTCAAAGGTCAATGAGCAGTTAAAAAATTCTTCGGAACAAAATGCGTGACAGACGCAGACGAGAGAGAGATGGAACGACAGACCGACCATAGATATAGTATGTACAGCAAAAAAAACTAAATCTATGAGACCGACGGACAAGTGAGTGATAGCAATAGGGTTCCGTTTAGAGCCTTCGGTTATGGAATCCTAAAAAGTAGCTTGGCAGCCTAACCTAACCTACTTATGGCAAAAGGTGCTTAGCTGAGCAAAAATATCAGATGGAAACACCATTAGTTCCTACCTTCTGACAGAGATTTTCTGTTGCAGCCCTTTTCTGTATCATAACTTAACAAAATTTATTGACGACTTGTGCGGTGTGCCACGCGAGGGAAATCGGCGTCCAGCTACTAATCGCATCAATAATGCATCGCTGGGGATCGATATGTCAGGGGAACGCTCGCAAACCGCACAGCTAACGCGTTCCACACCTTTCGGAATAAGTGTTGACTCACAACAACAGCTGGTCTATTCTGTAAAAATCAAAAATAATCTGTACCGAAACGGCCCATGCCAGCGCAGTCATGAACGGCCTTCATGACTGCGTCGTTTCCGTATAGATTCGGTATAGAAACGAAAATCCACCAACCAATTGAGGAAGGTACCTTAGGTTATGTTTATTGACAGATATCTTATTTACATATTTTTAAAGAATAGCGACATAGACGACATAAACGAAACAGAATAAACCGACAAACCAAGGCGTAGATGCCGAGACGAGCTCAACTCTTCACCTACTGAAAAGACTGGTTGCACTAGAAAAAGACAGAATATTGTGGGATAGGGAAGGAGAGGGAGGTCATCAGTTGGATACTAGGCTAGATAGACAGCACTACTAAATCCATGTTTGAACAGAATATTAAAACCGCCATGGTGTTATAATGGCCGGCTACTCGTCAAAAGCGAATTATTATCCTGATGGTTAAATGACAGAGCAGGTTTTTTAGGGTTCCGTAACCAAAGGGTATAAACGGGACCCTATTACTAAGACTCCGCGGTCCGTCTGTCTGTCTGTCACCAGGCTGTATATCATAAACTGTGATAGCTAGACAAATGAAATTTTCACAGATGATGTATTTCTGTTGCCGCTATAACAACAAATACTAAAAACAGAATAAAATAAATATTTAAGTGGGGCTCCCATACAACAAACGTGTTTTTTTTGGCCGTATTTTGCGATAATGATACGGAACCCTTCGTGCGCGAGGCCTACTCGCACTTGGCCGGTTTTTCTAATAAGGTGGAATAGTTCGTACACAGACCTCACACAAAACCATGCCACAAAATATTTAATTATGTAATAAGCGATATAATATTTTCGGTAACCGAATAATGTAAACAAAAAAAACGGTCAATTAGATATGTTTAGTTAAACGGAAGCTAAGGACCTGTTGTATGTAATCCGTGGCACACGTACACACTTTAACAAAAGTACCTTAGTCAAGGTCGCACACAAATTAACACAGTTTTATCTATTTGCACACATAATATACACAACACACGTCTGAGCGACACAGTGTCCACGCGCACAATTCATTCTTTAAATCAAATAATCAATGCCGTTGTGTTACTGTCAAACCGGAAAAAATATCAATTGAGTTTATATCTGAGACAGCATGCCGTTACTTATGAGTAGGTCGAAAGATGTATGAGGTTTATCTTTAGTAGTGGTATGTAATTTTTAAGATTTTTATCCTGAACATCGCGGACATCGACGAAGAAAAACATCGTGACAAAATCTAGACTTATAATAAATCTGTAGAAAAGTAATTTTTGTACATCGAAAATTTTTCAAAAAAAAATAGCCAGGGTGTTAAAGGATAACCAACAGAACCTATTTCCGGCATTTTAGGATTTTTTTATTTTTTGTTTGTTTATTTGTGCACGCATCACGTGAAATGTACGAAACCAATGTAAATAACTTTTATACATAAAAATTGTGCGTAACTTGAAGAATTACTTAGTTTTTGTTTCATCGCAATCGGTTCACTCTATCAAAAGTTAGATGAATTTAAAGTGTTCAAGAAGTAAAATTATCACAACACACGCAATTCAGATATATACTCGGACGGTTGAACTCGACATTCGATGGATGGGGTTGTGCATTTGAATACATTTTCTGAATCGCGATGTTAAAATTCTCAGCGAAAGAATGATAACTATAGAAAAAAAAATGGTAGGTAGGTAAGTAGGGTAGGAGCGAAGGTAAGTAGAGCAGACAGATGACGGGAGCGAAGCCGGGGGCACAGCTAGTAGTTAACATTAATTTGAAATCACCAACCCGCCTTGAGCAAATGCGTGCCTGCCTTCTCTGTATCATTATGTATAAGGAGAGTGTATTGCCCTGCAGTAGGACAGTAACAGTCTGATATTAGTGGTATGTTGCTTATTCAAATACCCATATGAGGTTTAATTATAATTAGTTGATTGTATTTGACAATCATGTAATTTTCATTACCCAGGAAAAGCGGTTCGCAGAACCATTTTCCTGCAAATTGGTTTTACTTCTAAGAAATTTTGCTAAATTATGTTTCCCTAATATCTTAATTATAGATTTGACGGGTTTCTTAGTCGTCAACGAATTTATTAACGTCAACGAAACTACGTGGCCTTTTGGCAAATCGTTCGAAGTTATTTTTTCATTTCACAATTATTGATACGCGAGCCCTTGACCACTATCTCACCTGATGGTAAGCGATGATGTGGTTGACGATGGCGCACGCTTGCCTAGAAGTAGCATAATCACTCTTGACTTAAAGACCCCTAGGTTGTAGCTATCAGGAAACATATAGAGCTCCGGCAGGGATTTCCACTCGTTAGCTGGGTGGGATATTCTAGTAAAGTAACTGTGGTTTAGTTGTACGGCCACATTATGTTTTTACGGTTGACGTCAACATATAGGTTCCTGCCTACTAGTAATATGACTATGCTAAATTTTGAGTAATAAAAACTGTCGATAGTTTATTATAACATTTTTACATAGCTACATTGAACTATACTTTGATCTTTGTACCCGTTAGAAATATTTAATGTTGCAGCCAATTTAAAAATAAAACCAGTTTGTAAAATGCCTAGTTATAATTATTTTATCAGGATGACTAATAGAATGTGACCTATTTAAGTATATTGAAGATAATGAATATAGGTTATAGAAAACAAGTTAAACGATAAATAAATGTTGAGTAATAAATAGACTTGTAACATCAGAGCTTTAGAATAACCGCGTATTAATTATCGCCTTATCCCGATAACCGCCTTTCTTACCTTACTTACCTACCTACCTGTACCTACCTACCTGTACCTACCCTACTTACCTACCTACCTGTAACTACCCTACTTACCTACCTACCTGTATCTACCCTAATTACCTAGACCTACCTACCCTAATTACCTAGACCTACCTACCTTACTTACCTTTCTATCTACCTAGATCAAGCGTTAGCTGCACAGAATAATATTTACTCTAGGGAGAAGAATATTGACTTCACACAAAAAATTAAGGACAGATTTGCTGCGCGCCATCTAGTAGCATTCTAGAACACCACACCGAAATGATAACATAAAAAAACTTTATTTAATAAAAAATACTATGGACTTCCAAATAAAAACACCTCATAGTGAAATAGTTATTTATGCTACAAGTGCGGAAGGTAGGTGATTTCCGATGAGTGGTATTTTTATTCGCGAGCGAGCGAAGCGAGTGAGTGGATAAATCGACACGAGTCGGAAATCATCTTACGTACGTGTATCATACAACATTTTACTATGCATTGTGCGAGGAAATAAAAAAAATATATCTGTATCAAGCAAGAAATTAATAAAATGGCGGGCTTATTCAAGCGCGCAAAATATTCATTCAAAAAGGCACGAGCAAAATATTCATTCTGCCAAACACATTTAATAAATATTTAAAATTAATTAATTGATCAAAATCTAAATCTAGAGTAATTAAAAACGCCTTTAATGAAGTATTCGTTTTATTTTACCTTTTATATGAATGATAATCTGTACTTTTCTCAAGATTGCGTAAAGATTATTTGAACGGATCGTTTAAAATTGATTCCAATAGTTAGCGCGGAGGAGCTCGTGGCTAAATAATAACAGCCGCACGGGTCGATCATCAAGGTTAAGCAACGCTTGACGAGGTCGGTCAGTGGATGGGTGACCATTTCAACATACCGAGTTTCCTCCGTGCCTCGGAAAGCACGTTAAGCCGTTGGTCCCGGCTGTCATTTGAAGATCTTTGACAGTCGTTACAGGTAGTCAGAAGCTTGAGATCTGACACCATTCTTGCCAAGGGGTACCGTGTTACCCAGTTACTGGGTTGTGGAGGTCAGATAGGCAGTCGCTCCATGTAAAACACTGGTACTTAGCTGAATCCGGTAAGACTGGAAGCCGACCCCAATATAGTTGGGAAAAAGGCTAGGCAGATGATGAGTTGGCGCGGTTTTAAATTTCTAATGCATGCATTTTTTTAAATTTGTATTGTAACACATTTTGGTACAATGAAACTGTAAAAACTAGCAAAAAAAACTTTACAACAAATCGTCACTATATTTAAAGAAAAAAGAAGTCACGAATCGAGAAAACCCTTATAATTGCCGAACGCGATCGAAGTACTTATAAAAATAATCATATTAATCAGTATCTGATGAGTTACGTCGGCACGGTTTTTTTTGTAAGGGATGAGGCATATGTATGCTTGTATATTATCTGTGGTATGGGATTATCAAGTGCTATCAAAATGGCACGTTATCAATCTATTACATTTTGGCATGATCATGGTTAGAATGACGAAGAGATACATGTGCCTAGATTATGGATGTGTAGATTAATAGGTGAGTCAAGAAGACTCAAACGCTGGGATCCTTGTACGGACCACAACAACCACAATTTTTCAATGTAACCGCTACATACAACGTTATTATCTACTGCGTCCATATAAGTTCATATACACAGTGTGGATTAGATAACTTTTATCACTGTTATCAGTGGCCTAAATAAATAAATTCCTATAAATTATTTTTTCGGATATACAGTAGGTACATGGATGGATTAATATGATTATTTAATTTTACAAGGACATACAAGTAGGTATTAACATACTATCTTACCGTAAGTCATGCAAATGGTCTTTTGCATAAGTGGACAAGATAACTTAACCAACAGGCAACAATATTCGAGTATGCTCTCGCAATTTTATCGTTTTGAATGTTACAATTACAATTAAATTATTTACCATAGCGAAGAATATCATTATGCATAATTTATTGATTGTGGTGTAACTCAGAAACTGTTGTAGTTGTAGATTGTATCGAATAATAACTTTTTTTTATAAATCTCCTCCTTTTTGCGAAGCCTGTTAAAAACGAAGAAACAAAAACAAGAACACCGACTTCCGAAATTGAAGTTATTTTTCACTTTGTAGTGTTTTTATTCGGAAGTCGGTTGTATTTTAAAAAAAAAACCGGCCAAGTGCGTGTCGAACATGCGCACCGAGGTTCCGTACAAACCTCAGCTTAAAGGTATTATAGACCTGAGTATTTGATATGAATTTCAATTTAATACCTCTACGCGATTATGTACTAAAAACCTTTTTAGGGTTCCGTACCTCTAAAGGAAAAAATGGAACCCTTATAAGATAACTTTGTTGTCCATCCGTCCGTCTGTCTGTCTGTCAAGACCCTTTTTCTCAGGAACGCGTGGAGGTATCAAGCTGAAATTTATATCAAATACTCAGGTCTACTGTCCCTTAAAGATACAGCCGTTTATGCCTTAAATTTTCGACACCCGCAAGGGAATCAAAACCTACAGGGAACCCGTGAACTCAGAATCTTGAAATTTGGTACGAAGCAACGTCTTATAGCACAGATAAAGGAAAAATTGCGAAAACCGTAAATTTTGTGTTACATCATAAATTAAAAATATTTTTAATAATTTTAAACTAACTACCCCTTTCGTTATGAAATGGCGTAAGTAATAACAGAGAGATTTGCCATTGTTTATTGAGGAGTTCTCTTGTATTTCGTAGATCTTGATCAAATTTAAATGGGACCACACTAGAAGCACCAGTTTTCAAATAAAAAAATAATCATCAAAATCGGTTCACCTAGTAAAGTGTTGAGGTAACACACATAAAAAAAACAGTTGAATTGTGAACCTCCTAACTTTTTGAAGTTGGTTAAAAAAATACAGCGAATGTCCCGTTTCATGACATGTCATGAAGACCAATAAAAATATCCACATTGCATGATAAATATGTACTAGGTATAGTTACCGTGGTACAGTGTTATTTTTAGAGGCTGTCTCAGAATTATGAATCAAGGTCAATAAACCCGTCTATTCTACGATGACTTTGCAAATATTATCATATCGACCTTTGATCTACCAAATAAATTCATAGAAATTTGATCATGAGCACGAGGTGTGTAAATATGGCAAAGACTACCAATTTCTCTACAATAAATTATCCTTTGTATTTTACTACTAAATACATTTATCTATATATATATAAATGAATCCCTAAACTGCTTGAGGCCTACTCAAGTAGTTTTTGGGGTGTGTTCACCGAAACAGCCGTATAAGCTCCTTTCAGTCTGGATTCAGACCTGGGCACAGTACAGCTTCCGTACTCATTAAAGTGACTGGCGACATTAGAGAAACTATGGAGGACACTTTTTTTTGTTTTATTTTTTAGCTTAGGGAAATGCTCATGCATACTGCGGTACCACGGGGAGATAACGCAGTTATGTGAAAACTCCACGATGTCCTTCTGTACCACTTATGAAGGGCACACGGGCACGCGTTAGCACTTGTCCGTGAACCCGCCGCGGCGGTCCGTCACCGGAACCTCCTCTGGGGATAACCTCTTATCACCGACGCACCAGAACATATTGCATGCTGTGTCCACCCCAGGTACCAATCCAGCACATGGGCGCCAGACGACTCCGTGTATGGCACCCTTGGTGCCCCTGTGACGGGTCAGGTCAGTGGCCCCGCCACCTACCACTTTTCGGCCGCAGGGGATAGGGGCCTGACGAGCGGCCCCTCCTCATGTTCGTCTTCGCTTCACCATGGGTGATCAAGCCACGGCTACAACACGGACCCACGCCTCGACAATGCGGCCACCCATCGGGGCGGAAACTAGGGAGGACACTAAGGTGACTGTATTAGTATGAATTGATTTCATCTAAGCCTTTAACGCCGTCAGTCACGATATACTCCTATCTATCCTCTCCCATCGTATGGTTTCTTCCGAACCGCTAGAATGGTTCTACTTTTATTTTCGGGTATGACAGCAGTCGTTTCGAGTTGATGAGACTTCGTCGAATTGGCGTAACCTGGAGGCTGGTATTCCACAAGGCGTTAGTCTATCTCCATTTTTATTATTCTCCATCTTCATTAATTCTCATTGTCTTCGGTGTTTGTATCATATTTATGCTGATGATCTTCAACTGTATACAGCGGTGCTTAGAAGCTGTAAGCCGAAACTTGAATGCTATTAAAGACTGGTCTAACCGATTTGAGGTGTCCATAAACCACTCAATATGTCAGGCCACTGTGATTGGAAGCTCGCGCATGATGGGTAGAGTATCGGTTTGCTCTCTGCCGCCGCCGATAATTTTTAATGGTTCTGTCATTACCATCATCGTCATTTGAAAGGTCTCGGTTTGCATCTTGACTCGACACTTAGCTGGCGAAGTCAGGTGTCCAGTGTCAGTCAGAGAGCCAACGGTAGTTTGCGATCCTTGTATCGTTTGAGGAGGTTTTTGCCTGTAAAGACAAAGACAATGTTTGAGCAGTCTTTAATTTGCCCAGTGGTCGACAATGGTGACGTGTGCTACTTTGACTTGAACGCGGTCTTACTGGATAAACTAGATAGGGTATAGACAACTGTATCAGATTTATATTTAACCTCAGAAAACATGCCCATGTGTCGAACTACAGGTTTGGTTTATGCACTTTGACCACACTTTTCTCCCTACTCAATTCTTCCACCCTTCCTTCCTATCTTATGTCTAAATTTCAATAACTATCTTCTTCAAAGGCTCGGAATCTGCGTACTTCTAATAATCTCCTCTTGCTCTGTCCTTCTCATACTACTGATTTTTTTCACTCTTCCTTTCATATTTAGTTCATTCTTCTTTGGAATGCGCTTCCTCCCGAGATCAGGACGGCCACCAGTCGGTACGCATTCAAGCAGAATTTGCGGCTTTACTTTCAAAACAAATAAGCAGAGTCATCTCACTTCCTTCTTTTCTGTTACTTTATAAATATTTATATAAGTATATATTGTTTTCAATATATATGTACGTGTATTTTACCTATTTTAGTATGTTAATAACTAGTTTTATTTTTACAATTAAACAATGCACCCGCCATGTTGTCTCTTCACTACCCTTGGTTGACTGGTAGAGAATGTCCGCCTTTGTACCTTTTGTGCATGAAGCAATATAAATAAATAAGACTTCCGATTTTTCTAGAGGAAATTACTTTGAACCTAATAATTAATTATGAATTCATAGTAAGTAGTTGATACTTTCAAGCCAGTTGCAGACTTAGAGCTAGACTAAGCTCGCAAGCTGAGGTATGTATTCGTATTTGTGCAGAGAGTAAACTAGGAAAGCTGTGTATGAAAACTTAGGTACCTCAGCTATGCGAACTAAGCAAAACTAACATAGATCATGCTTCCGGGGTAGTTACCCCGGAACCCATTTGGTTCTGAAAAGTAAGCAACTTTCCATTCCTGTTTTTTTTTTTTAGTATTAACTAAAAATCATCGACGAAGGATCGTTGCATTTTTTCGAAAGTCACTACCCATGCTGTTATATTGACAAGGCGCAGCTTTTTGATCTGTAGTTAACTAAGCTTATAAATAGTATCCAATAGTTACACATATCGGTAAAATCCGTTTTGTGATCAATTGTTACGAAATGATCAAATAATAGACTCTCCAACTTATTGGACCATTACTTAGCCTAACTACGAATCAAAACAACTGTGCCTTACTCTAATTAATTAACTACTTACCTGAACTTAAGGAACCAATACGACCGCGTAATGTGCACCCACGTGGAAAACGTAATAAACTTGTGACATCTCACAAACCGGACATTTTCAGTAATGTCGCAGTTTACGACGTACAGCTACATGAGCATGTAGTAACGACCTGATGCCCCTAGGGGCTCTAAAGTACCGGAGAACTGCCGTTTATGATACGTTTAGTGCCCGTTTCATAACATTTAGCACTTACTGTGCCTACCAGGACAGGCCAAAAGTTATCAATATTCGAATTCAGAATTGGAGATAATTTATCAAATATTGGAACAACAAAGTCTATGCCATACATGACAAAGTGTGAATTTTATTGCAACTCAAACGGCATTCTTTTAGCGCATTATTGATACAAAAAATTACTTGAAAGTCAACATAAAATACACTAAATACACGCTAAATTCAAATTATAAATTCAAGTATAGAAGTAATAATAGAATTCAAACAAGAACATGAATGAACTTATTTTGAACTTCATTGATCACAACTCTGTGATTCCCTCTGTAGTTATTGAACCCAAAATCATATGACCGTGACAATCGGTAATGGTTAAAACTAACACACTTTCATCGGTCTGTTTTAATTTTAACTACTGGGCAAATTTAGTAAATGTTCCAACGATTAAATTACACAAACTAATAAAGGGTATCTCAGAATGTTTTACGTTTTTGATACTTAAAAAAAAGGTACTAAAATTAGTTAAAACTCGGTTTATTTACTGTTGAATTAATGAGCAGTATTTCAATTTTATTTGTAAAAAACAATTTCAATTTTTCTGCGTGTGATTGAAGATTTTAGTTACAGGAAAATTGAGTGGAGGATGCACATTTACTAAACATTGTTTTTAATAAACAAAATTGGTAAACTGCTCATTAATTCAACAGTTAATAAACCGAGTTTTAACTAATTCTAGTACCTTTTTTTTTAAGTATCAAAAACGAAACACATTCTGAGACACCCTTTATTACTAATACTAAAATGGTAAATTGTAAATTATATGTTTTTGAAGGTAATCGTCTGATCATTCGAATGTTACACGTACTCTGAGAGCCATAATGCTATTTTTATCCCAGAAAAATGTAAGCTTGCTGTGGCTACAGGAGCGAAGCCGCAGGAAATAGCTAAAAATGACATGTATGTAGACATGGTCACGTCTTCAAGGAATTACAGGCATGACCAGCAGACAGGTGAAAAATACATGGATGGAATTGGTATGTGCCCCTGGTTTGTGCTGAATAATTTTTGTTTATGGAGGAGACTTGCTAGTTCAGTCAAATGACAGTTAATCTCAATGTTTTAACTCACTGTTACAGCACAACAGGTTGTTACAGCAATGTGTACCTAACACTCTTAATTTGCTGACAGATTATCTCAAAAACATCTACCATATTACTCGTAACTTACAGTACAGTCTACAGAATAACACTGTCATAAAACCTACAGATTTGAAATACCACACACATACAGACTCAGCGAGCAAGCAAAGGAAAGTGATCAATGTAGAAAATGGACATTGATCTCTGTCTCCGTTCACGAAGAGGTATATGCCCTCAAAAATACAAAATTACAGGCCGATATTATTTTTCTTCGGTAACCCACAATTTTAAACATAGAACAGGAAAAAACTAAGGACAAGGAAAAACTAGTTCAGATCCATATTATATTGATTAGCAAGAAGCGGTAAGTATAGTGACATATTAAAGACGACCGGTTTAGCTGCGTGTGCGCATTCAAGCGGCGACCCGACATACGGCCATACGCGTCGTCCACATAACTGTGAAAGCAACTATCACATTTTACTTAACTTTGATCACCCAAACTTCATTTTCTAAGTGTTATGAGTGAATTTATACCGTGGGAAGTTCTATGAAAAAAGTGCAATTAATTTGTGTCATTGGATTTGGAAACCTATTAGTAAGTACGCTAAATATAGAACAGTGCTTTGAATGACAATGTCATAGGTGCCGTTGTCTAGCAATCTGATTTGCATCTTATTACGCAGGTGCTAGGTTGATAGTCAATTGATTACGATTGTGTTTACTTGTGAATCGACTAGGGTCAATGATAATGGAATTTGTAGTTATGTAAACAGTAAATCTTCGCAATAAATATTGCGATCGTAGTGTTTATTCAGAGGATTGAGTAAAATTGTTCGTATCTTTACTTACGAATCTTTGAGGAAACATAAGTAAAAAAAAATGCCGCTGTTTAGATCACAGGTGACAGGACAAGAAGTTATATCATATTTTCATCGGAATGCCACAAATCATTTTTGCCGGTCAATTTGCTAAGTTTGTGGGAACTATACAAAACAAGCTTTTATATAAAAAATTGCGGTGTGTTCAATTTCAGCTCAATCGAACAACGGGAAGTGAAACGAATTTAACTTACTGACTTGGATTACACACGACACCGACACCGACACAGGCAAATTAAACTAAAAAGCATGTAATAACATAAATTATAGATTAATATTCGTATGTTCCTATACCTGATAATAAATGTAACTGATGCCTAATTGAACACTACTTAGATATAACTTACATCTCATTTAAGGCATGATGATAAATCTTATGGCCCTATACGACTTCCGAAGCCTAATGAGTCAAGTATTTAACTGCCAAATTTAATTAGGTAGATTTGACTCACACATAATTAACAAAAGTCTCCTAGTAACATAAAATTGTAGTTATTAGGAAAATGGTGGCGAAACGACTTTGACGTCTACCAGAAGGGCTGGTTCGTGGTGGCGGAATATTAGGTAGGATGTAGGGGAGGCCACAAGTTCAGGACAATCAGGTGACAAGGAGGACAATTAAAAAAATAAGATGTAGTTCATCGAACTTCAAAGATAACGAAAGAAGTGGTTAGAAACATGTAACTGTAAAGTGTAATAATAAAATAAGTAAAATCAATAAGAAGCCATATCAAACATACACAAAAACCCAAATTGGCGAAATGTTCAATGCTAAAAATAGCTGGCATTGACCTTAAGATATTGCCAGAACAGGAAATAATAATACCAAGACAAGTTAGGATAATAAAATTACACCAAAACGTGTTGACGAAACGACGTATATAAGTTCGTCTCCTTGAAGGTATAAATAAAATTGCACTGAGAGGTGAATGAAAAGTATTAACGGCTTGCTTGCTGCACATTGACAATTTAAATCCAGGATTCCTGACATTTTCTACGGGAGTCAGTCAGTTTTTTATGAGAAAAGAAACGTTGCCAGTGCTCATAAATATAAGGCCACAAAGCACTATACAGGTTGGGCATCAACGTATCAGAGCGTGGGAAGCTGTACCACCTGAATCACCAGCGTTAGACCTTCCATCCACTGACGAATTTATTAACGTTGTCAAGAGGCTACCACTCAACAAATCATCATAAAATATCTAATCGGATGATTATAGAAGCGTGTAAAACAGTGGGCGATACGATTTTAACCGTTTTCACCAGTTGTATTGCGGAGGGCTTATTTCCTCGTATATGGCGACGCAGATTGATACGCCGAAAAGTGGCGACAAACCACCGGACGACCCAAAGTCGTACCGGCCCATAAAATTACTTCCATCTTTGGGAAAACTCCTTATCGTTCCACGTTTGCTACCGGACGGCCCAAAATTTCATTACAATCAATTCGGTTTCACTATGGGAAAATCTTTCGTAGACGCGGCCCTTACTGTTAGGAAAATAGTTAATACATCTGAACATAAGTACGTAATTGGGATTTTTCTAGATATTTCTGGGGCTTTTGATAACGCATGTCACCGTGTTGCAACGTTTTGTTGATTCTTCATAGAATTCGCCGAGTAATCGGAGCGTTTGGTCATACAGTAATTCAGCAGTACTTGCACCAACATCCTCTTTTATCGAAGCGCGCAGTCCCAGCAGCACTGTAGATAACTCACGTGACCATGTTTTAGATTTGAGTCTTACGGTGAGTGACGTTTTGAGTGAGCGATGCCATCGTTCTATCACGCCGTTACACTGCGGGCGGAAGGCAGTGGTGCGGGTGTGGTGGATTCCCATGCGTTGCATCAATTTATTGAATAGGTCTGACTCAAATTGCCTCCCTTGGTCGGTAGTTATGGTAACTGGGCAACCGAATCTCGTGATCCAACCGTCATAGAATGCATTAGCGACCTTTTCTGTGGTTATGTCTTCCAATGGACAGGCTTCAGGCCATTTGGTAGCCCTATTTATCATGGGCAATAGATATCGATAGCCGTCAGAAATAGGTCAACGTCAACAATATCCATATGCACGTGCTTCAGTCTGTTTGCTTGTTGGAAACTCGCAATAGGTGTCTTCGTGTGTTGTTGCACCTTAGCTCGCTGGCATGCATCGCACGTTCGAGTCCACTCATTTACGTCACTATTCATGGAGGGCCACCAGTAGCAGGCAGTGACTAGCTTTCTTGTCGTGAATTGCTTAGAATGCAGTTTTTCGAAAATCTGAAGGCAGATATGGACGAGCAGTGCTTGATGACATCTCGCAGGTAACTTTGGTGGTTGAGTTGGGCATGATGATTTTCTGGCATTGGTATTTGCCTTTGTTTGTTAGTGTTTTCAATTCTTCGTCTCGGTCTTGTTTTCTTGCTAGCTCGGTGTAATCCAGTGGTGTCGGGCATGTTATTGTTTCGACTCGTGATAGTGCATCTGCGACATTGTTGTCCTGGCCGGTTACGTGTTGAATATTTGACGTAAATTATCATTTTTTCAAGGTATCTTTTACGGCGGGGCATCTCTGACTTGCTGTTTGAAGTTAATGCATTACACAGCGGTTTGTGGTCCATGTAAACAATTAACCCTCGTCCTTCAAACACACGGCGGAAGTAAAGTATTGCCATGTAGATTGATAGCAACCCACGGTCATACGTGCTGTACCTATTTGTGTTGTGCGTCACTGAACTTCTTAGAGGAAAATCTCAGTGGTCTCCACTTGCCGTTGATCCTTTGTTGTATACGTATAACCTGCGCGTGTGTTTGAGGCGTCTGTCATTAATGCGAAAGGTTAGCTCAGTGATGGGTAGGACAATAATGCGCAGTTCTCAATATCTTGTTTACATTGATTGAATGCTTCTTTTGCCTCTTCGGTGCACTGTATGGCTGTTTTATCGTTTTTTTAGCATTGTAAAAGTATTTGCTCAATTCTTTTTGATATTCAGCCGCATGGGGTATACTCGCTCGATAAAAATTCAGCATTCCGACGAAACGACAAAGATCTTGAATTGTATTTGACAATGGGTAAGACTTTATTGCTTGTGTCTTTTCTTCCGTCGGTGTAATGCCTTCAGGGCTTATTGGGTATCCCAGGAAATCCAGTTTTGACTGGCCGAAGATACATTTAGCGACGTTTATTTTTAAACCATTGTTGTTAAGTAGCTTAAACACTTCTTGAAGCTCTCTTCTATGTTCCAATGAAAAACGGGTAGGCCGCGCAGCACGTTTTCCATGTGAAGTTGGAATGTCTGAACCTGCATTTTTCAAATCAATTAACATCCTAGTGAACTCGTACAAGCCAAAAGGTGTAACCACGGCTGTCTTCTTCACGTCTTCTGCTCTATTTTTGATCTGGTAGTAGGCCTTCTGCAGATACATTTTTGAAAAAAACATCTTGTCTTGGAGATTATGTGTGAAGTCATGGTATCAGGTATCGATCGGGTGTGGTTACTGCATTTAGTCTACGGTAATCGCCACAGGATCTATAGGTACCATCCTTTTTCAAAACCATGCGTAATGGACTAGCCCATGGGCTATTAGACGGTCGACAAATTCCTTGGCTCAATATCATCACATGCGGACGTGATTGCACTTCAGGATGATTAACGTCGTCTGGAGGCTTATTATTGTCGTGAGAGTAGGCTTGATCTTAACAATATCAAAATCATTTTTTATTTTATTTTACATAGACCTTATAAAACGTCGACAAAAGGTGCACGGTTCGGGTTAATCGTTTCCTATGGAGAAGAACCGGCAAGAAACTCCATGGTTACTCTTTTAAAAATTTGTTTGGTTTTACAATATTTCCATGTTACAGCATTAGTACTTGGATATGGGGGGACAACGTAGGCCCGACAATAAAACGTACGAAATTAAAAAAACAAAAAAAAAATGTTAAACCAAATAAAAAGTTAACAAATATTAACAATCATCTAGAAATCTAGAAGGCCTACAATGTTCACACATTCACAAAACAATCGATAAAAGAATCTATACAAAGGTAAAAAAAAAACAAATTAATAAAAAAAAAAAAAAAAATGTCTAACAACACTAAATTTAACATATGGCACAAATGTTGTTATCAGTGCTGTAACTATTCTTAGCAAAGGGCTATAAAGATGGTTGAAAAACATTGTAAAAAGTCTAATTAAAAGAGAAAAAAATAAGATTGAGATTAGTCAGAGACATCCACATAAACCACATAACCCTGCTAAATGTTCGGTTCTAACATATTCTCGAAAGCTCTCTCAATTATACCTACATCGTATATCTTGGGTGATCAAGTACTACCTAGAACGAATTGCATCCGAGATCTGGGGGTATATCATGGTTCTAAGCTTACGTTTGAAATTCATGTCACTGCCATACAGTCACTAAAGCATCTAAAGCACTAGGTTTCATAATGCGGCTATCCAAGTGTTTTAATCAAGCCAAAAATTATTTACTGTACTTTAAATCTGGAATCCATGTTATCATAAGTACATTGATCGTATATAGAGCATTCAGAAAAGGATCATAAAGTATTTGTGTTATCATCAGAAAGTGCCCTGCCGGTCTGAATATTACCTCAATCTCTGCAAGAAGTACAATATATTACCCCTAATTAATCGGCGAGCAGTCTCTGACTGTACTACATTATTTAAAATTTACAATAATTCTATCAATAGGTAACTCTGATATTCTTTCCAAATTTTATTTTAACATTCCCGGAAGGTCGAAGCGATGGTACGCACCGTTGCGTGTTCCATCTACCTCTACGAATTACAGGCAAAATTCATTTATAGTGCATGCAAGTAGAAGCTTTAAGGGGCTGAATAACCAAAATAGGCTTTCTTTACTTTTTTTTGCCAAATCTAATGAAGATGTTCAGCGGAAAAAAAATATGTTAATCTTGATCATATTTCTGAAAACTTCGCTGTGGCCGGAACACGTTTACGCACAAAAACCTCGATACAATTGAACGGCAAAGTAACCTCTAACCGTGATCTTCAAAAAAAAAATCCAGTAATACTGATCAATGAACATTGGTACAATCAACAACGTATCATAACAGGACGCATAACATCAGTGTCGTATATTTTGAAATTTCATTCATTATTTTTAAGTAATTCATAATATTATATTTAAAAAAAAATCTTTACAAATTCCATCGTGCTTCTCTTTCTATCCAGTGCAATTCGACAGTGACCGCTTTGCGGCGTTGCTAGGGGGACGTATGTCGCTTTTTTCCGCAAAATGCGAAAAAAATATTCGATTGATTTCTCGTCATTCGACGACGAAACCACAATGAATATTGTCAAAGTCTGTTTTCTTTTTATTTTCTGGCACTACCGCTGTCATTAGAATCACATTTTTGTTGTATTATAAACGACTCATGTCGTTTAGTTTAATTACTAAGTCCATGACTAAAAAGTATTTAAACTTATTTAAAAATATAACTCATGTTATATCAATTTGAATTAAAAAATATAGGTGAGGTCGAATACGATTTTAACCTTCTTCGTTCATGTAAAAACAATAGAAGGAAAAAACACAGAACTGGAATGGTCGGACCCACCGCGCTGGCCCATATTTATTATTTTACTCTTTGGCACTGGCAGTGTCTCGCAATTACAGAACTAATATAATTCTCCGAATCCATTTGTTTCAACAATCGGAAGAGTCCGTTTATGATGTGGGCCTCTGTGGTCGACCTTGTGTATTTAATTTTCAAATACTTTTCGCTCCAATTTAAAGTTTGCCCCTAAGCTATCGATGACAGTGGGCGTGGCTTAGAATCTTAGATGTCGATTGTCAACTGTTCCACTTCAGCCCCTTAATGACATTATGTAAGCGGCATGATTTTGAGCCTTTCATAACAGGTGTGTCCTCGGCCAGAAAGTGCCTGAGCCTTAGCTCTTTTAATTAGGATTTTGTATGTTCAGGTTTTTATCAAATATGAAATGTTAATTTAGTTTGAGCTTGAATGTTATACTGTTTTGTTTTTATTTGTTTAGTAGCTGTGTTGTGTTATTCACACTCTTTCTTTCCAATCTATTTTTAGAAGTGATGACTTTGCTGTGTGAATTGGCTGTGTCTAATTTGTTATTCTGTTTGCTTTAGCTGTAAGTCATCCATAATAGATAAATAAATAAACACATAAATTATTATTATTATGTGGGTATACGTGAACCATTCGCTGCATATAAGTAGTTGGTTGAAGTCTGCGGATTATCGCGTGCAGTGGCGGGTAGAACAGAAACATTTACACCTGTGTCGACAAGGATTTTTTTTCCGGATGATTTGTCTTGTATAAATAGGTGGTTTGTGGGTACATCGTCGACTTCGGCAACCGCCACGGCTTGAGTATTTTTTGGTTTGCCGGCTTCTCACTTGAAATTCCTTTAAAACTGCACGGACTTTTACATTGGTATGCTGTCTTGCCGAATTTCTTATGAAAGTAGCACACGGCATTCCTTCTGTTCCCTGATTTCGAGTGGGAACGGCTTCTGAAATTGTGGGATTGGCGTTGAAATGTGCGGAATCAGTTCGTCTTCAGCGCTGCAACTTCCTTGGTTAGGGCTTCAATCATGCTGAAGAGTTTCTGGTCTGCAGGTTCAGATGTCGCCGCTATTTCGGTTGGCGCCGCTTTCACTGGGTTCTTGGCATGGAAGGTTGACACTGGCAGGAGCACACGGCGTTCACCTCATTCAGCTGTTCTTGCATCCTGTCTGTCATGGCAGCTAATGAGTCCAGCTTGCATTCTTCACTCACTGCCAACACTGTGCGGGTAGAAGCAGGTAGGTGTCCTTGCCTCAACATTTTGAGGGTGTATCTTTTTCCCAGCTAGCTTTCTCATTCGGCGGAGCAAAAGCGAAGGACGTTGGTCACCGAGTGCCATATCATTCAGCAATTTTTGTAGCTTAATACCCTCGCTATCTTCATAAACCTCCAACAGTCTTCTTTTTACAGCGTCGTATCGGCCGGAGTTAGACGGTGACAATATTATGTCGCTGATTTGGTCGATATCCTTGATCTACTACGAGTGCGAACTTGCCTTCATTGCCGAGCTTCTGGTTGTAGATAAACACGTCAAATTCAAATTTGGCGAACCATAGCTTAGGTTTGTCGCACCAGAATTTAGGTATACGTGACCAGAGGCGGCTGTACTTTAAGTTCACTCGTGCACTGAACTGCCAGATTTAAATAGGTTTAGAAAAAAAAAAATGTTTAATAATATCTGATTAACGATCTATTCAATATTTACGAAATTATGACGAACAAATTTAAGCTCTTTGCTAAAATAATAAGACGTATATTGCAGTAAAAAATACTCCCCGTGCGCTAGGCTAAAGCGCACGGCGAGAGTTCATACTATTCTACGAGAAACAAGCGAAAACAAACAGAGATAGTTCAATAGAAAATGTACGGCAAAATATGACCATTCTCGTGCGCCGTCCCAGCGAACCGAAGATTACCGAGAGCGGGCGAAGTTTGACGAACGAATTTTATCTTCGGGTTGTGTACCAACATTACAATTTGTACAACGACGTAACTAGATGGCGTTGGCGTCGAAATAGAAGTCGCTAGCGAGATGGTTTGCCGATTTACATAGGCTCCTGTGAATTTTAGAAAATCTAACACGATTATCCAGTGAGACGGCAAAGTGCACTACCACTACTATGATCCACCAGCCGCCACTGTACGTGACTGGACGGACGGACGCTAATTGTTTCGATGCCTTCAGGCGTAGTAGTCTTATCAGTCTTATATATATTAGTCTATGGTCTTATCTTCTTTCGTTCAGGACGTAGCCAATTCGAACGCGGGGTTACCTCTTTAGGGATATGTGTTGGCAGTAAGAAGGCGAATAACGACTAATATTATTTATTAAACACCGCTGCGTATATACATTACCAATTCATAATAATCAAATTACATAAATAAACTTAGCGCTAACACTATTTGGGTAATGTCGGTAGAATGATGTGCCGCGCTCCCTTAGGTGTTCGAGCGCGGTGATACAACCAGCCAGCCAACATTCCTTTCCCCTTTTTTTTTGCGTTGAGAAATGCTCATGCATACTGCATTCATCCACGGGGAGATAGTGCAGTTATGTGGGACTCTAACCCACTAAAACTTCACGGTGTCCTCCTGTGCCGCTTATGGCGGGAACACGGGCACGCGTTAGCACTCACCGCGAACCCGCCGCGGCTGTCCGTCACCGGACCCTCCTCGGGGAGTTCCCCCCAACACCGGCACACCAGAACACACTGTACGCCGTGACGACCTCAGGGACCAAATCAGCGCATGGGTGCCAGACGACCCCGTATTTGGCACCCTTGGTCCCCCTGTGACGGGTCAAGGTCAATGGCCCCGCCACCTACCATTTTGCGGCCGCAGGGGATAGGGAGAGCGGCTAACGCTATACCGACACTCCTCATCCCCTGCGGCCCAACCGCGTCCGCCATCAGACAGTGGCGACCCTGTCTAGGCCGCGGAAGGTAGAGAGAGCGGCGCACCGCAATACCGGCACTCCTCTCCCGCCGCGGCATCCAACCCTCAGCCGGATTCATTTTTTGTGATACAAACTTGAAATTTGGCAGGGAGGTATTTAATAGTTGGTAAACGTCCGTTAAAAAAGATTTTGCGACAGGGCCGGATTAAGGAGGTCTAAGCACTCTCGCAAGTTTGTATGAAAGTTCGGATTTTTTTTGTACGCGTCCTGAAATTTAGCAAGTCTAGGGTTTATGAGTAGGAGACATAAGCTAAGAAAGAATTTTGTGATAGCCTGGACTAAGGGCTCTCGCAAGTTTATATGAAATCCTTGGTATTTTGTACCTGGAAATTGGTTAAGAGATAGAATAAAATATAGTTAAGACATGTCAGGTAGTAGGAACAGATTTTACGACAGGGCCGGTTTAAGGGAATATAATCGCTTTTGCAACCCTATGTTTTCAACAAACATTTATTGATGACTTACAACAAAATTAATTCAAACGAAGATAGGTATTTATATATTTTTTTTACAATAACATTTACGTAGGTAAGTAGTTTCATCAAGTTATTGCTCGAATATTTTCTTGGTGTTTTTCCCCTGAGTACCTCCGTGACGCTTTTCCTTGGTAAAAGTATCGTATAGTACGTTGAACCTGGTATTCACATATCACCATATTAAATACCAAATTCCAGACAATATTTTATACATGTTTGTGCAGTGGTGGCTTTGTGGTAACGGCCGCGACTTACATGTTATAGGTCTTGGGTTCGAACCCAGGCGCTTTACTTTTTGTAAATTATTTCATCATCACAGCTCTCAAAACGAGTAAAGGAAAACATCGTGAGGAAACCGGCATGACTTAGAATCAAAAATTCGAAGATATGTGACATCCACCAACCTGCACTGGGTCCACATGCTACGGTACGGCTCATTCTCTCTCACAGAGAGGAGGTACAACAGACCAAATGGAAATCTAACCCCCGGTTTCTCAACACTCTTTTATCGGGCTGTTAACGTAATAATCACCGGTTATCTTCTGTGGTTGGCTGTTGAAAATTCATTCAACCAATCACAGCAGATAACGCGTGCGTGACAATTTGCTACATTAATTCTGCGATAATTTAGCACTATCACAAAATATCGAAAACCGCTTGACGTAAAAAGATGAAATTTAGCAGGGAGGTTTCTCAAGTGACCGCACTAAGAAAGGATTTTTGGAAATTCCGCCCCTAAGGGGATAAAACAAGGGTTGAAACTTTATGTGAAATTTCTTCGGTTTAGAAGGCAAAACATATGAAATTGTTGGTTTACGCTCTTGGTTAATAAAAAAAATTAAAAAAGGGGGTTGAAAATTTGTATAAAATTTCTAAGTGGACACCTGAACTTTTAAATTTATACTTTGATGGATAAAAATAATTTATGAATTTATTGGTTTTTGAAAATTCCACCCCTAAAGAGGTTAAAAGGGGGTTGATTGTGTGATACTTCTTTACTTTTAAAGTGTGACACGTGAAATTAAAGATTAACGCTTTTGGTTGATAAAAAGAATTCATGTATTTATTGGTTTATGGAAATTCTACCCCTAAGGAGGTGAAAAGATGGAAATTTGTTGGGGTTATATATTTTAAACTGGCATAGATACTAACCTAATTAAATGGTAAAGGTTTTCATTGTTAGTTTTTCAAATTTACGCCTAAAAGACGATTTATTTAAATATTTTTGAAGAATTTCACTGTATAGGGGTTATATTTTTATGATATAAGGGAGAACTATAGAAGGGATGTTTGGAAATTTAACCTATAAGAGGGCGAAACTAAAAAGTCATCTGTAGTATAAAATATGGATCACGCGAACGAAGTCGCGGGCGAAGTGCTAGTATCTTTATGTACAAAAGTGGCAGGCTAAGTTATGACATATATCCAATCAACATTCATATTTCAAAAAAGAAAGATATAAAAGAATCAATATGTATTGCAACTGTAGATCAAAATAGGGCCTTTAACATAATTGACACGTATATCTAAATATATCATTGCAGTAAACTAGTTCGTTAAAAGCCCTCAATTGTAAAGTATGTATTTGAAGACACGCGCCGTTCAATAGTTCAATTTAGTTATGTTGACTGGACCGGTATTGATGCAACAAAGTCTTGAAGACTACCAATGTGAAGTAATGCACGTGTTACTGCTGTTGACTCAAGTAATGTCACTTATACTTGTGGCATACTTGACTTAGTTATGAAGGAGCTAGACAGTCATTGCACACACTACACTTACTTGCTTGGTGGAATAACTAAAACATCGGGCAGAACCATGTTAAATAATCCACGACTAGTAGGACCCGTAGGACGCTTTTTCAAGCAGTTTCGTTTCTAAGTCCTTTCCGGCAGTCCCTATGCAATTTCAGGATAAAAATAAAACCCTTCTCTAATCTCGTACTATACCTGTATATCAGTGATAGAATTACCTTAATTCGATTAGTACTGCCCGAGATAACCGAGACAATGTTCCCTACCTTTCTTAAAATATGTGCCTATGTATTAGTTTGGATATAGATGTGGCTTGTGTTGGATGTCCTTCCAAGGCTTGCAAAATATAATAAAAGCTGTATATTTATGTGTGACACATAAATATACAGCTTGTAACTAAAAATAACAGAATACCAAATGAATTAAAAACATTTTAAATACAAGAATGTTCAAGAATAAATTGTATAAATGGCTCTCTGCTAATAGTTTTTACAGCGTGAAGGAGTTCCTGGAACATAAAATCGCATGATGACTGATTGTTTCGTTATGCATGTACTTTTACAATTTGCACGCTTATATCTATTAGGCAAAACATGTTTGTTCACATTATTAACATTACCATCTTTTATACCATGTTTTATACCATGTTTTAACATTACCATCTTTTATACCATGTTTTTAGCAAATAAATGATTATGATTATGATTCCAGCGGACCAATTTAAAAGGCGGTCATAGGCTCCCCGAATTTGAAAACATTTGTATTGACTTCGTCCAGATTATAAGTACAGTCTTTTCTGTTTTCAGGTCCTTACTGGATTTAGTGTTGAAACAGTCCGACGACCTTGAACGAGCTGGACTTTGAACGTCTACAAGATACTATAATGACAGTAAAAAAACCCGAATTACGAATAGAGAAACACCGATAGAAGATTACCTCTAATAGAAAATATGCATCGTCATCGTTAGTTGCGTATTGAGAGAGACTAGTAAATTGAAGACTTTGCTGTGATAATGTTGAGATCTAAAATGCTGTTTTGAAATCTCATACTGTAAATAGTGTAACTGTTTTAAGTTTCAATCGCCAGTGTAATAAGAATAGTGGGACAACACCAAGTTGCGTCAACAGTTAACGTGATGAGGAACTATTTAAAGTCACTGACGAGTCTGAAGATGGTGGTGCAGATCTCGCTGTGGGTGGCTCCGTTAGTGCCACAGCCAACAGCCCCGGTGCAGCTGAGCGGTGGACAAGCGCAGGGCACGGTGTCCCCTGATGGATCATACCTGCAGTACTTCGGCATACCGTATGCCACTGTCACACGCAGGTTTCAAGTAAGTTTTCCTTTGTCAAAGATAGCCCTCGTAGTCTCATAAATTACTACCATGTTTGATTAACATGCACTACAAAAGCGCATAATAGTATTTGAAAAATCGGAAAATCTATAACGACCCAAAATCTTAACAAAAACATTGTATTCCCTGTAGACTGCTTCAGTAATCTATCCATCCTTATGTAGCGGATTAACACATGTTTTTAATTAGCAAAAAGTTAAACATCATCAACGTACAAAAAACACCGACAATACATTTGCAACATAGTTCGACATACCGTTTATATTGATGCAACTATTGACGAGAAATATTCAGAAACAATTACAGCATATAATAGTTTCTGTGAAGGGCTGCTAACATCAGCGCTAATAGCAGGAGTTAATAATGATGAACATAACGTCGCACGTAACACTAATCTACTTGTGATTGCCGCCTCACCGTCACCACCGCGACTAATCACACCTCCCTGTGTTATAAAGTGACGACTAATTGTCACGATACATTTTTGATGACATGACACAGTCAGTGTTATGATTGCAGTATTTCAAGTGATGGTTGACGTGGAAATTTAATATCCATCATAAAATACCGGGTTTCCCCAATTCATTAGTTGATTAATGGTTGAATTATATCTAAATTCCAGGCAGCAGTAGCGGATCCTAAATGGGAAGGAGTTTACAATGCCCGCAACGAACACATCAGATGCAAACAACGCTTCACCCCTTCCCGCATCATGGGCGACGAGGACTGCCTCACCGTCAACGTGTACACTCCTTTGAAACCTAGCCTCAAACCTCTTCCCGTCATGGTCTTCATACACGGAGGAGGGTTCAGGGACGGCTCCGGATCCCCATTCATCTACGGCCCCAAGTATCTAGTTGAAAAAGGAGTCATCCTAGTCACCTTCAACTACAGACTTGAAATCCTCGGCTTCCTATGCCTAGGCATTAAAGAAGCACCCGGCAATATCGGCCTGAAAGATCAAGTGCAAGCACTCAAGTGGGTGCAGAGAAATATAAGAGTGTTCGGAGGTGATCCCGATAATGTCACCATTTTTGGAGAAAGTGCAGGATCTGCTTCAGTTTCTTATCATTTAGTCTCACCAATGTCGAAAGGACTGTTCCATAAAGCTATCATGCAAAGTGGTTCAGCTTTGGGATCGTGGGCTTTACAATTTGAACCGTTGGAGACAGCTAGTCTACACGCCCAACAAATGGGCTACACAACCGCTGACCCTAAGGAAATCTACAATTTATTCGCAAATATGACAGCTGAAGATCTGTTGAAGTATCGCGTTCCTAGAAAAGAAGGTGATGTTGTAGTATCAGAAAACCTTTTCGTGCCATGCATTGAAAAGAAAATTCATGGACTCGAATCATTCCTGCCTGACAGTCCCTACAATCTGATCACACAGGGCAAATATAACAAGGTACCCGTAATCATTGGATTCAATAGCGCCGAAGGCTATTATTTTGCTGGTAAAGAGAACGATACTACACTGCCTAAGATAGATTTCTATAAGGCGATACCCAGAGATCTGACTTTCCCTTCTGATGACGAAAAGGTGAAAACAGCTAATATATTGAATGAGCTGTACATGTCTGGAGAGAAAATTACTAAGGAAAAGTCTTCGTTGCTAAAGTTGGCACGATTTGAAGGTGACGCGGCTATAACGTACCCTGTATTAGCTACCATGGATCTGTTTCTACAGACGTTAAACCAGCCTGTGTTCGCTTACAAATTCAATTACGATGGCTTACTAAACTTCGCTAAGATAATGTATGGTTTCCGCAAGTCCCCCGGAGCGACGCACGCCGATGAATTATTCTACCTATTCAGCACCTTGACCTTACCGGCGTTCGCGGAAGGCAGGATTATTGACAAGTTTACTACTCTGTGGACCAACTTTGCGAAATACGGGTAAGACGAATCAATTATTTCTGTAGTCTTGTACTCGTTTGGCTTAAGTTTTATGATTCCGTTAGAGCCCATAACTTATTGATCTCGCATTGAGTTTCGATTGGCTTGACCTCATGACCCTCACTATTCTTGCAGTTTCGACTCGAAATAACTTTTCACTTAATTACTTAGAATGCATTAACTTAAATTAAAAACAAAAGTTAAGAGAACACAAACAATTTCAACCTCATTTGCAAAATGCTTTGTAAAACACAATTTAATTCAGTAAGACCAAGATGAAATGCTTTCATATGTACAGAAAACATTTGTTATGTATTAAACTATTCTGAAAGTGTAGCAGCGAGATGAAGGAGTGAATGAATTACTCTGCTGCAGCGGATTGAATGGCTCGGACCGAGGCATGTTGTGCAACAAAGTGATGTTTACTAGCATTTGATGAAAGAATATTTTAATATGTTTGTTCGTTGGCCGAGACCTAGATAGCTGCTTAATTTTCGAATCAGTTTGGATTTATTTATATTTTTTTATTTTTTTTGGCTATGGAATGTAAAACTTATTTATTTCAAGATTGTAACTAATTCTTTCTATAATGAGTGGTTAATTTTAGTGATAAGTCTTCGCCCTTATTTAAATTGAATAATTATTATGATTATGTGGTGAAACTCAGGGGAGGCCTTATGTCCAGCAGTGAACGTCTTTCGTTTGAAATGATGATGACGAATTATAATTCAACTGCTTTGTTATTTAGACCTTTGGCTCAAGTATTAGTGCTTCCAACGCCTCTATAACTTCTAACATATATTTATCACCTTCCAGTAACCCAACACCAGCATCATCTTCAATCTCACCAAAATGGGAGCCGGCAGCTACGAAAGACCCTCGTCTACTGCACATAGACAAGAAATGCTCAATGGAACCTGTTTGGGACCACAGCACGGAAGCCCTCCGGTTTTGGAACACGACATATTCTTTGTATAGGCGGAAGAATCAATAATGGCCACAAAAGTTTTTATGTGTCAAGACTGAGATTAAAAGTGAAAGGACAGAAAAATACTTGATCCTACATTGACTGTCATTGGAAAAGTCCTTATTCTGATGAATCAGATAAGGTTTCGAAATCAATAATTATGTAGGTGACAGTAATGTGCAATGCTATGTAGTTTATAAATTATGATACTAAGTTATTTTTATGTAAGTTTGTAGAAAGCAAAACTAAGTTTTTATAATTTGTATACTTAATGGAAACTACGCTAATAGCTTTTGTAATTAGTAATTTAATTGCTTGCCTTAAACATAAGTCTTGAAAACAATGTCTCCTTGTAGGATCAGATCGATTCTCAAGTTCAGTTTGCGACCGATCCCTTGTCTCAAGTCCCACTTGGCAAACGTGAAAGTGTTTTTATAAGTTCTGTGATTCGATTACAATCCACCACTTATTTATCCACACTTTGCGAGCACTGAAATAGTAAAAATACTCAAAGCAGGCTGTACTTAATTAGTGATATTTATTTAATTATTTGATCTAATCGCATCAGCTGTACATAAATGTATCATTGAAATTAATTTTGAACATAAAAGATTTGCTGAATATAGTACCATCGATAGATTTTTTTTCTGTCCTTATAACATATTTTCGAAGAAATCGTAACAGTAACAATCTTAACAAACCGGTTCATTCACATGAATTAAAAATATTTGTAACTAGTTTTGAACAGCCTATTATATAATTGAAGTAAAGGCCCCTGTGTGAAATCTTGGTGGACTTGAAACGAAATTGGAGGAAGAGCTGAAAGGGTTTTGGAGCAAGGATATCCAGGGCGAAACGTTGTTTGCTGCGTAGGTTTGGCTTGTGTGCGATACGTGTCCTATGGTCAGGGTCCTTTCCGAAACCGGGGCCGTCCATTTACATTTTATCGCTTGCGGCTTGATACAAAATGACATAAATAGGCAAACCTGATGAAGTAATTGTGGGCTTGCCCTAAATTTTATAACATTGAAACCATCGATTTGGACAGTTTTTAAAAGTCGTCAGATTTGGCGAAAGCCTTTGAGTTAGGTTTGGCTATGTTAATAATGAAAGGCTCTTAGAATATATTAAAATGTTCTTCTATATAAAGAAGATTTCAAAAACAAACCGAATAGAAAAGAAATCAAAAATGAAAAAAAACTAATCTCAATACAAAAGAGGTCGGTTTCCCGATCAAGCTCTAACTTGTTTTTTTGGGAAAACAGTGCTTTCCATATTGAAAGTTTTAAAACAACATCGTACATTGGATCACTTTCACTGGCAGACCACTTGACGATCAGCGACAAATATAAAGTACCTAGGTAAGTAGCCCACGCATAAGAAGTTGAACAAATCATGTAGACACTTCACTCAGTTTCGCCGAACTCAAGTACTGTGCCTGAAGCAATAACTGAAGTACCTACTGCCATCAGAATTACTTATTTGACATGCTGACCGATCACGTGCAACACATTGAGAGAGATTGCACGTCGTCTACATAGGAGACATTTACCTCGATGCGACATAGGCTGAGAGGCCTGCTTGGCATCATAAAAATAAATGTTACAGATAAGATATCCCTGTGGTCAATTAACGGCTTTTGTGGCGACATTGTGACTGCAATATGTGGCATAAGCAATGCTGGTAGTTGTTGATGTTGGTAAGGTAGTTTTAGGGTAGACAATCATTAAACAACACTTCAAACTGGTCACAAGCAGTACTTCTGAACATGAAGTCCTAGGTTTGAGTCATAGGTTGGACAAAGTCTTATTGGGTCTTCCCATCTAGAACTTCATAGCAGCAGCCCGGAGTTAGGCTTTGTGCTGGTTCTTTTCTGCTTTTACATGGGATTTAAACATGGCGAAATCTGGTTATGTTATAAATATGTAGATACGCCTCTTTTGCGGGCAACACAGGCGGTCGGGCGTCAAGACAGTCTCTGTGATTGTCTAATAATAGAATTGGTGATTCAACATTTGGCAATCTACTAAAATCGCAAGATCTAGATTAGAATGAGATGCTTGGTTAATAAGCACACACTCACAAACACTCGAAGGATATCCTGTCTACGTAAATCCTAAACTTGAAGATAAGTTGGTCAAGTTTAATGTAAAGATGATTTCCATTCCTTTAATTAAAAAATCTTTTTAGCAAAAAATCAAACCGACTTTTTAAGAAAGTTATTTTTTGCTATGTAGTTTTTTATTCTGGAAGTCGGTTTGATTTTTTGTTAAAAAGTTTTTTATTTTTCTCATTTAGGTTTTGGTAGGTACCTCCAATTAACATAATAATCATTTATAAATCATTTATAGCCAAATTACACCTCATGACGATTCCAATAAGCCCAAACACGACTAGAATACATTGTTTTATTTCAGAGTTCCAGTGCCTACCTTCCGGCTTCATCATCTGATCAGTTCGATGGTACTATTTTCATCAGTGACATTTATTTATAAGTATTTGCTTCATTATAGTCGGTTAACTATTCGAGATATCATAAGCCCGTGACACACTTAGCATTTAGGAGTTCAGTGGCCATCTGAGTTCCACTTCACCAAATGATAATTTTTGAGTGCAAATGATTGCATTGTTGAAGAAAATACCAAAATCACTATATGTATGCCTATAATATTTGGAGAGTTCCCTCGTTTTCTCTAGGATCCCATCATCAGATAACTGACCTGATGACTATGGGACCAATTAGAAAGTATACCCTTTCAAACAAAAGAAGAATTTTTGAAATCAGTCCAGGCGTCTTTGAGTAATCGGGGAAAATACACCGAATTGAGAACCTCCTCCGTTTTTTGAAGTCGGTTAAAAAGTCCGAAGATGCAATTAAGAAACATAGGTACGTGAATCGAAATGCTGAGCAGCTCTTGAGTACACAGAGTTTACCTGCACTATTGACAAATCCTTTGTCCTCCTCCTCGCGTCGTGTTCCTCATTACTGAGGGTCGTGATTCCCCCGACAGGAGATCAACTTATTCCTGACGATAATTCTCCATCTGTGTCTGTCCTTGGCGATGTGGAGTGCATCGTGCAGCTTGGTGTTCAGCGTTGCACGTATTTGGTCAGACCATCTGATCGGGCTTCGGCGCCTCGGCCTCTTGCCTTCGACCTTGCCTGTGATCATCAGCTGTTCGAGGTTATGACCATCCTTACGGGCAATGTGACCAAAGAACTCCAGGATTCTTCGCAGGCAGATGGTGGAGAGCCTGGCCTTGATATTCAGTTGTCGAAGGATAGACTCGTTTGTGCGGAACGCAGTCCATGGAATTTGAAGCATCCTTCGCCAACACATCTCGAAAGCGTCAATGCGATCACGATCAGCCTTCCTTAGAGTCCGCGTCTCCGAGCCGTAACTAAAGATGGAGAACACAAGAGAGTTCACCAGCTTCATCTTTGTCTTGCGAGATATGTTACGGTCTCTCCAGATTCGCTGCAGTTGGGACATTGCTCTTTTGGCCATACCGATTCGTCTCCTGATTTCCTTCTCGCAAGACCCTCTGTTACTGATGGTAGCGCCCAGGTAAACAAACTCATCTACTTTTTCGAGGGACAAGGCACCTGTAATATGGAGTGAGTAGGTGCGGTCTACCACCATAACTTTGGTTTTGGAATGGTTGATTTGAAGACCCAATTCCATGCTGATCCTTTCAATCCTCTCCAGCAGCCTTACCATTTCAGCTTCGTTGGCCGCTAAAGGGTTGTGTCGTCTGCGTAACGGAGGTTTGTGATTCTAGTGCCACCAATAGTGACACCTCCCTCCCAGTTCACAAACGTTCGCCGAATAATGTACTCCCCATACACGTTAAATAGAATGGGGGATAGGATACAACCCTGGCGTACACCTTTTTCAAACCTAAAGGGCTCCGATGACGTCCTTTCAACCTTCACAACGCCCTGGTTGTTTTGGTAGAGCGATTGGATCAGCAAAACCAGGTGCTTAAGTACTCCGAGTTCTTTTAATACTTTCCACAGATCCGACCAGATGACACAGTCGAAAGCTTTACTATAAACAATAAAACACAAGATGACAGGAGTGTTGAATTCGTAGGACTTTTCAATCAGTTAGCGAATATTTAAGATTTGTTCGCGAATCCCCTTGCCCTTAACGAAACCGGCCTGCTCCTGTGGTATTTGCCAGTCCAAGAAGTAGCGAATTCTGTTATTGATTATTTGTAAGAGGATCTTACTGGCGTGTGATATGATATGATATGATATGACAAATCTTTTGTAATCTGCGTTAAAACACACAAAACAACAAACTAAACTAATGTACAATTCATACCAAATGCCCACAAGTACATCAATTACCCAATGTACAGTTCGAGGCTCATAAATTCCTCGCGAACACCAACATTGCAATAAGCACCAATGTCGCGTAAACACTCACTCAAGTACACGTGTTTTTTACGTAACTATTGACCACCTAATACCGCGGCACCACCTGCTTTATCGTCTATTGTCAAACAGCCTTCGTTGTGAAAGGTTCGTCTCGCCCCGGTATCACGCGCGATGGCCAAAGTCGCGAGACTCGCGCGCAAGTGATAACGTGCGCTGGCGCATATAGACACAAATCTAACAACATTAGTTAATAGTGATTTCGAAATACGATGCGCGAAAAATTTGACACAAGATCGAATAGTGATGTTCCTGAAAATAGGTGTTGAAGTGATGTGCTGTTAAAAGAGGTGTGTGTTTATTTGCAAATATTTGCAATGGTATAGTGATTAAATGTAACGATTTGCGGCTAGTGTGTCGCAACCTAGATACTTACTCCACTATTGTGCTACCGTTACTACAGCTGACCGGCAAATACCTGTTATACACATGGGTCTGTGTGAGGCTTAATTGGGAATACGTGGATACGTGGTTCTGACTCTTGTGGTATAAGAGTCAGGGCAGCACAGGTGGTTCTTTCTTGTGAAGTTTTAATTAAATAAATTAAGGCATAGTAGTAGAAGGAAGAACTTTGCCCAGGCGTGGGACAGAATAAGCTATCAAATAAAAAGTATAACATAAAGTTATTTTTTGTTGAGATATCACAAAAAAATAAACCTCTAACATTTGTAACTGTTAGTTATCCCATCAAAAATGATAGTGAAACTGCACCTCACTGTGTAGGTACCGCTAAGCCCATACATAATGCATGGCTAGTGCTACAATATTTGGCTGTATTTTATAATCACATCACAACATGACTTTTAGTTTTCACTCACACTTTCTATTACGGCTATCTCATTCGGCTTATGTATATATTACAATTTTTTATACAATTAAATTTGATAGGCTTGTGCTGATCCACTATCTCATCTGGTCTCGTACTTTTGTAATTATGTGGTCGTGAACCTACATTGGTCTCCTTTCCTACCTAACCTAAGCATTGTACCACAATCAGCCTATAAAGTGTGCACTACTGGGATATACGATTTCTCTCTATTATAGGAACCAGTAGATTTGAAGACCATTAACCAGTACCAAGTCATCTTTATGATAGAACTAAGTACAATCTACATGACTAAATTCCTTCATTCGCACACAAACAATATGCGTAGTCCATGTATAGATCAGTGGGGACGGCTGACGTTCTAACCGAATACAGCCGAGTATGACTGCCTATCTGACCTCCACGGCCCAGTAACTGGGTAACACGATACTCCTTGGGAAGACTGGTGTCTAATTTAAAAGGATTTCACTAGATACTATAACGACCGTCAACGATCTACATATGACAGCTGGAATCAACAGCTTAACGTGATTGCCATCATTCACACAGGTGTAAACCAAAACCATAAGCACGGCACAAGCAAGGCGTTAGTTCTAACACTCCTAATTAACAGGAAATGCAGTCGAGCGCTGCCAATCAAACAATCGTGTCTCAATATCCTGGTCCGACCATTATGACGATACCCCGGTATTGTCCGTATTGTGTGCGCGGGCCCATTGCACTGCAATTAGTGCAGTGACGACATCGACGTACCCATGTGCCCTCGGCTGTAACTGCTGTTTGTTTTAGTACAATAGTACCTTTTGTTAGTGGGTATACGGTCGTGAAGGTTTTTTTATTACTATTATCAGAGTTATTAAACTATTAAAGTAATTTTATGTCAACAGCATTCCACAGAATCGATATAGCTAACTAAATAAGAGCCTCTTGATGGATGAATAAAATACTTAATGTTTGATTCAGTCTAATGAATGAATATGTTTTTACCTATCGCAGCACTGAAATGACTGACGGCTATGAAAATTAGGACTCAAGATTGATGAACATCCGAACGGATGACTTTTAATTTAAATGTAGAACTGCAAATGTTGAAAACAATAAAAAGTACACACAAATAATTAGCTTTGATGCGACTTCGTCCGCCGTCCTTCGTTCTTCTTATAACAACGCAAATGCCATTAAAAAATTATCATTCTGTGCTCGCGATTCATTTATAGAATGAATACGATACAAAGTTGACTAAATGCATCAATGAAACAGAAAGGCAACCACAATCTCAACTAGTGCGCCGATTGTAAACATTCTCGGCGTGAAATCTGCTGGTTGTTTCAAGGTCTATCCATTTCAAAGTGAAATCATCTGGCTGTTTCAGGGTTCATCCATCTCGGGGTATATCTGCCGGCTGTTTCAAGGTCCATTCCGGTTTATAGGCTAGGTAACTGTTATCTCACTACAAACTTACGGCAAAATAGTAATATCAATCACGGACTCATGGTAATATTCGTGTCAAGGTGTCTAATATAAAATTATATTCAACTGATATAGAGATATAGCCAATCAAAACCAATTTTAACCAAGCTTTGTATTGCCAATCGATGATGAAAACAACTGATTGGTATTTGAAGAGAACACACTGTATAACAACAACATAGGTACTGAATGCAGTGGTGGCCGCGACTTATAAGTTATAAGTCGTAGGTTCAAACCCAGGCAGGCGCCGCTTTACTTTGTGTAAATTATTTCACCACCACTGCTCTCAAAACTTGGTGAAGGAAAATATCGTGAGGAAACTGGCATGTCCTAGAAACAAAAAATCGACATGTGACATCCACTAACCCGCATTGGGCCCGCGTGGTGGATTACGGCTCATTCCCTCTCACAGAGAGGAGGCCTGTGTCCCAGCAGTGGGAACATTAAAAAGGCTGATGATGATGACGACGTATGTACTTATGATCACGTATGACTTAATGTTCTACGTCCCCTGGATGGGGCAAAGGGCGTCGACAGTAGTCTTCCATCGCGATCGGTCTTGAGCTTCACGCTTCACCTCGCTCCACGTCATACCGATGCTCGTCGCTTCCGCCAACACGGTGCGGCGCCAGGTTTGACGGGGACGGCCACGTTTTCTTTTGCCTTGGGGATTCCAAGCCAGCGCTTGCTTCGGTATATGATCAGAATCCCTTCGCAGCGTGTTGCTAATCCAACTCCACTTGCGACACTTGATCTGGCGGTCGATCGGGCTCTCGTGCCATTGCTCCAACAGCTCTACGTTGGTGATGGTATCGGGCCTGTAAATGCTGAGTATGCGACGAAGACAGCGGTTGACGACGACTTGGATCTGGCGTAAGATGTTTTTTGTGACCTTCCACGTTTCGCACCCGTAAAGCACGGAAACGGATTTGATATTTGTCCCGAAGATTTTGAGTTTAATCCTTCGGATCAGTTGCCGCGATTTCTCAGCTGCGCGAAGATAGCTCGTGCTTTGGCTATCCTTGAAGCGATGTCCTCTTCACTACCACAAGTATACTTACCTCGGGAGCGTCGTGTCATGATCCAGATGCAAAAGGCAAATAGTCGACAAGTCTCCAATAACAATCAAACGTTTCATAAACTCATGGACAGCCTGCGTTGAAAGGCCGTAACCCAATTTAATAGGAAAAACTATATAATAATACTAGCTCCTACCAGCGGTTACGCCCGCGTGAAAGTCTTCAATTATCCCAAGGGAACGCTCTCCCGGCACAGAAAGTCTCCGAAGTCCAATCTATCTCTATACCAAAATGTATTAAAATTGTTATAGCAGTTTAGGCGTGAAAGCGTAACAAACAGACAGACAGGGTTACTTTCCCATTTATAATATTAGCGTGATGTAATTATAGGTGTCACTGTCAAGTCAAACGATTGTTCTGTCCTAGTCATCATCTTGACGAATTATTGTCATGAAAACGACGATGAGCAGCATCGTGCTGCTGATGACGATGAGCTGGCATTGCTGTCTGCATAGTGGTTGACCTCTTAAATTTTCATTGCTTTGGTAGTCTAATGTTTATCAGTGAATGGGTATTAGCTAATATCCATACTTATACAATGTCTCCGGTCTTGTAGTAATTAAACTTTAAGCCTATATACACTTAATTTTATCGATAAGAACATCCTACTTATGGGGTTTAAGCCCCTCACGTTTTTATAGCATTTCCTAAAATTCTGCATAAATTATTAGACAAAAATGCGCAGGAGTTGTTTTTGGGCAACAATAAAATTAAAACTAATTGGCTTAGAGTTATGTGTCTTATTTCAATGAGTGCAACATCTCAAATAATAACAAAAAATAACCCATAAACGACATATTTCTAATCCCTACAAATTATGCACAAATAAAGAAAAAAAAGGCAATAAAGGCTGAACAGATTTGGATGAAAGAAAGAAAGAAAAAAAAGAGGATGAGGTTCAGAAGGACATTAATCAACCGCTCCTAGGTTAGTCAGCACTACAACCTCAGCAGACTGAGTAACAGCTTCTTACAACGACATATTCTATTTACGGTTATAAGATAAATTCTGCGGCTAGATGACCTTACAAACACTTATATCTTGCACAAATCCAGCGCAAAGTTCACAGTTGATCGCTAACTCGGCCACAAGGCTGTGAAAGACAGACTGTGTCTAAATGTGTCAACTGTGTTGTTTCTCGTATTGACTAGAGATAAGAGATAGTGTGAGTGGTCAGCGGGTCAGTTGCGACATCTGAGGCTGCAGGATATGTATGGTTATTGTTATTGTCCTATTTTAGGGTTTATTGTTTTTATAAAAAGACTTAGTATAAGAATTTACAACAAGGCAGCAGGAATTTTGTTCGTCTAGCAGCGAAATGAGTAGACGTCATTGTTGTCGTCGCGAGTGGAACCTGGTTTGAGGAATAATTCATCAACTCGACCTACAAGATGACTTGCAGAAAATTTAAATAAATAATATTTACATTCTGAATCTCGTCCCACGTTACTATAAAAATAAGAAAAGGTTCAATCAGTAGCGTAAGTGTTAGTGTGGAAATTATAAAAAAAGGATTTGTTATAAAATATGTAAATATCACAAATTGTCACATATAAACAGAAAAGTTTAAATCATCACAAATTTGACACCAATTAACACAGGAGGTAATAATGAACATTCATAATAACTGGAGAATTATCACTAGGTCAAAACAACATATTTTATTGTAAATCAATAAATCACGGGAATACAACGCGATTTAACAGTACATTGTGATACAAGGGCGGAAAGTAGGTTATTGCAAACGAGCTGCCATTAACAAGCCCGTGCCGAAGGCGAGGGTTTTTAATGACACGAGTTTGCAATAACCTACACACCCGTGTATCACAAAACGTTTTTCAATACAGTTGTGGGCAATAGTAAAAACAAATCAAAGAATTAAATTTGTTTATTCACAAAAAATAAAATTATCAGAAAATGGCGCGTTTTTGCAACTAATCATATTTTTTACAAAGAAAACAGCCTATACAGCCCATTCGATTTTTGACAAATGTTGATGTGAAAATAATTAAATTAATACTGGTAATTAAATATATTAAACAACCATTTAAAAGACTTTTGAGAATTCAATGCTAAAACGTACGGAATCATTCATTTTTCCTCGTATAAAATCTATCCCATTTTATTCTATTTATGAAAACTCCTTCCTACTAAACTGTTTTAAATTGACTTATAAATTTAAAACTAAACTGCAAAACTAATGATCGAGCTCGTAAACAAAAGTCACGACCGCGTAATAGAAAGATGCCTGTGCGAAAGATTAAATTTTCGAATCATAATTATAGCCTCTGAAAATACGCCATGTTTAACAACTGTATTGAAAATAAATAATCAAAATCATCGCGTTAATTACCCGTGATATATTGTTTTTCAATCATGAAACGCGAAAGTATTAAATTTAATATTATTTATAGTATCTTCATTATTTTCATACTTTATGTCCTGCTTTAAAAGTAACCGCCGTAACCATTGTTTACTTACCTGATAAGGTTAAAATTTCCTTTATGGGCCGCTGATTTTTGGCGCGGGGAGGGTGGGGGGGAGGAGGGGGGAGGTTTGGCTACCTCCCTGTACCATCCTCACCACTCGGAGCCCTATGGTTATGGAGATATCCATGGTTGAAATTTTCAGGTTAGAATAAAAATTTCCATAATTGTCCATTGTTTTGAGGGGCGGGGAGGGAGGGAGGGCAAGGAGGGTTAAGGGACTAACCCCCTGCACCATCCCCACCCCACGGAACCCCATGTATATGGAGATATCCATGGTTAAAGTTTTTCGATTACTATTTAAGCAACAAAGTCGAACTCACTAATTATATTTAAGTAAAAAATATATCTAATATCTCCATAACCATGGGGTTCCGTGGGGTGGGGATGGTACAGTGGGGTAGCCCCCCTACCCCCCTTGCCCTCTCTCCCTCCCCGCCCTATAAAATGATGGACATTTGTGGAAATTTTTAGTCTAACCTGAAAACTTTTACCATGGATATCTCCATAACCATGGGGCTCCGAGTGGTGGGAATTGTACAGGGGGGTAGCCAAACCACTCCCCCTTCCCCCCCTCCTTGCACCAAAAATCAGCGGCCCATAAAGGAAAGTTTATCCAAAAAATTAAACAATAAACTGTTGTTTTAGAAAAATATATAGGTAATGACTTTTTTTAATATTAAATAATCTACCTATGAACAAAACAAAACTAAAAACTAAATATTCTTAAAAATAATTGTTATATCTTGTCTTTCTAACTTTACCAAAAGTCGGGTACGAGTTGCAGAATGAAAATATTATTTATTTTGATAGTAACGTGGGACGAGCTGCAGAATGAAAATATTATTTATTTGGATTTTCTGCAAGTCGTCCTAAATGGCCGTTGGCATGTTGGACGAGTTGATGAATTACTCGGATTGAGCTGGCATAGAAGGGTGGGGATTAGCACAAGAAAAGAGAGGCTTATGCCCAGCAATGGGCGAAGTCGGGCTGTGGATGGTGGATGATGAAGTAAGTAAGTAAAAGTATTTCGATTCTCTTTCAATGCTTTTAAGTTTAAAAACATTCAATTTATAACTATCTATTAACTAAGTTAAACGAGTAGCCAAGAATATTTATTGCTCTTTATTTTGCTGATATTTCGCGTTTTCATACAGAATTGTTAATTGGCAATATAATCCGAATAACAATGCATCATTCCACAACGTAACGCATTTTTGTCGCATTGTAGCATTGCGCCTGTCTGTTCAGCCTTTGACAACATTAGTAATCAGTCAAGTGACCCACGTGGGTCACTTTAATTATTACTATTTTTTTCAACATCAAAACAAGGAAACATGAAACATAGATGAGACAAAAAAAAAAAACGTACTTACCCAAAGACGAACAATCAAAATCTGGTAAACTAATATGAATATGAAATCTGAACTAAGTTGTGCATTTTTATTTTTCTAGAAAATTCATACCCTTATTTATAAAAATCCCTGAACTGTTTTGCAATAGGGAACATTACTGTCAATTGCTCCCGCCAGATGGCGCTTGACGGCTTTGAGTAAACAAAAACATAACTACAAGGCGTCTACTACTGTTTGTGGTTACCGAACTCTTTTTTACTGTATTTAAGATAACTTGTGTTCAAAAACCTAATAATAATATTGGGGAAGTAAGTTAGCTTCATTTTTCTTTCACTTTTTGTTTTATATTTTGTATACATAAACTGCGAAATTTTGTCGCTGGACTTTGACAGTTTGGTTTTTTTTCAGGGATGTGTCCGATATATCTAAACGTAACTTATATCGGACATGTGTTAGATATCATATCATATCGACATCGATATCAAAATAACCGATATTACAAAAGCTGTATCTAATAAAAACCTTAGTAGCGTGTGAGAACGAATAATTCAAAACTTAAAACCATAACAATGCGAAAACGTACGAACTACGAACAAAACGCAAACTTCACAAACCTTAGGAACCATATGCGCTACCTATCTTTCTAAGTATTATTAGACGTGTTCGTTGTTAGTTTGCTCATCTAAATAACATTTTAACTTTTGCAAACTTTACTTCTGATATCGATATCTGAAAACCGTTTTCGATATCGATATGAAAACACATACATAACCGTTTGCGTAAAAAACCGAAAACGCCCATCTCTAGTTTGTTTACGCAGAAACCGGTGGCGCCATCTGAGCGCAGCTTTGCGGATAGTTCCCTATTGATTAGCAGATTCTTAATTTAAATTGTCTGTATACAATTTGAATTTAGAATCTACTAATCAGTTACTAAACAGTTCAGAGATTATTATAAATAAGTTCTATAGTATAAAGTAGCTCGTAGTAATAATAGTCGACCCCATCAATTTCAAAATTCGATGATGATTAACTGTGGTTCCGCCCGTAACGCGATGATTTACGAGAGCCGCACCACGTACACATTCATATAAGAAATTAACATAATATTGCGACTGGTTGCATAAACCTAACAAGGTACGAGTAACTACGTAAAGGGACTTAATCACACTAATATTATAAAGGCGAAAGTTTGTGTGTTCGTGTGTGTGTGTGTGTGTTTGTATGTTTGTTACTTCTTCACGCTCAAACGGCTGGACGGATCTGGATGAAATTTGGCACAGAGATTATAGTCAGGAATTTTATCTAGGGAATATGCTCCAACGGGAAAATTTTCGACATTCACGCGGGCGAAGCCGCTGGCAGAATCTAGTAAATAATAGTTAATATATTAATACTTAGCTACGTCAATCTAAACTAATATTATAAAGACGTAGAATTATTCATTTATATGTTTGTAAACTGTAATAAACCCTGGCAGTACCTACTAATCTGATTCCGAATATTCTGATATATCTATATATATAAAACAAAGTCGTGTTGTTTGTTACTCCACTTATAACTCAACAACGGCTTGACATTTTTTTATGATTTTTGTGTTTTTGGATTAGTCTTCGTCCAGAATAGGATAAGTAATAAAACATCGAAAAAATTAATTTTCCCATACATTTTGCGAACACAGCACCATCTCTGATACATGATAGAAACAAAGCACACACAAAAATGAACATGGCGTTGTATTCTGGTTCTGGTATTACCAGTAGATGGCGTTGTCAATTTTTCTTACATCCAGCCTATAATTCTAATATATAAAACACAAAAAATGTTTCTACCTATGTCCGCTATAAATTTTGAAACCATCCAACCGATACACCCCTAACTGGTTTCATTAGAAAGGCAATGCGAAGATAGGGTAGGTAGTTATGCAGGGTAGAGTTGGTTAGGGTGGGTAGGTATGTACGGTAGGGTAGGGTGGGTAGGTATGTACGGTAGGGTAGGATAGGTAGGTATGTAGGGTAGGGTAGGGTAGGTATGTAGGGTAGGGTCAGGTAGAGTAGGTACATAGGGTAGGGTGGGGTAGAGTAGGTAGCCATTTTTATTAAGATAGTTCTCAAGTTAATTAAGTGATCTGATATAAATCAATAGTATTCAACACATGTCACGAACTCCCGCCGAAAACAACCATTGTTTTAAAAACCATTCCATTATTAAACGACAATTAAAAATACTGTAATACTCAGTGCGTGCTAAATTTTTGGGAATCTTTGAAATAATTAAAATGGCAAATCAACGTTTGCTGGGTCAGCTAGTAAATAATAAATGCTGAAATAAAGCACAGTTGAGTGCCATTGGTTATAATTTCTATTGAAAAATGCGATTCCTGTGTGATAGTGACAGGCCTCGTGAACGGAGCCGCGGGTTTATACAAATAGGGGGATAAACACACGGCTTTAATTATGTACATAATTATTATGTATGTGTTTTTTTGTATAATTCCATGTTGATCGATCGATTCGCTAAGTAAGTTAGATATAGGTACTTTGTGGCGGTCTTTAAGTGGATAGGTGACAATTATTTACACGTATCTATTTAGAAAATGTTTCGTGCATCGGATCACGTTTATTGGCTGAATCTGGTAAATGAAAGAAAAATGATGTCTCTCATAAAAGTAGTAAGATAGAAGCGGGCCCTAGAATGTCTCATGCAGATTATCGTCGGGAAGACGAACAAATTGTAGTTTAAAAAAAAATGCTTTTCTATAAACCTTTACATAGGTAATTAGCTATGTTAAGTCAAATAAGTAAAAACTGGTGGCCAACGTCGTGGTGGCCCAGTGGCTAAGACCTCGTCTCTGCAAACAGACTACGCTGTTTATAGAGACGAGGTCTTAGCCACTGGGCCGTCATTTATTTAAGAGTTCTGATGTATATTGCCGAAGATCTTCATCAGATCTTGATGAATTTAAATGGGACGACAAACGACAATCACCAAATTTCAAATAAAAAAAGAATCATCAAAATTGGTTCACCTAGTAAAAAGTTCTGAGGCAAAAAACAAAAAAAAAATGCAGTCGAATTGATAACCTCTTCCTTTTTGGGCAGTCGGTTAAAAGCACTTTCATCATAGAAATACACGTAGAACTCAAAGACGACGTTCAGTTGAGTTGGATAATGAAAACAATGCATTAATTATTACCTGGCTTACCGACGTACTCGCCCGCTACGGTAGCTATCCCGCCGTACTAGCCCGGTTTTTCTCTTCACTCATTTAATTACACTAGACTTCGCCTTTAATTGTTTACTGTAACCTTCGGCTTCGGCTAGAAGATGGGTCTTGATGGAGTAGAAGGAAATACGATAAAATAAAATAAAATGCATAATAACTAGAGATGTGCCAACTATGACTTTGGCCGACTAGCCGATTAGTCGGTTGTAAAGGGTCGGCCGACTAGTCGGCCAAGCCGATCAAAGTTACGGCAGTTTCCGTAAACCTTCGTTTACAGCTGATTCGCACATCTGAAGTCGCAACCGCCGCCTGCACAGACTACCTCCCAATAGATTCCGCATAGAAGACAACTTACGCGCACCACACGTCAGCCAATTTAGGCTGATATAACTCAGTGCACGGTATGATCTCTTTAGTGTCGACCAGACCAATCACGGCGCAAAAATCACTCCCCGCACAACCCGTGCTTTCCGCCTAATTTGGTGAACTCGGAATCAAACAAAACAGTAGGCAAGCGGTATCTATTGGGAGGTAATCTGTGGCCGCCTGCGAGCGTACCTTAACATGTTTTGTTTGGTTCGCATCGTTTCTTGATTTTTGCTTTTGCTTGGATCAAAGCGGTGTTTTTGTGTAAAAAAATTAAGGCAATACTATTATTAATATGAGTTAAAGTAAAATGCATTAAAGTGAAATGACAATTTAATCATGTCAAAAAGAAATTCTCGTGTACGATATTTTACTCTCATATACGAGTACATATTATTGAGAAATACATACAAAATAAGAAGCCGCAAAGTCGGCGCTCTATGCCGAATATTCGCCGACTAGTTGCGACTACAAAGGTGGCCGGATAGTCAGCTTTACCGACTAGTCGGAACATCCCTAATAATAACTGTATTTATTAATTTGTAATTTTATATACAGCTTCGTGTTTTGTAGAAGGTAATCTCTGAAAATACTGGCCCGATTATGTAAATTATTTCACTGATTGATTGATTTGTAGCGGCACCAGCGCCGCCACTTACGAACCAAAGACATGACGTCACACAAATCCTGCATCGCGCAAGTAAAGTTTGCGGCGCGATTAGAACACATACAACAGTCCGACAACAACCGTTGGGCAGTTGCCCGGACCAGACACAACACCCGTCTGGTCGGAGGATCCTCCCTTTTCTATGGAGGTTTGTGGGACTTTACACCCTGTTCCGCATACCCCCAAACTGGTGACCCCGAACATGAACGTCAGCGCAGCCTTCGTGCAGAACAACTTCGTCGTGACGTCATCATCACTTCCTCAAGCTTTCGAGCAGCGAGTCATACAGCCAGCCAGTACCCACAGCATCTACGGGGGTATCCTGACCACCAGCATGCAGCGGACGCGCATTCCTGGTCATCACCCTCAGCTTCTTTCATCACCGCTCCGACCCACTGGAGCCAGCAGCACTGTCCCGACTCACAGGGACATCATCACCGCTCCGACCCACTGGAGCCAGCAGCACTGTCCCGACTCACTGGGACACCATCATCACCACTCCGAACCACTGGAGCCAGCAACACTATCCCGACTCACTGGGATATCATCACCCCGACTCACTGGGGCACAACCGCATACAGTTCCGACTCACCGCGAACTCTGCGACTTCCGGTTCCGACTCACGGGAACCAACCTTCCACTGGCCAGGCACGCATCACAAGATGTACGGACGACTCAACCTGCTATCGACCTCCGGTCTCCGGGGGGGAGTGATGTAGCGGCACCAGCGCCGCCACTTACGAACCAAAGACATGACGTCACACAAATCCTGCATCGCGCAAGTAAAGTTTGCGGCGCGATTAGAACACATACAACAGTCCGACAACAACCGTTGGGCAGTTGCCCGGACCAGACACAACACCCGTCTGGTCGGAGGATCCTCCCTTTTCTATGGAGGTTTGTGGGACTTTACACCCTGTTCCGCATACCCCCAAAGATTATTTGCTTTTTATCCCGGCAAGAAAACCATGGCACTGTAGGATAGACCACGGGAGCGAAGCCGGGGGAAAATATTACACATTAAACATGACTGTGTTATTTTATTGCAGTTATCATAAATAGTGATGCCAAAATAAATAAATTCAAGCTTTTACGAATAAAAAAATTAAAGTCATCATCATATCAGCCAAAAGACGTCCACTGCTGGACATAGACCCAAGTCTCTCCCAAGCGTCGCCACATTGATCGGTCTCGTGCGCCTCGCATCAAGCGGATCCCCGCAACCTTCACCAGGTCATCGGTCTACCTAGTAGGAGGCCTTCCAACGGAACGTCTTCCGGTACGCGGTCGCCACGCCAGAATTTTTTTGCCCCATCAGCCATCCGTTCTGCGAGCAATGTACCCTGCCTACTGCCACTTAAGTTTGGCAATTCTTCGGGCTATGTCGGTAACCCTGGTTCTCTTGCGGATCTCTACATTTCTGACTCGATCACGCAAGAAAACTCCAAGCATAGCCCTCTTCATTGCCCTTTGGGTGACTGTAAGCTTTCTGATGTGGCCCATTGTAAGCGACCATGTCTCAGAGCCATATGTCATCACTGGCAACACATACTGGTCATAGACTTTCGCCTTGAGAAACTGTGGTAAGTTGGACGAGAAGATACCGCGCAACTTCCGGAACGTTGCCCAGCCGAGTCGGATTCGATGGTTGGCCTCTTTCTCGAAGTTGGCCTACCCAACTGGATCGTTTGTCCCAGGTAGACATAGTCGCCCACAAGTTCGAGTGTAGAGTCTCCGATCTTGATAGGAGTGGGTGTAATATGGGCATTCAACATCAGCTTGGTTTTGATCATGTTCATTCTAAGATCTACTCTTTCGGAAGCTCTACTGAGGTCATCGAACATTGTACTAAGGTCCTCCATGGTCTCAGCCATGACCACTATATCGTCGGCAAACCGCCAGTGACGTTTATGCCTAGCCCTCTCCAGTCCAGAACGTTGAAGACATCCTCCAGTGCAGCAGTGAACAGTTTCGGAGATATGACATCTCCCTGTCTCACAGCTCGCTGCCGAAGGACGGGTTCCGAGGTCTGATCCTGAAATTGAACTGTCATGGCGGCGTTTTTGTACAAACACTTCAACACTTCGATGTACCAGTAGTCAATTTGGCACCGTTGGAGAGACTGCAGTACAGCCCAAGTCTCGATCGAATTGAAGGCTTTCTCGTAGTCCACAAACGCAAAACAGAGAGGCAGGTTATACTCTTCGGTCTTATGTACAACCTGCCGCAGCGTATGTATGTGGTCTACGGTGCTAAAGCCTTTACGGTATCCAGCTTGTTCGTGAGGCTGGAAATAGTCAAATCAGCACGCGAGACGATTCGTGATGACTCTTGAAAAAAACTTGTAGACATTGCTTAGAAGTGAGATGGGCCTATAGTTCTTCAGTAGGGCATTGTCACCCTTCTTGAAGAAGAGCCCCTCCACCCCTGCACCATGCCTGTATCGTTTTCCCCTCAAGTATGACGGAATCAAACAGCTTCTAAACGGCTTTTTTGATAAAAAATTAAGTCGTAAAAATGTATTTACATAGATATTTATATCGCATAAGTACCTATTTATAAACATTTTCAAACATAAAAAGAAAATACAATACGAGTACAATAGTTATTTTTACAAAAAGTCATAACTAACATCAGTATTTATTTTTCTTAATTCTTTGATAAATCGAATACAATTAACTATTTACGTACTAACGTATTAATCTCATACACGTTTATAACACGTGTATCAGATTTATATAATCGTAAGTAGTAGTAATAATCATCAGAAAGAATTTTCCTGTATACATAATTATTATTTGCATATAATGTGTATATCTGTGTGTATATGTATGTATGGTAATTTTCTTGAATACCTAGCACGTAGACGTCACGGCGTCACATTCTAGTACATACGGCACCAAACACCTGAGGTCCGTTGATAATAGTAGGCCCCAGACATCAGGAGTGCGCGCGCGCATATTTTGTGATAAAAGTTTAAAGTTCAAATTAGGAAGCGGATACTCAGTTATATGTGTGAAATAAAATTGGGTGAGTCTATGGTCAAAATCAATGTAAATTATTTTTGTTAAAATGGAGAAAATATATTTAATACTCACATATTTACATGTAAACAATATTTAGTAAGATGTTGCTATCTGGCCTTTTTACCATATCCATCCATGCAAATCTAATCTAATACCTTTAAACGAGCAATTCTAGTATATTTATAATCAAAAGCTCCATCGATTTTCATGAATTTTATTATGCAGGGGGTTTCGGGGGCGATAAATCGATCTAGCTAGGTTTGATTTTTAGAAAACGTCGTTTTCTCTATTTTCACCCGAGCAGAGCTCGGTCGCCCAAGTACTTAGTTATTTGTATGACATTTAAACAAAAAATATTCTGTTTAAGTAAAAGGACATTTAAAAATAGGATCTCGACACTTTTTAGCAACAATTTTCTTCCCCATATTCAAAATTCGGAGTAGAAGAATTTGAATTCATAACTTGCAAATGAATTGCTAAACAGTACTGATATTTTTATAAATAAAGGTGACATTGTAAAAGCTGTAGTTAGTATTAGTCACAAATCCTTAGCGTACTATTCATAGGAAAACATTATCATCCTTTTAGCCTCCGTCACAGCCGGGCAAATAAATAAACTGTACCTACATAGAGTAGAAAACAGACTCGTTTAAAAAAAGTTTATTCTAATATTTAATCAAACTAGTGCATCACTTCTTTACCTCGACGAATAAGTTTATAAACTCTACAGCTTTATTGTCGTTAAATGAGTGAACATTATCATTTCCCAGAACAATACGATGGACATGAAAAACTCAACAATAGGTTTTTTTTTAATTTGATTATTTAACCTTAACCTTAAATAGAGGAATAACTGTTTTTTTGGTAATTACGTAATCATTGTATGATTAAATACAACGTAGTTTTTTCCTTGAAAATGTTCGATAATCGAAATGAATATTCATGTGTTGCTCGGAGCTAAGTCCAACCTACAGTAAGCAATAGATGATCTCCCTAAACGATTCATCAATTCATATAAACAGCCTTATTGCAAGCTTTACAGCAAGCCTTGCTTTCGTAAGTGTGTCCGGCTACTAGTAATCGTTTTTCAAGCACTTTCTGGCAACTGGCAACTTTGGAAACATTAAAATAATGTGGTACTATGGAGCTGGTCTCATGATGGAGCCTGGAAAGAAGCCATTACTACACCTCAACCAGACAACATAGCATCATCGTGTTTAAGCTCTTTGAATGTGTGTTGACAAGCTATATTATATTTCGTACTTTTATAAAACGAGATTTCTTTAAAAAAATCCATAGCATCAATCAAGTATTTGTTTTATACAAAAATCAACGAAAAAGATCAGCTCTTTGCCTAACTCGACAAAATGTGGAATCATCATTTCAGCTGAAAGACGTCCACTGCGTCGCCACATTGTCCGATCCCGTGCGTCTCGCATCCAGCGCCTTCCCGCAACCTTAACCAGATCATCGGTCCACCTAGTGGGAGGCTTAGTGCCACCTTCCAACGCATCTTCTTCCGGTTCGCGGTCACTGTTCCAGAACTTTTCGGCCCCATCGGCCATCCGTTCTGCGAGCAATGTGCCCTGCCCAATGCCACTTAAGTTGAGACAAAATGTGGAATAAATGAATTATGAATTATATTGATTATTAAAGAACATTGGCAGAAACCCATACATTGTTTTAGCTGAGATTAAATTTACAGGAATTTGAATGAAAATTATCTGGTTTATCTCAGCGTCATCTTCTGAATTAGTTTGTGCAAGAATTTGTGTTATGAACTTTTGTAGGTTATATCTGTAGGTAACTTAATAATGTGTTTAATAGGTACTATTATTCAATTTCGGGGCAAGTCGGGCATTAAAAGGGCAATATCGCAATAGTATATCCCTTACCTAGTTATTTCAGTATGACTAGTCTTTTTGCCAATCATTAATTGAAAGTAATTCACTAATTTCTACTACACTACCAGTATTCTTACCTATTACTCCGTTTAATTATAATAATAACTAGCTGTTGCTCGCGGCTTCGCTCCAGTGGACCACCCCACAGGACCCATTTTCGGGATTAAAAAATAGCCTATGTCACTCAGGAATAATGTAGCTTTCTATTGGTCGAAATAATTTTTCAAATCGGTCCAGTAGTTTCGGAGCCTATTCGGTACAAACAAACAAACAAAAAAATCTTTCCTCTTTATAATAATAGTATTGATAACAAATACTATAATGATATACTTACTACAGCTACTACTTGTCACTTGCCAGAATAAGTATAAAATTGCTTCACTAAGCGAATGAAAGTTAACGAATAAATCAATTAACTTTTCATTTATATTGTTTTTTATCCGCTTTTAACTGGTTAATGTGATACTTTGAAAAAACATGATCGACAAATATTGGAATTTCTTTCGTATTTAGTCGCTTTTAGACGTTCAAATTTAAGTCATTTAAGATTCGCCATTGTTCTCTCATTCCGATGTTTCTGTATCGGAATACTAGACGTACGGCGATGCGCCATCGGCACGTGATGGACACGCCAACCACACGCACAAAACATTTTGGAAATACTTTCATTGCGCGTGCGTGCTAAGGAATGGAATTGCCCGCCGGAACCTCTGTTTCCTGATAGCTATAACCTGGAAGTCTTTAAGTCCAGAGTGAATAAGTTATTTTGAGGCATGCGTGTAGATCATCGCTTAACATGAATAAAATAATAATTGAATGGATGGTGTAGGAGAGGAGGCCAAATAAATGATAAATGGATTGTGTGAGGAGTGAAAGAAAAGGGAGTCAGCGGTAGCATAGAAGAATAAAACGTGTTGCGCTGACCCCAAGTAGCAGGGGACAAGGGCAGGAAGATGATCAAGGGCGGAATGTAGGACAGTTCTTTTTTTTTCGAAATTCCGCATAAAGTAGGAAGCAGACTCGTTTAAAAATGTATGTTAAAATGTTAACCGAATTAATCTCTGGTTTATATATACTAACCGGTCCTAAATAGTACTCACTAGGTCTTCAAAAGCTGATGTTTTACGTGGAAACTGACTGAGCTAGTGCACCGCTTGTTTAACTGGACACAAACAAGATTATAATCGCTATAACTTTATTGTCAGTACGTGAATGAATTTATAATTTTCCAGATCAACACGAAGGACATATAAAAACAACAAAAAGCCGGTCAAGTGCGTGTCGGACTTGGCACGTTTAGGGTTCCGTACCAATTTATCTGTATATTGGTATTTGTTAGTAAAATATACGTAATAATAAACATTATCACCAAATACCAAGTGCATATATATGGCAACGGGAAGTTAAACAAATATCGTGTGACAGACGACAGACAGACTGAGAAAAAACCGTTGGAACGAAGTTCCTTATCGCGCGTTGCGAAAGGGGGCTAGACGGAAAAAATTAAGACGAAAACTTGTAACGACACTTTTTGCTATAGTTGTAAGCCGTGCGGCGTGCGCGTGTTTCGTGCATGTTCTAACCTATACGCTGTTGTGTTTACGAAGTCGAGATAGTATATATATATATATAAATATGTGTATATATGTATGTATGTATATATGTGTGTGTATATATATACTAAAGGAACTTCGTTCCATCCGGGTGTCCTTTGACACCTCTCAAGTTTTTATTTTTAGGTTTCCTTACTTATTGCTTGACAGCAATAAGTAAGGAAACCTAAAAATAACGTTTTTTTTATTTAATTAATCTTAACGTTTCATTTAGAGGTCTTATTGTTATATTGTGGTATCATGTTACTCACTTCACTACTTCTATTCTATTCAGCTGAATCCGGGTAGAGGAAGAAGACACCAATAATTTTGGGAAAAGACTACGCAGACGATAATATTTTTGATTAACAATTAATGCCTAAAAATATATCGCATATTGATAAAAATCAGGCTGTAATGAAAAGGAACAGATCATTTCTTGCTTACTGTGATGTATTAGCTCTAGACAGTACGTGACGGTTACGTCACGTACTGTCTAGAGCGTTGTTAAACAACAACCGCGATTACCACAACAACATAATACTTCAAGGGTATTTAAGGTTAAGGTAAATCAAATTAAAACCAGTTGTTTTTGTAACAAATTACAACAATAAATAAAATAAAAAACATACTAATTTTGTGGGTTCTTGGTTCCCACAAGAAATAAGTATTATACGTCTTTTTAAACAACCTTTTTGTTTTTATATGTGCTGAATGTATAGTCTGTATGTATACTGTACGTCGTCATTTGCCAATATACATCAGTATAGCTCCGTCTGTCGTCTACAACGGAAGTCTGTCTGTCACACATGATGGCCAACAGCATATCATAGTAGGAGCACTGGGTTCCTCCAAATGCTTTCTTGGTGTCCACAAGAAAAAAATCACCGTTTTCTTCGCTCATATTCCAGTGCCATGAAGTGGTTGGTGCTGCTGTCGCTGATCGCGGCGCGGCTGGTGCAGCAGCCGACGCAGCCGGTGCGCGTGCGTGGCGGGCTGGTGCGTGGGACCGTCAGCCGCAACGGCAAGTTCTTCCAGTACTTCGGAATCCCCTACGCGACCGTTGATGAAAGGAACCGATTTCAGGTGAGAGGTGCTTGTTTCTTTGTATAAGTAGGTACTAACTTATAGCAGTGGCTTAGTCGAGAACTATTCCTCGATATCGTACTGCCGGGATAAAAAGCATCCTATATGATCTTATCCAGACCTTGTAGTAACTATGTTCACATCCGTTCAGCTTTTGAAGCGTAATTGATGAACAAACAGCCAAACATTTATATTGATCCAAACAAACAAACTTTTACATTTATAATATTAACTGGAGGTCTCCTTCTGCCCTTATCCCGGGCAAGGTAGGCAAAGAAAGGCGCAAGGAATTTGAGGTTTAGTTAATTCCTTCTGTCACCTGTTGTTAACGCATAATATTATAAAAATGAAATCGCGTCGGAAGTTGCACTTGGCATGTCTACTTTTTGGTGTCATCAAGTATAAATGTCCACCATATCAGTACTCGAAGCTTACGTGGATAAACTGTCACCGGCAGCGCAAGGCCAGGCGTTGTGTTCAACAACTGGCTACCCCACACCACCGTACTGCAGCCTTCCGGGGAAGTTTTAGGTACGCAGCCTCCAAATGTTGGAATAACATTCCACCGCCGATTACGGACATAAGGAATTTATTAACTTTTAAGACTAAACTTAAGGCATTCGTTCTGACTTCACAAATAAAATTTAATGACATTAATATTGACAAATCGTTTATCTAATTCTTATCTTATCTTATTTTAATTTAATCCAATATTTAGTATTTAATATGAATCATTTCCAAGTTAATTCAAAATTTAGATTAATCCATCAACTAGTGTGCCTATTTCTAGGTAAGTCGGGAAGAGATTGGCTGGATGTGATAGGCAAGTTGCGTCATGCCATACTGTCATTTGGGGTTATTTTTAGACAATTTTAACCATCAAATTGTAGCACTTTTTACTAAATTATATTACATTAAATTATTTTTTTTATACTTTATATTATCTATTTTACATATTTTTTCAATTTATAAGTTAAGCACCTACATATTCACATTATGACATTATTTTAAGTATCTATTTTATTTACCCACGTCCGTGTGTCACTAGCGGGGTGCCAACTGAAAATCAGCGCTGGGTGTCTGACGTCCAGCAAATGCTGAGTTGGTAACCCTTTCGGTATGGGCACGCCAGGAGCAGTAATTCTTAAACCCAGTTTGTACTTTTTTACTATTCTTCTCTGTTACTTTGTGATTATTGTCGTTTTGTTGTGTCTGTGTCGAATAAATGTTTTTTCTATTCTATTCTATTCACCTGTCATGCGGCACGCAAAAATTAAAGAGGAAACCATGATTCACTCTTATATTTGTCACTTCTCTCAACAAATAGGAAAGAATCTGCTTGCCTGCTTAATAATAAGACTTTATTATAAGACAGACTCCTGGTTTGTCTCGTACTTGTGCTACTACCAATCGTCTCTGGATAAGATAAGATTTCAAGTGTCTTAAACTTAGGAAATTAGATTAATGGCCTATATATAACCAATGGGTGACTCTGTGAATGGGTTACGCTGTAAATTCTATAAAGAAAGGTATCCAAATAGAAATAGGCAATACACGTGATTGTAAAGGACAGAATAGGGATAGATCATAAATATAAACCTTTATTTGATAAACACCTGTCCCAACAATAAATAATATTTTATTTCATTCTATTGCATCAATCACACAATAACCACCGATAACCCCTGCAGTCTACATAACATAATCTTACAATATTCCACAAGGTACTCAACAGTTCAGAGTTACATCGTTATAGTTCGAACCTTCTAACTCCGGCATAGTTCGGCAAACTTAGCTACAACTACAGTTATTAGCCAGGTTACCCCCGTCTAAACTCAGATTTACTGCAGGAATCAAAGAAAAACAAAGGGTAGAAGTTTGAGGCTTGGAGATGTTATACTTGCAACTGACGGGCGGTTTAGTGAAATACGCCAATGATTTAACAAATTATTTACCGTCTTTGATATTTTGATGATGGTACAAAGGTAGAACCAGTTTTTTGTTATCTTTTCCAAAAAAAACGGGCACCTAAGGAAATTTACATTCTAAGGTCGATTTGAGTTAATTAAATGAAATGTAATTGTTTGACGTAGTCTGTAATCTAGTCTGTAGTTATAATCGTGTAAATTAATACGCGTGAAGTGAATTCTGGCAATTTAAAAAAAAATCGATGAATTCTTTAAAACCGATGTACACGGCCAAACAATAAGAAGTAGTCGGCAATAAAGACAAGAAGATTTTTTTACTTTTTTGAATTAAATAAAGTTACAAATGTTAAAACTTAATAACGAGTGTGACCTCCTCTTGCCAAAATTACAGCTTGAATACGTTCCCACTCTTCTGCAATGACTCCTTTTTAGCTCCCTGATGTTTTGTGGATCAGTGTATGATCTCACCCGTATCTTTAGACCATCCCAGACATTCTCAATTGGATTGAGTTCAGGACTTCGAGCTGACCAATCTAAACGACGGATCCTAACTTCTTGCATGTACGCTTCCACGTCGCCAGAACGGTGCGGGCAAGCATTGTCGTCCATAAAAATGGAATCTTCCCCAAGTGCAGTCAATGCGAGTTGTGCATATGGAATTAGGACTTCCATTATTTACCGGTGTTCATTTTATGTTCCATTTTCTATGAAAACTAACTCCGTACGGTCCGTCGAATTAATTGCTGCCCAAAACATAACGGAGCATCCGCCATAAGGAATGAGAGTGATGAGAAGAAAGATTTCTTCGAAACACACTTCCGCATAGCGTTCCCGTGGTCTTCGCAGCACTCGCCGGCGTCGCGTCGGTCCTCTCCACACAAAGAGATTCTAGCTTCATCGAAAAACAATACTTTATTCCAGTCCTCTAGAGTCCATGAAGCACAGTTTCGAGCAAACTGAAGTCGAGGAACACGGTGCTTACGGAGTAATTTAGGGCACAGAGCCGGGCGGTAACTCCTGATATTGGCAGCCAAAAGCCTCCTCCTGACCGTCCACAAGCTAACTTCTACTCCTCTTACTTCTTCATGGCTCTTCTTCAGGTCCACACTCCTGCACTTTGGAAGACCTTATGCTCGCCACTGACGCCGCAATCGGGGTAGCCACCTACTGGGCCCAAAAATTATGAAGAGTTTCCCATCGACTCGAAAAGAAGAAGAAGGTCCACACTTGACGCCTTACGATTCCGCAACGTCTGACTCACCAAAAAGCGGTCATCTCTTGGTGCTTTGCATCGTTTTCTTCCCGAACCGGGTCTTCTTTTGACCGAACCGGTATCTTTATACCGTTGCGAAGTCCTCTGGACAGTTGAACGACTCACATTTAGCCGCTGAGACACGTACGTTTGCGAACAACCTTCTTCAAGTAGGGCTATAATTTTACCGGCCCTTATGGCTTTATCACTCATATCAAAAAGTGGTATTATTGTAAAAAGAAAGATTAAATTGTTTAATTTGCAGAAAATATCCAAAACGTTTAAAAATTTTAGTAATCAATAAAAAAATTGTTTCAACAATTCGCGCCATTAGTAAAGCAATTTTACAATAATCCACAGTAATCAATATTTTGCATTTGTTAATTTCAAAATTTTTATTTGGAACAAATTCAAATGTATTTATTCATTTAGGCCATTAAGTGGCACTTCTGAACGTTAACAATTAAAATTTACAAGTAATAAATATTGATTCTACCGTGCATTCGGAAAAGTAGCTTGTTATGGAGAAGAATGCACAAGAAACTCCATACTTACTCTTTTAAAAAATAAAAATGTTTTACAATATTAAAGTACATAAATTAATAAATTCATGTACGTGAGGACGATGCACCTAGCACTATTATACTACATATAGGTATAAAGTATTACAGGTAAACCCTTCACTTGATAAATAGGAACATGGTTCTCACATACTTACAAATATTGCATATATAGGTAAATTACCTAATTCAACAACAACGGAACAGTGTGCGAGTCAAAATTTTTTAAACAAAAATAATAAAAATAAAGCGTTACTATAATTATGAATATAATACAAATTAACTAGTTTGATTTTGTCTACACTAAGGATTGCACTATGGAGCAGGACCAGCATGTTTCCAAGCATTCTTATCTTAAATATACCTAATTATCTTGTTTGAACGTAAAGAATCATGCCAGGATGCTTCAAATACCATGCCAATACATCGTCAAATTAATAAAACCTCTTTCTTGTTCTTCTTCATTAAAGTAGAGAAAAAAATCTAGTGTCCGTTTTTTTTTGCAAAAGAGTTTACTATCGTTATCGCTATCCAAAAGCGGTTTTTAGAACTGTAATGCCTATATTTTTAGGGTTCCGTACACGAAGAGTCCAAACGGAGCCGTATTGCTGTTACTCACGTGTCTGTCTGTCTGTCCGTCTGTTTGCCTACACGTCGTCTGTCACACAGGTTTTACAGCCAAACGGTTGGAGCCTTTTGACCCAAAGCTATACAAATTGTCAAACAGTGAATAAAAAACAAAGAAAGTCATAAAAATGTATGTGCAAACTTTTTTTTTTTGAGTATCGTTATTTAAAAATCGTTGAGTAGATAAATACTGTATTTTTTATTTTAAAAAATATTGGGTCACAAACGAATGAGAAGCCACCAAAGTCAGAATTTTTTACAAACTTCAACTTCCCATCTATACTAATATTATAAAGAGGAAAGATTTTTTTGTTTGTTTGTACCGAATAGGCTCCGAAACTACTGGACCGATTTGAAAAATTCTTTCACCAATAGAAAGCTACATTATTCCTGACATAGGGTGTTTTTAATCCCGAAATTGGGTCCTGTGGGGTGGTCCACGGGAACGAAGCCGCGGGCAACAGCTAGTTGACTTATAAACTTGAAATTTGGTGATGATGGGAAATATTAGGTTTTGTGACTCGTATCTTAGGACCAGTGTTTGTGAAACCTATTAACTACATTTCTATATTAGCTTTTGCTACTCGTGCCTTAGGACCAGTGTTTGTGAAACCTATTAACTACATTTCTATATTAGCTTTTGCTACTCGTGCCTTAGGACCAGTGTTTGTGAAACCTATTAACTACATTTCTATATTAGCTTTTGTTACTCGTATCTTAGGACCAGTGTTTGTGAAACCTATTAACTACATTTCTATATTAGCTTTTGTTACTCGTATCTTAGGACCAGTGTTTGTGAAACCTATTAACTACATTTCTATATTAGCTTTTGCTACTCGTGCCTTAGGACCAGTGTTTGTGAAACCTATTAACTACATTTCTATATTAGCTTTTGTTACTCGTATCTTAGGACCAGTGTTTGTGAAACCTATTAACTACATTTCTATATTAGCTTTTGTTACTCGTATCTTAGGACCAGTGTTTGTGAAACCTATTAACTACATTTCTATATTAGCTTTTGCTACTCGTGCCTTAGGACCAGTGTTTGTGAAACCTATTAACTACATTTCTATATTAGCTTTTGCTACTCGTGCCTTAGGACCAGTGTTTGTGAAACCTATTAACTACATTTCTATATTAGCTTTTGTTACTCGTATCTTAGGACCAGTGTTTGTGAAACCTATTAACTACATTTCTATATTAGCTTTTGCTACTCGTGCCTTAGGACCAGTGTTTGTGAAACCTATTAACTACATTTCTATATTAGCTTTTGTTACTCGTATCTTAGGACCAGTGTTTGTGAAACCTATTAACTACATTTCTATATTAGCTTTTGCTACTCGTGCCTTAGGACCAGTGTTTGTGAAACCTATTAACTACATTTCTATATTAGCTTTTGTTACTCGTATCTTAGGACCAGTGTTTGTGAAACCTGTTAACTAAATTTCTATATTAGCTTTTGCTAGTGGCTTCACCATAATAAAAAGTATCTATATGCCCTACTCCTGTAAACTGTCATGGTCACTAGCATTAACATTAACATTAAAAGCGGGATTTTTACCATGTTTTTATATATCCCGCTTTTAATGTTAATGTTAGTATCTTCATATTATCAAATTCATCATTTAGTTCAGGGTTCGCCTAAACCGTAAAACCTGAAAACATAACAATCAGACTGAGTTACTTTCACATTTTCTGAATTGAATTATATTGCATCTTGTTGCTCTAACAATCAACTCTTTCGTTATTTAACCACGTGACCTTGACAACCTTTCACAACAATAAACACAAATCAATAATTAATAATGTAGATTTTTACTCACCTCCAATTACTGTGAATTCTAATTCTAAGGTCACATATTAAAATTGGAAAGATCGACACAAGTTCATTCATATGTTCTTTAGAATGATAATGAGACAAATAAAGTTCACAAACATCGATCTACCTACCTAGCCATCTATATACCTAGCCTTTTCGCAACTACTTTGGGTTCGGCTTCCAGTCTAATTGGATTCAGCTGAGTACCAGTGTTTTACATGGAGCGACTGCCTATCTGACCTCCACAACCCAGTAACTGGGTAACACGATACCCCTTGGCTTTCTGGTGTCAGGTCTCAGTAACGACTGTCAAAGATCTTCAAATGACAACCGGGACCAACAGCTTAACGTGCTTTCCGAGGTACGGAGGCATATTGCTATGTGAGATGGTCACCCATCCACGGGCCGACCTCGGCAAACATTGATCAACCTTGAAAATCGAGCCGTGCGACTGTTATTATTTCGCCACGAGCACCTCGTCGATCCAACGGCCATGAATCAACTAATTCATGACCTGACTGAGTTAACTCATGAATATATACATTGTTTATGAATTTTCCTGACCTTATATTTTATTACAAGTGCATGCCAGATCGGTAGCCCACCGCCATATTGACTAACTGACATACAATCTTTCATCAGCTATTTACTCACTTATTTTACATTTCCTTAGTACTCACCTTCACTATATAGGTAAGACTCATACAAAATATCATTCTTCTAGACCCAGCGGCTTCGCCTGTGTTTTATAGTCAGCGAATGAATGTAGTAGAGAATCTAAGTCAGTTTTTTGCGCCCCGGACTTATGTCTAATTTTCGGTATTCACGCAATAATAAGAGAAGTATAATGTTGTACGAGCCCATTTTCAATAACGCACAGGTCGGTCCGGTTCGTATTGAGACATTTCTAACAAGAAATCCAATATCCTACACCTGGGAGTCAAAGCAGGGACCACACGCTGTAGTTCTGAGTGGCCAACTTGTATATTATGGTTACTTTTGTATGTATAAAGTGCAAATGTATGTTGGTCGTAGTGTTCTAATTCATAAAACAATACAAAGCTGACTGCGTCTTAAGTTGCTGAAGGTATTTCTATCACAAAATATTGAAATTCTATGTGTCATTTAAAGCCATAATGTACCTATGAACGTGTACAAATCAAAAGAAGTAGGTTTGTAAGAATGGTAGCCGGTGGCTGCAGTTTCTGTCTCTCCCATGTACAAAAACCAGCCAAGTGCGAGTCAGATTCGCGCACTCGCTGGGTTCCGTACCATTATCGCATAAAACTGCATTTTTTTTTTTTTGTATGGATGCCCCACTCAAATGTTTATTTTATTCTGTTTATAGTATGTGTTGTTATATCGGCAACAGAAATACATCATCTGTGAAAATTTCAACTGTCTAGCTATCACGGTTCATGAGATACAGCCTGGCCTGGACAGACAGACAGACGGACCGCGGAGTCTTAGTAATAGGGTCCCGTTTTTACCCTTTGGGTACGGCACCCTAAAAAAGCATGAGTTTAAATATTTAGTTCTCAAATAGAATCGTTAAATTAACTGCACTTGGTCTTAGTCACATATTTATTGCTCCCATTACAAGCAAGGTAATTCCTAGGTACGTACGAGTTAGAATATAAAACCACAGGCGATCAGTAATTGCATCGTCAGGGTGAACCTCTCGCGAACCGGTCGGTCAAGGCGACCACTCAGAACAGGACTTTACTTCGCACCAGACAGACCTTGACATTACGAATGGAACGATCTTTTCTAAGCTTTAATTTTATAATGCAGCAGAAGGTTATACTGAGAATCATAAATATTATGGATCTTGCGAAAGGTTTCGGTGCTAAATATTTATTATTTATTTATTTATTATATGCTTTACTGTACACCTTAAAATACAATTATAAAAATAAACTTAAAATTAATACAAATACAATGGGCGGCCTTATCGCATTCTGCGATCTCTTCCAGGCAACCTGGTATGGACAGTTATTGTCTGGACTTGAAGTGGGGATGTCATTGGGGTGATATTACTAAAAAAAACCCGTGTGCCAAATTTCGTTCAAATCCGTTCAGCCGTTAAGAAATAAAAAGGTAACAAACTGATAGACCGAGTTACATACATTCAGTAGGTTAAGGACAGATTTACCAATAACTTAAAACCGAGGAATAAAAATAACTGCAGGCAGTTCAAAAACGAATAAATGTCACGGCCCTAAAAAAAATTTAAAAATAACACCAGAAATGCTCGAAAAGAAAATAAAAGCATCACCTTATACGTCGTGCCAATATCTTCGGCCGACCTTTACGGCATAAGTGTGACATCACACGACCCACGACCCAATCAAAGCCAAGGGCGCTTGTTCCGCCATCCGCTGTAAGACCTTCACCTACTGAGCACTGCACAACAATAACCTTCAGAACTTGGACGCGGACGTTGGCTTCAATTATAACCAGATTTCGTATAGTTATGTCATTATTTTGACAGTTGCCATGTTTATGGGGCCAGGTAAATGTTGGCTTGCTAGCATGAGTTTACTTTAGTCGGCTTATTGACCTAGTAGTTTGAAACGAGTTGGTGAACGTAAAGTCTTCGATTCGAATACCAGTTTAAGAAAAGTTAGGCTCGATAACAATAGTTATTTATGCTACAAGTGCGGGAAGTAGGTGATTTCCGATGAGTGGATAAATCGACACGAGTTGGAAATCATCTTACGCACGTGTATCATACAACATTTTACTATGCACTGTGCGAGGAAATAAAAAAATATATCTGAACCAAACAAGAAATTAATAAAATGGCGCTCAGCATATCCACAGATTAACAAATAAAAGCTGTCAAGTCGTAACGCAAAAAGGCACGAGCGAAATGTTCATTCTGCCAAACATATTTAATGAATACTTATTTAAAATTAATTTATTGATCAAAATCTAAATCTAGAGTAATTAAAAACGCCTTATATGAAGTATTAGTTTTGTTTTACCTTTTATATGAATGATAATCTGTACTTAACAAATTTTTAAAACTTTTCTCAAATAATAAAATCTCTATGCGGTGGGCTGACGTTGGAGTTAAAATTAAAAAAGTACAGTAAAGTAAAAAGCACTAGTAAAAAAAAGTGACACTTTCCGCACAGTTTGGCTGCTTGGAAAACGCTCTTTTCGAGGACATGCATTGTAAAATATTTTTTTCTTTAGTCCATACGATCCCACTGCTAGTAAAGCGTTTAGTACTATAACATTAAATACATACACCTTACGGTCTTATACTTGTAGTTACTGTTACTGATACTATTACTGTTACTAGTAAAATGGGTTTTCAATATCACTATTACTCAAATTTAAGTCATTTCTACTACAGCAAATATCTATAATTATAAAAATTATATTTCAAAACCTTGCTTTTCTTAATTAATACAGCGCTAGTAAACAATCGTAAATGTTGGCATCCCAATGTCGTCTTGAGGCCGAATTTCTTTCGTAATATGGCATAGTTAATTTCCCGCTGGCTACAGAGCAAATTGAAAAAGTACTAAATCTAAATCAATGTCTTGCGCCTCAAACTTCTAACTTATCAAAGCCTCGGAAAGTTCCTGAACATTATTTTCAATAGTCTCTAACTTTCCGACGATAAAATTAACATACTTTTTCAATATTTTCAGGCGCCGCTGCCACCTCCGACATGGACGGGGATCTTCGAGGCTGTGGACGAGAATTCCTGGTGTCCTCAGCACTCAGGGGGCATCATCATCGGGGAACCGAACTGCCTGAAGCTTAACATCTACACTCCTACCCGTATCACCAAACCCCTACCCGTCATGGTCTACATCCACGGAGGATGCTTCTTCAGCGGCACAGGATCTCCATTCCTGTATGGAGGTGACTTCATAGCAGAAAACGATGTGATATTTGTCGGCATTAATTATAGACTTAGCGTCGAAGGGTTCCTGTGTCTAGGCATAAAAGAAGCACCAGGAAATGCTGGATTGAAAGACCAAATCGCTGCTCTGAAGTGGATTCAGGAGAATATTGAAGCGTTTGGTGGAGACCCTAACGATGTGACTCTGTTTGGTGAGAGCGCTGGTGCTGTATCTACCTCTTTCATGATGCTGTCTTCTGCTGCGAAGGGATTGTTTCATAAAGCTATCCTACAAAGTGGGTCTTCCTTAGCCCCTTGGGCACTCCAGCATGACCCTATAGGAACCGCCAGCAATCTAGTCAAAAAACTAGGATACAACACCAAAGATCCTACAGAAATCTACAGTATTCTGTCAAATAAGACAGCCAAAGAAATCTTGACGACCATCAGCAATTTTGAAGACAAATTCTGTGTTGCTGAGAAAGACTTATTCGTTCCTTGCGTTGAGAAATCAATAGAGGGTGTAGACCCCGTAGTAACAGATTACCCAGCTGACATCATTAAATCGGGCAACTACACCAAAGTGCCAATGATAATCGGATACACAGACAAAGAAGGCATTTACTTTGTGTCAGCAGATTATGGAACCAGTATTAAGAACAATTCAGATGCCATAGATCCTTTGAAGACTCTGCAAAAGGATTTAGAGTTTCCTAGTGAGCTGGACAAGAACTGTACAGCTGAAGTGATAAAGCGACATTACTTCTCTTCTTACGAGGAAGATTTAATAACAGACATGGTAGATTTATACTCTGACGTACATATTAAGTTCCCTTTGATCTTGGAGTCTGAACTATACACCAGAACTACAGACCAGCCCATATATTACTACCTGTTTAGGTACAATGGATTAAGGAACATGCCAAAGATAATTTCAGGGTTCCGAGAGGTGGTGAACGGGGCCTCGCATGCTGATGAGCTATTCTACCTATTCAAGCCTCATGCTTTCCCTCTGCTGCATTCTGCTGAAAAGATGATGATTAGCCGGATGGTGACCATGTGGACCAACTTCGCTAAGTATACGTAAGTATTGCAACTGAATTACTGTATAAAGGCGTTGGAAGGCCTTCAACACAAGGTAGACAGATGGCCAAGTGATGGCCACGGAGAGGTCTTTGCCCAGCAGTAGATGTCTTTCGGCTGTAAAGATGATGGATGTTGATGTAATAATGGTTTATTTAAATGTGTACTAGATACTGATGTTTTTATAGTGTCGGTGTAGAACAAAACATTTTTGGTGACCTCAAAATAAACATTCAGCTTTTGAATCCTTATTTATAAAAAAATAACAGTAAATAATGACAGAATAGATTAACTTCTAAAGATTTATGTTAAGCATATTTAATTAAATAACAAAGTTACGCAATTCGTTCTAGTGAACAATTAACACGAATTATACCTAACAAGCGAGTTAACTACTGCAGTTATTAACTTAATTAAGTCTAGAATATTACACCTAGTTTACAATGTAAGTTAACACTGAATAACATCTGAGTCCTAACTATCCTTCTCCCGCGACCTAAACTACAGGAATCGGGCTTTTCCCCGGATACAAGACGAAAAGATAAAGGATTTTACCCGGATGAAGGGTTTTTCGTACTACGCGAGCGATTTATTAATATATTTGTTTATTATACAGGACACACATTCACAAAAACAAGTGTACTATGGGCGGTCTTATCGCACAGGGACATCTCTTACAGACATATTTATATGTTACTGTAAAAGCCCGAACTAACGTGACTTACCTCAGAGACTTTTAAATGTTGAACAATTGTAACGTCTACACTATAATGATACGAATAGACGACTTCGTCGAAAAAAAAATCGTCTAACAAACCTAATACCAACTTTGGTGAATCTAATCAGTCAGTCTTTAAATTGTTCTCATCTTTTCGTATCATAGTGTAACTTTGACATTCCAATTGTACAACATTTACAAGTCTCTGAGGTAAGTCCTAACATGTACCGTGTGATTGCTTGTAAAACTCCAAATCAGCGATTATCATAGATCATTTTAGACCAATATGACTTGGTCATTCCTAGCTTTTACCAATAAATTCTAGGATTTACCGTACTTCGGGCTTTTACAGTAACATATACACAAAACAAACATACAATTTTATCTTTTTTTTTTTTTTTATTATTATTGGTTGGCTTGCATTTGACCACTATCTCACCTGATGGTAAGCGACGATGTGGTCGACGATGAAGCACGCTTGCCTAGAAGAAACCTATTCACTCTTGACTTAAAGACTCCCAGGTTGTAGCCAACAGGAAATACAGACTCTCTTTTGGTTATGGTTGAGATAAGATTTTTAACCGGCCACTAAGTATATTCATCCTAGTTCTTCATTCACCACAATTTCATATGATCTGAAGAACAGACTGGGGCACCCATGTTATGACTTAGATTTAAACAATTTATGGTGTAAAGCCCTATTGACATCCGTCAGCATGCGCGTCACGTGTCCCTCGTAATAAACCGCTCAGCAAATATTTAATTTGTATGCAAACCTGGGCCTGCAGTGCAATAGTCGTCTCTATGAGCAGGACTATGGCGGCACGAGCTTGTAATTACAGTAAACAACGAATGCGATTATTGTTAATGTGTTTGATTAAATTTAAAATTAGGTTTTTCATGGAATTTTTTTATGCGGTTATGTAATTGTTTAATATCTATTACCCATTTTGGTACTTACATAATGTACTCGTAGTTACCTAATTACGAGAAATATTTTGTCCTTACTTTAACTACAAAAACAATGTTACTTGGTTAAGTACACTAGTTTAGATACAGTGTTAATAAAAGAAGAAAATAATTTTGTTGGTCCTTTGATAGAAGTGAATGGTTTCCCAATAAACTACTAAAAGTCGTGGTAGACCACTCATATACTTGATGGCGTCAATGTCTTCATCTCTTGCTACTGGTTTGATGTGATGTGCGTAAAGATTACTCAGGCAAATCAATGAGCAACGTTCAAAACTTTAAATCACAACCGATTCATTAAATGTTTGCAATACTCACAGTAAAAATCGATAGCATACTTTATTTTTGTTATTATACTTTATTGGGACATAAAACAATTACATTACAATGTAAGTGCGACATAATACAATAAAAAACTAGTTTAACGTGTAACCCACATCAATGTCCGTTAAATAATGGTTTATAGATGAATTTTATGCGTGCATTGATATTACACAAAATAACGAATAGTCGCAAGTATGTTTATATAAAATGGCTATTCTAATGATTCAATAGCCATCTTTTAAAACTTAAAGTGTGTAAGCGCGAAAATATCCAAATCAATGAAGTGCGTGTTATACGTTTCAACAATGCGTCGTGGAGGCGCCCGTGCACCAGCGTGAGTTCTGCACCTTGCGGTATGGAAAAGCAGGGGCACACGCGCCTCTCGACGCATAACCATTCTAAGTACAATGTACCACAGGTTATTTATTTTATATTATTTAATTTTATTTTACAGGAACCTCAGAACATGGCCATCAGTAGGCATAACTTTGATTAGCATAATAATACTGTGGCAAAGAATACAAGAATACTGTGCAAGCAATCTTTGCATTAGCAAAGATTAGCATAAGTGTATGTCTAATTCGGTCTAATTTATTTTGGCATAATTTGGAATTGTATAAATATTTAAGGCATAACATTTATTCGTCATAATAATTTTATGGATACATATTTGAACGTAGAAAATTAAAATACCTACGAGTAAAATTATATCGAAAACTTGTTATGTTATACTTAAGCTTAAAATGTCTGATTGAAATGCCGAGTGATTTAAATATCGAATGATTAAAAATGTCGATAGTCATTATACCTAAGTTCAAAATGTCAACATTTAATACACTTGAGTTCATTGTATTTACGTTAGAAATACAATAAAACTCATTAAATAGTTAATAAGTTAAAATAGGTCGAATCTGTTCCAAAACCATTTTGGCACCCCGTCTGCACGTAGTCTTTTGGCTGCCACCCCTAAGAGTGTAGATAAAAACCGGAGGCGCGAAGGGAGAGCAGCCCCCGCCCGCTGTAACGAAGCATAGGCACCCATGCGACCCGTAGTGGAAGCAGATACTGCGGAGGAGAGCATGGGTGCCTATCCTTTATTACGTAATGGCGAAGGGTTGCACTTCCCGCAGCGTCGGAGAAGTTGCAGAAGCAACTTAAAAGTGTTTTCATATCGATATTTAGGACATTCGATACTCTGTGCATCGAAATCAGTAAAAAATATATATAAGGACTTAATTGAATTAGGTTAAGGTGCGGCGGGGCCGCGAACATGTTTGTTTTATTCCAATGAACATGATGTGTAATAAAAACGCGTAATGATAATTTCATTACGCGTTTATAACATTATGATTTATAAAATTATGCATTATTATTATTATGCCAACAGTATTTATGGTAATATACATTATGGCAAAACATTTATACCTTATAGTATTATGCGTAATGATCATTATGCTGAATTTCGTTATGCCAATATAAATAATGAGAATATATTTACTTCAACAAACAACTCGCAACAAACAGTAAACATGCTAAATATCCCGCTTTTAATGTTAATGTTAGTGTTATATTTACTTATCATTAGTAAACCGTATCTATAATGAACACGTAAATATTTTTCTTAACTATTTCCATTCTTTTTACATAAACATCACAAAAATGGGACTCCAAATAGGTTCTGCGAATTCCAGTTGAGGATCAAAGCTTTGTATAGAAGTAAAAGAGTAGATGGTCTTTTGAAATCGTTTGAAGAACGCATGACGAAACCAAACATACGATACGCCTTATTAATGATATTATCAATATGTATGAAGATTGAAGTGCAATTTCGAGTCCATCTCGACACCGAGATCACGAATATGGTCAACTTTTCGTAGACTGATACAATAATCGAAACTTATAATGTTTTTATTTTTTTTGTGAAAGTAATTGCATTGCATCTAGGTAAGCTAAGCTGCAGCTTATGAACAATATCGAGAAAGTAAATCAAGATCCTCCTGCAAAAGCAGGCAATCCGGTGTGCTTTAACACGACTTGTATATGTTGATGCCATCAGCGTACATAAGAAATCTGGAATGAATGAAACAGATATTAATATCATTGACAAACAAAAAAAGAGTAGGGGCTCTAAAATTGAGCACTTATATACTTTAGTAATACTGTTAGCTGTTTGCAACCGACAGTTTCATTCATGTTGGTGAAATGTGTCGCTTTGTCACTCACACAAAATTATCTGCCGCTACCTTCACTTTTCACCACCAAATCCACCAAGTCTTAGGCTGAGTGCCTAAGACTGTCTTTTGTTTTTTTTTTATATTAATTTGATTTTTATCTCTAATTTCCAGTGACCCAACCCCTCAATCTACGCGCCTGACTCCGTTCCGCTGGCGTCCCTCGAGGCGCCCGAACCCCACGGCGCTGATCATCGACGCGCAGGTGTCCACCGCCCCCCTCTGGGAGGAGGCTTCCGTGCGCCTGTGGAACGACACCTACAACAAGTACCGCAGGAAAGACTATGGAGAGAAGCAGTTCCAGCATTATGCTGATGTGGTGACAGCTGAACAATTAAAGTTATAAAATTTACACGGAAAATCCTTGTAGGAATTTTACAAGACACTTAGAAATATCATTAATTTGGTGACATATCAGCTCATAAACATCATAGTCATTGGGTTACCTTATCATGGACTCTGCAGGTCAAGTCATGTGCCAAACAATTATGAATCAAGTATGGTACTATCATTACTGTTGAGTGGAAGAAAGTGTTGACCATTTTTTTAGGAAACAATGAGGATTTTACACACGAATATTAAGTGCCAAAAGTATTGTCATAGTGGTGCTAGCCCGGGAGATGTAACATTTAACGCAACAATCTAGCGCTTAAGTATGTGTAATATTTAGTGTTAAAATCGCACGTAACCGGTGTACAAATCACTAGATAAGTAGTGGTATATTTTACAGCGCGATTTTTTTTAATACCATCTGGTACAAAAGATTCGATTTAAATATGCAAAACTCAACTCTTAAAAAATCTGCTGTTCAATACATATTCGTGAACCCGGCAGAATGTAGCGAAAAGCTGATTTTTTAGCATGTCTTTATTAGTTACTATTATGGTTAAGCAGCTCCAATACTTGGGAAACATTTTGGATGGTGTTAAAAATTACGATGTATACGGCCTTTTTACTATATAATATTACGGCCTTTGTAAAAGTCACTGTAGATTTGTACAAATCACTTGTTAAGTAGCGGCTATGTGTGTTCTCGATTTGATGACACCTGCGCAATACTGTCAATGATCCGATTCTACTATAGTCGTTGCAATTCACGAGCGTTCGTCATTTGACTTATGTCACAAATTTACACATTATGACGTGTAAACAATGACTGATTTTTGTGAAACGTAACAACTGTTTTGTAATGGTTTGATTTTGAAGTGCAACCAGGTTTGATTTCTTTATTGTTCGAAGTAAGACGTATTTGTAAATATTGTAAATGAATAAACTTTATATAGTTATGGGAAAATGGTTGACGTCGTTCATTGGCTGAGGTCTTCTGCTGTTCAGGATTTTACTTTTTGTTTATTTTTAGATTCTTAACTACTTAGTGCTAGCAGTTTCTGAAATCTACACTCTGTGTAATAATTCGAATGTAAGTGTTTTCTATTTACGATTATGCTTAGTGTCATAATATGAAATATTGGGCACCACGATCGAGCATGACGACCTATTATTTGTATACTTCTTAATATGTATTATTAGTGAGAGAGTTAAATAATATTTTTTCCAATTGTATGATAGTCTGGGCAGGTACCTAGTGTTGTAGTTAGATAATTGTCTCCGTAAGAATTAGTTATAGTTATTTATTATTAAGTTTATTCACGTTACTCTACGGATGAAAAACTACAACTCAAAGTAGTTGTAAGTTGTATTTGGACTTGTGTTATTTTTAATCTATTTCTCATTTAAATGAAAACTAGTAAAAAATGTGTCACTGTCCACAATCAAAGAGAAATGTAGAATATAGGTTACATCTTTTGAAGGTAATAGAACTTTGGTTAAATAATTGAGGGTAATAACTACATTACCGTTAGGGGCTCTAGACAAATCAACATTCTGTCAACGATAATATGGTCAAAAAGTTCAAAATGTTCGGGTGCTGACATGCACTACCGATATTTGATTATTACCTATAACAATTGCTATCGCTGATGACTGAACGTCTCTTTGTCCAGGCCCTAAGATCATTGATCAGATACCTAAATATCATATTTTTTTATAAAAATCTCTGCACTGTTTAGTAACTGCCAAGCAGATTCTAAATTCAGGGGGGTGACCATACGCTCTTAGAGCAAGATTATTTTGAGTGTGTGTAAGGGACAGATGTATATGACTTGTATACATCTGTCCCTAACACACACTCATAATAAGTAGTAGGTACATTCACAATTCACCTCTCATTCTTGTTTTAGAATCTGCTAATGAATTGCCTAATACTTTAGAGATTTTTATAAATTAGACCCTTATTTTTAATTTAGTTTATTTGTGTGGTGATAAAATCTAGTCTAATTACTGCGGAATAATTGACTAGTGAGAAGTAATTGCAATAATAATTTATGTCAGTAAATCTGCAGTCCTCTGAACATTCGGAGTTAATTATAATAATTATTGTGATTTTGGGTGTGATATTAAAATAATAAAATATTATGTACGCATAAGAGCATATTTTCTTTTTCATATCCTTAGAAAACATTTATTTTATTTGAAGCTCGCCTTTGTTGCAATTGCACACTAACTTACAATAAGAATGCAATGATTTTTAACAACAATAATATTGCCACTTCATTTAAAAACTTTTTGTAAGGCGGTTAGAAACATGACCACAAGACCCCCAACTCATCCGCTAATCTACATATTGTGTACAATGCTCAATATATACATATGCTGACGAAAGGCACTGTTTGACCAGGATTCGTCTGCACGTTAGCAACCCTACTGCTGATGTCTGCTTGTGAACCTTATGAACTACAGAGGCGGCCTAATTAATAAAAAAGATATTTTAGAAAGAATAAGAAAATATTTAGTTTTAACCGAAAGTCGAGAATTTTGGAACGCCTTGAGTATTTGAATATACATGTATAATCATGTGTAGTCTAAAAGTCCGCGTAAACAGCGAAGCGTAGCAGAATGCGTAGCGGCAAAACAGTGAGCATAGAAGCGTAGCACAGCGGTGTTGAAGCACAGCGGCGTAGCACAATGGCGTAGCAGTATGCGGCTTCGTAGAAGTATGCGTAGCGGCGTAGTAGTACTCATAGTGGTGTATTAGTACGTGTAGTGGCGTAGCATAGTAACGTAGCAGTACGCGTTGTGTAGTACAGTACACACAAAATAGTATATTTCGCCTTGGCAACATTACACAAAAAGTTACATGTAAACATTTCATATTCCCACATCCTGCCGCAAAAAAATACCAAAACCGCCGTCTCTGCCCGATCTTCGTTCTATAAGCATGATTTAATGAAAAGCAAATAGGTCGGATCCGATGCAGCGTAATAGGGCTGACCCTCAGATATTTGAATAGGGCCCCTGGGCCTTGGCTCTAATTGAGCCGCAGTCGGCCTGCGCTGCCTGATCTCAAATGTTTGATCTTATAATGTATTGATACATCACGAATGTGGCAGGAAGGACGGACAGAGGGATAGCCCATAGCGCAATGTGGTACGGAAAGAAGCAATCGATAAGTTTTCTCTATCATTGCAAAGGAACTCAGAGTTTCTCTCAAAATAATTTCTTATTTAATGAAAAGCCATCAAAGTCATCGTGTCAATATGACGTGTTTATTATTTGCGAGGTAGCAAAATGACTCCTATGCTATTCGAGGGTAGCTAAGAACTGCATCTTGTAAGATTGTAAGCAAATAAAAATTCAAGTACATTACAATTGAATAACTTGCAGTAAATCCACTTGCAACTCTTCAGATTCAAAGTTATGGGCAAAAAAATTCTGAGTTACTGCCGTGCCAGTGAAACGAAGATGAAGAAGAACTTTTAATTTAATCTTAGAATATTAATCAATACAAAAGTACACCATACATCGTAAACACAATTTAAAATGTACACAAAAATAGTGGCTAACTAAGCAATCGGATAACTATCAATAGTAGTCAAGTGCAATAAAAACTCCGGCCAACTCATTGTAGACGCTACAGACTCTCCAAGTCCAACAGATCCTGGGGATGGCCGCCTTGGGAACTCATAAAGATAACATTGGTTGCTTCCAGCCATTTAAAATGAGCAATAAACGTAAATAAGGAGTTATTTTGTTGCAATAATGTGGTCGCCGAAACCAGCTGATGGTGGGAGATGAGCCACGTGCCACCATGTTAGGTCTAGTAATCGTTAGCGCTACTGCTTGTCTCGACACCTGGGTTTGATTCCCAGGTCGGGTCGTATAATGGGTAAATAATGGGGTTTGTCTATCTGGAAATTCTCAGTTTCAGCCCAGATTATGTTGACTTTTGATGGCAATTGGCCCCTATTACAAGGAACATAAATACAATTGGTGAAAAGTGGGTGCTATCTATGTAGGGTATGTTTAATGTTATAGGTAAAGAATAGACAGTGGTCCTTGCTTAAGAACTACAACTACTGAACCCACAATTGTAAAATTAAGATGCAGGAACAAGTCATCTTCTAAACCTAAGTTTATTTTACTTTTTACTTTGAGTGTTTATAATGTTAGCATTATAAATTATTAATAAAAATGGTGTATTCCCAGCTTACTCCGAAGTTACTCTTGGACTAGCTAATCCCGGAGTAACTAAGGATTAACATAGATCTAGCAATGTTATTAATAAACATGGAATAACCTCGGACTAACTAGGTATTCATTTCTTAGTCTTGGATTTACGCGTAAGCTATGGCTACCCAGTTGAATTTAAAAGTAAAAAGAATGAACCAGTAAAGTAGAAAAAGAAAGAAAAATAGCTGACAAAGTGACATCTGTCATACATAAATCGCATATAATAAAATATTATAAATGCGAAAGGAACTCTGTCTGTCTGTTACCTTTTTACGCTTAAACCGCTCAGCCGATTTTGGATGGAGTTGTTCATTGAGATATTATGTATTTATTTATTAAATTTGTATGGTGAACTAATAATTTCGCAAGTAAGGCGGCCCTCACATCCACAACATAATTAGCGCGATATTAGGAGTACAATGCTACGCAGACAAAGTCACGGGCAACAGCTAATATTTTATTATTGGTAGTGCTTTGATAGATCTGATGAAACCGCACAAATGAAACCGCAGACAAACACTAGTAACAAACAAATATTTCAAAGTATAGTGAGAATTGAGACGAGTTTCTAAATTCACAGTAAAAATACATATTTCTGAGAAACTTCAGAATGTTCTCTAACGCCTTGAGTATTTAGGGACGTTGAACTGCCTTGAAGTGATACTCGTATTATACGAATCAGAATATATATTTATAAGAGGGCATTATTTATGTATTTGATTTAGTCTGCGACGGCAGACACAGATAACTTTATTTAGTTACAATATGAGAAGGCGCTTTCTGTGCGTACGTTTACCTCTGCATGAGCTCTCAACTTAATGCATATGGCATTTACTTCTTCTAAATGCCTTAAATTGTGGCTGCAAGGATAATATTATAAGACTTTGTGAGTAAAATAAATTCAGTGTAGTAAGTACAAGTGTAGAGAATTTAGGTACTTGCCAAACTCGTTAGATAAGAGCTGAAAAAATAACATAAATAAATAGCTAAATGTTTACCTACCTATTGCTCACTAAATCACATACTAGCTGTTGCCCGCAACTTCGCTCCCGTGGACCACCCCATAGCACCCATTTTCGGGATTAAAAAATATATAGCCTATATCACTCAGGAATAATGTAGCTTTATATTGGTGAAAGAATTTTTCAAATCGTTCCAGTAGTTTCGGAGCCTATTCGGTACAATACAAACAAACAAACAAATCTTTCCTCTTTATAATATTAGTAAACATGTATTTAGTTGACAGCATGTTACTCAATGTGGCGACGCCTGGGGGTGACCTATGGCCAGCAGTGGACGTCTTTCGGCTGAAATGATGATGATGATGATGTAACTTATACAACCAAACATAACTAAATTTATATCATGATTTACATATAATTTAGCTAATTGATACGCAAATTAATTGGCCCGGAGAAATCTTAACTTCAAAACATTCCCGTTTCCAAACTTTTGAAGTAATAGTTTGTTAACTTGCGACGTACAGAATTAGCAGGAATCACGTCAACCGCACTGACTGCTAACATACCTACAACACAATATTGTGTACATATGTATGTACTAGCTGTTGCCCGCAACTTGTTCCGCGTCAAACAAAAAATCAATCCAGTCGTTTCAGAGATTAGCTGAAGCACAGATAATATAATACTAGCATACAGATGCCTCATCCCATACAAAGAAACCGTGCCGACGTAACTAGCGTTTTTCATCTGATTATACCGATTATTTTTTGTTAATCGATCGCGTTCGGTTCCGTTCCACGGCGATAGATAGATCACTATATATATCCGTGGAACGGACGTGGAACGCGAACGATGTACAAAAAATAATCACTATAATCAGTACAGTACGTCGGCGCGGTTTCTTTTTATGGGACGAGACACCACTGGCTGAAGGAAAAAACTTAGGAGACAAAAATTATAAAAAAAATGATGGAAATTACCTTGTAAACATGCATAACTATGCATTTAAGATGTTATTTCACATTGCAAACAGTCACTTTAATTTATTTTTTGTTGTGTATTTATCTAGATACATATGTACTCACGTACTTGTCATTCTTTCAGGACGGCAGAAGTCGCAGCACGTTGATGAAGTTAGCAGCAGTTAGCAGTCTCCTGCCTGGTTCCCGCCTGTTCTGTTTCCGTGTCCTCTTGTTTCCCGTAATACAAATTGTAGCAACACCACACTTCTCCAACTTAAATTAAAAATTTACAAGTACAAGTGGATACAGTCGGAGTCATAAGTTGATGGGAAGAAATAAGATAAACGCAATGTGAGTTTGTCTAAGTATCTTACTTTTGGAGCAGAGATGCGAATTAGAGCTTTCGAGCCTTCAGAAGTTCTATTTAGATCAATATTAAAACATGACTCGTTATTTAGTAGAAAATGACAATCCTAAAATTGATTACTAGGCTTTAATTACAAATGTACTTTAGAGAACCTAATGAACGCACTGCCGCTGCACCTACGGGGTCCACAATATTTGAAAGAGTTTACCATACACGAGTTTAAAGAACAAGAAAGAATATGCTAATAACAAATTATCTTATCATTACATTTGAAATTCACTAAAATAACTCTATAACTGACCAAAGATTCCATTCGCAAAACAGTTGTAACTCATGCTACACTTCTCCATCCGCCTTTACAACCCCGGATGAACTTAGGTGATTATGTTTAGTAACTCCTCACCTTGTGTCACCTATAAGGACTGCTTCAGCTGAAGGGTCCCGACGTACCCGACAACTTTCAGCGACCCTCACTGAAACGCACGCGTTTGCGTTACGTTTGTAATTGCGTTAATGTGGAGTTATACGCTTGATTAGCTGTGTCGAGTTCTGTGGAATTAGATTAATAGATACGAGCATCTTATATGACATTAAAGATGGTGGTTATAAGGTTATGCCGAGGGAATAGGCAGCATTAACAACTGACTGCATTAAACAATCTCTTAGCAAGGATGGTGTGGGTGAACTCTGAAACTGTATACTGCTCAAGTCTTCATCACAGCCTATATTATGTTTATCGGAGTGCGACATGATTCGGTTTTTAGTAAACTATTTGTGCAGTTTAGCTGTAAGAAGTGTATGGCAATGTTTTTCAATAAATTTTATGATTATTAAAAAACATTGCCATACACTTTCCACTTATTTTACCATTCTCTGCGACTATTCGCATGTTGTTCAGTAATCCGCCTCAAGACTAAACAAAAACCTTAATCAAGAGCCATTTCCTCATATAAAACTATGCAAAGCTGGCGACTAAGCGCAGTAAGAGCTATTTAACTGCGCAATAAACGGGGCAATCGCACAGCATTCATATATAAAGCATAATGAAGCGCCAGTCGGTACCCTCGCGACGACCGGCCGCGCTAATCCTGGTAATAAAGAAAAATACCCGGGAAGCGGCGCCTAATTGTTATAAACTGGGCAAACATGCAAATTGGACGAGGAAAGGACTTCCTCGGCGTTTTAATTCAAAAGTTATCTCGTTGGCTGGCCTCCACACCGGCGCAGCGCCCGGGAGTCGGGACCCGGGACCCGCCGCGCTAGGCGCTGACCCGACGATCAACTCCGGAAAAAGCGCCTTTTTAAGCAACGAATCAATTTACCCGCTGCGTGAATTGGTTTTGATTGATTAAACAACAATTTAGTTAAAAGAATTCCGCCAGGCCGTGTTCATGAAATTCTTTGAAAGTAATCGCTCAAAGTATTTCACTCTATATTGGTCTGATGAAGATTTCACTTCATACAAGTTCTACACAGTTAAACCGACATAGCTGGAACATTCCGACGCTGGAAGTATCACTTGAAACTTATAAAGTGATTAAAACTTTTTCACTGCAGTTCCTATATAACTGTAACGAGAAAAATCCTGACTCTACCATCAAGCTTGTAATCCCCAAAAGGGTAAAGCAGTGATGGATGGTAGAGGGTTCACCCTGGCTCATTTTTATGCGGCGGGGTGAAGTTATCACTTGGTAGCACACAAATACGCCGACTGATTATATTAATTTTGTAATTAATGGAAGACGCTAATGATCTTTTAGCCTTGCAAATACTAGAACCTACCAAATGCAATGGAATATGCACAAACAAAAACGCATCAAACATTGCAATTTTGGAATACATATGCTTGATTCTGAGAAATGAGTGACGGACGCATTTTCTTATGTGACCGACCAAACAAACCCTGAAAATTAAGCATAGGCACGGGGTCCGAGCACTAAAAAAGAAAATTTGGTTCAAATAAATATCACTAGTTGGCGATTTTTTAAATTTGTATTGTAACACATTTTGGTACAATGAAACTGTAAAAACGTGCAATATATACTATACAACAAATTGTAACTGTATTTAAAGAAAAAAATAGTCAAGTAACGAGTAAACCCTTTCACTTGCAAGTCGCTGCTAACACCATCTATAGCCGTGGAACGGAACCGAACGCGCTCGATGTACTTTTAGTATATAGTCCGTATAGTCCGCCGAAAAACGCTAGTTTCGTCGGAACTGTTTCTTTGTTTGGGTTGAGGCATCTGTATGCTAGTATGATGCATCTTTATGCTAGTATTATATTATCTGTGGCATAGGTATTTTCGCACAAATTCTTAAAACCCACCTAAGATCACAACACATAGTCTACAAATCCCCAGTATGAAGCAGCCTTACTGCATCCACCAACGAGACGTACCCTCTTATTATATGACTATTTATTTTAATGCACTTACTGTTATTGTTCGCGACTTCTCATTCGTTAAAAACCTATTTTCGCTTCAACTTTACTTAAGAGATTTCTTTGAAATCTGTCTCGAAAGTTTCTTCCAAATTGTTTTCATGCAAACTAAATTGTGCGCGTCGCACTTTAAAATAACGTTGACATTTTAATTTTTTAATGGACAGGTGGATTGTAGATGCAAAACATTTAAAACAGGACAATACTTACTATATCAAACTTTTTTTTTTTGACTCACACTCTGTTCCGTTGTTGTTGAATTAGTATTTTATCTATGTTTGCAACATTTTTAAGTATGTGAGAACCATGTTCCTATTTATCAAATTAATGAATTTACCTGTTAAGAGCCCCTACAAGTTTCACGAGGCAAAAACAGAAAACAGCTACTTTTTCAGCGAAAATTTCTCTATAACTACAAGAAATATGATAAAAACCATAATGACAAAAATAAAAACGACACAGGTCCGTCGTCTACAAGCCCTTGAGCCAGACTGAATCACTGAATGCCTCGCGCGAGCGCAACGGTTTATAAGGCATTATTTAGACAATTTATTACAATAAAATAAGTAATCAAAAATAAAATATAAAAATTGGATTCGACTAATAAACACTTCAAATTTTAAATTATTTATCAGTTATTTTTATATTCAACATATTCTTACGCGTAGACGACGCTTTCGCACATGATACAATTGCCTTTTTCCCGCGTGGACAGCATTTTTTTTTAAGTACGAATTCAATAAACCTTGAAAAGCAAAACTGGTGGCTTACTAGTCTTACTATATGCCCAGTCCATACCATTTTTTGCAGATTATTATTCGTCACCAGTAAGCTGAAAAAGCAATTGAAAAACCTGGTGTTTCGCGATAACGTAAAAACGTGTGTTAGGAATTTATTTTTCTAATTTAATTTGAGCAGTTATCAAAAATATTTATTGTACATTTACTAGATAACTATGTGACGCAAAAAAATGCATTAATAGATTTATCATATATCTTGCAGTTATTGAGAAATTTGCGCGAATGCTTTTAATACTTTATACCTATACGCAGTATAGTATGCAGTGCTATTCTGGGTGCATCGTCCTCACATATATGAAATTATTAAAGTATGTACTTATGTAAATATTGTAAATAACTTATTTTTTTAAAAAGAGTAAGTATGGAGTTTCTTGTCCGTTCTTCTCCATAGCAAGCAACTTTTCCGAATGGACGGTAGAATCAATTATTATTACTTTTAAACTTTAATTGTTGACGTTCAAAAGTGCCGCTTAATGGCCTAGTTGAAATAAATATCTTTGACTTTAACTTTGAATCTGCCTAGCCTTTGCCCAACTTTGTATGTCGAGGTTCCAATCTAACCATATGCAGCTGAGTACCAGTATTTTACATGGACATGCGACTACCTATCTGCCCTCCGCAACCCAGTAACTGGGTAACACGATACCCTTGGGCAAGATTGGTGTCAGATTTGAGGCTTCCGAGGACCCTTAATGGCTGCCAAAAATGTTCAAATGGGACCGTAACGTAGTATGAAACATTCTTATTTTCTTAATTAGACTGTATCAATAGATTGATTTCTTATCTATTCCATGCAGTTTTCTTTTTATTTAGAAATAACACTAAATCAAAATAATAGTACATTATGGTACAAATGTGCAATGTTGGTGATTACCGCTGAGGCGCCATTGAGGCCCGAGCCGTAGGTGAGTGTCTTAAGAGAGCCGAGGACGGTAATCATCAATACACACGTGTATCATACGACGTTTTTCAACACACTTGTGAAGAAAATAATACAAATAAATCATTTTCAACAGTAAATACGAGTTTTGAAAAAAAATTCACAATGGCGGGCAAAATTAATCAGTTTTCCTACGCGCGCGCATTTAACATGGCGATCGACCATAGACTAAAAGAATGAGGATTCTTTTTTTTTTGGCTTTTCGGGGATAGTGTTTTAGCCACGTACAAAATAGGGAATTTCAATTTTTCTTAATTACAGAGCAAATAAAATTTATATTTGAGTGAAAGTTTTATTTATTAAGCACGTACAAGTTGTAATTATCTATTTAAATACGAAGTTGCATGAAATGAGCAAGCAATAGGTACATTAATTTATTTTTACTATTGAGCACGATCTTTTTTGTATCGAAACTTTTTTAAGAACAAAGCAACTCAACCAATAAATTAAAAATAAAACTCTATAACTCACTTGTGAATGATAGCAATGAAAAAGTCACAGTTTGATAACAGGTATCATTATGTGCATAATTGCGGTGAAATTAGAGCCACTTTATGAGCAAGTGTGCTGAAAAACAGCTATTAACATCTTCACTAAACCTTTACAACGTTATTCATGAAGATGTTTCAGAGTTACAAGATGCGTTCCTCAAAGCCTTGCAACTGGTTTTCCGACATGACACTTATTTCGCATTTTGCCCTCGACCTTTATTTATAAGCTGAAATTAATTCTCGCAATATTTTACCTGAATCATGGATCAAGTCTCTGTCACGGTTGTCACATGCATAAAAATCTGTAGCCATAACTTTGAAGATACGAGTATTTTTACATTTATGCAGCTTATGGAATGCGAAGGGCCTTTCTCGGTGGGCGGTGTCCCAATTGGGTCGTCATCTCTTCCTTTTACGCTCTTCAGAATAGAATTGAACCATTTTAAGATGTCATTCAGAAGAAAAAACATGTCAGTCTAATTTAAATATAACTATTCTGCCTTCTTTATTATGAGAATGAGAAGAGGCATTTGTCCTGCAGTGGGCCAGTTAGGTATTATTTAACAATAGCGTAAGAAGAATCCTGATATTTAAGAATTACCAGAAATTTATAATCAGTATTGCCGCAATTAACGCACAGATCAATGCCCTTTTATTTTAGCACAATTAAGGGTCCAATGTCAGCTTCGGAATGTGATATATAAGCTAAAAACTCGTATACACCTTCATTTTAGCGTGCTGAAAGTTGTCTCAAAAGTCACAAAATCTCCTATCTGCGTCGTATGTTATTCAACGTCAAAGTCCCCAAAAATCAGTTTTTTGCTTAATTCTCGGCAAGTTATGATTTTACTGAAATTTGTGCTCAGAGCAAGTTTGTTCCTTGTTCAATTGTACACAAAAAAGACTTACATAAGATTCACTAATGTTAATTAGTTTTCAAGATTTGAGCCTTAATATATTTTATTGTGTTTTTTTTATACCTATATGTATGTATGTCCATTTCTATAGCACGCTCTACAGCCAAAACGGTTTGACGGATTATGACATATGAGGTGTTGTTGGATTCTTCTCAGTTGTGGGAGTGACATAGGCTATATATATATTTTTCAATAGCGCCCCCCCTAAAATTTTTTTTCGTTATCCTTACAATATGAGATACAGCCTGGTTACAGGCAGACAGACAGAGAGACGGACCGCGTAGTAATAGGGTACCGTTTTTACCCTTTGGGTACGCAACCCTAAAAAACAAGTACTAGTTATAATTTATACATTAAACTTGTACTTGTTTTTTTCTTTTCAGTTAATAAATTTTTATCAGTCGGGTTTTTTTTGTTTATATAATAATTTGATTTTTTGTACTAAATCTGTACGGTAATTAAGGATAAATAAATTGTGTTTTTATGCTAAAGAGAGCCGTTCAATATTAAAATTGACGTTTTTCTGGTATTTTTTCATGTTTTGTTTTACATATAGCAATGACAAATATTTAAATTTGTAATTACTTGTCATTGCTATATGTAAAACACTTAACAGAATCCTAATTAAAGCGTTTGTACAATGCATAACGTATGATCGTATCTAAAGTTCAATCAACGTTCACCTGAAGGACCAAACTAACCTACTCGTAATAAAAAGGTGCTAAATCAAAATGATAACCATCTCAAAATTACTCTTTAGTCTTTATATCCAGCAAAATATATTTCAAAATAACAATATTGACAGCACCACATAACCGGAAAACGTAAATAAATAAAAAACCCAAATTTTACCTTTTCATTATCTAAACAACCGCAATCAAAGTATTAAGAACTGTGCACACTGTTACGACACTGACAAACAAAGAAACACATTAAGAATTGTTACAAAATTAATTAACAGAAAAAACTATAATAGACACACTGTCACTTGTCGATCAGCAAATAACGTTTGTAACTGTGTACGGCCAGTTCGCAAACATTGCAGTGTACTTGCGCAAGCGCAGTGGGCTACAGCAAGATCGAGTGCTTTCCCCATCAGTGTGCACCAGACCGGCTCCCTCGCAGCATATCAGCTTCCTCTCAGATGAACTTCATCTTTGAACTTAAAGTGAACCGGAAAGTTGAACGACGATGTTTCTTTCAAAGTCTTTGAAGTTAAAAATAGCGGCGTACTAGTGTTCCAGTGGTTTAACAGTGATTTTCTCTATAAACTTAACTCATAAACAGTATTTAACAGGATTAGAGATAAAGTGTAAACAAATATTTCTGAGTTCCATAATACGTCATTAATCCAACGTCAAACAAAATTAACCATGTTGTAAAACAAATTAATCAGACTGAATGCCAAGAAAAAGCGTAAGTTTATGCCTGTATGTATGAACTCTGCTGTACAAAAAGGCGGCAAAATATATCTCCATTGTTTACCAAATGAAACTATAGTGTTACAGCAACTTAACATGGAGTAAAAAAAGGTAAACAAAACACCTGTACCTACTCTAAGTCTCAAGAACCGGCATCGTAACTTTTTATTGTGACATGATAAAAACACACCGTTTATAACCGAAGTGCAACATCTAGTCAACTAAAAGTGACTCAGAGGATATGAAGACATTAACCCCAACTGTATATACCCCTATTGTACTTAATTATATCAATAACTTTGAGTATCAAACCGGTAATCTGCAGATCGTCCTGCCACTATAAATGGTCAACTCCAAAGACAAATTAAGTGATATATCCAAAGTCTTTCGTCGGTAAATATGAGATACGGAGTGTCGCTGTATATTGTGTGTTTGTGGTGTGTGCAGCATGTGCTCGGCTTATTCTTGTACACCCCCGTTGTGGAAATAAGCCAGGGGAAATTAAGGGGGCTCCGGGGCTTCTCCGGGCAGAACCGGTATTACGGGATCCCGTACGCCGTCAGCGAGAGATTCCAAGTGAGTATACGGCCTGTAATATCACTGCGGAGTAATCTGCATAGTGTATAGGTCGGGCGGGACTACTGGAACATATTAATATGAGAAATAATTAAATGTTATTTCCCAGTGCGACACTTGGGAAATACCTCATATATATCTTATTTCATACTCGTATAGGACAAAATATCTAAATATTGTGAGCAGATATTCCGCGGCAACACACAAAAATAACAGATACACTGACTGACCAAAATAACAGTGTACTAAACTTATTTTTTATAACTAAAAATGTGTTAAATAAGAATATAAATGAATAAAGGAATAAATAATTTTATTTCCTTCAAAATTACAATAAATAAATCAATGCAACACAATGGTAATGGTAAATGATTGTACAGTGGGGCAATTTTTATATCTGTTTATAATATTATATTTTGTTCACTGATATGTATTTTACTTAACAATTAATATGAGTTTTTCTGTTTCTTCATAATTCAAGGACTTAAGCCAATTAGTTCAAGTTATATTTAATAAGTTTATATATTATATTATTTTATTAATTTTATTATTCATTCTAGAACTCAATGCGTTAAATTGATTGTATAACTTTTAGGAGGTATCTCTGGGCTCTTTCTAATTGCAGAAACAAAGTTTTATAAGTACCAACCCATGCAGGTATACAATAACTAAGAATTGATTGGGACAGTGCAACATATCTGATAGATCGGCAGCATGACGAAGATTCTTAAAAATATAGAGTAATCTTCTTACACGTCCGGTAAGAGTTTTAACTCGAGTGCTCCGGTCCAACCTTTCATCAATCATAACACCTAGATATCTTATGCTAGCAACATTTGCTAAAAGTGGACACGAGCATGTGGTTGTCCAGTTATTGCAAAAATGGGCCGTGACGGTTGTGGTTTCAGTTGGTGGTGTATAAGACAAAATTCATAGTTTCTATCTCCCAAATTCTGGAGATAGAAACTATGAATTTTGTCTTATTTATAGTTAGAGTAAGTAGATTCGAGGACAACCATAAAATTACTTCTCTCGGGTTATTTTCGGCCAAAGACTTGGCCTCCAACCAGCTCCTCGCGTATATTAATAACGCTGTGGTGTCAGCATAAGTAAAGATATCGCAACTATCGAGCCTCATCCTACATAGGTCGTTGACATAAATTAAGAACAATGTGGGCCCGAGAATACTTCCCTGTGGGACTCCGTATTCGATCTGTTTTTCCTTACTCATAAAATCGTCAATTTTCACTACCTGAGTGCGATTGGAAAAGTAATCCTTAAACATATCCAGGGACAGACCTCGAACCCAAATGAACTCTAGTTTAGCTAGGAGTTTTGTAACAAAGACCCTATCAAACGCTTTCGATACATCCAAAAAACCGGCCAAGTGTGAGTTGTACTCGCGCACGAAGGGTTCCGTACCATTATAGCAAAAAACGGCAAAAATCACGTTTGTTGAATGGGAAATATTAAATAAATATTTGTTTTATTTATTTAAATATTTGTTTTATTTTGTTTTTAGTAGATAGTTAGTTTTTGTTGTTATAGCGGCAACAGAAATACAACATCTGTGAAAATTTCAACTGCCTAGCTATCACGGTTCATGAGATACAGCCTGGGGACAGACGGACCACGGAGTCTTAGTAAAAGGGTCCCGTTTTTACCCTTTGGGTTCGGAACCCTAAAGATATACCGAAGCATTTGTAACCCTTATCAAGTCTATCAACTACCGCATTACTGTAGTTTATTACAGCGTATTCAGTTGATATGCCAGATCTAAATCCATACTGGTTATTGGAGATTATGTAAAAATTTGTGAGGTGCTTCGTTAAACAATTATTGAGTATTCTTTCGACAATTTTGGACAATGCACTCAACACCGAAATAGGTCTGTAATTAATAACATGTTCCCTGTCCCCACTCTTAAACACAGGAGTTACTAAAGCTTTTATCAAGCTTTTTGGGAAAATACTAGTAGTCATTGAAAGGTTGCATATGCGTGTAATGGGTCCTACCAAGACTTTCTGTGAAAGTTTAATAACTGAAGCTGGGATATTGTCCCAACCAGTTGCACAGTTACTCCAACATTAACCACATATCTATTGACGCAGTTCGCGGAGTGTTTTGCACTAGAGTCTGGCAAACGAAAGTAGAGACTGAAAAAGCACGTCAAATTTAAAAAAAGTGAACTAAAAAGACATAAAGAGAAGAAAATCATGCTGTGCAGTCGGAGGATACATATGCGCGAGCTTGCTGGCCAAGACCAGATGTGTCCTCCGACTGCACAGCATGATTTTCTACTTGTTTATGTCTTTTTAGTTCGCTTTTTTAAAATTTGACGCGCTTTTTCAGTCTCTACTTTCGTTTGCCAGACTCTAGCTGACATGTGCAAGAGTTTCGTTTCTGGCGGTGACTGACATTTCCTGCCTGAATTTATAACATCCCACATTTCTTTTGGATTATTCTGAGCTTTATGGAATTGATTCTTGAAACTTCTGAATACTCGTAAATTTCAAACTGAAATGTTTATTGTACTACTTTACTCTATCATAAACTGTAGTTGCAACTTTTAAACAGGGGTTTTACTCCCTATCTTCGTCAACGAAGTAACGGGCCCGTCCGAAAGTACTCCGAAACTTCGGAGTGTAAAAAAAAAGTGTTAAGTTCAATTTTTCGGACGGGTAAAAACACATCGGGAGTAGTTAAAGTGTCAAATTGTGTTGTCATTCATTCTTAGTTCGGGAGCCGAACGAATCGTCCGTCCGTAGGTGAAACGGAGTAGGCAACGCCCATAACGAAGGCAGAAACTACGGACTTTGTGCTTAGGGAGTAGACCCCCTGGCTCAACCTTACGAAAAGTTAGTGAATCCTAAGCTAACATTCTGTTACAGGATCTGCCATTATTAATATACCTATATAACTAGCTATACTCGTACTATCTATAAAACTACCACTATCATAATCAAATGAATAATAATCATGTACCTACATTTGTATGTGCACTCTGTGACAAATAAAACTATTTCCCTTTATTTCTTCTTTATATACTTCTCGAAACGTTGATGAAAAATATTAAAACTTCCTTCCAGCCGCCGAAACGACCGAGAAAATGGAGCGGCACGTTCCACGCGGTGTCACGGTTCGACTCCTGCGCACAGGCCTTCGCCATCTTCAAGCTGGGCGTCGAGGACTGCCATCTCCTAGATATCTACACCCCAGCACACACCACGCCTGGTACCAGGCTACCTGTCCTCGTCTTTTTCCACGGAGGAGCCTACTACTATGGCAGCAAGTGGCACTACGACCCCGAGTTTCTAGTCAAAAAGAATGTCATAGTCATCACAGTCAACTATAGATTAGGTGTCCTGGGCTTCTTATGTCTAAACAACGTTGCTAACCTCGGACTGAAGGACCAGCTAGCAGCATTGAAATGGATTCGTAAAAATATAGCTGCTTTTGGAGGAGATCCGGACAATGTGACCATTTCTGGACAAAGTGCGGGTGCTACCTCCACAGCGATGCATTTCTTGTCGAGACGCAGCAGAGGACTGTTCCACAAAGCGATCATGATGAGCGGTGTTGCTCTAACACCGTGGTCGTTCAATCCAGAGCCGCTCACTCCAGCGTTCGAAGATGCCGCTAAGATGGCAACAGTCCGAAACGAAGGAGATGTTTACAATACTTTTCTAAAGTCGTCCTTGAAAGATGTACTGAATGCAACTCACGGCTCTTCAATAGATCCACGGTACTTCAAGTATGCGCCCTGTGCAGACATGAACTTCTCCGAGCCGTTCTTCCACGACACGCCATACAACATCATCACGTCAGGAGACTTCTACAAAGTGCCCATCATGGTCGGCACCACAGACAGAGAAGGAACTCTGTTCTACGGACTCAATAACCAAAGAACGTTAGAATATTTAGACAATAACTTCGTAGATAGGCTGCCATCGATATTCTCCTGGTGTTCCGACGAAGATAAAACAGAAATAGCCAAGAAAATTCGTTCGCATTACTTTGGGAAACAAAGACACGATAGTAAAGCTGCGATCAAAGGTGGAGTGGACTATTATTCAGATTGGATCATGTACGGTGCGGCGGACGCGTTCTCGAAGCTGATAGCGAAGTATTCAGACCAGCCAGTGTATAATTACTTGTTTTCTTACGAAGGAGGACGTAATTTTGCGAGTGTGGTATTCGGTCGGAAACTCGGGTTGAAGGGGGCCACTCATTCGGATGATATCTTCTACATTTTCAAGCCGGGCGGTCTAACCTTCCGGCTGAGCAACTCCGACAAGTTAGTCATCGAAAGACAAACCACAATGTTGACCAACTTTATGAAGTTCGGGTGAGTTTACCACTATATTATCCCTAATTTAAATAATCTTGATGACTTCTTCATAAGGCAAATTTTATTATTTTTTCTTAGGTAGATGTGTCAGTTTTGCAACCTTCAACACTGCGCTTTTTACGTTTACGTTTACGTTACCATTTTGAATGGCTCTTTAAGGCAATTTAAGTGCCTCATAGACGTAGGCACAAACGTTTTTTGCTCAATGATACAAGTTTACGCTTTCCCATACAATGTTTAAGTATAGGTGATATAAAATGTCACATTCCTCCCATGGGGTTACACCATCAATCGCATTACAAAATATGGGCATTATGGAAATCATTATACTTAAGAGAGCAGTTTAATGTTTAACTTGTTTAATATAATATGTACTAGTGAAAGCCACATTTGAAGTATCGTAATGACGTGTTGCACTTAATTATTTTATCGGTTGTCAAATCATTAAGTACCGTAAGTACTTATTTCTAACATCGATAGGGTTGTTTCAACAACAGTTACCTAATTTAGCACACTAGGCAAAACCTTGATTTACAGAAAAATAATTCTTTCAGTTTTTCAAATTCTACAATGGCCCGGGCATCTTACCATTTTTATTTTCTCTGAAATCGTGATTCGGAAAGTTACTGATGACCATTTTAGCAAAATCGGTCCAGCTTTCTTATGTGATGCGCTGACCAACGAACAGCAATTCATTTATATGAACATCAAAAACTATCATCTTTAAATAATAGTCAGGTGTTAAATTTTATTAGAAAGAGTACTTAGAGCAGTTACGCACTGCATCCGATCCGAATCTGAGTACTTTCTGTTCGGAAGCAGCCGTACCTAGTTCTTGTAGGGAAGCTCACGCACTATATCCGAACTCTATCCGTCATAATTCAGAACATTTTCAATTCGATAGAACTCGGAACTCAAATCACGGACACGGTTCGGATGTAGTTCTGATAAACGTTCACGCTGCAAAACACGCCCCGTTTTCTCACATCCACTGATTCACGATTTACTCGAATTGTAGGTAAGTGTAACGACAACATTGTGAAATGTAATTGGGTACCTAGTAATAAAAATATACATAGGTAGTCTTCTCAGCAGGCGTAGTTTTGTTTCTTCGAATTGCATAAATAGGTTTCTCTGTTGTCATCAACGTCGTCATTTAGAGACGAAATAATAGGAAATGGCGTAAGAAATAAGAATCGGTTGCAATATCCTATCGTGAATACCTCTGTAGGACCTTTACCTATAACAAATATTGCGTTTTTTTTAAATTATCATCCGATTTGATGATAATAAATCTTATCCCTCATCTTTCAGGGACCCAACTCCACACACAACCACACTACTCCCAATCCGCTGGACATCGACTACCGCCAACAGGACCCAGGTGATGCACATCGATGCACAGTTGTCCGTCTCCGAGATGCCCTCCAGCCACCAGGGTCGGTTCCTGATGGACCTGATGTGTGAGCACGGGCTGCAGGGGTATGTGCCATGCGAGAGCGCCATGAACTGTAACCTGGAGATAGATGTGAGGGGGAACTGGAATAAATGATGAACTAGTATATGCTGTGGTGTTTTAATATCTACTTCTGTACATAAACCAGAGTTTATAGATAACTGACATTTTATCACCGAAAGCATCGCGATATCGATTGGGATTGCCGAGTGCTATCAAAATCTCATGTTGTAATCAAGCTTTATATTTTGGCATTTTGACAATTGCTGTGGTTGATAGAATGTACAGTTCAGGGTCAAAAGTGTAGTCACACTACCAAAACAGCAGCGGCATTTTTTTTTAGGCGGACAATTTCAACCTTTCACGGTTAAGGTTACACTAGCCGATAATTCTTCCATACAAACGTAGTCTAGGGATTACTCCACTGTTTAACGATGTAAGTTCAAAATAAAAAAATGATATCAATATGTCACATCATTATCTAGCCCTGTATGGAGCCAAAAAAATTAAAACTAAATATATTTGAAAGTTATGAGCAACACTAATTTTAAAGCATTTTTGGGCGCAAATAAATACCATAAGAAGACGGAAAATTGCAAAACGGCCACCATACAGGGATAGATTATTAGTTCAACAATGCAAATAATTTTATTTTGAACAGATACGTTTAGACGTTTTTTCATGAAATCCAGACTCCCAAAGTCTGTTTATAAAATTCTCGGTTTCGTCCTAAATCATTATCCATTTCGCTACAAATTTGCAAAAGTGTGTATTCGTACGCGAACTAGCTTCCTACTGGTCATCACAGCATCTATCTCTTCCGCACGTGTTGTCGGTTGATATAAAATGCATTTCAACCCCGCGCACAAAATAGTCCGTCGACTAGTGTACCCTTAATAGATATAATCTATACTTTAATTTCTATACAACATATTAAATCAGTTGTGGATAATTTAACTTCTACAAAAACTTGCCACTTGAGTTTTGGGAGAGTAAGACTGCACTTTTAACCTTTAACTGTTCTTGGCTAGAGTCGCACGCGCAGGTTAGTTAATACTTCTTCTGATATTTGTGTCAGAAAATAAGGACACAGTTGCAACATTTTGAGATTGGAGGTGAAGATTATACTATCCGGAGCAGGGCTTTTTAAAGCCTTGGTTTTTTAGGACTGCTGAATAAAGACTTCTCCTTCAGCTATTTTAGGACTAACTAACTAACTCCTGCTTTGTACTTTAGAGTAGAAGTTTCAAGTACAAAGCAGGAGTTAGTTGCCAAGAAATTCAACTTGAGCCATCCATGCTTCACTTTCGCCAAGTTGTTTACAACTTATGTACAGATACTTACTATTAGATTAAGTACCGTCCTAGGTTCTACCTACACGTCCTACATATTATTCATTGTTCTCGCATGCATATCTCGACAATCATTGGGCAAGTGCGTTGCTTCACGGAGGATATCTATACAGCTGTGGGCACGACGAGTTTCCTTTGACTAGAGAGCCACTCTCGGGACTTAATGAGGCACGGTGTACCTTCCAGATAGGCGTTTGTTGAACAAACCTAGGTAAATAAATAATTAGTAGATATTTAAACAGGACTAGGACTGGTTGTACCCGTTTAAGTATTATGATTAAGTCTTAAAATATTTAGAACAACCTCGAAAACTGACTAAATGTAGCTGTTTATATTCTAGAAGATAATAATTATTATTTAAATAGTTACGTAGCTTAAGGCCTGATAGAAGTCAAGGCTGACACAAGTAAAGTAAACTAGAAAACAACTGTATTTTAAATCATGTATTTGAGACGTAGCATTCAAACATAACTTTTTAAGCAATATAACCTACAGAGAAATAAGCTATATTCAGAATGTTGTCTAGTCGAACCTATAGTATGTTCTACGGAAGTTGCATGACATGTTGCGAGCATAACTTCGCTTCAGAAAACAACATTACCGGAGCGTCCCATACTAGTGTCCACTTGAATAGCGTTATTGCACCATAAATACAGAATTCTTGAAAGATTGCGGGCAAATACAAGCACTGATATAAAATATTCCGGAGCATACGCTTCCTGAGAATGTGCGGTAAGCAACGGGATGTCAGTCGAACCCGAAGGGGTCCACACACAAAATGAAATATACTATAAATCTGCAAACACGCTCGAGGGCTGGCGCAAACAGTCCGAGCACGATTTATAAATATGCAGATCAAATATTAAAAGGAGAGCCACAAGATCATCCCGGAACGACAAAGATTCGTGCTCGCAGACAAGACAAGACTAGCACTGAAATGCACTTTTATGACAAATTAATAATGATCACGAATCGAGGTACCATAGTTTGTTAAGTGGGTTTCGTAGAAATCAAAACAGAACATGTTATCAAATAGTATTTCTCTATTAGAGATTTCTAAGTCTAGGTAATGAGGTTCACGTACCTAGTCTAAGAACCAGTCTGTTAGCCAATAAACATTTGAAATCGTCAACCACATACCTACAGACAAGTGTGGAAGTTGATAGGATCTTACATCCTAAATTAGAAAGGATGAAGACTTTTGATCATTCTACAAAATACATTTGGATGAGAGCAGAAATATGATGAAAAGATTGTCGCAGATAGCGTGACGGGGTCAGGACGGTATGGCAGAAGAAAACATGTTGCACCGACCACTAGTAGCACAAAGGCAGGAAGATGATATTGAGGGCAGAAGGATGATGATATATTATTAACCGACTTCAAAAATAGTAGGAGGTTCTCAATTCGTCATAATGTTTTTTTTTTATGTATGTTCCCCGATTACTCATTTGATACTGATGTGACGATGACCTACATATATTATTATTTACTCTCGGGAAGCCTATTAACTACTCGTAGTTCGTATTGGACGCGAAAAAAAATTACTGAGGACATTTTTTCAAGATATGTATTATGTTCTGTCTGTCACATCTGTTCCGCCGTATAATACATGCCCGGGGCCCGCAGCGGTGCACTGGCATCGTCTCAGAATAAATATTCAATGTTTTCATTCAATTTCTCGCGACTCCCTCCCGCCCGCCCCACCAGGAGACTCGCTGGACCTCAAGTCCCGAAGCTGTTGGAATAGAGATAACGTGATATTCAATGAATTGACTACCATTGTCGTATTGCCGGCTATGCGCGACTTTTATTTATTTGATTTGGCTCAACTTTTTCAAGGAGCTCCACGCAGATTCAAGCAGCTGGCAGACGAGACCGGAAAGCCAGCTTACGTAAAATATGGGAAGAATTCGAGTCTCATCGCGATAAAAATGAGTCCAAGGTTTTACATCACAAAATACGCTCGATTACGAAATCAGTCTCTTCTAAAACTTGGGCCAATGAAAACTGACGAGGAGACTGAGCTGGAAGATATTTCCGAGACGAGAAGCACTGCCAGTCTTTGTACGAGGACCCTCTCTACCCCAGGATTTTGCTCCTACGGCGAAATGTATTGCACATCAAGTATTGGTTAGCAAATGAATGCCTGCAGCCCAATTGAGTAAGTGAATTCGGCAACGCGAACGATTTGATCCCATGAATCGACCAATCACGTGCGAGATGAAAGATGCGTTGTGGATTTCTGTCTATGTGATTGGTCGATTCCTTCGACTTGCCGAATTCACTTACGCAATAAGGCTGCTGGTATATTGCAAGCATCATAGATTGCAAGCATATTATTAGATATACTAATGATCTAGATAGCTCGTGACATTCTTATGTACCTACGTAATTATTGCTGCTAGTCAAACATCGGTATGTATCTGCTGATACTGAATTTTACTATGACTCATAAAAATTCTAACGACACTGACTTTAGTAAACATTCTCCCGCTAACCGATTAAAACCCGCCCAATGCATACGCGATGACGTTTCTCATTTCACATGCCGCGAGTTTGTTTGTAAGAAATTTAATAATCTAATTCTTAATCTTAATTACTATGTTATCCATAAACTATAACAACGAGTATCATTCGTAAGCATCAAGTTTAATTATTATTAAGTGTATTATATTAATAGTTGTCAAATCCGACTTGTTAGATTGTCTCGACTTTAGTTCTTTGTCCATAAACGAGAAGACGTTAGTAAGTCGGTATTATTATCTTCTTACAGTATCTACCTAAAGAATTGTTTTATATGTTAAGTGCCAATAACTTTCTCTAATTCGTTACAAGTGGCAGAGAGACGTTATGATGTCTACTAGCCTAGTTATCCTCTGAACAATACAGAGAAAGGTTTCGGTCTACATTTTTATCTACGATCAGTTCATCCGGTGACCTAATGCCTTGGTACCTAGTTAGTATGTAATAGGTTAGGTAATTACTGAAATCGTCACCAAATCAAATGGTAACTGAATTACAAATTTATCAATAACAATACGAAGCAATTGAAAAAAGCCGTAATTTTAATTTCCGCCGCGACATTTACCGATTTCATCAAAACCGATTGATTTTGTAAAGAACTTCCGCGGCCTGGATGGAGAACGGTCGAGGGGTGATCCACAATCACCTTCCCCTTAATTTATTGAATCTGTCCCTCAATAATTTTTACGCAATTAACATAATTATTCAATGAATCGTTATCTGCAGGCGCCATTGTAAATTCGTGTTTTATTAAGCCATTTCCATATCGATGCAATATTTCAATCGAGGTATTTTTTGGAGTAAGCGCAACTCATGAAGACGTGAAGAGCGACTTCGCGGTTGGCAGCTCTAAATGGATGATGATGATGATGCATCAAGCTAAAGGTACTTAGGTACAGATTTTCTTGATATTCACAATCTTTAATGTAAGTCGATGTGCTGTTTTGACAATCAATTAAATCTTATCTGATCGTGGATGGAATCATAATCTTATAATTTACTTGATTTAGTTTAATCACATCATGTCGTTTGTTTGAGCAAATCTTTAGGTAAATTTGAGATCGAATAAGTGACAGATGTATCTGACTTGTATACATCTGTCACTTACTCGATATCAAATTGATACCGCTCTAAGAGCTTATGGTCACCCCCCCAATTTCCAAAACTCTAGCTAGACGATGTAAATCACTCGCTCTTTTTTAACGTGTGGAAATCCTCATGCGTGTTATCGTGTGCGTTTCGACGGCGCGGCCACGGCTCTATTTATAAAAAAAACTATGCTTAGATTTTGAAAAAAATTGTAAAAGTTGATTCACAAAATCATAAATTTGTTAAAGTTATGGTTAAAAAGTTTTAAGGGTTTGAACGTGGCCGCGCCATTGAAACGCGGTGAACCGCGCGGCCACGGAGATCTTTAAAACAAAGCGTTGCAGAAACCTGAAATTGACATAAATAACAGATTGAATGTGTAAAAAAATGTAAAAATATATACGCATTTCAATGGCGCGGCCACGTTAAAACGTTTTAACCATAACTTTGACAAATTTATGGTTTTAGGAATTACCTTTTTTTAAATCTTGGCATAGTTTTTTTTTAATATCTCCGTGGCCGCGCCGTCGAAACGCACACCCGTGTTATCCGCCCTAGGGCTGGCAGAATAGTTTGTCAATTTGCTAGTTATATTTAAGTCTCAGAGGGTTTAGGGGGTGAACCAATAATTGGGGTTACCTATCATAAGTTCGAAAAACATTTGACCGAATTTCGTTTCACCTAAAACTTTTCAACTATTTTTTGCTTCATCGAAGTCACGTCTGCCACTGTCTCAATTGACCTATTATCAATTCGATTTTTTTCGTTACACCGAGACGTTTCACTTGGTCGAAAAACTTTTTACCGAAGTTACACTTAGACGAAATAACATTTGTTCGAAATTTATTTATTTATTTATTAATCACAAAATCCACAGCTCTTAGAAATACCTTAACACACTTATTTTACTACTATTACAGCCAATTACGGATTTACAATTTATTAACCTTACAAATAAAATTGCAACAGAAACTCAGAAAACAAAACAAAATATTTTTATTTTTTTTAAACTCGTGTGAAGTTTGCAAGAGGAGTTATGTGTGAGTGTGTTATGATATTGTATTGTATTATGCGTTTCAAATGAGAGCAAAATCAACTAGTCCCCCAGCAAGCTACAATCGGACAAGACAATCTATTCCAAAAGCCTTAGTTATTTTTATTAACTCCCAGATTTCGACACAATCCTCACGAATCGCGTCACAATGAGCGAAGCCGCCGACCGTCCTCGCATTCGGAACGCACAGTAGTGTAAGTGTATTGTATAGTGTAGTGTAGTCTATTTAGGTCTGTATTTGTACCTAAAATAATAAATATTATAATAATAAGAAATATTTATTTTTAAATGCATATCAAAATACTAAGTGAGAGAGAAACAGTGGGCAAATGACAATGACAAATGTTTAAAACAGCGACTTGAAAAAAAAAATGCAATTATAAAAACCGTAAATATTTCTGTCTGCAGGGTTTAAAGTAACCTAACGCGAAGGAGATTACCGAACCTAATCATCCGTGTCGGGATGCCCTTAATACCCGAGCTCTCTTCGCTCGCACTAATTCTTTGAAATAGTTGATGAATAAAAGTGTTTGTAAATAAAATGCCTGACAGCTATTAATAAATCATTTGCATGAAAATTCGAAATAAATACGTAACACAGACAAGACTGCGGGAAGACGATTTTGCAGCGATTCGTTTCTGTCACAATTTTTTTTAACATAATGACTTTTTATGACACTATTTCAATTTTAAATTGAAAATGCTACCAAGTAACCGGCTATATCTGTGACTAAATAATATTCCCTAAAATCTTGTTTCGGTTTGGTGAAAATATGGCAAATGAAAAAAGTTAAAAAGAGGCTTCGGCCAAAAGCAAAAAGTTATTTTGTAAATCGGCGAAATGTAGTTCGGTAAAATAATACACATGCCAAATGATACTTCGATGATCTGAAAAATGAAATTCGAACAAAAAAAATCGGAAAAGTGATGGGTTCCCAATAATTAGCCATAAATTCGGACTCCTAGGCACAACGTCTAGGCAGAACTCCTAAAATTAACAACCTGGCATCTTCCAGTGAATCAGTGTGTGACGCATTCCAACTAGCAGACAAAGACTGAGCTCTGGTAAGGCCTCTGGTGTAGATGGTGTTTCAGTTGAGCAAATCAAGCACCTCGTACCAGTATCGGTGTCATGGTTGCTAAAACTCTTTAACCGCTGTCTGGAGTCCGCGAATATACCTCGTCTTTGGAGGTGGACTAAAGTCATTGCTATCCCCAAACCCGGGCAACCACACGTTAATCCTAAAAACTGCCGCTCTATATCGCTCCTCTGTCACACTTAAAAACTTTTCGAAAGATTACCTACTGTTAGTCCGTCTCTCAAACCTTGTCGACCCAAAACTTATACCAGAGCAATCAGCAGTCTTGCTGCGGGCAGATCCTTAACTTCACGCAACATATTGAGGACGGGTTCGAAACCAAGAAAGTGACGGGTGCAGTATTTGTGGATTTATCGGCAGCCTACTACGACACCGTTAACATTAGGCGCTTTTTATGTAAGGTTACCAACCTATCAGAGGATCCAAAGTTTGTTAGAATTCTTAGAGCTCCTGTTCCTCAGTAACCGACGATTTCAAGTGAACCTTCTCGATGATAAAAATAAGGTAGCGGGCCCAAAAGAATGGATTGCCCCAAGGCAGTGTACTGGCTCACCGTTTAGTCGTTGGTGTAGATGTTAATCAGCAATAGATGATTAACATCTACACCAACGACTAAACGGTGAGCCCTAACACGACCCGCTTTCTGTATGCAGACGACCTGGCATTAACTTGCCAAGCCACTAATTTTGAGGACATTGAAACCAGCCTTTCTATCGCACTTTCAGAAATAGTGATTATGAAGAAAATGCATTGAAACCAAATCCCTTAAAAACGCAGTCGTGCGCCTTCCACCTCCGTAACAGACAAGCGGGTCGAATACTCAATATCTCATGGCAGGGGCTACCAATCATCCATAGTCCCCATCCAAAATACCTCGGCATCACTCAACTACAGAAAAAAGTTTGAATGAGATTGTTAACCGAAAGGTGCATGCCAGGAATAGCCTGCTACGTCGTCTTACATACTCTAAATGGGGAGCATCTCCCCAAGTCTTGCGAGCTACTGGAATGGCGCTCTGTTTCTCCACTGGTGAATATGCCTGTCCAGTGTGGAGCCGCTCCGCCCACTCCAGCCTAGTGGATACAGCACTAAACGAGACATGCCGAATATCCACTGGTTACTTTAACCGACCCCAGTACGATTGCTACCGGCAGACGTATTGCGGAAGTGAATACGGCAACGCAAAGAGTATGACCGCTATCCAATCGACCAATCACAGGCCAGATAAATGACGCGATGTGGATTTCCGTCTGTGTGATTGGTTGCACTTACGCAATACGGCTGCGGATTGACTATGGGAAGCCGTGTATGCATAACTACACCTCGGTGACCCAGAGGCTTAAAAGTCGATAAAGTTTTCTTGGTTGCGTGAGGCCATCTACCGGAAACATTGATATCCACGGAAATATGCGATCTTTGGCGAGAGAAATTTAAACTCCCAGATCATTTACTAGAGCCATTGGAGACCCTTTCGCCTGGGCACGCATTGCCTTGGCCGACCTGGAAAACTCTAAATAGACTCCGCACTCAGGTCGGCCGCAGCACAGACAATCTCCATAGACGGGGGTTCTCGGATGGTTCTGATCCTCGGTGCTTGTGCGGCGTTACCCCGCAGACCATCGCTCAACTTTCGTCTTGTGCCGCATGTTCTGCTGTCTGTTAACGTGAGGACCTTATGGCTGCGTCAGCGGAGGACGTTGCCGTGGCTGAATTCTGGGCCAGGCAAGGCATTCAACTAAAAAGAGTCTGTTTGTCATCGACACACTAAGAAGAAGAATTCGGACTCCGGGCTGCTAGTGAGAATTTCCATGCTAGTTGGATGGAAAAACCCCAATACACCTGGCCAGCCTGAAAATAGAAACACAATATCGCGCATATACTTTGAGATAGAAACTAGGTTTAAGAATGTTGCAGAATTTTCACTGACCCAATTTTCTAAGCGTGAATTATAAACGCAATTTTTTTTGTGTATTCCCTTTAGAAGTTTAGTTTTTAAAATGAAATAAAATACGTAAAAATAAATTTAATTGCCATGGTTTATATTATCTGTGCCATGGTATTGGCTTTGTTTAAGGTTACACTAGTCGAAAATTCTTCCATAAAAACGTAGTCTAGGGATTATTCCACTGTTTGACGATGTACGTTCAAAATAAAAAGTGATATCAATTTGTCTCATCATTATCTAGCCCTGTATGGAAGCAATAAAGTAAAAAAATAAAATATTTGAAAGTTATGAGCGTCGAAAGTTCCACATTTCGACACGCATTTTTCGGCGTGAATAAATACCATAAGAAGACGGAAAATTTCAAAAAGGCCTCCATAAAGGGACAGATTAGTAGTTCAACAATGCAAATAATTTTTTTTTTTTTTTTTTTTTTTTTTGTTATTTTGAACAGATAGATTTAGTCGTTTTTTCATGATATCTAGACTGCCAAAGGTCTGTTTATAAAATTTCGCGCGCTCGGTTTCGTCCTAAATCATTATCCATTTCGCTACAAATTTCCAAAAATGTGTATTCGTACGCGAACTAGCTTCCTACTGCTCATCACAGCATCTATCTCTTCCGCACGTGTTGTCGGTTGATATAAAATGCATTTTAACCCCGCGCACAAAATAGTTCGTGCCGTTGACTAGTGTAACCTTAAGAGATATCCTTATGCTATTAGTGCTTATACATTATTTCGGGCATATGAGTGCAAAGGCTGGTTCGAATGAAGCGTAATCGAAAGTCTAATGTTTAACCACTTTAGCGCGCAACGTTTAAGCAGCGATGGGACTCATTTTTGGTTGAACAGCAAGGTCAATAAGCAAAATTGCCGAATTTGGAATGAAAAAAACCTAGAAACCTTTGTTGAGGCATCCACTAAAAGTCACTATTTGGTGCACTTTATGGGCAAGTGCAAACATTGGCCCATATTTTTTTAAAGATGATGCCGGTCAGAATGTTACCGTCAATGGAGAGCGCTATAGAGCCATGATTGCCGACTTCTTTGTTCCTCAGTAGAATGGTATTGATGTGGCAGAGCTTTGGTTTTAACAAGATGGTGCAACATGCCACACAGCGCGTGATGAAAACGCCCTTTAAAATATAGTTAAACGGGCCATAAAATTCAACTTCATACGACTGAAATTGGAATAGAAAACCACTCTAGGAAGTCTGCAACCGCCTTCGAGTCCGAACTGCGAACTCCTTTACGATTCATTTTCGCAAATAAATAGTGCATTGGATCATGGATGCCAAAAGTTTTTTTTATTATTCCCATAGCGTTTAGTGCGTATGGGTGGGATGTCCACCATGTACCGATGGCGCATCGCCGTACGTCTGGTAGTCCGATGATGGAACGGGCTGGGCGGAATTAGTTCATGCAATGCCATCGCGCACTCCCCGAATTTTAACCGATAAAAACCTAACAAGCCGGCAACTCGGCGATGATGTTCAGGACTCTGGGTTGACTCGACCAGTGCCTCATTGCCGAAGATATTTTTGGCCAATTTTTCGATCGACTCAAGTGTTCAGCTCGTATTCGGCACATCCGTCCTAGAGATGAGAACAGTACTCCATGCATGATCGAACTTGCGCTTGATTAAATTTGAGCAGCTGTTCAGGCGTGAAGTACCGTCTCACCTTCGCAAGGATCCCCAACTTTTTGGCAGCCAGCTGAGCCATTACCTCCAAAAACTTGTGAATCGATGTCAACGTAACGCCAAGAAGCTCAAGATGGAAGTCTGTGACTTTTATCGTATCGATCTTGTTACAATCATATCACTGTTATTTTCTCTGATTTTGCATCAAAGTGACCTTCATTCTCCTCGCTATAAGGTTACTCCGATGATCTCGTTCATAATTATGTGAGGAAAGAAATCAAACTCAAGTGAGCAGTTTAAACATAATATATTATTAAAAAAGAAAACAATACAATATAAGAACGATATTGTAGACTGATCTTTACTGAACAAATGACATGAGGCGTCGGCGGGCGATGCACGGTGCTGCGTGTTCACTGTTCACTGTTCACTACTGATGTACTGGTGGACACACCACACGTACTAACGAGACAAGAATACAGTACAGAGTAGCCTCGTTAATGTATGACAGCATTTACATACAAACTCATACCAATAAATGAATATGCCGAAGTAAAATCGTAAAAGAAGGAAAGGATAAAAGTTCATAGATTCAAACTAGAAAGCTATTAAAATCAGACTTGCGATTTGAATGATGATATTCAGGAACCCTAGCTTAGCATAATATTTCATAAGATTGCGTTAGTAACCGAATCAGTGTTACCTGCTAATGTATAAAATAACTCTTGAGTTTTAAAATACACAGATATTGCCAGACTACAAAAATATGAAAGTAAAAATTAATTAGTGAAAAATAAATTGAACTTACTGATTATGTAAATACCATCCATGCTTAGTTCTGATAAAATAGATTAAATAAGTTGTAAGTTACAGTTAAGTTGTAATATAGATCAAGTTGTAAGTAATAGGTATCATGTATAAGTTTGTATGTCACAAAGCTTCGCCGTTTGCCGTGACTCTGCCCGATGTTACCAATATTGCATTTAGAGCTACATATCGTGTAACCGACGGAAATACGACATTTCGGGGTTCACAAACCCCTGACTTGCATATATGATGAAGCCAAGAACATAACCTAAATGCAATAGCAACACATCAAATTCGTAACCTTAGTATCTCTACACTCTTCTCACGTTATATATCTATATTAAAGTTAGCGGAAACACTGTTGCGGTATCGTCGAGTCTCTCAGGACACCAGTTGCTTATCGATTTTTTACAAAAAAATGAACTGCTTCTACAATCTATACAGTGCCGCAACGAAACGATATTCGCTGCGTTATAAACAAAAATTGATATAAAAATAATTGATGATAATAATCGAGTTTAGTATACACGCAAAATTATCAAGACCTCTAGCATCGTTCAGTTCGTTTGACTAGAGAGCTCCAACGTTCGTGTATCTTCAAAATATAAAAGAAAATATAAAACATTAAAAAAGTATCGTACGACAACAGTGTCTCGCCGCGAGCATTACAATTACCTTTATTAATTTCTATAACGATATAATCTATAATATACGCTAGAGACAATATACAGCGCATTTCCGACACATTACAGCTACATTCGAATTTAACTCATATTCACAACGTCCGTTCTCGTTGAGGTCATAGCGGAGCACACAGTTACATTACATTTATGTTTACACGTTTATAATTCTCACTTCATTAATATAAAAATGCTCGAGGGAAACCGGGGCGCGGGGCGGGTCTTACAACTACTAACTTAATATAAAAGCCCGACTGTTGTTACATTGGCTGTTAAAAGCTGACACTTTTTTATTCTTTAGGATCTAAATAATTTGGTATCTAAAGTCTAGGTACCGAATTATTATAATGAATGAAAATTAGTGTTCCCAGTGTCGACCATCAGCCAATTGATGTGTTACATTCCAGCGCAGTGTGTCCGGCCCCGGCGTCGCCCGAGCCGCTTACCATATCGCCGCAGTCCGCAGTCCGCAGTAAAGCTGAAGCAACCACTGGCAGATCGCAGAGCACGCCGCACGTAACATTTGGCGTCTAACGTGTCGCGCGTATTCTCACAACTAAATGAATCGTCACTAAGGCAATCAATGTGCGTGTATGTCGGGCCGCAGATCGGAGCGCTGCAAATTGATCTTTATGTACATAGTAACACGATCTGTGTTGGCTCGCGCCGGGCGCTCGACCACGTACATACCTCAATCAGTCCATAGCTCTTCGATCGCTTATTTAGATTTACGTTTAATCAGTCAGCCAGGCCATTACAAAGATAGTATTGTTTGATTAATTTTAAGACGCATATGTTCTCCGTAAACGTTAAGAAATATTCGAGAACAATGTTTTATAATATGATTAATTCTAATTGTTTCAATTGCAGTTTACATGCCGTTGCATTTTGAGCTTTCATGCCAATTATTGGAGCTGGTAGTATCAAAAGTGCAAATTTGAAAAATCAACAGTTTTCAGTGATATTCTTTTATCAACTGCTCAAGTTTTCTGATGACAGTACATTTTACCTGCAGTGGCTATAATGGCACTGCAGGCAGTTTTCGACCGGTCGGTTCCTGGCGTCGGGCGGAGCTGAGAAGGTAATGTAGCGGCGGGCTCTGTCTAGTGGCGGCGGTGACGTCGCAGGCGGCTGTGGCGGGGGCGCGCGGGCGGCGTGGGGGGCGCGGGGGGCGCGGGGGGCGCGGGGCTGGCGCACCGTCAGCGCCGCAGCAGCGCGGACAGGTCGGCGAAGGCGCAGGCGCCCAGGCCGGCGCGAGCCATGCGGCGCAGCAGCTCGCGCGAGTGCGACACGCACGCCTCCACCGGGGAGATCCACTTCATGCCTTGCGCTTCTACAATGTCAAAATAATAACACGTCACTACGCTGTTTAGGTCTCCTTAGTGTTGACAGTGAAACAAGTTGACTCAATTCTACTATGGACTATCCCACAGATTATACGCTAGCAGACAGTGATTATACTCGAAGTTTCCTTGCGTGATCGAATCAGAAATTAAAAAATCCGCAAAAGAATTAAGACTACCGACATAGTCTAAAGAATTGCCAAACTAAGACGAGCAATGTATCCTGCTCGCAAAACGATGATCGAAGTTCTTGAGTGACAACCACATAAAAAAAGAAACTGCGTTTTTGAAGACTTCCCACTAGGTGGAACGATGACCTAGTCAAGGCTGCAGGAATGCACTAAATGCGAAACACACGATACCAGTTGATTTGACAATACTTGGGAGAGACCTATGCGCAGCATTGGGACATCTTTGGGCTGAACCGTTGATGGTAATAAATACATACCGAGGATGGCAGAGTTGAGTGCCTCGCACACGGCCTCGCGCCGCACGGGCTCCAGCTGCCAGCCCACGGGGCTGTCCCACGGGTTACTGTAGGCCAACAGACTGAATGCGTCCTGAAAAATACCACAAACAAAATAGGTTCAATTTGTGCAATTTATACGGCAAACTTGTATCCAGCTGGTTTGAGTGCTACCCCTAATATAATAACATTACCCGCCTGTAACTCAGGGCCTCTTCTCATACCCGCATTCACGATAAACACACCGAGACGAGCCCCAAACAGAAAATTCACTTAGGTGCGAATTCTAATTTGGTGCATTCGAATTTTCTCTTTGAATTGTGTTATTGTGTACCTTTTTTATATAGTAAATACTAATAGGTTTCGTGTCGAGATTTTAAAACGAGTGATGTAGCCAATTTCGAAATCTACATGCGAGGGTTAAAATAAAGCCTTTTTTTGCAAAACACGAACGATTATTTTTCTACTACCTAATTAAGTGCCAACAACAATTTATTAGAAACGTTCAGACTAAAAACCACAGACTCTATACATATAACCAACGCGCGCTTTTTCGAGAGGTAACAGGTTCAGTATCATACTGCCAGTTACATAATGATATCAAAATTCCATACAAAAGTCATTTTGTAACTGTTAGTATGTCATTTTGTTTTTTTTTAAATATAAACACTTTAAATCTACTAATCAAATATAATTCCAAAACAATCGCTAGGTATTGCGCTAGGTGAGAGCTGAGGAAAGGTATTCTCTGTATTAAGCTTATCTTCCAATAAGTTGTTCGTCCTCTTACCTCCAGCATCGACTTGACGAACTGGTCCTGCTGCAGCTTCTGGCTCATGGCGTACAGCTCGCGCCCGAACGCCAGCATGCGCTCCACGGACGCGCGCGTGCCGCAGCCGTCTGCGTCTGTGGCGCGCACAGGGGACTTAGCGGCATGATTCATGTGGATGTACGTGAGGGGTCGGTAGAGGAACAAGGGTCTTTTAGGATTCCGAATAATACAATTTGACCAGCGGAGAACTCCTCGATGTCCGTAGTTACGGACGCCAGTATAGAGAGTACATTATACAATACATTTCAAGAATTTGATCTTTGATTATACATAAAGGTAATAAAATCGTATTATATAAGTAATTAAATGCCTTCCAAGAAACCAGCAAACTGGCTGCATCAGTAACTGACCCAAATATTTGACTACCAAAATGTGTACATAGAGTGTGATGAAATACAAGTCAATAATCTATAAACCCCTTTTCTGTGTCCCTCTACCAACGCGTCTGTACAGATTAGTATATTAAACTAAGACTAGAAAATAAAATGATTATAAGTTTCTTATCTGCTGACAAGTCGAAGAGCGAAATAAATTAATCAAAACTCAGTGCTAAGGAGATCAAGTAAAACCGTGTGACTTAAACTGTATACCGAACGGTATGTTGGACCATCCATGCGTTTAGTGCAGCCCTGTGTTGGTATATTTTACGTATAATATATAAAATATAATAATATACTTGGGTGTATAATATGAAGCGTTACTCATGTCATGCCGGGAGCCGGCCGCGCGCAACATGCAACATTCTCTACACGCTGCAACGTTACGGCAAATCATTTATAACACGTGCGCCATTACCTCAACTTAATTTACAAACGTTTTGTTAATTTGAAATAATGACACCAACCCATTAATACAATCACCTTTTACCAAACCGCCTTATTAAAAAAAAATACTGCCTCCCGTCACCCAAAAAAATCCGCGATTTATTTTGTAAATTAAGCTGAAAATAATTATTAACATAATCAGCTAAAAATACAGTACTTACTGTTTTTACCTCTAAACACGGAATAGTACAAACAACACAACCCACCTTACCACGACAACATTCAATGTGTAGGATAGTTAATGATGAGGGCTATTTGAGAGCAATGTGCAGTATGACCACTGCACCAATTATTACGGAGAATTGATATCTTTCTATCGTCATAAATGGGTCTAATTGTACCACATAGTGGGACAATGTATGGCCATATTGCACAAAATCCATACCCGCTGCAGAAAATCACTCATGAAAAGGATTATCTACAACACGGTTTCCCAAACAGTCCCATACAAGTGCACAGATGCTCAGACCGTGACATTAGTTCTACATTACAAGCACAGTTAACACGGAATCACTTCAGCTATCATCTAGGAGTACAGAACAGGCCATTTTGGACAAGCGCAGGGTACATCAGGGTATGCGGCATCCAGTGGGACAGATGCTAACTCTGCAGCATGAGAACGGAATGTGAACTGCCAATGAAGGTGTCTACAGTCGAAGCGATGAGACCTAGGAGTGCTCTGGTTCCTTTTACTTTATGAAATTCGACCTAGTTTTATTAAGTCCTGACGTCATAACCCAGGTTTTTTATCTGTTTTATGAATTGAACCTAATGAGTCCATAAACTTCATCTCGTCATAAAATATTACATCTCTGGGATTCATTATCAATTATATTTAAAGCTTGCAAGCATTACACAGAGAAGATAAAAAATCAAAATAATTTATTTCAACTAAACCATGGTACTTTTGAATTGTCACCAAAAAAAATCAATAATGAAGCTAGAATGTCAAAGATTTGCGAAAAGTTCACAAGCTATGGTTTAGTTGACTGTAAAAGGTTGCAGAGTAACTAATTTATGATGAGGAAATCCCTAAAACTATATCTAACTTGAAACAATACAAACACAAATTGAAATGGATCCTGATACACAACAGCAAGAGAAACGTAGCCAAATAGATTCCTAAGACGAACGACAGGAACCAGAGCATGTCGGATGAACACAAAGGTGACGGTTACCCACCCTGGCGGAAGTCGGGCATGAGCGCGGCGATGCTGGCCGTCACTCCCGGCATCCCCTTCAGCGGCTGCGCCTGCACACCTACAAGCATGCCGCGTCACTCCCGAGTCACGCGTACAGCACCGCCCGGCGGCTGACATAGCGACCACTTACTAACCCAACGTCCTAGCTGAGCTGTTCGTTAGGGTACCGTCCCACAAACTTGTTCAGCCCGGTGGCTGTGGGGACACTCATAGGAAAAATAACTGTGAAAGGCTGTAGCGATTTCGTAATGCCATCGTTCGGTCCACTTTTAGCCACCGGGTGGCAGAAAAGTTTGTGGCCCTATAAATCGCAAAATACCGAATGTCTTTATACGCGCGTCATGCACGGAGATTTTTTGGTATCCAATGACATGTGACACCCAGCTAGGACCTGGCAATACTGTCTTAGTACGATGTAGCCCTTATTTAGAGTTGTCATCTCGAGTTGGCGGTCGCTGTGACAGCACCTTAGATGTAGCAGTAGCGTGCTTGAGATGCAAGTTATTTAAAAAATGCATATTTTTTATTACCAAATACTATCGTGTGAATGCGGGACTAAAATATTCCTTCCACCTACTGATACCACTTATGGGGCCATTTTTGTCACAACTTGCATCTCATTGGTTACTCGACATGCGTAAGCGCCGCATCACGCGAATTAAACTCAACGAAAAAATAAAACAAAATATGCATTAAGTGCCGATGGGTGATCTCGATTCTAATGCGATGTTACATGAGCGTTCGTTAAGAAGCCTGAAACTTTACTAAACACATGCCAACTTACTAACGTGTGGACGTCACTAAATACATCCACACTTTAGTTTTTACCCAAATGAATTTCGTTTTGCAATAACCCTCGGTAATAATAAGAAAATGAAGTAAGTAAACCATAGTTTAAATATAGCTGTTGTACTCTTGTGGTTCATTTGCCCACAGCTGATCATAGAACTGTCGTACTTACACCACCTACAAACAACTACGCGAGGTATACCAATGTTATACCTTTATGTCTACAAAAATACTGGCCGTATTAGTATTAAAAGTGAGAGATAGATAGAAATATAAACTCTGAGCATCCTGGCACCACCATTTTTGTATAAACGTGCCATAATAAGTTTCTATTTACCTCTACAACAGCGTACAACTAAGTTTAGCGCTTAATTTTATATTAGTATCTAATATTGCTCCTCTACAGTTTCAACTAGGTGCATCAAACTAAAAGGTTCTTCAATTAACGGGTTAAAATTAAATTATAAAGTCAAAATAGGGATGGGATGGTAACTGCGGACAATATCCGCGGCTAAAGAACGGATACACACGAGAAAAACGCACGACGCGTGACGTATAGATATTATTTATAGGTTTTGCCTGTTATTTTGAACTAGCTCATTATGTACATATTCATGCAAAACTAAAATAAAAGGGCGAATAATAATAATTATGATAAATGTGACTAAATGAAATAATTATAATGAATGAGTATGGTGTGCAAATAATATATAAATTCAAATAAACAAACATAATTATTGTCATTTAATAATAAGGTACATAATATTAATAATAATTATTGTACTTCACATTTTTCAACTACTTATCCATAATTCATACTTATAATAGTTATAATTAGATAGATATATATTTTTTTTATGGGTTGCCAATTAGTAAATAAAATATTGTATTTTAGAGGGGTATTGTATTTTAGTTTATATAAAACGAACGAATTGTAAATAACTCATCAACATAATATAAAGTGATGACACGTAAATCAATCGATTAGTATAAAGGGAATCGAACCCCAATTTATTCAGATTGTAATCGTTTTTGAAATGGTTCCGTAAAACAGTGGAACAAATTAAAAAGAATTTTGAAAAATATAATTTTGGATTTCACCAAAGTGCGCGATAAATTTTACGCGCGTATTAGAACCAATTAAATGGAAAACATCATGAAATGTTATATAGAGACTATATAATATTCCCATATGCATAACAACTATTCCATTAAAATCTTAATCGCGTGTTACTAGGATGTGCTTATCACAGATAACGTCCATTCAGAAACATAAAACATTAGTCGCGCGCACGCACACATTCGAGCTCGTCTGAAGTATTGTGCAATCGCACATTTGTACAAGTACTTGAAATACGAAAATTGCACGGAAAATACAGGTACTTTCAAATAAAAGTCACATTAATGTGCCATTGAATGTACTTCACGAGTCCCTCGCATGAGTGCGTACGTTATGACCGAATGTTAGAAGTTATGTAAGGCCCACTTGCACAAAAACTTAACTCTTAGAGTTAGTTGCTAACACAAGGTTAAACTGACAGTTTGCCATTCAACATTGTAAAATTTTTCGTGTAAGTGGGCCTAAGTCGTCTGCTTGGTACGTCATCTTAGGTAGAGGATGGTATTCGGTAAGTCAGTAGTAATAAGGTGTATATGGTGCGTACCTGCGTGGTCACCGTTGGTGTGCGCGGGCGGCGGCGACATGTCCACGTCGTCGGCGTCTAAGTGTGCGTGTGTGTGTGCGAGTGCGTGTGTGTGTTCGCTCACGCCGCTCTCCTCTATCGTCTCCGCGACGCCTGGAACACAACATTATTTATTAAAGATCGCCAACAAAATGTATAAGTACACTATAATATAATGATCTGCACTTTTTCCGTTAATTATAGAAGACCACAGTGTGCATCACATTATTACGGATAATATTAGTATAGATTCGACATTTCTTCTTTTTTTTTTGTTGCAAAGATTAGGCAAGTCTCGCGTCGTCCAGAAAAACATAATAAAATAATTTCTTCGCGACGTTCCTTTTAAGGTTACACTAGTCGAAAATTCTTCCATACAAACGTAGTCTAGGGATTATTTCACTGATTGACGACGCGATGTAAGTTCAAAATAAAAAGGTATATCAATTTGTCTCATCATTATCTAGCATTTTTGGGCGCAAATAAATTACAATTTTCCGTCTTCTTATGGTGGTTCTTTTTTCTTATGGTATTTACCATAAGAAGACGGAAAATTGGAAAACGGCCTCCATACAGGGATAGATTAGTAGCTCAACAATGCAAATAATTTTATGTTGAACAGATACGTTTAGTCGTTTTTTCATGATATCCAGACTCCCAAAGGTCTGTTTATAAAATTTCGCGAGCTCGGTTTCGTTCTTATTCATTATCCATTTCGTTACAAATTTGCAAAAATGTGTATGCGTACGCGAACTAGCTTCCTACTGCTCATCACATTATCTATCTCTTCAGCACGTTTTGTCGGTTGATATAAAATGCATTTTAACCCCGCGCACAAAATAGTTCGTGCCTTTGACTAGTGTAACCTTAATATGTCCTCTCCAATCTTACGTTGCTGTAGTTCGGTCAGGCATGCGTATGCGTACAACACAAGAACATGTTCACACATGTCTTTGAGATCCTGGCGTCTCTAGACGTTGCCAGCGCAGAGATTCTACAGAATGTTTTTCATGTACCTGTAACAGTAGTGGTACATACCGTTGGTGTGCTTGTCCTGGTGGCCGTTGGCGCTGGCGCTGGGCGCACGCGACGTGTGCGAGATCACCGACGTGGCCACGCCGTTGCTGGCGCCGCCCGCCTCGCCACCGGCCTGTTTATATTATTATATCATAACTCATTTATTTATGATAGGTGCATGAATAAAAATAACAAATCAATAAAGTGCTGACAATTATGAGAATCATTAGGCCTTGTCTACAGAGACGCAAGGCACCGCGTGTAACGTGTAACGTGTATCGTGTAGCGTGGTGTCAAGCGGCGCGGCGCTTCTTTGAACACGCCGTCACTTCTCCGTAAGCGTTCTCATGCAACGCCATGTGTTTGAATTTAGTGCGGTCTGCGCCGCGTCGCCAGAAACGAGACCTTCAGCAAGTGGAGCCGGTGGATGCGAGACGTAGCGGACCCACCACTGTGGTGACGCTTGAAGAGGCCTATGTGCAGCAGTGGATGTCTCTACGCCGAAATGATGATGAAGCAATCATTACTTAAATCGAACTGTGTAGCTTTCTCCCGTATCGAACAAGATTCAATATTTTTTTGGGTTGTTGAACCTCGAATAAATAAGTTAAAATTACGATACAGATCAAGGACTTAATGTTTACTGATAGGCAGCAGAGCAATTAGGGGTACTTTCCTCTGATATTTATTCACAATAATATTACCAGTTCCACAAAGTGATGACTCTATGACCTGGTAAATGTCGCGAGAATCGAGAGAAGCTGAGAACCAGTAACTGTGGTAATGCTAGGCAAAGGTCCAATGTCCAGCAGTGGACGTTTTTCAGCTAAATGTTTTTTTTTACTATAGGTAGGCTCGCGCTTGACTAATATCTCAGTGATGAGGTGGTTGACGATGAATCACGCTTGCCATGAAGTAACCTAAACACTTTTGACTTGATGAACCCTTTTTGTTTTGATTTATTTTATGTAGAATGCACGTCAGACATTAGCTGAGCACGGTCCGCGCCGATGTTGCCTGTCTGGGCGGACACCCGCGACCCAGACAGACATCGTCCCTCGCGGCCCCTGTCAGTTTTGTTGACATCTCTTTGAGGCGTGAGAGCGTCTCTTTACGTCTCCCTCACACGATGCGCCTCCTCCTTTTCGAATGACTGCTTCGCAGAAGGAGTTGACGGCTTCCCATGCCCTCTCGCTCCGTACCATGGCCTAGATCAGGGCCGGACGTGAGATGTCGCTACCGCAAGTGGGGCAAACCTCAACGTATGCTCCACCGGGTCCTCCGGACCATTACGGAGCCTTTCCACCAAAGATATGCTATGCAGCTATGCTGCGAGGATGTGCAAGCTAAGCTACGAAACTATATGACCGTTTCCACTAATGCTATGTAGCGGGCTAGTAAGACGCTATGAAGATGCGCCGCCGCGAGGTAGCTGTGCGAGGAAGATGCGCAGCTCGAGCTATGCGCTGTATCGACAGTAGGGAAGATGCGGTGCTCTGCACATAGCTACACCACTCGCGACCATCCATAACACGCATCCAGAGCATGCGTCCGGATTATGCATCCATCCATATAAAAACATAGCTTAGTAGAACCCTTTTACACCAGTGCTATGCTATATGGACCATCGAATATGATTGGTGGATATTAAACGCATCCATAGCAACGTAGCATATCTCTGGTGGAAAGGCACCCTTAGCACAATGGTGACACTCGGGCCTTGCCGGCCTTATTCTGAACATGAACCTCCTGAAACAGCTGTGTTCGGTGAGGACCTGCTTCAGGCGGAAGGTAAGGACGCCGTGAGACCTCTCAAGCCACTCCTCAATGAGGGCCCGCAATTGTGGCGTGCCCAGCACTGGATTGCGACAGTCGCTCTCTCCATGTCGCCATGAGATCCTGCCGGAGCTCTGTCCACCGAGCCACGATCAGCCGCGGCAGCGGCGTTTCACCTCTCACCGCGCCACTCCCATATGTGCGCAAGGACTTTCGCCTCCTCATCCAAGGAGGGTCGCTGCCTCACCGAAAAACGTGCGGTATCCCCGGACCAGCCGGAAGCTTTATGGGTCATGGTCATCCGACCATGACCCATAAAGGACCATGGTCCGCACAACCCCTGCATAGAGCCTGCGAGAGGAGGCGTTTGGGCGGTTGGGCAGGAGCCACTAGAGGGCAGCCCCAGCCTGCTCTAGTCTGGGAGTCAAACGCCAAAAATGCTGCACTAAATTCCACCGGCTGTCAAGGAAGAATCCCAGGTACTTCATCGGACTTAATGACCCCTATGTTGTAGCTATCAGGGAACACAGACTCTGGCAGGGAATTCCACTCTTTAGCTGTTCGCATTACGAAAGTATTTCCAAAACGTTTAGTGTGTATGGGTTGGATGTCCACATGTATGAATGTTGGGCATACCTCAGCGTCGGAGCCGTTGACCATCTCGACGAACTGGCGGTACTTGAGCAGGAACAGCAGGTCGGCGTCCCTCTCCAGCAGCCCCGGGTACAGCGTGCGGGTCAGCTCGATGGCTTCGCCGATGCGCCCCGATACCACCAGCTTCGACACTCCTGCAACACCACAACCACGGGCCTGTACCACATCTACAACATACGTGTAGGAGAGGGCGTGATCAGAGAAATATTTCTTGAGACACTTCGTTTATTTTGGCTCGTTAAACACAAATTACAATTATTATTTTTCGTAACAACTCACTTGCACACTCTCACCTCATTCGCTCATCTCACGTTCCATTCTATCAATTAATTTAACGTTTCTATTATAGTGCGCGCGGAACTAGTTGGCCGCGCCTTAGGTATGTGAGCGGTGGGACGGCGAGGCGGGGGTGCCAGTAAAACCCCGGATGACCCATTGACAATGGGTGTGATGACCCATTGACATTGTCACTGTCCATTGTCCTAACCCGCCCCCTCACCCCTGTCGCCACCTAAGGCGCGGCCAACTAGTTCCGCGCGCACCATAAGCGAAAATTATCCCACAAATGTATAACGAACTTACTTTTGTGTAACGTTTAAAATAATAATAAAAGTTTTTTTTTATATAATTGATAGGCTCGCGATTGACAACTATCTAAGTTCTAATGATCATATGACCTAATTCCATTTAATATACTTTTTTTAAATATAACGGTCACATGATTATTATTATTTCCAGGCTGTTCTGTCCCACTGCGGGGCAAAGGCCTCCTTTTCTTCCTTCCAATTCCCCCAGTTTATAGTCTGGTCAAATTAGACATATCAAATGGCACTAATTTGCAAAGAGCTGAAAATTGGTACGAATGTTCGGCACATTCGTACCAATTTTCAGCTCTTTGCAAATTACACCATTATAAATGAAATGTTAAAATTCCCATCGATCCCACACTTGCAAAAAAAATTATTTAAGGTCAAAGTTTGCAAATATGGTTTTTTTGCGTTTTTCAGCCGAACGGTAAGTTTATATTATGATAAAAATAGGTTAGACAAAATTGTAGATTATGTAATTATCTATAAAATTGTCTCCACAATTTTTCTCCTAAACGTCATCGTTTCTGAGATATAATGAATAAAGGCGTGAGAGCAACCAGCTCATCGCCGCAGCTTCGGTTTGCTGGTCGCCTCCAGCGCTCAGCCTCGGCCGCTACGGCTCGCATGGGTGCCTACCTTCGATCAAGAATACACTAGGTGACCGGTAAGCGCTTCAAAAACGGGCCGAAAATTAAGAGCACAAGTATGGTTGTGGTCTTATTCAAATTAGTATGGTCCATTCATTTAAATTAAGACATCCAAATACCACAGAGTGCGTTCAAAAATTGTGCAAATAAACACCGTAATTTTGACAGGAATATCTTTTTTTCGGTAAGTTTACATCACTAGGTGTTTTTCATAAAGTAAAAACCGAATTAAATAGTAAATATGCATCAATTACCAAATATTATGATTGTTTGACCAACGTTTGCATCGACAACGCGCCAACTATCGTAACAAATATCGACTGTTCTGGCACTTTGTTATATAGACTTTAAAGCATGCATCTCGTCGTAAAGAAAGGTCATACATTTTTTATTGCTTTTTCTACATAGCCTTGTGAATGCAAGTTCAAAAGCATTGCAATTAAGGTTGTACTTACATTAATGTATATTTATTTCAACTAGAATTACGTAAACACAATTGGCGACAGTTTTGAAGAGAAGTTTTGCATGGGATTGTGTATCTAGTGTATTGTTGATCGAAGGTGCCTGCCTACCCTTTGTTACGTCAGGAAGAAGCTGCACTTCCCGCAACGCCGGAGACGATGCAGAAGCAATTTTAGTGTTTTGAGGTTAGGTTAAGATAATTAGTTTTTCTCAATAACAGTGCGTTATCTTAGAAAATTAGTAAATATGAAAATTAGGTCAAATAAACGTTATATAAAATGAGCATTATAGAAATTGAAAATAATATGATATGAACGTTATACTAAATGTTATCAGAGCAAATGAAGGTTATTATGAAATATAACCATTAGATCACATGAAATTAGGCGCTCATTTCAATTAATCTCGCGTCCTGTACGCTCGTTAAAGTGAAGTTTTCGTTGAGAAATTGTCAAAATATTAAGTAAACAACTTTAAAAAAGGGATGGGATTTCGTATTTTCGGTATAAGAGTTTATTCATTTGGTTTTTTATAACATAATATAGAAAGCAATATGTGATTTTGATTGAATTTGCCTCAAAACTTCACTCAACGGTCCAAGTATAATACGACAAATTGTATTTTAGTTGCATAATACAGATGACCCTGTTCTTATACAATGGAGTCGTTTTTTTTTGTTTAACTAGCTTCTGCCAGCGGCTTCGCCCGCGTGAATGTCAAAAATTATGTCAAGGAACCATATTCCCGGGATAAAAAGTATCCTATGTGCTATTCCAAACTATGATCTATCTGTGTGACAAATTTCATCCAGATCCTTCCAGCCGTTTGAGCGTGAAGAAGTAACAAAAATACAAACACACACACACACACTCAAATACTTTCGCCTTTATAATATTAGTGTGATTTTTTTATTAATAAGTTTATTCACTTTTGAACCTATTTTGTATTAACTTTTTAACCAATATTTATACGTTATATATTACCTATAATATACTTTTTAATCGAATTCAAAAATGTCGTCAATTCGACGATTTTACCAGTAATATATATTGCCTTAAACTCATGTCATATCCAAAAATATATTAGGCTCAGATAAAACTATAATTATGTGTTTACAATTTAAAAAACTCTTAAAATACTAACAAAATGTCTTCTAAAAAAAAGTATAAAAAAAATTCGTCTCCACATGCCTTGTCCTACCGGCTAACTTCGATCGTAAATTTTATTGATTTTTGTCACAGATTACCTCCCAATAGATTCCGCATTGAAGACAACTTACGTGCACCACACATCAGCCAATTTAGGCTGATGTAACTCATTGCACGGTATGATCTCTTTAGTGTCGACCAGACATTAAGAGCTGTAGGTATGCAAGCGATTTCTAGTTTTAATTCTGTTTAAAAATAGTTATCAACGGATTGCCTTAAAAAAATACGTATTGTGCAGTAAAATGGTGTGGCAAATCAACCAGCCCTTCAAGTTCAAAAAAAGATGGTATAACATACCACCAGTAGGCAAAGTAATTAATATTGACCAATCTAAAAAAGGTCAAGTTATAATAGTTAGCAAATCAACATTGCACATTTTACAGTAGCGCTTGTTGATGTCTTTTGTGAAAGTCCCTTTCACTCATAAGGAATTATTATATTGCTATCTTTTGCCTACAGAAGTGAAAATGTTGAGAAAAATACGTTTTTGCTTATCGAAAAGTATTGATGAAAGATATTTTTTTAGGTATATAGGAGAATAAAATAATTTTGTTAAAATTGATTGTTAAAAAATTATAATTTAGTTTATTTTTACTTTGAACTAATTGTGTTCTACTCAAAACAAGAGCTCAGAGTGACCCTGTTTACATAGGATTACAATTAAATTAAATCACTTTTTTGCCAAAATCCAAATCTTTTCTCGATCGATGTTTTTTCTTTATTATTATTAAAGTAATTATAAAAACGCTGCCTAAGAATTTTTACATAAAATACCATTTTGTTGGAAAAATATCGATTTTTGTTTTCGACATTTAATGCGCATGTCCCATCACTACGACAGGTACCGTGACCTTGAATAGCCAATCACGGCGCACTTGTTACTCCCCGCGCAACCCGTGCCTTCCGCCTTTGGTGAACTCGGAATCAAACAAAACCGTAGGCAAGCGGTATCTATTGGGAGGTAATCTGTGCTTTTGTACACTGCTTTGTAAAAACAACTTAAAACAATCCGCGTAAGGTTGAATTGCAAAAAAAATGTTTATAGTATAACAATAACTACCCATGTATAATTGGTGAGTGTTTGGTGACAGTTTCGAGTGTTAGTTTTGTTCGAGACTGTGCATCTTTGGTTGTTTTAATATATCAATGTATTTATGATAAACTTAGTGATTGCAATAACAACACACTGATATAAAGATAGATTGGACATTGCAAAGGGTTTTTCAATTGGCGCAGGTAGATTTTGGCGGTCCGTGGCGACCATTTTGTTTTGGTGACATCTATCAAATCTTTTGTTTATTATTCAGTTACTTATGCCAAATCACCATGGCAAGTTACACGATTGGACAACACATTCAAATGATAAAACTTCTGCTTGAGCGATTTGAGGGTAAGGTTATCGCAAGGGTGATAATGGTAAATTGCCCACCAAGGCCATGCGATTTGAAGCCAATAGACTTTTTCTTTTGGGGTTTCTTTAAGTCGCAGGTCTGCGCAAACAAACCACAATCGACCGATGCCCTAAAGGTGAATACACACACACACACACACAGGTCATCGCTCAGCCGGATCTATGCAGAAGTCATTGAAAATTGGACTTATTATATATATATTATTGCCACTGTAAATAGCCGAGGCAGGCGTTTGAACGATGTCATATTTCACACTTAATGGCACAAGTGGGCCTTTCAAATAAAAAAAGAATTTTGATAATATCTCACACAACTTGTTTTATTTCATTTCATCATCTACCCGCCCTTATTGAAAAATCCTTTAGAAGGACATATGATACTTTAATCCCAAAAGTACGTTTCCTTGGGCTAATTGCCGACAGCCACCCACGCGGTTGTAGCGGCTGGTAAAAGCTAGTAGATAAAAAATAAATATGCTCGAACTCACTTTGTCTATTCTTAATGGAGGCTATGTCCTCGTCGATGGGCTGGCCGGTGGCGCGCGAGAAGGCCTGCGCCGTGCTGCAGTAGCCGTGGTGCACCAGGTACGTCGACACCATGCTGCGGGACACGACACATTGTACTGAGGCTGTAGGTGTACCGTCGAAGAAAAAACTTAACGTCGATCCGTCGATGAGACGGTTACTTCAGAAACCATGTTCAGGCCGTTGGTCTCGATTGTCATTTGTATACAAACAGTCGTTACGGACAGTCTGAAGCCCCATAAGTCTGACAAGCAACCTTATTATACCGTGTTACCCAGTAACTGCGTTCAGTAGGTCAGACAGGCAGTCTCATCATCTGCCTAGCCTTATTCTCAACTATATTGGGGTCGGCTTCCATAAGTACCAGTGTTTTACATGGAGCGACTGCCTATCTGACCTCCACAACCCAGTGGCTGGGTAACACGATACCCCTTGGCTAGACTGGTGTCAGATCTAAGGCTTCTGACTACCAGTAACGACTGTCAAATATCTTCAAATAACAGCCGGCACTAACGGCTTAACCTGCTTTCCGAGGCACGGAAGAAACTCGCTATGTAAAGTTGGTCACCCATCCACGGACCGACCTTGGCAAGCGTTGCTTAACCTTGAAGATCGACCCGTGCGGTTGTTATTGTTTAGCCACGAACTGTCACATGTTACGATTTTTTGGTTCTAAGACATGCCGGTTTCCTCAGATAGGCAGTGTCTCCAAGTAAAATACTGGTATTCAGCTGCATCTGGACTCTAAAGCCGACATAACCATTACGGCTGTCGGTAAAGAGGATTATTGTCTTACTGACCGGTGTAACACTTGCTGCCACTGGCCCTGGTCGTCGGGCAGCGGGAACTCGTCGATGGCCAGGCGCGTGCGCGCGCGCAGCTCGCGCAGCATGTCCTCGATGTCGAACACGAAGGGCTGCTGCCCGAAGTTAGCGTCCACCACCTCGCCGGGCGTCTGGAGACCCACAGTCGGGTATAGGTTGGGCTGGAACATAATAATGAAGATTCAATAACTAGCGGTTTCACACACACACACACACACTGTTTTAGAAAGAAATTAGCTTTGTTATGTGTTGTCTTGGCAGTCATACTCGTGTGACAGACTCCTTTAGCCATGGAGTCGTTATGCACAAATTTTATGAGTGAAGCCCCCAGGAAGCTTCTCTGCTCTTGGGCAGTCCTAGGCTGGCTATGGTAGCCAGAATGTACAACCGCATATCGGACCAAATGAGAGTCTGTGCGGCAAATCCCGGCAGTCGCGATTCTACTACCATACACAAAGGAGAAAGAAAGGTTATCATTTATTCGACTCAACACAGCACATAGGAATGAATAAGCCTGGCAGATGAATAATATAGACAACAAAAAGAAAACAATCTGTGTTCTTATATATATACTGCCAGGATTTTGTTGGTTTTGACAGCTTTTTAAACCAGGATTATCCTGGCTTTTAAAAAGCTGTTAGCCTGTTTCTCATGATCAAACACTCGTTTAACTCAAAAAAAGTCAAAGGTAGGATCATAGGCCCCTGTTGAACAAGCATAGATTAGACATAAAAGACCACGTTGCCAATTTCTTATCATAACACAGTAATTAATAACAATAGGAAAATCCCCATTATGATCAGGATATAAATCAGTACGCCTTATAGTTGCTTGTCCTGTCGGTTGTCGGCGACCACTCGCCGACCCACGCGAGATGGTACTGATATAATGTATACCGTAGGTAGTGAACAGCTGTCATCAACAAGTTTGTTTACAACGACAGAGTTGCACAAGCCAGGACACAATGGATATCGAAAACATATAATAAACTATAGATACGAACCTCTAGTTCCTCTAGGATGTCCCTTACAAAAATCATTGGAATCGTCCTGCGCTCCATCTTTGACTCAACCAGTAGACACGCAGTTACAAAACCGACGGTAAATACACAGTTTGTGTTGTCGCCACCAAGGCTCTCTTTCCCGTCATAAAGTCGGTTGATCCCTTTTTTTGGTTGTTTGCAAAAACTGGGTTGTTGTTATTCTGGGGCCTCACCATTTTGCTGTCTATTATGTCATAATTCTATTGTGAAAATGGGATTGTGCTATTCGCTCTGAATAGCTCCATCTTTTTCCCACACTGGAATAGCCTAATAGCCCACTGCAAAAATCTGCAGGGTTATTTGTGTTTGATCAAACTTAATTTTCACGAATGTTACTTGATAGTAGATTAAATTGCTGCAGGGTTACCTGGCCGCAAATATTTTTGTTGTTTAGTTTTTTTTTAACTTTGCCCTACACAAAGATGCCTTAAACACGTCATGATACCCCAGCCCTAAATTGATTACGGGAGGATCACTAGGGCTCTTACTCTACAACCTAACTAAATATACCGGTAGTCCTCTGAAAGCGATGCCGAGATGGTGTCCGTTCTTGGTGTAGAAGCAGGTGTTGTCGACGAGGTTGACGCCGCAGCCGATGACGTCGCCCGTGGTGAAGGTTGGCCCGTAGGGCTGCCCGGTGCCCGACGAGCAGAACGAGTGCCCGTCGTCGCCGTGATAGCCGTACGAGTGCTTGTCCCAGCCTGGAATGGAGCAAGGAGCAGGGGCTATGGTTAGGAAATTAAATCAATATTAAATCATTCACACAAATATTATCATCATCATCCGCAGCCTGACAGTGGGCGAACCACTCCTGGGCATAAGCCTCTCTTTTTTTTTGTGCCAATCCCCACACTCCTGTGCCACCTTTATTCACAAATAATATAAATACAAGTAACTTTGTCAATCTTTCTGTTTGTAACCTTTTTAAGTTTTAACAGCTGAACTGATTCGGATGACTCTTGGCACACGTGTAGACTATGTTCTGGATAAGGATATAGGACGCTTTATCCCAGGAGTATGTTCTATTAAAGTCTACAGTTGAGACTTTGTACTGTACCAAGTAACTGTAACAGGCTCAATAATATGGAAGTGGTTTTGCATAGGCTTGCAAATCATTCGTCGTTTCATGCATTTAACAAAAACCTATTTTAACAAAGAATCTCTGGGACTGCAGGTAAATGCAACACACAAAAACGGCGCAAGAAAAAAAAACCTAATATGAGTCAGTTTTTTTATACTTCCACTACCTGCCAGCCACATTATTGTTTGTTGCTAATTCTGGCAGGTAAGTTAACAAACCTTGTACTGTGTTAGTTACCGTGTAAAACGTATCATTAACTAACCAGAATCGATATATTGATGAGTTTTATTTCACATTTATCCCTGACAAGGTCAATTATAGGTACTTCTGAAACAATGACTCAATAAAAGTGGTCATAATATCTGTTGAACAAGCATAGATTAGCCATACATCTGCTGGGTCCTGTGTGAACAGCAAACATGGAAAGAAAGCTAGTCTATACATTTAACACATTTACAAGACATTTATAAGCTTTTTGACCCGACCACGGCGAAGCCTAAAGGAATACAGTACCCACCTACAGGTATATTTTTTTGCCTAATTTACCCGGGCCATAATAACGAATCGATTGACACCTTATTCATCAAAATCGAATGAATAGTTTAGGTATTACGGAGGAACATACGTAAATACAAACATACATACATAGTCTGCTAAAATCATAACCCTTATTTTTGGCTTCGCCGTAGTCGGGTAAAAAAACATTTAAAAATATAAAAAAATGGTTGTCAGCCGGTGTCGGGAGCGGGGTCCAAGCTACCGCTAGTTATTATTATTTAGTTTCACCGGTCCGGCAGGCTTATACGGTATCTTGCAAGAACAAAACGATAGCGATTTTTCCTTTTTTTCCAGAAATAAACGAGCGAAGAGATAAGCAAACGATTGTGTAGGACCTATCCACCACCACCACCACAAAATAAAAGCTTGTTTCCAACCGCTATCGCGACGCTTTCGTAGATAGAACACCACTTGTCCAGGCCCTCAGACAGTTCTGTCGTTCCATTGACACTCACCAGGTAATCTGTTCATGTTGACTCCGTGCGCGGACAGGCCGATGCCCATGTACCCGTCGCGGCCCTTGGACACGATGCGCACCTCGAAGTAGTACAGCCCGCACGCGGCTGGGATGGGGTGCGTGGCGCGCACGCTGGCCGCGTCCTTGTGTGTCTTGCCATGACCTGCACACCACAGAACCCATGTATACTTGTACATACACTGTATACCAAGTTGCCCATTGTTATGTTAGTCAGAAGCACAGAGCATGGAGACGTCGAGACGTCAGTTCCAATAACACTGATGCGGTGCAAAAATACGAAAATGTCGCCCTAAAGATGCTTACACGGGCAACTAAAATTAAGCAATTCTTGTCAATGTTTAGCTTGAACTTAGCTTGTCTAGATACAAACTCTATATTGCCATACATTGTCAAGTATTGCCGGGACATTATATTTAATTGCCCGTGTAAGTGAATCATAATAGCAGTCGCCGAGGCGTCTCCATGCTCTATGGTAGAAGGTTAATAGTCTAGTCTATGTTTGATAAGATCTATGTCTAAAAGCTTAAGAGTGTATTTGACAGTCTTAGAAGATGTTTTGTTGTCTATAAGTTTAAAAGGCTTCAGGCGAAATAAAGACTAGAGAAACAAATACTGGCATTGATAAGCAGGTTCTATGTGTATAAACAAAGCCACTTTCAACTGGTACTTACGGATTGTGAGACGTTCTCTGTAGTGTAAGCAAACAGCAATGAAATTTAAAAAAAATATCAGAGCCTGTAGAGAGTGACTTTGTGTTGAGTCTATAGGTCCAAAAATGAAAGTGTAATATGCAAGCTGTTAGTGTCATACATAACTTAAGGATACCAAACGCAGCAGAACAGTCTTTAGTCTATAAAATACAGAAACAGGCACATTCATTGTATATTGTTAGAATCAGTGACAAAGGATGAAAGTTCGTTCAAATATAAAAATGTGCCTCTTTCTAAAGGGCTAAAAGAAATGCACTAGCGAACCCTGTCTACCTGGTGCAAGCTTTTGTTTCAAAACGAATAGTTGTACATAGAGAGCGGGAGATCGCCTGTCCTTTGAGTGGCGTGAGAAAGCAAAGTAACTCGATGGAACACTTTCGCGCATTAATTAAGAGCCAACACTCCAGTTTCCAGTGAAAACACAGACTGTACCTATATAAAGACCGTTATTTACCAAGCCCAGAAGTTTGAGAAGCCATTATAACCACTTATAATTTGGACTTGAACAAAATATGAAAGTTTTGGGAAGTAATATGAATCTAATTATTGCTTTATCCAACACACGTAGGAGTGCTGACACGTATTTTTGGCAGAAGCCTTTAAACTGTAAGCTATTTGTGTACAGTTATTTATATTTCAAACATATCGCTCACCAGTGCTTCAACAAAATATTTCCTAACAAAAACTATAAAGTAGGATATGATTATATAACATAACACGTTTTATCTGTTAAATCAACAAATTATTCACACACAACATGAATAACATGCGTTCGAAAATTTGAATCCGCGAACAAACATCCTGAACGTTAGCCAAATACGAAATGTTGACGAATTTTAAAACAAGGCCAATGGGGAATGCTAACGACCTCCAACTAAAAAGTAAACATGGTTTAAATTCAATACCATAAATTATGGGACGCGAGTGCGAGTGCCGCGGTCACAGCAACAACAATGCAGAATTCCCAACACGCAGACGAAAATAAAACTTGGGCGGACAAACTACGACTCACATTTGAATATCTCGTATATTGTGAAAAACGATTAGCCTATCACAAGGCCAAACACTTGAAACGATACAAACGCCACATAACATAACGTTGGAAGCCAACACGCCAACGTTTGCTACCAAACACGTGGATCGTGGAACAATCGCCCTCGGACGAATTAATGTAGATGACTGTGCCGTTTTGTATCACGCCTTCGATTCATGTTTTAATGAGAAATAAAATTATAAGACAAATTATGTTGAAGCAGTAACCAGACCTGAACGATATATCTGTGTTGTGCTGTCTGTTATCAGCGAAGCTAAATGCGATAGCAGCACACACACTGGTATAGAACGTAATAATTGTAGACCCATGACACGAATTAGCGATCTTAGACTCCATCTAGACGGAGAAAGTTCAAAACAACAAACTATAATGAGCTGTTCAATTGGAACAAATTATTCTCGAAATAGAAATCCAATTCTGATGCGGAAGCATAAAATCAGTTGAAACGAGTGCGCGTGCTACTCTTTAACGACAAGGAGTAATTGAACACTAAACAAAAGCAATTGAATGTTGTATCATCCCGTTTCAAACTGCCATCCATCCCGTGCTTTCCTGGTAGGTGGATGGTTGTCGGCCAATCGGCTCGCGTGCACACACTCCGACCTGCGCGTACGCATGAGAACAACACACAGGTTAACGAACCGGCACGTGTTTACACAACAACGCGTAGATAAAACCACTGGATATTATGTGTGGGACGAAGACGAAACAGATACATGGCGGTTTCTGAAGGAGACTTATGAGATTTGAGAAACATACGTTTTGTTGAAGAATTTTGGCACACTGGGACAACAAAAATCCAAGATTCAAGAGTTGATGTGGATATGCTAATTAATAAGGTGTTTGGCCGAAAAGCATATGTGCTAAATGACTGTATCTTAGCCATTCGTAGCGCTAGTATGTACACATAGCGTCAAATTGCGGTAATACTTAACGGTAAAGTTAAGTAGGATGAAGGAAACCGTACGACTACTTGCCCAAATACTCAAGCTGTTTAACAATATAAAGAATCAGTCAAGTAAACAAATCCAAGTATTTACATACATAAACGGACAAACAACTGCACAAAGCATTCAGGAATCAATAGAGCGTTGCCTTCAAAGCTACAATGAAATCAAACGGCATAACGACTGAGTCATTACATGCAACCACTAACTCACAGGGCACAAAGAAGGTTCGGTTCAAGCCACAAAGAACAATCACACGAACTAGCTACAATTCAAAAAAGTCTATCTAACGCGTGTCCCAGATATTTTTATTTTAAGACGTCGGAAACGAAAGTCCAGTTCAGAACTACGCAGTGCGTACCTTCTACGCAGTTAGTCGCACGTCTACGAACTCACCAAACGGCACGAATTCGATTTAAGGTTACACTAGTCAACGGCACGAACTATTTTGTGCGCGGGGTTAAAATGCATTTTATATCAACCGACAACACGTGCGGAAGAGATAGATGCTGTGATGAGCAGTAGGAAGCTAGTTCGCCTACAAGTACAGACTTTAGCAATTTTTTTGCGAAATGGTTAATGATTTAGGACGAAACCGAGCGCGCGAAATTTTATAAACAGGCCTTTGGGAGTCTGGATATCATGAAAAAACGACTAAACGTATCTGTTCAAAATAAAATTATTTGCATTGTTGAACTACTAATCTATGCCTGTATGGAGGCCGTTTTGCAATTTTCCGCCTTCTTATGGTATTTATTCGCGCCCAAAGATGCGTTAAAATTAGTGTCGAAATGTGGAACTTTCGACGCTCATAACTTTCAAATATTTACTTTTTTTACTTTTTTGCTTCCATACAGGGCTAGATAATGATGAGACAAATTGATATCACTTTTTATTTAGAACGTACGTTGTCAAACAGTGGAAAAATCCCTAAACTACGTTTGTATGGAAGAATTTTCGACTAGTGTACCCTTAAAGAATAAAGACAGTTTATATAAGAAATTTATAATTGGCAAGATTGATTCCGAAAAACTAGACTATATTGGAGAACGTCGCTCAATTGTTTAAGAGAACATAGTATATGCACCAGAACTAAAAACAAAGAAAGAAGATTTAGCTGTTCAGTAAACAGCAAAGTAAACATGTCTTTTCCATCTCAAGGAGGCAGTGCTTGACGAGAATATCATCAGTTCATCGGGCCGGGGACGGCGCGCGGCGCGGGACTCGAGTCACTCGCAATCTTGACCTTCGATAACTTGGGAACACTTGACTCAACATTATCGCTAATGGAAACATTATGCGCAACGTTTTACGAACATAACTTTCGAAAATCGAATCAGTTACGAATGGCAGCGCACCATGTAAGGGCGCCTTCAAGGGCTCGAATCTGTTACTGAGCTGTGTTGGGCTAAAGCATGGTGCGTTGGCGTCGGCCCAACTGGTCGCGTCAAACATTCGACAAATGTCAAGACGTACGCGAGGTCGACACACTCGCGTTTCCTACAAACAAAGAAATAAGAATCAGAGCTCAACATGCTCAAGCCAATAATGCAATGTACATAATTATTTGTATTTAAAACAATTAAACAGTCCAATGGGTCACACAGAAACAATATGTCTTCGAATTAAATTACCGACGTGTTTACCGGCTATGTATAGCTCCAACATATTGGAAACTGATCGAGTATTGCTGGCGGTACTTCTTGATACGTGTTCTGCAAATATAATGCGCTGTCCACCGACGTCGCAGGTCTTGTGCATCAATAATAAATGAGATAATGATAGGCTGGCCTGCATAATGCGTTTACTGCAATCTCTGTCTACTCTCTTTCTGTACTACAATGAAATACAGAAAGAGAGGAAGGCTTTTCTGCTGGGAATTTGAATATTTAACTTGGAGACAGGTTGTGAAACACTCCCTAATAGGGGTTCCCTTGTCGGTGACCTAAGACTTTAAGTACCTTTACGCAACAGCAATTGCGGCAATCTCAGATTTCCGTCACGTAATTGTTTCGTTCTATTTACTAATGTAGGCCACACCTAATTGTAAATCCGACGAAACGAGCAAGGGAACGCGTCGCTCGTCACTTGGCAGGAACAATGGAGGGACTAGGGAAGAATAGCGGCCCGCTAAGCGCGGCCTGAGTTTGGACAAAATTAGCCACAATCGTTAGCGGACCGTTGCCCCCGGCTGCAGGTGGCTCCCGCTGCAACACTGACTCACGCCACTGAGATAATGTTCGTACTCGACACAGATTACGTGCCACTACATCGATTTCCTACATTGCTTGGAGAGACACGCAACGCAGACTACCGCAGTGCTGATATACTCAGATTTCGACGGGGGATTGAGGGGAACTCTCTGGCGTTGTGCATGCGGGATTCCATGCAAATGGTAATGCGTAAGTGTGTGTGCGCTGGAAAGCATATGCACGAAGTGCAGCATTTCGTACCCGGGGCGGCGTGAGTCACTTATTTCGATTAAGACATTCCGTTCCCGGAGAGACGCGCATCACCGCGCCCGGGCGCACGGAGAGCTCGGCCCGTGCTCCACGTAGCCTGCCTTATCTGAATGTTTATGAGCCAATAACCTATCTACGCTGCTGGAGTGCACACCATCCTTACAGAATTGTCGGGTAATAATACTATGTCGAAAATTTATGACTTACGTGACTTAGGTACGTCGTAGTTTTTGTAATTAGCAAGTACATATATTATAAAGAGTCACAAGAAAATGCCAGCCAAGACTTTAAAATGATCCACCGTATGAAACACGCGTTAGTCAACATGCAAATATCAAAAGCAGGAAACAGTGAATAACGCTGACATATGAAACTATGTAGAAACAATAACAACATTGATATATTGTTATAAAACAGTTCCCTGTACACGAGTTCCACGTATGATGATGACAATAACGCTGTAATTTGCAAATAAATCACACTCATGCACTCAACTCTTTGGTTGATCAATCAATCACTCAACTAGAACTCAGGTATTAAAACAGACTAAACTAATGAGTAGCAGTAATCGGGTTAGGGGGAAATATTCTTTAAATTAAAATTAAATACAGCATGTATGTACATGTGCGGAAGTGAAGTATTGATTATGTACTAGCAAGATTTCTAGCAGCGCGACAGAAATAAGTCGACATGTGCTCCGCTCAATAAAGGCACGCAAAGAGCATAGTCGAGCGCATGGCGTAAAAACGAGCCGTCTGGCTAATCTGGAACGTTTGACAACAAAGCCGAAGCACATGTCGACGCGACTCGAAGAAAAGCATACAGAGATTTAAGACACTCGAGACGTTCCCGAGATTGGTACAGAGCACACAATGACGGTGACACGCAGTTGCTAACAAACAGTCCCGCGGCTGCACGGCCCACACGGGCAAGCTACTTGTGCGGTACCAACACCTCGCGGACGAACACGCGATATGTACTCGTTATTAATTATTTAAATATTAACCGCATAAAATAAATTAGCACTGTTTATTAGCAAGATGCGTGGGCACAGATATAGTTGTATGTATGTTGACGTACGATACATCCAGAGGCGTAAGTGGAGGTAGGGCAGGTGGGGTCGGCGGCCCGGGCCCTGCGTCCCACCTTACAACAAATAGAGAAAACATCCATGTCCATTAAAACGATCCACAGTCGGACCCCATACACACCACTTACGCTTCTGGCTGCTCGGCGAGACGACCAACGAGATGCCGCTATGCACGCTGCGGCAACCACGTCCTCGACGGTGATAACGCTTAGCTACGTTACATTGCGCGCAGACGCCAGACAAGCTTCCGCAAATGGAAAGCCGCGCCAGCAATGGATGCATGCGCTCGCGTGAACACGTCATGCAATGTCCTGACTACCGGCACACGAGCGTTTAGAGCATAGTGGTGCTATGGAGCCGAATATTATCTAGGCTACTGATTACTTCTAGAGTTAATACTATGATTATTCTAAGCCTTATCAACGAGTAGTCTACTTTTAGCACATAAACTAGAACAACAATCGCGATAAACGTTTATGCAGAGCACATGGCAGTATGTTGTTTTTTAGGGAATGTGTATTCTGTTCTATATAACCGCTGGAGATGAATTTATCGACACACGTTGAAGGTCTCCCCCTCCTCGCACATAGGAATATCCTACTCGGTAATAAAGAGGCACATTTATCACAACATGAGATGTACTTTGATAATGATTATAAAACTATATAATTAGCCCGCAAGGATGCGGAAGGAGGCACACTTTGATAACATAATGTTGTTAAATAAAAGCGGTATAATGCGTAGATAAGATGGATACAAGGTCCATGTCAATAATTACAACTTGATTTTCAATTCAAGATAACTCTTGGTTGTCGGATACAGCTGCTATTGTATGATTACCATCAAGGAGCACTTATCAAGTTAATAACACGGCTTGCGTAGATTTTATTCAATTGTATTAGGTCCTTACCTATGAAATTGGCGTTTTGTCGTACTGGCCACTTTGATCTCAAATATCTCCTCTTTGGTTTGGAATTCCAATTTTAAATTTATTCAGCTATTTACTCATGCTTTTGTGTTTGGAAAACGGTAATTCATTTGTTTTTTCCTCTTTTGTTTTTTTCTTTGCGCCAGTCAGTTTACAAAAAGGTAAACTTGAAATATCGCGTTATTTACGAGTACGAGTTCCATCGTGGCACCAGTGCTGCAGAAAGGGTTCGAAGGATTAATGATGTGTATGGCGACGGTGTCGCAAAAGAAAACAGTGCGTTTTTGGTTCCAACGTTTTCGTTCTGGAAATTTCGACCTGCAGAACAAGCCCCGTGGACGGCCGGAGACCAAAGTTGATAATGAAGAATCGAAGGCTATTGTGGAAGCGGATCCATCGCAAACCACGTCCGAGTTAGCTGCAGGCTGCGGTGTTAGTGATAAAACTGTTTTAATCCACTTGAAGCAAATTGGGAAGGTGAAAAAGCTTGAAAGGTGGGTACCTCATGCATTGAGTGCAACAAACCGACAAACGCGCGTCGACTGCTGCGTTACATTACTCAACCGGCACAATAATGAAGGGATTTTAAATCGAATCATTACCTGTGATGAAAAGTGGATCCTGTACAATAATAGGAAACGCTCATCGCAATGGCTGAACCCTGGCGAACCAACCAAATCCCGCCCCAAGCGAAAATTGACTCAAAAAATTACTTATGAGCGTTTGGTGGACTAGTGCCGGTATCGTTCACTACAGCTTTCTTAAATCTGGCCAGTCGATTACGGCGGATGTCTATTGTCAGCAACTGCAAACCATGATTGAAAAGCTAGCTGCTAAACAGCCGAGGCTGGTCAATCGCTCTAGGCCACTGCTGCTTCAGGACAACGCTAGACCACACACTGCACAACAGACGGCTACCAAATTAGAGGAGCTTCAATTGGAATGACATCCACCGTACTCCCCGGACCTTGCTCCAACGGATTACCATTTTTTTTTCCGAAATTTGGATAACTTCTTGCAAAGGAAAAAAATCAACTCCGATGGGGCAGTCCAAAGCGCCTTCAAAGATTTTATTGATTCCTGTCCGAATGTTTTTTTTTGTAAAGGGAACAATGAAGAACCTATGAGATGGCAAAAGTGCATCGATAGCAATGGTACATACTTAGATTAAATAAATATATTATGTTTAAAAAAAAACGACTTTATGTTCCTGCCTTACAAAACGCCAATTTCATATGTAATGACGTAATATTATATTTATATACTGCACGTGAACCGTGCTAAATAAAGATATTAAAACCATTACAAACAAAGGAATAACAATGATTAAGATTAAGGCGAAAATAATCGTTATTTCTCTATTCATATTGAAACATAAAAACCGGCCAAGTGCGTGTCGGACTTCTTACGTTCAGGGTTCCGTACCAAACCGCAAAATCAAGTTGGTTGTAATAGGAGAAATGAAGGAATTACAACGAAAATATCTGATTTATCAATTATATTGGTATTTGTTGGTAAAAAAAAATAAACATGATAATAAACAATATCACCAAATTTCAAGTTCATAGGTCTATATAAAGTTAAAAAACATACAAGAAGTCGAACATAGAACCTCCTCCTTTTTCGAAAGTCGGTTAAAAATGCCACGGAACAAAATTTTGTAAAAGAAAAAATGTTCTTTGTTTGCCAATATTATTTAAAACTAAAAATATTATTTGTATCTACTCAACGAGCTCTAAACAACGATACCCCAACGATGGGGTATATCAAGCTTTTTTTGTCTCCCTGGCTTTGGGTCCGCAAGATGCTTATACATACTATGAAAAATTTGAAGAATTTAGCTCCAACCGTTTGGCTGTAAAATCTGTGTGACAGAGACGACGGCCGGACAGACAGACAGACACACTCGTGAAGTCGTGAGTGACAGTCATAGGGCTCCGTTTTTTAGGCTTCGGGTACGGAACCCTAAAAACGAAACAAGTAATTGAAAAAGAAAGTCACGGAAAATAACAATAAGGATTCATTGTAACAGAAGGAATGCCCCATGAACAGCCAAGGTTACAACCTGTTAAAACAACTGCTCATAAAAAAGGGAAACAGCCTTCGAAGTCATAAACGTCAAATGCAAACAAGACCAAAACAAAAGAGAAGCACTGGAACAACGCCGAGCAGCGTGAAAGGCAACGGTGGAACAGAGACAGAACCATAAACGTCAATAACTGTAGACGAAAAATAACTGCAATGTATAAGTGCATAGAATATAATGTGGCGGAGGTGTGCTGACGTGCGCGTGGAAACAATTAGCGCGTGGAGCGGTTGCCATGCGGGCGCGGCGGCGGGCGGCGGTGCGCTACGGCCTAGCTCCCGCCGCCGCATCCGAGTGATTACTTCAAATTAAATTAACTCCGATACATGTTTCGACACGAATCCTGCCACGCTGCCTTAAACATTAAACACAAGCTAAGTCTTAATCTCACGATTACCATCTAAGAAGGACGTGCAGTTGGCTCACCTGAACCTTGAACGGACGGTAACGGGAATGCCGTGACTGAAATAATTTCGATAACTTGGAACGGGTGGGGTGCTACCTAATATTTAACGTCAATAAAGACAAACGAGAAGGGAGCATTATATTAAAATCGACCTAAAAAGGAACATGGCAGTTGTTTGTAGTAATGATTCTTTACAGGCATTTGTAAAATTAAGCGTTTGAAGTTGTCTAGAATATATTTAATACGTTTTATAATGTATGTGTTGAGGCAAACAACTAATAAGGTATTGCAAAACTGCGTAAAAACTAGTTTCAGGACTTAATTTCAGGAAGTTTAAAGTCTCTCGCCAACTAAGAAGCTAAAAAGCTTAATGGATATGTGCATTCATCTGTTATTGAAGCCTGCCTATTAACTGACAGTGAAATGGAAACCTGTAATCAAAGCAACTCATATAATGGCACATCGATTATGATAGCTAATAATGATAACTCTAATGAAACCAGAAGGACAGGTTCCATTGCGCCAACCGCCAATCAACAACACTTAAAAGCAAATCAATAAACGAGATCATAAAGAAAAGTAGAAGCAATACAATCCATGAGAGATCCAAGTTTTTGCTTCCAGATTTACGATAAAACTGGCAAAGAGAATCGAATATTTGCTCAGCATGTTTTGAAACCGCAACGAAAGCTGTCGTGTCGGCTAGACGCTGCTGAATTAACAATGAAGTAAGTAAAGTGTTCTCGCAGGAATATATTATGTGATGTAATGGTCCGATACCAATTCAGTAAGTAATAGGGGGGCCTAGGGGCTAAGCCTGCACATACAAAGTGTGTGGGTAAAAAAGGCAACGTCACAAACTATGACGTGTTAAAATTATGATGGTTCCACTATGAGAGAGAGACGCAGCTGTACAGGACGAAGAGCACTCTCCCTTATTCACAGCGGAATCTACATGAAGTTGAATCATTTTAAAAGTATTTGTCAGTGTATTATATAAGAATTTATTCTAAGGCCCGTCCTAAGCCTGTGCACGAGCACCATTCCGATCCAGTCACCTAATTTCCACAATTGATCTCACAGCTGCGAAGCAGATAAGCAGTGATACCCAACATGCCTCTGATCTTCTATCAGTCTGCGGCGTTACAAAGAGTCCACAAAGATTTACTGTTTAGAGCTAAAAATCGCATTGCGGTTTAAAAAGAAGCCTAAGCTTATTAATCTTTCGTGTTTGGATACCAGTGGGACGTTGGCCAAAAACTGTTAATCTGCGGTTTGAGCCACGGATTCAAAACAGCTATCGACAAGTTACAAATAACTTAGGAGTTAATCCCCGAGCAAAGCGCTGTATTGTGTACTAACTTTAGAGCAAATGACTTTCCAAGATAACTAGAGAACAATTGACAATGTCATGGCAACTCGGTTTAAGAGGAAACGGGGACAGAGAGCGCCGACTGAATTTCCTTAGTAATAAGTCATTAACCGAGGTTTGGCTCTCGCCTATTTCCTCCTCCAATATTGGACCAATTTAAAAGATATTTCGTAAACAGAAAATTAAAGATATATACTATGTCTCCATGTTTTTCTTTTTGATGATACATTATCTTTAGAAGCACTAGAACCCTCACAAAATGCTCAAAATTGTGCTGTCAACAAAGACTTAGTGTACAAATTATTATAATATTAATTAATATACTTAGTGTTTATGGAATACCTTTTAAATTGGTCCAATATTGGAGGAGGAAATAGGCGAGAGCCAAACCTCGATTTATGACTTTTTACTAAGGAAATTCAGTCGGTGCTGTCTGCCCCCGTTTCCTCTTAAGGATCCGACAGATTGTTTCCAATAACAAAGCCATATAATAACGTTTAAGGCAATTCAGAAATCATATATACCTGCCTTTATGAATGCACATACTGGGTAGCATTCACCTGTATACTCATAACATTGCAAGCACCTACTGGCCCGCCAAGCGTGGCTGTTACGCCAATATCCCACGTTTATTTATGTAGTATTTTGTACATTCTCCGTTGCCAAGTCAAATCTATTCACTACTGCTTAGAATTCATTTGATTCTGAATCTGATGCTTAACTTTCGCTTGCATTCACCGTCCGGCGACAAAACATAACCGTTCAAGTTAAAGACTCGGCATAATGTCGCTTTCCATTACGTTCACTGGTTCTGGTACCGGAACATTTAACATTTCCTTGGTTTTAAGGCTTATTGACAGCTAATTGAGTGTACCATCAATAAAAGTTAAAAATGCCCAATGATTATAGTATATGAACAATTACTTACACTACTGGGTGTTTAGAAGTATCACAAAACTTACAACTAATTTAAGCTGATGATAAACATAATTGCATCGTTATCGAACAAGTACTGCCTTGACCTAATGAGCGACAAGCGATGTTGATAATTATTGACGCTTTATCGGGTATTCAAATACAATTAAGTAGTGTAAGTTAGAAAACAAAACGTGCTGCGTGTCCCGAGTCCCGACCTCAGCAACGAAACGAGCTTGTCGACGTCAATTTATTTGAAGACATGCTAGACCCACGCGACGTCTCGCGTGCCAACCACTGATTGCTTTCCAACTACTGCCTCGCGAATCATAAGTTTGTTGCTAGAGGCTGTGGCACGCTTATTGACTATGCAAAAAGAACAACTCAACCTTCACTACATGAAATAATCGTCGACAACTTACCGAAATAAGCATATTTTCTCTGATAAATAGGCAACGGCTCCCGAAAAAATTTCAAAAGCTAAATTCATGCGGAGAAATGTAAAAGCCTTATTTTGTCTTTGACCGAGACAGACGCAGAATGAAAATTGCCACGAAAGAATACAATAAAACAACGTCTGAATAATATATCGCCCTACACGTAAATTAATTTATCTCTGAGAGGCTGCGACGAAAACTGTCAAACTGTAGAAATATTTCGCCAATGGGATTATTGTTACCGAATATCCTTTTGAAGACGCTGCGTGTCTTAGAACGAACGTGATTGAATCTTTCTACCCGACTGCCGAAGGAGAGTAATGTGTTTATCAGTCGTTTCGTTGACTTGTGTGTGCCCTGGCAGTTGAGTGTGTTATGCTCTCTCAAATGACAAAGTCAAAGTCAAAGTCAAAACGTTTATTGCGAACTAAGTGTATAGTTGGTCAACAAACAAAGCAAAATGTCTCTCTGATGGTGGCGCGTGTGTTGGATCATCCGGTTCCCTTCATGATGGTTGAGCTGGGTGGTGCCATTCATGCGTCATGTTCGTGAACGGACGCCGTTAGTTGGGATTGGTCATAACTTAACTGCTTCGGATGTTAATGCTTTTCTAGCATCTATTATATAACTGCACAGTACATGTGTGAGTACTTTAATTACTTTATGCCTGTACGTAGTTTGTGTGTAGTGCTATTCTGGGTGCATTGTCCTCACATATATGAATTTATTAATGTATGTACTTATGTAACTAAATATTGTAAAAAAACATTTTCTTTTAAAAGAGTAAGTATGGAGTTTCTTGTGCATTCTTCTCCATAACAAGCTACTTTCCGAATGCACGGTAGAATCAACTGTTATAACTTGTAAATTTTAATGTACCTAACGTTCAAAAGTGCCGCTTGGTGGCCTACTTGAAATAAAATATCTTTGTCTTTGTCTTTGTCTTTGAGTCTATGTATGTATGTATGTTTGTTCCTATGTGACGTTCCAGAGATCAAACGCGTTGGCCGATTTTGATGATTCTTACGTCAATCGATTCGACTTAACCTTGCGAGTGTCACTGGCTACATTAAAATTAGAAAATAGATAAATGGCGGATTTGGGTGCCACATTGTGGGGGCCCAATTTTTTTTTCTTCCTAACCTATTGTGTATCAAAATAAAGGGTGAAAAGTTGGAAGGGACACTTCGACGCAGAAGCCATTTACCCATTCGCCATTTTGCTTAGTGACACGAGCCGATATAATATTAGAATCAATGTCGGTATCGCAATACGCAACCTCACTCAAGGAGACGCCTCGGGTTTCAATACGAGCGCATTTAATCATGTATTTCATAATAACATTGCACACTGTCACTTACTCAACACCAACACCCTTTTCTGCAAGCTTGCCTTTTGTCAATGCTTTTAAGTCGTAATAAAAAGAAGCAGCCGAGTGTCTATGAGACTGTTATGAAAATGATCAGGTTTCTCTGCGGCTATATCTCATCATTTAAATATGCTTTACAAAGGCCAACAACATTCATTATCAACTACAATAAAACCATCCTAACAAAGAAAGAGTCAGGCTTAGAATTATTCCAAGTAAACTGAAAATAGAAACGTCATTAGCCGATGCAAAACCAGTATGAATATTGAAAATTACTAAGGCTTCCTGGAATGTACGGAGTCGCAAGTTGTACACAAAGGAAAATTATTTTACAGCTACAACCCGAGCAGCAGGTTATTGATCAAAGTTATGTCATGTATTGAAACACCACAATAAAGGTCACGGAAGGGTCCTTATTCGTCACAATCGCATCGAGCCCTGTGAATGACACGAACGTTCCCAAATGTATTCCAACTTATTTACGACTATGGACTCGGGTTTCGGCTGAATAAATTGACCTAACTCCGAGAAAAAATTCACCTGACGCCTCGGCTTCTCGTTAAGTGGCCACATTTATCAATATTTACATGTCTACAAAACACACAAATACCGGTCAACCAAAAAAATTCTTGCTAGGCGAAGACGCCGACCGCCCTCCATACGAGTTAAATGTATTTTTGATTCTTGTGGCGTGACTAAAAACAATAAATCCCAAAATGTTAAAAGACATGGCTATACTTAGAGCGACTCATAAGATTAACGAGTACCATGGTATAGACCATTTACGGAAAAAGACGTAAACAAGAAACAAATCATGCAGTGCAGTCGGAGGATACATATTTGCGAGCTGGCTGACCAAAACCAGATGTATCCTCCGACTGCACAGCATTAAGTTTTTCTTGTTTAAGTCTTTTTAGTTCGCTTTTCAAGCAGTCGGGTTTTTTGATTTTTTTAATTAACTTTTTATTTACAACTTTTTAGTATTTTTTTTTTAGATTTACGTACTACATTTAAACATTTAGCTTCCGAAAGAGTGGGTCTGAAAATGAACATGGACAAAACCAAGGTGATGTTGAATGCCCATGTTACACCCACTCCTATCAAGGTTGGAGACTCTACACTCGAAGTTGTGGACGACTATGTCTACCTGGGACAAACGATCCAGTTGGGTAGGGCCAACTTCGAGAAAGAGGTTAACCGTCGAATCCGACTCGTCTGGGCAGCGTTCGGGAAGTTGCTCGGTATCTTCTCGTCCAACTTACCACAGTGTCTCAAGACGAAAGTCTATGACCAGTGCGTGTTGCCAGTGATGGCATATGGCTCTGAGACGTGGTCGCTTACAATGGGCCTCATCAGAAAGCTTACAGTCACTCAAAGGGCAATGGAGAGGGCTATGCTCGGCGTTTCCTTCCGTGATCGAATCAGAAATGTAGAGATCCGTAAGAGACCCAGGGTTACCGACATAGCCCGAAGAATTGTCAAACTTAAGTGGCAGTGGGCAGGGCACATTGCTCGCAGAACGGATGGCCGATGGGGCAGAAAGGTTCTGGAGTGGCGACCGCGAACCGGAAGACGTTGCGTTGGAAGGCTTCCCACCAGGTGGACCGATGACCTGGTGAAGGTTGCGGGGATCCGCTGGTTGCGGTCAATGTGGCGACGCTAGGGGGAGGCCTATGTCCAGCAGTGGATGTCTTTCGGCTGATATGATGATGATGAAACATAGAAGTGTTATATATTTTTGAAATCACCTCTTAAAACACTTTATTTTGTTACCCCACACGATGGGATTGGAAGGAAAAAACATTTCCCCCTCAAAATGGCGCCCAAAATCCGCCATTTTTTCTTTTCCAATTTTAATGTAACTAGTGACACTCGCACGGTTAAGACGAATCGATTGACTTAAGAATCATCAAAATCGGCCAACGCGTTTGGTCTCTAGAACGCCACATAGGAACAAACATACATTCATTCATACATAGACTGATAAACACATTACCCTCCTTCGGCAGTCGGGTAAAAAGACATACGACCGGCGACTGGCTACGTATGGCAACGCTAGCAGACTGAACTTGACCTGCCATTGACTGTCTTCGGCCTACTTCGCCTCAGACTAATTTGGCTGCGATAAAAACAAAACGATAAGCACTCTCTGACCTCTTTCACTCAAACAATTCCGATAATAGTACAATTAAATTATTCGTTGAGACTAGCTATTGCCACGTAATGTAAGCAACAGTTTGTATTCATATTATTTATGTATGTCGAATGCATTTTGAGGCGACCTGAAGGAATAAATGCATATATTCATTCTGTTTACTGTATCCATGCCCCAACAAGAATAATATGGTACAATCGAGACAAAAGGAACAGCACATCATACAAAGCCTGCACCCTCAAATGAAAAAGCCGGTTTTTTTTTCCGATATCATTAATAAGTAAATAAATCTATTATCACAAAATAATAAAACATAATTATATTTAAAAAAAACTCAGATCGTACTTGTCATTAAATAAAACTAAATCACAGACAAACTGTTCTGGAATCATGAGCAATTTATTTGGAGGGAATGCATAGACAAGCGCAGTCAGCGCTACAAAATCCCAAACATACCGATTTTAACCAGGAAGCGGAAACGATAGATAAGAGAGGAGTAGTTTCAAGCGTCCCTTTATTTATTGAAACGCGAGGGTGGCAAACGACCCCTTGTTTGCCACCCTTTACAGCTTTATAGTCCAAAATGTGCAGTCCCCCGACTGCACATTTTGGACTGTAAAGCTGTCTGTTGCAAGAAAAATGGGGACATTCAATAAAGGCAGTAAATCAAGAAGTATGTCACGAACGGGCTAACTTTCACTATCACTGCCTAGCGCTCGTTGCATAATTATGCTCAGCCGACTTACTGCTTATCCAATTATAGTTCACATTTGCACATAGCTCGCGCTAAAAAATAAAGAAAAAATAATTGATAATATAAAATTGGGGTGATATATCAGTGGAGAGCCTAGGCTAATTCCCTCCCAAAAGGCTGCATCAGGGTCCAAAGAGCCGAAAATATTTTCGTTCATGTGAAAGGGTGGTTTTAGAGAAAATGTTTATAATAAATATCTAGATTTGAGAGCAGGCAATACATTTCCTTATGTTATAACTTTTCCTCACCTGTGTAAACAGGTTTTAATAATATTAATGGCATCGCTCGAAGCTGAAACTGAAGGAAAATACCGTCAAGCCCGTAAGCGACAAATCAACTTAATTCACTACGACTTCGTCTACAAAAACTTCCATAACATCTACTGCTTGTAAAATTTCCTACTCTATTTTCTTTGCAAACTTCAACAGCAAGCACATAAAATATGGACATCCTGACCGCAAGAAATTTTAAATGCAAAAACACCGTGCTCCTTGAAAAACAATTCAGTCATTATGAACATTGTTATAATTACAAAAGTTACGTGTCCAACTAACTGAATGTTACTCTAACACAAAGGGCTATGGTTCCAATTGAGATAGATAGATTCGTATATCGGGGCTTCGACAAGGCCGTTGAAACAAACAGACACAAGGAAAAATAGACGGTAACACGTCAAGTTTGGGTTTATTTATGAATGAGGAGTAACAAGAGGGGGGGAGTGGCAGTGGCAGGGAACACGTGGCGGGCGACCCGACACAAGCAAGCTTGACCCAGTTGCTAGATGCACCATTTTGGCCCGTTTTGAAAGCAAGGGCGGCCCTTCGCCGCCGCCGCCGCGCCGTTGCTATGTTTGGGATCTCCCTATTAAATCCCGTGATTCTTTGGTCGGTACTACGTCTTATTTTGACACAGCGATAGCGACGCGTACTCGAGTGCATGAAAGCCGATTGAACACGAGCGGAAATCGCATCGCAATGCTAAACATGAATACAACCATCATTAGATTAACCTTAGATTTGGAACTCAGTATGTAACATTTGGCAAGGTGCCGTGAAACGAGCGCGGTGTCGCTTCTCCGCGGCTCTATAAACTCTACAAATCTTATAAATATTAAACATTCTCTGTTTACTATCCGAATGAAACATCTGATATATTGAATAGGCGAGATCGTTAAAGCTACTGCGTAGTTATCGGTCAGTGCGAGAGGCCCTAATCGAAGAGCCGTAAAACATAATGTGAATGTATAAATAAAATACCTAATTATGTAAAAAAAAAAAAAACAGTGCGCAGTTGAAGTGGTTGCGGCACAAATAGTGGAGAATAATACGTCACAGCGATACTTGCTGATCAGTAAAGGGTGGAAGTGAATTATATTCAGAGCATGGTTCAACGGGTGGCACACAATGGCCCCGGAGACACGCGTCATAGCGACACACGGCTCTCATCTGACGCGTATTTAATTACACAACAAACAACTTCATAGCCGGAAATGCTGAATAATACTCAAACACTACCGTGGATATTATTAAGAACCGAACTAAACTAGAAGCGACGCCGACGGCAGCGTTATGAATTATTGTAGATGATATAATTAACTTGCACGAATCAATTCAGCTCGTTGTGGCAAATAAAATTATCAATATTGGTATCTAACATAAAAACAATTTGAAGAAGTTCAACATAAACAGTTGTTATCTTCAATTTGTTTTTTAACCGAGAACCATTATTGATTGCACACTTCGATTCGAAGAAAGTTATGCCTCAAGGAGAAATCGTGTGCGACAATGTCTATGATAGAGAGAACAATCTCAATAATATCGCCTATTATCTCAGACGTCAGCGGGTCATCGGTACCGTCACTAATTGAACCAGTTGACGTAGCCAGCGAACATTCATTCATATTATCATAGATCGTGACACCCGCGTGCGCGTCTACACAGTACCCACCGTTCGGTGAGGTGCCCTTCAGACAGTGTCACCTCATTACCAATACACCCTCTGTCCCCTGGGGTCGGTAACTCCAAACTTGTTATACGAAACGATATTCTAATATTTCCAACCTACCATAAACATAATGGTGGTGCGTAATTTAAAGATACAGACGTTTCAACAACTCTTGGATCATGCATACATGCATATTGTACTGTTGAGTATTGTTTGTTTTTGTGGCAGGCGTGATGTTATGCGACTTTACGACGAAATCACGACTAGACACGGCGCCGGCCAACACAGATAATTTTAGAAGTCGGTTAATAAATACAGTTCAAGTGCCGCGTGCATTTAAACTTATCAGTTTCAACGATGAAATAAACTAGTTAGTCAAAGAAAAGCCAACTCTGTTTCCCTTGGTAATAAAACATAAAGAAAATTCTATTTCAGTCGCAACTAGTCCACGTGCAGTGAAACACAAGATAACATTATGTGGGTCGAGCGAAAGGGACTGGTGTTGCTGGCCCTTTGTTTATGAAGCTATGATCTCATTACACACTGAAGATGAGGCCGAACCAATCAAATAAATAACAGTCCTATGCAATCCATAGGAACTTATGTACAACATATTCACGCCCTGGTCAGATGCAAAGAATAATAGTTCAACAAGACCAGTGATGTTATTGTGCTCCAAAGATGGCTAAGCGAAAAACTTTCGTCCAATTTGTGAGAGGACCGAGAGGAAACATGAATTTGTTTAGCGACTGTGAAAGGGGATCGTAAAGGTAGATTGAGTGGCGCGATACTGATTCCATTTGGTTGCAACGATAGCTGATGCCACAACATTCGCAGCGGTTATACTCGTTTGAGAGCTGACTTGAAAGTTAGACATTCCAAGCCTTATAATCTTTCGGCTATTCAGACCTTACCCTCTATTTCTCTCTTCTGTGAAAAACTACATAATAATTTTTAAGGAGTAAGGATTAAAATCTGTAGGGGTCAGCGGTGGAACCATCACAACAGCCTGCTGATGAACAATTGCTAATATATCGCGATATTCAGCCCTGTAATCGCAGACATCAATAATGTTATTAATGTTCTTGCCGCACATCAAACAGTTACTAGTGAACACTATCGCTGAAACCATCTACATAATCATCCACTAGAGTGCCAGATCTGAAATTTCATATTAATTTGGCAGAGTTTTGGTTGAGCTGTAAACGTCATCAGTCATTAGCGACAACTGTTCTATACTTGTAACATCGTCATTAATAATGAAGCAAAGATTTTGTATATTCATTTCGGCTTTAAAAATGATACTGCGCATACAGGTCTGCAGGATATCAAATCCCAGATCGTGCCAATTGTGATTGGATTTCCACGTACGGGAATTCCTTAGTTGTTCCACTGAGATAGAAGGTTTTGTTCAGTTAAAACAACATTCAACCACTGACTTGCAAGTCTATCAATTTCGCACTGACCAACTTTGTGGGAACGTATTTTAAAAAGTTATCTATCATATTATAAGCATTATATCGTCCAAGTTTAAGCGACTCCTGTAACTACTTAAACAAAACAGTTGTGGCTTTCGAGACAACTTGAGATTTCCCAGGAGCTTCTTCGAGCTTGTTTGTTGCCCGGGTCAACCACAACCTTTAAATCCTATTCAGTTTAACATCAAGCTCTTGAAACTTATCTGTTTCTAGATTATTACCATATCTACTTAAAACAATGTTCATCTCGTTCATTAAAACCACCTGTCAAGCCTCTACCAAGTAAACTGCCTTTAAGCTTCCGTTCCATTTTTTTTTTCTACGAAGGGAAACTGTTTCCAACAAGAAATTAACTTCGCAGGGACCTTCATCAATTCCCTACAGACCTTCAGTGAACGCTGCTAATCATTTTTATTTCCATTGAACATCCGTGTGGTTTGCCACAAATATAGGAAACATGATAATAATTCTCATTGCCAACAATTTAATTGGCTTTGGGTCCTCTACGAGCAGAGAGCGGTGTACCGTACGAATACGAACACAAAGCAAACCTATCACCAGCATATATCTGCAGTATGGAGACAGGGCACTGATCCCTGCACAGGGGTATAAAATTTTGTTGGACAGAAAAGCACGAAAAGCTTTTAAAACAAATAACATTCAGCGCCCCTTCAACTATTAATCTCTGCAAGGCAACAAAGCCATGTCCTCGACACAAGAACCAAGGGCGATTGGTACATGTTGCACTCACGGCCCCATCCTAACTCCTCGGCCATCAAATGAATCCCACAGAAAAATGGCCATCGACTATAGATTGTGTATGGCATGTAGCGTTTGCGGAGAGCAAGCGCTACTCGTGGAAGAGTGAGAGAAAGGGATGCAGGGGAAATGTATTCAATATTTACTTGGATATTTTCCTAAATAATGTCTTACTAACAGAAAACTAGTCCATATTTCGCAAAAACAATATTAAAACTTAAGGAAACCCGGTATTATTAGGATATTTTTCTGTTTAATAATTATTCCTTGCGCTTTATGTTTCGTCTGGGACTTGACAAGAAATTAATGAAAAAATTATATTAAAAACTTGTTGCTTGCTTTCGCTGTATAATCAGAAACCTTGGCTCTAGTTTGTTTTTGTCGCACGACTAAATATTATTTAAAAAAAGGCGACCAGTTTCCTATAGTGTTTCGTAAATCTTAAATAGTTATGAAGTTATATTATCATAATTACTTTTTCAAATTACAATCTTTATCAATGTTCCTAATTGTAATCAAAAATGTTGATCGATGTCAAGTCCCAGAAATGAGACACACCTGCAACGAAGTCAAAACGAGAGTACTTTTTTCACGTAGGTATCACGTGTGTGTATAGTACAGTTAAAGCTTTCTTGGCGGACCGGTTGGCAATAACAGCGTCATAATACGGTACCATTGCATCTGAATGCTCTCAGCGTCACTGCGGAGCCAAGATTTGGCAAAACCGTTGTATTTACTAAGTAGAAGCATGGGCCTAAGAGCTGCGTTACAAGGAGACGATAGCTATCTTGTTTCTATAACCTAACGCTGCATTTCGAAACTCTTTATGAAGTTCAGGGTTTAATATTCCTAACTTCAACCCCTTCTTCAGTAATGATTATCTTCACAAGTATTTACAAGTGGTTTTGAAACAACACTTCCAACCTAATGAAAGTGACCTACTTCTGGCATTTTTAATTTTGCCATCTCTCTTGAAACTTCATTATTGTTAAACTTCGTCATAAAGTGCTTTCAGCAAAACACTATGGTATTTAAATTATTTGAAGTTCCAAGTTTAACATAAGCTTCTTTAGGTCTCCTTCTTCGCTTCGCTCTTGACAGAGCAGTGGTAGTCATGATGCATTTTGTCTGGTGTCTCGCTTCTTCGATAACTAGGTCAAATTGCTTGCTGTTTCCTCTCTTCTAACTAGCTTAAGGGGTATTCGAAGTGGTTTGAGTCCCACAAAGCCAAGGCTTGGGAGCCCTCGCATAAAGCCAATCAGTGTGGCTCGCGTATTATTCGCGCGAACGTCCCACAAAGTATTCGTATTCGTATTGATTTTATCAATGTCCCTCTGCATGTAAGTGATTGTATAAATAGGGCTGCCACTGGGCAGTGGACTCGGCCCGCGGGCCGCGTGAGTAGCCGGTTAATACCAGCCTTCAGTTATAAATGTGGGGCTCGCTCAGCTTTAATGTTGAATTAAACGGCTATCTATATGTATTCGAGTGCATTAAACTTTGCAGTTTTTTAGAAATGTTGCAAATCCAATACAAAGAGCGCTTTTCTAAATTCGGGGCATTGTCAGCGTTTTGTTACAAGTTAGTTTTCAAAAATGCACAACAAAGTTCCATTCCCGTCCCACGCGTCTTTCTATAGTCATCTTCCTGCCCTTGTCCCATACTACTTGGGGTCGACACAACACGTTTTCTTCTTCCATACCGTCCTGTCCCCGTCACGCAGCACGCTATCACTGACTCCCTTTTCATTCATATCACTCCTCACACAGTCCGTCCATGTTTTCTTTGACCGTCCCCTCCCTCTCCATCCATCCACATTTATATTCATAACATACGCCTAACGATAAGAAAGAATAAAACTGAGCTAGAAAGTCCAAAAATTTGCAAGACTAAACATGTCAGTGCAACCAAAGTTTGGCAATAGTTTTAGTAGTTCTTGTTCGGTTGATGTAGTCCGTCGATACTAAACTTTGCCACATACATTCAATAATAATGCTAATTCCCCGGACCCTTTAGAGTTTAGAACACAAGCCGACATCAGCAAGTCTGCTCACACTTCCTCATAAAGTAACGCTTCAACATATTGAGCCCGAGCTGAACCCGACACGCATCACGAACTTAAACCTCATTAATATTCCCCACGCTCCTCACGAACGCAACTTTGTACAAACAAAATGTAAACGCACTACTTTTAAAACAATTTGTCACTTTGTTTCCACAGCTAAATTGGACACGCATTAAGGAATAATGCGTGTCCTACGGAACTCAACGCTAGTTTTACGATACAATGACTTAACATCATCGAAACAGGTTTTGATACGAAAGTTTATGATTACGCTGCGGACTATGTAACAGAAAATATCGTGCAACAACCAACAATAGTCGCAAAATATGTAAAACTCAATGGAGAATGCTACTAAGAACCATAAAATTTCCCAAAATATTTTCGACAAAAGCTTACGCAACTAGTTGACAAGCGAACCTCGCCTCACTTAGTTTACTTCGAAAACACACAAAAAACAGTCGGGGCAACATGAGCGATCAACCTAGAGCAACTAGTTGGTTAACAGGTTTCGTGGGTCGTTCGCCTCGCGCGTTGTGGCCGCAAGGACCTGCTGCCAGCTACTGATTCCTGGACTACAACACTTTTGTTTGAACCTTTTGGGAGTGGGAAACGGTAACCACTTCAGGCAGAGTCGTGACTCGAGATATTGTTTAATGTGTGTTGAGTTTCAAGTTGTCGGGACCTTGGCGCGTGGGTTTACTCCGAGCAATTTTACGTTCTAATAATGCATTTTCTCAGTAAGCTCATCGGTAATTCAATACGATTCCAGAGCATCAAAGTATCTTACATCACTTCTAGTCGTTCAATTTACGAATTAATTGAGCCAATAGCGACCCGGTGCCCTATTGACCGGGTCGTCCTTAGCCCCAATTCTATTTTTCACTACATTCCTGCAAAAATCCTTCAATACGCAGAATTAGTAAATGTCAGCCGGAACACCTTCACGTGCCCTTCAATTTTACTCAGAAAGGCAATTTATACGTCTAGTGATGTTGCAGTAGTATTACAAGTTTCCAAGTTAAGGTACAACAGCCACTCAGTGCGAAGTAATTATGACTAATGTTTATTGGTGTACACTACACGCCCGATATCATTAACCCATTACACTCATACCTGCTTCTGAACTATAAGGCTTAACACGCACTGCGATTTTTATTCGCGCGAATTTTTTTCCGCACATCTGTGACCTATGGAAAGCTGCACGCACTGCGGAAAAATAATCGCGCGGAAATGATATCGCAAGAAATCCGTGTTTTGCCACAGAATCCACCGCACCGCGGCGCGGAATAAATTCGCGCGAATATTTTGAACTCTATGAACAGGTAGAAGGACACAAAAATCGCGCGAAATTTTATCCGCAGTGCGTGTTAGTCAAATTCAGTACGCGGAAAAAAATTCGCGCGAATATTTTTCGCGCGAATAAAAATCGCAGTGCGTGCTTAGCCTAAGACTCGTTTCAGTAGGCGGTTCGAGTTACGTATGATTGTTATGAATACGACCCCACTAAAAGTGCAGAGCACTCAGTGTCTAGCTAGGAACATCAAAACACATTAGTGTCAGCTCCATAGAGCTACACGTCTCAATGCGCTGATGATACGAATGGTTAATTGAACAGCAACTGAAAAAACCCAAACTGCAGCCAAAAATAAAGTCGCCAGAGCTCACTTGAATGCAAATAGTAGCTAAGTGATATCGAGTTGGTGGAGACATATATCTATGGTGGAGACATATTAGTGAAACCACGCGGGAGTATTAACGGCAGCAGACAACAAAAGGTAGTACGAATTGCATTGTCAGCACCCCCAGGGTCCTTGCCCCAAGTCTAGACACGGAATTAGGCGGAGTGCACCGACGTGAACCGGAGTGAACCGGACCCGGACAGCCTGCAGGCGCATCGGTCAACAACCGGCGGCAGCCCCGGTCGATACAGGGCCCTGAGCGCATCCGACCTCACGAATCCGGTTACAATAGGTACCAAATTTTGCATTCGACATGTACTTCAATAAATCAATAGTCATGTCCGTCTATGCAAATTGTGTTCTCAAATATTGAGTACCTTAACAATTTAAGCTTAATCGGCTTCTCTTGTGCTTCGTCTGCATGAATCTAACGTCCGAACGAATACATTCAGAAATCTTATCGATTAAACTGTTTCGCCAGGGATTGAATTAATAGAGCACTGAACATTTTGACACATAAAATTACTACTTGTGAAAAATTATGCTTTAATTATAATACCAAACACTACCAATGAATCATATTCTCTTATTTTTATAGAGTCATAGTGCTCATCATTTATGCTTTAAAAGGATAAATTACACAAACTAAAAAACTTGAATGAAATTAATAGCTTTTACCTAATTTATTCCGAATATTCCGATCAATTAACTAGGATAGGTATTTAATAAAATTCTGCTAGGGTACATAGCGACGACTCGCTGCAATTTTCTTTGCTCGGCAAAACTTCACGCAACATTCACGAGGCTTTAGAGATGCCTCATCATCAGCCTTTTAATGTTCCCACAGCTGGGGCACAGGCCTCCTCTCTGTGAGAGAGAGAATGGGCCTTAATCCACCACGCGGCGGGCCCAACGCGGGTCAGTGGATGTTACATGTCAAGAGATGCATAGCCAAGTAAAATGTATGTAGAAAGCTTAGACTGATCTGTGGTTTTAGTGCCCTTCAATTTAAAAGGACCAAACCTAAAACCGTTTATTTGAGCCCGGGGTCCGAGAATGAGGGCGAACTGAAAATACTACAATCAGGTGTTCAAGAAACTCGCGCCCAACTTTATTGCTAAAGTCTGAAGCCTTGTCAATAAGAACTTAAGCTGCCTGTTACTGCAACCAGCCACTTCTCCATAAATCACTTAACGACACTAAGAACACTAAAGACGCACGTCAACTCGGTACTCCATGAAATGTAATCCAATTCTTTTTTTACGCAAGTGTCTACGCATTCCGTCTATTTTGGACGACGAGCTTTTTACTATACAACACCTAGCCACATAAATACAACATGGTTCAGACAAAACATCGAAGAATAACAGAACTTCTATTTAAATTTTAAGATAAGAGCTGATGGTTCTTCCAATGAAGATGAGAACGAACTTTGAAAGCCCACCATCGACGAGATAGTAGTCAAGCGCGACACTACAAATAAAAAATAAAAAAGTAGGAAATACAAACGGAAAGAAATATCGCTTGTGGTGTCGAAATTGCACACGGCAATGCAAACACAAAAACAAAGGAGTACCCATAAACCAAAGTCCCAAAAAAACCCTTATTATTAGCACGACGGTCTGTGGAACCGAGCCTGTCGTACCTATCCCTGTCAACCAAATACGTAGGTGGCTACAGGAATTCACCCAGACACAGGCGGAGAACTGGTGGACTGGTGCACCGGGCTGCAGGCAGTCCAAAGAAGCTAAGCCATCCTTGGATGTTAGGTTAACCAGGCGTTTATTACGCCTGGACAGGAACGGTCTGCGCCTGGTTACGGAAACCATCACGGGACACTGGTCGCTAAACAAAACACTTCAACACAATAGGCATAACAGACAGTCCTCTGTGCAGGGCGTGCATCGAGGCTGAGGAAACCGTCGCGCACGTGCTCTTTGAATGCATAGGCGTCATCCAGATTAGAACACAAACCCTCGGGTCACCCAGATCTTACACATATGTTCTGAGCAAACCAGGAGCTTTAATAAACTTCTGGAAGGAGCTGGGCTGGTTATAATAACCACCAAACGGCCGCCATGGCCCAGGCACAATGATCTACCTGAAGGACTAAGTGCAAAAGCTAAACCATATAACATAGGACCCTTATTGGTCCTTGCTGGCTACATAATGCCTTCTACCTGGCTAGATAACGACTTCCCTACCTCGACTGTGCATAAAGCAGTTCTGCAGCTCGGATGTCTTTAAGGAACATAATATAGAAAAAAGAACAACCCGAAGCGTAAACTTAACAAAGCTTCGATCTACCAAAATGCATTCTGGCGTGACAGGCCACCAACAATGCGTTTTCATAGAAGATTGTAATAATATTTGTAATACTGCTCTACAGATCGAACAATAAAAAAAAAGTGTGGTTGCGTCGTGCTTGTCTTTGGAAGATAAGTTTCGTCTCTTTATCTGATCCAAAAACTAGTTAGCATTGTTTACAAGCATCGCACTTTATTTTTATTGTTAAAGCAAAGAATAATAATAGTGGAATAATTTAGATAACGTGCGGGCTGCGGGTTCGACATACTTATCGCGCTTACCCGCAGGTCAGCGCCGCGATTCATACGTCTCGATAACTATGTAGTTGGTTATATTAATGTACGAGTTCCATTGTTAATGGGCAAGCTTTGCCAAAAACATTGGTGAGTAACGGACCACGCGCGCGGGCAACTATGTGCTCGCCTTTATCTTATCCCTACCCGCGTGGACTTTTGCGATTGCCATCACGGGACAAAGACCATTTTTAGGGTTCCGTACCCAAAGGGTAAAAACGGGACCCTATTACTAAGACTCCAAGATCCGTTGTCCGTCTGTCCGTCTGTCACCAGGCTGTATCTCATGAACCGTGACAGCTAGACAGTTGAATTCTTCACATATGATGTATTTTTGTTGCCCCTATAACAACAAATACTAAAAACAGAACAAAATAAATATTTAAGTGGGGCTCCCATACAACTAACGTGATTTTTTTGCCGTTTATTGCGGTACGGAACCCTTCGTGCGCGAGTCCGACTCGCACTTGGCCGATTTATTTATTCAAGACGTACAGTATTATTCGACAGGAGAGAAGAAGTCGTGTTGAAGCGACTCCAAGTATAGATCTCGCCCAACTTCTCGGTCGCCCTGATGTTGGCTACAATGGTTGCGCAGTAGTAAATCTCATACAAAAACAGCACCGACCCGTGCATTGTGCATCGGCAAGCCAACTTCAGGGCGGCCAAGAAGTTTGGGGAGAATTAGAACATGGGACAAGAGCAGGCAGATAGTGCTGCTGATTGAACAATTATTTCTAGCAACCTGCCTTTGAATTTCAAGAATGTTAATTATTGTAAAACCATTGTAATGAAGCCGTGGTTTAAGTTTTGGTATATGTGTAGTGTGGGTAGGGTGTGTTGTAGGGAAACCACCCCTTTCTAAACCTTCAGGGAGTACTGATTTGCATGTAAATAATAGTATACTCGTATATTATTATTGGCCATAATTATTTGTTGCTTTAAGGGATTAATCCATTAGGTGTCTCGGTATGAATTGTTGCAGGTGGCACTCTGTAGTTTCTGCCTACTACCGCTATGAGAACAAGGCGTGAGTTTGTGCCTGTCATCTTGGTAGCTTTGTTTATTTAGAAAATTTTGATAGCTTGTTATATAAAATTTTCTCTTGTTATAATAAAAGGGAATGGACTGTTAAATTATTGTCAGTATTATAAGCTTCTTGCTATGAATGATCTTTTGATTATTTAGCTACTAAATATATTTCTTTTTTTTTAATTTGTTTTGCAACAAAAACTTTGCTTAATATGCCTCTTGTCAGCCCCTAAGGCAAGGTCGCCTTAGGTGGTGACCTAAGGTCTTTTAAATCAGACAACTAACTCAAGCGCACATACTTTAATCAATGCATAAAAGGAATATACTTTATAATGTGCATTAAAGTAAAGTGCTTACTTAGTTTAGAACTGTACTTATATTCTAAAGGAGCATACTTACTATGTTATGCATTATTAGGGAGCATATGTTTACTTCATTCTATCATTTGCCCAGCTTTTTGCCGTAGACCCTACACTTTGTGAGAAACACGCATAAAATCAGCCTGATTGGAGATCTTATGTATATTAATTACAAGATGTCCTAGCTTCAATTCCTAGGCTGCAAAGTGTTATGGTGTTTTTCCATCTGCTATTTCTCAGTAGCTCATAACATCACTAGATTTTAGTGCATAGGTGAACAGAATAGATATACATTTATTCGCCGAGTGCTGGCCATTATGATATAATTCTCACCATTCACTCTACCTTTTGATATGGCTAATACCCCTGAGCCTAGACCTTGAGCTATTGTGGCACATACTGACAGGTGAATATACATTGCATTATAGAACAGTAGATGTGTTCATAGAAATAACGCTATCTTGGAGCATTGACCATTTCATTTTCCCGACTAAAACACTTGAAAGAAGTGAAATATTGGTGAACTGTCTTTCAGTGAATTTTGGCATACAAAAGGTGCCAATTCTCAGCCTAAAACCTAAATGAAATAAAATATTTTTTATTTAAATTTCTGCAAATTTTGAAAATCACATAGGTTTGTATAAAGAACAGCTATTTTGAAGCACGTAAAGCTAAGTGTTCATAGCTTTACCTATAAGTCATGTTAAGTAGAAATCATTTTGATTGAAATGTTACTGTGCCCAACAGGGTCCATTATTGTTTCTGAAACATGGATGCAATACCTTAAATTTGAAGTTTGTCTTCAATGTATAGGTTATTGAAAGCTAGGCAAACCCCAAATAGTGGGTATTGGGTGAGTGTCACCAGTGTTGTATTCAAGCACAATGTTAGGAACAATGGAAGAAGTAAAGGGATGGCTTTGTCCTGCCATGCTACAGAAAAAAGGGCTTGGAATAATATGTGTTTTACTGGAACATTTGAAATAAATCAAATCAAAATCTTGTGACATTTGCATTATCTAAATATTGAAACATAAGTTATTTAATATTTATGATGAATTACATGGTATAACAAAATGGACAATTTTTTTTTATATTGAATGCTAAGTATTGTCTACATGTATATCAATAAATAAGCATAAGAAAAGTTATTAAATGCAGATGAAATTAAATATCAATATGTTGGGAGCGTTTATTTATGTGCCTCTTCATGAAAGTATACTTTTCAAAACATATTTTTTGTCTGCCATTTTAGAGGAGGAGACCTTGTAAAAAAACTCGGCTTTTGTAGTTTAAGTCGACTGGAAATCGACAATTATAAGCTTTTATCATAGGTTTAAAACTAATTCTATCGTGATAGCAAAAGCTATAATTTATCTTATGTGTTGTTACAAAATATACGATCAGCTGATTTCTTTGTTTGACTACTGCAACGATAGTCACCACACTACAAGCTGTTATGACACGTCAGACGACTTATTACTATCATTAAACTACACAAAACTCTACTCAATAACATGAGAATTACTTTAGAATGCATTGACGAAGAGTTTTGCGAATAACTAATCCATAAACAAACCTTGAAAGTTCTTACCTTTGTAATGGACTCGAAGATTATTTTGCGACAACCCGATGTAGCTGAATTTATCCTTAGTACTCCATGATCTTGGTAACGGGGTCTCTTCTTCGTTCACATTAGGATATAGCAATTTTAAACGATCTACAGTATCACTTTGCACTTGATTTTGGGAATCCATCGTTCCCCGTCCACTACCCAACGCAGCCATTTCTAATTTCCGTAATTTCATGTCATGTCAGTGACGTCACGAAAATAAATTTCAAAGCTTTCGAAAGATGGCAGCACAAGTCTTTCTTTGTTGCCTTTTGTCTCCATTTGGGAGATTTTTTTGTCTTTTCGGTTTTGTTCGTATATTCGGTTTTGTTTATGGTTAACGACTGAAAACCGGAAACAACAGAGAAACAAAAAAATAATTCATGAGCATGAACTATTTTTTCATGACTTATGCTTTTGTATTTAACGCTTGACTTTTCATCGTTCTGTTTGGTGAAATGAGTAAAGTCCGACGAAAGTTCTTACCAGTGTATGATGTAGGCATAATAGGCGAACAAGATAATCACCACCGCAACAAACCACTTCAAAGATAAACGACGATTACTAGATTTTTCATTTTTTTTTCGTAAATTATGATTAGTGTTCCAAAACATGTTAAAGTTATAGAAACTGAAATAGCAGAAAAACTTAAGCGAATTAAAAAGTCCGATAGTGAATTATTAGAAGTACAGCAATTAAATCGTGATGAAATTCTGGAGGTAAGATTGATGATCTGAAAATAATCACTGTAGTCAAGCCAATGTATAGTGAATTTGAGCATGTTACTCAGCATTTGCGCAAAGGTTAAAGGTGGGACAGAACTGTGGAAACTGGATTAGTAGCAGGCATTTATGTTCAAGGGCCCGAGGCAATAGGCTCCCGTCTCGGAAATTTCATTTTAGATTTTCTTTTGACCATTCATACGACTTAAGGAGAAGAGAAATGTGAGAATGCACGATAGAGGAGTGAGCGAAGTAAGCTCGACAACGTTTCTTCGTCTAACGTGCTTTCTTGTTATTAGCTGTTACATACTCAAAAACATCACATCAGTTACTTTGTCGAGCTCGAAATGTGGGCCTTTTTTTAGATTAATAATATCATTTAGCTTCAATTCGATTGGAGGGTGGGGCACGTGCCTCATACTGCAATTCCACCGAATCATTTATTATATTTCCAGATTTATCAGGAAGCTTTTAAAAGCTTAATTGATGGAACCATAACATATTCAGGAATTCTCAGTGAAATAAAACAAGCATATGATTATGCAATACAAATACGAGATGAACGTATATGTCAATTTATTACACAGGATGTGAGTACAATTTTGAAATATATATTTTCATAATTTTCTAATTTATACAACACATATTCTCTCATATTATTATACATACTAATGAGACTAATGGTTTTTCTACTTTGGATTAGATACCCATGCCCAAAACCACTGCTTTCTAAACACGATAACTTAAAAAAAAAACGAATTATGACAGATTCTTTTCATTGACACTGACAGATTGACACTTGACACTGACAGGACAGAGACATTCAAAAATACATATTTCAAATCACAACAAACTGAACAAACAAATTCTCTCGTACAAAAATCACAGTTACAGACAGAGTGTGCACCGAGTTCCCGAAACGTTACTGTTCTGACGTCAATTGAAGTAAATAATTGGCAGTATAATTATTTCCAAAGCAGTAATTTTCCTATAGTGTGTCCAATGTCCATGACCGGCGAGGTAGCACCGAACGTCTTCGTTCTGGATGGTGGTTTTTCAACACAGTTGTCATGTCATGTCGGCACCTCTGCGGACGGAGACCCGCTGTGGAGCGCGCGCTTCCTGCAGACGCACCCCGAAGATGTTGTCAACACACATCTCGACTTCTTGCGGGCTGGCTCCGACGTTATCATGACCAATACTTACCAAGCGTCTGTCGGGGGCTTCGTTAAACATCTTGGTCTTACGCCTAAGAACGGATACGCCCTTATTAAACACGCTGTGGAACTTGCCCAGCGCGCCCGCGACACGTACTTAGATGAATGTCGAGAGACAGGGCACCACACAGCGACTCCTCTGATCGCCGGCTCGATCGGGCCGTACGGCGCGCACCTGCACGACGGCTCCGAGTACAGCGGCAACTACGCCGACGTGACAGCTATAGACACCATGCGGGAGTGGCACATGCCCAGGATCAGGGCCCTGGTTGAAGCTGGAGTAGACTTCTTAGCCTTTGAGACAATACCTTGCCTGAAAGAAGCTGAAATGCTTGTGAAAATATTAAAAGAGTGCCCTCAAATGAAGGGCTGGTTGAGTTTCAGTTGTAAAGATGAGCATTCATTAGCACATGGAGAAGACTTCAAGACAGCTGTGAAGAAGTGTTGGGACTTGAACCCAAACCAGCTAGTGGCTGTAGGTGTGAACTGCTGCTCTCCAAAGATTGTTGCAGAGTTATTTAAAGGCATCAATGATGATAGGCCACAGGCTCCCATACCATTCATCACCTACCCTAACTCTGGAGAGAAGTACAACCCTCAAATAGGGTGGATAGACCGGGACAAGTGTGAGGCCCTGGCTAACTTTGTGCCTGAGTGGCTGGATGTTGGAGTGAGGTATGTGGGAGGATGCTGCAGAACATATGGAGCTGATATCTCTCTCATCAAGAACCAAGTCCAGATCTGGGTGGCTAGTCACACTAAGACCAACTAATATCGCCCATCTACTATTCTAGCTACATCTTTTAGGGCTACATGTTTTAAGAGTTTAAACAATTAAAACATGCAAATTATGTTCACATAATCACTTGCAATATCAGAAGCTAAAGTTATATGATTATATCTTTGCTTCTATTTTAGTACTGTTACATAATAGACCTTATCAAGTTCTAGTTTATCTGCTTTTGTAAAATGGAACTTAAATCTGAAGCTGTAGAGTTTATTGTTGTTAAAAGTAAATATCATGTGTAATATTATTTGTGTTATTGATTCATGATTACACCATCTTTCAAATATTATCTGCTAGCTACTAACTGCTTAGTAGTCTAAGAACCCTTGCTTTAAGCTAACTTATAGTTTTTTTTTTTCGTTTTAATTGGTGTTAGAAAAATAGCAAGGAAACGATAACATAGGCAATGTAAATTGTTGTTGTCATTGCATCTTATTGTTTTGTTTTAATAATGATATATATAAGGAAACTAGAGACTTAAAAAGACTGAACTCATTTACAGAGAGTATTTGGTATATCTGTAAGGAAAAATCAGAGGGATGACAAAATTAAAAAGTTGCTAAAAGAAAATGAAGATTTGAAGGAAAAAAACTTGAAACTGACGTTTGAAACTAACAAAATAAAGAAGGAAATGGGCAAGGTACTGTGGCATGTGGAGATGTGGGACTACTTCTTATGCCTAACCATTTAAAACAAAGTTTTCTGTGCAATGTTACTGTTATAATCTTGAACTTATGTATGTCGCTTTCTACCTATGTTTATGTACCCTTTCCGCTGCATTATAACGTCGGGGATGGGACTGAGCGATACAGAGTTCTAGTACCCACTGCTCACTCTTACTCAGGGTGCAAGCCAGCTAATGCTTACGAAATCACTTGCAGATTTGTTTTGTTCCTATACCACGGACGGCGCTTTGGCGTGCAAAATGTGTTATGCACTAATTGTTAAGAAAACACTTGCAACTATTGCTGAAATGTGACGTCAATATACCTACTTTATTGTTTTATAAATATATATTGTTTTTATGTCGTGTTTTACTTATGTTGTGTACTTAATGTATAATTCTTGGGCAGTGTGCTGCTACAAAGAAACATAATCTTTGGCACAAAAATGGCCTTTAAGTGGCGGGACAAACCTGACGTAAGACGAGGACCCGGCGCCCCTTCAATAAACATACAAAATTTATAGAAGCGTCGCGACACAAAATAAACAGAAAAGACAGGGCGCGGACGAGACGCAGTCTATTTTGTACGCGTCCTCGTCTTACGTCTTTTCTGTGTGTCCCGCCCCTTAGTGTGCATTTAGAATGTCATCTAGGCGATTCAAATCATGTGCCCCTAGGAAGACCTCGCCTATCATAATTAAAAGAGCAGACCTTTTCTTTCTATTGATTATACAGCCTACATATCATTCAACTCTTTTTGTTTTTTAACACTGTTTCGAACTCAATTTAACTCATGCCACTGTTAAGCATGTCTACTTAATTACCTAATATTGTTTATTATAGTTAAACAGTTGAAACAACTTGTGCCTTTAATACATGGCAAGACACAGGAGAAACTATGTATACGTATACGTGTAACACCTATTTGTACCTACCTGTTCACAAAAAATATTATCGTCTAATAATGACGCGTTCTCAGCTGAACGACGACAAATTCACGGACTACCTGTCGCTGATGCGTGAGCGCGACGCGCGCTACACGCTTTACTTCGAGAACCTGGCGCTGCAGATGAAGCTCAAGGAGCTGGACGGCAGCTCCTACCCCGTGGACGACGCCTACGGAGACCCCGTCGTGCTCCGGATAGCGCTTGATCGATGCAGGTGATCCATGAAAAAATCAAGTCATTTGTTCAAACTAGGCTGAGAGCCAGCACTTTTTAAACGTAAAATTTCAACATAAAGACGGTCCCCTAAAACGCTTGCCCATCTCCACTGTTAAAATACTAGGAGTGTTTTAACGGGGAAGAAGTGGCGCAACAAACTCCCCAAGTTCCCAGCATCTTGTTAAGTCTGACGTTTGCAGGTTATTCAAAATGCAGGCTACAATATTTCTTTCTTCCTTCCTTCAATCTCAATGGAATTTCTATAAAATTAGGCTGTGATATAGCACTGTTTGTAGTCCAAAACTACATGTAATTTCCAAAACGACCCTGCCCTCTTCACCACGGCCTAGTGTTTTAGCTGAAAAAGATAGTGCGGACATGATTAATGTCCACAATTAACTTTTCCAGGGAACAGCTATCGGTCACCCAGACGGAGCTGAAGAAGATGACGGACGAGTACGCGGACACGGTGCCGCGGCGCGAATTCGACACGCTGGAGGCCAAGCATCACAACCTGTGCAAGGCGCTGGACAAGCTGGAGGAAGAGTATAAGCTGCTACGGAACAATAATAAACGGCTTTTGGGTCCGTAGTCTTACTTCGCCCACTGCTGAGCATAGCTCTCCCTTTTCTTGTATCAATCCCCACGCTCCTGTACAACCCTTATCTAGGCTCGACTCGCGATGTTAGCAATTACGACCAATATTTATTCTAGACGCTACTTATTACAATACAATAAATAAATATAAATAACCACTTTTTGACTGGTGTAGAGACCCTCTTCTTCACGATTCTATCTCCAGATCTGAGACAGGTTATTTAATTTTTGGTAGCAAATTTCTCGGTAGCAGTTCTATTCGTGCCCGACTAATAAGCTTAGCATAGGCATAAATATAGCTGGCAGAATGTGGTTGTGCTATAGGTACACTTCTTTGTACTCATCGACACACAGGCGTGCTGTTACGTGTCATTTCGTATGTAGGTAGTCTTTACTTATTAACTTTATTTACAGCATCAAAGACGTCTATCGAAGAGGAGTTGTTCGAGACGAAGGAGCGCTGCAATGAGCTGGAGCGCGCCGGCACGCCGCGCCCGCACTGGGACTTGTGTGCTGACTTCATTGGAGGAGGACGAGATAGGTGGGATACTGACCCGTATTGTGACAGCTACAGAGACTGTTATAGAAGGAGCGCTGCAGTGAGCTGGAGCACGTCGCGCCCGCACTGGGACTTGTGTGCTGACTTCATTGGAAGAGAACGAGATCGGTTATATATATGTGTAATGCTCAGGGTAGCCGCAGGTAGAGAGACCACGCTAACAAATGGCCACCAGATGTTGCCGGCCCATGCGCCTTCTGGCCTGCTGGCAATCCTATTCCATCCGATTCGCGCCGCTAGATAGATTGGTTGAAACGGTTCTAGCTCGTTCCCGCCAAAACTATTTTTTATTTTTTTTATTTTTTAGCTTTATTTCATAGTTAAACAAGTAGTTTAAGTGATAAACTGTTGTTAGCGTGTTAAACCTTCCAAATACGAAGTGTTGTTGTAGATTAATAGTACATTTCGTATCGAGCATAAAAAGTCGAGATTTTAACACGAGCGATACGAGCGTTAAAATAAAGCCTTTGTATGCGAGACGAAACGAACGATTCTTTTTCCACTACCTGATGAACTTACTTAATTAAATGCAAATAAGTTCCAACAAGTTATTAGAAACGTTCAGACTAACACACAATTAACGCGCGCTTTTTCGAGAGGTAACAGGTTCAGTATCATTCTGCCAATTATGTATCAAAACTCCATACAAAAGTCATTTCGAACTGTTATTATGTAATTTTGTTTTCTTTTTAATTTTATAATCTTGTGTCTACTAAATGTTCATATTTCGAAACGAATTTCTTTGGCCATGTGTTACATAATCGACAAGGTAGTGGAAAAAGTATTTCAACGGGGCATGAACTCAAATCGTTTTATTACGACACCGGCCGCCCTTAAATACGTTTATTCTACTGGGTCATGCTTCATGCATCATCATTATTTTGTACATAGATGTCTAGCGTCCGCAAAGTAGACAGCCTCGTGGAAATCGCGGTATAGCAGATCGAATTCTGGGTTTGTCCCCGATTGATGGCAAGGGCGTGATGTTTATGTATCGTGATAATCTGTTAGAACATGTGTGGATGACGACTATTGGTTGTGTAATGATAATGGCTAAGTACCTACATCCAAATACTCTACCCGAGGTAACCCACAGCTAGAGATTTAGATTGAGAATTGAGATAGTCAAGTAATGATTATGTTTTTCTCAGATGGTGTCAGTTGGCGAGCGGCCTTTCCTCGAGAAACATCCTGAGAGTGCTACTGAAGGAACTCGGTCCGGCTGCCGAGAGCGACCATCTGGAACATTTTGATGGACTTGTAAGAATTTTTATACCTGGCTGATACTTTCATTCAAAACATAAGGCAAGTAGAGTTTTAGAAAAGTTGAAAGCTTCACTGTCCTTGTCTTTGCCTTTGTCTCTTCTTTAAATCGATGTAGGTAAAACTACTTGTTCTGTTGTAACAGTGGGAGAAACACCGTCTGCATGGTTTCTTATTCTATCTATTCTACCAGGGCCTGGACCCCTCGATTCCACCGTACCTCCGCTACGAAGGCAAGGTACGCAACCTGAGGCTCTCCAGGCGGGAGATCAGCGTCATCATCAACGACATCTGGCTCGGCAAGAGGGACAGCCAGCAAGTCTGCATGCAGGACTATGTCACGCAGTACTTTGAGGACAGGTATCTACCACACCACGTGACACTTGTTGTACACTGATATTATAGAACAGCGTTTGTCACGTCATTCAGTCTTTTGGAAGAAGTTCAAAATATATATTTTTCAATGCCTTGCACATGTTGCCCCATCATGTATTTAAAGAAAATTCAGAAGAGCAGTGATGGCCCACTGGTAACGGTCGCGGCTTACAAGTTATAGGTCGTGGGTACAACTCCAGGCAGGCGCTTTACTTTGTGTAAATTATTTCATCACCACTTCTCTCACAACGGTGAAGGAAAACATCGTGTGGAAACCGGCATGTATTTGAACCAAAAAATCGAAGTCATGTGCTAGCTCGTGGCAAAATAATAACAGCCGCACGGGTCGATCTTCAAGGTTAAGCAACGCTTGCCGAGGTCGGTCCGTGGATGGGTGACCATCTTTACATAGCGAGTTTCTTCCGTGCCTCGGAATGCACGTTAAGCTATTGGTCCCAGATGTCATTTGAAGATTTTTGACAGTCGTTACGGGTAGTCAGAAGCCTGACATCTGCACCAGTCCAGCCAAGAGGTATCGTGTTACCCAGTTACTGGGTTGTGGAGGTCAGATAGGCAGTCGCTTATTGTAAAACACTCGTACTCGGCTAAATCTTATTAGATTGGAAGCCGTTCCCAACATACTTGGGAAAAGGTAGATGATGTCTACCCTCTAAGGAATGTAAGCATGATATGATGTATGTTTAGACGAATCGATGTATTTGCGTTTGTAAATCATAATATACGGTTATAAACTTATATTACCTACTCCTTATTAAAATTCTGAATCAATTTTATAGCATCCCTAGTGAATCTGTCAAGTTTAGGTAACAATTTTCGAGGATGACGGGAGTGGTGCTTCTGTATACTTTCCATTTTATGCTTGCTGTCTTATTATCCTAATAAGCTTTTGTCTGCGGCTTTGTCCATTTGGATCCTTATTACTCTCCAGTTTTCTAAGCTACATTGATCATTATCCTCTTCCTAGATACGGTCAGCCATCAGTCCGCGCGGAGTGGGCATACAACCTGTGCGCGGGCGCAGAACAAATGCTGGACGAGCCGCAGGTGAAGCTGTTCTGGGGGGTGCTGCACGGACACCTCAGCGAGTGCATCTACTGGGGGCACCGCAGTCACTGGCAGGCGCTTCGGGACAGCCTCTACAGGCAAAGCAAGGACCAGGAGGTACCGAACTGCAGGCTCAATTAATCTGCTATTCGCGCGGATAGGTGCATGAGGCTGCATACGATTTCATATAAAGATTTATGAAATGCGATGACTGCGGCGCGTGCGTCTCCTGCGGTGCTTCTAGGTGCGCGTTCACCTTTATAGACCCGTCACTCCGTCTGTCTGGTACCCGGCGTTAGTGCCCCGTTGCAGAATATGACACTCGTGCTGGAGTGTCCCAAAGTGCCTATACACCTGCACTTTGAATGATCTTTTGCTCGCCACTGACGCCACAATCGGCGTGGTCACAAAGGTTTTTCCATCGACTCGAGATAAAGAAAAAGAAGGTAACACTGTAAATGCTTTTTAAGTTTAATCAATTGTCCCAACATTCGATTTAGAGAATTTACACCAAACATAATTTGTGCAGATAGCTAGAGGTTTAATAGCTTATTAAAAAGTTTCGTATGCTTCCTTCACTATCTAGTACCGTACTTTTTCTGATTACTTTAAAACTTCCCATCTCCACAGACGATAACAATCGAAGAATTCGAGAAGATAGCGAAATCGACGTTCCCGCTGAAGAGTGAAGTGGACATCAAGAACTTGATGGATGTGATGCGCAAGCAGCTCAAACTGAAGATCAATAACAACGACATCAACTTGGATAAACTGTTTCAAGAGGTATTAAGCGCTTGCTCCGGGTCTGGCTGTTTGTGAATGTGAAGTTCTAAGCGCAACCACCCACGTTGCATGAGTTAACTACCGCTATAACAAGTAGCCTATATTTAATTTAGTGTTCGTGTTCACAACTTACAATGTGAAAAACTTATTCGTTTCTTTTTACACAAAACTTTCAAAATAAATTTAATGATTTCTACCAATTGTTATTGACTTCCCAGAATGAAGAAGGCTTTGACCGCGTGGAGTTCGCTCGCGAGTTGTTCCGACAGCGGCAGCTGGCGCAGGACAAGTACATACGCGAGGTGGTCGCCGAGCTCGGCGGCAAGCATGCCGCTAACAAGACCGTTACCGTAGAGAATGTCAAGCGGGCCTTCGCTATCGTGGACCCGGCGATAGGTAATACGATAAATTTATTTTATGCTTTAAAAACTAAGTTCGTTTCTTTGAAAATGTTGCCACACATTATATCATGTTCGTGATATTCCTAGATCACATCCGCATGGAACGCTTCATCCGTTGGGGGTTTTCTGATACGACTTCTGAGCTAAACAACATTCCACCGATACCTCTGAAAATCTTAACCACTCGTCTGGCCTCCGGAGACATAGAACGTGTTGGACCCAGATATAGAGGCGCGCATCGCAGAACGACCTACAAGTTATAAACAATTCAATATGGCATATTACGTACCTGCATAACTAACATTCTGATATATTTCAATGTAAGAAAGAAAGATAGAAAAAACGTTTATTTGCGCCAGGCACGACGCAAACCATAAAAAAAACAAAGGAAAGCTTAAATACAAATAGGTACAGAGTATGTGTCACCACCACGCAAAACGGTCATCGCTCAGTATAATGCTGGGACTCGCGTGCAAGACAGAGCCAAGGGTTTTCAGCGATAGCCGGTGTCGACTGGGTGACGCCGAAACAATGGAACCTTAAGGGCATGTGACGGAGCGAACATGTTCCATTTATAAATAAAATAAACAAATAAATGAGTAAAAACAAATACGAAACACATGTGTCCAAAACAAAAGTTTAGTCTTTATATAGATTTATAGTACTTATACGAGTAAATATATATAGTAACAGATATAGTAATTCTATACTATTAATTAATATTATAAAGAGGAAAGATATTTTTGTTTGTTTGTTTGTACCGAATAGGCTCCGAAACTACTGGACCGATTTGAAAAATTCTTTCACCAATAGAAAGCTACACTATTCCTGAGTGACATAGGCTCAATGATTTCGAAAGGAGTAAGTAGTAGTAAGTACGCAAGTAATATATATGTCAATGCATAGGCTATTTTTAACCCCGAAAATTGGTCCTGTGGGGTGGTCCACGAGTGCGAAGCCGCGGGCAACAGCTAGTATTATATTAAATCAAAAATCGATATGTAGCCGTAGGATTGTAAAAAATAAGTTTCAACTGCGCCCCTAAGACGACCTAAGTTTCTGGTAGGTAAGAATAGAAAAAATAAAAGAAAATATATTAAGGCACTACAACTACAGCTCCGTGAGGTGGGTGATTTAAACCACATTTTCTTTTCCTGTCCTCTACTTAACCATGATCCTTTTATTACATGTTTACTTTGCTATAACATTCCTTTTCCTACGTCTATCTCTGTTTTACTTGCATCTAATGAATTCAAAATATACATGTATTTGTCTTCATTTATCACTCTTAATAATATACGTATTTAATAGTTATTTTATTTATAATATCGTTCCTAATAATCCTGTCCAATATCCATCCAAATTCCGTATCCTAAATTAAATTATATTTTCTACCAAGTTTCCCCGTTTTTGTATGTGGCATTGCGCAAATAGCGATTTGCCAAAAAAAAAAAACTACAGCTCCCACGAACTGGTGACACATGTGGCAACGAGAGCAGTAAAACGAATAGTATTTTGCGTGAAATAGATGGAAAGGGTAAATACTGTAGGCATTTTATAAAATTGACACTGTGATTCTGTCGGCTAACATAAAGAAAAAATCGTTACATTATAATAACCGTATTTATAGAAGGTTGATGTTTATCAATGTAAATGTTTTATTTAATTAAATAATAAAATGCTTAAATATAATGGAGTTCTACAATTTTATGAAAAGTTGGAATTCTGCGGTTTTCTCTATTTTACAAAAACCGAAATTTCTAAAGGAACGTGTGAAGGTAAGGTGTTTCCGAACGTATGGGCTGGGTTCCGAGTCCGTCAATATCATATTTTAGTGCGTCAAGAAATCGATTATGTTCTCTGAATGTTATTCCCGCCCGTCCGCGATCTTTAACCTACCCATACGTTTCCCCGTTTTATTAAAAAAGAAAAAAAAAAAACTATTCTCCCTCCCTGCATTTCCTCGTCTTTCCTACCCATACAAGAGATGATGCAACTCAAGCCCGAGAGATCAAAACTAACTTCACAAGAAGAAATTAATAAAAATATAGAAGACATGAAAATGAGAGACAAAATCAGAAATAACTTGACTCTGGCAAATGCACAAGATGTGCGAAGCCAAACTCCTCCGATGAGGATTAAAAAAAAAAAAAAAAAAAAAAAAACGATTATGTTCGGTAGCGGTCACTGACCTCTAATATACAAGTACGCTGGACTTCATATTATCGATGACAAAATTAAGACTTTTGATTTTCACCATTTTGGCGCTGATAGCAACGTGACTTAACGTGAGATTCCATGGAACTAATAGTAGAGATGGGCACGGAGCACAAAACCAGTGGAGAGAGCGTGCCGGGATTACCGCGGGCGCCAAGCGTATGCAATATCAATCATATGCGGCGAAATTTAAGTCAGTCGCAACATTCGTAGGTAGGACGTACGAACGTCACGCGCTTCCGTCTTTAAAACAAATAAACTGAAAAGTAATGCCTAGTTGTGCAATTAAATGGTGTGGAAAGTGTTCTAATACTTCAAGTTACACAAAAGATGGGATAACATTTCACAGGTAAGTGTTTTTCTACTCCATTTAATCAATTTCATTAAGTAAAATCAAATATTTTTATTTCTGGATGGTTCCGCCGCTGTCTCTTTCTGGTTCACTGATTCGCGCGTTAGTCGTTGTCTCTTTTTTTCTCGATAGTGCTGCATCGCAGCATCACGATGATTATATCGATATGTTAGGCTCCAAGACGGAAAAAGCTCGTCGAGCGAAAAAAATACTCAGAATGCATTGTTTATTATTAAGCATTACACAATACTTTGTTGCCGAAATTAATAAGAACTGCAGCTGTGTACGTTCTTTTGTTTTTTATTGTCGTGAACGTATTTACCATATCATAAATCTAACCTTTAATCGAGCAATTCATGTATATATGTATCTTTATAAATATAATTATTCTACTGTACGTGTTATGTCACTGCACTCCTCCTAAACGACTGGAATGATTTGAATGACATTTTTTTATGGGTTTGGGTGGCGCCCCGGATGGTTTAGATTCACAATAGGGTAGGGTAGGTAGGGTATTTGGTGTTTTTATGACAAAACAAAGTTTGTCGGGTCAGCTAGTATATATATAATCTGAATCTCGGAAACGGCTCCAACGATTTCCATGAAATTTAGTAGGCAGTGGGTTTCGGGGGCGATAATACGATCTAGCTAGGTTTAATTTTTAGAAAACGTCGTTTTCTCTATTTTCACCCGAGCACAGCTCGTTCGCCCGGGTACTGGTTATTATACGTACAGAAGATCCTAAGAAATTCATTATTTTGTTTGTTGTGATTACCAGTGTAAATCCATAAAAATACGATTACATTGCTGGTGCAGCAAAAAACGACAGACGAGAATAACAGACTATACGCAATAAGCTTTGTTATTTGTATAAATATTAATGTTGGCTGTATGTAAATTTCTTTAATAAATAATATTACCTAAATTGTAATTTGTAAAATTGCAGTGGTGGCCCATTGGTAACGGCCGCGACTTACAAGTTGTGTAAATACTTATTCTTCTTCTCTCCATTTAACGATAACTCTCAAATCTCTTTAAAACATGATGAGCATGTTTTAAAGAGATTTGAGAGTTATCGCTCTTGAATAAAATAAAATTGAATAAAAAATATATTGATACTCGACTGACATTTATTACGAAAAATAATACAAGTCCAAAAGATTACATAAGAAAAACATATTCAAAGCTAATCCATTTTAAAAACCAGTAAATACATAATTATTTTTTTATTACGCCTTTAATTTAATAAACACCTGTTTTATTTTAAAATCAAACCCGTAATCTCTGTATCCTAAAGAAATCCTTACACTATTAATAAGTTAAACAACTATCGATATCGATATTTTTTTAATGACTTGTTTGGAATCCCTAAGGAATCAGCTGTCATTTGGTTGTCAATCTGTCACCCAATCACAGCGGAGGAAGCTTACCTCTGCCCCCGCCGTTATTTGGTGACTTTGATTTAGAACAAAAACGTGCCGATGCTCTCTCCACTGGTTTTGTGCTCCGTGGAGATGGGACATAGCCTTCGGTATAAAAATACGTGAGAATAATTTAATACTTAGGAGAACAAGAAAAGCTCAATTATTTTAATTGAGATTCATTTCTAAGTAAGAGAAAACTTGCTGTAAAGGTTAACTGAAAAATACTTTCAATCAGATTGCAAGCTATAAACTAGTGGATAGCGTGCTACTAAAGTTATAGCGCATTACTGTCAGATCAGTGAGATTTAAATATGGGGATAGGCTAACAACTTATCCTTAAAACTAGTATATTTGAGCAAGTATCTGCTCGCTCAAGTATACTAGTTAGTTAATATTGTTACGAGCTGGGGCTCAGGGATAAATTATTTAAACAGCAGACTTCAATTAATCACTCTTTATTACAAAAACACTTCTTAAACAATTCTATTACTTCGGACTATTTTCCTTTTCTGATCGCTCTGTGTCGCTTCCGAATCGAAACTGACCCACGACGAACCCGACCGCTCTTTATATAGCACCGAAGATGTTTCTAGAACGTTCCACACTGTTCTAGATAAATCAAGAAACTTCCAGAACAATCGACTTTCGAACGCACTGTTCCCGAAGCGACTAGAAACTTCCAGAATGTTCGGTTCGAACATTCTGGAAAATTCCATTCGACACGAGAAGATTAGTTCCGCTATTCGATACTAGATGGCGCCACTAGTAACTACTTAATTCTTCTACTCGTCACTAGATGGCGTTGCCTTATCTTGTAACAATATTTACATTTACAAAGTTTGGATACACTCGGTTTAAACATCATTCATACAAATATTTGCGTACAAATGAATTGTACGAATGAGATGGATAATAATTTACAACGGCCATATTTCTCGCTCTCATCGCTGAGATCCTGTCTCTGTAGTGTTAAGGTGCAAATAAGAGTGACATCGCATTCCAGCGACGTGAAGACTTATATCAGTTTTCAACTCTGTTTCAGATGCAGATATAAATTGTTTGACTTAAAAACATTTGTTAATACAATTATAATTATCATGATATTATTCCAGAATTAATTCCAGACAAGAACGAGGTGATTGATACAAGAAGAGAGAGGCCTGTGCTCAGCAGTGGGCGAAGTCGGACTGTGGATGAATATGATGATGATTCCAGAATTTAGTATTACACATTGCTTTTTAACATATTATTACTGATTATTAGGCATTCATATAACATTCATCACTAATACCAATATTAGATATTTAGTTGCAACATATTATGAGAAGTCAATACAGTAGATGAGTGATACGTCTTGCCAAGTCTACTATTTTGATATTAGTGTAATTTAAAAATATTACTAATACTCATATACTCGTATTAGTTAAAATAATATAATATTTCCAGGCGAATATATTAGTATTACCTAATCTTGAGAAATATCGGTATTAACCTATCTCTAAATGTGTCAATTTTAGTTCCTGAGAACCTCGAATGGGGCGCTTTGATTCGGCACAAAAATCAACTGTCATTTCATCTAATATATGTAGTCCAGCGTACTTGTATGATAGATGTCAGTGGGTAGCGGTGCTGGCTTTGACGCTGTAATGTAATGGCAAAAAAAAAACTAAATCTATGGCTGTAATAGCAATTTTGACGTGACTCGGAACGTGGCAAAAAAAAATCTTATTCTATGGCTGTAATAGCAATTTTGACGTGACTCGGAACGCGGCGTTGATTTTGATTGGCCGGCGGCGTGCTGTCAATGTCAAACACGCATGTCAACCATCCAAACATAACCTTAAAACGAAACATGTTTGTTTACACCACACCACAGACATAATTTAATATACGTCTTAAAAATAATAATACTTCCACTAAATGGTCATAAAATGGCTGATATAATTGATAATGAAGAGGTTGATAGAGATACTGTGGAGCCTGAAGTTTTAGAACAACAGTTCCAAAAGAAATACAAGTTACTCACGGAAAGTGCGGTATCGCTCAAGAAATCTTACATTAATAAATTGCACGCCACAAAGTAAGTATGTTGGTCATATTATTTAAAGTCCTAAACGTAAAAGAATATATTGCGTTCATGCCATGTACCAATAAACCGTGCTTTTGAATGTTTTAAGTTGAACATGTATTTGGTTATAAAGCGTGTTTATTCTTTGATCTTGATCTAGTCAGGTTCTAAAGTCTATTCCAGGGATCACCAATCATTTTCATTTGGGATCCTTATCTTAAACGGAATATGCCGTTGTGGTACCTAAGGCCAACTTCGACTTAAAATATTGTTTTAATTGCTTGTTAATGAAAAATTTGTGAAACATTTGTAACCCGCAGGTCTTTAAAACTAGCAGTAAGTCAATCAGACAATAGCATAGAGGTGTATCAGCTGAACAACACGTCCCTAACAAGGGTGTGTCGACTCAGTGGACATGAAAAGGCTCTCACAGAAGTCGTGTTTGATCCCAAGGAGGACCATCTTGTTTACTCAGCTGGGCAGGATGGACTTGTCAAACTGTGGGACACCCGGAAAAGTGGCAGTTGTGTGCAGGAGTATAAAGGTAATTCACATGCATTTCTATTGACTATATAACATAAATCATTGTGAAACAAAAATCTTGAATTTGCATTTAGACTTTGATCTATCTGTATTTTATTTACATTTTTTTGGATACCACACCCTTTGGGAGAAGGCTAGCTTGGCAAGTTAGCTTATGTTTGGTTAGTCTAAGTATTAATGAGAGAGTACAAGAATATACCTTGCTCTGCAAGTCTACACTCGTTCTTTATTACAGCTGACTGAAGTTGGGCTGCAGTATAGAATGAGTGGGGCAGTGGCTACAAGCCATCCGTATCTGACCATCATTAATTTATTGCTGAATGTCCTAAGACAGATTGCAAGGTTTTGAAAGGAGAAAGGGGAGACCTCTGCACAGCTGTGGGATCTTATCTTATGTTATCTTATGGAGGGGCCGAAAAATAACTCAGACACCTCGACCCATTGGGATCGATTGTCATCCCCTAGATAACTTATTCCTCCTCAATCTCGTTGATTAGGAGATATGAGCCTATAGTCTTCTGGCTTTGGATATCCAACCCCTAGGATACTCATTCGCTTACCAGCCAGTGCATCGCATGTGCACAGAAGAAAGAAAAATATTTATTTGTGACCCGCACAGGAGACACGAGATAAGAAAAACACAAACAATAAAGAATAAGAAGAAAAAGGTGCTCCATGCATTCCGTATGTTCCCCACACAACCTGCACATGGGTGTCGTGGTTAGACCCATCTTCATGAGCATGTTGTTGATTCCAAAGTGCCCAGTAAAGGCCCCAAGCAGGTAGTGGATTCGCCCCCTGCTCATGTTCCAAATACATTCCCAGGCTTTGAACATAGAGCCTAGGAATTTCTTGGAGTGTTGTAGACCGGTATTAGACAGCCAACAAGTTCATTGTCTGTGATCTGCAAACTTCACGTCGAGATGCCTACACATGGTTCTGGAACCCACAAAATCATTTGCTGAGCCCTCTCTTGCCAGTTCATCAGCCACTTCGTTACCATGGAATCCTTTGTGTCCAGGGACCCACATCAGTCTTACCCTGTTGTGCTTCCCAAGCCTGTTTAGGGTTTGGATAGCATCCAGAATAAGGCCGGAGTACCACTTGCCACTTTGTACGATGCCATGGCTTTGATTGCAGCCTGACTGTCACTAAGAATATATATGGATTTACCTCTGGATCCTCTATCTATATTCTCTTGAGCACAGGTTATTATGGCATATGTTTCTGCTTGGAATACAGTTGCCATCTTCCCTAAGCTTTTGCTACATTTGTAGCCTTTTGCGTATATACCCGCTCCTGTACCTGATTCCATTTTGGATCCATCAGTGTACCACACCAGACTATCTTGTTCTGGTGGATTGAGTCCCTTTGTCCAATCCTTTATTGTAGGGATTTGGACCTTGAAAGACCTTTCAAACACAAACATAGTTTGCATTTTATCGGATAACATGCTTGTTACCCAATCCATGTCTTCATTCTCATCGAACTTTGTATGGTTAGTCTTTGGCTTAGAGGCATCCCATAGTCCAGTAACAGCGAGATCCCATAGTCCAGTAACAGCGAGATCCCATAGTCCAGTAACAGCGAGATCCCATAGTCCAGTAACAGAGAGTTCAACCATCATATGCCGAGGAGGGATATTGAGGTATCTCTCAATCGCTGCCGTAGGTGTTGTTCTGAAAGCACCCGTGATGCCGAGACATGCTGTTCTTTGTAACCTGGTGAGTGGCGCTTTGCACGAGGCAAGCTTTGTTCTAGGCCACCACACTATGCTGCCGTATTTGATAATAGGTATTATCATTGTCCGGTTCAGCCATCGTAATTAGCTGTGGGATACAATCTAGCCTAGCAAAAAAATGAAAATGTAAAAATATATTTTATATTTACAGATAAAGAAGAAGAAATAGTCAGACCATATGAGTGCATGGACATCTCCTGCAATGGTCGGGCGCTGTGTGCTGGCAGCCAACTTGTGGAGGATGATGCCTACCTGGTGTTCTGGGACAACCGCGTCACCAAGCCTCTGGGAGGGTATTGGAACTCACACACTGATGATATCACACAGGTAACAAACACTTATGATAGCTTGCATTGTCTTACTAAAGCTAACCTAACCAGCTTAGGTTTGCCTATTGTAAGCAAACATATTTTTTTTTATATTATGTGGGGAATGTTATTCATTCAGTGCTGAGTAAAGGCTAACACAAAATTCTGCCAGGTATGCTTTTCATGAGCCACTATCTGAAAATTTACAACATTAGACTTGTCTGCAGTTCTCATTGTGTATGACACCAGTAGGAGTGCCTCAATAAGGTTGATCTTATCTATCACCATTATTAATATTATACCTGCACAACTAAGACCAAATAACCTTGATTCCAGGTCAAATTCCACAAAACAAAAACAGAGTTGCTGGCAACAGGCTCACTGGACGGTCTTCTCAACATATTCAATGTGATGGAGCTGACAGAAGACGATGCGCTAACATACTCCCTGAATGTGGAGAACTCGGTGGAGAAGCTGTCCTGGCTGGACGAGAAGCAGGTGGCCTGCATCACGCAGTCCAATGACCTGCAGCTGTGGGACACGGAGAGTGGCGACATGCTCAGAAGTTTTACTAGGGATAAAGTTTCTAGAAGTATTAAGGTGAGTTCATATAATATGTTGCCTATTCTCCATGTAGAAAAGGATTAATTTAGTTTACGTTGATGGATGGAGGATGAAGAGGAATATCAAAAAAAATATTGTGTGTGTAATGATATGAATGAAAATGGAGTGAATGATAGCGCTCCAGATAGTGGAAGATGAGAAGTTGCCCCAACCCCAAGTGAAATATGGCAAAGGTAGGAGGATAAATGTATTGATTAGAAATTATTGAAATTATTATAGAGTTACAATGCACAGCAATTATTTTTAGTCACCTTTTACTATGTACCTTTAGCTAAAACGCTTTTAAACTACATCATTCTTCCGTTATTTCCAGAGAAGTAAAGCCGACGACTGCTACCTGGTGGACACATACACGTCGATAGACGACACGCCGGTGCTGCTGGCTGGCTCCTACGAAGGCAACGGGTAAGCTACAAATGCTCTTCAGTTAGCTCATTTAAAAGGCAATGCACTACATACATTCACAGGAAATGCAGATACTTATTTATTTATATTTTAAACTACATGCACAAAGGTTAAAGTCAGAACTAGCATCATTTTTTTTAATAATATTTACAGAAGCTAAGACAAAGAATCAGTTAAGTTATAATTATTATTTTAAATTTTTATTTGACGATAGTCTCGCGTTTGACCACTATCTCAGCTGATGGTAAGCGATGATTTGGTCGAGGGTGAATCACGCTTGCCTAGAAGTAACCTTTTTAGCTATCAGAAAACAAAGACCCCGGCAGGGAATTCCACTCGCGCACAATGAAAGTATTCGCAAATCGCTTTGTACGTATGGTTGGGATGTCCACCATGTAGCCCTGGCGCATTACCGTACGTCTTGTAGTCCGATGATGGAAAGGGCTAGGCGAAATCAAATTGTGCAGTTCCATCGCACACTCCCCGTAATGTAACCCATAAAAAACCGACAGGCTGACAACTCGACGTCGATGTTCGAGGCTCTGGAGCTTTGACGCGACCAGTGCATCGTTGCTAATTGGAGATGGTTCGTACTAGGTAAATTTTGGACTAGGTGCACCTAGTCCAAGTCCGTACAAATACTCGAACCAAATACCTGTTCCACCTAGTCCATGAAATTCGCATACTTTATAGATGCGTAGTCTTAGCGTACCGCCGATACGTGTAGATAAGTACGTACGCAGTAATGAATTATAATCTTCCCTTCATACTTTACACAGGTTTAGGACTGTCAACGTAAAGATTTATCTACATTCAAGATTGTTGGCGTAAATTAAAGATTTCTATTCATTTTTCTGAGCACTTAATTGGTTTTGTTATTGTTTTTTTTTTTAATATACTTCTTCCTTTGGGAACCATTTTCAAAAATAATAAACACATGAATTAATGTCGTAATAAAAAATAGATATATGTTCTTTAACGATTTATAAAAATTTCGTTACCGATCACACTAAACAAGTCCGATAGTACGTGTTTGCGACGTCTAGTAGGTATCAATCAATACGTAAGCGAGATCACATTCGCATGAGTCCCTACTTGATACCAGACTACATCATAAAGTCTTCATTCGCATCGAGTATTGTCAAAGTACCTATTCTATAAAGTCTGCCTAGTCCCGAAGTCTCGAGTCTCGAGTATTGACAGACAAGGATGGAAGGATTGCGGAATAGTGTAGTTAAAAAAGGATAGAATATATTCTTGTATAGCACAGTGCGCGTTGCGTTACTTTTATGCTCTTTGAATTAGGGTTCAAATTCAAGTGATTGACACACGTATGATTTTGGCAAACATGAATGAGCTATGACTATGATGCTATCTCGCTTCGCCGCGCTTCCGTATTGTTATATTACTCTTTGAATTAAGAAAGAAGTTAGAATAGGTGCAGCCTAGTCTCGTTAAATACCTATTCCCTAGATCTGTTTTAGTATATACACTTCATCTCTATTGCTAATACTTCTAATGCTTGGCCCGTCTGTCAATCGACTCAAGTGCATCAAGTCGGTATTTGGCAGATTAGTCACAGAGGTGAGAGCAGTACTCCATGCATGACCGAACTTGTGCTTTATACAAGTTGAGCGGCAAGAAGCGCAACGGTGGCGGAAGTTGTTCAGGCGTGAAGTACTGTCTCACCTTTGCAAGAATCCCCAACTTTTTTGCAGCCAACTGAGCTTTTGCCTCAATGAATGGACTGAAATTGTGGCTCGGTGTCAACTTAACACCAAGAAGTTCGAGATGGTCCGTTAACGGCACGGTTACACCACGGAAAGATTAGAGCTGGGTGGAATTGGCTCTTTTTGGCGACCACGGAATGATGGAGCCGGGTGGAATTGGCTCTTTTTGGCGGCAAAAAGACACGCCTGGGTCTTAGCAGCATTTAAAGTGACTGAATAATGTTGCCGAGAGCTAGCGAGGACTCCGGCGTTGATATCTAACTGACCGGAAGAGCAGCCATCGATAACCACTCGGAAGGATCGATCCCTCAGAAAGTCCGCAATCCAATCACACAGACCACTAGGCAGACCGAAGGAAGGATGCTTACCAATGAGGCTTTCGTACCAGACCCTGTCGAAAGCCTTCGAGATGTCGAGAGATACGGCTAGCTCTTCCCCGTGTCTCTCGATGGCCTCACTCCAGATGTGAATGGTATATGCTAGAAGATCCCCAGTGGACCGTACTGGCGGTCACTGAGGATGTTGTTCGCTTCTAGATATACCAGGAGCCAACTGTTGAGCACACGTTCCATACTTTCACAGAGGAAGGACGTTACAGAGATTGGTCTGTAGTTGGCCGGGTCAGCTCGACTGCACTTCTTGGGCACGGGCTGTACATTGGCTTGTTTCCAAGCCTTCGGCACTTTTCCAGTCTCTATTGAAAGGCGATAAAGGCGTGGCAATCGGAGACAATTCAGGCGAACAGGTTTTAAGTAAAATTGCTGGTATCCCGTCGGGGCCAATCGCTTTGTTCACAACAAGGCTACGCAGCACAATACGGACGTCCGTTTGATGGATGCGAATATCAGACATTCTCGTCACACATCCATCAGAAGGGGGAGGCTGCGCGCCACAAGAATTGAGATGGTAAGATACTGCAAAAACAGGCAAACAATTTTGCCTTTTCCTCAGCGGAGTGGGCCAATGACCCATCATTTTTGGTTTCAGCAATGGTGGTAATGAGGCGTGACAGAAGTTTGACTTAACCGATATAACCAGGAACCAAAACGCTTTGCTACCCGCTGGGTATGGTATTGTTACGAGCTGGGGTTCGGGGTTAAATTATTTAAACAGCAGACTTTAATTATTCACACTTTATTACAAAAACATTTCTTTAAAAATTCTATTATTTCGCACTATATTTCTTTTCCGATCGCTCTGTACCGCTTCTCAATCGAAACTGACTTTATATAGCACGCAAGATGTTTCTAGAATCTAGAACGTTCCATACTGTTTTAGATAATTCGAGAATCATCCAGAACAATCTACTTTCGAACTCACTGTTCCCGAAGCGATTGGAAAATTCCATTCGATACGAAAAGATTAGTTTCGCTATTCGATACTAGATGGCGATACTAGTTACTTCCTAGTTCTTCTTCTCGTCACTAGATGGCGTTGCCATATCTTGTACCATTGATTCCCTCTTAGACATGCTTGTCCCGAGCATTGTTAGACCCATGATAACGGGCCAACCGATCCATATGAATCACCTTTGATGCACCTCGGGGTCTCTTGAATTCGGTAGGCAACGACATTAATCTTGGTAACTACGCGATATGGTCCATCCCCTTTTGCTTAAAATTTAGGTGATTTTTTTTTGCTGCGCACTGGTTTATGTAACTATACCAGAGACCCTTCATCGATGCCCTTATTGTTCGCCTTCCAATCGTAGCGAGTCTTCATCCTCTCTGACATCTGCTGACCTGCCTGTCTGATGTGCTCATACATCATTCATCCTGTTTCGTAGCTCATTCGCATAATCTGTTACACTGCGTGGAGACTGAGGTGGGATACCAGTGATTAGATCTTCAGGTAATGAACAGCACTGCGATAAGCCAGGACAAATAGTTGAATGTGTTTATCCCAATCCTTCTGTCTGCTTTCCGCAAACTTTGCGTGATACCTCTCCAGCGATTGGTTGATTGGTCGGATGATAAGCAGTAGTTCTGATTTTGTGAGCACCCATCACACGACACGCCTCCTTGGTCACTGTGGATTTCCATGGGTACCCCGAACCGACAAAATTCTTCGTGAACTAACTTATCAGCCACCGTAACGGCTTCTTGATGAGGCATTGCTAACACTTCCGGCCATTTTGTGAAGTAGTCCATGACGACCAAGAAGTACTTGTTCCCGCTTTGGCTTTCCGGAAATGGTCCAGCCACATCTAATGCTATACGTTCCCACGGTGTACCAACATTGTAAACCTTTAGTGCCCCTCTGCTACGAGTTTTTGGTCCTTTCACAACCGCACAACTTGTGCATTTGCGGCACCATTCATCAACTTCCTTATCAATATATATATTGTTATTCAATTTTATTTCAATAATTATTTCATTTTTATGCACCTGCCATGTTATCTCTCCTCCACCCTTGGTTGACTGGTAGAGAATGCCTTAGGCATTAAGTCCGCCTATGTACCTGTATGTTGCATGAAGTTTTAAATAAATAAATAAAATCGTTATCAGATCTTGATTAAAGTCCTCTTAACTCTCATGTGACCCCTTGAACTTCGATTGTGATAGAGATGTAGGACCTCCGGCACCTTAACTTTAGGTACGACCATTTGTAAATGACTCTGGTCTCCACGAGCACTCCCATTTCCGACACAGCACTCCGTCCTGGACAACCAAGCTTTCCCACTGTGCCCGAAAACTCTTGGTGATGGAACTCGATGCTGCTACATCACTCCAGTAAGGCTTAGGGGCACCTGATTTCTTTCATTCAAGGATCGGTTTTATATATCTGTCTTCTTGCTGAGCACTCTGCAGTGTTTCCTTCCACTCTCCGCTAAGATCCGTCCTCAAAACTCTCACTAGCGTTACCTGCTTAACTTCTTGTCTGCCACAGTGCTTACATTGGTCGGGACACGGTCTTCGCGAGAGAACATCAGCATTACCGTGCGACGTTCCGCTACGATGTTGAATTACGAAATCAAATTCTTGCAGTAGCGCAATCCATGTTGCTACCTAGTCCTTCTGGGTTCTTAAACTGCAGTAGCCATTTAAGTGCACCGTGGTCCGTTCGCAGGAGAAATTTCTGTATGTACAACTGAAATGCTGCAATGTTTTTACTACAGCTAGAAGTTCCCTTCGAGTGGCATAGTAGTTCCTTTCAGGATTGGATAGGCCTTTGCTGAAGTACGCAATTATAACCTCATGATCTCCTTTTCGTTGAGACAACACCCCGCCGATTCCAGTATTGCTGGCATCTGTGTCAACTATGAATTCATTTTCATTGTCAGGATAGCCTAGGATGGGTGCATTGCACAGATGTTCCTTTAGTTTCTGAAATACGACGTCACAGCCCTCATTCCAGCAGAATTGTATCTTGTCTTCAGTTAGCTTATGAAGCGGTCGGGCAATGTCAGCAAAGCTCTTCACAAACCGTCGATAGTAGGAGTACAACCCGAGAAATGCCCTAACTTGCGTTTTGTTCTCCGGAACTGGCCAATCCTTGACGGCAACGAGCTTATCCGGGTCCGTTTGAATACCTTCTTCGGAAGCCACGTGTCCTAAAAAGTTCACTTGTCGCCTGAACAACGAGCATTTCTTTGGACTTAGCTTTAGATTTTAGGTGTATGTTCGACAGCACACGTTGCAGATTGCGGAGGTGATCTTCAAACGTCCGTCCCACGATAATAATGTCAACAGCTCAATCGGATGTGGCCTCTCTCTCCGCAGCCATAGCATCGGTTTGAAGAACTCCCGAATTCGGTGAGTTCGATCGTCCTACCGTACTGCCCCACCTCAAGAGTGTGGGCTAGGGCGTCCTTAAGGTTCTTGAAATGCCCTGGTATTATGGCAGCCCTAACCTCCAGGTCGCGGATCTCATCTGTGAACGCTTGCTAAGCTTTTCGGACCAGCTTTTCCACTTTAAGAGCCCACTGCTGAAGAAACCAACCCGTTGTGATCGGTCTTTCAGCTGGGCCCGAAACAAATGATCCAGGTGCACGTCGCCGTATCTAGCTTCTATTGCCTTCAGAAGCCTACCACCAGTTAGTGTCACCCGATTAGCACCACCCGGGGACCACGTGTAGGGTAACAACGAAAAGGGGTAACTCTCCTACGGACGCGGGTGACTCAGTCCCCACAAGTATTACTCCAACATAATCAATGTAAGGTAAGGAAGGCTCAGTTCCCGTATATTTGCTTAAAATTTGTATTTTTGACTTCTAGGCAAGTGCTGCGCTCAGTGACGATAGCGGACAAGAAACTGCAGCCGAGCACGAACTTCAGCGACAACAAACAGACCGTCCGCTGCTGCTGGTACGATAAGGACGTAAGTACCATCTCATCTATACAGGGTATAAAATAATAGACTTCTTTGTACTTGTAATAGTAGTTTATGAAACTGTTGCATAATAAGGGGTATTAAAACGTGAGTGTGTGTTTAAAAACAGAGCCGTAGGCGAGGTTTTTAATAGTATTCACACAAATGTTTTAATACAGAGTTATGTGCAGTTTCATACACTACTTTATCTACACTCAGACATTGGGATTGAACTTACTAAATACCTTTTTTTGCATTTTCAATGCCATAAAGTCCTGATAGCATTTATCATATAATTTTCTCGACTTTGCTGGTAATAGATTATGAGTAATTTCCTTCGCCGCATCTAAAATATCGGGCGGAGTCTTCAAAACTCGTTTTGAAGTTTATAATTCGAATATTACGATCAAAGACCTTATAATTCTTACTATTAGACTGTGCACTATGGCGCAAAAACCGGTTTGCGCGAGAGCTCCCGTTGGTAGTCTCTTTCTAATGAGGTGACCATGACCAAACAGAACACGGGACAAATTGATTGTAAAAACGATAGTGTAAGTATCCCGATATATTTATGCTACCTAACTACGCTACCTAATTTATACCTATATTTTTTGGAATCTACATCACTTACCGTATGGTGTCGGGCGTAAAGAATTTCACCATATCAAGTTTTCCCGTGGGAGTCGCAAGAGGCGACTAAGGGACAAACCAGTGAATGGGCAGCAGCGTTCTCTGTGCATTTGTAACAACCATACTGCGATCGCCAACCCACCTGTAAAGCACTCCCCATGAATAGCACAAATAAAACATAGCCCCTAGTGCCCGGCAGCCAGCCTACCCTCGACTACGGTAGCGGTCGTGGTTACGGTATGGAAAGGGGTGCTAAGAATCCCGGACGAGATCCGGCTACCTCAACAAATACCGACGACTGGACCTGGCAACGTACAACACGCGCACACTCCGGACCGACGAAAAGATCACCGAACTCGAAGAGTAATTGAGCAGTTTACGATGGAGTATTTATTATAGGGTTATCTGAAGTTCGAAGAGAGGGGAGGACTCGATAATCCTCAAATCCCAAATCTCCTCAAGTCTCGTTCTTCAAGACCCATTGTATAGATAGAAACAAAAAGCTCTCTGATCCTACTCTCAAGCTTCAGACGATGCTTATATCGGCAGCTAAATTTACCTCAAATTTTTTTAATTCAATATTATTCCACTAGGAATCAATTTGCAATAGTACATTACTGCAGAATCCAGTATTTAAACCTTATTGGCCAAGTATGAGCTAACCGGACCGATCCGCAGGTGAGGTACATACGAGGCCAAGATGTCTTTCTTACTGGTTGAGGCTTGTATAATGCTTTTCTCAAAAATGAAAGAAAGTTTAACAACAAAGTTTAATTAATATTGAAGGTTACATTCATATTAGGGCAATTACTGATAGATATTATCGATTTACCGGGGGCATTTATATTTCTTTGTTGTATATCTTGATTAACGGACTCAAAAATATATCTATCTCATAAAATATCGTACCAAAAAGAGAGATAGATATATATTTGGAGCCTCTCTCCTATAACCATGTTATAATGGCTAAACTCTAATCTGTGTCTGGCTGGTACTATGTTTTTTTTCTAAGCAGATCTAAAGAGGATGACGTACTGTTTAGAGATGGGCGTTATCGGTTTTATGCACAAACGGTTATGTAACCGATATACAGTTTTCATATCTATATCGAAAACGTTGCTCATCTAAATAACATTTTAATTTGCAAAAGTTAAAATGTTATTTAGATGAGCAAGCTAACATCGAACGCGAAATAATACTTACAGAGTTAGCGCATATGGTTCCCATCGTTTGTGAAGTTTGCGTTTTGTTCGTAGTTCGTACGTTTTCGCATTGTTACGGTTTTAAGTTTTGACTTATTCGTTCTCGCACGCTAGTAAGGTTTTTATTAGATACAGTTTTTGTAACATCGGTTATTTTGATATAGATATCGATATGATATGATATCTTACACTTATCCGATATAAATTACGTTTTGATATATATAGGACCAATCCCTACTACTGTCCAGTAAGTAAATTACATACTTACTGGACAGTAGGAGATTCCAAATTTAAAATCTCGCTTCTTACTGGACAGTTGTGAATAAGACTCCGGTAGAGTTCACTTTCTGGTTACTTTTTAGAGATGTTATGACAACATTACATACCATTTTTGAGAAAATAATATTAACAGCCGCTGAATTTCACTCGAAAAAAAACCCGCCAAAAACTCCGCAAACCACCATCTTACGTTTAGTATTACCAGGCCCAAACATTTAAAAGTACTACTATTACTCAGCATTAATGAATTATTTTTTAAATACAACGAATTGATTAATTATAGGAACTGTAGAAATATTTAAATACGTTTCAAAGTCTATGAATCGTTCGTTTTGGTATAACATAATAAAGAAAAATATAACCATATCTACCAAAGCCAATGATTAGTTGAGCTGGCAAGATGTCAGACAAGGACACACTACCAGCGGAAACCCTCTCGCCAGGACCGCTTTTGGTTAGCTACCGCTTATAAGGAAATAGCTAACCTAGGTGTATGATCATAGATTTCATTTTAGCCAAACAAATTTTTTTAGTACACAGTCTAGTGGTAAGAAATACGTATAAGGTCTTTGATTACGATATGAGAGTAGATACAATATTTTACGACCTATTCAAGATGACGTCACAAACAAGTTTCTTACAGATGTACTGATAAGGTTGCTTTTTAGGGTTCCGTACCCAAAGGGTAAAAACGGGACCCTAATACTAAGACTCCGCGGTCCATCTGTCTGTCTGTCACCAGGCTTTATCTCATGAACCCTGATAGCTAGACAGTTGAAATTTTCACAGATGATTTCTATTGCCGCTATAACAACAAATACTAGAAACAGATGTGTAAGTGGGGCTCCCATACAACAAACGTATTTTTTTTGCCTTTTTTACGATAATGGTAAGGAACCCTTCGTCCGCGAATCCGACTCGCACTTAGCCGGTTTTGTTTAACTAGGCCTAGGCTATGTTTTGTGCATGTTTTTGACTGAGCACACACAGCTACGGAAAGTAGCTAGAGACCCTTCACTCCTGTCGCATGAATTGGCTACTGCACAGCGACTCGCGCTGTGTTTGAGTTTGGTTCTACCTGTACCTATGGCTTTGCAGCACTTAAATAACATACCACAATGCTGTGGATCCCCTCTTGGTAGATTACAACCCACACCCACTATCTCTCACAGAGAGCCCTGAGTCCCAGAAGTGACAGCCTTTTCGGCCGCTGCCGCGCTGCTAGAGACTACTGTGTACTGTCAACACTGTTCACACACACCAAGCCTATCAGTGAACTTCACCCTTTACTCTCTCGGCTAGTTAATTCTTGCAATGCCCTGTGACAACTAGATTGCGCTCAGCGGTCCCAGGTTCGGAAAGCTACGATCGCGGCAATGAGGGTGTCAGGAAAATGCACTCCATTAGTTGGCGCCACTTTGGCGAAAGGTCTTTTCCTTTGAAAACGCGCAACACTAAGACATCAACGTAAAGTTGACGTCATTTAAGTAATGTCAGAAAAGATAAAGTTTTAGACATGTGTCTGGACCTGACGTTTCAGTGCTGCCACCTAGTGGATATCATTTCAGAAAACCCTCGTTCCGTGCTGTAGTGTTTCTGGACTCAATCACTTAATTCGTATATCCTGGTCCCCAGCGCGACATCCTGGTGACGACGGGCGAGTCGGGCACCATCAGCGTGTGGAGCGTGTGCCCCGCCAGCGCCAGTGAGCCGACCGGCGCCGGCGCCGCTAGGAAGATCTCGCAGGCGCTCAACAAGCTGCACGTCAACAGGCACAAGCCGTACTGATAACAGATATAGTGTTCAATGTTATACACTAATAAATCCGTTCATTTTCTGTTATAGCACTGTTGTTTTTTCAACCTATGTGGCTGTGCTGTTATACCCTGAATGCAACTAAGCTACATAGCTGAGATATTTTTTGTACTCTATATATAGTTTGTGGTCTGCACACAAGTATGAATAACTAACTACCTTAGCTATGCGAGCTAAGCTTAAACAAATTTATTATAGTTTAACTCTTAGTCTGCAACTGGCTTTAAATATTCAGTGACTGAATACTTGATTTGGTACAAAGGTGGAATTCTCTGCCGGAGTCTGTGTTTCCCGATAGCTACAATCTAGGGGTCTTTAAGTCAACAGTGAATAGGTTACTTCTAGGTAAGTGTGCTCCACCGTCGACCACATACCATCAGGTGAGATAGTGGTCAAGCGAGAGCCTATGATAGATAAAAAAAACAATCCCTGGTAATAAAGGTTAAATGAAAACAACATATTATTATTCAATCAATAACTTGGTCTTTTAATCGAAACCCAAAATTATGACTATTTGTAAATAAAAGTAATTCGCTATATAAAATTAGATATAGTTGTAACCCGGCTCTAGGGTTACAATTAAAAATCATAATTTAGTTGATTACACATACAGTCTTGAGCCGAACTAAAATCACGCATGCAAAATACATAAGATTTATAATAAACACAACTCCTCCTCGAAATGGTATTATGAATACAATACGTATTTACAAAACATTGTATGGCCATTATTACTTAAATATACAGATACGAAGTAATAATGTGCGTCTTTAATACAGTCACTCTGATATTTAGTTCTAATATCAGTTCAGCTGCCGATGTTAATATATGGCGACAATATAATATAATCTATGAACATATAAAATGTATGACACTGATGAGATTTTTATGAACACCCATCGTACCGTCTCCCACGCAGAGTAACCGCACCAACGTATTTTCAAGCGAATAGCTTACACTAGTCATTACATCTATAAGTCAATACTTACATCACTAATAAGTCAATGAATAAAACCCCAATAAATATAAATTTGTACTCAATTATAATCTCGAACACCTGCCTTAAGAATTTTGCTCCGTTTTACCAATAATAATTTAAAAAGAAATTATAGAAAACAAAATAAGAACGTTCTAAATAGCGAAGAAAGAAAGTGGAAAATGCGATGAGCGTGGAAAGTACAGATCAATCGTAACAGTACGCTAATTATTTAACGACTAAGATAGACCCGATAAATATTTAAATTAATTATTTAACGCCTAAGATACAACCGGAAAATAAATAATATGATACAAATAGATTAAAAAAAAATAGTATTTACTGATATTATTCGAGAAATACGATAATTCGAGTTTTATTGTTATACGATTGATCTGAAGAGGCGAGTGAAACGTATGCATATGTATGGCATGATGATTGCATTGTTCTTTGGTAAAGAGCGTAAAGCGGTACAGAACGTCAGGCAGGCCGGAGTGCGGCCGGCGCGCGGCGGTCACTTCGACGACAGGAACATTATAAGCCTGCAAACGAGACACAACATTTATCATGCACTAACAAAACATTAAAAAATACGTTCAAGCAGGACTTGTCGAGACCTTGCCCTGCAGTGGGACTGGATTGACAAAATAAACTAAATTTAAAACTAAATCGCGAAGCAGCAAGCTGTGACAACGCAGACAATATCATGACGCTAATTGCAACACGCGCTACAACAGCCCGTCGATTCTGTACACTCTCACCGTCATGACCTACATATGTGAAGTGAGCAACTCGTCGATTCTGCAGACATCAATCCCCAGCATCGGTTGGATTCAGGTCACTTCACCTAACATCAAGTAAGATTTTTACAGAATAGCACTACTGCAGCTGTATTGCGTAATGAATTCGGCAAGGCAAAGGGCAAAGAGTACGGAAAATCGACCTATCACATCGCGAGATAAAGACGCGATGTTGATTTCCGTCTATGTGATTGGACGAGTTTTCATACTGTTTGCCCTTTGCCTTGCCGAATTCATCACGCAATAAGGCTGCTGGACTCCAACAAAGTTAAGCTTTCGCTACAACTCTTTCTATGTATATGTACAACATTTTACTGACTTCATTAACACTGACTTAAAGCAAAGTAAATTAAAGACGACCTCAATAGAACTTATGGCATATAATCATTGAGCTGGCTCGAACAACTCCCCCTCACCGCCACCCGCGGCATCGGCAGTTTTCTTCCTCTGAGGTAGTTAGCTACGATCGACGGAAACCTTTTCATATTTATTATAGACATACAAAAGTGACGTAATAAATCGATATTGCACTATAAAGGAAAAGCCGTTCTATTCTGTAAAAATCTCACCGAATGCTCATTTCAAGTTGACTTATTGTAAGTTATCATAGTTAGACTTTTACAAAATAGTTGTGGTTAGTCGCTAGCGAGAGTAACGCGTTACTACTATCTACCATTATGTTAGTTCTCTGTTAGATGACGGTCAGCAGTAATCTGTAAAGAATGCATTAGGGTGTCAGTGTTGTGCCATTCTGCAAGGTACCTATGTTTATAAAAATGTAAAAATGTGTGCTTGTTTGTAATGGGTAAAAGTACTGATCCGATTATAAATCTACACTCATGATGAGTGTCCTGGGCTACTCTGTATGCCAAGCAATTAAACGCGTCATGTGGTACAACGATAGCGAAGCCGCGGACAAAACTTGTTGACTATATGATTAGGTGGCGCCATCTGCGGTCAGCCGCCAACGACGACACGGGTGGCCCAGTGATTGAGCGATTGGCGAACTTTGTACATTGGCAGCCAATGCGATGTATTATTGTATCAGACAAGTTATTTTAGAGCTGATATTTTAATAGTCAGGTAACTTTTACTTGAGGAATACTAATGACAATTTGACAACTATTGTATCTTAGATAGTACTAATAATATGCATAAGTATTTGGATCATCATCATCAGCCTTTTAATGTTCCCACTGCTGGGACACAGACCTCCTCTCTGTGAGAGGGAATGGGCCGTAATCCGCCACGCGGGCCCAATGCGGGTGGCAAATTTTTGGTTCTACAACATGCCTCACGATGTTTTCCTTCACCACGTTTTGAGAGCAGTGGTGATGAAATAATTTACACAAAGTACAGCGTCTGCCTGGGTTCGAATTCACGACCTACAACTTGTAAGTCGCGGCCGCTGGGCCACCACTGCTCCAGTATTTGGATGTTTGTTACTAAATCACGCCAGAACTGCTGAACGGATCTGGATAAAATTTGGCACAGATACAGATTATATTCTGGAATGGCATATCGGCAATCTTCTGTTTTTTTTTTAACGTTTACGTATAATGTTCCCTTGGGATAATAAAACACTTTTCACGCGGGCGGAAGCTAGTAGAAAATATGTCAAACAGCCAAATACTATATATTCTTCAGTTCAAAATTATCTGACTATTGAAAAACTAGTTTATTCGCAAGGTCAAAATAACTTTGCACCTCGCTGGAATGCTCACCCACTCCCAGTTACCCGCGCGGCGCCCGCTTTCGCACCGTGCGCCAATAGCGGGAGTCGAACGTCAGTGTGACTTGACAGCGAGAGGTGCATAGTTATTTTGACCGGATGTACAGCGAAGTTGTCGTCCTCTTTTCGCGCTTATGGTTGAAAAGTGGTCAACAGGAAAGTATCTCCGGCCTACCTGAAGTGTATAGCCTTGTTGGAGAGCAGGCGGTTGGTGTCGTTGTCGTCGAGCAGCGGCAGCGGGAAGGGCGCGGCGTCGGACGAGTCCTCCGTGAACACGTGCTGGCACACGCGCGCCCGCAGCGCGGCCTCCCCGTACGGGCCGCGCAGCACCACCCACTGCACCGTCATGCCCACCAGCGCCTTACTCTTCAGGATCAGCTGCGGAGCAATCTAACCGCATTATGATGCTCCACTATCTGTATTCTAACACACATGCCTTCCGACAATGAGTTCTGCCCATTATCATCCTTCTCAGCGTGGGGTTTAAAGACCCGTCTGATACCCAATGTGAGTGCGGTGCCCCTGTGCAGAAAACGACACACAAGTGACATGAGTGTCCCAAGTGCCCACCATACACCTGCACTTTAGAGGACCTAATGGCTGCCACTGACGCTGCTATTAACGTGGAACACCTACAGGGTCTAGGGTAGCTTAGTGGGCAGGGCCCACTGTCACTTAAGTTTGGCAATTCTTCGGGCTATGTCATTAACCCTGCAGCTTAATTGCGTAAGTGAATTCTCCAAAGCAAACAAGTAGATTCTTTCCCAAAAACGACTTTACGTATTGCATATTACACTCTGAAACGGAAAGGTTATGCTCCTTTCCATTACTAATATTTTGACGTAGAATTGATTATAAAGAATGAACGAAAGCGTAAGAATCGAGATAAAACTTTACTATTGGTATTGCGTAATGTTCGAGTTTGATTAAACATAACGCAGTAGATGAACTTCAACTCAAAGGAGGATGTTTGTACTCTTTCCAAATTAGTTTCGCAATACCGAAAAAGTTGAAAGAAATGATTCTGATTCTTTGAAGGAATCGACTCGTTTGCTTTGGAGAATTCACTTACGCAATTAGGCTGCTGGTTATCTTGCGTATCTCTACATTTCTGATTCAATCACGCAAGGATGCTCCGAGCATAGCCCTATCCGTTGCCCTTTGGGTGACTGTAAGCTTTCTAATGAGGCCCATTGTGAGCGACCACGTCTCAGAGCCATAGGTCATACCTGGCAACACACACTGGTCATAGACTTTCGTGTTGAGACACTGTAGTAAGTTGGACGAGAAGATACCGCGCAACATCCCGAACGCTGCCCAGCCGAGTCGGATTCGACGGTTGACCTCTTTCTCCAAGTTGGCCCTACCCAACTGGATTGTTTGTCTAAATATTCTTTTGGAAGGGAATTTACGAGAATTTAAAATTTGGATGACTCTATTGTATTGATTTATATTTAGAGTAATAGTTTTGACTACATTTGAACGTTTTACGAAGTTGACGTCAAAATAATCAACTCCACAACTTAAATTCTCAAAAACGACTTAGATTCCCAAAAAAAACATTCAGTAAATTCTCCTGAGCGTGAACATTCCCGAGAAAATTCTCTTAAACTTCATATGGTGTGTTAAATTAGGATTTCTCTTAATTCTTAATTATTTATTGTACACCAAGATAATTCATTTATAACCTAGGATTTCTGTATAAAAACAAACTTTATGAGTTACAAATAATTAGCTTTTCAAGCAGCAATTCCTCTTCGAGTTCGATGATCTTCCCGTAGGTCCGGAGTGTACGCGTGCTGTATGTTGCTAGGTCCTACCGTAGTCGAGGGTAGACAGGCTGCCGGGCACTAGGGGCCATTTTTCTTTGTGTTTCAGGTTGTACTGTATAACCTGCCGCAGCGTATCTATGTGATCTACGGTGTTGAAGCCTTTACGGAATCCGGCTCGTTCGGTAGGCTGGCAATCGTCAAAACTGCGCTCGAGACGATTCGTGATGACTCTTGAAAAACGTAAAGGTGTTTTTTGGGAAAGAATCTACTTGTTTGCTTTGGAGAATTCACTTACGCAATTAGGCTGCTGGTTATCTTGCGTATCTCTACATTTCTGATTCAATCACGCAAGGATGCTCCGAGCATAGCCCTATCCGTTGCCCTTTGGGTGACTGTAAGCTTTCTAATGAGGCCCATTGTGAGCGACCACGTCTCAGAGCCATAGGTCATACCTGGCAACACACACTGGACATAGACTTTCGTGTTGAGACACTGTAGTAAGTTGGACGAGAAGATACCGCGCAACATCCCGAACGCTGCCCAGCCGAGTCGGATTCGACGGTTGACCTCTTTCTCCAAGTTGGCCCTACCCAACTGGATTGTTTGTCCCAGGTAGACTTGGTCGTCCACAACTTCGAGTGTAGAGTCTCCGACCTTGATAGTAGTGGGTGTAACATGTGGTCTTTCAACATAACCTTGGTTTTGTCCATCTTCATTTTAAGACTCACTCTTTCGGAAGCTCTACTGAAGTCATCGAGCATTGTACTGAGGTCCACTATATCGTCGGCAAACCGAAAGTGAGTGATGTACACGCCATTGACGATGATATCTAGCCCTCTCCAGTCCAGAACCTTGAAGACATCTCCAAGTGCAGCGGAACAGTTTCGGATATATGATGTCTCCCTGTCTCACACCTATTGATGGTAAATTCCCGAGAATATTCTCCTTACGAGAACTTTGCTGTTAAGTTCTCGACAATATTCTTTTGGAAGGGAATTTACGAGAATTTAAAATTTGGATGACTATTGTATTGATTTATATTTAGAGTAATAGTTTTGACTACATTTGAACGTTTTACGAAGTTGACGTCAAAATAATCAACTCCACAACTTAAATTCTCAAAAACGACTTAGATTCCCAAAAACAACATTCAGTAAATTCTCCTGAGCGTGAACATTCCCGAGAAAATTCTCTTAAACTTCATATGGTGTGTTAAATTAGGATTTCTCTTAATTCTTAATTATTTATTGTACACCAAGATAATTCATTTATAACCTAGGATTTCTGTATAAAAACAAACTTTATGAGTTACAAATAATTAGCTTTTCAAGCAGCAATTCCTCTTCGAGTTCGATGATCTTCCCGTAGGTCCGGAGTGTACGCGTGCTGTATGTTGCTAGGTCCTACCGTAGTCGAGGGTAGACAGGCTGCCGGGCACTAGGGGCCATTTTTCTTTGTGTTTCAGGTTGTACTGTATAACCTGCCGCAGCGTATCTATGTGATCTACGGTGTTGAAGCCTTTACGGAATCCGGCTCGTTCGGTAGGCTGGCAATCGTCAAAACTGCGCTCGAGACGATTCGTGATGACTCTTGAAAACAGCTTGTACACTTGGCTAAGAAGTGAGATGGGCCTATAGTTCTTCAGTAGGGCATTGTCACAATTCTTGAAGAAGAGTACCACCACACCCCTGCACCATGCCCCTGGCGTTTTCCCGTCGAGTATGACTGTATCAAACAGGTTCTGAAGGGCCTTAAGTATAGGTTTTCCACCCGCCTTCAGGCGTTCGGCCGTAATTTCGTCAGCACCCGGTGCCTTGTTGTTCTGCTGTTTAAGAGCCACCCTAATCTCGGACGGGCTAACGTCCGGAATGTCTTCGGTATAGTGACGGGTCAATCTAGCTCTAGATCTTCTGCTAGTTTCGCGACGGGTTTACTGGTTGACGTGTACAACTGCCCATATAATGTCTCCCTCAGAAACTGGTTTGGCGGATACGATCCTGCCATCTTCGGTCTTCAGTTTCGTGAGCAAGCTTCTGGCCAAAAGATCTCGTGCAAAGACCTTGAAGCTCTTATTCCGTTCAATCGCGTCTCTAATATTAGGTCCTTACCTATGAACTTAGCGTTTTGTCGTACTGGCCACTTTGATCTCAAATATCTCCTCTTTGGTTTGGAATTCCAATTTTAAATTTATACAGCTATTTAGTCATGCTTTTGTGTTTGGAATACCGTTATTCATTTGTTTTTTCCTCTTTTGTTTTTTTTTTTGCGACAGTCAGTTTACAGAATGGAAAACTTGAAATATCGCGTTATTTACGAATACGAGTTCCATCGTGGCACCAGTGCTGCAGAAACGGTTCGAAGGATTAATGTCGCAAAAGAAAACAGTGCGTTTTTGGTAACAACGTTTTCGTTCTGGAAATTTCGACCTGCAGAACAAGCCCCGTGGACGGCCGGAGACCAAAGTTGATAATGAAGAATTGAAGGCTATTGTGGAAGCGGATCCATCGCAAACCACGTCCGAGTTAGCTACCGACAAAAGCGCGTCGACTGCTGCGTTACATTACTCAACCGGCACAATAATGAAGGAAGAATCTGTGATGAAAAGTGGATCCTGTACAATAATAGGAAACGCTCATCGAAATGGCTGAACCCTGGCAAACCAGCCAAATCCTACCCCAAGCGAAAAATGACTTATAAAAAAATTCCTTGTGAGCGTTTGGTGGACTAGTGCCGGTGTCGTTCACTACAGCTTTCTTAAATCTGACCAGACGATTACGGTGGATGTCTATTGTCAGCAAACCATGATGGAAAAGCTAGCTGCTAAACAGCCGAGGCTGGTAAATCGCTCTAGGCCACTGCTGCTTCAGGACAACGCTAAATCACACACTGCACAATAGACGGCTACCAAATTAGAGAAGCTTCAATTGGAATGTCTAAGACATCCACCGTACTCCCCGGACCTTGCACAACAGATTACCAATTTTTTCGAAATTTGGATAACTTCTTGCAAGGGAAAAAATTCAACTCCGATGGGGCAGTCCAAAGCGCCTTCAAAGATTTTATTGATTCCCGTCCGAATGGTTTTTTTAGTAAAGGGAACAATGAAGTACCTATGAGATGGCAAAAGTGCATCGATAGCAATGGTACATACTTTGATTAAATAAATATGTATATTATATTAAATAAATTGTAGTTCTAAAAACTAAAAAACACGCTTTATTGGTAAGGATAATGGGACAAACTGTTTAAATTATTGCATTGTCATCGGTCCTTGATAAGTGTGCAAAGTTTCAAATCAATCCAACGTTTTGAAGTGGGTGAAAATCACGTTCAAAGATTCCGTTACATTGATACATTGTTACATTGATACATAGATACATACATACCAAGCTAATAAAAGCGTGTTAAAAAGGGCTTTATGTTCCTCCCTTACAAAACGCCAATTTCATATGTAATGACCTAAAAGTTTCGGTATTAAAGCGGCGGAGGTCGCTTTTCAAGGACTGAGATCTGTATATTTAAATGCCGGCGCATTTCAACGCATCGTCTGATCTCACGCCTCTCCTTCATGAGCTTGAGAGATACTAATTGTATGCTGAATTAGAAATTAATAAAATTTAAACGTATCACTATTTTTTGTTTTCTAAAACTTGAATGTCGCACATTTTAAAAAATTTCATGCTTATTTGCATGTATATTTCAAGCTTTTTATTTTGCATGTAATCCGCTGTCCTTAATGATTAGCATATGTTAAAGCTTTAGTGTAGTACTTGGAGTAGTAACGTACCAGAGCCGGATGAGCACGGCTTCTGTGATAGGCTTGAGTCACGCATTTTATCACGGTTTTTGCTCCCAAACTGTGATAAGAATGTGTGATATATCACTACGCACTATATCCGATATCCGTGTCCGTGATTTGAGTACAGAGTTCATAATGTTCTGACGCAAAGATTTCGGATGTAGTGCGTACAAGAAGTAAGTACAACGCGGCTACTTCGGAACAGACATTTCTCGGATTCGGATCGGATGTAGTGTGTAACCGCCCTCAGCCTGTCACGACCAAAGTACCTGTTCCTCCCACAAGCTTGTCGACCTTCATGGTCATGAATTCCTACTTACCTACCGTTATGGGATACAAACAACTTATATGTGATAGAAAATGCCAGGATCATGTTTGATCAGTGCCATATCCTAAACTTATGGTGGGTTACTCTCTCGAATTCGAGGGAAGACAGTCTGCAAATGAGCAGGTCCATACCTGGTAAGTGATCTCCCTCTGTGAGCTCTGCGTGGGGTCGCGCTGGTTCTTGTTCACGAAGGCCTTCACCACCCACGTGTGCCCAAAGGCGGTGAAGCGCGATGTCTCGTAGTACAGCTTGTGCACGAACTCCTCCGTCCGGTAAGGCTTCAGCTGCAGGTCTGCGACACATTCTTCGTTATGGTTGTTAGTGCGCCACTGCTCTCAAGCCTCAATGTAACATGCTACACTATGTGCAAGGATTAGGCCTCCTAGGAAACGCCTAGTGTATAGGAAACTCCAGGTGGAGCTGCGGCTTCTAGAAGCATAATCGATACTCAAAGATGATTTCAGACTGATTATGGGTAAGAATGTCCACAATTCGCTAACATGAGATCTAACAATTTACTGACATTGACCTTGACTTAATTATACTGCCAGAAACCATTGATTTAATTATTATAAGTTTTCGTTTACAGTTAAAAGTTATTTGTTAGCAAACGTTTTTTGCAAAACAGGGCAACTATAGAAACCAAGTACTTTCTAAACAAAGATCGTGACTACTAGACTACTAATATTTTGACAAATCGTTTCGCGCATGCATGCAACTAGTAATGGTATTAAGTAGTTATTACACTATTCAATTTGTAGGAAACCTAACTAGGAAATCGGAAGATGTAATCGTAGTTAGGAACAGGTTGGATCCGATTTAGTCAAATCGGCGGTCCAACCGCTCTACTCAATAAGTTGTCTACGATTTAGGACAGAGTAATCGAGACGTAGCGATTTAGAACGACTGGTGTCAGAGTTAACAACTGGCGGATTTTCCACTAAAACTGGTCCCTATTTATATATATTAAGGATCCTTTAAAATGTCGGGCGAATCCAGACGAATCCCGACCATCTGGCAACCCTAGGTCTGTACGATTTAGAATCCAATTTAGTGTAGTGTGATCAACTGATCACAACCTAACACTTTAGGTTCCTAACTAGGTTTCCAATAAATTGGATAGTGTAATAACTGCTTTATTGAAGTTTGACCTAATTTGCAATCTGGGAACATTGAACTACCAATAAAAATTACATGTTCCACGAATACAAAGATCAACCAAGTACCTACCAATTTAAGAAGGCAGACAAAAAGCGCGCGAGCAGTGATTGGCAATGTAGGCCGTAGACCAGTGCGGATTGGAGACCACAATACTGTGTACAACAGAAGGTATCTGGCAGTGGTAAGGATTGCAAGGGATTGGGATGTGCTGTGGTATAAACTCACCATTAAAGGTAATTTTTTCGTAGGAGAGCAGCTCGAGCACGTGGTTGTAGACCTGGCTGGCCTCCTGGCAGCGCTGGTCGCGCTCCGCCAGCACGCCCACCACGTCGGCAGCCGACTTGCTAGGATGCGCGCACACCGCCTCGTGCGCGCCACCCTCGTGTGCCGGCCCGCGCCACGGGCAGCCGATGCACGCGAAGCGGCAGCCCGTCAGCCTGCACGACCATAGCACAGTCTTCAGACACGCACACCACGCCAGCGACATGCCGTTAGTGTTAAACATTGGTCCAATCTAGCATAGCATAATAGTTGACGGGATCCCATGAACCGCAGAAATGCAAAGGAATTATGAGAAAATGAATAGCTCCAATCCATGACATACCATCATGCGTTAGGATAACAAAACAACCTGAATCGACTGGGTTATTTCTGATGTGCTAAACAGGACATGAATCTACTAAATGCAGGCGATGAGTTCGGTTCGCATTACACCAGGTGTTACAAGCGATAAAATGCTGTTAGTGACGCAGACACACCTGCGGACCCTACGGCGCTTGAGCGGCGCGCGCGCGGATGGCGCCGGCGCGCCGCTGCGCCGGAGCACGCTCTGCACCAGGCAGTACACGCTGGACACAATGCGAACCAAACTATCGAGGAAGTAGCGCCTGTCGGGGGACGGATCGACTACGATTTGCGAGAACTTGAACTTCCTGGGGGAACAAATACGTGGCCTCGTTTAGAAGGTAACGCCTTACTCTAAGTACGGTCTACTTATTTCTACTGCTGAGTGTTAACTCGCCACTGCGTCACCGTCGCTCGGGACTCAGGAACAACCAATTTTTACACAAATTCCCTAATGCCCACTGTCCCCTTTCTGCTGCTAAATTTCATCATTATTTAATAGAGACAGTCCTTAGACATGTGTCAGCTAAGCTACTAGATCATTGCAGCGCGATAACGAGAGCTGCGTGTGCAGTGAGACGCAGTAGATAAAGTGAGATAATAGTGGTGACCTGTCGTCGCACGTGTTCTCCTCGTGGTGGCGCAGCGAGTGGCGCGGGAACACGCGCGTGCAGAACTTGCACTCCAGCGGCAGCTCTGACACCGTCTTCTCCACGGCCAGGTTGCGCGACGCCGACGTCTTGGAGATCTCCACGCGGCAGTTGGGACACGAGGCTGCCTCGTCACGCAGGCGCGCGTCCGCCAGTAGATGCGTGAAGCACGGCGCGCACATCAGGTGCCCATTGCTACACTGCAATACAAGCCCCGTGTCAGTTCACAGCGGTGGAGGCTGGCACAATGTCTCTCGACAAACTGTTATATTTTTGTGTACTATACTGATATCTACAATGTATGTGAAACGCAGAAAGTAGTAGTAGTATTTGCACAGAATGAAGATTAATATACAATAATATGTATTATATTTTTTTGTAAATTTGTAGTTGTTGTTCCTATTAATAAATAAATAAAATCTTTCAATGTATCAAACCATATAAGACTTTCAAATGGGATTAAACTTTTCAAGAAACAATGATGCTTCTATTGAATTGCAGTTGATCTAAGTATATTAGAGAAATAAAACGGTGTGAATGTGAGTGAGCTACATGGTCTACCTCTGGCCGTGATTGCGTGTGCCACCTGTAATCAAACTATGCATAATAAATATTGCTGTAACAGAAAAAAGAATGTTAAGTAATTATGAATAGTGAATAATTACTATTTCAATATTGACTTTTTCTTTCATCTTTATCAATTTAGAGTATTATTTCAGAATTTTTGTATTACAAAAAAAAATGATTTTAATTTAAAAAAATGGAATATTGTATAAAAAAACGAGATAAATTGTTTTGAAAATTAAAATGTTACAAACTCTGGCTCACAAAATGTTAAAATACAAATATTCATGTGATATAAGAAATGTAAAGCTGTCTTCATGAAAATCAAAAGGATGTTTTTGAGTTCGGGATGGGGATTGTAAAAGGGATTTCTGAATAAAGAAAGAAGAAAATCTCTCAAACATTTCTTTATTAAAATGAAATGCTACAAGAGCGTTACAGGCTAAGTTTACTTGCTACACTATTGATCATATATTCTAGTTATCACAGACAAAATCACAGATACTTAACTCCTAGATGTACTGACACTCTTAACAAAATTTGCTCAGATTATGTACACAATACATACAAACAGGTCATAGGTCACACATAAATTGACTAATTTAATAAAAGAACACAATCCATAATACTAGGTAATAAGAGCCATAACAGAGTGCTATCACAGGTACTTAGCTTGTGGCAACTTTACAATGACAACTGATTCAATACATTACATTGACGCCATACTATCTACTACTCTCAAAATGGTGAGTGATAGAGCGACGTCGTGTAGGCGTCGCCACGACGCGAATGTTAGCCGAGAGCAGCAGGCGGAAGGCCCAGCTGCTTACGTAACAAAGGAAAACAGTTGTAAAACAGTTGATATGAGCATCGACACTACCAGCTGTTTTAGAATACCTGATACACGGCCGCCGGAGGCAGGTCCAGGCAAACTGCGCAACACAGGATGCCCCCCAACCTGTGCTCGAGCTTGTCGCTCCCCTCTTTGTCGTTAATTTTACGTTTTTTAGTCAACGGCTCGTCAGCATCTTTCACGTCTGGCCTGACCGCGCCCTCACTTGACGATGCCATGGGCAGTATGGGCTCGCTTGTGGGCGCCTCGGCCATATCACAATGTAAATAACAACAATATTACGACACAAACTGCGCGCAAATGCGTCAGTTCACAGATGGACGCCAAATGAAATGACGCGAAACGAGTATCGACGAACTTCGTGACAAACAAAGATTCTTTCTTTGTTGTGTTTATATAGATACCGATCCCCCCGCAGGCCCGCACCCGCAACCCAATACCGCAACCCAATACTTTTAGTGTTGTTCTACTGACAAGCTAACCGATTTATAAGGTCATGAACTCATGACATAACTCATCGAACCGATAATTCGATCTACAAACGTAGCTATCAGAAGCGGGTATAGCTCCACGACTCCACATGGAGCGAGAAGGGTAAACAAGAACGGGACAGTCGCCACCCCCTTTTTGAACATCAACTTCAACCTGCACATCTAAAGAGCCGCGAAAGCTTCCTGAGACATACGGCCTCCTCGGAACTGACGAGAGATGTAAACTGTGGAAGTGTGGAGAAATATACACGCAAAGTGTGTGTTTTTTCACCCCTACCCCTACACATTTCATCACTCCGGCAGAGCTTCTGTCTGCCACCAGGACACGAACTGCAATCTGTAAATCCTTATAGTGTTAACACACGTTCGGATTTGGTAGTTTCTACGGCCGGACCGACTCCGCCCACAAATGCTTTCTCGCTCACACACGCTTGTTTGGACCGAGGCGGAATCAATCTTCTTCAAAAGGAAAAAATCGTCGGAAAAAGCCGGACCACGGATTTGTGGGTGGTGTTAGTCCGGCCCGGACCATATTCGCTGGACATTATTATTAATAATTGAGTCCGTCTCGCTCTACACAAGCGTGTGTAAGGGTCCCCGCACACGGGGCCACCGGCCACAACCACAAAACGTCGCCACTGGCATATTTCCTGTAGTTTTCATACATTTTGTATGGACTCGCCGCACACGGTTGACGCCGGTGGCCGCCACACGCTACACGCTTCTAGCTTCTCGTGGCGGTGTTTGTGGCTGTCGCGTGTGGCCCATGTGCGGCGACACTAAGCGAGAAAGAATTTGTGGGCGATGTTAGTCCGGCCGAACCAAATCCGTACGTGTGTTAACACTATTAAACTGATTGCGGGCCCAGCTTGTTCGTTGTAGAAAAAGCCTGGACAAATGGATTCTTTAAGTAAGACCCATCTCAAACACAATGTCAGTGTGGGGCTCTTTCACAGGATATGCCCCACCTCCTTTTCTGGGCTTCGTGTCTACGCAGGTGGCTGCACCTTTCAGGATCTAAATGTGGCGAATGATAGCGAATAAGCCTACATACAGTTCTAATAACATTTGAAATTGAGTTATTCGATGCTATGCATAATACTGTAGATTCAGAAAAATCCATTCAGTCGTTTTTGCACAAAAGTGTACCAACCGTCAGTCATCTCAAGCTTTCACATTTATTATTTAGTAGATTAGGATCTTAGTTTAGGATATAATAATTGTGCCAAATCCTGTGAAAGTGCCAATTTCGCCAAGAATATTTTACGCATTTGGCATAATTTCTTTGACGTGACGTTTGTAAATAATAATGGGAACATTCAATGAGGTAGGAAAACTAAATCAGTGGGAACATCACTATGCGAAAATTTTAACTTCGTATGAGTTGCCAACAAAAAAAAACTGAAATGAATAACGGATTGAATATTTTAGTTGCCATCAATTTCAGATTTTTAACCGACTTCAAAAAGGAGGAGGTTCTCAATTCGACTGTATTTTTTTTGTTAACTATCATCATCATCATTTCAACCGAAAGACGTCCACTGCTGGACATAGGCCTCCCCCAGGGATCGCCACATTGACCGATCCCGTGTATCTCGCATCCAGCGCCTTCCCGCAACCTTAAGCAGGTCATCGGTCCACCTAGTGGGAGGTCTTCCAACGCAGCGTCTTCCAGTTCGCGGTCGCCATTTCACAACAACTATTATTTATTTATTTATTTAATACTTCATGCACACACAAGTACAGAGGCGGACTTAATGCCATAGGCATTTTCTACCAGTCGACCTTTGGGTGATGGAGAGATAAACAGTGGTAGGTACAATATTGAAAGTTATATCGATTTTTTAACAGGATTTAATTGTAAAGGTTCGTCCACAGAGTACATTTTAATGGTGCGTCTACGCTTAACGAACCGAGTACGAGTGGCGTGACCGTCAAGTGTGGCTTTTCAACGATCACTGTCTTTAAACATAGTTTTCCGCAGTGTGCCAGCTACAAGCACACCGTCTGTATAGTATAATGTACTCCGTGAAGCACACTGTCTGTGCTCTGCTCGTAGCAAGCATGGGCGATTTTGCTACTGCAGCGATTATTATAGCCGAAGTCAGTAAACAATCTAGAAGACAGAAATTAATTTAGGATCTCAAAATATATAATGTAAATGTATAGGACAGATTCCATCCATGCATCAATCTTCTCATTTTTTTATCCACATGTTTTGGCCCTCTAATATAATAATTGCAAACAAACTCCTGTCCACGTTTCCATGATGTACGAGTGATGTCTGATGAACAAGATATAAGTCTATCGCTGAATAATTTATACTCAGACCCCACTGCGTAACCCAGGGGTCCTGGCCTGTACATCGGTTTACACTGCTGACCTAATACTCAAAGCAACTTGTGACCGCAACTTATGCTGACGACACCGCAGTACTATCCTGTGATAAAGACCCTAACAGAGCATCCACAAAACTCCAAGAACACCTGGATGTTATTGGATCATGGTTGAAAAAGTGGAGAATCAGGGCCAGGCTGCCAGTTCTGTCCACATTACCTTCGCTCTAAGAAGAGGGGAGTGCCCAACAGTTACACTTGATCGAAATGCTCTTCCACAGAAATGTACGGTCAAATATCTAGCCATGCACATCGACAGAAGACTTACCTGGTGCGAGCACATTAAGGCCAAAAGGGATCAACCAAACAGAAAACATGGAGACATCTACTGGCGGGCAGGCAGTCATCTCTTAGCTTGGAAAATAAATTATTGATCTACAAATGTGTCCTAAGACCCAAATGGACATATGGTATAGAACTCTGGGGTTCAGCAAGTCACTCAAACATGAAGATACTACAACGCTTCTAAAACAAAACATTAAAAATCTTAAGCTGCGCTCCTTGGTTCACAAAGAGCATACAAGTGCATGACTACTTACAAAGCCCCACTATTAAAGAAGTTGTAGAGATATCCTGCAAGTCTTATATTATAAGCGAAGATTCCAGTAACACAAAAATAAACTCACTGTTACACTACTGGTGTCCTCGAACTCTACTTACAGACTTAAAAGAAAATGAATGGAGTCAATCTAACATCACTGATGCATAACGAGATGGTTAGGTTAGTTAGGTTACGCCCTACCGCCGCCGCCGAGCCGCCTCGTCACCATCGAGGCGTCCGGCCGGTGCTCGAGCGTTGGCTCGGGAGGAGGCACGGCTCCCTGTCGTTTCGTTTCGTTTCGTGTCGCATAAACAGGGAGCCGGACGCCCGGTGTCACCACTGCGTCGACTGCCGGGAGGACACGGCGCGGCATACGCTGGCAGAGTGTGCCGCTTGGGAGGAGCCACGCCGTGCCCTCATCTCAGATGTAGGCCGTGACCTGTGGCTGACGGCCGGCAGCGACAGGTCACTGCCTCCTGGTCCTTCTCCAGGTCCTTCTGCGAAACAGTCGTCTCGCAAAAGAAGGCTGCGGAGAGGGAGAGGAGGATGTCATCCGCTCACCCGATCCGCAGCAGACTCCCCGGGCGTCGGCGGAGGGCGGACATTTCCCTCTTGCAGCCCCCCTAAATGGGTCCCAATGGTTTCCGCAACTCCACGACCAAGCGCGTATTTTGCGTACGGATGGGAATTAACCTTCTACCAACTTCCTCACTCGATCCATCTCAACTCCTCGAGGAAGGCCAGCAGCGACTTCGTGTTGCTGACTAGAACTGTTCTACCTCCTGTACGGTACCTGTTTCACCGAGGTATTTGGCCCTGTAACCGGCGATTACTGGGCATATTAGAATCAAGTGCGCTGAATTCTCGTCCTCCTCCATGCATGCTCTGCACAGCGGGCTGTCCGTAATCCCTAAGACAAAAAGGTGCTTATTAAAAGTCCCGTGCCCAGTCGTTATGGCTGTGACTGCTCGCAACTGCTGTTTCGTCAGACGTAGGGCCTTCTGCGTGAAACGTCCATCCAAAGCGGGAAGTGCCTCTTTGGACTGCCTGCACTCACTGTTGTCATTCCACAATTTGTGGTGTTGCTCCTTGGTGCGTTTCCTTACCAGACTGCGGAGGTAGCCGAATGGTATTGGCACGATTGGCTCCGGACCAACCACCGCCATACTGGATCCCCTACGGGCGAGCTCATCCGCCGCATCATTGCCTCGGGAATCACTGCATGGGCCCCTTGATCCATTGAATGGTTACTTTATTGCTTGACTTGACCTGGTTTAGGCGTTGGTGACACTCGTATATCAGCCCAGAGCAGACCGTGTGGCTGCTAAGCGCTTCCAGGACGGCCATGCTGTCAGAGAGAATGCGTATTGGGAAATCCTTTACCTTCCTGTCTAGTAGGGCTGATGCTGCCAGGGTGATGCCCACACACTCTGCCTGGAACACCGTGTTGTGTGCCCCAAGTAGCGTGGCTATATGGATGTTAAGGTCCTCTGAGAACACCCCCGCACCTGAGCCAGTACCGGTCTTGGAACCATCGGCGTCTGGGCGTAACCCCTCGCAGCGGTAGTCCTCATGGAGTTGGATCTTGTATTTCTTGTCAAAAACAAACTGCTTAGGTATCCGGTCAATAATTGCTGTCGTACCCACTCTTTATTTAGGCCCTCGAACAGAGCCGTGTGTTGTGTCATTCTCTTACCCCAGAGATCAAGTGCCTTAAGCCGCACTGCCGCTGTCATGGCCTCCTGCTGAATGAACAGGTGGAGCGGAAGCACACCCAGCATGGCCTCGAGCACAGCAGTCGGGGTAGTTCTCATGCAGCCTGTCGTCGCCATGCAGGCCAGTCTTTGCGTGCGTTGCAGTTTGTTCACGGCTGTACTTAACTTTGTGCGGGGCCACTAAACCACGGCGCCATAGGAGATCATGCCGATTCACCGCGCAGTACAGCCAGATAATGATTTTGGGGGACAGGCCCCATTTCACTTATACACGCCTTGTTCAGTTTGTTGTCTAAGTGACTGCTACAGTTTAGCTTGCTGTCAAGAATGATCGCCAGATACTTGACCTCGTTGGACAACTGGAGTTCAGTGTCGAACAGCTTTGGTAGACGGAAAGGGCCTAGTGTTCTTTTTTGAGTAAACTTGACCAGTATACAGTCTTAGTAGGGTTTACTGAAAGATCATACTCCCTGCACCATCGTTCCACTATGCGTAGAGCTTGCTGAGTAAGGTTGCAGATAGTTCCAGTCACCTTCCCGGGTAAAAGAATTGCGAGGTCGCCTGCTTACCCTATTGTGTAATAAAGTCAGGTGATAAGATCGTTAATTACCAGATTCCACAGAAGAGCGGAGTGCACCACTCCCTGAGGGCAGCCCCTGGCTATCAGGGCCAGCTGTTGTTCGCCCTCCAGTCGAACCACACGTTTACTTAACATCATTAGTTATCCAGTCAATTAGTACCTGTTCTGCTCCGTGTCCGGAGTGGAGAGTGCAGCACCTATGCTGGAGAAGTTGGTTTTGTCGAATACCCCTTCGACGTCTATGAAAGTGCCCATCAGGCACCTTTCTGATGGATTGATTCCTTTATCTAGCTTAGCACCAAATGGAGACTAGATTCAGTAGACTTACCCGAGTTGTAAGCATGTTGGTTACCGTGGACAGATATGTTTAAGTAAAAACGAGGTCAGGCTGAGGGGTCTGAAGGATTTGGCGTTAGTATAGTCACCTTTGCCTGGCTTAGGGATGAATATCTTTTTTACTTCCCTCCATCCTTTCGGGACGTATCTAAAGGCCAGGCACGCCCTCATTAGTGGCACCTGTCTCTCTGCAACAGACGTACCACCCCACTGCAGCAGCGCAGGGAACACCCCATCTGGACCGGGCGCCTTGAAAGGACGAAAGCCTTGGATGGCTTACTGTAGTTTCTCCATCGTAATCATCCTGTATGCGTAGAGCCAATCGTCATCTGTTGGTAACTGGGTATTATCTAGCCAGTTAGTTACCAGGGGGGTGACCATAAGCTCTTAGAGCGGTATCAATTTGATATCGAGTAAGTGACAGATGTATACAAGTCAGATACATCGATGCACTGTCCCTTATTCGATCTCAAATTGATACCGCTCTAAGAGCTTATGATCACCCCCCTGGGCGATAACGCTACCTGGGAAGTGTGATTCTATCAGGAGACGTCTAGCTTCTTCAGGTGACCTGGTGAGTGAGTTATCAGGTTTACGGAGTGTCACGGGCTCGGGTCTGTACTGCTGTGCCACTATTTTCCTTACCCTGTTTGCCTCTTGGCAAGATTCGATGTTACCACAGAATTTACGCCACCTGCGGTACGCCTGAATCTGGATTTGGCCTCGTAGTAAGCGTCCCAGCCCTCATCCGTGCATGTGTTCATGGAACTGTTCAGGGCCTTTCTTACTTTCCATCCCGTCGCCAAAGTTAGGTCAATAATTGTACGACTGCGTCTCGTTACGAACATTGGTTCTGCGCCTGTGTTTGCTAGTGACAAGTTAGTTGTAAACAAGTAGTCCACTAATGCCTTACCTCTTTCATTAGGCGCGTCCATTCCCAACAGGGGGTGATGTGCGTTCGCGTCGGTCCCAATGATGACCTCTTCCCCGCTGGTCTCGCAGTAGGTTACGAGGCGGGCGAGGTCATGTGGGGGCGGTGTCTCCACTTCAGGCATGTAGCCAGAGGCGAAGACAATCGGCAAATCTATGGCACCGCGCTGCATATACAGACTATCTGCAAAGGTAGGTAAGGTAAAGGCATCTCTGCAACAGAAATCATTTAGAAGCTGATTTTGATTGATTTGAGGTTACCTATAACAAAAGATACACGCTCTAGGGTGATCATGATTAGAAGTAACAAGAAGCTTACCAGCAAGGTTGGATAGTCCTCTGATTTGGCCCCCCCTAATCCACAGCTTCTGGATTAAGGCGATGGCAGCCTGCTGAACCTCCAGCCACTTGCGTAGTTGAGCCGTCGCTGTCTGACTGTGGTGGAGGTTTGCCTGCACCACTTTACAGGCGGACGAAGGGGTCGCCATCATGAGTGGGTCCCTCCTCTTCCTCCTCCAGTTGCAGACCCGCAAAAGCATCCCCCTCGATGAGGTCATCCACCGACGGGCCAGAAGCTGGCGACAGTATGATATCGTCCAGCTCCCCGCCCGTCAGAGGGACCTTAGACGAGTCATCGTCAGGGGTCACATTCTCTGCAGTTGCCGCAGAGTCGGCCGCAGATGCTTTCGGGTTGCTAGGCAGGGGGTTGCTCTCCCCTGTGTTGACGTCATTGACGAGCTGCCTTGTGATTGGGTCTCATCCCCGAGGTACGCACGCAAATCTGCCATTGGCTCCCTGGAACTTGATGTACACCGAGCCCAGGCCGAAAGACAGCCTGCGCTCAGCGCCCATCAAGACCGGTATGTGGTTCTCGGGGATGCCCAGCACCACGAACCAGCACGTCTTCTGCCTGTCTGAGTGGGTCACCACCCATTTTTTAATATCCACCCACGCTGGGTTCTGATACCACAGCGTTCTCGCTGCGATGCTCAGGTCTTGGTACACCCCGCTGTCGTCCGGTATAACTATACCACAGCGCACAATTTTTGGAGCTCCGATTGGCCCTTTACGACTAGCGAGGTGCCAACCAGGTGGGGTTAATTGGGGACCATCCTCTTCACCCAACCCAGGGTGAAGTCGTTACTACACCACAGCTTTAGCGCACCGCTGCCGAATTGCGGTTTAGCGGTGAAGGACGGTATCTGTCGTTTGGGTGTCTCCATCGTGGGAGATAGAGCCTCATCGATGATCCTTTTTTGGATCAACTTGATCACCAAGGCCGACACTTCCTTGCTGATGGCACCCGTGCGCTCGCATGTCACCGCGACGCACAGGTGAGCACTGGCAGCCCGCCCGGGCGTAGCTCATCTCACCAACCCTCCCGGACCGATCAAGCCGCTGCCGGTTGTGCTCTCCACGAGGTGACAAAGTCTCATTGAGAGCGCGCTTGGCACCGGCCTGACAGTCCCGAGCGGTCTGCCGCTATGAGGTCGCCGTCTTTGCTGGTCTGTCCGCCACTAATCGGCTTGTGTCCGGCGCAAGTTGAGCATCTTTCCCTTTCGAGAAGCTTATAGGAGCCTTTGCTTTGCCTCTCTTTTGCTCCTGCCGTCACACTTTCCTGTTCATGGGCTCTTTGCCCTGAACAGGGCCAAACGTTCTCACCGGGTCCTCGGCGGGGGCAAGGGTTTGTTTTGTTCTTTTCTTACCCTTGCGGGTTTGCACTCGCCAGGATAGGGTAGCCTCGCCAACGAGTTCGCCAGCTGCCTCCGTTTAACCGGAGACAGCGTCCTCGGAGTATGTGGTCAGAGGAGCTACAAAGTCCCCGGAGACTACGCTGAAGTCCGCGGCCTTAGCTGCGAGCACCCCGCTTATTTTCAGTACCCTTACTGAGCATTGAGCATGATTACTGAGCATTGCGAAAGCTGCAGGTTGCCCAAGGGACTTGTTTCCACTCCTGACTGTGGTTTCCACCGCAGCCGGAGGGGCGACTGCAGTTTTCACCACAGTCTTTGGGGCACCCGCGCTAGATACTGCGGAGTTAACCGCAGGTCCAGGGACAGGGGTGTTGTCAGCTTTCACCGACACCACCCCTAATGTACTCAAGTCTTTCACAAAATACATGAAGACAAATTAAAAGTTTCATCTCGCCGGCTCCCACCCTCCATCGAGCCCGCAACTGGGAACGACCCACCACTTAAGGTGGGCCGTTAGGACTACCAATGAGATATAGTTGCGAAGGGCTGCCTTACAGTGCGACATCAGGTGCTCGTTTGGGCTGGCTTGAACAGAACAGCCCTCCCTTACACCGTCAGCGTGACCTTCACCACCACTTCAGCCGTCCAAGGACGATATCAGTGGACCCCACGCTTATACTCTCAGAAGGAGAGCTCAGCCGATTGATCGCGCGTAAGCTACTCCCACAACCTCCCGTGTCGGAAGAAGTGGTGTGTTGTGTGCAACCTGCTCCACTCAACCACCAGGATCCCTTCATCCCTCTATACGGGTCCCCGCGCACGGCACAAACTCACGGGAGGTCATTGCTATCCATCATTGTTCTTGTTCAATGGTGGACACCCAGGGGCATGACTTCGTCACCCGTGTTGCGTCGCCCGGTGATTTCTGTTACGTCTGTTTCATAGGGAATTAGACCAAAAACAGGGCGGTAACCACGAGAAGGAAAATCACCGTACTTGCCTTGAGGATCTACACGACCGTAGCGCTCTCCCTCAAGACCACGCCACCTTGCCGTCTCTGAAAGAGCCAGACAAGGTAGTACTGCATCGCCAAAGCCAAGCCCTACGAGGCTTGTCGCTGAAAGCGTAAGTTTGCTAACACAGACCAGCCCCCATAACGCGATAACACATAGCAGGATGTGAATAATCTCAAACTGTTAAATGAAGAAACAACAATTCTGATTAAAGCCCAGGGGTTGATTGCAGATGTAAAAGGAGAAAAAAAAGACCCCACTGCGAGTGTGATGCAAAAAATTTGTATTCATCAAAAAACTGACAATTGAAGGAGTACAGCCAGGTACAAGCCTCGCTCGTTAGAGACTCATAAGACTCAACACAGACACTGAACTCTTGCTTGGCTTGTGCACCACTTATGCTCAAATCATTTAGTGAATTTTAGTGCAGATGCACCTCAAGAAGGATAGGACAGGATCACATAACAGGGAAAACTAATAAATAAAGAAACACTTCTTTACTTGAGTACTTTCTCAATAAAACTTTATTGATAATTTTTAACATTACTTAGGTACTACATAAATTAATAATATAATGTTTGCGGATGACAATGGCGCTTATTTCACTTTTATAACCCCACCGCAACACAAAATAGGTCTCTGCGTCTCTGCACTAATCAATACTGATGAAGCACAGCTTCATTGTTATGGCTGTTTTGTATCCAGTTAATGTTTTGGTTTCTTTGGTAAAGAACCAAACGCTGATATTATAGTTCCCTTAGTTCCAGTAGCATTGCTGGTAAGTGGTTGTTGGACTAGTCCAGGCTGCTTGATTGCTGTAGATGACTTGTGTGACACATTGGGTGCCGCCTGGTCCCACTTAGACCGCCTCTTCTTTTCTTCGTCACTCTCGGATTTCTTTACTACTCCTGTAATGAAATCTATTTTAGATAGTTTCTCTTTCTTTTCTTTCTCCCTTCTCTCCATCTCTAGTTTCTGCACTCTAGCTAATTCATCATAATATGATTCTTTGCCCCACTTTAGGGGGTCATAGATTTCAGGAGGGTAATTTGTATCTAATTCATTGATATCACAAAACTGTATCAGCTTTTCATAAATGCTTGGGTTTCTAAAGTTCTTCTTATCTTGTATAATCTTGTTCATATCATATCCTTCGTTAATCATTAGGTTGTAGTACTTAGTAATATTATCTTGGATCTCCTTGGGACATTTGCCGGGCGGCTCGGGCGGTATGGTGACGCCGTCGTCGACCTCGTCGGGCTCGGAGCGCGCCACAGCCTCGTCCGTGTCCGTCTCCATGGACAGGCGCCGCATGTCGTCCTGGCTCTCTGCAGCAGGCGAATCCGGCTCCTCGTCAGACACCACCGTGTCGTCCACGTAAGAAACTAAACTTCTTTTTGGCGTTACGGGTGCAGAGGCGGATTGGTTTCTGTCTTCAATCTTTTTAGGGCTAGTAGGCATTGAATGAGTTTCTTTTGGTTCCTCTTTTTCAGGCGTCTGATCTTCCATATCTTCCTCGCCTTCAGAATCGGTGTAGGTAGCAGTAAGCGAGGCTAAAGCTTGAGAAGCCATTGCTGCGCCGATAAATGAGCAACTTAGAAGGAAATTGGAACAAACTCTTCCTTGAAAAATCGAATCTAGTGTAAAAGACTTAATGAACAAACTTACTTATCACAAGTATAGATAAACAATTTCTTCTTTGGTAACTGAGCCGACGGCGACTGTATTATAAATTTCTCTGTGACGGCGACTATTCAAAATCAATAATCAAAACTGAATGACATTATCCGTCAGTTCCGTCACGCGCTGTCTTTTCTTTTCTGCCTTGCTTACTGTCACTTTGACATTAAATATTTCGTTCATGAAGAAAAAACCGACGTTTTTGTCGAATTCGTAATATGTAATGGTCCGTAAAATACTTAAACCATTGAAGGAATGCCGAAGGGGATAATGTGCTTATGTATCTGTAGGCATTCACGCAAATCTGTGTGTCGTGTAGGACCTTTCACCTTAGATAAAGTGTAGGACGGTCACTAGATAAGATAACAGTTCTCTGTGACGGTCAGACAATAAATGGTTGCACTGGCTGTACGTGTCTTATTTCAATACACAATAGTGGCGACGAGGATGGGATTAGCGTGCAGAATTTAACTTTTAAATTTTCGGTCAACATGACGATAGGGAAGTTGTTGGAATTTTGTTTACGTGCCGGGAATTGGACGTTGTATGTGTCATCTGCCTAGCCTTTTTCCCAACTATATTGGGGTCGGCTTCCAGTCTTACCGGAATCAGCTGAGTACCAGTGTTTTTACATGGAGCGACTGCCTAACTGACCTCCACAACCCAGTTACTGGGTAGAGTGCGCGCAAGATAAGTCTGCGCGCGGCCAAAATAGGAACTAATCGTTTGTCATTTATGTCAGGTGTCAAGAGAGCGTGTTGTAATCCGTGTTTATATTCGTTTCCGAAGTAAATAATCGCCAAAACTATGCCAAAATTAATTTAAAGTGCTGGCAGGGATGTTTTCTTGAAGTAAACAAGATAATAATGGGCCTCGGTACCGTTTTACAAAGATAGAGCTCGCGTTGCTTATTTGACAGGTAACTTTTAGGGATACCATTATACAAAAATTTCCCTAAATTTTCGTACTACCGGTGCCTGACAGTATTGGTTTCTGGATGGTACATAAATATACCAGCGGAACAGGACCGGCATCATGTAATATAATGCATCATTGTTATTTTGTTTTAGGCGTTTCTGAACGCAACGTCACCTAAATAACTCAAGAGGGTTATGTGGCAGCAACTTCTTAAAAAATTTTTGAAAAATAATTGAAATTCAAATGGACGGTATTAGCCACTGCAGGACCATTGTCAGATCAAATTTATATTATATATTTATATTCACGTCTTGTCTGCGTGAACAGTAGGTACTACTAAATATTCAACCAAAGTTTTACAATAATTTCATGAAGCTTTTTTCATCATATTCTATGCAAGTAGAAAATTTTGTAATAAATTATGCTCAACTTAAATTACTTAAAGTTTCGAGTAATGAAAAATGACCATTTTTTTTTTTTTTTTTTTTTTATTTGTGTTGGGTTTGCTCTTGACTCTAGTCTAGGTCAAAGGTGACAGAGACAGAGTCGACGATGGAGTGAGCTTACCCAGAAGAAACCTGTTCACTCTAACTTTGAAGAGATTCGGGTTGAATGCGTTCGGAAACACTGACGCAGGTAGCGAGTTCCATTCATTCGCTGTGCGCATTATGAAGGATGTTTGGAAGCGTTTGGTGCGAATTGGTGGAATGGCAACAAGGCCACCATTGATTAAATGAAGGAAAAAAGATCGGTTATACTGGCAACATTAAGCACGCCACCCGTCGCGCGCAGACTTATCTTGCGCGCACTCTAACACGGTACCCCTTGGCAAGACTGGTGTCAGATCTCAAGCTTCTGACTAGAGTGCGCGCAAGATAAGTCTGCGCGCGGCGAAAATTGGAACTTATCGTCTGTCATTTATGTCAGGTGTCAAGACAGTGTGTTATATTCCGTGTTTTTATTCGTTTTACGATGTAAATAATCGCCATCATTATGCCAATAGTAATTTAAAGTGCTGGCAGAAATGTTTTCTTGAAGTGAACAAGACAATAACAGGCGTTTTACAAAGATAGAGCCCGCGTTTCTTATTTGACAGGTAACTCTTAGGGATACCATTATAATAAAATTTCCCAAAATTTTCGTACTACCGGTGCCGCAGGATTGGCATCATGTAATATAATGCATCATTGTTATTTTGCACCGTCACCCAAATAACTGAAGAGGCTTATGTGGCAGCAGCTTCTTCAAAAATTGTTGATGAAGAAATTGAAAAGAGTTGAAATGGACGGTATTAGCCACTGATGTACCATTATTAGACCAAGTTTAACAGAAGGTACAGTCTGTCAAGAAAGTCATGAAAAATAAGGAGGGCGCCACCATAATTTAGATGGTATCACTGTAGCTGCCGACTGAAAAGTTTAGATACTTTGTATTTTTTTTAATAAATAATTTTTGGTTTAGAATGTGATCTCTTAAATTTGCGTGATATTAAAGAAACCATAATTATAAGGCACTCGCTGTTGCCCGCAACTTCGTCTGCGCAGCATTAGCACTTCGAACAGTCTCTATTTTATATTGCGCATTAGTATTGTAAGTGTGTGTGGGCCGACTTACTTGAGAAAATAATTAGTTCACAGACAAACAGACAGAGTAACTTATGCATGTATAATATTAGTATCGATTGATCAGGATGCAAAAATAAAAAGGAAAAATGTTAGGCTTAGAGTTTATTTATTAATCAGAATCTAAAACATCTGAATCCAAATATTCCACTCCCGAAATGTTACCTAAAACCCGAGTTTCTGCTGAATCTGAAGAGTCAGAAATGGCCTCTTCAGATTCACTAGAACTATCATCGCCTACTGAGATGAAAAATTTATCTATATCATTATAGAGAGTTTCTCCACGGGTAAAATATTCATTTTCAATTTTAATGACATGGTCAACACGATTTTTCCACTCTTGTTGTGTTACTGACTGAAATGCTTCAGCCAACTTTGCAACATTTTGACCACACAAGTGGTGAAGGTTACGGGGATCCGCTGGTTGCGGGCCGCACGAAACCGGCCTAATCCAAGGCTTATATCCAGCAGTGGACGTCTTTCGGCTGATATGATGATGATGATGACCACACACATTCTTTTGTGCAATTCGCCTCTTTACCATCGCCACCTATTTCGCGAACCTCTTTCTGAACAGTGTAAAAAAATTGCACCTTCTGTCTAATTGCACATAGATCAAAATCATCGATCTGTTTCTTAGGTCCACCCGTCTTTGTTTTCCCTGGAGTTACAAATTTACCTCCATCCTTCATACCCTCGTTCACTATGCGCCGAATTGAGCTTTCGAAAACGCCTGAAACCATGAAAGGCATGTTTAAATAACATATAAAATACCATATTCATAATAAATATATTAGCTAAATAAATCAGTTAAGGATCAAAACAGTTCATTGTGTAGTATAAATCGTACGTAAATTTTATAACCTTAACGAAACATAAACAAAGCTATTTAGTCGATAAATGATACTTATAAACACAAGATTGACAAGAGATTACATTTCCTTTACCGTGTTTAATATTAGAAATGTATCTACATACCAGTTAACTTTGCTGTTCGACCGTAAACATCGTCCAATTCGGAAAGTATCTTTCCCGCTTGAAATTCAGCCATACACTACACAGCGAACAGTGTTCCGGAATTACTTGAGTGGCAGAACCCTGCAGACCTGCATTTCTGGCGTGGCTGGTAAAGAAGCTGCGGTTAATCTTGGCGTTCCGACTGGTTCCGTATATGGACCGGTTGGCTATGTCATGCATGTCAATAGCGTCAGTAATGTAGTTGGAAAGTGTCGGGTTTATATGTATGCAGATGACATGTGTCTTATGTACTCCTCTAAGTCAATACAGGAGGTCAGGGATGTGTTGCAAGCAGACTTTGACAATATTACCCGGTGGGCGCACGATAACGGTATCATATTAAACCTAAGCAAGACAAAAGTGATGCATGTGCATTCGCCGCACAACCTGGTAGCAAAAAAGGTCGTTAGTAGGGATATAGGTATCGTGGGCCACACGTACGATTGTGTGCACGTCGGAAATGTCGACTGTGTATGTCAGCAGCTGGAGTATGTCAGTAAGTTTAAATATCTAGGTCTGTGGGTAGACCGACACATGAACTGGAAGACACAGGTTGACACAGTGTGTACGAAGCTTAGGTCAGTGTTAAGTAAATTCTATATCCTGAAGGCACCTTTGAGTAGGAAAACGCTGCGTGTGATTTATTTCGCTCTCGCCGAGTCTCTGCTGAGCTATGGTTTAAATACTTATGGCCGTACATTCAAAACCTACCTGAACAGTATAAAATCACTCCAAGTTCGATTTATGAAATACCTGGTTAACCCAAAACTGAAGCTTGAGTGTAAAGAAAATTATGATAGACTTTTTGTTGTATGTGAGGTGCTTCCCGTACATGAGAAGGTCAAGTACTTGATGGTTCTGGAGCAGTTCTATAACGACCAATTTAAAGTACAAGTGCAAAACACTTACAATACTAGGAGCGTTAGAGAACGTAAATTCGTTAGAGCACCAGTTAAAAATTACTATGGCAAAAGAACCAACAAGTATTTGACCCCTACGATTTATAATAATATCGACTGGCTGAGAAAAGATAGTGGTGGTATTAGTGAGCGAACACTAAAAATTAAATTAAAAACTGAACTGCTTAATGACGTTGCTGCGTCGTGCGGCAGTAGTTGATAATATTGAGTTGTTAATTGTTGTCGCGTGTTGCGGCAATGTCATTGAGCATCTTGTTGCATTGTATTCTGAAACAGCATGCGCGGTGCGAGCCGTCGCCGGTGTGAGTGCCGACGGCGGCGGCCCGCGCGGCTGCTGAAATGCTAATGTTAACATTCTTACCGTCTATTAATAGTTGTATCTACCTACTTAGATGTTTATAATTGATACCAAATGTTAATAAGACGAGCGCTAATCCTGCCGACAAACTGTCACGCAGTTTGGCAGGTTTATAATATATGTACAAATGTTTGGTCCGAAATAAACGTTTTTTTTTTTTTATTTATTACTCTTGAAAAACTGTAAATACGATTTGTCTCGCACCGGTCTTATAAACTTTCCGATTCATTAAGGTCACAAGATAAAAATCTCGAAATAACATAAAAAATACTAGATATGTTTACCAAACAAGCTACGACGTGACAGTTAAGGTACTCAGTTTGAGTGAAATTCGGTGTTGCCAATTTAATCAAAAGTATTAGTTCCCAAAACATTATTTTCATGACTTTCTTGACGGACTGTACTAATAAGTATTCAATAAAAGATTTACAATAATTTCATGAAGCTTTTTTCATCATATTCTATGCAAGTAGAAACAGCTAGTAATTACTAGTACTTAACTTAAATTACTTTAAGTTTCGAGTTATGTAAAATAACTATTGATTAAATGAAGGAAACAAGATCAGTTATGCTGGCAACATTAAGCACGCCACCCGTCGCGCGCAGACTTATCTTGCGCGCACTCTACTCGTAACGACTGTCAAAGATCTTCAAATGACAGCTGGACGTTGTATGTGTAACGAGCCGAAATGTATTTAAAAGTGAACAAAATAAATCAAACCCACATTAATCGCGGCGATGGGCGATGAAGCCTATGAATTATTAAGCAATTTAGGGCGCACGGTTGGCGCAGTGGTTGAGCGATTGACTGCTGTGCTGCGTGTCGCGGGTTCGATTCCTGCACGGAACAAATATTTGTATGATCTACAAATAGTTGTATACAGATAGTTGTGTACAAATAGTCTATAATTGTAATGCAATAACGATATCCATGTTTCGAGGAAGGCAACGGGCCCACAATGTCCGTATGTATGTGTTCAAATCTCGTGCACGGTGGCATCTTGGATAAACCCGAAACTGTGTGTCTATTTACTTTAGACTTCTGACATGAAATGCAAGTCCTAGTCCAATGATTAATATCCCTGTTCATTTCTGGCCAAAAGAATCTCTTTGTAATCATCTTACGGGTGGTACGAGCGCCAGGGTGGCTTATGTTGTGTATACTATTAAAGGCTAATTTTCGAAAATTAGAAGGTAAATAAGGTCGTGCATTGCCCGTGGACATTTCGCAGTACACTTGATTATTAGAATTTTTTACATTAACATGTTTGAACACTAAATTGCTGTTTATTTTTGTTATCACTAGAGCTTCGGCTACCTGTGCTTGCGCTAATTCATTGTAATCTATCGTCGTAGGGCCAGAAATGGACTCAACCCGCGATAACGCGTCCGCCACTGCGTTGTCTGAGCCACTTGTGTTGTATATCGCTAGTGAATTCGCTGATATATAACAGTTGCCTGGCCCTTCTAGGTATTTCTTTATCTGTTCCTATTTTCGTGAAAGCAAAGATGAGTGGCTTGTGGTCCGTAAAAATAGTAAACTGACGGCCTTCAATTAAATTTCTGAAATGTATCATAGCTAGATAAATTGCAGTCAATTCTTTGACATACGTACAATACTTTTGCTGAGTAGACCAGTTTCCTTTGATTTTTTGTTATAATACAGCTCCGACGCATGTGTCAGATGCATCTGTCATGAGAGCTAATGGTGCGTCTGCACTTGGATGCGACAGTGTAACGGCGCTCTTTAGGCTTACCTTGCACTGCTCGAATGCCTCTACACTTTTTTTGTCCCACACTTTTTGCGTCTGATCTTTTTTCCTAGTATTATGTAAAAATTTGTTTAGTTCCGCCTGGTGTATGACTGCGTTGGGCAAGTGCGACCTGTAAAAATTTATCATTCCCATAAAACGCCTAAGCTGTTCAACCGTATCTGGCCTGGGGTACTCAGTTATTGCTTTTATCTTATCAGCTGTTGGTTTGATACCTTTTTCCGAAACGGTGTACCCTAAAAATTCGACCTCTGTCTGACCGAAAATGCATTTAGTTAAATTAATAGTAATACCGAACTCATGTAACCTTTTGAAAAGCGCTCTTAAGTGCAATTTATGGATATTTATATTTTTAGATGTCAGCAAAATATCATTTTTATAACAAAAGATCGTTGACTCAGCGTCTTCGTCCGACATTCCCATTTGTTCTGTACCTTTCAAAACTTGTTGGTCCATGAATCTTTGGAATGTCTGTGCGGCATTCCTTAATCCAAAACTCATACGTGGAAATTCATAGAGGCCAAACGTAGTAGTAATGGCAGTTTTCTCAATATCTTCAGGTGCCACAGCTATATTGTGGTAAGCTCTATTTAAATCTAATCATGTATATACGCGTTTATTTGGCAACATATACGTAAATTCTTGCAGCCTAGGTACAGGGTATCGGTCCGGTTTCGTTATCGCGTTAAGGGCCCTGTAGTCCCCGCAGGGACGTATCTGACCGTCTTTCTTAGGAACTACATGCAAAGGGCTAGCCCATTCACCTTGCCCTGGCCTACAGATCCCCAGCTCTTGCATGGTACAAAACTCGTCTCTAACTTTCTTATAGCGGTCTGGCGGCAGCGGTCGCGGGCGCGCATATACTGGCGGACCGGAAGTAACTATATGATGATAGACGGAATGCGACGGAATGTTCCTATAAGCGACAGGCTTCGTTATATCTGAAAATTCCTCTAAAAGGTCACTGTACGGATTGTTATTTAGTATACTCATAATAGAAGGATCGACGCACTGTATGATAGACCCATCCGTGCGCAAATTCGTAACGCTATCAACAAGTCTCTTATGATATAAATCTATAACTAATTTGCAATGTTCAATAAAGTCAGCGCCCAAAATCGCCTGCTTGACCTCACATACAATAAAAGTCCACTTGAACGCTCTACGTAATTCTAAATTTAATTCTAACGTCTTAACTCCGTATGTTCTAATTTCGGTGTTATTTGCCGCATAAAGTTTGTAATCAGTTATTGAATATTCACACTTAAAATAACTCACCGGTAGAACCGAAACGTTGGCGCCCGTGTCCACCAAGAAACGAGTTCTAGTCTTTCTATCCATTACACACAAACGGTGATTTGCGCCTAACTGCCTGCAGTCCCCCACCGAGCTGGACTGCACGGCATCTAGTTTTCCGACGGAGCCACTGCTCCAGGTTTCTTCCAGCTGCAGGGCTGCTCACACATCCTGGCACGGTCCCTCCAACGGTAGTGGTACCTGCACAGCCATCCGGGGCTTCCTGAAATTTTCGGTTGCCCTCGAGATTGTGATCTCGACCTTTGTCGATTCCATGCTCCTCCTCTATTCACGTTCCTTTCTCTAATCTCGTTCAATTCTAGACGCAACTGCTGCAGTTCCGTGGTCATCTGTCTTAACTGGTCTGATATATCCGGTGTCGGCGCGGCAGATGCGACGGCGGCCACTTCTCCAGTTCGCATATTTTCTATAATTTTATCAGCCAATTTAGCTAAATTATCCATTTTCATATCCGGCGCTACAGATAACACGGTTTTCACTTCGGTCTGTAGCCTTGTAATCCAGAGCCGTCTTAATGCGTCATCCGAAACTTGGGTGTTGGTAGCCAGTGCCGACATCCTTCTCAGAAGCTGTGACGGGCGCTGGGACCCTAGATCCATCTCACCTACGAGCTTGTCGAATTGCTTCTCGGCGCTCTCTTCAAAAGTTGTCAATAGCCGTTCCTTAATTGTAACAAACTTGTTATCTGCTGGAGGTGAATATATCAAATCGCTTACTTGTTGTAGAGCCTCACGACTTAATTTTGCAACAACCATGTTGTATTTCGCTGCGTCGCCTTGCTTTTGGGGGTCCATCACCGCATCAAACTGGGCGAACCACAGCCTCGGCAAATCAGTCCAAAATTCAGGTATTTTCGAGGACACGCCGATGCTGGCTAGGTAACCGCTTGTTTGAATGTCCGAGCTTGGTGGTTGAATTGGTTTTTGACCTTGTTGATTTGGGTTATCCATTGTATCTAGTGTCTGTTACGCGGCGTGTATAGAAATACTTATAAAACTTGTGTCACTGAACTCTGTCCGTTCGTATGTTGCATTCATACACTTCACTATATTTCACGATTAAACTTATCAAAAATGAATAATTGCACGACGGTGGTCACCAATGTTGGGTTCTTCGTGTCGTCGGTTTTGGGTTAAATAATTAAACAGTTTCTATCGAGGTAATGTCTATTAATTTCTTTTACATTGGATACACACATACACATATACAGTACCGCGACCGGGCTGAGACTGAAGGGCCGGGCGAGTTGTATCGTAGTTCATAATCATGTTTTGTTTACCTTAGCGCCGGCCCAACACAATTCTTCAAGTCATCAAAAGCAGATATAGCTTCATCATTTAATGGGAATTCTGGATTCACGAGGCAGTGTATTTTTTTGGAAAATTTTGGTATCCACCTTGAATAATGGGAAAACATGCCGAGAGCTTGCTAACAGTTAAACTGTATTTCTGAAAAGCATTCATGGCTTTTCTTATTATGTTCTGCCTTGTCTTTTCCGCATACAGTGACGTCATCTAAATAGGCATATGTATCTGTCAAATACTCTTCTTTTATTATCCAGTCCATGGCTCTTTGAAATCCACTGACTCCATTTGTTACGCCAAACGGGATACGACAAAATTGATACATTTTCCCGCACGCCTCAAATGCTGTAGATATATTGTTTTTCTGCTACCATTATACCTACATACCTGATGGTAAGCGTTTTTAAATCAATTTTAGAAAAGAAGTCGTATTTTAAAATGTCGTTCACCATTTTTCTACATTTGGTAAAGGGTAGGCATCCAAATCTGTATATTTGTTAATGGTCTGAGAATAGTCTATGACCAATCGTTTGCGGTGATTTTCAGTTTTGGTGATTAGAACTTGCGCTCGCCAAGGTGATCTGCTCTCTTCAATAACTCCGTCTGCTAAGAGCTGACTTATTTCATTTTCTATATTTTTCAGATCATCGTTATACTGTATTTCCTAGACTTAACAGCAATTGGTAAGCAGTTGGAATTTAAATTCGAAAATAAAGGAACTGGTGGAACAGATGAAGCCAGCACACTACATATTTGTAATGGTTTTCTAGGTCCTCCAAAAGTAATTTCAAGTTTCGAGTGTTCTTTCAGTATATTATGTCATATGATAACATCAGCGCAAAGGTATTTAACGATGAGAAGCGAAGCTTTTTCGTAAACATTGCCGTTAAGAGCAATATTTGCTTGAAGTAGCCCTTCACAATTGATTGTGTGAGTTGTTTGGGCCATTGTTACAGATTCAGTACATTGTGCTTTCATATAGGAAGAATTCGAATAAAAATCATAATTGATAAAGCTTTTTGAGCTTCCAGAGTCAGGTTTGGGCGCACGATTGGCGCAGTGGTTGAGCGATTGACTGCTGCGCTGCGTGTCGCGGGTTCGATTCCCGCACGGAACAATTATTTGTATGATCTACAAATAGTTGTTCCGGCTCTGGGTGTTTGTGTATGTGAGTTTATATGTTTGTAAACGCACCCACGATACAGGAGAAATTCCTAGTGTGGGGAAACGTTTTTAAAAAAAAAAAAAAAAAAATAAGGCGTTTGCTTTTTTGCCGTTAACTTCAATGGTGACAACTGATTTCTTTAAACTAGCCGGAGCAGCAATAGCCGTAACATCATCGAATTTATTTTCAGGAGATCCCGCATTAGTAGCAGCGTTAATATTTGTCTGAGGGCTCCTACAAACATTTGCAAAATGTCCTTTTTTTAGTCAATTTTGTCAATTGGCATTTAACGCTGGGCAGTTCTGACGCCGGTGAACTTTATTTCCGCAAAAAAAGCATCGTCTCAAATGGTATTCTGGTGTTAGTAGTTTACTTTTGTCTTCCGTTGCCGTCTTTGGCAATGCTATGACTAGAGATTCACCAATCGTCGGATTGTTGAATGTTTTTGCATTATTTTCAGCAGTTTCAATTGCTTGTGCCTGGTTAGCAGCTTCATCCAACGTCAGGTTAAAATTTTCTAGCAAGCGCTCGCGAATTTTATGCGAAATAATGCCAGAAATAAATGCGTCATATGCAATCATTCTTATTACTTTCTGCATCAACATTTTTAAATTGACAGTCTTTGCTTTAAATTCTGAGGTGCTGAAGATATTGTTGAATGTTTTCATTGCATTGCTGTTCTTGCGGCCAGAACATGTCTCGCAAAAACTTCATTTATTGGTTTAACAACTATGTTGTTAAGTGCAGTTTCGTATGATGTGCACTCACTTATGTATTCGTATACTTTGGACGATACATGATTAATAAAAACTTGCATATTCATCGCATCATAAATTTTCATCTCTGCTTCATTCGAAATCAGAAATTTTTTAAAAGTAGTACGCATAGACTCCTAATGAGTCTGAATGCGGCGACTAAGAAGTTCACCACAGAAGAAAATCTTCGTGATCAGCTAGTGTGTGGACTCAGCAGCGAGACGATCAGACAACTATTCACGGAGGAGAACCTACAATATGCCAAATCGCATGTGCGATGGAAGCGGCGGAACGAGACGCGGCAGCGGTGGAGCGGACCGAGACCGTATCGGGTAGCACCCGTGGCGGTGGCACCGATATACTTCATGCGGGTGCGGCGCGGGCGCGGTGCATCGGGCCGACGCGGCGGCGCGCGCCCACCATGGTCACGGGGACCAAACGGCGGCGGCGGCGGCAACAAGGGGAATCCTTGTAAGGCCTGTGGAGGTTCCAATCATCGGGTGGAGGATTGTCAATATAATCGTTACATCTGCGACAAATGTAGACAACGAAGTCACCTACGTAGGGTGTGCCCGGAGCGAGCAGCCGGAACGCAAGCCATGCGCGCGGGTGGCGGCGGCGGCGGCGGCGGCCTTCTGGCGCACGCGGAGGCTGGGGCCAGGCCGACATGGGATGCGGGACAGACCTGTCTAGAGACGACGAATCACCGCCCGAGGATGAAGAGTTGGAGATTGAGGAAGATCTGTACCAACTCTGTCTAAATGGCTATAAGCCGTCAAGTTTATCAATTAAGATTGATTGAACTAGCATTCCTATGGAAGTTGATACCGGTTCATTAGTGTCTTGTATTAGTTAAAAAATGTACGATACGTTTTTTTTTATGTCAGAACGTAAGAGATATCAAATTTGGTGTTCAAATTTTATAACGGCGCCAAGGTTAGGCCCCTAGGAGTTATTTTATTTATTTATTTATAAAACTTTATGCACAAGTACAAAGGCGGACTTAATGCCTTAGGCATTTTCTACCAGTCGACCTTAGGATGGTGCAGAGATAAAATATGGCAGGTGCAACTAGTGAAAGAAAAAAAACAGAAAAAGTAATATAAATAAAACATTTTAATATAAATATATACTTAGATACATACATACATATAAATAATGTTATGGAGAAACTGAATCCATCAAATTAACTCAGTGACGAATCTGCAAACTTCTTGCGAATGTGCTCGCGTGCCTTCAATTTGAAAGACAACCGACTGGTAGCCATCCTGATGTTCTGAGGGAGCGCATTCCAAAGTGAAATCGCCTGGACAAAGAAGGAGGCATGGATAAAGCCAGAGCGGTGAGAGGGACATAGTAGAAGACGATTATTGTTTGAGCGAAGATTTTTACTGTGGGCAGAACAAAGGAATTGAACATGTGAAGTCAGATAAGAAGGAGAAGTGGGAGTATCAATAAAAGAAAACAGGGTTGTCAAGGCCCTCAGCATTCTTCGCTGCCGAATCGGTAACCATTTTAAAAGTGATCGATGTGCGGATACATGGTCATACTTACGGAGGTTGAAGACAAATCGAATGCAGTTATTTAGAAGGCGGTCAAGTTTATTGAGTAGATCTGCATTCAGGTCATAGTAGCACACATCACCATAGTCAATTATGGGAAAGATAAGGGACTGTACAAGCATGGCCTTTATGTGAGCTGGGAGAAGATTCTTCAGTCGATAAAGCGAACGTAACGTTCCGGTGACCTTTTTGCTGACACTCGTTACCTGCTTGCGCCAGTCAAGGCAAGTGTCGACGAGCAGACCAAGATCCTTAACCTCGGAGCTAAACGGGATTGCTACGTTGTTAAATGTTATGGGCGGAACAGTTAAACCATCGAGCTTTCTCAGGCTATACGGGCTCCCAACTATGATAGCTTGACACTTTGCAGGGTTAACCGCCACGCCGAATCGGTCTGACCAACTCTTAATCACAATTAAATCCCGGTTAAGCCCCTCAATCGCATCCGATAAGCTGTCAACACCTGCCTGACAGTAGAGCTGTAGATCGTCAGCGTAAAGATGATACGCACACTGAAGTTCGGTGGTTATAAGATTTATGAAAATGGAGAACAGAAGAGGAGATAAAATACCGCCTTGTGGGACGCCAGCTTCAAGGTCGCACCACCCCGAAGAAGAGTCTCCCGCACAAACTGACTGCTGACGCCCCCGAAGATAAGAAGAAAACCATTCCCGTACCTCGTGAGAGATCATAAGATAGGATAGGATAGATAAAAGGACATCGTGACTGACGGTATTGAAAGCGTTGGAGAAGTCGATTAACACCAAAGCAGTAACTTTAGTGTCTTCCATTCCCTGCCTTATATCGTCAGTCACTTTAAGGAGAGCTGACATGGTACTGTGCCCGGGCCTGAAACCGGATTGAAACGGGCTAATAAGGGAGTTGTGGTAAATGAAGTAGGAGAGCTGTTTATGAACACAGGCCTCGAGCACTTTGGACAGAAAGGGAAGGATGGATATTGGGCGAAAGTGACTGGAAAGTGTGGGATTGGGAATCTTAGGCAGGGCTCGGACATGGGCTTTACGCCACAAGGAAGGGAAAGCACCGGAGAAGAGAGAAAAGTTAACTATGTGGGCGATAGCAAGAAGAAGCTGATCCAGAGCGGACACGATCATATGACGACTGATGTTATCACAACCCACAGCTTTGGATTTAATAGATAGGATAATCTTTTTGATCTCTTCCGGGTCGACTGGTGTGAAGACAAAGGGGGCAATATTGGGACGCGTCAGACCAGCAAGGTAGTCGATAGTTTGCCGTTTGGTCAAACTATCTAGCATAGGGACAGTGGAGAAGGAGCAGTTTAGATCGTCCAAGTCAATTGTGTTAGGAAGGTCTGAATGCCGCGATTTGCCGATACCTAGGGTTCCAAGGAACTTCCAGATATCGGCAGAAGAAGAAGAAGAAATGTTATTAAGAATGTGGCGGCGTTTAGCGTTACGTATCATCTGGTTACAGCGATTCCTAGCAGTCTTGAATAAGGTCCATTTGTCCTCTGAGCGATCCCTTTTAAATACCCGAAACGCGCGGTCCCTCCGTCGCATTGCCATCCGGATTCCCCTATTCATCCAGGGGGCAGGTGGACGTTTCAGCTTTACTCTCCTGACAGGAGCATGAGTGTCATACAGTTTGGTCACAGTGTTGTTGAAAACTAAAACTTTCTCATCAACTGTAGCAGCCTCCTGTAGGAGTGTCCAGTCAATATTCGATGCATCTTTTTGAAGTAGCTCACTATCCATACGTGCAAAGGCACGCCTGTACTGGAACTTAGGTTTGGGTTTAGGAGGTTTAAGCACATAGGATAGGTAAATAAGGTCGTGGCGGGAAAAACCAGGGGCATCATGTTGGCCATGCGAGGAAACTAGGGAAGGATTAGAGGTGAGGATCAGGTCAAGCCAGGTATCATCACCGACTTTATTATGATGAGTGGGTTGGAGAGGCAATACGTGAAGACTAGCTGACTCGACAATATGCAGGAGTTTACGGGACCGAGGGGAGTTGTGGGAAAGGAGGTTGGTATTAAAATCGCCCATGATGATGTGATGTGCATACTCAGAACCCAAAGATTCAATTACCGATTCGATTTCGGTGAAATAATCAAGGGAAGGGGGACAATAAACAACACCTAAAACGGTTTTAGCTCCTTTGACACAAACCTCTAGAAAAAGAAATTCGGCGGACACATTAGAAGCAGAAGTACAGATAATTTTATAAGGGAGATCTCCGCGAAGGTATATTGCTACACCACCCCCTCTCCCCCCGATCCGATCATTCCGAAGAAGAACGAAACCAGGAAGAGAGTAGGTGGTAGATGGAAGTTCAGGTTTGAGCCAGGTCTCAGAAATCAGGACGGCATGGACGTTATTGTTGGCAAATGTGTCGTATAGTTCGCTATGGTGACTTGGAATACTTTGAGCGTTAATGTGGCAAACGTTAAACAGCCGGCCAGGATTTGGGCTGAACCTTTGACGCAATAGATCGCCAAGGGTGTCCGTAACAGAGCAAAAACTAACATCGCAAGAAGAAGCAGTTGATTCGTTTGCAGAATAAAAGGATTCGCTGTCTGACAACATCATAATAAAAAGTAAATAATTAAATAAAATATATATCAAAATATAATAGAAATCACACAAACAAAAATACTATACGAAAGGCTGGCGCTTGTATCTCTGCACCTCCCGCCAGCTAACATCATCATTTAAAATAAATTTATCCGAAAACAAAACTTAAAAAAACATAGTTTATGCTTTGATTTGACGGTAAACAAACAACAAATTATGGTTTGACGTTTTGCGGTATTGAGAAATGGAAAAAAAAGAAAAATGTTGAGGGTAAACGGTAAACACAACAAAGTATACTCGACTTACAGATAGATAAACAAAACAAACTATGCAGCAAAGTTATAAGAGGAAAAGTGATAGATTAGTACACAAAATAGGAACAAGATTGCTACGGTAAGTGAAATTTTACTTTCTTTTGCGTATTACACAATATTAATAAATAAGTAGCTAAATACCATCATTAACGCGTCTTGTTTCGCAGGTTATCGCCTCCCTGGACCTTCGGAAACTTCGCCAGCAGTGGACTCAGTTCGTCGAATGAAGTTAACTTGTGTTTACTCCCGTCGGGGGCCTTAACCACAATAACACCGTCCTGAGTCCAACAAGATCGCATCCCGAAGTGGAGCCGCGCCTTCCCAAAGATGCTATGCCGGGTCCTTGTCAAGAACTCCTTGACTGAGATGGAGGAACCCTTTAAGCGGGACTTAGCTTTCCAGAGCGCTGATTTATCGTCATAGTCTGAAAATCTCACCAGGATTGGCCGATGATGGTCTATATTGGCTACACAGAGTCTATGACAGGACTTAATGGAAGATGCAGCCAATGGCTTAGGGGCCAGCTTCTTATTTATAATGTCCAGGATGACTGTACTGCTAACCTCACCGTCAACCTCTGCAATGCCCTGGAAAATCAGCGCCTTCCGCCGATGTCTGGTCTCCAACCCATCAACTTGTCTGGCACACTCGCTAATCTGCTTTCGGAGCAGGCTTAGCATGCTGAAGATTAGCTCTCTGAAGTTGCGAAACTCGTCAGCAACCCTCGCCACAGTATCCTTGGTTGGGCCCGCGCACTGGATTTGAGCTTCCAATTCTCCCATCTTCCTGATAAAGCTGTCCTCAAGGCTTTTCTGCGCTGATGCAATCTCGTCAAGTTGAGACATTGTGATTCTCTTACAAAGTTCTCAGTGAAAGTGGTGTAGTGAAAGTGCAGATGATGTGCTGGCAGGTGGTGCAAAACTATTTCTGGGAGTCACGTAAATGTGCAACAAACGTGAGTACCCGTACAGTGCACGTAAAGCAGTGATAATTTGAATAAATCAGGCACTTTAACTATGTGTTTCTATTTTTTATATAAAATTTAAAAAATTGCTTTGAAAATACGTCTATTGTTATTTTACACCTACCCGCAAGTCTAGAGTTATTAAACCGTCTGTAAGCTATGGAAGAGAATCTAAAACTTTGGAACTATTTGTAATCGAAGGTGGCCACGGAGCACAAAACCAGTGGAGAGAGCATCGGCACGTTTTTGTTATAAACCAAAGTCACCAAATAACGGCGGGGGCAGAGGTAAGCTTCCTCCGCTGTGATTGGGCGACAGATTGACAACCAAATGACAGCTGATTCTTTAGGGATTCCAAAAAAGAAATTAAAAAAATATCGATATCGATAGTTGTTTAACTTATTAATAGTGTAAGGATTTCTTTAGGATACAGAGATTACGGGTTTTGAAATAAAACAGGTGTTTAATAAATTAAAGGTATAATTAAAAAATAATTAAAAATTTACTGGTTTTTAAAATGAATTAGCTTTGAATATGTTTTTCTTATGTAATCTTTTGGACTTGTATTATTTTTCGTAATGACCCGACAAACTTTGATTTGTCATAAAAACACCAAATACCCTACCTACCCTACTTACCCTACCCTATTGTGAATCTAAAACATCCGGGGCGCCACCCAAACGCATACAAAAAACTTCATTCAAATCGTTCCAGTCGTTTAGGAGGAGTGCAGTGACATAACACGTACAGTAGAATTATATATATGTTACGGCTAATACCCGAAGTGCGGCTACACCTAGTTTTAGCCGGTTAGAACTAGGTGTAGCCACTTACTCTTGGTTAAACCTAGTACGAGACGATTGTTTTCGGGTAAAACTAGGTCTAGCCTTCATCATGCCGGCTACAACTGGGTCTAGCCATTCCCTGTTGGATAAAACTAGGTCTATCCGATATCATTCCGGCTAGAACTAGGTATTGGTGCAATTTAGTTTAGTGTTTATGCAACATGGTCGACGAAGCCCCGCTGCGCGGGGCTCCTATTTCTGAATGCAGGGTCTAAAGTAACCTAACACGAAGAGGACGACGGGAGCTGAGTTCGCTCGCTTTGCTCGCTCACTTCAGCTCCCGTCATCCCCTTCGAACCTAACCTGTCCGTGTCGGGGTGCCCTAAGCTCCCGAGGTTAGGTTAGGTTAGTTGTTTGCATCTAGTTTTATCCAACAGGGAATGGCTGGACCTAGTTGTAGCCGGCATGATGAAGGCTAGACCTAGTTTTACCCGAAAACAATCGGCTCGTACTAGGTTTAACCAAGAGTAAGTGGCTACACTTAACCGTAACCGGCTAAAACTAGGTGTAGCCGCACTTCGGGTATTAGCCGTAACATATATAAAGATACATATATACATGAATTGCTCGATTAAAGGTTAGATTTATGATATGGTAAATACGGGCATGACAATAAAAAACAAAAGAACGTACACAGCTGCAGTTCTTATTAATTTCGGCAACAAAGTATTGTGTAATACTTAATAATAAACAATGCATTCTGAGTATTTTTTTCGCTCGACGAGTTTTTTCCGTCTTGGAGCCTAACATATCGATATAATCGTCGTGGTAATGCGATGCAGCACTATCGAGAAAAAAAGAGACAACGACTAACGCGCGAATCAGTGTACCAGAAAGAGACAGCAGCGGAACCATCCAGAAATAAAAATATTTGATTTTACTTAATGAAATTGATTAAATGGAGTAGAAAAACACTTACCTGTGAAATGTTATCCCATCTTTTGTGTAACTTGAAGTATTAGAACACTTTCTACACCATTTAATTGCACAACTAGACATTACTTTTCAGTTTATTTGTTTTAAAGACGGAAGCGCGTGACGTTCGTACGTCCTACCTACGAATGTTGCGACTGACTAAAATTTCGCCGCATGTGATTGATACTGCATACGCTTGGCGCCCGCGGTAATCCCGGCACGCTCTCTCCACTGGTTTTGTGCTCCGTGAAGGTGGCACTACATCTTTGTTAGGACGGCAATGGCTTGCCGAATTAAAAATCAAAATACCTACATTGTTTAAAAATGTAGTTGAGACGGAAAACAGAAAGTATTTTAATAAAAAAATAATGACATTGCTTTGCCAGGTATAAAGAATTATTCACGGAGGGACTGGGACGGTTCAAGGGAGGGGCGGCGTTACTGCAGGTGCGCGAAGGGGCGACGCCGATGTTTTGCCGCGCTCGGCCCGTGCCATATGCGCTACGGGATCGCGTCGATGAGGAGCTGGATACCATACTGCGCACCGGCGTCATCGAGCGTCTGATGAAATAATAACTTCACTGAAGCCATATTACAATAGAAAAAAAGTGTTTTAAGAGGAATTAGGGTGCGATAGGTGGGGTCACAGAGTAGTAGTGCCAGAGACATGTAGGTCAAAAGTATTATCAGAATTACACGAGGCGCATATGGGCATCGTAAAGACAATCATTCGCTCGAAGTTATGTGTGGTGGCCTGGCATCGACGAAGCAATCGAGACAATGTGCCGTACGTGTACGACTTGCACAGCCGAGGCGGACGCGCCACCGCGCCACGTACCCTGTATGCGGCCCTGGCCCGAAAAACCATGGGCTCGGGTTCATCTTGATTTCCTGGGACCGATCACCGGTAGAATTTTCTTATTTATGGTAGATGCTAGGACCAAGTGGATAGAAGTAAGTCAGGTACGGAGTTCGGCGGCGTGCCACACTATAAACCGGTTAAGTGAAGTCTTCGCGCATTTTGGTTTACCTAAACAGACAGTTATCGATAACGGTCCGCCCTTCACAAGTAGTGAGTTTTCTCAATTTTTAAACTCAAATGGAGTAGAACATTTATTTTCTGTACCTTATCACCCGGCGTCAAATGGTGCTGCGGAAAATGCAGTTAGAACGGTAAAAAAGTAATTAAAAAGGCACTCGGAGAAAAATCGGACGTAACATAATTTTTGAACAATTTCCTATTGTACCTACTATCGTAACACTGAGCACTGTACCATGGTATAATAATATACTCCGTATACCACTGTACTACAGGAGAAACGCTGGCGTTGCTAATATGCGGCCGGAAGCTGCTAACCAAGCTGGATTCATTGAGACCGGATAGAGGTACTAAGGTTAGGAACGCCCAACAAAAGCAACAGCAGACAAGTGGCGCAAGCGGGACACGTGTCCTGCGTCCCGGGGACGAGATTTGGCTCCGTCAGTACAGCGGAGGTGATAGGTGGGTGCAGGGAAAAGTAGCAGAAAAGATAGGTGCTGCGGATTATAGGGTTGTTGATGCGATAGGTAGGGAGGCGCATAAACATATCGATCAGCTTAAGCACAGGAAGCGCAGTTCACTTATTAGTCCGGCGAGTCCTCCCCATAGCAAGGGTGAAGCCGGTGTGGATGGTGGAGGGCACAGCCCGAGCCGTTTGGATGGGCACGCGTCACAGGTAGTCACGGGGGAGGATAAGGATGAAGCTCAGGAATTGTTCGAAGACTGCGAGGAGCAACACCTGAAGTAATTCAATCACCGCGCTTGCCTACTTTTGAGCCGACTCAGTCGTATAGTTTTGTTTTGTATTAGTGGTAATTATAGAATAAGGGTGGAGGTTTGTAGTGTATCTGTAGGCACTCACGCATGTGTGTGTGTCGTGTAGGACGGTCAGTCCACAATAAATGGTTGCACTGGCTGTACGTGTCTTATTTCAATACACAATAATATCATATGTATGAATAATATAGAATAGAATAAAAATTTCTCTTGCAAAATTATGTTTGTCCCTTTATGTCCAAAGGCGTTGGTAGAGACCAAAGGCGTGGTCTGATTTTTATGATTCTTACATCAATCGATTCGTCGATATCGTCAAAGTCGAGCCGGACTCGAGACGCGTAATTTTCTGGTTGCTCTGGCGGTATTTTTCCACGACTGTTGTGCGGTCAGGATATGGCCTGGGCCACAGCCTGCGAAACCCTCGATGCGACCCGGAGCCGGACTACAGCTCCATTTTCCCTTAATTTTTATATCTTAAATTTTTTGGGCCCGGTTGGGGGTGTCAGTGGCGAGCATAAGGTCTGCCAATGTGCGGTGTATGGGCTTGGGACACAGCAAAGGGGCACCGCACTCACACTAGGCATCAGACGGGTCTAAAACACACTTGCCATACGGACTCTTGCCACCCCGAGCTTGGAAAGCTGGATGGTCTCGTCGAAGGTGTCACCGCCGGCTTACACCAGCAGCCTTATTGCGTAATTATCAACCAATCAATTAGACGGCAATCCACATAGCTTGGTTTTCTCTATGTTCATCCTAAGACCCACACTTTCGGAAGCTCTACTGAGGTCATCGAGCATTGTACTGAGGTCCTCCATGGTCTCAGCCTTAACCACTATATCGCCGGCAAACTGAAGGTGATGTACTCGCCATTGACGTTAATGCCTAGCCCTTTCCAGTCCAGAACCTTGAAGAGATCCTCCAGTGCAGCGGTAAACAGCTTCGGAAATATGACGTCTCCCTGTCTCACAATTCGCTACAGAAGGACGGGTGCCGAGGTCGAACGGACATGGTGGTCTTTTTGTATAAACACTTCAACACTTCAACTACAAGATGTACCGGTAGTCAATTTGGCACTGTTGGAGAGACTGCAGTATAGCCCAAGTCTCGATCAAATCGAAGGCTTAACAGATAGGCAGGTTGTACTCTTCGGTATAACCTGCCGCAGCGTATGTATGTGGTCTACGGTGCTGAAGCCTTTACGGAAACCGGCTTGTTCGGGAGGCTGGTAATCGTCAAACCTGCACGCGATTCGTGATGACTTTTGAAAACAGTTTGTAGACATGGCTAAGAAATCAGATGGGCCTATAGTCCTTCAGTAGGGCATTATCACCCTTCTTGAAGAAGAGTACCACTATAGCCCTTTTTTTTTTCATGGAGAGAGAGAGTTTTGTTTTAGATAGTACAGTTATTTGGGACTCCAACTCACTAAAACTCCACGGTGTCCTCTTATGGCGGGAACACGGGCACGAGTTAGCACTCACCGGACCCACCTCTGGGGAGTACCCCCCATCACCGGCGCACCAGAACACACTGTACGCCGTGATCACCCCAGGGACCAAACCAGCACACGGGTGCCAGATAACCCCGTGTGTACCCTTGGTCCCCTGTGACGGGTCAAGGTCTATGACCCCGCCACCTTCCATTTTTCGGCCGCAAGGGATAGGGAGAGCGGCCAACGCTATACCAACACTCCTCCTCCCCTGCGGCACCACCGCGTCCGCCATCAGAAGGTGGCGACCCCGTCCAGGCCGCGGAAGGTACGGAGAGCGGTGCACCGCAATACCGGCACTCCTCTCCCACTGCGGCCTCCAAGCCTCAGCCGCGATATCGTATGGGACCTAGGACCCTCCATAAGACATTGTGGCCCGTCTCAGTTGTGATGTTGCCTGTTACCAAGCGGCACCGCAACCTACTAGTTGGCCGCTACGTCGTCGGCTTAATCGGCAAAAGCCTTGACGAGCGGCCCCTCCTTGGGTTCCTCTATGCATCACCGTGGGTGACCAAGCCACGGCTACTGAGCACCCGCACCTTGACAATGCGGGAACCCACCGGGGGAGACCACCATACCCCTGTACCATGCCTGTGGCGTGTTTTGTTTTTAATACAGTTCTCGTTCGTGCACAGACGACTTAAGGTGGAAACATAATATATACACCCAACCCCGACGCCTTCTGACGCGTTAAATTTAATATGGTCAGAAACACATAGTCAACACGCCATGTGACGACACGCAATCACACGCGGTAACACGCTGTCGGTTTGGATCAGCGTGTTGCCGGGAGAGGGGGCACACACGCCACCTGACGCTTCGTACACAGTGTGTTCCTAGAAAACACCCGACGCCACGCGTCAGTCAGTCGAGAGCATTCCTGGCATATAGATTTATGTTTTGTATATTTTTATTTAAAATGTCGGATGAACAATTCATAGAATTAGTGAAATGGTATTCAGTATTATATGATATGAATTCAGGCCAATACCGTGATTATAGTATTAGAAATAATACTAGAAACGAAGCTATGATAATTATGATCAGTGGTGCCAACTTAGGGTAATTTACCCTAATTTAGAGTAAAGTTTAATCAGCAGGGTCATTTTTAGGGTAGGGTACTAACTCAGCGAGGGTAATTTTTATGTTTATGCTATAATAGAAATCATTAACTTATTTGAGTCAAATTTTTAATTGGAAGTCGGTTGTATTTTTTACCCGACGGCCCATCAGCACGGTCATTTTTAGGGGACAAACTCGGTGAAGGTATTTTTTATGTTTATGCTATAATAGAAATCATTAACTTATTTGAGTCAAATGTTTAAATGGAAGTCGGTTGTATTTTTTACCCGACGGCCGATGGAGGGGAATGCGTTTATTGTAATAAAAACTAATTGTTTACTTTTTTGTGTGGCACATTACGGTACGGCACAGTTAGTGGTCAATTTCTATAGTAATCTTACTTCTTGGATGTATGTTTGTTACTCAATCACGCCAGAACGGCTAAACGGATCTATATGAAATTTTGCTGACAGATAGATTATAGCCAGGAATAGCACACAGGCTACTTTTTATCCCGGTATAATGTTCCCTTGGGTGATAAAGCACTTTTGACATGGGCGAAGCCGCTGGCAGAAGCTAGTGTACAATACATAGACATGCACTCCCGGGTGATTTGCTGTAATATTTTGAAGAGTTCCGTTGAATACCTCCGAATTTCTTCATCAGATCTTCATCAAATTTAAATGGGACCAATTCGGGTACATAAAATTCCAAGCAAAAAATAATTTTCAAAATCGGTCAACAATTGACGGAGAAGTCGGTGAATAATTGCTGTTGGTGAATTCAAGACCCGGTCTACAAATAAAACCCCGCCCGTCCGCCATCTAAACTGGCACAAATCCGGGGAATGTCGGATAGATGGCAACCCTATACTAGCGAAGCGTGTTGTAGCATCACGTGGGGTGTTGTATATGTGCACGGTTCGCGTCAGAAGGCGTCGGGTGGCGTCGCGTGGTGTCGGATCGGGTGTGGATAATGTGTTTCCACCTTTAGAGAGCGTTCGTGAGTTCACACATTCTGTCATTGTAATCTGTCAATTGAATTTGACATTGCTCTAGCGATTGGCAATAATTTTAGCAAATGATAGGGGGAGTCGCGTTGGAGATTATAAAAATAATAAAATAACGTACGCAAAATACAGTGAGATGAAATTCTAATCCACGATTATTATTGGGTTTGACGCAAAAACCAATGAAGTGACGACAATGGCGACGATGCCGAGTGATTATACGGAGTTTCCGTCCGAGATAATTCTGAAGCCCCTCGCTCTGATCGGGTTGTCTGGGCTCGATGCGGTGAACAATGCAGTACACAAGGAGATCTGGGACGCGTTCTCCAACAACCGCCGCGCTGACCGCACGCCCGTACGCTTCAAGTTACTCAACAACACCTTTGAGTTTCCTGTAGTCAAGCCCAAGCGGAACTCGTACGAGTGGTATATCCCGAAGGGAGTCCTCAAGAAGAACTGGATTCATAAGCGGGTATCTCTTATCCCCGCGGTTGTAGTTATATTTTACGATATGGATTGGAATGATCCACAGTGGAACGAAAAAATCATCGAGTGTGCGTCCAAAGTGCAATCAATCCGCGCTGCAGTGGAGGGCCACGCGACGCGCGTTGCCGTCGTCGTCATCCAGAGCCGCTTGTCGCCGCCCCCCTCTGAGTACATGCTGGGCGCCGAGCGCGCGCAGGCTCTGTGTGCTGCCTGTGAGATACAGTCCAAGTCTCTGTTTGTACTACCTCACAGTGATCATCTTATGGGGTATATTGTCCGCCTGGAGAACGCGTTTTATGATATTGCCCAGAACTACTATCATCATGAAACTAAAAATATTAAACAACATAGAGATCATCTCAATAAAACAACTCATCAGTATTTATTTGTGCGACATCAATTTAAACTAGGCTATCTCAACGAATTGAAACAAGACTTGAGTACAGCACACAAGCACTACATGCATGCTTATAACAATTTACTTGAGACAAGGATTGTAGATACCAATACCCATGAAGTAAGAACTGTAGCAGGCTACATCAATTATAAACTTTGCAAATTACTGTTTGCTCTCAATTTGCCTCGTGATGCTATAGCACAACTCAAGTCACACATTGAAAGGTATAAGAACCGCATTGGATCAACAGAATTGTTGTTTGAACATTATGCTTGGATCGCAAGACAGTACAGTGCCTTTGGAGAGTTGTTTGATGAAGCTATCCGTGCAGGACTTCCAGCTATACAGTCCCAGCATCCCGGCTTCTACTACCAACATGCAGCTCAGTTCACTGTGAAGAGAAGGCAAGCTATGAGGTCTGTATGCACGGAGGCCTCAGCATATCCTCCTCCCCCTGATCCATTGGAAGGCATAGTAGAGTTTTATGGGCAGAGACCATGGAGGCCAGGCCGCCTCAGTGCTGACCCTCATGACCCACAAAAAGAGCAGGCAGCTGTCCTGGCTCTACAGTATAATGAAAGAGTCTTTAACCACTCAGCAATGATCATCAGTTTCTTGGGTTGTGCCATCTCGCAGTTCAAGACATTCCACTCTCCTCGCATGAGGAAGCAGCTGGTGGTTGAGATGGCTAATGAGTACTTTTACTCAGCTGATTATGGCAAGGCTCTCACATTACTGACACACATGCTGTGGGATTACCGGAGAGAAAAGTGGTGGTTCTTAGCTTCACATGTTCTAAACCGAGCATTACAATGTGCATACCTCTCAGGAAAAATACAAGATTATCTTCAGCTGTCAATAGAGGCACTTTCTAAGCATATTCAAGTGCCAAACAATGATAAGGATAGAATATTTAAGAATATTATGTCTGTTCTTAACTTGAACATACCTGCTGCAGAGCCAGAACTGCCAGCCTCCTCTGCTGACAAGGCCCTGGAGCTGTGGCATGCAGCCATTGAGAAAGAACCCCTCACAGTTTCTGTCGACATGGCCAACATATCTAGCTTTTTAGAGGTGAAGCCTAAGTTTAAGCAGCAGAGATATAGGATGGATGAACTAATTGATTTAGAACTGTATGTCAGACTTTTGTACAGCACAGTTCTTGAAGCAAGAAATGCCTTCGTAGCCATATCTAGTCACACAGAAACTATTGAAATTCCAATCACAGATGATGGCAACACAACTATTGCCTTAGAAGGTGGGAAAGTAAAGAGATTTTTATGTCAATTTAAACCAAATCCTCATGATAGTGGATCAGATCTGCACATAAAAAATGTTTCTTTTGTGCTTGACACAGACAGAAAACGCAAGATAGTTTTGAATTTCAAAATAGAAGGAAACACAACTACTGAGTCAACTATCCATCCAGAACTGTTACATTTTATAAGGAGCCCTAAGGCAGACTATGAATTTGACTGCATAGTGCCTTTGACAGTAGCTTCGATAACATCGCGCGAGTGTAAGGTATTAATACTAGTCTCAAACTCAAGCCCAGCACTTCAAGGTGAATGGTTTCCATCAACATTCACCATCACAAATAATGAAGACAGGGGTATCTATGATGTTAAAATAGCACTCTCTCTATTAAGTTCCCCTGACAATCCCAATCCCGACTCGGTAACAGAATTAAGTTTGAAAGAAGGTGAACCACAAACACAACCACTAAATTTACAAGTTGGCAGCATCAGCACTTCAGGCAGCCATGTGAATACATTTTATTTGAAGACAAACAGAACAGCCACTACAACTGTCCAAATAAAAGTAACTTATGTTATTGATCTTCCTGAAATATCTAAATTGGAATGCACTAAAGAGTTCTCTACAAAAATTACAGTTATTAAACCATTTGAGGTTTCTACAAATTTTGTGGCCATGAACTTCAAACCCATTGCTAAGTGTTTTGTAGATGATCCTTTCATAGTGATGCCACAAATCAAAATTTTGAGTCCATGGGACTTGTTGATAGTGGACACAGAGTTAGAGGTGGTGGAGTGCTTCATGTACAGTGATGCCATAAAGCCACCCTCTTGTATCAGTAACATGGAGGTCGCTGAGAAAAATGTAGCCTCTGATGCTGTATGTATACAAGCAAAGTACAAACCAAAAGATAATCCGACCCGAGTTGGTCTGTATAACATAACATGGCGGCGGAAGACCAGCACCAGCCACTGTGTGATGAGCAGCACAGCACTGTCAGGACTGCCCATTGATGAGTGTCCTATAGCAATTGTAGTCAATTATCCTCAGGTGGTGGAACTGCTCACTTCAGTTCCATTGAAATGCACTTTGTTTGGCAAGTGTAGTACCCCTATCAGACTCAGTGTGACAGTAGAGGGCACTGACGCTTACATGTTCTCAGGGTACAAGAAAATATCAGTTACTATCCCGCCAAACGGAAAAGTAGAGCTGTGCTACAACATCCATCCTCTAGTTGCTGGCAACACCACTCCACCTAGGTTAAAAGCTACTATAGTTGGTGATGCAACCAGTCAGGAAGTAGTAAGTGAAATGTTTGATAAAATCTTTCCACAGAATATATTTGTTATGCCTAAGTACAATAAACACTAGTATGAAATGTTATTCCCTCAGTTTTATTAAAACTTGTAAATAGTAATGAACAAAGTGTATAAGTTATATTGTAGTTATTTCTAAATAATAAATTCAGTTACTTGTTACTGTGATTATTTATTGTCCATTACCTTTCATCATCTTAGGGCATAACAAGTTGAATGTGTTACCGAAACAAAAGCCATTGTGTCTTGTGTGGATCCACGCGAGTTAATGGGTTGCATGAGTAATTATTTGCAGATTAAGCCCCTTGTTGTAAGCTTATGACTATTCTATAGTAGAATACTGTCAAGTAATAGTAAGAACCTTTGTCTTCATTTAGCCAAATTTAGTGAACTTGATAAAACAATTAGGAAGGAGGTTAGGTAGACAGGTGAACTGTCAAGTTCTTGTTATAAGACAATGCTATCCTAATAATTAATACCTCATCTTTTCTATTTCTATAGAATATAAATGAAACAGTTTTTTTAAAGAAATTACATTTATTACAAAATTTAATCTTTACGCAATTCAAATTTCTCCTCTTGGATACCATTTGCAGTGATAATCAATATGTAGATGCAATCTCCAGTGTAGATATCTCGCTCAGCAGCACTGATGAACACATCTTTTAGTAGGGCCAAGGCCTTCTCCCTAGGTAAGGGGGCTTCTGTTACATTCTGCATGTTCTTAAGACCTATCTGGTTGTCGAGCAGAGGCTGCAGCTGTGCGCCTGCTGAGCCGCCAGCGCGGTAGTTGGAGCGCTCGCAGTGACCGATCGGGTCATAACTGTACACACAACCCTTACCATCAGCGTCCAACCCGGCCAGGACATTAGACACGTAGTAAGGGAAGAACCGCTTGTAGTACAGCATAGTGGAGAGCATCTGAGCAACAGCCGGCGTCGACATGGACTTGTTGTGCTCGTGTTCGTACATCTGCATCCTCGCGGACAGCAGCCGAGTCAGAGTGAGCGTGTCGCACCAGCAGCCCGTCGCACCGAGGACGGTCTTCTCCGACAGCTTGAATAGTTTCTTCTGTTCTCTCGTGTAGATCGAAAATCCCGTACTGAGACGAGTGTCAGCGCCAATTACAGCGTAATCATCACCGGCTATAGCAACGATGCTGCCTCCATTGTCAGCGTACGGCTCGAAGCGAACTTGTTTAGCACCGGGCACTGCATATTCAGGAAAGTTTTCATTTACACTCAGCATTTTATTTTTTAATATTAATACTTTCAGTACAACTATTTTATTAACAATTTACAATACAGTGCACGAATGACATGCACAAATTCACAATACTTTTTTTTTTTTTTTTTTTTTTTGTTTGTTCCTTACGGAACAGGCTAAGGTCTGAGACCATGCTGCCTAGTCATCAGTATTTTTCTTGAATTCATTAGTAACATTAGAATGCGGATGTAACATATTCTAATGTTTTTTGGAGTATTTGGAAGCAAATTGTATCGAGTCAGCCTTCCCAGTAAGCTTTGCGGAGGTAGTCAATACTACAATAAAATTCTCCGCTCCACTATCCCGAGATCGCTTCTGTCAATGATTTCACATATTGTCCAGTTGCGTAGACAGTTGAGACACAAAACTACACCACTTTTATATCACAATATCCACTAGGAATCAATTTGCAAATAATATTAACAGCCGCTGAAGTTCACTCGAAAAAATCCCGCCAAAAAACCAAATTCACAATACGTTATGCTGTAAGGAATTAAGGATACGAACTAATACGAAGTGTCTATTCTAAGCATAAAAATATGCTATGCTATCCTTTTCTTTACTTTAACGATAAAGCGGGATGCAAATATTTTTGTACTTTATACGCTAAACATTGACATTTTAGAATTTTTAGAGTACGGAAACGAATTTACCTAGAATAAAATGTCACCTCACTGCGTTCGGATACTTGCTTAACATTTGGAAATGTATTTCAGAAGCAAAAATTATCGTTTAAATACGGTTTTTAATCTGTATTTGAATAACCAATCGAATGACATGACGTGTAGTTTTCATGTCAACAAACGTCAAGCTTCTCTCTCATTGACGTTTCATAATTTCATTTTAAGTTGTGAAGTAGGAATCGTTAAAAGCCGCAAAATAAAACTACAAAATGACCACCTTAACGTCTGTAATTCCTAAATTGTACCAGGAATACACAACTAAAACGTCTAAAAAGTTGAAGATCATCGATGCGTACCTTTTATACATATTTCTGACTGCTGTGATTCAGTTTGTGTATTGCTGCCTTGTCGGCACATTTCCCTTCAATTCTTTCCTGAGCGGTTTTATTTCTACTGTCAGCTCTTTCGTTCTTGGAGGTAAGTTCCATAAACTTGTGAAGTATTTCGGGCCAATATAAATTACAAAAAATCGGTGTACAAGAATATATAACCTATAGCAGCACTAAACAGTACCTATGTTGTTGGTTTCAGTATGCCTACGCCTGCAAGTTAATCCAGAGAACAAGAACGAGTTCCAAGGTTTGAGTGCGGAGCGTGGCTTTGCAGACTTCATATTTGCTCACCTAGTGCTGCACATTGTTGTCATCAACTTTATAGGATAAATAATTAATATGTATTTTTATAATTAAATAAGAAAATCTCCAAATAAAACTGATACACTAAAGTTTGTTATCAATCCTATAAGCATTCAATTTACTATTAAGATGGAGTTTTTTTTTTAAAGAATCTGATGTCCTAAATAGATTCATTGAAATCAATAATAGGTATATTATTCGAGGTTTATCTTTAAAATTCTTGATCCATATTATATCAGTTTCATTATTTTAACTTATGTTAAAATGAAATAAATAATTTAAAATACAATTATTTTATTTGAATTTTACTTGTCAGAGTTGAAGTAGTATTAAAAATACAGAGTAGACTTATAAGCTATGCACACTCCTGCAAAACTGCACATACAGTTTGACTGCGGGATCAATCATACTCGCTTACTTAGGTAGGTACATAATTACACAAGTGCTTAAAATTAGAATTGTAGGTAAGTAAGTTATTATTATTATTATTATTTGGTTAGACACACTAGCAGCTAATTAGCTGATGCGTGTGTATCAAATAGCTTGGAGATATTTAATCTATCCAGTCGATTCTTGAAGCAGTTCAGTGAGGGAGCCGTCACAACATTCTCTGGGAGTCTATTCCATGCAGTTACAACTCTGTTAGATAGGAATTGCTTCAAAGGCTTTTTTGTTGACGAATTTTCCCATAACTTTAGGGAATGCCCACGCAGATGTTTGTTGGCATTCAGAGTGTAAAGGTCTTGAAGGCTGGGCACTTCGTAGTGTTCCGTTAGTATTTTGTACGTCTCAATGAGCCTACCCCTTTGTCTACGCTGTTCCAGTGTGATAAAGCCAAGGTCTTTGAGGCGCTGTTCGTAAGGTAGATTACGCATGGTGCGGACCATCTTGGTTGCCCTTCTTTGTACATTATCAAGTAGAGTAATGTCTTTTTTGAAATATGGGTCCCAGATGACATTAGCATATTCCAAGAGAGGTCTTATGTAAGTCTTGTACAACTTGACCAACGTCTTAGGCGTCAGGCACTTGAATGCCTTGCGTATGATGTAAAGTTTTGAATTGGCTCTTTTGACAATACTAGATATGTGTGCTTCCCATTTTAGGTCGTTGGATATAATAACACCTAGATCTTTCTGCGATTCGACAGACGAGAGTTTATGGAGTCCGAGACGATAAGTTTTTCGTGGATTGTTTTTACCTATGTGTAAGATGGTACATTTGTCAACATTCAGCGTCAACAACCACTCCTGAGTCCATTTGTATATTGCGTTTAAATCATTTTGGATGTCTTGCCACTGGTCATGGGGATTCCCAAAAAACTTTGTATCATCCGCAAATAACGAGAATGGCAGGCGGAGCGTGTTTTTCAAGTCTGTGAGGTATAAAATAAATATCAGCGGACCGAGCACTGATCCTTGAGGAACACCGCTGTGCACTACACGAGCAGTAGAAAGAACGTCTCCAATACGCACACGGAATGTTCTTTTGGTAAGAAAATCACTTATCCAGGCTAATATACTGCCGCGTATGCCAAAGTGTTCAAGTTTGTGTATTAGACGTCGCAAAGGGACGCGATCAAACGCTTTTTCATAATCCAAGTATATCACATCTGTGGGATGCCCTTCGTCATGATTCTTGGCCCATTCGTGTACGCATTTTAGTAGATTTGTTGTGACTGAACGTCTCGGAACAAATCCATGTTGCTCCTCCAGGATAACTTGCTCCTGTGATAGAAACTCTCTGATTTTATTCGCAATTATTTTTTCCATTGTTTTGCACAATACGCTAGTAAGACTAATAGGTCTATAGTTTACCGGTAAAAGTTTATTGCCTTTCTTGTAAACAGGCACTACGTTGGCCACTTTCCAATCAGCTGGCACAACTCCATCTTCCAGGGATCTGTTCATAATCCGAGCCAAGTCACTGGTCAGAGACTGCGAGCAATTCTTGAGTAATATTGATGGTATGCCGTCTGGGCCCGTGGCTGTATTATCGTCAAAACTTAATAATGACTTTCTTACCATGTCTTCGGTAATGTCGAACTTCTCAACTGAGTTTGTTACTCTAGGCGCATTTATGGTTGGTAACGGTCCATCGGGCTCCATAACAAAACTTAGTTCGAATTGATCCGCAAAAGATTCGGCGATTTGTTCCGGTTTCATAACGAGTAGATCGGATTTGTTTTTGACAATATTTGGGATACAAACTTTAGAGTTAAGCTGTTTCCTGATGTAACCATAAAACGCTTTAGGACCTGTATCGAACGTAGAACGCTTGCAGAATCATCTATAACAGTGGACTCGAACAACGTTCTTCTATTTCGTACTTAATGCAAACAATTAAGGTAGTGCTTAAATAATTTACGCTTAAATAATTTCTTTATTGGTTCTTTGGCAATGTCGGCGGGCAAACTGTTGAGTAGGTATGGAATACGTTATTTAAAGTTCTGTCCCCGTAATAATTATTGACTCTAGGAACAACAAATTTACCCGCAGTCATTGACCTAGTATTATAGCTGTTAACGACTTTAACTAACGAAGACTTATGATCTCAATTGCAATGGTTATTAACTGCAAGAAGGTATTTATGTTTCAGACTTACCGGGAGAATTTGTGTCCGTTACCGAGGCCAGATGTTGTCGAAAATGGTCATTTGAATCTTATAGATAATTAGTTTTGCGGCTTCTGTAATTGTACATTTTTAAATTTGTTGCGCTTATAGTTTTTTAATTATTTCACAAAAATATTTCCTGCTGGGGTAACGTTACCCCAGCCAGACCTTTTTCTTTCTAATGGGAATATTTAAATAATTACTAGCTATAAAATTAGTTGTCTAGATGAAGTAAATGTTGTGCCTTATTTTGTATTTGTTCTTTCATCGGTTGCGAAGTTATTCGAGATTTTGCTGGGGTAACGTTTTTGGTTTTGTTAGATCTTTGAAATGGTTAAGCGGATTCTTATCATATTTTGTGCATGGCTTCTTAGGAATTAGTTTAAATTTGTTCTGCAATAAAAAAACCAAATAATACATAGCTTAAAGGTTATTTCATTAAATAGAAAAACACTTCAATTGGTCCCAGCACTCTCAATAAGAGCTCTAAAGACTTACTTTAAACGTTATTTTAAAGCTTGTAACTGCCTTCAAATGTATGTGAAGTTTCATTAGTATCCTGTAAGTTAGCGATGGGCGTTGAATGAACGAACTAGTTAATTCGACCGTCGACGTACAATGAACGATTCGACGGTTCACCGTTAATCAACGAACTAGTTGAATTCGTAGACGGCTAAACTGAGACTCGACTATGTTCATGTCGACTTGTAACGCGACGACCGACGCGAGAACTTAGTTGGGTAGTACAAGTTAATATGGACGAACATCAAGCAAATTAATTTGAACTCTAAATCTATAGACAAAGAGTTGATATTTCTATGAGCCGAAAGCCATTTTGGAATAAAAATGCATTGTGTTAAGAAGAAAAGGACGCCAATAATTATAGTTTCACGTGTGCAGAAGAGTAAAGCGATTGACCGATCGAACGATGCGAGGTAAACTGGTTTGTACTTGTTTACGTTAAATCGGAAAGTTGAAAGTTGTTGTCGAACCGTAGACGCCGCGCGTCGCGTCGTCGCAAAGTTTATAAAGAACGTCTACTTAACATAGTTTACGTAATGGACTAGTCGACAAATTCAACTAGTTGATCGACTCGTCGATCAACGGAAATGGACGGTCTAGTTTCGTTAACGAAAAATACGTCGACGACCCATCTCTACTGTAAGTATTTAACAAGTTATGATGATATTGAGTTCTTCACGAGCACGGTCTTGAAGCGCGCGGTGTTATTTGGCCACTGGATTGGATATATGAACTGAATGTTATGTCAATTATTAGTTTTTTAGTTCAGTTGTATATCAGTAAAATTTCAGCTCAGTACATTGGATAATTAATGAGATAATACGATTAAAGTCATCAGGAAGTGAATGACCGTGGTAACCCGACCAAGTTTAGGTGGTTACGAAAAAGCGAAAACGCAGAACATTATACTATCTTTTGAAATGTTTAGTATAATACACCTTACAATTTCGGTACAGACGCGTACACTGTTAAATACATTAATCATCATCATCAATACATATAATAAATCTGTAGAAAAATATTTTTTGTACATCGAAAAAAATTCCAAAAAAAATAGCCAGGGTGTTAAAGGATAACCAACAGAACCCATTTCTAGCATTTTTGGCATTTTTGTCTGTTTGTCTGTTTATCTGTTTGTCTGTTTATCTGTTTGTCTGTTTATTTGTGCACGCATCACGTGAAATGTACGAAACCAATGTACACACAACATTTACTTCATCTAGACAACTAATTTTATAGCTAGTAATTATTATATTCCCATTAGAAAGAAAAAGGTCTGGCTGGGGTAACGTTACCCCAGCAGGAAATGTTTTTGTGAAATAATTAAAAAACTATAAGCGCAACAAATTTAAAAATGTGCGCAACAATTACAGAAGCCGCAAAACTAATTATTTATAAGATTCAAATGACCATTTTCGACAACATCTGGCCTCGGTAACGGACACGGAGAATTTTACAAACTTTAAACAATTTACTGTAGTCATTTTTAAATTTATTCTTAATTTTCTTATCCACAAGTAGTTTTAAAAATCTTAGTTGAATGTTTTCTAATTTATCAATGTATGATTTAAATGTTAGTCCATAGCAATTGAGTGCATAACTCAAAATCGAGTCTACCAAAGTACTATACAAAAGTCTTAACGTACTAATAGGAGTGTGCTATGCTATCATTTTGTTACAATTTTCTTGCTATTCATCAGTTCTTCACCACTATCTATAAACTAAGCATATTATATTATTGGTATTTCTTTATAAGCTTTCTTCTTTTTCGTGTCGTTGGCATGACAGTATTTCAAATTTGCTTGGCCCAAAAGCTTTGTTTGGCAAAAAGGCCCTGTGGCAGCGCATAGATCACCTAGGTCGCACGTTTTGTCACAGAGGACAGGACAGGAGGTGGACCATGGTTTGCGACCTACTTTGTGATTTAGCACCACATCCTCACCCTGCCACTGTTCCGTCGAGGTAACCCCATTTTGCAAGCTTTCTGAAATCATCAAATACCTGGCAGATGATACCTAGAAATCAAAAAGACCTCTCATGCATTCAGGTTCAGAATGTCATTCCAAAAATGCTAACTCCTAGAATTTTCATTTTCACGGTGTTTTTGAAGTTAAAAAGTTCTACAAATAATAAATAAATACTTTGGTGGCATCTCATTCCTTTGCTTGCCTTTTTTTATTTATTAAATACAGTATTTATCTACACATCGAGCTCTTAACAATGATACCCCACTAGATGGCGTAGGTAAAAAAAAACCCGGCCTCTTTGCTGAATGTGATGCACCCCATAAAAAAATAAAAAAAAATTTTTTGACCATTTGTATGGCTTTGGGTCAACAAGATGCTTTTACTGTGAAAATTTGAAGACTGTTGCTCCACCCCCCAACCGTTTGTCTGTAAACCTGTGTGACAGACGATGGACAGACAGACACGTGAGTGACAGCAATAGGGCTCCGTTTGGACCGTTCGGTTACGGAACCCTAAAAAGGACCTTATAACACTATGTGCGAGAAATAACGCAATCACGCCGGACTGGCCGGCGGCGGCGATCTGACAGCTGACGATGCGATGGCGGGTGATAGGCACCCACAGAGAGGAGGCCTGTGTCCTAGCAGTGGGAACAATAACAGGCTGTGAGAGGTGACACACGAGACACGAAGTCAACCGAGCGCGATAATTCCATTCCCGACACCTCATCACACCAGCTTGTCACACCGCTAGTTTTCTACACCTTTTTAACCGACTTTCGAAAAAGGAGGAGGTTCTATGTTCGACTTCTTGTATGTTTTTTTTTTTTGTATCACAACATTAGTGTTGTACTTGTAATAGATAAATCCTCCATAAAGACACCGACTTCCAAAAATAAAGTTATTTTTCACTTTGAAGTTTTCTTATTTGGAAGTCGGTAGTATTTTTTTGTAAAAAAAGTTTTTTTATTTTTCACTTTTTGGTTGTACCTACCTATAGGCAAGTTGTTTAGTAATTTTCTTATAACGCCAGAATAGATTACCCGAATATCATGAAACTTAAACAAAACCGATCAAATGAGAGATCTGCTTACCCCTTAAGAGCGTAATGGCGTGATGTTATGTTATGAAATAGTATAAACAATAAACAGACATGCAATTGCAGCACTCCCTAAAGATTTGCCGTTATTTATTGAAGAGTTCTATTGTTTAACTTCGAAGTTTCATCAGATCTTCACCAAATTAAAATGGGACCAATTTCGGAACATACTCTTTCAAACAAAAAAAGAATTTTCAAAATCGGTCCACAATTGACGGAGATATCGGTGAATATACACAAAAACAAAAACATTCAAGAAGTCGAACATAGAACCTCCTCCTTTTTCGAAAGTCGGTTAAAAACTCGTATCCTATCTATTGACGATACGGTTGGCATAGTGGTTGAGCGGCTGCTGCGCTGCGTGTCGCGGGTTCGATTCTCGCACGAAATAAATATTTGTATACAGATAGTTGTTCCGGATCTGGGTGTCTTGTGTATGTGAATTTAAATGTTTTAAATGCACCCACGATACAGGAAGAAATTCATAGTGGGGGACAACTAAAAAAAAAAAACCTTGCCTTACTAGGTGGTATGCAGTTTTTTTTTTAAATGGGTTGTGTTAAAAATAATTAAATTATTTTTTAAGGTAGTTAATTTTTTTTAACAAGCCGAGAGTTTTGTAGACAAAGAGAATACTCCTGTTACTTCGTAATTCCCAACCGTACCTATATATAGCTAAATACGAGTATTTACCATCGTAAATTGACAATTTAGCAGTACTTACCTACCAGGGGAGGGTAAAATTCACTAAATTAAAATTGAATCGTTATCTGTGTGCTTAGTGCGAGTTTTTTAACGTACTCACTCGTGATATCGTAAACGATCTCTTATGTCAAAATGTATACAAAAAAAGAGGCTTTGCCTTGCCGTCACCAGACGGCGCTTATCCAGTTTCAATACAAATTGTAGTTTACGTTAACGCGATTGAGCGTGAATAAAAACTCGCACTAAGGCCTCTGTACCTATCTTTTTGCTATTTTTAGGGTAAATTTACCAGTTGTTAGCATTTCACTGAATCATCTGATTATGCTATAAGAGAAAGACAACTACAGAAAGGAAATAAGTATTGTAGCTTCTGAAGTATAATAATCAGTACCTACTAATGATATATCTTTATGTATGTAATATGTACCACCTATTAAAAATAGTTGCCACTTACCTTCCTATTTACGATATGGCAACAAATAGGTAGGGTTAGTAACATTGCAATATTATTTATCTTTTTCTATGTATAGGGTAAATTTGCCAGTTGTTGGCACTTTACTAAAAAAACAAAGAGTTCTGTGATGAACCGGTGAGGGAAGCGTAAAAATAGTAGGATGTGTAGGTATAGGAAAACACTATAATATTATATTTATTTATTTAATTATGGCACTCCAACGACTTATTCACTAAAACATTCTTTGGGGTACTGTAACAAATTAAACTTAAATCTAGAGTGAACTTGTCACTTACTACAGGTGTGCACAGCACTTACATATTTAAAATTGTATAATATTACATAAAGGCTAACAGAGAGTATTATTATATTATAGGATAAAAAAAAACAAAACTACATGATGACAAAATCGAAAATCAATTTTGTTGCTCTAAAGATTAACACAATCAATGACAAAGTAAATAGTAATGAATAATATTTATTTATTTAAACTTTATGTACAATGGTGATACATAGGCGGACTTAATGCAGCAAGGCATTCTCTACCAGTCAACCTTTGGGTTAAAAAAGAACACAACAGTGGTAGGGGTACAAAAAATATATGAGTAGGACGGGCTCAGCGTCGAGCATTTGCAAAATGCAGGGCCACATATTGCTAGGCTTTTGTCGATGTTTTTTAATTTGTGCATTGGACACTCCTACCTACCCAGTGAACTAACAAAAACAATTGTTACTCCCATTTTGAAGAACAAGACGGGAGATAGTTCGCTGAAATCGAATTACCGGCCGATTTCGCTTGCTACAGTCGTTGCGAAGATACTTGACAGTGTGCTTGGGGCCCAGTTGGCGAAATGTCCACTCAATCCACCTACACGATACGCAGTTTGGTTTCCGCGCCGGACTTTCTACAGAGAGCGCTATACTGGGCCTAAAGCATACTGTTGAGTATTACACCAATAGAAAAACGCCTATTTATGCCTGTTTTTTAGACCTGTCAAAAGCGTTTGACCTTGTCAATTATGACAAACTCTGGGATAAGCTTAAAGGCACTAACTTACCTCGTGAGACTATTGCTATCCTAAAGTTTTGGTACCACAGTCAAGTTAACTATGTCAAGTGGGCTGGCATGTTATCAGATCCATATAAATTACGATGTGGAGTGAGACAGGGTGGATTGTCATCCCCACTTTTGTTTAATTTGTACATTAATGCACTGATCGTTGAGCTCAGCAGCATTCATGTCGGCTGCCATGTCGACAACATATGTGTAAACAATCTTAGTTACGCGGACGACATGGTTTTGCTGAGCCCAACGATCGGCGGCCTCAGGAAATTAGTTAATGTGTGTGAAATGTACGCGGCTAGGCATGGCCTCAAATACAATGTTTTAAAAAGTGAGCTCATGATATTTAAGGCGGGTACAAAGTCACCGGATCAGGTCCCTCCCGTTACTTTGAACGGAATACCTATGAAGGTAGTCACCCGCTTTAAATATCTTGGGCACATCGTCACTGAACACCTACGTGATGACGAGGACATGGACAGGGAGCGTAGGGCGCTAGCGATCAGAGCAAATATGATAGCTCACAGGTTCAAGCGTTGTGCTGCGAGTGTAAAAATAACACTCTTTAGAGCGCACTGTACATCGCTTTACACGTGCAGCCTGTGGGCTCGTTATACGCAACGATCGTTCAGCGCTCTGCGTGTCCAGTACAACAACGCGTTCAGGGTGTTGTTGGGGCTGCCGCGCTGGTGCAGTGCGTCGGGCATGTTCGCGGACGCGCACGTAGACGGCTTTCACGCAGTGCTCCGCAAACGATACGCCGCGGCGCTCTGCAGACTGCGTGCCAGCACCAACAGCATCCTGGCCGTTATAGCGGATAGGCTGGACTCGGGGTACGTCCAACACTGGGTCAGGGCCCATACGGTTAAATAAATGTCTTTGTTTTCTGTAATTTTAGTTACTAACCCTAATTGTTTGTTTTGTTTACTGTACTAACATTCTATGGATTCCGAAAAAATCTGAAATAAATAGTTTTTATTTTATTTATTTATTTATTAAGTGATAATATTAATAATAATGTAGATATAGATATTAACTGCGGCCACTGTGGGTCAGTAACAATTGTTTACGAAATAACGCGATAGCTTGATGGCGAAGATGTCAACGCTATTGGAACGTGTATGGAGCTCATTGTACGTCCTCATCAACCTGTTCATTGGTGTCGAATGACCGAGGTTAGTTCTGGCTGGGGATGGAGTGAAAACATCCAGGATGCGTTCAGATCTGGGAGAACTATGACGAGGGACAGATATATTTATTTCGACGAGAAGCTTCGGAATTTGTATAGATCCATTAATGATTTTGTGAAGCAGAATCAGGTCGTTATTATGCCTTCGCTGTTTTAAAGTTATCATTTTGAAGTGACTAGCCTTTGCGAGTAATCAGCGTCCAGAGGACAGTTGTCAGATTTGTACCGCAGATAGCGTGTGAATCTTTTTTGTACCCGGTCTATGCGATTTACATGTGTACTATAAGTTGGATTCCAAACAGGTGACGCGTATTCCAAAACAGTTCGTACAAGTGAATTATAGAGTACTGTTATGGTTTGGACAGTTTTGAAGTCATATCAGGTTCTTTTTATGAATCCCAGTGTTTTTGCAGCCCTAGAAACAATAGAGTCAACGTGAGGTATGAAGGTCAGCTTACTGTCGAGGAGAACACCTAAGTCTCGGATATAGTCGACTTTTTGAAGTGCTCTTCCGTTGAGCGAATATGAAGAAGTAAGCGTACGGTGTTTTTTTGTGAATGTTATGTGGTAACACTTCTCAGCATTAAGAAACATGTGATTTTTTGTACACCAGTTTTGAACAGAGTTGAGATCTTCCTGGAGTAGGGCAATGTCTGTACTAGCGTCAATAACCCGATATAGTTTCAAGTCATCTGCGAAAATGGAACAGGTACTGTGTTTGATACTGTTTGCTATATCATTGACGAATATAATAAACAGTATTGGGCCCAAATGGGAACCTTGTGGAACTCCAGATGTTGAAGGATAAGGCAGAGACTGATGACCCTTCACTACAACTCTCTGTTTTCTGTCGGTCAAATAAGATTGAAACCACAGCTAAAGCTGACCAAATATGCCGAGGTTTGATAGCTTCCGCAGCAATATTTTGTGGTTTACTTTGTCGAATGCACTGCTAAAATCAGTTTAAATAGAGTCGACCTGCTTCCGTGAGTCCACTAATTTGCAAAGGTCATTAACGTAAAGAACTAAGTTGGTCGTAGTGGATTTTTGAGCGCAAAAACCATGTTGTTGCGGAGCCATCTCTATTGAAAGACTCGAAAACTTTAGAAAATACAGACAAAATAGAGATAGGTCGGTATTCCTTACGTCACCAGCCTCCCCTTTTTTAAAGACGGGCACTACATGTGCTAGCTTTTTTTTTATTTTTTTATTTATCGATAGGATCGCGTTTGACCACTATCTCGCCTGATGGTAAGCGATGATGTGGTCGACGGTGAAGCACGCTTGCCTAGAAGTAACCTATTCACTCTTGACTTGAAGACCCCAAGGTTGTAGCTATCAGGAAACGAAGACTCCGGCAGGGAATTCCACTCCTTAGCTGTGCGTACAATGAAAAATACAGAAGTTTTAATAGAGTGGTTGAATATTATTTTGAGTGGAAGAGGTAGACTGACTGCACATTTTTTGCCAAATATAGGTGGTAGACCGTCTGGACCTGCCCCTTTGCAAACATTAAGCTTAGTGCTCTGATTACGTCTATTTCCGAGAAAGCGACGCTGCCCAATTTATTGCAAGAGTAGATCTGCGTATCATCAGAGTGATGTACAGAGTTTAAAGCTGCCGATCGAGTAAATGTCGAAGAGAAGTGACGCGCAAAAAGATCGCAGATACCGTCACCCGAAGTGGCCGTCTCAGTGCCCAGCTTCAATTCTGAAGGCATTTCACCTGAGCCTGATTTTTTTGCTTTAACGAAGGACCAGAAGAGCTTGGGATTATGGGTTATGCCTTCCTCCATCCTCCTAGAGAAGTTATCATAGCTATTTTTGATAACTTGATTGGCTCTCTGGCTCAATAATTTATACTCATAGCCGTCACGGGGATTTTTATACTTTTTGTAACGTCTTCTAAGTTTTTCCTTTTCATTCAGAATGTTTATAAGACTTTTAGAGAACCTGGGGTATTTATTACATTTCATTTTGGATTTTGGCACAAATGAACTTATGATGTTGTCCAAAATCTTATAAAGTTCTTCTACCATAGCGTTGGCATCATGCCATTGGGCAAAGTTTTCAATCCAATTAACTTGATTTATTTTCTCATTAATTATTTGGTAGTTTGCCTTGCGGAAGTTAAACTTTGCAGAGAGCTTGCATTTTAGAAATGTTGGTGTTACCCTGGTAATATCAATACACAAGGAGGGATGGTAAGGGTCAATTGTTGTCAATGGTTCAGTAGGTACATTCATGGACAAGTCCTCCATGAAAGTTAGACAATATTAGGTCTAGAGATTTACATTGGTGATTTTTTACATGATTTAGCTGTTGTAAGCTGTTAAGAGATAAACAATCTACAAGGGAGTAGCCTAACGAGTTATTATAATTACTTGCGGACATCTTTGCAGACTGAGGGTTGGTGTTATCCAGCTCCCACTTGATGAATCCCAGATTAAAGTCTCCAGCTATGAGTGTATGGCTACCCGATAAATCAATTACAGAGGTAACCTTATCCAGGAATGTGTCCAGCTCCAGGGTTTGTAGTTGTACAGGTGGAGGCAACCCAAGTAACACAGGAAGCATTTTAACAAACGAATAGTAAACTTATGTAGAACTTAAGGTCCGTATAAACTCTTATACCCGCGAGACTGACTGACTCTCATTATCATCCACATAGTCAGCAAGTAAAATGTTTAGATACTTTGCAGGGATAACTACGTCGCCAGGATTTTAACAGCTACCCGCGAGACTGACTGACTCTCATTATCATCCACATAGTCAGCAAGTAAAATGTTTAGATACTTGGCAGGGATAACTACGTCGCCAGGATTTTAACAGCTACCCGCGAGACTGACTGACTCTCATTATCATCCACATAGTCAGCAAGTAAAATGTTTAGATACTTTGCAGGGATAACTACGTCGCCAGGATTTTAACAGCTACCCGCGAGACTGACTGACTCTCATTATCATCCACATAGTCAGCAAGTAAAATGTTTAGATACTTTGCAGGGATAACTACGTCGCCAGGATTTTAACAGCTACCCGCGAGACTGACTGACTCTCATTATCATCCACATAGTCAGCAAGTAAAATGTTTAGATACTTTGCAGGGATAACTACGTCGCCAGGATTTTAACAGCTACCCGCGAGACTGACTGACTCTCATTATCATCCACATAGTCAGCAAGTAAAATGTTTAGATACTTTGCAGGGATAACTACGTCGCCAGGATTTTAACAGCTACCCGCGAGACTGACTGACTCTCATAATCATCCACATAGTCAGCAAGTAAAATGTTTAGATACTTTGCAGGGATAACTACGTCGCCAGGATTTTAACAGCTACCCGCGAGACTGACTGACTCTCATTATCATCCACATAGTCAGCAAGTAAAATGTTTAGATACTTTGCAGGGATAACTACGTCGCCAGGATTTTAACAGCTACCCGCGAGACTGACTGACTCTCATTATCATCCACATAGTCAGCAAGTAAAATGTTTAGATACTTTGCAGGGATAACTACGTCGCCAGGATTTTAACAGCTACCCGCGAGACTGACTGACTCTCATTATCATCCACATAGTCAGCAAGTAAAATGTTTAGATACTTTGCAGGGATAACTACGTCGCCAGGATTTTAACAGCTACCCGCGAGACTGACTGACTCTCATTATCATCCACATAGTCAGCAAGTAAAATGATTAGATACTTTGCAGGGATAACTACGTCGCCAGGATTTTAACAGCTACCCGCGAGACTGACTGACTCTCATTATCATCCACATAGTCAGCAAGTAAAATGTTTAGATACTTTGCAGGGATAACTACGTCGCCAGGATTTTAACAGCTACCCGCGAGACTGACTGACTCTCATTATCATCCACATAGTCAGCAAGTAAAATGATTAGATACTTTGCAGGGATAACTACGTCGCCAGGATTTTCAAAACGTAACTTGGTGGCACCTAGAATTTCGTTTCTTTCGTTGTATAGTCCCGTTTTAACACTTAGACATTTTGGTACGGGGTCTTTCAGATAATGGAGACCGAAGTCATTTAATTGCTTTACTGTTTTATCATAATCTTGTTGTATTGAGTTTAAATTACAGCTACTTGTCCGTTTGAGATCATCAAATTCTTTTAGTATCATGTTTTTGGCGGTGTTAGCTTCACATCTCGTGTTGTGTACCTTACATTATATTGTTTCATTCCGCGCATTCAGTCAGGGTTAGCTTCCTTTACAAACTTTCTCATTGCAGCATTTCAAAAATGAATTACCATTCGTGTATTTTTTCTTACGATGGTACTGATGGCACTCATACAGCCCTCTTGAAAATTTTGTATGCAAATCAACAAAATAGAGTGTTAACAAACAGATAACGAAAGTTGCAAATATGGAAAAAAAATCTTGTAACTAACTGGTTACGAAACTTAATCATCAGGATGCCTAGTTGTGGTTAAGGAAAAAGTTTCCTTAATTCGCAACCGGTTGCAAACAAAGAATAAAAATTCTTAATTCGCATCTGGTTGCGAATAGCAGTTGTGTGAAAACGGCCGGAGGGGATAAATCTAATAATTGTTGGACATGTCACATGGAAATTAGCATTCGTTTGTATTCGGAAATACGATGATTGCCGAGGGACATTCAGAGAAAATAGCCCGTTTTGTCGGTACAAAACTCATCAAATCAATCAAGTACAGTTACTTGCTCGATATTTTGTAAATCAAGCAAGCAATAATTAATCCCAGTTGCATTCAAATTTAGTTGATATATAGATACATCATTTATTTAGTGCACACAAAAGACACAACACAACACACAAAATCTTAATAAAATTATTACAATTGTCATGTAGGTATGTTTAAAAACAAAGTGCCAACATAAAAAGAAAAAGGAAACCGAAACAAAAGTAAAAATTACATCAGTAACATTAATTTTGACTATCAAAACAATAACAACACAGTGCGGTGTGCGTCTCAAGGTTGCACCAAATGGGAGTCCAGCTCAGCACGTGTCAGGCAAATATACCTGACGCTGATAATCTGCTGGATCCCTGCAGTGACAAATGGTCGCCAAGCAGTCGTGATATATTGGTGTTGTAACAGTGTTATGCGTAGAGTAATTCACGTAAGTATACCCGCAACTTTAATTTAGTAGGTACTTACAATAAAAAAAAAAAAATGTTTTTTTTTATGCAGTAGAAAAAGTTTCAGTTCTTAGGCGTGTTGAATATTTTATAGACTCGTTTTGATTACTTGGTTAGGTATTTATAAAGTTAAATGTACAATGTATAAAATAATTAATAATCTCACTATAACCAATAAATAAATGATGGCGTAGGTCCAATTAAAGTAAACGATTTGGCTAGACTAAAATTAAAATTCTTACAATTAATATAAAATAAATACACGTAAATAACATATGCACACAAAAGATCCACAAGTCATTCAATTAATAAATGCCTATATCCTTCGCTCACAGGATTCGACCACGATATGCGCCAAACAGCCAGCTCGGGAAGTACATGACAGCCAGTTATATAATGGACGTGATCAAAAAAGTAATCCCCAGTTTTTTCTGTGATGCGATATGAAACTGCCGCAATCGAAATCTGAAAGTTATAAGGCATTTAAGATTCCATATCGGCGGGGGAATATTGTTCCAGCATTTGGATGCGGCGTATCTAAAACTTCCCCTGAAAGCCGCTGTCTTGTGCGAGTGAGTGGAGAGTTGTTGTGAGCACTGTCTACTTGCACAGTCTCTTCTACTAGCGATCCAGCTAAGTTTGTTATACAGATAGGTCGGCTGCTTGTACTTTATAACTCCAAAAAGTAGGCATGCCAAGTGGGACTTACGACGCGACTTCATCTTATGGATTGACTGGTTATTTAAAAATGGCGTTACGTGACTTCTAGGTGGGATTGAGAAGCAGAATCGAGCACAGGCGTTTTGCACTCTCTGAATCAGTCGATTAGTTCTGGCAAGCAGTCGAGGGCCAATAACTACGTCCGCATATCTCAGATTAGACAGCACGAGAGACTCAGCCAGCTGGATCCGCAGCTCCTCTGAAAGATAAGGCTTTATCTTATAGAGGACCTTAAGCCGGTAAAAACAAGTGCGCACTGACTCTGACACGTGCGCTTCATATCTTAACCCAGCGTCCATGTTCAGACCCAGATTACGGGCCTCACCGACTCGACTGACCGACTCACCCAGCAGGGCAACGTTGAGTGTTGCAGGCACTGCACTGATTTGGTTCTTGGTTCCAAACAGCATGTATTTAGTTTTAGTAGGGTTAAGTACCAAACCATTATTTTCAGCCCAACATGCTATCCTGTCAAGATCATCGTTTAGATCCTTTATCGCAATGTCAAAGTCACTTGGTTTAAAGGAAATATAGACTTGTACGTCATCAGCATAAATATGGTAACTACATTGCTTCAGGGCACTTATGATATCCGCACAATACAAAATAAAGATGATGGGGCCCAGTATTGAGCCTTGTGGGACTCCTCTGTAAACAGAAGTGAGTGACGAAACAAGAGATGAGCCATTGCTCAGTTGTATTTCGACACGCTGGCGTCGGTTAGTGAGATAGCTTTGGAACCAGTGAATCGTATTTTGGTCAAATCCATAGTAGCTAAGCTTTGACAGAAACAGATCTATATTTATGCAATCGAAAGCTCGCGAAAAATCAAGTAGGACAAGTAGCGTACATAAGCCCTTATCTTGTGCTGATAGAATGTTATCTGTCACGTCCAAAAGAGCCGTAGAAGTACCACGCTGCTTGCGAAAGCCTGACTGTAGCTCAGGCAGAATGTTTTTATCTTCTAGATATTTTGAAAGCTGCTGGCATACCGCCTTTTCAGCAATTTTAGAAAGGCAAGGCAGAATACTAATAGGCCTAAGGTCTTTCAAGTCAGTCGAATTTGATGTTTTAGGCAATGGCCTAACGATAGCAGTTTTCCAGATGTTAGGGAAGGTTGCTGAGACAATTGAGCTGTTCACAATGTCAGTGATGACTTTTAGTGTATGTGGGAGTGTAAGCAAAAGCATATTCAGCGTTATCCCATCACAGCCTTCAGCGTTAGATTTTAGCTGGCGGAAGTATCGCAAAACCTGATCCGCCGTTACTGGTTGCAGCGCAAATGCAAAACTATCATCTCCATAACGATGAGACTCAAAGAAAGTGCAGACAGGGTTACCAGGAACACTCTTATAGTGATCATTGATTTTATTTGGATCTCTGAGGTGAGTAGGAAGGTCATCTATTTGTTTTTTAGGTAATACAGTACCTCTCAAATTTCGCCATAATGCTTTCGGATTTTTTATTTGGTTATTAATATTGAATTTGAAATATGCAACCTTTTCTCTAAATATGGAATTTAACACCAGAGATTTCAACTGTTTGTAGTACGCTTTTTTGGACTCGGATTTCGTTTTACGGTACTTGGTCAGAACCTCATTACGCAAGCGCATCATCAATTTAATTGTATCTGTTATCCAGGGATATGACGGTTCCTTAATTAAACATTTCTTGACCGGTGCGTGCGTATCGAAAATTGTTAAAATGTTCCCATTTAATGCTTCAACCATGTCATTAACATTATGCAAGCCACAAATGTTGTCCCAGTGTATGCGCGATAAATCACTACCTAGTACTTCTCTATTTATTTGCTTGGTGGGTCTGTACACAACTGTATGGGGTTTATATTTACTACGGCGAATATTTAATTCGCACACAACAAGTGAATGACCATTTATTGAGCCATAAGGGTCAACAGATATTTTTTTGTGATTGAGATTCGAACAGACAAGGTCGATCAATGTTTCGCTATGGTCTGTGAAATGGGTGGGCGAAGTTACCAGTTGTTTTAGGCTCAGGCTATTCAAAAACTCATATACTTTCTTAGTTTGCCCGTTAGCATTCAGTAAGTTAACATCGCCAAGCAGTACATAGTGATCACATTTTACTAAGGAGCTAATGGAGTCAGTTATGGCGTCGAGAAAAAGGTCCAAGTCGAATCGTGGGGGACGATACGCTGTGCCCAAAGCAATTTTATTTCCATTTAATGTAAGAGTAGGTAATCCACATTTGTTCGATAGTGTCGTATCTAGGGTCAATAGGGATGGAGCAGGTACGAGCGGTAAGGCCGCGTTTAAGATAAAAACCCACACCACCCCGCCGTCCCCCATGTACAGTCAGCGGTCGTGGTGAGTGTCGCAGGCGGTACCCTGGTACAGTTGGCGCACGGCCCTCTTCACCTGGTCGTAGCCAAGTCTCGTTAACTGCTAATACATCGAAAGAATGCCCTTCTACGGCTGCTATAAAATCATCGTGGTTAGTGCTAAGGGAGCCTACGTTTAACAAACCAACCTTAAGGTGTTTTTCAAGCATATTTAAAGCAATGATACGAGTACACACAACAAAACAGAGAAGCACTGTCGCAGACGTAAAGTGTCGACGTTTTTGCATTTTTCAAGGGACATAAAATGAAATTGTAACATGTAATTCTGTGGTAATATTGTAAATAAGCGTTGTAAATAACAAATAATTGAAATTCGTAAAAATAGTCACAAATAAAGCCAAAAAATGCAAACATATCAACAACATTGTAAAGATAAAAAAAACAAAAATAATAGTTTTTTTATAAGTGATTGTAAATAAAATAATAAGGTAAATAATTGTAAATAAAAACTGTACAAACAATAGTTGTATAATACGAGTATAAGTCTTTGCAAATAATAATTTAATAGCCGTATGCGAAATTCTCATCGAATTGTGTCTATGAATACGTGCAATAAAAGTGTAAACACCAGCCATGTGATTGTAAATAATATCTGCATAATAATATGTTTTAACATCCAAGTAATCTGTGCATGAAACTAATAACTTACTGTAAGCCAACAGTAATTGATAAAATAGCATAACTGTCCACAATTGACCAAAATAATCAACTTTCTTATAATATATTTTATATAGTTAATAGTTCGTAGGCCAACGCACAGACCCAAAAAAAGTGACATCGGCTTTTTATTGGCTATTTCTACCTAATAGTTCACTACAAATGCACGAGTAGAACTCCCATGTGACAATTTTGAATAATTGATTAAAAAAAAAATCGTAATGTTTTCGTAACCTTGAAGCCGGAAAGACCAAAAAAAATTCGTAAAAAAAAAACTGTTCATAATTGAGCTTTATTCGTATTGCAGGTTTATGAAGCAATTTAAGTAGAAAATTATCCCGTATTTATGTAATTAAAAACGATAATAGAACCCTCGAAAAAAAATGTTTTACCGAAATCAGTATTTATTTTTTTATTTCTTTTCTAGCTCGAAGTCGAACCTCTGTCTGATACAAATAGATTGCTTTTAATAAGGTTTATCACCCATAAAAATGTTACTTTCAATTTGGGCCTGGGTTTCGAGAAAATGATTTTCAAAAATATGTGTCAGGGTTGTCACTATTTTGCCCTTTTGTGACGATTAGTTTTTATCACATAAAATCATCAGGTATTTTATCTTCTATAATGGTATAATTCTAACGATTAATTTTAAAACACTTTTCACGTGAAATTCACACAAAATACATAAAGATACAAATGTAATAGGATAGTTAATGTACAAATGCGAGCTTAGCCCGTAATTGGGTTCTTGGGTTCTTAGTTTGATTGCTGTCTGATATACACCTGCCTATACTATTATAGGGTAGAGATGGCAAGCAATTAAACTCCGTTTACATGCGTAAACATTTTTATGTGTAAATGCAAACGAATATATCCAGTGCCGGAGTCTGTGTTTCCCGATAGCTACAAGCTAGGGGTCTTTAAGTCAAGAGTGAATAGGTTACTTCTAGGCAAGCGTGCTCCATCATCGGCCACATCATCGCTTACCATCAGGTGAGATGGTGGTCAAGCGCGAGCCTATATAAGGTAAAAAAAAGAAAAGAATATATCCAGTAGTTTAGCCACCGGACATTATTTTTATTTTTTTGCATTTATGATGTATCTGTTAATATTTGAGCACCCACAGATTAACGAATCCCACATCCACACGTTGCCACCTCGCCTACTGATGCAATTCAGTGCAAACTATACCTTATGCCTGAGCCATAAGAGTCAAAACTTGCCATCTCAACTAGATAAAGAAAGAATGCATGCGAAATTTATTACTTCCTGTTACGCACTCATGTCATTATGTCATGAAACTAGGTAAGTGCGAAACAGATAGCTTAGTTCGATTTCTTCTATTTTGCTTTCTTGTCGAAATCTTTATCTAATCGTATATAGGTCACGGTCACGGGTCAGTTCAGTGCGCCACTGACCGAGGTCCTGTGACATTGCATGCGCGGCTTTGTAATTTCGGAAGCGCAACAGTTCCGGCTTGTTTCGTAGTCACCTCTCGTGTGTTTGTGTTTAATTATGTGAAATTAGACGAACGTCGACCTTTTATCAAAATCAGAAATAACATTCTTTGACAGTCTGACTACTACTTACCAAATAAATACACAAGAGTCCCCGCGATTACCTTCTACTTAACGTCCCTGAGTTATTATGGGTGTTATTGTTTACGATTTAATAGACTATATCTGCATCATGCACTATGATCGATGTCATAAATACTTTTAAACTAAATTATAGTTAATTTTAGTTGATTATAAAAAGCCAATAATTATTGACCTTTGTGACACCCCTAAATTTGGAATTTTGACCTCGGTACATAAAGATCATTTTCTCGAAACCCAGGCCCAAATTGAAAGTAATATTTTTATGGGTGATAAACCTTAGTAAAAGCAATCTATTTGTACCAGACAGAGGTTCGACTTCGAGCTAGAAAAGAAATAAAAAAATAAATACTGATTTCGGTAAAACATTTTTTTTCGTGGGTTCTGTTATCGTTTTTAATTACATAAATACGAGATAATTTTCTCCTTAAATTGCTTCATAAACCTGCAATACGAATAAAGCTCAATTATGAACACTTTTTTTTTTGGTCTTTCCGGCTTCAAGGTTACTAAAACTTTACGTTTTTTTTTAAAAATCAAGTATTCAAAATTGGCACATGGGAGTTCTACTCGTGCATTTGTAATGAACTATTAGGTAGAAATAGCCAATAAAAAGCCGATGTCACTTTTTTTGGGTCTATAAAACACTGTGCAACGTCGCCAACCCAGCGGTGGAGCCAGAGGTGGCAGGTTTCCCAAACCCCAAGTTAGGCGCCTGGTGCGGCAACTCTATTCTCGAACTATGAGAGAAGCACTCTAAGCGTCTTCGGCGCCACTTCATGTCTGGCACCCCGTATTGTAAGGAAGTATTCAGCTGTTCCCACTACCTCCTAACCATAACTGGATGGTTACGGTAGCAGGATAGCTATTCTTTGGACCAGATTGTAGGCTGCTTATAAATGGTGAACATAAGTCTCGCTGTCAGTTCGCGTGTATGTGGCCCAAGGCATTTGGTGGCCAGGTCGCTCCGCGGCCATGAAACATAAGTGCGCGCATTAGGCGATCAGCGGCCATGCTCTGCGCAATCAGCGCAAACCCGCCAGCGCAGGTACTCTACTAACGAGCCTGGCCGCCTACAGCGCAAACCCGCCAGCGCAGGTACTCTACTAACGAGCCTGGCCGCCTACAGCGCAAACCCGCCAGCGCAGGTACTCTACTAACGAGCCTGGCCGCCTACAGCGCAAACCCGCCAGCGCAGGTACTCTACTAACGAGCCTGGCCGCCTACAGCGCAAACCCGCCAGCGCAGGTACTCTACTAACGAGCCTGGCCGCCTACAGCGCAAACCCGCCAGCGCAGGTACTCTACTAACGAGCCTGGCCGCCTACAGCGCAAACCCGCCAGCGCAGGTACTCTACTAACGAGCCTGGCCGCCTACAGCGCAAACCCGCCAGCGCAGGTACTCTACTAACGAGCCTGGCCGCCTACAGCGCAAACCCGCCAGCGCAGGTACTCTACTAACGAGCCTGGCCGCCTACAGCGCAAACCCGCCAGCGCAGGTACTCTACTAACGAGCCTGGCCGCCTACAGCGCAAACCCGCCAGCGCAGGTACTCTACTAACGAGCCTGGCCGCCTACAGCGCAAACCCGCCAGCGCAGGTACTCTACTAACGAGCCTGGCAGCCTACAGTGCGCGAGCTCGTACTTCAGCACTGCGCTGCGCACCCTGGTTGAGGCCTCAGCATCAGCGATAGCAGACGCTTCTCGGAAGGTCCCTACATTAGTCGAGGAGATGGGGGTAAATAAAATACACAATCATTTGTAATATTACATTATTTTTATTTTGACTAGTTATGAATCAATTTTCATCGTTATTTTAAATGTATTAGCAGTAACCTAACGTTGTGGCTATAACAACAACTAAAAACAATTATCATACATAAGTACTTGTCTCCCCAAGATCACAAGCACTGTGGCTTCCTCAGTCGTTCAAGTTCAATGATTACTATTACTTGCAACATCCTAGCGTCAGTTTACTTACTAAAGATAATTTTGTCAAGTTACTAATATCACATTTATAATCTATTTTAGTAAATCGTTAGACAAGGAGCCGCTCACACACACATTTATAAAATAAGTACAAAATTTCACAAAAAAATGTGTTTTTTTAACAATGTCTTGATAAGCAATGATGCAATTTATGCTATTTGCGATACAAAATAAGACTGTGTAAAAAATCTAAGAAAACTATTATAACAATAAAGTTGCGAGACACAGATTAATACATCTAAAACACATAACAGTTTGTAGAAACATGTTCACAGGCAGCAGTGTGCGGGGGGGTGCTGGGGAGGGGGGGGGGGGGGCGCCGCTCACTGCTGACTGTCGACACGCTTCGTTCACTAACTCTAGTGAATCAAGAAATATTTATATATTGTATAATTATTTAAAAACATATTATAATTACAATTAAAGGGAGATCAAACTGGTATTAATAATTTACAAGTTCGTGTACATTTAATGGTTAACTATAAACTATGGACGATGATATTTTTATTTACTTTTTATTAAATAGAAAAATACACTCTCAAAGATAAAATAGAAAAATAAATCGGCGCGTCAAGTGTCTAATAATAAGGCCTTTCGACGGATCAGCCGGCGCGACCGGGACCGCGACGGACCGCGGGCGTCGGGGGCGGAGCGACACCCCGCGCCCGCAGTGCCGCCCCGAGCCGGCGCCGGCGCCCGGCCTGGTACCGTGGCCGCGTCCTCCAGCACGGGCGCCGGCTAATTTATACACTAATTAAAATATCACAAAGGATGAAGTATTTACATTAAATCAATATTTATGGCTACTCACTAAAAATAAAGAGTGGATGCAGGCTCGCGCGTTGCTCAGCAAGGCGGCGGCGCGCGGGTCGCCGGCGCCGCCGCGCTGCTGGCGGGCGCCGCGCGCTCCATGTAGCGGCGCCGCGCGGCCGCCAGCAGCGCCTCCTTGCGCCGCGCCAGCAGCGCCTGGCGCTCCGCCACCGAGCCGGAGAAGCGCGCGCCCGGGCTGCGGGCACACACAGGTCAGTACGAGAACTCCCCACTATACGCGCCACTCGCGCCCCGACCTAGTCACACTCACCTGTCGTCGAACTCGAGCATGTTGGGCGTAAGAATGCCGGACTCGAAGGCTGACGCCTCCACCGCGGAGAACGGGCCGGTCGCGGGTGTGACCGTGGCCACGTCCACCAGCACGGGCGCCTGCACGGGCACGGGCGCCAGCACCGGCTCGGGCGGAGCCACTTCGGGGGTGACGGGCTCCGGGGGTAACATATTTTCTAAAAGTAAGCGCGGAACTGGATTAGTGGGGTTTAACAAAGAAAAGTGTTGCGAATGAGGCGCACAGCGTGCTGATAGGCCTACTTAGTGCCCTCAGGAAAGGTAGCAAAGCGATCACGTGCTGTCGTGCACAGCGTGGCCCAATGCAGAGCCCTTTACAGAAGTGCCTGAACAGGCGTTGCACAGGAGGGGGGTGGGGGGTTTGGGTGGTCTTGTAAGATGTAGCGAGACCCCTTCTATGTGCTGATGGTTTTCACCAGGGTGTGTGTAGGTAGTGAGGTAAAAATCCTACACTCCCGTTCTTTTTTCTAAAAACCCTGAAGTCTTTTAAAGGCTGCCCCGATATCAAAAATAAAAATGCGTCAGGTACCTGGTCGCTCGGGCAGGCGGCCCTCCAGGATGTTGTCGAGCGTGAGGTCAGCGGAGCGCGTGCGCGTCAGGTCGGCGCTGAGGGCGGCGCGCGAGTGCTGCGGGAACATCAGCTGCAGCTGCGCGGCCGCCGCTTCCAGCTGCGCGCCCGCCAGCGCCGCCTCGGGCCGCACGCGCGTCACTTCCACCGAGAAGCTCGGCAGCCACGACACGTAGCGAGACCCTAGGAAACGAACACCACATTACTTAAACCGTTGCCCCACTAGCGTATGTACCCATAAGCCAAAAAGCCCATGGTCCGCCACAGCCCCACGAGAGCCCGCTGCGCTCGCTCTTACATCATGCATTCACTTATGTATTAACATTTTCTGTATAAATCATCAACATTATCTATCCGAGTTTATACAATTTCGAGTTCGCTTTTCGATTTTTTCCGTTCATCATTCATCATCATCATTTCAGCCGAAAGACGTCCACTGCTGGACATAGGCCTCCTCCAGGCGTCGCCAGTCGCCACATTGACCGATCCCGTGCGTCTCGCATCCAGCACCTTTTTCCGTTATATAATTAGAACGACAAACAAATGAACTATAGTGTGATTTTGATCCCCCGACGGAAAATACACACAAATACACATATCTGCGTATTTGTTTATGTCTGTATTTGTGTATCTGTATGTGGCATCATAGCTACTAAACGTATGAACGGATTTTGATTTCGTTTTTTTTTGTTTGAAAGATGACTTTATCGAGACTGTCCTTATCTATGATTGATGAATCGGTTCAGCCGTTCAAAAGTTATGGACGTTTTACTGTTTGAATCGGGGTGTGTTCGCAAGATATCGTGTCATAATTACGTGTTCAATAGATTGTCGATCGAAGAGCGATCGTTCGTATCTTTACGAACCGTAAAGTACGGTTACTGTTTACAACAAAGTCGACGGCCTATTTCTGTCTGCAGGGTCTAAAGTAACCGAACCTATCGGTGTCGGGGCGCCCTAAGCTCGCGAGCTTGGACTAATTCATTGACCTTTACTATCGAATTGCCCAACCGTTACGTAGCAATATTCACAATGACAAAGACAATGCGATAAATATACAAGTTTAAATCAGTATTCATTACATTGCCCGATTTGATTCATAATGCCCGGGGGCAGTATAAATGCGCTGACGCCGTGGCTGATGTGTTGCGGCGGGGGATGGAGTACTATATTCCATTCTCTGACGTAGCAATGTCTAACGTCGACCGACCATGGTTTGAAGCAGAGTGTAACCACGCCAACGCGGCTAAACACAAGGCGTACCAGGCATGGGTCGACGCTCGACCGCTCAAGGCATATGACGTGAGTCAGAAAAAGAGAGCCTTCAACACGGCTGCAAAGTCCTGCAAAAAGGTAATGCGAAGAGCACGGTTTGACCACATTAGCAGAATCGGGAACAAAATTTGCTTCATACTCAGCGGGTAGCAAAGCGTTCTGGTCCTTGGCTAAGTTGGTCGAATCAAATTTCTGTCGCCCCTCACTACCACCACTGCTGAAACCTGACGGGTCACTGGCCCACTCCGCTGAGGAGAAGGCAAACTTGTTTGCCTACGTAAATAAGAAGGATACATCTGGTTTTAGTCAGCCAGCTCGGGAACATGTATCCTCCGACTGCATAGCATGATTTTCTTCTTGTTTACGTCTTTTTAGTTCGCTTTTTAAGCAGTCGGGTATTTTGGTTTTTGTAATTAACTTTTTTTTTTAAACCTTGACCCAGACTAGTAATTTCATCCTGTATCGTGGTTGCGTTTACAAACATTTAAACTCACATACAAGACACCCAAATCCGGAACAACTACCTGTAGGCCATACAAATTTTTTGTTCTGTGCAGTAATCGAACCCGCGACACGTAGCGCAGCAGCCGATCGCTCAACCTATACTCCAACCGTGTTGTCTACAGTCGCAAACAGTCACGAACGGTGTGATGGTTTTGTAAGCAGTAAGCGTGCGATTTGTGAATACCGATGAAATACGTACTCGTACAAGTACTTACTTACTTAATATGGCAGAGAGCATTATAGACTGTGTTGTGCTGTTTTTGGTTGCTTGAATTCTTCTATAACGCACCCAGAGATAACATTTTTTAAATTACCTGGGATCCCCGAAAGGCAAGACTACTTCGGTAATATTATAAGTATATATTATAATAATTCTTTCAGTACGTCATTTCTTTATTTTTTTGATAATAGGGGTTAAAAGTATGAAATTGCCGTTTTATTGTAATAGGTACTTCGACTTGACATAGAACCTTCATGGTTTGAGATTTTTAAGTGAAACTTATTTCACGTGGTACCTGAAGTACACATCTTTTAAAAAATGTGCAACATTCGATTAACGACTTTCAGTTGTTTTTTTTATTCAGCTTAGACAAGAAAGATGGATACTTCGAACGAAACGAGTGAATTTGGAATACGAGTTCCGACGCCGAACTAACGCAGCAGACACAGCTCGCAATATCAATATAGCGTTTGGAGAGGGGACTGCTAATGAACGCACCGTGCGATTTTGGTTAAAACGCTTTCGTGATGGAAACTTTGATTTGAAGAACGAACTACGTGGAAGACCGCCCACACAGGTGAATAACAATGAATTGAAAGAGATGGTGGAAGCCGATCCGCCAAACTACCCAGGAACTAGTGGCATGGTTTAACGTTACCTTACCAAAAAGATTGACTCATTTGCGTCAAAACAATAAAATTAAAAACTATGAATAATGGGTGCCTCATGATTTGACTGATTTGCAGAATGAAACGCGTGTTGAAACTTGTGTTACCTTGTTGAATCGATACAGAAATGAAGGAATATTGGATCAAATTGTGACATGAGATGAAAAGTAGATTCTTTACGATAACCGTAAGCGAAAAATGCAATGGCTGACCCCAGGTCAACGCCGGCGCCACAACAGTGTCCTAAAGCAAAGCTTACCAATAAAAAGGTAGAGAGAGATAGAGATCATTTATTTGTCCGAAAGGTAATGGTAACTGTTTGGTGGTCTCAGCATGGTGTTATTCACTATAGCTTTCTCCGATCTGGTCAAACTATAAGGGGGCGTCCATAAATTACGTGAGATGTTTAAGGGGGGAGGGGGTCGCGTCAAATCTCATCTAATCTTACGTTAGAGAGAGGGGGGGGTCTCGGCAAATATCACGCAATTTTTTTTCTGATTGAAACAAAAAAAAAAATACTATTTCTTTAATCCAGATCCATGCTTAAGATTTAATCTTAAGCGTAATCGTTATACGATTAAGATTATTCACTAATTCGTTCTAAAGAAAATAAATTCATTCATACATCTACTGACTGTCAAACCACCATATTTGTTTTATACCAAATAGCTTTTAATCACAGTAGTTTTACGATTTAAGTATTCTATTGTTAAATTTTTATTACACTTATAAATAAACTCTCAGCAATATTGATTACTAGTCTTCTACTTAACTAGTCGTAAATAAAAGCACGAACGAATTTTTGTCTTTCTTTTTATAATTAACAATCCAACGCGTGTACGTAAGAAACCCACATTTTGTAAAATCTCACGTGAGATTGGGGGATGGGAGAGAGGGTTTAATAAAATCTCACGACATCACACCAGGGGGGAGGGAGGGACAAAAAATAAAATAAAACACCTCACGTAATTTATGGACGCCCCCTAACGGCAGATGTCTATTGTGCCGAACTCCGAACAATGATAGCAAAATTAGCAGTGAAACAGCCCCGACTCATGAATCGATCTTCACCATTATTGCTCCATGATAACGCGAGACCTTATACCGCACGAGAAACCGTTTTAACTCTACAGGACCTGCATATAGAAAACATTCGTCACCCTCCGTATTCGCCAGACCTTGCTCCAACGGACTACCATTTATTTCGTGATTTGGACAATTTTCTACGTGATAAAAAGTTTTCTTCTCAGCAGGCAGTACAAAATGCTTTCACACAGTTTGTAATCTAGATCACCAGAGTTCTATCGCAAAGGCATAAATGACCTTCCTATTAGGTGGCAGCAATGTATAGATAATAATGTAATTATTTTGATTAAATAAATAAGTTAAATTAAAAAAAATAGTAATTAAATTTTTCAGTACAAATCGGCAATTTAATACTTTAACCCCTAATAGAAAGGTATTTCGCTTTTTCCACCGAGTAAAATACGTTCCTATATACCTACCTACCGATTATTAAATAAATAAGTGGATAGGGTGATAAAGTCACACACGAGTGACCTACCTACGCTCGGGTTAAAAAAAACTAGTAGCTAGTTGCCTAGGCTAGGCTATCTATTTACTTATGTAGGTACTTATATACAATTGAATTAGATGAAATATCATTATGAAATGATAACGATTACGAGAGTTATAAATGGTAGGTACCTACCTAGTAACATTTAAAATACTTAAAATAAAAAATATAATATTTAACTGAGATTAGAGAAAAGAATCTGAGATATTTACAATCACAAAACTAGAAAGAAACTCAAGTAGGCAGAGGCGGGCGGCCCTAACGGATTTTTACGTGACGCGCGCTTGAAGGCACTTATTTCAAGGACAGGGCCGAGTCACAATACTGTTAGATATCTTTACCGTGGTGTTGTAAAAGTTGGTCTCTCCTAGGATTAGACCGAAAGAAACACGCTATTGGTTTGGTCTTTGACTAAGATTTCTTGTCAGACGATACACATTAAAGCTGTTTTTGTTAAGTTTCGGCACTGTAGTTTGAACTTAATATTGACCGAAATGTACCCCGCATGGGAGTTCATACGAGTTATTCGTAATCGCGAACCCAAAACATGAGTGTAGTGATATCACAATATGTACCTAGTCTATGGGTGCTGGTGTCACGCGTGACGAGGCTCGGACGGGGCTAGCACAGACGGATGTAGAGCGCACCTGTCGGGTTCCATTCCAGCACGCGCAGGCGCAGCAGCATAAACACTGCGGCGCAGCACAGCGCGCTCAGGACCAGTGCGTATACGATGAGCTGCTGGCGCATTTAACTCATAGTCGGCCCGCGAACACTGCTATCTCTACACAATGCTAGCGAGCTTGGATGGACCATTGCGGGAACGGATATTGTTCTGTACAGATTTATCACCGGTTCAGCGCATTGTTAGAACGGGAATTTAGTTTGATGGTAAGTGGAGCTGTCACAGAAACGTCACACGTTTGAATGCTTCTGTTTATTTTGACAAGCACACTGCTTTTTAACCACAAAGAGTTTTGTTGATTTGAGGTTTATTCTTTTTGTATTTTCATAGAATGGGAAAACCCTACAGCCGGAGCATGAGCTTCGAAGCTGATGGTGCAGCCTCGATAGCCAACTACGTATGCAACTGTATGAGTAGCACATATTACTCTTGTTTTGTTGTGTCGATACACTCAATAATCGTGTCAACTATTCAGATTTTGTCGAAGCAGTATGTAGCTACTATGAAAACTCTGCCATTCGCCACGTTCAAATCCTGAAAGGTCGGGCATGAAGGGAAGACAAGAAGGTGAGCCATATCCTGCGGAGGGGCTCCAACACTACGGCACTATGTATTGGATGGGTCTATGAAACTCCATTTGGCCAGATTGTTTCTACAGCGACCATCCTGGGCCCGCAATCTTGCTCATATGAGTTGCCTTATGAATTGACTCAAACTCTATTCCCAAGGTAATATGTACATTATACTTGCTGTACTAGGGTTACCATTTAGAAAATTTAAAAGTGCTGACATAAAGCCGGACTTTAAAAAAAATAAGTCCGGACATTTTATAATAGGTACAAAAAAAATGGTTTAAGTAACAACTAAAACTCTACTACAAAAAATCGCGATCTGAAAAGTATAAAACAAGAAAATATTCTTCGAGAATAGCCGTGAACGTATGGGCTTGATGAAAAAAAAAAATTTGAGTTTCAGCGATGCCGGAACGGAACCCCCAAAATTTATTGTCTTTTTTTCTATTTTTGTGTGAAAATCATAATGCAGTTCACAGAATACATCTACTTACCAAGTTTACTACCAAGTTTCAACAGCATAGTTCATAAGAACTAAAAAACTACAAAGTTTCGGAAAAAAGTGGCTGTGACATACGGACGGACAGAAATGGCGAATCAATAAGGGTTCCGTTTTTTGCCATTTAGCTACAGAACCCTAAAAATGGCGGCTGTTAAGCGCCATATTGCGGAGGCCAAAATTTTTTTTCTTCTAATCCCATCGTGTGGGGTATTAAAATAAAGGGTTTTGTGCACGACACCTTTAAATCACTGGGTGCATGTAGTGGGTGAGGTGACCTGACACCGAGCCAATCACAATCAAGTAGGATTTTTGAGTAAATGTATGGAGATGAACTTTTTTTATTTATGTTACCTTTGTTTACATACTTATAACCATTCCTTCACTGTATTAAGATGTATTCGAGTCTATATGTTCATATTATAATATTGTAATTGTAAGATGACCTCTTCGACGCATAAAATAAGAATAAGCATCAAAAATGTTAACTAAATCTTTATAAACATAAAAAGTTATTTAAAAAAACTTAAAAACCCGACTGCTTAAGAAGCGAACTAAAAAGACGTAAACAAGAAGAAAATCATGCTGTGCAGTCGGAGAATACATCTGGTTTTGGTCAGCCAGCTCGCGAATATGTATCCTCCGCCTGCACAGCATGATTTTCTTCTTGTTTACGTCTTGGTTTTTATACCACTTTCGAATGCCACGACAAACAGCCGGTATCCGAATTGAAAATTTGGAATTAAGAAAGTATCAAACCCTACTTAAATAAATTCCAAAATTTGTCAGGTTTTTAGGCTGAAATTTAGAGTTTAGATTTGTAAAATTTTACTTTGGCTCAACTTTAAAATCTTAATTTAGAAACTAGCCAATAGTGTGTTATCTCCATCTTTGAAAACAAAAAGGAAAGCATGCGATCCTGAGCTAAACAAAAAGGCAATTGGAGTGATGAGGTCATGGTCTGTAAAAAGCATATAGTGCATGTAGCCGCTCTGGAGTATAGGTTGTGATGACTCACCGTCGAAGTGGAACAGATGGTTGGGGTGGCGCTGCGCGGCGTCGCTGTGCGGCCGAGCGCCCGCCGCCAGGATATATAGGTTGTGATGACTCACCGTCGAAGTGGAACAGATGGTTGGGGTGGCGCTGCGCGGCGTCGCTGTGCGGCCGAGCGCCCGCCGCCAGGATATATAGGTTGTGATGACTCACCGTCGAAGTGGAACAGATGGTTGGGGTGGCGCTGCGCGGCGTCGCTGTGCGGCCGAGCGCCCGCCGCCAGGATATATAGGTTGTGATGACTCACCGTCGAAGTGGAACAGATGGTTGGGGTGGCGCTGCGCGGCGTCGCTGTGCGGCCGAGCGCCCGCCGCCAGGATATATAGGTTGTGATGACTCACCGTCGAAGTGGAACAGATGGTTGGGGTGGCGCTGCGCGGCGTCGCTGTGCGGCCGAGCGCCCGCCGCCAGGATATATAGGTTGTGATGACTCACCGTCGAAGTGGAACAGATGGTTGGGGTGGCGCTGCGCGGCGTCGCTGTGCGGCCGAGCGCCCGCCGCCAGGATATATAGGTTGTGATGACTCACCGTCGAAGTGGAACAGATGGTTGGGGTGGCGCTGCGCGGCGTCGCTGTGCGGCCGAGCGCCCGCCGCCAGGATATATAGGTTGTGATGACTCACCGTCGAAGTGGAACAGATGGTTGGGGTGGCGCTGCGCGGCGTCGCTGTGCGGCCGAGCGCCCGCCGCCAGGATATATAGGTTGTGATGACTCACCGTCGAAGTGGAACAGATGGTTGGGGTGGCGCTGCGCGGCGTCGCTGTGCGGCCGAGCGCCCGCCGCCAGGATATATAGGTTGTGATGACTCACCGTCGAAGTGGAACAGATGGTTGGGGTGGCGCTGCGCGGCGTCGCTGTGCGGCCGAGCGCCCGCCGCCAGGATATATAGGTTGTGATGACTCACCGTCGAAGTGGAACAGATGGTTGGGGTGGCGCTGCGCGGCGTCGCTGTGCGGCCGAGCGCCCGCCGCCAGGATATATAGGTTGTGATGACTCACCGTCGAAGTGGAACAGATGGTTGGGGTGGCGCTGCGCGGCGTCGCTGTGCGGCCGAGCGCCCGCCGCCAGGATATATAGGTTGTGATGACTCACCGTCGAAGTGGAACAGATGGTTGGGGTGGCGCTGCGCGGCGTCGCTGTGCGGCCGAGCGCCCGCCGCCAGCGCGCGCCGGCACGTGGGGCACGACGCGTCCTGCTGCACCCACTGGCACAGGCACGAGCTGCGGGCAGGCAGTTCCGTATTAGCATTGGACTTCCACTATTCAGGCTTAAAGATTAGCTTACAGCGAGACACGATGTGAACATGCATGAAGAGGGCAGTTGTTTCGGGCTGCGCCGCGTAGATAGGTTGCTTGAGTAGGTAGGGTAGGGTAGGTAGGTGGGTAGAGGAGGGTAGGTAGGTATGTAGGGTAGGATAGATAGGTGGGTAGATAGGTAGGGTAGGAAGGTGGGTAGATAGACTAGGGTAAGGGTAGAATCAACTTTTATAACTTGTAAATTTTAATGTACCTAACGTTCAAAAGTGCCGCTTGGTGGCCTAATTGAAATAAAATATCTTTGTCTTTAAGTAGGTAGATTAGGTGGGTAGGTAGGTAGGGTAGGAAGGTGGGTAGATAGGCTAGGGTAAGTAGGTAGATTAGGTGGGTAGGTAGGTAGGGTAGGAAGGTGGGTAGATAGGCTAGGGTAAGTAGGTAGATTAGGTGGGTAGGTAGGTAGTGTAGGAAGGTGGGTAGATAGGGTAGGGTAAGTAGGTAGATTAGGTGGGTAGGTAGGTAGAGTAGGAAGGTGGGTAGATAGGCTAGGGTAAGTAGGTAGATTAGGTGGGTAGGTAGGTAGGGTAGGAAGGTGGGTAGATAGGCTAGGGTAAGTAGGTAGATTAGGTGGGTAGGTAGGTAGAGTAGGAAGGTGGGTAGATAGCACGGAGCACTAAACCAGTGGAGAGAGTGTGCCGGGACTACCGCGGGCGCCAAGCGTATGCAATATCAATCATATGCGGCGAAATTTTAGTCAGTCGCAGCATTCGTAGGTAGGACGTACGAACGTCACGCGCTTTCGTCTTTAAAACAAATAAACTGAAAAGTAATGCCTATTTGTGCAATTAAATGGTGTGGAAAGTGTTCTAATACTTCAAGTTACACAAAAGATGGGTTAACATTTCACAGGCAAGTGTTTTTTCTACTCCATTTAATAAATTTCATTAAGTAAAATCAAATATTTTTATTTCTGGATGGTTCCGCTGCTGTCTCTTTCTGGTACACTGATTCGCGCATTAGTCGTTGTCTCTTTTTTTCTCGATAGTGCTGCATCGCAGCATCTCGACGATTATATCGATATGTTAGGCTCCAAGACGGAAACCGCTCGTCGAGCGAAAAAAATACTCAGAATGTTTTATTATTAAGCATTACACAATACTTTGTTACCGAAATTAATAAGAACTGCAGCTGTGTACGTTCTTTTGTTTTTTATTTTTATTTGTAGAACATAGTTAAATAAAAGGTACAGTTACAGTACATAAAAATGAACGCTATGTCTTGCCATCAACGGCGTACAAATATTCTAATTATAATTTTTAATTAATAATTGGTAAGAAATAATAATACATTCAAAATTAATAAATAACAAGTCATAAGATTACAATTTGTCTTCCAGGTACTCATTGACTGTATAGTAAGCTTTTTCGCCCAATAGATCAAGAAGAGCTTTTTTGAAGTGGTTTATGCTGTCAAGATCTCTTATTGTAATGGGCAACTTATTGTATAACTTGGGTGCCATTCCTAAAAAGCTCTTTGAGTATAATGCAGTCTTGTGTGGAATAGCACATATCTCTCTATTGCGACGTTTTGATCGTTTTGTCGTGCCCGTATTTACCATATCATAAATCTAACCTTTAATCGAGCAATTCATGTATATATGTATCTTTATATATATAATTCTACTGTACGTGTTATGTCACTGAACTCCTCCTAAACGACTGGAACGATTTGAATGAAATTTTTTGTATGCGTTTGGGTGGCGTCCCGGATGGTTTAGATTCACAAAAGGGTAAGGTAAATAGGGTATGTAGGGTATTTGGTGTTTTTTATAACAAAACAAAGTTTTTCGGGTCAGCTAGTATATATATAATCTGAATCTCGGAAACTCTATTTTCACCCGTGCAGAGCTCGGTCGCCCGGGTACTGGTTATTATACGTACCGAAGATCCTAAGAAATTCATTCTTTTGTTTGTTGTTATTACCAGTGTAAATCCATAAAAAATACGATTACATTGCTGGTGCAGCAAAAAAACGACAGACGAGAACAGACTATACGCAATAAGCTTTGTAATTTGTATCAATATTAATGTTGGCTGTTTGTAAATTTCTTTAATAAATAATATTACCTAAATTGTAATTTGTAAAATTGCAGTGGTGGCCCATTGGTAACGGCCGCGACTTACAAGTTGTGTAAATACTTATTCTTCTTCTCTCCATTTAACGATAACTCTTAAATCTCTTTAAAACATGATTAGCATGTTTTAAAGAGATTTGAGAGTTATCTTTCTTGGAATTTACAGATTTCCCAACGATGACATCGAAAAGAAAGAAATTTGGATCAAAGCTACACATAGAGACAATTTTTTTCCAACAAAGTTTAGTGTCGTGTGTTCTAGACATTTCACGCCCGATTGCTTTAAAAGTTTAAAAAATATTAGACGCTGATTATATAGGTAATACACCTGTTTTATTTCAAAATCGAACCCGTAATCTCTGCATCCTAAAAAATCCTTACACTATTAATAAGTTAAACAACTATCGATATCGATATTTTTTAATTACTTGTTTGGAATCCCTAAAGAATCAGCTGTCATTTGGTTGTCAATCTGTCGCCCAATCACAGCGAAGGAAGGTTACCTCTGCCCCCGCCGTTATTTGGTGACTTGATTTAGAACAAAAACGTGCCGATGCTCTCTCCACTGGTTTCGTGCTCCGTGGTAGATAGGGTAGGGTAAGTAGGTAGATTAGGTGGGTAGGTAGGTAGAGTAGGAAGGTGGGTAGATAGGCTAAGGTAAGTAGGTAGATTAGATGGGTAGGTAGGTAGGGTAGGAAGGTGGGTAGATAGGCTAGGGTAAGTAGGTAGATTAGGTGGGTAGGTAGGTAGAGTAGGAAGGTGGGTAGATAGGCTAAGGTAAGTAGGTAGATTAGATGGGTAGGTAGGTAGGGTAGGAAGGTGGGTAGATAGGGTAGGGTAAGTAGGTAGATTAGGTGGGTAGGTAGGTAGAGTAGGAAGGTGGGTAGATAGGCTAAGGTAAGTAGGTAGATTAGATGGGTAGGTAGGTAGGGTAGGAAGGTGGGTAGATAGGCTAGGGTAAGTAGGTAGATTAGGTGGGTAGGTAGGTAGAGTAGGAAGGTGGGTAGATAGGCTAAGGTAAGTAGGTAGATTAGATGGGTAGGTAGGTAGGGTAGGAAGGTGGGTAGATAGGCTAGGGTAAGTAGGTAGATTAGGTGGGTAGGTAGGTAGAGTAGGAAGGTGGGTAGATAGGCTAAGGTAAGTAGGTAGATTAGATGGGTAGGTAGGTAGGGTAGGAAGGTGGGTAGATAGGGTAGGGTAAGTAGGTAGATTAGGTGGGTAGGTAGGTAGAGTAGGAAGGTGGGTAGATAGGCTAAGGTAAGTAGGTAGATTAGATGGGTAGGTAGGTAGGGTAGGAAGGTGGGTAGATAGGCTAGGGTAAGTAGGTAGATTAGGTGGGTAGGTAGGTAGAGTAGGAAGGTGGGTAGATAGGGTAGGGTAAGTAGGTAGATTAGGTGGGTAGGTAGGTAGAGTAGGAAGGTGGGTAGATAGGGTAGGGTAAGTAGGTAGATTAGGTGGGTAGGTAGGTAGGGTAGGAAGGTGGGTAGATAGGGATGGTAGGGTAAGTAGGTAGATTAGGTGGGTAGGTAGGTATGGTAGGAAGGTGGGTAGATAGGGTAGGGTAAGTAGGTAGATTAGGTGGGTAGGAAGGTGGGTAGATAGGGTAGGGTAAGTAGGTAGATTAGGTGAGTAAGTAGGTAGGGTAGAAAAAAAAAAGATATCGGTCCAGCCGTTCACGCGTGATGCCGTGACCAAGGGATATAGGGATTCATTTTTATATATATAGATGTACATTTACTGAAACGATTTAACAGTGATGCGAAGTACCGCCTTTAAGTTTGAATCGAGCTGAACTTACTTATGGAACAGATGTGAGCAGGGCAGTTTCCGTGCCTCCTTCATGGGCTCCCAACAGATGGCGCAGTTGTCCTGGTTCTTCTCCACCTCTTCCTTGCTCGCCATGGGGTAGCTGCGGACATGAACATAACAGAGTTCTATCATTTGACATAAACGAAACACACATTACCATTAAAAAAAAAGCAAAATACCCAAAAGCAAAAAAAAAATTAACTGAAAAGAGAAAAACAAGTATACTTTATACATTAAAAATTATAAGGACTAACGATATCTTATATAGAATAGTCAAATTTCAGGTAAGCCATTCGAAGGAATTTTCTAACAAAAAGAGTTAAAGGTTTGTTTATGTTTGTAATCTTAACATAATTATCGTAATGCGTCATTCAATGACCTGTTTACGGTCCACACTAGCGGCGTACACGACCGATAGCAGATACGGTGACTAACGAGACGTGGCGTGACGTGACGTCACTTGTTGTGACGCCTGTTAGACCATACCATCGAAAGTTAGGAAACGACATCTAGTGTCTTATATATATATAAAATAACTACCTATATGACTAGTTTAAATACTAATTAGCAGATTCCGAATTTGAATTATCTATAGAAAATTGAATTAAGAATCTGCTTATCAGTATTCAAACTAATTAAAAGGTTAAATTTGAATTTAGAAGTCGCTAATCAGTATTTAAACATACTTAAAAAGTTTCTTTGTATAAATAAGCTGGTTATTGTACAACTTACATCACTATTTATTTTGTCTCTCAAGATACAGGTTTCCCCTAGTTTGAGAGGCAGGGTTCATTATTCAAAATGGTTACAATGGGCTTCTTGCAATATAGTTGACTGTACGTGTATGCAAACTGTAATGTAACCTTTTTTTTGCACCAATAAACATTTATTATTATTTCCTTTATTTAACAGTTTTCTTATTATTTACATTTTTAAATATTTTTATAAAATAAATTAAAAAACAAAAACATTTAAAAATATAAAAAATAGAGGCCCACCGGTATCGGGAACAGGGTCCAAGCTACCGGCGGTCAGGGCTCCAGAGAGAGGAACCTCCTAACTATACGAGCCGTGTCCAGCAGTACTGCTTTCTGGATCAGGCCCTTGACCCAGCTGCCTAACGAGAGCCTTCTAAGATGTTGGTCGAGGCTCGTGGCTATTAAGCCATTGGCTGACACGACTATCGGTACAATGATCGCTGTGTCCACATCCCACATGTCGACAACCTCGCGAGCCAAGTCAAGATACTTGATTTGTTTATCTTTCTCGGCTTTCACGAGGTTCCCGTCATGCGGGACAGTTATGTCAACAATCATTGCACGCCTCTCGATTCGGTCCACCACCACTATATCAGGCTTGTTAGCGATAATAGTCCTGTCAGTGATGATGGACCGATCCCAGTACAATGTGATATTGCCATTTTCGAGAACTGGGTCGGGCACATACCTGTAGTACGGTACCTCCGATGCCACAAGAGTGTATTTCAGAGCAAGTTGCTGGTGGATGATCCTGGCTACAAGATTGTGCCTATGCAAATACTCTTCGTTAGCTAGACGAGAACATCCAGAGATAATGTGGCGGATCGATTCACCCGGGCGGTGACATGCCCGACAGATGTCAACCGTGCCATCCTTCACAATAAATCTCCGGTAGTTATTCGTCATGATAACTTCGTCCATAATTGCACAGACAAAACCTTCGGTTTCCCCAAAGAGGTCACCGAAACGCAGCCAGGCTACGGACGCTGCTTGATCTACATCAGACCCATGTAGGGCCCGGAAAAAGCGTCCGTGAAGCTCCTTACTCTGCCATACTTCCCTACGGTCGTTAGTTTCAAGCACTACAGGCTTGCGCCAGTTCTCATTCGCCATGGAGAGCGGGGTGAGTCCCTTGTCCACTGCTACTACATCTCGATGCATACCTATGTCGGTGTTTAGAAAATATTCCCTGAGATTGCATATCTCGCGGTTGTGGAGGTTTTTGGCATTTAAAAAGCCTCGGCCTCCACACTTCCGCGGGATATACAATCTCATGACTGACGATCGTGGGTGATGCATTCGATTTGCAGTCAGCAGTGTACGGACCCGCCTATCCAGCGCGTCAAGTTCCGTTTGAGTCCATTTGAGTACGCCGAAAGAGTACATCAATACCGGCATGACCCAACCGTTGAAGGCGCGCACCTTGTTTCCGCCTGAAAGAAGGCTATTGAATACCTTTTTCAGGCGGCCAAAGAAGCGTTCCCTCAACGATTGCTTCATGTCAGTAGTGCTGATACCTAACGCTTCCGACATACCCAAATACTTATAGGTTTCGTTTGGAGAGAGGGATCTCAGGTTTATGGAATCCGCGAGTTGAATTCCTACGGATTCCACAATCTCCCCTCGCTTTACATGCATGACCGCACATTTGTCCACACCAAACTCCATCCTGATGGCGTTACTAAAAGTTTCAGTTACTTTCAGTAGCTCCATCAGCTGAAGATTGCTGGGGGCAAAGAGCTTCAGATCATCCATGTAAAGAAGGTGAGATATAACCTGACGACCTCTCTTCAACCGATAGCCTAGCCCTGAATTCTCCAGCAGCATGCTTAGAGGATTCAGGGCTAGGCAAAACCAAAGTGGACTCAAACTATCGCCCTGGAATATACCTCGCTCGATCCTTACAGGTTCGCTATTCCTCTGGATATTTCGACATCCTGGATAGCGAAGGACTGTGCTCCATTGCCCCATACACGACATCAGGAAGGTGCGTAGAGTTGTATCTATTTTATACAATTCTAGCACCCTCATGAGCCATGTATGAGGCACCGAGTCATAGGTCTTCTTATAATCTATCCAACATGTCGACAGATCCTTTCGGGAACGCCGAACCTGTTGGCTAATGGCCATATCAATAAGGAGTAGCTCCTTAGTACCGCGGGACCCGTTCCTACATCCATTTTGAGAGACCGACATGATCGAATTATCGTCGACGTGTTTATTAATTTTAACTCTCAAAATGGATGTAAGAACCTTATAGACCGTTGGTAAACATGTAATAGGTCTATAATTTTTGGGTTCCGCGGTGCTACCAGATTTGTGGAGCAGGTGGGTTATTCCTGTTGTAAGGAACCTGGGTAGCGAACCAGACTCCAAGGCTACCTGGTACTGAGATGCCAAACGAGCGTGCGATCTTTGTAGCCACTTTATCCAGAAGTTGTGCAGCCCGTCCGGCCCTGGAGATTTCCAGTTCGGCAACGGGCGGACTGCACGGGCTATATCTTGGGGGCTGATCGTGATAGCCCCCATTTCTTGTATTGGATCGCATGCTCGTTCGACCTCCCGAGTCCATTCACCTTCGGTGTGACTGACAGGCACCGACCAGATGCTACGCCAGAATGAACACATAGCGTCATCATCCGGCAGGCGCGTATCAGTCACACCTTGGTCGGGTCGCTCCCAAGCCCGATAAACCCACCTTTCATTACTTTGGAATGTACGATTCTGGGTGTATCGCTCCACTCTCCGCCTATACCTACGAATACGGTTTGCCCATGCAAACACTTTTTGCTTCAGGAAGTCGATGCGCTCTGTGACACGGGATATATAGTCTTGGGGGCTGACATCAGTCCCCGAAAACGCCCGTCTCACAAAGCGCATCACTCTTGGCCGATTATTGCCCTCCCTGAAACAAATTAGTTTGCCGATGAGTGCTCTGGCCCCACCAATACGACGTTCGATCCTACACTGCCAAGCTGGTACGGGTGGTTTCGGTCGTGTAGCTCTGTCATCTACAAATTTGACGTGGGCTACACGACATGCCGCTACAGCCGCGCAGTACATGATCGAATGTGTATCAGTGAGGTCTTCGCAGTTATCAAAATAGTTTGACAACTGCGAATCCAGAACAGCCACCAGTGCCCTATTTTTGTTATGCATGGGCAAACGAGGTAATCGTGGCCTAAGTTCGAGCGGCATGTAGCGATAATCCCGAATAGCACACTCCAAAGCACTCCTCAATTCCTCATTGCACTGGTTACTTACGTTTGTAACCCTGTCACTACTATCCTCGTCAGCGTGGTTGGACTGTGGTTGCACCACGGCCTGCGACGATGGGGCAGTGACACGGTTACACATTTCCGTTCGGAGGCGATCAAGCACAGTATCATCCAACATACGATTACGCTGGATGACCCGTACCTGATCCGAAAGTCGTTGGGCCGAAACGTTGACAGCCGGCTCAAGCACCTGAAACAAAGAGAGCATCCGGACACGGTACGCGGTCAGATTGTTTCCTCCCTCTGTAGCCCCATAGTATGCGCGCATGACATTTTCGTTAATGGATTGTGTCCATCTCATGCGCTGCACACTTCCGCCGGGTGCTGGGACCCTATCAGAGACCGGTAAGCCTCGAGGTCCTAAGCGGTCCGGCGGCCGGCGTCCTCCCCGTCGACGCGCAGGTGGTGGTGTCGTCGGCGGCGAGAAGTACTCGTCGCTCGAGCTCGACGCAACTGCCACGGCCGGTGACACAGCACTCACGGTGGGGGTGGGGCTGGGTTCCGGCGACGGCGAGGCGGAGCTGGGCGACGAGGCCGGAGGTGGTGGGCGTGCTTTTCGTGCTGCAGCTCTTGTCAACATGTCGATTTACATTTTTTTTCTCTTGGTGTTGTTGATTTTGGTCATGTTTAAATATCCGGTGCTATTGCAGGTTTTTTTTATTGATTCTATGCATTTTGTGTCTTTTATTATTTCTTTTTTTTTTTATTGTCTTTTTTTTTTTTTTTATTATTATTATTATTTCCTTTATTAATCAGTTTTCTTATTATTTACATTTTTAAATATTTTTATAAAATAAATTAAAAAACAAAAACATTTAAAAATATAAAAAATAGAGGCCCACCGGTATCGGGAACAGGGTCCAAGCTACCGGCGGTCAGGGCTCCAGAGAGAGGAACCTCCTAACTATACGAGCCGTGTCCAGCAGTACTGCTTTCTGGATCAGGCCCTTGACCCAGCCGCCTAACGAGAGCCTTCTAAGATGTTGGTCGAGGCTCGTGGCTATTAAGCCATTGGCTGACACGACTATCGGTACAATGATCGCTGTGTCCACATCCCACATGTCGACAACCTCGCGAGCCAAGTCAAGATACTTGATTTGTTTATCTTTCTCGGCTTTCACGAGGTTCCCGTCATGCGGGACAGTTATGTCAACAATCATTGCACGCCTCTCGATTCGGTCCACCACCACTATATCAGGTTTGTTAGCGATAATAGTCCTGTCAGTGATGATGGACCGATCCCAGTACAATGTGATATTGCCATTTTCGAGAACTGGGTCGGGCACATACCTGTAGTACGGTACCTCCGATGCCACAAGAGTGTATTTCAGAGCAAGTTGCTGGTGGATGATCCTGGCTACAAGGTTGTGCCTATGCAAATACTCTTCGTTAGCTAGACGAGAACATCCAGAGATAATGTGGCGGATCGATTCACCCGGGCGGTGACATGCCCGACAGATGTCAACCGTGCCATCCTTCACAATAAATCTCCGGTAGTTATTCGTCATGATAACTTCGTCCATAATTGCACAGACAAAACCTTCGGTTTCCCCAAAGAGGTCACCGAAACGCAGCCAGGCTACGGACGCTGCTTGGTCTACATCAGACCCATGTAGGGCCCGGAAAAAGCGTCCGTGAAGCTCCTTACTCTGCCATACTTCCCTACGGTCGTTAGTTTCAAGCACTACAGGCTTGCGCCAGTTCTCATTCGCCATGGAGAGCGGGGTGAGTCCCTTGTCCACTGCTACTACATCTCGATGCATACCTACGTCGGTGTGTAGAAAATATTCCCTGAGATTGCATATCTCGCGGTTGTGGAGGTTTTTGGCATTTAAAAAGCCTCGGCCTCCACACTTCCGCGGGATATACAATCTCATGACTGACGATCGTGGGTGATGCATTCGATTTGCAGTCAGCAGTGTACGGACCCGCCTATCCAGGGCGTCGAGTTCCGTTTGAGTCCATTTGAGTATGCCGAAAGAGTACATCAATACCGGCATGACCCAACCGTTGAAGGCGCGCACCTTGTTTCCGCCTGAAAGAAGGCTATTGAATACCTTTTTCAGGCGGCCAAAGAAGCGTTCCCTCAACGATTGCTTCATGTCAGTAGTGCTGATACCTAACGCTTCCGACATACCCAAATACTTATAGGTTTCGTTTGGAGAGAGGGATCTCAGGTTTATGGAATCCGCGAGTTGAATTCCTACGGATTCCACAATCTCCCCTCGCTTTACATGCATGACCGCACATTTGTCCACACCAAACTCCATCCTGATGGCGTTACTAAAAGTTTCAGTTACTTTCAGTAGCTCCATCAGCTGAAGATTGCTGGGGGCAAAGAGCTTCAGATCATCCATGTAAAGGAGGTGAGATATAACCTGACCACCTCTCTTCAACCGATAGCCTAGCCCTGAATTCTCCAGCAGCATGCTTAGAGGATTCAGGGCTAGGCAAAACCAAAGTGGACTCAAACTATCGCCCTGGAATATACCTCGCTCGATCCTTACAGGTTCGCTATTCCTCTGGATATTTCGACATCCTGGATAGCGAAGGACTGTGCTCCATTGCCCCATACACGACATCAGGAAGGTGCGTAGAGTTGTATCTATTTTATACAATTCTAGCACCCTCATGAGCCATGTATGAGGCACCGAGTCATAGGCCTTCTTATAATCTATCCAACATGTCGACAGATCCTTTCGGGAACGCCGAACCTGTTGGCTAATGGCCATATCAATAAGGAGTAGCTCCTTAGTACCGCGGGACCCGTTCCTACATCCATTTTGAGAGACCGACATGATCGAATTATCGTCGACGTGTTTATTAATTTTAACTCTCAAAATGGATGTAAGAACCTTATAGACCGTTGGTAAACATGTAATAGGTCTATAATTTTTGGGTTCCGCGGTGCTACCAGATTTGTGGAGCAGGTGGGTTATTCCTGTTGTAAGGAACCTGGGTAGCGAACCAGACTCCAAGGCTGCCTGGTACTGAAATGCCAAACGAGCGTGCGACCTTTGTAGCCACTTTATCCAGAAGTTGTGCAGCCCGTCCGGCCCTGGAGATTTCCAGTTCGGCAACGGGCGGACTGCACGGGCTATATCTTGGGGGCTGATCGTGATAGCCCCCATTTCTTGTATTGGATCACACGCTCGTTCGACCTCCCGAGTCCATTCACCTTCGGTGTGACTGACAGGCACCGACCAGATGCTACGCCAGAATGAACACATAGCGTCATCATCTGGCAGGCGCGTATCAGTCACACCTTGGTCGGGTCGCTCCCAAGCCCGATAAACCCACCTTTCATTACTTTGGAATGTACGATTCTGGGTGTATCGCTCCACTCTCCGCCTATACCTACGAATACGGTTTGCCCATGCAAACACTTTTTGCTTCAGGAAGTCGATGCGCTCTGTGACACGGGATATATAGTCTTGGGGGCTGACATCAGTCCCCGAAAACGCCCGTCTCACAAAGCGCATCACTCTTGGCCGATTATTGCCCTCCCTAAAACAAATTAGTTTGCCGATGAGTGCTCTGGCCCCACCAATACGACGTTCGATCCTACACTGCCAAGCTGGTACGGCTGGTTTCGGTCGTGTAGCTCTGTCATCTACAAATTTGACGTGGGCTACACGACATGCCGCTACAGCCGCGCAGTACATGATCGAATGTGTATCAGTGAGGTCTTCGCAGTTATCAAAATAGTTTGACAACTGCGAATCCAGAACAGCCACCAGTGCCCTATTTTTGTTATGCATGGGCAAACGAGGTAATCGTGGCCTAAGTTCGAGCGGCATGTAGCGATAATCCCGAATAGCACACTCCAAAGCACTCCTCAATTCCTCATTGCACTGGTTACTTACGTTTGTAACCCTGTCACTACTATCCTCGTCAGCGTGGTTGGACTGTGGTTGCACCACGGCCTGCGACGATGGGGCAGTGACACGGTTACACATTTCCGTTCGGAGGCGATCAAGCACAGTATCATCCAACATACGATTACGCTGGATGACCCGTACCTGATCCGAAAGTCGTTGCACCGAAACGTTGACGGCTGGCTCAAGCACCTGAAACAAAGAGAGCATCCGGACACGGTACGCGGTCAGGTTGTTTCCTCCCTCTGTAGCCCCAAAGTATGCGCGCATGACATTTTCGTTTATGGATTGTGTCCATCTCATGCGCTGCACACTTCCGCCGGGTGCTGGGACCCTATCAGAGACCGGTAAGCCTCGAGGTCCTAAGCGGTCCGGCGGCCGGCGTCCTCCCCGTCGACGCGCAGGTGTTGGTGTCGTCGGCGGAGAGAAGTACTCGTCGCTAGAGCTCGACGCAACTGCCACGGCCGGTGTCACAGCACTCACGGTGGGGCTGGTTTCCGGCGGAGGCGAGGCGGAGCTGGGCGACGAGGCCGGAGGTGGTAGGCGTGCTTTTCTTGCGGCCGCAGCTCTTGTCAACATGACGTCGTCTTCATTTTTCTCGTTTCTTGATGTTTATGTCGTAATTCGGTCATAGCTTTGATTATATTATTGTTTCATGTTTTTTTTTTCTTGGTTTCATTTTGTGTTGTATAATTTAGATAGTTTAAATTAAATATATTGTAAGAAATTTGGTTGAGAAAAATTTTTGGCAACCGTCTGTCAATTCGAGCCACAGATTATTATTATTATTATTATTATTACATGTTTTTGTTTAAAACATAACATATGACCAGATTAACACTGTATTTTTGTTTTAAATATATTGGAATACAAAGGCATGAGAAGCCACCAAAAAGAGATGTTTTTACAAAATGTAACTAAGATTTTTTTTTACTTCCCATTTACCTAGGAACTTGAAATTTGTTGATCGTAAATTTTACTAAAAAATACTAATATAATAGATATAGAAGATAAATCAATTTTTTCTTAGAAATTCCCTCTATTTTCCTATAAGAACCAACTTGATTTGGTACGGAACCCTAAATGTGCGAAGTCCGACACGCACTTGGCCGGCTTTTCAATAATCACATAACTTTTATGTGAAGAATAATACGGCGGTTTGACATCAGCGAACGAAAAACTAAGTGGTCTGACAAAGTGACAATCTTTCCTTAATCTAATGTATGTATCTTTCCAAGTATAAAGACATCGTTAACAACGCACGTGTATCTAATGGATAAATAATACTAATGATACTTACATGAAAAGACTATCTAGATTACCAGTTTATGAACCTTTTAATTACAAAATAATTCGTATACTGATGAGCTATTAGTAATAAATCTGCCGTTACGCAGGTCATGTCTCCGGAGACTCAACTTAATAGCATACGTTTGTATGAGATTATATCATGATCATTTGAAATCGTTTTATGATCTGTCCTAACGTTATGTCACACCTACCGATCGTTATCGACACCTTAATACATATAATAAATCTGTAGTAAAATTATTTTTGTACATCGAAAATATTTCTAAAAAAAATAGCCAGGGTGTTAAAGGATAACCAACATGCAGAACCTATTGCCGGCATTTTTGAAATTTTTGTCTGTTTGTCTGTTTAGCTGTTTGTCTGTTTATTTGTGCACGCATCACGTGAAATGTATGAAACCAATGTAAATAAATTTTATACATATAATTTTTGCGTAACTTGAATAATTACTTAGTTTTTGTTTCATCAATCGGTTCACTCTATCAAAAGTTAGATGAATTTAAACTGTTCAAAAAGTAAAATTACACACGCAATTCAGATACTCGGACAGTTGAACTCGATAGATGGCGTTATGCATGTGAAGTCATTTTCTGAATGGCGGTGTTAAGGTTACACTAGTCGAAAATTCTTCCATACAAACGTAGTCTAGGGATTATTCCACTGTTTGACGATGTACGTTCAAAATAAAAAGTGATATCAATTTGTCTCATCATTATCTAGCCCTGTATGGAAGCAAAAAAGTAAAAAAAGAGAAAATTTGAAAGTTATGAGAGTCGTAAGTTCCACATTTCGACACTAATTTTAACGCATTTTTGGGCGCAAATAAATACTATAAGAAGACGGAAAATTGCAAATCGGCCTCCATACAGGGATAGATTAGTAGTTCAACAACGCAAATAATTATTTTTGAACAGATAGATTTAGTAGTTTTTCATGATATCTAGACTGCCAAGGACTATTTATAAAATTTAGCGGTTTTGTCCTAAATCATTATCCATTTCGCTACAAATTTGCAAATGTGAGTATTCGTACGCGAAATAGCTTCCTACTTCTCACCACAGCATCTATCTCTTCCGCACGTGTTGTCGGTTGACATAAAATACATTTTAACCCCGCGCACAAGATAGTTCGTGCCGTCGAGTAGTGTACCCTTAACATTCTCCGCGAAAGAATGATGACTATAGAAAAAACCGACCAAGTGCAAGTCGGACTCGCGCACGAAGGGTTTCGCACCATTATCGCAAAAAACGGCCAAAAAATCTCATTTTTTGTATGGAGCCCTACTTAAATATTTATTTTATTCTGATTTTAGTATTTGTTGTTATAGCGGCAACAGAAATACATCATCTGTGAAAATTTAAACTGTCTAGCTATCACGGTTCATGAGATACCTTTGGGTACGTAACCCTAACTAAAATGGTAGGTAGGTGAGTAGGGTAGGCAGGAAGGTAAGTAGGGTACGGTTGGCACTGTTAACAGACAGATGACGGGAGCGAAGCCGCGGTCACAGCTAGTAATTAATTAATTTTCAAAGTCAAATGTAATTAAAATTCATGTTAATATTATGTAGTCTACATTAACAAGTTTTTGCAAAACTGGTTGAATGCTAATCTGAGTAATTTAGTACCTCAACAGTCTTATTAATAAAAATGGCGTATTCCCAGCTTACTCCGAAGTTACTCTTGGACTAGCTAATCCCGGAGTAACTAAGGATTAACATAGATCTAGCAATGTTATTAATAAACATGGAATAACCTCGGACTAACTATTCATTTGTTACTCTTGGATTTACGCGTAAGCTCTGGCAACCCAGTTGAATTTAAAAGTAAAAAGAATGAACTAGTGAATGAAAAATAAGCAAGTTGAAGACATTATATAGAAAAAAAAACTAAAAATGACATCTGCCATAGAGATTTGACAGTAAAGGTGAAGGATCCCTCCTTTTCAAATTATCGTATTACCTTTAAAATTAAAAATTACATATAATGATGATTAATTAATTTGTAATTTCGTTGACTAAAGCTAAATAGCTGCCAATGACCTTATTTTTTTTGAATGTTCCACATCTACGAAATAAAAAATCAGAGTCTATGTAATAATTGTGGTTGCGAGAGTTTTTGGTGGGATTTTTTCGAGTGTTCAGCGGCTGTTAATATTATTTGCAAATTGATTCCTAGTGGATATTGTGATATTAAATTGGTGTAGTTTTATGTCTCAACTGTCTACGCAACTGGTCAATCTGTGAAAGCATTGACAGAAGCGATCTCGGGAAAGTGGAGCGGAAAATTTTATTGTAGTATTGACTACCTCCCGCAAATCTTACTGGGAAGGCTTACTGGGAAGGCTGACTTGATACAAATTGCTGCCAAATTCTCCAAAAAAAAATAGAATCTTTAGTATGAATCATTACCTATAATGCGGATGCAACAGCATCCGCATTATAATGCATACTAAAGAATTCAAGAAGGATATTATGCACTGAACACGAGGCGGTATGGTCTAAGACCTTAGCCTGCCGGAATAGGGCGATGCAAAAAAAAATAAAAAATTGTGGTTGCCATAGTTACACTACTCTTATTCCGACCTTAAACTAGCTGGCACCATGGTTTAACTTTTAGTCCGAGACTAGTGTCAGATTAGTATAATCCCTCCTTATTCCGTGTTTATTAATACGGATTTTTTTTAGTACCAACCTAATGCTTGGAATAAAGTTATTCTTACCTTAGTCCACGTTTATTAATAAGACGGCAATGGTTTTATTATTTGTAGAACCAACTTGATAATCACTCATTTAAAACCGTTTATTATAGAACCTTTTATTAAGGTACATTCAATTGGAAAAAAATAACCATATAAATCGGATCCGAGCATGAAAGTGCTTGTTGATGCTGGTTGTTACCGCTAGTAGAAAGCGATCATCGAATTCATTTGTATTGTATGCAAACCGTAACGCGTCGTCGCACCGACAGACGGCGACAGACGCTTACAGGTTTTGCCATACGAATTAACGCGACCTTCGCGTATTCTCGCGATGATGGCTTTCTGCTAGGACAAGGCGTAGGATACACACTTGCGACTCATGTGCGTGGCGAGCTCGGTGTAGAGGCGGTGGCGGCGCACGCGCGCCTGCAGCTCGTGCAGCAGGTGGCGCAGCTGCATCAGCAGCACCAGCGACGCCATGGACACCAGCATGTTGCTGTACACCACCATGTGCAGCACGTGCAGCAGCTCCACAACCAGCGACACCGACTGCAACAATAACAACACACTTATTATTCACTCCAGTCACCGCTTTCGACAGCTTACACCAAGATAACGATATTCTTAAGATAGCTTTACAATCAAAAGTTTTACTGGCCACGCAAAAGTGGTAGAATTCTAAGATCCGTGGCTTTGCGCTGCATCTCGAAGCACAGCGCACGCAGCGATGCTTGAGGTCTCGGGCACACAACGCTCGCGCTGCGTAACACAAATCGACTGGCCTCTTCGGACATCGTCTCGTAGCATCGCGTATCGGTGTGAGCTGATCAGGTCCCTTAAGGTCCTCCTCGACGAAAAATAACCAAAAACGTAATTTCATTAGGATATACCGGAAGCTTTTGTGTCGCGAAGTCTCACTCCTTTAAGTGATTTGGGCCTTATTTACAAAAATAATTTAACAATACGATTAGTTTAAATACTGAAAAGCTAATTCGAAATTCAAATTTAACCGTATGATTCAATAAATAATGAATCTAAATTAAATTTTAACCTTTAGTTTAAATATTGTTTAGCAAGTTCTTATTTCCAATTTTTAATGGAGAATTTGAATTTAGAATCAATTCATCAGTATTTAAACTAGTCATATGGTGAAATCTATACTAATATTATACAGCGGAAAGATTTCTGTTTTTGTACATAACGAATAAACTTAAAAACTACTGGACCGATTTCAAAAATTCTTTCACTGTTGGGAAGCTACACTATCCCCGGGTGACATAGGCTACCTTTTTTTTATCCCTGTATTCCTACGGAAACGGGCACTACGCGGGTAAAACCGCGAGGCGTCCGCTAGTTACATGAATAAATAAGGCTTTTATTGTTCAATTGAAATTGTTGACATGCGTGTCATAAGTGTGTAATTTTAGTGACCTACTTATTATTTAGTAAGAAACGGTATAGAAACCCCGTGGGAGCACGACTCATCGAATTCTTGATCAACTTCGTATAACACTACTAGAAAGTGAAAAATAACTTATTTTACAATGCATGTCCTCGAAAAGAGCGTTTGTATGATACACGTGCGTAAGATGATTACCGACTCGTGTCGATTTATCCACTCACTTGCATCAGAAATCACCTACTTTCCGTACTTGTAGCATAAATAACTATTTCGGAAGTCGGTGTCCCTGTTTTCTTTTCTTCGTTTTTTGACACCAACTGCCGAAAAATAAGTTATTTTTCACTTTCTAGTATTAATATTTGGCAATCGATTGTATTTTATTGTAAAATAGTTTACTAATTTATTTTTAACTTTTTGGTTGTGGTACCTAATAGGCAAGTTCTATAGTAATGTACCCATAATGCCAGAATAGATGACCCGCATATCTTGAAACTTGAACATAAGCGGTGAAGTGAGAGTGTACCAAGGTGAACTGTACACATCTGCGTAATCCTTTTTTTATTATTATTTATAGGCTTGCGCTTGACCACTATCTCACCTGATGGTAGGCGATGATGAGGTCGACGGTGAAGCACGCCTAGAAAAAAACCATTCACTATTGACTTAAAGACCCCTAGATTGTAGCTATCGGGAAACACAGACTCCGGCAGGGAATTCCACTCCTTAGCTGTATGCACAATAAAAGTATACCCAAAACGTTTAGTGCGTATGGGTGGGATGTCCACCATGTACCGATGACGCATCGCCGTACGTCTGGTAGTCCGATGATGGAACGGGCTGGGCGGAATTAGTTCATGCAATGCCATCGCACACTCCCCGAAATGTAACCGATAAACAACCGACCTGTTGTGATGTTATGTTATGAAATGGTGTAAACAATAAACAGCAGCAATCCCGAGATATTTGCTGTCATTTATTGAAGACTTCTGTTGTATATCTCCGAAGTTCTTCATCAGATCTTCACCAAATTTAAATGGGACCAATTTCAGAACATGCTTTTTCAAACAAAAAAGTTTTATTTAAATCGGTTCGCAATCGGTGAACATACAAAAAAAACAATAAAAGTCGAACATAGAATCTCTTCCTTTTTGGAAAGTCGGTAAAAACGTCCTTACTATGGGACGTCAGTTTGATCTACATTAATTCTATATAAGTGAGTGAGCTAGAACAAAGGTTCATAACTGTCGCAGATGACGGCGACGTGGAGGTCAATGTAATAACTACATACATAGTTACATCATCGGAACCACTATTTTAAGTTCATGACCGTCAGTGTTCGCTGTTCGTTGGTCGACGGCCTCCAACGGCATTATTTGAGCAGCTACTTATATTGTCATCTACCTCTGCGTGTTAGAGGTTAATTTAAAATAGTCAAAAGTTAATTTGCTACAATTTGTTTAGATCAAGTTTTTGCTCTGATGCAAATGTCCAGCATAGGTGAGTGGCCGATGGCAACGTTAGACAAAGGAAACTTCTGATCTATGTATCGTCATTCATGCCAATTTATAACTCTCATGCCTCATAGTGACTGCTATCTTACACGCAGGTGAACTCAGATTTGATATCATATTGTTTCAACGATCGACAATCTATGATTGCAATATTATAAACATTGCATCATACCATGACTTCATAATCGAGCAGTTCGTGTTTTGGTAACTTGAATATCGATTCAAGTTACCAAAACACGAACTGCTCGATGATCATCGATTCGATGGGTTGAGACCGTTGCTGGCCATTGGCCTTTTGCAGCCTATCTTTTAAGATTGTCAGTCTATCTTGCCGAGTATTACTGTGCATATTTGTACTGCACGTTTCCTGTTGGACAGGCCCTGTGGAAAGAATCAAAAGAAAGAAAGAAAAATATTTATTTGTGACCCGCACAGGAGACACGAGATAAGCAAAATACAAACAATAATAAAAAATGAAAATAAATTACCCCGTGCGTAGCAGCATCGTATTAGTAATAAGCTCCCTTACGCACGTTGCGTCGCGTTGGCCATCATTCATTCATTCATTTGAGCGGCCAGCCGCCTAACGCGGTTGGAATAGCGGCTGACCGCCACGGCAGCCAACTGATATGAAACCGCGTCAAGCGGTTGGAACACATTTACACGTACGCAGAGCGGCACTCTCGACCTCGGCTTAGGATATTAAATTAATTTATAATTGTGCTGTTTATACAAAAATGAGCAGTGGTGGCCCAGTGGTATCGGCCTCGACTTACAACTTGTAGGTCGTGAGTTCGAGCCCAGGCAGGCGCTTTACTTTGTGTAAATTATTTCATCACCACTGCTCTCAAAATGTGCATGTCCTAGAACCAAAAATTCGAAGACATGTGACATCCACCAACCCGCACTGGGCCCGCGTGGTGGATTACGGCCCATTCCCTCTCACAGAGATGAGGCCTGTGTCCCAGCAGTGGGAACATTAATAGGCTGATGATGGTGTTGATGTTTATAGAAACTCAGAAACAGTTACAAGTTAGTTTATTTTACGACAAATAGTTTAGGAAAATAAAATATTACGTTTGTTAGTACTTAATTACAGTTTATTTAACATATTTTTGTTGTATAACTGTACAAATTATTTTACTCATCGTTGGTCTATAGGTAATATGTATTATTTTTGTTAAAGAAATATTAAAAATAGCCTAATAATGCACTAAATAATTACATAAGTTTCGTTCCTTTATGTTCGTAAACATAGGAGGGACGGAGCTTTGCTTCAAGTGAGCTCCACTCCTTCAACTTTGGAGCACAAAATGAGCACGAAATAATTTGGGGATGTGCAAAGCCCGGTCGAAGGTCCCGCTCTGCGTACATACATACATCAACGGCGGCTCACCGCAAAATAAACCACCAGTGCGTATAATAATATGATGGCGGCCAGCCGCGAAGCGGGCCGCGGTTGTAATTTTGTGGCGGTTAAGTGCGTATGTAATGTGAAAGCGGTTAGCCGGCCCCGCGGTTAAGCGCTAGTGCGCAAGGAAAGAAAGAAAATACATTTATTTAGCACAGACAAAAAGACACAGAGAGAGTAGAGTGTGTTAGGTTTGTGTGTTTTGGATCATTCAGTTCCTATCCCTTCAAACTGGTTGAGCTGAGTGGTGCTGATACACGCTTCATTTTCGTGCATGGGCGCGCGGGCGGTTGGATTTTAATCTTTACATATTTTTATTGTCTTTTTTTAATTAACATCGTTCTCACATATTTCTAATGCGAGAAGAATATTTTTTTTTATATTAACATAAATTGAACTGAATTTTTGTATTTGTCAGATTGAATAAAAATTCCTAAAAATAAAAATTTAAAAGAATTTACATAGAGTTTCTATCTATGTTTTGTAACGTCCAACTGGCTCATCTTTTGGACTTACCAATTAAAAATTGCCTGTAAATGGTTTAATTTAAATAAATGCTTTTGTTTTTTTCAGAGATTCCGTTCTACAAACTAGTATAAAATGTTACCTCTATGTTAGTTTCACTATCATGTCATGGCAGTATACTCACATCGAACACCAGATGCGTGTAGTAGGCGCCGGGTCCCGCAACGTCAGCCTCGTACAGCTGCAGCACATATCTCGCCACCACGTGCAGCACGGACACCAGCACTAGGATGCACTGCAACAGAACACACCCGGCCGTCAGCACCGGCCGCATCACTGCCAGGCAGGGCGAGAGGCCAGCGCTCAGGGAACTAAACAGTTCTGTTAACATTCCTGGCTAGATTTATGTCTAACCCCCGATTTCTGAATTAAACATTTCAAGTTGAGTATTTGTTAAACTCTACTTTAGCCTGAAAACCTGTTTCAGCATTAATTTAGGATTAGGCACTCAAAATACACTACTCAGTGATTCAAGTTGGCTACGGAATTCTGACAAGGTTATTGAATCAAATACGGAACTGACGAATTACTTAATTTTCAATTGTAACAAGCTTTTTTTATCTATTGTATTGTATCGTTGCGTCATGCATTCAGTCTTGAAATTTCCCTTCCCGGTTTGTTTATTTATTTACAAACAGAATACACGTTTGTTTACCAGCTTATTAATTCATAGACGACGCATTCTAGTATCGAGCCAGAAGCTCCACAAGCTCACACAATGGCCCACAGCGTTAGCCCCGGGTCACAGAGTGCCACTCATCACTTACAAGAGCGCAGGCTGTCCACACGGAAGCTGGCAGTCACAGTGGCATCGACCTATGCTGACCTATGTTACTCATTCAAGGCTCTGTTACAAAATATTTTGATCGTCACATTCTGTACACATGACGTAAGAATTGGGCCGATTTAAATGATTCCCTACTAAACTTCTTAGCCTTGCACTTTGAAGAATGGCGGTCATCAAGTATCAATTATTATGTTTCTATCTATTCGAGACTGTTCATTGCATAATGATTTGCTTCGCTACGTTACTATAAACATGTAAGTAATTTTAGATAGCTATGCCAAAGACTAACGCTTGTACTTCAGCCAGTCAGTCGAGTCGATCGACAATTTCCCATCACAAGAAGTAATTTTAAATCCATCGGAGCATCTCATGACGAATACCGAAGAATGAGAAACAGAGAACGTAAATAGTACTTGAAAAGGAAGACCTGCATTATTAGGCCATAATTCTTAAGGAATGATGCCTTACCTCAGCAGCCATGAAAGCGAATGTGTCCCGTCCAGCGGGGAGCCCCCAAGCAGCGGCAGCTCCCAGTAAGGCGGTGGCGGCCGCCAGGATCCCGCCCAGCAAGCATGCTAGTCGCACGTGAGCCCAGCCGCCCGTGTTTGGAGATGAGGATAACTGGAAACAGATATACATCACGTCAGGATTGTCAGGTACAATCGCGAAAGGTCCTCTCATCTCCAATAACTGCCACTTTTCGCCTATTGTAGCATCAGCAGAATTACTGGAAAGTCATCATGCTTTTGATTTTGATCCTACCCTACATCATCATCATATCAGCCGAAAGACGTCCACTGTTGAACATAGACCGCCCCCCGTCCTGTGCATCTAGCTTCCAGCGGATTCCCAAAGCCAAGAGCAGGTCATTGGTCCACCTAGAGAGGGCCTTCGAGTGCTGCGTGTTCCGGCACGCGGTCCAGAACTTGTATCCCTAGCCTACTACCTAGCCTTTTCTCAAGTTAGTTGCGACGGCTTCCAGTCTAACCGGAATACAGGATGCAGCTGATTACCAATATTTAACATGGAGAGACAAACCCTCGTAGAATTAGACATTTTTCTGTGGCTCACTGGAAGTTATACTGCAACACGCGATCATTTAAATCGGAATTTTCCTGTCCTATCTAATTATAAAAGAAAAACAGTGCATCAGTTATTATCAGTAATATCGCGTAATTGTGTGCAACGAGACAAACAAGTAAGTGATAAACGGTTGCTATTAGATAACACAGTTATCATGGTGCCCCATCACTTTGTTGCAGTCCGTATCGCTACCTGTAATACCTGTTACATCCAGCGATAACGTTATACGTCAAGATAAGTCACGAACTTAGCTGCAACCATCGACCTGGCACGTCTCGAAAATTTGTACATTAAAAAACCGGCCAAGTGCGTGTCGGGCCACGCGCAGTAATAGGGTTCCGAAGTTGCATAATAATACGGACTAAGAAGGGGGTTTTGTTGTTGTTACATAAACATTAAAACGGTTTTGGCACACAACTTCTAAAAACGCGCCCACATAGAATGATGTTTTTTTTAATCTATATGCTCACGTTTGACCACTATCTAGCCTGATGGTAAGCGATGATGTGGTCTACGGTGAAGCACGCTTGTCTAGATGTAACCTATTCAGTATTGACATTTAATTAAATAAGGACTAACTGGTAACTGTAGAAGGAGTTATAAAATCCAACTTCGCAACTGAAGTTAGAAAAATATTATCTATTTGAGTACCACCGCGGGTGCGATTTGCGAAAGGAGCCGAAACGAGCGCGCGTTAGAGCCACGGGCAATGGTATGGCTCGTTCCTGGATGGCGCGCACGCTCCTCGTTTATTTATCTTTCGGATTTTGAAAAAATCCTCTGTATTCACCTCTAATCTGCGGTATTCACTATTTCATTCTGGAAAGTTTTACGCTACTCAATTAGTGATGTAGTCGGGTCGAATATTGACTTTATAGATGGATATCGACAAAATAAAATAAGTAATTTGCTTGGAAATCGAATCTAATTTGACTTTAGATTACAAAACGTCGAAAATACTTCTGCACTAACACAAAATAGACTAACCCGCGCGCATGTGCCGTATGGACCACGGACCGGTACTGCTAACGACTCCGGCCACTCCAATGCGTTATTACACCATAAACTGGTCATTAATATTTAAAATCATAAATTCGGGAACCTAAATAAATTTATTGATTCTGTGGAATCATTTAATATCTCACGGTCGTATGTGAGTTTGCCGGACCAATGTTCGAGGCATGTAGACACTACGCAACCAACTTTGAACATACTGCATGTTAACATCCGAAGCCTAAATCGCAACTTCGATGGCCTCAATGTCTTAATACATTCCATGGATGTTAAGTGTAATATAGTAATACTTTCCGAGTGCTGGTTGAGTAAAGTGACAGATATTCCTGTATTAACTGGCTTTACTTCAGCTAGATCCTCATTTAACAACCAAAATGATGGGGTGGTAGTTTATGTGAGTTCTGGTGTGACTCATAAGTTAGTTGAACCGGTAATCCAGGACGCAACCATTTCGCTGACAGGTGGGGAGGGGGGGGGACACTTGACTCTAACATAAATTTGCATTTTAAAACTTAATTTTACGCAAACGGATCTCTGAATCGAAAAATGGTATCAACAAACCCATAATATTTATGAATGGCCTATCCAACGATTCTTTTAAATAAATACCTCCCCACTTTACGTCTATGGGAGGTTATTTTACCACTTTGTCGGAATTATTGATATGTATATTATAGCTTTCTGGTACTTAGATTCTCTGAGCTAAGCTGCGGACGGACAGACGAACAGAGCGAAACTATAAGGGTTCCTTGTTGACTTCGGAACCCTAAAAAAGGTAACGTAGCGGAATGCCGAATGTACGAAAGGAACAGAACAGAATTAATCTCAAAGGAACAATTTATTCTACTCTGTGGTCGCAATACTTAATCCTTATCACGACTCTTACCGTCTTATTAATAAACGTGGACTAAGGTAAGAATAACTTTATTCCAAGTATTAGGTTGGTACTAAAAAAAATCCGTATTAATAAACACGGAATAAGGAGGGATTATACTAATCTGACACTAGTCTCAGACTAAAAGTTAAACCATGGTGCCAGCTAGTTTAAGGTCGGAATAAGAGTAGTGTAACTATGGCAACCACAATTGTTTTAATTTTTTTGCATCGCCCTATTCGGGCAGGCTAAGGTCTTAGACCATACCGCCTCGTGTTCAGTGCATATTATGCTTCTTGAATTATTTAGTATGCATTAGAATGCGGATGCAACAGATTCTAATGTTTTTTGGAGTATTTGGCAGCAAATTGTATCAAGTCAGCCTTCCCAGTAAGCCTGGGAAGGCTTACTGGGAAGCCTGCTAAGAAGGCTGTAAGCTTTGCGGGAGGTAGTCAATACTACAATAAAATTCGCCGCTCCACTATCCCGAGATCGCTTCTGTCAATGCTTTCACAGATTGACCAGTTGCGTAGACAGTTGAGACATAAAACTACACCAATTTAATATCACAATATCCATTAGGAATAAATTTGCAAATAATATTAACAGCCGCTGAACTACACTCGAAAAAATCCCGCCAAAAACTCTCGCAACCACAATTATTACATAGACTCTGATTTTTTATTTCGTAGATGTGGAACATTAAAAAAAATAAGGTCATTGGCAGCTGTTTAGCTTTAGTCAACGAAATTACAAATTAATTAATCATCATTTTATGTAATTTTTAAGTTTAAAGGTAATACGATAATTTGAAAAGGCGGGATCCTTCACCTTTACTGTCAAATCTCTATGGCAGATGTTATTTTTTGTTTTTTTTCTACATAATGTCTTCAACTTGCTTATTTTTCATTCACTAGTTCATTCTTTTTACTTTTAAATTCAACTGTGTTGCCAGAGCTTACGCGTAAATCCAAGACTAAGAAATGAATAGTTAGTTCGAGGTTATTCCATGTTTATTAATAACATTGCTAGATCTATGTTAATCCTTAGTTACTCCGGGATTAGCTAGTCCAAGAGTAACTTCGGAGTAAGCTGGGAATACGCCATTTTTATTAATAAGACTGTTAATGTTATTTTGTGTTAATTCACACGCAGTCTATTTGCCTTTCATCATGGGATTATGTGGAAAACACAAACATTAATTGTTACAACTTTAAGTTAATCCGTCGCTAATTAAGTTGGCCTTATCACAAGGTTAATTAATTAGCATATTTATGGCTAATCTCTTTGGGTCACATTCTCATAGACGAGACGTTACGTGAGCGGTAGAATCAGTTAACACCTTGTTTTTAGCAGCTCAACTACTTGTACTATTACTTATCTGTGGCTCAACCTCGAGCTAATCCGTAAAGCCGCACATATAACAAAGAACTAAGATTATGTAAAGGACCAATTTAAAAAACGTTCCAGGTAAATTTTATTGATCCTGAGGATGCTTAGCCTCATCTGGCGTGGGTTGGAACAGCGTCAGAAATAGTTTAGTAGCAGCGTGCTCAAGGCAATGAAAAATGAAGATAAATTTCTTACTTACAGCTCTTGTTTGTAATATCGACCGGATTTGAAATACATAGCTAGCGAATTTTTATGCCCTCAAGCTGCGCGCAGATAATTATTTTTAACACTTCCGTCTACATATAGTTAGTATCCTTGATGCTAAATTAAATTTATTAATTTAGAGGTCAAATTAAACTAGATAAGTACATAGCAACGTCATGTTTTCAATGTTGGTTGCTTGTGGATCAACTGTACAAGTGTACAAGCTATTAAACATTTTTTGTGGTATAAAAATAAATTTAGAATTGCGTGAGCTCCAGGGGTTCTCAAGCTTATGGAAATGTAAACACGTGTGGGTACCTGTGTACTGTAACGAGGTTGCATTGCTGCGTACCCTTTATTCACTGTTACTGGCTGAATACTCTTTAAAGTCATTCGTATTGAGAAAAAAACTTTTTACAAAAAAATACTACCGACTTCCAAATCAGAAAACTATAACAAAGTGAAAAATAACTTTATTTTTGGAAGTCGGTGTCTTTCGTAGGTAAATTTTTTTTGCGTTATGGACACCGACTTCCAAAAATAAAGTTATTTTTCACTTTGTTATAGTTTTCTGATTTGGAAGTCGGTAGTATTTTTTTGTAAAAAGGTTTTTATTTTTCACTTTTTAGTTGTACCTTTCTAATAGGCAAGTTGTTTAGTAAGTTTCCTATAACGCCAGAATAGATTATCCGAATATCATGAAACTTGAACAAAACCGATCAAATGAGAGATCTGCTTACCCCTTAAGAGCGTACTGGCGTGATGTTATGTTATGAAATGGTCTAAACAATAAACAGATATGCGATTACAACAGTCCCGAGAGATTTTCCGTTATTTATTGAAGAGTTCTGTTGTATATCTTCGAAATTCTTCATCAGATCTTCACCAAATTAAAATGGGACTAATTTCGGAACATACTCTTTCAAACAAAAAAAGAATTTTAAAAATCGGTTCACAATTGACGGAGATATCGGTGAACATACATAAAAAAAAACATACAAGAAGTCGAACATACAACCTCCTCCTTTTTCGAAAGTCGGTTAATAAATAGAATATCATTAATTGCCAGGGCGAGTTTTGGCGGGAACGTGATGGCGTCTATGTTGCTTCTCTGTTTTATTTTCCTAAAATTGTGTTAAATTGATTATTAATAAATAAGTGAACGTGCACGAGTGTGGGCAAGTAAAACACAGCGGTAGAACATGAGTTTGTACATGTTGTCTCCGTAGAAGCTTCCAATAAATTTACCGCCATTTTATTGGGGCCTAAATAAGACATTGGACTAAAATCTAAAGAAACTAGAATTCTATTCTAAACGTGATACTGGCTAAATACACAAACCAAGCGAAGCCAAAATATTAAAAAAAAAATTGCCTGGGCGCCCGATAATAGTAATCTTATAGGAATAAATCCTATATTGAACGTAAGTAATGTATGCTAGTATTATATTATCTGTGCCGTAAGTAACGAATATTACTTAACGTGATAGCCCCGGGGCTGTTACAGTCAAAGAGTATGTAACACTACGTTTACTGGTCACAGTACCTATGTATCATTCAGTGAGCCCGCTGCCCGCCCGACGCCGACGCCGACGCCCTCTACAAGGCTGGTTTTTGCTTTGCATATCAATATATGGCAATGACCTATCGATGTGCATTATAGACACAGAAATAAATCTAACTATATGACGCGATTGAATGTACTTCGGGTGTCAAAAACGGAGTAAAATTACGATCGATGATCATACTTTGAGCTTTTTATTTACCACTAGCGGACGCCTCGCGGTTTCACCAGCATAGTTCCCGTTCCCGTGGGTATACACAGGGATAAAAAAAGTTAATTAAAAAGATTAAAAAACCCGACTGTATAAAAAGCGAACTAAAAAGACGTAAACAAGAAGAAAATCAGTCGGTGGATACATATTCCCGAGCTGGCTGACCAATTCTAGATGTATCCTCCGACTGCACAGCAAGATTTTCTTCTCGTTTACGTCTTTTTAGTTCGCTTTTTAAACAGTCGGGTTTTTAATTAACTTTTTTTATTTACAACTGTTTTTTGTTTTTTTTTTTTTAGAATTAGGTACATTGTTATATATTTTTGAAATCACCTCTTAAAACCCTTTATTTTGATACCTCACACGATGGGTTTGGAAGAAAAATAAAAAAAATCCCCCACAAAATGGCGCCCAAAAGCCGCCATTTTTTCTTTTCCAATTTTAATGTAGCCAGTGACACTTGCAGGGTTAAGACGAATCAATTGACGTAAGAATCATCAAAATCGGCCAACGCGTTTGGCCTCTAGAATGCCACATAGGAACAAACATAAATACATACATGGACTGATAAACACATTACCCTCCTTCGGCAGTCGGGTAAAAAGTAGCCTATGTCACCCGGGGATGGTGTAGTCTCCCAACAGAGCAAGATTTTTTGAAATCGGTCCAGTAGTTTTTAAGCTTATTCGTTACATGCAAAAATACCAATCTTTCCTCTTTATAATATTACTAGCTGTCCCACGCGGCTTCGCTCCCGTCAACTGGCTACGTACCTACCCTACCCTACACCTACCCTTTAGGCTTAACACGCACTGCGATTTTTGTCCGCGTTTAAAAATTCGCGCGAATTTTTAGTACAATTTGGACGCGATTTTTTTTCCGCAGTGCGTGCAGCTTCATACATTTCCATAGGTCACAGAATGCGCGGAAAAATATTCGCGCGAATAAAAATCGCAGTGCGTGCTAAGCCTTAGTATAGATTATATTTAGCACTAGCTGTTCCCCGTGGCTTCGCTCCCGTGGACCACAACAGGACCCGTTTTCGGGATAAATAAATTGCCTATGTCACTCAGAAATAATGTAGCTTTCTATCGGCGAATGAATTTTTTAAATCGGCCCAGTGGTTTCGGAGCCTATTCGGTACAAACAAACAAACAAAAAAATATTTTCTCTTTATAATATTAGTTTAGATTATTTAACATTATCGGCACCGGAAATCTACCGAAATCTAAATAAATGCCTAATTATGCCATATGGAGCTGTAAAGACTGTATAGAAAAAGTTGGCCGAGGTATTGACAATGTTTTCTTTCATTGGTAAGTAAATTTGTTTATAAATTGTGTGTGAAAAAGTGGCACGCTTGGTTTTCATACAGATGGACGGACTCTGGTCTGGAGGTCTGCTGCGATTTCTTATTCATGGCGATGGCGGTTTGATCGAAAACAATAACTCATTAATGGACTTTTAAAGCGATTAAGTCCGCTTTTGTACCTTTTGTGCATGAAGCCTTTAAAAAAAAAAAAAAACGTCATTGGAACAATTGCTTACCAAAAACGTACCTACTCAACTACGATTTAATTTCCGATTTCGTAACTTCATATTATTATATCATCAATATACATATAATAAATCTGTAGAAAAGTCGTTTTTGTACATCGAAAATATTAAAAAAAAAGTATCCAGGGTGTTAAAGGATAACCAACAGAACCCATTGCCAGCATTTTTGTTTTTTTTTTTATTTATTTGTGCACGCATCACGTAAAATGTTCCGAACATTCGCACCAATTTTCAGCTCTATGCGAATTAATGCCATTTGATGTCTAATTTGGCCGGACTACTATAAACAAGTCTATGACAGACTGTTGCTAAATTCCACAAGAGCTCAATGGAGCAAGTTGTGTTGTTTGATAATCAACAAATCACGACAATGACGTTTATCACGATCCATGATATTTATATACTTCGTAGATATCTCGGTTATTTTATTTGTTCAAGTATTATAATAAAATCGAAGACTATGGCAGAGTATGACTATGCCACGTACGAAAGAAGGGCTTTATCGTACTTTGTCTAAATTCAACCTCAGTCAGAACTCACATGGGATAGAGAGAGAGAGACAGACAGAGCTCCCCTCTCTGTCTGTCTAGACAGACTGCTATACAGACTGACCAAAGTAAGAATGTGAAGGGACAATGTAAAACAATCTGGAGTAAACGATATTGTAAATGTGACGATGAACGGGCTAAAATGGAACAGAAAACCGAAAACCCGCAGATCGCAGGCCGAAAATGTACATACACTATATCCGATTCAAGGAGGGCCTATTGAGCATCCTTGATTATAACTTGTATGTTTTAAAACAAAAAGAGCTTAAATCATTTAGCGGTCGCACAGATGGAGTTGGTACGTGCATCTTGTGATATGGAACGTGTGAACGCAAACACGCTGCAGGCAGATGCTTGCATTTTGTATTTAGGTTATTATAATAATGTACAACAAAACTCTAATTACGTATTTGTTCTACTTAGGTATTTGTTTGTTTGAATTGAACTTGGATTACACAGGAATTGAATAACATAGTTCTAATGTACATCACATTGCATCTCATCGCAAGTGGATGTTTGTATCAGCCCGCAGTCTGGACTAGTGCCCCGCTGATGGCAATAGGCTCGCCCCCTTTTTACCCGACTGCCGAAGGAGGTTAATATATGTATGTTTCATCATCAGTCTATGTATGTATGTTTGTTCCTATGTGGCGTTCTAGAGACCAACCGCGCTGGCCGATTTTGATGATTCTTACCTCAATCGATTCGTCAAAACCTTGCGAGTGTCACTGGCTACATTAAAATTAGAAAATAGAAAAATGACAGATTTTGGACGACATATTGTGGGGTCCTGATTTCTTTTTTTCCAAACCCTTCGTGTGTGGTATCAAAATAAAGGGTTTTAAGAGGTGATTTCAAATTATATAACACTTATACGTGTAAATGTACCCAACTTGAAAAAAAAATGTTAACTAAAAAGTTATAAGTAAATAAAAAAGTTCATTCAAAAAATCAAAAATCCCGACTGCTTGAAAAGCGAATTAAAAAGATGTAAACAAGAAGAAAATCTTGGTGTGCAGTCGGAGGAGACCTACATATTCGCGAGCTGACTGGCCAAAACCAGATGTATTCATAGACTGCACAGCATGATTATCTTATTAACCGACTTTCAAAAAAGGAGGAGGTTCTATGTTCGACTTCTTGTATGTTTTTTTATAATAATCATAATCATTTATTAATTTGCGAATATGGGTACAAAAGAAAAGATCTTATACAAAAATAGTGTCCATTAGCCATATCCTACCATAAGGCATGCAAATTTACACAGGTATCCTTAAATAAACAAAATTTAACAGTAATAAGATATTATTTATGTATGGAGATAAATATCGTATGGAATAACATTATATAAGTTTATCCTGTAAATATTCAGTGACAGAATAATATGCTTTTTTTAGTAACGGTGTTTTTATATTGTTTTTAAATATATTTATATCACTTATCTCCAGAAGTGAATTTGGTAAATGGTTATATATGCGTGGAGCCATACATAATATATTTTTATTTAATAACGTTGTTTTATTGCTTGGAAAACATATATTGAATCTGTATCTTTTGCTATTTAACTTATTAAAGTAGTTTGTATTTTTCCTAACGAACATTATAACCTCTAATATATATATACATGGTAACGTAAGAATATTTAATTTCAAAAATGATGGTCTGCAGCTGTCAGTTACTTTAATACTTGTTATGGCTCGTATACATTTCTTCTGGGCTTTAAACACCGCTTCTTTATTAGTGGAATTACCCCAAAAAATAACACAATACTTTAGAATAGGTGCAACATAGCCGTTGTAGGCTGTAAGGACTGTAGAAGTGTTGACCGTTTGTTTAAGTTTAAACAATGCATAAGAAAATGTGTTCAATTTAGTGCATAATGTCTGGATATGTTCCTTAAAATTCAAATTATTATCTATCTGTATACCTAGAAATCTAGTAACGTCAACTTCTTGGATCCTATTATTTTGGTAATTTATGTTCATGTTTGCTATTTTACTTACTCTACTTCTAAATGTCATGATATTTGTTTTGTCGAGATTAATATGTAAATTGTTTGATGTCAACCATTTTACAATACTATCTAAAGTCATATTTATCTCGAGTTCCATGTGTGATTTATTATCTCCTGTGAACAGTACTGTACTATCATCAGCGAATAGGATTGTGTTGTATTTTGTCGCTTTTGGAAGGTCATTGATGTATATTATAAAAAGAGGCGGACCCAATACACTTCCTTGTGGAACGCCAGATGTAACCTGTCTACATGAGGAGGAATAAGTTATCATTTTTTTTTACATACGGACATATCCTTGTTATTTGTGTTATTTGCGTTCTATTACTTAAGTAAGATTTAATCAGGTCATAAATGTTTCCTCTGACACCATAAGCGTATAATTTATTTAAGAGTGTATTGTGATCCACATAATCGAAAGCCTTTGTGAGGTCCATAAATAATGCACACGTTTGTTTACCTCTATCCATGTGGGTTAATATGTTGTGGAGAAAATTATATACTGCTATATTAATTGTTTTATTTTTTCGAAAGCCAATCTGTTCTTTGCAAAGTAAATTGTTTCTTTCAAAGTAATTATAAATACCATCATGGATCACTTTCTCGAATATCTTCGATATGACTGGTACAAGTGCTATTGGACGATAGCAGCTCATGTCATTTTTATTATTTTCTTAAATAAAGGTTTAATTATAGTTAATTTTAACTTTTCTGGGTAGACTCCATTTGCTATACATAAATTTATTATATGACTAAGTATAATTGATAACTTAACGGCTACGTGTTTTATGACTTTTGTTGATATATTGTCATATCCGGTACTATTAGTGTTCTTTAGGGCTCTAATTATTTGGTATATATCTTCTGGTATAGTTGGACGCATAAATATTGAGTTTGCTTCAAACGGGATTTTGCATCTTGAGTGGTTTGGTATGGAAGCTTTAGTTTTATCAATGAAGAAATTATTGAAATAGTTTGCAATCTGTTTAGGGTCAGTTATTACATTACCACTTACAGTAATCTGTTGTATTTGATCCTTCGGTAAATTTAGTTTATTGGTATTTATAATCTTCCAAGCAGCTTGCTTTTTATGTATGTTCACCGATATCTCCGTCAATTGTGGACCGATTTTGAAAATTCTTTTTTTGTTTGAAAGAATATGTTCCGAAATTAGTCCCATTTTGATTTGGTGGAGATCTGATGAAGAACTTCGAAGATATACAACAGAACTCTTCAATAAATAATGGCAAATCTCTCGGGACTGCTGCAATCGCATGTCTGTTTATTGTTTATACCATTTCATAACATAACATCACGCCAGTACGGTCTTAAGGGGTAAGCAGATCTCTCATTTGATCGGTTTTGTTCAAGTTTCATGACATTCGGGTTATCTATTCTGGCGTTATAGGAAACTTACTAAACAACTTGCCTATTAGGTAGGTACAACTAAAAAGTGAAAATAAAAAAACTTTTTACAAAAAATACCACCGACTTCCAAATAAGAAAACTACAAAGTGAAAAATAACTTTATTTTTGGAAGTCGGTGTCCATAACGCAAAAAAAATGGTACAGACCTTCGAAAGACACCGACATCCAAAAATAAAGTTATTTTTCAATTTGTAGTTTTCTTATTTGGAAGTCGGTGGTTTTTTTTTGTAAAAAGTTTTTTTTTTAGATCACTTTGTAAGCAGTTAATTGGAGTACCTCTGAACCCTTCCGGGAATACGGGGTGATGTTACGTTATCACAATAGTCAGGACTTCCTACTTGATTTTCATACCGAGGTCGGCTCGCACAAGGTCCGCATACATATCGGTCAGGATGCTCTGCCAATGACACTGAATCACTGCATTCGTAATGTTTATTACGTTTACAAATACGTAGCTTCTATGTATTACATTAACATCAATTATTTCCTATTTCTTTCAGAAAACTGTAAGCAATTTTCCCGTGGAATTGCCACTCGTTGGTAATGGAGATTATGCCGACTAGCACTACAACTACAAACCAAACACGTCTCGTCATTAACCCGCCTATACTTTAGCGGTGTGCTGCACCTTGCACCAAACAATCGAGATTGTGAAAAGTGTATGACATGATAAGTATTAATCTGTTTCTCAATATATCAGACAATTCGTCGCCCTTTATATTGGCGTAGGTGCAGGCCATTGTTTGCTATACGACTAGTTCTTATCTCCACGGCTAACGGCTGCGAGTGAGTGGCGAATTGTACTCATTAAACCCGTTCATATAACTTTCAACTATATAACAGAACTGCTAGCTTCTACCGACAAATTTTAGGTAGAAAAAACGGCCAAGTACGAGTCGGACTCGCGCACGAAAGGTTACAAAATAGTAATAACAGCAGTAGTAATAGTGTCTTTAGGTGTGAATGCAACATGAGCCCCATTAAACAATGATGTTTATTTTGCATAGCAATTAGAATACCATTGTCGAATTTAAATATGTAAACTTAACCTATTTTTTTTAAACCATTACACATGTTTAGAAATAGAGAGAATGTCAAGTGCGAATTTCTAAAAACCGGCAAAGTGCGAGTCAGACTCGCGCACGAAGGGTTCCGTACCATTGTCGCAAAAAACGCCAAAAAAAACACGTTTGTTGTATGGGAGCCCCCCTTAAATATTTATTATATTCTGTTTTTAGTATTTGTTGTTATAGCGGCAACAGAAATACATCATCTGTGCAAATTTCAACTGTCTAGCTATCACGGTTCATAAGATACAGCCTGGTGACAGACAGACGGGTCGCGGAGTCTTAGTAATAGGATCCCGTTTTTACCCTTTGGGTACGAAACCCTAAAAAGTAAAGGGTTTTACATTAATAACCCTAAAACAAAGCGAACTTAAAATAAAATCGAGTTTACGGAAGCCTCATCAGATCTCTAAGCAGTCAGTAAAACTTATGCGCATTATGTTACACTAGCTTTCCCGCGGCTTTGCTCCCGTGGCTTTGCTCCCGTGGTCCACCCCACAACACCCGTTTATGGGATAAAAAATAGCCAATGTAACTCAGGCAATAATGTAAATTTCAGTAAATGAATTTTTACTCGTAGTTTTTGAGTTTATCCATTACAAACAATAAAATCTTGCCTCTTTATAATATTAGTATAGATAATAATAATAATTATTTGACATAATTTATGTAGCTGGCGTGGGAAACCCTGTCTTCATCCACAAGGTCCACGTCGTCGATAATCTTTGTTGACTATTTAACTTCCACTACGTTACCTTACCTACATAACCTACAATAAGAGGCGTATGTGAAAGCAATAGTTGTTGTCGCCCTAAGGAACTAGTACCTGTGTTACAGTGAAGTTAAGCTGAGTGGCAAAATATATCATTACAATAGAGGACTTGTTTTACAACGTAGTCTAGCTTAGTTGCAATATAGGGCTTTACAATGTAATAATGAGCTTAGGTGGCCCAAAATAATGTATAAGGATAGGAAGGGGGGTTGGGCGGTGGAGGGAATCATAGAAAAAGGCAGTCGCGGAGAGATCTCTAAGCAAGTGCCTTCGAACTATAAAAGAATTGTGAAATTACGATACTTTGTTTTAAAATCTGTGACAATTGTGAATAAGTACTTTTAATAAACTTATATTACCGGACTACTTCTTTGATTGATTTACATAGTGGATTTCAAAATGCTATTATTAGGCCAAGATATAATAATACGTATTCTATTTCTATTAATAAACTATTCACAGTACGTCTTGGACCAGTGGAGAGCGTGGCCTCTGATCCGCATCGCGCATCGCGTTGACCGGCGACCGGCCTATCGAGTATCGACACTATTATTTTCGTCATGAGTGTATTCATACATTAAACTTGTTGCTGGGTGATGTCGAGCGTTACGAATTAACAGACAATGTAGCAACACGCATATTTTCGATAACTACCTTGACGTCTAAGTACATAATATATTTAATATTCTATAAACTTCGAGAAACTTGATTATCACTTATTGTTTAGTTTGTCCGTGATGTTTATCATAGAAAAGCGAAACCAAATAGTTGCTACAGAGGAGGTAGGTCGTGTAACTATGCAAAATTAGATTACGTAGATAAATTAAAATATTTAGGTCTAACAATAGATAAGAACTTTAAGGGTACACTAGTCGAAAATGTTTCCATACAAACGTAGTCTAGGGATTATTCCACTGTTTGACGATGTACGTTCAAAATAAAAAGTGATATCAATTTGTCTCATCATTATCTAGCCCTGTATGGAAGCGAAAAAGTAAAAAAAAAATATTTGAAAGTTATGAGCGTCGAAAGTTCCACATTTAGACACTTATTTTAACGCATCTTTGGGCGGCAATAAATACCATAAGAAGACGGAAAATTGCAAAACGGCCTCCATACAGGGATAGATTAGTAGTTCAACAATGCAAATAATTTTATTTTGAACAAATAGATTTAGTCGTTTTTTTCATGATATCCAGACTCCCAAAGATCTGTTTATAAAATTTCGCGCGCTCGGTTTCGTCCTAAATCATTATCCATTACGCTACAAATTTGCAAAAGTAGACGAACTAGCTAACTACTGCTCATCACAGCACCTATCTCTTCCGCACGTGTTGTCGGTTGGTATAAAATGCATTTGAACCCCGCGCACAAAATAGTTCGTATCGTTGACTAGTGTAACCTTAATTGGAGAATACATGTAAATGATGTTTGCAATAGGCTAAGATCGGTGCTAAGTAAGTTTTACCACTTAAAAAAGTATTGAACAAACATACGTTAAGAATGGTATATTTTGCGCTTGCCGATTCCTTGTGTACGGGCGAACCTTTATTACATACTAGCTGTCCCACGCGGCTTCGCTCCCGTCAACTGGCTAACTACCACCTACCCCACATACATGCATGTTGCGTAACTTTAACCGCTTACGCAGCTTACCCACCGGAAGCTCTCAAAAACCCGATTTTGCAACATTTTTCATGTATGCTCCGCTCCTATTGGTCGTAGCGTGATGTTATATAGCCTAAAACCTTCCTTGATAAATGGACTATCCAAAACAAAAAGATTTTTTCAATTCCAACCCGTTGTTCCTGAGATTAGCGCGTTCAAACAAACAAACAAACTCTTCAGCTTTAAGTATAGATTTAAGAGATATTAAAAACATACAAATAAGACTGATAAAGTTTCTGGTTAGTAAAAATGTTAAAGATAAGTGCAACAAAGAGTATGATAAGTTATTTCCCATCTGTAAAATTATACCCATAGATAAAAAACAGTAGAATATTTGATAGGTCTGGAATAAAAAACTTTTTTGCAAAAAAATACTACCAAAAATAAAGTTATTTTTCTCTTTGTAGTTTTTTATTTAGGAGTCGGTCGTATTTTTTTGCAAAAAGTTTTTTATTTTACTCTTTTTAGTTGTACCTACCTAATAGGCAATTTGTTTAGTAAGTACCTATAACGCCAGAATAGATTAACCGAATAACATGAATCTTGAACATAATCGGTGAAATGAGAGATCTGTGTACCCCTTTCGAGCGTACTGGCGTGATGTTATGTTATGAAATGGTATTAAACAATAAACAGACATGCGAATGCAGCAATCCCGAATTTGCCGTTATTTATTGAGGAGTTCTGTTGTATATCTCCGAAGTTCTTCATCAGATCTTCACCAAATTAAAATGGGACCAATTTCGGAATCAGCTCTTTCAAACAATAAAATGAATTTTCAAAATCGGTCCATAATTGACGGAGATATCGGTGAACATACAAAAAAAAGGAAATAAAGTCGAATATAGAACCGCCTCCTTTTTGGTAAGTCGGTTAATTATTATCATGTACAGTTAATGTTAAAACAAGTACAACACACGTAGGGCTAGAGAGAACAAACTGGTTTAACCACAGATAACAAATTATTATGGTAAGAGAACTTCAAAGTATTTGTAGATTTATTAAGAGAAAATGTAAAAAATTGTAAAGGAGCAATTAAGACAAATTTAAAAAAATAAAATACAGGATAGCAAACAGGACTAAATATGTACGTAAGATTAAATCATAACAGTATAATATTATATAAGTAGTAAAGTATTTGTAAGTATGGTGGTGCATTGTGATGTAAAAGAGCGCCTCTCGCCATCAAACGTAAAAGTTTGGCGAGTTTAGAATTAAGTAACACCTCTGTATTAAAATATCAATTAATAAATAAATAAAAATATTGAAGTCGCACGTAGTAGGGGCTGAGCCTATTGCCACGGTAAACATATCTAACTTTACCGTGCTATTGCCATCGACCAAGCACAAAGCCAGACTTTGGGCTGCTACTAAGAAATTTCGCATGGAAACACCCAATAACACTTTGCCCGACGCCGGAAGTGAACCCAGGATCTTAAGCTCAGCCTCAGCAGTAGCGCTTCCAAGCAAAAGACCAACGAGGCAGTAGATAGTATAAAGAAAGACCATGATACTCACATATTCGTACCTATCCTTGCACAACTGCCCCAGCAGGTGTAGGAACCCGACGAGAGTGAACCACGAGCACCACAGCAGCACCTCATCCATGTACTGCACGTTGATGACGCCGAACACGAAGATGAACTTGTAGAACACATAGTTCCAGAACTTGTCTTTGACGCGCTGCGCTTCGGCGACGCGCAGTTGGCCAAAGACCAGACGTTGAACGCCGAAGCCGAAGACAGCCAGCGAGCAGTACGCTATGTTAATCAGGGTCTGCAACAAATAGAATAAAAAGTTAGTGATGTTGTACATTTGAGAACATGAGACTCGTACTCGTAGGTTATAGCTTTCGAAATTAATATTATTACTTGGAGATGTAGCTGCCCAGTCTGTTTTTGATGCAGTTCAGTATGGGAGCTGTCACAACATGGCAACAGCTTAAAACGGGAGCCTATTTCATGCTGTTACTTCTCGTTTAAGCAGGAATTCGCGTTTAAAAAAATTGGTACACTTTTCCGAAAATCAACACTTACATGAACTTGTGCATTAAGACTTTTAATGTATGTAGTTTACTAAAAGATTGCTGTGGCACAACCCGACCTAAAAACACTTCGAGAACCCTTTGGTAAGTCTTTGACCCTTTGTCGCTTGAACAAAATGGTCTTTGAAGCCGAGAACGCTTGCGGGACAAAAGAGTGAATGCTGTACCTACGTATCTTTCAGAAGATTTCATACCATATTTTCTAGGTTTTTATTCTCTTCACAAACATATTCCGGTCCTAATATGAACTTGTGCCGAACAATGTCTTTATTTGAGCGAATCAGTCCGGTACAAATAGGCGAATTAAGAAATAAATTAAATTAAAACTACGTGGTTATAGTTGTGGTAATTTATGAGGTGTTTGTCCAGCATAGTAAAATAAAATATGTAGCGAGGACAATGAGATGATGTGACCTATTTGTTAAAATAATCGATCGTAAAGGCAAATAAATATGGCGCAATTTAGCTGCCCAGCTGAAGTTGCTAAATGTACGTCTCACTCTCAACTTGTGTTTATAAATATTCAAATTAAGTAAGTTGATAAAGTTTGTACGCTCGTCCGCGGATGTATCAGTGATTTTCAAAGAGAGTATTCTTCATTTCAGACTAGCGACCCGCTCCGGCTTCGCACGGGCAGTAGAGCATACCATTATGCCTACATGTTTTGATGTCGTAGGGTCCTGTCATCGGTGTGAGACAGTGAGACCCGCGCTTAAGGTTACACTATTCGATCATTCTTCCATACAAACGTAGTCTGGCGATTACTCCACTGTTTGACGATGTACGTTCAAAATAAAAAATGATATCAATTTGTCTCATCATTATCTAGCCCTGTATGGAAACAAAAAATTAAAAAAGAAAAATATTTGAAAGTTATGAGCGTCGAAAGATCCATATTTCAACACTAATTTTAACGCATCTTTGGGCGGCAATAAACGGCCACCATACAGGGATAGATTAGTAGTTCAACAATGCAAATAATTTTATTTTGAAAATATACATTTAGTATATTTTCAATTTAGTAGTTTTTTCATGATATCTAGACTCCCAAAGGTCTGTTTATAAAATTTAGCGCGATCGTTTTCTTCCTAAATCATCATCCATTTCAGTACAAACTTGCAGTGCTAATTCGTACGCGAACTAGCTTCTTACTGCTCATCACAGCATCTATATCTTTCGCACGAGTTGTCGGATGAGATAGCAGGCATTTTAACCCCGCGCACAAAATAGTTCGTGGTTCGTGCCATCGACTAGTCGACCTTAATTTATTTTCGCGCGCCTTAGTTTTTATTTTGCGATAACTCCTAATACTCATTTATTATAATTATGGTGTAAAGCATTGTCATAATGCGCATGAAATGCTTAAGGGAACTAACGTATTTAAGTTGATAAGGATTAATATTGTATCCGTCTAAATAGCTTTCCAATTAGCTCATTGTACGTGACCATTTTTCTAGAAGTTAGTATGCTATAGTAAGCTATCATTAAAAGATAGTCATATGCCATCGCGGTTTTTCTGTAGACCTAAAAAGAGGAACAATTCCACCATATATTTTTATCTTATATCTTAGGGATTAGGCAGCGTTTTTGATTAAATCTCCCAGGCAGCTTGACATTTTACGACAGTTTCAACAATTATCATCATTCTGCAACCAATTTACACAAATCCTTAACAAATCATACGCCTGAACCTTCCTCATGAATCACTCTGTCTATTGGTGAAAACTGCATGAAAATCCGTTCAGTAGTTTTTGAGTTTATCGCGAACAGACAGACACGGCGCGGCGTGGAGATTTGTTTAATAATAAAAGTGATTAACTTCTAGGGCTGTTTGGAGTCTAGGCCTACTTCGGGCATCATACCCGTAATCGTAATATTATGGTGCTGACGCTGAAAGACCACAAGCAAGAAACTGACAAGCAATCCGTCATGCTAAACTTATATCACTAAAAGGCTACAACCGTACAGACCACGTCCTTCTGTTTATAGACCTCGTAGTACGTCTATGGCGGTCATTAGCAAATAATAGCTCAACTGACTTTTTTTTTGCATGGAGAATTGCTCATGCATACTGCGCTACCACGGGTAGATCGCGCAGTTATGTAGGACTCTTACCCACTAAAACTCCACGGTGTCCTCCTGTGCCGCTTATGGCGTGAACACGGGCACGCGTTAGCACTCACCGCGAACCCGCCGCGGCTGTCCGTCACCGGACCCTCCTCTGGGGAGCACCCCCCATCACTGGCACATCAGAACACGTTACACGCCGTGACCACCCCAGGGACCAAACCAGCACATTGACAGTGGCCCCACCACCGGCCGCAGGGTATAGGGAGAGCGGCCAACGCTATACCGACAATCCTCCTCTCCTGCGGCCCCACCACGTCCGCCATCAGAAGGTGGCGACCCCTTGCAGGCCGCGGAGGATTGGGACGGCGGCGCACCGTAATACTGGCACTCCTCTCCCGCCGCGGTCTCCAACCCTCAGCCGCGATGCCTCCGATACCGCTTCACCGTGGCCTGTGGATGACCAAGCCACTGCTACTGAGCCCCCCCCGCCTCGGCAAAGCGGGAACCCACCGGGGTTCTGTCTATACACCTCGTAGTACGTCTATTGCGGTAATTAGCAAATAATAGCTCAACTGATAAACACCACCGTTTGTGGGCAATAAATTATTATTATATTATTATGATTATCGTTATGAAACTCAACCACAAAGGCAATGGGTAATTGCGCTTTATTTTCAATGGCAACAAAACGTTTTATTTTTAACAATGGCATTTAATTTGACCGCAAACGTCATTTACAACCGCTAAGGTGCATTACGTAATCAAATTTTATAAATAAGCTTCCGAATGAACATACAAAACAAGATTTGTTCGACAAAGCTGGAGCTAAATCTATAGTGAAAGGTGCGGTGTTTCGTTTGGTGGTGTTGCACACTCTGAAGTATATCCGATGAAAACATGTTCGCCCTACAGCTACACCGAATGAACATGGGAACACCCAATCGTTCCGACAAGATATTACCATTAATCAGCATCATATTTGGCACATTGCCATTCACAATACGACATTATTAGAACGACAGGCGACTGTTGCTTTTCTGCCCTTGTGCATTGTTTTTGTTCCTTTCCTTCTCACCTGTTACGTCCGATACGGCTATGTCGATAACGGGTATCGGAAACGGACGTCAAGACTAGCTAATTAAGACACTGATCTAGCTGTAGCTGTTATAATCTAACACATAATTCATACACTGCTAAATCGTGTTGATAGTTCTGATCACATGAATGTTCGATTGAGGTGCGTCGGGCACGAACAAGCAGTATGTTCATACAGGCTGAGTAAACAGAGTTCATACAGAGATTAGGCTGATGAATGTATCAATAACAAGGCGTGCCAACAAGTTTGTGGCGGCTGACCTTTACCTTCTTGTCTTAGAAAACCACTGCTCTATCTATAATCTCTTTACTATTAATTAAGTTTCAGTAGGCTTGAAGGACACGACACTGAGTCACTGGGGTGGGGTTTCCTAAGGACAGTACCTTAAAGGTTGCTTGTGAGACAGTAAATTATATGTATTAATGGCTGCTGTAATGATATATTTAACAAAAGAAGTTTACCGACACAAAGATAATAAATATTATGAATTATGAGAAGTCTATGACAGATGAGCATTCTCTTCCTGACAATTGATTATGATAAACGAAGAGCACAGACTACGATCTACTAATCGTGTTTATAAAAACTTCTCAATCATGAGTCATGGGATCGCTGACAATTACAATCACGATTCAAATGGCTTCAACAGAAAAGTTGTACAAACACAAGTTATTAATGGCATGTTGGATGGTTGGCCTCAAGTTGGCCTATTCATGACACTGAACTCTCCTTAGCCTTAGAGCGTAAATATCATTTGTTCGAGACGAGTTGATTTTGTTTATTCATAGAGAAGTACCAATAGTTTAATTAGTATTCGATTGATATGCGTCGAATGTCTAGATGAACACGCGCAAAGAGCGAGCAACGCTCTTGTCCAAGTCTCGTCGATAATTCTTGTACAAATACTTTTAAGACACGAAGCGGTTCAAGTTGAAATGTCAATGTATTCCCTAACTCAGGTACAAAACGACCGTCCTCAAAATGCATCGACTGATCAACATTCCACGATGATGTCATTACGTCAAATATTTTTCCAAGGCAGGCACCATTGTCAGAATTTTGTTTTAATTATGAAGCTAGTATATTTTCAGGTGAATTTGTCTTTCCATTGACTTGTATTTCGCTACTGCGGCTGCGTTACGCAATAGCTAGCTAAAAGCCGAGCTCAAACACAGTAAAAATAAATTGTAGTTCTAAAATCTAAAAAACACGCTTTATTGGTAAGGATAATGGGACAAACTGTTTAAATTATTGCATTGTCATCGGTCCTTGATAAGTGTGCAAAGTTTCAAATCAATCCAACGTTTTGAAGTGGGTGAAAATTACGTTCAAAGATTCCGTTACATTGATACATTGTTACATTGATACATAGATACATACATACCAAGCTAATAAAAGCGTGTTAAAAACGGCCAGGTGCGTGTCGGACTCGCGCACGAAGGGTTCCGTACCATTGACGCAAAAACGGCAAAAAAATCACGTTTATTGTATGGGAGCCCCACTTAAATATTTATTTAATTCTGTTTTTAATATTTGTTGTAATAGTGGCAACAGAAATAGATAATCTCAAAATTTCAATGTCTAGCCATCACGGTTCATGAGATACAGCCTGATGACAGACAGACAGACGGACAGTGGAGTCTTAGTAATAGGGTCCCGTATTTACCCTTTGGGTGCGGAACCCTAAATAAACAATCTAGTAAAGGGTGATTTTTTAAGAGGTATAGGATTTGATTTTCAAAAAAAAACACAAAAAATTTGAAAAATTTGATGAAATCTTTATTGGAATAGATAGAACGATCAATATAATTTAATGTTTGAAGATGATTTCATGCAAATGCTGGCCGCGGCTCCGGTTTAGATGGCCCATTCGCAAGGCCCAATTTCGGCACACTCTCTCCAACATATCAGCCGGTATATCATGAATAAATGCTTCAATATTGGCTCCCAGTGCGTCAATCGTTGCTGGTTTATCCCTGTAGACATGAGCCTTAACATGGCCCCACAAGAAATAGTCCAAAGGCGTTAGATCACACGATTTAGGCGGCCAATTGACGGGCCCAAAACGTGAGATAAACTGTTCACCGAAGGCGGCTCTCAATTGGGCCGTTGTTTCGCGTGCCGTGTGGCATGTGGCACCGTCTTGTTGAAACCACATGTCAGGCATGTCCAATTCTTCCATTTTGGGCAAAAAAAAATAAACCGACCAAACTGCCCATAAATTGGAAGAAGTGCGCGATGCACTCTCTTAACCGAGCATGCATTTTGATAGTAAAATTCAATAATTTGCAAGCGTTGTTCGTTCGTAAGTCGATTCATGGTTAAATTATAGACCAAACTGAACAAGTTTGACAATGACACAAGACACGATTCACGCGTGATCTGTCAAAAACAGTGTTGCCAAAAAGATACCAGCAAAAAAATCACCCTGTAGATTGGTTATAATTTAGTGATCAGAACAAAGATGAGTTTATAATTTGGACGGATCATTATGTTGGTGGACAATTAGAACATTAGGGTGACAGTGTGCTGTCCTCTGTGTAACGTGTGCCTCTACTCGTACCTCTACCTATACCCGTTACTGGGACTGGCCAACTGGCAATGTATGACCACGTTTGTTAGCTTGGGTCTTACTTGTAAAAATAAATGCACGTGTTAATAAATAAATAAATTATAGCTTAGTTGGAGTTGGAGTCATGAGAATAGTTATAATAAGTCGATCAGCTTCCAAACCCGGCATTAGGTATAATGAGTGTGATTTAGCAGGATTGATAGCAGGAGATGTGATCATCTTATTTATTCTGAGTTTGTTAGCACTCTTTGGTTGTCTGACTTTTAACGAATTATGCACCTGTAAATTAAAACACCTACATCAGTTTCCTCAGTTCAAGCGAAATTCCAAACATTGCCCCCAAGGGGTGTTGCATTTCCAATTAGGACCGGCGAATAGATCTAATTAAAAAGGCGGCATATATTAGAAACGACACATTGGCCATTAAAAACGTTCCCGTTAGCCGTTCCAAGACTACATTAATTTGGGATCATTGCACTTAATTGATAGTAAGTTTTATATATAGCTGTTTTAGGTTTAATTAGCATCGTAATTGTAACGTTGCTCCACAGTAGCTCAGCGCGCTGGCTAATGAGTGCGGTCATCGACTCCTAAACTGTAGTATGTGCACCGAACCACGCGAGCCGCGATGAGTCAAACTGTGGAGCCAATGTGCGCTTGTTAGATTGGGCCTTCTCAAATATTACCAAGTAAGTATGACTTGCGTATGTACATCATACGATGTTATGGTTGACGTGGCCCTACACTACAGGCCCACGACTGGTCTTCAGCTGCGTGGGAATACCACCAACTGCTCCAATTACTTATGTCATGTTTTTATTGTTACCGATCGTTGACTTTGCCCGAGGTATTCAGCTGTTACTTATGTTTGTAAGGCACTTTCTTTACTAGCCAGTCTTACGGCCAGTGTGTGCGTTTTGTCTGCACTTGAAGTGTTATATCTTATCACATCTCTTAGCTGTTCCCTTGCATAATATTTCAAATTATTCAAAGAACTGTCATCATCAAGATTTATATAGTTCTAATAACATGATCGTCAGTTTGGTGGTGAGGTCATTACCTACGTTCTCCAGACAAGTCTATTTCCAAAACTGGTGCACATGCGTGGATGTTTAGCTCTGACGCAGCACTTATTGCACAATACCATATTAATTTGCAGCAAACCGGCAGCCTTGATGTCTCTAAACAAGGCGAGAACTTAAAGATATATTTCCAACAACAGAACGATAATTATAATAACCGTGACAAAATTTAATGAATGAGTAATGAGTTTTAGAGCAAGTAATATGTAGGATTAGAATAGGTAACATACTCGTATTCACTTGATTAATAAGTCGATCACCCCAAATTGAAAGGTACCTAGCCCGGTAATATATTAAAACCCAGGCGTGTCTTTTTTCCGCTAAAAGGAGCCAATTCCACCCGGCTCCTACTTTCCGTGATGTAACCGTGCCAATAACGAACCATCTTGAGCTTCTTGGCGTTACGTTGACATCGACTCTCAATTTTGGGCCATACATTGAGGCAAAGGCTCAGCTGGCTGCCAAAAAGTTGGGGATCCTTGCGAAGGTGAGAAGGTACTTCACGCCGGAACAGCTGCTCAACTTGTATCAAGCGCAAGTTCGATCGTGCATGGAGTACTGTTCTCATCTCTGGGATGGATCTGCCAAATACCAGCTTGATGCACTAGAGTCGATCGAAAAGCGGGCCAAGAAACTCATCGGTAATGAGGCACTGGTCAAGTCAAAGCTCCAGAGCCTTGAACATCGTCGCCGAGTTGCCAGTTTGTCGGTATTTTATCGGTTACATTTCGGGGAGTGCGCGATGGAATTACATGATTTAATTCCGCCCAGCCCGTTCCATCATCGGACTACCAGACGTACGGCGATGCGTCATCGGTACATGGTGGACATCCCACCCATACGCACAAAACGTTTTGGGGACACTTTTATTATGCGTACAGCTAAAGAGTGGAATTCCCTGCCGGAATCTGTGTTTCCCGATAGCTACAATCTAGGGGTCTTTAAGTCAAGAGTGAATAGGTTTCTTCTAGGCAAGCGTGCTCTATCGTCGACCACATCATCGCTTACCATCAGGTGAGTTAGTAGTCAAGCGCAAGCCTATAGATAATAAAAAAAAAAAAAAAAAAAAAAAAAAAAAAAACTAGTACACTTCACAACATTCATTTCCTTTAGATTAACTGCGACGTTCTGAGGCTGAGCTCCTTTAGGGAACAAGCTCCATTTGATTGGAGGTAGTAGGTAACATCCCAACATTACGTTTAAGTGGTATAACCAAATTACAATGCAATACGTTCATGAACATAATAATTATAACAATGACCGAAAAAACTAAATTGATAATTTTACAAGTGTCAACTAATAGTAGTTAGTATTATATAATCTGTGCTATTACTATAAATGTCTATTATACTAATTATTCACATATCACTCGTATTTCAGCTGTACAAGCATATTGTATGGCATTACAATAATCACACTTCATACTAATACTATAAAGGCGAAAGTTTGTGTGTGTGTATGTATGACGGATATGGATGAAATTTGGCACAGTGATAGATTATCGTCAGGAATAGCACATATAATAGTTTCCATCCCGGGAATATGTTCTTCCTTGTCTTGTCCTTGGGATAAATTTGGACTTGCACGCGGGCAAAGCCGCTGGCAGAAGCTAGATTAGTATAATGATGGTACAAAGCAGCCGGCTTTTGTTACAATGCTGGTTACCACTCCAATTCCCGTAGCCTCGACATCCGTACAAAAGGACCGTGAATTTATGATAAGGCTACATGTCAAAAATCCATCGAGTTGACATGATAGGCAGCTCATTCATCTGTCAGTCTTCTTGTGACATTCAGGGACGGTGACACGAGCGGAAAACTGTTTTCTCTTTGAGGATACGAAAGTTCTTGTTCAAAGAAACGCGGCTGTTTGTGAAGAGAGCGGTGACGACACAGTTCATCAACTGAGCGTTAGTTTCTCTTCCACAGACGTCATTGATAAAACAATGAAGATGATGAAATAATTAAGGAAACAGCAAAGAGAAGCTATAATGATATTAATATTAGCAGCCGGCGCGCGGCGGCGGCGCTAGGTCGTCGCTGTGTCGGCAAGGTAACGTTGAAGCCCGCAAGGTGGACTTGTACTCTAAAACATTATCGCTTGCACTAGATATCCTATCCGAGAGAATTTTGACACATATTTTGCTACTACTTAATTGATAAATTCTGGGTTATCTGTGACGTTCGGATAATGTTTTTGTTTTTCAATGATAACACTATATTTTTTTATCGCCTTTGGATATGCATTTACCTAAATAATATATTATTTATTTTTGTTTATAAAAAATGAGCAGTTTGATCTTGTTCAAGTCCGGGTAAAGGACAAACACCTTAGGGGTGACCATAAGCTCTTAGAGCGGTATCAATTTGAGATCGAATAAGGGACAGATGTATATGACTTGTATACATCTGTCACTTACTCGATATCAAATTGATACCGCTCTAAGAGCTAATGGTCACCCCTCTTATAATGTTTCTGAGGTTAGCGATTCGTAAGGAATATCCAAAATATAAGGAAAATCAATAGTTTTCCTCTTGCACAAAGAAACCAACTGCTACGTCAATTTGACGTTTTTCCTCTATCATTTATCTACGTCATTTAAGTCTTTCTGAAGTTTCTCCATTCAGTTCTATAGTCTTATCAGAATTTAGATCAATGGTCCAATCAGTCAATAGGTCCTTTCAAAGATCTTTACCACGATTCTTACGTGTCTCAGTAAAATATCTATCCATACAGGCCATTGCAGTTCACGTCCAGGTGGCAGGTGTTCCTGGGGTTTCAAGAAGTCGGGTGGTTGTAGATGAGCTTCTCTCCACAACCTGCTTCTCACTATAGGAATAGGCCTATATGGAAAGCACTCAATCGTTTGCGCACCCAAGTCGGCGCTGCAAACACAATTTGCCAAAATGGGTTTTTATAGACCCGTCACTTCGTCTGACACCCAGTGTGAGTGCGGTGCCCCATTGCAGAATATGGCACTCATGTTGGAGAGTCCCAGGTGACCTTATGCTCGCTAGTCGCCACTGACGTCGCAATCGGGGTGGCCACCTACTGGGCCCAAAATTTATAAAGAGTTTTCCATCGACTCGAAAAGAAGAAGAAGTAAAATATCTCATGCGAATACTCTCCGAAGCCGTAAAGCCTCTAAATGTTTGGACCCTGCCCCCAAGAGAGATACTCATAGTTTATTTAGAACGTAGCAAAATTATGTTCGACAGTTATGTATTACTAACGGATTTTTACTCAACGACTGGATTTTAATGACTATCTAGTCACGAGAGGTCATTGTTCTAATTGCCTCGCTTTGAATAAGTAAACATGACTACAATAGGACATTCTCAGCGAATTATCTTCATTAAGTACTTCTAGTTTTATAGTTGGTCTTTGTCGACAAAAAAAACGGGAAAATACGCGCACTTTTACTGAGAGATCGCATAAAAAGTGCGATACTATCAAAGGAGCGTGTTTGCAATGTTGCAGATCGTGAGGTGGTCTTGAAACAATATTAATTTAAATTAATAGAAGGTTCTCGACTTTCCTGTCCCTCTTACCAAAGATACATGTTCGTCCTGTTTTTTATCTGCGTAACAGATCTGACGATCGACTTAGATTATGTGATGGCTGGGTCGGACCACAACCTGAACCAGAACACATCAGGAGGTCTATAGTTTATAGTATTGCTCAGCATTTCAGCCTCTTCGATCGTATATATGTGCACAGCTGAAGTAGGATATCACTGACGAGGACGACCTTATACTTTGGCTTGCAGTTAGGTTTCTCTATTCTTAGTTTAGTTAGTCTAGTTGTAATTATTTGTTATTGTTTAGACAGTAATAGAGAGCAGAGCATTACTGCGTTACGTGGCGTGGCGCGTGGCCGTGACGCGCGGCGACCTCTAAACAAACAAGTCGATAGCTTTGGCACGCTCGCAGATACAACGCTGGCGTATTTTTGTAAACAACTCATTTATTTTATACACCGTGCCCCAATGTTAGTATTGTAAATGTTTACGATGCTGATGAACGTTGTGGGAGGAAAATACTTTTCTGCTTAGACTGAATAATCTAAGCTTTTCTGTTACATCTTACAGAAGAGTATTGATTTGAAATATGTTTGTGCGTTTAATAGGTATTGTTGTATCATACACTTATATCCATTAGGTAGTTTGATTAGAAATTCTGTTATTCTTTCAGCCGAAAGACTTCCACTGTTGGACATAGGTTAGCTTTGCCACAACGTCCGGTCCAGTGCTTCTTGCTTTCACTACCATAATAGGTCCACCTTGTGGGAGTTCTTCCAACTACACCTTCCTGTGCGTGGTCGCCACTTCTCTGAGCCCGATCGGCTATTATGTTCTGCGAGCAATATTTCGAGCTATGTCGATAATCTCGCATGGTTCTCCATCGGATGTCTTGATTTCTGATTCAATTACGCAAGTAAGTATTAAAAAAAAAAAGTTGGTCATCACTTGACCTCTGTCGATCAAATCTTAACATATGAGCTCATAAACTCGAAAAATGCCAACTTGAATATCAGGGTAAACAAGACAATTAAAATAAGAAGCATTGATTTATATCTCGGGCATCTTTATTATCACAGTGTCCAGTTTTTTTGTCAATAGATTGTTTGGCCAACCTTGGCGCGGCGATCAGTTTTAAGACAATTAGTGCAAGCTGTTTGAACACCTGTTGATAAACTGGCAGTAGCGCCGCGTTTATTATCGGGCCCCGGGGATTTTCGGCTATGATCACTAAGAATTATTGAGGCCTTTCCTCCCTTATCAAATGCAGACTGTCTGTTTTCATCGTTGCTTATGTTGTGACATTTCCTTTTATTGAAACTTGAGTGAATTTCTAAGTAGCAGGCCGGAATCTGAGTTTGTGCGCGGTTGAAGGCAATGCAATAGGCTCGCCCGCTATTTCATGGCACTTACACATAACTAGCGACATGTGGGTGTCCTATTGGTGCACTTCTGCCCTTCTACTACGGGGAATACAGCAGCCTTATTGCGTAATGAATTCGGAAAGAGCAACTAAACAACTTATGTTATGCTTCTATGGTTATGCTAGTACTTATTATATTATCTGTGGTTATGTGAATTGTGATTATTATTATTCATTGCATTTGCAACTAAACAAGCCTGTAGGTACAATAATCTATCTAATATATATAAAAGCACTCACTCATCACGAAATATCGAAAACCATTTGACATATAAAGATGAAATTTGGCAGGGAGGTTCCTCAAGTGACGTAAGTGCGCACTAAGAAGGGATTTTTGGAAAAAACTAAAAACTCATCTGTAGGATAAAACATGGATCACGCGAACGAAGTCGCGGACGAAGTGCTAGTATAAATATAAACCCCCATTCACCACCACGTTTGGTTGAAACGTGCACCGTCACATAATCAGCTCATCGGCAGACTAGACCGGTTTTGTCACATGGAACATCAGCTGAATATTGATGTTCTTCTGAAACAACATCCTGAACAGCACTTCATTAATGCATGTTGCTTCTCGTTATCCTTAGTCTACATATAAGGAAAAGAATGTTGTAGTAAATAAACAATGACTATGCGTAGCGGTACCACCGCGCACCGCGCACCGGTATGACTAATGTATAATAAGAGAGCGATACAAAAATTAAAAAAAAATACTGGTTCTTGACTTGATAAATTGGCATTGTATTATAAGGATGAAAAAACCGGCCAAGTGCGAGTCGGACTCGCGCACGAAGGGTTCCGTACCATTATCGCAAAAAACGGCAAAAAAATTACGTTTGTTGTTATAGCGGCTACAGAAATACATCATTTGAGAAAATTTCTATGTCTAGCTATCACCGTTCATGAGATTCAGCCTGGTGACAGACGGACAGACAGACAGACGGATCGCGGCGTCTTAGTAATAGGGTCCCGTTTTTACTTTTGGGTACGGAACTGTACCCAAAAGTAAAAACGGGTCTGTTCGTCTGTCACCAGGCTGTATCTCATGAACCGTGATAGCAAGAGAGTTGTCACAGATGATGTATTTCTAGTGGGGCTACAACAAACGTGTTTTTTTTTGCTGTTTTTTGCGATTTTTGTACGGAACCCTTCGTGCGCGAGTCCGACTCGCACTTGGCCAGTTTTTTTTATCTGATGTTGTTTTTGGGCCATTAGTGATTCAGGCCATCCTTTATTATCCCAACTCCGCATTGCGACTGCTGTGTATAAAAAAAACCTGCCAGTATCTGGGGCCACAACAGTGCCCCCAACAAGTCGAACAAACAAACGCACAGCCGTACCATCATATTCTCGAAGCCATTCAGGGCATTTTCGACCCCCTGTAAATTCGTTATAGATAAAGCTAGAAGCCTGAATTTTCAGCATAATATATGGTTTTACGTTAGAAGAACACAATAATGTCGACCCCTTATGTAAAAGTAAAACTAAGTCGGTTAATGTGTTCGTTTGTAACCTAATTATTAAGATACCTATCTACTGAATAAATTATCCGACTTGGTTTAACACTCGATCTCACTACTTTTTGCGGTAGAAGGACTGCGCCGCGAGACTTGTGTTTTTTACATTTTATGTTTTTGATGGGATTAAGTGCTTCTGGGTACGTCGGGTTTGTTGCCTTTTATTTATTGGGGCAGCTTGCACTCTAAGCGGATGCAGTTGAGTACCAGTATTTGTTTTTTATCTTAGCGGAATGATTAATTTCAAGAGTAGGTACAGTCGACGCAATGTTCATTAGTTGCTAATCTATTCACAATAAGTATCAGTTTAGACACAAATCGTGATTACTCATCTGTGTATAATCTTGTTTTTGCGGCACTATCAGCACTTCAGCAGTTTGGGTTAATGGGACAAACAACGCGCTAGCTGATTAATGAGGACAGAAGGACCAAGGAACAGATTAATGATTTACGCACTTGGCGAATTTAAAGAAAAGTCTTAATCTCGAGGCATTTATTTCGACTAAACTCTTTGAATTGTCAATGAGTCGGTCAGTTAGTGTGAAAGTTGATGTTTTCGTTATTTCATATTACCCCTTCCAAAACTTGGATCTTTGTGGAGAAAGAAATTCTAGTACCCCTTTGTTTTAAGGAATTTAGAAGCTGCCGATAATCAACAACATATTAATGCTTTAACAACAATCTGTTAAGGACTATGTTCATAGTCAAAGTTGTTTATTTCAATTAGGCACTTTAGAACGTCGACAATATTAACTAAAAATAATAATAATTGATTCTACTGTTCTTTTACGTTCTCCCAGTTAGATTAGAATATTTGATAGTCTCCAAAGCATCAATGGATGTAAGCCGTGCAGCATAATATTACTGTTAGAATGCCTCGCACATGTCAATAGAGTCAGTACAGGAAGTAGAACGAGGCGACTGACTATTTTATTGACATAATTTAATGGAAGGATGCCTTTTATCGATCCTCTGACAATAAGCGTTATTGCAATACACGGAGCACAAAACCAGTGGAGAGAGCGTGCCGGGACTACCGCGGGCGCCAAGCGTATGCAATATCAATCATATGCGGCGAAATTTAAGTCAGTCGCAACATTCGTAGGTAGGACGTACGAACGTCACGCGCTTCCGTCTTTTAAACAAATAAACTGAAAAGTAATGCCTAGTTGTGCAATTAAATGGTGTAGAAAGTGTTCTAATACTTCAAGTTACACAAAAGATGGGATAACATTTCACAGATAAGTGTTTTTCTACTCCATTTAATCAATTTCATTAAGTAAAATCAAATATTTTTATTTCTGGATGGTTCCGCTGCTGTCTCTTTCTGGTACACTGATTCGCGCGTTAGTCGTTCTCTTTTTTTCTCGATAGTGCTGCATCGCAGCATCACGATGATTATATCGATATGTTAGGCTCCAAGACGGGAAAAGCTCGTCGAGCGAAAAAAATACTCAGAATGCATTGTTTATTATTAAGCATTACACAATACTATGTTGCCGAATTTAATAAGAACTGCAGCTGTGTACGTTCTTGTTTTTTATTGTCATGCCCGTATTTACCATATCATAAATCTAACCTTTAATCGAGCAATTCATGTATATATGTATCTTTATAAATATAATTCTACTGTACGTGTTATGTCACTGCACTCCTCCTAAACGACTGGAACGATTTGAATGAATTTTTTTGTATGCGTTTGGGTGGCGCCCCGGATGGTTTAGATTCACAATAGGGTAGGGTAAGTAGGGTAGGTAGCGTATTAAAAAGTAGGGACAAAACAAAGTTTTTCGGGTCAGCTAGTATATATATAGGTAATCTGAATCTCAGAAACGGCTCCAACGATTTTTATGAAATTTAGTAGGCAGTGGGTTTCGGGGGCGATAATACGATCTAGCTAAGTTTAATTTTTAGAAAAAGTAGTTTTCTCTATTTTGCACTCGAGCACAGCTCGGTCGCCCGGGTACTGGTTATTATACATACCGAAGATCCTAAGAAATTCATTCTTTTGTTGTGATTACCAGTGTAAATCCATAAAAAATACGATTACATTGCTGGTGCAGCAAAAAACGACAGACGAGAATAACAGACTATACGCAGTAAGCTTTGTTATTTGTATAAATATTAATGTTGGCTGTTTGTAAATTTCTTTAATAAATAATATTACTTAAATTGTAATTTGTAAAATTGCAGTGGTGGCCCATTGGTAACGGCCGCGACTTACAAGTTGTGTAAATACTTATTCTTCTTCTCTCCATTTAACGATAACTCTCAACATACTCTCTCTCTAACATGATGAGCATGTTTTAAAGAGATTTGAGAGTTATCGCTCTTGAATAAAATAAAATTGAATAAAAAATATATTGATACTCGACTGACATTTATTACGAAAAATAATACAAGTCCAAAAGATTACATAAGAAAAACATATTCAAAGCTAATCCATTTTAAAAACCAGTAATTACATAATTATTTTTTAATTACGCCTTTAATTTAATAAACACCTGTTTTATTTCAAAATCGAATCCGTAATCTCTGTATCCTAAAGAAATCCTTACACTATTAATAAGTTAAACAACTATCGATATCGATATTTTTTTAATTACTTGTTTGGAATCCCTAAAGAATCAGCTGTCATTTGGTTGTCAATCTGTCACCCAATCACAGCGGAGGAAGCTTACCTCTGCCCCCGCCGTTATTTGGTGACTTTGATTTAGAACAAAAACGTGCCGATGCTCTCTCCACTGGTTTTGTGCTCCGTGTTGCAATAACATTGGAAAACAGGCGACGAGTTTACGATCAAAAGGTGAAACAACCTGATAGAACATTTTTCTTTTTTATGGCAACAAGTCGAGATCGAGCATTGTTGTGAAAATAAACTATAAACGATGATAACCTTAAACTGCGTCTGTTTAAGTATGTATCTAGCTAGGTATAAACAAGCGTGGTTATGGTGAGATCCGGCAGGGTGCGCAAATGACGATGACCGAGGAACACAAATAGCACCGGCCCGAACATGTGACCTTGAGGTACGCTCCATTTTTTTGCAGACTTCCATAATTTTTGCCACTATCACATTCTCGAGGTCAATAGCCTGCTTGAGGACCCTTCCTTTTCCTTGTATTTTAATTACTTGAAACGTGTCTTTAGCATTATTGTACCTGTTTCTCAGCACTAATTGTGGAGAGTGGAGGCCAGCACCATTTACAAAGATATTGGAAAGAGCTGCAGTAGTGACCTCCAGATTCATCTGCGTTCTTTAAGATATCTAAGATTTTAAAATGAGATTATAAATAGCCTAAACCTACTGGAGCCGTCTCTCTTGGTAGCCCTTGCCAACTCGAGTGGGATGACTGAGTTGTACAATTTATTCTATTCTACTGCCAATCCACTTTCAGACCGTCGTCTTATTGTTTTGATTTACAACTGGTAAACAGTTACGGCTCGTGCCACCGCCCAACCAGCTGCAAATTACTACATTCTTTGAGATAGTGGGTATAGAGCACACTATAATTTAACGATGATATTTTGTCCCGTAGGTAAATGTCACATTGTATGTATTTCTGTCCAATTTCAATTCACGTAGCGTGAGGACGATGCTCTTTCATCCTTGACGTAGTTCTATTTCGAAGACTCACGACACCCGATATGGCATGCATCATAATTACGAATTATTAAATATTTTAAACTTGCTTATAGGTAATTATTTTGGTGCTAAAAGCAGCAGAGATCGTAAGGCAGTTTGCTGCAGAACCTGAATATTGACTTTCACCGTCGAGCCGTAAGCTTTTGACTCGACAAACAAGTCTCCGGCTTTGAAAGTTCAGCGCGCTCGCGAAATAACGGCTGTTGAGTGTTGAGCAATGTTTGCTATATTTTTGGCAACAAAATTATTTTTTATGAACGCAAAACATAGGTCTCGGTAAGAGATCGCCGAGAGACTTCCTGGACCCTAGACCGGCTGGACATACACCTGGGAATAACAACTACTAAGATAGACATGGAGAAAGACGACATATCTTTACAGATACGTAGGAAGTCTAGTCTACTGTACTATGTATATTATAACTTTTCTATTCCAATCTCCGCGGCACGGTTCCGCCCACTGCCGCATTCGCCGATCAAAACTACAACAATGTATAAACATTGCATAACACCGGTTGATCATCAGTTAGCTCACAACGCTAGTGTTTCTACAAACAACCTTACGTTGTACTGGATGTTTTAGGCATATAAAAAGGAAAACTTTCTTTTTCCAAACTTCAAGAGCTGTTACGAAATTGTTTGTTCAACTCATCCTCGTCCTAGAGATGCCTTGTATAGTAATGTTAAAGATGCCTGATGCACACTACAAATTCCTAGTGATTTAGCACAGTGTCCCGAGCACCGTGTGCAGACCTCCAAATGTGCGAGTTATAAGCGCTCCATCGGTGGATTCGGAGGCCAATGACTCCCAGAGAAACCCTGATAGTGTCGACCTGCTGTCTTGCTACATCATAATATTACACAGACTTATGACGCGGTGCCGGCGACGCTAGAGAATGATCGATGTCTAGGAGTTGATGATCTCGTCGAAAACTTTCAAGCTCATCATTAAACTGTTTATTTATTATGGCGTCATAGGACGATGCAAGTTTAAGTATACACACTATGAATGCATTGTAGTTTTGGAGTAACAACAACGACCAACCGTTATAGTTAGTGAAAGTTTTACGAAAGTTACATATATCACGGTTGCCAAATATTTGTATCAATTTGGTGCTCTACGCGGCTCAGCAGATAATCTGATTGATGAGATCATTGGGAGGCAGGAATCCAGGAGGATGGTGCCTATGGGCAGATGATTTTATTATATTTTTGCAAAATAGTGTCGCTCTCCAGGGTATGAGGCTGACCATAATAGTATCAACGTGAATACTGAAACCAGTTTCTGATTGCAGTGTCTGTTGTTTGCAATCAAAGCTCAAAAACCAAATCTGGAGTGAGGCTATCGAGAGACACGGGGAAGCGCTAGCCGTCTCCCTCGACATCTCGAAGGCTTTCGGCAGGGTCTGGCACGAAAGCCTCATTGGTAAGCTTCCTTCCTTCGGTCTGCCTAGTGGTCTGTGTGATTGGATTGCGGACTTCCTGAGTGATCGATCCATCCGAGTAGTTATCGACGGCTGTTCGTCCAGACAGTTAGGTATCAACGCCGGAGTCCATCAGGGGTCAGTGTTCTCGGCAACATTATTCTTGCTGCAAATTAATGATCTGCTAAAGCCCGGCACCTTTGGGTACGCAGAGGACAGCACTGTTGCTGATAGATACGTGTCCGGCGCACGGGCTACTGGTCCTTAAATTCGTTCTCTCCGGGAGGCCATGGTTGAACGCTTGAACCTGTCCTTGAAGGCGGCCTCCGACTGGGGTGATGGCAATCTGGTCAGTTTCAATGCTGCTAAGACCCAGGCGTGTCTTTTTTCCGCTAAAAAGAGCCAATTCCACCCGGCTCCATCTTTCCGTGGTGTAACCGTGCCGTTAACGGACCATCTCGAACTTTTTGGTGTTACGTTGACATCGACCCTCAACTTCGGTCCATTCATTGAGGCGAAAGCTTAGTTAGCTGTAAAAAAGTTGGGGATTCATGCAAAGGTGAGACGGTACTTTACACCTGAACAGCTGCTCAACTTGTATAAAGCGCAAGTTCGGTCATGCATGGAGTAATGCTCTCTTGTTGGCAGATCCTCTGGGATGGATCTGCCAACTATCAGCTTGATGCACTTCAGTCGATTGACAGACGGGCCAAGAGGCTTATTGGCAACGATGCACTGGTCGCGTCAAAGCTCCAGAGCTTGTTTATTATATCTATGCTCCAGAGCCTCGAACATCGACGCCGAGTTGCCAGCCTGTCGGTTTTTATCGGTTACATTTCGGGGAGGGTGCGCCGGAACTGCACAATTTTATCTCGCCTAGCCCTTTCCATCATCGGACTACAACACGTACAGCCATACGCCATAGGTACATAGTGGACATCTCTCCCATACGCACAAAGCGTTTTGCTAATACTTTCATTGTGCGCACAGTTAAGGAGTGGAACTCCTTTCCGGAGTCTTTGTTAGATATAGTATCCGGGATAGATATAGATGGGATTGGGATAGGGATAGATACCTTGGGGTATTTAAGTCAATAGTGAATAGGTTCCTTCTAGGCAAGCGTGCTTCACCGTAGACCACATCATCCCTTACCATCAGGCGAGATAGTGGTCAAACGCGAGCATATAGACTATAAAAAAAAAACATTTTTTTTTTAAATAACCTGCATTTTAAAGTCTGATTTCTATTAATTGTTACTGGGCCTAATGGAATATAACAGGATTCTTGAAATACTCAAGTATGTATATTACAAAACTTGTTGCGTTTTACATATTCGTTATGGTGCGTCCACGCTACATAGACTTTGCACAGACTTGGCATCATTGACACCGACATTATTTTGTTTGTAGGTAATGCTGTGTTGCACAGACAAACCTCTAAGGGCCTGAACATCGCTTCGCTGACATCGAATGACACTTGTCTAGAGCTTAGATATCAAACGCTATCGAAATGTCACGTGATCAATCCCTTACATTTTGGCATTCCGACCATCGCCAGCCCATCGCTTCGCTGACATCGAATGACACTTGTCTAGAGCTTAGGTAGCCTTCAAGATGTTCAGAAGGAATTGTAGCGTTTATTGTGGCTTGGCGCGACCGCGCCCGCACCGCGGTCGATTGCTCTGACCTTTTTGTTTAATTTAACGAAACGATAGTTATTTCATGACTCAATATTATCGAACAAAAACATCAACGATTACGGTAATTTACGTACCTAACTACATTCAATAAGAAAAGGTAAGAAAAATAAGTATTGTACCCTATAGACTCATGAAACTGGAAAACACTGGATGCTTTCGGGAGTTATTTTTCACTACGAATACACGCGGCGTGATTCGCAGCGTTTGTTAGAGCATAGACCCGCCACACAGGACCCGTAAAATAAATTATAATTTAAAAAAAATATACTGTTTTATCAAGAAAGTGCACCAAGCTAGCTGACAATATGAATACCTAGAAATGCTAATGAAGTAGATAACAATTATGAAAATATATATATGATTGTATGAGTAGCAACAATGTTTTTTCCATGTATGTTACATAGTATTTCTTTGAAAAGTCTTGTAATCTTTTCATTGTTGATAGTGTTATCACTTATCATTGAATGATATTATAATAGTAAGCAGTCAAGATAGTATGTTTATAAACATCCCATGGGGGTTTTGGGTTTCTAGTTCTACACATAGCCATAATTTTTATAATTTATCAAACTTTGGTAGAAACCTATTTCTTTCAGTAGCAAAAGATAGAAAGACAGGGGAGGTTGTTGCCCTGCTGTGGGACTCAACATGCACATCAATAAATTCTGTTTCATTCTTTTGCTGCCAAGAAATGTTTTTTTTTAAATAAAGCTGTTTTATAAATTTTTTTTTCTCCCTCTGCAGGGCAATGGCCTCCCTTTTTCCTTCTAATTTTTCATGTTTAGGGCAATTGTGGCGCTTTATTTGATCTATAAATTATTATATATATAAAACATTATTATAAGCTAACTGTTTTGTTTAATGTTCTTTCTTCATAATTTTCCTCATTAAATAGTTAAATACATCACTGTTACTTATTTCTATTTAATTACTAACCAATAGGATAAGACAATTATATTTTAATTGTTATCCAATTTAAGATCATTCTTGATGGCTTATTTAATTAATGTTCAATTAGGCTAAAACATTAAGCTACAGGTGATAGCTGTGATAAGGATTGGTATTATGAAGATATTAAAAGTGAATGATCCCACAAACACCTAATTAATTAGTGAATCTAATGAATTGATTAATAAAACAACATGATGCCTGTATTCCTGAAGGGTTGGCCAGAGGAGCACCTATAGAACACCCACACTTCATCATCAGCCAATTTAAATGTTCCCGCTGTTAGGACACAGGCCTCCTCTCTGTGAGAGAGGGAATGCGACAGCATGCGGGCCCAGTGTGGGTTTGTGGATGTCACATTGTGGGTTTGTGGAAGATGACCTGCCACAAGGATGGCAGATCTGCAATGGACAGACATAAATGGCGAATTCTAGAGGAAGCCTATGTCCAGGGAGGACAACCTGATGGACAATAAGTGCTGGTGTTACCAATTTTTCTAGAACATAGTGTATAAAATAGAATTAAGTATTAGCAATAGGAAAATTAGTAATACGGCTAGTTAGTAAGAAATGTAAAAACAATATCAGCGAATAAAGGCAATTTTTATTTTTTATTTTATTTATTTAATAGGGGACGAAGCTATTGCTATCGACAGGACACATGCCCAAACTCCAGGCTGCTACTGAGAAATTTCAGATGGAAATACCCAATAACACTCCGCACAAGCCGGGAATCTAACTTAGGACTTATGCTCAGCAGTAGAGCTTGCAACCACTAGACCAACAGCCATAATGGTGGAAAACAAGACATGCTGTGTTCATATGAAACATGAATGCTGAAGTCTCACACCTATGCCTGAAGGAAAATACGTAAAGAACCATTTTTACAATGGTGATTTATTTTATATTTGTGTATCCTTTGTGGGGAGTCCATATAAAAACATCAACACGGTCTAGGGATATTTCAATTAAATAACTCGAAAAGTACTGGCCGCATTGGAATCTTTTATACACCGATTTGTTTGTAATTTATCTCAGACTAATTCCAAATTAAAATTTTTGAAATTTCTTTTGTTTCGGTGGCATAAAAATGTCTTGATGTGTAGGAGAGGGAATTTTCATTTGTACGAAATTTAGAAAACAATACGAATTACGTTTAGTTACAGTTTTTTTTTCATTTTTAAACGAAAGATAAAGTTAAAATTGAGGTATTGTAGCCATGCAACGCCAACATTTGACGAGGGCGGAGATGTTACGAGCTGTGGGAATGCTGGAAGCTGGGTCTGTTCAGCGTAATGTTGCTGAGGCCATAGGGACCCACCAAAATGTAATTTCAAGATTGTGGACACGCTATCGTGCCACAGGTGAAGAAGCGGAGAGGCACCGGGGGCCAAGTCGCATCACTACCCCCAGACAAGACCGATTTTTGCAAATTACTGCGCGAGCTCAACCAAATGCAACGGCGACTCAATTGGTCCAAAGGCTGCGAGTGGAACACCAAGTGCTTGTGAGTGACCAAACTGTAAGAAGGCGACTGCATGAAAGTAATCTACGCTCTCGTAGACCACTCCGGGTCCCACCTTTACGGAGAGGCAATCGTGGAACCACGTGGACTGGGGCCGTGAGCAATGGTCCAATGTGCTCACGGATGAATCCAGGTTCGGCTTCCATCCAGATTCACGAAGGACGCGTGTTTGGCGAGTTCCTGGACGATGGAGCCGTCTTCAGAAGCCTCAGGAAGTTCACCCATACCAAGGAGGAACAATTATGGTTTGGGCAGGAATTCGTCTTGGAGAACGGACGGATCTCGTTTGGGTACGGGGCAATATGACGGCAGAACGATACGTCCAACAGGTGCTGGGGCAAGATTTCCTGCTCATGCACGACAATGCCCGAGCACACACGGCTAGAACGGTAGCAGCTTGGTTACATACACACAATGTTAGGGCCTTAGGTTACATACACACAATGTTAGGGCCTTAGGTTACATACACACAATGTTAGGGCCTTAGACTGGCCTGCTCAATCGCCAGATCTAAATCCCATTGAGCATGCGTGGGATATGCTGCAAACAAGAGCTTTGAAGGAAGTTACTGAAAATCTGGCTACAGAAGATCAACTTTTTGCGCACCTCAGAAGGACATGGGACAATATTCCGCAGCAAGACATTGACAACCTTGTTCTGAGCATGCCGAATCGTTGCCGATGTGTTATGAACATCATGGGCGCTTTCTCAGACTACTAACTTCAAGTTTATAAACACAAATTAAATTATTTTTCTATATTTTTCAGTTTTTACTCATAAATTAAAAGTTAATTCATAACCGGTTTCCGTCTATGCTTCATTTTTTTTCCATAAAATCCTGAAATTTTAATCGAAGTACCTTAACCATTATTAAAAAATGGTAGAATATTAAATAATGTATCTTTTCCATGTTTTACGCAAATAAATATATAAATAAATAAATAAATATATACATGTCATATAAATAATTAACACATTGATAGTAATTCGCTTTTTTAAAAATATCCCTAGACCGTGTTGATGTGTGTATATAAATTGCCACTGAATACTTAGAATCTGTTTCTATAGCTAGGACATGTACTACTTTTGTGATTAGCAGTTTAAATGTTTGTTGTAGTCACACAGTTGATGAATTTGTACTTATTCAATTATAAATATTGTCCCTATTCAAAATCAATAGAATTAGAATTTATTTATTTGTAAGAATGTAGTTTAAAATAAAAGAAACAAATAATAAAGTAAACTTGATAAAAAATATATTATTGTTAGTTTAATATTTAGTGAGAATATTAGCCTGTAGTGCTCTACATAATAATATGTACTCATTTGATAACAGACTAGGTATCAACTATTTGTTCCTTATTTTTGGCACACTTGTTATTATCATAAAAAAATAACAGGTCAGTGAGTTGTCTTAGTGAAAACAATACTGTTAGGGATTATATTTATACTGGAAAGCAATATGATTTTATGAGTTTGAAAACAAACATATTGGAAACCAATATGTGATACTGGGAACCAATAAGTTTCCTATTAGTTTAAAAATAATCATCAGGCAGCTATGTATGTGTAGCAGAAAGCTGCAATGTATGCAGGGCGGTACTCACCCACATGCAGAGCGGCTCCTGCATCATGAAAGTCATGACGTCCACGAACTGCTCGCTCACATTCCTGGTGCCGTTGAGCGCCAGCGCCGGCAGCAGCCGGTCGCCCTCACCCGGCTCCATGGAATCCTGACGGCCCAGCGTGGCGTTAGCCCGCCAGTTTGGGTCACTAGTCACACTCAGCGCATAATAAACAGCTATCGAAAGCAGCGAAACACTTCCCGCGGTGTATACCTTGAGATTCGGCAAGGGCAACCTGTCTACAAGCGTCACAGGCATGACGGACGCACAAATGTACTCTAGCGCGGCAAACAAACACTTATACTACACCACAATTTAGAACATAATGACATCGGATTGTTTTATAACGCAGTTTTATCAAAATAGTAAGAAACGACTCATCAAGCGCACTACGGCTGTCGACGGCAGATAAACTGGGTTACCACTTAAGTGTGATGTTGATTACCCGAGATTAGTTCAAGTACAGTTGGAATTTAGCGACGCCTTTAATATTATACCCCGATTTCTAATTTATTTACTTTTTTAGCACTTAATAAATTTTCTCTACTAGTGAATAAGTGATATACGCTTGGGAATGTTTCCACCCCCAGAAACATTTCCATTGGGAAAAAAAAAAAATAGACGAGTTTACGAAGTGCCCGCTCAAGAAGATACCCAAAAAGTTATTTCGTAATATAACTATGAGATAGAGTCTGGCTATTTTAATTATGCATACCTCAAAAAATGTGGGCAACCGAAAATTTGGGGCAGGTAATAACGTTTGTACCATGTCTGTAGACAATCAATGTGCTGCACTGTGTCAATTATTGCATTGTCATCGGTCCATGATAAGTGTGCAAAGTTTCAAATTAATCTGACGTTTTGGAGGGAGTGAAAATCACGTTTAAAGATTCCGTTACTTAGATTCTTATATACCAAGCTAATAAAAGCGTGTAAATACATAACAAGCTAATAAAAGCGTGTTATAAAAGATATTGACAGTTTTTTTTGTTTTCTTTAGACTACTTTGTTTATATTCATGATCAATCCTGGTAAAGAATAGTCACTTTAATTTGATGCAGTGTACATTAATAAAGTTTTGTCACGGTGTGATTACCACAAAACCACAAAGTTTGTTGTTTTTCTTCATAATTTTGTAATTTGAGGTTTACTAATGATTAGCATAAAACATATTCCCATAATTTATGTTGGCATAACGAAATTCAGCATAATGATCACTACGCAAAATATTATTAAGCATAAATGTTTTGCAATAATGTATATTGCCTTATACATATACTGTTGGCATAATATTAATGATGAATAATTTTATATAGCATAATAATATAAACGCATAATGATATTTACACATAATCATCTATGAAATAAAACAAACATATTCGCGGCTTAAGGGGCTAAAAAGCACTTTAACACCCCTTAAACCAGCTTTTGGCTTAGTTTGGAAAAACTAATAATGAAAACCTTTATAGTTTACTAGCTGACCCCTGCGGCTTCGCTCCCGTCAACTGGCTACCTACCTCCTACCTACCTAACCTAATTTTTTTATTTCCCATAACTACCCTACCCACCTACCCTATCTACCCTACTACCTACCCTACCCAACCTTACCTACCCTACCCTATCTACCCTACCCTACCCTACCTACCCTACCCTACCCTACCCTACCTACCCTACCCTACCTACCCTACCCTACCTACCCTACCCTACCTACCCTTACTACTATACGAATGTAACCTGTAAACTTTTGTTTCTACCGGCGGCGGCGATCTATTTAAAATTTAGAACATAAAAGCTGCTATTGTGAGTCAATCTTAAAAGATAGACATATGCTGTCGCCGACTTTATTTTAGAACTTTTAAAGAAGAACAATTCCATCATACATTATATTTGCGTAACTTAAACCGTTTACGCAGCGCACGCAAAAAAAGCTCTCAAAAAGGGATATTTTACCCGTTTTTGCAACATTTTTCATTTATGCTCGGCTCCTATTGTTTGTAGCGTGATCTTCCTCGATAAATGGACTATGCAACAAAAAAAAAAAACAATTCGAACCAGTAGTTCCTGAGATTAGCGCGTTCAAACAAACATACAAACTCTTCAGCTTTATAATATTAGTATAGATATAGATTTAGGTTGGTATTTATGTCAAGTTTCAACTTTATTAACCGAAGTAATAAGATTCTTCAAAAAACTTTATACCCCAAAATCGCCTTTTGGGAGTAGTTTCAAAAAGCCTTTATTATTAAACGCATGTATTCTATTCTACAGGGTGTTTGGAAGGGAGCTGTACATACGCCTAGGGTAGAAACTAGGGATAGTCTGCTACCTACCCCCGCCCATTATATTGACCTTGGCCTCAAGGTTTTTTTTTAATTTATTATTATTTTTTATTTGACTTTTTTATGATTTTTTGACTAAAACTACCTGTAGCTCAAAATCTATCCATGGGACCGGTCGGCTAATGGTCTTGTTTTAATCGTTAGAGTCTTAGGGTCCTGCAAAAAATTATTTTACACCAGAAAATTGTGCAGAAGAAAAGTTATGGGGCCTGAAGTACCGTAGTAAGGTAAAGAAATAATTTTAAGGGCCAACTTTCTATGGGGTTTAAAAAAAAACTAACAGGGTTGGAGTTCTTCTGATTTTTTTAAAACATCCTCAGTCCATGCCCTTTCTAACGATATGCTAAAAGTGTAATTATCACTTTTAGTTTTAAAGTTATTAATTAATTTCCGCAACTAGGGCACTTCAAGCAAAAATTTCAACTAATGAAAATTAAATGTGTTCGATCGTAAAAGGATGGCAAATGAAACAAAAAATTTGGTAATGACTAATGTCATTAAATTACAAATTTTAATTAATTACTAATTTTAATTAATTACAAATTTTGTTCAAATTGATGACCATTGACCTGTAAACATGCTCGGCACCTCTTCCTCATCTCCACGGTCACCGTTCTAAGCAGCAGTTCCTCGCGCATTGTATCGAATGCGGCGTGGATCCTGTTAATTAGAACCTCCCTTGTTGGTACTTCTTCTGCGTACACCAACTCTTTCGCCCTTCCCCAGACGTAGAAGTCGAGTGGGGTAAGGTCAGGCGACCTTGGGGGCCAGGGAATTGGCCCACCCCGACCAATCCAAGAATTAGGAAAGCAGTTGTCCAGAAGCTCCCTCACTGCTAGGCTCCAATGAGCAGGACAGACTATGGGCCGATCTTCGTCAAAATTCGTCGATCTGCTTTCCTAATTCTTGGATTGGTCGGGGTGGGCCAATTCCCTGGCCCCCAAGGTCGCCTGACCTTACCCCACTCGACTTCTACGTCTGGGGAAGGGCGAAAGAGTTGGTGTACGCAGAAGAAGTACCAACAAGGGAGGTTCTAATTAACAGGATCCACGCCGCATTCGATACAATGCGCGAGGAACTGCTGCTTAGAACGGTGACCGTGGAGATGAGGAAGAGGTGCCGAGCATGTTTACAGGTCAATGGTCATCAATTTGAACAAAATTTGTAATTAATTAAAATTAGTAATTAATTAAAATTTGTAATTTAATGACATTAGTCATTACCAAATTTTTTGTTTCATTTGCCATCCTTTTACGATCGAACACATTTAATTTTCATTAGTTGAAATTTTTGCTTGAAGTGCCCTAGTTGCGGAAATTAATTAATAACTTTAAAACTAAAAGTGATAATTACACTTTTAGCATATCGTTAGAAAGGGCATGGACTGAGGATGTTTTAAAAAAATCAGAAGAACTCCAACCCTGTTAGTTTTTTTTTAAACCCCATAGAAAGTTGCCCTTAAAATTATTTCTTTACCTTACTACGGTACTTCAGGCCCCATAACTTTTCTTCTCCACAATTTTCTGGTGTAAAATAATTTTTTGCAGGACCCTAAGACTCTAACGATTAAAACAAGACCATTAGCCGACCGGTCCCATGGATAGATTTTGAGCTACAGGTAGTTTTAGTCAAAAAATCATAAAAAAGTCAAATAAAAAATAATAATAAATTAAAAAAAAACCTTGAGGCCAAGGTCAATATAATGGGCGGGGGTAGTTAGCAGACTATCCCTAGTTTCTACCCTAGGCGTATGTACAGCTCCCTTCCAAACACCCTGTATATTTTTATATGGCAAGCAAAGCCGATGTCGACTATTCTGCCAATGTCTAAAGTTAAATGGAAGGGCAAGAATGTTTTATTAATAAAAAAATAAACCAGGAATTGTAGACAAAAACTAAATTATTCGCTTAGGAGCCACTACAAGTTTCACGAGATAAAAACAGAAAACAGCTACTTTTTCAGCGAAAATTTCTCAATAACTACAAGATATATGATAAAAAATATAATGACAAAAATAAAAACGACACAGGTCCGTCGTCTACAAGCCTACAAGCGAAACTGAATACCACGCGCGAGCGCAACGGTTTATAAGGCAATATTTTGACAATTTATTAAAATAAAATAAGTACTCAAAAAGAAAATATAAAAATTGGATTCGATTGATAAACACCTCAAATTTCAAATTATTTACCATGTTATTTTTATATTCAACATATTCTTACACGTAGGCGACGCTTTGGCACATGATTAAATTCCCTTTTTTCCGCGTGGACAATATTTTTTTTTAAGTGCAAATACAATAAACTTTAAAAAACTAAATTGGTGGCCCACTAGTATACTATATGCCCAGTCCACACCATTTTTTGCAGATTGTTTTTTGCCACCAGTAAGCTGAAAAAGCAATTGAAAAACCTGGTGTTTCGTGATTCCGTAAAAACGTGTGTTAGGAATTTATTTTTTCTAATTTAAATTGAGCAGTTATCAAAAATATGTAATGTACATTCCCTAGATAACTATGTGACGCAAAAAGTTGCATCAAAAGATTTATCATATATCTTGTAGTTATTGAGAAATTTGCCCTGAAAAAGTAGCCGTTTTCTGTTTTTAGCTCGTGAAACTTGTAGGGACTCTTAATACTTGGGTTAGTACGGGACTGAAACAAACAAAAAGATAAAAATACATATATAATAAAATTGTTAACACACTAAAAATACTTTGTATACCACATACAAGTAGACGGGGGTTTGGGGTTTAGCAAGGCTCATAGTTTTATATTATTGTGACGGATGAAAATCAACAGCGCCACAAGGAGTTAGGGAGAGGGAAAAGTCAGAAGAGAGGGAAAGTTTATCATGTATCATATCACAAATGACACTGACAAGTCACACATGACACAAATGGCCTAGTTTATTTATTTGTATGTTCCATTCAACAATGTTGTTGTCAATCGCCCAATTTAAAGTTTCGTTTTCACTTTCTATGTGATTGAATTAAGTAACAGTATTTTTTTCTTGAAAAATATGCATTGTCTTGTAATAAAAGTCGTAGAGTTTTAATCTGAGATCTAACACTTACCAGTTTAAACCAGTTTCACCCCCCTTCTCCTGCCATTCGATACTACGTCCAAGCCCATTTTTGCGATGGTACACTTCTTCTTAGCGTGTCGATACCAAGTCAATCTCAATCTGCCTAGCCTTTTCTCAACTATATTGGGGTCGGCTTCCAGTCTTACCGGATTGAGCTGAGTACCAGTGATTTATATGGAGCGACTGCCTATCTGACCTCCACAACCCAGTAACTGGGTAACACGGTACCCCTTGGCACGACCGGTGTCAGATCTCAAGCTTCTGACTACTCGTAATGACTGTCAAAGATCTTCAAATGATAGCCGGGACCAACAGCTTAACGTGCTTTCCGGGGCACGGAGGAAACTCGGTATGTTGAAATGATCACCCATATACGGACCGACCTCGTCAAGCGTTGCTTAACCTTGATGATCGACCAGTACGGCTGTTTTTATTTAGCCACGAGCTCCTCCCGTGTCAATAGCAAATATAGTTTCTAAATATTAAGTTTGGCCCAGAATTCTGCCACTGCAATAACAACTGGTGACGCAGCGTTAAGGTCAGGGGCGTAGCTATCGCCGTATCTGCCGTATCAATTATACGGGGCCCCGGGCCACGGGGGCCCCGACGTGCGTAAGCTAAAATTAATAAAAACTTCCCATTTTTTTTTACCGCCAGTTAGACCTGTCACTATTGTCCATAGAGGCAGAAACTTTAGAAATACTTTAGTCACCATCAGCTATAAATGATTTAATAAATCAGTTTGCCGAAAAGAAGGCAAGGATAGTGCATATTTATTTGAATTGTTTGTAAAAATTTTGGAAAAATGGCAGATAGATAATTATTATGAATAAATATTTCTTTCAATTTTATGCAAACATTTTTTTTCTTTTTTGAGAAATCTTTACCCTTCATAAGGGCCCCCAAACAAATTTTTATACAGTGCCCGCCAAGGCACGCTACGCCACTGGTTAAGGTCTTCATATGCACATGTGACAGGGCAGGCCGCGCTTGACGAAAGGTGGACCATGGTCTGCGGGGAGACATCGCACAAACACTGAATGTTGGAGCGATGATGATGGTGTACTAAAAAGTGTAAAATAACTTTCGTTTCGGAAGCCGGTGTTTTTGTAAAAAAGGTTTTTTTACTTTTTTAGTTTCTAAGTTTTTCTGGGGTAATTTGAAACGACGTGTGGTATCACTTTTAACACGGTCGTTGAGAAATGAAGCTCAGGTGTTAGTAAACCTCATTTGGCAAGATTTCACGGAATTTTTATTTCCTATTTGTTTTTTTGTTGCCATAATTTGTGTAATAGTTTGTATTAATTTTCTTCTAATTATAATATATGTAGATATACCTTAAAAAAAACAACATGAATAATCCAAATGATGATGACCAAATTGTAATTTATTTCTGTACGTAAAGACTTACTTCAAAATGACAAGAACAGCCACTGACTTATAAAGAACAGCTGATTGAAAGTACGAAACTCCGCCTGGAATGGTATTTGTTCGTATTTCGTGCATCTTGTGTATTGTTTGCCTATTTTTCGTCTAAAGTAAGACAAGGATATTCGATAGAATTCCTAGAAAGTAGGAGGTGTTTTGTGTTTCTGGGTCCATTCAACCTGGTTAATATTGATCTCATTGATGTATTAATATTTTTCGCGGTGTTGGTGTAATAATCTAAGGATTTATAAAATGTCGGAGAGGGATTACGCACCGCTGAGCATAGCCTGCGTTCGCGGGCTGTGCGACAAGATATATGACAAGAGGAAGTTTGCAGGTGTCGAGATTGAGAAGTGAGTGCTATTTATTACCCTACTCTGCTCGTACATTCGAGCCGCCCATTTTTTGATAGATCTCCTCTAAATTCTGGTATTATCGGTTGTGTATAAAATCATTGTAATGGCAGGATGGTGAAAGACTTCAGTGATGCAAAGAACACAAGTCAGATCAAGAGGCTGATCCGTGTGCTGGGTCAGGACCTGATGTCCTCCACCAACCCTAACGTGAAGAACGGCGCGCTCATGGGACTGTCCTCCGTAGCTGTTGGCTTGGGAAAGGTCAGTGTTTGAGGATAATGTTATCTTATCTATTCCACATGTTATTGTTTTGATTATTATCATCATATCCTCTTGAATTCTATTAAATTGATTACCAGTTGTGGTAGTTAAGATAGAAGCTTATTACTTTTGAGTTCTTTATTGACATACTAAAGAACACAATGTTAAGACTTTATTGTTTATTATAATCAGTTATTATACAGATTACTAACAACATAAATTGCAAGACATTGAGCTTAGTGCAATATCACAATGAGTAAATTTCCAGTAGGCTAAATGTGTAACATGCAATCAATTACAATACAATCATCAAAATAAGCATACCTATTTCCTGTTCCTTCTTCTTGTCTATTTATTATGTGTGTATACATTAACGGTTAAATAAATATCACAGCAATTCAGCAAAATCCATTGCATTTTTTACATTATTGAGCAGACCAAATTTTATAAACTTCATTAGGCATATTTCACAATTACAATCTTTCACTCCATTTGCTATGTTAACAACCACTGTAAAGAAACAGAGAAGTCACAGTTGTATTATCTTTTATAAATTGAAGCCGCAAAATGTCTGACTCCTAAGATAGAGGTCAGCGTAGCTAGTTTAGGAGCCCGGAAAGCTGACAATCATTTTAGACTTGGTAGTCCCACCCACCGTTTCTTTTTTTATCAATACATATAATAAATCTGTAGAAAAATATTTTTTGTACATCGAAAAAAATTCCATAAAAATAACCAGGGTGCTAAAGGATAACCAACAGAACCCATTTCCAGCATTTTTGGAATTTTTGTCTGTTTGTCTGTTTATTTGTGCACGCATCACGTGAAATCTACGAAACCAATGTAGATAACTTTTATACATAAAAATTGTGCGTTACTTGAAGAATTACTTAGTTTTTGTGTCATGGTAATCGGTTCACTCTATCAAAAGTTAGATGAATTTAAAGTGTTCAAGTACAACAATTATCACAGCACACGCAATTTAGTTACTCGGACAGTTGAACTCGATATTCGATAGATGGCGTTGTGCATTTGAAGTAATTTTCTGAATGGCGGTGTTAAGATTCTACGCGAAAGCTTGACCCTAGAAAAAAAATTGGTATGTAGGGTAGACAGGAAGGTAAGTAGGGTAGGGTTGGCAGGCAGCTGACGGGAGCGAACCCGCGGGCACAGCTAGTGTACTAATAAACTTAAGCTTCATAAACTTAAATTTAATGTTCTTTAAAATCCTTTTGGGTTTTGTTAAAGGGTGTTACTGGTTCAAGATGCCAGACGTCCCATACTTTACTGAGATATCTCTACAAAAAAATGTGTGGGATTGAGTAGTGTTAGTATGTACTTTGAACATATGCATGTCGCATCAAGGTTGGCTGATAGATGTACACTGATTCTACGACGTCTTCGCTCTAAGGCTGTCAGTACTCAACTGCCATATCCCCCAACACGCAAATGCTTATAAAAAGCGCGCCAATGCGTAGTTGCTCTTGATTGCCGCCATGGGCGTGCTTGTGATTTGTTTTGACGTCTGCAATATTGACTAAACCCGACATGCATATATTTTGCTAGCATGATTACAAGCTGGTATTATCCTATGCCACGGGTCCCAGCGCTAACAAAGAAAATTTGGTTTAAATAAATGTCACTAGATGGCGCGATATGCATCGATTTGTTATTGAATTGGGTGTAAAATTAACATTTTCTAAAATTGAACATAAAAATTGTATGTTCTTGTTTAACTTACTCTCCTAAGCACAAAATATGGAATATTGGGCTCTTAATTCACATTTCAAAGATTATTTGAACGGATCTTTTAAAACTAATTCCAATAGATGGCGCGGTTTTAAATTTCAGAGGCATGCCACTCGATTTTTTAAATTTGTATCGTAACACATTTTGGTACAATGAAACTATAAAAAACTTGCAAAAAATACTGTAAAATAAATCGTCACTGTACTATAAGAAAAAAATAGTCACTAACCGAGAAAACTCTTGTAGTTGCAAGTCGCTGCTAACACCATCTATAGCCGTGGAACGGAACCGAACGCGATCGAAGTAGTTATAAAAATAATAAGCTTAATCAGACGAAAAACGCTAGTTACGTCGGCACGGTTTCTTTGTATGGAATGAGGCATCTGTATGCTAATATTATATTATCTGTGCCCATACCTACTATTAAAGACTTAAATATGCATATTAAATGAAAACATAAAATACCTACATGCATCTTTCCTTGCCCGCGGGCAGAAGCCTAGTAACATATTATACAAATGTTTGTATATATTATGTTACTAGCTACTGCCCGCGGTGTTCGCCCGCGTATAAAGTGTTTTATCATCCCAAGGGAATACAAACTATGCTATGTCCTTCCTAGGGTCTCAAACTATCTCCATGCCAAATTTCATCTAAATCGGTTTAGTAGATCCAGAGATTTCCCCCTACAATCTCACAAATTCACTTAACTTTAATCTACTTATACAATATTAGTATCTGTGTGTGTAGGAAATCTGTGAACACCAGGCATTGTAGGTAAGTATACAATTCCTAGGAAATCTGTAGAATTCTGAGCTTATTTAGGTAATGTGTGAAATGATAATACTAACATTAATCAATACACCCTATGCCTACATATCCTAGGATTTGTATAAAATTCCTAAATGGTTCAAGGAAAAGTGTTTCACAAAAGAATTAATGAATAAATCAATCCAATAGGTAATATGTTTTTAAGATTCTCAGTGTAATATTGTCAATCTTATTATGAAATCCTAAAAATAGCCCTTGGTCATACATTATAAAGCATTAAATCTAAATAAGACTTACCTACTAACAATTGGCACATTTGTTTATATCTTGTGTTTGTATGAGTGCAACTTTACAAAACTGCGTATATTTCGGCAACTAAATGCCGAAAACTGAACCCTTTTTGCTTGGACGCCCACAACCCACATACTATATTTGTAATCACGTGCACAAAAACGGCTCTAACGATTTCGGGAGATTGTCCACACACAGACCCCTTATGAGTTATTGTGTCCGACTTTAATATTATCCTAAAAATCAAAACAAAACAAAAGGTAAAAAAAGGAACCCTTGTAAGATCACTTTCTTGTCCGTCTGTCCGTGTGTCACCACCGATTTTCTCAGGAACGGGTGAACCTAGCTAGTTGAAATTTATACCAGATACTGAGGTCTACAGTCCCTATTAGGTGTATAAAACTCAAGATCCCGAGTCAACTCGTCAAAAAGATATAAGCACGCAACTAAGGTCTTACAGCACAAATAAAGGAAAAATGCCAAAAAATAAAAAAGGTTGAAAATTTATTTCAAATTTTGGTACTCACTCGTACAAGTTTTCGCGAAAATCTAAATTTGCCCATATTATCTTTAAAACTAAGCCACCAAAAAAATGATACCAATTTTATTTTAATGGGTAGGTGCGGCACCATCGGCGCACGAGTTCGACTCGCACGTGACCGGTTTTTTTTCCATCCATGTCCTTTATCAGGATACTTCACTTGGACATTTGTATGCACCTTATTGCATTGTAAAAAGGGTTCATTAAAAGAACAGAAACATAGTTGTATCTCGTGATGCCGAAAAAAAATAAAAAAAAAATGTTTTCTAATTATGAATATAACGTGTTTTTCTACAATATACAACCAAATGGGGATGTGAACTGCCATTTTTTCACGATAGGTGGCGCATCGTCGCTATGGCTATTGAAAGCTGTCATTCAGTAAATTTTAACTTTCTCGAAATATGCCTCTGTGTGCTGTACCAGGATGTATCAAACCCGGTGTTAATTTATTTCCCAAAGATACAAGCTAAAAAAAATAGAACGTATTGGTAAAGTTGTACAGCAAGAATGTCATTTGCTTGGCCCTCAGAAGCTTTAGAGGGCTTTGATTGACGAAAATAAGTTTCTTGCCGGTTCTTCTCCATAGGAAACGACTAACCCGAACCGTGCACCTTTTGTCGACGTTTTATAAGTGCCCATGTAGGCCTATGTAAAATAAAAAATAAAACAATTATTTTGATTTTGAATAAAATAAAACTTCAAACCTAAAACGTAAAGAATACCAACACAATAAAGTAATGTTCTCTCATTTTTGTTAAATTTTCCTACCATGAGTCAAGTAAGAATTAATGCATTACAACTAAAAACATATCCAAATCTAGAGCATATCACCGATGAAAAGTCTGCCTCAATAACATCTGTATATTTTTCCAGTTATCCTTGCTCCTGGTTTTTTTAGTTCGTCTTTCAATTCCCTAAGCTTCCAGGGACAATACATTTATCAATAACGATGGTAGACCGGTTTAAGCACAAAAAATAACAAAAAAAAGTGATGTAAACAAAGCAAAAACAATTTTCAAAGGTGCCGAAGATCGATCTAGCTAGGTCTCATATCTGGGATAATACGTATACTCGAAAAAAAATATGTTTTCATTGTTCTCTCCATTTTCACCCGAGCAGAACTCGGTCGCTCAGTTACTTGTTATAAATCGTGTCATTCAGTAAAAAAAATTTTTAAATATCATCTAAAGATGTTTAAAATACATTTTATTTTATTTACTGCTTTTTTCTTCCATAAATAACACTTATCGATAAAAACGGACAAATAATATTATTAACGATATGCCACATTGTTACGAGAATTTGCGGGAGACTGGTGCCTGGACTAAGCCGTAACCTGTATTTCAGGGCACCAAAGACTCCCCCTACAGGAAATTGGTAGGTTATGTTTCTTTTCTTTTTAGTTTAGTTTTATACAAGATCGAACTTACCCAAAAGTCCGATCTCTTCAAAAATACCAACCAACATCAGAAGTGTAAAGAGTTGTGCTCACTTGCTAGAGCACAACCTCACGCGTCACGTGCTAACTTGTATTTGGAGCTCCGAACTCGGAACCTATGTACTATACAAGATCGAACTTACCCAAAAGTCCGATCTCTTCAAAAATATCAACATCAGAAGTGGGAACAGTTGTGCTCACTTGCTAGAGCACAACCGCATGCATAAATTGGTATTCGGAACTCCGAACCTTATGTAGTGGCGCGGTAACAAAACCATAGCGCGATCTAACTCGACGCCAACGCCATCTATCGAGCTAGGGGAAATCTTTGAGCACGGGCGAAACATTGTAAAATAGAAATAATAAATGAATATTTTGACTTATTCTTTTTAACACGCTTTTATTAGCTTGGTATGTATGTATCTATGTATCTATGTATCAATGTAACAATGTATCAATGTAACGGAATCTTTGAACGTGATTTTCACCCACTTCAAAACGTTGGATTGATTTGAAACTTTGCACACTTATCAAGGACCGATGACAATGCAATAATTTAAACAGTTTGTCCCATTATCCTTACCATTAAAGCGTGTTTTTTAGTTTTTAGAACTACAATTTATTAATTAAATATTCCTACTAATCAGTTTTCAACGTCACAATCTTTTTATCCGTGGGATTAAATTGACGTCTAACTGTTTTTGTACGAAAAAACTGACTAAAATTAAACATTATTCAATTTATTCCTCAGAAAAAGCTAGAGACCAGCGTTGAGAACAATCTCTTCATTTTAAAATTACATGATTGGTTTATATTCTTTAAATATTTTGAATAAAATAATAATAATAAATAATAATAAAGCTTTATTTAATTTAATTCCATGCATAGTACATATTAAATAACTCTAAATTAATAGCTAATTTAGTTTCTATTTTGTACTTAGTTTAAATCTTATTTATCTAATTATTACTTGTTTGTAGTTAATAAATGCATGGACCCCGTTCGGGTAAAAGCCTCCCCCAAGGAACGCCAGTCTTCTCTGTCATTAGCTCTCTCTATCCAACTTCCGCCCGCGCACGCTACAATTTCGTCTGCCCATCTGGCCTTTGGTCTACCTCTTGATCTGGTGCCTTTTGGTCCAGACCACTTTACTGACCGTAGAGTCCATCTATCGTCCTTGTAGCGGGCTGCGTGGCCCGCCCACTTCCATTTAGCCTTCATTGCAAAAGTTAAGGCATCACATACTTTTGTCTTCTTTCGAATGACAACGTTCTTCATCTTATCCTTTAGTTTTATACCTAGGCAGCTTCTTTCCATTTTTCTCTGGGTAGTCTGAATTTTGTTCCTGGTTTTGAGATCAAAGATCCAAGTTTGGTATCCATAGGTGAGGCACGGTAGAAGTCCTGTATCCATGACTATTTTCTTGGTCTGTAGCGGAAGTTGTGATTTTAGTATTTCCTTATGGTACCAGAACTTGTTCCAGGTAATCGCCACTCTTCGGTTAAGTTCTTCAGTGTTCCTTTCCTTACTAAAGGAAATTTGTTTTCCTAGGTATATGTAGTGGTTGACAGACTCTAGAGGTGTGTTATTAATTGTTAAGATGGGCGTTGCTCTGCGATTAGACATAATTTTTGTTTTATCCAGATTCCAAACCAAACCACAACCAATGAACCAATTTTTGTACTAACCTGGTTTAATTCGTTTATCATTTTATTTAATCGGTGAGGGGTTTCCGAGAATAAAATTATGTCATCGGCAAATCTGAGATGACTTAAAAAAAAAACCATTTATATTAATACCTTGATTGGACCATGGCAGCTCTATCATTACGTGTTGTAAGACGGCTATGAATAATTTTGGTGATATCGGGTCTCCTTGCCTGACACCTCTCTTTATGTTAATTACTTCGCCTACTCTATCCAGTTTGACTCTGCTTGTGCTGTTAGAGTAAATATTTTTTAGGATATTGATATACTTTTCATTTATGTTTATTGCATTCAGCGATTCCCAGATGCTCTCGTGTGAGATTGAATCAAAAGCTTTTTTGTAATCGATGAAAGCCAAATACAGGTGTTTGTTAAATTCTAAATATTTTTCAATCACCTGGTCAACCACTTAGATATGATCCATCGTGCTGAAACCGCTTCTGAAACCGGCTTGTTCGCTCGGTTGGTGAGCATCGATGACCGGGGCTATCCTTTCAAGTAGACTGGAGGCAAAAAGTTTATAAAAACAAGACATTAGGCTTATAGGACGGTAGTTGCCTATATCGGCTGGGTCACCTTTTTTATACAGTAGTATAATTTCCGATGTCATCCATTGATGTTGCACAGCTTCTTCGTCAAGTATTTTATTCCATAGGATAGTAATTGGTGTCAGTAGCAGATTCTTCGCAACCTTGATACATTCGTTGGTGATTCCATCCGGTCCTGGGCTTTTTTCTGGCTTGAGTCTCGTTATTTGTTTCAATACTTCATTTTCTGTAAACTGGTGTATCGGAGAGGTATCTGTGTGGCTATAGGAAACCATGTTTTGATTTTGCGTGTCTGGTTGACTGTATATAGATTAGCGTAGAAGTCAGTAGCCGCATTTATGATTTCTGTGCGAGAATTGCATTTGTTGTTGCCAGACATGAGAAAAGGAACCCATGTTTTGGCTTGGTTTAGCTCTTTGTAAGCATTTTGGCAGATCTAGTATTATTGAGGTGTTTTTGAATAATTGTTGTTCTGTAGGTAGCGTAGCACCTTTTTATTTCTTTATTGGTAAGTTTATACAAAGTTTTTAGTTTTTCTTTGTCAGCAACGCTTAATTTGGGCTTATTTTGTATTTCGCTTCTTTCTTTCATGAGTTCAAGCGCTTTCGCGGATAGGATTTTGTTCTTATGTGTTCCTTTCATGTTTTTTAGGCTTATCTGGATGTAGCACATGATTTGTTGGTAGTACTCCTCTACGTTATAGTTGTTTTGATTCTTTACGAGTTCTGGTATAAAGGTGTAGAGGTTTGTAAGGTACCTTTCCTGCTCCGCTAGAGTTTTTAGCTTAGTGCATTAGAAAAATTGCGCCTACTTTTCTTTGTTGAATTTAGGTGTATTGTTGCTCTTAGTAGTCTGTGGTCCGATCCGAACGAAAAACATGGTAGTACTTCATATTTAGAGATCATATGGTGCTTCGTGGTCATGATATAATCGATTTCATTTCTTGTTTTTTTATCTGGAGAGATCCATGTCCAGCGGTTTTTTTGGCTTTAGTTTGAACATTGTATTTACAATTTTTAGATTGTACTCATGTGCGTATTGAATTAGTCTCGTGCCTCGATCGCTTCTGCCGTCGCAACCATACTTTCCTGTAGCGGAACGTTCGTACTTTTCTGGAGCTCCGATTCGAGCGTTAAAATCGCCTATAGAAAATACGTACTCAGCAGATATCGAATCGTGAGCTTTCGCTAAGTCCTCGTAAAAACTGTCTATTTCTTCCTGTGATGAGTTTTCAGTGGGGGCGTACGCTTGAATTACTGCAAAACACAGGTTTTCCATTTTGATTTCCAGTACGCATACTCTTTCGGATAATCCAGTAAATTTTATAATGTTATCTTTGTGTTTCTTCCTTACTAGAAAGCCTACACCATATAGTAATACTAAAACTAAAACGTTTATTTTGAATAAATGTTTTAGTATTATTCATAGATTTAGAAGGTTTATGCTACGCAAATTACTACTACTCCTTGTTTCCCGACTGCCGAAGGAGGGTAATGTGTTTATCAGCCTATGTATGTATGTTTGTTCCTATGTGCCATTCTAGAGACCAAACGCGTTGGCCGATTTTAATGATTTTAAAGTCAATCGATTCGTTTTATCCTTGCGAGTGTCACTGGCTACATTAAAATTGGAAATTAGAAAAATGGCGGCTTTTGGGCGCCATATTTTGCGGGCCCAATTTTTTTTCTTCCAATCCCAACGTGTGGTCTCAAAATGAAGGATTTTAAGAGGTGATTTCAAAAATATAACAGTTATATATTTAAATCTACTTAATTCGAAAAAAAGTTTCACTAAAAGTTATACATAAAAAAAGGTTTATTAAAAAAACACAAATCCCGACTGCTTAAGAAGCGAACTAAAAATACGTAAACAAGAAGAAAATCATGCTGTGCAGTCGGAGGATACATCTTTTGGTCGCTTCTTAAGCAGTCGGGTTTTATTATATACATAATTGGGATACCGGCTATTTCGTAAAATGCCCTGAAAATGTATTGGAGCTCTAGACAAAGTGAAATTAAAAAATGCATTTAATTTTCTCATAATGTAGAGCCAGGGCCGGACCGTGAGCTTAGGGGGCCCTGGGCTAATATTACTTAGGGACCCACCTAATTACTCAAAGTATAAGAAAAAATTTGACAGTAAAATATGTGATTTATATTATAATATATTATGCCTTAGTGTTTGAATTATAAAGCAACCTTTCTGCACTTTCCTTTGGCAAATTCCTTAATTTGTTCCTCACATTCTAGGTTCTTAGTTAAATCAACATTTATGGACAAAACGGATAAATGGTTAATAAAGTCGTGAGTTTGACATTGTCGTTCTGTATTTATTCTCTGTATATGCCATCATTCTGGAAAAGGAGTGCTCGGCTTCACAGCTTGTGATTGGTAAGATTAAATATATTTTTAAGATTGTATAGCAGTTCGGCAGCCTAATTGCGTAAGTGAATTCTCCGAAGCAAACAAGTCGATTCTTTCCCAAAAAATACTTTACGTATTGCATATTACACTATGAAACGGAAAGGTTATGCTCCTTTCCATTACCAATATTTTGACGTAGAATTTATTGTAAAGAATGAATTTATTGTAAAGCGGAAGAATCGAGATAAAACTTCACTATTGGTATTCTTTAATGTTCGAGTTTGATGAAACATAACGCAGTAGATGAACTTCAACTCAAAGGAGGATGTTTGTACTTTTTCCAAATAAGTTTCGCAATACCGAAAAAGTTGAAAGAAATGATTCTGATTCTTTGAAGGTATCCACTCGTTTGCTTTGGAGAATTCACTTACGCAATTAGGCTGCGGGAATACGTCAACAAGCTTCTTTTCATAAATAATCGTAAATATGTCTACGCAAGACGAGTAGGACTTTGTCGACTGAAGCAAATAAGTTTTTAATTGGATTTTGTGTTTATGGCCTGGTAGCAAGATATATGAGCCAAATATGCTTACTCACTCTGGTACGAAAAATAATTGATGTGGGTATGCAAGCAGAACGTAGTTATTGTCACATGGTATTTAGGAATGTTTTAGGTGTTAACGTTAATCGCGTATTTATTTTAATTTGGTAAAACTCAAAAGAGGAATTAAAACTATGTTATAATATTAAATATGTGAACAAAATTGTTATTAAAATATTAAATCGTAACGTTTAATTTTTTTTAAGCAGTTATCCACAACTCTAGAAAATTAAGTAAATGTTCTGTCGTCCGTAAAAAATCATCAATAAGAGATGCATACCGGGATTTCAGGGTTGCCAAACCGTAGGTGGCTATTACACATTCAATCTGGATCACGATCCGCTACTTTCCTCCAAAACTCTGTTTCTTTTCTATCCTACTAGTTATAAATAATTAAAATACTAAATAAAAATGATAAACAATGGTACTTATAAATAATTCTAGCAAGATAGAAAGAGACAGTCTGAGAGGGAAAAGCAGCGGAGCACGATCGAGATCGAATAAATGTGTAATGGCAGCCGAACATTTTAACTGTCAGTTCGAAGTACCAACACCTGAACGTAGACTTGAATTAAATAGGTTTGATTATTCGCAGGATTCGCAGGGCTGCAAACCTTACGATCGGTTTAATATAATAAAATTATGACTTAACTTAGCTGGGGGCCCCTTGAATTGCGCTTAAGCCCAAAAATTCATACGGTAGATCCGGCCCTGTGTAGAGCACTATCTGTGACGGAACACAGATAAACTATAACACTGTAACATCTTATCATCTGTGTGCATAAATACCTATTACTTAGATTAATTCGTAAGCAATCAAACATATTTTTACAAACCAATACAACCGACTTCAAATAAAAACACCAATAATAATAATTCCAACCTGTAATGTGCCACAGCAGGGCAAAAGCCTCTTCTGGCCAGAGAAGCCACGTTTGCTCAACCCGGCTTGGCGATTTCAAACTTATACTTACTATAAGCACAGATAATATAATACTAGCATAAAGATGCCTCATCCCATACAAAGAAACCGTGCCGACGTAACTAGCGTTTTCCATCTGATTAATCTTGTTATTTTTGTAAGTACCTCAATCGCGTTCGATACCGTTTCACGGCAATAGATGGTGTTAGCAGCGACTTGCAAGTAAAAGGGTTTACTAGGTTCGTGAATATTTTTTTCTTTAAATACAGTGAAGGTTCGTTTTATAGTATTTTTTGCACGTTTTTACAGTTTTTTTGCACCAAAATGTATTACAATGCAAATTTTAACAAACGAGAGGAATGCCTCAGAAATTAAAAAATGCGCCATCTATTGGCATCAGTTTTAAATGAACCGTTCAAATAATCTTTGAAATGTGAATTAAGAGCCCAATATTTTATAATTTTGTACTTAGGAGAGTTGATTAAACAAGAACATACAATTTTTATGTTCAATTCCAGAAAATGTTAATTTTACACACAATTATATTTAATTGTGTGCACATGTCGCGCCATCTGGTGAGATTTATTTGAACCAAATTTCCTTCCTTAGCAATGAGACCCCGTGCTATAAGTTAAGGTTTCCTTATGTCCAAGATAAACTTAGAAAGTACATAATGACATTGAAAAGTCACATTATTGGTACTTGCCCGGATTCGAACTCACGACCGCAAGCACGAGAGGCATCCACAGGGCCACCACAACATACAAAGTGCAAATTAACTCTAAAGTCGGTGTGTCTGTTTTTTTAACCGACTTCCCAAAAAGGAGGAGGTTTTCAATTCGACTGTATTTTTTTTTTTTTTTATGTGTGTTACCTCAGAACTTTTTACTGGGTGACCTGATTTTGATGATTCTTTTTTTATTTGAAAGCTGGTGCTTGTCGTCTGGTCCCATTAAATTTTCTTCAAGATCTGGTGAAGAACTTCGGAGATATTCATCAGAACTCTTCAAAAAATTACGGCAAATCACTCGGGATAGCTGCAATAGCAATTCTGTTTATTGTTTACACCACTTCATAACATAACATCACACTGGTACGCTCTAAAGAGGTACACAGGTGTGAACAGTTCACCCTGATAAACTCTCATTCCATGGGTTTTGTTTAAGTTTCATGTTTAAGGTTAATCTATTTTGTCTTCTCTTTGGGTATTATAGGTACCTAGCCTATAGAACTGGTCTATTATGAACCACAACTCAATCTGCCTAGCCTTTTCCCAACTATATTGGGGTCGGCTTCCAATCTTACCGGATTCAGCTGTACCAGTGTTTTACATGGAGCGACTGCCTATCTGACCTCCACAACCCAGTAACTGGGTAACACGGTACCCCTTGGCAAGACTGGTGTCAGATCTCAAGCTTCTGACTACCCGTAACGACTGTCAAAGATCTTCAAATGACAGCCGGGACCAACGGCTTAACGTGCTTTCCGAGGCACGGAGGAAACTCGGTATGTTGAAATGGTCACCCATCCACGGACCGACCTCGTCAAGCGTTGCTTAACCTTGATGATCGACCCGTGCGGCTGTTATTATTTTGCCACGAGCGCCTCTTATGAACCACAACTAAAAAGCGAAAAATAAAAAAACTTTTTTACAAAAAATACAACCGACTTCAAAATAAAAACACTACAAAGTGAAAAATAACTTTAATTTCGGAAGTCGGTGTCAAAAAAAAAACGAAGAAACAAAAGCAGGAACACCGATGTTATATATGAATTAAAACATATTATTTCTTGATAGCAGTATTATATTCAATGACATATCTCTAGTCAACAACGGTAACCAAGTGACACGTATTTAGTCTATGACACGCCTCCGCCGTTATTCCCAGGAATCAGAGGCGCCGGGAGGAGCTGGTCGAGGTGGCGCATCCATGTGCGTCCGCTGTCGATCTCTATCTCATAGTGGAGGTTTCCCAGTCGGCGGGTCACTGTACCAAACTCCCACTTCCTTCCTGATACAGAGTAATTGCGAGCTTGCACTCTGCTTCCGACTGCAAACTCTCTCATCCCTTCTCTTCTGCCCCTATGTAGTGCCTTTGGTGGAGCTCTAATCTTGGCTACCAATCTCGTTCTTACCTCTCTTCCGAACATGAGCATATAGGGCGAGTCGCCTGAGATGACTGGCGTAGCCCGGAGGAGACTTCTAACTATACGAACCTTGTGCAGTATCCCACCACTCTCCCCCTCTAATTTGTGCAGTGATTTCTTAACCGTCTGAACAAATCTTTCAGCTTGTCCATTAGTTGCGGGATGGTAAGGTGCGATCGTTTTGTGAACAATGCCATTGCTTGTTAAGAACGTCTGGAATTCTTGAGAGACAAATTGTCTTCCATTATCCGACACCAGCGTGTAGGGTAATCCAAAGGTGTCAAATAAATCGTCTAGTTTCTGAATACAGAATGCGCTCGTCGTAGTTTTTGTAGGGATTATTTCTACCCATTTGGAAAATGCATCTACGACAATTAGAAGTTGAAAGCCGGATATCGGACCTGCAAAATCGATGTGTATTCTTTGCCACGGGCCAGTAGGGTCTTCCCAGTGATGCAGAGGGGCTTTTGGTGGTTCATTCTGGTTTAATCGACAGGTTCTGCACGATTTAACTTTGTTTTCGATATCTTTATCAATGTTCTTCCAGTATACAAAACTCCGCGCAAGAAGTTTCATTTTCAAGATCCCGACATGTCCCGCGTGAAGTTCATCTAAGATACGTGGGCGTAGTTTATGTGGAATTATAACTCTCATGCCTTTTAGTATGCAGTCATTCTGCAGAGTTAGTTCATTGTCTTTATATCCGGACTCCCTAAGTGAAGTGCCTGATTGGAGTGTTTCAAGTAATTTCTGTAATTCTGGGTCTTCTCTTGTTTCTTCTGCTATTATTTTTGGTGAAATATTTAATGCGTTTATCTGATTCAGCTGGAATATGTGATGCTGGTCATATTTATTCTCATTAATCTTCTCAACGGGAAAACGTGAAAGATAGTCGGCGTTGGAGTGCTTTGAGGAACTTCTATATTCGATATGGTAGTCAAATCCTGAAAGAAAATGTGCGTAGTGGAATAGCCTCATGGTACTCAAGGCTGGTAAGGTTTGGTGCGGGTGAAATATTGATGTAAGTGGTTTATGGTCTGTGATTAGGGTGAATTTCCGGCCGTAACAATAGTGAAAGAATTTCTTTAAACCCCAGAAAATAGCTGTCGCCTCTTTATCGATTTGACTGTATTTCTTTTCGCTGCTGGTCAGGGATCTAGAAGCAAATGCTATTGGTCTTTCTGAGCCATCAGGTAGTTTGTGACTTAGGACGGCACCAAGTCCTGTGGGTGAAGCGTCTGTGGCCAGTATAAGTGGTTTATTCTGATCGAAGTGTATTAGAATTCTTTCGCTTAGTATTTCTTTTTTTATGTTCTTCAGGCTTTCTTCACATTTTGTAGACCATGTAAATTTTGCTCCTTTCTTCAAGAGTTCATTTAAGGGGGCAGTGATGGATGCTAGATTGGGTATGAATTTGTTGTAATAATTTGCCATGCCTAGCAACGTTCTTAGTTCATTTACATTAGTTGGGCGTTGTGCATTTAAAATTGCTTTTATCTTATCCTGATTTTTATGTAAACCCTCTTTGTCTATCGTGTGTCCCAAGTAATTTATACTTGTTTTGAAGAATTGGCACTTTTCTTTATTAACACGAAGGTTGCTGTCTTGAAGTTTAAGCAAAACTTGTTTCAATCTGGATAACAATTGTTTTTCTGTCGAACCTTGAATTATTATATCATCGAAGAAACACTTGACACCGTCAAGGCCCAGTAGTAATTGGTCCATGTATTTTTGCCAGAGACTTGGGGCTACTTTGACTCCAAACATGAGTCGGTTAACTTTAAAAGTACCTTTGTGTGTACTCAAGGTTTGCAGCAGGGCGCTTTCTTCATCCATCACCATGTTCAGGTAGGCTTGCGTGATGTCTAAGGTGCAGAAAAATTGCCCACCATTCATTTCAGCTAGAATGTCTTCTATTATTGGTATTGGATATTGTTCGTCTTCTATCATTTTGTTTAAGGTAATTTTGTAGTCGGCGCACAGTCTGATGCTTCCGTTTGGTTTTACTATTGGGACGACGGGAGTGCCCCAATCGGAGTGATCAATCTTTGTAATAATTCCCAGTTTTTCAAGTCGGTCGATTTCTTCATCTACTTTAGATCGTAGCGCATATGGAATTCGCCGAGGTTTAATAAAGATTGGTTGCGCATTATCTTTAAGAGTCAGGTGGCCTCGAACGTTTGGAATTTCACCTATGGTTGTAGTGAAGACGGTGGGTTCGAACTCTTTAAGCAATTTTTCAAGATTTTGTGTCTTCTTGCATGTATCAACAAAATTTATTTCGGCTAGTTTAATGTTAAACTCCTTCATCCAACTTCTACCCAAGATGGGTTTCACGTCTTTGTTAATCACGTATAGTTTTCCATAGAATAGTTGGTTTTTATATTTGCATCGAACAAACGTGACACCGATGGGCTTAAAAACTTCGCCTGTATAAGTTCTTAATTTGATACTCGTGTGAAATAGTCTTTTGCGAATGTTAAGCTTCATAAAGTCCTTTAGTGAGATGGTAGAGAGTGATGCACCCGTGTCAAATTCCATTCTTATTTTCTTTCCTTCAATTTCGATAGTTATAATGTATTTGTCAGAGATTTCGCTCTTTACGAAGTTGATTTCTGCGATGCTGTCGGTACTGATGCTGCTTGCAGAGTCGTCATTCAGCAAGTTCGTTTCATTGCGTTTGTGCCCTTGAAGGCACACTCGCGCTAGGTGTCCTTCCTTTTGACACTTTCGACATGTAGTTTTAATGGCTCCACATTCATTTGCTTTGTGGTCGTCTTTTCCACAGCGATAGCATTTACCTTTAAGCTCTCTTATAGAAGTCGGTCTTTTAATTGAACGTGCTTTATTCGGTGCGTGTTGTAATTCATTATGTACTTTTGAAACTTTATTGATTATGTCCAATGGTGATGGACGAATGGATGTAGATATGGTCGAATTTTCATATTTTCCCATTTCCATAGATGTGGCCGTGCGAAGTAATTCTGAAAATGGCGCTGTTTGTTTTGCTTGTAGAATTTTTGTGCGAATTTCTCCATCTTTTAATCCTCGTATAAATTGTAACGATAAAAATGAATCCAGATTGGGTTTCAGACAATGTGAGCACTTAAAATCACATTTTGATGATAGTCTTTTTAGTTCTGACGCGTAAACGGTAATCGATTCATCCGCTTGTTGTAGCCTTGATATGAAGGTGTGCTGAGAGGCCCATATGCTAGGTTTTGGATCGATGAAATTGTCCAAGATATCAGTAAGTTCTTCATAGGTCTTCTTGATTGGGTCGTCGGGTGAACACAGGTCGTAAATTCTTTCATGAATGTCAGGTGGTAAAGTGGACAGAAGGGTATAGACCTTCGTTGTGGGATCCGTAATATTGTTGAGCATCATGTAAACAGACAGTCTTTTAATAAAGTTTTTAAACGATTCGTTTGCTTGAAACGGTTGAAAATTGAGTTTGGGATGTACGTTTCGATGAATGCTCGTGAATTCGTGCGCATCTTGTGTGGAAGGTACGCTTGGTAACGGCTCAGGATGTTTGAAAGTGTTCATTAGTCGAATCATTTTTGTACGTAAATTTGTATAAAGTTCGTTCACTTCGTACCTGTAATCGGTTTCGGATTCGAGGTATTCGTCTTCTGTCTCCTGTTCTATCTGTAATTGTATGTTTTGCAGTCCTTGGTAAGTATTTTGAAGTGTCAGTAATCGTGTTTCTATTTCTTCATGAGTATATACATGTTGTTCTGCTCGAAATGCGTTATTAGTTTTCGTAAGCACACCGCGTAGGATGGCTCGCGAACGTTTTGCTTTCTTTACATCGAACGGCATCGTCGCCAGATGTTATATATGAATTAAAACATATTATTTCTTGATAGCAGTATTATATTCAATGACATATCTCTAGTCAACAACGGTAACCAAGTGACACGTATTTAGTCTATGACAACCGACTTCCGAAATTTAAGTTATTTTTCACTTTGTAGTGTTTTTATTTTGAAGTCGGTTGTATTTTTTGTAAAAAAGTTTTTAATCAATGTGCACCTACCTATATATAACTTTCAAGTTGAAAACAGAGGCTTTTCACCTGCAGTGGGACAATGTAGGCTTACAATAACAATACTGGTCGTGTGGGTGTCACAGGGCTGCATCGAGTACCTGCCGGAGCTGGTGCACCCCATCGTGGCGTGCTTCAGCGAGGGCGAGTCGCGCGTGCGCTACCAGGCAGCCGAGGCGCTGTTCAATGTGCTGAAGATAGCCCGTGGGGATGCGCTGCCGCACTTCCCGCTGGTGTTCGACGCGCTGGCCCGCCTGGCCGCCGACCCCGAGCAGCAGGTCAAGCAGGGCGCCGAGCTGCTGGATAGGCTCGTCAAGGTAAGGCTTCTTGAGTTGCTAGTACGGTAAGTATTTTGTCAAGTGACTTTATACTGTGTTGATAACGACATAAAGTTCAAAATCGAAGGTCCGTAGGCGGTGAGTTTACACCAAATTGCTTACTATATACAGTTGAAAATCGAAGGACCATGAGCGACTTTACACCAAATTGGCTGAAGGTCCATGGGATGGGCAAACTACAGAAGAGACTCATGAGAAAGCAAAATGCACGGACTAAAGTCTTGCCTCGCCACCGAAGTGGCGCCTCCCCGAGCAAAACGCCGCGGTAGTCGTTTTTGTGCAGTTTTTAAGAGCTATTTATTCTTTATTTAAAAAGAAATATTAATTAATAAAAATACAATTATTTCTACATAATATTGATTCTAAAATGGTAGTATACTTTTTTTTAAAGAGGTATATGTTTCACTAATCTCCTTCCAACAAAACCATAAAAATTATTGATAGCATGCATCTCCTCGTAGAGTATTCATTAATTTACTTTGTACTAACACTAATGGGTAGAAAATTTGATAACGAACATTTTGTAGGTTTTTTTTTTCAAAAGACCCATATTCGATTTTATAAAAAAAATATTCGAAAATCTGGGCGTATTAACTACTGTAATTCATGCGCCACCAGTGCCGCTAGGCCAATAGGAATGCCCATATCTCATGCTGATTTTTTGGTCAGGGTACGGCCTTAAAGATTGATACAATTAATTCCTGTAAACTATACCCAGAAGTTGTTGCAACACGGTTGGGATTGAGACAGCTGCGCAGAGCATTGAGACAGCTGCACAGAGCATTGAGATTGAGGCAGCTGCGCAGAGAATTGAGATTGAGGCAGCTGCGCAGAGCATAAAGGCATACCAAAAAAAAAAAACATATAAAAAAAGAGGCCCACCGGTATCGGGAACAGGGTCCAAGCTACTGGCGGTCAGGGCTCCAGAGAGAGGAACCTCCTAACAATGCGAGCCGTGTCCAGCAGTACTGCTTTCTGGATCAGGTCCTTGACCCAGCCGCCTAACGAGAGCCTCCTAAGGTGTTGGTCGAGGCTCGTGGCAATTAAACCATTGGCTGACACGACTATCGGTACAATGATCGCTGTATCCCAGTCAAGATACTTGATTTGCTTATCTTTCTCGGCTTTCACGAGGTTCCCGTCATGCGGGACGGTAATGTCAACAATCATTGCACGCCTCTCGATTCGGTCCACCACCACTATGTTAGGCTTGTTAGCGATAATAGTCCTGTCAGTGATGATGGACCGATCCCAGTACAATGTTATATTGCTATTTTCGAGAACTCGGTCGGGCACATACCTGTAGTACGGTACCTCCGATGCCACAAGAGTGTATTTCAGAGCAAGTTGCTGGTGGATGATCCTGGCTAAAAGGTTGTGCCTTTGCAAATACTCTTCGTTAGCTAGACGAGAACATCCGGAGATAATGTGGCGGATCGATTCACCCGGGCGGTGACATTCCCGACAGATGTCAACCGTGTCATCCTTCACAATAAATCTCCAGTAGTTATTCGTCATGATAACTTCGTCCATAATTGTACAGACAAAACCTTCGGTTTCCCAAAAGATGTCACTGAAACGTAGCCAGGCTACGGACGCTGCTTGGTCTACATCAGACCATGTAGGGCCCGGAAAAAGCGCGTCCGTGAAGCTCCTTACTCTGCCATTCCTCCCTGCGGTCGATAGTGTCAAGCACTACAGGCTTGCGCCAGTTCTCATTCGCCAAGGAGAGCGGAGTGAGTCCCTTGTCCATTGCTACTACATCTCGATGCATACCCACGACGGCGTGTAGAAAATATTCCCTGAGATTGCATATCTCGCGGTTGTGGAGGTTTTTGGCATTTAGAAAGCCACGGCCTCCACACTTCCGCGGGATATACAATCTCATGACCGACGATCGTGGGTGATGCATTCGATATGCAGTCAGCAGTGTACGGACCCGCCTATCCAGGGCGTCGAGTTCCGTTTGAGTCCATTTGAGTATGCCGAAAGAGTACATCAATACCGGAATGACTCAACCTTTGAAGGCGCGCACCTTGTTTCCGCCTGAAAGAAGGCTATTGAATACCTTCTTCAGGCGGCCAAAGAAGCGTTCCCTCAACGATTGCTTCATGTCAGTAGTGCTGATACCTAAAGCTTCCGACATATCCAAATACTGATGGGTTTCGTTTGGAGAGAGGGATCTCAGGTTTATGGCATCCGCGAGTTAATTCCCACGGATTCCACAATCTACCCTCGCTTTACATGCATGACCGCACATTTGTCCACACCAAACTCCATCCTGATGGCGCTACTAAAAGTTTCAGTTACCTTCAGTAGCTCCATCAGCTGAAGATTGCTGGGGGCAAAGAGCTTCAGGTCATCCATGTAACCACCTCTCTTCAACCGATAGCCTAGCCCTGAATTCTCCAGCAGCATGCTTAGAGGACTCAGGGCTAGGCAAAACCAAAGTGGATTCAAACTATCGCCCTGGAATATACCTCGCTCGATCCTTACAGGTTCGCTATTCCTCTGGATATTTCGACATCCTGGATAGCGAAGGACTGTGCTCCATTGCCCCATACACGACATCAGGAAGGTGCGTAGAGTTGTATCTATTTTATACAATTCTAGCACCCTCATGAGCCATGTATGAGGCACCGAGTCATAGGCCTTCTTATAATCTATCCAACATGTCGACAGATTCTTTCGGGAACGCCGAACCTGTTGGCTAATGGCCATATCAATAAGGAGTAGCTCCTTAGTACCGCAGGACCCGTTCCTACATCCATTCTGAGGGGCCGACATGACGGAGTTATTATCGACGTGTTTATTAATTTTAACTCTCAAAATAGATGTTAGAACCTTATAGACCGTCGGTAAACATGTAATAGGTCTGTAATTTTTGGGTTCCGCGGTACTACCAGCCTTGTGGAGCAGGTGGGTTATTCCTGTTGTAAGGAAATTGGGTAGTGAACCAGACTCCAAGGCTGCCTGGTATAATATAATACTGAGATGCCAAACGAGCGTGCGACCTTTGTAGCCACCTGATCCAGAAGTTGTGCAGCCCGTCCGGCCCTGGAGATTTCCAGTTCGGCAACGGACGGAATGCACGGGCTACATTTTGGGGGCTGATCGTGATAGCCCCCATTTTTATATATTATTGTTATTATATTATTATTATTCATTTCAAAAATTCAGACAATTTACAGTCCTTTTCTTGTTAATAACAAAGGGTAGTATTTAAACGCAAATCAAAAAATATCCTTTTTCTATGCAATAAAATTCCGAATTCTCATCAAAATTACTGATTGCGCAGCAAAATATTCAACGCAAAATATCACTAACTGTTGTTGTTAACTAAACACACTACAATTTATTTTCGCAGCGTACAGCGATTTTTCCTAAAGCAAAAGCTTTTTTATTAATGCACAGCTAATAATCTTAATGCACATCATACATGTTAACTCTTTTTCTTTTAAATATAGCTTCTATTTTTATATTATTTACAGCAGTTTTTCTAAATAAAACAGCATTTTATTAGTCACAGTAGGGGGGGAGGGGCGGAAACCCCCCTGTACCATCCCCACAACTCGGAGCCCCATGGTTATGGAGATATCCATGGTTAAAGTTTTTACAATTACTATTTAACGACAATGTCGACGGAGCCCCGCTGCGCGGGGCTCCTATTTCTGTCTAAAGGGTCTAAAGTAACCTAACACGAAGAAGATGACGGGAGCTGAGTTCGCTCGCTTTGCTCGCTCACTTCAGCTGCCGTCATCTTTTCGAACCTAACCTGTCCGTGTCGGGGTGCCCTAAGTTCCCGAGCTCGCTTCGCTCGCTCTTGGACTAATTCATAAAGACCACATGGAAAGTGGGTGCTCTATATATCTCTAAATATGGAAAATTTGCTGTGCAGTTAGTATTTCTGCTATGTATGTAGTATTTTTGTACAAAAATAAATTTAACTGTATTGCATTATGAGGAAAAAAGTAATGTCATATTGATAAATTTCGAATTATCTGCAGTTTGAGTTTTGCTAAACATTTAGTTTATTTGTAGTGAAGTAAGTTATTTGATGTAAAAAAGAATATAAATGATGAGTATGTATTATATAGACGATTATTTTATTTGATATGCAATTTATAATATCCCAATAACAAATACTTATATAACTAGTGTTAGTAAAAGGTACATTACAAATCAAATAAACATTTACAAAATATTGCCAGTTGATATTGATAGTCAATTGATTAAATATAAAACCACAATTAATCAAAAATATGTAAATTAATAATAAAAATTAAAAGATTTAAATTAAATCAAATGACAATAAAATTCAATGAAGGCCGTTACCAATTCTTTCTTTCTTTCTTTTTTTACTACGTGTACCGATTTTGATGATTCATTTTTTTTTTGAAATTTGGTACTTTTCATTTGGCTGCCAAAAAGCTGGGGATCCTTGCAAAGGTGAGAAGGTACTTCACGCCAGAACAGCTACTCAGCTTGTATCAAGCGCAAGTTCGATCATGCATGGAGTACTGTTCTCATCTCTGGGACGGATCTGCCAAATACCAACTTGATGCACTAGAGTCGATCGAAAAGCGGGCCAAGAGGCTCATCGGCGATGAGGCATTGGTTAAGTCAAAGCTCCAGAGCCTTGAACATCGTCGCCGAGTTGTCAGCTTGTCGGTTTTTTATAGATTACATTTCGGGGAGTGTGCGATGGAATTGCATAATCTAATTCCGCCCAGCCCGTTTCATCATCGGACTACCAGACGTACGGCGATGCGCCATCGGTACATGGTGGACATCCCACCCATACGCACTAAACGTTTTGACAATACTTTAAATATGCGTACAGCTAAGGAGTGCAATTCCCTGCCGGAGTCTGTGTTTCCCGATAGCTACAACCTAGGGGTCTTTAAGTCAAGAGTGAATAGGTTACTTCTAGGCAAGCGTGCTCCATCGTCGACCACATCATCGCTTACCATCAGGTGAGATGGTGGTCAAGCGCGAGCCTATATTAGATAAAAAAAAGTAATCGCACTTTTTTGAAAACCCGAAAAATATTTTATTATTTTTTCGGTTTTTCAAAAAAGTGCGATTACTTGAAAACTATAAATATTTTCTTAAATCTTATTCCGGCACAAATACGCATAAATCAATAGCTACTCGTGTATGTTTATTCTACAGGCGCACATACAATGGTTTCAGAGATACACGATTCAGCCAGAGTCTGTATTTCCTGATAGCTACAACCTGGGAGTCTTTAAGTCAAGAGTGAATAGGTTTCTTCTAGGTAAGCGTGCTACATCGTCGACCACATCATCACTTACCATCAGGTGAGATAGTGGTCAAGCGCGAGCCTATCAATAATAATAATAATAAAAAAAACGATTCTGCAAAACGTTACCCCAGCAGGAAATGCAATATCTCGAAAACCTGATTACGCACCAATTATACTTTCGGCGCACATTCTTGCACAACTATAAGCTCTCTGCCCATGTACAATATTTCTCACTCCGATCATTCGTTTAGAATTTTCCTGCTGGAACAATGTTACCCTAGCAGGAATAGTTTTTTTCCGTTTTTTTCAAAAACGACGACACGCACAAGTTTTTTATGTAGCGCACATTCACAGCAGATTACGCTCTAATTGTACGTTCCACTCATATCACTCCAGGAGCCACTTTCCTGTTGGGGTAACGTACACTCATTTGGTCCCTTAGATTATTTAGATAATCAAAGGGTCCCTTAGATTATTTAAGCAACGGCAAATCTCTCAGGATTGCCGCAATCGCATGTCTGTTTATTGTTTATGCCATTTCATAACACAGCATCACGCCGGTACGCTCTAAATGGGTACGTAGATGTGTACAGTTCACCTTGGTACACCCCATTTCACATAACGAACATAACCGATGTTCAAGTTGTATGTTATTTGGGTAATCTATTCTGGCCTACTTGATCAAAATAGGTACCTTACAATAGAACTTGCGCATTAGTTACCTACCACAACTAAAAAGAGCAAAATAAATACTTTTACAAAAAATACAACCGACTTATACTGAAAGTAATTTTTCTCTATGTAGTGTTTTTTTTAGCAGTTGGTTATAATGCGCACAGCGAATTAATGGAACTCAACCCGAATCTCTTCAAAGTTAGAGTGAACAGGCTTCTTCTGGGTAAGCTCACTCCATCGTCGACTCTGTCTCTGTCACCTATGACCTAGACTAGAGTCAAGAGCAAACCCATCACAAATAAAAAATAAAAAAAACTTACGAGTTTAATATTATTCAAAATAAATATGATGACTCAATGCTTTTTAACCAAATTCAAAAAAAGGAGGAGGTTCTCAATTCATCGGAATATTTTTTTTTTATGATTGTTCCCCGATTACTCAAAGACGCCTGGACCGATTTGGAAAAAAAGTCTTTTGTTTAAAAGGGTAAACTTCCCAGGTGGTCCCATGGCCATCAGGTCAGGATCTAATAATGGGATCCTGGAGAAATCGAGGGAACTCCTCAAATATTATAGGCATACATATAGAGATTTTGGTATTTTCAGCAATCATTTGCACTCAGAAAGTATAATTTGAAAGAAAGAAAACATTTATTACCAAACACTGTGCGTGTAATTTTGTGAAGTGGAACGGATATAGAAGACTACAGTACAGATGGCTACTGGAACATGTCACGGGTAAAAGATATCTCAAATAGTTAACCGACTATGATGAAGCAAATACTTATAAATAAATGGTGGTGGATTAAAATGGTACCATCGAATTGATCTGATGACGAAGCCGGCAGGTAGGCACCGGAATACCGAAATAAAACAATGTATCCTAGTCGTGTTTGGGCTTATTGGAATCGTCATGAGATGTACTTTGGCTATAAATGATTTTCATGGTAATTGGAGGTATGTTGTATATTTATATATTATTTATAATAAAAAAACTTTACAAAAAAACAAACCGACGATAAATAAACGAGTTTTACCGAAATTTGAAACCATTGGTTAACATTTTGAACCATTGGTTGAGTTAACTACTGATAAAAAAAACTGGGCCTTAATCCCATGTAATTTTAATAGCCAATTCTTATTGCCAATCAAACACAAAGCCGCGCTGCTGTTGATTATATCTAGCAAAATACGCCTACCGATACATGAAGAAGCAACGAACTCGTATCCTATCACATTGACATTGCTGCAAGTTACATTTTATTATTGCGACAAGACGAACTTGTCCCTAATCGTGTTTACCGTGACGCGTCGATGATAAAAATATGCATAAACAGCTGCACAGTAAGCGATGCACGCGCATACTTAACAGTTAGCTATTACTCTTTAATTGTTTTATATAACTTGTAATGTGTTGCACAAACATTATATTCTTTTTGATCCAAAAACTATAATGAATTATTTTGGCTTGAAGCTCTACGAGTATTGGACTATCTACCTATTTATTAAGTAAGTAAGACAGATACTTAACTAAGTAACGTTCGAGCAAGATAAGGTTCAATCATTGTTTCTTGGAGACAGCTGCGTCTATCCTTATCTAAGCTAGATATTTGTTTGCTTAATGGATTGTTTCTTCTGTTGTATCTGCAATCGGTGTTCAGTACTACTACCAAATGGGTTGTCTGGTTTCACATTTATTTTCATTTGTATGAGCTCTGCTTAATATTCTGTCTAGTTTTCTATGAAACATAATTATTTTGTTGATGTTCTAAACGTGCACATTTGTTGTTATCCAGGATATAGTGACGGAGAGCCAGACGTTTGACCTGGCGGCGTTCGTGCCGATGCTGCGCGAACGCATCTACACGCGTAACGCGTTCGCGCGCCAGTTCCTGGTGTCGTGGGTGTCGGTGCTGGACGCCGTGCCCGACATCGACCTCATCGTGCATTTGCCCGAGCTGCTGGACGGACTCTTCAAGATGCTGGACGATCCCAACTCTGAGATCCGGCGGATGTAAGTCACCAGTATACAATATTTAACCCCCTCTTAAATATAACTGGCGAAATGGATGTTTGGGAAAGGCAGGTCTTTATGTTATGTTATTCTATAATTACCAATCTAAAATAAGTTACTGGGCCTGGTAAGGGATTTAACTGGCAAGAGTCTGTGTTTATCATCGACACCAGAAGAAGAAGGATCCAAATAGAAAGACCAGTTTTACAGAGGTTCAAACAATACGTCAAAGTAGATTAACTTCTTAGCATTTTACACTCAAGGAAATGAATTAAATTGTTTAGCTGATCGACAAACTACGTCAATTTGCGTTATATGTCATCCCTAAATCTTTTCAAACGGCTGTCAACTAATTACACAGATGTGACTTGAATTTACGGATAATTTCAATTTAGCAGTCAATTTTCTTATCATTAATTTGCCTGAATGTACAGGGCAAGTCCACCGAAATAGTAGTTTATGATACTGTTGCATAATAAGGGTTATTAAAACATGAGTGTGAGTTTAAAAACCGAGCCGTAGGCGAGGTTTTTAATAGTATTCACACGAATGTTTTAATACCTAGTTATGTGCAGTTTCATACACTACTTTATCTACACTCATACATTTTGGGATTGAACCTACTTTATATTTTTTTCATTTTCCATGCCATAAAGTCGTGATAAATGCATCATATAATAATCTCGACTTTGCTGGTAAGAAATTGTGACCTTCGCCGCATATAAAATATATGGCGGCGTCAATTTTTCTTCACATTCACTAATATCAGACATTTTTTGCAAGAATTTAAAAAGTCATGAAATTCAGTACAGCGAAACCTGCAAAACGTATGAATGGCGCCAAAACCCAGCACATCACCGCATTATCCGCGCATGCGCTAAGGCTTAGTACACGCACTGCGATATTTATTCGCGCGAATTTTTCCGCCCCTTCTGCGACCCAGGGAATTGTATGAAGCTACTCGCATTGCGGTAAAAAAATCGTGCGGCAATAATACCGCATGAAATCCATGTTTTGCAACAGAATCCATCGCACCGCAGCGCGAATTTATTTCGCGCGAACATTTTGAGCTCTGTGAACAGGTGGAAAGAGACAAAATATCGCGCAAATAAAAATCGTAGTGCGTAACAAGCCTAAAGCGGGCATTGTCACAGACAAGTTAAAATTGGAATCATTTTTTTTTATTAGGTACTATAAAAACGGCATTTCAAAAAAATTAAATAATTTATGGAATCTCCTTAGTGATTAACTTCTTGGATTTGTCCTGTATCATAATAGAAAAAAAGTTATTTTATAATGCAGTTGTTTGAAAATCGAAGGAAAATGTTGCACTATAATGGTTTTTTTTTTAAACTTTACCTATCCACGAATATAAAGTACGTGTTTATGCAATATTTTTTGAATTTATATTTGGAACATTACGTTGTGAGTGTAGATAAAGGTATTTAATGAGTCACTTACATTTCCAGGTGCGACGTGCAGTTGAACGAGTTCCTGCGCAGCATCAAGAAGGAGCCGTCGCGCGTGGACTTCCAGGCCATGATCAACATCCTCATCACGCACGCGCAGTCGCCCGAGGAGATGTTGCAGGTCAGTCCGTCAAGTAGCTCATCATCATTTCAGGCGAAAGACGCCCACTGCTGAACATCGGCCTCGCCCAAGTGTCGCCACATCGACCCGCCCCGTGCGTCTCGCATCCAGCCGATTCCCGCAACTTTCACCAGGGCATCGGTCCACCTAGTGGGAGGCCTTCCAACGGAGCGTCTTCCGGTTCGTGGTCGCCACTCCAGAACTATTCGGCCCCAACGCCCATCCGTTCTGTGAGCAATACGCCCTACGCACTGCCACTTAAGATTGGCAATTCTACTGGCTTAGTTGGTAACCCTGGTTCTCTTGCGGATGTCTTCATTTCTGATTTGATCATGCAAGGAAATTCCGAGCATAGCCCTCTCCATTGCCCTTTGGGTGACTTTAAGCTTTCAGATAAGGCCCATTGTGAGCGACCACGTCTCGGTCCCATAGGTGATCACTGGCAACACACACTGGTCATAGAGTTTTGTCTTGAGACACTGTGGTAAATTGGACGAGAAGATACCGCGCAACTTCCTGAACGCTGCCCAGCCGAGTCGGATTGGACGGTTGACCTCTTTCTCGCAGTTAGAACTACCCAACCGGATCGTTTGTCGCAGGTAGACATATAATCATCTACAACTTCGAGTGTAGTCTCCGATCTTGATAGGAGTGGGTTTTAAATGGGCATTCACCATGAATTAGTTTTGTCCATGTTCATTTTAAGACCCATTGGTTTTAGACATTGTGCTGAGGTCCTCCATGGTCTCAGCCTTTACCACTATATCGTCGGCAAACCGAAGGTGAGTGATGTACTCGCCATTTACGTTGATGCCTAGCCCTCTCCAGTCCAGAACCTTGAGAACATCCTCTAGTGCAGCGGTGAATAGTTTCAGAGATATGACGTCTTCCTGTCTCACACCCAGCCGCAGAAGAATAGGTTCCGAGGTCTGATCCTGAAGTGGCACTGACATGGTGGCGTTTTAGTGCAAATTTCAGCACCTCGATTTAACGGTACTCGATTTTGCACCGCGTTGGAGAGACTGCAGTACAACCCAAGTATCGATCGAATGGAAGGCTTTCTCGTAGTCCACAAACGCTAAACAAAGAGGCAAGTTATACTCTTCGGTCTTTTGTATAACCTGTTGCAGCGTATGTACGCGTCTACGGTGCTTAAGCCTTTACGGAATTGTCCGGGAGGCTGAAAATCGTCAAACTTTTCGTCGATACGTGATAAAACTACTTGTAGACATGGCTAAGATTGAGATGGACATATAATTCTTCTGCCCTTTTCCACCCGCCTTCAGGAGTTCGGCCGTAATTCCGTCATCACCCGGTGCCTTGTTGTTGTTAAGCTGTTTCAGAAGTATACTACTCTCGTACAGGCTGACGTCCGGGATGTCTTCGGTATAAAGTCAAGGCTAAATAAGTTTGGTATGCTCCGCTCAGGGTACATTGCAAGATTTAAACTACTTTTATGAATGGGGGTTTCACTTGTACACGAAGTAATATTTGGTTGCATATTCGAGATTGAAATTGATTTAGCAATTTTCACAACCAACCAACTACATTGAGACTCCGCTCAGTTTGAATATATCTGTTAGCTAGACATTTAGGAGACCTTGTCGTTTTATAACGTGCACTCACATTTAATCCTACCGTGATCATTAATGAAAAATCAATAGTACATTACTGCAGCGGCCAGCAAAAGAGGCATTGATGGACGCCGAGGCACACATACGTTCGTCCATCAATGCCTCTTTTGCTGGTCGCTGCAGTAATGTACTATTTCTCAAAATGCGCAGAAATTAAAACTAATTAGTACCTAGAACTCATTTTGTCAAACACAATTACTTTTCAAAATCAATGACGAACAACAATAATTTCCCCCCGTGTTAAAGTGTTAATTTGTTTTTTTTTTCAATAAACAGCTTTCTGTTTGCAAACCAGTTCGAAATTTAAATAAAACCTTTGATAAGATACCTCCTTGGTTGTCATGTTTCGGAGTAAAAAATCGTTCAATTTTTAAATAACACGACAGATATGAGTTTTCTATGTAATTTATTTGGCCGCTAAACACGACATGGATTTTCATACAACTTTTGCCGGCCGCTGCTCGCATGTATTTGGCCAGTACAGCAATTTCGATTTATCTCGAAGAAGGTTGTCATATAAATGCTCAAATTTCCAAGCATGTTTGAGAAAACGGTATTAAAGAGTAGGTGGTAACCCCAAAGTTATAAAATACACTTATGTTGCAATTACGAGGTCGACTTAACCAGAAATTTCGACAAGATCGCTGTTGTAGGTGTGTGGTGCCCTTTCTGATATGTGTTGTATATGCGTGCAGCTGACGGCCATCACGTGGATCAAGGAGTTCGTGGAGCTGGCGGGCGCGCGCATGCTGCCGCACGCGTCCGGCGTGCTGGGCGCCGTGCTGCCGTGCCTCGCCTACTCGGACGAGCCACGGAAGAGTATCCTTTTACTAACGAATCTGTATAAAAACGTTCAAAAGCCGCGCGACTATCAATCATCCCGCGTGGGATTCGTTCCAGTTTGAACAGAATCTATTACTAACCAAGTCAATATATCTGATATAAAGTCCGATTGTCAATTTCACTCTGTTTAAACTTATTTCAGTTTGTACAAATTACGGTTTAAATTAATTTATTTCTAATGCCTCCTATACACTGCTCGCGAAGTTCCTCGACGAAGTACTCTAGAAACTCTAAAGTCCGAAGTGCGACACTACACACTCGTTCAACTTCGCGATGAGCTCATTCGCTCTGTGGTGCCGATAGCCTGCGCACGTTTGTAATGGACGCTCAAGTAGCAGTTGCCGTTGCAATGTGCAGAGAGGCAGTTTGGCTTACCTCGTCAAACTTTACCTCACCTCGGGTGACTTCCATTTGTTGTCGGTTTTTGCGCCCGAATCAAAGGACCCGAAGTTGCCCGAAGTGCGCACACGAAGTGACTCTCTATACTACTCGACTGACTTCAGTTCGCGTCGTGACGTCGTTGTGCAAATATGCACGTAGTTATAATACGCGAGAGTGCACATTGCAATGGCAACTGCTACTTGAGCGTCCATTACAAACGTGCGCAGGCTATCGGCACCACAGAGCGTATGAGCTTGTTAGATTTAAGGAGGAACCCCATATAAAAGTATCGATATTTACGAAGATAGCAAGCTTGTTACTGTGTATGTGATGTATAAGGGAAAGGTTTTATGAATAAAAGCACAGAAAGACAAGACTAGGTATTTATTTCAATTAGGCTTGTCAATTAATTCATATTGAGGCTCAGAGAGCTTACCGCCCTTTCGCTAAACTAGTTCTCGTGGAGAAGAAGGGCAAGAAACTCCACGGAAGCAACTATGGTTGTCAAAGTATTTATCTTTTATATATTTTACAACCATATAAATATCGTTTATCACAATAAAGATCTTATTATATTATGGCCATTATATGATGAATCTTGTAACATTTCACAATGTTACATAATCAAAACAAAAAGGATAAGGCAAAGAACATGACTAGCCCTTAAATCAATTTATCATCATTATGAATGGCTGTGTTGAAAGTCTATTTCATATTGTGGCCCTTCCACAATATGAAATAGACTTTCAACACAGCCATTAATCAAGTTATAATATCAAATAACTTACGTGAAGCTTGTGTAGTCCATATTTCACAAAATATAACAATTCAGGAAATAATATCACTATCACGACATAACAACTGGTCTGTACTGGCTTGTAGTTCACAACAAAGTGTGTCAACTAACGAATTACACAGTATTTATAGTAACGAGTCGAACTGTCAAATGTCCCCACCATTTTCTACATTTCTTTAAATAATCTCACAATTAGGTCAATAATCAATTCTTGAGTAATGAAACCTTTTTAAAACTTATCAAGACAATTAAGGAATTGAATATCGCCTATTTAGTCATTCTTAATCAATATTCGAAAGAATATTGATACTAACTGACAGTCTTGTACTAATTGTCTCAAAGGACTTATAATATTAAAATGGCAATATAAAATCCAGGATACATCACAATGATCATTATAAATTATGTAATATTTTATTGGAATATCATCACTATGGTTTATTTGTAAGTTTAGAGTCATTTCCTGTACACACAACAATATTTACTCAGGTGGGTACTCTAACAATTGTAGGTATTTGACAACACAATAATAGTTTAGATAGGAACTTAGACATTTGTCGGTAGATGCTTAATAAATATGACAGTTTGTATTTGGTAGCAAACCATTGTGCTTAAAAAGTGAAAGTTCATGATTAAATGAAGTCACACGTACTTCAAATACTAACAAGCTCATCGCGAAGTTGAACGAGTGTGTAGTGTCGCACTTCGGACTTTAGCCAAAGTTTCTAGAGTACTTCGCCGAGGAACTTCGCGAGCAGTGTAGAGGTGGCATTACGAATATATGAAGGTATAATTGTTAAAAGTTTTGTATTGTCTACCGCCGTGCGGCGCGTTGACGCGGTCGACGTGCGGTGACTAGTTATCTTTTTTGTTTTTATGTTCGAAATCTAAGGACTCGTTCACACCAGAGGCTAGTGAATTATATTAGTTAAATTAGTTATTTATTTTATTTATGACCTTTTAAGATGTGGCACTTTAGCAGAATTTCAAATAGTAATACTTAACGATTGTGTATTTTTTATATCTTTTAGTTGTGAGTTATAAAGTTTTGCTCCCGCATGTATTATTGTTTTTTCCCATAGTTAGTTCTAACACTAGGTATATGTAAGTACTAGCTTTTGCCCGCGACTTCGTCTGCGAGTCTGCTGGATCCGAAGAGCAGAAGACTGGTCGGGTTTTTTGAGACGAATAATTTCGGGTGGACCAATTACTTTAGTATGAAAACTAATGCTGTGTAAATTACGCGACACAACACAAAAATCTAATACAGCGTAAATTACACGACACTAAAACGTCACTCACAACTATGTTTACCTGAGACAAACGGTCCAGTTTGGTAGTTCCAAATCGATGTAGAGGTCCTCGTCTTAGAGCCATTTGATTCTTCATAAAAACTTTGACATCCCCAAATCGTCTACTGGTAATACGGGTAATTCCGAACTAATGATGCAATCCTTTATTATTATGCCAAAAGAATAAGATTTTTCATACAAATAAATGTCTCCCTTTTAACCCCTTAAAAAGTTGAATTTCCAAAAATCTCTCCTAAGTGCTCCCTTACATCATAAAAAAGAAGCTATGTGCAGTAAACGTAATCTAAAATCTTTACCACCCCGAAATCGTATTTTAAGGGTCGTTTCGAAAAACTAATAATTAAAACTTTTATTGTTTATTTAGGTTGGTATTTATATCAAGTTTCATGTTTATTGACCCAAGAAATCAGATTCTTCCATAAAAACTTCAACACCCCCTAAATCATCATTTGGGGGAGTTTCGAAAAACTATTAACGACAACATTTATTGTTTACTTAGGATGGTTTTTATGTCAACTTTCAAATGTATTAACCCAAGAAATAAGATTTTTCAAAAACACTGTAATAGCCCCTAAATCATCATTTGGGGGTAGTTTCAAAAAATAATAATAACAACCTTTGTCATTCACTTAGTTTAGTATTTTTGGCAAGTTTCAAGTTTATTGATCCAAGAAATCAGATTTACCATACAAACTTCAACACCCCCTAAATCATCATTTAGGGGTAGTTTCGTAAAACTAATGATGTCAATCTTTATCATTTACTTAGAATACTATTTGTTTTAAGTTTCAACAATTTTGGCCGAAGGAATTAGATTTTTCATACAAACTTTCAACCCCCTTTTTACCCCCTTAGGGGTAGAATTTCCAAAAATCCTTTCTTAGTGCACACTTACGTCACATGAGGAACCTTTCTGCCAAATTTCATGCTTCTAGGCTTAGCAGTTTTGGCTGTGCGTTGATTGATCAGTCAGTCAGTCAGTCAGTCACCTTTCGCTTTTATAGATATAGATTACTTCGTCCGAATAAAATACTATAGGTACATTTAGGTAGGTAATACTTTAGATATATCAATCTGAATAAAAAAAGCAACACTATTCTATAATAATTTTGGTTTATGTGAAAAGATTCATATATGTCACAGGAATCATTGTTTTCTACATTAATAATGAAGCTTTTTAAATTATTAAATAGTTAAAATGTTTTTACAAAAAGATAAATAGTGATTACGGATTAAAACAAATATCAACTTAGTAGCGTCCTATGGAAAATTGGGGTTGACATTAGTATAGCATTGCCATATAAAAAGTTTACAAATAATTCGAGTGTCTACTTTCATTTGCCAGACTTAAAAATACATGTGTTATGTAAATATATATCAGAAATGTTAAATAGCTTGGTTTCTTTGTAAAATTTGTGTGGGGGTTAGATACTGGTAGTGAAATAGGCCTTTTATAATTCTATTTTGCGCTATTTATAGCTTTTGTAGATTGGTTTTAGCTGCTGAACCCTACAGTTCTATAATATATTCAATGTGCGGTTTCACCAATGATTTATATTATATAGTGTGGCGGACCTTAAGAGGAAAGCAATCAATTCGATGTGACGCCCCCGTTAAGCTTAATATTTTAGAGCAGCTTTTCTCGATATGTAGTTTCCATGTAAGTTAATTATCCAGAATAAGTCCGAGATATTTCTCTTTATTCAATTTATTTAAATTGGCTCCATTAATACTAAGAGGTTTGTGATCTGATATTTTTTTGTTTTTGGCTGCAAATATTATATAGTTGGTTTTGGATGTATTGATAGTTAACAGGTTATTTAGAAACCATCTTTCATATGAAATGAGATCCTTTTGTGCGTCCTGTATTATTGAGTCAATTGAGTGACCACAATAAAAAAGCCAAGTGTCATCAGCATATAAAGAAATATTTGCTTCTTTCTAATACTTGCTTCAGGCATATCTTGTCTATAATATAAATATTGATTAGGCATAAAAGGGGACCACAAATCGAGCCCTGAGGCACGCCACAGTTAATTACCTTAGGTGCGCTAACATTGTCACCAATTTTAACGACCTGTTTGCACCCTTTAAAATACGATTCAAAAATTTGAAGAGCATTTCCATTTTTACCGATCGGGGAAAGTTTATTCATTAACAAGGCGTTTTTCAGGTCAATGAAGATCCCTAAAGCAATGTGTTTCTTGTCTATGTTAGTTTTAATAGTTGTGATTAAATCCATTGCTGCTGAAAGAGTATTAGATTTGGATCTAAAGCCATACTGACGTTGAGAATGATAGTTAAATGAGTTGAAATATAGACTCAGCCGATTGTGCAGTAGCTTTTCAAAAACTTTTGACAGCACAGGCAGACTGAGATAGGTCTATAATTTATCTGACTGTTTGAAGCCAACTTTAAAATAGGGGGAATTTTGGCGTATTTTAATGTGTCAGGTAAGTGACCTTCGCTCAAACATTTGTTGATCCATTGAGTTAGACTAGGTAATATGAGATTCTTTATACATTTGAGTGATTTGGCAATGATACCGTCCATACCTGTGCTGGCGTTAGCTTTCAGGTCATCAATATTTTCCCAATTTCGTCTGCCGTTGCTGGTGCTATCTGAGAAAGAATAGTTGCATTTATGGTTTTGTTTAGCGTGATCTTGTAAGTCTGGTTGTTATGATATCTGGCATGTATCTGATTAGCTAGAAGTGTACCCATACCGGTGAAATAGATGTTAAAACACTCACATATCTCCTTTTCATCAGTAATCAGCTCTGTAGGTGATTGTAATTTAGAGGGAGGAACACCTATTTATCAATTGCCACATCTTTAAGGGATTACTCTCGCATTATTTAAAAGATTTATGATAATATTGACTGTTTGCTTGAATATGCTTCTTCTGATTCTTGGTAACTTGGATTATTTTTGTAATTTTTCCACATTTCATTTATTTTGTCTATTTGATTAACTATTTCATCAAATTCATAAGCTTAATAAAAAATAAAGTTTACTTAATTTTCTAAGCCGGTAACACGCGGGTGCCTCCATGTGTTGGTAATTGTTTTATGCTGCATTACAGTCATTTTATAAGTAAACACATTAAAAAAAACAATATTTTTGTAAAATAAATCAACATTCCTGGCTGCGTCTTTAACCAACGTAAAGAAAAAAAATGTACACATCCAAGAAGTCCTTAGCAACTATTCAGGCATTCGCGAGACGGCTGCCACTGTGAACTTCCAGCTGACGAAGCTGGTGGTGTCGGAGCCTCCCGCCGAGCCGGTGTCGGAGCCCGAGGGGGTGCCGGAGGGGGAGGAGGCCGCAGGACAGCAGCTCGCGGAGGGCAAGCTGAACCTGGACGCCGTGGTGGCCATCCTCACGCAGATGCTGCACCACAGCTCCGTGCACACCAAGGTGGCGGCGCTGGACTGGATCCTGCACCTCTACAACAAGCTGCCCAATGAGGTGAGCTGTCGCCACAACCCAAAAACATATCTTTTCTAACACTTTGTCTATTATGAAACACATTGCCTAAGAAACATAAAGATCATCAAGGGGGGGAAACATAAAGAGTACACAAATTATAGGCCCATTGCAATATTGAGTGTAATTAATAAAATTTTTGAAAAAGTAATTATAGGCCAAATCACAAAGTTTTTAGAAACTAATAATATATTAACAGATATTCAGCACGGATTTAGGCCAAATAGAAGCACAGCAACGGCATTAAGTAAGTTTACTGATGACATAAACATCTCATTAAACTCAAAAGAGGTGGTTTTATTAATCTTTATTGATTTCAAAAAAGCTTTCGATACTCTGGAGCATGAGGGCTTGCTGCAGGCCATGGATGAGTGTGGAATACGGGGGCCTATAAAAGGGTGGTTCGGGAAGTATCTAGATAATAGGCATCTAAAAGTTAGGGTTAAGGGAGTAGACAGTGACCTCGGTAGAGTCGATTACGGTGTGCCAACCGGGTCGGTTTCTGGACCGATTGGGTATATCATGCACGTCAACAGTATGGTTAATGTTGTGAAAAATTGTAAAGCATACATGTATGCAGACGATACGTGCTTGACATACAGCGGTCGAGACTGTGAGCTGATCCGGTCGGCAATGCAAGAAGACCTAGATAATGTGATCAAATGGGCGCACGATAATGGTATCCTTATAAATATAAATAAAACTAAGTGTATGTTGATATCGTCTCCGTATAACCACATTGCTAAAAGTGCCAGTATCTCGATAAAAGGCCACTCGTACGAATGTCTTCACGACAGCAATGCAAACTGCCAATGTGAGTGCATTGAGCGTGTAACGCAATACAGATACCTAGGATTATTAATTGACGAACGATTTACTTGGGACGCACACGTAGACGCAGTATGTAATCGACTACGCTCCGTACTGGGGAAACTTAACAATTTAAAATATATTGTTAGTAGGCGGGTACTGTATATTCTTTATCATGCACTTGCGGAGGCAACAATAAACTACGGTTTGGGTGGTTATGGGCTGACATTTCCGGTACATTTAAATAAAATTAAACTGTTGCAAATTCGATTGTTAAAATTACTAGTAAACAAGTCAACTAAAGATAGAATTAATAAGGAGTACGAAAAATTATTTAAAATTTTGTAGAATTTTACCCATACAAGTAAAATCAACTATTATTTTAGAACAACACAACAAAAATGAATTTAAGGTAAAGGAAGTCTATACCCGACCAACCCGTAAAGTGACACAGAAAAACAAATATTCGGTCCCTAAGGTGAGGAATTATTTCGGTCAAAGGACGCGGCAATGGCTAGTTCCAACATTGTTAAACGAATTACCTAAGGAAATGTCTACCGAAACAATGTCTAAAAATGCCTTGAAAACTATTCTGCGCAAGCACTATTTGGGTTTGTGTCCCTAGCGTTGGAACCTAAATTGTAATGGTGTTGCTTCGCTTGGCGTATTCGTCTTGAGATTCGCGAGTTTGATGGAAAGTATATCTTACTTTGTAGGAATTAAGATATTTTTTTTAGCGGCTGGTCTGGGCGAGTGATTGTGCGGGTACGCCGGGTGAAGTGTACATAATGATGTTATGACGTAAGAATGGATCGGCCATGTTAGCGGGCGCGGGCGACGTAATACTGTCGGTCGGGCGGCCGCCGTTGTGTCTCACTCGCGCTGGTTTGCTCGTTGCATCGGGGGGTGCAGCGGCGGTGGTCGGGACGGTAGGCATGTGCGTTCACCGCGCGTGCTGGCATGGCGGGCCAGTGTAGTGTACATGTACGGATACTCGAGCTGAAGATCAGTTTAATTACGTATAAGTCTCTTTTCAAATACAAAATGGGCAGCTCGAGCTCGAGTATGTGTGCATTTGGGCTTGGCATACGTCCGTCTGTGTGAGCATACTGCGCACTAGAAAATTGTTGTAGCAAAAAGAGCTGTATTCACGAGAACACTGCCGACAAACTGTCCTGCAGTTTGGCAGAAGATATGTATAGTATCCACTGATGTAAATATTGTTGAAATAAATAAATAAAAAAAAAAAAAAAAAAAAAAAAAGAAATTCGTTTCGAAATATGAATATTTAGACACAAGATTATAAAATAAAAATTAAAAAAGAAACAAAACTACATAATAACAGTTACGAAATGAATTTTGTATGGATCATTATGTAACTGGCAAAAAAACAAAAATACGACTTTTTATGTTCGACACGAAATGTACTATTGCGTATGGGTGAGATAAAAACTTATTCGATTTACAGAAAATACCTGGGTTTCCAAAGTACTTTATTGTCGTATTACTCTGTGGGTAGACGTAATGTTGGACAGTTTTTTGTGCTTCTTCCTAGCTAACACGCTACGATGCAGAGGGAAGGGTTTCAAGGCTGCAGCACCTCCTGAGTAAAAACTTAAGCGTGGATTTTTTAATGTTAGTTTGGACGATTAGGAAGTGTTGATTGTTGCGGTGCAGATGTTCGGGCAGACGGACAAGCTGTTCGTGGGCGCGGTGGGCAGCCTGATGGGAGTGTTGATTGTTACTTGTTAGCGTAACGTTAGTGTTGCGGTGCAGATGTTCGGGCAGACGGACAAGCTGTTCGTGGGCGCGGTGGGCAGCCTGATGGGAGTGTTGATTGTTACTTGTTAGCGTAACGTTAGTGTTGCGGTGCAGATGTTCGGGCAGACGGACAAGCTGTTCGTGGGCGCGGTGGGCAGCCTGATGGGAGTGTTGATTGTTACTTGTTAGCGTAACGTTAGTGTTGCGGTGCAGATGTTCGGGCAGACGGACAAGCTGTTCGTGGGCGCGGTGGGCAGCCTGATGGGAGTGTTGATTGTTACTTGTTAGCGTAACGTTAGTGTTGCGGTGCAGATGTTCGGGCAGACGGACAAGCTGTTCGTGGGCGCGGTGGGCAGCCTGATGGGAGTGTTGATTGTTACTTGTTAGCGTAACGTTAGTGTTGCGGTGCAGATGTTCGGGCAGACGGACAAGCTGTTCGTGGGCGCGGTGGGCAGCCTGATGGGAGTGTTGATTGTTACTTGTTAGCGTAACGTTAGTGTTGCGGTGCAGATGTTCGGGCAGACGGACAAGCTGTTCGTGGGCGCGGTGGGCAGCCTGATGGGAGTGTTGATTGTTACTTGTTAGCGTAACGTTAGTGTTGCGGTGCAGATGTTCGGGCAGACGGACAAGCTGTTCGTGGGCGCGGTGGGCAGCCTGATGGGAGTGTTGATTGTTACTTGTTAGCGTAACGTTAGTGTTGCGGTGCAGATGTTCGGGCAGACGGACAAGCTGTTCGTGGGCGCGGTGGGCAGCCTGATGGGAGTGTTGATTGTTACTTGTTAGCGTAACGTTAGTGTTGCGGTGCAGATGTTCGGGCAGACGGACAAGCTGTTCGTGGGCGCGGTGGGCAGCCTGACGGACGCCGCCGACGACGTGGTGCGGCGCGCGCTGGCCGTGCTGGCCGAGATCTGCTCCTGTCAGCCGCACGCGCATGCGGGCACACCACCTAACACGTGTAATACTGAGCTACATCATCTGTAGCCTTACACACTTTTTACTCGTGCTCGATCGCGTTAACGTACACGTCAATTTGTATTGAAACTGATTATGCAACGTCTGGTGAGAGCAAGGAGGGACCCTCTTTTATTTTTATATAAAAATTGACTTAAGAATACGTTTACGTCAACGCGATCACGCAACTAAAAGTACAGTACAAACATTTTCTTGATGTCCCTCGGCAAACTTCGTGTTTCGTCAGTCGTCGGATTTATATAGAGTTGGAAGTATATAGAGTTGTTAATACTCTTTTAACATAATGTAATTAATTTTAAAAATGGGAGGAAAGTTGCTAAAGCTGCTATTTTTACAGCTCTATATATTTCACACGGAAGTCAAAACAAAACAACAATAAAGTACTTAGTTCTGAATTCAAATTATTATACACGATAAATCTATTAATCGATGGACGTGGAAATTAGCATTCATTTGTATTCGGAAATGCGATGATTGCAAAGAGACATTAAGAAAATAGTTGCATTAAGCGAAAAAATTGTTCAGAACGCATTGTGGCTTCTTCCAAACGGTCACAACGCGAATTCTTGTGATGACTTTTATAACATTCGACTATAACGCGTTGTGGCAGTGCAGAAGACCTAGAACGCGTTCTGAGCCCCCTAACTGATGCAACTATAACACGAATTATCGGGTTATTTTGATGTGTAACCATCAGGTTAAGTCATAAGTCATTTATTAAGTAACACTTACCAAAGTTGGTTTTTGGATGGGTTTGTGTTAGCTATGTGGGCTGGGGTAACAAACATATAATAGGGTAGTTGACAACAATAGCTATTGAATCCGTCAGTTAGATAATCTATTAGTTAAGGTTAGTAGGATTATAAGATAATCTTATGCGCTTTCTAAGCTCTTTCAGAAGTAAAGCGTTCCGCCTCTCCATTGCAGGTGACCTGGAGTCCAGTCCATATTACTACAAGTTCCTACGAGCACTGCTGCGGCTGCTGGCAGCTGATGATAACCTGTTAGAAGATCGAGGCGCCTTTATTATCAGGTGACTGAGTTTACATTGAGCTGTTACAATGAAACAATATGCTACAAGAAAATGAACTCAAAGCTCTCGATAATAAGGGTGGGACTTAAAACAATTGCGCGTAGATTGGCTTTGTTCCCGTCTCTATTTTACTCTAGTTTGACAGCTGTGCGACTGTGATAGAAGTAATGCCTAGCCAAAGCATGCGCTCAGAAAGTAACGTTTATTAATTCGGACCTTACTCATGTGTAGTGCAAGTGAGCCAAACAAACGGTAAACAAACATAACGTAACTTTTCCCAAAATATCTTGTCTCGGTTCCCTCTACAACTTCATTTTAAGTAACTAGCCATTCTGAAATCTACTCAGTTCATACTTACACAAGCATTTTGCGCTCGGCTTGGCTCCTGTGTTACCCCGCAAGATCCGTTAATTATATTGAGATAAAAAGCTTTTGACACTCCACGATACTGTAGCTTTAGATCAGTGAAAGATTTTTGTAACATGATGAGCATTTTCAGAGATTATCCCGTGCCCCCTTCCCAATTTATTTGGGGTCGGGCCTCTTGGTGCTTCTACGCCAGGATAGTCTATCCTGGGTTGTCGATGGTGGGCATTTTTCTCCTTGAGGTCTATTTCGACAGTGGTCCACCAAGAGCTGGCGGTCTTGTTCGATGCTTGGTGTTGATTTTGAGCATTATCTTCACGTCTCATAATGTGCCCATACCATCTAAGTCTGTTCTCTCTGATCTTGTCGGCGATTGGTGCTATCTTGAATGATCCTCTTACGTATTCGTTCCGCACTTTATCCAAGCGCGTCACCCTCTGCCCAGCGGAGCATTTTCATCTCCGTTGTGTATAGCTGTTGTTCGTGCTTCTTCAAGGCTGCCCAACATTCAGCGACGTACAGCAACGTAGGTCTAACGGCTGTTTTATAGACTTTCCCTTTGTTTTTGATCGGCATTTTAGAGTCACATAGAACACCCGACAGACGTCTCCATTTCATCCGTGCAGCATTAACTCGGTAGGTCACATGTTCATCTATACGAGCAAACATAGACATAAATATAGCTTCATCTATACAAACATACAACTTTAGTTTATTTTTATATAATGGATAGGCTCGCGCTTGACTAGAATCTTACCTGACGGTAAGCGATGATGTGGTAGACGGTGATGCACGCTTGCCTAGAAGTAACGCACAATAAAAGTATTTCCAAAACGCTTTGTGCGTATGGGTGGGATGTCCACCATGTACTTATGGCGCGTCGCCGTACGTCTTGTAGTCCCATGATGGAACGGGCTAAGAGGAATAATTGCATGCAGTTCCATCGCACACTCCCCGAAATATAATATTAAAACTGACAGGCTGGCGAGTCGGCGTCGATGTTCAAGGCTCTGGAGCCTCGACTCGACCAGTATCTTATTGCTAATGAGCCGCTTAGCCCATTTTTCGATCGACTTTTGTGAATCAATCTGGTATTTCGCAGATCTGTCCCAGAGATGATAGTAGTACTCCATGCAAGATTGAACTTGCGCTTGATATAAGTTGAACAGCTGTTCCGGCGGCTTGAAGTACTTAGCAAGGAGCTCCAACTTTTTGGCAGCCAGTTGAGCCTTTGCCTCAATATATGGACCAAAATTGAGGGTCGATGTCAAAGTAAGGGCAAGAAGCTCAACATGGTCCGTTATCACACCTCGGAAAGAAGGAGCCGGCCGAATTGGCTCCTTTAAGCGGAAAAAGGACACGCCTGGGTCTTAGCAGAATGAACCAGACCAGATTGGCATCGCCCCATTCGGAGACTGCCTTCAAGGACAGGTTCAAGCGCTTAACCACGGCCTCCCGGAGAGTCCGGATCTGAGGCCCAGTAGCCCGTGCGTCGGATAAGTATCTCTCAGCAACAGTACTGTCGTCTGCGTACCCAAATGTTTTAGTAGATCGTTTATGTGACACGAGAACAATGTTGCTGAGAGTACCGACCCCTGAGGGACTCCGGCATTGATATCCAGTTGGTCAGACGAGCGGCCATCAGTAACCACTCGGATGGACCGATGTCTTATGAAGTCCGCAATCAAATCACACAGACCACCGATAAAAAACAATTACAAACATACAACAGGCGGCCTTATAGCTCTCCGCGATCTATTCCAGGCACCAAAAATGGAAAGAGAAGCCTTCGAGATGTCGATGGAGTCGGCTAGCGCTTGCCCGTGTCTCTCGATGGCCTCTGGCCCTGAGATGGGTCTGTAATTCACGTCTAGGTTACGCTACATTCTACGAAAGTTTTTGAGTGGATATGAATTTCCGACATGATCGTCTTGCTATCCATCGGGATACACAGGGAGCCGGGCGTCTCCAGAATGACGCGAAGTTTCTTTTTTTTTATTTGTGATGGGTTTGCTCTTGACTCTAGTCTAGGTCAAAGGTGACAGAGACAGAGTCGATGATGGAGTGTGCTTACCCAGAAGAAGCCTGTTCACTCTAACTTTGAAGAGATTCGGGTTGAATGCGTTCGGAAACGCTGACGTAGGTAGCGAGTTCCATTCATTCGCTGTGCGCATTATGAAGGATGTTTGGAAGCGCTTGGTGCGAATTGGTGGAATGGCAACAAGGTAAGGATGATAACTTGCAGTGCGTCTAGATGTCCGATGGTAGAAGGGGGCTGGTGGGATGAGGTCGTGGAGTTCTTCAGCACACTCACCGAAGTACAGTGCGACATAAAAGAGTAGAAATTAAATGAGGGCGCCACAATCGCTCAGATAGCAACCCAGTTAGTACGACCCAGCTGATCTTGATACTTGAATAGTATTATTTATTTATTGGGTATAAATAATTAGTCAATATATTAAATAAGTATGTTTATTAAATATTTAATATGTAGTAGTAATAAAACAACAATTTCACAAAAAATAAGTATTTTTATGCTTTCATCAATTGCTTTACATATAAACTTAGATATAAACTAAAATTAATAAACTAATCTAATAAATCAAAATCTAAATACTCTACACCTTCCATGGGATCACTTAAGTTCGTGTAGTCTATTTTAAGCTCTGGTATTGATTCGTCACTGATTTCTGAACCACTCTCATCGTCACTGCTGTCTGCACCATGGGACGACCCTTCATGTGTTTAGCTGGTGTTGAGAATTGCCCACCGTTGTTGAGAATTTTCAATGCCGTGTTGCACGATTCTGCGCACTGTGCTTACAGAAACACCTAAAACAAGCAAATAAAAGAATCACTGTCAGTCCGACGAAAGAAGTTCCGCGGTAAATAAACGTGAATATATTTTAAAATTGATTCGTTCCATTTAGTCGATTGCATCAACAAATTTCGTATCCGCAATAAATTACATTAATTGTTTTTGCCTTACTATCAACGTTGTTAAGTCGCGCTATAACTACAACGGTATTTGTTTACCTTAGCATAACCTCAAAAATGGTACACAAATAATTTGTAAATGATATGTTGTTCGAAAATTTAGCTCCCTGAATGTATTAATCGTTTGTAATTAACGTTTAGCGTAACTTTCAATAGTTACTTACCAGTAAAATCTGCTGTACGATGGTAAACATCTTCTAAGTTGCATAGAAGCTTCCCATCTTGGAATTCGGCTGTACACCACATACAAACTTTGTAAACTATATCACGGGCACCTCCACGAATTACCTTATTCATGATTTGCCACTGTTTTTCTGTCCACACTCAGAAATATCACACAAAAACCAAAATTCTTACGAAAATCGAAACCGATCGAGAAAAATTGACAGCTCAAGTACTCATTTTAGATGTTGCCAGAAAATGAAAACTTTTAGTTCCCAAATATTTAATTTCTACTCTTTTATGTCGTACTGTACAGTCTGTAGAAGACCGACAAGCAGGCAGCCTTGCGGCGATGGGCGTATATAATATTAGGTCCTTACCTATGAAATTGGCGTTTTGTCGTACTGGCCACTTTGATCACAAATATCTCCTCTTTGGTTTCATCATCATCATCAGCCTATAAATGTTCCCAATGCTGGGACACAGGCCTCCTCTCTGTGAGAGGGAATGGGCCGTATTCCACCACGCGGGCCCAGTGCGGGTTGGCGGATGTCACATGTCTTCGAATTTTTGGTTCTAGGACATGCCGGTTTCCTCACGATGTTTTACTTCACCGTTTTGAGAGCAGTGGTGATGAAATAATTTACACAAAGTAAAGCGCCTGCCTGGGCTCGAACCCACGACCTACAACTTGTAAGTCGCGGCTGATACCACTTGGCCACCACTGCTTTTTGTTTTGGAATTCCAATTTTAAATTTAAACAGCTATTTACTCATGCTTTTGTGTTTGGATAACCGTAATTCATTTGTTTTTTCCTCTTTTGGTTTTTTCTATGCGCCAATATCGCGTTATTTACGAGTACGACTTCCATCGTGGCACCAGTGCTGCAGAAACGGCTCGAAGGATTAATGATGTGTATGGCGGCGGTGTCGCAAAAGAAAACACAGTGCGTTTTTGGTTCCAACGTTTTCGTTCTGGAAATTTCGACCCCCGTGGACGCCCTCGACGCCCCTCAAGCCCCGTGGACGGCCGGAGACCAAAGTTGATAATGAAGAATTGAAGGCAATTGTGGCAGCGGATCCATCGCAAACCACGTCCGAGTTAGCTGCAGGCTGTGGTGTTAGTGATAAAACTGTTTTTCAATACAGTTGTTATACATGGCGTACTTTCAGAGGCTATAATTATGATTCGAAAATTAAATCTTTCGCACAGGCATCTTTCTATTACGCGGTCGTGAATTTTGTTTACGAGCTCGATCATTAGTTTTGCAGTTGAGTTTTTAAATTTATAAGTCAACTAGCTGACCTATAAACTCGTGTCATTAAAAACCCTCGGCTTCGGCTCGGGCTTGTTAATGACAGCTCGTTTGCAATAACCTACTTACCACCATTGTATCACAATGTACTATTAATCCACTTGAAGCAAATTGGGAAGGTGAAAAAGCTTGAAAGGTGGGTACCTCATGAATTAAGTGCAGCAAACCGACAAACGCGCGTCGACTGCTGCGATACATTACTCAACCGGCACAATAATGAAGGGATTTTAAATCGAATCATTACCTGTGATGAAAAGTGGATCCTGTACAATAATCGGAAACGCTCATCGCAATGGCTGAACCCTAGCGAACCAACCAAATCCTGCCCCAAGCGAAAATTGACTCAAAAAAAAATTGGTGGACTTGTGCCGGTGTCGTTCACTACAGCTTTCTTAAATCTGGCCAGATGATTACAGTGGATGTCTATTGTCAGCAACTGCAAACCATGATGGAAAAGCTAGCTGCTAAACAGCCGAGGCTGGTCAATCGCTCTAGGCCACTACTGCTTCAGGACAACGGTAGACCACACACTGCACAACAGACGGCTACCAAATTAGAGGAGCTTCAATTGGAATGTCTAAGACATCTACCGTACTCCCTGGGCCTTGCTCCAACAGATTACCATTTTTTTTCGAAATTTGGATAACTTCTTGCAAGGGAATAAAATCAACTCCGATGGGGCAGTCCAAAGCGCCTTCAAAGATTTTATTGATGCCCGTCCGATAGGTTTTTTTTGGTATACTTTTTATGTAATGACCTAATACTATCCAGACCCGGAGTCCAAAGCACTGAACACGTCGAGTATTCAAGGCTACGTATATGAGGTAAGATAAGATTAAGATAAAGTGGTAATGCCCCTGTTTCAGACAGCTGTGCGTGCTGCTGAACGCAGAAGACATCTACAAGGCCCTGTCTCGCATCCTACTGGAGGAGAGGAACCTGCGCTTCGTCAGCACCATGGTGGACGTGCTCAACACCATCCTGCTGACCTCGGCCGAGCTGTTCGAGCTGCGCCTGCTGCTGCGACGCTTCGACCAGCCTGTCAGTCACCACGAACATACAGGGAATCTATTTAGTCTGTCAGTTAGATTACCAAAAAATATTGGACACGAAAACATAAAAAACTATACGATTGAAATGTACCATGATGTCACGCCATAATACACTTTTTACTTCGACGAGACATCACAAGCTTCCGCTCCTGAACTTTGAAACACTTTATCTTTGTATTTTTTTTTAAGATTTGACAAAGCAAAAAATACGTGTCAATTAGTGATTTGATAATCTAACTGACGGACTTAATAGTTTTATAATTATTTTACTCTTTTTTTATAAATATTTTTCCGACCTTATTTTCAATTTAAAACAGGCAGATAGTTCCCAAACGATATTACAGCGTTCGTCCGTTCCGCGTCTCACTGTTCGTCCCACGTACCACTGTTCGTCCCACGTACCACTGTTTGTCCCACGTACCACGTGCTCTTTTCAGGCAACTTTTATGACTGATCGATATTATTTTTTTATATTCTATCTCTGCGAGTAGCTGTCTTTGGGGTCTGAAAATACTCATGAATATGAGTAACTCTTATTATGAGATTAAATCTGACTCATGAAATAAAACATCTGCTGTTCCTTTCATCTCGTTGAGTCATGGAGACTTCACAAGTATACTGAACTTCGGCGAAGTTCAGTCAGCTAGTTTCACATTATAATAGACTGTTGGGTGTCGGCAGGCGACACACGCGCTGTTCGCGGTGCTGTACGGCTGCTGGTGCCACAGCCCGGTGTCGCTGCTGGCGCTGTGCTTGCTGACGCACAACTACCTGCACTGCAACAAGCTCATCGCCTCCTTGTATCCTTTGCAATGCGGTGGAGGGTGATCTACAGCTGTTATTGATGGACTGTCTTGAGGTTGAACCGATTTGATTTAGGCACGTTCCATAAAATTCTGTCTCAACCAAATGATGGAGATGCGAAGAGTCTGTTCAAATTCATGACCCAAATCTAATGTATGGTAGGCACCTAGTTTGTATGAGACTGCCATTTGCATGGCGATTATAAAAGTCCCTTATTAAGAAAACAAAAAAAAAATTGCTGCAATATACGTCCCCAGCGAAGTGCTGGACTTCAAAACTTCTAAACACGTACTTTGTATCGTTAATTTTACTATCTTTAATTAGAGACTAATGTATCGTGAGTTTGTTTATGAATTTCAGAATGTGTCCCTTCCATAGATAGCAGCTGAAACACCAGTCAACACAATTGGTTTTAATATCACAAAAACATTTTAATTTTATTTTAATTATTTTTTGTTCCCTTTTGATTTATTTGATTTTCGTATTAATCCTTAATAAATAATAATCAGCGGTGACCTAGAGATCACAGTGGACTTCCTGACCGAAGTGGATAAGTTAGTGCAGCTCATCGAATCTCCTATATTTGCATGTGAGTACCCGCCTCGTGCTACACTCGTGACTCGTGAACCACATTCTACAACTTCTAACTATAATATAAATACTCGTATTGTGTAAATGAACATTACAAACTACCCACCTTGATTGGTTTACCTCTAGCTCCACACGTTCCTTGTTCTTTCCTAATATATTTTTTTTTTTTAATCATTATTTTTGTGGTTTCCCCTGATTTATTTTTTATTGTATTTTTTACATTTACGTTGACCAAAAAAATGTCATTTCGTCGTTGTGCGAGTCAACAGGTACTTTAAGTACATTAATCAGCTTTTAATTAAATACTAATGTGGGACTTTTTTGAACTCCATCTTTGTCTTATTTATGTCTAACCGTACCTATTCGCCGCCCCTCCATTGTCATCTTAAACATAACAAGACCCGCCAGCAGCAAGCAGCACATCGACTGTCCCGCGCCTCTGGCATCCATCGGATGCCCGCGACCCTCGCCAGGGTACACTCGCAGCCTAATTGTGTAAGTGAATTCCGCAAGGCAAAGCGTTTTGTCGGCATCAATCGACTAATCACATGCAAGACGAAAGACACGATGTGGATTGGACGTTTATGTGATTGGTCGATTGATGGCGGTCATACCCTTTGCCTTGCCGAATTCACTAACGCAAATAGGCCGCAGGTCATCTCGCGGGGGGCCACACGCTGCAGCTTCAAGTGGCAGTACATTAGCACACAGAAACGCCAACTGGAGAGAGTTGGAGAATTTGATAACGTGTGACGTTGCAATAAATCCTTAACTAGCACCAGTCGAGAGATAGGGATCGTAATGGACCAGCTCAAGCGAATAATTTAGGTAGCTTTTTGTTTGCGCCAATGATTTCCAGACATGAGTATCGTGAATTCACTCTTGTTTTTCCTCTTACTTCACTCTTTTAACCTATCGCGTGACTCCGAGATGAGACCTTCCCATCCTTCGAACATCCTGGATATACGCATCCATCAAAAGGACGTCCGTAATGTGCTGCGTATCCTTGATGTGAAAAAAGCGAGTGGCCCCGACGGGATACCAGCAATTGTACTTAAAACATTTGCGCCTGAATTGTCTCCGGCCTTGACACGCCTATATCAACTTTCGTCATAAACTGGAAAAGTGCCGAAGGCTTTGAAACAAACCAATGTACAGCCCGTGCCCAAGAAGTGCAGTCATTCTGACCCGGCCAACTACAGACCCATATCTGTAACGTCCTTCCTCTGTAAGAGTATGGAACGTTTGCTCAATGGTAAGCTTCTGGCATACCTAGAAGCGAATAACATCCTCAGTGACCGCCAATGCAGCTTCCACCGAAATCTGTCCACTAGGGATCTTCTAGCGTACGCTATTTACATCTGGAGTAAGGCCATCGAGAAATACGGGGAAGCGCTAGTCGTCTCCCGTCTCTCTCATTGGTAAGGTAAGGACCTTCGGTATGTTTAGTGGTCTGTGTGATTGGATTGCGGGCTTCCTGAGTCCTCTTTCGATCTATCCGAGTGGTTATCGATGGCTGCTCGTCCGGTCAGTTAGATATCAACGCTGGAGTCCCTCAGGGGTCAGTGCTCTCGTAACATTATTTTTGCTGCACATTAATGATATGCTAAAACCCGGTATCTTTGGCTACGCAGACAAAGCACTGTTGCTGAGAGATACGTGTCCGGCGCACGGGCACTGGTCCTCAGATTCGGTCTCTCCGGGACGCCATGGTTGAACTCTTGAACCTGTCCTTGAAGGCGGTCTTCGAATAGGGTGATGCCAATCTGGGCAGTTTCAATGCTGCTAAGACAGGCGTGTCTTTTTTCCGCTAAAAAGAACCTATTCCACCCGGCTCCATCTTTCCGTGGTGTAACCGTGCCTTTAACGGACCATCTCGAACTTCTTGCAGTTAGGTTGACATCGATCCTTAATTTCGGTCCATTCATTGAGACGAAAGCTCAGTTGGCTGCAAAAAAGTTGGGGATTCTTGCAAAGTTCAGACGGTACTTCACACCTGAATAGCTGCTTAACTTGAATAAAGCGCAAGTTCGGTCATGCATGGAGTACTGCTCTCACTTCTGGGATGGATCTGCCAAATACTAGCTTGATCCACTTGAGTCGATTGACAGACCGGACAAGAGGCTTATTTGCAACGATGCACTGGTCGCGTTAATGTTTTAGAGCCTCGAACATCAACGCCGAGTTGCCAGCCTGTCGGTTTTTTATCAGTTACACTTCGGGGAATAGCGACGGAACTGCACAATTTGATTCCGCCTAGTCCTTCCCATCGTCGGACTACAAGACTACGGCCATGCGCCATCGGTACATGGTGGACATCCCACCCGTATGCACAAAGCATTTTGCTAATACTTTCATTGTGCGCACAGCTAAGGAGTGAAATTCCCTGCCGGAGTCTTTGTTCCCTGATAGCTACAACCTTGGGTTCTTTAAGTCAAGAGTGAATAAGTTACTTCTAGGCAAACGTGCTTCAAACGCGAGCCTATAGAATATAAAAAAAATATATAAAAAAGGGACACCCGGATGGAACGAAGTTCCTTTAGTATATATACATATGTGTATACACATATATATATTAGAATATACTATATTTATAACAATTTATAACATATTTATAGTATATTCTAATCTGTTGTCAGATTTGGCCTATCTCCTCCCGTTGCCGAGATACAATTTTATTTCTTAAATTAATGTTTTTTAATTCCATTGAGCTAGCTCCAACCGTTTCCGAGATATGGAGGTTTTTAGGTTTTCTGATTAGATCGCCGGTTCGTTATTAGTGGCGGCTCGGGGTCGGTTTTCGAGTAGTGTCGACTCGAGTCGGCCTGTGGTGGAGGGTTTTGTACGTCTGGCGTTAAGAAACTAAATATATACATACATATACACATATATATATATACATACATACACACACATATATACATGTACACATATATATATGTATGACACAACAGCGTATAGGCTAGAACACGCACGAAACACGCGCACGCCGCACGGCTTACAACTATAGCAAAAAGTGTCGTGACAACTTTTCGTAAGATTTTTTTCCGTCTAGCCCCCTTTCACAACGCGCGATAAGGAACTTCGTTCCAAAAAGACCCGCAAAGAGGGATTCTTTCAGCATAATTATCTCAGCTGCATCCTTTCATTCGCACCATTACTTCTGTTCATCTATTCTTTGTGGCGAATCTTGTTCCGTGATAAGATATTATTATGTCGTACGTGGCTAATATGTGGCTTGTTCCGGCGGCTGCTGCGAGGAATCCCGCGCCTTTGGTCAACGTTCAACACAGCAGTTCAGTTGCTGTTTTGGACATTGGTGTAAGGCGCGGCTTCCTTACAACTGCAACATTCTTCAGTTTAGCTGCTGTGTTGTTATTCTGTGATTGTTAAGGTCACACGTGAAAGCGTGGCAGTGTGTATGTTTGTGCTGCTCGGTGTGTGGTGCTGGCGGCGCCTGTAGCACTGCATGTTGCAGACCTGCGGCTGGAGCTGCTGGGCGGGCCGCGCTGCGCTCCCCTGCGCGCCGCCATGTTCGGGCTGCTCATGTTGTTGCCGCAGAGCGACGCCTTCCACGCGCTGCGCAACCGTCTCACCTGCGCACGAGTCTACCCGGAGCCCAACGAGTATGTGCATCACACGAACCATAATATTCTAATAGAGTTATTTCCACTTCAGCAACCCGGGATAGGGTTGCTGAAGTGGAAATAACGCTTGGCTATAAAAGGCTTGTTAGTTAAGTTGATTTCAGAATTAAATGAATAAGATATTTCACGTAAACCCAAACTTTGTATACAACGTGATTTTTATCACGACCCAAAATACAAAAACAGTGTCTTTGTCTTGTATTAATCAATACATAAAAAAAATTACCTGCAGCCTAATTGCGTAAATGAATTCGGTACAGAACATGTATGGGTCAGGGTGACGACATACACCTTTAAAGTAACGACTTTCGTATTGCGAATACACTCGAATGGGGGTCATGGAAAGGATATGTGAATTCAACTCATAGGGTGGAGGACGTATCCTTTCTAAATTTAAATATATATTTTTATGGAGTGTTCCCTTTGCCCTGCCGAACTGACTTACGCAATTAGGCTGCTGGTAAAAATATAATTTAAATATTTTGTCCACACTTTTACAGTACAACTATTTTCTTAATGTCCCTCGGCAATCATCGCATTACCGAATACAAAGGAATGCTAATTTCCATGTCCAGCAAATAGGATCCGTCGTTAATACCTAAAATATGAGATCTAAAACTGGGTTCCAACGAAAATAAATCATCATATTAAGTAAGTCGCCTGGCGTGTATCCGATCGACCGGGTACGAACATTCTGGTGGTACGTTCGTTTCACTTTTTGCCCGTTAGTTGACTCGCTTGTGTCGGCCGGCGACGTGCGCACGTAGCGCGCTGACGAGTCAGTCGAGCGCCAATACGAGTACCTCTCCCGCTCCGCGCATTTACCTCAGGCACCTCAGATATACAGTCATCTTGTAACTGCTGTTTCTTTATCTAGCAGCCAGGACCCCGGTTTCGACTTCTATTTGGGCCCGCCCGAGGCCTCGAAGCCGGACATCGACTGGGATGCGCTGTACGCGGAGTTCCGGCGCGTGCAGGCGGCGCACCGCGACTTCAAGATGCTGGACCGCTCGCGCGGGAAGCTGCTCGACTAGGGGTACTCGCTAACTCGGTGCCCCTGCGAGACTTCCGGTCGACCACGACACAATGTTTGCTAAGGGCGTAGAGTGCTCGGTCAAACTTCTTGGCCGCCCTGAAGTTGGCTACATCCATTGTAGCAAACTACAGGGCGGCCGGCGTACTCGTAGTAGTAGTAAATCTCATACAAAAACAGAACCAATCCGTGCCTTGCGCATCGGAAAGTCAAGTTCAGTGCGAGCAAGAAGTTCGGCGAGTACTGTATGTCTAAGCTAGAATTGTGCGCCTCTCCATTGCTTGTAATAATTACCTACACAAAGTATTCGTATGGAAGCAATACACAAAGATATGGGCTACTGTCTTTGGTCCCTCAGTCACCAGCTAGATTATGAAGGGAAATTATTAATCGGGCGAAAAATATACTGAATGGGCGACTGCTATACTAATCCGGTTTGAGTAATACCTAATATTGTTACATACTTATATTTGTTATTCTATATCTTCTATTTTTGCATATTATTCTTTTGAAAATAGCTGAACAACCATCGAGGCGACATCGCTGTGCAGCGCGGCCGTTCGGGTGTATTCGTGTTTTCAACGAATTAGTCTTGCCCACCGTTTGTCGACCACTAAGTATTTCAGTAAGCCATATTCAGTATTTTTACATCTTTAATTTGAATTTATTTTCGCTCGTTTATATACTATCCGATTATAAAGATGTGGAAAACATGTCAAGTACTTAGTTTCACATAACGCACAAATAGTTTAAGTAGGTAATTGTTAAGTGGCGTCCAAATTTAATTTAGACTGACTCTACTCATAATAATAATAATATAGCGTAATAATATTGTATTATTATAAAATGCGTGCTGAATGTGTCCCCCGTCCTCGGCGTACGACAGCTGTGCGTCAATACCGCGGGGTTTAAAACCCGTCTGCAGGACAATAGTGTAGCACAGTTATATTCAGAATTGGATTCGTATTCGATCCGAAGGCGAGCGAACAAGACCAAGAAAAGACTGAAATATATGTAGAATATTAGAAGCGTTCGCAATTTTGAAAAGAAAGCAGCTGTGGTGGGTGCCGACGGTACTCGAGACAAATGGCATGATATTCAGCTGTGGTGGGTGCCGACGGTACTCGAGACAAATGGCATGATATTCAGCTGTGGTGGGTGCCGACGGTACTCGAGACAAATGGCATGATATTCAGCTGTGGTGGGTGCCGACGGTACTCGAGACAAATGGCATGATATTCTGAATGTGAGTGTGTTACACAATACGGCCGCTGATCATAGCTTCATTGCATGAATTTCGATTTGAGTATGTGGTGTGTGTGACATTTGTATGCAGTGTATATGAAAAAGTTTTAAGAATTAAGATTAAGACAGAGGCATTTCTTTTTAAGTGAAAGCCGAATTATATTGTTTATAATTTTATTGTTTTTATCACATTTCTTTATGAACGTTACTCTTTTATTGCAGTGCAATTATGTTATAAACAAACATATGTAGTTAGAAATATAATGAAGTATTTAAATTGTATTGAACCGTGTTGTACGAGTATCCTGAATGTATTGACGCGATCTCTACAAATAAGGTGTATGAACAATGTATCAGTGAGCATACTGTTATGATTAATTAATGTATAATACCTTGGGCTAGTTCCCCGTTGTTATAAGTGGGTTCCCTACTTGAAATCGAATGACGTGAGGTTGAATAACACTTTGCTCGAAAACGTTAACTCGATAGTACTTGAAATCGACACATTATGAGTGCGACAGTTAACTATCACGATGCATCGAAATCTTGAATAACTAGAAGCTCGAAACATCGGCAGCGTGAAGTCGCATTATCTTGAAACATCATTTCTCGTAAACCGTCTAATCGATTTATAGATTAGCTTTTAATCGACTGCCCAAATAGGAGGAGGTTCTATGTTCGTCTATATGTATATTTTATGTAAATTCACCAATTTCTCCGTCAATTGTGGAACGATTATGAAAATTATTTTTGTGTTTGAAAGAGTATACTTCCGAGGTGGTTTCATTATCACCAAGTCAGAATCTGATGATGGGACTCCTCAAGTTTTCGAGCAAGTGTTATTCGACCTCACGTCGGTGGAGTTCTCTCGATTACTATGGGATCCCATCATCAGATTTTAATCTGTCGATTTCAATTTCACTCATAGATTTCGCTCATAATGTGTCGATTTCAAGTACTATCGAGTTAACGTTTTTGGAGAAAGTGTTATTCGACCTCACGTTATTCGATTTCAAGTAGGGTACTCGTTATAAGTATAATTTCACATTATTGTTTATACATTCCACAAGTTATTTATAATTATTGAAATAAAACCAAATGATCTAAAAATATTATAGTTGAATTTTTATTATAATAGTAACAATAATTGTCTATAGTAATTATTGCTGTCTATAAATTGCAAAGTTATAATGAACATTAAATATTACAAATTACAATAATCTATCTACTTATTCGACTTTACGAATATAACATATTGCTGAATTTACAATTCGTCCATAATATAATAGCCAATGACCAAATCTGCAGTCACCAACGGTGATTTATCTCTTGATATTGTAGACAAAGCCAATTGCTCCATAATTTGCAGATAATAAATTCTTTAATACAGACAACAATACATAATAGAGAGCCTTTGCCTGTAATAAACAAGATCCTTATAAGTACTTTAGTTAAAATATAATCTATTAGGAATGCCGCATTATGTGCATTCTTTACAACCAAAACCAAGTTTTGATAACATGTTGCTACAAATTAATGAAATAGTCTTTTGAGATCGGAATGAGTTTGTTCAGTCCAAATCACTGGCCTCTCAAGGCGTTTTAGTGTTATCATATCACAAATAATTATTAAGAATAATAATTTAGGAATCAACATCCAGTGGCTAGTTTTTGTCTTTTTACAGATACTTTAAACGGTGGATATTTCTAGACTATGTAACATTCACCAGCACACGATTACGACCTACTCTCTCACAGAGAGCAAGCCTGCATCCTAGCAACGATCAGGGGGGTAAGGGACAGATGTATACAAGTCATATACATTTGAGCCTTACACATACTCAAAAAATAAGCTTACTCTAAGAGCTTATGGTCACCCCACTGTAAATGTTATAAGATAATATTTGTTAGGCAGTCATTGTCGGCATAATTAAATGTCATATACTTTTTACAATGTTTTTCACTGCTATCGAAGTTGATATTTACAGTGCAATGATTTCTGGAAGTAAAACTTAGTATCACTGTATGATGAAGTGTGAAATTATTATCTATATGTCCGGTTAAGTCTGGCATGTAAAGTTAATAGCACTAGTGTGAACGCTCTGAGCACTTGTTGGTTACCCGATGGCGCACGAAGTCTTCCCGCTGCTGGGGTGAGTGTCGTCGTCGGGCAGCGAGCCCGAGTATATGACGGTGCGCGCGCCCGACGCGAAGCCGAACGAGCCTACGCTCGACACCGAGCGGCTGTCCGACGGGCCGGCACTGTCGGACACGCCCGCACTGTCCGACGGGCCGGCACTGTCGGACACGCCCGCACTGTCCGACGGGCCGGCACTGTCGGACACGCCCGCGCTGTCCGACACTCCCGCACTGTCTGAGCGTGACGCGGGCGGCGAGTCCGGCTCGCTATCCTCGTGCAGCTGCACGCTGGAGCCGGACGAGCCAGCGTCGTCGTCAGCGGGCGGAGCCTGCGCGGCGGGCGGCGGGCGCTAGGGCTGCAGCGAGTGCGTGAGGTGGTTGAGCTTACTGAGCAGTGCGGAGTTGCCCTTGAGCGCGCACGCCAGCTCGTCGTGCGCCGCCAGCAGCGCCCGCACGCCCGCCCCGCGCGCGCCCACTCCCCCGGGCACGCCGGCACGAGCACCTATCGTGCTGTGCGCGCGCACTCCCGCTTCTTTCGTCTTCTCACCACCTGGCTCGACTTTTGAAGTGTTCAGCTAAAAATAAAACAATCATAAATGTTATGTCATCTATCTAAATACAATAAAATGTAAAACTGTCTAAAATTACTGAAAATGCTTCGTTGGTGAAGTGGCCGCGAACGCTGCAGCTGAGCATGACTGTTTCGTCCCTAAAAGTTTGTTGCAACACCGAGTCAACCGACTGTCATTGATTTTGACAGTTGTTAGTTGACGGTTGACAGGTGTCACTAGACTAGAAAAATTGGAAACGAGTGCGTGCGTCGCGATACTGCTCTAGCGGTATGATATTGTAATTGTGAATGAATCCAGACATCTTTGTTGAAAAGTGCTCCCGCCATTCGTGATTGGTTTTGTGCGGCGCTTGTGTTTTGATATTTGTGTATATTTCGCGTGCAGCGGAGTATTTTTGTGTCGACAACGTGCCGGACTCTGCTGGCAGCTGGAGTCTCTGGTACAGAACACGGTTGTTGCCCCTTCCTTTTTAGGGTGCCGTACCCAAAGGGTAAAAACGGGAGAATAAACTTCCCTTTATGGGCCGCTGATTTTTGGCGCGGGGAGGGTGAGGAGAGAGGGGGGAGTGGTTTTGGCGACTTTGTTGCTTAAATAGTAATCGTAAAAACTTTAACCATGGATATCTCCATATACATGGGGTTCCGTGGGGTGGGGATGGTGCAGGGGGTGGCCCCCCTACCACCCTTCCCCTAACTCCCTCCCTGTCCCTTAAAACGATGGACATTTACTAAAATTTTAGTCTAACCTGAAAACTTTAAGTGTGTGAAAACTTTGAGTGGTGGGGATCGTACCGGGGGGGTAGCCAATCCTTCGTTTTTTGCGATAATGGTGCGGAACCCTTCGTGCGCGAGTCCGACTAGCAGAATGCCATAAGACATAATACTGTGGAAATAAGCATAGTATACTAGCCTAGCTGTGGCTACATCGGTTAACTGCCTTATCTTCCTTACTGCATAGGCAGCCGAACTTAACCTACCCGAAAGAGTTCTAATGTCCGCGCCCCACTGCAATTTTGTATCGATAGTAATCCCCAAGAATACAGTTTCCGTTATAATTTCAAGATTTTTTCCGTCAAGATTTAGATTTAGGTCACGTTGAGGAACATTTGGTAAAGAGAACTTTTGACATTTTGTTTTTTTTCGCATTCAGTAAAAGACTGTTAGCTGCGAACCATTTCAAGAGAACAATAAGACTTTCGTTGACATGTAAGACATCCGTATATTTCCTATCTATTTTAAAAATTAGCGAAGTATCATCAGCAAATAGAATTATAGCCGATAATTTGGCCATCATAAAAGGGAGATCATTAATGTAAACAAGAAAAAGGAAAGGGCCGAGAATTGAACCTTGGGGCACGTCGATTTTGACTAGAGACCCGGAGGACGTCGCCCCATTAACATTTACTTTTTGCTGTCTGTTTGATAAATAGGAAAGCACAAGATCAGCAGCTTGTCCTCGAATTCCGTAGTGTTGTAATTTACAGATCAGTGTGTTGTGGTCGACGCAGTCGAACGCTTGTGACAGATCACAGAAAATGCCAATGGCATCCTGGGACTTGTCTGGTAGATGTCTTTGTTATGGACGGCTTGTATTCAGAGTATATTTAGAGACTTCCAAGTCTCCTTCGATAAGGCATGCTAAGATAGGAGTCACTCAGACGGTTCAAGATTGATAGTAGCCAAGAAGATATCCGAAATCTGGAAAAAATAGAAGACTGTAGGCGCAAGGTCTGGTGAGTATGGCGGATGACGGACAGCTTCCAACCCCAGCTCTTGTTACTTGGAGACCGTCTGCTGTGCAGTATGAGGTCGCGCGTTGTCGTGCAGGAGCAGCGGAGACGAGCGATTGATCAAAGCTAGTTGGAGACGTGCGAGCTTCTCCATCATTGTGTTCGGATCTTCACAGTACACATCTGCAGTAATGCTCATTCCGTTTGGTAGCAGTGATGATTCACACCGGCCCTAGACCACCAAACAGGGACATCGCTTTTCTAGGGGTAAGTTTTCGTTTAGGGCATTGTTTAGATGCTGAACCAGGATCCAAACAACTTGCTGAGCGCTTGCGATTGTCAAACAGAATCAATTTTTCGTCGCAGGTAACAATGCGGTTCAAAATTGCTTCGTTTGTGTGCCTGTTGAGAAGTGCAAGGCACGTCTTGACGCGTACTTCGCGCTGGCGATCATTGACACAAAGTACGTAACGTAAGACAGAGAGACCACTACGAACAAAGCGTCATTTTGCACACACATCATGACATTGCGATTTTACAGGGAATATTGGGCAATATTGGACTGAGCTCAGTGGCGGCTGTCACGAGTGCTTTGTGCGGGCGTTTGTCACGTCATTCATACATAAAGTACCTACTGTAACAAGGTTTCATTGGCTGGGTTACCTTAATTAATTGTTACATACCGAATATACTTTAAATTACATACATACATAAACTCACGCCTTTTTCCCATGGGGGTAGGCAGAAACTACAGAACGCCACCTGCTACGATCCTTACATACTTCTTTTGCTTCACTCACATTCATACATCTTGTCATACACACGCCGGTTATGAGTACTTTAAATTAATTCTTTAAAATTGTTCTTTCATTCATTTTTAAGTTATAAAGGTCATTAAATTTTTCAAGATGATTAGTTAGAAATTCAATATCTAGGAAACAATAAATTATTTTAAGTCCATAGACGAAATTGAAAAGGGTTATGAAACTTGTCATAATAAAATGGTTTAAGTCATCCAGCTCACAAACATGTATATTTCCTCCGACTGCACAGCATAATTTTCTTCCTGTTTAAGTACATCTTTTTAGTTTGCTTCTTAAGCAGTAGGGTTTTTTTTTCACCTTTATATTTTTGTCGAGCTTGGTGCTTTTCACATTTTTATGTTTTTGGAGGGATCATTATTATGTCTTGTTACCATCCAATCTTCGTCGTATGTGGAGTCGTAATCTTTAATCTCGTGTCTCCTGTGCGGGTCACAAATAAATACTTTTTCTTTCTTTCTCTTTTAATTGATATTTGATGCTCTGTCTGGGTAGACATAGAGGGTTCTAAGGCATGTAAGCATGATATGATGTATGTTTAGACGAATCTATGTATTTATCATCGACTATACAGCCTCTAGACGCCTAACAACAGGCGAGCGATGTCTGTCAACACATATGACTAAAATAATCATATACTGGTAATATAGGTCGCCACTCGACAATTTCGAATTAGTAGCGACCACTTCCGTGAGCCGTAAACACTGCCGCGTCAGGCAATTACAAATTGGTAAAATAAATATTATAATGGCCCCTTGTAGCGTACGTTGGTGTGGTAACAACAGCCAGAACTCGAGTTTCCCGAAAAATGGCTTAACATTTCATCGGTAAGTTAATAGTTACATAATCATAATCAGATTTATTTTCTGATATTATTTATCGGAGTTCATTTTGTACTGGTCATTATTGTAGGTGTAAACTGCAACAGCACAAATTTTGTCGCGCTCGTTGATGTCTTTTGTGTTTTCGTCTCTTTCTTTTTAATGTACTTTTTTATCTATCTCTTTTCCTCTATAATTTGGTACGCAAAACTAGTGATGCACCATATTCTATGACCAAATCTGTTATGGATAAAACTAGAAACCTACATACAATTATACAAAAAGAGACATTAAATTAAATAGTTTATTATTTGTTAAATTAATTGTGAAACGAATATTGATTTGTATAGTGGTTGAAAATGATTAGTATAGTGGTGATTTTTATTGCACAAAAAATAGGTGAATTCTCTTAGAATTTTTTTCTCTTACGGAGAAAAGGCCTCTGTTCCAGCAGTGGAAATATTGTAGACTGATTTTTGTATTTTATAGATAATTATTTTGATTTTAGAATTTAGGTATTTTTTCTATTGATTGTTTTTTTTACTAATATTTAATATTACGAAACAACCGCCGAAAATATGTGTTATCTTTAGAATTTTGTTTTTAGTTTTTGCATTTTATGTTATTACTGTATAATTAATAATAAAAGTAGCTAACATTAATAAATAAAAATATTAAGTACACTAACAATTAAAAAAAATATTGATACCTTCGTGGTTTTATTTAAACCTCTCCCATCCCTAGTTCGGCGAAATGACGTTGGTAAGGACCAATCAGAGCGCAGTCGTCCCGTGCCTCATACCTCAGCTAGTTGACAGAATTATTTTGATGTATTCGATCAAGCTTTAGGCGTCTAGAGGCTGTATAGTCGATGGTATTTATGTTTGTAACTTAGACAACCTACTCTTTTTAAAAATTCGGAATCAATATAGTAGCAACCCTAGTGAATCTGTCAAGTTTAGCTGTCAATTTTTGAAACGGCGGGTGTGGCCCCTCTGTATACTTTCTATTTTGTCATTGAGTCGTGGGGCACCCATTAGTTAAGCTTTTGTACCTTGCCAATTTGACGCAAATGGACCAATAATGTTTTGATGCTGACGTCGAAAGCTGCATTAACAATGCAGCCGTAGATTGTGTATCATCAGCTTCCACAAACGCCTTTAACTCATCATTGTCGACAAAAGTTTTCAGACGAACACGGGGTTCATTTTTCAGGTCGAAATTTCCAGAACGGAAGCGGGCAAACCAATAACAGGTGGTGCGTACGCGTGTAGTGTTCGCTCCGTAAACGTTGATGTTGTGTGCCGCTTGTGTCGCGTTGCTGCTACGATGCCGACGGTACTCATATTCCATAATAACTCGAATTTTTTACGTATCCATTATGACGAAAAATATTCAAATGCGAAGAAAACATAACGATTATCAATTAACAAATTACTAATTTTGCAAAAAGAATGCCACGTTTTTAAATAAAATTTATTTGCCATTAGAATTCTTAGCCAAACAATAAATATTTTGATATTTCATAGGTGAAGACCTAATACATTGCCTATTCGTTGACCAGACCTATAGAGAACATTTTGCAATATTTTTTTCTTCTCTTTGCAATCCCACGTTAAACCGTAGTAGAAAACTGACAAAATGCAACATTGTATGTCTCTCATAGTAAATAGCGTGTTGTACATTATTCCTGATTGCCTATAATATATTTAAAAAAAATAGAGATGCTTATGAAAATTCACCCAAGGTAGCAAAATGTTGCCTATAAAATTCATTCTTTGGCGTGCGCTGAGAAAACTATTGATGATAGATAAAAATTATTACGAGGTAAGTAGGTAGGGTTGGGTAGGCAGGGTAAGGCAGAGTAGGCAGGTTAGGCAGGTAGGCAGGGCAGGCAGGGTAGGCCAGTTGACGGGAGCGAAGCCGCGGGGGTCAGCTATTTTATTATAAGTATAGATAGAACCATTATGGTCATCATTTTAAACAAGCAAGGTGGCTAACTTAATGTAAAAATAAAAGTTTGCCCTATGACATTACTTTCTAGAATTTGATCCTTATTATAAGCGACACTAAAATTAACGGGTTCGATTCCTGGCTTAGAATATTCATTTTAAAAAGCCAATGATGCTGTTTTAGTTTTCATCGAAATCGGCCTCGTGACTCCTTTGAGTATTTCACTAGGATTCTGATTTGGCTGTCCACGCCACCTAGGAAAACTGATCTTGTATAGGTACTCCTCCTCTCATGGTAGCGGTACAGACCTGGTCGTGCATGTGGTCGCGGATGCTGTGCTCGGCGTCTTGAATGCGCGCCGCCAGCGTCAGCAGCTTCAGCTCGGCGCTGGACACGTCCTTGTCCAGGATCTGCGTCTGCAGGTACACCGTCTGCGCCACCTTGTACCTGATGACACAATTAACATTATTCTTGTTATTTTGATACCAAACTGGTATTCATTAAGAAATGACGTTAAGCTTATGACTAATCTGAAATGATGGATGTGGTGGAGCTCTGGCTCCGCGGGCGTACTCCAATGGGGGTGCGGCGCATGGATTCGCCGCTAGCTCTCCGATATGTCACACTCCACTGTTTGTGTTGGGAGTGCGCGGGTTTTTTTCCTAATTATCTTATTGTTGTGAATATTTTGCGATACCTCAGCAACATAGATTAGTTATGGCAGATATGAGTTACGGCTCAATGAATGTCAGTGCTTTAGGGTATTAAATATGATTTAAATGTAAACTTTATCACGCCCGTAGTAGGTACGCAACATACTTTGACGGCTACCTTTGTCAACTTTCAAAGTTTCAACTGACGTTAATTAGTTCATCCTCATTCCATATACGATGTTAAAAAAATAACTCTAAGAAATTTAAGGGAGTTGTTAAATATATTTAATAAGTAATCTCGAAGAACCATTTAAAAAAAAGTCACCGTTCTAAAGATATGCAAATATTTGTATTACGCTTAAATTATTGAATTTGTGCACCACGGAAGTCGGCGTCGCAAAACGATGAACACAAAAGGTATCAAAGCCACCATCTTCCGAAACGAAAGTTCTTTTGCACTTTTTATTGTTTTGCTTTTGAAGTCGTTTTATTTTTTTATGAAATTTTTTATTTTATTTTAATATTTATGGTGTTTTTATTTGAACGTCGGTCGTCTTTTTTTGGAAAAATGTTTTTAATAATGTCGAATGCACTCATGTAACACACTATCATGTCTCAGTACTTACTCGCGACCAGTGTAGGTAAACGGGTTATTGATATTGCGAGCGCGCGAAAGTTACGTAATGCTCAGAGCGACAGAACCTCCCCGCGAGACGGATTTTTGTTGATTGGCGATTGTTGGGTCGCATTGAGTGAGGTACCGCGAGGCCGCCCTTCAGGATATCCAGGTGGTTCTGGTCACCACACGGAAATCCAAAAATATGAAGGGTACGTGCCAATGGGCAATGAAGGAAGCGTCAGAATGGCAATAGAGGGGCTCGCTAGTAGAAGTTCCTCGGAAGAAACTCGGAGGCTGCAACTGACGACCGGTTGCGAAAAGAGGTTGGAGCTCTCCGTAAAGAAATGGAGAGTCTTCGGGAAGAAGTTCGCTCCATTGGAAGGCAACCGCTCGCACTGACGCAACCGCAGCCACAGGCTGTGCGCCCTTCGATCGTGGAGAGCCCATCGTCAGACGAGTTATTGCGAGCTGCTGTCTCCCAAATCGGGAATATGATGGACGCCCGGTGCGCTGGGATTGAGGATCGCCTTCTGCCGGCAAAGAAAAACCGTCCACCATTAGCGGCAGACGTCAGAAATTCTGCCGGGAATGCTGCTAATACCAGCAGGTGGTATAAAAGGCCTTCAATTGCCTCTCGAGAAGCATCACAGGCAGCATCCCCAGTGGTGTCCCAAGCGGCCGAAACGCAGCGGAGCGCCCCGCCGCCTAACGGGAATGTGGATATCAGTGACGGTTGGCAGACCGCCGCTATGAGAAAAAGGGGCAAGAAAAATAAAAAGCCTCCAGCAACAAACACTGGGGCATCCGCTACAGGAGCTAAGTCAGAATCCGGCTCCAACAGAAGGCGGAAACGGCAACTTCGCGCACCTAAGTCAGCTGCAGTGGTTTTGACCCTGCAGCCTGAAGCGGTACAAAAGGGGCTAACCTACGCGGCGGTGATATCGAGGGCCAAGGAAAGTGCGAACCTGGCAGACCTCGGTATCACCGACATCAGGTTCCGTCAGGCAGCGACGGGGGCGCGTCTGTTGGAGTTTCCAGGAACTGAGGCAACCAAAGGAGCAGACCTTAGAGCGGAGAAGCTGCGGGGCGGCAGACGTCAAGATCTCCAGACCCACAAAGTGCGCTGAAATGCGCTTAAGCGGGCTTGACGACTCTATAACTGGACGAGATGTGCAGGAGGCAATCACTCGGAAGACCGGCTGTCCCGCAGAAGTGGTTAGAGTGGGTCCGATACGTCTTGGCCCGGGAGGCGTCGGCTCTGCTTGGGCCCAATGCCCTGTCGAGGCCGCAAAGCAACTTGCTGACGCCGGCCGGCTCCTCGTCGGCTGGAGCTCTGCCAGAGTCAAGAATTTGGAGGCTAGGCCTATGACATGCTACAAATGCATGGAGAGAAGACGGAAGCCCTGGTATTTTATTGGCCTCGCCGCCGGCCACTGGCGGGCGCTCACATTACCTTAGGTAGGGAGCGAATTATGGTGCGGACGCACATGAAATACCTGGGCCTGGTCCTAGACCGTAGCTGGAAGTTCGGCGAGCACTTTTGCCGTCTTGCCCCGAAGCTTATCGGCACAGGCTCCGCCCTAAGCCGGCTACTGCCGAATTTGGGTGGACCGAGTGCGAGCTGCCGACGGCTTTACACGGGGGTAGTGCGCTCGTTGGCGTTGTACGGCGCCCCAGTGTGGGCAAACCCCGAAGTGTACCAACGAAGTGCGGTAATTCGGGCGGAGAATGGCTGTGGCCCGCCGCCCGAAGTGGTGATGAGGTGGCGCAGAGAGGCGCAGACTGCCATCATGAGGCAATAGGCGGAGAGGCTGGAGACTCCCAGGGCGGGTCACTGTACTGTTGGGGCTATCCAGCCAATCCTAGAGAAGTAGATACGGAGGCGACACGGGACGTTGTCCTTCCGTTTAGTGCAGGTATTATCAGGGCATGGCCGTTTCGGTAAATACCTGCACACAGTGGCAAGACGGGAGGCGACCCCCGTGTGTATCCAGTGCGATTGCAACCAGGACACGGCCCTGCACACTCTCGAGCAGTGCCCTGCCTGGGAGGCACAGCGCCGTATTATGGCGGCAGAAATTGGGCAAGACCTGTCACTGCCGGCCATTGTTAGAGCAATGGTTGGCAGTGAAGGGGATCGTTCATGCTGCACGGCCCCTGGAGTTGTGATGATGTCCCAGTGCACCCGGACATCGCCGAAGGAGAAGGGAGCCCAGAGGCGGGCAAAGAAGAAGGAGCCCAGAAGTGGGCCACGCTGGATGGGTCGCGAATGTCATGCGTAGCAGTTCTCGCGGCCCACCCATCAAGGCGAAAGTAGGTGCACAGGCGGAGTTTTTAGTGGGTGCAAGCCCCACATAACCACGTCGTCTCCCCGGACGGCGCGGTATGCGTTAGGCATTTCATTCGACAGAAAAAAAATGCAGGTGAGAGTCCTGGCGGAGGAAGCGGTGTCCCGGGGTGGGGTGATGTCGGCGGTGTCCCTGGACATTTCCAACGCCTTCAACACCCTGCCCTGGAGTTGTGTTCGGGAGGCACTGCGGTATCATCGAGTGCCTCCCTATCCCTATCCGCGGCATCGTCGGGGCTTATTTGGCGGAGAGGTGTGTCACCTACGTGGGACGTGATGGCGTCGAAAACCAGCACCGCATGTCGTGCAGTGTTCCACAGGGCTCGGTCGTGGGCTCACCCCTTGGAACATCGGGTACGACTGGGTGCTGAGGGGCGAACTCCAGCCGGACGTGGACCTGACGTGTTACGCGGACGACACACTGGTCACCGCCCGGGGGAGAGTCCGTACAGGGAGGCAGCGATGCTGGCGACGGCTGCGGTCTCACAAGTGGTGAACCGCATACGGCGCTTTGGCCTGGAGGTGGCCCTCAACAAGTCGGAGCCCATGGTATTTCATGGCCTTCGGCGGGCGCCACCACCCGGTGCCCACAGCTGTCGAGTCAACCATGAAGTACCTAGGATTGGTGCTTGACAGCCGGTGGGATTCGGCCCCCACTTCCGGCGGCTGGCACCCAAGTTGTTGGGCGCGGCTGGGGCGCTGTCAACGCTGCTTCCCAATTTGGAGGGCCCGAGCGCTGCCTGTAGGCGGCTCTACGTGGCGATCGTTGACCCTGTATGGGGCCCCGATCTGGGCGGCTGACCTGACGGCCGGCAGCATCGCTGTTCTGCGAAAGCCGCAGAGAGCGATGGCCGTCAGAGTCACCAGGGGGTATCGCACGATCTTCTACGAGGCAGCTTGTGCACTGGCCGGATCCCCGCCCTGGGACCTGGAGGCGAAGGTACTCGCGTCACTGTATCGGTGGCGCGAGGAAGCGCGGGCGAAGTGCTGTTGCAGCGACATATGGAGTTGCGTCAGTATCAGCTCCGCGAGGTCCTGGTGCCGGAATGGCAGGACAGGCTTTCACGCATTACCATCGAGGCGATCTCCGGCCATTGCTCGAGCGCTGGCTCACTGTCGTTTCGGGTGACGCAGGTGCGCCCCTCTTAGACGTCGCGGGGGGAGTCCAACACCTCCCCTCCCGAGGTCGTGGCCCGCAGAGGCGGGCCGGCACTAGCCGGGAGTTGCGGAAGTATCGTTGTTCCCGCGACCCTCAGCGTAGGTGTGAGATGGAACACCGGGGTGGTTTTTAGTCAGTACGAGTCTGATAGACCCCTCCGCCCTCCGCAGGGGTGAGGACATCCAAGGAAGATTTTCAGGAAGAAAAAAAAAAAAAGGTACCGCGCGGGGGGCACGCATGCGCCGAGTGCGTTGCCTTATTTTTGGGAATAATTAAAATCTTGTTTTTTTGCTTTTAATCGTTTTGTTTATCGATACCGAGCATCCTCCTACAATTCTTGAGAGTGAATTTTGCAACACATTTGTATAATATCTCCGCTTCAGACTCACCAGTCAGCAATAGCGTCGGCCCGGGCGCGCGCCAGGGGACTCGCCTTCTGCAGCAGCGCCCGCGCGCGGCGCCCGGTCTCGGCCACGGTGATGCGCTCCAGCACGTGGAACTGCTCGTCGTTGTAGGTGAGCGAGCGCGTGGCACGGTCGCGCACCAGGTGCTGCCAGGAGTCCCGCAGGCGCTCCACCAGCGTCTTGGCCTTCAGGTGCAGGCGCAGCTCACTGGGGCAGGGCGCGTGGTGCGCGGCGGCGTCGAATTCGGCGCGCAGGGCGGCCGCGGGGGGGGCGGCGGCGTGAGCGGGGGGGGCGGCGGCGTGCGCGGGGGGGGCAGCGTGGCGCGCCAGCAGGGCGGCCGCCGCCGAGCGCAGGCCGCCCGCCTCACCCGCCACCAGCGCCGCCATGGACGACCAGCTCTCCGCGCCCAGTCCGCCCGAGCCCTACAAACGTAAACCATATTTGCTTGTATTTTATGTGACTTTCAGTCGTCACTCTAAATTATGGCGTATAGGCTGTTGGAGTTTTAACTCTCGGCGGGATAAGCTGTATTTTAAAAATCTAACGGTATACAAACGTCCATTTTAGTTAGAAATTAAACTGATATATTCGGCAACCGTATGGCACGGATAATAGGTTGCAAGATATTTGGCCCTTTGTCGCGTTACTAGTTGTGACGAATTTGATTCAAGTGTCATTATTGCGCGTGAACGGCTGACTATAAGTCATTTGTTTACATAATTAGTTTATCAAACATTACATGACAACTTTTGGAACTGTGCAAAGGAAAATAAAGGCATTCTTCGTTGCTAGATCGACTATTTCTTGGAAATATTTCGCAGTCAAGTACATTTAGATATTAACACGATGGAGTACCCAAGGTTTCAAAAAAAATACTTTTCTCAAACATGCTTGGAAATTTGAGCATTATTTTGACAACCTTCTTCGAGATAAATCGCAATTGCTGTACTGGCCATATACATGCGAGCAGCAGCCGGCAAAAGTTGTATGAAAATCCATATCTGTCGTGGTTAGCGGCCAAATAAATTACATGGTAAACTCATATCTGTCGTGTTATTTAAAAATAGAACGGTCTTTTTACTCCGAAACATGACAACCAAGGAGGTAACTTATCACAGGTTTTATTTAAATTTCGAGCTGGCTTGCAAATAGAAAGCTGTTTATAGAAAAAAAAATAACACTTTATTTATTTATTTGATGGAAAACCAACAGCTATACATAAAATGAATAAACAAGTTGAGTACGTTACATTAAGCCAATTACAGGTTCTCACGGCTAGAGATATAATAATTTTAAAGAGATCTTAGGGATCACAACCAGAAACCAACAACAATCAGAAAAATGAAATCAATAACGCTAAAGGAAAATATTGCACACTATCCATTTTTGAAGAAGTCAAGGTTTAGCTGCCTTCGCACTGATGCGCTTTTTGTGGTAAACACATCAAAAGAGAACTCCTTACACAATAAGTTAAGATCTTTACTCGCTCGCACTAAGTATGAATTACGCCTGTAGTTAGATGAAGAGGAGGGTATGGATATAGGTGGATTAAATCTTACTGATCTTTGTGGAACATTGAAATACAGTTTATGGAGGAGATCAGGACAGTCGATTTCATTTGACAATACTTTTAAAAGATATGTGCAATCCGCGATCCTGCGACGATTCCTAATTGGTTGAAGATGGAATTTCTTGCAAAGGTCCAAGTAATTATCAGAACGATATTGAATATGATGGCGAAAACATATAAAACGATTTTTGGATACCTTCAATACGGTCTATGTATTTATTGTAACAAGGGTTCCAAATTTGAGAAGCATATTCAAGATGGCTCCGCACAAATGAGCAATACAAAATCTTCAGGGTTTTAGCTTTCTTAAAGCAACCTGCAAGTCTCATAACAAAGCCGAGTGACTTCGAGGCTTTAGCCACTATATGTTCCACGTGTGTATTAAATAAAAGCTTAGAATCGTGATAGACTCCTAAGTCACGCACTCTATCGCATCGCTGTAATAGCTGCCCTTTAAGTATGTCAGTAGTAGGGAGTGGCACACGTCTTCTGGTAAATGATATTACGGAGCATTTAGAGGGGTTCAAGTCCAATTTATTGATCCGGCAGTAATCATCCAGACGTGCTAAGTCTGATTGGAGAGCATCCATATCATCCAACGATGAAATTGAAGAAAATATCTTCATTTCATCAGCAAAGCAGAGCAAGTTAGAATGATGAAAACACGAGTCGATGTCGCTCACATAGATGATAAAAAGTAACGGACCCATAAGAGAACCCTGAGGAACACCACTGGGAGCTGAAACCCAGCTTGAGATATATAGTTACTGACAACGACTGCTTGAGACCTGTTTTCTAAATATGAGGAAAACCAGCGGAGTAAGTCACCTCTAATACCGTTGTCAAAAAGCTTCGATTTAAGGATGTTGTGATCGATTCTATCAAAAGCTTTGCTATAGTCCGTGTAAACGACATCCACCTGTGGCCCATCATCCATCCTTTCCGTTAGGAAGTCATTAAGCAGGGTCAAGTTAGAAACAGTTGAACGGCTTTTGAGGAACCCATGCTGTGAGGGACTAAACGACTGACTGAGCGCAGCATGCACTTGGTCATAGACCACCCTCTCAAAAACTTTAGCTAGTATGCACAGTTTAGAAATTGGCCTGTAGTTAACTAATTCACTTTTATGCCCTTTTTTATGCACTGGAGTTATAAAGGCAGATTTCCAGATATGGGGAACAGTACATGAATAGAGTGATTTTTTAAACAAGAGGGATACTGGCAAGGCAATGGATTTAGCACATCCAATCAGAAATTTTGGTGATAAGTGGTCCGGTCCACTAGATTTAAATGGATCAACTAATTAATTTGGATGGATTACTAATTAATTTAGCTATAACATTAGGGTCAATTTCAATAGAAAGAATATCCGAAGGATATGCCTTCAAGATTTTCAGCCGTTTGTGAAGAACAATGATTATTAGTAGACGATACATCACAAGGGTTAAGATATGTAGAATAAAAGTGGGAAGAAAACGCGTTACAGATAGAATCAGGAGAGGATAGTGTCACATCACCATACTTCAGGTAGCTGGGCATTATATTGGTCTTAGACCGCTGCTTCACAAAGCTCCAGAAGCGCTTAGGGTTGAGTTCAATGCAGGCTTCTGTAGCCGCTAAATAGTTGGCATAACAATCCACTTCAAGCTTTTTAACTCTTTCCCGTAAATGTTTAAAGGTAGCTTCATCAGACAGCCTACCATACATTTTAAATTTTCGAAGATATTTGGACTTCTCCTTAATCAAGCGTTTAAGTGACGGGGAATACCAAATTGGGTATGAGTTATGGAAGACTGTCACAGTAGGCACATACTTGTTTTGAATTTCCTCTATGGTAGAATAAAAAATGTTCACAGCGTCATTAAGCGACATATCAGAGAGTAGATTCATCCAGTCTATAGCTGATATTTCCCTTATGATTTCAGTAAAGTTCCCCTTATCGTAAAGATACCGAATGTAAGGCGCAGGAGTTAAATGACTGTACTCAAAAAAGTTTAACTCGATACGAAGGGCTGGATGATATTTGTCAACAGGCGTTAAAGGCGCGAGACACTCGTACACTGAAACTATCTCATTACACAACACCAAATCCAAGATTTTACCAAAAACGAGAATAATTATTGTTGTTCGTCATTGATTTCGAAAAGTAATTGTATTTGACAAAATGAGTTCTAGGTGCTATTTAGTTTTAATTTCCGCGCATTATTTGAGAAAAGCACTATACCAGCCTTGGCCACAACTAGGCATTGATGGACTTACGTATGTGTGCCTCGACTTCGCCTCGGCCCACATTTACACGTTCGTCCATCAATACCTCTTTTGCTGGCCGCTGCAGTAATGTACTATTTCTCAAAAATGGTATGTAATGTTGTCATAACATCTCGAAAAAGTATCCAGAAAGTGAACTCTACCGGAGACTTATTCACAACTGTCCAGTAAGTAAGTATGTAATTTACTTACTGGACAGTAGTAGGGATTGGTCCGATATATCAAAACGTAACGTGTTAATAAATAAAAAAGTAACTTATATCGGATGTGTTAGATATCGATATCTATATCAAAATAACCGATATTACAAAACTGTATCTAATAAAAACCTTACTAGCGTGAATTAAGTAAGCGACAACGGAAGAGTTTAAAAATAAACTTTATTTGATCCCAGTTACAGCAAGACGGTAATTAATTCATCTAACAAGATATTGATCTTATATACTAACTTAATTGCTAACGTAGTACATCCACAGCGTGATCAGATTGACGCATGTTCTAGATAATTATAAATGCTGATCGCGCAGTGGGGAAATTGAGAAATAATAATCTAGTAAATACTTATTGTCTGACAAAGCTAATATTGGTAGGTTGGGGTTCCTTAACTCCTCCCTCCCTAAGAGAGAAATTATCCGAAGGTGTCGCAGACGGTTTCGGAGAATTTCGACAAAAGTTTATGAACTGAAATTTATACATTATAAAGATAACTATTGCTATTACAATAACCACATACTCTAAGATGGTCCATATACTAATTTCTATTGTCACTGTTTGTGTCGTATCGTCTATTTCACCAAATTTTGCACTTTGTAACACTTCTTTCACATCACTGAAGTCCACATTTCTTAGATCCACTTTCTTTGATCTTCTCTGGATGTCCTGTTGTAGGTCTGGCATCTGGATCAATGGCAGCTGGAGACTGGAAACTGTAGTGTTTGTGGTGGCGGCAATGATGACTTCGCCTATTTGTGTCTCGCATTGTTGGCCAGGTGTCACGATGTAGGTCCCAAGGATAGTGTACTTCAGGATTTCTGTATCGCAATTCTCGGTGATGATGAGATTTTCCTCTGAGTAAACCAACCATTGGTTGTCGGTTATTTTCTGTATCTTAGTTTTTTCTATTTCAATATGGTTCTGTATGCAGTTTTTGTAGTTGTTCTTCATCAGCATTATTTGTTCAATGCAGGTCTCGGTTGGAAACTGGGCTAAATTAGTTTCAGCGCAAAGGAATTTTCCATTTTCAATCTCAGTACATGGGCTTACCACGGGCATGTATTTCAATCTATTCACCATCAGGTAAGGATATTTGGGTATTATTGTAAAGGTATTTGGAGAATGGAATATAGGGATGGGTATAACCTTGTAATAATTATATGTTTCGTTATTTATTAGGGGAACTTCTAAAACAAAAACTAACTTGTTGTTATTTATATATGATTTAAGTATGATATTACGTTCTAATTTTATTAAATTATGTTTGTTTACTGGGTATATTGTTCTAGCATGTTTAGCAATGACTTCTAACGTATTATATAATTCTGTACTATTTATAATGGATTGGTGCAATGTATTCAGTTTGCTAAAGGCTATTGCCGTTTCAATCTCTTGTATGTTTTCGTAACAGGTTCGAAAGTTATTTAAAATTTGATACATAGTATTTAATATTTGGAAAAGTTTGTTAAACCTGAACTCATGTTCAACTAATTTTTCCATTTCATTGGTATGTAAACCCAAGTTTTTAATATTTGAATTTATTATTTCAGAGTCATTTACTAATTTATCAAAAGCTTTTTGCATTGATGATACTTTACGTTCGACCACATGCTCTTTGTTCTGTATCATTTGGATTTCTCTATCATATTTAATTGCATCGTCTTCATCCAAATTTCCTGTGATAGCTTTTACAAGTGAGCCTAATGGATTAAACAAAGCTCTTTTGTTTCTATAATGGAAAGGTAAGATTTGAAAAAATCTATCCTTAGTTAGTTTAATAAGATATTCTATTTGGCTTTCTATTCCTATAGTTTCGTTACTAAGACTATTTTCCTTAATTTTAATTTTCAAGTTAATAAAATCCCGAATATTATTATCTATTTGTAAGTGTAATGATTCTAAATCTACAATTTTGTATATTGTCCAATAACTATTCCTCTTCACTGCTACTCCCCGCTTTATCGCTGCTATCCCCGGATTCTGACCGAGGTTTTGGAGGTCCAGCGTGAGTGTTGGCACCACTAGTACCAGAAGTACCAGGCACGATCTGTGGAGGACGTTTTACATTTTTTAAGGCTACTCTAGTTTTCCTTTTCTTTACTTCTACTGGGACTATATTTCTTTCAACTTCACCTATTACTTTCGCTTTTTCATATCGAGGTTTTTCTTTGGCTTTTCTAATCCTAGTGTCTTTCATGTAAATATTATCGTCTGGTTCGAGTATCGGTGTCGTTTCGCCACCTTTTTTTTTAATTATTTTAATTTTATCGGATTCTAATTTTTCTGTTATGAATTCATAGAGTATTTTAAGGCGTTTTCTATGATCTAACAATAATTTCTGAGTTAAGTTCTTCTCTCTATCCACGTTAAATACATTTTCGGAATAAGTGTGACCAAATACTAGTTCAAAAGGCGTAAAATCTGTTGCTGAATGTATGGTGTTGTTATAAGCCATGATGGCATAAGTCATAACTGATGCTGCATCTAAATCGCTTTTATCGTATTTTGCTATACGATAAATCTCAATAATGGTAGAATGAAACCTTTCTACTATTGCCATTGAACTGGGATTATTTGGCGTCCCAATATGAAGTTCAATTTTGTAAAAGCTTAACATTTCTTTAATCAAAGTATTGTTGAATTCTGTACCGGAATCGCAACTAATTTTTCTAGGCAGACCATACCTGCTGAAATATTTAATCAATGCTCTAACTATCTCTGGTGTACTCCTATTCGGTACCTCTATGGCTTGTGCTATCTTACTAAATGCATCCACTATAGTTAAATAATATTTCCCTTCAATATATAATAAATCCATAAAAGCTTCCTGAAAAGGGGCATCCTGGGTTTGTGTTAACTGAATGTGGGGTTTAATCGGCTTTCTATCATATTTCATGCGTTTACATGTTTCGCAAGCATTTATGATTGCCGTGACTGTCTCTTTCATGTTTGCCCACCAATAATGTCTTTTAAGTTTGGTTAAAGTTTCTTTAATACCTCTATGACATGTTTTCCCGTCGTGGTATTTTAAAATAACTTCTTTTTGATCTTCTTCAGATCCTGTCAAATTTATAACTCTTTCTGTACACTCGGTTAACTTAACTGAATCCTTTTTAAATAACTTAATTACCATGTTTGAAAAAGTTTTTCTAAAAGATGGGTGTTCGAAGTATATAAAGTACTTATGTTTTGGATCAATATACTCTTTCAAAAAGTCTTTAACTAATATATCGTTATTTGTCGGTAAGTGAACTTCGAGAATTTTTTGTTTATTATTTGAAATATCTTTTACGTCTAATTTATTTTTAAACCATGAATGAATTAAAATCTGTTTTGGTTTAGTATCGACAGCTTCGTTTAAACTAGGAATGCCTTCGTGTTCTCTATTTGAAACTGAGTTGGCAGTGACCCCATCATCAGAATCCGAAAGTTCTATCGTTTCTATTGGAGTTTCGGGGTCTTGTAATTCGCTTTCTATAATTTTTTGTATACGTTCCTGCCTATCTCCTATATTTACGAATATTGAATCTAAATCGTCGTCAATTGCATTAATCTTAATCCTAGATAAAGCATCTGCATTCGTGTTTTGAGGGCCTTTCTTATATTTTATTTCGAAATCGTACTCTTCTAACCTTAACCGCCATCGCGTGAGTTTACTATTGGGCTCTTTCAATGAATACAGCCAAGCTAATGGTCTATGGTCTGTAAATATGGTAAACTTATTACCATACAAATACGGTCGAAAGTGCTTAACTGCCCATATTATGGCTAAAAGTTCCTTCTCGATAGTGCTATATTTTACTTCTGTGTCACTCAGAGTCCTGCTAGCATATGCTACTGGCTTGTCTGAGCCTATTGATCCTTGTGACAATACAGCCCCAATTGCAAAATTCGATGCGTCGGTAGTTAAAATAAAACTTTTACTAAAATCGGGATACTGTAATAAAGGTGCGTTTGTTAAAAGTTTTTTACATGTTTCAAAACATTCCCTATACTCATCATTAATAATTATTTTACGACCTTTCTTTAAACAAGCTGTTAAAGGTCTAGTTATTTTTGCAAAATCTTTGATGAATTTCCTATAATAACCAATAAGTCCTAAAAAGCTTTTTATTTGTGTAACTGTTTCTGGAATGGGATATCTTAAGATTGCATCAATTTTATCATTATTTGGCTTCAATCCTTCACTTGTAATAGTGTGCCCTAAGTAAAGAACTTCCTTTCTAAGAAAATGTGATTTGTCGAGTTGTATTTTTAAATTTGTCGCCCGAAACCGATCAAAAACTGCTCTAAGTTTTTCTACATGCTGAGTCAGCGATTTAGAAAAAATTATGACGTCATCAAGGTATACCAGGCAATGTAAGCCCTGGAGACCTCTTAGAACGTTATCCATAGCCCTCTGGAATGTTGCAGGTGCTGTTTTTAACCCGAACGGCATCCTGTTAAATTCATAATGTCCTGAAGGTGTACTGAAAGCTGTTTTCGCCCTATCTTCTTCCTGGACCTCGATTTGATGGTACCCACTAGCTAAATCTAAGGTAGTAAAATAGGTACTATTGCCTAGCATATCAAATAAATCATTTATGTTGGGCAAGGGGTATTTGTCATCGGTAGTAATTTCATTGAGACGTCTATAATCAACTACCATCCTCCATTTTTGCTGTCCTGATGAATCTAATTTTTTTGGCACTAAATGTACGGGAGCACTCCAGGGGGAGTGTGATTCCTGGATGATATTGTCCCTTAACATTTTATCTACCTGATTCCTAATTTCTTTCGATTGAATGGGAGGTAACCTATGTGCTTTAATATTTATAGGATCTTCATTCCTTGTTCTAATTCTATGTTTTACTTGATTTGTAAACGTTAATGGAATATTCTCACAATAAAATATGTCCTTATAATCATTACATAGCCCTTCGATGGTTTTACGTTCCTCAGAATTCATGTGGTCTAACTGTAATTTTTTTAAATTATCTGTTAGCATCCTATCTATTTCTATGTTATTTTCTGTAAAATTAATGTGAACAGATGGGTTCTGCCTGTAAGGTTCGACCGTAAAAGGTCCTGTTACCACTAAGGTTCTGGTTTCATCCGTATAATTCTGAATAACGGTTGATGCGTAACCTTTAATACACGTAACTAATGCGGCGGGCATTCGAATCCCTTCCGTAAATTGCTTAAAATCTAACACAGCTTCCCCGTTCAGTAAGTTGACTGGGAGTCTTACTCTAAGTTCACTACGAGATGGTAGATTATATACCTCTCTCATAGGCGGTGAATATATGATAGGAATATCAGTATTTTTTAAATGTAATATCTGATTTTCCATATTAATCTTTGCCTGTAATTGCTTCAGCAAATTGCTACCTATTAACCCATCATACCTATCGTCGACACTATAGACATAAAACTTATGGAACTCTTGACTTCCAAAGGTAACCGGTAATGGAATAATAGCCGTTTCACTATGAACACTCGATGCGTGAGTGCTAACAACTTCGAAGGGTTCATACTGTAGATAATTTTTAAAATATTTATTCGCTATATACGGGCTTATAAACGATCTAACACTCCCCGTATCTATCATAAAAACTGCCTTTAATTCTGGTATAACTATATGTGGTAAATTTAAGCGTTTATTACAATTTATTTTTATTCGTTCTCTAGGGTAGAGGCCGTTATGCAAAAATTTCCCGCCCCGGGTTCTTCAGGAGAAAATTCTTGGCACTCATTGTACGAATAACTTGAACTCTGTTCATTATTATTAGAATTATTTATGTAATTAACACGTCGCGACCTTGCAGTACGCATGGTGACATCAGTATTCGCACCCGACGTAGATGCTTGCGCTGCAAAAGACGGCGTGCTCGGTGCATGTGCCGCGAACTGTTGGTTCGGTTGTGCAATCGGAACAAATGACCTACTTGACTGCGGTGACGCATTATTGTTGTTTGTACGATTAAAATTGTCTTGATTTCTTTGAATATTATTATGTTGTTTATAATGTCTGGGCTGATGCGGATTGTTCGGTGTAGATGTGCTGTTTGTCGCACTATTCGGTACATGTGTACTTGATATGCTATGTGAATCTTTCTTTTGATTATTAGATTCAATTGCATTTTGGTTATTAGGCAAATTGGGTCTGTTATTTCTGCTAAAATTACGTCTGTCGTTTGTTTTCGACTCATAGACTGCCTGGAAGTTTTGTTCTTCTAAAACTATTTTTAATGCATCCTCTAACGTTGTGACGTCGCGCAAACGAACTAATCTAACTAAAAATGGCGGTAAATTAAACAAGAAAGCATTCATCGCTCTGTTACTATAAATGATTTGCTTTGCCTTACGTAGAGATTCATCAATGATAGTTTCTGATATTTTAGCAAATAAAACACTTCTCATCCGCTGTATTCTATGGCAAAAATCTAAATAACTTTCACCCTTATTTATTCTACACGATTCTAATTCCATTGCTAAACAATCCTCTGTGCGTGGATCACCGAAGTGTTGGTTTAACAACTTCTTCAGCTCGTCCCACGTACCTATAGCTTCTCTTTCGCCTACCAAACTGGCTGCTTCGCCTGATAACCTACTAGTTACTACATGAAATAAATATTCATTTTGGGCTGCGGTTCCTAAGAACGTAGACAAAATGTATTCACATTTTTTTATAAATAAAGGCAACATTCTAGTGTCGCCGCTGAATATTGGTATGATGTTAACCAATTCCTGTGGGACACGGGTTACGTTTTCCATTGTGAAATGTTATGAAAGGAGCAAACGCGGAGAGAAAAAAAATCACACTAATGTGCTACTAAACTATCACTATTCTAAAATATTAGTACGTTTAAAATCTATGCAAATATTATTACGGCGTTGTCCAATCCCTAATAATACACAAACACATAGACTATTACAAGGTTGGGATATAGATGGAAGAGCTGAGAGGAAGGTGAAAAAGATTTACTCACAATTCCGCAGCTAGCTCCATGCTCCCTGAATTACTGCTTGGCTCCTGGTCCTCTCCTGGCTTGATGTGGCTTCTTAATGTATTTGTTTGTTCGGTGATCTCTGCTGAACCGTTGAACCGGACGTCGGCTGCTTCCCGTAGATGTGGATACGTGACAGACTGACTACAGAGATCCTACCGGCTGCGCCAATTAAGTAAGCGACAACGGAAGAGTTTAAAAATAAACTTTATTTGATCCCAGTTACAGCAAGACGGTAATTAATTCATCTAACAAGATATTGATCTTATATACTAACTTAATTGCTAACGTAGTACATCCACAGCGTGATCAGATTGACGCATGTTCTAGATAATTATAAATGCTGATCGCGCAGTGGGGAAATTGAGAAATAATAATCTAGTAAATACTTATTGTCTGACAAAGCTAATATTGGTAGGTTGGGGTTCCTTAACTCGTGCGAGAACGAATAAGTCAAAACTTAAACGCGAACTACGAACAAAACGCAAACTTCACATACGATAGGAAATTTATCGTACGCTACCTGTCTTTCTAAGTATTATTTCGCGTTCGTTGTTAGTTTGCTCATCTAAATAACATTTTAACTTATGCAAACTATACTAAATTATATTGTTACGAGCTGGGGCTCAGGGATAAATTATTTAAACAGCAGACTTCAATTAATCACACTTTAATACAAAAACAATTCTATTACTTCGCACTATTTTGCTTTTCTGATCGCTCTGTGTCGCTTCCGAATCGAAACTGACTCACGAAGTTATTTTTTTTTTCTACGTGGCGTCTCGCAGTGTCAATCAAAGTGATTTGTTACTGCTTAAGACGACGACTAACGCCAACGACCTTGAGGGAACAAAACGCGCACTCGTTTCACACCCGCGCGACCTAAAATTTTGTAGTTTTTTGTACTTTCCTTATTATTCTATGACTTTAAAAAAAAAAGCCTCAGATCAAAATGTAGATAATTAAAATGTCTTTGAGATGGTGTTGATTTCATTAAAATACGCCCAGTGGTTTTGGTGTGATTGTCGTGTTTTTGCCCGTTTTAGACATAACTTTACAAATTAATTACACTATGTTATACGAATAAAACTCAAAATTTGCTTAGATCAAATTATTAAGAAAATAGTCTAATGTAACATATATTTTTTCCAAATATTTACGACTAGCCGTTTAGACGTGATTCTCATTTTAAAATCAGTTACTCAAGGGAATCGGCCCCTTAACCGGACTTTTCCTGCTGAGAATAAGCTATATAGCCTATTGGGGTCGAACCTCGGCTCAGGGCGTCGCTGGGGAGAAAATATTGCTGGATCTAACTTAATGAATTTACTTTCCGATCGTAAGCTACCTAGGTGGAGAAGAACGGATAAGAAACTACTTTTATATCTAATTCTTTAACTAGTGCACAGCTAATCGCGGGCTGGCGGGAATTATTAAAAGAATACGCGACGGGCCTCGGCGGCGAGGACGGAACGAATCGGTTTGTTCTGACTCACGACGAACCCGACCGCTTTTTATATAGCACCGAAGATGTTTCTAGAACGTTCCATACTGTTCTAGATAATTCGAGAAACTTCCAGAACAATCGAGTTTCGAACTCACTGTTCCCGAAGCGACTAGAAACTGCCAGAATGTTCGGTTCGAACATTCTGGAAAATTCCATTCGACACGAGAAGTTAGTTCCGCTATTCTATACTAGATAGCGCCACTAGTAATTACTTAGTTCTTCTACTCGTCACTAGATGGCGTTGCCTATCTTGTAACAATATCGATATGAAAACTGTAATATCGGTTACATAACCGTTATTAAAATTATTAAACCGAAAACACCCATCTCTAGACAGTAGGTCATCCTCTTCAGATCTGCTTAGAAAAAAAAAATAGTACCAGCCAGACACAGATTAGAGTTTAGCCATTATAACATGGTCATAAAATGAATCATAAGCCGGGCCTCCCCGTCAGTATCGCGGGAGTGCACGAGCCGAGCGAGATCGCCACTATGTTCTCCCGCCATTTCAGGGTGGATTCTCCTCTGGGCCTGGCGCGGCGGGGGCTCGATGCTGAGGAGGGTGGTGAGCGTAGTGTTAATTTTACTGCGAATGAAGTGCGTGCGGTGATCAGAGGCATGGTGAGGGGTAAATCCCCGGGTCACGACAACCTTAGCATCGAGCACTTGCAGCACGCAGGTGTACACCTACCTAGAGTGCTTTCAATGTTTTTTACCCTGTGTTTAGGACACTCTCATCTGCCCGATAATTTAATGCGTACTATAGTTGTACCAATCATCAAAAATAAAACTGGTGATACATCAGATGTAAACAACTATAGACCAATTTCTCTAGCCACAGTGGTCGCCAAAGTGCTGGACAGTCTGCTTGGTCAGCACCTGGATAAACACGTCTCGCTAAACGACGCTCAGTTCGGCTTCAGGCCCGGGCTTTCCACCGAGAGTGCTATCCTGTGCCTCAAGCAGACTGTACAGTATTACACGAGTAGAAAAACCCCAGTGTATGCATGCTACCTTGATTTATCGAGAGCGTTCGATCTTGTATCGTACGATATTCTGTGGGGTAAATTAAGGGACGAAACTTGTCTTCCTAGGGAAATCCTGTTATTATTTATGCATTGGTATAACAATCAAAGGAATTTTGTAAGATGGGCGGGCGCTCTCTCGGACGAGTACGGGCTGGAGTGCGGGGTGAGGCAGGGGGGGCTGACCTCTCCCACGCTCTTCAACCTGTACGTCGACCGACTGATCGATGAGCTCAGTGGCACCGGCATCGGGTGCCATATAGATGGAGTGTGTGTGAATAACATCAGCTACGCAGACGATATGGTGCTGCTGAGCCCATCGATTGGTGCCTTGCGAAGGCTCCTGAAGGTGTGTGAGTCCTACGCGGTGACTCATGGGCTAAAATACAACACAAAAAAGAGTGAAATAATGGTTTTCAGGCCGGACAACAAGAGGTATACATTCATTCCGAAATTCACCTTAAGTGGTACAGCTCTAAACAAAGTCGAGCAATTCAAGTATTTGGGCCACTGGGTCACTGAGGACCTTAAGGAAAGTGTGGATATTGAAAGGGAGCGCAGGGCGCTGTCTGTCCGATGCAACATGTTGGCCCGCAGGTTTTCACGGTGCACGAGGGCTGTCAAAGTTGCGCTTTTTAAAGCGTACTGTCAGTCCTTTTACACCTGCAGCTTGTGGGTTAACTATACACAGCGGACATACAGCGATCTGCGCGTTCAATACAATAACGCGTTCCGGGTGCTGATGGGGCTGCCGCGCCACTGCAGTGCTTCTGCGATGTTCGCGGCGGCTGACATTGACGGCTTTGCCGCTATTATGCGCAAACGGTGCGCTTCTATCATGCGCCGCACGCGCGACAGTCCCAACACCATCCTGCGCGCGCTTGCAGACCGGTGGGACTCTCCGATACTGGCTCGCTGGATACGGCTGCACGCTGTCATATAGTGATTTGTCACCATCATCGGGGAGTCCAACCGAACCTGCCAACTAGGAACTGTTTTATTCAATAAATAATTACTAACACTAGTTTGTAAGCTCGCAATTGTACTAACAAATATGGATGTAATCGTAAGATGAATCTGAAATAAATGATTTATTATTATTATTATAGGAGGGAGGCTCGAAATCTTCTCCGCATGTGTAGAAGCTATAATAGTTTTTGTACAACTCCAGATACTGACTTACACGGTGTTTCACTCAATAAGTTTAGAGGAGCAGTCTCGGAGGTACGGGAGTGCGCAAATCCTTCAACTTAGGCTAATTACGAACATATACATCCTATTTCTATTTTTTATTCTGTATTTTTTATTCTGTCTGTTTTTCATTTTGTATGTTTTATTTTTACTATGTTTGTAACTTTTTTTACTTTAGATTAATATTTATAATTTTAGAGTTTAAATAATTTTGTGTTTCTGACCATATGGTGTAAGCTGCGTATACCTGTAATAGGCATACATACCAGCACCTTTATTTTTCTTCGTTTACAACCAACTGTTCTGTATGTAATGCTGTTGGTGTACCTTATAATAAATAAATAAATATATATCTATCTCTCTTTTTGGTATGACATTTTATGAGATAGATATATTTTTGAGTCCGTTCAAGACGTACAACAAACAAATATATATGCCCCCGGTAAATCGATCACAATATCTATCAGTAATTACCTGAATATGAATGTAACCTTAAATATTAATTAAACGAATTTGTTGTTAAACTTTCTTTCATTTTTGAGAAAAGCATTATATATGCCTCAACCAGTAAGAAAGCCATCCTAACCTCGTATATAACTCATACTTGGCCAGGAAGGCTTACATACTGGATTCTGCAGTAATGTACTATTACAATGCATGTCCTCGAAAAGAGCGTTTTCCAAGCAGCCAAACTGTGCGGAAAGTGTATTTTTTTTACTAGTGCTTTTTACTTTCCTGTACTTTTTAAATTTTTAACTCCAACGTCAGCACAGAGTTTTTATTATTTGAGAAAAGTTTTAAAAATTAGTTAAGTACAGATTATCATTCACATAAAAGGTAAAAAAACTATTACTTCATTTAAGGCGTTTTTAATTACTTTAGATTTAGATTTTGATCAATAAATTAATTTTAAATATTCATTAAATATGTTTGGCAGAATGAATATTTTGCTCGTGCCTTTTTGCGTTACGACGTGACAGCTATTTGCACATGCGCAGTAGATATGCCCGAGGAACTATGAACTATTAGTTAATCTGTGGATATGCTGAGCGCCCTTGAATAAGCCCATTTAATTAATTTCTTGCTTGGTTCAGATATGTTTTTTTATTTCCTCGCACAATGCATAGTAAAATGTTGTATGATACACGTGCGTAAGATGATTTCCGACTCGTGTCGATTTATCCACTCACTCGCTTCGCTCGCTCGTCAATACCACTCATCGGAAATCACCTACCTTCCGCACTTGTAGCATAAATAACTATTTCCTTTATTTTTTGTTATATTCTCTTCCTTTTCCAATGGGTTTCATCCTACTATTTTTTTTCACTTTTTACCATTTTCAAAAGCTTCAGCCCTGGTCTATATTTACAATTGGTAAAATGACTGGGACTTATGTCGATGCATGGGAACACAGTTTTCCAAATGCAAAGTTAGTTTTGTCCCTCAATCCACTTTATATTTTCGCTATAGCAATATTCGGCGCTTTCATTGTTTATGAACTGCAGTGTTACCTTACTATTTTTTCCTATTTGTACGGAAGCCTCGGTGCGCGAGTTCAACTCGGACTTGGCCGGTTTTTTTTACATTCTCTTTCCGGCCGGATAGTGGTACTTACTATTTTACTTTCCTGTATCCGGCAGGATAGTAAAAATTGGCCTGATAAGCCGAATAACGGATAGTCCATAGATATCCGTTATATCTCTAATTCAGTTATGTCTTAACTTTACCACGGTGGTCTTAACTTTATGTGGTGGTGGCCCAGTGGCTAAGACCTCGCCTCTCGTGCTTGAGCTCGTGGTTCCAAATCCGGGCAGGTACCAATGTGACTTTTTCGAATTCATGTGAACTATCAAGTTTATCGAAGAGGGCAATCCACGCGATCTATAAAATGGGTCCTCGCGAGTCCCTCAGCGAAAAATTTAAAGAGATCGATATGACTCTACCTTCACTTTATTATATTTTTTTATATTTATATTTGTATGTCCGCAAAAATCGAGGACTTTTCAAAACTAGAAGCGACTTCCATAATTTAAATACACGCAGTAAGCACGAAATTGTAATACCCAAATTCAGATTAACAAAAACCAGCAAGTCTTTTCTTATAAACAGTATACGCTTTTATAACAAGTTGCCAAAGCCAGTTATAGAACTGACCGATGGAAAGTTCAAAAACTACATCAAATATGTCCTTATTAAAAAAGCATATTATAAAATCAAGGACTACGTTGAAGATAAAAAAATTGGCTTTAGCTCCTTCTGCTCATGCGGCTTCTCTGGTAACTCATAAACGGCACAAATATGTGGATGTCTCTAACTATTCTCAATCTCATTTTTTTTCTCTTTTAATTAGACTTTTTACAATGTTTTACAATCATCTTTATAGCCCTTTGCTAAGAATAGTACATCACTGATAACAACATTTGTGCCACATGTTAAATTTAGTGTTGTAAGACAATTTTTTTTTTACTTTTGTATAGATTATTTTACCGATTGTTTTGTGAATATGTGAACATTGTAGGCCTTCTAGATTTCTACATGATTGTTAACATTTGTTAACTTTTTATTTCGTTTTACATTTATTTTTGTTTTTTTAATTTCTTACGAGTTATTGCCGGGTATACGTTGTTCCCCCATATCCAAGTACTAATGCTGTAACATGGAAATATTGTAAAACCAAACCATTTTTAAAACAGTAACTGTACGGTGCAACCGCACATTCTGCAATTCAGCAGTTTACGCCACTCAGTCATATCAACACATTATAATGAGTTAGTTCACGTTGGGCTACTCGTATTAAGACAGCCAGGCGTCCTCATAACAGCCAACAAGGGCCGCGTCACTCACTTCATTCTTCACACAACAGTTCATTAAGCTCATTTTATCCTTAAAACCTTTCAGACAATATATCAGTGTTTAAATAATTAAATTCTTTTATTCCACACCACATTCATCCAAAGTAATGTATGGCCTAACAAGAGACCATACAGTAACCATGGAGTTTCTTGCCGGTTTTTCTCCATAAGAAACGACTGACCCGAACCGTGCACCTTTTGTCGACGTTTTATGCCCATGTAGACCTACGTAAAATAAAAATAAAAAAAATATCTTGGACATCACAGGCAATGGTGACGGAACACATCTTGAGGAAACCTGGACTTACATAGTTAATGTAAGTCTGAAATATCAAAGTCAGAGGCCTATGGTGTTCCCAGAGGTGGCTTAATTAACCAGAGGTGGCCACATCCTCACACAAAAACCTATTGATATGTTTGTATGAAGGCACGCATACGTTACCTGCGCGTTGTTGTTGCTGGCGTGCTTGGCGGCGGCCAGGTCGAGCGCGCGCGCGGTCGTGTGCGCGAGGTGCGCGTGCGCGTGCAGCCGCTCGGCGCGCGCCGCCACGCGCTCCAGGCGCGCGCCCAGCAGCCCGCCCCAGCGCGCCACGCAGGCGCCGCACAGCACGGACGCCGCGCACAGCGCCTCCACGCGCCGCTTGATCACGTGGCCCACGCTGCACGCCGTCTGCACACCGCACACCGCACACCGCACAGTGCACATGCACGCATTGTCAATATAGGACGAGTTCAACTCGACATTGATTAGCGATTGCTTAGCACATTCTATAGTCAATTTTCCTAAAGGGAATTTGATTTTAGAATCTGCTAAGCAGTTGCCAAACACCTCAGAGATTATACCCAAATAAGGCCCATTTTTTATAAACAAGATCTTTTATGTAATGGATGTATTGTCGTCTGGATGAATAGATGAATAGATCATCAGCAGAGTACCTGTTTCAGAGCACCAATTTGAATATGTATGGAAAAACAGTATACGAGTATTGCTTAAAGCAGACTCACGGTTGACGGCTTGACAACATACAATTTAGTAGTAAAAGCAGCCGATTCACAGATCACGGAGACGCCTCGCCGGGCGCTGCTAGAGACGGCATTGTCCACAGTTTCCATTCTAGCCGAGCGTATCATTGACAAGAATTTATACTGACTATGCTAGTGGAAGCAGAAACTTACGTGGACACGAATATTAGTGATGCTCTTTATTATGTGATAAATCACTTAAATATAACTACCGTATTTGTGTAGTTCAAATGCTACTACGGTAGAGCTCTCACCTTGGCCTGGCTGGCGTCGTTCTCCACGGACACGATGTTGGGGAAGACGGGGAACTTGGGGATGTCGGGCTCGGGCGCCATGCTCACGTTGTTGTTGTTCTTGTTGAACAGCATCAGCGGTTCTTCCGCCGTCGTCTCCGGGTACTCCGCGCCTGTTACAATGTAACTCCTTTAAAATCTAGTTCTGATCTCTTTTTATCATTTTTTGTTTTTTTTTATAATGAATAACAGTCATTGATCGTTCCTACGGTTTTATAATTTTCGCGAATCACATAAATGTGTCTGAGCAGTGGTGGCCTAGTAACTACGGGCCTGACTTACAGGTTGAAAGTCGTGGGATCGAACCGAGACAGGCTTGTGTATATTATTTCATCGCCACTGCTCTCAAAACAAAAGGTGGTGAAGGAAAACATCGTATGGAAACAGAGAACTAATCATTCGAAGACACGTGCTGGATTACAGCTCGCTCACTCTCGGGAGACCTGCGCCCCAGCAGAGAGAACATTATAGGCTGACTATGCTTATGCTATGCCTACATGAAAATTCATAATTGTTTCAAGTCAAGTAATCCCAAACATGTACATCGATTTCTAAATTCTTTCTTCAATTTAAATAGGTACTGCATGCCGAGGGTCGACTAAAATTGTGTGCGATTGCAGAGACGTATGTCCTTAAGTGGACTACTATTGGACAGATGACAGGTGACGCCGCGCGCCGCGCACCTAGCGTGTTGTCGTCGATCACGCTGAGCATTAGCTTGTCCTTGTGGAGCAGGATCTGCGACTCGGCCACCACGCTGGTCTGCTCGCAGATGTACGTCTGCAGGTGTTCGTACTTCTCGTCCGGCTTCAGGAACACCTGTGTTCAATGCGATCGGTTATGTGTCTGCGGCATTTTAAACATCATTATGAAGTAGGTTGGTAGGATCGGGGCCAAGTATGCACAATGCATCAAGCAGGCAGATGAGCCATTGTCACTACGTAGTGGAAACCTGAAGCCAGGTATCGTTGCCAAGGAAACTTAATAAAGGTAAAACCGATTTTCCTTGTGCTAATCGCATCGCTGCTACATAAATTAATGATTTCAATGGCAAAATTTAGCTGCCCGTGTACAAGTTGGCGCATGTGTAATGACTTAAGTTCCTATGTTTGGAAAGCAAGAACATTGTTTTGTTCGTAAATAACGCTAGTTTGTTAGGATTTTACTTTAATAAAGATTAAATTATAATTGACTAGCTTCTGCCAGCGGCTTCGCCCGCGTGAATGTCGAAAATTATCCCAAGGGAACATATTCCTGGTATAAAAGATATCCTATGTGCATGCGTCCAGCCGTATGAGCGTGAAGAAGTAACAAACATACAAACACACACACACACACTCACTCACGCAAACTTTCGCCTTTAGACTTTATTGCTTAAATATACCTATTCTATATTAAAATCAATGCTAACATTAAAATAATTTAATGATACACATCTTTTTATTACCCTGCCCAATGATGGGAGGGCATTATTCAGAAAGCCCTGTCAATTTGATTATTTCAATAGTTTTTATCATATTGCCTCCTCATATTTTTATCATATTGCCTACTCATATTGGGCATTTTTCAAATTGTCCAGTATTATGAATAATGCCGTATTAATCACTTGGACCATAACATAGGTATATAAAGTGTTTATCAGCCTTCTGTTAGACTAATGACATTCCATAGTAAAATCGCGACTGAACGCCAATCAGTGTTTGGACAATGGTGGTTGTTTGTAGGTATTGTTTCACGAGAGAATCCGGCGCTGCGGCGTTCGCGATCGTGGCGTGACGAGATTGTGCAAGTGCACCCAACATCACAGTGATTTGGTTAAGATAATAGACGTCTCAATCGACGCCACCTACTCCCAAACTCGCCTAGATCATGTCGTAAACAAAACTTTATGTAATTCACTTTTAATTTAGCACAAATAGTAGGATTACCAATTATGTAGTAACAGCTTGTAGAATAATAACAGCAATTAAATATTTAGCCTTAATACCGCCGCAATGGCCATGACTTTGCTAATAAAACTAAGTAAGTAGCGCAGTAAAAGTTTTAAGTCATTATGGTTATTTGTTACACCTGTGTTTGAAATGTTTATGATGTAGCCAGATTAGAATCAATCTTACCTTTATGCTAGCTGCTTTGTTAACATGAAACACATGTACTGGTGTTGTGGAGGTGGCAACTTGAACCTCAGAGAAGAATCTGTCAAATGTCCATATCCTGTGAGGGTCCACTTCCAGCAGGCCTGCCAGCAGTGGTGTGACTAGCTTACGTAAGCCCACACTGAGCTGACAGTGGGACGGCAGGTCGCGGGCCCAGTCTATTGGACCATTCTCTGTTGTTTGTGTTCCCTGGAAAATATATTAGAATAATAAAAGACCACTTTGATGATAATGTGATCCATAAAGTACTGTATGGCCTCCACTGAGTGAATTGAGGCTTATTTTTTTTATTTATTTTTTCTGAAAAAACTTTGCCGGGTGCGTTTACAAACATATAAACTCACATCCACAAACACCCAGAGCCGGAACAACTATCTGTAGGTGATAAAAACATTTGTTACGAGCAGGAATCAAACCCATGAGTCCCATGACAAGCAGCGCAGCAGTCAATTGATATTGAATGGCTTTTGAATAATATTGATACTCACTGCAATGACTCCAGATGCTTTCTTTGTAGTGATATAGAACATGGTTTCTTTGTTCCTCCGTCCTCCATATGGTCTGAATGGCAACTGTCCGGTGGCCACATGGTACAGTGTGACTCCTATGGACCACAGGTCTACTGTTGCCCCAAAACTCTTCCCCACAGGCTTGCGTAATACTGCTCGTTCATACATATCAGGGTGCAGGTACTCTTCAGTACCATACAAGGACACAAATTGTTCCTCTTCCTGCAATTCTCTTGCAGCACCAAAATCTGTGAGTTTGTATGTGGTAGTTCCATCCTCATTTATATATTTCATTATATTACCAGGCTTCAGATCTCTATGCACTAAGTTATTATCACGCAAATGCTTCATGCCAGCTGTTAAGTGCTCTAAAACTAATAGAAACTCGAGTTCTTGAAGGCCGTACGTATTCTCAGGGTCGTCGAGTATATTGAACAAGCTACCTCCGGTGCACAGCTCCATGACAATGACTTTCCCGCGGCCCTCCTGCTCCTCCTCGATGGCGAGCAGCTTCACGATGTTCTCGTGCTTCACCTTCTTGAGTACTTCGAACTCCCTCATCTGCACATCGTGCGGTCGCATGTGGCTCAGCTGGTTGAACGTTTTCACGGCGACAGGCTCTCCGTTGTTCTTGTTGACGCCCTGGAACACCGCGCCCGTTGCGCCCTTCCCCAGGACGCTAGTCGTACACCACACATAATTCTCGGAGCCCCGAAGGAAGGACATTTTCGAAAGTTTATTTCTTGATTAGTTATGTTTCACGGATATATAGAACACCGAAATGACTGTCGCAGACGGTTTTCAACACTAAGTTTTGTGGCAATTAATTAACCACCTTTACATAACAGAAATTACTTAAACTTTACTTCTAAGTCATGAAATAATTAAATTGAAGCACATAACAGTTCACGTTCACTTTCAATTTCCATTTAATCAACAAAATTGTGACAGTTGTGTTGTGACACTGACAGACAGATGAGTGTCGGGGCTCGGGGGCATGGGTCGGGGGATTTAAGACCACAGAATACGCAACACGTTTTCTTCTTCCATACCGTCCAATCCCATGAAGGTATAGTATAACTTCATGTCCAGTCCACCGTCATGCTCTATCACCGACTCGTTTTTTTTCAAAGAAATAAAGCCAAAATGTGCTTTAAACCTTGAATCCTTTGAATTAAACCTATTGATCTCTCTTTCCTTCTCCTTACTATTTAGCTCCAGCAAGGAAGAATGGCTTGCAGAATGCAGAGTAGAACTTCAAGCCTATATCTATACAAATTGTTTGACGAAACATTGACTGTCAATTTCAACTGTGGCAATGACAGTAATAAACTACCATTCTAGTGTTGTAAAGTAAACGTCGTAGGTGATGTGATCGTGTTCTCCTTAAAAAAAGTTACAAGAAACACTTTTTAAACTTTTTCAGCATACTACGCTGCACTAATATATTTAAGTGATAACAGTTAGACATATGAACAAGTTAGTTGTAGTGTATTCATAAGAATTTTAGTAGAAATGTAAGTATGTTGCATGTTGTTATTTGTGGCCTATTTCAACTTATGCTAAACGCGAAATCCATAAAACTCCTATTATATATTATTATAAAAATTAAGTTATTCCAAATTTTCCCTATTTCTCGTCAGGTCATCTCGTCATGAAGTAAGACGACGCGAGCGTTCCAAAAGCAGATCAGTGGAACATCGCAGGGACTGGAAACACAAAAGTCACGACAGAACACGGTCGCATTCGCCGAAATCCTCGAAGCATAGGTCCCAAAGTAGAGAGATAAAGGAATCTAAGCAGAAAAATAAAAAGAGTAAGAAAAAGAAAAGACATTCGTCCAGCAGCAGTTCCAGCAGCGACAGTGGCGAGGAGGAGCTGAAGCTGTTGCAGAGGCTGGAGGCCGAGCGACTCCGGCTGAAGGATGAGAAGAAAAAGCAGAAAGAACAACTGAAGGCCAATGAAACCCCAGAGGAAAAGAGGTATTGAGACATTTCAACTGTAAAGTGCCAGCTTCCAGTTAGCAAATATAGCAGTTTGTTCTTGGCCAATGTTATTACAGCTAGCTGACCTGCCAGAAACTGATTTCATACTATAATCCCATCAGAAAAATACACTAGAATAGAAGGTTTAGGGATTTTGGTTTTGAATATGTTACAGCAATCCGTGTTCATATCTGGTTCCGTTTGGTGTCGGACATTTAGAATTTGACCACATATTCCTGTGGGTGTGGTAAGAGTCTGTCCCTGTAAGAGGCGACTAAGGGATGTCCCTTAGTCGCCTCTTACAGGGACAGAATAGACAACCAGAGAATGGTCAGCAGCGTTCTCTGTGCACTTAATAACAAACTGGGATCGCCAATCAGCCTGCCAAGGGTGGCGATTACAGCAAACCCCCAAATCGATGAATAGTGCAAAAAAGAATAGTCCCTAGTGCCCGGCAGCCCGTCTACCCTCGACTATGGTAGCGGTCGAGGTTACCATAGTGGCAAGGGGTGCAAAGAATCTCCAGACAGGATCCATTTACCAGAATACAAACTGAAAACTGGCTCTGGCAACATTTAAGAATTACTGGTGTCCATAACTGCCACGTGTCCATTCCTTCCTCTAACCTTAAGGACATTATCTTTAAGGTAAGGGTCCAGTTTATACAGGCCGCTGGACTTAGGCACCGGCTTTCCTTTCTGTATTATTAGTATTTCTTCAGCGTAGTTTTCGAGCTGTGCTCGTTTTTCTCGGCCTTTTTTTCTATTAGGTCGACGGTCATCTGGTTGGTCCTGTCCTTGCACTTTTCCTTGTAAAGAAAAAGCATGGCTGTCAATCGCAACAACTTCTCGTACGAAGAGAATCTGCTTATGCCGTCAGGTGAAAAGGGCGTTCTCGTAAGCTATCTTCTTCCGTTGTCACGTAAGTCACTTCGACGTTGGTTGTGTCATTCTTGGCCTTCTCCTTAGGCCAGGACTCTTCGTCGTCGTATAAAAACGCGGGACCGGTGAACCATCTGTCTTCAGGTTTCATTTGCACGGTGTAGTTGGGGCGTGTAGCGTCGTCTGCCACGTTATGGTCGGTGGTCACCCATCTCCACTGGCTGGCGTCGGTTAGCTCCGCAATCTCACCCAGGCGATGCGCCACGAATGGAGTGTACTTCACGGGGCGTCCTTCTCGATCCATCGCAGTACTGTTTGTGAGTCCGTCCAGTAAGTTACTCTTCTGGGCTTGTCTCGGTGCTCCGTTATTACCGTGTCCGCCAGCCGTGCACCAATCACCGCTACCAATAGCTCTAGTCGCGGAATGGTAACTGGCTACTCGTGCCTTCGCTGCGACCAGCCTTATGTCTACTCTTCCATCTGACTTCTGGATCCTTCAGTAGGCTGTCGCTGCGTATGCTTGCTCGCTGGCGTCGCAGAAAATGTGTAGATCCATAATGTCGTCCGGACCCTTGTCGTAGCACCTCGGGATGCGAAGCTTCGTCACTTCGTTCAAACTTCGTAGCCTCGTCTCACCCTATACCATGCCTCCACAGGTTCTGGAGCACGATCTTGCCGGTGACTGTGAAGTGGCTGATGACACCCAGAGGATCATAGACCGCCATCACCGCTCCAAGGGCCTCTCGTTTCGTCGGAGCTCTGTCTCTAGTTTTCACTTCGAAGGACAGTCGACTCAGTCCAGTGTTAAAACCTAGCTTTTCTGAGCCTGTTTGCCAAAGCAAGCCTAGTGTTTTGTTCGTGTTCTCTTCCCTTGGTCCGAATCGTACTTCTGTGTCGTGTGCTTGTTTCTCCGGTGTTATGCTCTTCACCACGTTAGGTTTATTTAAGCACCAACCTCTCAAATTGAAGTGCGCATTCTGGTAGATTTTCATGACTTCACGCGCTGTCTTGATTGCTTCGTCTACAGTCGCCATGCTGTCTACGTAATTGTCCATATCGCATATGCACAGCGTCGGGGTACTCTTGCGTGTACAGCCTTGCGTTGGCGTCTCGTACTGAGTGCGCGATGAAGGGTGAACACGAAGCGCCGAAGATCATTGACGTCATCTTATACTTCTTCGGTGGCTTAGAACGTTCTTCACCTCGCCAGAGAAACATCTGCGCAGCTTGGTCTTGGTCCCTTATCTTCACTTGCAGAAACATTTCCTGTATGTCTGCAGTGACGGCTACTGGACGCTCTCTGAATCGAAACAGGATCCCTGGCAGCGATTTCAGGAGGTCAGGTCCTTCCAGTAGGTAATCGTTGAGGCACACTCCATTATATCGGTGCGCGGCGTCGAACACTAAGCGCATCTTACCCGGCTTATTTGGGTTCACGACCGGGAAGTGCGGCAGGTACTACACTTTGTTACTTACGTCTTCTGTTCCATTGCACTCCTGGGCGTATCCTTTGTCAAGTAGGTTCTTGACCAGGGTGCTGTACTGTGCTGAGAAGTGTGGCGACGAATCCATCTTTCTTTCTATCGTCTTCAATCGTCGTAGTGCACAGTTGTAGTTGTTGTGCATCGAGGCATTTTCATCACGCCACGGTAACCCGACCTCGAAGTGAACACCGACTTTTCTTAGGTGCCCTGGACCATGTTAATCGCCTTCTGGTCGTCAGGTTTGACCTTCTTGGCCAAAGAAACTCCTAGGGCGTCAATCTTGAAGTGCGACTTCATCAGCTCTTCTACACGACGTACGTCATCTGTCTGTCTTGCTGCAGACACGTCGTATAGATGTAGCACAACTTGTTCCTCTTATTCCTTTACCGTGGCGCGCGGTGCAGTCCTGTGGATCACCCATCCCAACTGAGTGTAAGAAGCTGCAGGTTCATTCTTCTTACCCATGCGTAATTCACGTGTGACTATCAGGTGCCAGTTGTCAGCACCTATTAGTACCATCGGTGTGGCTTTCCCGTAGTACGCGTTTCTTTGTATGTCCCGAAGGTGTGGATAGTTAGTTAGCGTCGACCTATCCACCGTCTGACCATGAAGTCGCAGATTTTTCATTGTCCGTGCGCGTAGTTCTTGGAATTCACCGTCCTGGCCGCGTATCTGTAGCTTGACCTCTTGGCTACATTCGTCACGTTGTTGTGAAGTCACGCTTTGAATGCGTACAGTGGAGACTGGCCCGCTTACATGTAGACGGCGTGTCAATTCTTCGTCGACGAGCGATATTGTCGAGACTTCTTCCAATAGGGCGAACGTCGATATTTGCCCGCCGGGCCCTTTTAATATCACGGGGCACATTTTTAATAACACGCGCTGCGACGCATTGCTTGACGCGGATACAGTAATCACTGCTTCCTGTGTGTGCGGGTTCTCGACGTCGGTCGCCTTGTCTGGCTTTTCACTCGGCGGCGCCTCTCTCTCCTCTCGCTCTTTGTGCAGCAACGCGTGATGTGGGCGGCTGCACGTCCCTTTGCCGCACCGCTTGGCTCGGTAATGCTCGCGTCGATGGCGCCTTGTCACACACTTGAAGCACATCTTGGCGTTACGTACCCATTCCCATCTTTCATCGATGCTCATCCTCAGGAACTTTGTGCACTTAGGTACTTCATGGTCACCGCCACAACACGAACACTCTTGTTTGCCGTCGTCCTCCTTGCCCGACGTCGTTGTGTAGACTGCTTCTCGGCCCATCTTCTTCCGTGTGTTAAGTTGCGACACACTTCTCGTTTCTTTCCTAGGGACGGGTGCGGGCGTCGTATTTGTGAAGGCGTACCTCATGGCTCGGTCGGCCTCCCGCATCAGGAACCTGGATAGTACTATCCCTTCAGGTTCACGCGACGATTCCATAGTTTCAGAAGCGTAGTCACACCATCTTGATTTAACATGCGGGCTCAGCTTCTCTACAATTTCGCGAACTAACATTGGATTCCATACGTATCCACGGTTGTCCATCTTGGAGAGCACGTACACAATGTTTTTGTTCTGAAATTTCACTGCGAACGAATTCAATTCATTGACCGCTCCCGTGAGTCGAGGTAACTTTTTTAAGTCTGTTATCCATTAGTATCTCCGGCCTCCCGTAGTCCTGTTCCAGTGTCTTCATGATCACTTGCGTGTCGGACGCGGAGTATAGGAGCGCTGACACTGCTTCACTTGCTTCACCCTTAATGCAGTTGCGCAAACTCGCCAAATTCTCGAAGCCGAGTGGTTTCAAAATAATGACCGAAGGCAGGGTGGACACTAGTCCACCCTGCCATCGGAGCCTCATACACACGGAACCTTCTACACGGGCCTCTGCCTCTGCCTCAATCACCGACACTTCGTGTTCGAGTCGCATACTGACGAGCACCTTTCTTCTCAGAGTAGTCAGATAGCAAACGCCGACCTCATCTAGTTTATTTATTTTTTTATCGAATTGTGAAAGTGTTAAAATCACGACAAAAGATAGAAACGTGGTCGCTCACAAAGGGCAGACGGCTTTAAAGTCGCTCAAAGGGCAATGGAGAGGGCATGCTCGGCGTTTCCTTGCGTGATCAAATTAGAAATGAAGACATCCGCAAGAGAACCAAGGTTACCGACATAGCCCGAAGAATGTGTACGTTACCCCAACAGGAAAGTGGCTCCTGGAGTGATATGAGTGGAACGTATAATTAGAGCGTAATCTACTGTGAATGTGCGCTACATAAAAAACATGTGCGTGTCGTCGTTTTTGAAAAAAACGGAAAAAACGTTTCCTGCTAGGGTAACGTTGTTCCAGCAGGAAAATTCTAAACGAATGATCGGAGTGAGAAATATTGTGCATGGGCAGAGAGCTTATAGTTGTGCAAGAATGTGCGCTGAAAATATAATAAGTGCGTAATCAGGTTTTCGAGATATTGCATTTCCTGCTGGGGTAACGTTTTGCAGAATCGTGTATCTCTGAAACTATTGTATGTGCGCCTGTAGAATAAACATACACGAGTAGCTCTTGATTTGTGCGTATTTGTACCGGAATTAGATTTAAGAAAATATTTATAGTTTTAAAGAAATCGCACTTTTTTGAAAACCCGAAATAAAATCACAGCGCCTAAATGAGAAAACTTATAAGCTCGCTGAAAACTGTAATCAGTCCATCTTGACGCTTGTATTAACCATAAAAAGTTTCAAAAGTATACATGCTTGCGTTATCGAATAATATTGCTAAAGGCAAAACGACGGTGTCATAACTTTGACGGCAAAATACGAGAAACCGGCTCAACCCAAGATGGTAGGTGTAAAGCACAAATAAGAGAGTTTAGTCAAAAATATATAGTGAAAATATTCAGCTTGGAATGTTTCGAATTAAGTAGATTTAAACACAAAACTAAATATGTAAACAACGGCTGGTTATCCGACCAAATTCGAATGACTACAAAAAAGCGACGGATTCATACATAACGATGACCTTCTTAATTGGACGTATTAAACCTAAGCTGTTGTCCGTACAGTCGAGTTCAAATGTTTGGTGATTTGATCTAATTTTGGGGGCTAATTAAAAATACATTAAATGCACCTTGTGACCATAATAAATGAAAGAGCTTGTTGATGTAGAAATTATTATTTTTCTTCTCTAAATTATGTTTCTTAAAGTAATGCATCAAATTACAGATCAAATTACAAACCTATTAATCTCAAATTTATTATCTCAAACAGGATTCCGTATTTCCGATTTCCTTTAGGGTTCCGTACTCAAAGGGTAAAAACGGGACCCTATTACTAAGACTCCGCGATCCGTCTGTCTGTCTGTCACCAGGCTGTATCTCATGAACCGTGATAGTTAGACAGTTGAAATTTTCACAGATGATGTATTTATTTATTATTTATTATATGCTTTATTGTACACCATAAAATACATTAAATAAAAAGAAACTTAAGTCTAATACACATGCAATGGGTGGCCTTATCGCATGCCGCGATCTCTTCCAGGCAACCTACATATATTTCTTATTTCTGTTGCCACTATAACAACAAATACTAAAAACAGAATAAAAATAGTATATTATGCAACTAGTGAATAAAGGACGGTTTTAAAGCGAGGGCCATAGATGAATCACGAACAAGTAAAGGATTCTTCAACTGAATCATTCCCTGCGGTCGTGATTCAGTCTTAGAATCCTGAGCGACGCGAGTGACTCATGGCCCTCGATATAAATCCGTGTTATTCAAGAGTTGCATAATTTTATACCATGACTACGAGAAAAAGAAAGATTTAAGCGAAAATCACAATGAGTAATAATAAATAAATGTTTTATTACCTTCAAAATTTACAAAAAATTTGAAAACTCAGTGTTTCACATTGTGTTTAGAATTACAATCCAAATAAGTATTCACTAAACATCCCAGACTAAAATCAAAATCATTATTGAAATCCTAAATATTAACAAACTGAAAATTAAATCGATGAAGAAGTTTGAAAGTCGAATATTCTTTGCACAAGGAGTTTGTATCGATTTATTGTTGTTTTTGCATTGAGATGGACGTCGAATATATATTGGTGTGTTCTAAATTCAAACACTAAACAGTGAGTAAAAGTGCTTTTTATTCACTGTTTTCAGTGTATAAAACGTGCGCGATTGCGACTCGCACTTGGTTTTTATTAAAAACAACCACCATCAAATTTTTGGTCTTTAAATTACTTTTTTTTACTAATATTATAAAGGCAAATTAAAATGTCTGGATGTGTCCACAAAATTCTGAATGTATTTTAATGAAAGTTGGAATAAAGAAGATAGCTTATACCTTGGCACTACTTTCCTAATGTTCTTACGTAATCAAGTGCTTGGCACTTGATTACGGAAACAGCTAGTATAATGTAATCCAATAATAAGTTAATTATTTTAATACTTTTCTACCTCGAGTGTACTCAGGCACAACACGTTTCAACCGATTCGTGAGTAAAGTTAAGAAGGTCATCGTTATGTATGAATCCGTCGCTTTTTTGTAGTCATTCGAATTTGGTCGGATAACCAGCCGTTGTTTACATATTTAGTTTTGTGTTTAAATCTACTTAATACGAAACATTCCAAGCTGAATATTTTCACTATATATTTTTGACTAAACTCTCTTATTTGTGCTTTACACCTACCATCTTGGGTTGAGCCGGTTTCTCGTATTTTGCCGTCAAAGTTATGACACCGTCGTTTTGACTTTTAGTAATATTATTCGATAACGCAAGCATGTATACTTTTGAAACTTTGTATGGTTAATATAAGCGTCAAGGTGGACTGATTACAGTTTTCAGCGAGCTTATAAGTTTACTCATTTAGGAGCTGTGATTTTTTTTCGGGTTTTCAAAAAAATGCGATTTCTTTAAAACTATAAATATTTTCTTAAATCTGATTCCGGCACAAATACGCACAAATCAAGAGCTACTCGTGTATGTTTATTCTACAGGCGCACATACAATAGTTTCAAAGATACACGATTCTGCAAAACGTTACCCCAGCAGGAAATGCAATATCTCGAAAACCTGATTACGCACTTATTATGTTTTCAGCGCACATTCTTGCACAACTATAAGCTCTCTGCTCATGCACAATATTTCTCACTCCGATCATTCATTTAGAATTTTCCTGCTGGAACAACGTTACCCTAGCAGGAAACGTTTTTTCCGTTTTTCTCAAAAACGACGACACGCACATGTTTTTTATGTAGCGCACATTCACAGCAGATTACGCTCTAATTATACGTTCCACTCATATCACTCCAGGAGCCACTTTCCTGTTGGGGTAACGTACACCGAAGAATAGCCAAACTTAAGTGGCAGTGGGCAGGGCACATTGCTCGCAGAACGGATGGTCGTTGTGGCCGAAAAGTTCTGGAGTGGCAACCGCGAACCGGAAGACGCAGCGTTGGAAGGCCTCCATCTAGGTTGAGCGACGACCTGGTCAATGCTGCGGGAGTCCGGTGGATGCGAAACGCACAAGACCGATCAGTGTGGCGACGCTTGGGTGAGGCCTATGTCCAGCCGTAGACGTCTTTCGGCTGAAATAATGATGATGATAAATCAAAATCATAAGTAACATTATTATACTCAAATTAGATTAGAAATTAGCAGTTTTAAGCATTCAATAACATCTTATCTTATGGAGGGGCCGAGAAATAACTCGGACACTTCGACCCATTGGGATCTATTGTGGTCCCCTAGATAACTTACTCGTCCTCAATCTCGTTGAAAACTGTTTGCACGAGTTTTACAACGAGACTAGGAGATATTAGCCTATAGTCTTCTGGTTTTGGATATCCAACCCCTCACGACTCATTCGCTTACCAGTCAGTGCGTCGCATGTGCACAGAATGTGCTCCATGCGTTCCGTATGTTCCCCACACAACCTGCACATGGGTGTCGCGGTTAGACCCATCTTCATGAGCATATCGTTGGTTCCAAAGTGCCCAGTAAAGGTCCCAAGCAGGTAGCGGATTTGCCGCCTGCTCATGTTCCAAATACATTCCCGGGCTTTGAACGTAGAGCCTAGGAATTTCTTGTGTTGTAGACCGGTATGAGACAGCCAACAAGTTTGTTGTCTGTGGTCTGCGAACTCCCTAAATGCGGCTTTTACGAAACACGTCGAGATGCCTACACATGGTTCTGGACCCACAAAGTCATTTGCTGAGCCCTCTCTTGCCAGTTCATCAGCCACTTCGTTACTATGGAATCCTTTGTGTCCAAGGACCCACATTAGTCTTACCCTGTTGTGCTTCCCAAGCCTGTTTAGGGTTTGGATAGCATCCAGAATAAGGCCGGAGTCCACTTTGTAGGATGCCATGGCTTTGATTGCAGCCTGACTGTCACTAAGAATATATATGGATTTACCTCTGGTTCCTCTATCTATATTCTCTTGAGCACAGGTTATTATGGCATATGTTTCTGCTTGGAATACAGTTGCCATCTTCCCTAAGCTTTTGCTACATTTGTAGCCTTTTGCGTATATGCCCGCTCCTGTACCTGATTCCATTTTGGATCCATCAGTGTACCACACCAGACTATCTTTTTCTGGTGGATCAAGTCCCTTCGTCCAATCCTCTATTGTAGGGATTTGGACCTTGAAAGACCTTTCAAACACAAAAATAGTTTGCATTTTATCGGATAACATGCTTGTTACCCGATCCAGGTCTTCATTCTCATCGAACTTTGTATGGTTAGTCTTTGGCTTAGAGGCATCCCATAGTCCAGCAACAGCGAGACGATCTAATGTCTTCCTTGCCTCGAATTCAACCATCATATGCAGAGGAGGGATATTGAGGTATCTCTCAATCGCTGCCGTAGGTGTTGTCCTGAAAGCACCCGTGATGCCTAGACACACTGTTCTTTGTAACCTGGTGAGTGGCGCTTTGCACGAGGCAAGCTTTGTTCTTGGCCACCACACTATGCTGCCGTATGTGATAATAGGTATTATCATTGTCCGGTACAGCCATCGTAAAACTTTGGGCTTTAGCCCCCAAGTTTTACCGTAGGTGGAACGACACATGCCGAATACTCGTAAGGCCTTTGTCGTAATATTTTCCACATGAGTTTTCCACCTCAGTTCTTTATCAAGCGTTACACCCAGATATTTAACTTCCGTGGACCAAGGCAGTTTTATTCCATTGAGGGAGAGCTCTCCTAGGTTTCCTAGTTGTCTCTTCCTCGTGAATGGAATAATGACTGCTTTGCTTGGGTTGATAGAGAGGTGGTTCTTTGTTTACCATTCCTCTGTCATCCTCAATGCCTGTTGTAATAATCCAGACACTATGTTCGGGAATTTACCATTGACCATTATAGCTATGTCATCTGCATAACTTACTGTGTAGTATGGTCCGGTATTGAGTTTGGTAAGTAGCGAGTCTACTACCAAACACCATAATAGTGGTGACAGCACACCGCCTTGCGGACAACCTCTTGTTGATTTTGCACTAAGTCTGAGGCCCATTAGTTCCGATCTGACTATTCTGCTTCTCAGCATATAGTCAATCCAGTTGCACGTGGTATCATCGATGCCATGTTCCTTTGCAGCAGTGCGTATGGACTCAAACGTTGTCCTGTCGAAGGCTCCCTCTATATCGAGGAAAGCCCCAATACAGATTTCTTGTCCCTCTAGCGCAGCCTCGGCTCGACTCGCAACATAGTGCAATGCCGTGTCCGTAGATTTGCCAGGGCTGTAGGTGCATTGTAGTTTATGTAGAGGGAATACTTTCAGTGGTCCCTCTCTTAAGTACCTGTCTACCAGTTTCTCCAGAGCTTTCAAGAAAAAGGATGATAGACTAATGGGCCTGTAAGCTTTAGCTTCTTCATAAGTCGGTCTACCCACTTTCGGTATAAAGGTGACTTTGACCTCCTTCCATGCAGGCTCTGTAGAGCTTACTCAAATGGGGTATCAAAACAGATGCCCCTTCTTGCAATAGTATTGGGTAGATGCCATCCGGACCAGGGGATTTAAGAGGCTGGAAGTCTGCTATGGCCAGTTTCAGTTTTTTTTCAACTACCACTTTCTTTGCCGTGAGCCAGTTATTTTTGGGCGTGTGCCTTGTGAGCCCGTCCCTTGTTACTGGTTCCTCTTCATCGCTATCACGCAGTATACATTCTGGGAAGTGGGTCCTATACATCACGCCCAGAGTGTCCTGTCCAGTTTCCGTGAGATACCCATTCTCATCCTTTACAGATGATAGTGGGTTTGTCTTAGTCATGGACATTGCTTTGCACAACCTCATTCCATTTGGCAGAGTTTCGATGGAGGTGCAATGCTGCCGCCAATTCGTTCTCCTGGCCTTGCGTACCGCCGTATTATACCTCGTTAGCATGCTATGATAGCCAGAGAAATCCTTCCTGGCTTTTGCATCATTAAAGGCTGTCGTGTTTTGACGTATTTTGGCTAGTTCAGGAGTCCACCATGGTACCTTTTTGCAAAAGGCCTTCTTCTCTGGGCAGTTATCTTCCCATGCACCGATGGTGCCCGCCTTGATTCTGTCCGCTTCAAATTCTATATCCAGTATGGAATTAAGCTTACCTCTGGAGCCCTACTCCCCAAATTTACTTTGAGGTCCCTCCTGTATGAGTCCCAATTTGTATGCCTTGGGTTTCTCCTTCGTCTAGTTTCGGCTTCTGTCGCCGTCCTAAACCTAAAGCATATATAATTATGGTCAGACAGAGAGATTTCGTCCGACACATGCCAATTTTCAATATGAGCGCTGGCTCTGTTTGAAGCCAGCGTCAGGTCAATAACTTCAGTCCTCGCAGAAGTCCTGAAAGTAGGTTTATTGCCTACGTTAAGGATTTGTAAAGAAGAGCTTACCAAAAAGACCAACAAATCCTCCCCTCGTTTGTTGACATCTGAGCTGCCCCAAACCACGTGGTGTGCATTCGCATCGCAGCCAAGTATCAGGTCGAGGTTCTCTTGGTTGCCGTAATCAACCAGTCTTCTGATTAGTGGTGTTACTGGTTCCTTTTGTTCATATGGGAGATAGGCAGAGGCAAGGATAATTCTCCTTTTCTCTGTTCCCGTCCCCACTTGGATCAAGGTTGTTGTGAGATCCCTGTAACAGAAACTACGTAAGGGCATTGCCTCTATACCGCCCCTGATATAGATGCAGGTCCTCGCGTCATTAGTTGGACAGTCATAGAGCACCATGTCTCCTGTCCCACCTAAGCCTTTTATAGTCCCCTTATACAGATAAGGTTCCTGTATCAAGGCAACGTCATACGTGTTAAGCTTCAGTTGCCGAGCCAGAAGGGCAGTAGCGGCTCTGCAATGATGCAAATTAATTTGTACGCACCTTAGTCCCTCCATCTTGGATGATTTTGATGGGCCTGTGTTGATATAGAAGGGCCTTAGTTTTGAGGCCCCTCCTCCATCGCCTGGCTCTCCTCGAGAGCAGTCGGCGACTCAATCCCCAGGGTGTCGAAGTCCCCGAGGATGTCATCCTCGTGGTCTGTCTCTGACGCCCTGGTCTTAATCTCTGTCTCCTGCGCTGCGTCGTGAGCAGAGATTTCTTCGACGGCCTCCTCACGTTGTGGTGGCCCATCCTCGGAGGGTTCCGCTTCTGCTTCCGCAGTGGGTGCCTCTCCCTTGTCTTCTTCCAGGAGCTTGAACGAGTATCGCTCAATTCCTCCTGGAAGAGAGTAGCCCGCGGCCTTGATGACCCCAGCGGACACCCCGTCCATGAGGATGATACGACGGATGCCGGTCTGCTCAGTGAGACTATTCACGACTTTCCAGTTGTTCGTCCTCAAGGCAGGGTTAAGTCGCTGGAGCAGTCGAATGGCCCGGGCAGAGTCTTGCAACGCCAAGTTGCGACTCTTCCATGCCATTTTGACTGGCTTTGGAAGGTCCTTGGCGTCGACGACCTTGAGTTTCAGGGAGCCTACTTCCATGTTGTGGATGGCACCCCGAAACCAACTAGCTGCAACAGAGTTGTCGCAGGATACATGGATTGCACCCGCGACAACTCCGGGAGCAACCGTGAGAACAGGCAGAGGATCCGGCGCAACCTCCAGTTTCTCAATTATGGATCGGCACCAAGTACTCCTCCAGGTACTTGACTGTGACGACAGCGAGTTTCACAGCCGCCACCGCATCCCTAAAGGATCCGGTTGAGGATGATTGCCCTTGGGTCTTCATCCTCTTGGCCGCCATGTCCCCGCTGTCCCCGCTGAGAGCAGCAGGCGGTCTCTTTGATGGGCCCTCCGTAGGAGTCCCCTCCAGAGCTGCCTGCTGTCTCAGCTTTTGGCGCCTTTTTCTTCGCGCCCCAGATTATCCAACCGGAAGCCAGCCTGATTTGTGCTGGCCGCCGGGAGATGACGAGGTGCTGTCTTTGCCGGTCGCGTCCGGGGCCGCGAGGTCCGAGGTCATTCGATCTCTAACGCAAGGGTCTCGTGTCGCGCCAGCTTTGGCAGTACCCAATAACATAACATACAGTATTCAATAGCATAGGATAGCCCTTAAAATTCCACTGCTTCTGATTGTTTGAGGACTTTAAGGTGTTGTATAGTGACATTTACTGTTCAGGGCTCGGCGATTGAGAGAAAAACAAGAGAAGGAGCGTAAACGTCGTGAGCGCATGGGCTGGGACAACGAGTACCAATGCTACACCAACCAGGATAACCCCTTTGGCGACTCAGCGCTCACCAACACCTTCGTGTGGACTAAGAAACTTGCCAAGGAGGGCGTGAAGACTGTGTCCAGGGATGAATTGGAGGCTAACAACAGGCAGAAGCAGCTGGAGAACAAAATAGAGCTGGAGAAGGTATTGTTTAGATTTTATTAGTATCTGCTTGTGTACTATAACCTTCAAGGTACTATATGGAGTCCTTCCACTGTCCTCATGAGGTGAAGATATTTATCAGAAATCCCATTGAATCAACAGTAAAATGCCAGGCTTTGACTGTCAGATTGTTTCAGGCTAGTGTGTTGATTTGTTGTTGTCGTGCGCAGGTGAAGCAGCGGCGGCTGGAGCGCGAGGCGGAGCGCGCGGAGCGGGAGGGCGAGGCGGCCGCGGCGGCGCGCGCGCGCGAGGCGCAACAGTTCCACACGTGGGCGCGCCAGGAGGACGCCTTCCATCTGCACCAGGCGCGTCTGCGCTCGCAGATACGCATCCGGGACGGACGAGGTACAACACCTACTACCAAAATAACGTATTCCACTTAGTGAATACCATGACCAAAGCTTAATCAGGAGCAATCTTTTGAAATACCCTCACCTGAGATAATGCACAATGTGTACAAACAGATCTCCTGGCAAAAGTGTGAGCTTCCGCAATCGTCGGTTTTACGAACGCGCGATGGTGGGATCTAACATTGTGCTTTTACAACAATGAAAGGATAGGAACTTATTTTGAATTACCATAATAAAATTGAAAATAAGCAACTCAATGTAATTCTAAAAGTCTTTTCATTTGAGAAGGTGCAAACTAAGAGAAAACTTCAACTTCACAGACAAAGCACGCCATCGCCAGTACAAAAGGCTACACTGTGTCGCGACGTTCTTACTTATTCGAAAATTACCGAAGTGCACACTTTTTACCCGACTGCCGAAGAGGGTAATGTGTTTATCAGTCTATGTATGTATGTTTGTTTCTATGTGGCGTTCTAGAGATCAAACGCGTTGGCCGATTTTGATGATTCTTACGTCAATCAATTCGTCTTAACCCTGCGAGTGTCACTGGCTACATTAAAATTGGAAAAGAAAAAAATGGCGGATTGTGGGTGCCATTTTGTGGGCGAAAAAAAAAGTTTTTTTTCTTCCTAACCCATAGTGTGGGGTATCAAAATAAAGGGTTTTAAGAGGTGATTTCAAAAATATATAACACTTATATGTTTAAATGTACCTAATTCTAAAAATAAATAATTAAAAAGTTGTAAATAAAAAAATAAAAATAAAAAATCTAGAAACCCGACTGCTTAAAAAGCGAACTAAAAAGACGTAAACAAGAAGAAAATCATGCTATGCAGTCGGAGGATACATCTGGTTTTGGTCAGGCAGCTCGGGAATATGTATTTTCCGACTGCACAGCATGATTTTCTTCTTGTTTACGTCTTTTTAGTTCGCCTTTTAAGCAGTCCGGTTTTTGATTTTTAAATTTACTTTTTTCTGGTTTAACTATACATTTACTTACTATACTTAACTGTAGTTAGTAACTAGTTTGTGATATAATGAACATTGATTTCCAGCCAAGCCCATCGATCTGCTGGCATGGTACGTGAGCTCCGAGGAATGCGTGGACGCGCTGGAGATGCACGAGCCCTACACCTACCTCAATGGGCTGCAGAGCCAGGACCTCGAGGATCTGCTGGAGGATATCAAGGTATGGATACTGGCCCTGATGGACAGAGCGAAAATGAACATCATGCATGCTCTGTGTGTTCATGTCTTGGACAAATAAGGGATGTGTGACTACCCAAGTAACACAGGAAGCATTTTAACAAACGATTAGTACACTTATGTAGAACTTAAGGTCCGTATAAACTCTTATATAAGCTCACCGAGTATTTAGACGCTTTATATTGGCATTTTTAAACCATTATGATGCTTAACACTGTATAACGTTTGGATAATGGCATATCAAAATGCTTTTGTAAAGCCTTTAGTTTTAGTGCAGCAAACCACAACGCAGCTGTAAAGCTTTCAGCTGTTTTAGTGCCTTTGGAATTACAATAGCATTTTAAAGTAGTAAATAAATGCTTAATGCTGTTTAATAGCATATACATGAACCATTATAATGCCACGTAAATCCACTATACAGCTTTCAGCTGTTTTTAGTGCTTTTGGGTCTACAATAGCATTTTTAAGTAGTAAGATAATGCCTAATGCTGCTTAATAGTATAAACTTGTGCCATTATAATGCACCGTATATCCGTTAAACAGCTTTGAGCTATTTTTGGTGCCCTTTGTTGTTTAATAGCACTTTGAAGTGGTTAGTAAAAGCCTAGACCTGCTGAGCAGCACAATCGTTAATCAATATAATGCTTGCATTTTTAAAGATCAACTGAGTTCTTTTGTATAGCTAGCAGCTCTTTAATTAAATACACGTGAATTATTGTAATGCGTAAAGCTGTATATTGGTTCATTTTTAAAAACCATTGTCGGCCATACTGAGGAAAAGCACAACATGGCCTATAAACATGTTTTTTTTTGTTGAAGGCAACATAATTATTTTTATAAGCCTCGCACAGGCATATGGAGATCATGCGTTCAGAAAGCTATTTTATCAACAGACTGTTGGCAAACGGATACAAGTTGTACAAAAATACTGAAACGGGGTTTTTTGTTTTGCTCAAGGATCCCCAAAACTGCGTTCAAGTTATAGCACTATTTCAGTCAACATCATGCCTACTGTTATACTGGTGAACCCATATAGAACTACTTTATAGACAATGGCACTACAGTTACAATTGTTCACGTGTGAGTATTTATACTGCTGGCGGCATTAATTAGCCATTATAAAGGCTCACCGGGCTGCTACAGACCGACACCATTTTGTAAATATTTTATATCCAAAATGTATTATAATTCGTACCTTTTTATAAAAGCAATAGGCCTTTATAGTAATAAAATAACTTAATTTAATAATGTCCAACTAATACTATTATGTTAAATGTGCAAAAAAAATTCTATACTAGGAATACACAATTGTTCCAATCACCAATTCACACCAAGCGCTTCCAAACATCCTTCATAATGCGCACAGCAAAAGAGTGGAACTCGCTACCTGCGTCTGTGTTTCCGAACGCATACAACCCGAATCTCTTCAAAGTTAGAGTGAACAGGCTTCTTCTGGGTAAGCTCACTCCATCGTCGACTTTGTCTCTGTCACCTCTGACCTAGACTAGAGTCAAGAGCAAACCCATCTCGAATAATAATAAAAAAATATATATATATTTATATAACATTTTTAAACAAAACCACAAAATATCGAAGGCGCGTGAAAATTTTAAATGAAACTGATATAGACATTTACAGTAAACTTTGCGCAGTAGAATTTGAAGGCTTGTAATAACAAAAGAGTCAAAAACTTAAACAGTATTATACATTTTCTTTTGATGCAAAACAAATATGGTGTCACGCACACAGTTTTGACCCTGTTCGTCCATATTATATTGCGAGAAAAAGTAGTTAAATTACAACGATAATATATTATAACATTTGTACCATGGTATTAGAGATGTTTTTGCAATAATGTAGGGTTTAATTAAGTTCTAACTGTGAACACTTAAATAGCTCCAATAATTCTTTTACTCCATTCTAATGCTAGTCTATTAACATCTCCATTATCAATAATATTGCTAGTATAATGCTTCTGTAATGCGATTGGTAACTTCATCGACCGTAATATAGCTTCTTTAATATAACTTCATTGACCACAATAATGCTAATATAATGCGACTGTAATGCAATTAAACAACTCTTGTGAACGTATTTAGGATCTAAAGCCGTATAATTTGTGCCCAAATAAGAATTACAGTAGCCGTATAATCGTTTGTAATGCTACTATAGAACTAACTCAAAATGCGAAAACGATACAGAAATGCTGTAAATCAGCCGTAATACTGCTTTGATGTGTTACTTGGGTAATTTCTTATATAGTCTGGTTGCATAGTTCTGATTTAGCATGATACAGCCAAACTTTTCGAGTCTCTAATCTTGAACCGCCTCTCCAAATTCACTGAGCATTCCCTCACACCTAAACAATGTGGTTGCCGCAAATCCCACCCCACACTGTTACTATGGCCAGCTGGACAGCAGCTAACTGAGCATGTTGTTGTCAACCTTAACCAAACCAAATCCACTGGCTTGGTGATACTGGACATTGAATAAGCTTTCAATATAGTATGGCACGCGGGTTTACTCCATAAATTAATAACCAACCACGTCCTTATAGTTCGTTCAAATTAGACCAAAAAATAGGGGTCGGTTTACAGTAATTCGCAAAGAGCTAAAAACTGGTTCGAATGTTCGGAACACCATTATAAATGAAATGTAAAAAGTCCCCATCGATCCCACACTTGCAAAAAAAAAATTCAAGGTCAAAGTTCGCAAATATGGGTTTTTTGCGTTTTTTAGCCGAACGGTAAGTTTTATGATAAAAATAGGTCATACTAAATTGTAGATTATGCAATTATCTATAAAAAAAACAATTTTTTATTCTCTTAAACGTCACCGTTTCTGAGATATAATGTTTGAAAAGTTGTATTCTTCATAATATGCACACGTTTCCACGCCACCTGGGAGGTAGTGTACTTGGCGCGTTTTTTTAACGGGTTTCCCCGCAGAACAAAAAAAACGCCTACTACAATAGAAGTCGCAAGTGGGCGGGGCCCGCGTACCCCGAGTTTTGCACAATGCCGCATGTTTCCTTCCGCGCACACACTACGCACATCAGTCTTGGTTCAACCGTCACGGTGACAAAAACTTGAAAAAGAATACAAAAATGCCTTATTGTGCTGTTTTAGAATGTAAACACGATAGCAGAACCAAAAATGTATCTTCTTCTACCTAGCGTTTATCCCGGTTGCTCATCCCGCCCAGCGCGGGAGAACCCAGGGTCCGCTTTCCTACTCTTCCTCCTCCACTTTGCCCGGTCTTCGGCATCCCTCGCAACTAACCCATTGGCGCGCATGTCATCCTGCGCGACATCAAGCCAGCGTTTCTTGGGCCGTCCTCTGCTCCTGGTGCCAGGTAGGGTCATGTCCAGGCATTTGTTTCCCACGTAGCTTGCCGGTCGTCGTAAGACGTGGCCGTACCAGTGGAGGCGACTTTCCTGCAGCTTGTCAGCAATGTCACGGACATGAAGGCTGCCACGGATGTATGTATTCCGTACACGATCTTTCCGCGTGACGCCACACATCCACCGCAGCATGTTCATCTCCGTGACATGCAACAACTGCCGGTGTCGCTCCAACACCGGCCACGCCTCACTGCCGTACGTAAGGACAGGCCTTATGATGGTCTTATAGACCTGTCCCTTCAGCTTGACCGGCATTTTGGGGTCACAAATGACACCCGTCACCTCGCGCCATTTCGCCCAAGCCGCTGATACACGGGCCTTGATGTCGCGATCGATGTCCCCGGACGCATCAAGCACAGATCCGAGGTACCTGAAGTTGTCCACGCACTCGACGGTGTCGTCGCCTATACGGAGAGACGTCAGATCTGTGCTGTTGCAGGCCATATACACCGTCTTCGCCACGTTTAGCTTCAGCCCGCCGTTCTCAAGCGCCTCCCTCCATGCGTGCACGCGTCTGGTGAGCCGTCCCTTGCCCCCATCTACCAGTGCGATATCATCAGCGTACATAAGCAGCCAAGGCTGCGGTAGTTTCTGTACGCTGGCTGACAGTTCGTCTAATATCACACTGAAGAGATAGGGGCTCAAGACGGAGCCCTGATGCACGCCTACGGTTATGGGGAAGGGGGTGGTATCACCAACAGCGGTCCTGACTATTGAATCGGAGTTGCGATACATGTCACGTACGATTTCCACGTAGGTCTCTGGTACCAACTTCGACCGCAACGCCCACCAGATCATCTCCCTGGGAACACAGTCAAAGGCCTTCTGCAGGTCTAGGAATAGAAAATGCAGAGGCATATTCTTTTCCCTGTGCTTCTCCATGAGGATCCTTAGGGCGAATATAGGGTCCATGGTACCGCGTCCTGGTTGGAAACCGTACTGGGAGTCCGACACTGTACACTCCTGTCGGATCCTGGTGTCAATAATGCGCTCGAAGAGCTTCATGGTGTGTGACATCACCTTTATACCGCGGTAATTACCGCAATCCTGAACGGACCCTTTACCCTTGTGGACCGGCGTTATTATACTAAGCCGCCACTGATCGGGCATTATTCGGTCGCTCAGGATTCTATTGTAAAGGTTAGTAAGAATGCACACACCACGAGCCCCCAGCGCTTTCCACGCTTCAATTGGCACCTCGTCCGGTCCGACAGCTTTCCGATTCTCCATGTGACGAAGAGATGCGAGGACCTCGTCAGGTGTAATCGGTGGCACGAGTCCATTGTTCGGGAGTTGTTCGGGAGGGTGCACTTCCCGGTGCTGAGTATTCAGCAAAACGTGGAAATAAGAGCGCCATCTCTCCTTCACCGCACGATCATCGTACAGGAGCTCGCCATTAGGGCCGTTGACGCTGCAGCAGCGAGTAATATCTTGCGCTGCTTTGGCCCTAGAGCGCGCCAGTTTATATATGAGCTTGTGCCCCTCAGGAGTGTCTAACTTAGCATATAATGGTTGCAAGTGGACACGCCTGGCTCTGGCTACAGCTTTCTTGGCAGCTCTTTTCGCTGTCCTGTAAGATGCGCGATCTTCAGGAGATTTGGTCGCTTGCCACGTCTTGAAGAGCGTTTTCTTCTCCCTTAATGAACCCTGGACTGTGGCGTCCCACCACCAGGTCTCCTTGTCGATTTTGCGGCCCCCTTTCGCCACACCGAGAACTTGCTTTGCCGTCTTTGTGATTGCTGTCTGAATCGTTTTCCAGCACTCTTGGACGGACTTGCCTGCTGTGTCGAGACTAATATCCCCAGCGGCAGAGTCAAACTCTGAGTATCTGGTTGGATCCAGCAGCCACCACTTGATTTGACGGCGGCAACGTTCGGCGTGTCTGCGACGGGGTTTTACGCAGAGGTCCATGACAAGAAGTCGGTGTTGGGCAGTGAGACACTCACCGGGTATGACCTTACAGTTGGCCACGCGACTGATATGGCTTCTCCTGGTCAGTAGATAGTCGATTTGAGTGGCGTTCCGACCGCTCCTGTAGGTAATCAGGTGCTCGGTTTTCTTTTTGAAGAACGTGTTCACCACGGCCAGGTCAGCTGCAGTGCAGGTTCTGAGAATGGTTTCCCCCTCTGCGTTTCTTCGGCCGTAACCATAGCCGCCGTGGACACGTTCATACTCCCCCTGCACCTCGCCCACATGTCCGTTCAGGTCGCCACCCAAAACGACATCGTGGGATAACGGTATGCCGCGTAGTACATCTCCGAGCCGATCCCAAAACAGCGTCTTATCCGCGTCGCTGCAACCGACCTGTGGGGCGTAGGCACTTATTAAGTGGGTCACGACCCCCTCAATAAGCAACCTTACTACCATAAGTCGGTCGCATATGCGTCTAACTTCCAAGACGCTATCGTGGAAATGCTCGGCGAGCACCACTGCCACACCGTTCTCCCCACCAGAAGAGCCTGTATAGATCAGCTTGTAGCCGTGCCCAATATTCCGGCTCCTGTTGGCCTTCCACCGTGTCTCCTGCAGGAACGCCACTGCCACTTTACGCCTGGCAAGTATGGCCGCAAGTTCTACGGAGCGTCCCGTAAGCGTGCCAATGTTCCAGTTTGCAAAGCGAATCTTCGTAGTTGGTGCTAACGTCTTTAGCCGGGCTCGCACGGGGCCCGGTAGCCCTCGCATACTTGTCGCAGGGTTAAGGCGATCCCCATGCGCGTCGTTATGCGGCGACGCCCTAGCCCTAAACGTATATCTCTTTCTTTTCCTATCCATTTTTTAAGTGGCTTTGTGCCAATTACCGGGGCGACTGCCGTCTGACCCCCGAACCCCTAGGACGAACCCCAGAGGAGTGGCATCGCCAGAGCCCTTTCCGTTGTCCAGCAGGTGCGCCACGTGCAGGCGAGGTTGGCTTGGGCTCCAATGGTCTTAGCGGAGCCCCTTACACCCATGAACCAAAAATGTATCAAATGTAGGTATATCTTACCATCGGCAAGTCTTAATTTATTTTATTTCGATAAAAATGTAAAAACAATATTTTATTAAACAAGTAAAAGTTGATTTTATGATGTTAAATTTAAGGTCTACTTTCTTTAAAACTCAAACATTGTTCTCGAAGATTCCAACTATGCACATGTCACATTCAACTACTCAATTAGAGATTACAAATATCGATAATGAGTTGAAAAAATCTTCTTACGCGTGAAAAACATAACCCTTTCCTTGCAGCCGTGTAAAAATAAAGATTACGACGAATTGAGAACCTCCTCCTTTTTTTGAAGTCGGTTAAAAAGACAACAGCCTTCAAAATCAACAAAGTGTAATAATAATAACACATGAACATAGAACCTCCTTCTTTTTTTAAGTCAGTTAAAAACTGGCTTATGTATTAGTCTGAAATTTAAGATCTACTGGTGTATAGACCTAAGTTTCATCAGTTCATTAAGGAGTTAGTCAAGCTAATCATAATAAGAGTGTAGCCGCAGGCGAAATCTTAAGCTTCCCATATCAGTAGGACGTATTGCATTTGTAGTGTAGTCTATCGCATCATCATCATCAATCAATACATATAATAAATCTGTAGAAAAGTATTTTTTGTACATCGAAAATATTTCCAAAAAAAATAGCCAGTGTGTTTAAAGGATAACCAACAGAACCTATTGCCAGCATTTTTGGATTTTTTGTCTGTTTATTTGTGCACGCATCACGTGAAATGTACGAAACCAATGTAAATAACTTTTATACATAAACATTGTGCGTAACTTGAATAATTAGTTAGTTTTTGTGTCATCGCAATCGGTTCACTCTATCAAAAGTAAGATGAATTTAAAGTGTTCAAGAAGTAAAATTATCACAACACACGCAATTCAGATACTCGGTGAGTTGAACTCGATATTCGATAGATGGCGTTGTGAATTTGAAGTCATTTTCTGAATCACGGTGTTAAGATTAGCCGCGAAAGATTGATGACTATAGAAACAAATATGGTCGTAGGTAAGTAGGGTAGGGTTGGCAAACAGATGACGGGAGCGAAGCCGCGGGCACAGCTAGTAATTAATAAAAGTACACCAAAGACTACCTACAGTACTGTATTTCCTTTAATTTTTTAAATCCATGCAAAGGTTGTCTTGAAAAGATCGCTTTTAGCGATAAGGCCGCCCATTGTGCCACCCAGTGTAATGTTTTCTTCGTCTATACTTTCTGTAACTTATATGGTGTACATAATAAAGAGTATTGTATTCTATAATTCCATTGATAGAACAAAAACACCACATACAAAGATACGCCCATCTTTGTATCAATAGAATCATTTTCAAAATCGGATCGGTAGTTTACCATAAAATATCGTAATTATACTTTCTATAAATCGTAAGTATTGGAATAAATTAATATAAAAACTTGATTACAAACATAATAATATTTATCGACTCTAGTTATTGGGCGCACGGTTGGCGCAGTGGTTGAGCGATTGACTGCTGCGCTGCGTGTCGAGGGTTCGATTCCCGCACGGAACAAATATTTGTATGATCTACAAATAGTTGTTCCGGCTCTGGGTGTTTGTGTATGTAAAATTACATGTTTGTAAACGCACCAACGATACAGAAGAAATTCCTAGTGTGGGGCAACGTTTTTTTTTTTAAACTAAACTGTATTTTGTTTGGAAATAAAACGGAATGTCGATAAATAAGTCAACGACCGTGGTCCATCACTACAGGAGGACGAGCAGTAATGACCTCATTTCGCAAATATAAATCTTATCGGTAACGAAATACGGCATTAAATTAAATGAATTAACTATAGTGACATCTAGCGGCGGGTAGCGTAACTTGCTCATTAAACTATTCCGTGTGCGCTTTAAACGAAAAAAGTAATAAATACTCAAAAAGAGTAGACAATAAAGACAAAGATATTTTATTTCAAGTAGGCCACCAAGCGGCACTTTTGAACGTTAGGTACATTAAAATTTACAAGTTATAAAAGTTGATTATACCGTGCATTCGGAAAGTAGCTTGTTATGGAGAAGAATGCACCAACTCTATTGTCATAAAGCTGTGGTTTATTTTCAAATAAGCGACGAATGACATATTTTCTACTTTCATCTAAAAATTTAACTACCAATCACACCAAAGATTTCTTAGTGTTGTGAAATACAATTAATCTGTATATGTGTGAGTTTGGGTACGCTGATTCCGATACTAATAAAGCTATATGCGATTTCTACTGTCTTCTCTGTTCTGTGGGTTTCCCTGATAGGCCTATTCCACAATCTATTGTGATCCTGATTAATTTAATACTATTCAAAATGCTGTAAAATCTGGTGCTATTAGAAATGATGAAAGCCATGTGAATTCTAAAAAAATTGGTAAAATTATCCGTCTCATTCATAATGATTTGATAATTCTGCTTCCTCTTCTTGTTCTTGTTCGTCTTCTTGTACTTCTTCTTCTCCTTGTTCTTCTTCTTCCTGCTGGGTGGAAATAAATTGTTCTAATAGCGATGTATCAGATGGCTCCTCACTGATATCGTACGAATCCTCTTCTGATGGCAAGTCAACATTAGAGCACGACTGACCTTGATACTGGTATGCTAAAGAACAAAACAATCCTACTTTTTTGCAGCCGCATTTATTTATTTTATTTATTTATAAACACTTTATTGTACACCAAGCCAAAAACAATATTACATACGGAAACCTTAAAATTAAAACAAACATACAACAGGCGGCCTTATCGCGTTCTGCGATCTCTTCCATGTAACCCAGAATGGAGAGATAGCCTGGACACGACTTGGGGTTGCACTTGGTTGCACCAAGTGCAACCCCAAGTCGTGTCCAGTTTGAATAAAACAATAAGTAACAAGCATAAAAAGCACAAAAAATAGATACATAAATACATACATGTCGCATCAAGGCTGGCCGATAGATGTAAACCATCGGAAAGTCAGGATATATTCCCTTAGGTTGAGACATCGTGTGTGGGCAGGTCGGTGGGTACAATCGTGCAAATGAAATCACATAAGTTATTCGATACACTGGGTTTATTCAAATAGACACAAGTTACATTCCTGCTTACTAATATTACGGATCGACATTGATTCTACGACGTCTTAGCTCTACGGCTGCCAGTACTCAACTGCCATCTTCTGTGGCGGGACGTCCGTACTATTGACTAAACCCGACATACATATAAATATACAGTCAAGAAAACAATGCAACTCCAACAAGAAGAAGATCACTGTGACAGGTGCTCCTTCACCAGTCTTTTAACGATCGGTAGTGATTGCGCGCGTTTTATTGTTACAGGTAATGCATTCCATAGACGAGCGGCCTGGACAGTAAAAAATTTGTCCAGGAAGATAGTGGAATGCATTGGCATTTTAAGTTTCATGTTATCCGATGACCTAAGAACTTTCGTGTGCGAGTCACATAAAAACTGAAATCGATTTTTGAGGTAAAGAGGTAAGGATGGGAAAAATAGTATATTATACAGGAGGAAAAGAATATGAGCATTCCGGCGAAGGCGAATTGGCAACCACTTAAGTTTCTCGCGGAATTCTAAAACCTGGATCTTATTTGCGCAAACCAAATATGAAATTTATACAAAAATTTTGAAGACGCTCAAGTTTATCAAGTTGTACTTCAGTGAGGTCAAGATAGCTGGCATCAGCATAATCAAGGATGGGTAGAAGAAGAGATTAAGCAAGCGCAATCTTGGTGGCAGTCGGCAGAAAATTACGCAGTCTCCTCAGAGACCCAGCAGATGCGAATAGCTTGCGGCTAACTTCCTGTAGCTGGGCAGTACAAGAGAAGTTCTTGTCAATGATGTATTCTCAGGTTCTTAACATTCTCGCTAAAGGGTACAACGGAGTTATCAAAAGAAACTTGGGGAAGAGTCGTCCAGTCGATCTTTGAGACCAACTTTGAACTGCCCACCACCATAACTTGCGTTTTTATAGGTTTCACCGTAAGTCCGTGCCTCTTGCTCCAGTCGCATATACGGGCCAGATCACTATTTAGGGTCAAGATAGCCACAGATAGATTACCAAGAGGAGATCGTGTGTAAATTTGAAGATCATCTGCATAAAGGAGGTAGGAAGAAATTAATTCATTGGATATTGAGTTAATAAAAACTGCGAATAGTAAGGGAGATAGAACGCCGCCCTGAGGTACCCCGGCAGAAGTACTACACCAGGAAGACAAGGTCTCCCCGATGCAAATACGTTGTCGGCGACCAAACAGGTAACTACGAAACCATTCAACAACCGATGGAGATATGTTAAGAGAGGCAAGGACGCCAAGTAAAACATCGAAATCCACGGTATTAAAGGCATTACCGAAATCCAGTAGAGCCAAAACCGTTAGATTACCCATCTCCATGGCAGACCTTATATCGTCCGTAATATTCAGAAGCGCTGTAGTTGTGCTATGACCAGGGCGGAAACCGGACTGGAAGGGGTTAAGGCGATTATTTTTGGAGAGAAAGGTCCTTATTTGGTTGTGGATTAACCGTTCAAGGACTTTGGATAGGAACGGCAAGACGGATATTGGACGATACTCAGAGAAGGATGTGGGATTGGAATTTTTAGGTAAAGGAATTACTTGAGCATCTTTCCATGAACTTGGAAATACACTGCTAGACGCAGAAAAATTGAGGATGTGGCAAATGACGGGCAGGATAATGTCCAGCACCGGGAGTAGCATTATACGGCTGATACAGTCGCTTCCTACTGCGTTTGACGAAATCGATAGTATGCTCTTCTTAACATCACATGCAGAAAATTTACCAAGTTAGTCGGGAGAGATGAAAGATGATTCAATGTACTTAATTTAGTTGTACTATCAAAATTGGACGAAGCAGTAAAATGATAATTAATTGCGTCAATGTTTACATAAGACATCTTGGCCCGCCTCAGTTGCGATGTCGCAAAAGCCCTGACGAGCGGCCCCTCCTCGGGTTCCTCTTCGCTTCGCCAAGCGACGGTTACTGGATCTCCCGCCTCGACGATGCGGTAACCCACCGGGGGGGAACCAATCTTGAACCTGCCGTAGGGTGTTATTTACGTCATCAACGTGACTAGTTTTTCTATTTTTTTTTTTTTTTTTTTTTTTAATATTCATCAGTGAATAAGATCATGTTTAGTTTGTTTTCCAAACCTACATAATTTAATTCGTTTATTGTATTGTTAATCAGGAACTGTCAACATATACATTATTAATGTTATATGTTAAAAGAGGCGATTTAGCCTACTTATTTTTTTTTTAATTATGTTAGTTTACATTTAGAATAATATCTTTTTATCTACACTAACAACGTAATGTTCTAAATATGAATTCACTTTATATTCGTGGATATGTAAAATTTTAGAAAAACCCATTACAGTGCCACATTTTCCTTCGATTTTCAAACAACTGCATCATAAAATAACTTTTTAATTTTTATAGCACACTTTTACTTTTTAATTTATTGGCGCTTATGGGCTCATTGACTTTATGTAGAAAAGTAGTGTCATTGTCTATGGAGGCGCGCGCTGCGCAGTCATGAGAATTTAAATTGCCCACTATACGACATATTTTTTCCGTTTCCACTTTTGTTTTATTTCAACTGTATGAGTGAAGATAAAATAATTTATGCAACGGCATATAATTAGGTATTATATAACCATTGCATAAACTACTATTTTACAAGCTTTTTATTAACTTGCAATGTATAATGTATGTAAGTGTGTTCGGGTCAAATCTGCAACTGAATTTTAAAGCAGTTATCCTCCACCGATTAAGATGAAATTTTGCATACACGTTTGATTTAGATAATAATGCATGCTGAGAAGAATACGAAAAAAACTTGTTTTAAAGAAAATTTGTTTTTTTAATGAATAATTTTATTAACTTTTTATTAATTTATGTAATTGAAAACCTTCAAAAATCAATCAAGATCACCTTAGCATGATAGATGTGGCTACAAAAGTGATTGGTGTTCCAGGTGTACAAGGAGCTAGAGAACAACGCGAACCAGGCGTACTGGGAGGATGTGCAGACCATCGTGCTGGACGAGCTTAACAAGCTGCGCCGCCTGGCCGCGCCCGACGCTCGCCGCGACGGCGTGCACCAGGCTGTGGCCGATGACGTCACGCAGGTAACAGAGTGTAGCTACTGTAGCACGTGCTCAACAAGCTGCGCCGCCTGGCCGCGCCCGACGGCGTGCACCAGGCTGTGGCCGATGACGTCACGCAGGTAACAGAGTGTAGCTACTGTAGCACGTGCTCAACAAGCTGCGCCGCCTGGCCGCGCCCGACGGCGTGCACCAGGCTGTGGCCGATGACGTCACGCAGGTAACAGAGTGTAGCTACTGTAGCACGTGCTCAACAAGCTGCGCCGCCTGGCCGCGCCCGACGGCGTGCACCAGGCTGTGGCCGATGACGTCACGCAGGTAACAGAGTGTAGCTACTGTAGCACGTGCTCAACAAGCTGCGCCGCCTGGCCGCGCCCGACGGCGTGCACCAGGCTGTGGCCGATGACGTCACGCAGGTAACAGAGTGTAGCTACTGTAGCACGTGCTCAACAAGCTGCGCCGCCTGGCCGCGCCCGACGGCGTGCACCAGGCTGTGGCCGATGACGTCACGCAGGTAACAGAGTGTAGCTACTGTAGCACGTGCTCAACAAGCTGCGCCGCCTGGCCGCGCCCGACGGCGTGCACCAGGCTGTGGCCGATGACGTCACGCAGGTAACAGAGTGTAGCTACTGTAGCACGTGCTCAACAAGCTGCGCCGCCTGGCCGCGCCCGACGGCGTGCACCAGGCTGTGGCCGATGACGTCACGCAGGTAACAGAGTGTAGCTACTGTAGCACGTGCTCAACAAGCTGCGCCGCCTGGCCGCGCCCGACGGCATGCACCAGGCTGTGGCCGATGACGTCACGCAGGTAACAGAGTGTAGCTACTGTAGCACGTGCTCAACAAGCTGCGCCGCCTGGCCGCGCCCGACGGCGTGCACCAGGCTGTGGCCGATGACGTCACGCAGGTAACAGAGTGTAGCTACTGTAGCACGTGCTCAACAAGCTGCGCCGCCTGGCCGCGCCCGACGGCGTGCACCAGGCTGTGGCCGATGACGTCACGCAGGTAACAGAGTGTAGCTACTGTAGCACGTGCTCAACAAGCTGCGCCGCCTGGCCGCGCCCGACGGCGTGCACCAGGCTGTGGCCGATGACGTCACGCAGGTAACAGAGTGTAGCTACTGTAGCACGTGCTCAACAAGCTGCGCCGCCTGGCCGCGCCCGACGCTCGCCGCGACGGCGTGCACCAGGCTGTGGCCGATGACGTCACGCAGGTAACAGAGTGTAGCTACTGTAGCACGTGCTCAACAAGCTGCGCCGCCTGGCCGCGCCCGACGGTGTGCACCAGGCTGTGGCCGATGACGTCACGCAGGTAACAGAGTGTAGCTACTGTAGCACGTGCTCAACAAGCTGCGCCGCCTGGCCGCGCCCGACGCTCGCCGCGACGGCGTGCACCAGGCTGTGGCCGATGACGTCACGCAGGTAACAGAGTGTAGCTACTGTAGCACGTGCTCAACAAGCTGCGCCGCCTGGCCGCGCCCGACGGTGTGCACCAGGCTGTGGCCGATGACGTCACGCAGGTAACAGAGTGTAGCTACTGTAGCACGTGCTCAACAAGCTGCGCCGCCTGGCCGCGCCCGACGCTCGCCGCGACGGCGTGCACCAGGCTGTGGCCGATGACGTCACGCAGGTAATAGAGTGTAGCTACTGTAGCACGTGCTCAACAAGCTGCGCCGCCTGGCCGCGCCCGACGGCGTGCACCAGGCTGTGGCCGATGACGTCACGCAGGTAACAGAGTGTAGCTACTGTAGCACGTGCTCAACAAGCTGCGCCGCCTGGCCGCGCCCGACGGCGTGCACCAGGCTGTGGCCGATGACGTCACGCAGGTAACAGAGTGTAGCTACTGTAGCACGTGCTCAACAAGCTGCGCCGCCTGGCCGCGCCCGACGGTGTGCACCAGGCTGTGGCCGATGACGTCACGCAGGTAACAGAGTGTAGCTACTGTAGCACGTGCTCAACAAGCTGCGCCGCCTGGCCGCGCCCGACGCTCGCCGCGACGGCGTGCACCAGGCTGTGGCCGATGACGTCACGCAGGTAACAGAGTGTAGCTACTGTAGCACGTGCTCAACAAGCTGCGCCGCCTGGCCGCGCCCGACGGCGTGCACCAGGCTGTGGCCGATGACGTCACGCAGGTAACAGAGTGTAGCTACTGTAGCACGTGCTCAACAAGCTGCGCCGCCTGGCCGCGCCCGACGGTGTGCACCAGGCTGTGGCCGATGACGTCACGCAGGTAACAGAGTGTAGCTACTGTAGCACGTGCTCAACAAGCTGCGCCGCCTGGCCGCGCCCGACGCTCGCCGCGACGGCGTGCACCAGGCTGTGGCCGATGACGTCACGCAGGTAACAGAGTGTAGCTACTGTAGCACGTGCTCAACAAGCTGCGCCGCCTGGCCGCGCCCGACGCTCGCCGCGACGGCGTGCACCAGGCTGTGGCCGATGACGTCACGCAGGTAACAGAGTGTAGCTACTGTAGCACGTGCTCAACAAGCTGCGCCGCCTGGCCGCGCCCGACGGCGTGCACCAGGCTGTGGCCGATGACGTCACGCAGGTAACAGAGTGTAGCTACTGTAGCACGTGCTCAACAAGCTGCGCCGCCTGGCCGCGCCCGACGGCGTGCACCAGGCTGTGGCCGATGACGTCACGCAGGTAACAGAGTGTAGCTACTGTAGCACGTGCTCAACAAGCTGCGCCGCCTGGCCGCGCCCGACGGCGTGCACCAGGCTGTGGCCGATGACGTCACGCAGGTAACAGAGTGTAGCTACTGTAGCACGTGCTCAACAAGCTGCGCCGCCTGGCCGCGCCCGACGCTCGCCGCGACGGCGTGCACCAGGCTGTGGCCGATGACGTCACGCAGGTAACAGAGTGTAGCTACTGTAGCACGTGCTCAACAAGCTGCGCCGCCTGGCCGCGCCCGACGGTGTGCACCAGGCTGTGGCCGATGACGTCACGCAGGTAACAGAGTGTAGCTACTGTAGCACGTGCTCAACAAGCTGCGCCGCCTGGCCGCGCCCGACGGCGTGCACCAGGCTGTGGCCGATGACGTCACGCAGGTAACAGAGTGTAGCTACTGTAGCACGTGCTCAACAAGCTGCGCCGCCTGGCCGCGCCCGACGGCGTGCACCAGGCTGTGGCCGATGACGTCACGCAGGTAACAGAGTGTAGCTACTGTAGCACGTGCTCAACAAGCTGCGCCGCCTGGCCGCGCCCGACGGCGTGCACCAGGCTGTGGCCGATGACGTCACGCAGGTAACAGAGTGTAGCTACTGTAGCACGTGCTCAACAAGCTGCGCCGCCTGGCCGCGCCCGACGGTGTGCACCAGGCTGTGGCCGATGACGTCACGCAGGTAACAGAGTGTAGCTACTGTAGCACGTGCTCAACAAGCTGCGCCGCCTGGCCGCGCCCGACGCTCGCCGCGACGGCGTGCACCAGGCTGTGGCCGATGACGTCACGCAGGTAACAGAGTGTAGCTACTGTAGCACGTGCTCAACAAGCTGCGCCGCCTGGCCGCGCCCGACGGCGTGCACCAGGCTGTGGCCGATGACGTCACGCAGGTAACAGAGTGTAGCTACTGTAGCACGTGCTCAACAAGCTGCGCCGCCTGGCCGCGCCCGACGGCGTGCACCAGGCTGTGGCCGATGACGTCACGCAGGTAACAGAGTGTAGCTACTGTAGCACGTGCTCAACAAGCTGCGCCGCCTGGCCGCGCCCGACGGCGTGCACCAGGCTGTGGCCGATGACGTCACGCAGGTAACAGACCCCAACATGCTGCTTTATTATGTTTTACTCATTATAAAACGTAAACAAACACGACGCGCGACGCCTATCTGCTCCGAGTCCTAAACGATTCAACTGGCTGAGCAGGTATATACTGGTTCTTTTCATGCGTGACGAGGTCGTCAGTTGTACGCCCACACGCGTCTCATGCTTGTAGTAATGTATCTGTCGTAGTGCGGTTGTATGAAGCTTACTCTCTGGTTGCACTTTGTGATTTTATCCTTTTTTTTTTTTTGGTTGGGAAATCATCCAATGACTTCTCCCGGTCTGGGTGTGGCGGGAGGGCGTGTCAGACTTTTACTGACTAAAACCCACCCGTGTTCCTTCAGTTGCTTGAGCCAGGGCCACGGTAACACTTTTTCAAATTCATCCTGGTCCTTATCGGACGGCGAGCTACCCATTACTCGCCGTCCGCAAGCCCGTGCCTACGGTGGCCGGGAATCTGCTCGCGACTCCCGATGTGATTTTATCCTAACCCTCTATTTAAGCAGATATTTTGTCTAGCTATTGCAGTCCCACTACTGAGCAAAGCCCTCCCGCCAGTCTTTCCAGACTTCTTTTCCCGCGCTGTTTCGAACCTACCCTCATGGTACGCGTCCAACTCATCTCGCCACCGAGATCGGCAAGAGAGATCACGCCGGGCGCGACGGCGCCTTTCATCTTCAGGAATCCAATGTGTGGAGACTTTTGCCCAGCGGTCCCATTTGAGCCTGGCAGCCTTTTTGGCCACGTCTTTTATGCCCGTTTTGGAGCGCAGCGTGGTATTCCGTATCCGGTCTGTTCTCTTTACGCCCAGAATGCTGGGCTCCATAGCTCTCTGGCCAACCCCAAGTCGGGACTTTTGCAATTCATTGAGTGACCATGTCTGAGCATTAGGGTAGGATGGGTAGAATACACATATTGATGAGTTTTCGCTTCAGGGAGATCGGCAGATCACCCTTCATTAGCGTCTTCATGGATCAGTAGCTTATCCAGACGTTTTCGATAAGGCGATCGATTTCCCTTTCCTGCCTGTTTTCGAAAGATACTAACTGGCATAAGCAGATTTACTTATCGACGTAATGTAATTCCTGCAGTTTTATACATATACAGGTTTTAATTTATCTTCATGTATTGTTCATATTTGAATAAATATTAAAATTACTAAAAGGTCTAAAAAAAAATTATTGTGATTGAACTAAAATGTTATCATTCATGATGGACATGATTTTATTGTTCGAAAACTTGATAATTATCTCATATTCTGAATTCAAAACTTAAAATAATGGTGCGACTCATTTGAAAGCACTTGTCTCATGATGATGTAACGTGTGTGTGTGTGTGTGTGTGCAGATCTTCAAGGGCAAGACGGGCGCGCAGCTGGCGGCGCTGCAGACGCAGATCGAGCAGAAGATCAGCGGCCGCCACGACGGCGTCGACGTCGGCTACTGGGAGAGTCTGCTCAGCCAGCTCAAGGGTAAGCCTTCACTGTTCCATTGTTCGACCGTCTTTCATGATTTTTATTGAAAAAAGAGACACGACTCCAATCATAATTGTATGATGAGTTCCAGAATTACTTTTTGAAAAGGTGAACAACGTAGATAGTTGGCCACTAAATGCAGAATTTAACCAATGGGTATGGATTCAAAATTACGGTAAACCACTGCAAGACAACTGAACTCGGCAATAAAGGTATTCCAGTGTATTACCGTTGACCAGAATGTTTGAGGATTGCGTACAAAGGCTTTTTACAAACCTTCCGGCATCCACTTACGATTTTTTAGCTATCATAGAATTGAGTCTTTATGAATGAATGCAAACAGGGCGGATTGCCACGTTCTGAACTATGCGTTCCAGCCGTTAATGTGATTACAGCTTTATTTGGGATTGTATAAACGCGTGGTTTATGTTCCAACAAAATGATGATGATGATGTTCTTCATGGCGGTTGCGAGCACAGATTTGCTGCTCTGTTATGTGCCCTCGTGTGACTAGTGATGGGTCGAGAGAATATTCCCTCACGGAGAATTTAAGAGAATATTCTCCGATCGAGAATATTCTGCAATGTTCTTTTCGGCAGAGAATTTACGAGAATTTAAAATTGGAAGTATAATTGCTCAATTTTAATACAATATATTTGATTTCAAGGTTTAAAGTTAACTTCTTTTGTTGTTATTTTATACTTTACTCTAAAAAAGGTTAATTTATGTGGTGTCAGAGTGGAAATTGCTAATATATTTTAAGTAAAGAAATATTAGTTGCGAGCACAACAATGGCAAACCCCCATGAAAAGCACAAAGAAAAGCGTGCTGTATGTGTACAGGCCCCTAGTGCCTGTACACATACAGCACGCCTACACTCCGGACCAACGAGAAGATCATCGAAATTGAAGAGGAATTGCTGCTTAAAAAGCTGATTATTTGTAACTCATAAAGTTTTTTTTTAATACAGAAATCCTAAGTTATAAATGAATGAATGAATCTTGGTGTACAATAAATAATTAAGAATTATGAAAAATCCTAATTTAACACACCATATGAAATTTAAATTTTCTCGGTTTTTTTTTTATTTGTATTGGGTTTTCTCTTGACTCTAATCTAGGTCATAGGTGACAGAGACAGAGTCAGAGTCTACGATATTCTCGGGAATGTTCTCGCTCAGGAGAATTTACTAAGGATTTAAGTCGTGGAGTAGATTATTTTGACGTCAACTTCGTAAAACGTTAAAATGCACTCAAAACTATTACTCTAAAAATAAATCGATACAATAGAATCACCCAAATTTTAAATTCTCGTAAATTCCCTTCCAAAAGAATATTCTCGAGAACTTAACAGCAAAGTTCTCGCAAGGAGAATATTCTCGGGAATTTACCATCGTGTGACTCGCACATCCAACCTTAGCCGAAAATCTTCGAGCACAGAGTGGACACGTCAGAACACCATTAACGATAAATGGTAGCTGTTGGTGATGTAGCTTTCAGATCGTCGCGTTTTTGGTCTAATTCGGAATTCCTTCTCTCCTCAAAGGCCTGCGTGTATCTGTCGCTGCACACGCCGTCTCCAGTCGGGCCGATTTTGTGCCTATTTTATTTTGTCATATTTTGCATCAAAATGGCAGTAACGAATATGTGCGATTGTTACATATTTAAGAAAGTGTTTGTTTATTCATTTATTATTTATGTTTTGGCTTCGCACGGTTTGTGCATTTAGCCAGTGTCACGTTTAGAATAGATTTTCTAGTTTCTTAAGATTTAGTCCAATCCTAGTTAGGCCCCAATAAAATGGCGGTAACTTAATTGGAAGCTTCAACGGAGTTTTGTCGACAACGTGTACAAACTCATGTTCTACCGCAGTGTTTTACTTGCCCACACTCGTGCACGTTCACTAATATTATTAGAATAAAAAACCACAATTTTTACACTATTAATATTCAATTTAACACAATTTAAGGAAAATAAAAACAGAGAAGCAACATAGACGCCATCACGTTCCCGCCAAATCTCAAAGTGTTTGTTGTAAATTATGAAGATGTGGTACTCATGGGTAATTTTAACATGCCATTTACAACAGTGGAAGTACAACATTACTTGGAGTATACGTATAACTGGCTTTCATCAGGTAAATACCGTTTGCAGAGGCGGCGTAAGACGTGGGCATCGTGGGACATTACTAGCTTTGCCTGCGAGTTCGTCTGCGTTACAATAGTACTTCGAATAGCCATAATATTGTAGGTATTTGTATTTCTGTGAGCGACCTTACTTGAGAAATTATTGGTTCACTATACAAACTTCCATCCTCCTTTCCACCCTCCAAGAATTATCAAACAAATAAAAAGCCATTGTGTCTCGCGTGGATCCACTTTTCAGGCTCTCAAGGCATTATGCACGTAAAGGTAACAAAACAGACAGATACACGGAGTTACTTTTGGATTTATAATATGTATTAAGTATGGATCCAAGTATTATCCTATCCGAGGCGGGATGCTAAAATCTTCAAACGCACTTCACTCGCTGCCTAAAAAGCTAATTTTTAGTTAACATCCCTAATCATCACTTAAATATTTATTTTATTCTGTTATTAGTATTTTTTGTTATTCCGGCGATAGAAATACATCATCTGTGAAAATTTCAACTGTCTAGCTATCACGGTTCATGAGATACAGCCTGGTGTCAGACAGACAGACAGACGGACCGCGGAGTCTTAGTAGTCCAATATTTTTTAGGGTTCCGTACCCAAAGGGTAAAAACGGAATAGGGTTCCGTTTTTACCCTTTGGGTACGGAACCCTAAAGAATATTGGACACGTTTTTTTTCATTTGGCACGTAAACATAAAGAAACGACGATATAATGCGTTGAAACATTGTGTGACGTCATGCCGTTAGTACACCTTATACTGACATAGTGACGTCACACACAAGCGCACCTGCCCACATAGAATTTGCCACCGAGAGAGTGAAGCCTGCTTGAAAGTTTTAGATCACACCTCGGATAGTTTAGATTTTCTTTTTCATGAATGAGCGAAGCAAGCTCGAAAACTTATCGTATCTCGCCTCGGATAGCTAAGATATTCTTTTGACAGACAAGAAGATACGGGCGACGGGCTATCATTTACGTGAAGAAACTTTTTCCACACAAATGAAAAAGTTATAATCTAAATAGATAATAAAGAGTGTTTTATTTGTTACTCTGCCGGTCACAAAAATTGCCACCCTTAAGCACAGGGCCTGATTTACCCCCAGGCTAACTAGGCTGAACGCGCGGAGCGCTGAGCTTGCCTTTGCAAGCACTCCTTATTTACAGAATAAAATTTGGAAATGTAATAGTTCGCACAAAATAGTTATTTATGCTACAAGTGCGGAAAGTAGGTGATTTCCGATAAGTGGTATTTTTACTCGCGAGCGAGCGAAGCGAGTGAGTGGATACATCGACACGAGTCGGAAATCATCTTATCATATAACATTTTACTATGCATTGTGCGAGGAAATAAAAAAATATATCTGAACCAAGCAAGAAATTAACAAAATGGCGCTTATTCAAGGGCACTCAGCATATCCACAGATTAACTAATAGTTCCTCGGGCATATCTACTGCGCATGTGCAAATAGCTGTCTCGTCGTAACGCAAAAAGGCACGAGCAAAATATACGTTCTTTCAAACATATTTATTGAATATTACTAAAATCGCCTTTAATGAAGTGTTAGTTAATTTTACCTTTTATATAAATGATAATCTGTACTTACAAAATTTTTACAACTACAACTCTATGCTTCTGGCTGACGACGGAGTTAAAAATAAAAAAATACAGAAAAGCATAAAGAACTAGTGAAAAAAAGTGACACTTTCCGCACAGTTTGGCTGCTTGAAAAACTTTCTTTTCGAGGACATGCATTGTAACAGTATTTTAAGACAGGCCTGGCGGTGAAGATATATTAATAGTTAGCATAGAGCGGTCAGGATCAGGACACCAAATCAGGTGCTGCTCAAACGCTGGAGAGATGGGGCACCACGGCCAACTTTCTGCACCGGTTCGAAAATATCGTAGATCCAGGGCTAGTCGGTGGTTACCATATAGTGTAAATAGTTCTTTGGTTGTCTGTATTATTCAGATTATTGGAATTACTTATAATTATGTTTAATGTGACGGTAGAGAACGCCTTGCTGTATTAAGTCTGCCTACCATTGTACATCAAATATAAATAAATAAATGTGTTGCGCAGCCCACATGTCGCGCGCGCGCCTGCGGGACCGCCACCAGAGCAACCTGCGCCGCAAGCTGCAGCTGCTGAAGCAGGAGCAGGGAGTGCAGCCTGCCGCGCCGGGGCTCAAGCTGGAGCCCGGGGAGACACCAGGGTATGACCATGTTGATCCATGCGATCCGGTCTGAACGGCCGTCGTTGTAACTACCATAGCGTTGTATTATTAAATTTGGAATCAAGGCTAACGACTGTTTTACGTTCAGGTCCCAGAGTCCCGAGGCGGAGCGGCCTGAGGAGGCGGCGGCCGAGGCGTCCACGTCGACCGCCGCGCCTGAAGGGGAGCTGGCCGAGGCGGAGGGCTCGGACGCCGGCTCGGGCTCGGGCTCGGGCTCGGAGTCGGACGACGGCGCCAGCGTGGCGCTGTACCGCGCGGGCCGCTACTCGCCCGCGCCGCTGCCGCCGGCCGCGCTGGAGCCCGCCACGCTGCTGACGGAGCCGGCGCACGACGCGCAGCGCCTGGCCTACCTGCGCGCCGGGCTCCGGGCCGCCGCCGCGCAGCGCGGCAAGGTACGTATCATCGTTTTTTTTATTTATTTTTTAAAATAGGCTCGCGCTTGACCTATAATGGTAGCAATGATGATGTGGTCAACGGTGTAGCACGCTTACCTAGAAATAACCTATTCTATTCACTCTTGACTTAAAGACCCCTAGATTGTAGCTACTGGAAAACACAGACTCCGGCAAGGAATTCCACTCCTTAGCTGTACGCATAATGAAAGTATTTCCAAAACGTTTAGTGCGTATGGGTGGGATGTCCACCATGTACCGATGGCGCATCGCCGTACGTCTGGTAGTCCGATGATGAAACGGGCTGGGCGGAATTAGATTATGCAATTCCATCGCACTCTCCCCGAAATGTAATCGATAAAAAACCGACAAGCTGGTAACTCGGCGACGATGTTCAAGGCTTGGAGCTTTGACTTAACCAGTGCTTCATTGCCAAATAATTCTACTTGCGACAAATGCTTTGGTATTCACCGCACTCTCTGTTGGTAAGTAACAAATGAAACAACGCGAGCAATCGCTCGCCGCGTGTAGGTACAGGCTGGCGGCGTTGACCTCGATCGTGAACTTTAGGTAATCGGCTGATGAGGCACTTTCGAGTTTTTTTTAATTGCAGTGTTTTGTTAAAAAGTGAATATTTTTTAATTAAATTGAGTTTGTTTTAATTCATGTACTGAATCCATGCCGCATGGGCCTACGACGGCGTTCTGTTCCCGTATGATGCCCGTAGACAAACTCTTTTTTTACTTTATATTTCGGGTGTTGTAGATTATAATAAAAATTCATATGACTATCCACTGAGATTCCACGACATTAATATAATATGTACGGAAATATTTACGTACACATTATATTAATCTTTCATTCTCCCTTTTCCCTTTTGTCTTTACGTGTACGCGCGTCTTTTTTGAACTGGCAATTCATCCATATAAATTCCCGGCCCGACACGCCGCCTGCGCGCAGCGGTTTGGCAACGTCGCGTGTCAGCACCGACAAAATATTCTGGCCGATAGTTGTTGACGCTCCGTGCATGATACGCGACGGTATTGGTCGGTGACGGCACGGTCTAGTGGGAATAGTCTGATATGTTCGTTCCGCGCACAGATGGAGCCGCCGCCGAGCTCCGCGGGCGGCACTGAGGCGCTGGAGCGTGAAGCGCGCAGAGTGATGGGAGCCTCGGGGGACGAGGTCCAGTTCAGTGTGGAGCACGCGCTGCCCGACCAGCCCTGCCTGTGGGCCGACAAGTACCGGCCCCGCAAGCCCCGATACTTCAACAGGTAACTATACGCTCGACATAGCTCCTGTGTGATCACGTGAAGCGCGCAGAGTGATGGGAGCCTCGGGGGACGAGGTCCAGTTCAGTGTGGAGCACGCGCTGCCCGACCAGCCCTGCCTGTGGGCCGACAAGTACCGGCCCCGCAAGCCCCGATACTTCAACAGGTAACTATACGCTCCACATAGCTCCTGTGTGATCAAGTCTCGCACACGTGATCACGTAATATTTTAATAAATGTGTAATATTTTGGAAAATATCACGGCAAACTGGTCAGATGTGATTCTCATGTAAAAATCAGTTACTGAGAGGTATCTGCGCCTTAAGTAAGAAGCCTGCGGGGCAGGTCGCTGGTTCACTATATTTTGGTCATTCAAGTGGAAATGTTCAGGCAGATTTGTTCATAGCTTGAGAAGATGTATTTATATTTAGTTTGGAGAGCTTTTTTTTAAATATTTGATTAAAGGATCTTGTAAAAAGATTTTAACGATTCCTAAATCGTCAGGTATAGGTACCGGAACGATTTTAAAGCGCTCAGCGAAAGTGGTGGGCTGATTTGCGCATGTGTACATTCACGCAGAAAATTACTAAGTGTGATTTGAATGAATTGTTTGTTAATTGTAAGTAGTTTAAATTTTCTAAAGAATGGATATTTAAATAGCTAATTTTAACACATGACCACACACGTGTGGTTTAGGCACATTAGCCTATCATCATATTAATAAATGCTTTATCTTTAATAACAGATATAAATATGCCACAAAATTAAATATAGAAAGAAAAACACAATTTTATGTAAGTTTTCCGTGCTTGCCCCGTTAACACTTTTTTTTCGGTATCTGTCATCGGCAACGAAACGAACGAAATTATTAGACTATGGAACGGAACTTCTTATTTACACAATAATGCGCCCGTGTACCTAGGACACACGACACGTATGAGCGCGGCGAGGGCCGGGCAGGGCCGGGCACCGGGCAGGGCCGGGCACCGGGCAGGGCCGGGCGGGGCCAGGCCACACTGGCTGAGCAACAAGCGACCAGCGCCGCGCCGGCCGCTTCACCGTTGCGCCTCGCTCCCCCGCAACAGCAACAGCCCGCATGACAGACCGCCAAACAGACCCAAGAATCGACTTCTGCGCTGTAACTTTATCAGTTACAAGTTATCTGACATTTGTAAAATCGGTCCTAAATATAATTGGGAACGAGCAGCAACCCAAATCATGATCACATTTTATTCATATAATGTTGTGTTCACCTTGCAGAGTGCACACGGGCTTCGAGTGGAACAAGTACAACCAGACGCACTACGACATGGACAACCCGCCACCCAAGATCGTGCAGGGCTACAAGTTCAACATCTTCTACCCCGACCTCATCGACAAGAACGCCACGCCCGAGTTCTCGCTGGTAGTAGGCCGTAAACATGTTAAACCGTATTACAACACGCTCAAAATATCTGTGCACATCGACTGTCACCCAGTGTCGAACGTCAGAGTGACGTGACAGCGCCAGGTGCACACTTATTTTGTTCTATGTGTGTATAGGAGCACTGCCACATGTGCGTATATTGTCCGAATTGATTCAGAATCGCACTTAATTTACTAACCGACTTCCCAAAAAGGAAGAGGTTCTATGTTCGACATTATGTATGTACTAGCTGTCCCACGCGGCTTCGCTCCCGTCAACTGGCTACGTACCTACCCTACACCTACCCTACACCTACCCTACACCTACCCTACACCTACCCTACACCTACCCTACACCTACCCTACACCTACCCTACACCTACCCTACACCTACCCTACACCTACCCTACACCTACCCTACACCTACCCTACACCTACCCTACACCTACCCTCCTACCCTACACCTACCCTAAACCTACCCTACACCTACCCTACACCTACCCTACACCTACCCTACACCTACCCTACACCTGCCCTACACCTACCCTACACCTACCCTACACCTACCCTACACCTACCCTACACCTACCCTACACCTACCCTACACCTACCCTACACCTACCCTACACCTACCCTACACCTACCCTACACCTACCCTACACCTACCCTACACCTACCCTACACCTACCCTACACCTACCCTACACCTACCCTACACCTACCCTACACCTACCCTACACCTACCCTACACCTACCCTACACCTACCCTACACCTACCCTACACCTACCCTACACCTACCCTACACCTACCCTACACCTACCCTACACCTACCCTACACCTACCCTACACCTACCCCAGCGCATGCAACAAAAGCTCTCAAAAAGTTATATTTTTGCCCGTTTTTGCAACATTTTTCATTTATGCTCGGCTCCTATTGGTTGTAGCGTGATGTTATATAGCCTATAACCTTCCTCGATAAATGGACTATCCAACACAAAAAGAATTTTTCAATTCCAACCAGTAGTTCCTGAGATTAGCGCGTTCAAACAAACAAACAAACAAACAAACTCTTCAGCTTTATAATATTAGTATAGATTTTTTTGTGTTTGTTCACCGATATCTCCGTCAATTGTGGACCGATTTCGAAAATACGTTTTTTTTAAAGTGTATGTTCCGAAATTGGTCCCATTTTAATTTGGTGAAGATCTGATGAAGATATTCGAAGATATACAACAGAACTCTTCAATAAATAACATCAAATCTCTCGGGATTGCTGCAATCGCATGTCTGTTTATTGTTTATACCATATCATAACATAACATCACGCCAGTACGCTCTTAAGGGGTACGCAGATCTCTAATTTCAGCGGTTATGTTCAAGTTTCATGATATTCGGGTAATATATTCTGGCGTAGATAACTTACTAAACAACTTGCCTATTAGGTAGGTACAACTAAAAAGTGAAAAATAAAAAATCTTTTTTCAAAAAAATACTACAGTCTTCCAAATAAAACTACAAAGTGAAAAATAACTTTATTTTTGGAAGTCGGTGTCCATAAAGCAATAAATTGGTACCTACGAAAGACACCGACTTCCAAAAATAAAGTTATTTTTCACTTTCTAGTTTTATTTGGAAGTCGGTAGTATTTTTTTTTAAAAAGTTTTTTTTTATTTTTCAAACAATGGAGTTAAACTACACAATTGAATTATTATTTTTCTGGCAATATAAATTATAATTCAAATTTATATTGTCAGAAAAACATACATCGGTCTAGTTTCAACAGGATATTGGCATTTGTACAAAAATAAACCATTATTACTCCCGTGGTATGTAAGAATCGTAGCAGGTGGCGTTCTGTAGTTTCTGCCTACCCCCATGGGAAGGAACATACCGACGGTACGGCGCCCGTGGCAGACCTAGGGCTAAGCTTAAAATAACTATTCTTACCTCTTGGTCTGCAACTGGTTTTGCACATGATTTGAATGTCATTGGGTAATGTTGAAGAGGTGATTGATGAGTTTGTTGTCGTGTTCAGAAAGCGTGCCCCGAGAACCCCGACTTCGCCGTGCTGCGCTTCCACGCCGGGCCGCCCTACGAGGACATCGCCTTCAAGATCGTGAACCGCGAGTGGGAGTACTCCTACAAGCGCGGCTTCCGCTGCCACTTCCACAACAACATCTTCCAGCTGTGGTTCCACTTCAAGAGATACCGCTACCGCCGCTAGGGACCACGCGTCGGGCGACTGCAATCTATTATTGTGGCCAATGCTGTGATGAAATAAAGAATCTTTCACCTAAAATGTGTTCCTTCTTCTTGGCTTGGCTAAGAGTTACATGTAGTACTAGTAGCCCACCAGTATCGGTACCAGGGTACAAGCATCGGTGGATAGGGTTCTAGGGGTCAAGGTTCATGTGATATTTAGCCGTTTATTTATTTATTTATTAAAACTTCATGCAACAAAAAAGTACATAGGCGGACTTAATGCCTGAGGCATTCTCTACCAGTCAACCATGGGCGGTGAAGAGATAGCATGGCAGGTGCATAACAAAAAAAAAAAAAGAAATAATAAACACAAAATGAGTATATGGTTAAAATAAACATACATAAATAGGTACTATAATAAATACTATATATATATATATATACATAAATTAATAGAAAGGCGCGTATTGAGACGACTCTGCTATTCGTTTAGAAAATAATGCCGCAACTTCCGCTTAAATGCATACTGACTGGTGGCCGTCCTGATATCGAGAGGAAGCGCATTCCAGAGAAGAATGGATTGAATGTGAAAGGATGAATGGACAAAATCAGAAGTATGAGAAGGACAGAGCAAGAGAAGATTGTTAGATGAACGCAGATCCCTAGCGTGTGAAGTACATAGGTATTGAAAGTGAGGAATGAGATAAGAAGGAGGTGTATGAGAGTTGAGTAGAGAGAAAAGCGCAGTCAAAGCGCGAAAATTTCTTCTCTGCCGAATGGGCATCCATTTGAGTTCAGTTCTGCAGCTCGACACATGGTCATATTTCCGGAGGTTGAATATGAACCGGATGCAGTTGTTTAAGAGCCTATCCAGCTTATCCAGGAATACCGCGTTTAGGTCAAAGCAGCACACGTCACCATAGTCGATCAAAGGAAAAATTAAAGTCTGCACAAGCATGGTCTTCGTTTTTGCAGGTAGAAAGTTTCTCAGACGATACAGGCATCGCAAAGTCCCATTGACCCTTTGACTGACACTAGAAACCTGACTTTGCCAGCTTAGCGTCGAATCAAGATGTAGACCGAGATCTCTTACACTAGGGCTGATGGGGATGACAGTACCATTAAAAATTATAGGAGGAAGAGAGCTAATCCCCAATCGACCCATCATGCGCGAGCTTCCAATCACAATGGCCTGACATTTTGAGGGGTTTACAGACACCCCAAATCTACCAGACCAGTCCCTGACAGCGTCCAAGTCCCGGTTCACATCGTCTATAGCGTCTGACAAACTCTCCACCCGCGCAGCTGCATAAAGTTGAAGGTCATCGGCATAAAGATGATACGAACACCGAAGACAATGTGTTATAAAATTTATGAAGATGGAGAATAACAATGGAGAAAGAATACCGCCTTGTGGAACACCAGCAGCCAGGTCACACCAACTTGACGATCTCTCGTCAACGCGAACAGACTGCTGTCGTCCCCGAAGATAGGAAGAGAACCACTCCAGTGCCTCGGAAGAAACCATAAGATGTGAAAGGATAGAAAGGAGTATATCGTGACTGACGGCATTAAAGGCATTGGAGAAATCAATTAAGACCAAAACAGTAACCTTGGTATCCTGCATCGCTTCTCTAATGTCGCCAGTCACTTTAAGGAGAGCAGAGGCAGTACTGTGCCCCGGCCTGAATCCAGACTGGAATGAGCTAACAAGATTATTCCGATGAATATACCCTGAAAACTGCTTGTGGACGCAGGCCTCGAGCACTTTGGATAGGAAAGGGAGAATGGAGATTGGCCGATAATGACTAGGTAGGGAGGGATTTGAAATTTTAGGAAGTGGACGTACATAGGCCATTCGCCATAGGGATGGGAATTGACCGGAATCGAGGGAATAGTTGATGATGTGGGTAATCGGTGGGAGAAGAAAGTCGAGGATCAAGGTGACCATGTAACGACTGATGTAATCATGGCCCACAGCCTTGGATTTTATGGACAGGATGATCCTTCTGACTTCATCCAAGGTGACCGGTGAAAAGTGGAACTGTTCTATAATAGGACCAGGTAGGCCAGTAATGAAATCAACCGTCTGAGATAACTCTTGGGAATCCAAAAGACAGGTTGTTGTGAAGTGACGGTTGATATCATCCAGGCCGATTGTCTTAGGGAAATCCACATAACGTGGCCTACCGATACCAAGAGTTCCAAGGAATTTCCAGATATCGGTAGGGGAAGAAGAAGATATATTTTCGAGAATATGGCGGCGTTTAGCATTGCGTATCACCTGATTACACCGATTTCTTGCAGCTTTGAAAAGGTTTCTGTTTTCAACACAGCGATCTCTTCTAAATTTTCGGAAAGCCCGATCCCTGCGCCTCATCGCCATACGAACCCCTGTCGTCATCCAAGGGGCAGGTGGACGCCTAAGTTTAACCCTCTTGACAGGAGCGTGTCTGTCGTAGAGCGCAAGGACCATCCTATTGAACAAACTTAGCTTATCATCTACAGTCGTAGCCGCAGCAAGGTTCTCCCAATCCAGTTCCGACGCATCCTGCCGCAGCTTTCCTGTATCCATGCGGGCAAAACAACGCATGTGCAGAACTTTAGAGGGAAGTTTAGGTGGTTTTAGGGTATGGGAGAGGAATACAAGGTCGTGATTGGAAAAGCCAGGCGCAGGACACTGACCATGAGAGGAAACAAGGGAGGGAGTGGACGTAAGGATTAAATCGAGCCAAGTGTCATCACCTGAGACATTGAAGTGAGTAGGTTGCAGAGGAAGGACATGAAGGCTGACAGACTCAATGATATGTAGGAGTTTTCGGGAACGAGAGGATGGGCGAGACAGGTCTGTGTTGAAATCTCCCATGATTATACAATGTGCATACTCTGACCCAACAGATTCCAATGCTAATTCCAAGTTGGAAAAGTAGTCAACGGCGGGCGGACAGTAAACAACACCAAGTAAGGTCTTAACACCTTTGACGTAAACCTCCAAAAAGAGATACTCAGCGGATGCACTGTAGTTAGACGGTGATGAAGCAATGATTTTGAAAGGAAAATCGCTGCGAAGATAGATAGCAACACCACCCCCTCCCTTTCCAGTTCTATCATTGCGGATAAGAATAAAACCTGGAAGGGGGTAGGTGGTAGAGAGGAGATGTGGTTTGAGCCAACTCTCAGAAACCAGAACGGCGTGTACATTGGCGTCGGAAAAGGTGTCGAACAGATCACTGTAGTGACTTGGCACACTCTGAGCGTTGATGTGGCAGACATTAAACAAGCGACGCTTTTGGTGGCTGAAGTTCCGACGCAGAATGTCGCTAAGGGTATCAGTCAGAGAACTAAAACTTGCATTAGCGGTTGAGTTGGTGGAATCATTAGCAGAGTGAAAGGAGTCGTCATCAGATACCATAAAATACAATATAAATAATAAAAAAAATAAAACAATTAACTAAGGCAAAATTTTAGCCTAAAGTTGCAACACCACTATATGTTCACCACCCACCAGCAGCACGGGTACAATACAGATGTCAGATACAACAAAATTTGAAGTTGACTTACAACTAACGGTACAATGATCGCTGAGGCAATCTACAACCCACATGGGCACACTATAGGCGCACTTCTGCATAACCCTCCATGAATATATGCATGATTTATTTATTTATAATATGTTATGGGATTTATTTTTATCAATTAACTAGCTGACCCGGCAAACTTTGTTTTGCCATAAAAACACCAAACATTCATCTACCCTACTCTACCTACCCTAACCTACCTAAAAAAAAACTTCACATAAACCATCTACTAAATAGTCCGAACAAAGCTTAAACATTTGGTTTGGATTTGTGAGCCCGTTCTTGAGTTTTAAAATTACAACGAAAAGTGGCATTGATTTTTATATATATAGAAGATTAATAAGTTTTGATTTGATTGTTTTTTTTTTTAAATACAATCCTGTTTTTATTATACTAGGCTGTTTGTCAGCTTGCCTCACCTTCAACAAATTAAATGGCAAACAACAAAATCATCTGCTCGATAGCTTGCCTATTTCTGAAACGTTGGCAGACCTTTACCCTTTGCCCAGCTGCCATTTCTCACAAATTTTGTTTTTGTTGTAAAGTAATCTTCACAAGTGTGTAGAAATAGTACATTGTGATACAAGGGTGGAAAATACCAACTCGTGTAATTAAAAACCCACGCCTTTGGCTCGGGCTTCTTAATGAGAGCTCGTTTGCAATAACTTACACGTCCGTGTATCACACGACGTTTTTCAATACAGTTGTGGGAAATAGTAAAAACATATCAAAGAATTAGATTTGTTTATTCACAATAAATAAAATTTTCAGAAAATGGCGCGTTTTTGCAACTGGACATATTTATTTTACAAACAAAACAAGGTAGCAAAATGTTGCCTATAAAATTCATTAATTGGCGTGCGCTGAGAAAACTATTGATGATAGATAGAAAATGATTAGGTAGGTAGGTAGAGTAGGTGAAGTAGGTTGAGTGGGCAGAGTAGGTAGAGTATCTTATCTTACGGAGGGGCCGAGAAATAACTCGGACAAAAGACCCCAAGCAGGTAGCGGATTTGCCCCCTGCTCATATTCCAAATGCATTCCCGGGCTTTGAACGTAGAGCCTAGGAATCTCTTGGACTGTTGTAGACCGGTATTAGACAGCCAACAAGTTCGTTGTCTGTGATCTGCAAACTCCCTAAATGCGACTTTTACGAGACACGTCGAGATGCCTACACATGGTTCTGGACCCACAAAATCACTCGCTGAGCCCTCCCTTGCCAGTTCATCAGCCACTTCGTTACCATGGAATCCTTTGTGCCTTGGGACCCACATCAGTCTTACCCTGTTGTGCTTCCCAAGCCTGTTTAGGGTTTGGATAGCATCCAGAATAAGTCCGGAGTCCACTTTGTAGGATGCCAAGGCTTTGATTGCAGCCTGACTGTCACTAAGAATATATATATGGATTTAGTAGGTAGAGGCAGGGTAGGCTAGATAGGCAGGGTAGCCAGTTGACGGGAACGAAGCCCCGCGGGTCAGCTAGTTGACTTATAAAACTCAACTGCAAAACTAATGATCGAGCACGTAAACCAAAGTCACGACCGCGTAATAGATAGATGCCTGTGTGAAAGATTTAATTTTCGAATCATAATTATAGCCTCTGAAAGTACGCCATGTTTAACAACTGTATTGAAATAGTACATTGTGATACAAGGGTGGAAAGTAGGTTATTGCAAACGAGCTGTCATTAACAAGCCCGAGCCGAAGGCGAGGGTTTTTAATGACACGAGTTTGCAATAACCTACACACCCGTGTATCACACGACGTTTTTCAATACAGTTGTGAGAAACAGTAAAAACAAATCAAAGAATATGATTTCAGTCTCGCGCGAATCGCCGAGGTGACTCGGTGAATCGCCGCGCGTTAATTCGTGGTCGAGTTTGTACGAGCGCTGTTCTTGTTTTCTCTCACTACCTTCATATTATATTTTATAAATGATACGTGATAATGGATAATTTAAACTTTTGCGATTCGAGTGGAAGCAATATAGAAGAAGAAGAGATGGTGCAGGAACGTGAGCAACAAGTTAATGATAATGGATCGAAGGAATTAGGAAAAAAACCGGAGAAAAGAGCACGGTCTGATAACGAAGAAATAATAGAAGATGACGAGGGGTTTATCACAGTGCGAAATAAAACTAAGAGGATAATCAGGAGTTTGTCAATGAGTTCTAATAATAGGGAGACCAAGGAGAATACAGACAAATCAACAATTAATGAGAATATAATAGTATGTGTTACATCAAAAGAGACTTTACCCAAACCTTTTAGCATGGCCAAATTGTTAAGAGCAGAAAGTATTAAGAATATTCTTAAAATACAGTACAAGAATCCATACAAGATACTTATACAATTTGAAGATAGAAAAGACGCGCAGAGTTTGATCAATTGCAGTAAGTTCCATAGTCTGGATTATAGATGTCAATTCATAGATGAAATTAGTTTGTCATATGGGGTAGTAGACCAAAGTAGATAATTTTTGAAACCAAAAAAAATTACAGTAGGATGAAACCCATTAGAAAAGCAGGGGAATATGATCAAAATGAAAGGAAAAATAAATTACGGTCGATCCGAGTTCGGGAAGTGGGAGGGGGTGAGTTTTTAAGGGTAAAAAATGGTTTATCTTGATTTCCGGCAAAACTACAAGTCCTATGGAATAACGTTAAATGGCAAAGTTGTAGGCAATAAAAAGATCTACAACTTTTGTATTTGCAGATTTTTCACATAACCTCAAAATTTAGGTGAAAAATTCAAAAAACCAAGTTTTTGGTTTTTTATTTATATCATTTTCAAAAAAAAAAATTTTTCTACGAAATTTGGTGAAAACTTACCTTATTATGTCCCAAATACACTGTAATTTATTTGATTAAAAATATGAATTTTTTCGCTTCATTTTAATTTAATATCAAAAAAGCACCCTAATTTTCAATCGAAAATTCTGACGTCAAAATATCAGCTTTTTTCAAAAAGTTTGGGGGCTTTTTGTTCGTTGAAATATCTACTTTCTGATGGTGTAAAGAAAAATATACATTACTATAGGAAATATTCTTAGAAAATGCAAAAAATTTAAAAAACCTCAAATTCGAATTTTTTTTTTTAATCATTATGTACAATTTCATCAAAAAAATGTGATTGCTGCAATTTTTTTTAGTTAAAAAGTTTATTTATTTTACTCGAATTACATTAATGTCATAGAAAATCTCATACAAAATAAATATACATGTAAATCGTACTATTGAATTTAGAAACTTAATTCTGATTACGCTATTCGTTATTTTTTTTTTAAAAAACGTTAATCTTATTATTTATAAATACGTTATTTGAAATTCTAATCAGTTACTCATTCGTTTTTGTCTCTTTGAAGGCATTTCTTCATCGTCAGATTCGACAAATCTTTCCAACTCTAGTTGATCGTCGAAATCTTCAAGACCATCATCTTCGTCTCCAATGTTATTTCCAGTATTGGTTCTTCATCCATAATTTCATCTGAATCATTTACTTCCTCGTAGATTTTTTCATCCATATTGGAACAATTTTCAGAACCATGACAATTAGTGCATAAATTTGTGCATTTTAAACCATGTTATCGGCAGCCACATTTTAAACTGTTACATCCAGTTTCACAGCTGCAGCAAATAGTTTTGAGCAATACTTCCGGAATTAAATCCTTTTCTGTAAATTTGGGCATAATGCCGTGCTGGTGTTGCTTCCAGCCCCAATCTGTTGCTGTCAATTCGTTACCCAACCAAGTTTGAAGCTGATATTATGCTCTGTAACAATGTTGTTCTGCTGCTCCTTCTGTGGTTTGCCTCATTCTCTTCATTTTGGCAAACCTCCCACGGTTTGCCAAAATGAAGGATGATTTAATTTTTGCCAATTGATATTTTTGAAACCTTAATTGATTCAGTGTTATTTTTTCTTTTTTACATTTATAAATAGATTTGATTAATTGTAATCCATTTTTTTTTATATTTTCTTTACTTTCATCTTTTTTGTAAAAAACATTGGCCAAATTTGACAAATTTTTCGCGTCTAATATAGAATTAACGATACTTTTCTTTCCTTTTCCGGCAAATCCAGATGTTGTATCGCAACCAGAAAAACAATGCAGAAATGCAACAACATTTTTGAAGGATTCGTGTTTGAAACTATTATACGTGAAAAATAGATCCTTTCCATTTCCAGAGCCTGGTTTGAGAAAATAAATGTCATGATTATTTGAATTCAATTGATTTAAAAGAACCAAAAGATCAATATCTTGACCCACAACTATAACAGTTTTATTAGTATCTCTGGCAACTTCTATCGAGGTCTTAATTATGTCGGCATCAGCATCTTCTTCAACTTGTTTACAGGAAAATCCTTGTGACTATAATGTTTTCATTAAACTTTTAATTATTTTGTCCTTGTTTTTCTCGTTAGATAAAAGTTAGTTAGTTCTCAATGAAATAACTTACAATGGGCTTAAATTCACCGAAGGTCACTCAGGTATATAAATTATCTTAAAACAGCAATAAATAGGCATCTACAAATATTATTTAAAGAAGATTCTACAACTTTTTCAAAATATTGTAGATGTCTTATTAAATATTAACTTTATTAACTTATTTGTTTGTTAATTATAGAAGTATATTTTAATTTGTAATTTTTTCGTTTATCAATAAAACATGAAATCTTACGTTTTTTGAGTAATTAAAGTGTAAATTTTAATAAATACCTCAAAATTGTACATAATGATTAAAAAAAAATTTCGAATTTGAGGTTTTTTAAATTTTTTGCATTTTCTAAGAATATATCCTATAGTAATGTATATTTTTCTTTACACCATCAGAAAGTAGATATTTCAACGAACAAAAAGCCCCCAAACTTTTTGAAAAAAGCTGATATTTAGACGTCAGAATTTTCGATTGAAAATTAGGGTGCTTTTTTGATATTAAATTAAAATGAAGCGAAAAAATAAATATTTTTAATCAAATAAATTACAGTGTATTTGGGACATAATAAGGTAAGTTTTCACCAAATTTCGTAGAAAAAAATTTTTTTTTGAAAAAGATATAAATAAAAAACCAAAAACTTGGTTTTTTGAATTTTTCACCTAAATTTTGAGGTCATGTGAAAAATCTGCAAATACAAAAGTTGTAGATCTTTTTATTGCCTACAACTTTGCCATTTAACTTTTTTCCATAGGACTTGTAGTTTTGCCGGAAATCAAGATAAACCATTTTCACCCTTAAAAACTCACCCCCTCCCACTTCCCGAACTCGGATCGACCGTAATTTATTTTTCCTTTCATTTTGATCATATTCCCCTGCTTTTCTAATGGGTTTCATCCTACTGTAATTTTTTTTCATTTTTTACCATTTTTGTAGGCTTTGACCCTGGTCTATAGTGAAACAAATTGACTTAGAAATTGAAGAGAAAGAGTTTCTAGAGAGTATTGAGTGTGAAAAAGAAGTTGTTTTTGCCAAGAGATTAAAAAGACAATTGGATAGTAGAGTATGGACACAAAGCGAGACAATTCGCATTGGTTTCAAAAGTTCTACCTTACCCCCGTATTTGCTAATATACGGGTGCAGATTTAAGGTAGAACCATACACTTTTCCTGTTAGTCAATGTTCGGGATGTTGGAGGTTTGGACATCTGATTAAGGCCTGTCCAACTAAGAAGCTTTTATGTCCAAAATGCGGAGGAAACCACGGCAATTGTGAAACCGACACCTTTAAGTGCATAAATTGTAAATATATTGTGCATATATTGTAAATATACATATCTATGAGTAAATCGTGTCCTGTTTTTAAAAAAGAAAAAGCTATCCGAGAAACCATGCGCGAGGAAAATTGCACCTATAGAAGAGCTTTAATGATATACTTAAACAAAAAAAACCATCAACAGGACAATGAAAGTACTAACATAGAAGATAATATTATATCTCCAACGCACCAAGGTCAACTTTCGGTTAACAAAGAAAAGTCATACAGAGATGTGCTGTTGTCACAAGCTCAAAATCACACAGAGAAAATGGATACAATACCCAAAAACTCTGAGAATGGCGAAACGAGTCGAGATGTTTCTATGGAGGAACCCACAAACTTTCAGTATGCTTCAAAACCTACGAAATTATCTAATATTAGAGATAAGAGACGATATGAACAGAACGAGATCTATGAGGAAGAGCAATCTTCAAATAAAAGTGAAAGTATAGAAGGCCAAGAGAAGCATACATATAGAAATATATTCTATCTGAAAAAGTTAATGGATAAACTGAAAGAAATCTACTTTTCGAAGTCAAGTATTGCTGCTAAAATCAAGTCAGTGGTCAGTGTTTTGCTTGAAGAAATGATTCAATTTGTAATAGGTTTTGTAAGAGACGGTGATCTGGTAAATAAAGTTTTCTCTTTTTTTAATAATGGCCTGTAGCAAATCACGCGAATTTGCTCTTAATATACTGCAATGGAACTCGCAAAGTATTAGACCTAAAATCACCGAGTTTGAGTCACTTTTATTTAAAGAACGTATACACATAGCTATCATCTGTGAGACATGGTTAGAACAAAATAGCTTTTTAAATATATCCCAATATAATATCTATAGAAAAGACCGAGCTGATGGATATGGTGGAGTAGCAATCATTGTACATAAATGTATTACGTCTGAATTAAAATTATCTAGTATTAATAATACTGGCATTGAAATATTGCATATAAACATCAAAAATTGTAAACACCTGGAAAATATAGTCTCAGTCTACTGCCCATCCTCTATCCAAACTAGACAATATGATTGGGATGAACTGTTTTCGTTGTGTTCTCAGAAAACTCTTATAGCCGGTGACTTTAACGGACATCACTCAAATTGGTCCTATAAAACCGATGCAAGAGGCAATCAAATTATAGATGCAGCGCTAGAACACGGATATATATCTATTAATGATGGCAGTGCCACTCGGGTAAGATATGTTAATAACAATTTACAACAGTCATCTCCTGATATCACCTTTCCTTCATCCGATATAGCTATTTACTTTTCTTGGCGAGTGTTAAATGACAACTTGGGGAGTGATCATCTAATAATAAAAACTAAAATGAATTATAAAGATACTGTTCATGCGATTAGTAAACGTAATTTTAAAAAGGCGAATTGGTCAGGTTATAGAAAAGACGTAGAACAGTTATTCTGTGATGTTAATACTAATCTATTATCGGGTGATATTCAAATAATGTATAGGACCTTTATTTCTATATTGGATAAAACTGCTGATAGTAATATTCCTTATACTAAAATTTGTAATGACCCACAAATCAGCTTTAAGCCTAAACCGTATTGGAACCCTCATCTTTCTAAAATTGTAGCACAAAGAAGACTTGCATTAAAAGAATTCAGACACAACCCGACGCCGGCGAACTTGGCTGTGCTGGAGAATATAACGTTAAAAGCTAAACAGGAAACTCAAAGGGCCAAGAAAAATTGTTGGCAAGAGTTCTGCACTTCGATTGATGGCACTGTAACTTCATCGGAGATGTGGCGTAAGATGAAATGGATTAAAGGATATAGACAAGCTGGTAACTATGTTTCTATTGATAAAAAAATTGAGCTTTTGCATAGTCTAGCCCCTGATTCAACTCTTTCGCCTAAACCCCCGTTTATTTCAAACAATGTCACATTAGAATCAGAGTTTACTTTACAGGAATTGGAGGCTTCTATAAAAAAAAAAGATACAGCTCCTGGAGATGATAACATAACCTATTCTATGATATTTAACCTTCCTAAAGTTGCAAAAAAATTTTTGCTTCATATAAATAACACCATTTTTGTGTCTGGATGTATTTTTTTTATTATCAATAGGCTTGCGCTTGACCACTATCTCACCTGATGGTAAGCGATGATGTGGTCGACGATAGAGCACGCTTGCCTAGAAGAAACCTATTCACTCTTGACTTAAAGACCCCTAGATTGTAGCTATCGGGAAACACAGATTCCGGCAGGGAATTCCACTCTTTAGCTGTACGCATAATAAAAGTATTCCCAAAACGTTTTGTGCGTATTGGTGCTCCCACACTGCTGTTCAAAAATGTTTACAAACATTGAAATCATGTAATTCCATCGCACACTCCCCGAAATGTAACCGATAAAATACCGACAAACTGGCAACTCGGCGACGATGTTCAAGGCTCTGGAGCTTTGACTTGACCAGTGCCTCATTACCGATGAGTTTCTTGGCCCGCTTTTCGATCGACTCTAGTGCATCAAGCTGGTATTTGGTAGATCCGTCCCAGAGATGAGAACAATACTCCATGCACGATCGAACTTGCGCTTGATACAAGTTGAGCAGCTGTTCCGGCGTGAAGTACCTTCTCACCTTCGCAAGGATCCCCAACTTTTTGGCAGCCAGCTGAGCCTTTGCCTCAATGTATGGCCCAAAATTGAGAGTCGATGTCAACGTAACGCCAAGAAGCTCAAGATGGTCCGTTATTGGCACGGTTACATATGCACGGACATTACATAGGTATCCATAATGAATATTAAAATAATTGCTATACCCAAAATTGGAAATAACTCCAAATTAAGACCAATTTCATTAATATCCTGCCCTTGTAAGATATTCCACTTAATGCTGACTAAAAGAATAGAGTGGTTTATCGAACACTTTAGTTTATTATCTCCTAGCACGACCGGATTTAGGAGGGGTCGATCATGTTTGGATTCTCTTGCGCAGTTGATCACTTATATACAGTTGGGCTTTACTAAAAACACACCCACCTTAGCGTGTTTCTTGGACATTGAGAACGCATACAACAACGTCTTAATTGACAGTGTAGTTAAAACGTTAGATAAGCTAAAAGTAGGCAGTCGAATATGTAACTATTTATGGGAATTCCTTAAAGAGAGACATTTAATTGTTAAAGATGACATGGATGAGAAAGGTGATATAATTAGGTGGACCAATAGAGGGTTGGCACAGGGAGATCCAATCTCGCCACTATTATTTAATATTGTAACACTCGAAATTTGTAACACAATTAATAATTCTAATATGGTCAAATTGTGTCAATACGCCGATGACTTCGTCCTCTTCGTTAGCTCGGCAAAAGTAAATGATAGTTTTAATAAAATGCAATTTTCATTGAATCATATTGTGGGGATGTTATCTGCTATAGGTTTAGAATTATCAACGTCTAAATCACAAGTCTGCCTATTCAGTAGAGGATATAGAAGGCAACAAGTTCAGTTGTATTTAAAAGAAGTCCCTTTGGTAGTAGCTGACAGTATAAAATATCTAGGTGTTTGGCTAGACACTTCACTTCGATGGGGCAAACATATTAATGAACTTAATGAACGATGTCAGAAAATGCTAAATATTATGAAAGTGTTAGCTAGTTCTAACTGGGGAATGCATCCACTACAACTGAGACTCTTATATATATCTTTAATTAGAAGTCGATTGGACTATGGCTGCATATTCTATGATACAAAATTCAAAATAAGGTTATGAGAATTGTTGGTGGATTCATCAAAACAACCCCTATTCATGTGATGGAAAGTGAGTTGTGCTTACCCCCATTACATATAAGACGTAAATATTTAGCATTTAAGTTCTGTCTTAAGGTTAAATCGTGGACCAATTGTGTGACGAGTAAATATTTATCTGATCTTGGAGCTCTTACTACCCACAGATATTGGTTAAAAAAAAAAATACCTGCGCTTATAGAAACTTTTAATATTATCAAGGAAGAAAAAATGTATTCGACCAACCCATTAGACATGTTTAAATTAAATAGTTGGTGTAGCAATATTGCATTTAAAAATGTAATTAAAATTCATTTACATAGTGTTAATAGGCCCAAAAGTTCATACGAAAGTAATTGTTTGAGAAATGACGTCTTACAAGAACTAAGCTGTTCATATAATGGGTGGTACAAACTGTTTACTGATGGTTCTAAGAGTTCTAAGATTGGGGCGGCTTTCTTTGATCCCGTTACCAAAACAAGTGGATGTTTCAACATTGTATCTGAGGTTTCTATCATGACAGCAGAGTTGTTAGCTATCTCCGAAGCGTTGTCCTACATTGCCACATTACAACATACTAATATAGTTATATTCACGGATAGCAAGAGCGCGCTCCAGCATTTGGCTCGATGCGCCTCTGGACACAGAGGTGTATCGATAGCCTTCGCTGTTTTGAATAAAATACAATCATCTCTTTTAAATAATGTTAATTTAGTCTTGCAGTGGATCCCGTCACATATTGGTCTACAGGGAAACGAGGATGCTGATAGATTGGCTAAGATAGCAGTAACGTCAGGTATAGAGGTTTATATTTTGCCAGTTCATTCGGAAATTTTATCCAAATTCAGAACCTATTGTAATGAAGAGTGGAAAGAATATTTCAATAAGAAATCAAGAGATAAAGGGATATGGTATAAAACAATCCAATGTGAGCCTCCTCGAGCCCCATGGTTTAGTAGTTTTAAAGTTAGTCGAAAGATGTTGGTAACTTCTTTCAGGATTCGTTCCGGACATATGCCATTATGAGATTTTGCATTTCTAATGAGAATGGTGGACTCTCCGAATTGCTTAGTTTGTGATAATAAAGTAGAAGATGTCCATCATCTTTTGTTGGAGTGTGTCAGGAATGAGTTTGAAAGAAGTACGCTAATTAGTCAATTGAATATAAATAAGCTAGATTTAGGCATGTTTAATGTTATTTTGACCAAACCAATGTCGCCAGAAGCTATATTAGTTTATTCTCTAGTAACTTTGTAAGTGTGATCTCTTTGGGTAAGGTTACGATGGAACTGGTGTAACACTATGTTAAAAGTTCCTTAAATAAATAAATAAAAAAATAAAAAAAGAATATGATTTGTTTATTCACAAAAAATAAAATTTTCAATATGGCGCGTTTTTGCAAATGGACATATTTTTTTACAAAGAAAACAGCCTATACAGCCTATTCGATTTTTGACAAACGTTGATGTGAAAATAATTAACTTAAAACTGATAATTAAATATATTAAACAACTATTAAAAAAAAAAAAGAGAATTCAATGCTAAAACGTACGGAATCATTAATTTTTACTCGTATAAAATTGTATCCCATTTTATTCTATGTATGAAAACTCCTTGCTACAAAACTTTTTTAAATTGACTTATGGCGCGTTTTTGCAAATGGACATTTTTTTTTTCAGCGAAAACAGCCTATACAGCCTAATCGATTTTTGACAAATGTTGATGTGAAAATAATTAAATTAAAACTGGTAATTAAATATATTAAACAACCATTTAAAAGCTTTTTGAGAATTCAATGCTAAAATGTACGGAATCATTCATTTATCCGCGTAGAAAATCTATCCCATTTTATTCTATGTTTGAAAACTCCTTGCTACTAAACTTTTTTAAATTGACTTATAAATTTAAAACTAAACTGCAAACATAATGATCGAGCTCGTAAACAAAAGTCACGACCGCGTAACAGAAAGATGCCTATGCGTAAGATTTAACTTACGAATCATAATTATAGCCTCTGAAAGTACGCCATGTTTAACAACTGTATTGAAATAGTACATTGTGATACAAGGGTGGAAAGTAGGTTATTGCAAACGAGCTGTCATTAACAAGCCCGAGCCGAAGGCGAGGGTTTTTAATGACACGAGTTTGCAATAACCTACACACCCGTGTATCACACGACGTTTTTCAATACAGTTGTGAGAAACAGTAAAAACAAATCAAAGAATTTGATTTGTTTACTCACAAAAAATAAAATTTTCAATATGGCGCGTTTTTGCAACTGGACATATATTTTTACAAAGAAAACAGCCTATACAGCCTATTCGATTTTTGACAAACGTTGATGTGAAAATAATTAACTTAAAACTGGTAATTAAATATATTAAACAACTATTAAAAAAAAATGAGAATTCAATGCTAAAACGTAGGTACGGAATCATTAATTTTTCCTCGTATAAAATCGTATCCCATTTTATTCTATGTATGAAAACTCATTGCTACAAAACTTTTTTAAATTGACTTATGGCGCGTTTTGCAACTGGACATATTTATTTTTTTCAACGAAAACAGCCTATACAGCCTATTCGATTTTTGACAAATGTTAATGTGAAAATAACTAAATTAAAACTGGTAATGAAATATATTAAACAACCATTTAAAAGACTTTTGAGAATTCAATGCTAAAACGTACGGAATCATTAATTTTTCCTCGTAGAAAATCTATCCCATTTTATTCTATGTTTGAAAACTCCTTGCTACTTAACTTTTTTAAATTGACTTATAAATTTAAAACTAAACTGCAAACATCGACTTGCCAAAATTAAAAAAAAAAAAAAAAAAAAACACTACTGGACCAATTTAAAAAATTCATTCACTGTTGGGAAACTACACTATCCCCGGGCAGTGGTGTCTCATCCCATACAAAGAAACCGTGCCGACGTTCTATACCGATTATTCTGATTATTTTTTGTACATCGATCGCGTTCGGTTCCGTTCCGTTCCATTCAACGGATAAAGATGGTGATCAATCTATCGCCGTGGAACGGAACCGAACGCGATCGATTTTCAAAATATAATCGGTATAATCAGATGAAAAACGCTAGTTACCTACGTGGGCACGGTTTCTTTGTATGGGATGAGGCATCTGTCTAGTATTAATTATCTGTGCCCCGGGTGAGATAGGCTACTTTTTATACCTGTATTCCCATGGGAAATTGGGAACGGACACTACGCGGGTGAAACCGCGAGTTGTCCGCTAGTTTGATGTAAGTGGGCATTTCATTATCATCATATCAGCCAAAAGACGTCCACTGCTGGACATAGGCCTCCCCCAAGCGTCGCCACATTGACCGGTCCCGTGCGTCCCGCAACCAGCGGATTCCTGCAACCTTCACCAGGCAGGCAGTGGGCATTTACTCATTTTTAAACCCTGACGAAAACATAGGGGTTTTATAAGTTTGAAGTGTGTATCTGTCTGTGGCATTAAAGCTCCTTAACGGATGACCCTTTTGATTTACTTTTTAGGGTTCCCAACCCAAAGGGCAAAAACGGGACCCTATTACTAAGACTCCGCGATCCGTCTGTCTGTCTGTCACCAGGCTGTATCTCATGAACCGTGATGGCTAGACAGTTTAAATTTTCACAGATGATGTATTTCTGTTGCCGCTATAACAACAAATACTAAAAACAGAATAAAATTAATATTTAAGTGGGGCTCCCATACAACAAACGTGATTTTTTTTTTGCCGTTTTTAGTGATAATGGTACGGAACCCTTCGTGCGAGACTCCGCCTCGCACTTGGCCGGTTTTTTTTTGTTGGAAAGTCTTTGTTGAATGGTCTTAGCTGTTTGATAAAAATTGGTTTAGTTCAAAAGTTATGCATATTTTGTACTTTGAATTGGGGTATTTTGGTATAAATTGTGTTATAATTAATTACTACTAGGTGCACTAGATAAATTAGTTTAAAAAATATGGGTTAATAAGTCTCAGGGGTTCTTTAAATTGTATATTTTTTTATTTCCAAAATGCAGCTCAATGCAGACAACAGGAATGCAAAAATCAATGAGTATGCATTCCAAATTTACTTTCAGTTCAATAGATGGGGTTGATGAGTATGATTCATAATAAATTAAACTTGTAAACTCTTGTTTTAATATATTATAATTAAACTTGTCTAGAAACATCTTTAGAAATTGAAACTATTCAGAGAAATAGAGCACAAAAAGATGATTTTCCCCATATTACTTGTAACTGGAACTACAATCCTGATAAAACTCAACAAATCAAGCCTTTGTAACATTTTATTAACATCAATTACATAAACAACCTATTTGTTGGAGACATTATCAAGTTTATTACTGTTTCGGTTTGTCCTCGGCTGGGTTGACAACTTCTTCTGAAGCGGGATTACTGCGGAAGTTCGGGAACTGCTCCCATGGAGCACTAAGCTCAAAGCGCCTGAATTCTTGAGCCAGCTCCAAAGGCTCTACCACCACACGCTTCTGTTCATCATCATAGCGCACCTCAACATATCCACTGAGTGGGAAGTCCTTCCTGAAGGGATGACCCTCAAACCCATAATCTGTCAAAATTCTTCGTAAATCAGGATGGTTAGCAAAGAAGACACCATACATATCCCATATTTCCCTTTCATACCAATTTGCAGCTTTAAAGACGTCGTTAGCAGAGTCAACAGGAGTCAACTCATCAGTGTATGTCTTGACTCTGATTCTAGCATTGTATCGCAGTGACAGTAAGTTGTATATGATCTCAAACCTGTTGGGTCGGTTGGGCACGTCCATGCCAGCGATATCCACGAGGTTCGTGAATTGTGCGCTGTGATTATCCTTCAAAAACTGCAGAACTGGAATGACACCTTCAGGAGGAATTAGAACTTCCAATTCGTTACCAGCCGTTAGTTGCACTTTTTGTACGTATTTAGGCAAACATTCAGCGACGTATTTTCCAAAATCAACCAAATGAGTCTTCTGAAGAGCATCCACTTTAGCCACTGTTGGTCGAGTCTCCGTTTGAGGAGCAGCCAGGTCGGCTTTTGTAGCTACACGCAGGACAACCGGAGTTTTAGCATTGTTTAGAATGTTACGCCCCAAACTGCATCCAGCACTGATGGTGCGTTTAAGTAGGAACGACATCTCGTTCGTTCTGTATTTCCAAAATAAACTTACGTAATTCGACTATTGAACGACCCGACCACACTCCTCCAGCACCAAAACAAGGTACTTCAAGAAGTTAGACAGACAGTGACACTGACATCTGACATTTACTTCAGACAACCACAACTGTCCAATGCACTGACTTATAAACCTATGGACTTGCCATACCTACGAAATTAGCGTGATACCTACATAAATCGGGCACTTAAGATGGCTGCCCATTGGCCAATGAGGTAGGCCATTTGCAACTGTTTGACAGCACAACTACACAGATAAACGTACATAAACAGCACACAACTACCAATTTTACTCGGTAATCAACATGGCGACCGGCCACGCATAGACATGATTTTGACGTCACACAAAAGTGTTACCAAGTTTAGTCCTTGACAAACATTTAGATGTCTCTCTTTTCATATGTAGTTCTAGGTTAGTTAAAAAGAGACAAAACGCTTTTTGACATGTGTGTGTCGATTTGATAGATATGTGTATAACTATTCTTCATATAGTAGAATAGGCCGTCTCCATAGATTTTCCTTCCTCATTGGTCCAATGAGGTAGGAAAACTGTCAGGTCAGTCCACTGACTTATAAACCTATGGACTTGCCATACCTACGAAATTAGCGTGCTTACCTACATAAATCGGGCAATTAAGATGGCTGCCCATTAGCCAATGAGGTAGGCCTTTTGCAACTGTTTGACATCACAACTACACAGATAAACGTACTTATACGGCACACAACAACCAATTTTACTCGGCACCGGTCACGCATAGACATGATTTTGACGTCACGTCACTCAAAAGTGTTACCAAGTTTAGTCCTTGACAAACATTTAGATGTCTCTCTTTTCATATGCAGCTCTTGGTTAGTTAAAAAGAGACAAAACGCTTTTTGACATGCGTGTGTCGATATTGTAGATATTTGTATAACTATTCTTCATATAGTAGAATATGCCGTCTCCATAGTTATCCTACCTCATTGGGTCAGTCAGTGTCCATGCGAAATGCCACAGACTAAATAGAAGTTCGAGACGCGCAGCGCCTTCAACATTTCAGCTCACCCAAGCTTCGCCACATCGAATGGTTTTGTGCTTCTTGCATCCAGCGTTTTCCTACGGACTTCACCAAACTACATATTCTTTCTGAGACAGAGACATGAGAATATGAGATTATATTTCTGAGTCACTTCGCTCAATTTTTCCCAACTATGTTGCAATTAGCTTAGACTTTTTAACATATAAGCAACTGAATACCAGTATTTCACGTGCTTACCTATAGCTTTCTTGCGTCCACGACCCAGTTACATGTGGAACATTATAATACCATTATTTTAATTGATTTTAATAGCATTTAAACTTAATTTCACTTTTTCTTTTGCATGGTTTTATTTTTAGCTATTTCGTATCCTCTTGAGTGCTAATTAGCAGATACAAAATAAAAAACAATTGTTATAATTACCATTAAGTCCCTTTTAGTGCTCAAGCACTTTTAAAATTGTTATGTTGCCGAGTTCGAATCTACCCTCACATTTATCTAGCAGCTTAAGTTTTTGAGATACAAGTACCTCCTAAAATTTTACTTCTAGTGCACTTAGTGGACAAACTGCTATGAAACGAAGAAGTAATTGAGCTGATTTTGGAATTAATTTGCGATGTCTTCGTCAGGAAGTACTTGTGTAAGCAATTCAAAAAGTATTTTTTTTATTTGTGGTGAATACAGATTTCAAAAATGTCGCCTGTTGGTTAAATAGGTGTGTCTGACTTTGAAAAACAAGCCCAAGTTGACTATTTTGGGAAGCCATTAGCCACGAAATAAATACTAAGCCCTGGATCTGTAATTTGTTGCGTAAAAGCTGTGTGGAGTGTTTGTGTTTAAATATCTGGTAGGTATATAAAAAGATGCTTTTAAGTCATCTTCATGTTTCATTTCAATGTTCGGGCAAAAGATGACTGTTGTGGTATTTTAATGTTGTCTAGGTTAAGTAGGTGCAAGAAAATTTTGATAAATCAGTATTACCTACATACATACCCAGTTTGATTTCTAGTAAGGAGTAAATAGTTCGTATAGGTGGATCCGTGTGGAGGGGGACCCGTGCCCCCCAGACGGAGCAAGATGGTAGCAGTTGTCTATGTTTGTCTTTTTTGACATGACAACGTCTAATAAATCGATGAACGGCGGCTGCATGCACGAAAAAGGATGTCTCAAAGTAACGTTACGCCTAATGTAACGTTACGCTCATTGTAACGTTAATCATTATCAATGTTTTGTTATGACGTTGTCACGTTTAACTATCGTCCGTAAACCGACTTTACAGACAACCAATTTTTTTTCATAGTTTTTCTACAAGCAAGCACGAAATACCTGACACTTTCTTTTTCGTCATAAATACGTTCTGTCTAGAAGTATACAAAGTCTCTGCTTATATAAAGACATATATCAGTACTAGATCTGTGCCACTGTCATTACTATTTATCGAGTTTAGTTTTGGCGCGATCTGCTCAATGTCTGTAAGAATCGTCCCTGATTGGGGCTATCTTTTTCCTACTTTTTTTTTGGGATTCTTCATAATTATTTAAATAGCGGACGTGTATTTGTACAGATTTAATATATCAGTAATTTTAAGAGAACACTTCCACTCTTTTGTAACTTTTCTGTGCATTGGCATACCGTATATTATGTTTAAATAAATAATAGCTAGCACAAATACTACATCATGTTATTAAAGTGTAAGTTTTTGACATGCGTATGAGAGCACGAGGCTGTACAAATAGTATCGTTATCTTTTTTTGTGACTTTTGTCACATCTCTGACATCAAATTGCAAGTACGTAAACTGTCATAGCTCTTGTTATATCAGCGAACGCAGTTTATAATTTCACAAAATAAAACGGTTTAAATGAAACTATACTTCCTCGACGTATTTAAACTAAGATTCCTATAATCGAGACTAGCTGTCCCACGCGGCTTCGCTCCCGTCAACTGGCTAAATACCTACCCTACCATAGATACATGAATGTTGCGTAACTTTAACCACGCAGCGCACGCAACGGAAGCTCTCAAATTTTGCCCATTTTTGTAACATTTTTCATTTATGCTCCGCATCTATTGGTCGTAGCGTGATGTTATATAGCCTATAACCTTCCTCGACAAATGGACTAATCAACACAAACATTTTTTTCAATTCCAACCAGTAGTTTCTGAGAATAGCGCATTCAAACCAACAAACAAACTCTTCAGCTTTATAATATTAGTAAGTATAGATAGCCTATGGAATGTATTCTCCGCCCCGCACAATATTTTCAGTATGCTAGTTGATAACTCATCTGTGGCAAGTTATGCTTTCGATTATTAACTCCGCCCCTAAGACGACCCACTGACCCGATTATTTCATTTTATAACGCCCATCCTACTCTTGCAACTGATAGCCACACACGCCATGGGGTTCATAAAGATAATTATTCAACAAAATTCTGCCTGTTAGAAACAAAACAAACACATGAAAACAGCGAAATACTTAAATTACAGCTGCCAGGCGTGCACGGCCTGCTGTGACAGGCTTGAGTTACATTTTATCAGTTTGGGAAATAAAAACCGTGATAAATTGCGTGACTCAAGCCTATCACAGAGGCCGCGCTCGCCCGGCTGGTATCCGAAAGACTACCAATGTGATGTGAATCAAAAGTTGTCACTCTCTGACAATTCTGACATTCAAGATGGTAGCGGTTGTCTATGTTTGTCTCTTTTTTTTGTAGTGTTCTTCTATCTGTGAAAGGTTATGAACGGACAGAATCTAGCAAAGACTGGTTTTTACTTTATATAGTTTAATTAAAGAAATTTTATACACGTCTCCATTTTACAAAAAACAGTATGACAGATAATAACTTCTTAATCTTCTAGGTACTCTATCTATCAAGCGAACCATAGATTTCACTTTGCCAGTAACATTTTACTAACACCGTAACACCTTCTCCTATTTTTATAAAACAGCCATTTGTTTACATGTTTTACTAAAAATAAAACTTTACTATGTTTATCAACTAAGTTTATACATACAAAGAATACTAATAACAGTTCAACTTAGTTAAATAACCTACTTATTTAGCAATTTCCTACAATGAGTTTCAAATTTAATTCTCAACAAAGGTTTTGTTAGAATATCAGCTACCTGCTGATCAGTTGGACAATAAGATACAGTTATATTTTTCTTAACATAGTTTTCATGAATAAAGTGATATCTAACATCAATGTGCTTTGATCGTTTGTTAAATGAACCTGTTTTTATAAGTTGAATAGAGCTTTGATTATCAATGTGCATTGTTGTTTCGATGTCACTTTTAGTTATTTCTTTTAACAAAGTTTTTAGATACAATATTTCTTTACAGCAATCTGCAGCTGCTATAAATTCTGCCTCTGTAGAGGATAATGCCACTATTGGCTGTCTTTTAGAACACCATGAGATAGGTCCATTAAATATTATTACATAGCCAGTAGTGCTACGTCTAGTTGCTACATCATTTGCATAATCTGCATCACAGTATGCATTCAAACAAAAAACTTTACAATCAGACTTAAACATAATACCTTCATCTAATGTTCCTGCTAAGTATTTTAATATTTTCTTTACAGCTAACAAATCTGTATGATCAGGATTCTCTAATTTCTTACTAGCTTCATTTACAGACTGAGCAATATCTGGTCTCGTCCGGGTTGACAAGTATAACAAACCTCCTACCAGTTCACGATATGGAAAGTTACACTGAGATATTATGTTTGTTTTCTCTGTCTTTTTCTCAAAATTTCCAGGAATTTTACTTGTTTTACAATCACTCATATTAAATCTTTTTAATAACATTTCTGTGTATGCTTTTTGTGTTAATTTTATACCTGCACTTGTTCTATTTATTTCTAAACCAATATATTGTTCAGAATTTTTGCTAATTTTAATTTCAAATGATTTTTCCAAACAATTTAGAATATCTAACAATTGTTGTTTACATTTAGCTACTAACATGCCATCATCAACATATATTGCAAGAATTACAGACTTATCCTGATTTGTAAATACACATTTATCTGATTTTGTTGGTGTGAGACCTAGTTTTAACAAAGTTTCAGTGAATGTTTTATTCCAAGTAATTGGTGCCTGTTTCAAACCATACAATGCTTTATTAAGCTTACATATTTTATCATTTTTGTTTTCATAGCCTTCTGGCATTTCCATGTATATTTCATCTTGTAATTCACCGTACAAGAAAGCAGTTTTTACATCAAAAACCATCATTTCAAAATTATTATACACAGTTATAGCCATAATAGTTCTAAGAGTTGACTGACCTATTACTGGACTGTAAATTTCATCATAATCTACCCCCCATCTTTGTTCAAATCCCCTTACCACCAACCTAGCTTTATATACTCCGTTACTTTTCAAGTTAAAAACCCATTTATTAGACAAAATCTTCTTACCCTTAGCTTCCGCCTTATTAATTACTTGCCAAGTATTATTTATTGCTAAAGATTCCTTTTCTGATTGTATTGCCCTCTCCCAATTCTGCCTCTCAGGACCTGAAATAGCATCATGATAGGTTAGTAGAGCATAGTCATTAAACCTAACAGGTGGTTTTCGCATTCTTTTGCTTTTCCTTATTTTTTCTTCTATTGTCTCATCATCAGATTGTGTTACTGTCGTATCATTGCTTTCAGTAGACACATCTTGATCATTTTCACTGTAAAACAGTTCTTCATCACTGTTATCTGATATTATCATTTGAATACTCTTGTTTGTATCACTTTCATTTTGTTTTATTTCTTGGTTACCTTCTGGTTCTATATTTAATATCTCCTTTGTTATTATTTTTACTTGTTGTTCTTCCGGTTTTAGCTCATTGATTTTATGATTATTCAATATTGTTATGTCTCTTCCTACTTCTATTCTCCTTTTTTCACTGTTCCAAAGTCTATAGCCATTATTAGTGTAGCCTACTATTCTGAGTTTTTTCCCTCTTGGTTCTAGTTTTTTCAAATTTCCTAAATGTTTAGCATAAACAAAAGTACCAAATTCTTGAATGTTGGATATGTCTGGACGCTTGGAATACCATACTTCATATGGTGTCCTTTTCTGTATAGTGTCACTGGGTAATCTATTTATGAGATAGGTAGCGCACAGGACAGCTTCACCCCACATCTCATTTTCCATCTCAGCATTAAACAACAAAGCTCTTGTTTTTTCAAGTAGTGTTTTATTCATTCGTTCTGATTTCCCATTCAGTTCAGGTGTATACGGAATAGTATAGTCAATTTGTATACCCTTTATAGAACACCAGTTTTTAAAATCATTGCTTCTATATTCACCACCATTGTCACATCTAATACAAGAGACCTTTTCCGCTTTTTCACGTTCAGTTTCTTCAATATAGTTTTTAAAAATTTCAGGTACTTGACTTTTCTGTTTTATCATATATGCTTTAGTGAAGTTACTGTAATCATCTATCATTGTTACTAGATATCTTTTACCATCATGTGTTTCTGTTTCAAATGGCCCACAGACATCTGAGTGTATGACTTCCAAAATTCTATTTGCCCGTTTTCTTTGAGTATTGAATGGTAGTCTTGACTGCTTGGCTTTTATACAAATTTCACAATTTTCTTCTATGTTTATGTTTCCTTCTAATTTTATTCCATCAGCCACTTTCATAAGACTTTGTAATACTTGTTTTCCTGGATGGCCAAGTCTCCTGTGCCATTCCATGGCTGTTCCCCTTTGCTTTGCCAGTAGAGAACTTTCTTCATTGATTTTATTCATTTTTATGTAATATAAGCCATTTTCTTTATTGCCACACAGAACCAACTTGTTATCTTTATATATTTTTACATCTTTTTCAGTAAATTCTGCCGCCATAAGGAAAAAAGACGCATCTAACATTTTTTTTAAAATTGAGTTACATACATATTCTAAATCAGTAAACAAAATGGCATCTACCAGTATTTTTATTTTTCGCATAGATTAAACGGAACCCCATAAATGTTACTGTTAAATAAGACGTATCTGCAAAATTAATAAAATATTACTAAACAAAAAAAACATTTCTGACGTACACTAAGTTGAAAAAACGCATTTTAGTAGAAGCGTCTTATTTATTTACAAAATATTTAATTCATCATAAAATGAAAAGGCACTTCTGCATGGTCATAAGAAGAAAAGACTGTTCTGCGTAGATGTGCCTTTTTAGCTTAGTATTACAAAAAATAGGCAGGCGCAAGTGGCAGTAGTGCCTTTTTTACTTAGTATTGCTAGTTATGAGGGGTGAAGTGGGGCTCGCGGTTGGAGTACTGCACTTCAGTTGCGTCCAGGAAGTCAGAGCGAACACGCGCGCGCGCGGCTCTCCGAGTTATAACTACGGAAAAATGGTAAGTCAAACTTCCTCGAATTATAATTGATGTATATTTAACCATTTAAACAAGCACCCATGAGTAATTTAAGATTAAATAAACTGCAAACTTATCAGGTGACACTTATCAAATAAAGACATGCCTACTTTTATGTTAAAATATTAGAAAATTAAATATATCCGTTAGAAAACAACATCTTAATCTAGGAAAACGCTTTTTTCTCGAATTTGTTTACACCGTTGAGTACCAACTATCACAATGAAAAAGTTTGCAGTTTATACATTTAAACCTTGTTTCATTATTACCTTAATGAGTTTTGTAGGAAGTAAACATCTTTTTTTGTGTGCTTGCTTGGCTGATGTATATTTTTGCCACTGTTAGGTTAGACGGAAGATATTTTCTATTTGGAGCATAACCCCGTGTGTAGTGGGTTAAGGAAGTTTGTATTTAGATAATATCTTTTAGTTTTTTGTATTTGTTTCCTTTGCGCTGGTGATTTTTTTATTTTTTTGTTTATTTTGTTTGTTTCAGTGTGACAAAATGCGACATAATCGAAGCTCAAAAATAATTTCGTTGGTGCCACCAACCAGTTCTTCCCAGGAGTCAAACCTGAATACTGATAATTATGAGCTGCCTTTATCTACTACGAACAAAAATAACTCTTTGAATGATGCGGATCTTCATAACAGCTCCGACAGCATCCTGGATTTTGATTCAGATGATTCAGTTTTTGATAAAAATTATTTACCCTCAAGTTTAGATCCGTCAAAATGTTCGGAAGATTCAGATTCTTCTACAAATACCATCCCCCCATCACAGTTAATGAACGTTACTGTCCCTGAGTCACCTGAAGTCTCAAGCGACGAAGACACACCACAAAACCTCACAAAAAAGGGGACAATCAGAAAACGTAAGAAGTATGATGAATCACCGGCGCAGAGAAAAGAAATTAAAAAACTGAAAGATATGGAATCTAAATACCAACTTAAGCCAGGGTGTAACGATCGATGTAAAAAAAAATGTCATACCCAGATTACAGAAGAAGCACGACAAAATCTAAACCATTCCTTTAGAAACATGTCATGGAAAGAGCAACAATATTTCATAATAAATAACACGTCCAAAGAAGAGCCTAAGCGGAAAACCGTTAAAGAAAACAGAAAACTGCCAAGAAACGTAAGCGTTTTATATTTTCTGTCAAATGAAACAGGGGCAAAAGTGAATGTTTGCAAAGTATTTTTTCTAGAAACGCTGGGTTTCAATCGAAAAAATGATAAATCTGTAAGGAACGCCTTATGCAACATAACAAACAACATTCCAGTTGATAAGCGAGGAACCAATCCTAATCCAAAAAAGTTGGACGACACTAAAATTGTAGAACATATAAATTCTTTTAATCCTTCCATATCCCACTACAGACGAGAGCACGCTCCAAATAGAAAATATCTTCCGTCTGACCTAACAGTGACCACAATGTATCGAGACTTTTACGAACAACAAAATATGAAGGACCTTCCTGTTCACGAACAGATTTCTTATGACTACTACAGAAAAGTTGTAAAGAAGTTAAACATTGGTTTTACAAAACTAGGACATGAAGAGTGTGACGTGTGTGAAAGGTTTTTTATCCATAATCCGGAGAACAAGGAGAAAAGACATAGAAATTGTCAAGAATGCCGAGATTACGAACGACACAAGGAAAAATATACATCGGCCAGGGAAGCATACAAAAAAGATGTAGAAAAACAAAATAACTCAAACATCACCTCAGATACTGCCTACTTTGCAGCTGATTTGGAGAAAGTAATTATGCTTCCACGTATTGAACAATTTAAAATTGTAATGTTTTGCCCAAGAGTAATCGTATTCAATGAAAGTTTTGTGCCAATAGGTGACAAAAAAAACAATGCTACTTTGCAAACTTATGCTGCGATATGGCATGAAGCAATTGCTGGTCGCAAAATGAGTGACATAATAAGCTGTTTCAGAGCTTTTTTGCTGGCAAATAGAGACCTGAAAAATGTAGTCATCTGGTTAGATAACTGTGCAGCCCAGAATAAAAATTGGACTTTGTATTCTTATTTGCTCCATCTTGTCAATTCAGTCGAAGTCAATTATGAAACGATTACATTAAAATATTTAGAGGTAGGCCACACGCACATGGCAGCAGACGAATTCCATCATCAAGTGGAGCAATCCATGAAGAGGAAGAAACACATCTATGATTTTGAAGACTTTCACCAAGCAGTATCGAACACCAGAACAAATATTATCGTTAAAGTAATGAACATGGATGATTTTTGTCAGTTTGAAGACTGTTCTTCAACTTACAAACTACAAAATTCTTCTCCTCGAGCTTATTTATGTGATATGTGTGAAGTAACATTCCTTAGAGGCACCCACGTGATTCGTTATAAGACTGCTTTCTATAATGAAGAAGAATACTCACTTGATTTTCTGAGATTAAAAAATATAAAATCTGGGATACCACCTCCAAAACCAAAGAATCAATATAGAGGCATTACTCAAGAGCGCAAGTCAGCAATCCTACAAAAACTGACACCCTTAATGCCAGACAACAGAAAATCGTTTTGGTATAATCTACCTACTGATGAAAATAGTATTGATCTCACTCAAGCTGATGAAGCCTAAATTTACAAAAGATACAAATCTGTGATCATTGTTAATATTAAGTATAATTCGTTCAAACTTAGACAGTTTTTTTAATTTTTGTTTTTAGAAGAGTTTTAAGCATTATGTTGAGAGAAGTTTGTTATTGCTATTTTTGTTTTTTGACTTTTTTTTTATGAAAAAATATAGGTAAGTCGTAGTGTTACTTTGATCTCACTCAAGTTTATGATGAAGACTTCATTATAGGGGATTCCTTACAAAGCTGTGATTACTATTAATAATAAGTATAAGTACAAACTTAGATAGTTTTTATTCTTAATTTTTGTTTCTAGAAGAGTTTAAAACTTTATGTTGACACAGGTTTGTAATTGCTATTTTAGATATTCTTAAAAAATAAAGTCTGATTCTCATACTGACTGTTTTATTTAATACAAGATAATTATCATGTTAAAACGTACTTCAGTTTAAATAAATAAGGTTTAGAGTTGTTAGGGATCTAACAAATGTGCAAGTATTTTTGACGTGATAACGTCGAATAAATCGATGAACGCCGGCTGCACGCACGAAAAAGATAATTGAATATTACTAAGTTGAAAAGCAGCAAATGGCTATTAACGTCTTTTTTATTTGGTTCACTAGAACCTGGTAACACATTATCACTAAGTAGGAAAGACGTTTAAAAAATACTAAGTTGAAAGGACGTTTCTAGCCAGAAGCGTCTTTTCATTGCAGTATCACGTATTTTCTTATATTTTTTTTACTAAAAAGAAAAAGAAAATGTTATATAATTAATACTTAGCATTTATTTTATTAAAATTTACAAATAATTTCTGTTAGATCAAACTCTAATACACACTTTTGCACCACAAAATGATTACTTGATTTATTTCCTTTCGCACAGCGTATTTTTTTGTTTTTTACATTCTTTATAATTTTTTTCTCCGCTTCGTACTTCATGTAGAAACGTCCTTTTTCCTTATGGCGGCAGAATTGTACCATTCCATTTGCTTTTGTAATTGAACTAACAGATATTAAGTTCTGTGTCAAGTCTGGCACATACAGAGCCTCTACCAAAGCACATTTGTCACTTATTACAGTACCTTTTCCTTCCGAGTACATTGAGCAGTTGTTAGCAGTTGCTATTTGCGTTCGGTGGATCTGAAAATCATCCATTAGGTTTTTATTGTTTATCATATGTGTTGTGCTACCAGAGTCGACCACAAAATTCATATTGTTACCTTCTCTTGTTATCAAAAATACTGATTCTTTTTCAATGCTTTTCTTCCGAAAGAAACAGTCCTCTTCTTTATGATTGGTTTTCTTGCATATTTTACATTGTTTTTCTTTTTCCTTGCATTCCTTTCCCAGATGCATTCTCTTACATATGCTGCATGCTTTACATTGAGATTTTATGTGGCCAGGTTTACCACATTGAAAGCATTTAATGTTCTTAACTTTGGTTTTATGATGACTTGCTCTATATGCTACTGGTTCTATCTCATTTCCTTCTCCTTCATGTCTATTTTCTTCAGATAGTAAACGATTCGTCAAATTTGCCAATGTTTTATTGTCATCGGGTGTTGATTCCCACGCTGTTATAAAAAACTTATACTTTTCTGGTAGACATGAAAGTATTTTTGATATTATTAAATCATTGCTTATGGTTTGTCCAAGGTTATTTAGTCTCATGGCTAAATTTTCAATTTCATTAATCATCTCTGACAGTTTCATATTCTTAGAGTCAAAATTAAAAAAGTTTTGAAGCAGGGTGGATTTATTCCTTTCCTCACTTCCTTCAAAAATGCTACAAAGCTTTTCAAACATTTCTCCTGCACATGTACAGCTAAGCACATGTGATTTCAATTTTCTGTCTATTGTGTTCATTAACAACTTTTGTGCTTTAGCGTCCTTCAACTGATTCTCTTCTTTTGCTAAATCAGTTTTCTTGACTGTTAATATATCAAACAATGAATTGGCTTTCATAAATATGCATATTTCAAACTTCCATAGGTGAAAATTTTTGCTACTTATCAATTTTTCAATGCTGGATTCCTCCGCCATATTGCAGAATTTGCAGACTTCCGCGATTGCGATATTTTTATGTTTTTTACTTTTACTGGTATTAATTTTTATTTCTGCGTTCGTGCTTCTGGGCCCATAACCTGTGAAAGGTTATGAACGGACAGAATCTAGCAAAGACTGGTTTTTACTTTATATAGTTTAATTAAAGAAATTTTATACACGTCTCCATTTTACAAAAAACAGTATGACAGATAATAACTTCTTAATCTTCTAGGTACTCTATCTATCAAGCGAACCATAGATTTCACTTTGCCAGTAACATTTTACTAACACCGTAACACTATCTTCTCTATCAAGAACTCAGAGAGCAAGAACGAAAGATCAAAGACCTGTCATCTAAGGACCTGACAGTAACAGTTTATTTTTCGTCATAGATATAGATACGTTCCGTGTCTATACTTTTCTGTCTTGAGTTTTTTATGTGGAATAAAATCAAAATGGTAGGCAGATTCTAACGTATTGTGTCAAACAATAACAAACATAGTTCTAAATTCTTTATATAGTGCTTAGTCTGTAGCATAGACTACTATTATTATATATTATAGCCTTGAGTGTGCGAATTGTGTATTTTGTTGCTAGTATAAGTCCATAGTCCCTCATACATGGTATTTAATTTCTGTGTTTATCGTACTCTCGTGTTCGTAAGTGTTAGCAAAGATGGGAGAAGAACTAATAAAAGAGGTGAAAATAAGGTTGCGCTCCCTGGTGGTGTCGAGCCCGACGCAAATGGATTCGCGCAGTTTGATGCGAGACTATGTAAAGCTGTTGGGTACACAAATTCCGTTAGGCAAATTGGGGTATAGGGACTTCGTCACATTCCTCAGGGAGCGATGTCGCGACAGCTTCCTGGTAAGTTCTGCTGATTAACTTAATATGACCCTATCTTTTGTTGTACTTATGACAAAATATCACTTAACCATATACAGGAAAAAGCAACATATGTAAACTGTACCTAACTTTTTCTTAAGTCTGCATGGTATTTTTTAGTCTTTCAAAAAATTCGCGTGTCTTGTCGTTACACATGTTGTTGTATGTTTTCAGTTATCGGGACCTCAATCAAACCCTATACTGACTGTGATTGTGCCGGACTCATCAAAACACATTGATAATTTTGTACAGAGATCAAAATTACCATCTACAGCAAAAGTGTAAGCATTTAATAAACATACTACCTTATAAATATGATCATTAATTTCTCTAATAGAAAAACTAAATTCTTTGTACAATTACAGTAAAACTAAAAGGAGGAGCATACCTGAAGCTAGAGTTAATCCTCAAAATCTCATTTACAATTCATTTGTGAAAACCACTCCATCTATCACTGAAGAGCCAAATAAAGTAGAGGTGAAAGCTCCAGAGAACAATGCCAAGCACACCAGCCTGAACAAAGAGAATGTTGACCACCATAGGAACACTGCAGCCACTAGTCACATAGACCACCACAAGAACACGCCTGTCACTAGTAAAGATGTCAAAAATTTCCTGAGGAAGCGTCTTCCACTGTACAATAGTTTACATAATTTTGAAGAGGCCCCGTCTGAGATTGATGGAGCTATGTATCAGGATGATGATTCAGGGAGACAGACATCCTCTAGTAAGTACTTTTTTATTCTGATGATAGGTTTTATCTCCTACATTACATCTGGTCAAATTAGCAGTTCCTACCAAAAAGGTTAAAACTCTGAATTAATTTTTAACAACTTCTTTTTGAAAAATGCACATGATGAATTTTTGGTTTTCAAGTAAAAACAAATGTCATTTAATATCAAGCGTTTCCTCCATGGTATCTATTTAAAGCTTTCATTCGCCTAGACATGTTGAGAATGATCTTGAAAAAGTGGTATGTGACTGAATATTGTTAATCATCCGAATGAAGTTTATAAACAGACAAATGATACCACATTTTTATGTTTAATAACTCTTATAAAGTTATTTGCAATAAGACTGCCAGCATATCATACAAGCTCCAGAACAGTGTAATACAGTGCAGTGACAGTCCAAGTGTCCCCGCCAATCCTCAACAACGGCTTGTATCTCAGGAGTCTTAAATGGCTCCGCCTCTTGATGTTTGATATTATTCTTAATAAGAATTGCGGAGCCTCTGTGGGCCGTACCATGCATATGCATGGTTTGGTAGAATTTGTAGTTCCGGATTTCGAGGTGTTTTTTTTTTCGTAAAACGTTTTTCTGATACCTGTAAGATATCAATTTTGTTTGTTCTTAAAAATGTCTCTACCTCTAGGACATGGTGTGTGTTTAGAAAATGTTTACTTATGTTTGTAAACATTTTTAACAGAAGTGTGAGAGCACCATTCGTAAGCAAAGTTAAATTAATGGATCATACCTGTTAGAACTAAGTGTTTTCTGCTTTATCCCGGTCTTCTTACTAAACCATTAGTTCCTCGAAATCATTGGAAACTGCAATACATGGTTCAAACAGGCTGATGAAGTATGGAGATCATTCTCTAGGCTTGATTATTTCTCCCTATCCCAAGTGTCCTCTAAAACTGTAACTCTTAAAAACAAAGTTCGAAGCCTAGAAAAGGAAACGAGAAAGAATAATATTATCCTCCACGGGATCAAAGAATCTGAGGGAAACAGTTACGACCTTCAAGTTTTGGTAATTGACACATTTAATGCCGTAAGCAAAACTGCAAATTTAGATCCTTTCGACAAGTGGGAGCTAAGCGACGCCTATAGACTGGGCAAAAAACAAGACAATAAACAAAGACCCATACTGGTAAAACTTACGCTTTCATGGAGGCGATTGGAAATTTTAAAACTTAACAAACAATTCCCCACCGGTATTTATGCCACAGAAGATTACCCAAAAGACGTCCTGAAAACCAGAGAAGATTTAAAAATCAAACTGAAAGAAGAACTAAAGAAGGGAAACAAGGCTGTGATTCGATATGACCAACTAATAATTAAAGGGAAGGCTGACTTAAACGTCACAAAAGAGAAAAGGAAAAGGTCACCCTCTAAAACACCCACACATCCAACCACCAACGAAGAAATACCACAGAAGGCACCAAGCAAAATAAACAAAACAAACGCTTTTGAATTTATGAATCGCCCAAGGACAACGTCACAATCATCCACAAGCACACAATAGCAACCAACAAAGGACCCCCGGAAACACATCAAAACAGTAAAGACCACAACAACCAAAAGTTATCTTTCCCCAAGCCGGTCAGCGGTCACCGTGGGGAAATACGACCGCCACCCTCCAGTGAAACAGAAACAACACCAAAAACAACACCAACAACAAAAGCAACAAGAATGCATTAGAAATAAAACCACACTGAACATTTGCACCTACAACGTACGGTCTCTGGCATCAACAGAGAGGTACCTAGAACTAAACAACGCATTAGCATACATTAATCATGACATAATAGGATTAAGTGAAGTCAGAAGGATGGGTTGTAACATAGAGGAATACGAAAACTATATCTTCTGCTACATTGGTCAAGTCCCACTGGGAAAAGAAATGTAGGAAGACCGTTTAAGAGATGGATAGGTTGGTGTTCTTCTAGTGTTCTTTCAATCCGTTAAGGACGACATAGTTGAAACAGCAGGCAAAGACTGGCTGCTCAAGGCGAAGGACAGATGAAAATGGGACAAGCTGGAGGAGGCCTTCACCCTAAGAGGGGTCCAACTTAAAGATTGACTAACATTACTAACAACTAGCCTACAAAAAGACCACTAACAATCTTACTAACAACATTTGGATTGTAAAATAAGTTAACAAGTTGGAAATAAAAGGCTTTATTATTATTATTATTATTATTATCCCAAGTGTCCTGGCCGTTTTGGATGGGGTTAAGCTTTAACATTTTAAGAAGCTTAGCACTTCAATATTATAATATATTGAAGTAAGTGCTAAGCTTTATAAGGTAATAATAAAACAAATATCCCTTTTACATAATAATGATTTAGTTCCAATATAATTAAAACAATTGTTTTGATTGATTAGGATTAATTAGTTTCATTATAAAACTAGAGAAAAGAAACATCTGCAGTGGTTCACAATAAAGTTTGTTGATGTTCTTTAGACAATCTGTTAATTTGCCGGTGAAATAACTAACTGAGAAATATTTAAGAATGTATGCCTCTCTCTTCAGGTAACAACAGTACAAAGGCTCTTCAGTTTGAGGAGCTGAAGTCTGAGATAATGGAGCTAATCATTGCAGCTCCGGAGGGAGTGTGGTGCACAGATCTCATAAGGCTTTACAGGTGAGTGCTTCTTCAGACAACCACTCAGAGCATACATTGCCTGTCTGTGAGTGACCAGAATTTGGGCTAGAGCCAAGTAGTTAGGAATTAAAAGAAAATATATTTATTTATTTATTCTTCAACAAATTTACATTTTTGTCGAACAGTGGTTTTAACAATAGATATAACACAACAATCAAACAATCTATATAAAAAATCATAAAGCCAGGAAAAAACAAACACTACATTCCACATTGGTCCCAACATTACAAGTCTTAATATAGCAATACAACAATCCAACCTAATATCAATTCAAAATCAATATATAATGCATTTCAAAAAATGTATGTCAATAAAATTAATTAATATGTTATGTCATAATAGAATACTGGATATATTACTCCAAAGCCATTAAAAGACAATCACATATTAGTTGGAACTACTTTTATCTTTGAGAAACTCCTCTATGCTGTAATAACATTTCCTCAACAACAATGACTTTAATTTTCTCTTGAATTCATTTGGATTCATAGAGTTGTTAAATTCTACAGGCAATTTATTGTACATATTCACTGATTGCACTCTTGAGGCATGTTTAACGACATTAAGTTTAGGCTGTATGAAATTAGGTAGATCCCTTCTTCGCGTTTTTATTCTGATATGTCTTTGTTCTTCTGTTTCAAACTTATGGATATTTTTAATAAAATGACTAAGCAGGACCAGAATATAGAGGCATGGTACTGTGAGAATGTGCAGTTTCTTAAAATGATCTCTACAAGACACCGTTTGTTCAATGCGAAGCATAGTTCACAAGGCTCTTTTCTGCATAACGAAAGGAGCATTAATATTGTAGCTGTTGCCTCAGAATTTTATGCTATATCTAAGTCTAGACTCTATGAGTGCAAAATATACCATTCTGAGGTGAGCAATGGTTAATTCATCTCTAAGACTCCTGAGAGCATAGCAAGCACTACTCATAGTGTTAGTGATCACTTCCAATTCCTTCTTCCAATTTAAAACTGCATCTATTTGTACCCCTAAAATTTTACATTGTATACAATATCTACTTTATTCCCTAATAAATGTACTTTGACAGTATCTTTGTTCTTCATGGTTGATTTAAATAATAAACATTGCTTCTATTTTAAAATAAGTTTGAAATCATTCATAGTGAACCACTTCTCAAGAGCACATAGGACAAAATTAATCTTCTTTTCTAAATTTTCTGTGTTGTCGCTAGCTATAATAGCGCTCATGTCATCGGCAAAAACTATAAGTTAAGTATCATCTGAAATACTTTTCATTTAGCTATCAGATCATTTATAAATATTATAAAGAAGATAGGGCCTAGAACTGATCTTTGTGGTACGCCTTTATTTATTATAACTGTGTCTGATTTGTGTATTTTTTTATGGGGATAAATATAATGACCACCTAAAATTACTTTGTGACCATAACCTCTATTACCTAAAATTGTACTATGAAACCCAAATTTAGTAAATTGATCACCAAATTTAGTAAATTGATCACCAAATTTTAATAGCAAATTATTGCGCTATTTAATGTTGTAAAATAGGTTAGGTTAGGTTAGAACTGTGACCAACCGCGCGCGAGCCGAGCGAGCAAAGCGAGCGGTGCCGCGGCAGCGGCCGGCGAGCGCTACTTCCAAGTTGCTCCCAGAAATTTTATAATCTTTTTGGTCATTGGTTTAATTTTGGTGATCATTTACTACTTTTGGTGATCATTTACTACTTTTGGGTTAACAATGATTTATTTGGAGTCATTTTGCCTAGACAGGATAGCGAGATGTTAAAACTTTGGTTATAATTTTACAATAAGATGCGGGTTTAATTTTGGTGATCATTTACTATTTTTGTCTGTTATATGTTACTATATCTGGTGGTAAGTTAAACATAAGCCTTTTTTTATGCCCATCTTCTTGAACTGTTTTAATTTCCACATACTGCGTTCTATTATGTAAATGGGATCTAAATAAACTCAACACATTTCCCCTAATGCCATAGAAATCTAACTTATTCAGAAGAATAGTATGTTCTACTGTATTGAACGCAGAACTTAGGTTGAGGAAAAGTCCTGCTACTTTTAGTTTGGCATTCAACTTACCCACCACATCATCAAGCATGTCAATAGCATCTATTGTTCCTACATTATTTTGATAACCAAAGTGATGGCCGGTTATAAAAAAAAATACAAAAAAAAAACCGACTTCCGAAGCAAAATAGGTCCCGACGCGTGACGCCCCGCCGCCATTGCTGCAAGTACAGCTTAAAGATAGTAATTATAGTTGCGCAACTGTATATTAACTGTAAAACGCGTTATCAGTGATAATGAAACTTTAAGAATTGCACGATATAAAAATTAATTGATTGAAATTAAATGTAGTATAATTAAATTTAAATCTGGAATAAGGATAAAAAAGTTGTAACAGATTACCAAATTGTATAAAAACATTGTAAATTTGAATATTTTTTAAATTAAAATCTAAGAAGTCCTAATAAGTGAAGCATATTACTCAATCAAAGATTATCTAAATAAAAATGTAAAAATTAAGTTTGAAAACTCAAATACGCTCTGAAAAGAATGAATCTAGAAAATATTCTTGTTTGTCATTCTTATCAACTAAATATTGAGCGGATATCCACACGGATATCCTCTGGATAGTTTGTTGATATAGCCGTGGTGGGATGGTCCTGCAGGTTGTATCCAAACAATACATTTGAACAGTATTAACCAATCTTAGTAGCAAGGTAGGTAATATAATCGTATATTATTAAATCTATAAATATATGTACACCTTATGGGTATAGATGGCTGTGTTGTTCTGGATGCGAGGCGCACGGCGCACGGGGAGGGGGCGACGCCTGGGGGAGGCCTATGTTCAGCAGTGGACGTCTTTCGGCTGAAATGATGATGGGTATGTTATAGTGATTCTTATCTAATAACTAGCTTCTGCCGCGTGAAAGTCTACAATTATCCCGAGGGAACATATTCCTGGGATAAAATCTATCCTACGTGCTATTCCAGATTATCTATCCCTGTGCCAAATTTCATCCTGATCCGTCCACCCGTTTGAGCATGAAGAAGTAACAAACACACTCACTATACACTATAATATTAGTGTGATTTATTCCGTTTACTATTTACGACAGGGGAGGGCTTAGGCCAGGTTAGCCCACCCCGTCTCACCTCGGCACTGCAACCTGTGCATATCCGAGAAATTGCCCATTTAAGGCCGTACCCTGACCAAAAAATCAGCATGAGATATGAGCGTTCCTATTGGCCTAGCGGCACTGGTGGCGCATGAATAGTCAATACGCCCAGATTTTAGAATAAAATCTTTATTAAATTGAATATTGGTCTTTTGAAAAAAATCAAACTTTTAATTAGTGTTAGTATCTTCTTCTTAGCGTGTCGATGGCAAATATAAAAAGTTAATAAAAGTTAAAAATACATAATTAATGAACACTTTACGAGGAGATGCATGCTATCAATAATTATTTCACATTTTTATGGTTTTGTTGGAAGGAGATTAGTGACACATATACCTCTATAAAAAAAAAGTGTACTACTATTTTAGAATCAACATTATGTAGAAATTTAATGTATTTTTATTAATTGATATTTCTTTTTAAATAAAGAGTAGATAGCTCTTAAAAACTGCAGAAAATTCGACTAGCGCGGCGTTTCGCTCGGGGAGGCGCCTTAACGCTATTTGTTGTAGTTATGTATGTGTTGTTAGTCTGTGCCTGCATGTTTGTCCCTATGTGACGTTTTAAAGTCCAAATGCGTTGCCCGATTTTGATGAATCTTAGATCAATCGCTTCGTCTTAACCTTGCGAGTGTCATAGACTACATTAAAATTAATAAACCGACCAAGTGCGAGTCAGACTCGCGCACAAAGGGTTCCGTACCATTATCGCAAAAACGGAAAAAAAATCACGTTAGTTATATGGGAGCCCACTGAAATATTTATTTTATTCTGTTTTTAGTATTTGTTGTTATAGCGGCAACAGAAATACATCATCTGTGAAACAGTCTAGCTATCACGGTTCATGAGATACAGCCTGGTGACAGACAGACCGCGAAGTCTTAAGTAATAGGGTCCCGTTTTTATCAAAATCAAAATCAAATATTTTTATTTTACATAGGCCTACATGGGCACTTATAAAACGTCGACAAAAGGTGCACGGTTCGGGTTAGTCGTTTCCTATGGAGAAGAACCGGCAAGAAACTCCATGGTTACTCTTTTAAATTGTTTTGTTTACAATATTTCCATGTTACAGCATTAGTACTTGGATATGGGGGGACAACGTAGGCCCGACAATAAGTCGTACGAAATTAAAAAAAAAAATAATGCACGAAATAAAAAGTTAACAAATGTTAACAATCATCTAGAAAACTAGAAAGCCTACAATGTTCACACATTCACAATAGGTAAAAGAATCTATACAAAGGTAAAAAAAAAATAAAAAAAAAAAAAAAAAAACCACAACACTAAATTTAACATGTGGCACAAATACTGTAATCAGTGCTGTAACTATTCTTAGCTAAGGGCTATAATGATGATTGAAAAATATTGTAAAAAGTCTAATTAAAAGAGGAAAAAAAAATGAGATTGAGAATAGTTAGAGATATCCATATATTTGTGCCGTTTATGAGTTACCAGGGAAGCCGCATGCGCAGAGGGTGTCAAAGCCAAATTTTTTATCTTCAACGTAGTCCTTGATTTTATAATATGCTTTTTTAACAAGGACACGTTTGATGTAGTTTTTGAACTTTCCATCGGTCAGTTCTATAACTGACTTAGGCAACTTGTTATAAAAGCGTATACTGTTTATAAGAAAAGACTTGCTAGTTTTCGTTAATCTGAATTTGGGTATTACAATTTCGTGCTTACTGCGTGTATTTAAATTATGGAAGTCACTTCTAGTTTTGAAAAGCCCTCGATTTTTGCGGACATACAAAATACATTCCAAAATATAAAGTGAAGGTAGAGTCAGTATATCGATCTCTTTAAATTTTTCTCTGAGGGACTCGCGAGGACCCATTTTATAGATCGCGCGGATTGCCCTCTTTTGCAAGATAAAAATTGAGTCAACGTCTGCTGCTGACCCCCACAGCAGAATGCCATAAGACATAATACTGTGGAAATAAGCATAGTATACTAGTCTAGCTGTGGCTACATCGGTTAACTGCCTTATCTTCCTTACTGCATAGGCAGCCGAACTTAACCTGCCCGAAAGAGTTCTAATGTGCGCGCCCCACTGCAATTTTGAATCGATAGTAATCCCCAAGAATACAGTTTCCGCTATTATTTCAAGATTTTTGCCGTCAAGATTTAGATTTAGGTCACGTTGAGGTACATTTGGTAAAGAGAACTTTAGACATTTTGTTTTTTTCGCATTCAGTAAAAGATTGTTAGCTGCGAACCATTCCGAGAGAACAACCAGACTTTCATTGACATGTAAGACATCCGTATCTTTCCTATCTATTTTAAAAATTAGCGAAGTATCATCAGCAAATAGAATTATATCCGATAATTTGGCCATCATAAAAGGGAGATCATTAATGTAAACAAGAAAAAGGAAAGGGCCGAGAATTGAACCTTGGGGCACGCCCATTTTGACTAGAGACCCGGAGGACGTCGCCCCATTAACATTTACTTTTTGCTGTCTGTTTGATAAATAGGAAAGCACAAGATCAGCAGCTTGTCCTCGAATTCCGTAGTGTTGTAATTTACAGATCAGTGTGTTGTGGTCGACGCAGTCGAACGCTTTTGACAGATCACAGAAAATGCCAATGGCATCCTGGGACTTCTCCCAAGATTCCAAGATGTGGCTGATGAGTTTTACTCCCGCGTCCGTTGTCGACCTACCTTTCGTGAAACCAAACTGCTGACTATGCAGGATCCCATTTGAATTGAAATGAGACAACATCTGGTCCAGCATGATTTTTTCATAGATTTTACTCAATGCTGGTAGCACGGATATAGGTCTATAATTAGAGGGATCGCTCTTACAGCCTGATTTGAAAATTGGTACTACTTTACTGTGTTTCATTAAGTCAGGAAACGTTTAGAAAGCCTAAAAAAAGATAATTGGGGATTTTGGCCGCCATATTGTGGGGGTCCCAATTTTTAGGGTTCCGTAGCCAAATGGCAAAAAACGGCCGAACCCTTATGGATTCGTCATGTCTGTCTGTCCGTCCGTATGGGGCGACAGGAGAAGCAAGGAGCAACAACAATTCGGCCCCACGATTCGGCCCGTATAACAAAAGTTGGTCGGGCCATGGGAAGGTGGAGGGAGTGTCCGTCCGTATGTCACAGCCACTTTTTTCCGAAACTATAAGAACTATGCTGTCGAAACTTGGTAAATAGATGTATTCTGTGAACCGCATTAAGATCTTCATACAAAAATAGAAAAAAAAACAATAAATTTTGGGGGTTCCCCATACTGATTCTCAAAAATTTTTTTTCATCAAACCCATACGTGTGGGGTATCTATGGATAGGTCTTCAAAAATTATATTGAGGTTTCTAATATATTTTATTTCTAAACTGAATAGTTTGCGCGAGAGACACTTCCAAAGTGGTAAAATGTGTCCCCCCGCCCCTGTAACTTCTAAAATAAGAGAATGATGAAACTAAAAAAAAAAGATGTACATTACCATGTAAACTTCCACCGAAAATTGGTTTGAACGAGATCTAGTAAGTAGTTTTTTTTTTAATACGTCATAAATCGTAAACCGCAATTTACCAAGTACGGAGCCTTTCGTGCGCGAGTCCGACTCGCACTTGGCTGGTACCAAAATGAAGGGTTTTAAGATGTGATAACTAAAATATATAACATTTATACGTTTACAAGTAATTCGAAAAAAAAATGATAACTAAAAAGTTATAAGCCTCAGGCTTCGTTGCTCGGTCCGTTTTTGTTTGCAGTCTGTGTGAACGACACCGATCAGTGTCTCCATTCATCCAAACTATTGTTTTTCCAATTTTTCTATTAGTGATGAGGCACTAAGACTTAAGTTTGCAATGTACAAATTTATAATGTAACAGTGTACTCGTTTTTGAAAAGCCTAATAATAAATAATTAATTAAATTGGGGGCAATTACCATCAGCCCCCAAGATGTGGCTCGTGCAGTCCGTCCGTTGCCCAACTGGAAATCTCCAGGGCCAGACGGACTGCAAAACTTTTGGATTAAATGGTTACAAAGGTCGCACGCTCGTTTGGCAACTCAGTTCCAGTCTGCCTTAGAGTCAGTGTCACTGCCCCAGTTCCTAACGACAGGAATAACCCACCTGCTCTATAAATCGGGTAGTACTGCGGAACCTAAAAATTATAGACCGATAACGTGTTTACCGACGGTCTATAAAGTTCTTACATCCATTCTGAGAGCGAAAATTAATCAACATATTGACAATAACGCCATCATGTCTGCTTCTCAGAATGGATGTAGGAACGGGTCCCGCGGTACTAAGGAGCTGCTCCTCATAGACATTGCCATTAGCCAACAGGTTCGCCGTTCCCGCAAGGATCTGGCGACATGTTGGATAGATTACAAGAAGGCCTATGACTCAGTGCCACATACATGGCTCATGAGGGTGCTGGAGTTGTATAAAATTGATACAACTCTGCGCGCCTTCCTGACGTCATGTATGGGGCAGTGGAGGACGGTCCTTCACTATCCAGGATGTCGACAGATTCAGGAAAACAGTGAACCTATAAGGATTGAGCGTGGTATATTTCAGGGCGACAGTCTGAGCCCTCTGTGGTTTTGTTTAGCCCTGAACCCTCTCAGTACACTGCTGGAGGGTTCAGGCCTGGGCTATCGGTTGAGGAGAGGTGGTCAGGTTATATCACACCTCCTTTACATGGATGACCTGAAGCTCTTTGCCCCCAACAACTTGCAACTGATGAAGCTACTGAAGGTAACAGAAACCTTCAGTGACGCCATCAGGATGGAATTTGGTGTGGACAAATGTGCAGTCATGCATGTAAAGCGAGGGGAGATTATGGAATCCGTGGGAATACAACTCTCGGACTCCATACACCTTAGATCCCTTTCCTCAACTGAGATTTACAAGTATTTGGGTATGTCGGAAGCACTAGGCATCAATGTTACTGACGTGAAACAGTCGTTGAAGGAACGCTTCTTTGGCCGCCTGAAAAAAGTACTAAATAGTCTTTTATCAGGCGGGAACAAGGTGCGCGCCTTCAACGGCTGGGTCATGCCGGTCTTGATGTACTCTTTCGGCATACTCAAATGGACTCAGACAGAACTTGACGCCCTGGATAGGAGAGTCCGCACATTGCTTACCGCAAATCGTATGCATCACCCACGGTCATCGGTTATGAGACTGTATATCCCTCGGAAGAGCGGGGGTCGTGGCTTTTTAAATGCTAAGACCCTGCACAACCGCGAGGTATGCAGTCTTAGGGAATACTTCCAGGCCGCTGACGTGGGTATGCATCGAGATGTGGTAGCAGTGGACAAGGGCCTTACCCCGCTCTCCTTGGCTAACGAGAACTGGCGCAAACCTATAGTATTAGATACTAATGACCGCATGGAGGTATGGCAGAGCAAGGAGCTTCACGGACGCTTCTACCGGGTTCTACATGGGCCCGATGTAGATTTTTTGGCGTCCGTGGCCTGGTTGCGATTTGGTGACCTTTTTGGGGAAACCGAAGGTTTTGTCTTTGCGATTATGGACGAAGTTATGATGACGAACAACTACCGGAAATACATTGTGAAAGATGGCACGGTTGATATCTGTCGGGCATGTCACCGGCCTGGGGAATCCATCCGTCACATTATCTCCGGTTGTTCTAGTCTAGCTAACAGAGACTATTTGCATAGACACAACCTTGTAGCCAGGATTATCCATCAGCAACTTGCTCTTAAATACAATCTTGTGGAATCGGAAGTGCCTTACTATAGGTATGAGCCCGACCCAGTTCTCGAGAATGGCAATGTCACGTTGTATTGGGATCGGTCTATCATCACTGACAGGACTATTGTTGCCAATAAGCCTGACATAGTGGTGATAGACCGACTAGAGCATCGCGCAATGATTGTTGATATAGCGGTCCCCCATGACGAGAACCTCGTGAAGGCTGAGAGAGATAAGAAAAGCAAGTATCTTGATCTGGCTCGCGAGGTTGTCGACATGTGGGATGTGAATACAGCAATCATTGTGCCGATAGTCGTTACGGCCAATGGCATAATACCCAAGAGCCTCGACGAACACCTGAGGAGGCTCTCGTTGGGCAGCTGGATCAATGGCTTGATCCAGAAAGCGGTACTCCTAGACACGGCGCGTATCGTTAGGAGGTTCCTCTCTCAGGAGCCCTGACCACCGGTAGCTTGGACCCTGTTCCCGATACCGGTGGGCTACTATGTTTTATATTTTTAAATGTTTTCTATTTTGTATGTATTTTGTAAAAATATTTAAAAATGTAAGAAATAAGGAAGAAATTAAATAAAGGAAATAATAAATAAATAAATGACATTAAAATCGTTGCGACTATTTCAACGCTCGAAGGTAGACTAGCACTTCAGGCTGACTTGTATCGGCTTGAGGAGTACTGTCAGGCTAATAAACTTGACCTCAACCCATCCAGTGTTCTGTGATCACTTACACTAGATAAAGGTGCAGTCCTAGCCACTACTTATACTTTGTTGGGCCAGATCTCGCCAAGGTGCATTACTATTCGTGACTTGGGCGTCCATCAAGACAGTAGGTACAGTACAACTATTTTCTTTATGTCCATCGGCAAACTTCGCGTTTCGTCAGTCGTCGGATTTGTATCAGTCGCTCTTTGCGCTTGGTGCAGACCGAAAAACTTCAACTTCATCAACTTGGAAGTATATTCAAAGTTGATTGAGAGCGCCAAGTGCAAAGGGCTACTGATAGAAACCTATCGACTGACGAAAAACGAAGTTTGCCGAGGGACATTATGAAAATAGTTGTACTGTAAGCTAGTTTTTGACACATACATTGATGCAATTGTCAAAAAAGCTTTACAATACGTTTCTCTAAGTGTTTTACAGATGCTAAAACACTAAAAATATTGTAATTGCACTTTTGTAAGAAGTCAGCTATGCATGCGTCTCAGATTTGGAATCTACGTTATCATTACACTGACTGCCGCATTGAAAACATCCAAAGACATTTTATAAAATATCTTTGCTTTCATCAAAAGATTCCTTACCAGTCAACCAATAACTTGGACTCTGTAAGAAGTATCATCTGCTACCACTGGTAGATCGACGTAAAATTGCTGTTTATACTTGTTGAAAATCGTCAATAACAATATTGATAACCCTGAGTTATTATCAAAATGTTGATGCTGATTTACCTCCTACCTTGTTTTTAATCATGTTTGGCACATGTCTCAGAACATCATCATGTGTCATGCGATCAGAACAGAACCACAGTCAACATTAAACATCTCGACACCGTACCTAAAGGTGACTTTATCATGATTCACACTCGTGATTATTGTCTATTATTAAATATGTCCGTATAAGTGAGCGCGCATGTAGTACCGAGTAGTAAGTGTGCGCGTGGTGTGGTCACAGGGAGCGCTACAACCGCGAGCTGAACTTCACGCGCTTCGGCTACACGTCCATCATCAGCCTGGCCTACGTGCTGGAGGCGCGCGTGCAGATCACGCGGCCCGACGACACGGGCGACTGGCTGCTCACGGAGCGCAGCCGCGCCGCGCCCGCGCCCGCCGCTCTGCGCGTGCCGCCGGCGCGCCGCCCGCCCCACAAGCCCCACCCGCCCCACCCGCTGCCGGAGCCCGACGACGCGCTGCCCGGCATCGAATTCGTGAGTATATATATTATATTCTTTTTCCACTACCTCTTGTCTATTATCTAACACATTGTTAAGAAATTCGTTTCGAAATATGAACATTTAGACACAAGATTATAAAATAAAATAAAAAATAAAAAAATACATAATAACAGTTACGAAATGACTTTTTCAACACACTTGCTGCCGCCAATTAGGCACGTCATGATACCTGTTATCAAACTGTGACTTTTTCATTGCTATTATTCACAAGTGAGTTATAGTTTTTTTTAAATTTTATTAGTTTAAGTAGCTTTGTCTTCTTAAAAAAGTTTCGATTCAAAAAAGATCGTGCTCAATAGTACAAATAAATTAATGTACCTATTGCTTGCTCATTTCATGCAACTTCGTATTTAAATAGATAATTTCAACTTGTACGTGTTTAATAAATAAAACTTTCACTCAAATATAATTTTTATTTGCTTTTTCTCAAAATTGAAATTCCCTATTTTGTACGTGGTTATAACACTATCCATGAAAAGCCAAAAAAAAAGAAACCTCATTCTTTTAGTCTATGGCCGATCGCCATTGTTAAATGCGCGCGCATAGGAAAACTGTCGCCCGCCATTGCGAAAAAAAATTCACAACTCGTTACAATACACGTGTGTATTGATGATTACCGTCCACGGCTCTCTTAAGGGTCTTAAGAGAGCCGTGGACGGTAATCATCAATACACATTGAGACCCTCACCTAACGGCTCGGGTCTCAATGGCGCCTCAGCGGTAATCACCAACATTGCACACTTCCACTTTATGAGCAAGTGTGTTGAAAAATAAATATAATGGAAGACATTTTTAAAAACCGTAGTTAGAAGACATACACATTTTTAGGGTTATGATAAATAGTTAGAAATTAAACTGACGTACAGCCAGCATTTGGGGGGTTAATTTGGTATCTATATGTGCATGTGGTCAACAGGATCCAGACGTGTTTCCCGAAGACTGCGTGAACTTTGCGGAGCAGATCCCGGCGCAGTCGCTGGCGGACATCCGGCCCGGCGCCATGCTGGAGGTCATGGTGGGCGAGGTGTACTCGCCCAGCCACTTCTGGCTCATGCGCCTGGGCGAAAAGTATAGCGTCGCCATGGACGAGCTCATGGACGAGATGACGTGAGTCTTTACTATTGTTTTCGCTTGCTGCACGTTTAGCACGCGGCTAGTGGAGCACAGCGCACAGTAAAACTAATTCATTCATGACCCATTAAGTCGACAAAACTTTAAAGTACCGTTCAGGTTGCACTAAGGATTTTTTAAATAATATAGAAACTGTGTCAATATTGTCGTCCAATTTTGACCATTGTGTATATAGCATTTTATCTTCTATTTTAGTGTTTATAGCAATTATTTTATCTTAGTGCAGAACAATATTTTATTTCAAAAACATTTGCTTAGTATTTCGACTAGAATGTCTATTATAGTTTGACCGTAACTGCTGTACCGCGTCGTAGAGGAAGGCGCGGCGAGGCGGGGTCGGGAACACATAAGTTTTCATGAGATCGATATTGTCGGACAGGTCTTACGATATCAGTTTTTATCTTACATTATTTGCCGCTGAATAAAAGTTGCACAACATCGTCTGTTGCTCTGTTGAGTGTTGCGGCCAGCAATGTTCAGAAGTTAGTCATGTGGGTGTGCATGTTGCAGCAAGTACTACCAGTACGGCGAGGGCCGCTCGCGGGTGCTGGCCGCCGGCGCCGTGCGCGTGGGCCAGTACTGCTCCACGCTGTACGAGCGCGACTGGCACCGCTCCCTCATCGTCAAGCTGGTCGACTCGGACACCGTCAAGGTATGCCAAGCGACAACTATTGCACTTTTAATATGTTCATTCTGTACGCTTCGAGAATCAACTAAAATCGAATCGTCGGGTACTCCAGGTACGGCACGTGGACTACGGCACGGTGGAGACGGTGAGCGTGCGAGGACTGCGCCCCCTGCTGCGCCCCTGGGCGGCGCTGCCGGCGCAGGCCCTGCGCGCGCGCCTGGCCGGCGTGCGGCCCTCCGCCGGCGGCCGGCGCTGGCCGCACGCCGCCGCGCAGCACTTCCTGCGCCAGGTGCAGAGCGCGCAGCTCGTCGCCAACGTCGTCGCCGTGGACCATGAGGTACGCCGCCACACCAGTCCGCCACATATATTATGTTAGCACGGAGTCGTGTTATATTGTCGCATCTGTGTTGCAGCACGACGTACTGGAAACGATGCTGATCGACACGCGCGGCGAAGACGACGTGTCACTGGGAGCGGCACTGACGCGAGCCGGCCACGCGGACGCGCGGCATGACTCGGCGCTGCGGGTGAGTGACGCCAGTGCGGCCAGTGCGGCCAGTGACCCCACCAGTGACGTGAGCGACGTGAGCGCGTCGGCGTCCGAGCTGGTGGGCTCGGAGCCGGCGCGCCTGCGCACGTGGGACGCGGACTGTGCGCCCGCGCGCCCGGCGCCCGCGCCCCGCAGTGCGCTGCTGCGCAAGCGCGCCGAGCTGTACGAGCGCCTGCAGCACGCTCAGCACACTCCGCACGCGCAGCACGCGCAGCACACGCCGCACGCGCAGCACAGGCCGCCCAGCGCTGGAGAGCGGACACAGTCGCCGGCTGCACATGACGCGATCGATCGGAGGCCGATTGTACATGTGCCGCCCAATCAGAGGCCAATCGTGCAGGCGCCGCCCGATAGGATGCCTGTTGCGCAGGCGCAGGCGCCTGAGCATCAGATGCCGGTCGTTCAGACGTCGGCGCCGGAACGTATCACCAACCCGATCCTGCGCCGCCGACTAGCTTTGACTGAAAAATATCTCGATTAACTTACAAACTTCTTAATGTATATACTATAGTGTCGGTTACGTTCTAACACCACGGATGTAAAAATTGAGAACTTTTGCAAAAACAAACTATTTAGCAGCTCGTAACTCAGGTTTAACAAAAAAACTGAGTTACGTGCTGTTACTATGGCAATACAGTTGAGATAGTGCCTTTTCACACGCTCCGATTGCCGGGTAGCCGGTGCCGGGTACCCGGCGGCAAATGTATAGACTAATGCTAACTTTCATGGCTATACACTTCGCCGTTACCCGGTAGCGGCTACCCGGCAACCGGGGCGTGTGAAAAGTCACTTACGCGGTTTTGCTGTGACTTTTCTGTGAAATACTGACACACGCGGTATTTTGTCTTTTTTTAATAACGCCTCACCACTGGTTCAAACTCTCGTTTTTAATTCGTCAAACCATGCGTCTTGAGATTCCTTATCATATACAAAACGTATTTTATAAAAAGAAAATACTTTGCGGTGTTAGAAATTAAGCGACAATGTAATGTTTTAGTGCAGCTTTACAATAAAATATATCATTTTTCCTCTACCTTGTCTATTATGTAACACATTGCCTAAGAAATTCGTTTCGAAATATGAACATTTAGACAAGATACATAGTAATAGTTACGTAATGACTTTTGTATGGAGTTTTGATATCATTATGTAACTGGCAGAATGATACTGAACCTGTTACCTCTCGAAAAAGCGCGCGGTGATTATGTGTATATAGTCTGTGGTTTTTAGTATGAAAGTTTCTAATAAATTGTTATTGGAACTTATTTGAATTTAATTAAGTAAGCTCATCAGGTAGTGGAAAAAGAATCGTTCGTGTCTCGCATACAAAGGCTTTATTTTATGCTCGATACGAAAAGTACTATTTAGCAGCTGTTGACGAGATTTCATTAACTTTGTATAAACTAAAAGGGTACTTATCATAATATAGGACATGAAAAGACGACGATATAACTCACTAGACTAGAGTCACTTTTGAACAGTTTGATGCAGCTGATGGCATCTTGTTTGGAACTTTTTAGATGACTCTAGAAGTCGGAGTTATTGTTTTACTATTTGCCATGATAGGCATTTCCACATAATATTATGTATTTCCTGAAATTTACATTTCTCACTTTCTATGATAGAAAGGCGTAGGTAGGAATAGGCACCCGTTAATACCCTTTAGGATCCATATGTAACCCCTAAAAGAGACTTAATAATGATAATATAACACTCGAATTACAAAAACTGACGTTTATGCTATGAAATGAAAGTTACTTAGACGTGCGGTCTAGTGCACAGCACTACTCTCCGCCCAGCTTGTTATTTTACATTTGACAGATGCACGCCTAAGAAGTTTCATAATTATTAACAGGCAACCATAGACAATAAAATGCAATACTTTATGGACGGCAACCATAGACAGTAAAATGCAATACTTCATGGACGCCCACGGTAGTGAAGCGACGTGCTGATTCGCACCGTTATGCCGATAAATTAAACTTCACGATTGAATTGAATTTATGTAGCCGCAAATATCGCATTGAAAAGGTGTGAAGGTAAAATTTAAAAAATAATAATATTGTATATACAATGTGTCCGGACTTGTAGTATCTAAACTTTTAGGCCGTAAAATACATCTAATTTTATCGATAAAAACATCACGATTTGAATCGGACAGCGTTTCCTTTTGACGACCCTCGCCCAGTTTTCTGGCGTCACATTCGCACACGCATTTTTTTGTAGTTCCAGCATTTTGTTTGAGGAGAAAGTCGGGAGTTTAATTTAATTTTTATTTTTATTTATTCAACAACACAATTTTGAAAACAATGATCATCCATAACTTAGTTGTAATGTTCCTAGCGGCGGCGGCGGCGTGTCACTTGACTTGTGCCCACACGGGCACAAAACGGCATTGTATTGACAGTGATATGAGGGAATTCTGAGCACGACATGCCCATGTTCTGCTGTCATTTCCTCGATTACGTATCGTTTCGGTTGTTTTATTGTTTGTAGAAAAATTAAAAACATAGTTATTTAAACGGATGTTCATGAAACAATACAAAATATGAAGCAAAAATAAAGTACCAATCAATGGTTGGATGTTGTTTATTACCTGCCTGATTGATGTTGCCAAATAATAAATATATTGTTATTAATAATTACCACCTGTTTGTGCATTATGGATGCAATACATTTGATTGCAAATAATACAAAATGTTAAGCAAAACTAAAATAACACAATCTTTTAAAACGATTAAAATTTCTTCATTGATAAAGTTGATAGTTATAAGAAACCGAATCGGTACCGCATTGGTTCATCACTAAACGATTCGTTTTTGAGGTAAATGTAAAATTACAGGCCGGTCAGAGAGTAAGTTAAAGTAATGCACCTCGGAAATTATAGTTTTCGGAAATACGAATGCAAGAAAATAATAATACACCGGCAACATTAGCGGAATGTTATTAGTATGAACACTGCCGGTCACAGGCCTCTGCTCATACAGCAAAGTTACGAGCATTATTGCTTCTTAATTAATTTATTATAGATATACATTATTACACCATACACGTTTAAAACAAAAAATATAATAATCACATCAAAACATTTAATTACATATTTGATTAAAAAAATTCAACGGAATCAAATAATGAAAACAAATTAAATAAATAACATTGCCAAATATTTCTAATAGATAAAACAAAATGCCTGTTTTGCTGTTGTTTTAAATTAATTTAAGTCAAACTTATATCATACTAGCTTTGCCCCGCGGCTTCACTCCCGTGGCGCACCAACAGGACCCGTTTTCGGGATAAAAAACAGCCTGTCACTCAGGCATAATGTAGCTTTCTACTGTTGAAAGAATTTTCAAAATCGGTTAAGTAGTTTTTGAGCTTATTCATTACAAACAAATCTTTACATCCTTTTAAGATGTTAAGGTCTTTATCGTGCCCAACTAAACCCAAACTGAGAGGACCAGGGCACTTGAAGTAAGAAGAAATGATCAAATCCACGTAGTGGTGTGCAGAATTCATTGTCGAACTGTTCCAATAATTTGTCGCAGTTTCCACTGATTTAGAGAGATTATTTTTTTCGTGAGAGCACCGGCACAATGTAGAAAATACTAACCCACGTCTAGCGGCCGTTCAAGGAAGAAAGGCGTTCGAGATGTCACAGTGCTTACGTACGAAGGAGGTTAAAGAAAACTGGTTTTGGTTTGTTCGCGCTCTCCGATGTTTAAAAACGTGAGGTATATATACCTACCAAGTAAAATCAACAAAATGCTTTTTTCCCATAAAATTATTATTTTAATGAATAAAAGTTATGTACATGGTTTCTATTTTAAATGTTGCAATTTCAAGTCAGAAAAAATGTTTCAAAGATTTTAAAGTTCCATCGCATCGCATTAAAAAAAGACCTTTTCTTCCAACTATGCTTTAATTTCATCACAATCACACTAAAAACTCAGTTCAAAGCGAGTCTTTATTGCTCTAGAGCAATAAAAATGTATGAAATTTCATTATTGCACAGTTTTTTTTTTAATCGCACCAAAAGGTGCCAATCTCAATGGATTAGCTCTATTCAGCCAGCCGATATCAATACTTTTTTTTTTACGTACGTATTATTCGTTTCTATCCTACTTGTTCCAAATTTAAAAAATGATTGCTGCTAACTCTGATTTAAAAATGAAAGAAATTTAAAAAAGTGATTTTCGACATCGCCGCGCCCGTGGCCGCGCCCATCTACTTCCCGTGATAACGACTTCATTGTAACAAATCAGCCAGGCCCATCTAACTCGTCTGATAATATTATTCAGTCCCAAGTTAAACAAACAAATATAAATTTGCCCAACAAAACTTAACCTTACGTTTAATAATTGCTCAAGTATAACTTTTAATTTCAATAATTAAACTTCTATTTTAACTGTTTGATATGAGTTTCTTTTATCTACTATTCCTATAGGTAATAGTTGAAAGAAAAGCAGAGTATGCACCTCGCCTTAAGTAATTTATATATTGCCCTCGTGCCTGTAAGATTAGAGCCCTCGCTAACGCTCGGGCTCTAAATCAGGCACTCGGTGCAATAATAAATTACTTTGTGCTCGATGCAATAATCTACTATTTATGTGCCGCTAATTTTGCTAATGTGTGAAGAAAATTGTTAGAGAAATAAAGTTGTGTCACGCAACAATGGTTCAGGAAATGTCTGATAAGTTAAGCAAATGATACTGCCGGACATTGGTAGCCTGTTCGTACTTATGATACTATTCGTAATTATACTCACTGCTCACAAGAGCGATAGTTCTGTCGAATATTTATTCTGTATATATCGCGGAGCTACCGGTAGTTATGGCTTTGTGTAAAAATCGCTGCGCTCGAACCTCGGGGAAGGGTTCGGTGATGCGGTCCCACCGCCTGCGACTCGAACTCTTGTCCTCGAGCTTCGCGCACAGACTCACTCTGCGCTGTTGCAGGCGCCGGACTGCTACCTGTACCCGGGGTTCGAGGCGCTCGAGAGCGGCGACACGCCCAACATGGCCGAGATACACGCCTACCTGCGCGACGGCATCGCGCTAGACTACGTGGAGGCCTTCCGCCGCCACGTGCCCGCCGCCGTGCCGCCCGCCTCTCCGCCCGCCTCTCCGCCCGCCTCGCCGCCCGCCCGCGCCCCCAGCTCCGCCGGCCCCACCAGCCCCGCCAGCACCGCGCCCTCCAGCCCCGAGCCCGAGCTGGGCACGTGCATCCCGCTGCTGATGCCCAGCGCGTCCCCGCCGCCCGCCTGCCCGCTGCCCGCCAACTCGCCGCCCGCCTGCCCGCCGCCTGCCAGTCCCTCACCGCCCCCGCCCCCGGCCGCGCCGGTACAACAGGCGCCCCCGCCGCCCCCTACCCCTCCCGCGCCCGCGCCTCGCCCTAGTCCGCCCGGCATCAACCCGCAGGCGCCGGTGTTCACTCCCCGCCACCCGCAGGCGTTCAGTCCCCGCCACAGCTACGTGCGGCCGCCCGGCATGTACCCGCTGCCCGCGGGGCTGCCGCCGCCGCCGGGCGCCTCACCGGCGGGCCAGTGGTTCGGGCCGTACCCCGCGCCGGGCGGCGTGACACTGAGCCTGGCCGAGTGCTCCACGTACCAGATGCTGGCGAGCGTCAACCCGGCCGCGGCGCACTGGTACATGGTGGGCGCGATGGGTCGCGCCATGGCGACCCCGCTAGGGGCCCCGGTGCTTAGGGCCCCAACGCTAGGAGTACCCCCGCGGGGGGCCCCGCCGCCTCGGGGCCCGGGTGGCATGGGCTCCGTGCGGGCGCCGCCTGGCTTCGGTGTGTAGGCCTCCCGTATAGTTTCTGCAACCGAGTGCCTTGCTAACAGATTGCAACAAATCTACCTCCAAAATTAACGGATCCTGACAGCTGCTGCCAAACGCTTTTTTTACATTAGACTTAAGGAAACTTGTTTTAGAGATAGTTAGACCTAAGAAGTAAGCGTAAGATAAGAATTCTTCGGTCTGAACATTATTTGTTATTATTACGAGTATTTTGTTAAGTGTTATATTTTCTTGAAGCTATCGCTCGACATAAATATATTTTTTATTGACTGATACGTATGTCTTTGTGCTTTTTGACATCTTGATTTAATAAATTTGATCATTAAATTCCTTTAAAATTGTTTATTATCTCTGTTGTTAACGGTGCTCAAAAATCAGATTAATATTCTGTATTTTTAAGTACTTAACAATACTTAAGGCCATGTTTTTGTATAAAACATTTAGATATATATATATAACTGAACTGTGTGTGCCACTCGTCCAACAGCTGTAATCAAATAAGATACTAAGGGTCAAACCTGAGCCAGAGTCGTAGCGAAGCAACGTGCCAAATTATTCAGGATACTCACTTTGTGTTTTTGCGATTATAAATTTATTTGCAGGTGACAAACTGACCGCGATCTATTTCGACGTATGTATAACAGTTTTACAACGGCTAAATCCTCAACTCAATCCAGTTTATGTTTTCGTTAGAGCAACGTATGGTGCTTTCATAGATAATGAACTTGTTTGTGCGAAACCCTCGGTACGCCAGTCCGACTCGCACTTGGCTGGTTTTACTAGCGTAGATGCGCTCGTGTTGGCACACCTGTCGGTGATGTCTCGCAGACGAGTATTTTGTGTATGTGGATAGGAATGTGTGAATTACGGCGTGGAAATAGGGGTTAACACGCTATGTACATTTTAAACCGACGCGCTGCTTCCCTTTGCGTCTGTCTCAGTGTGCTTAGACCCTTAGTAAGCTGGAGTTAAGAGAGAGAATAGTAATCTCTCTCTTAACTCCAGCTTACCTTTGTTGATGAAATCTTATTAGCCCAAAGCGTTTGACGGGTGGCGCACATCTCATTTCCATTACTTAGAATTAAGTATACTATATTTTGATCTTTTCTGTGATAAAGATGATGAATCAAGTCTACAAGATTGTCAGAACTGTTTGAATTAAAAGTATTTTTCAAAATTAACCATTATTTTTTATTCTCTAACTTATTATTCCTAAGAGCAACCAAATCCTCAGCTAACACACAGTTTGGCATTTGTTCGTTAAGTAAGTAGTAGTAGCATGCTATGTTAAATCACTGTCACAGTGGATCGAAAAAAGGCTCTCGTAAGTGTCGTTATTTTTGTTTTCCATGAAAGGGCTTCTAAATGCAATGCCATGCTTATACAGGTTATTTTTTAAGTGGCCGTAGATTGCCAAATCTGAAACAAAGAGGAATAATAGCGAAAAACACTCAAAGAGTAAGGGGCCGATTTTGATGAAGACTAAAACTCCATCAATGAATTTTTGAAATCAGTATTTCCTAACCAGGAATCTAAAGTGGAACAGTCTGTTACAAAGTAGGATGACAACTTAGGAATAGTTTACATCTGTGATGAGTAGGTAACGATACAATTTTACGATCAGGGGGGTGACCATAAGCTCTTAGAGCGGTATCTTTTGATATCGAGTAATTGACAGATGTATACAAGTCAGATACATCTGTCCATTATTTGATCTGAAATTGTTAAAGCTCTAAGAGCTTATGGTCACCCCCCTGATGTCCTAGCTAGGTTACTAAGTAGCCTGTATTAAGGACAAACAGCCCTCATTTCCCGAACATAGGACAAGTAGTATTTCTTAGACTGTTACATAATTATTAAAAGAATTTAGAACAGATTAATAAAAAGAAAAAAGTTCAATACAATAATGTGTGAGTGCGCGTGCGTTTGTGTGTTAGTGAATGTGTGTGTGTGAAAGTCTGAGTGAGTGTGTGTGTTTATTACGAGTTACTTTATTGTTGTAAGAAGGGATTCAGTATCATCATAATTTTTTGTAGTAAGAAATTCAGTAATCCGTTTTTTGCATGTTAGCTTACAACATGTTTGCAGTGGAATTATTGCGTTTATTGCATTGTGTAGAAATGGTCCTTGATAAAAGAATAATCTTTTTGTAAAGGTAAATTATGGATGAGGCACAGTACATACCCTGTTTCTTCTTCTGGGTATAGTCGGCCGACGAGGGATTTGAGTGTTAGTGTGCTGTTGTAAAATCGTGCTGAGTGTGAACATTTGGCGGACGGTAAGGACCTTGCATTTCTGGTAGAGGTCAAAGGTAGGATAGGAGATATTGGTCGAAAAGTCGCTACCTTCAGGACTGCGCGCTGTGCTACCTCGAGAGGCTTGAGAATTGACTTAGCAGCACCACCCCAACTTGTAATACAATATATTCCATAGATTTTGAAAAAAAACACGCTGTAAGTGCTGTAGGTAAGTCACCACCCGATAGTGTCGCTATTTATTTATTTATTTATTATATACTTTATTGTACACCACTTAAATAATTACAGGACAAAAAACATTTATAAAGATAAGTGTACAATGGGCGGTCTTATCGCACAGGGCAATCTCTTACAGACAACCTTTGGATGGACTGGACGAGAGGAGATAGACAGGGCTGTCAGTGTACAAAAAACTGTCTTAAATAATATTACTTATTTATATTACATAAAATACATACATACAAATAAAATAATATACTAATAAATATCAAATATAGAGCAGAGAAAGGAGAAGAATAGTTACAGAGAAAGGAAATGCTCTTTCACCATTTTTTTAAATATAGGTAATGTTTGCGCACGTCTTACCTCAATAGGTAATGCATTCCACAAACGAGCTGCTTGAACCGTGAAAGATTTGTCGAAGAACGATGTGGAATGCATACGAATGCTTAATTTTAGGTTTTCCGATGATCTCAAGGATCGAGAATGTGTGTCACAGAGGAACTGAAAGCGTTCTTTAAGATAAAAAGGACTAGAAGGATTAAAGAGTACATTATATAGCAATGAAAGTATGTGGGCACTCCGGCGAAGGCGAATAGGAAGCCATTTGAGCTTGGTTCGGAATTCAGAAACATGGTCATACTTGCGCAAGCCAAATATGAACCTGATACAGAGATTTTGAAGTCGCTCAAGCTTGTCCAATTGGTCTTGGGTGAGATCGAGATAGCTGGCATCAGCATAGTCCAGGATAGGGAGAAGAAGAGATTGTGCTATCGCAATTTTAGTGGTGATAGGAAGAAAGTTACGAAGGCGTCTCAGGGAGCCCGCAGACGCAAACAGTTTACGACTGACCTCCTGCAATTGTTTGGTCCAGGAAAGGGTGCTGTCGATATAAATCCCCAGGTTCTTCACAGTGTGAGCTATAGGAACAATGGTGTTGTTGAAAGAAACCTGGGGAAGTGTCGCCCAATCAATCCTAGAGACCGTTCGGGAACTTCCCACAACAGCCACTTGAGTTTTCGTCGGATTGATTTTCAGCCCAAACTCAGTGCTCCAGTCACCAATTCGAGCCAGGTCCGTATTAATAGTCTCAATAGCGTATGATAACTCGCCGAGAGGGGCTTGAGTATAAATTTGGAGATCATCAGCATAAAGGTGGTAGAAAGAAGATAGACGTTGAGTGATAGCATTAATAAATAGTGCGAAAAGTAGAGGAGATAAAACGCCACCCTGCGGCACACCGGCACCGGTGTGACACCAAGAGGAGAAAGATTCCTCAATGCAAATACGCTGCCGGCGGCCAAACAGGTAACTATGAAACCAGTCAATTACCGAAGGAGATATGCCAAAAGAGCACAGAACGCCCAGTAAAATGTCGAAGTCAACCGTATTGAAAGCATTGCTGAAGTCAAGTAGAGCAAGTACAGTTAACTTTCCCATTTCCATGCCTGATCTTATGTCATCCGTAATATGCACAAGTGCTGAGGTAGTGCTGTGTCCCGGACGAAAACCAGATTGTAAGGGATTTAGCAGCTTGTGTTTGGAAAGGAACGAGCTGAGTTGATGGTGGACAAGTTTTTCAAGGATTTTGGATAGGAAAGGGAGAATAGAAATAGGACGATAGTCAGAGAAAGATGCAGGATGAGATTTTTTGGGTAGAGGAATAACATGGGCATCTTTCCAGGCTTGAGGGAAGACACCACTGGAAACAGAGAAATTGAGGATGTGAAGGATAACAGGAAGAATTTCATCAAGGATAGGGACGATCATTTTACGGCTAACACAGTCACTACCAACAGCGTTGGACGACATCGATGCAATACTCTTTTTAACATCACAAGCGGTGAATTGACTTATGACAAAAGGAGAAAAATCAGGTACCGGAATGTTTGAAAGATTACTTAGTGTAGTAGCTTTAGTGGCCCTATCCAATACAGGCGAAGTAGAAAAATGACTATTAAGTAAATTGAAATCCAAGTCTTTAGGAATGGTATTGTGAGATTTTTTTCCGATACCTAATGATTTGAGAAACTTCCAGACCTTAGCTGGATCACCGTTCTGAACTGAACTATGGATATATTGGCGGTTTGCGATTCTACACACCTTACTGCAGTGATTTCTAATTGAGACGTATTTTTCCCAGTTGACGTCATTGGGCCTAATTTTAAACTTAAACTTCGCAGCTGCCTTTTTATTTAGTAAAAGTTTAATTTCGTCGGTCAGCCATGGCGCTGGAAGATGCTTTACTCTAACGGCTCGAATAGGTGCATGTGTGTCGTATAGATGAACAAGGGTAGAATTCAAGACTTTAACTTGTTCGTCGACGGATGAAGCAGTCACTAGTGGCGTCCAGTCAATATTACTGGCATCCTCTGGAAGTCGGTCAATATCTATACCATCAAAATTGCGAAGCAGAAGTGTTTTGAACTTATGCTTAGGTGGTCGAATTTTGTATGAAGTGTAAATTAAGTCATGGTAGGAAAAGGCGTCAGCAGAACATTGACCATGTTTAGCGATGTGATCAAAAGAAGAAACAACAATAAGATCGAGAAGTGAGGGAACAGAGTTAGGAAAATGGTGAGTGGCACCAAGATCGAGAATAGAGAGATTGACAGATTCAATAATATGACGAAAAGAAGAAGAGCGGGAGTCTTGTTTAAGTAGACACGTATTAAAGTCGCCCATTATGATACTATGACTGTAAGAAGGGATTAAATCTTCCAAAATACGTTCTAAAGAAGAGAAGAAATTAATCCGAAGAGAAGGGCAGTAGTAAACTCCAAGGAGAATCTTAGAATGATGCAATTCAACTTCCAGGAAAAGATGTTCACCAGCGTTCGGCGGAGGCGGCTGCGTGGACATGTTAACTACAGAAAAAGGAATATAATTACGAAGATAAATGGCCACACCACCACCACCACCGACCGCGCGATCATTCCTGATAAGTTGAAAGCCGGGAAGAGAGTAGGAGGAAGAGGGAAGACAAGGTTTTAACCATGATTCTGAAACAAGTATCGCATGGATATTCTTACAGTCAAAGCTTGCCAGCATATCGGGGAAGTGGGCCGGAATACTCTGGGCGTTTATGTGGACTACATTAAAGTTCCTGGAGACATCGGCAAACACTGAACCAAGGGTATCAGCCAAAGAAAGAACACTATCCAATGAATTAGACGAATCAGTATCACTGCTACAGTCAGGGCTGAGCATAAATATAAATAAATACTTATAAAAATATACCTATAAAAACTTATAAAAAAACAGTAAAGACTACGCGGTTCAAAAAGTCCCGTCCACCCGCCAGTGTTACATATTCAGAGTTAAAAATAAAACAAGACACAACATAGGTAATATCCGATTTTGTAGTCCAGGCATAGGAACAATTAAAAAAAATAAATAATAATAATATAACAAATGTAAAAAATAATTAAATAGTAGAACCGTATAACAAAACGAAATTAAGCGTCTAAGGTTGCCTTTTCTCAATGCAACGCAACTAGAAGTGTCAAAGTCCGAAAATGACAGTGACAGATGACAAGAAAGATAAACATTATACAAATTACAAACTACACCTCCATTAACAAAATAAATAAGAAAATTATTGAAAAACATATCTGATTAGAGAAATAACTACTGAACATAATACACTATAAATACCTGGACTACCAAAAAACGATGAAACAAGAAAGAAGAATCTCATCTTCTGGCTACAGAGCGCTTGGTTTTTGTTGCGGCCATCCTTCCCACTGCGACCGCTTGAACAACGCCCGGCTCCGGTTGTCCAGAGACCTGCTGTGGCTGGGCGGCCGTCAGCTCCGACCGCTGCGTGATCTTATTCAGATCAGCAGCGGAAGTTATTCGATGCCGAGATCCCTTTGAGTCGAGGACAAACACAGTTCCTGCCGAGGTCCAGCACTGGGTCACACCAAATTTGTCCCGTGCCGCCATGAAGATATTGTGCCTGGCTTTAGTAAGGAACTCCGACATAGTGATGCCGGACCCCTTCAGCTTGGTCTTTCCGAACCAGATCTTATCACGGAGATCCACATCATGCAGCTTGACAAGGATTGGCCGGGGTTTGTGGGTTGTGCTGCGCCCCATCCTGTGACACCTCTTTATGCCCGTTGTGGCCAAGTCAATATCAAGACGCTGTTTCAAAACTTGAGCCACCACCTGTGCAGTCTCCTCGTCTTGCTTCTCGGACACTCCGTGCAACAGCAGGATTTTACGGCGCCCACGCATCTCCATGTTATCCTGGCTCTGCGCCAACATAGCAACTTGCAGCTGTAGTGAGTTTAGCGCTAATAAGGATCCAAGTCTGGGAAGTAATAACTTACGGCAAACTATAGGAAAGATCATTTTAAACAATTTACTTTTTTTACTATCGAAAGCGTGACGGTGATGAAGCAAAAAATAAAACTTGTGTCATCAACATAATCTTCTATAGTTATATATAAAAGAGAAAGTATGTATGTATGGTCCTTATAGACTCCGAAACGGCTAGACCAATTTTAATTAAAGATTGACCCAGCGGGTAATCCTGTAAAGTTTGGTGGCGATCGGAGCATTTTTCTTACTTTGGACGCGGGCGAAGCCGCGGGCAGAAGCTAGTATTATATATAATATTATTTAATATCGCATATCGTACGTAGGTTACCCGAAAATTCAGCTAATGTCGGAAAAGTCATCATCATCATCATATTAGCCGAAAGACGTTCACTGCTGGACATAGGTCCTCCCCCAAGCGTCGCCACATTGACCGGTCTCGTGCGTCCCGCATCCAGCGGATCCCCGCAACCTTCACCGGGTAATCGGTCCACCTGGTGGGAGGCCTTCCAACGAAACGTCATCCGGTTCGCGGTCGCCACTCCAGAACTTTTCTGCCCAATCAGCCATCCGATCTGCGAGCTATGTGCCCTGCCCATTGCCACTTAAGTTTGGCAATTCTTCGGGCTAAGTCGGTAACCCTGGTTCTCTTGCGGATCTCTACATTTCTGATTTGATCACACAAGGATACTCCGAGCATAGCCTTCTCCATAGCCCTTTGGGCGACTGTAAGCTTACTGATGAGGCCCATTGTAAGCAACCACGTCTGTATGCCAGCCATATGTCATCACTGGCAACACACACTGGTCATAGACTTTTGTCTTGAGATACTCTGGTAAGTTGGACGAGACCGCTGCCCAGCCGAGTCGGAGTGTACGTTACCCCAACAGGAAAGTGGCTCCTGGAGTGATACCAGTGGAACGTATAATTAGAGCGCAATCTGCTGTGAATGTGCGCTACATAAAAAAATTGCGCGTGTCGTCGTTTTTGAATAAAACGGAAAAAACGATCCCTCTAGGGTAACGTTGTTCCAGCAGGAAAATTCTAAACGAATGATTGGAGTGAGAAATATTGTGCATGGGCAGAGAGCTTATAGTTGTGCAAGAATGTGCGCTGAAAATATAATTGTTGCGTAATCAGGTTTTCGAGATATTGCATTTCCTGCTGGGGTAACTTGGATAATTAATTAAAAAACTTTTTTGCAAAAAAATACTACCGACATCCAAATAAAAAACTACAAAGTGAAAAATAACTTTATTTTTGGAAGTCGGTGTCTTTCGTAGGTACCAATTCTTTGCGATATAGACACCGACTTCCAAAAATAAAGTTATTTTTCACTTTGTAGTTTTTATTTGGAGGTCGGTAGTATTTTTTTGCAAAAAAGTTTTTTTATTTTACCCTTTTTAGTTGTACCTATAGGCAAGTTGTTTAGTAGTTTTTTTGTTTACCTATAACGCCAGAATAGATTAACCGAATAACATGAAACTCAAAACATAATCGGTGAAATGAGAGTTCTGCGTACCACTTTTGAGCGTAGGTACTGGCGTGATGTTATGTTATGAAATGGTATAAACAATAAACAGACATGCGATTGCAGCAATCCCGAGAGATTTTCCGTTATTTATTGAAGAGTTATGTTGTATATCTCCGAAGTTCTTCATCAGATCTTCACCTGGGATCAATTTCGGAATATGTCCTTTTAAACAAAAAAATAATTTTCAAAATCGGTCCACAATTGACGGAGATATCGGTGAACATAAACAAAAAAAAAAGCATACATGAAGTCGAACCTAGAACCTCCTCCTTTTTGGTAAGTCGGTAAAAAAATACATTAAATGCACCTTGTGACCATAACAAATGAACGAGCTTGTTGATGTAGAAAATATTATTTTTCTTCTCTAAATTATGTTTCTTAAAGTAATTATGGCATCAAATCACAGATCCAATTACAAACCTATTAATCTCAAATGAATTATCTTAAACATTTTTTAGGGTTCCGTACCCAAATGGTGAAAACGGGACCCTATTAGATACTAAGACTCCAGAACGCGGAAGCATACATCTGCGAACCCGCCGCAGCTGTCCGTCACCGCGGCGGACCCTCCTTAACCCCCGTCACCGGCGTACGAGAACACGTTGCACGCCGTGACCACCCCAGGGACCAAACCGGCACATGGGCGCCAGACGACCCCGTGTGTTACCCTTGGTCCCCGCGGCCTCGGTGGCGCGAGGAAGCGCGGGCGCGGGGCGAAGGGCCGATGCAGCGACATATGGAGTTGCGTCGGTCAATATACAAAAATAAAATCATAACATCCTTAATAATAATGATTTCTAAATTAATAATGTTTAAGCTCGAATAACGCATTGGAGTGGCCGGAGTGGTTAGCAGTACCGGTCCGTAGTCCATACAGCGCATGCGCGCGGGGGAGTCTATTTTGTGTTAGTGCAGAAGTATTTTCGACGTTTTATAATCTAAAGTCAAATTAGATTCGATTTCCAAGCAAATTACTTATTTTCTTTTGTCGATATCCATCTATAAAGTCAATATTCGACCCGACTACATCACTAATTGAGTAGCGTAAAACTTTCCAGAGTGAAATAGTGAATACCGCAGAGTAGAGGTGAAAACAGAGGATTTTTTTCAAATTCCGAAAGAGAAATAAACGAGGAGCGTGCGCGCACGGATCCAGGAACGAACCATACCATTCCCCGTGGCTCTAACGCGCGCTCGTATCGGCTCCTTTCGCAATTGGCACCCGCGGTGGTACTCAAATGGAGAATATTTTTGAAGTTGAATTTTATAACTCCTTCTTCAGTTACCAGTTAGTCCTTATTTAGTTTAAGTCAATACTGAATAGGTTACGTCTAGACAAATGTGCTTCATCGTAGACCACATCATGGCTTACCATCAGGCGAGATAGTGGTCAAACGCGAGCATATAGATTAAAAAAAACATCATCCTATTTGGGCCCGTTTTTAGACGTTGTTGCTGGAACCGTTTTAATTTTCATGTAACAACAACAAAACCTCCTTCTTAGTCCGCATTATTATGCAACTTCGGAATCCTATTACTGCGCGTGGCCCGACACGCACTTGGCCGGTTTTTGTTTATCTGATAACAAAAATATTTCGTGGCGATATATCTATTTATTAGGTGATACAACTTGATGACAAATATAAATTTTGGTGACAAGAAATATAGTTCACTTATCTTAATTGATCGGCCCTCGAAGCACGGCTTCCTAAATCAATCACATAGATCAATCACCATGTACATCACTGACCTCTATGTCAGTGATGTACATTCAATAGCTATTCGTAGACAAATAATTTCTGTGACAGACCATGAGCATGGATCTAAAAACTATTAAATACTCAATGTTATAGAACAAGCGAACAAGATGGTTGAACTTCCAGATTTGGATGTACAGATCCACGTCTGAGTGAGAATGAGGTAATAATTAATTGTTGGGTGGGGTTATACGAGTAAAAAGATACGACCAAAAATACCTTTTAGATCATATTGTTTCTGCAAACTTATTATACACTCCCCACCCCACTCTGTTTGTGCTCGGTATGGTCGGGTACCTACAACCAACTGAGGGTGCGACGGGAATTCACGCTGGTTTCGTATCTGGTTAGGTTACTTCGTGGCATTGAGCATAACCCAGGAGTGCTGCAAGTAGTGATTTATTGGGCATTCTATTCCACCTGTCGCTTCCTACGGCTCACTTCGTTCGCCTTCGTCGCGGTGGAATAGAATGCCCAATAATATAAATGAAATACTCGTTTGGTTACGATTGGAACGAAAAGTTTATCGATGGCTTAAATGTAAATGAAATCTTACAGAGTGCATTAAAATAGTGGTTCGGCGCCTATTCCACAATTTTTTAGTTCTAAAACTCAATATGTTCAATAATATTTTTCAGTGTGTGGTTTGGGCGCTATTCCACTTTTTGAATCTCGTGTGGTTTCGATTGGAACGGAATGTTTTCTAGAATACCCAATAACATAAATGGTTCTACATACTTGTGGTTGAAGTGCTATTCTAATTTTATAATCGCGTTTGGTTGCGATTCGGTCGACTCTGCAAACCTACCGTTTACCGTTATATAACTAAAGGATAAACTCTTTTACTGTACTGTGTTTTACAAAGTACGGTACGGTACGATATTTATGAGGTTTGTGGTTTCAGTCTTATTCCTTTTTTAAAATTTCGTTTGGTTACAAGTGGAACGGAAAATGGTTTAGAATGTTCAATAACATTAATGGATCTACAAAGTTTGTGGTTTGGGCGCTATTCCACTTTTCAAATCTCGTTTAGTTTTATAGGAACGAAATGTTTTCTAGAATTCTCAATTACATAAATGGATCTACAAAGTTTGTGGTTGAAGTCCTATTCTACTTTTATAATCTCATTTGGTTGCGATTCGGTCGACTCTGCAAACCTACCATTTACCGTTATGTAACTGAAGGTTAAACCCTTTTACTGTACTGTGTTTTACAAAGTACGGTACGTATATTTCAAAGGTTGACTGGTAGAGAATGCCTTGTGGCACTATTGTAAGTCCGCCTATATACCACTATTGTACATGAAGTTTAAATATGCAGGTGCATTGTCCTCACATATATGAATTTATTAATGTATGTACTTATGTAACTAAATATTGTAAAAAAAAACATTTTTTTTAAAAGAGTAAGTTTGGAGTTTCTTGTGCATTCTTCTCCATAACAAGCTACTTTCCGAATGCGTGGTAGAATCAACTTTTCCCTTTACACCCGAAGGATTTTTATTTCGAAATCGTCAATGTCATGGTTTTTATAGCATCTGGTACAGCTTTAGAGGCTAAGAAAAAATACTGAAAAAAATCTCAGGTTTATAGTTAACCCAGGAGTTAACCCTCACGATCGTGAGTTTTAGGTACAACTTGACTACTCACGAAAAAAATCTTTATCAAAATAGTCAGAAAAATATTCCATAGGTGTCCTTACAGGAGATACTGGCAGCGAAGGATAATCATGGGAAGAATCTTGGAAAGGTACCTGTTTCCAGACCCGTTTCCGAGGAGCTGGTTGCGTAGGTCTATGGCGGCGTTCAGCTGTTGGAGGTGCAGGAGTGACAGGGTGAGGTTTTGGTCCAGGATCCAACTCAGGATCCAACTCAGGTTCTTCTTCGGTTTCTATGCCAGAGAATATTTCCTCGAAATTGTGATCTTCCAGGACATTAGGTTGAAAATTGTCATCATCTTCATCAAAATCCTCAATTTCGGAAAGGTTTCCATCACCCATGATTTGCAAAATTTGATCGTCATTTAAGTCTCGTCCTAAAAACAAGAAAATACACACATTTTTTAATTTAATTCAAGCACAATGAATAAATAACGGTTTCCAAGTTTTGAATTATTTCTTGCACGTACAACCGAAGCCACACGATCGTAGCAGTCAAATTTTACGACGAAATTGTATCCAAATTACAATGAAATTAATCAAACTAAAATAACTTAATTAATAAGTGTTTATTTAACTTTGAATTTACTTAAAAACATAATGAATTACTAAGCAAATAGTACGCGTAACAATTACTTACCCGTGACGCTGCGGGGGTCAAAAAACGCCGCCATCTCCCACCAAGGCTCGCAGGACACTGGCCGCCCGCGCACGGGCCTCGCGATTTTGTTAGCGCATGCGAGACATCCTCACGATAGATCGATGCCGGTTGCGTTCGCAAAAAGTAAACGGTTTGGCGCCAGAATTTTTTAAAAGTTAAACGCACGCTCGTTTCATCCCGGGTGTAAAGGGATAACTTGTAAATTTTATTGTACCTAACGTTCAAAAGTGCCGCTTGGTGGCCTACTTGAAATAAAATATCTTTGTCTTTGTCTTTGAATAAATAAATATTTAGGAGGTTTGCGGTTTGAGTCTTATTCAACTTTTAAAATCGTTTGGTTGCAAATGGAACGGAAAATGGTTTAGAATGTTCAATATCATAAACGGATTTACACAGTTAGTTGTTTAAGCTCTATTCTAATTTAAAAAATCTCGTTTGGTTGCGATTGAATCGTCCCTACAAACCTACCGTTTATTGTTATATAACTAAAGGTTAAAACCTTTTACTATACTGTGTTTTACAAAGAACGGTACAGTAGGATATTAATGAGGTTTGTGGTTTGAATCTCATTACGCTTTGAAAATTTCGTTTGATTGCAAATGGAATGGCAAACGGTTAGAATGTCCAATAATATAAATTGATCTAAAAAGTTTGTGGTTTGGGCGCTACTTTAACTTTTGTATCTCATTTTCGCAACTAAACATAACGGAAAATGGTCTAGTATTTATAATAGGTAACATAAATGGATCTACAAAGTTTGTGGTTTGGACGCTACTCCACTTTTTGAAACTCTTTTGGTTGTGCAGTAAAATACTGGTTCGACACCTGTTCGACTATTTTTTAGTTCTTAGATTAAATATTACCAAGTTAAAGGATTAGTCAGCCTAGACACTGCGATACCGTGTCTAGCTGCTTCCAGGGTGCGCCACGAGGAGGCTCCTTTCATGCACCCCGCTAAACTAAAATTCAGGACAGATTGTCTCATGCATATCCACAAAAGTTAGAGAAAGTGCATTACCACATAGGCTAAACACGAACTCCGTTTTCTGTGACCCTAGATTGGGCACCGATTGCATCTGAACGTTAGGATACCGTAAACATTAAACTAAAATTTGCGACAGATTGTCTCATAACACTTCACAGAGCAGGAAATGGCATGCACCTAGAGGCACACCCACATTCAATTTCTATGACCCTAGATTGGGCACCAAGGTTATCCAAATTTTAATTTAATTATTCATAAACTAGCTTCCGTGTTAACAAATAAGACGCTTGCTGTTTAACCACTAACCTAAAATTCAGGACAGTTTGTCTCATGCATATCCACAAAAGTTAGAGAAAGTGCATTACCACATAGGCTAAACACGAACTCCGTTTTCCGTGACCCTAGATTGGGCACCGATTGCATCTGAACGTTAGGATACCGTAAATATTAAACTAAAATTTGGGACAGTTTGTCTCCAGCATATCCACAAAAGTTAGAGAAAGTGCATAACCACATAGGCTAAACACGAACTCCGTTTTCTGTGAACCTAGATTGGGCACCGATTGCATCTGAACGTTAGGATACCGTAAACATTAAACTAAATTTGGGACAGATTGTCTCATAACACTTCACAGAGCAGGAAATGGCATGCACCTAGAGGCACACACACATTCAATTTCTATGACCCTAGATTGGGCACCAAGGTTATCCAAATTTTAATTTAATTATTCATACATTAGCTTTCATGTTAACAATAAGACGCTTGCTGTTTGAACCACTAACCTATAATTCAGGACAGATTGTCTCATGCATATCCACAAAAGTTAGAGAAAGTGCATTACCACATAGGCTAAACACGAACTCCGTTTTCCGTGGCCCTAGATTGGGCACCGATTGCATCTGAACGTTAGGATACCGTAAACATTAAACTAAAATTTGGGACAGATTGTCTCATAACACTTCACAGAGCAGGAAATGGCATGCACCTGGAGGCACACACACATTCAATTTCTATGACCCTAGATTGGGCACCAAGGTTATCCAAATTTTAATTTAATTATTCATACACTAGCTTCCATGTTAACAAATAAGGCGCTTGCTGTTTGAACCACTAACTTAAAATTCAGGACAGATTGGCTCATGCATATCCACAAAAGTTAGAGAAAGTGCATTACCACATGGGCTAAACACGAACTCCGTTTTCTGTGACCCCAGATTGGGCACCGATTGTATCTGAACGTTAGGTTATCGTAAACATTAAACTAAAATTTGGGACAGATTGTCTCATAACACTTCACAGAGCAGGAAATGGCATGCACCTGGAGGCACACACACATTCAATTTCTATGACCCTAGATTGGGCACCAAGGTTATCCAAATTTTAATTTAATTATTCATACACTAGCTTCCATGTTAACAAATAAGACGCTTGCTGTTTGAATCACTAACCTAAAATTCAGGACAGATTGTCTCATGCATATCCACAAAAGTTAGAGAAAGTGCATTACCACATAGGCTAAACACGAACTCCGTTTTCTGTGACCCCAGATTGGGCACCGATTGCATCTGAACGTTAGGTTATCGTAAACATTAAAACTAAAATTTGGGACAGATTGTCTCATGTCTCTCCACGAAAGTACGAAATAGCATACATGCACACATTCTATTTTTAGTGACCAGATTGGCTCGAGGACATCCAAATTTTAATTTAATTAATTCAAACAGACGACACTACTTTTCATGTTAACGTACAAGTAATGTGTTGTGTAGTTGTCACTTCTCTCTTTTTATAAGTATTCTGTTGGTTTTGCATGCTTACTGCACACTTGCCGTCCTGCCGTCTAGTCCGCCCGTATAATCACCGTCAAAACGGAGCATGTGTCGTTGAACGGTTGGACTCGCCGCGCCGTACTCATTCGCGAATCACCTGACGATAAGCGTCTGGAAACGTAACAGGTAGCCGCCTTGTATGTATAGATGCTCCTTTACAATATCAAAGACAGCAAAATTGCATCACGCATTAATTTGCTTATTCGAACTTTATTGTATTGTAAGACGATCGCCATACATGTTGTAGTCCGTAATTAAAATTTGAGTCTAAGGGATCTGTCTATAACCATCTCGATCAACCGGGGAGGGGTGTTCTTTAAATAACGATACCAATTGCTTTAACTTATTATAAATTAGTGATTCTTGCCTTGACATAACTTTACATTTTTTTTGTAATATTATGCTGGTTTTAGTTTCAGAAAAAAAAATGTGATACCTTAATATCAATCTGGGAATTGTTTGAAATTGAAATCTTAATATCAATGCCTACTGAATGATTATAAAAAAGTTCGTTTTAGTCGTTAGATGATATTAGTTATTTATACTAATTTAAAGTTTTACTGCAGCATACGTCAAAGATAGCAAAATTGCGAAATGTATTAATTTGCTTATTCGAACTTTATTGCAAAACGATCGCTGTACATGTTGTAGTCCGTAATTAAAATTTGAGTTTGAGGTATCTGTCTATAATCATCTCCATGAACTGGAGAGGGGTGTTCTTTAAATAAAAACGATACCTATTCCATCGACTGAAATAAATGAGTTCGACGATCGACAGATATTAGTAAAGTTATGTCAACTTTACTTATTTTTTGTAGCTGGTTTTAGTCTAGGAATTCATTGAATGGTAATCGCTTAATTCCATTGCTGAATTTAGAAACCGACTTTATTTACATGTTTTTTTTATAAATGTTTGTTAGTTTTAGTAATTAGATGATTTTACACCAGCTTTGAGTTTAACTGCAACATAAATTAACCAAGTTTTTAACGCGGTTTTGTGCACATGGTTTTTTGATCACAACAATTCCTAGATTGATAGAACTAAAAAAATATTCTGACCATTATAAAATAATAAGCAAAGTAATCAAAACATAGTTCTCTATTTAAATAAATTGCATTGGTTAGGAGATTCTATAAAACACAAATTTTAATCAGAGACTGCAAAATGCACGGCGATCATTTTACCGTGTGATTGTTGAATACATGGAAATTACTCATACACGTGTAACAAAGTTTGAACACTGCAAATTTACATTATGCAATTTTGCAATCTTTGAGATTCTAAAGAATTACTTACACCTAAACCGTGAAAGCTTAACACGATCATTTCCGACGCCGGACGTCAGGCGGTTTACAACGAGTATGACACTCACAATAGATAACCACGGGACGGCGTACGTACCGTTTAGAAGGCGATTGTACGAGTATGAAAGCATCTTAATCAAGCGCAACACAGAGTAACAGCTGAGCAACTAAGCAACTAGTAGTTGTTTGTTAACGTGTAAGGTAGTGTTATCTGTATGAATTAATTAAATTATCATTCGGATGTCCTTGGTGCTCAATCTGGGGCCATAGAAATAGAATGTGTGTGTGCCTGTAGGTGCATGCTATTTCTTGCTTTGTGAAGAGACATGAGACAATCTGTCCTGAATTTTAGTTTAATGTTTACGGTATCCTAAAGTTCAGATGTCCTTGGTATCCCAATCTGGGGTCATAGAAATAGATTGTGTGTGTGCCTGTAGGCGCATGCTATTTCTTGCTTTATGAAGAGACATGAGACAATCTGTCCTGAATTTTAGCTTACTATGTTCGTATAGTTCGATTAGTAAACGAAATATTGCGAAACTGGCTGTTATAAAAATAAAGAAGTGGTTTAGTGCTCAATTCGAGAATCTGCGGTAGTTGATTGAGGTAAGTCATTCGTAATAATATGCTTAGTCCTTTTAGCTTATACTTGGTGTCCTGAAACACAGGTCACGAGCCTAGCTTAGGCACCAGTCTCCCACAATATATACTTACCTATGTTGTGTATCATTGTCGAATCTGACCAATGTAAGATAATTTATGTATACTGTGGTGAGAAATTAAATAAAGTTATTATATTCATTAGTGATTGGTCGATTGATGACGGTCAAACCATTTGCTTTGCCAAATTCACTTTAGCAATAAGGTTGCCGATTTCGGCCTGCCTGCTGGTGTGAGCTATATTCCATTGAAACGCCATAATTATTGAGGTTGTTTATAGTCACAATATTAATCTTAGTTTGTTCTATTTCAGATCCAACTCGGAACCAAAATATCACAGCTCACAGCTGCAGTAGTCGAGGTGTTGAAAATGCAGCATAAGAAAAAGGCGGTGAAGCGACAAGCACCTGAAAGCACTGCCCACCCCATCAGACTCTAAGTTAAGGTAATTTATATTACTGTTAATAATATGTTAAGTCTCAGATTAGAGAATAGTAAGTTTATTAGTGGTTAGAATATAAGTATACTAGCGACCCGCCCCGGCTTCGCACTGGTAGTAGATCATATTATGCCTACATGTTTTTTTTCTTAAAATACGTAGGTATATACCATACACAAAACATAAATGCGACCTTGAAATTTTACTTTAAAATAAATTACTATGTAAAACAAAACCAATGCAATTGCAACCTTCCAACAACACCGAAAAAGAAAAACAAATACATAAGCCTCCAGTATCTCAGTATGATAAGGTTACGTGCGCGTTATCGCTATAGCAACAGTGGGCGACAGCGGTTTGTTTTCACGCGCCTTATTTTTTATTTGCAATAAATCCTAAGATATTTATTTAAATTGTATGGTGTAAAGCATTATCATAATTTGCATGAAATGTTTAAGGTAACTAACGTATTTAACTTGATAAGGATTAATACTGGATCCGTCTAAATAGCTTTCCATAATTGTACGTAGCAATTTTTTGAAGTTACAATGGGTATGCTAAGCTATCATTAAAAGATAGACATATGTCATCGCGGACTTTTTTGTACACCTATAGAAGAGGAAAAATTCCACCATACATTGTTTTGTTATATCTCAAAGGCATTTGGCAGCGATTTCATTTTCAATAATTATCGTCATATTTTTACCAATTTATACAAAACCTAAACAAATTGTATAGTGCTCGCCAAACTTCTGGACTGCCCTGAAGTTAGTTTTCCGATGCGCAAGGCACGAAACGGTGCTATTTTTGTATGAGATTTACTACTGTGCAGCCATTGTAGCCAACTATAGGGCGGCCAAGAGGTTTGGCGAGAACTATACACCTAAAACCTTCCACATGAACCACTCCGTCTATTAGTGAAAACCGCATGCAAATCAGTTCAGTACTTTTTCTGTTTATCGCGAACAGAAAGACAGACGCGACGAGGGACAATATGTAGTTATATTAATATTGATAGTGACGTGTCTCACTCGCACACAACCACCAACCGATCCTACTGTAACCATAAATGGTCGGTGTTATATTAATTTTTTGTGTTTTTCTTTTCAGATACATATGTGTCTCCCTCGCCGCCAAATTCCCCCAGAGATCTACGTCGAGACTTTTCTTTCTTCCCGTTGCTGGTTTCTTCGTGTTGTGACATAAACTCCATACCATATCACACAAACGTCGAGGTCATCGACTTGCCCTTATGAATTGGTGATAAAGCGCTTAACAATAACTCTTTATGTTGCCTTCGTAGGTTCTGACAAATATTTAATAACATGTGGCCCGCGCATCCAGCTCATTACTCAGAACCACTTATACCTACAATGCAAAAACAAGACTTCAAGCTAAAATCTTATTTCCTATTAAAACAAACACAATTTTAGCTCATTGATTAATGTGTCAATTACTGACGGAGACGATGTACACGTTTATTCCGCTTGGTCGGTATTTAATATTCGAAACATGAGTATGATGTACACCGATTTATATCTCAAAACAGACGTTCTGTTGCGAACTGTATTCGAAAATTTTCAAATAACTTGTAAACGACATTACAATGTTGATCCTGCGTTCTATCTTACAGCACCAAGTCTCACATGCTTTTAAAAACATTTAAAAAATATCCTCTAATAAATTATGTTCTACAATATTTATTGTTTTATTTACACAACATACCTCGATTCGGTGTGCATTGTAGGTTCATGATCTTAATATAACATAGGTACCTACCTACATTATAACTTTAGTTCCGTAATTCAACTTGAACCTGTGTTTAAATTAAATTGAATGGATCTCTAAATCTTAAACTATTCTCGTGTCTATGAAGACCAATTAATAAATTAGTTTGGCTATAATTTGACCGTTCGCAAAAAAAATATCTTACCTACTGATTTAGGTAATAATTATCCATGGCGAAAACCAGTCTCCTGAAAATGAACACAAAGTTTGTTTACATATGTATAAAGATTGTGGCTGTTTTAAAAATTCCATGATGACGGCTTCAAACGGTATCAAAACTTAACCTTCTCACAACATTAGTATTATCACAAATATAGCGTTAAATTACTGCGAACAATTATTAATAAGATATTCACCTTCTCTGCTAAAAGAGTTTAACCTTTAGTTACACAACATTAAAACGTAGGTTTGCAGGGACGATCCAATCGCAACCAAACAAGATTTTAAAAGTAGAATAGAGCTTCAATCACAAACTGTGATGTAGATACGTTTATGTTATTGAACATTCTAATCCATTTTCCGTTCCATTTTCAACAAAACGAGATTTTAAAAGTGGAATAAGATTCAAACTACAAACCTCGTAAATATCGTACTGTACCGTACTTTGTAAAACACAGTACAGTAAAAGGGTTTAACCTTTAGTTACATAACGGTAAACGGTAGGTTTGAAGGGACGATCCAATCGCAACCAAACAAGATTTTAAAAGTTGAATAGAGCTTGAATCACAAACTGTGTAGATACGTTTGTGTTATTGAACGTTCTAAACCATTTTCCGTTCCATTTGCAACCAAACGAGATTTTAAAAGTGGAATAAAATTCAAACTACAAACCTCGTAAATATCGTACTGTACCGTACTTTGTAAAACACAGTACAGTAAAAGGGTTTAACCTTTAGTTACATAACGGTAAACGGTAGGTTTGCAGGGACGATCCAATCGCAACCAAACAAGATTTTAAAAGTAGAATAGAGCTTAAATCACAAACTGTGTAGATCCGTTTATGTTATTGAACATACTAAACCATTTTCCGTTCCATTTGCAACCAAATAAGATTTTAAAAGTGTAATAAGATTCAAACCACAAACCTCGTAAATATCGTACCGTACCGTACTTTGTAAAACACAGTACAGTAAAAGGGTTTATCCTTTAGTTATATAACGATAAACGGTAGGTTTCCAGAGTCCACCGAATCGCTACCAAACGAGATTATAAAAGTAGAATAGGACTTCAACCACAAGCTTTGTAGATCCAATTATGTTATTGGGTATTCCAGAAAACATTCCGTTCCAATCGAAAGCACACGAGATTCAAAAAGTGGAATAGGCGCCGAACCACTATTTTACTGCACTCTGTTAGATCTCATTTATATTATTGGGCATTCTATTCCACCGAAAGCGACGAAGGCGAACGAAGTGAGCCGTAGGAAGCGACAGGTGGAATAGAATGCCCAATAAATCACTACTGCTGCAGCACCTGAGTTTGTGTGTACCGGACCGCTATGTGTGGAGGCGGCGACGCCCGCCGCTCCTGGCCGTACCGTTTGCCAGGACCAACTTTCTCGCCAAAACACCATTGACCCGCGCAATTCGGGTTATAAACGATCTTCACGTCAAGATCGATGTATTTGCATGCTATTTGAGTGAATTCGCAAGAATACTGTTGTTTATTTTATGTTATAAGGAAGATTAGAGTAGTTTATATGTTATTTTTATTGTTTTTGTATTTTAAATATTGTATTCATATTTAGGAAACTTAGTTTATATTATTATTAGATGTTAGGACTACTAGTTTTTTAAGTTTTTCATAGTTTTATATAATTTAATTGTAAAACCGCGCTATCGCATTAGGTATACTACCTGTAATGATAGTTATAAGGGAGATTTTAATAAATAAATATAATAATTAACATAATAAATAAAAAAATGTACAAAATAAGAACAAAGATATATTATATAGACAACATAATAATAAAAATATTTAAAACAGCTGCATTCTACGATTTGCCATGTTATTAAAAATGTCTCTTCCTGGTCAATTTGCTCTTCAACCCTTCGATTTTTTCCAAAGAAAGCCCGTATATTCGCCGCGAAATCAATGAATCTTCAATTTATAGCAATAAATATAACAATTATATCGATTTTTGACTAAAACACTCTTTACCGTACACTTCACTTAACCAAACTACAAACGAGCTGTGCTCGGGTGAAACGGCTCCAACGAAATTTAGTATGCAGGCAGGGGGTTTCGGGGGCGATAAATCGATCTAGCTATGTTTCACTTTTAGAAAACGTTTTTCACTATTTTCACCCGAGCAAAACTCTGTAGCCCAGGTACTATACATAAACTAGAGATTGATTATGATTGTTTGTAGTTTGGTTAAGTGAAGTGTACGGTAATAGTACATTACGATATTAGTGCGTTATAAACAATACGCACGACGACGTACTTTGTATCGTACGACGTTTTTTAACACATTTGCGAGGAAACAGAAAAAAAAAAAATTTTTGTTCATTTTAAATTATTGAAACAGTTAGTGAAGTTACAATTATTAAAATGATACGTAGTTGTAGTTGGTTTTTTAATTATGTTATTATTTCCTTTATTTATTCTCGTTCTTACTTTATACATTTTTAAATATTAATAAAAAGAAAACTTAAAAACATTTAAAAATATTAAAAATAGAGGCCAACCGGTATCGGGAACAGGGTCCAAGCTACCGGTGGTTAGGGCTTCAGAGACAAGAACCTCCTCACAATGCGAGCCGTATCAAGAAGTACTGCCTTCTGTATCAGACCCTTGATCCAACCGTTTAATGACAGCCTCAATAGATGTTCATCGAGGCTATTGGCCATCAGGCCGTTGGCCGTAACGACAATCGGCACAATGATCGCCGAGTCCACATCCCACATGTCGACAACCTCGTGTGCTAAGTCGAGATACTTGATTTGTTTCTCTTTCTCAGCTTTCACGAGGTTCTCGTCATGTGGGATGGTGACATCGATTATCATTGTGCGGCGCGCTAATCGGTCTATCACCACTATATCCGGCTTATTGGCAACAATAGTCCTATCAGTGATGATAGACCGATCCCAGTACAACGTGACATGGTCATTTTCGAGAACTGGGTCGGGCACATACTTGTAATACGGTAACTCAGAATCCACCAGATTGTATTTCAAAGCAAGTTGCTGGTGAATAATCCTGGCCACTTGGTTATGTCTGTGTAAGTACTCGCCGTTAGCCAGGCGAGAACAACCAGAGATAATATGTCTGATGGATTCACCAGGACGGTGGCATGCCCGACACACGTCAACCGTCCCGTCCTTCATTATATGTCTCCGGTAGTTATTCGTCAGGATAACTTCGTCCATAATTGCACAGACAAAACCTTCAGTTTCCCCGAAAAGGTCACCGAAACGTAGCCAGGATACGGACGCTGGGAAATCTACATCGGGCCCATGGAGAGCCCGATAGAAGCGCCCGTGTAGCTCCTTGCCTTGCCATACCTCTTTGCGTTCATCAGTCGATAGTATTACAGGCTTGCGCCAGTTCTCTTTAGCCATGGACAACGGGGTGAGTCCCTTGTCCACTGCGACCACATCCCGGTGCATACCCACTTCAGCATTTAAAAAGTATTCTCTGAGGCTGCACACCTCGCGGTTGTGAAGAGTCTTTTAAAAAGCCTCGACCCCCACACTTCCGCGAGATGTACAGTCTCATCACCGATGATCGTGGGTGATGCATCCGGTTTGCGGTCAGTAGTGTCCGGACCCTCCTATCGAGGGCGTCGAGCTCGGTCTGAGTCCATTTGAGAATGCCGAAAGAGTACATCAAAACCGGCATGACCCAACTGTTGAAGGCACGCACCTTATTTCCGCCCGACAAAAGGCTATTTAATACCTTTTTCAGGCGGCCAAAGAAACGTTTCTTCAGCAGTTGCTTCATGTCAGTACTGTTGATGCCCAACGCTTCCGACATACCCAAATACTTGTAAGTTTCGGTCGAGGAGAGGTGTCTAAGGTGTATGGAATCAGAGAGTTGAATTCCCTCGGATTCCATAATCTCCCCTTGCTTTACATGCATGACTGCACATTTTTCCACACCAAATTCCATCCTGATGGAGTTACTGAAGGTTTCAGTTACCTTCAGTAGCTCCGTCAGTTGGAATTTATTGGGGGTAAAGAGTTTCAGATCATCCATGTAAAGGAGGTGAGATATGACCTGACCACCTCTTCTCAACCGATAGCCTAGTCCTGAATCCTCCAGCAGTGTACTTAGAGGATTCAGGGCTAAGCAGAACCAAAGTGGGCTCAAACTGTCGCCCTGAAATATTCCCCGCTTAATCTATACAGGCTCATCATCCCCCTGAATCGGTCGACATCCTGGATATCGAAGGACTGTCTTCCATTGCCCCATACATGATTCAAGGAAGGTGCATAGAGTTGCATCTATTTTGTACAACTCCAGCACCCTCATGAGCCATGTATGTGGCACAGAGTCGTATGCCTTCTTGTAGTCTATCCAGCATGTCGACAGATCCTTGCGGGATCGACGAACCTGCTGGCTTATGGCCATGTCGATGAGGAGTAGCTCCTTAGTGCCGCGGGACCCATTCCTACATCCATTCTGAGAGGTAGACATTATTGAGTTACTTTCAATGTGTTTATCAATTTTTGCTCTCAGGATGGATGTAAGAAGTTTATAAACCGTTGATAAGCATGTGATTGGTCTATAATTCTTGGGTTCCGCGGGACTACCTGTCTTATGGAGCAGGTGGGTAACGCCTGTTGTTAAAAACTGCGGCAGCGACCCAGACTCTAAGCATGACTGGAATTGAGATGCCAGTAGCGCGTGTGAGCTGCTATACCATTTTAGCCAAAAGGTATGCAGTCCGTCCGGTCCCGGAGACTTCCAGTTCGGTAGCGGACGAACTGCTTTGGCTACATCAGATGGGCTGATGATTACGTTTTCCATTTCTGGTATAGCTTCACACACGCGCTCGACATCACGCATCCAGCCACCCTCAGTATGACAGACGGGCACCAACCAGATGCTTCGCCAGAATGTACTCGTGGCGACATCATCCGGGCGGCACACGTCTGTCACATTTTGTTCAGGTCGCTCCCAAGCTCTGTATACCCACCTCTCATCGCTCTGGAACATGCGATTCTGCGAGTACCGGTCAACCCGTCGCTTATACCGCCGAATACGGTTTGCCCATGCACAAACTTTCTGTTTCAGGAAGTCGATGCGCTCCGTGACACGGGATATGTATTCTCGGGGACTAACTCCAGTCCCCGAAAACGCTCGCCTCACGAAGCGCATCACACGTGGGCGTGTATTGCCCTCCCTGAAACAGTATAGTTTGCCGATGAGTACCCTGGCCCCATCGATACGCCGTTCGATCCTGCACTGCCAGGCTGGCACGGCAGGCTTTGGTCGAATAGCCTCGTTGGCTAAACGACATGCCGCAACAGCCCCGCAATACAGGATTGAGTGCGTATCAACAAGGTTCTCGCTGCTCTCAAAGATGTTCATAAGCAGCGAGTCCAAAGCACACACCAGCGCCCTATTCTTTTTGTGCATAGGCAACCGTGGTAATCGGGGCCTAAGTTCAGACGAAGTGGACCTATACTCACGAAGCGCATCCTCCAGTGCGCTCCTCAATCTTTCGTTGCACTGGCTACTTACTGTGGCAACCCTATCATCTGCCTCATCGTTAACAAGATTGGACCGCGGCGGGATCACAATAGTGGCTGGCGGTGCCGCGGTCTGTGACTGGGTTGAGACGATTTGGTTGCTCAGCACTTCAGAGCGTAGCCTATCAAGTGCGGCATCATCCAACCTGTGATTACGCTGAATGACCCGCACCTGATCCGACAATCGTTGGGCCGAGACGTTCACGGTTGGTTCTAGGTCCCGAAACAGAGACAGCATCCTAACACGGTACGCAGTGAGGTTAGTTCCCCCCTCTGTAGACCCGTAATATGCGCGCATGACGTTCTCATTCATACCTTGAGTCCATCTCATGCGCTGCACACAACCACCGGCAGCGGGGACCCGGCTCGGGGCCGGTTGGCCCCTAGATCCCAAGCTCCTCGGTGGCCGGCCTCTCCCCTGCCGACGTACAGGTGTTGGCGACGTCGGCGGGGAAAAATACTCATCGCTCGAGCTCGACGCAGCTGCAGCCGCAGATGACACTGGTGATCCAAGGTCCGGCGGCTAATGTTATTATTATTATTACTATTCATGTCATTGTTTTGTGTTAGGGTAAATGTTGGAGGCGACGAAACTTCTTGAAAGGCGGCAGAAGAGCATTGTAATTCGTCATTAGTTGTAAATAAAAAAGTATCATCAGTAGAAGTAGAGGGGCGCGGCTCAGGGCAAAACTTCTTCGTTTGTGGCTCCAAATTTATTGCCTGAGTTATTTTGGCACTTATATTTGCTTTGTTTTGGATGGAATCTTCTACATAAGATTCTGCTACTGAGTTAGAACGCCACCCGCCATGCCGCTTTAAAGTCAATATATCAGCTCCCGAATCAGCAAGTAATGTAGCTGACGTTCTTCTGAAACTGTGCCCTGTATAACAATCAGCATCCGGCAATCCTAAAAACTTGGCGACTTCCTTTGGTCCTTTGGCATGGCACCGAATTTATTTATGCCAATAGGTTGCACAGTACATTTACATTTTTGGTAATTCTGAAAGAAATGATTACTTTTTGTCTTAGTCGTACGCAGAGCTTCATATTTTTTGACCACGTCATAAAATGGGCCGTCGATAATAAAAGATCGGGGTATTTTGTTTTTAGTGTTTGGGATTTTAACTAAAAGCATTTTGCCTTGATTTGCAATGTCTTTTGTGGTAATATTGTGAAGCTCTTGCCGTCTACATGCACCATGAATACCAAATATTAACGCAACCTGAAAAGAAATAAAAATGTGTTAGATAAGGTATAGGTACTTAGCTTACAGACGGTCATTAAAAAATATGTAAAAGAGTATGTATATGTACAGTAGGTAGATCAATACATAAAATAAGGAGGCAAACTGACCTGTGTTGCCAGGTACTGGCTATCTGGAGCATCTTTTAGAAACTTTTCGACGTCATTTGATGACAGTACCTTAGATTTTTCTTTATAAAACCATCAGAGTCGTCATTTGATGACAGTACCTTAGATTTTTCTTTATAAAACCATCGTCTCTTTAAAAATGCAATGAGATTTGTATATAAATTAATATCGACACCATTTTTCATCTTGAGGGTACTTTTCAGCATAGAATATGTTGTCCACAACGAGCTAGGCTTACATTTACTAGCTAGTTCATTAAAATACGCCAAAACTACATTTTCGGAAAATGACTTGGCATTTTTCATGTTTTTCCACTTCAAGAAATTTTCATACGTGGTTATGTATCTGTCCTTGGATATTGACGGCAGCAAGCTGTCGCATGCGGTTCGCGCTTCTGTTAGTATATCCGGTGGAGTTGAAGTAATATATTGCTCATCTTCATTATTGAAAGTTGTCATTTTTAGATATTCACAAAACAAGTACAAAGAAAAGAAAATTTAAGAAAAATGGCGCGAGGATTATTTTCTGCCGTGGCTGCGTGAAAATGTTGGCAAAGACGCTAGAGCATGCAGCCAAGTTTTTAAATTACCGAATAAACTGTTTTTTTTTTATTTTAAATAAACTCAATCTGTGAATGCACACTGTTGCTTTCCCGCCATTTTAACAGCGCGCTAGCGCTGCCTACTGACTGGCGCAGCGCGGCGATTAGTTCGAAATTTGAATAGCAACAGCGCACTGCTGACTAGCTGGAGTCGTGCGGCGGCGATCAGTTCCATATTTGAAATGGCAAATAATACTGTTATGGAATTTGTATGGACTATAACTTAACTATTTGCTTTGGTAACACACGCGTTTTTTATGACCCGCTTTACATATTTAAAACCGGTGGAATTACATCAGCTATACGAGCAAGGGTGTTAAAAAGAGTGTTTTAGTCAAAAATCTATATAATTGTTAAAGGTATTAGATAGATTTTAGTTTAAAAGGGGATTCCCCGTACCATAGATTGCAATATAGCACATAATGCAATCTATGGTACGGGGAATCCCATCTGCATCACAGATATTATAATAAAATAGACCCATCACTTCATGTGATGGCGCTTCAAATACCATCTATACACAGAACAAAGAATTATTATAATATGAAATGAATGTCACAAACTGTGGTATGTTCGGCAATTTTTTTTATCTCAAACTATGAACAAACAATTTAATTTTAATAATGTATTTTAGTTTTTGTTATTTTTAAGGTAGAGCATTGTGATTTCAAGGTAGGGCATTGCCCCACAATGACCCCCGAGGTTCGGCCCTGAACAATTATTGATACCGGAGCAATTTGGTTTTTGTAAGACACACCACTACCTACACCACCACTCAGCAGTTGGCTAGAGTAGCGGAGCACATCGCACACAACCTGAATTAAGGCAAATCCACAAGTATGGTGATGTCTGACGTTGAAAAAGCATTTGACACCGTCTGGCATGAGGGACTACTCCACAAGCTTTTGGTCAACAACGTTCCTATCTCACTTATAAAAATTGTTCGAAACTATCTATCTGGCCGCAATTTCAGAGTTTTCATAGGTGAACACCGTTCTATATCTAAATCTATAGTATCTGGTGTACCACACGGTTCAAATTTGGGACCATTTTTTTTTTTTTTTTTTTTATAATGGGTTTGCCCTTGACTCTAGTCTAGGTCATCTCTTATCATTTCTCTTCATCCTGTCTTAATGACATACCCAAGCAACCAAGAACACATCTTGCGATATATGCTGACGACACTGCCTCTTATACTTCTTCAGAGCATATCGACTGTTATTGTCGGAGCTGATGAAGATTGCTACTATCTTTGCATTATATAGAGTCAATCTTTCTAGTATTATATAGCAGCTTAGCCAGCATTGTGTGAGTACCATGTACTTCAGAGCTATCATTGTCTAGATACCTACGTCTTCTATTGACTTGAATGACTCCGGTGGTTGAGAGTATGTCATGCTCACTCAAATGTCTCGCCGATGGTGGCGCGTGTGTCGGATCATTTAGCTCCCTTCAAAATGGTTGAGCTGAATGGTGCTGATACATGTGTCATGTTCGTGAACGGGCGCTGTCGGTTGGGACTGGTCATCTCTTAGCTGCCATGGTTTATTTTAATTGATTCTAATTTTATTTCTGAATTGTCTTTTTATATTTACTATGGACACTTTTAACTTTCTACATCGTTCTCACATAATGTGTAATCTCAACATGAATGATGTAACAAATGATTTGTAATAATTACCTAATTGAAAAAGAGTGTCCATGGAGTTTCTTGCCCGTTCTTCTCCATAGAGATCTACGCCTTGGAATGGGCATCTACGGTACTTTCACAGTTATTATGTCTTGTGACTGGGACTGTAGCACCATAATTTTGTAATATTTTATTTTGTCTTTTGACAATTCAAAAGTGCCTGTAACTGGCCTACTTGAAATAAAGTGCTTTGACTTTGACTTTGACTTAATAATTGGGCGGCTTCAGCTTGCACTAAATCTTTTCGATGCATTTTTCACTAGATGGAAACTGAAATTAAACTCAAGTAAAACGGAAGCCATTCTTTTCACTCGTAAACTATCACTACCGTCTAGGTGCATTAACTTTAAAAATCATTCGATTGGGGTCAAAATTACATTCCAAGGTGGCGCTGACCGATATTTTTGAAATATTCGTCATGAGTGTTATTTTTATGGTTTTCGGGGTCGTTAGATGCAAATTTGGGGTCAAAATGAAATTCAAAGATGGCGCCAACCGAAATTTTTGAAACTTTTGTCATGGGTGTCATTTTCATAGTTTTTGGGTCTATGTCATAGATATAATAAACAAGGAGTTATGCCGTGTATACGAAAATATATCAGAAACCTGTGTCTCCAGTTTGCCCCTACCACACGGCAACTACTACACATGCAGTTCAGTAAAGGCAATACATACGTAGTCGCGCACACACCCGCATTTCTTAAATCAGAACGTACTACACAGTCAATTATAAACTTTATCTCATCAACACAGCGTTTATTTACCATGCATAAAAATATTATAATAAAAATAAACAATATGTACCTAAAAATATATATTTATATATAAAGATAAAAATTCAAAGAATCAAAAATCTGGTTACGTTGGTTTAGGCTGCCATAGCGTAGTGAAACAGGAGGTATTGTTGAACCCTGCTAGTAGTAGTAGTAGTAGCAGGGTATTCGTGCAGCACTTGACACTTTGGTATTACTAGGGTGGCATTTTTTGTCAAAATGTTAGTTACGCATTTCTCTACCACGCTGTAAAATAATCAAAATAAGTAATAAACATTATTTCACATCGATCTTCCAACCGGGTTAAAACGGATGACAAATAGAAAAACAAACTATAAAAGCAATATTTCATTAGTCAATCGACGTTGTTGTCGATAGCCTAAGTTAGTGGATCTGCATAAGCACAGCACTATCTCGTCGCAAGAAGCAGCGGCCGTACTACGCGATGCTTCCGCTTAATAAAGTATCGTTTTGTGATTTTTACATTGCTTGTTCAGTCACTCAGCGACAAACTTTGGTAGTGGTTAAGAAGCAATAATAAATAATAATAAATAGCTTTATTTACATAAGAAAAATAATACAATTTAGTGAAGTCCCTGACTCCTGTGCTAGGTGATTAACCTGTGTTACAGGAGCCAGTGCCCTCTCTCGGCAACAAATACAGTTTAATCTTATGCAATAATTATCAAAATGAAATTAAAACCAAAGTTGTAAAGAGAAATACAGAAAAATTAAAAAGGTTTGTTAGTAATAACTGTAATGGTGTGTGTGCGTGTGTAGTGTAAGTGTGGTGTGTACCTACATCTTGTTCTTAGGAAATGTATCCTCCTTCGATGGTAAAGAGATTAGTGACCTTTTTAATGTACATTTTCACTCAGTTTTTCAAAAACACAATGACGTGTCTATGACGTCATCTTCTTTGTCTGATTCTAATGCCTTAAATCTCAGCAATGTATGTATTCCATTTAATACCATTGTAAAGTATATCAAATCTCTTGATGTAAACAAGGGCAGTGGTCCTGATGGAATTCCACCACTGTTTCTGCAGAGATGTTGCAAAACTATTGCGCTTCCCTTATATCTGCTATTTAACTCCTCATTGCGGCCTGGTACCATGCCTTTGGCTTGGAAACGTTCCTACGTTGTACCTATATTTAAGAATGGCGACAAACATGACATAACAAATTACCGGCCAATTTCTAAGTTGAGTGTTATACCTAAGCTCTTTGAGCGAATCGTCTGTGACTTAATAACGCCCTTATTAAAGCCACTTATAATACCTGAGCAACATGGATTTGTTTTAAAAAATCAACTGAAACAAACCTCTGCGAATATATTGACTACATAGCGACTGCCATGGATAATGGTCACCAGGTGGATGTCGTGTATACCGATTACTCAAAAGCATTTGATAAAATCTCTCATAATCTGTTAATTAAAAAACTTGAGTATATCGGTATACATGGCGATCTACTTCGATGGCTAGAATCTTATTTAAAGGAACGCAGTCAAGCAGTTACGGTAAAGGGGTATTGCTCATCCTTTATGCCTGTTACATCCGGCGTGCCCCAGGGCTCGCACCTCGGACCTCTTTTATTTAATTTATATATAAATGACGTATTCAACATATTTAAACATTCTAAATTTATTCTTTATGCAGATGATAAGAAAATTTATAAAACTATAACTAAACCAGAAGATTGCCAAGAACTACAAAATGATATTAACAACCTGTGTGATTACTGCAAAAAAAATTGTCTGTTCCTTAACGTAAAAAAGTGCAATATTATAACATTTTCTAGAAAGATGAACTCGATAAAATATAACTATATAATCAATAATGATCATATTAATAGAGTGACTGAGGTGTGGGACCTTGGAGTCCAACTTGACAGTAAACATGTCTTTGATTCTCAAATTACCACTATGACCAACAAGGCATTTCGCATGTTGGGATTCGTACTAAGAGTTGGTAGGGATTTCAAACATAAGTCAACATTGATCCTTCTTTATAAGACACTCGTAAGGTCAATTCTTGAATATGCTTCAGCGGTTTGGAATCCCCAGTATGCAGTTTATATTGAACAAATTCAAAAATTGCAAAATAAATTTAGTAAGCACTTGAGTTGGCGATTTAACTCTGGAACTGATCATACACCTAGGCTTCAGAAATTGGAGGAACGTCGTGCAGAGCGGGATCTAGTATATTTATATAAAATTATCAGAGGCCAATTGGACTCCCCTTATCTTCTCAGCAAAATAGATTTTGGTTGTCCACGCTTAAATGCACGCAGGAGAACTCTCTTCCAAATAGGTTTCTCCCGAACCAATTACGGCAAGAATATTTTTATTAAAAGAGCATGTCGTCTGTACAACGACATAATCTCATTTAAAGAAAATCAAGATTTAGATATTTTTCACCTTTCTCTACCCAAGTTTAGGTTTTCCATAAGAAATATATTGGCATATAAATTTAAATAATATAATGTTATACAATAATATAATATAAAATTGTGACTTTTTGAACTGTGTGAACTTCTGGTTGTTGTTGCACTTAGGTTAATTTACTTGTATATTAATCTGTGGAAACTGTTTCTGGATTGTGTTAACCTAATTGTATGCTTATGTTTGTTATTGCATCTGTTTGTTTCCCAAATAAAATAAAATAAAATAAAAAATAAATCAATTGTATGTATTGAGGAAAGGATTGTTGTCACAAGACTGTTATTAAAATCTGCTCAGTTTCTTCGTATCTGAGAGACATTAGCCATGACTTAAGGTTCTGCTTGACCCTATGCGCAGTTAGTTTGTATATTGCTAGAATTGCAATGTATTTAATGCAAAAATAGTACAGTCGCTGTGTATTTGAACCCAAAAATAACATAGTAGAAGCAAGAAATATTTTACGATTTGTTGTTTTTCATGATTTTAAAGACAAATATAATAAAATACTTGTAATTACATATCGTGAGTGATTCCATGATTTACAAAGTTTTGATTTAGGCTTCGGTTTTTACAAGAAACCACTGAACAACACGGCATTCTTATAACTTTTCACGATCACGGTCGAAATCGCACTAGTTCGCGGTGACGGCCATTTGTCTATGACATGCTCAGTCAGACCACGTCGCGCGGACACCGACACGCCCCCTTGCCCCTTTTCCTGTATTTTATATGCGGTGACGGCCATTTGTCTATGACATGCTCAGTCAGACCACGACGCGCGGACACCGACACGCCCCCTTGCCACTTTTCCTGTATTTTATATTTCTATGGTCTATGTAAATGACACCCATGACGTAAGTTTCAAAAATTTCAGTCGGGGCCATCTTTGAATACATTTTGACCCCAAATTCGTATCTAGCGACCCCAAAAACCATGAAAATGACACCAATGACGAAAGTTTAAAAAATATCGGTCAGCGCCATTTTGTATTTTAAATTTGACGCCATATTAGCAATTAGCGACCCCAAAAACCATGAAAATGACACCAGTGACGAAAGTTTCAAAAATTTCAGTCGGCGCCATCTTGGAATACATTTTGACCCCAAATTCGTATATAGCGACCCCAAAAACCAAGAAAATGACACCCGTGACGAAAATTTCAGAAATTTCGTTCGGCGCCATCTTCTATTTTAATTTTGACCCCATATTAGCATTCAGAATAGCGACAACAAAAACCATGAAAGTGACACCCATGACAAAAAAGCCAAAATTTCGGTCCGCGCCATTTTGAATTTTTATTTTGACTAATAAGTATAAACAAAAAAAAATACACCCATGACGAATATTTCGATCTTCTTTGAAGTCTGTTAAAAAAAATCCTAACCTACTGATTCTGTTACACTGGTCTCATAGTAAATCGGTCGATAGATTAGCGAGAAGTGGAGCAAGAGCAAAACTGGCATAGGTCCTGCCTCGTCCAGGAAAGGTCGTTAAGGAACCCCAACCTACCAATATTAGCTTTGTCAGACAATAAGTATTTACTAGATTATTATTTCTCAATTTCCCCACTGCGCGATCAGCATTTATAATTATCTAGAACATGCGTCAATCTGATCACGCTGTGGATGTACTACGTTAGCAATTAAGTTAGTATATAAGATCAATATCTTGTTAGATGAATTAATTACCGTCTTGCTGTAACTGGGATCAAATAAAGTTTATTTTTAAACTCTTCCGTTGTCGCTTACTTAATTGGCGCAGCCGGTAGGATCTCTGTAGTCAGTCTGTCACGTATCCACATCTACGGGAAGCAGCCGACGTCCGTTTCAACGGTTCAGCAGAGATCACCGAACAAACAAATACATTAAGAAGCCACATCAAGCCAGGAGAGGACCAGGAGCCAAGCAGTAATTCAGGGAGCATGGAGCTAGCTGCGGAATTGTGAGTAAATCTTTTTCACCTTCCTCTCAGCTCTTCCATCTATATCCCAACCTTGTAATAGTCTATGTGTTTGTGTATTATTAGGGATTGGACAACGCCGTAATAATATTTGCATAGATTTTAAACGTACTAATATTTTAGAATAGTGATAGTTTAGTAGCACATTAGTGTGATTTTTTTTTCTCTCCGCGTTTGCTCCTTTCATAACATTTCACAATGGAAAACGTAACCCGTGTCCCACAGGAATTGGTTAACATCATACCAATATTCAGCGGCGACACTAGAATGTTGCCTTTATTTATAAAAAAATGTGAATACATTTTGTCTACGTTCTTAGGAACCGCAGCCCAAAATGAATATTTATTTCATGTAGTAACTAGTAGGTTATCAGGCGAAGCAGCCAGTTTGGTAGGCGAAAGAGAAGCTATAGGTACGTGGGACGAGCTGAAGAAGTTGTTAAACCAACACTTCGGTGATCCACGCACAGAGGATTGTTTAGCAATGGAATTAGAATCGTGTAGAATAAATAAGGGTGAAAGTTATTTAGATTTTTGCCATAGAATACAGCGGATGAGAAGTGTTTTATTTGCTAAAATATCAGAAACTATCATTGATGAATCTCTACGTAAGGCAAAGCAAATCATTTATAGTAACAGAGCGATGAATGCTTTCTTGTTTAATTTACCGCCATTTTTAGTTAGATTAGTTCGTTTGCGCGACGTCACAACGTTAGAGGATGCATTAAAAATAGTTTTAGAAGAACAAAACTTCCAGGCAGTCTATGAGTCGAAAACAAACGACAGACGTAATTTTAGCAGAAATAACAGACCCAATTTGCCTAATAACCAAAATGCAATTGAATCTAATAATCAAAAGAAAGATTCACATAGCATATCAAGTACACATGTACCGAATAGTGCGACAAACAGCACATCTACACCGAACAATCCGCATCAGCCCAGACATTATAAACAACATAATAATATTCAAAGAAATCAAGACAATTTTAATCGTACAAACAACAATAATGCGTCACCGCAGTCAAGTAGGTCATTTGTTCCGATTGCACAACCGAACCAACAGTTCGCGGCACATGCACCGAGCACGCCGTCTTTTGCAGCGCAAGCATCTACGTCGGGTGCGAATACTGATGTCACCATGCGTACTGCAAGGTCGCGACGTGTTAATTACATAAATAATTCTAATAATAATGAACAGAGTTCAAGTTATTCGTACAATGAGTGCCAAGAATTTTCTCCTGAAGAACCCGGGGCGGGAAATTTTTGCATAACGGCCTCTACCCTAGAGAACGAATAAAAATAAATTGAAATAAACGCTTAAATTTACCACATATAGTTATACCAGAATTAAAGGCAGTTTTTATGATAGATACGGGGAGTGTTAGATCGTTTATAAGCCCGTATATAGCGAATAAATATTTTAAAAATTATCTACAGTATGAACCCTTCGAAGTTGTTAGCACTCACGCATCGAGTGTTCATAGTGAAACGGCTATTATTCCATTACCGGTTACCTTTGGAAGTCAAGAGTTCCATAAGTTTTATGTCTATAGTGTCGACGATAGGTATGATGGGTTAATAGGTAGCAATTTGCTGAAGCAATTACAGGCAAAGATTAATATGGAAAATCAGATATTACATTTAAAAAATACTGATATTCCTATCATATATTCACCGCCTATGAGAGAGGTATATAATCTACCATCTCGTAGTGAACTTAGAGTAAGACTCCCAGTCAACTTACTGAACGGGGAAGCTGTGTTAGATTTTAAGCAATTTACGGAAGGGATTCGAATGCCCGCCGCATTAGTTACGTGTATTAAAGGTTACGCATCAACCGTTATTCAGAATTATACGGATGAAACCAGAACCTTAGTGGTAACAGGACCTTTTACGGTCGAACCTTACAGGCAGAACCCATCTGTTCACATTAATTTTACAGAAAATAACATAGAAATAGATAGGATGCTAACAGATAATTTAAAAAAATTACAGTTAGACCACATGAATTCTGAGGAACGTAAAACCATCGAAGGGCTATGTAATGATTATAAGGACATATTTTATTGTGAGAATATTCCATTAACGTTTACAAATCAAGTAAAACATAGAATTAGAACAAGGAATGAAGATCCTATAAATATTAAAGCACATAGGTTACCTCCCATTCAATCGAAAGAAATTAGGAATCAGGTAGATAAAATGTTAAGGGACAATATCATCCAGGAATCACACTCCCCCTGGAGTGCTCCCGTACATTTAGTGCCAAAAAAATTAGATTCATCAGGACAGCAAAAATGGAGGATGGTAGTTGATTATAGACGTCTCAATGAAATTACTACCGATGACAAATACCCCTTGCCCAACATAAATGATTTATTTGATATGCTAGGCAATAGTACCTATTTTACTACCTTAGATTTAGCTAGTGGGTACCATCAAATCGAGGTCCAGGAAGAAGATAGGGCGAAAACAGCTTTCAGTACACCTTCAGGACATTATGAATTTAACAGGATGCCGTTCGGGTTAAAAACAGCACCTGCAACATTCCAGAGGGCTATGGATAACGTTCTAAGAGGTCTCCAGGGCTTACATTGCCTGGTATACCTTGATGACGTCATAATTTTTTCTAAATCGCTGACTCAGCATGTAGAAAAACTTAGAGCAGTTTTTGATCGGTTTCGGGCGACAAATTTAAAAATACAACTCGACAAATCACATTTTCTTAGAAAGGAAGTTCTTTACTTAGGGCACACTATTACAAGTGAAGGATTGAAGCCAAATAATGATAAAATTGATGCAATCTTAAGATATCCCATTCCAGAAACAGTTACACAAATAAAAAGCTTTTTAGGACTTATTGGTTATTATAGGAAATTCATCAAAGATTTTGCAAAAATAACTAGACCTTTAACAGCTTGTTTAAAGAAAGGTCGTAAAATAATTATTAATGATGAGTATAGGGAATGTTTTGAAACATGTAAAAAACTTTTAACAAACGCACCTTTATTACAGTATCCCGATTTTAGTAAAAGTTTTATTTTAACTACCGACGCATCGAATTTTGCAATTGGGGCTGTATTGTCACAAGGATCAATAGGCTCAGACAAGCCAGTAGCATATGCTAGCAGGACTCTGAGTGACACAGAAGTAAAATATAGCACTATCGAGAAGGAACTTTTAGCCATAATATGGGCAGTTAAGCACTTTCGACCGTATTTGTATGGTAATAAGTTTACCATATTTACAGACCATAGACCATTAGCTTGGCTGTATTCATTGAAAGAGCCCAATAGTAAACTCACGCGATGGCGGTTAAGGTTAGAAGAGTACGATTTCGAAATAAAATATAAGAAAGGCCCTCAAAACACGAATGCAGATGCTTTATCTAGGATTAAGATTAATGCAATTGACGACGATTTAGATTCAATATTCGTAAATATAGGAGATAGGCAGGAACGTATACAAAAAATTATAGAAAGCGAATTACAAGACCCCGAAACTCCAATAGAAACGATAGAACTTTCGGATTCTGATGATGGGGTCACTGCCAACTCAGTTTCAAATAGAGAACACGAAGGCATTCCTAGTTTAAACGAAGCTGTCGATACTAAACCAAAACAGATTTTAATTCATTCATGGTTTAAAAATAAATTAGACGTAAAAGATATTTCAAATAATAAACAAAAAATTCTCGAAGTTCACTTACCGACAAATAACGATATATTAGTTAAAGACTTTTTGAAAGAGTATATTGATCCAAAACATAAGTACTTTATATACTTCGAACACCCATCTTTTAGAAAAACTTTTTCAAACATGGTAATTAAGTTATTTAAAAAGGATTCAGTTAAGTTAACCGAGTGTACAGAAAGAGTTATAAATTTGACAGGATCTGAAGAAGATCAAAAAGAAGTTATTTTAAAATACCACGACGGGAAAACATGTCATAGAGGTATTAAAGAAACTTTAACCAAACTTAAAAGACATTATTGGTGGGCAAACATGAAAGAGACAGTCACGGCAATCATAAATGCTTGCGAAACATGTAAACGCATGAAATATGATAGAAAGCCGATTAAACCCCACATTCAGTTAACACAAACCCAGGATGCCCCTTTTCAGGAAGCTTTTATGGATTTATTATATATTGAAGGGAAATATTATTTAACTATAGTGGATGCATTTAGTAAGATAGCACAAGCCATAGAGGTACCGAATAGGAGTACACCAGAGATAGTTAGAGCATTGATTAAATATTTCAGCAGGTATGGTCTGCCTAGAAAAATTAGTTGCGATTCCGGTACAGAATTCAACAATACTTTGATTAAAGAAATGTTAAGCTTTTACAAAATTGAACTTCATATTGGGACGCCAAATAATCCCAGTTCAATGGCAATAGTAGAAAGGTTTCATTCTACCATTATTGAGATTTATCGTATAGCAAAATACGATAAAAGCGATTTAGATGCAGCATCAGTTATGACTTATGCCATCATGGCTTATAACAACACCATACATTCAGCAACAGATTTTACGCCTTTTGAACTAGTATTTGGTCACACTTATTCCGAAAATGTATTTAACGTGGATAGAGAGAAGAACTTAACTCAGAAATTATTGTTAGATCATAGAAAACGCCTTAAAATACTCTATGAATTCATAACAGAAAAATTAGAATCCGATAAAATTAAAATAATTAATAAAAAAGGTGGCGAAACGACACCGATACTCGAACCAGACGATAATATTTACATGAAAGACACTAGGATTAGAAAAGCCAAAGAAAAACCTCGATATGAAAAAGCGAAAGTAATAGGTGAAGTTGAAAGAAATATAGTCCCAGTAGAAGTAAAGAAAAGGAAAACTAGAGTAGCCTTAAAAAATGTAAAACGTCCTCCACAGATCGTGCCTGGTACTTCTGGTACTAGTGGTGCCAACACTCACGCTGGACCTCCAAAACCTCGGTCAGAATCCGGGGATAGCAGCGATAAAGCGGGGAGTAGCAGTGAAGAGGAATAGTTATTGGACAATATACAAAATTGTAGATTTAGAATCATTACACTTACAAATAGATAATAATATTCGGGATTTTATTAACTTGAAAATTAAAATTAAGGAAAATAGTCTTAGTAACGAAACTATAGGAATAGAAAGCCAAATAGAATATCTTATTAAACTAACTAAGGATAGATTTTTTCAAATCTTACCTTTCCATTATAGAAACAAAAGAGCTTTGTTTAATCCATTAGGCTCACTTGTAAAAGCTATCACAGGAAATTTGGATGAAGACGATGCAATTAAATATGATAGAGAAATCCAAATGATACAGAACAAAGAGCATGTGGTCGAACGTAAAGTATCATCAATGCAAAAAGCTTTTGATAAATTAGTAAATGACTCTGAAATAATAAATTCAAATATTAAAAACTTGGGTTTACATACCAATGAAATGGAAAAATTAGTTGAACATGAGTTCAGGTTTAACAAACTTTTCCAAATATTAAATACTATGTATCAAATTTTAAATAACTTTCGAACCTGTTACGAAAACATACAAGAGATTGAAACGGCAATAGCCTTTAGCAAACTGAATACATTGCACCAATCCATTATAAATAGTACAGAATTATATAATACGTTAGAAGTCATTGCTAAACATGCTAGAACAATATACCCAGTAAACAAACATAATTTAATAAAATTAGAACGTAATATCATACTTAAATCATATATAAATAACAACAAGTTAGTTTTTGTTTTAGAAGTTCCCCTAATAAATAACGAAACATATAATTATTACAAGGTTATACCCATCCCTATATTCCATTCTCCAAATACCTTTACAATAATACCCAAATATCCTTACCTGATGGTGAATAGATTGAAATACATGCCCGTGGTAAGCCCATGTACTGAGATTGAAAATGGAAAATTCCTTTGCGCTGAAACTAATTTAGCCCAGTTTCCAACCGAGACCTGCATTGAACAAATAATGCTGATGAAGAACAACTACAAAAACTGCATACAGAACCATATTGAAATAGAAAAAACTAAGACACAGAAAATAACCGACAACCAATGGTTGGTTTACTCAGAGGAAAATCTCATCATCACCGAGAATTGCAATACAGAAATCCTGAAGTACACTATCCTTGGGACCTACATCGTGACACCTGGCCAACAATGCGAGACACAAATAGGCGAAGTCATCATTGCCGCCACCACAAACACTACAGTTTCCAGTCTCCAGCTGCCATTGATCCAGATGCCAGACCTACAACAGGACATCCAGAGAAGATCAAAGAAAGTGGATCTAAGAAATGTGGACTTCAGTGATGTGAAAGAAGTGTTACAAAGTGCAAAATTTGGTGAAATAGACGATACGACACAAACAGTGACAATAGAAATTAGTATATGGACCATCTTAGAGTATGTGGTTATTGTAATAGCAATAGTTATCTTTATAATGTATAAATTTCAGTTCATAAACTTTTGTCGAAATTCTCCGAAACCGTCTGCGACACCTTCGGATAATTTCTCTCTTAGGGAGGGAGGAGTTAAGGAACCCCAACCTACCAATATTAGCTTTGTCAGACAATAAGTATTTACTAGATTATTATTTCTCAATTTCCCCACTGCGCGATCAGCATTTATAATTATCTAGAACATGCGTCAATCTGATCACGCTGTGGATGTACTACGTTAGCAATTAAGTTAGTATATAAGATCAATATCTTGTTAGATGAATTAATTACCGTCTTGCTGTAACTGGGATCAAATAAAGTTTATTTTTAAACTCTTCCGTTGTCGCTTACTTAATTCGGGCGACTGAAGAGCCGTACGGCGTACGGTACGGCGGCCGCTGTGTTATATATAATTTTATTATTAAAACAATTAAACTATTTTATAAATTCTACCCTGAGAATAAAGTTCTACAGGTTGTTAACTTTTTTAGATATGTGTTTTAGGTTGAATCTTTCATAATCTTCCAGAAAAATAAGAAAATGATCAAAAAAACATCGTTTTAGAGTCCTTTTCAGTTTTTTTTTTGATCGAGCGAAGTTTTCGATATCATGTTTTGAATCTCAGAAATGAAAAACATGTAGTAATACAATTTATATATTTATTACATTTAAACTATCTCTATTTGTTTAATAATGAATCAAAGATATGTAAAAGTCAGGCTACCTGGCGTGATGTTATGTTATGAAATGGTATAATTAACAATGAACATACATGCGATTGCAGCAATCCCGAAAGATTTGCCGAAATTTATTGAAGAGTTGGTTGTATATCTCCGAAGTTCTTCATCAGATCTTCACCAAATTGAAATGAGAGCAATTTCGAAACATCCTATTTAAAACAAAAAAAGAATTTTCAAAATCGGTTCACGATTAACGGAGATATCGGTGAACAAACACAAAAAAAAAAAAAAAAACTTACATAATGTCGAACATAGAACCTCCTCCTTTTTGGTAAGTCGGTTAAAAACAAGAGGTACCAAAGACACCGACTTGTAGTTTGTATTAGAAGTCGGTGTATTTTTTTTTCGTGTATTTTTTAACGATTCCGAACGAAATTTGTGGCCATCTATACATAGACAAGGCTTAACTTGACGGAAAGAAAAAAAATATGAGAGTTTTTGGCGGGATTTTTTCGAGTGAAGTTCAGCGGCTGTTAATATTATTTGCAAATTGATTCCTAGTGGATATTGTGATATAAAATTGGTGTGGTTTTGTGTCTCAACTGTCTACGCAACTGGACAATATGTGAAATCATTGACAGAAGCGATCTCAGGATAGTGGAGCGGAGAATTTTATTGTAGTATTGACTACCTCCGCTAAGCTTACTGGGAAGGCTGCCTCAATACAATTTGCTGCCAAATACTCCATAAAACATTAGAATCTGTTACATCCGTATTCTAATGCATACTAAAGAATTTTAAAATTGCACTGAAGACTAGGCAGCATGGTCTCAGACCTTAGCCTGTTCCGTAAGGAACAAACAAAAAAAAAAAAAAAAAAATATGATAACAAACATGGCGGGCCACAGAGCGTCATTGAATTTTGTTTATTAGGTCAATCTTTTTGTATTGTACTAAACTATATCACGCCCTCGGATTATGTGGTCACATACAAGGGGACGGAGCATCAATGTCAACGTGCGGAAAAGGTTTGTGGCAAGTCGTTGTGCGTGTAATAGTCTAGTAAGACGAGTCGAGCGGATAATGTGAGCGTGGTTAGTGGTTACAGGAAGTGCCGGGGCGAAGGCGCTCGGCGGTAGGCGACTCGGCAGGTGATATGCAAGCGGCGCCGGCGCGCTACGTGTCAGTGAGCGAACTGTATTCGACAGACGAAGTGGAGCTGCTGCTGGACGAGATAAGGGAGCTGGAGCCGACGAGCTGCCGCGGCGAAGACGTGCAGGTACTAGCGCGACGACAGGTGACCCTCACCTGCCCGGCGCCCGAGCGCTCTCTCCGATAGCCTCTTAGCTCTCATGCATTGCACAGACCTCAAGATTTGTGGGTATTTATATTTGCCACTACCCAGGAGTAAAGAACATATTAATACCCTTAGTTTGATGTTCAACCGCTGTTATAAAGCTTGTTGTTTTTGTTTTGTTTATTAAAATATTGTGTGCTGTGATGAACAAAACTGTTGATATTTCTTGGTAAAATGTAAACAGTTGATTTTTTACTTCCCTGATAGGGGCCTACTCTAAAATAAAAAATACCTGGAGAAAGAATATTTGCTCAATATGTAAACATAGTAAGACTTCATCAATATGTGAAGGTAATAAGGTAGACATAAACATTAATATTTTGCAAAAATTATGTTTTAATTTAGTTTTTAATTAATTGCTTCATCATTTGGTTTGTTTGAATATATTTTCTGTTATCTGAAATGGCAAAAAAAAAATAGTTTCTTAGGAGATATTATTTTTGTGATAGTCACTTAATGACATTGGTGGAAAACATTGTTTCAGTTAGGTCAAAATCATGGTTATACAACTGGTGAATCACAAACAAACCAATTTTCTAACATGATTTGTTGTTATGGACCAAATTGTGTTACACTTGCTTGAAAACACTCATCTTTAAAATATTCATATTCTGAGTGTCAACACACCTGGTACGTGCTGTACCTTCTTAGAATTCTACTGTTCCACATTAATAGCCCTTGTAAACATGGGTGATATGGTTACTTTGAATAATATGACAGTTTATGCTATGATATCTGCTATAGTAATATAATGAACTTGATGTAAGTTTTTTAAGTGTCCCAAAGACTAAAGGAAATAACTACTTTGTCATACCAGTATTTGGTCCCTATCAGCGACATTTTCTCAGTGTAAAACTACCAAAGTAAATTTATTGCTATTTGAAAACCAAAAACAATACCTTATTTTCGCAAAATCTAACTCATGGTCTATGCTCTGTTTTACTTAGGCCCTTTGCCATTTTTTTTTGTCTTAATTAAGGCTTTGAATTCCCATTATCAAAAATCCAGCCTGTATTATAAGCTTTTTTATTAGTTTCACCCATCTCAGTGTCAGTTTGTTAAATTTTGAGCCACTTGTTGGGGTTTGAATGAGCTGCAAGTTTGCACTAACTTCTCGTGACAATGCTTGACCTTTGATACTGTCACTTAACAAAGTTTATTTAATAATGAGTGTGAGTTTATTTATAAACTGAACTGCAGGTGAGCTTTCTAATAGTAACCCATAAATATTTTAGTTTGTCAGTATGAATATCTGCAATTTCATAAACTACTTAGGGTGCACTTAAGTAGTGCATACATAGAGATAATCTTCGGTTGGTATCACATATCATGATACATGTCTAACAAGGCCTCTGCGAGTTGGCTTTGGCCCCTGGTATGCCTTGCAAAGGACCGGGAAAATTGTTTCTTTTTTGCTTTGAGAAATACTCATGCATACTGCGTTACTCCAACCCACTAAAACTCCACGGTGTCCTCCTATGCCGCTTATGGCAGGAACACGCGTTAGCACTCACCGCGAACCCGCCGCGGCTGTCAACGGCGTCAACGGGCCTCTTGGGAATGCCCCCATCACCGGCGCACCAGAGTACACTGTGCGCCGTGACCACCCTAAGAACCAAACCAGCACATGGGCGCCGGAGACCCCGTGTATTGTCCCCTTGGTCAAGGTCAATGGCCCCGCCACCTACTATTTTTCGGCTGCAAGGGATAGGGAGAACGGCCAACGCTATAACGATACTCCTCCTCCCCTGCGGCCTCCATCCCTTAGCCGCGATATCGTATGGGTTTGGGTGGCCCCGTACGACATCGCAGCCCGCCTCAGTTGCGATGTTGCCCAATGCCCAGGCAGCACCGCAACCTACATGTTGGCCGCTACGTCATCGGCTTGTCGGCAAAAGCCCTGACGAGCGGTCCCTCCTCGGGTTCCTTTTCGCTTCACCGTGGGTGACCAACCCACGGTTACTGAGCCCCCCCGACTCGACAATGCGGGAACCCACCGGGAGGGCAGGTCCGGGCAAAGGCATATCATCACCATCATCATCATTTCAGCCGAAAGACGTCCACTGCTGGACATAGGCCTCTCCCAGGCGTCGCCACACTGACCGATCTCGTGCGTCTCGTATCCAGCGCCTTCCCGCAACTTTAACCAGGTCATCGGTCCACCTAGTGGGAGGCCTTCCAACGCATCGTCTTCCGGTTCGCGGTCGCCATACCAGAACGTTTGCAATGTGCCCTGCCCACTGCCATTTAAGTTTCGCAATTATTCGAAGGCACATAAAATAATAATAAATATTGTCAGTGCTCAGAGTTTGCAATGAGTCATAATGTAGGTAATAATTAGCAATTTCGTTAATGTTGTTACTTTCACTTAAAGTATGGGCAAATACTTAGAACAATCGAACTTTTCAATAAAAATGCATTGAGTGACTGAATTGTTTGTCATTTAAATAAAACATAGTAGCTGGTGGATCGGTTGCAATACTAAACATGTGGTACGGGTGTGGGATCAGGACTTCGAGATAGCGGGCAGCGGGTGCGGTGCGGGCGCGGGCGGGCGCTCGCCGGCCGGCACGGAGCTGACGGAGCGCAGCTGGGACTCGCACGCGCAGTACCGGCGCGCGCCGCCGCCGCGCCCGCGCCCGCTCGCGCCGCTCTACTGCCGCCTGCGCCACCTGCTCACGCCGCGCGGCGCCGCCACGCTGCTGCTCGTTGTGAGTATAACACTGTGACACTGTGTCTCAGGCTGGAGTCACGCTGTCGGTCGGCGCGTAGCTTGTTCAGACGGCGTGATTCCTAAATGCTTCATTAGAATATGTAATGTAATGTAATATGTATTGACCTATCAGCGCCGACGATCAGCGTCACTCTAAAACCAGCCTCAGTGCACCGGCACGTCATTTAGGCGCCGCGAAAGATAGATAGATTATATTCTGGAATAGAACATAGAATACTTTTATCGCGGGCATATCACATCACAACTGTGAGAGGGGATGGGCCGTAATCCACCACACGAGCCCAGTGCGGGTTGGTGGATTTCACATGTCTTCGAATTTTTGGTTCTAGGACATGCCGGTTTCGGCGATGTTTTCCTTCACCGTTTTTGAGAGCAGTGGTGATGAAATAATTTACACAAAGTAAAGCGCCTGCCTGCGCGGACATATGATCCCTTGGGATTCCATGAGGGCGAAGCCGCTGGCAGAAGCTATAGTAGTATTATAAATGCGAAAGTTTGGATGTACGTTTGTTCCGTTCAGTCATATAGCCGATCAGTCGGAAATTATCCCAAGGAAATCCTATGTGCTTTTCCTGACTATAATCAAGCAGTGTGCCAAATTTCATCCAGATCCGTCCAGCCGTTTGAGCGTGAAGAAGTAACAAACACACACTCGCAAACTTTCGCTTTTATAATATTATTGTGATACCAGCAGTGAGGATGGGCGTTGTAACCGGGTCTGGCCTACGAAATGCGGGTGCGACGATTTAAACGGTTCGTTCTCGATGGCTATGGGCGACCCAGCAGTGGGAAATATAGAAAAAAAAATACTCTGACCACACATACAATAGACAAGTTATATTTAACTAACATAATTATGCTAGATACAAGCATGGCGGCCGGCGCTTGCCGATAATATTCGAACTACGCCGGACGGAACCGACCGTCTCGGGAGGAGGGCATAGCGCTTTTTAGTTATGTGAAGATTTCTACCAGGCAACGCCTACCGCAAGCCGCGTTAAGGAACTTCGTATCAATATCTTAGGTCCTAATTATGATCATGTTCGTGCCCGTGTGTCGAATTTCATCCAAATCTGTTCAGCTCTTGAGGTGTGATTGAGTAACAAAAATATAAATAAATAACTTAATAACGTGACCCAAACTCATATATAACCTTTCTTAGTATGTTAATAACCTTCGTATCATAAAGTATAATATAATGAGCGGTGTGTGTGTGTGTGCGCAGCTGTGCTCGCTGGGCGCGTGCGCGTGCGTGTGGGCGGGCGTGGGGCTGCGCGTGGGGCGCGTGCCGCTGGCGGGCCGCGTGCGGCTGCTGCTGCTGGCGGCGCTGTCCTCGCTGCTGCTGCACTCGGCGCTGCTAGTGCTGCACGTGACGCGCCTGGCCGCGCTGCTGCCGCTGGACTGGGCGCGCCTGGGCGCCGCCACCAGCCTGTGGTCCGCGCTGTCGCTGGCGGCGGGCGGCGCGCTCACGCTGCACGCCGTGCTGGCGGCGCCCGAGTACCGCTGGGCGCCGGCGCACGTGGCGCGCCTGCTGCTGTCGGCGGCGGGGCTGGGGCTGGGCGGCGCGTGCGCAGCGCTGGGCATGGCGCTGGGCGGCGCGCGCGGCTGGCTGCGGCGGCGGGCCGCGGCGCGCTCGTGGGGCCGCTCGTCGCCCGGCTCGCCGCGCGCCGCCTACCGCGCCGTGCCGGCGGCGGCGCCGGCGCCGGGCCCGTCCTCGGCGCACGACGACCCGTTATAGTGAAGGCCGCCCGCCACGGACTTCTAGGCGGCCGCAAGGGACGGAGCCCGTTTTATAGTTTTGTACGCCGGCCGCCCCCGCGCCGGCATGATCTCTTTGATTTCCGCAAGTCTGATTTTTATTCTAGTCCGTTATAGGTTAGCGATGGATCATGTTTTGTGAGTTTGACGAGCGACGACGGTTCCTCGGTTAGTTTTTGCACAAATATTTCTAGTGATCTAGTCGTGTTTTATACCGATGTCTGGATGTTCGGGAGCAGTCGTTGTCCATTACCTGGCGTTCGTTTCGACCGTGTCCCTGTGTTGTCCTGGTTTTCTCTTCGTCCACTACGCATTGTTTACTGAAGTTATACATATAAGTCATTTACGCGATATTAAAATGGATCATGTTATTAATAAACTATACACACTACACGAAATGTATGCGAAGGGTAATGTTTTATTGTAAGCGAAGTATTTATTATTATGTTAATAGTCATACCTACTTGTTGCATAGCCGCGGGTCGCGCGTACGCGTACGTCGTGTGCACGCACTTTATTTCGTCGTAAGCTTGTAATGGATCAAATCGTTTGCATGGTATATGATATGATATAATTACTTACTGTTCATACAATGGTAAGCCTACATCATAGTTAGTATAAGGGAAAGTTCGATATGTAATACAAGTTGTTAATAGGAAATAATTTTATACTGTCCGATGTGTGGTCTCCCCACGAGCTTACCGAGTGCTTGTCCTCGCGGCCCCTCTCCGCACCTCTGATACTATTTTCGATTAATATTCCTTTGTATGTCTTATACATATCACATGTAAGTATTGTTTGGTCTGGCCGGTGGCGATGGCACTGGGCTAGTGCGGCCGGCCGGCGGCCCTCAGACGTGCGGCCGGCCGGCGGCCCTCACAGACGTGCGGCCGGCCGGCGGCCCTCACAGACGTGCGGCCGGCCGGCGGCCCTCACAGACGTGCGGCCGGCCGGCGGCCCTCACAGACGTGCGGCCGGCCGGCGGCCCTCACAGACGTGCGGCACGCGCACGCGGGTTGCCACGGGAACATGTGACGTAACACGGACGTGTATTGTGTACCTACTCTACGATCTCGATAAAATAATGTACGAGTCATTTTTACTTTAAAATTTTAATGATAATAATTATATGGTTTTATACAAATACATGATTTTGTTTCACTTTTACTCAATTATTAGGGTACCCAACCCACTCATACACTAGAAATTTTTAGGATATTGAATCACATAAAAAAATCTGTAGAAAAGTCGTTTTTATACATCGTAAATATTGCCAAAAAGATAGCCAGGGTGATAACCAACAGAACCCATTGCCAGCATTTTTGGAATTTTTGTCTGTTTATTTGTGCACGCATCACGTAAAATGAACGAAATAACGAAACCAACACTAAATATAATAAAAAAACTATTTTACAAAAAAAAACTACCGACTTCCAAATAAGAAAACTACAAAGTGAAAAATAACTTTATTTTTGGAAGTCGGTGTCCACACGTTTATTTTTATTTTTCTCATGCTACTAATTAGGAAAATCTTTACATTCCGGTTTAGTTCTGTATAATTATCCTCAGGATAAGTAGTAATTAAAAATCATTTCCCACAGCTCTACCTTGTTTCTATCCAAGCTTTCATTTTTCCCTTGGAATATTCAAAACTAGCTGTGCCCGCGGCTTCGCTCCCGTCATCTGCCTGCCAACCCTACCATACTTACCAGCCTGCCTGCCTACTCCACATACTCAAAAAAACTTTTTACAAAAAAATACTACCGACTTCCAAATAAAACTACAAAGTGAAAAATAACTTTATTTTTGGAAGTCGGTGTCTTTCGTAGGTACCAATTTATTGCGTTATGGACACCGACTTCCAAAAATAAAGTTATTTTTCACTTTGTAGTTTTATTTGGAAGTCGGTAGTATTTTTTTGTAAAGTTTTTTATTTTTCACTTTTTAGTTGTACCTACCTAATAGGCAAGTTGTTTAGTAAGTTACCTACTCTATAACGCCAGAATATATTACACTAATATCATGAAACTTGAACATAACCGGTGAAATGACAGATCTGCGTACCCCTTAAGAGCGTACTGGCGTGATGTTATGTTATGAAATGGTATAAACAACAAACAGACATGCGATTGCAGCAATCCCGAGAGATTTGCCGTTATTTATTGAAGAGTTCTGTTGTATATCTTCGAATTGCTTCGTCAGTCCTACACCAAATTTGAAATTAAAATGGGACCAATTTCGGAACATACTCTTTCAAACAAAAAAAGATTTTTTGAAATCGGTCCACAACTGACGGAGATATCGGTGAACACTGAACATACTCAAAAATAAAAAATAACATACATAATGTCGAACATAGAACCTCCTCCTTTTTGGGTAGTCGGTTAGAAAATATACGCACTACATACCAATTTTTTTTTTCTAGGGTCATTCTTTCGCGTAAAATCTTAACACCGCGATTCAGATAATGACTTTAAATGCACAACGCCATCTATCGAATAGCGAGTTCAACTGTCCGAGTAACCGAATTGCGTGAGCTGTGATAATTTTACTTCTTGAACACTTTAAATTCATCTAACTTTTGATAGAGTGAACCGATTGCGATGAAACAAAAACTAAGTAATTCTTCAAGATACGCACAATTTTTATGTATAAAAGTTATCTACATTGGTTTCGTACATTTCACGTGATGCGTGCACAAATAAACAGACAAACAGACAAAAATTCCAAAAATGCTAGAAATGGGTTCTGTTGGTTATCCTTTAACACCCTGGCTATTTTTTTTGGATTTTTTTTCGATGTACAAAAAATATTTTTCTACAGATTTATTATATGTATTGATACACCCATGTATTTAGTGTCAACCTTTAATCAGATCTGGGCAAAATACATGCTTGGCTTTAATTAAAATAAAAACTTAAATCGACGAACGCCGGCTGCACGTACGAAAAAGGATGACTCAATGTAACGTTACGCTCATTGTAAAGTTATAATCGTAACGTTACAATGACGTTAATTGTACCGTCATGTATGTGACGTTGTCACGTTAAATTATCGTCCGTAAACCGACTTTACAGACAACCAATTTTTTTGACGTGACAACGTATAATAAATCGATGAACGCCGGCTGCACGTACGAAAAAGGATGACTCAATGTAACGTTACGCTCATTGTAACGTTATAATGACGTTTATTGTATCGTTATTTATTGAAGAGTTCTGTTGTATATCTCCAAAGTTCTTCATCAGATCTGCACCAAATAAAAATGGGACCAATTTCGGAACATACTCTTTCAATCAAAAAAAGAATTTTCAAAATCAGTCCACAATTGGCGGAGTTATCTGTGAACATACACAAAAAAAACATTCATGAAGTCGAACATAGAACCTCCTCTTTTTTGGTAAGTCGGTTAAAAAGTAGATAACTTATGCATAACTTGAAGTATTACTTAGTTTTTGTTTCATCGCAATCAGTTCACTCTTGTCAAAAGTTAGATGAATTTAAAGTGTTCAAGAAGTAAAATATCACAAACGCAATTCAGATACTCGGACAGTTGAAATCCTTCGATAGATGGCGTTGTACATTTGACGTCATTTTTGAATGGCGGTGATTCTCCCAAAAGGCCGTATACATACTTCCTTATACTTCGTAGTAAGAAGGATCTATGGATTCTCCGTGGAAGAATGGCACTAGAAAACAAAAATGGTAGGTAGGCAGGTATAGTTATTGGCAAAATTCTGGACCGCCTTGTTGGCTTTCCGATTCGCATGGCACGAAACGGTGCTGTTTTTGTATGAGATTTATTACTGCACAGCCATTGTAGCTAGAGTCTGGCAAACGAAAGTACAGACTGAAAAAGCGCGTCAATATTTAAACAAAGCGAACTATAAAGACAAGAATTAAATCATGCTGTGCAGTCAGAGGATACATCTGGTTTGGGCCAGCAAGCTCGCGCATATGTATCTTCCGACTGCACAGCATGATCTTCTTGTTTATGTCTTTTTAGTTCGCTTTTTTTAAATTTGACGCGCTTTTTCAGTCTCCACTTTCGTTTGCCAGACTCTAACTTCAGGGCGGCCAAGAAGTTTGGCGAGAACTATAGGTACGGGTCAACTCTATACGTCGAATCAACGACTTATCTTCAAGGGCAATTTCAGGTGTAAACATAATAATTCGGGATCTAATGCACGAGACAAAATAGGCTTTAGGCTCAGATTAGTATCTAATCATACTACTATGTTAGTATTATATTATCTTTTCTCAAGATACAGGTTGCCCCTAGTTTGAGAAGCAGGGTTCATTATTCAAAATGGTACCTAACAATGGAATTCTTGCAATATAGCTGACTGTACGTGTATGCAAACTGTAATGTAACCTTTTTTGCACCAATAAACATTTATCTGTGATACTATTGTCAATGATGCGGTTGACGTGTGTGCAATGTGGTTAGTAAATTTGCCGCCGCTTCTGCTATTCTGGATAGCGTAATGATAAACGTGGTGGCCTACTACACCCAAGGTTCCGGTTTCGACTCCCAGCTATGGATAGGTGTTTTTTTATGTTTTCGTTTCGGTGTGGTGTTCTGGAGTGCTACTAGATGGCGCGCAGCAAAACTGTCTTTACTTTTTTGTATGAAGTCGATATTCTTCTCCCTCACTGACCTCTCTTGTATAATAGAGGTCAGTGTTCTCCCTAGAGTAAATAATATTCTGTGCAGGTAGGTAAGTTGGTTAGGTAGATAGGAAAGTAGGGTAGGGTAGGCAATTGACGGGAGCGAAGCCGCAGGCACAGCTAGTTTATAATATCGTTACATAAAAAAAAGATAATTAAAAAAATCAAGCATGATTTTTTTCTTGTTTACGTCTTTATAGTTCGCTTTTTAAGCAGCCAGGTTTTTGATTTTTTAATTAACTTTTTTTATTTACCATCTTTTAAGTTATTTTTTTTTGAATTAGTTATATTTAAACATATAAACGTTACATATTTTTGAAATCACCTCATTAAACCCTTTACTTTGATACCCCACGCGATGGGTTTGGAAGAAAAATATTTTTTTTCCCTCACAAAATGGCGCCCAAAATCCGCCATTATTTCTTTTCCAATTTTAATGTAGCCAGTGACACCAGGGCTATAGCTAGAGTCGAATTTGAGGTAGGGCAGCATTGGTTACAGGTAGGGCGGAAGTAAAATATATCGGAATTGAGCCCTCGAAGATCTCACTGACCTCTAGAACCTAGAACCTACCTCCTTCCCTTCCCTTCCTTGTCCTTTCTAGGACCTAGAGGTCAGTGATATACATTCAATAGCTATTCGTAGAAAAATAATTTCTGTGACAGAACATGAGCATGGATCTAAGAACTATCTAATATAAGAATCCTCAATGATGAAGAACAAGCAAACAAGATGGGTTGAACTTCCAGATTTGGATGTACAGATCCACGTCTGAGTGAGAGTAAGGTAATAATTAATTAATTGTTGAGTGAGGTGATATGATTAAATAGATACGACCAAAAATACCATTTAGATCATATTGTTTCTGCAAACTTATTATAATAATAAAAATATTTTAAACAGCTGCATTCTACGATTGGCCATGTTATTAAAATGTTTTGAGCAGTACCTAGGTAAGGTTCTTCGTGGTCAATTTGCTCTTCAACTCTACGTTTTTTTTTCCAAAAAATGCTCGTATATCCATCGCAAAATCAATGAATCTTCAATTTATGGCAATAATAAAAAAACTTTTTTACAAAAAAATACTACCGACTTCCAAATAAGAAAACTACAAAGTGAAAAATAACTTTATTTTTGGAAGTCGGTGTCTTTCGTAGGTACCATTTTTTTGCGTTATGGACACCGACTTCCAAAAATAAAGTTATTTTTCACTTTGTAGTTTTCTTATTTGGAAGTCGGTAGTATTTTTTTGTAAAAAAGTTTTTTATTTTTCACTTTTTAGTTGTATCTACCTAATAGGCAAGTTGTTTAGTAAGTTTCATGATATTCGGGTAATCTATTATGGCGTTATATGCCAGAATAGATTACCCGAATATCATGAAACTTGAACAAAACCGATCAAATAAGAGATCTGCTTACCCCTTAAGAGCGTACTGGCGTGAAAATATGTTATTAAATGGTCTAAACAATAAACAGACATGCGATTGCAGCAGTCCCGAGAGATTTTCCGTTATTTATTGAAGAGTTCTGTTGTATATCTTCGAAGTTCTTCATCAGATCTTCACCAAATTAAAATGGGACCAATTTCGGAACATACTCTTTCAAACAAAAAAAGAATTGTCAAAATCGGTTCACAATTGACGGAGATATTGGTGAACATACATAAAAAACCATACAAAAAATTTTCGAAAGTCGGTTAAAAATAACAATTGTATTGATTTTTTACTAAAACACTCTTTACCGTACACTTCACTTAACCAAACTACAAACAATCATAATCAATCTCTAGTTTATGTTTATTTTAGTTTAAAAGGGGATTCCCCGTATCATAGTGTAATATTAGTTGTTTATTAGAATAATATAAATGCAACTTGGATTACTATAGGTTTTATTAATTAGATATCTCAAGTTCAGTACAAAAGTTTTCAATACATGTTGATTGATTATATACATAGAGTATAGTAATAGTGATTATATAAAAGACGCGTAGATCACGTGGGACACAGCATAGATACAAAGTAAAGCTGCGTTCAGTTATGGATGCGTTCCATGTCATCCCTCCTTTTCAGCGGTATCTGATGGGTGTGACAACAACGCGTCCGCTGCGAGTGGTTGGCGGTTGAACCGTGAGTGCCGGCGAAGCTGGAGCTGGCATCTCTGCTGTGGGCTTCTCTAGTGGTAGCGCTTCAGTAGAACTTGCTGGCTCAGGACCTTTGACTGTCGGGGTGGCAGTATGTTTTAAGTGCCACGCATTTCTTTTATAAGTAGCTCCATCTTCAGTCTCTACTTTGTACGAGCGGTGACCTTCAGCTCTTAATACTTCTGCTGGAACCCAGTTTTGGTGACCCTTCCTTAACATTACTTTCTCATGACATAAGAACTCTTTGTTTGCTCTTTTTCCTCTGTCTGCATATCCTTTTTCATTTTCTTTCAGATTTTGCAATTTTTTAGAAATGTTTCTTATTATTTTAAGGGTAAATAGTTTGTTGTTAGTAGGAAGTAAAGTTTTGGTTCTTCTATTGAACAATCTTTGTGCTGGTGAACCAAGATCTAGTCGAGGTGTGTTCCTATGCTGCAGTAACGACAGTTGGAGATCTGTGTTATCTTCAATTTTCTGTCTTATTGAATGAGGAATCTTACGTGCTGGACATGGAGAAATTGGAAACCACCTCAAAGATCAAGAGGCCTGAAAATGTAAAAGAACTACAGCGATTCCTTGGGTTAATAACTTACACGTCAAAATTTATAAAAAATATGGCAGATATCACCAGCCCATTAAGACAATTATTACAAAAAGAGGTTGAATGGGTGTGGGACCAACCACAGGAAAATGCATTCATCAAACTGAAAGAACTGTTGAAAAACCCACCAATACTGGGATTCTATGATCCCAAAGAACCAATACTACTCTCAGTAGATGCCAGTAGTTATGCATGTGGAGGAGTGATGATCCAAAAGGAAAAACCCATAGCCTACTGCGCCAAGTCTTTCACTAGAACTGAACAAGGGTACAGTTGTAAAAATATAGGCTGGCAACATTAATTAGTTCCTGCGAATCACCTTTTTAGTATAGATGTCACTACTAATATTTAGTTAGGTTCTTTATCGAAAAAAATCTAAATAAGCTTATCTTTTTTTTATGTTGGAAATTAGACATTCTGGTGATCTGTGTATCTATCGTAAATAATAAATTATTAGAAACGTAAATAAACCAACAAAATATGAAACGTATTTTATATCTATGGCAAAGTCTATGACAGTCCAAGTACCTAACCCAAGTGTCAACATGGCGGACATAAAAATGTAATACCTTGTAAAACAGTGCTTTGTAACAAACAGTCTCTAATAAATAATATGTCGTCTCGTCTCTTTGTGAGTTTCAATAAAACCGAAGAATAACCCAAAGTCATATCCACACGACCTCCCAAAAACGGTCAGTTGGAAAAAGCATTGCATCCCCAGATATAAGAAATTTCATACTTATATCTGGGGATGCAAAGATTTGACTATAGAATCAGACCACAGACCATTAGAAACAGTATTCAAAAAACCACTCACTAGTGCACCGCCAAGACTACAAAGGATGTTATATCAAATTTTACCATATAACCCCCAAAGTGACATATAAAAAAGGCTCAGAGATGTATGTAGCTGACACCCTGAGCAGAGACTGTGAAAAACTTACCTGTGAGGATCTGAATCTGGAAAACTTGCAAATATGTGCTATAGTACCATTCACAAAAACACGCAGAGAAGTGCTTAAGGTAGAAACAGAAAAAAGTGAAGAGCTAGCTTGAAGAAAGTTATACTCAAAGGATGGCCTGAAAAAGTTGAACAATTGCCAGAAAATTTGAAAAAATATTGGTACTATCGAGAAAAGCTTAGCGTATATGATGACATAATTTTCAAAGATGATAGAGTACTGCAGCCGAATTGCGTAAGTATATTATCCAAAGCAAAAGAATCGATTCTTTCCCAAAACCGACTTTACGTAGTGCATATTGATACGAAAAGTCGTTTTTGGGAAGGAATCGATTCTTTTGCTTTGGATAATATACTTACGCAATTCGGCTGCTGGTACTCAAATCTATGATTCACTTACTGCCACACTCAGAGACGTTAACGGTTACTTAAAGCTCTCCTTAGTATAGATTTTTAGTACAAAATCTACACTAAGGAACGCCTTAAGTAACCGTTAAATGTCTCTGAGTGCGGCAGTTAGTAATGAAACAGTGCCATCTATGTCATAAAGGCATACAAGGAACACTAAAACTTGCACGTGATAATGTGTTTTGGCCAGTTATGACAACGGATTTAACAAATTATGTAAAATTGTGTAAAACATGTACAAGAATACAAAAAGATAACCCAATGGAGCCCATCATTGTGCAAACTGCACCAGAGCGACCATGGAGCCTAGCGGCAACAGATTTATTTCACCTTAAAGGCAAGGATTATATATTGATAGCAGATGGTTATTCAGGCTTCTTCGACATGCGTGAATTGAGAAACGTGAACAGCTCTGAGATAATTAGCAATCTAAAATGTTGGTTTGCAACACATGTATTATCAGACACTCTATTAACAGATGGTGGTAAACAATACGACTGCCAAGAATTTAGAATGTTCAGAAAGGAGTGGAATAATTTCGAACACCGGATTTCGAGTCCCCATTTTCCCCGTTCAAATGGTTTAGCAGAACGCTATGTTCAGGAAGCTAAAATTTAATGAACAAGTGTCTTGAAGATAACACAGATCTCCAACTGGCGTTACTGCATCATAGGAACACACCTCGACTAGATCTTGGTTCACCAGCACAAAGATTGTTCAATAGAAGAACCAAAACTTTACTTCCTACTAACAACAAACTATTTACCCCTAAAATAATAAGAAACATTTCTAAAAAATTTCAAAATCTGAAAGAAAATGAAAAAGAGTTGGGGAGGAGAGTTCTTATGTCATGAGAAAGTAATGTTAAGGAAGGGTCAGGGGGTTACCATAAGATCTTAGAGCGGTATCAATTTGCGATTGATTACGGGAGAGATGTATCTGACTTGTATACATCTGTCACTTACTCGATATCAAATTGATACCGCTCTAAGAGCTTCTGGTCACCCCCTGATCAGGTTGGTTTATTCCCATCGGCCACCCTCGAGTTGCCACCCCGGTGGTCGATGGGAATTATTTAGTGAAATCTGCCACCTTCATTTATTCTCTTCTACCACCGGGGTGGTGGATGACACCATAGATATAGTAAAAAATTCTAAATCTATGGATGGCACTAAAGTGGCGTTTACGGGGTAGTAAATGCGTAACGGTCACTGACCTCTAACATACAAGTACGCTGGACTAAATATATTAGATGAAATGACAGTTGATATTTTTGCCGATTCATAGCGCCCCGCTCGAGGGTCTCAGGAACTAAAATTGACACATTTAGAGATAAGTTAATACCGATATTTCTCAAGATTAGGTAATACTAATATATTCGCCTGGAAATATTATAATATTGTAACTATTAAAGGTATATCAGTATTAGTGGTATTTTTAAATTACACTAATATCAAAATAGTAGACTTGGCAAGGCGTATCACTCATCTACTGTATTGACTCCGCGTAGTATGTTGTAACTAAATATCTCATAATGGTATTGGTCATGAATGTTATATGAATGCCTAATAATCAGTAATAATATGTTCAAAAGCAATGTGTAAATTCTGGAATCATTATCATGATCATCCACAATTCCACAGTCCGACTTCGCCCGCTGCTGAGCACAGGCCCTCTCTTCTTGTATCAATCACCTCGTTCCTGTGCCTGGAATTAATTCTGGATTAATATCACGAAAATTATAATTTTATTAACAAACTAGCTTTGCCCGCGGCTTCGCTCCCGTCATCTGTCTGCCAACCCTACCCTACTTACCCTCCTACCTACCCTACTTACCTACCTACCAATTTTTTTTCTATAGTCATTAGACTTCAAATGCACAACGCCATCTATCGAATATCGAGTTCAACTGTCCGAGTATCTGAATTGCGTGTGTTGTGATAATTTTACTTCTTGAACACTTTAAATGCATGTAACTTTTGATAGAGTAAACCGATTGCGATGAAGCAAAAACTAAGTAATTCTTCAAGTTACGCACAATTTTTATGTGTAAAATTTAGCTACATTGGTTTCGTACATTTCACGTGATGCGTGCACAAATAAACAGACAAAAATTCCAAAAATGCTGGAAATAGTCCTTTAACACCCTGGCTATTTTTTTTGGAAATATTTTCGTTGTACAAAAATTACTGTTTCTACAGTTTTAAATGTATTGATGATGATTGATGCTGTTATATCTGCATCTGAAACAGAGTTGAAACTAAGACTTCACCTCGCTGGAATGCGATGTCACTCTTATTTGCACCTTAACTCTACAGAGACAGGATCTCAGCGATGAGAGCGAGAAATATGTCCGTTGTAAATTATTATCCATCTCATTCGTACGCAAATATTTGTATGAATGATGTTCCAACCGAGTGAATCCAAACTATTGTAAATGTAGGTATTAACTAACTTGTGTACTTGAGCAAGGAGATACTCGCTCAAATATACTAGTTTTAATGATAAGTTGTTAGCCTATCCCCATATTTAAATCTCACTAATCTGACAGTAATACGCTATAACTTTAGTAGCACGCTATCCACTAGTTTAAAGCTTGCAATACGACTGAAAATATTTTTCAATACAGTTGTTAAACATGGCGTACTTTCAGAGGCTATAATTATGATTCGAAAGTTAAATCTTACGCATAGGCATCTTTCTGTTACGCGGTCGTGACTTTTGTTTACGAGCTCGATCATTATGTTTGCAGTTTAGTTTTAAATTTATAAGTCAATTTAAAAAAGTTTAGTAGCAAGGAGTTTTCATACATACATAGAATAAAATGGGATACGATTTTATACGAGTAAAAAATTAATGATTCCGTACGTTTTAGCATTGAATTCTCATTATTTTTTTTAATTAGTTGTTTAATATATTTAATTACCAGTTTTAAGTTAATTATTTTCACATCAACGTTTGTCAAAAATCGAATAGGCTGTATAGGCTGTTTTCTTTGTAAAAAAATATGTCCAGTTGCAAAAACGCGCCTTATTGCACATTTTATTTTTTGTGAATAAACAAATCTAATTCTTTGATTTGTTTTTACTGTTTCTCACAACTGTATTGAAAAACGTCGTGTGATACACGGGTGTGTAGGTTATTGCAAACTCGTGACATTAAAAACCCTCGCCTTCGGCTCGGGCTTGTTAATAACAGCTCGTTTGCAATAACCTACTTTCCACCCTTGTATCACAATGTACTATTTCAATACAGTTGTTAAACATGGCGTACTTTCAGAGGCTATAATTATGATTCGAAAGTTAAATCTTACGCATAGGCATCTTTCTATTACGCGGTCGTGACTTTTGTTTACGAGCTCGATCATTATGTTTGCAGTTTAGTTTTAAATTTATAAGTCAATTTAAAAAAGTTTAGTAGCAAGGAGTTTTCAAACATAGAATAAAATGGGATAGATTTTCTACGAGGAAAAATTAATGATTCCGTACGTTTTAGCATTGAATTCTCAAAAGTCTTTTAAATGGTTGTTTAATATATTTAATTACCAGTTTTAATTTAATTATTTTCACATCAACATTTGTCAAAAATCGAATAGGCTGTATAGGCTGTTTACGTTGAAAAAAAAATGTCCAGTTGCAAAAACGCGCCATTAGTCAATTTAAAAAAGTTTAGTAGCAAGGAGTATTCATACATAGAATAAAATGGGATACGATTTTATACGAGGAAAAATGAATGATTCCTTAAGTTTTAGCATTGAATTCTCATTTTTTTTTAATAGTTGTTTAATATATTTAATTACCAGTTTTAAGTTAATTTTTTTCACATCAACGTTTGTCAAAAATCGAATAGGCTGTATAGGCTGTTTTCTTTGTAAAAAAATATGTCCAGGTGCAAAAACGCGCCATATTGAATAAACAAATCTAATTCTTTGATTTGTTTTTACTGTTTCTCACAACTGTATTGAAAAACGTCGTGTGATACACGGGTGTGTAGGTTATTGCAAAGTCGTGTCATTAAAAACCCTCGCCTTCGGCTCGGGCTTGTTAATGACAGCTCGTTTGCAATAACCTACTTTCCACCCTTGTATCACAATGTACTATTTCAGTTAACCTTTACAGTAAGTTTTCTATTACTTAGAAATGAATCTCAATTAAAATAATTGGGATTTTCTTTTTCTCTTACGTATTAAATTATTCTCACATATTTTTATACCGATCTCTGATATTAGTTCCATGGAATCTCACGTTAAGTCACGTTGCTATCAGCGCCAAAATGGCGAAAATCAAATGTCTTAATTTTGTCATCGATATTATGAAGTCCAGCGTACTTGTATATTATAGTGTTAACACACGCTCGAATTTGGTACGGCCGGACCGACTCCGCCCACAAATGCTTTCTCGCTTACACACGCTTGTTTGGACCGAGACGGAATCAATTTAATAATAATAATGTCCGCGGACCACTCTACACACGCTCGGATATGGTCGGGGCCGGACTAACCCCGCCCACAAATCCGTGGTCGGGCCGTACCAAATCCGGACGTGTGTTAACACTATTAGAGGTCAGTGGTAACGGTCGAATTGGCAATGTCAGATCATACAGCACAACTACTACAATGTCCAGTCAAAAAAACTTGCATTCTCTCTTATTGGTACATATTTAGACGTGGTTACTGTACAGAAAATATGCAAAACTTTAAACGGTGTTTACGAAATTTGACATTCAATGATATATATTCCTGCAAAGAACCCAATGACGCATTCAATAAGTTTTACGCATCGACACAACTGTTTTACGTTATGTGCTTTCCGCTTAAAAAATTAAGAGATATCGACTGCACTGTGGCGGCCGAAAACGCCCGAATCCGAATTCTATGTCGGGATATATAATATTTATATTAAGTCCATGGAATGAGGTTTCTTTTTTTTGGCTTTTCGTGGATAGTGTTTTAGCGACGTACAAAATAGGGAATTTCAATTTTTCTTAATTACAGAGCAAATAAAATTTATATTTGAGTGAAAGTTTTATTTATTAAGCACGTACAAGTTGAAATTATCTATTTAAATACAAAGTTGCATGAAATGAGTAAGCAATAGGTACATTAATTTATTTGTACTATTGAGCACGATCTTTTTTGTATCGAAACTTTTTTAAGAACAAAGCAACTCAACCACTAATTTAAAAAAAAAACTATAACTCTCTTGTGAATAATATCAATGAAAAAGTCACAGTTTGATAACAGGTATACGCCTAATTGCGGTGAAATTATAGCCACTTTATGAGCAAGTGTGTTGAAATAGTACATTATGGTAAGTGCGTAATGTTGGTGATTACCGCTGAGGCGCCATTGAGACCCGAGCCTTTAGGTGAGGGTCTTAAGAGAGCCGAGGACGGTAATCATCAATACACACGTGTATCATACGACGTTTTTCAACACACTTGTGAATAAAATAATACTAAAAAATCATTTTTTCGCAATAGCGGGGTAAATTAATCAGCTTTCCTAAGCGCGCGTATCTAACAATGGCGATCGGCCATAAATTAAAACAATGAGGTTACTTATTTTTTTTAGCTTTTCGCGGATAGCGTTTTAACCACGTACAAAATGGGGAATTTTAAGTTTTCTTTATTGCAGAGAAACAAAAGTTATATTTGAGGGCAATTTTTATTTATTTAACACGTACAAGTTGAAATTATATAGTTGAATACGAAGTTGCATGAAATGAGCAAGCAATATGTTAGGTTCTAGCATTTTGCTGCATTGTTTGACTAGAAGCTATGCCACATTTTATGTATTCAATGGATATCATGGAAATAGTAATTACTACCCATATAATGTTATGGATATAGTAAGTACTACTTCCATGACAGGAATAGAAAGGGATTAATGTCGAATGGGACACTTTTAATTGATTAACAGTGTTATATTTTATTATATTTAAAATACTTCAATTTTAACTGGATTAGAATTAATGATTTATTTTATTAATTTTCATTGGATTGATTTGTGACACTTTTAAAATTAGTTTAATTTTTAAGTATTTAAAATGAAGGCAGGAAACCATAAAAAAAAAAACTATAACTCACTTGTGAATAATATCAATGAAAAAGTCACAGTTTAATTACAGGTATCATTATATGCCTAATTGCGGTGAAATTAGAGCCACTTTATGAGCAAGTGTGTTGAAAAATGCTTTATATACAAACTCAATGGTGTAAACACAGATGTAGTTCAGTATAAATTTCATTAAGTATTCCAAATTTAAATCACATTCGCCCCCTAGAGGATGAATGAAATTCAGTACAATTTAACAGATTAAAAATGACTATCGTTATGTTCGCTTTTTGTGGCATAGAATGCCACTTTTTTTTTGGTACGAAAATGATTTTTTTGTATTATTTTCTAAAAAGTGTGTTGAAAAACGTCGTATGATACACCTGTGTATGTGATTACCGTCCTCGGCTCTCTTAAGACCCTCACCTACGGCTCGGGTCTCAATGGCGCCTCAGCGGTAATCACCGACATTACGAACTTGTACCATAATGTACTATTACATCTTTTTGAAAAAGGAATACGCATTTAATATGCAGTTATGATTACGAGTATTAAATAAAATTATGAAAACCGACGAGGCCGTATGCGCTTGATGCCTTTGCTTTTCCGACAAAAAAATGAGGAGTAAGGATAACTGGAAAGAAAACAGATCTTATTGAGAGGCAGACTATTATTTAATAAAATATTTTACAATGCATGTCCTCGAAAAGAGCGTTTTCCAAGCAGCCAAACTGTGCGGAAAGTGTCACTTTTTTTTACTAGTGCTTTTTACTTTCCTGTACTTTTTTAATTTTTAACTCCAACGTCAGCCCGCCGCATAGAGTTTTTATTATTTGAGAAAAGTTTTAAAATTAGTTAAGTACAGATTATCATTCATATAAAAAGTAAAACAAAACTAATACGTCATTTAAGGCGTTTTTAATTACTCTAGATTTAGATTTTGATCAATAAATTAATTTTAATTATTCATTAAATATGTTTGGCAGAATTAATATTTTGCTCGTGCCTTTTTGCGTTATGACGTGACAGCTATTGCACATGCGCAGTAGAACTATGAACTATTAGTTAGTCTGTGGATATGCTGAGCGCCCTTGAATAAGCGCCATTTTATTAATTTCTTGCTTGGTTCAGATATATTTTTTTATTTCCTCGCACAATGCATAGTAAAATGTTGTATGATACACGTGCGTAAGATGATTTCCGACTCGTGTCGATTTATCCACTCACTCGCTTCGCTCGCTCGTGAATAAAAATGCCACTCATCGGAAATCACCTACTTCCCGCACTTGTAGCATAAATAACTATTTCATCGGTGATATGTTCTAGATTTGGATATTTATTTTAGTTGTAATGAGTTAATTCTTACTTGACTCATGGTATATTAACATCAAATGAGAGAACAATACTTTAATGTGTTGGTATTGTTTACGTTTTAGGTTAGAAGTATTATTTTATTTTCGGCAATCAAAGCCCTCAAACTTCTGAAGGCCAAGCAAATGGCATTCCTACGGTAGAACTTTATAAATACGTTATCTAATAGCTCCACTATATCGCTGAAGATTATCAAGCAATATAATCAGAGTTACTTTAACAGGTACATAACATAACCTATAAATATATATAGTCTTTTCCCAGTATTTTTTGCGATGTATCTTTGGGCAATAAATAAACACTGGGGTTGGTACATTCTGGTACAGCACACAGAGCTATATTTCGTGAAAATTAAAATTTACTGAATGATAGGTTATAAAATGTATGGATTTGACAGCTTTCAATAGCCATAGCGACGATGCGCCACCTGTCGTGAAAAAAAGTCAGTTCACATCCCCATTAGAGCCACTTTATGAGCAAGTGTGTTGAAATAGTTATTTATGCTACAAGTGCGGGAAGTAGGTGATTTCCGATGAGTGGCATTTTTATTCACGAGCGAGCAAAGCGAGTGAGTGGATAAATCGACACGAGTCGGAAATCATCTTACGCACGTGTATCATACAACATTTTACTATGCATTGTGCGAGGAAATAAAAAAAAATATCTGAACCAAGCAAGAAATTAATAAAATGGCGCTTATTCAAGGGCGCTCAGCATATCCACAGATTAACTAATAGTTCATAGTTCTACTGCGCATGTGCAATAGCTGTCACGTCATAACGCAAAAAGGCACGAGCAAAATATTAATTCTGCCAAACATATTTAATGAATAATTAAAATTAATTTATTGATCAAAATCTAAATCTAGAGTAATTAAAAACGCCTTAAATGACGTATTAGTTTTGTTTTACCTTTTATATGAATGATAATCTGTACTAAACAATTTTTTTAAACTTTTCTCAAATAATAAAAACTCTATGCGGCGGGCTGACGTTGGCGTAAAAAATTAAAAAGTTCAGGAAAGTAAAAAGCACTAGTTAAAAAAAGTGACACTTTCCGCACAGTTTGGATGCTTGGAAAACGCTCTTTTCGAGGACATGCATTGTAAAGAATATTACATACATAAATAAGAGATACGCGCGAAAAACATCCCTTTCCTTGCAGCCGGGTAAAAAGGTAATGTTTATTAGTTAGTCGGCACGTTGTGAAAGGCAGTCACGTTCATTCATGCAGCTGATATTTGTTGTATATAAGTAATACCTCACGAAGTTTTTTATCAATACAACGAGCAGATTATCTTCTATTCATGGCACAATTATTGGTCTTATCGAAAAAGCTACTATCGCAGGTTATTCAGTCTCCAATTTATTGTGCTTCTTCAAACTCGTCGCTCTATCGGCTAATGTGATTTATATTGTCACAGATAATAGGGATTATATTGATAATAAAAATAATTAATTAGCAAGTGGGGTGGTTGATCGTAAAGCGATGACGGGCACGCGGCCGCGGGAGACTGCCGCAGACGCCGAGCCTGCCGATCAGATCTTTCGTAAATACTACACAGATAAAGATTACATTACGTCGCTAGAGGGAGTCTTGAAAGTGTTGTCCGCTGTAAGTATTTTAACAATAGCTAATTTCAACAAATTACCTATTGTCTTTTAACTCATAACTACATAAGATTGGAATACAGTCACTAGTGGTCTAAGGGAGGAGAGGGTAGTAGCGGTCAGCCCCTGGTCGGCGGTCCTATGAGGTCTTCAAATTCTTGAGAAGCCATCAAATTCCAAACAAGGCCTAATTATGTTCAGTAAGAAGGCGCAGTTCTGAGTTGAGGTGCCTTATACGCACGCCGCCTACGCATGCCATTGTAAAGGGTGCCTAAGCTTAGGTACATCCTGCACTATCTTAGTTCTCAAACTTTACTGCATAATTTAACTTTCTATTTCTGTAGGTACCTATGAATAAATTCTTATATTATTCGAGGCGGGATGATACAATTTTTAGCTCGCTTCGCTTACTATTGTATCATTATCCTTTATTTATAATAATTACAAACAGAATAGTTACTATGTACTCTAATTAATAATTTTCATTTTTTTTTAACTCGTTGTAAACACTTTAACAAATTTCTAACCTATAGTGCTATGCTAAACATACCTTAGGTACGTAGGTACCTTACCGAAATTTACTACCTATCCGAAATTTGGTGCTAACATATTAGAGCTCTATTTGCTCAATCTTGTATCTTACGCTTAGTCGGCTAATGCACTAGGTAGTCTGTTCAATTGAAAAACCAATCAGAGACGGAGTTCAAAGATTTTCAGTATTGCGTGCGGAGTGAGCATGGGCGTACCCAAGACATTTGTGACAAGACATGATAAATTATGTCATGTCTTACAATTTGTCATACATGCTAGCCACGGGTCAAACATGTGACATATTTTAAAGGCACGACATGCCTTTCTTGTTGCTGCCCGGCGAGCACGGCCTACTGTGACATGGCTTGAGTCACACATTTCATCGCAGTTTGGGCGATAAAGCCATTTTGTCTTAAAAGCTAGCACCGGCGGCGAGAGATATTTTCTTGACTTGTGCCGTAACTTCTTGACGTTTTTTTTTTTTTATACTTCTTTTCCCCGTACTTAGTCGATTTCTTGTTTAATTTTGTCAAATCCTTGTTTTAAATTTCTTTGATCGTATTTCGAATGAAGTTATAAATGGGTAAAAATGTTTGTGCATTTCCCATGAGTTGCTGAACTGAGCGCGGGATTTGTTCAGCAACCTTATAGATTTGTAATAGATCATCCATAAGCACAAGGCGGTCAATGCCAAAGGATGAGCATCCAAATATGATATGATCTAATGTTTGTTCTTCTCCTTGGCAATAATTACATTCCGATGTATTAATCATTTTCATCCGAAATAGATGCGAGTTAACTCTGCAGTGACCCAGGCGTAGGCGGTTTATTGTAGTGTAAAATCTTCGATTCAAAAAAGTTGATGATTTCGTAAACCATGGTTTCTTGTTTGCTGCCGTACCTTCTATACCTGCATACCATTGACCTTTTTGTTCCACTGTCGTTATATGGCTCCAATGTCGTTTCAGATCTTCGCAATACTTATTTCTTAGCTCGATAATAATATCTGTGTGCGGTAGGGCAACACTAGTAAAAGTGACTGCTGTATTCGTAACGGAATTTATTGACCTCGCCAAGAAATCTGCATTCTCGTTTCCTTGCACTCCTATGTGACTTAGAACCCAGAAGAAAATAACAATGATACCAGAGTCTTGAACCAACTTCCATGCTCTTTTGATTTCATAAATCAAATAGTTGGACTTTGTATTCAGGCCGTGATTTTCTAGCGCAGTAAGTACACTTAAACTATCACTTAGAATAACCCATTTTATTGCAGATTTTGTATGTTTATTAATGTGTTCAAGTGCTGATAGAATGGCTGTAGCTTCGGCTGTGAATATGCTAGCATGTTTGTTGATTTTGGATCCTCCACCTATTTTCAAAGTAGAATCATACATGGCTATGGATGTACTGCCAGATATTTTAGATCCATCTGTGTAGACATGTCTATAATCTGCCCAGTGAGATAGTTTGTCATAAACTTCATGTTTTTCAGACAATTCTTTATCAATTATAATATCCATCTGTGGGTATTTACTTTTATACGTTCCCTGGTAACAGGGCCATTCATTTGAGGAGAAGATGTTCATTGACTATATATTGTGATGTTTCAGAAAAATCTTGAAGAATAAAGTAAGAATGGGGAAGGTTTTTAAGAAGGTTGAGTTTAATAAGAAGAGGATGTGATTTATTGGCAGCTAGTTTGAGGAGAAATTTTGATTTTAAGAATTTAAATCGAGATAATAGAGGAGGAATATTGCATTCTAACTGCATAGAAACAATGGGAGACGTTTTTTTTTTCTTTTTCTTGAATTTTCCAATTTCATTGCAGTTTCGGGTTAACCTTGACCATAAAAACCATTTAGGTTCTGTGAAGCATAAATCAAAATCAAAAAATCAAAATTCATTTATTTGCATAAATAAGGTATAGCAGGTTAGTAAAATGTACAAAATTGTTCTCTTATTCTGCCTTTAATTTCGGCGTGCAAATATAATTTTTTTGTAAAAATTGTTATTGATCACAATCATGCATTAAATAGATAAGCCCATTAAAATTGTATTATTGAATTAAATAAATGTCAATGTAATATGAAAATAATAATGTCAATAATGGGAAAGATTCACCACACAATAATAATAAGCAAACACAAAATAATAACAATCATAATTAAAATAATAATAAAGATAAACCGAACGAGAACCTCGTGAAGGCTGAGAGAGATAAGAAAAGTAAATATCTTGATCTAAATCGCGAGGTTGTCGGCATGTGCGATGTGAATACAGCGATCATTGTGCAGATAGTCGTTACGGCCAATGGCATAATAGCCAAGAGCCTCGACGAACATCTGAGGAGGCTCTCGTTGGGTAGCTGGATCAAGGGCTTGATCCAGAAAGCGGCACTCCTGGACACGGCGCGTATCGTTAGGAGGTTCCTCTCTCAGGAGCCCTGACCACCGGTAGCTTGGACCCTGATTCCAGTCGTGTTCTAACATCGCGTCGAGTTGCTAGTCTCGCGACAAATTTATTTTTCCGTAACTATGCCGTTTTGTTCCATTTTGGAGAGCATAAATGATATTAAGAGAAACAATCTTAAAAATGGAATTGTTTCGTATCATCGGTAAAAACGATTTTATTTGTTTTCTAATAAAATCTCAGTAAAAAATTTACTTATAATTTAATAAAACGTCTAGTTAAAATCAACCTTATGCGATTAAAATAAAGCTTATTTTGGATTGAATGTGTTCACTATTTCGTTCCCGAAAGTTCTTCGCTACTCAATTAGGGATGTAGTCGGGTCGGTTATTGATTTTATAGATTGACAAAAGAAAATAGGCACCTATATTTTCTTTTATATTAGGTAGATTAAATATTTCCAAAAAAATGGAAGTATGCTATATTGTAATAATTATTATGCATAATAATTATTACAATGATGGTTTGTGCAGCAATTTCTTGAAATCACTAAATGAAAAATCCTTCTGATTTTTAGATTTCCCAAAGAAGCTAGAAGTTAATTGGATGCCATCCAAATCAAACACGATATGCCCTGAACATGTTTTAGAAGTTGATTTATTAAACCGTTTTTGAGTTTTAGCGAGACTAACGAAAAGTACCTAATAGATTTTTATACATAGAATATTTTATGTTTACACAATACTACGCCGTTCATCCTAGAGTTTTACTGAACTCCAAATAAGGTTTATTTTTTCGAATTAAGAAATCTGGTATCTATCGATATCGATAATGTAATTAAAAATGTAATGTTACTTCCATGGTTGAGTAGCATAAGATGCATCATACGCAATAAAGTTTATAATTGCAACCACTGAGAATACCGCCATCTATGGTCGGGTAGCGGCATTTACTTGGCAATTGAATCTAGTTTGACTTTAGATTACAAAACGTCGTAAATACTTTCTGCACTAACGCAAAATAAATCTGTGTGGAGATTTCTTTCTTGATGTAGGATCTGTGACTTATGTTTGTTTTGACTAAAATTAAAACGATCGGCTTATTTGTAGTGCATTATATGATTATCAGCAGATTATCAGTTTATTTGTGTGAGTTTGGCGACAACGGTTCCCCTAGTAATTATGCTACATTGCACTTCCACTGTTTTTTCTGTTCCGTGGAAAAGAAGCAAATAATTATAGGCCAGTGTCAATTCTGCCGGTTCTAAGTAAAGTCTTCGAAAAGTTAATAATGCTCAACCAATTGTTGCGTCATTTTAACAAACATTCCATCTTTCATGATCAACAGTACGGTTTCACCAAAGGGCGTTGCACAACTGACGCTGGCGTCACCCTAAAGAACATCTTTAACGCCTGGGAGGAATCACAAGACGCCATTGGAATCTTTTGTGACCTCTCGAAAGTGTTCGATTGCGTTAACCATGAGACACTGTTGTTGAAACTCGAGCACTATGGAATTAGACATACGGCCCTTGAGTTACGTAGATCATATTTGAAAGCCAGACAACTTAAAGTTTAGGTAAACGGCGTAAACTCACTAGAGTCTGAAATGACACTGGGCGTTTCTCAGGGTTCTATATTGGGTCCATTCCTCTTTTTAGTTTACATTAACGATTTGCCCCATTTATCACAAAATCAACCGAAGATCGTGTTAATTGCTGATGACACATCTTTGATATTTAAAATAGATCGGCGGTCACAAAATCTTGATGATGTGAATAAGTCTATTCATCAGGTCCAAACTTGGTTCACGGCAAACAATTTGGTACTAAATGAAAAAAAACAAATGTATTAGATTCACATTGCCGAATGTCAGAAGTAGCGAATGCGACATCATATTGAATGGAGAAAAGCTGGACTGTGTAAATCAAACATGGGAATCACTCTAGACGACAAATTACAATAGGGGCCTAACAAAGCATCTCTTGCGAGTCGGCTGAGCTCGGCCGCTTATGCTGTTAGAAAGATAAGACAGCTAATGGATGTGAAGACCGCGCGTTTGGTCTATTTTAGCTACTTTCACAGCATTATGTCATACGGTATTTTACTGTGGGGTCGGGCGGCTGAGCTGTCAGAGCCATATATAAGTTAAGTCAGCGAGAATCTCGGGAGCTATTTAAAAAGATTAATATTATGACAGTTTCTTGCCAATTCATTTATGAAAATATTATGTATGTAAGGAAAAATCAACCATCATATAGATTAGCTAAAGTACACACATCTTTCATGGGGTACTGTGTTAAATTCTATAACAAAATACCTTGTGAGATATTAAAACTAAATCATAGAAAATTTGAAACAATAGTTAAAAGCACACTTTGTAAACAAGCATATTATTATTACAAATTAGATGATTATATTCAAGATAAGAATGCTTGGAAACATGCTGGTTCCGCTCCATAGGGCAATCCTTAGTGTAGATTAAATCAAACTGGTTAATTTGTATTATATTCATAATTTATTATAGTAACGCTTTATTTTTATTATTTTTTCAATACTTTTTGTTTAAAAAAAAATTACTCGCACACTGTTCCGTTGTTGTTGATTTAGGTAATTTACTTATGTATGCAATATTTGTAAATATGTGAGAACCATGTTCCTATTTATCAAGTGAATGATTTTACCCGTTAGTGCTTGTAATATACTTAATACCTATAAGTAGTGCATCGTCCTCACGTATATGAATTTATTAATTTATGTACTTTAAATATTGTAAAACATTTTTTAAAAGAGTTATGGAGTTTCTTGTGCGTTAGTTTCTTGTGCGTTCTACTCCATAACAAGCAATTTTTCCGAATGCACGGTAGAATCAACTTTTATTACTTGTAATTTTAATTTTTAACGTTCAAAAGTGCCGCTTAATGGCCCAATTGAAATAAATACCTTTTGACTTTGACATGCGGCAAGCCAACTTCAGGGCGGCCCAGAAGTTTGGCGAGAGCTATACATATTCGCGAGCTGGCTGACCAAAACCAGATTTATCCTCCGACTACACAGCATGATTTTCTTCTTGTTTATGTATTTTTAGTTCGCTTCTTAAGGTTACACTAGTCATTCATTCTGCCATACAAACGTAGTCTGGCGATTACTCCACGGTTTGACGATGTAGGTCCTACGATCAAAATAAAAAATTATATTAATTTGTCTCATCATTATCTAGCCCTGTAAGGAAAAAAAAAGTAAAACACCGGCCAAGGGCGAGTTGGACTCGCGCACGAAGGGTTCCGTACCATTATCGCAAAAAACGGCAAAAAATCACGTTTGTTGTATGGGAGCCCCACTTAAATATTTATTTTATTCTGTTTTTAGTATTTGATGTTATAGCGGCAACAGAAATACATCATCTGTGAAAATTTCAACTGTCTAGCTATCACCGTTCATGAGATACAGCCTGGTGACAGACGGAACGCAGTGTCTTAATAGGGTCCCATTTTTACCCTTTGGGTACGGAACCCCAAAAAAAAAAATATTTCAAAGTTATGAGCGTCGAAAGTTCCATATTTCAACACTAATTTTAACGCATCTTTGGGCGGAAATAAATAAATTAATACCTTAAGGCCGTACCCTGACCAAAAAATCAGCGTGAGATATGAGCATTCCTATTGGCCTAGCGGCACTGTTGGCGCATGAATTACGGTAGTGAATACGCCCAGATTTTAGAATAAAATCTTTATAAAATCGAATATTGGTCTTTTGAAAAAAAATAAACTTACAAAATGTTCGTTATCAAATTGTCTATCCATTAGTGTTAGTATAAAAAATAATTAATGAACACTTTACGAGGAGATGCATGCTATCAATAATTATTTGAAATTTTAATGGTTTGATTGAAGGAGATTAGTGGAACATATACCTCTTTAAAAAAAAGTGTACTACAATTTTAGAATCAACATTATGTAGAAATTTAATGTATTTTTATTAATTGATATTTCTTTTTAAATAAAGAGTAGATAGCTCTTAAAAACTGCACAAAAACGACTAGCGCGGCGTTTTGCTCGGGGAGGCGCTGTAAGACAAAAGAAAATTGCAAAACGGCCACCATACAGGGATATATTAATAGATCAAGTTTTTTTTTTTAATGTGTACATTTAGCCGTTTTAACATTGTCTATTGATTTTTCAACAAAGGATTTTATACTGCCTCTCGGATATTGCTTCTAACCCCAGCTCTTGTAACTTGGACACCGTCTGCTATGCAGTATGAGGTCGCGCGTGATTGATCAAAGCTGGTTGGAGACGTGCGAACTTCTCCATCATTGTGTTCAGTTCTCAGTACACATCTGCAGTAATGCTCATCCAGTTTGGTAGCAAGCTGTGATGATTCACACCGGCCCTAGACCACCAAACACTTTTTCACTTTTCTTGGGGTAAGTTTTTTTCGGTTAGGGCATTGTTTAGGTGCTGAACCAGGATCCAAACAACTTTTGTGAACGCTTGCGATTGTCAAACAGAATCCATTTTTCGTTACAGGTAACAATGCGGTTCAAAATGCCTTAGATTGTGTGCCTGTTGAGCAGTGCAAGGCATGCCTCGAAGCGTACTTAGCGCTGGCGATGTGGCGATCGTAAATCGTTTCAACACTATTACATACATACGTGTCGAATTGATTACCTCCTTATTTGTAGTTGGTAAATAAACAACGGATTGATTTTGGCAAAAGAATTCCATGTTTTTAAAATAAAATAAAATTGAAATTAGAATTCTTAACCCTTAGCCAAATGCCTTGATTAGAAATGGCCAGTACTGCAGAACGCCAATTTCATAGGTAACACCTATTATTAATATACCTACTTACTAGTTACGAAGGCAGGTCGTTCCATTACTTATCATATTATGTTCTTTCTAACTTTGAACGTTCCGCTGATAGTATCGAGCTTATCCGATCTAGCGTATCTATTCTAGGTACGGTTGGTGTATTTAGGTACCGATTCTACTTATTCCGTGTCTAACTTATCGTACTATGAGTTCTTTCACACATACCTACATAATATATTGAAGTCTGTGGTCTTGTGTGGTGGCGTGGCGGTGGCCATACTATCTGCGCTAAATCGATGATTCGCAATCCCATCAGCCGTCCATCCATGACTTTCCTCGTTATTATAAACGCTGTGTAAATTGCACAGTTGAGTTGCCGCCCAAAGTGAACAAGTAAACATGCTCTGCTACTCTGTTCCATCTGTTTACACAAGTATGCAAACAAATATTGTTATCTACTTTTAATATCTAAGTAATACTTAGATACAATCTACAGATCAACTGATAGCGATATAAGCTTTATGAAAACTTCACCTTATCAGTAGCCAATTTGTCTCATATGTACAGAGATAACTTATCTCTGTACATATGAGCCTAAGGATAAGGATACACACTGTAGTAGTCAGCTAACCTATTGGTATTGACATCGGCCGGGCACAAGTCTAGAACAGCCTTATTGGCTAAGTAAATACGGCAACGCAAACAATTTGACCGTTATCAATCGACAAATCACACAGACGGAAATCCACATCGCGTCATGCATCTCGCATGTGATTGGTCGATTTGATAGCAGTCAAACCCTTCGCCTTGCCGAATTCATTTGCGCAATTCGGCTGCAGGTTGCTAGTAATTCCAAATGAAAAAACCCAGGAACTTTCTAGATAAGATAGAAAATAAACTTAAAACAATGGCTGGCTATGAAACAATATATATTTTCTTGCTGAAATCATAACCACGAAATAAGTATTTATTTTGTGTCGTATCTAATCACAGACGTGGTCGCATGCTCTGTCGCTGTACACGACGACAGGTATACAATCACGGCCAATGTGGGGCCGCTTCCACGAGCGAAAGAATCGCGGCCATATTGTCGCCCGTGCCACGTAGTTCTATACACTCTCTTAGGGGCCGTCTCCACGAGCGAGAGAATCGCGGCGATATTATGCGAAGCAGTCCATAATATCGCGGCGATATTATACGGGGCAATCCATAATTCGACACGATTCTTTTGCTCGGGGAGGCGATCCCTAATTGAGGTGTCTAATGTACTTTGATCAACAGATAGTGAGCGTGGTGTCATCGGTGCTGTTTCTGGGCTGGTGCGTGTGCGCGCGCGCGCCGCGCCTGGCGCCAAGCGCGGCGGGCGCGGCGCTGGCCAGCGGCGCCGCCTGCGCGCTGCTGTTCGGCGGCGCGGTGCTAGGCCTGCCGCTCCGCGCGCCGCAGTCCTACTTGCTCACGGTTAGTACATCTACAGGGGCGCATTTTCAACTGCAGGCAGACCATTTGACTGAGAGCCTGCCGCATGAAGCTGTGTGGTCTGGTAGGGATGACTAGGCGCGCTCTCGCGTCTCGACCGCACCGCGCAGCTGTCTAGTCCTGTACATCTCGAAGGCTTTCGACAGGGTCTGGCACGAGAGCCTTATCGGTAAGCTTCCTTCATTCGGTCTGCCCGGTGGACTGTGCGATTGGATCGCAGACTTCCTGAAGGACCGGTCTATACGAGTGGTTATTGATGGCCGCTAATCTGACCAACTGGAAATCAACGCCGGGGTCCCTCAGGGGTCGGTACTCTCAGCAACACTGTTCTTGTTGCACATAAATGATCTGCTAAAACCTGGCACCTTTGGGTATGCAGACGACAGCTCTGTTGCTGAGAGATACTTGTCCAACGCTCGTGCTACCGGGCCTCAGATCCAGTCTCTCCGGGAGGCCATGGTGGAGCGCTTGAACCTGTCCTTGCAGGCAGTCTCCGAATGGGGCGATGCCAATCTGGTCAGGTTTAATGCTGCTTAAACCCAGGTGTGTCTTTTTTCTGCTAAAAGGAGCCAATTCCACCCGGCTCCTTCTTTCCGTGGTGTAACCGTGCCGATAACGGACCATCTTGAGCTTCTTGGCGTTACGCTGACATCAACCCTCAATTTTGGTCCATTCATTCAGGCAAAAGCTCAACTGGCTGCCAAAAAGTTGGGGATCCTTGCAAAGATGAGACGGTACTTCACACCAGAACAGTTGCTCAACTTGTACCAACCGCAAGTTCGGTCATGCATGGAGTACTGCTCTCATCTCTGGGATGGATATGCCAAGTACCTGGCTGGATGCACTAGAGTCGATCGAAAAATGGGCCAAGACACTCATCGGCAATGAGATATTGGTTGAGTCTAGGCTCCAGAGCCTTGAACATCGGCGCCAAGTGGCAAGTCTGTCAGTTTTTTATCGGTTACATTTCGGGGAGTGTGCGATGGAATTGCATGAACTAATTCCTCCTAGCCCGTTCCATCATAGGGCTACAAGACGTACGGCGATGAGTCATCGGTACATGGTGGACATCCCACCCATACGCACCAAACGTTTTGGGAGTACTTTCATTATGCGTACAGCTAAGGAGTAGAATTCCCTGCCAGAGTCTGTATTTCCTGATAGCTACAACCTGGGAGTCTTTAAGTCAAGAGTGAATAGGTTTCTTCTAGGTAAGCGTGCTACATCGTCGACCACATCATCACTTAAATTACCATCAGGTGAGATAGTGGTTAAGCGCGAGCCTATAAATAATAATAAAATAAAAAAGTGATCAGCTGTGTCGTTGTGTGCAGGACATCATAGTGTCGACGGTGACGGGGTTGTTGCTGCTGCTGACGGCCGTGCTCAGCATCACAGTGTGCGAGTTCTACAGCCTCGTCAGCTACTTGCACGGGGTGAGTGCTATATATAATTCATCATTGTCCCAATTCATTTGGAATAATTTGCGACTGGATACTAATGATGGGTTCTGTACTTCACAGATTCGTTTTCTTTGTCTTATGTCGTTACGCAGCACACACTGTGTGAGATTAAGCTATAATAATATTTCACAGATCGCAGGGAACTGCTCAAAACACCTCGAAAGTTTTGTGTGCCCGCTGTACACTCCCGCGCGAGAGCCCGCGGGGATGATGTACGTACATTGCTCTCAGTACTGAGTTCAAACATGAAGTATTTTGTTTAAAACTCAATGTACGTTTCCTCGGGTTCTCGCACGAGAGTACAGTCGTCATAAAAACAAATTGCTCAACCATCCTACTCATAACAACCAATATGGTTTCTTAAGTCATTAGAGAATATAGAAACTCATACTATGGGTTGCAGCCGCTAGCTGTGCTGAACGCCGGCATGGTGATAGCGAGCGCCGTGGTCACGTATGTGGGCGTGATGCGGCTGTGGGACGCCGCGCAGGCCCCGCGCCGCGCGCCCGCCGAGCTCGACGTGTGACCTGCTGACCGAGCTGACGCCAGCCACTATATTAAGCAAGTGCAAGTGCCGTCACGTCACTCTTAGTTTAAGTAAAATGAATCAATAAATCTGCCTAACCCCAAGTATGTTCGGGTCGGCTTCTGGTCTAAGTAATAGTTTAATTAAAATAAGTTATAAATAAATTATCTGTATTCATAACAATTATTGCACTTGATATGTTAACAACAAATATTTTGTACATCCAACACCATTTGTAAACATTTCACTCCTAACCTAACAATTACCTATATAGGTTACACTAGTCGAAAATTCTTCCATACAAACGTAGTCTAGGGATTATTCCTCTGTTTGACAATGTATGTTCAAAATATAAAGTGATATCAATTTGTCTCATCATTATCTAGCCCTGTATGGAAACAAAAAAGCGAAAAAATATATATTTGAAAGTTATGAGCGTCAAAAGTTCCACATTTCGACACTGATTTTAACGCATTAATACCATAAGAAGACTGAAAATTGCAAAACGGCCACCATACAGGGAAAGATTAGTAGTTCAACAATGCAATTACTTTTATTTTGAACAGATACTTTTAGTTGTTTTTTCATGATATCCAGACTCCCAAAGGTCTCTTTATAAAATTTCGCACGATCGGTTTCATCCTAAATCATTATCCATTTCACTACAAATTTGCTCTTGTGTATTTGTATGCGAACTAGCTTCCTACTGCTCATCACAGCATCAATCTCTTCCACCCGTGTTGTCGGTTGATATCAAATGCATTTTAACCCCACGCACAAAATAGTTTGTGCCATTGACTAGTGTAACCATAACAATATAAATACAAGCAGCTCTCTCATCTACTAACTACTCTGTGCACTTGTGAAGTAGCTCTGTACTGACTCCACCAGACTGTCTGCCTTAGGCCGCGCCGCTACTCCAGCAACCTCAATGCCAAGGTTCTCAATCTTGTGTGCTGTTGAGTTCCCAATAGCAAAGTGTGGCAGTTCCGAGAGACTGTTGTTAAAAGTCTGTAGCTGCCGGTGTATGTACTCGCACCCAGAGGGACTGAAGAATACCATGCAACAAGGATTCTCAGAGTCATTGAGCTCCATCAGATCTGTCTTCAAGCTTTCCTTTTCTTTAGTTTCATACACTGTCAAAGCATCTAGCATGATATTTGAGGATTGTAGAATAGTAGGCAATGTCTCAGATCTCAAACTGCCACATGGAAATAAAAACTTTGACTCTGAAGGGGTTTCTTTGATTATAATTTTTGCAAGATTTTCAGCATTTCCTGATGACATGCCTACTGCTTCTAAGCCTAGCAGTAGTTTGATTTTGTGACAGCTCGCATCACCCACGGTGTAAACTTTCTTTGTGTTCCATATCACGAACCTTGCGGGGTCCCAGCACTTGGAGACAGCTTCGATAGCTCTAGGGCTGGTGAGTATGATGCCGGTGTAATCTTGGAGCAGTTTCTCCGAGAGTTGTTGATTGCTCATGAACTCGAACTGCAGCGGCTCCACGAAAACTGTCCTGTAGTTGATGTCGAGGAAAGCTTTTACGTAATCTTCCGACTCGCTCTTGAATAATACTACTTTCTTCATGATAACGAGATTCACATTAGATGCCTACAAACTCCTTAGTTTGTCTTTCACCTCCACATAACAGCTGGCCCTGAAATGGAAGTAACACACTTTGAATATTAAATACTAAAGTTCATGCAGAAATGCAGAACCAGTGTGAAAGTAGGTGAAGTAAATAAATTATGAAAAGTTCGGCAGAAGTACCAAGCTGTTTAGGCATTAATAATAAATATAACATGCCTTTGTTTTCACTACTTCCTTGTAAAACGCGCAACAATCTAAGTAGTTTCAAAGATTACTTGGGTAGTTCTAGTTTGTTCAATCAAATGTAGAACTAGAAGTTTTCAAAACTTGATTATTTTTTTTATTATAAAACTCTAACTGTCAACGTCAAGAAGATGCACAGAAGATGTTTATTGTTTGTTGCGTTCTGGTTGCGTTCCATGCCATGCCATAGTGCGAATAATTCAGTCATTGAGAACTCTGGCTTTTTAGCACTGTCAAGAGGATATTTTTTTACAATGAATGTCCTCGAAAAGAGCGTTTTCCAAGCAGTAAAGTAATTTGCGGAAAGTGTCACTTTTTTTTACTAGTGCTTTTTACTTTCCTGTACTTTTTTAATTTTTAACTCCAACGTCAGCCCGCCGCATAGAGTTTTTATTATTTGAGAAAAGTTTAAAAAAATAGTTGAGTACAGATTATCATTCATATAAAAGGTAAAACAAAACTAATACTTCATTTAAGGCGTTTTTATTTACTCTAGATTTAGATTTTGATCAGTAAATTAATTTTAAATATTCATTAAATATGTTTGGCAGAATGAATATTTTGCTCGTGCATTTTTGCGTTACGACGTGACAGTTATTTGCACATGCGCAGTTTCTGACTAGTATATAGTTATCTGTGATGCGTAGTAGATATGCCCGAGGAACTATGAACTATTAGTTTATCTGTGGATATGCTAAGCGTCCTTGAATAAGCGACATTTTATTAATTTCTTGCTTGGTTCAGATATTTTTTTTTATTTCCTCGCACAATGCATAGTAAAATATTGTATGATACACGTGCGTAAGATGATTTCCGACTCGTGTCGATTTATCCACTCACTCGCTTCGCTCGCTCGTGAATAAAAATGCCAGTCATCGGAGATCACCTACTTTCCGCACTTGTTGCATAAATAACTATTTTGTAACAGCGACTGGTTTGGTTCTTTGGTTCCTTGTATCTACTATGAAATAAATTAACATCATCAATTTATTATACAAGAATATATTTTTCTGACGTAGCAAAATCATACACTGACAAATGTCACAACCATAGAGGCAGGTATATATCATTCGTCCCTATCCTATTAAGCTACGACATCTCCTCGATAAGTCGTCGTGGCTTCGTGGTGGTGCGCCCACTGCGCCTTGCTGGTGCTCTCTGCAATACAGCCGTGGACAGTGGGAGACCAGGTGTCTCAGCGATGGCTTGTCGTGGAGTGCCCGCTTGATTCTGTGTGTCTGATGAACTTGGAACGATGTGCTCCAACACATTTGGATTTATAACAGGCGAGTCTTGAGTAGTCTGGCAGGAGGACCAAATTGATGGTTGGGTTAGTTGCGGCGTTGGGTGAGGTGATTCTGACTGCTGACTGCTAAGTGTGGATGATGGTGATCGCTGTCTGATAGGTGTGGAAAAGGTTAGTGAATGAGGCGTAGGTGTGGATGGAGGCAATGAGCGAAAATGAGGTGTGAACGGATGTGCTAGTGAGTGTCCAACAGGTGTTGACGAAGGTAATGGGGCAAGATCAGTAACAGCTGGACTGATTCGGTCTGCTAATCGAGAACGCACATGATCTGCATGATATCTCCTCTCTACACCGTCTGAAGTGTTCACAGCGTAAGAATATTTGTGCGTACGCCTTGATATTGTAGCAGGTACCCATCGGGATCCATCTCGGGCACGAACAAATACGCTGTCACCTGCTTTAAAAGATGGAATATTTTCCTCGGACTCAATGTTTGCATGTATCTGTTTGTGTTGCAGAGTTCTTTTAGGGTTAGGCCGAGCGTTGTCCAGAGCACAATGCAACCGACGCCCAAACAACATTTCACCTGGGCTCTTACCGGTGGCACTATGGGGTGTTATACGGTAGGAAAATAGGAAGTTTTCTAGCCTCCTTCTCAGGGTCATGCCATCGCTCGCACTTGATGACATTCTAGTTTTGAAAGTACGAACCAAGCGTTCTGCCAGGCCATTAGTCCTCGGGTGATATGGAGATGACTTAATATGTAGGATACCCTTGTCTCTGCAATAATTTTGGAATTCTCGGGAGGTAAACTGTGTCCCGTTATCCGACACCAAGAATTGTGGAAACCCAAACGTTGTAAATATAGAGTCTAACTCTTCACACAGTTTGTTTGTATTTATTTGGTTCATGGGCTTGACCTCAATCCATTTCGTGAGTGCATCTGCTAGAACAAACCAGTATCTTCCCTCAAATGGTCCCGCAAAATCGACATGAAGTCTTTCCCATGGGTTGTCAGGGACGGACCAGGAGTACACAGGCAACTCAGGGTTGTTTGGCCGGTTTTCTTGGCATTCAAAGTCAAAGTCAAAGTCAAAGTCAAAGCACTTTATTTCAAGTAGGCCAGTTACAGGCACTTTTGAATTGTCAAAAGACAAAATAAAATATTACAAAATTATGGTGCTACAGTCCCAGTCACAAGACATAATAACTGTGAAAGTACCGTAGATGCCCATTCCAAGGCGTAGATCTCTATGGAGAAGAACGGGCAAGAAACTCCATATACACTCTTTTTCAATTAGGTAATTATTACAAATCATTTGTTACATCATTCATGTTGAGATTACACATTATGTGAGAACGATGTAGAAAGTTAAAAGTGTCCATAGTAAATATAAAAAGACAATTCAGAAATAAAATTAGAATCAATTAAAATAAACCATGGCAGCTAAGAGATGACCAGTCCCAACCGACAGCGCCCGTTCACGAACATGACACATGTATCAGCACCATTCAGCTCAACCATTTTGAAGGGAGCTAAATGATCCGACACACGCGCCACCATCGGCGAGACATTTGAGTGGGCATGACATACTCTCAACCACCGGAGTCATTCAAGTCAATAGAAGACGTAGGTATCTAGACAATGATAGCTCTGAAGTACATGGTACTCACACAATGCTGGCTATGCTGCTATATAATACTAGAAAGATTAACTCTATATAATGCAAAGGTAGTAGCAATCTTCATCAGCTCCGACAATAACAGTAAACGATACCTACGACAGTCTTACCAAAAAATAAAATTTAAAAAATACACATAAAAACGAAATTAAAAAATAATAATATTTAACCTGACAGCAAGCTAATTTTGGTAAAAGAACACGAACATTGTCTTGAGTTCAACACAGCGACCAACTATGCTTATCATCTAAATAATCATTAATAGAATAGTATGCCTTAGAACAGAGATTAGCTTTTACTTTTGCTTTAAATGCGTTAAATGGCAAATCTAGAAAAGAAGACGGTAACTTGTTGTAAAAAGTTATACCAACCCCAACGAATGAACTATGCACCTTATGAAGTCGATGAAAGGGAGCTCGTAATTTGTCCTTATTTCTGGTGTTAAAGTTGTGAATATCACTATTGTTACTGTACAAATGAATGTTCTGCCTAATATATAAAATGTTGGCGAATATGTACTGTGAAGCCGCTGTGAGAATACCAATCTCTTTAAAAAAATCTCTTAGAGAAACACGCGCACCTAATTGGTAAATGGCACGAACAGCTCGTTTCTGAAATACAAATATATTTTGAATATCAGCGGCTCTGCCCCACAGTAGAATACCGTATGACATGATACTGTGAAAATAACTAAAGTAGACCAACCTTGCTGTATCAACGTCAGTGTATTGTCTAACCTTTCTGACGGCGTAGGCGGCCGAGCTAAGCCTACCCGCTAGGCTTGATATATGTGGCCCCCATTGAATTTTTGAGTCCACTGTTATACCCAGAAACACAGCTGAATCAACAGTTTCGAGCTTCTCATTGCCGAGCACAATGTTGGGACCCAGATTTCTAACATTGGCAAAGCGAACTTTATGCATTTAGTCTTCTTGGCATTAAGAACAAGATTATTTATTGTGAACCAATCTGTGACCATTGATAGTGCGTTATTCACGTCATCAAAAACTTGTCTATTCCTATCTACTTTAAAGATCAGAGAAGTATCATCTGCAAACAGTACAACGTCGCAAATATCCTTTAAATAGAATGGCAGATCGTTAATATAAACCAGGAATAAAAACGGACCCAGTATTGAGCCTTGAGGTACACCCAGCTCAACAGGTAACCTGGAAGATTTAGCGCCATTAACGTCTACGCATTGGTATCTATTAAGTAAATATGACTCAATTACATATAGGGCTTCGTTTTGAACACCGTAATGACGTAGTTTACGCAAAAGCGTATCATGGTGAACGCAATCGAAGGCTTTAGAAAGATCGCAGAAAACACCAATTGCATTTCGCGACTTCTCGCATGCGTCAAATATGTGTTTCAACAAAGCAACACCCGCATCTGTAGTCGAGCGACCCTTCGTAAACCCATATTGGTCATTGTGAAGGAGGCTATGTAAGTTAAAATGTCTGAGTAACTGCTTAAGAATTAACTTTTCAAATATTTTGCTGAATGCAGGCAAAATAGAGATTGGTCTGAAATTACCAATATCATTTTTGCTACCGGATTTAAATAGAGGGATGACTTTACTGCTCTTCATGAGATCAGGAAAAGTACCCAAATCAATGCATTTGTTAAACGTAACAGCAATATAGGGGGCCACAATGTCTATTATATTGCCCAAAAGTTTGGTAGATATGCCCCAGTAATCACCCGTGTTTTTAGATTTAAGAGAATTAAAAACATTAACTACATCACGAGGCGCTACATGCTCGAATCTCAATACATAACTACATTTAGGGACGCTACTATGCAATAGGTTTTCAGCCTTAGACGGCGACGAACTTAAGGAGCAAGTCGTCGTTGCAGGTATGCTCGTAAAAAACTCATTAAACGCCTCAGCTACGTCAGCTGGTTTATTAACTAATTTGTTATCAACCATGATCTCGAGTTGATTTTCTTTTTTAACCGATTTACCCGTTTCGTTGTTTATGATTTTCCAAGTGGCTTTTACTTTGTTATTAGAATTTTTAATAGTCTCACTTAGAAATTTTGATTTTGCAACACGACAAATCTTTTTAAATAATTTTGAATAATTTTTAACATATTCAAAAAAATTGTTATTAAACTTGTACTGTCTCAGACCATACAACTCATACAATCTCGCTCGGCTTTTATAAATGCCTGGTTTAGCCCATTGGTTGAAACCAGCGGAAGTCCCAGTAATGTTGATAGTTTTAGTTTTGAAAACGGATTTGTACTCATTTTGCACAACATCAAAAAGGGCCTCGTACATTTCATTTGGGTTCTCGTGCTCTATTATTGACGGTATAACTTTAAGAGCTATATTATTTTTAAACTTACTGCAACGACTAACAGTATAAGGCCTGCATTCTACTTTGCGCGGCTTTTTACTTAATGGCATAGGGAAGCTAGCCATTAATCCACAGTGATCTGATGATAAATCACTTAACACCAATTTATTGTCGGCATCAAAATCACAAAATATATTATCAAGGCAAGTCGACGAAGACGCCGTGATCCTAGTTGGTCCGAAAAACAAATTAACTAAATTAAAAGATTTAAATAAGTTCAGAAGCCTAGTACTTAGTGGAGTAACATCTAAAATATTAACATTAAAATCTCCACATAAAATTATATTTTTACTACTGCATTTAATCTTATTAAGTGCATCCTCCATTGCAGATTCGAAACTAGTAAAGTCCCCTGAAGGGGATCTGTAGACACAAATTATTATGTACCGCTCAAGTTAATTCCTTGACGCATCCCTTATTGTCTCTTCTGTTAACGCTATATCTGAAACACTGTTATGTTTTAGCTGAGCTATTATTCTGTGCACTTTAAATTCTACACGGGACGGTCCCTCATCAGGATTGGGCATCCTGGAAAGGTAGTCAGCCATAAAATTAATAATAATAATAATAATAATATAGCCCTTTATTCTGAATTGTTTGTTTTGTTTTGTATTTGTTACAGTATGTCCCTCAATTCAGTGTGCCTTTTGGCAAAGGCCTCCTCTAGCTCTTTCCACTGATTTCTATCACGAGCCACTCTCCTCCAGTTGGGGCCCGCTGTTTGTTTCAGCTCGTCCTCCCATCTTCTTATCTGTTTCCCCTTGCTGCGTTTACTGTCCCTTGGGTACCAATCAGTCATCAACTTACCCCATTTCTCTATACTTGATCTCATCATGTGGCCAGTCCATCTCCATTTTTGTTGGTCAATTCTGGTCAAGATGTCCGTTAGTTTAGTTTTAGCTCTCAGTTGTTCATTTCTTACATGATCTGCCTTACGTATGTTTGTCATGCTTCGTTCCATGGCTCTTTGGCAGTATTGCAATTTGTTTCTGTGTTGTTTTGTAAGTGCCCATGTTTCGCATCCGTATGTAATACAGGGTAGTATGCAGGTGTTGAAGACTTTTCTTTTCATAGCTATTCCTATGTCTCTGGATTTCATGATCTCTTTTAGTGACCAGTACTTTCTCCAACCACTTGCTATCCTCGTGTTGATTTCCTTGCTGGTTTGATCTTTTGGTGATATTATTTGGCCCAGATAGGTGTATTCATCTACATACTCCAGTGACTTTGAATCCACCTCTATTGTTTTTCTTTCCGAATTGGTTAGCAGCTTTGTTTTTGTTGTGTTCATGGACAATCCGACCAAAGCACTTTCCTTGCTTAAGGCTTGGATCATAAGCTCAAGATGACTTGGGTCTTCCTCGAACAGGATTATGTCATCTGCGAATCTGAGGTGATTTAGTTTTTGACCGTCGATGTTGAGACCCAGATGTGCCCAGTCCAGTTTGCGGAATATATTTTCCAGGACAGCAGAGAATAACTTGGGTGACATGGGATCGCCCTGCCTGACGCCTCTCCTCACTTCAAACTCGGGTCCTGCCTCTTCTAACTGTATTTTTGCTTTGCTGTTCGAGTATATTGTTTTGATCAGTTCTATGTATATTCCAGGTATGCCTTGGGCTGCCAGACTTTCCCATATAGCTTCATGACTTATGCAATCAAATGCTTTATTATAATCGATGAAATCATCGATTATAATAGCCATAAAATTAAGTTGTCCTTTTGTGAAGACGATATCATAGTCATAGCTACCAATGATCAAAGCCCAACGTATTAAGCGATTATTAACAAGCTTCGGTAAATTGCGCTGTGGGCCTAATACGTGAATAAAGGGCTTATGATCAGTGACGAGTGTGAATTTTGTGCCACGTAAGTATTGGTCAAACTTTTGGATGGCGAAAAATATGGCTTATGCTTCTCGATAAATAACTGAATATTTAGTTTCCGCTGATCTCAGCTTCCTTGACGCAAAAACGATAGGTTGAATTTGATCATTCGCTTTATGAAATAATACGGCACCCACGCCTTTTTCCGAGGCGTCACACGCTAAAAACAACGGACGCTTCTCATCAAAGGCCACAAGTGGTTTTGAATCACTAATCAGCATTTTGGTATTTTCAAACGTTGTATTTTCTTTATCTGTCCATCGCCACTTATGGCGCGCGCAGAAGCTGTGCAGGTGAGGTATGAATTTCTCGTAGAAATTTACGAGGCCAAGGAATGACCGCAGTTCTTGAGCGTTAGTAGGCGGTGTCGCTTTTGTTATTGCTTCAATCTTCGATTTAGTTGGTTGTATTCCTTCCTTGCTGATTGTGTGTCCCAGGTACTCGATATCTGTTTGGAAGAATGAGCATTTTTTTAAATTGACTTTTAAACCAGCCCGTTGTAATTTGTCAAACACAGTGGACAATGTTTCCAAATGTTCAGCGTCATCCTTCCCTGTTAAGGCGATATTATCGAAATAAATCGCTACGTTTGGTATACCACCGAGTAGTTCATCAAGGTAGTGTTGAAAAATCGAGGGTGCTGTTGATATTCCAAAAGGCATCCTATTGTATTGGTAATATCCTTTGTGCGTAGATATTGTTAGGTACTTTTTTGATTCTGGGGCGATCTTGAATTGCAAATACGCATCTTTTAAGTCGATTTTCGAAAACTTAACTCCGTTTGCAAGGTTTTGACGTAACTGGTCAAATAGCGGAACTGGATGAGCGTGTGTTACCATGGCAGGGTTAATAGTGCTGCGAAAGTCACCGCAAATTCTGATTTGGCCATTTGTTTTGACCACGTTGACTGTGGGTGTTGCCCATTCCAAGGGAGTCAAATTTGGATCAACTTTGGTAACTATTCCCTCGTTCACTAAACGCTGAAGTTCTCTTTCTATATTTTTGCGTATCGCGAACTTAACGGGTCGTGCCGGGACGTGTTTAGGTACGGTACCATGTTTGATATGGATGTTAACGGCGTAATTCTTAACTTTTCCTAGTTTGTTGTCAAAAAGAGGCGAGAAAGTGTCTAATACCTGTTTAAGTGTTCCGGTATCTCGTGGAGTAGGCTTAAAAGAATAGACAGGTTCTGGAAACGCCATGTCGTACAATTCGCTCCACTGGAAACCAAAAAGCATGGGGTTGGCATCTTTCATAACGACAACGGGCAAAATTTTCTGTCTTCCAAGGATTTCAACAGTTACATCTGTAAGTCCTTTTGGTTTGAGCTTGAGGTTCCCATAGGCACGTAGTTTCGGTGCCTTTGTTAAAGGGGGTGCCCCAATACGTTTCCAAAATTCTGTGCTAATGATGGAGTACACTGATCCCGGGTCCCAGTCCATCGTACAACTGACACCGTTGAGTGTGATGTCAATGCGCTTGCTGTCCTTGTTCCTTTTGCGTTCAACCTTGTAAACATCGTCACTATCGTATGAACTTGTAGAAGATTCTGATAAACACTCGTCGCTGTCAGTGTTCATAATTTTATGTAATTTGTTTTCGTTTTTTATTGCTCGTTTCTTCCCTGACTTGGTGCTCGTCAAATATGCTCTCCCAGTCTTGATACAGCAATCTTCAAAATGCCCTTGCGTTTGACATTCCTTGCAAATATGGTCGTTTGCCTTACAATCGCCCACCTTATGCCTATCATATGCACCGCATCGGCGGCACTGGTCTAGGCCAATCCTGCGTAAAGACGTACTCCGTTTGTTGTAATGTGCCATGTTGGTTTTTGTTCTGACTTTGTTTGTGGCAGCAGGTAAACCGAAGTGAATGTCACCCTCAGCAAGCTCTCTAGACTGAGCTACTGCAAATAATTTGGCAAATGTAACTTCCACAGCCTTTCCATCGTCATGTTCTTGTAGGTCGGGCCATTTCTGTTTCAGATCCACTTCTAGCTGCGGGTGGTTTATGCCGGACGCAAATCGATCACGCAGGAGACGTTCAAACAAGTCATCCTTGTAGCCACAGTCGGTGGCGAGTTTCTTGAGCCTGTTAGCGTAGTGTTCCATAGTCTCATTGCAGTCTCTCACGCAATTCCAAAACTCAGTTAAAGCTTTGAATTTTGTTGTTTTAGGTCGATGTAAATCGAGTAGTTTAAATTTTACGTCTTTATAAAGACTGTTTTCAAAATTGGGTATGAGTGCTACTTTGATGTCGTGGTAGACTTCTGGAGTTAAGCAAGAAAATAAGAGTTCTTTCCTGATGTTGTCTTCGCTTACGTCCCAAATATCGCATTTTTTTTCAAAGAAATCTAAAAAAAAATCTACCGACGTAGTAGCAGGGTTAAACGAATCGCACTTAAAATTTTTAATAATTATGAGTTTGTTACAGTTGTTGTTGGTGTTCGCCGAGCTTGTAGACTCCGTACCAGATGTTGCTGGTGTGGGTGCCGCCGCTGTCGGTCGCTGTTGTTGTAACACGAGTTGTTGCAAAACGTCTGATAATTGCTGTTGTTGCTCCCGTTGTATTTGCACAAATTCTTTAAATTGTTCCGTGTCCATTTTGACTACTTAATCCTCGTCGCCAATGAAATAAATTAACATCATCAATTTATTATACAAGAATATATTTTTCTGACGTAGCAAAATCATACACTGACAAATGTCACAACCATAGAGGCAGGTATATATCATACTAGAGTGCGCGCAAGATAAGTCTGCGCGCGGCCAAAATCGGAACTAATCATTTGTCATTTTTGTCAGGTGTCAAGAGAGTGTGTTGTATGCCGTGTTTTTATTCGTTTTCGTAGTAAATAATCGCTATCATTATGCCAAAAGTAATTTAAAGTGCTGGCAGAGATGTCTTCTTGAAGTGAGCAAGACAATAACAGGCCTACGGTACCGTTTTACAAAGATAGAGCCCGCGTTTCTTATTTGACAGTAACTTTTAGGGATACCATTATACTAAAATTTCCCTAAATTTTCGTACTACCGGTGCCGCTTCTTCAAAAATTATTGAAGAAGAAATAAAACAGGAATTGTAATTGAAATGGACGGTACTAGCCACTGTAGGGCCATTGTTAGACCAAATGTAACAGTAGGTACTACTAAGTATTCAATAAAAGATTAACAATAATTTCAAAATTTTTTCATCATATTTTATGCAAGTAGAAAATGCTAGTTTTTTTAGTAGTTAGCTAGCTATTAAGTATGATTAACTAAAATTACTTTAAGTTTCGAGTAATGAAAAATGACTATTAATTAAATGAAGGAAAAAAGATCAGTTATGCTGGCAACATTAAGCACTCTAGTACGTCAGTGAGTGAATGAGGTATTTGTAATAACCCTTAAGTCTGCAGTGGACATGCAATGCATAGGGAAAATATAAATTAATAAATTATTGTCCGAGCTGCTTGTTTAAATTAATATTTTTTCATGTTCCGTATTTATAATGCGTTTAGTAGCTTTTTTGAAAGCTTAAAGCGGATTATGAGCGGATGCACTGTAAGCAAGTAGGTATAATCTTCTTTGGTATAATCCCACAGACTACTTAGAGATTCTACGTATAAAGCCTGAAGAAAAAATTGGACGTGTCATAGACTCAATAATAGGACATAGGACTGTAAATAAATTATTTAAATTAGCATTCACAAAATACAAATGAACGGGCAATTTTATGATCATAATACTGTACTGTGTGTGTACACTGTACAGTGATATTTAGTTATCTATTAGTAGACGGATGTGGGTAACGAATGGCGCTAAACGGTTGTTCGAGCGGGCTGGTAGTGACGGCGGTGGTGGCGCTGCTGCTGCTGCCTGCGCAGTACTACGTGCCGGACCTGTACACGGGCTCCGAGGACCCGTTGCTGGAGCAGCCCGAGAGTCCACCCAGGGTGTTTGGATGGTTCGACATCGTTCACTTGCCACCGCTTGATCTGTTTGTGACAGTAACGTTACTGGTACTAGGAATGTCAACATATCTTTGCGAGTGGATACAGAGAAAGCTCATGGAAAGAAGAATAGTAAAGGTGTGCTACATTCTAATTTGATTATGATGTTGTTTGGTGGGAATCCATATGGACTGGGTTTAGTTTTCGATTTGATTGCGTATTTAAGGGTTTCATGCAAAAGTAAAGGTATGTTTCTGTACCACGCAACTACGTCGTGTAGGGTTGGAACAGTGGTTCCAAGTTGGAACCTCCAAATAAAAGAGTATTCTCAGTAAATCTACCTGTAGTCTCACCAATCTTATTGGCCGGCCTGAACATAGACTTTCCGAAGCACAAGGCACGGCGCGTTGCTGTTTTTGTATAATATTTACTACCGCGCAGTCGTTGTAGCCAACGTCAGACCGGACAAAAAGATTGTGGATTACTGTACCTGTAAATGATCGCTACGGCTAAATCAGGCAATACATAATTATTGTCTACTAGCTGTTGCCCGCGGCTTCGCTCCCGTGGACCACCCCACATGACCCATTTTCGGGAATAAAAAATAGCGTATGTCACTCAGGAATAATGTAGCTTTCTATTGGTGAAGGAATTTTTAGAATTGGATCATTAGTTCCAGAGATTACCCCCTACATACAAACTTACAAACTTACAAATTTTACCTCTTTATAATATTAGTATAGACAAAACCCAAGGATGGTAAGTTGTGCAGGGATCCCAAGGATGGAAGTCTGTCGTCCAGTACGGCAGAATTAGTTGCGGGCTCTTGGCACAGTAGCTGCGCAGTGCGGAGAGCGTCGCTGACCACTGGTTGTTGCAGCTGAACCAGTACCTGGGCGCCAGCGTGGAACGTCTGCGCGCGTGGGACGCTCAACAGGAGCAGCTGGAAGTGACGCTGAAGATGGTGCAGAACGCCACGTCGGAGTACAACCTGCTGCTGTATCTGCTGCTGCGCCAGCACCGCTGCCTCGCCGGCCACAATGGCCCGCCCTCCAACTGCTTCTTCGACAAAGGACTCGAAGAAGAGCTCACTTTTTTAAGGAATCCAACGCTCAACGCGTAACGCGTACGTCCTCGAGTTTATTATTTAATAATTATAGTGTTGAGTTGTTTACGATGTGGTTTTATTTAGTGCGCTGCGCTGCGGTGCGATAAATTTGTCACCGCGAGCGTACCTGCCAAATGTTTCGTGCAATTCTCTGTGTTGCCCGACTACAGCCCGCGAGCACTTTACCGGAAAACTACTAAATGCGTTGTAAGCGGAATATGTTTATAAACGTAGGTAGGTACTAATATTATATTTATTTATTTATTTAAACTTCATGTACAGTAGTGGTACATAGGCGGACTTAATGCCTCAAGGCGATATAAATATATGATAGACTAGCTGTCCCACGCGGCTTCGCTCCCGTCAACTGGCTACGTACCTACACCTACCCTACACCTACCCTACACCTACCCTACACCTACCCTACACCTACCCTACACCTACCCTACACCTACCCTACACCTACCCTACACCTACCCTACACCTACCCTACACCTACCCTACACCTACCCTACACCTACCCTACACCTACCCTACACCTACCCTACACCTACCCTACACCTACCCTACACCTACCCTACACCTACCCTACACCTACCCTACACCTACCCTACACCTACCCTACACCTACCCTACACCTACCCTACACCTACCCTACACCTACCCTACACCTACCCTACACCTACCCTACACCTACCCTACACCTACCCTACACCTACCCTACACCTACCCTACACCTACCCTACACCTACCCTACACCTACCCTACACCTACCCTACACCTACCCTACACCTACCCTACACCTACCCTACACCTACCCTACACCTACCCTACACCTACCCTACACCTACCCTACACCTACCCTACACCTACCCTACACCTACCCTACACCTACCCTACACCTACCCTACACCTACCCTACACCTACCCTACACCTACCCTACACCTACCCTACACCTACCCTACACCTACCCTACACCTACCCTACACCTACCCTACACCTACCCTACACCTACCCTACACCTACCCTACACCTACCCTACACCTACCCTACACCTACCCTACACCTACCCTACACCTACCCTACACCTACCCTACACCTACCCTACACCTACCCTACACCTACCCTACACCTACCCTACACCTACCCTACACCTACCCTACACCTACCCTACACCTACCCTACACCTACCCTACACCTACCCTACACCTACCCTACACCTACCCTACACCTACCCTACACCTACCCTACACCTACCCTACACCTACCCTACACCTACCCTACACCTACCCTACACCTACCCTACACCTACCCTACACCTACCCTACACCTACCCTACACCTACCCTACACCTACCCTACACCTACCCTACACCTACCCTACACCTACCCTACACCTACCCTACACCTACCCTACACCTACCCTACACCTACCCTACACCTACCCTACACCTACCCTACACCTACCCTACACCTACCCTACACCTACCCTACACCTACCCTACACCTACCCTACACCTACCCTACACCTACCCTACACCTACCCTACACCTACCCTACACCTACCCTACACCTACCCTACACCTACCCTACACCTACCCTACACCTACCCTACACCTACCCTACACCTACCCTACACCTACCCTACACCTACCCTACACCTACCCTACACCTACCCTACACCTACCCTACACCTACCCTACACCTACCCTACACCTACCCTACACCTACCCTACACCTACCCTACACCTACCCTACACCTACCCTACACCTACCCTACACCTACCCTACACCTACCCTACACCTACCCTACACCTACCCTACACCTACCCTACACCTACCCTACACCTACCCTACACCTACCCTACACCTACCCTACACCTACCCTACACCTACCCTACACCTACCCTACACCTACCCTACACCTACCCTACACCTACCCTACACCTACCCTACACCTACCCTACACCTACCCTACACCTACCCTACACCTACCCTACACCTACCCTACACCTACCCTACACCTACCCTACACCTACCCTACACCTACCCTACACCTACCCTACACCTACCCTACACCTACCCTACACCTACCCTACACCTACCCTACACCTACCCTACACCTACCCTACACCTACCCTACACCTACCCTACACCTACCCTACACCTACCCTACACCTACCCTACACCTACCCTACACCTACCCTACACCTACCCTACACCTACCCTACACCTACCCTACACCTACCCTACACCTACCCTACACCTACCCTACACCTACCCTACACCTACCCTACACCTACCCTACACCTACCCTACACCTACCCTACACCTACCCTACACCTACCCTACACCTACCCTACACCTACCCTACACCTACCCTACACCTACCCTACACCTACCCTACACCTACCCTACACCTACCCTACACCTACCCTACACCTACCCTACACCTACCCTACACCTACCCTACACCTACCCTACACCTACCCTACACCTACCCTACACCTACCCTACACCTACCCTACACCTACCCTACACCTACCCTACACCTACCCTACACCTACCCTACACCTACCCTACACCTACCCTACACCTACCCTACACCTACCCTACACCTACCCTACACCTACCCTACACCTACCCTACACCTACCCTACACCTACCCTACACCTACCCTACACCTACCCTACACCTACCCTACACCTACCCTACACCTACCCTACACCTACCCTACACCTACCCTACACCTACCCTACACCTACCCTACACCTACCCTACACCTACCCTACACCTACCCTACACCTACCCTACACCTACCCTACACCTACCCTACACCTACCCTACACCTACCCTACACCTACCCTACACCTACCCTACACCTACCCTACACCTACCCTACACCTACCCTACACCTACCCTACACCTACCCTACACCTACCCTACACCTACCCTACACCTACCCTACACCTACCCTACACCTACCCTACACCTACCCTACACCTACCCTACACCTACCCTACACCTACCCTACACCTACCCTACACCTACCCTACACCTACCCTACACCTACCCTACACCTACCCTACACCTACCCTACACCTACCCTACACCTACCCTACACCTACCCTACACCTACCCTACACCTACCCTACACCTACCCTACACCTACCCTACACCTACCCTACACCTACCCTACACCTACCCTACACCTACCCTACACCTACCCTACACCTACCCTACACCTACCCTACACCTACCCTACACCTACCCTACACCTACCCTACACCTACCCTACACCTACCCTACACCTACCCTACACCTACCCTACACCTACCCTACACCTACCCTACACCTACCCTACACCTACCCTACACCTACCCTACACCTACCCTACACCTACCCTACACCTACCCTACACCTACCCTACACCTACCCTACACCTACCCTACACCTACCCTACACCTACCCTACACCTACCCTACACCTACCCTACACCTACCCTACACCTACCCTACACCTACCCTACACCTACCCTACACCTACCCTACACCTACCCTACACCTACCCTACACCTACCCTACACCTACCCTACACCTACCCTACACCTACCCTACACCTACCCTACACCTACCCTACACCTACCCTACACCTACCCTACACCTACCCTACACCTACCCTACACCTACCCTACACCTACCCTACACCTACCCTACACCTACCCTACACCTACCCTACACCTACCCTACACCTACCCTACACCTACCCTACACCTACCCTACACCTACCCTACACCTACCCTACACCTACCCTACACCTACCCTACACCTACCCTACACCTACCCTACACCTACCCTACACCTACCCTACACCTACCCTACACCTACCCTACACCTACCCTACACCTACCCTACACCTACCCTACACCTACCCTACACCTACCCTACACCTACCCTACACCTACCCTACACCTACCCTACACCTACCCTACACCTACCCTACACCTACCCTACACCTACCCTACACCTACCCTACACCTACCCTACACCTACCCTACACCTACCCTACACCTACCCTACACCTACCCTACACCTACCCTACACCTACCCTACACCTACCCTACACCTACCCTACACCTACCCTACACCTACCCTACACCTACCCTACACCTACCCTACACCTACCCTACACCTACCCTACACCTACCCTACACCTACCCTACACCTACCCTACACCTACCCTACACCTACCCTACACCTACCCTACACCTACCCTACACCTACCCTACACCTACCCTACACCTACCCTACACCTACCCTACACCTACCCTACACCTACCCTACACCTACCCTACACCTACCCTACACCTACCCTACACCTACCCTACACCTACCCTACACCTACCCTACACCTACCCTACACCTACCCTACACCTACCCTACACCTACCCTACACCTACCCTACACCTACCCTACACCTACCCTACACCTATCCTACACCTACCCTACACCTACCCTACACCTACCCGTGATGTTATATAACCTTCCCCGATAAATGGACTATCCAACACAAAAAGAATTTTTCAATTCTAACCAGTAGTTCCTGAGATTAGCGCGTTCAAACAAACAAACAAACTCTTCAGCTTTATAATATTAGTATAGATATTATTATATAAGTATAGTATTAGTATAGATATAGATATTGCTAGTATACTGCTTCTGTAATGCGATTGGCAACTTCATTGACCGTAATCTAGCTTCTTTAATGCGATGGGCAACTTCATTGACCACAATAATGCTAATATAATGCGCCTGTAATGCAATTAAACAACTCTTGTGAACGTATTTAGGATCTAAAGCCGTATAATTTGTGCCCAAATAAGAATTACAGTAGCCGTATAATCGTTTGTAATGCTTCTATAGAACTAACTCAAAATGCGAAAACGATACAGAAATGCTGTAAGTCGGCCGTTATACTGCTTTGATGTGTTACTTGCGACGATGCGGCGGAGGTAGGGAGGCACTTGATGATACCGCAGTGCCTCCCGAACACAACTCCAGGGCAGGGTGTTGAAGGCGTTGGAAATGTCCATGGACACTGCCAACATCACCCCACCCCGGGACACCACTTCCTCCGCCAGGACTCTCACCTGCGATATCGCGTGGATAGTGGAGCACCCATGACGAAAGCCGAACTGGCTTTCGTCCAGGTCCGGCCCCTCTATGTACAAGTGGCTGACGAGGCGGGCAGCGATTATCCGCTCAAACAGCTTACCCACCTCGCCTTGCAGCACTATGGGCCGGTACGCGGACGGCGAGTCCGCAGGGCTCCCCACCTTCCTGAGCAGGACCAGACGACCAGATTTCCACACGGTGGGAAACTGGCCCCTCTCAAGGCACGCAGTGAAGAAACCTCTCAGCCAGGGCTCTAGCTCCTTTAGAGCGAGGGCTAATACTTGGCCGTGGATCCCGTCGAACCCCGGAGCCACGTTCTTGGCCCAGAGCCGCATCACGGCCGCCCCCATCTCTGCCTGTGTCACCTCTGGAACGCTGATGGCGTCCTCCTCCGTAGACTCTGCGGCCGTGGGCAAAGCCATCGGCGGCGGGATGTGCTCCCAGTCTCGAGCAGTCTGACGTGGCGCGTACGCGGACGGTCGGACGGCAGCACCCGCGCGTCCCCCGGCCGCTTGAGACGAGTCTCGCCGCCTCCCGTTGCCATGCGCACCGCGACTAACTTGGGCACGAAACTTGAACTTAATTTCTTGTCGGTTTTGCCTGCGAACTTCGATGAAAGCGCCGTATTTGTAGTTTATGTGTTTGGGTCGTTCGATTGCGGCCCTTAATCAAGTTTTCTTGACTGAAAGTTCTGTCAGTAATGGCATTCTGGTGCGGTAGGTACCAAATTAATATTACTTTGTTTATCTTTAGTAGTAACCTATTCCTAACGAGACAATTTGTAAAGTTATGAGCTTCTTGCGGGTTCTTCACCATTGGTAAGGATAAGCTTTTTCCCGCGGCTTCTCTACCTTAGTTTAACCCATTGAGTAGCTGAAATGCACGAGACAATAGTTTTTTATTTTTTCGGTATTAATTCAACCAGCTAATAATACCACAGGAACCGAACTTGTACGAATATCGCATTCGGTGAGCGATTCCATGTTCATATATGTACATTATAAAGTACACAAGCATTAGAGTACGGTTGGCAACCGTATTCGTACTCGCGCTAAAGTAGGTACGAGTATGTAGTACCTACATGCTAACTGTTACTTCTAGGCTAGCGTGCTCCATCGTCGAACACATCATCGCTTACCATCAGGTAAGATGGTGGTCAAGCGCGTGCCTATATCAGATAAAAAAAAAACATACTCGGCAGTTAGATCGTCTTAGTAGGCGTTTCGGCCGATGAGTTTCGAAACAGGAATTTCGTTATCTATACTTAATATAGTATAATCTATAATATAAAAACTGGCCAAGTGCGTTTCGAGCCACGCGCAGTAATAGGGTTCCGAGGTTGCATAATAATGCGGACTAAGAAGAGGGTTTTGATGTTGTTACATAAACATTAAAACGGTTTCATCGGCACACGTCTAATAACGGGCCCACATAGGATGATGTCTTTTTTAGGGTTCCGTACCCAAAGGGTAAAAACGGGACCCTATTACTAAGACTCCGCGATCAGTCTGTCTGTCTGTCCGTCTGTCACCAGGCTGTATCTTATGAACCGTGATAGCTAGACAGTTGAAATTTTCAAAGATGATGTATTTCTGTTGCCGCTATAACAACAAATACAAAAACAGAATAAAATAAATATTTTAGTGGGGCTCCCAGGCGCTTTTTGCGATAATGGTAGGTACGGAACCTTTCGTGCGCGAGTCCAACTCGCACTTGGCCGGTTTTTATTTAATCTAGGTATATGCCCGCGTTTGATCACTATCTCGCCCGATGTTAAGCGATGATGTGGTCTACGGTGAAGCACGCCTAGAAGTAACCTATTCACTCTTGATTTAAACTAAAGAAGGACTAACTGGTAACTGAAGGAGGAGTTATAAAATCTAACTTCGCAACTGAAGTTAGAAAAATCTTATCTTTTTGAGTACCACCGCGGGTACGAATTGCGAAAGGAGCCGATACGAGCGCGCGTAACGGTAATGGTATGGTTCGTTCCTGGATACCTGCGCGCACGCTTTATTTCTCTTTCGGAATTTGAAAATTTTCGTATGTATTCACCTCTAATCTGCGGTATTCACTATTGCGTTCTGGTACGTTTTACGCTACTCAATTTGTCTAGTAGTGGACATTTGGAAGTTTTATAATGAATAACCTCAGTTTCTTCACAAAACAGCTTTTAATATTCGGATTTTGGAAATGAATGTCGACACAGCCGTGTACAAAATTATAATGATAAAAAAGAAAAAAAACGTGCGGGTGTAAGTAGAAACTACAAACGAGTTGTAGCACCACATGAATGTGCAACTTGGTGCTATTGCAAAAACATCAGGCGTAGATATGGCGCAGACATCTTTCCCCCGTTGAAAGATTCCTTTCAACTTCTTCAGTCGTCATCCGGGGAAGAGGCAGGCAAGGGACAAATTCGAGTGACAGGCCTCCTGAAGCAGCCTCTGTTAGTTTCCACGTCTGCGACTCGTGTGATGCCGTCGGTCCCAGGGAACAGGCGGCTGACTCGTCCCATTCGCCAGCTGAGTGGTGGGACGTTATCCTCCTGGAGAAGAACTAAATCTCCAACTTGCAGGGATGCTGAATTTGTACGCCATTTGGAGCGCTGCTGTAGCTCTGCTACATATTCCCTTTGCCAGCGCTGCCAAAAATGTTGATGAATTAGTTCAAGCTTCATGTAACGTTGAAGGCTGTTCTGGTTCTCGTGCTCGAGCGATAGACCAGGTAATGCATTTAGAGCACGCCCTATCAGAAAGTGACCGGGAGTTAGGAAATGGTAATCGTTAGGGGAAGGGGAGAGTGGGCATAAAGGTCGACTATTAAGCACAGCTTCCACTTGTGTGAAAAGAGTACATATCTCCTCAAAAGTTAAATGATTGTTCCCCATAACTCGCTTTATATGGTATTTCGCGGATTTAACGCCGGCTTCCCAGATGCCGCCGAAATGTGGAGCATACGCGGGAGAGAACACAAACTTTATGCCTTCATTGGTAGCAAAATTAACTACAGGTTCATGATTAGTTTTAAGAAAATTGCCCATCTCTTTAGCTGCTGTAACAAAGTTGCGGCCATTATCGCAAAATATCTCCGCTGGCTTGCCTCGTCGTGATATGAACCTGCGTAACGTCATAATGAACGCGTCTTTAGACAAATCACTAACGGCTTCCAGGTGCACGCATTTGTACCGGAAACATACAAACAAACATAAATAGGTTTTGGTTAATCGTGCACCTCGACCCTTTCTATTCAGCGTGTGGAACGGTCCAGCGAAGTCAACACCAACAGCGCGAAATGGAAAATCAGGTGTGATACGCTGTGCAGGTAAGTTTCCCATCGTGGGAATTAATGTTTTACCTTGTATACGTCTACATCTGACACAAGCGCGTACTGTGCGGCGGGCCAAGTGCCTACCGTTTATAGTCCACACAGTCTCTCTTGCACAGGCTAGCAACAGCTGGGGCCCAGCATGCAAGTTGTGTAAGTGTTCATATATAAAATATAATTTGGTGAGCGGATGAGCGGCGTGTAAAAGTATGGGATGTTTCTGAGCATAGTTGTAATTAGATAATTCTATTCTACCACCGACTCTCATTACCTTGTCATCGTCTAAAAAGGGTGAAAGTGACAAGAGTGTTGACTTGCTACTTAATGTTTTATTTTTTAACAAAATATTGTACTCTAGAGCAAATGAAGTTTGCTGAGCAATTTTACATAAACTAATAAAAGATGATTCTAATTCACTAACTGTAAATTTACCAACTAACTTATCTTTAGGAACTTTATGCCTTAAGTTATGTATAAATCTATTGACATACGCGAATATTCGTCTCAATTTAAAAAATGATGAAAACTTATCTATTTTTAGAATTTCTGTTTCAGGTTCCTGAAAAACAGTGGAAGTGGATTTTATCTCAGGTAAGTCTGTTTCATTTATTAATTTATTCAAACAGGGCCCCAATCAGATTCAGGCTGTATTAGAAAATTTGGACCTGACCACCACAAATTAAAATTTATAATTTGATCTGGACTTACGCCCCTTGAGATCAGGTCAGCCGGATTCTGATCAGTCGGCACATAACGCCACGACGAACTATCGGTAAGTTCATTGATTTCAGCTACCCTATTAGCTACAAACGTTTTCAACTTCGCAGAATTACCATTCAACCAACTGAGGACAACGCTAGAATCGCACCAGTAAATGATGCGATTGGCCTCACATCGCAGAGAGTTGATAACTGTCTTGCACAATTTTGCAGCTAATAGAGCAGCGCAAAGCTCTAGACGCGGTATTGTCGTCGGCTTCAACGGCGCCACCTTAGACTTAGCACAGAGTAAGTTTACCCTAACATCACCAGCTAAGTTGTGTGACAGCAGGTACACACACGCACCGTAAGCGACTTGGGAAGCATCACTGAAGGTATGTATTTCTATATAACCAGGAGCTTCGCATAGCGTTAAACGCGGGATCTGTAAATCTGATAAAAAATGTAAATTGTTTATGAACTTGTGCCAGGATTTCAGAATATCGGAACTAACTGGCTCATCCCAGTCCCTTTTATCGAGCCATAAGGACTGGATTAACAATTTAGGTATGATCACACATGGACTGAGAATTCCAAGAGGATCAAAAATCTTGAATGATGCAGAGAGTATCGATCGCTTGGTAACTACATCATTTTTATTGGGAATCTCAATTGATATTTGAAGAGTATCGGATTTGGGATTCCAATTTAATCCTAAAGTATTAGTAGACTCACTTAAACTAACCTTATCATTTTGATCAATGATTGACGATGATAAAATACTTGGTAAATTTGATTTGAATTTACGTAGTTTAAAGCCACCAGATCTTAGAGTGTCCGACTCCTTGCGTTGAATGTATAGTAACTCGGACTCATTGTTGGATCCGGTAACTAAATCATCGACATAATGGTCGTGTTTAATAATATTACCTATAAGCTCGTCATCGCAATCCTCTGCCAATACTGACAAACACTTGGTGCTCAAATATGTAGCACTTGCGAGACCATAAGTTACGGTTTTAAGACGTAAAGTTTTGATAGGATTTGACTCGTCACTTCTCCAAAGTATTAATTGTAAATTACGATCTTTTTCATCTAATCTCACCATCCTAAAAATTTTCTCGATATTAGCTGTCAAAATATATTTATACTGGCGAGCCCGGATCAAAATGGAAAAGATTGAGTCTTGTACATTAGGGCCGACCATCTGTAGGTCGTTCAGAGAGAAACCTGAGGAAGTTCGTGCCGATCCATCAAAGACAACACGAGTCTTTGTTGTTTCACTATTTTGTTTGAACACTGCATGATGGCAAAGATAATAGGATGGAACGGGATAAATAGTCGGACATTCCTCTAAATGGCCTAGCTCCAAATATTCTTGAATAAAATTTGAATATTGTAACTTTAATTCTGGATTCTTACGGAAACGTTTTTCTAAATACAACAAACGTTTCTTAGCCATTGCGTAAGAATTGCCTAAACAATCTGGAGTATCAATTAGGGCAGCCTAACACAAAATCTACCAGATTCTAAACGGTAAGTATTACGATAAAAATGGTCTTCACATGCCTGCTCAATTTTGCTAAAATATTGCTTATCTGGAACCTGCTCCAGTTCCCAAAACTTTGTCAATTGAGAGTCAATATTGGAATCATTGCATTCGTCACTATCACTAATTGAAACATGACACGGAATATTTTTAGGTGACGAACGATTTCTTAAACTTGGAGAAATAGGGCCGGCAACGAGCCAAGCTAGCTTTGAGCTACGTAGCTTGGGCATGTTATGACCTAATGCTAGCTGATCACACTCTAATAGGTCCCAAAAGAGGTCCGCACCTATCAAGACGTCTATAGCCGAAGGCTGATTAAAATTAGGATCAGCTAACTGTATGTTTCTTGGAATATTTAATTTACTAATATCTATAGATCGCTTAGGAATAGTACCTGTTAATTGGTTTAATACATAAAATGACTGTACGACACTATAGTCATTGTTAAATGAATTTAATCGGGCAATGCAACTTTTGTTTACATGTTCTGCTAAGTTGTTGCCTATACCAATAACATTTATAGTATTTATAAAACATACCTGTAATGATAACTTGTTCATGAGTGACTGGCTAATGAATGAGGACTGACTTCCACAGTCTAATAAAGCACGAACTCGAAACTGTTTGTTTGTTTGAGGATTAACAACATTAACCATGGCTGTAGACAAAAGAATGTGATTTTCTATAAAGTTATTGCTAATTGAATTGTTGACTGATATTTCAGTTGAACTGCGATCTGTGTTAGTATTATTGCTGCTGGCTGTACTAGCTTTACTTGTACTAGTATTGTTAGAATTAGGTAAATGCAAGAGTGAGTTGTGCCTACGCTTGCACTCACGACAGGGACCCAACTTGCAATCACGCGCACGATGCCCAGTTCGTAAACAATTGGAGCATAAGTGCAACTTAAATGCTTCATCTCGTCGTTCCTGAACACTCTTCGCTAAAAAAGTAGGGCAGTCGTATATCCAGTGGTCACCTTTACAGACAACGCACTGCTTAGCGACAGAGCCGGTGTTCTGAACTGTAGATGAAAAGGATTTAGTACTACGTGAAAAGAAGTATGTAAGGATCGTAGCAGGTGGCGTTCTGTAGTTTCTGCCTACCCCCATGGGAAAAAGGCGTGAGTTTATGTATGTATGTATGTGAATTATTGTTATTATTTTGGCGTGATTGTGTTGCCTTGGGTATATCAGAGTTGTTTTGATACATAGTTTGTAACACATCAGCGCGATCAGTTAGGAACTTATTGAAATCCTTTAGAGCGGGGAGATCGGACAAACTATTACGATGTTCTTCCCACTTCATGGCAGTACGACTATCTAATTTTGGTATAAGTATTTTAATAATTATCATGTCAAGCAGTTCATCTTGTTTAGCTAAGCTTGACAATGCTCGCAGGTTTTTAGTTACGTGGTCAACTAGAAACCTCAGTATTTGTCTGATTCACGTTTGTGTTGTTGCTGTGTTGATTCGAAATACAACAATGAATTGATGTGTTGATTTATAAGTTGGCGCTTGTTATCGTAACGATCGCACAAGAGCTGCCATGCAGTTTCATAATTAAATTCACAAATGTCTAAATTAGAGATAATGCGCGCGGCTTCATTCTCGAGGTACGATACCAAATAATGAAACTTATGAATAGGCTTGATACGCTCATTATTATGAATGAGCGACAAATAGGTGTCTCGAAACTCAAGCCAGCGGAAATAAGCGCCATCGAACCTTGCATTTTGTATTTGTGGTAATTTAAAATCAACATGATGGCATTGAGATGTCTGATCGTGATAACATTGTGATGAATTGTGCAAATCAGATTCGTGAGAAGTATTCTTATACTTATCAAGTTGCTCTTCAGCAATTGCAAGATGTGAAGTAAAGATCTGCTCAATTTCATCACGTTCGTCGATCTCAGAGTCTATATTGTCGCAATTAATGACCTCAATCTGAACCTGTAGTTCATCGAATTTGTTAGACATAGCTCGTATTTTACTAACATTAATTTCTAACTCTTTTGCTTGGGTTTTTGTTAATTTTGAAGAGCATACTACATCTAAATATTTTTTAAATTTCGTTAAACGACCTTTGACCGAGCTACGTTTAGCAAATAGTTCCCTCATTTGTTTTGTATTACTGTCTTTATCTTCGCTTATAGACATTTATTTATTTATTTAAACTTCATGTACAATAGTGGTACATAGGCGGACACATCTTGTTTATTAATAATTAAAAGTAGCAACTTTACAGAGAACTTTAGGAAGATATTTATAGTTGATTGAGTAACCCTAACAGTAAGACACTAATAAAGTTATATGTTTGAAATCTTATCTGATACTCCTTCGGCGGCACCTGGGGACCGAACGCAGCTACGCGGCAGCAAGCGCGTCCATAGCGCGGCGGCATGCGGCAGCGCAGCGGCGCGGCGGCGGCTCGGCAAGGCGCCAACGTCACCCGAACGCGGCCAGCGGTAACCGGCGCGTCACGCGGCGACCTGAAATAGTCGGCCGAAAGTGTTTGAAGTAATGTGAACTAGAATGGTGACATGTACCATTGGGACAGCAAAGTTTAGGGCTTCAGATTACCCAGTAGAAAGAAAATATCGGCCATATAATTACCTACTTATTATTATTTCAATGATTTTATAATTTCACAAATGATTATGTAGGTAGTTGACATTGAACAATGAATATTTTATTTTATTATATTGAGATATTTACTGGTTATTTACTTTAAATAAGCATTAAAATAGCTAGATACTTTGTTTAACTAATGAAATACACAAGTGGAATGTGCTAAACAGCGTCCCTATTCATAGGAAAATAGGTTTAGGAATTAGGGTAAATTATAGGAAGGCTCGTAGAAAGGGCACTTAACTGATAGGCTGACGGTGAACCTCGACGTTGTAGAAGCTAAGGCTGGGCGCGGCTCGTTGTGCTGACCGACCTGGCTGGCTTAGTTTTCTTCTATAATAGTGTTCTTGCGTCTGTAGTCCTCCACGATGAATCTTTGGTAGATTTTCCTTTGATGAGAATTGTTTGTCTTCGTCGGTACTCGATCCGAATTTTGGTAATTTTCCTGTCTGTCTAGTAGTGGACATTTGGAAGTTTTATAATGAAAAACCTCAGTTTCTTCACAAAACAGCTTTTAATATTCGGATTTTGGAAATGAATGTCGACACAGCCGTGTACAAAATTATAATGATAATACATTGTAGTTCTAAAAACTAAAAAACACGCTTTAATGGTAAATTGAACTAAAAAGTCGCTAATCCTGAAGATTTTGGTAAGGCTAATGGGACAAACAACTTAAACGCGCACGGTAGAATCAACTTTTATTACTTGTAAATTTTAATTTTTGTTTGACTTTCAAAAGTACTTTGACTTTGACTAAATTATTGCATTGTCATCGGTCCTTGATAGGTGTGCAAAGTTTTAAGTCAATCCGACGTTTTGAAGTGGGTGAAAATCACGTTCAAAGATTCCGTTACATTGATACATAGATACATAGTTACATAGATACATAGATACATACCAAGCTAATAAAAGCGTGTTAAAAAAGAAAAAAAACGTGCGGGTGTAAGTAGAAACTACAAACGAGTTGTAGCACCACATGAATGTGCAACTTGGTGCTATTGCAAAAACATCAGGCGTAGATATGGCGCAGACACAATTAGTGATGTAGTCGGGTCGAATATTAACTTTTTATATGGATATCGACAAAAGAAAATAAGTAATTTGCTTGGCAATCGAATCTAATTTGACTTTAGATTACAAAACGTCAAAAATATTTCTGCACTAATACAACATAGACTCTCCCGCGCGCATGGGCTGTATAGACTACGGACCGGTACTGGCAACGACTCCGGCCACTCAAATCAAAATCACATCATCATCCACTCCACTCTAAATCATTATTATTAAGGATGTTATGATTTTATTTTTACATGGTTCATAAGCATATATTTACTATCTGTTTTACACAGCTAACAATGTTATTTAAGTAATTTTTCAATAGCATTTGTACAAAAATTTTACTGTGTCAAGCACATTTTATAAGTTGGTCGACTATTACTCGTAAATTTGTAAAGCCTGTTATGATTTTATTTTTGTATATTTTTACATGGTACATAAGCATATATTTACTCTGTTTTATAATAGCGGTCCTGGCGGAATACCAGCAGTAGTTCTTAGAACCTGTGTGCCTGAACTGTCTCCGGTCTTGACACGCCTATTCGTATGCCATTCACATAGGGAGTGAGGCCATCGAGAGACACGGGAAAGCGCTTGCCATCTCCCTCGACATCTCGAAGGTTTTTGACAGGGTCTGTCATGAAAGCCTCTCAGGGGTCGGTACTCTCAGCAGCATTGTTCTTGCTGCACATAAACGATCTGCTAAAACCCAGCACCTTTGGGTATGTGGACGACAGCACTGTTGCTGAGAGATACGTGTCCGACGCGCGCGCTACTGGACCTCAGATGCGGTCTCTCCGGGAGGCCATGGTTGCACGCTTGAATCTGTCCTTGAAGGCAGTCTCCGAATGGGGTGATGCCAATCTGATCAGGTTCAATGCTGCCAGGCGTTTCTTTTTTCCGCTAAAAGGAGCCAATTCCAACCGGCCGGTTCTTGGCATTACGTTGACATCGACGCTCAATTTCCCCAAAAAATTGGGGATCCTCGCGAAGGTGAGACGGTACTTCACACCAGAACCTAGTCGCTCAACATGTATCAAGCGCAAGTTCGATTGTGCATGGATCCGTCCCAAAGATAGATTATCTTTGGGACGGATCAGCCAAGTTTGAAAATTTTTATTTTTTTTATTTTTTATTATCTATAGGCTTGCGCTTGACCACTATCTCACCTGATGGTAAGCGATGATGTGGTCGACGATAGAGCACGCTTGCCTAGAAGAAACCTATTCACTCTTGACTTAAAGACCCCTAGATTGTAGCTATCGGGAAACACAGATTCCGGCAGGGAATTCCACTCTTTAGCTGTACGCATACTAAAAGTGTCCCCAAAACGTTTTGTGCGTATGGGTGGGATGTCCACCATGTACCGATGACGCATCGCCGTACGTCTGGTAGTCCGATGATGGAACGGGCTGGGCGGAATTAAATCATGTAATTCCATCGCACACTCCCCGAAATGTAACCGATAAAATACCGACAAACTGGCAACTCGGCGACGATGTTCAAGGCTCTGGAGCTTTGACTTGACCAGTGCCTCATTACCGATGAGTTTCTTGGCCCGCTTTTCGATCGACTCTAGTGCATCAAGCTGGTATTTGGCAGATCCATCCCAGAGATGAGAACAGTACTCCATGCACGATCGAACTTGCGCTTGATACAAGTTGAGCAGCTGTTCCGGCGTGAAGTACCTTCTCACCTTCGCAAGGATCCCCAACTTTTTGGCAGCCAGCTGAGCCTTTGCCTCAATGTATGGCCCAAAATTGAGAGTCGATGTCAACGTAACGCCAAGAAGCTCAAGATGGTCCGTTACTGGCACGGTTACATCACGGAAAGAAAATGAATTTTGTAGCCTCATAAAGTGTTCTGTGTTATACTGTTTTAATGTGTCTTAGGGTAAGTGCATTTTTGTTAAATTTTATTTAATATAAAGATCTTTGAAAAATGAAATGATCTGCCAAGTATCCACTGGATGCACTTGAGTCGATCGAAAAGCGGGCCAAGAGCTCTAGGCAGAACCTCGAACATCGGCGCCAAGTTGCAGTCGCTTTTTTATCGGTTACGTTTCGGGGAGTGTGCGTTGGAATTGCATGAACTAATTCCTCCTATAGCCCGTACATCATCGGACTACAAGACGTACGGAGATGCGTCATCGGTACATGGTGGACATCCCACCCATACGCACTAAACGTTTTGGGAATACTTTTATTATGCGTATAGCAAAGGAGTGGAATTCCGGGGTCTGTATTTCCTGTTGGCTACAATCTGTGAGTCTTTAAGTCAAGAGTGAATAGGTTTTTTTTTTTTATAATCTTTAGGCTCGACTTGACCACTATCTCGCCTGATGTTCTTCTAGGCAAGCATGCTTCATCGTCGACCACATCAACACTTACCGTCAGGTGAGCTGTGGTCAAGCGCAAGCCTAAAGATTATCGCGGCCGCTACTTAACATTAGAAAGAAATCACAATTATCCTCTGATCAAAAACAAAATACTCGTAATTAATTTTCCAGAAAACACCCTGAAGCTTAACTAAATAACGTTTCAAAGTAATTAAAATGTAATATTTGTTTCGGAGAACACCGCTGGATTGTAACTCAGTTCGCGGAAGACAATGGAGCGCTATTTAATTTCGTTTAACTACCTACGTATTTAAATGGCTGCCACCGCGGTTCAGTTACCATAATCCGCAGAATTGGATATATTCGTAGACAAATAGCGGCCGAACCGTCCCGACCCATCCCGACCCGTCTCAACCGGGCTGGCGGCGGGCCTGAAGCCTCGTGTGTCTGCCAATCGTCTCACGTTACTATTTAACCAGACCAAGACGAATTAAATAACGAACTACATTATAATTGACTTCCATTGTATTCAGCAATATTTTTACTGATAAGGTTATTACTGATAAGGTTAATTAATATCAATCGCTTTAGTGCTTGCCCTTCATACTTGTTTTAATACCTACTAAGCAATCTTAAGAAATGGAAAATTCAACGTTGTCTTTTAAAGACAATTGTAGGTATAATAAGTGTTTTTTATTTTCATTTTTCAAGTGACAATGGTTTTGCTACATAATACATACCTGTCATATTTATTAAGCACTTACCGACAAATGTCTTAGTACCTACCTAAATTATTATTGTGTTGTCAACTACCTTCAAATGTAAAAGAGTACCCACCTAAGTAAATATTGTTGTGTGTACAGGAAATAACTCTAAACTTATATTTAAGCCTCATTGATGATATTCCTAAAAATGATTTCGTAATTTGTAATGATCATTGTGATGTATCCTTTTTTTTTTTTTTTTTTTTTTTTTTTTTTGCGTGGAGAAATGCTCATGCATACTGCACTACCACGGGGAGATAGTGCAGTTATGTGGGACTCTAACCCACTAAAACTCCACGGTGTCCTCCAGTGCCGCTTATGGCGGGAACACGGGCACGCGTTAGCACTCACCGCGAACCCGCCGTGGCTGTCCGTCACCGGACCCTCCTCGGGGGAGTACCCCCCATCACCGGCGCGCAAGAACACACTGCACGCCGTGACCACCCCAGGGACCAAATCAGCACATGGGTGCCAGACGACCCCGTGTATGGCACCCTTGGTCCCAGTGTGACGGGTCGAGGTCAATGGCCCCGCCACCTACCATTTTGCGGCCGCAGGGGATAGGGAGAGCGGCTAACGCTATACCGACACTCCTCCTCCCCTGCGGCCCCACCGCGTCCGCCATCAGACGGTGGCGACCCCGTCTAGGCCGCGGAAGGTAGGGAGAGCGGCGCACCGCAATACCGGCACTCCTCTCCCGCCGCGGCCTCCAACCCTCAGCCGCGATATCGTATGGGACCTGGAAATCTCCATAAGACATCGCGGCCCGCCTCAGTTGCGATGTCGCCTGTTACCAAGCGGCACCGCAACCTACTAGTTGGCCGCTACGTCGTCGGCTTAATCGGCAAAAGCCCTGACGAGCGGCCCCTCCTCGGGTTCCTCTTCGCTTCACCGTGGGTGACCAAGCCACGGTTACTGAGCCCCCCCGCCTCGACAAAGCGGGAACCCACCGGGGGGGATTGTGATGTATCCTGGATTTTATATTGCTATATTAGTTAATACTAACAGACAGTATTGTTTTAAATGACTTATAATTAAGTCATTTGAAACAATACTGTCTGTTAGTATCAATATTCTTTCTAATTGTGTGATTATTTATAGCAATATAGAAAATGCTGCCATTTTCTATATTGAAAATTATAATCTAGACATCTGAGTTGTATACAGGAAACCAGAACAGTCAAACGTTAAAACATTCCTAGATACCTACTCTCTACAACTACATAAAAATAAGCGTGCTGTGGTCTTTGGCGACTTCAATTTCAACTTATTAAATACAGAGCGTGCAACTAATATGTACAAAGAAGTGATCAAAGTAAATGGCTACGAATTGTTGAATAAAATGGATGAAGGCTACTGCACAAGAGACTCAGCAACAGCAAAGACTATCATCGAGCGCATTGCCTCAAATCTTAAACAGAACAATTTCCATCTAGCCATTATCGATACACCCATGTCGGACCATAAACAAATTTATCTCGAACTAAAACGTTATAAGCCAGAACCATTGAAGAAGATAAGCTACCATGTTATTGACTATGAAGAACATCAGAGGACTGTCCTGGAATACCGCAGCATAAACCTAGACCATTCATACGATATCCTGAAAGAAAAATGGTGAAGAGAATAGAACTAAGCAAAATAACCAAAATCAACCTGCGTCTGTGTTTCCGAACGCATTCAACCCGAATCTCTTCAAAGTTAGAGTGAACAGGCTTCTTCTGGGTAAGCTCACTCCATCGTCGACTCTGTCTCTGTCAACTATGACCTAGACTAGAGGCAAGAGCAAAACCATTACAAAAAAAAAAAAACAATACCCACCAACCCCAACACAAGACTGAATTAATAAATCAATCATAAATGAAATAAACAATAGAAACAATTTATGGAATCAACACAAGAAACACCCAAAAGACAAGCAAAAAGAAGAAATATTTGTAAGGAAAAGAAATGAAGTATCTGAATGTATCCAACGAACGAAAACAAAGTAATATATGAAAGCCTTTGAAAACTGCAAGAAACAACCATTGAAAATGTGGGGACTGATTAACAGCTTATCCTGCAACAAATTAACTGAAAAATCTGCCCCTCGGAAACTTCAAACACAAAACGGCACTATTAGTGACTTAAAGGACATGTGTGAATGCTTCAACGATTTCTTTGCAAGTGTAGGTTCGACACTGGCAAATCAAATTCCGAATAAAATATCACCCGTCTGGTTTGTCAACAAGTTTATCTGGATCCAGCTCATCTTCCTTACTTAAATCTAGAACCAACCACAACAGATGAAATCCTAAAAATAATCCATAACTTAAATAATAACACCAGTTCAGGCCTAGAAGGAATCACCACGAAATCACTGAAATGCGTTGCAAACTTAATTCTTGACGAACTCACTTGTTGCATTAACAAATGTATGGAATCGGGTACTTTTCCAGATAGTCTTAAGGTTGCAAAAGTAACGCCAATTTATAAGTCCGGATTGAAATCAGAGCCGGGTAACTATCGTCCCATCTCAGTTCTGCCCGTGCTATCAAAAATATATGAAAGGGTCCTGTTCAATCGCCTCGAAAATTACCTTTTCATTACTCATACCTTATCAACACTCTTCTTTCATGGGGTACTGTACAAAATGTTACAATAAAATTCCACCCCACATTCTTGAAATGAATGAGACGAAATTTAAAACTTGTATAAAACGCACACTATGCAGGCTGGCATATTATAAGTTGGGGGATTACTTCACTGATAAAAATGCTTGGCTAAATGCTATTCCTGCTCCACATCCACTAGGGCGCAAAACCAAGTGATATGCAGAACATTATTGTTTTGCAGTGTTCTTGGAACTGCTGAAGACTGAATGAATATATTTGTATTGTATAAACTCAATTTCCTTACTATTGTATAACTGCAAAGCACGTGTGTGAGTACTATGTACCCAACTGTAAATCTACCATTTACTGTACCTGTGTGTCGTTCGTTGACTTGTGTGTGCCCTGGCAGTTGAGTGTGTCATGCTCTCTCAAATGTCTCTCTGAGGGTGGCGCGTGTGTTGGATCATCCGGTTCCCTTCATGATGGTTGAGCTGGGTGGTGCCAATTCATGCGTCATGTTCGTGAACGGACGCCGTCAGCTGGGATTGGTCATAACTTAACTGCTTTAGATGTTAATGCTTTTTTTTTCTAGCTTCTATTATATAACTGCACAGTGCATGTGTGAGTATTTTTATTACTTTATGCCTGTACGTAGTATAGTGTGTAGTGCTATTCTGGGTGCATTGTCCTCACATATATGAATTTATTAATGAATGTACTTATATGTAACTAAATATTGTAAAAAAAACTTTTTTTTTAAAAAGAGTAAGTATGGAGTTTCTTGTGCATTCTTCTCCATAACAAGCTACTTTCCGAATGCACGGTAGAATCAACTTTTATAACTTGTAAATTTTAATGTACCTACCTAACGTTCAAAAGTGCCGCTTGGTGGCCTACTTGAAATAAAATATCTTTGTCTTTGTCTTTGTCTTTGTCATACTCGGAAAGTAGGTCTGAAGTTGCTTGAGGAGCGGGTTGAAAGTAATACTTTTCAGCCCTAGGGAGAATCGTTTTCAACTGACAGCTGTCAAATTATTTAAAAAACTAGTTCTTTTTCACATATCTATTGAACCATGTTCCTACTTTCTATACAGCCACGATGTAAAATTGAAATAACTTAAAGTTAAGTATTGATTAAAGAATATTTTTTTTTTAAATAACTATATTATAATTTAGTTTCAACAATTTCTTTAAAATAACTTAGATTTGGGCAAAATATTTACCATTTTTTCAATGATGAAAATAAAAAATAATAGCTGAATAGCTGGCCGGCCACAGAAAAAAAAAATCAAACAAAATAGGCGGGAAAGCGGCAATTCGATCTTCATTTATTTTTTCGATTTGAAGACTTTTGTTTATATACGTATAGCAGAGATTTGTACCTATAAAATGAGTTCATCTGATTCTGATATGAATTTAACGCCTGATTTTAATACTTACAAACCTTCAACCTTATGGAGCGTGTATTCTATGTTAAAGACAACATTAAGTACTAAACACAATGTACATTTAAAGGATTTCGAGAGGCTAACATCGTTTCTCAAAAGGCAATCTGATGGATTTAAATCGAAAAATTCCAAAGTTTTCACTTCTCAAGAGGTAGAAACCTTCTTAAACCAAGCGCCTGATGAAATATACCTAGTAATGAAGGTAAGCTTATCTTTTTATTGTTATTCGCTTATTTATACGAAATTTGTATCAAATTGTAACTTTCTATATTTTATACACCAATTAAAGAGATATAATTATCTACTTTTCAGGTAGTGTTGATATTGGCAATAAGTGGCGCTTGCAGAAGTATCGAACTAGTAAATATGACGGTTGATGACATTGAGAAACAAGGTGATATATTACTGGTGAAGTTACGTGGCACTAAAACTAAAGTTGACCGAACCTTCGTTATTAAAAAAGAATTTGTAAATATAATAGAAAAATACCGAAAATTACGACCAAGTGGTATAGAAACGAACCGTTTTTTCATAAATTATCATAAAGGGAAGTGTCTGCGGCAAGTAATTGGCAAAAACAAGATTTCTAGTATTCCTAAAGAGATAGCCACCAACCTTAATTTGCCAAACTCAAATCTATATTCGGGTCACTGCTTTAGAAGTACATCGGCTACTTTGCTAGCCGATTCTGGTGCCGATTTAACTCTCATTAAAAGGCATGGAGGTTCGAAGTCGAGTAAAGTAGCTGAAGGCTACATAGAAGAGTCAGTGGAAAATAAAACTAAGATATCACACAGAGTAACAGACATGATAAATCTCCATTCCACTGACTCTACACAACCGAGCACTTCAAAAGATTATCCGGTGCAATCCAAAATTATTTCTGTAACCGCTGAAGAAAATAGACAAATATCAATGTCCCCAACATTCACCCAAGAATCTCTGGATAATGTAGAAACACAAGTTTCCCAGAAAATATCAAATATCAAAATACCCGGAAAAACCTGTCACTAACTATAACCAATTGTTCTAATTTTACCATAAACTTTAAATAAAATTATCTCATCAAAGTTGTTGTTAAATGTAAAATAAAATTTACTCATTTTTTCTTTAGCTAATTCATGTTTTTATTTTTACTTTCCTTGTATTTGTAATGAAAAGCACAGTGTTTACCTCGGGTTAAAGACTTATTTAGTCCCTCGAACTATTGGCGCCCTCACTTCGTTCCGGGCGCCAAACCCCGTCTCGGGACTAAATAAGTTACTTTCACCCCTAGGATAACAATGTACTATATCTCTCTCAACTTTATATATGAAAAACAATATGGTTTTAGACCGAAATCAAATACGAGTACACTATCTGCTACAGTAGACCTTGTGGCCACTATAAAACTTAATATTGATGGAAAGAAAATCGCTCTGGGTGTCTTTATTGACCTAAAAAAGGCGTTTGACACAGTTAGTCACGCTTTCCGACCATCGCCACATTGTTTTTGATGTAAAGCTACGCCATTCCGACAACTCAAGCCGTCCAAATTCTAGCCCTTCGGCGCGACGTTGGGCCCTCAAGCAGCTCAATCGAGACATGCTCATTGCAGCTGCTAACGTCGTGGCGTGGCCGGATGATCCTCATTTCCAGAGGATCTCGCCCGATCCAGAGGAACAGGCGGCCTGGTTTCGGGACAGGATGACGTCGATTTGTGACGCTTCCATGCCCCGAATCAGGTGCGCCCAGCGTCCGGGTGCGGTTTACTGGTGGTCGGAAGACATCGCGCAGTTGCGCATTTTTTGTCTTCGGTCCCGTCGGCAGTATCAACGCTCCCGACGCAGAAGGCAGCCAAGAGCTCCAGAAGCAGAAATAGCCAGAACCTATAGAGCGTACAGGGATGCCACTATGGCACTCCAACACGCCATCTCGGATGCCAGGTCAAGGTCTTGGAAGGAGCTTCTCGAGGGACTTGACAGGGATCCATGGGGGCGACCGTATAAGGTAGTTATGGCCAAACTACGGCTATGGGTCCCTCCCATCACGGAAACCATGGATCCGGAGCTGCTGGAGAGAGTAGTAAACACGCTCTTTCCAGTAGCAATGGAAGGTCACTCGCCGCTCCTGAGCCCTTCGGACTGGACTGACGAGTTGGGGGTGACTGAAGGCGAACTAGATTGGGCATATGGAAGTTCGAAACACTGCGCCAGGCCCGGATGGTATCCCTGACCGAGCGTGGGTTCTGGCTATGGATGCTCTAGGGGACCGCCTAAGGCAGCTGTTTAACAGCTGCCTCCGTGCGGGCGTGTTCCCCACCGACTAGAAAGTAGGCAGGGACTCGGCGTCTCCCTCTGCATACCGTCCCATTTGCCTGCTCAGCGAGGTTTCCAAGCTATTCGAAATAATAATTGCTGAGAGACTCGTTGGGCACCTGTCGCGGGTTGGTTCCGACCTCGCTGATTGCTAGTATGGCTTCCGGCAGCGGCTTTCGACAGTGGATGCAATCCTACGCGTCCGCTCGCTGTCAGAACGGGTAGTGTCCCGGGGTGGGGTGGCGTTGGCGGTAAGTTTTGATATCGTCAACGCCTTTAGCTCTCTGCCCTGGGATGCGATTAGGGCGGCACTAGTACATCATAGAGTGCCCCCTTACCTGCAGTGCATTGTCGGGGCTTACCGGCGCGACCAGCACATTCGATATGTGGGTCGGGATGGTAGCGTACATCGGAAGGATATTACGTGTGGGGTTCCGCAGGGGTCGGTATTAGGCCCTCCCCTGTGGGATCTCGCATATGATGCGGTCCTACGTGTTGACCTCCCCGTTGGCGTTAATATTGTTTGTTACGCAGATGATACACTGGTGCTGGCCGGTGGGGACACTTTCAACGAGACCATCCAGCTTGCCGAGCTCGGAGTGGCAAAAGTCGTGGCGTCGATCCGCTAGCTGGGTTTGGAGATAGCGCCTCATAAAACTGAGGCGCTATGGTTTCATAGGGTAGGTAGGGTAGGTAGGGCAGGTAGGGTAGGTAGGGCAGGTAGGGCAGGTAGGGTTAAAGTTACCATGCCCTGAGAGAAATCGGGCAACACAGTGATCCACCTCCAGCCACGTCCTGGCCAGCCGCATGCGATCGGATGGAAAGAATTGGTGGAGGTGTCGGCCCTTGATAGAATTATCCCACCTACATTGCCATTCAGATAATAGTTCCTCCCAGACGTCAATATGTGGTTTAAATAATCTAGAGATTTTCTCTTTACCAAACGCTGACTCTGAAGCAATTTACGTCGTACCTCTCCTATGGTGGCCCTATCAGCCCAAACAGGCGCCCCGTAGCACATACAACCCAAGTAAGTAGCCCCATAAATAGTCTTCAGAGTTAAAAAAGTTAGACCCTACGTAGATTTAGATATTCTCGTTAAGGCATAGAAGTTCTTTTTTGCTTTTTCACTGACTATTTTAATATGATCTATAAATGCAAAAATCCTCTATAACACTAGACCAAAATAGCACACGGACTGCTTCCTTTTAACTGGAACGTTATTAAATCTAATAGCAGGACATGATTTAAAGATTACCCTTCAAAATGAGTTGATAAGTTTTGTGCGGAGCAAAGGTCAGGCGGTTTCGATCGCCCCACTGAGATATTAATCGTAGGCAAGTGTCAGCCAAGTTCTCGAGTCCAGCTCGAGTACTTGATTTAATGAGCAGAAGACCGTCGTTCGCGTAACCAGTTAATGAACAGCCGCTTGGAAGCGGAATCGCGAGGAAACCATCAAATCAAATCAAATCATCTTTATTGTGGACTATAGGTATACATCATAAATACAGGTCTAAAAAAAATTAAAATAAGTTCAGCTATGTCCCGCCGTTGAGGCATACAATAATAAAAATACAAATCAGAAGTTAAAACACAATTAGTCATATTAGTCTAGATACATTATTAAAATATTCCAAATTATAAATACATACAAATTCAATTCCAAGTCATGTTAGTCGTAATTCATTATGATACTTAGTTTTCCTTTCATGTCATTGGAATACAATCTTTTTGTCACACAAATAATCTTTGACATCATAATAACATTTGTCTATTAATAAGGAATGTAGTTTCTTTTTAAACTGGAGGATTGGTAATTGTTTAATGTCATCCGGCAATTTATTATAGATTAATGAGGTCATGCATAAAATACTTTTATTTAATAGTGCCGTTTTACCATAAGGTATTTGTACCTCTAACCTTTTTTTATCCCTTAATTTTCGATAATAGCTTTTGGCAGCAGTCTTATAGTAGCTTAGATTTGATTTTACAAAAATGTTTGATTCGTAAATGTATAGGGAAGGCAATGTGAGAATTTTTAGATTTTTAAAGTAAGGTTGACAGCTAATTGTACTATTTATTTGGCACATTGCTCTAATGCACCTTTTTTGTGCTTTAAATATTAATTCCTTGTCTACCGAATTACCCCAAAATATAATGCCGTATCTCAGTAATGGTGCCACCAGTCCGTGATAGGCCATTAAAATCGCTTCTTTGTTAACTATTTTGGAGAGCTTGTAAAGAGCGAATGAGGATTTGTTGATTCTTTTGCAGAGATTGTCTAAATGGGTTGTCCATGAAAGTCTGTAGTCAATATTTATTCCTAGAAATTTTGTATTTGTTACAGATTCTACCATCTGCCCGTTATAATTTACATTAATACTTTTCGGTTGAGTTCTTTGGTGGAAGTGCATTATATTTGTTTTTTCTAAATTTATTTTTAGATTGTTATCAATTAACCATTTAATTATAGTTCTTAATGTTTCATTAATTTCATTTTCATAGTCATTTTGACTGTCACATTTTATTACTACAGTGCTGTCATCTGCAAAAAGTACCATGGGATGCTTTATGTGTCTAGGGAGATCATTAATATAAATTAGAAAAAGCAAGGGACCCAAGACACTACCTTGTGGAACTCCTAGTTTTATAGTTCTAGTTTGGGATCTATATGTCTTCTCATCCCGCGTTTTAAGGCATATTCTAGTTATTTCTGTTAACTGCTTTCTATCACATAGATATGAGTGAATGAGGTCTAGTGCCTTTCCCCTTATGCCATATGAATCTAATTTTTGAAGCAGTATGTTATGGTCAACACTGTCAAAGGCTTTACTCATATCCATGAAAATAGCACATATTGGATTTCTTTTGTCCATATTAGTCAAAACAATGTTAGTAAGTTCATATATTGCAGCGTTAATGGACTTACCCTTGCGAAATCCTTTTTGTTCGCTAGCCAAGATATTATACTTATCTAAAAAATTGTAAAGACGACTATGAATGGTTTTTTCAAATATCTTTGAGAAGATGGGTATCAAAGCTATAGGTCTATAATTTCCCATATTGCTTTTGTCACCTTTTTTGTGGAGTGGAATAACAACCGATGTTTTTAGTTTTTCTGGGTAAGTTCCAGTAGAAATGCATAGATTTATTATATAACTTAGATGAGTTTTATTACTTTAGTACAGACGCCATCGTAACCCTCACTCGATGTATTTTTAAGTTGCTTGATTTCTCTGTCCACTTCTATTGGGGTTGTGGGGGTAAGAAAAATTGAGTTTAGGTTCGTGTACTTGTTTTGATTCGAAGGTGTTTTATTATTATAATTGTAATTGTTTGTACGCGTCGATTTTGCAGCTTGGTCAATAAAATAGTCATTAAAATTATTCGCAATCGACGTTGGATCTGTAATGCTTACATTATCTTTTAATATTTCACTAATTGGTTCCTTGGGAAATTTACATTTAGAGTTATTTATAAGTGACCAAGTGGCTTTCGGTTTATTTTGAGCAGTGTTGATGCGATGGTTATTTTGTGCCTTCTGCGTAAGACAAATATTTTTTTTAAATTTCGTAGCGTATTGCTTGAATTTATGTTTGTTTATTTCCGTCCGGTGTGTTCTATATTGCCATAGCAATTATCTTTTCATTTTGCTACAAATTTTGATACCTTTTGAAACCCATGTAGTTTTTTTGTATAACGATTTTGTTATTAATTTGTAAGGAAAACACAACCTATAGAAACACAGGAAAAGCTCCAAGAAACGATTGTAGGCTTCGTTTGAATCATTTGTCAAGTAAATGTCAGAGAATGTCAAGTTATTCATACAAGTTTTAAATTTTGTCAAATTTTCCTCACTATAATCGCGTACTTTAATTCGCCAAGATTTTAATACACAGGATTTTTTGACTGGAAAATGCAATAATTGGGCAGTATGATCTGATAATCCTAATTCAATTATTTGGCTTTTAGATTTATGAATGTTGTGAGCAAAGTTGTCGATGCAAGTGCTACTGATGAGTCGAGTGAGAACCTTAATTTCTAGTTTTAAGTTATGACTTTCTAGAATTTGTTCAAAATCTTAAGTTTGTCGGTTTCTTTTTAATGTGTTGATATTGAAATCCCCGCATACAACAACTTTCTTACTAGTGATCAAAGCCTAAATTCCATAAAGGCGGACCAATAACTGAACCCTGAGGACATCCCATGGTTAGAGACTTCGACATGGAATGATGACCGAGTTTGAGTTTTGTGGAACCATTTAAAAAGTAAGAGTAAACTAAATTGTATATATTTCTATAGCAGCCCCGAGTTTTCATTTTAAGTAATAGCATGGCTACCATGCGTTATCAAAAGCCCCAGAAATATCTAGAAAAATCCCAATTACGTACTTATGTTCAGATGTTTTAACTATTTTCCTAACAGTAAGGGCCGCGTCTACGGTAGATTTTCTCATAGTAAAACCAAATTGATTGTTATGAAATTATGGTCCGTCCAGTAGCAAACGTAGACCAATAAGGCGCTCCAGGAGTTTTCCCAAAGGTGGAAGTAATGTTATGGGCCGGTACGACTTTAGGTCGTCCGGGGGTTTGTCGCCACTTTTCGCGATGATTCGTATAAATCCACGTCGCCATTTTGACCCTCGACTGTACCTACTGAATAAATTAGCCGACTTGGTTTGACATTCGATCTAACAAATTTTTGCGGTAGAAGAACTGTTTTGCGAAACTTTTATTTTTTACGTGTTATGTTTTTGATTGGATAAATAAATACTCAAATGTAGTAGGTAATATAGGGTGCTGCACAAGCAATGTAATGTGGTCCGGTATCTCGTTATCTCGTATGCAAAACGTAAACAGTGCAAATAAAGTCGCTCCGCCGCGCTGCCCCACTCCGCTCCAGGTCCGGCGCGCCGCTCCGCTCCTTCCCGCGCGTTGCGAGGGTCGTATGATTTACTGACTGCGCGCCGACTCGCACCGGATCTTATCATCTCTCCAATTGAAAAACTGTCTGCGAGCGTCGAGAGCCGCACCTTTGTTACCTGCCGCCTGCGAACACACCCTCACACTTTTTGTGTCACTTTTCTTTTTACAATATCCTCTATTAGACAAAAAATACACATCTTTATTATAATGGCTTTTCGAACGAACGAATGAAAATAAATCACGATTTTTGTGGTGAACTAAAAGAAGTGTATTTTTACCCGACTACGGCGAGGCAAAAGGGAGGGTTATGTTTTTGACCGGTATATGTGTGTGTATGTATGTATGTTCATCTGTTCCTCATAACAAAAAAAAAACTAAAATAAATAATATCTAAAATGCGCATAACTTTTGAACGGCTAAGGCTGAGGTCGCATTAGTGCATTGCGTTGCGTCGTCGCACCGGACCAACGCATTGCATTGCAAATACTGTCCGTTATCGCACCGGAGCTGCGACAGCACAGTGCATCACCCTCCCCTCGCTTCGTCTCTCGTCCGTTGATCCTTAGCAATAGCTCTAAGTCAACGCAACGCTGACGCAACGCGAGGTGTGGACCGGTTCTAAACCGATTTTCACCAACATAGCTAAGAATACTCGACAAAGTTACCTTTCAAACAAAACAAACTAAATCAAAATCTCTTTTACCTGATTTAGTAACAAAAAGTCACACAAAAGACACCCTTCATCGGGAGTTAAAAAGTACAAACGATTATTAAGATTAAGTTATGTTATTTTATAAACTATTAGCTATTTACACAGTGGCGTATTTATAGATATGGTGCCCCGGGCCATTTGGCATTTGTCGCTGCATATTTATATAATACCAAAAATAATGAAACCTTGGTGGTTGTTTCGGTCTTCAAAAAAACTATTTTTACGAGAGCGAGCGCAGTGAACTCGATATTTTTGGCATTTCGAATAGGTTATTGGGTGGATTACGGGCATTTATAATTCAAGCAAGAGTGAAGCAACATTCACTGAAAAACAAATCCAGATATCTATTTCAAAAAGTAAGCTACCAAGAACCTGTGCCATTGAAGATAAAGACGGGCGTTTAGTTACAATTGTGGCTCAAGTGTTAGAGCGCTGGAGTACATGGGCGCTAGAAGAACCGGATATCTTACCATCGGAAATTGAGCATGCCATCAAAGATCTTAAATGCAAGAAATCACCGGGTAAGGATGCTATTACAGCAAAAATACTAAAAGACCTAGGTCAACGAAGCATAAAGGCTATCACCGAAATCTGTAACACCATCTAGAGTACTGGAAGATGGCCAAAAGACTGGACAGAATCGGTTTTTATATCATTACATAAGAAAGGCTCTTCAAAACTTTGTGGAAATTACAAGACAATTGCGTTAATATCACTTGCGAGTAAGATACTCTTCCATGTAGTTTATCGACGTCTCAACTACTTTTTGAGCAGACAGATACCTGAAGAGCAGGCAGGTTACGTTACAGGCAAGGGAACAGCAAATACTTAACTTTCCCCAAATTTATTTATTTATTTATTTATTATATGCTTTATTGTACACCATAAAATACATTAATAAAAAGAAACTTAAGTCTAATACACATACAATGGGCGGCCTTATCGCATGCCGCGATCTCTTCCAGGCGGTTGCCTGGAAGAGATCGCGCGCTAGGTTTAGTACGGACAGTAATTGCTTGGACATGAAATGGGTCGGTCATTGGTGTAACAATAACAGTGCTAAAATGATATTCTAGAATAGATACACAGATAAATACATAAGCTATGTAATAGATACATAAATACATACATACCCACTTAATATATAGGCAAATAAAAAGAAATACAAAAAATGACGACAATCTCCTGACAATCACAGTATCTGTTTGAAATTGACAAGCTAAGTGGAAGACAGCGACAGAATAATGTTCACTTACAAGTCTTTTGAATACAGGCAATGATTGAGCACGTTTGATTGGATCTGGCAATGCATTCCATAGACGAGTAGCCTGTACAGTAAATGGATTATCCAAAAAAGTCGTGCAATGCGTTGGCATTTGAAGTCGTAAGTTCTCTAATGACCAAAGAAATCTCGTGTGGCAATCGCGGAGAAACTGGAAACGATTCTTGAGGTAAAGAGGGCTGTAAGGAGTAAAGAGTACATTATCAAATAAAATCAAATCAACATTTTCATCATATTTGCGCAAACCAAATATGAACCTTATACAAACATTTTGAATCCGCTCAAGCTTATCAAGTTGTTCTTGAGTAAGGTCAAGATAGCTGGCATCAGCATAATCAAGGATGGGTAGAAGAATAGATTGTGCAAGCGCAATCCTGGTGGCAATCGGAAGAAAATTACGCAGTCTCCTCAAAGACGCAGCAGATGCAAATAGCTTGCGGCTAACCTCCTGCAGTTGGGCAGTCCAAGAGAAGTTCCTATCAATGAATAGCCCCAAGTGTAACGGTTAGGGGCCAGGCAGGTAAATTAAAGTCTCGAAGAGAGGGTAGATATAACAATTTATTAAAAATAATTATTATATAAAATTAACCAGAAACCCAGCCGGAGACTGGTGTGAGTTCCTAATATCGAGCGCGTGTTATGTTCAAGACCGCCGTAAGAAAACCACTATCCTGGCAGTTTCCAGAACGTAGGTGACTGGTGGCAGCCAGGTAGGTAGGTCGATCTTCCTGTCGGTGGGGAGCACGCAGGTTGTTCAGCCACAGCCTTGTAGCAACACCGAAAGGTGTCCGGTATAGGTGAACCCTGGCATATCCCGAATTAGGCATTTAAGAAAATGACCGAATTCGTACCACTGACTGCAACATCCTGACAACCGTCGAACATGGAATCTACGGTGGAAAGCGGTGATCTAGCATCAATTAGCCATCAAGATGAAGCAGTCTAAGCAGCGTGGTACAATTTAAAAGCATGATGAAACATAATTATAACATCTAGTAATGTGAGGTAGATGAAAAAAATAACACAATGATTTTAAGAATTTTTCAAAACAATTATTTCCATTGACTTACTACCACTCACCAATACTACATTGAATAATGAAAATAATGAAGGAAAGGAATGAAGATCATTTAAAAGTAACCGTCATGACCCGTTACACCTATGTTACGGTCATTCGGTGAAACATAAAAGTTAAAATATGGTTTAAATTTAACAATCACCGTTGATACACAAACGCAATTATGTGAATCAACGGTTCAAGTGTCCAAAGTAGACATTATTACAAAACTTACAAATAGCGAGATTTTAACAAGTCATGCAATGATCACTTAATTCTAGATAATATAAGTTTTGCAACACTCACCCAATCTGGGGTTACACTGAGTCTAAATTTATTGTTCACGGTAGCGTGTGGATAATAAAAGTAGTTATAATAAAAATGTGTCGTACAAGGTCACTATGTGAAGGTGACAGAGGTACATGTCACACTATGCAGACACTGTCTCTCCGCTGCTACGTAGTGCCAAGTCTGCCGGTCGAGACTGTTCCACGAACCGCAGGAAGTCCGCGAGCGTTAGTGATACCGTACTCAGAGGGAAATCAACTACCAACATTCAACAAACCAGTTCCGTGCGCGGAGTTTGCGACAGTATTTGCTTGTTCATTATAGTGTTGCCAGTTTAAAATATCAGCCGCAAGCGCAAATAGGTTTTAATTATTTTTCTATTAATGCTACCCAGGTTCTGATGTGTTAGCAACCACGTACAACGTTACACAAGTTTTTAACTTTCTCACAGAACGGAATCAATGAGTTATCGAAAAAAACCTGAGGAAGAGTCGTCCAGTCGATTCTTGAAACCATCCTAGAACTGCCCACCACTATAACCTGCGTCTTTGTGGGGTTTACCATTAGTCCATACCTTTTGCTCCAGTCGCATATGCGGGCTAGATCACCATTTATTGTTACGATAGCCTCAGACAGATTTGCGAGAGGAGTTCGCGCATAAATTTGTAGGTCGTCCGCATAAAGCTGGTAGGAAGAAGTTAGTTCACTGGAGATTGAATTTATAAAAACTGCGAAAAGTAAAGGCGATAAAACGCCACCCTGTGGTACCCCAGCAGAAGTACTACACCAGGAAGACAAAGTCTCACCAATGCATATACGTTGCCGGCGACCTAACAGGTAACTACGAAACCAGTCAATCACCGATGGAGATATATTAAGAGAGCGCAGAATGCCAAGCAAAACATCGAAATCGACAGAATCAAAAGCATTACTAAAGTCTAGCAATGCCAAGACCGTCAGATTACTGCTTCCCATGGCTGACCTTATCATCCGTGATATTGAGGAGAGAGGAGGATTATCGAGTCCTCCCCCTCTCTGAAGTCCGAAGAGAGGGGGAGGACTCGATAATCCTCAAATCCGGTAACCTACTCTATTGCGGAGAGGGTGACCGGCAGTCCCAGGGTGGTGTCGGGTTTATCGTCCACAAGTCCCTTGTGAACAACGTGGTGAAGATCGAGAGTGTGTCGACCAGGGTGGCGTGCCTTATACTCAGAATATCCTCAAGATATTAGCTGAAGGTCATACAGGTCTACGCCCCAACCTCGGCACACCCCGACGACGAGGTAGAGACCATGTATGAGGATATCTCCAGAGCCATGCATGGTTTCAAAACTCACTTCACCGTTGTCATGGGGGACTTCAACGCGAAACTGGGCAAACGAGACGAGGATGAGCTGCAAGTGAGGCAATTTGGAGTTGGACGACGGAACCACCGGGGTCACCTACTGGCCAGTTTTGTGGAGAAGGAGGGCCTCTTTATGATGAACTCCTTCTTCAAAAAGCGTGAACACAGGAAGTGGACCTGGCAGAGCCCCGATGGTGCAACAAAAAATGAGATCGACTTCATCATGTCAACCAAGAAGCAAATGTTCAATGAAGTCTCTGTGATCAATTCGGTAAAAATCACCGATCACCGCATGGTAAGAGGCACATTGAACATTAATATTAAGCTTGAAAGGTCTCGACTGATGAAGTCCACGCTCCGTCCAGCACAGATCCAGGTCCGAAACCCCGAGAGCTTTCAGCTCGAACTCCAGAATCGTTTCGAGTGCCTAGGGAGCTCCCTGGACCACTACGCCGACGGGTTCGTGGAAGCTATCCATACGGTCGGGTCTAAGTTTTTCAAGACCCGTCGTACAGATAGAAAGAAAAAGCTCTCTGATCGTACCCTCAAGCTTATGAAGGAGAGGCGTGAGATGATCCTGCAGTCTTTGAGGCGTGCAAATACCGGCAGCTCAATAGAAAGATCTCAAAATCCTTGAAAAGAGACCTCCGCCGCATTAATACCGAGCGTATTAAAGACGCGATTGAGCAAAATAAAGGCTCCAAGGTTTTTTCAAGGGATCTGGCTATTGGGCAGAGCCAGCTCACGAAACTGAAGACCGACGATGGCAGGATCGTATACGTCAAACCGGAGCTTCTGAGGGAGATCGAGACATTCTATGGGCAGTTGTACACATCAATCAGCAAGCCCGTTGCGAGTCTAGCAAACGACCCAAGAGCTAGATTGACCCGACACTATACCGAAGATATTCCGGACGTCAGCCTGTACGAGATTAGGATGGCTCTGAAACAGCTTAAAAACAACAAGGCGCCGGGTGATGACGGAATCACGGCTGAACTCCTGAAGGCGGGTGGAAAACCGGTCCTTAAGGCTCTTCAGAAGCTGTTTGATTCCGTCATACTCGAGGGCAAAACGCCACAGGGATGGTGCAGGGGTGTGGTGGTACTCTTCTTCAAGAAGGGCGACAATGCCCGGCTGAAGAACTAAAGGCCCATCTCACTTCTTAGCCATGTCTACAAGTTGTTTTCAAGAGTCATCACGAATCGTCTCGCGCGCAGGTTTGACGATTTCCAGCCTCCGGAACAAGCCGGCTTCCGAAAAGGATTTAGCACCGTAGATCACATACATACGCTGCGGCAGGTTATACAGAAGACTGAAGAGTATAACCTGCCTCTCTGTTTAGCGTTTGTGTATGTCCGCAAAAATCGAGGGCTTTTCAAAACTAGAAGTGACTTCCATAATTTAAATACACGCAGTAAGCACGAAATTGTAATACCCAAATTCAGATTAACGAAAACTAGCAAGTCTTTTCTTATAAACAGTATACGCTTTTATAACAAGTTGCCTAAGTCAGTTATAGAACTGACCGATGGAAAGTTCAAAAACTACATCAAACGTGTACTTATTAAAAAAGCATATTATAAAATCAAGGACTACGTTGAAGATAAAATTTTGGCTTTGGCACCCTCTGCGCATGCGGCTTCCCTGGTAACTCATAAACGGCACAAATATATGGATATCTCTAACTATTCTCAATCCCATTTTTTTCTTTTAATTAGACTTTTTACAATATTTTTCAATCATCATTATAGCCCTTTGCTAAGAATAGTTACAGCTCTGATAACAGTATGTGAGAGTGTAAAAAACAAAATGTGAGGTTATAAGCAAATGTGAGGGTAAAATTTAATGGAATAAAACCAATGCATAATTTAGACCATAATTATTATATTCAAAGCAGCATAATAACTTCAGTAAAATACTAGCCACAATATTATTGCGTAAAAATACACGCACATTAATAATGAAAATCATCAGTACACAACATAATCACATCTATCACATTAATAATAAATCAAGAGCAATCAAAACGTACCTGACCGTTCAAAGTCCGAAGTCACACCAAGAATTGAACGATCAAGCCTCTTGCGCACTCTTTTATAATGCGGCTTGCTTGTCAGTGGCAGGGAGAGTCAATACACCAACTTATTCAACAGGAAGTAACTCAAGATACTCAATATAAAAATAGGAATTGGTCATTTCTCCCACAAGTATTTGTGCCACATGTTTAATTTAGTGTTGTTTTTTTTAATTTTTTTTAATTGGTGTTTTTGTTTTTTTTTTATTTGGTGTTATTTTTTTACTTTTGTATAGATTCTTTTACCGAAATGTGTGAACATTGTAGGCTTTCTAGATTTCTAGATGATTGTTAACACTTGTTTACTTTTTATTTCGTTTTACATTATTTTTTTTGTTTAAAATTGTCACACAAAAGGTTACTAACCTTGCCTTGTATGATGAAAATAATTAAGAATGTTAGGTTACATAAATAAATAAAACAGAATACTCCCCTTAATGATGATGGAATCTATCAATGGACAGATCAAGTCTTTGTTTGTTTAGCTGCTTCGGTCATTCTGTACTGTACAAAGTTTTGGTTCACTTCAATAATATTGTCTTCGGCTAGTTAGATCATAATGATGTAGGACAGCATCCTGCCACTCATCAGCAGCTTGGACGAGACCATAGCCAATTCTTTGCTTCTTCTGACGTTTCAATAAAGTTCTATGCGTTCTTGGAAATTATCATAGGAAAATCTTTTGCCATGCCCTCGGCGGTGGCGGTGATGTACGAAATTCTTCGGATGGCTTTCATAGCATGGGCAGAAGGCGGGAGCTGATCACAATTCTGATGTCACGTCGAGGTACCTATGAATTATAGGACCACCATCAACTCCAATTCTAGAAGCAATTCCTTCATTCTTCATAGGAACGGGTAAACTTCAATAACACACATCACTGGATTGAAACTCGAAAGTATTTATTTGACTTTGTTACAGGCACTTTGAGTTTTCATTCGAACTTGAAGTTAAAACCACATGGTGTGGCTCGCTAGGTCGCAAACCCTTGTCGATCTCTAGAGAAGACCTAACAAGAAACTCCAGGATACTCTTTTAAATCTTTTTATAGTTTACACAATCAAAATACAAAGTTGTTCATAGATTATTACTAAAATAATCACCTCAACTCAAAACTATCCAAGTTTCCGGTGATCTGAATATCTGTGTAAAATAGTCTTATTAGTTGATAGTATTTAATCAATTACTCAAATTTGTTTAGTTCTCGTATTAAATTATTAAATCTAGTTGTTGGTCATTAAAATTATAACATCCGCCATTGTTGACAACTTTTCGTAATAAGAATAACATTAGGTCATAATCAAACATATTTGTAGGGACTCCATTAATTGTTTATAATATAATAGGTATTACTTTAGGGAACTTAGTATATACATAGTATTTTCAGTTAACTGTAAATTACCGCTAATGTATGGATTCTCACGGCCTGCACACAGATGTTATTGAGTGTTGTCTTCAGGATAACAATAGTTTATTGTAATGCGCAAGGGACCCTCATTTGGAACGATAAGTTCATTGTCTTAGTTTTAAGAATTTAGCGTCATAACCGTAAGGTTTCTTTTGTGATGCCGACGGTTCTTTTTGTAAATGTTAACTTTTTATATTTATTGTGCAACCCATTATAGCTGTAAAAACCTTTGTGTTTTAGTTTGTAACGTGCCGCACCGATTGTATCCCAGTTTTCAACAATTGTGTAAAAGTATTCATGCAGTCTCATTCGGTCTAGAGGAGCGGTCGGTCGGCACTCTTACCCCTTTGTAATTTATCTTAAATAAACTAACTCCAACACGAAGTAAACCAAGTACTCATTTCGCGATTCCCGTAACGCCGACAAAGTTCCCGAAAGTGGTGACCCCGACGTGATCTCTGTCGTTAAGAGAACGGGTTACCTAGTGCTTCGGTTAGTGCGCGAAATCGCGAAACCTGTGTGCGAACGCGTGTTAGTTTTTCATTAACGGAAGAAATAGGTGTCAACAACAAAATGGCCGGTGAGGACCAACCCCAGCCCGCTGCAAATACACGTCAAGTTATTTTAAAGCCTTTTAATCCGGCTAAGCCAGAAATATGGTTTGGCGGAGCAGAGTGTTTAATGGTATTGGCAGGAGTAACGTGCCCGCGCTTGAAAGCTGAATGCGTTGTACGCGCCCTAGACACGGAAGCGATGGAAGAGCTCACCGACATACTAGCCGAGTTGCCGGCTTTTCAAGGAGATGCATACCTACATGTCAAACAGACAATGCTGACAAGGTTTGGGACTCACAAACGAAAAAAACACGGCTTTTGCTCGAGGACCAGGCGATCGGTGACCGCACGCCATCACAGTTTCTGCGGCATCTAAAGACTCTTGCTGGGTCTTCGGTAACGGACGACGTCCTGCGAGCAATATGGATAAAAGGTTTGGCTCACGACATGCAAAACGTGGTTATAACAAAGACGGATGCATCATTGAATCACCTTGCGGATGTGGCAGACCTTATTCATAAAAACCACCAGCTACGGTCTAGCCGAAATACCTGCGCTATTGTAGCCGCTGCGCAACAAGAGCCCGCACCGCCGCCTGAAGGACGAATCATGTTGCTACTAGCTGAAATGCAGGCTCAGTTAGACGAGTTACGCAAGTCCCGAGCACGCAGCCGCTCCAGAGCAAGACCAAGTCGCAGCCACTCAAGAAGCCAATCAAGGTCGAGACCAGAAGGGTGAAAGTGTTAGTACCACCTTAAATTCGGCCCTGCAGCAGAGAAGTGTGTGCAACCCTGCGCATATAAATCACCATCGGGAAACGCGAGCGGGATGATGAAACTCCCAGCCACCCACACGCCGCATTTTTATAAAGGACAAAAGCAACAAGGTAGATTTTCTTGTAGATACCGGTGCAGACCTATGCGTTTATCCAAAGTCACTGATTCATACGGGTCGCCAAATGTCTGCCTATGGGTTAGTGGCCGCTAATGGCACACAGATCGCTACATATGGTACGATCCCACTCACGCTTAACCTAGGTTTACGCAGAGATTTCCCGTGGATGTTCGTGGTGGCAGATGTATCAAAACCAATCATTGGAATCGATTTTTTAGCGCATTATAATTTAATGAACGATGCGCGCAACCGACGACTTGTAGATGCAACCACCCAGTGTACTGTTAATGGACAGGTGGTAGGGTGCAAAATCGAATCAGTCAAAACCATTAACGGTGAAACGCCGTACCACCATCTGTTAGCACAATATGTCGACATTACTCGCCTTGATGGGACTATGCAGAAAACGATCAAACACAATACTCAACACCACATAATTGTTACACCTGGTCAACCAGTTGCGCAGAAGCCTAGGCGTCTAGCTCCGGACCGCCTGATTGCAGCGAAGAAAGAGTTCGAGTCGATGTTAAAATTAGGCATCGCTCAACCGTCGAAAAGTTCGTGGGCTTCGCCGTTACATATGGTTCCAAAATGTGAAGACGAGTGGAGGCCGTGCGGTGATTATCGCGGTTTGAATGAAAGAACAGTGCCCGACCAATATACCCAGTGCGACATATTGAAGACTTTGCCCAGTGCTTAAGTGAAAAAAAAGTGTTTTCAAAACTAGATCTAGTGCGTGCGTTTAACCAAATCCCCATCGCCGAGGAGGACATTCCAAAGACAGCAATAACTACGCCCTTCGGTTTATTCGAGTTTAAGTTTATGACTTTTGGCTTGCGTAACGCAGCACAAACTTTTCAACGATTTATGGACGAAGTGTTATGTGAACTTGATTTTGTGTACTGCTACATAGACGATATTTTAATCGCGTCTAGTGACGAAACGGAACATTTAAAACACTTAGAGACTGTATTTGATAGGTTAAGGAAATATGGAGTAGTAATAAACCCCGCAAAGTGTGTGTTCGGGAAGTCTGAAGTTGATTTCCTAGGTTACCAAGTGTCATCAGCAGGTACACGTCCGCTCCCCGAAAAGGTTGAACCGCGAAGCAGCTACGCCAACTCCTAGGTATGTTGAACTTTTACAGAAGGTGCATACCTAATGCAGCGAGTAGCCAAGCTGGTAGACATGAATTATTGTGCGGCAACAAAAAAGGAAAAACACCTATTACTTGGAACGACCAAGCTAAGCGTGACTTTAAGACGTGCAAAGACAGCTTAGCTGAAGCAACGTTGTTAGTGCACCCAGAGCCCGATGCCGAACTTGCTATTTTCAGTGACGCTTCCAACATGTCCATAGGCGCGGCTTTACAACAGAAAATCGGTAATGAATGGCAACCAATTGCTTTCTTTTCTAAGAAACTTACGTCCCCTGAACAGAAATATTCAGCCTATGACCGCGAATTACTCTCAATATACGCTGCGGTCAAACATTTCAGACATTATGTTGAGGCGCGAAGTTTTACAATTTTTACAGACCACAAACCAATAACTTACGCTTTTAGGAAGAAAAATCAGCAATGTTCCCCTAGGCAATTTCGATATCTAGACTTTATTGGTCAATTTACTACAGACATACGTCACGTCAAAGGAGAGTACAACATTACGGCCGACCTTATATCTCGCATAGATTCAGTATGTAATGAGATAGACTGGAAAGCTCTTGCATCTTCGCAACACAATGACGCGGAGCTTAAAAGCTTAATTGACAATAGAAACTCGTCCCTTAAATTACGCCTTGTTCATATGTCAGAGTCAGACAAACCAATTTTTTGTGACTTCTCTACCCTAACAGCAAGGCCTTTTATTACGGAACCATTCAGAAAGTCCGTTTTCAATATGCTTCATAATACCTCCCATCCAAGTAGCAGGGCAACGACTAAGCTTATCACTAAACGATTTGATTGGCCCTCGATAAATTCTGATTGTAAGTTATGGGCCAGAGCATGTGTTGATTGTCAACGGTCAAAAGTGTCTCGTCACGTCATTACAACACCGGGAACATTTACACTTCCGTCATCTAGATTTGAGCATGTGCATATTGACATCGTAGTAATGCCCTATTCTGAGGGATACCGTTATTGTCTTACTTGTGTAGACCGATTTACAAGATGGCCGGAAGCTATTCCCATTGTCAATCAAGAAGCCGGAACAGTAGCCCGTGCATTTTATTCCAATTGGATTGCTCGTTTTGGCATACCACTTAGAATCACAACAGATAGAGGAAGACAGTTTGAGTCAAACCTATTCAGATATCTCAATACCCTGACCGGTACGGCTCATTTTCGAACGACGGCTTATCACCCTGCAGCTAACGGCATGGTCGAGCGTTTCCACCGTCAATTAAAGAGTGCACTAAAGTGTCACAATGCAGCAACCAGTAGTTGGACGCGAATTCTCCCTACTATTTTGCTAGGAATTAGGTCGTCTTGGAAGGAGGACTTGAAAAGCACATCCGCAGAGTTAGTTTACGGACAGAGCTTACGCCTCCCCGGAGAATTTTTAGGTGACAATCCGACTAACGAAACGACGCAGGCAGAATTTGCTAAAGAGCTTCGATCGCATTTTAATAAGCTCAAGCCTGTCGCTAGTACCCAACACGGAAAGAAAAGCACTTTCATTTTCAAGGACCTTAATACCTCTACTCACGTGTTGGAGCGGAACGATGCAGTCAAAGTTCCATTACAGCAACCTTATGACGGCCCTTACAGAGTAATTTCTAGGAAGGATAAAACATTCGTATTAGATATACGTGGCCGCGAGGTTACGGTATCAATCGATAGACTAAAGCCAGCTTATTTTTTAAGGGATTCTAATTGTCATCCGGACAGCGCTACTAATATTGTCGTAGATCTCGCTCCCGAAATCATTTCACGTTCTCAAACCGCATCTGAATCAGTTCCCCAATGTTCACCATCCCTACAAGTCCTACAATAAGTGTTCCCGTTGTCTTTAAACATCTCGTATTAATTAAACATTGAACATTAGCTTATCAAATGGTCTTCATTCAAACAAATCAATAACTAAACAATAAGCCAATAAATGGCGCTGAAACAGACATTTAATAGTTCTAGCGAAATCTCAGAGATGACAGGATTATGGAGTTTGTGTTAATTGACAATAAAAATTATTAATTTGGATAACGAATTAGCAAATCCACGCCTCCGCGGCGACATATATGCTACTCTCAAACCAGCATAGAAGAAATCGAAGTTACCAAATTTCTAGGTATTTATATTGATAGCAAAGTAAATTGCAAGTCACATGTACAGCAAGTTTGCAAAAAACTTAGTCAGAGCTCTTATGCTTTATATAGATTAAGGAACACTGTCAACCAGTCTGCATTGCTAACTGCCTATCATGGATATGTTGCTTCAATCATACGCTACGGGATAATTTTCTGGGGCAACTCAGTAGAAAAAGAGCGTGCCTTTAGAGCTCAAAAACGCTGTATTAGGTCGATGTGCAATATACGCCAAACGGATTCATGCAGGCCACACTTTATTAATTTAAAAATATTAACTCTCCCTAGTGTATGCATAAATGAAACTGTTATGTTCATTAAATCAAACCCCAACTTGTTTGAGTTTTGTACTAGGACCAGACACAAAGACATGCTGGACACAGTTGCCAGTAAAACAAAGCTTTTGCACCAAAGCATCTTTTGTATGGGCCCACGTATTTATAATAATCTGCCGCCGTTTTTCAGAACTATGCGCAATATTAATGCCTTTAAAAAAAACCTCCAAGAATGATTGATAAGCAAATGTTATTACTCGATTATAGAATTTCTAAGTGACAAGACACTGAAATAGCCGGCTTATTACAACAAACCAATGGGTGCATATGCATGAATTTGTAAACTATTACTCTACTAAACTGAAGAGACACTATTTAATTGAATTTACTATTTTGTAGCATTAATAATTTGACATTTCATATTATACTTATTTAATTTTTATGTGTATTGCATGACAATTTAATGATTTGTATTTTGAATAGCCTGATGTTATGAACTTTGTATGCCTTAATGGCGGGACAGCAGATGTACCTGTAACCAATACAACATCAAATTCAAATTCAAATAAATTATTTGAATTTGAATTTGAAAAAAGGATTCTCCCCATTGTAATTAGAATAAGTTATTTAAGTTGATGCAATAAATATTTTTATTATTATTTTTATATTTTATTCAACAGCCCCGTGGTCCTATGCTTTATCGACTAGCCTTTGACTGCGTGCAATGGGACAAAATGTGGAATGTACTACTCGAAATGGGAGCTCCGGAACACTTCGTTACTTTAATCCAGAGTCTGTATACTGAAGACCGTCCTTTCCTATGGGCACTGAATGCTCCAATATGTTCAAAATAAAAAAACGGGCCAAGTGCGAGTCGGACTCGCGCACGAAGGGTTCCGTAAATGTTAAATTGCGGTTTACGATTTATGACGTATTAAAAAAAAACTACATACTAGATCTCGTTCAAACTAATTTTCGGTGGAAGTTTACATGGTAATGTACATCATAATTTTTTTTAGTTTTATCATTCTCTTATTTTAGAAGTAACAGGGACCCCACCCCCCCGGACACACATTTTACCACTTTGGAAGTGTCTCTCGCGCAAACTATTCAGTTTACAAAAAAATGTTATTATAAACCTCAATATAATTTTTGAAGACCTATACATAGATACCCCCACACGTATGGGTGTGATGAAAAAAGTTTTTTGAGATTCAGTTCTAAGTATGGGGAACCACCAAAAATTATTGTTTTTTTCTATTTTTGTGTGAAAATCATAATGCGGTTTACAGAATATATCTACTTACCAAGTTTTAACAGCATAGTTCTTATAGTTTCGGCAAAAAGTGGCTGTGACATACGGACGGACAGACAGACAGACATGACTAATCCATAAGAGTTCCATTTTTTGCCATTTGGCTACGGAATCCTAAAAAGGAGTGAGACAGAGTTGCAGCTTGTCCCCTGCACTTTTTAACATATATGCAGAATACATTATTCGGAAGACGATCGAAAATCGGGAGAAGATTTCCTATAGGTGGAAAAAGATAATCAAATCTCCGATATGCTGACGACACCGTTCTTCTGGCAACATCCATGTAAGATTTAAGTGAGCTGTTCTAAAGAATTGAGTTAGAAAGTGGCAACATCGGTCTCGCAGAAAACAGAGCGAAAACCAAGGTGACGATAGTGGAGCAAGCCGGAAAGCTTGGTAATATCTTCTGCAATATTACCACCTGTGAGGAAGACCGCTATGTGTACCTGGGCTCGCAAATCTGCAATGATGGCTGCTGTTTCCTCGAGATAAAAAGGCGAATCAGGATGGCAAAGGATGCGATGACCCGTTTAAGCAACATCTGGAAGAAGAGAGGACTTGGTATCAAAACCAAGATCAGATTGATACGAGCCCTGGTATTCCCTATCTTCGAGCGAGGCAAAGGATCGATGCATTCGAGATGTGGTGCTAAGAGTACCTTAGACTGCGAAACGCACCAATGCATCGATCCGGACCCAGCTTCGAGTAAAAACTCACTTGTCCACCATATGCCAGCAGCGCATTCTTTCGTATTTCGGCCACAGAATGCGCAAAGGCAACGAAAATCTGGAAAGACTGATTGTGATTGAACACCGAAGACAAAAGATCGCGCGGTCGTTCACCAACGAGATAGACCGATCAAGTGAAAGACTCGTCTTCCTCCAAATACTACACGGTCGTAAGGGACGTGCTGGACAGAAACCGGTGGAGGCAGATCATCCAATCCAGATGTAACCTGATGCTGACCACGATCCTTAGACATGAGAGACCGAATAAGAGAGAAAGCTTTTAGGAAAATTTTAGCCGCCTCAAATACGAGACAAATATAAAAAAAAAATTGTCGACAATAGAATAATAGACGGAGAACTAAGAATGAAATGGCGAGTGAAGCGAGCACGATAATTTTAGCAAGCCGCCCTAAGATCGGCGCATAGTACTTGTTACTACGGCAGGCTGGTTGAAGTGGCTTGCTTCGCCCCTCGCAGTATGTCGACCCGGGCCATGGCACTGGCCCGGGTGGCCCAAGGGCAAATACAGTGCCGTATTTACCCTTGGGCCACCAAGGGTAAATACGGCACTGTATTTACAAATTAATTTTAATTAAACTCTAAAATCCAGTAACGCAATTACTTTCGTTTAACCCACAAATATAACTAGAAGTTGCGATTGAATGTACTTCGCGTGTCAAAAAACGGAGTAAAATTACGATCGAAGATCGTAATTTGAGCTTTTCATTTAGCATTATCGGCACTTTAACATAATCCACCAAAATCTGGAAAAATGGCTTTTTATGCCATATTGGGCTGTAAAGACTGTATAGAAAAAGTTGGCCGAAGCATTGGAAATGTTTTCTTTCATTGTTAGGTAAAGTTTTTAAATTGTGTGTGAAAAAGTGGCACGCTTGGTTTTCATTCAAATGGAGGGACTTGCGTTAATCTAGTTAGATTTATGTCTGTGGTTTAACCTTTATTTTCTTATGGAGCACAGATGAACGGAGCGAGCTGAGAGCGGCGAGCGCTCCACCAGACGGATCACATGAGCAGGTTGGCGCTGGAGAGGCTCTCACCTCACTTAGATGCATTACTGGCGGCAGTTACTTAAACCCCGACATTCAGCTGATTTTATTTCACATCATTTATTGAATTCAATAACAATTTACATTGTTTCTGGAAAAAAAAAAAAAAAAAAACAAGAAATTATATTCGACGTGTGACCATAACAACTGCGACAACAAAAAATCAAAATCCTCAATTCCTAACTTATATATAGATAACATAATAAATGCGAAAGTAATTTTGTTTGTTTGTTAGTTTTTCATGCCTAAACCACTGAACCGATCATAAACATACCATACTTAGGGTACCCAAAAAAGGTACTGTTCCCGAAGAAAACAACAATAACTTTCTTATTATTATAGATGGCGCCACGTGTCTTTTGAATCATGATTAAATTATTTATTACTAGCTTCTGCCCGCGGCATCGCCTCGCTTCTCTTTATTTTGTCATTCCAAGGGAATACAAACTATCTTATGTCCTTCCCAGGGTCTCAAACTATCTCCATGCTATCTAACTCGGTTCATTAGATCCAGAGATTAGCTCCTACAACCTCACAAACTCACAAACATTACCTCTTTATAATTTTAGAATATTATAGAAACTTTAGTAGTGTGATAAGAGTTTTTTATTTTATTTAACTTCCTAATAAATACATTTTGTGAGTGTAGAGTGTCGATACACCGGTTTTTCATCCTTCTAACTATAGTATTTATTATCCCCTTGAGTGCTAATTAGCTAAGACAATAGATGCGAAAGTAAGTTTGCTTGATAGTTTTTCACGCCCTAATCCAATCATGACATGTTACGTTGTTAGGGATACAGCAAAAATTATCCACCTTTCATCCAGAAAAAAGTACTGTTCCCGAAGGGATAAAATCATCATCATCAGCCTATTAATGTTCCCACTGCTGGGACACAGGCCTCCTCTCTGTGAGAGGGGACTGGCCGTAATCCACCACGCGGACCCAGTGCGGGATAAAATAATAAAAAAAACAACTTGCTGTCGCATTTATAATATTATAGGATAGTAATACATTTTGTAAACAATACATCGAAAGTGTCAATTCATCGTTTTTGTAGCATAATTTCAAAAGTTTCAGAATTTGCTCTATAGATGGCGTCGTACGATGCTACGACATAGTAAACTTTTAGTGTGGGACAAAAGTACAATGTGCCACAAAAAGCTATAGAGGCGTTAAACCGAACTCTGTAGGACGTGCGAGACTGTACTAATGTTATGGCGGCATGGTAGTGTTACTGGCTGGTGACTTCCGACAAACTCTACGGGTGATCCAGGGACATCTGCAGATGAAATCAAAGCCTCAAAGCATCAAGCTTATGGCCAAAATTAAAAAACCGGTCATGTGCGAGTCGGACTCGCGCAGGAAGGGTTCCGTACCATTATCGCAAAAAACGGCAAAAATATCACGTTTGTTGTACCTATGGGAGCCCCACTAAATATTTATTTTATTCTGTTTTTAGCATTTGTTGTTAGAGCGACCACAGAAATACAACATCTGTGAAAATTTCAACTGTCTAGCTAAATGATAAATGATTTTATTTCTGTAATTTGGTTTGTACAAACACTTTTACATGTCGATCATATTTTTAAAAACTTTTTTACAAAAATTACAACCGACTTCCAAACAAAAACACTACAACGTGAAAAATAACTTTAATTTCGAAAGCCGGTGTTCCTGTTTCCGTTTCTTTGTTTGACACCGACTTCCGAAATTGAAGTTATTTTTCACGTTGTATTGTTTTTGTTTGGAAGTCGGTTGTAATTTTTGTAAAAAAGTTTTTTATTTTTCACTTTTTAATTGTGGTACATAATGGACCAGTTCTATAGGCTAGGTACCTATAACGCCCAAACTGAAGCTAGAATAGATTAACCCAATAACATGAAACTAAAATAAACAAAACCGGTGGAATGAGAGTATACCAGGGTGAACTGTTCATACCTGCGTACCCCTTTAAAGCGTACCAGTGTGATGATATTTTATGAAATGGTGTAAACAATAAACAGATATGCGATTGCAGCTATCCCGAGTGATTTGCCGTCATTTATTGAAGAGTTCTAATGTATATCTCCGAAGTTCTTCATCAAATCTTGATGAAAATTAAATGGGACCACATGACAAACACCAGCTTTCGAATAAAAAAGAATCATCAAAATGGGTTCACCCAATAAAAAGTTCTGAGGTAACACACATATAAAAATAAAAAAATACAATCGAATTGATAACCTCCTCCTTTTTGCGAAGTCGGTTAAAAATAGATGAGATCGGCGTTTCCTATCTGACTACTCCGAGAAGAAAAGCCGAAACAAACCCAGAGGTCACAGTCTCTTTTAAAGTCCAGACAAATATCTTGGTTAGATCATGTGACGACCATGTAGATTGATGTCTGAAATGGTCTTTTGAGGAAAGAACCAGCCAGATTGAGTGGACCTGTCCAGTCAGTGCACGCATTTGTCAATAACCGAGCAGCTCAACACAGAATTTAAGGAGCTCAACGATTCGACGAACAATACCAAAGAAAGGACATTCGGGTAGGCCGCATAAACTACTCAAACTGCCAGACCACGATTAAAAACTAAGATAAATTAAAAATTAAAACAATAAAAATAAAGAATGGTCCACATAGTCTTCACATTCACAATAATTAAACTAAAATAATATAATACTTTAAAAAGTAAATATTCTTGTCATTGCAAGAAAACCAAAAAAAAAAAACAAAATTCACGGTGGAAAATATAAAAAAACAAAATTAATTTTTAATTGGAGCAGCTCAATCCCAAGCCTTTTTGTCCTCAACGTAATCTTTAATGGTATAAAACGCTTTCTGGCACAACTTACGTTTAATGAATGATTTGAATATATTAAGACTTAGAACTTGTACGTGGCTTGGAAGCTTATTATAAAAGCGCACACATTGACATCTAAACAAGTCACCTATTTTCTTGAGCCTTGTTGTTGGTACTACAAATTTGTGTTTGTTCCTAGTATTTATGTTATGGATATCACTGTATTTTTAAAACAATTTTATATTTTTATGGGCATACAAAAGCTTCCTTCTCAGTATATTTTCATAAATATACTGAGAAGGAAGTGTCTCGGGCTTAATTTATAAATTGAACGAAAAGCTCTTTTCTGCAAAACAAAGATAGTCTGGATGTCGGCGGCGTTGCCCCACAACAGAATACCGTACGACATTACACTATGAAAATAGCTAAAGTATACTAAACGGGCTGTCTCTATATCAGTTAAATTACGAATTTTTCTAACAGCATATGCTGCGGAGCTTAGCTTTTTTGACAATTTATCTATATGTGGGCCCCACTGAAGCTTAGCATACAAGGTTAAGCCTAAGAATACTGTGCTATTTTCAGGATTTAATTCTTCGCCCTTTATCAACACATCAGTTTTCACCTGCCTGACGTGAGGTAGGGTAAACTTAATGCATTTGGTTTCTTTATATTAAGAAGTAAATTGTTAACATTGTACCAGTGAACTACTTTTGAGATCGCGCTATTTACATCGTCAGTAACCAGCTGCTGACGGTTAAGTTTAAACAAAAGTGAAGTATCATCCGCAAACAACACTATATCATGGTTATCCTTTATGAGGTAAGGCAAGTCATTAATATAAATTAGAAACAAGAGAGGACCAAGAATTGAGCCCTGCGGGACTCCCATTGTTACTATAGATCCGGGAGATCTTTTTCCATTAACGTCAATGCTCTGAATCCTATTACTTAAGTATGAAGTAAGAAGATCCAGAGCGCTGTCCCGGATCCCGTAGTGGCGGAATTTCCTGATTAGCTTTTTATGAAGAACACAAAATGAAAAAATCACAAAAGATTCCCAAGGCGTCGCACCTATCTTCCTATGCATTATAAATATGTCCTAAAAGCTCAACACCGGCATCAGTAGTTGAACGACCCCTTGTAAAACCAAACTGTTTGCTATGTTATAATTTATGTTTATTAAAAAATCTTTGCAATTGCTCTTAAATTAATTTTTCAAATATTTTAGTAAACGTAGGTAGTACTGAAATAGGTCTATAATTTGTACTTTGTGTAACCTGATTTAAAAAAAGGTATTATTTTACAATTTTTCATTTGGTCAGGAAACTCCCCACAGTCGATACAATTATTAAAGATAATAGCTAAACTAGGCGACAATGTCAATAATAGACCTAGCAACTTCTACAGAATGACCCCACAGATTTTTTTAACATTTAAAGTGTGAAAGGTTTTAATTATGTCTCTACAAGTAATATGTTCAAAAATAAATTCCGAATCGCAAACATTAACATTTTCTTTTAGCAAAGACTCAGCAACAGAAGGTGATGAGTTTAGGGATTTAGTAGTTGAAATGGGAACATCTGAAAAGAAATTTTCAAAGGCCACTGCGACTTGTGAGTCTGACATTATGATGCTGTCATTAATTAACAGGCTGTAGTCAATATTTCAGTTACCAGATCTGCTCGTTTTACTATTAATAATATTCCAAGTCGTTTTAATAACATTACTACAATTTTTAATCTTAGAACTCTAATAATGCGACTTGACCAAACAACAAACCTTTTAAAATAATTATGAATAATTTCTAACATATAAATTAAATTCAGCAGTGTTTACATAAGTCCTTTCATCGTACAGCTCATAAAGCCGTGTTCTACTTTTATGAATACCAACGGTAGCCCAATCACTGAATGATGCGTTACTATTAACGGAGATAGTCTTGGGAATAAATAAGGAATTAATTTTTTTACAGTATATACTAAAAAACTCATCATATAGATGATTAGGATCAGCGTGAATTGACAAAATTCGTAATTTATTAATGAGTTTACCTTTAAAAGCTGCCAAGCGACTTGCAGTTTTGGGGTTAACAGTGATATCCTTTTTAGCCACTTTGTTGTTTTGGTTAGGTATAGTGATCCTCTGCCCGCAATGATCAGAATCTATTAAATTTAAAATTTCTTTGTGGACTGGTATAACATTAGTATAAATATTATCTAAGCATGTGGCACTAGTAGGAGTTATTCTTGCGGGCTCCAAAAATAAGTTTACAAGATTGTAGGACTGAAACAGACTTATTATTTTACTACAACAACCCGAGTTTTCTAATAAATTAACGTTAAAATCACCACAAATGATTATGGATTTACTCGAGTTACAAATCTTGTGTAACACTTCATCCATTACCCTTTTCAAAGCAGTCATACAATCCTGAAGGGGGTCTGTACACACTTAATACAATAAACTGCTCCAATTCTATACAAGCTATTTCAACTCTCCGCTCAACAGATAGGCTCACAATATCCTTACGGTCTTTGAATTTAAGCTGGTTACTTACTAAAATCAATGAGCCACCATGTATAGCATTAACTCTGCTGAATGAACTACCAACCTGGTGATTATTAAAATTGAACAATAACTGGTGGCTTTTAAGCCAATGTTCAGTTATACAAAGAATACAATATTGTTAAAATATATAAATAATTCTACTTCTAAATCTTTGTTCATAAATCCTTGAATATTTTGATGCACCAGGTTAATACTATTTACTGATTTTAAGCTTTTATTTGATTTTATTTTGCAATTTTCGTTTTGTACAATTTTGCAAGAGGTTGTCCCTATTGTCCTTATCTCTAATTTAAATTATTATCAATATCAATTTCTGATACCAAATTATTGCCTAAGTTAAATAACATTTCTTGGCATTGCTCAATAGAAGCAAGTTGTTTAACCAAATTCTTGGCTGTAATAGAAAAATAATATGATAACGACACAAGCTATCTGTCGTTTATAATACTTTGAAAGAAAGTACCTATCCATGAAAAATCTATATTTTGTCAAATAAAAGTGTTTACCAACATAATTGTTAGTGTCAATTAAATGAAATAAATTATTACTCTATGTTAAATTATTTAGTGCTATTCAATTCATATCTAAGATTGTTTTCTTCCTGTGGCAAACTTTGACTGTATGGGAATTTGGCAAAATGATCTATAATGTTGGAGTAATTCTCCTTTGTTCACATTTTTGTTATTGTTAATAGGGGTACCTATTACCAATAAATATTAATAAAGTAGTATCCTGGTTAAAATTGCATTTTATAACTTTTTTCATTATGTCAAATGTATGTAATGTAAACCATTTGAGTTAGTGTAGTGTATAATAAGTGAAAAAAATAATAGCAAACAATACTGTGCTATACATGTAACACGTGAACTAAGTGCACTTAAATTTTTGGGAATATTGATCTACAGCTTTCAGTCTGTTTCATCCTAAAAATCGCTCTAACGCATCTTTTTTGCGCTCTAAACACCATTTCTTTATCTGGAGAGTTGCCCCAGAACCATTACACCATACATTAAGAAAGGGGTAACATAGCCATGATATGCTGTTAGAACTGCGGTCGTATTAACGGTTTTAGATAACATGTAGATAGCATATGAATACTGATTCAGTTTTTTACACAGTTTTTTTTTGTACAGCCGATTGAAGCGGCACGGTATCCCTGCGCTGACTGCGAGGTTTAAATAGTAAAAAAAAAAAAAAATGGAAATAATATGAAGAGATCTAGGATGCATGGGTCTGTGTGATGGCAACTCCTCTTCGGCGAGATGCGACCTTTGGCGAGAGAAACTCAAGCCTCCTGAAAATTTCATCGGCCCATCGGAGAGCCTTCCTCCTGGGCACACTCTGCCGTGGTCGACCTGGAAAACCCTAAATAGACGGGTTGGCCGCAGCAAGGACAACCTCCTCGGGTAGGGGTTCTCTGATGGCACTAGTCTTTAGTGCTTGTGCAGCATCTCTCCGCAGACCATGGCCCATCTCACGGAGTGCGCAGCATGCCCTGTCACCTGTACTTACCTTAAGACCTTATGACTGCGTCACCGAATGGTATTGCCGTGGCTGAATTCTGGGCCAAACACAATATTTAACTTTTTATATTTTCCATCGATACGCTAAGAAGAAGAAGATTTATTTGTTTAACTTCAAGGATAAGGTTTTCTAACTGGTACAAGTGAGTGTTCTGCGAGGATATCATACTGTGCAACATATTCTTGATTTCCTTCTTAAAATCCTCCAAACCATCATTCGCATCCGTTGTTGGAGGACAACGCCGCTTACATCTTTGGTTAATGTTTGTAACAGGTGGGTGTCCTTCATCGTCGCATAGTTTTAGTAGGTCCGATTCGGAAAGTGAGGCAGTTTGTTGCTTATTTGCTGTTGTTCTAGTTAATTTAGACATTATGAGTCGGATAGTCTCAGTAATATTAGAAAAACTGCAGACAATTTACAAAAAGTCAAACGTCTCAAGCCGGATTTGAACTCGCGACACGTCGTTTAGTCCGTGTAGCGCCTCAGACCGCCAAGCTAAGAACGCTGATAGACACATTGCGAAATTGAAGAATCTTTTGGTTCTTAAAACAAAAACTCATTGATGTCCTTGACCGCTAGCTTAAATTCAGGGTCATGCGGGTAGTGTCACTGCACGATATTATAACACTTTTAACGAACTTTTCAGAGCTTGAAATGTTCTTATTGTTTTGTTTTACACCATTTATTGTATTTTCACAGATAATTTGCGTTCCTTGTGACAATATAATACTTCTTCGCACAGGATAGTCAGTCAAAACCAGTTGTTTACTTTTAAATAGATTTTTAAACACAGAGTACACGAACACGACCGATCGCGAGCACGTCGAGCGGGGGGCTTAATTTCAATACTAAGAATATGCATGGTTGTTGACTTCGCCGACAAAAGAATTGACATTTAAATGGGTGCCAAGTTCTGAAGATAATCCTGAAATTTACGAACATACAATATTCTAAAATAAATTATAAAAAAATTTCTTGCTTTTTCTGCTATAACGATATTTCCTTTTTTTTAAATATAACTTCATAAATTTTAACAGGCAAATTATTATTATAATTATCTATAAATAATGATAAATATATTATAATTATAAATAATTGAAACAGGTAGGAAAAAACAGCGTAATACTAAATTTAAGTTAGAGACTGCACATGGCCCCATAAACTCAGATGTAGAGGTAGCTCAGGCATTTGAAAACTTTTTTGTTAATATTTCTCTTAAAACTACAACACCTTTAAACTCCTTACCCGCGCTCTCCACTGCCTTACTTAGAAAGAATGTAAATGCGTGTCCTTTGGAATTAAAGTTTCAACATACTAACCCCAAGCCTATTTTAAAAGCTTTTAACGATCTTAAAATTAAATCAACGGAAGATCTTTGGGCACTATCTGTGAAAGTCTGTAAATTAATTATTGAAACTATTGCATCCTATTTAGTATGCATATTTAACTCTAGTGTCGATCAAGGAGTTTTTCCGGACGTCATGAAACACAGTAAAGTAGATCCATTGTTTAAATCCGGGGATGGCAAAAAAGCCAATGTTTATAGGCCTGTGTCAATTCTGCCGGTTCGCAGTAAGGTCTTCGAAATATTAAAGCTCAACCAATTGTTGCGTCATTTTAACAAACATTCCATATTTCATGTTCAACAGTGCGGTTTCACCAAAGGGCGTTGCACAACTGACGCTGGGCCGTCACTCTAATAAAAAACATCTTTAACGCCTGGGAAGAAGCACAAGACTTTGGACTTTTTTGCGACCTCTCGAAGGCATTCGATTACGTTAACCATGAGACACTATTGTTGAAGCTCGAGCACTTTGTGATAAGACATGCGGCTCTTAAGTTACTTAGATCATTTTTGAAAGGCAGACAAGTTAAAGTTCAAGTTCAGGTAAACGGCATTATACTGATTAGGGTGGGAAATGACAATGAGCGTTCCTCAAGGCTCGATATTGGGTCCATTCCTCTTTTTGGTTTACATTAACGATTTGCCCCAATTACTACAAAATCAACCAAAGATGTTGTTATTTGCTCATGACACATCTTTGATATTTAAAATAGATCGGCGGTCACAAAGTCTTGATGATGTGAATAACTCTATTCATCAGGTCCAAAATTGGTTCACAGCAAACAATTTCGTAATTAATGAAAAAAAAAAAATACATTCACATTAGAATGTTAGAAGTAGCGAATGCGACATCATATTGAATTGATAAAAGCTGAACTTTATAAATCAAACAGTTTTCCTAGGAATCACTCTAGACGACCAGTTACAATGGGGTCCTCACATAGCATCTCTTGCGGGTTAACCAAGCTCAGCCGCTTATGCTCTTAGAAAGTTAAAACAGTTAACGGATGTTGAAACCGCGCGTTTGGTTTATTTTAGTTGCTTTCACAGCATTATGTCATACGGTATTTTGCTGAGGGGTCGGGCAGCTGACATTGAATCCATATTTATATTACAAAAGAGAGCTTTAAGAGATCTTAGGGAAGATTAATATTATGACAGTTTCATGCCAATTCATTTATGAAAATATTATGTAAATATAAGGAAAAATATACATCTCTTTAGTAAAGTTAGTGATAGACACAATTGTAATACTAGAAATAAAGATAAGTTAGATCAACTATCTTATAGCTTAGCTAAAGTCCTCACTTCTTTCATGGGGTAAGTTGTTCAATTCTATAACAAAAATTACCTTGTGATATATTAAAACTAAATGAAAGAAAATGTAAAACTTTTGTTAAAAGTACACTGTGTAAACAAGCATATTGTGCGTGAGATGATGTGTAAAGCTGCAGGGATTGTAACTTGACCCGAAGATTTTGAGTTTTATCCTTCGGGTCAGTTGCCACGATTGCCAAACTGGTCTCAGCTGAGCGAAGGTAGCTCGTGCTTTGGCGATCCCTGAAGCGATTTCCTCATCACTACCTCCAGTTTCTAACACAACAAACACAAGTAAAGTTGTGGACGCGTTTGTTAGTATTGGAAGTACGTGTGACGTCATAATGCTTTGCTACAAAATACAAACTGTCATATTTATTAAGCATCTACCTACAAATGTCAAAGTACCTACCTAAATTATTATTGTGTTGTCAAATACCTACAATTGTTAGAGTACCCACCTGAGTAAATAACTTAATACAGGAAATAACTCTAAATTTACATTTAAGCCAAAGTTATGATATTCCTATAAAATACTACGTAATTTGTAATGATCATTGTGATGTATCCTGGATTTTATATTGCTATTTTAGTATTATAAGTCCTTTGAGACAATTAGTACAAGTCTGTCAGTTAGTATCAATATTCTTTCGAATATTGATTAAGAATTACTAAATAGGCGATATTCAATTCCTTAATTGTCTTGATACGTTTTAAAACGGTTTCATTACTCAAGAATTGATTATTGATCTAATTGTGAGATTATTTATAGAAATGTAGAAAATGGTGGGAACATTTGACAGGTCGGCTCGTTACTATAAATATTGTATAATTCGTATGATTGAATCACTTTTGTGGTGAACTACAAGCCAGTTGTGATAGTTATATTCTGTGAAAGATGGACTACACAAGCTTCACGTAAGTTATTTGATATTATAACTTGATTATTGCTAATGGTGGTGTTGAAACTATTTCATGTTGTGGCCTTTATTCATAATGATGTTAAATTGATTTAAGGGGTAGTCATATTCTTTGCCTTATCCTTGTTGTTTTGATCATGTAACATTGTGGAATATTACAAGATTCATCATATAATGACCATAATAGAATTAGACCTTTATTGTAATAAACGATATTTATATGTATGTAAAAGATATATATGGATACTTTTACAACCATAGATGCTTCCGTGGAGTTTCTTGCCCTTCTTCTCCACGAGAACTAGTTTAGCGAACGGGCAGTAAGGTCTCCGAGCCTCAATATGAATTAATTGACAAGCCTAATTGAAATAAATACCTAGTCTTGTCTTTCTGTGATTTTATTCATAAAACCTTTCCCTTGTACACCACAAAGGAACTCTGATACACAGTAAATAACCAGCAACCATCTTGACATTCCAAGCTAAGCTTGCCATCTTCGTAATTATCGATACTTTTATAAGGAGTTCCTTTATAAATCTAACACGTTCTATTGCCTCTGTGCCAATCAGCAACGGTGAAGTATTCTTTACACCAGATCTCATCTCTTGGGTTTTTCGGATGTTTATTTTTAATCTCGTTTCTGCCGCTTCCTGACTTAAATCGTTAATTTTTTCATGCATTTCAGCGTGGGTATGAATCAGCAGGCATAGGTCATCGGCGTAATCCAAGTCTTCTAAGACGTTGGATAATCCCCACTCTATCCCACGGTGCTTGTTGTCGAAAATGTGAGGCAAAATCCCGTCAAGAACGGCTAGAAAGAGGAGCGGTGATAGTAAGCAGGCTTGGCTAGTATGTGTCCCTGCTAGCTTCCGAGATGAGGCCTTCGTGAGTTACTTTACAAAAATAATTCTTGTATATACTCTCCAAGAGACGGATAATTTTCGGTGGCACTCTGATTAAAGTAGGCGGAACCAGATGCTGGACCACTTCAGCGTAGCAAATGACTTTTCGAAATCGACAAAGGTGAGATAGATTTCCCTCTGCCATTCTAACATTCTGTTCTAGAATGATACGGAGAGTGTTAATCTGATACGTGCACGAGTGGTTCGATCGAAAATCAGCCTGCTCTATGCGTAGGAGATGATCCACGGCCTTCGATAGCCTATCCAGGATAATTTTGCAGAAAACCTTCGATGGAATTGAGATCTCCTCGGAGATCCATATCCTCTCAATGAGAAGCATCAGAAAGTTAACGGCAAGGATAAGTCAGCTTGTAGCATTTCCGCCGTTATCAGGTCGAGTCCTGGAGCTTTGCCTGTCTTCAAAGAGCCGACTGATCTTGCAACTTCCGAAGCTGACAGTGGTTCCTTGTCGATGTTGAGAGGCAGGGATGGTGTAGAACTGACTTGCAGCGCTACAGGTGCAGAAGTTGCTGACAAACGGAAGACCTCCTCAAAGTGATTACGCCAGCGTAAGAGCTGCCTTCCAACGTCACTATTCATGATCTGACCGTCTTTAGACTTGAGCGGCTTCTTCTTATACCTACTTGCTGTTACTTGCCAAGGTTTTGGTAGTTTTAGACAATTCCTTCAGGTTACCGGTGTTTGCAGTGTGTTGAACACAATCAGCAATACCTTCAGCCCACTGCTTCCTATCTTTGCGGTAGCTCCGATAGATATATTTTCGTTTCTGATGGTATTGCATGTCAAGGTCGGCTCGCATGACGTCACTAAGTCTTCGCGAGGATGCGTCGGTTTGTGTCCTAAAACAACGGAGCTGGTGTCTGTATAGGCCACTTTGATGCGTTTCCAGTCCTCGTTCAAGGCCAGTCCGAACCAGTATCGAGTCCCGAAAAACGATTATGTAACTCGAGTTGAAACGTTTCACGCATTTTGCACACGTCAAACCTTCTTCTGATCTTGCCGGGTATTCCAGCCGCACGGCTATTACAACCTTTAGCTGGACTTCAGCAACTACCAGATGGTGGTCCCTATCAATATCGGCGCCCCTGCGGTTTCTGACATCGAGCAATGAAGAACGCCATTTGGCACTAATGACAATTGTTCCTCGAGTACTATGAGTACACCTCTCTGTAACCCTTCGGGACAACAGGCGCGATAATATTTCTGTGTTATGTATGACAGCATGCCTGTAGTCGCTTGTTTATTGACACACACCGACACAACGGGCGCCGGGCGCCGAGCGGCGAGCCGCAGACCTTGTGCGACTACTCTCTAATACCTCTAATCCGGATTATCAGCTTACGGCCCCGTGACAGCTGACTCTTGTTTCCGCTCCAATCTTTCCCATAACCTGGTACAGTAAAACATAGATTGTATCATTAGATTCACCCTACAACTGTGTCACAAGATTATCGCATTTGTGTCATTCTGATTTGACACTTTTGAAATACAATGTGGTAGAGACTTGATTTGATTATCTTCGAAACGCCATTGAAACTGTGCGAGCTTCACTCTTCTTATTATGGAGACATTCTGACCGACTTAAAGTACGGTGAGGATAAACCTAACGATACCTAAAATATTGGATATGGTTAACCGCACTTCGTTCGTTACAGTTTTAATATGACATCGTCTTTATTCCGTAGCAGTAAAGGCGCTTCTTGTCAGCAAGTGTTACTCCATCGATCCCTAGTCATAGTCTAGGGTTCATGGGAGTAATTAGATCACAATGTATTTAAAAGTCTGTTTTTCTATTAGAATAGAATAGAATAGAAAAATATTTATTCGACACAGGCACAACACAACAGCAACAAACATGGAGTAAAAGACAAAACAGAAGTACAAAGACAGATTGCGCTGAACGTGCCCATACCGAAAGGGTTACCAACTCAGCATTTGCTGGGCGTCAGACACCCAGCGCTGGTTTTCAGTTGGCACCCCGCTAGTGACACACGGACGTGGGTAACACAATAAAATATAATCTATACATAATTTGACATGATAATTTAAGGATGTGTAAAATGTGTAAATAAATAATGTACAATGAAATAATAGAAAAATAAGTGTATAGTAAGCTACAATGTGTGTGTGGGTTGTAACGAAACAGAAAAGAAAATAATAAATAAAAAATCATTCACAAATACTCTACCACCTCCTATCACAAAGAACAAAATAAGTCACCAATATGGTGCATTAGCCTACTAGTAGAAAGTCACCAGCCGGACTGTTCGTGAACGCATTATCTCCTTCTTTAATCACCGCCAAGGCCTCCACAGCTAATGTAACTGCTTAAAAACTAAGTAGTTTATTTAAATTGAAATTGGAAAGAAGTCTACCAGGAAACAAAAAGTGAAAAAAAAAACAAAAAGTGAAAAATGTCACAGAGATGAGAGATGTCTATTACCTCAAGCCCTATCCAAATCTGATCATACCTGGCTGGAACACAATAATACAGAACGTCATTCACTTATAACAGACCGCACTCATATCAAACGGTCACAGAATCGTTAACAACGATTTCGGTACGTTTGAGTGAACGGAGCGAGTGCTCTGTCTAAAGGAATACGTCACATTCTGCTGTTCGTACCTCTACATAGGCATGTTACTGTGGTACACACCCTATGGCTGTTCCAAGAAACAGTAACATGCTTCGTTGCTCGAGTGCGCTTGGTCATGGTTTCGCGTTTCAGGGCGGGTAGTTGTGACTTGTATGTCAGGAATGTCTGCTACTGAGAAATGTAAAAGAGCCCGGCGCGGGCGTCTCGAGACTTGTGTGCGGTTGACATTGTTGGTATGTTCCCAATTCTATTACAAGGGACTACAAGCGAGGTGTGATACTATGCCAGGTACACAGTGCGTGATCTACTGGTGGTATTACCAGAGCAAACAGAATCTAATGGAGGTTGTTAATTAATGTGTATTTAATCCTTGCCGGACGGAGCCGGCTGGCGGTTGTGGCGCTAATCCGCCGACATCGCACGATCCACTCCGGAGATGCCCCTCCCCCCTTACCCGCGGTGAGGGGAGGGAGACAGGATCAAAGGGCTCACCGCACCGGAGCGAATCTCCCCGCCACCACTTTTTTTTTAACCCAAGCAGAATTATTAAAGCGTTACCTATTAAATATTTTACGCACAAGACATACTGATTACAAATTCCCTTTTACACGCGGGAAAGCGGCCTCGAAGGTCACACCAGCTCACAGGTTCAATATGTGAACGTGTCTTATAAAAAACAAGCCCGAGTGATAGTCGGAAATTATCCCAACAAGGGACTCTCCGGATAAAAAGTATCCGCATGTGTCCTAATTCAGATCATGGTCTACCCGTGTCAAGTTTCATTCAAATCCGTTCAGACTTAAGAAAGTGAAAACGCAATAAATTTTGCGAAATACCAGTTCACACGCACATAATAAACATACAGACAGAGTTACTTGCGCATTTATATTTAATATTAGTTCTAGGAAATGATTTTGTAATTCGCTAACAGCACACGGCGCGGCGGGTATGCCGCGGTGCCGCCCGCACAGAGCCTCGATTTCTTCAAGGTAAAACAAAATAAACATTTTAGCGGTTGAAAGTACTTAATAAGAATGTTTCAGCAGAAATTCTAGTTAGGTTAAATACTTGAAAAATTATCTCAAACGAGCATCCGCGCAAATCGGAAAGATCCACCGCCGTCTAAGAGGTTATGAAGCGCGGGAAACCGCGGAGGTATCGGGAGGTAAGGGAGTGGAACGACAGAGATTCGACCACTTGAAGGAAATGCCTGATAATCCTTGTCAGATGCTGCCCCATGAACCAGCGCTCGGTGCAGATCTAACGTGAGTTGTTACGGCTTAAGCATTTTCACTAGTTTTCTTTTGGGACCTTATAAGTATCGTGGTTGGAGAAGGAGAGTATATAACATTTCAGTATATAACATTTCAGGATAAAGTATATTCATATGACGATAAATATTAAGAAAGAAAGAAAAACGTTTATTTGCGCCAGGTACGACGCATACCATAAAAAAAAACGGCCAAGTGCGAGTCGGACTCGCGCAAGAAGGGCGGAACCCTTCTTGCGCGAAAATAAAATTATCGCAAAAAAATTGCAAAAAAATCACGTTTGTAGTATGGCAGCTCCACTTAAATATTTATTTTATTCTGTTTTTAGTATTTGTTGTTATAGCGGCAACAGAAATACATCATCTGTGAAAATTTCAGCTGTCTAGCTATCACGGTTCATGAGATACAGCCTGGTGACAGACGGACAGACGGACAGACAGACAGACAGACGGATCGCGGAGTCTTAGTAATAGGGTCCCGTTTTTACCCTTTGGGTACGGAACCCTAAAAAAACAAAGGAAAAACTTAAATGCAAGTACAAAGTATGCGTCACAACTACGCAAAACGGACATCGCTCAGAATATTGCTCGCGTGCGAGACAGAGCCACAGCGCTGGTTTTCAGCGATAGCCGGTGTCGACTGGGTGACGCCGAAACAATGGAACCTTAAGGGCATGTGACGGAGCGAACATGTTCCATATATAAATAAAATAAACAAATAAATGAGTAAAAACAAATACGAAACACATGTGTCCATATGAAAAGTTCAGGATAAAGTCTTTATAGTTATAGTTAGGTAGTCACAGTGACGTTTCTTAGATTATACATCACCATCATCTTCCTGCACTTGTCCCCTGCTACTTAGGGTCGGCGCAACACGTTTTCTTCTTCCATACCGTCCTGTCCCCCGTCACGCTATTTACTGACAGAACACAAGTTATTGTCGCGGTGCTGGGAAAACGACTAGTCGCTAAACTCTATGCGCGGGGAACTTTGCATTTATCACCGCTAGCATTATTGTCACCAGTGGTCCCTACACTTTCAATGTTTGGGTCACAGTTTTTTCATTTGCGCGGGTACAATTGAAATCCATTGTTCTTGTATTTTGATTATGCTGTTAATTTTTTAACTGAATGTGAAAGCGAGCAAGCCAGTCTGTGCGTTTGTGCTGCTGCAAGGTTTAAACCAGTAATGATAAACTAACATAGTATAAGTAAATTGTTACTAACTTGTAACTTGATGATACATTATTTTATATACTGTTACTCTTACATCTCTGTCTCACAATTTGAGAAATACAGGCGTGCTGTCATTTAGCTTTTAGGGTTCAGTACGTCCGAATGAAAAACAACCAATTTGCTCCGAATCTACTGACCAATTCACTTGGCCAGTTTATTTCTTTTAATTTTCAGCCAAAATCGAAATCCATCCATACAATACGAATTTAAAAATATTTTAATTGCTATGACACAATATTGTTAACCTACCTACAGGCTACAATACAGAGCAACTGAACGGCAGAGCGTGTACATAATGTAGTGACTGCTAAGCTGATTACGAGATAAGCACACACACATATATACTTATAGCACACAAATATGTACTTATAGGTACATAGATGTTACTTACGTACACGCTTAACTCGATCCATCGACTGAATGCTATCTCAGAGAAGACTGTCAACGCCAGGAACCGTGGCGCGGGCGCGGGCGGTGCGCCACTCATCCCGGATTTCACAAATTGGCTCGAGTCAAATCCGTGGCCTCCGGACCGGGACGTCCGGGCTTTTCTTAGGATTTCCGGGACAGTTTCCAAAAAAAACATTCGTGACAAATATGTAATGTTTCTGCGGGCTCCGGGAGCGGAGCTGAGCGATGCTGAGCGTTAACAGACTCGGCACGTCACCAACATTGTCGATTGTTATTCATGAATAAAGTCACCTCGGCTACTTCTGCGAAACTTATTTTGAAAAGTTCGTTGGTTGGTTCTCGGCGGCAGGCGTTCTGCGACTTCGAAGTGCTAGCTTCTTAATTAAAAACGTCCTTAACAATGGTGTCAAAAAATCAAATAAAATGTCAGAAGTAATTATCAGAAAATGCATAATAGAGTTGTCGCGTGCAGCGAATGTATTAAGTTTTTCGGCATTAGCAATTCAGAGTGGCGGTTCTTATATTGTACTCGTAGCGAGCCCGAGCGCCGAGACGCCTGATCTCCTTTCAATTTTTAATTAAGAACAGGGTTTCATAAATAAATCCCCGCTTCCACTTTGTTTAACCGCTTCGAGGAAATATTGCTTGTCTTTTTAATTTCCATCCCAATGACTTCAATAAATCTCATTTCTTGAAAAGAGCTCCTCTTTGCCGCCCCGCAGTCCTCACGCAGGCCCCTTCGTCCGCACCGAATCCGCTCGATTTATTGAATAGAATTTCGCACAATGGCCACCATTCACTTGTTCAATACTTTCAGCTGTTTATTCGTTGTGTTTATCACAATACATCAGCAACTCATTGTGTACAATACTCCTTCACTATCTGAGCGTTTTAACACGAGGAGGCTCTCGAGAGCTCCGCCGCCGCCACCGTGACTTATGTTCCGGACGATCCTCGATATGTACTGTAAACTTCAATATTTTAATAGAAGAAAATATTATAAGTATTCACAGTTACTGTCATATTGTGTGTAAACAGCTTCTCTTAAATAAATAAAACTGATAGATAGTAATGTACCTACATTTTCACAAAATTGCTGGTATTTACCCAGTTCTAAATTATTCCACGTTTCGCCCAAACGAAAGCCCTGAGTAATTAGTGGGAAAATGTCAAGTGAACACTCGAAACGTTGCCCTTAAACAAAAGATCAGCACAATAAACTGCGTTATTTATCGCTTCCAGAATGTTGAAGCTAGCCAACAAACTGGGTATAAGTTAGTTGGGCAGTAAAGTGAAGTGCCGCGCGCCGCACAAACAAGCGTCGCGGCATTTGATAGACTCGGCTCATGGTGGCGCGCGGTCGTAACTCAACGCAAACTTTTTTGTTTTGCACGTCGATCAATTTGTATGGTAATGTTCGCTCCTTACTTTGCTAGCGAGACGAGCGAACTTTTAGCGTGAAACTTTGTCACGCAATAAATCTGTAGATAAAACGACGATACTTTTGTGCAGCTTTGTGTGAATAGATGCAGACAGTCGTCATCAAGTCGGTGGACATTTAGCCGCATCTATATCGCCACATCAGAACGACATTAGGAGACGTAAGCATTTCGTACGCTTAGTTGTTTTGCGTGTCAAAATTGTTCTGTTATTTCTGTTCAATTCACTGTAGTAACTACATTAAACACTGTCTAGAGAAATATACAAGCGTTTTGTTTTTGTATAAATAAACCACAAAGTCGCGTCACCCGCATCGCTCCTCATCGCTCAGTAGCAAGTGGCGGGTGTTAGTATGCGGCGAGATGGCGCGGGGGCGACGTTGAGACGTCGCGCGTCGCCTGGTAAATAAACTATGTGCACACAACTCATCCGTGTGAGCGGCCACAATGCGAAATAAAAAAAAAAAAATGTTTATTTCAATTACATAAAGCATTAACATACGTGATATGGAGATCACCTTTTAAGCAAGAAGATGCTTGTGATAGGTGACCCCGCTCTTCCACTTAACATTATACAGTGTATGCAATTGTAAACAGAATAACAAAAAAATAAATAATCAAAACAATAAGAGAAAATACAAAAAGGAGCGCGCTTGTGCGATTTGTGCGAGTAGGTTTTGAGTGTGTGTGTGTAATAGTGTGAGTGTATGCGTGCATGAGTAGGTGGTATAGTAGTGTGAGTGTAGATTGAATTTAAGTTAAATTCGATTGCCTGCATATAGATATAAGTTTAGGTTTCAGTTAGGTATATAATCCACAATTTCATTGAACGCTGGGCGCCGGAGGCCGACGTTACATAAAACATTCCGCTGCACTTTGCCCGGCTCTCCGCGAGGTATTGTGAGTGTGGAGGCGGCGGTTCATTGTCGCCGCAACTCCTGCCTAATGGCCAATGCCGGGCGCGCCCTAATTAAAATTTTGCCGGTTCCGCAACAAATACAAAGCGAGGCGCGTCACATATTTCACGCGTACATTGTGTATGTGTACAGCACCGCCCGCTCCGCAGGGATGCCGCCGCCGCCGCTCCGATAAAAGTATAACACAATGCCACGCTGCGCGTCGCGTACTCCTCATATTAACTTTTCTTAATAAATAATAAATGTAAATTCTGCGTGAACTATGACTATGGTATACCTATACCTACCTATAACTAAGAATATGGTATACCACATTCATACATACATACATGAACTCACGCCTTATTCCCATGGGGGTAGGCAGAAATTACAGAACGCCACCTGCTATGATCCTTACATTACTTCTTTTGCTTATGAGTACTGCGCACCTGGCCTTTCTGAAGAACATCATCAATACAGAGAGAAAGAAAAAATATTTATTTGTGACCCGCACAGATGACACGAGGTAAGCAAAACACAAACAAAAACAATAATAAAAATAAATAACCCCGTGCGAGACCAAAAAGGCTTGTTACCTATGCCTAGTGTAATAAAACTCCTTGGGTAGACGACAATATTATTTAATTATTCTCTTTCTGCAATCCACTACAATCATCAACTATAAATAATAAAACAGCCACAATAATTATACTAAGGCTTAACACGCACTGCGGAAAAAAAATTGCGCTCTAATAGTACTAAAAAATTCGCGCGAATATAAATCGCAGTGCGTGTTAAGCCTTAAGGTTACACTAGTCGAAAATTCTTCCATACAAACGTAGTCTAGGGATTATTCCACTGTTTGACGATGTACGTTCAAAATAAAAAGTGATATCAATTTGTCTCATCATTATCTAGCCCTGTATGGAAGCAAAAAAGTAAAAAAATAAAATTTTTGAAAGTTATGAGGGTCGAAAGTTCCATATTTCGACACAAATTTTAACGCATTTTTGGGCGCGAATAAATACCATAAGAAGACGGAAAATGGCAAAACGGCCTCCATTCAGGGATAGATTAGTAGTTCAACAATGCAAATAATTTTATTTTGAACAGATAGATTCAGTAGTTTTTTCATGATATCTAGACTGCCAAAGGTCTGTTTATAAAATTTCGCGAGCTTGGTTTCGTCCTAAATTCTTATCCATTTCGCTACAAATTTGCAAAAGTGTGTATTCGTACGCATACTAGCTTCCTACTGCTTATCACAGCATCTATCTCTTCTGCACGTGTTGTCGGTTGATATAAAATGCATTTTAACCCTGCGCACAAATTGTTCGTGCCGTCGACTAGTGTACTCTTAAGTCGACCGGCTAACTTCCGTTGGTCGTCTCTCCCCAAATCCAAGTGAACGAATCGTTTGCCAGAACGTGCCTACCTTCTTTCTCCTTTTTGCTGTCAACCGTTACCGCTTGGAGTTGCCACTTAAAATAATAATTGATATGACAGTTTAGTCGATTTTATGTTACAGATAAATTAACCTAACACTAGGAATCTGCTGACATTGCGGAAACTAAGTGTTCATAGACCTTGCAACGGTGCAGTTACCTTGAGCACGAAACGCATAGCTCAGGAATTAGCTGACTTGCTGACTCAGAAACTACTTTGCATCAGTATAGGAAGTTACTGACGGCGCAATTACCTCGAAACCGATGCTGCCATGACGTCAAGGAATGGATCAATGCCGAACTAATATTTAAGAGCATTTCTTGTAAGAAGGAGGCATGCCATATTCCTACTTCGAGTAGGATGGATACTCGTAGGCTAGTTAGTTGTAGTTAGTCTACTTAAAAGGGATGATGACGGTACGAAACAGCAAATTATATTTAGTCTTGAAAAATCACCAAGATAAAGAGCATCAAAGTTCGGGACTGGGGGCTTGTGACGTAATTTCTATGTAAAAAGTGTACCAAGGCATGACGTCACGCGATATTTTAACGCACTGTATCGTCCTCATTTTTTGTTAACGTGACAAAAGAAAAATACGTATTTATTGGAATTCTATCTGACGGACTAAAAATATTTTTTTAGTCATCACCCGTATTAATGTAACCATTCCATGTCCTAATATCGGCTTGGAATGAACATCAGTAGGTTAGCTAGTTGCAGTTAGGAGTTGTAACCATTCCATGTTCCAACCTCGACATGGAATGGGCATTTTTAGGATAGTTAATTGTAATTAACTTGAATAATTAAAAGTTTAGAATCATTTCGGGTTTCTTTCCAATCCCCCGGCTGTGGTAAACGTAATTGACTCCTATTTCAACCAGCAGTCTATGTATGTTTTTCCCTTCCGGCGTTTCCATTCACGTCTGCCTTGTAAATACCTTTCGTTAGTCGCCTTTCATTCATCCTCTCAAAATCCGCATTCAATTAGAAATAAATAGACACTAGGTGTACTAGGACGATAGTTAACTAGTCACGAATAATTATGAAGATAGTTAACTAGTCACGAACACTGCCGTCGATCCCTCTTGTGTGCGCTGACGTGCGGCGTCTTTATCATTAGCATGCAAACTGCTTAACGTCTGGGGATCTGATAAGCGGTCGCGGTGGCGGGGGCGGCAGGCCGGGGGAGGGTTAGCGGGGGGCAGCGGGAAGTGCCAAATCCCGTTGATCGCGATCACCAGCTGTACGACGACTTCGTAAAAAATATACCTCGCAAATGTCCTGATATCAATAATGCAGGAAATAAGTCTCGCAAAAATGATACTTAACTTCAAAGCGCTCCTTCAGTGCGCGCTGTTCACGCCGCTATTTCAGAAGGATAAGCATCAGATTCGTGTAAAGCCAGACATTTTTACAATTCAAAGAGATGGCAGGTCTCGGGGGCCATTTCGCGCTCGTCTCGAGGTAATACGTTAGGCACGGTACATGCGAGCGACACGCGCGACACGGCGACACACGCTCCATCTGCCAGAGAGGCGCGCACATCGCTCGCGCCGCGCCACGCTCCTGGGACCTAGTGTGTCTACTATATCTGTGTGGGTTCAGGATACAGAGGAGGCTGCACCAGCACTCAGCCCACCTTTGTTGTACTTTACGAATTCAATAAAATAAGTAGTCTTAATATGTTTGCATGAGCAGATAGATTAATTTGAATTCTAATAGTTTTATCAGAATGTTGTAAGCCGTATTTTGGTTTGGGAATGGCACCACCACCACAAGTCGTAGCAGTCGTTGGTGTGAGAGGCGGGCATTCTCTAGGTTCTACGTTGGGTTTCGACTCCATTTGCTTTCGTGTTGGCTTTCAAAATAATTATCATCTTATTCATAATTAGCCATTGGAATATCCTATTATAATATTTTGATGCTGACATTCTAAGGTATTGCCTGCCAAGAGATTATATTGATTTAGAGTTTATTTCCAGGCTGTGTTACTGAAAGCACTGTGAAAGTAAAAAAAAAACCGGCCAAGTAAAAAGACTGCGAGTCGGACTCGCTCACGAATGGTTCCGTACCATTATCGCAAAAAAACGCCCCACTTAAATATTTATTTTATTCTTTTTTTTGTATTTGTTGTTATAGCGGCAACAGAAATTCATCATCTGTGAAAATTTCAACTGTCTAGCTATCACGGTTCATGAGATACAGCCTGGTGACAGACAGACAGACAGACGGACCGCGGAGTCTTAGTAATAGGATCCCGTTTTTACCCTTTGGGTACGGAACTCTAAAAAGAATTAGATAGATTCAATTACTTCGATACATAACCCTCATTTTGGACTTCTAATCGAATATTTCCCTTTACAGACCATTGATCATTGACGCTACAGATTTTTTCACCCGACGACTGCGGGAGGGTAAGGTTTTTCGAGCGTATTTATGTCCATTTCTATAGCACGCTCTACAGCCCAAACGGCTTGACTGATTACGACACATGAGATGTCGTTGTATTTGTCTCAATTTTGGTATTACAATTTTAAATAATGCCTCCCCGTCACCCTAAAAGGGGGTGATACAATTTTTTTTCTTTGTCTTAACAATATGGCTATCAAATAAAAGCTACTGGATAGACCATTCCAAAAATATATATCTCAACACTTTTATTTACTATTTTGGCACAAATTCAAGATAAGCGTAACTTTCAGAGCAAAATAAATATTATCTTTTACCACATAACTTATTTGGAGTACTCGTTCCTTAATAAAACTAAAAAGTATGACATAAAACAATTTTGTATAATAACAAATAACCCATATGCTAAAAATAAGTAACCGAAAAGAGAAAAACAAGTACTTACTAGTAAACGAAGTTTTGGTAGATTCTAAAAATTTTGTTTGTCCCCGCTTGCAGCACCTCATAATGTTTAATGTATATGTCGCAAATAGGCCTTCGATATTCCCTCGCTCTTGTGGGATTTCGTGGGTATGCATACACGAAGCAGGTAACTTATGCCGTTTTAGAGATAGTCCTTGTTCCAATTTTATCAAAGCAGCGGATTCGGCCACCAATCGTTTTGCTTTCTCTCAATAAACCATACTTTTTCATGTTTATACACGCCACTTTAGGCTACTTCGCAACTCTTTTTCAACTTCGAAAACGCACTCCCGCGCGTTCCTTTCCAAGCGATCAACCTCTGGTGGGAGATTCCGCTCAGGTAGCCATTATTATTGGCATCCAATCAAAATCGAGTATTTTGTCATAAGAAAAATAAAGTGTTGTCAATCAAATAAAATCGAACTGAGATTTTGAACTAGAATCTAAATGTTGCCAATTAAACAAAACTGAATTAATAAGTTTACAAGCGATATTTCTTTGTTCCTGATTATTAAGCAGATACCTTACTCCGATACGGCCATCTTGACATTCAAACGTTTGATGTAGAGCGACGAGCAACATCGCTACTCAATTGAAATAAAAAAAACAAAAACCAAGAGAGGAGAAAAAAAGTAAGTAATAAGTTAAGTTCAGCCGCTCCTGACCAAATAAAAAAATATAACGTGGTCGTGCATCTTCCACGTAAAACATTCAATCAACACCTTATATTGGCAGCCTACAACAAAAATCAAGTACTTCTTTACTCATGAAAACTGAATTCTCATAGCTTTCACACTGTTCATTTGTTTTCTCCAAGTAAATCTAGGTCTCCACACCGTACACTGTACACAACCATTGTCGTACTATCGGAACAGCCACCTCACCGCTTAGACAACCATATTAACACATTCTAAACGGTTACCGAAGCACCAGAGGTACAAGGTTCCCAACAGACGTCCATTCGGTCTCGAAGCACTAGGTGTGCCAGAAACCACCCAAACGCCCAACACAACATACCCAAAAAACAGGTCACCGAGGCCCCAGACGGACCAGACTCCCCCAGACACACAACAGGTCACCGAAGCCCCAGATGGACTAGGCTCCCCCCAGACAACAGGCCACCAAAGCCCCAGAGGGACCAGGCTCCCCCACACAACAGGCCACCGAAGCCCCAGAGGGACCAGGCTCCCCCAGACAACCGGTCCTCTCGAAGCAACAAGACTGCCATATACCCATGCCACATACACTAAACAACAGGTCACCGAAGCCCCAGAGAGACCAGGCTTACCCAGACAGACAACAGGTCATCGAAGCCCCAGAGGGACCAGGCTCCCCCCCAGACATATCCAGCAATGTTTCTTGGTCCCACAGCAATTGCTGTGGCTCCTGATGGTCAACCCTGTGACCATCCTGCAACCCACCTCGGTTACAGCAGTCATCTCTGACCACCTCATCTCGTAACCCACCTCGGTTACAGCAGTCATCTCTGACCACTCACCTCATAGCCCACCTTGGCTACAGCAGTCACCGCAGTGACTACTCATCACCGTACAGTCAGTCCTTTGACCATACACACTGACCTCAACATTGCTAGATTGATTTGAATCAGTCTTCAACATAGTACATTCAGTAACGTCAATGGGTACTTGATCTATCAGCTTTTCTCTAACTCATCATGATCCAATCAAAGCCTTTAATTCAATACATAGTTGCCACCATTCAGAACTCCAATAACCATAAACAGCACCTTTAAACCATAATGAAATTTGTTATTTCAATCTTTATTCTCAGTACTAAATACAACGGCAACCTCACATTCAGGATTTCATACCCAGCCAAAAGCATACTCAAGAACTCCATTTTATGTTCATGATTTTATACCAAACCCTCAGTGCGATAGGTAAAACTAAAAATTAAATCATGCTCCGCATGTCACCGACTTTACATCTCTGTTAACATTATTTTATCCAACTTGGTCAGATAGCAAATAACACAAAATTACGTTAGGTATGTTCACAATGACCAGCACAGAACATTCAACAAGTTAGAATACCACAACCATTACTAACAGTATACTTTAAATTCCACATTTATTACTCAAGTTAGGTAGCACACACAATCGCACAATTCACAAATTCACACCTTTATTTTAAAGAGATGTTACAATTATTAAAACTTTTGAACAATGTTCAAGATTACCGAGGCCAAGCATCGTTGAACAACACAGAACAAGGAAACCATTCCTTGTTTCCTCCAAAACAAAAAAAACTCACGTACCAAGTAAATCAAATAAAACAAAAGTGTCCACAATCCACAATAACTTAGCAAATACATTCGCTACACAGAACGCACTTTCAACTTAAATGCCGAATCAACTCTTGATTCCGTCATCTCTCTGACCCACGAAACTGAGAAACTGTTCTATGTAAATTAAAATGTTGCCAATTGAACATCTATCTCATCTTCAGCCACAACTTCAACAGTTACTAGCCCTCGGGCATCTCATAATACCTGAATACGTCTTCTAGACACCATCTAAATGTCTAGTTTCACTTTTTATTCGCTGTAGTCTATTTAAATTATTATTATTTGTAGGTATCGTTAGAATGACATGTTATCAGTTGGTTAGTTCTCTACAATGCGATATATAACAACTACAGACATTAACTTTACCTTTATTCAACCGTTCGTAGCAACAAAACTAAACGCCAACTGTCTAGGCTATAGGGATGGGTCCGATATATCAAAACGTAACTTATATCGGTTATGGGTTTCGATATCATATCATATCGATATCCATACCAAAATAACCGATATCACAAAAACTGTATGTATCGAATCAAAACTACTTGCGACGAACGAACGAATAACTGAAAACTTAAAACCGTAACAATGCAAAAACGTACGAACAAAACGCATTTTCACAACTGATAGGAACCAGTTCGCTGTACTACTGATATCGATATCTGAAAACCGTATTCGATATCGATATGGAAACTGTATATCGGTTACATAACGGTTTGCGTAGAAAACCGAAAACGCCCATCTCCTATAGTAACGTTAATCCTCGTGATAGTTGCAGGTTGTAAGATTGCAAATCGAGTCGAACAACAAACAATTTCACTAAACTTTAACACCGCACCGGTTTGAAAATAATCTTGATCACATTGTTCGGGCGCTTTCGACGATCTACGGCCGGCGGCGCAGGCGACGGTTGGAGGCAGCGGGGAGCGCGGGCGCGCGGGACGTGGGGCCTAGGGGCCCGCCACTTCACTACCGAGCTCCGACGAAGACACACGCGCATTTCACTTATTTTATTGTTACTTATATTATAGTACCTACATTACATCAGTTTATACAGTCCACTGATCTTTAATTTAAAGTGTCCTAGAAAGGTCCCTAACAACATAGCTCTTAACTGAAAGTTATTGCATGTCTTTGCAACAAAGCTAAAGTTAAAAGTCTAATCCTCACAGTGACTCACACTCTATTTTGAATTCTATTTTGTCATTTTCATAAACAACGTGTCTACGAGTCACCAACTCCACTCGCACCAAGACGATGACTTCGCGATGCCGCCCTAGACGACGGCACTGCGAGCTGCATAGCTTGCGGATCTAGAAGCTGTACGACTATTGGAACTACAGATCTTCATGCTACCTTACGAACAGTGGATCTGCGAGTCTGCAAATTATTGTCAGAGCATCTAAGTCCGACTATGGAAATCAAGCTGACAGCTGCAGCACGAAGCAGCTAAAAGTGGTGAGACTTTGGTTTTATTTGTTTAACTATTGAATATATGTAAATTTTGAATATCTTATGTGTTATAAAGATATGTTTGAATAAGCGTAAAACAATATTTATCACGGTTTTCAATGGGATATTATAAATTGCATATCAAATAAAATAATCGTCTATCAATACATACTCATCATTTATATTCTTTTTTACATCAAATAACTTACTTCACTACAAATAAACTAAATGTTTAGAAAAACTCAAACTGCAGATAATTCGAAATTATACATCAATATGACATTACTTTTTTCCTCATAATGCAATACAGTTAAATTTATTTTTGTACAAAAATACTACATACATAGCAGAAATACTAACTGCACAGCAAATTTGCCACATTTCGTAGCAAAATAACTATCTCAGTCGCATATTAACCAGTAAGTACAACAAAACCTGTTCATCACATTTGTCCTAATTTTCAAGAAGTCATTAGTCCAAGAGCGAGCGAAGCGAGCTTGGGAACTTAGGGCACCCCGACACGGACAGGTTAGGTTCGAAAAGATGACGGCAGCTGAAGTGAGCGAGCAAAGCGAGCGAACTCAGCTCCCGTCATCTTCTTCGTGTTAGGTTACTTTAGACCCTTTAGACAGAAATAGGAGCCCCTTGTTCATTGAACATTGTCGTTAAATAGTAATTGTAAAAACTTTAACCATGGATTTAAAAGAAAAAGAGTTAACATGTATGATGTGCATTAAGATTATTAGCTGTGCATTAATAAAAAAGCTTTTGCTTTAAAAAAACGCTGTACGCTGCGAAAATAAATTGTAGTGTGTTTAGTGATATTTTGCGTTGAATATTTTGCTGCGCAATCAGTAATTTTGATGAGAATTCGGAATTTTATTGCATAGAAAAAGGATATTTTTTGATTTGCGTTTAAATACTACCCGTTTTCAATTCATTTACCAGAAAATTGGTTATTATTACTTATTAAATTCGTTACATTTTGGTCTCGCCATAATTCAAGACCTCGAAATGAGTTATTTAATAGTATGTATATTATTTTATGCTATTTCATTTATGATGTACTATGAGATTTTAAAGAATTTTGTTTAGATTTTTTTATGAATATTTTGATTACCAGAGGGTATTTTTACAGAAGTGTACCCAACTTGGTAATAAAACAGTTAGTGATCACATTCACACTTAAGGGGTACAAAGGACTTGCAAAGAATCGTTATTAGAGAATAGTAGTTTTAACAATATTCTCACGTTTACAAGAAAATATTCTCTTCTCCGATTTTCTCTTGGCTGTCTTTTGGGTAAAATTAAAAAGGAATAGTAGTTACAGCAAAAGCTGTAGCGAAATAATTTTCCTACAAACCGTGTTAATTAATAAAATTAATGTTTTTATCTTCAGAAATATTAAAAGTTACAATCCAATTAATATTTTCATGACCATGCATTTTGATCGATCTGAAAATAAATGTTATAAGTTTTAGGGCTATTAGAGATTCAGATTTGAATATAAACAAATCGTGATCTAATGGTATACAGCAAGAGAACTATAAAAAAATATGTCACTATTGGTCTGTTATTGGTCCAATGTTAGTGCAGATTTCAGGTGAAAATTCTGTAGTAATTATCTTTTCTTTGCATTTCTTTTACCGTGAAAGTGCTTATTCTGTGGTCTTAGTCAAATAGCTAATGTTGTCGCAAATTGTACTGATTGTACATATTTTCTTCTGACCAGTAATATTTTTACGGATTTTGTCAAGGGCACTCTGACCAGTACTTTTTTCATCGTATTGAAAAAAGTACTGGTCAGAGTGCCCTTGACAAAATCCGTAAAAATATTACTGGTCAGAAGAAAATATGTACTGCTTGCGCAAGTTTTATTAAATAAAATATTACTACCAATATTTCTGAACGCATCTCACATTTAAATACAGCATTCGTCGCAGTTTTGAGCTAACTATATTCCCTTCCTTTCCTAATTCCTATACTGCAGAGAGAGAAGGAACTATTCATCGAACGCGACCAATCAACTGCTCTTACGACGGTTGGTTGTTCTGAATTGTGAATCAAGCCGCACCGCATTTTCAACCGCTCTTCGCCGATTACTTATATTTTCCGCTAATCCGCTCAATATTTTATAATTCTTGTTGGTCAACACGCGTGTGACATATACAGACCAAGGGAGCAAAAGTGAAAAGTGAATAAGTGAAAAAAAGAGGCATCGAACACGAGCGTCATCATCTCTGCTGCCCTTACACCAACGTGCTTCACTCCAGATACCAAGTAAGTCCTTTCACCACCCGTTTCCTTTGGTTGGCTCACCACTGTTTGTCAATAGGAATTTAAACCGCATAAATTATAATTCCCGCTGGTCCTTCGTAAAGCCGCGATTTACTCCACAACACCATTTTTTTGGTCCTTCGAGCCGGATTCATAGAATCAACGATCTTTTATATATTTTAATTTATAAAAGATCGTTGATTCTTTCTTTTATATATTTTTATTTTATATATATACTTTCCTCATAATTTCCCGCATCCTAATAGGTCTCATACCTAGGATTTAGGTCCACATACCTAGAATACAAAGTTCATAAAACCGCTATTAAGAACGCGTACGTTAGCGTTCGTACAATCCCGCTAAGTAGGTACATAATTCATTGAGAATTACTGTATCAAACTTGATATTTCTCCTACTGCATTGAAATAGCATAGGTGAATATTCTACCCGCTACTTTTCGTGAGTTAACTCGGTTAATTTACGTACAACTTATTCTCAACCGCATTCTTTGTTATACCCGCTTAGAGTAATTTATTATTCTAAGTCTACCCGCTATAACTAATATTTATCCGCTATATTTTCTGTTATTATTCCAACATGGAAGATCTTAAAATTAAAGTTAAATTACTTCAAGCTAAAAATCTAGCAATCTTTGAACGTTTATCGTCATTATACGAAACGTCTAAGAAAATAAATACGACTAGTATCGAGCTTCGTTCCTCGGAATTATTTATGGCAGATTCTGAAATTCTCTCAGTTATTCGTCAAGAATTTAGTACCAATTTAGATAATATAAATACATATTCTTTACAGTTAAACCCTGATTATAAAATCGATTATAAAAATCTTACATCTTTTGACGATGTATATACTCGTGTGGAGCGAATGCGATCTCTTATCGACGCGAAGTATTCGAGATCATCGACCGACGCAGCGTCCCATGATAACCCATCAAAACAATATAAAGTCAAACTCCCACCGATTCAAATTCCGTTCTTTGATGGTAGGATTGATAACTGGCCTGTTTTCTATGAAATCAAAATCAAAATCAAAATCAAAATCAAATATTTTTATTTTACATAGGCCTACATGGGCACTTATAAAACGTCGACAAAAGGTGCACGGTTCGGGTTAGTCGTTTCCTATGGAGAAGAACCGGCAAGAAACTCCATGGTTACTCTTTTAAATTGTTTTGTTTACAATATTTCCATGTTACAGCATTAGTACTTGGATATGGGGGGACAACGTAGGCCCGACAATAAGTCGTACGAAATTGAAAAAAAAAAAAAAAAAATAAAAAAAAATAATGCACGAAATAAAAAGTTAACAAATGTTAACAATCATCTAGAAAACTAGAAAGCCTACAATGTTCACACATTCACAATAGGTAAAAGAATCTATACAAAGGTAAAAAAAAAAAAAAAACCACAACACTAAATTTAACATGTGGCACAAATACTGTAATCAGTGCTGTAACTATTCTTAGCTAAGGGCTATAATGATGATTGAAAAATATTGTAAAAAGTCTAATTAAAAGAGAAAAAAAAAATGAGATTGAGAATAGTTAGAGATATCCATATATTTGTGCCGTTTATGAGTTACCAGGGAAGCCGCATGCGCAGAGGGTGTCAATGCCAAATTTTTTATCTTCAACGTAGTCCTTGATTTTATAATATGCTTTTTTAACAAGGACACGTTTGATGTAGTTTTTGAACTTTCCATCGGTCAGTTCTATAACTGACTTAGGCAACTTGTTATAAAAGCGTATACTGTTTATAAGAAAAGACTTGCTAGTTTTCGTTAATCTGAATTTGGGTATTACAATTTCGTGCTTACTGCGTGTATTTAAATTATGGAAGTCACTTCTAGTTTTGAAAAGCCCTCGATTTTTGCGGACATACAAAATACATTCCAAAATATAAAGTGAAGGTAGAGTCAGTATATCGATCTCTTTAAATTTTTCTCTGAGGGACTCGCGAGGACCCATTTTATAGATCGCGCGGATTGCCCTCTTTTGCAAGATAAAAATTGAGTCAACGTCTGCTGCTGACCCCCACAGCAGAATGCCATAAGACATAATACTGTGGAAATAAGCATAGTATACTAGTCTAGCTGTGGCTACATCGGTTAACTGCCTTATCTTCCTTACTGCATAGGCAGCCGAACTTAACCTGCCCGAAAGAGTTCTAATGTGCGCGCCCCACTGCAATTTTGAATCGATAGTAATCCCCAAGAATACAGTTTCCGCTATTATTTCAAGATTTTTGCCGTCAAGATTTAGATTTAGGTCACGTTGAGGTACATTTGGTAAAGAGAACTTTAGACATTTTGTTTTTTTCGCATTCAGTAAAAGATTGTTAGCTGCGAACCATTCCGAGAGAACAACCAGACTTTCATTGACATGTAAGACATCCGTATCTTTCCTATCTATTTTAAAAATTAGCGAAGTATCATCAGCAAATAGAATTATATCCGATAATTTGGCCATCATAAAAGGGAGATCATTAATGTAAACAAGAAAAAGGAAAGGGCCGAGAATTGAACCTTGGGGCACGCCCATTTTGACTAGAGACCCGGAGGACGTCGCCCCATTAACATTTACTTTTTGCTGTCTGTTTGATAAATAGGAAAGCACAAGATCAGCAGCTTGTCCTCGAATTCCGTAGTGTTGTAATTTACAGATCAGTGTGTTGTGGTCGACGCAGTCGAACGCTTTTGACAGATCACAGAAAATGCCAATGGCATCCTGGGACTTCTCCCAAGATTCCAAGATGTGGCTGATGAGTTTTACTCCCGCGTCCGTTGTCGACCTACCTTTCGTGAAACCAAACTGCTGACTATGCAGGATCCCATTTGAATTGAAATGAGACAACATCTGGTCCAGCATGATTTTTTCATAGATTTTACTCAATGCTGGTAGCACGGATATAGGTCTATAATTAGAGGGATCGCTCTTACAGCCTGATTTGAAAATTGGTACTACTTTACTGTGTTTCATTAAGTCAGGAAACGTGCCGCTGTCCAAACATTGATTGAATATGCCTGTTAGGACAGGAGCAATTGAGTCAATAATATCTCCAAGAACCCTAACGGATATCCCCCATAAGTCTTCAGTGTTTTTTATATTGAGACTTTTGAACGCGTTTTTAATTGTATCAATGCATATTGGTTTAAATTTAAATGTTGGTATGTCTTTAGTAAAGTATTCCTTAAGAAGAGCTGCAGCCAATTTAGATGAGGAGGGAAGTGACTTCGTAACCTCTAACGGAATGTTGGTAAAGAAATTTTCTAATGTCTCAGCGACTTCTTGCTTATCAGAAATGGTTTCATTAGATATTTTCAAAGACAACTCATTCTGATCGCGTTGTTGTGTCTTTCCAGTTTCTCTATTAATTACTTGCCACACAGTTTTTATTTTATTATTAGAAACACCAATTTTGTTAATTATTATTTGAGATTTTGCTTGAGCGCACACTCTTTTGAATATTTTGGAATAGTTTCTAACATATGTGTGGAAACCTTGATCGGTAGTCAAAGATTTTTCGTAATATAAATTATATAAATTATCTCGGCTTTTTCTTATGCCCACAGTGGCCCATTCACTAAATTTCGATTTGCAATTTTTGACTTTAACTGTTTTTATAGGACACGATTTATTGAATTCTTGGCAAATTGTAGAAAACAACGTGCCGTAATTTATATTGGGGTCTTTTAAATCAAAACTGGCGTTACAAAGGTTGCTAAAAACATTATTATTAAAAGAATTTAATTTATTTTTAGTAAGAGGTCTTAATCGAATTGATTTAGCTAGGTTATTTTTTTTATCTGACTCAAAAGATACTAGCTGACCTGTATGGTCTGACCTAACGCCACTAATTAAAAACGATTTTTGTACTTTACAATTAGTGAATACATTATCTATGCACGAAGCTGAAGTTGCTGTTATTCTTGTCGGTTCATTAAATAAATATTTTAAGTTAAATGATTTGAACAATGAAATGAGCTTACAGTTTTCAGGTGAATTGACTAACAGATCTATATTTAAGTCACCACAAACAAAAACTAATTTATTATCTCTGAAAAGTTTACTTAACAATTCTTCCATTGTAATTAAAAACAATGACAAGTTTGATGCTGGTGGTCTGTAAACACACAAGATAGTATGCCCCTCGACCTCCGCACATGCTACCTCACATAAGCGATCAACAGAGTAAGCAGTGATATCCTTTCTTTCCTTATATTTGAGATGACTATTACAAAGAATCAGGGTACCACCACCCACTGTGGATCTGTTGTACGCGCTGGCAACTGAAAAATTATTTACATTAAACAACATCCTATCTGGTTTTAACCAAGTTTCACAAAAACATAAGATATCCATGTGGTATTTATCTACTAACAATTCCACGTCTAAAATTTTGCCGGAGAAGCGATTTATATTTTGATGATATAGTAAAATATTACTATTCGTCTTCTCTATTGTCGGCTCAAATCGTTTAAAGAATCTACTGTAGTATTATCAGAAAAACTGGATAATACTGTTAAATCACTAAACCTAGTCTCAGTTAAATCATCAATAACTGCGTGTATATTAAAAGCTAACAATGTAGCTAATAAATGTCGACTATTTTTGGGAAGAAACATATGATCCCGAATCAAAACAAAATCACTAACAAAATTGTTGGTGTCAAAAAACAATAAACGGTCACTATGACGACAAGATAAAATATGCATCAAGTTATTTAAACTAGAAATGTATTCATTTTCCTGAACAAGTAACTTGTCAGAATAGGGCAATGCACATAATATTAATTTGCCTAATCTTAACTTAAGTAGGGTGTCAATACCATTAACTATGTCCCTTTTTGTTACACTAAGGCTATTTCCAAAAAGAAGCACTACAGTAGTTTGCTCATTCAATTGTGTCTGTTGAATTTTATGAATGAGCTCATTAAAATGCAGTTTATGATAACAATGGTTCACTATTATGTGTTTAGAACGGTTATTTAACAAAGATCCAAAACCTGTTCCTAATTTGTCTGAATATACTAAGATATTACTTTTGGTGGGGTTCAAAGTTGTTGCAGTAAGATCAATGGGTAAAGATGTAGGAGCAACATGTTGTGACATGAGAGGTGGCGGAGCGGCAGCACAACTACAGGTGAGGTTGTTAGTCAATGACTCATACCTCTCTGCATTATATTTCACCAGGTCCACCAACTCACAGGCCTCCTGCAAGCGCTCACTTAACATCTGTTGACTACATTCATATTTACAAAATATTTCCTTTAGTGTATTTTCCCTACTCAATAATTCCCTTTGTAGGTTCTGAATGTCAACATCATACATTTGTGTACTAGTTTCCAATTTACTATTACATATGTTTAATTGGTTTTTTAAATTTCTGCAATCTCTTCTAAGGTTAACATTATATTTGTAAACACTTTGATTTTTTAAAAGTTTCTTATATTTATTAATACTTTTATTGATCTTAATATATTTCTTAATTTTATTGTGACTACCTAGAATTGGACATTTAGCAATGGTATCATCCCCCGTAAGGTCTATGGTAATGGTGGGCCGCTCACACTCCAGCTCGGATGCACTAGCCATCAGCTCATTGTACAGCTTACTGTTGTTAGAAACCTCTTCGCTGACTTTCAGCGAGTCGATGGAGGTAATGGTGTTATGAGCCTTGCACAAATCAGCTTCCAGTACAGATATACGCTTCAGTGCCTGGTCATGAGTGTCATGGCACTGTTGAAAATCTGACACTAATTGACGGAGATGGTGATGCTGGTCCAGTATATCCATATGCTGGGAGTGTAGTTCTGCAAGCTGGTTCTTGAGTTGAGTGTTTTTGTTCACTATTAGCTCAATTTCAACTTCACTTTCTTCTCGTTCCCGCAGAAGCTTGCTGCACTCATTTCTTGACGATTCTAGCTCCCTCAGCGCTGCTTTCAGTTTGTCACTCATGTCACGAACGGTAGCTGCCCGGGTCATCATATTGATGGTTTTCCTTAAGCAACACCTGCAATGTGACAGGAAACAGCTGAGTATGTGAAGATAATACTAAGTTATTAGAAAACTTGAGAAAGTAGGAGGGGTTTTAAAGTTAAAAGAAGTAAAATGTAAGAAATAAGATTATAAAAATATATGGAGGTAAACGAGAAAAAAATAAATTAAAAAAAACTAAGAACAAAGAAAAGCTATTTAATTTAATATTCTCAGACTTAATTACAGGTACTACTTTAAGGAAAAGCTTTAATAAACATTGGTGTTTATTGCTAGATTCGTTTAGGGATTGTTAAGAACATCAGTTTTAGTGGGAACAAAGTCTCTTTACAATGCTAATAAACTATGGGGTTTAGCTATGATATTTACACTGTAATAAAGATATTAATATATCTTGTGTGAAGTAGGTTTTGCAGTGAATGTTTTGTCTGGGGCAAGTGTTTTCGTCCTCGAATTTTGTTTCCACAATTTGTCAAACAAAATGAGACATAAACGTAGCCGGTGTGTACTGGACGTCGCTCAGAGCCCTGAGCAGTGTATGAGTGGTGTATAGTATATAGATAATACAGTTATAATTTGTAAATCAAAACAAAATACTCCCCCGGTTCGAAGAATTCAAATCCACAGTTCAAACGATGACAGCCGGTACATGAATTATTTAAATAACAATTGTTTTTGAGTTATTATAATAACAAACTGGTCACAAACACTACGAGTATCACCTTATACGTTAATTCTAATATAAATAAAGGATTTTAACAAACTAAACACAATAAAACAATAATTTTAAAATAAATTAGATACGAGGCCGTTTTTTGACGACCTGTCGCCAGTGTTGCCAACACAATCCCAATGAATCATTTGAGTCAAATATTCATAGTAATTTAAACCTTACAGATTCTCAACGTGTGCAGTATTTGATAGGTAATTTAAAGGGAAGTGCGTTGCAAATTACCGCCGGAATTATTCCGTCAGGTGATAATTATACCGCTATCTGGGACAGTTTGGTGAAAAAGTATCAGGATAAACGAGCGCTAGGCTCACACTACATGTCTAACATATTAAATATTAAACCCGCAACTAATCATTCCGCATCTTTAAATAGTTTCATTGAAAGTTTTCACGCGTCTGTTTCTGCTTTAGAACAATTAAAAATTAACGATTTAAAGGATTTCATTTTGTTGAATTTAGCTTTAAAAAAGTTAGACCCCGCTACCGTAAATTTATTCGAAATGCATATGAGAGATAAGGAAATTCCTACATATACGGAATTCGTTGAATTTATAAAATCGCAAGTTAAAATATTAGATCGAACTATTTCATCGCGAACTGCGTTAGTAAGCAACAACCCTAATAAAAATATTTTTTCTCGTAATCAGTCACGTGATAGTACAGTACATACTTTTGTTGCTTGTGATAATAATCAAAATTGTTTGTATTGCAATAAGGTTGACCATTGTAAACTTTACACTTGCCCATCCTTTCAATCAATCTCAGCCAATTCGCGTTTGGACTTTATTAAAAACAAACGTGGTTGTGTGAACTGTCTTAGTATATCGCACACTGCTTCACAGTGTAAATCCACACATAATTGTAGGACGTGTAATAAACGACATCATTCTCTTTTACATCTGGAAAACAGTTCGCATCCGACTAAATCGGTATCGACTGACGCTGTCACTAGTTCCGCGCATTCGCAACAACAGGTGGCGCTGTGTGCATGCTCGCGTGTAGGTACAGACATGCCGCGTACAACCGTACTGTTATCAACTGCACAAGTCTATGTTGACAACAAATATAACAAATACATTTCCGTTAGATGTTTAATAGATAACGCTTCGCAAAATAATATAATCACTTCCGCTTGTTGTAAAAAACTACAATTAAACATTATACCACTTTCAAACTCATCTATAAAGGGTGTCGGAACCTCTTCGCGGCCTATCATAGGTTACGTTGAGATAACAGTTACTGCTAAAAATAAAACTAATTCTTTTAAAATTTCCGCTCTTGTTGTAGATTGTATCACGGATAACCTACCATCCCACTTTGTTGACACTTCTGCAGTGCAACATTTGTTTGATTTGCCGCTCGCTGATCCACTATGGTATGTACCTGGTGAGGTTGAATTGCTTCTAGGGGCAAAACTGTTCCCGTATTTATTACTTCACGATAAAATTATCTCACCTACCGCTCCATCCGCTATTGAAACCGTGTTTGGTTATATTCTTATGGGTGAGGTACCCGCTAGTTTATCTAATAATAATAATTATAGTCCCGCTAAAATAAATACCGCTTCATACTTGTCTACCGCGCTAAGTGTAGATAATTCTCATTGTTTTCTGTCTTTAGACGAATCTTTACATATATTTTGGAACATTGAAGAAATACCTTCAAAACCTTTTATGAGCCCTGCGGAACTGGATTGTGAACAGCTGTACGCTTCTACTGTGTCACGTGACTCCAGTGGTAGGTATTGTACTGCGTTACCATTCTGTAAAAATCCAGATTCACTTGGAAATTCTTATGCTGTCGCTTATCGACGTTTAATTAATTTGGAAAAAACTAAGCTTCGCGACCCTGCTTTGCGCGCTAGTTATAATGAAACAATTCAAGAATATATTGATCAAAATTATTTAACTGAAATTACACCTAGTTTTGTTGATCAGACTGTAGGTTATTATATACCGCATCACCCGGTCATTCGAAATGATAAACAAACAACTAAAGTTCGCATCGTTCTTGACGCGAGTGCTAAGTCTCATAATGGCGTGTCGTTGAATGACTTGTTACACTCAGGGCCGAATTTACAGGCTGACATATTTTTATTACTTTTAAATTTCCGCTTGTTCCCTATTGCAGTTACAGCTGACATAAAACAGATGTATCTTCGAATTGCTGTTATTGATGAGCATCGAAAATACCAAAAAATATTGTTTCGTTTTAATACCGCTGAACCTATTCGCGAATTTCAATTTAATCGAGTTGCATTTGGTCTCAAGCCCAGTCCTTTTTTAGCCATGCGCACTGTGCGCCAGCTAGCAGAAGATGAAAAACATCGCTTCCCGCGCGCATCCATTGTTGCTTCTCATGAGCTATACATGGATGACTTAGCAAATTCAACCCCTTCTCTGAAGGACGCCAAGGTTCTTTCCGCTGAACTTATCGCCTTATTTAAGGCTGGTGGCTTTGACCTTACTAAGTGGGCAAGTAATTCCTCGGAGCTTCTAGAGGTTATTCCACATTCTAACCGCTCTTCTATTAATTTTTCTGATGGGGATAATTTAAAGATTCTTGGACTCAAATGGATTCCTTCTGAAGATTGTTTCACCTTTACAACATCTAATTTGGATAAAGGTTGTACTAAACGCTCCATTCTTTCCACTATTGCCCGTCTGTGGGATTGTCTCGGTCTTGTGGCTCCAGTAGTTTTATTCGCGAAATTACTTATAAAAGAATTATGGAAATTAAATACAGATTGGGATGAAACTCCACCCGATTCAATTGTACTTCTCTTTCAAAAATTTAAAGAACAATTACCTTTACTTTCTTCTTTAAAATTGCCTCGTCATGTGGCCGTTTCTATGGGTTGCGTGACAAATATAGTAGGTTTTGCTGATGCCAGCTTGAATGCTTATGGCTGCGTCATATACTTACATGTCACTGATTCAAATGGTTACACACACGTAAATTTGGTGTGTGCTAAATCCAAAGTTGCACCTGTTAAAGTTGTATCTCTAGCTCGTCTAGAGCTTTGTGCCGCTGTTCTTTTGTCTAAGTTAATAAAATTAGTTTATGACACTTACCGTTCTCGTACTGCTATTAATAGTATATTTGCCTTTTCCGATTCTACAATTACTCTTTCATGGATTCATTCCTCACCGCACAAATGGAACATTTTTGTTAGTAACCGCGTCGCTAAATGTCAAGAAAATCTTGATCCTAAGCATTTTTATCATATTAACGGAAAACAAAATCCTAGTGATTGTCTATCTCGAGGTCTCCTACCTGAACAGTTGCTAAACCACGATTTATGGTGGCATGGCCCTGAGTGGCTTCTGCGCCCCACTGCTGAGTGGCCTATCACATCTTTTGTTTCGTCATGCAACGAACAATTGCCTGAATTTAATAATAAAACTCTAACATTGGTATCTACCACATCAGAACTCAATTTAATATGTAGTATTTCTCAAAAATTTGCATCATTAAATAAAATATTGCGCATAATTGTATACATTCTAAGATTTTTACGTATTATTCCTTATGATAAATCACACAAGACGATTACTGTCCGTGAGTTAGCTTCCGCTGAAATTTATTTAATTCGTTGTATTCAACAATTTTATTTTAAAGATATTTATGACGAAATTAAAAGTAAGAAACTTCGCTCACAATATAAAAAACTCGATCTCTTCATAGACGAGCATAATATAATTAGAATCGGCGGCAGATTGTCAAATGCGAACCTTCCTTATGAAGCTCAGCACCCCTCTCTTTTACCTAAACATGATAATTTTACACATGTTCTAATAGACTATTACCACCGTATTTATTGTCATGCCGGTGTAAACCTTCTTAGTTCTCTGTTGCGCCAAAAATATTGGATCCTCTCTTCTAGAGGTGTAATAAGACAAAGATTACATGCTTGTAACTTTTGCTTTAAAGTTTCACCATCTCACCCCAGCCCAAAGATGGCTGATTTACCCGCTTGTCGCGTACAGGAGACCAAAGCTTTCGTCCATACGGGTGTGGACTACGCTGGTCCCATTAAAGTAACGTTATGTAGACGCCGAGGTCAAAGAAGTCAGAAGGCTTACATTTGCTTATTCATTTGCTTCGTTACCAAAGCGGTTCATATTGAATTGGTTACTGACGTGTCATCGGACACTTTCATTTCCGCCTTTAAAAGATTTATTTCCCGCAGAGGACCTGTCTCTTATTTATATTCCGATAACGGAACAAATTTCGTTGGAGCCAAGGCTCAATTGCAAGAACTACTTGCTAACCGCTACCGCATAGAGTGGAAAATGATTCCACCCCGCGCCCCCCACTTTGGAGGGTTGTGGGAATCAAATATTAAATCTATTAAGACGCATTTATACCGTGTTATCGGCTCTCAACTTCTTACCTATGAGGAGCTTTCGACTGTTCTCACTGAAATTGAGGCAGTTCTAAATTCCAGACCGCTCTGTGTCCTGGCTGAGGATCCGTACCCAGAACCGCTTACTCCCGCTCATTTTATAATGGCTTCTCCGTTGACTTCGTTGCCCGTCATGAATGTTCCCGAGACGACGAAGTCTCTAACTTGCCGCAAAAGATTGCTTGACCAGATGGTTTGTAGTTTCTGGAGGAGATGGCGTATAGAATATTTACATAATCTTCAAGTTAGACAAAAATGGTTAAATGCCGAGGACAATATTAAGATTGGTACAGTGGTTCTCATACATCAGGATGATGTCCCTCCTTTACGTTGGCCAATGGGTTTAATCACCGAAGTCTTTCCCGGCAAGGATGGGACAACCCGCGTTGCTATGGTGAAGACATGCAGTGGCTCTTTCAAGAGACCCATTGTCAAATTATGTCCTTTACCTTCTCAATAACATCACCGCGTAATTAAAACTTTAATTTAGCTATAGTTAACATACTTAAAATATTTTTCTCTTTTCTTAGTCCGCTTTAATATAATTTCTTTCCTTTTGAGAATATTACTTATCCTCAAAGCCGGGCAGGATGCTTGCGCAAGTTTTATTAAATAAAATATTACTACCAATATTTCTGAACGCATCTCACATTTAAATACAGCATTCGTCGCAGTTTTGAGCTAACTATATTCCCTTCCTTTCCTAATTCCTATACTGCAGAGAGAGAAGGAACTATTCATCGAACGCGACCAATCAACTGCTCTTACGACGGTTGGTTGTTCTGAATTGTGAATCAAGCCGCACCGCATTTTCAACCGCTCTTCGCCGATTACTTATATTTTCCGCTAATCCGCTCAATATTTTATAATTCTTGTTGGTCAACACGCGTGTGACATATACAGACCAAGGGAGCAAAAGTGAAAAGTGAATAAGTGAAAAAAAGAGGCATCGAACACGAGCGTCATCATCTCTGCTGCCCTTACACCAACGTGCTTCACTCCAGATACCAAGTAAGTCCTTTCACCACCCGTTTCCTTTGGTTGGCTCACCACTGTTTGTCAATAGGAATTTAAACCGCATAAATTATAATTCCCGCTGGTCCTTCGTAAAGCCGCGATTTACTCCACAACACCATGTACAATCAGTACAATTTGCAACAATATTGTCAGGTTGACCGAGCGATGTTGCGATGTTGTGTTGGTTGGTGAAATAATATTGAATTATTGATTTCCCATTTATTTTGACATTGATACCACTGAGCTATATTTTATAAAAATATAATAAAAGATCTTGCCGAGTTATATTTTATAAAAATGTAACAAAAAGATCTTACCGCAATTCGGTAAATGTAATTAAAGATTTTACCGTAATTCGGTAAATGTAATCAGCATGTTTATGCTACAACTTATTCGCTGCTAAGCCTTATAATTGGCGTCAATTGATTTCGCCAGCAGCGGGTGAAAGCTTTTGGCATGTCTATTTATATGGCTCAAGTAACAATATTGTCAGGTTGACCGAGCGATGTTGCGATGTTGTGTTGGTTGGTGAAATAATATTGAATTATTGATTTCCCATTTATTTTGACATTGATACCACTGAGCTATATTTTATAAAAATATAATAAAAGATCTTGCCGAGTTATATTTTATAAAAATGTAACAAAAAGATCTTACCGCAATTCGGTAAATGTAATTAAAGATTTTACCGTAATTCGGTAAATGTAATCAGCATGTTTATGCTACAACTTATTCGCTGCTAAGCCTTATAATTGGCGTCAATTGATTTCGCCAGCAGCGGGTGAAAGCTTTTGGCATGTCTATTTATATGGCTCAAGTATCCGTTACTAGGCCTTATATTTGGCGCCATTCAATCTCACTGGTAGCGGGTGAAAGCGTTTGGCGTGTCTATTTATTTGGCTCAATATCCGCTACTAGGCCTTATACTTGCCGCCATTTAATCTCACCGGTAGCGGGTGAAAGAGTTTGGCGTGTCTATTTATTTGGCCCAACCATTCGTTAATAAATCGTTAAATTGGTATCTGATAAATCTCACCGGCAGATGGTGAATGTGATTGACATGTCAAAGTATCTGGTAAATAATTTTGATGGTGTATCTCAGTACGACTGAAAGGGACCACGATGTCTTAAAAGTAGCATTGTTTGTTTACCTGAATGTAATTGGTTAAACACTTCATTATTAATAAATGAAACAAAAGTAAAAATGATGTCATTAGTAAGATTTGGGTATAATAATCTTAAAACACTTTTCCATCTTGAGTCACTATTGTGATCCAAGATCCAAAGTAAATTTAAAAGTCTTAGGACATCAACTTTTGTTTTCATTAATATGCTATTATCAAATAAGCTATATAAAATCGTACATATGTACTTCGTGGGCGAAGTATTTGTCAGTATGGCCGTGTTAGAATTTGAAGTATGTGTGACGTCATTAAATCGCGAATTTTCATTTTTCAAGTGACAATGGTTTGCTACATAATACATACCTGTCATATTTATTAAGCGCCTACTGACAAATGTTTAAGTACCGACCTAAATTATTATTGTGTTGTCAACTACCTACAAATGTAAAAGAGTACCCACCTAAGTAAATATTGTTGTGTACAGGAAATAACTCTTAAACTTGTATTAAGCCACATTGATGATATTACTATAAATTATTACGTAATTTGTAATGATTATTGTGATGGATCCTGGATTTTATATTGCTATATTAGTATCACAAGTCCTTTGAAACAATTAGTACAATACTGTCTGTTATTATCAATATTCTTTCGAATATTGATTAAGAATGACTAAAGAGGTGTTATTAAATTCCTTAATTGTCTTGTTAAGTTTTAAAATGGATTCATTACATGATAATGTATTATTGTTTACCTAATTGTGAGATTATTTAAAGCAATATAGAAAATGGCGGGATACCGCGCCATTTTCTCATATTGGACGTATTGAGACACTGATAGACCCGAGATTATAAAATATTGTGTAATGGACAAGCTGACTTACTTTTCTGTGAACTACAAGCCAGTACAGGCCAGATATATTATTATATTTCCTTTATCATCAATAATTTGTGTAAGATCGACTACACAAGGCTAACGTAAGTTATTTGATATTATAACTTTATTATTGCTAATGGTTGTGTTGAAACTGTATTTATATCATATTACGGCCTTTATTCCTAATGTTATATTGATTTAAGGGCTAGTCTATGTCCTTTGAGTTATCCTTGTTATTTTGTTTATATAATATTGTAAATACTTTGTGGTTGTAAAAGATAGCGATAAATACTATGAAAGAGATTCCGTGGGGTTTCTTGCCCTTCTTCCACACGAGAACTAGGTCTAGCGAACGGGCAGTAAGCTCGATGAGCCTTCTAAATATAAATTAATTGACAAGCCTTATTTAAATAAATACCTAGTCTTGTCTTTCTGTGCTTTTATTCATAAAACCCTTGCCTTACACACCGCATACATTGGAACCCTGATACACAGTAAATAATCAATAACCATCTTGACATTCAAAGCTTGCTATCTTGGTAGATATCAATACTTTTAGATAGAGTTCCATTCATGATTCTAACACGTGCAACTGTTGGTCGGCGTTGTGCCGTTCGTGATTTGAACTCGGGCCCCAGGAATTTACAGTCGGATTTTGTGCCCATCGAGACAAATGAACACTAAGTACAAGCATTGAAATACGTGTCTCAGTGTTGCGTGCGGCTACGAGTGCTACGAGAGCTACGACGGGCTACGAGTGCTACGAGAGCTACGACGGGCTACGAGTGCTACGAGAGCTACGACGGGCTACGAGTGCTACGACCTCGCTGCGCCTACGAACACTTGCTACGTGTAAGCAGCTATACACCGTGAAATTGAAGTGGTTGTTTTCCCGCGGCAGAACGACTTGCCTTAAGGAGTATTTTCGAAGCATAGAGTTAAAGTAAAAAAATAACGATGTTTTTGTTTTAAAATAATTAAAAAAAAAAAACATAAACTCGAAAAAGTGAGTAACAATAGTAACTTGTAGGTACTAGGTACTACGGTGAATAATACGGTGGTGACGCGAGTAGTACCTAGTACCTACAAGTTACTATTGTTACTCACTTTTTCGAGTTGATGAATATTTATTAAATTATTTTAAAATAAAAACATCGTTATTGTTTTACTTTAACTCTATGCTTTGAAAGTACTCCTAAAGGCAAGTCGTTCTGCCGCGGGAAAACAACCACTTAAATTTCACGGTGTATAAAAATAAATAAAATAAATAAAAATAGCCTTTATTCACTGACTTATACATTACATTACTTTTTAAATTTATCCTTAACTAACTTAATTTAGACTGTTTTTAGTCAGGCTGTCCTTTGACATAGGCCTCCTCCAGGTCATGCCACTTTTTACGGTGCCTTGCCGATCTCCACCACCCCTGTGGGAGATCGTCCTCCCACCTCTTGTGTTGCCTGCCTCTGCGCCTTTTCCCGTCGCGTGGTACCACTCAATTACGCTTCTCGTCCACTTTTCTATCCTATTTCGCATTGTGTGGCCCGTCCATTTCCACTTCAGTCTCTTGACTCTATTGGTTACGTCCGCCACCCCCGTTTGCTTTCGTATGTCTACAAGTCGACACCTGTCCTTGATACGGATGCCAAGCATGCTCCTCTCCATTCCTTGTTGGCAGACTATATAAGCGCCAATTAAATTCTGTAAAGCAACAGGTTGCGCATGCACAAATAACAACGAATTGATTGTTTATTTCGTAGGCACTGGCAGAATCGGTAGTCCCGAGATGTCAGTGGTACGTCGCTCGCCCACTCCGACTTCAAAAAGTAAATTGAAGCACAATCGCAATCGGATCCGGACTTGCCAGCTGCGATGGAAGGAACTGCCGAACTGAGTCAAAATATACTCGTAACTTCTCGACATAAACGCCCACGCTTATTTGGCTCTCCATCAGATGAACATGATCCTTCAAAGGCCTTCTTGACCGATTTTAAAAACGATTTAATGGTAATGCTTGAGGACTGGAAGTCGGAACAACAAAATACCTTAGCTCAGCTAGTTACTGATGTCGCCCAACTCAAGGTACAATGTTCCAATATACAACAGACCAATAACGACATAGAGAAGAAGATTGTCTCGTTGAATCAGGATTACGAGGAGGTTTTGGCCAAGGTATTTTTTTTTTTTTTTTTGGGACAATCCCACCGCACTATTCCCAAACCACTGCAACTCCTGAAAGCCAGAATCAACAGTGGCGACCACCAGAAAAGCGCCGAGGCAATGAAGCTCGACGAAGTCCCGGAGAATGAATTTAACTGTCTTGGATCCCGCAACGAAATTAATCAGAAAATAATAACGGAGGAGTAGGAAAAAGTACAAATTTCCACTTCCCTCCATATCAAGCAGGAGACAGAACAAACAAGGCCAATAGGCACAAAGGGTCGTTTACAACTGGGATAAGCCCAGTTGCCTAGCACCACGGATAAAAATTTGCATTAATATTAAGGGGTCCTACATTGTGAGCATATTTGTTTCCAATAATAGGTATGACAAATATGCTTGAACGCACGGAAATTTGTTCTAGTTTCCACAAGGTCCGTATAGTAAACAACTCCAGATGCAGCCTGTACATTATTTAACATAAAATTGCGCTCATTCTGCCAAAGAATACACTCCCATAAGATGTGATGTGCAGATTGTACATATTCGCAGTCAGACGTAGAACACTGACATAAGGGTGAGGCAACGAGCTTGAAGGAAAATAATTTACTTTTAAAGTTACCATGCCCTGTGAGAAATTGGGCAACACAGTGATCCACCTCCAGCCACGTTCTGGCGAGCCGCACGCGAACGGATGGAAAGAATTGGTGGAGGTGTCGGCCCTTGATGGAATTATCCCACCTACATTGCCATTCGGATAAAAGTTCCTCCCAGACGTCAATATGTGGTTTAAATAACCTAGAGATTTTCTCACGGTCACACCGAGTTAAAAAGTCCGCGTCCATGGTCTCTCGTGCGGAATAGTACATTGCAGCGCGTCGCTGCACTTCAAGGTCGACCGGAAGTACGCCAGCAAGTACCGGTAAGGCTTCAGTACTAACCGTCCTGTATGCTTTGCATAAGAATATCAAAGCCAAACGCTGGCTTTGAAGTAATTTACGTCGTACCGCCCCTATTGTGGCCCTATCAGCCCAAACAGGCGCACCATAGCACATACAACCCAAGTAAGTAGCCCCATAAATAGTCTTTAAGGTTAAAAAAGACAGACCCCACGTAGATTTAGATATTCTCGTTAAGGCATAGAAGTTCTTTTTTGCTTTTTCACCGACTATTTTAATATGATCTATAAATGCAAAATTCCTCTCTAACACTAGACCAAGATAGCACACGGACTGCTTCCTTTTTACGGGAACGTTATTAAATTTTATAGTAGGACACGATTTGAGATTACCTTTCAAAATGAGTTGATAAGTTTTGTGCGGAGCAAAGGTCAGGCGGTTTCGATCACCCCACTGAGATATTAATCGTAGGCAAGTGTCAGCCAAGTTCTCGAGTCCAGCTCGAGTACTTGATTGAATGAGCAGAAGACCGTCGTCCGCGTAACCGGTTAATGAACAGCCGCTTGGAAGCGGAATCGCGAGGAAATCATCAAAGCCTAAGTTCCATAAAGGTGGACCAATAACCGAACCCTGAGGACATCCCATAGTGAGAGACTTCGACATGGAATGATGACCGAGTTTAAGTTTCGCGGAACCATTTAAAAAGTAAGAGTAAACTAAATTGTATATATTTCTATAGCAGCCCCGAGTTTTCATTTTAAGTAATAGCATTGGCCACCATGCGTTATCAAAGGCCCCAGAAATATCTAGAAAAATCCCAATTACGTACTTATGTTCAGATGTATTAACAATTTTCCTAACAGTAAGGGCCGCGTCTACGGTAGATTTTCCCATAGTGAAACCGAATTGATTGTTATGAAACTTTGGTCCGTCCGGTAGCAAACGTGGAACGATAAGGCGCTCCAGGAGTTTGCCCAAAGATGGAAGTAATGTTATGGGCCGGTATGACTTTGGGTCGTCCGGGGGTTTGTCGCCACTTTTCGGGATGATTCGTATAAATCCACGTCGCCAAATACGAGGAAATACGCCCTCTGCAATACAACGGTTGTAAACGGTTAAAATCGCATCACCGGCTGTTTTACACGCTTCTATAATCATCCGATTAGATATTTTATCTTCACCTGACGACTTGTTGAGTGGTAACCTCTTGACAACGTTAATAAATTCGTTAGTGGATGGAAGGTCTGACGCTGGTGATTCAGGTGGTACAGCTGCCCACGCTCTGATCTGTTGATGGTAGTCGTTGTCATTAGAAAGTAAGTCATCAGGTATAAGAGTGTTCAGCAAAGCTTCAGTTGTCTCCTCAATACCGGCGGTGTGTTTATTATTTACTTTAATGTTCTGAACAAACGCGAGGTCGACTGATCGATTGGCTTTAAACTCATGATATAAAGGAGACCACGGACCCTCTTTATCTAATTTTTCTACTATTTTACGTAATAAATTACCCTTAGATTTTTCCACCGATGCTCTGTAGCGGGACCTGGCAACTCTAAAAGCATTCAACGCAATGGAAAGAGGGTCACCGGTGACCTTACGTTTTTTAAGCTTGTTAAGATGTTTACGCGCTCGGCGATAACCCTTACGCTGTTCAGTTAGGTAGTCACACCACCAATCGCATCTACGTACATTGGTCATAGATCCACGACCAATGGCAATATCAGCACAGTAAGTAAAGGTGTCTGACATAATTTCAGCACTTTCCTCAGCTGACAGCCCATCACGAGTGAAATCTTTGGCGTGAGACGCAAGAATTCCCAATTCGCACCCTTACATTTATACCTAAAGTTACCAATTGCATGTGTCGTACCCTGAGTAAAAACCGGAACAAATTCGTACACGATCAAGCGATGATCACTACAAGACGCGTCCGGTAGGACACGCCACCTATCCAAGCGTACGTCTGCACTAGACAGTGTGACGTCAATACAAGATTCGCCCATTTGGCTGCAAAAAGTTGGTGGTGCGTCAGGGGTATTATGAATAGTCAGATTCATTTCAGCAATGAAATCTTCAACAGCGCAGCGTCGTTCATAATCCGTAGACCGAACTTTGCCATACCATAAAGTCGAAGACGCATTAACATCAGCGCCCACGATAACTTTGCAGCCCGCGAGCGACTGCAAGACGTGACGGAGATTATGTATATGAGGACCAACAGGGTCTGAATATTGAAAGTAGCAGCTCACAACGTAAACTTTAAAAGAAGACGATGAGACCTCCGCAACGGCACAATGGGGTGTCATAAGGTTACGCAAAGACGTTACTGTGAAGTTAGAAGAACGGGCCACGTAAATTCCGGCTCGTGCTTTGCCATCCAACTGTACTACTTTGTGACGTAAACACGCGTTTTGATATTGTTCTTGAACAAGCACTATATTCAAGTTATAATCGATAGTAAGTTTGTCTAGTTCAGAAGTCGCCACCCTATCGTTGTGGAGATTTAATTGTCCTATGGTTAATCTATCCATTATTTTAGTAGTTGGTGTTGAGGATAAGTTGTTCGAGCTTAAGTTTATAAGTTGCACACTCGTGTGATCCACAGCGATGGTCATATGATTTCTTGGAACGTTTACAAGCAACGCAAGACGGTGTATAATTTAAATTGTCCTTATGCGGGCAGTCTTTGGTTTCATGTGCCTCAGAGCAATTAGCGCAGGTAGGTGATTTAATAGTGCAGTGTTTCTTAACATGACCGAACTGTTGACAATGTGCACAACGTACTATCTCGACATCATCAATGAAACGGCAAGTCGCCCAATCAATAAACAGTTTATCCTTAGTCGAGACTAAATGTTTCCGGACCGCGGACTCGAGTTCAATGCCTATCCATTTCCGACCGTTGTCTAGCGAACGCCTACGTATAATTTTTGTTGATTTAATAAAGTCGGCTTCATTTAATGGCAACTCGTCTTTAATGTTTTGACAGTACAATGCATGCAAAAAGGCAGTGTCTTCCATTGACGACGGGATGTCTTTAACCAAAATACGAGGCCTACGGCCTTTCGGTTTCTCAAGTCGTAAGCCAGCGGACCTAATGGCATCGACCGATTGCAATTTTTTGATTTGGTAATCGTTTGCGACACGTAACACGACGCCAGATTTCGCAGCTTTTTTGACACCTACAATTTGAAAGCCATCACTAGGATTTATAGCTTTCATGAGCGCTTGTTTAGTCGCGGAAGACGTTCCGTAATCAGTTGATCGCTCATCAGTGGGGTAGGCCACAAGACACGGAAGTTTGGCGCGTGACTCCACCACGGGTACGACTTTAGGTAAACGAAGTTTTAATTTATCAGCATATGACATATTATTGACATCAGACTTGGCAATATCGACACCGGAATTATGTTTCATTTTATCCAATTCGCGTTCAGTATTGGCCAACTTAGTCTCGTTAGCGGATGATTTTATGGCTAGCAATGAGACAATAGCCGTTACGCGCTGAGTCATATCCATAATAGCGGATTTGTTAGCAACATTCATCCGGGACCCTTGGTCATTGACAAGGTCGTTAATTTTGGTCAGATACGCAGACGTCTGAGAAACCAAATCACAATAGTCGTCATTGCATGCGTTAGTGACATTTATTATCGGCGAGCTTACAATTGACTCTGATGTCTGCATTCGCTTTGATCTGTCTTCGGGTGAAATATATGAAGGAGACATTTCACTAAATAAACGTTTTGCATTAGCGGAGGTCGTCGGCGACCTTGGTTTATTATTTCGGCGGAATAATATTTCTCCACCACGATCAGGTGGGTCATCATTATTAGACAACATAATTAAATATGGAAATTAAACGAACAAGCGTGAAAAAAAAGAAAGAATAACGGACGATACAATTATTTCGATATACCCGCACGTCAAGAAAAGTAAATATACTCACCGATAGCTGACTAAATTTACTGATTACAAGTAAAAAACGGATGTATACGTTTAAAAACTTACGATATCAACACTTATCACAACACAAAACAATTTTTTAAGCAACTCACAAGCCGGTAATAAATTTCGGAACACAAAAATCGCAATTTCAAACAGAGAGCGAACAGATCACCGCCAACCAAAGCGAGCGCGCGGAGGGAAGTGTGACCCGCTCTATACTCATTGAATTTTCTACGGTCTATTCAAAAAAATAACTTCTTAAGTGCAGTACGCAGCTACAACAAACAACGTAATACCAAGGAGAAGTTAAACACTGAGAGTATTGGCATTGCTGGAGAACGCAAACCCATCTACGTTGATGAACATCTCTCTCCAACTTTAAAGAGTTTATTCTATCTTGCTCGTGAATTTGCGAAACGTAACAAATATGATTTCTGCTGGATATCGAATGGGAAAATACTAATACGCAAAATAGTGATACAAAGGAAGTCCTTCTTGTGAAAACTGAGCAGTGCTTGTTGGAATTAGAATCCAAACAATGACTATTCATCTCAAATCTAATTATTTATAATAACGTCAATAATGATCATTGTAGATCTTTTCTTATTAGTGATAGTTGTTTTGAGTGTTTTTGTAGTTTACACATTCGTAAGATAAGAGTAAAAACATGTAAATCTAAATTCATAGGTGACTTCAGCCAATTTCACTTAGTAACTTATAGAATGACATATTGTTATAGTGAGATAAATAAGGTGACTGACATTTCCCTGCACATGCCTCTGCAGCGTGAACTTGTAACATCGTTTAATCACTTAATTCGCACCATTTTCGAATATCGCAAAATACAGGTTTCGTTGCTTTTTGAAGTTAATAATAACGTTAAAAATGATTGATAATATTTTTTTTTTTTTTTTATTCGAGATGGGTTTGCTCTTGACTCTAGTCTAGGTCAGAGGTGACAGAGACAAAGTCGACGATGGAGTGAGCTTACCCAGAAGAAGCCTGTTCACTCTAACTTTGAAGAGATTCGGGTTGTATGCGTTCGGAAACACTGACGCAGTTCCACTCTTTTGCAGTGCGCATTATGAAGGATGTTTGGAAGCGCTTGGTGCGAATTGGTGGAATAGCAACTAGGTGAGGATGGTAACTTGCAGTGCGTCTAGATGTCCGATGGTAGAAGGGGGCCGGTGGGATGAGGTCGTGGAGTACATGAGCACACTCGCCAAAATACAGTCTGTAGAAGACCGACAAGCAGGCAACCTTACGGCGATGAGCTAAGCTGTGAAGCTTGGCATCCACCAGTTTGACATCGCCAATTAGTCTCTTGGCTCTGCGTTCCACCGAGTCAAGCGCGGCAAGCTGATATTTAGCTGAGCCATCCCAGAGGTGGCTGCAATACTCCATGCAGGATCGGACTTGCGCTTTGTAAAGAGTTAATAGCTGTTCAGGCATGAAGTATCGCTTCACTCTGTTTAGGACGCCCAGTTTCTTTGCCGCAATTTGGGCTTTGTACTCGATGGTGGCGCCGAAGTTGAGACTGGATGTAATATAAATAATATAGCCAATGAAATTGACACCCTCAAAGTAGCTAATTCCCACATTTGCACACCGGATGAATGTTTTGAGCTTGTCGAAAATCCTAACACTAATTTAAAAATTATACATATTAACATCAGACGCATTTTTTTTTTTACCAATTTGTATGTAAATTACACAAAGTGTATCTATGATAAAATTTGATTTCGATATAATCATACTTTCAGAATGTTGGTTAAAAGGGGCAGTCTCACCACCTTATCTTGTTAATTACTCATCTCATGCCACAACCAACCACCGAACACAAAACGATCATAGGTTTGTATCGGTCTCCATCTCATTCGGGTCTAAGTAATTTTTATTGCAGTTTAGAGACAGTTATATTTAGATTAAAATCATTCAAAAATATAATTGTGATTGGGGATCTCAATGTTGGCATTAAGGAAATGAACAATGTTGATCAAAACACTATAATACCTTTTATTTACCTCTTCTTTAGGATTATTACCAGCACATGTAATTCCTACTAGGCTTGGTAATTGTCTCGATCACATCTTGCTAAAAACCGAGACAATAGCAACAGCAATAGCACTCGAGAACCATATCACAGACCATCTCCCTATAATTTTGTGTATGAAACATTACAATAAATTGCACCGTAATTCTCAAAAACTCATAACTCGCTTAGACTACGTTTCTATTAAGGAAAATATTCACAAATGTGATTTCAGCTCGATTATGGATGAAAATGATGCTAACAATGCTACTGATAACTTGGTTTCGATCGTTCAAAATGTGATTACAAAGTACACAGCACAAAAAAAACAGCAGGCCTACTCGTATCTTGAAACCATGGATCACTGAAGGAGTGCTTCGTTGTATCAGAAACCGCGATAAAATGCATCTTAATGTTAAAAAGCAAATTAATAATAGCATTCTTCATATAACATATAAAAGACACCGCAATTTTTGTAATACCCTTCTTAGAAAATTAAAAAATGAGTATGAACAGAATCAATTCTATAAAGCTCAGAATAATCCAAAAGCAATGTGGGATGTTATAAATTCAATATCAGGCAGGAAATGTCAGTCACCGCCAGCAACGGCACTGTTGCAAATGTCAGCTAGTGCAAAGCACTCTGCGAACTGCGTCAATAGATATATGGTTAATATTGGAAAGGACCTGGCTTCTAAGTTGGTCCCTCCTGGTTCTTCGACAACTTATATAAATGGAGTGACAGCTTCACAATGCAACTCACTTGGTATTGAACCGGTGTCAGCGATCATTATATCGCTTCGGAGTAACTGTGCAACTGGTTGGGACAATATCCCAGCTTCAGTTATTAAACTTTCACAGAAAGTCTTGGTAGCACCCATTACACGCATATGCAACCTTTCAATAACTACTGGTGTTTTCCCAAAAAGTTTTAAAAAAAGCTTTGGTAACTCCTATGTTTAAGAGTGGGGACAGGGAACATGTTACTAATTACAGACCAATTTCGGTGGTGAGTGTGTTAGTATTGGAAGTACGTGTGACGTCATAATGTTTTACTACAAAATACAAACTGTCATATTTATTAAGCATCTACCGACAAATGTCTAAGTACCTACCTAAATTATTATTGTGTTGTCAAATACCCACAATTGTTAGAGTACCCACCTGAGTAAATAACTTAATACAGGAAATAACTCTAAATTTACATTTCGCCACAGTTATGATATTCCTATAAAATATTACGTAATTTGTAATAATCATTGTGATGTATCCTGGATTTTATATTGCTATTTCAGTATTATAAGTCCTTTGAGACAATTATTACAATACTGTCAGTTAGTATCAATATTCTTTCGAATATTGATTAAGAATTACTAAATGGGCGATATTCAATTCCTTAATTGTCTTGATACGTTTTAAAAAGGTTTCATTACTCAAGAATTGATTATTGACCTAATTGTGAGATTATTTATAGAAATGTAGAAAATGGTGGGAACATTTGACAGGTCGACTCGTTACTATAAATATTGTATAATTCGTATGATTGAATCACTTTTGTGGTGAACTACAAGCCAGTTGTGATAGTTATATTCTGTGAAAGATGGACTACACAAGCTTCACGTAAGTTATTTGATATTATAACTTGATTATTGCTAATGGTGGTGTTGAAACTCTATTTCATGTTGTGGCCTTTATTCATAATGATGTTAAATTGATTTAAGGGCTAGTCATGTTCTTTGCCTTATCCTTGTTGTTTAGATTATATAACATTGTGGAATATTACAAGATTTATCATATAATGGCCATAATATAATTAATGATTAAACGAACTTACCTGTACGTGAAGTTCTATCATAATTATACGAGGGCTTTGTCCGAAGAGATTAGCATTAAGTTTACATAGTAGACACACGGTGTCGCCAATCTGCACTGTCATTGAGATTTTTTTTATTTTTTTTTTTTTTTGTTGGGTAGATGTATCACCTACAACCTTCATTTAGTTTAGAGCACCTAATTATTTCTTTGCAAATGTTGATATATGAAAGTATTCATATGATGTAAATAGATATATCTATGTAACGGTGACGGTTATTTGGGAAATGGTAATGGGGTGGGTGGGATGCTAATCTCTTCGGACAAAGCCCTCGTATAATTATGATAGAACTTCACGTACAGGTAAGTTCGTTTAATCATTAATTATACTCATGCTTTGTCCTCGAGATTAGCATTAAGTTTACATGTAGATGTTGAGAGTGAAGATATCAACTTTTCAAAGAAATAGTAGATTTATTTACATAAGTAATCAACAATTGAAATATGTATCATATTTAGCTGAAATAAAACATTATTTCTATTCTTAATTAACATCATATTAATTTAATCATTTAATGAATCATTCATGATATTTCTTGCGAAGGTACCATCCTGATTAGCAATTTGAGTTATATCTCTATTATAAAATTTACCAAATGTTCGGGAGTTATTACTCCATCCTGCCGTTTTTCTGATAATGTCCAAATTAACACCTAGACCGTGAGCTTTAGAAGTAGCGGCATGTCTTGTGCTATGGGCAGTAAAGATGGACACATCTATTCCACAACTATTCAGAGTTGATTTTACCCATCTGCTTAATGTCTGAGATGTGATGGATTTGTGAGGTTTCTGAAAACTTATAAAAAGGCTATCTTCACTTCGCAAGGTTTGTGTCAAATTTAGATAACAGCGCAATGTAACAACAGGGCATATTTCAGGTCGTTCAATGAAAGTAGGAAGAATTAGCACTGGCTGTGAAGTTCCAGGACGGGAGGATTTTATCAAGTCAGGGATTTTAATGTTAATTTTATCAGGTAGAAGTTCAATATTTTTTATGTCAATCTTCGTGATCGTTTGAACTCTGTGTGCTGTTGTTAGTGCGAGTAAAGTAGCTAATTTCTTTGATAATTTTTCTAAATTTAATGTTTCGTTGGGGTACCAGCTTGCTAAGGAGTTGAGTACAATAGATGTGTCCCATGTAGTGTTATACTTGGGCAACGGCGGACGCAGTCTAAAAACCCCTTTAAGAAAACGCTTTATTTGATCATCATTGGTTATTTCTTGGCCAAGAATGAGAGATAGAGCTGACCTACAGCTATTCATCGTTCCATATCTTGCACCTGACTCATATAACTGCGTTAGAAACATTATAATATTCGGTACGGATCCCATGTATAAATTAATTTTATTGGATGCACAAAATATGAACCACTTTTTTAAGTATGTGTCATACTGCTTAGCTGAATTTTCAGAAAGTGATGCCAACATTATTGGTATGGAAGCTGAGGGCACACCCTTTTTCAAGAGTGACGTCCTGATAACATCCCGGCAACCAGGGTAATCTTCCGATGCACATCTCGATTGCTGGAATGAGAGATAATTAACGTGTCAGAGGGTTTAAAGACCCCTGCGGTTCTGAAATTAGAAGACTCTTAAATAAAGGGTACCATGGTTGTGTGGACCAAAATGGGACCACCATGATTCCCTTAGCATTGTCATTAATTATTTTCCTCAATGCCTTCAAAATAACGGCAAATGGTGGGAAACTGTAGAAATTAAGATCTGACCACGGAATTGTAATTGCATCTATTAAACAGGCATCTGGGTCTCTATGCCACGATATGTAACGGGTACATTTTTTGTTCAGTCTACTAGCAAATATGTCAATTTCAGGATTTCCAAAACGTTGCACAATATGTTGGAATGCAAAATCTGACAGCTCCCTCTCGATGTCTGGATGGACACGTCGTGATTCTGCATCCGCGACATCATTTATGACTGAGCTGATGTACGATGCAAAAACAAACAGATTGCGTTCTTTACACCACTGCCAGAGTTCTCGGGTGACGTTTGTATGGTGAGGGAATTGGACACCTCCCATGCGATTAACATACGATATAGCCGTGGTATTGTCGATCCGTAAAAGAATTTGGCAGTCGTGATAAGACTTTGCATAAATTTTAAGTCCAAAGAAGGCAGCCAAAATTTCTAAATAGTTATTAAGTCGTAAACGTTCACTGTCCGTCCACATCCCACTAGCGCGTTCCCCCCTACATGCAGCTCCCCATCCCGTAGTTGAGGCATCGCTATAAATTTCTAAACAAAAACTCGTTTTGTTTAATGTCATTTAGATATACTGTTGATATATGGCCATACGATCTCAGTAAACTGATCACCGGTTTCATAATCTTGGTGAATACAAAAGGGGCAGTACTTAGTCCGAATGATAAAACATTAAATTCATAAATTTTTTCTTCAAATTCAAAGCGGAAATACTTTTTGGAAAGATCATGTACTCGTATAAAAAAATATGCATCTTTTAGATCTACTGTACTCATAAAACAGTCCTTGGAAACAAGTTTTAAGGCCGTAAGCAGATCCTCAAGCTTAAAGTGTGAAGTATCAATGAATTTATTGAGCGATTTTAAATTCAGTATAAACCTAATTTTACCGTTAGATTTTGGTATTAAAAATATCTTACCGTGTCTAACGGCGGTTGCGGTTGTGATTCTGCGCTGGACGCGACGACGGCTTCGATGAGCTGGCGGGGCGATCCTTGTATGCGAGCTCCTTCGTCCTCGGATTCCCCATCGGCTTGTAGTTCTGGGAAGGAGCCCGCCAGTTTAAATTTTTCTGCTGCGGTTTATTTTTCATAACCGGTTGCTTTACTGGAGCTGGTTTCATGTCAGCTCCGGATTTAGATATGGCTTTAGCAGCCTTTAATGTTTCAGCTAAGCCTTCACTAAAAAGGAGTTTATCTATTTTTGTTGCTTGTAATTGATCTTTAAGATCTTTTTTCAGAGTGTTAAGTATGAAGCTTCTTCGTAATGTCGAATCAGTGTTCTGGCTATCGCACATGAGCTTAATAGCGTCTATTAACATTTGGATAAGGGCAGTATTTTTTGGTTCCGTTAACATAAGTGATGTTAGAGCTTCAGCTACGCATGATATTGCGGAGGTGCGTTGTTTCTGTCTGAGCTCAATGCCCTTGTCTCTTTTTGATACAGCTTCAGGAACAGCAGCACTCACCTCTGGATTGAGAGTGGGTGCTTCAATCAGAGTGCAGTTTGCCGGTGGTAAATATTTATTCAAGAGCTCCTTACGGATTTCTTTCGGCAAACCCGTCCTAGCTGTATGTTCTAGACGAATAGCAAGGTCTGGCTGAATTTTTTCGCCGTATAATTTTGCCTGGGAAGGATCATCTCCTAGTATTAAAAGGAGTTCATTGTCAAGAGCCGGTATAGGTCCTGTATGGGTTGGCAGCAGATTTATTTCGGCGCTGGTGTCGGGTGCTGATGTACCCGGAGGGTGGACTACGCTAGTTGAGGGTAGCTCAGTGGCGGCAGCAGCACTGGTTGAAGGTAACGGTGCGGTGGCAGTGGCAGCGGCAGGAGTGGCGCTGGTCGACTGTATTGGCACACCTGGAGTAACGAAATCCCAAGTAAATAATGGGTAGTATAATCTGGACAAGTGACAGCCCCTAAGACTGACCGCATTCCGAAATTAATACTTTTGCAATTTATTTAGAAAGTAACAGCCTCATCTAGCTGACCACATCATCAATAAAATGCTGTAGGTGTCAGGTACCTATAAGCATAGTAATGAAGTGACATTCCCAAAGAATGACCGCATCATCACTCTTTTACTTACTACGTTAATTATAGCAAAGTGATAGTCCCATAGACTACCCGCAACACTATATTATAACGTAAAAATAACCCATCCGTCTATCAGTAAGGTGATAACCCCATAGGTTAACCGCAATACTGATTTAAAACGAATATGTAGGTAGGTATGTGACTGTTATATTATATTACCTTCAATACATAGCATGTTCGGCAGCATCGGCAGCGCACTCGCGGCTGCGCCCGCTGGCACCGCGGAGACCGCGCCCGCGCTGGTGCCGGCGCCCACGCCGCCGCCCGCGCCTGCCCGCTCTCGCGGCCGCGGCGGCGGCGAACGCGAAGCGGAGCTCGAGCGTGACGACGATCTCGATGTGTCCGATGATGAAGACGATGACAGCCTCCTCGACGATCGCGATGTTCTATCTCTGCGTTGTGTGCGCATCAACGTTTGTTCCAACTTTCTAATCTTTTTTGCTATGGACTCATAGTCCTCGGAAACGGCACGAGTACGTTTCCCCATGTTGTTAGCCTTGTTAGGGAACAGTGAATTGCGCAGCGAATTTTACGTGTGCAGACTGGCGGAGCACTAAATGTGTAATGGAGGTTGTAGGTGATACATCTACCCAACAAAAAAAAAAATAAATAAAAAAAAACTCAATGACAGTGCAGATTGGCGACACCGTGTGTCTACTATGTAAACTTAATGCTAATCTCGAGGACAAAGCATGAGTATAATTAGACCTTTATTGTGATAAACGAGATTTATATGGTTGTAAAAGATATATATGGATACTTTTACAACCATAGTTTCTTCCGTGGAGTTTCTTGCCCTTCTTCTCCACGAGAACTAGTTTAGCGAACGGGCAGTAAGCTCTCTGAGCCTCAATATGAATTGATTGACAAGCCTAATTGAAATAAATACCTAGTCTTGTCTTTCTGTGATTTTATTCATAAAACCTTTCCCTTATACACCACAAAGGAACTCTGATACACAGTAAATAACCAGCAACCATCTTGACATTCCAAGCTAAATATCGATACTTTTATATGGAGTTCCTTTATAAATCTAACAAGTGCATTGTCCAAAATTGTCGAAAGAATACTCAATAATTGTTTAACGAAGTACCTCACAAATTTTGCCTTAATCTCCAATAACCAGTATGGATTTAGATCTGGCATATCAACTGAAGACGCTGTAACAAACTTCAGTAATGCGGTGGTTGATAGACTTGATGGGGGTTACAAATGCTACGGTATATTTCTGGATATATCGAAAGCGTTTGATACGGTCTTTGTTCCAATACTGCTAGCTAAACGAGAGTTCATTGGGGTTCAAGGTCTGTCCCTGGATATATTTAAGGATTACCTATCCAATCGCAGTCAGGTGGGGAAAATTGACGATGTTGTGAGTGAGGAAGAACAGATCGAATACGGAGTCCCACAGGGAAGTATTCTCGGCCCCACATTGTTCTTGATTTATGTCATCGACCTATGGCTCGATAGTTGCGATATCTTTACTTATGCTGACGACACAGCCTTATACATTATACGCGAGGAGCTGGTTGGAAGCCAAGTCTTTGGCCGAAAATAACCTGAGAGAACACTAACATTAACATTAAAATCGGGATAGTTACCATGTTTACTGTTTGTTGTCGAGTGTTTGTGACCATGACAGTTTAAAAACTTATAACTTGAGAGAAGTATTGAAATGTTATGGTTGTCCTCGAATCTACTTACTCTAAATATCTCCCAAATTCTCCTACACCAGCAACTAAAACCACAACCATCACGGCCCATTTTTGCAATAACTCAACAATCATCTGCTCGTGTCCACCTTTAGAAAATGTTGGCAGCATAAGATATCTAGGTGTTATGATTGATGAAAGATTGGACTGGAGCACTCGTTAAAACTCTTACCGGGCGTATAAGAAGATTACTCTATATTTTTAAGAATCTTCGACATTCTGCCAATCTATCAGTGATGCATACAGTATATGTTGCACTATGCCAATATTTTTTTAGTTATTATATACCTGCATGGGGTGGTACTTATAAAACTTTGTTTCTGCAATTGGAAAGAGCCCAGAGATACCTCCTAAAAGTTATACATTATAAACCGCGTTACTACTCGACTGCGGACCTATATAGGGAATGTCAGTTATTAACCGTTAGACAGTTATTTGTCCTCCGTACCATACTTCGGCGACATTCACAACTTCCCCTTAGTAACCAGATTTAACAAAAAAGACGCGGAGCACTTGTTTGTTCTCCTGTACAATGCAGGACCAGTTTCGCATTACGTCAATATAACATTTCTCAATTTAGCATTGAGTTCTAGAATTTATAATAAAATTAATAATATAATCTGACTATAATAAACTTAATAAATATAACTTGAAAAATAAATTAACCAATTGGCTTAAGTCCTTGAATTATGAAGAAACAGAAAAACTCATATTAACTGTTAAGTAAAATACATATCAGTGAATAAAATGTAATATAACATACAGATAAATAAATAAATCGAATGTAAGTGAAATCAATATTGCACACAGATTGATATATAATGACATGAGAGCGGAGTGCCGCCGAATCCCGAAATACGAGCTTGTCTCAGTTTGGGAATCAGTGTGTTATTTATAATTGCCCCACTGTACAATTACCATTGTGTTGCATTGAATTTATTTATTGTACTTTTTGAAAGAAATAAAAATTATTATTCCTTTTATTTTTTTTATTGTTTGCATTTTTATTATTATTTCCTTTATTCATTAGATTACTTATTAATTAATTTTTTAAATATTTTTATAATATAAATTAAAAAACAAAAAAATATAAAAAATAGAGGCCCACCGGTATCGGGAACAGGGTCCAAGCTACCGGTGGTCAGGGCACCAGAGAGAGGAACCTCCTAACAATGCGAGCCGTGTCCAGCAATACTGCTTTCTGGATCAGGCCCTTGATCCAGCCGCCTAACGAGAGCCTCCTAAGGTGTTGGTCAAGGCTCGTGGCTATTAAGTCATTAGCTGACACGACTATCGGTACAATGATCGCTGTGTCCACATCCCACATGTCAACAACCTCGCGAGCCAAGTCAAGATACTTGATTTGCTTATCTTTCTCGGCTTTCACGAGGTTCCCGTCATGCGGAACAGTTATGTCAACAATCATTGCACGCCTCTCGATTTGGTCCATCACCACTATATCAGGCTTATTAGCGATAATAGACCTGTCAGTGATGATGGACCGATCCCAGTACAATGTGATATTATCCATTCTCGAGAACTGAGTCAGGCACATACCTGTAGTACGGCACCTCCGATTCCACAAGAGTGTATTTCAGAGCAAGTTGCTGATGGATAATCCTGGCTACAAGGTTGTGCCTATGCAAGTACTCTTCGTTAGCTAGACGAGAACAACCAGAGATAATGTGGCGGATCGATTCACCCGGGTGGTGACATGCCCGACAGATGTCAACCGTGCCACCCTTCACAATAAATCTCCGGTAGTTATTCGTCATGATTACCTCATGATTACTTCGTCCGTAATTGCACAGACAAAACATTCGGTTTCTCCAAAGAGTTCACCGAAACGCAGCCAGGCTACGGACGCTGATTGGTCTACATCGGACCCATGTAGGGCCCGAAAAAAGCGTCCGTGAAGCTCCTTACTTTGCCATACGTCCCTGCGGTCGTTAGTGTCAAGCACTACAGGCCTGCGCCAGTGCTCATTCGCCAAGGAAAGCGGGGTGAGTCCCTTGCCTACTGCTACTACATCTCGATGCATACCCACGTCTGTGTTTAGAAAATATTCCCTGAGATTGCATATCTCGCGGTTGTGGAGGTTTTTGGCATTTAAAAAGCCTCGGCCTCCACACTTCCGCGGGATATACAATCTCATGACCGACGATCTCGGGTGATGCATTCGATATGCAGTCAGCAGTGTACGGACCCGCCTATCCAGGGCGTCAAGTTCCGTTTGAGTCCATTTGAGTATGCCGAAAGAGTACATCAATACTGGCATGACCCAACCGTTGAAGGCGCACACCTTGTTTCCGCCCGAAAGCGCGGCTAAGGCTATTGAATACCTTCTTCAGGCGGCCAAAGAAGCGTTCCCTCAACGATTGCTTCATGTCAGTAGTGCTGATACCTAACGCTTCCGACATACCCAAATATTTATAGGTTTCGTTTGGAGAGAGGGATCTCAGGTTAATGGAATCCGCGAGTTGAATTCCCACGGATTCCACAATCTCCCCTCGCTTTACATGCATGACCGCACATTTGTCCACACCAAACTCCATCCTGATGGCGCTACTAAAAGTTTCAGTTACCTTCAGTAGCTTCATCAGTTGCAAGTTGTTGGGGGCAAAGAGCTTCAGGTCATCCATGTAAAGGAGGTGTGATATGACCTGACCACCTCTCTTCAACCGATGCAGCATGCTTAGAGGATTCGGGCTAGGCAAAACCAAAGTGGAATCAAACTATCGCCCTGGAATATACCTCGCTCGATAGGCACATCCGTCGTCGGCCATTGCAGCTCGAGCCATCTCCTCCTCGAGTTGGACAATGTCCGTGTCGCTCGTCCGTGTCGTCGTCGGCTCTGTCGTCATTGTATCATTGCTGTCAGTCTGGGTGTCGGAGGGTCGGGTCGTGCGCCAGAAGCGCACGTATATCGACCCTAAGAGGTACGATATCCGTCGCTCTCGCCCCAGGACCTTTTTGGCTTCCTCTGATGGCAATCCCAGGGTCAGGTAAGTCCCGTGTCCCGCCGACGGTTGTCGCCCTGTACAGTGACCACCTACTGATGTCATACCAGGTATTCTGACGGATCAGAATACCCTGGAGCTTGCTTGGGAAACGTTCTGGGTCAGCCAGGTCAGAGCATTTTCATCTTCGCACCACAACTGCACCGTGCCTTTTGCTACCCGTGGGTATCCGCGGAAGGTTGGAAGCGGTGTCGTCGTGTCCGTGTCCAACATTCTGTCCTCTAGTGTGGTCTTTATGTGCTCGGCCTCTTGTCTAGTCAGTTCTCTGCCGAGATGGGGAAGGCAGATTGCTACCGCCAGCCGCGCAGGAATATCCTTCGTGGCCCGCGCGTACCGCGTAGGTCCTCTGCCCCCCTGAGCGGAGTGAATTCTCACCCACTTGGTGACCCCCTGAAGTGTACTTGGGGAGGCCGTGTCGTCGAGGCGCACCCTTTTGAATGGCGCTGTCCTACTTGGTTCAGGCTGCGGGTTTGGGGAGCTTGGCACTGTCTGTTTTGCTTTGCGTGCAGCTCCACCGCGATTGCTCCTGGTGTGTCTGGGGTTGTGTCCGTCGTGGGTTCTGTCAGTGTCTTGAGGTCGGTCTGAGGCGGCCCTGGCAGATTCTGTCGCTTGCGAAGGCATTTCGCTCTGGGTTTCCTCTACGCGTACTTGCTGGTCGCGTGGCGTCGCGTCCGGCCGCTTTTCGCGCTGGTTTGCCCCTACGCGTACTTGCAGCTGGTCCCGTGGCTCCACGTTCGGCCGCTTTTCGCGCTGGGTTTCTCCTACGCGTACTTGCGGCTGGACACAATCCATCCCTTCAGCGTCCGGTCGCGCTTTGCTCTGGCTGGTGCAGTCGCGGGTGTTGCGCTTTCGGTCGCCTAGTTTCCTCTCGCGGGCTAGGATTTTTCCGCGCTTACTCAGCGGGGGTACTCCTTCCACTACAGCCGGGCGAGTTGTAAAACTGCCAGTTCCACTATCTTTCCCCGTGTCTGTCTGTCCGTGCTGGTCTGGGTCATTGTCTGGGTAATTAGTGCTGCTCCGCACGACGCTCTGTTTCCAGGGGTTCGTGGGAGGCATACACCGTGTAGCGGGTGTCACAGTCGGGGTCGAGTCAGTGGGCGCGTTTGACGCAGCCGAGGTCGGGTTTACGGCCGTGTTTGTCGCAGCCTGTGCTGTGGGCGCTAAGTCAGCAGCCGGCCGCGCTGTAAAGCGCGGGATGAGTTGGTCGATGATGCAGTTTGTTGCTTCCCCCATATTACACTGGGAACTAACCGCCGAAGCGGTGTGGGATTCCCCGGCTTGCCGGGACCCACCTGGGTATGCAACTTGTCAACCTGCATTTTAATTTGTAGGGCGTGAGCTTTTATTGGAACCCAGGTTACCCTTTCTCGGGGACCGACAGGATTAAGGGGATAGGAGGGAAGGAGTTTGATGGATAGAGGTGTGGGTTTTTTGGGGGTCATCCTAGGCCTGGGAGTTGACCTAGGGATTTGAGGATTGACGGGATGTGTGCGGATCGGGAGGGATGGCTTGTTTAGGTGATGGGCACATAGGAAAGTGGTGTATGGGTTACCCTAGGCCTGGGGTTTGGCTTTCGGGAACTTTTAACAGATGCCCCGACCACAGGATCGCCAACAGCAAAAGAAGCCGCCATCAGTCGGTCCCGTAGCCGGGGTTTGGCTATCCACAACTTGCCCACCCGCTCGGTTGCATGAGAAGAAGTGCCTGGCAGTCCGGGTCACCCCAACACGGATGTACGTATACATTCGCGCTGGGTCGATCCAGCCTCCGCCGAGGTACTTGTTTCTCTATTTTCGGTTAATTATTTTTTGCAGTCGGGTTTTTTGTTTTTATAATAATTTGTTTTTTTTTTTTATTGTGTGTTCTGGAAAGTGTAAAACGGTCATACAATTTATTATTGTACGTATTTGTATGAAATCATGAGCACACTCTGACGGACGCCAGGCTGGCAAACAAGTGAACCGCGGAGAAGTGGAATTGCGCCTTTAGATAATAATAATAATAATCTTTATTGTTCAAGAAAAATACATTTTATATCAGATAAATCACTGATCTCCACACTAGGATTCCCTGTGTCGTGGAGGCCAGTCTCTTTCATCATAGTACAGAAATACAGTGTTTATTTTGTAGCCATATATATATTTTGTAGATATATCCGAGCGACACACAGCAACACACACAACAAGCACAAGCAGCTACACACCTGGTGCCATTCTATTTACACCCTGAGGGAAGATATATACAACTTACACCATGAGTGATTGTCACAATATTGTGTGTGAGGACGACTGATACCGAGAGTTGGATTACACGGCTCAGCCGCCGACCGAGCCCGCAGCCTCCCGTCTTAAGTAGTTAACACAACACAGTACATCTCACACGGCCACCGCGCTCCGCTCCAGATTATCTGTGATAAACCCTGCAAGACTGCGGAACGGTCGTAACCCTACAGTAAGCACCTCTATATGTCTACAGACACGCCATCTTTAACTGACAACACAAAGTTATTATTAATGTCACAAAGTAGAAACAGTCGCTAATCGCTGGCCGAGCAAAATTATTATAGCAATTTGAAAAATTAATGAATTAGTGTCTATATTCAAACACAGATACATTCAAGATAGCTTGAAACATTCCGTCTTTAGTTTTAATTAAAAAAGCACTTCCCATTTCTTGCTTCATTTTTCTCAAGCAAAACTTTTCTCATGGCAAAAAAGCTGCTCTTTCAGATTTTTTTTTCATTTCTATACAAACAAGTAAGAATGTAGTTCCTCCACAATGTATTCTTATTGCCTCTATTTGTATGAATAGTACCCATCATAATTATCATCTAGTTTACAATCTTATAAACACACAACAATGACATCAAACGGAAAACAAACAAGTTGTATGTTACATTTGAGCAAAAATAATTGTGCGAAACTACAATGTACTTTACTTTTGGTATTATATGAAAACGCTGTTACATAGATATGGCGCGCAATGTAGTACACAAAACTATTTATGATGACTGATGTGCATAGAATCTGTTGTGAAAACGCTGTTACATAGATATGGCGCGCAATGTAGTACACAAAACTATTTATGATGACTGATGTGCATAGAATCTGTTGTGAAAACGCTGTTACATAGATATGGCGCGCAATGTAGTACACAAAACTATTTATGATGACTGATGTGCATAGAATCTGTTGTGAAAACGCTGTTACATAGATATGGCGCGCAATGTAGTACACAAAACTATTTATGATGACTGATGTGCATAGAATCTGTTGTGAAAACGCTGTTACATAGATATGGCGCGCAATGTAGTACACAAAACTATTTATGATGACTGATGTGCATAGAATCTGTTGTGAAAACGCTGTTACATAGATATGGCGCGCAATGTAGTACACAAAACTATTTATGATGACTGATGTGCATAGAATCTGTTGTGAAAACGCTGTAACATAGATATGGCGCGCAATGTAGTACACAAAACTATTTATGATGACTGATGTGCATAGAATCTGTTGTGAAAACGCTGTTACATAGATATGGCGCGCAATGTAGTACACAAAACTATTTATGATGACTGATGTGCATAGAATCTGTTGTGAAAACGCTGTTACATAGATATGGCGCGCAATGTAGTACACAAAACTATTTATGATGACTGATGTGCATAGAATCTGTTGTGAAAACGCTGTTACATAGATATGGCGCGCAATGTAGTACACAAAACTATTTATGATGACTGATGTGCATAGAATCTGTTGTGAAAACGCTGTTACATAGATATGGCGCGCAATGTAGTACACAAAACTATTTATGATGACTGATGTGCATAGAATCTGTTGTGAAAACGCTGTTACATAGATATGGCGCGCAATGTAGTACACAAAACTATTTATGATGACTGATGTGCATAGAATCTGTTGTGAAAACGCTGTTACATAGATATGGCGCGCAATGTAGTACACAAAACTATTTATGATGACTGATGTGCATAGAATCTGTTGTGAAAACGCTGTTACATAGATATGGCGCGCAATGTAGTACACAAAACTATTTATGATGACTGATGTGCATAGAATCTGTTGTGAAAACGCTGTTACATAGATATGGCGCGCAATGTAGTACACAAAACTATTTATGATGACTGATGTGCATAGAATCTGTTGTGAAAACGCTGTTACATAGATATGGCGCGCAATGTAGTACACAAAACTATTTATGATGACTGATGTGCATAGAATCTGTTGTGAAAACGCTGTTACATAGATATGGCGCGCAATGTAGTACACAAAACTATTTATGATGACTGATGTGCATAGAATCTGTTGTGAAAACGCTGTTACATAGATATGGCGCGCAATGTAGTACACAAAACTATTTATGATGACTGATGTGCATAGAATCTGTTGTGAAAACGCTGTTACATAGATATGGCGCGCAATGTAGTACACAAAACTATTTATGATGACTGATGTGCATAGAATCTGTTGTGAAAACGCTGTTACATAGATATGGCGCGCAATGTAGTACACAAAACTATTTATGATGACTGATGTGCATAGAATCTGTTGTGAAAACGCTGTAACATAGATATGGCGCGCAATGTAGTACACAAAACTATTTATGATGACTGATGTGCATAGAATCTGTTGTGAAAACGCTGTTAAATAGATATGGCGCGCAATGTAGTACACAAAACTATTTATGATGACTGATGTGCATAGAATCTGTTGTGAAAACGCTGTTACATAGATATGGCGCGCAATGTAGTACACAAAACTATTTATGATGACTGATGTGCATAGAATCTGTTGTGAAAACGCTGTTACATAGATATGGCGCGCAATGTAGTACACAAAACTATTTATGATGACTGATGTGCATAGAATCTGTTGTGAAAACGCTGTTACATAGATATGGCGCGCAATGTAGTACACAAAACTATTTATGATGACTGATGTGCATAGAATCTGTTGTGAAAACGCTGTTACATAGATATGGCGCGCAATGTAGTACACAAAACTATTTATGATGACTGATGTGCATAGAATCTGTTGTGAAAACGCTGTTACATAGATATGGCGCGCAATGTAGTACACAAAACTATTTATGATGACTGATGTGCATAGAATCTGTTGTGAATCGGAGGCAAAAAGTGAAAAATTACATGATTAGTTTTCATTAAGTTGTCCCCTTTTCCCACACCAGTTAAAATTATGGCACGGACTATATTTTGTATTAATTGTGTAATCCGAAGCCTCGTCCTATTACATAATCGGGGTGCAACTAAATTGCGCATAAGCATAATGGGTTACACCTAATTTTAATTGCAGTGTATTCGAGGGTTACGACTGACAGCTCTAGCAAATTTAAAAATTCAGCGGGATCAGGACAGAGACAGACAGAGCAGCAGAGCAGTTCATTGTTCTGTCCTGGGCACTCCTGGGTCCATGATGGTATTTATTGATAAATACTCCTTTATATCTTCCTGCACCTTATTCAAAATGTCAGTGTTTCGTTTTTAGGTGCAAGGATTGCTCTCGCACATAGCCACTGATCACAATTATTATTTACATTTACTTGTAAGTCTGGGTAAACATTAGCAATGAGTTTCACACTGTTTTCGACCAAATTACAGAAATACCCCTGTCAGCAGAATTAACCTTAAGCAACGGACTCGGGTCCAAACGTCCATCGCCAATTTTCAACAGTGTTTCTGCATAATGTCCCGATCCCGAATCTGCGTCGTGTTACAGGTGCACTATCATATTCGTTAATAAGCTTATTTTTAAGGTTCCGTACCCAAAGGATAAAAATGGGACCCTTTTACTTAGACTCCGCGATCCGTCTGTTTGCCTGTTTGTCTGTCCGTCTGTCACCAGGCTGTATCTCATGAACCGTGATAGCTAAGTCTATTCAATGAATTGGTGCCTGTTGCCCCATCAATGGTTACAGCAAAAAACCCCTCTTACACAATAGATTTAACAGGTCTTGATTATTAAAATCAATTAAATCATAACTAGTAAAAGTAGTTGGTAGTTACTAGTAAAAATAAAATAAAAAAACACATAAAAATTAACAAATACATAGTTAAAACTAAGAAAATGGTCATGATTAGGTTCATCATCAAAAATGTAAAACTTAATAGCGAAAGTTTGTATTTACTTAAACAATTAGATATGTATTCATTTAACTTAGAAAAAAGTACTAGGAAATACCAAACTGACACACAAGACTTGCAGTATGAACTTGGCCTACTACAGGAGAAACTTACTTCTATTACCATCAAATATACAGCCTCTGAAAACCAAATGAGGGTATATGTATTGGCAATGAATGAGCTGGTGAGCTCACAAACCAACCAATGTGATCATTGTCAACCACCATCTGTTAAACCCTCGCCGGACCATTCATTGACAATATGTGATGCCACCATACTGCGGTCTAGTACCAGTTTGCCATTGGAAGTTACTAACTGTTTGCCCAAAAAGAGTGTAATTACAGAAATAGTATTATTTTGTGATGAAATTGGAAAGGATCTAGGCCACTTGTTGACAAATAAATACCCAGGACACTCAATAATGAACTATGTCTGGTTGTTCTTTATTTGACTTTTTTTTTCTTTTTTTTTTTCTATATTAATAAAAACTAAAGTTCTTAATAATAAATTACAATCTAGCCTTAATAGACTAATAAGCAATTTAACTCTAACTTATAATTATATTGTATAATGTTATGACTAAGAATAGTGTCAATTTGCACTTTTATACAGTTCGGTAGCACTTTCTTAGAGTCTGATACAAGAAGATCTAGTCATATCGAGATTAAGTCCTATAGCGAACTAGTCATATCTGCTATTTAGTCTTATCGAGAGGTAGTCATAATGCTTCTAACCCGTTAACTCTACCTTGTTTGTATATATTGGACATGATTATGTTTGTGTGAAATAACAGCAGTTCTTTTATTAAATTAAAAAGTCAGAGGCACCGATTTAAAATAAGCTTTATTTCTAAGAGAACTGCACTTTTGAACAATAGTGTGTTTTTTATGATTCCTAGAGTGTAAAATCATCTACCCAATTACTTACTCGAAATTTCTAACAATAACATTTTTAAAAATAAACTAAAGAAAATACTGTTAGATAAATCATATTACTCAGTAAAAGAGTTTTTTGAAGTACTCAACACGCAATTTAATGACAATTTTCCACTGAAAGCGAAAAGTATTTACACCAAGTTCGTATTTAGCGATTGGGCAACTCCAGGTATTCGTAAAAGCAGGGAAAAGCAATATGAACTTTATGGCCTAAAGCAATATATGCATGATACAAGTTTTGATAAATACGTTGCGAAATATTCAAAAACCTTTAAGACTGCATTTATTTATTTATTTATTTCAATACAATTACTCCTTGCACTAACAGTGTAACCCAACACGTGCAAGGAGTCAATGCTATATAATTATTACATTTATAATAGACAAACAACACACAAATAATTTACGAGTCGCACACACCAACTTTAAAACAACACAAAGGAATACTCAATCAAACAAATCAATTAAATTACATTCTGGCTAATTTAAAATACTTAATCAAATAATCATAATTTAAAAATATCGACACACACATAACAACATTAAAACAATACAATAATAATTCTTAATAAACTAAATTAATTAAATTACATTCCCGATAAATTAACATAAACAAAAATCATAATTCAATAATAATATTTCAACAATAACAATTTAATAATAAGAATTCAAATCAAATCAAATCAAATCAAATCAAATCCATTTATTTGTCAATGTAGGTGTCGTTAATTACAGGTGTTAACAGGCTTAGGCCATATCTTTACAGGTATCACTACATTCTACCCACAGGGCGTACAAACAATAATACTAATTCAACAATAACCATTCAATAATCTAAAAATAGCAATAATTTAATAAAAAATAACATCTCAACCATTCAGCAGTCTGACAGCAACAATTCTACAATTATCAATCTATTCATTTAGGTGCCAAAACAGTCTTTGCAGCTTTCCAAAAATACACGCACATTGGAGTGGAATATGTCCACATCTGGATGCTGAGCAGTCAGAGTGTTCAGCAAGGAAACCGCCTCATTCGATGCCGCATATTGTGCGGTACGAGTCCGGACTCTGGATGTCGCCAAGAGGGGGCGCGAGCGCAGTCGCGTGTACTGAGCCGGCGCGGATAATCCACAGCGGGACAATGCCGCAGGGTTGTCGATCTTGCCGTTAAACAGCAAAAAGTAATGTAACAGGAGTGCACATTTTCGTCTCAGCTCGAGGGTATCAATACCCACCATTCCTGAGACAAACAGAGAGGGATACAAGTAGGGATAATAACCATACATTTTTTTGTAAAGGTACCGGCAGAACTTACGCTGCACACGCTCCAATAGGAGACTGTACTTTGTCTCGTGTGGATCCCATACAATCGAATTAAACTCAAGCTTACTGCGAACAAATACGAAGTACAGAGCAACAATGGCGTGTTTGTTGGTAAACCGAGCCGACTGCCTCATGACAAACCCTAGAGATTTGTGTGCTCGCTTACACAGGCTGGTTATGTGGTCATTAAAGGTCAGCTCGGTGTCCAACATTACACCTAGATCGCGGATTATTGTGACTCGCTCCATGGGGGTGCACGACACTCGGTACGTATACACGTGTGGCGAGCGACAGCGAGAGAAAGTAATAGTTTTACACTTAGCTGCATTGAATTCTAATCGGTTGCGGTTGCTCCAGGCTACCACATTGTCGATGTCCCGTTGGAGCGCATCACAATCAGCCGAAGTCCCTATGCCCAAGTAAATCTTCAGATCGTCAGCAAACATCAGACACCTCGCCGTCTCAATGACCTCCGGCAAGTCATTGACCATGACCAGGAATTGGGTTGGGCCAAAAGTGCTCCCTTGACTCACTCCAGACTGAGTTACATAAGTTTCCGACCGATACCCGGCAAGTTGAACGTACTGCCTACGATTACGGAAATAACTACAGAATAATTTTAAGAGTTTAGGCGTAAATCCTATGGCTGAAAACTTACACAATAGCACGTCATTATGAACGCGGTCAAAAGCTTTCTTGAAATCGAAGTAAGCTGCATCTACTTGCTTCCTGCCGTCCATCTCCGACACAGCATAATCTACGAAATTAACCAGGTTGGTTGCAGTTGACCTACCAGCTCTGAATCCATGTTGACACTCGTTCAGTAGCGGTCTAATCTGTCTAGTTATATGGCGGTTCAAAATAGACTCGAACAACTTGCCGAAGGCCGACAGGACAGCTATAGGCCTGTAGTTTGAGACGTCCGACCTTGAGCCATCCTTGTGTATGGGAGTCACACGAGAAAGTTTCCAAAACGAAGGATAAGTAGCACTTTCAATAGCGCGATTAAAAATAAATAATAGAGGTACCATAAACACCCTGATACAGTCCTTCACGATGAACGGAGGAATACCATCTGGCCCGGTAGATGACTGAGGTTTCAAGCGCCTGACAGCTAGCAGCAAATCATTACTACTTATGCTGTCCAGTGCTATGCGGGATGACGATACAATGGACTCCTCGCTCTCAGCAATTTCATGAGATAGTACGGGCTTATCAGGTAGAAATACCGACTCAAAATAGCTTGCGAAAGCATTTGCGGCGTCTAAGTCAGTTACCACTTTGCCCTCGTATTCGTACTCATGACAATCCGGTCTGGGTGAGCGCTGATCCCTAACAAAAGACCAGAAACTCTTCGGGTCCCTTCTTATATCCATCTCTGCTCGCCTGATGTAACTATCATAGGCAAGCTTTACCAATGTTTTCACATGTTGCCTATAATATTTAAACATGGATTTGTAGTACTCATTAGTAATTACTTCCTTAGATTTTTTCAGATAGGTGTACTTCATCTGTATATTTTCAATTATTTCAGGAGTGTACCATGCTGGATATTGGTACCTCGAGCCAAAATTCCTGTGTTTTTTTACAGGCACATGATAATGAAAACAATCGTTCACTATTCGATAAAAGATATCCACGGCTCTGTCAACCTCACTAGTTGCTAAAACCTCATCCCACGTTACCCCTGCAATAGTCTGATACAGCTGCTCGAAATCAGCCTTCCTAAAGTTCCACTGCGGCGGTGAGTCATGCAGCGCGGGAGGTGGCGAATAGCACGGCGTAGGTGCGCGCGCGCGCGCCGCCGGCCGCGGCACACAATGTCAGTATTGGTATATTTTCGAACAAGGTTTTCTATTACCATAAATGTGTTAACGTATTTATCTACATTAGAACTGGGGGGAATGTAAACAACACAAACTAATATCTTTTTATATTTTTTCAAAATTGATGCTATCACCATTTCAATATCACCGGTGTAACCTTCAATGTCAACAATTTGTTTTACAGCGTATTGACTCCGTACTGCCAACAACACTCCTCCCCAACCAGTATCATTGACACGGTCTCTTCTTATGACACTGTAACCATCGGGAAATATTTCCGCATCATGCACACTGCTCATCAAAAATGTTTCAGTTAGCGCAAATATATCAGCTGCTTCGTTCAATATTTACTGCTAGTTTGCATGCATCTAACTTTGAACGCAATCCTCTAACGTTCTGGTAGAAAATATAATATTGTTAAGGTTACCGGATTTTTGTGGGTTTGTTTACGAAACCCACTGCGCCAAGGTTTTATATGGACACCCTCCACCCAGTTCTCCGGGGCCATATATATATTAACGTGCTTGGTAGGCACGGTCAACTTAAAAGAAGCATAGTCACCGCGCGGCTTCAACGCCTCCACCGAACAGAAATCTACGTTGCATATAGTGTTCAAATGTGCGGTCACTTGTTCAACCGTAGTTCCGACTTTAATATAGTACAAATGCAGGTACGTCTTACGCTCGGCAGCTAGCAACGTCGATGACTCAGCGACGGCCGTACCTCGGATTACGTTCTCGAGCGAACGTCGACTACGCCGGCCTCTCACCTCGATCCACTCGTTCGCATTTTGTTCCGCAGTGTCGTCCCTTACCGGCGCCGGCGCACTGGTAGAAGTGCTCTCGATACCAGTATGTTGCGGCGTCGACGGCGCACTCGGAGTAGGGGTCACCGCTAATGACGTCGCCTCGTGACCAGTGGTAGTGGGAGCGGGCTTGACAGCCCGTTTCCGAGCGTTCGCAGTATTCGCAGCGATAGCCGATGCAGCCCGAATGTGGGCTTCCCGTATTGGTCGCGGTGCCGTCTCCAGTACCGAAGTACCCTCACTGATATTTTGTTTGGCTTGCACTGAGTTGTTCACAAGTTTTTTGATAAGTTGATTTTGTTCAATTAGAAGCTTTCCCATAGAATTTACTTTACTTTGTAAGGAAAGCACAGTTTTGGCCAACTCGCGAATGGTTATTTCGGCACTTTTATCAGGCATTTCTATTTTATAGTGACAAATACTTGGGAGCTACAACGTACACGCCGAACTTTTTAATCGACTTTTTGCATGCAAAATAGCTAAAACGCTGTATATTAGCAATAAAATAAAATCAGCAGACGATAAAATAAAAACCACTTGGAAAATAATAAATAATGAAACAGGTAGGAAAAACAGCGTAATAATGAATTTAATTTAGCGACTGCACATGTCCCCACCCCATATACTCAGATAAAAAGGTAGCTCAGGAATTTGAAAACTTTTTTGGTAATATTCCTCTTAAAACTACAGCACCCTTAAACTCCTCACCTGCACTCTCTGCTGCCTTGCTTAGAAAGAACGTAAATGCGTGCCCTTCGGAGTTCAAGTTCAACATACAAACCCCCAGGCTATTTTAAAAGCTTTTAAAGATCTTAAAATTAAATCAACAGAAGATCTTTGAGGACTATCTGTAAAAGTGTGTAAACCAATCATTGAAACTATTGTACCCTATTTAGCTTTCATATTTAACACTAGTGTCGATCAGGGAGTTTTTCCGGACCTCATGAAACACAGTAAAGTAGTTCCATTGTTTAAATCCGGGGATAGCAAAGAAGCCAATAATTATAGGCCAGTGTCAGTTCTGCCGGTTCTCAGTAAGGTCTTCGAGAAGTTAATGCTCAACCAATTGTTGCGTCTTTTTAATAAACATTCTATCTTTTATGATCAACAGTTTGGTTTTACCAAGGGGCGTTGCACAACTGACGCCGGTGTCATTCTAATAAAGAACATCTTTAACGCCTGGGAGGAAGCACAAGATGCCATTGGAATATTTTGCGACCTCTCGAAGGCGTTCGATTGCGTTGACCATGAGACACTATTGTTGAAGCTTGAGCACTATGGAATTAGACATACAGCCCTTGAGTTACTTAGATCATATTTAAAAGCCAGACAAGTTAAAGTTCAGGTAAACGGTGTAAACTCACTAGGGTCAGAAATGACAATGGGTGTTCCTCAATGCTCGATATTGGGTCCATTCTTCTTTTTAGTTTATATTAACGATTTACCCCAACTACTACAAAATCAACCGAAGATGGTGTTGTTTGCTGATGACACATCTTTGATATTTGAATAGACGGACACAGACTTCACCAGGCAGTGGTCGGAACTACCCAAGGGTGAACTTATCGACACAGAGTTTCTGTCTGGATCTGTTATCAGCAGAAGGTCCAAGCAATTCGCTGTGTGCGAATCAACATCCGGTACCCTCGTTGCCCCCTTGACCAGCTGGGTGAGGTTTAGCGTTAGCGAAAGCTTACGCATCTCCCGTCCAGCATGGTCAGTGCACTAGTATGGGAAGAGCCACTCCTGATGGTGGGCATTAAAGTCCCCCAGTAACACTAATTGGGCGGAAGGGTACCGTTGCTGTGCCGCATCAGCCGCCTCACTGAGGTACTCTGTGAGCCTGGATGTCTCCTGATCTCCGCTGTGCGAGCGGTAGACACAGGCGTAGATAATTTTATCCAGGCCTGTGTCCACTAGAGCCCACAGCGTCGAAAATCTTGAGTCCTCAAGGTTACGGAGACGCCGATAGCAAGTGTCATCACGGGCGTACATACACACACCCGCGCGCGGTTTATTATTTTGCTCCAGGGAAAACCCTGGGTAAGATAGGTACGACGCGTCTGACGGACTCTTTATCTGCGTCTCCGTAAGAAATAACAGCGCTGGTTTCTCAGTCTCCAGGTGGTAGTGGACTGCAGAGAGATTTGAGTGCAGACCTCGAATGTTGGTGAGGTGCACTTTGAGGGGGAGGGAGTGCAGCCGCTGTTCAAATCTATTATTTATTTTCCTTGGCATTACGAGTAATATAAGAGTGAATGGAGGAGAGGAGTTGGAAGTGAGACGAGGTTCCACGCTGCTAACCTTCAGACCCGCACTGAAAGGACAGCATCATTGGGGCACTAGTCCGGAGACTGCGGGGACGCCCGAGCCCCCCCGGAATGTCCGTCGGGCCCTCCCCATCTGGTCGCCAACCAGCACGATGGCGCATCCCGGGATTTTTCGACAGTTGGCGGGGCAGCCTTTCATGTGTGGCTGGCACACTACTTGGGCCCCCAACTAGCTGCGGTCGGCCAGCGGCGCACCGTGCCTCGAATCCCGCTACCCTCCGAGACCAGTCTCCCGATACGCCCATACCAGCGCGCGTCAGGCTGGTCAGCCTGCAGTGGAACAGCTATCTCGACCCAATTCCTCTTGTTGGCTACACCGAGCATCGTACCGGAACACGGCTAAGCCGCTTGGCGGTACGTCTTTGCCCGGTGGGTGGTCGCAAGCCTTCGGCCGAAGCCTACCACCAGTTTTTGTCACCTGATTTGCACCACCCGGGGACCACGTGTAGGGTATCGGAATAGGGTACACTCCTACGGACGTGGGTGACTCAGCTCTCAAAAGCCCCAAAACCTATGTTTGCAATATTTGTAAGTATGTGAGAACCATGTTCCTATTTATTATCAATTTGATCAATTTATCTGTTAATGCTTTTATTACTTTAAACCTGTACGTAGTTTAGTGTGTAGTGCTATTTTTGGGAGCATCGTCCTCATATATATGAATTTATTAATGTGTGTACTTATGTAAATATTGTTAATCTCCATTTTTTTTTTAAAAGAGTAAGTATGGAGTTTCTTGTGCATTCTTCTCCATAACAAGCTACTTTTCCGAATGCACGGTCGAATCAACTTTTACTACTTGTAAATTTTAATTCATATATGTATGACATTCAAGAGTGCCGCTTACTGGCCTAATTGAAATAATAATCCGCCAAACAGGGGATCGGCACTGTCTCTCCTTAACACAGGCTAAATTTTATCCTATCTAGGAGATCAGTACTTCACCCGTCTTTATTGTATAATTGAACCTTAAAAATGTATAAATGAAACATTTGTAGACTTTGCAATCTCATTATGAAATAAACTATTATTATTATTTAATTGGCTACCATTTTCACATTAATATTTTTGATGGGCTATTGTTACTTTTTGTAAACAAATTATTGTTATTCTTCGATCAAAAGTGATCTGTAAATATGCTTACCCCTCTCTCCTTTGCCATAATGATTACTGACTCTCTACTGTTCGAATAAATTGTTGTGTAAATATCTGAAGGGGGGTACCCATAAGCGCTTGGCTTAATGTCCTATAACCCCTAGATGGGGCAGAGGGCGTACACAGATATCCTCCATCGCGATAGTTCTTGTACTTCACGCTTCACCTCGCTCCATGTCATTCCCATGCTCGTCGCTTCTTATAACACGGTGTGACGCCAGGTTTGACGGGGACGGCCACGTTTTTTTTTCCCTTGGGGATTCCAGTCCAAAGCTTGCTTGGGTATGTGATCGGGACCCCTTCGGAGCGTGTGGCCAATCCATCTCCACTTGCGACGCTTGATCTGGCGGTCGATCGGGCTCTCGTGTAGTGCTGCTCGTCACTTTCAGCGCCAGATATAGCGCTTTTTTTTGTTCAATAGCGCGTTCTAGCGCCTAGCGTTAAATTTAGCGCTTTTTGAAATCATATTATGATATGTACATCTACTATTATTTATTCTGTGACCACGAAACGAACCACTATTTTTTTAGAGCTTATCCACTTAAACGCTGCTATGTTTCTTATGTTGGTGTCTTACCTCGAGTTTCTCAGCTCTAAATAATAATAGTTTATTTCATAATGAGATTGCAAAGTTTACAAATGTTTCATTTATACATTTTTAAGGTTCAATTATACAATAAAGACGGGTGAAGTACTGTTCTCCTAGATAGGCTAAAATTTAGCCTGTGTTACGGAGATACAGTGCCGATCCCCTGTTTGGCGGATTATTATAGAAGTAGATTATACGTGTGCTTAATTAATATAAAATTTGGAATTTGAAGCAGCATCTGAACATAAGTGTTCAGGACCTCACAGTGAATGATGGTAATATTTTGCATGATGAAGTTTTCTCAGTGGTTCAAAAAGAGTTCAATAACACTTTTAAGAAGAAAACTAAAACTATATGCCCTAAGTTTTTATTCAGTGACTGGGCGACTACAGGACTTAGAAAAAGTAGGGAAAGACTTTACGAGCTATATGGGCTTAAGCCTTGTATTAACACTGAAACGTTTAATAAGTATGTTGCTATTTACTCAAGAATTTTTAAAAATTCCTGCAAGGCAGCTAAGGTCTTGTACATTAGCAATAAGGTTAAATTAGCAGAAAATAAAATCAAGACGGTTTGGAAAATTATAAACAATGAAACGAATAGGAATAAAAGAAATAGTAGTGATTACACGCTTGAGACCACACACGGAGTTATTAGAGATAACAAAAAAGTTGCGCAAGAATTTGTTAATTTCTTTACCAACATCCCAATTAAAACTACTGAAACTTTAAATTCTTCGCCCTCGCTTGCTTTTGGATTATTAAACGCGAACGTTTCATCCTGCCCGATTGTATTTAATTTTTCACATATAAACCCCATGACAGTAATAAAAGCTTTTAAGCAAATCAAGATCAAACCGACTGAAGATCTGTGGGGAATGTCCATCAAAGCTTGTACCTCCATTATTCAGACTATAGCGCCGTACTTAGCGTTGATTTTCAATGTGTGTGTGGATCAAGGAGTTTTTCCGGATCTAATGAAATATAGTAAGGTTATACCACTTTTTAAATCCGGGGACAGTAAAGACACAAATAATTATAGACCAGTATCCGTGTTGCCGGTTTTCAGCAAGGTATTTGAGAGGATAATGCTAAATCAAATGCTCATTCATTTTAATAAGAATAACATCTTGCATGATAGACAGTATGGTTTCACCAGAGGACGTTGTACAACTGACGCTGGTGTCGCTCTATTAAAACACATCTTTGATGCGTGGGAAGATTCGCAGGATGCCATAGGTATCTTCTGCGACCTGTCGAAGGCGTTTGATTGCGTTAATCATGAAACATTACTTCTGAAACTTGAGCATTACGGGCTAGGTCAATCAGCGTTAAGTTTAGTTAAATCTTATTTGAATGATAGACAGCAATTAGTTCAAATAAACGGTGTGAATTCGTCCGGGTTAAACGTTAAAATGGGGGTACCCCAGGGCTCAATTTTAGGTCCTTTCTTATTTTTAGTATACATAAACGATTTACCCCGTTTATTGGAAAACAAACTTAACATGGTGTTATTTGCTGATGACACATCTTTAATTTTTAAAATAAATAGACGTACTTGTCAGGTTGACGACGTAAATAACGCGCTACGGCAGGTTCAGGATTGGTTCACTGCCAATAATTTAGTTTTAAATGGTAAAAAAACCAAGTGCGTAAAATTTTCCTTGCCGAATGTCAAAAGTTCTGATTGTGACATTATATTAAACAAGGAGAAGCTAGAATTCGTCGATAAAACGGTTTTCCTGGGGATCACGCTGGACCCAAGGTTGCAATGGGGTCCTCATTTGGTATCCCTTGCGGGGCGGCTGAGTTCGGCGGCTTATGCTGTTGGAAAGATTCGTCGGTTAACGGATGTGGATACCGCCAGACTAGTCTATTTTAGTTATTTTCATAGTATAATGTCTTACGGTATCTTACTATGGGGAAGGGCTGCAGACATTGAGTCAATTTTTATTCTGCAAAAACGAGCCATCAGAGCGATATACAATCTTCGCCGGCGCGATTCTCTAAGGGAACTGTTTAAGGACATTAACATCATGACGGTTCCTTGTCAATATATTTATGAAAACATCATGTACGTAAGAAAGAATTTACATCTTTTTAGTAAAAACGGCGACAGACATAATTATGTTACTAGAAATAGGGACCAATTAGTTCAACCAGGTTTCAGACTGGCTAAAGTAGCCTCATCTTTCATGGGGTACTGTACAAAATGTTACAATAAAATTCCTCCCCACATTCTTGAACTGAATGAGACGAAATTTAAAACTTGTATAAAACGCACACTATGCAGGCTGGCATATTATAAGTTGGGGGATTACATCAAAGAGTTCAATAACACTACAACAATTACATCAATGATAAAAATGCTTGGCTAAATGCTAGTCCTGCTCCACAGCCACTAGGGCGCAAAAACAAGTGATATGCAGAACATTATTGTTTTGAATTATTGTTGGACCTTCTGAAGACTGTATAAATATATTTGTATTGTATAAACTCAATTTCATTCATCAAGGTATGTACTTATGTACCTAAATATTGTAAAAAGTTTTTTTTTTAAAAGAGTAAGTATGGAGTTTCTTGTGCATTCTTCTCCATTACAAGCTACTTTCCGAATGCACGGTAGAATCAACTATTATTATTTGTTAAATGTAACGTTCAAAAGTGCCGCTTGGTGGCCTACTTGAAATAAAATATCTTTGTCTTTGTCTTTGTCTTAGTGTAGTGGTTATACAATATTAATTTTTATTATTATTTCTACAAAACATATTTAGAGTGTGTAGGTGTGTATGTGTGTGTGTGTGTTAAGATGAATTTATGTGTTAAGTGGATGTGCGTGTGTATATGGGTGTGTTTACGAGATTACCCTGTGAGGAATACTTCAGTGTCATCATAATTGAGATCCAAAAGGAGTGTCCGTACAGTTTTTTACAATTGTAGAGTGAGAGTTTAAAGATTGGGCATTTTGCATTAATTTTATTATAGAGAGATGGAGCAAGATACAAAGAGAATCGTTTTACGAAAGAGGCTTACGTGGAGGTGGAATTGTGCAGATTAGGTCTTTTCGACGTTTGGAGATATGTAAATCTAAATTATCTAAATTATCGCAGAAATAATGTGACAAATTGTCAAGCACGTGTTAGTATTGGAAGTACGTGTGACGTCATTGAATCATGAATTTTCACTTTTTAAGCACAATGGTTTGCTACAAAATACAAACTGTCATATTTATTAAGCATCTACCGACAAATGTCGAAGTACCTACCTAAATTATTATTGTGTTATCAAATACCTACAATTGTTAGTATACAGGAAGTAATTCTAAATTTACATTTAAGCTACAGTGATGATATTCCTATAAAATATTACGTAATTTGTAATTATTTTTTTTGTCTCTCTGCTCCATGGCAATCTGTTGCAGACAACAATAGGCCACTGTTTTGGCTGATATTTTTATCTGGTTATGGGTTTTATGGCGCTAGATGTTAATAAAAATTGATTGCTTGGCAAATCTTTCAAATCGTAAAAAAACACTGTATTTTTATTTTTTCCTTTGTATACCTATTATTACCCAGCTGTAGGGCAAATTTAAATTTACTAGGTCATCTGGAAGTGAGTATATTTTATATCCATCCATCAGTCATTGGTAAAAATGAAGATTTTTAGACGTTATTATCTCAGTAACCGTCAGAGCTATATTTATACAATTTTGGGTTCTAGATAAACTAAGTGGTTTTTATAAATAAAACAAATGTCATGTGTCTATGATAAATAGATTTTGAGTTATTAAGGGGTTAAAAGTGGCGCTAAATGGTTCGTGTAATACACATGGCACATGGCTGCTGCATCGCCTAGATTATCTAAATCGTTTTCAAGTGTGAATAAGTAGTGCAATAGCATCAGTGTATTCCGATAAATAAGTGACAGTGTTAGCAAACAATCCTGTTAGTGAATACTAGTGATATAACATAAACTATAAAATAGTGTAAACATTGTGTACACAAATGTAAAACATAATAATCTTCGCATAAATAAGGATTTAAAACAAACAGTGCTTAACTTAGTGACTATTGACAATGAATATTTGATCGTTTTAAACTTATAAAACTTATAAAAGCAACAAAAACCACTTTTGTCAAATTGCGGTCACTGTTACAACAACAAGAAAAAAAACGGTCAAATTAAAATTCAAAAATATCAAAAATAATAACAGAACACTATTTTCGTCAATAAATTATATGAACGTTTGGCTAAGCTGCCAAAAGGTGGGTCTCTTTTTAAGAGTTGTGGTGCACGCTCGAGGCCCGAGTTCAATCCCAGCCCAAACAAAGTTTCTTTTTCTATTATTTCTCGACCTTTATCAGCAACAAAAATGGAATTCTTAGAAAACATTACGTTTCGGATGAGAAGACGTGCTACATCAATTTCAAACGACACAATAAACGAAAGTACGCATAATAATTCTGCGAACTCACCGCTAGATGGCACATCTACCGCCTACCTCCTAATATGTCAGATGATGAAAGCGAAGAAGAAATCTTGCAGCTAAAAAATGAACTACAAAAAGTTAACTTACAACTAAACGCAGCTCACGAAGAAATTAATAACTTATCATTAGAAAACATGAAGTTAAAACAAGAAATTAAAAATTTAGATACAAAGCACAAGATAATAAAACAAGTTACAAGCAAATTAACATCTGAGATAACAGTTACCCCAAATAAAAAAGCAAAAAAAATACTGGCAAAATCATGTGCAAATGTTCCTACCACTCCTCCAGAAATTGACATTCCATCACAGTCACCAGCTGTCAAGGAAAAGCTTTCTGTACAAAATAGACATACTGAGGCACCTCAATCCCAAGAAACAGAACTATCCATCAAGCCTAAAAACACCAAACATAAGCTATGTATTGTGAGTGCAAATAAAAATAACAAGATTTTATCTATCGCCGAGAAGTCATTTCAAAACTGTGAAATTTGTCATTATGTTTCCCCGAATTGTGGCACGGAGCAGCTTATCAACAACTTGGAGAAGAAATTAATAGAATATACAATTAATGATTTCTGCATTATTTTAATTGGAGAAAAAGACTTCTATAAAACTGAAAACTATGTGGATATAATAATAAAACTTAGAGAAAAATTGCAGAAAATACAGCACACGAATATTATAATGTGTTCCTACTTTCAAATTAAGTGATCATTCAACATTGTTCAACTGGCGCATAGAGTGAGACCTTCAATAATCTACTTCATTTAGACTTGCAGACGTACAACTATGCAATGGCGTTTGACTCAAATTTAGACTTGTGTTACGATTTTACAATTTTCTCTAAGTTTAATAGGAAAATAAACGATCGTGGTATGCGAAATGTGTTTTATAATCTGTCGGTAACTATAGCTGATTATAATTCATTTTATAAACAAGAAAATATAGCTGACAACCAAACAAGCATATCGTCTCCACGATGCGATTTTTTTCTTTAAAAATATAAATATAATGCATCAAAATATTGCCGGTCTCATAAGCAAGTCCGACTTACTGGTTATTTATATACAGGAATTGTTAAGTAAGCAAATTAATTTGGATGTTATATGTATAACCGAACATTTCATAATGTCTGGCCAAGAGAAACTTTTACATATACCAAATTATAAGCTAGCAGCATGTTATGCTAGACAAAACATTAAGCGCGGTGGAGCCTGTATCTTAGTTAAAAAAGGCATCGAATATAAAGAACTGCCCGACATTATGAGACATTCGATAACGGGAATTATAGAATGTTGTGCAATTGAATTACCTTCACAAAAACTTACAATTCTATGTGTGTATAGACCACCAAAAACCACTAATCTACACCAATTCTATGAAAACCTAGATATTATACTTAAAAAGATTTCTAAACCTGGCAAAAAAAATTATTATGTGCGGAGATTTTAACATAGATATTCTGAAAAAGAACAGAATTACCATGGATTTTGAATATTTCCTTATGAACTACGATTTAAAGCTAGAAATAAATAGACCGACCAGATTTCAAAGTAAAACTTGCTTAGATAATTTTGCGCACAATACAAAACAGAGCGGCCAAAGTGAAATAATAGACTTCGGATTATCCGATCATACGGCCCAAATATTTGCAATAAAAGTTAGTAAGTTAAGTCAAGTTAAAACATGGAAAACATCAAGACGAGACATATCTGAAGAAAATTTAATTATCTTTAGAAATCATCTCCAAAACTTATCGTTTTCAGATATATATAGCACAGAGGATCCAAATGAAGCCTATGATGACTTTTTAGAAATATTTCAACTCCTGTATGAACTATGCTTCCCGTTCAAAACTGTCATATTAAGAGCTGAAAAAAAGATGAAATGGGTATCTAGAGGTATTAGAATCTGCAGCAGAAAACAGCGCCAATTACTCTGGAAACAAAGACTTAACCCTACCAGGGAAAATAAAACGACATTTAAAGAGTACTCAAAAAAATTTAAAAATATTATCAAACTGACCCAGAAAGCACAGAACAACTTTTTATTAAAAAAATCCAAAAATAAATCTAAAACATCCTGGCAAATAATAAATAATACAAAATCTATAAGTGAACCCATAACAAGCATAAAAAAACATGATTTAACATTAACTGACCCTAATGAAATAGCTCAGTCATTCAACGATTTCTTTATTGATCAGATCTCAGATCCACCCCTGGACACAACTAAAGATACTCTAAGAATAACGTATAACCCTCATTCTATTTTTATGGCCCCTGTTGTCCCTCAAGACATTATAAGGGTGATCAAATCTTTAAAGATCAAGAAGAGTTATGGATATGACGGTATTTCTACAAACGTTATAAAATTTGTCAGTTGTGCTATAGCTAATCCTCTAAGCCACATTATTAACGCAAGCATATCCGCTGGAACATTCCCCGATAGTCTTAAAACCACAAAAGTTAAACCACTTCATAAGAAGAACACTAAAGAAGACATGGCTAACTATAGACCAATAGCTTTAATCTCCATATTTTCCAAAATAATCGAAAAAGTCATTTATGAGTCATTTTATTCATTTCTGTCCAAACATCATATATTATGTGAGGAACAAAAAGGTTTTCGTAAAAATAAAAATATAAATATGGCCATATACGATCTAATAAATAAAATAATGGTTAATGTGGATAAAAAAAATACCAATTTGTGCCATTTTTACCGATATGACCAAAGCTTTTGATTACGTGAACCATGAAACGCTTTTGGCCAAACTTGAAGCTTACGGCATACGAGGGAATGCCCTATGTCTAATAAAATCGTATCTAAGTGGGCGTCTTCAATATACGGAAATCACTAAAATATGCATTAAATCAAGACGTGAGGTTAAATATTTATCTGGTCCAAGGGCAATTAAATATGGCGTTCTGCAGGGCAGCGTTCTTGGGCCATTATTATTCTTGTTATATATAAATGATCTACCCCGACACATCCCATACCCTTGTGTGTTATTTGCCGATGACAGTACAATCCTAATAGACTGCTTCAACAAAGAGCTTTATGAAAAGGAAATAAATAATTCTCTAAAATTAATAATAAACTGGCTCAACGACAATAATTTAATCATAAACCTCAATAAAACAAATATAATGCATTTTTATAAAAAAATTCTTCCTTTAATCCTAAAAATTAATTATAAAGAACAAACTATTGATAGCGTTAGCGTGGCTAAATTCTTGGGTATATTGATTGACAGTCAATTAACGTGGAAACCGCAGGCTGAAGAAGTTTGCAAAAGATTAAGCACCTCTGCGTATGCTCTCTACAATCTGTCCAAGAAAGTTAACGTAGATACATTAATGGTTGCATATCACGGTTTGGTGGTGTCTGTTCTAAGATTTGGTGTAGTATTCTGGGGTAATTGTTCCGAAAGGGAGTCTATATTTAAAGCCCAAAAACGGTGCATAAGATCCATTTTTAATCTCAAGACTACAGATAGTTGCATTCCTTTTTTTAAGAAACACAAAATACTAACTTTTCCTAGTTTATACATTCTCGAAGTAGCTGTATTCGTTAAAACTAATAAGCATCTCTTTCCTGCATTGAATGATACGAGGATGCGAACTACTGCCTTGAGATCAAAATACCAGAGTCTATTGTGTACTGGTAGATATAACACTGTTTTGCTTAAAAAAAACATTATTGGTATGGCTCCTATTATATTTAACAAATTGCCAAATTGTATTAAGGATCAGCCCTTAATAAAATTCAAGAAACTGCTATCGACGTTGCTAACAGAGAAATGTTATTACTCTGTTACCGAGTTTATAAATGATGAATTGTAGTATTTCCTACACTGTATCTTAATTATTATGTAAATTATTTTAGACTTGGCTGATTCGTGATCTCATTTTGAATTTAAGTACTAATTAATTTAATTTAATTTTATTTTCTAAGTTATCTGTAAGTTAACCACTATATTTTTGTAAGCCAATAGGCAGAATGTACTGGGAATATATCTGAAACTAACATCATTATTGTAATACCTGCATTCTATACAAATAAAGAAATTATTATTATGTCCTTTATTTAATTTGTTTCTTATTTCTTACATTTTTAAATATTTATACAAAATACATACAAAAAAGAAAAACATTTAAAAATATAAAAAATAGTAGCCCACCGGTATCGGGAACAGGGTCCAAGCTATCGGTGGTCAGGGCTCCTGAGAGAGGAACCTCCTAACGATACGCGCCGTGTCCAGAAGTACCGCTTTCTGGATCAAGCCCTTGATCCAGCTGCCCAACGAGATCCTCCTCAGATGTTCCTCGAGGCTCTTGGCTATTATGCCATTAGCCGTAACGACTATCGGCACAATGATTGCTGTATTCACATCCCACATGTCGACAACCTCGCGAGCCAGATCAAGATACTTGCTTTTCTTGTCTCTCTCAGCCTTCACGAGGTTCTCGTCATGGGGGACCGCGATATCAACAATCATTGTGCGATGCTCTAGTCGGTCTATCACCACTATGTCAGGCTTATTGGCTACAATAGTCCTGTCAGTGATGATAGACCGATCCCAATACAACGTGACATTGCCACTCTCGAGAACTGGGTCGGGCTCATACCTATAGTAAGGCACTTCCGATTCCACAAGATTGTATTTAAGAGCAAGTTGCTGATGGATAATCCTGGCTACAAGGTTGTGTCTATGCAAATAGTCTCCGTTAGCTAGACTAGAACAACCGGAGATAATGTGACGGATGAATTCCCCCGGCCGGTGACATGCCCGACAGATGTCAACCGTGCCATCTTTCACAATGTATTTCCAGTAGTTGTTCGTCATCATAACTTCGTCCATTATTATTATTATTATCGCCAGTTCCTTTGCTTGAGCTTGGCACAAATACAAACATTCATGCCTGTAGGGTACTAAGAAACTGCTCCTAATATAGACTTGTAACTGGATGCTGAGACAAGTGCAATAAACAAAGCGAAACATTTTCCAGACCAACAGCTACTGCCTACATACATTGTCACCAAGTGTGACGTCACAAACAGAAAGCAAGTCATAATGTTAAAGTATTTCTGTAAATATTTATGTTAGTGGCCGCAATATGTGATTGGGTTTTAATTAACTTGTGAAGAAGAGGAATAAAATAAATCATATCGAAGTACCTCCTCTGTAACCCTGCCCTGTGCCTACAGGCAAAGGTCGCAGGACGTTGATCCTTACTGCTATATTTAGAGCCTTTGATCCTGTCGTGGATGAATGATTTATACGTCTGGTGATCCAATGTAATATTATTTGAAGTGAGTGAAGTTACGTCTTGTGGTTCCCATAGCTACACAGAGCTCTAACACATAAGTTTTCCAATATACCGTACATACGAACATACCGTGAAGTACCCTCGTCGCCGCAAGCCATCGCTCACGAGCGGCTCGCAAACAAATCTGTTAATATTCAGTGAACGAGTGAACGGAACATGTTGATTGGGCGTACATTAATGATGTGCCCGCGGGTCATGACGAGCCGCCGGCTTTACTCACAAATTAACGAGTTAGATTTGTTCTATATATAATATCTATTTGTGTTTATAAAACAACCTAGGTTTTGTTAATTTTTTTAAAGGCTACTTTTGTGTACGATTTTGTTTTTAAGAGGACTCAAGAAAAATATCAGTAGGTGACTATTTTCAAAATCTTTGTTCGTAGTCTAAATATGGACATTTTCTAAAGCAAGCAGCCACATACATGTAAAGCGACTTACATAATTTCTAACACGAACACTACGAACTAAAAACTGTTCGCTCCACCTCACACGGCTCACACTCTACCAGGCTATTTCATTTCCATACGGTCGTACACAGCGCGAGCGGGTCCTGCGAGTACCGCGAGTACGGCGAGAACGACGGGTACGTGCAGGGCGTATTGTACAGCCTTGAGTAGCGGGGAATACATTACGGTTACGACATTACAGTGTTACGGTACTACGGTGTTACGGCATTACGGCGTAGTTACGCCGTGGTTACCCAGCCACTTACTTACGGTGGGCATTTTCTCGCTGTGAAGTGGCCACGGACGTATTACGTACAGCTACCCCGTGGCGATACTTCATCATTAAGCGCGTAGCATGAGCTACGGCGTAGCACGGTCGTAGCGATTGCTTGCTACGGCGTAGCACATTCTTCGAAATATCGTAGCAGGTGTATTAGTATAAAATATATATCACGTTTATGACTTTATTAATGTGCTGAGATTAGCGTTCGGCTAAAAAAGATTAAGTGTATCATCACATCATCGTATAACTATTTATTTAAACAGTAAAAATGAAATGCTGTTCGTTCGTAATCGCATTACTTGAGTACAATTACATGGATTTACTTGTTTTAATTCTTCTTTAGTTCCTTGTTCCAGGTTATCGATAAGTTGCCGGCAAATTGAAAACTTCGGCAAAAGCTGTCCTATTTCTATGGAGTTGTTTTATTGAACTCTGAAACGTTGATGTCTATAGCATCAGCTAGTTTACGTATGTAACTGGTCTATAAATGTAATGATTTATAATATATTTAGTCGATTCTGTTGAATGAGAACAATAGTGCATGTAACAACACTATCTTGTCCTAGCTAAGACTTGTCTCGCGCCGACGGTCTGCCTCACGTACAGAACAAACGCACGGATCTCGTTAACAAAGCAGCCGTCACTGCAGGCCCCGCGACCCTCGTCACCGGCCCCGGGCCCCTAACGCTGGGCGGCGGTCCCGTACACGGGCCTCTGATCGCCGATAGTTGGATCGCTAATTACCCGCTGCACGGTGGGAGGTCACCGCGCAGGTTCACCACTACCTCCTATTAGTGCGTAATAGCGGTCTGCTAGAGATGTGGCACTGTCGGTACCTCGAAAAATTTTCGAAGTTTTTTTTTTTTTTTTTCTTATATTTTAATTTTCTTAATATTTCGGCTATCTGACATATCTCATTCTATTTGTTACTTTATTTCTGTTTCCTATTTATCTAAGGAGTACAGTCTAATAGGCTGTCGTTAAAGAGAAAAGCAGTGTTCTTGCCTCAGTCGTCACGTTGTTTGCTAATAACTTGGTTGCTGTTCTTAGAGACGTGTCTGTTTGGGTGTTCCACTCGGACCAACGTTATTATTACTGTTTAATATACGACTGTCCGTAAAGCTACTCCGACAGGTGCAATTAGGACGCACACTACTGTGCCACAGCGCAGATGAGCTCAGAAGATTCTTCCATTGGTGTGTAGGGACGCCTGTGTTGTATATGTTATGGACCAAGTGATTAATACGGCATTATTCATAATGCCCGGGCAATTTGAAAAATGCCCAATATGAGTAGGCAATATGGTAAACTCTATTGAAATTATTTAATTGACCGCCGGATCAATTTAATAATTTCAATAGTTTTTCTGAATATTACTTATTGGGCCTATCCGGAGGTACGATAGACGCACCTAAACAATGTATCCTGTTACCAAATGTACTGGCTGCACGAGCTCCTAATCTTGTAGTCTTGTGGTGAGCAGGCCTTCTGCTTATTATATCTGGTCGGTGGTTCCCAGGACTTAGTTGGGTACGTGCCGGTAAAGTGTGTCATTGTGTCGGCGGCAGTCACATGTGGTCACTGATGAGCGCCCCCCCCCCCTCCCTCCGCTGCTCACCAGACAAGTGATCCATCTTACTAGTCGGATCTCAATAATTAATCATGTCTGCACAATGCACTGCAGTACAACGGGCCACACCACAAGTACACATACAATCAGTACTCGTAGTAGTGTGTCGTGAGCTCACCGGACTGCAGGTGCCTAACTAATCTTATTGCTATGTTAATACAGTAGCTTTGATCTTCAAGAACAAGTTATGAGACATGATACACAACATTATTATCATCGCATCACTATCAGCTCTTATGTGCCGTTAAATACGAGCATAAAGCGGTGTCATGGGCAAAGTATAGTGCGACTTCATCTTGTGGACATTATCTTTGAGTAAATATAAGGATATACTGTTCTATTCTATGTAGAGGCATCATTTAATTTCAAATTCATCGAGCATTTGCGAAATTAAATTCTGGATGAGTTTAAAACAAGCCTGATTTAAGCCGAGGCACCGTGGCTACAACAGGCTCATGGCTCGGTGGAATAACGCCTATTCATTGCGGCCGAATTAGGTAATGCGCTTAGAGCTAATGGCCGTCAGACGAGCGCTAATTGAATGGAAGCGTTCGTACGCGCGGTAACCGTGGGCTTAAGTCCACACAACATCACTGGATGCTTCAGTATGTGTAGTGTGTACTAACTGTCCAGTTTATTTGTGTATTTTTTACGTGGATATAAATTGTATTGATAATAAGATTATTAGAAAATCTGCCAAGACGTGCCAAGCGAAGCGCAATGGCACTACCTACCTTTTCTCGAAGCGCATCGTCGTGTTTTTTAACCCTCATAACTTTAGTTTGGATTATACTAGATAAACAAAATTCTCGGCATATGATGTCAATAAAGTTTCAATTGCATAACTACTTTAGACTTTATTGATATCTAAAAAACCTCGACTTCGTCACTTACTCACTCACCAATGATCATCAAAACTCTAAGGGTCCTTCCTGAAGTTTGGAAGAAAGCTGAAATTTGGTATGTAAGCAAGTATTAGTACACAAACTAAACTTCTGGGGGCTGAGTCACCCACGTCCGTAGGAGTGTACCCCATTCTGATACCCTACACGTGGTCCCCGGGTGGTGCAAATCAGGTGACACCTACTGGTGGTAGGCTTCGGCCGAAGGCTTGCGACCACCCACCGGGCAAAGACGTACCGCCAAGTGGCCTAGCCGTGTTCCGGTACGATGCTCGGTGTAGCCACTAGAAGAGTTGGGTCGAGATAGCTGTTCCACTGCAGGCTGACCAGCCTGACGCGTGCTGTTATGGACGTATCGAGAGACTGTTCGCGGAGGGTAGCGGGATTCGAGGCACGGTGCGCCGCTGGCCAACCGCAGGTAGTTGGGGGCCCTAGTAGTGTGCCAGCCACACATGAAAAGCTGCCTCGCCAACTGTCGAAAAATGCCGGGTTACGCCATCGTGCTGGTTGGCGACCAGAAGACAGTGCCCGATGGACATTTCTGGGGGGTTTCGGGCGTCCCCGCAGGCTCTAGACCAGTCCCCCAATGATGGCGTCCTGTCGGCGCGTGTCTGTGGGTTGCCAGCGTGCAACCTCATCTCACTTCCTTCTCCTCTCCTAACCTTCTTCACTCTCAATCATGGCAAGGAAAATAAGGAAAAATGCTGTACAGCGGCAGCACTCACTGTCACATAAGGTGCACCTCTGTAATATCAGAGCTCTACTCTCAAACCTTGATGCAGTCCACCATCATCTGGAGACTGATAAACCAGCGCTTTTGTACCTTTCGGAGACGCAGATCGGATATCCTTCAGACGTGGTGTATCTTTCTTACCCAGGGTTTACCCTGGAGCACAAGTTCAAGCCACGCGCGGGTGTATGCATGTACGCCCGTGACGACATCTGTTTTCGGTGTCTGCGAAACCTTGAAGACTCGATTCCCAGCGCTCTGGGCCCTGGTGGACACAGGTCTAGATAAGATCATCTATGCTTGTGTCTACCGGTCGCACAGCGGCGATCAGGAGACAACCGGGCTTACACAATACCTAAGTGATGCGGCTGATGAGGCTCAGCAATGGTACCCTGCCGCCCAACTAGTGATACTGGGAGACTTTAATGCCCACCACCAGGAGTGGCTCTTCCCGTTCATATATTCGTTATCCATACATTAAAGCTCAGCTGGCTGCCAAAAAATTGGGGATCCTTGCGAAGGTGAGACGGTACTTCACGCCAGAACAGCTGCTTAAGTTGTATCAAGCGCAAGTTCGATCTTGCATGGAGTACTGTTCTCATCTCTGGGACGGATCTGCCAAAAATCAGCTTGATGCACTAGTGCCGATCGAAAAACAGGCCAAGAGGCTCATTGGCAATGAAGCACTGGTTGAATCAAAGCTCCAGGGCCTTGAACATCGCGCCGAGTTGCCAGCTTGTCGGTCTTTTATCGGTTACATTTCGGGGAATGTACGATGGAATTGCATGATCTAATTCCGCCAAGCCCGTTTCATCATCGGACTACAAGACAAACGGCGATGCGCCATCGGTACATGGTGGACATCCCACCCATACGCACTAAACGTTTTGGAAATACTTTCATAATGCGTACAGCTAAGGAGTGGAATTCGTTGCCGGAGTCTGTTTTTCCCGATAGCTACACCTTCGACCACATCATCGCTTACCATCAGGTGAGATAGTGGTCAAGCGCACGCCTATCTACGATAAAAAAAAAGTAGGGGATGGAAGTAGAGAGGAATAAAATTGTAGTTCTAAAAACTAAAAAACACGCTTTAATGGTAAATTGAACTAAAAAGTCGCTAATCCTGAAGATCTTGGTAAGGCTAATGGGACAAACAATTTAAACGCGCACGGTAGAATCAACTTTTATTACTTGCAAATTTTAATTTTTGTTTGACTTTCAAAAGTACTTTGACTAAATTATTGCATTGTCATCGGTCCTTGATAGGTGTGCAAAGTTTCAATCAATCCGACGTTTTGAAGTGGGTGAAAATCATGTTCAAAGATTCCGTTACATTGATACATAGATACATACCAAGCTAATAAAAGCGTGTTAAAAAGAAGTGAAATCCCACTAAAAACATATTCATGTAAAATGTTGCCAAGACATATGGCTATGTTGCCATATGGCTCCCACTATCAAAAAAATATCAGATCTCATGTAGAGCCAAAATGTATTCACTGTTCATTCCTTTTTAACCGACTTTCGAAAAAGGAGGAGGTTCTATGTTCGACTTCTTGTGTTTTTTTTTTTTATGTATGTTCACCGATATCTCCGTCAATTGTGGACCGATTTTGTAAATGTTTTTTTTGTTTGATAGAGTATGTTCCGAAATTGGTCCCATTTTAATTTGGTGAAGATCTTATGAAGAACTTCGAAGATATACAACTGAACTCTTCAATAAATAACGGCAAATCTTTAGGGACTGCTGCAATTGCATGTCTGTTTATTGTTTATACCATTTCATAACATAACATCACGCCATTACGCTCTTAAGGGGTAAGTAGATCTCTCATTTGATCGGTTTTGTTTAAGTTACAATATATTCGGGTAATCTATTCTGGCGTTATAAGAAAATTACTAAACAACTTGCCTATACGAGTAGGTAGGTACAACTAAAAAGTGAAAAATAAAAAAACTTTTTTACAAAAAAATACTACCGACTTCCAAATAAGAAAACTACAAAGAGATAAATAACTTTATTTTTGTAAGTCGGTGTCCATAACGCAAACAAATGGTACCAACGAAAGACACCGACTTCCAAAAATAAAGTTATTTATCTCTTTGTAGTTTTCTTATTTGGAAGTCGGTAGTATTTTTTTGTAAAAAAATTTTTTTATCTGTTGTACAATAGTTCTTATAATAACGAAACATGGCAAAGAGGAGTTCCGCAAACGAAACCTATAAGTGGCGACTTGAAGTAATGAGGCATGTGACGGTAGCGAAACGGCCAAGCCATATATTTTGATTAAGACGACAGTCGCCAACGACTTTGAGGGAATAAAACGCGCGCTCGTTTCACACCCGCGCGACCCAAAAATTTTGTAGTTTTTTTTTTTACTTTCGTTTTTATTCTCTCTCTCTCTCTGCCTAGCCTTTTCCCAACTATATTGGGGTCGGCTTCCAGTCTTACCGGATTCAGCTGAGTACCAGTGTTTTACATGGAGCGACTGCCTATCTGACCTCCACAATCCAGTAACTGGGTAACACTGCACCTCTTGGCAAGACTGGTGTCAGAACTCAGGCTTCTGACTACCCGTAACTACTTTCAAAGATCTTCAAATGACAGCCGGGACCAACAGCCTAGCGTGCTTTCCGAGGCATGGAGGAAACTCAGTATGTTGAAATGGTCACCTATCCACGGACCGACCTCGTCAAGCGTTGTAACCTTGAGGCTCAACCAGTGCGGCTGTTATTATTTAGCCACGAGCTCTCACTCCTTATTATTCTATGACTTTAAAAAAAAGCCCCAGATCAAATTGTCTTTGAGATAGTGACCATTTCATTAAAATACACCCGGTGGTTTTGGTGCGATTGTCGTTTTTAGTCCGTGTTAGACTACCGTACCGTATTACAAATTAATTACACCATGTTATACGAATAAACCTCAACATTTTCTTAGATCAAATTATTATTTTCAGAGCTGATGTGTGTATGCACCGAATTGTGGTCGCAGTGGATCTGGGATTCACCCCGTTATCCATGGTTAAAGAGAACTGGCGCAAACCTGTAGTACTAACTACTGAAAAACGCAAAGCTGAATGGCATGGCAAGGAGATACACGGGTGCTTCTATCGGGCTCTCCATGGGCCCGATGTAATTTTTTCAGCGTCCGTATCCTGGCTACATTTCGGCGACCTTTTCGGGGAAACTAAAGGTTTTGTCTGTGCGATTATGGACAAAGTTATCCTGACGAATAACTACCGCAGACATATAATGAAGGACGGGACGGTTGATGTGTGTTGGGCATGCCACCGTCGAGGTGAATCCATCAGACATATTATCTCTGGTTGTTCTCGTCTGGCTAACGGCGAGTACTTATACAGGCATAACCAAGTGGCCAGGATCATTCACCAGCAACTTGCTTTGAAATACAATCTAGTGGATTCTGAGGTACCGTATTACAAGTAAATGCCCGATCTAGTTCTCGAAAATGACCATGGCACGTTGTACTGGGAATCATCATATCAGCCGAAAGACGTCTACTGCTGGACATAGGCCTCCCCCAAGCGTCGCCACATTGACCGGTCCCGTGCGTCACGCAACCAGCGGATTCCTGCAACCTTCACCAGGTCATCGGTCCACCTGGTGGAAGGCCTTCCAACGCAACGTCTTCCGGTTCGCGGTCGCAACTCCAGAACCTTTCTGCCCCATCGGCCATCCGTTCTGCGAGCAATGTGCCCACTGCCACTTAAGAATAAGATAACTGATATATAAGATTACTGGGAATGGCGTATCATAACTGAAAGGACTATGGTTTGCACAGCCAACGGCCTGATGGCCAGTAGCCTCGACTACCATCTGTCGAGGCTGTCATTGCGCAGTTGGACCAAGGGTCAAGGGATCAAGTTGGACAAAGGCTCACATTTTAATCTAATCACCGGTAGCTTGGCCCCAGCTCAACTGCTCACCTGCTCACCTGCTCCCGACACCGGTGGACAACCATTTTCCTATATTTTAACCGACTTTCCAAAAAGGAGGAGGTTTTATGTCCGACCTTATGTTTGTTCACCGATTACTCCGTCAATCGTGGACCGATTTTGAAAATTCTTTTTTTGTTTGAAAGAGCATTTTTTTATTAGTTTATTTAGTATGTTCCGAAATTGATCTCATTTTAATGTGGTGAAGATCTGATGGAAAACTTCGGAGATATACAATAGAACTCTTCAATAAACGACGGCAAATCTCTCGGGATTGGTGCCATCGCATGTCTGTATATTGTTTGTACCATCACGCCAGAAAGCTCTGAAGGGGTACGCAGATGTGTACAATTCACCTTGGTACACTCTTATTTCACTGGTTAAGTTCAAGTTTCATGGCATTCGATTAATCTATTCTGACATCATAGGTACCTTACTAAAGGCAAGTTGCCTATTAGGTACAACTAACAAGTGGAAATTAAAAAAACTTTTTACAAAAAATACTACTGACTTCCAAATGAAAATACTACAATAGTTATTTATGCTACAAGTGCGGCAAGTAGGTGATTTCCGATGAGTGGTATTTTTATAAATCGACACGAGTCGGAAATCATCTTACGCACGTGTATCATACAACATTTTACTATGCATTGTGCGAGGAAATAAAGAAATATATCTGAACCAAGCAAGAAATTAATAAAATGGCGCTTATTCAAGGGCGCTCAGCATATCCACATATTAACTTAGTTCATAGTTCCTCGGGCATATCTACTGCGCATGTGCAAATAGCTGTCACGTCGTAACGCAAAAAGGCACGAGCAAAATATTCATTCTGCCAAACATATTTAATGAATATTTAAAATTATTTTATTGATCAAAATCTAAATCTAGAGTAATTAAAAACGCCTTAAATGAAGTATTAGTTTTGTTTTACCTTTTATATGAATGATAATCTGTACTTAACTAATTTTTAAAACTTTTCTCAAACAATAAAAACTCTATGCGGCGAGCTGACGTTGGAGTTAAAAATTTAAAAAGTACAGAAAAGTAAAAAGCACTAGTAAAAAAAAGTGACACTTTCCGCACAGTTTGGCTGCTTGGAAAACGCTCTTTTCGAGGACATGCATTGTAAAGTGTTTAACGCGGTTTTGCAGCGCTTCTACAATGTTCGCGCAGGCGCAAACCGATGACTTTTATGCTATTATTAGAAAGCGAAGCTTGACGAGGTCGTGGATGGGTGACCATTTGGATCTTTGACAATCGTTACGAGTAGTCAGAAGCTTGAGATCTGACACCAGTCTAGCCAAGGGGTATCGTGTTACCCAGTTACTGGGTTGTGGAGGTCAGATAGGCAGTCGCTCCATGTAAAACACTGGTACTCAGCTAAATCCGGTTAGACTGGAAAACGACCCCGATATAGTTGGAAAAAGGCTAGGCAGATTGATATTAGGAAGCGAAGCGCCTCGCTACTAAGTCGCTTCCGAAGCAGCTCTAACAGTATCCTGAGCGTATTGTCCGAGCGGTGGGTCTCGGTGTTGTTGGAGAGGTGGACGAACTTGCACCTGCAGGCTGCATGCCAGTTCGTCACCATTTATTAAGTGACAATTGATTTATAATTATAATTATTTTATTAAACGAATTGTTAAGTATTAAATGAATGTTAACCTAACAACTATAATATTGTACTTTTCAATCAATCAATAAATTTTAAAAAAATCATGCAATGGTTTTAATGTGTTATTTAATGTGTTATTTAATATATATGAATTATTATGTATATATTTAATGTGATTTGTATTGCTTAATATGAGAAAAAAATCCGATGATATGATAATTTTATTTAATTTATAAAGTGAGAAATAAATTTGTTTTTGGCAGTCAGTGTCCATAATAAAAAAAATGGTACTTACCAAAGACACCGACTTCCAAAAAGAAAATTATTTTTCACTTTGTAGTGCTTTCATTTGGAAGTCGGTACTATTTTTTGTAAAAAGTTTTTTTTATGAAATATATTTTTATGATTAGTTTTTTTATAAAGAATTATTTAAAAATGTAAATAGAAAGTGCGTAGAAAATTGAATGAGCAGAATATTAATGAAATTATTGTTTTTACATAATAATATTAGATAATAACAATAATTGGAATAATAATATTGGAAGGCAAAGGCAATTTTAAAAAGGTCTCAGGTGAATATAAAGAATTGTACACAACTCTCATCTCCAACTCAACTTAATGAAATTCTTAAATTAATTAATTCACTGAAGAAAACGCACAGCCGTAACCTTTGGGTCCAGAAGCACTACACAAGCGTGCCTCGTACACTGTAAAATGAGGTTTCACTGACTGACTGTAACAGGATTTTAGAAAAAAATCCCTAAAAGAGAGAGAGAAGAGATGATTAAGTAATGATAGTTTGCCTGTTTTAGCGACGGAACGTGGGGTAAATAGCTTGTAATAGATACAAGTTACACTAAAACTGCTGTTAGGTACGGCACGGGGCTCCTGCGCGTCGTGCGACTTATTGTGACCACTGCTGTAAAGTTTTTGCGCGAATTTGCGACATCTGGCCACGCGTCAGTGTGCGATGGGCGCAAGAACTTGCTTTCAATTCATACCCGGATGCTGCCGGGGCGCGGGGGCAGGTCCTTTTTTTTTCTCCTCACACGAGTAGCCAAGTACACACCACTAGACTATCTACTTTGAACTATCCCAGCCCAGTAAATAAAAGAAGTTCCACTTGAAATCGTCCAAACAAAGGTTTTCATTACAAAATTCCGTGTATCAGAACTTGTGGTATCTAGAGAGCTATGGACACGATAGGTCAACATCGGTTGCCAATCAATCAACGTCTCATGTTCCGGATACAAGATTACTTGAAAGTTTACCTTATACCTAGGAGTCAAGTCTATAATTACATACACCCATTACGAATTCAGTTAACCCTTATGCTAACAGAGTACGCCTAAATACAAGTCGCTTTGTTAACAAACATCGCGAGAACGTTTTGTAAGCGTGTACATAATGTATCAGACGATACATTAGCTGCACACCTACAGACGTGACTCCGACACGCCGTGACGTCATCAGACGATCTCAAAGACACAATGTAGCGAGACGTGACGGACGAACAAAAGGCGTCACTCTTTCACTGCTAACCTCCGGCTCCGTATCGTAGGCCTTTGCTCGGAGTGGCCTATTTATACCGGGAATATTATAAAGTTGAAGAGGGCAAGGCTTGCTCCATTGGAGGCAATTTATAAAATGTATTGTGGAGTGCTGACAGCGCCCAGGGCCGGCCGGCCGGGTGTAGGTAGCCCCGGACGCGGTGTTTGATATATTTGTTGTATATCGTCGGCGCCGTGAGAGTGCCGCACAACCTCCTTACATAATGTATTAAACAACCCGAAACCATCATATTGTTTTCATAACTTATTTCATGTTAAGCCTAAAACTCATAAACATAGACTCTGCATGTGTTGGGTCAAACTGTAAGTGCAGAGAGTAATTGTAATTAATAAAAATAAACATGGTCCGTATAGCGAAAGGTTTTGTTCTCATCGTCAATGTTTTTTGAAGTTCAGTCTGTCTAGAACTAATCACTGATAGTACCTATTGTTGTAGAAAATTTACAAATAATAATCATTTTAATATCACCCTTTCGTGTCAGCTTATTACAATACAACAGTATCACAGAACAGTTCGTTATCAATATTGAATATATAACTAAACGTTTATTAGAAACAGAAGTTGTTATTAGTTTATTGAAGGCAATCGTTTAGTCGTTAATGGACCATCGATTAACTAGACTCTTGTGTTTCGGGTCGGAGTCGGGCGATGCGCCCGGTGCGGGGCCCGCAATCCGTCCCTGGAGGAGCCGCCGCTGCTGTGCCGACTTGCCGAGTCAGCTACAACGCGCCACTTCGCATCATCAATCCTGTTATTAAAATCGATATCTAGGATTTTATAATATTAAATCTTGAAAAGAACCTACATTTACAAGTTGAAAGTTTTGCAGAATTCTCGTTAACAGCTGTTAACTAATGATGTCGTAACCTTAACTTTGTGAAATGCTTACTGATTAGCTAATCGGTAAGCATTACATAAAGTTAAGATTTACAAAATAATACAATATTATTATCGAACATTAAAACCTCAAATGTATTGTTAGTCAGTATCAGTTCGATAGGTACTAGATACTAGTCAAGGCTCCGACTACAATTGAACCAACATCGGTATAATAGTATTTCTGTATCATTCTAGTCGACAATCATTTTGTAATATCATTTCGGTGCGTGTAATAAGGGCCTTAAAACGCGCGATCACGTCTGTGGTATCAGCAGTGTACACACTCGCACACGTCCGTTATGTAACGCGCGGTACACATGATGGCAGTGTCTCTGTTGTCATTTGTGCGACACACGCATTGTGTCTAAACTAACGACGTGTGCTTCGGCTTGATGATTCGCTATCATCATCCTCCTGTCGTTTACCCGCAGTGAGCTGTCCCGAGCGCCGAGCCTGTCTAATGTCGCTCGTAGTTCGTCGCTCGTCGGCCAGCTGACATCTTTGTAATGTCATTCTTCAGAGAATGTTCGAATAAATCGCGCAAATTTCGGGTTTACGTGGAATAGGTCATCAATTTATGCGAGGAAATTCGTTGTGTCGCATAATGTCCTCTCCCGCCGCCGCCTGTCTGTATACGTATCTCGAGTATATCCACCGGCCGGACGCTCCTGTCCAATAACATCACATAATAGAGTAGCCCCGCATAAGCTTGTTGAGCCAACTACTGAGCAACGCTCTGTCTACTTGATCTAGCCTCTTGTGTACCTAATGAGGATCGCGACTCATGATTGAGTGCTTTCTGCGAACTTCGGAGATGCTTATGTCTGTTTGAGGGATAAAAGAACTTTTTGGTTCGATCCGAAAATTATTGAAGACGATAACAAAGCCTATTTTTCTTCAAAACTAGCTGCCGCCCACGGCTTCGCCCGCGTGGAATGAGTAGTTCTATAGCCTATGTTTTATTCTGATATATAAGCTACATTACTGTAAAGTTTAATCAAAATCCGTTTAGTAATTTTTGCGTGAAAGAATATCAAACATAATAATTATAATAAATAATTTAATAATAATGAACGTTGGCAACCCTAAAATGTCAACACAAATTTTTTGAAATCAATTTTTTTCCTGCACTGTTTATTTAATTCTTACAAATTCATACAACCATCAAACTTATAAAAAATATACAGCAAAAGAAACCTGTGAAAATTTTATGAAACCAGTTGACGTCGTCACTGACAGACGTCAACCAAACAATTTTTACAATGAAAAAGTGTAAAAGAAAAAATACTTTTTTACAAAAAAATACTAACTACCGACTTCCAAATAAGAAATAAGTTTTTTTCATTTTTCACTTTTTAGTTGTACCTACCAAATAGGCAAGTTGTTTAGTAAGTTTCTTATAACGCCAGAATAGATTACCCGAATATTATGAAACTTGAACAAAACCGATCAAATGAGAGATCTGCTTACCCCTTAAGAGCGTACTGGCGTGATATTATGTTATGAAATGGTATAAACAATAAACAGACATGCGATTGCAGCAATCCCTAAAGATTTGCCGTTATTTATTGAAGAGTTCTGTTGTATATCTTCGAAGTTCTTCATCAGATCTTCACCAAATTAAAATGTGACCAATTTCGGAATTTACCCTTTCAAACAAAAAAAGAATTTTCAAAATCGGTTCACAATTGACGGAGATATCGGTGAACCTACACAAAAAAAAAAAAGAAAACATACAAGAATTCGAACATAGAACCTCCACCTTTTTCGAAAGTCGGTTAAAAATAAATAATGTTGACGAGAGCAGCTGCCTATCGCGCACGCCATCCACCCCCGAACTCGTCGCTCAGCTCCACCTCGCCGCCGCCGGACCTCGGATCAGCAAGTACCATCGGCGGCTGCAGTTGCGTCGACGTCGCCAACACCTGTACGTCGGCAGGGGAGAGGCCCGCCACCGAGGAGCTTGGAATCTACGAGCCAACTGGCCCCGAGCTGGGTCCCCGCTGCCGGTGGTTGTGTGCAGCGCATGAAATGGACTCAAAGTATGAATGAGAACGTCATGCGCGCATATTTCGGGTCTACAGAGGGGGGTACGCAGTGAGGTTAGTTACCTCACTGCGTACCGTGTTAGGATGCTGTCTCTGTTTCAGGACCTAGAACCAACCGTAAACGTCTCGGCCCAACGATTTTCGGATCAGGTGCGGGTCATCCAGCGTAATCACAGGTTAGATGACGCCGCACTTGATAGGCTGCGCTCAGAAGTGCTGAGCAACCAAATCGTCTCGACCCCGACACAGACCGCGGCACCGACAGCCACTATTGTGATCCCGCCGCGGTCCAATCTTGTTAACAATGAGGCAGATGATAGGGTTGCCACAGTAAGTAGCCAGTGCAACGAAAGATTGAGGAGCGCTCTGGAAGATGCGCTTCGCGAGTATAGGTCAACACCGACTGAACTGTTATGACGACACGGAAGAATTACTTACACCATAAGGCAAGCAGACACGCACATACACTCACAACACAGTCATACACTACACATACTTACGTAACACATACAACTCACATACACAACACACCCGACACAAATAAGACATTCCTTTTCCCTTTTCCCCCCTTTCCAAAGCCCCGAATTGTACTATGTTAAATGAATTATTTTATTGGTGTTTTATTGATTTATTTTTATATAATATACTCTGCATTGTTAATTTTTATATTTTATCGCTAATGTAATGGACGGATAGATGGCCCCTGTAACACAGGAATTTCCTAGCATGGGAGTCATTGATTTTGTACCTCACCAATTGCATCCTAAGTTGAAAAAAAAAACTTAGGCCTCAATTTCCACGGTTGCCTATGCACAAGAAGAATAGGGCGCAAAGATATAAAGGCCAAACGGTTGTTCGAGACTTGTACGTGGAGTGATCCCGGGTCTTTGTTTATTTTAACGGCCAATCAGTCACTTAAACAATCACATAAACAATAAAACATTGTCTAGATCTTTAAAACAGTACGATAAACACGACTCACTAAATAATCCTAAAATAAATTGTGTTACATTTGATTTGCAGAAGGTGTTGCTATTGGTGAATTAGTTTATTTTATTATTGCAAGCGACTGAAAGGTCATAATTTATCCGTGGTTGATGTTGGAAATTTGGTTAGTACCTGCTATTTGTGGAATTAACAAATAGTTAAGAAGGGTTCGAACGAAATAGCTAGCTGTGTTTACGATATTATCAAACTTAAGACTAACGAAGGCTGTGATGTCTTTAGACTTTGGTCAGATAATTGTACTCACCAAAACAGAAATAGAATGATGATTTTTATGTACCTTTATGCAGCTAAACCTCTTAGTATTAATATGAAATATACTTTCCTTGAAAAAGGACATACACAAAATGAGGGCGATTCCATACATGCCACAAAAATGTTATAGATGTATCTCAAAACATGACTTATGACTTCAAAAAAATAGTGCTTTGGTCTAAAATCAAACAAGTTCGTGTCAGTAAACATAAACGTGAAGCATACGTTCTGATTTACAAATTGGATCTATCTTACGATGATTTTGAAAACCACATTAGGGTAGAAACCCTAATGTGGACCAGACCAGACCAGAAGGTCTTTCTGTTAGAACAAGAAGACAAATGGCTCAATGATGGATCTACGGAAATACTCTTAAAACTATATTTCAATCAGTTGTTACCAAAACAACCATCCAAAAACAAAATACTTAATTGATTTATGTCGCAAAAATATGATTCCACCAGTTTATCTTGAGTATTGCGAAAGTTTTGTGGCAAGTAATGATAAGTAGGTACCTGGGTGACCGACCTCTGCTCGGGTAAAAATAGAAAAAACGACGTTTTCTAAAAATGAAACCTAGCTAGATCGATTTATAGCCCCCGAAACCCCTGCATACTAAATTTCATGAAAATCTTTGGAGCCGTTTCAGAGATTTAGATTACATATATACATATGTCGCATCAAGGCTGGCCGATAGATGCAAACCATCGGGAAATCAGGAAGTATTTATTCCCTTTGGTTAAGACATCGGGTGTGGGCAGGTAGGTGGGTCAATCGTGAAAATGAAATCATACAAATGATTTGATACACTGGGTTTATTAAAATAGACACAGTTACAATCTTGCTTACTAATATTACGGATCAACACTGATTCTTCAACGTTTTAGCTCTACGGCTGTCAATTGCCATCTTCTGTGGCGGGGACCACGCAAGCGGTTAGAAAAAGTGCGCCAATGCGTAGTTGTTCTTGCTTTGCCGCCAGATGGCGTGTTAGTGTCGAAACGATTTACAATTACAATGCGCCAGGGTTTTTTGTACGATAACTTTAAAATAGCTCGTTGAGCTCTCTCCAACCTAAGCAAGTTGGTTTTGTTAGCTGCTCCCTAGACTGACACAGTAACTAAGTGAAGACTGGCACAGAGTACTATGGATCAGCGTAGGTGTTGCGACGGTTTTTGAAATATGGGTGAGAGTTTTCTGGTTCGCTTCAAAAGTGCGTCAATTTGCGAGCAGAGACAGCTTATGACAACGACATTACCACAAACATCCAGTTTTATTTGCAGATCCCGGGGTAGCGCTGACCGACCAGTCAAACTAAAACACGTCGCCTTAGTTTTTCACACGTTCGGGGTCAGTAGGTTATTTTGCAGCTAGATAGCAACCCTCCTAAGTCACATATATTCACCAATGCGAGCGCGCTGTTTTAGCTCTCCTAAGTAGGACTTAAACCAGTCTAGAGCTAACGCCTCCAGATTTTTTTGCAGTATCGGCCGAGAAACAGTCTCAACGGCTTCTGCAAGATCCAGGAAGACACAAAAACTTAAAGTCAAAAAGTCAAAAGCCAAAAATATTTATTTCAACTATGCTATTGAGCGGCACTTTTGAAAGTCAACAATTAAAATTTACAAGTAATAATAATTGATTCTACCGTCCATTCGCAAAAGAAGCTTGTTATGGAGAAGAACGGACAAGAAACTCCAAACATCGACGCACTTTTGTCCTTCATCCACTTTGCTAATTACAAAATCGAAAAGATGCGTGACGGCATCCTCTGTGGACATGCCAGCGCGAAAACCGAACTGATTCCCGACCAGAAGACTGTTTTATTTTGTTTTTTGGGGGCTCAGTCACGTCCGTATGAGGATACCCCATTTGATTCCCTACACGTGTTCCTCGGGTGGTGCAAATCAGGTGACACTAACAGGTGGTAGTCTTCGGCTGAAGGCTTGCGATTACCCACCGGGCAAAGACGTAACGCCAAGCGGCCTAGCCGTGTTCCGGTACGATGCTCGGTGTAGCCAATTAGTGTAGTTGGGTTAGGTTAGGTTAGGTTCCCCCCCGGTGGGTTTCCGCATTGTCGAGGCGGGGGGGCTCAGTAGCCGTGGCTTGGACAACCACGGTGAAGCGAAGAGGAACCCGAGGAGGGCCCGCTCGTCAGGGCTTTTGCCGACAAGCCGACGACGTAGCGGCCAATAAGTAGGTTGCGGTGCCGTATGGGCGCCACCGCAACTGAGGCGGGCCGCGATGTGGTATGGTAGAGGCATCGCGGCTGAGGGTTGGAGGCTGCGGCGGGAGAGGAGTGCCGGTATTGCGGTGCGCCGCTCTCCCTATCCGCCGCGGCCTGCACGGGGTCGCCACCGTCTGATGGCGGACGCGGTGGGGCCGCAGGGGAGGAGGAGTGTCGGTATAGCGTTGGCCGCTCTCCCTATCCTCTGCGGCCGAAAAGTGGTAGGTGGCGGGGCCACTGTCCTGACCCGTCACAGGGGGACCAAGGGTGCCACACACGGGGTCGTCTGGCACCCATGTGCCGCTTTGGTCCCTGGGGTGGTCACGGCGTGCAACGTGTTCTGGTGCGCCGGTGACGGGGGTTACTCCCCATAGGAGGGTCCGGTGACGGACAGCCGCGGCGGGTTCGCGGATGTATGCTTACGTGTTCCCGTGTTCCCGCCATAAGCGGCAGAGGAGAACACCGTGGAGTTTTAGTGGGTTAGAGTCCCACATAACTGCACTATCTCCCCGTGGTAGTGCAGTATGCATGAGCATTTCTCCACGAAAAAAAAAAAAAAAAAAAAAAAAAAAAAAAAAAGGTTAGGTTAGGTTAGTCAACTACCCTCCCGAATTGGTTCCCGCCTTGTCGTGGCGGGGGGGCTCAGTAGCCGTGGTGGCGGAAACCCACGGTGAAGCCAAGAGGAACCTAGGCGGGGGCCGCTCGTCTAGGCTTTTGCCGCTAAGCCAACGACGAGTGGCCCAATAGTTGCGGTGCCGCGGGTGCCGCCTGTAGCGGCATCGCAACTGAGCGGGCTGCGATGCCCCCCCCTCTGATGGGGGGGGCATTGCGGCGGAGTGCGGGGGGCCGCGGCGGGGAGGGGAGTGTCGGTGTGGCTTCGGCCATTCTCCCTTACCTCCCGCGGCCTCAACGGGGGCGCCACCGTCAGATGGCGGACGCGGTGGGGCCGCAGGGGAAGAGGACTGTCGGTGTATCGTTGCCGCTGTCCCTGTCCCCTGCGGCCGAAAGGTGGTAGGTGACGGGGCCACAGACCCGACCCGTCACAGGGGGAGCTCCGGCGTGCCTGCATGACTGCGGCGCGTCGGAGGGCCTGGACCCCTCGCTTCCTGGCGTGGGTAGCGCCATGCTGGAAGGCGACGGGTCTGGGCAGCGGTCGCCTCCTTTTGCGAGGGTGGTAAATCGCAAAAGGAGGCGAAGGTGGTGATACGCGGGCGACAGGTGCGGGGGCCCCTTCGCCTGCATTGCACATCACCACCCGCGGGAGGGAATGGCCGAGCACTCGCGGTCATTCCCGGGCCCCTCCGTTGAGAGGGGCATGAGGGGCCCGCTGTGTGACAGCGGGCAGTCGTCGGCGGGGGACTGGAGTAAAGGCTCTGCCGGTTTCCCAGTCCTCCTCCACTAAGACGATGCGGGAGTGCCGTTGGGTTTTTTAGTGGGTATACCGGAAGCAGGATCCGGGGAGTCCCACATACCCCTCCCTTCCCCCGGAGGGAGGATGATGCGTAATGCATTTTTCCCAGCGCAACAAAAAAAAAAAAAAAAAAAAGGTTAGTCAACTAACCTAACCTAACCACCTAACTAGAAGAAGACAGCGCCACAGGCACCTACTGGAGCACCGAAACCGGCACCAAATAAGGCCGCGGGACCACCTAGGGTCAGAGCCCCACGCTCCGTGGCTGTAGTAATCACGCTGCAGCCCGGAGCCGTCGAAAGGGGCGTTTCCTACAAGGCGGTCCTGACAGAGGCGAGGGCCAATGTTGCGTTCCCCGACCTAGGTACACCGTCCGGCTTCAAAATGAGGCCGGCGATTACGGGGGCGCGGCTGCTTGAGGTCTCGGGTGCCTCAAGCGCCGAAAAGGCGGACATTTTGGCCGCCAAGCTGCGGGAGGTCCTCAACCCTGAGGACATCCGGGTTTCCAGGCCGATGAAGACGGCTGAGTTACGTGTCGACGGTCTGGATGACTCGACGTCCCCAGCTGAGGTCGTTGCGGCCATTGCCCGAGCCGGCGGATGTCCATCCGAAGACGTGCGGACGGGCGAGATCCGCGCCGACGCTACCGGGCTCGGCATGATTTGGGTGCGGTGCCCGGTGGCGGCGGCGCAAAAAGTCGCTAACGGTGGACGACTGCTAGTGGGTTGGGTTGCAGCGAGGGTCAAGCTGCTGCAACCCAGGGCATTGCGGTGCTATCGTTGCCTGGACATTGGGCATGTCAGGGCACGATGCACCGCCGAAACAGACCGCAGCGAGCAGTGCTATCGTTGCGGTCAGCCCGGCCACAAGGCGGCCCAGTGCTCCGCAGCGCCAAACTGCAGCCTCTGTACAGCTGCAGGGAGGCCCGCTGGGCACAGAGTGGGCGGAAAGGCCTGTGGCGTACCCACGCAGCAGAAGAGAAGAAGGAGGGCCAAGGTTGCTGGGGGCTCTTTACCCCCCCGTCAATCTGGCTGCTCTTCGGCCGACTCCCGGCCTAGGAATGGAGTGGAGGGAATGGATTGTGCATAATGGCGCTCTACCATTTCCTCCAGGGCAATATTAACCACTCTGCCAGAGCTCAGGATCTCTTGCTCCAGAGCATGGCAGAGTGGTCGATTCATGTGGCTGTGGTCGCCGAGCCGTATTTCGTCCCACCCAGGGACAACTGGGTTGGAGACCTCGACGGTTTGGTGGCCATCATTGGCGGGACTCTTGCCAGCCCGTCCCGAGGTCACGGCTGGGTGGCCGCCCTCGCGGACGGCGTTGGCATAGTTGGTACGTATTTTTCCGAGTTGGGCGCCGTCGTAGGCCGACTCCACCCTCGCCCTGTGTTGTTGCTAGGGGATCTCAACGCCAAGTCTTCGGCGTGGGGATCTCCAGTAACCGATGCTAGGGGTGAGGTGCTGGAAGAGTGGGCAGTAACCACTGGCCTGGTCGTCCTAAACCGGGGTTCGGTCCACACGTGCGTGCGGCAGCGGGGCGGTTCAATAGTGGACGTCTCGTTCGCTAGCCCTGCTGTCGCGAGCCGTGTCCGCGACTGGCGTGTCGCCGTGGAGGTGGAGACGTTATCGGATCACAGATATATCCGTTTCGACGTCTCCACCCAGACCGCCGGCAGCCGTGGTTCGCCAGCCCCGCGAACGGACGGTCCGCGCTGGGCGCGCAAGCGCATCGACAGGGAACTTCTCGAGGAGGCCACCATTGTCCAGGCCTGGATCCGGGAGTCGGCAACGACCGGACCCGTCGACGTCGAACAGGAGGCGCTGTGGTTCCGCGGGGCGATGACGCAAATCAGCGACGCGTCCATGCCCCGGGTCCACGCACAGTCAGCTAGGCGCCAGGTGTACTGGTGGTCCGCCGAGATCGCACAGTTGCGCGTCTCGTGCGTAGTGGCCAGACGCCAGTACACCCGATACCGGAGGAGACGTCGTCGGGTCCCTGACGAAGAAGCCGCGCGGTATGAGGTGTACCGCGCGGCGACAGAGACTCTGCGGTTGGCCATCGGCGAGGCGAAGAAGCGAGCCAGGGAGGAGATGTTGGAGACTCTAGACAGGGATCCGTGGGGGCGCCCTTATCGAGCGGTTCGAGGGAAACTTCGAGCCGCCGCGCCTCCGCTTACAGAGAGTCTCCAACCCGAGCTGCTGGAGGAGGTAGTCGCAGCCCTCTTCCCGGCGAGAGCGGAGCATATCCCGCCGCCGATGGCTTTGCCCACGGCCGCAGAGTCTACAGAGGAGGATGCCATCAGCGTCCCAGAGGTGACACAGGCAGAGATGGGGGCGGCCGTGATGCGGCTCCGGGCCAAAAACGTGGCTCCGGGGCCCGACGGGATCCACGGTCACGTATTAGCCCTCGCTCTGAAGGAGCTTGAGCCCTGGCTGAGAGGACTCTTCACAGCGTGCCTTGAGCGGGGCCAGTTTCCGACTTTATGGAAATCTGGTCGTCTGGTCCTGCTCAGGAAGGCGGGGCGCCCTGCTGACTCACCGTCCGCGTACCGGCCTATAGTGTTGCTAGACGAGGTGGGTAAGCTGTTCGAGCGGATTATCGCTGCCCGCCTCGTCGGCCACTTGTACAGGGAGGGGCCGGACCTGGACGAAAGCCAGTTCGGCTTTCGGCATGGGCGCTCCACCATCCACGCAATATCGCAGGTGAGAGTCCTGGCGGAGGAAGCGGTGTCCCGGGGTGGGGTGATGTTGGCGGTGTCCTTGGACATTTCCAACGCCTTCAACACCCTGCCCTGGAGTTGTGTTCGGGAGGCACTGCGGTATCATCGAGTGCCTCCCTACCTCCGCCGCATCGTCGGGGCTTATTTGGCGGAGAGACGTGTCACCTACGTGGGACGTGATGGCGTCGAAAACCAGCACTGCATGTCGTGCGGTGTTCCGCAGGGCTCGGTCTTGGGCCCGCCCCTGTGGAACATCGGGTACGACTGGGTGCTGAGGGGCGAACTCCAACCGGGCGTAGACCTGACGTGTTACGCGGACGATACGCTGGTCACCGCCCGGGGGAGTTCGTACAGGGAGGCAGCGTTGCTGGCAACGGCTGCGGTCTCACAGGTGGTGAGCCGCATACGGCGCCTTGGCCTGAAGGTGGCCCTCAACAAGTCGGAGGCCATGGTCTTTCATGGCCCCCGGCGGGCGCCACCGCCCGATGCCCACATCGTCGTTGGGGGGGCTCGAATCGCTGTCGAGTCAACCATGAAATACCTGGGATTGGTGCTCGACAGCCGGTGGGATTTCGGCCCCCACTTCCGGCGGCTGGCGCCCAAGTTGTTGGGCGCGGCTGGGGCGCTGTCAACGTTGCTTCCCAATCTGGGGGGCCCGAGCGCTGCCTGTAGGCGGCTCTACGTGGGGATCGTGCGATCGATGGCCCTGTACGGGGCCCCGATCTGGGCGGCTGACCTGACGGCCGGCAGCATCGCTGTTCTGCGAAAGCCGCAGAGAGCGATGGCCGTCAGAGTCATCAGGGGGTATCGCACGATCTCCTACGAGGCGGCTTGTGCACTGGCCGGATCCCCGCCCTGGGACCTTGAGGCAAAGGTACTCGCGTCACTGTATCGGTGGCGCGAGGAAGCGCGGGCGCGGGGCGAAGGGCTGATGCAGCGACATATGGAGTTGCGTCAGTCTCAGCTTCGCGAGGTCCTGGTGGCGGAATGGCGGGACAGGCTTTCACGCCCTACCGCCGGCCTCGTTACCATCGAGGCGGTCTGGCCAGTGCTCGAGCGCTGGCTCGGGAGGAGGCACGGCTCCCTGTCGTTTCGGGTGACGCAGGTGCTCTCGGGGCATGGTTGCTTCGGGAAGTACCTGTGTCGCATAAACAGGGAGCCGGACGCCCGGTGTCACCACTGCGTCGACTGCCGGGAGGACACGGCGCGGCATACGCTGGCAGAGTGTGCCGCTTGGGAGGAGCCACGCCGTGCCCTCATCTCTGAAGTGGGCAGTGACCTGTCGCTGCCGGCCGTAGTCGAGTCTATGGTCGGCAGCGAGGAGTCCTGGGACGCGGTGGTATCCTTCTGCGAAACAGTCGTCTCGCAGAAGGAGGCTGCGGAGAGGGAGAGGGAGATTTCATCCGCTAACCCGATCCGCAGCAGACGCGCCGGGCGTCGGCGGAGGGCAGACAACGCCCTCTTCCGGCCCCCCTAAATGGGTACTAGGGCGACGGACTCGGGGACGTCCCTCGCCCCCCACACATCTGGACCCGAGGTGGTGGCGCGTAGTGTTCCACGCGCGCCCCTCTTAGACGTTGCGGGGGGTGCAAACACCTCACTCCCCCCCAACCCGAGATCGAGGCCCGCAGTGGCGGGCCGGCACTAGCTGGGGGTTGCGGAAGTATCGTTGTTCCCGCGACCCCCAGCGTTGGTGTGAGATGGAACACCGGGGTGGTTTTTAGTCAGTACGAGTCTGACAGACCCCTCCGCCCTCCCCAGGGCGGAGGACATCCAATGAGGATTTTCCACCCCGAAAAAAAAAAAAAAAAAAAAAAAAAAGGTTAGGTTAGCTGTTCCACTGCAGGCTGACCAGCCTGACGTGCGATGTTATGGATGTGTACGCACCGGGACTTACAGCTTAGTACGGCCGTTATTCCAAGTACGTACAGTGTGGCTACGGTTGCACTAATTGAGCCCTGGACCTATGAGATCCCTAAGGCCCTACTGACTACAAACCTAGCCCTACAGCAACCACCTAGCACCCTAGTTATCCTAACGCCCTAACCTATCATACAAACCACACCAGACGTAGGTTACGTCGGTTTTACGTGCGGGATGTCTGTTACAATGAGACCTACGGTAACAGACGGAATTTGGGTAGGAATAGGGGTTTTGTGTACGTCGTGCAATGTACACAGGAAATGGTTTTCTCACTGCCGATCCCACAGACTCACAGGATCGTTGAAGGCTAAGGGTGTCTTGGCCACAGTAAGAGGAATCACGGAGAGATGAATCAAACTCAACTCCAGCTTGATGACTAATTTATTATAACAATTAACTTAATTATATACAAATTTTGTGGTCAATACACATTGATACGTCTTTAGATGTGTGTTGTGTGTGTATTGAGCCGATGAAGCGAATATTTTATTAGGCCATTTCTTAGCGCTGACGGTGTGCCGGTGACGCTGGCGCGTGGACGGAATGTGTGTCGCTGACGCTGTAATGGTGTTGTTGGCGCGTGTAAACTATTGCCTTGTTCAGGTTGAACATTCTGGCGCCTCTCAGGACCTGGACTCCAGTTGGTATAACTCAATTGTTTCGTGTTGATGTGGTAAACTGTAGACAGGGTCCGTTGTGGTAGTTGGTAGGCCTGTTGTTCGTCGGGTAGACCTGTTGGCAACGAACGGAGTTGGTTCTCGTGCTGGTTGGTTAGCTGTCTCAGTGGTGGTTTTTCTGGTCTTGTGCTGCCCTGTGACTCCAATCCGTCTCAGTATTGCTGGGCCGTAGCAAACTGAAAGTAAAAAGATTAAAAACATGATTATACAAGATATTGCACTTGTTAAGTATGTATGAGAACTAATTTGAGTCCAAACAGTACTGTCCAATTCGGTTTGTAAGGCACTTTCTTTATTAATTAAATGCTGAAAAATCTCCTTTGAGTTAGTTATGACTTCTTCTTTGGTAATGTTTAGCATGGATTTAGTTACCATGTGCGTGTTAATGGGAAAATCTATTTGTTTTGAGTATGATGTTACAATCGGTACTGAAACAATTCTCTTGGCAGTTAATATGTTATTAGTTGTTTTAATAACGCAGTTATCTGCGATTCGTATTACACCAACATTTTGAAGCTCAAATTCTTCTCTTTGTCCATCACAAAGTATTGACGTCGTAACCCGATCTCTTACAATGAATAACCAAGTGTTTGGCATGTAAAGTTGTTTCCATATTACTTTATTGGGTAAATAAAACGTTTTAGTAGGACATTTCGTGTGTGTCTGGTTTTTGAACAGTTGATTTACAATGCAATTTTCATTTAATTGCATGTTTTTCACGGCCCCAGGAAAGCAAATAAAATGGTTAGTCCATTCTAAACAACGTTTGAACTCCTCATAGTTCAAGTCAAAATATAGTTCGTTGTTGTAATCTAACCCTATGTAAGCTTTATGTACATCTAGGCTTTGGGCAGATTTATCTGAGTTTGTCTTTGGGACTGGTGTAATATACATCAAAGTATATTTAGTTATCTCTTGTATAGGGAAATATGCGTATACTTTTATATGAGTATTGTTGTCAGATATCTTGGTGTCCAGTAACTGTTGTTGAACGATTCTTAAATTAGAAGGTAATTTTTCGTTTGCTGATGATATCAGGTCACTGACGTTCTTTGGTGTTAATACACTATATACCGTTGCCCTGGTTAGGTATATTTCTGATAATCCGTTGTAATGATTCATGATTTCTTCCATGTAGTTATATGCTAATTGGTAAGTCTGCATAACACGTATGTTTATACTGTTGTGGTCGACTGTACTGAACCAACGGTTATAACTATCCATGTAACCTATAACTTGGTTTAGTTTAGTTTGGAATCCTACAAGTTTCTGTTTAATTCTTTCTTCAGTTTTGTTGATTTGTGAGATTGTTGATATCATAAATTTGGTTTGATGGTTGGCAGCTTCAATTAGTTTCTTTTGGTTTACATTTAATGATTCTATATCTCGGTATGCCTCGTCATTCACTCCGAAGATAGACGTTAGTAACTGTCCCAATATGCCCCTTTTCTTCCTAGTTTGGTTCATTTCTGTCAAATATTCTTTAGTCCGCTCAAATTTTGCTTCTTCTTCTAACAAATGATGGTGTAATTGCTTGCAAAATGCTGGATCTGTTACTTTTTCCGCATTAGTACATAGTTGACTAAATTGTGACGTTACTGTTTTCATTTTTAGAAACTCTTGTTCTAGGTGTTGTTTTTCATAATTTATTTCAATTCTAAATATTCCTCTGTCAATGCTTGCTGTTCCTATTTGTTCAACATAAAATCCTGGTGGTACCGTTTTTAAAGAGTATGTCGTTGTAGATGATTTTGCTGAACCCAATATTTGTAAAATGATGAAAAGCAAGGTTAACCATTTGGTTATTTTATTACGTCGTTTAGGTTGTTTAGTTTTGTTATTTCTTAGGATTGTAGCGGTATTTGTTTGTATTGCATGCACAGGTTCATTACTACTACCATTACTCCATTTTTTTGTTTCGATTGGCAATGGAATTAATGTGTGGATTGACCGTTTTTGAGTTGCTCCTGACGATTTTTGCAGTGTCACTACTCGGGTTAAGTCGTCGTTACCCGTATGTAATTCCTTTATTTTTGCAAGTGGCCATTTGCTGGGAGACATTTTCTCATCTTTTATGATTACTAGTGTTCCAACTGACAAGTTTCCTTCATTAGCTTTCCATTTGTACCTCTGTTGTAGTTGGTGTAAATAGTCTTTAGTCCAGCTTTTCCAGAAATCCTTTTTCATTTTTTGGATCTGTTTCCATCTGTTTATGTGATCTGTATTAGTTTCGGATAGCGGGTCTGGTGTCCCTACTGCTTCTACAAACCTAGCCCTACAGCAATCACCTAGCACCCTAGTTATCCTAACGCCCTAACCTATCATACAAACCACACCAGACGTAGGTTACGTCGGTTTTACGTGCGGGATGTCTGTTACAATGAGACCTACGGTAACAGACGGAATTTGGGTAGGAATAGGGGTTTTGTGTACGTCGTGCAATGTACACAGGAAATGGTTTTCTCACTGCCGATCCCACAGACTCACAGGATCGTTGAAGGCTAAGGGTGTCTTGGCCACAGTAAGAGGAATCACGGAGAGATGAATCAAACTCAACTCCAGCTTGATGACTAATTTATTATAACAATTAACTTAATTATATACAAATTTTGTGGTCAATACACATTGATACGTCTTTAGATGTGTGTTGTGTGTGTATTGAGCCGATGAAGCGAATATTTTATTAGGCCATTTCTTAGCGCTGACGGTGTGCCGGTGACGCTGGCGCGTGGACGGAATGTGTGTCGCTGACGCTGTAATGGTGTTGTTGGCGCGTGTAAACTATTGCCTTGTTCAGGTTGAACAGGATGTATCGGGAGACTGCTCGCGGAGGGTAGCGGGATCCGAGGCACGGTGCGCCGCTGGCCAACCGCAGGTAGTTGGGGGCCCAAGTAGTGTGCCAGCCACACATGAAAGACTGCCCCGCCAACTGTCGAAAAATCCCGGAATGCACCATCATGCTGGTTGGTGACCAGAAGACAGTGTCCGATGGACATTTCCGAGGGGGCTCCGGCGTCCCCGCAGTCTCCAGACCAGTCCTCCAATAATGGCGTCTATTCGACGCGTGTCTGTGGGGTGCCAGCGTGGAACCTCATCTCAATTCCTTCTCCTCTCGTGGCAATCATGGCATTTAGAGACTGATAAACCAGCGCTTTTGTTCCTTTCGGAGACGCAGATCGGATGTCCTTCAGACGTGGCGTATCTTTCTTACCCAGGGTTTACCCTGGAGCACAAGTTCAAGCCACGCGCGGGTGTACATGCATATGTACACCCGTGACGACATCTCCGAAACCTTGGCAATTCCCAAGTGGCTGACATTTAGCTCTTTGCTTTTGTTGAAGCTTTTTATAGAAGCCAAAAAAATACTGTTGATTACGGTATTGGAGAGTTCTACAATTACCGTTGACTTCGCTGGATCTTTTTTGTTAGGTACGCGTTAGACATCGCGCACGTTGCCAGGACTCTGGGTAATGTTAAGGCAGTTGGAGAGCTGTGTGTGAAAAGAAAAAGGTAATAAAAAAAATCTCTTAAAATATGTATTGAAGAGAGTTATCTTTTCGGGGGATATACTTTAATTCAATACTCGTCTTTAAAAGATTTTTTCCAAAATCTCACATTTTCGTCATCATAACTATCCATTCCACTCACAAACTTTCGAAATTATAAAATAGGTTCCGACCGCGGCTTCTCCCGCGTGAACGGTGTATTCATTTCTCATGAGATATATACATACCTAGTTTATCGGGATAAAAAGTAGCCTACGTGCTACGTGCTGCTGCGAGACTATAATCTATCTCTGTGCCAAATCCAGATCCGTTCATTCATTCTGGCGTGATTGAGTGACACACATCCAAGCATCCAATCTTTCGCATTTATAATATTAGAAGAACACGCCGACAGGTCGCCGTATTAGTAAGAAGTAGGATTATAATGTGGGATCTTACCTACAGGTACTTTAGAGAACCTACTTTAATCTGATCCAGCTTATTGCAAACCAGAATCCTAACCAAATCGATAGGTATCCACTTAAAATGCGGCGCAAAAAGACGAGTCTCACAAGGAAAACGCATTGATTATTAAGTCGTTGGAATGTTCACAAATTATGCCGGTCGCCGCGCCGGGCGCCGTACCGGACTGGACTGGACCGGGCGCTACTCGTTAAAATGCGGCGCAAAAAGACGAGTCTCACAAGGAAAACGCATTGATTATTAAGTCGTTGGAATGTTCACAAATTATGCCGGTCGCCGCGCCGGGCGCCGTACCGGACCGGACTGGACCGGGCGCTACTCGTTAAAAGATACAGTGTAATCGACGATCTGCTCTAAAGGGGCAAAGTTATTTGTTATTGCGACGATGGGTCCGGCCACTGGCCAGCCGGACACAGAACACATGGGGACACACTTGGAGCGTTATGTGCCTGTGTATATGTGTCCTCTCTGAGGAAATGCGGGCTATCTGACTGATCTTAGCGAGAAAAAACCCGTAGCTTATAATAAAGCACTGCGTGGAAAGCACTACCTGACAAAATTATTATGAACCATAAACAACTACATAGCACTTGAACTAGAACTGTCAATTAATTTGAACGGAGTTTAGTTAGTTAAGGAAAACACATGCGAATGTGCGTATTACACGAGGCGCCTGTAAAGAGATTGTTGATATTAAGAGGAAACGGGGGCAGAGCTACTAAGGATCAGACTTTATGAACGGTGTCTTGCTAAATGTAAGTAATTAGTGGCCAACAGGTAGGTAAGTATAACCTCGCTCAGCGAACCTACACGTCTGCCCGTCCCACCTGCTCCCTGAGCGAGAATAATAATAAAAACAAATTGTACAACTTTTTATCGACGGATATTCGGGTCCGAACGATTCGTGCCGAAGCTTCCAAACTTTTACATTGACTAAACAATTTCGCATTAGTCCGCGCGAATTGCCCATAAAATGTAACGGCTCATGTAAATGAGTGACTGTAGAGTGTGTGGCAGACGAGACGAGTGTGCTGTGTGGTTCACGGGCCACGGCGCGTCGCTCTCATCGCAATACAGGCAGAGACGCGCGGCGCGGCATGCACACGTGTCGCTGCACCCAGCATATTGTTTATTCATTAATTGTTCTGCAGGTCGTCACCTCTCCCTCCTGGCAGCACCCCCACTCCCCGCTGGCTCACTGTTAATTCTCGTTTGAGAAAATTACACATACATCATTATACTCAACAGGAAACAGGAAAGACCCTATGTACTTAACGTGCCCTCCACCCCCTCCACCCCCCTGTGCCCACTGACAATACGCATTGACTTAATATTCTCTCTTTGTATTCAAAAAGTTGAATGTTGGATTCTGCCGAGTTCACTTGTATTCAGCTCCGATGTGCTCAGTTATTCGAACAGCTCAGGACGCTCCTGAGGGAGAGCAACTTATCGAAACAACACTCCAGTCAAATTGTTGTTCGATACCAAACTTTGTTGCCCTTTAAGCATTCCTTTTGAAGCTTTCAGATTTACAACTTAGATATCATTTTATGAAATACAAAGTATTAATATCTAAAGTAAAAACGAATCCTTTGTAAATAAAAGAATGAAGTTGTAACAATTGTAAAAATATGTGTCTTATTCTTTGAGCAGAAAAGGTAAAAGCAGAATAAACTGAGCTCCGCATATTATAGATATTATAATAAGATAGGAGCGCTCTGTGACCTGTGTAGCGCGTAGTTTAGGTATGTTTTATAGTTCGTGTGTGTAGTAAGTTAATATCTAAATTGATTTACATGTCGGTGTATCGGCAAGAGCAAGCGGTGTTATGGCGAGGTGCGCTACATAAACAAGGCGATAGCATAGCATCGCTCGGCCGACTGCCGACTGCCGAGCCGCGCTCTCCCCGCTCACGCCACGCTCACACCTCTCAGCCCCGAGCGACGTGTGTATATACATCTACCTGTACACCGGATGTATTCATATTTTATTTATTCGCGTGGGAAACGGCTCATAAACAGTGATTTTGAATGGCAGATGTTGTGATTTAGTTGGCACAACCCGGAAAGTATTTACTGCATAATGAATAAATCCGCAGGTCGGGCCCCGTCCGTCACGACCGCGGGGCCCGGGGCCCGGGGCCGCTCGGCTCTGCACTCGTTACTCACCGCCGAACAACCCACGGTTTAACAGGGTCCGGTTACCGGCACATTAAAATTAATCCTTTTTTCAAGAACACAGGATTACCCCACAGCGAATTTGTTTACATTTAATATATTGTTTACCGACGGCCGGGCTGGGCCGCATGTTGGTACAAAAATAAGGATAACGTTCAATTACAGGCAGATTACTCTGAACCACACGACACGACTCGGAACAAATAAAATAATAAATTATAACGCACGGAAGCTTCTAACATTCTATGTTATACGCATAACATAAAATACTATGAAGATAGGAAATGTGGAACTCTCCGGTTTCCATGGATCGCTATATATTATATCATTAACTTTTATAATTATTATTTTTGAAAACGTGGATTGTTTTTTAGCTTTTAGGCTAGTTTAAGCTACATCAACGGGACAAAGCCAAGTCAATGTAGCGTGTGGTGATTTTTTGTGATGGAGACTGGGTGTTATTATTAATTTATATAGAGCTTAGGACCTTTTAACAGCCATTTTATACTTATTTCTGCTACTTTAAAAAAATTATGTAATTCAGCGCACAATAAAAGAGTTGAATCTGAATGTTTATAAGTTTCATATTATTTTTTGTATTCGCTCCGACGGCGACTATCCTCCAACACAAAAGACGCTTTGCGTAAATATTCCTGTATTCAAGAGCTCAGTCGAATGTTACTTATATCACACTTATTATTTAAGTAGGTCATCTTAGATGTTGACGTTTATTAGGTAGGCATGATAACGACCTGTGTTGTTTTTGATGCGAAGATGAGCGGCCGATAAGCCGGCTGTAAACATAAAGATAACGAGCTATGACTGTCATAACGTCCCGCGTCCGGACGAGTACGAGCACTAATGCGGACGATTGACTATCAACTGAGCTTTATGTGTGCTTCAGAGACAATACACTCGGCTTATGTACCAGGGCCTATACCGATGGCCAGAGTGGGTGGATTGCCCATGAAACGCCACTTTAAAAAATCAGCATGAGATATGAGCATTCCTAGTGGCCTAGCGGCACTGGTGGCGCATGAATTACAGCAGTGAATACGCCCAGATTTTAGAATAAAATCTTTATACGATCGAATATTGGTCTTTTGAAAAATATAAAACTTACAAAATGTTCGTTATCAAATTGTCTATCCCTAATGGATAGACAATTTGATAACAAACATTTTGTTAGTGTAAAAAATAATTAATGAACACTTTACGAGGAGATGCATGCTGCATCAATAATTATTTCTCATTTTTATGGTTTTGTTGGAAGGAGATTAGTGAATCAATATTATGTAGAAATTTAATGTATTTTTATTAATTGATATTTCTTTTTAAATAAAGAGTAGATAGCTCTTAAAAACTGCACAAAAACTACTAGCGCGGCGTTTTGCTCGGGGAGGCGCTTTAAGGTTACACACACACACACATCACATCATCAGCCTATTAATGTTCCCACTGCTGGGACACAGGCCTCCTCTCTGTGAGAGGGAATGGGCCGTATCCACCACGCGGGCCCAGTGCGGGTTGGTGGATGTCACATGTCTTCGAATTTTTGGTTCTAGGACATGCCGGTTTCCTCACTTTAAGGTCACTAGTCGATAATTCTTCCATACAAACGTAGTCTAGGGATTACTCCACTGTTTGACGTTGTACGTTCAAAATAAAAAAATATATCAATTTGTCTCATCATGATCTAGCCCTGTATGGAAACAAAAAAGTAAAATATTTCAAAGTTATGAGCGTCGAAAGTTTCATATTTCAACACTAATTTTAACGCATCTTTGGGCAGAAATAAATACCATAAGAAGAAGGAAAATTGCAAAACGGCCTCCATACAGGGATAGATTAGTAGTTCAACAATGCAAATAATTTTATTTTGATAATATACATTTAGTCGTTTTTTCATGATATCTAGATATCATGAAAAAACTACGCGAAATTTTATAAACAGACCTTTGGGAGTCTAGACTCCCAAAGGTCGGTTTATACCTTTATCATCATCGATTTCGCTACAAACTTGCAAAAGTGCTAATTCGTACGCGAACTAGCTTCTTACTGCTCATCAAAGAATCTCTCTCTTTTGCACGAGTTGTAGGATGAGATAGCAGACATTTTAACCCCGCGCACAAAATAGTTCGTGCCGTCGACTAGTGTAACCGTAATAGTTTAATGTTGTAACCTGGCGGGAAATAATAACACTCAGATCATTTTCTAAACTGTGCTGTGTGCGACATGCTCGCCGCTCAGCAGTGTTGATTGTGCTTGTGTGCTCGCAGGGTTTTTTTATTTGGGACAACCCCGCCACACCATTCCATCACCACCATTCATTTATAACGAAAACCACGAGCAACAGTGGCAACTGCCAGAAAAGCGCCGTGTTAATGAAGCTTGACGAGCCCCGGACAAACTATTCGACTGCCTTGGATCAGTTGGATCTCACTACGAAATTAATAAATAAACACACAACCCTTCTTTGCGTCGCGCAGTCGGGTAAAAAGAACAGCGGAGGTGTAAGAAATGTGTGGTTTGTGTGTGTGCCACCAGTTAAGGGCGAACAATCGTTTGTGTTCGTGTCGGGGTGAGTTGAGACATTTTATTTAAGTTGATAGTCGTCCCCCAGCGCGGCACGACACTACTGCGACAGTTTACGGGCGTCCCCAGGGGTCGGACCGACCGCCGGGTCACACAGGCTGGACCGATACCGACTGATCCATTACACCTCGCTTACGATACCTATTTACTTTTATTAAGACTACAGGTAGAGTTTTTACTATGGTGGCGTAGTTTTTGTAGCTAACTTTGCACTTATTATCTAACTTTGGGCAAATTACAACTTGTGCCTATAGTCCTACACTCCCAGTAAATTTAATTTTATTTATTTATTTCAAATTTCAGACAATTTACAGTCCATTTCTTGTTAGTAACAAATACTTATATAACTAGTGTTAGTAAAAGGTACATTACAAATCAAATAAACATTTACAAAATATTGCCATTTGATATTGATATAAGTTAATTGATTAAATTTAAAACCACAATTAATCAAAAATATGTAAATTAATAATAATACAAATGTCAAAAAATAAAAGATTTTAAAATGTCAAGATGATAATTTTAAATTAACATCTCAAAAAATAATATAACTTCAAAATCAATACAAATTAAATTAAATCATATGACAATAAAATTCAATGAAGACCAGATCTTTCGCTACTTCTTCTCGACATGTAATTTTATACAATGCCACAATAATGGGCAGTCTGCTCGGCTAGCCACAACGCTAAGAATGGAAAATGGAAAAAAAAATGGGACAACTTTTAAAATAAAATAAAAATGGTTTGACTATGCTTTTATTAACAATGTTAGAACCAAATTATTCAAAGTGTAACACGTTACGTGGCGTGGCCCGCTTTTATTAAACTGCGGATAACCCTGAATAGCTGCACTCACATCAGTTAATCATGGTTCTCATGCTGCATACTATCTAGTTTTTGTTCGTGTGTGAGCGAAGCGGGAGTGCTCTTATTGTGTTACAGTGTGGCAAGTTTCCACAGTGTGGCCTTCTCATGGCTTCCCGGGTTTTTGTGTTGTTGGCTGAACACTGATTGCGGTGAGAGTTTCAAATCAAGCCAGCACTCGTATGTCTTCTTTCAGGATTTATTGAACGTGTGTCTATGGACTATGATAAAACGGAATGGATTATACATGCCGTGACAGAGGGAGCGCCCCACAACGGTGCCAAGTATCCAAAACTGTTATTGCGTTATTCAATGTTATAAACAGGTACCTGGAAGGCTGACATCGTGAAAAACCTGCGCTAATAATATAATGTTTATAATGGTCTGAAGTCACCAACACATGTGGCTATGGTTCCTTCTCTATGAGAACAAGTCTTTATTTCGCAGTGGGACAATTGTAATTACGAAGGAAACAATGCAAATGTACGAGGATATTGTTGACCCGCAGGCGACGCCCGGCTCGCGACAGAGCTCGTTAGTGACGTGTTCATATTAAATCTGGAGTTGATATACTTAACTAAGTGTGGAAGCACGTTTTGTGAACAGACAGCGATGTTAAAAGAGTTGCATTTGTAACGGCATGATTTGTAATGTGTTCACAAAGGACCATTCACGGCGCGTGAACATCACGCCATGCGACACGCGCCGCGCGGACGTGCCGTAGTTGGAGCGTGACCGCTACATGTTGTATGACAGTGTCAAATATTCATTTACATATTCATCTTTGTTTGTCGAATAAAAACGTGTGATGTTTGTGCATAGACAATGCGAGTGTGGCGCAGTGACACTGCAGTCACGTAGCAGAGCTGAGTGCTACGAGGACTTGGATAGTTCGTAATTATGTTGTTGGGCGCTTCATGTTATACAAGCAGCAGAACCTAATGCTACATAGTAGGAACTAACATGATGAACAGAGCTCTGAGTAGTTATGCAGACATGATAAGTGTGTTAAATACTACTACGCGCGTTAGAGATGCTAATGCTTTGTGAGGTGAATTATTTAAATGTGTAGACTAATGTGGCGGCTCACGGTGGAGGCAGTGGGGCGGGGGGTTTTAGTAAAATACCGACACCGACAGTGCACTCGCCATCGCAGGGCTAGAACCACAGTACTATTATTAGAATATCATTATGCCGGAACCAGAGACAGGGGAGGAGCCAGGTGGTGAGATTTAGAAGTATTAGGTACCTAATTAGATGATCATTAGTGTCGTTCTCTGAATCTAGTAGAATCTTAAAATGATTATGATTTATGGTTCTCACCGAAACGGATGTAATAATGAAAGGGAATTTTCTATTGAATCGTCACTAAAGGATTGAAAATAATTACTAATATTATATTAAGACTGGTCATATAAAGGTCACCGATTTTTTATACATTACACGTCATGCATAATATTACGAAGCACTTCTAGAAAGAACTGCGAAGTGGTGTTCCGTGCACTAAATATCATCGCACGGTGTTCTTACACCTGCGAGCTGCGTCACTGGCTAACTTAAACCGAGTGCAGATAAAAACGTATAAGTGGCGGCACCCGGCGAGTGCGCTCGTCCGTGCTAAGCCTTATGCGCTAATCCGCTGTGCTTAGATAGGTAGCTATTTACATCTGAAGATATTATTTACATACCCGTATGCAGTCTCAGGTCCATTGCTGAAGATATTCCGTAAAATTGACAATTAAGTAACATAGAGAATGTTTGCCCTGGCCCACATGTTTACTAAGCATTGTAATTGTAAAAGAATGTGAGGTACTTATTAAGTCGTTTTTATTTATTAAAATTTTCGATAAAATATCAAGTTGCGTAAGCTTTTTCCATTGTATTTGAATTCTGAACTAGCAGAAGCCTGTTGCAGTTATTCTCTCTCTGAACATCTCTGAGTGAGCTTTTAGGACACTTACGCCATACGCGTCACAAAGCCTATAAGTTCTACATCCTGTATCCATCTCTGTTGTTGTGAAGTTGTCTTTCTGAGATTGAACACATTGTTTCGTAGAATTTTTATCTCTATATCTTTTGTCCGGGATATGAGGGGCGGGGTGCGCGGCGTGCTAATATGACATATTAGCTGTAGGCATCGATATTGGCTCAATTCTACGACATGTGAGGTAATCTGTTTGTGTTATGTTAGGAGAGCTTAGGGGAAGGGCGGGTACTCGTATTCACGGTAGCTATGGGTAATGATAAAAACCGCACCAAGACGAAAGGCGTCAGGACTTTAGATTTAATACCGGGGGTGTAGGATTTTCACCTCTCTAAAAACACCCTAGTGATCACCATCACCACATGGAACCGTGACCTCTTAAAAGATACCACCCCGGCACTACCTCTGGCCAACTCCTGTTCGTATACATTCTTGGAGAGACTGGAAAAGGAGTCCCATGGAGAACCTTGACGCCAGGACAGTATCTAAGTAGGAACAGAAAACATTCTTATCTACATCAAGGACAGTGATTCAAGCAAGGTTCAAGCGCACTAATTGACAATCACTTCAGTACTCGTACGTTTTTGGCTTGAAAGTAGGCAGCAACTATTTAACGCCTCAACGGCATTGCGTATCTATGTCCTGTGTACCACAATATTATTTTGTTCATTCATTTAAGTAAAGCTTACATAATAACAATATATATAACTAAAACATTATATATGTATATGTTATGGGCCAAGTGGACAATTTGAAAAATGCTTTTGAAATAATCAAATTGACCGGGCTTTCTAAATAATGCCCATCACTTATTGGGCCGTGTAATAAAAGATGTGTTTTTAAAAATTTGGTGGGGCTCCCATACAGCAAACGTGACTTTTTTGACGTTTTTAGCGATAATGGTACGGAACCCTTCGTGCGCTAGTCCGACTCACACTTGGCCGGTTTTTATTTGACATTATTATATTTTAATTTTACTTTAATGAATAATTAACAAAAACACCGCTCTGACTCGTGTAAAAGCTAAAGTCCAAAAAAAACCGACTTCTAAAGCAAAACACTATAAATCATAATTAATGAAAATTAATATAATGTTATACAATATAATATTAAATTGACTTGATTATTTGTGTGAACTTCTGGTTGTTGTTGCACTTAGGTTGATTTACTTGTATATTAATATGTGGAAACTGTTTTTGGATTGTGTTGTACTAATTGTATGCTTAAGTTTGTTATTGCATCTGTTTGTTTCCAAAATAAAATAAAATGAAATAAAAATAAAATCTAAAAGTTACTTTTTTTGCCGAAGTCGGTGTCTTTGGTACCTACTTTTTCTTTTTTTTTAGACACTGACTTCGGAAAAAAAGTTATTAATCGATTTGTAGTGTTTTGCTTTAAAGTTGTTTTCTTTTTATGAAAAAGTTTTTTATTTTTTACTTTTTGTGGTACACAATGGACAAGTTCTATAGTGAGCTACCTATAATGTCCACAGTTATGCCAGAATAGATTACCTAAATAAAATGTAACTTGAACATAACCGGCGGAATGAGAAGTGTACCAGGGTGAACTGTACACATCTGCGTACCCGTTTCGTTTAGAGCAGAGTGACGTGATGGTGTGTTATGAAATGTGTAAACAATAAACAGACATACAAAAATACAAAAAAAAAAATACAAAAAAAAATACAAAATCGTTTATTGTCACAATTAGAATATTTTACATTAAGACGTGTTTGGAGCCTCCCTTTAAGCAAACAATGCCTGTATTAGGAGACTCCGATCTTTCGTAACATTGCCGTGTTTACTTATACTAACTGTGAGTTACTATAAAATAATGTAATGTGATGTGACATTTAAGATTATTTAATTTAAATTTTGTTGTTCATTAATTGAATGTTATTTTTTGTTTTTTTATATTAAAAAGTAAAATATGATTAAAAATAAAATAAAATTAAAGTGATAAATGAATTTGCTAACAATAAATAACACAATTTCTTGTTTTTGTACGTGGAGTGTTATGTGGTATGTGTGCTGTAGTGTAGTGTGTTGTGTTGTGTGTAGTGTGTGTGGTGTAATGTAGTGTGGTGTGTTGGATGTGGTGTATTAGATTAAGGTATATTAAATGTGATGAGATTCGGCTACTCATCGTGTTCCAGAAGTGCCTCGGTTTCCTCGTAGGTGAGTGGTTTTATCCAGCTTATCATACTTTTTTTACAGTCGCGGTAATTTTTATTGTAAACATATACATGTTTATTAATTCTGTTATATAGTTGTGCCGAACGTTTATTAAATTGTCTACTTGCAAATCTAGTTTTAGTTTGAGGAATTTGGGAAACTAAATCTTTTCTCCTTTTTGATTCTTGGCTATTATTATACGGTAAAGCTTTATGTTTTTTAAGAGCGGTTTGGGTTATATAAAGTTTTCTAACAGAGAGTAAATCACTTATTTGGTATAAGCTTTCAGTGGAGAATCTTTTATTTTTAAAATACATGATTTTTATTAATGTACGTTGTGCTCGTTCCACATTGATAAACCTTGTTTTAGCTGCACCACCCCAAATTGGGATGCAATATAGAAGCACAGACTGGGCCAGTGCTACATATATTTCATTGAGGAGATTTCTGAGACGGTTCTTAGTGCTCACCATTTTACATGGAACAATATGTCTGAGGGTTTTAAAGATCCAACTGAGTTTTCTTAATCTCCCAGAAGTTTTCTCAATATGAGGATACCAGGACAGTGCTTGATCTACCACAACTCCCAAATACTTAGTCTTAGTGACCTTCCCAATACAAGGGCAGTTACAACCTGCACTTGTCCAGTCTCCACACATGTGTATCCTCAAATGTAGGTCATCAATAGGCTGTGTTCTGGTAGTGATACTGAAGCATATGTAATTCGTTTCATTAGTGTTTAGTGAAAGTAAGTTGCTTTTTAGCCATTCAGCTACCCGAGCCATTCCCGCCTCTGCACTCAGTTTAACCTCGTGCCAGGAAGAACCCACGAAGACAATAGATGTATCATCAGCGTACGAAAATACTTTTGCATTTTTTATTTCCATATTGCAAAGATCGTTAATATATAGGAGAAAGAGGGTAGGCCCTAAAACACTACCCTGTGGGACGCCGAATGACACATCCTCATCACCACTGGTATACTGTCCTATTTTTACTCTTTGCTTCCTATTGGTAAGATAGTCTTTGAGTAAACTGAGCGCAGTATCTCTTATTATACGATTGCAGCAATTCCGAGAGATTTGCCGTCATTTATTAAAGAGTTCTGTTGTATATCTCCAAAATTCTTCATCAGATCTTTACCAAATTTAAATGGGACCATTTCGAAGTAAACTTATTATAAACAAAAAAAGAATTTTGCAAAGCCGTTTATGTATGACGGAGTTATGCCTGAAAACACATTAAAAAAAAATATTAACATCCGAATTGAGAACCTCCTCCTTTTTGGGAAGTCGGTTAAAAACATGTTCTGACACGCTCGCAGGGGCGTGGTTGCGGCTTGAGCGCGAACCAGCCGTAAATGAAACGACACGGAAATTGCCGAATACCCCCGAAAGTCGGCCAAAGTCATAGTCGGCACATCTCTAGTATATACCTACTCTAAATTCCTGACAAACTTTGCCATTCAAGTAGCCTTTGTCATGTTCTTAACTCCAAATACTCAGATCAGAAACCAGCCCAAAAGCGAATTTAAGATAAACGCCAAGACGACAATATTTTGAACAATCTTGTATACCATGTTTATCTGCAATATTTTTTTTTTTAATTCTTTTCTATTGTTTGTTTATAACCGAAACAAATGAAGAGTGATGGTTGCCCTTGACCGCTGATCTCACTGTGTTCGATGTTCTAGCTTACGTCCTGTTCCTATGTGTATGTGTAGCGTATATTATGCAACTGTAAAACCCCGAACTTCGGTAAAACCTAAGATTTACCAAGTCTTGATGGTAGAAGTCCGAAATGATCTACGATAATTGCTACTTTCGGGCTTTTATCAGCAATCACACGTAGTGTAGCTCATGGGACTGACTAATTGTTAATTGATCTTATAATTTTGACAAATTCCGGTATTGTTAAATAAAATTATCATTTATTATTAACAGTAAAATGCCAACATGATTTTAACACATTTTCGAATGCTTTCTAACACAAAATATTTAAAACTCATGTAGCTTTTATTTGTCTATCAAACATAATACCTGCTTTGGTGAAGTTAATCAGTCAGTCCTTAAATTGTTCTCATCATTTCGTTTCATAGCGTGTCATAGACATTACAATTTTTCAACAGTTGCCAGTCTTTGAAGAAAGCCCGATTTATCGTGTGATTAGATAATCGCTAATTTCAGGCTTTTACCAGCGTAAAAGCCTGAAATTAGCGATTGTCACAGATCATTTCGGACTTATATCAGTAAGAAATGTAAAATTTTAGATTTCATTGGTAAATCCTAGGTTTACTATAGTTCTGGCTTTTACAGTAACATATGTGCACACATAAGTATTTGTGCCCACTCAGGCGGTTATCCGGAGCGTTCCCACAGCTTACCGCTGTGTACTCCGCCACAATAGTTTCTTACGGATGTATTATTTTATTGTATAGGTAAGCTTTTTCGGGTTCAGGTCATTTCAACGTGACCACTAATCTGCTGTCGTGTCTATGTCGCAGTCATATTGTATAACACCCCGTATTACAAATAGGCGCGCCCGAGTGAAAAACGTCGCTGTTTTGAAATGCGGCTACATTTCAGTCAGCCGGATCGTGGTGGCGATACGTTCTACAAAGCGGCGTTTAACGTTTAGTTTTATTGTCAGCAAGAAGCAATGTAGGGTGACTATAAATTTATGAAAAACGAATTAGTCTTAGAACTTAGGGCATCCCGACACGGATAGGTTAGGTTCGAAGTTGATGACGGGAGCTGAAGTGAGCGAGCAAAGCGAGCGAACTTAGCTCCCGTCATCTCCTTCATGTTAGGTTACTTTAGACCCTGCAGATATAAAAAGGAGCCCCGCACAGCGGAGCTCCGTCGACAAGCTTTTACTTTCAGGTTGCTGTTTTAAACATTTGTATTCGCCCACTGTTTGTCGCCCACTTAGTATTTCAGTAAGCCATATTCAGTATTTTTTACACCTTTAATTTGAATTTATTTTCGCTCGTTTAAATACTATCTAAAATAAAAAAGTCAAGTACAATTTCGAATCGACGTTTGCACTTCTAAATTCAATATTATTTTCCTTTTTTTGTGACACCGTTGTCGATTGCAACGCCATTTTTGTTGTTATGATCATGCAGTGCGTGTTAGATTTCAAAGCGGCGTATGGAAGATGCGCCCATTTGTATGGGCGCCACGTTACTAAGCCGCTTTGTCAAACGCGAATTGCTCATACAATGCGGCGTACTTTATTTCATCTGAATTGATATCCGGCTGAACGAAAATAGCCGCATTTAAAAACAGCGACGTTTTTCAATTGGCCGCGCCTATTTGTAATACGGCGTGTTATACGAAAAGGCTGCGACATGTACATAATGTGACTTGAATTGGACTGCTTTATAAAACTGTACCGCTATCACGATGCTTTTGTTGATAGAATGTCACTATTTTCTAGTCTCAGTGACGCCGTAACACTCAGCCGCATTAATCACAGTACCCCTTGTGTTTGTCACGGGAGGCACCAGAGCAAGGCCGGCCAACCAGGCCAGGTTCGCGGACGTTTTTGTGTTTGAGCACCTGGCGATTTTTTTGTTTCATTTCAGGATTTAAAATATTTTGCGTTTAAGAATTCACTCCATCATCAGTCAAGGGTTTACCAGCTAGACATTATTAGTAATGTGTCACGGTCAATAGCACGTGCCTTTGGTAGCGCTTGCCATACATTTTGCACTTTTTGACCATCGCTATATAATATAGCTTTTAGGTATTTTCTTAAATATAAATGATGTGTTAAAGTTTTAGATAAAACTAAAATTGTGGGACTAGGTCAGAGCTGAAGTCTTGTTCGGCCGAGAGCCGAGCGTCGGGCGGCGAGCGGCGAGCACTATGAAGGTATTCGCTAAAGGTCAGCCACCGCCGCCGCCGCCGAAATAAACACCTATTTCCAGATACACTTTCTGGGTCAGCCACTATCATCTATTATTTATTCTGTTCGCAGTTGCTGCAATATACTGGTATTCTTATAACAGTAAATAATTCTATCGAGAAACCCATTGGACATAATAGGCTTAAACATGGACATAAAGCAGTGAGTTAGTGACCGCATTACATCTATATAAAAACGCGGTTCGTTCCCAATTCTTTATAACAAGCTTATGCCGCCGCCACGGCCATGCGCCACCGCTTCTACCTGTTTAACATTTTTATTGTACAGTGGAAGTGAAATTTTAAAAAGGTATATTAACGTTTGAGCTGCCCTGTGGGCGAGCTCGACGTTATCCAGGATTGCGGTCCCAATTATAAAAAGCGGCGAGCGGCACCGCGGCTCCGCAGCCTGCTTAACCCCACTAGCCCGGAGGCTCCCGCTAGCCCGTGTTAGCGTTGTTGTAACGTTGTGTGTGCCAGTAACGTGTTTTGCACGATTCTCAGGACACCAACACACTCAGGGTGGCATCACGCGAAGCGTCGACAATGTAGCTAGTGGCTAGTATACGTGATGCACGGGCTGTTGGAAATGAAGGTGTGCCGACACCATCCCGATGACGATGTGTGTTTGCGAAGTTCTTATAAGAAGATCACACGTTTCTTTGTTTCTTTTCAGTCAACACGATGTAAATCTGACTAAATAAGTAATGTATGTAATGCCGCCGCGCTCGCCACAGGACGCTCGCGCGGCTCCATCACAGTAAATAATTAAAAGCCGCACACGTTAAGTTGATTGATGAACTGCTCGTTTATACAACGACTGACAGTTTATGAAACGCACGTTTTATATCTGAATCGACAATAATAATAAGTATTAGAAAACGCACTATTTAAAACGCACGGTAAATATTGTCGTTCGTAAATAATATTGCGGCAAGCATAAGTGGTGACTGGTGACGGCGCAATTGAACTTTGAGCTTCCTTCGGCATCCTTGCGTTTGTCTTGTAATCACTATGTCAATACTCGACCACGTGCTTTCTAAAGTAGTTCTGCTGTTGTCGCCTGCGTGTGGCAGCAATACATATGATGGAGATTGTTTATTCTCGAGTTTCTAAAGTAGTTCTGCTGTTGTCGCCTGCGTGTGGCAGCAATACATATGATGGAGATTGTTTATTCTCGAGTTTCTAAAGTAGTTCTGCTGTTGTCGCCTGCGTGTGGCAGCAATACATATGATGGAGATTGTTTATTCTCGAGTTTCTAAAGTAGTTCTGCTGTTGTCGCCTGCGTGTGGCAGCAATACATATGATGGAGATTGTTTATTCTCGAGTTTCTAAAGTAGTTCTGCTGTTGTCGCCTGCGTGTGGCAGCAATACATATGATGGAGATTGTTTATTCTCGAGTTTCTAAAGTAGTTCTGCTGTTGTCGCCTGCGTGTGGCAGCAATACATATGATGGAGATTGTTTATTCTCGAGTTTCTAAAGTAGTTCTGCTGTTGTCGCCTGCGTGTGGCAGCAATACATATGATGGAGATTGTTTATTCTCGAGTTTCTAAAGTAGTTCTGCTGTTGTCGCCTGCGTGTGGCAGCAATACATATGATGGAGATTGTTTATTCTCGAGTTTCTAAAGTAGTTCTGCTGTTGTCGCCTGCGTGTGGCAGCAATACATATGATGGAGATTGTTTATTCTCGAGTTTCTAAAGTAGTTCTGCTGTTGTCGCCTGCGTGTGGCAGCAATACATATGATGGAGATTGTTTATTCTCGAGTTTCTAAAGTAGTTCTGCTGTTGTCGCCTGCGTGTGGCAGCAATACATATGATGGAGATTGTTTATTCTCGAGTTTCTAAAGTAGTTCTGCTGTTGTCGCCTGCGTGTGGCAGCAATACATATGATGGAGATTGTTTATTCTCGAGTTTCTAAAGTAGTTCTGCTGTTGTCGCCTGCGTGTGGCAGCAATACATATGATGGAGATTGTTTATTCTCGAGTTTCTAAAGTAGTTCTGCTGTTGTCGCCTGCGTGTGGCAGCAATACATATGATGGAGATTGTTTATTCTCGAGTTTCTAAAGTAGTTCTGCTGTTGTCGCCTGCGTGTGGCAGCAATACATATGATGGAGATTGTTTATTCTCGAGTTTCTAAAGTAGTTCTGCTGTTGTCGCCTGCGTGTGGCAGCAATACATATGATGGAGATTGTTTATTCTCGAGTTTCTAAAGTAGTTCTGCTGTTGTCGCCTGCGTGTGGCAGCAATACATATGATGGAGATTGTTTATTCTCGAGTTTCTAAAGTAGTTCTGCTGTTGTCGCCTGCGTGTGGCAGCAATACATATGATGGAGATTGTTTATTCTCGAGTTTCTAAAGTAGTTCTGCTGTTGTCGCCTGCGTGTGGCAGCAATACATATGATGGAGATTGTTTATTCTCGAGTTTCTAAAGTAGTTCTGCTGTTGTCGCCTGCGTGTGGCAGCAATACATATGATGGAGATTGTTTATTCTCGAGTTTCTAAAGTAGTTCTGCTGTTGTCGCCTGCGTGTGGCAGCAATACATATGATGGAGATTGTTTATTCTCGAGTTTCTAAAGTAGTTCTGCTGTTGTCGCCTGCGTGTGGCAGCAATACATATGATGGAGATTGTTTATTCTCGAGTTTCTAAAGTAGTTCTGCTGTTGTCGCCTGCGTGTGGCAGCAATACATATGATGGAGATTGTTTATTCTCGAGTTTCTAAAGTAGTTCTGCTGTTGTCGCCTGCGTGTGGCAGCAATACATATGATGGAGATTGTTTATTCTCGAGTTTCTAAAGTAGTTCTGCTGTTGTCGCCTGCGTGTGGCAGCAATACATATGATGGAGATTGTTTATTCTCGAGTTTCTAAAGTAGTTCTGCTGTTGTCGCCTGCGTGTGGCAGCAATACATATGATGGAGATTGTTTATTCTCGAGTTTCTAAAGTAGTTCTGCTGTTGTCGCCTGCGTGTGGCAGCAATACATATGATGGAGATTGTTTATTCTCGAGTTTCTAAAGTAGTTCTGCTGTTGTCGCCTGCGTGTGGCAGCAATACATATGATGGAGATTGTTTATTCTCGAGTTTCTAAAGTAGTTCTGCTGTTGTCGCCTGCGTGTGGCAGCAATACATATGATGGAGATTGTTTATTCTCGAGTTTCTAAAGTAGTTCTGCTGTTGTCGCCTGCGTGTGGCAGCAATACATATGATGGAGATTGTTTATTCTCGAGTTTCTAAAGTAGTTCTGCTGTTGTCGCCTGCGTGTGGCAGCAATACATATGATGGAGATTGTTTATTCTCGAGTTTCTAAAGTAGTTCTGCTGTTGTCGCCTGCGTGTGGCAGCAATACATATGATGGAGATTGTTTATTCTCGAGTTTCTAAAGTAGTTCTGCTGTTGTCGCCTGCGTGTGGCAGCAATACATATGATGGAGATTGTTTATTCTCGAGTTTCTAAAGTAGTTCTGCTGTTGTCGCCTGCGTGTGGCAGCAATACATATGATGGAGATTGTTTATTCTCGAGTTTCTAAAGTAGTTCTGCTGTTGTCGCCTGCGTGTGGCAGCAATACATATGATGGAGATTGTTTATTCTCGAGTTTCTAAAGTAGTTCTGCTGTTGTCGCCTGCGTGTGGCAGCAATACATATGATGGAGATTGTTTATTCTCGAGTTTCTAAAGTAGTTCTGCTGTTGTCGCCTGCGTGTGGCAGCAATACATATGATGGAGATTGTTTATTCTCGAGTTTCTAAAGTAGTTCTGCTGTTGTCGCCTGCGTGTGGCAGCAATACATATGATGGAGATTGTTTATTCTCGAGTTTCTAAAGTAGTTCTGCTGTTGTCGCCTGCGTGTGGCAGCAATACATATGATGGAGATTGTTTATTCTCGAGTTTCTAAAGTAGTTCTGCTGTTGTCGCCTGCGTGTGGCAGCAATACATATGATGGAGATTGTTTATTCTCGAGTTTCTAAAGTAGTTCTGCTGTTGTCGCCTGCGTGTGGCAGCAATACATATGATGGAGATTGTTTATTCTCGAGTTTCTAAAGTAGTTCTGCTGTTGTCGCCTGCGTGTGGCAGCAATACATATGATGGAGATTGTTTATTCTCGAGTTTCTAAAGTAGTTCTGCTGTTGTCGCCTGCGTGTGGCAGCAATACATATGATGGAGATTGTTTATTCTCGAGTTTCTAAAGTAGTTCTGCTGTTGTCGCCTGCGTGTGGCAGCAATACATATGATGGAGATTGTTTATTCTCGAGTTTCTAAAGTAGTTCTGCTGTTGTCGCCTGCGTGTGGCAGCAATACATATGATGGAGATTGTTTATTCTCGAGTTTCTAAAGTAGTTCTGCTGTTGTCGCCTGCGTGTGGCAGCAATACATATGATGGAGATTGTTTATTCTCGAGTTTCTAAAGTAGTTCTGCTGTTGTCGCCTGCGTGTGGCAGCAATACATATGATGGAGATTGTTTATTCTCGAGTTTCTAAAGTAGTTCTGCTGTTGTCGCCTGCGTGTGGCAGCAATACATATGATGGAGATTGTTTATTCTCGAGTTTCTAAAGTAGTTCTGCTGTTGTCGCCTGCGTGTGGCAACAATACATATGATGGAGATTGTTTATTCTCGAGTTTCTAAAGTAGTTCTGCTGTTGTCGCCTGCGTGTGGCAGCAATACATATGATGGAGATTGTTTATTCTCGAGTTTCTAAAGTAGTTCTGCTGTTGTCGCCTGCGTGTGGCAGCAATACATATGATGGAGATTGTTTATTCTCGAGTTTCTAAAGTAGTTCTGCTGTTGTCGCCTGCGTGTGGCAGCAATACATATGATGGAGATTGTTTATTCTCGAGTTTCTAAAGTAGTTCTGCTGTTGTCGCCTGCGTGTGGCAGCAATACATATGATGGAGATTGTTTATTCTCGACTTTCTAAAGTAGTTCTGCTGTTGTCGCCTGCGTGTGGCAGCAATAAATATGATGGAGATTGTTTATTCTCGAGTTTCTAAAGTAGTTCTGCTGTTGTCGCCTGCGTGTGGCAGCAATACATATGATGGAGATTGTTTATTCTCGAGTTTCTAAAGTAGTTCTGCTGTTGTCGCCTGCGTGTGGCAGCAATACATATGATGGAGATTGTTTATTCTCGACTTTCTAAAGTAGTTCTGCTGTTGTCGCCTGCGTGTGGCAGCAATAAATATGATGGAGATTGTTTATTCTCGACTTTCTAAAGTAGTTCTGCTGTTGTCGCCTGCGTGTGGCAGCAATACATATGATGGAGATTGTTTATTCTCGACTTTCTAAAGTAGTTCTGCTGTTGTCGCCTGCGTGTGGCAGCAATACATATGATGGAGATTGTTTATTCTCGAGTTTCTAAAGTAGTTCTGCTGTTGTCGCCTGCGTGTGGCAGCAATACATATGATGGAGATTGTTTATTCTCGAGTTTCTAAAGTAGTTCTGCTGTTGTCGCCTGCGTGTGGCAGCAATACATATGATGGAGATTGTTTATTCTCGAGTTTCTAAAGTAGTTCTGCTGTTGTCGCCTGCGTGTGGCAGCAATACATATGATGGAGATTGTTTATTCTCGAGTTTCTAAAGTAGTTCTGCTGTTGTCGCCTGCGTGTGGCAGCAATACATATGATGGAGATTGTTTATTCTCGAGTTTCTAAAGTAGTTCTGCTGTTGTCGCCTGCGTGTGGCAGCAATAAATATGATGGAGATTGTTTATTCTCGAGTTTCTAAAGTAGTTCTGCTGTTGTCGCCTGCGTGTGGCAGCAATACATATGATGGAGATTGTTTATTCTCGAGTTTCTAAAGTAGTTCTGCTGTTGTCGCCTGCGTGTGGCAGCAATACATATGATGGAGATTGTTTATTCTCGAGTTTCTAAAGTAGTTCTGCTGTTGTCGCCTGCGTGTGGCAGCAATACATATGATGGAGATTGTTTATTCTCGAGTTTCTAAAGTAGTTCTGCTGTTGTCGCCTGCGTGTGGCAGCAATACATATGATGGAGATTGTTTATTCTCGAGTTTCTAAAGTAGTTCTGCTGTTGTCGCCTGCGTGTGGCAGCAATACATATGATGGAGATTGTTTATTCTCGAGTTTCTAAAGTAGTTCTGCTGTTGTCGCCTGCGTGTGGCAGCAATACATATGATGGAGATTGTTTATTCTCGAGTTTCTAAAGTAGTTCTGCTGTTGTCGCCTGCGTGTGGCAGCAATACATATGATGGAGATTGTTTATTCTCGAGTTTCTAAAGTAGTTCTGCTGTTGTCGCCTGCGTGTGGCAGCAATACATATGATGGAGATTGTTTATTCTCGAGTTTCTAAAGTAGTTCTGCTGTTGTCGCCTGCGTGTGGCAGCAATACATATGATGGAGATTGTTTATTCTCGAGTTTCTAAAGTAGTTCTGCTGTTGTCGCCTGCGTGTGGCAGCAATACATATGATGGAGATTGTTTATTCTCGAGTTTCTAAAGTAGTTCTGCTGTTGTCGCCTGCGTGTGGCAGCAATACATATGATGGAGATTGTTTATTCTCGAGTTTCTAAAGTAGTTCTGCTGTTGTCGCCTGCGTGTGGCAACAATACATATGATGGAGATTGTTTATTCTCGAGTTTCTAAAGTAGTTCTGCTGTTGTCGCCTGCGTGTGGCAGCAATACATATGATGGAGATTGTTTATTCTCGAGTTTCTAAAGTAGTTCTGCTGTTGTCGCCTGCGTGTGGCAGCAATACATATGATGGAGATTGTTTATTCTCGAGTTTCTAAAGTAGTTCTGCTGTTGTCGCCTGCGTGTGGCAGCAATACATATGATGGAGATTGTTTATTCTCGAGTTTCTAAAGTAGTTCTGCTGTTGTCGCCTGCGTGTGGCAGCAATACATATGATGGAGATTGTTTATTCTCGACTTTCTAAAGTAGTTCTGCTGTTGTCGCCTGCGTGTGGCAGCAATAAATATGATGGAGATTGTTTATTCTCGACTTTCTAAAGTAGTTCTGCTGTTGTCGCCTGCGTGTGGCAGCAATACATATGATGGAGATTGTTTATTCTCGACTTTCTAAAGTAGTTCTGCTGTTGTCGCCTGCGTGTGGCAGCAATACATATGATGGAGATTGTTTATTCTCGAGTTTCTAAAGTAGTTCTGCTGTTGTCGCCTGCGTGTGGCAGCAATAAATATGATGGAGATTGTTTATTCTCGAGTTTCTAAAGTAGTTCTGCTGTTGTCGCCTGCGTGTGGCAGCAATAAATATGATGGAGATTGTTTATTCTCGACTTTTCATATTTTTAAAAGCTAGGTTTTAATTGAAGCGTAACTAGATTAGCCGTGAGTAATAATAATTGAACGCCGTGATTGGATATTCAACGCTGACACTTAATTGGAACTTTTGAACCGAGTTGGACATTAAAATTATTGCAAGCTTTATTTTACGCATCAGAAAATGAAAATAATGCATTTTGTTTTCTGTAACTCGATGCTGTGAGGCTCAATGAAAGCCACACTCATTTGTTTAGGTACCTACCACAGCGGCATACAAACTAGTTCACAAGCACAACATAGTTCAATAATTGTAATAAACCGACGAGATTACCTAAGACATATTTAATTAACATGCTTACGTGCCTCTGAATGAACAACAAATAAATCATTTATTAGACATGAACATCCATTGTGTCTATGTAGCCGCACCAAATCTAAAGTATAAGGTAACAATTGTTACAAATATTACGAGTTGTTCTTGTTACAGATTACGTACAGGAGAGCGTATGACGCAGTACCTGCCCGGCCGGGGGTGATATATGAACATGTAGAACAATTAGCGCGCACTTGCGCCGGTGACGTCACAAGACGCGGCACGTGTGTGCGCGAGCCCTGCCGCGCGCCTCATTACGCGCGGATTTCTTCATTACTCACTTACACGGATTTCAGTGTTTTACATGGCGCGTGTAATTTATTAGTGCGTCAAACTTGAGCTCATCCAATCTGCGCCACGCCTCGCCTCGCCTCGTCGGCTAACGGTACGCTTATTACCTCCACTCGCTAGCTTCGTGCGAGTTACGTATCTAATAAGACATGTTGGATTTGATTAGGTAATTAACTTTTATTTCTATATTAGTTAGAGTTCGTCAATATTTTGGCACAATTTTAGGCTAAATTATTAGTAGATATGGATCTAGTAACTGAGTAATAATGAGATTGTCCTATTCGTAATAGACGGCGGCTCAGCACACCTGACCCCGAAGTTTATTGCTGCCATAATGTTATAACAAGTAATAATATAAGCCTTTATTCAGACACATTTTTTACAATAATTAATATATAGTAGTTAGGGAAGCGCAGCTTAGCCACGGACGTGTCCTGAAGTCAACGATTAGCAACAATAGGACTAAGGCGAGCGTCATCCTCGCAGTGAAGGGGTAAACGAATTACGTGGCGTTTGTCGAGCACAGGCGCCAACGTTAACGAGAGGCTGCGCCTTACAGTACTGTCTGAAGAACCTTAAATTCCTCGACAGTGTGTGGTCTAAACTTTAGCTTTAAGGTTACACTAGTCGACGGCACGAACTATTTTGTGCGTGGGGTTCAAATGCCTGCTATCTCATCCGATAACACGTGCGAAAGAGATAGATGCTGTGATGAGCAGTAAGAAGCTAGTTCGCGTACGAATTAGCACTTTTGCAAGTTTGAAGCGAAATGGATGATGATTTAAGAAAAAAACGAGTGCGAGAAATGTTATAAACAGATCTTTGGGAGTCTAGATGTCATGAAAAAACGACTAAATGTATATTATCAAAATAAAATTATTTGCATTGTTGAACTACTAATCTATCTCTGTATGGAGGCCGTTTTGCAATTTTCCTTCTTCTTATGGTATTTATTGCCGCCCAAAGATGCGTAAAAACAAGTGTTGAAATATGAAACTTTCGACGCACATAACTTTCTAATGTTTTTCGTTTTAAATTTTTTGTTTCCATACAGGGCTAGATAATGATGAGACAAATTGATATCAGTTTTTATTTTGAACGTACATCGTCAACCAGTGAAGTAATCGCCAGACTACGTTTGTTGACTAGTGTAACCTTAACTGATAAGACCGCTCATTGTTACCGCCCCTATGAACTTTTAAGTTCTTAATTTCTAAAAGTGTCCATTAAAGAATAACTGCTTGCATCTTTTTGCGTTTCGTTGGATTACGAAGCGCATCTTGAACTACTCAAATTATAAATAATTCAATCATAACCGAACGCATAAACAAGCTATCATGGTTGTGTCGAGGTACAAAAACTTGGAACATCGCCGAGGAAGCGGCAGCAGGCGCGCTGCGGTACGTGACGAATTGAAATTGTGACAATTTGGACGTGAAGCGTAAGTACGTTCCGAGGTTCCCGCAGCGTGCGATACACCTAGCACATGTTATTGTACCCTTCCCAATCTTACAGAGCGGTAAATATGAATAATTTGAGTATTCCCGCCGGAGCAGGCTCGTAGCTTAAAGTTACGATACGGTTATGAGGTATCGGCCAGCTGCCGGCAGCCTGTACTCTGAACGACGGGAATATTTTAGTTTTACGCGCGGGAAAATGTGCTGGTGTGCCGACGCACAGATCACAGCAGCAGATTACTGCTGCGCGTCGGCTGTTTGAGGAAGCGCGGGGCAATGTGCCTGACGCGCGCGTAAATTTGACAAATGGCGGAATAAAAAAACCGGCCAAGTGCGAGTTGGCCTCGCGCACGAAGGGTTCCGTACCATTTTAGCAAAAATCGGCAAAAAAACACGTTTGTTGTATGGGAGCCCCACTTAAATATTTATTTTATTCTGTTTTTAGTATTTGTTGTTATAGCGGCAACAGAAATACATCATCTGTAAAAATTTCAGCTGTCTAGCTATTACGGTTCATGAGATACAAGCCTGGTGACAGACGGATAGACAGACAGACAGACAGACATACAGACGGATCGCGGAGTCTTAGTAATAGGGTCCCGTTTTTACCCTTTGGGTACTGAACCCTAAAAATGCGCCAACATGGCGGCCGGCCAACCCGCGGCTGGCAAGCGGTGAGCGGTGAGCTGAGCTGAGTGGTGAGCGGTGAGCACGCGGTCGTCAGCTGCAGTGGCGCACGATATTGTCAGCTTTGTTTGTTTGCGGAGTCGCCGCTCCGCTTGTACGACTCGCTCCGATCATAACTCTTTCTTTTCTAAGTTTATGTGTGAGCAGTTTCCCCAGCAGCCGCCAGCCGGTGTAGCTACATTATTTGAGTCTGAAACTTAATGTTTGAGCACTACTGCAAAATGAAATCTTAAAAATAAAGTTAGCTATCTCATTTCATATATTATTATGAAAACATAGCCCTTCTCGTGGGGAATTACAGTACAATAAAATGACTTTTAAGATAAATGTATACTTTTACATTCACAGTGTTCAGACTCGTGTTTTAGCAATCATAATATTCTTGTACCGAGTAATAATACTTGCTTCTATTTATCCACTTTATATTTGAGTAAATTGCTATTAACTATTAATAATTTGGCAAGGTTAATGACGTGATGAGCCGGTGCGGGCACGACAGTGGCGTCGACAGCTCAATTAGAGCACAACCAAGCTGTTAGCTGTCATAATACTGTAGTTATACCTACAGTATGTGTGTGACGAAGCAGCCACTTTGCAACTATTCACCTGTTTTGTTTGTAACGTTGTACTATAGTTATCAACGTAAATACTTTCTACGAGGCCAGGACAGTACTTAGCGCGCCTACACAAGACAGATATTTTATTAACGGGCTTTTGTAACCCGCGACCACGAACTAATAAATTTATTGAAGGTGTTGTTGAGTTATTCATTATTTCTACACTCACACGCTTCATGTTGATTCATTGACAAAAATGGTTTTTTGATGTGTATTGTGCGCGAATCACAGCTCTGCTCCCTGAAATCGTTGCTGAGAAAAGGAGAGTACTAGAAAACAAAAATAAATAAACCATGTAATGAAGATTTCCAGACATATTGGTGATTAATGAGAGCGACAATACGCATTCTCTTTGCTCCCTGAGTGGAATAATTTGCAATACGCTCATAATATATTCAATCAGGTTACAGCTGAAATATCTGCAAAGTTTGCGTCGCAGCAAATTGTTTCATTACCAATGCAAATATACTCAGTGTAATAAAGTTTCTTTTACTTACAAAACGCACGACCGTCTGGCATACTAATGATCGCGGCACAGAGTAGTGACCAGCAGAGTGCTCACACAGGAGGAGAGGTCAGCGAGTGACGCATCCCTTGCCTCCGCTGCCGCCGCCGTCAACATATCATTACAGTGTATGAGATGAACCAGGATAAACTGATACAGAAGGCTAACTTAACGCTTAGTAGTGATTCAAATTTAAGAAATTTTAATGTTTTTACGTTATGCTTCTGTAGCGGCACCAACGCCGCCACTCACGAACTAATGACATAACGTCACACAAATCCTGCATCGATCGCATCCTGCGATTTGAACACAAACAACAGTCCAACAATAACCGTTGGACAGTTGCCCGGACCAGACATAACACCCGTCTGGTCGGAGGATCCTCCCTTTTATGTGGAGGTTTGTGGGACTATATACCCTGTTCCACATACTTCCAAATTTCTTTTGCTTCATGCAGTGGTTACAAACAAACCCTCTAATTCACAAGAATGAGCTATGTAAATGTCAATACTGCTCGGGGTGGTAGTAGCGTTGTATAGTAGGAATAACTATACATTCTCAGTAATATTTAGATCCATGATAGAAAACTCGTTTAATGCAATATCGATTATATAATATGTGTGTAGCGATACTTTGTGGCAGTCCATTAGTTTCGTGCAGATCGCTGATTGTGGAGCCGCATGAGCCTTCTGCAAGCACCGCCTGCTGGCCGGGGCCACGGCGCGTCGGGCGTCCGCCCGCAAACGTCATTTGTAAGTTACAAGTCTTATAGCGGCCGCGCTGCACTCATATAACTTGTGATATTGTTTCTGTCGGCCACATGGCTTCCCCTATTTCCTTCTGATTAACTTTATTGCGGCTTCCAGATGGAGTTTCTGGAATATTTAGCAAATATTCGTAGTTTTGTGTTGGTTCGCTGCAGACCTTGACTAACAGGACTCATAACTTGTAATATGTGCCGAGTTTTGCTCCAGTGTAGTTATTACGCGGCGTCCCTCAACTATGCTCTGTTTCGCCTTGTTACATAGCTATTATGAGCGAAGCATTCTGATGAAACGGGTTCAATCCTTCGTAATCTCTTCTCTATTTACTTATCGTTAATCTATTTCGTTTGTAAAGCGAACTCCAAGAGGATTACTGCGCATGCGCACTCAGAACTAAATCGTCCTGAATAGATTTTGAAAGGTATAAAGCTGAATTGATTCCTAAATCAGAGAGCTTTCCTATCCGTCGCGAAGTGACCTAGATACACGAGATGGCGAGCGCGCGGCGCACGGTTATAGGCTAGATTGTTATTACTCGGCTCCGTGTCGTAAATCTATGTGAGAAGTCTCCGCGGCGCGGCGGCGGCGGCGCGGGCCTCGTAAATCACACGCGTGGAACGACCGGCGACTGTGTATCATAATTTAATTTCATCGAACTTAATGCTTTGTAGCGTACATTAACAGGAGAAATATAACATGGCTAGTATCGTGCGCTGATATGCTGATATGCCGGCGACGGTTGGCCGTGGAGGATGCTGTTACCAACATTGGCACATCGCTGAGAGCACGCTGCGCATATCCTAGCACGAAGGAAATCCTCGTGTTGTTACAAAGCATTTATTGAATGTCGCGTGTCTCGCATACTAATCTTACCCTTGGTTTGTTAGCGATCATTTCCAGCTCGCTGTCAATTCAGCGTTTAATTACGTATTGTTCTTCGAGGCTTGGCAAGCGTATTTCTGATTTAGTAATTTTGTGACTTTATACATTTTTTCAAATTAAAGAAGTTATGTTGTTCGTCACAATACTTATGTTTTTGTTCAGTGGCTATATATGTTTGTTAAGATGTCGTGTCAGCCTGGATCCCACATCACTGTGGAAGACGGTTTAATTCTAGTTTGTCGTAATTGTTCACAAATTCAATGAAACGTCTGAAGTAAACTGTTTGCGGCGAGCAGTGAGCGGTGTGCGGGAATTAATCGCGCCACAATGAGGGCACACTTCAAAGGATAGCCTACCTCTTTGTGAGTGTGCCGGAGTGCCAGAGTGCTGGAGTGCCGGGGTATGCCATGTGAGCCGCCAGCCCTCCAACGGACGAATCGAATTAAAAAATTGATACGTTACTTATACGATTTTAGCTAAGTAATGAAGAATTACCAGCGGATCATATTAATATCTTTTGAGAATATAAATTGGTTGGAAAATGACTAGGTAGATATGATAATATCGCGGCACGTTGTCACGCAGTGTAAAATAAAAAAATCGGAAAATAGATATAACCAGCTCGCCTATTAAGAAACCTGTCAGTAATGAGATGTATTAGGTATTGTTATTATGCATACAGATTTCCAATATGTACGTACTTACCTACATGTAAACATACAGACTGTAAGCACAGTATAAATATACTTATACTGTGATGTAACGATATTTCTGTTTTCTTTTGATTAGAGATAAAATTAGAATCTCATTGATAGGAATAACTTTGGTAACAAAAATGACAAAGGAAGCTTTTTGACTCTTTACAATTAAATATTGGTGGAGGCTGGTGTTATGATTTCATCATATTGTGTTCCAGTCATTGTTTGTTCATACATCGAGATAATTTTAAAATCGACATTAGTAATAACATAACATGACCCCTCGGATGATCGGACAGTTGAACTCCATATTCGATAGATGGCGTTGTGCATTTGACGTCATTTTCAACAAGTTAAGATTCTCCGCGGAAGATAGTACCTAGATAAAAATATTGGTAGGTTGGTAGGGTAGGTAGAAAGGTAAGTAGGGTAGGCAGTTGACGGGAGCGAAGCCATGGGCCCAGCTAGTTAATCATTTCAATAAAGTGAATCCGTCTGTTTGCGGCATATCACGTGTGTGTGCCGCCTGCAGGTGACACGCGGCGCGGTGCGGCTCGGCACGTTGTTGCTCGGCGCGGCTGCGGCACGGCGCGGCGCACTCGCTTAATTAAAAAGAAACAATCGTTGGTTCCGCGCGCTGCCGCTATCCGCCTGCCTTGTATCGTCGCCGTTTACTTTAGCCCTCGTCGTCCTACCCCCCACTCCCCCACCCCTGTCAGCGCGCCCCCAACACCCGCCCTCTCTATTTCTTTATTTACCACTCTGTTACCGTGATCCGAGTTTTTATTTCTCATGGTTTTTACTTTTTATTTGTCCACTTCAGACATTTTAATTGGTTTCGAGTTGAGCATGGCATCGATGTTATGTACCCATTCATTAGCGCCGCGCTGGAGGTCCGCCCAACTGACTGCGGCGGCGCGCTTCAATCGGAAAAGAATAACCATAAACGAAACGTAAAGTGTATATAGTGCCACATTTCTATACAGGCAGTCAGTAATACAACCGGGCATTTCCGTTGTTGAACAAACTGACTCATACTCAAGAAGAACTGGGATCTAAAGTGAACTGAACATCGTCGATGAACGCTGAAACATTTATCATTTCACAAAATAAACGAGCGCGAGCTTTTCGCACGAAATTTTAACTTTCAACTCTATTCCGCTAATAGCCGAAGTTCCCGGTTTTTTCGTCCGGGGACGTCTCGAATCGATTCTAAGAACTTTCGCTGCGGCATTACGGATAATTAATTTTCTTTGTGAAAACATTTATTGTGCGGTCTGCGGCTGCGTGCCGTCGTGCCGAAGCTCACGGAAAAATTCCTCCGTTTATTATAATTGTCGTAATCTCTTGTTATTGTTTCATAGCCGTGTGCTTGCTTCGTTCGCTCGTCGCTCACCGCTCGCAGCCGCTCAGCCTCACTCGCTCCGAGCGCTCTCGACTCTTTGAGACGCGTGAGGCAAGTTGAGCGCAGATTTTACTTTACACAGTTAACTCAAATGGAATTTTGTATTTCGTTTTTGTTCTTTACCGTGATTCATAAGAGGACTCAGAATTGAGTTCATTCGTGTAAAACCACGTATGAATGAAACAGTATTTTGTTTCTGAGAACCCGCTGTTATTATTTTTGAAATTCTACGAAGTACGTATAGTTTGGGTTTTCATTTTCCCATCGCTTCGATTGATATGAGAAAGTTATTATTATTATATCCACAGTCCGAGCGAGCACTATTTCATCAGTCTCTTCAGATTAAAACGCTCTCAAGCGGAGGATGTCCTATTATTACATACATAGTTACATCTTTTTCCAATAAATACGATATCTAAGTATTACGTCATGTAATCTACAATTTAAAATGGCAAGAATACTACTAAGGCACTATAGGCTATAATTTATAGTGATATTCATCATCATATCAGCCGAAAGACGTCCACTGCTGAACATAGGACTGCCTCAAGCGTCGCCACATTGACCGGTCCTGTGCGTCTCGCATGCAGCGCATTCCCGCGATCCTGACCAGGTCATCGATCCACCTGGTGAGAGGCCTTCCAACGCATCGTCCCTGTTGTGCCCTGCCCACTGCCACTTTGGTTTTGCAATTCTTCGGGCTATGTCGGTAACTTTTGTTCTCCTGGGGATATCCTCATTTCTGATGCGATTACGCAAGCAAAATCCGAGCATACCCCTCTCCATTGGCCTTTGGGTGACTTTAAGCTTTCTGATAAGGTCCATTGTGAGCCACCACGTCTCGGTCCTATAGGTAATCACTGGTAAACGGACGAGAAGATAGCGCGCAAACTCCCGAACGCCGTCCAGCCGAGTCGGATTCGACAGCTGATCTCTTTCTCGAAGTTAGACCTACCCAATCGAAGGCTTTCTCGTAGTCCACAAATGCTAAACAGGGAGGCAGGTTATACTAAGATTTAAGAACTAAGTTGACAATAGCAATTTTATTAAAAAATACACCAAGTTTACAAGTTTTAGGTACATAGCATTTAAATCTTTGGTTAATCAGTAAATACGATTAATAAGTAAAATTTAAAACAACACAATGTATACAATTAAAAACATTAAATTAAGATTAAAAGAATACCGGATATTTTTTTATTTTTTTTTAGTGTTGCCCCACACTAGGAATTTCTCCTGTATCGTGGGTGCGTTTACAAACATATAAACTCACATACACAAACACCCAGAGTCGGAACAACTATTTGCAGATCATACAAATAATTGTTCCGTGCGGGCATCGAACCCGCGACACGCAGCGCAGCAGTCAATCGCTCAACCACTGCGCCAACCGTGCGCCCATATTAAACAACATACAGTATATACAATTAAAAGCATTAAATAAAAATTGAGACAACAATAATAAATTGTTAAATTAAATTACAGCAGATCATTAATATATTGAATTATAAATTAAAATCAATTAAATTGTATTAGATTATAGACAAAATATCACATTCTTAATATCTACTACATATCAATATTCGTCAATATTCAGTAATCATTAAAAATGTAAAGATATTGGAGATGTACTAATTCCACACGGGCGGAACCGCGGGCGGCAGCTAGTAAATAATATCCTACAACTATTATAAACATGAAACTTTTTGAGGATGGATGTTTGTTACTCTTTCACGCAAAAACTACTGAAAGGAATTTGATGAAACTTTACAGAAATATAGTATACTAGCTTCTGCCGGCGGCTTCGCCAACGTTCAAAGTTCAAAAAAAATGCTCAGATCGCCACCAAACTTTACAGGACTACCCGCTGGGTCAATTTTAAGATTCTCTCAAAATTTCATTAAAATCGGTCCAGCCGTTTCGGAGTCGATTAGGAACATACATACTTTCTCTTTTATATATAAAAGGTGGGCCAATAGAAATCACCCTATTGGAAGATGCTCCCATTTTTGCAAATGGCCGCCAATGTCAAATCTGTTTTGACATTTGTGGACTAGAAAGATGCAGAATACAAGTGAAAAAGCCATGGTGCGATACGCTCCCCCAAGAACGCGGCATAATTGTGTCAATTTTTTTGACGATTTTTCGACCGAAATCACAATGAGCGATGAGGCTCATTTCCACCTCAGCGGGTACGTAAACAAGCAAAACTATCGCTTATGGGGCACCGAAAATCCACGAATGATGCACGAGGAGACATTACACCCGCTCAAAGTGACTGCAGACAGCGCACCATGCAGTCATCGGGCCATTTTTTTTTAGAGATGCCGCTGGTCAAATGACAACAGTGGACGGTGCCGCAATGGGACGAATTAGGACTGAGGGACATGTGGTCCCATCAGGATGGAGCAACGGCACACACTGCGCGAGGCACAACCGATATTCTGAAGGCAGCGAGCGTTCCCGGGTCGCCTCATCTCTCGTTTTGGCGATTTGCACTGGCCCGCAAGATCGCCCGATTTAAGCGTTCCTGACTTTTTTTGTGGGATTTTTTGAAGTCCCGTGTTTACGTGAACAAGCCCGAGACTCTGGAAGCCCTCAAGGACAACATTCGACACAAGTGCGAGAATCTGTCGCCCGAAGTTCTCGCCGAAGTGATGAAAAATGCCATACAACGAGCCCGTATGTCAATCAATTGTGACGGCACCCATTTGGCCGATATTATCTTCTCGACTTGATCAATAAAATTCTAAGGGTTCAAATAAACATAATCAAAAAACAGAATCGAAGTTTTTCATTTAGAAAAAAAAAAGGGAGCCAAATAACATCGGATGACTTCTTTTGGCCCACCTGTTATATAGATACATCAGTATCACGTATATTATTCTATAGTTTATAAAGTTATTGGGAGAAGTACTAATACCACGCGGGCGGCTAGTTTATCTAATAAAGATGCATTAGTCTTTAGCCACAAAAACTGTTACATGATATTTACGAGTTTCTAGTACTTGAGTACTTGGCTAAGCCAAGTAGTTTGCTGAGCATAAATAAATCTTAAGTTAACATAAGCCAACTCAGTCGTATCGTTAGTCTTACCAGAGTTAACTCAGAGGCTTTCGATGAACGCATGCCAAGAATATATCGGTGCAAATCCAACAGACAATATAACCGAGCGAATAACTGAAAAATCCGCAAATCCAGTGATATCTCAGTAGCTACGAATATCCGATATATGTGCGCGAATAAATGTATTGTAATGTATGCGTTGAGGAGATGTGCGAACGATTGGGTAAATAATATCCGTTGTGGAATGCTGACACATCGCCGTGTTTGCGCCCGTGCGGCGGCGCGGCGAGCCGATGTCATAGGCGGCGCTCCACCTGTACCTACCTCTACTGGTACAATATGCCTGAATATGTTTGCCAGTTGTGTAGACCGACAATTTTATATGTTGTGTGTGTCGTCCCTCGGGTAAGATTCTTCAACGAGTATGAGGGACAGCAGATTATGATCATGATCTAACGTCATGCTCGTAAACGGGTACCGTCTCTTGGGCGTCTCGAGCGCTCGGCTCTTATCTGTCATACCTATTTTGTAAATGCTGATTTATCTCAACTTTGTTGTAAATATAAACGGGTCAAACAAAAAAAAACTTTTTTAAACAATATTTTTAGCTAAACATGCATTGTCAACCAAACTAAACGTGTAAGCAAAATTTCAGCTCAATTGGAGGGGGACAACAATGAGAAACAATGTTTTAAAATTCAGTTGCAAGATTTAGCCCAAACAACAAGACAAGTTAAATAATAAAATATTAATAAAAGCTTGTAAAATAGTAGCTCGCGGCTACGGCGTAGCACGTGGCTACGGCGTAGCAACAACAGTTATTGCCCAAACGACTCCGTATCAGAAGGTCGTAATTGCAAAATGTCTAATTCTCAAAATTACTTAAAATTTCCTAATAGCAGAATTCCCTACTGTCAAAGTACAGTCATGCTAAAAAATACTATCGATTATTCATCATGGTTCATTGCACAATATTGCATTTTTATGGCGAATCAACCGTCTGATGATGATGTAAAAGACTGTCTGATGAAGGGTTCGTATGAACAGAAAACTGGAATGCGGGCTCACAGTCGACGCCGATAGGAGAAGTTCCCAGCCTTGATTGTGCAGCTCCGTGACCTCGTCGCGGCAGTCGAATGCTGCGAATAACGACTCGCTCAGGTCATGCGGGTTAATAACTTGCCGGGGAAGTGTGATAAATGCGCAAGCACTCCAACGCTAATCTGATAGACCCCTCCGCTCGCTCCAGGGCGTAGAACATCCACACGAATTACTACACTTGGACCGATTTGTAAATTGGAAATGATCACTTTCGCACTGAACGCAAAAAACAACGCATTGGTTTATTATTTTTTTAAATTTAACTGTATCAAGAAAATGTTGAATAAAATTGTTCCTTTAAAAATCTCATATTTGTGTGGTATGACTGTACCATTCCCATTCTTTTGTTTGTAGGAGCTTTTGCTACTAGGTCATTTTGAGAATAGGACGATTTGCTCATATGTCGTTTTGCGAATAGGGCGTTTTGATACGGAGTCGCCGAAACTGCGTTGAGCGGGCGCCCGCGACGGCCACTCGTCACGTGCCTACGTGATGCCACGGATTATTTTGTTTACCCAGTGTTGGCAGTTAAATTTTAATGGTGTGCAGTCGTGTCGATGAATCACTTTATATATTATTACGTAGCAAAATGACGACTAGCAAAAAACTGCAACTGTTGCGACTGGCGGGCACCGCGCGTGTCCCCGCGACGGAGCTCTTTTGTATTAAACCGTGTGGGCGTCCGTTTATTATATACTGCAGTTTCAGCTCTTAAGGTGTGTCGCGCTGTGATTGGAAGACTGTCGTGCACGTATGCTTCTATCCTCCTGCCGCGCACTTACAGTTTTAGTAAACATTCGTCAGTAATTGTGTGCCGCGCGGTACTGCCGGCCAAACATGCGTCAGTTTAGTCCTAACTAGAGTGCGGCAGAAATGCATCCTGCAAAGGCCGCGTGTTGCTGCCGCGCTGTGGCCGCTCAATGTTTGAACATACCTTTACTCGTTCATTATTAGGGTTTCTCACATAAGCTACTATTATAGATTTACAAACGAAATTAAATCATGTATTTCTTTGCAATCGCAGTTATAGATTAACCAACAAATTATTGAAAATTGTGATGAGGTTGATTTCACTTGCACATCAGACAGTGAGGTAGGTGTACGAGTAACTTAATGAAACTTTAAATTGCAACTCATTTCTCTGAACTTACATAGATGATAATTTAAAGAAGTTTTTTGACGGCTTATCTTATACAGGAGTTGGTCCATATCGGAGCCGGCGCCAGCAGACGCTGCCTCTGACGTAATTACACTATATTACACTCCGGGTATACAAGCGACGCTGACGTCCGCACCGAGCTGCTAGCGCGCTGCGGGCAGCAAGTTCCGTTGGAAACAAAGTAACTGCATTAAACTGAGTCCTAAGTCCAGCGCACTTCAAGGAGTTTCTGTACGCTCCTCACCGACTCCTATCGACACTGACGTGCACGAACTGGGTGTTTAACTATGAATTACTTTATAAATAATTAGTGTTACATAAGAAAAAGTCAAGAAATAGAGGAACTATTCGATGAATTCAGTTCACGTCGTTAGCTCTACTGCGTCTGCACGCGGGAGTCATTCTGTCTGGAAGTTTGTATGTAGGTACGGTCAATAATGCAGATTGGCCAAATCGGATGTATACAACTTTGTCTTTGGTATATTTTTTTTTGTTAAAGGGTTTTAGTTACCGAATTACTTTCAGTAATGCCATCTTATACAAAATACATATCTGATAGTATAATGTTGTAGAGTCCGACATCCGTGGCCCGTTGTGAGACGACGCTCTCTGAAGTAGCTCAGAGTTAACAACAATATAGGAATCACAATAGTGAGTATGATGTAGATGAGGAGGGTGCGACATCGCGGTAATAACCACTGAGCACATGTGGTCTAGTGTGGCGCAGAACAGAGTGACCTGCGCGTCTGTGCCGCTCTGCATCGCTTTACTATTCAACGACTCTTTATATGCGACGCCACGACGCAGTCGGCGGGCCCCGCGCTGCCCGGGGCCGAGCGGCACAGGTGCGCGCTCGGGGGCCCTGTACCGACACACTGCAGATAATTGCTTCGCTCCGAGTTTATTGCACGAAGGTGAACCTCATCTCAATGCAAGTATCTAAGAGGTCGGGCCACGGGAATGAAGTAGGAGCACGTGTTGCAGTTTCTGTGTTATTGCATTTTAGAGGAGCGTAAATTGCTATATGTGTTTTAATCTAATTTAAAAGCCAACAATCATTCGATTACTATACACCGACACCGAATAATTGGCATGTCATTAGTCACCACAGTGTATCAGATCTGCAACATTTGTTGTCCCGCTGCGCTATGGCCGTGGCGGCGGCGGCGGTTGAATAATAAACAGCTGTTATCAACACACGATGTTCCACTGCGATGGCACCGGTGGCGGTGCACGCAGCTGCGATTAGCACTAATGTCAGTAGTACGCGAGTGCGTCTGTTCACGTGCTGTTATCAGTGCGCAATGTGGGCAATGTTGTGTGTTTCAGATAGGAATCGAGTTACTGTTGAGCAAGCGCACGCTGTGTATCATAATGGATACTCATGCATCTAGCAAGAATACAAATTTGTACTTGTTATGCCAATTATTTTATCACGAACTAGCTGTTGCCCGCGGCTTCGCTGCCATGGACCACCCCACAGGACACATTTTCGGGATAAAAAATTGCCTATGTCACTCAGGAATAATGAAGCTTTCTATTGGTGAACGAATTTTTCAAATCGGTACAGTAGTTTCAGAGCCTATTCGGTACAAACAAACAAACAAATCTTTCCTCTTTATAATATTAATAATAATAATAATAATATAGATAAGTTTAAGATAAAAGTTTTGATACATATAAGTAAACATGAATGAGGTACCTAGATTAATGTAAGCGATATGAGTACTCTCAGGTGACAGACGTGAGATATCTCCGTGAGACAACACTAAGCGAACAATTACATGCGAGCACATAGAGTGCTCATCGTCATTAGCAGGAGACACGAGAGTGTCACGCAGGTTTATGTTCCCTGTACAAGTGTACGCGCTCAGTATACGCCACATGCTGAGAGGGGGTCAAGTAGCGCCTACTTTTATGCCAGCGTAAAAGTCTTTCTAATTTTATTAACTTTAAAACTTTCGCGTTTCATAATTGAAAAACAATATATCACGGGAATTTAACGCGATTGTTTCGATTATTTACATATAACATATTACACGGCCGAAACGTCGGGTTAAATCAGTAAATAAATAATCGAAATAATCGCGTTAAATTCCCGTGATACATTGTCTTTCTAATTTTGTTAGATAAACACATGAGCTAACAACATGAGTGAAACACTTTCACGCTGACGGAGCTGCTTCACGTATCTGTCCAATGAACAGCCTGAATAAGTGTAGATATGCCACGAACTCCAGTCCCGTCGACCCTCAAGTACAAATCAGATCTCGAGTGTTTCTGCTCGCCCCTCTCCCGAAGCGCCGTAATAAACTTGTCTGTATCTAATTAAAATCTCAACTTATTAGCTAAGTAATTAATTTACTTTGGGAACTTGTCTAGCACTCTGGAACACTGATCACTCGCTAATTATTTCTCCATGTTAACGCAAGCTGACGCCTCGACAAGCATTTTTCATTCGAAGCCTAATTGGGTAACTAATTTATCTGGATTTGATACAGACCTACAACCATTATTTATCTTTGCTTTATTATAACCAATCGTTGACCAGTGGCGGCGCACGACGAACAGTGCTTGATTCCTCCAGCACGCATACAGAAGTATGCAAATGACAGATTAGATACCTACATCAATTCTCGCCACAATCATTATTTACGTGGATCTGTCATAGTTTTCACAGTAGGTACTCACCTCTACTGATACTATTGAGTTTAATTTATAAACTGTTGATGTTACGACACATTTACTGTTTGGGGTCTTAAGTTACGACCCCAAACAGTAAATATTTTACGACAAAGATTTATACAATTTCATTAGAAATTCTGGGAAAATGTCGAAGAAAAACATTTCTTTTTACAAAAGTTGCGAAGCAGGAAAAAGCAAATAAGCAATAATTTAGAACGAGGTAACGATCCTCAGTTAAAGGGAGAAAGTTGCCAATTTATGAGTTCAATAGTAGCTGCGAGTCGGTGACGGAATAAATCATCGCGAGAGGAAACCGGCTGAGTCATCGGGGCGGAACCGCGCGGCACACGTACTCATCTGTACTCGCATACCGACCACACAGACAAATACACAAGTACACACATATTTGTTCTATGTATTATCTGTGAGGTTCGTTTTCACTTTCACAATTATGCTTATAATTTTTGAATATTTTACTGAACACTGAAGAATTGAAAACTGAACATTTTAATTAGGCACAGTAAGTAAATATATTATTCTGTTGGACCAGAAAGTATCAACAACTGCGGGTTAGTTTTTTAATTAATATTTTTTCACCCTTTCATTTTAAAAGCGTGCGCGTTGCTGGTGCTCTTGTTGTCCGCAGTGTGACCTCCTCTATTGGTGGCGCAGTATTCGCGGCTCGCTCATTCGGCACATTACTTATGCAAATATGCGCGATTCCCAGTCGAGGACGCGCGTCTCTCCTCATTAGGACTTCAAACTTATCGCCAACGCGCGCTATCTGCTCATGAATATCGAATCAACCAAGATCCTGCACAAGCTGAGCAGTCTGAACATTCTGACGGTCTATCATCTTTATGCTTGCAATGAGCGCAGACGGATCAATCTACCAAGTTAAACAATTGAGACGAAACGCGATGTAGATACATAAAGTGAGTAACAATACAGCGACTACATCATACTGTTTATTTATACTGTTGTAAATAAACTGGCATTGTGTTGTGTTCGTGTGTCGGATTAGTGTTTGTAGTTTACTTATTGTTACCGCTGCTGTGGCGGGCGATGGCGGGGAGTTCGGTGGGTGTCGCGTCGTTGTGAGAATTTATAATCATATCATAGTCGGCGGAATATCAACAGCGCTGTCTTTTATTAACATAAGCATTCGTAAATAACATCACACTTGTAATTTCCAAGGGGTTGGGCAGAGGTGCAAAAAAATAATAATAATAATAATGAATAATACACCCACTAAAAATAAATATAACTACGTAATGTTATATAACGACGAAAAATAACTGGCAATCACTAAGTTCATCTAATTCTGGCATCGACAAACGGTGTCACTGTCGGCAGTGAGCGCAGCGGACCGCGAAGATATACTAATAGCTCATAAAATATTAACGTTAGTTCACCGGGATTACGTAGCACCACCGCCACCGGTCGCGCTTGACCGAACGTTCGCATCGTTTGTGCTTGTTCACTGCACGCTAATGAGCGCCGGCTCATTAAAATTACGCAGAATTTACAATGACAGTGCGCCGAACAAAAATATCAGCAGGCTCTAACACGTGTTACTGACAGATCAGTTAGCTGAACACGTTTAGAAGTCGAACTGATATATGTATCTTACGTTTCGTTAACTCAGAAAGAGAATTCATAGTAAACATTACTGTTTGTACATAGTTGGTACTGCAGGTGATGGGTATGATTTACGTCCATTCCCGCGCTTCACTGCGCTGTATATCTAGAAGTGCTCTTCGATGACGACGTCATCCGCCGCGTGACACGTGACGCGTGACGCCGACGTGACGGTGGCGTGACGAGGGCCGCGTGACGTGATGGCACTATTACGTCGCTGTCTCCCGCTTCCTCACTAACTATGTCCTTTGTCCGTGCTAGTCACTATTTACCCACTCTGCCACCCTACGTGTGAGAGAGACAACACATTGAAGACTGTTATCGACAATCTGACATGCGATATCGTCGAGTGTTTGCAATGATATTTTTACGAAGAAATCTAGTTTTGGACGAACTGGCGACGGCGGCGGCGCGGCGGTTGATGGAGGTACAGAAACACTTTGGCAATCAATGTCCACTTCACTTCTATCATGTTACGTCCGAGCTCAAATTGAAATAGAATCGACTCGACAAGTCAACATTCTTTTAAGGGAAATCTATACTAATATTTTTTATTAGATTTTTTTGTTTGTTTCTTTGTTTGTACCGAATAGGCTCCGAAACTACAGGACCGATTTAAAAAATTCTTTCACCAATAGAAAGCTACATTATTTCTGAGTGACATAGGCTATTTTTTATTTCGAAAACGGATCCTGTGGGGTGGTCCACGGGAGCGAAGCCGCGGGGCACAGCTAGTGTTAGATAACAGTAGGTTTACGTTGAAGTTATACAAACATTCCCTCCGGCTTTTCCTGAATATAAATGACGTATTTCTCTTTACAAAATTAAAACATCTAATGACAGGAACTTTACATGACAAAAGTGTGACAAGAAACGCGTCGGTCGAATAATCTGTGCGAGTGTGACATGCCGGGCGGATCAGGGAATCTTTCGTCAGCCGCGCGCCGATCCGAATGAATAAATAAATTAGCATTTTAATTGGGTTTTATAATGCAGAATGGAGCTTGTTTATGGGTAAACGGAACCTCCCGACGACGCCGCCAACCCATGCCCTGGCCGCGTGTGTGTTTTGAGTTAATTTACGGAGACCTTGTATCGCCGCCGTGCGAGGAGCCGCCCACAGCCGCCCACACCGCGCCGCGCCACCTCATGTTGTATCAGCTTCATGATTGCTAAGACTTTTTGAACAAACAATCTACGAGTAAGTTACCTTTATGAAAGTCGCAGAAGTAATTCCAAGTTGTGACGACACTCGCGCCCGACGCCGATAACTATCAATGTTATTAAATAACAAAGCGATCGCGGCGCGGTGACCTTGTAGGGGAAGGGGGGCGGGGGCGGAAACTTTCACGTTTAGCTTTATGGAGGTAGTTTAATTGCGTAATTAAGGTGCCATCCGCTGTGCGAGTCGCTTCCCCACGGTCGGCTACATGAGAACTGTTGTCTAGACTCAGGAAGCGGCAACATCGCCTACAATGAATGGTCTCCGTTTCCACGCCGTGGTCGCGCCGTCTACGCCACGCGTTTACTGGTGTCTAATGGTGTGCGTGAAAATTGTGTGCTAATAACGAGTTGATTGAGGCAAATAGGATTTTAATGGCGTCGGGAACAACGCTCGTTGGTTTAATGCGTCGTGCGATTTGTTCATACAAAACGAAGTTAATTTGCCCTTACGAGGCTTTCACTGCCAAGAAATACGAGTATAAGGGAAACGGTATAGTTATTGGCCCCTATATAGTTATTAGCCATTTCAACAGCGGCATTGCAAAAACTAGCAACCCACATTACTAAATGGTTATTATTAAAATGATAAATGATAAATAAATGATAAATGATTTTATTTCTGTAAGTTGGTTTGTACAAACACTTTTACATGTCGGTCATATTTTTAAAACTAGATGAGGTCGGCGTTTCCTATCTGACTACTCTGAGAAGAACAAATTCAGAGGTCTCTTTTAAAGTCCAGACAAAAATCTTGGTTAGATCATGTGAAGACCATATAGATTGATGTCTGAAATGGTCTTTGAGGAGTAGTGGTAGTGGTAGTGGTAGGGACTCCCTTTTCCGCACTTAGACTCCCATCTGGTCCGTTGTGCGTGGGGGCTATACTGGCTAACATAGCCAGCCTAGTTCCGTCCAAAAGCACAGAAGCTTCCTGGGAGCTTCACAGGCTTCTCGGAGCGACCTCACTGTTCCGAGGATTTCTTCGCGTTGAGGCCTCGCATTCCAGGATTACGTGGACGGCTGATTCCTGAGAGCCTGTGATTGTTTCGTGCCGGTATTGAAAACGGGTAAGTTTGGTTATAAAAATTTAAGGTCATACAATTTTGGGATGTGATATTTTGAAGTAAATTTACATAGTTCAGTGATTGAAAATCTGTAAAACATATAGAGTGAAATGCATACGACGCGTATTTGAAGGGTAAAATGACAAAATCATAACATAAACTTTAAAAAATGTAGTGGCCAATTACTGCACCAATAATTTAAATAACATTACAGTAATTGGCCACCTATGCCAATAACTATATTCATTTGATCCAAAACAAAATGCGTTTATAGTGAATTAAATCTTTACCGTTTGTTATATTAGGCATCATATTCGTTTGTCACTGTGTAAACAGTTATAGAATAATTTTCAATACAAAAAGGGAGGCCAATAACTATAATATTTTTATTTTGGACATGATCACTCATGCTTATTTTTTTGTTCTATCCGGTTAAATTAAAAATAATCATGGCAAAAAGACGACCTCAGTACACCAAAGAAGCCCTAGGTGAGGTTTTAGAAAACATTCAGAATGAAATTGTATTTGAGAGCAGTTGCGAAAAAATATAATATTACCAGGGCAACTATACAATTTAAACTTAAAAAAACCACTTCTAAATTGGATATTGGACCGACGCCGAATTTGACTCTTAAATAAAAAAGAAGATTCATCTAGGAATATAATATGATAGGCCACATAGGTCCACGGTACTAAAGCCTTTTCGGAATCCGGCTTGTTCGCGAGACTGGAAATCGTCAAACCTGCGCGCGAGACGATTCGCGATGACTCTAGAAAACAACTTCTAGACATGGCTAAGAAGTGAGATCAGCCTAGCCGGGCATTGTCGCCCTTCTGTAGAAGAGTACCACCACACCCCTGCACCCTTGCTTGGACCTTCTGCTGACCACAGATCCAGACCGTTACTCGGTGTCGGTATCTCCACCTTTGGGTAGTTCCGACCACTGTCTGGTGAAGTCTGTATCCGTCTACTCCCCTCCCGATCCCAGCCCAAGAGGCACCCGGCGGGTATGGCGGTACAAGTCAGCGGATTGGGATGGCATGCGATCTTTCTTCGCATGCTATCCTTGGCAGCTTTGCTTTTCTTCGTCTGATCCTACGTCGTGCGCGGACGCCGTGACGGATTTGTTGCGTCAGGGAATGGAGTACTACATTCCGTTCTCTGACGTAACAATGTCTAGCCAAGACCGACCTTGGTTTGGCGCCGAGTGTAATCGCGCCGATACGCGTAAGCATGAGGCGTACCATGCCTGGGTCGACGCTCGAACACGCAAGGCGAGTGACGTTGGTCAGAGGAAGAAAGCCTACAATAGGGCTGCCAAGTCCTGCAAGAAAGTGATGCGAAGGGCTCGGTTCGACCACATTAGCCGGATAGGGATGAAACTTGCATCCTACCCAGCAGGTAGTAAAGCGTTCTGGTCCCTGGCTAAATCGGTTGAATCGAACTTCTGCCGTCCCTCACTACCACCACTGCTGAAACCCGACGGGTCGCTGGCCCACTCCGCTGAGGAGAAAGCAAACTTGTTTGCCTCTCTTTTTGCGGAATCTTCGCGTCTGAATCCTGGTGGCGCAGGCCCCCCTTCTTCTCCTGATGGATGCGGGACGAGTATGTCGGACATTCGCATCCATCAAAAGGACGTACGTAGGGTGCTGCGCGACCTCGACGTGAATAAGGCTAGCGGACCCGACGGTATACCAGCAATTGTTCTCAGAACCTGTGCGCCTGAATTGTCTCCGATCTTGACACGCCTGTTTCGCCTTTCTTATCAGACTGGAAAAGTGCCGAATGCTTGGAAGCAAGCCAACGTACAGCCCGTGCCCAAGAAGGGCAGTCGTGCTGACCCGGCCAACTACAGACCCATCTCTGTAACGTCCATACTCTGTAAGAGTATGGAACGCGTACTTAATAGTAAGCTCCTGGTATACCTAGAAGCCAACGACATCCTTAGCGACCGCCAATACGGCTTCCGCCGAAATCGGTCTACTGGGGATCTTCTAGCGTATGCCATTCACATCTGGAGTGAGGCCATCGAGAGACATGGGGAAGCGCTTGCCGTCTCCCTCGACATCTCGAAGGCTTTTGATAGGGTCTGGCACGAAAGCCTTATTGGTAAGCTTCCTTCATTCGGTCTGCCCGGTGGTCTGTGTGACTGGATTGCAGACTTCCTGAGGGGTCGGTCCATTCGAGTAGTTATCGATGGCTGCTCTTCGGACCTATTGGATATTAATGCCGGGGTCCCTCAGGGGTCGGTACTGTCAGCGACATTGTTTTTGCTGCACATAAATGAACTGCTAAAACCCGGCACCTTTGGGTATGCAGATGACAGCACTGTTGCTGAGAGATACTTGTCAAATGCACGGGCCACTGGGGCTCAGGTCCGGTCTCTCCGTGAGGCCATGGTGGAGCGCTTGAACTTGTCCTTGGAGGCAGTCTCCGAATGGGGCGATGCCAATCTGGTCAAGTTCAATGCCGCAAAAACACAGGCGTGTCTCTTCTCCGCGAAAAAGAGCCAATTTCACCCGGCTCCATCTTTCCGAGGTGTAACCGTACCGATAACGGACCATCTTGAGCTTCTTGGCGTAACGTTGACATCGACACTCAATTTTGGCCCATATATTGAAGCAAAGGCTCAACTAGCTGCCAAAAAGTTGGGGATCCTTGCGAAGGTGAGACGGTACTTCACGCCAGAGCAGCTGCTTAAGTTGTATCAAGCGCAAGTTCGATCTTGCATGGAATACTGTTCTCATCTCTGGGACGGATCGGCCAAATACCAGCTTGATGCACTAGAGTCGATCGAAAAACGGGCCACGAGGCTCATCGGCAATGAGGCATTGGTCGAGTCAAAGCTCCAAAGCCTTGAACATCGTCGTCGAGTTGCCAGCTTGTCGGTTTTTTATCGGTTGCATTTCGGGGAGTGTGCGATGGAATTGCATAATCTAATTCCGCCCAGTCCGTTTCATCATCGGACTACCAGACGTACGGCAATGCGCCATCGATACATGGTGGACATCCCACCCATACGCACTAAACGTTTTGGAAATACTTTCATTATGCGTACAGCTAAGGAGTGGAATTCCCTGCCGGAGTCTGTGTTTCCAGATAGCTACAACCTCGGGGTCTTTAAGTCAAGAGTGAATAGGTTACTTCTAGGCAAGCGTGTAACACCGTCGACCACATCATCGCTTACCATCAGGTGAGATAGTGGTCAAGCGCGAGCCTATCTATAATAAAAAAAAAAAAAAAAAAAACCATGCCTGTGGCGTTTTGCCCTCGGACCGGTTTCCCACCCGCCTTCAGGAGTTCGGCCGTGATTCAATCATCGCCCAGCGCCTTGTTGTTTTTAAGCTGTTTCAGAGCCATCCTAATCTCGTACAGGCTGACGTCCTGGATATGTTCGGTATAGTGTCGGGTCAATCTAGCTCTTGGGTCGTTTGCTAGATTAGCAACGGGCTTGCTGATTGATGTGTACAACTGCCCATAGAATGTCACGATCTCCGTCAGAAGCTCCGGTTTGGAGGATACGATCCTGCCATTTTCGGTCTTCAGTTTCGTGAGCTGGCTCTGCCCAATAGCCAGATCCCTTGAAAATACCTTGGAGCCTTTATTTCGCCCAATCGCGTCTTTAATTCACGCTTGGTATTAAAGCGGCGGAGGTCTTTTTTCAAGGATTTAGAGATCTGTCTATAGAGCTGCCGGTATTTGCACGCCTGATCTGAAGACTGCAGGATCATCTCACGTCTCTCCTTCATAAGCTTCAGAGTAGGATCAGAGAGCTTTTGATTTCATCTTTACTTGAAAAACTTAGACACGACCGTATGGACAGTTTCCACGGACCCAACGCTGTATTCGTCCACGGAGCTCCCTAGGCGCTCGAAACGATTCTGGAGTTCGAGCTGAAAGCTCTCGGGGTTTTGGACCTGGGTATGTGCTGGACGGAGCGTAGACTTCATCAGTCGAAACCTTTCAAGCTTAATATTAATGTTCAATGTGCTTCTTACCATGCGGTGATCGCTCCCGGTTTTCACTGAATCGATCACAGAGACATCATTGAACATTTGCTTCTTGGTTGACATGATGAAGTCGATCTCATTTTTTGTTGCACCATCGGGGCTCTGCCAGGTGGGGCACTGCCTGTGTTCACGCTTTTTGAAGAAGGAGTTCATCATATAGAGGCCCACCTTCTCCACAAAACTGGCCAGTTGTTGACCCCGGTGGTTCCGACGTCCAACTACAAATTGCAGCTCATCCTCGTCTCGTTTGCCCAGTTTCGCGTTGAAGTCCCCAATGACAACGGTGAAGTGAGTTTTGAAACCATACATGGCTCTGGAGATATCCTCATACATGGTCTCTACCTCGTCGTCGGGGTGTGCCGAGGTTGGGGCGTAGACCTGTATGACCTTCAGCGAATATCTTGAGGATATTCTGAGTATAAGGTACGCCACCCTGGTCGACACACTCTCGATCTTCACCACGTTATTCACAAGGGACTTGTGGACGATAAACACGACATCCCCCTGGGACTGCCGGTCACCCTCCCGGAAATAGAGCAGGTTACCGGGTTTGAGGATTATCGAAACCTCTTCCTCTCTTCGTACTTCAGATAACCCTATAATACTCCATCGTAACCTCGAAATCAAAATCAAATAATTTATTTGCGAAATATGGGTAGTTTTCAAGGTGTCATTTTTATAAAAGTTTTTTTCTACACACCTGCTCATAAAGTGGCTCTAATTTCACCGCAATTAGGCACATAATGATACCTGTTATCAAACTGTGACTTTTTCTTTGCTATTATTACGAGTGAGCTCTAGAGTTTTACTTTTATTTTATTGGTTGAGTTGCTTTGTTCTTAAAAAAGTTTCGATACAAAAAAGATCGTGACCTCAATAGTACAAATAAATTAATGTACCTACTGCTTGCTCATTTCATACAACTTCATATTTAAAACAGATAATTTCCACTTGTACGTGCTTGATAAATTAAACTTTCACTCAAATATAACTTTTATTTTCTCTGTAATAAAGAAAAAATTAAATTCCGTATTTTGTACGTGGCTAAAACACTATCCACGAAAAGCCAAAAAAAAAAAAAACTCATGATTTTAGTCTATGGCCGATCGCCATTTTTAAATGCGCGCGCATAGGAAAACTGATTAATTTTGCCCGCCATGGCGACAAAGTTTTCACAACTTGATTTTCTGTTGAAAATTATTTTTTTGCATTATTTTCTTCACAAGTGTGTTGAAAAACGTCGTGTATGATATACAGAAGACCGAAGAGTATAACCTGCCTCTCTGTTTAGCGTTTGTGGACTACGAGAAAGCCTTCGATTTGATCAAGACTTGGGCTGTACTCCAGTCTCTCCAAAGGTGCCAGATCGACTACCGGTACATTGAGGTATTGAAGTGTTTGTACAAAAACGCCACCATGTCAGTCTGTCTTCAGGATCAGACCTCGAAACCAATCCTTCTCCAGCGTGGCGTGGGACAGGGAGACGTCAATTCTCCGAAACTGTTCACTGCTGCGCTGGAGTATGTATTCAAGGTTCTAGATTGGAGGGGCCTAGGCATCAACGTTAATGGCGAGTACATCACTCACCATCGATTTGCCGACGACATAGTCGTCATGGCTGAGAACATAGAGAACCTCAGCACAATGCTCGATGACCTCAGTAGAGCTTCCTAAAGAGTGAGTGTTAAAATGAACATGGAAAAATCAAGGTCATGGTAAATGACCATGTAACACCCACTCCTATCAAGATCGGAGACTCTACACTCGAAGTTGTGGATGACTATGTCTACCTAGGACAAACGATCCAGTTGGGTAGGGCCAACTTCGAGAAAGAGGTCAACCGTTAAATCCGACTCGGCAGGGCAGCGTTCGGGAAGTTGCGTGGTATCTTCTCGTCCAACTTACCGCAGTATCTCAAGATGAAAGTCTATGACCAGTGTGTTGCCAGTGATGACATATGAGCTCTGAGACGTGGTCGCTTACAATGGGCCTCATCAGAAAGCTTACAGTCTCTCAAAGGGCGATGGAGAGGGCTATGCTCGGCGTTTCCTTGCGTGATCGAATCAGAAATAAAATCTCTTGTAGAGATCCGCAAGAGAACCAGGGCTACCGACATAGCCCGAAGAATTGTCAAACCTAAGTGGCAGTGGGCAGGGTACATTGCTTGCAGAACGAATGGCCGATGGGGCAGAAAGGTTCTGGAGTGGCGCCCGATAACCGGAAGACGTTGGGTTGGAAGGCCTCCCACCAGGTGGACCGATGACCTGGTGAAGGTTGTGGGGATCCGCTGGTTTCGAGACGCACGGGACGGGTCAATGTGGCGACGCTTGGGTGAGGCCTATGTCCAGCAGTGGACGTCTTTTAGCTGCTATGATGATGATGATAGAAAAAAAAATAAGCATGAGTGATCATGTCCAAAATAAAATATTGTAGTTATTGGCCTCCCTTTTTGTATTGAAAATTATTCTATAACTTTTTACACAGCCCTAAAATTAGTGACAATCGAATATGATGCCTAATATAACAAACGGTAAAGATTTAATTCACTATAAACGCATTTTGTTTTGGATCAAATGAATATAGTTATTGGCATAGGTGGCCAATTACTGTAATGTTATTTAAATTATTGGTGCAGTAATTGGCCACTACATTTTTTAAAGTTTATGTTATGATTTTGTAATTTTACCCTTCAAATACGCGTCGTATGCATTTCACTCTATATGTTTTACAGATTTTCAATCACTGAACTATGTAAATTTACTTCAAAATATCACATCCCAAAATTGTATGACCTTACATTTTTATAACCAAACTTACCCGTTTTCGATACCGGCACGAAAAAATCACAGTCTACAAAAGAACGAATCCATCTAGCGGTGTTTCGAAACTTTTTGTCAGTCAACAATTGTGTTGCCTTAATGCATTTTAATATTAACCATTTAGTAATGTGGGTTGCTAGTTTTTCAATGCCGCTGTTGAAATGGCTAATAACTATATAGGGGCCAATAACTATACCGTTTCCCCTAATTGTATTTAAGCAATATTTGGTTTTCAAGATTTCTGTTGGTTTAGTTTGTGTTTATACATTTATGCAATACTGTTATACTTTCATTGGAGTTGTAACACAGTACAACGTGACTTTATAAATCAATTTAAAATATCATAGGCAAACTTCAATATCTGTTAGCTCTGTAAAATAACTTTACTAATGATCTGCGATACAGTCAAGTCAGACGTCAGAGTAAACGGGAAGCGTCCATTAATCAGTGGAACGTTTCCCGGTGCGCGGAGTCATGATGGACGTGCGTGTCTTCATCATCCGGCACGCATCCAGATAGAACAACATTGAGGAAGGCCGGACCTTTTGCAACTTATCTTGATTATAAGATCTTCATTCACATTATGTTCTTGTGAAGAACATGCAGCAGTTTGATCGTTCTGTGTGTTTACTTTAATTCTGTGTTACTGTACACTGAGGTTTAACTTCAACTGAGCCGACCTCATTTTTTTCGTACCTACCTTATTGCTTTTATCTAGCTGTGTTAATTGTGTGTTAATTAATATGTAATTGACATTGTTTGGGCTGGTACTTCTGTCCAAAAAGAGTGGCCACATGCCTCAGGCTGAGCACCCAGTACCGTGTCGGAGGTACGCTCAGTGCCGTGTAGTGCCGTCGCGGCTATTTTTTGCTCCCTATCGATTGCGCCGGCGAGCCCCGTGCGGCCCTGTGCCGGCCTCAAGAGGCGCCGGAAATACATCCACCAGTTATTTTTGTTCTCTTTGACTTTTTGTCGGATATCCCATTCGATAGCAAGCTGGCAGTTTCAACGATTTTTACAGACCACTATCTCATCTGATGCATGATGTGGCGCTTCCCTAGAAGTAACCTATTCACTCTTCTTAGTAGACTTAAAAACTCCCAGGTTGTAGCTATCAGGAAATACAGAATCCGGCAGGGAAATCTTTAGCCGTAAGCACAACAAAAGTAGTCCCAAAATGCGTATGGATGAGCTGCTGTCCACCATTACCACAATATACCGATGACGCATCGTCGTTCATCCTGTAGATGGAACCGGCTAGGCGGAATCAAATTGTGCAGTTCCATCGCACACTCTCCGAAATGTAACCGATAAAAACCGACAGGCTGGCAACTCGGCGACGATGTTCAAAGCTCTGGAGCCTTGACTCGAACAATGTATCATTGCCAATTGATTTAAGTGCATAAAGCTGGTATTTGGCAGATCCGTCCCAGAGTTGAGAGCAGTACTCCATGCGTGATCGAACTTGCGCTTGATACAAGTTAAGCAGCTGTTCTGGCATGAAGTACCGTCTCATGTTCGCAAGGATCCCCATTTTTTTGGCAGCCAGCTGAGCTTTTGCCTCAATGTATGGACCAAAATTAAGGGTCGATGTCAACGTAATGCCAAGAAGCTCAAGATGGTCCATTATCAGAACGTTCACACCCCGGAAAGAAGGAGCCGGGTGGAATTGGCTCCTTTTTGCGGGAAAAAGACACGCCTGGATCTTAGCAGCATTGAAACTGACCAGATTGGCATCGCCCCATTCGGAGACTACCTTCAAGGACTGGTTTTAAGTACCGTGAGACCGGATCTGAGGCCCAGTAGCCCGTGCATCAGACACGTAGATACATGCTGTGAGATCTCAGCAACTGTGATGTCGTCTACATACTTATTTAATTAAACTTCATGTACATTTATTTAAATTATTTGTAATTCTAATGATTAATGACTTAATTTTAATGTAATGATGACCCATACTTTTACAAAACATATTTGTACGCCGGAAACGGCAGCATATTATGATCGTTATATGATACGAGTATTCACATATGATCGTAATATTATATTCATAGAACAGCTTTGTACAATATTCTGACAAATAAATGAATTCTATTCTATTCTACAATAATGGTAAATAGGCGGACTGAATACCACAAGGCATTCTCTACCAGTCAACCTTTGGGTTAAATAGGACAAAGTTGTTAAAGGGTACAAAACAATATTTAAGGATGACATCTTGTTTACGAAAATGTATACAATTACTGCTTTTTCGTCAGTTGTCGAGGCAGCCTTTCGTGTGTGGCTGGCACACTACTTGGGCTACTACCTGCGATCGGCTAGCACCGCACCGTGCCTCGGAACCCGCTACCCACCACGACTAGTCTCCCTATACGTCCGTAATAGCATGAGTCATGCCGGTCTGCCAGCAGTGGAACAGCTATCCCGGGTCTAGTGGCTACACCGGGCATCGTACCGGAACATGCCTAGGCCACTCGGCGTCACGTCTTTGCCCGGTGGGTGGTCGCAAGCTAGCCAGTTATTGTCACCTGATTAGCATCACCCGGGCACCACGCGTAGAGAATTATATGAGGTACTCTAACTACGGACGTGGCTGTCCAGCCCCCAAGAATTTTTTGAAACCAATTCACTTTCAGGTGCTCTGTGAAGGTACAATATATATATAATTCCGTCGGATCTGGAGATTAAAATACGATCGGCCTTCTTGTAATGAGTTCATGAATTAATAATATTATTGCTAAATCCTATTTTAAAGTTGTTGTAGGGTTGCCACAAACATCGTGATGGACAACTGTTTCATTAGATGGTGTTTAGCATCAAGTTTTATTAGTTTTTTGGTCATTTCAAACTAATTAACTCCTTGTAGAGTAATGTTGTAGTTCAGGTTGCGATGGCAATATTGAGCTAAAGTCGTATGTGAACTCAATGTTATGATAAACGCATAAATTTATCGACTTCGTTGTGGCTAAGTAAACAAACAAAACAGACGGCTGTCCGCGGGAGCTCTAACTCCGCACAATCCTTTCTAGTCAAACGACATTCGCACAAGTCAAAATTTCAAGTCACAGGAGAGCAGTGCTCTGGCGACCTCTCGCGTCCGGCCCTGGTCCAGGCCATGGTGCGGAGCGAGAGGGCATGGGAAGCTGTCTCCTCCTTCTGCGAAGCAGTAATGCTCGCAAAGGAGGAGGCGGAACGCGTGAGGGAGACGCAAAGGAGACGCCCTCACGCCCCTAGGCACCGCAGGAGTCGCCCCGGGCGTCGGGAGTCGTGAGCCGATTCCCGGCCACCGTAGGCGCGGGCTTGCGGACGGAGAGTAATGAGTATCTCGCCGTCCGACCAAGCCCGAGTTGACGGCGCGTAGTGTTCCACGCGCGCCTCAAAGAGATGTCAGCAAAAGTGACGGGGTCCGATAGGGCCGATGCCTGTCTGGGTCGCGGATAAATTTGAAAGGGAGTTACCGCGGCCCTGGCTCAAGCAAGGAAGGAACACGGGTGGGTTTTAGTCAGTAAAAGTCTGACATGCCCTCCCGCTTCACCCAGAGCGGGAGAAGTCATCGGACGATTTCCCACCCAAAAAAAAAAGTGCTCTGTACAGCGAACTAATCACGAAACAGAAGCAAACCGTTTATGAGCAGCTCACTGGCGCCACTACTGGCTCACTGCAGTTCACTAACTTGTATGTTAAGTTTTGTTGCTAGGAAGAGTTCGTCCTTATAGAGTACACGGGAGGGAGGGGGAAGGGGGGGTCGCAGGTCAGAGATGACATGTCTGGATTCTGAATCCTCGAGTAAGAGTGTCGTGTGAGAAAATAATCGGCAACCATTGGTTTAATTTATTAATACAAGTAAAGAAGAAAACTTAAACTTTGTTATTATACAAATATTGAAGTACATAAATTTATTTATTTATTTAACTACTATCATAATAAATAGACAAGAAGAAGGAACAGAAAATAGGTACAAAGGTATGATTATTTCTAACGAAATATCTTCCAGCATAGCTGCGAGAGGAGAGTTGAAAAAAAAGTAGACAGTGTGTAGGGAAAGGGAAATAAAAAGAAAATATATTAAACAATTCACAATAAAGAAGAATATAGTATAGATAATTAATATATACTCTTATACATATACATGCATATTTATAAAATAAATATTAACTAATATCATAAATTCTTAAATAATAATACATAAATATATGCAACTAAGACGGAATGAAAGGCAGAATGGAAAACTGCAAGAGTTTGACAGATTTAATGTATGTTTACTTTATTTCTGAACACTTAATTATATGCAACTAAGATGGAATCACAACATTTTTATTTACATAGATAAAAGTTTATACAGTATATAAAATGCTTAATTACCTAAGACTATAAACATTACAATTAAACCAAAAACTACTCACTAACTAAACCTAAAAATAATCTAAACTAAAATATCCGTCGAAAAACTCCTCCACATCGTTGTCCACTGGTAATGTGCCCAAAAGACTGGCAGAATTGCCACGTTGTATGGCAATGCTTATTCTCTGACCAAGGTAAAAGCCAGCCCTTGGGTCACGCGAACTGTCAACTAGGCGTTTGGAAATATCTTTAAACAAGCTCGAGCTCCTAGGCATGGAGTTGACATCCAGTCTCAACTTTGGCGCCTCCATTGAGTACAAAGCCCAAATTGCGGCCAAAAAACTAGGCATCCTAAATAAAGTGAAGCGATACTTTACGCCTGGACAGCTTTTAACCCTATACAAAGCGCAAGTCCGATCCTGCATGGAGTATTGCAGTCACCTTTGGGATGGCTCAGCTAAATATCAGCTTGCCGCGCTTGACTCGGTGGAACGCAGAGCCAGGAGGCTCATTGGCGACGTTGACCTGGCGGGTGCCAGGCTTCACAGCTTGGCTCATCGCCGCAAGGTTGCCTGCTTGTCGGTCTTCTACAGACTGTACTTCGGTGAGTGTGCTGAAGAACTCCACGACCTCATCCCACCAGCCCCCTTCTACCATCGGACATCTAGACGTACTGCAAGTTATCATCCTTACCTTGTTGCCATTCCACCAATTCGCACCAAACGCTTCCAAACATCCTTCATAATGCGCACAGCGAATGAATGGAACTCGCTACCTGCGTCAGTGTTTCCGAACGCATTCAACCCGAATCTCTTCAAAGTTAGAGTGAACAGGTTTCTTCTGGGTAAGCTCACTCCATCGTCGACTCTGTCTCTGTCACCTTTGACCTAGACTAGAGTCAAGAGCAAACCCATCACAAATAAAAAAAAAAAAAAAAAAAAAAAACAAAGCGTGAGCACTCGGACCAAGAGTTTCAACCCCAAACGGCTCGAAAATATTACAACCGATGAGGTTATTATATTCCAGCCGCTTGAGGTTCTCTGCAGCCGCAGCGGCAGCGCTAGCACAGCACGTCGAGTTAGGAAGATGGGATGGCGCAAGAGTATCGTCACAAGTAGCGTCCCACAATAAAGGCCTTCCCATTCCATGGAAATAAAGACATCCCGTCTGGTCTTTCGCCATCGTCGCGTGCAAGGCCATGGCGTTCCAATACGGCTGGAACTCCAACGGTGACGAGAGCACGTCGGATGATGTCGTTTAAGTTTCCGTGACGCACTATGCGACTCGCACTTCGGCTGCATGAAAGACCGTGGGTGGTGACCGAGGCTGTTGACAACTTCGCCACACTGACAACGATGAGGAGTACAACAGGGAGCGCCAAGACGTAGAAGCAGCGAAGCGGAAAGTAGTGTCGTCAAACAAAGTGCCTATGTTCGACGACGGTAGTTCGTGAAGCCAGAGGCCCGACTCCCACTCACCCACAGCCAGCAGGCGAGCGCGCTCGGCAGGCGTGACAGAAGTGGCAATTTGGTGCTCCTGAACTGCTCTGCAGAGCGGCTCATCACACCGTCTCTGGGATGGGTAGTCGGGGAGATTACATTTCGGGCAAGCGAGTCTCCAAGCATCAATAGCCTCGGTGAAGCACGGCACATCAAAATTAATCAGTATGGGTGCTAGGCAATTCTTGATTAATTTTTCAGTACCGTGAACCGAGAATATAAATGCCGGTAAACTAATACTAGGAGATGTTCGATTTTGGGCCATCACTACATAGATAAATATGAAAAAAAATGGAGAATTCCATAAAAATACTAACAAATTAATTTGAAGAAGGGTACAGGAGTAACAAAAATGATCATTTAAAGTTTTTTATTAAGATAACCCTATTTTTAGGGCAGCCATGACAGTCGTGTTTGACATGACGTTTGAAGACTTTGACAGTTTTAGGAAGTGACGTCTTTGAGTCTTTCTTTGATTTGACTTTGAATTGGTTAGGTTTCGGAGTTTTTAGTGATTGTTTTAGTTTGGCAGCCCAGTTTACTACTACGGACATTAATTGTTATCTTCTATGTTGCAATTGAATTCGTGTCGTTTTTTAGTGACGCAGGTCATTACGATGACACGTCAATCAAATCTCATTGTCAAAATGACATTCTTCGCATACTGTCATTGTCAAAATGACATTCTCCGCATACTGCTGATCTGATCCACCATGTTTACTACAAGTTGTGTTGCTCTACTTGGCAAAGTTAATTTGAGTTTACATTGAAACGAAGTGAAATTAAAGAAAATTAACAATAAAAAACAGTTACTATATTATAAAGCGATTTTTACGTATAGTGTACATAGTGCTGGCCCAGGCTCCATACATTTCTGGAACATCTCCTTGCGGACGCCGAGGCCTCCCATACGGATGGGAAGAGTAGCTTGAGCCCAAACTCGGTCGTCCATGGCCACATTTAAAATTAAAGTAAATGTATGACGAATTATTTGGTCCATTTTTTCTAAAAGGGGAGGGTTCTTCCATAGATGGGAAGCACGAAGGAAATATGTTAATTTGGGGCCAAAACAACAAAAGCGAATTATGTTGATAGCCGAATGCATGTTAATTTGGAGCAATCTTTCCGAAATGTTGTTGAAATTTTGAATTTTTTCCTCAATAAAATCGGGAAAGGAATCATCGAAGACTGAGGACCCAAGGAGACGAAGAGAGCTTTTTTCAATAACTTTGATTTCGGGAGCTTTTTATTGAATTTTGAAAGAGTCACTTGTCTGTCGGTACTGTCAGATAAAAATAACTCAAATTTAGATAAATTTAGATCCAGGCCTATAGAATGTAGATGGTGTTTTAAAAATTGCAGTTCATCTAAAACTGTGTCTACATCGCCTCCCAGGATTCCATCATCGAGATACCAAACATATTTTTTTTTAATTTAGCTGTCGAATAATTGGGTGGATAGCCAGACTGAAGATCACTGGCCCGAGAGGGTCACCTTGTTGACAGCCAACAATGGATGCCAGAAGGTTATCCCGGGCCGATTAAGTAATTTAGATGGATGCCTATAACATTGCCAGAGAAAACTATAAATTTGAGGTATTTCCTTTTTTAGTTTCTGCCAGCAAGGTGTCCCGATTAACCGAATTAAATGCATTTTAATATCAACGTTCAGGATGACCCCTCCTTTACCAAAATTTAGATAGGTCAATAATGCATGTACGGCAGCCTCACGGCACCCTTTGGAGCCGTAATCAAGCTGCAGGGGCTGAATTTTTCTCCGAAACTACCTCACCATACAATTTACAGCAAATCTTGGTTGCCATACGCCGGTAAGTATAGTTCCTACGGCAATGGGACGAATCCCGCCATCTCTGTTGCGCAGGGCACATCAATTGGCCCCGTACAAGGTGTCGATGATGGACTCGTGTGACGGACCAGATAGCATAAGGTTCATCAGAGCCGTAAGCTCCTTCAAGAGCAACTCACTAGTTTCCCCAGCGCCTGAACACATAAGGTCCTTTAAGTGCTGAGGACTCAGGCCGTCGAGGCCGCCAGCAGAGCTACTCCGGAAGGGACTCACGGCTTTGATCACCTCTCAATCAATCAATCAATCAATCAATAATTCTCGACCTGTAATGGTGAGGGTATTAATATCAGGATCGGGGGGGTCGGGCAAAGAAAGGCCATTCACTGGGGCAGGGTGTTTGTACTCCAGAGCTGCAAGAGTATCTGGAGAACACTGCCACCACATCACTACTAAAAAGAATCCTGGCTGCTCCGCTTATGTCACCTTTCCCTAAATTTAATTCGACCAGATGGTATATGATGGTATATGCCTCTTGAAGATGTAAACCTCTGTGTCGATAATTTTGAATCCATATTATGGGCCGAAATGTTACAATTTTCTTTAATTTGTAATGTTAACATTTTCAACACTTATTTTGTGCAGTACAAACTATGTCTAAGTCACCAAGAACTCCTCCAAATCAATATTCGTCCCGGTCGGAATCAGACATTAAGAAATTATATGCTGACACATGCATTGAGGAAAATATAACTCAGCGAGCCAAACGCAGGTGCCCATCGGATGGGGATAATGGAGAAGGATTGGATGTATTTAAAAATGAAATCAAGGAGATGTTCACTGAAATGATAAAAGCTCAAAACTCACGGTTGGATAAATTGGAGAAACATATAATTGAGATAAAGAATCATTACTCAGAGATTAAGGCAACCAATAATGAACTCGAAAAAACAATGACTATTATCTCAGATCAGTTACAGTCTATCGAGATAAAAATTACGGGTCTTGAAAAAGAGTGTAGCTCTATGGCGATCAGGCTCTCTACGGTGGAGGGAAAGATAGAGTCGTATGATTATAACCTCATTAAAACATCCATAGAAATACGTAATGTTCCCAAAAAAGAGCAAGAGACTAAGACAATGTTGTTTAAAAACATAATGCACTTGTCTAAACACTTAAAAGTCAACGTGGAACCAATCTGCATTCGTGATATTACCAGACAACCGTCTAAAAGGGAAGCCCCAACGTCAAGCATATCAGTCGAGTTTTCAAATACACTCATGAAAACAAAGTTTCTTGCTGCTGTCAAAAATTATAATAAATTAAATTCCAGTAATAAAGTAAACTCTGCCCATCTTAACATCAACACAGCCCAAAAAACACCTATCTACGTCGCTGAGCAGCTGACCTCACTCTCTGAACGGCCGTTTTACTTAACTAGACAGTACGCAAAGTCTCAACAATACAACTATTGTTGGACATCGAATGGACGAGTGTTTCTGAAAAAGGATTCTGATAGCCAACCTATAGTGCTTAATAATGAGATACAATTGAAACAGCCAACAATGCATAACTACGTAACTATAAGATTATCTACCATTGTTTGTCGCACTATTTTTTCTATTTTTATATACCGTATTTATAAATTTGACTTTATTTTCTAAACTACATACTCGTATATATGTGAACAAGACTAAGGTAATGGTGTTTGAAAGGAGTATAAATGTGAAAGAGTATAAATGTGAACAAGACTAAGGTAATGGTGTTTGAAAGGGAAGACGTTGTATCGGAGTGCGAAGTGAAAATAAATGATAAGAGTGTGGAGCAAGTGAACGAGTTTGTATATCTGGGAAGTATGTTCACAAGGGATGGAAAGATTGAAGAGGATGTGGAAAGGAGAGTGAATGCAGGGAATAAAGTGAATGGTGCTATACATACCGTTGTGACCAGCAAATCGATGTCTCCGGAAGCTCGACTCGCCGTTCACAACGGCGTGCTGGTGCCTACACTTATGTATGGAAGTGAAAGTTGGGTATGGCAAAAAAGACATGAAAGTAAGATTAATGCAGTAGAAATGCGGTCCTTGCGAAGTATGTGTGGTGTAACCTTAAATGATAGATTGAGGAATGAGTTAATAAGACAACGTTGTGGTTTAAAAGAAGATGTAGTGACTAAAATTGAAAAGAGTATGTTAAGATGGTTTGGCCATGTTGAGAGGATGAATGATAGGCGACTAACGAAAGGTATTTACAAGGCAGACGTGAATGGAAACGCCGGGAGGGGACGCCCTAGGAAGACATACATAGACCTTATAGGTGATGTTCTTCAGAAAGGCAAGGTGCGCAGTACTCATAACCGGCGTGTGTGTATGACAAGATGTATGAATGTGAGTGAAGCAAAAGAAGTATGTAAGGATCGTAGCAGGTGGCGTTCTGTAGTTTCTGCCTACCCCCATGGGAAAAAGGCGTGAGTTTATGTATGTATGTATGTACATACTCGTATCGCATTTTTAACTTGTATTTTGTAACTTGACATCTGTCACTACACACAAACATATCACAACATCATCTTTACAGCTCATACACAATACTACTACTGTACACATTTTGCACTCACACAATCTGCTTATAATATACTGACACATTTATACTTATTATATAGTACATTACACTGTGAAATTCTGGTCACTTTCACTGTCATCTCAGTTTTGCCCTTATCTCAACATTTCAATGGCTAATGACATTAACCAAGTAATTGATAATATAGACCAGCTTTCTGTATCAGTAACTCATATATGTACACCTGAAGACACTCATTCCATAATATTGCATCCGCATAACTATATAAATATTTTATCACAAAATATTCGATCTATTTCTCGTAACTTCTTAAGTCTACAAACGCTCTTAAACCGCATTACTTTTGATTGCGACTTGGTCGTATTGACCGAATGCTGGCTGCCCTACACTAGTAACTGCAATATTCCAATCATGCAAAACTAACTACAATATATTTAAAACTTCCAAACACAAAAACCAAAGTGATGGTGTTGTGGTATATCTAAAGTCGGACTTGTTAGCTACCTGTGAAGAAGCAAACCTCAATCAATCAGCCTCTGGTCTTATAATAAAGATCGGCACTGATATGGCGATAGTGTGTATATATCGCTCACCATCAACGGACAGTATAAATAGTTTTATAGCTGCCCTCAATGTAGTTCTCCCTTCGCTTCATGCATTCAAATCTGTAATTATAACCGGTGATTTAAATCCTGCTACAGTTCAAAAGTCCGTTGTTGTCTACATCTCTTTTTTGGCCACAAATCAAATGATTTATTTATGTTTTGTGTTTACGTTAAAGTTAGCGAGGTTAGGTTAATATAAAACTGCATTACCACTGACTCACTGACTCACTGACATAATTGTTCTCCCAGATGGTGGAGGGGGAGGTGGGTATATTTTGACAGATTCGTAAACAAGTAACTCCCGTGAGTATGGGAAAAGTGCCAAACCTCCCCTTTCCCCCCCCCCCTCCTCCCCCTCTCTATCGTTTCTCGGAAACTAAGGTACCCGTATTTTTTGTTTTTTACGGATTCGTTTAGAGGAGGCTCGGAAAAGTAAAAAGCATTTTTCAAAGTTGACCCCCTCGCTCCCCTTCTCCCCCCCTTTAAGGGGATCTCGAAAGTTGGAAAATTTGGAACATTTCTTTTTTCAGATTCATATAAAGGGGCAATGCTATAGTCACAAACAAACCATTTTTCATAGTTGACCCCCTTGCCCCCTTCTCCCCCTCCCCCCCCCCTTTCGGCGAATCTTTTTTTCGTGTTTTTTTTACGGATTCGTTTAGAGGAGGCTCGGAAAAGTAAAAACCATTTTTCAAAGTTGACCCCCTCGCCCCCCTTCTCCCCCCCTTTAAGCGGATCTCGGAAGTTGAGAGACTTGGAACATTTCTTTTTTCAGATTCATATAAAGGGGCAATGCTATAGTCACAAACAAACCATTTTTCAGAGTTGACCCCCTTGCCCCCCTCCCCCCCCGTTTTGGCGAATCTTTTTTTTTTGTTTTTTTTACAGACGAGCCGGCGACCTCCGTAGCGTAACGAAGGTTGAGTGGGTGAAGCGAAACTCAGTGCCTGGCGACGAATGCAAACATTAGGGTTATATTTTTTGGAACAAAGTTTAGGGTAGGTGTAGGGTAGGTGTAGGGTAGGTGTAGGGTAGGTGTAGGGTAGGTGTAGGGTAGGTGTAGGGTAGGTGTAGGGTAGGTATAGGGTAGGTGTAGGGTAGGTGTAGGGTAGGTGTAGGGTAGGTGTAGGGTAGGTGTAGGGTAGGTGTAGGGTAGGTGTAGGGTAGGTGTAGGGTAGGTGTAGGGTAGGTGTAGGGTAGGTGTAGGGTAGGTGTAGGGTAGGTGTAGGGTAGGTGTAGGGTAGGTGTAGGGTAGGTGTAGGGTAGGTGTAGGGTAGGTGTAGGGTAGGTGTAGGGTAGGTGTAGGGTAGGTGTAGGGTAGGTGTAGGGTAGGTGTAGGGTAGGTGTAGGGTAGGTGTAGGGTAGGTGTAGGGTAGGTGTAGGGTAGGTGTAGGGTAGGTGTAGGGTAGGTGTAGGGTAGGTGTAGGGTAGGTGTAGGGTAGGTGTAGGGTAGGTGTAGGGTAGGTGTAGGGTAGGTGTAGGGTAGGTGTAGGGTAGGTGTAGGGTAGGTGTAGGGTAGGTGTAGGGTAGGTGTAGGGTAGGTGTAGGGTAGGTGTAGGGTAGGTGTAGGGTAGGTGTAGGGTAGGTGTAGGGTAGGTGTAGGGTAGGTGTAGGGTAGGTGTAGGGTAGGTGTAGGGTAGGTGTAGGGTAGGTGTAGGGTAGGTGTAGGGTAGGTGTAGGGTAGGTGTAGGGTAGGTGTAGGGTAGGTGTAGGGTAGGTGTAGGGTAGGTGTAGGGTAGGTGTAGGGTAGGTGTAGGGTAGGTGTAGGGTAGGTGTAGGGTAGGTGTAGGGTAGGTGTAGGGTAGGTGTAGGGTAGGTGTAGGGTAGGTGTAGGGTAGGTGTAGGGTAGGTGTAGGGTAGGTGTAGGGTAGGTGTAGGGTAGGTGTAGGGTAGGTGTAGGGTAGGTGTAGGGTAGGTGTAGGGTAGGTGTAGGGTAGGTGTAGGGTAGGTGTAGGGTAGGTGTAGGGTAGGTGTAGGGTAGGTGTAGGGTAGGTGTAGGGTAGGTGTAGGGTAGGTGTAGGGTAGGTGTAGGGTAGGTGTAGGGTAGGTGTAGGGTAGGTGTAGGGTAGGTGTAGGGTAGGTGTAGGGTAGGTGTAGGGTAGGTGTAGGGTAGGTGTAGGGTAGGTGTAGGGTAGGTGTAGGGTAGGTGTAGGGTAGGTGTAGGGTAGGTGTAGGGTAGGTGTAGGGTAGGTGTAGGGTAGGTGTAGGGTAGGTGTAGGGTAGGTGTAGGGTAGGTGTAGGGTAGGTGTAGGGTAGGTGTAGGGTAGGTGTAGGGTAGGTGTAGGGTAGGTGTAGGGTAGGTGTAGGGTAGGTGTAGGGTAGGTGTAGGGTAGGTGTAGGGTAGGTGTAGGGTAGGTGTAGGGTAGGTGTAGGGTAGGTGTAGGGTAGGTGTAGGGTAGGTGTAGGGTAGGTGTAGGGTAGGTGTAGGGTAGGTGTAGGGTAGGTGTAGGGTAGGTGTAGGGTAGGTGTAGGGTAGGTGTAGGGTAGGTGTAGGGTAGGTGTAGGGTAGGTGTAGGGTAGGTGTAGGGTAGGTGTAGGGTAGGTGTAGGGTAGGTGTAGGGTAGGTGTAGGGTAGGTGTAGGGTAGGTGTAGGGTAGGTGTAGGGTAGGTGTAGGGTAGGTGTAGGGTAGGTGTAGGGTAGGTGTAGGGTAGGTGTAGGGTAGGTGTAGGGTAGGTTAAGGAATACTTCTCAAAAACACGACAAAGCCGCGAGCTGCTTGCAGCTCGCGCACCAAGCAAATACTAGTTTAGATATAAAACCTAACACATCTGACCTGCGTTCTCACGAATACTTGGACTGTCTTGCATTTCATGGTTTTCTTCCTGCCCATGTTCATCCAACCAGAGGTGGAAATTTTCTGGACCACGTGATCTTAAGAACAAAGTGTCCAACCCATACATTCGTTTATGGTTCCACAGTCACCGATCACTTCTGCACTATATTCTGCATCCAAAACCAGGGCTTGAGAATAGCAGCTTGCTCTACAGTTACGAAGACAGATTGTGAGGGGCTTGATGAGAGTATAAGGCAATTGGATTTTAAGCCTCTTTACGATGTGGGAGACGCTAATATTGTTACCGATAAATTCATACAACTTATTAGTTCGGCCATTTCTGATAATACGACTACCAAAAAAAAATCCTCTAAATATAAGATTTTAAAGCCCTGGATTACACCTGGTATATTACGATGCATAAGGAATAGAGATATACTTCATAAGAAACTAAATAATAGTGCAGAAAATGAAACCATAAAAATTATGTATAAGAGATATAGAAACTTTTGTACTAGGATACTGGAAAAAGCTAAAAGATTGTATGATACACAAGAATTGACTAAGGCAAATAATAACCCAAAAACCTTATGGGATACCATCAAACGTCCACCCAATACCACAAAAACAAAAAGCACAGCATCACAATTACTTACACTGTCACATTTACCTACACAATCATGCAATGCCGTTAATACATATTTTGTCAGTATCGGCGAAAAGCTTGCAAATGATGTAATAAGGGATAGAGGCACTGAAGTATCTAGTCCGCCCCAAAATACATGTAATCGCAAATCGTCCTCGTCCGATCCCGATGAAATTATTAGTTATTAAATCATTACGCTCTAATGCTGCTACTGGTTGGGATGGCATCTCGCCTTCTTTTCTAAAAGAATATGCATTTATCCTAGCACCTATCCTAAGCCATATTTTTAATATTTGTTTTGAAACTGGCACCTTCCCTAACTGCCTTAAAAAGGCAATAATTCACCCAGTTTTCAAGGGAGGGGACGGTATGATGCCTAGTAATTACCGTCCTATAGCCGTTCTAAGTGCAGTTTGAACATTTATTTTAATAAAAAAAAAAAAAAACTGATAATTTGTTTTTTTTTTCTAAGATGAGAAAACTGGTCCTGACTTAAAGTAAAAAGGTTGAGTCACTATCATAACTTTGCTCTTAAATTACGTAAAATTTCGATTTCTTATCTCGCTCACACTTCGTAAAATGACTCTCTCCGTCTCTATCGAATTAGAAACGGAGTTTAGCAAAGCTTTAGGTAAGCTAAAGTCATTTTAAGGAAGTATGGACATTTTGGGTAAAAACCGATACTATTTACAAAAAAAAATTGACCAATTATTGAAAACGTAATCTAGCAAGTGTTACACCATTTTTGAATCCTTATTAAATGCGCCAATTTTTCCTGTTACTTGCCAAACTAGCGTAGTACATTTTTTTTTCAGTACAGTCAGTTAAAGTTGGGCGAAATAGTAAATTTGAATAATTTGGTTTTGAAAAAGTTTAATTTTCTTCCAAGTAGGAGGAGTTGGCTTTGAATTTTAGGCAAAAATCTACATAAGCATTATTCAAGATTACATAATAATAAAAAAATTAGATAAATTATGGGATTTGTAGCAATTGGAGTTAAAGAACCATTACAGGGATTGATTTTTTTAGTAAATTTTTAAAGTGACCATAAATTTTTTAAAACATGAGATAGATTTTTTTTCGTATTTTTCTGAGAACTGTTATATATGTTATAACTTGGTCTATCACCCATTTACGGCTTGACGTCGATTTCTGGGACACCCTGTATATAGACAAAAATCTTAATTTTAAAACCCAGACTAACCAACTTACCAGTAGAGTCCGCAAATTAATTTACATATTTAAAACGCTCCGAAATATGGCGAATCCTAATATTATACGTGTATTTTATTTTTCCTTGTGTTTATCTATTATTACATATTGCATCACATGCTGGGGTGGTGCTGCGAAAACTATATTTAAACCACTCGAGGTCGCACACAGAGCGGTACTGAAAGTAGCTACCTCCAGAGCTATCTTGTTCCCTACTGATCTGTTATATAGTAGTTGTAATGTTCTCAACGTTCGACAACACTTTATCCTTCAAACAGTTCTTCTACAGCACCGTAAAACCCCTTATAAAAAAATAACAAAGCGTAGAAAAGACTTTGTTTGTATTCTTCCACAAGTGCACACATCCTTCGCATTTTTTTTTTTGAATACCTAGGTCCGGCTCTGTATAATAAAATTAACAAAGTTTGCTTGATTGGATTGTCTCACAATAAATGTAAAAAAAAATTACGTAAATTTCTTCAAACAAAACCTATGATGAAACCGAAAAGTACCTCAGTACTCACTGAGGTAATTTTCGGTTTCATCATGTCACTCGATAGTAACAGGTTGAGGAACAACTTGCAAGACCTAACAATCAAACTAAATGTGAACACACACTCACACAAATACATACAATCACACACATTTACAAACACAAACACTCGCACATAATACACACACGCACACACATACTTTTATATCATACACACACATGCACTCAAAAATAAATATTGTTGTAATATTATGTAACTTCTAAATTACCTACTGTAGTATTAGATTTTACTGTACTAGTTTATTTTCAACATTTTGTAAGGGACAGGGACTGTTATTCCTTAATACAGGTTATTTTGTAACCTAGCTAGGAAAGCAGAAATTTGTACTTATTGAACTTTGTATATGCCCATGTACATACTACAATCTCCGTTTATATTTAAATAAATTATTTGATTCGATTTGAACATCTTTTGCTGGCCAAATTATTTTAAACATTTAAAATTCTGTAAGGAAAGGTGAGAAGTTGTTCCCAAGCACTTTGTTAGTTCTCCGGATGGCATGGCGGATGCAACCTGCAAGATATTGTGCCACTAGGGGTTTAGCGCCGCGGGGAACTCGCCCGGAATAGTATTTTTCAATTTTGATAGTGTTTTCCAAAAAGAGTCAAATGTGGATGTAGCTGGTGTAGGAGTAGTAACAACACGGTCTGAAGGGATTGCATTTTCGAGCTGATGTGCCTTCCCAATATGCACGTTCAGACCCTGCTTACCTTTAAAAAAACGTGCCTGGGTGCACAGAGGACACCTCCAGGATATTTAGTGATGATGAAGGTTGACACGCACTATTTTCCACCACATCACTGCTACCACTTAACATATATGTATTTTTATTGGAAAATATTAGCTAAGATAATACTGGTCCGAGTAACAAAGATTTTGGACGAAAATCAGCCATTGACCATATCCACACCATAAAACAGGTTATCCAGAAAAATATCGAATATGGTATTAATTACTACCTAGCATTCGTAGACTACAATAAAGCGTTTGACTCACTGAAACACGCAAAAATATGAGAATCGTTAGGAACACAGGGAGTAGACAAAAAATATATTCACCTCATTAGCAATATTTACAACAACATGAAAGCTAAAGTACGAACAGAAATAGTGGGTGAGGATTTTTTCATAAAAAGAAGAGTTCGAAAAGGAGACCAGCTCAAATTCAAATTCAAAAGTCATTTATTCAAACTAGGCTGAGAATCGGCACTTTCCGAACGTCAAAATTACATAAGACAGTCCCCCAAAAACGCCCGCCCTTCACCACTTCCTAGTGCTTTTGCTGGGAAGAAGAAGTGCCGCAACAAACTCCCCAGCAGTACAGCTGTCTGTTCAGTTAGAAAAAAAGCTGTCACCCAAACTTTTCTCGGCAGTTCTTGAATACGTATTCAGACGTCTCGAATGGAACAACTACGGACTAAATATTAACGGATCACAACTAAACCACCTAAGATTTGCGGACGATTTGATACTAATTTCGGACGACGCGAGAAGTCTACAAGAAATGCTCGAAAAACTGGTATTTTTAAGTGGAAATGTTGGATTGTCAATGAACACTTCAAAAACGAAACTAATGACAAACGTAGACAAAGTTCCTATTGTAGTCAATGGTTCACAAATAGAATACGTAGAGGAATACATGTACCTTAGTCAAATAATATCGCCGAAGTACCTCACAACTAAAGAGATTAACAACAGAATTAATCTGTCTTGGAAAAGGTACTGATCCCTAAAAGAAATAATGAAGAACCCCGATATACCACTTAAATCTAAGAAAACAATATTTGACTCGTGTATCTTGCCCGTGATGTCATATGGCTGTCAGATATGGAGTTTAACGGAGCGCAATCTACGAAAACTAGAGACCTGTCAACATGGCATGGAAAGGAGCATGCTCAATGTTAAACTAAGAAACAAAATAAAACTTAAAAAAATTCGGAAACAAACTGGAGTTACGATGTAGCGTATTGCATAAAAAAACTGAAGTGGAGGTGGACAGGCCACATGATCAGAAACAAAAAGGATAAATGGGTCAAAGAGGTAACCGAGTGGTGCCCAAGACAGTACAGAAAAAAAAGGTAGACAGTGTCGTAGGTGGGAGGACGACATAAAAAGAATAGCAGGCATCACATTGAGAAGGATGACACGCGATCGTGTTTTGTGGAAGGCTTTAGGGGAGGCCTATGCTGGGAAGCAAGACAGTCTTCGCGAAACGGGTGTCAAATAAGAAAAAAATTGTATTAAAGTAAACATGTACTGTTTAAGATAGTTAAATAAAGGCTATTATTATTATTATTTTGTTTTTTTTTAATTCTCAGCTCTTAGGCTGGTTTAAGCTACATATACAGGCCGAGACCAAGTAAATGCAGCGTGTGGAGTGTTATGTTGTGGATGAATGATGTGGACCTATTTCGTTTACTTCAATTTGCATGAACTTTCTGACTATTCGACATGTGTTCAAGATGGCAGCTTTTTGAAGAGTCGTATAGAGATTTTCGTTTAGATCAAATAACTTCAGACTATGGAGAAGGTGGTTCGGAATAACGCCTGTTGTAGAAAGGACTATGGGGACCACATAGACTTTTTCTTGCCGCCATATTCTAATTATTTCGTCCTTGAGTTCTGCGTATTTACTTATTTTTCCAGTGATTGTCTTCTGAATGTTGTGCGTATTGGGGACTGCGATGTCTATCAGGTAAGTTACTTTATTAAAAAAATAAAAATAAATAAAAAATGGTTTGCGGTGCAAACCTGCATGCCTGTGAGTGTAGTCAGTCTGTGTGAGTGTTGTGCAAGCGCTAGTAATATGTTGAATGGTTTCTGGCTGGATGTGGCATCTTCGACATTTATCATTTGTTACTGTAGGATCTTTTATTAAGTATTATCTGTAATTTTTTGTGTTAATTTATGTCGTTTATTTATCTTTTTTCTTATTTTATTACATTTTTAAATATTTAAAAAAAGAAAAGTTAAAAAACATTTAAAAATATAAAAAATAGAAGCCAACCGGTATCGGGAACAGGGTCCAAGCTACCGGTGGTTAGGGCTCCAGAGACAGGAACCTCCTCACAATGCGAGCCGTATCGAGGAGTACTGCCTTCTGTATCAGACCCTTGATCCAACCGCCCAATGACAGCCTCGACAGATGGTCGTCGAGGCTCTTGGCCATCAGGCCGTTGGCCGTAACGACAATCGGCACAATGATCGCCGAGTCCACATTCCACATGTCGACAACCTCATGTGCTAAGTCAAGATACTTGATTTGTTTCTCTTTCTCAGCTTTCACGAGGTTCTCGTCATGTGGGATGGTGATATCGATTATCATTGTGCGGCGCGTTACTCGGTGTATCACCACTATATCCGGCTTATTGGCAACAATAGTCCTATCAGTAATGATAGACCGATCCCAGTACAACGTGACATGGTCATTTTCGAGAACTGGGTCGGGCACATACTTGTAATACGGTACCTCCGATTCCACTAGATTGTACTTCAAAGCAAGTTGCTGGTGAATAATCCTGGCCACTTGGTTATGCCTGTGTAAGTACTCGCCGTTAGCCAGACGAGAACAACCAGAGATAATATGTCTGATGGATTCACCCGGACGGTGACATGCCCGACATATGTCAACCGTCCCGTCCTTCATTATATGTCTCCGGTAGTTATTCGTCAAGATAACTTCGTCCATAATTGCACAGACAAAACCTTCAGTTTCCCCGAAAAGGTCGCCGAAACGTAGCCAGGATACGGACGCTGGGAAATCTACATCGGGCCCATGGAGAGCCCGATAGAAGCGCCCGTGTAGCTCCTTGCCTTGCCATACCTCTTTGCGTTCATCAGTCGATAGTATTACAGGCTTGCGCCAGTTCTCTTTAGCCATGGACAACGGGGTGAGTCCCTTGTCCACTGCGACCAAATCCCGGTGCATACCCACTTCAGCTTTTAAAAAGTATTCTCTGAGGCTGCACACCTCGCGGTTGTGAAGAGTCTTGGCGTTTAAAAAGCCTCGACCCCCACACTTCCGCGGGATGTACAGTCTCATCACCGATGATCGTGGGTGATGCATCCGGTTTGCGGTCAGCAGTGTCCGGACCCTCCTATCGAGGGCGTCGAGCTCGGTCTGAGTCCATTTGAGTATGCCGAAAGAGTACATCAAAACCGGCATGACCCAACTGTTGAAGGCGCGCACCCTATTTCCACCCGACAGGCTATTTAATACCTTTTTCAGGCGGCCAAAGAAACGCTCCTTCAGCAGTTGCTTCATGTCAGTACTGTTGATGCCCAACGCTTCCGACATACCCAAATACTTGTAAGTTTCGGTCGAGGACAGGTGTCTAAGGTGTATGGAATCAGAGAGTTGAATTCCCTCGGATTCCATAATCTCCCTTTCTTTACATGCATGACTGCACATTTTTCCACACCAAATTCCATCCTGATGGAGTTACTGAAGGTTTCAGTTACCTTCAGTAGCTCCGTCAGTTGGAATTTATTGGGGGTAAAGAGTTTAATTAGTTTAATTTATTATTATTATGATTTTTATTGGAACACTTAATTTATATTTACAATTAAAACAAATAAAAAACTGAACGATGTGTAAAAAAACACAAAAAATGTGACAGAAGTTGACAACTTGTGTCAAAATGCGCCATTTTGACACAAGTTGTCAACTTCTGTCGTGCTGGCGGCCTGGGGCGCCGTGAAGTCCAGAAGGCATTTCGGCTGCGGCACCCTGGAGTTGCCGAGTAGCACGCAGGTTGGTCTCGCCTTATCAGCTCTGTTCCTTTAGAACTAGCGAGCCCGCAGTGATAAGGCCGATTTTTCTGTTCCTTCACGAAGATGACGCTGGCCGATAGTTTATAATCCAACCAATGTTTGTTTTATAGTGAACAATTTAATTTAAAGATGTGGCAGAAATCTTAACTTCATTTTCACTCTTGGGAACACTTGAGTTCGATTTTCATTGATCGAAGAGATCGATTGAATAATTGAGATGAAAAATCAGAAAAAAAAAATTGAGGCTTTTTAGTTCGATACTTCGTCGGTATTATATTATTGAATTATTATGTTATTTTATTTTATTAGAATTTGATATTACATGACGTCTGTAATTTACGTTTCACATTTTCAATGAAAAGATAATGCACTTCCACTCTCTTTTTAAAAAAACATTTTTACAAAAAAATACTACTGACTTCCAAATAAGAAAACTACAAAGTGAAAAATAACTTTATTTTTGGAAGTCGGTGTCTTTCGTAGGTACCATTTTTTTGCGTTATGGACACCGACCGACGAAATGTTTTTTATTTTTCACTTTTTAGTTGTACCTACCTAATAGGCAAGTTGTTTAGTAAGTTTCCTATAACGCCAGAATAGATTACCCGAATATCATGAAACTTGAACAAAACCGATCAAATGAGAGATCTGCTTACCCCTTAAGAGCGTACTGGCGTGATGTTATGTTATGAAATGGTCTAAACAATAAACAGACATGCGATTGCAGCAGTCCCGAGAGATATTCCGTTATTTATTGAAGAGTTCTGTTGTATATCTTCGAAGGTCTTCATCAGATCTTCACCACATTAAAATATGACCCATTTCGGAATTTACCCTTTCAAACAAAAAAATAATTTTCAAAATCGGTTCACAATTGACGGAGATATCGGTGAACATACATAAAAAACCAACAACAACCTTACAACCTACAACCTTGGGGTCTTTAAGTCAAGAGTGAATAGGTTTCTTCTAGGCAAGCGTGCTTCACCGTAGACCACGTCATCGCTTAACAACAGGCGAGATAGTGGTAAAACGCGAGCCTATAGAGTATATAAAAAAAAAAAAAAAAAAAAAAATACAAGAAGTCGAACATAGAACCTCCTCCTTTTTCGAAAGTCGGTTAAAAACTGCAAGTGTTTGACAGATTTAATGTATGTTTACTTTATTTCTGAACATAATATTCTAAATGACTACTCTCTTCTTATTCATTGTCTTCATTTCTGAAGGTCGAGCCCGTCTTGAAAAACTTTCAACGACGAGCTGCTTCCAAGCCACCCAGTCTTCGACTATTCTCAGGGCAGTGATCAGGCAACTCCCAGTTGTCTAGTATTTTGCTGAACTGGACCTTTTTGGCGCAGCCGCGGGGCACACTATGTATGTAATTGTTTTAAAATTAAGTTCCCGTTTATTTGTACCTACATTGTGTCTATCTGTGTGTGCCAAATAAACTAGTTTTCTTTCTTTCTTTCTTTGTTTGATCACCGTGAGTCCTGTAATGGCTCTGATCTGGTCAGACCAGCGAGTAGATCTTTTTCCATCCACCTCTCCCACTACAACCAGTGACAAACGACTATTAAATATGTGGTTTTGCTCGGACTTTATAAGTTAACTTAAGTGAGTATAGTATGTACTTAGTTAAGTATAACATGAATCATGATGCACTTGATAGTGGCATTCATGACATATTCATGGGCTGCGGTCTGTCCAGGATGAGTGGGGAGAGGGGGGGTACATTTGGGGCAGTTAACGAGATTAAGTGAGCGGCTCTGTGGGAGATGGGCCCCGGCCGCGGCCCGGGGGGGCAGTTCACGCCCGCTTTATGCAGTGGCGATACCTATGCTCCAAAACACATACCTAAAGGGTTATTTGCGAATCACTAATAACCTTTCAGGCGGTGAATGTACTCATTATTATAATAAACTTTTACTATGGCACTAACGCTGAAAAATAACTTATTTGCTGTGCTTTCACGCCCTGGGAAGTTGTTAGTATTTTACGAATAACCCTATGTATGTAGCCTCCGTTGGCTTCAACTACTCACGCTCACGTCACGGCCGCGATACTTGAGCCGCTCACACAGAGGCGGATGTAAGCCAACTGTCAAAAAAGACGCTTTTAACACGAAACATACGCATGAATTGATCTCTACTTCTTTTGAAAGTAATAATACTCTTTAAGCGTCAAAGTTAAATGCAGCTCGTCACCCCGATGTGAATCAGGGCGGAACGAGGTCGACGTTTAATGATTGAATATTGCTCGCAGAGTGACAAATTGCCACCAACCGTCTCGCGTTACACGCTCAAGCAAATAGCATTCACGTGTAACTCAAGCACAATGAATGTGTACTTATAATGAAGGGAGCAGGTACGTACCTGCTCCCTTCATCTTAAGTACACACTCGATATACTCCTAAATATTAAACAAGTTTTATCAACTTTGATTAGCGACAAGAAAAATAAAATAAGCTAGGGTTGCTACGCCGTACTTGATGTTCTAGCTACGCCGTAGCAAGTTGTCTACGCCGTAACAACGTAGCCTACGCCGAGAATTATTTTGCGACTACGAGTTTGCGTTATTACTTTGATATGTATGATAGATATCAAAGTAATATCGTTGATATCTATCACATAATGTTTCATCAACGAGACTTAAATAATATACGTCTTTATTTTGAAATATAAAGCATGATAAATTTATTGAGAGCTTGGGACTTGTCGCTTTTTATTTCTAAAAATAAAAATTTGGTAGCAAAGGTAGTTAATTTGTTTGATCTCAGTCGGCGCGCTCGGCTAAAAACACCTCAATTTGCTCAACTTTACTCAACTGTTCACTCATCCCACGCTGAATATGTGTTAGCTCCCGTGCGACTGCGACCGTGCGATTTTGCGACTGCGAGACGGAACGATTACGTTCGGGTTAACTCTACAATATGATCCGATTTACTCGCGGACAAATGCGCTTTTTCACCCAATTAAGGGATTTTATATTTTTTTAATTCAATCAAAGTTGACTTCTGGCTAATTTATGTATTTTGGTTGCTGGCATGTAGAAAATGATTGTGTTCGGGATACGATATTTATGTTGGTTGTCGGCGGACAGTTGTTGCGAAAACTGCATGAGTCGGCGGCGGCGGCGTGGCGTGGGACGCGTCTAGTTCTTATCACTAGCACTCGGGTTTGTTCGACTACAAGCTGCTTGAAGTTTTGCACGTGTGTTAAGCTCTAGTTTTAGTCATGAATGCAAACTGTTGACGCATTTCTGTACCTCTTGTCAAACTAGCTGCCTAATCAGTAGGTTGGGTGAGCAGACGATAAAAGTTGTATGACGCACCGAGCCTCCTGATTGTGATTGTGTGTGTGTGTCGCGGCGTCTGTCACCGATACTCATGGCAGCGCTCATTAGCATACGTTTGTCATCGCTGATGAGCACCCCCTTTTCCACGCACCGCGCCTCCCCGCCACCCCTCCCCTCACATTACAGACAGACTTCATAATCTTTTGCTGAGATACAAATTAGCGCGCGGTCTCAAGTGTCGCACATTATGCTAAGCGCGCGCATTGAACGCGACTCCCTCGGCGACGCGCGACGCGGCGTTCAACCTCGACTCAGTTGCTCGGAGACTTTGTATTCATTATACGAAGAGTAAATAACAATAAACTATTCGTACTTTTATTGGGTGCGTTGTAAATATGGCGCTTTGTTCGTTGTGAACTGCCCCCCGAAGCCCACGGCACGGCGGCAGTACACCGGGACGAGAGCGAACAGTCGCCACTCCCGCCTCGCTTCGCGCCTCCAAGAATTAATGAAACCCTTAATTTCAGATTGTAAAGGCACCTAAATAAATACGCTCTCATTGCTCCGGAATTAGTACACGCATAACTTCGCGATCCACTGAAATACCTGGCGCCTGTAAATATTTGTCCGCCGACCGCGCAGGTATTTAGAGCCCTTTGAACCGACCGGTTACGTCACCGGCGTGCCAGCGCCTGCTCCGGGCACGGCATTTGTGACCTTACCACCAGAGGGTAGTGGCGATATAAGCGTGCAATCGCGTCCTGTGATGAACTGACGTTAATTAATGTAACCGAGTAGGTGTGTTTAACAAAAGCAAAGACACGTTTGTGGCGCCGCCGAGCGCAGCGGTGCGTGCAGCCCGGTGACTGGCGGTGACCCACACGTGTCACACATGGTACATGCACTTTGTATTATGAAGTATGGCATTGCGCAAGCTGCAGACATCGCAGGTCCCTTGTTATTCAGTTGTTTTAATAAAACTGTAGAATCTCAAAGGGATGGCATTTTGTTTATCTGCCGAGATCGAAGTAATGAGAAATTCTTCCACTGTGTCGTCGACTCGCGCTGGCGTCGTTTGACGTCGAAGGACGAACGACGAGCAAATTCCGGCGCAAGCCGAGTCTTACAAGTAATATAGCCGGTCCGGCCTCCAGCCCGGTCCCGACTCTGATGTCATGTTATTTAGGCCGGCGTTCCACTATACCTATTAATTATACCGAGGGCAAGTCGTAAGTCTTCGTCAGACGTGAGTGAGGCTGCACTCAGTTATTATGTGCTCTTTTATCTTCGTTCAGCGCGTGATTACGTGAGATGAGGTCGGATCATAAACTAGAAGTATGTATGAGCTCAGCTGTCACGTGACACGTCTCACGCTCTGCACTGTCCACCTTTGATCTCGCCGGCGCTGAATATTTATCGGTGTATTAACTTGACGACGTTTTTATGTGACGCCAATCAAGTATGTGGCGACCGCCTCGTGAGAGGAGAGCCAGACGAATGTGCGGTGACGCCGGTGACGCGAGCTGGCAACGTCGAGTAGGTATGTTAGCAAGTAATATGGCATGCGTAATAAACAGAACTTACACGTGTCACAACATAGTCGTTCATTGTAGCAGCTTGTTATACGCGGTGTTCGCGGAAGGAGCGCAGGAGCGCTGTGATCGACAAGCGACCTTACACTCTTGATTAACTATCAACAGCGAGCGAAGCGTTGCTCCTAATACCGCTGGTTGTCACTCGGCGACGACTTGTGGGAGAACACAAAGGAGGCACAGATCAATGATACAATGCTTCCATAGACCACCGTAATATGTCAGCCCTGAATAACATAATACTCGTAGTATGTGATCAATGCTCGTTCCTATTACAAATTAAATAATTATTCGAATTGATCATAATCTGGCGGAGCGACGACCTGGTCAAGACGTGGGAGTCCGGTGGATGCGAAACGCACAGGACCGATCAGTGTGGTGACGCTTGGGGGAGGCCTATGTCCAGCAGTGGACGTCTTTCGGCTGAAATGATGAATGATGATAATATGGCGATAAAATAAAACATAGCAGTTTAAATTAGAAGATACAAAATGTCGTCCGTGTAATAAATGTGTGCATGATTAAGCTCACATTTGTATCGAGTGGAGCTTCTGCACTAATACCGACTTGCCGTCGAGTAAGGTTTATGAATAGTGTCGCAATTAGCGTTGCCGCAAGTTTGCGTGTCGCTGTGTACAGTATTGTAGTGTACTGTAGCACAACGAGCGGGTCGAACAACTTGCGGTGCGTCACTTGCCGTTGTGATTTGTTTTAATTTAAATGATACACAAATAAATGAATACATTTTAAACTTAAATGGAGCCCCATTTGAGTATATAAAGCGTGGTTACACGTATGAGTATAACTGATGTGTCACACACACACAAATACACACATACACACCCGTTCACTTATGAATAATGTTGGGTGTTGACGAGAGTGCGGGAGGAGCCTCCCGGGCTTCCGGCTCCGGCAGGTGTGAGCAACGCGACAACTTCCTCGTATTTAAGTCACTAACAGTCATGTACAATGTATGTTCTTTCAAACTCCAAACTCCGATAAAAAACTTTTTAACAAAAAGTTTTTTCTTATTCTCTTTTTAGTTTTGGTAGGTATCTCCAATTAACATGTTAATAATTTATAGACAAATTACATCTCATGACAATTCCAATAAGCTCAAACACGACTAGGTTACATTGTTTTATGTCAGAGTTCTAGTGCCTACCTTCCGGCTTCATCATCAGATCAGGTCGATGGTGCCATTTTCATCAGTACCATTTATTTATAAGTATTTGCTTCATCATAGTCGGTTAACTATTCGAGATATCTTATACCCGTGACATACTTAGCATTTAGGAGTTCTAGTAGCCATCTGAGGTCTTCTACATAAGTTCCACTTCACCAAATAATACTTTCTGAGTGCAAAAAATTTAAATGTTGATGAAAATACCAAAATCGCTATATGTATGCCTATAATATTTGAGGAGTTCACTCGATTTCTCTAGGATCCCATCATCAGATCCTGACCTGATGATGACTATGGGACCAACTAGGAAGTTATACCCTTCAAAATAAAAGAAGCAATTTTGAAATCGGTCCAGGTGTCTTTGAGTAATCGGGGAACATACATAAAAAAAAACAAAAGATGCCGACGAATTGAGAACCTCCTCCTTTTTTTGAAGTCGGTTAAAAATGCCCTCGTGGACACTCAGTGTGACTGGATACACGTGGCACATGTTCAGGGATATTTACAACATCAGCGCAAAGATTCCATGCGAACAAAGTCTAAATTGGAGCAGTGGTGGCCCAGTGGTAAAGACCGTGACTTATAAGTTATAGGTCGTGGGTTCGAGCCTAGGCAGGCGCTTTACTTTTTTTTAATTATTTCATCACCACTGCTCTCAAAATGGTGAAGGAAAACATCGTGAGGAAACCGGCAAGTCCTGGAACCAAAAATTCGAAGACATGTAACATCCACCAACCCGCACTGGGCTTGGTCTGGGTTTACGGCTCATTCCAGGTCTGTGTCCCAGCAGTGGGAACATTAAAAATATGATGATGATGAAAGTCATAAGTAATCCTTTTGTCACCCGCTTTAAGTCCGCCTTATGAATTTTGTAAAACATAGCAGTAAATACTCTTGAGCTTATTGTATAAAATAATGCAGTTGAGTTGTGTACGCGCTACAACACACATCGTGTGTTCCACGCGAGTAGTATATGGCCGGTATCGGTATAGCAGGCCGGCTGAGCTCGCCGCGCGCTGCCGAAGCGTCTTTATTACGTTCGTATATCACGTGTACCTGCCACCAAGCGCCATCGCGCCAGGGTCTGCACTGCATTTTGTTACGACACTATCATATAGTATTATATTACAGCATGTTTTTATTTCAAAATCAACAGGTTCGATTCCTTGCTAGAAATATTGATTTTCAAAAAGCCAAAAATTGGGCCCATAACTCATTTGAGTGTTTTTCGCTATTCTTCATAGAATTGGATTCGGCCATCCACGCCCACTTGACAAACTCACCATGTATAGTAGGAAAAAGTTTAAGCAGATTGATTGATTTCGAATTGCTCATGAATTTACAGAATTGTAATAGTGATAAGTAGAGAGAATTTTTTTTTTTTTTTTTTGGGGGGCTTTAATGCCAACCCTCAAGCGCAGTGAGTTTGGCACGGCTCCAACGCGCGACCAGGCGACCGCTCAACCACGCAACCTCGCGACCTGACGCCGACACGCGCACAATGCAGGAGGTCACGCGTTTTGTTGCTTCCGCACTATTTCAGCATACAAACCAGCTAAATGGAGAGCCGTATAGATCGCACACAGACTTAAGTAAATTTAAGGCTTTTCTCTATTTAGCAATTTATTAAAAGCATGCTAAAATACCCCAGTTTTTGCTAGAATTTTCTTACCAGTCTTTCATCGCTATCGTCCCTTCCAGTGCCACAACGTGCGCGACCCCGCTCCACCGCGCCGCGTGGCTGCAATCATCGACTGCACACAAAGAAGGCGCCGACTCGTGATTACTTCCACAAACTTTAGATTGCTCGGGTTTTAATGAAACCTCCCGCTGTGACGTCATCTGATCTGCGTCACACGTGTACTATTATGCACGTACTGTGTTACTACGATTACATTACGATCGACTATTTCATTTCATTTCATTTATTCATTAACAATTTTACACTGTGTCTGAATGTTACAAAAAATAATTAAAAACAAGCTAAAATATTTTTTTTACTAATTATTCTAATATTTTTTATTAAGAGGTTCAAGAGCTTTTCAAGCCGGGCCTGTAGGCCATCGGGGCAACGGGTCAGATAAATTGGTGTCGCCGATATAATGCAGAGCAGAGCGAGTCTTCTCCGCATGGAGTGGGATTTACAATACACCGTGCGAGTTAGTGTGAGCTGTAGGGACAAGCAGAAGAACCTTTCATCATCATCAGCCTTTTTAATATTCTCACTGCTGGGACACAGGCCTCCTCTCTGTGAGAGAAGGAATGGGCCTTAATCCACCACGCGGTCCCAGTGCGGGTTGGCGGGTGTCACATTTCTTCGAAATTTTGCTTGACATGCCGGTTTCCTCACGATGTTTTCCTTCACCCCTTTTAGAACAGTGGTGGTGGTGATGAAATAATGAACACAAAGTAAAGTGCCTGCCTGGCTTAGAACCTACGACACGGAAGTTGGGACCGTTACCACTGGGCCACCACTGTTCACGAAGAACCATTACTGACACAAGATGTGTCTGGATGTGGTACAGAGGCAAGCTCTTAGTATTTCTCAGCTTCTTACAGCAGCTCTTACTTGAAGCGATACCGAGCGCGAGCAAGCAAGCTTTCTCACATTAGTTTAATATTCTAGAAGACTATCAGCTTCCGCTATTCGAGACAGTTGATTATGGATGTGGCCCCCGTGCGGGAATGTAACCTGACTGAGCATTCTGCGTGTGCCTGCGTGGTGGCCCCCGGGCCGCCCCGGGCGCCGGCGGAGACACAGGAGCTCCTCTAACGACACTATTTATTAGCATTATGTAAATCATGCATGTTCGCCTCCCTTACACTCGTAACTCGCGCGGCTCACCGGCTCACTGTGCGTCTCAGACAATTTACTGAACACAAGCGAGCGAATGTACTGTTGACACGGCTGTAACTTGTAACGCAACACAAACTCATTACTTTGAGCTCCTTCTGAACAAGCAGTTTATATGAAACAATGTTTAAATTACACTCCATGTTTTTGTTTGAGTCCTAGATCAACACTCGCGCAGTTAATTACCTTCACGTACTTATCGACTGTACGTATTGTGGGGAAAGCTTTTGTTTTAAACACCCGGGAATAAAACTCAATACCCTGGCATTTACATGAATATTTGAATGTTCTAAAGAGGAACTCTACTCTTTAGAAAATATAACAAAGTAACAGTTAACACTGAAACCATTTAAAATAGTTGCTAAACAAGCAACCGGTCGCCTCGGGGCACGTGTCGGCAGTATCGCGTGGTGTCGCAACCGCCGCCGCGTGTCTGCGGGGGCGGCAACTGCGCCCCGTGCTCGCGCGCAATGCACTCGCACCACGCCGAAGGACTCGCGGGTCGTGTCGTGCATAAAGTTGCAGTTTGAGCAAATAAAAGTAACGTGGTGACGTGCGGCGCGACCTCTGCACCGTGTGCTCGCAGTGACGCGACACTATTCGTTTGTTAACACGGGGCGACGTTATTGACTTGACTCTTTACTGGGATCGTTTATACCTATCTTTTACCCGGCTGTAAGGAAAGGTTTATGTTTTTCGCGCGTATCTTGTATGTATGTTGTATGTATGTATGTAATATTCTTTATTACCTCGTATCTTTCAAACCACTTGACGGATTTTTATAATTAAGACATCGTTGGATAGGTCTTGGCCGCCCAAGTGTTCTTAGATGCCGTTAAAATAAAATAAATATGGCGGATTTTGGGCGCCTTATTGTAGGAGTTGCAATTTTTTTTTCTTCCAAACCCATCAAGTGGAGTATCAAAATAAAGTATGTTTAGAGCTGATTACAAAAATATATACCACTTGTTTAAAGTCATTCGAAAAAAAAGTATAACTAAAAAGTTGTAAATAAAAAAAGTTAATAAAATCATAAAACCGTTTTAGTTCGCTTTTTAAGCAGTCGGGTTTTTTGAATTTATTAACTTTTTTTATGGTTAATCCTCACTGAACTCATATAGCCGGCTAAGGTCTACTGTTTCTGTAACAATGTCGATGTCGATCCCGCATGCGTTCATCTGCGGCCCACAATCTTCTCGAGACGTCTGTAGACACTTCCTTCCGGCCTCACTAACACTGTTTACAGAGCAGTTTCCATCGCCGCGGAACTTGCGAGTGGTTATTTTCGTTACTTAGACATAAATTAACAGTTTATTATGATTTCAAACACGCTGCTGAGTCAATGAACCGCGCCGGGATCGCGCTTGACCCGCTTTGTTCGCAGAAACAATAGATAACGCTTATCTTAATTAAATCCATAACTGCTATCGACAACCGACAAGAAAAGATTAATTGTCTTCTCTTTGCATGTTCAGAACTCAGCGATCAGCGATAAGCTTGCTATGTGTACATACTTACCTACAGTAGAGAGGACGTCTTAGTACATAATGTTTGCTGTTGTAAGTAGTGCCACTATAGTTGCTATGAGTTCAGATGTACATCACAATGTGAGAGCGATTATTATCTGTAACCTGTGATTCCCGGCTGTGACGTCAAATAGCCGGATGTTGTCGGTTCAGCGCACGATTGGTTCACTTCCCGTCTCCTTAACATTCAACCTTTACAATAGCCTTCGCAGAAAAATGTCTGACATTTTGCATATATTGTACTAGCTGTTGCCCGCGGCTTCGCTCCCGTGGACCACCACACAGGACCCATTTTCGGAATTAATAAATAGCCTATGTCACCCAGAAATAATGTAGCTTTCTATTGGTGAAAGAATTTTTCAGATCGGTCCAGTAGTGTCGGAGCCTATTCGGTACAAAACAAACAAACAAAAAAATCTTTCTTCTTTATAATATAAGTTTAGATTCCAAATATAGTTGCCGTGTTAATGTAGGATGTCGGGTCACCTGGCGGGCCGGACGGCTGGAGTTAGGGCCGCGTCCGGATCCGGAGCTCGCGCCAGACTTACCGCTCTATTTGCCACCATAAACAAAACACAACTAGTCGACGGCACGAACTATTTTGTGCGCGGGGTTAAAATGTATTTTATATCAACCGACAACACGTGTGGAAGGGATAGATGCTGTGATGAGCAGTAGGAAGCTAGTTCACGTACGAATACACACTTTTGAAAATTTGTAGCGGAATGGATAATGATTTAGGACGAAACCGAGCGCGCGAAATTTATAAACAGACCTTTGACAGTCTAGATATCATGAAAAAACGACTAAATCTATCTGTTCAAAATAAAATTATATGCATTGTTGAACAACTAATCTATCCCTGTATGGAGGCCGTTTTGCAATTTTCTGTCTTCTTATGGTATTTATTTGCGCCCAAAAATGCATTAAAATTAGTGTCGAAATATGGAACTTTCGACGCTCATAACTTTCAAATGTTTTCTTTTTTTACTTTTTTGCTTCCATACAGGGCTAGATAATGATGAGACAAATTGATATCACTTTTTATTTTGAACGTACATCGTCAAACAGTAGAATAATCCCTAGACTACGTTTGTTTGGAAAAAACTCGACTAGTGTAACCTTAAATAGCTCTCCGAGAAAGCGGCGAGCGTGAGCCCACGCGTGGGATCACGAGGTCGGTGCTGATCGACACTACTTATTCACTTTGTCTATGTACATTTATTGTGGGTGCATTCATTCTTCAGGTATTCTTATAGGCAATGGGCAGTAAAGTGCTAGGTTTGCAGTGTAATGTTGCATTATATTATATAAAACTGCATTACCACTGACTGACTCACTGACTCACTCATTGACATAATTGTTCTCCCAGATGGTGGATGGGGAGGTGGGTATATTTTGACAGATTCGTAAACAAGTAACTCCCGTGAGTATGGGAAAAGTGCCAAACCTCCCCTTTTCCCCCCCCTCCTCCCCCCTTCTATCGTATCTCGGAAACTAAGATACCCGTATTTTTTGTTTTTTACGGATTCGTTTAGAGGAGGCTCGGAAAAGTAAAGACCATTTTTCAAAGTTGACCCCCTCGCCCCCCTTCTCCCCCCCTTTAAGCGTATCTCGGAAGTTGAGAGACTTGGAACATTTCTTTTTTCAGATTCATATAAAGGGGCAATGCTATAGTCACAAACAAACCATTTTTCAAAGTTGACCCCCTTGCTCCCCTTCTCCCCCCTCCTCCCCCGTTTTGGGTAATCTTTTTTTTTTGTTTTTTTTTACGGAATCGTTTAGAGGAGGCTCGGAAAAGTAAAAACCATTTTTCAAAGTTGACCCCCTCGCCCCCCTTCTCCCCCCCTTTAAGCGGATCTCGGAAGTTGAGAGACTTGGAACATTTCTTTTTTCAGATTCATATAAAGTGGCAATGCTATAGTCACAAACAAACCATTTTTCAAAGTTGACCCCCTTGCCCCCCTTCTCCCCCCCCCCCCCCGTTTTGGCGAATATTTTTTTTTAAATTTTTTTTTACGGATTCAGCGTAGGGATCCCGAGTGGAGCGAACCTACGAGACCGAGTGCAGCGCAGGGGGGAGGTGGCGAGCGAAGCGAGCCGGCGACCTCCGTAGCGTAACGAAGGTTGAGTGGGTGAAGCGAAACTCAGTGCCTGGCGACGAATGCAAACATCAGGGTTATGTTTTTTGAAACAAAGTGTAGGTTAGGTGTAGGGTAGGTGTAGGGTAGGTGTAGGGTAGGTGTAGGGTAGGTGTAGGGTAGGTGTAGGGTAGGTGTAGGGTAGGTGTAGGGTAGGTGTAGGGTAGGTGTAGGGTAGGTGTAGGGTAGGTGTAGGGTAGGTGTAGGGTAGGTGTAGGGTAGGTGTAGGGTAGGTGTAGGGTAGGTGTAGGGTAGGTGTAGGGTAGGTGTAGGGTAGGTGTAGGGTAGGTGTAGGGTAGGTGTAGGGTAGGTGTAGGGTAGGTGTAGGGTAGGTGTAGGGTAGGTGTAGGGTAGGTGTAGGGTAGGTGTAGGGTAGGTGTAGGGTAGGTGTAGGGTAGGTGTAGGGTAGGTGTAGGGTAGGTTTAGGGTAGGTGTAGGGTAGGTGTAGGGTAGGTGTAGGGTAGGTGTAGGGTAGGTGTAGGGTAGGTGTAGGGTAGGTGTAGGGTAGGTGTAGGGTAGGTGTAGGGTAGGTGTAGGGTAGGTGTAGGGTAGGTGTAGGGTAGGTGTAGGGTAGGTGTAGGGTAGGTGTAGGGTAGGTGTAGGGTAGGTGTAGGGTAGGTGTAGGGTAGGTGTAGGGTAGGTGTAGGGTAGGTGTAGGGTAGGTGTAGGGTAGGTGTAGGGTAGGTGTAGGGTAGGTGTAGGGTAGGTGTAGGGTAGGTGTAGGGTAGGTGTAGGGTAGGTGTAGGGTAGGTGTAGGGTAGGTGTAGGGTAGGTGTAGGGTAGGTGTAGGGTAGGTGTAGGGTAGGTGTAGGGTAGGTGTAGGGTAGGTGTAGGGTAGGTGTAGGGTAGGTGTAGGGTAGGTGTAGGGTAGGTGTAGGGTAGGTGTAGGGTAGGTGTAGGGTAGGTGTAGGGTAGGTGTAGGGTAGGTGTAGGGTAGGTGTAGGGTAGGTGTAGGGTAGGTGTATGGACAACAACACGCGGGTGTAGGGACAACAACACGCGAGCTGCTTGCAGCTCGCGCACCAAGCAAATACTAGTTGTTTGTATAAAACTGCATACCCATAGTAAGTCACGTAAGTTTTAAAAATCTTGTATTTAGATATTTTGTTATTTTGTTTGAACCCCTGCCGCCTGTGATACAGGATTACCTAGTACAGGCACCTAACATTGTTGTACCCACTTTATATATAAGACCTATTAGTATATTTTACCAATTTGAAGTTTGAATAAAGATTATTATTATTTTTTCTTTATTCATTAGATTACTTATTAATTACATTTTTAAATATTTTTATACAATAAATTAAAAAACAAAAACATTTAAAAATATAAAAAATAGAGGCCCACCGGTATCGGGAACAGGGTCCAAGCTACCGGCGGTCAGGGCTCCAGAGAGAGGAACCTCCTAACAATGCGAGCCGTGTCCAGCAATACTGCTTTCTGGATCAGGCCCTTGATCCAGCCGCCTAACGAGAGCCTCCTAAGGTGTTGGTCGAGGCTCGTGGCTATTAAGCCATTGGCTGACACGACTATCGGTACAGTGATCGCTGTGTCCACATCCCACATGTCGACAACCTCGCGAGCCAAGTCAAGATACTTGATTTGCTTATCTTTCTCGGCTTTCACGAGGTTCCCGTCATGCGGAACAGTTATGTCAACAATCATTGCACGCCTCACGATTCGATCCACCACCACTATATCAGGCTTATTAGCGATAATAGTCCTGTCAGTGATGATGGATCGATCCCAGTACAATGTGATATTGCCATTTTCGAGAACTGGGTCGGGCACATACCTGTAGTACGGTACTTCCGATGCCACAAGAGTGTATTTCAGAGCAAGTTGCTGGTGGATGATCCTGGCTACAAGGTTGTGCCTATGCAAGTACTCTTCATTAGCTAGACGAGAACATCCAGAGATAATGTGACGGATCGATTCACCCGGGCGGTGACATGCCCGACAGATGTCAACCGTGCCATCCTTCACAATAAATCTCCGGTAGTTATTCGTCATGATAACTTCGTCCATAATTGCACAGACAAAACCTTCGGTTTCCCCAAACAGGTCCCCGAAACGCAGCCAGGCTACGGACGCTGCTTGGTCTACATCGGACCCATGTAGGGCCCGGAAAAAGCGTCCGTGAAGCTCCTTACTCTGCCATACTTCCCTGCGGTCGTTAGTGTCAAACACTACAGGCTTGCGCCAGTTCTCATTCGCCAAGGAGAGCGGGGTGAGTCCCTTGTCCACTGCTACTACATCTCGATGCATACCCACGTCGGTGTGTAGAAAATATTCCCTGAGATTGCATATCTCGCGGTTGTGGAGGTTTTTAGCATTTAAAAAGCCTCGGCCTCCATACTTCCGCGGAATATACAATCTCATGACCGACGATCGTGGGTGATGCATTCGATATGCAGTCAGCAGTGTACGGACCCGCCTATCCAGGGCGTCGAGTTCCGTTTGAGTCCATTTGAGTATGCCGAAAGAGTACATCAATACCGGCATGACCCAACCGTTGAAGGCGCGCGCCTTCACCACCTTGTTTCCGCCCGAAAGAAGGCTATTGAATACCTTCTTCAGGCGGCCAAAGAAGCGTTCCCTCAACGATTGCTTCATGTCAGTAGTGCTGATACCTAACGCTTCCGACATACCCAAATACTTATAGGTTTCGTTTGGAGAAAGGGATCTCAGGTTTATGGAATCCGCGAGTTGAATTCCTACGGATTCCACAATCTCCCCTCGCTTTACATGCATGACTGCACATTTGTCCACACCAAACTCCATCCTGATGGCGTTACTAAAAGTTTCAGTTACCTTCAGTAGCTCCATCAGCTGAAGATTGCTGGGGGAAAAGAGCTTCAGGTCATCCATGTAAAGGAGGTGAGATATAACCTGACCACCTTTCTTCAACCGATAGCCTAGCCCTGAATTCTCCAGCAGCATGCTTAGAGGATTCAGGGCTAGGCAAAACCAAAGTGGACTCAAACTATCGCCCTGGAATATACCTCGCTCGATCCTTACAGGTTCGCTATTCTTCTGGATATTACGACATCCTGAATAGCGAAGGACTGTGCTCCATTGCCCCATACACGACATCAGGAAGGTGCGTAGAGTTGTATCTATTTTATACAATTCCAGCACCCTCATGAGCCAAGTATGAGGCACCGAGTCATAGGCCTTCTTATAATCTATCCAACATGTCGACAGATCCTTTCGTGAACGCCGAACCTGTTGGCTAATGGCCATATCAATGAGGAGTAGCTCCTTAGTACCGCGGGACCCGTTCCTACATCCATTCTGAGAGATCGACATGATCGAGTTATCGTCGACGTGTTTATTAATTTTAACTCTCAAAATAGATGTTAGAACCTTATAGACCGTTGGTAAACATGTAATAGGTCTATAATTTTTGGGTTCCGCGGTGCTACCAGACTTGTGGAGCAGGTGGGTTATTCCTGTTGTAAGGAACTTGGGTAGCGAACCAGACTCCAAGGCTGCCTGGTACTGAGATGCCAAACGAGCGTGCGATCTTTGTAGCCACTTGATCCAGAAGTTATGCAGCCCGTCCGGCCCTGGAGATTTCCAGTTCGGCAACGGACGGACTGCACGGGCTACATCTTGGGGGCTGATCGTAATAGCCCCCATTTCTTGTATTGGATCGCACGCTCGTTCGACCTCCCGAGTCCATTCACCTTCGGTGTGACTGACAGGCACCGACCAGATGCTGCGCCAGAATGAACACATAGCGTCATTATCCGGCAGGTGCGTATCGGTCACACCTTGGACGGGTCGCTCCCAAGCACGATAAACCCACCTTTCATTACTTTGGAATGTACGATTCTGGGTGTATCGCTCCACTCTCCGCCTGTACCTACGAATACGATTTGCCCATGCAAACACTTTTTGCTTCAGGAAGTCGATGCGCTCTGTGACACGGGATATATAGTCTCGGGGGCTGACATCAGTCCCCAAAAAAGCCCGTCTCACAAAGCGCATCACTCTTGGGCGATTATTGCCCTCCCTAAAACAAATTAGTTTGCCGATGAGTGCTCTGGCCCCACCAATACGACGTTCGATCCTGCACTGCCAAGCCGGTACGGCTGGTTTCGGTCGTGTAGCTCTGTCATCTGCAAATTTGACGTGGGCTACACGACATGCCGCTACAGCCGCGCAGTACATGATCGAATGTGTATCAGTGAGGTCTTCGCAGTCATCAAAATAGTTTGACAACTGCGAATCCAGAACAGCCACAAGCGCCCTATTTTTGTTATGCATGGGCAAACGAGGTAATCGTGGCCTAACTTCCGGTGGCATGTAGCGATACTCCCGAATAGCACACTCCAAAGCATTAAAGCATTAGCATTTTATTATTATTTCCTTTATTGAACAGTTTTCTTATTATTTACATTTTTAAATATTTTTATAAAATAAATTAAAAAACAAAAACATTTAAAAATATAAAAAATAGAGGCCCACCGGTATCGGGAACAGGGTCCAAGCTACCGGTGGTCAGGGCTCCAGAGAGAGGAACCTCCTAACTATACGAGCCGTGTCCAGCAGTACTGCTTTCTGGATCAGGCCCTTGACCCAGCTGCCTAACGAGAGCCTTCTAAGATGTTGGTCGAGGCTCGTGGCTATTAAGCCATTGGCTGACACGACTATCGGTACAATGATCGCTGTGTCCACATCCCACATGTCGATAACCTCGCGAGCCAAGTCAAGATACTTGATTTGTTTATCTTTCTCGGCTTTCACGAGGTTCCCGTCATGCGGGACGGTAACATCAACAATCATTGCACGCCTCTCGATTCGGTCCACCACCACTATATCAGGCTTGTTAGCGATAATAGTCCTGTCAGTGATGATGGACCGATCCCAGTACAATGTGATATTGCCATTTTCGAGAACTGGGTCGGGCACATACCTGTAGTACGGTACCTCCGATGCCACAAGAGTGTATTTCAGAGCAAGTTGCTGGTGGATGATCCTGGCTACAAGATTGTGCCTATGCAAATACTCTTCGTTAGCTAGACGAGAACATCCAGAGATAATGTGGCGGATCGATTCACCCGGGCGGTGACATGCCCGACAGATGTCAACCGTGCCATCCTTCACAATAAATCTCCGGTAGTTATTCGTCATGATAACTTCGTCCATAATTGCACAGACAAAACCTTCGGTTTCCCCAAAGAGGTCACCGAAACGCAGCCAGGCTACGGACGCTGCTTGGTCTACATCAGACCCATGTAGGGCCCGGAAAAAGCGTCCGTGAAGCTCCTTACTCTGCCATACTTCCCTACGGTCGTTAGTTTCAAGCACTACAGGCTTGCGCCAGTTCTCATTCGCCATGGAGAGCGGGGTGAGTCCCTTGTCCACTGCTACTACATCTCGATGCATACCTACGTCGGTGTGTAGAAAATATTCCCTGAGATTGCATATCTCGCGGTTGTGGAGGTTTTTGGCATTTAAAAAGCCTCGGCCTCCACACTTCCGCGGGATATACAATCTCATGACTGACGATCGTGGGTGATGCATTCGATTTGCAGTCAGCAGTGTACGGACCCGCCTATCCAGGGCGTCGAGTTCCGTTTGAGTCCATTTGAGTACGCCGAAAGAGTACATCAATACCGGCATGACCCAACCGTTGAAGGCGCGCACCTTGTTTCCGCCTGAAAGAAGGCTATTGAATACCTTTTTCAGGCGGCCAAAGAAGCGTTCCCTCAACGATTGCTTCATGTCAGTAGTGCTGATACCTAACGCTTCCGACATACCCAAATACTTATAGGTTTCGTTTGGAGAGAGGGATCTCAGGTTTATGGAATCCGCGAGTTGAATTCCTACGGATTCCACAATCTCCCCTCGCTTTACATGCATGACCGCACATTTGTCCACACCAAACTCCATCCTGATGGCGTTACTAAAAGTTTCAGTTACTTTCAGTAGCTCCATCAGCTGAAGATTGCTGGGGGCAAAGAGCTTCAGATCATCCATGTAAAGGAGGTGAGATATAACCTGACCACCTCTCTTCAACCGATAGCCTAGCCCTGAATTCTCCAGCAGCATGCTTAGAGGATTCAGGGCTAGGCAAAACCAAAGTGGACTCAAACTATCACCCTGGAATATACCTCGCTCGATCCTTACAGGTTCGCTATTCCTCTGGATATTTCGACATCCTGGATAGCGAAGGACTGTGCTCCATTGCCCCATACACGACATCAGGAAGGTGCGTAGAGTTGTATCTATTTTATACAATTCTAGCACCCTCATGAGCCATGTATGAGGCACCGAGTCATAGGCCTTCTTATAATCTATCCAACATGTCGACAGATCCTTTCGGGAACGCCGAACCTGTTGGCTAATGGCCATATCAATAAAGAGTAGCTCCTTAGTACCGCGAGACCCGTTCCTACATCCATTTTGAGAGACCGACATGATCGAATTATCGTCGACGTGTTTATTAATTTTAACTCTCAAAATGGATGTAAGAACCTTATAGACCGTTGGTAAACATGTAATAGGTCTATAATTTTTGGGTTCCGCGGTGCTACCAGATTTGTGGAGCAGGTGGGTTATTCCTGTTGTAAGGAACCTGGGTAGCGAACCAGACTCCAAGGCTACCTGGTACTGAGATGCCAAACGATCGTGCGACCTTTGTAGCCACTTTATCCAGAAGTTGTGCAGCCCGTCCGGCCCTGGAGATTTCCAGTTCGGCAACGGGCGGACTGCACGGGCTATATCTTGGGGGCTGATCGTGATAGCCCCCATATTATTATTATTATTATTATTATGTCATTTATTTATTATATTTACATATTTTTACATTTTTAAATATCATTCTAAAAAAATAAAATAAAAAAACATTTAAAAATACAAAAATAGTAGCCCACCGGTATCGGGAACAGGGTCCAAGCTACCGGTGGTCAGGGCTCCTGAGAGAGGAACCTCCTAACAATACGAGCCGTGTCCAGGAGTACCGCTTTCTGGATCAAGCCCTTGATCCAGCTGCCCAACGAGAGCCTCCTAAGATGTTCGTCGAGGCTCTTGGCTATTATACCATTGGCCGTCACGACTATCGGCACAATGACTGCTGTATTCACATCCCACATGTCGACAACCTCGCGAGCCAGATCAAGATACTTACTTTTCTTATCTCTCTCCGCCTTCACGAGGTTCTCGTCATGGGGGACCGCAATATCAAAAATCATTGCGCGACGCTCTAGTCGGTCTATCATCACTATGTCAGGCTTATTAGCAACAACAGTCCTGTTAGTGATGATAGACCGATCCCAATACAACGTGGCATTGCCATTTTCGAGAACTGGGTCGGGCACATACTTATAGTAAGGCACTTCCGATTCCACAAGATTGTATTTAAGAGCAAGTTGCTGGTGGATAATCCTGGCTACAAGGTTGTGTCTATGCAAATAGTCTCCGTTAGCCAGACTAGAACAACCGGAAATAATGTGTCTGATTGATTCCCCCGGCCGATGACATGCCCGACAAATGTCAACCGTGCCGTCCTTCACAATATATTTCCGGTAGTTGTTTGTCATCATAACTTCGTCCATAATCGCAAAGACAAAACCTTCGGTTTCCCCGAAAAGGTCACCAAATCGCAGCCAGGCCACGGATGCTAAAAGATCTACATCGGGCCCATGTAGGACCCGGTAGAAGCGTCCGTGAAGCTCCTTGCTCTGCCATACCTCCCTGCGGTCATTAGTATCTAATATTATAGGTTTGCGCCAGTTCTCGTTAGCCAAGGAGAGCGGGGTGAGGCCCTTGTCCACCGCTACTACATCTCGATGCATACCCACGTCGGCGGCCTGGAAGTATTCCCTAAGACTGCATACCTCGCGGTTGTGCAGGGTCTTAGCATTTAAAAAGCCACGACCACCGCACTTCCGTGGGATATACAGTCTCATAACCGATGACCGTGGGTGATGCATACCATTTGCGGTAAGCAGCGTGCGGACCCTCCTATCTAGGGCGTCAAGTTCTGTCGGAGTCCATTTGAGTATGCTGAAAGAGTACATCAACACCGGCATGACCCAGCCGTTGAAGGCGCGCACCTTGTTTCCGCCTGATAAAAGACTATTTAGTACTTTATTCAGGCGGCCAAAGAAGCGTTCCTTCAACGACTGTTTCACGTCACTAGCATTGATGCCTAATGCTTCCGACATACCCAAATACTTGTAAGTTTCGGTTGAGGAAAGGGATCGAAGGTATATGGAATCCGAGAGTTGTATTCCCACGGATTCCATAATCTCCCCTCGCTTTACATGCATGACTGCACATTTGTCCACACCAAATTCCATCCTGATGGCGTCACTGAAGGTTTCTGTCACCTTCAGTAGCTTCATCAGTTGCAAGTTGTTGGGGGCAAAGAGCTTCAAATCATCCATATAAAGGAGGTGTGATATGACCTGACCACCTCTTCTCAACCGATAGCCCAGGCCCGAACCCTTCAGCAGTGTACTGAGAGGGTTCAGGGCTAAACAAAACCACAAAGGGCTCAGACTGTCGCCTTGAAATATACCGCGCTCAATCCTTATAGGTTCACTGTTTTCCTGAATCTGTCGACATCCTGGATAGTGAAGGACCGTCCTCCACTGCCTCATACATGACGTCAGGAAGGTGCGCAGTGTTGCATCAATTTTATACAACTCCAACACCCTCATGAGCCATGTATGTGGTACTGAGTCATAGGCCTTCTTGTAATCTATCCAACATGTCGCCAGATCCTTGCGGGAACGGCGAACCTGCTGGCAATGTCTATGAGGAGCAGCTCCTTAGTACCGCGGGACCCGTTCCTACATCCATTCTGAGAAGCAGAAATGATGGCATTATTGTCAATATGTTGATTAATTTTCGCTCTCAGAATGGATGTAAGAACTTTATAGACCGTCGGTAAACACGTTATAGGTCTATAATTTTTAGGTTCCGCAGTACTACCCGATGTATAGAGCAGGTGGGTTATTCCTGTCGTTAGGAACTGGGGCAGCAAGCCTGACTCTAAGGCAGACTGGAATTGAGATGCCAAACGAGCGTGCGACCTTTGGAACCATTTAATCCAAAAGTTTTGCAGTCCGTCCGGCCCTGGAGATTTCCAATTGGGTAACGGACGGACTGCACGAGCCACATCTTGGGGGCTGATGGTAATTGCCCCCATTTGTGGTATCGGATCGCACGCTTGCTCGACCTCCCGAGTCCAGTCACCCTCGGTGTGACTGACAGGCACCGACCAAATATCGCGCCAGAACGAACACATGGCGTCATTATCCGGTAGGTGCGTATCAGTCACACCTTGGTCGGGTCGCTCCCAAGCCCTATAAACCCACCTTTCGTTGTTCTGAAATGTGCGATTTTGAGTGTATCTTTCCACTCGCCGCTTGTACCGTCGAATACGGCTTGCCCATGCATAGATCTTCTGCTTCAGGAAGTCGATACGCTCTGTGACGCGGGACATATAATCTCGAGAACTGATATCAGTCGCCGAAAACGCCCGCCTCACAAAGCGCATCACTCTAGGGCGAGTGTTGCCCTCCCTGAAGCAGATAAGCTTGCCGATGAGTGCTCTAGCCTCACCGATACGACGCTCAATCCTGTACTGCCAAGCTGGTATAGCTGGTCGTGTAGCTCTATCAGTTTTGGGAAACTTGACGTTAGCTACACGACATGCCGCTGCAGCCGCACAATACAAGATCGAGTGGGTATCAGTAAGGTCTTTGTTGCTATCAAAAACATTTGATAGCTGCGAATCTAGAGCACACACCAGCGCCCTATTTTTCTTATGCATGGGCAGACGAGGTAATCTTGGTCTAAGTTCAGGCGGTGTGGAACGATACTCTCGGAATGCACATTCCAAAGCGCTCCTCAATCGTACATTGCATTGGGTACTCACGGATATAGCCCCGTCGTCGTCATCCTCTCCAACATGGTCAGGTCGCGGTGAAACATTGGGTTGCAGTTGCACCGCGGCCGGTGGCAAGGCAGGCGAGACACGGCTACTCCGTGATTCCTCACGCAGTCCATCAAGTACGGCGTCATCCAGCATACGGTTACGCTGGATGACCCGCACCTGATCCGATAGACGTTGGGCCGACACGTTGACAGCTGGCTCAAGCACCTGAAACAGAGAGAGCATCCGACCACGGTACGCAGTCAGGTTACTTCCTCCCTCTGTAGCCCCAAAGTATGCGCGCATGACGTTTTCGTTAATTGATTGCGTCCATCGCATGCGCTGCACACTTCCACCGGGAGCGGGAACCCTGTCAGAGGCCGATGGGCCTCGAGGCCCCAAGCTATCCGGCGGCCGGCGTCCTCCCCGTCGACGCGCAGGTGGTGGTGTCGTCGGCGGAGAGAAGTATTCGTCGCTCGAGCTCGACGCAACTGCAGCATCCGGGATCGCTTGACTCACGATTGTAGGTGGTCCCGGCGGCTGCGAGGCGGAGCTGAGCGACGAACCCGAAGATGTTGGGCGTGTGTTTAGTGCTCGGGCCTGGCTTCTCGTCAACATATTCCATTTATCTTTCGTTTGTCAAGTACGTAATTTATCATCTTATAGTTTCGGTTGATTTACATGGTCACTATTGTAATTTTCTTTTATTTTCTTGTTTTATCATTTTATTGGTGTGTTTGGACATTGTTCTATTGTATTTTTCTATTATATTATTGTATTAGTTATAAATTGGAAAATTTGGAGATAAAATTTTATATGTCACACTTGACAGGTCAGGCGACTTACTTATTATTATTATTTTCTTTATGATACACAAGTGTTTCTTAAAAAGTCATATTTGAATGTTAACCTTAGTTTACAATTCAGTTTCTGACAAAAAGTTGTTCGCTACATAGCAACACTAGCTGCAAATTCAGCAGTAGGGAACTATCCGCAAAGCTGCGCTCAGATGGCGCCACAGGTTTCTGCGTAAACAAACTAGAGAAGGGCGTTTTCGGTTTTTTGCGCAATCGGTTATGTGGTGTGTTTTCATATCGATATCGAAAACGGTTTTCAGATATCGATATCAGTAGTACAGTTTGCAAAAGTTAAAATGTTATTTAGATGAGCAAACTAACAACGAACACGAAATAATACTTAGAAAGATAGGTAGCGCATATGGTTCCTAACGTTTGTGAAGTTTGCGTTTTGTTCGTAGTTCGTACGTTTTCGCATTGTTACGGTTTTAAGTTTTGAATTATTCGTTCTCACACGCTAGTAAGGTTTTTATTAGATACAGCTTTTGTAATATCGGTTATTTTGATATCGATATCGATATGATATGATATCTAACACATATCCGATATAAGTTACGTTTAGATATATCGGACACATCCCTAAAAAAAAAACCAAACTGTCAAAGTCCAGCGACAAAATTTCGCAGTTTATGTATACAAAATATAAAACAAATAGTGAAAGAAAAATGAAGCTAACTAACTTCCTTGGGGATTATTATTTGGTTTTTGAACACAAGTTATCTTAAAAACAGTAAAAAAGAGTTCGGTAACCACAAACAGTAGTAGACGCCATGTTGTTATGTTTTTGTTTACTCAGAGCCGTCAAGCAATTGGCGGGAGCAATTGGCAGTAATGTTCCCTGTTAGTGAGGAAAGGTACACCGGAGCGCGCAACTAGTTGTGGCGGACAAACAGCGCAAGTTTCACGTGCGGCTCGCGTGATGTATGGGCGATATATTACGATGAGTGATGACTTTGTGCTTCTGACCGCCCGCGCCCCCTGCAATATATATTATGCTGGCAGTGGCGATGTGTTGCGGATCGATGCGGTGCAGTGCAAAGCGGTGCGATGCGATGCATTGTGGCTGCCGACAGCGCGCTCGCACTCGCGGACATCACGCGAGTCAATATCAGGTGTATATGCATGTGACGACACTGATCGCCGGGCTCGTAATCGCACTTGAAGTTTTTCACACAGTTGTAGGTGCTTATGTATGTTTCGAGTTTGAACTAACATTAAGACTTTAACAAAAAGTATAACAGCCTAGAACTGTCCCACTGCAGAACAAACGTCCCTCCCTATATAGAAAGAAAAATCGAAACATATAAAAGAAGAAAGTGACTGACTGACTGACTCACTCACTGACCATCAACGCACGGCCCAAACGGCTGAAGCTTCAATCATGAAACTTGACACGTAGGTTCCTTTGGTAGTGTAGGTGAGCACTAAGAAAGGATTTTTGGAAAATCCACCCCTAAGGGCGTGAAATAGGGGATGGAATTCTGTATGAAAATCCGTCAGTTTTAAAGTCAGGATCTTCATATTTTGGGCTTAGGCTGAAGATTAAAAAATAATGTACACATGTCTCAGCGATTTTGAAGATTCCACCCCCATTAGGGTGAAAAGGGGGAAGAAGTCATGGGAATAATGAAATCGTCTAGAGACTTGAAATTTTGCACATAGATACTGTATATTGTGCAGGCATCCACTAAGAAAGGATTTTTGTGAATTCCAACTATAAGGGGGGGTGAAATAGGGGATGAAAAATTTGTATGAAAGTCGGTCAGTTTTGAAGTTAGGATCTTTGAATTTTGGGTTTGGGCAGAAGATTAAAATCTAACGCAAATATAAAGGTTTTTTGGGAATTCCGTCCTTGGGGGGCGGATCATGGAGGATGAAATGTTGTATACAAAAGTCTTTCTTTTACAAAAGAAAATTTATTAAAAATACTTTCAAATCTTTAAAGTCTGTTGCATTCAACCCGAATATCTTCAAAGTTAGAGTGAACAGGCTTCTTCTGGGTAAGCTCACTCCATCGTCGACTCTGTCTCTGTCACCTTTGACCTAGACTAGAGTCAAGAGCAAACCCATTACAAATAAAAAAAATAAAACCTATTATCTAAGCTAACTTATCAATGTTGAACATTTACATGTAACAATTGTATTATAGTACATTATGGTACAAGTGTGCAATGTTGGTGATTACCGCTGAGGCGCCATTGAGAGAGCTTAAGAGTCTTAAGAGAGCCGAGGACGGTAATCATCAATACACACGTGTATCATACGATGTTTTTCAACACACTTGTGAAGAAAATAATACAAAAAAATCATTTTCAACAGTAAAAACGAGTTGTGAAAATGTTTTCGCAATGGCGGGCAAAATTAATCAGTTTTCCTATGCGCGCGCATTTAACAATTACGATCGGCCATAGACTAAAAGAATGAGGTTTCCTTTTTTTTTGGCTTTTCGTGGATAGTGTTTTAGCCACGTACAAAATAGGGAATTTAAATTTTTCTTAATTACAGAGCAAATAAAATTTATATTTGAGTGAAAGTTTTATTTATTAAGCACGTACAGTTTGAAATTATCTATTTAAATACGAAGTTGCATGAAATGAGCAAGCAATAGGTACATTAATTTATTTGTACTATTGAGCACGATCTTTTTTGTATTGAAACTTTTTTAAGAACAAAGCAACTCAACCAATAAATTTAAAAAAAACTCTATAACTCACTTGTGAATAATAGCAATGAAAAAGTCACAGTTTGATAACAGGTATCATTATGTGCCTAATTGCGGTGAAATTAGAGCCAATGTATGAGCAAGTGTGTTGAAATAGTACATTGTTATCCTAGGGGTGAAAGTAACTTATTTAGTCCCGAGACGGGGTTTGGCGCCCGGAACGAAGTGAGGGCGCCAATAGTTCGAGGGACTAAATAAGTCTTTAACCCTAGGTAAACACTGTGCTTTTCATTACAAATACAAGGAAATAAAAATAAAAACATGAATTAGCTAAAGAAAAAATGATTGCCGCTTTCCCGCCTATTTTGTTTGTTTTTTTTTCTGTGGCCGGCCTGCTATTCAGCCATTATTTTTTATTTTCATCATTGAAATAATGGTAAATATTTTGCCCAAATCTAAGTTATTTTAAAGAAATTGTTGAAACTAAATTATAATAAAGTTATTTAAAAAATATATATTCTTTAATCAATACTTAACTTTAAGTTATTTCAATTTTACTTCGTGGTTGTATAGAAAGTTGGAACATGGTTCAATAGATATGTGAAAAGGAACTAGTTTTTTTTTTAAATAATTTGACAGCTGTCAGTTGAAAGCGATTCTCCCTAGGGCTGAAAAGTATTACTTTCAACCCGCTCCTCAAGCAACTTCAGACCTACTTTCCGAGTATGAGTAATGAAAAAACAATTTTCAGTTTATTTCGTTTTAATTTCATTTAAGCTGTTGCATTAGGGGTCAGCAGTGTAGCAAAATAAAAATAGGTATTCTGTAAAGAATGTAGTACCTAATAATTACTTCTGTAGGTAATTAAGTTCTAACTACATAATAAATGAATCAATAATAGGAAATAAGAATATGGTGGATATCCCACCCATACGTACAAAGCGTTTTGAAAATACTTTCATTGTGCGTACAGCTAAGGAGTGGAATGCCCTACCGGCGTCTTTGTTTCCTGATTGCTACAACCTTGGGGTCTTCAAGTCAAGAGTGAATAGGTTGCTTCTAGGCAAGAGTGCTTCACCTTCGACCACATCATCACTTAACATCAGGCGAGATAAAGGTCAAACGCGAGCCTATGACAAATAAAATAAAATAAAAAAGTAATTGTACCCAGGTATAATCCGCGGCACCTAATGCGAGCTCTGGCTACCATACTATCAGTTAGATACATTGCATTGCGGATGCATTCCTCTTACATGCGATGATGATTATGTGACCGCTTCAGTCAATCGGCAACGATTACGCCACAAGGACGTATTATAACGGAGTACGCAGTGCACCTACATAAATATTGACATTATAAGGAACATGCAAAAAATCGTAAGTAATAAATAATACTGTAATTTAATGATGTATATGTACATACCATTATTATATTTGATACACTAGCTGTCCCACGCGGCTTCGATCCCGTCAACTGGCTACGTACCTACCCTACCCTACACCTAATATTCTTTCCCGTTTTTGCAACATTTTTCATTTATGCTCTGCTCCTTTTGGTCGTAGCGTGATGTTATATAGCCTATAGCACTCAGGAATAATGTAGCTGTCTACCAGTGAAAAAATTTTTAGAATTGGTTCATTAGTTCCAGAGATTACCCCCTACATACAAACTTACAAATTTTACCTCTTTATAATATTATTATTTACCTCTTTATAATATTAGTATAGATTACATTGATATTCAAACTGCATATTTTTTTTATTTTCATGTTTTAATAATGTTGCAGCCTGAAGACACATATTTGATTCAGAAATGCCCAATTTTGCCCGTCTTGTGGGAAGTATGGTTTAAGAGTAACTGGTAAGATAGTTTCTCTTGATAAATGTTGAGATCTTATTATGGTTAGGTAAATACCTATAATTTTATAAAGCATTTACCTAAATAATCAAGTTATATAAGCACAAGATGCTAAATTGGCCACATTTCACGGTTTAGTTTCGGTTTCGGCGGCAAATCTGCCGAAACTATGACCGAAAACAAAACTGCATTCGGGCGTTCTCGCGCTGTGATTGGTCATCTTCGACGCGTTAAATTCCATCCAAGCGAGTAAGCGACGAAGACATTTTGCCGCGTCCACGTGCTTAATCATGTCGTGACTAGCTTGTATTTGCAGTTTGTTGTGATTTTTCATGTGATTTGTTTTGAATTCGGTAAGTTTTGTTACGTGACATAGCATAAGATTGGGTTTTTTTTTACATATATTTATTTCTGAAAAAAGATCTTAATATTAAACAGTTTCACATACACTTAAACATCAAAAAAATATTCATTATAACAAACTAATACTAAAATATTAGAATAAAATTTAACCTACGAGTATATCAATTTTTTTTTGGTTGATATAACTCTCTCGCTAATGCTATACCTAAACAAACATTAGTTAGGTACTTACTACTTACTATAGTTCATTAGTGGTGATAATATTATGGATTCAAAGTTTCAAAATTCATTTTAATACTTATTACCATGGTATTCAAGTGGCAAGTACATTTAGATACTTACCTACGTCCCCAATTGCTTTTTTGATATTTATTGGCGACGTTGAACTGGCGGATGCCAAGCTTCACAGCTTGGCTCATCGCCGCAAGGTTGCCTGCTTGTCGATCTTCTACAGACTGTACTTCGGTGAGTGTGCTCAAGAACTCCACGACCTCATCCCACCAGCCCCCTTCTACCATCGGACATCTAGACGCACTGCAAGTTATCATACTTACCTTGTTGCCATTCCACCAATACGCACTAAGCGCTTCCAAACATCCTTCATAATGCGCACAGCGAATGAATGGAACTCGCTACCTGCGTCAATGTTACCGAAACGCATTCAACCCGAATCTCTTCAAAGTTAGAGTGAACAGGCTTCTTCTGGGTAAGCTCACTCCATCGTAGACTCTGTCTCTGTCACCTATGACCTAGACTAGAGTCAAGAGCAAACCCATCACAAATAAAAAAAATAAAACTTATAAAATCGACTTATTAAATTTTATGTTTATGATTTTTTTTAAAACATGTATAATATTTAAAAGAAGAATCTAACTACTCAAATAAACACCTCACCTATTTTAAGTATTTTTAAGGCGCAATTAATATATTTTCTTAAATGAGGGGTGGTTATGTTGATTATCATACCAATTAATGAAAATGTCGAAGCCTGCATAGCTATGTGATTAAAAGATAAAAAAAATAAAGACTGACTGATTATAATAACGTTTTCTTTATTTTTCCTCCAAAACATGATCCTTGTAAGGAAGTTTCGGTTTCTGTTGAAACTGTGACTGTTGCCGAAATTCGGTTTCGGTCGTAAAAACCAGTTTCGGTCGGACACAAATTTTTATCATCATTATTTTTTACTTTTTCTCTACATACTGTTAAAATATGTTAAGGAGAAGCATGCAGTCTACGCGTGCGCAGCCGCGGGCAAAAGCTAGTACAAAAATAAATCGTTCAATAGAGGCATATTTTTACGTCGTTCCATTTAAAATACTGATATCCAGCTAAATCCGGTTACATTGAAGCCGAACCCAATACAGCTGGACAAGGGCTCGGCAGGTTGTTTGAGCAACTAAAACAATATGTGAGCGTTATTATTATCTGTAGGTAGCTTTCTCAATGAAATAAATATAAATTTTCTCAGAAATTGTTCTATTTCTGTTCATCATCATCATCATCATCATCTTCCTGGCCTTCAGGTTTTCTTCTTCCATACCGTCCTGTCCCCCGACACACACGGACTCCCTTTTCTTTCATACCACTCCTCACACAGTCCTTCCATCTTTTCTTTGGCCTTCCTTCCTCTCCATCCATCTATATTTATATTCATAACTCTTTTAGTAACATGTCATGCGTGTCATCCCTCCTAATCACATGACCATACCAGGACAAACGGTTGTCTTTCAACTTTTCTGTCACTGGCGCCACTTTCAAAATTCCTCTAATATACTCAATACTCACTTTGTCCGTTCTCGTCACGCCGGCAATCCAAATCAACATTCTCATCTCTGCTACATGAAATCTCTTTTCATCTATCTCTTTCACAGCTCAACATTCTGATCCACACAGTATGGCAGGTCTAATCACGGACTTGTAGATTTTCCCCTTTAACTTGAGGGGCATCCGTGGGTCGCAAGTTATTCCAGTGACCTGTCGCCATTTCATTCATCTTGAGTTGATCCGGTGCGTCGCCATTTCATCCATCCTGAGTTGATCTATTTCTGTTCATCAATTATATATTTTGGAAAACATGGAAAAGCCGCCGTTAATATAACTTATGATATGGTAGATACATATTCATTGGAAAGGTGAATACGAAATTATCTGAATTAATGTAATAACGGTACCTGGCGCAAGAGTATAGAGCTGACGTCACAGGGGGTGTCGTGTCCGACCGTCCGCACGAGACGGACTCGGAACTATTTACATATTTAAATGAATCCGTTGAGTATCGCTCAGCCATCTCGCGACGGAGAAGAGCTAGTGCCATTCTAAACAAAACGCCTTAATTCATACGTACAAGCATGTCAAGCAAGGACTGATAAACTTACTACCGAACTACTGTAACAAATGTGACAATAATGTGTATATTCGCACTGACAAGCCGTTGTTCTACGTGTGTGTTCTTCTCACTATGAGTGAGTTGCGGTGACAAGTGCGCCTTCTGAGCATTGCTGTTAATGTAGGTAAAGTAAAAACAAATGAAGCCTCCGGCAGCGGTGCGGGTTGAGTGAGCGCCTGTGATTAGCGTACGGGAGCGGTGTGTGGGTAACCCGCATACATCCCGAGATAGATCGGCACATTCGTCGCACGTGTGCTCGACGTTGAAGACACATGTGGCATTAATAAGCCCCTCACAACTTCAACTACAAGGTGAAAGAACTTTTAGGGGTAGGTGGAACAGGGTGTAAAGTCCCACAAACCTCCATAGAAAAGGGAGGATCCTCCGACCAGACGGGTGTTGTGTCTGGTCCGGGCAACTGCCCAACGGTTGTTGTCGGACTGTTGTATGTGTTCTAATCGCGCCGCAAACTTTACTTGCGCGATGCAGGATTTGTGTGACGTCATGTCATTAGTTCGTAAGTGGCGGCGCTGGTGCCGCTACATCACTCCCCTCCGGAGACCGGAGGTCGATAGCAGGTTGAGTCGTCCGTACATCTTGTGATGCGTTCCTGGCCAGTGGAAGGTTGGTTCCCGTGAGTCGGAACCGGAAGTCGCAGAGTTCGCGGTGAGTTGGAACTGTATGCGGTTGTGCCCCAGTGAGTCGGGGTGATGATATCCCAGTGAGTCGGGATAGTGTTGCTGGCTCCAGTGGTTCGGAGTGGTGATGATGGTGTCCCAGTGAGCCGTGACAGTGTTGCTGGCTCCAGTGGTTCGGAGTGGTGATGATGGTGTCCCAGTGAGTCGGGACAGTGCTGCTGGCTCCAGTGGGTCGGAGCGGTGATGGTGTCCCAGTGAGTCGGGACAGTGCTGCTGGCTCCAGTGGGTCGGAGCGGTGATGAAAGAAGCTGAGGGTGATGACCAGGAATGCGCGTCCGCTGCATGCTGGTGGTCAGGATACCCCCGTAGATGCCGTGGGTACTGGCTGGCTGTATGACTCGCTGCTCGTAAGCTTGAGGAAGTGATGATGACGTTACGACGAAGTTGTTCTGCACGAAGGCTGCGCTGACGATCACGTCGGGGTCACCAGTTTGGGGGCAGGTGGAACAGGGTGTAAAGTCCCACAAACCTCCATAGAAAAGGGAGGATCCTCCGACCAGACGGGTGTTGTGTCTGGTCCGGGCAACTGCCCGACGGTTGTTGTTGGTTGTTGTTGTATGTGTTCTAATCGCGCCGAAAACTTTACTTGCACGATGCAGGATTTGTGTGACGTCATGTCATTAGTTCGTAAGTGGCGGCGCTGGTGCCGCTACAAACTAACTTTACGAATCTGTTTTATTCCTTAGAATATAGACTTCTAGGTAAACATGTATCGTGCCATTGAACTTTATGTATGGATAAACAACAAGAGCAGAAACCCTCGTAAATAATATATTATGCTCCTTATCCGGGCACTAATCTGCGTTCTTAACGCAGCGAGCGGTCGCCGCCGCCGCCGCCGCCGCGCCGGTCGCCCCAGTCTAGTCACCTCATAGTTTTTTATGACTCTTATCAGTTTAGTAAATGAACTCGCTGGCTCATTTACCTGAGTTTAGCATCGCGCTATAGTTCCAGCGCTGGAAACACAAATCCTCCGGAGCGGCACTTATCGCGCTTTTTGCGCCTGTTTAACTATGTTGCAAATATAAAGTCTGTTCTGAGCGGTGGATGTCGCAAGAGGAGCGCGTCGAGGCGACTCGGCGATTAAATAAAGTCAACACGACCACGAGCGTCGCCTTTACAGGTTTACGCCTCGCTGCCTCCCCTCGCCATGCCCCGGCGACGTCGTCGTGCCGCGTCACGATGCAGTCGTGTCTGTTAACGCTGTCGTCTTGCTAGCGCGAACAGATGAGTAATGACTAGTTCTATCATATTTTTCATAAACAATATATTTTCTTGTCTTAGAATTAAAACGTCAAAGTTCACTGCTCGGCTTTGCGCAGGGTTAGGGGAATAACGTTTAATAAAAATGTTCTTGGAAAACAGAAATATATTCCACGTTTATTGTGAGTGGCCAACAAAGGTAATGCAACACTGCTATCTGCAGATAAACGCGCTCGGAGTAGACAGCTTTAACAGCGTGATTAACATTCAAGTTGAACATCTGAAAGGCAAAACAGCAACACGCGAGAGTTTCACCCGCTCCTGATGATGTCCTGGTAGATGCGGTGACGAGTTCGTACTTTGATGTACTGCCAGTACTGCGCCTCACGCGTCCTACATCCTGTGCAATCCTCCTTCTCTTGCACTGCTATTGCTGCAGTTGTGAAGATAAATTAAGTGAGATCGTTTAAAACAGTTGTGTACAAACATTTCTAAAAAGAGAATGAATATATCTCGGTGATAGCATGTTCGCGGATTATCTTCAGATGCGAATAGATGATCAGGAAGTCAGCGCGGACATTAGCGCGCCTAACGACTAACGACTCATTATGCAGATATAGTTCAGCGCTATGGCTCGCACCTCGTTCACTCGTTCACTCGGCTGGAACGCGTTCATTATTCGCTGAACATTAAAACGGCTCACTCGCTACAATCGCTAAACTAAGGGAATTTAATTTATTCAAATGTTCGCTTTTCATTCGGCTATAATTCAGCCAATTAACTGATACTATTATGTATTCAGTTCACGTGGCGGAGTTAAAGGCTTTATGTTATTACGAATTATAGAAGATACCGTAAATGTACACGCGCCTACTCGTATAATATAAACGTGGCGTCCCTTACACAAAACTTGACGTACACTAAATACCTAATCCCATTCGAAGTATGGCAGGCAAAAACTAAGTCAACATTAAAATGCAAATATAAGCTTTTTCGAAGCGCTGCAAAGTGCTGCGAAATGTCAGTCCAACATTATTCACATATTATGTAACAACCAACATGTTGGTAGTTGTGCAATGTAAGCATGCACCGCGTGGCGCGGCCGGGCAGCACTCACATACATTGTCAGAACAATTACAAGGAATGCTTACTTTGTAATGTTCCGCAGATCATGTTATTGTAATTGAATCTCGCGCTACGCGACCGCTACGAGACTGCTACGAGATGATACGAGCCGTGCTACGAAACGTGCTCCAGGCTACGCTACGCTCGGCTACGTTACGGTTATCCTTTGAAAGTACAGTTGTTATCTGTAAGTTACAGGTTATTGTTATTAGTTTAATGCATTTTAAGTGGAACAAAAGAATATTACAGAATTTTTGTAAGCACTAAACCGCGTCCCATTTTGTAAGAACATAAAAAGCAACAACTCGTACAATGTACTTACAAGCAACATTAAAGTATATTTTGTTAATTGCTCCGGAGCGCGACGCCCGGGTGGTAGGGCTCGCGCACACCGCACCACGCCCGTAGAGCCCGCGTATGCGACCTACTCACCGTCGTAATGGGAGCAAAACAATAGGTTGTGTCGCCGCGGGCGCCGGGCGCTTATTAACGCGAAGCTTTTATTTTTCCCGTTTTAGATTATTTTATTACTTCTTACCGCACAATTATTGTGGAGCGGAGATAACTTGTTTCTTCTAAAACAAATGTACGGGGAATAACGTAGAAAGGAGTCACAGTAACGTAACATTTGTACGTCTTCAAACCGTCCGCGACGAGCCAATTATGTGCGTTGTCAGGTTTTGACACATTGTCAGAATGTGACACGTCGTCAGCGAGTGACACGGCGCGCGGCGCCCGCAGCACGTGAGCGAGCCCGCGCGCTAGCGCTGGTGCTCGCACACTCGACATGTTTCATATTCGCGAGCTGTCACCACCACATGCCGATAAAGACTTATTCGATGTGCCATTATTCCTTCAAAATAAGTCCAATTTGGTCTACGCAATTTACGCAACGCATTTAATCAACAAACAATTATATTAATTAATTATATTATATTGTATTGATGTAGAACGAGAAACGATAGGCGAGCGGCGAGTCCGGGCGATATTTTTTGTATTCGTAAATTACAGCTGATTGCGTCTTTGACTGGTCTGATTGGAAACTGATTGGATTCAAATGTTTCTCAGCTGCTATTAGTACTGCCCGATATTTCACGTTCATTTAGTGCGAGCTCGCAGGAGCGCTGAGGGCCGACTGCGTTACGAACGAAGCAAGTCATTAAAAATTCTCATTATGCTCGAACGTAAAACTGATACACTAAAAAGTGCACTTAAACGAGCCGGTTTTTTCCTCATTTTTGAGTAGCGCCCTCCGCGCACTTTTTTAATCACGTTACAAAGTTCCTACACTAACTAGGCAACTTAAATTGGAAAAATAATAAGCTGGTGAGAGCGGCGGCGCGTGCGGAGTGGAACGGAGCTGAGCGGAGCTGGGGCAGGTGAGGTGCGGCACGCTCTGGGAGTGAACGGCCGCGGATTATTTCTTGGCATTACTTTTACACTTAAATTAAAATAACAGTGTGTGTCGTCACTAATTGCGTGGTATGCGCTAGCGAACACACACACGCTGGTGAACTCACACACACACGCACTGGTGGCGGCTCCGGCGGGCATAGTAAAAACTAACGAGTGTCGACACCTCCGCTACAGCGAACACACTTTTAATTAAGACTACATTTTACAATTACGACTAAACATTACCCCTCCTCAGCGCCCGGGGCGTGGGGGTGGGCGGCACATCTGTAGCGCTACCCAGGATAGCCGAGAGAAAATGCTCCTCCGTACTGCTAACATTAAGTGTGCTGTGACTCGATGATACAACACTCAGCTTCAACACTCAGGCTTATGCTTTAACTTGACTATAAATAAATACCTAGCTTGCTCCCGCTGCGCTACTCACATTTAGGACATGAAGCACTTTGTCTATGGTGCAGTGGTGATGACAATAGCTGATGACGTAATGACGAGGCATTAGCTATGGGCGGTGCCTGGGCACTCCTGGCACTGGCCACTCCACGCGACGCTACTCTGTACCAGTGACACATAGCGGGACAATGCTACGTTTTGTTCTATAAAGTGCATAAACGGTTCTTTTGCTTAGGCTTCTGTGGAACTGGTAGAAAGTGCCAGCTGATTGTTGTTGTCCTTCGAGCCGCAACATTCCCAAAGTAAAAAAACTTTCCTAACTATCTTGAAGTCTGTGGAAATCTTCGCGAACATTAAGTGTCTTCAGTAAATTAGACAATCACTTCTCGCGCCAACTTCGATACTAGATATAATGAAAAGCATATCGAATGAAAACTATATCCATTTAACTTGCCACTAAGTTTAGCGAAGGAAATTCATTATTATCGTCGCGTTGCTGCGGGCCAGCTGCAGGGGAATATCGCTGTTATGTGTAGGGTATAAGGTTCATGTGAGATGTGCAAGATGGTAGCTCAGAAAGAGGGGCAGCTGTGCACGTCGGCAATAACTCTGCGCTGCGCTAGGGCTGCATTCACTGCAACAAAAAACATTTTATGAGAACATAAAACCGTGCGCCGCCGCGACCGGCGCGCGGTGAGTGGTACTGTACGTACGTCCGGCTCGCGTTTTGTTCAAACTATTGTTTTTTTACCTGAGTAACGTGTTTTAAACTGCTGAAGAAAAGAGAAACTGTAAAACCCGTATTTTGTTCACGTAGAGCGTGTGAGCAGATTAGCCGGCTCGTTTGGGTCGTCACTCAAAAGTCTTACACTTTAAACGAAGTGTTCCCCAGGATCAGACTGCAAAAGGTGCTGTCACTCTTTTATAAATAAATTCGAACATACTCTGAGTTTGTCTTGGCAAGAATTGCAAATGCTGCAAAATGTGAGGCAAGAGCAGTCGGATAGAAAAAGATAAATGCAAACAGTCACAGAGATCGTGACAAGCTCAGTATCTGGGTCATCCACCCGCGTGTCGTGTGGACGACGGTTGATAACGCGACATAGAAATAGCCATCTTGAATAAACCCCTACCATAATATGAAGACACTCGTCGGCGCTAGCGTGGGCATCGCAGCCCTGCCCGTCGCCGGCGGGCGCAGTTCAAACCGCGAACTTTGCAAACACTTCTATTATCGGGCAGAAAGTTTTTAAACGCCCGCACAGATATATTGTCTAGTTGTACCCCCCCTAACCTGCACCCTTCCACCCCCTCACATAACTGAAGAGAACTCCCTCAAAGAGCTGAGGAAAACTCACTTCTGCTTGAATATTCGTGATGAGAGCGTTTCTTTTATTGCGAGCGTTGAACTTAGAGAACGTGATGAGACTCAGACAGTTCCTCTTGACCTTCTGTACTTGAACTGTTCACGAAACATTAGAAATAAATCGTTTGCTCGGAGACTGGAGAAGTGTGAAGGAGGACCACATGAGTAATAATTATGATTATATATTATTACTACTCACCCTACCTTGCGTTGTCGTCGTCGTCGTCGTAAACACCCCGCATGTACCTACTAAATATAAACAGTAAACGTAGCTCATGAGTAGGTCCCCGGGCCACTATCACGGTCCACATAGGCAGGTCCCCGGTACATCCGTATTATATAATTTCACGCACGGCCGGTCTCCAGGAACTCGCCATCGAGCCGGATATCCGCTAAATTTAGCGGAGCCACGAGAAATATTAGTTTTCGGGCTCTCTCGAATCTATGTTGTCGGCAGCCAAGTTATTGAATCTTTAGTTATCGACTCTTACGTCTCGCATTAACTCACGCGGCGCGAGCGTGCGCCGTGTGTCGCCGTCCACGCCTGGCGTGAATCTCACGGTGAGCTCTCAGTGTACACGTGTGATAATCGCATCATTTTTCCGTAGAATATTATTGGCACATGGCACATGGAAATAGATACATTGTTTATTCTGCGCGTCCTGGGAATACAATACAAGTGTTTATTTTACACAGTCCGGTTATTAAATCGCTCATCCTACCGATCCTGTTTATTCCACGTGCCCTTCCCGAGGGTATTCTGAAGTTTATAGCTAAATTCCATCCGTTATTTCAGTATGACGCGCAAAAATGTATGGTGGGACCTTTTCACTACTGAATAAATGATTGAATAGGATCGAGGTCCGTCCATTGTAGCGACCCTTCTCCCCTCGCTGTCCCGGGCTCGAGGGGACACTACTGTGACGTAATGTGACACGCTCGTATTTATCATCTATTCACTAATTGACAAGTTGATAGTAAACAAGGTAGCTTCGCTGACAATGTCGGTAACACCTGTGCGCTCGCTGCTCGTTTGTTGCCAAACTTCTGCGCTGATCTTAACGTTACAACTTGTAGTTAAGTGTACTTGCTGCTCGTCGGCTCGGCGTTAGTTCGCTGTTACTGCTTACTTGTTAGTGTGATCTAGATAGTAGACACGGCACGCTGGTATTTTTTTCTACGACCACAAACCACAACATATTGGTATACATGATATAGCGTGCACTGGTCATAGTGGTCTGCGCCTGCTGTCGACTGCTGATGTATGACGTGGTGGCGCGACAGTCCTGGAACAGTGCGCAACAATCGCGCAGCTGTATGCACAGCATTTACGAACAAGCCCTTGCGTGGCGTTTAATGGCGCACTCGGCTGGCGAGACACGATTGCCTCTCATTGTACGTAACGTACGTGTAGGTAGAGCGCTCTTATTTGTTTCGGGTTATTTAATTACGCGCGATACAGTCGGCGGCGTGTGGCGGTCGCGGGCGTTTCAATATTAATACCAGTTAGCAAGTTCTAATTCCGTAGTTATTTAGTTTCCCATGTTATCCCAGATATTTAAATTAAATTTTCAGCCGAGTGTCCATTTGACAAACCTGCGTTAAACGCTGTTAATTGTGTAGCGAGGCGAGCGCGGGGTTGAGGCGGGGTCGCTGGGGAGGGGGGTACGCATACTGTCGGGGCCAAAGTAAATAATAATAATTCAAGCGTACTTATTTACAAGGGGTCCCGCTCAAATGAGAAAATTGATACAACGCCAAAACCGAGGCCCGCTGTTATTTATATTCGTGATCTAATATTAAATGAATAGCTTATTTTACGTAAATATTATATTATTTTTAGCGTTTGCCGACGTCGGCTTTATTACATCTGTCGGAGATATCGATCTCGTATAGATTAAGTTGTCGTTGGCCATGAGCGAGTCGCTGCGAGATCTGCAACAGGGCCAATGTTTGAATACAGAACAGTGCTCTACAAAAAAATTAAGATATTGACGTCAGCTATTCGATACTGTTAAACTAAACATTAATTTTTACTGGCAAATTAAGATGGAGGCGGTGTAGGGTTTTATGTTTTATTTATTGGCGCTATGATTGATGACCGCCCCGCGCTCGGCACCGGACTCGGGCGGCGAGGTACTAGCTACACACTGGCGATGGCACACGCTAGGAGATAAGTTACACTGTACCCTTGTCGGTTAAATGTTTTATTAAGTCATTACAAGAACATAGTTATATTGATGTTGCATGTACGTATCATAGCGTGACTGCGTGACTTGACAAAGGAATGTCTTTTCCAAAAATAGCTTCAGTGTACTTATGTTTAATACACCCATTTCAAGTATCGTGTGACGACGAGCCACTTTCACCTCTGTGCAGACAACTGGTGGTGTACTGTTTCATGAGTTACCTATACGTTACCTATACGTCGCCATATATCCTGATGTGACTCACGCGATACTGTGGCTTAACGTGACAGAGCTTGCCTTGCTGATAGTGGCGGGAGTAGTGACGCGATCAACTGAGTGGCGAAGTGCAGAACAGAGTGCTCTGCTGACACGCCACGTTTAGCGCGCGTGAGTCATGGGCGACGTGCGTGTGTAATGGCACGCACCGCCGCGTACTTAATTTATGGACGTATTTTCGCCGATTGCGAACACATAAATCAGCGAGGATCGGTTTCGTAAACAAACAAGAAGAAGTCGCGGCCTTCAGCCAACAAACAATGCCGCCCTTAATTAGACAGAGCCGCCGCCGCCGCCGCCGCCGACGACAATCAGTGGCCAGATTTATATGAAATTATAATAGCGTATATAAGTACAGTTAGAAGCTGCAAGAGTCAGCTGCATAGCGCGCTATGTAACCCTTCTACACTCAGCTGCTTTAGCTCTAAGAGGGCGCCTTAAAGACCCTATTTAATAGATCCAGTAGAGTTGCATAATAGTGCTTGTAATTTGTTATAACCGCTATTTTTACTCCTTAGGCACCGATATGAAGTGAAAATATCAGTTGAAAGCTGATATTGAATAAACGAACGTCAAATTCACTCATTATTTAATTCACTCCGAATCTTAGAATGCAGCTTGTAATTTTAATGTACCTAAGTATTGAATTTATATGACTCGTGTGAAGTTTTTAGATAATTATGGCTATGGCAGCGTGTAGTGAAATAATAAAATGGAGGAATTATAGTGTAAATATACGATTTGAGTTACGCGGCATGTTTAGGTGAAAAGCATCGGCAAATTTAATTTACTGTGAAAAATAATTCGGCATAAAATTAATGGGCCCTCAATTTATTAAAGATCTTATGAAAAAATAATGCTTTTAATAATAATCTTTATTGGAACAATAAAAAACATATACAATTATTTGTGTACGGAAATAGCTGCATTAGTGGAACTGTGTTGCAGCCATTAACGCCCACCTCCAGAAGGGAGACGTAACGCTCCAAATAAATTATTAATCAAAATGAAATTAATAAAAATAAAAAATGAGAATAAAAATATTTATAAAAATATAATATAAATATAATATTTGTAATTATTTATTTTATTATAGAGCATTGAGCTTAGATGTAGAAAATGGCGGCTTGCTAGTACAGTTCTCCGCGGCAATGATTTGCAGACTCTATCAGATCTACGTTTATTTTTGGTAAGTTTGACATCAAAACACGGTGGCACAAGCTTCTTAAGGATAACTTGCCTTACAAAAAGTTGTCGGACCGTGAGCACATTGGAGAGTTTGTACAGTTCGAAAGTGGGATAGCGGATAGGTTTGGAAAGCATTACTTTTAAAACGGATCTTTGAGCTCTGTCTAGGCGTAGCATTGTAGTTTTTGCCACTCCACCCCAAGCCGGGATACAGTAACCCAGAATAGACTGCACGAGAGCAAAGTAAACAGATTTTAGAGTTTCTCGGTTTGCTATACATCTCAAATATCTAAAAACATACAATATCTTTCTGACTCTACCAACTGTAGCCGCAATTTGCTCGTGCCAGCTTGTAGCTGCGGGTAATTATAACGCTGATTTATGTTTATTTATGGATAACTAACGATAATATGATGTTTGCAATCTTCCCGAGCAGCACATTAGCAAAAATTACATCCACAACCCAGCTATATTACAGTCAAAGGCTCTTATGTAGCTGTAATAACGGATAAGATGATTCTTGAAGCTGTATGAGGGGTGATCGATCTCTACACTATTAAACAGCACAGCTGACTAATGGCTGTACAATGGAGAAAAAAACAACAAAATGCATCTTAGTAGAATTTGAAAGAACTATTGTCCAGCCTTTTGGCTACGTATAATGCTACTAGCTGGTTAAGAGTACCAAAGCTTATAAAAGGCTGCTTAGCGCGATAATGTCACACCTCTTCTAAGCTGTGAGCTGTATTAGAGAATCAAATTTTGACATTGGCTGTTTTATGGTGTAAACTAATTCTATTATTATGCTTAATAGTAGCTGGTTAAAAGCATTTAAGAACTGCATGAGCTGTAAATTAATGTAATCTTATTCCACTTTATTTCCAAAGCTTGTAGTGTAAATATTATCTATAATACAGCCTCTAGAACAGAATAGAATTGAATATATTTATTTATTTAAGGATCACCAACGAGAGAAACCATAAAACTTACATAAAATACAAAAATTGGTACACATCATCATTATCCAGTAATGCACACTCAATTATAGGCAACTACATCTTTTACAGAGCCGAGCATACATAGCTTAATATAATTTAATTAAGATTAAGAATATAAAAGTATATAATAAAAAATAATTAACCTGCGATACGAATACGAAATACAAAAAAAATAACAAAACATCAAAATTTAGTAATACCTGAATGTCAAATAACAATAAGAATAACCGTAATGTCAATAATTTATTAAAATTAGTTCAATTAAACATGTCAACATTTTCATCAAATTATTATGGAATTTAAATAAAATTGGAATAAAACCTGAGATTATACATAAAATGTCCTAGATAAAATAACATAGACTCAACATTAAATTATTCTTTATGATTCATAAATTATTCTTTATGGTTATAAATTAATCATTACAAAAATACGAAACAATAAAACTTGGTATTAACTGATTGTCAAATAATAACAGTAAGACATGTCAATATTTAAAACTAAAAGAATGAAAAACTAAATACTGGAATTGACATAAAATAAAATAAAATAATAAAAAACTGGCCAAGTGCGAGTCGGACTCGCGCACGGACGGAACCCCCGTACCATTATCGCAAAAAACGGCAAAAAAATCACGTTTGTTGTATGGGGCCCCCTTAATTTATTTTATTTTTATTTAATAATTATTATGTTTTCAAGTAAATATACAACTAAATATTCTGTGAATATTTCAAGCGTGTACCTGTTGCCGTTATTAATATCGAGCAAAAAACGGAAAAAAATCACGTTTATTGTATGGGAGACCCCCTTAAATATTAATTTTATTCTGTTTTTAGTATTTGTTGTTATAGCGGCAACAGAAATACATCATCTGTGAAAATTTCAACTGTCTAGCTATCACGGTTCATGAGATACAGCCTAGTGACAGACGGACAGACAGACAGACAGACGGATCGTGAAGTCTTAGTAATAGGGTCCCGTTTTTACCCTTTGGGTACGGAACCCTAAAAAACAGAGATCATACATAAAATGTCCTAGCATAAACAAAATAAAATCAACATTAAAGTAATTAAAGTAATTTTTGTGATATAAAAGTCATGATCATAAAAAATAATTAATTAATTATTATATTATTTAAATATTATACTTTATTGTACACCATAAAAATTACACATCTGTTTTATAAGAAATCTTAATTATACGGGTACAAAGGCGGTCTTATCGCTGACAGCGATATCTACCATCATCTAATTATTGAAGAGTAAACATAGGTTAGTAGTGCTATGATAACGTCAATTTTATCATAACCTCTGAATTGTCGTGCGAGAATAAAATACAATTTTAATGGCTCGCTAGTTTGGCATAACAGGCGAGAATAAGTAGCATCACAAAATCAAGTGAAGTACCTACCTAAGCTACTTGAGTACGAAAAGTTAAATTTCTACATTTCCGAAAGGACGGTAGAATCAATTATTATTACTTTTAATTAGATTTTAGAGATTAGATGATTGTTAACATTTGTTAACTTTTTATTTCGTGCATTATTTTTTTTGTTTGTTTGTTTTTTAAATTTCGTACGACTTATTGTCGGGCCTACGTTGTCCCCCCATATCCAAGTACTAATGCTGTAACATGGAAATATTGTAAAAAAAAAAATTAAAAGAGTAACCATGGAGTTTCTTGCCGGTTCTTCTCCATAGGAAACGACTAACCCGAACCGTGCACCTTTTGTCGACGTTTTATAAGTGCCCATGTAGGCCTATGTAAAATAAAAATATTTGATTTTGATTTTTGAATTTTTTTTTTGACGTACAAAGGTGCCGCTTAATGGCTTAATTGAACAAAGAAATTTTGATTTTGATTTGATTTAATTTGATTTGAAAGCCCGAAAAGAGTTGAAATTTTCTATCAAGATTAGATATCCCTAAGACGCTGTTGTATAGTCTCACTTTACTCCTTTATCCAGTCGTTAGAATAACCGGAAACCATTGTACAGCTAACGTACAGTTTTCAGCTAATTAATGGACTTAAATATGGCTATTGAACAGAAAAGAGTGGGTCAAGGGAGTTTAGTTAGAATTATTGCTGGATAACAAATAAACGCCATTTAAATGTGAACAAGCCATAGACATATGCAAAAATCACTGATATCTGTTAGATGTTCATGATATTTGAGAGCTGTTAAAGTAAAAACTCATTATTTCATTGTTACAAGTAGATAATAATGCTCAATAATACTATATTATTTCGATGGCGCGTGTAGTATTTGATAATATCACCTATATATATTGACCGTAAAGTGGCATCCGCAGTACAATTTACCAATAATAATAAATAATAAAATAATAATAAAATAGCTTTATTTAATTCCACAATAATTAGATAATTTGATATTTAACAATTAATAAATAATAAATTATAATAATAATAAATTTACTACTCATGCAATACATTCAATATAATGTGGACCCCCTCAGGGTAAAAGCCTCCTCCAAAGAATTCCATTTTTCCCTATTTTTAGAAGTCCTCATCCAGTCTCTTCCTGCTATGGATACAATCTCGTCCTGCCACCGGGCGCCCGGGCGACCACTTCTTCTCACGCCATGCGGTCCTTTCCATTTTGTGGTGTTAATTGTCCATCGATTGTCATCGTATCTTCCAACATGGCCAGCCCATCTCCATTTCAAACTTTGAGAGAAGTGTAGAGCATCCTTTACCTTGGTCATTTTCCAAATTTTTATGTTTCTTACTCTATCTTTCAGCTTTATATTTAAACAGCTCCTTTCCATTGCCCTCTGAGTTGTCTGTATTTTGTGTCTTGCCTTGTGATCAAAAATCCACGTTTGGCAGCCATAGGTTAGACAGGGTAAAATTGTTGTATCCAAAATTATCCTTTTCAACTTAATCTGTAGTTGCGATTTGAGAATCTCCTTCTGTGCCCAGTACTTTTTCCATGTAATAGCTACTCTCCTGTCTATTTCCTCTATGTTTCGGTCTTTTCTAAATGAAATTTGTTTTCCAAGGTAAGTGTAGCTCTCCACGTACTCGAGTGGCACTTCGTTAACAAGTATTGGCGTCATGTCGCTGTTAGTCATTGTTTTTGTTTTTTCTAAGTTCATTTCCAGGCCTGCATGAGCACTAGCAGTCTGAAGTTCGTTAATCATTATGTTGAGCTTATATGGACTTTCAGAGAACACGACGATATCGTCTGCAAAGCGTAGGTGGCTTAGATATTTCCCATTCACATTAATTCCTTGCTTTGACCACGGTAAGTCTTCCATTACATTTTGTAGGACAGCTATAAATAGTTTCGGTGATATAGGGTCGCCTTGTCTGACTCCTCGGTTAATGCTGATCCTGGTGCCCACTCTATCTAGCCTGACTCTACTCGTACAATTAACATATATGTTTTTGATAATATTTATATACTTTGCGTTTATATTTTGTTTGTTTAATGCTTCCCAGATGCTATTATGAGAGATAGAGTCGAAAGCTTTCTTATAGTCAACAAAAGCTATGTAGAGCGGTCTTCTATATTCTACATACTTTTCGATGACCTGGTCTACGGTGTGAATATGATCTGTTGTGCTAAATCCACTTCTGAATCCCGCTTGTTCCATGGGTTGGCATGAGTCTATTTGTGGGGATATTCTGTGTAGTAAACAGGATGCAAAGAGTTTGTACAAGCAAGACATTAAACTTATCGGACGGTAATTTCCTATATCTTTAGGATCGCCCTTTTTATATAGTAAGATTATTTCCGATTCTGTCCATTGTTCTGGCACAATTTCTTCTTCCAATATTTTATTGAAAAGTATTGTAAGAGGTGTTAATAACAGTGTTCTACCGAGCTTGATGCACTCATTACTCAAACTGTCCGGTCCTGGGCTCTTATCTGGTTTTAAATTATTTATTTGTTTTAGGATTTCAGTTCCAGTAAAATTCTGTACAGTCAATGTGTTCTTTAGTTGATCTTGTTCTGTATTTTCCACTGAGCCTGGTGTAGAGCTATAAAGGCTTGTATAGAACTGTGTGGCTATGTTTATGATGTCATTTCGTGATTTGCAAATTGTAGACCCCCGCTGAAGGGACGGGATCCATTTTTTTGACCTGTCTAGTTCTTTGTATGCCTTTTTGGCTGATCTTGTGCTTTCTATACATTTTTCCAGTATGTTTAACCTGTGAGTTTCGTAACATTTTCTGATTTCTTTATTTGTTTCTTTATATAACTCTTTTAGTTCATCTTTATCCTTTTTAGTGAGATTTCTTTCATTTTGTAGTGTGCTTCTTTTTTCCATTAATTGAATTGCTTTTTTTGATAGAATTTTTCTTTTTCTTGATTGTTTTTTATTTCTTAAGCTGGTTAATATAGAATTTTCTATTTTTTTGTAGTATTCCGTGACTGTATATCTTGCCTGGTTTTCTGTTAGTTCCGGTATAAATTTATTTAGGCTTTTTAAATAACTGTCGATCTCATCCAGAGTCTTTAATGGGTTTCTGGGACTAGTGTAATTTCTTCTGCTTTGTTTATCCCTACATAAGCTTAATGTTGCTCTCAAGAGCCTATGATCTGTGCCAAAGGAAAAAGAATTCAGCACCTCATATTTTGTAAATAATTTAGGTTTCGTTGATGTTATATAATCAATTTCTTTTTTAGTATTTTTGTCGGGCGAAATCCAGGTCCATCGTTGGTTAACTTTTATTTTATACATTGTATTGATTATTTTCAGATTTTGTTCGTATGCGTACTGAATAAGTCGTTCTCCTCTCTTGCTTCTGTTTCCAAAACCGTGGATGCCTGCTATTCTGCTCTCATAGTACTTCGGTTTGCCGATCTGTGCGTTGAAATCGCCCATGACTATTATATACTGTGTAGAGATCAAATCATGAGCCTCTTCTAAAGCTTTGTAGAATTTATCTAAGTCTTCTTGTGTTGAGCCTTCTGTTGGTGCGTATGCCTGTATAATAGCGAAGTGTAAGTTCCCTAGGATTATTTCCAATATGCAAACCCTTTCAGATATACCGGAAAAGTTTATGATATTTTCTTTGTATTCTCTTTTGATTAGAAAACCTACGCCATATAGACCCTTTGTTTGTCCTATGTAGTACATAATATAGTTTTCGTCTTCTATTATATTTTCACCTAGCCGGCGCACCTCGCACATGCCCAGTATATCGTGTTTTATGTTACCGAGAGCTGTCTTCAGTTCTAGCAGTTTTTCAGGTGTTGATAATGATCTGACGTTGAGGGTGCAAATATTTACCGAAATTTTATCTCTTGAAGAAATATTCTTTGGAGGGTTCAATTTACCAATAGATATACAAAACAAACGTGTTAAATAACTTGACTTAAATTAGAAATTATTATTTGTCCACAGAAATAATAAGTCCGCCTTGACGTAAGACTTTAAAGTGTGCACACCGCAATTTTTTTTTTTTTTGCTATAATATTTCTTTGTAGATTTAACAATAGCTGTTACTAAGCCATAATGCATCTGTTGGCTGTCTAAGAAAATTAAAGGAGCCGGATAGTGGCCTATTGATAGCTGCCTAAGCCATTATAAAGACCATATACAGCTCTTAGAATGCTCGACAGCTTTTAACAAGCTACTAATTATAGTAGCTTGTTAAGCTTGAGTGAGCATTAGCTCAGGGCTGGTTATTTTTGGGCCAATTCGAGCTTTATAGGAGCTGTGTAGCGGGATATACAGCCCTTATACAGAAAGTATAACAGCCTCGATTTTTAAAAAATTCTGTTGTCCAGCGACTGTACAGCTATGTGTGCTGCTTGGGTACTAAACTGTGCCGTGTGTTTAAATAAACAGATATATATGAACAAACACAGTAATTGTTTTAGAAAATGGCGTCAATATTATTGCAGCCTTGATTTCCAATTTTTGCTATTGTAGCCCCCTTTTGCAAAAAAATGTGCTAAAAATCAGTGATCAGAAGCTCCTATTTCCATGTATGCTTCTAAATTCTTTGTTCTAGAATGTCAAACTCCATAAAATGCCACTAGAGTGAATATTATAACCATGACGTGTGAATTTGATATCATTTATAGCTCGCAACTGCATTGTAGCACATACAATAAATATAATTTAGGGATCTCCAAAACAATGCCAGAAACCCTTGCTTGAAAAAAAAACTACAAGTATTATGCTGATAAATTCTTCTGTTATTCTTAACTATTTATGATTTCTGAAAATCTACTTAGAGGGCAATTTACACCAACAGGTTGTAACTTAAAGAATTAATCGTCAAAAAAAAACAAAGTCTGTTAATATTAATTTTCAAGAAAATAAAAACGAAGTGTAATAAAAACATACTGCTTCAGTCGTAGTCTTCTCTTTGATGTTTTCTTCATGACTATTTTGTATTGGTTTACCAAATATACGCGAATTATTATAAAAAAGCCGATAGGTAAGCAAACAGTGCGGCCAGGTTTAAAGCGTTCTCCATTTTACTGAAAAATGTTATTGCCTAACATGAAACATTGCAGACTCCATAGTAGTTCTACAGAAAGGATTTTACGAGCTGAGGAGCTAATTATGCATAACAGAAACCGTAAGAACTAAGTTAGCCACAACGCAAAATACGCGCTTGGTCGTGGAGTTGCGGAAAGCAACTCCACGTTTTCAAAGCGAGTGACGTGGGTCAGAAGAAGAAGGCATTCATCAGGGCTGCCAAGTCCTACAAGTTGGTGTTGCGAAGGGGCCGGTTCCACCACATTGGCCAAATAGGAACCAAACTTGCTTCTTACCCAGCAGGTAGGAAAGCGTTTTGGTCCCTGGCTAAGTTGGTCGTGTCAAAATTCTGCCGTCCCTCAGTACCATCACTGCTGAAACCCGACGGGTCGCGGGTACAGTAACGGGGCAGTCTCAACAACATCCTGAAAGCATTGTTATATTGGACGCGCAGGCCACCCAGCGATCGTTTTAGTATAATTGACCCTGCCCGTATTCAGACTTTGGCAATAAGCCTTAGAAAGTGTTACTAGGTCCGTACACCGCGCAAATCTACGCAAATACCAGCTTGATGCACTAGAGTCGATCGAAAAGCAGGCCAAGAGAATCATCGGCAACGAGGCACCGGTCAAGTCAAAGCTCCAGAGCCTTGAACATCGTCGTCGGTTTTTTATCAGAGAGTGCGATGGAATTGCATGATCTAATCCCGCCCAGCCCGTTCCATCATCGGACTACCAGAAGTACGGCGATGCGTCATCGATACATGGTGGATATTTCATAGAAAATAATACTTAAAAAATCATTTTCAAAAGTAAAAACGAGTTGTGAATTTTTTTTCACAATGGCGTGCAAAATTAATCAGTTTTCCTTTGCGCGCGCATTTAACAATGGCGATCGGCCATAGACTAAAATAATGAGGTTGTTTTAGCCACGTACAAAATAGGAAATTTCAAGTTTTCTTAATTACAGAGCAAATAAAATTTATATTTGAGTGAAAGTTTTATTTATTAAGCATGTACAAGTTGAAATTATCTATTCAAATACGAAGTTGCATGAAATGAGCAAGCAATAGGTAAATTAATTTATTTGTACTATTGAGCACGATCTTTTTTGAATCGAAACTTTTTTAAGAACAAAGCAACTCAACCAATAAATAAATAAAAAAACTCTATAACCCACTTGTGAATAATAACAATGAAAAAGTCACAGTTTGATAACAGGTATCATTATGTGCCTAATTGCGGTGAAATTAGAGTCACTTTATGAGCAAGTGTGTTGAAAAAACTTTTTCAACACACTTGCTCATAAAGTGGCTTATAGTTATAGTTGTTGTATTCACAAGTAAGTTATAGTTTTTTTTTAATGGTTTCCTGCCTTCATTTTAAATACTTTTAAATTAAACTAATTTTAAAAGTGTCACAAATTAATCCAATGAAAATTAATAAAATAAGTTAATAATTCTAATCCAGTTAAAATTGAAGTATTTTCTATATAATAAAATGTAACACTGTTATTCAATTAAAAGTGTCCCATTCGACATTAATCCCTTTCTATTCCTGTCATGGAAGTAGTACTTACTATATCCATAACATGATATGGGTAGTAATTACTATTTCCATGATATCCATTGAATACCTAAAATGTGGCATAGCTTCTAGTCAAACAATTCAGCAAAATGATAGAACCTAACACATTGCTTGCTCATTTCATGCAACTTCGTATTCAACTAGATAATTTCAACTTGTACGTGTTTATTAAATAAAACTTGCCCTCAAATATAACTTTTGTTTCTCTGCAATAAATAAAACTTGAAATTCCCCATTTTGTACGTGGCTAAAACGCTATCCGCGAAAAGCAAAAAAAAAAGTAACCTCATTGTTTTAGTCTATGGCCGATCGCCATTGCGCGCATAGGAAAACTGATTAATTTACCCCGCCATTGCGAAAAATATTTTACAACTCGTTTTCACTGTTGAAAATGATTTTTTAGTATTACTTTCTTCACAAGTGTGTTGAAAAACGTCGTATGATACACGTGTGTATTGATGATTACCGTCCTCGGCTCTCTTAAGACCCTCACCTAAAGGCTCGGGTCTCAATGGCGCCTCAGCGGTAATCACCAACATTGCACACTTGTACCATAATGTACTATTATTTTTATTACCAAGATTTTTTCTATCTACGAATATAAAGTACATATGTTTATACAATATTTTATGAATTCATATTTGGAACATTACGTTGTGAGTGTAGATAAAAAAATATAAAGCTAGCTATACTAAAAAAACTTTTTTACAAAAAAATGCTACCGACTACCAAATAAAAATATTACATAGTGAAAAATAACTTTCTTTTTGGAAGTCTGTGTCTTTGGTAGGTATCAGTTTTTTTCGTTATGGAAACCGACAAGTCGTATTATTTTGTAAGTAAATTTTTTATTTTTCCGTATTTTGTTGTACCTTCTAGGCAACTTGCCTTTAGCAAGGTACCTATAATGCCAGAATAGATTACCCGAATACCAAGAAACTTGAACATAACTGGTGAAATTGAGAGTGTACACATCTGCAGGGGTACCCTTTAGAGCGTACTTGCTTGATGTTATATTATGAAATGGTATAAACAATAAAAAAACATGCGATTGCAGTAATCCTGAGAGATTTGTCTTCATTTATTGAAGACAAATCCGAAGCTCCGAAGTTCTTCATCAGTCACCAAATTAAAATGGGACTAATTTCGGACCGTTCTATTTCAAACAAAAAAATAATTTTCAATATCGGTCCACAATTAAAAAAATACACAAAAAAAACAAAGTCGAACATAGAACCTCCTCCTTTTTGGAAAGTCGGTTAAAAATATATTATATTGGATATTTCGTGCACAGATGTTCAAAGCACGCCTGTTACGTTACCTATCATGTATGCTACCGACGGCGACGCGGCCACGTGTACCTACATAATGCTAGCAATTGCACTCGCTTCACAGGTTTCCAAGACAGAATACATTATTCAATAATTCGTCTAGAGTATCCTTGAGACTGCAGCTCTCAGTACAGTATTATTTATTTATTATATGCTTTATTGTAATGGCGAATATATTTGCAGAAACTTTCAGCATTTAGAGAAAATCTCTAGTGGATAGTAGTCTTGAAATAGTGGCACTTAGCGCCTGCTGTGCCGATCACTGAGCTCGCTGAAGTGGCGAGGGTTAGTGCGGGCGGGTGACTCATTCAACGCCGCGAGCCACTAGCAGCAACGTTATTCTCATTGCAAAATGTAGCGCATCGTGTCGACTACCGACTATCGAGTATCGATAAATCCAGGTATCGATAAACAATGCTCGGCCGCCGCGCGGCGGTCGGAGCGTGTTACGCGAGTTATAACTAATGAATCGATTACCGCTGGATATCAATTGCGCGCTGTGTGGTCGGCACCGCGCGCGTTCGTTTTAAAATAGTTTATGTATGTTGATGGAACAGCGGGCGCGAGCGGGGCCGGGTGCACTCGCATGTATGTGCTGTGCAGTCACAGCGCTTTATATCGCTTTAGTTGCACAGTTAGTAGCGGGACTAAATGGTGAAGTGTGGATCTGTACACGCATTGCGTTCCGTTTCAATTAAAATTTTACTTTACCGTATTGTTTCTGATACCACTTTTATGTGCACTTCGGCGGTTTGAAGTGAAATAAACAAATGTTAGCTATATGCGCCTAATATAGAATAATAACTATGGTATGATAAACATTGTTAAGTGACAGGTAACAGAGTGAGAGACGACACTGGGTTTTCCCCTATGAATCAATATAATAGAGCACATAGGATAATACTGACAGGTACAAGTGTGACATAATCGTCGCACCTGCGATAATATGTGGCGATCACCGACGACGAGGTGGCCCAGTCCACCACGAAGCGAGGCGCGACGGGGGGCCGAGCTAGCGATATTTACTGACAACACAATATAGTGCCCGAGTCAATATCATAATATTTATTACGAGGAATACTATTTACACCTTCATTATATATTAATTAATGATTGTGTTTGCGTGCAAGCGATCGTTTTATTTGGATGGCGGATATTACTATCTCGCCGCCCGTCGCCGCCCAGCACGCAGTACGCCTCACAGGCAGCGATATATCAGCTGATGTGATGTGGTTAAAATTGATAAAAAAGATTGAAGCTTATAGCTTTATTTATTTTTCTTTCTGCGAATTTCAGTGCCAACGTGTCATTTTCGCCGGAGTCACTCTACTCTGAAGTGAGATATCTTGTATCAATATCAGCAGTAAACTGACCCGGCCGCTGTAACACGCACATCGTTTGCGGAGCCACTCGACTCATGCGAGAGGAACCCATTGACCGCGGGATACTCCACCTCGGCGCTCTGTAGCTAAGAGGACTTTGACATGTTTTATTAATACTTATTTACTTCCGCACATAGAAACATCAAGAGCTGCAGAGTGGCAACTTATTCAAACGACATAATTATAAACGTTGCGAGCTGCAGAGTGGCGAGAATTTCAGACGACATATAAACGTAGCGAGCTGCAGAGTGGCACGTAATTCAAACAACATATAAACGCCGCGTGCTGCAGATTGGCAAGTAATTCAAACGACATATAAACATCGCAAGCTGCACTGCAGAGTGGCAAGTAACTCAAACGACATATAAACGCCGCGTGCTGCAGATTGGCAAGCAATTCAACGACATATAAACGTCGCAAGCTGCACTGCAGAGTGGCAGGTAACTCAAACGACATATAAACGCCGCGTGCTGCAGATTGGCAAGTAATACAAACGACTTATAAACGTCGCAAGCTGCACTGCAGAGTAGCAAGTAACTCAAACGACATATAAACGCCGCGTGCTGCAGATTGGCAAGTAATTTAAACGACATATAAACATCGCAAGCTGCACTGCAGAGTGGCAAGTAACTCAAACGACATATAAACGCCGCGTGCTGCAGATTGGCAAGCAATTCAACGACATATAAACGTTGCAAGCTGCACTGCAGAGTGGCAAGTAACTCAAACGACATATAAACGCCGCGTGCTGCAGATTGGCAAGTAATTCAAACGACATATAAACGTCGCAAGCTGCACTGCAGAGTGGCAAGTAATTCAAACGACATATAAACGCCGCGTGCTGCAGATTGGCAAGTAATTCAAACGACTTATAAACGTCGCAAGCTGCACTGCAGAGTGGCAAGTAACTCAAACGACATATAAACGCCGCGTGCTGCAGATTGGCAATTAATTCAAACGACATATAAACGTCGCAAGCTGCACTGCAGAGTGGCAAGTAACTCAAACGACATATAAACGCCGCGTGCTGCAGATTGGCAAGTAATTCAAACGACATATAAACGTCGCAAGCTGCACTGCAGAGTGGCAAGTAACTCAAACGACATATAAACGCCGCGTGCTGCAGATTGGCAAGTAATTCAAAGGACATATAAACGTCACAAGCTGCACTGCAGAGTGGCAAGTAATTCAAACGACATATAAACGCCGCGTGCTGCAGATTGGCAAGTAATTCAAACGACTCATACACGTCGCAAGCTGCACTGCAGAGTGGCAAGTAACTCAAACGACATATAAACGCCGCGTGCTGCAGATTGGCAAGCAATTCAAACGACATATAAACATCGCAAGCTGCACTGCAGAGTGGCAAGTAACTCAAATGACATATAAACGCCGCGTGCTGCAGAGTGGCAAGTTATTCAAATGACATATAAACAAGTAAAGTAATTCAGACGACATATAAACGTCGCGAGCTGCAGAGTGGCAAGTAACTCAAACGGCATATAAACGCTCCGCTATTTTATTCTGCGCTACAAAGTGAGGACGCCGTACATTTTCGTTATACAGTTTACTTTGTGCTTCCGGGCGGTGACAAAGTGCTCCAAATATTATGCATCTAAATATTGCTTTCTAAGCGTTCGTGCCGCTGTCGGCGCCCGAGCCCCGAGGTCGTGCCACGAGCCCCGGGTACAAACGTATCAGCTTGCAGATAATGAAGGTGACTCACCGGCTGCCATAAATTATATATTATCTGTGGTTGCTATCTATCCCGCGCCTCCTCAGGCCCTCAGCCCATACCTCCTGTAGGTAGGTAAAGTACCTACTCGCGCCGCGTCGACAATTTCTCTTATCTGATTTCTTTGATTACGAAAACATGAAGTCTCTTCGAGTAACTGGAGCCGCCCGCAGATGCTGAGCTCTTTATTTATTGAGATGATACGATACGCCTCGCGCCGCGGTACATGATACAGTTGCAGTCGGTACGAACCATTCGCCACCAAATTACCAATTTTACGATTTGAATTACACGAACAATAACATCGCTGACTTGTTATCTGATTACTTTATATTACATTTTATAAGATAAGTAGCTCGTTCTGGCTTTCAAACAGGATTTTAGAGTTATGTTATTTTTATTCATAAATTAATTGGTAGTAGGAGCAACACAGTATAAATATCGTGGTTCGGTTCATGTTCTTCCTATCTTCATAATTATTATTCAGACTCTCGTAATCTTCTTCTTCTCACCTGATTACCGATTATCACACCCATAAACAATTAAGCTTAATTGTAACAAAGAAACGACTACCTAGATCGGTAGCCATCTAGCATCTAAGAGGCAGCGAATCGCGAGAAAACAACTCAATTAAGTGCGGTTCGGTCTGCGACGTCCAGCCCGGTCAAACTCGTTCCGGCTCGGTCCGTTTAGACTGGCGACCAGTGGTGCTCCGTAGACCACTCATCAGCCACCGACGACACAGACCCGCGACCAATGGAGCAGCAGGAGTTCGCCTGCCGCTCCATTGGTCACACATCGCACTAGTAGCTGGTGAGCTGACTTCATTTTGAAGCTGAAGTAAGTAGTACTACTTACACAAGAAAATAATACTTTCTTTAAAATCGTTATCACGTGAAAGATTTATCATTACCTATGTTTAGAGGTAAAGTGAGAGTGTCAGATTGTAGCCTCCGAGGTTGAGGCGAGTCATCTCTAGTGCATCAAGCGTACCTACGCCTTGTGACCTACCACGTTATAATGTCAATGTGATGATCCTTCCCTCTGTCATCGATATCGAGTGAGGATCCGGCGGCCGCGGCTAATGTGAAACGTTCCACAAAGAGTCGCGTGACGCGCTAGACGACCGCACAGAAGTACGAGAAAACAATTTTTATTGCATTCGGTTCTGCCAGAAGCAATGAACCGAACGGACCGATCCGGATTGATCGGTGTGGTGACGCTTGGGGGAGGCCTTTTTTAAACACTTGTGTGGACGACTTTCGGCTGAAATGATAAGATACATAAGATATATTTATCCCATCAAAAACATAAATGTGAAAAACGTAGCAAAGTTCAATACAAAGAATATGCGCGGTTGTTGATAATGCCGACAAAAGAATTGTGATCTAAATGGGTGCCAAATACTCAATAAAACATTCTAAAATAAATTTAAAAACACAATTTCATGCATTTTCTGCTACAACAATATTTGCTATTTTAAAATATAACTTCTTCAATTTGAATAGTCGAATTATTTACATAAAGCAGATACCTTAGGATAAATTAATTGCCACATTATGCTCAACATGATTTGCCGGTGAACATTCACAACTTCTTCCAAATAAGCCTTACTTAATGGTTGGTCACATCACATTGGTCTGCTGTTTGTTGTCCCTAAATAAATAAATAAATGTACAGTGTACATTGTACACCAATGTGTAGTAAGCTAGTAGTAGCAGACGTGTAGTGTTATATAGTTTTTACCATAAAACGCAAATTGCGTGTAACATAAAGAAGATAAGTTTATTAGCCAAATATAAGATAACTTGTATGTGAAAACTAGCAAAGTCAAAACATGAGCTAGAATTTATACTAAGTTTTCTGCTTTAAGTAAATAATTCGACTATTCAAATTTAAGAAGTTATATTTTAAAACAGCAAATATTTTTGTAGGAGAAAAAGCATGAAATTGTGTTTTTGAATTTATTTTAGAATGTTTTATGTTCTTGTAAATAAATTTCAGGATACAGTACTTCCCCCTCGGTGGGTTCCCGCTTTGTCGAGGCGGGGGGGCTCAGTAACCGTGGCTTGGTCACCCACGGTGAAGCGAAGAGGAACCCGAGGAGGGGCCGCTCGTCAGGGCTTTTGCCGACTAAGCCGACGACGTAGCGGCCAACTAGTAGGTTGCGGTGCCGCTTGGTAACAGGCGACATCGCAACTGAGGCGGGCCGCGATGTCTCATAGAGATTCCCAGGTCCCATACGATATCGCGGCTGAGGGTTGGAGGCCGCGGCGGGAGAGGAGTGCCGGTATTGCGGTGCGCCGCTCTCCCTACCTTCCGCGGCCTAGACGGGGTCGCCACCGTCTGATGGCGGACGCGGTGGGGCCGCAGGGGAAGAGGAGTGTCGGTATAGCGTTAGACGCTCTCCCTATCCTCTGCGGCCGCATAATGGTAGGTGGCGGGGCCATTGACCTCGACCCGTCACAGTGGGACCAAGGGTGCCATACACGGGGTCGTCTGGCACCCATGTGCTGAATTGGTCCCTGGGGTGGTCACGGCGTACAGTGTGTTCTGGTTCGCCGGTGATGGGGGGTACTCCCCCGAGGAAGGTCCAGTGACGGACAGCCGCGGCGGGTTCGCGGTGAGTGCTAACGCGTGCCCGTGTTCCCGCCATAAGCGGCACTAGAGGACACCGTGGAGTTTTAGTGGGTTAGAGTCCCACATAACTGCACTATCTCCCCGTGGTAGTGCAGTATGCATGAGCATTCCACAACGCAAAAAAAAAAAAAAAAAGGATACAGTACTTGGCACTCATTTAGATCTCATTTCTTTTGTCGGCGTTATCAACAACCGCGCATATTCTTAGTATTGAACTTGGCTACTTTTTTCACATTTATGTTTTTGATGGGATATCATTACTTTTTGTACAGAAATTATTTGTAGGTACTTATTCATAATAAAATGAATATCAAATGGTTTTGGTTAAACTACTGTATGTTCCTACGTGTAGTGTTATAGATCGCGCTACAAGCCGATAACAGTATCGTAAAGTTGCCTCGTGCGCATACGCCGCTCGGTGATAAATACCGGTCCGAGTGGTGGGGCGATCAGTCGTTATCAGGCCTGCGACAGCTTAGTTCCAAAAATTTAGGTTGGCGCTACTATGGCAGAACGCTATTGGGTTTATAGCGGTAACTTCATGGTACATGTGTGTAGTTTAATGTTCGTCATGTTGCTGACTTCATGTTAATGTATAACGTAATTTTATTTTCTCTGTGAATGGCAGCCATTTTGACAATTAGAAGTTAGAACAGTAATAAATATTATGAAAAGGGACACTGAACACAAAAGAATTTTGATTATGGATTACAATGGTGAGTAGATAAACGAGTAAAATGTTCTGTGAGATAAACTTTCATAACAAATAGCCTTTGCGCATGCTATTGGTACCTAGCAGTTGGAAATTATCTGAGATATAAATTATTCATATTCTTCATAATAAATATACTTTTGCAGTTCAGGTTATGGAATTTTATTCAAATGTGTGCCTACGTCACAATTTATGGCATTATAAACGTCTAAACTTTGATATTAATAAGAATCAGTAAAATCTGGATCTCTAGGTAATCAATCAAATTAAACTTATTGAACTTATTTTGTTTTTGTTTGCAGATGGAACTATTGGTATATTATTATGCGGTCAACAGATATGTGTGGTGTACAGTTCCTCATACTTACGGGCCTTCGGAATAACCTGCTAGCAAAAGATATGGTTTTCAAAGGCATAGTAGCTACATGGAAGGATATTGAAACGGTATTTGACTCTGATTGCCTAGTTGGTCCTACTAGAATGCATAATCAATTAACAGAGCACCACGTATATGCAAACAAAATGAAGAAAATAAAAGTTAATGTTGTTGTGCAAATGCTGAGTGCAACCACCAATGGATTGCTTAAACATTGCATTATTCAGTAAGTTTTAAGTTTGTTATCAATATGCATTACCTAATAATAGGTACAAATTAAATGACTATCCTCTCAATCACTATAGTCGTCACAATCTAAGAAGCCTGTTGACGTTTCTCATTTTACATGCCGCAATAACTTTATATGTTACTGAAACACTATGACAACGAGTATCATTAATCACTAAATTAAATACTATGTTACTGAAACACTATGACAACAAGTATCATTAATCACTAAATTAAATACTATGTTACTGAAACACTATGACAACGAGTATCATTAATCACTAAATTAAATACTATGTTACTGAAACACTATGACAACGAGTATCATTAATCACTAAATTAAATACTATGTTACTGAAACACTATGACAACGAGTATCATTAATCACTAAATTAAATACTATGTTACTGAAACACTATGACAACGAGTATCATTAATCACTAAATTAAATACTATGTTACTGAAACACTATGACAACGAGTATCATTAATCACTAAATTAAATACTATGTTACTGAAACACTATGACAACGAGTATCATTAATCACTAAATTAAATACTATGTTACTGAAACACTATGACAACGAGTATCATTAATCACTAAATTAAATACTATGTTACTGAAACACTATGACAACGAGTATCATTAATCACTAAATTAAATACTATGTTACTGAAACACTATGACAACGAGTATCATTAATCACTAAATTAAATACTATGTTACTGAAACACTATGACAACGAGTATCATTCGCAAGCATCAAGTTTAATTATTATTAAGTATTTATACAGCTGTCAAAATGGGCCTTTTATTTTTTGAAAACTGACTAAATATTTCTTTTCTTATTTACTAAGGGTCTGAAAGAAATAAATTCAAGATATTTACTTATTCATTGTGAATAAAATTTTGTTAAACAAAATCTAATCTTTTAACTAATGTACTAAGAATAATATCTATAGCATATTCTTTGAACAGTTTGTTGTTGTATGTTTATGTGTTATACTTATATTTATGGAATATTTCAGAAACTACAGCCACGGGTGAAACTGTCAATGAGGCAATGGCCACAACAAGCAAAGCTGTGGAATTTATAGACAAGCTGTTTGACAGTGTTAGCGGATCTGGAGGGAGCACTGCGCAGGGCAAACTGTGTGAACCAGTAAAGCCAATCATTCAACAAATTTTCAAGTTTTGTCACAAGTAAAACAAATATTCAATTCATTGTGTTGTACTAAGTAGCACGACCATGAACACAATCATCATAACTTCAGATGGTATTAAAATCCTTTTAATTTGTACTATTTTATACCACTAATTAGACATTTTATACCTCTCAATTATTGCAGAGATAAAGGTCGTGCTGGCAAGATTGTTTCCCAGCACAACCTCGCTAGATTCCAGCTGGCATAGAAGTTCGACCTTTATATCTGTGATAATTGAGAGGTATAAAATGTCTTATTAGTGGTACAAAATAGTAAATATTAAAAGGATTTTAGTACCATCTATAGTTATAATGAATGCCTTCATGGTCGTGCTACGAAGTACAACACAATTCATTGATAACAGTAGCAGGAAAGTGCTAACAAATATGAAAATCTATAAGGTTCGAGTTCCTTCTTTTGATGGATGGGTTACAACCAAGGGCGTCGCCAGCCAATGGCCCAGGGATGGGCAAGTTGATATATGGACAATGGGAAAAGTATGAATTTTGAATACAGTCAAAAGCACATGAAGCTTTTTAAACTGGTAGTGCGAGTCTTACCCCTACGGCGATTGTGATAAAACCAGTACAAAGTCTAATGTCTCCACGAGCTGAATACAATAAAAAACTTTTATTCTAATATATTAGAATAATAAGTAGAATATAAAGAATTTGGAGATAATCAATAGGTCCATTGACAATTACAAGATTTTAATAATAAATTAGTCCAGCTAGATCCTTTTTTTATGTAAATCAAAACACAATCTTCGGGAGTATTTTGTAAATTTCTTGACCTCTTTTGTATGAAGAAGTTTTCTGTGTACACTCATCATGGACAGACCATTGAGGTGATTTTCCCCCATAGTACCTACTTCTTAACCAGGTTTTTAGTCTCCTTAGGCTCATAAACAATCGCTCAGTCTACCGTACATGTTGGGCATGGTAGAGTGATCATAATTTTCAACGCTTTGCCCGTTTCAGGAAAGAAGATTTTTGTGTCTTTTAGGTCATCAACAACGGTTAGGTATGTTAAGTAAGTGGACTTAGGACTTTGATTTCTTAACATTTTTTCCTCTTGGCGACGCCCATGGTTATAACTATAGAAAGTTTTAAATGGTTGTCTAAACTGTCGTTTGAAAAATATGAAATATAGGATTTTATATACACTCATGTTCATAATTGGTGCAACATAATAAAATATAAGAAAAAATAAAAACTAAAATCTAAAAAGTCGTTTTATTTGTAAATTTCTAAATCTTACAAAGAAATTAAATTAACCCTAGCAGAATTTTGTCGTGGAACATCACTATGTTATCGATGTTTTCTGCCGGATGGTTTTCGATACTTTTGTAGTACGCTGTGGGCATCACCAGGCGATGAATGACACTAGCGCTTAGGCGCATATTTTGGTACTAATCGTCAACCGTACCACTGTCCTATCTGTCTCTGACTAGTATATAGTTATCTGTGGTCGTTATCGGACTGTCCTGTCGGCCTGTGCGGTGGTGCGTTGGCGAGTCGACTATTAATATTGATATATATGCATATTTTACACTACGTTTACGGGGTATAATTGTCTTTTTTGTGTTGTTTTCTATATTTTCTTGTACCTTTGAAATGTTCGAGTGAATTGACCATTCAGTACCCGGACCTTTTTTTACGCGGTTTTGTTTATCCTTTATTTGGCCAAGTCAGGGCGGTATAACGTGCGCAGGCGGTTGTACTCTACAATAGAGCTCTCTTGTGCCTTGATTTGACTTGGATCTAAATTGATAAGATGTACTCCATCTAAGGTTTTAACTCTGGAGAGTCCAACGTAAGTCTACCCTTTACTAAATATAGAGGAGTCAATACTCAATACTCAATACATTTATTGCTTCCACATGTGAACTTAGATGGTAGGTACAAATTTAGACCATTGTGGACCCTGTCGGGCACTGCAAAAGTAGGAGAGAGGAAGAGGGCTTTTATTTGACAAAGTATATATGTATTTAGTAGATTAAAATTAGTTAAATTGAAAATATGTTATTTAAATATTCACTAACATAATATAATAGCATTTAATTAACCATTTTTTATTTATTTGTTATTTTAATTTTCCAATATTTTATTTTTGCAATTATTTAAATTTAGAATTTATCGTTTAAATATTCATTTACGTTGTTATAGCATTTAGCTAATAGAAATTGTTTTAATTTATTAATGAATGAATTTAATTTTTGTTCTCCTTTAATTATTTCTGGTAATTTATTATATATTTTCATTGACATTACTAATGTACTTGTTGAGTGCATTTTTAGCTTAGAGCTTGGTAGATTTAACCTATTTTTATGTCGTAATGTATATCTTGACTGTATATTTTATCTTGTCGTGTAAAAGTGTTGGTTATTTCGAACGAATTTGCACATTTCTAAAATGTATAGGCAGGGGAGGGTAAGTAATTTATGTTCTTGGAAATGAGGTTTGCAGCTATCGGTGTCGTAGTCTGTGTCGAGAACAGCACTGTCAAGGCTAAGGCCTTGCGATTTGTGGATAGTAATAGCGTATGCTAAGCAAATAGGGAATTATTGTTTCCTGTTAATTAACACATACATTACTCAATACCTGAATCTTGCTCTTGACTCGTTCTAGAATTAAGGGTTCCGTACTCAAAGGGTAAAAATGGGACTCTATTACCAAGACTCCGCGGTCCGTCTGACTGACTGTCTGTCTGTCACTAGGCTGTACCTCATGAACCGTGATAGCTAGACAGTTGATTTTTTTACAGATGATGTATTTCTGTTGCCGCTATAACAACAAATACTAATAAAAAACTTTATAACAAAAAATTAAACCGACTTCCAAAACAAAAAACTACATAGCCAAAAATTACTTTCTTTGCCGAAGTCGGTGTCTTTTGTACCCATTGTTTTCCGTTTTTCGACACCGACTTAGAAAGTTATTTTTTGCTTTGTAATTTTTTGTTTTGGAAGTCGGTTTGATTTAAAGCCAAAGTACATTTCATGACGATTCCAATAAGCCCAAACACGACTAGGATACATTGTTTTATATCAGAGTTCCTGTGCCTACCTTCCGGCTTCATCATCAGATCAGTTCGATGGCGCCATTTTCATCAGTACCATTTATTTATAAGTATTTGCTTCATCATAGTTGGTTAACTATTCGAGATATCTAATACCCGTGACATACTTAGCATAGGAGTTCCAGTGGCCATCTGTGGTATTCTTCATCGGTCCCACTTCAGCAAATGATACTTTCTGAGTGCAAATGATTGCATTGTTGATAAAAATACCAAAATCGCTATATGTATGCCTATAATATTTGAGGACTTCCCTCTAGGACCTCATCATCAGATCCTGACCTGATGACTATGGGACCAACTAGAAAATATACCCTGTAACACAAAATAAGAATTTTTTAAATCGGTCCAGGCGTCTATGAGTAATCGGGGAACATAAATAAATTAAAAAAAAAAGATTGCAACGAATTGAGAACCTCCTCCTTTTTTTGAAGTCGGTTAAAACAAAATAAAATAAATATTTAAGTGAGGCTTCCATACAACAAACGTGATTTTTTGCTGTTATTTTGCGATAATGGTACGGAACCCTGCTTGCGCGATTCCGACTCGCACTTAGCCGTTTTTTTTATATTCACGTGAAGAACTTAAAATCCACATAAAAACCGGCTGTCATCAATTTTGATTGCTGATTAATACATTACAGGCACCTTAGGTAAGTATTCCTAATATAATCAATTTATTGCAAAACTAGCTGTTGCCCGCGGCTTCACTCCCGTGGACCACCCCATTTTCGGAATTAAAATAGCCTATGTCACTCAGGAATAATGTAGCTTTCTATAGGTGAAAGAATTTTTCAAATCGGTTCAGTAGTTTCGGAGCCTATTCGGTACAAACAAACAAACAAACAACCAAAAAAATCTTTACTCTTTATAATATTAGTATAGATGATAATAAAATGATAAAAAAATACTAGTTTCAGATTGATTCCTGTGTATTCACCCAATTACCTATCTGGATGCCAAATTTGAACTTTCTAGGTCATCTGGAACTGGGTTAGAGTTTTGATCTATAGGTCAGTCAGTGATAAAATAATTTTTGGACGTTAATATCTAAATTACCGTTAGAGCTATATTAATGAAATTTTGGTTTATAGTTCATCTTAGCGATTTTAATACATAAGCCAAATTTCATTTGTTTATGTTAAATAGATTTTGAGTTATTAAGATGACAAAAGTGGCTCCAAATGGTTCGTGTAATTACACACAGCTGCTGCGTCGCCAGTTCCTTTTTTGCTTGAACATGGCTTGACACGCTGCTGCGTGTCTGGATTTTATAAAACATGAATACGTACCGTCTTATAGCTAATATGAGGTGGCTACATGTTTTGTCATTTATGGCGTACAAAATTAGTAGCATTTAACAAACAGTACAAAAAAATACAATATCAATATTTAAATTAATTTGAAATTACAATGTCAACATTTAAATTTAATTTGATAAGATAGAAATAAAAACATTAATACGCACATTCAGATTTTTTTACAAGAAAAATATCGTTTAAAAATTCATCTACGCTGTAATCACTTCTCTAGTAATAACCATGACGGGCACTGAATTGACTTTTTATAGAGAGGTATACATTGAATAATATCAGGTCTTCTTCTTGGTCGCATTCTTCATTACTGAAGGTCGTGTCCCTGAAAGGCCCTCGTGGCTTTATGCACGATGTTCTTCCACTTTAGTCGGTTCTCAGCTTCTCTCAGGGCGGTTTTAACAGAGTCCAGTGAGGGCGGTTACCTGGTCTGACCAGCGGTTAGGTGACCGGCCGCGAGGTCTTTTCCCATCCACCTTGCCTATTACCACCAACTTCTCTAGATTGTCCGGATCCCGACGGGCAATGTGACCAAAGTAGCTGAAAATCCTTCGGTAGCAGAGCGTGGTTAGTCTGTCTTTTATGCCTAGTTGATCAAGGATAGATTTGTTCATTCTCTTGGCGGTACATGGTATGCGGAGCATTCTTCGGCAACACCACATCTCAAAAGCTTCTATCTTTTTCTGTTCTATTGCCCGAATCGTCCACGACTCCGATCCGTAAAGGAATATCGAGAAAACCAGTGTCCGGACTAGTCTCATCTTGGTGACATTGGATACCTTTCTGTCCTGCCAAATACGTGTCAGCTTACTCATCGCAGCTTTGGCCATTTGAGTCCTTCTCCTGATCTCTCTTTCGCTTCCTCCCTGGTCAGTAAGTAGCGATCCGAGGTATATAAACTCGCTGACAAATTCTAAGTCCGCGAGTTCTTTCGTTCTAGAGAGTTGACCGGTTCTGTCAATAAGCATGAATTTTGTCTTTGGAATCTTATTAATGGTGAGTCCAACCATTCCACTCTCATATTCCACTCTACGAAATATATCTGCCAGCTCCTTTTACAAATAATGCAGGTTCAAAGATACAAAGATGGAAAAGTCAGTATTTTACTTTGTTAAAGTAAGGAACATCACTATACATTGTTCTTAGATCACACATTGATTGTATACATCTTTTTTGCATCCTGAACATAAGTTCTCTATTATTAAAAACTCTATTAATATAATGATAGTAAGAACGGTTGGCCGCAAATTGCTTGGACTAAGGTTATTAAGTACCTTTTAAGGTTACTAGTTACCTATTTCAATAGTCTACAAAAAATATTGGTCGGTAGGTAAGACAGATTTTACATAATTAAATATGAGCAACTTCCTTCCTCGACTGTGGTAAGTATTGTTTACAGTTAGCCCGCTCTTGCTTCGACTGGCATCGCTTTGTCGGTCGAAGGCAGCCGTCCGGCACTGCATCGGTTTTACGGCACCGAAACGGCTCGAACCGCACCTTTCCGGTGCCGGTGCGTGCTGGACCGAGCCGAGAGTCGGACGCACCGCGGCGGGCGCTCACTTAATTAATTCTTTAGATGAACGACGCTGCCGATTGATTGCGAAATTAACATTGAATTGCTACAAATTTATACGTTAATCAGATTTACTTTCCCATAAACGTATTAACGCTGAATAAAGTTTCGGTTCTTAACAAACAATTTGCCTCATACATACATATTATACGAGGTGCGGATCAGTGTGTGCGCTCTTCGCAGAGGTGAAGTCAAACAACACGTTTGTGCCGCGTGAGGGATGACGCCGTGTCCGACTGTGTGTCTGTGTCACGGGGAGCGAGTGAGGGTTAATTATAAGTGCCTGAAAATAACACGAACCGGAACCGATTATAATGCGTGACGAGGTTCACGTTTGATGCGCACATCACATTTAAATCTCTTTGATAAGCCGAGGTTTGTTTATGCAAACAAATATAACTGACCAGTGCAGGTCATCTGTACGTGTTGTCTGCTCAGAGAGGAATTACGCAGGATTGAATAAAGGGAATGTTAAGAATGCACTATGAATTTAAGAAAAACTTTATTTACTTTAGAATCCCAGAGTTCATGTATGGTGAACTTAACGTGTGCCAATGCTTACCGTACACACTCATACACGGTGTCACGTGATGATCTGTGCTGGCTCGTGCAAGCTCCACGTTCTTTTGTGCGAATTCATCGTTCCCGGGACATCAACGAGATCGTAACGTCATATTAAATAAGTCAAGATTGAATATGTTACTTCTAGGAAAGCGAGCTTCACCATCGGCCACATCATAGCTTACCATCAGGTGAGATAGTGGTCACGAGCCTATATAAAAAAATAAAAATATTCTGAGTTAATATAGTAATAGTGAATTTGAATCTATGTGCAGCATTCCGCTGCAAGACCTTTTGGTATTTTTTAGGGGTAGCCTTTTTTTGAGTTGTTTCAAACTGGTCAAACATTTTAGCATTTTTTACAAATTTAGAATGACAAGAAAACATAAGTGAAAAATTTTGATGACAAGCCGTGACTATAAGTAAATTCGTGATGGAATTAACAAGTAATTTTTCTTTGGAGTATTTATAAGCCAAATTTAGAATTCTTTACGAATAATGTCTTCTTGAGTGTAATCATGTCGACCCGCCAATATTTCGGCTATTAAATGTGACGATACTGTTAGAAATGGCGAAAAAGATGGTCAGACAAGCCCGTGACAGGATACCGGTTTTCCTGGCCTGGGTTCGGCCTGTCGTGTTAAGGGTGCTGGGAACGGCCGAGGGTTATTATTATGTTAATTGATATCAGATGATAGGTGGCGACATCGGCTTCACGCCCCGGGCAAAGCGCATGACCCCTCGTGTACCAGTCTTCATGATTCCATATGTTTTTCAACTTGTAGCAGTCTTCGTGATTCCATATGTTTTTCAACAGGTTCCGTATATTTTTCAAAGGCCTGTGTTTTGCTACGAAATTGGAGCACTTCATAATAATATCAGTTACATAAGCCGGAAATTCACAGTTTTTTTTTTCAGAATTGAAAATACACTTGGTAGTATTAAGTAGTCAACCGACTTTCAGCGTTCAGTCCGGATTCAAAACTGAACAACTGACGCCCATTTTTCTTCGTTCTGCCCATCCCTTCTAAATTTCAAATTCAAAATCTCAATTAAGAAATCAAGACCAGAACGAATAAAAATGGTTTACAAAGTGGGGCAGTCTTCCGCTGCCCTTATAATGAAAATTATAATGTAGAATTTATGTGAGTTGATACAATATCAAAAGATATGAAGGTGTGGTTTGTATAGTGTGTTATAAAACATAAGTTGACTAAAGGATGTGGAATGAATACCACAACCTCTGAAGGCGGTTATTTTTTCGTCCAGCGCAGATCTTCCACAAGTGGTCGAAGTATCATATTTTTATTTTTATTATTTTTTAAATTCTACGGGCGAAAACTGTGTTGAGGATAGGCACGTGTATTCAGATTAATACCTTCAAACCTTGCCAAACTTTCACTCCAAAGATTTTTTTTACTAAACATCTAAAATACGTTTTCATCAACTGCGGTTTTCCTATATTTTTAATAATGTGATTTACCTTTTGAATGCTTTTATATATTTTCGGTGTATTTTAATAATAAAATTGTACGCTATAATCGTGGCGTTAAGAGTTTATTTTTGTATTAAGTTCGCTCAATTTAACCATTAAAATAATAAGAAATAAATTATTACTATAGATGTTAATTAAAAAATATCTTTTTGATTAAATATAGCCTAGTATTAGTTATTTTTAATTTAAAAGATATTTAATTTTAAGTTAAATCTGTTTAATTTGTTTTTTAAGAATTTTTATTTAAAATAAATAAAAAAAAAACGATTACATAAAGCATTAACATACGTGATATGGAGATCACCTTTTAAGCAAGAAGATGATTGTGATAGGTGACTCCGCTCTTCCACTTAACATTATACAGTGTATGCAATTGTAAACAGAATAACAAAATAAAAATGGAAATAATCAAAATAAAAATGGAAATAATCAAAATAATAAAAGAGAATACAAAAAGGTGCGCGCTTGTGAGAGTAGGTTTTAAGTGTGTGTGTAATAGTGTGAGTGTATGCGTGCGTGAGTGTGTATGTAGTGATATAGTATGTGAGTGTAGATTGTATATAAGTTAAATTCGATTGCCTGAATATAGATATAATTTTAGGTTTCAGTTAGGTTAAATTCAAATTCAAATCTTTATTGCATAACACATGTGTTTAACAAGGTCTTATAAATAGTAGTATAGTTCACATGGACCCTGTCGGGCACAGCAATTGAGTAAAACAATAAGTTCATTTAATTAATATAAGATAATTAGGAAGTTTAATTTTAATTTAAATGATGCTACAGATTAACAATTGTAACATAAAGAATGTCAGTTAAAGATTATGTACAAAAGTCAAATAAATGGTAAATGTCAAAACAAAATAAAAAAAATCAAATAAAAATATGATCCTTTCTATTAAATCTAAGGCTGTGGGCCATGACGACATCAGTCGTTATATGGTCACCTTGATCCTTGACTTTCTTCTTCCTGCGATTACCCATATAATTAACTTTTCCCTAGATTCCGGTCAGTTTCCTTCCCTGTGGCGCATGGCCTATGTCCGTCCACTTCCTAAAATTTCAAATCCCTCACTACCTAATCATTTTCGACCAATATCCATTCTCCCTTTCCTGTCAAAATTGCTCGAGGCCTGCGTTCACAAGCAGTTTTCGGGGTTCGTTCACCGTAACAACCTTGTCAGCTCTTTCCAGTCTGGGTTCAGGCCTGGGCACAGTACTGCATCCGCTCTTCTCAAAGTGACTGGTGACATCAGAGTGGCAATGTAGGATACCAAGGTTACCGTTTTGGTACTCATTGATTTCTCAAATGCCTTTAACGCTGTCAGTCACGATATTCTTTTATCCATTCTTTCTCATCTTATGGTTTCTTCCGAGGCGCTGGAGTGGTTTTCTTCTTATCTTCGAGGCCGTCAGCAGTCGGTTCGCGTTGACGAGAGCTCGTCGAGTTGGCGTGATCTAGGTGCTGGTGTCCCACAAGGCGGTATTCTTTCTCCATTATTATTCTCTATCTTCATTAATTTTATAACTATCTGTCTTCGGTGTTCGTATCATCTTTATGCCGATGATCTCCAGCTGTATGCGGCTGCGCGGGTGGAAAGTTTATCGGACGCGATAGAAGATGTAAACCGAGACTTGGATGCCATTAAAATCTGGTCTGATAGATTTGGAGTGTCAGTAAACCCCTCTAAATGTCAGGCCATTGTAATAGGAAGCTCTCGTATGATGGGTAGAGTGGCGGTAAGCTCTCTTCCTCCTCTTATATTCGATGGTACCGTCATCCCCATTAGCCCTAGCGTCAAAGATCTCGGTTTGCATCTGGATTCGACACTTGGCTGGCATAGCCAGGTTGCTAGTGTCAGTCAAAGAGTCAACGGCAACGGCCCGCAAAGACAAAGACTTTGCTTGTGCAGACTTTAATTTTCCCTATAATCGACTTTGGTGACGTGTGTTATTTTGACTTGAGTGCGGTTCTGTTGAATAAGCTTGATAGGCTCCTCAACCAATGTATTCGGTTCATATTTAACTTGAGGAAATATGAACATGTTTCGAGCTACAGGTCTGAGCTCAAATGGATGCCCATTCGCCAGAGAAGAAGTTTGCGCGCTCTAACTACGCTTTTTTCCCTACTCAACTCTCCCACCCCACCTTCTTACCTTATGTCTCATTTTCAATATTTAAGTTCTTCACACGCTAAGAATCTGCGTTCCTCCAATAATCTTCTCCTACTGTGTCCTTCTCATACTACTGATTTTGTTCACTGTTCCTTTCATATTCAGTCTATTCTTCTCTGGAACGCGCTTCCTCTCGAAATCAGGACGGCCACCTGTCAATATGCTTTCAAGCGTAAATTGCGGTTTTATTTTCAACGGGGAGAAGGGACATCTCGATAACTTCTATTCATTACTTTATTTAAATATATATATATATATTTATTTAGGTATGTATTATGCAAAATATGTATATATGTGTATTTTAAGCAACTTATTATTAGTATTTCTTTGTTTTCTTTATTGCTTGTCACAATTTAAATAATGCACCTGCCATGTTATCTCTTCACCACCCTTGGTTGACAGGTAGAGAATGCCTAAGGCATTAAGTCCGCCTTTGTACCTTTGTGCATGAAGTTTTAAATAAATAAATAAATAAATGTCAACAAGATAAAATACAAAATAAACGTCAATATGTCGAGCACCTAGCATAATATAAACATAACTTGGAGAATTCTTAATTTTAAATGTCACTAAAATTTGTCAAAATACAATTAATTATGAATTTCCCTCAGCAAGATACCTTCCCAAAGCTGACATTTCAAATCAAAATGTTAACGTCTCCGGATAGTCACGTTCGAAAGTCATCATTAAAAAATTCATTCAATGTATAATAACATCCATCAACCAACAATTTCTTGATACGTTTAAGGAATATTTTTTCATTTTTCTATATTCATTGGGCTCTAAATCAGGCACTCGGTGCAATAATAAATTACTTTGTGCTCGATGCAATAATCTACTATTGAGGCTATTTTCTTCCATTAATCCCGATTTGTTTTATAGATTTAATAAAGATGACATTCAGCATGATATTGTTTTTTAAATCTAACATTACTTCATCACATCATCAGCCTATAAATGTTCCCACTGCTGGGACACAGGCCTCCTCTCTGTGAGAGAGGATGGGCCGTAATCCACCACGCGGGCCCAGTGCGGGTTGGTGGATGTTACATGTCTTCGAATTTTTGGTTCTAGGACATGCCGGTTTCCTCACGATGTTTTCCTTCACCGTTATTGAGAGCAGTGATGATGAAATAATTTACACAAAGTAAAGCGCCTGCCTGGGTACGAGCCCACGACCTACAACTTGAAAGTCGCGGTCGATACCACTGGGCCACCACTGCTCTAACATTACTTATTTTATCTTTTTGACATAATTGTTGTAATCCATCAAATTGTTATTTTTTTGACATTTTATAATTTTTTTAGATCTGACATATTTTTATATTTTTTTACTTTTCTCGCATTTTATGATTTAATTAATTTTGACATTAGTTTTTACGTTGTTGGCATTCTTTTAAATTATAAAATTGTTTTTTTTTATAGCCATGTGTTTCGTTTTTCGTTTGATATTGGTTTATTTTATTAATTTGGTATGATATTTTATGATTTAAGTTAGTTATATCTTACATTTGTTTTTTACTTACCTGATATTTTATGATTCCTGACTTTATTTTTGTACAATTAGACATTATTTTAATACATGAATCTGGTTTTTTTTTATGATCCATTGTGCTTTTTTTGCTAAATTATATATATTTATTTAATTTTGTTCTTTTTTTACCATTTTGTGCTTTAATTTCTAAATATTGTAGAATATATTTGTTCGCCTCACTAGGCAAAACATGTCAGTACTAAAAAATAAAAATAGAACATCCTGCATGCCTACTGTATGTGAACTCATGTTTGGACAAATAAATTATCCTTATCTTTACCAATTTCAAGTGTTCAATATTAACCTTTGAACATCGAATCAGCACTTGGCCCGGCGACGACTACACGAGCGGCCTAGTTAAAATAATGACTGAGTTGCATCTTACACGCATGAAACACATACAACTTTGTATAATAGTGTGTATTAAGTTAAACTAGTATATAAGCTGTACATCTTGTAAAATAAAGCAGATTTGAATTTTATATTCTTGTCTCATTACCCCTCACTGTGGCCAAGACACCTTTAGCCATCTCTGATCAGTCTCGTGAGTCTGCGAGCTGGCAGTGAGTTTATCCTTCCCGAACCTGGACATCCTGTCTACTATCCGTCTGTAACCTTAGGTCGCATGGTGCAGACATCCTGAACTTATTTATATATTTATATATCACTACTAGGTATATGGTAGGTTAGGGCTGTAGGGCTTATAGGGATTATAGTCGTAGGGACTGTTAGGCTTATAGGTTCAGTAGGCGCGTGACGTATCATATCCCTACATGTACTAACGCACCCTCAACAGTATTGCGACCTCACGTGACATCTGTTTGGAGTGGTTAGACATCAAGTTTGATTAAAGATTTAATAAATGGTTTTTATACTTTAATTTCTCAGGTAAGAACCTGGTGTTTTAAGGATCTTACGGGTGTGAACCAAGGTGAAATCCTAATATTCTATTTGAACTGGTAAGCTGTTTTGTACTGCATTGAAATTATTATCTAAATCTAACTGTATTTTTTTTACTGTTCGGTAAATGCTTAATAGGTCACCTTTTTGTGGTGTTAGGTATGTGTATTTTGATAGATTGAGACAAATCAAAACAATCAATCAATCAATCAATTGGTCTCAATCTATCAAAATTAGTTAGTTAGTTTTAATTAACTATTGAAAATTTGTTTCGGAATAACAGCTGTTGTTGATATCACTATTGGGACTATTTTAACTGTATTCATTTTCCAAACTGTCGTAATTTCCTCTTGTAGTTCTGGTGTACTTATTTTTTTTTGTGATAGTTTTTTGTATGTTATTAGTGTTTGGAACCGCTATGTCTATTATTATATGTGTGTTTGTTTTCTTTATCAAAAAGTGTTATATCTGGTCTGTTGTTATAAATAGTGTGATTTGTAATTTTAGTGCGGTCATAATATATTTGATTTTCTAAAACAGCTCTAGGTGAATATTTGTAATATGGTGTGTATGGACCCTGCATGAGTTTGAGTTTGATTGCAAGTTTTTGGCGTATAATATTAACAAGTTGATTGTGCCGGTGAGTATAGTCGTTCTGAGTCAATGTCACACAAGCTCTTGTAATAAATTGTATTGTTTCAGGTTTACTATGACATATTCTGCATACATCGTTTCTAATTGTATCATCTTTTTAAATGGCATCAAAAAAAAGGAGGAGCTTCTCAAATAATCTTTATTTTATTTTTATTGGTTTTCCCCGATTACTCAAAGACGCATGCATACGCATATACCGATTTAGAATTCTTCTATTGTTTTGAAGGGTATATTTTCAAGGTGGTCCCATAGTCATCAAATCAGGATCTGATTATGGGATCTTGGAGAAACCGAGGGAGCTCCTCAAATATTATATCATAGGCATATATAGAGGTAGAGGCGATTTTGGTATTTTCATCAACAATACAATCATTTGCACTCAGAAAGTATCATTTGGTGAAGTGGAACTGATGATGGCCACTGGATCTCCTTAATGCTAAGTATGTCACGGGTATAAGATATCTCGAATAGTTAACCGACTATGATGAAGCAAAAACCTACAAATAAATGGTATTGTTGAAATTGGTACCATCGAACTGATCTGATGACGAAACCGGAAGTTATTTTTCACCTTGTAGTGTTTTGTTTTGGATGTTGGTTTGATATATTTGTTAAATAAAAAAAAATCTATACTTTTTGGTTTTAATGAATAACATTGATCTTGGCCAGCCCGCTTAATTCGAGCCATTTGTTGGAAGTTTCCCTATCAATGTGAATTTGGTATAAATCGTTAGGATGTCTTCCGTGTAGTTCTTTCTGTCTCCATTTTTTATGTATCTCTTCTATGTGTTTTGCTTTGTCTATTGTTTCATTATTACCTTATTATTATTACAGGCAACGATAGTTCGTACCTACGCTTGATAGTGGGAGTGACGTGATACAACTCACCCGCTATCGGGTATCAGCAATTCTGAAAGTGTACGTTTTATATGTATTGAAGGAGTATTTACAGCGTCACGTCCCTCTGTGTCAGCTGGCACTCGCTCACAATCACGTCTCAAGCTACACTCAGTTGTGTAGCATTTACATAGAAATGTTGCGTGGCACGAGACTATTGCGTGGACGTGGCGTAGTGTGGCCGTACACTCGCGTACACAACTATCTCTGATTGAGCGCTGACAGTGCGCGACTGTCGTCGAGGCTCGCTTGTCTCTGGCTACAAACACGACAGAGTTCATTACAGATCTTCATTAGGCTTCCTGTTAAACAAACGTGGCACGAACGCGACTGTGTCGGCGGTGTTCACAAATTCAAGGCGAACCTTAATCAGTTATAACAACTAAAGGCAGTACGTTCTACATTATAAATTAACGTTCCTTACTTGCGGGCACTTTTGAAGTCTTCCGTTGTTAGTTAAAGTTTTCAGATTTTGAGAGGTCGTTTGTCTCGTGAGGACCTAAATAAATAAAGGGTTCAGTACATGCTACCCGAGTGTCGTGTTCGCTACAGATTACTTCTAGGTTTCCAAACTAATGCCTACTCAAACGAATATAGGTGTTCTAGTTGTGTTATTTGTAGGTGCAATCAGAGTTTGTCCGGGGCTTACTGCGAGATTTACATCTCGACGTTGCCAACATGAGAATATGATATTGAGGAGCGGTTCGGAACAAGCTTTCTATAGTTTATTGTGAGCTGCAGTATGTACATACGCGGCGGTGCGCGGCGCTAAGACGCCACGCTCAAGCGCGTCATACAGTGGCACGCGGCGGGTGTTACCCGAGAGTGGGACATTCATGCCATACGCCGCGCCAATCTTGTGAACTGCAGTATGTGCATACGCGGCGGAGCGCGGCGTTAAGACGCCACACTCAGGCGCGACATACAGTGGCGTGCGGCGGGTGCTACCCGAGAGTGGAACATTCATGCCATGCGCCGCGCCAATCTTCTATTACTGAGATAATCTAAATTGAGACTTCCACTACTATAACCGCACCGCGACGGGGTCCGTTCTAAGTGAAATAAAAAGAAAGTGAGCAGCGTACTCGATGCGAGCAGCTGGCAATGTTCACAGTATGTGAACGTGCCGCGTGCCGTGCCCCGCCCGGGATGTACCGGAGAGTCGGACCGGACGTGCACATGATTTATTGTACGGGATACAGTGACCCACTAGTGAGTTCATGAGTTTCATATACGCTTTGTTTTTTATTACCCGTTTACGATTTTTCAGAGTACAAATTTTAACAACGATAACAGTTACTGGGTTGGGCGAGTGTCGGCGAGCGCCGGACAGTATGCGGTACGAGAACACTGTTACTTTTTGCGTGAAGAGTCTATTGGCAGTGCCACCGTGCCAGTGTGTCGCTATATCGCAGAGTCAACGCACCGCGTCGCACCGCCCGGTTTTTGCCGCTAACCCGCGCCGATAAATCGCTGCGAACCATAAAAGCTCAATTTTTATATCGATTGCGTTACGATTCACCTTCAGATACGTTTACTGCCGCCGAGTAATTCGTATTTTTCTTTTCTGGGCTCGTATTGCTTAAGTACGTACTTTGTTCGATTCATAGTATGGAGCTGCGCGGTCCGATCTGAAGACTTATTGCTCCACGAGGAACGCTTTATAAGCAACCGCAAGCCTTTATGTTCAATCTCTTTCGCTTCCTTCAGTAGGGTATTTACGTGTACAAGTGTACATAATATGTGCACAAGTATATGTGTTCTCTACGGCTCACTCATTGGTTTTTTTATGAATGTGTACACTAAGTGGCGTCACATGCCTGTGGCCTGTTACTAACGGTTTAGAAATAACAAACTAAGTATACAAAATATTTTTTTAAGTTACGTCATTGTGGAAATCAAATCACATAATATTTATTCAACAAAAATAACTACACAGATATTACAAAAAAAATGAGAATGCACGGCTAGGAGTTTGCACATATAGGATGTAGGTGTCCCTACACTTAATGATGATGCCGGGGCGATTCTATGGGGATGATAATGAAATAAAACCGCCCATCGGGAATGTCACCTCTGACCTAGACTAGAGTCAAGAGAAAACCCATCACAAATAAATAATAAAAAATGTCCGTTGAACACTGATTTATTGAATTAAAATACTTATACAAATTACAAAATGCCGAGCGCACAGAATGCACGGCGCGTGAGTCTGTAAAACAATGTGCGGAATGTGTACAAAGGACTTGCCGCATCCTCACTAGGCGGCACTGGTGGCAGCTTGTATCTCGGATTGCAGTTTATACGCTTCTTTAAATAGTGGTCCCCTAGTAGCCTTCCATTATAAAATAATCCTATTTGAACGCCATTTCATCTGTAGGTGTGTGTGTATTGCGTGGGATGTGGTGAGTGTGTGGTGTGTGTATTTGAATTAATATGAGCGATATTATGAATTAAATAGAAATACAATGTATAATTTGTACACATTGATACTATTTGCATAAAATATGGCGCAACAATCGTTTTACAATCCATTAATACTCTTGTTTCCGGTTCCTGAGCAGTGATTGTTCCCTTTTACGAATTAACGCTGTAATCAGGTTTAATATAAAATTGTAAGTGGGTGAGCGCTGAGCCCGCTGTGGCAGCCGGCTCGGGGGAAATATGCGCCGCCGTGTGTGCCGCACCGTGCCGCACCGTGCCGCACCGTGCCGCACCGTGCCGCGCCGTGCCGCGCCGTGCAGAGACGTGCCACACCGCGATCGTGCTGAGACTTGTTTTATATTTCACAAGTTCACAAGTAATACCACCACGCGTCGGTCGCTTGTCGAGTCACGTCTCGCCGCGTCCGCGTCGCTGCATATAAATGTAAAACGTTCGTGTGTTTGAACTCGTCGCGCGGAGACACGCTTGCACTTGTTCAGATGAGCTTGTATCTCAATTCAACAATGCAGCGCGCGCGGTAGAACTTACAGACATGATTGTGAGCTGTTCAGTGTCTCGTAGCTCTGGTGGTAGAAAGCGCTTCTGCTGAACATGATGCTGAGCTCCTGGCTCTGATGTCCAGGTCGGGCATGGTGTTATTGAGCTTTTACGCCTGGAATATCTCAGTAATAGTCCAGAGTTTGCATTTGTGCAGGTTGTTGGCAACAGGCTCACCCCATGTCGGTGTAGGCACTATAGATGCTATGTATGTATGTTCAATGTAAGTGCTGGTCGAGCCCCAATGAGGTTCCTGCACTCGTTCAGACTGAGTGCGTGTCATGTAATTAGTTATATCTTATGTTATGAGATATAAGTTATTTGGGTTTTTATATTTTTGTATATTTCAAGCAATTCGATGCTTCACGAATTTATGTCAGAGTTTACGAGTATGTTTATCTGACGCTCGAGGATGCTCGTATTTATAGTTTACTTCATCTCTTGCAGGATGCTGTAGCGTGTAGTGCTGCTCATCATGAATAGTGCAGGCTGAGTGTGTGTGCGATATATGTATCTATTACCTACTAACTCACAGCGCTTTGATTTGAAATATTATTATTTATTATTATTATAGCTTTATTTAACCATACAATAAAAACAACAGCGTATAGGTTAGAACACGCACGAAACACGCGCACGCCGCACGGCTTACAACTATAGCAAAAAGTGTCGTTACAACTTTTCGTCTTATTTTTTCCCGTTTAGCCCCCTTTCGCAACGCGCGATAAGGAACTTCGTTCCAAAAATACATTCTTATATAGTGATGTACAACAAAATGTTTGTGTATATTATTGTATGGCCCCTGTAGGGTAAAAAGCCTCCTCCATCCTTTTCCACTTTTCTTTGTCTTGGGCGGTGGTCATCCAGTTTTTTCTAGCCGTTTCTATGATATCATCGAACCATCGTTTCTTTTGATTTGAATTGTGCAGCGTTTTCCAAATGCAGTCTTTTAGAAAACATGCACTAACATTAGTTAAGCGGTAAGTAATTTGTTTTAAAGTTTTTATTAACCAGTTAAAATAAATTACGTGCCTCTGCAGTTTAACACAAAAATACCTGCTTTATTTTAAGTTCGTTTCAAAAATATGGTAGAAAATAACGTCTCATGGCATTATATGTAGGGTGTGCAGTTACCGTGAGCTCGCAGTAAGGTGAGGTGTCTCACCTCGAGCGACACGTGTAGTGACAGTACCTGCGGCTTGCAGGGGCGCGGGGAGGGACTCCAGCTCATTTTACTGGCACTATACAAGCTCTGCTGCGCTTAGCTATCTGAAAAAGGTTAGTTTGTTGTTGACATGACTAGTCATGTCAAGCGACGCTAAGCTACAGTTGCATCAACCTGACGGCGGCACATCACATCAGTACCACGCTGTGACGCTGTCTTCAGGTGCATCGTGTTGCACGGGTCGCATCATGTCGCTCTGACAAAATGACAGATCGAGATGAGCCTCCTGCCACACCGTGGATGTGCATCCACGGTGTGGCAGGAGGCACACAGTACCGGTAACGTGTGCACTGTGCACTTGCTGCTCCAATGTTCGGAAGGACGACAGTTCTCTGCACGGATGTATGAGTATCTACTCACCGCCACGTCAGGTTCGTGTATTTCTAACGGTTCCCACGCCACCATCGCGGTGTTATCAGAGAGCTGGCGGCACGTAAGACGGTGCGGCGCGCAATTGAATCGCGTTCGGGCCACGTACTGGACTGGACTGGACTGTACCCACAACGAGGCTAGGTGTTAATACTGCATGACTTATGCTTATTAATTTGTATAACGAAATGCAACCAAACATACAAACAATACACCAACTAATACCCCTGTAGCAAATACCTGATGCAAATCGCTTATTATACTTACTTGCCTTTGCCTTTTTTATGGGAAATATCCACATAATTGCTTCGAAAGCAAGGACCAAATCAGTCACTGTACTTAGTTAAAATTGCTGTTAGTAACTTGTTGAACAAGCAGAGTCACACATCACACAAGTAAACTCTATAGTCAATAAACAAAGGTGCGGATATTTGTACGGCATAATATTTGTTAACAAACACGCTAGCAGTCACAATAAGCCTATTAGCAAGATCTGCCTCTGTGTAGTATCTCGTACTAAGCGTCACTTCACGTCTCCATGCATCTCACGAACCCTCATCTCGTGCCAAGCTTGTAGCACGTCTACGTTCATTCGTAGCACCGCACTACGGCGTAGCAAAGCGCTACGGCGTAACACCGCGTGCCAAGTATCTGTCCCGCACGATCTTCTTATTTCCCCATATGAGGTAATCTCGCGATGTGCTTCTTACTGAAATTTAATATTTAAAACTAATTTCCTGCCGTTGTTGGCACAGCGTAGTCGCGGGTTCGAACAATGTGAGCAGGAAATTACCGCCGCCTCGCACCTCGCGCGTATTTACTTGTATTAAAGCTGAGACAAAGCCGCTCATAGCCACGAGCGTCCCAGTTACAAAGAAAATAATGTGTTTGTATTTAATAAACGATCGTTGGCATGAACCTGAGGCATCGTAGTTTTGCAAACGTATTAATGTTTTAGAGGTTAAAATAACATTGAAATAGCATTTAAGTAGGAGCAATGTTGTACACGGTTACTAAATGAGGATTTTTTTTTTAATCTTATGTAGGCTCGCGCTTGACCACCATCCCACCTGATGGTAAGCGATGATGTGGCCGATGATGGAGCACGCTTACCTAGAAGTAACCTATTCACTCTTGACTTAAAGACCCCTAGGTTGTAGCTATCGGGAAACACAGACTCCGGCAGGGAATTCCACTCCTTAGCTGTACGCATAATAAAAGTATTTTCAAAACGTGGATGCCGCATTTGTAGTGTACCTACTGTCGATCACTTGTACAGAGCGTTGGAAGATGTCATTTCGAGTTATGATTGTTGCTCCGGTGACTCTGAGACACTCGTTAACCTCCGTGGTAGAGATACCTATACTTACAAGTTAGCTATTATAATATTCAACCAAATTGTTTCGTTTTGTCACAAATGAGCAATAGCAACCTCCACCGCCAAGCGTCGTCGTCGCCGGATGAATTCTTTGCCGAAGTCAGGTATCAAACCTATTATTTTCCATTTTTTGACACCGACCTCGGACAATAAAGTTATTTTTGGCTTTGTAGTGTTTTGTTTTTTTTGGGGTCGGTTTGATTTGCTTCATCGTAGTCGTGAACTATTCGAGATATCTTAGACCCGTGACATACTTAGCATAGGAGTTCCATGGCCATCTGTGGTCTTTTTCATCAGTTCCACTTTACCAAATGATACTCTGAGTTATTTGAGGAGTACCCTCGATTTCTCCAGGATCCCATCATCAGATCCTGACCTGATGACCATAGGATCACCTGGAAAGTATACCCTGTTCAACAAAAAAATAATTTACTAAACCGGTCCAGGTGTCTTTGAATAATCGGGGTACAAACATAATTAACAAATGATTCCGTTGAATTGAGAACCGCCTTTTTTGAAGTCGGTTAATAATAAACTCCGGGCGGCAGCTATAAAATAAATAAAAGAAGGTCCATAATATGTTTTTTTAACAGAAGTGCCTATACTCGTATTCTGCAACCATTCGCAATATCATAATAGTTATGAACGCTTTGTATTTCGCAGCCGGCGCGCGGCGGCCAGCCTAATCCCAGAGGCAGAGATTGTTGCTTATGGTGTGTGTGTGTGGTAAGAATTACACCGCCCGGTGTCGGTTCGTGACGAGATCGGATCCGCGCGTGGAGCTCACTGGTGTGGGGCAGGTGCGGGAGGAGGGGGGAATCTGGGGTTCTTAAGCTGATTAGCGCCAATCTGTGTTTAAGCGCGATGGCGGCGGCCTTTGTTGTGCTGTGTGTCACTTACCGCTAGTATTCTGCCTGTTATGTTTGGGTTATGGTGTACTTCTCTTTGTTTATGTCTGCAATTCCGCGCGAAGAACACGTAGTCCGCCCGGTCTGTAGTCACAGCAAGCCGATGTACTGCTTTCAAAACCAAGGAGCCCTGCCAGGGATAGAGACACGGATAGGGTATCTCTGAATTGAGCACTTTTGTGGTTTCCAAATTAATTATTATTCTTAGTTCGTTGGGTCGTATTATCTTTGATAACAAAACGCAAAAGCAGTTTTTCAATACGATTACATACATTCAACTTTTATGTGGTTCACGAATGATTGGTGTTCATCGAAATGTATTAAACAGAAATTTGCGAATAAAAATATCCAACAGCAGAAACTATGCTGCGAGCTCGCTGTTGGCAGATAGCCCCGTTTAATGAGCAAATATACTTACACAGTACGGTAATTAATAAAAGTCGTTATCTTAGAACCGGTAACTAAGGAAGGTTCTGCACTTCTTGCCTCCAGCACATCCCTGCGCCCAGGTTATATGTCTTCCCAGGGAGCGCTACTTTCGCTGCGTCTTCGGGTTGCGGTCGCCTCTCCAAGCACCCACTACTGAACTAGCAAGTAAGATCGGAGAACTTCTTTGAGCGCCCTCTGCCCTAGGGGATAAGTGACGGTACACCCACCCTAACAAACGTCACGTAAGGCCGCAGTAATGTTAGGGTTTAACTGCACATGAAAATACGTGATAAGTTAAAGGACCTACTCTGACCTAACTGCCCAACAGTCCCTACGACCCTATGACCTATAAGCCCTACAGCCCTAGCCTGTCTTATACATAGTATGTGATAAATAAATATATAGATAAGTTCAGCAGCCTAATTGCGTAAGTGAATTCTGCAAAGCAAACAAGTCGATTCCTTCCCAAAAAGCGACTTTACGTATTGCATATTAATACGTAAAGTCGTTTTTGGGAAGGAATCGACTACAGCAATTAGGCTACAGGATGTCTACACCGTGCGACCTAAGGTAACAGTCGGATAGTTCCAGGTTCGGGAAGGGTACACTCACTGCCAGTCCCGCAGAATCACGAAACTGATCAGAGATGGCTAAAGGTGTATTGCCATCTGGTAATGAGACAAGAATATAAATCCAAATCTGATTTATTAACAATATTTTACAGCTTATGTACTATTTTGTCTCAATACACACTAATGTACAAATTTATCTGTGTCCTATGCATGTAAGAAGCTAAAAAACAGCCGCGCGTCAGCCGGGCCGAGTGCTGAGTCAATGTCCAAAGGTAACAATGAACAAGGACATTGATTCAATACTGAACTAGCTTATATCCTGCCAATTTACTACATCATCGTATCTGAAAATACGAATTCTCTTCACCAAGACAAGTAAGACACCGATACTTCTTCTTAGCGTGCATGTGCATGTTCAGCCGATGCAGCCATTAAGCTCCACCGTTACGAGCAGAGTATCGGCGACGCTGCACGCTGCCCGAGTCCGCCCTGTTCGGCAATGTTATCAGGAGCGCCGCGTGGCTGTTTTGCAGCTTTATAATGCTTACCTAAATAAATAATAGTTGAAATTCTAAAATACACGCTTTAACAGAAAAAAGTAGGTAATCATTTTTATTAAATTTTAACAAAAAAAATCTATAAAAAAACGTGTGGTGTTTTTCAAAATCTCTACATTTACCAATATCTGTCAATAAAATATTATAACAATTGACATCAAGCACCCCACGCTTATTTACAATTTTTTTTTTGTTAATCACACTATTCTTAATTTAAATTTATTGTTTTTTTCTACTTTTTAGTTTGGTTTTCTATTAAAGACTGCTACTATTCTTAGTGTAGTAGTTATTTACCAGGCGCGTGTATCTCGCACGAGTGACGTGGCACGGCGCGTGACCGCACTGCCAGATGAGCTCGACCAGCATCCCGCGTTATGCTCCAGACACGCGCTATATTTGTACTACACTAATTTATCTCACTCTCAGTGACATAATATATCGTTATCCAAAAATTTGTGACCAAGTGAATCTAAACAAAATTATGCGATACTGAACGATGAGCAATGAACGCTATTAAGTAGATAACTCATATACGTCTACAGTGTGTAGACAAGTAAGTTATGTCAGTAGCACATCCAAAGAACGCCAGGAGCGCCGTGAATAGCTGCTAATTGACAAAGAGCATCACTGCCGCTGTGCACAAGTACCGCACCAACGCCGTTCACGAGCTAAAAGATGCAACGCAATCTGATCGAGCGACAGACGTGAGTACGTGACCGACAGTGACTGAATATCTCACTTAGAGAGCTGTTCCTACTCACGAGAACCAGCCGCTCGACGGACATAGATATTATCCGGAACTAGTCGCTGACGACCTGCGACTGCCTCGCTTTGATCACTCAAGCGAATCTGATGCAACCCCGCAGTACACACCGAGCTACTCGTATTCACTCACTGTTAGAAACGTCGCGGAGATAGAACTGACACCATCGAGCGAGACTCGCTAATTGGACGCCGGTAATTGAATGCCACGTCGAAATCATGATACCACTCGAACCACGATAAGCCAATTACCGACGAATAGATAGTTTTAGAGCATACAGCTCTAAAACCACTAAAACACTTGATAGAAAATAAAAAAGAAAGAGAAAGTATTTATTTGTGACCCGCACAGGACATGAGAAATTAGCTTAAAATTAAACAAAATTAAAAAGAAAAACCCCGTGCGAGACCAAAAAGGCTCCTTTCTCAGCATGTGCAGCGATAACCAAAAAAGAAAATAACGCTGCACTGATATTCTGATAAGGCCAACTGTTGATGCCACGGACACACTTACGGAAACGGAAAATACTTAAATAATACAATAAAATAGAATATATAAATAACAAACAAAATAGAATAAACACAGAAGGTGGGTCAGAGTATGTGTAAGTATTATACAAATATAAAACATATTAAATGTAGGGAGACCTATGTAGACCGACGTCCGCGATGCTCAATAATTATTTGTCGAAACCATAGACAAACAATAGAGCGCGTGGACCAAAGTATCCAGTTTAAATTTAAATGACCTAATTGTATAAAAATTTGCATGTCATTATGCTATGATTAAATATGTTAAGCTACTATTATACTACCATTGTAAGAACTTTTGTAACCATATTTATCTGCAAATAAATCTTTGACTTTGACTTTGAAAGAGTAATTTATTAAAGGCTGAGTCTATTAATACGGGTACTGTACGAACAATTTATAATTATTAATACGGGTACTGGATGAACAATTTATTATTATTCGTACAGAAGTCGGACGAATATTTTTTTATGATTATTGGCTTTTTTTTCTGGCTCCTGGCTGCGCTTGTCGCGCTCGCGCTCGCTTCGCTCGTATTTTTAATTGTCTCTCGTTTTCTGTCAAAAATATCGTCGCTCGCGCTATACTGCGCTCGCTCCTTTCTGTCAGCTAGGTTCTTGATACCCTGGGAGACAGGTATTTTTTTATCAGGTAAAAAAAATTAATATACTTCGATACTTGCATATTCACAAGCAATTGCTAAAACGAAGTTTGACGACTAGCAACAGCCTTAAAAGGTTATCTGGTAATCCGATAATCGGAAAACTAATTTTTTTTGACAACTAATACTTACCGGACGACTAATTTAGTTTTAATTTTATTTTATCCATTAGAGTGCAATTCATTCTTAATTTAAAAAAAAATTGAATAAATGTACGAATAAATATAATTTATTCATCCAGTACCCGTACAAATAGTCACTCCGTTTATTAAATACGGATGAAATCTATGGTCGGTTGTCAAAAGAAAAATGTTGTTATGAAATAGTGTAAATAAATAAGTGTAAATAAACTTGTCGAAAAGAATACATAGAATAGTATTATGCTAGTGTTGCATAAAACAGAGTGGTGTGAATGTTATTATGTGGTGTGGTGTTCGCAAGAAACTTACACCGATACATAATTAGTAAACCAATATCCACTTTCTAAGATAATAATGCTTTAGAGAGTAAAAACTAAACACATTGTTAATTTCAAATTGATAGTGATTTAGTAATTATTATTACTTAAATTTAAGAAATCAACAATGTTGAACTTTCGCTTTCTGAGCTCCACTTTACCTAAACCTTAAGAGTTTGAATAATAACCTGAAACTGTTACAATATGAAAGCAAAGTTGTTTGTTTGCGGTGCGAGTCGTGCCCGACGCGTCTACTCGCGGTCCTCCTGCCCACGACCACTACTTAACATTCCGGACAAGTCTGTTTTAATGTCGTTCTTGACTCGTACCCTGAACATAAATTGTGTGAGATATGAGCAGGTTAATAGCGTATGAATGATAACGAGATAAGAGCAGCAACAAGCGGCACGTGACGTAAGGTCCACACCGACCCCGGCCGCCGCGGACGCACGGTCTGTCCCAGCCACCAGCCTGCAACCACGCTTAGGTATAACACAAATAAGTCATTAATGATTCAGTCACACCGAACTGTTAATCATAACAATAGTTAATATAACTAATGAAGCAAGCCGCAAGTGATAAATCTCCAGCTCCACGACATTTGCGTTAATCACATGATCTTAAAGTTCTGCGTCTGACAATAGACAACTTGTACAGATTCGTAATTATTAGGTGTCACCCCAAATAGTAATATCGCGTTTAACTCATGTTCAAAGTTAACGGTACTTCTGGGGGAACAAAAGAACTTCGAACAGTGCCAGAGTAATAATAAAATAGTTAAATAAAAATACATTGATTGTGTTTGAAGTACGGGCAGCGTACACCCAAAACCAAAGTGCAAAGATAGATAAATATTGCATCATTTTCCTGTTTTCAAATATGCAAAATAAAAGTGTGTACAGTGTAATATGAGTAGAGTGACGACATGATGATTCTTCGAGCAGACACGTTATTAACCGAAGTGCACAGTGGCACGACACGGTGACGTCACGCGGGTACAGTTGCATTACAATTTTATTGTTAATAACATACGTCACCATCCGCTGCAGCACTGTACGCATGACGTTCCGCCCCAGACACGTGTGACTGTGCCAGCCTTATCTAGTTTAAATACACACAAAGATTTTAACATGTAAAAGTATTATTTAAGTGGGTTTACTTACAGTGGCGGCTGGTGGATCATGGTAGCAGTAGTGCACTTCGCCGTCTCACCGGGTAATTGCGTTAGATTTACTAAAATTCACAGGAGCCTATGTAAATCGGCAAACCATCTCGCTAGCGACTTCTAATTCGACGCCAACGCCATCTAGTTACGTCGTTGTACAACTTGTAATGTTGGTACTCGACCCGAAGATAAAATTCGTTCGTCAAACTTCGCCCGCTCTCGGTAATCTTCGGTTCGCTGGGACGGCGCACGAGAATGGTGATATTTTGCCGTACATTTTCTATTGAACTATCTCTGTCTCACGCGCCAGGCGTTTTCGCTTGTTTCTCGTAGAATAGTATGAACTCTCGCCGTGCGCTTAAGCCTAGCGCACGGGGAGTATTTTGCAGCAATATACGTCTTATTACTTTAGCAAAGAGCTTAAATTTGTTCGTCATAATTTCGTAAATATTGAATAGATCGTTAATCAGATATTATTAAACATTTTTATTTTATTTCTAAACCTATTCAAATCTGGCAGTTCAGTGCACGAGTGAACTTAAAGTACAGCCGCCTCTGTTTACTTACAAAATAAAAATCAGTTACAGCGTCGCGTGTACCGGTAATATTAAACAAGCAACGACTCACTACTACACGTGTCTTGGCTTTTTGTTCGCGATTGTATCCGCGGAACATTTTCTGCTGATACAGTTCGCCTCCTGGCGCTACGGCGCGGCGGCGGTACCTACAAAGTAGGTACAGACAAACAAAAAGTGCTGAATGTGCTTATTTTCACTTGGGAATGTTTCGGCAGTATATTTTTTGCTTGTTCAGGTTTGAGGAAGCCTTTTCTGAGCAGCTTCACAAATCTTTTTCGGTTTACCGTTGTGTAGGTACTTATTATTTGTTGTGCTTACTTGTGCACCAGGTTCATTTAATAAAGTGTTGTTTCAAGAGTATCCTTCTCGCTGAACGTCAACTTCTGCTAATCAAGTTGTTAATTATTTTACAGTGCTGGACTGGACAGGACATAAGTTTCAAGATTAAGTTACGATATTAAAAATTGTTTTTTTTTTTTCTTTATTTTAAGGGCTTTATCGCTAAGCGATAACGTCGCCCTGTAACATCAACATAATCACTTACTAACTGCCTACAGTTAAAATTATCTATTTTAAAACAAAAAATGCCAGTTTGTACAGGATTCTGGCTTGATCCGATAAAGGGCAAGCCAGAATGGAATTACACTCTCCAACATCGTAATTATATATGTTTCCAAGTAAGGTAAATCTTAGAGCTCCATTCCGGACACACTCCATCAAAACGTGTTGCACATCTTCGACTACTCCGCATTCCTCACAATTGGGTGACGTAACCTTTTTCATCAGATAACTAAACTTTTTTGATGGAATATGACCGGAACGAAGTCTTAATGCCATAACTAAATCTCTTCGACTTAACACATTTTGGTCAATCCAATTATACACTGGGAGCTGTGGTTGGATGGTCTTATACCAAATACCCATTTCTGTTGACCTCTGGTTAAAATATTCACTCCATATATCTGAACACTGCTGTTTGATTATTTTGATAGATAGATATAATCAGTAAAAATAGGAGGGATATTTACAGGAGTTCCATCTGTCACGGCCTGATTAGCCAATAGATCCACTCTTTCATTATCCTCAATCTGTACGTGCGACGGGATCCACTGTAAGATTACCGAAATTGAGTTCTGACCAAGCCTGAATATAGACTCCAAAATCGTGTAGGCTATCGGTACTCCTCGTATAGACGAGGTGCACCGAGCCAAGTGTTGCAGCGAGCTCTTCGAGTCTGTTAGGATGACAAACTTATCATGGCTAATTGAGTTAGAATAAGAAAGAGCCTCTGCTATTGCAATTAACTCGATATACATAATGGAGATATCGGAGTCTATAGCAAGCTTGACAGACGTATTTAATTGAGGATCCCAAACAGCAGCCCCATTACCAGCAGCAGTTTTAGAACCGTCTGTGTAAATCTTATAGAAATCAGTATATTCCTCATCTATAAAATTCTTGCAGATTTGTCTCAAACGTTTACCATCATAATCTCGTTTAGGCTCAGTTATAGCTGGAATGTTGTGCTTAATAGCTTTGTGTACATTGATGTTGCTGACCCATGTCTCAAGAGAAAACATTTCAATCAACTTAACTGAGTGCATAGTAAACGATTTAAGCTCGTTGTAAACTGAGGCCAAGAGGGGCCGCTTCCTGCATCTCCAGTATTGGGAATTATTAGTGCTTAAAAGTAATACCTCAATTAAATTGATCGCAACGTTCTCTCGTAAAGACATACATTTTAAGCAGAACTTGCCTCCTAGATATTTCCTACGAATATATAATGGGGGTAAATTCAAATCACTCTCTATTACGTGGATGGGAGTGCTTCTTATGTAGCCACCAATAACGCGAAGAGCTTTATTTTGCACTTTATCCAATTTAGATAAGTGACATTGGTAGCTGCAATCATATAAAAAACTACCATAGTCTAATCTGCTACGAATTAAAGAAATATATAGCCTGCGTAGATGTTTAGGGTGAACGCCCCAACCAGAACCCGCTAGCACTTTTAAAATATTTATAAATTTTTAAGACTTTTTGAACTGACTCATTAATGTGTTTCCCCCACCTAAGCGACTGATCCAACCACATCCCTAGGTATTTAATGTTATTTACTACACAAATATTACTACCATTAACTTTCAAATTTACTGGTAGCCTGCACATACCTCTCTTAAAAATACAAATCTTAGTCTTAGTAGGAGATATTTCTAAGCCCAGATTACTAACTATAGAATTAAACAAATTTAAAGCATCCTGCAGTTCTGAAACAACAGTATTGACATTGGAACCTGATTTAAACAAGACAAAATCGTCAGCATACTGAGATATATCAACGTTCGTAATAGTTTCGCAGATATTGTAAGTTGCGATATTAAATAGTAGAGGAGAAAGAGGGTCTCCTTGAGCCAACCCCCGGCCCGTACACCTCCAATATTCTTTGTTATTAATTATAATTTTTAGTATTCTTTCAGTCAAGAATCTCCACAAATATGCGCATATTTTGCGACCCACTTTAAGTTTATCAAGTATATTCAACAAACTAACGATATCAACATTATTGTAAGCATTGTTAATGTCAATAAAACAACCAACAGTGACAAGATTTAAAGCAAAACCAAGTTGAATCTTTGTCGTCAAAGTATTAAGACTATCTAAACATGACTTAGACTTACGAAAACCTATAGAATTATCCGAGAATATGCATCTATTTTCGAGATACCATTCTAACCTTTTGTTCAAAATTGAATGAAAATTTTTACAAAGGCAAGAGATCAAAGAAATAGGCCGAAGAGAAGATGATAGTCCGGAGTCTCGTCCTGGTTTGGGAATAGGAATGATTAGAATATTGCGCCACTGTCTTGGAACAAAACCAGAATCGTAAAATGTGTTGTATAGAGAAAGTAACAATATTTTACCGATGTCTGGGAGGTTCTTCATCATCATCATCATTTCAGCCGAAAGACGTCCACTGCTGGACATAGGCCTCCCCCAGGCGTCGCCACATTGACCGATCCCGTGCGTCTCGCATCCAGCGCCTGCCCGCAACCTTAACCAGGTCATCGGTCCACCTGGTGGGAGGCCTTCCAACGTATCGTCTTCCGGTTCGCGGTCGCCATTCCAGAACTTTTCGACCCCATCGGCCATCCGTTCTTCGAGCAATGTGCCCTGCCCACTGCCACTTTAGTTTGGCAATTCTTCGGGCTATGTCGGTAATCCTGGTTCTCTTGCGGATCTCCACATTTCTGATTCGATCACGCAAGGAAACTCCGAGCATAGCCCTCTCTATTGCCCTTTGAGTGACTGCAAGCTTCCTGATAAGGCCCATTGTAAGCGACCACGTCTCAGAGCCATATGTCATCACTGGCAACACACACTGGTCATAGACTTTCGTCTTGAGACACTGTGGTAAGTTGGACGAGAAGATACCGCGCAACTTCCCGAACGCTGCCCAGCCGAGTCGGATTCGACGGTTGACCTCTTTCTCGAAATTGGCCCTACCCAATTGGATCGTTTGGCCCAGGTAGACATAATCGTCCACAACTTCGAGTGTAGAGTCCCCGACCTTGATAGGAGTGGGTGCAACATGGCCATTCAACATCACCTTGGTTTTTTCCATGTTCATCTTAAGACCCACTCTTTCGGAAGCTCTACTGAGGTCATCGAGCATCGCACTGAGGTCCTCCATGGTCTCAGCCATGACCACTATATCGTCGGCAAACCGAAGGTGAGTGATGTACTCGCCATTAACGTTGATGCCAAGCCCTCTCCAATCCAGAACCTTGAAGACATCCTCCAGCGCAGCAGTGAACAGTTTCGGAGAAATGACGTCTCCCTGTCTCACGCCGCGCTGGAGAAGAATTGGTTTCGAGAACTGATCCTGAAGACGGACTGACATAGTGGCGTTCTTGTACAAACACTTCAACACTTCAATGTACCGGTAGTCGATCTGGCACCGTTGGAGAGACTGCAGTACAGACCAAGTCTCGATCGAATCGAAGGCTTTCTCGTAGTCCACAAACGCTAAACAGAGAGGCAGGTTATACTCTTCGGTCTTCTGTATAACCTGCCGCAGCGTATGTATGTGGTCTACGGTGCTAAAGCCTTTTCGGAATCCGGCTTGTTCGGGAGGCTGGAAATCGTCAAACCTGCGCGCGAGACGATTCGTGATGACTCTTGAAAACAACTTGTAGACATGGCTAAGAAGTGAGATGGGCCTATAGTTGTTCAGCCGGGCATTGTCGCCCTTCTTGAAGAAGAGTACCACCACACCCCTGCACCATGCCTGTGGCGTTTTGCCCTCGAGTATGACGGAATCAAACAGCTTCTGAAGGGCCTTAAGGACCGGTTTTCCACCCGCCTTCAGGAGTTCAGCCGTGATTCCGTCATCACCCGGCGCCTTGTTGTTTTTAAGCTGTTTCAGAGCCATCCTAATCTCGTACAGGCTGACGTCCGGAATATCTTCGGTATAGTGTCGGGTCAATCTAGCTCTTGGGTCGTTTGCTAGATTCGCAACGAGCTTGCTGATTGATGTGTACAACTGCCCATAGAATCTCTCGATCTCCCTCAGAAGCTCTGGTTTGGCGGATACGATCCTGCCATCATCGGTCTTCAGTTTCGTGAGCTGGCTTTGCCCAATAGCCAGATCCCTTGAAAAAACCTTGGAGCCATTATTTCGCTCAATCGCCTCTTTAATACGCTCGGTATTAAAGCGGCGGAGGTCTCTTTTCAAGGATTTAGAGATCTGTCTATTGAGCTGCCGGTATTTGCACGCCTCATCTGAAGACTGCAGGATCAACTCACGCCTCTCCTTCATAAGCTTGAGGGTAGAATCAGAGAGCTTTTTGGTTCTATCTGTACGACGGGTCTTGAAAAACTTAGACCCGACCGTATGGACAGCTTCCACGAACCCGTCGGCGTAGTCGTCCACGGAGCTCCCTAGGCACTCGAAACGATTTTGGAGTTCGAGCTGAAAGCTCTCGGGGTTTTGGAGCTGGATCCGTGCTGGACGGAGCGTGGACTTCATCAGTCGAGACCTTTCAAGCTTAATATTAATGTTCAATGTGCCTCTTACCATGCGGTGATCGCTCCCGGTTTTCACCGAATTGATCACAGAGACATCATTGAACATTTGCTTCTTGGTTGACATGATGAAGTCGATCTCATTTTTTGTTGCACCATCGGGGCTCTGCCAGGTCCACTTCCTGTGTTCACGCTTTTTGAAGAAGGAGTTCATCATAAAGAGGCCCTCCTTCTCCATAAAACTGGCCAGTAGGTGACCCCGGTGGTTCCGTCGTCCAACTCCAAATTGCCCCACTTGCAGCTCATCCTCGTCTCGTTTGCCCAGTTTTGCGTTGAAGTCCCCCATGACAACGGTGAAGTGAGTTTTGAAACCATGCATGGCTCTGGAGATATCCTCATACATGGTCTCTACCTCGTCGTCGGGGTGTGCCGAGGTTGGGGCGTAGACCTGTATGACCTTCAGCGAATATCTTGAGGATATTCTGAGTATAAGGCACGCCACCCTGGTCGACACACTCTCGATCTTCACCACGTTGTTCACAAGGGACCTGTGGACGATAAACCCGACACCACCCTGGGACTGCCGGTCACCCTCTCGGAAATAGAGCAGGTTACCGGATTTGAGCATTATCGAGTCCTCCCCCTCTCTTCGGACTTCAGATAACCCTATAATACTCCATCGCAACCTGCTCAATTCCTCTTCGAGTTCGGTGATCTTCTCGTCGGTCCGAAGTGTACGCGTGTTGTACGTAGCCAGGTACAGTCGTCGGTGATTTTTTGGGTAGCCGGATCCCGTCCGGAGATTCTTGGCACCCCTTGCCATGCCGTAACCTCGACCGCTACCGTAGTCGAGGGTAGGCAGGCTGCCGGGCACTAGGGGCCATTTTTTATTTGTGCTATTCATGGGGGGTTTTTGCCATAATCGCCACGCTTGGCAGGCGGGTTGGCGATCGCAGTATGGTTGTTGTAGAAGCACAGAGAACGCTGCTGCCCATTCTCTGGTTTGTCCCTTAGTCGCCTCTTACGACACCCACGGCAAGTCATGGGATGGTGAAATTCTTTACGTCCGGCACCATACGGAAGGTACGGGAGGTTCTTGACCATAGAAAATGAAATATCGTCACAACCAGGTGCCGTATCTTTTGATTTTATGGAATTTTCTAGTTCGTGAATAGAAATTGTAGCTTCTAGTTTATTGTTGTAGGATTGAAAGCATGGTTCTGGGGGAGAAACTTAGTCAGGCGTTAGGTCATTAAGGAGCCGTTCTGCTAAATTTGAATCAATGTGCTGATATTTGGATTTACGGCCTTTTACCCATCTCATCTTGCGCCACATATCACTAGCAAAAGTTGTAGAATCGATATTTGAACAAAAACTCCTAAAGGAAGCACCTCTTGCTTTACGTATTACCCTCTGCGACTCCTGAATTTTTTCTTTCAGTAATGCGTAATTCTGTGGCGTAGGGTTACGTCTAAACTTGGCTAAGGCTAACCGTCGCGCTGCCACGGATCTAGACAAATCTGGACTCCAGTATGGTTTTAGTTTAAACTTAGAGCTGATTTGTTGAGGAATAACAATCTGAGGAATGTGGGAATCAGCTGCCTTCTGTAAAGTATTTTCGAAAAAGTCATAACACAACTGCGGGTCTACGGGGGTGGTTGATTCGTGGAGAATGCTCTCTACGGACGAAGAATAGTTTTCCCAATTAGATTTTTTTAAATTCCTTTTTCTAATAGTTAGTTGAGTAACATTAAAATTGGTGGATAATTTTATAATTAGGTGGTCACTCCCTAAAGATTCATTAGTGGCTTTCCAAATAAAATTCAAAGCCAAATCCAAAGAAATAAAAGAAATGTCGGGCGAGGATTGTTGCATAACGTTATTAACTAATCTTATACGCGTAGGACTTCCATTTACTGAAATGAAGTCGTGATCTATCATTGAATTGAAAATCTGAGATCCACGCTGGTCGGTTTTATATGAACAGTTGGAATGGTGCCCGTTAAAGTCACCTAAAATTAAAGTTTTATTATTTGCAATTGAAAATAAATTATCCCAATCTCTTTGAAACGTACGAACAGTTGAAGGGCAGTAAATAGCAACTATATTCTCAATATACTGACAATTTTAACAATTGAATGCTCAAGAGTTCAATACCTGGGTTAACGCTATTTACCTTACGTAATTGCGCTTTAATCGATTTGTGTACAATACAAGCTACCCCCCCGTAACCATCATCACGGTCAAGTCTGAAAATGTCGTATTCGTTAAAATTAAACTGACTGTCTGGTTCCAACCACGTTTCACTGATAACGGCAATATGAATCTTATCTTTAAATACAAGTTGTTCGAACAATGTTGCTTTCGGTCTTAGACTTTGTGTATTCCACTGTAAAATATTAAATTCAAGGGGATTATTATGATAATACATTAATGAGTTTGTTTACAATTGAGTTTTCTGGCAGATTATTAACTATAATTAGTACTAACCATTCTACTATTATCTTGACTACGTTGTTAATTTTATTCTTGATCGAACCTTTATTCATAAGTGTATTTGTGATTTTACCTATTACGTAGCTAAATGACTTATCTGTTATATCATGGTCACTTGGTGTCTTTTTACGATGAGTACTTAATTTCTTTGGTTTATCTGATTGCGATGGTGTTCCTCGTTCTTCACTTGAAGAAGCCATAGATGATACCTCCGAATCGCATTCGCAATCCATATCGATAGCGGCCAGGGTCGTGGTCGGACGGGGCTGCCAACGTTTTTTATGTTGTGTCAGTTTTTGTTTTGATTCCGGCGTAGAATGCAAATTCTAAGTCTGCTTTTGTCCAGATAATGTGACAGCTGTTTTAGTTATATCTGCATATGTTGTCACGACGTTATTGGATTGTAATGGGTTAGTGATTTCTTGTGTGATTGAAGTATTATTTACTTCTGTTGCTACAAATTTATTAACTTGAGAGGTGGGGGTAGGAGATGGAGGTACATATAACAACAACGCTTTACGGTATGTACAGTTAAATTCGTACATTAACTCTCGTAGCCCTTTTTCTTTCAAATACACGGGGCATTTCTTGTCTAGAGCTAAATGGTTAGCCTTACAGTTTACACAAACAAATGTAGTTTTATCACAATTTTCATGTCCACCTCCACATTTGGGACATATAACTTTGTTAGACGTACACATCTTTGCAATATGACCATATCTCCAACATTTGGAGCATTGGGTAACGGGCAGTACGTATTTCTCGACTTTGGCTCTCATGCCGAATATATTTACGTACGAGGGTACATGTGCACCTTTAAAACAAATGCGTAAAGTTTCGCTTGCAGTCCATCCATTAGAGCCAACTTTATCAGAGGAATCCTTACATCTACGATTGAGACGTATTGCTGACAAAATTTTTACATCACAGGAGACATTACTAATGAATTCTTCAATTGACAAATCCAATTCTATGTCTCTGATTATCCCATATGATACTGCAACTTCCCATGATTTTTGTGAACGCCATCCCATATCGGTAAATATTTTGCAATTCATAAGTTTTTCGGCATAAGGTTCATTCTCAAAGGTGATTTTTATTTTGTACGGATTAATATATTTCACGCGTAATATACCCACTATCTCGTTAGTTTTAAATAGTCTAGCTAACGCAAATTGTTTTGGAAACTTCTCGTTATTGTATATGCATATCTCAACTTGTTCTTCCTCATTGCTACACCTTATCTCTTCTATTGATATCTGTCTTCTTGCAACTTTCTTTCCTCGTCCATTTACCTTTGTCCAACTTCCCGACGAGTCATCCTCCCTATCCCTTTTTCTCCCCAAATTATCGTCAACATCACCACCTAAACTTCCCATCTCTTGTTGTGTAGGAACCTCCATATCCAAATGTGCTATATCATCTGAGTCCTCTCTTTGTGTATCACTACATTCATCTATCACGCAATTAATTGGGTAGCTCATACTTTAAAAGAACGAACGGCCTGATGGCCGGCCGTGGCGGCAACGATCGAAATAATTATTTTCGCGAAAACGGTAAAGTGAATCGATGTACACACGACCAATTCGCCCGAGTCGCAAATCGAACTCCATTAAAAATTGTAACTTAATTGATCTTTGACTTGATCCAGAAATTTAACCATATTGTTTCCAGAGATTGGTGGAACTTCAGTTCCATACATCACCTTTGTGACCGTATGTGTTCGTCGGGTATGGCAATAAATTAGATATCAGCAATTTGGGTCGGATCCTCCCGCACCCCGCACCCCGCGGATGCTTTCCATCTGATGTGTCGTAATGAGTCACTGCTCACAAACGACGCCCGATGTCTACAAAAAGTGGAAAGTACTCGAAGCAGCGAGTGAGACGCACTCGAAAGGGTGTGGAGTGCACAAGACGGCGATAATCAAATAAATAAGGGTAAACAGCGAGTGACGGAGGGTGCTCCACGCGAGCACAATGTAGAAGAGCTGCAAGCTGCACGAGTAGTACATTCATTTAGTGACGTGTTGCGCTAAAAGCGCTGCAATCAAAGCGAGGTAAATACTCCGTGTGCAGCGTTCAGCCGACACTTATCATGATTCACAGCTTGATTGAACTGAATGTACCAACACAGGCGCCCCGTGCCTCCCATTGTCCGGCCATTTTAGTGAGTGTGTAGCGCTCTCACCACCCATCAAAGTGTTCCCGCGTTCGTCCTTAGTCCACGTTCTCAGTATTAGTTAATTGCAGGGTATTTTTAATTACTAAAACATTTCTAACATAAAATTTAAAACATAATTTATTTATTCTTTTTTTTTATTTAATTTTAAGAAAGCTTACAGACTAATAACAATCTTGAATATCATGCGTTAGTAAGGACTTTTGGACATACATTTATTTTTATAGGTAGAACCCAAGGTAATAAAAGTAGTCATACAATGCGACTGTTACATACAGTGACGACAAGTTACATAGAGGACAATACACTCACTGTCACCCTCTGGAATTCCGCCAAAGAGCAGGAAAATATGTCCAATCGCTGAGTGATGCTATTAATAATCGTAATTACCCGACACACGGGCGCAAACTTTAATATGTTTGTACGGGCAACCGAAGTTTCAAAGAGACTCTTCCTCGGCCCCAACCGTAGCCTACTGTTTGGAACGAGTAATCCCAACGATTCTAAGATTTGTGGATTGTTTAGCATCCTACAAAAAACCATAAAGACATATTTGACCAGAGCAAGATTGCGCCTTACTTCCAACTTGTACAAGTGGGTAAAACGGGTAGATACCAAATTGCCTCATATATAGGTAACGTGTAAACTTATTCTGCATCTTTTCCACCATCTGAGAATATTTAGCTTCATAAGGATTCTAGATGATAGCACTAGTTTCCAAGTTGCTTCGCACCAAAGTATTATAAAGTGATTTTACTTATGCCATGTTAGTAAAGTATAATGTATTATTTATAATACTGACTGACTGATCGATCAACGCACAGCCAAAACCGCTAGTTAGGTTATAAGCAAACTTACTGGTTACCACAATCGTAGCAGTGCTACGCCCGCTACGAGAGCGCTACGGTGTGGTAGCCGCCCGGCGTAGCACGCCGAGAAGACGCCCGTGACACGTCATCTCTGTAATAATGCAAATTTTTATTGGTCGATACTGCTCGCATCTGGGATACTGGAGATTGCTGTAACGCATGCCATGCGACCCGCATGTGTTCAGAGGTGTGCGAGTCTTCGCACGCTTTGTCTTTGCACCGACTGATTTTCATTAATGGCAACACTTGCTACGGGGAATACCCACCACCGTATCAGCCATGTTATCCACTTAGGTATGGCATTTATGGAGAAATAAATATTTATTATTATTAAAAAAAAACATTTATTATTATATTCATTAGGCACAAACGGGAAACGCCTGCTACGGGGAATCCCCGCCACCGTACCGACCACGTTATCGACTTAGGTATGTTATTCATTAGCCACAACGCCTGCTATGGGAAAGCCCCGCCACCGTACTGGTCATGTTATCGACTTAGGTATGTCATTCATCTATACCAATTATAAAATATGCACATTTATCAATATTAATAGTCGACTCGCCAACGCACCACCGCACAGGCCGACTGTCCGATAACGACTGATCGCCCCACCACTCGGACCGGTATTTATAACCGAGCGGCGTATGCGCACGAGGCAACTTTACGATACTGTTATCGGCTTGTAGCGCAATCTACATACACTGCATTCCCTTCCTTGTTTTGTTTTAACCAGTTGTACGTAACCAGAATTATTAATAAGACATTTAGCATATTCTTAATTTTATTAATAACCAGCTGTTGCACGGACCCTGTGGGGTAGTCCACGGGATTAAAAAATCGCCTATGTCACTCAGGAATAATGTAGCTTTCTAACAGTGAAAAAAATTTTAGAATTGGATCATTAGTTCCAGAGATTACCCCCTACATACAAACTTACAAATTTTACCTCTTTATAATATTAACTAGTATTTGCTTGGTGCGCGAGCTGCAAGCAGCTCGCGTGATGTTGTCCCTACGCCTACCCTACACCTACCCTACACCTACCCTACACCTACCCTACACCTACCCTACACCTACCCTACACCTACCCTACACCTACCCTACACCTACCCTACTCCTACCCTACACCTACCCTACACCTACCCTACTCCTACCCTACACCTACCCTACTCCTACCCTACACCTACCCTTCACCTACCCTACACCTATCCTACACCTACCCTACACCTACCCTACACCTACCCTTCACCTACCCTACACCTACCCTACACCTATCCTACACCTACCCTACACCTACCCTACACCTACCCTACACCTACCCTACACCTACCCTACACCTACCCTACACCTACCCTACACCTACCATACACCAACCCTACACTTTGTTCCAAAAATCATAACCCTAATGTTTGCTTGTCGTCGCCAGGCACTGAGTTTCGCTTCACCCACTCAACCTTCGTTACGCTACGGAGGTCGCCGGCTCGCATCGCTCGCCACCTCCCCCCTGCGCTACACTCGGTCTCGTAGGTTCGCTCCACTCGGGATCCCTACGCTGAATCCGAAAAAAAAAAGATTCGCCAAAACGGGGGGGGAAAGGGGGGCGAGGGGGTCAACTTTGAAAACTGGTTCGTTTGTGACTATAGCATTGCCCCTTTATATGAATCTGAAAAAAGAAATGTTCCAAGTCTCTCAACTACCGAGATCCGCTTAAAGGGGGGGAGAAGGGGGGCGAGGGGGTCAACTTTGAAAAATGGTTTTTACTTTTCCGAGCCTCCTCTAAATGAATCCGTAAAAAAAACACGAAAAAAAGATTCGCCAAAACGGGGGGGGGAGGGGGAGAAGGGGGGCAAGGGGGTCAACTTTGAAAAATGGTTTGTTTGTGACTATAGCATTGCCCCTTTATATGAATCTGAAAAAAGAAATGTTCCAAGTCTCTCAACTTTCGAGATCCGCTTAAAGGGGGGGAGAAGGGGGGCGAGGGGGTCAACTTTGAAAAATGGTTTTTACTTTTGCGAGCCTCCTCTAAACGAATCCGTAAAAAACAAAAAATACGGGTACCTTAGTTTCCGAGATACGATAGAGCGGGGGAGAAGGGGGGAGGAAAAGGGGAGGTTTGGGACTTTTCCCATACTCACGGGAGTTACTTGTTTACGAATCTGTCAAAATATACCTACCTCCCCCTCCACCATCTGGGAGAACAATTATGTCAATGAGTCAGTGAGTCAGTGAGTGGTAATGCAGTTTTATATATTATAATAAGTATATAAGTATAAGTATATAAGTATAAGTATGTAAGTATAAGTATATAAGTAATAAGTAAATAAGTAAATAAGTAATAAGTATAGATAGATGAATTGGCATTTCTGGCATAACAAAATGATAATAATATTTTAGAATCATTTACTGGTTTAAATTAGTGTTTACTTTTACCCTTCCTCTTCTGTTCCATTTTCTGATTCCCATCTCGGGCCTACTGATGAAGGTTCCCCCTCACCATCAAATTTCTCTAACGTTAGTTGAGAACTCATGTTATTAATTAGTTACCTGGAACCAATAAATTAATACACGAATCAATTAATAATTAACTCCCGAACAAGCCGGCCTCCGAACAAGCTCCAGCACCGTAGACCACACACGTATGCTACGGCAGACTATACACCGTCTGTGGACCACGTGAAAGTCCTCGACTTGATCGAGACTTGGGCTGCCCTGCAGTCCTTCCAACGGCGCCAAATCGAACACCGGTACATCGAGGTGCACACACTGAGCATAGACTTTCGTCTTGAGACATTGTGTTGAATTGGATGAGATGATGCCGCGCAGCTTCCCGAAAGCTGCCTGGCCGAGTGAAATTCGACGGTTGACTTTTTCTCGAGGTTGGACCTGCCTAGCTGGACTTCTCGTCGCAGGTAGGTATGTTCGTCCACGGCAGCAGGTGTAGAGTCTCTGATCTTGACGGGAGTGGTTGCGACATGGGCGTTCAACATCACCTTGGTTTTGTCCATATCATTTTTTGAACCCACTCTTTGGGAAGCGTTACTGAGGTCATAAAGCTTAGTACTGGGGTCCTTCATGGTATCAGCCATGACAGCTATATCATCGGCGAACCGAAGGTGAGTGACGTGCTCACCGTTGACGTCGGTCCGGAGCCTTGAAGGCGTCCTCCAGTGCAGCGGTGGACGGTTTTGGAGGTGTGATGTCCACCAACACGGTGCGGCGCCAGGTTTGACGGGGATGGCCACGCTTTCTTTTGCCTTGGGGATTCCTATACAGCGCTTGCTTCGGTATATGATCAGAATCCCTTCGCAGCGTGTGGCCAATCCAACTCCATTTGCGACGCTTGATCTGGTGGTCAATCGGGCTCTCGTGACATTGCTGCAACAGTTCTACAAAGGCCTGTAAATGCCGAGTATGCGACGAAGACAGCGGTTGAAGATGACTTGGATCTGGCGTGAGATGTCTTTTGTAACCTTCTACGTTTCGTGCCCGTAAAGCAAAACGGATTTTACCCGAAGATTATGAGTTTAATCTTTTGGGTCAGTTTCCGCGATTACCAAACAGTTCTCAGCTACGCGAAGGTACCTCCAGTTTCTGACACGAAGCTCCCGAGGTAAGTGAACTTGTGGACGCGTTCCCTGCCTCTGTGCCAATCAGCAACGACACAAGCAACGGTGAAGTATTCTTCACACCAGATCTCATCTCTTGGGTCTTACGGGTGTGACCAGTATGTACATAAAAAGTACCAGTACTGCTGACTTCCTTTTTTTTCTTTTACCAGTAAGTATCATCTGATGATCAGCCTTATAATGGTGTCAGTGCTGGGCAGGCACCCTCTCTGTGACAGAGGTAATGGGCCTTAATCCATCACGCGGGCCCAGTACGGGTTGGTGGATGTTTTCGATTTTTTGGTTCTAACACATGCCGGTTTCGTCACGATGTTTTCCTTCACCACCAGTAGGTATTACTGTCATTCTCTGATAACTATCAATTTAATGACCAGTAGGTATATTCCACTGCCTGTCTATTTAATGACCAGTAGCTATATTCTACTGCATTTGTGTGCTCTTTAATTTATCATTTTAGAACTAATCATGTGGTACAAATCAAATAACTAACGTCACGGGTTCGACTCCCAAGTCGGGCAGTGTCACTTGGTTTCTTCAACCTCCCAATAATACACCATATGCGTGATGTTATGTTAGGCCAGCGTTTGCCACCTAGGCTCACACTTGCCACAAAGGCCACCAAGTTAACCAACCACGGTCGTTTCAAAGAAACTTTAAAACTCAAATGCAGCAAAACTGCCAAGATAACAGTAACCCTCGAGTGAAGGCTCTAACGCCACGGCTCTCTAGCCGACCAGCAATCGCATTGCCCTCACACAATGGTCTATCTAGACAGAGTTAAACGCAATATCGCGCAACTACGGACTATCTATGTTGCTTCAAGATATACCGATTTACGACTACGACTACGCTTATTTACTGGTACGGTCGAACACACACTACGGCCGATAGACTGAATTACTCGACCTTCTACAGCTTGCCCATCAATCATCATTATCGAAATCAACATCGCCTGGAACGTGAGTACGTGATCCACTATCATCTTCCTAAACCTATCGTATGTATACTTCTAAGTTCTAAGTGTACTATTTAAAGCTTTCAGTGTTTAACGATCACCGATAACGAAAGGTTCCTAAGCCTTAGTAGTAATTGATTAGAAACCGTATTAGCTTAGATCATGGCACGACTGCCACCGCAGCTCATTCATGCCACCCATATCGTCATAACCTCAAGTGATACGACCAACACACATCACTTCACATAGAGTCTACGACTTCTAGGTTATTACAAAACCAATACAATGATAGTCTCCTTTGAGACCCGTGTCTCGGCTACACCACCAGCTGCCCATTGCCCCCTGAACAACTCTCAAGTGAATTGCAGGTACGACTACAGACAAGTGCGTACAGTGCGAACTAATAGCTACGGTATGTGCTCTCCTGTTCGGTGGATGAACTCTCCTCACTGTTTTCTACGTTTAACTCGTTAGGAGCACTACTTACTCCTTTGTATGCGATCGTGAGTGTACTTATTCGGTCTATTACTATTTAAAGATTTAAAAGATAGCGATCGCAAGATCTAAGTGTCGCCGCACACGGGCCACACGCGACAGCCACAAACACCGCCACGAGAAGCTAGAAGCGTGTAGCGTGTGGCGGCCACCGGCGTCAACCGTGTGCGGCGAGTCCATACAAAATGTATGAAAACTACAGGAAATATGCCAGTGGCGACGTTTTGTGGTTGTGGCCGGTGGCCCCGTGTGCGGGGACCCTAATACTATCATAATGTTACTTTAAAAGTAGAAAATTGATCGCTCAAGATCGTTGTAAATCGTCCCGCGACATAAGATCTGTTCTGAATACAGGTATTTGAACAATGGCCAGTATTGGTTAAAGCAGCTACAATACTAACTCGATCTGACACTTAAAATAACAGTTGTGCAGTCCTTCACAAGGGATATCTCATCTTAACTGAACAAAATGTTGAAACTATTATCGTCAATAAGAAATTCATTACGTACTGGCTTTGTACTAGGTATGTCTCAATTACCTAGTGATAGTGCTAGATATAACCACTACCAACTCAATGATCATGAAATTATATTTTTTTCTTGAAGTTGAAGTACGGCATTGTTACTGTAATATCTTACAAATGAAACACTGTATTAATTAAATGCGTATTTAATTGCACAACTACGTGTCACCGATCGTAACTGCCAGAGAGAGAGCCCTGTATATTTCTATCACGCTCTCATGCTATACCACACTCTCCCCCACTTAGATTAAAACGACCACTACAGGGGAATCTAGCTCAAATCATGTTGTCTTGTTCTGAACAAGTCTCTGAACACGGCAACATCTGATTTACATGGCGTTTCCACCTATATCCTTCTACTTCTATTATATAAGTAACATCTGGTATAGAATTTTCAATAATCAAACTCTGAACCCGTGGCTTACTTCCATTCCTGTAATCTTTTACCATTACTTTTTGGCCTATTTCGAATTTAATCATCCTACTTCCCTGTGCTCTGTTCTGTGATTTGGCGTCCAGCTTCTCTCTCAGCGGTGGTGGTCTAAGTAAGCTAAATCTATTCCTCAGCTCTCTACCCAGCATCAGACGAGCTGGTGCAATGCCAGTTGTTCGTTGCGGAGTGCTCCTATAATCCATTAAACATAAGTTTATTGCATACGACATAGAGTGACCACTTTCTATGATTTTAGTAATTGCCGATTTAAATGTTTACACAAAACGTTCCGCTGCCCCATTTGTGGCTGGGTGATATGGTGATGAAAAAGTGTGCTTAATTTGAGCTAATTTACAAAATTCTTGAAATTCCGCTTTGTGAATGATCGGCCATTATCTGTGACTAGGTGTACAGGGAAACCAAATGTTGAAAATATTTTTTTTTATACTTCAATCGTACGCGCCGATGTAATGTTGGACATTTCGTATGTTTCTGGCCATTTTGTATACTTAGCTATCAAAAATTACAAGGAACATTTTACTGTAAAATGGGCCTAGGAAATCGCCATGGATCCTATACCACGCTAAAGGGGGTAGTGGCCATGGTTTCTAGGTTTTACAAGGGGATTTACTATTTTGTAAACATACAATACAATTTTTTACTATATTTTCTATGTCAGTGCCCAGTTTGGGCCACCAAAAATAAGATCGAGTAATCTCTTTCATGCGAACTATTCCAAAGTGACTTTTATGAAGCTGTGTTAACACAGTTCCTCGAATAGAAATCGGTATTACAATACGATATCCCCAGAACACACACCCTCTATCTACAGTTAATTCATCTAATCGAGTGTGGTAGGTTAATATGTCTTGAGTTGAATGTTTTCTTTCTGGCCAACCGTCAGAAAGATATCTTAGGATTTTTGTCAGTGTACAATATTTTTTTGTTTCCAACTGTATTGTTTTCCAATTGAGATTCATTCACACGATAGATGTTGCTCGATTTACCATTTGAACAAAGTGGGTGAGTATGTTCCTCTTCACATTCTTTTTCTATGGCAGTTCTAGCTATACAGTTCTTTCAGCTCGAACTCCAGAATCGTTTCGAGTGCCTAGGGAGCTCCGTGGACGATTACAGTGATGGGTTCGTGGAAGCTGTCCATACGGTCGGGTCTAAGTTTTTCAAGACCCGCCGTACAGATAGGAACAAAAGACTCTCTGATCCAACTCTCAAGCTCATGGAGGAGAGGCGTGAGATGATCCTGCAGTCTTCAGACGATGCGTTGAAATACCGGCAGCTAAATAGACGGATCTCAAAGTCCTTGAAAAGCGACCGCCGCCGCTTTAATACCGAGCGTATCAAAGACGCGATTGAGCGGAATAAGGGCTCCAAGGTCTTTGCAAGAGATCTGTCTATTGGGCAGAGCCAGCTCACGAAACTGAAGACCGATGATGGCAGGATCGTTTCCGCCAAACCGGAGCTTCTGAGGGAGATCGAGAGATTCTATGGGCAGTTGTACACGTCAACCAGTAAACCCGTCGCGAATCTAGCGAATGACCCTAGAGCTAGATTGACCCGACACTATACCGAAGACATTCCCGACGTCAGCCTGTATGAGATTAGGATGGCTCTGAAACAGCTTAAGAACAACAAGGCACCGGGGGAACACGGAATTACGGCCGAACTCCTGAAGGCGGGTGGAAAACCAATACTTAAGGCACCAGACGCTGTTTATTTCCGTCATACTCGAAGGGAAAACGCCACAAGCATGGTGCAGGGGTGTGGTGGTACTCTTCTTCAAGAAGGGTGACAATGCCCTACTGAAGAACTATAGGCCCATCACACTTCTTAGCCATGTATACAAGCTGTTTTCAAGAGTCATCACGAATCGTCTCGCGCGCAGGTTTGACGATTTCCGGCCTCCCGAACAAGCCGGATTTCGTAAAGGCTTTAGCACCGTAGACCACATACATACGCTGCGGCAGGTTATACAGAAGACTGAAGAGTACAACCTGCCTCTCTGTTTGGCGTTTGTGGACTACGAGAAAGCCTTCGATTCGATCGAGACTTGGGCTGTACTACAGTCTCTACAGCGGTGCCAAATTGACTACAGGTACATCGAAGTGTTGAAGTGTTTGTACAAAAACGCCACCATGTCAGTTCGACTTCAGGATCAGACCTCGGAACCAGTCCGTCTGCAGTGAGGTGTGAGACAGGGAGACGTCATATCTCCGAAGCTGTTTACCGCTGCACTGGAGGATGTCTTTAAGGTTCTGGACTGGAGAGGGCTAGGCATCAACGTCAATGGCGAGTACATCCACCTTCGGTTTGCCGACGATATAGTGGTTATGGCTGAGACCATGGAGGACCTCAGTACAATGCTCGATGACCTCAGTAGAGCTTCCGAAAGAGTGGGTCTTAGGATGAACATGGACAAAACCAAGGTGATGTTGAATGCCCATGTTACACCCACTCCTATCAAGGTCGGAGACTCTACACTCGAAGTTGTGGACGACTATGTCTACCTGGGACAAACGATCCAGTTGGGTAGGGCCAACATCGAGAAAGAGGTCAACCGTCGAATCCGACTCGGCTGGGCAGCGTTCGGGAAGTTGCGCGGTATCTTCTCGTCCAACTTACCACAGTGTCTCAAGACGAAAGTCTATGACCAGTGTGTGTTGCCAGTGATGACATATGGCTCTGAGACGTGGTCGCTTACAATGGGCCTCATCAGAAAGCTCAAAGTCACCCAAAGGGCAATGGAGAGGGCTATGCTCGGCGTTTCCTTGCGTGATCGAATCAGAAATTTAGAGATCCGCAAGAGAACCAGGGTAACCGACATAGCCCGAAGAATTGCCAAACTTAAGTGGCAGTGGGCAGGGCACATTGCTCGCAGAACGGATGGCCGATGGGGCAGAAAGGTTCTGGAGTGGCGACCGCGAACCGGAAGACGTTGCGTTGGAAGGCCTCCCACCAGGTGGTCCGATGACCTGGTGAAGGTTGCGGGGATCCGCTGGTTGCGGGACGCACGAGACCGGTCGTGTATGTGGCGACGCTTGGGGGAGGCCTATGTCCAGCAGTGGACGTCTTTCGGCTGATATGATGATGGCAGTTCTAGATAAATAATCTGCTGGATTTACATTTGTTTTAATATGTCTCACCTTATAGTTAAATGCAGACAAGAATATTGCATAATATTGTAACCTTTTAGCAGCCATTTTTTGAATACTTTTTGTAGGGCCAAAAATCCTTACTAAGGCTGTATTATCAGTTTCGAGTTCAAACTGTCTCCCATATAAATAGTTATAAAATTTCGTTATTCCAAAAATGACTGCCATTGCTTCCTTATCAATAGTTGAATATTTTTTCTCCACTTCACTTAGTTTCTTACTTGCATAAGCAATTGGCTTAACCACACCTTCATAATCACTATTGGATAACACCGCGCCCAAGCCCGTGTCAGACGCATCGCTCGTTAATATCAATGGTAACTTCGGTTCATAGTGTTTCAAATTAGAGGCTGATGCTAACTTGTCTTTGATGAGTTGAAAAGCGTTGTCACATTCTGGCGCCCAATAATTTTTTTTTTCTTTATTCATACAATGGGGTAATTATGGTAGCCATATCTTTTAGGAAACGAGAATAGTTGTTTATTTTTCGTAAAAAAGATTTAAGTAAAGTGAGACTAGTTGGCGTTTTTGCGTTTAACAAAGGTTCAATATTTGCCTGCATAATATTAATGCCTTTTTTATCCAAACAATATCCAAAAACATGCAGACTAGTTACAAATAGTTTACACTTCTCAGGTTTTCATTTAAATTCACATTGCTGTAACCTATTTAGTACTTTACAGAGAGTTTCTAAAGTGTCTTGCAAATCTTTCCCTTTTATATAAATTTTGTCAATAAATACAATAGTGTTAGGTATATGGGTATGTCTCTTATATTTTGAAACATCAAGCTCTGAAAAGAACCAGGCCCTAAACTAACTCCGTATGGAAGATAACTATATTTATAAGTTCCCACCTCTGTGACTTTTGTTGTACAGTCTTGACTATCAACACTAAGAGGAGCCTGCAAATAGGCTTCTTTTAAATCCAATTCGCAGTAATATTCGCCGTTTTTTAGTGTATCTAATATATCATCGACATGGGGTAGCGGGAAGTGATCAATTTCTAAATACTTATTTACTGTTAGCTTGTAGTCCCCACAAAGTCGCACTGACCCATCTGGTTTTAATATGGGTACTACTGGCGTTCCCCATTCACTGTGTTCAACTGCTGACATTCTTTTGTTTTTTAGTAATCTTTGAATTTCATTGTTTACCTTATCCCGCAAAGCAAATGGTACCCGTCGCACAGGCAGACATTTTGGTTGGGTATCAGACTCCGACTTCAAAGTGATCACTTCTCCTTTAAAGTTGCCCCAGCCAGGGCTGAATACTTCTGCGAACTGATTTTTTACATGTTCTTGTGCATCTGAAACAGTTTGTATTTCATTAGATCCAATATTTGCATTTTTTTTTTATATTAGAGGCCATAAACCTTACTCATTTAACCAATCTCTGCCAATGGCTCGTGGAGTATTATTTTTTACCACAAAAATGTTTAATTTTTTAAATTCATTGTTACACTTCACTGGAATTTTTTTATTATGCCTAATGGTTGTGAATAAGTTTGATCAAAGTTTCTGAACATTACATTACAACTTGCAAAATGAAATGATTTTAAATATCGTTCCTTATCTTGAAATGGCATCACAGTGACCTCTGATCCAGTATCTAACTGAAATGGAATACAATGGTTATTTAATGTTACTAAAATATAATGTGGAGGTATCCTACTTACACGATTATAGGAATATGTTTGAAATTTTGCATATGGAGAGTCCATATCGATATCGATTTCAATGACTTCTTCTTCCTTCTTTTCTTTTTCACACGGCTCTGCCTCCAACATATTAGTCCTAGAACACATTCTGAATATATGACCTTGTTCGCCACATTCGGAACAATATTTTTTCCTCAATGTACATGTAGCTTTGAAATGGTTATCACAGCAAAAAACAGCATTGTTTTTCTGTTAGTTGCCTATTTTGATTTCTTGTAAGCTTTGTTTTCCCATTTTTAGTTTTATCTTGATTGTAGAACACTTCTGTCACCTCCCTGGGGTCACTGTGTAATAATACTGCTTCTACAGATCGTGAGACTGCGATACATTTTTCCAGAGTCAAATCACTTGCAACTTTTAACAACTCAAATTTAATAATTTTAGATGCCACTCCATCAATAAGTTTTGCTTTAATTTGGTCTTCCACATCCTTGAAACCGCATTTTCTTGCAATTTTTTTTTAGTGCAAGGGCATACTCTTCTATGTTTTCGTTGGGCTGTTGATTCCTTTGTCTAAAACTGGCCCTTTCCAATACAGTGGAAACTGGTTTTACATACTTTTGTTTAAGTTTGAGACACAATTCATCATAGGTAAGTTTGCTCGGGTTAATGGGTGCACACAAATCTGTTAAGGTTTCGAAAACTTTGGATGTTAATTTGGTGGCTAATAGTGAGACCTTTTTTTCTTCCTTTATGTCATTTAGGGTTATAAAAAATCTAATTGTTGCTGGAAAACGCACTCGCACTTATCACCATCGAAAGGTTGTATATTCTCCGTCCGAAGTCATGGTCCTATCTGTTCAATAACAGTTTTATTCTTATAGAATTCGCTTAGATTCCTTCTCAATTCGTCCACTGTATTTTTTTTGCCGGTAATGGCAAGTTTTCGTCTATATGTATTTTAATTAATTAATTTTTCGTACACTTATAAATGTAACTACGTTTACCCGACTTTACTTGTTGAATTTTTCCAGTTCACTGTTCTGTTGGCCCTCGGTGCTGGGTTCGGACTCAGAATTAGTGTCTGAGAACGAATCCGACGACATTCACTGTTCTTGTGAAAAAAATATCGATGAAGACAGCCACAACTGCAATATGGCGGACGTAGATGGTTCGTTACTCACTTCACACCGATGCCACGCTCGGTTTTAAGATTTTTCCGATTATCGTTTATGACACCACAATAGATCCCAATGGGTCGAAGTGTCCGAGTTATTTCTCGGCCCCTCCATAAGATAAGATCGTTTATGATTGTTGTTGTTTTGCTCAACCTTCTTGTTATTCCCGCACGCCAAGTTCTTCTTCCTCGTCGCCACTATAATATCTTACAAATAAAATACTGTATTCATTAAATGCGTATTTAATTGCACAACTTCGTGTCACCGATCGTGACTGCCAGAGAGAGAGAGCCCTATTTCTATCGCGCTCTCACGCTATACCACAGTTACTATATCGCTCTAACGTCCAAACAAAATAGTCAGCCAAGTCTAGCTAATGGCCAACAGTGATATTCTTCAACAACACTAAAACTTGACCAGTGATAGCCAACATGGATTATGACCTGACAGGACCCATACTGTTTACAAAACCAGAAGTTCGAATAATAAACACTTGTCCTGAGCCAAAACAAAATGAAAACGACTCACCAGATTGGCATAAAGAACGGATCTTGTATGGATCCACATACCCACACGCTCCTCCTTGACCTGTCCAGCTCCTTGGTTGTTGCTAGCTTCCTTGCTACTCCGCTCCAGACTGGTTTTTCATTATTCAAGATTCTGAGGGTAGTCGCAGAAAAGTCGACAAGTCCTTAAATTAGTCCCACATTGTGCCTGCCATGTAGACGCGAAGCTGAAGTGCTTACTTCTACTGCATTCAGTTATGGTGGGACCAAAACAATACGACGCCGACGGTGTACTGTGCTAACGTTCGCGCATCGAACTCCGGTTTTACGAGGTTGAATTCCACAGAACTACTCAGCAACTGCACTATTTATCGTATACATTTGCTGCACTTCAAAAACGAACCGCCACTGGTTTTAACTGTCACCGTCATCACACACATTACTTCTTCGGTTTTTTTTTGTTAATGATTTTATAACATAGTCTTCATGCTCCTTTTAGAGTTTTTTGTTTTATAAGAAAAACAACATTATTTCACTCTATTTCTCCTCGTCTCCAGGCAGTTAGTAGTAGCTCAGGTAGTTACGAGTAAGTGCAGTAATAGACAAATACTACAAAATCCGACATTCTCATAACATAGCTTACATGCACGTTTGCTCCGCACTACACACCGTAAGAATGTTATATTGAGAACAGACGCGTCACGAACTCAGTAAGTAGCAACAAGTAGATACAGTACTTCCCATACATAGAAGTGTTCACTCGCTCAGTAACCTCTCGTGAAGAGTGTACCGTTCATAGCACACAAAATGTTGACTAAGTGCAGTAAGTAGTCGACTTGTGAACCACTTTCAGGAAGAGCTGGCAAGATCAAGTCTCTCGCCATATAATACATTCCACGAAACTATTTGATTACATTTGTGCAAGCTCCTCTTCCATCAGCGGATTGATTGTCTGATTGCCTAAATAAACCATTGTTTCAATATTTTTAACCGACTTCCCAAAAAGGTGGAGGTTAGCAATTCGACTGTTTTTTTATGTGTCAGGACATTTCACTAGGTGATTCGATTTTGATGATTCTTTTCTTATTTGAGAGCTGGTGCTTGTCATGTGGTTCCATTTAAATTCATCAAGATCTGATGAAGAACTTCGGAAATATACATCAGAACTCTTCAATAAATGACGGCAAATCACTCGGGATAGCTGCAAAACAGATATGCATGTTTATTGTTTACACCATTTCATAACATAAGCAGGCATAGTTGCTATGCCTGCTTATGTTATGAAATGGTGTAAACAGGTCGGCCTGGTATACTCTCATTCCACCAGTTTTGTTTGAGTTTCATTTTATTGGATTCATCTATTCTGGCATGACTTTGGGCATTATAGGTACCTAGCCTATAGAACTGGTCCATTACGTACCACAACTAAAAAGTAAAAAAAATAAAAACAAAGTTTTTTTTTAAAACAAGTCTATATCATGTATATTGTTTAAGCCCCAGGCTAGATGGCAGATTTGTTCGACGACTGCACAGTTTGTATTTAACTGAATGCAGAGCCATAGTGATCTGATGCCGTATTTAAATTTTCGTTAATTTTGTGATACAAAAAGCGCTGGTGCGGCATGCGGTGAGGCAGACGGCGCGTGACCGCAGCGTTACCGCACCGTGAGCACAGCGTGACGAGTGGGATGCCGTAACGATCATGCACCACTCACACTCACACATTGTAATCTGCATGCCCTGCGGTTATTTTAATACATTCAGTTTCGCTAAATAATGATCAATTCATGCGATGAAGAATAATTTACCAAACAAATTGGCATTTAGTGATTTATTTTTCTAACTTTTCCTTTGATGGAAGAGTAATTCTCGTTTCCAATTTGGAGTAATAAAAGGTCAAAAGGCTTTACATTTAAAGATATACAGAAGGTAAAATCCCCTTGACATTTATAGACTCATGCTGTTGTGTACATTAGTGAGACCGCCGCTCTACGCGCCGCTCGGGCGCGAGGGAATATTTACCAGTTTATTGCTATTTATAAAATTTAACCAACCTACTCATTCTAATAGTATAAATACGAATATATGTATGTCTGTCTGTATTGCTACGTGATGCACGCCTAAATCGCTAAACCAATCAGGCAAAATTTTTGGTATAAATATAGATTGAATGTTGGACGCTAAACCGTTGTGGACTTGTGGTCCTAGTTTAAGAAAGTGACTGGGGAGCGGCATTCGACAGAATGCCTGTGGTATTGTATTGTCTTACTGCTTCGGATCCGGACAGAGCCGCAGAATAAATCACAGTGGTACTACTTGTAGTGTACCTAGAGACTACCTGCGACAACAGCTAACGCGACAATTACTCACTTCGATGAATTCGTCTTGGAAAACGAACTTGTTTTGACTTTTTATAGGGCTTATACGGTCCATCGTTATTAGAATGAGAATGTTGGTTATGTGGAACTGCGGGTCGGAGATGTATTGGGCGTGAAACAGTAATGTCGGCCGTACAATCTCGCGCGAGAGCCCGAGGAAACGCTGTACATTGAGGTTTTAAACAAAATACTTCATGATTGAACTCAGTACTAAGAGCAATGTACAACATCCTCGCGCTACTATGCCGGGTTCTAGGTCAGCATATTACTATTGAAATATCAGTTATGTGTGCAGCTTAGTTTCCTTACATATGCAAGACATGTGAGCTGCTGGCAGATGCTATCGTGTTATGTGGTAAACACTAGTAGGTATGAGCGCCACTAGTTGACGTGGAGCAGACACGTCGATATAAGCTGTAATTGCAGATGGTGTGGGTGCCGGGGCTGACAAGGTGGAGAGGGGGGGGGGGGGGGAGGTATCGCACTGGAATTTACAATTACCTACATTTTTTACGTGGAACGTCTGTTGGCACACCGGCGCGCGACGGCGGCATTCTCTCACACTGCTCGCGCTCGCCGCTCACCGCTCATTGCTCGCAAGTTCAAAGAAACAAATAATGGAGTGCGGAGGCATGCAGCACGACGCGGGAGGTACGCGGCCAACAAAAGCGACGTTCAGATGAACGTGAACTGCCGCTCGCCGCCCGCCGCCGCCTGCGTCGGCCCGAGGCGCGGCTCGCTTAAGGCGATATATACACCCCAATGCTAACGCAGTACTGGCCGTGCGCCCGCTCGATACCAAAATATCAAAATTGAACCTCCTTTTGAACAGTTTTGTTTGCAAAATATGATTTGATTTACATATGCTATGTTTGTTATGAAGAAATACCAGCCATAAATTTTTCTGTGTGCAAATATTTTTAAACATCCAAGTCGTTTTGGAGGAATTTCCAAAAGTTGCAAAAATGATCGTGTTGTTAATTATTTTTTTAAAGCAAAACTATTAGTTACACGTAAAAACCATGTGTTCAAAATTATGTACATGAATCAGTAATAAATATATTTTTTTTTCAAACCTTTTAACCTACCCATTACTAAGGAGTATGCTTTAGAAAGTTGTCGTTTTACGGCACTAAAGCGTATGTAGGCCCTTAACCACTCTGCTCGACAAGATTTTGACACATGACATACCAGCTGAGTCGACAGGTTGTTGCAAATTACGTCATGAAATTGTGGAATTTACATGAACTTTCAACATTCGAATTTATTCAGAAAAATAAGTTTACGCAGCTATTTTACACAGTAAATTTACTCAAAATATATGCATAAACAACCTTTTCGCTTTCTGAAATGTTGCAAAAGGACAAAATAATGACATACTCATTTTATTTGCGCCCTTATGTAACTAAGTTTTCAAACAAATCTTCATGAAAAAACAAGCCAAAATCTGGCAAATCTGCTTAAAATTTTGATGCAACCTTGCATCATGACATTTCTTTGGTGTTGTTTTTTTATGCTGTCCTTTCACCCGTCTCATAATCGATTAAAAATTGCATTCAGCCTAATGGATTAAGTGTATCAAACGATTATTTTAAAGGCGCTTTACTTTGTGTAAATAATTTCATCACCCCTGCTCTCAAAACGGTGAAGGAAAACATCGTGAGGAAACTGGCATGTCCTAGAACCAAAAATTCGAAGACATGTGACATCCACCAACCCGCCTTGGGCCCGCGTGGTGGATAATGGACCATTCCCTCTCGCAGAGAGGACGCCTGTGTCCCAGCAGTGGGAACATCAACCGTATAGGTCGGACGGGGTACATTTCAGGGCGCGACAAGCATACCTCCGCTGGCTCAGCCGCGACCCATTTCGGTCCCCAGATTTACGTTATACGACATGCTAATTAATTACGTAATTATTGATTAAAATACCTAAAGAAACTTATTTGGGGGCGTTAATTAAAACAGTTGGATAAAAAGCTTACAATGTTAGCGCCAATTTTTTTTTAGATTAAGCGCGAAGTTTATTAATTTACCTTTGTTAAATACAAGTGTGTTAATCGCCATTTTGATGACAGAGGTGGTCGAGGCTAAAAAACATAAAAATTGCATATTTGGGATACCCAAACTCCACTGCAGGGGTAGTGGTTTGCTCATCGTTTAATTATTGGAATTTATCCATATTTCAAACTAATTAATTAGTGGTAATGAAGTTATTTGTCATCCAAAGTCGAAGTTTCGCGCCAATCGTGTTTGTTTACATTTTTATTTAACACAAATATGGGTGATATTGTATGTAAAAATGATTAAAAATATGACAATTATGTCTCTAAATATAATAAACAACAAGAAGAAGCCCAGATCTTAACGTAATTAACAAACACCGGTCCAATAACACGTAAAGTTCATTACCACTTCTTTATTTATGTTTAAAACTTCCAATTCGTCATTGATATTGTTTTTTTAATGTAATAGTGGTGTGTCAAAACGATTTTAGCAATCGATTTTTGTTTATACTATCGACTCGATTAATGACTGATTATCCCAAATCGATTCTTATATATTAAAATAAACCTGTTTTAGGCATGAAATACAATAAGTACTTAAATAATTACTATTAATAATTTCTTAAAGTAATCTCAATAGATTTTGGACATTATTTATATAAAACCAACTAAACAAATTCATCGAACCGTGGATAATTTGGCGCCAAATTTTCTATCCGATTCAAAATTTAAATTCGGAATGCGCTCGCTATTCAGAAATATTTTGAATAAAAATAATAATGATTGTCTTTTAATGTTTGTTAGTCTCAGAAGTATACAGAGTGCCTAGTATATTTTTATGTAAGTATGTGACGCAAGCGTAGATAAATTTAGTTTCGGGGTACCAACCATTTTATGATTATTTGTTATTTTGTAATGAGTGTCGTGGTGGCGCAGTGGCTAAAGTCCTCGCTTTGCCAGAGGGCATGGGTTCAAATCCGGGCAAGTACCAAAGTGTCTTTTTCAAATTCATTTATGTACTTTCTAAGTATATCTTGGATATCGTTGACAAAGGTGAAAGAAAACATCATGAAGAAACCTGGTCTTATATAATGCGGGTTGGCAATTTGAGACTATAGTCTCAAATCGCCAACCGCATTGAGCAAGTGTGGTGATCAATGCTCGTGCCTTCTCTGTATGAGAAGAGGCCTTTACCCTGCAGTGGGACAGTTATTTATTTATTTATTTAAGGTTCACCAACAGTTGTTACAGATATTATACAGATAGGAACATAAGCAATTGTGTCTTAAATCTAACTGCACAACCAATTATAGGCAAACACCACATGCAAATTGCTCTTTGTAATTATAAAAACTTAATGTACTTAAATTCTAGATATTTATATTATATGAAATACTGATACTTATATTTATATTATAGGCTGGTATTATTATTACATTATATATTGAGTAATGAGTTGAGTATGGTATGTTTAGGTTTTGAATTCAGTCGAGTCTGTTGTAATGTTATGATCATTGGTTCCTACTATAGATACTTTTTAGGGTTCCGTAACCAAAGGGTAAAAACGGGACCCTATTACTTAGACTTCACGGTCCGTCTGTCTGTCTGTCTGTCTGTCTATCACCAGGCTGTATCTCATGAACCGTAATAGCTAGACAGTTGAAATTTTCACAGATGATGTATTTCTGTTGCCGCTATAACTACTAAATGACTATAAAATTACTAAAATAAAGGTGATATCACACACCATGAAGCTCTTCGAGCGCATTATTGACACCAGGATCCGACAGGAGTGCACAGTGTCGGACTCCCAGTACGGTTTCCAACCAGGACGCGGTACCATGGACCCTATATTCGCCCTAAGGATCCTCATGGAGAAGCACAGGGAAAAGAATATGCCTCTGCATTTTCTATTCCTAGACCTGCAGAAGGCCTTTGACTGTGTTCCCAGGGAGATGATCTGGTGGGCGTTGCGGTCGAAGTTGGTACCAGAGACCTACGTGGAAATCGTACGTGACATGTACCGCAACTCCGATTCAATAGTCAGGACCGCTGTTGGTGATACCACCCCCTGCCCCATAACCGTAGGCGTGCATCAGGGTGCTGGAGCGACACCGACAGGTGTTGCATGTCACGGAGATGAACATGCTGCGGTGGATGTGTGGCGTCACGCGGAAAGACCGGAGGAGAAGGAGTCTGTTCGATCAGACGCCTACTTTTCGGGGTGCGTCTGTTCCTGTGACTGATCGGCTCGAGCTCCTAGGCATGGAGTTGACATCCAGTCTCAACTTCGGCTCCTCCATTGAGAACAAAGCCCAAATCGCGGCCAAAAAACTGGGCATCCTAAATAAAGTGAAGCGATACTTTACGCCTGGACAGCTTTTAACCCTATACAAAGCACAAGTCCGATCCTGCATGGAGTATTGCAGCCACCTTTGGGATGGTTCAGCTAAGTATCAGCTTGCCGCGCTTGACTCAGTGGAACGCAGAGCCAAGAGGCTCATTGGCAACGTTGAACTGGTGGACGCCAAGCTTCACAGCTTGGCTCATCGCCGCAAAGTTGCCTGCTTGTCGGTCTTCTACAGACTGTACTTCGGTGAGTGTGCTGAGGAACTCTACGACCTCATCCCACCAGGCCCCTTCTACCATCGGACATCTAGACGCACTGCAAGTTATCATCCTTACCTTGTTGCCATTCCACCAATTCGAACCAAGCGCTTCCAAACATCCTTTATAATGCGCACAGCGAATGAGTGGAACTCACTGCCTGCGTCTGTGTTTCCGAACGCATTCAACCCGAATCTCTTCAAAGTTAGAGTGAACAGGCTTCTTCTGGGTAAGCTCACTCCATCGTAGACTCTGTCTCTGTCACCTATGACCTAGACTAGAGTCAAGAGCAAACCCATTACAAATAAAAAAAAATAAAAATAAAAGACCGTGTACGGAATACATACATCCGCGGCAGCCTCCATGTCCGTGACATTGCTGACAAGCTGCAGGAAAGTCGCCTCCGCTGGTACAGCCACGTCTTACGACGACCGGCAAGCTACGTGGGAAACAAATGCCTGGACCACCCTACCTGGCACCAGGAGCAGAGGACGGCCCAAGAGACGCTGGCTTGATGTCGCGCAGGATGACATGCGCGCCAGTGGGCTAGTTGCGAGGGATGCCGAAGACCGGGCAAAGTGGAGGAGGAAGTGTAGGAAAGCGGACCCTGGGTTCGCCCACACTGGGCGGGATGAGCAACCGGGATAAATGCTAGGTAGAAGAAGAAGAAGATGAGACGGGTGAATGGACAGCACAAAAAAAAACAACACCAAAGAAATGTCATGATGCAAGGTTGCATCCAATTTTTAAGCAATTTTTCCAGATATTGTCTTGTTTTTTTATGAACTATTTTATGAAAAATTGGGTACCTAAGGACGCAAATAAAATGAGTATATCTTTATTTTGTCGTTTTGCATCTTTTCAGCAAGCGAAAAGGTTGTTTATGCTTATATTTTGAGCAAATCTAAATTGTCTACCGTTTGGAAAGGTGTAATAATTCGTATTTTGTACACATTTTGCAGTAGACTGACGCGGTTTAACCGACCTCAACATGTAAATAAAGATATTTTTTACAAATTTACTGTGTAAAATAGCTGCGTAAACTTATTTTTCTGAATAAATTCGAATGTTGAAAGTTCAAGTAAATTCCCGAGTTTCATGACGTAATTTGCAACAACCTGTCGACTCAGCTGGTATGTCATGTGTCAAAATCTTGTCGAGCAGAGTGGTTAATAGGCTGATGATGTGTGATGATGTGATTTAAATAAATTACTGATTTTCAAAAATGTTTTGTTTTAAAATTAGAACAAACCCGATTTCATAATGTTATCTTAACGGTGTTTTGAGAAAAATATCGGAATCGTGGCTAATTTCGCGCCGAATTTTCTATTACGTACAAGAATTCAAAATTCAAATTCGGAATGCGGTCGATAATCAAAATTTTTTATCGGGTACATTTGAGTATAAAAGACAGTTTTACTTTGATCTTTTCAGAAGGTTGTATTCAGAATGACCAGTATAAATACGAGTATGTTTATGTATGATAAGTAGACGTAGGCAAGAACTGGTACTCTTACGCGAATCCGAAGCCAGCTGTTATGGCATGATTGTCAATCGAGAAAGGGCTGAAAATTAAAAGCCAAGATGGCGACCATACAATTTATCGTAATTGAAGAAAGCGGTGCATATGTACCAAGCTGCGTTACGACAACCTAATCTGTATATATAAAAGGAAAGGTCACTCATTCACTCATTACAAAATATCATCATAAAAAATTGCTTGACGTATAAAGATGAAATTTGGCATCCCGGGGGGTTTCTCAAGTGATGTAAGTGCGCTTTAAGGTTACACTAGTCGAAAATTCTTCCATAAAAACGTAGTCTAGGGATTATTCCATTGTTTGACGATGTACGTTCAAAATAAAAAGTGATATCAATTTGTCTCATCATTATCTAGCCCTGTATGGAAGCAAAAAAGTAAAAAAAAGAAAAAAAATTAAAGTTATGAGCGTCGAAAGTTCCACATTTCGACACTAATTTTAACGCATTTTTGGGCGCAAATAAATACCATAAGAAGACGGAAAATTGCAAAACGGCCTCCATACAGGGATAGATTAGTAGTTCAACAATGCAAATAATTTTATTTTGAACAGATAGATTTAGTACATTTTTCATGATATCTAGATTGCCAAAGGTCTGTTTATAAAATTTCGCGCGCTCGGTTTAGTGTTTAGTAGACTAGTGTACCCTTAAGAAAGGATATTTGGAAATTCCACCCCTAAGGAGGTAAAAAGTGGGTTGAAATTTTGTATGAAATTTCTATAGTTTGTAAGTTGGACACGTGAAATTTTAGATTTACGCTGTTGGTTGATAAAAATAATTTATGTATTTATTGGTTTTTGGAAATGCCACTCCTGAAGGGGAAAAAGGGTTGAAAGGTTGTATGAAATTTTCACAGTTTGTAAATGGACACATGAAATTTTAGATTTACGCTCTTGGTTGATAAAAAGAATTCATGTATGTGCATCATGTATGAATTCATGTGTGTGTCATGTGTGTGCACATGAATTATTTGTTTTTTTTTTGGAAATTCCACCCCTAAGGAAGTGAAAAGGTGGAAATTTGTTGGGCTTATATATTTGAAATTCGGCATAAATACTAATCTGAGTAAATAGTAAAGGTTTGCATTATTAGTTTCTCAAAACTACTCCTAAAAGACGATTTAGGGGGTGTTAAAGATTTTTGAAGAATTTTGTTGGACAGGGCTACTTTTTATGATGTAGGGGAGCACTAAAAAAGGATTTTTGGAAATTCAACTTTGGGGGTGAACTAAAAAGTTATCAGTCTGTAGGATAAAATACGGATCACGCGAAGTCGCGGGCGAAGTGCTAGTACGTACATACATAAGTTTAAGGGCTAGCACATCATCTTAATTAACAAATTAAAGATGGCGGCTATTTCAAAGCTATACATATTCTTAAGGATTTTCTGTATCTCCTGGGGAGCTATTACCGCAAATTCTAAATCCAAGATGGCAGCTATTTCTGGTTGTTTATTTTTCTACAATTTCGATTTTAAAACCCGTATTCGTTCAAATTCAAATATTTTTATTATTCTAATTATAATTTTTAATTAATAATTGGTAAGAAATAATAATACATTAAAAATTAATAAATAAAATGACATAAGATTACAATTTGTCTTCCAGCATTGCCCCAGGCAAAAAAAAAAGAGTTACTCATTGACTGTATAGTAAGCTTTATCGCCCAATAGATCAAGAAGAGCTTTTTTGAAGTGGTTTATGCTGTCAAGATCTCTTATTGTAATGGGCAACTTATTGTATAACTTGGGTGCCATTCCTAAAAAGCTCTTTGAGTATAATGCAGTCTTGTGTGGAATAGCACATATCTCTCTATTGCGACGTTTCGCTCTCAGTGTTTGAAACAGATGCAAGTTTGATTTTGCGAATACTGCTGTCTCGTAGATGTACATACAAGCCAAAGTAAGGAGTTTGTATTTATTAAATAATGGCCTACAGCTATCAGTCTTTCGTTAATGATACCTATGACGAAAAGTTAACAAATTTTCGTCGGCGCCATCTTGAATTTTGATTTTAAGCCCATATTCGTTATTTACATACAAGGAAACCCAGAAAATGATGCCTAAAAAAAGAAAAGTTATCCACCTTTTTTCAGAGAAACCATTAAAATATTAATAAAAAACGGCGACATCTTGGATTTTGATTTTCAGCTTAGTTGGTTGACAACCATAACCATGCCGAGCGAGTTACGCTTGGTAAGAAATCGCACAAGAAGATACGCATCAGGTTATTGGCATTAATTGTTATTAAGGAATGCAGATGTAAATACAAACCAAATTTATGTTCTTAAGACGAATAAAAATAAACTTCTAAGGCCGAGTTTCTCGCCTCTAATTATCACAGAATTAATGTGCCAAATTGTCAAGCACGCGTTATCTGCTGCGATTGGCTATTAAAAATTCATTCAACCAATCACATCAGATAAAATAAATAAATAGTTTATTTGCACCTTCAAGTAAAAACACAAAATGTTATGGTTTACAATTTACAAATAAAATAAGCCGAAGGTAGGTAGAGTTTAAGTTAAAGTTGCAGCCAATACCTAAACTAAGATAACTTAATATCTTGTAATTATAGGTATCAGCGCCCGCCCTCGTTAACAAATTGTAGCTGTTGATCAATAACATATAAAATACGTATTTTAATTACAGGAATAGTTTCATAGATTAGTTTCATTGCAAAGCAAAAGAATTAGGGGCTATTAGGTGCAAAACTAGAATTAAAACTAACAAACAAGATAACGCGTGCTTGACAATTTATTAAAAGTATCTATAGAATAACCAATTTTCATAATATCACAACAAACTCGACTGAATTCAAAAACTAACCATACCTTACTCAACTCATTATTCAATCAATCAATCATCATCAATACATATAATAAATCTGTAGAAAAGTAATTTTTGTACATCGAAAATATTTCCAAAAAAATAGCCAGTGTGTTAGAGGATAACCAACAGAACCTATTTCCAGCATTTTTGGAATTTTTGTCTGTTTATTTGTGCACGCATCACGTGAAATGTACAAAACCAATGTAGATAAATTTTATACATAAAAATTGCGCGTAACTTGAATAATTACTTAGTTTTTGTTTCATCGCAATCGGTTCACGCTTTCAAAAGTTAGATGAATTTAAAGTGTTCAAGAAGTAAAATTAACACAACACACGTAATTCAGATACTTTGACAGTTGAACTCGATATTCGATAGATGGCGTTGTGCATTTGAAGTCATTTTCTGAATGGCGGTGTTAAGATTCTCCGCGAAACAATGATGACTATAGAAAAAAAAAATGTTAGGTAGGTAAGTAGGGTAAGCGGGAGGGTAAGTAGGGTAGGGTTGGCAGACAGATGACGGGAGCGAACCCGCGGGCACAGCTACTATTTGCTATGCTAGATATATAAAATCTTACGTTTCAATACGGGCTCAATCGGGAGTATTCGGGAAGCGCCGTAACCTTCGGGTAACTTCGTATTTTCTATGGCGGGCAGTCGAACGTGAGCATTAGAGTCCGTCCAAAGAAAGAAGTTCCGTAGACGCGGCACCAGTTTTTACAAACAATTCAAGATCATTTATTTGTGGAAACATGAGTACACATACAGAGCATGCTAGTTTTTAAATTACATCCTCTAACAAATCTTGTTAGTTCCGTGTATTTCCGCGGGACTTTTTTCGTTGAACGGACTCTATGAACTACTGCGCCGCCGCACCCGCCGCACTGGGTAAGACGTCATACCCGATACGGCAAGTGTTCTGTGGGCGGGTGAGCGGTGTAATACGATTTAGTTCGGTGCATAGCTCGACATTATACCTATCGGGTACGGACCGGGTCTCTGCTGGACATACCCGGTCTGCGTACTGGTAAACTCATACTGGGTTTTTATACCTGTACCAGTAAAAACGCACCATCCCAAACAGCTAGTATATAATAATAATACCAGCCTATAACTGTCCCACTGCAGGGAAAAGGCCTCTTCTCATACAGAGAAGGCACGAACATTGATCATCACGTGCGCTCAATTGCGTGTTAGTTATTTGAGACTATAAGACCAGTGTGCTTATTCCGAGTTTTTTAACGTGCTCACTCGTGATAAAGTAAACGATCTCTTATGTCAAAATATATACAAAAAAGAGGTTTCTCCTTACCGTCCCAGACGGCGCTTATCCAATTTCAATACAAATTAACGTTTACGTTGACGCGATTGAGCGTGAGTAAAAACTCGCACTAAGGCCTCAGTGTGCTTAGTGCGGGTTTCTTGACGTACTCACTCGTGATATCGTAAACGATCTCTTATGTCAAAATGTATACAAAAAAAGAGGTTTTGCCTTGCCGTCACCAGACGGCGCTTATCCAGTTTCAATACAAATTGTAGTTTACGTTAACTCGATTGAGCGTGAATAAAAACTCGCACTAAGCCCACAGGTCTCTGATATATTCAGAAAGTACTTACATGAATTTGAAAAAGACACATTGGCACTTGCCCGGATGACCGGATGACCCATGACCTCAGGCAAGGTGAGGCCTGTAGCCACTGGGCCACCACGACACTCATTACAATATAACGAATAATCATTAAATCGTTGGTTCCCCGAAACTATTTTTCTTTTTTTTTTTTAAATTCTTTATTTGTTGTAAGGGGTTTTATCACTGAGTGATAATGTCACCCCCATTAAAGAAAACATAGCAACTTAAAACTAAACAATGGGTAATGAACAATTATTCTTTACTAGAAGTACACACTACTACTTATCTACTAGTATATTAAACTTAAGTGGGTATGTCCGCCAGACATGCCATAACATATTCAGCAGACACACCCACTCATGCTCAGTCCCTCTTTAATAGTCGACACAACATCCTAGCCTCTTCCGACAAAGGAGATGCTAGAATGCTATTGCATACCCCCACCTCAAATCCGCCACTAAACAAAGCATGTCTTTCTTGTATGTTCCGGTCACATTCCATCAACACGTGATAGGTGTCCTCAATCACCCCACATACTTCACAGTTTGGTGAGGTACTTTTGCCCATTAGATATTTGAATTTATTGGATGGGAAGTGGCCGGATCGCAACCTGAACAAAGCTACCACATATTTCCTCTCTATTTCTCTTCCTTCAAACCATGGGTAACGAAGCGGCTCAGATTGAATGGTTTTATACCATATTCCCTTTGTCTTTGAACGCTCATCAAAATATTCGTGCCATCTTAGGCTGCATAGTTCTTTTACATGACCAAGCCAATCTGAATATAACGGTAAGCATGTGTAATTAATACCCTCGTAAGATGCTTGTTGGGCTGCTAAATCTGCTTCTTCGTTACCCATGATTCCGATGTGTGAGGGAATCTATTGAATGGTTACGGTCTTATTCAGAGACTTCATCTTACAGATTGAGTCAAGAATACTTATGGCTATCGGGTACCCTCGAAGACTCGAGGGTACACGAGCCAAATGTTGGAGGCTGCTCTTTGAGTCCGAGAATATAACAAAATGATCTTGATTTATACTTAGTAAATATAACAGGGCTTCAGAAATAGCTATGAGTTCACAATACATAATAGAAATTTTAGAATTAATTTTGAACTTTGCTTTAATATTAAGTTGAGGATCAAAAAAAGCAGCTCCTAAGTCCGAACCATCCTTGGACCCGTCCGTAAATATTTTATAGTGTCGACTAAACTTATCATCCATCATTTTTACACAAGTATTATTAAGATCCGTGACATTAATGAGTCTTTTTGGCAAACTTATATCCTTAATCGTTTCACTTATTACATTAGCTAAATCTATATTAGTTACCCAAGTGTCCAAAGAGTAAATATCCAATACCGGGCTAGAGTACAAGGGCATGTTTGTGTATATTCTGTGAACATCGACTAATAATGGCAGTTTTTTGTTTCTCCAATAAAAACCTTGGCATTGGTCAGACAGCTCTCCCAATATACTAATTAGAATATTATTACGAACCGATTTTGATCTTAGATAAAATTTTGCTGTCAAAAATAGTCTTCGAATAAATAACGGTTGGAGACATAGCTCCCCTTCCATCACATGGATAGGCGTGCTTCTAATAAATCCTCCTATGGTCCTCATTGTTTGATTTTGCACTCTGTCAAGCTTAAGAAGATGACTGTTTGCACAGTGTCCGTACAAAAAGGAACCATAGTCTACCCTACTTCTAATTATGGCTATGTACAGCTTTCTAAGATGCAAGGGATGTACGCCCCATTTGGTACCCGCTAACACTTTAAAAACATTTAAAAACCGACAAACTTTTTCCCTTACCTCATTTATATGTTTGCCCCACTTTAAGGAACTGTCCAACCACATTCCAAGGTACTTGACACAATTTAGTTGTTCAATGGGGTTATTATTAATAGTGAGTTGGATATTATTTCTTCTTCTCCCCCTACTAAAAAGACACACCTTTGTTTTCTTATGGGAAACATTTAGACCTAAATCAGCCATCAAACTTTGAAAAATATGTAATGCGTTTTGTATATGGGACACAGAATCGGACAAACAGTGGCCGCATTAAATAGTAAAGGGGACAGAGGGTCTCCTTGAGCTATGCCCATACCGGTACTTCGACATATAACACAAAAATGTGGAACGCTTCACGATTTTGCGTGTCATCCTTGCGCAGGGGCCATGCTAATCTTCTCTGTATCGTTCCAATTTTAGTATATGTACTGCCGAAGCAAGTACATTCCCCGAAACTATGCGTTTCATACTTACATAAAAATATACTAGGCACTCTGTATACTTCGACCACATCATCGCTTACCATCAGGTGAGATAGTGGTCAAGCGCAAGCCAATAGATAATAAAAAAAAAAAAAAAACGTCAAAAGGACGAATCATTATTACTTTTATACAAAATATTTTTGAATAGCGAGCGCATTCCGAATTTAAATTTTGAATTGGATAGAAAATTCGGCGCGAAACTATCCACGGTTCGATGAATTTGTTTAGTTGGATGTAGTTAAATAATGTCCAAAAATCTATTAAGATTACTTTTTGAAAGTATTAATGGCAATTATTTTAAGTTTGTGTTGTATTTTCTGAAAAATAAGTAAATAAATAATAAATCAGGTTTATTCTATTTTTTATGAATCGATTTGGTATTTGCTCATTAATCGAGTCAATAGTATAAAAAAATCGATCGCTAAAATCGTTATGGCACACAACTATTACAATAAAAAAACAATGTCGTTGACGAATTCGAGGTTTTGAACATAAATAAAGTAGTGGTGATGAATTTTAAGTTTTATTGGACCGGTGTTTGTTTATTACGTTAAGATCTGGGCGTGTTCTTGTTATTACCCGGCTGGGAAAGGGTTATGTGTTTCGCGCGTATCTTGTATGTTTGTATGTATGTAATATTCTTTATAACCTCATATCTTTTAAACTACTTGGCGGATTTTTTATAATTAGGACATCGTTAGATAGGTCTTGACCGCCCAAGTGTTCTTAGCGAAGTGCCGTAAAAAAAAAAAGAACATGGCGGATTTTGGACGCCATATTGTGGGGGTTGCAATTTTTTTTTTCATTCGTTCCCATCGAGTGGGGTATCAAAATTAAGGGTTTTTAGAGGAGATTACAAAAATATCAACTACTTATATGTTTAAATGTCATACGAAAAAAAAATTATAAATAAAAAGTTGTAAATAAAAAAAGTTAATTTCAAAATCATCATCAAAAACCCGCCTGCTTAAAAAGCGGTAAACAAGAAAAAATCATGCTGTGCAGTCGGAGGATCAGGGGGTCAGCCAGTTTACGAATATGTATCATTTTTAGTTCGCTTTTTAAGGAGGCGTGTTTTTGATTTTTAAATTAACTTTTTTTGTCCATTAAGTTTAGAGACATAATTGTCATATTTTTAAATGAACATGTGGGTGGGTGATATTTGTGTTAAATAAAAATGTAAACAAACACGATTGGCGCGAAACATCGACTTTAGATAACAAATAACTTTATAACCACCAAATATTTTGTTTGAAATATGGATGAATTCGTCAAATAATTAAACGATGAGCAAACCACTACCCCTTTTTTTTTTTGAGCATTAGTGTGTCCCAAATATGCAATTTTTATGTTTTTAGCCTCGATCACCTCTGTCATAAAAATGGCGATTATCGCATTAACACACTTGTATAAAACAAAGGTAAATTAATAAACTTGCGCGCTTAATCTAAAAAAAATATTGGCGCTAACATGTAAGCTTTTTATCCAACTGTTTTAATTAACGCCCCCAAATAAGTTTTTTTAGGTATCTTAATCAATAATTACGTTATTAATTAGGATGTCGTATGGCCTAAATATGGGGTCCAAAATGAACCACTGCTGAGCCAGCGGAGGTATGCTTGTTGCGCCCCAAAATGTACCCCGTCCGAACTATACGGTTAATTCCCTTCACTGGCCAGGAAAATACTAAGAGGGATCAAAAAGTAGTGAGAACGACGTCTCCTTGGTAAGAAAAAAAAATACTGGCAGGAATATCTCAGATACATATTTGTAATATTAATAAAGAAAAAATCGTCGATTCTCTTTTATTTTTTTCTGAATGTAGTCATATTTTGTTTGCTTCGTGTCGGAACGTGTTATCGAAAATGGAGAAAAACGAAGTGCGAGCCGTTATTAAATACCTCTGTTTAAAAAAGTTAACGACGCAAGAGATTCATTGCGATTTGGAGGCAACATTAAGGAGAGTTTGCTCCGCCGTATTCCACTGTCGCAAGGTGTCTCAATTTTGAGTAGGGAGAACGAGCACGGAAGACGAACATCTTTGCGGCCGTCCATCGACGTCAGTCACCCAAGAAAATGTTGCGAATGTCGAGAAAATTGTATGGAGCGATCGAAGAGTCACCATCCGATACTTAATTCAAGAAACGGGCATTTCATATGGAAGTATTCAATCCATATTGAAACAAACTTTGAATATGAGAAAAGTCTCCGCAAGATGGGTGCCGAGAATGTTAACCGACAGTCAGAAACAAAATCGACTTGACATTTCGAAGATAATGTTGGACAAGTTTCAAGAAGATTCTGAAAACTTTTTGTCTCGTTTCGTAACAATGGACGAAACATGGGTCCATCATTTTGATCCCGAGACAAAACAGCAATCTTCGCAATGGAAACGGCCATCATCACTGACCCCGAAGAAGTTTCGTGTCGTGGCATCGGCTGGCAAGGTTATGGCCTCAATATTTTGGGACTCAGAAGGGATATTGTTAACTGATTACCTGGAGCGTGGAACCACTATTACAGGCCAATATTATGCAGCTTTAATTCCCAAGTTGAGGAATGCCATCAAAGAGAAAAGGAGAGGGAAACTTCGAAGGGGCGTGCTGTTTCATCACGACAACGCACCCGCGCACAGGTCGGCAGTTGCGATGGCTGCCATTCAGCAAGCTGGCTTCGAATTGGTTGACCACCCCCTTATTCACCAGATCTGGTGGCTAGCGATTTTTATCTGTTGCCTAAATTGAAAAAATACTTAAGTGAAAACAGTTACGAAGACGATAACGAGGTGATGGATGCCGTGGAGAGCTTTTTGCAGGACCAAGACAAAACTTTTTTTGTGAAAGGGATTGAAGCCTTGGAAAAGCGCTGGACTCGGTGTGTAGAGAGACTCGGAAACTATGTATCAATAGTCATTATGTTCTATCTCATTCTCACTACTTTTTGATCCCTCCTCGTACTTCTTGTAAATATACTTATGACGGCCTCATCTCGTACAGTACACGCGGGTGTCCACCAGGGCTGCCTCCTGTTGCCGCTCCTCTTTCTAGTCGTTCTTGACGGAATTACGCTTCGCATTTCTGATAACAGGCGCTGCAGTATACTGCGGAATGGGGTTTATCCAACGTCTTGGAAGGCTTGGTTTATGCCGATGTCCTATGCCTGCTTAGCAACACTCACGCCGACATTATTTATTTTTTATTTTTATGGATGGCTGATGGAGGCTCGCGCTTGACCACTATCTCACCTGATGGTAAGCGATGATGTGGTCGACGGTGTAACACGCTTGCCTAGAAAAAACCTATTCACTCTTGACTTAAAAACCCCGAGGTTGTAGCTATCGGGAAACACAGACTCCGGCAGGGAATTCCACTCCTTTCCTTCCATATTGAAAGTATTTTCAAAACGTTTAGTGCGTTTTGGTGGGATGTCCACCATGTACCGATGGCACATCGCCGTACGTATTGTAGTCCGATGATGAAACGGGCTAAAAGGGCGGGGAATTAGATCATGCAATTCCATCGCACACTCCCCGAAATGCAACCGATAAAAAACCGACAAGCTGGCAACTCGGCGAAAATGTTCAAAGCTCTGGAGCTTTTACTCAACCAGTGCCTCATTGCCAATTAGCCTCTTGGCCCCGTTTTTCGATCGACTCTAGTGCATCAAGCTGGTACTTGGCAACATGTTAGCTAAGTTGGACGATCTACGCCAGGAAGCGTCAACAACATGATTTAAAATAAACACGGCAGACCCAGGAGATAATGTGAAAAATATATCACCGTTGCTGATTGACACAGGGCCTGCCTTACCTCGGGAGCGTCGTGTGTCGTCTCTGGAGGTAGTGAAGAAGACATCGCTTTTCGGATCCCCAAAGCCTGACCTGTTTGGCAAACGCAGCAACTGACTCAAAGGATTTAACTTAAAATCGTCGGGTCCGCGTGCGAAACGTGGAAGGCAACAAAGTACATCACATGCCAAATTCAATTATTCGTCAACCACTGTCTTGGTAGTAAACGAAATTTTCGGCATTTACTGGCCCGAGACCATCTCTAGCTTTAAGCTGTTGGAGAAATGCCACGAGTGCTCGATCGCCCGCCAGACCAAGCGTCGCAAGGGGAGATAAATTGGCCACACGCTCCGAAAGAGTCCGATCATGTGATCGGACTCATTCGGAGCGTATGTACCAAAGCAAGCTTTGGACTGGAATCCCCAAGAGAAGAGAAAGTGTGGACGTCTGCGTCAAACCCGGCATTGCACCGTGTTGACAGAAGCGACGAGCATCGGCAAAAGATGGAACGAGGTGACTGAAGGTGGTGTAATCGCGATGGGGACTTTCTGTGGACGCGAACTGCCCCATCTAAGGGTTATAGGACATTATGCAAGTAATTAATTGCCCAGAAAGCCTGGACCTAGTCGTCAACAGATATAACAAAGAAGAAAATGTAAACTTGCCGGTGCAGGATGTACCTACATAGATAATATAAAACTTGAGCTGTTATTTTTTATATACGTTTTTGAAATGTGAATAAGTGTTTTAACATAATTATATACCGGGATATTATATACCGGGATTAAGTATGTCCCAATCCAGGTTCTAATCTATCCATATGTCAAGTTTCATCCAAATAGATTCAGCCGTGAAGGCGTAGATACCACATATTAGCTGATTTTTACGTTTCACGCGGGTGTGAAACGAGTGCGCGTTTTGTTCCCCAAGGTCGTTGGCGACTGGCGTCGTCTTAAGGTGTGAAAGCGTAACAAACAAACTGATATTCGCATTTATAATATTAGTCAGGATTCAATGGAAGTATGGATATTTAGTGTGTTTGTTGTCCGTAAAATAGGGCAGAAGTTAGGTAAAGTCGTTATTTGCGGCGAGTTCCTGGGCAAGTTAGTGTTCCAGTCGGTTAACGTTTCCGCGCCAGTGGCCACACCGCACCCCCCTTCCCCCGCCATTGGGTCATAACATGGCGGCACGTGACCCCACACTGGACCGCGCCGGGTTTTCCTCAATTATTAAGTACAACTAAAGTAACTGTGTCAGGCTGCGGCCTTTTATGTAGTTAGATTCGCTGGAAGACGCTGATGAGTTGACGCCGATGTTCGCAAGACGCTGTTGCTGTTGCATGTCGTGTGCAAGACGTGCAACAGAGACAACAAGACGTTGATGTACTACATTATTTGCGCGTGTTCACACTACGCAACATCAGAGTGCAATGTCAAATAAACGCAGTGTTCTCATTGCGCAAGACATTACATTTAGTTGTTAGTGAGAACGAATACTAGTTCATTGACAGACCCAGATCTAAGGGACTTGCTAATGTTGTGGTGCCTAGTCTTAAAAGTGATGTTTGGGTAACTTTGAGCTCAAAACCGTTGTGGTGTGCTCAGTACTTAACACATCATTAATTTCCCTGTTATGTAGTGAGAGTGACATAGGTATATTATTATCAATGTTACATGTTTAGGGTTCCGTACCCAAAGGGTAAAAACGGGAGTCTGTTACTAAGACTCCATGGTCCGTCTGTCTGTCTGTCTGTCTGTCACCAGGCTGTATCTCATGAATCGTGTTAGCTAGACCGTTGAAATTTTCACAGATGATGTATTTCTGTTGCCGCTATAACAACAAATACTAAAAACAGATAAAATAAATAATTAAGTGAAAATACGGCAAAATATCACGTTTGTTGTAAGGGAGCCCTTACAACAAACGTGATATATTGCCGTTTTTTGCGATAATGGTACGGAACCCTTCGTACGCGATTCCGAATCGCATTTGGTCGGTTTTTTGTAATAAGCACTGGTACCCACAAAGATACCCGCAGCTAAAATCCAGCAGCAAAATAAACCTATAAATCCGTGTTCTAATCTAATCCGGTACAAAATGTCCAATTCATTTTTCATGTAAAGCCATGTGCGTTATAGTAATTGTATTTGTGTAACGCCGCGATCAAGTCGTGAGCAGTTCATTGTGGTTCCACATTCCTTTAATTTGCTGATCTGTGCTGGAGGCGCATTAGTTCCGTGTTCCAGCGTATTCGCAGCGATAGCGCGCCGACAGTCACGATCACGTCACGATGCTGATGATGAAGCGGCGCTGCATCACGTGCAGTGCCGCGCCCCCGCTCGTCAATAACTCCAGCCCCACCAGTGAGCTGTTGTTTCATTACTATACACTTTGGTATAGTTGTCGCCACGTAACTTGGCAAGAGTCGTTAGATGCGCACAAGTTGTTTTTTAGGTCTCTTTGGTTATCAAGCGGGATGCGGGGAACGTTTGGCACCGTTCCGAGCGCGCGATTGGTTGATCAGTTGACACAAGGATCGGCTGACCAATCACGTCGCGCCCACGTTCCGTTCGCTCTATAAGGTGGTTGGTCGGTTCGCGCACTATGCGCAAATTTGCCCCCACTACGCCAAAACCTTGCCAAGTTAAATGCCAGGGACTATAACTAAACATAAATTCGATTTTTGCATTTTTTAGAATTGTAAGTACGTGTGGCGTCATTTAATCATGAATTTTCACTTTACAAGCACAATGGTTTGCTACAAAATACAAAATGTCATATTTATTAAGCATCTACCGACAAATGTCGAAGTACTTACCTAAATTATTATTGTGTTGTCAAATACCTATTTGTTAAAGTACCCACTTGAGTAAATATTGTTGTGTGTAAGTTATTTGATATTATAACTTGATTATTGCTAATGGTTGTGTTAAAACTCTTATCTGTATCATATTATGACCTTTATTCCTAATGACCATAATGTGATACGCCATGTGGTTTACCTAACGCTTGTTGTTTTGATTATGTAACATTGTGAAATGTTACAACATTCATCATATAGTGGTAATTTTAGAATTAGATCTTTATTGTGATAAACAATATTTATGTGATTGTAAAAGATATCTATATATCGGGTTTAGTCAATAGTACGGACGTCAAAACAAATCACAAGCACGCCCCTAGCGGCAATCAAGAGCAACTACGCATTGGCGTGCTTTTATTAGCACTTGCGCGGTGCGGAATAGGACAGTTGAGTACTGGCAGCCGTAGAGCTAAGACGTCGTAGAATCAGTGTCGATCCGTAATATTAGTAAGCAGGAGTGTAACTTGTGTCTATTTGAATATACTCAGTGTATCGAATAATTTGTGTGATTTCATTTTCACGATTGTACCCACTGACCTGCCCACACACGATGTCTTAACCTAAGGGAATACATCCTGACTTCCCGATGGTTTACATCTATCGGCCAGCCTTGATGCGACATCAGAAGTGGGATTCGATCGTGCTAATGAGATCACACGTAAAAACAAAGCTAGTGAAAATGTCGGTTACATTCTTGCAAAAAAAAAAACGTGGTGTCAGTTGTGACTACCCTCGGTATTGAATAATGAAAAACCAGTCTGGAGCGAAGTAGCGAGGAGGCTAGTAACAACCAAGGAGCTGGACAGGTCAAGGCAGAGCGTGTGGTCGTGTGGAAAGATCCATACACACGGATCTTTATGCCAATGTGGTGAGTCGTTTTCATTTTGTTATGACTATGGCCAAGAGTGTTCATTATTCAAAATTCTGGTTTTGTGTACGGTATGGCGGTCAGTGGATCGTCGGGGCGGCCCGTGTCAGGTCATAATTTCATGCTAGTTATCGCTGATCAGGTTTTAGTGTTGCTGAAGAGTTATTATTCTACTATCACTGGCAATAACCCTTGGCTGGCCTTGGCTGACTATCATTGTTTGGAAGTTAGAACGATATGGTTACAGTGACGTACCTACCTAACCTAACATTTCAGTCTGGAAATTATGATAATTCCAAATGAAATATTTTGATTAGTTTTGTAGTGTGATAGTTTTATGTAGTGAGAGTTAATTAAGTTTGAGAAGAAGCATAGTATTCTTTTGTGGTTGGAGGGCCAAACTATCTAAAAGGTGGTAAACCCTACCAGGCCTCGTCAATTGAGACTTAAAATGCTATGGCATTCATCGAAATCTCTAAAGCCCATATACCTACCTGAACATTTGGGACCCTGTAATGTGTGGTTCATGTTTTGTTTTGGGCAGGGACTCTGCACCCGCATTCGGTGGCCACAATAACCCATTTTGCTGTGCCGATTTAGTTTACTACACCGCTGCACCGATTAATTTTCATCTGCTGTGTAGCGTTAAGATGACCGTGTGAACATTTACTCTCGTAGTGTTTTTCATGTTTCAGATACCATATTGCGTCGCAGTGGAGCCTCTGCTGCAGGCTAGAGGTTCAAATGCTGAATGCGAAGGTTGACTTCACAACATCTGAGAGGTTGAGACCGACGGCAGGCTAGCAGTTCGCAGTTGGTAGCCGAACGTTACGAACGCGCGCAAGTTTGGAATGGAATACTCGGTGAGTCGCTTCCATGTTATTTCGATAGTTCGAATGTTCTCTAGTGAACAGATGCTAGTTCGAGCTTTAAGAGTGTTCATGTTTGACCACTGAGTTGGTCGTGGTTATATCTAGCACTATCACTAGGTAATTAAGACACACTTAGTAAAAAGCAAGTAGTTAATGAGTTTCCTATTAGCGGTAATAGTTTCAACATTTGGTTCAGTACGAACTTTAGGATGAGGTATCCCTTAGGAAGGAGGTAAGATATCCAAAATGGCTGTCCTATTAAGCGGCAAAAAACGAGTTAGTAATGTCGTGGGGTAACGAAATTGTATCGAGTTAGTAACGGTACTGGTCATTTACCTGTATTCAGAAAAGATCTTGTTTCGTCTCTTGCTTACTTTCAAAGTAATATTATGATAGCAGTAGATCTCGCGATCGTTTTCCTTACATGAAAACTGAGTTAGTGTGCGATAGTAAAGGGTTACTGTTGATAATTTTATTTTAACGATATTGATCAGAGTTAATTCGTGAAGCTCCTTCACACGAGTTATTAACACGCAAATATTATCAGGTTTAATTGTAACCCTCATATTAACAGTCTGTATGCTCCAATATCTTCGAGTAAAAAAGAGCGAATCAAGTAAGAAGGAACCTCGATCACCAAGTTCCTTGAGAATTAGACGTCATAGTTGATGACAGTGGTAATGAAACTATATCTGATTAAGAATGGCTTGTACACTCATACTCGAAACTTTAGACCGCACCTCATGAGTAACATGATTGTGGCGTTGGGTCTACCAGGAATCGTTGGTGCGATTTCTGTCTGTGTTGGTGCACAGAGCGCTTCATGTGTTGTAGCACATATTGCGCTAGATTTTTGAGAATCGTTGGTGCGATTCTTGTCTGTGTTTGTGCACAGAGGCCCTCATGTGTTGTAGCATATGTGGCGGCAGATATGTAAAGAATCGTTGGTAGATACGATTCTGGTTTGTGTTGGTGCACAAATCACAGTGAAAGTTTCATGAGTTGAGTATGCATTGCCTATGAATTATAACAAACCGTAACAGCATTCATATTCATATTCTTTATTGTACACAAAATAAACATTACAAGTACAAAAGGAAAACTTATGTACAAAGGCGAGCTTAACCCATAATTGGGTTCTCTGACAGCAAACCTCAGTGCTAAAGAGAGAGTTACAAAATAAGGAGAGTTAACAAAAGCGCACAACAAATACTAAAAAACATTTGAATTCTTACTAACTAAATACACTACACAAATACGTGTAAAGCACACAATGCATAAACATAATACATACAAATATCTAAAATACATACATATTTATGCGTCATGTTGACAGGAAATGTTCCTTAATTCTTCTCCTGAATATACCTAGTAAAGGGCAGCATTGTTACAATTACTTTGTTTATTTGTTGAACTTGTTGATCGTCGGACCTTTTTCTAATGAATAGTGTTGTGTGGGAAACTCTAATACGAAAACTAAATAGGCCCTGTATTAAGTCCGCGATAGGTGATTACGACAGAATGGTGATCGTTATACACCGAAAGCTTTAAATAGGTACGCTTAGAACCTACAAGTATGCACACTGTAGGTTAGGGCAGATGCCAGCGGGTCATGTACCAGTCGATGTTTGTGTCAAAAGGATTTGATGATGATGAGCAAGCTTAAGGTGTCGAGTAATTCAGGCTATCGAACGTTTACGTTAACGATTATATTTGACCGTACCAGTGGATTCTGGCGGAGGTCGGGTTTTGAGAGACCGCTGTGAAAGCAATACAATTGCTGGTCGGCTAGAGAGCCGTGGCGTTAGAGGTTTTACTCAAAGGTTTCTGTAAGCTTGGCAGTTTTTGCTGCAGAAGAAGTTTTAAAGTTTGTTTGGAACGACTAGTGGTACATGGCCCAGGGTAATGATTTTTTTTTTTTTCGGACACGGCTGTTTCGGGAGGTTCCTGTTCAGGATAAGGCGGGAGGAAACGCCCGGGTGTCACCATTGTGCGGGTCGCCCGGAGGACACGGTAGAACATACGGTGGAGGTCTGCCCCGCTTGGGCGGAGCAACGCCGTGTCCTCGTGGAGGCGATCGGCGGTGGCGACCTCTCGCGTCCGGCCCTGGTTCAGGCCATGGTACGGAGCGAGAGGGCATGGGAAGCTGTCACCTCCTTCTGCGAAGCAGTAATGCTCGCGAAGGAGGAGGCAGAACGCGTGAGGGAGAGGCAACGGAGGCGCCCTCACGCCCCAAGCCACCGCAGGAGACGCCCGGGCGTCGGGGGTCGCATGCCGATGCCTGGCCACCGTAGGCGCGGGCTTGCGGACGGCGAGTAATGGGTAGCTCGCCGCCCGATAAGGACCAGGCCCGAGTCGACGGCGCGTAGTGTTCCACGCGCGCCTCAAAGAGATGTCAGCAAAATTGACGGGGTCCGCTAGGGCCGATGCCTGTCTGGGTCGCGGATAAATTTGAAAATAGTTACCGCGGCCCTGGCTCAAGCAACTGAAGGAACACGGGTGGGTTTTAGTCAGTAAAAGTCTGACTCGCCCTCCCGCTTCACCCAGAGCGGGAGAAGTCATTGGATGATTTCCCACCCAAAAAAAAAAAAAAAAAAAAAAAAAAAAAAAAAAAAAAAAAAAAAAAAAAAAAAAAAAAAAAAAAAAAAAAGGGTAATGATTTTAGTTAAAGAATAGAGTTCTCAAATTTCCCTATGTTCACGAACCCAATAATCTAGTTTGGTCAGGAATAGCCGAGCGTTGTGTGGCAACTGAGAGCCTGAGTGGAAACTATGAGCCTGACTGGCAAATATGAGCCTGAGTGGCATCTGTTGGCCTGAGTGAGTGGCATCTGTTGGCCTGAGTGGCAGCTGTTGGCCTGAGTGACAACTGTTGGCCTTTATGGCAATGGTAGGCCTGTATGGCACCTGTAAGTCTGTGTGACACTATGGCTGGTGTGAAAATTCATGTTTGTGTTAAGAACCTTACAGAAAGTGCCTATTGAGTCATGAGGTTAAAGGAAATTAAACTCTCCGTCACGCGTGTGGAGAGATCATGTTAATGTTGATGACGTTCGAATCGTCAAGCCCTCAATACGAAAATTGAAATAGTTTTGGTTTTCAAATTTTGATTATTATGCGTAGATCGTGTTGGTAACACACAAAGCTCAAGTACCAATTGAGATTGTAGATGAAGTAGCAAGTACTAAATCTCTGACATCGTGGAGATGTGCAAGTAGAGCAATTGAGATAGCTAAGATAGCTATGAGATAGCTAGCAGAGCTATGTGATTGCTAAAGATCGTGACAAAGATACCTGGTCTCTTGTTTCTTTAGTTTCATTTAATGTGACATTAATGACTATCAGTGGTACTTGAACTTTGTATTCACGTAGATTGGGTACTTTTAGGTACCAAATCGATGATTAAGTTGCTATTTTCATTAAATTGAAAATAGAATTACTCGTTCCTTGCAATAGTGAACAAGGAGATTTGAACATGTTTGATTGTTTAAAAATGTTTCCTCACTCTAGTGTATGAGTCAGGATTGGACGAGCAAATACTGTTTGAAAATTTTGTATTTTTCAGAAAAACATCCCTTGTATGATGGGAGATTGCCAGGATGGAGTGGACTAAGACGACGTGTGGTGTAACACGAGGTGACCATGGAGCAAGGACAAGAAGATGATGTCTGCGGGTGATAGATTTGGGGATCTGTCACCTGAGAGAGGCCCGAGAAGGCGACGTGTGTGTTCCACGTTCGCCTCTCAAGAGGAATAACGGCCTAGAGAACACCATGTGGTTTTAGTCAGTAGGAGTCTGACAGACCCCTCAGCTTTCCCCAAGGGCTGAGGACATCCATTGAGGATTTCCACATGATTCGATACACTGTTAAAACCTGACAATTAGGAACAGACGAGGACGCCTGTCTCGCAGGATGGCCGTGTCGGGTTCAGTCAATAGTACGGACGTCAAAACAAATCACAAGCACGCCCCTAGCGGCAATCAAGAGCAACTACGCATTGGCGTGCTTTTATTAGCACTTGCGCGGTGCGGAATAGGACAGTTGAGTACTGGTAGCCGTAGAGCTAAGACGTCGTAGAATCAGTGTCGATCCGTAATATTAGTAAGCAGGAGTGTAACTTGTGTCTATTTGAATATACTCAGTGTATCGAATAATTTGTGTGATTTCATTTTCACGATTATACCCACCGACCTGCCCACACACGATGTCTTAACCTAAGGGAATACATCCTGACTTCCCGATGGTTTTCATCCATCGGCCAGCCTTGATGCGACATATAAATACTATAGAAGAGCTTCCAATGGAGTTTCTTGCCCTTCTTCTCCACGAGAACTATGTAGTTTAGCGAACGGGCGGTAAGCGTTTTTGAGAATCAATATCAATTAATTGACAAGCCTAATTGAAATAAATTCCTAGTCTTATCTTCCTGTGCTTTTATTCATAAAACCCTTCCCTTACACACCACATACATAGGAACTCTGATACACAGCAAATAACCAACAACAATCTTGCTAGCTTTGAATGCAAGCTTGCTATCTTGGTAGATATCAATAATTTTATATAGAGTTCCATTCATGATTCTAACACATTCATTACCGACCGATAACCGTTCGCTGATGGGTTTTTTTTTGTGTTCTTGATGACCTCGGTATTATGTGAACTGTGAGTTTATGGGGAACTATAGAAATCGGTAACTATTGTGTTTGGTAACAGGCTTTTTGTAGTTTCTGCCTAATTCCTATTTTTTTCCTAATTGAGATAGTGGTCAAACGCGAGCCCATAAATAATAATAAAAAATAATAAAAAGTTTTTGTATATTCATATTGTATCGAACGGAACTATGTTGGCAGATCTAATTCGATATTATTGTCCTATCCATCCAATTTATTCCCAATAACAACGTGTCGACGGACACCGGTAAGTGAACTCTGGACTGGAACCGTAGCGTTGCGTAGCGTTGCCGTAGTTCAGCGTGAAGACTGGCAAGTGGCAGCTTTACCTGAGTTGTTCGTCCTGGTTGCAGTTATGCATCGTTCATGAGTATGGTCCGCGCTCGGCCCCACGCGCTGTGTGCTCTCACACACACACAAACACACACACACACACACACACACACACACGCGCGCGCGAGTGCTTTCCGCGCCGAGAGCCGACGCACGATCTTGGCAGTTTCCTTGCCAAGCTATCTATCATATTTAAATACTGAAGATGGGCGTTTGACTTTTAGACGTTCGACGGATGAACATAATTGAGTTTTATCGCGCAGGGATTGTTGACTTTATGTTAGATACTTAGGTACAGAGGTACCTAAGTAAGGTCTCGCGGGCGACTGATGAGCCGTACGGCGGCCGCTGTTTTATATATAATTTTATTATTAAAACAAATAAACTAATTTATAAATTCTTTCCTGAGAATAAAGTTCTATAGGTTGTTAACTTCTCTTCCATTTTCATTCAGTTCCATTGTTTAAATTCGGGGATAGCAAAGAAGCCAATAATTATAGGGCAGTGTCAATTCTACCAGTTCTCAGTAAGGAAAATAACCAAATGTATTAGATTCACATTGCCGAATGTTAGAAGTAGCGAATGCGACATCATATTGAATGGCGAAAAGCTGAACTTTGTAAATCAAGCAGTTTTCCTGGACGACAAACTGAAATGGGGTTCTCACATAACGTCTTTTGCGGGTCGGCTGAGCTCGGCCGCTTATGCTGTTAGAAAGATATAGTACATTATTGCAAAGGAGGGAAATAGACAATTGCAGGTCGAGTATGAGTTTGAAGGCCGAACCGTAGGCGTGGACTTCACTAATACGAGACAGGCAATTGCCATTTCCGCCGAGGCATATATAATGCTTTTCTCAAAAGAATGCAGGGAAATAAAAAAGTTGTTATATTTCCTTAATTTTTAAAGCTAATGCCATTTCTAACATGAACTGTATATTTCAGCATGGAATAAATTGCCCATAATGTAGATAGATGGCTTTTTTGTTTTAGAAATCTCAAAATACGCCAAAAATACTGTTTCGGAGAAAATGTTAATTTTTTATCGTTTATCCAAATCATATAATGTTCATATACCTTCATGTATTTCTCTTTTGACTTCGCTGGAAGCAGGTTTTCCATTGCCAATTTGGCTTCTGATCTTAAATCTGGTGGACCGTGAACCGTTGGAACCCATTTTAATTATTAAATTTATATTTATTAAATATTTAAATAACAAATCAAGACGAATTTTCATGTTTGCCGCCGATTTTCTATTTATCATCTGTGCGGAAAGGCAAACGCATGCATGGCTATACAGCCACGTGAACGCAATTTGTACTAAGCCAAGAATGATAAAAGAGATTCAATCAAAGAGTATCTAATAACCCCAGCACGCCGTTTCATAGAACATTGCTGGAGCGTTGAAATATTCCAAATTCAAAAAACGCTCCAGCAATGGATTTGATTTTCATTGTCCGTAAATTCAGTACTTCGCGTGTTCTTTTTTCTAAAATAATGACAATATTTCCATGCATGTTTGAGAAAAGACAGTTAACGGATGTGGAGACCGCGCGTTTGGTCTATTTTAGTTATTTCACTGCATTATGTCATACGGTATTTTACTGTGGGGTCGAGCGGCTGACATTGAATCCATATTTGTATGGCAATTTTTTTTTTACAAAAAAATACGAGTACTACCGACTTCCAAATAAGAAAACTACAAAGTGAAAAATAACTTTATTTTTTGAAGACGGTGTCTTTTGTAGGTCCCATTTTTTGCGATAGGGACACCGACTTCCAAAAATAAAGTTATTTTTCACTTTGTAGTTTTCTTATTTGGAAGTTGGTAGTATATTTTTTGTAAAAAAGTTTTTTTTTATTTTTCACTTTTTAGTTGTACCTACCTAGCCTAATAGGCGAGTTGTTTAGTAAGTTTCTTATAACGCCAGAATAGGTTACCCGAATATCATGAAACTTGAACTAAACCGATCAAATGAGAGATCTGCTTACCCCTTAAGAGCGTACTGGCGTGATGTTATGTTATTAAATGGTATAAACAATAAACAGACATGCGATTGCAGTAGTCCCGAGAGATTTGCCGTTATTTATTGAAGAGTTCTGTTGTATATCTTCGAAGTTCTTAGTCTGATCTTCACCAAATTAAAATGGGACCAATTTCGGAACATACTCTTTCAAAATCGGTCCACAATTGATGGAGATATCGGTGAACATAAATAAAAAAAACATACAAGATGTCGAACATAGAACCTAACCTACACCTACCCTACACCTACCCTACACCTACCCTATACCTACCCTACACCTACCCTACACCTACCCTACACCTACCCTACACCTACCCTACACCTACCCTACACCTACCCTACACCTACCCTACACCTACCCTTCACCTACCCTACACCTACCCTACACCTACCCTACACCTACCCTACACCTACCCTACACCTACCCTACACCTACCCTACACCTACCCTACACCTACCCTACACCTACCCTACACCTACCCTACACCTACCCTACACCTACCCTACACCTACCCTACACCTACCCTACACCTACCCTACACCTACCCTACACCTACCCTACACCTACCCTACACCTACCCTACACCTACCCTACACCTACCCTATACCTACCCTACACCTACCCTACACCTACCCTACACCTACCCTACACCTACCCTACACCTACCCTACACCTACCCTACACCTACCCTACACCTACCCTACACCTACCCTACACCTACCCTACACCTACCCTACACCTACCCTACACCTACCCTACACCTACCCTACACCTACCCTACACCTACCCTACACCTACCCTACACCTACCCTACACCTACCCTACACCTACCCTACACCTACCCTACACCTACCCTACACCTACCCTACACCTACCCTACACCTACCCTACACCTACCCTACACCTACCCTACACCTACCCTACACCTACCCTACACCTACCCTACACCTACCCTACACCTACCCTACACCTACCCTACACCTACCCTACACCTACCCTACACCTACCCTACACCTACCCTACACCTACCCTACACCTACCCTACACCTACCCTACACCTACCCTACACCTACCCTACACCTACCCTACACCTACCCTACACCTACCCTACACCTACCCTACACCTACCCTACACCTACCCTACACCTACCCTACACCTACCCTACACCTACCCTACACCTACCCTACACCTACCCTACACCTACCCTACACCTACCCTACACCTACCCTACACCTACCCTACACCTACCCTACACCTACCCTACACCTACCCTACACCTACCCTACACCTACCCTACACCTACCCTACACCTACCCTACACCTACCCTACACCTACCCTACACCTACCCTACACCTACCCTACACCTACCCTACACCTACCCTACACCTACCCTACACCTACCCTACACCTACCCTACACCTACCCTACACCTACCCTACACCTACCCTACACCTACCCTACACCTACCCTACACCTACCCTACACCTACCCTACACCTACCCTACACCTACCCTACACCTACCCTACACCTACTGTTACGGACGATCGGTGGACTGTATGATAATGTGAAATGAAAACGCTTCAGATAGTTACTCGTTTATAAATTACCTAAATCGACCGTCTCCAAAGCCTGACACATAGCACATGTTAAAAAAAACATTGTCAGTACAAAACAAAACTAAAAGAACAAAAAGGCTGCACCAGCCAGTCGCCAACATTCCGGACCCCTAGTGGAGCACTAAACTCTGGTGGCAACTGGCTGGGTATGTGCAACAAGCGGCAGAAGCTTACGGACTGGTCGGCGCAAGATACCTCCTTTGGTAGCAACGTCTGCGACACGAACCAGTCCGTCAGGTCCTGGAAAGGTTTTGTTTATCCTACCAAGAAGCCAAAGACCCCTTGGTAGTGTATTGTCCGCTATAAGGACTACGTCACCCTCGCATAATCCAGTCTCGCTTCTGTTTCGGCCTCGAGGAATTAGAGTAGGCAGGTACTCAGCCAGCCATCTTGCCCAGAAATGTTCAGCCAATCTAAGAGCGAGCCGCCAATCAGTAGCTCGTAATGAATCTGCATCCGGAAGTTTGCAGGGCCATGATGTCACTGATGAAGTTCCGAGGATGAAATGAAAAGGCGTTATAGCCTCGGGGGCGTCTGGTGAGTTTGGTACATAAGTCAATGGCCTGCTGTTGACGATCGATTCTGCTTCGATAAGCAACGTGGTAAGAACTTCTTCTCGAGGTGCTCTGTACTTTAATGTGACTCGTAGAGCTGTCTTCACCGAGCGTACCAGCCTTTCCCACGCTCCACCCATAAATGGCGCGGCAGGTGGAATGAAACGCCAGGAGATCTTGCGGCTGGTCGCGAAGTTTTCTACTGCCTCATCGTAGAGTGATGCAAGCTCACGCTTGGCTCCAACAAAGCAGGTTGCGTTGTCGCAGAAGATTGTAGCTGGAATCCCTCGCCGGGAAATTAGGCGTCTAAGGCTCATTATTGCAGAGCTAGATGATAATGATGCGACTAGTTCCAGATGTACAGCTCTTGTAACAAGGCATGTGTAAAGAGCCACCCACCTCTTTTCGCGTCGTCGGCCAATTGCAACTTCTATGGGGCCAAAATAATCTAAACCAACATGCGTAAACGGCCGTGTGTGGTGGTCTAGTCGCTCTGGTGGCAAGTCGCCTGTTGCTGGTTACTAAACGACCGTTCTGTCTTCTGAATTGTAGACACCCTTTGGCTATGCTTCGTATGGTAGCCCTAGCCCGTAGAATCCAAAATGTCTGCCTTATTTCATTGAGCACAAGCTCATGGTTCCCATGTCCGGCTTCAGCGTGTTTATGCAAAATGATTAAGCGTACAATACGATGACGACCGTCAAGAATGATCGGTGACTTAACACTCTCACTCACCCCAGGAGCAGATTTTATTCGTGAGTATAATCTAATCAGACCATCTTTGTCAAGAACCGGGGCGAGTGCGGCTATGCGACTGGTCTTGGGTACAGGTTGCGAGGCTTTCAAAATCTTCAGTTCTTCGGAAAAGCTGTCTATCTGAATCCTTGAGAAAAGCATCTTCTCTGCTTGAAGAATGTCATCAGCTGAAAGATGCGAGGGGGACGTAGTATCATGAACAGATTTCGATAGTAAGCGCGGTGAACTGGATTTTGACCAAAACTTTCGTACGGCTTGGAAAACGCGGGCCGTAGATCTTAGTAACCGTAGCCAGCTGCTAAAACGAGCTGCGTCTGGAACCAGCGGAACTAACAATGGATTGTCTACAAGAAGCCCTACGTACTCCGGTTTTAACTCAGAAGTACGTAAAACTTCATCAATGATGTGTTCTGGTTCACGTGGCCATTCTGAGGGTGACTCGATGAGAAAAGATGGGCCAGCGAACCATCTATGCGATGATGTAAATTCTAAATGTTTTGGCTTAGTAGCATCGTCTGCGATGTTGAGTTCGCTAGGAAGCCACTTCGTCAGAATCAATCTGATCAAAACACGACTTGCAGTCGACTTCATACTTGGGTGGGATCGGCGAATCCCAGTCAGTCCCTTCCCTCCATAATTTTTGTATCAAAATTCTACCTTGGATAACTATTGGCATGATCAGTTCTAAAGAATCGTAGACGCTCATAACACTGGAGAGTAAACTTCGTTTAGTTATCGTGCATACGCCACTGCGATTGCGACACGTGCGAAATCCTAAAGTATCGGTCAGAGGATTCCACTTTACTTTACTAAAGCACCTACGTCATTATTTAAAGGCAGGTTGACATCAGAATTCGAGTCGCTACAAAGCTCCCTGGGTACTAAAGCAAGTGCCTCGGGCACGTTCGATACCCACGAACGCATTTCAAAACCACATGAGTTGTGAACCGTGACTATATCGGAGGCTAAACGTTTCGCGTCGGGGAGGTTAAACTCACTCCCAATATAATCGTCCATGTAGTGGTTGTGAATGATCGCGTGAGTAGCAGCTGGATATTTGTGCTCAAATTCCTTAGCATTTTTGTTTTTAATTAACATTGCTATAAAAGGGCTAGATACAGCGCCAAAAATTAAAGACGTCATCCTATATTCTTTGACGGTGTCCTGAGGGTTCCCATTGCGCCATAAAAACCGTAGAGCATCACGATCGTTTTCTTTCATTTTGATTTGAAGGAACATCTCCCTTATATCGGCATTAAACGCGATTGGTCCTTCTCTAAAACGGAACAAAATGTTTAAAAGAGACTGCAATAGATCCGGACCTTGCAGTAGCATGTCGTTCAAACTTACACCTCTAGTGACAGCTGCTGCGTCGTATACCACTCTCAACTTACGCTTCTGTGGATGGTGCACACCAAAATGTGGTAAGTACCATCTCAAAGAGACGCCAGCCGAGGACTTGTCCCTGAGAAAGTTGTCGTGGAAGGTAGAGGGCGCGCATTCTTCTGCATAACCTTTTTGAACTATGCTTTCAATATATTTTTTGTAAGATAACACAAGTGTGCTATCTCTGGCCATCTGTTTTTCGAGAGACTTGAGTCGTGATAAGGCGTGAGGGTAACTATCTGGAACGTCGTTTGTAACACTTTCCTTCCACGGCAAGCCTACCTCAAAACGTCCTGTAGCCAGTCGCTGAGGGGAAGACTCTACCAAACTTACCGCACGTGCATCGTCGCTGTTTTGTCGGGTGGCAAGCTTCTGGATGCCTAAAGAATCTACTTCATATTATTTTTTAATTAGTGCTTCAAGAGAGTTGATTACTCTTGACGCGTAATCTACCTCACAAATATTGTTGAAAAAATCTACCGGTTTAGTCGACGGGGACATAGCGCCGTGTAGAGCCCAGCCCAAAATTGTTCTTGAGGCGACAGGTTCGTTTTTCTTACCTACTCGCATCACACGGCTTAAAGACAAATGCCAATCGGCCGCTCCAACGAGCACAGTCGGCGTAGCGTCTTGATATTCCAACATAGCCGACAGATCCAACAAATGGTTGTATTTTGATAAATCAAGCATGTCGGTGCTTTGCGGAGCAAGACAAAGAGGGGTAATACTGCGTGCGCCTTGGACTAAGTGGCGTTCAGGCATGTCGCGCCCTCGAATGTAAAAATTGACAAAGCATACCTCAGTGTCGAGGTACATACCCCCTACCCCTGTAACACGTAGTTTCTGATGGTCTGTGGTGTCAGCTCCGATGCGCGCAGCTACATCACCGTCGATAAGTGTAGCGGTGCTGCCCTCATCAAGAAGGGCAAACGTATCAAACGTGCCGCGTAGACCTTCTAAAGTGACAGGTAGAATCTTGAGTAGTCCTCGCCTACCAGCTGCAGGTATCCCGATCGTGTTAGCCACCACGTTGCCACCGTCAGCTTGAGGAGGCACGATAGTGTCATTCTTTGGTGAGCTCTGCAGAGAAACAGTATTATTAGCGGAGAGGTTACTATTAGATACCGATTTGTCACCGTGAAGGAGGGCGTGGTGGCGCCTGTCGCAGCTACTAACACCGCATCGCTTAGTCTGGCATGTGTTCCATGTATGCGGGCTAGACTTCAGGCATCTATAGCACGTTTTGGTTTCTTTTATCCAGCGCCATCTATCGTCAACCGAAAGCGATGAAAACGCTTTACATGTTTTAACAGAGTGGGGCCCTTGTTTACAGTATGCACACTGTGTCGTTTTGTCATTCGAGGTAGTAGCATGAACATTCAAATCATTAGTTACATTTGGCTTATAAAATGGTGCCTTACGTTGCGACGAGCTCGGCGTTACGTCAACCAAAAAGTTGTAATTGAGTTGTCGTTCAGCTTCGATCACTAAGAACCTAGAAAGCAACTCTAGTTTAGTAACCGTTGGCTCAAAAGGTTTGTGTGTGGCTGCGTAATCCGTAAAACGGTCTCGTGTGTGTTCATTAAGTTTTAAAAGGACCGTACGAAGAAGCTCGAGGGATGATAAGTAATCGTGCTGCTGAAACAATTTTATAATGGCAATGCAGTTCCTCAGCTTGTTGGCCAGAATGTTTAAATGTTCTGCGTTACCTATTTTAATACAGCGTAGACCGGCCATCTCATGTGCGACCAGCTGCTCTGGACGCGCGTAGTTTTTCTCCAAAGCAGTCATCACCTCCTCGAGATCTTGTGCCTGCCATAAAATTGAAGAAATGGCTGCCCGAGCGGCACCACGAACGGCGGATGTTAAGCGAGCTAAATTTTCTGCGGGCGTGAAAAATGCTGCGGCTCGGCGCACTCGCGGAGAGGGGGTGGAGAATTGTCCTCGCGATGTGCTTCGCCTGGGCCTTGTGTCGTCGGATTCGCATATTGCGATTTAGTTTGACTACGAGTAACTACCATTGTGAAAATGACGTTTGTGAAAAAAAAAAGAAAACTAGGATGAAATGGTATAAATTTAGGCTTCGTAAGGACCAAATGTTACGGACGATCGGTGGACTGTATGATAATGTGAAATGAAAACGCTTCAGATAGTTACTCGTTTATAAATTACCTAAATCGACCGGCTCCAAAGCCTGACACATAGCACATGTCAAAAAAAACAATGTCAGTACAAAACAAAACTAAAAGGTTTAAATATAAACAAAAAGGCTGCACCAGCCAGTCGCCAACACCTACCCTACACCTACCCTACACCTACCCTACACCTACCCTACACCTACCCTACACCTACCCTACACCTACCCTACACCTACCCTACACCTACCCTACACCTACCCTACACCTACCCTACACCTACCCTACACCTACCCTACACCTACCCTACACCTACCCTACACCTACCCTACACCTACCCTACACCTACCCTACACCTACCCTACACCTACCCTACACCTACCCTACACCTACCCTACACCTACCCTACACCTACCCTACACCTACCCTACACCTACCCTACACCTACCCTACACCTACCCTACACCTACCCTACACCTACCCTACACCTACCCTACACCTACCCTACACCTACCCTACACCTACCCTACACCTACCCTACACCTACCCTACACCTACCCTACACCTACCCTACACCTACCCTACACCTACCCTACACCTACCCTACACCTACCCTACACCTACCCTACACCTACCCTACACCTACCCTACACCTACCCTACACCTACCCTACACCTACCCTACACCTACCCTACACCTACCCTACACCTACCCTACACCTACCCTACACCTACCCTACACCTACCCTACACCTACCCTACACCTACCCTACACCTACCCTACACCTACCCTACACCTACCCTACACCTACCCTACACCTACCCTACACCTACCCTACACCTACCCTACACCTACCCTACACCTACCCTACACCTACCCTACACCTACCCTACACCTACCCTACACCTACCCTACACCTACCCTACACCTACCCTACACCTACCCTACACCTACCCTACACCTACCCTACACCTACCCTACACCTACCCTACACCTACCCTACACCTACCCTACACCTACCCTACACCTACCCTACACCTACCCTACACCTACCCTACACCTACCCTACACCTACCCTACACCTACCCTACACCTACCCTACACCTACCCTACACCTACCCTACACCTACCCTACACCTACCCTACACCTACCCTACACCTACCCTACACCTACCCTACACCTACCCTACACCTACCCTACACCTACCCTACACCTACCCTACACCTACCCTACACCTACCCTACACCTACCCTACACCTACCCTACACCTACCCTACACCTACCCTACACCTACCCTACACCTACCCTACACCTACCCTACACCTACCCTACACCTACCCTACACCTACCCTACACCTACCCTACACCTACCCTACACCTACCCTACACCTACCCTACACCTACCCTACACCTACCCTACACCTACCCTACACCTACCCTACACCTACCCTACACCTACCCTACACCTACCCTACACCTACCCTACACCTACCCTACACCTACCCTACACCTACCCTACACCTACCCTACACCTACCCTACACCTACCCTACACCTACCCTACACCTACCCTACACCTACCCTACACCTACCCTACACCTACCCTACACCTACCCTACACCTACCCTACACCTACCCTACACCTACCCTACACCTACCCTACACCTACCCTACACCTACCCTACACCTACCCTACACCTACCCTACACCTACCCTACACCTACCCTACACCTACCCTACACCTACCCTACACCTACCCTACACCTACCCTACACCTACCCTACACCTACCCTACACCTACCCTACACCTACCCTACACCTACCCTACACCTACCCTACACCTACCCTACACCTACCCTACACCTACCCTACACCTACCCTACACCTACCCTACACCTACCCTACACCTACCCTACACCTACCCTACACCTACCCTACACCTACCCTACACCTACCCTACACCTACCCTACACCTACCCTACACCTACCCTACACCTACCCTACACCTACCCTACACCTACCCTACACCTACCCTACACCTACCCTACACCTACCCTACACCTACCCTACACCTACCCTACACCTACCCTACACCTACCCTACACCTACCCTACACCTACCCTACACCTACCCTACACCTACCCTACACCTACCCTACACCTACCCTACACCTACCCTACACCTACCCTACACCTACCCTACACCTACCCTACACCTACCCTACACCTACCCTACACCTACCCTACACCTACCCTACACCTACCCTACACCTACCCTACACCTACCCTACACCTACCCTACACCTACCCTACACCTACCCTACACCTACCCTACACCTACCCTACACCTACCCTACACCTACCCTACACCTACCCTACACCTACCCTACACCTACCCTACACCTACCCTACACCTACCCTACACCTACCCTACACCTACCCTACACCTACCCTACACCTACCCTACACCTACCCTACACCTACCCTACACCTACCCTACACCTACCCTACACCTACCCTACACCTACCCTACACCTACCCTACACCTACCCTACACCTACCCTACACCTACCCTACACCTACCCTACACCTACCCTACACCTACCCTACACCTACCCTACACCTACCCTACACCTACCCTACACCTACCCTACACCTACCCTACACCTACCCTACACCTACCCTACACCTACCCTACACCTACCCTACACCTACCCTACACCTACCCTACACCTACCCTACACCTACCCTACACCTACCCTACACCTACCCTACACCTACCCAACACCTACCCTACACCTACCCTACACCTACCCTACACCTACCCTACACCTACCCTACACCTACCCTACACCTACCCTACACCTACCCTACACCTACCCTACACCTAACATAACTGAAACCGTTTACGCAGCGCACGCAACGGAAGCCCTCAAAAAGTAATATTCTTGCCCGTTTTTGCAACATTTTTCATTTATGCTCCGCTTCTATTGGTCGTAGCGTGATGTTGTTATATAGCCTATAACCTTCCTCGATAAATGGACTATCTAACATAAAATAATTTTTCAATTCCATCCAGTAGTTCCAGAGATTACCCCTACATACAAACTTACAAACTTACAAATTTTACCTCTTTATAATATTAGTATAGAAGTATAGATGACAGTTTCTTGCCAATTCATTTATGAAAATATTATGTATGTAAGGAAAAATATACATCTCTTTAGTAAAGTCGGTGATATAAAAAATTGTAATACGAGAAATAAAGATAAGTTAGATCAACCATCTTATAGACTAGCTAAAGTACACTCATCTTTCATGGGGTACTGTGTTAAATTCTATAAAAAATACCTTGTGATATATTAAAACTAAATGAAAGTAAATTTAAAACTTTAGTTAAAATAAAACTTTACTTAAAAGCACACTTTGTAAACAAGAATATTACAAACTAGATGATTATATTCAAGATAAGAATGTTTGGAAACATGCTGGTCCTGCTCCATAGGGCACTCTTTAGGGTAGACAAAATCAAATTTGCTAATTTAAAGCCCTATTCATAGTTATTGTATTAATTTTCTTTTGTTTTTTAAGAAATTGACTCACACACTGTTCCGTTGTTGTTGAATTAGGTATTCTACCTATGTTTGCAATATTTGTAAGTATGTGAGAACCATGTTCCTATTTATCAATATATCTGTAAATGCTTTTATTACTTTATACCTGTACGCAGTATAATAATAATAATAATAATAATAAAAAAATAAAAATCTTTTATTTCAGACAAAGTCCATAGGATTAGTAACAATTTACTTAAAAAACTAGTGTTAGTAGGTACGTATATAAAACTACAATTCAGCGTGGAGCTGCATCCACCTCTGCATCATCGGAGAATCCCACCGGTCTGCGAACACACTGAGAATAGTGTTGGTACTGCCGCGAACACGCGTCATCAGAGAGGCACATCTTTTTCTAATAATGGCGGCGAAACCATCAATGTTTGTGTCCGCAAATATCCCTGACGCACTGCAACGCCACGGCAGCCTCAACAGTACTCTCAGTGCATTATTATATTGGACGCGCAGGTCGCTGTATGCTCGCTGAGTGAAACTGACCCACAGGCTGCACGTGTAGAAGGACTGACAGTAAGCTTTGAAAAGCGTTACTTTTACTGGCTTCGTACATCGCGCAAACCTGCGGGCCAGCATGTTACAACGAACAGCCAGCGACCTACGTTCCCTCTCAATGTCACAATTATCTTTAAGATCTTCGGTGATCCAGTGGCCTAGGTATTTAAACTTGTCTACCCTTCGCAGGGGTTCTCCACACAGTGCGACATTCGGAATACTAGAATATGTCACACTGCCCGCTTTGAAAACCATTAGTTCGCTCTTTGTGACATTATATTTGAGGCCATGACTCACCGCGTAAGATTCGCATATAGCGATCAGTCGCCTCAGAGCACCGATCGATGGGCTCAGCAACACCATGTCATCAGCATAACTAATATTATTAATACACACCCCGTCAACATGACATCCGACATTGATGCTGCTGAGCTCAACGATCAGTTGGTTCATGTACAGGTTGAAGAGTCGGGGTGAGCTAAGCCCCCCCTGCCTCACCCCGCATTCCAGCCGATACACGTCCGAGTGCGAGCCAACCCACTTCACACTATTACTTTGACTACTATACCAGTACTTAAATATTGACACTATCTCAGGTGGTAAAGTAGTATCACACTGTAGTTTACGCCACAGAACATCGTAACATACGAGATCGAATGCCCTTGACAGATCCAGAAAACAGGCAAAAATGGGCGTCTTCCTGTCTGTGTAGTATTGAACAGTCTGCTTGAGGCACAAGATTGCACTCTCAGTTGACAGCCCAGGCCTAAAGCCAAACTGGGCATCATGCAGTTCTAGATGTTTTGCTAATTGTTTATCAAGCAGACTGTCCAAAACTTTTGCTATGACAGTGGCCAGAGAAATGGGCCTGTAATTGGAAATGTCAGAGGAATCCCCTGTCTTATTTTTCACAATAGGCACTACCATTGTATACATAAGATCATCCGGTAAGTAACCGTGACTAATGCACAAATTAAAAAACAAAGCAAGAACACGTGGAAGGTGTCCACCCGCATACTTCAGGTGCTCGATGCTGAGGCCGTCATGGCCCGGTGATTTACCCCTTTCCATTTTCCTTACAATGGCCGCAATTTCTTGAGCCGTAAAAATAATCGATACATCCCCAGAGTTGGCCCCAGCATTGACCGCCCGTACAGGCCTAGTAATAGGTGACTCAATCTTGAAATGACGCCGGAAAGCATTAGCCACATCTGCTGGCTCATGTACGCCCGCCACGCCCACAGGGGGACTCGACCTCGGATTCAAACTATTTGTTGATTTCCAAAATGATCTGAATTTCTTTTCAGTGTGATGTTTAGCCAAAATATCCATTTTTATCTGCTGTTGGTTATCTTGACAATATTTTAATTTGTTTTTAAAGGTTTTCCTCGATTGATACATTTTATTGTAAACATAACCACTAGCAGGTTTACCATAAAACAACCATGTTTGGTAACACAGTCGAGCCTCTCTGTGAGCGTCACGAACATACCTATTCCAACCAGCAATGTATCGCTTGTTACTATGACGCATTTGTTTACATAAATATGTGCGGTCGGCACCCTCCTTTAAAATGCTTATCAAACTGTGATACATTGTATCTAACACTACAGAGTGATTAGGATTAGAACACATTTTATGCGCACAATAACGAAATTCATCCGGGAAATCCAATAACTTTAATTTAGAATTACAAAGCTTCGAATATTCCTTAATTTGATTGACATTTCTTTCACCCCATATTACCCTATTGCAAGTATAGGTAGAAGTTACTAATTTGGGTATTATTAAATCAATATTACATTCAATTAATAAGGGAATATGATCCGACAAATAGACTCCATACAAAACAGACGTGTTTATAACTAAATGTCGTGCCGCACTGCTCACCACACAGTGATCAAGCCAGCGCAATGCACCGTTAGCGGTACTCTCAAATGTAAACGTGTCCTTCGGAAGTAGTTCCATATCAACACATGACCATGATTGCTCCCCACACACAGTTAACAATTCATTAGAAAAGCGACTACCTGGGTGTGCGTTTAGATCTCCTAATATGAACACTGATTCTACATTACTGTTCTCAATTATAGCAATAATTTCACTTAAGCACTCCGTAAACTCAACTAGATTAACAGCCGAGTCAGTAGGCATGTACACTGAGAATATCAATAGGGAACGCTCTGTATGCTCAATCCTAATAGCCACCAGACGATCACTACTACACTGCACCACTGATACAGCTGCAAACGCGGATTTCCTCCATAAAAGCGCGACTCCACCATACGGTCTCCCTGTTAGGACTCCGGCAGATGTGTCGACCGCGGACTTACCCGCATAAGCGAAGCCATCATCAATGCTTCCAAGGTACGGCACATCATGGGGTAATAGCCAGGTCTCCTGCAGTGCAACAACATCAGCAACACAGCACAATCTGCGAACACTATCTGCTGATCGAATAACATTCTTACAATTGAATGTTGTTAAAGTTACATTCTTTTTGTTGTTATTATTCATTATGTACAATGTGTAGAATCATCACTAACAATTTCAGTGTCTTTTCCTCTCTTGAAGTTGATAAATCGTCTGAAAGTGATTCCCTCCGGCCAAAATTTATCATCCAAAAAAGTATTTAGTTTGTGCTTAGGTATAAACAACTTAAAGGCGTTGTACTGCCTCTCAGACTTCATATTAATTTTCTCTAATTTAACAACTTCATTTGCTTTTTGTTCTATGTATTCAGATATGTCTTTTTCAGTTGTAGCTTTATTCACATTCGAAATAAAAACAGGTATTTTTTTCTCAGCGGCCTTGAAATTTTCTAATGAAGTAGAAAGTGCTTTGCCGGTCATGCCTACAAATCGATTTCTCGTTTTTGACCTTTGCACCAATATCCATTGTTCATCAGGCTTATTTTCCTTCCATTCGCCTTTTTTTACAATTTCTGCCATAGTCTGTTGTTTACGAACGTTATTTACGGCCACTAAGCTTTCGTTATCAAGCATAGTCGAGTTAACCGGTGCAGGCGAGACGGGTTTATTCCGAGTGTCACCTCCAGCCTGCGTGTGAACGAGAGTGCGATATATCGGCGTCGGCGTTACGCTTGCACTATCGTGACTCATATCCCCACGACTGGACCGCGGCACAACGACATCGTTTACTGGCCGCTGTTCGATGTGAGGTAGACCAAACGGGCCGCTATCTAATAAATACCCTCCTCTCTTCATATTAACATTCGAATTTATTAACGGACTCGATTTTTCAGTATTCACTTTTAGTTTCAGTTCCTCTAATTGGACATTTGTCACATAATTATTCTTGATATCTTCAACTTCTTTCCTTAACACCAATATATCCTTTAATAGTTTCGTGACATCAACGTGATCAAAACAAACTGGTGGCAACTTGTGTAGGTCATACGCCACAAACACTGGTATTTGTTCAGGGTCTATCGTTTTAAACACAGTTATCATATCTTCTAGGTCTTTTTGTTTCTTGTTCTTGCGTCTTGACACCAGCTTTTTTGTTGTTTTTGTTGATATGTACAACAACTTCTTCGCTTCATCTATTTCCTCTTCAGAAAATGCAGTTTCACATATCCTTATCAAGCTTTCATTATCGACTACATGATGCCGATCACGTATGAACGCAAGGACTTCCGATATCACTAAATTACAACTTGTGCACTTAAGCTTATTTACGGACATTCTCGTAACACAAAATCGGCGACCGCTAATGACTGCGCGCGCGCGATGACTGCCTGTATAGCGTGTAGTGCTATTTTTGGGAGTATCGTCCTCACATATATGAATTTATTAATGTATGTACTTATGTAAATATTGTAAAACACCTATTTTTTTTAAAGAGTAAGTATGGAGTTTCTTGTGCGTTCTTCTCCATAACAAGCTACTTTTCCGAATGCACGGTAGAATAATTTTTTATTACTTGTAAATTTTAATTCATATATGTATGACGTTCAAAAGTGCCGCTTACTGGCCTAATTGAAACTAATATATTTGACTTTGACTTTGCTCATTTATTAATATGCCTGGAAACAATAGATATTTTTCCTGCGCGATGTTTTTTTATTACAATAATTCTAGAGTCTATATCTAGTCGGTTTAATTGTAAACTACGGTCACCGAATATTAATGACGATTTCGCTCTGCTGGAGCGTGTCCTTGTCCTCGAACATGGTAAACAAGACTCGTGCTAAAACTGTATCAGCGTGTACTGTACGAATATGTGAGTTTTATTGTTGTTGCTGAGTGAGGATGAATAATTCATTGCAGGTCGCGGGGGCATCAACCTGCCCCTGTGCGCTGTGATGCTATGCGTGGTATACAGCGTGCTGCGTACTTGGGTAACACGTACATATCGATAGCATGAAAGCAAAAATATCTCTACATAAATAGGAACGTTTTACGCGTCAAGACTCTTTATAGCCACAGTGAGCGATATTTGATGGAAATAAGAAAAGGAGCTCTTTGCCCAGCTGTGGGACGGCACAGGCAGTGACAATGACAAATTGGAAACTCGATCAGCTGTTATAGCCAGGGTGATAGGGTTAGTTTATAGCGTGCGCCACGATGTCTCACTAGCTGTGACAGTCAAGCGACAGTTCAACTAATTTAAGCACACAACGTTTGAATACCGCGGTTGTCACCGGGCTGCCGAGTGACTGATGCATTACTCTCCGCGCACGCCACTCGTCACGTGCTGCTAGCTCGGATGTATTAGCGCGCAGCTCACGTAGCGCCTCCAAATGAATTCTGCGACGTCCTAAGTATTCAAATTTCCCCGCGCTTTAGGTGCACGAGCGTTGAGAAACGTCGGCCCCTCTCGTGACGTGGTGCGCCTTTGATTTTTCAAGTAATCACGCCCATGAATGTATTTATTACGTTTTGAACACTTGACTGTGAATTCTTACTTTGTCGTGTTAATCAGATGGCGCCGTCATAGGCTCGAGTGATTCGAATGTGTATCTTTAGTATTCACAACAGTGCAGGGGCGGGAGGTGCGCTCCAGGCAACTATTCGCTACTATCTCTTGCAAATCCAATGCTAGTGTGCGCTCACCACTACGCCGTCTAGTCGAAACATACAATAAACTATTTTGTGCAATTGACATATTATTTGTAAGCAGATGTACCTTTAGAACTAACATAATCAACATTTTGAAGGATCAACAGTAGCTTCTAATGTTTCTACATAGTTATCCTGACTACAATAACGTTTGCTAATCAGTTTGTCTTAGTATAAGTAGTAATCTGTGGAAAATGTAGTGGGTAGTATATTTGTTAAGTCGTATGTTTAAGACAATTTGTATATTTTTTGTATACTACTGTTTGTTTTCCCTATTATAATAAATAAATAAATAAATATTCAATAAGCGTCCGCATTAACATAGGTCCCAGTGATTGTTGGCAGTGAGCTGGTCCCATTGTGTGATGTGTGCGCACATTAGCTCTCGTCGCCAAACAACGCGCCGATCAACCCGACCGGTGAAATTGTGTAAACACACACACAGACATACACGCACGCCACCTGAGGCCCTAGACAAGTGACATTCTAAACGAAAATGGGGCGATAACGATTGGAAAATGTCAAAAATGTATGGGAATGTCACGCGCTATCGAAATGTCACGTGGTCCACCCTTACATTTTGGCATTTCGACCATCACTAGTCTAGACACTAGTCTAGAGCGTCTGGTGACTAGAGGTTCTACTCAGGCTATGTGACATCTGTTGTGATACGCTGCCATCCTGCAAACTCGATAATTGACTCTAACAGAGTAATCTAATTCCTTCTAAATGTAATCGGTTCCACAAAGCACTCGCCACTTACGGTAGTGTACATATCGTTATGATGTGCGCGCTCCGCTCTGCATGCTCCACTCTGAATGTTAAGGGTACACTAAGTCGACGGCACGAACCATTTTGTGCGCGGGGTTAAAATGCATTTTATATCAACCGACAACACGTGCGGATGAGATCGATGCTGTGATAAGCAGTAGGAAGATAGTTTGCGTACGAATACACACTTTTGCAAATTTGTAGCGAAATGGATAATGATTTAGGACGAAACCTTATATACGCGAAATTTTATAAACAGACCTTTGGCAGTCTAGATATCATGAAAAAACGACTAAATCTATCTGTTCAAAATAAAATTATTTGCATTTTTGAACTACTAATCTATCCCTCTATGGAGGCCGTTTTGCAATTTTCCGTCTTCTTATGGTATTTATTTGCACCCAAAAATGCGTTCAAATTAGTGTAGAAATGTGGAACTTTTGACGATCATAACTTTCAAATATTTTCTTTTTTTTACTTTTTTGCTTCCATACAGGGCTAGATAATGATGAGACAAATTGATATAAATTTTTATTTTGAACGTACATCGTCAAACAGTGGAATAATCCCTAGACTACGTTTGTATGAAAGAATTTTCGACTAGTGTAACCTTAATGGCGACGCGCGGCTGCGCAACACACAAGTGACGCAAGTGACGCCGATAATGGCGGAACTGTGACGTGATATTGAAGCGAAATGTTCTCTACAATGTGCCATCGGCGTTCAGCGCGCGCCTGCCGCCTGCCGCTTGCCGCCTGCCACCTGCCAGCCGCGTTTGCCACACTCTATGTCATTCATCTAAACACAATATCATACATTTGCAGCTTTATAATTGAGGCAATTTCTGTGGAAACGAGATATGATATCACATTTGGCCGTAGCATGAAATGAATCAAATGTAATATTGTGGAGCGCACGAAATATTGTAAAGCACGCAAAAATATGCGCTCAATACGACGCGACGCGCGTGACCTCGCGTGTCCTCGCGCGGCCCGCTTGGCCTCGCGTAGGAACATAGCGCATGACGTTAAGCAGCGTTTTTCAGGAAGTGTAAGTGAATTAGCGCGTCACAAGTTTTACCTAACTAAGTTTGTGATTCTACTCCAATAGCTAAATTAATATGCAACACAAATGGATTGTAATTGGAGGAGTAGCTGGAGGTGCGGGGTGCGGGGCGCTGAGCGGGGGTGATCCCAGTTTAATAGTTGAGAAACTAAACAGGCCGGCTTATCGTGCCTGCGGGTAGCGAGGCTCCCTGTGCCGCGTCGCCTTGCCCGGGGCTCGGCTGTACATCAATATTTCTTTACGAAAGCTGATTCCGAGTCATTCGTAAGCGAGGACGATGCCCCACCTGCCGCAAACTATCCGAAGTACGAGTAGTTAGCGCTCGGTTATACTCTCGGCTATTCACAGAATCTCATAAAGTATGGACGGACGTCGGACTTGCAGCCTCCTCACTCCGCCGGGAATACAACCAGATTAGCTTTGTGCTAACGAAATGTGCTCCACTATAATTCTGTCCGCAACTTCGTCCTTGTGGACTTCACACTCAGGAAAACTGATTTCCAGTGAACTCTTGTTATAGTTTGGGCTGTGTATGATTTCAGATCTTTATTACACCAACGCACTTTTCTATCTAAAACATCACAGTCTCGTTAACTAACACACAATGTTCTGCTGAGTACGAGTAGGCCCTGTGGACACTGTTAGTATCCAGCGTTAACAATGTACCGACTCGCCTATCGTGTCGTGCCCAAATCAAAACAAACCAACTATTCAATATGTTTAATTAACATTATAATAGGGCTGTGGTAAATACTAGCGAGACGAGAGTTTAGAAACAAATGACAGGTGTGGTCACGTGTTTTTTCCCCGTCACATGTTATAATATAAGCGTAATTCTTGCGAACACATGATAGATCACAATAACAGAAATAAGTTCAAGTCGCCCTCATCCGACTCATCTGAGATATGTACGTGTCAAATAAAAAGAATAAATCATACAGCGGTCATCGTCGTTTGGGCGCCGCCCGTGATAAATGTGCTGTCAAGTGCTGATGTATTTATTAGCTTCCCTCGTCCTCATTACGCCGCCGCCGTGTGTAGTGTACTGCCCTCGCCCGGCGCCCGCTCGTTACACTATCACTCACACTCGATGTATATCTCGCACAAGCATTTAAGGTGTTTATTTAGCGCTCTTATATACAGTACTAGCAGCCGTCCGCGGCCCCGCTCGCGCGGACATAGTACTTGATATCTTTATAAATTACAGCCTGAGTTATTCTGATTACTAAACTAAGCTACTGTAGAGTTTCATTAAATTCCGTTCAGAAGTTTTTGCGTGAAAGAGTAACAAACATCCATCCATCCATACTCAAAAACTTTCGTGTTTATAATAGTAGGACGACTCCGTGCAGAGCGACGCGCGGCAGCGGCGCGGCGCACGGCGGGTGGTGACCGAAGAAAGTCATCATCAGCACGTATTCACAGAAGCGATCAGCAGTCTGCTGCAAGCATGATAGACTTGTGCACAGCGACGCTGCGCGCCGACGAGCGCAGTTCAGGCAGATGACCTTCACTGTACACAGTGAAGCCCTCACCGCGTGCAGCTGTGCGTGTACTCCAGTGTGTTGCCGCTGCTAGTCGTTACCGTTCCTATGAGCCAGCAGTCGGATGTAATGCGAGGTAGGGGGAGCACCCCCGGCGAGCGTGCCCTCACCCTGCCGTACTGGCCGCACGCCCGCCGGCCACAGATCGTAACTATTATTAGTGAAGTCATCCCATTCTATTTGTTCGCTAAATAGGTACACTCTGAGAGTTCACTTTCATAACGTCAGCCTTTTTGTCGAGATGTTTTAAATTGTTAGTGTGCTCGAATGTCACAGCAGATTGAGTGATGTCTCTCGCCCGCATCAAGCGCCGCATGTTATATGCGAGTCTTGTGTGACGTCACGTCCGCGTTCTGTGAGCGAAATGGTAAATCCCTTAGAATAATATCTTTGTAAGTGGGCACTTTGTGGGAATCTCGGCGCCGAGGGACGGCACGCGGCGCGTCCTCGGTGATGTGCAGGTGTGTGTGTGTGTGTGCGGCATATTGCAGACATAAGAGACCACCACACATACGTCTTAGTCATAGGAAAGTTTTTCTATTCATACGGAAGATTAACAAACTAAATGAGCCATGCTGTGTTGATGTGTTGACTAATTTTAAAATAGGTACCGTTCTATGTTAGCCTTTCTCGTGAAGTTTGGTTTAGTTTGAGTCGTTGGAGAGAACATAACATTCGTGTTTAACCGCTGCGGGCACTCGACGCGCTACACAAACAAATATAAGTCACGGTTCAGAAAATCCGAACAATTTAACTAAAAGCTGTAAAATGTCGCGCGAATCACTCTCGCAGCGCCTCGAATGCCAACGAAGGAGCACTAAGTCTTATATTATTTATGGCACAACAACACGACACCGCCGGGAACAGTCGCGCGCAGTCGGGAGTAGTCGGGCGCAGTCGGGAGTAGTCGTCCGGGAACTCAATTCCTACGCCGATTACAATAACCGCAGCAGAGTGCGAGGCGCGGTGCGACTGCGGGCGGAGCGGCGAGCGTCGCCGCTCCGCCCGCACTGTGGCGCGGCCTCACAGCCGCTCACTATGTGTACTGAACACCACTATTTCGTGTGCAGCTGCACTCGCGCCGCATGTATTCGTTTCGATCCATTTCACTAGTCACGTAACACGAGTGGGCCGCGCGTCGAATTGTGTGTATGTTTGTCGTCTTCACCTCACTACTAAACTGAATGGAAAACTGTTCGAGCTATGCACTTTCACGAATGTTTTCAAGTAATTTTGTCTGGTTTTAATATTGAACCTTAAAGTTCACCAGTCAATCCCCCCCTCACCCCCCCATCCCCTGTTACTACGTGCCAACAACTCGGCACTCGGAAAAATACTTTAACGATGACGTACTTTTTTATTAAACGAGTTTACAAATGGAGGCGACAAGTTTTAACGAATTGTTAACAAAAAGTCGCGCTCGGTATAATGAGTCAACTTGTCAGTCGAATTGCTGCAAAGTCACGTTCCCAAGGCGCCGCCATTGTTGGTGCGAGTACCTCCAGCTACTCGCGCCACGCTACACGCCTGTGTGTGCGACAGCCCTGTTTACCTGCTGTCAATACGGAGTGAACGAGCGCGTGTTTGTGCAGCACTGAATAGTATTTAGAGCGCGCCGAGCGAGCGCACAATGCGCGACCTACTTGCAGTGACGTCATCACGCGCCGCACGCAAAGCGTGACATCACAACTCACATGCCATCGCCACCTTACCAGGTACGTTCCCAACTGCTCCACCGTAGTTACAAACAATACGCTGCGCCCAAATGGAAACACAAACTGTGTAGATGTACTTGGAACTGATTTGTCGTCTTTTTCCACCAAAACTCACTTAAAAAAAGCATAGCTCACTGTCAGTCCTTCTACAAGTGCAGCCTGTGGGTCAGTTTCAGTCAGCGAGCATACAGCATCCTACGAGTCCAACATAGTAATGCACTAAGAGTAGTGTAGCGTTTGCGGGTTAACTATCTAATAGAGAGATAAATAATACGCAGCACTATATGCATACAATTTAATATAAGGGTCGCAGGTATAAAAAGCCGTTTCTTATATATATTTTTTTCTATGGAGGTAGGTGCTAAGTACTATCCTGGCCTGGCAGCAGAAGCGGTCACGATGACGTGGAAGGCCAAGGGCAAGGCGCCAGCAGGAAGACGTCCCGCAGAGTTGACGATGATCTTTGGTTGTCGGCAGGTTCTTCCGGTGAAGGTCCCAGGTGGTTGAACCGGAACTTTGGACCCTGGAATTTTCCAATCGTTGTATAAGTTCTATTGTCTCCCGGCTTATCCTTGTCTGATTGTGACCGCAACAGCGTAAGCGTAGGGCAGAGGATGTACCACGGCGCTTAAGGCGAATATGTGCTTGTCACAATCAGAACCGGAGCTCGAGAGAGTTTTTTTTTAATTTGTAACGGTAAAAACATTTAAAGCAGGTAAGCGCTAAAGAAATAACAAAATAATAAGTACTTAACTAATAGTTTGATCAAATGTACCATCGAAACGAAAAAGAAGAAGTACCTAACTAAAACACCAACAGAAATTATAGTAAGCGTGATGAGATTTTGTCATGTAATAGCCGTAACCGCCGAAATCGGTCAACTGGGGATCTTCTAGCGTATGCCATTCACGTCTGGAGTGAGGCCATCGAGAGGCACGGGGAAGCGCTTGCTGTCTCCCTTGACATCTCGAAGGCTTTCGACAGGGTCTGGCATGAGAGCCTTATTGGTAAGCTTCCTTCCTTCGGTCTGCCTAGTGGTCTGTGTGACTGGATTGCTGACTTCCTGAGGGAGAGGTCCATCCGAGTGGTTATCGATGGCTGCTCGTCCGGTCAGCTAGGTATTAACGCCGGAGTCCCTCAGGGGTCGGTGCTCTCGGCTACACTGTTTTTGCTGCACATTAATGACCTGCTAAAACCCGGAACCTTTGGGTACGCAGACGACAGCACGGTTGCTGAGAGATACGTGTCCGGCGCACGGGCTACTGGGACTGAGATCCGGTCTCTCCGGGAGGCCATGGTTGAGCGCTTGAATCTGTCTTTGGAGGCAGTCTCCGAATGGGGCGATGCCAATCTAGTCAATTTCAATGCAGCTAAGACCCAGGCGTGTCTTTTTTCCGCAAAAAAGAGCCTATTCCACCCGGCTCCATCTTTTCGTGGTGTAACCGTGCCGATAACGGACCATCTCGACCTTCTTGGTGTTACTTTAACATCGACCCTCAATTTTGGTCCATTCATTGAGGCAAAGGCTCAGTTGGCTGCAAAAAAGTTGGGGATCCTTGCAAAGGTGAGACGGTACTTCACGCCTGAACAGCTGCTCAATTTGTATAAAGCGCAAGTTCGGTCATGCATGGAGTACTGCTCTCACCTTTGGGACGGATCTGCCAAATATCAACTTGATGCACTTGAGTCGATTGACAAACGGGCCAAGAGGCTTATCGGCCACGATGCACTGGTCGCCTCAAAGCTCCAGAGCCTTGAGCATCGACGCCAAGTGGCCAGTCTGTCGGTTTTTTATCGGTTACATTTCGGGGAGTGTGCGATGGAACTACACAATTTGATTCCGCCTAGCCCTTTCCATCACCGGACAACAAGACGCATGGCAATGCGCCACCGGTACATGGTGGACATCCCACCCATACGTACAAAGCGTTTTGCGAATACTTTCATTGTACGCACAGCTAAGGAGTGGAATTCCCTGCCGGAGTCTTTGTTTCCTGATAGCTACAACCTTGGGGTCTTCAAGTCAAGAGTGAATAGGTTACTTCTAGGCAAGCGTGCTTCACCGTCGACCACATCATCGCTTACCATCAGGCGAGATAGTGGTCAAACGCGAGCCTATCGATAAAAAAAAAAAAAAAAAAAAAAAAAAAGATTAAGCAAAAAGTAATTGTCAACACTTACCCAATACGGGGTTAACACTGAAGCTAGTTTTTAACCGACTTTCGAAAAAGGAGGAGGTTCTATGTTCGACTTCTTGTATGTTTTTTTTTTTACGTATGTTCACCGATATCACCGTCAATTGTGGACCGATTTTGAAAATTATTTTTTTGTTCGAAAGAGTAGGTTCCGAAATTGGTTCCATTTTAATTTGGTGAAGATCTGATGAAGAACTTCGAAGATATAGAACAGAACTCTTCAACAAATAACGGCAAATCTCTCGGGACTGCTGCAATCGCATGTCTGTTTATTGTTTATACCATGTCATAACATAACATCACGCCAGTACGCTCTTAAGGGGAAAGCAGATCTCTCATTTGATCGGTTCCGTTCAAGTTTCATGATATTCGGGTAATCTATTCTGGTGTATAGGAAACTTACTAAACATCTTGCCTATTAGGTAGGTACAACCAAAAAGTGAAAAATAAAAAAACTTTTTTATGTAACTCTTTAGTTCATTAAGTTCACAGTATCTCCATTTATTAGTTTTTCAACATGGTGTTTATACGAAGTGTTAACTTGGTATTACCTTGGGGTAAGGAGGGTCTCCTCCTCGTATGATTAGAGATGATATTGTAGATGTTTCAAGTCAAGCTGTAAAATCAATAAACATTTATTTTTGAACATAAGATATCTTTGACATATTAATATAACAACAAAAAATAAATCCTCTTGTTCATTAAATAATTAGTTTAATTAATTATCCTTAGGTGAGATTAATCATGAGTCTTGTTACCTAGTAATAAAAAATAATTAAACTTAATAGTTTAATTATTATTAAATATTGCTTCTGAAAAGCTTCTATTATCTATAATAGGTCTTTTATAGAATCTAGCAAAGGTTGTTGACTCACCCGTCCAACCCGCCGCTCTTCTAATATCTTCTATGTTTACTCCCTTACTATTATAGGCAGCCGACGTCGAAGCGTGGCGAATGCTATGTGCTAAGAGTATACTAGTGTCTATACCACTCTCTTCCATAACTTTCTTAACCCAGCGGCTGATTGGACTAGGTGTCACAGATTTATAAGTTTTTCTTGTTGAAATAAACAATAGATTATAAATTCTTATTGATTTAGTTAACTCTAAATAACTAATTAAAGCTTTGACTGGGCAAATATTATCCTTATTTGTTTTTTGTTTAAAAAAACTTATCAACTTTTCAATCTTAATTATAACAGTCTTCATTAATCACAATATTGTTAATACTAATCAATGATATAGTCTGGGCCCTTTAGCCCGTACCTAACATTAATAAGTTCACAGTCTTTTTGGTAATAGCTTCTAAATCATTTTTCTGACTGTAATTGTTTTCAATATAATTAAATCAGTAGACACATCCCATGTAATATTGTACCTCGGTTTATGAGGTCTGAGCCTGAAAAACCCCTTAAAGTCTTTTTATTTTATCATCTGTACCTAAATGTGGGCCTATTATCAAGGCCAGTGCAGATCTAATTGAATAAAAACTTTCATAAGACAACCCTTCATGAAACCTCTGAGTTAAATTTCTGATCGCATCTATTATGGTAGGATTATAAATAGTACCAAAAGTAACAAATTGTGAAGGCACCCACTGCTATTGCCCCAGGATCTGGGTGCCATGACACATAGTCTTGGCACTTGGAGTTAGTTCGTGAAGCAAATAAGTCAATCACCAAACATCGAAACTATTTATTGAAAATGTGTGTAATTTAGCTCCCATTCTGTATTACCTAATTCTTTTCTAGATTCAAAAACTGCTATTATATTGTCTTTGGTATATATGTATGTAGTATACCGTACATGTAGGTACCGTATGGTGACGGACGTAAATAATTTCACCATCCCATATCTTCCCGTGGGTGTCGTAAGAGGCGACTAAGGGACACACCAGAGAATGGGCAGCAGCGCTCTCTGGGCACTTTAACAACAAATTGCGATCGCCAACCCACCTGCCAAGCGTGGCGATTATGGCAAACCCCCCCAAACTAAAATTAATAGCACACAAATAAAACGGCCCCGAGTGCCCGGCAGCCCGTCTACCCTCGGCTACGGTAGCGGTCGAGGCGATGGCGTGGCAAGGGTGCGAAGAATCCCCGGAGTGGACCCGGCTATCCCAATAAACACCGACGACTGGACCTGGGAACATATAACACGCGAACACTCCGAACCGACGAGAGGATAGCCGAACTCGAGGAAGAATTGAGCAGGTTGCGATGGATTATTATAGGGTTATCTGAAGTCCGAAGAGAGGGGGAGGAATCGATAATCCTCAAATCCGGTAACCTGCTCTATTGCCGAGAGGGTGACCGACAGTCCCAGGGTGGTGTCGGGTTTATCGTCCACTAGTCCCTTGTGAACAACGTGGTGAAGATCGAGAGTGTGTCGACCAGGGTGGCGTACCTTATACTCGCTGAAGGTCATACAGGTCTACGCCCCGACCTCGGCACACCCCGACGACGAGGTAGAGACCATGTATGAGGATATCTCTAGAGCCATGCATGGTTTCAAAACTCATTTCACCGTTGTCATGGGGGACTTCAACGCGAAACTGGGCAAACGAGACGTGGATGAGCTGCAAGTGGGGCAATTTGGAGTTGGACGTCGGAACCACCGGGGTCACCTACTAGCCAGTTTTATGGAGAAGGAGGGCCTCTACACGATGAATTCCATCTTCAGAAAGCGTGAGCACAGGAAGTGGACCTGGCAAAGCCCCGATGGTGCAACTAAAAACGAGATCGACTTCATCATGTCAACCAAGAAGCAAATGTTCAATGATGTATCTGTGATCAATTCGGTGAAAACCGGGAGCGATCACCGCATGGTTAGAGGCACATTGAACATTAATGTTAAGCTTGAAAGGTCTCGACTGATGAAGTCCACGCTCCGTCCAGCACAGATCCAGGTCCAAAACCCCGAGAACTTTCAGCTCGAACTCCAGAATCGTTTCGAGTGCCTAGGGAGCTCCGTGGATGATTACAGCGATGGGTTCGTGGAAGCTGTTAATACGGTTGGGTCTAAGTTTTTCAAGACCCGCCGTACAGATAGGAACAAAAAGCTCTCTGATCCTACTCTCAAGCTCATGGAGGAGAGGCGTGAGATGATCCTGCAGTCTTCAGACGATGCGTTGAAATACCGGCAGCTAAATAGACAGATCTCAAAGTCCTTGAAAAGCGACCTCCGCCGCTTTAATACTGAGCGTATTAAAGACGCGATTGAGCGGACTAAGGACTCCAAGGTCTTTGCAAGAGATCTGTCTATTGGGCAGAGCCAGCTCACGAAATTAAAGACCGATGATGGCAGGATCGTTTCCGCCAATACGGAGCTCCTGAGGGAGATCGAGAGATTCTATGGGCAATTGTACACGTCAACCAGTAAACCCGTCGCGAATCTAGCGAATGACCCTAGAGCTAGATTGACCCGACACTATACCGAAGACATTCCCGACGTCAGCCTGTATGAGATTAGGATGGCTCTGAAACAGCTTAAGAACAACAAGGCACCGGGTGACGACGGAATTACGGCCGAACTCTTGAAAGCAGGTGGAAAACCAATACTTAAGGCCTTTAATGGTTTTCCATTTAACCCAATCAGCTCATAAACTGAAGGCGATAGCACCTTCTTCACTTCTCTTATTTAGGAGCCGATTTAGACGCTTTATACTTATCCGCGTCGCTTTGGATGTAAGTTTTACGCCAAACTTGCTGGCCTTCGCGCAGAGTGACGTGGCGTCTACGCAAGTTATAATATTTAGCGTTGGTTTCATGAGCTTTCACTATATTAGAGCGCACCTCTTCGAAAATATTTTTAAGGACTTTTAATTCGCCTGCATATTTTTCACGAGGCATAGCTACTTCATAATCGCAATCGTCCGCGTCTTTGTAAAATGTGCCATTTATAGCTCACGGCCATGGACTAAGAAAATGGAGTTAAACCTGTTGTTTCGTTCACTGCACTATTTAAAGCAAATTGTATGTTTGTTATATTAAGATCTCAAGTCCTATGATCTTCCTTGACGTAAGACGATACCGCTGTCATTACCGTTTTATTGTATCCTTCTTCCATATTAACCTGTGGAGCGTACCTAGGCCAACATCTTGATTATCAATAATATTCCTAATATTATGCTTCTGTAATGCGACTGGCAACTTCATTGACCGTCATATAGCTTCATTAATGCGATGGGCAACTTCATTGACCACAATAATGCTAATATAATGCGCCTGTAATGCAATTAAACAACTCTTGTGAACCTATTTAGGATCTAAAACTGTATAATTTGTGCCCAAATAAGCATTACAGTAGCCGTATAATCGTTTGTAATGCTACTATAGAACTAACTCAAAATGCGAAAACGATACAGAATTGCTTTAAGTCGGCCGTTACACTGCTTTGATGTGTTACTCACTGTTCAACCATGAACAGGCCATAGTTACACGCGCCATGAACAGCATTACAGCGTCAGCGACATACTTTCTGTCACACCGTCAGCGCAAAGAAGTGACCCATAAAAATCTTCATTTCATCGGCTCAATATACAAACAACACATGTAAATAGCTATCAATGTGTATTGACCACAAAAGTTAATTATTGTAATAAATTAGTCATCAAGCTGGAGTCGAGTTTGATTCATCTCTCCGTTACTCCTCTTACTGTGGCCAAGACACCCTTAGCCTTAACCGATCCTGTGAGTCTGTTGGATCGGCAGTGAGAAAACCTACATTGAGAAAATGTACATTGCACGACGTACACAACCCCCTATTCCTACCCAAATTCCGTCTGTTACCGTAGGTCTCCTTGTAACAGACTTCCCGCACGTAAAACCAACGTAACCTAAGTTTGGTGTGGTTTGTATGATAGGGTAGGGCAGTAGGATAACTAGGGTGCTAGGTAATTGTTATAGGGCTAGGTTTGTAGTAAGTGGAGTCTTGGGTATCTCATAGGTACCTGGCTCAATTGGTGCAAACATATCCAAACTGTACGCATTTGGAATAACGGCCGTACTAAGCTGCAAGTCCCGGTGCGTACACTCACTATACTACTTGGGTCATTATAAATACACATTATGAGTACTTTCCCATTTCCTATTAATATTATAACAATTCTCTGCACAGAACTCCGTAAGTTTTTTTTCATTATCGTTCCAGATATTAATGACTTAATTTCGTTGTACAAAAAGTTATTATCTTTAAGACTGCCAGCTACTTTTAATTTATGATTAAACGAACTTACCTGTACGTGAAGTTCGATCATAATTATACGATGGCTTCGTCCGAAGAGATTAGCATAAACACAATGTAGTAACACGTACGGTGTTGCCTTTGCGCACTGAAAGTAAAAAGCCCCATAGCTAAAACAAAAATAAATAAGTGTTTTTTTTTTGATAATTTTTAGGTGAGGCTTCAAATTCCTTTGCTGGATACCTACCGTGTTCTATTGCTCATTCACAGTTCAGTGCTCTGCCGGAGCGCACATAATTTTCAATTATTGTTATCAGTTTTATTAAAGTTTTAATAAGTGTCATGGGGAAACGAAAGAGTAAACACGATTACGAATATATTACAAAAAAGTTAAAGAAATAGGAGAAAAAACTTCAACTTGAGACAAAATCGACGTCGCCTTCCAGAGGTTAGTCAATTGTCATTATATTGCGTAAAATCTTTATAACAGTAAAGTTGCATAATCACATCAACGTTTAAACGTTGTCGTTGCGGTTAACTTTTGGGGTTAACACTTCGGACTCGTAACGTTATAAGTACCTACTTAACTCTTTTGTTTCATATCACGTCCAAGGCTAATATTGCGATCAGCTATAAGAACTGTTACCTTGTTAGTATACGTGAAGCTATACGGGTGATGCGGGCGATCTGTGGGATTGTCACTTCACCGTAGATACTGCCACACACGGTACACATCTATATCCATAGATACTTACCCATTGGCCATTGGTGCACGTCACTGTTATCAAAACCGGTTTGGCCGTGTTTTGGACACAAACAAATGACGTCAAGGGGTGGTGTGGCAAATCTTTGCACGTACCTTCAAAAACGTATAATTTGACTATATTTTGCAATACTATTATTTGAATAGTACATTAATACATTTCAAAAATGTACATACCAATTCTTATGTCCGTACTTCGTGATTTCAGCCCACTGCGTGCCGCGCTGTCGGTGTTGTGCACTATTCACAATGAGGTCTGTTTCCTGATAAAGAAAAATATGCCACTCAGGGCATTCTTCTCACGCTAGAGCAAGCTAGTCCCACGCCCGAAGAACAAGAACAATTCCTTTGGGGACATTGGACCGATCCTGTATCAAATCAGGATGCGCTGTTTCCATGTCTGCAGGAACATAATGGCAGTTAATGCTAATTCTATTATACTCATGCTTTGTCCTCGAGATTAGCATTAAGTTTACATGTAGTAGACACACGGTGTCGCCAATCTGCACTGTCATTGAGATTTTTTTTATTTTTTTTTTTGTTGGGTAGATGTATCACCTACAACCTTCATTTTTTTACACATTTAGTGCTCCGCCAGTCTGCACACGTAAAATTCGCTGCGCAATTCACTGTTCCCTAACAAGGCTAACAACATGGGGAAACGTACTCGTGCCGTTTCCGAGGACTATGAGTCCATAGCAAAAAAGATTAGAAAGTTGGAACAAACGTTGATGCGCACACAACGCAGAGATAGAACATCGCGATCGTCGAGGAGGCTGTCATCGTCTTCATCATCGGACACATCGAGATCGTCGTCACGCTCGAGCTCCGCTTCGCGTTCGCCGCCGCCGCGGCCGCGAGAGCGGGCAGGCGCGGGCGGCGGCGTGGGCGCCGGCACCAGCGCGGGCGCGGTCTCCGCGGTGCCAGCGGGCGCAGCCGCGAGTGCGCTGCCGATGCTGCCGAACATGCTATGTATTGAAGGTAATATAATATAACAGTCACATACCTACCTACATATTCGTTTTAAATCAGTATTGCGGTTAACCTATGGGGTTATCACCTTACTGATAGACGGATGGGTTATTTTTACGTTATAATATAGTGTTGCGGGTAGTCTATGGGACTATCACTTTGCTATAATTAACGTAGTAAGTAAAAGAGTGATGATGCGGTCATTCTTTGGGAATGTCACTTCATTACTATGCTTATAGGTACCTGACACCTACAGCATTTTATTGATGATGTGGTCAGCTAGATGAGGCTGTTACTTTCTAAATAAAATTGCAAAAGTATTAATTTCGGAATGCGGTCAGTCTTAGGGGCTGTCACTTGTCCAGATTATGCTACCCATTATTTACTTGGGATTTCGTTACTCCAGGTGTGCCAATACAGTCGACCAGCGCCACTCCTGCCGCTGCCACTGCCACCGCACCGTTACCTTCAACCAGTGCTGCTGCCGCCACTGAGCTACCCTCAACTAGCGTAGTCCACCCTCCGGGTACATCAGCCCCCGACACCAGCGCCGAAATAAATCTGCTGCCAACCCATACAGAACCTATACCGGCTCTTGACAATGAACTCCTTTTAATACTAGGAGATGATCCTTCCCAGGCAAAATTATACGGCGAAAAAATTCAGCCAGACCTTGCTATTCGTCTAGAACATACAGCTAGGACGGGTTTGCCGAAAGAAATCCGTAAGGAGCTCTTGAATAAATATTGACCACCGGCAAACTGCACTCTGATTGAAGCACCCACTCTCAATCCAGAGGTGAGTGCTGCTGTTCCTGAAGCTGTATCAAAAAGAGACAAGGGCATTGAGCTCAGACAGAAACAACGCACCTCCGCAATATCATGCGTAGCTGAAGCTCTAACATCACTTATGTTAACGGAACCAAAAAATACTGCCCTTATCCAAATGTTAATAGACGCTATTAAGCTCATGTGCGATAGCCAGAACACTGATTCGACATTACGAAGAAGCTTCATACTTAACACTCTGAAAAAAGATCTTAAAGATCAATTACAAGCAACAAAAATAGATAAACTCCTTTTTAGTGAAGGCTTAGCTGAAACATTAAAGGCTGCTAAAGCCATATCTAAATCCGGAGCTGACATGAAACCAGCTCCAGTAAAGCAACCGGTTATGAAAAATAAACCGCAGCAGAAAAATTTAAACTGGCGGGCTCCTTCCCAGAACTACAAGCCGATGGGGAATCCGAGGACGAAGGAGCTCGCATACAAGGATCGCCCCGCCAGCTCATCGAAGCCGTCGTCGCGTCCAGCGCAGAATCACAACCGCAACCGCCGTTAGACACGGTAAGATATTTTAATACCAAAATCTAACGGTAAATTTAGGTTTATACTGAATTTAAAATCGCTCAATAAATTCATTGATACTTCACACTTTAAGCTTGAGGATCTGCTTACGGCCTTAAAACTTGTTTCCAAGGACTGTTTTATGAGTACAGTAGATCTAAAAGATGCATATTTTTTGATACGAGTACATGATCTTTCCAAAAAGTATTTCCGCTTTGAATTTGAAGAAAAAATTTATGAATTTAATGTTTTATCATTCGGACTAAGTACTGCCCCTTTTGTATTCACCAAGATTATGAAACCGGTGATCAGTTTACTGAGATCGTATGGCCATATATCAACAGTATATCTAAATGACATTAAACAAAACGAGTTTTTGTTTAGAAATTTATAGCGATGCCTCAACTACGGGATGGGGAGCTGCATGTAGGGGGGAACGCGCTAGTGGGATGTGGACGGACAGTGAACGTTTACGACTTAATAACTATTTAGAAATTTTGGCTGCCTTCTTTGGACTTAAAATTTATGCAAAGTCTTATCACGACTGCCAAATTCTTTTACGGATCGACAATACCACGGCTATATCGTATGTTAATCGCATGGGAGGTGTCCAGTTCCCTCACCATACAAACGTCACCCGAGAACTCTGGCAGTGGTGTAAAGAACGCAATCTGTTTGATTTTGCATCGTACATCAGCTCAGTCATAAATGATGTCGCGGATTCAGAATCACGACGTGTCCATCCAGACATCGAGAGGGGGCTGTCAGATTTTGCATTCCAACATATTGTGCAACGTTTTGGAAATCCTGAAATTGACATATTTGCTAGTAGACTGAACAAAAAATGTACCCGTTACATATCGTGGCATAGAGACCCAGATGCCTGTTTAATAGATGCATTTACAATTCCGTGGTCAGATCTTAATTTCTACAGTTTCCCACCGTTTGCCGTTATTTTGAAGGCATTGAGGAAAATAATTAATGACAATGCTAAGGGAATCATGGTGGTCCCATTTTGGTCCACACAACCATGGTACCCTTTATTTAAGAGTCTTCTAATTTCAGAACCGCAGGGGTCTTTAAACCCTCTGACACGTTAATTATCTCTCATTCCAGCAATCGAGATGTGCATCGGAAGATTACCCTGGTTGCCGGGATGTTATCAGGACGTCACTCTTGAAAAAGGGTGTGCCCTCAGCTTCCATACCAATAATGTTGGCATCACTTTCTGAAAATTCAGCTAAGCAGTATGACACATACTTAAAAAAGTGGTTCATATTTTGTGCATCCAATAAAATTAATTTATACATGGGATCCGTACCGAATATTATAATGTTTCTAACGCAGTTATATGAGTCAGGTGCAAGATATGGAACGATGAATAGCTGTAGGTCAGCTCTATCTCTCATTCTTGGCCAAGAAATAACCAATGATGATCAAATAAAGCGTTTTCTTAAAGGGGTTTTTAGACTGCGTCCGCCGTTGCCCAAGTATAACACTACATGGGACACATCTATTGTACTCAACTCCTTAGCAAGCTGGTACCCCAACGAAACATTAAATTTAGAAAAATTATCAAAGAAATTAGCTACTTTACTCGCACTAACAACAGCACACAGAGTTCAAACGATCACGAAGATTGACATAAAAAATATTGAACTTCTACCTGATAAAATTAACATTAAAATCCCTGACTTGATAAAATCCTCCCGTCCTGGAACTTCACAGCCAGTGCTATTTCTTCCTACTTTCATTGAACGACCTGAAATATGCCCTGTTGTTACATTGCGCTGTTATCTAAATTTGACACAAACCTTGCGAAGTGAAGATAGCCTTTTTATAAGTTTTCAGAAACCTCACAAATCCATCACATCTCAGACATTAAGCAGATGGGTAAAATCAACTCTGAATAGTTGTGGAATAGATGTGTCCATCTTTACTGCCCATAGCACAAGACATGCCGCTACTTCTAAAGCTCACGGTCTAGGTGTTAATTTGGACATTATCAGAAAAACGGCAGGATGGAGTAATAACTCCCGAACATTTGGTAAATTTTATAATAGAGATATAACTCAAATTGCTAATCAGGATGGTACCTTCGCAAGAAATATCATGAATGATTCATTAAATGATTAAATTAATATGATGTTAATTAAGAATAGAAATAATGTTTTATTTAAGCTAAATATGATACATATTTCAATTGTTGATTACTTATGTAAATAAATCTACTATTTCTTTGAAAAGTTGATATCTTCACTCTCAACATCTACATGTAAACTTAATGCTAATCTCGAGGACAAAGCATGAGTATAATTAATGATTAAACGAACTTACCTGTACGTGAAGTTCTATCATAATTATACGAGGGCTTTGTCCGAAGAGATTAGCATCCCACCCACCCCATTACCATTTCCCAAATAACCGTCACCGTTACATAGATATATCTATTTACATCATATGAATACTTTCATATATCAACATTTGCAAAGAAATAATTAGGTGCTCTAAACTAAATGAAGGTTGTAGGTGATACATCTACCCAACAAAAAAAAAAAAAAAAAAAATCTCAATGACAGTGCAGATTGGCGACACCGTGTGTCTACTACATGTAAACTTAATGCTAATCTCTTCGGACAAAGCCCTCGTATAATTATGATAGAACTTCACGTACAGGTAAGTTCGTTTAATCATTAATTATACGTAAATGAATATTTAAATGATAAATTCTAAATTTAAGTAATTGCAATCTAATAAATAAATAAAAATTAAAAAAAAATGGAAAATTAAAATAACAAATAAACACATTTGTTAGCATTAAATGCTATTAATGCTAACAAATGTGTAATTAATCAACTAACGACCATATAGACTCAGAAGGAAATAGTTGCAGCCGTGGGTTGCAGGTTTGTCAGCCGCGCCACGGAGTACCGCGACCTGCAGGTAGCGATGGCGGCCGCTGCACAAACGGAACTGTTTATACCTAATGGTCCGTTTCAGCGCGACATCATGACATGTTTGAGAGACTGCGAACGTTTGCACGCCTCGATTTATTAGCGGTCGTCGGCCGCACGCCACCTCCTCACCGTCCCCACCCACCGGCTGCCCGCTCGTTATTAATGAAGTTCCTTTGTATTTGCGCTCACAGTTTACACAACATTATAATTGACTTAAGAAGTTGCCGCAATCTTACCATTTTGATTATTCATAATAAGCAATCTGCTTGTATTAGACAAAGGCGACTTTATTGTATTAACAATAAAGCTGTAAATAAGACAAACATAAAATGTGGTTGTTACAAGAGAACGCACGAACTCTTCGGGTCTAACGTTTTAAATAGTTGTTGATTTTTCGATGAAGATGTCTAAAACAATTTGCGTAAAGCCCGCGAAACGCGGTTGAAACTTCGAAATAAAGCCCTTTCCGTGCCGCCCTCATACAGCGTTATTGAGACGGGCGTTTAATCAATCAAGTGTTCGCGGCTTTGATGTATGCTGTTCACTACATTATACATAGCGGCACTCACGTCTGTGCGGCGCTGATTGACGCGCGTGTGTTTGTGTATGTCGCGAACGAGTTGTGGCAAAAGTGTCGCAGGTACCGCCTCGTCGACGGGCGCCGGACGTGGACAATACTCGCTGTGGAGCGAGCAGCGAGTAGGAGTGCGCGATGTATCACCTGATTGCAACACTTGCCAATGTAACCGGCGAGGATACACAGCTGCGGCGACTGCATTATTGCGCAACCGCTACCTGCCACCCGCCTGGCACGCAGTATCAGCCTGACATCGTCGGCACCACCACGTACGTGCTTCTCGGCAAGCGTTGCTTATAAACTTGAAGATAACCAAGGCCTTTAGTCACGACCGCCTCGGCAAGCGTTGCTTAAACTTAGAGATATCCAAGGCCTTTACGAGCACGAGCTCGAGCACAAAAAATATCTATTTAGCCCGTCAGTTAGATAACCTAAAAATATTACGACCAAAAATTAAGACGATATAGTCTGTTGAAATATCGTGTGACGTCACGGTATGCTACACTTTAAACTGACAAAGTGACGTCACGAGCCCCCACTCCTAAACTTTGATGCGCTTTATTTTTATTTATTTGGTAAAGTAAAAAATACGGATCCAATATTATTTGATAATCTCACTGACCGACTAAATATAATTATCACTTTTCTACCGAGGAAACATCCCTATTGTGTGTCGTGTCATCATCATCATTTTAGACAAAATACGACCACTGTTGGACATAGGCCTCCTCCAAGCGTCGCCACACTAATCGTTCGTGTGTCTCGCTTCCACCTATCTCCTTCGTCTATAGTGAACGCAAATAGAAAACACTAGTCTGTTGCAAGAATATTGTGTGAATTGTTTATAGTTAAATACAGTGAAATGTAGCTGCTACAACTTGTGTTTAACTTTACAAATTTAGTGTTGAAATAAGTTAGTCAGCCGGGACCGCGCCAACCTGCGCACTTAAACTACTTTAAACTATGCCAACTTTTTACGCAACGCAATCAAAGTATTAAATGAGTTGCGCCGCTAACTGCTTGATACGCTCGTTTGTGTGCAACGCCGCGCCGCCGCCGCGCCGTAGCGCTACGAACTACACGGAAATATATTCTGTCGCTCGCAGCGTAAAGTAAAACAGTGTTTATCAATGTAGCATAATATCACGTCTGTAGTGCTCTAAGGAGGCAGCAGCAGCAGGAGGAGCAGAGCTGTATTAGTGTAAAGTGCAGCGTGTTGTAAGTACTGGTGATTCTGCTGTAAGCACAATGAAAGTACTCCCAAAACATTTTGCACGTATAGGTGGGTAACATTTTAATATTATAACATTTTGGCAAGTTAATCCGACAGAGTGAATCTATCTTCACACTTATTTTTAGATAATATGTATACATGGAACAAAGCATTTTCTATACTTAATAATAAAATCATAGAGACGTCAAAACTGTAAATGAATATTTTTGAAAAAAAAAGATAAAGCTCCGACGGGGTCTATGAAGGATACTAAAACATTATTTATCTTTTTATAATTTTTCTGTTTGTCTGCTGCAATGCATTCAATTGGCGCCAAAACTAATTACTATGGGGTATAAACAATGTCTGTTTTACCTGACTGCCGAAGGAGGTTAATCAGTATATGTATTCCTATGTGGCATTCTAGAACCAAACGCGTTGGCCAATTTTGGAAGAAAGAAAACATTTGATTTGTTTTTTTTTAATGATTGTTCTGACGTCAATCGATTTGTCTTAACCCTGATAGTGTCACTGGCTACATTAAAATTGGGAAATTTGGGCGCCATATTGTGGTGGCCCAAATTAGTTTTTCTCCCAAACCCATCGTGTGGGGTATCAACGCAAAGGGTTTTAAAGAGGCGATTTCAAAAATGTAAAACTCTAGCTTAAATGTACCTTATTCGAAAAAAGAAATAATAATAATAATAATTCTTTATTGACATAATGAATACAATTTAGATTATAGGATTCCCTAGCACCTGCGCTAGTAAAACTGTGTTGCAGGTGCTAGTGTCTTCCCCGTAATAAAGTGACAGTAATCTTACATCAGACAGAATAAATGAAAATAATAGAAGAGTTAACAAACGTGCTGAAGTGTGCGTTTAAGTGTGTGTTTGTGTATGTTAGGGTGTGTATATGTGTGTATTTGAGTATATGTGTGTATTTATGTATGTGTGTGTGATGTGCTATGCAGGGTTGGTTATGTTTTTATGAGGTTTTCTACATCAGTATAGTCCATTGACTTTAGCCAGGTATACAGAATTACTTTAAATTTATTGTTATTCAATTTGCTTACCTTCTGGACTTTAGTTAATTTATTGTAGGTTTGCGGAGCAAGATAAGCATAGTGTCTTCTAGCAAATGTTTTTCTAGTATGAGGAACAGGGCATCTTTCCACGCGCTTTTCTGATATTGGCAGGTTAGGAACAACTTGTTTGTGGTATCTTCGTAGTACTTCGTAGGTGAATATCTTTCTCACAGACAATACTCCAGCCAGTTCATAGACTGAGGATGTGGGATGTCGATACGGTAGGTATAAAAGTACTTTCAGCACCATACGCTGTGCCCGCTCTACTCCAATCATATGAGTTTTTGCCGCACCTCCCCAAGCGCAAATGCAGTATCTGATAATGCATTCGCACAAAGCTCGGTAAGTTTGTACAAGTAGAGTTCTATTTGCAACTGTGCGCAAGTTTTTGAAGATATATACTAGTTTTCTGAATCTAGCCATTGTCAACGTGAGAGGCATAGTCCAGGTAAGTTGGTCATCCAGCGTGACACCCAAATACTTAATAGAGGCGACACGTAAAAGCGTCGAACAATCACATCCGGTTCGAGTATATCTTCTGTTGCACGGGAAGGTATGTATTTTGATGGCGTGCGAGGTAACAGGTTTGCCTACAGATGTTTTGCTGAAACATACATATTTTGTCTTATTGGTGTTTAATGACAGGAGACTGTTTTCCAGCCAGGTAGTCACTTTTGCTAAGCCTGTCTCAGCCAGTTCAAATACCCTGTCCCAGGTTTGAGCATGGAAAATCAGCACCGTGTCATCAGCGAACATTAGGAGATCCAAGTATGGCAGGGTAGCAGCTATCTTGCATAGATTATTAATGTAAATGAGGAATAATGTGGGTCCTAGCGTGCTACCCTGGGGAACGCCGTATTTGCATGTTGAGTCAGAGCTTTCATAGCCGGCAACTCTAACTCGTTGAGATCTATCAGTTAAATAATCTTTAAACCAGTTCAGAGCCACCCCTCTTATACCAACGCCCTCCAAGCGTGTTATTAGTATCTTAACGGATACGGTATCAAACGCCTTTTGGAGGTCTAAAAAGACACCCAAACACTTGTTTCCCCCATCCAGATAAGATACCAGAGTTGAAGTCAGTGCCAAAACTGCATCCTCGGTTGATTTTCTTTCTCTAAACCCGAATTGAAAGTCACTAAGCAGCTTGTTCTTCTCTAGATATTTCATAACTCTCTTGTTAACGATTTTTTCTAGAATCTTTGATAACGTTGATAGAAGAGAGATAGGGCGATAGTTACTAGGCTCATTCTTGCTCCCAGATTTAAATATAGGACAAACAACAGCTTTTTTAAATATAGACGGAAATATGCCAGTTGCTAGACTAAGGTTGCACATGTATGTGATGGGTGGTGTAAGAGAATCAATGTTCTGTTTCAAAATTTCCGTAGTAATTTTATCCCACCCAGGTGCACTATGTGATCTTAGTCCTAGGATAATGCCCCTTACCTCGTAAGGATCCGTAGGCATGAGGGACATTGAATTTGTCGGTGAGGTATTCCTAGCAGCTTCACGTGATAGATCCTGCTCAGTTTTTTGTAGCTTAATCAGTAGTTCATTTGCCAATGCTTCTCCAACTCCAGTAAAATAGTTATTTACTTTATCCAGAGACTCAGTTGGAGTGTTGTCAACATCCAATAATTCCATAACGGGTTCTTTATTTTTCTTCATGTCACAAACTACTTTTATGACTTCCCAGGTTTTTTTAATGTTTCCTTTGTTTTTGTTTAGCTTTTCTTCATAATATTGTTTTTTTAATTTTTTGATTATTAAATTGCACATATTTCTATACTTTTTATACTTATTTTGAAGAAGTAAATTGTCCAATGTCTTCACTGCGACTTTGTGTAACCTATCCCTTTTTTTATGCATTTAATTATTCCTTTTGTGATCCACGGTTTTAGGGGCCTATATCTATTAGATTTTCTTACGGTACTGGTATTATTCGTAATGATGTTTAAAAGTCTTGACGTTATTATTTCCGATGCAATATTAGTATCAATAACTTTATATAGACTGTCCCAGGACTCATAATTTAATGTGTTTTAAATAACTAAAAAGTTATAAGTAAAATACGTAAATTAAAAAAATCTAAAAACCCGACTGCTTGAAAAGCGAACTAAAAAGACGCAAACAAAGAGAAAATCCTTTTCGAGCAGTCGGGTTTTGGTATAGCGCGAGATTGTAATAAATAACACAAGATAACAACAAATATTTAGCAATATCATTTGATATTGCTAAATATTTCCTAATGGTCTGGCCACTGTTAGGCTATATGTTATCGCACTATTTCTTAGGCAGGGTAAGCAGTATAGCAACATGTAGATTGCGACATGTATGAGAAGTGCTATATTAACCTACTATCAACGGAGTACATAGCCTGGTTATTTAGATACAAGGCTTCCAAGTCGTTCGTCATCAGTTCGAATCCCAACATTTGTAAATTTCTGTTTTGGTTTTTTAGGGTTCCGTACCCAAAGAGTAAAAACGGGACCCTATTACTAGGACTCCGCGGTCCTGTCTGTCCGTCTGTCACCAGGCTGTATCTCATAAACCGTGATAGCTATACAGTTGAAATTTTCACAGATGATGTGTTTCTGTTGCCGCTATAATAACAAATACTAAAACAGAATAAAATAAGTATTTAAGTTGGGCTCCCATACAACAAACGTGATAATTTTTGCGATAATGGTACGTAACCCTTCGTGCGCAAGTCCGACTCGCACTTGGCCGGTTTTTAGGGTTCCGTACCCGAAGGATAAAAACGGAAACCTATTACTAAGACACCGCGGTCTGTCTATCTGTCTGAAAAACAGAATAAAATAAATATTCAAGTGGCGCTCACATACAACAAACGTGATTTTTCTGCCGTTTTTTGCGATAATGGTACGGAATCCTTCGTGCCCGAGTCCGACTCGCACTTGGCCAATAATCGATCTTAAAACAAAGTATAATAGATTTTCGCCGACAATGGCTCCAACGAGCAAAAACTTAACCACTAAGCTCGATATATGGCGTTGTTCATTTGACGCACGTTTCTGAATTTTGTTGCGGTGTTAAGTCTCCGCGACACTTTTTACAAATATTTTGAATGGATTTAGCTACCAATTATTTTATTTGAATGAACTAACAGTCAGTGGTCTACCTTCCATTTTTGATTTTTAAAATATTACTCAAATAAAGAGAAATCTTTACATTAACAATATTTAATTCGTGTTTCCGTTAAGTCATCTGCCTTTTTGAAGTTTGATTTCGTCTGTGGTACTATTTTCATTTAGCAGCGCTATCATACATACACACATACCGGTCAAAAACATAACCCTCCCTTTTGTTTCGCCATAGTCGGGTAAAAAGAGTTATGATTATAGATGTGGATGGATGGAGAGGGTGGAGAAGGCCAAAGAAAAGGTGGAAGGACTGTGTGAGGAGTGACATGAAAGAAAAGGGAGTCAGTGATAGCGTTACGGAGGACAGGACGGTATGGAAGAAGAAAACGTGTTGCACCGATCCCAAGTAGCATGGGGTGAGGGCAGGCAAAAGATATAAAGACCACCTCAACAATCAGCATCATCATATCAGCCGAAAGACTCCACTGCTGGACATAGGCCTCCCCAAAGCGTCGCCACTTTGACCGGTCCCGTGCGTCTCGTAACCAGCGGATCCCCGCAACCTTCACTAGGTCATCGGTCCACCTGGTGGGAGGCCTTCCTACGCAACGTCTTCCGGTTCGCGGTCGCCACTCCAGAACCTTTCTGCCCCATCGGCCATCCGTTCTGCGAGCATAGTGCCCTGCCCACTGCCACTTAAGTTTGGCAATTCTTCGGGCTATGTCGTCAACCCTGGTTCTCTTACGGATCTCTACATTTCTGATTCGATCACGCAAGGAAACGCCGAGCATAGCCCTCTCCATTGCCCTTTGAGTGACTGTAAGCTTTCTGATGAGACCCATTGTAAGCGACCACGTCTCAGAGCCATATGTCATCACAGGCAACACACACTGGTCATAGACTTTTGTCTTGAGACACTGTGGTAAGTTGGACGCACAGGTTGGACGAGAGGACACCGCGCAACTTCCCGAACGCTTCGCAACGCAACGCAACGCGGATTCGATGGTTGACCTCTTTCTCGAAGTTGGCCCTACCCAACTGGATCACTTGTCCCAGGTAGGCATAGTCGTCCACAATTTCGAGTTTAGAGTCTCCAACCTTGATAGGAGTGGGTGTAACATCACCTTGGTTTTGTACATGTTCATTTTCATGAACACTATGTCGTCGCCAAACTGAAGGTGAGTAATGTGCTCGCCATTAACGTTGATCCCTAGACCCCTCCAGTCCAGAACCTTATATACATCCTACAGCGCAGCAGTGAACATTAACGATTTACCCCATCTATTGAAAAACAAATTAAACATGGTGTCTCAGACCAACAAAAAAATATAGACGGCGCATCGCGAACATCATAAGTGAAGCCACAAAACTATGCTCCTCCATGTAAATATACACGCTCACGCACACACCCACACTAAAACTATGCTCATCGCTCTTAGTACGTCAAGAGTCGTCGTCTAGTTAACATATATTTAAAAAAATAGAATTATGCCTTCCTGTGTAGTGAAAACTTGTAAAAACAATAGCAAAGCACATAAAAAGTCTCAAGGAACCACTTTTCATATGCAAGTACTTGAAATAACATCGTTTATTTATTAAATATACTATGAATTTTAGGTTACTTGGAACAAAAAACCTCAACCAACGAAAGCAGTGACATAAAGTGCGAGAGTTGCCATAATATGATTGAAAATTTCCCCATTCGATTAAACATATTTAAATATGATTTCTTAATTTGGGTTATTTTGAATTTAATCAATTTCATTGAAAATATAATTAGGTACCTACCTATATTATTTCAAAACAATTTACATAATGACTCATACCCATGACGATGTTATGATTTACGCTTCAGCAACCTTATAACCTATAATCGAATTACTTTGAGCATGGTTATAGGCAGAAACTGTATTTCACTTCTTCCGATCCCAAGACATTGTGACAGATAGGGCTAACTTACACCTAAACATATACCCCATAGTAGAACTATATATGCAAAATAATATAATAGTATAGAACTTCTTCATTATTTTTTTTGTAGCGAATATTGCTGTCTTCCTCTTATTGTTTTGTCACCTGTTTATCATATCTAACGTGCATATCTCAACTTTTTAAGTGGTAATTACTTATTTAATGCATTGCTTTCCTAGTTTCTAGTAAAATATCTATTAACTTCGAATAATTCTTCGCCCAATTCGGGCGAGTCGTCCACTAACCCTCGTTCACTTATAGTTTGCTTTTTCTATTATTTAAAACTTATCTATTTATGTTTGTATTTTTTTGGATTCAATTGCAAATTAATGGATAATGCTAAGCGGGAGAGTGAAGTCTCCTAACACCAGCAAGTCATGCAAAGGTGATCTCCAAATCATAAGTATGTAAAGCCACTTTCTAATTGTTTTTTTTTAAATTAATTTTGCGATGTAACATTTTTTTTTTTTTTTTCGGAATAGAAGTTCTTCTAAACAATTGAGGTACTATACCATACTCAACAATATCTTAATTGAACAATATTATCCTACCCACACGATAATATTGTTACCCATTTTATAGGGAAAAAAATTAACAAATGGCAACCCTTCCAAACACACATAGATAAAAATGTGGCTTCACTTTTGATGTACGCGGCGCGCCGTCTTTCTTTTTTTGTTGGTCTGAGCATGGTGTTTACTTCTTTGATTTTTAAGATAAATAGACGTACGAGTAACGTTGCCGACGTAAATAATGCCTTGCGGCAAGTTCAAAATTGGTTCACTGCTAATAATTTAGTTTTAAATGCTAAAAAAAAAACTGGCCAAGTGCGAGTCGGACTCGCGCACTAAGGGTTCCGTACCATTAAACGCCTCAATTTATTTTATTTTAATTTAATAATTATTATTTTTTGAAGTGAATATACAACTAAATATTCTGTGAATATTTCAAGCGTCTACCTGTTGCCGTTATTAATATCGAGCAAAAAACGGCAAAAAAATCTCGTTTGTTGTATGGGAGCCCTCCTTAAATATTAATTTTATTCTGTTTTTAGTATTTTTTGTTATAGCGGCAATAGAAATACATCATCTGTGAAAATGTCAATAATCTAGCTATCACGGTTCATGAGATACAGCCTGGTGACAGACGGACAGACAGACAGACAGACGGATCGTGAAGTCTTAGTAATAGGGTCCCGTTTTTACCCTTTGGGTACGGAACCCTAAAAACGAAGTGTGTAAAATTTGCCTTGTCAAAAGTTATGATTGTGACATTATATTAAACAAGGAGAAGCTAGAATTCGTCGATAAAACGGTTTTCCTGGGGATCACACTAGACTCGAGATTGCAATGGGGTCCTCATTTGATATCTCTTGCGGGGCGGCTAAGTTCGGCAGCTTATGCTGTTAGAAAAATACTTCAGTTTACTGATGTGGATACCGCGAGGCTAGTCTATTTTAGTTACTTTCATAGTATAATGTCTTACGGTATCTTACTATGGGGAAGGGCTGCAGACATTGAGTCAATTTTCATTCTGCAAAAACGAGCCATCAGAGCGATATACAATCTTCGCCGGCGCGATACTCTATGGGAACTGTTTAAGGACATTAACTAGTATCTTGTCAATATATTTACGAAAACATCATGTACGTTAGAAATAATTTACATCTTTTTATTAAAAACAGCGATAGACATAATTATGTTACTAGAAATAGGGACCAATTAATTCAACCAGGTTTCAGACTGGCTAAAGTAGCGTCATCTTTTACAGGGTACTGTGTAAAATGTTACAATAAAATACATCCCCACATTCTAGAACTAAATGAGGCGAAATTGAAACACACACACACTATGCAGGCAGGCATATTATAAGTTGGGGGATTAAATCGCTGATAAAAATGCTTGGCTCAACGCTAGTCCTGTTCCACAGCCACTAGGGCACAAAAACAAGTGATAAGCTTAGTAAGAAGTTTTGTTGGACCTGCTGAAGACTGTATGGATATATTTGTGTTGTATAAACTCAATTTATTTTAGTATTATATAACTGCACAACACATATGTGAGTACTATGTACCAACTAAATCTACCTTTAACTGTACCTATATATCGTTTGTTGACTATAATGTGCCCTGGCAGTTGATAGTGTGTCATGCTCTCTCTAATGTCTCTCTGATGGTGGCACATATGTTGGATCTTTCGGTTCCCTTCATGAGCTGAGTGGTGCCAATCTATGTGTCATGTTCGTGAACGGGCGCCATCAGTTGGTATTGGTCATAACTTAGCTGCCTCGGCCTGTTTTTAATTATCTATGTATTGTATTTTTTTAATTGCTTTTTTACTCTACACGCTTTTACGTGCACGTATTTTTACATCGTTCTCACATATATGTGTCGGGTTTAGTCAATAGTACGGACGTCAAAACAAATCATAAGCACGCCCCTAGCGGCAATAAAGAGCAAATACGCATTGGCGCGCTTTTATAAGCACTTGCGTGGAAGAAATAGAGCAGTTGAGTACTGGCAGCCGTAGAGCTAAGACATCGTAGAATCAGTGTCGATCCGTAATATTAGTAAGCAGGAGTGTAACTTGTGTCTATTTGAATATACTCAGTGTATCGAATAATTTGTGTGATTTCATTTTCACGATTCACCCACCGACCTGCCCACACACGATGTCTTAACCTAAGGGAATATTTCCCGACTTCCCGATGGTTTGCATCTATCGGCCAGCCTTGATGCGACATCAGAATTGGGATTCAATCGTGCTAATGAGATCACACGTAAAAACAAAGCTTGTGATAATGTCGGTTACATTCTTGCAAAAAAATCGTGCTGTCAGTTGCGACTACCCTCATTCTTGAATAATGAAAAACCAGTCTGGAGCGGAGCGGCAAGGAGGCTAGTAACAACCAAGGAGCTGGACAGGTCAAGGAGGAGCGTGTAGACGTGTGGAAAGATCCATACACATGGATCTTTATGCCAATCTGGTGAGTCGATGTCATTTTGTTATGACTATGGCCAAGAGTGTTCATTATTCAAAATTCTGGTTTTGTGTACGGTATGGCGGTCAGTGGGTCGTCGGGGTGGCCCCTGTCGGGTCATAGTTTCACTTTAGGTACAATCGATGGTCAAGTTTTGGTTTTGTTGAAGAGTTATTATTCTACTAACACTGGCAATAGCCCTTGATTGGCCTTGGCTGATTGTTATTGGGAGTTAGAACGATGACAGTGACGTACCTACCTTATACTTCAGTCTGGAAAATATCATAATTCCAAATGAATTATTTTGATTAGTTTTGTAGTGTGATAGTTTTATGTAGTGAGAATTAACTAAGTTTGAGGAGAAGCATAGTATTCTTCTTTTGTGGACCCTACCAGGCCTCGTTAATTGCGACAATTCGAAAATTCCACTGACGCTATGGCATTCATTGGATTCTCTAAAGCCCATATACCTACCTGGACACTTGGGTTCTGTATTGTGTGGTCTGTGTGGTTCATGTCCACAATAACCCATTTTGCTGTGCCGGTTTAGTTTACTACACCGCTGCACCGGTTAAATTCCATCAAATCTGAGTATGGTTAAGATAACTGTGTGAACATATACTCTCGTAATGTTTTTCACGTTTCAGATACAATATTGCGTCGCAGTGGAGCCTCTGCTGCAGGCTAGTGGTTCAGATGGTGTATGCGAAGACTGATGTGTCAACACCCGAGAGGTTAAAAGGAACGGCAGGCTAGCAGTTCGCAGGTGGTAGCCGAACATTACGACCACAGCTGAGAAGTCGGGCGCTCGCAAGTTTCGAATGAAACACTCGGTGAGTCGCTTCCATGTTATTTCGATAGTGAGGTCGAATGCTCTCTAGTGAAGAGATGCTAGTTCGAGCTTTAAGAGTGTTCATGTTTGACCACTGAATTGGTCGTGGTTATATCTAGCACTATCACTAGGTAATTAAGACGCACTTAGTAAAAAGCAAGTAGTTAATGAGGTTCCTATTGGCTAGTTAGTATTTTCCTACTAATGTTGAAACATTTGGTTCAGTACGAACTTTAGGATGAGATATCCTATAAGAAGGAAATGAGATATCCAAAATGACTGCAGAACCAGCAATTTTCAGTGGCAAAGCGAGTAAGTAATGTCGTGGGGTAACGAAATTGTATCGAGTTAGTAACGGTACTGGTCATTTACCTGTATTCAGAAAAGATCTTGTTTCGTCTCTTGCTTACTTTCAAAGTAATATTATGATAGCAGTAGATCTCGCGATCGTTTTCCTTACATGAAAACTCAGTTAGTGTGCGATAGTAAAGGGTTACTGTTGATAATTTGATTTTAACGATGTTGATCAGAGTTAATTTGTGAAGTTCCTTCACACGAGTTATTAACACGCAAATATCATCAGGCTTAATTGTAACCCTCATATTAACAGTCGGTATGCTCCAATATCTTTGAGTAAAAAGAGCGAATCTAGTACGAAGGATCCCCGATCACCAAGTTCCCTGAGAATTAAACGTCATAGTTGATGACAGTGGAAATGAAACTAAATCTGATTAAGAATGGCTTGCACACTCATACTCGAAACTTTAGACCGCACCTCATGAGTAACATGTGGCGATGGGTCTACAAGGAATCGTTGGTGCGATTTCTGTCTGTGTTGGTGCACAGAGCGATTCATGTGTTGTAGCACATATTGCGCTAGATTTTTGAGAATCGTTGGTGCGATTCTTGTCTGTGTTGGTGCACAGAGCCCCTCATGTGTTGTAGCATATGTGGCGGCAGATATGTAAAGAATCGTTGGTAGATACGATTCTGGTTTGTGTTGGTGCACAGATCACAGTGAAAGTTTCATGAGTTGAGTATGCATTGCCTATGAATTATAACAAACCGTAACAGCATTGTTACAATTACTTTGTTTAGTTGTAAAACTTGTTGATCGTCGGACTTTTTCTAATGAATAGTGTTGTGTGGGAAACTCTAATACGAAAACTAAATAGGCCCTGTATTAAGTCCGCAATAGGTTATTATGACAGGACGGTGATCGTTATACACCGAAAGCTTTAAATAAGTACGCTTAGAACCTACAAGTAGGTACACTGTAGGTTAAGAAAGATGCCAGCGGGTTATGTACCAGTCGATGTTGATGTCAAAAGATTTTGATAACGATGAACAAGCTTAAGGTGTCGAGTAATTCAGTCTATTGAACGTATTATGTTTGACCGTACCAGTGGATTCTGGCGGAGGTTGGGGTCTAGAGAGAGACCAAGAGACCGTTGTGAGAGCAATATAATTGCTGGTCGGCTAGATAACCGTGGTGTTGGAGGTTTTACTCGAGGGTTTCTGTAAGCTTGGCAGTTGTTGCTGCAGTAGAGTTTTAAAGTTTGTTTGGAGCGACTAGTGGTACATGGCCCAGGGTAATGATTTAATTAAAGAGTAGAGTTCTCAACTTTCCCTATTTTCACGAAACCAATAAACTAGTTTGGTCAGGAGCAGCCGAGCGTTGTATGGCAACTGAGAGCCTGAGTGGAAACTATGAGCCTGAGTGGCAACTGTTGGCTTGAGTGGCAACTGTTGGCCTGAGTGGCAACTGTTGGCCTGAGTGGCAACTGTTGGCCTGAGTGGCAACTGTTGGCCTGAGTGGCAACTAATGGCCTGTGTTGGCCTTTATGGCAACGGTAGGCCTGTATGGCACCTGTAAGTCTGTGTGACACTGTCTGGTGTGAAAAGTCATGTTTGCGTTAGGAACCTTATAAAAAGTTCCTATTGAGTCATGAGGTTAAAAGAAAGTAAACTCGCAGTCACGCGTGTGGTGAGGTCACCATATTAATGTTGATGACGTTCGAATCGTCAAGCCCTCATTACGTAAATTGAAATAATTTTGGTTTTCTAATTTTGATTACTATGCGTAGATCGTGTTGGTAACACACAAAGCTCAAGTACCAATTGAGATTGTAGATGAAGTAGCAAGTACTAAATCTCTGACATCGTGGAGATGTGCAAGTAGAGCAATTAAGATAGCTAAGAGAGCTATGAGATAGCTAGTAGAGCTATGTGACGGCTAAAGATCGTGAATAAGAAACCTGGTGTATTGTTTCTTTTGTTTGATTTAATGTGAGAGTAATGATTATCAGTGGTACTTGGACTTAGTAATCACGAAGATTGGGTGCTCTTAGGTACCAAATCGATAAGGTTGCTATTTTCTTTAAATTGGAAATAGAATTACTCGTTCCTTGCAATAGTGAACAGAGCGATTTGAATGATCTTGTTTGATTGTCTCAAAATGTTTTCTCACTCTAGAATATGAGTCAGGATTGGACGAGCAAATACTGTTTGAAAATTTTGTATTTTTCAAAAAAACAGGATGAAGTGGACTAAGACGACGTGTGGTGTAACACGAGGTGACCATGAGATGGCATGGATCAAGGACAAGAAGATGATGCCTGCGGGTGATAGATTTGGGGATCTGTCACCTGAGAGAGGCCCGAGAAGGCGACGTGTGTGTTCCACGTTCGCCTCTCAAGAGGAATTACGGCCTAGAGAACACCATGTAGTTTTAGTCAGTAGGAGTCTGACAGACCCCTCAGCTTTCCCCAAGGGCTGAGGACATCCATTGAGGATTTCCACATGATTCGATACACTGTTAAAAACCTAACAATTAGGAACAGACGAGGACGCCTGTCTCGCAGGATGGCCGTGTCGGGTTTAGTCAATAGTACGGACGTCAAAACAAATCATAAGCAAGCCCCTAGCGGCAATAAAGAGCAAATACGCATTGGCACGCTTTTATAAGCACTTGCGTGGAGGAAATAGAGCAGTTGAGTACTGGCAGCCGTAGAGCTAAGACGTCGTAGAATCAGTGTCGATCCGTAATATTAGTAAGCAGGAGTGTAACTTGTGTCTATTTGAATATACTCAGTGTATCGAATAATTTGTGTGATTTCATTTTCACGATTCACCCACCGACCTGCCCACACACGATGTCTTAACCTAAGGGAATATTTCCCGACTTCCCGATGGTTTGCATCTATCGGCCAGCCTTGATGCGACATATGTATTTTTCCAACAAGAATGATGTAACCAAATACTTGTAAAACACTTTTTATTTTACAAGAGTAAGTGTGGCGTTTCTTGTCCATTCTTCTCCATAACATGCTACATTTCCGAATGGATGGTAGGATCAATTGTTATTACTTTTAAATTATAATTTTTTTTGACGTTCAAAAGTGCCGCGTAATGGCCTAATTAAATAAAGAAATTTTTGATTATGATTTTTGTTTTTTTTCGGAGAAATGACGTCTCCCTGTCTCACGCCACTCTAGAGAAGGATTGGTCTGATCCTGAAGACGGACTTACATGGTGGCGTTTCTGTACAAACACTTCAACACCTCAATGTACCGGTAGTAGATCTGGCACCGTTGGAGAGACTGCAGTACAGCCCAAGTCTCGATCGAATTGAAGGCTTTCTTGTAGTCCACAAACGCTAAACAGAGAGGCAGGTTGTAGTCTTCGGTCTGTAGTGAGATGGGCGTATAGTTCTTCAGCCGGGCATTGTCGCTCTTTTTGAAGAAGAGTACCACCACAACCTAGCACTATGCCTGTGGTGTTTTGTCCTCGAGTATGACGGAATCAAACAGCTTCTGAAGGGCCTTAAGGACCGGTTTCCCACCCGCCTTCAGGAGTTCAGCCGCGATTCCGTCGTCACCCAGCGCCTTGTTGTTTTTAAGCTGTTTCAAAGCCATCCTAATCTCGTACATGCTCACGTCCGGGATATCGGTATAGTGTCGGCTGCTCGGTTATTGACAAATGCGTACACTGACTGGACAGGTCCACTCAATCTGACTGGTTCTTTCCTCAAAAGACCATTACAGACATCAGTCTACATGGTCTTCACATGATCTAACCAAGTTTTTGTCTGGACTTTAAAAGAGACTGTGACTGTGCTGTGTGTGTGTGTGGTTTGTTTCGGCCTTTCTTCTCAGAGTAGAAACACCGACATCATCTAGTTTAAAAAAATATGATCGACATGTAAAAGTGTTTGTACAAACCAACATCCAAAAAATAAATGATTTATCATTTAATCTGGATCTTGGGTCGTTTGCTAGATTTGCAACTGGTTACTGGTTGACGTGTACAACAGCCGATAGAATCTCTCGGTCTCCCTCAGAAGCTTCGGTTTGGCGGATACGATCCTGCCATCATCGGTCTTCAGTTTCGTGAGCTGGCTCTGCCCAATAGACAGATCTCTTTCAAAGGCCTTGGAGCACATATTCCGCTCAATCGCATCGTTAATGCTTTCGGTATTAAAGCGGCGGAGATCACTTTTCAAGGACTTTATTAGGACGGTATTTCACCGCATCGTCTGAAGACTGCAGGATCATCTCACGCCTCTCCTTTATTACCTTGAGAGTAGGATCAGAGAGCTTATTGTTTCTATCCGTACGGCGGGTCTTGAAAAGCTTAGAACTGACAGTATGGACAGAGTCCACGAACCCAACGCTGTATTCGTCCACCGAGTTCCCTAGGAACTCGAAACGATTATGGAGTTCAAGCTGAAAGGTTTTAGGGTTTTGGATCTGGATCTGTGCTGGACGGAGCGTCGACTTCATCAGTCGAGACCTTTCAAGCTTGATATTAATGTTCAATGTGCCTCTTACCATGCGGTGATCGCTCCCGGTTTTCACCAAATTGATCACAGAGACATCATTAAACATTTGCTTCTTGGTTGACATGATGAAGAAGATCTCGTTTTTAGTTGTACCATCGGGGCTTTTCCATGTCCTATTTCTGTGCTCACGCTTTCTGAAGAAAGAGTTCATCATATAGAGGACTTCTTTCTCCATAAAACTGGCCAGTAGGTGACCCCAGTGGTGCCGACGTCCAACTCCAAATCGCCCCACTTGCAGCTCATCCTTGATATCCTCATACATGGTCTCTATCTCGTCGTCGGGGAACCTCGGCAAGGTTGGGGCGTAGACCTGTATGACCTTCAGCGAATACCTTGAGAATATTCTGAGTGTAAGGTACGCCACCCTGGTCGACACACTCTCGATCTGCACCACGTTGTTCACAAGCGACTTGTGGACGATAAACCCGACACCACCCTGGGACTGCCGGTCACCCACTCGGAAATAGAGCAGGTTACAGGATTTGAGGATTATCGTGTCCACTCCCTCTCTTCGGACTTGAGATAACCCTGTAATACTCCATCGTAACCGGCTCAATTAAGGCATAAGTCATTTATTTCTTAACAATATACATTGTGTAGAAAAGTAATAAGTACAATAGAGAGAACACCATAAAAAGTCCGATTTAAAAATCTGGTAAATAACAATATCTCAATAATTGACAACAGTTATCCAACAACAGAAGAGAAAAAAATATATAATTACTATAATTCAAATTCCATTTTAAAATCATTCCAGTCAAATTAAATGTCATTAACAAAATTCAATAATACATATAAAAAGATCAATAATGTCACATGTGCAATAACAAAAAAAAATATTATAAAAATCCAAATTCCAAATAATTCAATCAAAATAAAATAAAAAAGTCAAAATATAAAAGAAAAATTCAATGTCAAAAATAAATGTCAATTGTAATTCTTAAGCAAATCAATATTGTCACGTTAACCAAATACAAAATAAAAATATTAATATAAACAATCCAAATATTAATAATCGCTATGATAATAATCCGCACTCCAACAAACTCAATAACATTATTGTTGTTTGTCCTCAAGAAACACTGTAATAGCCCTTCCTCAATAAGTATGTCTTGAATTTGTTTTTAAATAGGTTTGCACTATTTATGATTTTGTATTCTACGGGTAACTTGTTGTATAAAAAGACTGACTGATATCTCGGACTGTGTTGAACCACGTTCAATTTCGGTTGGATTACGTTGGGTAAGTCTTTCTTTCGAGTTTTATGTCTAGCTTGTCTTTGCTCGTCTGTTTCGAGTTTGTGCAAATTTTTAACAAAATTAGTTAGCAATACTAGTATATAGAGCCATGGCACAGTCAAAATTGTATATCTAATGAAATGGTCCCTACATGATTCCGTCTGTTTCAAGCGGAGCATTGTCCTTAAGGCTCTCTTTTGAATTACAAATGCCGAGTGGATATTGTACTTGTAACTGTTGCCCCAAAACTCAATACTGTATCTAAGCCTGGATTCAACCAAAGCAAAGTATACCATCTTGAGCTGGGCCAAAGTTAGTTCTTCTCTCAGATAGCATAGCATGCCGAGCTAATAGAATTCCTAATAGACGATGTCTCAACCTTCCAGTTTAGCAATGCATTAATATGAACACCTAGGAACTTGACGTGGTCAACCATTTCAACTTTGTTACCGCAAGATAAAACCTCAAGACTCCTAGGTGCCTAGGTGGTTCCTAGGTGTTCATATTAATGCATTGCTAAACTGGAAGGTTGAGACATCGTCTATTAGGAATTCTATAGGTTTCGGACGTTTGATTTGAATAAAACACACTTGGTATTTTTTACATTAAGTTTTAGATTATTAGTACCAAACCAGTGTTCGAAAGCTTTTAACATGTTATTAATTTTTGTTTCTAGATTATTTAAGTTGTCAGCAGACACTATTGCGTTGGTGTCATCTGCAAAAATAATTAGATTTGCATATGTAATACGCTTTTTTATAAACTCAATTAAATCATTCAGGAATAGGATGAAGAAAATTGGGCCTAGAACCAATCCCTGAGGGACACCACGAAGTACTGTCATGAGATTGGAGTTAAATATATTTTCTTCTCCATCCACTACAGACTTTATTTTTATAAATTGACGTCTGTTTTTTAAATATGATCTAAATAGCATTAAGACCTTGTCCCGTATACCATAGTGTTCCAGCATTGGCAAGCAGAATGTCATGATCCACTGTATCGAAGGCAGACCTGAGGTCCAGGAAAATTCCTGCCACCTTATGACTATTATTAAGATTGTGGACCACCTCATCGATTCATTAATCGATGAGGTGGTCCACAATCTTGGTGGTCTCTTTTTTTTTGTTTTTCTTTGATCTTTGGGAACCACCGATGCTGTTGAGGCATTCCTCAACAGCATCGGTGGTTCCCAAAGATCTCTGATACCCAAATTGTTTACCATTTAAGATTTTGTGCATTTGTACGTGTTTCATAAGCCTGTCTTTCTAAACTTTTTCGAAGATCTTCGATAATACTGGCAATAGGGAAATCGGCCTGTAGTTACCAGGATCCGTTTTTGAACCCTTTTTAAAGATTGAAAGTAGACGCGCGATTTTAAGCTGATCAGGGAAAAGACCTACTTCAATACACTCATTGTAAAAAGATGCTAGAGGGGTTGCTAATGTGTCAATATTATCTTTAATTATGGTCAGGGGAATTTCGTCGTAGCCAGTAGAAAATTTATTGGCCATATTTCTGACCATATTGAACATTTCTAAGGGTGTGACTAGCTCAAAAATCATATTAGAGTCTACCCGTCTAATAATTTATTGCCAATTTTTGGTCACATGTATTCAGGCGGATATTGTTGTCGAACCTTTTCGAAAATATGTTAGCGACGTCTAAAACATTTTGAATAATTTTGTTGTCAATTTTAAGAATGATTTGTTCATTGTCATGTTTTTTTGTAGGATTGCGTCGTTGATTGACAATTTTCCAAATCATTCTGCTTGAATCTGATGCCATTTCTATTAATTTACTTACACTATTCCTTTTTGCACAACTCAAAACTTTCCTATACGTTTTAATATATCTGTTTCGGTATTCAAGAATCGAATTGTCGCATTGCTTCTTATCAAAGGTGTTTAGGAAACGTTTTACTTTGCTAGCTATTTTTATACCGTTAGTTATCCATTTGGAACATTTACTTCTTTTAACATTAACCCTTACTTTATACTTTTTAAAGTTAGAAAAGTGCATTTCTTTGAATTTAGCAAGGAATGTGTTAATCCCTGTGCTCCAGTCAGTCTCCAATATATTCCTCCTAAAGTCACGTATGTTTTCATCATTATATTTTCTTCTACAAAGACGAATATAATTAGCTTGCTTCTTGTACTCAACTCTTTCTAGACGTACTGTACAGAATAGACCTGCGTGCCTGTCTGATAGTCTGTTGTGATCAACATTGAAAGTGGGAGAATCAAGCCTATCCATGAAGTCATCAAAATTGCTGTTAGTTGGAGTCCTATAACAACAAATAACACACAGATTTGTCTCAATATCTTTGACTCCACATACTTCAAAACATTCAGTTTTATATAGTTGCTTACACACTTGAAGTTCATCGATGTTTCTGTCGCTAAATGTTAAAATCATCGAACCTCCCTTATTCTTTTTGAGTCTCGTGTTGTAAGACCCCATTTTATAATTAATAAAATAGAATTGATCTATGAGAGTATTATTCAGAAAATGTTCCGATATGCATAAGAAGTCTAGTGTTCTTAATGAATCACTTACATAAATTTCAAGGACATCTTTTTTATTATAAATCTATGTGGGATCCACATAGATTTTGATGAAAAATATTGAGATTTGTATACTTTTCGACTTGTTCATTCTCGAAAAAAAATTAGGGAAACATTGTCGTTGTTTTCTAGATTGACGGTATTTGTAACACAATATTTTAAATTATCAAATATATTCACCATGCCGTAATAATTAATTGTTCCATTATGCTTAAACATGGAACGATCAAATGTCAGGTCAAGGTTAGAGTCAAACAGTAAAGCATAATCATGAGAGTAAATGTCAAGATACAACAAATTATTAAACGTTTCTATTCGTGAGTTATACATAATAGTAGAAGGGTAATTTTAATAAGTCGGTAGGTAATTTTAATTATAACATTGGTATGTTGAACAGTCATTAACGTTTATCTAATATAGATTATATTACGTCGCTTCATTCTTCAGATACAAATAACCATGTAGTTCCTTTATTCTACAAGGCTCTATTCGCACGTTTAAAGAATCGACTTTTAGTCGAATACCATTTTTTTTTATATCTGTCGACCTCACTAGCGTGGCGCGATGTTCGCGCTGTGAACTTCATTCCTTTTTCTTGCGAGACATCGTTCGCACGTGCCTTACACTAGTGAATAATTCGTTCTCAACAATCGCCATTATAATGCCGAAAAGAAGAAATCAGGATAGAATTGAACGTTATCAACGTAAGATTCGAATACTAGAGGACAAGCAAAGAAAATTCATGCTGTTGCATGATGGTTGGTCAGACGTACGTTTTGTGATGGAAAATTATGTGCTAAAGTGATGCTACCTAACACACAACGCCCGCCGTTCTCCAGTAACTACGAAGAGTGGCCTACATTTAAAGACTTGTATGTGTCATTAATTCATGAATGCACTACACTAACTGATGTTGAAAAATTACACTATTTGAAGACCAGTCTCAAGGGCGATGCGGCATCATTATTGAAGCACATTCAAGTGACGGGTGCTAATTATGTTCAAGCATGGGAAACGCTGAATAGCCGATACAATAATAGGCGTATAATAGTTAATGCATTAATGAAGCGACTATTTTATCAGAAAAAATGTACCAATCAAACTGCAGAACAGCTGAAATACCTCCTGGATTCTACCACTGAAGTTATTAACAGCCTAAAAAACGTAGAAGAGCCCACCGATTCCTGGGATCCAGTAATTATATTTCTAATTGTGCAGAAGTTGGACCCGGAGTCACATACAGATTGGGAACAAACTGCCTACTTGGTGAATGCTCAAGAACTGCCTGCATGGAAGGAATTGCGTGAGTTTTTAGAAGCCAAATTCCGGATGCTTGAAATGGTTACCCCGACGACTACCACCAAACCTACCAAAGAGCGTGTTCTTCATGTTACAGCAACAGAAAATGATAAACAAAGGCATGCTTTGTGTAAAGAAACGCACACACTGTATCATTGTAGCATGTTCAATAAAATTACGATTAATGAAAGAAGCGAACATGTCAAAGCAAACAAACTATGTTTCAACTGCCTTGAGGCGGGATATGCGGTGTTCAAGTACCGTATGCCTATGTCTTGCCGTACCTGTAGGAGACGACATCACACACTTTTGCATCAAACCGAGAAGATTGATGAAGCGGCTTCAAATGTAGAAACCAAGCAACCGACTTCATCCAGCCAAACAGATGTAGTAGAGAAGAAAGTTCACACAATGATTGCGTCTCATTATAACGCGGGGCAAAAGATATCACTATTGGCTACCGCAATAGTAATTTTGATGAGTGAACACATTACTGTTCTAAGAGCGCTGATAGACTCAGGATCTCAAGCATGTTTTATAAGCGAGAAGGCAACTCAGATCCTGAATCGTCTCCGGACTGGAATCCATGAAAGTCAGAGTCAAGCATGAGGTCAAGTTTCAAGTATTGTCACGATGGGAATACCAATTTCATTTACCTATCACAGCCTACGTGATGTCCAAGCACTTGACCTCCAACATACCTATAAACAACATGATGGGGAAAGATTGGCTGCATATAGCAAACCTCCAACTAGCAGATACAAATTATTATGCATCAGGGCCTATTGATCTGTTGTTGGGTGTAAACGAATTCGCATCAATTCTCAAGCAAGGACTTATTAAAGATCCACCAGATACACCATATGCCCAAAATACCTACCTGGGATGGATCTTAATGGGTGGAATAAACGTTAAACTCAACGCACGAGAAAAATCCTTGACGGCCATGAAACAAGAAGTTAACATCGAGGATTTACTGACCACAATATGGGAAGTTGATACGGGCACGAAAATAAAACTTACCCTAATAGAACAACTATGTGAAAACATATACAAGAAGACACACAAGCGGGATAAAGACGGAAAATATACCGTTTAAAACAGAACAAACAAAATCAGTAGAAGGCAACACAAGAGAAATAGCAAAAAGAAGACTCCTTCAACTAGAAAAAAGATTTAATCAAAACACAGAATTGAAGCAAGAATAAATAAAGGTGATCAACGAATATAAAGAAATAAAACATGTAAAACAAAAACCCAATGATGAAATAAATAATAAATCAGTATACTTCCCTCACCACGCAGTGATCCGTAATGACAAGGAAACAACCAAGACTCGCGTTGTATTAGAGACCTCGTGCAAGGACGTCAACGGTACTTCACTAAACGATGACCTCTTGTTGGGTCCAATGTTACAAGATGACTTGAGAAGCATAAGATGGAGAATGCATGCTGTTTGTTATGTTTCTGACATTCACAAAATGTACAGAATGATTTGGACAAACAAACAAGACATCGATTATCAAAGAATTCTATGGAGAGATAATACATTAGAAGACATCAAGGACTATAGACTTTTGACCGTGACATTTGGCACAGCTTGTGCACCCTATCTTGCCGTAAGGACACTCACGCAATTGGCTGATGGCGAAGGTGACAAATATCCCGAAGCTGCAAAGATATAGCGCGAAGACTTTTACGTGTGTCGACAATGTTATGTCCGGACACGATGATCTGGAACAAACTATAAGAATAAGCCAAGATATCATAAAACTGCTGCATCTGGGTGGCTTCGAACTGAAAAAATGGTCTTCTAACAACCGTGATTTCATGGAGACCATTGAACCAAGCGAAAGATCATCCAGTGCACATCTGAAACTGAATATTGACGGAATGATTAAAGCCCTGGGTAAAGACCAATTCGAATATAATCTGAACTTACCTATTATCGGCAAAACAATCACGAAGCGAAACATTCTATCCGACATTCAAAAGTTATTCGACCCGCTCGGATGAATAGCGCCTAGACTTGTTATGGCGAAGATTTTAATTCAACAACTCTGGCAAGAAAACATTGGGGCGAAGTCTTGAATACGACACTGGCTGAAAAATGGACAACAATAAGATCCGATCTCGAACATTTAAACGGAATCTACATAAATAGATGGATGGGAACATATACTTAAAGAAAAGATTCTATAGAATTCCATGGATGCTGCGATGCCTCGATACAAGCTTATGGTGCTGTGGCATACTGCCGAGTCACAAACTCAGATGGCACAGTAAAAAGCACAATAATTGCTGCAAGAACAAGAGTAGCTCCTTTGAAAACCATTTAATTGCCTCGACTAGAACTGTGTGGAGCTTTGCTTCTATCCAAATTATTAAAGCAAATAAGGCAAGCAATGAGGATACCTGTGACACAAATCTACGCTTGGACAGACTCTACTATTGTTATCGCCTGATTATGTGGCGATCCGAACAAATGGAAGACGTTTGTGGCAAACCGCGTTGTTGAGATCACAGTCAATGTAACATGCAGTCAGTGGCACCATGTCCAATCTCACGATAATCCAGCTGATAGGGTGCAACCTATGGTGGAACGGACCACAGTGGTTATTACACCAGAAGATACAGTTCACTAGACTAAATATAACACCAGCCGACCTAGAAAGAAAGAATAACATCATACAAGCTCTGAAAATAACAAAGAATGAAAACGAAGAAAGTGATAAATTATACGCACATCTCGACAATTTTGACACACTGACTGAACTACTGAGAGCAGTCACCTATTGTCAAAGATTCCTAAAACAAAAGAAATTAAAGAAATACATAGATAGCACAATCACAACTGAAGAACTCCAACTCTCCTTGCAAACCTGTATAAAAAGAGAACAAGAGGAAGAATTTAAAGAAGATATAGAAAACTTACAACTAAACAAAAGAGTAAAAAAAATCAAGAAAATTAAAATCGTTAAATACTTACCTTGACGGGATTGTGTCCTCAAAGTAGGCAGCCAGCTCAGGAACGCAGAGTTGAGTGACGAATGCAAGCATCCAATCATTCTGGGTCGTAACAGTAAACTTACTTACCTTATAATAGCAGAAGCCCACTCGAAGACGTTACATGGAGGTATACAATTAATGCTTACTTACCTCAGATCCAAGTATTGGATACTGCGAGCAAAAACGCTGGTCAAACAATACATCCATCGTTGCTTGGTGTGTGCTAAACTAAACGTAAAAGTGAGAACACAAGTAATGGGTGACTTACCAAGCGTACGGGTGAAACCAGCACGAGCATTTCTCAATTCAGGTGTTTTCTTTGCGGGACCATTTCAAGTATTGGTGATAAAGGCAGAGGTGCTAGAACTACTAAGCCTTTATAGCCATATTTATTTGCATGTCTACCAAGGCACTTCACTTTGAATTGGTCGGTGACCTAAGTACAGCAGCATTCATAGCCGCCTTCAAAAGATTTTGCGCCCGCAGAGGAAAATGTACAAATCTGTGGAGCGACCAAGCGCGAAATTTTGTTGGTGCCAACAAACAACTATATGAAGCCTGGAAAGAAGCTGGTTTGCAATTTTATGGAAAAATCGCGGAATTACTTGCAAACGACGGCACCCAATGGCATTTTATACTTAGCATATTCACCCAACTTCGGTGGACTATGGGAAGCCGGAGTAAAATCCATAAAATTTCCCATGAAGAAAGTCCTCACTACTAACTTAACATTCGAAGAGATGACGACGGTTCTCTGCGAAATAGAAGCATGCCTGAACTCGCGTCCGTTATGTCCAATGGACGACGACACAATGCAAGCACTGACAGCTGAGGCCTTAGTGCGAGTTTTTACTTACGCTCAATCGCGTAAACGTTAGCGCCAATTTGTATTGAAACTGGATAAGCGCCGTCTGGTGACGGCAAGGCAAAACCTCTTTTTTTGTATACATTTTGACATAAGAGATCGTTTACGTTATCACGAGTGAGTACGTTAAAAAATTCGCACTAAGCACACTGGTAATTTTTTAATAACGGAAGCACCAGTCACCGTCCCAAACTCAAACATGAAGGACGATAAAATAAGTAATTAGACACGTTGGCAAAAATTGTTGAGTGACTTCTGGTCGAGATGGCAAAAAGAGTACCTAACGAGACTCCAGCAGATACCAAAATGGTTAAAACGCGAAGAAGAGTTTAAGAAGGGAGATATAGTGCTGATCAAGCAAGACAATCTCCCGCCGGGAAAATGCTCCATGGGACGCATCATCGGCAAGCACCCCGGTCCTGACGGTTTAACCAGAGTGTATAGCGTAAAGAGCGGTGACAGTATAACCAAGCGATGTGTGACAAAGTTGTGTGCTTTACCAATCGATACAGTACCAGACGAGATAATTGTTTAACGAATCTAGCTTATTTTGCATGTAATATAACTTAATATATTATTGTTTTTGAAAGGACTACCATAGTCCTTTGGTGGGTGGCTTATGTTAACTCCAATTCTTCGTTTATAAAGAGATGCATGACATATATATTTTTAGTTGCCAATAAACCTCGTAAAGGACAGTCGTATTTCATTTCGAAAATCCATTGACACAGTGCTAACAAAACCCAACTCTATCACCTACAACATGACCATACCAGGACAAACGGTTTCTTTTCAACTTTTCTGACACTGGCACCACTTTCAAACTTCCTCTAATATACTCATTTCTCACTTTGTCCATTCTCGTCACTCCCCGCACATCCATCTCAACATTCTCATCTCTGCTACATGCAATCTCTTTTCATCCATCTTTTTCACAGCCTAACATTCTGATCCATACAGTACGACAGGTCTAATCACGGACTTGTAAATTTTCTCTTTTAACTTGAGGGGCACTAATTGTTGTTATATAATTTTACGAATTTTTATTTTAATCATCGTTGTTCTATAGGTAATATGTATTCTTTTTGTTTTTAATAAATATTAAAAATACCCTAATGCACTATATAATTTTACATACGTTTTGTACCTTTATTTTCGTAAACATAGGAGGGCCTCGCTGGCGTTAGCTTTGCTTCAAGTGAGCTTCCACTCCTTTATCTTTGGAGCACAAAATCTAGATCCAAATAATTTGAGAAGCACAAAATAAGCACTAAATAATTAGGTGGTGTGCAAAGCCCTAGCTAGGGTCGAGGGTCCCGCTCTGCATACATACATACATAAACGGCGGCTCATCGCAAATTAAACCGCCCATGAACCGCCAGTGCGTATAAGAAGGCGGTCAGCTGCGAAGCGGGCCACCGCGGTTGAAATTTTGTAGTACTTACGCGTATCATACGCGTAAGTACTACAAAATAAGACGTTACATATTAAAATGGAAAAGCGGCTAGCCGCGCGGTTAGCCGCCCCCACAGTTAACCGCTAGTGCGTAAGGGGGTTTATTGTTGTTTTTGCACCGCGGTGGGTGGCGGCAGTGGGGACAGGGAGGGACACAGATGTGTAATGAATTTACTAAGCAGCCATGATCCGCGACAGTGTGCGCTGGAGACAGTGTCACTGGGCGCCCGTCAGCGATAAGTCGTTAGACAACATCACTCGGCGCCGGTGCCGCATGCCAGTGGGCGCGCGTCACTAGCACACATTTAATTAAATTCCGCCGCGATGAAAGGGCAACTCTTTACAGCGCACCTCTACACACACCGTATCACACGTCACACCTTTTAGGCAGCAGGCGCGCTATTATAGGAAACGGCTGTACACATTTTATTTATTTATTTATTCGTTTATCCTCGCACTGGAACGCCCTGCTCAAACTTACAAGAAACTTACGTTACGGTTTACTTTGTTTGGATGGGTTAGCAAAGCAGCCACACGCTGTGTGTTACCGTGAAATGATTAATGCTGTGCTCGCGAATCCCGCGGAGGCTTGAGCGCTACAGATTTCCCCGCAGACTGCACCCCCGCCCTCCCCCCAGCGGCGCACTCCGACACAACGAACACAGATTGTTTTATGTTTAAACAAATAACAGGAAAATCAATTCCCTCGTCCATCTCACGCAACAAGCGAGGCGGGACACTCACTGCTTGTTATTTCTCCACTAAGTCTGAGTGTTGCAGATTGACTTGTTTACTTTCTGATCACATCTGCTCCATGCCTCGCGCAGCCTCTCGCCACAAGCTGGTGTAGGAAAATATCATGGGGAAACCTGAACTTATAGTAAGTTTATTGTAAGATGGTGCTCCATTGGTGTAATTGCTGCAAGGCGTTCCAGTGCGTGGATAAACAAATAAAAAAAATTATAGGTCTAGATTTATCGGCAAAGAAGTCAAAAGTATGTATTTTACTAGAGGGTCTCGAAAATTAGAATAAGATTTTAAAGTAGATGTACACATGTACATGCACAGGTATACAGATACGAGATAGTTATAATTACTCAGGAGTGTGGTTAGACAGTTCTTTGCGTTGGAGTAAAAACATCTGGAATGGCGACCGCAAACCGGAAGACGATACGTTGGAAGGCCTCCCACTAGGTGGACCGATGACCTGGTTAAGGTTGCGGGAAGGCGCTGGATGCAAGACGCACGGGATCGGTCAATGTGGCGACGCCTGGGGGAGGAACGGTTTTCAGATATCGATATCATTTAGCACAGTTTGCATAAGTTAAAATGTTACTTAGATGAGCAAACTAACAACGAACGCGAAATAATACTTAGAAAGAAAGGGAGTGCAAATGGGTCCTATCGTTTGTGAAGTTTGCGTTTTGTTCGAGTTCGTACGTTTTCGCATTGTTACGGTTTTAAGTTTGACTTATTCGTTCTCGCACGCTAGTAAGGTTTTTATTAGATACAGTTTTAATATCTTTTATTCTGATTTAGATATCGATATGATATGATATCTAACACATATCCGATATAAATTATGTTTTGATATATAGGACCAATCCCTACTACTGTCCAGTAAGTAAATTACATACTTTCTTACTGGACAGTAGGAGATTCCAAATTTAAAATCTCGCTTCTTACTGGACAGTTGTGAATAAGTCTCCGGTAGAGTTCACTTTCTGGATACTTTTTAGAGATGTTATGACAACATTACATACCATTTTTGAGAAAAGTATATTTATTTATATAATATTAGGTGAACTAACAGCTATAACAGATGGATAACAATTGTATATGAGACATAAAGCCAATTACAGGTTCTCACGGATATAAACAGAAAAATTAGCAGAAAACTTAGGATCACTTACAAGCACGACTTATATGATTAAATAAAGAACAATATTAACTAAACACTTTTAAAAAACTTAGCATTCAGCCGAGTGCGTGCCGAATAAGTTTTAGTGGTAAATGGGTCAAATGAGAACTCTTTACAAAGAATATTAAAGTCCCTACTCGCTCGCACCATGTATGAATTTTGCCTGTAGTTAGAATAAGAAGAAAGACTGGAGATAGGCGGATTAAATCTAACCGATCTCCTGGGGACGTTGAAGCGCAGTTTATGCAGGAGATCAGGACAATCAATCTCGTTAGAAATCATTTTCAAAAGAAAGGTGCAATTTGCTAGTCGACGACGATTTATAAGTGGTTGCATATGAAATTTCTTGCAAAGACTCAAGTAATTATCAGAATGGTACGGTATACGTAGCCGAAAACATAGAAAGCGAATAAATGGTTTTGTATATTTTCAATACGATCAATATATTTGCTATAACAAGGGTTCCAAATTTGTGATGCATATTCGAGGTGACTTCTCACAAAAGAGCAATAAAGAATCTTAAGGGTTTTGGCCCTCTTGAAACACCCTGCGAGTCTCATAACGAAACTCAGTGACCTCGAAGCTTTGGCTACTATTTGCTCAATGTGCACGTTGAATAAAAGTTTGGAATCATGATATACACCTAGGTCGCGTACACCATCGCATCTCTGCAATAGCTGCCCTTTAGGATTATAATTTGTAGGGAGAGGGACCCGTTTTCTGCTAAAGGAGATAACTGAGCATTTATCAGGATTCAAATCGAGTTTGTTAATCAAGCAATAATCATCCAGTCGCGCCAGGTCAGATTGGAGAGCATTCATGTCGTCAATATTCATGTCGTCGATATTGACGAAAATATCTCATATCATCAGCAAAACAGAGTAAACTTGAGTTGTGGAAACACGAGTCGATGTCGCTTACATAAATGATAAAAAGTAACGGAGCCATTAAGGAACCTTGGGGAACACCACTGGGAACTGAAACCCAGTTCGACATGTAGTTACTGATAACAACAGCTTGAGATCGGTTTTCAAGGTATGAAATTAACCAACGAAGAAGATCCCCTCTAATACCGTTGTTAAAAAGTTTTGATTTAAGAATATTATGGTCGATTCTATCGAAGGCCTTACTGTAATCGGTGTAAACGACATCGACCTGTGCCCCATTGTCCATATTGTCCGTTAGGAAGTCATTGAGCAAAGCCAGATTAGATACTGTTGAACGGCCCTTAAGAAATCCATGCTGAGAAATGCTAAAGGACTGACTCAGCGCTGCGTAAACTTGGTTGTAGACCACCCTCTCGAAAACTTTGGCTAATATGCACAATTTGGAGATAGGTCTGTAATTAACTATTTCGTTTTTGTGCCCTTTTTTGTGCACCGGAGTTATAAAGGCAGACTTCCAGATTTGGGGAACAGAACATGAAGAGAGCGATTTTTTAAATAATAGGGATACTGGCAAGGCTATGGTTTTAGCACACCCAATCAGAAACTTAGGTGATAGGTAGTCCGGACCAGCTGATTTAAATGGATCAATTTCACTAATAAGCTTGACTATAACATTAAGGTCAATCTCGATTGAGTGAATATCTGAAGGTATGTTGGGATTTACAACAGTTTGGGAAGGACAATGAAAAGTAGGGACATCTCTGTTATGATCAAGAAAAGTAGAATAGAAGTGGGAAGAAAATGCGTTGCAAATCGATTCGGGCGAAGAAACCGTGACATCACCATACTTAAGGAAACTGGGCATTGCATTGGACTTAGATCGCTGCTTCACAAAGCTCCAAAAGCGTTTAGGATTCTTTTCAATGTAGGCCTCTGTATCAGCTAAGTAGTTGGTGTAACAATCTGCTTCAAGTTTATTAACCCGCTCACGTAAATGTTTGAAGGTCGCCTCGTCAGAAAGTCTGCCATACGTCTTAAATTTATGAAGATATTTGGCCTTCTCTTTAATCAGGCGTTTGAGTGCCGGCGAGTACCAAATAGGGTATGAGCTGTGAAGGACTGACTTAGTAGGAACAAACTTATTTTGGATATCCCCTATAGTAGCATAAAAGTAGTTTACGGCGTCATTAAGCGACATGTCAGAGAATACATTAATCCAATCAATAGCTGCTATTTCCCTGTTTATGGCCACAAAGTTTGCTTTACCGTAAATGTAACTAATAAAAGGAGCTGGAGTTAGATAAGTGTACTCGGCAAAGTTCACGTCGATACAAAGGGCCGGATGATATTTGTCAACAGGTGATAAAGGCACCAAACATTCGCACACTGATACAGTTTCATTACATAAAACTAAATCTAGAATCTTACCATGTTCATTTAATATTCCATTACACTGCTTTAACCCTAAAAGACGCAACTCATCTGTTAGCGCATACTCGTCAGAACTACAGATATTTACTGGTAATAATGTGTTATTATTTAACTCCCACAAAATTCCACTCAGGTTAAAATCGCCAACAACTAAATAGTTATTAGTTGGATTGTTAATCACTATATTACTTAAGCTATGGAGAAAATTTGATAATTGGTCGGAAAAAGAATAGCCACGGTTTTGCTTACACAGATAGATGACACAAATATTCAATTTAAAGTAATTTCTCGTATTAGGCTGGCGCACACTCAAAGTTACCCACAAGTCTTCAGCCGAGGAGTGAAATTGCGGCTGGGGAACCACAGAAATACACTTACGGACGGCCACCAAGACACCCCCACCACGAGACTGACCTGTAAGACAGTAATCCCGGTCACGACACCACACAATAAACTGATCACCGAATAATTCCGAATTTGATATGCCATCTACCAACCAAGTTTCTGTTAAAACAATAACATAGTATGAGCATAAGCATAGTTGGCGAAAGAAGGATTCAGTCTTTGTACGGAGGCCACGAACATTCTGATAATATACATGCAATCTTTTACCGTCGTATAAAGCCATTGATTCATACAAGTTATAGCAACAAAATTATTTACATGATAACAACCGCTCAAGTAATATGAAAACACTAACAGAATAATGATTGCTTTGAGTATGAAAATGATTACGGATAGTAAATACTCATAGTTATTGTAATATAGCAAACTAAAAGCATATAATAAACTTGTAAAGAGGGTATCCAATGCAATAACGCAAACACGATTGCCAAAAAGCACAAAAAAAGCGGCGAAATCCCAGGTAAGTGTGCGAAGAAGCAGGCAGTAATAAGATTCAATAATGAGTGCGAGCGAGATAAGCATGGATTGGTAAGTTCTAATTAATAGAACAGCGCGATAAGAGAAACAAAAGACCCATATGCGAATACAAAAGCGAGGTGACGAAACATCGGGCACGTCAGCGATGCGAAACCTTTTGCAAAAATTTAAGTAAGAAACAGTTGCGGTTGTTGATACATAATTAAAAATGTTTTTACTTCTAGACAAATGTTTTAGAACAATTAGATAATATAATGATAACAGAAGAATGCGCCACTCTAACTTAGCTTGTTTAAATCTTTCTCCTTAGATATTACAAAGACAGCCGATCCTTCCTGCCTGCGGACATGAATCTTTCCGTGTTTGACCCATACGTGCTTGAAGTCCTTCTCTTTCGCTATAGTTCGGGTTTTGTTCAGCAACTTTTTGGAGTCGGAGTTGAGGTGATCATTCACGTAGACTCGGTTCGTTTGGTCTACGAATCCAAGGTCATGGGTGGATAAGGTCTTGAAAGAGCGTGCAGCCGCAACAAAGTCCTCCTTGATATATCTATTTAGGAAGCTGACCACAATTGACTTATCTTTTGTGTTGAACAAAGGAATCCTAGATATGTAGTTGATCTGGGTTTTAGGAAATGTAAAATTTACTTTTTGACTGATCTTATCCAAAATAGCGAACAGGTTTTCATCCTTTTTTAGGGGAATGCCCTTAATTTCCACATTGTTCAGCCTTGATCTCTGGTCTGGTGCATTTACAGATGGTTCGAAGAGTTCAGAAGGTCGCCTTTTATTTATTTTCGACCTTATCACATAAATCTTTACAGGATTACACCCAATACGATAAATGCGCTTATCCTAAGTTACTGCACATCTGTAACTACAGTAAACCTAATTACAACATTAATTATATTAGTAAACAACAGTATCTAACCTAATTTTATGTTAACTAGTTCATTTAATAAATTTTATCTATAACAAATTTTAAACAATGTACTCCTTGTGAATTCACCCAGAGTTGGCGCAGAGTTTATATATCTAGGCCACGTATAGGTTGTGAAATTAATTGTTTTAAAATTGATAAGAATGTGACTGTTATGACATTGGAACTTATTGCGATATCTAGGCGTTGTCTTATTGTTTCACTAGTCAACATAATAGTATTGTTATTTGTACAGACATCAAAAGTTCTTTATAACATTTAGCTCGAAGCTCTCAGAGGTGTACGACTATGAGGGCGAAAGTAGGTGCATACGTCATACGAGTTTTTATTGGGTGCAAGCCCCGAATAGCCATTTCGTCTCCCCAGACGGCGCGGTATGCGTTAGACCTTTTCGTCGCTGAATAAAAAAAAGGCACGTTCCATAGACCTATGTCGCAATCAAATGGTGATGAAGCGAAGAATCTGTTCCAAGTTCATGGCCGAAATCTGATCTATAGTATTTACTTAATGTATGTTTAGGGTATGATGGGACTGTCATACGTAAGGCAATTATAAAAGCCCCTAAGAAAATAAAAATAAAAATAAATTCGCAGCTAATGATCTAATGTTATTACACTAATACTATAAAGGCGAAAGTTTGTGAGTGTGTTTGTATGTTTGTTACTTCTTCACGCTCAAACGGCTGGACGGATTTGGATGAAATTTAGCACAGAGATGGATTTCTGTCAGGAATATCACATAGAACACTTTTTATCCCGGGAATATGTTAATAATAATAATAAGCCATTTATTCCATAACCTTAATCATATGTCATTTACAATGTTGTTAGTTGTTGTTAGTATATATCTTAATCTTAGTTGTTAGTAATTGTGTTAGTTTTCAGTTGTTTTTTGGATATGGACCCCAGTTTGGGTAAAGGCCTCCTCCAACTCTTTCCATGCCTTTCTGTCCTTAGCCCGTATCATCCAACGTTTTCCTGCAACCTTCCTGATGTCGTCAGCCCACCGTTTTATTGGTCTTCCTACCTTTCTTTTTCCTAGTAATGGTCTTTTCCAACGCGTAGCTTCAATGGTCCACCGTCTATCTGTGTATCGGGCGACATGACCAGCCCAGTTCCACTTTAGTCTCAGTGCGTGTGTAAGTGCATCGGTAAATTTTGTTTTTTGTCTTATGATGTCGCTTCTTATTTTTTGTATTTTTCTTATCTTTAAGATGCTTCGTTCCATGGCTCTTTGGGTGGTCAATATTTTATGTTTCGCTTTTTCTGTGAAAGTCCAGGTCTGGCAGCCGTACAGTATGCTTGGTAATACACAGGTGTCCATCACGATTTTCTTCATGGTTAGACTGTAGTCGCCTTTTAAGATTTCTTTTAATGACCAAAACCTGTTCCAGGCTATAGCTACTCTTCTTGCAATTTCTTCTTCGTTACTTGTCTTGCTAAAGGATATTTGCTTTCCCAAGTATATGTAGCTTTCAACATAGTCCATGACTTTTCCTCTCACTTTGATGGGTTCTTTGTCGCTGTTGGTCATTATTTTAGTCTTACTTGCATTCATTTCTAAGCCAATTTTAGCACTCTCTTGGTCAAGTAGTTGCATCATGTGTTCTAGTTCTTTGGGTTTCTCAGCTAGCAGTACGACATCGTCAGCGAACCGTAGATGGGTTAGATGGCGTCCACATATTTTAATTCCTTTTTGTGACCAGTCAATATTCCGAAATATGTTCTCGAGCACTGCGATAAATAGTTTTGGTGATAATGGGTCGCCCTTTCGGACGCCTCTTTCTATATTGATCGGTTTTCCTCTAGTTTCTAGTTTTACCTTACTTTGGCTATTCTCGTAGATGTTCTTTAGGGTATTTACGTATTTTGGGTGTGTTCCCACCAAATTCAGGGCATTCCAGATCGAGTTGTGACTTATACTATCAAATGCTTTGCTGTAGTCTATGAAAGCCACATACAGTGGTCTGTTGAACTCACGGTACTTCTGTATAACTTGTTCTATAGACTGAATGTGGTCGGTAGTGCTGTACCCTGAGCGAAAGCCGGCCTGTTCTACTGGTTGTGAGTTGTCAATATCTGTAGTTATTCGTTTTAGCATTATAGAGGAAAAAAGTTTATATACACTTGCTAGCAGACTGATTGGTCTGTAATTTCCTATATCCAGTGGGTCGCCTTTTTTAAATATCAATATGATGTCGGATTTGCACCACTGTGACGGTACAGTCTCTGTGTCTATTACCATATTGAATAGTTTCGTGAGGTGTGGTATTAAGATTGGTGCTCCTATCTTTAGGACTTCATTGCTGAGTCCGTCTGGCCCAGGACTTTTTTCGTTCTTTAGCCGTTTGATATGTTCGAACACTTCTTTTTTCTCTATGGGATGTACAGAGCTGCATGTAGGTTCTATCTGATCGGTATCCATCTGTTCAGGCCTATGGTCGACGTCTCTTTTGCTGTATAATTCTTTGTAGAAGTCTGTTGCATGCTCGATTATATCTTGCCTTGATTTTTTTTCCTTTGATTGTTGTTGAAGTTTTTGTATCCATGTTTTGTGAAGGCTTAGATCCTTAAATGCTCTCTTTGTACTTCTGTATTTGTTTAGGTTTCTTGTTATTACTTGTTGTCTGTGGGCTTGATAATCTCTACGTATTGATTTACTCGTTTCTTTGTATATTCTTCCTAGTTCTTGTTTTAAATCAGTGTTCTTATTTTTTGTTTGTATTAGTTCGCTACGTCTTTTAATGAGTTGTTCTGTGTGTTCACTAAATATTCTGTGTTCCTTCTTTTCAGTACATTTACTTATCTCTGAACTGCTTGAAATGATTTGCTCTAGTTTGTTGTAGTAGGTTTGGACATCGATAGGGTCATGTTACCTCAGGATAATTTTCGACATTCACGCGGGCGAAGCCGCTGGCAGAAGCTAGTATTTCATATAACCTTTATTTGCTCTAACAACATTTAACGTTCATTTCATATAATTTTCTATTTGTATAATGCTCGTTTTATATAACGTTCATTTGACATAATTTTTTAAGGTTCACACCGTTCTAGAGAAAAACAAAATATTGTAACATAACCTCAAAATACTAAAGTTGCTTCTGCATCGTCTCCGGCGCTGCGGGAAGTGAAATCCTTACGTAAAATAAAAAAAGGATAGTCACCCATGCTGACCTCCGCAGCTTCGGCTTGCTGGTCGCCTCCGGCACCCAGCCTCAGCCGCTAAGGCTCGCGGGTGTGGGGTTGCTCTCCTTTTACGCCTCCGGTTTTTATATTCACTCTAGGGGTAGCAGCAAAAAGTCGGGGTGCCCCGACTCAATTTTGGAAAAGATTCGACGACAGAAAAATAAAAAATGTCGGTCCACCCGCATAAAAGCAAACTAATAACAAGCTTTTTTGCTAGTACGAAAATGGCAGGCGTTTAAAATCTGATTCGATTTAAACATCTTATATAATGCACATTTGAACTAATCAGTTCAAATATGCATTATATAAGAAGTTTAGATGTTCATCAAATAAAATTAGGTAAAATGATTCATTATATCGTTTGATCGTTATATTAAAAAAAAAAAGTATATTAAATCAAATTAGGTCATATGATCATCATTTCATAACTATTGTTTACCCCAATTATTAAACCACCTGCTCCTCAGCTCGCACCTACGCGCCTACGCGGGCTTATATTACACTCTAGGGGTAGGGCAGACAAGACTACGTAGAGTCGGTTTTGCAGCGATTCATTTCTGTCACTAACTTTTGTAACACAACATATTGACTTTTTAAGACAGTATTTCAATTTTAATTTAAGGTTAAAAATGCTACTTTATAGAAATGCCTAATAAAATTATTCCAAATGAATTTCTGCCATCTTTATAATATGCCAATTGCAATTATGCCAAATAAAATTCTGCGATCTTAAAATTAAGCCATTGTAAATTCGGGCATACAAACATTCGGCCAAAAATTAATTATGTTACATAATGTGTATGCTTTAAGAATATTTGTTTAAAGAAGATTATGCTAAGTGTGTTATGCCAAATAAATTTCGGAGTATCAAGATTCCGCCAGATAGAGGGAACCCCAATGCGGGTCTACCCTTTATAGCAGAACTTTTTATGTCATAATATTATTTTGCATAACAGCGGATAGCATACACCACGTTTACTCCCAAGACTATCTCCGTTAATAGTAACGCATCATTTAGTGATTGGGCTACCATTGGTATTATATTATATATTGGTATAAAAGTACAACACAGCTTTATGAGCTGTACGATGAAAGGACTTATGTAAACACTGCTGAATTTAATTTATATGTTAGAAATTATTCTAAATTATTTAAAAAAGTTTGTTGGTTGTCCAAGTCGCGTTATTTGAGTTCGATGACTTAGAATATTATTAATATTGAAACGGGCAGATCTGGTAACCGAAATATTGACTACAGCCTGTCTATTAATGATAATATCATAAAATCAGACTCACAAGTCGCAGTGGCCTTTTCATATTCCCATTTCAACAACTAAATCCCTAAACTCATCACCTCCTGTTGCTGAGACTTTGCTAAAAGAAAATGTTAATGCTTGCGATTCGGAATTTCTTTTTGAACATACTACGAGTACTTGTTGAGACATAATTAAAACCTTTCACACTGTAAATGTTAAAAAGACTGCAGATCTGTCGGGGTCATTCTGTTGAAGTTGCTAGGTCTATAATTGACATTGTCGCACCTAGTTTAGCTATTATCTTTAATAAATGTATCGACTGTGGGGAGTTTCCTGACCTAATGAAAAATAGTAAAATAATACCTTTGTTTAAATCAGGTAGCACAACAGACCCTACAAATTATAGTCCTATTTCAGTACTACCTACATTTAGTAAAATATTTGAGAAATTAATTTTAGAGCAATTGCAAAGATTTTTTAATAAACATAAATTATTACATAGCAAACAGTTCGGTTTTACAAGGGGTCGTTCAACTACTGATGTTGAGCTTTTAGGACATATTTATAATGCATGGGAAGATAAGTGCGATGCCTTGGGGATCTTTTGTGACTTGTCCAAGGTATTTGATTGTGTTCTTTGTGAAACTCCGCCACTACGGAATCCGGAACAGCGCTCTGGATCTTCTTACTTCATACTTGAGTAATAGGATTCAGAGCGTTGACGTTAATGGAAAAAGATCTCCCGGATCTAAAGTAACAATGGGAGTCCCGCAGGGCTCAATTCTCGGTCCTTTCTTGTTTCTTATTTATATTAATGACTTGCCATACCTCATAATGCATAACCATGATATAGTATTGTTTGCGGATGATACTTCACTTTTGTTTAAACTTAAACGTCAGCAGCTAAAACGTCTTTACTTACGATGTAAATAGCGCGATCTCAAAAGTAGTTCACTGGTTCAATGTTAACAATTTACTTCTTAATGAAAGAAAAACCAAATGCAAAGTTTACCCTACCTCACGTTAGGTAGGTGAAAACTGATGTGTTGATAAAGGGCGAAGAATTGAATCCTGCAAATAGCACAGTATTCTTGGGCTTAACTTTGGATGCTAAGCTTCAGTGGGGCCCACATATAGATAGATTGTCAAAGAAGCTAAGGTCCGCAGCATTTATGCTGTTTGAAAGATACACAATTTAACTGACATAGAGACAGCCCTTTTAGTATACTTTAGCTATTTTCATAGTGTAATTTCGTACGGTATTCTGTTGTGGGGACATGCCGCCGACATCCAGATAATCTTTGTTTTGCAGAAAAGAGCTGTTTTATCAATTTATAAATTAAACCCGAGACACTCTCAGAGAGAAATTTAAGGAGATTAATGTAATGACTGTGCCTTCTAAAAAAATAAAATTGTTTAAAATACAGTGATATCCATAACATAAATACTAGAAACAAACACAAATTTCCTCAAAAGACCATTTCAGACATCAGTCTACATGGTTTTCACATGATCTAACCAAGTTTTTGTCTGGACTTTAAAAAAGACTGTGGCCTCTTAGTTTACAAATACTTTATTGTTTCAATTAGAAATTACATTACATGTTAATGTGAATGGAGTCCCCCCTTTAGGCAAACAATGCCTGTATTAGAAGGCTCCGCTCTTTCAACATCATTGTCTTACACTTATTCTAACTCGAGCTGATACGAGTATTACAGTGAACTGTGACCTTAAGGGTAAATATGCAATGTAAGTACACTTTTCTGTATTTATATTTAGCTAAACATACCAATCCTAAGAAAATAAAAATATAAAAGTAAAGTTGCAATTTAAATTATTAACTGTAAAATAAAACTTGTAAAACTTATTCCCAGTCTGGGCAGGTTATGTAAAGTGTGGTTTGGTAAGTAATTGGTATTATGTGTGGAATAAGGTGAGGCGCGCGATGTGGTGTGATGTATGGCGTGGTGCGTATTGTGTTGTGAGGTGTGTGATGTGTAGTATGGTTTGTGGTGTGGTGTAGTGGTGTGTGGTGTGGTGTGAGTGGTGTGTGTGATGAGGGCTGTGGTATAGTATATTTCGGCTACTCAACGTTTTCCAGGAGTGCTTCGGTTTCCTCATAGGTAAGTGGTTTTATCCAGTCTATAATACTTTTTTTACAGTCGTAGTAACTTTTATTATATATTTAGTTTAGTTGTCGTCGAGTGTCGGAGCGTGCGGACGCGTGCGTTAAAGCTTGCTAAAATATTGTTTAAATTTTAAATATATAATCTAAAGGTCTACTAAACCAAGTTCTGTGCTGCTACAAATAAAGTGTATTTTAAAGCTACGAGAATCACACGAGTAGTTGTTTACCTGTGGGCGAGAAAGATAAGAAGCCGTAACCGGTTTTGTGCGCCTAGCCCGGGAGCTAGGTAAAATGAATTTAACACGAACTCCAGCAAAGTCACTAATGTTTAGCGGGAGTGCATGTGGAGGATCCACCTCTAATTTGTCTAACTTTGAGGACGACGAAGGTCGAGTTAAGAAAGACTCAAAGAAGAAGAAACCATACGCTCTGGAATGTGATTGTAAGAAAGGTTTAACCAAATTTCGTTGTGAAATAATGACCTTTATAAAAGAAGCTATGAACCACCAAATTGAAAGTATAGCACAAATGCGGAACGAAATTAGGCAAGATATTCAAGATCTGAAATTAACGACTGATAACCTAACAGAGGAATATAAGAAACTGCATAAATCCGTGGAAAAAATTACAACCGAACATAAAATTACACAAAATAAAATTATTTCAATTGAGGATGAGCTTTTTCTACTTAAAAGTGAGAACCGAAAATCAGATATGAAGTTTGGAACACAGCACGAAATTTTTGTTGAAATGCAAGATAGACTTCAAAGAGACAAGAACTTACTTTTAGTTGGTTTGAGTGAGCAGGATGACGTCAATCTTTCCTCAAGCAATAACTGGGACACTGAAGAGGTTCACAAGATCCTAGCGCAAGCATTCCAAGATTGCCCCAAACCCTTAATAACTACAAGATTGGGAAAATATAATGCGGATAAACCCCGCCCAATAAAAATTGTATTTAATTCTCCTGATACACCAAAAAAATTACTAAAGAATCGCTCGAAACTACCTAACACTATAAAAATATATTCGGACCAAACACCATCCCAAAGATCTTATATGAAAAATCTCCAAACCGAGCTTAAAGAGCGTGAACAAAATGGTGAAAAGAACTTAATAATAAAGTATATCAAAGGATTGCCTACTATTACTCAAAGTAATTACTTCTCAAAAAACTAGGTGGGGCTGACCCGGCTGAAATACTGATCCTCAAATTATTTAAAGAAAGTTCAAGAAGCAGCCGCATCCCAGGAAAACTCGAAGAACCTACGAAACACTTATAAATGTGAAAACTAAACTTTTTAATCTGTGTCAACTGTATAGCTACAGTATATGTATGAATATTACTAAAAAGTTCTTAGATAACACTACACAAACCATCATCAAACTAACAAAACAACTACCTAAACACAGAAATCAGCAGTAAACTAACAAAACTAAGGGATTTTATTATATAATTAAATTACATCACTGTACTAAATACCTTAAATGAAATTATATCACACATTATGTACTTATACAAAAACTTCTCTCAATAAACCTATCTATTTAAGTATATAATTAATAAAAACTTTACAAACATAATTGTAAGCAGTCTCCGAGACTATACTAGTTATCGCAAGCAACAATAATATAACTATGTAGGTAGAAGGATTATCCACACAGTGTTATGCCGCAAATTTTATTTCCAGTCTACTCATTGTTGTCAATACACACAAGTAATGTTAACCTTAATAATAATAATATAGCCACTAATTTAATCCCAAAAAATTGAAGCATTACAATCTATTATATTACATTCCTTATTATATATTAACCTACCTAATTTATTGCATACTGTACGAAATCACCTTAAACAAGCTTACAATTTACATTTCTATTTCACATTTAAATAAACTATATAAATCCAATAATTCATGATATCACATAGTAATTAAATTTTAGATTTCAATTTCATACATTTAATGATATATTTACCTACTTTTATTAATTCATGATATTTCTATTTCATACATTAAATTATGTGAACAGATTTACATTTAAAAAATCATACTTTTTTATAGTAATGTTAATCTTAGACACTTAGACAATATAAATGTACAGTCTGATTGACAACAATGAGTAAATATTAACATATTATTCAGTTTTGAACAAAAATATAGTTGAGAGTATAACCACACACAACAACAACTACGTGGGTACACATTCACACAGGTGGGTTGGTGTTATTGTCAATCGGTCTTCAGGGTACCAACAAAATAAATTGTGTGGGTACCTTGGTGACGACTTAACCAGCTGGGTGAACTTGTTTAGCTGTACTGGTTTTCTTTGTTTGTGGTTGATTATTACAATTTGTAATTTTACTTTTGCATGCCTCGTCATTAGACGACGATTTATTTTTGTAAACATTTGAATCTCATTTAAGTGAACTGTATAATGTTCTTTTTGAGAAATAAAGATTCTTTAAACCTATATACATAAACGTGTTTATTAATTTTGTTATACAGCTGGGTAGAGCGTTCATTGAATTGTTTGCATGCAAATCTAGTTTTAGTTTGGGGAACTTTGAGAATTAAATCTTTTCTTCTTTAAGCTTTTTGCTTATCATTATATGGTACGTTTTTATGTTTTTTTTAGTATGTTTTGGGTTATGTACAGTTTCCTTACAGAGAGTAAATTACTTAGTTGGTATAAGCTTGTAGTGGAGAATCTTTTATTTTTAAAATACATTATTTTTATTAATGCACGCTGCGCTCGTTCTATGTTTATAAATTTTGTTTTTGCTGTACCGCCCCAAATTGGGATTCAATATAATAGTACAGACTGGGCCAGTGCCACATATATTTCATTTAGGAGATTTCTGGGACGGTTTTTACAGCTCTCTATTTTAGTTGGAACAATGTGTCTGAGGGTTTTAAAGATCCAACTGAGTTTCCTTATCCTTCCAGAAATCTGTTCAAGCTGAGGGTACCAGGATAGTACTTGATCTACTACAACCCCAAGATATTTAGCTTTAGCACCTTCTCAATGCAAGGGCAATTACAACTTACAGTAGACCTATCTCCACAAATGTGTAACTTTAAATCTAACTCTTCAACAGGCTGTGTTCGGTTACTGATACTAAAGCATATGTAATTGGTTTTATTAGTATTTAGGGAAAGTAAGTTACTTTTTAGCCATTCAGCTACCCGAGCCATTCCTGCCTCTTCTCTCAGTTTTATTTCGTGCCAGGATGCACCAGAGAACACAATAGATGTATCACCTGCGTACGAAAATTTTTAGCATTTTCTATTTCCATAGTACAAAGATCATTAATGTACAGGAGAAAGAGGGTAGGCACCAGAACACTACCCTGTGGGACGCCTTATGATACATCTACCTCGTCACTGGAGTACTGTCCTAGTTTTACTCTTTGTTTCCTGTTGGAGAGGTAGTTTTTGAGTAAACTTTTTCCAGCTTGTTCACAAGGATTGGGACAGAGACGGTGTCGAATGCTTTTTTGAGGTCGAGGAAAACAGACAGGCATCTGTTTCCTTTGTCAAAGTGCTCAGCTACAAGAGAACTTAACGCAGTTACTGCATCTTCAGTACATACACCTTGCCTAAACCCAAACTGTGAGTTAGATAAAAGATTAAATTTTTTGAAATAATGAATTAGTCTAATATTTATTATTTTTGATATCGACGGTAAAACGGAAATAGGCCTGTAGTTGCTGACATCGTCACTGTCCCCACCCTTCTGAAAACAGAGATTAGTAAGGTGAGTTATATGGGGACAGCTTCTTTTCTTATGTACTTTAAGAACTTAGTCGGTACATTATCCCAGCCAGGGGCACTTTCTGATTTCTGATTCATCAGAATACAATCTACTTCATAATCGTCCGTGTCAAGTAGTACGAAGGTATTAAGGTGTGATCCTAATGCATTTGTTTGGTTATTAGGTAAATTGTTTAAATCAAGATTAATTTTTTGGGCAAGTTGTTTTCCGATATTAGCAAAATAAGCATTTACATTTTATTCAGTAGTCATAGTATTCAGTTTATTGACTCTATGGGGGTTGTTTTTATGTTTAATAATTCTAAGTTTTGCCTTTTTAATCTATTTGAGTATGTGATGGTTTTTATATTTTTCCAGAGTAATTTGTTGTTGGATACTGATTGTGCAAGTAAGTTTCTTTCATATTTTCTTTTCAATTTTTTTATTAAATTATTGCAGTAGTTTCTGTACCTAGTATAAGTTATTTTTAAGATTTCGTTATGAGGGTCATTGCGATATTGTTTTTGCATTTTATTTCGGTTTTTGATACAATGAAGGATGCCTAAGGTAATCCACGGCTTTATGATACGTTGATTGCTTGGCATATTTCTTAAATTAGTGTTCTCATTTATAACGTTGGTTACATTAATAAAAGTACTGATTAATAAATTTGGATCATTACAAAATAACAAGTCTGATAAATTTCTTGCCTGATAAAGCTTGTTCATAGTTCATTGTAATAGAAGTTCTATTTATGATTTGAACATTTTTTTACTTCGTTATAGAGATAAATGTTGTATAGTGATCAGTCACCGTAGTGTGCAGGATAGCTATAGATGCCGAAAACCTTTTGTGTATTTTAAGCATGAAATAGTCAAGACAGCTTTGTTCCCTCGTGGGCAAAGTGTGCCCAGGAAGTATACTGAAAAACGATAACATATTTAGGTAGTTAATTCTACTCTTAAGCTCCTGGGATGACTCGGTCTCTTTATATTTGAGGTTAATATGTATGTCACCAGTTAATATAATGTTTTTTTGTGACGTTAAAGTAAATTATGTGCTGAGAGAGTCAATAAAGCTGTCGGTATTTGAGTTAGATGGAGATCGGTAGATACAATAAACAATTTTACCCAACATGTCCAATCGTAGACAGGATGCTTGGACCAACTGAATTTCCTCAAATTTAGGGTTTCAAGAGTCCTTAACATATACAACTACGCCGTCATTCTGGTTCATTTGACGAGTCGTCATGTACGAGTGATAGTTGTTTATTTGCGGAATTGCTTTATTAGCATGCAATCTACCTTCCGTTAGGACTATAATGTCCATTTCAAATTTAAGGGCAGATAAAGTGATCAGAAAGTTGTCAAAATTACAGTAAATACTGCGTATGTTTTGAGATATTATGGTGAGGTCGCTTTTATTTACACATATAATATATGTTTATGGAGTTCTGTAGAGTCGCATTTCACTGTACGGGCAATTTCAATGCTATCTATTGCCGAAACAGTATGTAGTATACGAGTATTATCCATTTACAATTAGTGTCAGTTGAATAACCGTCAAGCTTAGGTAAGTATTTATTTCAATGTATTTAGACAATAAGTAGCCATGTATTGAGATTTTAATTTGTGTTGTTTTGGTGGGTTGTATTTTTATTTTACAGGATTGTAAAACGTGTACGGATGGGTATAACTGTGTTATGTATTTGTGTGTTTTGTGATTTGTAGCTTCTTGTAGGTACGTGTGTAAGTAAGATAGATATGTATAGTATGCGTGTATGTATAGTGGAGTTTCGTTTATATCTGGAAAGTCATAAAAACCAATTAAGTAAATCTTTAACCAATATTCACTGGGAAATAATTTCAGATGATACAGTATTACAAACTCATTCAATGTTAAGAGAAAGCAATTTATAAGGTTAAGGGCCAATAGTCATTTGTCTAGCAATAGTTTATGTACCTTTTCTTCACTTCATATAATTATAGTTGGCGAATTTTCATCCTTTTTAATGTAAACCTTGCCGTAGGCAGTCCAGCAAAACTTGTAGATTCCAGCTTTACTTAGATCACATGCCAGGAAGTGAAGGCGAGAGCCTTTAGCTGTTAGATGTGCCGATATGAAGACCGGGGTGTCTTCTTGGCTTTTAAATCCCATGTGTTTACTACTTAATTTATTTTTATGTTTTATGTTGAAGGCCTTGGCTATTTTCAAAGTCTCAGTCTTAAGGATTGTGGAGCCAGTTTCAACGATAACAGGTGTATTTTGTTTTTCCGCTGCTTTGCCGCGTACTCGGTATATGTCCTTAATGTCGTATTTTTTTATGTTACAGTGTATGTTTTCAAAAAGGCACATAGCCATTTCTAGTAAATCTTCTTTGGTCTCCCCATTTTCTCTCGGTACATTTTTAATCATTAGGTTACTTTTCCGACTTACAGTTTGCATGTCGTCAATCTTATTTTCTAGAATGGAGATATATTTTCTGTCTTCTTTAGACTGCATTTCGAGTCGGGTAATCTCTTGAAGGTCCGAGTTTTGTGCTGACAAAAAAATCATAATATTGTTATAGCTTGTGACTTCAACATAGATGTCATGAAGTGTAACAATGTTACCTTAGATTTCGAGTGTTTATTGGTAAAATATAATCTTACATTAGCACTTAAACAGCCCACAAGATTATCCAGTAATCCTGGATAACTTTGCTCACAACTTTAATAAAAAGTGTAAGACGGATGTTTTGGAATTTGGCTTATCTGACCATACTGCCCAATTAATTAAACTACCAGTAAAGAAAATATTTAAATTAAAGTATTGGCGTAAAATGATACGGGATTACAGTTTAGAAAACATCGAAAAATTTAAAAAACATATTAAAAACCTTTCATTTGATGAAATATATAAAACCGATGATCCATCAGAAGCGTATCATCATTTTATTGAAATATTTAAATTACTTTACGACTTGTACTTTCCGCTAACTCAAATCACTGTGCAAGTAAATGCCAAGCAAAAATGGATATCGCGCGGTATTAAAGTATGTAGTAAGAATAAAAGAAAATTACTCTGGATGTTCAGGAGAAAACCAACATTAACCAATAAACAAAAATTTATTAGCTATTCTAAACTGCTTAAACGAATTATAAATCTTACTAAGCGTGCACAAAACAATTACAAAATAAATACATCAACTAATAAAAGTAGAACGACATGGCAAATTATAAATAATAATAAATTAAATATACCTAAGAAATCGACAGTAGAATTAAAAATTAACGACACATTGACAACAAATCCTAAAAAAATTGCCAATGCGTTTAATAACTATTTTATTGAAAAAGTAAAACCACTCCCAGGTGCTGGTAAGGATGCCACAGCTCTAATCAATCACCAACCTAACTCAATGTTTTTGTCACCATGTCTGCCTTATCATATGCAGAAGATTATATTAAATCTTAAAAACACGAGTAGTGTAGGGTATGACGGTATTTCAGCGAACGTGATGAAAGCAGTGAATGAATAATAAATAATGTTGATATTAAAAACCCTGTATGTACAATATTTACAGACATGACAAAAGCATTTGACTATGTCAAACATGACACGCTCTTAAAAAAGCTTAACGATTATGGCCTAAGAGGCAACATATTAAACTTAATAAAGTCATACCTCACGGATCGTAAACAATATACAGAAATCTCGACAGTATGTACTAAAACTAAACACGAATTTAAATATTTATCTACTTGTAGAACACCCAAATTTGGTGTGCCGCAAGGTAGCGTACTTGGGCCACTGTTATTTTTATTGTACATCAACGACCTCCCTAGACATATTCAGCATCCAATGACATTATTTGCGGACGACAGCACAGTCATAATTGCATGCGTAGATAAAAATGAATACGAAAATGACATAAATGACACACTTAAACCTATAATAGATTGGCTTAATAAAAATAACTTAGTTATCAATCTTCAAAAAACCAAAGTCATGCATTATTACCAACGACTACAGCCAGAAAATGTAAACACTAAATATAAAGACCAAATCGTAGATACAACCTCAGAGGCAAAATTCCTGGGATTGTATATTGACGAAAAACTGACATGGAAACCACATGCTGAAAGCGTATGCCAAAAACTAAGCAAGACTGCTTACCTACTCTACAACCTTTCAAAAAAAGTATACTGACACATTAGTGACAGCATACCATGGTTTAGTTGCTTCATTATTAAGATTCGGTGTCATATTCTGGGGCAACTGTAGTGAGAGGGAAAGAATCTTTATCGCCCAAAAACGTTGTCTGAGGTCAATGACAGGTCATAAAACTACAGAAAGCTGTGTGCCACTTTTTAAATCCTTGAAAATTCTTACATTTCCGTCCATGTATGTACTAGAAGTAGCTCTTTTCGTCAGAACGAATAAACACTTGTTTATGTCAATGGTTGATATACGACAACGCACAGGACCGATTAGGTCTTTATATAAAAACCAACTTTATACAGGTGGTCATAAGACAGCTTTATTAAAGAAAAATATTTTATCCATGGGTCCGCTTATTTATAATAAATTACCTAAGAATATCAAAGAATTACCCATCCAAATGTTTAAAAAACAGCTAACAAGGCTGTTACTAGACAAGTGTTACTACACAATTAAAGAATTTTTAAATGACAAAACTATCAGTTGAAATGTACCCACTTATTTGTGGTAATTATTTTGGTGACATGACTATTTTTTAATTTCTGATGTTTTTGACTTCGACTGTACTTAATTTGACCATGATTGTATTTAATTAATTCTTTTGTTGACATGATTATTTCTAATTCCTAATGTTTTTACACGAGACAATCATAGTCTTTAATTTATTAGTTTGCTGACATGATTATATTTTATTCCTGATGATTGACTATGATTGTATTTAATTTATTATTTTGTTTGACATGATTATTATTTAAGCCTAACTTTTTTATATATAAATTTTTTGACTATGATTGCATTTAATTTATTATTTTGTTGACATAGTGATATTTAATTCCGGATGTTTTTTAATTATTGTTGTATTAATTGCTGATTTTTTTAAATTAATATGTTCAACTGTACAATTTTGCATGCCGTAAGGTACAATGTACCGGGACTGTCTACAAAAATTACCATCTCATATGTATACCTACATTATTAGCAATAAATGATGATTCTGATTCTGATTCTGATTCTGAAGATATTTCTCAACACTTAAGTCATATTATGAATCTTAGTATAATAAGTGGGACATTTCCAAAAGATCTCAAGTTAACAATAATTAAACCTTTATTTAAAAAAGATGATAAATATTTAATGGAGAACTATAGACCGATATCATTAATTTCCGTATTCTCAATTTTTTTTGAGAAATATATATGTCGCAAATAGGAGGGGTATCTTGGATAAACACTCGATCTTGTGGGCTTTCGTGGGTATATGCATGCTACAAAGCAGGTAACTTATGCGCATTTGGAGATAGTCCTTGTTCCAATCTTATCAAAGCAGCGAATTCGGCCACCTATTCGTTTCGCTTTCTCTCAACAAAACACACTTTCAAGTTTATAACGCCACACTTTAGGCTACTTCTCAATTATTTCTCTCACAACTCTGTTTTTCAACTGTTTGCCAAACGCGCTCCCGCGCGTTCCTTTTTCTAACTCTTTTCGACCAAATATGGCGGGCGACTTCGCTCAGGTCGCCATCTTGGCTACCCTGCTTTCATTGGTTTTAGAACACCTCGGTCAAAGTTCACAGCTTTTAACATCCAATCAAAATCGAGTATTTTGACATAAGCCAAATAAAGTGTTGTCAATTGAATAAAATCGAACTGAGATTGAATCGTAGGCTAAATGTTGCCAATTAAACAAAACTGAATTAATAAGTTTAGATGCGTCATACTTCTTTGTTCTAGATTGTTATTAGTAATATACCTTCTTCCTACACGGCCATTCTGATAGACAAACGGCCCCACGTTTGAGTGACGAGAGAAATCGTTACTCAATTTTAATAAAAAAAAAACAGACAGAGAGACAGAACAACAATAAAAAAATAAGTAATAGGTTAAGTTCGGCCGCTCCTGACCAAATAAAAAAAATAACGTGGTCGTGACATCTTCCTTCTACGTGAAACCTTCAATCAACACCCTATATTACCAGCCTATAACAAAAATCAAGTACTTCTTAACTCATGAAAACGGAATTCTCATAGCTTTCACACTGTTCATTTGTTTTCTCCTTGTAAATCTAGGTCTCCACACCGTACACCGTACACAACCATCTTCGTACTATCGAAACAGCCACCTCACCGTTTAGACAACCATATTACCACATTCTAAACGGTTACCGAAGCACCAGAGGTACCAGGTTCCCAACAGGCGTCCATTCGGTCTCGAAGCACTAAGTGTGCCAGAAACCATCCAAACGCCCAACACAACATACCATGCCACATACACCAAACAACAGGTCACCGAGGCCCCAGAGGGACCAGGCTCCCTCAGACACACAACAGGTCACCGAAGCCCCAGAGGGACTAGGTTCCCCCCAGACAACAGGTCACCGAAGCCCCAGAGGGACTAGGCTCCCCCAGACAACCGGTCCTCTCAAAGCAACAAGACTGCCAGATACCCATACCACATACACTAAACAACAGGTCACCGAAGCCCCAGAGGGACCAGGCTTCCCCAGACATACAACAGGTCACCGAAGCCCCAGAGGGACCAGGCTCCCCCCCACACATATCCAGCAATGTTTCTTGGTCCCACAGCAATCGCTGTGGCTCCCGATGGTCAACCCTGTGACCATCCTGCAACCATAGTCATCCTGACCAGGCCTCGTAACCCACCTCGGTTACAGCAGTCATCTTTGATCACTCACCACGTAACCCATCTCGGTTACAGCAGTCATCTTTGACCACTCACCTCGTAACCCTCCTCGGTTACAGCAGTCATCTTTGACCACTCACACCTCGTAACCCTCCTTGGTTACAGCAGTCACCGCAGTGACTACTCATCACCGTACAGTCAGTCCTTTGACCGTACACACCTCACCGTACAGTCAGTCTTTTGACCGTACACACCGACCTCACCATTGCTAGATTGATTTGAATCAGTCTTCAACATAGTACATTCAGTTACGTCAATGGGTACTTTTTCTTTCAGCTTTTCTCTAACTCATCATAAACCAAACAAAGCCTTTAATTCAACACATAGTTGCCACCATTCAGAACTCCAATAACCATAAACAGCATCTTTAAACCATAACAAAATTTGTTATTTCATACTTTATTCTCAGTACAAAATACAACAGCAACCTCAGATTCAGCATTTCTTACCCAGCCAAAAGCATTTTCAAGAACTCCACTTTATGTTCATGATTTCATACCAAACCCTCAGTGCGATAGGTATAATCTACCAACTAACTACCATCATCAAACATTACCAATTTTGCAAAATAAAAAGAAAATGAAATCATGCACCGCATGTCACCGACTTTACATCTGTGTTAACATTATCTTATCCAGCTTGGTCAGATAGCAAATAACACAAAATTACGTTAGGTATGTTCACAATGACCAGCACAGAACATTCAAAAAGTTAGAACACCACAACCATTACTGACACTTTAAATTCCACATTTATTATTCAAGTTAGGTAGGTACTAGACTTCCTACATGACACCACACAATCACACAATTCACAAATTCACACCTTTATTTTAAAGAGATGTTACAATTATTAAAACTTTTGAACAATCTTCAAGATTACCGAGGCCAAGCATCGTTGAACAACGCAGAACAAGAAAACCATTCCAAGTTTCCTCCAAAAAATGACTCCTGTACCAAGTAAATAAAATAAAACCCAAGTGTCCACAATCCACAATAACTTATTAAATACATTCGCAGAATTAACTCACTACACAGAATGCACTTTCAACTTAATTGCCGAATCAACTCTTGACACCGTCAGCTCTCTGACCCATAAAACTAACAAACTGTTCTATGTAAATTAAAATGTTGCCAATTGAACATTTATCTCATCTTCAGCCACAACTTCAACAGTTATTGGCCCTCGAGCATCTCATAATACCTAAATACGTCTGCTAGACACCATCTAAATGTCTAGTTGCACTTTCATTCGCCGTAGTCAATTTAAATCATTATTTTTTGTAGGTATCGTTAGAATGACATGTTATTATTTGGTTAGTTCTCTACAATGCGGTATATAACAACTACAGACATTAACTTTACCTTTATTCAACCGTTGGTAGCAACAAAACTAAACGCCAACTCTCTAGGCTATAGTCACGTTAATCCTCGTGATATTTTCATTTTGTAAGATTGCAAATCGAGTCTAACAACAAACTATTTCACTAAACTTAAACACCGGTTTGAAAATAATTTTGATCACAATATAACTATTAACTGAAAGTTATCGCAAGTCTTTGGAACAAAACAAAAGTTTAATCCTCACATTGACTCACACCTTGTATCGATTTATTAATAATCTAGTCTATAACTAGTAACTTATAAGTTAAAAATCATCTAACAAGTTATTTGTTTTGTTTCGTCAAACTTTTTTCAATGTTGACAGTTAATGTCACTCTCTGATAGAGATGGGCAAGGGATGGCGATCTGTTATCGATTAATCGACGAATCGATTTAAACGACCAAAAAAAATATAAACAATTTTCCAATCGATATTTAGTACTGAATCGATCCAGCGAATCGACATTTCACCCTAGAAAATCGAGATTAGATTTTGCTGTTATGATATGAACCAAAATATTATTTAAGAATAATTTAATGTATTACACAAACTTGAGTGAATTCAACGTAAACAAATATCTTTCCCTTATACCTGATACTTTAATTTAGTTGTGAAAACAACCCTGATCCGCCAAAGATGTTTAAAGATCGGCTATTATTACGATTTTTCTTTTTGCGTTCCGTAACTGTATTCACACTTGCATTAAAAAAATACCAACGCGAATAGTTAGAAAGTAAGTTAATTTCAAAGAAAAGCATATTCACAAATTCCCTTGGTGATCAAATCAACAACAACCTCAGTGGTAGTAATATTTACGGGAAATCTGAAGGGACACCTATTGATAACAAAAAAATGCATGGCTGAAATTCCTAGTGTTCAAACATGTAAAAAAAAAACGGATTGCTAATATCTTCACTTCTCGATTTTTAGCAAACTAACAACCTATTTAATAATCTGTATGTACGCTTGTGACAGCACTAGTGGTCACAAAACCGTATATTGTTCTAACATCATGCAACATAACATAATGAAATTTGATTTCTTTGCGTTTTGTACTCACGTTTCAACGCTCCGGGTACATTATAAAGATAATATTGCGAAAATCGTTTCGTTGTTTGTTTTGTTGGTGAACATAACGATTAAAATACTTGTAGCAAAATATTTCAAAGCTCGAACACAACATAGATTGAAATAGATGGCGTGACATGCACCAACTTCTCATTCTGTTTATGTAAAAATAATATGTTCGTTTTTTTAAATTGATCATATAAAAATTCATGCACCTATTCAATAAGTTCCTCCAAGCAGCATATTATGGCAAAATGGGGTCCCGAAGCTAATTTCGATGATTATTGAAAGAAACACAGTATCAATACCATTACATAGATGGCGCTGTTTGAATTTTCTACTCTTTTCATGTAACTTACCTTACACATTTCCATGAAATAAAATAATGCAATAATTATAAATTGCAATGAAAACAACAATTAATTATAAAAGGTACTTCCAAACCACAATAGATCCCAATACATACTTCGGGTGCCACAAATGTATGCCGATGCACAGATAGTTGAATGCAGATCAAAGTCACATACCTTTAAGCCTGTACTCACGGGAAGGTCAGGCAGCAGCGCTTAGTACACCAGGCACAAAAGCAAAATTTTGTCACTGACCATGCACTTGTCCAGACTCCTAGCTGCTTTCAGAAAATATCAAATTGATTGATCACCGCAGCGGCATGTATAACACCGCAAAATTTCCTTATTCATAGCGCTGTAGGTTGCAGTTTGTGTGTTGCCTCTTGAATTGGAACCCAAGCTCCGCACTTGTTTCACCACACGCAGCTGGTCACAACAGGTCTTGTGGTATCCACAGCCATGTTTAAGGGCTCAGACGTCCCTGTTATCTGTTGCATGTTGTGCGAACGGCTGAAAAAATCATGTCTATGAATAAGTGTTCCACAAGCATAATCATAATGATGTTTTGCTAAATCAAGCTGTAGCTTAGGATGTTTGCTATCTTGCATTGTATTTGCACAAGTCGTCTTAATCTCTTGCGAACTCCGCTGACGGTATGAAACTGACTGAGTTTCATTTAGCATCATAACGAAAATAGAATTTTATTTCAAATTTTAGCCACTTTACACCAAGAAAAACTAACAATATTGTGGCTAAACTTCACAAGACATTAGGTAGGTACTTATTATTATCAGAATACTTAAGTTTATACTTCCCTGAACATCACCACCACAGTTGCGTTTCCTCAGTATCTAGTCAGGATTGGGCATCGATGTCATCATCAACATTATCTGCAGCCCGACTTCGCACATTGTCTAGTATAGGCCACACTATACGGTTGAATTCGGGCAACATGAATTCCTGTCGCCAGTAGCCGACGAGTTGCGAAACGTCTCTATAAGTAGGTAGCTCGAGCTACTTCCATGCCATTTTCTTACGCACCAAAGAGAGCGCGCCAGCCATTACTCGTCTCATTTGTCTCCATTATCGCTTTGTATTTGCACTGATCCCGGACTTCTGATGTCGCAAATAGGAGGGGTATCTTGGATAAACACTCGATCTTGTGGGCTTTCGTGGGTATATGCATGCTACAAAGCAGGTAACTTATGCGCATTTGGAGATAGTCCTTGTTCCAATCTTATCAAAGCAGCGAATTCGGCCACCTATTCGTTTCGCTTTCTCTCAACAAAACACACTTTCAAGTTTATAACGCCACACTTTAGGCTACTTCTCAATTATTTCTCTCACAACTCTGTTTTTCAACTGTTTGCCAAACGCGCTCCCGCGCGTTCCTTTTTCTAACTCTTTTCGACCAAATATGGCGGGCGACTTCGCTCAGGTCGCCATCTTGGCTACCCTGCTTTCATTGGTTTTAGAACACCTCGGGCAAAGTTCACAGCTTTTAACATCCAATCAAAATCGAGTATTTTGACATAAGCCAAATAAAGTGTTGTCAATCGAATAAAATCGAACTGAGATTGAATCGTAGGCTAAATGTTGCCAATTAAACAAAACTGAATTAATAAGTTTAGATGCGTCATACTTCTTTGTTCTAGATTGTTATTAGTAATATACCTTCTTCCTACATATATATAACGAACTCAACAGATACTTAGAACAACATAAAATCCTATGTGATGAACAGAAAGGTTTCAGAAGAAATAGAAACATTAATATGGCGGTTTACGATTTTATATACACTGTCTCATTACACGTTGACAAATCATTACCTGTTTGTGCTATTTATTGTGACATGTCCCAAGCATTCGATTATGTAGATCACAATATTCTGCTAGACAAACTTGAAGCTTACGGTATAAGAGGTAATGTCTTGGAATTGTTAAAATCATATCTAACAGACCGACAACAAATAACTCAAATATCTAAATTCAATATGAAAGATAAAAAGGTACATATCTTCTCCTCTCAAAAGCGCCGCATTACGCATGGTGTGCCCCAGGGAAGTGTATTGGGCCCTCCCCTGTTCTTACTATATATAAATGACCTACCAAATGCAACTAAGGTACCCAGGACTTTGTTCGCTGATGACAGTACTATAACAATAGCATCCGATAATTTATCTGATTATAATTTTGACGCAAATAACTCATTAATCTCTATAATTACCTGGCTTAGCAACAATAATTTGAAAATTAATCTTCATAAAACTAACATAATGCATTTTAGACAACGGGAAAAATTACATAGTTTATCAAAATTCAATTTAACTTACAATCTCATTAACAAGTAGCAGATACATCCCGATTTCTGGGCTTAATCGCTTTTCCAATTTAATCCACAATTAAATTGGAAAACACAGTTTAATGTACTAAGTAAAAAAATCAGCAGCTCGTCGTATGCCCTCTATAAACTTGCTCCTACTGTCAATACAAACACTCTACTAACGGCCTATTACGGACTTGTGGAGTCTTTGTTGAGATTTGTGTAATTTTCTGGGGCAATTCAACGAACAAAGACATATTGTACAAAGCACAGAAGCGTTGTGTACGGGCTATGTTTCGGTTGCAAACTATGGACAGTTGCAGACCAATGTTCATAAAGCACAGAATTTTAACACTGCCGTCTCTTTACATATTGGAAATGGCTGTATTCGTAAAAAGTAATCCTCAGTGGTTTCCACTTTTGTCTAATAATTCTAATAGAAATAGACGTGAGCAGTATAGACTTTGCGTGCAGTCACACTCGGCCAAAACAGCGCTTCTGAGAAAAGGTGTTGTATGCATGGCCCCAGTAATATACAATAAAATTCCTAATGATATAAAGCAATTGAATTTTAATTTATTTAAGAAAACACTTAAAAAGCTGCTTACTGATAAGTGCTACTATAACATTGTTGATTTTTTAAATGATAAATTTTGAATTTTATTTTGACTAATTTTATTGAATATTGACATATTTTGTATTTAATTTATATTGGCTACATTTTGTACTGACTCTGATTGTATGTTGAATTATTGATAACATTTTGCAGTGACTCTTAACTTTTTATATATGAAACTGACATTCATTTATTTCATTTTGTACGCCGAATGAGGTAAAACATGTTGGTCCGGTAAAATTGTTTCCATCTATATGTGCATATTCATGTATCATGTTACACATGTTTGAACAAATAAATTTATCTTTATCTTTATCCTTAAACCACCTGCTCCTCAGCTCGCAAGCCGCCTCGCACCTACGCGCCTACGTGGGCTTATATTACACTCTAGGGTGTAGTGTGTGTAACATATCCTCCCTATATAATTGTACTTAGCATGTAAGTTGAAGCATTAAACGTTGGTACTTCGAGTAAGACAGTTCTTTCATTTGGTCTCCCGAACACTGAACGCCCTGGCGACCCTGCCTGTAACTGAAGCCGGATCGACCGCGACCACCAACCGCGATTTAATTCGGAAAATATAAACAATAGTGTGTCAATGTGTGTTTTATGTGTGGTCAAAACGGACGACTACCTGTAAAATATATGCCAGTCAACGCAAAGCAAGGAGGAGGTTTTTCTTAACCAAAATGCATCGGGTGCAAATAACGGACAGGCGCAGCAAAACCGTAGCTGGCATCTGGGTATGAACAGCATTATTTAGCTTGACTGCTATTGGCCTGATTGTATTACTATATATGGCATATAAATGCTATGAGAGATGCCATAAACAGTGGATAAGGCAGGAAATGTTCCACGCTACGTTCCGGAGTTTCCGAGTCTCATCGGGACACAGGACACCTCAACCGATTGCTGCTGAGCGTACTGCAGGTGCATCTAAGTCTTCAGGAAAGTGAGTGCGTAAAGAAATTATAATCAAAATGTGATAGTGCGACAGTACATAAAGTGTTTGGTGTTTTAAAAATAATATCATTAAAGAGTGCATTAAGTGTTTGGTGTAATTATAATTTAGGACTTTTACTTATAATTTTATAATCAATACCCCGATTTTATAATTAAACTAAATGTTTTAAATGTTTAAAGGACATGTATGTCAAGCTAGAATTATTTTTTATTATGAGAATATGTAGCTACCTATCTTCTGTTAATTAAATGTAAACACGTGTTATGGCTGATGAGCTTACTGATATGTTAACATCTGCCTAGCCTTTTTCCCAACTATATTGATTGCCTATCTGACCTCCACGACCCAGTAACTGGGTAACACGGTACCCCTTGGCAAGACTGGTGTCAGATCTTAAGCTTCTGACTACCTGTAACGACTATCAAAGATCTTCAAATGACAGCCGGGACCAACGGCTTAACGTGCTTTCCGAGGCACGGAGGAAACTCGGTATGTTGAAATGGTCACCCATCCACGGACCGACCTCGTCAAGCGTTGCTTAACCTTGATGATCGACACGTGTGGCTGTTATTATTTAGCCACGAGCTCCTCTCGTGTGGTAAATATAACCAAGCTAACGATTTATACACTAAGTTTAAGGATATATGTACGAAAATAGAGTTTATGGTACCAAGTGGAGAAGTAAAATCTTCCGATCTAAAAGTTTTAGAAGATTTGTACGAAAAGACAAAAAATACATTCTATAACATAAAATCGCTTTGTTCTGTTGTGGAGTCGGAAAGCATCAACTCCAATATCGAAAAATCTAATTTGAAAACGGCAATTTCATTGCTACCCGTTATGACTGGTGACGAAAATGTAACCAAACGATTAATCGCCAACATAGAAATGTATGAGGCTATGTTGGACAGCAATGATAAAAATCATTAATTAATTTTATTTTAAAATCAAGGTTGTCAGAAGATGTGAAATTAGAAGATTTATTCTTCAATTGCAGAATTAAAAAACTTTTTAACCGACTTCGTATAAGAAAGTTATTTTTTGCTTTGTAGTTTTTTGTTTTGGAAGTCGGTTTGATTTTTTGTAAAAAACTTTTTTCTTTTTTTTGTTTTGGTGGGTATCTCCAATTAACATGATAATTATTTATAGCCAAAGTACATATCATGACGATTCCAATTAGCCTAAACACAACTATACATTGTTTTATATCAGAGTTCCAGAGCCTACGTTCCGGCTTCATCATCAGATGAGTTCGATGGTGCCATTTTCATCAGTACCATTTATTTATAAGTATTTGCTTCATCATAGTCGTTTAACTATACGAGATATCTAATACCAGTGACATACTTAGCATAGGAGTTCCAGTGGCCATCTGTGGTCTTCTTCATCAGTTCCACTTCACCAAATGATACTTTCTGAGTGCAAATGATTGCACTGTTGATGTAAATACCAAAATCGCTATATGTATGCCTATAATATTTGAGGAGTTCCCTCGATTTCTCTAGGATCCCATCATCAGATCCTGACTTGATGACTATGGGACCAACTAGAAAGCTTTCTAGTTTTGACTATGGGACCAGCTAGCTTTCCTTTCAAAACAAAAGAAGAATTTTTGAAATCGGTCCAGGCGTCTTTGAGTAATCGGGGAGCATACATAAAAAAAAAGATTCCGTGGAATTTAGAACCGCCTCCTTTTTTTGAAGACGGGTAATAAAGGATATGAAATGTTTCCTACTGTCGAAAAAGTCAGATACCGCGATACAAAGCCAATTACAGCGGGCAAAGCAAGGTGAAAAGACATTACATGATTTCGCTAAGGATATCGAGACTATTATTGTTGACTTGACAATTTCACAAGCCGACGGGGATTCTCAGAAGTACGAAATTTTAAAATCAATTAACGAGAAAAATGCGATTAAAAGATTCTCAGACAGCCTTAGAAATAGTCGTGTCAGTACTATTGTAGCAGCGCGAAATTATTGCACGCTGAAAGATGCTATCAGGGGAGCAATGGATGAAGAGCTGTCATCGCAACCTTAGACTTAGACCGAATTTGCGTCAGAGGTATTGGTGGGAAAATTTACTCCGATGGTTATGCTACTCTTTCTGCATTAACTGGATTCGTTTCAAACTTTGAACCTACAAGTAAATAATACCGAGTGGATTCATAAGTTTTACGTTTTACGTTTAAATTCAATTGCAACTTGATCTTTGAATTAAATACATTATCTGTTCAAACAACTTCAGGAATAAATGTTTTAGATTTACGAATGGGATAAATCGGTTTAAATAACTTTATAGTAGTACCACCACGGTGTGAAACTATACATTACGTAGATACAAATATAGATCAAGATTGTGTCATATTACCGCCAGAACTTTGTGAAGGAATTTTTTTAGTGAGCACGATAGTTTCACCGAAGTCAGGGAAGATACCTTTAAAGATTTTAAATACTAGGGACGATTCTGTGAAATTGAGTTATTTCTCACCAAAGATTACTTAAGTAATTATAATATTTGTAATTTTGAAACGAATCCAGTTAATGCAGAAAGAGTAAAAAAGTTATTAGGACTATTACGTTTAGATCATTTAAACACGGAAGAGAGAAAAACTATTGAGAATATATGTGCGAAGTATACGGATGTTTTTTATATGGAACAAGATAAGTTAGGGGTAACTAATGTTTATCAACAGACTGCACATTTAAAAGACAATGCAGTACCAGGTTATACTAAACCGTATAGGATACTTAAATCACTACAACCAGAAATGGAAAGACAAATAGGTAAGATGTTGGAAGAAGAGATCATAGAAGAATGTCAGAGTGAATGGTACCAAAAGATAGTGATAATTCGGGTGAGAAAAATGGCGCGTTGTGATAGACTACCGAAAGTTGAATGAAATAGTGAAAGACGACAAATTTCCATTGGCATTATAAATGACATGTTAGATTCACTGTCAGGTTCTGTCTATTTTAGTCATCTGGCTTTAACCCAATCATATTATCAACTAGAACTTTGTCCGGAAAGTAGAAAATATACAGCATTCACCACAAATAAGCAATATCAATTAAAAATATTGCCAATGGGTTTAAAAATTAGCCCCAGTGCGTTTAGCCGCGCTATGACAATAGGTATGTCGGGATTAAACTATGATAAGTGTCTTATTTATTTAGACGATCTAGTTTGCTTCGGCCGTAATATGAATCACAATAATAACAATTTAGTAGATATTTTCGAAAGATTGTGAAAAGTCAACCTCGTAAGTGTAATTTTATGAAAAAAGAATTATTGTACTTAGGACATGGGGTCTCGGCCAATGGAGTTAGCCCAGACCCGGAAAAAACCAAGCCCATTCAAAATTATCCTAGGCCATGTAATAGTGATGAGATCAAACGATTTGTGGCGTTTACCAATTATTATCGGCAATTTATTCCTAATTTTGCCCAAATCACTATCCCACTAAATAAATTGTGTCGAAAAGGGGTTCAATTCAAATGGACCGAGGAATGTGAGAACACATTTAAGCACCTAAAACAATCTCTCATTTCACCACCAATATTGCAATATCCCGATTTTTCACAAGACTATGAATTTATTTTACATACGGACGCATCAGGCGTTGTTATTGGTTCCATCTAATGTAATAAAAATGATTTACCAATAGCGTATGCAAGTCGCACATTAAATAAATCGGAAGTAAATTATCCAAAGATAGAAAAATAGTTGTTAGCAATAGTGTGGTCAGTGCGTTATTTTCGGCCTTATATATTTGGAAAAACATTTACTATTAAAACGGATCATAGACCACTACTATATTTATTTACTATCAAGAGTCCAAGTACCCGGTTAATAAAGTTTAGTCAAAATAACATATCCTCTCTATGTAATTGTACTTAGCGTGTAAGTTGAATAGAATAGATTATAATAATGTTTTATTTGCACAGAAAGTAGGTACAAGATACAAAAAGCATAAAACGTTGGTACTTCGAGTAAGACACTTCTTTCATTTGGTCTCCCGAACACCGAACAGTACAAGGGGTAGGGCAGACAAGACTACGTAGAGTCGGTTTTGCAGCGATTCGTTTCTGTCACTAACTTTTGTAACACAACATATTGACTTTTTAAGAGAGAATTTCAATTTTAATTTAAGGTTAAAAATGCTACGTTATAGAAATGCCTAAAAAAAGTTATTCCAAATGTGTTTCTGCCATCTACATAATATGCCAAGTGCAATAAAATTCTGGCATCTAATCTCATAAAAGTAAGCCATTGTAAATTCGGACATACAAACATTCGGCCAAACAATTATTATATTAAGTAATTTGTATGCCTTAAGAATATTTGTTTAAAGAAGATTATGCTAAGTGTGTTATGCCAAAAAAAATTTCGGAGTGTCAAGATTCCGCCAGATAGAGGGAACCCCAATGCGGGTCTACCCTTTATAGCAGAACTTTTTATGTCATAATATTATTTTAATTAAACAGCGGATAGCATAAACTTCATTTCGCAGAAAATCGTTTGGTAAACACTCATTTATCATACATTCAAAACTCATATTTTTGTAAGTCAGAATCATCTTTAGGTACAAATGTTATAAACATAATAATTAAAATGTAGACCACAATATCGCAGAAAGTTCACAGTCAGAATCTTCTTTTGGTATACATTTCAAATCGATAGACATTAAAAGGCATAATTATCATATCGCAGAAAGTTTACAGATTGAATCATCTTTTTGCATACATTTCTTATCCATAATAATTGAAAGAAGCGTACACCAAACAACAATACATCAAACGGCAATCATACATACACAATGCATGCATCAAGCATGCAAACAAGCTCAAACCATCCATGCAGCAAGCATGCAGCATGCAAACAAGCTCAAACCATCCATGCAGCAAGCATGCAGCAAGCATGCAGCAAGCATGCAGCAAGCCTGCAGCATGCATAAGGCATGGTTTCTATCACGGCTCCGGCGCTGCGGGGCTCCAGCGGTCCCACGCGAGCTTAGCGTCGCAGATGGTTTTAACGCTCATCCAGCCTTCGCGGGCTTAGATTACAATCTAGAGGTAGGGCAGTCAAGACTACGTGGAGTCGGTTTTGCAGCGATTCGTTTCTGTCACTAACTTTTGTAGCACAAAATATTGAATTTTTAACACAGTGTTTTAATTTTAATTTGAGTTTAAAAATTCAATTTCATAGAAATTGCAATATGCCTAATAAAATTATTTCAAATAAAATTATGCGATCTTCATAGTATGCCAAGTGAAATTGTACCAAATAATCGTTGCTCTAAATATACGTTATGATAAACGAAATTATGCGTAATTCTAACTTTGCCAAATGTTATTATGCCAAATAAAATTCAGCCATCTTAAAAGTAAGCCATTGTAAATTCGGACGTATAAACGACGTGTTATGCCATTTAATTTCGGAGCATCAAGATTCTGCTAGATAGACTTACTAACATTAATTTGTAATACTAACAAAACTATGGACCTGTAATTTTTTTTTTATTTTAACAAAAGCTTTGATAAAAAATCAAAGCGTTTGTTATTATTTCAAGAGTTATACATCCCCTAATTTGACGCTAATAGCGTGGTAAAGAGGAGCAACTTATTAATTAGCCGCAATTACATAGTAACGGATACCTGAGCAGCCGGCGCTACGCGTCACGCAGCAACTGCCATAATTAAAGAAGTAGATAATAATGAAAGTTAGTGTCATAATTTTTAACGATAGGAAATACCATCGCATACGGCTTATAGGAGTACTGAGACTTTTTACAATATAACAAACAAGCGCTTCGCTCGGGAGTATGGTCTTCACGTCTATATGCGATATGTTACCTACTGTAATCATTGTTAATTAAATATTGAAAACAGCGGGAGCGACTGAGAGCAATGCCTGCAAAGCTGCACAAGTGCAGATATTACAATTTTCTTGTATTTCTAGGCATGAAATTGCCGCGGCAGATATTACCGTCTAAGACACGGAATCAACTTCCAATTTCAATTCCTTGAAATAAATGAAGCACCCATTTGAAGTCGAGTGGCTTCGACGATTGGGAGCGAGTGCTACGCCGTAGTTGATAGGTGCTACGACAGGTACGCCGCGAATGCTACGCCATAGTTGATGGGTGCTTCGATGGTTAGTTATGAGTGCCACGCCATTCTTGTTTGAAGCATCCTTCAAAGACGTTTGGCCGCGATTGCTACCGTACGTAAACAGTAGCTAATCAATTTATTCAGGGTTAGAGTTTGCTCTATCTTTAATCTTTGAGAAGGCTGATGTTGCTAGAAAATGTCAGCTTGCGTTTTCTATTCACTCTGATATTTTGACATTAGAATAACCGAGATGTGGCAGCAAAATGTAATGCAGGATTCAAAGATCAAAATCGATATGAGGGGCATTTTTTTGTTACGCACGGTGTTGCAGAACAAGGCAAGTGCTACGCCGTAGCTACGGCTGGCGAGTGCTACGCCGTAGCTACGGCCGGCGGGCGCTGGCTCCGCCGGGCAGTGCCGCGCGGCGGGCCGAGCTCGCGTGACGTCACACACCCCACCCGCCCTCCACGCCCCGCACGCTTTTCCACCCCTCCCATCTCCCCCGCCCGCACCTCGCACGCCGCGGACACCCGCGGCGCAATTCGGCGTTACAGTCGATAAGAGTGCTCGCTAGTACAGGAGCTGACTCCAATTTTTTTAGTTGTTCTAATGTCTTACTTATGGTGCATGAACCCCCGATTTCTGAATTAAGTATTTGAAGAAGTGGAGGACTCGTTGAGGATAATTGACAATTTTGTTTGGTTATAAGTTATGCTACTTTTCGTTAATTTTGTTACGATGGATGTTATGATGGATAGATGTTAACATCTACGTGGCTAGCCGGAGAACTACTTTAAAGACTTCTTATAAACTGACGAGACGGCTGCACGCGTGTATGCAATAATTTTAAACCGAGGCATATCCAGATTAGTCGGCGATAATGTATTTGTCGTAGTCAGGTCCGTTTGGTATTTTCATGAAGTGGGCGACAATATCATTGAATGTTGAACGTTGGACGATATGGCCAAACTTTGTGTGATCCTAAAATAGTCACTTTATTCACCGTTAGCGGCGCTGATAACCTGTTGTAGACATTTTGACACAAGTTTGACACGTTGTTGTTAATACCAAGAAATATGGCGCTGTTAAACCATTCCTTTGCTGAAAAAGTACAAAATAATTTGATGATGAGAAAGAAAGTGCATTGAAATGTAGTGATGACAGGAAACTTCGTGACTATTATTTTTATTAGCTGTGTGTGCATTTTTATGTAATGATATGACCAAACCTCTACGAACAATTCGTAAAACATTGAAAATGTTATAGTACAGCCAGCTACATTGAATTGACCAATTCTACGATCTGGTTAGGACACATACAGGCAGCGAGCATTTTCCTTTCAAAAGGATGGATTTTGCTCCAATCTGCTTGTATCTGGCTTTCTTAGTTTCAATAGACAACCACATGTTGTCCAACATCAGTTCATAATATTTGAATTAACTGTCAGAGTGAGTGTACCTAGTCAGCAATCTTAAGCTCGACTCCCGACCTGGAAGTGTGAGACCCTCACAGCGCGAGTACCCGCGCGCGCTCGCGTCCAGTCGCCGCTCGCCCGCCGCCGAGCGCACCCGAGTAGCGTGTCTTGTTCCACGACCGCAGTCGACTCGTTCCAAGCGCCGCGAGTGCCGTGCCAGTGTGTGTGTGAGCGGCGAGTGCCAGTGAGCGCGCGGTGCGTTACGGACGGCGTGCGGCGCCACCACCTGCCGGTGTCCCAGCCGCCGCCGTCGCGTCCTAGCGCTCCACCGAGCACTGAATGCTGCGACCGACCATCCGGACGATGCATGTGTACGTCACTTGTTTCAGTAGTACAGCAACCACGAAACTCTACATCCATCGTAAATTCGCTCTCGATCATCCCTAAATCTTAGTGCAAACGGCAGATCAAGTCTTACAAAGTAATCTCAATATCGTCTGTCAAAACGAAGATCAAATGAACTACAACTCTGGTTTTCTACTAAAATGCGCGACGTCGATTAGCTCGACGCTGTTCTGTGGTTTTGTGGCGAGCTGGTGTGTGGATTGCGGTATGTGAGTGTGGTGCACGTGAGGCGTGTTGACACAACATGCGAGTGTCGCGCTGCCGCGCGCCGGCTCCAGCTCTAACAGTGCTCGGTTCCAACAGCTCGCTCCTCATACAAAAGCGTGCTGCACCGGCTGAGACAGACTCTCAGTTCTACATCCACTACGTGTATCTCATTGTCTGTCTGTTTCCGTGTCCTGCGCTGTACCCAATTAAGTCTCTTCTTCTTTCTATACATACTTACAGTCTTATAATGTTCATAGTAACTACCTACTAGGTTTAGTTACCCAAATAGATACATAATTCGCGAAGACATTAATATTTTTGTCCGACGTAGGGTCGTTAGATGGTGACGATCGCTTAGCGGTGAACTTGGAGGCTCGGCGGCAATTCAGCTGAACTTGCAAAAGTTTCAATCTTTCTAGGTCGTTTCATAAATCAAATTAAGCTCAGTCGAGTTGACATCCCGATCGGGCTACGTTGCGGCTGCGTTGCGGCGATGATGGGGTGACTGAGAGCGACGGTCGCTTGCACGCGCTTGTTGAATACTAGTGCAGGGTAGTGCGTGCTGGCTGATTGACAGTCTCCGCTCATCTCTCATCACTCTCGTGGTTGCGAATCGTCTTCATTCTTAACTTACGATTCAAACCATCTTTTACGGCTAAAACAAAAGCCACTTTTTTATTTATTTATACGTTCGTATTTAGCGCATAAACTACAACCAAATAAAATAAAAAGTATTTGTTTATTAAAACTTCATTTCAAAAAGGCAGTCTCCAAATTGGGCGATGCGAATCTAGTCAGTTTCAATACTGCTAAGACACATTTTTCAGTTTATTGCAAAGATGAGTCGGTACCTCATGCTTGAACAGATGAGGCGGTACCTCATGCCTGAACAGATGAGACGGTACCTCATGCTTGAACAGATGAGACGGTACCTCATGCTTGAACAGATGAGACGGTACCTCATGCCTGAACAGATGAGACGGTACATCATGCCTGAACAGATGAGACGGTACCTCATGCCTGAACAGATGAGACGGTACTTCAAGCCTGAACAAATGAGACGGTACCTCATGCCTGAACAGTTGCTCAACTTGTATATAGCCCAAATTCAGTCATCCATAGAGCAGCTCTCACCTCTGGGACGAATCTGCTAAATACCAGCTTGATGCACTCCAGTCGATTGAAAGACGAGCCAAGAGGCTTTTCAGCAACGATGCACTAGTCGAATCAAAGCTCCAGAGCCTTGAACATCTTCGCCGAGTTGTCAGCCGGTCGGTTTTTTATAGGTTAAATTTCGGGGAGTGTGCGATGGAACTGCACAATTTTATTCCACCTAGCCCTTTCCATCATCGGACTAAAAGACGTACGGCAAAACATCATTGGTACATGGTGGACATCCCACCCATACGCATAAAGCGTTTTGCGAATACTTTCATTGTGCGTACAGCTAAGGAGTGGAATTCCCTGCCGAAGTCTGTGTATACATATGTGTGTAAACTTCGGGGTCCTAAAGTCAAGAGTGAATAGATTACTACGAGGTAAGCGTGCTTCACCGTCGACCAGTCATCGCTTACGATCAGGCGCAATACTGGTCAAAAGCGAGCCTAAAATAAAAAAAAGAACTTATCTTTACAAGATAACTAGCTTCTGCCAGCGGCTTCGCCCGCGTCCATAGTGTTTTATTATCCCAACGGAACATCATACCAGGATAAAAAGTAGCCTATGTGCTATTCCTTTATAATCTATCTCGTTGCAAATTTCATCCAGATCCGCAGGCTCATTACGTAAGAAACAGCAATCAACAATCATCGCGCGATCAAACGCTTTATGTCATACAAGTCGGCATTACCTTCAGTGTAGACTAGCTGTTGCCCGCGGCTTCGCTCCCGTGGAACACCCCACAAGGACCCGTTTTCGGGATTAAAAAATAGCCTATGTCACTCAGGAATAATGTAGCTTCCTATTGGTGAAAGAATTTTTTAAATCGGTCTAGTAGTTTTGGAGCCCACTCGGTACAAACAAACAAACAAAAAAATATTTCTTCTTTATCATATTAGTATAGATAGATATGGTAGCTCCTACACAATCGTTTGCTAATCGCTCGCTGATTGTCAAATACACTTATTTAAAAAAAACCGCCAAAACTCTAAAACTTCTGTATTGAAGAGCAAAGTCTGCATAACAATCGCTATCGTTTTGTTCTTGCAAGAACGTAATAAGCCTGCCGTTCAGCCGTTCTGGCGTGCTTGAGTAACAAACACACATCCACACACTCATTCATCCAATGGTGCGCCAGCCGACGGCGCGCGGCGGCGGCGGTGCGACACAATACTTGTACTTCTTGATTGACCGGTAGGCTTATTACGTATCTTTTGCAAGTGCAAATGATAGCGTTTAAACGCTTTATTTCATAAGAGTCGGCATTATCTGCAGTGAGGCATGGTAGGTCCTACACAATCGCTTACTAATCGCTCGCTGTTTGTCAAATGAAAAAAAAAAACAGCCAGCAACTATAAACTTAAAAAATGTAAAAAAAAACTGGCCAAGTGCGAGTCGGACTCGCGCACGAAGGGTTCCGCACCATTATAGCAAAAAAATCACGTTTGTTGTATGGGAGCCCCTCTTAATTTATTTTATTTTAATTTCATAATTATTATTTTTTGAAGTGAATATACTACTAAATATTCTGTGTATATTTCAAGCGTCTACCTGTTGCCGTTATTAATATCGAGCAAAAAACGGCAAAAAAAATCACGTTTGTTGTATGGGAGCCTCCCTTAAATATTAATTTTATACTATTTTTAGTATTTGTTGTTATAGCGGCAATAGAAATACATCATCTGTGAAAATTTCAACTGTCTAGCTATCACGGTTCATGAGATACAGCCTGGTGACAGACGGACAGACAGACAGAATCGTGAAGTCTCAGTAATAGGGTCCCGTTTTTAGCCTTTGGGTACGGAACCCTAAAAAAACAACCAGCAACTCTAAAACTTTTGTATTGAAGAGCAAATATTACGCAAAAATCGCTATCGTTTTGCTCTTGCAAAAGATACGTAATAAGCCTGCGCAGGTAGTTTGTTTCATTGCGTTTATGAGCGTAAAACATAAGCGTCGTCAGTCTAAAAATAGTTTCAAACTCAATGAAAGTTCACATAAGATTGTTCGAGTGAATAAAGTCATCGAGCAGTAAGAATGTTGCACTTATTGTAGAGTACAAAGAATGGTAAAGCATGAGATTAAGCTTTTACTCGATTTCATTATATACTAGCTGCCGCCCGCGGCTACGCCCGACTGAAAGTCGAAATTACCCCTATAGAATCTACTACCTGGATAAAAGTAAGGAATGCTGTGTTAATCCAGGGTATAACTATAATTACGTGTGCCAAATTTCACCCAAATCCGTTTAGAAGTTGTTTGCGTGAAAGAGGAACAAACGTACACCTATTCATCCATACTCACAAACTTTTATATTTATAATATGAAGTAGTACGATTTGGGAGACCACCCCGTGCACATACAGTGATGCAATAGCTTAACACAAACTGGCACACCTAGTGCAAACTTAACTGTTTAAAAGACATTTGCATTGGAAACACGATGTTTTTAGGGTTCCGTACCCAAAGGGTAAAAACGGTACCCTATTACTGAGACGCCGTGGTCAGTCAGTCTGTCTGTCTGTTTGTCTGTCTGTCACCAGGCTGTATCTCATGAACCGTGTTAGAAGCTTTTTGAAGGCTTGTGCTAGCACTATATGTTATCCACTAGCACATGTTATAAACCTATCTTTTATGGAAGGTGTTTTTCCAGATCAGCTCAAATTGTCTATCGTGAAACCACTATTTAAAAAGGGAAATAAGTCAGACCCAAATAACTACCGGCCTATCACGATAGTACCCATCACATCTAAAATTTTTAAGAAGGCTATGCATATTAGGTTGAATAATTTTCTCAGTAGACCTGACATATTGTGCAAAGAGCAGTTTGGTTTCCGTAAAGGTTGTTCATCTGCTCTTGCCATCTTCAACTTGATTAATTTATAAGAGAATTACAAAAAATTGTTAAAACAAAGTTAAGCCGAAAATAAATAGTGAAATAGAAATAAAATAGCATTATAACGAAGTGCTACTGTTATCTTGGCGTTATATGCAAGTAAAGTGCTCTAATTACTGTTTTCAAAATACAGTGCAAAGACAGTTTACATTTAGAACAATATCTATGTTTGACTTTAAACAATAAAACAACTAGTGCAGTGTAACAAATAACATCAAATCTAAGTGGAAAAATGAACTATGTATAATATCAAAACAAAGTGTTTTAAAATGTTTTATTTGTTTTCATAATAAAACGGTGACGGTAGCGGAAAAATACAAAAATTTCAAAACGTATTTAAAGAGCAGTTTTTGTCTCTAAGAAACTGTGTTCATTCACAACGCCTATTTCAACCTATACTGTAATGACTGAATGGTTTCGACGACGCCCTCCTAATCAAATCAAACCATCATCATCATTTATTTCTTTGCAAATATGAGTAATTGATACATAGATGTTCCTTTTTACATAATAGGGTCCTCCATATTCTACCGTCGCGTGGGCATGCAAAAATTATTCAATTTTAAAATTAAATATAGTTAAAAAAATACAATACGAATAAAGATAAATGTCAAATCATAAAAAATTATACATGTCAAGTTTAGTTAAATAAAATGTTATGCATAAATGTCGGACTGGGGTCTCGAGTTCGAATCCAGTGTTCAACATTTGACTTTTGTAATATTTGAGATTTGTTGCTTATAATATAAATTACAAAACAATAAGTTATTACAAGATATAAATAAGAAGAGCACGCTACGACTAGAAAAAGGCTAGTACTTTGAAATAAGTAATGGACAGAAATTAAGTTAACCAAAACTTATAATTTTGCAAGTTAACACAGGAGGGCGCTAGCACTACTATCATGGAAAACTTGAATGATAATATTACATTTAGAAGAAGAACTACTAATTTAAATGCCTCGACAACAAGTTTTGAAGATCATTCTTTCTTATCCACCGACTCTCATGCCCTGGGAAGAAGTTTACCCGACTTATCTACATGGAATTGCCAAGAAATTACTGATTTACAGGAAACTATCAGAGATTTAAAGGAAAAGCTAGAAAGTGCGCATAAGGAAATTGATAACTTGATACTAGAAAAAATTGATTTAGAAAAAAGACTACAGAATCGAGAAACCAAAATTAATAGTTTAACTAAAATATTTTCACCAAAAATTAATACTCCAAAGCGAACTTAAACGAGTCAAAGACTTTAACCACCAACCTGTAATATGAACCAGGAATGAGAGGGAAACCTAGCAACACACTACATAATGAAATTCAAAAAACTACTGGTACTACTACACCAAATACAGAGGGGCAACCAAAATCTAAGAAGTTCAACTTGGAATGTACCCAAACTACCATGCAACATAGTAAGGAAAAAGCTTTTACAACTGATATTTCATATCATGGAAGCAAAAATAAATATCAGAAGAGGAAAATACATGTCCTTGGAACTCAGCAAATTACGGGTTTAACTACACGCCTACTTGACTTGAGATCTAATAGCTCATACGAAAGGTATTGCGCAGAAGGAATGTTAAAATATTATGCAACCGCTAAGCACCTGTTAAACACGGAGTTGACATGTAAGCCTTGTGATAAAATTATTATTTGTGTAGGAGAAAATGACAATAACCCTACTACTATGCTAAATGAATTATATATGTTTATAAAAAAATATTATAGCTGTCCAATTATTGTGTTAAGTGTATTGGAAAGTAAATATCTAAATGAAAAGTTACTGAACAATAATTTAGAATTAATATGTAATAATTTTTTTTTTTTTTTTTTTTTTTTTCTGTATTAATAAAAACTAAGGTTCTTAATAATAAATTACAATCTAGCCTTAATAGACTAATAAGCAATTTAACCCTAACTTATAATTATATTGTATAATGTTATGACTAAGAATAGTGTCAATTTGCACTTTTATACAGTTCGGTAGCACTTTCTTAGAGTCTGATACGTTAAAAACACTTAGTTCACGTGTTACATGAATAGCACAGTATTGTTTGCTATTATTTTTTCACTTATTATACACTACACTAACTCAAATGGTTTAGTTCTCTTTAGCCTACGCACTATGTCCGTGTTATCTAGCAGCTGGATTGCTTCCACATTCACATGCCGATGAAGTCTGTGTTCGTGGGCTTCAGCAAAGTTTTGAATAACGGTCGTGACGAGTTTCATTTTAAGGTCGCGGTGAAGGTCGTCATTTCTGATGTACCATGGTGCATTAACAGCATCCCTGAGTACTTTATTTTGAAATTGTTGTATAATTTTAACATTGCTATGTTTAGTACAGCCCCATAGTTGAATACCATACGTCCAAATTGGCATAAGAATATGCTTGTATATTATAATTTTATTCTGTATTGATAGACAGGATTTCCTTCCAAGTAACCAATACATATTTTTGTAACGTATATCGAGTTCCTGTCTTTTCTTTTTGACGTGAGATTTCCAACGCAACTTGGCGTCAAGAGTTATGCCAAGGTATTTAGCTGTATTCGCATAAGGCACTTGCATGCCGTTTATATAGACTGGGTGGTAATCGCAGTGTTTATTAGTGAAGTCAATGTGAATCGATTTTGACTCATTCAGTTTGATCTTCCACTTTTGTGTCCAGTCGTAAACTTTGTTCACAGCTAGTTGGACTTTTTCTACTGCTTCTTTGTGGTTTGAACCAATAGCCATAATAGCAGTATCATCAGCAAAGGTCGCTATGGTGTTGTTTTCCAGCTCTGGGATATCACATGTGTATACCAAGTACAGGATTGGGCCTAACACACTTCCTTGTGGTACTCCGGCCTTAATTGTTTTTAGCTCAGAATATGCATCCTCTTGCCTTATCCTAAACATTCTGTTGCTTATATATGACTCTAGAATATCTGAAAATTCAGGGAGCATGCGTCTGAGTTTGTATATCAGACCCTCATGCCAAACTTTGTCGAAAGCTTGTGCGACATCTAGAAATACGGTGGCGCAGACTTGCTTGTTTTCGAGCGTTTTTTCGATGATGTTTGTTATTCTGTGTACCTGGTCTATGGTAGAATGTTTTTCCCTGAAACCAAATTGATGGTTCGGAATAAGTTCTTTTTCTTCTATAATTGGTTTTAGCCGTTTTAATAAGAGCTTTTCAAACAGTTTAGATAATACTGGCAGCAGGGAAATGGGTCTATAAGATGATGCTTCATGGGGTGGTTTTCCAGGCTTCGCAATCATTATGACTTCAGCAACTTTCCATGGCCCAGGTACATGTTTTAGCATAAATGCAGCGTTTATAAGTCTGGTCAGCTTAACTATGGCTTTGCGCGGGAGGTGTTTTAGAATTTCTCCTGTTATGAGGTCATAACCCGGGGATTTCTTCGAGCTTATGTTGTTTTTAATTTCTCTCACAACTTCTTTAGGAGTTACAAGCCGAATTCTTTGGTTTTGTGATACATTTTCACTCTCAGATATTTCTATGGAACTTTCATTAGGTTGAAAAGTAGCTTCTAAATATTGGGCAAACCTTACCGCTTTTTGTTCATTGCTTATGGCCCATTTTCCATCACTGTTTCTGATGGGAGGTATTTGCATAATTGGCCTTTTTAGTTTTCTTGTAGCTTTCCAAAGAGAGTAATCCGTTGATTGGTCGTTGGTTAGCTGCACAAGGTTGGAGTTCAGAGTTTCATCCTCAAATTGTATAATTTTCCTCTTTAATTGTTTAGTTAGGTTGTTTAATAGTGTTTTATCCCGCGGGCACCTTGTTTGCTACCAGCGCTTTCTTTGTTTTCTTTTCTCTGATAGTAAATTCACAATATCCTTGGGATAGATATGCCCTTTATATTTCCGTTTTAATTGTGGAGTGTTGTTCCAAGCACATTGTTGAATGTTAACAACATATTTGTTTACTTCTGAGTCAAGCTGATCCTGATTTTGTAATGGAGTTTTTAGGTCGATTATTTTATCTAGATCAAGGGCAAAGCTGTCCCAGTCTGTAGACTTGTTAACCAGAGTTAGATGGTAATCTCTTAATAGAATTTTTTGACTTAGTCTTAGTATGATCGGGGAGTGATCCGAATTCATAAAAAACTCTTCCTCCAAACTAACATAATTGGTGGATATGTTTTTACATTATTTACATTTTCTGATGATCAGTTGGCCAGTATGTTGGTTTGCCAGTGCTCATAACTTCACAATGTGTGTCTCTAACTGCGTTTAAGAGCTGTCTTCCCTTTGTTGTAGTCAGTCGTGATCCCCAATGCGTATGTTTGGCATTAAAATCACCGCCTAGGATGAATCTTTGACCCAAAACTTCAAAGAATTGCAAATATCGCTCTTTTCTTATCATATGCCTTGGAGGACAGTAAACAGCTGCTATGGAAACGTGACAAAATTTGGTTTTGACAGATACTGCTACAGCTTGGATGTCTGGTTCTTCAAATTTACTGTGCTCGTAATGGTTAAGGTTTTCTTTAATTATAACCGCACTACCTCCTCTGGCAGAGTTGTCAGGGTGAAGCGAATTATATATCTTGTATCCTTTAAATTTAACAAAAGATTGTTTAGTGAAGTGTGTTTCAGAGATTAAACACACGTCTATGTTTTCTGTGTCTAGGACTGCCTGCAACTCATTCTGATGTTTGAGGAGCCCATTGGAGTTCCACGCCATTATTTTTAGTGTATTCGTCATTTATGATTATTAAGAGCAGCTGTTTTGGTGCTGGATTCTAACTTATCTAGTCGTTTGTCAAATGTAGTAATACATTTTAAAATCTGATTTATCTTATCTTCTAGATTTGAGGGTTGTGTGCCTTGTTTTGCAGCCTGAGCATAGGAAATACCTTTGGTGGCTTGAACAGGTTTAACAGTTGTCTGGACACCTTCTTTCCGTGTGTGTTGGTCAGGATTCCCTATTGTAGAAAACTGTTGGGCTGTTGGCACAACAACTTTCTTTTTTATGTTTTTGTTTTTCATCATTTGCATCTCTTTGGCTACTTCACACCCTCTGTAGTTGGCTGGGTGGGGTAAGCCACAGTGGACACATTTCGGTTTCTCTTGCGGAGATTTAATACATTCGGCTGTAAGGTGCTTGCCAGTGCATTTTACACACCTTGGCTCTTTTTTACAGTATTTATGAGTATGCCCATATGCCTGGCATCTCTTACACTGTGGAATGAGTTTCGGATTTTTGAGAGGGTGAATTTCAATTTTACACCCTAAAATGTACTTAGTTGCATATATTTTATTGACATCTTCGTCATTATAAAATGAAAGGACGAACATATTGAGCGGTTCTTTACTCTTCCAGCTCAACTTGTGGTCAACTTTTTCTATTTTAAGACCTTGCGATATTAAATCATCTTTGATTCGGTCTGGCTGGCAAGAGGAATGTAACTTTTTCACTACAACTCTTATTGGCCTAGCCTGTTTGTTTTCATATGTGTGCCAATGATAGTCTTTCTCTGTCAAAAACCTAGCAATCGCTCTATAAGCGTCATCAGTTTTAGCGTTGATCTTCACACCGTCTCCATTCAACATTTTGGCGGTGAAAGATTCAGTTGGTTGGGTTTCAGTCAGTGAGTCGTAAAACATTTGGTAGCTCTTGACTCCGTCTATAATGATTGGCGGTGGTGCACGCACTTTTTTGACTAATGTCTGTTCTTTCTCCAATGATTTTTGTTGTTGGGCGTTCGTTCCGGGTTGTTGTGGGGGAGAAAGGGAAATGTTTAACTTCCTTTTTTTCCTACTTTTGGCCCTTATCCACTCAGTCTCTTTAGCGAGTTCTTCCTCGTCTGTGCAATACTCGACGTTTCCTTTTTCAGACTGAGCAAATTGTATGTTGCTCTTAGCTTCCAACTCCTTGGGGCCATTATTGCCTTGTTCCTGGCTTGAGCTGGGATTTTCATTTTGGCGGCTTTGTAGTTGATACTGAAGGCTTTGTATTTGGACCTGTAAATCATTAACAAGAAGTGCTAGCTTTTCTCTTTCTGATTTTTCTTGGATGTAACTGTCATACAACAGCTTTTCCAGATCAGTTTTGATTTTTATTTTTGTTGGCGACATTTTAGGGTAAATAGGCACTACACCTTCACAATTAACTAATTGCACTGTTTACACTATAATAAATAAATAACTGGGTCATCGCGGCGGCCTTGACCAACCGATTTCGCAACGCGGCGACGACGGCGTTATTTTGATGCGCCAGCGAATTACGCTTACGTAGCTCACTCGCGCGAACGATAGGTATACGACCGTTCTCGATAGAAGTCAAACGACGACTGTCGACGACTGACGAATGTAATAATAATGAAAATTGTTTCTTCCTACGGACTCATAGCAATACTTGTTATAAACTGAACGTTCTGATCGACACTATTGATTATAAAAATCAATATCTAAACTTCAGCAAAAAACCAACTGCTCAGTCGAAATGCTCCGATTTGTCCACATATTTTACTAGAAACCTAGACACAAAGTTTAATTACCGACCAACAAAATCATATAACTATAAAAGCACACAAAATTTTTATTTTTATTTTATTTTATTTGGGAAAACAAACAATCGTACATTGTATATTATAACTAGATATACAGTATGCTATGAGTAAATGTACAATCCACTACGTTTCCACATGTTACTAACTTAGATACAGTTTTGGTAAAATAAACAATATATAACAACAATACAATTTTTTTCGCTATCTTAGATTCTACATACTAAAATAATAGATACTAATTAAAATCAAAATAATACGTTTTTTCGCAAATAATAGTAATGCTTTACCTAAAACTAAAACGGTCTGTGATCAACCATTAAAAAACCTGTATGATAATGAGTTAAGTAAGGCTAAAGGCGTAAATTCCATTGACGGAAATAATTCTCACTCATTAAATGTTCTTCATCAAAATATTGCCGGCTTCAGAAGTAAAAAAGAACTTTTAGAAATTACGTTCGACTCGTTTTCCAATGAAGGGTTAGTTATCGATGTAGTATGCTTGACGGAGACTTTTATTAGAGCAGGTGAGGAGAGTAGCAATATCTTAAATGGTTACAAATAAGGCGACTGGTACTCAAGAAAGTCAAAAAAGCGAGGTGGAGTTTGTATATACTGCCTGAATCACATTGAGTACAAAATACTGACACAATTGAAAAAATATGCGGCTGAAAATGAGTTTGAGTGTTGTGGAATTGAACTCTTACAATATAACATTATAATAATACCCTTATACCGTACGCCAAGCTCAAACCCCTTTGTTTTCCTACGCAATTTAGAAGTAATGTTATGCAACCTTCGAAATAAATCAAAAAACCAATTAGTCATAGTAGGAGACCTTAACATTGATATTTTGAGTACAAAAACCCATAGAAATAAAAAATGCGTAGACGTATTAACTAGGATTATAAATAATTTCGCATTGACACTACATATAAAACAACCAACGAGAAGTAATTCATGTCTAGACCAAATTATAAGTAATTGTAAGGATGCATTATGTGAGGTTATACCATTGGGACTATCAGATCATGAAACGGCTCAGATGATATCCATACAATTAGTGAATAAAGTCCCACCTCTACACTTTCGCACAAATCATAAGCGTGATTTTAGCACCGAAAATAAAGAAAAGTTCTTTAGCTGTATGTCAAATTTAAGATGGACAGAAATATTTTCTAATCAGGAAGCTGACAGTGCGTTTAATCACTTTCACGATACACTTGTCTTGTTCTTTGATTTGTGCTTCCTTAAAATTGAGATCAAAATCAACCTAGTCAAAAAATATACGAAATGGATTTCCAAAGGTATTAAAAAAATCAACTAAAACCAAAAGGAACTTGCGCTTTAAATACTATTTCTCATCTGACAAAGACAATAAATTAAAAAGTACAAAAAAAGCACAAAAAATTCATAATACAAGTTACATAACCAGGGCTAAGAATAAATGCAAGGCGTCATGGGACTTAATAAAATATAATTCCAACAATAATCAAATACTCAAATATTAAGGAAATAGATACTGAAACCGGGCCACTAACAAGCCCCACGGACATTGCCAATTATGTAAATGACTATTTTATCAATTCGGCGAACAACGATTTTGACTTAAACACTAATGAATATGACATTCATCCTATAAATTCTAGTATTTTTTTAATGCCCACTAATGATGACGAAATACAAGTAGTAATAAAAACACTCAGGGATACAAATTCAACAGGTTATGATCAAATACCTACAAAAAATTTAAAATTCATAAGCCCTATTATTACTCCGGTACTAGTACATCTAATAGACTTATCATTATTCACGGGAGTGTTTCCTGAGAAATTGAAAATGACAGCTATTAAACCAATACATAAAAAAGGTGATAAAAAGCTTGTTGATAATTACAGACCGATAGCCCTCTTGCCTATATTAGCGAAAGTTTACGAAAAAGTCATGCATATGCGATTAATAAATTCTATTGATAAGTTCCAAATTTTAAAACATGAACAGCATGGATTCCAAAAAAGGAAATCGACAACCACAGCGGCATTTAATTTAATTAACCTAGTTACTAAAAATATTGACCAGAAAATCCCGACAACTGTTTTATTTATTGAGATGTCAAAAATATTTGACTTTGTATCGCACGAGCTACTACTAAAAAAATGTGATAAATATGGAATACGCGGTAAAGCAAATACCTGGTTAAAAAGTTACTTTGCAAACAGATCGCAATTTGTATAAATTACTGTGGATAAACCAAATCAAAACGGTGAACTGAGATTTAAATCCAAATTAGGCTACAATTGCACAGACGTTCCCCAGGGCAGTATTTTAGGACCCCCACTTTTTCTGATTTATATCAATGACTTATAACTGGCCGTAATTATCCCTAAAAATAAAGAAAACTATAATGAGGAAATAAATAGTACCGTAAGCAAAGTCATAACTTGGATGGAAAAGAATAACCTTAAACCTAACATAGATAAAACCAAATGTGTACAATTTCGTAACAAGAACTGGAATAAAATCGATTTAAACATTACTTATAAAGATAAACAAATACAGCAATCAGATACTATGACTTTTCTTGGGATAGATCTAGACGAGAGGTGTTCCTGGATTAATCATATCGATAAGGTATGTGGTAAACTTAGTAAGTCTGCTTATGTTCTATGGCGTATATCTAACCTAATAAGTAGACAAGCCACATTATAGGCTTATCATGCATATGTTGGGTCAATTCTGCGTTATGGTATACTGGTATGGGGCAACTCGGTGCATCTCGAAAGAGCTTTCATCGCGCAGAAGAGGTGTATACGTGCAATTTGTAATGTAGACCCATTTACATCTTGTAAACTACTGTTTAGGAAACTTAGAGTACTTACATTGACTGGTATATACATTGAGGAAATATGTAAATTTACAAAATCTCACCCTGAGATGTTTGAAAAACTGGGAGATAAATGTAAATTCACGACTAGATATCCTAATAGATTAATTATCCCTAGAATGAAAACCGAGCTATATAGACGAAGTTGCTATCCTATGTGTATTCAGATTTATAACAAGATTCCTAAAGAAATAAAAGAACTGCCAATGGTCCGCTTTAAAAGGGCTTTGCGCAGGTGGTTAATAGAGAATTCCTTCTATACTTTAGAAGAATGCTTTCAGTTTAAATTTAAATGACCTAATTGTATACTTACAAAAATTTGCATTTCATTATGCTATGATTAAATATGTTAAGCTACTATTATACTACCATTGTAAGAACTTTTGTAACCATATTTATCTGCAAATAAATCTTTGACTTTGACTTTTGACTTCAACTTGTAACAGAAACTATTAACAATGGCAATCCAGTAGTGTCATTATTCTTAGATACGAGTAAGGCCGTTGATTTTGTTAATCTTGCTAAGATATTAAGCAAATTAGATTTCTACGGCATAAGGGGCAAGGCATAGTAATGGATATCTAGCTATTTAAGTAATAGGAAGCAATATACAGAGATATCCAAAGTTGTAAAGAAAGGTGACAGAATGTATTCTAAAGAGAAATTTAAATCAGTAGCAATAATATATAAGTCTGGTGTGCCTCAGGGTAGTATTCTCGGTCCTTTGCTTTTCTTACTCTACATACATGATCTTCCGCAGGTCACTAAGCAGAAATGTATTCTTTTGCAGGTGATACATCAGTTATTTAAAGTGTCAAGATAAAATCAATCACAAATCTGTTACTGAAAAGACCTTGTCATATACAGGGTTACTGGTTAAGTCGACCTAGATCCATTAAGAGGTTATAGTTCCCATCATTTCTGACTAATTGACTATGAAACACCCCAGCCTAAACCTAACCGTTTTTGAGATATTGGACTTAGAAGGTTTTTTAAAAAAATATGCCAATTTCTTAAGAATTGGCTTGTTTTTTGTCTTCTATGGCCTTATTTTTATTCAAATGCCGATTTTTGAGTACTAGAGAAGTTCGTTTATTATTCTAAATGCAAAAAGTCATAGTAGAGGACTGAAAGTGTAAAAAAGAGAGAGCTTTTTATTAAAGTTTTTTCTACGAATTGTGATAAGACTCCTAGCTTGTTATACCTTTTTGGATAGCTAATAGAACAAAGATATTATTTAGCATATCTGCAGCACAACTGCCAAACATTTTTTTTTTAAATTTTGCTAAAAGAAAAAAAATGTTTTTATAAATTTATTTATTTTTTACACTTTCAGTCTACTATGACTCCTATGGTGCAGATATTGGGACTTTTTGCATTTAGAATAATAAACGAACTTCTCTAGTACTCAAAAATCGGAATTAGAAAAAAAATAAGGCCATAGAAGACCAAAAAAATGCCAATTCTTAAGAAATTGGCATATTTTTTTAAAAAACCTTCTAAGTCAAATATCACAAAAACGGTTAGGTTTAGGCTGGGGTGTTTCACAGGTATAAAGATGAAAAAGGACAACAAGTGATGAAATATTTTTTTTAGATATTATTATAGACAAAAATCTCAATTCGAAAAGCCATGACAAGACAAATACAAAGATATTTTATTTCAAGTAGGCCACCAAGCGGCACTTTTGAACGTTAGGTACATTAAAATTTACAAGTTATAAAAGTTGATTCTACTGTGCATTCGGCAAGTAGCTTGTTATGGAGAAGAATGCACAAGAAACTCCATACTTACTCTTTAAAAAAAAAAGGTTTTTTTACAATATTTAGTTACATAAGTACATACATTAATAAATTCATATATGTGAGGACAATGCACCCAGCATAGCACTACACACTATACTACGTACAGGCATAAAGTAATAAAAGTACTCACACATGTACTGTGCAGTTATATAATAGATACTAGAAAAGCATTAACATCCGAAGCATTTAAGTTATGACCAATCACAACTGACAGCGTCCGTTCACAAACATGACGCATGAATTGGCACCACCCAGTTCAATCATCATGAAGGGAACCGGATGATCCAACACACGCGCCACCATCAGAGAGATATTTGAGAGAGCATGATACACTCAACTGCCAGGGCACAAACAAGTCAACGAACGACACACGGGTACAGTAAATGGTAGATTTACAGTTGGGTACATAGTACTCACACACGTGCTGTGCAGTTATACAATACTAAGGAAATTGAGTTTATACAATACAAATATATTAATTCAGTCTTCAGCAGGTCCAACAATACTTCAAAACAATAATGTTCTGAATATCACTTGTTTTTGCGCCCTAGTGGATGTGGAGCAGGAATAGCATTTAGCCAAGCATTTTTATCAGTGATGTAATCCCCCAACTTATAATATGCCAGCCTGCATAGTGTGCGTTTTATACAAGTTTTAAATTTAGTCTCATTCAGTTCAAGAATGTGGGAAGGAATTTTATTGTAACATTTTGTACTGTACCCCATGAAAGGCTACTTTTGCCAGTTTGAAACCTGGTTGAACTAATTGGTCCCTATTTCTAGTAACGTAATTATGTCTGTCGCCGTTTTTACTAAAAATATGTAAATTCTTTGTAACGTACATGATGTTTTCATAAATATATTGACAAGGAACCGTCGTGATGTAATTGTCCTTAAACAGTTCCCTTAGAGAATCGCGTCGGCGAAGATTATATATTGCTCTGATGGCTCGTTTTTGTAGAATAAAAATTGACTCAATGTATGCAGCCCTTCCCCATAGTAAGATACCGTAAGACATTATACTATGAAAATAACTAAAATATATCAGTCTCGCGGTATCCACATCCGTTAACCGACGAATCCTTCCAACAGCATAAGCCGCCGAACTCAGCCGCCCCGCAAGGGACACCAAATGAGGACCCCACTGCAACCCTGAGTCCAGCGTGATCCCCAGAAAAACCGTTTTATCGACGAATTCTAGCTTCTCCTTGTTTAACATAATGTCACAATCAGTACTTTTGACATTCGGCAATGAAAATTTTACGCACTTGGTTTTTTTACCATTTAAAACTAAATTATTGGCGGTGAACCAATCCTGAACCTGCCGTAGCGCGTTATTTACGTCGTCAACCTGACAAGTACGTCTATTTTAAAAATTAAAGATGTGTCATCAGCTAATAACACCATGTTTAGTTTGTTTGCCAATAAACGGGGAAAATCGTTTATGTATACTAAAAATAAGAAAGGACCTAAAATTGAGCCCTGGGGTACCCCCATTTTCACGTTTAACCCGGACTAATTCACACCGTTTATTTGAACTAATTGCTGTCTATCATTCAAATAAGATTTAACCAAACTTAACGCTGATTGACCTAGCCCGTAATGCTCAAGTTTCAGAAGTAATGTTTCATGATTTCAAACGCCTTCGACAGGTCGCAGATGAACCTATGGCATCCTGTGACTCTTCCCAAGCATTAAAGATGTGTTTTAATGGGATGACACCAGCGTCAGTTGTACAACGTCCTCTGGGAAACCATACTGTTTATCATGCAAAATTTTATTCGTATTAAAATGAATGAGCATTTGATTTAGCATTATCTTCTCAAAAACCTTGCTGAAAACCGGCAACATGGATACTGGTCTATAATTATTTGTGTCTTTACTGTCCCCGGATTTAAAAAGTGGTATAACCTTACTATATTTCATTAGATCCGGAAAGACTCCTTGATCCACACACAAATTGAAAATCAAAGCCAAGTACGGCGCTATAGTCTGAATAATGGAGGTACAAGCTTTGATGGACATTCCCCACAGATCTTCAATCGGCTTGATCTTGATTTGCTTAAAAGCTTTTATTACTGTTATGGGGTTTATATGTGAAAAGTTAAATACATTTGGGCAGGCCGAAACGTTCGCGTTTAATAATCTGATAGCAAACGAGGGTGAAGAATTTAAGGTTTCAGTAGTTTTAATTGGGATGTTGGTAAAGAAATTTACAAATTCTTGCGCAACTTTTTTGTTATCTGTAATAAGTCCGTGAGTGGTCTCGAGCGTGTAATCAGTATTATTTCTTTTATTCCTATTCGTTTCATTGTTTATAATTTTCCAAACCGTCTTGATTTTATTTTCTGCAAATTTAACCTTATTGCTAATGTACAAGGCCTTAGCTGCCTTGCAAGTATTTAAAAAAATTCCTGAGTAAGTAGCAACATACTTATTAAACGTTTCAGCGTTAATACAAGGCTTAAGGCCATATAGCTCGTAAAGTCTTGCCCTACTTTTTCTAAGTCCTGTAGTCGCCCAGTCACATGTGGAACATATATGTCAGAAACTTGATAGGTTTGTGTTTGCTTTAAAAAAGCTACGACAAAATGTTTCTGTAGAAGCTACTCTTTCAGCTTACCATGGCCATGTCTCATCCATTCTAAGCTATGGACTTATCATGTGGGGTAACGCGACCGATATGGACAGAGCTTTAAAGCTCCAGAAACTTTGCATCCGGGTCATAAACAAGGCATGGTTTTTAGATAGCTGTAAACCTCTCTTTAAAAAAAGTTAAATTCTTCCAATGCCCTGTATGTACCTACGAGTCATCTGCATCTTTACAAAGAAACACATGAATTATTTTATGCAACATAGCGAAATTGTGGCACGACAAAAAAGGGCTAAGTTTCGCAACCTATTATATCATCCATCTGGTCATAAAGATGTATACTAGAAAAATGTGTACAATATGTGTACATTGATTCATAATAATATAATTGAATTAAAATTATTGCAGGGTAATGTTTTTAAAATCAAGTTGACAGATTGGCAACAAAATAGTTGTTTATATAGCCTAAAGGAATTTATAGAGCATAGGCATAATTATTGTTAAGAATATAAATAATGAATAATTTATTTATTAAATGAGTAATATTGAAATGATAATTGTAATAACATACATAAATATATATTGATTGATTGTTAAATCGGCATTGTAAACAAACATTTTAATTTGATTGATATTATTAAGGGTACACTAGTCGAAGGCGCGAACTATTTTGTGCGCGGGGTTAAAATGCATTTTGTATCAACCGACAACACGTGCGGAAGAGATAGATGCTGTGATGAGCAGTAGAAAGCTAGTTTGCGTACGAATACACACTTTTGCAAAGGACATGGCTAAACAACTGCCCTTAGCATATATATAAATTTTTCACTAGGTCGTAACATTCAAATATTCATTAATGAATTATTACAGTTTTATTATCCTTTTAGAACTTTCGCAAATTAATCAAATAATTAAAAGTATTTTTATGTTTTTGTTTTACAAGAAGAACATAAGATTCCGTTCTACGAAAAATTATAGTCAATAAACCTACTTTTAAAAACATTTGCGTAAGTTGAAACGAACAGTATTCATTATTATTTATTTTTGTACCTATCGCAATACATCTCAAATATTCATTACTGAATTAGTATAGTTTTATTATTCTTCTAGAACTATCGTGAATTGATGAAATAATTAAAAGTTTTTCATGTTTTTGTTTGACAAGAAGAACATGAGATACCGTTCTACGAAAAATTTTAGTCAATAAACCTACTTTTAAAGACATTTGCGTAAATCGAAACGAATAGTATTCATTATTATTTATCTGCAGTGAGAGTGCAGAGCAGTGGTATCGGCCGCGATTGAGAGCAGTGGTGGCCCAGTGGTATCGGCCGCGACTTACAAGTTGTAGGTCGTGGGTTCGAGCCCAGGTAGGCGCTTTACTTTGTGTAAATTATTTCATCACCACTGCTCTCAAAACGGTGAAGGAAAACATCGTATGGAAACCGACATGTCCTAGAACCAAAAATTCGAAGATATGTAACATCCACCAACCTGCACTGGGCCCGCGTGATGGATTACGGCCCATTCCCTCTCACAGAGAGGAGGCCTGTGTCCCAGCAGTGGGAACATTAATAGGCTGATGATGTGATGATTATTTATCTTTGTACCTTTCGCTATACATCTCAAAGCCTTAGAGATAGAACCCTAGATGTTGATTTCTTTAATTGCATTTATCTGATTTTTAGAAGTTATTGGCAAAATCTGGAAAGAAACGGCACTTAAATAGTGCTTACACTAAAAAGTTACAATCGATTCTTCTAGATTACACTTGATTCGATTAGAACCAAATAAAAAAAACATGTTGGGGGTGTCGTGGGAACTCACTTTGAACGAAGTTCCTTACGCTAGGTATTATGTATTACGGGTATTATTTATTAATACAGAGCCAACTAGTATGGTCTTAATCTTAAGTTTCAATTGCGTATTGATTCATCATGAGATGCATAAACTGTGGTGTAGCAAAAAATTACAGATTAAACTAGCTTTTCAAGGCACGAAGAAAACTTACTATGTCAAGATGGTACACGATGGAACCACGGAATGACCTCGGCTAGCGTTGCTTAACCTCGAAGATCGACCTGTGCGGCTGTTATTATTAAGCCACGAGCTCCTCTAAACGCCTTAATAAAGTTGCATAGCAAAATCTTATTATTTTATAAGTTTATATACCTATTAATGTAGGAGTTTCTACGATTTTATTTTCAGGATTGTGACGATATAAAAAGATCTTGTAACATTTTTCATACGAAATACTAATATTCAGCTATTGAGCACTACATGTTACTAGTTAAAATGTTTATACATTGCTAGGGCAGTCGTCCATACTTTATTTAGCCATGTCCTTTGTAGCGAAATGGATAATGATTTAGGACGAAACCGAGCGCGCGAAATTTATAAACAGACCTTTGGCAGTCTAGATATCATGAAAAAACGACTGAATCTATTTGTTCAAAATAAAATTATATGCATTGTTGAACTACTAATCTATCCCTGTATGGAGGCCGTTTTTCAATTTTCCGTCTTCTTATGGTATTTATTTGCGCCCAAAAATGCGTTAAAATTAGTTTCGAAATGTGGAACTTTCGACGATCATAACTTTCAAATATTCTAATTTTTAGGGTTCCGTACCCAAAGGGTAAAAACGGGACCCTATTACTAAGACTTCACGATCCGTCTGTCTGTCTGTCTCTCTGTCTGTCCGTCTGTCACCAGCCTGTATCTCATGAACCGTGATAGCTAGACAGTTGAAATTTTCACAGATTATGTATTTCTATTGCCGCTATAACAACAAATACTAAAAACAGAATAAAATTAATATTTAAGGGGGGCTCCCATACAACAAACGTGATTTTTTTGCCGTTTTTGCTCGATATTAATAACGGCAACAGGTAGACGCTTGAAATATTCACAGAATATTTAGTTGTAGGTATATTCACTTCAAAAAATAATAATTATTAAATTAAAATAAAATAAAATTAAGGGGGTCTGCCATACAACAAACGTGTTTTTTTTTGCCGTTTTTTGTGATAACGTAATACGTATAAATTTGTGGTGCGGAACCCTTAGTGCGCGAGTCCGACTCGCACTTGGCCAGTTTTTTACTTTTTCGCTTCCATATAGGGCTAGATAATGATGAGACAAATTGATATCACTTTTTATTTTGAATGTACATCGTCAAACACTGGAATAATCCCTAGACTACGTTTGTATGGAAAAAAAATCGACTAGTGTAACCTTAATTTCAGTTGTTGACATTTAAATTTATTTGATTGTCATTTTTTAATTTTAATAATTGACATTGTGTAACACACCTCATTAGTATGAACCTTATTATTCATGTATAACTTATAGATTAACTTATAGATTATTGTCACTCGTCAATGCAATTCCCATCTAGCAGAAAGGTGCATCTGCGGATCCTCGTCCTACTTGGAAAGGTCATGTAGAACATCCCTGTCAGTCGGATTTTTTTGGATAAGAGGGCTAAGTACCCGCCTTAGTCCAAGCGGACTTGGCTGTTTTATTTTAATACATAGCGTAAAGTTAACCTTGTAACTGCCCTACTTGGAATAAACAGCTGGAAATCATCTGTTTCCTTCGGACATGTGACGTCAGCACGACCTACACGCCTACACATGTTAATTTATTTTATTGTCTACTTTTTTTTTTTAAATTAATGTCGAGTTTATAAGCTGACATACATTTAAATATATTTGATTGACATTTAATTTTAATTATTGTCATTTTTCATTTTAATTAGGTATTGACATTTTGATTTATTTAAATTGTATACTCTGACAATTGAAAGTATAGCAATGCATCAATGTTGTTTTGGTTTGGTCTAGTTTTTTTTTTATCTCATGTTTTTATCTAATGTTAACAATTGTGTTTTGGGTATGATGACTAAATACTTAATGACTTTATTATTGAAAGTAATTTGCACGCTTGCTTGCAGGCAGAATACAATAACTTTTAGGTTTAAGTTCTTTCCTTGTTAAACAATATATTTTTTGGAAAATAAATATTTTGATTTGATTTCATAGACAGTTGACATTTTCACAGATGATGTTTTTCTGTTGCCGCTATAACAATAAATTCTAAAAACAGAATAATATTAGTACATTATGGTACAAGTGTGCAATGTTGGTGATTACCGCTGAGGTGCCATTGAGACCCGAGCCGTAGGTGAGGGTCTTAAGAGAGCCGAGGACGGTAATCATCAATACACACGTGTATCATACGACGTTTTTCAACACACTTGTGAAGAAAATAATACTAAAAATCATTTTCAACAGTACAAACGAGTTGTGATTTTTTTTTCACAATGGCGGGCATAATTAATCAGTTTTCCAATGCGCGCGCATTTAACAATGGCGGTCGGCCATAGACTAAAAGAATGAGGTTTCCTTTTTTATGGCTTTTCGTGGATAGTGTTTTAGCCACGTACAAAATTGGGGATCTAATTTTTTCTCAATTACAGAGTAAATAAAATTTATATTTGAGGGAAAGTTTTATTTATTAAGCACGTACAAGTTGAAATTATCTATTTATAATTACGAAGTTGCATGAAATGAGCAAACAATAGGTACATTAATTTATTTTTACTATTGAGCACGATCTTTTTTGTATCGAAACTTTTTTAAGAACAAAGCAACTCAACCAATAAATTAAAAAAAAAACTCTATAACTCACTTGTGAATAATAGCAATGAAAAAGTCACAGTTTGATAACAGGTATCATTATGTGTCTAATTGCGGTGAAATAAGAGCCACTTTATGAGCAAGTGTGTTGAAAAAATATTTATGTGGGGCTCCCATACAACAAACGTGATTTTTTTGCGTTAATGTTACGGAACCCTTTGTGCGCGAGTCCGACTCGCACTTGGCAGGTTTTTTTTAAAATATTCCTGATTGTCTTGGACAACAGAAGGACAAAGTTTCATGATCTAAAATTATTGTATGTACAATATTAGTATGTACAAGAGTTACTCGTATTACATGTTATAAGGGTGTGTGGCGTAAGTGTTCAAGTGTTATTTAATTGAAGTGATACAGGGCCGATTAATAAAATACTTTACAAGGCATGTCCTCGAAAAGAGCGTTTTCCAAGCAGCCAAACTGTGCGGAAAGTGTCACTTTTTTTTAACTAGTGCTCTTTACTTTCCTGTACTTTTTTAATTTTTAACTCCAACGTCAGCCCACCGCATAGAGTTTTTATTATTTGAGAAAAGTTTTAAATTTTTTTTAAGTACAGATTATCATTCATATAAAAGGTAAAACAAAACTAATACTTCATTTAAGGCGTTTTTAATTACTCTAGATTTAGATTTTGATTAATAAATTATATATACATACTTAAACACTAAACAAAAGTAAACTTAACAAAATAAAATTAAACTAACTACTTACACTATATACAAAAGAAAGGTACACTTAGTAAATAAATAAATAAATTTAAATATTCAATAAATATGTTTGGCAGAATGAATATTTTGCTCGTGCCTTTTTGCGTTACGACGTAACAGCTATTTGCACATGCGCAGTAGATATGCCCGAGGAACTATTAGTTAATCTGTGGATATGCTGAGCGCGCTTGAACAAGCCCGCCATTTTATTAATTTCTTGCTTGGTTCAGATATTTTTTTTTATTTCCTCACACAATGCATAGTAAAATGTTGTATGATACATGTACGTAAGATGATTTCCGACTCGTGTCGATCGTGTGATACCACTCATCGAAAATCACCTACCTTCCACACTTGTAGCATAAATAACTATATTCATTGTGATATTTATTATACAACTTAAGCCCAATCAATCATTAGATCATTTAAGAAGGCAGCCGGTGTATCTGTTCCTTCTTGATGTCTGGCCTAACACAGATTATACACCAAGCTTGCCATATGGGCACAGCTCCTGACGGCCTATACATTGACTGCCGCGGCCTATACATGAGGAGTTGTGTTGAGTTTAACAAAATATTATTTATACCTATACCTAATACTGTTTCATTCTGGCATGACGTGAATGGATTCGCTCCCTGCTCAATATCTGATTATTAATCTAATGTTGATATCGATACATTTCTTGCGAATGTCCTGTGCAAACAAACGGTTGTGCTGTGATGAAGATTTTAACCTTCCATCCCGGAATGAAAAATCTTAAGTTGTGAGTTGTGCATTTCATTCAACAGGCTGGAATACAACTGTGGGGGTTGATTGAAACCCAACAAGACACAGCCACCTCTCAATGATTCAAAAATGTACTACTTTTTTTTTTTTTTTTTTATTCGAGATGGGTTTGCTCTTGACTCTAGTCTAGGTCAGAGGTGACAGAGACAAAGTCGACGATGGAGTGAACTTACCCATAAGAAGCCTGTTCACTCTAACTATGAAGAGATTCGGGTTGTATGCGTTCGGAAACACAGACGCAGGCAGTGAGTTCCACTCTTTTGCAGTGCGCATTATGAAGGATGTTTGGAAGCGCTTGGTGCGAATTGGTGGAATAGCAACTAGGTGAGGATGGTAACTTGCAGTGCGTCTAGATGTCCGATGGTAGAAGGGGGCCGGTGGGATGAGGTCGTGGAGTTCATGAGCACACTCGCCAAAATACAGTCTGTAGAAGACCGACAAGCAGGCAACCTTACGGCGATGAGCTAAGCTGTGAAGCTTGGCATCCACCAGTTTGACGTCGCTAATTAGTCTCTTGACGAACGACTACTCGGATCGACCGTTCACTGAGGAAGTCTGATATCCAGCTACAAAAACCGGCTGGGATGCCATAAGCAGGAAGCTTGCTGAGTAAACTAGCGTGCCAGACCCTGTCAAAGGCCTTCGAGATATCGAGCGATACGGCAAGTGCTTCGCCGTGATTCTCGATGGCTTCGCCCCAGCAGTGCGTGACAAACACAAGAAGATCTCCAGTTGACCGTCCCCGGCGAAAGCCATATTGACGGTCACTGAGGAGCTCATTGTCTTCAAGGTAGGTCAGCAACTTACTGTTCAGTACCCTTTCCATAACCTTACATAGTATGGAGGTAATGGCTATCGGACGGTAGTGGGCAGGGTCTGCACGGTCGTCCTTCTTGTGTACTGGTTGTACATTTTCAAGCTTCCAGGATTTCGGCACCTTTCTTTTTTTAAGAGAGAGGCGGAACAAGCGTGTCAATACAAGAGACAGTTCAGGCGCACACTGCCTCAATACTCTCGCTGGAATGCCGTCAGGCCCGCTGGCCTTGTTCACGTCTAGGCTGCACAGTACTCTCCGAACCTCTTTAGTGTGAACTGCGATCTCCGGCATCGAAGAGTCACATATATGGGGTATATTAGGTGGTTGCTTAGAGCCAGCATCCAGACGTGAATTGCTTGCAAAGAGAGATGCAAATAAATTTGCTTTCTCACTTGCAGAGTGAGCCAGCGACCCATCAGGTTTCAGCATTAGAGGTAAAGTGGGACGACAGAAATTCGATTCAACCGCTTTAGACAGGGACCAAAACTGTTTACTACCCGGGGGGTGCGATGCCAGCTTGGCCCCGATACGTCCAATATGGTCAAAACGTGCCCGACGCAGAACCCGCTTGCAGAGCTTGGCGGCAGAATTAAAGGCTCTTTTCCTCGCGCGAACACTACGCGCTCTAATTTTGCGGTCGCGGGCCTTGACTCAGGCTTGGTAGGCAGACTCTTTTCGGGCCTCAGCGTGGGCGCATTCTGCATTATACCAAGACCGGGCTTTGTAACCGAGCGGGATGTCGGAGAATGGAATAAAATACTCCATTCCCTGCCGAATCACGTCCGCAACCACGTCAGCACAGCACGAGGGGTCACCCGAGGAGAAGCACACATGCCGCCAAGGATAGGACGCAAAAAAGTGCCGCATTTCATCCCAGTCTGCTGACTCGTATCGCCATACTCGCCTCGTGCCTCTAGGACTCTCATCTGGAGGAGAGCAGGTCGAAACGGATTTCACCAGACAGTGGTCAGACGTTCCCAGCGGTGCTGAGACCGACACTGAATGACTGCCCAGATCAGTTGTCAGCAGAAGGTCCAAACAATTGGGTGTATGGCCGTCTACATCCGGTACCCGCGTTGCCACATTCACCAGCTGGGTAAGATCTAGCGTTAAAGCAAACTTGCGCGCCTCCAACCCGGCATGGTCGGTTTTCTGGTACGGGAACAGCCACTCCTTATGATGGGCGTTGAAGTCCCCCAGAAAAACAAGCTTCGCTGTTGGGTATCGTTGCTGGGCTACATCAGTCGACTCTACAAGGCTATTAAAGAGCGCTGTTGACTCCTGGTCACCGCTATGGGATCGGTATACGCCGACGTAGATAGATTTCTCCACGCCTGTGTCCACAAGTAGCCATATGGCAGAAAAACCCGATTTCTCAAAGCAACGGAGACGACGACAACAGATGTCATCGCGGACGTACACACAGACCTCAGCTTGCTTCTTGAACTTGTGTTCAAGAGAGTAACCCGGGTAGTTGAGGTACGCCACGTCCGACGGAGTTGTTATCTTCGTCTCCGTTAGGAAGAACAGGTGCGTCTTCTCGGTCTCTAGGTGGTGGTGGACCGGATCAAGGTTGGAGTGCAACCCCCTGATGTTAATGAGGTGCACTTTAAGTGGTAGGAAGTGCAGCCGTTGTTTAACCTTATTTCTCTTCTTTGCTTTGGTCATTGATATTGTTAGAGTTGCTGGGGAAAAAGTTGAATTGTCGAGGCACTGCTCAGATAACCAAGTGGACCACTAAAACTAACTCAACCTATGGGGAACTCATTTGGAGACTGCGGGGACGCCCGAACCCCCCCAGATATGGCCACCGGGTCCTCCCATCCAGTCGCCAGCTGGCACGGTGGAGCATACCGGGATTTTTCGCGAGTTGGCGGGGCAGCCTTTGGCACGTGGCTGGCGTGCTACTTGGGCCCCCTACTGACTGCGGTCGGCCAACGGCTGGCACCGTGCTTCGGATCCCGCTACCCTCCAGAATGAGCTACCCGGCAAGTTATTCTCAGAGACCACGACCGGTTCTGAACAGCGCAACTGACAACCTCCTTCTCCCCCAAAGGCACTGGCACTCCCACACACCGACGGAATACAGCAAGCTGCTTGGCGCCGGACTCCGGTGGGATGGTGGTCGCGAGCCAGGCGGCCCCTTGCGGAGCCTACCACCGCTTAAGTGGGATCTTTCAGCCGTACCACAGGCAAGCCCATGGTGCCGTTGCCCGGGGTGGACCGCTAGGAGGTAGATCCCATATCACCTAAAACCTTTCCCACCAAAGTATTCTCAACAATAAAAAAAACCGACAAACAATACAGTGTTCACTGTGAACGAGTGTCCTAGCGTATACTATGATGGTGGAATCTAACCACGCTCTTGTTACCAAATGTTTAGTACAGGCCTTCGGATCACAAAGCCAAGAGGCAAACGCCCATATATTTTGCCCATAGCAGTGCTGCGACTCTTGGATCTAACCAGGTCTATAACCGTGAAACCACGGTACGTGGCAGCGGTCGCTAGAAGTTTGTTCTTTAGAGATAGATACTGGTCCCTGTCTGACAGGTGGGAAGTGGGACAAGTACACGAATTTCTCGGGTGTGGTCAGTTGGTGTGGGGTTATTGGTAGGAAGATATATATAATAAATTTGGAAGTTCAACAGAAGTGATCTGGTGGGATTCCCGCCAGACTGCGAGACACGTTCTCGTCAGAATAATTCGCCATGCGCGAGATAAACCCAAATACCAATGTCCGGGCGAAGCACAATACCACCCGCGAATGGCGGACACAATTTCAAATAAAGATGTGTTGATTATTAAACAATTACAATACAATCAAAACGAGAACCCGGTATCGCGTCCAACTCCAGCCATGACAGTTACATTTTTAAGAGACGCTGTCAACGACAAACTAGTCGAAAACTGTCAATTCAAATGACAGCGAGCTGACCTTGTGTTGCAACAAAATAACAAAAGGGAACGAAACGTTTCGTTCCAAACATTAAGTGTGTTTTAACTTCGAGAAACCGTCAAATCCGACTCGGCTGGGCGGCGTTCGGGAAGTTGCGCGGTATCTTCTCGTTCAATTTACCGCAGTGTCTCAAGACAAAAGTCTATGACCAGTGTGTGTTGCCAGTAACTACCTATTAAATATAACAGCTCACAATGTTAGGACCCATTAATATTAATGCAAATTTATGTCCGTGGTGCTAGGCAACTGGGCTTATCCCAGTTGTAAACGACCCTTTGTGCCTATATTGGCCTCGTTTGTTCTGTCTCCTGCTTGATATGGAGGGAAATGGAAATTTGTATTATTTTTTCCTACTCCTCCGTTATTCTTTTCTGATTAATTTCGTTGCGGGATCCAAGACAGTTAAATTCTTTCTCCGGGACTTCGTCGAGCTTCATTACCTTGGCGGTTTTCTGGTGGTCGCCACTGTTGATTCTGGATTTCAGGAGTTGCAGTGGTTTGGGAATACTGCGGTGGGATTGTCCCAAAACTACCTATGGGACCGAGACCTGCAGCCGTATTGCATAAATGAAAACAGAGAGTTTGACCGCTATCCAATCGACCAATCACACAGATGGAAATCCACATCGCGTCATTCATCTCGCATGTGATAGGTCGAATTGGTCGATTGGATAGCGATCAAACTCTTTGCATTGCGTATTCACTTACGCAATATGGCTGCTGGTCGCTCACAATGGGCCATATCAGAAAGCTTAAAGTCACCCAAAGGGCAATGGAGAGGGATATGCTCGGAGGTTCCTTGCGTGATCTCATCAGAAATGAGAATATCCGCAAGAGAACCAAAGTTACCGACATAGCCCAAAGAATTGCGAAAATTAAGTGGCAGTGGGCAGGGCACATTCCTCGCAGAACGGATGTCGAAAAGTTTTGGAATGGCGACCGCAAACCGGAAGACGAAGCGTTAGAAGACCTCTCACCAGGTGGACCGATGACCTGGCTAAGGTTGCGAGAATGCGCTGGATGCGAGACGCACGGGATCGGTCAATGTGGCGGTGCCTGGGGGAGACCTATGTCCAGCAGTGGACGTCTTTCGGCTGAAATGATGAGTTTACTTGTCTCTTTTATTTTTAACAGACTTCTTAAAAAGGAGGAGGTTAAAAATAATATTAATTCGGATGTATCTTTTTTTAATGTTCGGTCATAACTCCGTCATATATAAACAGATTTGCAAAATTCTTTTTTTGTTTGAAAGAGGTAGTCCCATTGTCACCAAATCAGAATCTGATGATGGGATCCCATGGAAATCAAACATTATAGGCAGACATATAGCGATTTTGGTATTTTCAATAACATGGAAAGCATTTGCACTCAGGAAGTATCATTTGGTGAAGTGGAACTGATGAAAAAGACCACAAATGGCTACTGGAACTTCTTAATAAGTATGCCATTATATAAGACTAGCTGTTCCCCGCGGCTTCGCTCCCGCGGACCACCCCATAGGACCCGTTTTCGGGATTAAACAATAGCCTGTCACTCAGTGATAATGTAGCTTTTAATTTTTTAAATCGGTCCAATAGTTTTGGAGCGTATTCGGTACCAACAAACAAACAAAAAAATATTTCCCTTTATAATAGTATTAGTATATTAGTATAGATATCTCGAATATTTAAGCTTTGATGAACCAAATACATATAAGAAATAGTACTGATAATAAATGAAAGGTGATGTTTGATTTTGGGCCACCACCTTGACCTTATTCTTCTCTTCCTTGTTCCTCTAATCGTTCCAATAAGCTTTTGTTGTGGGTGATCATAATCATATCCTAACATCTATTTTTGGAGTATTTGGCAGCATATACATATATATCGAATCTGCCTTCTCGGCAAGCTTCGCTGAGGTAGACAATACTCCAATAAAACTCTCGGCTCCACTTTCCTCAGTTACAATAATTCTACATTTTTCCCCGTTGTTTAGACGCTTGAGATACAAAACTACACCAATTTTACAATTTCAATATCTACTAGGAATCAATATGCAAATACCTAAAACAACAATACAGTCTCTGTAAGTACTTCACTCTTAAAAAGCCCGCTAAAAACTTCTGTCATTAATAAGAAAAGTGATCAAGTTCTGTAAGAAGGTGCCTAAAGGGTTAGCATAATACGCACATTCAATCAATCTACATATTACACGCAGATGCACCATGTGTCGACACACTTGCGCCATTCCATCTTCCGAACACGACGGGCTGCGCTAGTGACGAAAACCACAAACATCGGCGGTGCAATACCCGTTTAGGTTGAAACACTTCGGCTCTGGCGTCCGAATCGCTAGGCAGTTGGTCGACGCTTCACGTGACCAGAGATGTGGCTTTCTTTTTTGCCAATGAAGCAGCATTGCCATTCAACATGGTAATACATCCGACATTGAACGGACTACTACTAATACATTGTCACATCGGCGTGTCGCCGTATGTGAGGGGCGTGCAAGGCGTGAGAAACGTGAGGGGCGTGTGTGCGACAGGTACGCGGTGGCGGATCGTAAAAAACTCATCAATCTCAGCGCGTGAGAGGTAATCAATCACCCACATTAGCTCATGCACACGAGCCCGGGGGGCTCCCACCTCACCGCGCGGCGTCCATAGGCAATCACTGAATATAGGTACCCAATCCTGAGGTACGAACAGTTCAGAGACACGACGTTACAAATCGCATACTGCAAATAAATCAATATTTTCCACGCCACGACAGAGCACGTGTGTTTTGTAAATTCTTCATAATATCGTCGCCTGCAGCTGTTTCATGAAAACTTGTTCAATATATTACAAGTATTTCTCCTTAAAAAAAACAATTCGTATAAGTTAAAAGTGGTTCGCGACTTTTTTTTCTAGTGATTTGCATCAATTCGATGTCGCAAAACTATAAAAATAATACGTATCAAAGAAGTTACTTTTGGACATTTTAGTGTTTTGCTTAGAAGTCGGTTTAATATTTGTGTGAGAAAGTTTTTATTTAGGATTAGAATAGGTATCAGCTACATGCCGCAAGTTCATAAGAACATAATTCAATTTTGTTAGCCTGGTCTGCAGTAGAGAGATAATTATATGTTTCAATACACAGCGATGAGTCAGTACAACGCCCAAATATTTAGTTCAGATCTGATCGGGCGATGGCAATCACTTACTAGCATTTGCAATGAATATGACTTTAGGAGTTCTATGGTGGTTTATTAGGATTTAGTATACAAAATGTCTTGTACATAGTTTAGACTGAATTGAGGATTCGAGCATTTTATCCCCTCCCAGGTAGCCGAGACAGTCTTTGACCTTGTTATACCATTCTGTGCCAGCGTTAACTTGTGAGGAACACAATGTTACTGTCTCTATTTTGAGCTTTTTTTATGTAACGAACAAAACATGTATTCTCTTTTTATTCCATACATCAGCAGAAAACAGCAATGCCGTATCGTCAGCATAGGAAATGACGATATGTTCAACTCACATAGATCATAAGATATACCAAGAACCATGTCGGTCCAAGGACTGAGCCCTGTGTGACACCGAAAGAGACAGGTAGTTCAGTGCTAATCTCCTAATCAACTTTCAGGCAATTTTTTCAAACGCTGTCATAGTAGTCATAGTTTCCAAACAATTTGAGCTGCAAACTTCTTTCCCAGGCGCTTCAATTAACAATAATAGACAAACAAACAATAAAACGTGGCGCATGGGATAGACCTCGTGTGTCCGTGTCAACAGCTTGGCAAGGTTCAATATTTGGAGTGCTCTGTTAGTCTGTTACCATTATCAACATTTCTAATGATATGCTCAGTAAGTTGAAATGCCAGAAGTAAACATAATTAGAAAGAAAGAAGAAGAACGAAAGAAAAAGTAATTAATTGCCACAAAACGAAATACAAACATTACAAGAACAAAAACAGTGGTAGTAGATTTTGAAAACTAAACCCTTTACGATAGTGTTAGTAGTTCTTAAATTATGTTGGAAAAGTAAAAAAAGACAATTTTTTTTTTTTTTGTATGCCTTATTCTTTTATTATGATTAGAGTTATGTATGAATTTCAGGTAACTAAATCTACATAAATAAACATTAAACGCTGCTGTTCATTGGTAAGCTCATCAATCTCAATTCTTATTTATTTTACAGGTACATACAGCTACATTTAGAAAATCGGGCTCACAGGCTGTAGCTGTTAAATACACAATGGCAGCTGATAGCCCAACTGAAAATATACCTATAACTGGGAAAACAGTGGAACTTAAGAAAATAATAATATAAGTCTCGCCTGCCTATTTCAAATAAGAAATACCAAGATTTGTGGAAATAGATAAGGTCTATTGATAATTAAATATATATATATATATATGTGTTCATCGAATGTCATACCTGACATTTTCCACGATGAGTACAAAGATATGCCTAATGCTATGAATGTCCCAAATACCGGCGCATAAACAGAGAGTCGGCGACGCCCTCTTCCAGCCCCCCTAAACGGGTTAAGGGAAGACGACTCGGGGACCTCCGTCGCTCTCCACACATCAGTACGCGAGGTAGCAGCGCGTAGTGTTCCATGTGCGCCCCTCTTAGACGTCACGGGAGGAGTCAAACACCTCATTCCCCCCCAAACCGAGGACGAGGCCCGCAGAGGTGGGCCGGCACTAGCCCGGTTTTGCGGAAGTATCATATGTTCCTGCGACCTCCGGCGTAGGTGTGAGAAGGGACATCGGGGTGGTTTTTAGTCATTAGGAGTCTGACAGACCCCTCTGCCCCCCCCCCCCCCCCCACCCAGCGTGGAGGACATCCAATGAGGATTATCTACCCCAAAACAATATAAAAGTGTTAAATTTTTTTGTTCCGGGGAACTGAAAATCTGCTGCTGTCAGACAGCTGACAGCTGGTGAATCCTGGGTGAGATATTATCTGAGGATATAGCCATTATGTGTGATCAGACTTCCATAGGTTGATGACTATGATGTGTGGTTGTTGTCTGTGCAGGTGAGGCGCAGTGCGGGATGTAGCACGCGCGGGGAGCGGTGAGCGGCGAGTGCGCAGAGAGCAACGGCCGCGAGCAGCGGGCGGGCGTATGGCGCGAGCGGCGCGCGCACTCGCCGTAGCGCTGCTGGCCGCGCTGGCCGCCGCTGCCGGCCCTGCGCCCTCCAGCCGTCAGTCTCACTTAATACTCATGAGCCAGGAACAGGAGCGAGAACGAAGAGCTGTCATGTAAATAACAATACATCAACTGTTGCAGAGCGAGCGCGGCGCGTGCACCGCGACACCGCGTCGGTGGAGGCTCCGGGCGCGGACGGCGCTGACAGCACGGCCGGAGCGGAAGGCGCGCTGGAGGCGGGCTCGCTGGAGCTGGCAGAGGTGGCGGAGGTGCCGGCGTGGCGCGAGCTGTGGTACGGCTCGCTGGAGGCGCTGCACCGCGAGCCGACCATCAACAACACGCAGGAGGACGTGCTGGTGCAGCTCGGCGCGGTGGCCTTCCTGCACTGCCCCGTGCGCAACCTGGGCGAGCGCGGCGTGAGTACCCCTCCTTCCCCTCCGTGTGTGTGTGTGGGCGACTCAGTTATGACGTGTGTGCCTGTGTTGCAGGTGTCGTGGGTGCGGCGCCGCGACTGGCACATCATCAGCTCCGGCATGCTCATGTACACCAACGATGAACGCTTCCAGGTACAAACTCTACCTCAACTCGAGTACGTCACTGTCAGCCAGTCGACCAGCCAGTTAGGCTCAAATATCGAAATCGCTCATTGAGCGATAAAGTTGATCAGAACGCGTGTGGCTTTTCTCAACCAGCTGTAATGCGTAGTCGTACATAAATATAAAACCGGACAAGTGTTCCCAATGGGGTATCGGGTCGAATGCGATGGGGTAGGTTAAAAATGTTTTGTCACGCTCCCCTTTAGCTGTATGGAAGCCCCGCTTAAAAATAAAAATAAACATATTTTGACAATTTGCATGGTTTGGGTCAAAAAGATCCTTATACTGTGAAAATTTGAAAACTGTAGCTCCTACCGTTTGGCTGTAAAACCCGTGTGACAGACGACGGACAGACAAACCGACCCGTGAATGACAGCAATAGGGTTCCATTTGGACTCTTCTGTATAGAACCATAAAAAGGGTGGTCTATTTTAGTTTTGGCTTTCATAATATTCGAGCACAACACGTAGCGGTAAATACAGCCAGGACGCGAATTGTTGCTTGCTTTTGATTTGTATCCTTATTAGTGAAGCTATCGGATGGTGTGATAATACAGCATGTTTCGTTTTCCAAAATCAACGGTTTCGATTCCTGACTAATAAATTAGGAACATTGATTTTTCAATAACCCAATGATGCAGTTTTAATTTTTATTTATGTTTAACTGAACTTACCTGTAAGTGAACTTCAACTAAAATTATACGAAAAGCTTGGTATGTAACTATGTATCTATGTAACGGAATCTTTGAACGTGATTTTCACCCTCTTAAAAACTTCGGATTGGTTTGAAACTTTGCACACCTATCAAGGACCGATGACAATACAATAATTTAGTCAAAGTCAAAGCCAAATATATTTATTCAACTAGGCCAATAAGCAGCACTTTTGAAAGTCAAACAAAAATTAAAATTTACAGGTAATAAAAATTTATTCTACCGTGCGCGTTTAAATTGTTTTTCCCATTAGCCTTACCAAGATCTTCAGGATTAGCGACTTTTTAGTTCAATTTACCATTAAAACGTGTTTTTTTAGTTTTTAGAACTACAATTTTTCTAAAATAACTTATTTAATAAGTTATATATTACGCCATCAGCAGTTACATATAAAGCCAGCAGCAAGCTCTGCCTTGTTCAGATTGGATATGTTGTAAAACATTTGCAATAAATATTATATTGATTTACCAGTCTAGCCAGCAATCTTTTTGATTCTGTCAATTGAGACGACAGGGCCAACCATAAGCTCTTAGAGCAAAGTTATTTCGAGTGCGCGTAAGGGTCAGATGTATATGGTATACGTTAGAATCAACTTTTATTACTTCTAAATTTAAATTTTTGTTTGACTTTCAAAAGTGCGGCTTATTAGCCTAGTTGAATAAATATATTTGGCTTTGTATTTATGACTTGCATCCATCTGTCCCTTTTTCCCAGTGGCACCATGACAGTTTCGACACGTCATGGTACGGGGGCAGATCTATATGCCACTGACGTGGATGCATGTCTAGTGCTGGAGGCAGTAAACGTATTCACATCCGCACCACTATCACTAAGAGTCTGTTTGATCTAGCGTCTGATGGACTCAACTGGTAGGAACAAGTTGTGTATGGGCTTAAAGGAAAAAAAAACTCTTAGCTCCGAAAAATCAATTCAAAAATCTTATCAGAGTTAAGAGTGTTTCTAAATAGGCAAAAGTGTATATTTAAGAAATTAGGGTGTTGTTGGAAATATTGATTGTTAAGGTATTCAACAGCCTCTTTCGGGCGAAAACAAGGTGCGTGCCTTCAACGGTTGGGTCATGCCGGTATTGATGTACTCTTTCGGCATACTCAAATGGACACAAACGGAACTTGACGCCCTGGATAGCGGGTCCGTACACTGGTGACTGCATGTCGAATGCATCACCCACGATCGTCGGTTATGAGATTGTATATCTCGCGGAATTGTGGTGGCCGAGGCTTTTTAAATGCCAAAAACCTCCACAACCGCGAGATATGCAATCTCAGGGAATATTTCCTAAACAACGACGTGGATATGCATCGAGATGTAGTAGCAGTGGACAAGGGACTTACCCCGCTCTCCTTGGCGAATGTGACCTGGCGCAGGCCTGTATTGCTTGACACTAATAACCGCAGGGAGGTATGGCAGAGTAAGGAGCTTCACGGACGCTTTTTCCGGACCCTACATGGGTCCGATGTAGACCAATCAGCGACCGTAGCCTGGCTACGTTTCGGTGACCTCTTTGGAGAAACTGAAGGTTTTGTCTGTGCAATTATGGATGAAGTTATCATGACGAATAACTACCGGAGATTTATTGTGAAGGATCGGGACAGGGTAAATCGATCCGTCACATTAGCTCTGGTTGTTCTCGTCTAGCTAACGAAGAGTACTTGCATAGGCACAACCTTGTAGCCAGGATTATTCATCAGCAACTTGCTCTGAAATACAATCTTGTGGCATCGGAGGTGCCGTACTACAGGTATGTGCCCGATCCAGTTCTCGAGAATGGCAATATCACATTGTACTGGGATCGGTCCATCATCACTGACAGGACTATTATCGCTAATAAGTCAGACATAGTGGTGGTGGACCGAATCGAGAGGCGTGCAATGATAACTGTCCCGCATGACGGGAACCTCGTGAAAGCCGAGAAAGATAAGCAAATCAAGTATCTTGACTTGGCTCGCGAGGTTGTCGACATGTGGGATGTGGACACAGCGATCATTGTACCGATAGGCGTATCAGCCAATGGCTTAATAGCCACGAGCCTCGACCAACACCTTAGGGGGCTCTAGTTACCGATTGCGATGAAACAAAAACTAAGTAATTCTTCAAGTTACGCACAATTTTTATGTATAAAAGTTATACACATTGGTTTCGTACATTTCACGTAATGCGTGCACAAATAAACAGACAAACAGTCAAAAATTCTAAACATTTTGGCAATGGTTTCTGTTGGTTATCCTTTAACACCCTGGCTATTTTTTTTGGAAATTTATACGATCAGATTTATTATATGTAGTATTGATTGATGATGATGTTATACTAATAACTATTTACATTAATACTTGTTACACCTAATTATGGCCTTTATTATCTGTAATCAGTTTAGTTTTCTGTAGCAGCTTAGCTGTCGACAAAGGCCTCCTCCAAGGACTTCCATGCAGCTCGATCTCTAGCTATTCGGATCGACTTAAGGCCCGCCATTTTCCTGTAGTCGTCTTCCCAACGCTTACACTGTCTCCCTTTATTTCTTTTATCGCCCCTAGGTTACCACTCAGTTATTATTTTGGTCCACTTTTCTTTCGTACCCTGTAACATATGTCCTGCCCAACACCATTTTAATTTCTACTAAAGATATGCGCATTTTTGAATTTTGTTTTGGTTTTTATTGTTTCCAAATTCACTATGTTACTTCTTCTTACCCCTATTACACTTTGTTCGATGCTGTTCTGGCACACTTTTATTTTATTCGATAGTTGATCTGTCAAAGCTCACGTTTGACATCCATAAGTTAAGCACAGGAGTATGCAAGTGTTATATACAGTTCTTTTCCTTTTTATGGACATTTCATCATTAGTCATTATTTTTGTTTTGCTTAAATTCATTGACAGCCCCGCTGTAGCACTTTCTTCAGCTAGTTGTTGCAGTATTAGTTCCAAGCTTTGTGAATCTTCAGAATTAAATTATTTAAAAATTATTTTGGGTTCAGTTGGGGAGTAGACCTGGATAATAGACCAACTGGTATCTTTATCACGGTGAAAAGGTCTTTTTAAATTTATGACTGCAATTCTTGCCGAAATAATAATAATCTCCTCTTTAATCTTCTCTACATTCTTCATTAGTTCCTTTTTGATTAAGAAGCCCACCCCGTACAGTCCCGGTGTTTCACCTTTATAATGTAAGTATATCTTCCCATAGTCTTCGATTCCTTCTCCCAGGCGTCTCATTTCACTTATTCCTATTATGCCCTTTTACGTCCTAGATTTTATACATATATATGTGTAAATATATCTTTTTGTTCACACGATTGCCTTACGTAGGTTTATCATTAAAAAGGGGGGTAAAGAGTGCCACCAATTTTGTTGATATGTGCAATGGCAGTCGTATTGTCTTTTCTAAGAAAAACGTGTAATATATTTTTTTAAACACTTTGAATGTTTAGTAGTGTAGTACTCAATGTTTAGTAACAAATGAAAGGAATGTTCCATGTCACTAATTGACCAAAGGATTAGTAATCTGCGCACTCTTTACATACAGGCTGTGCTCCAGCTTGTATGTGAAAAGTCAATAAATATTTGTTTCCACATAAGGACTTACGGCCTTATGATTGTTATCAGACTTAAAAAGTGACAAATATTTCACCCGTTCTAATTATTTAGTATGGTGGGGGCCTACCATACGCTATGGAAAGAAAAAGAAAGAAAATATCTATATATAAGTAGGTAGCGGTGGATGACATATGCAAATAAATCAAAAATAAAACGGCGGAGGTAGATTCGCTTGAAAAAAATTACAATGAAGAAGGAAAAGCCATACAATGCCTTTAAAGTGCTTGTTAACAAAAACAAGCTGGACATTTTTCTAGATGACCATACATGGCCTGATGGCGTGACATTTAGGCGCTTTATTCATTTCAAGAATAGAAGAGAAGACAAAAATTAAACAATTTTTGGGCGTGAGGCAATAACAAAACCAAAAAATTTATAGTATTTCAAAAATGAACTTAATAACATTCAATTGCAAAAATGTTAAAAGGTCGGTGAATTGTGTGCGTTCACTGTGCAAATCAGCTGATATTGATTTGTTACAAGAAACGTGGTTATATCCACATGATCTAGCCTTTCTTGATAATGTTGATCAGGAATTCAGTTGCATAGGAAAGTCTTCAGTGGACACTTCAGCTGGCATGTGTAAAGGTAGACCTATGGTGTAAAACTGCGTTTAACAACGTGAGTGTAGTTCAAAGTGTCAGTGAGCATATATGTGCAGTGAAGTTCAACGAAACGAAAGTCTGATTGTTCTCTCGGAATGGTTCGCAGCTAACAATCTTTTACTGAATGCGAAAAAAACAAAATGTCTAAAGTTCTCTTTACCAAATGTACCTCAACGTGACCTAAATCTAAATCTTGACGGCAAAAATCTTGAAATAATAACGGAAACTGTATTCTTGGGGATTACTATCGATTCAAAATTGCAGTGGGGCGCGCACATTAGAACTCTTTCGGGCAGGTTAAGTTCGGCTGCCTATGCAGTAAGGAAGATAAGGCAGTTAACCGATGTAGCCAAGCTAGACTAGTATACTATGCTTATTTCCACAGTATTATATCTTATGGCATTCTGCTGTGGGGGTCAGCAGCAGACGTTGACTCAATTTTTAGCTTACAAAAGAGGGCAATCCGCGCGATCTATAAAAAGGGGTCCTCGCGAGTCCCTCAGAGAAAAATTTAAAGAGATCGATATACTGACTCTACCTTCACTTTATATTTTGGAATGTATTTTGTATGTCCGCAAAAATCGAGGGCTTTTCAAAACTAGAAGTGACTTCCATAATTTAAATACACGCAGTAAGCACGAAATTGTAATACCCAAATTCACGAAAGCTAGCAAGTCTTCTGTCTGACCGATGGAAAGTTCAAAAACTACATCAAACGTATCCTTGTTAAAAAAGCATATTATAAAATCAAGGACTACCTTCAAGATAAAATTTTGGCTTTGACACCCTCTGCGCATGCGGCTTCCCTGGTAACTCATAAACGGCACAAATATATGGATATCTCTAACTATTCTCAATCTCATTTTTTTTCTCTTTTAATTAGACTTTTTACAATATTTTTCAATCATCATTATAGCCCTTTGCTAAGAATAGTTACAGCACTGATTACAGTATTTGTGCCACAAGTTAAATTTAGTGTTGTTTTTTTTATTTTTTTTACCTTTGTATAGATTCTTTTACCGATTGTGAATGTGTGAACATTGTAGGCTTTCTAGATTTCTAGATGATTGTTAACATTTGTTAACTTTTTATTTCCTACATAATTTTTTTTTTGTTTGTTTGTTTTTTCATTTTCGTACGACTTATTGTCGGGCCTACGTTGTCCCCACATATCCAAGTACTAATGCTGTAACATGGAAATATTGTAAACGGAAAAAAAAATATAAGAGTAACCATGGAGTTTCTTGCCGGTTCTTCTCCATAGGAAACGACTAACCCGAACCGTGCACCTTTTGTCGACGTTTTATAAGTGCCCATGTAGGCCTATGTAAAATAAAAATATTTGTTTTTTTTTTTTGATTTTTGAATATAGTGGTGAACAACAGGTGTTTTTTGGTTATAAATATGTACATGCCGACGGACTGTCGCGAGAAACTGCCACTTTTTACGGAATGTCTTAGTGAAATGTATTCTATTATAGAAAATAATAATGCCGAATCAGTTTATGTCTTGGGGGATTTCAACGCGCACCCGGGTGATTCATTTTATAAAGAACTTATTAGTTTTTGTAGTGAACAGGAATTATCATGTGCGGACTTAGATTATTTAGGCATTCTGTCGCAAACGTACACGTACATCAGTTACTCACACGGGTGTAAGCGTTGGTTAGACCACTGTCTTGTTACACAGGCGGCGGGAAAAACAATTGTAAACATTGAGGTTATTTATGATACGTTTTGGTCAGATCACTTGCCCTTGAAAACAGTATGTGATGTAAATGTTATCAGATTGAAAACTTGTGTAATTAAATCACCGCTTAACGGGGTTCGATGGGGTGAAAGAAATCCTGATGAAATAAAGGAATACTCGTCTCTGTGTAATAAGAAGTTAGGAAGTTTAGAGTTTTCTGAGGATTTTGAACTATGTGCCGATATTTTTTGTAATAATCCCGACCATAGGTTATTGTTGGATTCGATGTATAAAGACATGGTATCTATATTAAGTGAAGCAGCTAGTGTAAACAGAGTCTCTAAAGGCATTGTTAGAAAGAAAGGTATAAAAGGATGGAACAAGCATGTCAAAGAACTTCACACCCAAGCAAGGTCTATGTTTAAATTGTGGCTTTGGTATGGGGAACCCAGTAGTGGGCCTATCTATAAGGATATGATGTTAAGTCGTAAGATATTTAAATCAAAATTGTAATGGGTCATGAAGAACAAAGATAAAATAGAAATGGATGTATTGGCTTCGCTCCATTCTAAGAAATGTTTCTCATCTTTCTGGAAAGGCACTAAAAAGCTCAACATCTCTCCTAGCTTACCAGTTAGCGTGGAGTGTGAGAGTGACCATACTGGAATAGCTAATATATTTAAGGAACAGTTTATTGTGAGCTCACCGCTTGAGTCGGTGGTGAAGGTGAACGATGCTGAGTCCTATCAATCAGGAAAACCCCATAGATTTACGTGTTCGGAAATAAAAACAGTAATTAAATGCATGAAGCGAGGAAAATCACCTGGTCACGATGGACACAGCATCGAGCATCTTCAAAATGCGGGTGTGCACTTGCCGAGAGTATTGACTATGTTTTTTAATCTATGTGTCGGGCATTCTTACCTACCACAGGAGATGCTTGATACATTAGTTGTACTTATTGTAAAAAACCGGACAGAAGACATAGCAGACAAAGGGAATTATAGGCCAATCTCATTGGCAACTGTGACAGCCAAAGTGTTTGATAGTGTGCTTGACTCGCACCTCAGTAGATATACAAAAATACACGATACACAGTTTGGTTTTCGTAGGAGGCTGTCTACTGAGAGTGCAATACATGCGTTAAAGCACACTGTCAAATATTATACGGACAGAAAAACACCAGTGTATGCTTGTATCCTGGACCTTTCCAAGGCTTTCGACCTGGTTTCATATAAATTGTTATGGGGGAAGCTTCGGGAGGAGGGAGTTCCTGCTGCATTGGTGTCAATATTATCTATCTGGTATGACAAGCAGAGGAACTTTGTGAAATAGAATAGAAAACATTTATTACATTTATTTGGAAATGGTCCAATGCATTGTCGGATCCGTACATACTCGAATGTGGTGTTAGGCAGAGAGGTCTTATTTCCCCGAGATTGTTTAATATTTATGTTAACAACTTGCTTGTTGAGCTCAGCAGCACTCATGTCGGTTGCCGTATTGACGGAGTTAGTTTAAATAACTTAAGTTACGCAAACGATATGGTGCTGCTGGGCCCCACAATCGGTGGGATTAGGAAATTACTCACCATTTGTGAAAGATACGCCGTGCAGCATGGGCTCAAGTATAATTCTGCAAATGATTAATGATTTTATTTCTGTAAGTTGGTTTGTCCAAACACTTTTACATGTCGATCATATTTTTAAAACTAGATGAGGTCGGCGATTCCTATCGGAATACTCTGACAAGAAAGGCCGAAACAAACTCAGAGGTCACAGTCTCTTTTAAAGTCCAGACAAAAATCTTGTGTAGACCATGTAGATTGATGTATGAAATGGTCTTTTGAGGGAAAAACCAGCCAGATTGAGTGGACCTGTCAGTCAGTGCACGCATTTGTCAATAACCGAGCAGCTCAATACAGAATTTAAGGAGCTCAACGATTCGACGAACAATACCAAAGAAAGGACATTCGGGTAGGCCGCATAAACTACTCAAACTGCCAGACCAAGATTAAAAACTAAGATAAATTAAAAATAAAAACAATAAAAATAAAGAATATTCCACATAGTCTTCACATTCACAAATATTAAAATAAAATAATATAATACTTTAAAAAGTAAATATTCTTGTCATTGCAAGAAAACCAAAAAAAAAAAACAAAATTCACGGTGGAAAATATAAAAAATCAATATTAATTTTTAATTGGAGCAGCTCAATCCCAAGCCTTTTTGTCCTCAACGTAATCTTTAATGGTATAAAATGCTTTCTGGCACAACTTACGTTTAATGAATGATTTGAATTTATTAAGACTTAGAGCTTGTTCGTGGCTTGGAAGCTTATTTATTTATTTATTTATTTATTATATGCTTTATTGTACACCATAATACAAATATACAAAGAAACTTAAAATTAATACAAATACAATGGGCGGCCTTATCGCATTCCGCGATCTCTTCCAGGCAACCTGGTATGGACAGTAATTGTCTGGACTTGAAGTGGGGTTGTCATTGGTGTGACATAACATTGATGACTTAATATATTATAATAAATACATAGATAAATACATATGCTTTGTAATATATACATAAATACATACATAATAAAAATAATGGCAATAAAAATAAATGATGAATGACTTTATTGACAATCACAAATGAACACGCTAAGACGAAGACAGTGACAGGTAATGTTCCTTTACGAGTCTTTTGAACACATGCAATGATTCGTGTATTCCCGTTCGTCCCATCGACTTCGTCCCCCTGGTGGGACGAACGGGAATTTACAAAAATAATATTAAATTTGTTCCCGATCGTCCCACTCAGGATTTTAGGGGGACGAATGGGAATATGTTCTTAGATTAGTGCCATTCGTCCCACTAAATATTTTTGTGCGTAAATTGTTTAATAGTTGTTTCGTAGTTTACTTTCATATTTGTCGTGATATTACATGGCTCTGGTGGAATGCTCCGGCGATGCCGCTAGATAACAAAAGAGTGCCGATAACATTGTGTTATTAGCGTAAACCTATACCCAATAAAAATTATTACTAAGTGTGTAATTATTGACTTCTGTTTTTTAGAGCTCAACAATGTCACAAGAAGCGCATCTTGGTCCCTCTAGCAGTACAGGAAGCTGTTTACAATATATACAAAGAAAAGGTGGAATCGTGCTTCTGCGTGCTCTATAATGTAATGTATAATAAAATATAATACAAACATGGTACATTATTAGCATAAATTAATAAGACATGAGACAAAATAGTATTAACTATGTAGGCTATCTAATGATATTTGTAACAAAAATGTACTTACATCAGTAGTTTTACCACAGAATTCGTGTAGAACATATATTACTACACATATGTTAATGACAATGTCAACACCTTAAATTAGACTGGTCGGGTTAGTGTTGACATATGTCAACACTAACCCGACCAGTCTAATTTAAGGATACTGGGAGAGAATGTTGGGTAAACCAAATAGGGTTTACGCTAATAACACAATGTTATCGGCAGTCTTTTGTTATCTAGAGGCATCGCCGGAGCATCCCATCAGAGCCATGTAATATCACGACAAATATGAAAGTAAACTACGAAACAACTATTAAACAATTTACGCACAAAAATATTTAGTGGGACGAATGGCACTAATCTAAGAACATATTCCCATTCGTCCCTCTAAAATCCTGAGTGGGACGATCGGGAACAAATTTAATATTATTTTTGTAAATTCCCGTTCGTCCCACCAGGGGGACGAAGTCGGTGGGACGAACGGGAATACACGCAATGATTGAGCACGTTTGATTGGATCTGGCAATGCATTCCACAGACGAGTAGCCTGGACAGTAAAGGATTTATCCAAAAAAGTCGTGCAATGAGTTGGAATTTGAAGTCGTAAGTTGTCTGATGACCTAAGAACTTTTGTGTGAGAATCGCGGAGAAACTGAAAACGTTTCTTAAGGTACAAAGGGGTGGAAGGAGTAAAGAGCACATTATATAAAATGGAAAGAATATGAGCATTCCGGCGAAGGCGAATTGGCAACCACTTGAGCTTCACTCGAAATTCGGAAACATGGTCATATTTGCGCAACCCGAATATGAACCTTATACAAACATTTTGAAGCCGCTCAAGTTTATCGAGTTGTTCTTGAGTAAGGTCAAGATAGCTGGCATCAGCATAATCAAGTATGGGTAAAAGAAGAGATTGTGCAAGCGCAATCCTGGTGGCAGTCGGAAGAAAATTACGCAGTCTCCTCAAGGACGCAGCAGATGCAAATAGCTTACGGCTAACCTCCTGCAGTTGGGCAGTCCAAGAGAAGTTCCTATCAATGAATATCCCCAGGTTTTTAACTTTCTCACAGAACGGAATTACTGAGTTATCGAAAATAACCTGGGGAATAGTAGTCCAATCGACTTTTGAACCCATCCTAGAACTGCCCACCACTATCACCTGCGTCTTTGTGGGGTTAACCGCAAGTCCATACCTTTTGCTCCATTCGCATATGCGGGCCAGATCACGATTTATTGTTACGATAGCCTCAGACAGATGTCCGAGAGGAGCTCGCGAGTAAATTTGTAGATCGTCCGCATATAGATGGTAGGAAGAAGTTAGTTCACTGGAGATTGAGTTTATAAAAACTGCGAAAAGTAAAGGAGATAAAACGCCACCCTGCGGTACCCCAGCAGAAGTACTACACCAGGAAGACAAGGTCTCTCCAATGCATATACGTTGCCGGCGACCAAACAGGTAACTACGAAACCAGTCAATCACTGATGGAGATAAATTAAGAGAGCATAGAATGCCAAGCAAAACATCGAAATCGACAGTATTAAAAGCATTACTGAAATCTAGCAATGCCAAGACCGTCAGATTACTGCTTTCCATGGCTGACCTTATATCATCCGTAATATTGAGAAGAGCTGTGGTGGTGCTGTGACCAGGACGGAAGCCGGACTGGAAGGGATTGAGGAGATTATTTTTAGATAGAAAAGTACTAATTTGGTCGTGGATTAAACGTTCCAGGACTTTGGACAGGAATGGTAGGACGGATATTGGACGGTATTCTGAAAAGGATGTGGGATTGGACTTTTTTGGTAAGGGGATAATTTGAGCATCTTTCCATGAGCATGGAAAGACACCACTGGACGCAGAAAAGTTGAGGATGTGGCAGATGACAGGAAGGATTACGTCCAGCACTGGGAGTATCATTTTACGGCTGATACAGTCACTTCCTACTGCATTGGAAGTAATCGATAATATGCTCTTCTTAACATCACATGCAGAGAATTGACTAAAAACAAATGGAGAATAACTGGGGCTCGGAAGTGATGAAAGATAATCCAATGTATTAAATTTTATTGTCCTATCGAAATGGGACGAAGCTGTAAAATGTTTATTCATTGAATCGATGTCAAAATTTTTAGGTATTGACTCTTGTCGAGTTTTACCGATCCCCAATGATCTAAGAAAATTCCAAACTTTGGATGCGTCCCCATTTAGGACAGAGTTATGAATGTGTTGGCGATTAGCATTCCTACACACCTTATTGCAGTGATTGCGAATGGAGGCATATTTTTCCCTATTAGCGTCAGTAGGCCGTCGCTTAAATTTAGACTTCGCCGCCACTTTTTTGTTCATCAACTTCTTAATGTCATCTGTCAACCACGGTGCCGGCAAATGTCTTACTTTAACAGCTCGTACTGGTGCGTGAACATTGTAAAGCTCGACAAGTCTATCAGTGAAAAAAATAACTTGCTCGTCGACTGACGTAGACGCAAACAGGGGAGACCAATCTATGTTGACGGCATCCTCGCAAAGACTGTCAACGTTCATACCACCAAAATTGCGCTGCATAAGAATTTTGGGTTTAGCCTTAGGTGGACGAATTTTGTATGAGAGATAAATCAGATCATGATAAGAAAAGGCATCGGCTGAGCATTGGCCATGCTTAGCGACGCGATCAGGCGAGGAAACGAAAATTAAATCAAGAAGTGAAGGAGTAGAGTTTGGAAAATGATGTGTAGCACAAAGCGGAAGAATGGAAAGATTACTAGAATTTGAAATATTCATGAGAGAAGAAGAGCGATGATCTTTTTTCAGAAGACAAGTATTAAAATCACCCATGATTATGCTATGACTGTAAGAAGGGATCAGTGTTTCCAAGAGTTTTTCAAAAGACGAAAAGAAATTGATGCGTAAAGAGGGACAGTAATAGACTCCAAGAAGTACTTTGGAATGATGTAGCTCTATTTCAAGAAATAGGTGTTCACCAGCGTTTGATGGTGGTGGTTGCGTTGACACATTGACAATAGTGAAAGGAATATAAGCGCTGAGATATATAGCAACACCCCCACCACCACCAACCGTTCGGTCGTTTCTTACCAGCACAAATCCGGGAAGAGAGTAACTAGTAGAAGGGAGACAAGGTTTGAGCCATGACTCTGAAATAAGAATAGCATGAATGTTTTTACAGTCAAAGCTTGCCAGCATATCGTGGAAATGAGCCGGAATACTCTGGGCGTTAATATGAATAACATTAAAATTCTTAGGAACATCAGAAAACTGGGCAGTAAGGCTGTCGGCAAGAGTCGGCATACTCTGGAAACTGTCCTCGTTACTGGTGAGAGAGTAAGAACTATCACTGTGATTGTTACAATCGTCAGACATAAATATAAAAATAAATACTATAAAAATATATTAAATCCTATTAAAATATAGTTCCTAACACCAAATAAGTATCTAAGTCCTCCTGCCGGTTGCGTTATAAAAGTACAAATTAAAATATTATATTATATGCAGTCCGGGTAACTAGAAAATAAAAAAGGCACATGAAACGAGAAATAACAACAAAGAACTAAATTAAAACATAAAAAACAGAATGTATATACGCCGACTGCCAGCGCATCACTACATAAAACGGAACGCATTGATAAGATTGACTCTCTAGTATAGATAAAGTAGTCTATGGATTGACTCGAATGTTGACACTGACAGTGACAGTTGTCAAAACTATCAATTATGACAGAAACAAACAATGATTGAAGGTAATTTACGTAAAAACAAAAACACAATATTACCCGGACATCGAACAAAACATCACATAGTTACAGTTACTTCTTTAAAGCTGCAGCTCGCTTCAACCTTGCGGTCCTCGCAGCAGCAGCAGCAATCGCTGGTACAGCCGTTTTTGGGTCGCTCATCTCGGGCTCACTTGGAATCAGCGGACTCGGCGCAATCCCTTCCAACTCAGCGAGGGACTCAACTCGGTGCCGTGTATCGTTGGGACCAAGGACATACACGCAGCCAGCCTTAGTCCAGCATTTGGTGACACCGCATCTTTCCCTCGCGGCCAAGAACACGTCGTGCCGCCCCTTCGTCAGGAACTCGGACAAAGTGACGCCTGAAGCCCTTAATTTAGTTTTCGAGAACCATATCTTATCCCGTACTGCAAGACTGCAAACCTTGAACAAGATAGGTCTGTTTTTATTGGCCACCGCTCGTCCCATCCTGTGACAACGGCTGATGTCAGCGACAGTGAAACCTCTCAGCTGAAGCTTATCACGCACCACCTCAGTCACCAGCTTGGCAGTGTCCTCCTTTTGCTCTTCACCGATTCCATGCAGGAGCAAAATCTTTCTTCGTCCCCGCATCTCAATCTGGTCGACACTTCGAGCCAGAAGTCCCACCTGCCGCTGAAGACTGTTGAGAGCCTGCGTGACAAATGTTCGGAACAAACTGAATTCCGTAGCCAGGCCAGAAGCTGTGATGGGTGACTGAGAGGTTTTCTGCAATTCTTCCTCAAAGACTGTCATTCTCGCGTGAAACATATCCTTCAGTTCACTGAGTGTGTTTGAAATTGAATCCATGATGATGTGAAGTGATTGTAGTTTGTTATAGTAAGATAGCGAAGAGATAACGCTTCACCAGCAGGTATAAATAGTTAAGTTTTACTATAAGGCATTAAATACTTGTGAATATAGTTTCTATTATATTATATTGAATTTTAAAACAAGAGCAAAAATTTTTTGTGTGTCTGTTACAACTACCCACATTATAATCTCAGCGGCTTATTATACAAGCGCACACATTGACATATAAACGAGCCACCTATTTTCTTGAGCCTTGTTGTTGGTACTACAAATTTGTTTTTGTTTCTAGTATTTACGTAATGGATATCACTGTATTCTTTAAACAATTTTTTATTTTTATGGGCATACAAAAAAAAACATAAATATACTGAGAAGGCACAGTCATTACATTAATCTCCTTAAATTTCTCTCTAAGAGAGTGTCTCGGGCTTAATTTATAAATTGAACGAACAGCTCTTTTCTGCAAAACAAAGATAGTCTGGATGTCGGCGGTGATTCCCCACAACGGAATACCGTACGACATTACACTATGAAAATAGCTAAAGTATACTAAACGGGCTCTTTCTATATCAGTTAAATTACGAATTTTTCTAACAGCATATGCTGCGGAGGTTAGCTTTTTTGACAATTTATCTATATGCAGGCCCCACTGAAGCTTAGCATCCAAGGTTAAGCCTAAGAATACTGTGCTATTTTCAGGATTCAATTCTTCGCCCTTTATCAACACATCAGTTTTCACCTGCCTGACGTGAGGCAGGGTAAACTTAATGCATTTGGTTTTTTTTTTCATTAGAATTGAACAAAAGTGAAGTATCATCCACAAACAACACTATATCATGGTTATCCTTTATGAGGTAAGGCAAGTCATTAATATAAATAAGAAACAAGAAAGGACCAAGAATTGAGCCTTGTGGGACTCCCATTGTTACTATAGATCCGGGAGATCTTTTTCCATTAACGTCAACGCTCTGAATCCTATTACTCAAGTATGAAGTAAGAAGATCCAGAGCACTGTCCCGGCTTCCGTAGTGGCGGAGTTGTTGGTGTTTAGAGGAAGAAATAAAAGTCCCTCAAATGTCCCGCCCGTAATACTCAGCGGCTCACCTTTGCCATATTGTTACGGAGGATCTTAAATATGACTTAGATATGGAGAGAGAGCGCAGGGCGATGGCTGTTAGGGAAAACATGTTGGCACGCAGGTTTGCTGGTTGTTCAGTAGCGGTTAAAATAACACTTTTTAAGGCGTTTTGTAAAATATTTTACATCAGCGGTCTGCGGGCTAATCATACCCAAAAACAGACAGCGCACTCCGCATTCAATACAATAATGCCTTCAGGGCGCTGTTGAGGCTTCCGCCTTACTGTAGTGCGTCAGGGATGTTCGCTGACGCGCACACGGACCATTATTTCGCAATCACGCGCAAAACAAGTGGCATCAGTGTTGCGCAGAGTTAGGGGAAGCAGCAATAGCGTTCTGAAGGTCTTTTCAGACAGGGTAGAAGGGCCCACAATGAATAGGTTTGATAAACCTACAGCTACATGTCAGACATGGGACTTGATAAATTTTCCTCTAATTGGATGTTGTGATTGTTTTGTGTATTCATGTTACTACTAACATAGTTTTTTAAGTTTTACTAACATGCAATGGGCCTTCGACGCCTGAAAATATGCTTTTTTTTATTTTTATGATTATTGTTTGTTCGTCGAACAGGACCTCGCACATTCACCTCGCACACGTACCAGTTTACCTGTTAATGTCAGTGGTTGGCAGACTAAGTTTTTGAATTTGTGAAGGTTATTAATAATATGAAGTTTAGTACCAAACAAGAACTTCCATCTCCTTTTTTATCTTTGTTTATATTCCAAAAGATTTCGTCTAATGTAGTATAAGAAGTTTTCTTCTGTTGAATGTCTGGTGTGATAAAGGTAGATCAAGAAATAATTGGGCAATTTCCGGTATTCTATTCAGAACATCCAGTTCGCGATTTTTGGCTGATTCCGACAGTATTGACATAACTTCAGGATTACGTTTTGGTGCACGAACTAACGTGATTTTCTCAGGAACAACGATTTCAGTTTTCTGAAAATCTTTGTCTTTTAATTGTCCAAACCAAAGACTACATCTTTCCTCCCAACGTTCAAAGACTTCTTATGGCATATTTTTTCCGAGTGCGGGATCCATATTCTTTGCTTCACCAAGGATTTCGAGAATCTCCGAAAGAATGTCTGTCGTGGATGTTTCGTTAACCTCCCAGACGTCAGTTGGAGTCTCATTTTGTGACAAAGGCGGTATTTCACGCGCATCTTGTTCGGTATTAAAGATTTCGACCAATGGTTTTCGTCATATGCATCACGTGAACTCGAGATTGCAACGGAAGACTTTTTGGTGGAGAGAAAACAAAATGGCGGTTACTTTCAGTATAGATATCGCGTACTACCTCGTTAAGAAAGTACCTATTTAATTCTTGTTTTTCTGGTTAACATCACGTGTAACCTCGTTAAGAAATACTTTTTTTGTTATCAGAATAACATCAAGTGTTATTTCATTAAAATAACAATATATATAAAGACGTAAGTACAAGGTGGGCCAAAAGAAATCACCCTATTGGAAGATGCTCTCATTTTTGCAAATGGCCGCCAATGTCAAATCTGTTTTGACATTTGTGGACTAGACAGATGCAGAATACAAGTGAACAAGCCATGGAGCGATACACTCCCCAAAAACGCGGAATAATCGTGTCTATTTTTATGCGTAACAATTCGTCTGTGGTGTTGGCGCAGCGCGAATTCCGTCGCCGATTCCCCGGCCGTCCGACACCGACTGCGCAAACACTGCGCCGTTTGGCCACCAACCTTGAAGAGTATGGGACCACACGAGACGTTGCCAAGAGTGGCCGGCCCCGGAGCACCCGTTCTGCCGAGAATATCGCCGCTGTTGCCGTCTGTCACCGGAAACATCGACCAGACACCGTGCCACGCAATTAGCCATCAGTCGGACGTCCCTAAGGCGAATTTTGGTCAAAGATCTGCGCATGTTCCCGTACAAACTCCATTCCGTGCATCAGCTGCTGCCTGCCGACCGCCAAATGCGCGTAACTTATGCCCAAGCCATCTTCAATCTCGAGGAAGAAGTGGACGATTTTTAGACCAAAATCATAATGAGCGATGAGGCTCATTTCCACCTCAGCGGGTACGTGAACAAGTAAAACTATCGCTTCTGGGGCACCGAAAATCCATGAGTGATGCACGAGGAGCCATTACACTCGCTCAAAGTGACTATCGCTTCTGGGGCATCGAAAATCCAAGAGTGATGCACGAGGAGCCATTACACCCGCTCAAAGTGACTGCATGGTGCGCTGTTCACGCTGGAGGAGTCATCGGGCCATTTTTTTTCGAGAATGCCGCTGGCCAAACAACAACAGTGGACGGTGCGCGCTATAGGGCCATGTTGACCGAGTTTTTCCTGCCGCAATTGGACGAATTAGGACTGAGGTACATGTGGTTCCAACAGGATGGAGCAACGGCACACACTGCGCAAACCACAACCGATATTCTGAAGGCAGCGTTCCCGGGTCGCCTTATCTCTCGTTTTGGCAATTTGTACTGGCCCGCAAGATCGCCCGATAGATCGATACAGACTTTTTTTTTGTGGGGTTTTTTGAAGTCCCGTGTTTACGTGAACAAGCCCGAGACTCTGTGTAGAAAGTAGTGCTTGGTGCTATGGTGACCTAACACACCTTTCTTATAATGACAGGATATGGTAAAAGTTAAAGTCTCGTATTATAAGGTAAACAACTATATTGAAACACTATATAACACTTAGATACATAAAATGGTGAATTATGGTAAACTCTAAACTATGTGACAAAATTACTGGTAAAAATGTATGGTAAAGATGGTTATTGGTTTGGTTACGAGTGCGTGGTGTCCCTGACGAGATCTAAACGCGAACTGACCCACATTTTGGTAACCGAGCGAATGTGCATACTTACGTTTGATGCAATTATGCATTTTCGCTGTGTGTTCGATTAAAACTCGAACATATTCCCAATAGCGAGAAGAAATGCGGGATGATAGCTAAAATTACACTATGATATGGAGTGTATATAAAATTAAATTACTTAAACATATTAGTTTCGGAGTCAGCGGAGCTGCTGCTAACTCCTGTTGGCAGCGACTCTCGCTGCGGCGTCGAGGTCTCGGAGGCGGCGGAGTCACCGCGGTTTGCTGCCGGCGGGATCCCTCGCCACGATGCCCAGCGGAAACATGCCTGCACAGGCGACATCGCCCCGTTCGCCACATCCAGGCTGCTGCCACGCATAGGGCGATCGACATCAACACGTAGCATATTACGTATTGGTGGATATCATGGGGTGACATATCTTCTATTTCTGAATCGCTTTTCTTCAGTTTTTCTATCGCCTCCCCCAGACTGGTCATAGATATGTTTTGATTTCGGTCATCAGTCTGCCTTTCGTCAGGCATTTTGATTTAACCAAGTGATTGATTTGATCAAATTCGGGCATGTATATGGTTGTTGTTCACTTGGTTGGACTGTTGACGTATCGAATATAATGAGAAGTCCTTTCCCTTGATGACATACACTCTTGACCTATGCCAATGACTCCGGCTTGGCTCAGCTGACGAACTGTTACATGATCGCCGCATATTATTTTTATTGTTTAGGTGTCACAACAAAAGTAAAAGTGCTGAGAAGTCAAATATAATTCAATCCATACGTTGGTGCAGTTGGTTTTTTGTACTTTACATTAATTGGTTGCCGGGTTCTTGTCGCAAAAACTTTCGTCATTTTGCAGGTCTGTTATTGGTTTTAGCAGCTCACACATGTATGTTGGTCCATGGTGTAGACATGTCGTTAGTTCCTGCGTGGACATGCTAAAGTATGAATCTTTCTTTAGGTTGACTGCTACATATTCGGAAACTGGTATTATTGTGGTCATCATGGTGTTTGTTTGGTGCGGTACAGGTATTATCTTGTACAGTTTGAAACTTTCTCTGGATACTAGAGGAAAAGTAACTTCAATTATGACGAATTTTTGTGTCGCTCTGGCTTTGACTTTCAGTAGTTTGTAAAGATACTGAAGGTTAGTGTCTAAATTAGTTATTGGTAGTGTGAGTTCGCTAGGCATCTGGCCGTATATGGTTTGGAGCTCACGTTTAAGTTGCGTTGGTGGAAGTAAATGTATGCTTATTTGACCGTGGTAGATGTCTGTTAATGCATCGAGCAAAGTGTTTTGGAGTCGCCTTAATCTAATACTTAGTTTTAATGCATATTGTTACTAACCCTATATGAGTCTTCGCTCGAAATAAAGTTTTTGAATTTGAATTTGAATTTAATCCTTGCAGCAAGCTGTTTCCAGACATTGCTGACAATCTGAAGTCATTGACGTATGAAATGTTTTGTATTTCACTTTGGAGAGTGCTCGCGTTTTCTTGCAATTCCATAAGCTTCTTGTTTATTAATTTGTGCTGTTTGTTTACAGTGATCTCCATTCTCTTCATAAGGTTGAACTCAGCTTCAATTATGGAAGTTTGGTTTTCCATAAATTAGAAAGGTGTTTTTCATTGCGATGTATGGTTTCAATGTCCTTTTCATACTGATCTACAAAGCACTCCGATCAAGTCATTCGCTAGATACCCGATACCGTTGATTAGGCCTCGTCGGCGACGACCCGTCTTCCCCGTGACGCGTCGCCGTCTAGCGTGGTTATCAAAATGCTGTGTTAGCAAAAGTTCATTGTAGTATTCGAGTTCCTGGTAATTGTGCCGGGCTTGCTGCACGATCGTATTACAATGGGATTGTGTTTCAATGGTTGCGCACAATTTCTCTTGGTAATTTGCTATTTTGTTGTGTCTATGCCTGTCCAATAGGGTCCCATCTCGTAATACATGACTAATGTCCATTTATCCCTGATTAATTGTACTTTTGAAATAGGGTCAAAATAAAGCGTTTGGTTGTTTGGAAATGGTTTCACGGCGTCTAAACCGTAAGATGAAAAAATCAGCGTGAAAAAACTCAGTAAAACAGTTGCTACAGTTGCGATTTTTGACCTTGGTTTTCTTTTTCTTTCTGGTAATTTGGTTGTTGGTTTTTTATCTGGTTGAGGTATATTTACATTATTCTGGTTAACGGGCAATACTGAGAGTTTCACAATAGGGCGTTTCACGACCCCATTTTTGGTTTTTAATGAAACTGCTCTGGTTAGACCATCATTTCCTGGATGTGTGTCGATCACCCGTCCAAGAGCCCATTTTCATTATCATCATGAATCACTACTAGATCTCCAATAACGATGTTTTTCTGTGGTTCCATCCATTTACTTCTAGATGATAGTTGTACCAAGTATTCAGTCTTCCATCGTTTCCAAAGATCTTGGAATAGCTTGTTGGTTAGATGCCACCTGGTTCTAGCATCTTGCTCGGTTTCTATTACAGTTGTTTCTGGTCTTCCTGATAAGAAATGAGCCGGTGTAAGAAAGTTTACATCATCGGGATCCTCTGATATCGCGCAAAGAGGTCGAGAGTTGAGGCACGCTTCTAGTCTAGCTAACAATGTGGTGTACTCCTCGAAGGTTAGTCTTTGTTGACCGATGACCCTCTTGAGATGATGTTTCAGACTGCGTACTGCTCGCTCCCATAGACCGCCGGCATTAGGCCAGCTAGGCACGTTAAAGTGCCATTCTATGCCCATCTCTGCTATCTCGGTTATAAAACTTTCACTAAATACTTTGCGATGCTGGTTAAATTTTTCCTGTATCATCCTGTTTGCTCCCACGAAGTTAGTGCCGTTGTCACTGTACATATGTCGTGGTGCCCCTTTTCTGGCAGCCATTCTGGTTAAAGCTGCTAAAAAGGCGGAGCTGCTCAGGTCTGACACGAGTTCTAAGTGAACCGCTTTTGTGACCATACATATGAAAACTGCTATGTACCCCTTCGTAGTTTTGATTCCTCGTCCTTTATTAGCCTTGACCTCTACGAAAACTGTTGTCGTAGGTTTGCTAACGTTAGACGCGCTCCGCCATGGAAAGTCAGTTTATGAGCTTGATCGATAAGTAATGTGGTTAACGGGTGGTCGTGAGGTAAGATGATGGGATGTTTCATCTCCAGACTCATGTGGGCGTTTTCTAATCTCCCACCCACACGTAAAATGCCACGTTCATCCATGGTTGGATTCAAACTCAAAATCTTGCTTTTGGAGTGCACTCTTCCGTGTTTGTTTATTGAATCTAGGTCATATTCAAATTCTGCCAGCTGAACGTTTTTGATTATCATCTGTTTAGCCCGACGAAGCTCGTGTAATTCATGTAATATTTGTTTATCAAATGTTTAATAATTTCGGTAGTCAGCGATTCTCTTGGTTGTCCAATGACTACCGCGTTGGTTTGGTTTAAAATAGACGGCTTTACTTCTAAATTCGTCTCGTAAATTGTTTGGTGGTTTTCTTGATTTGTATACGATGGCAGCCATGACGGCCCTTGCAACCATATCTTCTTTCCTTACTACCTTGCAGTAGATTACACACGCGTATGCCTTGTTTGAGGCCGTCGTAGAATCCGTACAATTCGATATTTTGGTTTCCTCCCATTCCCAGCCATCTGTTGACTTCCAAACTGTTTATGTCCGACAATTCTTGTTTTAATTTTGTCCATTCAGAGTTCATTGCCTCGGGTAGGCGGTCATCCCATTTTATGTTAGACAACCAGACATTTTGAAACAGTAGTTTCATGGTAGTACTCAGGGGGGTTAACCACCCTAATGGATCGAACGGCTTCGAAATATCCGAAAGTAGAGCTCTTTTGGTAACGATTGCAGTTGATTCAGTTTCTATTTTCGAGTTGAAAGTGAAATTATCTTTCTGTGGGTTCCAACAGAGTGCCAATGTTTTGGTAGAATCGTTTTGTTTGAACTCGTATGTTGACTGGTCGCATTGCTCTCTCTCTAAATCGGTCCATTTTCTAAGATTAAATCCTCCCAATCGGCATATTTTTATGAGGTCGGATTTTAGTTTATTTGCTACTTCCATTGAATGACGCCCTCCGCAAAAATCGTCCATGTAGAAGCTGTCTTCTAATTCTATTGCTGCATCAGGAAATTTCTGTCTTTTATCGGACGCCAATTGTTTCAAGCACATCATCGCTAAGAATCCTGCTGGTTTGGTTCCGTATATAAGCGTGACGAGTTGAAATGATTGTATTGGTTGGTTATTTGATTCTCGCCATAGTACCTTTTGGTAAGCTTGATCTTCTTGGTGCACTACGTACATCTTCTCGATGTCGGAAGTATATACAAATTGAAATTGTCTCCATTTCAGGATAAGCTCTTGAAGATCCTTCTGTATATTAGGGCCCCTGTACATGACGTCATTTATTTATTTTTTGCTCGTGCGTCATTTGTAAAAAATCAGGACAACGCCACAATCCGTGGTCAGAATTGCACAATGCACAGGTTATCGACCGCGACACGTGTAATGCATTTGATTTTGTGTTTTCTTTGTTGCCTGATTGATGGTTATTTCGTTGAAAAAATTTCTTCTGGTTTTGGTAGTGGTTGCTGTATGGAATGGATGTTGATGCGGCGTGATTTTTTGGTTGGCTGGTTCTTGCTTGCGACGAGACGCTTCTAGCACTGTGAATTTTTCTCCAAGAATTCCAGGAACTCCTGCAGATCGGGTAGCTCTCTAGGATTCTTGACCGATTCTATGTATTCGGTGAAGGTATCATTGTCCAGCTTTTGCGCTAGTAGGTGCACTAGAAGTGGATCCCAAGTTGCTATATCCACTCCCAGATTCTGTATAGCATGTAACGTCTCCTTGGTTACGTCATGCAGCTTCTTAATCGTAGCCAGCGGCGTTTGCTGTTGTATGTTGGGAAGCCCCAGTAGGATATTGATATGGGACGTGAAAATCAATTTCTTGTTCCCATATCTATGGCTTAAAATTTCCCTACATACCTGATAATTGTCAGAGCAAATCTGTAGATGGTGAATCAGACGCTCTGCTTCTCCAGTCACCTTACTTTTCAAGAACTGCATTTTTTGCGCATTAGACATCGACGGGTTTTTGTCTATCGCTTCGCTAAACAAGTCCTTGAACGGAACCCACTGGTTGTAAGTTCCATTGAACACGGGGATGTCCATCTTTGGAGCTGACTTCTCACGGTGCTTCACTGCCCACATCTTTTTGTTGATGCCGTTCGTCAACTCACTGTACATTTCCTCGTGCTTGCAGAATTCCATCATTCCTTGCGGTAAGTAATATAGTCGCCTCCATCCTCACCTTCAATTTCCCAATGAAGTCTATCAATCTCACTCCATCGGCTATCCAGTGTTTTTAGGGCGTTCTCGAATTGCCACTGATTCTCGAACTTATCTACTTCTATATTACTTACGGTTCTCATGAACGCCTTGAAATTTATAGAATGCTTCTTTACCAACCCGTTCAGCTTGCTGGACCCTCTCTCTGTATGGGGATAATTCTCTCGCTGCGAGGACTCCTTATAGCGAGACGACGTACCTGGATGTGGCTGCGCCGTGTAATTTTCCAGCCGACTACGGTCAGCGCTTAGCTGTGACCTAGCCTGGATACCTGGTAATGGCTGTACCTCCTCCGCTTTCAGTCTACGGGGGATTTCTTCCTGCAGCTGCGTTGTGCCTAACTGCCTCATGGTTTTATCTATAATCTCCTTTATAGTTAAATAAACTTCCTGGACTGTTTCGAAACATCCCTTTTTGAAGTAAATGTGCTCAGCATCCGCAAACTGACACATTTTCTTATGGTTTTGTTGGTAGTCGTGCCAGTAAGCTTCCAACATATCAGCCTTACGCTTGTAATTTTCGATGGTCTTCCTCTCGGATCCATCTTTCTTTATGTTGGTTAAGAACTTGTTCAGGATTTCATAGGGCTCCGTTTGGTTGATAAACAGAGTATCGGAATTCATATTAAGGGTTGGTTTGAAAAAAAATTGGTAATGGTTAGTATAAATCAATGGTTTGATCTGACCTTTATGCTCCAACCGACCGTCTCTGCACTCCGAGGTTCCTCCAATTGCAGCGATCTCCTGGTTCGCGGGGCACTGTATCACTTGGTAGTCACTGGTAATTAAAGGTTCGAAGGACCATGTAGAAAGGTAAACAACTATAAACATAAGGTAAACAACTATATTGAAACACTATATAACACTTAGATACATAAAATGGTGAATTATGGTAAACTATAAACTATGTGACAAAATTACTGGTAAAAATGTATGGTAAAGATGGTTATTGGTTTGGTTACGAGTGCGTGGTGTCCCTGACGAGATCTAAACGCGAACTGACCCACATTTTGGTAACCGAGCGAATGTGCATACTTGCGTTTGATGCAATTATGCATTTTCGCTGTGTGTTCGATTAAAACTCGAACACTCTGGAAGCCCTCAAGGACAACATTCGACACGAGTGCGAGAATCTGTCGCCCGAAGTTCTCGCCGAAGTGATGAAAAATGCCATAAAACGAGCCCGTATGGCAATCAATTGTGACGGCGCCCATTTGGCCGATATAATCTTCTCGACTTGACCTAAAGGTTCAAATGTTTATTTGAATTATAATCAAAAAACAGAATCGAAGTTTTTCATTTAGAAAAAAAAAGAGCCAAACAACATTATCAATTAAATTTACAATAATTTATAATTTTTTTCTGACATTGTTTGAATTGACATCGGTATAATAATGTGACTGTGACATCAATTAATTAATTAGTTCCTTGAATTGCATGAGGTATTTTTGTTATTACTGTCTATTTTCTTAATTTATTAAAGATAAGTTTAGATGATAGTACAAGCTGAAATTAAACATTTGCACACCATATTTAATGGTAGAATGTAAAAGGACCGTCATAGATTAAAGATCCTACTTTGTAAACCTACATTCTAGTAAATAAATGAATTTGAATTTGAACATCGGATGACTTATTTTGGCCCACCCTGTAATTAGTAAAAACTATGATAGTAAAATCACATGGATACGACGTGTACTTACCGTTTTTCTTGAATTTATTATTCCGTATTGTTGGTTCTTACATCTCAAATATTCTTCATGGTCGTTTTTTCTTTTTCCCATGATCTTTTTCGCCTAATTTAAAGTATAGAATTTGAAAGAAAAAAACAAAAAATAAAAATAGGTTGTTGCAAAGCAACACATTAAGAAGCAATGACGCGACCATTGACGGATGACATAGACTATGGCTCTGCCATAGACTATCAAACATACATTTCTTTTTTTTTAGTCTTTGAACTGTGTGGCAATGTAGTACATTGGAGACCGTACTACAATGTGTATTAAATCTTGAGGATGCAGCATTGAAGTATAATTAAACTCGAGCCCGTAACTTTTTGAGTGTTTTTCGATATGTCATAGTATTGGTTTTGGCCATTCACGCCCACTTGAAAAACTTGAAACACTCATCCAGTATAGTTGATGGGCATTATCCAATTTGATCTCTTGCGTATGTCGTTTTTCGCTTGATTCCACAATTGTTTCCGTGTTTGTTTTTAATACGTGTTATTGATTTCGTTTACACGTAACCCTTCCGCCGTCGCGGCCCTAACCTTTGTTGATTTGGGTCTCGTAATAGAAACGATCCATCTTCTGGATACGATTGATAAATCTGCCTTTGTTCCAGGTGTTACACAGCGAGGGCTCCGATGACTGGATCCTTCAGATCAAGTACGTGCAGAAGCGGGACAACGGCACTTACGAGTGCCAGGTAAGTGTTGTGTGGTGTGGGAGAGCGCGATAGTGTGGCTCGAATGGGAAGCGCGCATGTGTGTGGTCAGGTGTCGACGGGCGGCGGCACGCTGTCGCACTTGGTCTACCTGCACATCGCCGTGCCAGAGTGTGACGTACTGATATGTGTGTGTGTGTAGGTGTCGACGGGCGGTGGCACACTGTCGCGCCTGGTGCACCTACACATCGCCGTGCCCGAGGCCTTCATCCTCGGCGCCGACGAGCACCACGTGGACGCCGGCTCCACCATCAACCTGGTCTGCATCATAGAGAAGGTGCGTACTGTTGAGCCAATGCACTGGTAAAGTCACATGGTGACAGCAACAGTGACGCGTGTGTACGCTTGTGTTTCAGAGCCCGGTGCCGCCGCAGTACGTGTTCTGGTACCACAACGCGCGCATGATCAACTACGACGCGGCGCGCGGCGTCACCGTGCTCACGGAGCCGGGGCCCAAGACTCAGTCGGCGCTGGCAATCCGCGCGGCCGGCGCGCAGCACTCGGGCAACTACACGTGCGCCGCCGCCAACACCGAGCCCGCGCACATCTACGTCTACGTCTCCGAAGGCAGTCAGTATCACTACAGTACACAGTGCTCCCCAGTGAGTGTGTGCCGTGCAGTGAGCATGCGTTGTGTTGCAGGCGACAAGATGGCGGCCACGTTGAGCCGCAACACGTCGGGCGCGCGCGGGTTGGAGGCGGGGGTGCGGGGCGCGCTCGCCTGCCTGCTGCTCGCGCTCGCTGTTACCTGACTCTCGTCCACTACAGCACTTATCTAATAAGAATTCTGTACATATTCAGTACCTGTATTTCAACACCTGCCCATTATTAGGACTTACAATTCGAAGTAATAATGATTACTACTTCTGTAACTGTGTTGTAGTGGTAATAATGTTATTACAATATTTTGTGGGTTTAAAAGATTTCAATCTTGTTGGCGCAGAATAGCGCTGTCGTTGTGGAAATAAAACGTTGCTCACGGCCCGACACAGTCGATAGTCATCTATTTGTAGTGTAAATAACTTTCTTAGATAATTATGTATTTTGGCGACCCTCACTAAAACTCGTTTGCAAGGTAAAGCTGCTACAAAAAGAAATACTTTATTTTCTGTGGTGGAAGTGATCAGAATCTCATGTTCACTACTGGTAGTACAGTAAATCCTTGAGAATGAAGTTTAGTGATAGCCCGCAGTAGTTGTCGTGCACAGTGTTGTGCAACTGTGGTACGAATGTGGCGCGACTGTTGCACGACGCGCGAATCTTCTCTTGTTAACATTTTATTGTTGGTTACGATAGTGAGCGCGGTGCTCATCTGATGGCCGCCGCCTCTTGTATATAGCTATTAGAACTGACATCATCCTGTAAATATTCGACTCGACGAATTACTATTACGACTCAACCGTACTTTATTAAATCAAATAGTTCATAAATTGCGATGCACCGTCTCTACAAGATCTCATCCGTGTCTCACGCCAATGATGTTCACAGGCTACATTGAGGAAGGCTGCACATAAGACAAATTTAATAAAGTCGTTGTCCAAACGCGATCTCCAACCCGACAATCGAGCGAGTTTCAATCTTCTCCTTTTATTTCGCGTGAGGATGTGACCACCTCTGGTGTCAGAGTTAATTAAGCCGCATGTGGGGACCCCTCTGGCCACTGACTTAGCTGCTTCAGACTTTTTTTATTATTTTTTTGTTCCGGGGTGGAAGATCCTCTTGGCTACTTCAGTTACGTGTGCGTGCGCGATGACAGTCATCGCGTAATCGCGTTCAACTCGGACAATGCCTTTGTTACCCGAGTCACTCACATACGTACGTACAAATGTACGTACGTATGTGAGTGAGGGAAAATGTACGTGGTTTAGAAAACTTTTTCATTACTCATTTATACTAAATATTTTTAAGTATCATACTTAAACATTTTAAACCATGAATAATTAATTTCGCTACTTGGGTGGCATAACCGGATTGTGACGCACTGAACTGAACGACAGACGCGAGGCGGCGCGGGCGCGCGGCTCTACTTTGTAAAAATAACATTTTACTTCTCTGTTCTCATGACTTCCATAGTAATTATTAAGAAATAAACAAACATTTTGAACACAATTGCGTTTTAATTGAATTGATCCATTTCATAACCCTAGCCGCGGGACATGTTTCTCCCTGGAGGGAGAAGTTATTTCTATGACAACTATTTACATATAAAAACATAGCAGGATTTAGCACAAAGAATGTTTTTTTTATTTTTATATTATGAAAGGCTCGCGCTTGACCACTATCTCACCTGATGGTAAGTGATGATGTGGTCGAGGATGTAGCGCGCTTACCTAGAAGAAACCTATTCACTCTTGACTTAAAGACTCCCAGGTTGTAGCTCTCAGGAAATACAGACTCCGGCAAGGAATGCCACTCCTTAGCTGTACGCATAATGAAAGTATTCCCAAAACGTTTGGTGCGTATGGGTGGAATGTCCACCATGTACCGATGACACATCGCCGTACGTCTTGTATGCCGATAATGGAAAGGGCTAGGAGGAATTAGTACATTGACGACATCTGCATTTCTGAACACATAATTATGTCAGGCTATGAAGATTTTCTGATTTTTCCAAACTACAAACTGGCTGCTTGTTTTGCTACTAAATAGAACAGAAGCAAAACGAGGTGGAACATGGATCTTGGTTAAAAAGGGACTTCAGTGGGTATCTTTGCCTGACATAAATAAACTAGTAATGAGTAAATCATTTGAATGTTGTGCTATCAAATTAACATCAATCAATTAAACCATTGTCATTGACTATAATTTTTGAACGCTTGGTAAAATTATTACTGATAATAACAAAGAAACAAAATCAACATATGGTGATTCCAATATTGATACATTGAAACGTTGTAATATACCTATTCCTTAATAAAAAATGTTTGCTTCTTAATTTTGATTTAAAGTTTCCCATATTCACATGCTCATATTCTTTCCCTTTTGTATAATTGTATTTTAAGGTGTACAATAAAGCATATAATAAATAAATATATAAATAAACATTTTTAGGCGTGATAGGTTAGGTTTTTTTTTTTTTTTTTTTTTTTTTTTCCAAAATGAAACTACCGCGAACCAGTGGTCCGCGCACTTGTTACCAAAAAATTTTTAATATTCGACGAATGCACTTCTGCTTTTTTGAAAAATTTCCGCTCCATTAGAGCCGTCACAATTCTTATTACATTAGTACAGTATTGTTTTAGTAAGTTGGGTCCATCACCCTGTCAAGAAGAATAGGGGTTACATTAATAAATTGAGAAAATATATATATGTAGACAGAGACATTGACTGTGAAGAGAAAAACTACTGTAAATTAATTAAGACCAGCCCCCGGCCTATCGACGTCCCATCCCCTCGACTTCTCGATAGGGCGCCTATGGCCGGAGGTAACAATTATAACTACTTACACTAAACTTAAACTAATCTTAAACTATATATTTTTTTTTTTTTTTTTGTCTAGTCGGTCTTATTACTACGTCCCGGTTTAACGGTGTTCTTGACGTTGATGTGGTAACGCCAGAGCCGGGGTCCTTGTTTTTTTTTTTTTTTTTTTTTTTTTTTTTTTTTCTGGTCTTAACTTAAAGTATACATGCAAAGGTTAGTAAAACTACAGACTATTGGAGGATGGGATTGGTGTGGGAAGTTTTTTCCGGAGGGTCGACAACGCCTCCACGATCGCCATATTACGGTGCAGCATAGCCGTCTGCAGGTTGTAGTCGACGACTACTTTTGTCGGTGCACACATGGCCTTTTTGGCAAATCGTCCGATGGCGTCACCTGCGTCATCCGTGTAGTAGACACAGCTGGTTGTGTGCCTTGACACTGCCACCACCGCATGGGGGACGCTGTCGTGAACGTAGATTCTGTCTTGGCGGGAGTTGACTATGATCACGCGCTCATACGTGAGGCCCTGGGATTCGTGTATGGTCAGAATGCGGGAACCCTCGCCAGATCCGTATCCCTGCTCACCCAGGGTGGATTTCTCCTCCTGTGTGTGAACTAGGAACAACGTGTTCTGGGATTTTTTCGGGATGTCCGCACCCGTGAAACCACACACCCTCAGGGAGTGGATCTTACTCGTGCAGGTCTTCGACGAGTAGATCCCTCCGTAGATGTCGCTGAGCGCGTATGCCACGTCCATAGGGTTCCGGTGAGTGCACAACAGCTCCTGCGTGATTGTAGCCACCATACCTGGACGGGTATACCTGAGAGGAAATAGGTTCTCTCTGTCCAGATATGGCAGCTGGTTAACATCCCCGATGAGGACAACTTCGTCTGCACCCGACAACTTAGCAGCCATAACTATGGCCCCAAAATGGTTCATGAGGGCCTCATCCACCAGGAGTCGGTGGCATCTGTGTCCCCTCCTGAAACCATTTGCCAAGACGGAGGCCATAGTTCGCACCTTGGTTTTGGCTTTCTCGCCAATGCGATGCGAGAGCTTCTCTCTCAGGTCTTTGGCCGCTTCAGTTGTCGTGGTTGTTACAACGTCGTTCTCCCCATCAAAGTGGTTAACCACCCACGTCGTTTTTCCGCAACCCGGAACCCCGTTCACCCACTTTATGTCTTTGAATGTCCAGTCAGTTTCGGTATGCGTTCCCGAAATGGTTTGGGCCATCTCGAGAATCTTGTCGTCTAACATGATTTCCGTGCATCTGGCAACCACCACGATTGGGTCCTCGTCAGGTGTAAGAAAGACCGGCTTTCCTCTCTTTTCCGTTGCGACCTCATCCGCCTTCACAAAACCGGCAGTTTCGTTATAAGCTGCCATATACGACTTTGTCATGCAGCCCGTGATGACTCGGGACTCGCGGTTGTCATATACAGCAGCCTCGGCCTCCTCGAGCAAGACCCTCAGCAGTCCCTCTGATTGTCGCCTGAACGATTGTAAGATCTTTCCACAGGTCAAGGCGTTGGCCTGTTTTGTCGCTCTCACAATCGCCAAGAATTCGAGGAACGCATTATGTATGTGGTCGGGGGGTCCCGTCACCGAGATGTAGTCTGGAGGCCTAACCTGCCCCTTGTCGGCTCTTGTTGGGGTCTTTTTCGGAGACGGCTCGCCCGCCTCCCTAGGTGATTTCCTTAGAAAGCTGGCGAGAGCCTCACCCTGTGAAGGTCCGGAGATGTCTGAGTGGGTTGCCCCACTGCGTCGTCCTGTGAGGAATGTGTTGAGAAATGATTTAATGCCGGTCTTTATCCCGGCAAGTCGGCTTGACTCCTGTTCCCGTCGCGTTGGGGTGCTTCTGCTCAGTGTCTCCCTTTCTCTTTCTTCGGCGATTTTCTGTTGCATCCGCGCTGAGCCGCTAAGCGTAGCTGAGGGTGAAACCGTGTGCGATTTCTTTGGGGACTTAAGGTAATTCAAAGTCTCCCCTCTGTCCTCGTACACGATTACCTCATGCGCCTCCGCGGCCTTAATGCAACCAAGGCGGTCTGCAACTTCGCCCCTTTCGCCATCGATGACCATGGCGTCTACACTGATAGTCCGAGCCGAGTGTCCCACGGCCAGTCCCAATCCTTGGAGTAACGAACATGCTTGCGCAAATGGAGTTTCCTCCCTCCACTCGAGCAGTGCAATTCTTTTATCTTTGAACTGCAGTACTCGGCATCGGATACTGAGGATCTCCATCATAGGCAGATTGTTGTATTTTGTGCCTTTGATGCTCGTCTTGGCGGTACTTCCATTGATTAGGGCCGCGAGGCCAGGTGGTATGGCCACTTTGGACTTTCTCGGTCGGACTCTGCAGAAGCTGATTCCCAGAGTCTCTTGCGCCCGGTTCATGAACAGGGCTACTCCTCGTAGTCTTATGCCGGGATCACCTGTTGCTCCCCATGCCAAAAAGCACGGTATGGAGCCGAGTCCGGGATCCACTTGCTGTGTGGTGATTGTGTTGTTGGATGATGCTTGGTCAATAGGTTGTGACTGGTGTTGTGTCATAACTGGACTGGATGAGGTCAGTAGTTGTGGTCGTGGTTGTGTCGGTATTGTTGTGTTAGATTGTTGTGTCAGTAGTGATGTTAAGGTTGGTGTTGGTGTTATAGTCGTTTGGGTATTAGTCAATGGGATGGTTATTATTGTTGGTCTTTGTGTTGTTGTTTGTTGTTGTGTCAAAGGTAGAATAGTTGTCAGTGTTGATGTTGTGGTTATATGTGTGTGTGTGTTAATAAGGGTTTGTGTTTGTGTTGTGGCTGTTTGGGTGTATGTGGTTAGAGTATGTGTTGTCAGAGTGTTTGCGTTGGTTGTCTGTGTGTTTGTTGGTGGTTGTGTTGATGTTGTGTTTCTTTGTGTGTTTGTAAGTGTTTGCGTTTGAGTTGTGGTTGTTTGGGTGTATGTGGTTGTTGTGGTCATGTTTGTGTTGTTTGTCTGTGTGTTTGTTGGTGGTTGAATTGAAAGGACGGCGGTTGACAAGTTGGCCCTAGCGGCGACTAAGACTACCCGCTGCGCGAAGTCCAAGAAAGGTGGTCTTGTGGCCTTTCCCTCCAAAATGGAGCTGAGAGTCGACGAGCTCAGGTTAAGTTCCAGCTCACTCTCCAGCCTCATCCTGTCATGGCTGAATCTCGGACATTCGAACAGAAGGTGCCAGACCGTTTCCTCCGTGAATGGGTCGCACACGCACGCGGGACTGTCCTTTAGATGGAAGCGGTGCAGATATGCTGAGAATCCTCCATGTCCCGTGAATATTTGGACTAATGCTGGAGTGAGGACCATGTCTCTGGTAATTCTTTTCGCGCCCAGGACGCTAGGGAAGAACACCTTTTTCACGGATCCTGTGCTGGAGGATTCATATCTTTGCTGCCACTTCTTGACTGTCTCCTCACGTATGCGCTTCTTCACAAAGGAGATTGGTACTTTGTCGTAGTCCGGCGCTGTCTTTTTTGTGAGCGCCGCTTTCTTCGCCAGTTCGTCCGCCCTTTCATTTCCTGGTGTTCCAACGTGTGCTCTCAACCAGAAGTAACGCACCTCTCTGCCCTCCCCTCGGATTCCACGCACTAGTTCTTTGAGATCGTACGCCAATTGGTGGTCTGCCTTCGGACACCTCAGCAGATCCAGGGATGATCTCGAGTCACTGAGTATGCTGGCTGTGCCCGTCTTGCTCTCTTTCACCAATTTTGTGGCTCTGAATAGCGCGTAGAGTTCCGATTGGAAGACAGTGTTTTGCGGTTCCAGTCTGAAGGTTCTATGTTTCGATTCCCTGCCTTCACTCCACCACATTACGGCAGCTCCTACCTTTCCCTCAATTTTGCTGCCGTCGGTGTAGATGTGGGGACCGGTTATGTGGTGGGTTTCCAGGGTTTCGGGATCGAAATCCTCCAATTGCTGGTACTCCGTGGTTATGAGCTCCGATGGGTGTGGCTGTTGAAGGTATCCCACTTTTCGCTCCACTTCTCTGCCTGGAGGTAGGAACTCGTGGGAGTGACCTTTTTTGACTAGGAACAAGGTCGAGGCTTCCATTACCCGGAGGTCGAGAGGCAACTGCCCCGACAGGACGAGTGCCGATGTCAGAGACACAGTGCGGTGTGCCTTGCAGATCTTCTGCGCAAAGCCTCTCTGCAGTGAGTCTAACTGATTTCTGATCATCAGTTTCCCAGCTGCAGGCGCCCATGCGCTTGCGGCATACAACACTATTGGCTCTATCACCGACACGTAAATGGTCCTGATAATCTCCCGATTGAGACCCCAAGTCACCCTCGCAGCACATGCAAGCTGTTTATAAATGTCCGCAGCTTTCTTGCAGGTGGCGGAAACATGTGCGTTGAAAGTGAGCTTGTTGTCTATGATCAGCCCTAGAAGCTTAATCTCCTTGACGAGACTTAGCCGGACCCCGGACATGTGAACAACCGGGTCGTCGTACTTGAGCTTTCTTGTCATCACCATCGCATTTGTTTTATGCGCGGCGAAGCAAAGCTTGTTCTGACTACCCCAGTCAGCCACAATGCCCAGCGTCCTTTCTGCCGTTCGCTCCAGGGTACTGACATCTTTGTCGGAGAAGACCAGGACCACATCGTCCGCATAGGCCTGGCAAAATACTCCCAAGCTGTGGATTTTCGTCAAAAGCGAGTCTAGGATCAAATTCCAGAGTGATGGGCCCGCAATGGAACCTTGGACGCATCCCTTGGTGGTCTCCTTCTCGCTTTTCGCTCGGGCGTAATTCACCTGAACCCTTCGATCCTTCAGGTATGATGTCAGTGTGTGGTATATGTTTTTTGGACACCTTCTGGTGAGTAGTTGGTGTTTTATGGCCGGCCACCACGCGTTATCGAAGGCCCCCTCTATGTCCAGTGATACTAGAAGCACGATCTTCTTTGCTTCAATCTCTGCACGTACGTGCGTCACTAGGGCGTAGAGGGCGTCCTCGGTGCCGCGCTGCGGCATGAAGCCATACTGGTGTGTGTTAAGTGTGGGCAGTATGTGCCACTGAAGCCTGTTGACGAGGAGTTTTTCGACGATCTTACCCAAGACAGACAGAAGTCCAATGGGTCTGTAAGACTTTGGATGGGTGTAATCGTCTTTGCCGGGTTTCCGAAGGATGCACACGTGTGCTACTTTCCACTGCCCAGGGAAGCACGATAGCGCCAGGCAATGGTTTACCAACGCAAGAAATACCTCCCTGTTGCAGTTGATAGCAGCCGCACATATGTCGGCCGTCAGCCCATCCGGACCTGGGGCTTTCTTTGGGTTTTGACTTTGTAAAACCATTTCAAGCTCCGCAGGTGTAAAAGGTGGGTCGTCGGCCGCCAGTCCCCGGAGATCGTCTGATCCCTCTCGTATACGGTCTCTAAGCTGGGTGTGGTGAGATGTTTCCACGATAGTAGAGTCTTCTGGATAGAAGGTATTCGCGAGAAGTTCCGCCGACTGTTCGGGACTCAGGGTCTCTCCCGTTGGGTTCCTGAGGAGCGCGTCGTTTTCCCTTCTCGCGGTTTTCCTTATGACTCTATAGATTCCGTCCCACATACTTTCTCTTTCCTGTGTGGAACAGAATTCCTTCCAGCTTGCCGTAGCGGCTTCCGTGGCTTGTGTGGTGTATAGTTGTTTGGCTGAGGTGTATTCCGATATGGTGTACGCTTTCCTTGATGGTGCCGCATTTCTGATCCTCCTCTTTTTCCTGAGAACGTCTCGTCTGAGTTGTTCTAGAGAAGGGGACCACCAAGGAGGCTTGGAATCAGTTTTCCTTGTGCCAATTTTTGGTATGGACTTTTCGCATGCTTGGTGCACTGCAGAGGTATAATCGCCGATCAGGCTCTCCAAATCCTCATGAGTCGAGATTTGCGCTATTCTTTCGGGTGTGATGTTGCACCCTGATAGACAGTCATTGAAACCAGCCCTGAATTCTGACCATTTCGCCTTCTTAGTGTTGTAGATGCGTGTTGAGACAGGTCTCAACGGTTCTAGGGGCTTCCCCAGACGCATCGCGAAGGTTACCGCGTTATGGTCAGAAGATGTTAGGGTTCTGTCTACTTTCCAACCCTCGATCCTGTCCAGGAGCGACAGGCTGCATACCGTAACATCGACTATGCTGGCATACAGTCTGTCCCCCCTGTACGTCTCGAAGGTCGGAACCTGTCCTCTGTTGAGAATTTGGAGATCCTGCTCATTTACGAATGCGTTGTACTCTGCACCACGGTGGTCTTCGGAGTTACTCCCCCACCACTGGCTCCAAGCATTGATGTCTCCACCAATGATTGTGTTAGGTGTGTGTGTATGTATTTTGGTGATTAGTGTTTTGAGTGTGTTAATGTAGGGTGTTAATGGTTGGTCACCCTCGAAGTAGACCGACACTACTCCAATCTTGATGTCGCCCACCTTTAATATAACCGAGGCAATGTTCTCGGTGACGAGCTGGGGGTCATGAATGACCTCCAGCTCGTCCCCGAAGACGACTACGGCTGCCTTGACTGGTTTTTGGCGACTCAGGGTGCACTGGATGACTTGTGTGCCTGGGTTTTGCTTCATGATCCCCGTTCTTCCTACATAGGGTTCTTGAACGAGGGCCACTTTTATCCCTTTGTCCTGAGCCGCAAGGTGGAGCTCCGTTGTCGCAAGCTTGGAGCGTTGGAGGTTCGCTTGGATGATTTGCAAACCTCTAGTCGGGCCACTGCGAGTACTGACCGTGGTGGTGTTTGTCTGGCTGCCCTCCTCCTCAGCAATACGAGACCCGTGATCTCGCTATTCCATCCCATTTGAGTCGTTCCTGACAGCTTTCGCTGTAGGTAGTGTGTGCCGTTTCCGGGCTCTCCCTGTTTGCCCTTACACAGTTCACGCAAGTTGGGTTTTTGCCCTCTTTCCTTGCGGGACAGTCCCTTCCAGTGTGCTCTCCGGCGCAGTAACTGCAAGTCTGCGTCGTGGCCTTACACACCGTTCTGGTGTGTCCGTACGCGAAACACTTGCTGCACTGCACCAACGGGGACTGGTCCTCAACGGGTACCCTTTGGAGGCCAATGAAGACTTTGGCCTCACCCTGCGTGAGTCGCTTCCACAACTCTGGGGAGAGCTCGAAGACGGGATGGCAGATGAGTGTGTTCCTTCCCTTCTTTCTGTACCTGAGTTTTATCGTCTGGCTACCCATGTCGACACCGACGAAGAGGCCCTGGTTCTGCGCCTTGAGCAGATCCACCATCTCCTCGTCGGTGTAATGAGCCTGGACTCCTCTGATACATACGAGGGGGTTCGCCGGCTTTGGTTCCTGGATCCTAAGGTCGTCCTTCCTGTCAATCTGTTTCTTTACCAGATCCAGATCTCTTTTCGATGCGCAGTTCAGGACGACCTTTTGGTTCCGCGCCTTCCTAACCTTATTAAGTTGGGCCCCTGTTGTTTTAAGGTCCAAAGCCACCCTTACCCTCTCCAGCACGTTCTCTCCCGTGTGCTTGGGGTCCGTCGAGGAGACGATAAGGGTGTGGTTGGACTGGGCCGGCTTCGGCTGGGTTGGCTTCGGCTGTGGAATCACCTGTCTGGCCGTGGGTTGTGTGTTCACGGGTCTGTCCCTCAGGCCGTCCATGCCTTTGACGATTTCCGCCAGCGTCTTCTTCACCTCAACGACCGCAAGCTCGGTGTCTAGGTTCGCGGCTGGCGGAGCCTGTGGCTGAGGCTTGTCTCTTAGGACTCTGATGTCCGAAGAGACAAGCTCCAGCTTTTCTCGGACTGGCTTCAGATGTTTCGAGATGTCCTGAGGGGGGGGAGGAGGTGGTTTGTTGGTGTGGTTTTGAAGTGTTATGGAAAGTTTTTTAATTTCTGCCTCCATCCTTTCCGTAGTGGAGGCCGCCTTCATCAACTCTTCGGGAATGTTACAGTGGTGTTCTTGGAGAGTGGGTGGTTGCACCGGTAGGTCGGTTTTTAGGCGCTCGACTTGTTTCCTCAACATATCCAGCTGGTTCGTGATGCTGGCTATGTTGAGCTCGAGGCGCATCAGGACCGGGTTGGGGGATTCTCGTCCCGGCGAACCTGAACTCATCCTAGCCTCCCTGCGGGTCTTCTCATGCTCTGATTTGACCGCTTCTTGTATGGCTAGGACCCCTTTTTTGATTTCGGCGTTTTCTTTAAACGCCTGAAGGGTCTCGGCTCCCAACCACTCTCTTATTAGCTTTGTCGCCTGCAGAGTCTCCCCTATCTCCTCCCTCGCGCGACCCAATTCCAACGCCAAGGTCTTCTTTGAGGCCTCCATCTCTCTCGTGTGAGCTCTCTCTACACGTACGAGTTCTTGGGCGTGGCGTGACCTTTCCTTTTCGAGGTTGTACTTGTGACGCGCTCGGGAGTCGGACAGGGACAGGACGGTCTCGTACAGACCCTGCAACCTTTCGTGTGCTATCTGCTTGCATTCCCTTTTCATGTTGCCTGCGGCCTCCAGCGCCTCCTTGCCCTGCTGAAGCATGGTGTTAGCTTCCTCCGTGGCCATGTCCATGTGTACGCCTGTTCCTTTCTTCGGCGTTCTGTAAAGGATGCTGGCCCGGCGGCTGGAAGGTTCGCTGGTTCGGCTGGAGGCATTTGAGGTCTCGTCGTCTGTTAGTGGTTTGGGTGGGGATATTTCACATCCCTCCCACCGCAGAATCGTTTCCGACACGCGTTTTTTGGATGCAACTCCTGTCAGCTCCGAGACTTCGGAGCATGCGGAGCTATACGCTGTTGCTGGTGTGTGCGGATTTGTGACACGCGTGAGTTCGGTCACGTCTGACACTGATGACGCCTTCGGACTCGGTGGTACCGCTGTCGGCTGGGATTGAGTAAGTTTGCCAGTGGCAACTGACTTTGCCGTCTTCGCGATTACTTTTTCCCGAAGCGATCGTGTAGGCTTTGTGACCTTCGACACTTTGGCGGGGGCGGATGTCGTCGATGGTGGGGCTGACATTGTTATGGGGATTTAGTTTAAAAGTTAAAAGAGACTAGAAGTTTAAATTACACGGGGATGTTGTTAATAATTTATTACAGTTGTAAGTTTAGAAAGTTAACTTAATTACAAGAGACTAGAAAAGTTAAGGGTGATGGACTTACTTAATTACTATTGTTTGTTGTCGCTGATGTTCCGCGATGACGATGGCTGCAGTGTGACGCTCTGCAGGTAGCGGAGTATGCCTTGCGCTTGGTGTTGGTGGTGTGTGATGTTTGTTTGTTGTCTTGCTGGTGTTGGACTTTGGAGTTGGTAAGATAGACGATTTCTGTTGGGGCCGTTTGGTAGAGCTGCTTCCGCTGATTTCGACAAGCCCAAACTCGATGGGTCTATCTCAAACCGTTGCCGAGATAATCCGAGGGGGGGTGAGGTGTTGTTGGGGAGGTGGGGGGGGAGGGGTCAAAATTAATTTTGAGGGGGTGAAGGGGGGGGGGGGTTAAAAAATTGGGGGGGGGGTAAAAATGGGGGGGGGGGGATCTGTTGGGGCCGATCGATAGGGCTCCTCGAGCTGGTCAAAATGGACCCAAACTCGGGTGGTCTACCACTATCCTGGACCAAGTTATCCCGAGGGGGGGTGAGGTATTATGAGGGGGTGAGGGGGGGGGAACAAAAATATTTTTGAGGGGGTGAAGGCGGGGGGGGGAGGGGGGGGGGGGTGAAATTTTGGGGGGGGGGGTTCTATCCAAGGGGGTGTGGGAGGGGGGGGGGTGGGACGTCCTGGTCTCCCTGTTCAGACAAGTCCAAACACGGGTGGTCCAGGCCTAAGGGTTCAGGAGTTCCCTCGAATTACCTGATGATGACGAGGTGGTCTGCAGACTGGCTGGTCCCGAAGTCTCGACGGCGCCGATCTTTTGGCGATATAAAATTGGAAGATAGACTTGCCTTGTCCGGGTGGCACCTGCCCAAAGTTGCGGAGGTCCTGCTGGCAAACCACTGGTCACAACACTTTGCAAACACTAATCCTGGTGAGTTGGACTTTGCTGATTTACGCGACACCACTTTTTAGCGCGAATTCGCAGAAATGCCGATTTGGCGAATTTTTTTTTGGTGGAGAGTGACGCGGATTAGGTGTTGTTCGGGTCGCTCCAAGGCGGTTACTCGATAGGTTAGGTTAGGTTAGGTTCCTCCCAACCAGTCGCAGTCGACTGGCAAGGGAGGGGGAAAGGGGAAGGGTTCGGCCCCAGCCGGCAAGAGGAACTTGGTTCCTCCCAAGACCGCAGCCGTTGTGGTGACGCTCACCGCGGAGGCTGTGGAGCGGGGTGAGACGTACGCGTCCGTAATGATACGGGCGCGTGCGAATGCCGATCCCAGCAAACTTGGGATTGGCAAGGTCTCATGCCGCCGGACGCAGGCTGGGGCTCGATTATTTGAGTTCCTGGGAGCCGAGGGTGGGGCGCATGCGGACCTCTTTGCAGCAAAGCTGAAAGAGGTCATCGCGGACGCGGCCAAGGTGGCCAGGCCGGTGAAATCGGCGGCCTTAGAGATCTCCGACTTGGATGACACAGTCACCAAGGAGGAGGTCGTGGCGGCGGTCTCAGCCATAGGGGGTTGCGATGTCGCAGTGGTGCAAGGCCGGGGCATTAGGCCCGGCCGCGGCGGCATGGGCACTATTCGCCTGGAGTGCCCAGTCGCCGTTGCCAAAGCCGTCCTTGACAAAGGACGGCTTGCCGTCGGCTTTGGCTCGGGTGCAGTCCGAGCGCTTGAGGCTCAGCCGCTGCGGTGCTTCAGGTGCTTTGGCATCGGACACACCCGGCCCCTCTGTCCGTCCAGCATCGACAGGACGGACAGCTGCTACCGCTGCGGCAAGGAGGGCCATAAGGCCGCAGCCTGCAAGGCCGCCACGCCGCACTGCGCGGTGTGTGCCGCCAATGGCCGCCCGGCGGGCCACGTTATGGGGGGGAGGAACTGTAGTCCTTCCCCAAAGAGGGGCAAAGTTCAGGCGCCGACCCGGCCTGTCACTGCCACCGCCGTACCAGAGGCTACGGCGGCTGTGGAGGAGGGGGGTGCGATGTCCAACTAATGAATAGGGTCCAACATCGCATCCTCCAGGCGAACACCAACCACTGCAGAGCGGCACAGGATCTGCTGATGCAGACCGTGGCTGAGTGGTTGGTGGACGTGGCAGTGGTCGCCGAGCCGTACTCGGTCCCCAGTACCTGGCTGGGGGGGCCCAAGACGCGATGCCGGCGCCTCTATGCCGGCATCCTCAAGAGTATGGCCCTCTACGGGGCACCCATCTGGGCGGACTCCCTCCGGAGGAGGGAGAATGCAACCGCCATCCGCGGGCCACAAAGGGCCATTGCACAGCGGGTGGCGAGGGCCTACCGCTCAGTGGGCTTTTCGGCGGCGTGCGCTCTGGCGGGCACCCCTCCCTGGGAGTTGGAGGCATGGGTGCTCGCCAGAGTGTACGAATGGACGGCGCGGCGGAAGGCGCTCGGGGAGCGCCCCGCCGCCGAAGAGCGGGAGGCCGTGCGGCGGGAGGCGAGGGACGCTATCATCGTCCATTGGACGGAGGACCTCGCCACCGCCGCCTTTGGCCGTCGGACGCTGGACGCGCTCGGTCCAGTCCTGCGGGACTGGCTCGAGCGGCCTCATGGTTTCCTCTCGTTCCGTCTAGTGCAGGTGTTGTCCGGACATGGTTGTTTCGGAACGCACCTGCACCGGATCCGGAGGGAGGAAACCCCAGCGTGCCACGACTGCGGCGCGGCAGAGGACACGGCGCAGCACACCCTAGAGGTGTGCCCAGCCTGGGCTGAACTGCGTCGTGCCCTGATCGATGTTGTCGGGCAGGACCTCTCGCTCCCTGGCGTGGTCAACTCCATGCTGGGGAGTGAGGAGGCCTGGGCGGCGGTTGCCTCCTTTTGCGAGGTCGTGATGTCGCAAAAGGAGGCGGCGGAGCGTGCGCGGGAGGACGATCCTCTCGCGCCGCCGCTCCGCAGGCGAAGAAGGGGTGGGAGAAGGCGGTTGTACGATCGTCTCCTCCCACCTCCTGGTAGCGATTAGCGGGCGACAGGTGCGGGGGCACCTATCGCTCGCATTGCACTAATCGCCACCCTCGTTGGGCGGGAACGGCCGAGCACTGCGGTCGTTCCCGGGCCCCTCCACTAAGGGAGGGGCGTGAAGGCCCCGCTGTAAAGGCGGGCGGTCGTCGGCGGAGGACTGGACGTAAAGGCTGTGCCAGTTTCCCAGTCCTCCTCCATAAAGACGATGCGGGAGTGCCGCTGGGTTATTTTAGTGGGTATACCGGGCCTCAGCCCGGGGAGTCCCACATAGCCCCCCATTCCCCCAATGGGTGGGTATGCGTAATGCATTTTTTCCCAGCGTGATCAAAAAAAAAAAAAAAAAAAGAAAAAAAGGTTAGGTTAGGTTAGGTTAGGTTAGGTTTTTTTTTTTTTTTTTTTTTCCAGACTAGTCCACCCCAAAGTAGGTGCTTATTCTATATATATTCTCGTTCATACCAGTTCTCGCACTTCTATGCCTCATACTTAATCTTTCTTTCATCCTTCACCATTTATTCAGTGGGTGGGATTCCCACATTTTACCTACTTCCTATTCTGCTATCTACTTTCATTTTTCTTTATTTACTAAACAGGGAAATCATTTCTACACATTTGCTTTATTTACATTTGTTATCTTAATTTAGTTACTTTTTATTACATACATCTAAAACTACAATTTTTTAAGCTAATTTTTTGCTTACGCTTACTTTAAACTACAGATTAATTTACAACTAAACACAACTTATAACAACTTATACTCTTATTTCTTACATCTATTTATTACATATTTCTCTTAACCTACTGCTTATATTATTTTAACATCTATTACACTATTTCCTATGTTTACAATATTTATATACGTAATATAAAACGAAACATAGTTTTATTATCTAGTTTTATTTTTGTCTATGACTTTTTGTGCTACACTCTCGCAGTAGGCTATGAATTTGCTTCTACTTTTGCCCGACATTATATCCCGCACGTTCTCTCTTTGCAGTGTCATCCCCAGTTCTTGCTCCAGATCATACCTTTCCCTCGCGTATATAGGGCAATCCAGGATTAAATGCGGAACTGATTCCGTTATACTGGGGTCGCAGGTGCACGATGGGCTCTCCTTACACTTAAAGCGGTTTAAGTATTCTGAGAACCCACCGTGCCCCGTTAAAACCTGCGTGAGCACTCCTGTTGGCCTCACCCGTTTCACTATACGGTAGGCAGCCACGGCATCCGGAAGGAACATTTTCGTCACCGAGGCCGTCTCGCCCGACACATATCTCCGATTCCATTCATCAAGCGAATCCAAACGGATTTGACGCTTGATGAATGAAACCGGACACTGGTCATAGTCCGGCTTCCTCCGTGACGACAATGCTGCTTCCTTCGCCAGCTCGTCCGCACGCTCGTTCCCTGGCAAGCCCGCGTGGGCCTTGACCCAATAAAGAGACACAGCTTTTTGTTGGGTCAATGCCAGAGCGATATTCGCTCTTGCGCGGACCGCCAAAGGATGGAGAGAGCCATGGCCTGCCAGTGTCTGCAATGCTGCCATTGAGTCACTGTACAAGCCATAGCTCGTCTCGTTGCGTTTGAGGATTACGTCCGTTGCCTTACAAATGGCCAGAAGTTCCGCCTGGTAGACAGTGCAGTACGCGGCAAGGCTAAGCTTGAGGTTCTGGATTTCACCATCATTATCCCATAAGGATAATGCGGCTCCGACCTTCCCCTCAATCTTGCTGCCGTCAGTGAAGATTCGCACTGCCTGCACGTTCTGGCCGTCCACGAGCTGTTGGTCTGCCAGGCACATGAACTCCAAGGTCATTTGTTTGGCAGGGTGAGACGTCTCTGCAAATCTCACCATACTCTCAATCTCCCGGTCCGCCGGCACAAACCGGGATGACCCTCTCCTTGCCGCATACAGGGCGGCTGCCTCTTGTATGAGGAGGTCTAGAGGCAGTATCCCGGCCAGCACCAACGCCGAGTTTAGAGAGACTGTACGGTAGGATTTGCAGAGCTTCTGGACGAATCCTCGTTGGACCGAGCCCAACTTCCTCCGTATACCTAGTTTCCTAGTTGCGGGAGCCCAGGCTCCGGCCGCGTACGTGACAATCGGTTCTATTGTGGCAGTGTAAATCGTGTGTATTATGTCCCTGTGTAGTCCCCAACTGACTTTTGCTGCACGTGAAAGCTGCTTGTACAGCTCTGCCACCTTCTTGCAGACGTTCCCGGCATGTTCATTGAATGTTAGTCGGTCGTCGATGGTTAGACCCAGCAGCTTCATACTCCTCACCATACCGATGTCGACCCCGGCCATGCTCAGAATTGGAGTGTCGTACTTAAGCCTGTTTGTTATCAACATCGCACAGGTCTTGTGCGGTGCAAACTTAAGCTTGTTTCGGACGCCCCAACTCTGAACATGGGCGAGGGCTGCATTGGCGGCTGTGGAGACTTCAGCCGCTGAGTCGCCATCCACGACTAAAACAATGTCGTCCGCGAACGCCTGCACGAAGTAGCCTCTTTTCTCTAGTTCCTTTAGTAATGGGTCCAGTATCAGATTCCAAAAGATGGGACCACCAATAGACCCCTGGACACAGCCTTTATTTGTTTCCCGCGTGCATTCTTCCCCGGCATACCTTACTCTTACTTTTCTGCAGTCGAGATAGCTATCAATTAGCCTCCTGGTATTCGCCGGGCACTTTTCCTCAGCCAGCCTGACTTTGATCGCCGGCCACCAGGCGCTGTCGAAGGCGCCCTCTATATCCAATGACACCAGGACAATTAGCTTCTTCAGCCTCAACTTGTCCTGAACGTGCTCTATTAGAGTACAGAGGGCGTCCTCGTTGCTCTTCTGGGGCATAAAGCCAAACTGACGAGTACTAAACCGCGGCACCAATTGCCACTTGACTCTCGCCACTACCATCCTCTCCAGGACCTTCCCCAAGACCGGCAATAGACCTATTGGTCTATACGACTTGGGGTTCGTGTAATCTTCCTTGCCCGGTTTCCGGAGGACTACCACCGTTGCCTCCTTCCAGGTGTCCGGGAAATGCGCCAATTCTAGGCATTTGTTGTACAGGGCAAGGAAGGCGTCCAGGTCCTGGTGGATCGCTCGACTGCAGATGTCCGACGTGAGTCCGTCCGCTCCGGGGGCTTTCTTTGGGTTAAAGCGTCCCACCGCCGTCTTCAGTTCCAGCGGTGTAAATGGTGGGTCATGATTTTCATCATGACACCACTAATTTACCCGTCTGGCTGCTTCTCTAGCAAGTCTGTGGTCTGCGTTGTCCTCTTCTGCTGTGTCCTTTGGGAAGAACGTGTCGGCAAGTAAGGCTGCCGATTCCTTCGGGTTCAGGAATGCACCGTTGCTCTTCAGGGTCAGGTCTTCTTGTCTCCTGGTGGTCCCTCTGATGACTCTGTGTATCCCATCCCATACGCTTTCTCTGTCTTGCTTCTCGCAGAATGCTTTGCAGCTGGCTATTTGGGCTTCTTTGGCTTGGCACTCATATTCCTCTTTTGCCCTCAGGTACTCGTCGACGACCATCGCTCGGCGGACCGGTGCGGCGTTGCGGATACGGTTCTTCAGAGTTGTGAACCTCTTCTTCTTAGAAGCAAGTTCCTCGGACCACCACGGTATAATAATTTTAGTTTTATTGCTAATCTTAGGGATAGACTCATCACATGCCTTTTCTATTACATTAATGTAGCTTGTAACTAATTGCTCAAGTTCAATTTTATTTATTATTTGATTAATTGAATTTACGTTAATGTTTTCTTCATTCTTGTATTCCCCCAATTTAATTTCAAATTTTTCCCAGTCTGCTTTTTTAGTTAAATATTTTCTAGTGGTCCTAACAATGCTAATCCCTTTTTCCTTTTTGACTCTAACGTTAAATAAAATGGTGTTGTGGTCCGAGCTCGTTATCCCCGTATCTACCCGCCAGCCGTCTACCATGTCAAGAAGCTCGAGCGAACACGCCGTGACGTCGACACGGCTCTTGTAGACTACGCCGCCTCTTACTGTGTAAAAGGTCGGCGTATCGCCAGTGTTGAGCACCTGAAGTTCTAACTCTTCAAGGGTCCCGGACATCTCTTCTCCCCTGAGGTCTTCTATGGTGCTTCCCCACCAGGTACTCTTCGCGTTAGCATCGCCGCGGTTAGGTTAGGTTAGGTTTTTTTTTTTTTTTTTTTTTTCTTTTTTTTTTTTTTTTTTTTTTTAAATCTTAACAGTAATCCCCGCCACGAACTTTGGCGCCTATTGTGTGCTTTTCTTCTCTCATTCCAGTTCTCACTTGTATGCCTCTCGCACTTTCATCCTTCATACTTTATCTTTCTTTCATTCATCATCTTTCATTCTGTGGGTGGGACTCCCACTTTTCTTAATCTATGCTATGGGCATACTTTATTAATAAATCAATTAGGGTAAGTAAAAACATGGTGCAAATATATAATTTCAATTTTTGGAGTGTAAAAAGTTCTTATCACAGTTGGTTAATACAGAAAATTTTAAAACATGAGTCCGGTACAAATATCACAATTAAATATAATCAATAGAGGTAAACATAAAAAGTGCTAATTCACGAAATAATTATAACATTAAGGATAATAAAACATAAAATAGAGCAATATCACAGAAATTATACTAAACCTAGGGATTGTAAAAACATAGAAGGTAACTAACATCAGGGACAATAAAACATAAAAGAGCAGTATCACATAAAATTGTACTAAAATTAGGGATTAAAAGACATAGAAATTTCAGTTATCACAGTAAATATCTAAATTAGGTTATCACAGATCCAAGAAAAACAATTAGGTACTAACTTAACATACTACTGGCTATAGGTAACTGTGCTGCATTCTGTGCTTACGTTTGAATATTTAACATATTAACGAAGCACAGTGCGCCTCAGGTTTTATTTCGTTCTATAACCACAGTGGCTACTTTATGGCAGAATGCTAAGAACCTTTCCCTTTTTTGCTTTGTCATGAACCCATAGAGACTTTCGTTCGTCAGTTTCATGTCCAGCTCACATTCGAGTTGGTAGCGCTCCCTGATAAATAACGGGCATTCTACAATTATGTGCTGGACACTTTCTGGCACGCCTGGATCGCAGACGCACGATGGGCTGTCCTTGCACTTGAAGCGATTCAAGTACTCAGAGAACCCACCGTGCCCCGTCAAAACCTGCGTGAGAACACCTGAGGGCCGTACCTGTTTCACAATACGGAAAGCCACTATTGCGTCCGGAAGAAACATTTTCGTCACGGAAGCTGTCTCGCCCGACACATATCTCCGATTCCATTCATCAAGCGATTCCGAACGGATCCGGCGCTTGATGAATGAAACCGGACACTGGTCGTAGTCCGGCTTCCTCCGTGACGACAATGCTGCCTCCTTGGCTAGCTCGTCCGCTCGCTCATTCCCCGGCAGGCCCGCGTGGGCCTTGACCCAGAACAAAGACACAGCTTTGCTCTGGACCAGGGCTTGAGCCAAATTGGCGCGCGCGTGAACTGCCAGGGGATGGAGAGAGCTATGGTTTGCAAGCGTCTGCAATGCTGACATTGAGTCGCTATACAAGCCATAGCTCGCCTCTTGCCGCGCGAGGATTATCTCGGTCGCTTTCCAAATGGCCAAGAGTTCCGCCTGGTAGACGGTGCAGTACGCGGCAAGGCAAAGCTTGAGGCTCCGGACTTCAACATCATTATCCCAAATGGATAATGCGGCTCCGACCTTCCCCTCAATCTTGCTGCCGTCGGTGAAGATTCGCACCGTCTGCGCATTGTTGCTGGCTAGCAACTCTCGATCTGCCAGGCACATGAACTCGAGGGGCATTTGTGTAGCTGGGTGAGGGGCTTCCGCAAACCTTACCGCACTCTCGATCTCCCTGTCTCCTGGCACAAACCGGGATGACCCTCTCCTCGCTTCATACAGGGCAGCTGCCTCCTGTATGCGCAGGTCCAGAGGCAGTATCCCAGACAGTGCCAGTGCCGAGTTCAGAGAGACAGTGCGGTAAGATTTGCAGAGCTTCTGAGCGAATCCTCGTTGGACAGAGCCTAGTTTCTTCCGTATCCCAACCTTTTTCGTGGCGGGTGCCCAGGCAGCGGCCGCGTACGTAACTATGGGCTCAATTGTGGCTGTGTAGATGGTGTGAATGATGTCTGTATGTAATCCCCAACTAACCTTAGCAGCGCGGGACAGCTGTTTATAAACATCTGCGGCCCTCTTGCAGACGTTCGCGGCATGCTCATTGAACGTGAGCTTATCGTCTATGGTTAGACCCAACAACTTCATACTCTTGACCATACCGATGTCGACCCCGGCCATGCTCAGCCTTGGGGTGTCGTACTTAAGTTTGTTGGTTACCACCATCGCACAGGTTTTGTGCGGTGCGAACCTCAACTTATTTCTGACGCCCCAACTCTGAACATGGGCGAGGGCTGCATTGGCAGATGTCGAGACTTCAGTCGCTGAGTCCCCATCCACGACCAAGACGATGTCATCCGCGAACGCCTGCACGAAGACCCCGCGCCGCTCTAGCTCCTGCAATAGTGGGTCTAGGAGGAGGTTCCACAGGATTGGACCGCCGATTGACCCTTGAACGCAGCCCTTGTCAGTCTCTCTCGTGCATTCCTCACCGGCATACCGAACTCTAACCTTCCTACTGTCAAGATAGCTGTCTATCAGCCGCCTGATATTGACCGGACACTTTTCCTCTGCCAACCTGACTTTTATAGCTGGCCACCAAGCGCTATCGAAGGCCCCCTCTATATCCAATGATACCAGGACAATTAGCTTCTTCAGCCTCAACTTGTCCTGTACGTGTTGCATTAGCGTATAGAGGGCGTCCTCGGTGCTCCTCTGGGGCATAAAGCCAAATTGGCGAGTACTGAATCGCGGTACAAGCTGCCACTTTAGACGCGCTACGACCATCCTCTCCAAGACCTTCCCCAGAACAGGCAACAGACCGATTGGTCGGTATGCCTTGGGGGTTAGGTAGTTGTCCTTGCCCGGCTTCCGAAGCACCACGACCGTAGCCTCCTTCCAGATCTCTGGAAAGTGCGCCAGATCGAGGCACTTGTTGTAAAGGGCAAGGAACAACTCCGGGTCCTGGTGGATCGCTTGACTGCAGATGTCAGACGTCAGTCCGTCCCCTCCTGGTGCCTTTTTGGGATTGAAACCTGCCACGGCGGTCTTCAGCTCCAGCGTCGTAAATGACGGATCATGATATTCATCATGGACCCATTCATTTACTCGGCTGGCTGCTTCTCTAATTCGCCTGTGGTCAGCGTTGTCCTGGTCTACTCTGTCTTTGGGGTAGAACGTATCTGCAAGTAGGGCGGCCGATTCACTCGGATTGAGAAATGCACCATCGCAGCATAGGGTCAGTTCTTCCTGTCTTCTGGCGGTCCTACCGATGATCCTGTAGATTCCCTCCCAGACCCCCTCCCGATCCTGTTTCCGGCAGAACTCCTTCCAACTGGTGACTTGGGCTTTCTTAGCCTGCATCTCATAATCTTCTTTTGCTTTCAGGTACTCGTCGACGACCATCGCTCGCCGGACCGGCGCGGCATTTCGGATGCGGTGCTTCCTCCGAGCCACCTCCTTCTTCTTCACAGCGAGCTCCTCGGACCACCACGGACAGGTAAGTTTGGTTTTGTTACAAACCTTAGGGATAGCTTCCTCGCATGACTTTAAAATAATATTGTTATATTCTATTATGAATTTTTCAAATTTTTGTTTATTTTCTATTTTATTTATCGTTTCCAAATTAATTTCCCTTTCATTTTTAAAAGACCCCAATTTAACTTTAAATTTACCCCAGTCTGCTTTCCTAGTATTGAACCTTCTTGTGGTTCTTTGGATATGCATCCCTTTCTCCCTTTTTAAATTAACATTAAAAAATATCGTGTTGTGGTCCGAGGACGTTGCTCCTGTGTCCACCCGCCAGCCGTCCACCAGGTCAAGAAGGTCGAGCGAACATGCCGTGACGTCCACATGGCTTTTGTACGCTCGACCACCCCTGACCGTGTCAAAGGTGGGAGCGTCACCAGTGTTTAGTACCTGAAGCTCCAACTCTTCCAGGGTTGCGGACATTTCGTCCCCCCTGGGGTCTTCCTTGATGCTGCCCCACCAGGCACTTTTCGCGTTGGCGTCGCCGCCTATCAGCAATCTACCGGTGGCCACTTCCGATTGGATCCGGGTCACCTGGTCCAAGTATGGCCCTATGGGTTGGTCTGGCTCGAAGTAATAGGAGACTACTACGATTTCCCAGGCTTTGGTCCGGATCCCCACCACAACGATGTTGTTTGTGGTGAGTTTCGGGTAGGGTATGACGTCCAGGTCATGATCAAAGACGGCTATTGCCGCCTTTACCCTCCCACTTCCATCAACCTCGCACTGGTAGACTCTCGCACCACGGTAGCTCTTCATACTTCGTGCTCCACCCACGTAAGGCTCCTGGATCAGTGCCCACGAGATCTTGCGTTCACTGGCCTCTAAGAAGAGTTCGGTGGTTGCCAGCTCCTTTCGTTGTAAATTCGCTTGGGCCACTCGGTATGTTCTTGCTGTGTGTTGGGCAGGAGTCCCCGGGGCGCCCTTAGCAATAAGCTATGGCGGATCGTGCTATCGCCTCCCACCTTCTTCTAACCAGGCACTCCGAGCTGAAAGCGTTATGACCAACACTGTCATAACTGGCCCGCGTGCAGTTACAACACGAAGGAGGCAGGCCCGCGCTCCAGTCCGCGCACTCCGTCCTCATGTGAGGACCGCCACAGTGGCCGCACTTTGGTACAGTATCTGTACAAAGTCGTCTGCTGTGCCCATAACCCAGGCAGAGCGAGCATTGGACGATCGGGGACTGGTCCTCGACCCTAACCCGCTGAAGGTCCACGTGCACCGCCCCTGCCTCGATCACGCGCCGCCAGACCTCTGTGGCGACCCTCATCACTACGTGACCTGTGTGCGGGTTCCTGGTACGCTTCCGGTATAATACCTCCATTTTGCTCTGTTCGTCTTTGAGACCTCTAAAGATATGGGCATTCTGGTTTTGGAGGGCCTTTAAAATGTCCTCGTTCGTGTTGTACTGCATTAAGTCACGTAATATGACTTGCGGGTTTTTATTTTTGATGTCTTGCGCTTCCAGCTCGGGCGCCTGCCTAAGCTTCTCCCTAAGCTTGTTTCTGTCGTCCTCAGTACGACAGCCCAGGATAACTTTTCTGTCTTTAGCCTTGCGCACCTTCTCTACGGCTATGCCCCCTTCCCTGGCATTCACTACCTTTCTCAGTCGGTCTAGGACTTGTTCTCCTGTCTCCTTTTCATTCCTGGCCGATACCACTATGGAATGAAGTGTGGTTGGGTTCTGAGCCCGGATGGGAGGCCGACTGGCCGCTACGCTTGCATATGAGACCATTTGGTCTTGGCTAGCCTGTAGCGCCTCTTTCAACCTCTCCATCCTTAGGCTGTTTTCGGCCAGGTTACGGCTGTGCTCTTCGAGGGCTTTCCTCAAGGAGGTTGTGTCGGCCTCAGCATTAGCCTCTGAAAGTGGGCAGGGGGTTTTCTCGGCCCTTCGGGTTGGGGGTTCCTTGGTAATATCCTGGTCGTACTCCTTTATTAATTGGTATAGCCGGTCTGCCTGGGCTTTCACCTCGGCTTAATATCATTTTTGGTAGTCTTTGACTGTGTCATTAATGTTTTTATTTTGTTCGAGCAGTTTCTGGCCTCTGCCACTCTGCTTTTTGGTGGGGGCGGGCTCCCTACCTCGAAAGCTATCGCTCCCCTTGCCATTACTGGTGATGAATGGGCCGGTTTTGCGGGTGGAGTGCGCTTTGTCACGGTTTTGCTGCCCGCCTCCCACTCACCCACGCTCCTCCTTACGCTCTGCGTGGAGGGCCCTGCCTCCTCAGGCGCCTTTTGTGGGCTCTTTGAAGGAGGTCTTGCAACTGTTGTTGTCGGGCGTTGTGTTGGCGTACGTACACCAGGCATTCCGCTCATTGTGATAATTACCGGGACTAATGGGGATTAGTGTAGCGTCAAGTCAAAAGGGGTGTGTAAAAGGTACCCCAATTGTGTGTAAAATTAGTGTTTTGTAAAGTGGGGTATTGTAAAGATACCCCGCTTTGTGTGTAAATATCAAGGTTCTCCTATTCAGGGTACTAGTCGCAATTTAAAAACAGTAATAATTTAGTCCTATGCTAATATATAGTAGTACAATAGTACTACTATATGTCAAGAAAATAATTAAAATTGCCTAGCTTATTCTTAATCCTAAAATATAGTAACACAAAAGTGTTACTATATGTCAATAAATACAGTTGTTAAAAATTTCTAAATATAATCTTAACCTAGAATATAGTGACACAAGAGTGCCGCTATATGTCAATCAATTTCAATTGTTAAAATGTCTTAATATAGTCTTAACCTATGATATAGTAGCACAAAAGTGCTACCATATGTCCTAAAACTAACTAAACTAAATAAAACCCGTAGAATCAGACCTATTTCTACAGTGTCGTTCAAAAAGACTCAGTTAACAAAGAAGGGGAGACCAAAAGAAAACAAAGAAATTCAAAAAATATTTTCAAAATTTTTCCAAAAAAAAATTTTTTCCGGCTTTTCGGCAATTCCTTGGGGCCAGATTAAAGCTCTTCTCCTCCCGATCACGGAGACCCCAAACTCGGTGGGTCTATGACCTCCGGTACCAAAGTTAGGGTCCGGGGGGGTGAAGAGATTTTTCGGTTGGGGGGGGGGGGTAGTCGGAAATGGGTACCTTTGGGTCTTGTGATACAGAAGGGAAGGGGAGGGGGGGTTGGGTCCAGAGGGGTGGTGGGGTCCTAACGGGGGTGTGAATTAAAATGGCTATATAAATGTATACTTAATATTACAGTTTTTATTCCACTATAGTGGTTTAACAAAATTGGGGTTGCCGAAAAAGGGGTCAAAAAGGGGGTCTAGGGGGTCTATACTAATCTAGGTCCAATTTAGAAGGGGGTGTCTGTTTTGGGGGGAAAAATTTTGTCCAAAATTCGCTATCTCCACCCGTTCCAGAGATATTTAATGTTATGATAATTTTTAAGGGCCGTTTCTAAATTGATACCGACACTGGATTTTATAATAAAATTAAATAAATAAAAAAAAAATTGAGTTACCCGGGGGGGTTTGGGGCTTGGCTGTCCCCGAGCAATGTTGATATATAGTACAGTATCTCAATCCAAGGTTATTTTTGCCCTAACTCCAGCCGTTTCCGAGTTACGAGGGTTTTTCTGGAGCCAGGGGAGCGACCCTCCGTGACCCTCCTTTTGCGAGGGTGGTAAATCGCAAAAGGAGGCGAAGGTGGTGATACGCGGGTGACAGGTGCGGGGGCCCCTTCGCCCGCATTGCACATCACCACCCGCGGGAGGGAATGGCCGAGCACTCGCGGTCATTCCCGGGCCCCTCCGTTGAGAGGGGCATGAGGGGCCCGCTGTCAGACAGCGGGCAGTCGTCGGCGGGGGACTGGAGTAAAGGCTCTGCCGGTTTCCCAGTCCTCCTCCACTAAGACGATGCGGGAGTGCCGTTGGGTTTTTTAGTGGGTATACCGGAAGCAGGATCCGGGGAGTCCCACATACCCCTCCCTTCCCCCGGAGGGAGGATGATGCGTAATGCATTTTTCCCAGCGCAACAACAAAAAAAAAAAAAAAAAAAAGGTTAGGTTAGGTTAGGTTGGGACGGAGTGTTGGCGGTGTCGTTCGACATTGCCAACGCCTTCAACTCCGTCCCCCACGCGACCATATTGGAGGCACTCCGATACCATGGAGTGCCCCAATATCTGCGGGCGATCCTGGCCAGCTACCTGGAGGACCGAGAGGTCCTTCTGGTGGACAAGACGGCCAGGATCAGGCGCTACGGCGCGGAGTCCGGTGTTCCGCAGGGGTCGGTTTTAGGCCCTCCCCTGTGGAACATCGGTTTTAATTGGCTCCTGCGGGGCACCCTCCTCCAGGGCACGAGTGTCATTTGCTACGCAGATGACACTCTCCTCGTTGCCCGGGGGAGGGACTTCGGTGAGGCGGCCTGTTTGGCCTCGGCCGGCGGATCCTCGCGGAGCCCTACTTCGTCCCCACCCGTGATGACTGGGTCGGGGACCGCGACGGATTGGTGGCCATCGTCGCCCCGGCAGCCGCCGGCGCCCCCCCCATTGGCAATGTGTCGAGGGGTAGGGGCTACGTTCTGGCTGCCGTAGGTGACGTCACAGTTATAGGGGTGTATTTCTCGCCGAACCGGGCTCTCGCCGACTTTGAGCAAATGCTCGGGGAGGTGGGGGCTCTGGTTGGACAGGTCGCCCCTAGCCCCGTGCTAGTCGCTGGGGATTTCAACGCCAAATCTTTGGCGTGGGGATCCCCGGTGACGGATGCGCGGGGTGAGTGTCTGGAGGAGTGGGCGGTCTCCATTGGAATGGTCGTCCTCAACACGGGGTCGGAGGACACGTGCGTGCGGCAACAGGGCGGGTCGATAGTCGACATCACACTGGCATCGCCTGCCCTGGCGCGCCATGTCCGGAATTGGAGAGTGGTGGTGGGCGTGGAGACACTGTCGGATCATCGTTATATCCGATTTGATGTCTCCGCGCTCCCCACCGGCCCGCAAGGCTCGGGTCCGACCCCGGTTGTTGGGGGCGGTCCGCGCTGGGTGCTGGGACGGCTCGACAGGGAGGTCGCCAGAGAGGCCGCCATCATCGAGGACTGGGTTGCCGGGCCCGACATTGGCCAGGACGTGGACGAGGAGGCGGGGCGCCTTGGGGCCTCGCTGGGTCGCATATGCGACGCGGCCATGCCCAGGGCGAGACCCCTCCCTCCTCGGTGCCGGGTGTATTGGTGGAGCGACGAGCTCCGCCGCATGCGCGTTGATTGCGGTAGGGCTCGCCGCCGATACACTCGGTGCAGGCGGAGGCGTACCCGAGACGCCCAAGAGGAGAGTGCCTCCTATGCCGCTTACAGGGCTCTGCGCGAATCTTTCCAAGTGGCAATCGCGCGGGCCAAGGAGGCGGCATGGGAGGAATGGCTGCGGACCCTCGATGGCGACCCCTGGGGGAGGCCGTATAAGGTGGTCAGGAAAAAGCTGCGGCCCTGGGCTCCCCCCGTCACTTCTAGCGTAGACGGGGAGCTTCTTGAAGAGGTGGTGGGCACCCTCTTCCCGCAACGAGACGAGTGGGTGCCCCCGGCGATGGCCCGACACGGTGATGCGCGACCTGCAGAGGGCGATGTCCCCGCACCGCCGGTATCGGAGGCCGAATTCGGGGCGGCTGTCCTCAGACTCAAAATGAAGAGGACCGCCCCGGGCCCGGACGGCGTTCCGGGGACGGCCCTAGCGGTCGCGCTGGAGGAGATAGGCGAGAGGGTGAGGTCCCTCTTCACCGCATGTGTGGCGCAGGGTCGATTCCCGCAGCAATGGAAAACGGGCAAATTAGTGCTGCTGCCAAAGGCGGGGCGCCCGGCCGGACTGCCGTCGTCCTACCGTCCGATCGTGTTGCTCGGCGAGGTGAGCAAGCTCTTCGAGCGAGTGCTCGCGGCTCGCCTGGCCGAGTGCATGGCTCCGGATCTGGACGACGCGCAGTTTGGTTTCCGCCGGGGTCGGTCGACCCTGGATGCCATTGCACAGGTGAGGGACCTCGCCGAGGAGGCGGTCTCCCGGGGCGGCGTGATGCTTGCGGTGTCATTGGACATCCGCAACGCATTCAACACGCTGCCCTGGGAAACAATCAAAGCGGCGCTGCGGTACCACGGCGTGCCGCAGTACCTCCAGAGGGTCATCGCCGACTACTTCGCCGGCAGAGCCGTCGTCTTCCCGACGAGGGCCGGCGAAGGGAGGAGGGAAATGTCGTGCGGTGTTCCGCAGGGGTCTGTCTTAGGCCCTCCCCTGTGGAACATCGGTTACGACTGGGTGCTGCGCGGGGCCACTCTGCGGGGGGTCGGTGTTATTTGTTACGCCGACGATACCCTCGTGCTGGCCCGCGGGCGCACCTACAGGGAGGCATCCCTCCTCGCCACTGCGGGTGTGGCTCAGGTAGTGGGGAGGATCCGTGCCCTGGGGCTCGAGGTGGCCCTGGAAAAATCCGAGGCCCTCTTATTCCATGGGCCCGGTAACAGGCCGCCGCCGGAGGCCTCCATTATTGTGGGAGGGACCTCCATCGCCGTCGGTACTAGCATGAAGTACCTAGGGCTCGTCCTCGACGGCCGATGGAGGTTCGAGGAGCACTTCCGGCGGTTGGCCCCAAAGTTGTTGGCCACCGCTGGGGCCTTGGGACGGATCCTCCCAAACGTTGGGGGGCCTGGCGGAGTTTGCCGACGCCTGTACACGGGTGTGGTGCGCTCCATGGCGCTCTACGGGGCGCCAATATGGGCAGGTGCCATGAGCAACCAAAACCTGTGCCGGGTGGCAAGAAGGCAGCCTACGGACGTGTGCCACCACTGTGTGGCGGGAGTCGCGGACACGGCGCAACACACGCGCGAGGAGTGCCCAGCTTGGGAGGTCCCTCGTGCCGCCCTGTCCGCGACAATTGGCGATGACCTGTCGCTGCCGGCCGTCCTCAGGGAGATGGTCGACAGCGACGAGGCTTGGCAGGCGGCAGCGACCTTCTGCGACGCTGTCATGTCGCAAAAGGAGGCGGCGGAGCGTGCGCGGGAGGACGATCCTCTCGCGCCGCCGCTCCGCAGGCGAAGAAGGGGTGGGAGAAGGCGGTTGTACGATCGTCTCCTCCCACCTCCTGGTGGCGATTAGCGGGCGACAGGTGCGGGGGCACCTCTCGCTCGCATTGCACTAATCGCCACCCTCGTCGGGCGGGAACGGCCGAGCACTGCGGTCGTTCCCGGGCCCCTCCACTAAGGGAGGGGCGTGAGGGGCCTGCCGTAAAGGCGGGCAGTCGTCGGCGGAGGACTGGACGTAAAGGCTGTGCCAGTTTCCCAGTCCTCCTCCATAAAAGACGATGCGGGAGTGCCGCTGGGTTATTTTAGTGGGTATACCGGGCCTCAGCCCGGGGAGTCCCACATAGCCCCCCATTCCTCCAATGGGTGGGTATGCGTAATGCATTTTTTCCCAGCGTGATCAAAAAAAAAATAAAAAAAAAAAAAAAAAAAAAAAAAAAAAAAAAAAAAAAAGGTTAGGTTAGGTTCCCCCCCGAATTGGTTCCCGCCTTGTCGTGGCGGGGGGGCTCAGTAGCCGTGGTGGCGGAAACCCACGGTGAAGCCAAGAGGAACCTAGGCGGGGGCCGCTCGTCTAGGCTTTTGCCGCTAAGCCAACGACGAGTGGCCCAATAGTTGCGGTGCCGCGGGTGCCGCCTGTAGCGGCATCGCAACTGAGCGGGCTGCGATGCCCCCCCCCTTCTGATGGGGGGGGCATTGCGGCGGAGTGCGGGGGGCCGCGGCGGGGAGGGGAGTGTCGGTGTGGCTTCGGCCATTCTCCCTTACCTCCCGCGGCCTCAACGGGGCCGCCACCGTCAGATGGCGGACGCGGTGGGGCCGCAGGGGAAGAGGACTGTCGGTGTATCGTTGCCGCTGTCCCTGTCCCCTGCGGCCGAAAGGTGGTAGGTGACGGGGCCACAGACCCGACCCGTCACAGGGGGAGCTCCGGCGTGCCTGCATGACTGCGGCGCGTCGGAGGGCCTGGACCCCTCGCTTCCTGGCGTGGGTAGCGCCATGCTGGAAGGCGACGGGTCTGGGCAGCGGTCGCCTCCTTTTGCGAGGGTGGTAAATCGCAAAAGGAGGCGAAGGTGGTGATACGCGGGCGACAGGTGCGGGGGCCCCTTCGCCTGCATTGCACATCACCACCCGCGGGAGGGAATGGCCGAGCACTCGCGGTCATTCCCGGGCCCCTCCGTTTGAGAGGGGCATGAGGGGCCCGCTGTGAGACAGCGGGCAGTCGTCGGCGGGGGACTGGAGTAAAGGCTCTGCCGGTTTCCCAGTCCTCCTCCACTAAGACGATGCGGGAGTGCCGTTGGGTTTTTTAGTGGGTATACCGGAAGTAGACCGGGGAGTCCCACATACCCCTCCCTTCCCCCGGAGGGAGGATGATGCGTAATGCATTTTTCCCAACGAAACAAAAAAAAAAAAAAAAAAAAAAAAAGGTTAGGTTAGGTTCCCCCCCGAATTGGTTCCCGCCTTGTCGTGGCGGGGGGGCTCAGTAGCCGTGGTGGCAACCAACGCCACGGTGAAGCCAAGAGGAACCTCGGCGGGGGCCGCTCGTCTAGGCTTCAGGTGGCCGACGACGAGTGGCCCAATAGTTGCGGTGCCGCGGGTGCCGCCTGTAGCGGCATCGCAACTGAGCGGGCTGCGATGCCCCCCCCCCCCTCTGATGGGGGGGGCATCGCGGTGGAGTGTGGGGGGCCGCGGCGGGGAGGGGAGTGTCGGTGTGGCTTCGGCCATTCTCCCTTACCTTCGCGGCCTCAACGGGGCCGCCACCGTCGGATGGCGGACGCGGTGGGGCCGCAGGGGAGGGGGACTGTCGGTGTATCGTTGCCGCTGTCCCTGTCCCCTGCGGCCGAAAGGTGGTAGGTGACGGGGCCACAGACCCGACCCGTCACAGCGGGAGCTCCGGCGTGCCTGCATGACTGCGGTGCGTCGGAGGGCCTGGACCCCTCGCTTCCTGGCGTGGGTAGCGCCATGCTGGAAGGCGACGGGTCTGGGCAGCGGTCGCCTCCTTTTGCGAGGGTGGTAAATCGCAAAAGGAGGCGAAGGTGGTGATACGCGGGCGATGGGGCGGGGGCCCCTTCGCCTGCATTGCACATCACCACCCGCGGGAGGGAATGGCCGAGCACTCGCGGTCATTCCCGGGCCCCTCCGTTGAGAGGGGCATGAGGGGCCCGCTGTGAGACAGCGGGCAGTCGTCGGCGGGGGACTGGAGTAAAGGCTCTGCCGGTTTCCCAGTCCTCCTCCACTAAGACGATGCGGGAGTGCCGTTGGGTTTTTTAGTGGGTATACCGGCAACAGACCGGGGAGTCCCACATACCCCTCCCTTCCCCCGGAGGGAGGATGATGCGTAATGCATTTTTCCCAGCGCAACAAAAAAAAAAAAAAAAAAAAAAAAAGGTTAGGTTAGGTTCCCCCTCTATTTTTCGTCCGCATTGCACCAGTCACCACCCTCGTCAGATGGGAATGGCCGAGCACTCACGGTCGTTCCCAAGCCCCTCCACTAGGAGGGGCGTGAGGGGCCTGCCGTAAAAGGTGGGCAGTCGTCGGCGGAGGACTGGACGTAAAGGCTGTGCCAGTTTCCCAGTCCTCCTCCACTCAGACGATGCGGGAGTGCCGCTGGGTTATTTTAGTGGGTATACCGGGCCTCAGCCCGGGGAGTCCCACATAGCCCCCCATTCCCCCAATGGGTGGGTATGCGTAATGCATTTTTTCCCAGCGTGATCAAAAAAAAAAAAAAAAAAAAAAAGGTTAGGTTCCCCCCCCCCCCCCCCGAATTGGTTCCCGCCTTGTCGTGGCGGGGGGGCTCAGTAGCCGTGGTGGCGGAAACCCACGGTGAAGCCAAGAGGAACCTAGGCGGGGGCCGCTCGTCTAGGCTTTTGCCGCTAAGCCAACGACGAGTGGCCCAATAGTTGCGGTGCCGCGGGTGCCGCCTGTAGCGGCATCGCAACTGAGCGGGCTGCGATGCCCCCCCCTCTGATGGGGGGGGCATTGCGGCGGAGTGCGGGGGGCCGCGGCGGGGAGGGGAGTGTCGGTGTGGCTTCGGCCATTCTCCCTTACCTCCCGCGGCCTCAACGGGGCCGCCACCGTCAGATGGCGGACGCGGTGGGGCCGCAGGGGAAGGGGACTGTCGGTGTATCGTTGCGGCTGTCCCTGTCCCCTGCGGCCGAAAGGTGGTAGGTGACGGGGCCACAGACCCGACCCGTCACAGGGGGAGCTCCGGCGTGCCTGCATGACTGCGGCGCATCGGAGGGCCTGGACCCCTCGCTTCCTGGCGTGGGTAGCGCCATGCTGGAGGGCGACGGGTCTGGGCAGCGGTAGCCTCCTTTTGCGAGGGTGGTAAATCGCAAAAGGAGGCGAAGGTGGTGATACGCGGGCGACAGGTGCGGGGGCCCCTTCGCCTGCATTGCACATCACCACCCGCGGAAGGGAATGGCCGAGCACTCGCGGTCATTCCCGGGCCCCTCCGTTGAGAGGGGCATGAGGGGCCCGCTGTGAGACAGCGGGCAGTCGTCGGCGGGGGACTGGAGTAAAGGCTCTGCCGGTTTCCCAGTCCTCCTCCACTAAGACGATGCGGGAGTGCCGTTGGGTTTTTTAGTGGGTATACCGGAAGCAGGATCCGGGGAGTCCCACATACCCCTCCCTTCCCCCGGAGGGAGGATGATGCGTAATGCATTTTCCCAGCGCAACAAAAAAAAAAAAAAAAAGGTTAGGTTCCCCCCCGAATTGGTTCCCGCCTTGTCGTGGCGGGGGGGCTCAGTAGCCGTGGTGGCGGAAACCCACGGTGAAGCCAAGAGGAACCTAGGCGGGGGCCGCTCGTCATGGCTTTTGCCGATTAAGCCGACGACGAGTGGCCCAATAGTTGCGGTGCCGCGGGTGCCGCCTGTAGCGGCATCGCAACTGAGCGGGCTGTGATGCCCCCCCCCTCTGATGGGGGGGGCATCGCGGCGGAGTGCGGGGGGCTGCGGCTGGGGGGAGTGCCGGTGTGGCTTCGGCCATTCTCCCTTACCTTCCGCGGCCTCAACGGGGCCGCCACCGTTAGATGGCGGACGCGGTGGGGCCGCAGGGGAAGAGGACTGTCGGTGTATCGTTGCCGCTGTCCCAGTCCCCTGCGGCCGAAAGGTGGTAGGTGACGGGGCCACAGACCCGACCCGTCACAGGGGGAGCTCCGGCGTGCCTGCATGACTGCGGCGCGTCGGAGGGCCTGGACCCCTCGCTTCCTGGCGTGGGTAGCGCCATGCTGGAAGGCGACGGGTCTGGGCAGCGGTCGCCTCCTTTTGCGAGGGTGGTAAATCGCAAAAGGAGGCGAAGGTGGTGATACGCGGGCGACAGGGGCGGGGGCCCCTTCGCCCGCATTGCACATCACCACCCGCGGGAGGGAATGGCCGAGCACTCGCGGTCATTCCCAGGCCCCTCCGTTGAGAGGGGCATGAGGGGCCCGCTGTGAGACAGCGGGCAGTCGTCGGCGGGGGACTGGAGTAAAGGCTCTGCCGGTTTCCCAGTCCTCCTCCACTAAGACGATGCGGGAGTGCCGTTGGGTTTTTTAGTGGGTATACCGGCAACAGACCGGGGAGTCCCACATACCCCTCCCTTCCCCCGGAGGGAGGATGATGCATAATGCATTTTTCCCAGCGCAACAAAAAAAAAAAAAAAAAAAAAAAAAAAAAAAAAAAAAAAAAAGGTTAGGTTAGGTTAGGTTAGGTTGGGGTAACGCTCTGCCGCCTCCGAGGCTGCCAATGCCCGCCTCGAGGAAGAGGTGCAGCAGCTCCGCGCTGAGCTGGCCCAGCTTCGGGTCGATCTCCAGGTCAGTGGGGTCGACATCACCCGGGCCGGCTCTCCGCGGGCCGAGAAGCCGCCAGCTGCACCACCCCTGGAGGTGATGGAGCCGGCCAATGGGATGGAGGTGGCTTGTGGGGCTCTGGGCGACGCGTTCAGCGACGCTCAAATGAGCCAGCTGGCCAGGTTCGTGGGGAGCCTGGTAGACGGACGCCTGGCCGGCGTCCAGGACCGCCTGCTCCCCGAAAAGCGGATTCGGCCGCCGTTGGCGGCTGACAAGCGCGGAGCCCCACCAAACCAGCCGGGGATGGGCGCCAAGTCATTTGCGGCGGTGGCCGGCGAGCCCGCCGCGCCCAAGCCGCCTGTGCCGGCCAAAGCTCGTGCCGCTCAGGCTCCTACCGACAGGAGGAAGGGGAAGAAGGGGGGGCGGAGGGTGCCGCCGGCCGCCGCTCCTAGTGCTCCGGCTCCGGTGCCCGCGTCGGTCCCCGCTCCTCCTGCTCCACCCACTTCAGCTGCAGCTGAGGAGGGGTGGCAGACGGTTGGGGGGAAGCGGAAGAGGCGGCGCTCCAGGAAGGCGAAGAACCCTTCCGCGCCGGTAACAGGGCAAACGGCTGGTAAGAGGGGGCCCAAACTCTCTCCGCCAAAGAGTGCCGCCGTGGTCATCACGGTGGCGCCCGAGGCGGAGGGACTCACTTATGCGGGCTTCCTCCAGGAGGCGAGGTCGGTCCTCGACGGGGCCCTCCCTGGCGTCGGAGGGAAGGTGCGGTTGGCGCGGACAGGGGCGCGCATCCTGGAGTTCCCCGGCAAGGAGGGGGAGAAACAGGCCGACATGGTGGCCGCGGCGCTACGAGGCATTGTGGCGGGACGGGACGGCGTCACCGTCGCCAGGCCGACGAAATGCGCGGAGTTGCGCGTGTCGGGCTTGGACGACTCCGTCACGGCGGCGGAGGTCCGGGAGCGCATTGAAGCGTTTGCTGAGTGTGCTCCCGGCTCCGTCAAGGTCGGTGCCGTCCGCCCCGGCCCCGGAGGAGCGGGTGCGGTGTGGGTGCGCTGCCCCATCGCTGCGGCCAAGCTTCTGGCCAAAGCTGGACGACTCCTCGTGGGCTTCTCCTCGGCCCGAATCACGGTCTTGGAGGGGAGGCCTGCGAGGTGTTATGGGTGCATGGCCAGGGGCCACTTGCGGGCCAATTGCACTAGCGCCGTGGACTGCAGCAGATTGTGCTTCCGCTGCGGCCAACTGGGGCACAAGGCGGCGGAATGCTCCGCCGCCCCTTACTGCCCCCCGTGCGCGGCGGGCAATCGGCCCGCCAACCATTTGATGGGGCGGGAGGGGTGCACGATCCCCAACGCGCCGAGGCATCCGGGAGCTGGTCGTTCGACCACGGCGGCTCCCGGTCCTCGGTCACCGACCGCGGGAGGAGAGATGGAGGTGTCAACAATCCAATAATGTATTGCACACCCTCCAATCTCCTCCAGACGAATTTGAACCACTCCGCCGGCGCCCAGGACCTCCTCCTGCAAACGATGGCGGAGTGGTCAATAGGTGTGGCCGTAGCCGCGGAGCCCTACTTCGTTCCTCCCTGCCCAAATTGGGTGGGTGACCGGGACGGCTCCGTGGCCATCGTCAGCTCCGCTGCGCTTCGCTCCCCACCCTTGTCGCTCAGAGACAGGGGCGAGGGGTTCGTTGCTGCCGATTGGGGGGAGGTAACGCTGTTCGGCGTGTACTTCTCCCCAAACCGGAGTCTGGCGGAATTCGAGGTCTTCCTCAATAGAGTGGAGGCCTCGATACGGCGGACAGCACCTCGTCAGGTGCTCGTTCTGGGGGACTTCAATGCCAAATCTACGGCGTGGGGCTCCCCCGGAACGGATGCCCGCGGTCGGGCAGTCGAAGAGTGGGCGACGTCGGTGGGCCTCTGTCTCCTCAACAGAGGCACCACCGACACGTGCGTTCGTCGGCAGGGGGGGTCGATAGTGGACCTCTCGTTCGCTACCCCTGCCGTCGAAGCGCAAGTAAGGAGCTGGCGTGTCCTGGATGAGGTTGAGACGCTCTCGGATCATAGATACATCCGATTCGAGCTCTCCCGGTCCCAGGGCCCCAGAAGGGGTCACGTTCCCTCTCGGCGTGGCGGCGCGTTTCCGCGGTGGGCTGTGGGGCGAATGGACAAGGTCCTGCTAGAGGAGGCGGCCATTATTTCCAATTGGTTCGCCTCCCCGCCTTCGTCCGAGGGTGCCGACGCTGCGGCTGGCCGTTTTCGCGATGCGATTACGCAAATCTGCGATACGGCCATGCCCCGTGCTAAGTGTTGGTCCCCGAAGACGGAGGTCTACTGGTGGTCCCCGGAGCTTGCCTCCCTTCGCGCAGCGTGTTTTGCGGCGCGGAGGTCCTACACCCGCAGCCGGCGACGTCACCCCCGTGACGTCGAGAGGGAAGACCGGCTTTATGCGGCGTACATCGACGAGGTGTGCGCCCTAAAGCTGGCCATTCGCCGCGCCAAGGAGGAGGCGCGGCACGAGCTGTTGGAGGGTCTCGACCGTGACCCCTGGGGCCGCCCCTACCGAGCTGCGCTGAATAAGCTACGCTGTCGGGGTCCCCCCCTTGTGGAGACTCTCCAACCCGGCTTCCTCGTGGAGGTGGTTGAGGGCCTATTCCCGCAACGAGCGGAGCACGTGCCCCCGGCAATGGTCGCCGCAGAGACCGACGACCGGGAGGCCGACCTCAGTGCTCCGCCCGTCACAGAGGCGGAGGTGGCGGCGGCTGTTCTTCGGATGCGCTCGAAGAACACCGCCCCCGGGCCCGACGGGGTACCCGGACGGGTGTTGGCCCTGGCCCTCAACCACATGGGGGACCGCCTCAGGGAGCTGTTCGACGTGTGCCTGGCGTCCGGACGGTTCCCTGACTGCTGGAAGGCGGGGAAGCTGGTGCTCCTCCCTAAGCCGGGACGACCTCCCGACACCGTGGCGGCCTACAGGCCTATCGTTTTGCTGGAGGAGGCGGGGAAGTTGCTTGAGAGAGTTCTCGCCACCCGTATCCTCCGGCATCTGGAAGAGGTCGGCTCCGGTCTGTCGGACGCTCAGTACGGTTTCCGCGCTGGGCGTTCGACGATCGATGCCATCCTGCGTCTGAGGGCCGCTTCGGAGGAGGCCGTCGCTGGCGGAGGGGTGTTGTTGGCGGTATCCTTGGATATCGCCAACGCCTTCGGTAGTCTGCCGTTCGGCTGCATCGGCGAGGCGCTCCGGTTCCATGGAGTGCCGGTTTACCTGAGGCGGCTGGTGGCAGACTACCTTGAGGGCAGGGTGGTTCTGTGCGAGGACCGCGACGGAGCTTTGCTCCGCAGACCCATGGCGTGCGGTGTTCCGCAGGGTTCAGTCCTAGGACCTCCCCTGTGGAACATCGGTTACGACTGGGTGCTGCGTGGAGCTTTTCCCCCGGGCCTGGACGTCATCTGCTATGCGGATGACACGCTCGTCACGGCCCGGGGACAAAGCTTCGAGGAGGCGGCGCGCCTGGCCAACGAGGGGGTGGCCCAAGTGGTCGGGCGCATCGAGGCGCTGGGGCTTAGGGTGGCCCCTGCCAAGACTGAGGCCGTGCTCTTTCACGGGCCTCGTCGCGGTCCACCTGCTGGCGCCTCGATAACGGTTGGCTCGGTCCCCGTACGGATCGGGGCCCAGATCAAGTATCTGGGCCTAGTGATAGACAGGCGGTGGAACTTTGACGAGCACTTCCGCATTCTGGTGCCCAAGCTGGAGGGCGTTGCCGCCGCTCTCGGTCGGCTCTTGCCGAACGTGGGCGGCGCCAGCGTCGCCTGCCGGCGGCTTTACACGGGGGTGGTACGGTCGATGGCACTGTACGGCGCACCCGTGTGGGCGGAGTCCTTGTCCGCCGGGAACAGGGTGCGCTTGTGGCGCCCTCAGCGTACCCTGGCGATCAAGGCCATTCGCGGATACCGCACGGTGTCCACAGACGCGGCGTGTGCGTTGGCTGGGACACCCCCGTGGGATTTGGATGCGGAGGTGCTCGCCGAGGTTTACAAGCGCGCGGCGGCAGCCCGGGCCGGGGGTTCTGTCCCCCTGCCCGAGGAGTTGCGAGGTTGGCGCGAGGAGGCCCACCGGACGTTGATGGTACGGTGGGGGCATCGGCTTGAGGCTCCACGAGCTGGCGTTCGGACCGTGGAGGCGCTCAGGCCGATTCTCGAGGAGTGGGCAGTGCGGCAGCATGGGACTCTCTCCTTTAGGCTGGTGCAGGTATTGACCGGACATGGTTGCTTCGGTACATACCTGCATAGGCTTGGGAGGGAGGCGAGTCCGATGTGCCACCACTGCGACTGCGGTGAAGACTCGGTGCAACACACTCTCGAGCAGTGTCCTGCCTGGGAGTTGCAGCGTCGGGAACTCACCGCAGTGATAGGGAACGACCTCGCGCTGCCGGCCGTGGTTCAATCCATGAGCTGCGCGAGGTCGTGGGAAGCGGTCGCATCCTTCTGCGAGGAAGTTATCTTGCAGAAGGAGGCGGCGGAGCGGATCAGGGAGGACTCACCCCTGGCTGATCCGCATCGCCGCCGGCGAGCTGGGCGGCGAAGGCGCGCGTACGCCGCGAACCATATGCCGCCCTGAGCGAGGCCGCGGGCGGAGGAACGGGGACCTTTTTCCACCGCCCGCTGATGCCTTCCGCGACGGAGCGGCGCTCTGTGTGTGTCCGGAGCGCCGCTAGGAGAGGACGACCAAGGAGTCGGGTGCCCGGTGGCAGTCGGACCGGGCACAGTCGCCGCGGCGGGCCCTGTGGATGTAAGAACGATCCAGGGCTCGCCCACTTTTACGGCGACGCATGGCACACGGCGGGTCTTTTTAGTGGGTGCAAACCCCACACTACCCCATCGCCTTCCCCGGGTGGTGGGGTGTGCGTCAGGCATTTTTTCCCGCCAAAAAAAAAAAAAAAAAAAAAAAAAGGTTAGGTTGGGGTGCGGGTCAGGTAACCTCCACGTGTGCTTGGTGGGTTGCTAGTCTCTTTCGGATACGTCCGGGGGGAAGGGCAACCCGCTGGGCCGGTGCACCCTGGGCACCGTCAATAACTTCCCATTCGTGGGCTCTTGTTGGCGGTGGCGAATACCTGACGGGGAGGGATGTCGCTCTGGGTGTTCCTCTGAATAGCAGAGGACATGCCAGATGCGACAAATGGGCTGGGTTGGGTTTAGGTTAGGTCAGGCTAGGTTAGTCTGGGTAGGCTAGGTAGGTGAGTAGGAAGGGGAGTCTACGCCGGCTCTCCTTGAATCCCGGAGACCGCAGCATACTCCCAACGACCCCCATCGTAGGCGGTATGGGGTACGGGACTTGTTGTGGACGGAAGGAGGTTGAGAGGGAGGGTGGTTACCTGAAAACAGGTAATCACCAACAAGGGAGCTTCGCCAGCTCCTGGAATTCCGGAGACCACGGTGACCTACCAACGACCCCCATCGTTGGCGGATGGGGTACGGCGGCGCTGTGAGCGGAGGGCTTGCCTTAATTGGCCGGCCTGCGAGAAGGAAAACTCAAAAAGAACACCCGACAGCGAAGTCGTAAAAACCTGTAGATACCTGGCGACCTCTACAGTATATAGCTACACTGTTTTACGGAATGGGCGTCACCCGGCAGTGTTTCCCTATATCGTCCCATACTCGTGGGAACAATCATGGAAAATTTAATAAAAAACAAAACAAAAGATGGAAGAAAGGAGGAGGAGAAGAAGGAGAGTGAGAGGGAGATGGAGATGAAGCAGGTGACGGAGACTCGTAGGGAACTTCGCGTTTCCTTGACGCGTCTCTCGGAGTCCGACTCGGATGCCAGCGAGGCCAGTTTGATGACGGTCGAGTCCGGGAGTGAGAAGGAGGAGGCTCTCAAAACAAAAAATTGGAAAAAGAGGCCAATAGGAGAAGTTGAGTCAGAGGAGGAGGAGACGATGTCGCCGACCAAAGGGGCCGCCCATAAAACAAAACGCGGGAGAGGCCGACCACCCACCACGGGTGAATACGTGGGCCTAGCCGCGGCCAAGGAACGGCTAAATAAGGAAAAGGAGGAGGCGCTCAGGCTAGAGGCCGAAGAATGTGTCGCGAGCATGGCCGAGACCCTGAGGGAGTCGAGGCACGCCTGCCGCAGCGGCTTCAGCCCGCCAAACCCAGACGAGGACACGGCGCAGTCTCTGGCAGCGCTTAACCTTCTGCTGCTGGAGGCTGCGCAGATTGTTGAGATGGTGGCCACCAAGTCCAAAAAGGGGCTCAAGGGCACCTTCATTAAAACACTGAAGGATGCGGCCTCTATCATCAAGGAGGCCGCGGGCGGCATAAGGGCCCGTACGGTGCCTGAGGAGGTGGCGTACCTGGAGGCCGAAAATCGGCGGCTCACGGTACAACTGGCTGAAGCAAACAGTCGACCGGCGGCGGCAGCAACGACGGCAGCACCTGAAGCGGACGCGATCCGAGTTATGGTGGAGGAGATATCTCGGGCCAGCGTCGTGCAATTCGGCAACATGCTGAATGCACGACTCGAAGGGCTCGAGTGTCGCCTCCTACCGGAGCCGAGATTGCGGCCGCCGCTGGCGGCTGACACGAGAAATGCGGAGGACGTGACTGCGGCAGGGGCAGCCCCTATACCCGAGCTATCCAAGTCGGTGGAGGCAAAGGCCCCTGCCCCAAAGAAGAACAAAACGCCACCCGCGCCTCTGCCTCAAAATAAGGGCAAAGGCAAGGGCAAAAAGTCGGCCCCGGCCCCTGTCAGGGACCCTAGCCCAACGAGGGATGCTCCTCCACCGCCCCCATTGACGGAGCAGTGGAGTCTGGTCGCTGCTCGGGGCGCTAAAGGCAAGGGCAAGCAGACGGGCACCCAGAGCGCCCAGAGAAAGAAGGCGGCGGCGGTGACGAAGCTGCGTGCGCCGAAAACGGCTGCGGTGACACTAACACTGCAGCCGGGCGCGGCAGAGCGTGGTGCCAGCTACGGCACGATTCTGCGGGAGGCCCGGACTCGCGTTGATATGGCGAGTCTGGGTATAGACGAGATGCGCTGTAGGACCACGGTCACCGGCGCCCGCATCCTCGAAATCTTCGGGGATGGGGGCGCTGAGAAGGCCGACTCTCTGGCCTCTAAGCTCAGAGAGGTCCTCAGCGCAGACGTCGTCAGGGTCTCCCGCCCCACAAAAAAAGTGGATGTGCTCGTGTCGGGGCTGGACGACTCGGTCACCGCCGCGGAAGTGGTTGCGGCTTTCGCTGCGCTCGGAAAATGTCACGTAGATGACATAAGGCCCGGTGTCATCGGCGATCGGGCCACGATGTGGCTCGGCTGCCCGGTGGCCGCCGCCAAGACGGTGGTAGGCGCAAACCGCCTCAAAGTGGGGTGGACCACGGTGAGGGTCACCCTGCTGGAGGCGAGGCCCCTGAGGTGCTTCAGGTGCCTCAACCTGGGCCACGTCGCCAGCAAGTGCGGGTCGGAGGTGGACCGCAGCAGTCTATGCTTCCGCTGCGGAAAGCCGGGCCACCGGGCGCGTGAGTGCCGGGCCGAGCCCAACTGCGCCACCTGCGCAGCAGCGGGCAAACCGGCGGGGCACCCTCTCGGCGGTGCGGGCTGCGTGGGCAAAGCCACGCCTAAAACTACGAAGGCTAAGGGCAGCGGTGAGCCTGCCAGTAGACCAACAGCGGAGGGGCCAATGGAGACCGTCCCATAAATGCCCGGACTCCCCATCTTACAGGCGAATATTAACCACTCTGCCAGGGCCCAGGATCTTTTGACCCAGTCCCTGGCAGAGTGGGGAATCAAAGTAGCCGTGGTCGCGGAGCCCTACTTCGTCCCCACCCGTGATGACTGGGTCGGGGACCGCGACGGATTGGTGGCCATCGTCGCCCCGGCAGCCGCCAGCGCCCCCCCCATTGGCAATGTGTCGAGGGGTAGGGGCTACGTTCTGGCTGCCGTAGGTGACGTCACAGTTATAGGGGTGTATTTCTCGCCGAACCGGGCTCTCGCCGACTTTGAGCAAATGCTCGGGGAGGTGGGGGCTCTGGTTGGGCAGGTCGCCCCTAGCCCCGTGCTAGTCGCTGGGGATTTCAACGCCAAATCCTTGGCGTGGGGATCTCCGGTGACGGATGCGCGGGGTGAGTGTCTGGAGGAGTGGGCGGTCTCCATTGGATTGGTCGTCCTCAACACGGGGTCGGAGGACACGTGCGTGCGGCAACAGGGTGGGTCGATAGTCGACATCACACTGGCATCGCCTGCCCTGGCACGCCGTGTCCGGGATTGGAGAGTGGTGGTGGGCGTGGAGACACTGTCGGACCACCGGTATATACGATTTGATGTCTCCGCGCTCCCCGCCGGCCCGCAAGGCTCGGGTCCGACCCCGGTTGTGGGGGGCGGTCCGCGCTGGGTGCTGGGGCGGCTCGACAGGGAGGTCGCCAGAGAGGCCGCCATCATCGAGGACTGGGTCTCCGGACCCGACATTGGCCAGGACGTGGACGAGGAGGCAGGGCGCATTGGGGCCTCGCTGGGTCGCATATGCGACGCGGCGATGCCCAGGGCGAGACCCCTCCCTCCTCGGTGCCGGGTGTATTGGTGGAGCGACGAGCTCCGCCGTATGCGCATTGATTGCGGTAGGGCTCGCCGCCGATACACTAGGTTGAATAAGCTACGCTGTCGGGGTCCCCCCCTTGTGGAGACTCTCCAACCCGGCTTCCTCGTGGAGGTGGTTGAGGGCCTATTCCCGCAACGAGCGGAGCACGTGCCCCCGGCAATGGTCGCCGCAGAGACCGACGACCGGGAGGCCGACCTCAGTGCTCCGCCCGTCACAGAGGCGGAGGTGGCGGCGGCTGTTCTTCGGATGCGCTCGAAGAACACCGCCCCCGGGCCCGACGGGGTACCCGGACGGGTGTTGGCCCTGGCCCTCAACCACATGGGGGACCGCCTCAGGGAGCTGTTCGACGTGTGCCTGGCGTCCGGACGGTTCCCTGACTGCTGGAAGGCGGGGAAGCTGGTGCTCCTCCCTAAGCCGGGACGACCTCCCGACACCGTGGCGGCCTACAGGCCTATCGTTTTGCTGGAGGAGGCGGGGAAGTTGCTTGAGAGAGTTCTCGCCACCCGTATCCTCCGGCATCTGGAAGAGGTCGGCTCCGGTCTGTCGGACGCTCAGTACGGTTTCCGCGCTGGGCGTTCGACGATCGATGCCATCCTGCGTCTGAGGGCCGCTTCGGAGGAGGCCGTCGCTGGCGGAGGGGTGTTGCTGGCGGTATCCTTGGATATCGCCAACGCCTTCGGTAGTCTGCCGTTCGGCTGCATCGGCGAGGCGCTCCGGTTCCATGGAGTGCCGGTTTACCTGAGGCGGCTGGTGGCAGACTACCTTGAGGGCAGGGTGGTTCTGTGCGAGGACCGCGACGGAGCTTTGCTCCGCAGACCCATGGCGTGCGGTGTTCCGCAGGGTTCAGTCCTAGGACCTCCCCTGTGGAACATCGGTTACGACTGGGTGCTGCGTGGAGCTTTTCCCCCGGGCCTGGACGTCATCTGCTATGCGGATGACACGCTCGTCACGGCCCGGGGACAAAGCTTCGAGGAGGCGGCGCGCCTGGCCAACGAGGGGGTGGCCCAAGTGGTCGGGCGCATCGAGGCGCTGGGGCTTAGGGTGGCCCCTGCCAAGACTGAGGCCGTGCTCTTTCACGGGCCTCGTCGCGGTCCACCTGCTGGCGCCTCGATAACGGTTGGCTCGGTCCCCGTACGGATCGGGGCCCAGATCAAGTATCTGGGCCTAGTGATAGACAGGCGGTGGAACTTTGACGAGCACTTCCGCATTCTGGTGCCCAAGCTGGAGGGCGTTGCCGCCGCTCTCGGTCGGCTCTTGCCGAACGTGGGCGGCGCCAGCGTCGCCTGCCGGCGGCTTTACACGGGGGTGGTACGGTCGATGGCACTGTACGGCGCACCCGTGTGGGCGGAGTCCTTGTCCGCCGGGAACAGGGTGCGCTTGTGGCGCCCTCAGCGTACCCTGGCGATCAAGGCCATTCGCGGATACCGCACGGTGTCCACAGACGCGGCGTGTGCGTTGGCTGGGACACCCCCGTGGGATTTGGATGCGGAGGTGCTCGCCGAGGTTTACAAGCGCGCGGCGGCAGCCCGGGCCGGGGGTTCTGTCCCCCTGCCCGAGGAGTTGCGAAGTTGGCGCGAGGAGGCCCACCGGACGTTGATGGTACGGTGGGGGCATCGGCTTGAGGCTCCACGAGCTGGCGTTCGGACCGTGGAGGCGCTCAGGCCGATTCTCGAGGAGTGGGCAGTGCGGCAGCATGGGACTCTCTCCTTTAGGCTGGTGCAGGTATTGACCGGACATGGTTGCTTCGGTACATACCTGCATAGGCTTGGGAGGGAGGCGAGTCCGATGTGCCACCACTGCGACTGCGGTGAGGACTCGGTGCAGCACACTCTCGAGCAGTGTCCTGCCTGGGAGTTGCAGCGTCGGGAACTCACCGCAGTGATAGGGAACGACCTCGCGCTGCCGGCCGTGGTTCAATCCATGAGCTGCGCGAGGTCGTGGGAAGCGGTCGCATCCTTCTGCGAGGAAGTTATCTTGCAGAAGGAGGCGGCGGAGCGGATCAGGGAGGACTCACCCCTGGCTGATCCGCATCGCCGCCGGCGAGCTGGGCGGCGAAGGCGCGCGTACGCCGCGAACCATATGCCGCCCTGAGCGAGGCCGCGGGCGGAGGAACGGGGACCTTTTTCCACCGCCCGCTGATGCCTTCCGCGACGGAGCGGCGCTCTGTGTGCGTCCGGAGCGCTGCTAGGAGAGGACGACCAAGGAGTCGGGTGCCCGGTGGCAGTCGGACCGGGCACAGTCGCCGCGGCGGGCCCTGTGGATGTAAGAACGATCCAGGGCTCGCCCACTTTTACGGCGACGCATGGCACACGGCGGGTCTTTTTAGTGGGTGCAAACCCCACACTACCCCATCGCCTTCCCCGGGTGGTGGGGTGTGCGTCAGGCATTTTTTCCCGCCAAAAAAAAAAAAAAAAAAAAAAAAAAAAAAAAAAGGTTAGGTTAGGTTAGGTTAGGTTAGGTTAGGTATACCCTCGAGGTGTGCCCGGCATGGGCTGAGCTGCGCCGTGAACTCATCGATGTTGTCGGGCAGGACCTCTCACTCCCTGGCGTGGTCAACTCCATGCTGGGGAGAGAGGAGGCCTGGGCGGCGGTTGCCTCCTTTTGCGAGGATGTCATGTCGCAAAAGGAGGCGGCGGAGCGCGAGCGGGAGGACGATCCTCTAGCTGCGCCGCTCCGCAGGCGAAGAAGGGGTGGGAGAAGGCGGTTATACGATCGTCTCCTCCCACCCCCTGGTGGTGACTAGCGGGCGACAGGCGCGGGGGCGCCTTTCGTCCGCATTGCACCAGTCACCACCCTCGTCAGATAGGAATGGCCGAGCACTCACGGTCGTTCCCGGGCCCCTCCACTAGGAGGGGCGTGAGGGGCCTGCCGTAAAGGCGGGCAGTCGTCGGCGGAGGACTGGACGTAAAGGCTGTGCCAGTTTCCCAGTCCTCCTCCATAAAGACGATGCGGGAGTGCCGCTGGGTTATTTTAGTGGGTATACCGGGCCTCAGCCCGGGGAGTCCCACATAGCCCCTCATTCCCCCAATGGGTGGGTATGCGTAATGCATTTTTTCCCAGCGTGATCAAAAAAAAAAAAAAAAAAAAAAAAGGTTAGGTTAGGTATCCTTCTGCGAAACAGTCGTCTCGCAGAAGGAGGCTGCGGAGAGGGAGAGGGAGGTTTCATCCGCTCACCCGATCCGCAGCAGACGCGCCGGGCGTCGGCGGAGGGCGGACAACGCCCTCTTCCAGCCCCCCTAAATGGGTCCAGGGGTGACGGACTTGGGGACGTCCGTCACCACACATCAGGACCCGAGGTGGCAGCGCGTTGTGTTCCACGCGCGCCCCTCTTAGACGTCTTGGGGGAAGTCTAACACCTCACTTCCCCCCCGACCGAAGATCGAGGCCCGCGAAGGCGGGCCGGCACTAGCCGGGGGTTGCGGAAGTATCGTTGTTCCCGCGACCCCCAGCGTAGGTGTGAGATGGAACACCAGGGTGGTTTTTAGTCAGTAGGAGTCTGGCAGACCCCTCCGCCACCCCAGGGCGGAGGACATCCAATGAGGATTTTCCACCCCGGAAAAAAAAAAAAAAAAAAAAAAAAAGGTTAGGTTAGGTTAGGTTTGGGGGTTCCCCTCACAGGGGGTTCCCCTCACAGTTTTTACGTCCACGTCGTGACCCCCGGAAACGTCCCAGTTTGACCACCGTAACGGAGTGGCAAACTGGGTACGGCCAAAGTTAACTGTGCGATCGTAGCGAATTTTATCTGTCTTGTCGTGTACGATACCGTCGAAAATGCCGAAAACGCGGTCTGCCCTCGGCAAACCAAAAGGCCCTTCTCAGGGCCACCCAAAAGGCCCTTCTCAGGGCCAACCAAAAGGCCCTTCTAAGGGCCAACGCGACGCGTTGTCGGAGTCCGACACGTTGTTGGACGAGTCGGACTCCGACAACGAGTCTGTTGTGTCGGGCGCGAGCTCGATGGTGGTCGGGGATTCCCGATCACCATCGAGATCGCGGAAGCGGGCCTTCCTTAAGGAGGGTTCCGATGTCTCCTCGGCCGGGTCGGGTTCGGCGAAGGAGACAGGCAGAAAGGCCAAGGCCAAAAAGGCCACAAAACCGTTAGCGGTTACCCACGACGTGGGTCTAGCGGACGCCCAACGCGAGTTGGACGTGGCTCGGCGGACGCAGCTCGAGAAAGAGCTGGAGGAGCAAGTTGCGGCCAAGGAGGAGCGGGCGCGCGTCGCCCGTGCCAAGTCTGGTTACGGTGCGTCCCGCGTCCTGTACGCGGACAACTCCTTGGCCGAGCTGGAGCGGATGGCGGTGGAGGACGAGGAGGAGATAACGTTGGTCGCCTCAAAGTCCTCCAAACTGAAGGGGACTTTTCAGAAGTCCCTCAAGTGCCGGGCCGCCAGCATGCGGAGCATAGTCACGGAGCTGGTGCAAAGGCAGGCGACCGATGAAACGCGGGCACTGCAGGCGACGGTCGATCGCCTGCAGACGGAGGTCAGCCAGCTTCACCAGAAGCTGGCTGAAGCCACAGCACGGCCGAGGCAAGCCGAGCCGAGACCTGCGGCAGAGGGCCCCTCCTCCTCCAATCTTGAGGATATCATCCGCAAGGTTGTGATGGAGGAGAGGTCCTTCACGAGGGCCTGCATCGCAGGCATAGAAGACCGGCTCCTGCCCGAAAAGAGCTGCCGCCTGCCGCTTGCCTCGGATAAGAGGAGGGGTGGGCCGGAGCCAACCCCACAAAGGGAAGAGGACCCTCTTCTGCCTGCCACCACCCCAACCAACCAGCAGGGCTGGACGAAGGTGGTTGGCAAGGGGAAGGGCAAGGGCAAGGGCAAGGGCGCGGCAGCTGTCGTCCCTGCCATCCCCGCCACCACCACCCCTCCCAGCCAGTCGCAGGCAACCGGCAAAGGGAAAGGGAAGGGAAAGGGGAAAGGGCCGCCTCCCGGGGCCGCCAGCGCTGCTCCCACAGCCCAAACCGCCGGCACCAGGAGGAATCTAGTTCCTCCTAAGACCGCAGCCGTCGTGGTGACGCTCACCACGGAGGCTGCGGAGCGTGGGGAGACCTACGCGTCCATTTTGTTGCGGGCGCGTGCCAATGCCGATCCCACCCAGCTGGGGATCGGCAAGGTCTCCTGCCGGCGGACCCAAGCCGGGGCTCGAATTTTCGAGTTCCCGGGGGCAGAGGGCAGTGCCAACGCGGACCTCTTCGCGACAAAGTTGCGGGAGGTCATCGCGGACGCGGCTAAGGTGGCCAGGCCCGTGAAGACGGCGGCCATCGAGGTGACCGATCTTGACGATACGGTCACCAAGGAGGAGGTGGTGGCGGCGGTCGCAGCAATGGGGGGCTGTGGCGTCGCAGCGGTGCGAAGCCGGGACATTAGGCCCGGTCGCGGCGGCATGGGCGCCATTCGGCTGGAGTGCCCAGTCGCCGCGGCAAAAGCCGTCCTTGACAAGGGACGGCTTAACGTCGGCTTCGGCTCGGGTGTGGTCCGGGCACTTGCGGCGCAGCCCTTGCGGTGCTACAGGTGCTTTGGGGTCGGGCACACCCGGCCCCTCTGTCCGTCCACGGTGGATCGGACGGACAGCTGTTACCGTTGCGGCAAGGAGGGCCACAAGTCCGCCGAGTGCAAGGCGGCCGCGCCGCACTGCGGTGTCTGTGCCGCCAGTGGCCGCCCCGCAGGCCATATAATGCAGGGGAGGATGTGCAATCCTCCCCCAAAGAGAGGAAAAGCTCAGGCGCCGAGACAGCCTGCCGCTACCGCCGCCGTGGTGCCAGAGGTTGGCGTTTCGGCTGCTGCTGGCCTGAATGAGGAGGAGGGGGGTGCGATGTCCGACTGATGGATAGTGCCGTACATCGCATCCTTCAGGCGAACACCAACCACTGCCGGGCGGCCCAGGATCTGCTCATGCAGACCATGGCCGAGTGGTTGGTGGACGTGGCGGTGGTCGCCGAGCCGTACTCGGTCCCCAGCACCTGGCTGGGCGATCGGGACGGCTTGGTGGCGTTGAAGGCGCGGTCTTCCACGGACTCCCTTCCCCTCTCGCTTTTAGAGAGGGGACCGGGATACGTGGCCGCCGCGTGGGGGAGGGATATGGCCCTGGTTGGGGTCTACTTCTCCCCAAACCGCCCTCTCTCCGACTTTGAGGACTTCCTCGAGGTCCTCACTGCAGTCGTAGGGAGGGCGGAGCCGCGCCAGGTCGCCATTATGGGCGACCTGAACGCCAAGGCGGAGGCTTGGGGCAACCCGGCTGCCTCCTGCGACGTCCGGGGACTCGCCGCCGAATTTTGGGCGGCCTCGTGCGGTGTGTCCCTCCTCAACAGGGGGGCGGTCCACACGTGTGTGCGGCAACGGGGGGGATCGGTGGTAGACGTCTCGTTTGCCACCCCTGCCCTGGCCGCCCGCGTCGTGGACTGGCGGGTGGAGACGGTGGAGACTTTGTCGGACCACCGATATGTGCGGTTCGACATCTCCACCGGCCCCCGGGGGGGGACGGCCCGTTCAGGCCGGTCTGCCTTCCCGCGGTGGGCTCTCACCCGCCTGGACCGGGAGGCAGCCCAGGAGGCGGCGTTCCTCCAGGACTGGCTCTCGCCCCCTGTGGAAGCCCTGGACGTGGACGCCGCGGCGGTCCAGCTCCGAGGGTCCCTGACCGAGGTGTGTAACTCCAGCATGCCTCGGTCACGCCGTCCGCCTCCCCGTCGCGCCGTCTATTGGTGGACGGAGGAGTTGACGGGGCTCCGGGCCTCCTGCGTGGCGGCCAGGAGGGCCTACACGCGGAGCCGGCGGCGCACCACCCGATCTCAGGTTGAGGAGGATCGCCTCTACGCCTCCTACCTGGAGGCAAAGGCGGTCCTCAAGACGGGAATGTGCGCCGCCAAGGACTCGGCAAGGGCCGAGATGTTGGAGGGTCTCGACAGGGATCCATACGGGAGGCCGTATAAGCTGGCGCGGAGCAAGCTGCGGCCCTACGGTCCCCCCCTGTCGGAGACCCTCGAGCCGGCGTTGCTGGATGGGGTGGTCCGGTCCCTGTTTCCACGCAGGACCGACTTCGCCCCACCAGCAATGGACCCCCCGCAGGAAGCGGCTCCGCCGGGGGACGAGGTGCCCCCGGTGACAGTGGATGAAGTCCACGAGGGGATACTTCGCCTCCGGGCGAAGAAGACGGCCCCTGGGCCGGACGGCGTCCCCGCTCGGGTGGTGGCGATAGCTGCCTCCCAAATGGAGGACAGGTTTCGGGACCTCTTCAGCGCGTGCCTTACGGCTGGAAGGTTCCCGAAACTGTGGAGGGAGGGGCAGCTTTGCCTCCTCCGAAAAGAGGGACGCCCGGCGGACTCCCCCTCGGCATACCGGCCCATCGTCCTTCTCGATGAGGTCGGAAAATTGTTCGAGGGGATAGTCGCCGACCGGCTCAACAGTCATTTGCGGGGGGTGGGACCAGACCTGTCGGACGCCCAGTTCGGATTTCGAAAGGGGCGTTCGACGGTCGATGCCTTGGCCCTGCTGAAGGGCCAGGTGCAGGAGGCGGTGGCCGCGGGGGACGGAGTGTTGGCGGTTTCGTTTGATATTGCAAACGCCTTCAACTCCGTCCCCCACGCGACCATATTGGAGGCACTCCGGTTCCATGGAGTGCCCCAATATCTGCGGGCGATCCTGGCCAGCTACCTGGAGGACCGAGAGGTCCTTCTGGTGGACAAGACGGCCAGGATCAGGCGCTACGGCGCGGAGTCCGGTGTTCCGCAGGGGTCGGTTTTAGGCCCTCCCCTGTGGAACATCGGTTTTAATTGGCTCCTGCGGGGCACCCTCCTCCAGGGCACGAGTGTCATCTGTTACGCGGATGACACTCTCCTCGTTGCCCGGGGGAGGGACTTTGGGGAGGCAGCCTGTTTGGCCTCAGCCGGCGGATCGTTGGTGGCGGGTAGGATCCGCCGGCTTGGATTGAGGGTGGCGCTGAACAAGACCGAGGCCGTGTTCTTCCACGGGCCTCGGCAGCGCCGCCCGCCTGATGCCCACATCGTCGTCGAGGGCGTCCGGATAGAGGTCGGGGTCCGGATGAAGTATCTGGGCCTCGTGCTGGACAGCAGGTGGCGCTTCGGCCCACACTTTAGCGGGCTTTCGACGCGCCTGCTGAAAGCCGCGGACGCCCTCTCATGGCTCCTCCCGAACCTTGGGGGGCCCAAGACGCGGTGCCGGCGCCTCTATGCCGGCATCTTAAAGAGCATGGCGCTTTACGGGGCACCCATCTGGGCGGACTCCCTCCAAAGGAGGGAGAATGCAACCGCCATCCGCAGGCCACAAAGGGCCATTGCACAGCGGGTGGCGAGGGCCTACCGCTCATTGGGTTTCTCGGCGGCGTGCGCTCTGGCGGGCACCCCTCCCTGGGAGTTGGAGGCATGGGTGCTCGCCAGAGTGTACGAATGGACGGCACGGCGGAAGGCGCTCGGGGAGCGCCCCGCCGCCGAAGAGCGGGAGGCCGTGCGGCGGGAGGCGAGGGACGCAATCGTCCGTCACTGGACGGAGGACCTCGCCACCGCCTTCTTTGGCCGTCGGACGCTGGACGCGCTCGGTCCAGTCCTGCGGGACTGGCTCGATCGGCCTCACGGTTTCCTCTCGTTCCGTCTAGTGCAGGTGTTGTCCGGACATGGTTGTTTCGGAACGCACCTGCACCGGATCCGGAGGGAGAAAACTCCAGCGTGCCACGACTGCGGCGCGGCAGAGGACACGGCGCAGCACACCCTAGAGGTGTGCCCAGCCTGGGCTGAACTGCGTCGTGCCCTGATCGATGTTGTCGGGCAGGACCTCTCACTCCCTGGCGTGGTCAACTCCATGCTGGGGAGTGAGGAGGCCTGGGCAGCGGTTGCCTCCTTTTGCGAGGTCGTGATGTCGCAAAAGGAGGCGGCGGAGCGTGCGCGGGAGGACGATCCTCTCGCGCCGCCGCTCCGCAGGCGAAGAAGGGGTGGGAGAAGGCGGTTATACGATCGTCTCCTCCCACCCCCTGGTGGTGACTAGCGGGCGACAGGCGCGGGGGCGCCTTTCGTCCGCATTGCACCAGTCACCACCCTCGTCAAATGGGAATGGCCGAGCACTCATGGTCGTTCCCGGGCCCCTCCACTAGGAGGGGCGTGAGGGGCCTGCCGTAAAGGCGGGCAGTCGTCGGCGGAGGACTGGACGTAAAGGCTGTGCCAGTTTCCCAGTCCTCCTCCATAAAGACGATGCGGGAGTGCCGCTGGGTTATTTTAGTGGGTATACCGGGCCTCAGCCCGGGGAGTCCCACATAGCCCCCCCATTCCCCCAATGGGTGGGTATGCGTAATGCATTTTTTCCCAGCGTGATCAAAAAAAAAAAAAAAAGGTTAGGTTAGGTTAGGTTCCCCCCCGAATTGGTTCCCGCCTTGTCGTGGCGGGGGGGCTCAGTAGCCGTGGTGGCGGAAACCCACGGTGAAGCCAAGAGGAACCTAGGCGGGGGCCGCTCGTCTAGGCTTTTGCCGCTAAGCCAACGACGAGTGGCCCAATAGTTGCGGTGCCGTGGGTGCCGCCTGTAGCGGCATCGCAACTGAGCGGGCTGCGATGCCCCCCCCTCTGATGGGGGGGGCATTGCGGCGGAGTGCGGGGGTCCGCGGCGGGGAGGGGAGTGTCGGTGTGGCTTCGGCCAGTCTCCCTTACCTCCCGCGGCCTCAACGGGGCCGCCACCGTCAGATGGCGGACGCGGTGGGGCCGCAGGGGAAGAGGACTGTCGGTGTATCGTTGCCGCTGTCCCTGTCCCCTGCGGCCGAAAGGTGGTAGGTGACGGGGCCACAGACCCGACCCGTCACAGGGGGAGCTCCGGCCTGCATGACTGTGGCGCGTCGGAGGGCCTGGACCCCTCGCTTCCTGGCGTGGGTAGCGCCATGCTGGAAGGCGACGGGTCTGGGCAGCGGTCGCCTCCTTTTGCGAGGGTGGTAAATCGCAAAAGGAGGCGAAGGTGGTGATACGCGGGCGACAGGTGCGGGGGCCCCTTCGCCTGCATTGCACATCACCACCCGCGGGAGGGAATGGCCGAGCACTCGCGGTCATTCCCGAGCCCCTCCGTTGAGAGGGGCATGAGGGGCCCGCTGTGAGACAGCGGGCAGTCGTCGGCGGGGGACTGGAGTAAAGGCTCTGCCGGTTTCCCAGTCCTCCTCCACTAAGACGATGCGGGAGTGCCGTTGGGTTTTTTAGTGGGTATACCGGAAGCAGGATCCGGGGAGTCCCACATACCCCTCCCTTCCCCCGGAGGGAGGATGATGCGTAATGCATTTTTCCCAACGATACCAAAAAAAAAAAAAAAAGGTTAGGTTAGGTTAGGTTTTTTTTTTTTTTTTTTTTTTTTTTTTTTTTTTTTTTTTTTTTTTTCTTTTACTTCTACCCCCAACATTGTCGGAGTCTACTCTGAGCTTCACTTTCATTCCAGTTCTCGCATCTATTCCTCTCGCACTTTCATTCCGCATACTTGATCTTTCTTACATACATCCTCTTTTATGTCTACTATGGGTGGGCTTCCCAACTATCTTCTAGCTATCTAACTATCTTCACTTTATTTTATTAAAAAACAGGGAAAAACTTTTATTTTTAACATTTTCTTACATTCGTTCTTAATATACTTATATCTATTTTACATATTCTTATTCCTATTTCAAAATTTTTTACATAACTATCTTATTTATATTTTAGTCATACATAATTACCATACTTATGTCTAGTTTTTATACTTTTCTATTTATTACTTATTTATTAAATTTTTTACATAACTATCTTATTTATATTTTAGTCATACATAATTACCATACTTATGTCTAGTTTTTATACTTTTCTATTTATTACTTTATTTATTTCTAGATTTACAGGGTTAGGGAGAACAGTTCGAGTTTTATCTCTTACATGTACCTAAAATTATTACATATTGTACTTATCTTCTATTTGCTTAAATTATTATACAGTTATTATTCTATGCTAGTCTTTAATATAATTCATTATATTATGACAGCATACTTTCTTAGACGGTTTTGTTCCTTTTTATCACCAGCATTGCTATTTCACTACAATATTCTATAAACAGGTCTATTTTATGTTTTGTCATCAGTTGTGGTACATTTTGGGCGACCACATCCACGGCGAGTCTCTGCTCTGTCTCGTACCGCTTTGTTGCGGTAATTGGGCACTCGAAAAGTATGTGCGGTATCGTTTCCTCAACACCGGGCTCGCAGGCGCACGATGCATTCTCCTTACACCTGAAACGTTTCAGGTATGCGGAGAACCCACCGTGCCCCGTCAGGACTTGTGTGGTTATATTTGTGTGTGTCATCTTGCGCACCACACCATACGCCGCCACCGCGTCCGGGAAAAAGAGCTTCGTGCCCGAAGCCGTTTCCCCCGTTCTATACCTCTCGTTCCACTCGCCAAGCGTCTCCATTCGGATTCTTCGCTTGACGAATGAAACGGGGCACAGATCATAGTCCGGTTTCTTCTTCGACCCCAGGGCGGCCTCCTTCGCGAGCTGATCGGCTCGCTCGTTTCCCTCCAACCCCGCGTGGGCTTTAATCCAGAACAAGGAGACGCTCTTGTTCTGGAGCTTACAGCGTCGTAAGGCGTCTCTGGTTTCCACGGCCAGGGGGTGGGGGGAACGTGCGTTGGTCACCGATTGGAGGGCCGCCATAGAGTCGCTGAAGATGCCGAACTCGGCCTCGCTGCGCCTGAGCGCTTCGCCTGCTGCTCTTTGTAGAGCCAGAAGTTCAGCCTGGTAGACGGTGCAATAGGACGGCAGCGCAAACTTAAGGGCTTTCGTTTCGGCTGCGCCATTCCATAGGGATAGCGCCGCTCCAACCTTGCCCTCAATTTTGCTGCCGTCGGTGAAGATCCTCACAGCTAAATTGCTGTGGTTATTATATTGTTCCTCGTCTACCAGGCTTCCGAACTCTAGGGTCATTTGTTCTGCGGGGTGTGGGGCCTCCAGGGCTGGAAACATCCGCTCCACCTCCCTGTCTCCCAGTACGGGCTGGGGCACCCCCCTTTTGGCCTCGTAGAGCGCAGCCGCCTCCCGAACGCGCAGGTCAAGTGGCAGCATACCGGTCAGCACCAGGGCTGAGTTCAGGGAGACTGTGCAATACGCCCTACACATTTTTTGGGTAATGCCACGCTGGACGATCCGAAGGCTCTTTATTACTCCCAACTTTTTGGCAGCCGGCGCCCAGACGCTAGCAGCGTAAAGGATTATAGGCTCTATTGTTGCCACATATATTATGCGAATAATCTCCGGGTGAAGCCCCCAACTGACTCTCGCGGCTCTACATAATCGCTTATAGATGGCAATTGCCTTCCTGCAGATGAGTGACACATGGGTGTTAAAAGTCAGTCCCGCGTCTATCGTTACACCCAGAATTTTTATTTCCTTTGACATGCCAATGTCGATCCCCCCCATGCTCAAGCGTGGTGTGTCGTACTTTAATTTTCTGGTTATTACCATAGCGGTGGTCTTGTGTGGAGCAAATTTAAGTTTATTCTCGACACCCCACGCCAGAACATGACTGAGTGCGGCATTGGCAGATTCCTCCACCTCCAGTGCGGTCTCTCCGTCAAAGACTAATAGAACATCATCCGCAAACGCCTGGATGTAGTATCCCCTACTCTCCAATGCTTTCAGAAGGGGGTCTAGAACCAAATTCCATAAAATTGGGGCTCCAATTGAGCCCTGAACACATCCCTTACTTGTTCCCTTACTGTACACTTCCCCACCGTACCTGATGGAAATTCTTCGGTCCCTAAGGTAGCTGTCTATGACCCGCCTAAGATTTACCGGGCATCCCTCCTCCGCCAGACGGACTCTTATCGCTGGCCACCATGCGCTATCAAAGGCTCCCTCTATGTCTAAAGATACGAGCGTGATTAATCTTTTCTTTGCTAGCTTTTGATGAATATGCTGCATGAGAGCATAGAGGGAGTCTTCGGTGCTCCTTTGCGGCATGAATCCGTACTGGCGGGTACTCATCCTTGGTAAAAGATGGAACTTTAGGCGGGCCACCAGCATCTTTTCGAATATTTTTCCCAATATAGGCAATAGTCCAATCGGCCTATAAGATTTGGGTGTGGCATAATTCTCTTTTCCCGGCTTCCTAAGTATCACGACAGTTGCCTCTTTCCAGGACGTGGGGAAATGATGGTGCTCTAGGCACCTGTTCAGGAACATCAGCATCACTTCCGGGTCGTTACTCACAGCGTGAAGACAAATATCAGCTGTAAAGCCATCAGAACCCGGTGCCTTCTTTGGGTTAAACGATTCAACCGAATTTTTAAGTTCTGCCAGCGTAAAAGGTGGGTCGCAGGAATCATCATGCTCGCCAGAGTTTACGTGTTCGGCTTTAATTCGGATAGATCGGTGATGGGCGTTGTCGCATTCTAGGGAGTCTTTCGGATAGAATGTGTCCGCTAGAAGCTTCACAGAACCCTTTGCATCCAACACGTCACCATTTAGTTCTAATGGCAGGTCCTCCTCTCTCCGCTGTGTCCTACCTATGACCCTATATATACCTTCCCAGACCCCCTCCCTATCCTGCTTCCCACAGAATTCTTTCCAGCTCTCGGTCTGAGCTTTTGCAACTTCCAACTCATACTCTTCCTTCTGTTTCAGGTACTCTGCTACGACCTTCGACCTCCGGACTGGAGCGGCACAGCGGATCCTGCGCCTCTTAGTAGCGGTTTTCCTCTTCAACTCAGCGAGTCTCTCGGACCACCATGGCAGGGTAAGTTGCTCTTTTACGTTACTTAAAGGTATTGTTTCTTTGCATGCTTCTTCTATTGCCTTTGTGAGATTTTCTGTAGCTTTATCTATTTGCTCTATGTTTTTAATTTTTAGAATTTCAGTTGTAGTAAATTTAAAGTCTCTTTTTAATTGGCCTAGCTTCTCATGAAATTTTGACCAATTAGCTTTCTTTGTATTGAATCTCCTAGTGGTCCTCTCAATCTTGATGCCTTTCGATTTTTGCAAGAGGATCCTAAAAGCAATACCATTGTGGTCCGAGCTCGTGAGTCCCACGTCCACTCTCCAGTCGTCCACCAGGTCCAAGATATCATTGGAACATGCAGTAATGTCGACGTGACTGCAGTACCGCTTCCCTCCTCGGATTGTGTCGAAGGTCGGCATTTCCCCTTGGTTGAGTATATTGAGGTTTAGCTCTCCAAGAGTTCCTACCAGTTGCTCACCTCTGAGGTCAGCCGTCGGGCTGCCCCACCACAAACTTTTTGCATTGGCGTCCCCTCCAACGATCAGCCTCTTGGAACCAACCCCGAGCCATACCTTCTTTAGGTGTTCCAAATAGGGCTCGATGGGCTGATCTGGCTCAAAGTAAAGGGAGACAAGCGTGATCTCCCATGCACTGGTCAGGATTCCCACCACACAGATGTTATTGGTGGTGAGTTGCGGGTACTGTTTGACAGTGAAATCACTGTTAAAGACAGCTATTGCTGCTTTTACAGTCGGTTAGGTTAGGTTAGGTTTTTTTTTTTTTTTTTTTTTTTTTTTTTTTTTTTACTTAATACTAATCCCGCCGACACATTATTTAGTCCGCGCCTACTCTGTGCACAACTCCTCTCGTTCAAGTTCTCGCGTCTATGCCTCTCGCACTTACATCCTTCATACTATTTCTTTCTTTCATACATCACCTTTCATTCCGTGGGTAGGACTCCCACTGTAATCTACACTATGGGCTCACTTTATTTTCACAGGTAGTAAAAAACAATCCAGTGCTAAAATCTTATTTACAATTTTTTCTCAAATTCTTATTAATAGTACACATTTCTTATCTTATATATACAACATACTTAGGTACTAATCTATCTTACTGCTAAAATTACAATTTAGTTCCGTTTTATCTATACTTATCATTTACAAAAAATACTATCACAGTACAAATGAAGTATAGTGTCTTTCGACTTTCTTTTCTACGGATACTGTGGCCAAATCTACGCAGCAATTTAGAAAATCTTTCCCTGTGTTACAACAATGAAACCCACGCAGGCTATCCCTAGCCTGCCTCCTGTCCAGCTCATACTGAAGTTGGTAGCGCTCCCAGATAAATAACGGGCATTCTACTAGTATGCACTGGACAGTTTCCGCCACGCCAGGGTATAACCCGCGCGAGAACACCAGTTGGCCGCACCCGTTGTACAATGCGGAAAGCCGCTATCGCGTCCGGAAGAAACGCTTTCGTCGCCGAGGCCGTCTCGCCCGACACTTATCTCCGGTTCCACCCACAAAGCATTCCCAGACAAGTCTGTCGCTTGATAGATGAAACCGGACATTGGTCATAGTCCGGCTTCCTCCGCGACGAAAACGCTGCCTCCCCCGCCAGCTCGTCCGCCCGCTCATTCCCCGGCAGGCCCGCGCGGGCCTTGATCCAGGACAAAGACACAGCTTTGTCCTGGTGCAAGGCCAATGCCTTTATGGCTCGCGCGCGCACCACCAGGGGATGGAGAGAACTATGGTCTGCAAGTGTCCGCAATGATAACATTGAGCCACCATACAGACCGCAGCTCCCCTCTTGCCGCGCGAGTTCCACTTCTGTAGCTGTGCAAGTGGCCAGGAGTTCCACCTGGCAGGGTGTGCAGTATGCGGCAAGGCGGAGATTGAGGTTCCGGATTTCACCATCATTATCCAAAAGGATAATGCGGGTCCGACCTTCCCCCCAATCCCACCGCCGTCGATGAGTATTTGCACCTTCTGTACATCTGCCAGGCACATGAACTCCCGGAACATTTGTGCAGCTGGATAAGAAGCTTCCGCAAACCTCACAGCACCCCCGGTCTCTCCATCTCCTGGCACGACCCGGGATGACCCTCTACTCGCTTTATACAGGGCGACTGCCTCTTGTATGCGAAGGTCCAGAGGAAGTATCCCGAACCAGGCCAGCGCCGAGTTCAGAGAGACTGTGCTGCATGATTTACAGAGCCTCCGGGCGAATTCTCGTTGGACAGAGCCTAGCTTCTTCCACATCCCTAGCTTTTTCTCAGCAGGAGCCCAGGCGGCGGCCGCGTTGGTGATCGTGGATCTCATTGTCGCTGTGTATGTGTAATGTGTAGTGTTAGCACTCAATTCCCAACTAACTTTTACGACACGGGTTTGGACAGTAGTCCCCAAGGTGCCCTTAGCAGTAGGATATGGTTGAGCGGGATATTGCATCCCACCTTCTCCTCACGGTACAGTCAGTGCTAAACGCGTGATGCTGCACGTTATCGAACTTCGCGCTCTTGCAGTTACAGCAGGTGGGTGGCAGGCCTGCTTTAAAGTCCGCGCAGTCTGCCCTCATGTGGGGGCCGCCGCAGTGGCCACACTTTGCTGTGGTCTCGGTGCAAAGTCGTCGACTATGTCCGTATGCGAGGCAGAGCGAGCATTGGACGAGCGGGGACTGGTCTTGGACCTTGACCCGCTGAAAGTCCACATGCACCGCTCCGGCCTCTGTCATGCGCCTCCAGACCTCTGCGGCGACCCGCAACACCACATGACCCATGAGCGGATTTCTGGCACGCTTAATATACAGAACCTCCACAATCTTCTGCTCCTCTGTGAGGTCTTGGAAGATGTGTCGGTTCTGGTTTTTAAGGGCCTTTAGGATATCCTCATTGCTATTATAGCGCATCACATGTCTCATCTCGACCTGCGGATTTTTATTTTTAATATCTTGCACCTGTAACTCTGGTGCTTCCTCTATCTTTTCCTTCATCTTTCTTCTTTCCTCTTCTGTGCGGCAACCTACAATTATCTTCCGGTCTTTTGCCTTTCTCACTTTCTCGACTGTGAACCCTCCCTCTTTGGCGTTTACCACCTGTCGTATTCGATCCAGTATTTGGTCCCCCGTCTGGTTTTCATTGTTGGTCGTCACTACCAACGAGTGCAGCGCCGTTGGCTGCGCTACATGGTCAGAAGGCCGACTTGCCGCTACGCTGGCATAGGAGAACTTCTCCATATGGCTTTGGCCAGCTTGTAGTGCCTCTTTCAGCCTCCCCATGAGCTCGTTGTTGACGGCCAAACTTCGGGTGTGCTCCTCTAGTGCCTTTTTGATAGCGTCTGCCTCCTCCCCCCCGATAACCCCCGGGGGAGGGGAGGGAGCTCGCTCCATACTAGGCACCTCCTGGGTTTCCCGGACTTGGATACCCTGGGATTTAAACGTCTTCTTCGTAGGGGGTTCACGTCCCTTTTCCTGCTCTGACTCCTTAAGGAGAAGGTAGAGCCGGTCTGCAAGAGCCTTAACCTCATTTTTTATTTCCGTCTTAGTTGTTTTTGACGTTGTCATGTAGGCTTTTATTTTGTTGCTGAGTATCCTAGCCTCAGCAACCCTACTTCTTTGGGGTGGTGGTGGGCTTCCGACTTCGAAGGCAACCGATCCCCTCGTCGTTGTGGTTTTTGCGAGGTTTGGAGAGGTTCCCTCGTTTTCGACCCTACCCGCTTCCCATTTTCCCACACTAGTTCTCACGCTTAACGTGGAAGGACCTGCGTCTTCAGGTGCCTTCTGTGGGCTTTTTGTTCGTGATCTGACATTTCGAGACCGGCTCAATATGGGCGTACGCAGACCGGGCATCCCGCTCATCCTGTTAGTTGGGATTTGGGATTAGTATAGCGTCAAAAGAGGTATTGTAGAGAGATACCCCAATCGGTGTGTGAATGGATAAAATACGTATGTAAATACGGTCAGATGTCAATATTTTTTAAAAAAGGATTGTAAAGGAATCCTGCGTAAAAATAGTCCCGTATCAGTCACAGGTGCAATACACCTACCGGGACAAAATTAAAAATTAAAAAAAATAAACAATTTTGATAAAAATATCAAACTAGTCTTAACCTAATCTTAATCTAAAATATAGCAGCGCAAAAGTGCTGCTATATGTCTTAATCTAATCTTAAACTAAATATATAACAACACAAAAGTGCTGTTATATGTCTTAAATCTATACGGTAAGTTGAAAAGCTATAGTTTTCCGGAGTCAGCTTCTCTATGTAGAGACTCGTATTTACGAGCTAAGTCGGCAAGAAATTTTTTGAAAATGGTGATTAATTTTTTATTTTTGGTGATTAGCTCGAAGACGAAGCGTTTTTTGGGGATTCTATTGGGGCCAGAAGGGGGGTCTATTTATGTCGATTACAAAGACCCCAAGCTCGGTGGGTCTATCTCGTCTAGTTAAAAAGTTAGAGTGAGGGGGGGTGAAAAAATTTTTTGAGTTGGGGGGGGGGGGGAGGGGGGGGTAGTCCCAAGTGACTCACTTTGGGTCTCGGGGAATAGGGGGGGTTGGGGGGAGGGGGGGGAGCCTGAGGGGGCGGGGGGGTCCTGAGGGGGGTATCTATAAAGATAAGTATATAAATAATTAATTAATATGCAATAATTCCGGTCCACTAAAGTGGCTTAAACGAACTTGGGGTTGCCTGAAAAAAGGGGGTGAAAAGGGATTTTAGGGGGCCTATCTTAATCTTAGTCCAGATGGGGAGGGGGTGTCTTCTTTGGGGGGAGAAAATTTCGTCCGTTTTTTGATATTCCCAGCCGTTTCCGAGATATTTGAGGTTTTATATAAATAATTATTCCGAAAAAATGTGATCAATTAATTTATCAATTTTAATTGAAATATGGTTAAAATATCATTGAACTTACTAAACTATGGTAAAATTGTAATTGCAATTATTTGAAAATCGAAAAATTGATACACTTGGTTAAAATTTATGACTAGAATATGGTTATGGAAATTTACGGTTGAACGGCGGAAGATAATAATGGGGTATGTAAAATTTTTATTTAAATTTAATTAATTTTTTGAAAAAAGATTGAAAAAAGATTTTTGTAAATGGGGGGTATCGAATTTGATGCTATAATATAAAAAACGGGGTAACAATCTCCGTTCCCGGATTTTCCGTTGCTATAGCCTTTCAAAATGCCGTTTTTAGTTCCCGGTTTATAATTATTTTATTTGCCTAGAAAACGGAACAGTAAAGTTTTATCACAGTATATATATTATCACAGTTTATCAGGTTTATTAAAAGGTAATTTGGCTTTATTGGTTTATTTTTATGTTGTTTACTATAAATTTTTCCTTTTTGGCTTATGCACAAACGGTGTCAAAATGATGGGTAAGTAAGCATTTTTCGGGGAAAAAAGTTCGAGACTGGGGATAATCTCGTAATTTACCCCGAGGTTTCCTCAGGGGCGTCGCAGAAGAATAAGGTCTGGTTATAGGGGTAGTCCTTCCGGAGAAAACACTTCCACCAGTGGTTTTTATGCCTCTACGACTTCCCGTTTGGAAGATGTAAGCCTCAACACACAGCTCGTAAACAAGCGCAGATCGGGGAAAAAGTCCCACGACCTGGGGGAGGCTATATCCTAGAAAATGCTTGTTAAAATGTCCTGAAATTTAATTTATTGTATACCAGCAGCTGATGGCTACTGGTATTGACCGTAAAAGATCCTAAAAACTATAATTTTAAAATTTTCCTATTTTATTTTCCCAATAATGCCAACTTACCTTACAGTCGGAAATTTTTACAACATGTACTAATTTTAAAAAATATAGCTATTGTGATGTCCGATTTCGATGGCTTCTCGCATATGGGTTGGGTGACGTCCCAGCTAACCTCCACAAAAATTTTGGACCAGTTCTTCACTGATCTTGCAAGATTTCGTGTTCAGAAAAAGTCGGCGTCCTTTTGACGGCCGAACAGAATTTTCATAACTTTGTAGTCACTATATCTTTGTGTTCACTTGAGATATTTAAATTTTTGAAAATACCTTCAGGGTCCTTGTCCTGTTCTCCGTCTTGGGGAGTGGTCAAAATAATTTTTCGGCCCAAAAATTTGGACCTCGTGAACAAAGGGAAATTTGGTATTTCCGTTATATTTCCGCGCGCCTGCGCGGAAAAATTTGGAACTTTTTCCTGGTCTGCAGAGCTCGGCAGCGCGCACAAGATAGCACTTCACGTTTTGCAGGTTATCGATCTACTTTTTGAGATAAATCACTTTTTCACTTTTGGTAACCTGCAAAATATCACTGTTTTTTCGTTTTTGTCGCGGTCTTTTGGTCTTTTCCCAAAATTTTTTCACCACCGTGATCACTGCACTTACGCGCGTGTTTTGAGATACGGTTCGCGTGATTCCGACAACTTTTTACCACTTGTGCGATTTTTAGACTGCGGAGCGCTCTAAAACTGAACCGATCGCTGCGGGGGTCGCAGGGGAACGGTTAGGTTAGGTTAGGTTAGGTTAGGTTAGGTTAGGTTAGGTTAGGTTAGGTTAGGTTCCCCCCCCCCCCCCCCCCCCCCCCCCCCCCCGAATTGGTTCCCGCCTTGTCGTGGCGGGGGGGCTCAGTAGCCGTGGTGGCGGAAACCCACGGTGAAGCCAAGAGGAACCTAGGCGGGGGCCGCTCGTCTAGGCTTTTGCCGCTAAGCCAACGACGAGTGGCCCAATAGTTGCGGTGCCGCGGGTGCCGCCTGTAGCGGCATCGCAACTGAGCGGGCTGCGATGCCCCCCCCTCTGATGGGGGGGGGCATTGCGGCGGAGTGCGGGGGGCCGCGGCGGGGAGGGGAGTGTCGGTGTGGCTTCGGCCATTCTCCCTTACCTCCCGCGGCCTCAACGGGGCCGCCACCGTCAGATGGCGGACGCGGTGGGGCCGCAGGGGAAGAGGACTGTCGGTGTATCGTTGCCGCTGTCCCTGTCCCCTGCGGCCGAAAGGTGGTAGGTGACGGGGCCACAGACCCGACCCGTCACAGGGGGAGCTCCGGCGTGCCTGCATGACTGCGGCGCGTCGGAGGGCCTGGACCCCTCGCTTCCTGGCGTGGGTAGCGCCATGCTGGAAGGCGACGGGTCTGGGCAGCGGTCGCCTCCTTTTGCGAGGGTGGTAAATCGCAAAAGGAGGCGAAGGTGGTGATACGCGGGCGACAGGTGCGGGGGCCCCTTCGCCTGCATTGCACATCACCACCCGCGGGAGGGAATGGCCGAGCACTCGCGGTCATTCCCGGGCCCCTCCGTTGAGAGGGGCATGAGGGGCCCGCTGTGAGACAGCGGGCAGTCGTCGGCGGGGGACTGGAGTAAAGGCTCTGCCGGTTTCCCAGTCCTCCTCCATTAAGACGATGCGGGAGTGCCGTTGGGTTTTTTAGTGGGTATACCGGAGACAGTCCGGGGAGTCCCACATACCCCTCCCTTCCCCCGGAGGGAGGATGATGCGTAATGCATTTTTCCCAGCGCAACAAAAAAAAAAAAAAAAAAAAAAAAAAAGGTTAGGTTCCCCCCCGAATTGGTTCCCGCCTTGTCGTGGCGGGGGGGCTCAGTAGCCGTGGTGGCGACCAACGCCACGGTGAAGCCAAGAGGAACCTCGGCGGGGGCCGCTCGTCCAGGCTTCAGGTGGCCGACGACGAGTGGCCCAATAGTTGCGGTGCCGCGGGTGCCGCCTGTAGCGGCATCGCAACTGAGCGGGCTGCGATGCCCCCCTCTGATGGGGGGGGGCATCGCGGTGGAGTGCGGGGGGCCGCGGCGGGGAGGGGAGTGTCGGTGTGGCTTCGGCCATTCTCCCTTACCTTCGCGGCCTCAACGGGGCCGCCACCGTCGGATGGCGGACGCGGTGGGGCCGCAGGGGAAGAGGACTGTCGGTGTATCGTTGCCGCTGTCCCTGTCCCCTGCGGCCGAAAGGTGGTAGGTGACGGGGCCACAGACCCGACCCGTCACAGCGGGAGCTCCGGCGTGCCTGCATGACTGCGGTGCGTCGGAGGGCCTGGACCCCTCGCTTCCTGGCGTGGGTAGCGCCATGCTGGAAGGCGACGGGTCTGGGCAGCGGTCGCCTCCTTTTGCGAGGGTGGTAAATCGCAAAAGGAGGCGAAGGTGGTGATACGCGGGCGACAGGGGCGGGGGCCCCTTCGCCTGCATTGCACATCACCACCCGCGGGAGGGAATGGCCGAGCACTCGCGGTCATTCCCGGGCCCCTCCGTTGAGAGGGGCATGAGGGGCCCGCTGTGAGACAGCGGGCAGTCGTCGGCGGGGGACTGGAGTAAAGGCTCTGCCGGTTTCCCAGTCCTCCTCCACTAAGACGATGCGGGAGTGCCGTTGGGTTTTTTAGTGGGTATACCGGAAGCAGACCGGGGAGTCCCACATACCCCTCCCTTCCCCCGGAGGGAGGATGATGCGTAATGCATTTTTCCCAGCGCAACAAAAAAAAAAAAAAAAAAAAAAAAAGGTTAGGTTAGGTTTTCCCCCCCGAATTGGTTCCCGCCTTGTCGTGGCGGGGGGGCTCAGTAGCCGTGGTGGCGGAAACCCACGGTGAAGCCAAGAGGAACCTAGGCGGGGGCCGCTCGTCTAGGCTTTTGCCGCTAAGCCAACGACGAGTGGCCCAATAGTTGCGGTGCCGCGGGTGCCGCCTGTAGCGGCATCGCAACTGAGCGGGCTGCGATGCCCCCCCCCCTCTGATGGGGGGGGCATTGCGGCGGAGTGCGGGGGGCCGCGGCGGGGAGGGGAGTGTCGGTGTGGCTTCGGTCATTCTCCCTTAACTTCCGCGGCCCCAACGGGGCCGCCACCGTCAGATGGCGGACGCGGTGGGGCCGCAGGGGAAGAGGACTGTCGGTGTATCGTTGCCGCTGTCCCTGTCCCCTGCGGCCGAAAGGTGGTAGGTGACGGGGCCACAGACCCGACCCGTCACAGGGGGAGCTCCGGCGTGCCTGCATGACTGCGGCGCGTCGGAGGGCCTGGACCCCTCGCTTCCTGGCGTGGGTAGCGCCATGCTGGAAGGCGACGGGTCTGGGCAGCGGTCGCCTCCTTTTGCGAGGGTGGTAAATCGCAAAAGGAGGCGAAGGTGGTGATACGCGGGCGACAGGTGCGGGGGCCCCTTCGCCTGCATTGCACATCACCACCCGCGGGAGGGAATGGCCGAGCACTCGCGGTCATTCCCGGGCCCCTCCGTTGAGAGGGGCATGAGGGGCCCGCTGTGAGACAGCGGGCAGTCGTCGGCGGGGGACTGGAGTAAAGGCTCTGCCGGTTTCCCAGTCCTCCTCCACTAAGACGATGCGGGAGTGCCGTTGGGTTTTTTAGTGGGTATACCGGAAGCAGGATCCGGGGAGTCCCACATACCCCTCCCTACCCCCGGAGGGAGGATGATGCGTAATGCATTTTTCCCAGCGCAACAAAAAAAAAAAAAAAAAAAAAAAAAAAAAAAAAAAAAAAAAAAAAAAAAAAAAAAGGTTAGGTTAGGTTTCCACACGTGTGTGCGGCAACGGGGGGGATCGGTGGTAGACGTCTCTTTTGCCACCCCTGCCCTGGCCGCCCGCGTCGTGGACTGGCGGGTGGAGACGGTGGAGACTTTGTCGGACCACCGATATGTGCGGTTCGATATCTCCACCGGCCCCCTCAGGGGGAGGACGGCCCGTTCAGGCCGGTCTGCCTTCCCGCGGTGGGCTCTCACCCGCCTGGACCGGGAGGCAGCCCAGGAGGCGGCGTTCCTCCAGGACTGGCTCTCGCCCCCTTTGGAGGCCCTGGATGTGGACGCCGCGGCGGTCCAGCTCCGAGGGTCCCTGACCGAGGTGTGCAACTCCAGCATGCCTCGGTCACGCCGTCCGCCTCCCCGTCGCGCCGTCTATTGGTGGACGGAGGAGTTGACGGGGCTCCGAGCCTCCTGCGTGGCGGCCAGGAGGGCCTACACGCGGAGCCGGCGGCGCACCACCCGATCTCAGTCCGAGGAGGATCGCCTCTACGCATCCTACCTGGAGGCAAAGGCGGTCCTCAAGACGGGAATGTGCGCCGCCAAGGACTCGGCAAGGGCCGAGATGTTGGAGGGTCTCGACAGGGATCCATACGGGAGGCCGTATAAGCTGGCGCGGAGCAAGCTGCGACCCTACGGTCCCCCCCTGTCGGAGACCCTCGAGCCGGCGTTGCTGGATGGGGTGGTCCGGTCCCTGTTTCCACGCAGGACCGACTTCGCCCCACCAGCAATGGACCCCCCGCAGGAAGCGGCTCCGCCGGGGGACGAGGTGCCCCCGGTGACGGTGGATGAAGTCCACGAGGGGATACTTCGCCTCCGGGCGAAGAAGACGGCCCCTGGGCCGGACGGCGTCCCCGCTCGGGTGGTGGCGATAGCTGCCTCCCAAATGGAGGACAGGTTTCGGGACCTCTTCAGCGCGTGCCTTACGGCTGGGAGGTTCCCGAAACTGTGGAGGGAGGGGCAGCTTTGCCTCCTCCGAAAAGAGGGACGCCCGGCGGACTCCCCCTCGGCATACCGGCCCATCGTCCTTCTCGATGAGGTCGGTAAATTGTTCGAGGGGATAGTCGCCGACCGGCTCAACAGTCATCTGCGGGGGGTGGGACCAGACCTGTCGGACGCCCAGTTCGGATTTCGAAAGGGGCGTTCGACGGTCGATGCCTTGGCCCTGCTGAAGGGCCAGGTGCAGGAGGCGGTGGCCGCGGGGGACGGAGTGTTGGCGGTGTCGTTTGATATTGCAAACGCCTTCAACTCCGTCCCCCACGCGACCATATTGGAGGCACTCCGGTTCCATGGAGTGCCCCAATATCTGCGGGTGATCCTGGCCAGCTACCTGGAGGACAGAGAGGTCCTCCTGGTGGACAAGACGGCCAGGATCAGGCGTTACGGTGCGGAGTCCGGTGTTCCGCAGGGGTCGGTGCTTGGGCCCCCCTTGTGGAACATCGGATTTGACTGGCTCCTGCGGGGCGCCCTCCTCCAGGGCACGAGTGTCATCTGTTACGCGGATGACACTCTCCTCGTTGCCCGGGGGAGGGACTTTGGGGAGGCGGCCTGTTTGGCCTCAGCCGGTGGATCGTTGGTGGCGGGTAGGATCCGCCGGCTTGGATTGAGGGTGGCGCTGAACAAGACCGAGGCCGTGTTCTTCCACGGGCCTCGGCAGCGCCGCCCGCCTGATGCCCACATCGTTGTCGAGGGCGTCCGGATAGAGGTCGGGGTCCGGATGAAGTATCTGGGCCTCGTGCTGGACAGCAGGTGGCGCTTCGGCCCGCACTTTAGCGGGCTCTCGACGCGCCTGCTGAAAGCCGCGGACGCCCTCTCATGGCTCCTCCCGAACCTGGGGGGGCCCAAGACGCGATGCCGGCGCCTCTATGCCGGCATCTTAAAGAGCATGGCGCTCTACGGGGCACCCATCTGGGCGGACTCCCTCCAAAGGAGGGAGAATGCAACCGCCATCCGCAGACCACAAAGGGCCATTGCACAGCGGGTGGCGAGGGCCTACCGCTCAGTGGGTTTCTCGGCGGCGTGCGCTCTGGCGGGCACCCCTCCCTGGGAGTTGGAGGCATGGGTGCTCGCCAGAGTGTACGAATGGACGGCGCGGCGGAAGGCGCTCGGGGAGCGCCCCGCCGCCGAAGAGCGGGAGGCCGTGCGGCGGGAGGCGAGGGACGCAATCGTCCGTCACTGGACGGAGGACCTCGCCACCGCCTTCTTTGGCCGTCGGACGCTGGACGCGCTCGGTCCAGTCCTGCGGGACTGGCTCGAGCGGCCTCACGGTTTTCTCTCGTTCCGTCTAGTGCAGGTGTTGTCCGGACATGGTTGTTTCGGAACGCACCTGCACCGGATCCGGAGGGAGGAAACCCCAGCGTGCCACGACTGCGGCGCGGCAGAGGACACGGCGCAGCACACCCTCGAGGTGTGCCCAGCCTGGGCAGAGCTGCGCCGTGTCCTGATTAGTGTGATCGGGCAGGACCTCTCACTTCCCGGCGTGGTCAACTCCATGCTGGGGAGTGAGGAGGCCTGGGCGGCGGTTGCCTCCTTTTGCGAGGTCGTGATGTCGCAAAAGGAGGCGGCGGAGCGTGCGCGGGAGGACGATCCACTCGCGCCGCCGCTCCGCAGGCGAAGAAGGGGTGGGAGAAGGCGGTTATACGATCGTCTCCTCCCACCCCCTGGTGGTGACTAGCGGGCGACAGGCGCGGGGGCGCCTTTCGTCCGCATTGCACCAGTCACCACCCTCGTCAAATGGGAATGGCCGAGCACTCATGGTCGTTCCCGGGCCCCTCCACTAGGAGGGGCGTGAGGGGCCTGCCGTAAAGGCGGGCAGTCGTCGGCGGAGGACTGGACGTAAAGGCTGTGCCAGTTTCCCAGTCCTCCTCCACTCAGACGATGCGGGAGTGCCGCTGGGTTATTTTAGTGGGTATACCGGGCCTCAGCCCGGGGAGTCCCACATAGCCCCCCATTCCCCCAATGGGTGGGTATGCGTAATGCATTTTTTCCCAGCGTGATCAAAAAAAAAAAAAAAAAAAAAAAAAAAAAAAAAAAAAAAAAAAAAAAAAGGTTAGGTTAGGTTCCCCCCCGAATTGGTTCCCGCCTTGTCGTGGCGGGGGGGCTCAGTAGCCGTGGTGGCGGAAACCCACGGTGAAGCCAAGAGGAACCTAGGCGGGGGCCGCTCGTCTAGGCTTTTGCCGCTAAGCCAACGACGAGTGGCCCAATAGTTGCGGTGCCGCGGGTGCCGCCTGTAGCGGCATCGCAACTGAGCGGGCTGCGATGCCCCCCCCTCTGATGGGGGGGGCATTGCGGCGGAGTGCGGGGGGCCGCGGCGGGGAGGGGAGTGTCGGTGTGGCTTCGGCCATTCTCCCTTACCTCCCGCGGCCTCAACGGGGCCGCCACCGTCAGATGGCGGACGCGGTGGGGCCGCAGGGGAAGAGGACTGTCGGTGTATCGTTGCCGCTGTCCCTGTCCCCTGCGACCGAAAGGTGGTAGGTGACGGGGCCACAGACCCGACCCGTCACAGGGGGAGCTCCGGCGTGCCTGCATGACTGCGGCGCGTCGGAGGGCCTGGACCCCTCGCTTCCTGGCGTGGGTAGCGCCATGCTGGAAGGCGACGGGTCTGGGCAGCGGTCGCCTCCTTTTGCGAGGGTGGTAAATCGCAAAAGGAGGCGAAGGTGGTGATACGCGGGCGACAGGTGCGGGGGCCCCTTCGCCCGCATTGCACATCACCACCCGCGGGAGGGAATGGCCGAGCACTCGCGGTCATTCCCGGGCCCCTCCGTTGAGAGGGGCATGAGGGGCCCGCTGTGAGACAGCGGGCAGTCGTCGGCGGGGGACTGGAGTAAAGGCTCTGCCGGCTTCCCAGTCCTCCTCCACTAAGACGATGCGGGAGTGCCGTTGGGTTTTTTAGTGGGTATACCGGAAGCAGGATCCGGGGAGTCCCACATACCCCTCCCTTCCCCCGGAGGGAGGATGATGCGTAATGCATTTTTCCCAGCGCAACAAAAAAAAAAAAAAAAAAAAAAAAAAAAAAAAAAAAAAAAAAAAAAAAAAAAAGTTTAGGTTAGGTTAGGTTCACCCTCCTCCCCCCCGAATTGGTTCCCGCCTTGTCGTGGCGGGGGGGCTCAGTAGCCGTGGTGGCGGAAACCCACGGTGAAGCCAAGAGGAACCTAGGCGGGGGCCGCTCGTCTAGGCTTTTGCCGCTAAGCCAACGACGAGTGGCCCAATAGTTGCGGTGCCGCGGGTGCCGCCTGTAGCGGCATCGCAACTGAGCGGGCTGCGATGCCCCCCCCTCTGATGGGGGGGGCATTGCGGCGGAGTGCGGGGGGCCGCGGCGGGGAGGGGAGTGTCGGTGTGGCTTCGGCCATTCTCCCTTACCTCCCGCGGCCTCAACGGGGCCGCCACCGTCAGATGGCGGACGCGGTGGGGCCGCAGGGGAAGAGGACTGTCGGTGTATCGTTGCCGCTGTCCCTGTCCCCTGCGACCGAAAGGTGGTAGGTGACGGGGCCACAGACCCGACCCGTCACAGGGGGAGCTCCGGCGTGCCTGCATGACTGCGGCGCGTCGGAGGGCCTGGACCCCTCGCTTCCTGGCGTGGGTAGCGCCATGCTGGAAGGCGACGGGTCTGGGCAGCGGTCGCCTCCTTTTGCGAGGGTGGTAAATCGCAAAAGGAGGCGAAGGTGGTGATACGCGGGCGACAGGTGCGGGGGCCCCTTCGCCCGCATTGCACATCACCACCCGCGGGAGGGAATGGCCGAGCACTCGCGGTCATTCCCGGGCCCCTCCGTTGAGAGGGGCATGAGGGGCCCGCTGTGAGACAGCGGGCAGTCGTCGGCGGGGGACTGGAGTAAAGGCTCTGCCGGTTTCCCAGTCCTCCTCCACTAAGACGATGCGGGAGTGCCGTTGGGTTTTTTAGTGGGTATACCGGAAGCAGGATCCGGGGAGTCCCACATACCCCTCCCTTCCCCCGGAGGGAGGATGATGCGTAATGCATTTTTCCCAGCGCAACAAAAAAAAAAAAAAAAAAAAAAAAAAAAAAAAAAAAAAAAAGGTTAGGTTAGGTTAGGTTCACCCTCCTCCCCCCCGAATTGGTTCCCGCCTTGTCGTGGCGGGGGGGCTCAGTAGCCGTGGTGGCGGAAACCCACGGTGAAGCCAAGAGGAACCTAGGCGGGGGCCGCTCGTCTAGGCTTTTGCCGCTAAGCCAACGACGAGTGGCCCAATAGTTGCGGTGCCGCGGGTGCCGCCTGTAGCGGCATCGCAACTGAGCGGGCTGCGATGCCCCCCTCTGATGGGGGGGGCATCGCAGAGGAGTGCGGGGGGCCGCGGCGGGGAGGGGAGTGTCGGTGTGGCTTCGGCCATTCTCCCTTAACTTCCGCGGCCCCAACGGGGCCGCCACCGTCAGATGGCGGACGCGGTGGGGCCGCAGGGGAAGAGGACTGTCGGTGTATCGTTGCCGCTGTCCCTGTCCCCTGCGGCCGAAAGGTGGTAGGTGACGGGGCCACAGACCCGACCCGTCACAGGGGGAGCTCCGGCGTGCCTGCATGACTGCGGCGCGTCGGAGGGCCTGGACCCCTCGCTTCCTGGCGTGGGTAGCGCCATGCTGGAAGGCGACGGGTCTGGGCAGCGGTCGCCTCCTTTTGCGAGGGTGGTAAATCGCAAAAGGAGGCGAAGGTGGTGATACGCGGGTGACAGGTGCGGGGGCCCCTTCGCCTGCATTGCACATCACCACCCGCGGGAGGGAATGGCCGAGCACTCGCGGTCATTCCCGGGCCCCTCCGTTGAGAGGGGCATGAGGGGCCCGCTGTGAGACAGCGGGCAGTCGTCGGCGGGGGACTGGAGTAAAGGCTCTGCCGGTTTCCCAGTCCTCCTCCACTAAGACGATGCGGGAGTGCCGTTGGGTTTTTTAGTGGGTATACCGGAGACAGTCCGGGGAGTCCCACATACCCCTCCCTTCCCCCGGAGGGAGGATGATGCGTAATGCATTTTTCCCAGCGCAAAAAAAAAAAAAAAAAAAAAAAAAAAAAAAAAGGTTCACCCTCCTCCAGGGCACGAGTGTCATCTGCTACGCAGATGACACTCTCCTCGTTGCCCGGGGGAGGGACTTTGGTGAGGCGGCCTGTTTGGCCTCGGCCGGCGGATCCTTGGTGGCGGGGAGGATCCGCCGGCTTGGACTGAGGGTGGCGCTGAACAAGACTGAGGCCGTGTTCTTCCATGGGCCTCGGCAGCGCCGCCCTCCTGACGCCCATATCGTCGTGGAGGGCGTCCGGATAGGGGTCGGGGTCCAGATGAAGTATCTGGGCCTCGTGCTAGACAGCAGGTGGCGCTTCGGCCCGCATTTCAGCGGGCTGTCGACGCGCCTGCTGAAAGCCGCGGACGCCCTCTCATGGCTCCTCCCGAACCTGGGGGGGCCCAAGACGCGATGCCGGCGCCTCTATGCTGGCATCCTCAAGAGTATGGCCCTCTACGGGGCACCCATCTGGGCGGACTCCCTCCAGAGGAGGGAGAATGCAACCGCCATCCGCAGGCCACAAAGGGCCATTGCACAGCGGGTGGCGAGGGCCTACCGCTCAGTGGGCTTTTCGGCGGCGTGCGCTCTGGCGGGCACCCCTCCCTGGGAGTTGGAGGCATGGGTGCTCGCCAGAGTATATGAGTGGACTGCGCGGCGGAAGGCGCTCGGGGAGCGCCCCGCCGCGGAAGAGCGGGAGGCCGTGCGGCGGGAGGCGAGGGACGCTATCATCGTCCATTGGACGGAGGACCTCGCCACCGCCGCCTTTGGCCGTCGGACGCTGGACGCGCTCGGTCCAGTCCTGCGGGACTGGCTCGAGCGGCCTCACGGTTTCCTCTCGTTCCGTCTAGTGCAGGTGTTGTCCGGACATGGTTGTTTCGGAACGCACCTGCACCGGATCCGGAGGGAGGAAACCCCAGCGTGCCACGATTCGACTGCGACGCGGCAGAGGACACGGCGCAGCACACCCTCGAGGTGTGCCCATCCTGGGCAGAGCTGCGCCGTGTCCTGATTAGTGTGATCGGGCAGGACCTCTCACTTCCCGGCGTGGTCAACTCCATGCTGGGGAGTGAGGAGGCCTGGGCGGCGGTTGCCTCCTTTTGCGAGGTCGTGATGTCGCAAAAGGAGGCGGCGGAGCGTGCGCGGGAGGACGATCCTCACGCGCCGCCGCTCCGCAGGCGAAGAAGGGGTGGGAGAAGGCGGTTGTACGATCGTCTCCTCCCACCTCCTGGTGGCGATTAGCGGGCGACAGGTGCGGGGGCACCTTTCGCTCGCATTGCACTAATCGCCACCCTCGTCGGGCGGGAACGGCCGAGCACTGCGGTCGTTCCCGGGCCCCTCCACTAAGGGAGGGGCGTGAAGGCCCCGCTGTAAAGGCGGGCGGTCGTCGGCGGAGGACTGGACGTAAAGGCTGTGCCAGTTTCCCAGTCCTCCTCCATAAAGACGATGCGGGAGTGCCGCTGGGTTATTTTAGTGGGTATACCGGGCCTCAGCTCGGGGAGTCCCACATAGCCCCCTGTTTAATTTGGTCACGACGCACATCAAACTCTTTTCTTGGAGTTTACTTTCTACCTACTGCCGATCTGGCTGAGCGGGTGGATACTTTTCAGGGTTACTGACTAAATGCAAATAACAACACTGAACCTTTGTTAAAACCGTATATTAAATGAATAAATCAGCGGAGGGTCACTATCTCGGTGAGAATCTTAACACCGCGATGTAGGAATTTGCGTCACATGAACACCGCCATCTGTTGGTCGACCTATGAACTACGTTTTTTCTTAATCGGTAATAAATAAAGGCGGTGGACGATTGAACATACCGCCCACCAAGGACATTATTGAAGAATGTCCTTAAAACAAACATATGAAAATAAATTTCGGTTTACATCAACATTTAGAAACCTTAACAAAGTCTTAACCTTAATGAACTATCTTAACCTAATACAAACCATTTACTTATGGAGTTTGAACTTGTATTTACTTAAACTAGATAATTTCAATGTATACCTAACTACCTATCGCTAGGTATAACAAGAACTGTTCAGAATGAATTTTGAATTATGGCACTAATGAAACTTACTAATGGTAAATGTATTAACAAAAATTTTATATATTCTTAACACAGTCTGAGTGATCTAATAACAATTACACAAGCAAAATCCTTAATTTCCTTCGTTGACTGGCAGAATACAGAGCTTTGATGTAGGCCGCTTTAGAAGGCCCTTGCTAGTGCGTAATGTAACCACACGTGTGATTTCATCGGGACCCGGATGTTTCTCAACTATTGTACCCAGAAACCAACAAGCAGGAGGCATATCAAATTCCTTAATCAGAACTACGTCACCGATTTCAGGCTCAGGAGTTTTATTCGACCACTTGTATCTATGAACCAGGCTGCTTATGTATTCTACGGACCAGCGTTTCCAAAACCTTGGACTAGTTTTTGTAAATGCTGCCAACGAGACAAGGAACTGATACTTGAATTTTCATAGCTGACATCCGGAACAGTGACTAGTGGCTCACCAATTAAAAAATGACCAGGGGTCAATGGCATGGGCTCGTGAATGTCTTCCCCATTGATCACTGTCATTGGCCTAGAATTTAGACACGCTTCTATTTGGCTCAACAGAGTGCTCATCTCCTCGTAGGTGAGTGTTGAGTTACCTATTACACGTTTTAAGTGAAATTTCGTTGATTTCACAGCCGATTCCCACAAACCACCGAAGTTGGGAGCATGCGGTGGTATGAAATGCCAAGTAGTATTACGACCTTCTAGCACTTCTGCAATATTTTGTTGGATCGCAGCTAACTCTCTAAGTTCTCTTGCCGCACCCACGAAATTAGTGCCATTATCGCTCCAGATGTTTGAGCAATGTCCACGTCTCGACACAAATCGTCGAAAGGCTGCTAGAAAACCCTGAGTGCTCATATCACTCACTACCTCTAAATGTATGGCTCGAGTAGCCATACAGACAAATACACAAATGTAGCCCTTGTGTGAGCGATGACCTCGACCCTTTGTCGTCCTAATTTGAACTGGACCTGCATAATCCACACCACTATTCATAAAAGGTCGCGATGGGGTACAACGTGATGGAGGAAGTGATCCCATAAATTGATTGTACACCTTAGCTTTATTTTTGGCACAAATGACACAGTTATGTACATATTTTTTAGTGAGACTTTTTACACCTATAATCCAATAAGCTGATCTTAGATAATTTATCATTATCTGCGGACCACCGTGTAGCGTCCGATCGTGTGCGTCTGCGATCAACAACTTAGTAAGATGGGTATTATGTGGTAAAATTATGGGATGTTTTTCTTTATCTGACAATGAAGCATGTTGTAATCTACCACCAACACGTATTATATCGTCCTTGTCTACAAAAGGACATAAAGAACTAATTTTACTTAGTTTACTATTTACCGGCATGTTCCTTTTTATCTGTTTGTACTCTATTTCGAACTCGACTCTTTGACATCTTCTTATACAACATTTCAACGCTTCGTCAAGATCCGACCGTTTTAAATATTTGGGTATACCTCCATCCTTAACATAACGATAAAAGAAAATTCTACATAAAGCTACTACTCTTAATAATTTTCTTAAAGAACTATACCTTTTCCATGGTAAGCTTTCCTGTTTTACAGCTATGTGAGACTTGATATTCTCCTCCAATCTAATATCTACATTCAATGGTCTATTGTACTGTATATTTACACTATGTAAAAATTGTGGCCCGTTAAACCAAATTTCATTTTCGTGTAAAAGCGACGGTAAAACTCCTCTTGATGCACAGTCTGCGGCATTATCCTTCGAAGATACATGTGCCCATTGGCTTGCTTCTAAGGTGGTTAAGATCTCCGAAACTCTATTAGCAACAAAGGTTTTCCATCGACTTGGGTGACTATTTAGCCATGCCAATACTACTGTCGAGTCAGTCCAAGCGCGCACGTTGTCTTTAGCAATATTCATAGCCCGTGCTACATCGGTCAATAAACGTGCCAAAAGCACTGCTGCGCATAGTTCTAGGCGAGGGATACTAACTGTCTTTATAGGTGCAACCTTTGTTTTTGCCATTAGAAGAGTGACTTGTATATTGCCTGAAGGATCTGTACAGCGAGTGTACACAACTGCTGCGTAGGCCACTTTTGACGCATCGCTGAACCCATGCAACTCTATAATTGAACTATTTGTTGTTCCTAACCATCTTGGAACACGCACCTTGCTTAACTGTTCCAAGTCTTTACGGTAAGTGATCCATTCTTCCTTTATTTTGTCTGGTACACTATCGTCCCAACCTACTCCTGCTAGCCACAATTTCTGTATCAACATTTTAGCTAGTATTATACTGGGCGCTATCCAACCCAAAGGGTCAAATAATCGGGCAATATCCGATATAATAATACGTTTACTTAGGTTCTCAGATGGTGAAGGCAGCTGCACCGTGTACTTAAAGTGATCTGCACTACGACACCAGGTAAGTCCCAAGATTTTGGTACTATCACTTAATATTTCCTTTTCATCCTTACTTTCATATGACTCAATTTCCTTCAGTAATTCCGAACTGTTACTGTTCCACTTCTGTAGTTCAAACCCAGCCTTTCCTAACAATGCTTTCATTTCAATATACAAAGTCTTTCCTTCTTCTATTGTGGAACACCCGGTCATCAAATCATCCATGTAATAACTAGTTGGTACTATTTCAGATGCAGTCGGGAATTGTTGGTTATAATCCAAAGCGACTTGGTGCAATGTCTTGACTGCCAAATAAGGTGCCGAAGCCGTACCAAAGGTTACGGTTAATAACTCATAATCTTGTATTTCTTCATAAGGCTCCTTCCGCCAAACTATTCTCTGGTAGGTTACCTCGTCTTCTGCTACTCTCACTTGTCGATACATTTTTATTATGTCTGCAGTAAGTGCTATTTGGTGGACTCTCCAGCGAAGAACGATATGCCGCAAATCCGACTGTAAGGTAGGTCCTACCATCAACGTGTCATTGAGCGATACTCCCTTTTCATTCTTGCAGGAAGCGTCGAACACCACGCGCACCTTTGAAGTCGATTTATCTTCCCTTATAACAGCGTGATGAGGTAAGTAAGCTGCTTCATTTAATTTGGTGTCTGGTTTCTGTACTTTTCTCATGTGTTTCAAATGTAAATATTCTTCTATAACCTTTGTGTATTTTTCTTTCAGGTGTGCATCCTTCGTAAACCTTTTCTCCAAAGCTTTGAATCTTCTTACAGCTATTTCCTTAATGTTACCACCTACGCAGGCGGGTTTTGAATCCTTAAATGGCAACTTGACTATGTAACGACCGTCCTCGCACCTTGAAGTCGTAGATTCATATATCTCTTCACACCTTAACTCTTGCTCTGTTAACATACTAATTTGTGGGAACTGGTCTTCGATCTCCCAGAACCTTTTTAGAAGATCGTTTTGTTCTACTGCTGTGTGCATAACTGTGATGTTACTCGCGATATCTTTAGTTTCTATTTGTGTTGCACCAGAAATAATCCAACCTAGCGTGGTACTCTGTGCTACTACTGGTACACTAGGCGCTCTCTTAAGACCATCTTTTAATATCTTACTGTACACGTCTGCGCCCAATAAAATATCTATCCTATTGGGTGTACAAAACTGTGGGTCTGCCAATGTAAGCTGTTCTAATTCAGACCAATCAAAAGGAGCTACCTGTCTTTCCGGTATGTATGAGGTAATGGTTTTCAAAACATATGCGGTTACTTCTAACGTAAAGCAGGGTTCCGTTATTGATTTTAACACCAAGGTTACAACAGAATTCGCTGATGACTTTACACTACCCAAACCAGAAACAATACTCCTAACCGGACTTCTCTTCAAACGTAAAAATTGTGCCGTACCTTCCGTGATAAAAGAAGCCTGAGACCCCTGATCCAATAAGGCCCGAACGATATGATAGTTGGCTTCAGCGGTTCGAACTTTGACCAATGCAGTGGCTAACAGTACTTGATTAGGACTTACGATGTGTTTAGTTGACAGACATGAAACAACTGGAGCAGTATCAGTTGATGTATCATTGTCAGCTGAACTAGCAGTTGACTTCTCTTCCTTAGCCTTATGATCATTATTAATGTGTAAAAGAGTGTGGTGTTTCCTATTGCAAATATGGCATACTGACGAACTCCTACATTGAAAAACTAAATGATTTCCGCCCAAACAGTTAAAACAAATTTTCTTCGACTGAACAAAAGTTCTTCGTTGATCAACACTGATCTTTGTGAACTGTGTACAAAAGCATAGCTTATGACTGTTACCGCAGTATTCGCAACTAATTTTAACTTGGCCATGTGGGTCAGGATTACCACTCCGAGCAAGCAAAGTCTTTTGACCTGATAACCCTTCTGTTCGCGGACCAGCTCGCCACTGTCCCGATGTCCGCTGTGGTTCAATAAATTCAAGTGCTCTAAACCGACTCTCAAGAAATGCTTGAAACTGTACTAAAGTCGACAGTTCAGTTGACTCATCAGAAGCAACCTTTAACTCCCACTGCTTACGGGTCTCCGGGTCCAACTTTCCCGAAACTATATATATCACCATGATATCCACAATGGTGGCCATACTAATACCTAGGTTACATAATGCACTCATACAATCGGTAGTTGTATCCAGCAGATATTTGAGAGTTACAGCTGACTCTGTATTTGCCCGTTTTTGATTGAATAGCCGTTGTAAAATAGAATTTGCCAAGTGATGTTTATTATTATACCGATGCTCTAATTTCTCCCAACATACTGAGTAGTTCGATGCAGTAATTGGTATTTGGCGAAGCAACTGTTCTGCTTCGCCTTTTAAACATCCCTTCAAATAATGTAACCTCTGTACGTCATCCAGAGCTTTATTGGAATGAATTAGCGATTTGAAAAGATCGCGGAAACTAATCCATTCATCGTATTTGCCAGAAAATGAAGGAATATTAATTTTCTGCAACCTAACGTTTGAAGGCGGCCGTGTACAAGGTTCGCTTATTTGAGTCTTTACACTCCTTTCATTACTGTCACAATATAAATTATCTTTCAACTCGGATTTGTAAGTTATATAAACTTCCTCGGTTTCGTCGTACAAGTCCGATTCAAAATAGTTATTTTTCATATCCGTTACGGTGGCTCTCTCAATTATTTTACTGTGTGTTTCATTAAATTTAGACCACTGGTCTTCTAAAGATTCTAATCTCGTTTCTACATAACCACGAGTTAATCTTTCCTTGGGAGACTTTTTGAAATTAGTTCTTCCCTTCTCTATCGTTTTTTTGACATCGACTTGTAACTTCACTAAAGATTCCATTTTAAAATATTGAATTCCCTGAATAACTGAATAAAGCCACCGTATTGAATTTACTTACTCGCCAAGGCAAAATGTTTACCAATTTTAAAACAACACAATCGGACATCAATTCCCTGTTTATGCGTGTTTGCAAACTTATTACAAGTCTAAAATAATTCAAATTTCGCCAAGTGCTTGCAACCAATTAACAAAATGAAATAATTTACAAATTGCAAATTAACTTATAAACCTTCGAATTATTTATTTATTATCAACAAATCTCGAATTATTTTAGGAAATCAAATAATTGTTGAATAATATAATTTTGCACTTTTACTCTAAATTACTCAGTCTTATATTATTATTTCTTGATGAACTTCTTTTTCTTCTAGAACTCAGATTATTTATTCAAATGTACTCACGGTTATCCACTGAACTCACTACACTTGCTTCCTCGAACTCGAACTCGCCCGGCTTCACTCGATCACGTACTGCTTCCTCCACTCGACTCGAACTGCTCCTCCACACCCGACTCGTACTCGCCCTGCTGCTTGAACTTGAACTGCTCCGCTCTGCGCCGCAACCGCCGATTCTCGAACTGGGTCTATTGAACCCGGTGCATCAACTCACCAGCACCTTGGCGCCATCAGTAGCGATCCACTACTGTGTCGGCACCCTCTCCGCAACCACTCACTGTGACTTTGTCACCTCCGACTCGTAGGACCAATGTTTAATTTGGTCACGACGCACATCAAACTCTTTTCTTGGAGTTTACTTTCTACCTACTGCCGATCTGGCTGAGCGGGTGGATACTTTTCAGGGTTACTGACTAAATGCAAATAACAACACTGAACCTTTGTTAAAACCGTATATTAAATGAATAAATCAGCGGAGGGTCACTATCTCGGTGAGAATCTTAACACCGCGATGTAGGAATTTGCGTCACATGAACACCGCCATCTGTTGGTCGACCTATGAACTACGTTTTTTCTTAATCGGTAATAAATAAAGGCGGTGGACGATTGAACATATGGCGTTGAACACCCCCCATTCCCCCAATGGGTGGGTATGCGTAATGCATTTTTTCCCAGCGTGATCAATAAAAAAAAAAAAAATAAAAAAAAAAAAAAAAAAAAAAAAAAAAAAAAGGTTAGGTTAGGTTAGGTTAGGTTTGATGCCCACATCGTCGTCGAGGGCGTCCGGATAGAGGTCGGGGTCCGGATGAAGTATCTGGGCCTCGTGCTGGACAGCAGGTGGCGCTTCGGCCCACACTTTAGCGGGCTTTCGACGCGCCTGCTGAAAGCCGCGGACGCCCTCTCATGGCTCCTCCCGAACCTTGGGGGGCCCAAGACGCGGTGCCGGCGCCTCTATGCCGGCATCTTAAAGAGCATGGCGCTTTACGGGGCACCCATCTGGGCGGACTCCCTCCAAAGGAGGGAGAATGCAACCGCCATCCGCAGGCCACAAAGGGCCATTGCACAGCGGGTGGCGAGGGCCTACCGCTCAGTGGGTTTCTCGGCGGCGTGCGCTCTGGCGGGCACCCCTCCCTGGGAGTTGGAGGCATGGGTGCTCGCCAGAGTGTACGAATGGACGGCACGGCGGAAGGCGCTCGGGGAGCGCCCCGCCGCCGAAGAGCGGGAGGCCGTGCGGCGGGAGGCGAGGGACGCAATCGTCCGTCACTGGACGGAGGACCTCGCCACCGCCTTCTTTGGCCGTCGGACGCTGGACGCGCTCGGTCCAGTCCTGCGGGACTGGCTCGATCGGCCTCACGGTTTCCTCTCGTTCCGTCTAGTGCAGGTGTTGTCCGGACATGGTTGTTTCGGAACGCACCTGCACCGGATCCGGAGGGAGGAAACTCCAGCGTGCCACGACTGCGGCGCGGCAGAGGACACGGCACAGCACACCCTAGAGGTGTGCCCAGCCTGGGCTGAACTGCGTCGTGCCCTGATCGATGTTGTCGGGCAGGACCTCTCACTCCCTGGCGTGGTCAACTCCATGCTGGGGAGTGAGGAGGCCTGGGCAGCTTTAAGGCCTTTAAAGAGCTGAGCGTTTTGGTTGTGGAGGGCCTTTAGTATCTCCTCGTTCGTGTTGTACCGCATTAAGTCACGTAATATGACCTGCGGGTTTTTATTTTTAATGTCCTGCGCTTCCAGCTCGGGCGCCTGCCTAAGCTTCTCCCTAAGCTTGTTTCTGTCGTCCTCGGTACGACAGCCCAAGATAACCTTCCTATCTTTTGCTTTTCGCACCCTATCTACGGCGATTCCCCCTTCTCTAGCGTTGACTACCTTCCTTAACCGGTCCAGGACTTGTTCGCCCGTCTCCTTCTCATTCCTAGCCGTAACTACTAAGGAATGTAGTGTAGCTGGCTTCTGAGCCTGGATGGAAGGCCGACTTGCTGCTACGCTAGCGTAGGAGACCATTTGATCTTGGCTAGCTTGTAGCGCCTCTTTCAGCCTATCCATCCTTATGTTGTTTTCGGCCAGGTTGCGGCTGTGGTCTTCGAGCGCTTTCCTTAATAAGGTCATTTCGGCCTCGGTGTTAGCCTCTATGGACTGGGAGAGGGTTTTCTCCTCTTTTCGCTCCTCCTGGACCTGGGTTTGGGTTTGTGTAGTCTTGAAGGTTGTCTTTTTTGGGGGGTTTTGGGGTTCTTTTATGTTCGCCTGATCGTACTCCTTAATTATTTGATACAGTCGGTCTGCCTGGGCTTTCACCTCAGCCTTTATCTCATTTTTTGTGTTCTTTGATTGTGTCATCATCGCCTTTATTTTATTTGAGCATATTCTTGCTTCAGCGACTTTACTTTTTGGGGGGGGTGAGCTCACGACCTCAAAGGATATAGATCCCCTTACCGAGACTGGTGATGTTGAGACCGGTTTTTTAGGGGGAGTCCTCTTTGTGACCGTTTTACTGCCCGCTTCCCACTCACTCACACTTTTTCTCACGCCCTGCGTGGAGGGCCCTGCCTCCTTGGGCACCTTTTGTGGGCTTTTAGAGAGGAGTTTGTCAATTTTTGCAGTCGGCTGTTTTGGAGGCGTACGCATGCCAGGCATTCCGCTCATCGCGATTATTGTACTAACTAATGGGGATTAGTGTAGCGTCAAAAGGGGTGTGTAAAGGGTACCCCAATTGTGTGTAAAATAGTGTTTTGTAAAGGGGGTATTGTAAAGATACCCCACTTTGTGTGTAAATGTAGAGGTTCTCCTGCTAAGGGTACTAGTCACAAGTTAAAACGATAATAATTTAAGTCTTAGCCTAATATATAGTAGTACAATAGTACTACTATATGTCAATATTTAATTACAATCGCTTAACTTAGTCTTAATTATAAATATAGTGACACAATAGTGCCACTATATGTCAATAAAATGTAAAAATAATTAGCAATAAATTGCGTATCACGTCTTAGCCTAATGTATATTAGCACAATAGTACTAATATATGTCTTATTTAACGTCAATATTAAAAGTTTGTCTAGGGGACCACAGAGCCGCCCACGTTCCCAGTCTCTTCTTACAAGGCAAATAAAAACAAAAGGTAAAAATAAAATAAAAATATTTTTTTTTTTTTTTGGGTCAATTTATTTACCAGCTTAGAGAGGGAGGGCTTTTCGCTATTTTGGTTGGGGCCAAAAGAAGGGCCTCCTTATACCGATTCCAGAGACACCAAACTCGGTATGTCTGTGACCTCTGGTACCGAAGTTAGCTTCGGGGGTGTAAAGTCCCGAGGGGGAAAGGAGGGGGGCAGTTTGCAGCTCCAGAGAAACCGAGCAGAGTGTCGAAGAGACAGTTCAGGTATCCTGAGCCGTTCCCGAGTTATCGACTCTTGAACCACCACAATTTGTTCCGGCTAGTGAATAATAGGTGGCGCTAGCTGGTCTAGCTTTTTGTAGTGATTCAATCCGTCCCCGGTTGTCTCTCAGTTATTCACCGACTGCTGCCTCAGTTGGAAATTGCAACTTTGGAAAGTTTGAAATAATTTGGAAAAATTGGAATATTTGGAAGAGAAATAGGGGGCGGGGTGGGATGGGGTAGCTTCGATATTCTCAATATATTTACCGGTCTTGGCCGATGTTCTAGGCGATTACAGAAAAATTAAAATTAAAATTTTGGGGGGGAAAAAGTCAAAAAAGGGGGGATTTTTTACGCCTATCTTAATCTTAGTCCCGACGGACGGGAGGGTAGATGGGGGGGGGTAAATTTCGGTCCCAGGTCCGTATCTCCAGCCGTTCCTGAGATATCTGGACTTTAATGTATTTTAGCAAGAGATTTAAACTTAATGGCGGCTGGGTGAATTTAAATTAATTTAGAAAAAATAAAAACTACCCGGGGGGATGTTGAGCTAGGTCTTCCCCGAACTTTGTTTTAGTACAGTATTTCAATCTGGCCTTATTTTTGCTCCAACTCCAGCCGTTCCCGAGTTACGAGGGTTTTCCTGGAATTAGAGGAGCGATCCCCTCGAGTCGACTCAGAAGTCGATTCGACTCCTAAGTCGAGTCGACGTCGAATCGATTTCGACCTGTGTCCGGGTTCAACTTTGGCTCAATAAATACTTAAATACGGGGATGTTTGGAATGGGGTATAATGAGGGCTTCGGGGTGATGAGGGAATGTAACGGGTTACACAAAAAATGTTTTGAGAAATTTTAAAATGACAAAAAATTTTTGGAATGTGGTGTGATTAGGGCTACGAAAGGATAGGGGAAGACTCGAAGAATTCACACACAAAAAATACTCAAAAAATTTTTTAAAAGAACAAAAAATTTTTGGGAATGGGTATGGTGATCGCTACGCAGGGATAGGAAAAGATTTGTAGGATACACAGACAGAAAAATATTTAAAAAAAAATTTAAAATGACAAAAAATACTTTCAAAATTGTCCAAAAGTGGTTGGATTTCGTTCCAAGTTTTGGCTCGTTTTTTAAGGCTCGAGCTGCCAGGTCCCAGAGACTTATTAAAACCTAAAATAATTTACAATTTTAACCTAAAAATAAATATTTGACCACGCGACGCGTGCAAAATGGCGTCGAAGTTTTATATAATACGATGTTAGTTTGGAAACCCACTTTTTTGTTTCTTGTCCTTTTTAATGTTTAATATTATAATTAGGTTGCCTATGTGACAAAACCTATTTGTTCGGTCTTACTTTTGAAAAATATTGATCCTAGGCCGAATTCTAGGCGTTTGAAAATCAAAATTTTTATAAACACAGAAAACAAAGTTATTCCGTAGTTTGACGAAATTATGCGTATCTAAACTATTTGACTCTAAAATTATTAAACTATATTCTAAAATTACCGGAATTTTTCTGTGTAATACTGATTAGGATGACTACTGATTTTAATTTTAAATTAGAAAATTTTTGAAAAACAATGAGTTGAAATTAAATAAATACAAAAAAGGAAGAACAAAAATTTACCGCAAATACCTTGTCTAGGCACTTTGGCAAGTGGGATTTCCGCGCAAAAAACTTCAGGATGTTGCTGGCAGCTCCAGGTGTCCTCTCCAGTCTTCAAAGGCGCAGATCGCACCTCCCGGTCTGATCTTCCACGGGTTTTAGCCGCGTGGAAATTTCTCCGGGCGGTTCAAACCACCAGCTGTGGCCTGGGACCTCACAGAAAATTCTTTCTGGAGTTCCAGGAATGTTGAGGGCACCAGATAGCACAGTATCACACACTTGGAGAACCGGATAACCCTCAATCTTGGGAGGAAGTTAGGGGTTTGAGTGAAATTCTGTCTATTTTTCTCTCCGATCCCAGTAAAAGCCGCGCGAAACACTCAAAACTTCACTTAAAAATCTGGTCTATTTTTTAAAATGTAGACCGTGAGCACGTTCACACTTTTATGGCGATGAAACCACCTGTTCTGGCGACCGATTTCGCTCCACAAAATATTTTCCGCCAGGTTCGCCTTTTTCCCGTGTTTTTCTGGCCCACGCTCCGTAAAAGGGTGTAAAGGACCCTCTTAGGAGGGGCCAAAAAATCTGGGATTTCGCAGGAATGTAGGCACTGGGGTAGTACTCCCTGGGGTAATTTAAAAACGGTATGTCGCCGCGACCGATCTCGCGCCGCACGCGACTTTACCAAATTTCTTCGGATTTTATGCACTTTTTCCGTTGGAAAAAACTTGTTTTATTGCACAACACACTCAGTTTTTAACCGATTTTAATTACGAAAACACCATCGGTTAGCACTCGTCAGCGCGCAACTTTTGAGCTGTATTTCTAGAATTTTGCGTTTAATTAGCTCAAAACTTGAATTTTACAGCGCGGAGCTAACAAAAACGTGGCCGTTCGGGTTAGCGGCGCGCGGGTCACCGGTTAGGTTAGGTTCAGCGTACCCTGGCGATCAAGGCCATTCGCGGATACCGCACGGTGTCCACAGACGCGGCGTGTGCGTTGGCTGGGACACCCCCGTGGGATTTGGATGCGGAGGTGCTCGCCGAGGTTTACAAGCGCGCGGCGGCAGCCCGGGCCGGGGGTTCTGTCCCCCTGCCCGAGGAGTTGCGAGGTTGGCGCGAGGAGGCCCACCGGACGTTGATGGTACGGTGGGGGCATCGGCTTGAGGCTCCACGAGCTGGCGTTCGGACCGTGGAGGCGCTCAGGCCGATTCTCGAGGAGTGGGCAGTGCGGCAGCATGGGACTCTCTCCTTTAGGCTGGTGCAGGTATTGACCGGACATGGTTGCTTCGGTACATACCTGCATAGGCTTGGGAGGGAGGCGAGTCCGATGTGCCACCACTGCGACTGCGGTGAAGACTCGGTGCAACACACTCTCGAGCAGTGTCCTGCCTGGGAGTTGCAGCGTCGGGAACTCACCGCAGTGATAGGGAACGACCTCGCGCTGCCGGCCGTGGTTCAATCCATGAGCTGCGCGAGGTCGTGGGAAGCGGTCGCATCCTTCTGCGAGGAAGTTATCTTGCAGAAGGAGGCGGCGGAGCGGATCAGGGAGGACTCACCCCTGGCTGATCCGCATCGCCGCCGGCGAGCTGGGCGGCGAAGGCGCGCGTACGCCGCGAACCATATGCCGCCCTGAGCGAGGCCGCGGGCGGAGGAACGGGGACCTTTTTCCACCGCCCGCTGATGCCTTCCGCGACGGAGCGGCGCTCTGTGTGTGTCCGGAGCGCCGCTAGGAGAGGACGACCAAGGAGTCGGGTGCCCGGTGGCAGTCGGACCGGGCACAGTCGCCGCGGCGGGCCCTGTGGATGTAAGAACGATCCAGGGCTCGCCCACTTTTACGGCGACGCATGGCACACGGCGGGTCTTTTTAGTGGGTGCAAACCCCACACTACCCCATCGCCTTCCCCGGGTGGTGGGGTGTGCGTCAGGCATTTTTTCCCGCCAAAAAAAAAAAAAAAAAAAAAAAAAAAAAAAAAAAAAAAAAAAAAAAAAAAAAAAGGTTAGGTTAGGTTAGGTTAGGTTAGGTTAGGTTAGGTTAGGTTCTCGTGGGGGTTCCCCTCACAGTTTTTACGTCCACGTCGTGACCCCCGGAAACGTCCCAGTTTGACCACCGTAACGGAGTGGCAAACTGGGTACGGCCAAAGTAAACTGTGCGATCGTTGCTATTATTTTATTTTTACTGCGGAAAGTGACGAATTTGTTTTGTGGCTATGCCTCCCCGTAAGGGCGGTATGAAGAAAAAAAAAGGCCCTTCTAAGGGCCAACTAAAAGGCCCTTCTCAGGGCCAACCAGAAGGAGAAGAAGGCAGAGCCTTCTACGGTGGAAGGATGGACGACTCTTTGCCCGACAATGAGTCCGTTGTGTCGGACGCCAGCTCGATGGTGATCGAGGACCCTCGATCACGATCGGGCTCGCGGAAGAGGACGGCCTTCCTAAAGGAGGCATCCGATGGCTCCTCGGCGTCGGATTCGGCGAAGGAGCCGAGGAAGGGGCCTAAGGCCAAAAAGCCGTCGTCACAAACGGCAGCGGACACCCACGACGTGGGTCTGGCAGACGCCCAACGCCAGTTGAACCTGGCGCGGAGGACACAGCTCGAGCAGGAGTTGGAGGAGCGGGTTGAGGCCAACGAGCAACGGGCGCGCGTCTCCCGGGCCAGCTCTGGATACGGCGCGTCCCGAGTCCTGTACTCGGACCACTCCCTGGCCGAGCTGGAGCGGATGGCGGCAGAGGACGAGGAGGAGATAGTGGTGGTCGCCTCCAAGTCCTCCCACTTAAAGGGGACTTTTCAAAAGTCCCTGAAATGCCGGGCCGTGAGCATGCGTGGCATCGTCGCGGAGCTGGTGCAGCGGCAGGCGACCGACGAGACGCGGCAACTGCAGGCGAGGGTCGATCGCCTGCAGACGGAGGTCAGCCAGCTGCACCAGAAGCTGGCTGAAGCCACGGCCCAGCCAACCCAGGCTGAGCCGAGACCAGCGGCAGAGGGCCCTGCCTCCTCCAACCTTGAGGATATCATCCGCAAGGTTGTGATGGAGGAGAGGGCCTTCACGAGGGCCTGCCTGGAGGGGATAGAGGACCGCCTCCTGCCCGAGAGGAGCTACCGGCTGCCGCTTGCCTCGGATAAGAGGAGGGGTGGGCCGGAGCCAACCCCACAAAGGGAGGAGGACCCCCTTCTGCCTGCCACCACCCCGACAAACCAGCAGGGCTGGACGAGGGTGGTCGGCAAGGGCAAAAGGAAGGGCAAGGGCGGGGGGGCATCAGCGGTCGTCCCTGCTGTCCCCGTCCCCGCCGCCACCACCCCTCCCAGCCGGTCGCAGACGATCGGCAAGGGAAAGGGGAAGGGGAAAAGCTCCCCCCCAGCTGTCCCCGCTACCATCCCTCCCAACCAGTCGCAGTCGACTGGCAAGGGAGGGGGAAAGGGGAAGGGTTCGGCCCCAGCCGGCAAGAGGAACTTGGTTCCTCCCAAGACCGCAGCCGTCGTGGTGACGCTCACCGCGGAGGCTGTGGAGCGGGGTGAGACGTACGCGTCCGTAATGATACGGGCGCGTGCGAATGCCGATCCCAGCAAACTTGGGATCGGCAAGGTCTCATGCCGCCGGACGCAGGCTGGGGCTCGATTATTTGAGTTCCCGGGAGCCGAGGGTGGGGCGCATGCGGACCTCTTTGCAGCAAAGCTGAAAGAGGTCATCGCGGACGCGGCCAAGGTGGCCAGGCCGGTGAAATCGGCGGCCTTAGAGATCTCCGACTTGGATGACACAGTCACCAAGGAGGAGGTCGTGGCGGCGGTCTCAGCCATAGGGGGTTGCGATGTCGCAGCGGTACAAGGCCGGGACATTAGGCCCGGCCGCGGCGGCATGGGCACTATTCGCCTGGAGTGCCCAGTCGCCGTTGCCAAAGCCGTCCTTGACAAAGGACGGCTTGCCGTCGGCTTTGGCTCGGGTGCAGTCCGAGCGCTTGAGGCTCAGCCACTGAGGTGCTTCAGGTGCTTTGGCATCGGACACACCCGGCCCCTCTGTCCGTCCAGCATCGACAGGACGGACAGCTGCTACCGCTGCGGCAAGGAGGGCCATAAGGCCGCAGCCTGCAAGGCCGCCACGCCGCACTGCGCGGTGTGTGCCGCCAATGGCCGCCCGGCGGGCCACGTTATGGGGGGGAGGAACTGTAGTCCTCCCCCAAAGAGGGGCAAAGTTCAGGCGCCGACCCGGCCTGTCACTGCCACCGCCGTACCAGAGGCTACGGCGGCTGTGGAGGAGGGGGGTGCGATGTCCGACTAATGAATAGGGTCCAACATCGCATCCTCCAGGCGAACACCAACCACTGCAGAGTGGCACAGGATCTGCTGATGCAGACCGTGGCTGAGTGGTTGGTGGACGTGGCAGTGGTCGCCGAGCCGTACTCGGTCCCCAGTACCTGGCTGGGCGATCGGGACGGCTTGGTGGCGTTGGTGTCGCGGCCCGCCACGGACTCCCCTCCCCTCTCGCTTTTAGAGAGGGGACCGGGATACGTGGCCGCCGCGTGGGGAGATATAGCCCTGATCGGGGTATATTTCTCCCCAAACCGCCCTCTAAGGGACTTCGAGAATTTTCTCGAGGTCCTTACGGCAGTCGCCGGGAGGGCGGCACCACGTCAGGTCATCCTAATGGGCGACCTGAACGCCAAGTCGGTAGCCTGGGGCAACCCGGCCGCCTCATGCAACGTCCGGGGACGCGCCGCCGAATTGTGGGCGGCTTCGAGCGGTGTGTCCCTCCTAAACAGGGGGGATGTTCACACGTGTGTGCGGCAGCGGGGAGGGTCTGTGGTTGACGTTTCGTTCGCCACCCCCGTGCTAGCCGCCCGCGTCGTGGACTGGCGGGTTGAGATGGTGGAGACCCTGTCGGACCACCGCTATGTGCGGTTCGACATCTCCACCCATGGCCCGCGGGGGGGAATGGCCCGCCCGGGCCAATCTCCCTTCCCGCGGTGGGCTCTCACCCGCCTGGACCGGGAGGCAGCCCAGGAGGCAGCGTTCCTCCAGGACTGGCTCTCGCCCCCTGTGGAGGCCCTGGACGTTGACGCCGCAGCGGTCCAACTCCGAGGGTCCCTGACCGAGGTGTGCAACTCGAGTATGCCTCGGTCACGCCGTCCGCCTCCCCGTCGCGCCGTTTATTGGTGGACGGAGGAGTTGGCGGGGCTCCGGGCCTCTTGCGTGGCGGCCAGGAGGGCCTACACGCGGAGCCGGCGGCGCACCACCCGATCTCAGGCCGGGGAGGATCGCCTCTACGCCTCCTACGTGGAGGCAAAGACGGTCCTCAGGACGGGAATGTGCGCCGCCAAGGACTCGGCAAGGGCCGAGATGTTGGAGGGTCTCGACAGGGATCCATACGGGAGGCCGTATAAGCTGGCGCGGAGCCAGCTGCGGCCCTGCGGTCCCCCCCTGTCGGAGACCCTCGAGCCGGCGTTGCTGGATGGGGTGGTCCGGTCCCTGTTTCCACGCAGGACCGACTTCACCCCACCAGCAATGGACCCCCCGCAGGAAGCGGCTACGCCGGAGGACGAGGTACCCCCGGTGACGGTGGATGAAGTCCACGAGGGGATACTTCGCCTCCGCGCGAAGAAGACGGCCCCTGGGCCGGACGGCGTCCCCGCTCGGGTGGTGGCGATAGCTGCCTCCCAAATGGAGGACAGGTTTCGGGACCTCTTCAGCGCGTGCCTTACGGCTGGGAGGTTCCCGAAACTGTGGAGGGAGGGGCAGCTTTGCCTCCTCCGAAAAGAGGGACGCCCGGCGGACTCCCCCTCGGCATACCGGCCCATCGTTCTACTCGATGAGGTCGGTAAATTGTTCGAGGGGATAGTCGCCGACCGGCTCAACAGCCATCTGCGGGGGGTGGGACCAGACCTGTCGGACGCCCAGTTCGGATTTCGAAAGGGGCGTTCGACGGTCGATGCCTTGGCCCTGCTGAAGGGCCAGGTGCAGGAGGCGGTGGCCGCGGGGGACGGAGTGTTGGCGGTGTCGTTCGACATTGCCAACGCCTTCAACTCCGTCCCCCACTCGACCATATTGGAGGCACTCCGGTACCACGGAGTGCCCCAATATCTGCGGGCGATCCTGGCCAGCTACCTGGAGGACCGAGAGGTCCTTCTGGTGGACAAGACGGCCAGGATCAGGCGCTACGACGCGGAGTCCGGCGTTCCGCAGGGGTCGGTTTTAGGCCCTCCCCTGTGGAACATCGGTTTTAATTGGCTCCTGCGGGGCACCCTCCTCCAGGGCACGAGTGTCATTTGCTACGCAGATGACACTCTCCTCGTTGCCCGGGGGAGGGACTTCGGTGAGGCGGCCTGTTTGGCCTCGGCCGGCGGATCCTTGGTGGCGGGGAGGATCCGCCGGCTTGGACTGAGGGTGGCGCTGAACAAGACTGAGGCCATGTTCTTCCACGGGCCTCGGCAGCGCCGCCCTCCTGACGCCCATATCTTGGTGGAGGGCGTCCGGATAGAGGTCGGGGTCCAGATGAAATATCTGGGCCTCGTGCTTGACAGCAGGTGGCGCTTCGGCCCGCACTTTAGCGGGCTTTCGACGCGCCTGCTGAGAGCCGCGGACGCCCTCTCATGGCTCCTCCCGAACCTGGGGGGGCCCAAGACGCGATGCCGGCGCCTCTATGCCGGCATCCTCAAGAGTATGGCCCTCTACGGGGCACCCATCTGGGCGGACTCCCTCCGGAGGAGGGAGAATGCAACCGCCATCCGCGGGCCACAAAGGGCCATTGCACAGCGGGTGGCGAGGGCCTACCGCTCAGTGGGCTTTTCGGCGGCGTGCGCTCTGGCGGGCACCCCTCCCTGGGAGTTGGAGGCATGGGTGCTCGCCAGAGTATATGAGTGGACTGCGCGGCGGAAGGCGCTCGGGGAGCGCCCCGCCGCGGAAGAGCGGGAGGCCGTGCGGCGGGAGGCGAGGGACGCTATCATCGTCCATTGGACGGAGGACCTCGCCACCGCCGCCTTTGGCCGTCGGACGCTGGACGCGCTCGGTCCAGTCCTGCGGGACTGGCTCGAGCGGCCTCACGGTTTCCTCTCGTTCCGTCTAGTGCAGGTGTTGTCCGGACATGGTTGTTTCGGAACGCACCTGCACCGGATCCGGAGGGAGGAAACCCCAGCGTGCCACGACTGCGGCGCGGCAGAGGACACGGCGCAGCACACCCTAGAGGTGTGCCCAGCCTGGGCTGAACTGCGTCGTGCCCTGATTGATGTTGTCGGGCAGGACCTCTCACTCCCTGGCGTGGTCAACTCCATGCTGGGGAGTGAGGAGGCCTGGGCAGCGGTTGCCTCCTTTTGCGAGGTCGTGATGTCGCAAAAGGAGGCGGCGGAGCGTGCGCGGGAGGACGATCCTCTCGCGCCGCCGCTCCGCAGGCGAAGAAGGGGTGGGAGAAGGCGGTTGTATGACCGTCTCCTCCCACCTCCTGGTGGCGATTAGCGGGCGACAGGTGCGGGGGCACCTCTCGCTCGCATTGCACTAATCACCACCCTCGTCGGGCGGGAACGGCCGAGCACTGCGGTCGTTCCCGGGCCCCTCCACTAAGGGAGGGGCGTGAAGGCCCCGCTGTAAAGGCGGGCGGTCGTCGGCGGAGGACTGGACGTAAAGGCTGTGCCAGTTTCCCAGTCCTCCTCCATAAAGACGATGCGGGAGTGCCGCTGGGTTATTTTAGTGGGTATACCGGGCCTCAGCCCGGGGAGTCCCACATAGCCCCCCATTCCCCCAATGGGTGGGTATGCGTAATGCATTTTTTCCCAGCGTGATCAAAAAAAAAAAAAAAAAAAAAAAAAAAAAAAAGGTTAGGTTCTCGTGCTGGACAGCAGGTGGCGCTTCGGCCCACACTTTAGCGGGCTTTCGACGCGCCTGCTGAAAGCCGCGGACGCCCTCTCATGGCTCCTCCCGAACCTTGGGGGGCCCAAGACGCGATGCCGGCGCCTCTATGCCGGCATCTTAAAGAGCATGGCGCTTTACGGGGCACCCATCTGGGCGGACTCCCTCCAAAGGAGGGAGAATGCAACCGCCATCCGCAGGCCACAAAGGGCCATTGCACAGCGGGTGGCGAGGGCCTACCGCTCAGTGGGTTTCTCGGCGGCGTGCGCTCTGGCGGGCACCCCTCCCTGGGAGTTGGAGGCATGGGTGCTCGCCAGAGTGTACGAATGGACGGCGCGGCGGAAGGCGCTCGGGGAGCGCCCCGCCGCCGAAGAGCGGGAGGCCGTGCGGCGGGAGGCGAGGGACGCAATCGTCCGTCACTGGACGGAGGACCTCGCCACCGCCTTCTTTGGCCGTCGGACGCTGGACGCGCTCGGTCCAGTCCTGCGGGATTGGCTCGAGCGGCCTCACGGTTTCCTCTCGTTCCGTCTAGTGCAGGTGTTGTCCGGACATGGTTGTTTCGGAACGCACCTGCACCGGATCCGGAGGGAGGAAACCCCAGCGTGCTACGACTGCGGCGCGGCAGAGGACACGGCGCAGCACACCCTAGAGGTGTGCCCAGCCTGGGCTGAACTGCGTCGTGCCCTGATCGATGTTGTCGGGCAGGACCTCTCACTCCCTGGCGTGGTCAACTCCATGCTGGGGAGTGAGGAGGCCTGGGCAGCGGTTGCCTCCTTTTGCGAGGTCGTGATGTCGCAAAAGGAGGCGGCGGAGCGTGCGCGGGAGGACGATCCTCTCGCGCCGCCGCTCCGCAGGCGAAGAAGGGGTGGGAGAAGGCGGTTGTATGACCGTCTCCTCCCACCTCCTGGTGGCGATTAGCGGGCGACAGGTGCGGGGGCACCTCTCGCTCGCATTGCACAAATCGCCACCCTCGTCGGGCGGGAACGGCCGAGCACTGCGGTCGTTCCCGGGCCCCTCCACTAAGGGAGGGGCGTGAGGGGCCTGCCGTAAAGGCGGGCAGTCGTCGGCGGAGGACTGGACGTAAAGGCTGTGCCAGTTTCCCAGTCCTCCTCCATAAAGACGATGCGGGAGTGCCGCTGGGTTATTTTAGTGGGTATACCGGGCCTCAGCCCGGGGAGTCCCACATAGCCCCCCCCATTCCCCCAATGGGTGGGTATGCGTAATGCATTTTTTCCCAGCGTGATCAAAAAAAAAAAAAAAAAAAAAAAAAAAAAAAAAAAAAAAAAAATAAAAAAAAAGGTTAGGTTAGGTTAGGTTAGGTTGGGGTGCGGGTCAGGTAACCTCCACGTGTGCTTGGTTGGTTGCTAGTCTCTTTCGGACACGTCCGGGGGGAAGAGCAACCCGCTGGGCCGGTGCACCCTGGGCACCGTCAATAACTTCCCATTCGTGGGTTCTTGTTGGCGGTGGCGAATAATCTGACAGGGGGGGTAGATGTCGCTCTGGGTGTTCCCCTGATTAGCAGGGGACACTCCGGAAGCGACATAGGGGTTGGGCTGGGGTGGGATGTAGGCTAGGTTGGGTAGGCTAGGTTGGGTAGGTTAGGAAGGGTAGGCTAGGTTGGGTAGGCTAGGCTGGGTAGGTCTGGGTAGGTTAGGTTAGGTGGAGAGGGAGGGTGGTTTCCTGAAAACAGGTTACCACCAACAGGGGAGTCTACGCCAGCTCTCCTTAAATCCCGGAGCCCACGGCATAATCCCAAGGACCCCCATCGTTGGCGGTATGGGGTACGGGACGTGCTGTGGACCGGAGGGCTTGCCTTAATTGGCCGGCCCGCGGGAAGGAAAACCCTTTAAAACCCGACAGCGAAGTCGTAAAAACCTGTAGATACCAGGCGACCTCTACAGTATCCAGCTACACTGTTCATCGGAATGGGCGTCACCCGGCAGTGTTTTTTATATCGTCCCATAATCGTGGGAACAAAATGGAAAAGAATAAGATCACCAAGGATGTTGGGGGGGAGGGTGTGGAGTGCGAGGGGTCGCGTGCCGACGCGCCGGTGCCAAGAGTGGTGCTGGCGCGGTTGGCGGACCGGCCCTCCACCCGGAGTCGGGGCCGCTTGCCCCAGGCGAGTGGGGAGGAGGACCTCAATCCAGCAGGGAGGTCGGATGCCGTCAGGCCGGGAGGCGCCGAGAAGCGCAGCTTCCCGGACGATCAAGAGGAGGCTTTCGAGGTGTCCATCCGGGCGCCTCGGAAAGTACGCCCCTCTAACAGAGGAGGAGCGGGGTCGAGAACGCGGTCGCTCACGCCGCACTGCCGACCCACAGCACCGATGGCGGCGACACCGACCCCGGGTGATATCACCCCGGTCGGGTCGTCGTCGTCGGTGTTTTCTAACAGCGCGGCGTACAGACGCGTGCGCGCTGATGGAGAGGCGGCCGCGGGGGATCAGGTCGGTCAATTGACCGACAGGATCCGCTCCGCGACCGAGGGGTCCGCAGCAGACGCAGCGGACCTGATGCAGACGGCGAGCGACTCGTTGAGCCTCGTTATGAAGGTCGCCACGAGGTCCCAAAACCTCAAGGGCGACTTCGTGAAGGGACTCAAGACAGCCGCCAGCGCGTTGGGTGGGGTGGTGGAGCGGCTCTCCGAACGCTCTGCCGCCTCCGAGGCTGCCAATGCCCGCCTCGAGGAAGAGGTGCAGCAGCTCCGCGCTGAGCTGGCCCAGCTTCGGGTCGATCTCCAGGTCAGTGGGGTCGACATCACCCGGGCCGGCTCTCCGCGGGCCGAGAAGCCGCCAGCTGCACCACCCCTGGAGGTGATGGAGCCGGCCAATGGGATGGAGGTGGCTTGTGGGGCTCTGGGCGACGCGTTCAGCGACGCTCAAATGAGCCAGCTGGCCAGGTTCGTGGGGAGCCTGGTAGACGGACGCCTGGCCGGCGTCCAGGACCGCCTGCTCCCCGAAAAGCGGATTCGGCCGCCGTTGGCGGCTGACAAGCGCGGAGCCCCGCCAAACCGGCCGGGGATGGGCGCCAAGTCATTTGCGGCGGTGGCCGGCGAGCCCGCCGCGCCCAAGCCGCCTGTGCCGGCCAAAGCTCGTGCCGCTCAGGCTCCTACCGACAGGAGGAAGGGGAAGAAGGGGGGGCGGAGGGTGCCGCCGGCCGCCGCTCCTAGTGCTCCGGCTCCGGTGCCCGCGTCGGTCCCCGCTCCTCCTGCTCCACCCACTTCAGCTGCAGCTGAGGAGGGGTGGCGGACGGTTGGGGGGAAGCGGAAGAGGCGGCGCTCCGGGAAGGCGAAGAACCCTTCCGCGCCGGTAACAGGGCAAACGGCTGGTAAGAGGGGGCCCAAACTCTCTCCGCCAAAGAGTGCCGCCGTGGTCATCACGGTGGCGCCCGAGGCGGAGGGACTCACTTATGCGGGCTTCCTCCAGGAGGCGAGGTCGGTCCTCGACGGGGCCCTCCCTGGCGTCGGAGGGAAGGTGCGGTTGGCGCGGACAGGGGCGCGCATCCTGGAGTTCCCCGGCAAGGAGGGGGAGAAACAGGCCGACATGGTGGCCGCGGCGCTACGAGGCATTGTGGCGGGACGGGATGGCGTCACCGTCGCCAGGCCGACGAAATGCGCGGAGTTGCGCGTGTCGGGCTTGGACGACTCCGTCACGGCGGCGGAGGTCCGGGAGCGCATTGAAGCGTTTGCTGAGTGTGCTCCCGGCTCCGTCAAGGTCGGTGCCGTCCGCCCCGGCCCCGGAGGAGCGGGTGCGGTGTGGGTGCGCTGCCCCATCGCTGCGGCCAAGCCTCTGGCCAAAGCTGGACGACTCCTCGTGGGCTTCTCCTCGGCCCGAATCACGGTCTTGGAGGGGAGGCCTGCGAGGTGTTATGGGTGCATGGCCAGGGGCCACTTGCGGGCCAATTGCACTAGCGCCGTGGACTGCAGCGGATTGTGCTTCCGCTGCGGCCAACTGGGGCACAAGGCGGCGGAATGCTCCGCCGCCCCTTACTGCCCCCCGTGCGCGGCGGGCAATCGGCCCGCCAACCATTTGATGGGGCGGGAGGGGTGCACGATCCCCAACGCGCCGAGGCATCCGGGAGCTGGTCGTTCGACCACGGCGGCTCCCGGTCCTCGGTCACCGACCGCGGGAGGAGAGATGGAGGTGTCAACAATCCAATAATGTATTGCACACCCTCCAATCTCCTCCAGACGAATTTGAACCACTCCGCCGGCGCCCAGGACCTCCTCCTGCAAGCGATGGCGGAGTGGTCAATAGGTGTGGCCGTAGCCGCGGAGCCCTACTTCGTTCCTCCCTGCCCAAATTGGGTGGGTGACCGGGACGGCTCCGTGGCCATCGTCAGCTCCGCTGCGCTTCGCTCCCCACCCTTGTCGCTCAGAGACAGGGGCGAGGGGTTCGTTGCTGCCGATTGGGGGGAGGTAACGCTGTTCGGCGTGTACTTCTCCCCAAACCGGAGTCTGGCGGAATTCGAGGTCTTCCTCAATAGAGTGGAGGCCTCGATACGGCGGACAGCACCTCGTCAGGTGCTCGTTCTGGGGGACTTCAATGCCAAATCTACGGCGTGGGGCTCCCCCGGAACGGATGCCCGCGGTCGGGCAGTCGAAGAGTAGGCGACGTCGGTGGGCCTCTGTCTCCTCAACAGAGGCACCACCGACACGTGCGTTCGTCGGCAGGGGGGGTCGATAGTGGACCTCTCGTTCGCTACCCCTGCCGTCGAAGCGCAAGTAAGGAGCTGGCGTGTCCTGGATGAGGTTGAGACGCTCTCGGATCATAGATACATCCGATTCGAGCTCTCCCGGTCCCAGGGCCCCAGAAGGGGTCACGTTCCCTCTCGGCGTGGCGGCGCGTTTCCGCGGTGGGCTGTGGGGCGAATGGACAAGGTCCTGCTAGAGGAGGCGGCCATTATTTCCAATTGGTTCGCCTCCCCGCCTTCGTCCGAGGGTGCCGACGCTGCGGCTGGCCGTTTTCGCGATGCGATTACGCAAATCTGCGATACGGCCATGCCCCGTGCTAAGTGTTGGTCCCCGAAGACGGAGGTCTACTGGTGGTCCCCGGAGCTTGCCTCCCTTCGCGCAGCGTGTTTTGCGGCGCGGAGGTCCTACACCCGCAGCCGGCGACGTCACCCCCGTGACGTCGAGAGGGAAGACCGGCTTTATGCGGCGTACATCGACGAGGTGTGCGCCCTAAAGCTGGCCATTCGCCGCGCCAAGGAGGAGGCGCGGCACGAGCTGTTGGAGGGTCTCGACCGTGACCCCTGGGGCCGCCCCTACCGAGCTGCGCTGAATAAGCTACGCTGTCGGGGTCCCCCCCTTGTGGAGACTCTCCAACCCGGCTTCCTCGTGGAGGTGGTTGAGGGCCTATTCCCGCAACGAGCGGAGCACGTGCCCCCGGCAATGGTCGCCGCAGAGACCGACGACCGGGAGGCCGACCTCAGTGCTCCGCCCGTCACAGAGGCGGAGGTGGCGGCGGCTGTTCTTCGGATGCGCTCGAAGAACACCGCCCCCGGGCCCGACGGGGTACCCGGACGGGTGTTGGCCCTGGCCCTCAACCACATGGGGGACCGCCTCAGGGAGCTGTTCGACGTGTGCCTGGCGTCCGGACGGTTCCCTGACTGCTGGAAGGCGGGGAAGCTGGTGCTCCTCCCTAAGCCGGGACGACCTCCCGACACCGTGGCGGCCTACAGGCCTATCGTTTTGCTGGAGGAGGCGGGGAAGTTGCTTGAGAGAGTTCTCGCCACCCGTATCCTCCGGCATCTGGAAGAGGTCGGCTCCGGTCTGTCGGACGCTCAGTACGGTTTCCGCGCTGGGCGTTCGACGATCGATGCCATCCTGCGTCTGAGGGCCGCTTCGGAGGAGGCCGTCGCTGGCGGAGGGGTGTTGTTGGCGGTATCCTTGGATATCGCCAACGCCTTCGGTAGTCTGCCGTTCGGCTGCATCGGCGAGGCGCTCCGGTTCCATGGAGTGCCGGTTTACCTGAGGCGGCTGGTGGCAGACTACCTTGAGGGCAGGGTGGTTCTGTGCGAGGACCGCGACGGAGCTTTGCTCCGCAGACCCATGGCGTGCGGTGTTCCGCAGGGTTCAGTCCTAGGACCTCCCCTGTGGAACATCGGTTACGACTGGGTGCTGCGTGGAGCTTTTCCCCCGGGCCTGGACGTCATCTGCTATGCGGATGACACGCTCGTCACGGCCCGGGGACAAAGCTTCGAGGAGGCGGCGCGCCTGGCCAACGAGGGGGTGGCCCAAGTGGTCGGGCGCATCGAGGCGCTGGGGCTTAGGGTGGCCCCTGCCAAGACTGAGGCCGTGCTCTTTCACGGGCCTCGTCGCGGTCCACCTGCTGGCGCCTCGATAACGGTTGGCTCGGTCCCCGTACGGATCGGGGCCCAGATCAAGTATCTGGGCCTAGTGATAGACAGGCGGTGGAACTTTGACGAGCACTTCCGCATTCTGGTGCCCAAGCTGGAGGGCGTTGCCGCCGCTCTCGGTCGGCTCTTGCCGAACGTGGGCGGCGCCAGCGTCGCCTGCCGGCGGCTTTACACGGGGGTGGTACGGTCGATGGCACTGTACGGCGCACCCGTGTGGGCGGAGTCCTTGTCCGCCGGGAACAGGGTGCGCTTGTGGCGCCCTCAGCGTACCCTGGCGATCAAGGCCATTCGCGGATACCGCACGGTGTCCACAGACGCGGCGTGTGCGTTGGCTGGGACACCCCCGTGGGATTTGGATGCGGAGGTGCTCGCCGAGGTTTACAAGCGCGCGGCGGCAGCCCGGGCCGGGGGTTCTGTCCCCCTGCCCGAGGAGTTGCGAGGTTGGCGCGAGGAGGCCCACCGGACGTTGATGGTACGGTGGGGGCATCGGCTTGAGGCTCCACGAGCTGGCGTTCGGACCGTGGAGGCGCTCAGGCCGATTCTCGAGGAGTGGGCAGTGCGGCAGCATGGGACTCTCTCCTTTAGGCTGGTGCAGGTATTGACCGGACATGGTTGCTTCGGTACATACCTGCATAGGCTTGGGAGGGAGGCGAGTCCGATGTGCCACCACTGCGACTGCGGTGAAGACTCGGTGCAACACACTCTCGAGCAGTGTCCTGCCTGGGAGTTGCAGCGTCGGGAACTCACCGCAGTGATAGGGAACGACCTCGCGCTGCCGGCCGTGGTTCAATCCATGAGCTGCGCGAGGTCGTGGGAAGCGGTCGCATCCTTCTGCGAGGAAGTTATCTTGCAGAAGGAGGCGGCGGAGCGGATCAGGGAGGACTCACCCCTGGCTGATCCGCATCGCCGCCGGCGAGCTGGGCGGCGAAGGCGCGCGTACGCCGCGAACCATATGCCGCCCTGAGCGAGGCCGCGGGCGGAGGAACGGGGACCTTTTTCCACCGCCCGCTGATGCCTTCCGCGACGGAGCGGCGCTCTGTGTGTGTCCGGAGCGCCGCTAGGAGAGGACGACCAAGGAGTCGGGTGCCCGGTGGCAGTCGGACCGGGCACAGTCGCCGCGGCGGGCCCTGTGGATGTAAGAACGATCCAGGGCTCGCCCACTTTTACGGCGACGCATGGCACACGGCGGGTCTTTTTAGTGGGTGCAAACCCCACACTACCCCATCGCCTTCCCCGGGTGGTGGGGTGTGCGTCAGGCATTTTTTCCCGCCAAAAAAAAAAAAAAAAAAAAAAAAAAAAAAAAAAGGTTAGGTTAGGTTAGGTTAGGTTAGGTTAGGTTAGGGTGCGCTTGTGGCGCCCTCAGCGTACCCTGGCGATCAAGGCCATTCGCGGATACCGCACGGTGTCCACAGACGCGGCGTGTGCGTTGGCTGGGACACCCCCGTGGGATTTGGATGCGGAGGTGCTCGCCGAGGTTTACAAGCGCGCGGCGGCAGCCCGGGCCGGGGGTTCTGTCCCCCTGCCCGAGGAGTTGCGAGGTTGGCGCGAGGAGGCCCACCGGACGTTGATGGTACGGTGGGGGCATCGGCTTGAGGCTCCACGAGCTGGCGTTCGGACCGTGGAGGCGCTCAGGCCGATTCTCGAGGAGTGGGCAGTGCGGCAGCATGGGACTCTCTCCTTTAGGCTGGTGCAGGTATTGACCGGACATGGTTGCTTCGGTACATACCTGCATAGGCTTGGGAGGGAGGCGAGTCCGATGTGCCACCACTGCGACTGCGGTGAAGACTCGGTGCAACACACTCTCGAGCAGTGTCCTGCCTGGGAGTTGCAGCGTCGGGAACTCACCGCAGTGATAGGGAACGACCTCGCGCTGCCGGCCGTGGTTCAATCCATGAGCTGCGCGAGGTCGTGGGAAGCGGTCGCATCCTTCTGCGAGGAAGTTATCTTGCAGAAGGAGGCGGCGGAGCGGATCAGGGAGGACTCACCCCTGGCTGATCCGCATCGCCGCCGGCGAGCTGGGCGGCGAAGGCGCGCGTACGCCGCGAACCATATGCCGCCCTGAGCGAGGCCGCGGGCGGAGGAACGGGGACCTTTTTCCACCGCCCGCTGATGCCTTCCGCGACGGAGCGGCGCTCTGTGTGTGTCCGGAGCGCCGCTAGGAGAGGACGACCAAGGAGTCGGGTGCCCGGTGGCAGTCGGACCGGGCACAGTCGCCGCGGCGGGCCCTGTGGATGTAAGAACGATCCAGGGCTCGCCCACTTTTACGGCGACGCATGGCACACGGCGGGTCTTTTTAGTGGGTGCAAACCCCACACTACCCCATCGCCTTCCCCGGGTGGTGGGGTGTGCGTCAGGCATTTTTTCCCGCCAAAAAAAAAAAAAAAAAAAAAAAAAAAAAAAAAAAAAAAAAAAAAAAAAAAAAGGTTAGGTTAGGTTAGGTTAGGTTAGGTTAGGTTAGTGTTGTGGACGGAAGGAGGTTGAGGGGGAGGGTGGTTACCTGAAAACAGGTAATCACCAACAAGGGAGCTTCGCCAGCTCCTGGAATTCCGGAGACCACGGTGACCTACCAACGACCCCCATCGTTGGCGGATGGGGTACGGCGGCGCTGTGAGCGGAGGGCTTGCCTTAATTGGCCGGCCTGCGAGAAGGAAAACTCAAAAGGAACACCCGACAGCGAAGTCGTAAAAACCTGTAGATACCTGGCGACCTCTACAGTATATAGCTACACTGGCCGGAATGGGCGTCACCCGACAGTGTTTCCCTACATCGTCCCATACTCGTGGGAACAAAAATGGAAAAAAATAAAATCACCAAAGATGTTGAAGGAGAAAGTGTGGAGTGCGAGGAGTCGCGTGCCGACACGCCAGTGCCAAGAGTGGTGCTGACGCGGTTGGCGGACCGGCCCTCCACCCGGAGTCGGGGCCGCTTGCCCCAGGCGAGTAAGGAGGAGGACCTCAATCCAGCAGGGAGGTCAAACACCGTCAAGCCGGGAGGCGCCGAGAAGCGCAGCTTCCCGGACGATCAAGAGGAGGCTTTCGAGGTGTCCATCCGGGCGCCTCGGAAAGTACGCCCCTCTAACAGAGGAGGAGCGGGGTCGAGAACGCGGTCGCTCACGCCGCACCGCCGACCCACAGCACCGATGGCGGCGACACCGACCCCGGGTGATATCACCCCGGTCGGGTCGTCGTCGTCGGTGTTTTCTAACAGCGCGGCGTACAGACGCGTGCGCGCTGATGGAGAGGCGGCCGCGGAGGATCAGGTCGGTCAATTGACCGACAGGATCCGCTCCGCGACCGAGGGGTCCGCAGCAGACGCAGCGGACCTGATGCAGACGGCGAGCGACTCGTTGAGCCTCGTTATGAAGGTCGCCACGAGGTCCCAAAACCTCAAGGGCGACTTCGTGAAGGGACTCAAGACAGCCGCCAGCGCGTTGGGTGGGGTGGTGGAGCGGCTCTCCGAACGCTCTGCCGCCTCCGAGGCTGCCAATGCCCGCCTCGAGGAAGAGGTGCAGCAGCTCCGCGCTGAGCTGGCCCAGCTTCGGGTCGATCTCCGGGTCAGTGGGGTCGACATCACCCGGGCCGGCTCTCCGCGGGCCGAGAAGCCGCCAGCTGCACCACCCCTGGAGGTGATGGAGCCGGCCAATGGGATGGAGGTGGCTTGTGGGGCTCTGGGCGACGCGTTCAGCGACGCTCAAATGAGCCAGCTGGCCAGGTTCGTGGGGAGCCTGGTAGACGGACGCCTGGCCGGCGTCCAGGACCGCCTGCTCCCCGAAAAGCGGATTCGGCCGCCGTTGGCGGCTGACAAGCGCGGAGCCCCACCAAACCAGCCGGGGATGGGCGCCAAGTCATTTGCGGCGGTGGCCGGCGAGCCCGCCGCGCCCAAGCCGCCTGTGCCGGCCAAAGCTCGTGCCGCTCAGGCTCCTACCGACAGGAGGAAGGGGAAGAAGGGGGGGCGGAGGGTGCCGCCGGCCGCCGCTCCTAGTGCTCCGGCTCCGGTGCCCGCGTCGGTCCCCGCTCCTCCTGCTCCACCCACTTCAGCTGCAGCTGAGGAGGGGTGGCAGACGGTTGGGGGGAAGCGGAAGAGGCGGCGCTCCAGGAAGGCGAAGAACCCTTCCGCGCCGGTAACAGGGCAAACGGCTGGTAAGAGGGGGCCCAAACTCTCTCCGCCAAAGAGTGCCGCCGTGGTCATCACGGTGGCGCCCGAGGCGGAGGGACTCACCTATGCGGGCTTCCTCCAGGAGGCGAGGTCGGTCCTCGACGGGGCCCTCCCTGGCGTCGGAGGGAAGGTGCGGTTGGCGCGGACAGGGGCGCGCATCCTGGAGTTCCCCGGCAAGGAGGGGGAGAAACAGGCCGACATGGTGGCCGCGGCGCTACGAGGCATTGTGGCGGGACGGGATGGCGTCACCGTCGCCAGGCCGACGAAATGCGCGGAGTTGCGCGTGTCGGGCTTGGACGACTCCGTCACGGCGGCGGAGGTCCGGGAGCGCATTGAAGCGTTTGCTGAGTGTGCTCCCGGCTCCGTCAAGGTCGGTGCCGTCCGCCCCGGCCCCGGAGGAGCGGGTGCGGTGTGGGTGCGCTGCCCCATCGCTGCGGCCAAGCTTCTGGCCAAAGCTGGACGACTCCTCGTGGGCTTCTCCTCGGCCCGAATCACGGTCTTGGAGGGGAGGCCTGCGAGGTGTTATGGGTGCATGGCCAGGGGCCACTTGCGGGCCAATTGCACTAGCGCCGTGGACTGCAGCAGATTGTGCTTCCGCTGCGGCCAACTGGGGCACAAGGCGGCGGAATGCTCCGCCGCCCCTTACTGCCCCCCGTGCGCGGCGGGCAATCGGCCCGCCAACCATTTGATGGGGCGGGAGGGGTGCACGATCCCCAACGCGCCGAGGCATCCGGGAGCTGGTCGTTCGACCACGGCGGCTCCCGGTCCTCGGTCACCGACCGCGGGAGGAGAGATGGAGGTGTCAACAATCCAATAATGTATTGCACACCCTCCAATCTCCTCCAGACGAATTTGAACCACTCCGCCGGCGCCCAGGACCTCCTCCTGCAAGCGATGGCGGAGTGGTCAATAGGTGTGGCCGTAGCCGCGGAGCCCTACTTCGTTCCTCCCTGCCCAAATTGGGTGGGTGACCGGGACGGCTCCGTGGCCATCGTCAGCTCCGCTGCGCTTCGCTCCCCACCCTTGTCGCTCAGAGACAGGGGCGAGGGGTTCGTTGCTGCCGATTGGGGGGAGGTAACGCTGTTCGGCGTGTACTTCTCCCCAAACCGGAGTCTGGCGGAATTCGAGGTCTTCCTCAATAGAGTGGAGGCCTCGATACGGCGGACAGCACCTCGTCAGGTGCTCGTTCTGGGGGACTTCAATGCCAAATCTACGGCGTGGGGCTCCCCCGGAACGGATGCCCGCGGTCGGGCAGTCGAAGAGTGGGCGACGTCGGTGGGCCTCTGTCTCCTCAACAGAGGCACCACCGACACGTGCGTTCGTCGGCAGGGGGGGTCGATAGTGGACCTCTCGTTCGCTACCCCTGCCGTCGAAGCGCAAGTAAGGAGCTGGCGTGTCCTGGATGAGGTTGAGACGCTCTCGGATCATAGATACATCCGATTCGAGCTCTCCCGGTCCCAGGGCCCCAGAAGGGGTCACGTTCCCTCTCGGCGTGGCGGCGCGTTTCCGCGGTGGGCTGTGGGGCGAATGGACAAGGTCCTGCTAGAGGAGGCGGCCATTATTTCCAATTGGTTCGCCTCCCCGCCTTCGTCCGAGGGTGCCGACGCTGCGGCTGGCCGTTTTCGCGATGCGATTACGCAAATCTGCGATACGGCCATGCCCCGTGCTAAGTGTTGGTCCCCGAAGACGGAGGTCTACTGGTGGTCCCCGGAGCTTGCCTCCCTTCGCGCAGCGTGTTTTGCGGCGCGGAGGTCCTACACCCGCAGCCGGCGACGTCACCCCCGTGACGTCGAGAGGGAAGACCGGCTTTATGCGGCGTACATCGACGAGGTGTGCGCCCTAAAGCTGGCCATTCGCCGCGCCAAGGAGGAGGCGCGGCACGAGCTGTTGGAGGGTCTCGACCGTGACCCCTGGGGCCGCCCCTACCGAGCTGCGCTGAATAAGCTACGCTGTCGGGGTCCCCCCCTTGTGGAGACTCTCCAACCCGGCTTCCTCGTGGAGGTGGTTGAGGGCCTATTCCCGCAACGAGCGGAGCACGTGCCCCCGGCAATGGTCGCCGCAGAGACCGACGACCGGGAGGCCGACCTCAGTGCTCCGCCCGTCACAGAGGCGGAGGTGGCGGCGGCTGTTCTTCGGATGCGCTCGAAGAACACCGCCCCCGGGCCCGACGGGGTACCCGGACGGGTGTTGGCCCTGGCCCTCAACCACATGGGGGACCGCCTCAGGGAGCTGTTCGACGTGTGCCTGGCGTCCGGACGGTTCCCTGACTGCTGGAAGGCGGGGAAGCTGGTGCTCCTCCCTAAGCCGGGACGACCTCCCGACACCGTGGCGGCCTACAGGCCTATCGTTTTGCTGGAGGAGGCGGGGAAGTTGCTTGAGAGAGTTCTCGCCACCCGTATCCTCCGGCATCTGGAAGAGGTCGGCTCCGGTCTGTCGGACGCTCAGTACGGTTTCCGCGCTGGGCGTTCGACGATCGATGCCATCCTGCGTCTGAGGGCCGCTTCGGAGGAGGCCGTCGCTGGCGGAGGGGTGTTGTTGGCGGTATCCTTGGATATCGCCAACGCCTTCGGTAGTCTGCCGTTCGGCTGCATCGGCGAGGCGCTCCGGTTCCATGGAGTGCCGGTTTACCTGAGGCGGCTGGTGGCAGACTACCTTGAGGGCAGGGTGGTTCTGTGCGAGGACCGCGACGGAGCTTTGCTCCGCAGACCCATGGCGTGCGGTGTTCCGCAGGGTTCAGTCCTAGGACCTCCCCTGTGGAACATCGGTTACGACTGGGTGCTGCGTGGAGCTTTTCCCCCGGGCCTGGACGTCATCTGCTATGCGGATGACACGCTCGTCACGGCCCGGGGACAAAGCTTCGAGGAGGCGGCGCGCCTGGCCAACGAGGGGGTGGCCCAAGTGGTCGGGCGCATCGAGGCGCTGGGGCTTAGGGTGGCCCCTGCCAAGACTGAGGCCGTGCTCTTTCACGGGCCTCGTCGCGGTCCACCTGCTGGCGCCTCGATAACGGTTGGCTCGGTCCCCGTACGGATCGGGGCCCAGATCAAGTATCTGGGCCTAGTGATAGACAGGCGGTGGAACTTTGACGAGCACTTCCGCATTCTGGTGCCCAAGCTGGAGGGCGTTGCCGCCGCTCTCGGTCGGCTCTTGCCGAACGTGGGCGGCGCCAGCGTCGCCTGCCGGCGGCTTTACACGGGGGTGGTACGGTCGATGGCACTGTACGGCGCACCCGTGTGGGCGGAGTCCTTGTCCGCCGGGAACAGGGTGCGCTTGTGGCGCCCTCAGCGTACCCTGGCGATCAAGGCCATTCGCGGATACCGCACGGTGTCCACAGACGCGGCGTGTGCGTTGGCTGGGACACCCCCGTGGGATTTGGATGCGGAGGTGCTCGCCGAGGTTTACAAGCGCGCGGCGGCAGCCCGGGCCGGGGGTTCTGTCCCCCTGCCCGAGGAGTTGCGAGGTTGGCGCGAGGAGGCCCACCGGACGTTGATGGTACGGTGGGGGCATCGGCTTGAGGCTCCACGAGCTGGCGTTCGGACCGTGGAGGCGCTCAGGCCGATTCTCGAGGAGTGGGCAGTGCGGCAGCATGGGACTCTCTCCTTTAGGCTGGTGCAGGTATTGACCGGACATGGTTGCTTCGGTACATACCTGCATAGGCTTGGGAGGGAGGCGAGTCCGATGTGCCACCACTGCGACTGCGGTGAAGACTCGGTGCAACACACTCTCGAGCAGTGTCCTGCCTGGGAGTTGCAGCGTCGGGAACTCACCGCAGTGATAGGGAACGACCTCGCGCTGCCGGCCGTGGTTCAATCCATGAGCTGCGCGAGGTCGTGGGAAGCGGTCGCATCCTTCTGCGAGGAAGTTATCTTGCAGAAGGAGGCGGCGGAGCGGATCAGGGAGGACTCACCCCTGGCTGATCCGCATCGCCGCCGGCGAGCTGGGCGGCGAAGGCGCGCGTACGCCGCGAACCATATGCCGCCCTGAGCGAGGCCGCGGGCGGAGGAACGGGGACCTTTTTCCACCGCCCGCTGATGCCTTCCGCGACGGAGCGGCGCTCTGTGTGTGTCCGGAGCGCCGCTAGGAGAGGACGACCAAGGAGTCGGGTGCCCGGTGGCAGTCGGACCGGGCACAGTCGCCGCGGCGGGCCCTGTGGATGTAAGAACGATCCAGGGCTCGCCCACTTTTACGGCGACGCATGGCACACGGCGGGTCTTTTTAGTGGGTGCAAACCCCACACTACCCCATCGCCTTCCCCGGGTGGTGGGGTGTGCGTCAGGCATTTTTTCCCGCCAAAAAAAAAAAAAAAAAAAAAAAAAAAAAAAAAAAAAAAAAAAAAAAAAAAGGTTAGGTTAGGTTAGGTTAGGTTAGGTTAGGTTAGGTTAGGTTAGGTTAGGTTAGGTTAGGTTAGGTTAGGTTCCCCTGGGGTGCGGGTCAGGTAACCTCCACGTGTGCTTGGTGGGTTGCTAGTCTCTTTCGGATACGTCCGGGGGGAAGGACAACCCGCTGGGCCGGTGCACCCTGGGCACCGTCAATAACTTCCCATTCGTGGGCTCTTGTTGGCGGTGGCGAATACCTGACGGGGGGGGATGTCGCTCTGGGTGTTCCTCTGAATAGCAGAGGACATGCCAGATGCGACAAAGGGGTGGGATTAGGTTAGGTTAGGTTAGGTTAGTCTGGGTAGGTTAGGTAGGAGAGTAGTAAGGGGAGTCTACGCCGGCTCTCCTTGAATCCCGGAGACCGCGGCATACTCCCAACGACCCCCATCGTAGGCGGTATGGGGTACGGGACTTGCTGTGGACGGAAGGAGGTTGAGAGGGAGGGTGGTTACCTGAAAACAGGTAATCACCAACAAGGGAGCTTCGCCAGCTCCTGGAATTCCGGAGCTCACGGTGACCTACCAACGACCCCCATCGTTGGCGGATGGGGTACGGCGGCGCTGTGAGCGGAGGGCTTGCCTTAATTGGCCGGCCTGCGAGAAGGAAAACTCAAAAGGAACACCCGACAGCGAAGTCGTAAAAACCTGTAGATACCTGGCGACCTCTACAGTATATAGCTACACTGTTTTACGGAATGGGCGTCACCCGGCAGTGTTTCCCTATATCGTCCCATACTCGTGGGAACAATCATGGAAAATTTAACAAAAAACACAACAAAAGATGGAAGAAAGGAGGAGGAAAAGAAGGAGAGTGAGAGGGAGATGGAGATAAAGCAGGTGACGGAGACTCGTAGGGAACTTCGCGTCTCCTTGACGCGTCTCTCGGAGTCCGACTCGGATGCCAGCGAGGCCAGTTTGATGACGGTCGAGTCCGGGAGTGAGAAGGAGGAGGCTCTCAAAACAAAAAATTGGAAAAAGAGGCCAATAGGGGAAGTGGAGTCAGAGGAGGAGGAGACGATGTCGCCGACCAAAGGGGCCGCCCATAAAACAAAACGCGGGAGAGGCCGACCACCCACCACGGGCGAATATGTGGGCCTAGCCGCGGCCAAGGAACGGCTAAATAAGGAAAAGGAGGAGGCGCTCAGGCTAGAGGCCGAAGAATGTGTCGCGAGCATGGCCGAGACCCTGAGGGAGTCGAGGCACGCCTGCCGCAGCGGCTTCAACCCGCCAAACCCAGACGAGGACACGGCGCAGTCTCTGGCAGCGCTTAACCTTCTGCTGCTGGAGGCTGCGCAGATTGTGGAGATGGTGGCCACCAAGTCCAAAAAGGGGCTCAAGGGCACCTTCATTAAAACATTGAAGGATGCGGCCTCTATCATCAAGGAGGCCGCGGGCGGCATAAGGGCCCGTACGGTGCCTGAGGAGGTGGCGTACCTGGAGGCCGAAAATCGGCGGCTCACGGCCCAACTGGCCGAGGCAAAAAGCCGACCAGTGGTGGCAGCAGCGGCGGCAGCACCTGACGCGATAAGAAAAATGGTGGAGGAGATATCTCGGGCCAGCGTCGTGCAATTCGGCAACATGCTGAATGCACGACTCGAAGGGCTCGAGTGTCGCCTCCTACCGGAGCCGAGATTGCGGCCGCCGCTGGCGGCTGACACGAGAAATGCGGAGGACGTGACTGCGGCAGGGCCAGCCCCTATACCCGAGCCATCCAAGTCGGTGGGGGCAAAGGCCCCTGCCCAAAAGAAGAACCCAACGCCCCCCGCGCCTCTGCCTCAAAATAAGGGCAAAGGCAAAGGAAAAGGGAAGAGGACGGCCCCGGTGGCCCCTGTCAGGGACCCAAGCCCGATGAGGGACGCTCCTCCACCACCCCCATTGACGGAGCAGTGGAGTCTGGTCGCTGCTCGGGGTGCTAAAAGCAGGGGGAAGCAGACGAGCACCCAGAGCGCCCAGGGAAAGAAGGCAGCGGCGGTGACGAAGCTGCGTGCGCCGAAAACGGCTGCGGTGACACTAACACTGCAGCCGGGCGCGGCAGAGCGTGGTGCCAGCTACGGCACGATTCTGCGGGAGGCCCGGACTCGCGTTGATATGGCGAGTCTGGGTATAGACGAGATGCGCTGTAGGACCACGGTCACCGGCGCCCGCATCCTCGAAATCTTCGGGGATGGGGGCGCTGAGAAGGCCGACTCTCTGGCCTCCAAGCTCAGAGAGGTCCTCAGCGCAGACGTCGTCAGGGTCTCCCGCCCCACAAAAAGAGTGGATGTGCTCGTGTCGGGGCTGGACGATTCGGTCACCGCCGCAGAAGTGGTTGCAGCATTCGCTGCGCAGGGAGGGTGCCACGTCGAGGAAATAAGGCCCGGTGTCATCGGCGACCGGGCCACGATGTGGCTCGGCTGCCCGGTGGCCGCCGCCAAGACGGTGGTCGGCGCAAACCGCCTAAAAGTGGGGTGGACCACGGTGAGGGTCACCCTGCTGGAGGCGAGGCCCCTGAGGTGCTTCAGGTGCCTCAACCTGGGCCACGTCGCCAGCAAGTGTGGGTCGGAGGTGGACCGCAGCAGTCTATGCTTCCGCTGCGGAAAGCCGGGCCACCGGGCGCGTGAGTGCCGGGCCGAGCCCAACTGCGCCACCTGCGCTGCAGCGGGCAAACCGGCGGGGCACCCTCTCGGCGGTGCGGGCTGCGTGGGCAAAGCCACGCCTAAAACAAAACCGACTAAGGCTAAGGGCAGCGGTGAGCCTGCCAGTAGCCAAACAACGGCGGGGCCAATGGAGACCGTCCCATAAATGCCCGGACTCCCCATTTTACAGGCGAATATAAACCACTCTGCCAGGGCCCAGGATCTTTTGACCCAGTCCCTGGCAGAGTGGGGAATCAAAGTAGCAGTGGTCGCAGAGCCTTACTTCGTCCCCACCCGTGATGACTGGGTCGGGGACCGCGACGGATTGGTGGCCATCGCCGCCCCAGCTGCCGCCGGCGCCCCGCCCATTGGCAATGTGTCGAGGGGTAGGGGCTACGTACTGGCTGCGGTGGGTGGCCTCACTGTTATAGGGGTGTATTTCTCGCCTAACCGGGCTCTCGCCGACTTTGAACAAATGCTCGGGGAGGTGGGGGCTCTGGTTGGGCAGGTCGCCCCTAGCCCCGTGCTAGTCGCTGGGGATTTCAACGCCAAATCTTTGGCGTGGGGATCCCCGGTGACGGATGCGCGGGGTGAGTGTCTGGAGGAGTGGGCGGTCTCCATTGGCTTGGTCGTCCTCAACACGGGGTCGGAGGACACGTGCGTGCGGCAACAGGGTGGGTCGATAGTCGACATCACACTGGCATCGCCTGCCCTGGCGCGCCGTGTCCGGGATTGGAGAGTGGTGGTGGGCGTGGAGACACTGTCGGATCATCGTTATATCCGATTTGATGTCTCCGCGCTCCCCACCGGCCCGCAAGGCTCGGTCCAGACCCCCGTTGTTGGGGGCGGTCCGCGCTGGGTGCTGGGGCGGCTCGACAGGGAGGTCGCCAGAGAAGCCGCCGTCATCGAGGACTGGGTTTCAGGGCCCGACATTGGCCAGGACGTGGACGAGGAGGCAGGGCGCCTTGGGGCCTCGCTGGGTCGCATATGCGACGCGGCGATGCCCAGGGCGAGACCCCTCCCTCCTCGGTGCCGGGTGTATTGGTGGAGCGACGAGCTCCGCCGCATGCGCATTGATTGCGGTAGGGCTCGCCGCCGATACACTCGGTGCAGGCGGAGGCGTACCCGAGACGCCCAAGAGGAGAGTGCCTCCTATGCCGCTTACAGGGCTCTGCGCGAATCTTTCCAAGTGGCAATCGCGCGGGCCAAGGAGGCGGCATGGGAGGAATGGCTGCGGACCCTCGATGGCGACCCCTGGGGGAGGCCGTATAAGGTGGTCAGGAAAAAGCTGCGGCCCTGGGCTCCCCCCGTCACTTCTAGCGTAGACGGGGAGCTTCTTGAAGAGGTGGTGGACACCCTCTTCCCGCAGCGAGACGAGTGGGTGCCCCCGGCGATGGCCCGACACACTGACGCGCGACCTGCAGAGGGCGATGTCCCCGCACCGCCGGTATCGGAGGCCGAATTCGGGGCGGCTGTCCTCAGACTCAAAATGAAGAGGACCGCCCCGGGCCCGGACGGCGTTCCGGGGACGGCCCTAGCGGTCGCGCTGGAGGAGATAGGCGAGAGGGTGAGGTCCCTCTTCACCGCATGTGTGGCGCAGGGTCGATACCCGCAGCAATGGAAAACGGGCAAATTAGTGCTGCTGCCAAAGGCGGGGCGCCCGGCCGGACTGCCGTCGTCCTACCGTCCAATCGTGTTGCTCGGCGAGGTGAGCAAGCTCTTCGAGCGAGTGCTCGCGGCTCGCCTGGCCGAGTGCATGGCTCCGGATCTGGACGACGCGCAGTTTGGTTTCCGCCGGGGTCGGTCGACCCTGGATGCCATTGCGCAGGTGAGGGACCTCGCCGAGGAGGCGGTCTCCCGGGGCGGCGTGATGCTTGCGGTGTCATTGGACATCCGCAACGCATTCAACACGCTGCCCTGGGAAACAATCAAAGCGGCGCTGCGGTACCACGGCGTGCCGCAGTACATGCAGAGGGTCATCGCCGACTACTTCGCCGGCAGAGCCGTCGTCTTCCCGACGAGGGCCGGCGAAGGGAGGAGGGAAATGTCGTGCGGTGTTCCGCAGGGGTCTGTTTTAGGCCCTCCCCTGTGGAACATCGGTTACGACTGGGTGCTGCGCGGGGCCACTCTGCGGGGGGTCGGTGTTATTTGTTACGCCGACGATACCCTCGTGCTGGCCCGCGGGCGCACCTACAGGGAGGCATCCCTCCTCGCCACTGCGGGTGTGGCTCAGGTAGTGGGGAGGATCCGTGCCCTGGGGCTCGAGGTGGCCCTGGAAAAATCCGAGGCCCTCTTATTCCATGGGCCCGGTAACAGGCCGCCGCCGGAGGCCTCCATTATTGTGGGAGGGACCTCCATCGCCGTCGGTACTAGCATGAAGTACCTGGGGCTCGTCCTCGACGGCCGATGGAGGTTCGAGGAGCACTTCCGGCGGTTGGCCCCAAAGTTGTTGGCCACCGCTGGGGCCTTGGGACGGATCCTCCCAAACGTTGGGGGGCCTGGCGGAGTATGCCGACGCCTGTACACGGGTGTGGTGCGCTCCATGGCGCTCTACGGGGCGCCAATATGGGCAGGTGCCATGAGCAACCAAAACCTGGCAGCGCTGCGAAGACCGCAGCGCGCCATGGCACTCAGGGTGGCCCGGGCGTACCGCACCGTGTCGTGCGTCGGCGCGTGTGTGCTCGCCGGTACACCGCCGTGGGACCTCGACGCAGAGGTACTCGCCGCGGTGTACTGGCGAATAAAAGAAGCGATAGCTGGTGGTGGCCGTCCCCATCCGCGGGAGATTCAACGCTGGCGAGAGGAGGGGCATGACACTCTCCTGCGGAGGTGGGCGGCCCGTCTTGAAGAGTCGGTAGTAAGTCAAGAGTTGGTGACCGCCGTTCGGCCCATTCTTCACGAGTGGCTCGAGCGGCGGCATGGAGCTCTCTCCTTCCACCTGACACAGATGATCACCGGGCATGGATGCTTTGGGAGATACCTGTGCCGGGTGGCAAGAAGGGAGCCTACGGACGTGTGCCACCACTGTGTGGCGGGAGTCGCGGACACGGCGCAACACACGCGCGAGGAGTGCCCAGCTTGGGAGGTCCCTCGTGCCGCCCTGTCCGCGACAATTGGCGATGACCTGTCGCTGCCGGCCGTCCTCAGGGAGATGGTCGACAGCGACGAGGCTTGGCAGGCGGCAGCGACCTTCTGCGACGCTGTCATGTCGCAGAAGGAGGCGGCGGAGCGGGACCGGGAAGACGACGTCGACTCGGCCCCGATGCGCCGCCGCAGACGCGGAAGGCGGCGTCTGGCCTTTGCGGCTCAAGTGCCGCCGTAACGCCGGGGACCGTGGGCGACGGATTGGGGTCCGTCGTCCGCACAAAGGTCCCGCGCACTGAGACGCCCTGAGTGGTCGGGGCGCCTCAGTGCTAGGAGGAGATAGATGGAGGTGGAACGGGGCGGGGCTGAATCTAAACTCAAGGATTCAGTCCCGCCCCGCAGAGCGAAGGGCTCCGTTGCGGAGCAACACCATCGGGGCACGCGGTTGTTTGCCTAGTGGGTCCCGCAGCCCCGCAGGTGAGAGAAGGCCACTCCAGGTTTTTAGTGGGTGCAAACCCCACATAACGCAGTGGTTCCCCCAAGGCCACTGCGTATTCGTGAGGAATTTTCCTGGGAGAACAAAAAAAAAAAAAAAAAAAAAAAAAAAGGTTAGGTTCCCCTGGGCCGGACGGCGTCCCCGCTCGGGTGGTGGCGATAGCTGCCTCCCAAATGGAGGACAGGTTTCGGGACCTCTTCAGCGCGTGCCTTACGGCTGGAAGGTTCCCGAAACTGTGGAGGGAGGGGCAGCTTTGCCTCCTCCGAAAAGAGGGACGCCCGGCGGACTCCCCCTCGGCATACCGGCCCATCGTCCTTCTCGATGAGGTCGGAAAACTGTTCGAGGGGATAGTCGCCGACCGGCTCAACAGTCATCTGCGGGGGGTGGGACCAGACCTGTCGGACGCCCAGTTCGGATTTCGAAAGGGGCGTTCGACGGTCGATGCCTTGGCCCTGCTGAAAGGCCAGGTGCAGGACGCGGTGGCCGCGGGGGACGGAGTGTTGGCGGTGTCGTTTGACATTGCAAACGCCTTCAACTCCGTCCCCCACGCGACCATATTGGAGGCACTCCGGTTCCATGGAGTGCCCCAATATCTGCGGGTGATCCTGGCCAGCTACCTGGAGGACAGAGAGGTCCTCCTGGTGGACAAGACGGCCAGGATCAGGCGTTACGCTGCGGAGTCCGGTGTTCCGCAGGGGTCGGTGCTTGGGCCCCCCTTGTGGAACATCGGATTTGACTGGCTCCTGCGGGGCGCCCTCCTCCAGGGCACGAGTGTCATCTGTTACGCGGATGACACTCTCCTCGTTGCCCGGGGGAGGGACTTTGGAGAGGCAGCCTGTTTGGCCTCAGCCGGCGGATCGTTGGTGGCGGGTAGGATCCGCCGGCTTGGATTGAGGGTGGCGCTGAACAAGACCGAGGCCGTGTTCTTCCACGGGCCTCGGCAGCGCCGCCCGCCTGATGCCCACATCGTCGTCGAGGGCGTCCGGATAGAGGTCGGGGTCCGGATGAAGTATCTGGGCCTCGTGCTGGACAGCAGGTGGCGCTTCGGCCCACACTTTAGCGGGCTTTCGACGCGCCTGCTGAAAGCCGCGGACGCCCTCTCATGGCTCCTCCCGAACCTTGGGGGGCCCAAGACGCGATGCCGGCGCCTCTATGCCGGCATCTTAAAGAGCATGGCGCTTTACGGGGCACCCATCTGGGCGGACTCCCTCCAAAGGAGGGAGAATGCAACCGCCATCCGCAGGCCACAAAGGGCCATTGCACAGCGGGTGGCGAGGGCCTACCGCTCAGTGGGTTTCTCGGCGGCGTGCGCTCTGGCGGGCACCCCTCCCTGGGAGTTGGAGGCATGGGTGCTCGCCAGAGTGTACGAATGGACGGCGCGGCGGAAGGCGCTCGGGGAGCGCCCCGCCGCCGAAGAGCGGGAGGCCATGCGGCGGGAGGCGAGGGACGCAATCGTCCGTCACTGGACCGAGGACCTCGCCACCGCCTTCTTTGGCCGTCGGACGCTGGACGCACTCGGTCCAGTCCTGCGGGACTGGCTCGAGCGGCCTCACGGTTTCCTCTCGTTCCGTCTAGTGCAGGTGTTGTCCGGACATGGTTGTTTCGGAACGCACCTGCACCGGATCCGGAGGGAGGAAACCCCAGCGTGCCACGACTGCGGCGCGGCAGAGGACACGGCGCAGCACACCCTAGAGGTGTGCCCAGCCTGGGCTGAACTGCGTCGTGCCCTGATCGATGTTGTCGGGCAGGACCTCTCACTCCCTGGCGTGGTCAACTCCATGCTGGGGAGTGAGGAGGCCTGGGCAGCGGTTGCCTCCTTTTGCGAGGTCGTGATGTCGCAAAAGGAGGCGGCGGAGCGTGCGCGGGAGGACGATCCTCTCGCGCCGCCGCTCCGCAGGCGAAGAAGGGGTGGGAGAAGGCGGTTGTATGACCGTCTCCTCCCACCTCCTGGTGGCGATTAGCGGGCGACCGGTGCGGGGGCACCTCTCGCTCGCATTGCACAAATCGCCACCCTCGTCGGGCGGGAACGGCCGAGCACTGCGGTCGTTCCCGGGCCCCTCCACTAAGGGAGGGGCGTGAAGGGCCTGCCGTAAAGGCGGGCAGTCGTCGGCGGAGGACTGGACGTAAAGGCTGTGCCAGTTTCCCAGTCCTCCTCCATAAAGACGATGCGGGAGTGCCGCTGGGTTATTTTAGTGGGTATACCGGGCCTCAGCCCGGGGAGTCCCACATAGCCCCCCATTCCCCCAATGGGTGGGTATGCGTAATGCATTTTTTCCCAGCGTGATCAAAAAAAAAAAAAAAAGGTTAGGTTAGGTTAGGTTAGGTTAGGTTAGGTTAGGTTAGGTTAGGTTAGGTTAGGTTAGGTTAGGTTAGGTTAGGTTAGGTTAGGTTAGGTTAGGTTAGGTTAGGTTAGGTTAGGTTTTTTTTTTTTTTTTTTTTTTTTTTTTTTTTTTTTTTTTTAGAGATTACAAAAAATCCCACTGGTGTGTCTTCCATTGACGGAGAGACCAGTGCCTACTTTATTACTAATTACTATTTATTTCCGTCTGTGCGGTTACAATTTTTTATTACTAACTATTATTTATATTAACAAATCTACTTTTTTACTTAATTAACAATTTCGCACTTTATTGTGCCCTGTCCTTAAACAATCTCTTACATACACTATTATTTTACCATTATTTATATTTACATTATTTTAATAAAAATATCTACCTTAAAACTAACACAGTATATAGTGTGCAAAAGCAAAATATGGACAAATAATAAAATTTACTGACATAATAATAAACAAGTTTGAAAATATAAACAAAATAATACACAAAATCAAAAAGTACAATTAAAATAATAAAACAGAATTGTCAAAATAAAAACTGAATAATAACACCAAATTTGTAAATACAATTAAAATAATAAAACAAAATCGACATTTTTTTTTTTTTTTTTTTTTTTTTTTTTTTATTTTTTTTTTTTTTTTTTTTTTTTTTTTTTTTTTTTTTTTTTTTCCTTTTTTTTCTTTTCTCTCTTTTTTTTCTCTTTTTTTTTTTTTTTTTTTTTTTTTTTTTTTTTTTTTTTTTTTTTCTTCTTTTTTTTTTTTTTTTTTTTTCATATTGACAAATTATAAACGAAATAATTACACATAATCAACAAGTACAAGAGAAATAATAAAACACAATAATTAGCAATAGAAAAATATACATTAATTTTTGTTCCTTTCAATCACCTTACTAGCTATGTTTTGACAAAAGTCTAAAAAGTCATCTCTTATATTTTTACTGGCTATAATTTCTGCTAAATTTTCTTTTTTAAGGTTGCGATCTATTTCTGACTCTAAGTTATATCTTAAGTTTGTGTATAATGGGCATTCCACTAGGATGTGTTCTATGCTTTCGCTACTACCTGTGTCACAGGGACACGCCGGGCTGTCCTTGCGCTTGAAACGGTGCAAGTACTCGGAAAATCCGCCGTGCCCCGTCAACACCTGCACCAGCCGTGGATTGAGCGTTATCTTTTTAATTAGCCTATACGCGCTCAACGCGTCGGGGAAAAACATTTTGGTGGTAGATGCGGTGGTTCCCTCTGCGTACCTATTGTGCCACACTTCTAATGTTTCATTGCGTATCTGACGCTTGATGAAGGATACCGGGCATCCATCATAGTCCGGCTTTTTCTTCAAACCCACAGCTGCCTCTTTTGCCAATGCGTCTGCTCTTTCATTCCCCTCCAACCCCACGTGTGCTTTTATCCAAAAGAGTCTTAGTATCTTTTCCTGTTTGACAACTTTTGAGATATTTTCTCTTATAGCTACTACGAGGGGGTGAAGGGAAACACCGTGCGTAATCGCCTCAAGAGCCGACCTAGAGTCGCTGTAGATATTGAAGCTACCACCGGACCGTTCGGTCGCAATCTCGGTAGCCTTCACCAGCGCCAGTAACTCCGCCTGGTATACGGTGCAGAACTGGTCCAGCTTGAGTTTTTTGGTTTCAATTTCAACGTCTCCATCCCAAAAGGATAGAGCCGCCCCAACTTTGTCGTTCATTTTACTACCGTCAGTATATATTTTATATCTGGCATCCTCTTGCTGGGCCAGCTCTGCCTCGTCTGCCACCAATTTGAACTCTATTGCCTTTTGGGTCGCTGGGTGTGGTAGTTCCACATACGGTGTGGGTCGCTCCACTCTCCTATCCCCGACTACTCTTACTGAGTGTCCCTTTTTTATTTCATAAAGAGAGGCTGCTTCCCTGATCCTAAGATCCAGCGGAAGCATCCCCGAGAGCAACAATGCCGCGTTGAGCGAAGTGGTCCTATAAGACTTTATCATTTTTTGTACGAATCCGCGCTGAACCTCATTCAAAAACTTCCTAATCCCTAATTTCTCAGCAGCTGGATACCAGGCACTTGCTGCGTACATTATAATAGGCTCTATTACTGCTACATATATAGTTCTGGTTATCTCCGGCGAGATCCCCCACTCCACTTTTGCTGCCCTCGCTAACTGTTTGTATATGTTCAATGCCTTGCGGCAGACATTTGCTACGTGTGCATTGAATGTTAGTTTATGGTCTATCGTCAACCCCAGTATCTTTATCTCCTTTGACATGGCTATGTCCACCCCTCCCATGCTCAGAAGTGGTGTGTCGTGCTTCAGTTTGTTTGTAATTATCATGGCCTTTGTCTTTTGAGGCGCAAACTTCAGTTTATTGTCTTCACCCCACTCCTGGACATGTTTTAGGGCGGCATTCGCCTGTCTCTGGACCTCGAGTGCTGTATCGCCGGAGAAAACCAGAACCACATCGTCAGCGAACGCCTGACAGTAGTTCCCTCCCATTTCCAGACTGGCTAATAACGGATCCAGCAAAACGTTCCAGAATGTGGGTCCCCCGATGGAACCTTGGACACATCCCTTCTCTGTTGCCTTCCGAGCTTCTGCTCCAGCGTATCTCACCCTGACCTTCCGGTTCGTCAGGTAACTATCTAAAACTTTGCGGATATTTTCTGGGCAATTTGATTCGGCTAGCCTACATCTTACCGCGGGCCACCAAGCACTGTCGAAGGCTCCCTCTATGTCGAGCGATATGACTAATGTAATTTTTTGCTCTTTCAGTTTTGATCTGATATGCTTGATAAGGTCATAGAGGGAGTCCTCGGCACTGCGTTGCGGTGTGAACCCGTACTGCTTGGGACTCATTTGTCGGAGGGTATGCCACCTGACTCGCTTCACCAGCATCTTCTCATAAATTTTCCCTAATACCGGCAATAGCCCAATCGGCCGGTAGGATTTGGGATTTGAGTAGTCATCTTTCCCCGGTTTCCTTAAGATAACTATTACCGCCTCTTTCCACACCGTAGGGAAGAGCGATAGCTCTAGGCATTTATTGAGCAACGCTAAAAATAACTCCGGTTTGCACGCTATGGCTGCCCTACATATGTCCGGAGTGAACCCATCTAGCCCTGGCGCCTTTTTTGGGTTGAAGCTATCCGTCGCAATCATCAGCTCTTCGATAGTGAATGGAGGGTCAGGTAGCTCATCACCTTTGTCCTCGCTCAATTTTTCTGCCCTAATTCTAATTGCCTTGTGGGCTACACTGTCCGACAGCGCATCGTCTTCCGGATAGAATGCCTCCGCTAGAGCCCTGGCAGACTCTTCGCCTTCCAATACTTTCCCATTTTTAATCAGGGGGGTGTCCTCCTGCCTAACTGTCGTGCGGCCTATCACCCTATATATTCCATCCCACATGGTTTCCCTATCTTGTTTTTCGCAGAACTTTTTCCAGCTTGTTGTTCTGGCTTTCTCCACAAGCTGCCGGTATTCCTCCTTCACGTCCAGATATGCTTGGACAACACTCTCTCTGCGCACCTGAGCGGCATTTGGTATGCGCTTTTTGAGTGTTTTCACCTCTTTCTTCTTCTGTGTCAGTTCTTCTGTCCACCAAGACAATCCTGCTTTCTTCTTTTGTCCGGCCTCAGGTATATTTCGTTTGCATGCTTCTTCTATGACTTTAGTGTATTCTTCTACTTTATTGTTTAGTTCTTCTTCTGTCGTTATTTTTGTTATTTCTTCCAAATTAATGTTTATTCTTTCCCAATTCTGTTTAATGTCTGTTCTGAATTCTGTCCAATCTGCTTTTCTTGTGTTATAAATTCTAGTTGTTCTTTTAATATCTATGCCTTTTGATTTTCTCAGATTTACTTCGAACAGGATTGCTTTGTGGTCTGACACTGTGAGGTTACCGTCCAGTCTCCAGTTTGTTATTTTGCCAAGCATATCTGACGTGCACACCGTGATGTCCACACAGCTTGTAAAATGCCTTCCTCCTCTGTGACAATCAAAGGTGGGTTTGAAGCCCTGGTTGAGAATGTGCAGCTCCATCTCGTCCAATGCTCCTGCCAACTCTTGCCCTCTCCTATTATTCTCCCTACTCCCCCACCATATGTTCCACGCGTTTACATCCCCCCCCAGTATCATTCTTTTATTTCCCACTACTTTGATAATTTCTTGGATGTGTTCTATGTCTTCTTCTATTTTTGCATCTCCCTCCAGGTATACCGAGATGACAACAATGTTCCAGGCCTCAGTTCTCAGTCGTGCCACTGCAATGTTTTCTGTGGTCAGCCTGGGGCACTGGGTTACGTCAATGTTGTCATCGAACACCACAATTGCAGACTTGTTTGTTTTGTCCGTGTTTCCTTCAAATTGGATCGTTCGGGTGCCCTGGTAGGTTTTCATTTTCTTGCTTGATCCGGTGTATGGTTCCTGCAGAAGTGCAAACGCAACCTTCCTTTTAGCTGCCTCCATGATCAGCTCATCTGTTGCTTGTTTGCACCTCTGCAGGTTGGCTTGTATTACGCGATACTGGTGTCCTCCTTGTTTTTCTGTGCTGTTCCGGTTATTGCCCGTATCCACCTTAACACTGGTAGGCTACTGTGGACCTCGCTAAAGTCTCCCATTTTGTGCGTACCGGGCAGTCCGAGCTGAATGCGTTGTGCCTGTTATTTGTTATGCTTGCCTTCTGGCAGTTAATACATGCCGGCGCCTCATTTGCGTGGTAGACTTCGCATTCCGTTCGGAAGTGTGACCCTCCGCAATGAGCGCATCTGTCCTTCTCCTCATGGCACGTTTTCTTTGTGTGCCCGTATCCCAGACACTTCGAGCACTGGACCAACGGCGACTGATCTTCTGCCCTCAGTCTCTGCATATCGATATGTATGCAGTTTGCCGCCGTTAGTATACTCCATACTTGGGGGGACACACTCAGTACCACATGTTGCTGGTGAGGGTTCCGCGCGCTCTTCTTATATCTAATTGTGGCTCTGTATTGTTCCTCCGGTACGTCCTTTAACAGATGCTTATTTTGCTGTCTCAGCGCTTTGCCTATGTCCTCGTCTGTGTTGAACCTATTAACGTTTCTTATGATTATTAATGGGTCCTTATTTTTAATCTCTTCCACTCTCAGATCCGCACCTTCTTTGTTTAGTCTCTCTCTTACCCTATCTACTTCTGTTTTCGACTTGCATCCCAAGATCACTTTTCTGCCTCTTGCCTTACGTACCCTATCTATCTGGAAGCCTTCCTCTTTTGCGTTGACCGCCTTTCTTATCTTCTCCATTACTTGGTCGCTTGTTTCCTCCTCGTCTGTTGATGTTATTACCACCGAGTGAATAGCCGCGTGCTCCGGGGGCTGCGTCCTCGGGGAAGCGGCCACTACACTCGCGTAGGTTGCCCTTGCTTCAATGTCCTTATGTCCCTTCTCTATCGTTTCCCTAAGGCGTTCCATTTCTATTCTATTTTTTTCTATCTGGTCGCTATGTTCGGTTAGTTTTTGTAACAGTTGTTTTTCTATCTCTATCTTATCAGCCTCTGGTTCCCTTTCCTCTTGCAGGGTGAATGTTTTGTTTATATCCTTCTTTTTAATAGTTATCTGACCTATCTCCTTCACCAATTGGTACAAGTTCTCCGCCGCCGAGGTTATCTCGTCTTTTATCTCTGTTTTTATATTCCTCGATAGTCTTAGTTGTGATTTTATTTTGATTAAGCAAAGCTTCGCTTCGGCTACTTTGTCCCTTTGTTTGGGAGTTTCAACTATTGCTATGGATGGTTGGGTGGGTGGGATGATGATATTAAGAGGGGTTTGGGTGGTGGTGTGTGCCCCTTCAGAAGAAGTCTTAGGGAGCTCTGTCTCCTCCGTTTTACGGTTTAATCCTGGCGTCCTAATCATTTTGTGTAGTTTTCTTTACTCCTACGGTCTTATATTATACTTAAGAGCCGAGAGAAAAAAAAAAAAAAAAAAAAAAAAAAAAAAAAAAAAAATTTTTTTTATGTTGTAAACGTCCCTACTATAGCTTACTTAATACCTAACTTAATACCTAATACTAATTTATAATAAAAAGAAAATGTAAAATTTAAAAATTTTTGATAATAAAAATAAACAAGAGATAATAAAATTTAATTTGGGGGGGTCTGGAGTAGGTGATCTGGAGTCTCGGCACGTACACTAGTTACACTAGTGTACGTAGGTCGACCTCAAAATCGGGCTATCTCTCTCCGTTAACGAGTTATCAGCGTTTTAGTGTTATAGTTTTGAAGGTCGGTTCAGATTCAGTGGCGGCTTAATTATTTTGGAAAATGACAAAATTCTGTTTGTTGCTCTGGGGGATAAGGGGCTTGGTCCTCCCTACCTTACTGGGCTATTGTGTATAATTTTTAATTTATAATGTGTAAAATAGTTAGAATTAAGTTGAAATAAAATAAAATTTGAATAATTGATAAAATAAAATTTAATTTGGGGGGGTCTGGAGGAGGTGATCTGGGGTCTCGGCACGTACACTAGTTATACTAGTGTACGTAGGTCGACCTCAAAATCGGGCTATCTCTCTCCGTTAACGAGTTATCAGCGTTTTAGTGTTATAGTTTTGAAGGTCGGTTCAGATTCAGTGGCGGCTTAATTATTTTGGAAAATGACAAAATTCTGTTTGTTGCTCTGGGGGATAAGGGGCTTGGTCCTCCCTACCTTACTGGGCTATTGTGTATAATTTTTAATTTATAATGTGTAAAATAGTTAGAATTAAGTTGAAATAAAATAAAATTTGAATAATTGATAAAATAAAATTTAATTTGGGGGGGTCTGGAGGAGGTGATCTGGGGTCTCGGCACGTACACTAGTTACACTAGTGTACGTAGGTCGACCTCAAAATCGGGCTAACTCGCTCCGTTTTAGAGTTATTTCAGTTTTAATAAAATTGAGAGATAATTAATGAAAAATAAAATATGAAAATCGACCTTATGTCCCTAAACATACGGGTCCCTACTGGGTAAATTAGATTGGAATTAAAAGAGAAAATGAATTAAAATAACACGAAATAGAAATGAAATAATGAAGTAATAATAAAATCGACCCTATCTCCCTAGAAATACGGGTCAATTTTGCGTAATTAAAAAATAAAAAGAAAAATAAAAAGAGATTTTTGTTAATTAATTAAACACGTGAGGAGAAATAAAATCGTCCTTACGTCCCTACGTTTACGGTCCCTACTGGGTAAATAAAATTGACTTGTAAAATAGAAAATGAATTAAAAATAACACGATATAGAAATGAGATAATAATATAATCGACCCTATGTCCCTACAATTATGGGTCAATTTTGCGTAATTAATTTTAAAAATAGAAAGATTTTTGTTGATTACCCGGTTTTAAACGCGTGAGGAAAATAAAATTGACTCTATGTCCCTACAATACGGGTCAATTTTGTGTAATGAATTTTAATAAAAGATTTTTGTTATTTAACAGGTTTTAAGTACCCGTGAGGGGAATTAGAATTGACTCTATGTCCTTATAATACTGGTCTATTTTGAGTTATTATAAAATGTAATAATTATTAAATTAAAGAAATTTTTAAGATCTAAACTAACACCAAGAGAAAGAAGATCGCAACCTTATGGCCCTATTAATACGGGTCAGTTTTGCTTGGTTTAGCAGAATTATTAAAATGTAAAATTAAGAATAAAAACAGAATTATTTTAGGTCCATACGTGAACACACAAAACACACAAGACACACAAAACATATAAAGTTCCAGAGTATTTTAAGTTAAATCAGTAAAAGTCGGTAAGTACTACGCAGTGTTCTTTAACATTCCCGATGGCACTTTGAAAATGCACTTTTTTATTTGTCGGTATTTTAAAATTCTAAATTAGCAAATTATAAGCTTGGGCTCCAGAAACTCCAAATCTGGCTTCACTTTCTGTCTAGGTCTAACCTAGACCAAGTTATGACCAGATTTAGGTCTCCGATGCGTAACAACAGAATTACCACGTTAACATGAAGCGTGCGAAAGAAATGTGATTTTAAGGAAATTTAGTTTAAAAATAGAAAATTGAGTTTAAATTTAACACTGATTTTTTATATGATTGGCAATTAGCTATTCTATTGAACTCTATTTTAAATTGGGTGATAATGATAGTGCTGGGAATGTTAAAAAATATTAAAATGGAAAAAATAAAATTTAAAAACAGCAAATACTTTTTGTCGGCACTTAGAGTCCTAGGATCCTCGCGAAACTTTCCAGGGTGGTTGCTGGCTGGCCCAGGTACCTTTCCAGGTCCACAGATCTCGAGGATCGCGTTCCTGGACTGGTTCCCGTGGGTTTTTCTGCGCGTGGAATTTCTGCGGGCGCCTTAAGCCGCTGTTTAAGGCCTAGGACTTCACGGAAAATTGCTTCCAGTGGTCTAGGATTGTTGATAGCACTAAGTTTATCACTTTTAAACACTATTTTGGGTGGAATTCCCTCAACTTTGAAAAAGTTTGAACTTTTCGGCGAGATTTTGTCAATTTCACTCCCGGTTTGGTAAAATAATGTCGCGAAAGTATTTTACACTCACTTAAAAAATCTGAGTTTTTTATGGGTTATAGTCTATGAGCTACCACTATTTTACAGCTAATAAAAACTATAGGTCGCCGCGACTAATCGCGTTTTATAAATTATCTCCCGCAATGTTTACCTTTTGGCCGTGATTTCTGCTCCCGCGCTCCGTAAAAGGGGGTAAAAGACCCTCTTAGGAGGGGTCAAAAAATCCAAAATTTCGTGAGGATGTAGGCACTTAGGTATCACTTCACTGGGTAATTTAAAATTTATAGGTCGCAGCGACTAATCGAGCGCCGCACGCCACTTTATACTTTTGTTTGCACTTTTTGCCGTTTTTTGCGTTTTCTTTTCGTCACAATTCTTTCAGTTTTTAACCGATTTTGATTCTGAAAACACCATTCGTTAGTGCTCGTCAGCGCGCAACTTTTAAGGTATCGCACGGGTTTTTACGTCGCGAAAGGCCGAATACACGATTTTTTCACTGTTTCTTCGCTGCGGAGCTTGATTTCGACGCTACGGAGCTCGGAAAACGTGACCGTTCGGGCGCGCGGGTGGCTAACTACTGGTTAGGTTAGGTTAGGTTAGGTTAGGTTAGGTTAGGTTAGGTTAGGTTAGGTTAGGTTAGGTTAGGTTAGGTTAGGTTAGGTTAGGTTAGGTTAGGTTAGGTTAGGTTAGGTTAGGTTAGGTTAGGTTAGGTTAGGTTAGGTTAGGTTAGGTTAGGTTAGGTTAGGTTAGGTTAGGTTAGGTTTTTTTTTTTTTTTTTTTTTTTTTTTTTTTTCTTTTTTTTTTTTTTTTTTTTTTTTTTTTTTTTTTTTTTTTTTTTTTATACTTCTACCCCCAAATGAGATGGAGTCTATTCTGAGCTATACATTCATTCCAGTTCTCGCATTTATTCCTCTCGCACTTTCATTCCTCATACTTGATCTTTCTTTCATTCATCCGCATTTGTGTTCATTATGGGTGGGATTCCCAACTACCGACTAGCTATCTAACTATGCATCTTTATTTTTTATTGAAAAGCCAGGGACAAAACTTTTATTATTATTTTCCTCATACATTAGATACTTAGTGTAACTTAATCTATTTTACAGGTACTTATGTCTAATTTTATATTATTTTACATTGCTGGTTACTTAATTTTTATTCTAACATGGTTTTACAGATTCTTATATCTAGTTTAATGCTAATTATTTCTTACTTTATTTTTAATTTCTTAATATTTAACTGTTACAACTTTAGTATGCTATTCTTATTCTATATAGTACAGGTCTTAAATAGGAGCGGTTCATTCACACAGGAATTAACGTTCCGCGCTTTTTACTAACTAAACTTTTACATTTCTAAACTTATCCTTATATATAGCTTGTCCATACAGGTCCTACAGAGTAGGGGGAGCATCTCTTACATATACACTTGTTTTAGACACTTAATTACACATTTTATCTCACTAAATTTGTTACCCAGGTCCTTTAGGGACAGGAGCAGTTTTTGTTTACTCTCTAAATTTAAATGTTATACATCTTATTATATTCATCTTTCACTATTATACGACTAATTACTTTTATGCTGTTCTTTAATATAGCACAGTATATTGTGACAGCATATTTTCTCATTCGGTTTTGTTTCTTTTGACAACTAAGGATGCTATTTGACAACAGTATTTTAGAAACATTTCTCGACATCTTCCTGTCATTAAGTGCGGTGCCTGTTGAGCATTCAATTCGACACCCATTTGCTGCTCAGTCTCGAATCGTATCCTTTCAGTCATTGGGCAATTGAATAGGATGTGCAGAACCGTTTCCTCAACGCCAGGTTCGCAGGCGCACGATGGGTTCTCCTTACACTTGAAGCGTTTCAAGTATGCGGAGAACCCACCGTGCCCCGTCAGAATCTGCGTAGTCATACTGTCGTGGGTCATCTTGCGTACTACTCTGTACGCTTCCACGGCATCTGGAAAAAAGATTTTAGTGCCCGACGCTGTGTCACCCGATCTATATCTCCCGTTCCACTCGCCAAGCGTCTCCGACCGGATTACTCGCTTGACGAATGAAACGGGACACTGATCATAGTCCGGCCTCTTCTTCGACCTCAGGGCGGCCTCCTTCGCGAGCTGGTCGGCTCTCTCGTTTCCCTCCAACCCCGCGTGGGCCTTTATCCAGAACAGCGAGACGCGCTTGTTCTGGAGCTTACATCGGCGCAGGGTGTCTCTAGTTTCCACGGCCAAGGGGTGGGGGGAACTTGAGTTGGTCACTGACTGGAGGGCCGCCATGGAGTCGCTGAAGATGCCGAACGTGGTTTCACTATGCTTGAGCACCTCTCCCGCTGCTCGTTGTAGGGCCAGAAGTTCAGCCTGGTAGACGGTGCAATAGGACGGCAAAGCAAACTTGAGGGCTTTCGCCTCGACGGCGCCACTCCACAAGGATAGCGCCGCCCCGACTTTGCCCTCAATTTTGCTGCCGTCGGTGAAAATACGCACAGCATAGTTGCTGTGGTCGTTATACTGATCCTCGTCTACCAGGCTTCCGAACTCGAGGCATGTTTGCTCCGCAGGGTGCGGGGCCTCCAGCGCGGGTGCCATCCGCTCCACTTCCCTACCCCCCAGTACGGGCTGGGGTACTCCCCTCCTGGCTCCATAGAGAGCGGCTGCTTCGCGGACGCGAAGGTCGAGTGGGAGTATCCCAGTTAGCACCAGGGCAGAGTTTAGGGAGACCGTGCGGTATGCCCTGCACATTTTCTGGGCAATCCCGCGCTGGACGTTCCGAAGCTGTTTTTGGATACCCAGCTTTCCAGCCGCTGGAGCCCAGACGCTAGCGGCATAAAGAATTATGGGCTCCATTGTCGTCACATAAATTATCCTAACAATCTCGGGGTTTAGCCCCCAGCTGACCCTTGCGGCTCTGCACAGCCGTTTGTATATTCCAATTGCCCTCCTGCACACGAGCGAGACATGAGTGTTGAATGTTAGGCCACTGTCTATTGTAACACCTAATATTTTCATTTCCTTTGCTAGGACGATTTCTGTCCCCCCCATGCTCAGGCGTGGCGTGTCGAACTTCAGCTTTCTTGTTATTACCATCGCAGTGGTTTTATGGGGTGCGAAAGTGAGCTTATTTTCGACACCCCACGCCAGAACACGAGCGAGAGCAGCGTTGGCTGCTACCTCCACCTCCAGCGCAGTCTCCCCGTCGAAGACTAGGAGGACATCGTCCGCAAACGCCTGGATGTAAATCCCACCACTCTGCAGCGCTTTAAGGAGAGGGTCTAGGAGCAAGTTCCAAAGAATAGGGCCCCCGATCGAACCCTGCACACAGCCCTTGCTGGTGCCCTTGGTGTAAACTTCCCCACCGTACCTAATAGAGACTTTTCGGTCGTCGAGGTAGTCGTCGATGACCCGCCTAAGGTTTATCGGACATTTTTCCTCCGCCAGACGGACACGAACTGCTGGCCACCAGGCGTTGTCGAAGGCTCCCTCTATGTCTAAAGATATAAGCGTGATAATTCTTTTTTGTGCTAGCTTTAGGTTTACGTGCTGCATAAGGGCATAGAGGGAGTCTTCGGTGCTCCTCTGGGGCATGAATCCGTACTGGCGGGTACTCATCCTCGGTAACAGATGGAATTTTAGGCGGGCCACCAGCATCTTTTCGAAGATCTTGCCCAGTATAGGCAATAGCCCAATCGGCCTATATGACTTGGGAGTGGAGTAGTTATCTTTCCCTGGCTTCCTCAGTATAACTACCGTTGCCTCCTTCCAGGACGTGGGGAAAAACTGAAGTTCTAGACACTTGTTTAATAACCCCAGAAATAAACCCGGGTCGTTACTCACGACTTCACGGCAAATGTCCGCCGTAAAGCCATCGGAGCCCGGCGCCTTCTTTGGGTTGAAGGACTCTACCGACTTCTTTAGCTCAGCCATTGTAAACGGTGGGTCGCAGCAATCATGTTGTTCCCCACCGTTCACGTGTTCGGCTTTCGACCGGATGGAACGATGATGGGGATTGTCGCTCTCAGGGGAGTCGTCTGGATAAAAAGTTTCAGCTAGGAGCTTTACCGAGCCCTTCGCGTCTAGCACATCACCGTTCCATTCCAATGGCAGGTCCTCTTCCCTGCGCTGTGTTCGTCCTATTACCCTATAAATCCCCTCCCAGACCCCCTCCCTGTCCTGCTTCCTACAGAACTCCTTCCAACTCTCGGTCTGAGCTTTGGCCACTTCCAACTCATACTCTTCTTTCTGTTTCAGGTACTGATCAACGACCTTCTGCCTCCGGACTGGGGCGGCACAGCGGATCCTACGCCTCATGGTAGTGACTGTCCTCTTCATCCCAGCGAGTCTCTCGGACCACCACGGCAAGGTGAGTTCTTCTCTAACTTTTTTATTTGGTATTGTAAGGTTGCATGCTTCGTCTATTGCTTTGTTGAGATTGTTAGTGGTAATGTCAATTTCATGTTTATTTTTAATTTTAATTATTTCCGTTACAGTAATATTATAATCTATTTTCAATTGTCCGAATTTCATATGGAATTCGGACCAATTGGCTTTTCTAGTATTGAATTTACGCGTGGTTCTTTCAATTTTGATTCCCCTGGATTTCTCCAGGAGAATTTTAAACGCAATGCCGTTATGGTCCGAGCTCGTGAGACCCTCATCGATCCTCCAGTCATCTACCAGGTCCAAGATGTTGTTGGAGCAGGCGGTAACGTCCACATAACTGCTGTACCGCTTCCCTCCCCGAATGGTATCGAAGGTCGGAATTTCCCCTCGGTTGAGTATATTTAGCCCAAGCTCGCCGAGAGTTCCCACCATTTCCTCTCCTCTGTGGTCATTCTTCGGGCTGCCCCACCATACGTTTTTTGCATTGGCGTCCCCTCCAACGATCAGCTTCCCGGAACCGACGACGAGCCCTATTCGCCTTAGATGCTCTAAGTAGGGCTCGATAGGCTGGTCTGGCTCACAGTAGAAAGAGACAAGCGTGATCTCCCAGGCACTGGTCAGGATTCCCACCACCGAGATGTTGTTGGTGGTGAGTTTCGGGTACTGCTTGACCACCAGGTCACTGTTGAAGACAGCTATTGCTGCTTTCACAGTCCCACCTCCTATGCCAGTGTTCTGGAAGATTCTAACGCCCCTGTGACTCTTCATAACTCCAGCCCCGGCCACGTACGGCTCCTGCAGAAGCGCCACCGCTACACCACGCTTCGTAGCTTCAATAAGAAGCTCTTCGGTGGCAAGCTTTTTTCGCTGGAGGTTGGCCTGCAATACTCCATAGGGGGTGTTCACTCGTGGGGTGCCCTTAGCAGTAAGCCACAGTCGACCTGGCCACGTCATCCCATCTTACGCGCACTGGGCAGTCGTGGCTAAACGCATTATGCGTGCCGTGGTCCAGCTTAGATTTCGCACAATTGCGACAAGCGGGTGGTGAGCCTGCGAGCCAATCTGGGCACTCTGGTCTCATGTGCGGGCCTCCACAATGGCTGCAGAGGTCCGCTGGCTCCTTGCAGAACCGCTTGCCGTGCCCAAAGCCGAGACAGCGGGTGCACTGCACCAGCGGGGATTGGTCTTCGACTTTGATCCGCTGAAAATCTATGCGCAGCGGCCCGCCCTCAAGCGCTCTTCGCCAAATGATGGGCGAGACGCAGATGATGACGTGGCTTACGTGTGGGTTGCGCGTCCTTCTTCTATATTTGACCACGACTCGGTTTTCCTCATCGTCGAGGCCGTCAAAAACACCCTTGTTCTGGTTTCTCAGGGCCGTTATTATGTCGTCATCGGTGTTAACCGCCAAGACGTTCCTGAGGACCAGAAGCGGGTCTCTGTTTTTGACTTCCTCGACAGTGAGGTCTACTCCTTCCTTTTGGAGTCGGGTCTTCATTTTCATTCTTTCCTCTTTACTTTCGAAGCCCATTATAATCTTACGATCCCTGGCCTTCCTCACTTTCTCCACCTTAACCCATCCCTCCTTGGGATTCACCGCTTTCCTAATCCTTTCGAGTACTTCCTCGCCTGACTCGGTCTCATCTTTTGAGGCTATCACAACCGAGTGCAAGGTGCTGCGCCCTGGCAGTGACCTCGCAGCTCCAGTTGCGGCCACACTCGCGTAGCTAGCCTTTTCGAGTAACTCTTTTTGGAGGTCCATTCTCTCCTTTAGTTCTTCGATGCGGCTGTTACTCTCCGCGAGGAGCTTAGTGTGTTGCTCCAACGTTTTAAGCAGCACACTATTCGCGGATTTCTCTTCCGGAGAAGATGGGCTTGTGGGCTGTGGTTTGGGTTCAACCGTCGCCGGTCCCTCCTTTGTCAATTTTTGTTTGAGCACCTTCAGCTCAGCTTCAGCCTCCTTGACCAATTGAAACAGTCTCTCCGCAGCTTCGGAGATGGCTGTTTTTAGCTCCGTCTTAGTATTGCGAGAGCTACTCAGATTTAACTTCGTTTTGGTCAAGCAGGCCTTAGCTTCCGAGGTCCGATCCACATACCTTACCTTTGGTGGAGAGCCTCTTTCGAAGGACTTTCTTACCGAAGTCACATTTGTCGACTTGCTCTCCTGGACCAAGGCTGACTTTGTCGTGATATTTGCAGGGCCTGCCTGCAGCGTCTTGTCAATGTCAAAGGTGTCATTTTTAGTGGGGCTGGTCTTGGTAGCTTCCCGCTCCCCTAAACTACGTCTAGCATTAGTAGGGGCTACTGCCCCGAGTCTAGATGGTGGTTTATCACCTTCGGTCTTTCCGGGTGGGGTACAAAACATTTTGGTGGGTATGCGTCAAAATATTGTAAAATAGGTGCGTCAATAGGAACGCTAAATATAAATATTAAATATAGTCCGGCGTTCAAAAGAAACAAAACCGAGTCTTAATCTAAATTGTATATAATTTAAAACTAAATTACAGTGTACAAGGTAGCCGTCTCCACCAAGGCTCACGTCTACAAAGGCTACTAAAGGCCTTAGTGTCAATTTAGGTCGTAAAAACCTATAGTCTGGTTTGGTGATGGAGTTGCTCTATGCAGAGTCTTAATTGCCTTAGCTGAGAAGGGTACAGGAGCAAAGGTGAAAACAAATTTTTGAAAAAAAATTTGAACTCTATGTAGAGTCGATTTTGGCTCTCCGATGGATAGCCCTCCCCGAGCCCCGCAAAATGAACCCAAACTCGATGCGGTTCCGCCAAGGGGTTCCGGAGCTATCGCGTCCCAAAAAACTTGGTTTTTTGCCTAAGCGAAAACCGGAAAATGGTTTTTTGGGATCTCTCCGGAGCCGCCGGCTCAAAAGCACTCGTGCTTGGGCTCCCCGAGGTTGGCACGGTGAGGCCTACCCACCGAAACTATTTTCAGCCTGAAAAATTGTTGTCTCCTGAAACCTCCTGAAAACCGTCGAGACGGATTGGGAAGAGCCAGCCAACGTCACCGAAGCAAACGCGAGCCCTCTACGACCCCCGGTTCGGGAGATACACGAGTCCGAAAAACGGTTTGACAGCTCGAGAGCTGTCAAAGTCGAATTTCAAACCAGTATATCTTCCCTTAAAACGATCGCAGAACCCTCGCGCTCGGACTTTTCTGGTTCGGCTTGTCCCGCTCCAAGTCGCTAGCCGGTTTTCAGGCGCCTGAAATTTCTCAGCTCCGAATCCACTGAAAACGGATGGGTCAATTAAGGGTTGCCCCTCTTAACAGAACCGCGAAAACAGCGAGTCTCTGCGACCCCCAGACTCGGAGCTACGCCCAGTCAAAGTTTTTGACAACTGTCAAACAACTGTCAGATGACGGCTTTGGCAGGCTATAACTCCGCGACCGTTTGTCCCAGAGAAACGCGGCCAACAATGCTGTAGTCAGCTACTTTCCCTCTACCCTTCAAAATTTTTTCAGGGCTGAAAACTTTCAGGTCCTGAAAATGGCTGAAAAAATATAGAAAATGTTCCCACGTCACTGCCGCTCTGGATGAAGGAAATCCGAGCTCTCTACGTCCAGTAGCTTCGGAGATATTAAATATTTAAAATTAAAACCAAAAAACCTAAAAAATTTAAAAAAGCTATTTCCGTCGAATTTGAAGCTACTGGGCTCGAGTTCGGGCTTGAAACACCTCCCATACACGCTCTGAAGGTAATCCCGTTGTCAAAATTTGAATTAATCTATTATTTTCTATTTTATACCTAAAATTCACATAAAATTCAATAACTTTGGAACCTATGGACCAAAAATTATTTAAAAAATATCTAAATTAGCGGCAAACTACGCCCTACGTTACTATAATGCTAAATTTTATAATTTAAATTATTTAACTATAATTATTAGTGTTTTTACAATTTTTACCTATTTTTATTTACTATTTAAAAACTATTTATACTAAAAATCTAATTTTCACTAAGTGTCTTCTTCACATGAGCGCGCAACTGATAGCAGTTGAAAAACTTTCACTTTATTGTTTTTTCAGGAGTTATGAGTGTCTAAACTTTGAGTTTTCTTTATTTATTTGCACAAAAAGTATTTAATTTAAAAATCTGGTACTTGCGTTAATATCCTAATTTAAGAGTCCTCTTCATACTGCGAAAATTTCAGGGGGCTGACTCGTCCGGTTCGGTTTTTCAGTCCACGTGCTTTTTCGGCTTTTCCCAATTTCCTCCGGAAATCCTAAGCGGATGTGGCCCCGGAGGGGACCGGAGCGTAGGTGTAGCCTTTCCACTTATGTTTATAAAATAATAACATATGATCGTCGCTTTAGTTTTCCCGCAATTGCGGCAAACGTTATTGTTAAAAAACACTTAACCTCTAAATTAGGGGTTTTTGGACTTCACTAGTTTCAGCACTGCAATCCGGTTTGCACTTTCACTTCGTGTGTGTGGGGGCAACTTACCTCTACACAACAACACTTAAATTTTTAAAATCGGAGCACTTTTGACCGGATTTTTGAATTTTTATGTGCGGAGCACCTTTAAAAACGATCCGACCACCACGAGGGCTGCGGGGGGACTGGTTAGGTTAGGTTAGGTTAGGTTAGGTTAGGTTAGGTTAGGTTAGGTTAGGTTAGGTTAGGTTAGGTTAGGTTAGGTTAGGTTAGGTTAGGTTAGGTTAGGTTAGGTTAGGTTAGGTTAGGTTAGGTTAGGTTAGGTTAGGTTAGGTTAGGTTAGGTTAGGTTAGGTTAGGTTAGGTTAGGTTAGGTTAGGTTAGGTTAGGTTAGGTTAGGTTAGGTTAGGTTGGGGTGCGGGTCAGGTAACCTCCACGTGTGCTTGGTGGGTTGCTAGTCTCTTTCGGATACGTCCGGGGGGAAGGGCAACCCGCTGGGCCGGTGCACCCTGGGCACCGTCAATAACTTCCCATTCGTGGGCTCTTGTTGGCGGTGGCGAATACCTGACGGGGGGGGATGTCGCTCTGGGTGTTCCTCTGAATAGCAGAGGACATGCCAGATGCGACAAAGGGGCTGGGTTGGGTTTAGGTTAGGTTAGGCTAGGTTAGTCTGGGTAGGTTAGGTTAGGTGGAGAGGGAGGGTGGTTTCCTGAAAACAGGTTACCACCAACAGGGGAGTCTACGCCAGCTCTCCTTAAATCCCGGAGCCCACGGCATAATCCCAAGGACCCCCATCGTTGGCGGTATGGGGTACGGGACGTGCTGTGGACCGGAGGGCTTGCCTTAATTGGCCGGCCCGCGGGAAGGAAAACCCTTTAAAACCCGACAGCGAAGTCGTAAAAACCTGTAGATACCTGGCGACCTCTACAGTATATAGCTACACTGTTTTACGGAATGGGCGTCACCCGGCAGTGTTTCCCTATATCGTCCCATACTCGTGGGAACAAAAATGGAAAATAAAATCACCAAAGATGTTGAAGGAGAAAGTGTGGAGTGCGAGGAGTCGCGTGCCGACACGCCAGTGCCAAGAGTGGTGCTGACGCGGTTGGCGGACCGGCCCTCCACCCGGAGTCGGGGCCGCTTGCCCCAGGCGAGTAAGGAGGAGGACCTCAATCCAGCAGGGAGGTCAAATACCGTCAAGCCGGGAGGCGCCGAGAAGCGCAGCTTCCCGGACGATCAAGAGGAGGCTTTCGAGGCGTCCATCCGGGCGCCTCGGAAAGTACGCCCCTCTAACAGAGTAGGAGCGGGGTCGAGAACGCGGTCGCTCACGCCGCACTGCCGACCCACAGCACCGATGGCGGCGACACCGACCCCGGGTGATATCACCCCGGTCGGGTCGTCGTCGTCGGTGTTTTCTAACAGCGCGGCGTACAGACGCGTGCGCGCTGATGGAGAGGCGGCCGCGGAGGATCAGGTCGGTCAATTGACCGACAGGATCCGCTCCGCGACCGAGGGGTCCGCAGCAGACGCAGCGGACCTGATGCAGACGGCGAGCGACTCGTTGAGCCTCGTTATGAAGGTCGCCACGAGGTCCCAAAACCTCAAGGGCGACTTCGTGAAGGGACTCAAGACAGCCGCCAGCGCGTTGGGTGGGGTGGTGGAGCGGCTCTCCGAACGCTCTGCCGCCTCCGAGGCTGCCAATGCCCGCCTCGAGGAAGAGGTGCAGCAGCTCCGCGCTGAGCTGGCCCAGCTTCGGGTCGATCTCCAGGTCAGTGGGGTCGACATCACCCGGGCCGGCTCTCCGCGGGCCGAGAAGCCGCCAGCTGCACCACCCCTGGAGGTGATGGAGCCGGCCAATGGGATGGAGGTGGCTTGTGGGGCTCTGGGCGACGCGTTCAGCGACGCTCAAATGAGCCAGCTGGCCAGGTTCGTGGGGAGCCTGGTAGACGGACGCCTGGCCGGCGTCCAGGACCGCCTGCTCCCCGAAAAGCGGATTCGGCCGCCGTTGGCGGCTGACAAGCGCGGAGCCCCACCAAACCAGCCGGGGATGGGCGCCAAGTCATTTGCGGCGGTGGCCGGCGAGCCCGCCGCGCCCAAGCCGCCTGTGCCGGCCAAAGCTCGTGCCGCTCAGGCTCCTACCGACAGGAGGAAGGGGAAGAAGGGGGGGCGGAGGGTGCCGCCGGCCGCCGCTCCTAGTGCTCCGGCTCCGGTGCCCGCGTCGGTCCCCGCTCCTCCTGCTCCACCCACTTCAGCTGCAGCTGAGGAGGGGTGGCAGACGGTTGGGGGGAAGCGGAAGAGGCGGCGCTCCAGGAAGGCGAAGAACCCTTCCGCGCCGGTAACAGGGCAAACGGCTGGTAAGAGGGGGCCCAAACTCTCTCCGCCAAAGAGTGCCGCCGTGGTCATCACGGTGGCGCCCGAGGCGGAGGGACTCACTTATGCGGGCTTCCTCCAGGAGGCGAGGTCGGTCCTCGACGGGGCCCTCCCTGGCGTCGGAGGGAAGGTGCGGTTGGCGCGGACAGGGGCGCGCATCCTGGAGTTCCCCGGCAAGGAGGGGGAGAAACAGGCCGACATGGTGGCCGCGGCGCTACGAGGCATTGTGGCGGGACGGGACGGCGTCACCGTCGCCAGGCCGACGAAATGCGCGGAGTTGCGCGTGTCGGGCTTGGACGACTCCGTCACGGCGGCGGAGGTCCGGGAGCGCATTGAAGCGTTTGCTGAGTGTGCTCCCGGCTCCGTCAAGGTCGGTGCCGTCCGCCCCGGCCCCGGAGGAGCGGGTGCGGTGTGGGTGCGCTGCCCCATCGCTGCGGCCAAGCTTCTGGCCAAAGCTGGACGACTCCTCGTGGGCTTCTCCTCGGCCCGAATCACGGTCTTGGAGGGGAGGCCTGCGAGGTGTTATGGGTGCATGGCCAGGGGCCACTTGCGGGCCAATTGCACTAGCGCCGTGGACTGCAGCAGATTGTGCTTCCGCTGCGGCCAACTGGGGCACAAGGCGGCGGAATGCTCCGCCGCCCCTTACTGCCCCCCGTGCGCGGCGGGCAATCGGCCCGCCAACCATTTGATGGGGCGGGAGGGGTGCACGATCCCCAACGCGCCGAGGCATCCGGGAGCTGGTCGTTCGACCACGGCGGCTCCCGGTCCTCGGTCACCGACCGCGGGAGGAGAGATGGAGGTGTCAACAATCCAATAATGTATTGCACACCCTCCAATCTCCTCCAGACGAATTTGAACCACTCCGCCGGCGCCCAGGACCTCCTCCTGCAAACGATGGCGGAGTGGTCAATAGGTGTGGCCGTAGCCGCGGAGCCCTACTTCGTTCCTCCCTGCCCAAATTGGGTGGGTGACCGGGACGGCTCCGTGGCCATCGTCAGCTCCGCTGCGCTTCGCTCCCCACCCTTGTCGCTCAGAGACAGGGGCGAGGGGTTCGTTGCTGCCGATTGGGGGGAGGTAACGCTGTTCGGCGTGTACTTCTCCCCAAACCGGAGTCTGGCGGAATTCGAGGTCTTCCTCAATAGAGTGGAGGCCTCGATACGGCGGACAGCACCTCGTCAGGTGCTCGTTCTGGGGGACTTCAATGCCAAATCTACGGCGTGGGGCTCCCCCGGAACGGATGCCCGCGGTCGGGCAGTCGAAGAGTGGGCGACGTCGGTGGGCCTCTGTCTCCTCAACAGAGGCACCACCGACACGTGCGTTCGTCGGCAGGGGGGGTCGATAGTGGACCTCTCGTTCGCTACCCCTGCCGTCGAAGCGCAAGTAAGGAGCTGGCGTGTCCTGGATGAGGTTGAGACGCTCTCGGATCATAGATACATCCGATTCGAGCTCTCCCGGTCCCAGGGCCCCAGAAGGGGTCACGTTCCCTCTCGGCGTGGCGGCGCGTTTCCGCGGTGGGCTGTGGGGCGAATGGACAAGGTCCTGCTAGAGGAGGCGGCCATTATTTCCAATTGGTTCGCCTCCCCGCCTTCGTCCGAGGGTGCCGACGCTGCGGCTGGCCGTTTTCGCGATGCGATTACGCAAATCTGCGATACGGCCATGCCCCGTGCTAAGTGTTGGTCCCCGAAGACGGAGGTCTACTGGTGGTCCCCGGAGCTTGCCTCCCTTCGCGCAGCGTGTTTTGCGGCGCGGAGGTCCTACACCCGCAGCCGGCGACGTCACCCCCGTGACGTCGAGAGGGAAGACCGGCTTTACGCGGCGTACACCGACGAGGTGTGCGCCCTAAAGCTGGCCATTCGCCGCGCCAAGGAGGAGGCGCGGCACGAGCTGTTGGAGGGTCTCGACCGTGACCCCTGGGGCCGCCCCTACCGAGCTGCGCTGAATAAGCTACGCTGTCGGGGTCCCCCCCTTGTGGAGACTCTCCAACCCGGCTTCCTCGTGGAGGTGGTTGAGGGCCTATTCCCGCAACGAGCGGAGCACGTGCCCCCGGCAATGGTCGCCGCAGAGACCGACGACCGGGAGGCCGACCTCAGTGCTCCGCCCGTCACAGAGGCGGAGGTGGCGGCGGCTGTTCTTCGGATGCGCTCGAAGAACACCGCCCCCGGGCCCGACGGGGTACCCGGACGGGTGTTGGCCCTGGCCCTCAACCACATGGGGGACCGCCTCAGGGAGCTGTTCGACGTGTGCCTGGCGTCCGGACGGTTCCCTGACTGCTGGAAGGCGGGGAAGCTGGTGCTCCTCCCTAAGCCGGGACGACCTCCCGACACCGTGGCGGCCTACAGGCCTATCGTTTTGCTGGAGGAGGCGGGGAAGTTGCTTGAGAGAGTTCTCGCCACCCGTATCCTCCGGCATCTGGAAGAGGTCGGCTCCGGTCTGTCGGACGCTCAGTACGGTTTCCGCGCTGGGCGTTCGACGATCGATGCCATCCTGCGTCTGAGGGCCGCTTCGGAGGAGGCCGTCGCTGGCGGAGGGGTGTTGTTGGCGGTATCCTTGGATATCGCCAACGCCTTCGGTAGTCTGCCGTTCGGCTGCATCGGCGAGGCGCTCCGGTTCCATGGAGTGCCGGTTTACCTGAGGCGGCTGGTGGCAGACTACCTTGAGGGCAGGGTGGTTCTGTGCGAGGACCGCGACGGAGCTTTGCTCCGCAGACCCATGGCGTGCGGTGTTCCGCAGGGTTCAGTCCTAGGACCTCCCCTGTGGAACATCGGTTACGACTGGGTGCTGCGTGGAGCTTTTCCCCCGGGCCTGGACGTCATCTGCTATGCGGATGACACGCTCGTCACGGCCCGGGGACAAAGCTTCGAGGAGGCGGCGCGCCTGGCCAACGAGGGGGTGGCCCAAGTGGTCGGGCGCATCGAGGCGCTGGGGCTTAGGGTGGCCCCTGCCAAGACTGAGGCCGTGCTCTTTCACGGGCCTCGTCGCGGTCCACCTGCTGGCGCCTCGATAACGGTTGGCTCGGTCCCCGTACGGATCGGGGCCCAGATCAAGTATCTGGGCCTAGTGATAGACAGGCGGTGGAACTTTGACGAGCACTTCCGCATTCTGGTGCCCAAGCTGGAGGGCGTTGCCGCCGCTCTCGGTCGGCTCTTGCCGAACGTGGGCGGCGCCAGCGTCGCCTGCCGGCGGCTTTACACGGGGGTGGTACGGTCGATGGCACTGTACGGCGCACCCGTGTGGGCGGAGTCCTTGTCCGCCGGGAACAGGGTGCGCTTGTGGCGCCCTCAGCGTACCCTGGCGATCAAGGCCATTCGCGGATACCGCACGGTGTCCACAGACGCGGCGTGTGCGTTGGCTGGGACACCCCCGTGGGATTTGGATGCGGAGGTGCTCGCCGAGGTTTACAAGCGCGCGGCGGCAGCCCGGGCCGGGGGTTCTGTCCCCCTGCCCGAGGAGTTGCGAGGTTGGCGCGAGGAGGCCCACCGGACGTTGATGGTACGGTGGGGGCATCGGCTTGAGGCTCCACGAGCTGGCGTTCGGACCGTGGAGGCGCTCAGGCCGATTCTCGAGGAGTGGGCAGTGCGGCAGCATGGGACTCTCTCCTTTAGGCTGGTGCAGGTATTGACCGGACATGGTTGCTTCGGTACATACCTGCATAGGCTTGGGAGGGAGGCGAGTCCGATGTGCCACCACTGCGACTGCGGTGAAGACTCGGTGCAACACACTCTCGAGCAGTGTCCTGCCTGGGAGTTGCAGCGTCGGGAACTCACCGCAGTGATAGGGAACGACCTCGCGCTGCCGGCCGTGGTTCAATCCATGAGCTGCGCGAGGTCGTGGGAAGCGGTCGCATCCTTCTGCGAGGAAGTTATCTTGCAGAAGGAGGCGGCGGAGCGGATCAGGGAGGACTCACCCCTGGCTGATCCGCATCGCCGCCGGCGAGCTGGGCGGCGAAGGCGCGCGTACGCCGCGAACCATATGCCGCCCTGAGCGAGGCCGCGGGCGGAGGAACGGGGACCTTTTTCCACCGCCCGCTGATGCCTTCCGCGACGGAGCGGCGCTCTGTGTGTGTCCGGAGCGCCGCTAGGAGAGGACGACCAAGGAGTCGGGTGCCCGGTGGCAGTCGGACCGGGCACAGTCGCCGCGGCGGGCCCTGTGGATGTAAGAACGATCCAGGGCTCGCCCACTTTTACGGCGACGCATGGCACACGGCGGGTCTTTTTAGTGGGTGCAAACCCCACACTACCCCATCGCCTTCCCCGGGTGGTGGGGTGTGCGTCAGGCATTTTTTCCCGCCAAAAAAAAAAAAAAAAAAAAAAAAAAAAAGGTTAGGTTAGGTTAGGTTAGGTTAGGTTAGGTTAGGTTTTTTTTTTTTTTTTTTTTTTTTTTTTTTTATTAGAGATTACAAAAAATCCCACTGGTGTGTCTTCCATTGACGGAGAGACCAGTGCCTACTTTATTACTAATTACTATTTATTTCCGTCTGTGCGGTTACAATTTTTTATTACTAACTATTATTTATATTAACAAATCTACTTTTTTACTTAATTACAATTTCGCACTTTATTGTGCCCTGTCCTTAAACAATCTCTTACATACACTATTATTTTACCATTATTTATATTTACATTATTTTAATAAAAATATCTACCTTAAAACTAACACAGTATATAGTGTGCAAAAGCAAAATATGGACAAATAATAAAATTTACTGACATAATAATAAACAAGTTTGAAAATATAAACAAAATAATACACAAAATCAAAAAGTACAATTAAAATAATAAAACAGAATTGTCAAAATAAAAACTGAATAATAACACCAAATTTGTAAATATAATTAAAATAATAAAACAAAATCGACATTTTTAAAACAATATTGACAAATTATAAACGAAATAATTACACATAATCAACAAGTACAAGAGAAATAATAAAACACAATAATTAGCAATAGAAAAATATACATTAATTTTTGTTCCTTTCAATCACCTTACTAGCTATGTTTTGACAAAAGTCTAAAAAGTCATCTCTTATATTTTTACTGGCTATAATTTCTGCTAAATTTTCTTTTTTAAGGTTGCGATCTATTTCTGACTCTAAGTTATATCTTAAGTTTGTGTATAATGGGCATTCCACTAGGATGTGTTCTATGCTTTCGCTACTACCTGTGTCGCAGGGACACGCCGGGCTGTCCTTGCGCTTGAAACGGTGCAAGTACTCGGAAAATCCGCCGTGCCCCGTCAACACCTGCACCAGCCGTGGATTGAGCGTTATCTTTTTAATTAGCCTATACGCGCTCAACGCGTCGGGGAAAAACATTTTGGTGGTAGATGCGGTGGTTCCCTCTGCGTACCTATTGTGCCACACTTCTAGTGTTTCATTGCGTATCTGACGCTTGATGAAGGATACCGGGCATCCATCATAGTCCGGCTTTTTCTTCAAACCCACAGCTGCCTCTTTTGCCAATGCGTCTGCTCTTTCATTCCCCTCCAACCCCACGTGTGCTTTTATCCAAAAGAGTCTTAGTATCTTTTCCTGTTTGACAACTTTTGAGATATTTTCTCTTATAGCTACTACGAGGGGGTGAAGGGAAACACCGTGCGTAATCGCCTCAAGAGCCGACCTAGAGTCGCTGTAGATATTGAAGCTACCACCGGACCGTTCGGTCGCAATCTCGGTAGCCTTCACCAGCGCCAGTAACTCCGCCTGGTATACGGTGCAGAACTGGTCCAGCTTGAGTTTTTTGGTTTCAATTTCAACGTCTCCATCCCAAAAGGATAGAGCCGCCCCAACTTTGTCGTTCATTTTACTACCGTCAGTATATATTTTATATCTGGCATCCTCTTGCTGGGCCAGCTCTGCCTCGTCTGCCACCAATTTGAACTCTATTGCCTTTTGGGTCGCTGGGTGTGGTAGTTCCACATACGGTGTGGGTCGCTCCACTCTCCTATCCCCGACTACTCTTACTGAGTGTCCCTTTTTTATTTCATAAAGAGAGGCTGCTTCCCTGATCCTAAGATCCAGCGGAAGCATCCCCGAGAGCAACAATGCCGCGTTGAGCGAAGTGGTCCTATAAGACTTTATCATTTTTTGTACGAATCCGCGCTGAACCTCATTCAAAAACTTCCTAATCCCTAATTTCTCAGCAGCTGGATACCAGGCACTTGCTGCGTACATTATAATAGGCTCTATTACTGCTACGTATATAGTTCTGGTTATCTCCGGCGAGATCCCCCACTCCACTTTGGCTGCCCTCGCTAACTGTTTGTATATGTTCAATGCCTTGCGGCAGACATTTGCTACGTGTGCATTGAATGTTAGTTTATGGTCTATCGTCAACCCCAGTATCTTTATCTCCTTTGACATGGCTATGTCCACCCCTCCCATGCTCAGAAGTGGTGTGTCGTGCTTCAGTTTGTTTGTAATTATCATGGCCTTTGTCTTTTGAGGCGCAAACTTCAGTTTATTGTCTTCACCCCACTCCTGGACATGTTTTAGGGCGGCATTCGCCTGTCTCTGGACCTCGAGTGCTGTATCGCCGGAGAAAACCAGAACCACATCGTCAGCGAACGCCTGACAGTAGTTCCCTCCCATTTCCAGACTGGCTAATAACGGATCCAGCAAAACGTTCCAGAATGTGGGTCCCCCGATGGAACCTTGGACACATCCCTTCTCTGTTGCCTTCCGAGCTTCTGCTCCAGCGTATCTCACCCTGACCTTCCGGTTCGTCAGGTAACTATCTAAAACTTTGCGGATATTTTCTGGGCAATTTGATTCGGCTAGCCTACATCTTACCGCGGGCCACCAAGCACTGTCGAAGGCTCCCTCTATGTCGAGCGATATGACTAATGTAATTTTTTGCTCTTTCAGTTTTGATCTGATATGCTTGATAAGGTCATAGAGGGAGTCCTCGGCACTGCGTTGCGGTGTGAACCCGTACTGCTTGGGACTCATTTGTCGGAGGGTATGCCACCTGACTCGCTTCACCAGCATCTTCTCATAAATTTTCCCTAATACCGGCAATAGCCCAATCGGCCGGTAGGATTTGGGATTTGAGTAGTCATCTTTCCCCGGTTTCCTTAATATAACTATTACCGCCTCTTTCCACACCGTAGGGAAGAGCGATAGCTCTAGGCATTTATTGAGCAACGCTAAAAATAACTCCGGTTTGCACGCTATGGCTGCCCTACATATGTCCGGAGTGAACCCATCTAGCCCTGGCGCCTTTTTTGGGTTGAAGCTATCCGTCGCAATCATCAGCTCTTCGATAGTGAATGGAGGGTCAGGTAGCTCATCACCTTTGTCCTCGCTTAATTTTTCTGCCCTAATTCTAATTGCCTTGTGGGCTACACTGTCCGACAGCGCATCGTCTTCCGGATAGAATGCCTCCGCTAGAGCCCTGGCAGACTCTTCGCCTTCCAATACTTTCCCATTTTTAATCAGGGGGGTGTCCTCCTGCCTAACTGTCGTGCGGCCTATCACCCTATATATTCCATCCCACATGGTTTCCCTATCTTGTTTTTCGCAGAACTTTTTCCAGCTTGTTGTTCTGGCTTTCTCCACAAGCTGCCGGTATTCCTCCTTCGCGTCCAGATATGCTTGGACAACACTCTCTCTGCGCACCTGAGCGGCATTTGGTATGCGCTTTTTGAGTGTTTTCACCTCTTTCTTCTTCTGTGTCAGTTCTTCTGTCCACCAAGACAATCCTGCTTTCTTCTTTTGTCCGGCCTCAGGTATATTTCGTTTGCATGCTTCTTCTATGACTTTAGTGTATTCTTCTACTTTATTGTTTAGTTCTTCTTCTGTCGTTATTTTTGTTATTTCTTCCAAATTAATGTTTATTCTTTCCCAATTCTGTTTAATGTCTGTTCTGAATTCTGTCCAATCTGCTTTTCTTGTGTTATAAATTCTAGTTGTTCTTTTAATATCTATGCCTTTTGATTTTCTCAGATTTACTTCGAACAGGATTGCTTTGTGGTCTGACACTGTGAGGTTACCGTCCAGTCTCCAGTTTGCTATTTTGCCAAGCATATCTGACGTGCACACCGTGATGTCCACACAGCTTGTAAAATGCCTTCCTCCTCTGTGACAATCAAAGGTGGGTTTGAAGCCCTGGTTGAGAATGTGCAGCTCCATCTCGTCCAATGCTCCTGCCAACTCTTGCCCTCTCCTATTATTCTCCCTACTCCCCCACCATATGTTCCACGCGTTTACATCCCCCCCCAGTATCATGCTTTTATTTCCCACTACTTTGATAATTTCTTGGATGTGTTCTATGTCTTCTTCTATTTTTGCATCTCCCTCCAGGTATACCGAGATGACAACAATGTTCCAGGCCTCAGTTCTCAGTCGTGCCACTGCAATGTTTTCTGTGGTCAGCCTGGGGCACTGGGTTACGTCAATGTTGTCATCGAACACCACAATTGCAGACTTGTTTGTTTTGTCCGTGTTTCCTTCAAATTGGATCGTTCGGGTGCCCTGGTAGGTTTTCATTTTCTTGCTTGATCCGGTGTATGGTTCCTGCAGAAGTGCAAACGCAACCTTCCTTTTAGCTGCCTCCATGATCAGCTCATCTGTTGCTTGTTTGCACCTCTGCAGGTTGGCTTGTATTACGCGATACTGGTGTCCTCCTTGTTTTTCTGTGCTGTTCCGGTTATTGCCCGTATCCACCTTAACACTGGTAGGCTACTGTGGACCTCGCTAAAGTCTCCCATTTTGTGCGTACCGGGCAGTCCGAGCTGAATGCGTTGTGCCTGTTATTTGTTATGCTTGCCTTCTGGCAGTTTATACATGCCGGCGCCTCATTTGCGTGGTAGACTTCGCATTCCGTTCGGAAGTGTGACCCTCCGCAATGAGCGCATCTGTCCTCCTCCTCATGGCACGTTTTCTTTGTGTGCCCGTATCCCAGACACTTCGAGCACTGGACCAACGGCGACTGATCTTCTGCCCTCAGTCTCTGCATATCGATATGTATGCAGTTTGCCGCCGTTAGTATACTCCATACTTGGGGGGACACACTCAGTACCACATGTTGCTGGTGAGGGTTCCGCGCGCTCTTCTTATATCTAATTGTGGCTCTGTATTGTTCCTCCGGTACGTCCTTTAACAGATGCTTATTTTGCTGTCTCAGCGCTTTGCCTATGTCCTCGTCTGTGTTGAACCTATTAACGTTTCTTATGATTATTAATGGGTCCTTATTTTTAATCTCTTCCACTCTCAGATCCGCACCTTCTTTGTTTAGTCTCTCTCTTACCCTATCTACTTCTGTTTTCGACTTGCATCCCAAGATCACTTTTCTGCCTCTTGCCTTACGTACCCTATCTATCTGGAAGCCTTCCTCTTTTGCGTTGACCGCCTTTCTTATCTTCTCCATTACTTGGTCGCTTGTTTCCTCCTCGTCTGTTGATGTTATTACCACCGAGTGAATAGCCGCGTGCTCCGGGGGCTGCGTCCTCGGGGAAGCGGCCACTACACTCGCGTAGGTTGCCCTTGCTTCAATGTCCTTATGTCCCTTCTCTATCGTTTCCCTAAGGCGTTCCATTTCTATTCTATTTTTTTCTATCTGGTCGCTATGTTCGGTTAGTTTTTGTAACAGTTGTTTTTCTATCTCTATTTTATCAGCCTCTGGTTCCCTTTCCTCTTGCAGGGTGAATGTTTTGTTTATATCCTTCTTTTTAATAGTTATCTGACCTATCTCCTTCACCAATTGGTACAAGTTCTCCGCCGCCGAGGTTATCTCGTCTTTTATCTCTGTTTTTATATTCCTCGATAGTCTTAGTTGTGATTTTATTTTGATTAAGCAAAGCTTCGCTTCGGCTACTTTGTCCCTTTGTTTGGGAGTTTCAACTATTGCTATGGATGGTTGAGTGGGTGGGATGATGATATTAAGAGGGGTTGGGGTGGTGGTGTGTGCCCCTTCAGAAGAAGTCTTAGGGAGCTCTGTCTCCTCCGTTTTACGGTTTAATCCTGGCGTCCTAAGCATTTTGTTAGTTTTCTTTACTCCTACGGTCTTATATTATACTTAAGAGCCGAGAGAAAAAAAAAAAAAAAAAAAAAAAAAAAAAAAAAAAAAAAAAAAAAAAATTTGTATGTTGTAAACGTCCCTACTATAGCTTACTTAATACCTAACTTAATACCTAATACTAATTTATAATAAAAAGAAAATGTAAAATTTAAAAATTTTTGATAATAAAAATAAACAAGAGATAATAAAATTTAATTTGGGGGGGTCTGGAGGAGGTGATCTGGAGTCTCGGCACGTACACTAGTTACACTAGTGTACGTAGGTCGACCTCAAAATCGGGCTATCTCTCTCCGTTAACGAGTTATCAGCGTTTTAGTGTTTTAGTTTTGAAGGTCGGTTCAGATTCAGTGGCGGCTTAATTATTTTGGAAAATGACAAAATTCTGTTTGTTGCTCTGGGGGATAAGGGGCTTGGTCCTCCCTACCTTACTGGGCTATTGTGTATAATTTTTAATTTATAATGTGTAAAATAGTTAGAATTAAGTTGAAATAAAATAAAATTTGAATAATTGATAAAATAAAATTTAATTTGGGGGGGTCTGGAGGAGGTGATCTGGGGTCTCGGCACGTACACTAGTTACACTAGTGTACGTAGGTCGACCTCAAAATCGGGCTAACTCGCTCCGTTTTAGAGTTATTTCAGTTTTAATAAAATTGAGAGATAATTAATGAAAAATAAAATATGAAAATCGACCTTATGTCCCTAAGCATACGGGTCCCTACTGGGTAAGTTAGGTTGGAATTAAAAAGAGGAAATGAATTAAAATAACACGAAATAGAAATGAAATAATGAAGTAATAATAAAATCGACCCTATCTCCCTAGAAATACGGGTCAATTTTGCGTAATTAAAAAAAATAAAAAAGAAAAATAAAAAGAGATTTTTGTTAATTAATTAAACACGTGAGGAGAAATAAAATCGTCCTTACGTCCCTACGTTTACGGTCCCTACTGGGTAAATAAAATTGACTTGTAGAATAGAAAATGAATTAAAAATAACACGATATAGAAATGAGATAATAATATAATCGACCCTATGTCCCTACAATTATGGGTCAATTTTGCGTAATTAATTTTAAAATTAAAAAGATTTTTGTTGATTACCCGGTTTTAAACGCGTGAGGAAAATAAAATTGACTCTATGTCCCTACAATACGGGTCAATTTTGTGTAATAAATTTTAATAAAAGATTTTTGTTATTTAACAGGTTTTAAGTACCCGTGAGGGGAATTAGAATTGACTCTATGTCCTTATAATACTGGTCTATTTTGAGTTATTATAAAATGTAATAATTATTAAATTAAAGAAATTTTTAAGATCTAAACTAATACCAAGAGAAAGAAGATCGCAACCTTATGGCCCTATTAATACGGGTCAGTTTTGCTTGGTTTAGCAGAATTATTAAAATGTAAAATTAAGAATTAAAAACAAAATTATTTTAGGTCCATACGTGAACACACAAAACACACAAGACACACAAAACATATAAAGTTCCAGAGTATTTTAAGTTAAACAGTAAAAGTCGGTAAGTACTACGCAGTGTTCTTTAACATTCCCGATGGCACTTTGAAAATGCACTTTTTTATTTGTTGGTATTTTAAAATTCTAAATTAGCAAATTATAAGCTTGGGCTCCAGAAACTCCAAATCTGGCTTCACTTTCTGTCTAGGTCTAACCTAGACCAAGTTATGACCAGATTTAGGTCTCCGATGCGTAACAACAGAATTACCACGTTAACATGAAGCATGCGAAAAGAAATGTGATTTTAAGGAAATTTAGTTTAAAAATAGAAAATTGAGTTTAAATTTAACACTGATTTTTTATATGATTGGCAATTAGCTATTCTATTGAACTCTATTTTAAATTGGGTGATAATGATAGTGCTGGGAATGTTAAAAAATATTAAAATGGAAAAAATAAAATTTAAAAACAGCAAATACTTTTTGTCGGCACTTAGAGTCCTAGGATCCTCGCGAAACTTTCCAGGGTGGTTGCTGGCTGGCCCAGGTACCTTTCCAGGTCCACAGATCTCGAGGATCGCGTTCCTGGACTGGTTCCCGTGGGTTTTTCTGCGCGTGGAATTTCTGCGGGCGCCTTAAGCCGCTGTTTAAGGCCTAGGACTTCACGGAAAATTGCTTCCAGTGGTCTAGGATTGTTGATAGCACTAAGTTTATCACTTTTAAACACTATTTTGGGTGGAATTCCCTCAACTTTGAAAAAGTTTGAACTTTTCGGCGAGATTTTGTCAATTTCACTCCCGGTTTGGTAAAATAATGTCGCGAAAGTATTTTACACTCACTTAAAAAATCTGAGTTTTTTATGGGTTATAGTCTATGAGCTACCACTATTTTACAGCTAATAAAAACTATAGGTCGCCGCGACTAATCGCGTTTTATAAATTATCTCCCGCAATGTTTACCTTTTGGCCGTGATTTCTGCTCCCGCGCTCCGTAAAAGGGGGTAAAAGACCCTCTTAGGAGGGGTCAAAAAATCCAAAATTTCGTGAGGATGTAGGCACTTAGGTATCACTTCACTGGGTAATTTAAAATTTATAGGTCGCAGCGACTAATCGAGCGCCGCACGCCACTTTATACTTTTGTTTGCACTTTTTGCCGTTTTTTGCGTTTTCTTTTCGTCACAATTCTTTCAGTTTTTAACCGATTTTAATTCTGAAAACACCATTCGTTAGTGCTCGTCAGCGCGCAACTTTTAAGGTATCGCACGGGTTTTTACGTCGCGAAAGGCCGAATATACGATTTTTTCACTGTTTCTTCGCTGCGGAGCTTGATTTCGACGCTACGGAGCTCGGAAAACGTGACCGTTCGGGCGCGCGGGTGGCTAACTACTGGGTTAGGTTAGGTTAGGTTAGGTTAGGTTAGGTTAGGTTAGGTTAGGTTAGGTTAGGTTAGGTTAGGTTAGGTTAGGTTAGGTTAGGTTAGGTTAGGTTAGGTTAGGTTAGGTTAGGTTAGGTTAGGTTAGGTTAGGTTAGGTTAGGTTAGGTTAGGTTAGGTTAGGTTAGGTTAGGTTAGGTTAGGTTAGGTTTTTTTTTTTTTTTTTTTTTTTTTTTTTTTTTTTTTTTTTTTTTTTTTTTTTTTTTTTTTTTTTTTTTTTTTTTTTTTTATACTGCTATCTCCAACATGATCGGAGTCTATTCTAGTCTACACGTTCATACCAGTTCTCGCAATTTTTCCTCTCGCACTATCATTCCTCATACTTGATCTTTCTGTCATTCATCCTCATTTGCGTCTGTTATGGGTGGGATTCCCATCTATCTTATTCTATCTGTCTATCTTTATTTAACTTTATTTATTTCTATTCGGTGTTTAGGAATAAAACAGGGTGCAGTGTTTTTATTTGAAACTCACTGTAAACATTATTTACACTTAATCTTAGTTTATATCTATTCTACAATTTATTATACATAGTCTTATTCTATTTAACATTTCTTATCTTATCTTATTACTATTCCAGATCTCACAAAAAGGGGGTATATTTATTGTTTTTACTCTAATATATATTTATCTTAGTTTTACTTAATTCTAGTTTTACACATTGTATTATCTTGTATTATTAAACAGTTTCTTATCTTATTACTTATCCAGATCTTACACGGTAGGGGGAGCAGTTATTATTATTGCACTCACATAGATATGTTTCTTATTTTACTTATTTCTATTTTACATATTGTATTTGTATGTTATTTCTTAATTTATAATACATTTTTATCCTATGCTAGCCTGTAATATAACATACTATATTATAGCAGCATATTTTCTTATACGGTTTTATTTCTTTTGATCACCATGGTAGCTATTTCTCTACAATAGTTTAAGAAGGCATCTCTTTTCTTACCTATCATCAAATTCGACGCATTTTGTGCAACCAACTCAACAGCGAGATTCTGCTCCGTTTCGTATCGCATTTTTGCGGTGATTGGGCAATCAAACAGTATGTGCAGAACCGACTCCTCGACACCAGGTTCGCAGGCGCACGATGGATTCTCCTTACACTTGAAGCGTTTCAAGTATGCGGAGAACCCACCGTGCCCCGTCAAGATTTGCGTGACTGAACTCTCAAAAGTTATCTTGCGCACCACGTTGTACGCTACCACCGCGTCCGGGAAGAAGAGTTTCGTGCCCGAAGCTGTATCACCCGTTCTATACCTCTCGTTCCATTCGCCAAGCGTCTCCAATCGGATTCTACGCTTGACGAATGAAACGGGGCACAGATCATAGTCCGGCTTCTTCTTCGACCCCAGGGCGGCCTCCTTCGCGAGTTGGTCGGCTCGCTCGTTTCCCTCCAACCCTGCGTGGGCTTTGATCCAGAACAAGGAGACGCTCTTGTTCAGGAGCTTGCAGCGTCGTAAGGCGTCTCTGGTTTCCACTGCCAAGGGATGGGGGGAACGTGTATTGGTCACCGATTGGAGAGCCGCCATGGAGTCGCTGAAAATGCCGAACGTGGTTTCCCTGCGCTTGAGCGCTTCCCCTGCTGCTCTTTGCAGAGCTAGGAGTTCTGCCTGATAGACGGTGCAGTAGGACGGCAGAGCAAGCTTGAGGGTTTTCGTTTCGGCGGCACCATTCCACAAGGATAGCGCCGCTCCAACCTTGCCCTCAATCTTGCTGCCGTCGGTAAAAATGCGCACAGCAAAATTGTTGTGGTCGTTATATTGTTCCTCGTCTACCAGGCTTCCAAACTCCAGGCTCATTTGTTCCGCGGGGTGCGGGGCCTCCAGCGCTGGGAACATCCGTTCTACATCCCTGTCCCCTAATGCAGGCTGGGGCATTCCCCTCCTTGCTTCGTAGAGCGCAGCCGCCTCCCGGACGCGGAGGTCGAGTGGGAGCATCCCTGTCAGCAACAGGGCCGAGTGCAGGGAGACCGTCCGATATGCCTTGCACATTTTTTGGGCAATTCCACGCTGAACGGTCCTGAGTTGTTTTATAACTCCCAACTTCTTGGCAGCTGGTGCCCAAACGCTAGCAGCGTAAAGTATTATAGGCTCTATAGCCGCCACGTACAGTACGCGAACAACCTCCGGGTGAAGCCCCCAACTGACCTTTGCGGCTCTGCACAACTGCTTGTAGATCCCAATTGCCCTCCTGCAGACAAGTGAGACATGAGTATTAAATGTCAGCTTCTCGTCAATTGTCACACCTAGAAGCTTCATTTCTTTCGATATGCCAATGTCGACCCCCCCCATGCTCAGGCGTGGTGTGTCGTATTTCAGTCTTCTGGTTATCACCATAGCGGTGGTTTTATGCGGTGCAAATTTGAGTTTATTCTGGACACCCCACGCCAGAACATGACTGAGAGCGGCATTGGCACACTCTTCCACCTCCAGTGCAGTCTCACCGTCAAACACCAGGAGAACGTCGTCCGCGAACGCCTGGATGTAATTCCCCCTATCTTCCAAAGCCTTAAGGAGAGGGTCTAGGACTAAGTTCCACAATATAGGTCCCCCTATTGAGCCCTGGACACAGCCCTTGCTTGTCCCCTTGCTGTATACCTCCCCACCGTACCTGATCGAGACTTTCCGGTCACTGAGATAGCTGTCGATGACCCGCCTGAGGTTGATTGGACATTTCTCCTCCGCCAGTCGAACTCTAATCATTGGCCACCAAGCACTGTCGAACGCTCCCTCTATGTCTAAGGATACAAGCGTGACTATCCTTTTTTGTGCTAGCTTGCTGTGGACGTGCTGCATGAGAGCATAGAGGGAGTCCTCCGTGCTCCTTTGCGGCATGAACCCGTATTGGCGGGTGCTCATCCTCGGTAATAGATGGAACTTGAGGCGGGCCACCAGCATTTTTTCATAGATTTTTCCTAATATAGGCAATAGCCCAATCGGCCTATATGCTTTGGGGGTGGAATAGCTATCTTTCCCGGGCTTCCTCAGTATCACTACCGTTGCCTCCTTCCAGGACGTGGGGAAGTGATGGTTTTCTAGGCACTTGTTAAGGAAACTCAAGAATATTTCCGGGTCATTATCCACGGCACGGCAACAAATATCGGCTGTAAAGCCATCGGAACCCGGTGCCTTCTTTGGATTGAAGGACTCCACCGAATTCTTAAGTTCCGCCATCGTGAACGGTGGGTCGCAAAAATCATTTTGTTCGCCGCAGTTCACGTGTTCGGCTTTAGTTCGAACGGATCGGTGGTAAGCATTGTCGCATTCCGAGAGGTCTTCCGGATAAAATGTTTCCGCTAGGAACTTCACGGAGCCTCTCGCGTCCAATACCTCACCGTCTCGTTCCAATGGCAGATCCTCCTGCCTACGCTGCGTCCTACCTATAACCCTGTATATGCCTTCCCAGACCCCCTCCCTATCCTGCTTCCTACAGAACTCCTTCCAACTCTCGGTCTGAGCTTTGGCCACTTCCATCTCATACTCTTCTTTCTGTTTCAGGTAATCTTCTACGACCTTCGACCTCCGAATTGGGGCGGCACAGCGAATCCTGCGCTTCTTGGTAGCGACTTTCTTCTTCATCTCAGCGAGTCTCTCGGTCCACCACGGCAAGGTAAGTTCTTCTCTGACTTTTTTAGACGGTATTGTATTATTACATGCTTCGTCAATTGATTTTGTCAGGTTATTTGTTAGTGTGTCGAGTTGCTCTATGTTTGTAGCTTTGTCTATTTCGGCTGCTGTAAATTTATATACCGTTTTCAATTGTCCAAACTTCTCATTAAATTTGGACCAATTGGCTTTATTGGTATTAAATTTCCTCGTAGTTCTCTCGATTTTGATGCCTTTAGACTTTTTCAAGAGGATCCTAAACATAATGCCGTTGTGGTCCGAGCTCGTGAGTCCCTCGTCTACTCTCCAGTCGTCTATCAGGTCCAAGATATCGTTGGAGCAAGCGGTAATATCCACGTGACTGCTGTACCGCTTTCCTCCTCGGATGGTGTCGAAGGTCGGAATTTCCCCTCGGTTGAGAATGTTAAGGTTCAGCTCGCCGAGAGTTCCGACCATTTCCTCCCCTCTGGAATCAACCATCGGGCTTCCCCACCACATGCTCTTTGCATTGGCGTCCCCTCCAACGATCAGGTTCCTGGAACCGACGACGAGCCATATTTGCCTTAGGTGTTCAAGGTATGGCTCGATAGGCTGGTCCGGCTCAAAGTAAATTGAGACAAGCGTGATCTCCCAGGCACTGGTCAGGATTCCCACCACTGAGATGTTATTAGTGGTGAGTTTCGGGTACTGTTTGACTACGAGGTCGTTGTTAAAGACGGCTATTGCAGCTTTAACAGTCCCATCTCCTATGCCAGTGTTCTGGAAGATCCTAACGCCCCTGTGACTCTTCATTACTTTGGCCCCGCCCACGTACGGTTCCTGCAAGAGGGCCACCGCTGTTCCGCGCTTCACGGCCTCTATAAGAAGCTCGTTGGTGGCTAGTCTCTTGCGTTGGAGGTTAGCCTGCAATACCCCGTAGGGGGCATGTCCCACTGGGGTGCCCTTAACAGTACGCTACAGTCGATCTGGCCACGTCATCCCATTTTTTCCGCACCGGGCAGTCGTGGCTAAATGCATTGTGCTGCGCGTCGTGCTCTATCCTCGACTTCGTGCAGTTCCGGCAGGCGGGTGGTGCGCCTGAGAGCCAGTCAGGGCACTCTGCTCTTACATGTGGACCGCCACAGTGGCCACATAGGTCCGCAGGCTCTTTGCAGAACCGCCTACCGTGTCCGAAGCCTAGGCAGCGGGTGCATTGGATCAACGGACTCTGATCCTCGATCCTTATTCGCTGGAGTTTAATGTGCACTGTACCAATTTCTAGAGCACGTCGCCAGATGGTGGGTGAGACGCTGATGATGACGTGGCCAATATGAGGATTGCGTGTCCTCCTCCTATATTTTACTTCCACTCTGTCTTCCCCGCTGCCGAGGCCGCCAAAAACACCCTTATTCAGGCTTCTCAACGCCCCGACAATGTCCTCATCGGTGTTTACGACGAGGACATTCCTGAGAACAAGAAGCGGGTCTTTGTTCTTGACTTCCTCGACAGTCAGGTCAACACCTTCTTCTTGGAGTCGGGTCTTAATTTTACGTCTTTCTTCCTCTGTTTCCAATCCAATTATTACTTTTCTGTCCCTAGCTTTCCTCACCTTCTCTACTTTTATCCACTCATCCTTGGCGTTTATCGCTTTCCTCACTCTGGTAAGGACTTCGTCGCCCGTTTCGGTTTCATCCTTGGAGGTGACCACAACCGAGTGCAATGTACTGCGCCCTGGCAGTGACTTTGTGACCCGAGTTGCGGCCACACTCGCATAGGTGCCCTTCTCTAGACATTCTTTCTGGTGGTCCATTTTCTCACTGAGCTCCTCCATTTTTTTGTTACTCTCTTCTAAGAGTTTTGTGTGTTGTTCCATCTTTAGAAGAAGTCTTCTTGATTCTTCAGGAGAGAAAGTTGTTGTGGCCATTGGAATTGGGTCTGTCACTACCGGTCCTTCCTTAGTCAGCCTTTGCTTGGCAACCTTAAGCTCCGCTTCAGTCTCCTTTACCAATTGGTAAAGTCTTTCTGTGGCTTCAGAGATAGCGGTCTTTATCTCTGTCTTTGTATTTCTGGAGCTGCTCAGGTGTAGCTTTGTCTTTGTCAGGCAAGCCTTAGCCTCCGTAGTCCGGTCCACATACTTGGCCTTTGGCGGTGAGGATCTTTCGACGGACCTTCTCGCCATAGTCGCGGTCACAACTTTGCTCTCCTGGGTCGAGGTTACCTTGGTTTTTGTTTTCGCACGGCCAGCCTGCGACGTCCTTTCTAAACTGAAAGTGTCATTTGCAGTGGGGCCAGTATTTCTGGCTTCCAACTCATCTATACTGCGTCTAACGTTTTGGGGTGCCGCTGGCCCAGGTCCTGACGGCAACTTTTCTCCTTCAGTCAACTTTAAGGGCGTTCTTAAGCCGACAAACATGTTGAAGATATGCGTCAATTTATATTAAAAATCGTCAATAGGGACGATAGGTAATTAAGAATAAAGTAAAATAAAACTAGAGCGTATAGTGTTCAAAAGAACAAAACCGTACAAGAATCCTTAAAATGATGGTATATTTACACTAGGAAGCCGTCTCTACCAAGACTACCCACGACCTAGAGACTTTGGGCAGTCCTCAAGGGTAACAAATAGACCTTGATGTCAAATTCGGTCGTAAAAACCTATAAAGTGATTTTTTGGTAGAGTGGCTCTATGTAGAGTCAATTTGTTTGTGTCACTGGACAGAGCCCGCCGAGACCAATCCAACGATATCAAACACGGGGCACCCAGTACCAGGGGCTCCGGAGCAATCACGGTCTGAAAAATTTGGTTACAATCCAAGATGGCGGCCAGAAAGTGGTTAACGCTTATAGCACCGCAACCGCTAGTCCGAATCGCACCGTGTCCGGGCCTATCTTAACGAGCTCGACGAGATCTGTGCAATGACAGACTTTTCAGGCTGAAAAAAATGTTGCCTCCTGAAAAAGCCTGAAAGTCAGCTCACACGCAAAACAAAAACAAGCCGGTCCCAGGGAAACAAATCCCGTCGCTCTACGACCCCCCGTTGCGGAGATATGAGTGTTTAAAATTTTTTCAAGATGGCGGACAGCTGTCAAAGTCAACCTTTGACAGGTGATATCTCCGCTATGGCTGGTCGCAGAGCGGCCGTGTTTGGACTCCTCTCACTGTCACGTTACAGTCTGTCCTCCCGAGCAAGTTTTCAGGCTGAAAAACTTCAGGCCCCGAACACACCTGAAAAGGTGCAAGCCGGGTAGGGAAGGTTCAGCGAACGTCCCCAAAGAAAACCCGAGCGCTCCACGACCCCCGGTTCGGCAGCCACCCGAGTCTGAAAAATCGTTTGACAGTTCGAGAACTGTCAAAGTCAATCTAAAACCCGAGCTAACTTTCCTTCCAATGGTCGCAGAACGTCCGTGCTTGGACTCCTCCGGCTCAGCTCTACCCACCCCGGCGTGCAAGGCGGTTTTCAGGATCCTGAAATCCCCCAACGCGAAAACGCTTAAATCCAACAGGGCACGACGGGTATTGCGCTACCAAGTGTAGCCGCGAAAACGGCAGCTTTCTAGGACCACCGAGTCCGGAGCTATGTCGGGTGAAAGTTTTCCAAGATGGCGCCCAAAATGGCGGCCGTCTGTCTACAATTGGCACCTGTTGGCCAAAACCTGCCGAGTTTGGGTTCTCCGGAAAGGTCTTGAAGAGTCCAGTACAGATTTGATAAAACAGTTTTTGGAAAACCAACCCCCGATTTAATACAGACTAAAAACCCCCAAAATTCAACAAAAATCGTACCCAGCTAAAAATAGGAAACAAAAACACATTTACAACTTAATAGTATTATTAAAACTAACTTATTCTATTTTTAGGTAGTGGTTCCAGAGACAGTGGACCCCTATATAACACCCCTCGTATCAACCCTTAAATTTAAAAAAAATCACAACTCCAAAAGTATGTGTCAAAAAATTTTGAAATTTTGCAGGAATGTAGAATTCATCTAGGTCCTTAAGATACTAAAATAAAAATGGGGGGTAGTCGCGGAAGATATTTAAATATAAATTTTTGAAAAACAAGTAAATTTTGAAAAATCAATATCTCTGAAACCACTTCACCCTTCCTGGAGCTTGAAACGGCGTTCTGCTGGGCACGATGCTCCGCCTCGAAGCCGCACCTTGATGTCAGCCGCACTCGACTGGAACTGGTTGCACGTGGCCACGTGGTGACCGGTTTTTCTCAATTTTCTCTGAGCGCGTGGCCCGGAAAAATCGGGACGCAGTCCCAAAACGTGGGCGTCAGCAAGACGCGTCGTATGGCACCAAAAAACATATAGGTCGCCGCTCTAGTTTTCGCAGCGTTATTTTTTGAAGTTTAAGTTTTTTCTCAATTTTCACTTTTTCACTTATAAATTTTTTTTTTTCCAAGGCACTCACGATTGCACACTTTTCACCAGTGGATAGTCCGTGTTTTTCTGCACAATTTGGTGGTAAACACCATGCGATTCGGTTAAAAAATACCACTTTTATGAATTTTTACAACTTTTTGATAAAAAAAAATTTGCGCGGAGCTGCCTTGGGCACGTGTTTTCGTCGCGGGGGGAGACCGCGGACTCTGGTTAGGTTAGGTTAGGTTAGGTTAGGTTAGGTTAGGTTAGGTTAGGTTAGGTTAGGTTAGGTTAGGTTAGGTTAGGTTAGGTTAGGTTAGGTTAGGTTCATCCGGGAGCTGGTCGTTCGACCACGGCGGCTCCCGGTCCTCGGTCACCGACCGCGGGAGGAGAGATGGAGGTGTCAACAATCCAATAATGTATTGCACACCCTCCAATCTCCTCCAGACGAATTTGAACCACTCCGCCGGCGCCCAGGACCTCCTCCTGCAAGCGATGGCGGAGTGGTCAATAGGTGTGGCCGTAGCCGCGGAGCCCTACTTCGTTCCTCCCTGCCCAAATTGGGTGGGTGACCGGGACGGCTCCGTGGCCATCGTCAGCTCCGCTGCGCTTCGCTCCCCACCCTTGTCGCTCAGAGACAGGGGCGAGGGGTTCGTTGCTGCCGATTGGGGGGAGGTAACGCTGTTCGGCGTGTACTTCTCCCCAAACCGGAGTCTGGCGGAATTCGAGGTCTTCCTCAATAGAGTGGAGGCCTCGATACGGCGGACAGCACCTCGTCAGGTGCTCGTTCTGGGGGACTTCAATGCCAAATCTACGGCGTGGGGCTCCCCCGGAACGGATGCCCGCGGTCGGGCAGTCGAAGAGTGGGCGACGTCGGTGGGCCTCTGTCTCCTCAACAGAGGCACCACCGACACGTGCGTTCGTCGGCAGGGGGGGTCGATAGTGGACCTCTCGTTCGCTACCCCTGCCGTCGAAGCGCAAGTAAGGAGCTGGCGTGTCCTGGATGAGGTTGAGACGCTCTCGGATCATAGATACATCCGATTCGAGCTCTCCCGGTCCCAGGGCCCCAGAAGGGGTCACGTTCCCTCTCGGCGTGGCGGCGCGTTTCCGCGGTGGGCTGTGGGGCGAATGGACAAGGTCCTGCTAGAGGAGGCGGCCATTATTTCCAATTGGTTCGCCTCCCCGCCTTCGTCCGAGGGTGCCGACGCTGCGGCTGGCCGTTTTCGCGATGCGATTACGCAAATCTGCGATACGGCCATGCCCCGTGCTAAGTGTTGGTCCCCGAAGACGGAGGTCTACTGGTGGTCCCCGGAGCTTGCCTCCCTTCGCGCAGCGTGTTTTGCGGCGCGGAGGTCCTACACCCGCAGCCGGCGACGTCACCCCCGTGACGTCGAGAGGGAAGACCGGCTTTATGCGGCGTACATCGACGAGGTGTGCGCCCTAAAGCTGGCCATTCGCCGCGCCAAGGAGGAGGCGCGGCACGAGCTGTTGGAGGGTCTCGACCGTGACCCCTGGGGCCGCCCCTACCGAGCTGCGCTGAATAAGCTACGCTGTCGGGGTCCCCCCCTTGTGGAGACTCTCCAACCCGGCTTCCTCGTGGAGGTGGTTGAGGGCCTATTCCCGCAACGAGCGGAGCACGTGCCCCCGGCAATGGTCGCCGCAGAGACCGACGACCGGGAGGCCGACCTCAGTGCTCCGCCCGTCACAGAGGCGGAGGTGGCGGCGGCTGTTCTTCGGATGCGCTCGAAGAACACCGCCCCCGGGCCCGACGGGGTACCCGGACGGGTGTTGGCCCTGGCCCTCAACCACATGGGGGACCGCCTCAGGGAGCTGTTCGACGTGTGCCTGGCGTCCGGACGGTTCCCTGACTGCTGGAAGGCGGGGAAGCTGGTGCTCCTCCCTAAGCCGGGACGACCTCCCGACACCGTGGCGGCCTACAGGCCTATCGTTTTGCTGGAGGAGGCGGGGAAGTTGCTTGAGAGAGTTCTCGCCACCCGTATCCTCCGGCATCTGGAAGAGGTCGGCTCCGGTCTGTCGGACGCTCAGTACGGCTTCCGCGCTGGGCGTTCGACGATCGATGCCATCCTGCGTCTGAGGGCCGCTTCGGAGGAGGCCGTCGCTGGCGGAGGGGTGTTGTTGGCGGTATCCTTGGATATCGCCAACGCCTTCGGTAGTCTGCCGTTCGGCTGCATCGGCGAGGCGCTCCGGTTCCATGGAGTGCCGGTTTACCTGAGGCGGCTGGTGGCAGACTACCTTGAGGGCAGGGTGGTTCTGTGCGAGGACCGCGACGGAGCTTTGCTCCGCAGACCCATGGCGTGCGGTGTTCCGCAGGGTTCAGTCCTAGGACCTCCCCTGTGGAACATCGGTTACGACTGGGTGCTGCGTGGAGCTTTTCCCCCGGGCCTGGACGTCATCTGCTATGCGGATGACACGCTCGTCACGGCCCGGGGACAAAGCTTCGAGGAGGCGGCGCGCCTGGCCAACGAGGGGGTGGCCCAAGTGGTCGGGCGCATCGAGGCGCTGGGGCTTAGGGTGGCCCCTGCCAAGACTGAGGCCGTGCTCTTTCACGGGCCTCGTCGCGGTCCACCTGCTGGCGCCTCGATAACGGTTGGCTCGGTCCCCGTACGGATCGGGGCCCAGATCAAGTATCTGGGCCTAGTGATAGACAGGCGGTGGAACTTTGACGAGCACTTCCGCATTCTGGTGCCCAAGCTGGAGGGCGTTGCCGCCGCTCTCGGTCGGCTCTTGCCGAACGTGGGCGGCGCCAGCGTCGCCTGCCGGCGGCTTTACACGGGGGTGGTACGGTCGATGGCACTGTACGGCGCACCCGTGTGGGCGGAGTCCTTGTCCGCCGGGAACAGGGTGCGCTTGTGGCGCCCTCAGCGTACCCTGGCGATCAAGGCCATTCGCGGATACCGCACGGTGTCCACAGACGCGGCGTGTGCGTTGGCTGGGACACCCCCGTGGGATTTGGATGCGGAGGTGCTCGCCGAGGTTTACAAGCGCGCGGCGGCAGCCCGGGCCGGGGGTTCTGTCCCCCTGCCCGAGGAGTTGCGAGGTTGGCGCGAGGAGGCCCACCGGACGTTGATGGTACGGTGGGGGCATCGGCTTGAGGCTCCACGAGCTGGCGTTCGGACCGTGGAGGCGCTCAGGCCGATTCTCGAGGAGTGGGCAGTGCGGCAGCATGGGACTCTCTCCTTTAGGCTGGTGCAGGTATTGACCGGACATGGTTGCTTCGGTACATACCTGCATAGGCTTGGGAGGGAGGCGAGTCCGATGTGCCACCACTGCGACTGCGGTGAAGACTCGGTGCAACACACTCTCGAGCAGTGTCCTGCCTGGGAGTTGCAGCGTCGGGAACTCACCGCAGTGATAGGGAACGACCTCGCGCTGCCGGCCGTGGTTCAATCCATGAGCTGCGCGAGGTCGTGGGAAGCGGTCGCATCCTTCTGCGAGGAAGTTATCTTGCAGAAGGAGGCGGCGGAGCGGATCAGGGAGGACTCACCCCTGGCTGATCCGCATCGCCGCCGGCGAGCTGGGCGGCGAAGGCGCGCGTACGCCGCGAACCATATGCCGCCCTGAGCGAGGCCGCGGGCGGAGGAACGGGGACCTTTTTCCACCGCCCGCTGATGCCTTCCGCGACGGAGCGGCGCTCTGTGTGTGTCCGGAGCGCCGCTAGGAGAGGACGACCAAGGAGTCGGGTGCCCGGTGGCAGTCGGACCGGGCACAGTCGCCGCGGCGGGCCCTGTGGATGTAAGAACGATCCAGGGCTCGCCCACTTTTACGGCGACGCATGGCACACGGCGGGTCTTTTTAGTGGGTGCAAACCCCACACTACCCCATCGCCTTCCCCGGGTGGTGGGGTGTGCGTCAGGCATTTTTTCCCGCCAAAAAAAAAAAAAAAAAAAAAAAAAAAAAAAAAAAAAAAAAAAAAAAAAAAAAAAAGGTTAGGTTAGGTTAGGTTAGGTTAGGTTAGGTTAGGTTAGGTTAGGTTAGGTTTTTTTTTTTTTTTTTTTTTTTATTAGAGATTACAAAAATCCCACTGGTGTGTCTTCCATTGACGGAGAGACCAGTGCCTACTTTATTACTAATTACTATTTATTTCCGTCTGTGCGGTTACAATTTTTTATTACTAACTATTATTTATATTAACAAATCTACTTTTTTACTTACTTACAATTTCGCACTTTATTGTGCCCTGTCCTTAAACAATCTCTTACATACACTATTATTTTACCATTATTTATATTTACATTATTTTAATAAAAATATCTACCTTAAAACTAACACAGTATATAGTGTGCAAAAGCAAAATATGGACAAATAATAAAATTTACTAACATAATAATAAACAAGTTTGAAAATATAAACAAAATAATACACAAAATCAAAAAGTACAATTAAAATAATAAAACAGAATTGTCAAAATAAAAACTGAATAATAACACCAAATTTGTAAATACAATTAAAATAATAAAACAAAATCGACATTTTAAAACAATATTGACAAATTATAAACGAAATAATTACACATAATCAACAAGTACAAGAGAAATAATAAAACACAATAATTAGCAATAGAAAAATATACACAGAAAACACAATAGTGCATTAATTTTTGTTCCTTTCAATCACCTTACTAGCTATGTTTTGACAAAAGTCTAAAAATTCATCTCTTATATTTTTACTGGCTATAATTTCTGCTAAATTTTCTTTTTTAAGGTTGCGATCTATTTCTGACTCTAAGTTATATCTTAATTTTGTGTATAATGGGCATTCCACTAGGATGTGTTCTATGCTTTCGCTACTACCTGTGTCGCAGGGACACGCCGGGCTGTCCTTGCGCTTGAAACGGTGCAAGTACTCGGAAAATCCGCCGTGCCCCGTCAACACCTGCACCAGCCGTGGATTGAGCGTTATCTTTTTAATTAGCCTATACGCGCTCAACGCGTCGGGGAAAAACATTTTGGTGGTAGATGCGGTGGTTCCCTCTGCGTACCTATTGTGCCACACTTCTAGTGTTTCATTGCGTATCTGACGCTTGATGAAGGATACCGGGCATCCATCATAGTCCGGCTTTTTCTTCAAACCCACAGCTGCCTCTTTTGCCAATGCGTCTGCTCTTTCATTCCCCTCCAACCCCACGTGTGCTTTTATCCAAAAGAGTCTTAGTATCTTTTCCTGTTTGACAACTTTTGAGATATTTTCTCTTATAGCTACTACGAGGGGGTGAAGGGAAACACCGTGCGTAATCGCCTCAAGAGCCGACCTAGAGTCGCTGTAGATATTGAAGCTACCACCGGACCGTTCGGTCGCAATCTCGGTAGCCTTCACCAGCGCCAGTAACTCCGCCTGGTATACGGTGCAGAACTGGTCCAGCTTGAGTTTTTTGGTTTCAATTTCAACGTCTCCATCCCAAAAGGATAGAGCCGCCCCAACTTTGTCGTTCATTTTACTACCGTCAGTATATATTTTATATCTGGCATCCTCTTGCTGGGCCAGCTCTGCCTCGTCCGCCACCAATTTGAACTCTATTGCCTTTTGGGTCGCTGGGTGTGGTAGTTCCACATACGGTGTGGGTCGCTCCACTCTCCTATCCCCGACTACTTTTACTGAGTGTCCCTTTTTTATTTCATAAAGAGAGGCTGCTTCCCTGATCCTAAGATCCAGCGGAAGCATCCCCGAGAGCAACAATGCCGCGTTGAGCGAAGTGGTCCTATAAGACTTTATCATTTTTTGTACGAATCCGCGCTGAACCTCATTCAAAAACTTCCTAATCCCTAATTTCTCAGCAGCTGGATACCAGGCACTTGCTGCGTACATTATAATAGGCTCTATTACTGCTACGTATATAGTTCTGGTTATCTCCGGCGAGATCCCCCACTCCACTTTGGCTGCCCTCGCTAACTGTTTGTATATGTTCAATGCCTTGCGGCAGACATTTGCTACGTGTGCATTGAATGTTAGTTTATGGTCTATCGTCAACCCCAGTATCTTTATCTCCTTTGACATGGCTATGTCCACCCCTCCCATGCTCAGAAGTGGTGTGTCGTGCTTCAGTTTGTTTGTAATTATCATGGCCTTTGTCTTTTGAGGCGCAAACTTCAGTTTATTGTCTTCACCCCACTCCTGGACATGTTTTAGGGCGGCATTCGCCTGTCTCTGGACCTCGAGTGCTGTATCGCCGGAGAAAACCAGAACCACATCGTCAGCGAACGCCTGACAGTAGTTCCCTCCCATTTCCAGACTGGCTAATAACGGATCCAGCAAAACGTTCCAGAATGTGGGTCCCCCGATGGAACCTTGGACACATCCCTTCTCTGTTGCCTTCCGAGCTTCTGCTCCAGCGTATCTCACCCTGACCTTCCGGTTCGTCAGGTAACTATCTAAAACTTTGCGGATATTTTCTGGGCAATTTGATTCGGCTAGCCTACATCTTACCGCGGGCCACCAAGCACTGTCGAAGGCTCCCTCTATGTCGAGCGATATGATTAATGTAATTTTTTGCTCTTTCAGTTTTGATCTGATATGCTTGATAAGGTCATAGAGGGAGTCCTCGGCACTGCGTTGCGGTGTGAACCCGTACTGCTTGGGACTCATTTGTCGGAGGGTATGCCACCTGACTCGCTTCACCAGCATCTTCTCATAAATTTTCCCTAATACCGGCAATAGCCCAATCGGCCGGTAGGATTTGGGATTTGAGTAGTCATCTTTCCCCGGTTTCCTTAAGATAACTATTACCGCCTCTTTCCACACCGTAGGGAAGAGCGATAGCTCTAGGCATTTATTGAGCAACGCTAAAAATAACTCCGGTTTGCACGCTATGGCTGCCCTACATATGTCCGGAGTGAACCCATCTAGCCCTGGCGCCTTTTTTGGGTTGAAGCTATCCGTCGCAATCATCAGCTCTTCGATAGTGAATGGAGGGTCAGGTAGCTCATCACCTTTGTCCTCGCTCAATTTTTCTGCCCTAATTCTAATTGCCTTGTGGGCTACACTGTCCGACAGCGCATCGTCTTCCGGATAGAATGCCTCCGCTAGAGCCCTGGCAGACTCTTCGCCTTCCAATACTTTCCCATTTTTAATCAGGGGGGTGTCCTCCTGCCTAACTGTCGTGCGGCCTATCACCCTATATATTCCATCCCACATGGTTTCCCTATCTTGTTTTTCGCAGAACTTTTTCCAGCTTGTTGTTCTGGCTTTCTCCACAAGCTGCCGGTATTCCTCCTTCGCGTCCAGATATGCTTGGACAACACTCTCTCTGCGCACCTGAGCGGCATTTGGTATGCGCTTTTTAAGTGTTTTCACCTCTTTCTTCTTCTGTGTCAGTTCTTCTGTCCACCAAGTCAATCCTGCTTTCTTCTTTTGTCCGGCCTCAGGTATATTTCGTTTGCATGCTTCTTCTATGACTTTAGTGTATTCTTCTACTTTATTGTTTAGTTCTTCTTCTGTCGTTATTTTTGTTATTTCTTCCAAATTAATGTTTATTCTTTCCCAATTCTGTTTAATGTCTGTTCTGAATTCTGTCCAATCTGCTTTTCTTGTGTTATAAATTCTAGTTGTTCTTTTAATATCTATGCCTTTTGATTTTCTCAGATTTACTTCGAACAGGATTGCTTTGTGGTCTGACACTGTGAGGTTACCGTCCAGTCTCCAGTTTGCTATTTTGCCAAGCATATCTGACGTGCACACCGTGATGTCCACACAGCTTGTAAAATGCCTTCCTCCTCTGTGACAATCAAAGGTGGGTTTGAAGCCCTGGTTGAGAATGTGCAGCTCCATCTCGTCCAATGCTCCTGCCAACTCTTGCCCTCTCCTATTATTCTCCCTACTCCCCCACCATATGTTCCACGCGTTTACATCCCCCCCCAGTATCATGCTTTTATTTCCCACTACTTTGATAATTTCTTGGATGTGTTCTATGTCTTCTTCTATTTTTGCATCTCCCTCCAGGTATACCGAGATGACAACAATGTTCCAGGCCTCAGTTCTCAGTCGTGCCACTGCAATGTTTTCTGTGGTCAGCCTGGGGCACTGGGTTACGTCAATGTTGTCATCGAACACCACAATTGCAGACTTGTTTGTTTTGTCCGTGTTTCCTTCAAATTGGATCGTTCGGGTGCCCTGGTAGGTTTTCATTTTCTTGCTTGATCCGGTGTATGGTTCCTGCAGAAGTGCAAACGCAACCTTCCTTTTAGCTGCCTCCATGATCAGCTCATCTGTTGCTTGTTTGCACCTCTGCAGGTTGGCTTGTATTACGCGATACTGGTGTCCTCCTTGTTTTTCTGTGCTGTTCCGGTTATTGCCCGTATCCACCTTAACACTGGTAGGCTACTGTGGACCTCGCTAAAGTCTCCCATTTTGTGCGTACCGGGCAGTCCGAGCTGAATGCGTTGTGCCTGTTATTTGTTATGCTTGCCTTCTGGCAGTTTATACATGCCGGCGCCTCATTTGCGTGGTAGACTTCGCATTCCGTTCGGAAGTGTGACCCTCCGCAATGAGCGCATCTGTCCTTCTCCTCATGGCACGTTTTCTTTGTGTGCCCGTATCCCAGACACTTCGAGCACTGGACCAACGGCGACTGATCTTCTGCCCTCAGTCTCTGCATATCGATATGTATGCAGTTTGCCGCCGTTAGTATACTCCATACTTGGGGGGACACACTCAGTACCACATGTTGCTGGTGAGGGTTCCGCGCGCTCTTCTTATATCTAATTGTGGCTCTGTATTGTTCCTCCGGTACGTCCTTTAATAGATGCTTATTTTGCTGTCTCAGCGCTTTGCCTATGTCCTCGTCTGTGTTGAACCTATTAACGTTTCTTATGATTATTAATGGGTCCTTATTTTTAATCTCTTCCACTCTCAGATCCGCACCTTCTTTGTTTAGTCTCTCTCTTACCCTATCTACTTCTGTTTTCGACTTGCATCCCAAGATCACTTTTCTGCCTCTTGCCTTACGTACCCTATCTATCTGGAAGCCTTCCTCTTTTGCGTTGACCGCCTTTCTTATCTTCTCCATTACTTGGTCGCTTGTTTCCTCCTCGTCTGTTGATGTTATTACCACCGAGTGAATAGCCGCGTGCTCCGGGGGCTGCGTCCTCGGGGAAGCGGCCACTACACTCGCGTAGGTTGCCCTTGCTTCAATGTCCTTATGTCCCTTCTCTATCGTTTCCCTAAGGCGTTCCATTTCTATTCTATTTTTTTCTATCTGGTCGCTATGTTCGGTTAGTTTTTGTAACAGTTGTTTTTCTATCTCTATTTTATCAGCCTCTGGTTCCCTTTCCTCTTGCTGGGTGAATGTTTTGTTTATATCCTTCTTTTTAATAGTTATCTGACCTATCTCCTTCACCAATTGGTACAAGTTCTCCGCCGCCGAGGTTATCTCGTCTTTTATCTCTGTTTTTATATTCCTCGATAGTCTTAGTTGTGATTTTATTTTGATTAAGCAAAGCTTCGCTTCGGCTACTTTGTCCCTTTGTTTGGGAGTTTCAACTATTGCTATGGATGGTTGGGTGGGTGGGATGATGATATTAAGAGGGGTTTGGGTGGTGGTGTGTGCCCCTTCAGAAGAAGTCTTAGGGAGCTCTTTCTCCTCCGTTTTACGGTCTAATCCTGGCGTCCTAATCATTTTGTGTAGTTTTCTTTACTCCTACGGTCTTATATTATACTTAAGAGCCGAGAGAAAAAAAAAAAAAAAAAAAAAAAAAAAAAAAAAAAAAAAAAAAAAAAAAAAAAAAAAAAAAATGTATGTTGTAAACGTCCCTACTATAGCTTACTTAATACCTAACTTAATACCTAATACTAATTTATAATAAAAAGAAAATGTAAAATTTAAAAATTTTTGATAATAAAAATAAACAAGAGATAATAAAATTTAATTTGGGGGGGTCTGGAGGAGGTGATCTGGAGTCTCGGCACGTACACTAGTTACACTAGTGTACGTAGGTCGACCTCAAAATCGGGCTATCTCTCTCCGTTAACGAGTTATCAGCGTTTTAGTGTTATAGTTTTGAAGGTCGGTTCAGATTCAGTGGCGGCTTTATTATTTTGGAAAATGACAAAATTCTGTTTGTTGCTCTGGGGGATAAGGGGCTTGGTCCTCCCTACCTTACTGGGCTATTGTGTATAATTTTTAATTTATAATGTGTAAAATAGTTAGAATTAAGTTGAAATAAAATAAAATTTGAATAATTGATAAAATAAAATTTAATTTGGGGGGGTCTGGAGGAGGTGATCTGGGGTCTCGGCACGTACACTAGTTACACTAGTGTACGTAGGTCGACCTCAAAATCGGGCTAACTCGCTCCGTTTTAGAGTTATTTCAGTTTTAATAAAATTGAGAGATAATTAATGAAAAATAAAATATGAAAATCGACCTTATGTCCCTAAACATACGGGTCCCTACTGGGTAAATTAGATTGGAATTTAAAAAGAGAAAAATGAATTAAAATAACACGAAAAAGAAATGAAATAATGAAGTAATAATAAAATCGACCCTATCTCCCTGGAAATACGGGTCAATTTTGCGTAATTAAAAATAAAAAAGAAAAATAAAAAGAGATTTTTGTTAATTAATTAAACACGTGAGGAGAAATAAAATCGTCCTTACGTCCCTACGTTTACGGTCCCTACTGGGTAAATAAAATTGACTTGTAAAATAGAAAATGAATTAAAAATAACACGATATAGAATGAGATAATAATATAATCGACCCTATGTCCCTACAATTATGGGTCAATTTTGCGTAATTAATTTTAAAAATAAAAAGATTTTTGTTGATTACCCGGTTTTAAACGCGTGAGGAAAATAAAATTGACTCTATGTCCCTACAATACGGGTCAATTTTGTGTAATAAATTTTAATAAAAGATTTTTGTTATTTAACAGGTTTTAAGTACCCGTGAGGGGAATTAGAATTGACTCTATGTCCTTATAATACTGGTCTATTTTGAGTTATTATAAAATGTAATAATTATTAAATTAAAGAAATTTTTAAGATCTAAACTAACACCAAGAGAAAGAAGATCGCAACCTTATGGCCCTATTAATACGGGTCAGTTTTGCTTGGTTTAGCAGAATTATTAAAATGTAAAATTAAGAATAAAAACAGAATTATTTTAGGTCCATACGTGAACACACAAAAACACACAAGACACACAAAACATAAAACATAAAGTTCCAGAGTATTTTAATTTAAAACAGTAAAAGTCGGTAAGTACTACGCAGTGTTCTTTAACATTCCCGATGGCACTTTGAAATTGCACTTTTTTATTTGTCGGTATTTTAAAATTCTAAATTAGCAAATTATAAGCTTGGGCTCCAGAAACTCCAAATCTGGCTTCACTTTCTGTCTAGGTCTAACCTAGACCAAGTTATGACCAGATTTAGGTCTCCGATGCGTAACAACAGAATTACCACGTTAACATGAAGCGTGCGAAAAGAATGTGATTTTAAGGAAATTTAGTTTAAAAATAGAAAATTGAGTTTAAATTTAACACTGATTTTTTATATGATTGGCAATTAGCTATTCTATTGAACTCTATTTTAAATTGGGTGACAATGATAGTGCTGGGAATGTTAAAAAATATTAAAATGGAAAAAATAAAATTTAAAAACAGCAAATACTTTTTGTCGGCACTTAGAGTCCTAGGATCCTCGCGAAACTTTCCAGGGTGGTTGCTGGCTGGCCCAGGTACCTTTCCAGGTCCACAGATCTCGAGGATCGCGTTCCTGGACTGGTTCCCGTGGGTTTTTCTGCGCGTGGAATTTCTGCGGGCGCCTTAAGCCGCTGTTTAAGGCCTAGGACTTCACGGAAAATTGCTTCCAGTGGTCTAGGATTGTTGATAGCACTAAGTTTATCACTTTTAAACACTATTTTGGGTGGAATTCCCTCAACTTTGAAAAAGTTTGAACTTTTCGGCGAGATTTTGTCAATTTCACTCCCGGTTTGGTAAAATAATGTCGCGAAAGTATTTTACACTCACTTAAAAAATCTGAGTTTTTTATGGGTTATAGTCTATGAGCTACCACTATTTTACAGCTAATAAAAACTATAGGTCGCCGCGACTAATCGCGTTTTATAAATTATCTCCCGCAATGTTTACCTTTTGGCCGTGATTTCTGCTCCCGCGCTCCGTAAAAGGGGGTAAAAGACCCTCTTAGGAGGGGTCAAAAAATCCAAAATTTCGTGAGGATGTAGGCACTTAGGTATCACTTCACTGGGTAATTTAAAATTTATAGGTCGCAGCGACTAATCGAGCGCCGCACGCCACTTTATACTTTTGTTTGCACTTTTTGCCGTTTTTTGCGTTTTCTTTTCGTCACAATTCTTTCAGTTTTTATCCGATTTTAATTCTGAAAACACCATTCGTTAGTGCTCGTCAGCGCGCAACTTTTAAGGTATCGCACGGGTTTTTACGTCGCGAAAGGCCGAATACACGATTTTTTCACTGTTTCTTCGCTGCGGAGCTTGATTTCGACGCTACGGAGCTCGGAAAACGTGACCGTTCGGGCGCGCGGGTGGCTAACTACTGGTTAGGTTAGGTTAGGTTAGGTTAGGTTAGGTTAGGTTAGGTTAGGTTAGGTTAGGTTAGGTTAGGTTAGGTTAGGTTAGGTTAGGTTAGGTTAGGTTAGGTTAGGTTAGGTTAGGTTAGGTTAGGTTAGGTTAGGTTAGGTTAGGTTAGGTTAGGTTAGGTTTTTTTTTTTTTTTTTTTTTTTTTTTTTTTTTTTTTTTTTTTTTTTTTTTTTTTTTTTTCCAGACTAATTCCACCACAAAGTTGGTGCCTATTCTATATCTAATCCTCATCCATACCAGTTCTCGCTTGTCATTCCTCTCGCACTTCCATGCTACATACTTTATCTTTCTATTATCCATCGCCATTTATCCAGTGGGTGGGACTCCCACTTTGTAGCTACTACTATTCTGTAGTTCTTTATTTTTATTTCTTTATTATTTTATAACACAGGGAAATAATATGCTCAACAAGGTTTTTATTTTACATTCAGGGTTATCTTATTGTCTACTTATTCGCTATATATTAAAACCAACTATTTTAGATACACTTGTTTACATTCTACTTAATATACTCTAAACACTTATTTAACAATCTATATTTAATACACGTTTAACACTATTTATTTACTAACAACTCATCTTTATATATACCTATTAGTCTTAATCTACTGCTATACTTATTTTACAATTTTGCGCTAATGTCCTATGTTTACATATTTATATCTACAATATATTATGAAACATAGTTGTTTCATCACGTTTTATTCCTTTCAATCACTTTGAGTGCTACATTTTCACAGTAGGCTATAAGTTTATTTCTATTTTTGCCCGACATCAGTTTTTGTACGCTCTCTATGCTCAGTCCCACACCTAACTCCTGTTCCAGATTGTAGCGCTCTTTTGCGAATATAGGACACTCTAGGACAATGTGCGGGACAGATTCCGCCACGTTAGGGTCACAGGTGCACGATGGGCTCTCCTTACACTTAAAGCGGTTTAAGTATTCTGAGAACCCACCGTGTCCTGTTAAGACCTGTGTGAGAACGCCTGTTGGCCTTACCCGTTGAACAATACGGTAGGCAGCCACGGCATCCGGAAGGAACATTTTCGTCACCGAGGCCGTCTCGCCCGACACATATCTCCGGTTCCATTCATCAAGCGAATCCAAACGGATGTGTCGCTTGATGAATGAGACCGGACACTGGTCATAGTCCGGCTTCCTCCGTGACGACAATGCCGCTTCCTTTGCCAGCTCGTCCGCGCGTTCATTCCCCGGCAAGCCCGCGTGGGCCTTGATCCAGTAGAGAGACACAGTTTTTCCTTGGGTCAATGCCAGAGCGATATTCGCTCTTGCGCGGACTGCCAGGGGATGGAGAGAGCCATGGTCTGCAAGCGTCTGCAATGATGACATTGAGTCGCTGTACAGACCATAGCTCGTCTCTTTGCGTTTGAGGATTACGTCCGTTGCCTTACAAATGGCTAGCAGTTCCGCCTGGTAGACAGTGCAGTACGCGGCGAGGCTAAGCTTGAGGTTCTGGATTTCACCTTCATTATCCCATAAGGATAATGCGGCTCCGACCTTCCCCTCAATCTTGCTGCCGTCAGTGAAGATTCGCACTGTCTGCACGTTATGACTGTCCACAAGCTGTTGGTCTGCCAGGCACACGAACTCCAAGGCCATTTGCTTGGCAGGGTGAGACGTCTCTGCAAACCTTACCATACTCTCAATCTCCCGGTCTCCTGGTACAAACTGGGATGACCCTCTCCTTGCCTCATACAGGGCGGCTGCCTCTTGTATGCGGAGGTCTAGAGGCAGTATCCCAGCCAGCACCAGTGCCGAGTTTAGTGAGACCGTACGGTAAGACTTGCAGAGCTTCTGGACGAATCCCCGTTGGACTGAGCCTAGCTGCCTACGTATTCCCAGCTTTTTCGTAGCGGGAGCCCAGGCTCCAGCCGCGTACGTTACTATTGGTTCGATTGTAGCCGTGTATATTGTGTGTATAATGTCCCTGTTCAAACCCCAGCTGACCTTGGCAGCACGAGCAAGTTGTTTATAAACTTCCGCTGCTTTCCTGCAGACGTTTTTAGTGTGCTCGCTGAACGTCAACCTGTCGTCGATGGTGAGACCCAGCAGCTTCATACTCCGGACCATGCCAATGTCGACCCCGGCCATGCTCAGAATTGGAGTATCGTACTTAAGTCTATTGGTTATTAACATCGCACAGGTTTTGTGCGGTGCAAACCTAAGCTTATTTCTGACACCCCAATTCTGAACATGGGCGAGGGCTGCATTGGCCGCCCTGGAGACTTCAACCGCTGTGTCGCCATCCACGACTAGAACTATGTCGTCAGCGAACGCCTGCACAAAATAGCCCATCCTTTCAAGATCTTTCAGCAGTGCATCCAAAAGAAGGTTCCATAGTATGGGACCACCAATTGACCCTTGGACACAGCCCTTATTCGTCTTCCTTGTGCACTCTTCCCCAGCATACCTTACTGTTACCTTTCTGCTGTCGAGGTAGCTATCGATCAGCCTCCTGGTGTTGACCGGACACTTTTCCTCAGCCAACCTGACTTTTATCGCCGGCCACCATGCGCTGTCGAAGGCGCCCTCTATATCTAACGACACCAGGACAATTAGCTTCTTCAGCCTCAACTTGTCCTGTACGTGTTTTATCAGAGTACAGAGGGCGTCCTCGGTGCTCTTCTGGGGCATAAAGCCAAATTGGCGAGTACTAAACCGAGGCACCAGGTGCCACTTGACTCTCGCCACTACCATCCTCTCCAGGACCTTCCCCAAGACCGGTAGCAGGCCTATTGGTCTGTAGGACTTGGGGTTCGTGTAATTTTCCTTGCCCGGTTTTTTGAGGACTACCACCGTAGCCTCTTTCCATATGTCCGGGAAATGCGCTAGTTCTAGGCATTTATTGTACAGGGCAAGGAAAGCGTCCAGGTCCTGGTGGATCGCTCGACAGCAGATGTCCGCCGTAAATCCATCAGCTCCGGGGGCCTTCTTTGGATTGAAGCGTTCCACGGCTGTCTTCAGCTCCAGCGGTGTAAATGGTGGGTCATGATTTTCATCATGGCACCACTCATTTACCCGTCTGGCTGCTTCCCTGGTGAGCCTGTGGTCCGCATTGTCCTCTTCAGCTGTGTCCTCTGGGTAGAATACGTCGGCGAGTAAGGCAGCCGATTCCTTCGGGTTCAAGAATGCACCGTCGCTCATCAGGGTCAGATCTTCTTGTCTCCTGGTGGTCCCTCTGATGACTCTATAGATCCCTTCCCATACGCTTTCTCCATCTTGCTTTTCGCAGAATCTCTTCCAGCTGGCTACTTGGGCTTCTTTGGCTTGGCACTCATATTCCTCCTTCGCTTTCAGGTACTCTGCGACGACCATCGCTCGGCGGACCGGTGCGGCGTTGCGGATACGGTTCTTTTTAGTAGTGAACTCCCTCTTCTTTGAGGCGAGCTCTTCGGACCACCACGGAATGTTTATTTTGGATTTTTTACTGATTATAGGGATAGCCTCTTCACATGATTTCTGGATTACATTTTTATATTTTATAACAATTTCTTCTAACTCAGATTTATTAGCAACTCGATTTATGGTATTTACATTAATATTTTTCTCAATTTTATTTTCACCCAATTTAATTTTAAAAGTTTCCCAGTTAGCTTTTTTCGTGTTGTACTTTCTTGTTGTCCTAGTTATGCTTATCCCTTTTTCCTTTTTTATTCTAACATTAAATAAAATGGTGTTGTGGTCCGAACTAGTTACCCCCGTATCGACCCGCCAGCCGTCTACCATGTCAAAAAGCTCGAGCGAACATGCCGTCACATCTACGTGGCTCTTATACACCACGCCGCCTCTTACCGTGTAAAAGGTCGGTGTGTCTCCAGTGTTGAGTACCTGTAGCTCTAACTCTTCAAGGGTCCCGGACATTTCTTCTCCCCTGAGGTCCTCTATGGTGCTTCCCCACCAGGTGCTCTTTGCGTTGACATCTCCGCCAATTAGGAGTAGTCCGGTGCCCAGGTCCAACTTTATTTTGGTCAGCTGATCCAGGTAGGGCCCTATGGGTTGGTCTGGCTCGAAGTAACAAGAGACTACTACGATTTCCCAGGCTTTGGTCCGGATTCCCACCACGACGATGTTGTTCGTGGTGAGTTTCGGGTAGGGAATGACGTCAAGGTCATTATCAAAGACGGCTATTGCCGCCTTTACCCTCCCACTTCCTTCAACCTCGCACTGGTAGACTCTCGCACCACGGTAGCTCTTCATACTTCGTGCTCCCCCCACATAGGGTTCCTGGATCAGTGCCCATGCGATGTTACGCACACTGGCCTCTAGGAAGAGCTCGGTGGTTGCCAGTTCCTTCCTTTGTAGGTTGGCCTGGGCAACTCCATATCTTCTGGTTGGGGTGCCTGCCCTTTCGCCCGTATCCACCTTAGCAATACGCTACCCTGGATCTGGCCAGAACCTCACACCTTTTTCTGACTGGGCATTCATCACTGAAGGCGTTATGCTCAGTGTTCTCCTGCTTTGCCCTCATGCAGTTACAGCAGGTTGGAACTGTTCCGGCCATCCATTCCGCGCATTGCGACTTCATATGAGGGCCCCCGCAATGACTGCACTTCTCCACCTGCTCCTTGCAGAGTCGTCGCCCATGCCCAAACCCAAGGCACAGGGAACACTGGACCAATGGGGTCTGGTCCGACACTCTGATTCTCTGCATTTCTATGTGCACGGTTTGTCTCTCCTGCAGTCTGTTCCAAATTTTTGGGGAGACCCTAAGGACTACGTGGTGTGTATGGGGGTTTCTTGCCTTCTTTTTGTAAAGTACCTCTACCCGGTCTTCCTCCTTTTTAAGCTCCTCGAACACATCCCTGTTCTGGTTCCGAAGAGCTTTGAGGATGTCATCGTCTGTGTTAAAGGTTAGTACGCCTCTCAGTATGACAAGGGGATCCTTGTTCTTGACGTCCTCGAACCTCAACACTTCCCCCACACCTGCCAGTCTTTCTTTAACCTTTTCTCTGTCTTCTTTTGTTCTGCATCCCAGTACTACCTTTCTGTCCCTTGCCTTTCTTACTCTGTCTACTGTGACCCATCCATCCTTTGCGTTTACCGCCTTTCTAATATGGTCGATAATTTGCTCCCCGGTTTCGGCTTCTTTGGTAGAGGTGACCACGATGGAGTGGAGTGCCGTACGCTTTGGTGACCGCTCGATAGGCCGACTTGCCGCCACCCTGGCATAGGAGAACTTCTCCTCGCCAGCCTGAAGTGCCTCTTTCAACCTATCGAGTTTTTCACTGTTCTCTCGCAGGTTACGGCTGTGCTCCTCTAGGGCCATCTTTAGTGACTCTGTCTCCACCTCTGTACTGGTGGGCACCTTTCCCTCTTCATTGCATGTTTGCGTCCCTTTTGTGTCTGTTATGACTTCGAGGGGCGTCGCTTGTCCTTGTCCTTTTTCCAGCTCAGCCTCTTTTATTAGTTGGTAGAGCCTGTCTGCCTGGGCCTTGACTTCCTCTTTGATCTCCCGTTTGGTTGTCTTAGAGTTGGTCATCTGGGCCTTAATTTTTACGAGGCAGATTCTGGCTTCAGCGACCCTAGTTTTAGGTGCTGGAGGCGGCGGACTAATGCAAATAACTTCCGAGGAGGAGGAAGCACGTCGTGTCGGTTCAGGTGTACGTCTAGATTGTATCCTCCTCTCACTTTCTTTCACTGGAGGGGTCTGTTTTTTCGCTGGTTTACCAGCCTCCCACTCGCCCACACTCCTTCTGACGCTTTGTACGGAGGGACCGGCCTCTGCTGTAGCGTTTGGTGGGGTTCGGTTTGGCTGGTTTGTCGGCTTGCCAATAGGTGTACGTATTCCTGGAATCATTTTGCCTAGTATGGATTCGGTTACGAATTAGTCTGTCGTCAGTGGGGGTATTGTAAAAAGTACCCCGGTCTATGTATATGTGTAAAGTGTAAATAGTGTAAACAATAATAAATTTAATAAATAAATAAGATTCTAAGGAATCTTATCACTCGAATTTAATATCTTTTTCTGTTCCCAGGTACCCTGCAGTTCGCGTACGCAGCTGGGAGGTCAACAGGCGCGCTCTGATCTACTAACAAAGTAAGTAGCTGGTCTAAGTAATCCAGGTTTTTAATTTTTATTTTCTCACTGATGATCTTTTCCGAACTACCGGGTGCTATACACTCCAAGATGACGGTTTAAAGATGAGAAAGTCAAAGGGCAGTCAATGCGCTACTTGTCAATAGTTAAACCTCTTTAGCCTCTGTGAATAACGTAGCTTAAATATAATTATCACAAGCAATAGCTATGTGACGTTTTCAGAGCTTGCTCTGTCAATTTACTTAAAACTAAGTACACTAAGACCACCGTATGGTGTCAGGGGGCCTTAAGTGCCGTCCCCGTCAACTAATTTCAATAATAATAGTTAAGAAAAAATTTAAAATACAGTATAAGTTATGTTTTGTACACAAAGATGTTTTGGCTCTATGTAGAGTCGTTAACAACCCTGGCTGAGAAGGGTGCAGGAGAAGAGGCGAAAAAAATTTTTTGAAAATTTCTCGAACTCTATGTAGAGTCGATTTAGGCTCCCCAATGGATAGCCCTCCTCGAGCCCCACAAAAAGAACCCAAACTCGGTGCGGCTCAACCAAGGGGTTCCGGAGCTACAACGTCCCAAAAAACTTGGTTTTTTGCATATGCAAAAACCGAAAAACGGTTTTCTGGGATTCCCCCGGAACAACTGGTCCGAAAACACTCGTGCTTGGGCTTCCCGAGGTTGGCACGGTGAGGCCTACCCACCGAATCTGTTTTCAGCCTGAAATTTCACCGACTCCTGAAACCTCCCGAAACCCCCGCGGGCGGGTTGGGAAGAGTCGGGCTATGTCCCCAAAGAAAACCCGAGCCCTCTACGACCTCCAAGTCGGGAGTTATCCGAGTCCGAAAAATGGTTTGACAGTTCTAGAACTGTCAAAGTCAACTTTCGACCCGGTATAACTTTCCTTCTAGCCGTCGCAGAGCACCCGAGCTTGGACTTATTCGGCTGGACTCGTCCCGCTCCGACGCGCAAACTAGTTTTCAGGATCCTGAAAATTTCCAGCTCCAAAACGCCTGAAACCAATCGGATCGTGCAAAGGTTGTCTCCCCAAACTCCGCTGCGGAATCGGCGAGTCTCTACGTCCCCCGGATCCGGAGCTATGCCAGGCCAAAGTTTCCCAAAAAGTGGGGGTAACTGTCAAAGACCGACTTTGGGTGGCTATAACTCCGCAACCGTTTGGCCCAGAGAAACGCGGTTCGAAATGCGTTGCTTGGCTCAGCTTCCCCTGTCCGTCAAATATGGTTTCAGGGCTGAAAACTTTCAGGTCCTGAAATCGACTGAAAATACACACAAATTTTTCCCGCGCTAATGCCGCTGGGAAACGTGAAAACCCGAGTCTTCTGCGCCCAATGGCTCCGGAGATAATCGACTTCGAGTATGTGCACCCAAAAAACCAAAGTGGCTGAAAAAGTACAAATCTCGCGTTCCTGGAGCTACTGGGGGCAAATTTGGGCTTAAACAAGTCGTTCTATGTCATAAAAAGCTTATCCTATAGTCAAATTAATTTTATATACATTAGTTTTAATTTAAATTGTAAAAAACACAAAAAATTCAGTAACTTTACGGCCCCTTGACAAAAAATTTTTGAAAAAATGTTTTAATTAGAAGTAAATACTGCTCTTTACGTTAATGAATTAAATTTTTAAATTTTGAAGATTTTCAATACTGAATTCTGCAAAAAACTGGAAAAGTTATAATTTATTCAATATTCGGCCAAAAAACAACCGTAAAATTATGATCTTCAGCTAGGTCTGCTCCTCTGGTGAGCGCGCAGCAGGCAACGCTTGAAAATTATGGGGTACTCACTGTAGATTTTCCGCAAATGAAGTCTGAAGTTTGTGTCTTCTATATTTATTTATTCCACTTGTGGTGGGGGTAAAAATCCGCTTGAGGCGTCGTTCTACTCGCCTCTACGCTTCCTCTCAGCTTACAAATTTTTGGCTTCCCGTGATGAGTGGTTCGAGTACCACGTGCTCCAATTTTGGGGTTATGTGCCCAGTTTTTCTTAATTAACTTGGCAACACGTGGTCGGAAAATTATTCACGAAGTGTCGTTCTCTGCGTCCTGTTGGGCCTCGTAGCCTGGTAAAATAAAAACCAGGCCTCGAAGATCGTTCTCCGGAGTTATAAGGCTCCGAAGATTTCAGAAGTCACAGTTTTAACAGTTTTCCGCACACTGCACTTTTTCCGGAGTTTTCCGGCACAAGAAAATTTCACTATCACTTGCGCGGTACCGATACGCGTTTTTTGGTGTATCACACTTCTCTGTATCTCAACAAAATACCAACCAAACGAATTTTTTCGTGCGGAGCGACACTAAAAACGATCCGACCACCACGAGGGCTGCGGGGGGACTGGGTTAGGTTAGGTTAGGTTAGGTTAGGTTAGGTTAGGTTAGGTTAGGTTAGGTTAGGTTAGGTTAGGTTAGGTTAGGTTAGGTTAGGTTAGGTTAGGTTAGGTTAGGTTAGGTTAGGTTAGGTTAGGTTAGGTTAGGTTAGGTTAGGTTAGGTTAGGTTAGGTTAGGTTAGGTTAGGTTAGGTTAGGTTAGGTTAGGTTAGGTTAGGTTAGGTTAGGTTAGGTTAGGTTAGGTTAGGTTAGGTTAGGTTAGGTTAGGTTAGGTTAGGTTAGGTTAGGTTAGGTTAGGTTAGGTTAGGTTAGGTTAGGTTAGGTTAGGTTAGGTTAGGTTAGGTTTTTTTTTTTTTTTTTTTTTTTTTATTAGAGATTACAAAAATCCCACTGGTGTGTCTTCCATTGACGGAGAGACCAGTGCCTACTTTATTACTACTTACTATTTATTTCCGTCTGTGCGGTTACAATTTTTTTTATTACTAACTATTATTTATATTAACAAATCTACTTTTTTACTTAATTACAATTTCGCACTTTATTGTGCCCTGTCCTTAAACAATCTCTTACATACACTATTATTTTACCATTATTTATATTTACATTATTTTAATAAAAATATCTACCTTAAAACTAACACAGTATATAGTGTGCAAAAGCAAAATATGGACAAATAATAAAATTTACTGACATAATAATAAACAAGTTTGAAAATATAAACAAAATAATACACAAAATCAAAAAGTACAATTAAAATAATAAAACAGAATTGTCAAAATAAAAACTGAATAATAACACCAAATTTGTAAATACAATTAAAATAATAAAACAAAATCGACATTTTAAAACAATATTGACAAATTATAAACGAAATAATTACACATAATCAACAAGTACAAGAGAAATAATAAAACACAATAATTAGCAATAGAAAAATATACATAGAAAACACAATAGTGCATTAATTTTTGTTCCTTTCAATCACCTTACTAGCTATGTTTTGACAAAAGTCTAAAAAGTCATCCCTTATATTTTTACTGGCTATAATTTCTGCTAAATTTTCTTTTTTAAGGTTGCGATCTATTTCTGACTCTAAGTTATATCTTAAGTTTGTGTATAATGGGCATTCCACTAGGATGTGTTCTATGCTTTCGCTACTACCTGTGTCGCAGGGACACGCCGGGCTGTCCTTGCGCTTGAAACGGTGCAAGTACTCGGAAAATCCGCCGTGCCCCGTCAACACCTGCACCAGCCGTGGATTGAGCGTTATCTTTTTAATTAGCCTATACGCGCTCAACGCGTCTTTTTAATTAGCCTATACGCGCTCAACGCGTCGGGGAAAAACATTTTGGTGGTAGATGCGGTGGTTCCCTCTGCGTACCTATTGTGCCACACTTCTAGTGTTTCATTGCGTATCTGACGCTTGATGAAGGATACCGGGCATCCATCATAGTCCGGCTTTTTCTTCAAACCCACAGCTGCCTCTTTTGCCAATGCGTCTGCTCTTTCATTCCCCTCCAACCCCACGTGTGCTTTTATCCAAAAGAGTCTTAGTATCTTTTCCTGTTTGACAACTTTTGAGATATTTTCTCTTATAGCTACTACGAGGGGGTGAAGGGAAACACCGTGCGTAATCGCCTCAAGAGCCGACCTAGAGTCGCTGTAGATATTGAAGCTACCACCGGACCGTTCGGTCGCAATCTCGGTAGCCTTCACCAGCGCCAGTAACTCCGCCTGGTATACGGTGCAGAACTGGTCCAGCTTGAGTTTTTTGGTTTCAATTTCAACGTCTCCATCCCAAAAGGATAGAGCCGCCCCAACTTTGTCGTTCATTTTACTACCGTCAGTATATATTTTATATCTGGCATCCTCTTGCTGGGCCAGCTCTGCCTCGTCTGCCACCAATTTGAACTCTATTGCCTTTTGGGTCGCTGGGTGTGGTAGTTCCACATACGGTGTGGGTCGCTCCACTCTCCTATCCCCGACTACTCTTACTGAGTGTCCCTTTTTTATTTCATAAAGAGAGGCTGCTTCCCTGATCCTAAGATCCAGCGGAAGCATCCCCGAGAGCAACAATGCCGCGTTGAGCGAAGTGGTCCTATAAGACTTTATCATTTTTTGTACGAATCCGCGCTGAACCTCATTCAAAAACTTCCTAATCCCTAATTTCTCAGCAGCTGGATACCAGGCACTTGCTGCGTACATTATAATAGGCTCTATTACTGCTACGTATATAGTTCTGGTTATCTCCGGCGAGATCCCCCACTCCACTTTGGCTGCCCTCGCTAACTGTTTGTATATGTTCAATGCCTTGCGGCAGACATTTGCTACGTGTGCATTGAATGTTAGTTTATGGTCTATCGTCAACCCCAGTATCTTTATCTCCTTTGACATGGCTATGTCCACCCCTCCCATGCTCAGAAGTGGTGTGTCGTGCTTCAGTTTGTTTGTAATTATCATGGCCTTTGTCTTTTGAGGCGCAAACTTCAGTTTATTGTCTTCACCCCACTCCTGGACATGTTTTAGGGCGGCATTCGCCTGTCTCTGGACCTCGAGTGCTGTATCGCCGGAGAAAACCAGAACCACATCGTCAGCGAACGCCTGACAGTAGTTCCCTCCCATTTCCAGACTGGCTAATAACGGATCCAGCAAAACGTTCCAGAATGTGGGTCCCCCGATGGAACCTTGGACACATCCCTTCTCTGTTGCCTTCCGAGCTTCTGCTCCAGCGTATCTCACCCTGACCTTCCGGTTCGTCAGGTAACTATCTAAAACTTTGCGGATATTTTCTGGGCAATTTGATTCGGCTAGCCTACATCTTACCGCGGGCCACCAAGCACTGTCGAAGGCTCCCTCTATGTCGAGCGATATGATTAATGTAATTTTTTGCTCTTTCAGTTTTGATCTGATATGCTTGATAAGGTCATAGAGGGAGTCCTCGGCACTGCGTTGCGGTGTGAACCCGTACTGCTTGGGACTCATTTGTCGGAGGGTATGCCACCTGACTCGCTTCACCAGCATCTTCTCATAAATTTTCCCTAATACCGGCAATAGCCCAATCGGCCGGTAGGATTTGGGATTTGAGTAGTCATCTTTCCCCGGTTTCCTTAGGATAACTATTACCGCCTCTTTCCACACCGTAGGGAAGAGCGATAGCTCTAGGCATTTATTGAGCAACGCTAAAAATAACTCCGGTTTGCACGCTATGGCTGCCCTACATATGTCCGGAGTGAACCCATCTAGCCCTGGCGCCTTTTTTGGGTTGAAGCTGTCCGTCGCAATCATCAGCTCTTCGATAGTGAATGGAGGGTCAGGTAGCTCATCACCTTTGTCCTCGCTCAATTTTTCTGCCCTAATTCTAATTGCCTTGTGGGCTACACTGTCCGACAGCGCATCGTCTTCCGGATAGAATGCCTCCGCTAGAGCCCTGGCAGACTCTTCGCCTTCCAATACTTTCCCATTTTTAATCAGGGGGGTGTCCTCCTGCCTAACTGTCGTGCGGCCTATCACCCTATATATTCCATCCCACATGGTTTCCCTATCTTGTTTTTCGCAGAACTTTTTCCAGCTTGTTGTTCTGGCTTTCTCCACAAGCTGCCGGTATTCCTCCTTCGCGTCCAGATATGCTTGGACAACACTCTCTCTGCGCACCTGAGCGGCATTTGGTATGCGCTTTTTGAGTGTTTTCACCTCTTTCTTCTTCTGTGTCAGTTCTTCTGTCCACCAAGACAATCCTGCTTTCTTCTTTTGTCCGGCCTCAGGTATATTTCGTTTGCATGCTTCTTCTATGACTTTAGTGTATTCTTCTACTTTATTGTTTAGTTCTTCTTCTGTCTTTATTTTTGTTATTTCTTCCAAATTAATGTTTATTCTTTCCCAATTCTGTTTAATGTCTGTTCTGAATTCTGTCCAATCTGCTTTTCTTGTGTTATAAATTCTAGTTGTTCTTTTAATATCTATGCCTTTTGATTTTCTCAGATTTACTTCGAACAGGATTGCTTTGTGGTCTGACACTGTGAGGTTACCGTCCAGTCTCCAGTTTGCTATTTTGCCAAGCATATCTGACGTGCACACCGTGATGTCCACACAGCTTGTAAAATGTCTTCCTCCTCTGTGACAATCAAAGGTGGGTTTGAAGCCTTGGTTGAGAATGTGCAGCTCCATCTCGTCCAATGCTCCTGCCAACTCTTGCCCTCTCCTATTATTCTCCCTACTCCCCCACCATATGTTCCACGCGTTTACATCCCCCCCCAGTATCATGCTTTTATTTCCCACTACTTTGATAATTTCTTGGATGTGTTCTATGTCTTCTTCTATTTTTGCATCTCCCTCCAGGTATACCGAGATGACAACAATGTTCCAGGCCTCAGTTCTCAGTCGTGCCACTGCAATGTTTTCTGTGGTCAGCCTGGGGCACTGGGTTACGTCAATGTTGTCATCGAACACCACAATTGCAGACTTGTTTGGTTTTGTCCGTGTTTCCTTCAAATTGGATCGTTCGGGTGCCCTGGTAGGCCTGCAGAAGTGCAAACGCAACCTTCCTTTTAGCTGCCTCCATGATCAGCTCATCTGTTGCTTGTTTGCACCTCTGCAGGTTGGCTTGTATTACGCGATACTGGTGTCCTCCTTGTTTTTCTGTGCTGTTCCGGTTATTGCCCGTATCCACCTTAACACTGGTAGGCTACTGTGGACCTCGCTAAAGTCTCCCATTTTGTGCGTACCGGGCAGTCCGAGCTGAATGCGTTGTGCCTGTTATTTGTTATGCTTGCCTTCTGGCAGTTTATACATGCCGGCGCCTCATTTGCGTGGTAGACTTCGCATTCCGTTCGGAAGTGTGACCCTCCGCAATGAGCGCATCTGTCCTTCTCCTCATGGCACGTTTTCTTTGTGTGCCCGTATCCCAGACACTTCGAGCACTGGACCAACGGCGACTGATCTTCTGCCCTCAGTCTCTGCATATCGATATGTATGCAGTTTGCCGCCGTTAGTATACTCCATACTTGGGGGGACACACTCAGTACCACATGTTGCTGGTGAGGGTTCCGCGCGCTCTTCTTATATCTAATTGTGGCTCTGTATTGTTCCTCCGGTACGTCCTTTAATAGATGCTTATTTTGCTGTCTCAGCGCTTTGCCTATGTCCTCGTCTGTGTTGAACCTATTAACGTTTCTTATGATTATTAATGGGTCCTTATTTTTAATCTCTTCCACTCTCAGATCCGCACCTTCTTTGTTTAGTCTCTCTCTTACCCTATCTACTTCTGTTTTCGACTTGCATCCCAAGATCACTTTTCTGCCTCTTGCCTTACGTACCCTATCTATCTGGAAGCCTTCCTCTTTTGCGTTGACCGCCTTTCTTATCTTCTCCATTACTTGGTCGCTTGTTTCCTCCTCGTCTGTTGATGTTATTACCACCGAGTGAATAGCCGCGTGCTCCGGGGGCTGCGTCCTCGGGGAAGCGGCCACTACACTCGCGTAGGTTGCCCTTGCTTCAATGTCCTTATGTCCCTTCTCTATCGTTTCCCTAAGGCGTTCCATTTCTATTCTATTTTTTTCTATCTGGTCGCTATGTTCGGTTAGTTTTTGTAACAGTTGTTTTTCTATCTCTATTTTATCAGCCTCTGGTTCCCTTTCCTCTTGCTGGGTGAATGTTTTGTTTATATCCTTCTTTTTAATATTTATCTGACCTATCTCCTTCACCAATTGGTACAAGTTCTCCGCCGCCGAGGTTATCTCGTCTTTTATCTCTGTTTTTATATTCCTCGATAGTCTTAGTTGTGATTTTATTTTGATTAAGCAAAGCTTCGCTTCGGCTACTTTGTCCCTTTGTTTGGGAGTTTCAACTATTGCTATGGATGGTTGGGTGGGTGGGATGATGATATTAAGAGGGGTTTGGGTGGTGGTGTGTGCCCCTTCAGAAGAAGTCTTAGGGAGCTCTTTCTCCTCCGTTTTACGGTCTAATCCTGGCGTCCTAATCATTTTGTGTAGTTTTCTTTACTCCTACGGTCTTATATTATACTTAAGAGCCGAGAGAAAAAAAAAAAAAAAAAAAAAAAAAAAAAAAAAAAAAAAAAAAAAAAAAAAAAATGTATGTTGTAAACGTCCCTACTATAGCTTACTTAATACCTAACTTAATACCTAATACTAATTTATAATAAAAAGAAAATGTAAAATTTAAAAATTTTTGATAATAAAAATAAACAAGAGATAATAAAATTTAATTTGGGGGGGTCTGGAGGAGGTGATCTGGAGTCTCGGCACGTACACTAGTTACACTAGTGTACGTAGGTCGACCTCAAAATCGGGCTATCTCTCTCCGTTAACGAGTTATCAGCGTTTTAGTGTTATAGTTTTGAAGGTCGGTTCAGATTCAGTGGCGGCTTTATTATTTTGGAAAATGACAAAATTCTGTTTGTTGCTCTGGGGGATAAGGGGCTTGGTCCTCCCTACCTTACTGGGCTATTGTGTATAATTTTTAATTTATAATGTGTAAAATAGTTAGAATTAAGTTGAAATAAAATAAAATTTGAATAATTGATAAAATAAAATTTAATTTGGGGGGGTCTGGAGGAGGTGATCTGGGGTCTCGGCACGTACACTAGTTACACTAGTGTACGTAGGTCGACCTCAAAATCGGGCTAACTCGCTCCGTTTTAGAGTTATTTCAGTTTTAATAAAATTGAGAGATAATTAATGAAAAATAAAATATGAAAATCGACCTTATGTCCCTAAACATACGGGTCCCTACTGGGTAAATTAGATTGGAATTTAAAAAGAGAAAAATGAATTAAATAACACGAAAAAGAAATGAAATAATGAAGTAATAATAAAATCGACCCTATCTCCCTGGAAATACGGGTCAATTTTGCGTAATTAAAAATAAAAAAGAAAAATAAAAAGAGATTTTTGTTAATTAATTAAACACGTGAGGAGAAATAAAATCGTCCTTACGTCCCTACGTTTACGGTCCCTACTGGGTAAATAAAATTGACTTGTAAAATAGAAAATGAATTAAAAATAACACGATATAGAATGAGATAATAATATAATCGACCCTATGTCCCTACAATTATGGGTCAATTTTGCGTAATTAATTTTAAAAATAAAAAGATTTTTGTTGATTACCCGGTTTTAACGCGTGAGGAAAATAAAATTGACTCTATGTCCCTACAATACGGGTCAATTTTGTGTAATAAATTTTAATAAACGATTTTTGTTATTTAACAGGTTTTAAGTACCCGTGAGGGGAATTAGAATTGACTCTATGTCCTTATAATACTGGTCTATTTTGAGTTATTATAAAATGTAATAATTATTAAATTAAAGAAATTTTTAAGATCTAAACTAACACCAAGAGAAAGAAGATCGCAACCTTATGGCCCTATTAATACGGGTCAGTTTTGCTTGGTTTAGCAGAATTATTAAAATGTAAAATTAAGAATAAAAACAGAATTATTTTAGGTCCATACGTGAACACACAAAAACACACAAGACACACAAAACATAAAACATAAAGTTCCAGAGTATTTTAATTTAAAACAGTAAAAGTCGGTAAGTACTACGCAGTGTTCTTTAACATTCCCGATGGCACTTTGAAATTGCACTTTTTTATTTGTCGGTATTTTAAAATTCTAAATTAGCAAATTATAAGCTTGGGCTCCAGAAACTCCAAATCTGGCTTCACTTTCTGTCTAGGTCTAACCTAGACCAAGTTATGACCAGATTTAGGTCTCCGATGCGTAACAACAGAATTACCACGTTAACATGAAGCGTGCGAAAAGAATGTGATTTTAAGGAAATTTAGTTTAAAAATAGAAAATTGAGTTTAAATTTAACACTGATTTTTTATATGATTGGCAATTAGCTATTCTATTGAACTCTATTTTAAATTGGGTGACAATGATAGTGCTGGGAATGTTAAAAAATATTAAAATGGAAAAAATAAAATTTAAAAACAGCAAATACTTTTTGTCGGCACTTAGAGTCCTAGGATCCTCGCGAAACTTTCCAGGGTGGTTGCTGGCTGGCCCAGGTACCTTTCCAGGTCCACAGATCTCGAGGATCGCGTTCCTGGACTGGTTCCCGTGGGTTTTTCTGCGCGTGGAATTTCTGCGGGCGCCTTAAGCCGCTGTTTAAGGCCTAGGACTTCACGGAAAATTGCTTCCAGTGGTCTAGGATTGTTGATAGCACTAAGTTTATCACTTTTAAACACTATTTTGGGTGGAATTCCCTCAACTTTGAAAAAGTTTGAACTTTTCGGCGAGATTTTGTCAATTTCACTCCCGGTTTGGTAAAATAATGTCGCGAAAGTATTTTACACTCACTTAAAAAATCTGAGTTTTTTATGGGTTATAGTCTATGAGCTACCACTATTTTACAGCTAATAAAAACTATAGGTCGCCGCGACTAATCGCGTTTTATAAATTATCTCCCGCAATGTTTACCTTTTGGCCGTGATTTCTGCTCCCGCGCTCCGTAAAAGGGGGTAAAAGACCCTCTTAGGAGGGGTCAAAAAATCCAAAATTTCGTGAGGATGTAGGCACTTAGGTATCACTTCACTGGGTAATTTAAAATTTATAGGTCGCAGCGACTAATCGAGCGCCGCACGCCACTTTATACTTTTGTTTGCACTTTTTGCCGTTTTTTGCGTTTTCTTTTCGTCACAATTCTTTCAGTTTTTATCCGATTTTAATTCTGAAAACACCATTCGTTAGTGCTCGTCAGCGCGCAACTTTTAAGGTATCGCACGGGTTTTTACGTCGCGAAAGGCCGAATACACGATTTTTTCACTGTTTCTTCGCCGCGGAGCTTGATTTCGACGCTACGGAGCTCGGAAAACGTGACCGTTCGGGCGCGCGGGTGGCTAACTACTGGTTAGGTTAGGTTAGGTTAGGTTAGGTTAGGTTAGGTTAGGTTAGGTTAGGTTAGGTTAGGTTAGGTTAGGTTAGGTTAGGTTAGGTTAGGTTAGGTTAGGTTAGGTTAGGTTAGGTTAGGTTAGGTTAGGTTAGGTTAGGTTAGGTTAGGTTAGGTTAGGTTAGGTTAGGTTAGGTTAGGTTAGGTTAGGTTAGGTTGCCAACGTCCATACTACGTTGAATACACCGGTTCTCGTCCGATCACCGAAGTTAAGCAACATCGGGCGCGGTCAGTACTTGGATGGGTGACCGCCTGGGAACACCGCGTGACGTTGGCTTTTTGGGGGTTCCCCTCACAGTTTTTACGTCCACGTCGTGACCCCCGGAAACGTCCCAGTTTGACCACCGTAACGGAGTGGCAAACTGGGTACGGCCAAAGTTAACTGTGCGATCGTAGCGAATTTTATCTGTGTCTTATCGTGTACGATACTGTCTGACTACTGAAAATGCCGAAAACGCGGTCTGCCCTCGGCAAACCAAAAGGCCCTTCTCAGGGCCAACCAAAAGGCCCTTCTAAGGGCCAACGCGACGCGTTGTCGGAGTCCGACACGTTGTTGGACGAGTCGGACTCCGACAACGAGTCTGTTGTGTCGGGCGCGAGCTCGATGGTGGTCGGGGATTCCCGACCACCATCGAGATCGCGGAAGCGGGCCTTCCTAAAGGAGGGTTCCGATGTCTCCTCGGCCGGGTCGGGTTCGGCGAAGGAGACAGGCAGAAAGGCCAAGGCCAAAAAGGCCACAAAACCGTTAGCGGTTACCCACGACGTGGGTCTAGCGGACGCCCAACGCGAGTTGGACGTGGCTCGGCGGACGCAGCTCGAGAAAGAGCTGGAGGAGCGGGTTGAGGCCAACGAGCAACGGGCGCGCGTCTCCCGGGCCAGCTCTGGATACGGCGCGTCCCGAGTCCTGTACTCGGACCACTCCCTGGCCGAGCTGGAGCGGATGGCGGCAGAGGACGAGGAGGAGATAGTGGTGGTCGCCTCCAAGTCCTCCCACTTAAAGGGGACTTTTCAGAAGTCCCTGAAATGCCGGGCCGTGAGCATGCGTGGCATCGTCGCGGAGCTGGTGCAGCGGCAGGCGACCGACGAGACGCGGCAACTGCAGGCGAAGGTCGATCGCCTGCAGACGGAGGTCAGCCAGCTTCACCAGAAACTGGCTGAAGCCACGGCCCGGCCAACTCAGGCTGAGCCGCGACCTGCGGGAGAGGGCCCCGCCTCCCCCAACCTTGAGGATATCGTCCGCAAGGTTGTGATGGAGGAGAGGGCCTTCACGAGGGCCTGCATCGCAGGCATTGAGGACCGGCTCCTGCCCGAGAAAAGCTACCGGCTGCCGCTTGCCTCTGATAAGAGGAGGGGTGGGCCGGAGCCAACCCCACAAAGGGAGGAGGACCCCCTTCTGCCTGCCACCACCCCGACCAACCAGCAGGGCTGGACGAGGGTGGTTGGCAAGGGGAAGGGCAAGGGCAAGGGCAAGGGCGCGGCAGCTGTCGTCCCTGCCATCCCCGCCACCACCACCCCTCCCAGCCAGTCGCAGGCAACTGGCAAAGGGAAAGGGAATGGAAAGGGGAAAGGGCCGCCTCCCGGGGCCGCCAGCGCTGCTCCCACAGCCCAAACCGCCGGCACCAGGAGGAATCTAGTTCCTCCTAAGACCGCAGCCGTCGTGGTGACGCTCACCACGGAGGCTGCGGAGCGTGGGGAGACCTACGCGTCCATTTTGTTGCGGGCGCGTGCCAATGCCGATCCCACCCAGTTGGGGATCGGCAAGGTCTCCTGCCGGCGGACCCAAGCCGGGGCTCGAATTTTCGAGTTCCCGGGGGCAGAGGGCAGTGCCAACGCGGACCTCTTCGCGACAAAGTTGCGGGAGGTCATCGCGGACGCGGCCAAGGTGGCCAGGCCCGTGAAGACGGCGGCCATCGAGGTGACCGATCTTGACGATACGGTCACCAAGGAGGAGGTGGTGGCGGCGGTCGCAGCAATGGGGGGCTGTGGCGTCGCAGCGGTGCGAAGCCGGGACATTAGGCCCGGTCGCGGCGGCATGGGCGCCATTCGGCTGGAGTGCCCAGTCGCCGCGGCCAAAGCCGTCCTTGACAAAGGACGGCTTAACGTCGGCTTCGGCTCGGGTGTGGTCCGGGCACTTGCGGCACAGCCCTTGCGGTGCTACAGGTGCTTTGGAGTCGGGCACACCCGGCCCCTCTGTCCGTCCACGGTGGATCGGACGGACAGCTGTTACCGTTGCGGCAAGGAGGGCCACAAGTCCACCGAGTGCAAGGCGGCCGCGCCGCACTGCGCTGTCTGTGCCGCCAGTGGCCGCCCCGCAGGCCATATAATGCAGGGGAGGATGTGCAATCCTCCCCCAAAGAGAGGAAAAGCTCAGGCGCCGAGACAGCCTGCCGCTACCGCCGCCGTGGTGCCAGAGGTTGGCGTTTCGGCTGCTGCTGGCCTGAATGAGGAGGAGGGGGGTGCGATGTCCGACTGATGGATAGGGCCGAACATCGCATCCTTCAGGCGAACACCAACCACTGCCGGGCGGCCCAGGATCTGCTCATGCAGACCATGGCCGAGTGGTTGGTGGACGTGGCGGTGGTCGCCGAGCCGTACTCGGTTCCCAGTACCTGGCTGGGCGATCGGGACGGCTTGGTGGCGTTGAAGGCGCGGTCTTCCACGGACTCCCTTCCCCTCTCGCTTTTAGAGAGGGGACCGGGATACGTGGCCGCCGCGTGGGGGAGGGATATGGCCCTGGTTGGGGTCTACTTCTCCCCAAACCGCCCTCTCTCCGACTTTGAGGACTTCCTCGAGGTCCTCACTGCGGTCGTAGGGAGGGCGGCGCCGCGCCAGGTCGCCATTATGGGCGACCTGAACGCCAAGGCGGAGGCCTGGGGCAACCCGGCTGCCTCCTGCGACGTCCGGGGGCGCGCCGCCGAATTTTGGGCGGCCTCGTGCGGTGTGTCCCTCCTCAACAGGGGGGCGGTCCACACGTGTGTGCGGCAACGGGGGGGATCGGTGGTAGACGTCTCGTTTGCCACCCCTGCCCTGGCCGCCCGCGTCGTGGACTGGCGGGTGGAGACGGTGGAGACTTTGTCGGACCACCGATATGTGCGGTTCGACATCTCCACCGGCCCCCTCAGGGGGAGGACGGCCCGTTCAGGCCGGTCTGCCTTCCCGCGGTGGGCTCTCACCCGCCTGGACCGGGAGGCAGCCCAGGAGGCGGCGTTCCTCCAGGACTGGCTCTCGCCCCCTTTGGAGGCCCTGGATGTGGACGCCGCGGCGGTCCAGCTCCGAGGGTCCCTGACCGAGGTGTGCAACTCCAGCATGCCTCGGTCACGCCGTCCGCCTCCCCGTCGCGCCGTCTATTGGTGGACGGAGGAGTTGACGGGGCTCCGGGCATCCTGCGTGGCGGCCAGGAGGGCCTACACGCGGAGCCGGCGGCGCACCACCCGATCTCAGGTCGAGGAGGATCGCCTCTACGCCTCCTACCTGGAGGCAAAGGCGGTCCTCAAGACGGGAATGTGCGCCGCCAAGGACTCGGCAAGGGCCGAGATGTTGGAGGGTCTCGACAGGGATCCATACGGGAGGCCGTATAAGCTGGCGCGGAGCAAGCTGCGGCCCTACGGTCCCCCCCTGTCGGAGACCCTCGAGCCGGCGTTGCTGGATGGGGTGGTCCGGTCCCTGTTTCCACGCAGGACCGACTTCGCCCCACCAGCAATGGACCCCCCGCAGGAAGCGGCTCCGCCGGGGGACGAGGTGCCCCGGGTGACGGTGGATGAAGTCCACGAGGGGATACTTCGCCTCCGGGCGAAGAAGACGGCCCCTGGGCCGGACGGCGTCCCCGCTCGGGTGGTGGCGATAGCTGCCTCCCAAATGGAGGACAGGTTTCGGGACCTCTTCAGCGCGTGCCTTACGGCTGGAAGGTTCCCGAAACTGTGGAGGGAGGGGCAGCTTTGCCTCCTCCGAAAAGAGGGACGCCCGGCGGACTCCCCCTCGGCATACCGGCCCATCGTCCTTCTCGATGAGGTCGGAAAATTGTTCGAGGGGATAGTCGCCGACCGGCTCAACAGTCATCTGCGGGGGGTGGGACCAGACCTGTCGGACGCCCAGTTCGGATTTCGAAAGGGGCGTTCGACGGTCGATGCATTGGCCCTGCTGAAGGGCCAGGTGCAGGAGGCGGTGGCCGCGGGGGACGGAGTGTTGGCGGTGTCGTTTGATATTGCAAACGCCTTCAACTCC